>VIBL01000001.1:3367500-13022122 GCA_008271625.1 Lutraria rhynchaena | reverse complement strand
GAATAAATTTTTCGCTCTTTTACTTTTACCGGTTTCGGAGGTTTTGGTGATCTCTTAGGTTCGGAAATTATATTTTTTTCGACCAATAATCGTGTCAATTCACCTTTATTCAACAACGAGCGACCGACGAGATTATTTTCTTTCGCTAAACGTTTAAGTTCTGGAAGAGAGTACAACATTTTTTTATAAGAAAGAATATTTTTTAAAATTAATTCATTTTTCGAGTTTTCCTACTTTTCAAAAATATTTAAGTCATCTACTCGGAAAAAACATTTTTTAGAAAGTCGTATCAACTCACAATCCTCACCCTCTTCGCAAGAAAAGGGATCAGTTAATCCCACGATATAATCTCCATCAATTTCAGTTATTTTTATATATTCTGAGCCACCGTTAGAATAAGTAAATCGCGCTCCATGTCCGATTTTAAAATTTAAACTTTTATGCGCGCAATCGTATAACGCGGGGGAGAAAAAATATGGATCGTTTTTATACGCCTCTCGACTATTCCATTTCGGAATATCGTTGTGGGATGTAAATTCGAAATCGTTGATTAACGGATATTCGCCTTTACCCTCGTTAACTATTTGTTTTTTCATTTCTTTCGTCATCATTCTTTTTTCTATAAGAAAATATTTTTTTTTAAATTAATTCACTTTTTCCGTTTCTCAATCCCGTCGCTAACGCTCCGAGTTATTTTAACCCCTTTCATCTCGTTATCGTTTCCATCCCTTTCGCGAGTCGGCTCGACGTCGATTATTCGCTGTTCGAACTCGTTTTCCGGAACTCTATCAAAAGCGGGATTGAGCGGGTGTTTAATTCCTCTAAATTTTTCGTCGCTATTCATTTTTTAAATTTTTTTTAAATCGTTTAAGTATTTTTACCGATTCGGGTAAAAATAACTTTTTTTCATAACCCTAAGCGGCTGCGGAACCTCTCGAGTCAAGTTGATCTTCCTTCCAAAGCGAATAGATCTCATTCTTCAAATACTCATCATCATCATCATCATCACTAGAATCTTCTTCCAGTAACTGGTCGTAAACTATCGTTTGAATTTCGAGTTGATCGATAGAATGAAATATCCAACCGCTGTCCGTATTTTGAAAAAGTCGCCATATTTTTTCCCATATTCTTCTAGTCATGACATCGTACAATTCTTCAACGTTCATCGCTTCGTTAATAATTTCTACGTTAGACGAGAAAGCCGTCTCTACTATGATTTCTTCACCAGTCACGGGGTTGGGTTTTTTTATCCGACATTTTAAAACGATTTTAACTTTGTGATGTCGGCGTTTACTTAGATAATCGAGCATGAGAGGTCTAATCGCGTCTAAAAATCTATAAGGTATACGAGACTCTCGACCTTTTATCACATGCGTGGTAACATGACCATTGAAAGCCGATCGCGTTTGTTCCATCGTAAATCTATTCATTTTTTTTATAACAAGATTTTTTTTTAAATTTAAAATTTAAATTTTTCAACCGTAAACCGCGCTCAACTTGTTACCGTCGGATTGAAAGGTCATTAACCGATCGCTAATCACCAGCGCGTAAGCCATCGTATTAGCCGGCACGTTATCCCCGAATCGAGCTTTGACGTTGATATCCGTGACGGAATGTTTTAACCTTTCGCTCTGTTTGCTCACGTCGAAAACGAACAGCGGGAAAAGAGCTTTATAATCGTAAGGAGAAATATTCGGATTCGAAATAAGTTCGTCCGTTCTATAAAACTCGGATCTGAAACTAGCCGCGTCGCCGTAAGCTCTCGAAAATTTAAATTGCGTAAAATCCAACTGATAATCCGTTTGCGGATATCTCTCCGAGTTGAGCGTGACGTACATGTTGATCAAGTTGACGTGGTCAAAAAGCGCGGGATTTCTCTCTTGGCTGCCTTCTTTATCCGTTTGAAACCCGATAACGATCCAACGAGGTTTTTCCGGGCTGGTTTTCGCCGACAATCTCCAAGAAAAGCTCGACGCCTGCGGGACGCCGATCGAGTCGCATTGTCGCATACGATAACCTACCGGGAGAGTAGCTTTGGATTCGATCGTTTTGTACAGAGCCATTTTTTGCGTATCGGCGGGCTCGACGTGAGGAACGTACCAAGAGAGTTTGGAAAGAGTTACTTTACCGGCATCCACCGCGCCGCCTCTAAAAATAGCGTCGTCGTCGGATCGTCGAACTAAAGTCAGCGTTTGTTTCATTCCGTACAACACTTTGTCGTAATCTTCGCAAAACCCGAAAATATGTTTTAGAGGAACTCGAAAACTAAACGTGCCTTTCGGATCCGGTAAAACGATTAAATAATTTTGACGAACTCCGAACCCGGTATTGTTGACGCGATGCGCGTCGGGATTCGTATCTTTATACCACAATTGATTCAAACCCTGAGATTTGGAAAAATCGTCGGGATATTTCAAACACCCGAGCATAGTCGTAGCTTGACCGGGATTAAAAAGAGATTCGATTTCTTGACCGGAAAGTTGATAGCGGATATTGTTAAAAAGGTATAAAAGACCGTTATTGGTTAAAGCGACGTTATCTCCGTTGGCGTAAGCCGTACCGTCCGCTTTCGTTAATCGTCCTTCGATTTGTAAAAAACTTTCGCTCGGTCGAGTAAATAAATCTTGCGTTTCGATGTTGATTCTAATTTCTCCGGGATTATTTAAATTCGTACCCACGATGGGTTCGTATTCGTGAAATTCGTAACGCTCCGTATTTTCGTCGATCGCGTAAGATTCCGTTAAACTGTACATTTTTTTAATTTTTTAAAAACCTTTAAATTACTCGAGATAAATTTGGGGGTAAGATTTATCGTCTTTGATAAAAATTCGTTTAATTTTTATAAATTTATATTTAGGCGCCTCTTTTTCCACTTTGGGAAAAATTTTTCCTCCGTAAACGATTTTAACGGACGGTAAATAATTTTCGTGCAGAAAACAATTGAGATCGTCTTCGAAATCGATCATGGAGAGTTTTTGCGACTCGGTCAATTTCACGACCGAATGCTTAAATCCGAAATCGGTATCGCGTATTTCTTCAATTACCGCTCCGCCGAATCTTATATGCGCGGCGTGGATATAAACGGTAGCGGTATCGTATTCGTGATTTCTATAAATTTTATAAGTCGGCATTTTTTAAATTTTATAAAATTCTTTAACTAAATCGTCGATTTTACCGCCGTCGATAAGCGAACCGATAGAAACGGGTTCGACGTCGTTAACGTGTTTAGCGATAATGGCTTTAGATTTCGGAGTGAGAGCGCTTTTAGCTTTTTTGCCGACCGCGCTCAACGCTTTCTTTCCCGCTTCCGTCGCGGCGGATTTCCCGGCTTCTAGAGCGGCTTGCCCGACTTTTTGCGCGGCGCTCTTCATCATACTCTTGGTAAAGAAGCTAGCTAAAAAATCTAATAAACCGCTTCCGCCGTAAGCGTAGCGTCTGACGAAACCTCTATTTTTCGGAACGAGCATTTTTTTAAATTAGAGACGTTAATGTTTTAAATTGACTCGAATCGATTACGTTTAATCGTAACAGATCGTCGCACACGCCCAATATTTCGTCGCGTAATCCGGTATTTCCCGCGGCTTTGCTCGCTAATAAAAGTTCCAATCTCTCGAGAAGGTCGTTGGGGTTGGAAAGACCCGAACCTTTCGATCCGAAAACGTGTTCGAAAAACCGAACTTTGTTAAACGAGCGATTCGTAACCAATTTGCCTTTAGGATTATACCTCTCGTATCGAGCGTTCGTTCGATCTAGCAAATGTCGATAATTTTCTAAATCTCGGTCGGTATATTTTTTACCGCGATCCGGATTTTTAGAAGTAATAAGATCCCACAATCCTGGGGTGCCTTCGTATACGATATCGTCTACGAGTAAATCGTTGTTTTCCGTTATTCGAATAGGTTTGTCTCCCATAAAATATCCGCCGACTTCTTCCCTCACACCAAACTTTTTGTCGGAATCGCGATCTCGGATTAAAGCGCGGAGTCTATCGCTAACAAAGAGCGTGGAGGTGTCGACGGGTTCACCAGGTTCAACGTAGGGAAGGGGGACGTCTCGGCGTAATTCTTCCTTGATTCCTTCCGCGGTGTCTCTCTGCGCTTTTATTAAATCCTCGGTCGTCTTCTTTTGTAAATCCGTCACGGGTTTAAACGCGAGAGACAAATCCTCTTGCAGCTCACGTTCCGCGCCGCGTTCGCGCAGAAAGTTATCTTTGAGTCGTCGTTTTAAATCGTGAAAATCTCGAACCATCTTATCTCGCTGTTTGGAATCCGTAATTTTTAGAAAAGCCATATTTTTCTAAAAATTATAAACATCTTTAAATCGAACGTTTACCGTACGACTTAAAAGTACATTTATAATTTGATACTTAGGACGATTTCGTTAAAGGCATTTTGACTCCATCGTCGATTTCCCCGATCGTCTTTCGACTCGTTTTACGAATTTCTTCCTTTTGGGTTAAAAAATCTTCCAACTCGGAGCGAATCGCTTGAAACTCTTCGTCCGAAATATGTTCGTCATCGAGCGCTTTGGAGAGGAGGGAAGAGACGGTACTCAATTTGCTCGCGGCTAAAACTCGAATCTTTTCGTGTTTGCGAAGTTTGGTAAACAAACGTTTGCCAACGTATTTTCCCATAGCGGTGAGCGCGCTGAGACCCGCGGCGGCCACTCCCAAGACGGTCGCTTCGGGTACCGCGACTATCGTAGATAAAAGAATAACTCCACCCGCGGATAAGCCGGTGGCGGCGAAACTAAAACCCGTGCCGATAAAATCGACGAATTTGCAGACGCGTTTATATTTTAAACTCGTGGCTAATCTTTGACTTTCTTCGCGCGAAAAAATGGTACGAATTTCTTTAATTTTGTTTAATCTAAATTCTTGCGACTCCATTTTTCTAAAAAATGAAATCGTTTAACTTAAAGAAACATTCCGAGGAGGGGAATATTTTTAAAAGGGCTGTTGGCGCCGAGTAAAATTCCGGCTCCGCTATAAATCTGACCTCCCTTCATCAGATAGAGTCCTTCTCCGACAGATTCTAAACCCCTACCCATAGCGGGTTGCAAATATAAACCTTTCCCGTCAGTTTCGACTCGACAAATATTACCCCCTTTTTTCAGATAGAGACCGGAACCGAGAGCTTGGCTGACGGCTGTACTCCCTAATCCGGATAAAGCGCCTATTCCCAAAGCGGGTAAAACTTTACCAGCCATCATAGGGAGGGCACGCGCGGCTAGACCGGCCAAGAGGGGTAGAAAACCTCCCTCGATAGACGAATTGTATCCGAGTTGGGTTTTACTCATTTTTAAATCTAAACCGACTCCTTCGCTAGCGGCTCTTTGGATCCTAGCCGCTTGAGTGCGAGTGACGGCGATTAAATCGTTTCCGGTAAGATCTTCTCGGCCGAGGCGGATCGTTGTGGACATGCCGTTTTGAGCAGCTCGAAGAATTTTGTCTTTTTGACCTTCGGAAATATTTACGCGTATATGTTCGTACATTTTTTAATTTTTTAAAAAACCTTTAAATTTCCCTAATATGAAAACGAATCGTAATATTTTCTCCGCGTAAATTTAACAAGTTTCCGTTTTGATCCGTGAGACTCGTTTCCAAATTGTTTATCGTCGATATAATAATCGGGAGATATACTAAATTTCGCGGCGTTTCCACGATTTTGTATCCGGGACTCACGTTGGGGAAAAAGGTGTAAATCGTATTTTGAACGAGCCCGTTGACGTAACTTCCGGAAATTATATTTACGTTGACTCTGATAGTGTTGATGGATAAAATGTCGACAACGTTTTCCGATTCGTGAAGCCCGCTCCTGTACAACGCGGAGGAAAAACCGAAAACTCTACCGATAGAATTGGGGTGGCGAAAATCGGCTATAAAATCTTTAGCGATATCGATTCTGGATTTCAACGTATTCGGATTCGCCGTCACGGAAATTTTATCGAGATAATTGGCTTCCTTCATTTTCTCCCGAATCGCGCGGTCGATATCCACGATATCGTAACTTCCTTCCGGAATGAGAAACGATTCCCAATCTTTCCCGTTGTTGGGAGAATAGCGAAAATGGTTATTATGGGAGCTAATATTGGGGAAAGAATAATACGTCTCGAGGTTAACGAGCGCAATTTCGTATCGTTTATCTCTATCGAGCTCTAGAGGCGGATGAAACATTGTCGTAAATTTAGTTTTATTGTCGGAAACGACGATCGAAAAAGAACTTTTTGGTGCCGTGTTTTTAGCGATATCGCGCAATAAGTTTTCCATATTTTTCGTATTGGGAAAATAGTTTTTAAATGATATAGAATTCGTCGAGACCGCGCCTGTATTTGCCAGCGTCTTTTTTAGAAGAGAGGTCGATGACGACGAATTTATACGGTTTCGCCCAAGTTTCGCGGCACAATTTCTTAAATTGATCTTTGCTCATGTCTTGGCTCACGTGGTCGTTGTAGATGTGGTTTATATTTTTCAAATCTTGGGGAAAGAGGCAGATAAAATTGGCGTTTTCTCGAATCGTCTGCCGGGGTAATTTGAAATAATTTTGAGAGAGATAAAAACAGTCGACGTTGCTGTGGCGTCCTCGAACGTAATAACATTCGCACTTGTTTTGTTTTTCCAAGAGTAGATCGTCAAAAATCATTAAATTTTTATCCGAAGGATTTAAATCGCGCGGATCCGGAACATCCGAAGCGTGTTCGAAAAACTCGCAAACGAGTCCTTCCCGCTTAGGGTCTTGATCCCGCGTCAACACTTCGATAAATTGGGAAGGAGTTATATCTCTAGAAACGATCTTGTCTCGCATGCTAAATAGGCGCAAAATTTCGCTCTTGTCCAATTTCTTTTAAAAGCTTTATGAATTAAAGCGTATTCGGGTTGGAATAAACTTTTTCCGAAAACTCGGAGATTGTCGTAATCCAACCAATCGGGTTGGAGTAGTAAATTGAGCAACAGAGTCGTTTTTCCGCAACCGGATTTACCGACGATAACTCCTCGAATACTTTTCGGCAAGAGGGGGCTATTGAAACGTTTAGTTTTATTCGTCCAGGATAAATCTCTAATTTCCATTTTTATTTAAATCGAACGAGTCGTTAAATAAAAATGTATTGCGTTAAATGTAAAAGAGAAACCGAGACGGAAAAGTTGGAAAATGTAATTACTAAAAATAACAGACCTATGAAAAGGGGAAAGTGTGTTGTCTGCGGAACGACCAAAACTCAATTTACGAGAATCGAAGGAGGTTCGTTGTTGAATAGAGCGATCAATAATTTGCCTTTCGAAATGCACCTTCCCGGTCATAATTTCACGGGGCCGGGAACGAAATTAAACAAGAGGTTGAATACGGATTTTACGCCGAAGAAGTGGAGTTTACCCGTAAATAGAATAGATAAAGCCGCGTATCATCACGACGTGTGCTATCTGAAAAATAAAGATACGGCGACTAGAAATAAAGTTTGCGATAAAGACATGCTGGAAGAGATGGAAGGGATTTATAACCCGACATTGAGAGAAAGGACGGATCGGTCTATCGTGCGAAAAATTATCGGAACCAAGATGAGATTCGGGATGGGATTAAAAAAAAAAGTTTAAAATGGACTGATAATTTAGCGGAAGAATTACACAAACCCGTCGTTAAAAAATTTCCTAAAAGGCGCGTACGCGTAAATAATATTGATGAAATATGGGCCGCGGATTTAATAGATATGCGGGTATTCTCAAAATTTAACCGGGGAATCAAGTACCTGCTTGCCGTTATAGATATTTTTTCCAAATACGGTTGGTTAATTCCGCTAAAAGATAAGACTGGGAAATCGGTAGCGACCGCTTTGGGAAAAATATTTAAGGAAAGAAAACCGCAAAAAATATGGGTTGATAAAGGTAAAGAATTTTACAATAAAGAAGTACAGGGTCTAACGGAATTGTATTCTACCGAAAACGAAGAAAAATCTAGCGTGGTGGAGAGGTGGAATAGAACGATGAAGGAGAAAATGTGGAAATATTTTTCGGCAAATTCTACGCGGGTATACATCGACGTGTTGGACGAACTCGTTGATCGATACAATAATACGAGACACTCGTCGATAAAAATGACGCCCGTTGAAGCTAGTAAAGAGAAAAATAAAATTAGAGTTTGGCAAAATCTTTACCCGGATCATTATAAAATAAAAACTTTTAATCCGCGATTTTCCATGGGTGATAAAGTGAGAATCTCGAAGAAGAAGAAAACGTTCGAAAAAGGGTATACGCCGAGATGGACTGAAGAAATCTTTATCGTGACTGCCGTACAAAAAACTACACCAGTGACGTATAAAATAGCGGACTACAATGGGGAAGAAATACGAGGCACGTTTTACGAACAAGAACTACAGAAAACCGATCAAGAAATATTTAGAATCGAAAAAATAATACGCCGTAAAGGTAATAAATCGTTGGTAAAATGGTACGGCTACCCCTCATCGTTTAATAGCTGGATCGATAATGAGGATCTCGTATAAACCGGGCGGATAAAAAAGATTTTTTTTATAAATACGGGGAAAACCTCGTATTTATAAAATTTTTTTCGAAAGCGGAGGCTCGAAAATTTTTGAGGATGAGCGCGGTGTTGCCCTTCTGGGAGAAGGTTCAAATTGGGGAGATGGTATAAATTGAGGGTTTGTACCTCAGGGATAGTACAAATTGGGGGATTGTACCTCGGGGGTGGTGTGAATTGTGAGTTTGTACCTTGGGGGTGGTGTGAATTGTGAGTTTGTACCTCAGAGAAGGTACAAATTGAGGGGTTGTACCTCAGAGATGGTACAAATTGAGGGGTTGTACCTCGGGGATAGTACAAATTGGGGGATTGTACCTCGGGGGTGGTGTGAATTGTGAGTTTGTACCTTGGGGGTGGTGTGAATTGTGAGTTTGTACCTTGGGGGTGGTGTGAATTGTGAGTTTGTACCTCAGAGAAGGTACAAATTGAGGGGTTGTACCTCAGAGAAGGTACAAATTGAGGGGTTGTACCTCAGAGAAGGTGTAGTGTTGAAGTTTGCCCTTCTGGGAGGGGGAGAAGGGTCAAACATCAATTTGACCCTTCTGGGTGGGGCTTTGCGTAACAATCGGCAATATCTCACTACTTAAGTATAAATATATATGACTGCATACCGATTTTCCTGTTCAATTAATTGCTATCAGTAAGGATCGTGTCGCCCAGACTATGAACATGTTGATATTAAAGCTGCAGATTTCACTAAGATAAAATAAAAAGACAAGTGTGCCGAATTGCAAATTTGTGACAACAAGCATCAAGATAAATCACAGAGATAAACATTCTTGTTTAATTACATAAAATGTAAATCAATGTTTTTCTACAATCATAGTTTAGCATAGTCTCTTGCACGCCAATAAAACGAAAGATAACACATAGCTGAATGTGCGTTTTTTTATCCCAATGAATATAAATGAGTGTACATCCGTGAAATGCATTGTAGTATAAGTCATGATTTTTTTAAAAAAATGTTCTTTTCAAGTGTTGGAAGGAGGTAAAAGGATGGACATAAATTATTGCACAGAGTCATAACCACTCGTTTTCTATTGCAATGCACAGATCAACAATGTATGCAATTTTATTTCAGAGCGTTGCGGATTAATTTCAAAGTCACACTTAAAAGAAAGAAAAAAAACAGTTCTATGAAAGACAACATCGGTTTGCCTGATCGCTATTTACGAGAATACTTTAATTACTTTATATTTCATTAAATATTTTGATTCTTAAATGTTTGATACACCCAAAGAAACAATAAGAAAATGAGTGATTTTTTACTCACATCTGCTCAAGGGAACATACAGCCTGAAAGGACATGGTTTCCCTTTGTAGTTCCGAAGTGCCAGACCAAATGTTCTCCACACAACATGGTTTGGTCACTGTTCCCAAACACAAAGTTGTACCCGTGATTATTCTTGCAATGCTTAATCCCGGCCTTACTTGCTCGTAAAACGACAACTATAGATTGCTAACGATATTGATCGAAGGATACACTAACAACACAGGATATTTGAACGTCGTTAGAAATATATACTCAACAAAAGGAATAGTTGCTTGTACTGAAAATTACAACTTCGCTTAAATATTTGGATGGATACTCGGCGAATTGGATCCAGGAGATAACAGGTTTGTTTGTAAATACTGTTATCACCATGTGTGTCAATGTAATAGGATTGTCAATTACACTTGAGACGAATTATTTGCGTATCTCGCATTCTCTCTATTCACAAAAAAATAACGAAAAAACTGCCTGTGTTGAACCTATGGATATACCCTTTAAAACTAAGAAACAAACCATCAAGTAGACAGAAGAAGTATGATCATTTTGAGCAGTTGCCCTCTATTCAAGAGTATATTTGATCTATCCTATGAGATGAGGCCTGAAGAGTGATCATCGTTTACAAGGTGGCCGTAATTCACGTGTGACTATTCATTCAGCATACACATTATGTAAGGTTCAAAAAAGCAGTCATGCTCACGGTACTGAGGGTAGGTAGGGCAGGTAGGTCGCAAACCATTTTGTTTCTGACGTTTTTCCAAACATATAACTTTCTCACTTTGTAGATACTATTCATTTTCAAATACGTTCGTTCTTCGTATTTTGCTGCCAGAAACTTTAGAGTCGGCGCCAAAAAGTAAGGGCGGTCGAGTAACCGGGAATTTTATATTTTACGCCTAGTGAAAAGAATTCGTATATATGTACACTTTATAAAGACATCTTACATGTACATTTATAGATACACGAGTATAATTGAGCAAAATTGAGAAGAAAATAAAGTGTACCTGAGATCATGTTAAAGATAACTCCAGCGATAGCCATTTGTTTATTTCCAACGCCAGTTGGTAGCAGCTTGATGTACCTGAATACTAGACTCAAGCCGACGATAGCGGCTATTCCACCTAACACGCACAACACTTGCATCGGGAGAAAACTTTTCAACAGGTCAGTTCCCGCATCTGAAATATTAGGAGTTAAATTTGATCTACATGCAGTATCAATCACAGGGGGCTAGTACGTTGAAGGGGTGGAGTATAATGGCGTATTAGGCCTAAAATGGCCGCATGGACAAAAAACACGTATATCATATATATATATATATACATACAAGGGATACAACTTCCGAAATGAGAGTTTCTGCACCAAGTTTGTTTAAAACTGAGTAACTTTTTAAGGAATCGCTCAAATTTCTAATAACTAGTGTCTACAGATAGCTAATACATTATACTACACATAACCAGTAAGCACTTTGTCCAATTCAAAACAATGAAGCAGATATTTAATATTTTTCCTCCGAAAAATCGTCAATTTCGTTTAGTCGAAAGCGACCTCGCAACACCAAATTGATCAGAATTACCAAACTAAATACACATTAAAACAACAGGTAGAGCGATGACAACGCATGCTAACCATAAATATTTCTAAAATACACTGATCCGGCACAAAAGAATAATCCAGGAATGTTCTACTCACGTAAAATTAACAAAATCGTCGACTACGTCATAGATTTCCACCTCGCTACGCCATTATGATTCAGCCAATGAAAAGTCCGATTACAAACAAATTACGGGGCAAAGGTCAATGCATCGTAATATTGGAAGTTTCAATCATGCGACGTTTTTTGCGAATTGAACGTGAATAGAACGTTCCTGGATTATATTTTTGCGCCGAATCTGTGTATTTTAGTAATATTTATAGTAAGCATGTGTTGTCATTACTGTACCTGTACTTTTAAGGTATATTTAGTATGGTAATTCTGATCATTTTGGTATTGCGAGGTCGCGTTCGACTCAACGATATTGACGATTTTTCGAAGGAAAAAGTTGAAATACCTGCTTCATCGTTTTGAATTGGACTAAATATTTATTGGTTATGTGTAGTATAATGTATTAGCTATCTGTAGACACCAGTTGTTAGAAATATGAGCGACTTCTTGAAAAGTTACGTAGTGTTCAACAAACTTGGTTCAGAAACTGTCATTTCGGAAGTTGTAACCCTTGTATACGTATATAATTATGTAATATAGGTGTTTTTGGTCCGTGTGGCCATTTTAAGCTTAATGCATCATTATACACCATTCCTTCAACGTGCTAGCTCCCTGTGCTATCAATGATATGCTAATAATCAATAAACTTTATCGAATGTGTCACGATTTCGTTTTATAGTCTATTTACATATTTTATACATGTACATGTATTTAATAAACTTAATACAACAATCGTGAAGCCACAATTCAAATATAAAAAAAAAACAGAATGATCCATTACCTTTGTGTTTTGAGGAAATTTCGTATCATGTACCTCATTTTATGTGTAATCAATACAAGCATAATTACTTTCTTTTTGCAGCTTCTGATTGGCTGGAATCTTCTATAGCTTGGACGAGTTTGTTCACGCTAATAGACGCACAGTCGCTGTTTTTACAAGCTATCACTCTCCATAGACCTATACTGACTGTGCTGGTTGTCGGCAAAAAAAAACTGCGATAAGTTCTGGTTTCGTATTTCATCCAGGCCGGTGC
The DNA here is from genome assembly GCA_008271625.1 of Lutraria rhynchaena. NCBI lineage: Eukaryota > Metazoa > Mollusca > Bivalvia > Venerida > Mactridae > Lutraria > Lutraria rhynchaena. Next base: position 13,009,585 of record VIBL01000001.1, on the reverse strand, counting down.
GTATATACCAACAGCCAGAAAAACTATCGATAAAAGTCCACTGATCACCAAAACCACTTTAACTACTGGAGTCATCGCCATGGCGTCTACACCTTGCAGTCTCGTACGTAAAATATGTTTCGCTGACGGACAACGTCAAAATTAAGGGACTAACTTCAAAAGTTCGTTTAAGTACTATCCTTTTGTTGACATGTGAAAACCGCTTATCTTTGGCGGTCATTGCGAAATGACCTTATTCATTATATCCTAGTACATATGTATTACGAACTCAGTGCGATATCATCGGCGTAGGCGCTATTTCAGTGTAGGGGTTCAAGGGCAGCAATAAATATGTTTTCAGAAATCGAATCAGCGCTGACAGAACTTCTTTGTTGCTAGAAAATGGGAGAACTGTCTTTTTTCTAAAAACATTTTATCAGTATTGAATTTTAATGCGAAAATACGGTAAAAATATTAGAAAACTTTGTAAACGTGACCTTTGCATCTAAGAATGTGAAATTTGGTGCTGAAACACCGCAGATGCTATTCGGGGAAATCAATACATAAGATACACATTTACATTTCAATGTTGAAAAATTTAGTGAAGTATCGTTATTGATCATACGGAAACGAGAAGTTGGGCAATTAAAAATAAAAAAACTGTTGCCAACACTCATGAACATCGCTTCACCAAGTGTTACGAAAGATAGACTTATTTCATACTGGCTCTTCACCTTGCACGAATTCAATTGCCTTTGTAGGGCGAAAAATGAAACTCTCATGTATTACATATATTAGCCTATGATTTGGGTCATCCGTCCGTCCGTCCGTCCATCATAAGTACTTCAGTATGACAACGTTAATACATATACACGTCTAAAAAGTATGATACATCCGGTATTTTTATTGACAAATCTTCGAAAATAATCTTGAGTGATATAGTTCAACTCCCTGTTTAAATATACAGAAGTGCTTGGAATGAGTCTATTCTCTATGATGTATACAGAGGCATTGTAACAAATATCATCTCGTGAGGGCTGTATTATGATATGTCTTGTCTCCAGAAAGTATATTGTGACGCTAATATGTATCATCTCATTAGAGCTGTATCATGATATATATCGTCTCGTGGTACGTATATGACTATCAAAGGATCACCAAATTTGGTGATGATCTATCCATTGGTTCATGAAAAGAAGCAATTTTGAGGAATTTCTATTTTTAGCTCTGGTAGCCCAAAAAATGACCGACCACATTTATTTGAGGAAACTTGTCAGAGTACAATCTAAGATATTTAAAGGTATTTCTATTTTTAGCTCTAGCGGCCCCTAAAAGGAACTAACCATTTTATTTGAGCAAATGGAACACTACATAAGAATGCTACAGACCAAATTTGGTGATAATCCACCAATAGGTTCATGGGAAGAAGACGTTTAAAGGTATTTCTGATTTGAGCTCTGGTGAAACGTCAAAGGATCAACTAGCATAATATAAGCAAATTGCAGTAAGAACGTAAAAAGAATTCTACGCAGCAAATTTGAAGTAAATCTGACCAGTGGTTTCAGAGGAGCACACCACTGCTGACGCCGGAGCATCCCCCTACCCATCCTAACAGCTCACCATTAACTTTCAGTTCTGGTGAGCTAAAAAATCCGTGTTAAAATCCACCCCAGAGTACTGATAAGTTCTATTTACTTAAGAGATTGCAAAATCGAATGATACGATGGAGACACTGAATACAAATACTGATAAGAGAGCGGTACTAGGAATTTGCAAATAAGGCCTAACTAATTTATCTTTCGCTTCTTCGATGTGATGCATCAAATTTTTGTTCTTAAAATAAAAATTTGATTAACTATTTCATTATTTGTTTATTCCAGTTGGAATAAAAAAAAACCGGGGCCCAGTTTCAAGAAAAAACTTAAGTTTGAGCACACTATTTTCAAATTCAAATATCAGGTGTTAAAATATATTACAGGTTTACTATTGGATCTTGGTGAGTACTACTGGTGCCAGTTTGAAAGATAAACAAACATAACGTTGATTTTCATGGAAAATAGTATCTAAAAAGATTAGAAACACTTGAGCAAAAACTTGAGTCTGTTATAACGTGCTCAAGTAAAAATTAATTTAGCAAGATAATTCTACGTTTTCAACACAAATTTTTTACTAAGAACTATAATTTTGCAAGAAATTCACTGCTTTTCAGAGAAATTAAGGTACAAATAATACAAATATAGTCATAAAATACTTTCAAAATAGTGTGCTCAAACTTAAGATTTATTGTGAAACTGGGGCCTGGATTTTAGATATGGGTCGTTGATATTATCAACTTTTTTGTTTATTAGTTCAGTTGGAATGTTGAACTCAGCAAATTAAATCATAGAAGTGGTTTCATATCTCTTCACTTAGATATGCAGCAATTTTACGCAAGTAGATTCTTAAACATTGTATGTGTGTCTATCGAGTTTTTATCAAACTGCCTGCAAAAACACTTTCATACCGTCATTTTTCATTTAATTTTGACTTCAATATTTCTCAAATTTCATGATTGTTCACTCTGTCCATCCAATGTAAGACAAGAAATCTGCAAACACACAAAAAAAATACTAGCCTAAAGTTCAAGCGAGTACATTGTTTAAGTGATAAGATTTCGACAACTTGGTGATTGTAAAATTTTGAACCATTTTTGAAATAAAATTCTATACCCTGTTACTTGATCTATCAATTATAAATATACTGTATATTTTCCCTATACCAAGTATCAGTACGTTTTATACAGGATCACTGGATGCAATGATAACGTTCTTGTTTGTAATGTATTTGTGTGGTTCAAACCTGTTCATAGCAGGGGTTTCAAAACTGGGTATTAGTTATCACTTGATGATGAAAAATATCCGCTTATTAAGAGACATAAAAACACCATCTCCATGTAACTGTCAAGTGTTTAGTAGTGTTTCAAGTGAAAATCCATATTAAAACATGCTGGAGAATCTAGTTAAGTACACTGACTTCAATTAAACCAACACAGACAGAACAAATGCAAGAAGAAAATGATTTATGCACGTATGTGCAACCGTATTTTGGTAAATTTTCAACACACAATATCGGCACGAGACTATGTTCCAAGGCAAAATGTGTAAGACTCCTAGAAAATAATCCTAGATAAAAAAACAGAGAGGCTTGACAGGCATTTTGGCATTTCATCAAAAATACATTAGCTACTTCCCTCGCATGGTCAAGTCATTTGACAACTATTGTCATATTACGTGAGTATAACTAAAACAACAAATTTGTTCAAATTTGAGCATTGCTATTAGCTTTCTTGAATACTATATTTTATTAAAACAAGTATCCACTGCATATTTGCAAGCTGAAGTGGTTGGAAGCAAAGTTTTGTTATGAGGCATACAGCCATATTCACTGTGACTTTAAACAAAGCTAATATTGACCTCTTTTTAAGTCATTGTAAGTTACTGCCAAGTTGCATACATGAATGATTAGTAGTGGAACTCATCACGAAGAGGACCACAAATCATCACAGGGAGGATGTGCTACCCACAGGGTTCTTACTCACAAACCTGAGATTCTTAGGCCTAACATTCAACCAATCGAGCTCAGTAACAAAGGTCACGATGACTACCAACAAAGGAACTGGCTTAACATCGGCAAACATACAGTTTATTAATTTAGTAATTTAGGCCTTAAATAGGAGGAATAAACAGTGATATATCATAAAATGGTACACACAACTGAATGTAAGACCCCCTGCCAAAAAAAAATCTGTAATTTTTTTTACAAAACGATGGGTGTGGTTTCTTACATTATTTCAACTTTCAACTTTACAAGAACAATTGATTTTACATGTAGTTAGGATGAATTCAATTAACTGAAATATCAGCTAAATAAATGCATTTTTTACAAATTGTGTATTTTACACCAAGTAGCAGGAAAATTTAATAGTTCCATAGAACACTATTGACCAAAGGGGGTCAGTATGTTTTTGGGATGGTGTGTTATGGTGCATTAGGGCGTAAAATCGCCAAACATACCACAAACACATTTTAAGTTGATTTATCACATAAATACATTCACAATTATATGTCATCCCAACAAAGTTGATAACAACAGCATACTAGCGTCCTATTCTACTGACAATGTTATGAAAACAAAAATATTCTTGAAAGAAAACTGTTCAATTCAACAAAACATCTTTTCAGCATTTCTGCTTGAAAACTATATAACAGCAAACTATTACCAATACAAAGTTTATTAATGTAAAGTGAATCAGATTAAATACATGAAGCTCTAACAATCACATGGATTAATTGTAAATATAAAGTGTTTCATTTAATCAAGGGTACTGAATCAAAACCTAATTACAGAACTAGGTGAGAACTTAAGTTATAACATTTTAACAGCTAAACTCAAAATCCTTTCTGAGGAAAATTTTCAAATATGGTAATGAAATAAACTTGGTTCTAGAGCCAAACAAAACAATGACTTCAATAATAGTCAAAACTACAGATATTGATTGTATGAAATTCTTATTAATCAAAGATTGAACATTTGTACGCCCAAATATGAGTAAGAAAATGGGTAATAAATTTTGAAAAATTCAAGTAATCATTATGACCTTTAGTGGACAAGTTCACTTTGATTATGACACACTGTTCAAAAGCAAACAATCCCTTAGTTACAGAGATATTTACTAACTCGCAAAACTGATTACGACATGGACATCTACAAGGGGACAACATTGGTAATTAATTCGTTATATTTTAAATACAGTTTAATTTAAAGCTGAGACACAATTGTATCTAGGTGAGATAACAGTAGAATGAAAAAAGTTATAAGATAAACAGTTCAATAGACTTGACACTTAAAATATATACATTACAATACATGTAATAGGAAATCATTTCCAACATTCACAAATTTGAAAATATGCAAGTATTCACAAAATCTACCCAGATCAGAATATACTAGGTACTTGTCAGTCCAGTAACTAGAGCTGTCATCTAAAGGATTGATATTGATGTATTGACGACTTTTCCTCATCGATTGATAATCTATATCCATTTTAAAATATTGATACAGTACAAAAAAATTAAGTGATTCGAATGAAAAATCCAAAGAACTGTTTCATACATGAAAAACCACTGCTCCTTAACAAAAGCTGTCAAAAATTTCTATGTCTTAAATTGTACCATAGCATTACATGTAAAGTATAATACAGTGTTACCACCAACACTCCAGAATTTATATTTATATATGTATAACAAACTGCTCAGTGTAGTAAAGTACTGACATTACACTATGCCAATAACATACCAACAAGTAATGATGGTAGAGGCTAAATGGAAAAGACAGTTAAGCCATTGCTGCACAATATATCACCTATACTTGTTTTCCAATGTATTAATATTGTCAACATGTACCAGAGTGAATCAATGCTCTACCAGTAACTAAATTACTAATACGTTTCAAGAATATCATGAATGGACTGCATTCAGTCAAAGCTGAAAATAAATACAAGTTCTTAAAATTTTACAGTCCGAAATAAAATATCTAGCAGATGACAATATGCAAAATGAAAAAATCATATCAGAATTACATCCAGGCCACATGTGGGAAAGTTTTGATTCACATTGGAGTACCATATTACATTGATATAATCATAACATTAAGATCAGCATTAAGAATACATGAAAATAAATCAGTTCGAGTATATTCTTACATAAAAAGCATGAAAATAATTGACCAAAAAAACAGTTACATGTAATAATTGTATGTAATTGTGAACAGTCTCAAAAGAATTTAACACCCTCATTGTCACCAAACTTCATGAGTTCTGCCTTGCCATCTGCTTCTAATGTTTTCAAAGCTCTAACTAAGAGCCATTGCTCAATACCATGAAATTCTTCACCTTCAGTTTCATCCCCATTTGACAATTCAAATAAGGTGCAAACAGTATTTGTCATACTGCGATCTGTGATGTATTTGTATATCAATTTTCCCCACTCCTCAGGAGTACGCCACATGACAAGACATTCCTTCTTCGTCTTTGCATCCTTCCATTCAAGATGGCCCCTTTTTTGTAATTCTTCCAAAACCATATAAATTCCATCAATGGAAAGTTTCCTATTTATTTCCTTATTTGAAAAAATTGATTTCTGTGCCTCATTTACATCTAAGGAATAGCCCTTTCCTTTTCTCAATTGGTCTAATACAATTTGACACCAAGCTTCTAACTGTTTCTTCCTTGTATCAATGTTAGGCTGTATGGTGAAGAATGGGGGGAAATTATACTGCCATGCAGTTTCAACAGAACTCATTTTGCTAGATAATTTAAGGTATAAATTTAGTAACAGTAAAGGACACACCTCACTTCAAGTGCAAAATAAACACTCAACCCAAGAGTTAACAAAAGTAAGTACATAAAATAGCTACTTAAAGTCAACAGAACTACACTCAAAGCACTAGTAGATGCCAAAATTTTCTTCTTCTGTACCAGCAAGTTCTTGTTGTTTAACTAATTCCTGGGCTTCACGTTGCATTTTTTCCATTTTCTCAAGAGAAACAGACTTCAGAGGTAAAAGTTTTGGCTTACATAATACAACAGTTGGCATATCTTCATGGTAAGTTAGTCCCTGTTTAGGTAAACATTCCTTCATTAATGGCTTAGTATCAGGCATCTTGACTTGGTGTAGTACCTATAATATATAATATTTTGTAATTATTAATAATTGACTGTGTTGTATCTATAATTACTATTACTTGACTGTAAGGTATCTACAGTTATACAATATTTTGTAATTACTTATACTTGACTATATGGTATCTACAGACATACCATATTTTGTAATTACTATTACTTGACTATATGGTATCTACGGACATACCATATTTTGTAATTAATTATACTTGACTATATGGTATCTACGGACATACCATATTTTGTAATTACTACTACTTATCTATATGGTATCTACAGACTTACCATATTTTGTAATTACTACTACCTGACTTTATGGTATCTACAGACATACCATATTTTGTAATTACTACAACCTGACTATATGGTATCTACAGACATACCATATTTTGTAATTACTACAACCTGACTATATGGTATCTACAGACATACCATATTTTGTAATTACTACAACCTGACTATATGGTATCTACAGACATACCATATTTTGTAATTACTACAACCTGACTATATGGTATCTACAGATATACCATATTTTGTAATTACTAATATGTGTTTTCATTTTTGCGGTTATTCTTTTACTCACCAATAAAAGATCTGTAAGTGACAAGGTAGCCAGAATATATGTACTTGAACACATTTACAAATACAGTGGCTTTTTTAAGACTGATCCCTGCTTGAAAAGTATTTTTCCCTGGCAATGTCACATATGAAAACTGAAGAAAGACTTAGGCCTTACGAGAAAGATTTATTAAGACATGTAAATTTCAAATAAGTGTTAAGCCTTAAAAATGACAATGACTTTGAAGACAATAATAAATATGTCCATGGTTGAAAATGATATGAAAAATTATAAGTGAAAAATACTTTCTCAAACTTTGTCAACTTTGTTTTGTTATGGCAGGGTTCAACACTAAGATCACATCCTCAAAAAATGCTAACAAGAATTACATTTGGTGAGTGCAAATTCCATCAACTTGAAAATTTTGTTACAAATGCAGTGAGAAAAAAATCCATGTCACCAGCCAATTCACAGATTGTCAAAAACAACCTTGATAATAAAGGTATTAATAAAAATTGCAGGTTGGATTTTCATTTTGCGAGTGGCAAAAACACTAACTTTCAAAAATTTGTTGAAAATCCTTAGTGTCAAACCCTGCATAGTCACTTTAAATCTTAGCAATTCTGCATCATATGGTAAATATGAAGACAAAATCATGGATTGTATAGAAAAAAAAACAAATTTTCTGTAGTTATTCTTATTATTGTTAATTGAACTTTTTAATTTTTAGAAAACATGGTTATACATGCAGGTCTAATTGATGTTATAGGTTATCAATAAATTTAAAAGACAGACTATACTTCTTTATTTCCCCTTTATGCTTCATTGTTTCAATACGTTATGAAGCTTATATCATGTTTATAGCAGCGATTTTTTTTTTCGAATTGTCAAAACTATCTGTGGCTTTGTGAAGGGGAAAATATGGCGCAATAAATCAGAAAAACTGGGAAAATTTGAAAAACTATCACTTATTTATACAGCATTTTTAGGGGAAAATATAACTTTTTTGGGCTAAGGGAAATAACCAATATTCGGCTGTAAAATATATGAAAAAAAATCGCTGAATAGCTATGACAACTTTAATTTCTAGGTCTAGTCTTTGCATTTTTAATAAGTCTAACATAAAAATAAAAACTGTTTTAGTAATCCATTTTGAATTGTAGTGGCATGTAGTGACATGTTCATATTATACACACTATACATGTGTAATCGGAGGCAGAAAATAAAGTTCCCGATGCGGGGCTTGAACCCGCGACCTTCTGCTTGCAAGTCAGCTGCTCAACCAACTGAGCTAATCGGGCAGACAGGCATACAAACTACTATAAACACATATATTATATATACAACACTGTTACATTCCTCCTTCCTTTAATCAATTATTAAGCAACAACCACAGGTTCTTTAAGCTAACCCAGCCTTTGCTTCATCCTAGCTCTAGGATTCCAAGGATAGCCACACACTCACGGCACCAATGTAATAGGAGGCAGAAAATAAAGTTCCCGATGCGGGGCTCGAACCTGCAACCTTCTGCTTGCAAGTCAGCTGCTCTACCAACTGAGCTAATCGGGCAGATAGGCATACAAACTAAGATAAACACATATATATACAACACTGTTACACATGTAATGTACTTGTTAAAAGTTTTGTTATAAAACTGTTAATATATTTTTTATAAACTTTAGGCTAAGACAAAGCGAATATTTAATGTTAGTCAAAAGATTATTTAACAAATTGGGTAGGCAACAGAATAATGTATCAATGATCATGCTTAGTGTCAGTAAGTTATCTGCTTTAATTTAACCATTTAAATTAGCCAGGCATTCCGAAATGTATGGTCTCGCTTAAGCCCGTCATACTTGCGTTGTGTATCTTTTCTTTCTTCGGGAGTTTTAATTTCTTTTAAGGGGGCGCAGACACTTGATTCAGGTATTGCCACATCACGAAAATGTAATCCAATAGATAAAGCTCTTGCCGTAGTTAATGAGTCATATAAAAAAAGTGTCGGAATGATAAAGATGATCAATGACGGGTTTGAGGCAACTAAATTTCTAATTTGTTTTTTATCTTTCTGTGGCGTGGAAACGTACTGTTATTTATAGTTAATTACTATTTTGAGCTAGTTTATTTTATTCTTTTTATGTAAAACAACTCTTCGGCCATTAAAAACAACGATCCCGGCAGAATCTTCAACTCTAAGCAGCAGAGATTTTTCCCGGGTTTCAACGATCCTCGGGCTCACAGGATCCCGTTAATGTCGAACCATGCTCAACCAGGACAACCAGCTTAGATTATTAAATTGTCCTGCAATAATACCCCAAGTGTAATGGCAGATAACTGCCAGTGTTAAGGTAGATATCTACCAGTGTCATGGTAAAAAACTTCCTATCCACTGTATTCAACCCATCACGGGTGAAATCGAGAAGAGGTATTTACACAGCTGATTTAAATTTTGTATGTGGAGCACGCATCTAACAGAAGTTGTACAGAGTGGAAGTTTGGAAACATCACAATGTGGAAAAAAGTATGGTTTGGCATGACCGCTTGAACATGACACACAAAGAAAAAGTTTTGGTCAAATATTTGAATTTTGGCATTAGATACTGAGAATTTATGGCAAATTATTAAGGATTATTGTTATTTCTATCGATTTGAGTAAGCTATACCAGTTACTGATGCATTTTTTTGCATAATTTGTTTCCACACATAAATAATATACAGTTCTTTGAAATTGTAAGGCTGAGAGGATGGCCCTTCCGATTTCATTTATGAAATCGACCAACCGTAAAGCCAAATAAGTAAGTCTAATCACATAAACATAAATGCAAAGGTTGCTGCTGTAACTGACCTCTTAACGAATGTGTTTGCTGTTCGATACCTGAACAATCAAAGAAATGATCTTCTATCCGAATTTAATATTAACCGACTTGTAAGTAACTTTCATGCTACCTACATTTCGAAGTAAAAACAATGATTATGTGGCTTCCATTATGTAAAACAGAAGTGCAAATTATTCTTCTAAAAATACATTGATCATAATCAGATATTAACAAATTTTAAGGTTTTTACCTGAAGAAAAATCGACCTTAACGTCCCCCTATAGAGGAATTTGTCTATCTCGGGTGAAAACAGCAAAACGAGCGAAATGTGTACTGTAACGAAACGGTCAGGATGCACGTTAGGATTTCAGTTAGCTACATTTTTAACATATAGGAATTTCGTCTTTTGTTGCATTGCGCTGCTTTCAATCTCTGACAGAAACACGCGCAGAAATGATAAAATTAGAAAAAAGCTCAAATGAAATATGATTGCACGTTTTTAAATGCGTTTATAGAAGAAGTTTACATCCTCTCTGATTTTACGTATTGGAATTACGCTACTAACGTATAAATTTAGATAAAAGCACTAAGAGGACTGTTGTTGACTGGTTCGCACTCTTGTAAGTTCTTCCTGAAGTTTTTTTGTAACACATGCACATCCCTTTGAACATTCGTGCAATGGTCTAAGATCGCTCCGCTATCTTTGCCATAATTGGTTGCGGAAGCTTATTCGCCTAGACAGTTAAACAAATATATGAAGTATTATATAAGACGGAGAGACCAGTCTGCGACTTTGTGTTTGCATCCTGTAACATCAGTTAATCCATCCATACTCTATGAGATCGCTAGGGTGTCTATAGAGCCGGATGAAATATACTTATGGGACCAGAACCAGGTCAAAGTTCTGTTGTCTAGTATCGTAATATAGTAGATTAACTACCGTCAATTCAATTTATTTATCTAAAAGAGGTGATCTGGAGGTCTCATAACATTGCCCATTTGCATAATCAAATTAGTGTTTAATAGAGTAGTTAATTACAGCGTTTATATTCATTGCCAGCTGAGACTGTCATTGTCAAGTTTTGCTGTTTCATATAAATTATTTAAAACCTTGTGCGCCAACATTAATTTTCTGTAAATATATTGAACACTTAATTATTTTCAAAATATTTGCACGTAATCCAAGCCAAAGTAGACCAAAGCAAAATTATGTAAAAAAGTTGTTAATGGCGATAGGTTCAATCCGCTCGATACACGAGATTTCTTTTCCCATTTCAATGATATACTGTACTATCAATTAGTCGAGTGCCTTTCTGGGACATTGGTCCGTGTTTTGAATGGCTACATTCTGCTACAATTTGATAGTTGCTTCAATAATACAGTAACAAAATATTTTATTTAGAAATGGAGTCGAGTTTCTGTCAAGATGGTTTTAAGATATATACCAGCTAAAAAGGAAATATGTGATCAAATACTTATTAGATTGATGCGTAGGGGGTGTGATTCTGAAGAAAACTTTTGGTTAACAGTTAAACCATTTATTACTAAAAAGGTTGAAAAACTAAAAAAAATATACTGTACTTAGTGAAAATGGAAATTTAATTATCAGTCAGCCAGTAGTAAGCAGTTTTTCATGTTTTTTTTTGTGAATGTTGCTCAAAAATTGAAAATAATGCTATACCTGTGGCACACAACCGTCTCTCCTATTTTCTTCTTATTTTAAACCCATCGATGAATTATTAATTAATAAACAAATCAACTATCTGGACAGAAAAAACAACTGGGCATGATGGAGTATCGTCCAAGCTTATAAAACGTGCAAAACCAAGTATCGTCTAACTGCTAACTACGTTGTATTTCGATTAAAACTGGAAACATCCAGATAAACTTAAAATCGCTAAGGTAACACCCCTTCAAAAGAAAAACAGCACCTTTGATAAAACTAATTACTGACCATTTAGCATTTTACCTGTTCTTTCTAAGATATATGAACGTACTATAAACGCTCAACATACACATTTCTTTGACAATCATTTTAACCCTCTTTTATCAGCCTTTTTACCAGACTACGGGTGTCAAACTGCTCTTGTAAAAGTTATTGAGAACTGGAAACTTGCATTTGACCAGGACAAGAATGTGGCGTCATTTTTTATGGATTTATCTAAAACTTTCGGTTGTCTTCCTCATATTTTTTTTACTTCAAAAGACATATGGTTTGTCAGAAGGAGAATCAATCTTTTATCAAGCTATCGGCTAAACATGTATCAATGCGTCAAACAGGGACAATATAGAGGTAATTAAAAAAAAAACAATAAAAGGAGTCCCCAAGAATCAAATTTCAAACATTTTTATCAATGATATATTTCGCTTTGTAAAATGTGTAATCAACAGGTAATTGAGTCAGAATATCATTTTCTTTGCGCTTGCCCCGAATATTCATCATTACGAAAAGAGCATAACATAAAATCTAGTTGGCCCAGCCTTAGTTTGTTTAGAAAAATACTTTCCTGTAAAAGTAAGAAAACAATTATACATGTAGCTAAATTATTTATTACGCAATGAAATATAGACACGAAAAACTTGCTTTAATGGCTGCTTCTTAACAATTCTTATTTTAGTGTAAAATCTATTAGCTCCATTGATCTGTATTGATTTGAAGTGAAAATTGTATAATAGTATAAATAAGTATAAATATTAAAAGTTTCAAATCGTAATAAATTATAGAGTTATTATCAGATTTAAATATCATATGATAAAGTAATAAATTATTTACCTGCAAAGATATATTTCCAATGTATTTTAATAGATGTACAAAAATGTATATATAAAACATCAAAACAACCAGTCTTCAGATGGACAAAACAAACTGAGGAATAAAACTCTATTAAGTTATCTATACTAAGAGTTGAGTTAATGTTCACATAATCATTTCAAGTATGTTAAATTTCGCTCACGATAAAGCATGGTTTCGAATCTTTTGTTCATATGAAATCGCTTTGTGTTATAACGAGGATTATTTTGACCATTACATGCTGTTATAAGGTATACATATTGAGTGGTATAAGGTATAAAATGACATAGGTATAAAAATTTAACTCTGTAACATATATCTACTGTATTTCTTATCTTCTTTGCTATATTTTTATATATATATAAGCTGTGCGTCGGTCAAAAGCTATGTACACAGCTTGTTTTTCACATGTTATATACTTATAATTTATATATTTATTTTGACATATTCATGACAGAATAGTTCCATTTCTAATATACAAGGTAATTAATGGCAGAAAAGTTATTGAAGAAAATCTTCAGGCAAGTTATGAGTAATCGAGAACCAGTCTTGCAGTTATATACATGTATAGAACTAGACTGCGTTTATATTATGTGTGTATGAGAGTGGAATGCGTGTAATTGTGTCCCACTCATAAATCGGTCAGAATATGTAAACTACACGGAGAATTTTGTCGGTAACGTAAAATATGCTGATGTTTGTTATACCTACCAGGAAACGAAATTATACTGGTATCGGGATTTAGCATTATCTATAAAGCAAGATTCATCGCCGGTTGTGTCGTTCCATATTCATTGTATTTGTGGGTAAATCACACTCGACCCTCTAGGCTCTATTACAAGGCTGTGGATTATAATGTTATCTTCGTCATTGATTGAAGCGGTTGTCAAATGAATTACTTAGTTTGGTAAGAAATCTAGAATTATTTCGTTTTACGACGTAATATATAGGTCAACGATTGACTTGGTTTTTTTTATATGTATGGATAAAAATATATGTTAAAATTCACCACAATGGCGGACGAGGTCATGTTATGTTAGAGGCAAATAACTAGTTGCACAATTTAATTGTCTCTTATTCTATGATTGTAGCCCGAAAGTTACATTAATACACATAATTTCTGATATGGTCACATGTTGTACATATTACAGTTCCTTGAAATGCTACCAATACAGAATTGAGTTCTTGTTTGTGTTTAGGAACAATTACAATTACTGAATGTGTACCAGTATGTATTGGTTCCAGTTTCTGACAATATTGCCATGCTTTCCGAAAGTTGCCAGACCGTCAGACATGTCATGGAAATTTCGAACAGGTCCAATAACTTTTCAGCGAGTACCAGACAAGATATCCAGCAGTTAGGCACAATTTACAGAATCTATCACTCATAAATAATATATTTTGTCAGACAAATTTTCATTTGGTAAGACAGAAATTTTATCTTTGCCTGACCAAATGTCAGGCAAGTATTCCAGCAGTTTTGAAAAGCCTGTATTGTCCCTGTAGGGTAAGTTAGGACTGGTTAGTATACAGTCCTGGAAAACTGGTTAGGTGAACTGGTCGCCATACATAACTGAAAAATTGTTGAAAAACGGCATTAAACCCCTGTGACAATAAGTCACACAAAAAACAAAAATAAATAAATATACGGACTTCTTAAAAATAAAATCAATAAACTAGAAAATGAATTAATTTGACAACTAGTTTAAAATGTACTTTTAGTTATCATTGAAATGTTGATATTTAGCTTGTCCCTAATTCAATTACAAGTAATCATATCCAGGTTTTTTTTTCACTAGACATCAAAAAGTTGTGGGTCAAAAGTTATTTTTGGCTGATGAAAATTTGAAGTGTCAACAAAATTTCCTTCTAATTTTACTTTAAATTTGACCGTTTGGTACAAATTCTCGAGAGTCAGAAGGTTTATTTTACTGATTTCAAGAGTCAAAATGGTGTTTTAAGAGTCAAATGAAGGCCCTGATATCTAACAATAAGTTGCCTATGTAAAAACTATGATGAAAAAGTCTGACCAATATTGTGTTTAAGGTTACTTGATGTCGAAGAGCTTTCCTATTTTATTTAAATTTCTTAGTCATAGAGGTACAATTAGTGCCAAAATATTTTCATACGGAGGGATTTTGCTGTTCAAAACTTTCGTTGGATTTATAAAATACGGTTGACTTTTCCAGCCAAATTGTTCAAATGTTACTGCATAGTCTTACAAATTGCGTACGGTATCATAATTTGAGTTTGTTCTGGATATTTTGTGTTGCAGACTTACTCTCATACAGCATGGCTGACACACAGATGGTAACCACTTCCGTGTCAGGAAATAAGAATGTTCCTGCTATGAGCTCTAAACGAAAACTAAGTGACAAGGATGATAGGGTTTGTAAAGTTTGTGGCGATAAAGCTCTAGGATTTAACTTTAATGCTATGACTTGTGAGTCATGCAAAGCCTTCTTCAGAAGAAATGCCATAAAAAACAATGTAAGTATGTATATATGGGATGTTGCAGATATCATACGTATGTATTACATATCAGGGATTTTATTACCTTATTCAATAGGCATTGGTAAATGACCCATTCCCATTCCAAAATAATGATCATTTTTCCCAATTTTAGAAAAAAATCCCTAACCAAAGATGAATTTTAAGGCTGAAATGTTAGGCACACAATTTTTAATGCTATTGAATGACTTGATTTTCATTCCCTTATCAAAATATTTGTGAATTAATGTGAGAATGGAACATACAAAACTGTCATCTGAATTTGTGTGGAAAAAATTACAATTTCAAGGCAAATCAGTACAATTTTACACAGTTTGATTGTTACTGGTACTTTTCCCAAAATGAGGAACAAAATCCCTGTAAACTTGTTTGCCTTAATTTACTGATGGCTATTTAGACACAGGTAGTTGACTGTATGTTATTAATCTACTTACTACAACTAGCTATGTACAACTCAAAAAAATTGTATGTGTACTGCTCATCAGGAAATTTGCGTTACTAGAGATGGAAATCAGAAAAGAAAGTATTTAATAAACTTTCAAATATCTATCCCGTTTCAAATGTCAGTTTTGATCGATTCCTTGAAAGAGACACATCTAAGCATGGACTGAATGACTATAGTCTGAAATTAATTAGGTCATATAAATATCCTAGTGTCAGCCATCTTGAAAAGGAAGGTCAGCACTAAACTAGCGGTAAATGCGTTACATGCTTATTTTTCTATAATGGGTTACAATCATACGATACCAACATGTAAAATAAATTTAGAGGCTTTTGGTGTAATTTTTATGTACCAGTCTATTACATGTCTGTAACATTTAGTGTATGTCTAAGTTTGGCAGACAACAAACAAAACACAACAAAATTTATTGATACAACTGATTATTTTTTATCAACTTTTGTAAATTTGGGGAGAAATTAATAAAATAAAGTTATTCCAATGAATCTTTCCGAGATTTAACTTATGATGAATGAAATTTTCGTTTCTTTGGCAAAAACAGAATATAGGTCAGATTTAACTGTTGTAAACACCAGCTAGAGTGAAAACTGCTAGATTAGTGATGACACGAGTTTAATGATGGCGAGTATATATGTTTTTAAAGCTGTTCTTGTGGTTGAAATGTTTTGCTAAACTATTGCCTAACTGCTCATATAAGTTATATTATAACCCTTGTCTCTTAAATATGAAATGAGCTTGAAGGCTTGCTTTTTTTATGCCCCCAGCATCTACTGATGTACTTCTGAAGTATGTGAATGTTATTTTATGACTGTCCTGACATTTAAATCCGGATCTAAATTTCATGTGTGCAAGTAATTTAAAACTCATCAATGTCCTTGAATGTGGACTTTGTTTTTATTGTTTAAGAATGTTTTCCATTTTAAAGTGATAATTAGTCCGTATGTTATTAATTAACAATGAGACTTTCTTCAGTCAGTTACATTCATTTTATTGCAGTGCATGTATGTTCATTGAATTAATCACACATAACACTTACGATGTTTGTAATCACATGTACTTCACACGATTTTCTTTGGATTTCTATGGATTGCATCAGCATGAGTGTCTTTTTTTGTGAAATGCGTAAAGCAACTGTGAAAATCTGGGGATAATTGGGTAATGGGGATAATTGGGTAATGGGGATAATTGGGTAAGCTTAATCTTCTTTAATGCTTGTTAAGCAAGTGAAGATGCATCACTAATCCCAGTTACTCTTGTCTGTCCAATTATTCTTTTTGGAAAGCATTTCGCCTGTATCTGATTGTATTCAGCCCTGTGACCAAACAATTCCTCTGATTAGCATCTACTCACATCCCTGCCTTTAGCAGAGACAACACTGCTACTTAACATGGTTCATTTTGTTCAATTTTCAGGGACAACCTTGTTTATTCCAAGGTAATTGTGTTGTTGATCGACGTACACGTAGATTCTGTTCTTACTGTCGATTACGCAAATGTTTTGATGTTGGAATGAAAAAGGAGATGATACTAGGTTTGTATAAAAATTGCTCAAAGTTTAACAACTTAAATGTTATTGATGTGTTTTATATGTTTTTCTGGACTTGACTGGAACATCACAATGTTGAACCAATTATCTAAGCTTTGATTAATTTTAATCTTTGTAACTGTACTTTCTTATGTATGTAAATACTGTAACAATTGTGTCTGAGGTAGACTTTGAGTCAGTATTTTTCCTAAATTACCAATCTACATGATAATATGTGATGGAATCACTGACATTCTGTAAGCTAGCTGGACAGTGTCCTTTCATGTGAATTTTGTTAGATCCCAGTTGGGATTCGCACTCACAACTGTGAAAAGGTGTTAACTAGTCTGAGACCATAGCCACTCAACTATGGAGGCCTTAGTCCTAGTTTGCTGGTGGAAAAAGAAGACACAGATTATAGTATTAAAACATTGTTTTTACCTTTGTTTGGCTGATTAAGATAATTAAGGATTCTTCAAAATGACCTGACCAATGTTAGTGAGTCAAGAATTTTTTTGTATGAAGTCTATTGTTGCATTACCGCAATACTTGATATCCTTGTAATCATTATGCTAGAGCAATTTTCAGTATTTCATGTTTGTTTCTTTATGTTAAAACTTAGACGAAGTATTTTTAAGTCCCGATTTTTTCCTATTGAAAGTATATAAAATTCTGTCGCTTAAGACGAATTTTGCTCTCAAAATGTTTCGTTATGTCGAACTAATTTTGAAGTCGGAATGAACAATTTCGCACCTAATTTGTGTTGTTTATTATGAAGTCAGAATGCACTTGCCTCCAATGTTTTTCACACCTTGCTCAGAGTACGAGTTCGATTTAATTCTTAGTCAATTACAATTGGGAGATTATTATTGTTTACTCTTAAATGCAAGCATATCATCATATGTAACTTAATAGTGGACAAAGCGTTGGATTTGTACTACATGTCATAATGAAAGATATTTGTAGTTTTGTATATTTTTTATATAGATCATCATACATGAAGTAAATATCATTTATTTATTTATTTTATTTATTTATTTACTTGTAAATATATAATAATAAATATCACAAATAAGTAATTCTTACAACACACACACCAACTATCATGAACCAGTGATTCTAACAACGGCTAAAATGTCTAATACAATACTGATAATCGTCCGAAGTTTATGTCGAATTTTCGTTAAGACAAAGTATTTTTTCGGACTCGAAAAAATCAACATAATGAGAGTTGACTGTATATACATGTACAAGGGTTACAACTTCCGAAATCATCTATTTGTTTATTATTTAATACTCAAGATCATGACCAAGTTCCTCATTTTATGAACATTATCATGGTACACAAACTTTAATGGACTCGTATGGGTATATAAGGTATGGAGTGGATGAAATGATTAATTTTAACGCATTGCCACTTTCTTTGAGGCAAGATGATGACGATGATGATGAAACATGTTGCATCCGTATCAAATTTAAGCCAAAATAATTGAATAATTGTCACTCTGTTTTGATCATTAGTTGAGTACTGTTTTAGCTGTATTTGTGCTGTTGTTATGTGTATGTGGTGGAGATGTACACAGAGATTACCCTGATGCAGGTTTCTTGCGTCCCTGATGCGATATCCAGCCGAGGCACTCGCATTGAGAGTGATCACCGCATCCTTGGGACCCCTTCCGACTTGGACTTTGCCCTTGGCATTTTCTGTGTGGGACCCCCAAAAATCCCAAGGGATCCATAAATGTTGGAGATGGGAGTCCCAGGGACCCGCAGGTGAAAAATCTTAGGGAAAGCCCTTGTACATAAATGTCCACTTCTTGAATAATTTACATGTTGGCAATAAGTTCACTATATGATACAAGATCAAATACATGTGTATGAATGACTTGACTGTTTCCTGAATTAAAAACCAGAATTTCCTGAACATAAAGGTCAATTTTCCCTCTCTTAACAAAGTTGGTATATCTGTCTAAAAATAGTCTATTTCGGGTCTTACCTGAAATTGTTGCATGTAGGAATATATTTTGTTTTATCAAACAATGATGTAGATATTAGTTGTTTTTAGTTTTGTCGTTAAAAACATTTTTCTCTGAATGTTTATTTAGTTGACTGCCTTTCCATTCTTGCTATAATGTGAGATGATTACTCAATGGTATATTTTGATTGTAGCATAATTTTTCTTGCCAAACAACCTTGAGGTCTCCAAACACGGACCTCAGACCTCAAGTCCTCAGTTACTTAAATCAGATGAAGTGTGAATCGTTGTTATTCGATTGTATCCATTTTTTCCAGATGATTCTGAAAGGAAAGCTAGAATGCAAAAAGTGATTGAAAACAGAATTAAGAAGAGAAAGGTTGAGGAATCAGAAACAGTCATTAAAGAGGAAGCTCAAGAGCTGCTGCCTGACCAGTCTGATGCTAGTACACTTGAACCTAAGTCTGAGTCATCAGATATTACAAGCTCCCTTTTGTGGTCCTTAACAAATGATTCCCAGGATATTGAAAGTGCGAAAAGTTCTAAATTTATATCAAATTTTCATAATGATTGTCAAAGCAAGGACCCTAGTACACACCGTGTCCTTTCGTTACCTGAATATATTTTGTTTGAAGAACTTGGTGAGGCTTATAGTACTTCCCTTGGTGAGCTTCTGGCTGATCGTCGTCATTCAGCTGAGAGTAATTACAAGGATTGCAATGATTTGATTAATAATTCTGCTATTACTGTCTTACGGCTGATAACATTTATTAAACGTTTGGACGACTTCAAGCATCTTAGTACAGATGAAAAAATAGCGGCACTCAAGGCCAGTATTTTAAGCTCTATCTTACTACGTTCAGCATGCTTTTACAATCCGGACAATGATGCTTGGATGACTGGTTCTGGTGAAATCTGTACATCTATTTTACTGAAATCCACAGGATATAAAGATTTACATAAGCTTCATACAAACTTTTGTCGTTCCATTAAAAGATTGATCGGTGACAATCATGTCTTGTTTGGTTTGGTTCAAGTCCTGTGCATATTCAACCCAGCCTGTGAGGAGCATATGGATAAGAAGAAAATATCTGATATTCAAGACAAATATATCATCTTACTGAAACATTATCTAGAATGGCATTTTTCATATGTGTCATCTAGAAAACTGTTCTGTTGTGTCATACAGTTATTATTGGAACTGAAAGAAGTGTCAGATGCCCACAATGCTATAATTCTGCAGGCAAATCTGCAGGATATTGAACCATTAATGCTTGAAGTGTTGGATCTCAAGTGAATGACATGTGTGGATACTAACATTGTTACTAGATCTAGTTGAATAAGATGGCCTGCGGGTTAGTGTTTGTACTAATCAGTACTCTAAATTCATCGGGACCATTTCATAGACATATTTTAGCATACAGTATTTTAAACTTAAAAAATATTGCTTCCCCTTGTTTTTATATAATATTTTTTATCCTGTTGATGGTTTTGAGACTCTGTTGTCAGCTGTTAAAGGTAAATATTTGAAATGTATAGTATTAGCAAGATTATTAAGGCCAATTACTGCTTTATTAGCTATGATATGCCTATGAAATTCGGTGCCTTTATTGACAGACTATTTTGTTCTGTCTGAAAATGTTCTATACTTAAGATTACTTGTGACCTTCATTTTTGTTGTCTATGTAACTGTTAATTCATGTTTAGAAATGTTTCTGTTTTCAATTAAGTTTTTCATGTTAATTTTGTAAAAACATGTACAAAAATTATTAACAAAACATTTACGTTGTATTATGTTTTTGATTATCTACTTTGTTTAGTGAGAGGTTTGTTTTTTTAGTGAGAATTTTTGGAGAAATATAGTAAGCAGAAAATAAAGTTAGTGTACTTGACCTTTACTCACACTTCATTACCCAATTGTATAAACACTGGTTAAATTTAACCACTGTGTTAAATTTGAAGTTAGGTTAAGAGGTTTACCAAAATTTTACTTGGAACAAAATGGCTGCCTTTCTTGTACCAAACCCCAGTGGACCTTGGCAATTCAGATGAATAAACAGGGAAACAATGGACCAAGGTGACTTCATTACCAATGTCAAACACTCGAGCCAAATTTAACCAAAAATTTTCTTTGCTTAAATTTTACCAAAATCTTACACAATCACTTTACCCAAAGCAAGCTAAAATTTAACCTTGCCTGATATTTAACCCAATATATAAATTTAAACATTGTTTATATAATGGGATGCAGTTGTAGATGTCAATTGGAGGAATGAAAATATACTTAAAATTTTTCTCAGTTCATTTGTGTATCCATTAAATTGCACTTTGAATCAATGGATTTGTCAATGCAGCATAGTGTTTCTAAATAAGGACTACAAATATCTTGAGCCAGACTTGAAATGGTGGAACAATAATTTAAGGGCCTGCAGAGTTAAAAATAATTTTATTTTGGTACATAATAATGCTAGGATTAGTTATAATTAGTTAATTGATTTTCACCTTATTTAAATCCATGAACTTATACCTCTGTAATACGATTAAACTACACTCAGGGTAATGTATCTGACAATGATTCCATTACATATGTTTGCCGATGACCTGATACTTTCTTTATGTGTCTGGCCAGTTTATTTAAGTTTATCATGTAAAGTCTGCAATTCTACAACGAAGAGGGGATTCATGCTGATATTTGGTTCCCTTAATTACAAGGATTGCCATTAAGCCAAACTATCATGAGGATTAATTACAGCATTCTCAGCTTTAAACCATTTCCCAGGAATTTTTATCCCCTTAGGAAATATGTATATACATGTATGAATACAGATATTGTGTTGTTGCGAGATGTGTTTCGCTGAAAGCTGATTGTATGTGTTGTATTTTCTTTATTGTTTTGCCTTATTGAAATGATCCTTAAATTAAAGCAGCAATTTATCCTGAAATATCCATGTACATGTATTTAATGTGTTGTATACTTAAGCTCAAACATAATTCAGTCTATTTTATTGTGTATGATAATGCCATGTTTGATGTATTTATTGTTGATCATTTTCACCAACTTGTCATGCTACCCACTTAAAAAATATTTTCCATGCATAGATTGATTTTTTTACTAATTTGTGATGAATGCTTTAGATGCTTAAATAAAGCAAGCTTAAGTCTGCCTAAGGGTATCAGTTATTTTAGAGTGGTAATTTTGTTAGTTCACCAGGGTTTGTGCAACGATTTTGTTACTTTCGTATTATATGATGTTTATGTTAAGCCCAGGGCATGAACACTCCCAGTTGTTAACCAGATTTCATTAATTGAACAACCTGATTACTGTGGTATCATTCATTTTCATTGGGGTCAATTTTTGTGTTTTTTACTAAAATAGCTATTTCATTGGGATGTAAATTCGCGGATTTTGATTTTTTTAAAAAAAGAATTACCTTGTCATTTTCTGTTGTTTTCTTCAAAAAATCATCACTACCAAAGTAAAAATACAGGTGATTAGACCTCACATATTAAAAGGGAACCCTGTCAAATGTGGCTGAAATCTGTTGATAATATTAACCTTATATATATGCGTCATTTGCAAATTGACGATGGTGCAAAAATGGAGCCAAATTTTTAGGGGCCTAAACACACCTTTCTTTTTCAGTACAGTGTGTCCATTATTTTAACATTGTTTTAGCATGGTCCTCATAGTTCTTTTAGATTTGATGTGTAAATGATTATACATTATTATTATACATAAACTGAGACCTGTTTTGTTACTAAATTTGATAGACATGTTTTTCTACAAGTGATTACTCGAACAGTAACAAATTGCCAGAGCTTGATTTTTCCAATTTTGTAACATGCCTGAAGTTGCTTTGTAGCACCAGTTTGGATATCACTGAATTTCGGATGGTTGACAGATGTCTTGGCATTTATATTTCGTTGGGATTTGATTTCATGGATGAGCAGACTAACAAAATCCACGAAATTTAATCCCGAATAAAAATTAGTGAAACCACAGTTTTAGATCAGGGTATGTTCTCTAGTTGGAGATGGTATGAAACGGTAGGTTTCCAGTCTCTGATTAGTATGTAGATTGACCTTTTTGCTACCAAACATGATATGTAGCAGCATTTTATGTTTGGATTTATGTAAGTTGTAAAATACTTCTATTTTTCTTTATGTTATACATGTACTTGTTTAAGTTTTCATTTTTATCCTATTTAAGAAATGATCTTGTATTACAAAATTTCGACATCTGATTTGCTCAAATTGTTTCCTTCTTCAGTGTTTTTATCTTGTTGAAAAGTCCTTCATTTGAAGGATAACTATGAAATTCATGTATATCTAGTGTATTCTGCATCAGTTCCAGTAATTATTATTGTCTTTATTTAAAATATTTATATCAGTGATTTTTATGGGGATAATTGTTTTAAATGCTTTGATTTGTAGAAATCAAAGGATTTCAACTCGAAATCATGCGTTTCTTAATTTAATGGTGTTTTAAACTCTTGATTAGTATTGGACTTCTTTTCTCTTACAGCCATACAATATATTCAACTTCATATAAAACATACAAATAGCATAATCAAATATGTATTTACCACATATATACCGTTCAATGTTTATGCAGTTAGTTAATAGTGATTAATATAATATGTTATGATGTTTGTAAGATATTTCATAAGTATCTTAACAGATTTTCTATGCCCATGTTGCATGATCTTTTTCTCAGGGTTTAACATTGCACCAACAGTCAGGGTCATTTGATGACTTTCCCAGATTTAACAGTGGCTGAAGAGCCCAGGCATACACCTGGGTAGAACCACCAATCTTCAGTAAGCTTTCCCATATGTGGAATTTGGTCCCAGGTGGGATTCAAACTCTCAATAGTAAGGGGCTAGTGATTACTAGTCAGAGACCATAACCACTCAACCACAGAAGCCCCTTTGCTAAACAGATATATTATGCATTTTGTATATCATACATTATCTCCATTTCTTGAATTCTCCGTTTATCCAATTAAAATTGAAATTGTTTCTTAGTCACTTGGAGCTGTGGAAATGTTTAGCCTTAAACCCTTGATTACAATAACAGTAATTTCTCACATTAAAAAATCATAGGTTCACAGTTATGTAACCAAGAATGAACGCATTAAAAATCCCTGACCCACTTCTCCAAATTCTCTTTGAGAATTTCTACTTTCTTGATTTTGTCAAACTAATAGATATTCCATGTTCAGGCTATCCTAAAAAGGCTGTTGGTTTGCAGTTACTCGACCAACTCATTAGAAAATCGCTTGACCCAAAAAACCTTTTCCTGTGATTTGGAACAAAATATTTTGTTTTTGTTCTTCATTTCGCCTTTTCATGTTTTGTACTTGTATACTTTGTCAACAGAAAATGCCTACCTACCTACCTACCACTCCCTTGTTACAAGTTTGGGTCGTGTAGCAGCAAACCAATATTTTATTTATGATGGCCTTGGTGAAGGATTTATGTTGTTATATAAATATATATAGAAAGTTTATGTGTTACATTTTTGTAAAATACATGCATATTTTTATGGATATTGAATGATGTAATGAATGTCAATCTATACCGGTGTGTACTTTTATCAGTATTGTACAACATCTTGTTTTATTGTTAGTAATTTTCTTGGTTAGTGATTTTAATTTTAATGTTATTGATATGTTAATGCTATTAATTGATTCTAATGGTTGTTGTTGATCATTACATGGGTGAATTAGGCTACATTTATCACCTTTGTGCTTTGTTTTATGACCTCGTTTCCTGAGCCTTGGAAAAAATTCAAATGACTTGAAAATGATAAGATACATTTTATAATATATATCGTAGTAATATTTAATAAGACCTATTATTAAGATATTTTGTAATATATCTATCTATATATATGTATTTGTGTTTAAAATTGTTGTTACTTATTGTTTGAAAACTGAATAAATATTGAATGTAATGGTCATATTAGTGCTTGAACACTTTAAATAGGGGTTGGGATGTATTGGGTCAAGATTGATTGTAAATTACCAATGTTTAGGGTTATAATCAATTTGCTGAAATACTCAACTATGTTATAGGAAAGTCTATCAGTCATATATATTCTAGGTCTAGTAATTTTTAATTCAGGCTAGTGAATTTTCTCAAAATCTTGTATCTAGGCTAATTAAAAAATATTTGGTTTCAATCGCCCTCTTATAGTTTGGGCTAGTGGTTTCCAAAAATAATTTGAACACTATACATGCTGGTTAATTGCTGCAAACCATTGTCCAGGTATAGTGTACATTTATCCTGTTTAAGGAACTTGTCTTAGGATATTTAAATTTTTCAAATTCCACACATTTTCTAGAATTATGATTGAGAGTAAAATTTTTGTCCTTAAAATGTTTCAGTGCCATGTTTATTTGTAATAAACACTTGCAGATATCTTCTGATATGTGGGAAAAGTTGTTAATGTTCTTCTTGTAGTAGTTAATTAATTTTTTTGGAACTTGTTATTTAATTATAGGTTTTTGAAAAAAAAATCTACATTTATGATGATACTTATGGAGTGCATCCCTTTAATTGCTTAATTTAACAACTATCTTTTATGAGCTCACCAGAGCCAAAGGTTCATGGTGAGTTGTAAGGATTGGCGGTTGGATACTCTGGCGTCCGTCATATGGCGTCAACAATAGCCTTCTCCAATGAAACTTCTAGTCAGGTTAACTTCAAATTGCTTCAACTTCAATTTGCTCATACTATACCAGTTGACCCCTATTAGGGGTCATCAGAGCTAAAAATAGAAAAACCTTTAAACATCTTCCTCTCATGAACCAATGGATGGATTATTACCAAACTTGGTTTTTCACATCCTTTGGTAGTGTTCTGTCAGTTTGCTCAAATAATAATGTGTAGCCCTTTTTAGGGGCCACTAGAGCTAAAGATAGTAATACCTTTAAATGTCTTCTCCTCATTAACCAATGGATGGATCACCCTTAAACTTGGTTTATAGCATCCTTAGATGGTCTCTGTCAAGTTTGCACAAATAAATTTGGTCAGTCCCTCAGAGGGAATGCTAGAGCTAAAAAAAGAAATACCTTAAAATGACTTTTTCTCTTGATTCTATGTATGGATTATTACCAAACATGGTTTTTAGCATCCTAAGATAGTGTTCTATCAGTTTGCTCAAATAATAATGTTTGGCCCCTCTTAGGGGGTCACCAGAGCTAAAAATAGAAATACCTTAAAATGACTTTTTCTCTTGATTCTATGTATGGATTATTACCAAACATGGTTTTTAGCATCCTAAGATAGTGTTCTTTCAGTTTGCTCAAATAATAATGGTTGGCCCCTCTTAGGGGGTCACCAGGGCTAAAAATAGAAATACCTTATGGTATCATCCCTAAACTTGGTTTGTAGCATCCTTAGATAGTCCTTTTTCAAGTTTTCTCAAATAAATTTGGTTGGTACCTTTAGGGGCCACCAGAGCTAAAAATAGAAATACTTTAAAATGACTATTCTCATAAATTAATGAGTGGAGTTGGTTTGTAGCATCCTTAGATGGTCCTCTATCAGGTTTGCTCAAATAAAAATGATTAGCCCCTTTGGGGGGGGGGCGCTACAGCTAAAAATAGAAACACCTTGAACACTTTCCTTCTCATGAACCAATGGATGCATTATCACTATACTTGGTTTTTAGATGGACCTCTTTCAAAGTTTGCCTGAATAAATTTGGTTGGCCCCTTTTAGGGGCCGCTAGAGCTAAAAATAGAAATACCTTTAAACATCTTCTATTCATGGATGTATCATCTCTAAATTTGGTCTATAGCATCCTTAGACAGTCCTTTTCAAGTTTTCTCAAATAAATTTGGTTTGCCCCATTTAGGGGCTGCTAGAGCAAAAAAAAGAAATACCTGAAAAAGGACTTCTTTTTATGAACCAATGCTTAGATCATCACTAAATTTGGTCTGTAGCATGCTCCGGTCATCACCAATATTCCTTTGTAGTATCCTTTGATCGTTTTTTATTGAATTCATTATTGTTCCCCTTTATCTGCCCACAAGTGTACATTTATTACCTTTTAGTAACGAATTAACTTACTTTTATTCTGGTGAGTGATGTAGGGTCATCTAGGCCTCTTGTTACTTAACTAATATCATATGTTGAACATTGAAATGATTTCTAAAAAAATGTATTAGGACCTTTAACTTAAATGGAGAGTAAAAAGGTCATGACTCTGCATTGTTAGTTTTATGTACAAGTATCATTCAATTATGAAATTTCATGCTAAGCTAAATAATTTGTTTCTGCTTGGTCGTAAATTTTGGCTTTTTAATTTCAGTTGAAAACATCTTAAATATCATGAGATAAAGAAATGTTAGGGTTGTTGTAAATTTGTGCATCAACTGTTGAGTGAAATTTATGAAAAAATATGGAGTCAAGACATTTTATTTTTGAAATTACTAGCTGGTTTTATTTGTATTGGGATAAATGTCTTGGTGAAAAGAAAATAAAATTTATTTATTTTTTATTTGTTTTCTTTGTATAATACTTTTGTTTTGTCCCCCGTTGTTTGTCCATACGTAAGTCAGAAAGCTGTGATAAATAGAGACTAAAACATGTAGGAAAAAGTATCGTCTGTATGCTTTACAGGTTACAGAATTTCATACATATATTGAGAAGACTTTAATCAGTATAGTATTCATGTGTATCATGTTACTGAAGCCTGACAAGACTGCCAGAGGTTACTGGTTTTAACCAAGCACTATTCTGATTCAACAAAGGAATGTAGTAATATTCTACTTTCTTGATGCGTTATATGAGATTATACCACACTTAGAAAAGACTAGATCCTTGGTACTACAGGTACAATTAAACCTGTGAACTAAGGCTTACAAGGGGAGACAACAAATACGATCTTTATATTAATAATCTAAAGGCATTTAGAGGTTTATTTGGTAAACTATATCAATGAGAGAGTTAAGAGCAGCTTTTATTCACAGATGGCTGTTAAGTTTGTATGTAAAATTTTGAAAAAGTTTTGTCTGACATTCTATGAATCATCACATTACTCTGTGGAATTTGGAAGTTCCAGTATACGGACTCACAGACTGTATAGTGATAGGAGGGAAAAAATCAGATCCAAGGGACTTCAGATTTTCAGAAGTTCCTTAATCCGGACTCACAGACTGTATAGTGATAGGAGGGAAAAAATCAGGTCCCAGAGACTTCAGATTTTCGGAAGTTCCTGTATCCGGACTCACAGACTGTATAGTGATAGGAGGGAAAAATTCAGATCCAAGGGACTTCAGATTTTTGGAAGTTCCAGTTTTTTTGAGTATTCAATATTCGGGCGTTTCTCTGTATTGTCAAATCTGTCCATACAAATCAACTATCAGGCAGGGTCTCCACTGGACATTATATTTTTCTGCCACATTAACAGAGGGGAGGGTCCAGGATACAAAAGTATGCTTAATTTGATTTTTCTTTTCACCACTTGCAGATTTTTTTTTCGCCATTTGCGAAACTGGCGAATGGCAGCGGAAACCCTGCATCAGGAGAGCAAGACAGTGGTCTTTTTTTGTATGTGAGTATTTCTTCAGTATTTGAAATACATATTTTAGAACTGATGTTATCTTATCAAAATTTCAAGTGGGAATTGACATTTTAATTATGCATGTACTGCTTTTTCAAAGCTGCCACAAAATGATTTTACTGTTTGTTCATGAATATTTTTATAATCTATTGCCATAATAGGGATATGAATATATGGAGAATTTTGCAGTTCCAATACAAATCTACCAGAGCGTTTCTTTTGTTATACAGTGTATAACAAGCTAATGTTATAATCACATTCAACTCGCTGTCATTCATTTTTCTACTATTATCCTACTTGATCGCTGTTCTCATGAATTATGTAAACAATATTGTATGACGTTTATGTTTTATTTATAACAACTAATAGACTTATACTATTATTCATGAGAGTCAGGCTAACTTTTTTAGTTCAAAATCTGAATCAAAAAGGGTCTTGTCTTTAAACTGATGACAAAAATTGTAATAAGGCCTGAAAAAGTATTCTCATCAGAACTTAAGTAAATATTTCCAAGCATATTTTTTGTGCTTTGTGGGCTCAATTTACCTAAAAATGTTTATTTTAATGATGATTTGTTAATTTTTAGCTCATCTGTTACAATGAAAAAATTCAAGCGTTTATGATCACTGGGTTGTTGCTGTCTTCATCGTTGTTGTTGTGCAAAAACTTTAATGTAGCCCATTACTCAAACACTTTAAAGATATCAACACGACACTTAGAATACTTGATTATCATGACAAGGCACAGTTGCAAGACAAGGGGCTTTATTCTGAAAACTATATTTTTGGAGTTATGCCCTTTGTTAACTTGGAATTTAGTCATATTATATGTTTTCATTTTCAAGTTCGAAATCTCTGATGTGGCCCCATTGCTGACATGTAAAACAGACAAGAATTGGCGCTACTCTGCAGAGCTGTAGTTTTTATTTTGCTGCTAGAAACTTTGGGGTCAGCACCAAAAACTGATGTCAGTTTTGTACGTGGAAACGCAACTATTTTCTGGCCTGATGAAATCTTGAAATTATTAAGTTGCCTCGGGGTTAAATATCATTAATTTTGCTGGTGTCTTGTGAGTAGGAAAATCAAGTATTGCTAACTTAAGACTTAATCATAGCTTGTCTCAACCGTGTGTCTGAGACTTTGAATGTTTTTTTTTCAAAATACAGTATAACTCCCGAAAACCGTACCCCTCTCAGAGTGGGCCAAAAATCCAGTTTTCAGAGAATTCTAGTTTTCAGAGAATTATTGAATATAGAAGAGGGGGAAATGTGATTTGAAAAATGGTCCGATTTTCAGAAAATTCTGGTTTTCAGGGAGTCAGGTATTGAGGGGTTATACTGTAAGCACTTTAGTAAATAAATTTGACATGTAGAACATTTGATTCTCTTGTTTCCACCTTCTTTTTGTTATTCCTAATGGAAAGAGATTTCAGATTTCATAAAAATGGATTCTAAATCTGGAGAGATGGTATACTGCATGTTATATTGTTTTCACAAGTTTCCAATATTTGCTATATTTGCTAGTCCAAAAAATCACGACAATACAAAAAATACGAAAGTTTAATTATTGATGAAAATAAATATATCCTATGGTAAATTTGCAAAATTAGATTGCGAAAATAAGATTTTAAAATTACTCATGATAGATGCTGTATACTGAAAAGAAATGATATTCAGTTTACATTTGAGATCGCTTTACTACAAAACAATAATTCATTATCTTTGATACTGTAAGAGTGAACTTAGGTACATATTCAACATTTTGAGCCACTTTATTACATCAAAAATGTTAGTAACAAAACAATCAAGCTTTATTCATCCTGCCGACCCCATTTTATTTGATCAATGACTGCTGTAAAGTTCCTTTAATTTATTTTCATCGTTTAAATAAATCATTTTATATGGGAATGAAATTTCGCTGTTGCTTATATTGTATGTAATCAATTAAGGCAATAATTTGGTTATTAATTAGCTGCTTTAGATGATTAATGTCTAATTAATGCTTGATATGGAATATGTATGAGATGTGAAAGGTGTACCAAACATCCCCTAATAATCTCCCTGGGGATGTTACAATTTACAGCATTATATGTCATGCTATTGTTTGAACAGTTTTTTTTATGTATTAGATATAACTTGGAGGTCAATTTAAGAATACTTAGTGTGTCATGATATAACATTTTTTTTAAGAAAGGATGGAGCATTAATTAGCATGGGGATTTTTTTAGAGAATATTTGGTATTATAAAAAACTTCAAATAACTGTGCACATGAATTCATTGCTTGTGATGCAATAGTGTCTTTTGTTTAAAGGTGACAGTAGGAAAACATCAAAGTCTGGATAACATGGCTACACAGTGGGTGAGTGTGGATTTTATTAGTATAGATTATGTGAAATCCATACCAAGTTTTTATTTATACATTGTCAACCATTGTTTAAGGCAGTTTTCCACTTATGATAATTATAAACATGTTTTGTTACGATTTAATTCGGATTTTAAGTGATTTTTTAATCAACATGGTATGTGTTTTTCTTTGGAATTAGTTTGTATACAAAATAAGACCATTTTCCAGGAATTAGATATTTGTGTACGAAATTGTAATCAGTGTTTGTACAGGATTTACATAAATTTATGTGAGAATGCATTTTTTGTCCCTGAGTTTAAACAATTTTGCATGATATAAGCATGTTCTACACACCTTTTTAGCATGCATTATTAGAAATTTCCAACATTCATACATAGCAAACTATAACAGTCTCTAATGTATTGGCATATCTTGTTTGCTTCGTCAAAACATTCACTGTCTGGTATTGAACAATTAATTGGCTGTACTTCACAGTTGAAGACAAAGGATGCTTCAAATTTATTCAGATTAATCAGACAGTAGGGAAATGAACACTACTGTGTCTTTGCACAAGAATTAGAAATTCTTGTAAGAAATTTTCCATTTTTATACTAGATTTAGCTTAATTTAAGTTTGAAATAAGACAGCTTATATACTTTGGTTTCAGCAAAAGAATTGTTTGAAAATGGCATGTTTAGTATTGCACCAACATCGTGGGTCATTTTGCAACTTTTGATTTAATGGTGGGGAAAGATCCCCTAGCACACACCAGGGTAGAATCACTGAGCTTTTGTAAGCAAGCTGAACAGCTACCTCACATGTGATTTTTTTCTGATCGGGGTGGGATTGAACTTACAGTGATCAGGGGCTAGTGATTACTAGTCATAAATCATAATAACTCGACCTCAGAGGCCCCTAAAACCATACATAAATTGGTCCTTATCTTTTCAAAGACTTAAGTCACAGAATGTACAAGTGTCGGTATGCCTGTGTCACTGCTTAGTGTCTCAATGAAACAGAGCTCAAAAATGTTGTTGAAAAAGTGATGATATGAAAGCATCAGAAAAGATTTGTGGTTGAATCAAAGTACTGTTTGCAGGTGTGTGAAATAAATGTCGGGTTTGGATAAAAAATCTTGTTTCTGCTAAAATGCAGGGTCAGTAGATTGATGGGACTTTTTTCAAATACATGTATTTTTAGCTCAGAGATATATTACATATGAAAATCAAGAATTGGCAAGCAAAATTTGGCTAAGACTGAAAAAAGTCTATGATTACAGACAACAAGAGAGGTGAAGTTTGCAGAAACAACGTAACTTTTTTATGCCTTTAAAGAGTTGTTCATTGTTATCAATTTATTTTTGTTTTGTTTTTATGTGACTTATTGTCACTGGGGTTTAATGCCATTTTTCAACAATTTTTCAGTTATATACAGCAACCGGTTCACCTAGCCAGTTCTCTTGGACTGTATACTAACCAGTACTAATTTACCCTTCCACAAGGAGCCGGCAACTTCTATGGGGGAAAATCAACATTTTTGTCAAATTTTCATAGAAGGGTATCACCTGCCGTGACCGGGATTCGAACCCGGATCTCTTGGACCACTGGACCACGACAGCGGCTTATCAATTTATTACTAGCTGTTAAAGTCAAATAACCAACAAGTAAATCATTTGTGTAGTTTGAAGTTTCGCAACTGGTAAAGATTCTGATTTAAAAGATCTTAGTTTTTGTCTCATCATCAGTGATTTTATTACATCTAAGCGAAATACTCAAGGAATAAAGTTACATAAATAGTATGAAGTATGTATATAACAGGTTATTTTATATGCTTTTTCAGTATTGAGTTTCTTTTAAAGCAGCTGCCAAAGTGATTACATAATTGTTTATTCTCTCTTTTTGTTTCACTGGGGTTTAATGTCGCACCAACAGCCAGGTACATCAGGGTTTTTTCCAGCTTTGGCAGCAGAAGAAGACGTAAGTATACACCTGGGTTGAACCACTGACCTTCTGTAAGCAAGCTGAATTATGCTTCCTCACTGGTGAAATTTTGTCCTGAGTGGAATTCAAACTCAGAGTGGTGAGTGGCTAGTGTTTGCAATTCGTAGACCATAACTACTTGACCACAGAGGCCCACTGTAGCTACTTAAATGCAGATGAAAAAAATATGTGTAATTAGTGCATTCCCTGTGATATTTTGTAAATTTTGTTAGCATTCTTTTGTGACATGAAAATACACGATTAAATTACATTTGTATTTAAAAAGCTCGCGAATATTGTCTGAATATTTCATAAGCTAATACAATGAAGTGTTTTGTGCGCGTTTGCTGGTTTTCAAATTCATCTATTCAATGAGTTAGAAATACAACAATTATACTGTGAAAAAAGAGGGTTGTACAATTATTATGATTTGATTTAATTGAAATATTTTTTTGCAAAGCTTTGTCAGAAAATGTCAATATCCATTGGGAAGAATAATATGTCCCATTCAAATGTTTTTAACAAAATACTGATTTTTTTGCTAAAATTGATTATTAACAAAACAAGTAATTTCTAGTTTAGACCATGATATGGCTGATGTTTTTTTTTCTTTTTTTCACTGGAAGTTAATGTCATCCAGTCATTTGGCAATATTTCCAATATTTCTAATTACGTGATGAACCCTTTTTTTGTGCAGACCCTAAAGTTGCTTCAACGAAAATAATTAAGATGAATCGTACCCTAAAGGTAAAAAGATATGTTTGAAAAATAAAACAGAAAATAACCAACCTTCCTGTAATTTTTTTGGCCAAGTGATTATTCAAGCCTTGGGGGTTGTATATTAGGGAATTCTCGCAGAAGTTTGGTTTTAGACAATCACTATACAGTATGTATGATCTATGCAAAAGAAATTAAACTCTGTTTAATAAATTAGTACATTGTATTATGTTATTGTTTATGATGTGCTAGAATTGCTGTCGTATGACTCATTCCGCCAGGTGTTTTTTTTTCTTACATTATTTACATTTTATAGTGTCATTATTATAGATAGGTACCATAGATCAGATTAACCTTCACAAGTCATTGTCGATAATTGATTTAACTACCAGTATTTTTTTCAGTAAATAATTTCTTTTTATGTGCTACTAAATGAGATTTCTTTC
Organism: Lutraria rhynchaena; assembly: GCA_008271625.1. Classification (NCBI taxonomy): domain Eukaryota; kingdom Metazoa; phylum Mollusca; class Bivalvia; order Venerida; family Mactridae; genus Lutraria; species Lutraria rhynchaena. Next base: position 12,975,188 of record VIBL01000001.1, on the reverse strand, counting down.
ACCTTGTAGCATTATGGTGTCAAAATACACTAACCCCTTACACATAGGTCTTTAGAATGTGTAGAGCGTATAAATCACTACCTTGTATACAAAATATAATTTCTTTAATTCCCTGCTGTAAGATCCATTTTACGAGTTGATCTACTGGTATGCATTTCCATTTAAGTTGTTACCAGTACATTCTGTGATTATTCTGTGCAAATGTAAATTTTGATATTCAAAATATCAGAATTGAAATTATACATACATGTGTATATACATGTATATGTATGTATGTAAATAGATACCTGTAAACAAAGGCCACCCTTAGGAAAGACTAAATGTGGCTTTTATCGACAGGTAGCCTTTATTCAGAGATCAGTTTGTTCCAAATTATCAATGATGGTTTTTCAAAGAACGGCGTTTATTTGCAGTGTGGCCTGTATTTTGAGGTGGTCTCTAATGCAGGTTAAACTGTACAATATGTACGGTGAATAGTTTGTCCAACCAGTCCTCTGGTATGACAAACCAAATTTACCAGTTTCCCATTCAATCAGTTAGCTTTTTCCAGATTCTTTCATAGATGGGAAACAATGACCTTGTGATACCTTTACTCAGTTGTGTCGGAAAATACTGAATGTATGACCTTTTTGATAAACAATCCTGTGCTCCAACTGAACTGGTTAACCAATAATCTTGTTGTAATGTATTTGTTTCCGGATTTTAAAGACATTACTCTATAAAAGTGTCATACAGTAGAACACGGTAATAGTGAATTCTACCGGACCTAAATGATTCCTTCATTATCTACATGTTACGCCTTAGACTGAACAAAGCAACAAAGAAAGACACGGTTGGGGGAAAAATTGATACGTCACTGTGTCCAAGTTCATTATAACCAGGGTGTACTGTACTATCACATGCTTACACTAATTCAGTATTGCTCCAATAAATGGTTAACCATACATAGCAAGTAAATGGTTGAATTCATCACAAACAGCGCAAATGAATGTGACTATGAAGAGTCTCGCTTGAAACAGATAGAACCTGCTCTTGTAACCTTATCCCAATGCTCTGATAATTGGATATGATAATATTGTGTACATGTTCATGTGTCTTATAGACATTTAAAGATCATCAGTAAGATTTTCAGTGCAGATAAAATCTTATCTACTTTACCCATTGTCCTCTGCTTTGTGACACTTAACAATGGATTGTATTACCGTATAGATTGATCATACATAAGTAACAACCATTCTACCCGGTCAATCTTGACAATAACGTGTTCCATACAAAAGTTCTAATTTTTAATTTCCTTCTCAGGCCTTTTTGTTTAAGTATTGTGTTTATCTATTTCAAAACTGAAAAAAGCTGCTATTTTTTAAAGTTCAGCATAATCAAGATAAGTATTTACTTTAACTGAAAATAAATCAATAAAGAAAAAAAATTTTATACCATTTGTGAATTTCATTAAATATAAACAGGTATCACTTTCAGGTCAAGAATTATGTGTGTCTAACCTATAGGTCAACACTATAAAATGTCTACAATAAACTTCTACACCAACAAACTGATAGAAATGTCCAAAACTTAGCAATGCTATCAAAGCAATAATAGATGGATTAAGTCATGGTATTTATTCATCTTTATGGACAATAATCCCAGATAAGATTGAACTCAACATTGGGATCAGGCCTTATTTGTATAGATCAAGAAATAATCTGTGGTGAGTTGGAAAATTATTTGTCTAATTACAGCATTTTATATCGAATTTGTTCACAACCTGTTTATTAATGAGAATTTGTAATCACTTGATTTCATGCAATATCTTTTAGCAACATTTAAGGCTCTAATTAGTCTTTGGTATCTTTTCTTAACAGATTGCTTCTTGGTCAAAGTTGATACAACCATTATTCATTTTACTAATGATTGTTTGTTTATATGTTTATCAATATCTGGCTTGAAAATATGGTCACTGAGTAATTCTTACTGACAATTTTTATTGTTATACATTGATAATAAATTAGTCTGTTTCTTTTAATTACGCTGAAGAATTTTTTAAAAAAATCTGAAGAGTTTGTTTTTAGTCATTTTATGGAGAAACGGAAGAAGTTGTCACTTTTTTAAAATCAGGATGCATAATTCATTGGAGGTTTAGAATGTTTGTGGACAAGTTTCAACTGTAATGCTGCCAGACTGTTAATTGTTAATTAACTCCAGTTTTGCTACAGAGAATCAAAAGGGTTCTTATCAATTTGATTAGTACACATTTTTTTTGTAAAATGTGCATTTTGTCTAATAGCAGATGTAAAAATAGACTGTATGTATTAGTGAACCAAATACTCACTAAATTAAATGTTTAAGCCACATAGAAATTGTTATGTTTGCGGTCTCCTGACTCCCAAAATAGATATTAGGTATGTTACAAAACTTTTCTTTTCTAATTTTTTTTCTAAGCATGTTTTTTCATACTTTTGGGACACAATACCTCCCCAAAACTTTCATAATCACACAATTGGTTACAATTCTTTTTATTTAGCTGTTTGAAACTTTAGGTTTGGCGGCATCAGGCAATATTAAATATAAAGTATAAATAGTTTTATCAACGATGATAACATGTTTGTTGATCTAAATAATTCAAACATACTTTTCAACCAGATTTTTCTTTTAATTGATATATGATTGTTTTGTTTACCTTTTTATGGTAAGTAAACAAGAGATAGTGCCCTTTTGTTTTCAACCGCATGATTGTACACGAAGTATTGGGCTTTGAATATTATATTTGTTATTACTATTGTCTTTTTTTACAAGTGACTATGCTTTCCAATAAGTGTTAAAAAAAATTTGTGGTAAAATCATTATCTTTCACTGAGATTTCATATCATATAAAATGGTTTCATAGGTTTTAATGGGTTACTAGGAAGATTTCACATTTTGATAGAAATATATACTCTTTCATGTATTGCAGAAAAGTTCTTTTCATATTTTGCGCCATTAAATCGCCATAACATAAAATGCTGAAATTTTAATCAGTCTTAAAAATGATTAAATCTACAGTAGTTCACGAACAATTCTCAAATCTTGTCTTAAATTGATGTTACAAAAGAAAAAACAAAAAGAGCAGATTATATATCCAGCGCTGAGATATTCTATTTGTGATAAGTCGTATATTTATGTTAAACCCATTGTATGGGTTCCTTTACTTACTGTTACTGCTTGATTGGCTCAAATAATGAATGTAGACTGGTTATCACAATTTTTAACTGAATGTATCAAACATAGACTGGTTTAAATTGTGAATTATTGTTAAGAATAAAATAGAATTCAATTAAAATCAAGAGGAAGTGTGTGACTGTAAGGTTTTAAACTTAATGTGTTTAGATGTTTAGTGAATGAAAGATTAATGAATTGGATGGAAGCAGTCCCTTGTTAATTTCATAGTAAGTTTTTAATACCACTTTTCCAGTATTTAAAATTTTTGATAACTTGATATTTTTTAACTAGTTATAATAGTACAATATGAAAACTGGTTGTCATTGTTACTTGATATTTTTTGAAAACCGTTCAATTAATGCATATTTTTATCTGAAATCAGTTCAATGATTCTGCATTTTCGTGAAAGTTTAATTCATGTCATTTAAACAACAGCCTGTGAAAATGTAACACATTGTCCGTTACAAAATTAATCAAGTCTTAAATCTTTTTATAATGTGTATATGGACAGTGCATATGTTATAATTATGTTATGTATGTACATAGTGCTTTTCTTTTTTATGATATATAACTTCAAAATCCAATTTATGGCAAAACCTTGATAATGAGACCACCTTTGGGACTCAGAAATCAGTCATAATAATGAGGTGGTCTCATTATCAAGTTGAATTATAGGGGAGTCATTGGAAGCCGGTCCAAATATAAGCGTTAGTCAAGAAAGGGTTATCTTAATATTGAGGTGGTCGCTATTTGAGGTTTTATTGTATATCCGAATATTTGTCAAGGTTTCTTTTACTGGTGTTAGCCTGCACATGTATTTATTCAGGAAGAGCTGCTATCTCTCACTTATGTATTTACTTAAATCATAAAAAACAAGTATTTACTTAAATCATAAAAAAAACATTTGAGATAATGCACTACTAAATTGTAAAAAGATCTTTAATAAATGTTTGTTATTAGATTTTACAGAAGTTTATTACTAGTGAAACTAATTTAGTGGCAAATATTTTGAATACCTAGTATCGGTCACACACACATGAAATTGAATTTTGCGTAACTGCTTTTATAGGATATATTCTAAATTTCAATTATAATTCAACTATAACCAGACAGAATCATGAATATATAAATAGGCTTACTTATTCGACTTTCTGTCAGCCAATTTGGCCCGGTCTAATAAAAAGATATCTCGCCATCACAAAAAAATCTTCAGTTAGTTGGACTAGAATATATACTGTTTGAAAATACGCAGCAGTGAGCGGCTTTTAAGGGTCAAATTGCACATATTTAGACATAATTCTGAACTCAATTTACAAACAAATCGGTAATGGAATTTGAATTATTTTTTCGATACTTAACATGAATAGAACTAAAACCTCTTGATGAGTTACAAATTAACGAGGCTTCTCAATGTTGAGATTAGTTCATCAAAGATGTTTACAGTGTGTTCTAAAATTTCTTTACTGTACAAGTCAATTCAAAGTTGCTAATAAATATTAAGTGTTTCTTAATTTTTCTTATCCACATCTCTTGTGAGCAATGAGACTTATTACCATAATATTTAATGTGCATTAAAATATTTCCCTTAATTCTGTAGAGGAGACTGTGATTCTTTGAGACAGAACAAAAGTTGTTCTCCAATTTTTTTTCACAAAAGATCTATTTTGTCGTCCGAGAAGTGATTCTCATTGAAATATGTGGAACTTATTGCACCCATTTGGATTCTGATGCAAGTCCCATTTCAGCAAAAGCACCTAGCGTATACTTGATTGAATGAAAACAAAACATTTAATGATTTCTTTGTCAGATTAGAGGGTGAAAGGTTTAAAAATCATCTAAACTGGCCACGATTCTACTCAAACATTTACAATACAGATATTTCCATTAGATATTCGCAATGTGGCATAATTTTTGACTGATTTCTTGCTGTCTAGGGTCTCAGACCTATAATGCAGACATGTATGAGTCATTTAATCTTTTAATTGTTTCACACTGAAATATGCTTAAGCAAAATCCATGTGTCTTAGTTTACGGATCTTACTAATATTTTGTTGATTTATGTTATGTAATCTATTTGCTCAAATCTCCGAGCACAATACATTCGATATATCACTAGCGTGATAGTTTACATAATCATGTCCATTCTGAAGAGCTTAATCCCTCTGTTCTGGGTAAAATATTTTTTTCAGCTGATAAAAATGATTTAATGGTTTTATTTGATGGAAGTATTAAATCCACAAAGTGCTGTTTTTACAACCTCATGTCCAATGTTTAAATAACTAAATGAGAAAATCGTTTAGAAAAGTAACCAGATGAAATGAAGTGCACCTACACAGTGTGTCATAATGACGGAATTTTAAGCTTCGAATATTAAAAACTTTAATAATGATAACATGCTTATATGTAATTTCACTCATTATAAAGAATTCTTTTCTATGTAAAATTGGAATTATTGATAATATTTTCCTTAGGATTAGTCATTTTCAAACAGTCCATAATTTTAATAACAAATATCTATTGAAGAGTGTAGGTAATGCTGAAGATTATTGTAGATAGTTCTATTGAACATTTTCTCCGATTATTAACAGATTATTCTGTCAGATCAACAGGTTTTCATTGTTAATTATTGATCATTTTATATAAAATAAGCCGTACAATACTTTTGAATGTTTGTTTTATTCATAAAACTCCATTTATCATTTAAATTGGCTGTCATGTGCTAAAGTTTAATTGGTAGATCTTTTTCATGTATGTATATTTGTGAACATAGTTGATTTGTTATATAATTTATTGTATTGATTATTGTTAAATGATAAAGATTTTTATGTTGCATATTCTTTCAGCTGCTTGTAATGTATTGAAAGTAAAAATCAATGCACATAGAACGTGGGAAAACAACACAACAAGTTTGTATGAAATTTAACAATTAGCATGGATATGTTAAAACAGTGATAAACTTTCATCGGATTAGACATTGATTTTAGATTAAACATTTTTACTTTTAGTCAGTGACTGTGAGACTTGTTTTTAAAAAAATACTGTGTGCACTTGTTATATACACTAGTTGAATGGAAAATAAGAAAAACAGTGACTTCACATGAAAGAGAAATAAGATCCATTAGTCGGCATGGTGACATTATGTTTTAATAAATAAAAAGGTGTTCAGGTATTTTAATTACTTTAATCATTCGTAGATTTAGGATTTTCAAAATTGCGGGAGTTTAAGATATTGTAGAAAGGTAAGCTTTTTAAAGAATGTGGTGGCTGAAGCCATGTTAGTGTACGCTGGACTCGTAACCCGGAGATCCGGGTTCGAATCCTGGTCGCGGCAAGTCATAACCCTTCTATGAAAATTTGACAAAAATGTCAATTTTCCTCCATATATGGAGAAGTTGCCGGCTCCTTGTGGAAGGGTAGGTTAGTATACAGTCCAGGAAAACTGGTTAAGTGAACCAGTCGCCGTATATATAACTGAAAAATTGTTGAAAAACGGCATTAAACCCCAGTGGCAATAAGTCACATAAAAAAGAATGTGGTGTATTCACTTAAACATCACAGCTGTGAGTTTGAATCCCATGTGGGACAAAGTTTCACATGTGAGTAGACTGACCAGCTAGCTTATGGAAGGTTGATGGTTCTACTCAGGTGTATGCTTAAACCATGGTGACAAGAAATAAATATGTATATTACTTATATAAGATAGATAGCACTTAATCTGGTAAACCATTATATTATGGAGGAATGTTTGTTTTTATATTTCTATATATTTCATTAATTTATCTCATTTATTCGTGACAACTCATGAGATGAATACTATTTGAGAAGTCTTCAGTGATTTGGGAGTGAATTTTACAAGTGTTAAAATATTTTCAAACAGAGAACTCCAAATTTCAGACACAAAATTGCCATATCTTATTTAATTAATGTGTAACACTTGAAGGTTTTAAGTTTATACCTCTGATGACAGGATATTTTACATATACAAAAAAAGCTTAAATCAAAAATGTCCTAAGGCCCATTTCATAAAATTTCATGTTAAAGCCAGGAAAAAAATAGTTTTTTTTTTCAACTGACCTTAGTTTTTGGTACTGATTAAGTTTCTAACAGCAAAATCCGAAGTATGGAATATGATTTGGAGACAAATCATATTTCGAAGTATGGAAGATATGTTTAGAAAAACAAATTAGGGAAGAAAAGTTGTTACTTACCTTGTATTTTTTGGTCAAGTAAACAGAAACATTTTTCTGTTTCACTATTTTTTTTATCTCACATTGACCTATTTTAGCTCACTCCAGTTTTTGTTGTGGTTTTAGACCATGAGATAGCACCTCAATGTTAAAACCATTGTTTGGACAAGAAAAATTGTCTTTTTTGTGTGGTGGTCTTACTATTAAGTTGATTTATGAAGAAAATATCAAAAGCTGATTCAAAACAAAGTGGTCTTTCAGGCTTCTTTAAACTGCTGGAATACTGCCTGACATTTGGACAGGCAAAGAAAGAATTTCATTTCTCTTTGACCAAATGAAAATTTCTGCCTGACCAAATATATTATAAATAGGCGATAAATGCTGTAAATTGTGCTCAACTGCTGGACATTTGGTCCAGTACTAGCCGAAAAAACTATAGGACTGCTCAAAATTTGCCAGACATGTCCGGCAGTCTGGCAACTTTCGGGAAGCCTGGTCTTTGTAATGAAATGTTACTAATATTGAGATGATCACTTGTTTTGTTTTTATGCAACTTATTGTCACTGGGGTTTAATGCTGTTTTCAACATTTTTCAGTTATATACAGTGACCGGTTCACCCAACCAGTTTTCCTGAGCTGTATACTAACCCATACTAACTTACCCTTCCACAAGGAGCCGGCGCCAAATACATGTGAATGATACAAAAAAAAGTTGAATAGTTAATGACTCCAGCTGCTGCATGTATATCATAATAATCCTCTTTACGCTCTTGTGTAATTTATCATCTTTAGGACTTTGATACTTATATGATATGATCATTTATTGGTAGTGAAAGTGGCCTTTGGCAAAACAACATACAGTGAAATCTCGATATTAAAATCATTTATATTTGGTACCTGAAAAAGTGGGTAAAATTTTTGTCAGGTCTGTCTGTAGAGTTCAAATATGAAGGAAATATCAGAAAACTGGAGTGAAAATAAGTGGCTGTTATAATGAGGTGGATACAATATTTAGGTAGTTGCTGAGTAAAGTTTTACTGTATCCCTTACTAAACATCCCAGTGCCATTATACTGTACGCTTTTTTTTAAAAAAGTATTGAAGTGTATATTACCTGAATGATTTATTGGATATAAAAATTCGAAAAATTATGAAAGCATTTATTATGAGTCATTATTTTTTTTAAATTGATGGGGAGGTTAAATCAGGAGGAGCATTTACTAGAGAATGTTTAGTAATAATACTTTAAGAGAGCAAATTATCTCTAAAGCTTTCAGATTAAAGGAAAATGATTAACATGCAATGGATTGTATAAAATGCTAAGGGAACTACAAATATCTGCATAGAACAGACTGATAGACTTCAAATTTTACTGTATACTCAGAGGAGTCACCATTTTTACCTCATCAGTTTGGTGAAAATTGATATAGTTAAATAAAAATGCTTTAAAGAACATTTAAGAAATGAAAAACGATTTTCACTCTTGTAAATGTTGGTGGTCTCATGTTTGTACAAGAAATTCAAACCTTCCAATGAACTAAATTTTGTTGCACTTTTGACCATAAAACAACACAGACAGCTTAGTTGAAACCCAGTATTACGAAACACAAACACAGAGAAACAAGATCTGAATGGTTGACTTAATACAGGAATATAACACTTGGTTAATTCAATTACTAAAGCCTGGTGTACTCATTCATGACAGATTTACTTTCGTATCAACTTGTAATGCATTCAATCAGTTGACAGAAGATCATATTGTAGGAGATTGGATTTCATATCATTTATTTTTGAATCTTAATTGTTCCATTATGATTTATTACACTGTTAACATTTTATGATAATAACTTTGAGTATCTGATTTACAAATTCAGTGACATTTCCTGCTATCTAAACTACTGTTTGATCAGACCATTTTGTTTTATTAAATTAATTTTTAATCAGACCTTTTTGTGTTATCTAAATTAATTTTAATTAGACCTGTTTGTGCTATTTAAATTGTTAAGTAAGACCTTAGTGTGCTATTTAAATTGTTTAATCAGACCTGTTTGTGCTATTTAAATTGTTTAATCAGACCTGTTTGTGCTATTTAAATTCTTTAATCAAACCTGTTTGTGCTATTTAAATTGTTTAATCAGACTTCTTTGTGTTATTTGAATTGTTTAATCAGACTTCTTTGTGCTATTTGAATTGTTTAATCAGACTTCTTTGAGCTATTTGAATTGTTTAATCAGACTTCTTTGTGCTATTTAAATTGCTTAATCAGACCTCTTTGTGCTATTTAAATTGTTTAATCAGACTTCTTTGTGCTATTTAAATTGTTTAATCAGACTTCTTTGTGCTATTTGAATTGTTTAATCAGACATTTTTGTGCTATTAAATTAATGTTTAGTCAGATCTTTTTGTGCTATTTAAATTACTGTTTAATCAGAACATTACCTGCTATTTAAATTACTGAACAATTAGAAATTTTAATGCTGTTTAAATTCATGACCATTGTCCAATAGTTAGTGTGCTGGACTTGTAACCCGGTGATCTTGGTTCAAATCCCAGCCACAGTAGGTGATACCTTTCTATGAAAATTTGACAAAAAATGTTTTCCTCCATATGTGGAGAAGTTACTAGCTCCTTGTAGATTGGTAAGTTACTGGTTAGAATACAGTCCAGGAAAACTGGTTAAGCGGACTGGCGGCCGTATAGAACTGAAAAATTGCTGTACAAGAATGACTTTTGATGCTAATTTTTCCTGCTATTTGGCATTGCTATGCCTTTGAATTGTTTTGTAAATGCTGCCTTATAAATTAATCTGACTGTACATTATGCCATTTTATTATTTCAATTTAAAATCAACTAAATAAATAAATTTCTCTCCTTGTTATTTGTTATTTATGTGTAATTTTTAGATTAATAACAAGATGTACAATGAAACCTCACATAGCAACTACTTCAATACAAAGTTCACCTCATTGAAACCATCATTTAAACCATCCATAAAAAACTGTTGGTTTGTAGTTATGCATCCCCAAATTTTAACACTGGGAAGGTAGATATAGGCATGGTTTTGGTTAATATAATACTCCAGCTTGTACTGAAAATGTAAAGCTGGAATTAAAAAAGGACAAAAAAAATGTTAAAGTTGCAAAAAATATTTGGGGCTGTAGGATTTTTTATAATGAGTAGGTCATGTAACAGCAAACCAACAATTTTTTAAGTATGACCTTTTTTATTTTTTATTTGTTTGAAACATGTAAATTTTATGCATTTGTAATTTTATCCTATGGCTGATAATTACATAATTTTGTGTTACAGCGGCTTGTTGATGCTTAAGTAGCAACTTTTATATCAGATATAGATCATCTATTCATCTTTTGTGTAGTGAAATTTGAATGCTATTAATGTAATGTTTGATTCCTCAGTTTTAAGTTTCAGCGTAGCATGTAATTGTTTGTTTAGTATTCTCATGAATAATGAATTTGAATGATAAAACACTTCAAATCTTGATAGAATGATTTTATTGGCTGTCAGACGCTTATATGAAAAGTAGTTAATGTGTTTGCTTGAGAAAAATCCACTTGATGGCTATTTTAGGTGATCTGATATTGTGTATCAAAGGTCTCTGAAGAGTTTGTATACTATATTTACCTCCTTGCATGTCTACTCTTTAGTACTTGAGATGCATTTGGTGCAAATGACGTATATTGAAATGAGCATTTGATAAGAAACTTATGATTGTCATCAGAATAGGTATTACAGTCAAACTGTACACAAAGGTCATCTGAGGAAACAATGAAACGTTTTATTGACCATCCTTTGTGATAAGGTTAGTTCCAGCCATTGTAAATGGTGTTTTCTAATGATAGGAACTCTGGTCTACCCAATTGTTGTCTGTCTTTACTGTAAGTTTGACTGTATGCACATTCTCCTATAAGGAATTAATCATAAAGGTTTATTTCAAAATGCTTGGCAACTATACAACAACACAGCTTGTTTGTTTATAAATTATGGAAAGTTTTGAATGATCATGTTTTATGCTATATTATGATACCTTATTTCCTGTTAATTATGATGGCAGGTTGATTATTAATTGTAATAATAAATCATGTACCATATGTTTTTGTGCAAATTTACAAGTACCACTGACATGTACAACAAATGCATGCAATCTGCATGTTATATGATTGATTTATTGTTTCATTTGTAGTTTTTTTATTTTATGCAATTTATCAAATCAAGATGAACTTCATATAAGATAATTCAAATCGATATGAACATCGTGTGCTTAGATTTCCTATAGACTTACTTAGTTTGAGGTTTCACTCAGTTCTGTTAAAACGATACAATGAAAATACTTGTAAGTAAAAAATGCATTTTCTCTCTTTTGTGTTATCACTGATATGGCCGGCAGTGCAACAAAAGGGTCCTTCTAACAAAATTTTCATTAGCATAAGTGAGCATAGTTTTCATAGCAGAATATTTTCGTCATAAATCTTACGAAAAAAAACGAAAGAAAAAAGCAATCTCTGATGAAATAAACTAATATTTTATTTTTCCTTTCATATTGCAAGAAAATGCCATCCCTTATCCAAACTGGTGTCAACAATAATCAGGATATCAGAGGTGTCTGATTTTTGCCTATTTTTCATGTCCCGTGTATGGATTTAACGCGTAACTTTTAAGTTATGGAGGACCAAAATGGCTGAAACATCGTAAAAATAAATAAAATAAACAAAATTACTTTGTGAAGTTAGGACTTCTTTTTAACAGTATTTTTTTTACAAGAAGATGGAAGCATATGATAGAAGTTGAGGCACATCTAATTGATGTTAAATTTACTCTTTTAAATATCTACATAATTGTAACCTGATTTTGTTTGAAAATGTACATATATTCTATATTATATATTTTCAGTACAACCTGGGCCGAAAGATGGATCGCGTAAAGCCAGAGAAAACCCCTAGACAGCCAATACATAAATTATGGCGAAATGTTCGATGGGCTGAGACATTCGTCGACGATTCACTTACAATAGATGCAGCTGACATCACAGATTCATTTGCGCTGCGGAAAGTAGCTCTGCTTTTTGAAAACAAGAAATTTGGTGAGTGTGCTTCACTGATTCGCAGACTGAATTGTGTCACATTAAGCAATATCTTGCATGAGGTACCAATTGACGTTCTTCACGATTCATTACCTCAAAGTCTGTGTATTCTGGAAGCTTTGTACGTAAAACTGTATGAAACAACGGAAAGCCCAGAATATTTCCCAAAAGAAGAGTTACATGTTGATCAGTTCCTTCAGAAGCTTGTTGCCCTGTTCGCAAAGCAGTCTGGGATGAATAATAAGCATGACAAGAATTCTAATAGTGTTTACCCATCATGTAGGAGTATTTTACGCGTGATTATATGGGTTGATCCAAACGTCAGACGTTTTATGCGCTCAAAGAAACGAGAGCTGGATAAATGTTTGCGGCATTTTGGTCGTCATGGATTAGTTGAAAGTTCTGAAAGCTCCCTAATGAATCTTCATGACGCATTTAAAATTGAAGTGGAGAAAGTAGTACATGAATACAGAATCGCTTTGCAAAAGATTGAAGAATTAAATCTTTCTGCTAAACATCCGACAGGAAGTTCCGTGATCTGGGGTCCGGCCCCATCATCATCGAGTCACCACAGGTTAATGCAAATGACGAGAGAAGATGTCCAGGACAGAATCATTAAAAATCGTACTTTGTTCAATATGATTGAACCTGGGATAACAAACCAGTACTTAAAGAAATTTATACATATCCTTGAGAAAAGAATTGACTATGATAAAATTGTGCTGTTCCATGACACAGAATTACGGAAAATGTGTAAGATGGAACCTGATGAACAACCATATCTATCAAACAGTCTGAAAGAGTTCTCACAAGGTAAACATGAGTGTTTTATCTTTTTTTAAATTCACCTCTTCAGGCAGGTTTTTATATCTACTTCTGGTTTTATTTATATTTGCATTAATTCAATGGAAAAATCCTGGTAATGCCATGTTATTTTATCTTAAGGCTTTCTTCAGCTCACATCCTTTGATTTCTTTGTTTCTGTGATACAGTGCAATCTTAACATTATGACCACCTTTTGAACCTGAAAAAGCAATCTTGAAATTCAGTTTGTTCCATTAGGTTGTTCAAACATTGACGATATGTAATGAACACTGGTGCAAAAATAAGTGTTTGTTAAATGAGGTCATCATTATATTTGGATGGTTGGTATGTTAGGTTTATAAACTATCCTGATGATCCTAGCAATATATTGTCCCCTGAAGTTCAGGTCATGAATAGGAATTTCTGAGCATGTCTAGAAAATGGCCGTTCACCGGATTGTCATTTGTATTTAGATCATTTTGGTGTCTAGGACATGTATGACCCTTTGGATTCTCATGAAACTTCTCTTGTTCTTAGAATAGATTATTGGTATCATTTCCTCACCACCACAAGGAAGGAAGGAAGCATATTTTTCTTGTTTAAAGTGTCTCAATGTGCAATCTACATTAACTAGCTCAGTCAGTAGAGCATAGCACAGTTATTTTAGTGCCAGATGATTAGCATATCTTTTCTTTGACAATTTGAATATAAATTTGACATCCTTTGCGGTTTGACTTAATCACTCCAATCTTGTTTCATATATAGGTTTCTTCCAGGCTATTTGACTTTTGAACTCTGATAAACTTTAATACAAGTCGAATATGGAATGTGGAGGAGGGGGACAGAATTCATGCCAGTACAATTTACTGGTCAGATGAACTATTGATGATAAATCATGTTAAATCCTTAACTCACTAAACCATAATGTGCATGTGACATTAGTTAAACCTTCATTCGTTCATGGTACATAAAATGTTCATCATACAGAACAAAAAAGGATCTGAGCTGAAAACAAGCTTAACCCCTTGCCTTATAATACTTTCTGTAGCAGACACTTTTGAAAACTTTATGGCAAAAGAAACCATTGCTTGTAATGAGTAATAGCTTCTTTTGCCACATTGTTTTCCACTGTGTCAGAGAAAAATGGTCTAATTTTCTTAAATAAGTTAATGTTTTGTATGTTAGCTTTGAATTTGGATTTGCTTATGAGGCAAAGGGTTATAAAGCTTTTACACTGATTTCTCTCCAAATGTGACTTTTGTCATAGGTTACAGTATAGTGCTGCAGTTACTGAAGGAAGTTATTGGTGAAGATGATACTACAGGTGATGAAGAAGAAGATGCAATATTATCTAGTGATGAAGACACTGTGTCCCCTCTCATGTACAAGGAAAGATTAAGGAGTTTGTCTGGGCCTAACGGTCCTTTTGGTCACCGATCAAGTACAGGTTAGTTTGGGAAAATGATATGCTTTACACAGATATTTTGATGTGTTCATATATCCCAATTTAGATTTAAAATTGGCATTAGTGCAAAGAGCCATCAAATATTAATAGCAATAACAATGTTATTTGATATATTATTATAATGTTTTGATATATATATTCTTGTTTCAGAATGCTGTATTGCTATAGGCTGATTTTTGTTACTAAGTTAGAAAGAACCAATGAGACGTTGAGTTTTAAGATTGTTCTCTGATCTCAGTATTTTAACCTACATATTAGTACAGATACTGTGACATACAGTATATGACTGTCATTTAACTAAGAGCATTCTAGACTGGTTACACACTGGTGACATACAGTATATGACTGTTGTTTAACTAAGAGCATTCTAGACTGGTTACACACTGGTGACATACAGTATATGACTGTTGTTTAACTAAGAGTATTTTAGACTGGTTACACACTGGTGACATACAGTATATGACTGTTGTTTAACTAAGAGCATTCTAGACTGGTTACTCACTGGTGACATACAGTATATGACTGTTGTTTAACTAATAGCATTTTAGACTGGTTACACACTGGTGACATACAGTATATGACTGTTATTTAACTAATAGCATTTTTGACTGGTTAATCACTGGTGACATACAGTATATGACTGTTATTTTACTAAGAGCATTCTAGACTGGTTACTCACTGGTGACATACAGTATATGACTGTTGTATAACTAATAGCATTTTAAACTGGTTACACACTGGTGACATACAGTATATGACTGTTATTTAACTAATAGCATTTTAGACTGGTTACACACTGGTGACATACAGTATATGACTGTTATTTAACTAAGAGCATTTTAGACTGGTTACACACTGGTGACATACATTATATGACTGTTGTTTAACTAAGAGCATTCTAGACTGGTTAATCACTGGTGACATGCAGTATATGACTGTTATTTAACTAAGAGCATTCTAGACTGGTTACACACTGGTGACATACAGTATATGACTGTTATTTAACTAAGAGCATTTTAGACTGGTTACACACTGGTGACATGCAGTATATGACCATTATTTAATTCAGAGCATTTCAGACTGGTTACCACTGGTGAAATGCTGAACTAGTATATCACTGAAAGTATATCAGACTGGCTTTGAACATTTTAAGACTGGCGTGAGAGAGTTGTGCATTTTGAAAAGATGATTAAGTTGATTAGATTTGAGATAGGAGCCTCTTGGGATGAGTGCTTATGGTATCTGACTTGTAATCACTTGCCTTTAACTGCTGTGAGTTTGAATCCTTTTCCAATGTTCACATGTGAGAAAGCTGTCCAGCTAGTTTACAGAAGGTCGGTGGTTCTACCAAGGTATAAGTCTGGGGTCTTCCTCCACTGTTAAAGCAGGAAAGTCGCCAAATGACCCTGGCTGTTGATGCTACATTAAACTCCAATAAAAAAAAAAGATATGAGATATTCAGATATTTTTCCTCTGTGTATTAAAATGGAAACATGAAGACTTTTTTTGCGCTTCTCATGATCTTAGTCCTATTAATTAATGGTTACAAATACAATACAAAAATAAACTGGATTAAGTTGGTCTAAACAGTTTAAATTTCAATGGTAATACACACATTTATTTCGAATACACCAATTTGCCCCTTGCTTGGTTTTTATTATTATTACTAATTTATTCAACATTGTATCCAGGATAATTAATTCTGAATAAATCCAATTATTCATGATAGGAACGTGTTAAACAGCTTTACAGTAACAAATAAATGTTTTGATAACAGTTTCTCACTAATAGGATTAATTCATGGTATGTTTAAGGCTTGAAGTGTCCAATTAATGCTTTAAGAAGAAAATTCTTAAGACTAATTGGATTTTAAATTGATTATTCAATTAATCTTTTTAACAGTAGAAATTACCATGCTTGATCTAATTAATGTTTAAACTTGTCATTAACACTTAAGTGACCTACATGTACCACGGTAATAGGCTCTGACTTTTTGTTCTGAATGTTTGTTTTGGAGAACCAGATTATAGACACATTGTTTAATTTTATGCTTTTAACCCTTTGCCTCATAAGCAAATTTTGGAGCTTCCAAATTCAAAGCTAATGTACTAAACATCAATTTATTAAGAAAATCAGGTTCTTTCTGACAGAGTGGAAAACATTGTGACAAAAAACATTACTCATTACAAGCCATGGCGTCTTTTGCCACAATGTTTTCAAAAGTTATCTACTTCAGGTGTGGGGGGGGCAAGGCAGTATTATGGGGTAAGTGGTTAATTTTCTTCGATAACTTCAATGGTCGAGTTGACAAGTTTGCTTTGGGTTCAAGATTATAAAACTTGAGATTAATCTTCTGGCTCAAATCTCAATTTCGAATTTTAATATTTTTAAGTCAGTTATGATATGATTAAGGCATAAACTACAGGTGTCAGAACACTGGCCAACTTATCAAAGTACATAAAAAAACTTGATTATTAGAATTCCTTTGGGATGCAAAAAATCTATTCTAATAATGAAGTGGTCTCATTATCAAGTTGAATTATTGGGAAGATATTGAAAGACAGTTTGAAAATAAGTGGATGTTATAAAAAATGTGATCGTAGAATTGAAGTGGTTGCTATTTGAGGTGTAACTGTATGTACCTAACCATTCAATCTGAAATGATTTGAGAAAAATGACAAGATTTGAGCCTGTCGACCAATCTCAATTTTTTAAACTTCTTAAGGAAAGATTACAGGGTTTCTAAGTCATAAAATATCATAATGCAAGCCTTGTTTATATTTCTTCTGTTTTAATAATTGTTATTAAATTAATATACAGCTAACTCTCTGCCTCATATTATACCACATTTCCCCACATCTGAAGCAGACGACTTTTGAAGACGTAATTACTGTAATGTTTTCCACTCTGTCACAGAGAAATAACCCAATTTTCTTTAAAAAAAATAATGTTTTTTATATTAGCTTTGAATTTGGGAGAGTTCAAAGTATGCTTATGAGGGAAAGAGAAATAACCCAATTTTCTTAAAAAAATGATGTTTTGTATATTAGCTTTGAATTTGGGAGAGTTCAAAGTATGCTTATGAGGGAAAAGGTTAAACTTGATATTAGGACCACCTGTGAGACTCCTGAAAATGGCCTTAATATTGAGGTAGTTTTATTATCGTATGGAAATGTAGAAGAATTATTGAAAATTAGTCCAAAAATAAGTGGTGGTTATAATGAGGTGGTTTACAAAATTTAATACTGAAGCGGTCATGATGTTAGGTTTTACATGGCTGAAGACAACAGGTTAAAGACAATATTGTTGTTATAACTAGAAGTGTTGTTTCCAATTCAAATTCTTAATGTTTATATTGATAATGAATTACATTAATTGTCTATTATTAATGAGGTCCATTTTTTTACTTGTCCCAAAGGCGTTTGATTTTACCACACTATTTAATATTTCAATAATCTTCTTGGAAGCCCAGGGGGCCACTTTGGTTGAGTGGTTATGGTCATTAGCCCCTCTCTGCTGTATGTTTGAATCCCACCTGGGATCCAACAAATTTCACATATGAGGAAGCTGTCCAGCTAGCTTACAAAAGGTCAGTGGTTCTACCCATGTGTATGCATGTAGTCTTTCTCTACAGTTAAAACTCTAATGTCGCTAAATGACCTTGGCTGCGATGATTAACAACAGTGATAAAAAAAATTTGGAAGCTTAACTAGGTTAGAGATGTTATTATGGTCTAGATGATTTATGAAGAAAATATTTTAAATGGTTATTGTGGCATTAAATACATTTATTCATTCTAGGAACATTTCACATAGTTTAACAACCCTCCATCTTCATTCAAATGATTCCGTCTCTGCATGTCTGCACATTGTGCTTCACCAATATAAATGGAAACGTACAAGTATGATGATGTAGCTGTTTCATTATTTTTTTTCAAATACGAAAAAATGTAAAATGCATTTCACTGGTAAATTTTATTTAAATTTAAGCAAAGTTTGAGTTCTGATGCATTAAATCAGTGAAATAGTAGGCTTTCATCATTTAAACATAAATGAAATATCTATCATAATATTCCATCAGATACGTCTAAATTACCTGAGTTAATGAGATGTAAATAATATATGTTACAATTAAATAATGTGAAATGATAGGCAACACTATTTTTATATAACTTGTAAAATAAAGTAGAAGCCATAATCATACATTATTGCATTCAAATAATGATAAAGGCAGTTTTGTAGATTTTAGTTGATTGTGCATTAAAAAAAAACTATGTTTGGAATGAATTTGTTCAATTATCTTTAACATCAAATGAAATACAGTGAAACTTATGAACATGGACCATTCAATAAGGAGACAAAATGTACCCTTAATACACAGCCTTAAGTGAGAAGTGCAGTGTTTTTTTCTCACATTTCCCCAAATCAGTTCCCTAGTGAACATTTAGCTATATTTGCTTCATAATAAGGAGATCTTAAAAGTATTTTTTTGTGAAATGTGGTCATTATTTAAAGATGATTATTAAGTCTAGCTTGGCTGTTACGTATAAATTTACCTGTGTAAGAAAGCAGTTCCTCTTTCATATCCACATCGTGTTTGATGAGATGCGGTACATTTTCATCCAGTTTTTTTTAAATACTGTACACTTTGTGATGGAGTCACTGCCCTTGCTTCACCTGCAGCTCTGATGCTGCAGTGATGTGAGACTAACATGTTCCTTCATGATTGGTTGTCATGTGTTCTTTGTTTTGTTATAACAAATATAGGGGGCAGCACTGGTCGACGACACTTCAAGGGGAGATCATTCTCAGAAGGTGATTTTTGTGATTGCTGTGGAAATGGTTGTTGTCATAGAAACCCTTAACCATATTAAGGTTATTGGTTACTTATATACATGTACTATAATCAGAGTTGTATTGAAGTCTTTTATCATATCTAAATTTATATCAATGTAGCAGCTTATGAGGTGTTAGTTGACAATGTTTGTCCTTTAGTGTTCATATAACATTTACCTGTTACCCTTTCAATCAGTGTCACTTGTCAGATTTTTTAATCAGTTAATTGTGACTTTTGCCTACTCAGTACTGCTTGCTATTCTGGTACAAGAAAATTATAAGTATTATAGCTTGCCTGGATTTTCTCCATTGTACCAACTAAATTGTATAAGAGATGGACTTGATCACCACCTCTAAACCTACCCAATATGCCCCTCCCTAAACCCACCTAGTTTATTCCCTCTCTAAATATACCCCGTTTATTCTGCTCCAAACCCACTTGTATATTTCCCATATAAATCTACCATTATATATTCCTCTCTAAATCTGTCCTGTACATCCCCTAAATCCACCCTGTGTATTCCAGTTCTAAATCCATTATGTATTTCCTCCTCTAAACCAACCATGTATATATTCGCTCATGTAATCCACCCTGTATAATCCCTCGTAAAGTCCTCCTTCCTTTGTATTCTCCCTCTAAATCCATCCTGTTTATTCCCCTCTCTTAATCTGTCCTGTATATTTGCCCACTACATCTACCCTGCATATTCCACTCTTTGACTCTGTCTTGTATGGTCACATCTAAATCCACCCTGTATACCCCTCTAAATCCACCCTGTGTATCCCCCTTTTCAAATCCACCATGTACACTCCCCTCTAAACCAAGCCCGTATATTCCCTTCTAAATCCACCTATGTATATTCCCCTATCTAAATCCACCCTGTATATTCACATCTTAATCCACCCTGTATATTCTTCTGTCCCAATCCACCCAGTATATCCATCTCCAAATCAGCCCACAGTAGTATAATACATATTACATTTATTATGTTGGTGAATCCATCTGTTATACAATTTGTTACATACATGTATCTATATGAATTTAACCACTGTATTGGATTAATTGATCAGAGTTTTAATTATTGCTACTAATCATGGTGAATGCGATATTTTTATATATTTGGTAACACATTTAGTGTAAGAATATTTAACTTTCATATCATGTGCATAGCTTTCTCTGTAGATTTGTTGGTGCATTTAATTAGCTTTAACAACCATACTGTTTTTATGTGACTTATTGTCACTGGGGTTTAATGCCGTTTTTCAACAATTTTTCAGTTATATACGGCGACCAGTTCACCTAACCAGTTTTCCTGGACTGTATACTAACCAGTACTAAGTTAACCTCCCACAAGGAGGCGGCAACTTCTCCATATATGGCGGAAAATCAATATTTTTGTCAAATTTTCATAGAAGAGTATGACCTGCAGCAACCAGGATTCAAACCCAGATCTCCTGGTTCCAAGTCCAGTGCTATAACCACTGGACCTACTTTTTTTAAAAAAAACATACTGTTTGAAGGGTATATTTAAACTTGTGGACAAGGGCCACCACAGGATGACAAAATATAGCCTTTAATCTGTTTACATAGGTCACTAGTAATGTAGCTGTCAATAAATAAGAGTGGCCTTTGTTCACAGATGGTTGTTAAGTCATATTTGACTGAATATATATATGTATATATTTTGTTGTATTGCATTGTTAGTAATAATTAGCTACCATTGATATTTTAAGGTCAGTTATATTTCACCCGAACATGTGTTATACATAATGGACTAAGCCATTCAGTTGACCAAAGTTTTATAGGTAGATAGATAGATAGATAGATAGATTTATTTGCGATGCTTTCAATTATGGTTACAATAATAGTTGTATCTTAACATAACTATCACAGAGAATGCAACTAGAGCGTCGTCAGGATTGCCCATTAAGTCCAAAGACTTATTTCCAGTGGGGTCCTACAATATCTATTATTTGTTATCCAGATATAAAATTCAACTCATTATACCAGCATTATTTATAATAATTTGAAAAAGGCTTAGGTTGGCCTTTCTTAAATCGCCTTCTTGAATAGGATGAAAGCTATTCTTGATCCATGTAGCATAATCAGAGACAACTGCATGTTTCTTTGTTCTTTTAAACACTTTCAAGAATCTTTTTTATTCAATTGTGGAATTTTTACATCACAAAATCTATCAGCTGTGAAAGAACTAGCTGGTTTCCACTAACCTGGCTGACCCTGTTTTTCTGCTGACCCTAGACATGTCTCAGTCAGAATTTTCTGGCCAATATTTTCATTTTCATATGAAATACATCTCCAAACTTAAAAAATGTG
Organism: Lutraria rhynchaena; assembly: GCA_008271625.1. Lineage (NCBI taxonomy): Eukaryota > Metazoa > Mollusca > Bivalvia > Venerida > Mactridae > Lutraria > Lutraria rhynchaena. The sequence goes on along the minus strand of VIBL01000001.1, from coordinate 12,953,273 downwards.
GCGTATATCAGTGCTTTACACCGGGCACGATAGAGAACCAGGAGGTCTATTAAAAAGAGTAGGGATATATATGTTCAGTTCTCCTGTATCTTCTCCCCTCTCTTTGGGGCAGCTCTGAAATGAGCTGTTGAACGGACTGTTAAACAACAGATAAACTTAAAAAAGTAATTGAAACTCTGTCAACCTATCAAACCATTATTTTTGGGGATGCTAATGGAAACTTAACATTTTTTTAGTCTTATCATTGAGACATCTGACTATTGAGAATAATTATGAAGTTTGACTCAGCATACAAGATTGAAAATCCCTCCCACCATGTTTTATTTTAAAAGTTTAAAGACAATGTATTATTTTAGTCTAATAATTTATTAAAGTGTCCAAAACAAAGGTTGGATGCTGAATTGATAGCTTTTAGTTTTTATATTAAGTATACAATAAATGTATTTGTTAACAAAGTCAAGCAAAGTTTTCATTAGGCAACATAAAGTGCCTGGTTTCCACTAACCCAACTGACCCTTTTTCATAGACCCCCTAGACTTTTTTCACTCTCTGTAATTTTTTTCTTGCTAATATTTTCATATGAACTATATCTCCATATTAAAAAGGACATTTTTGAAAAAAAAGTTATGCCATCCTACAAACCCTTTATTTTTATGGACTGCTAGCGGAAACAAGGTGTTTATTTTTCTGGCCTAATTATATATATCCTCATCACATTCACATTATGCTTCAAACTGCATCCATCACACATATTCATGAATAATATAATGTTTATTTATAAAAATATGCACATTATTAGTGTGAGTATCTCCATAGCAACGTGTCATTGCTTAAATGGTATAATGCACATTTAGTAAGTTACTGAGTATGACTCTGATACTTTTTGTGTAATTTTATGAAATATCATATCTGTAATAACAATAAAATGATTATACTCAGTATGTACTATATTACCCTAAATTCATTTCATGATTTATTTTTTCAAAATGAATGCATACATTAAGTTTTATTTTTTTTTAGTAAATCATAGTTTTGGACTCAGACTAAGAAGATACATAGTTACTGTAGAGTTACTTCCCTTACCTAAGTATGCCCATAGTTGCAGCTTTTGAGTGTAATGATAGAAATTTACAGCCATTGACTGTGGTGCATAAGAAATCCAATTTCAGTCATAGTTTCTAGTTTGAAATAGAGTTGTTGCACTTGATTGAGGAAATTAGAGTTAATGTTCTTGACTACTTAAGAACAGAGCTATTGCTCTTGGATAAAATAGAAAGGCGTTATTGCCCTTGACTGAGTAAGAACATAGGTAAAGCCCTTTACTATCAAGTACAGTCATTTACATAAGCATTTTTACAAAAATTTACAAAGACACGAAGACCTAGATAAGTTTACTATTACAGTCTTTTTTAAAGTATTTTTTTCATCACTAATTCCTCGTACTTAGGACTATGACACTTTGATAATAATTTTATAACAAATTAATATTTTGTCATTATCTCATTTAGTGTAATTTAAATAATCTAATTGCAGTTGATACAGAGATTTTAAAATGATAAAATTTCAAAATGGTATGGCAGTTAAATGTAACTACATGTATACATATCTAAATGGTAGCATTTTATGAAACAATTCATTGTAACAAACAATCTTTGAAGCGGTGCCATTAATTTTCAATTTTACCATTTGTTATGTAAAATATTTAAAACACATTACTTATCCACATCTTCAAAGAAATGTTTAGATATACCAAAACATTGTATAAACAATTTAGCGTGTAATTGTGTGTATAGTGTTTGTTTCTAGTGAGTGTGGCCTCGTTTTCTGAATAAACTTAATTGGTTTTTAAAGTACGAAATTACTGACCTGTTTGTATTCAATATATTGTCAGTTTCCATTTAAGCAATCATAGCTGAAAGTGGTTTAAGAGTGTTATGAAAGTTTGGGTCCATTTAGTAAAGAGTGTAATTTTTATACCTCATTGAGGATGCAACAAAACTAGGCCTGAACCTAAAATTTTCAGACCTTTCGTGCCTTAAATAAGAAATAAATCATTTTGTTTTCCCCTCCCAATTTTGTAGTTAAGTGTACGTACTGCAAACTGTCATTTCTGAAATAGCTTGGATGACACATATTTTTTCGCTTGGTATTAAAAGAACTTTTATCCAGGGTGATCACTTTATATGCCAACTTTTTATACTTTAACAAATTGAAATTTATAATCTGTTTGATTGATCAGTTAGTTGGAACAAAATTGATAAGGCAGGTTGTTTTACATTAAACTCCAAAACAGGGAAAATGTGTTTTTATCTTCTCTGATCGAAAGAAGGTTCAGTTTAACTTGAAAGAATGATTTGGACCAGTTAACCAAATTTATGATACATGAACCACTAGTTCACACCAGTGAACATTCAATCAAACATAAAAAAGTCATCAGTTATATACATGATCAGTTTATTTAATTACAGACTTTTTAATTGTTTGTGATTAATGCGTTTTCCAGGAACCCGTCCATCCATTATACATATTGGTCAGACATTCAGACAAGTGAATTCCAAGGGCATTGTCAACGGGAGTCTTCCACTACGAATTGGTAAGCGAACATGTGACTCTCTTATGATTATCTGACATGACTTAACAACTTTGATAGTGTAGGATTTATTTTATATAATGAATGTTTCTATATTTAATTCATTGAATAATATTTATTTAGACAACAGGAAGCTTTTCATTCGTATGATTAAAAACTATCCATTCATATTATTAGAAAATTCATATAATTGGAAATTGTATATTCATATACGTAGGCCTCAGTGATTGAGTGGTTATGGTCTCTGACTAGTAATCACTAGCCCCTCACCACTGTAAGTTTGAATCCCATTTAGGATTTAACAAATTTAACATGTGAGGAAGCTGTCTAGATAGCTTACGGAATGTCGGTGGTTCTTTCTCCAATGTTTAAGCTGGAAAAGTTGCCAAATGAACCTGACTGTTGGTGCGATGTTAAATCCGAGTGAAAAGAAGTTCATGTAATCAGAAGCTTTATATTCATAAAGTTATGTCTTATATAATTAAAAACTTTGGATTCACATAGTTCGAAGTCTCAAATTGTACTTTTTTGTGTTTTGAAATTACTAAGTACTTATACTAATTTAAGCGATATTTTTCATCTATGGTATAGGCAAAATAATCAATGTTGGTGATGAGCAGACGGCAATGGAACATGAAATTGAGTCCCTTCGTCTGCAACTGGAGAAAACACAAGAATTAGTCAAACATTTACAAGACAGAGAGAAACAGTGCTTAGCTCAGTAAGTTGTGCGGCATTTCTCTAGGTTATGTTCTGAATATTCCCAAATATATGTCCCCACTACCAGGTATTTGTCATGTGAGGAAGATCAACAAATTGTGATTCACTTTATTTAGTCGACATAAAAGACTGTCTGGTCTCAGTCTTCTGGCAAATATTTTGATGATCTGATAAACTGTCTAGTAAAATTTTAGGAATTACTGACACGTGCTATGAAATTCATTTGATTAGTAATAAAGATTTAAGTCAATATATTTAGTGGGACAGTAAAGTTATGTCTGGTCTTGTTAACACTTTGCCTCATAAAACGACATTCCCCCCGCATCTGTAGCAGACGGCTTTTGAAAAAATACGTGGCAAAAGAAGTTATTGCTTGTAATGAGTAATGACTTCTTTTGCCATAATGGTTTCAACTCTGTCAGAGAAAAATGACCCAGTTTTCGTAAGTAAATTGATTTGTTGCATATTAGCTTTGAATTTTGAAGAGTCCAAAATGTGCTTATGAGGCAAAGGGTTAAAGGTTTCAAATTTGTCAGTCCTCAGGTTTAATAACTGTTCATTATCATTTGCATATACTGACTATTATGCTTTAAAATTCCATCTAATTACTTCCAGTGTGTCATAAATAATAATTTCACACGGTTCAATAGTATAGCATGAAATGTGTGTCCTTTCGCGTAACATGTAACAAAGAGTGTTTTATAGCTATCATGGTGCACGAAGATTGTGCGCATAATGTTTTAGTACTGTAATATGATGTGTAATTGGTAATTCTACCAGACAACTCTCCACAAGTTCAATTTCTTTAGTGTTTTATTTTTAGAACAATTTTCTTTTTTAAATGTATTTTCATTATACTGTTGTACTTTAATTTTGCATTAATTTTGTAAAGAGCGTGGCCCCGTATGCTCTGCAATCTGAAACTTGACATGGGGTACTGGTTTCCAGAGCATTTTCTCCCTACAGGGTTTAATCTCTGGTTGTTCCAGGATCATTCAGTTTACACTGTGAGTTTTTCAGTGATACATAATTATATATTCTATACTCATTTCTTGGTAGCTAAAATAAACACCGCCCCGTGCGGTATTGCACGTGAGTGGGGTTGTTTGTGTTTTGTTTGTGACATGCATGCTATGTTAAAGCAAAGACTTCAATGTAATGCAATAACCAGATCAAATTGTGTCAAAAATGTAAAATGTAAAGCTCCTGGGGGCATTTCTAGGAGAATATCTGGTATATAATAGAGAAAGCTTGGATTTCATTCACATTTGCTGAGAAATATTTAGTTAAGGCCAGAAAAAAATAAGCTGCCATAATGATGATAAAGTTACCATTGAAACAAGCATTAAAACTTTTATTAGAATCATGTGTATGTGTGTATTTGTAACTTTGGAGATAGAACAGAGCATTAGAAACTGATGAAGTAGGGCTGTCCTTGTGAGGGCTGATACAAGTTTTAATGAGAAAGTGCTTTAAATTTGTCTCAGTACACCTTCCCTGCCCAGGTATATGGCAAGTTCTCTGATCTGCTAACACATTTTGTGAACAATGACCATATGGATAGAAAAATTTACTTGGCCTTAATTCTGTCAACCCACTGACCCTATATTTTTGGGGGATGTTTGTGGAGACCAGGTATTTATTTCATTTGGCTTTATTTTATTTTTGTTATTCCAGACTATCACAGTTACAGTCTCAGTTTCAAGCGCCAGTGGTTGACCAAGATCCTACAAAAGTGGCTGATCTGATTAATACATTCAGTGAACTGTATTATACAGACAGGGAGAATGCAATGCAAGCTTTAAATGACCTTGAACAGCTTAAAGAAGTTCACTCACTGAAAGGAAAAATACTGTTTTCAGTTGTAGTTGTAAGTTTTACATTTTGCTTCAAGGTCATCCTAACAAATGCTTATTAGGTGTAACCAGACCCATCAAAATTCTTGTTCAGATTCCTGATGTGTAGATAAAAAGTTTAATCAATAGTCAGCCCTCGTCTTGTTCAGATTCCTGATATGTAGATAAAAATTTTTTCAATAGTCAGTCCTCGTCTTGTTCAGATTCTTGATATGTAGATAAAAAGTTTAATCAATAGTCAGCCCTCGTCTTGTTCAGATTCCTGATATGTAGATAAATAGTTTAATCAATAGTCAGCCCTCGTCTTGTTCAGATTCCTGATATGTAGATAAATAGTTTAATCAATAGTCAGCCCTTGTCTTGTTTAGATTTCCTGATATGTAGATAAATTGTTTAATCAATAGTCATCCCTCGTGTTCTTCAGATTCCTGATATGTAGATAAATAGTTTAATCAATAGTCAGCCCTTGTCTTGTTCAGATTTCCTGATATGTAGATAAATAGTTTAATCAATAGTCAGCCCTTGTCTTGTTCAGATTTCCTGATATGTAGCTAAATAGCTTAATCAATAGTCAGCCCTTGTCTTGTTCAGATTTCCTGATATGTAGCTAAATAGCTTAATCAATAGTCAGCCCTTGTCTTGTTCAGATTTCCTGATATGTAGATAAATAGTTTAATCAATAGTCAGCCATCGTCTTGTTCAGATTCCTGACCCGTAGGTATTTCTGACCTTTATGTACTTTGTTCCTTTAAATCAATGTTCCTTATTAACTATTCAGTTACGGCTTAAAAGAAATTCCAATCACTACAAATACTGCATATAATACCGTCAGTAAAGGCAGAAATTGAAAATTTTACATGTTTATCATTCTTAGTTATCAAGAATCGGTGTAACACTGTGACTGGATTACATAATAATTTAAAAAGACACAAGGCCAGAAAAAAATAGTTGTTTCTGATTACCCGACTGACCTTATTTCTAGCACTAACCTTTATGTTTCTTACAACAAAATAAAACAATTACTACTAATTGCAGTATTACAAAACTATTTGTGGCAAATCATGTCTCAAAAGTACAAAAGATATGACCAGACAGAAAATAGGAAAGTTTTGTGACCTGCCAATCCTATTTCATTTTATTCAAGTAACTTTATGGTCTGGCCTAAATGCATTTGTGTTGTGTTGTTTTTAACAACTTCAGTTATGAACAACTCAAAATCTTTGTAGAGAAGACAAAGTTATTGATATGTAAAGAAGACAAATTTATTGATATAAATGCACAATTCATTCACCTGACATTCAAATAAGAATTTGGAGTACATTCAGATAAATATAATTATGAATTTTTCATCAGGGACAATGTATGTTTTACTTTCTTATGTTCTTGACCATTGTTCTCCACCCATTAATAGCTGTCTGTTGTGACACTTCCAATCATGAGTCAGTCTTGATGTCTCTTAATTTCAACCTGTCTCAATAGTGACCTTGAACTGTAGGCAAGATATAAAAATATGGCCTCCTAGATCTGGCACAGAATCACTTCAAATCAAGGGGGTTTAGCACATTGAAGGGATGGTGTATAGTGGTGTTTTTGGTTCATGTGGCCATTTTAGGCCTCGTTAAACCATTATACACCATTCCTTCAATATTCTAACACCCTGTTCTTCAAACATCTAGGAGAAACTGCTTCTCAAAGAACACTCACACATACATGATTATTATCTTCCATCTTTGTTTTAATACAATGGCTTTTACCATAAAAATGTTTACTTTCATTTTTAGCTAGCATTTCGTTCAGCACAACAGATGGTTCAAGAAATCAAAGGAAAGTTGAGGCACATTCTAAAACTTCCAGTACCTAATACCCCTATGGTTGTACCCAGTGACCCTGTTGTCATGGAGATGGAAAGAAACATTGAAGAGTACTTATATAAGGCAGCCAAGAGATTTGATATCTCATCATGTACCCAGGTACAACTTCACCACTGAGACCGCACAAAAATTATCTTAGTACTGAGGTGGTCTCATTACCAACTCAAAATATTGAGGAATTATTGAAAACCAGTCTAAAATAAGTTGTGGTTATAATGTGGTGGTTGTTGAAGTGGCTGTTATGTGACGTTTAACTATACATCTTAAAAAAATCTATTATACATACTATACTTGTGCTTTCGATTACTGTTTAAACTAGTCTGTCCAACAAACACCATGTATTTATAACAATGTGTTTATGGAAATTCATGTTTTGCCCTTCTTGCATTTTGAGGCAAATCTGTATAGGAGGACAATACATTTTTGACTTAGCCTGATTTACATGTTTGCAGACAGTACTTAAGATAGGTATGACAGTCAGTTTAACTGAAAGGGTGCTCCTAGATTATTTGCCAGTACTGGTGACATAGCTACCATTCCTCAAGAAACTTGGGAAAATATTAAATGACCTTGGTTGAACTATCTTCAATTTTCTCAAATACATGGGTGGAAGTTCCGGAAAATTTCAGCAATTTTTAACCATGCTCAAATAACAGTTATGCACTCCACAGGCCAAGCTAACTTATCATTTCTTAAACCAAGCATGAACAACTTGCAAGAACTGATAAGTGTTTAAGATTTTTTTTCAATTACCTTTTAGCAAAAGGGTTTAATGAAAAACGTGTCGCTCTGTTTTAGTTCAGAACCAGTCGCAGATGTATTCTTCCAATTCTTTACCATAGCTTTGTATTTTACAGGAAGTTTGTCAACAAATCTTTGCCACATTATATGACTATCCTTGCCTGAAGACCTGTGAAGGGCTGCAGAGTTACATCCGAAATTGTATCCAGGCAGCATGGGAACTTACTGTTCAAAGACCTCCGTTTGTGATCGTCTATGACTCCCGTGTGTTCAACAATGAGATGCATGCTAGACTTGACACTTCAGACGTACAGTCTGTGATGATAAAGAATTGTTTGTGGCCTGCACTAATTCAAGGAAATAATGGCAGTTGTGTTCATAAAGGAATTGTTGAAACTTGAGATGACTTTATTCCATTTTTCGATGACCCTCAAATTATGCATTTATTAGCCTTTCGTGCTGCAAACTTCAATCATCATTTAAAAGGAGTGCCGACCTACTTGTGTAATATTCATTCCATCATTTCTTTATCATTTGCGTGAAGAATGTCGAAATTGAACAAGTATCTATAATTAGACAGCTACTGGCATATTTGTGAGTGTTCAGTGTTCGTAATGAACATTATTTTTACCCCGTTTGACTTTCACTTTTGCATTTAAAATGATCTGTATATTTAAGTAAATGTATTTTACGTACACATCTCTTCAATACTTAGGTATGAGCCAATGATATTTGGTATTACATCAATAGATAGATAACATTACATCAAATCTTCCGGAACGAATGCCCCGAGGGTTGGCATTACATGTTACCAAAGACCAGCTTTATACAAAGACCCATGCTATTAACAACATAAGATAGGTCTTTGATTTTACTGATTTTTTAATTTCATCAATTTTTGAATGCATTGCGTATTATTTTATGAGTCATCAAAGCATTTATGGCAAGTCAGTATTTTTTTGTTTTAAATTAAAAGAATGTAGGGAAACAAATAGGGACGGAGCATATATTAGAGACTACTTGGTATCTTTGAAATTAGATATCTTTGTCAAATACAAACAAAGCACAACTGTTATACCTGAATGACAATACCCAGCCCCTTAAAATAACTTCACACCATATATGCCATAACATTATTATTATCAGTTACAAACAACACAGTCTAAGATTACAATGCTGAGGCTGTAGACCAGTCTAACGTTTCAAACATTTGATTGGTTGTTTCAAAGCTCATTGTTAAAATTAGCCAATGGTGATGTTTATTTATTAGACTGGCATTCATAACTACACTTCCTCATATGTTTATTCATAATACAGATTGTTTTGTGAAAAAATATGTACTAACCTACACCATCATGCATCATGAACTAAAAATAACTATTTTTACTCACATGTTCAGTTTGTTGAGATGTAGTGCATACATTATAAAAGTGAATCGTGCACATTTTAGATTTACAAATTTCCAATTCATCAGCAGGGATGACCGTGCTAGGACAGCACAGATGGTGACGGTATACCTAATATTTTGGCTATAAGCACATGCTATATCAACGAAAAAATACTGGTCTCAAATGTAAAAATATTCGTCTTTTTTTGTAGTGATACATAACACATTTGTAAAAGCAGTTTTTTTGTGACACATAATATCTTGTTAAATCCGAAATAAACTAGTTTCACCAAGGATTGAACATTTCTGTACCTATGTTGGATGAAGTGTTGGCTAGTTTAGTTTTTATACTTGTTTCAACGTGAAGTTGCAATATAAAGATTTGCTTATTTTATTTTTTTTATACTTGAAATAGATGTCCTATAGATACTATAGATATGTGTTTTGTTGTTTATCTGTTTGTTTATCTGTTTCTGGAGCAACACATCAAAGAATTTCATTTAAATTATTCGAATTGAGTACTAACAAGTGCACATATTAGCGTAAATAAACTATTTATTTCTACATTTGACAGACGAAAAGTGTGATGCTGAGGAATGGGTATGAAACAACTGTAACTTAACTTTGATGAAGGATATACAGATATAATCCTTTCACACTTACACTTTCACACAATCACATTGTCATTAATCATTTTTGCACACTCTCCAGAAATGTTCCTTCGATAGAATTAAAGGCAACATTTGTCACAGTACTCTTGAAAACAAGTCAATTTCCACCAGTGAACAAAGACCAGCTTTGGTACAGGGTCAGTCAGAAATGAGTTGACCTGTGAACAAACACCAGCCTTGGTACAAAGGTCAGTCACAAATGAGTTGACCTGTGAACAAAGACCAGCTTTGGTACAGGGTCAATCAGAAATGAGATGACCTGTGAACAAAGACCAGCTTTGGTACAGGGTCAGTCAGAAATGAGTTGACCTGTGAACAAACACCAGCTTTGGTACAAAGGTCAGTCACAAATGAGTTGACCTGTGAACAAAGACCAGCTTTGGTACAGGGTCAATCAGAAATGAGATGACCTGCGAACAAAGACCAGCTTTGGTACAAGGGTCAGTCAGAAATGAGTTGACCTGTGAACAAAGACCAGCTTTGGTACAAGGGTCAGTCAGAAATAAGTTGACCTGTGAACAAAGACCAGCTTTGGTACAAGGGTCAGTCAGAAATAAGTTGACCTGTGAACAAAAACCAGGTTTGGTGCAAGGGTCTGTCAGAAATGAGTTGACCTGTAAACAAAGACCAGTTGTGGTACAAGGGTCAGTCAGAAATGAGTTGATAGCCACCTGTGAAAAAAGACCAGCTTAGGTATAAGGGCCACTCTCCAGGTTACTGAGATGTCCTGTAGATACTGTAGATATGTGTTTTGTTGTTTATCTGTTTGTTTATTTGTTTCTGGAGCAAAACATCAATGAATTTCATTTAAATTATTCGAATTGAGTACTAACAAGTGCATATATTAGCATAAATAAACTATTTATACCTACATTTGACAGACAAAAAGTGTGATGCTGAGGAATGGGTATGAAACAACTGTAACTTAACTTTGATAAAGGACATACAGATACAATCCTTTCACACTTACACTTTCACACATTCACATTGTCATTAATCATTTTTGCACACTCTCCAGAAATGTTCCTGAGATAGAATTAAAGGCAACATTTGTCACAGTACCCTTGAAAACAAGTCAATTTCCACCAGTGAACAAAGACCAGCTTTGGTACAAGGGTCAGTCAGAAATAAGTTGACCTGTGAACAAAGACCAGCTTTGGTGCAAAGGTCAGTCAGCAATTAGTTGACCTGTGAACAAAGACCAGCTGTGGTACAAGGGTCAGTCTGAAATTAGTTGATAGCCACCTGTGAAAAAAGACCAGCTTTGGTACAAGGGTCAGTCAAAAATGAGTTGATAGCCACCTGTGAAAAAAGACCAGCTTAGGTATAAGGGCCACTCTTCAGATTACATTGATTGATAATAAATAAAATAAGAACATACAGGCCCCTTCTACCTGTGGTGGCATTTGTTCACAGATTTGACCATACTTGAGTCCTCAATATATATATCCAACCCACTCTGTAAGAAATCTAGAGCTGTGCAAAGCGGCGCCAAAGCTCGTCTGTTGTACATCATTCTATTTAATAAGCAATTTTGACCAAAATTCTACACTGAAATGGGGCATAACTCCAAAAATATAGCTTTCAGAATTATGCCCCTTGTCTTGCAACAGCACCTTGCCAAGAGAATCAAATGTTCCAAGTGTTGTGTTGATATCCGTAAATTTTTAGTATTGAGGTACATTAAGGTTTTTGCACTCACTACAACAACAACAACAACGATAATGCCCCAGTAATCAGAATAGCACGACTTTTTCTTAGACGAGCTAAAAATGGTGTAGCAAAGATAAAACTATCTAGCAAGTATAGTTTCACAAAATTTAATAATTATCATAAAATGATCACATAATTCATCTAAATTAAGTAAAAAACCCATAACTTCGTAACAATGTAAAGAGTTTTGTTCATTTTAACAATACAAAAAATGCACAAGTATTTTTTCTGCAGAATATCTTCATACACTATTCTGTGACAAGCCATTGATAATTCAAGATTTTATAATTACCCCTTTGTATAACATCGCCAAATATTGGATGTATGAACATTTGTCTTATCCATGAGTGATTACAGTATTTAGAAGTACTAAATATCCAGTGAAAATAGATTGAAATGAAAAATACAAGCAATTTAAAACGTGAACCTTATTGCTTCCTACAGGCTGATGTGTACTAGGTCTCCGACGGCTAAAAAGATTATTAATCAAAATGACAACTGTGTATGATTTATATCAAACTGAAAGTAGCATATCTTTTTACAGACACTGATCAAAATGTGGAAATTCATCAAACACTTTTTGATGAAAAATCAGCCATTATTTGTCACACGTTTTAATAACTTGTTGCCATAACAACCATAGCTTATACGTCAAAACAAAGAAACTGTATTTTATACTCTTATTGTTTTCTTTAATACAGAATTTCATATTGACTGTTAACTTGGTATCACGTTTCATTACAAAAGGCTCACTAGTCGAGTAAAGTAATTAAAAAAATTAACATTCTCTAGTAAAGAGTTATTATCACCAAACATCACTTTCTGATTGGTGGTAAAAACTGTTCACAGTCTTCTTCACTTTATCGTACACTCCTGTGAAGATGGCACCACCTATAGTTATCCAGAGCATTCTTGGTGATACCCCACTGAATAAGATGACAGGAACTGTCGCAAAACTAGGTCTCCATGAGGAGTTGCACACAGAATGTTACGTGTGCATAAAATATACAGGGCATACCCTCGTATGTATAAATATATACATCAGGCCAGAAAAAGGTCAACAGTTAAAACAGAAGCAACAAAAGTACAAAGATGTTTGGGGATGAGTTGTGCCACCAAAGTACAAAAGATATGTTGATAAAAAAAAAATAGAAAAGTGAAGTTTAGTGACATACCTACTCCATCACTAAATGTTACATGTTCACTCATGCACCGAGAGAGAGAGAGAGAGAGAGGGGGGGGGGGCGAATCTAGAACGCTAACAATAATAACCAAATTACAAGAAATTTTATCAAAATTCAATATGAATATTTTCTGAAGTTTTTATCATATCATTTTTAAGTTTTCAGGTCAATACGCTAAATATTCTTTAAGATGGAGAAAAAAAGGAGCGAGTACCCAGCACATACTACAAACATCAGAACAACGTTTAGGTTAAATCTGCCTTGCTATATACTCACGTTTAACGTATCTCAAAATATTCCCCATTCACTTTGATACATTTTTCTAGCTGCATACTATAAGTTTTAGGGACTATATATGATTAAGAGTTCCATATGACAAACTCATCAAATCTTATAACTGCAATAATGTCTATGTATGTCTATTTTTGTTGATAATTTATATGACTAACATGACACTGCCATGCATCTGAATATACATCTTATATGCAAGTGATTGTGCATGTACAGGGGTGTAGAAATGTTTTCATGAAGCTGATAAGCTACTAAAAGTAGAAGGGGGTCTGAGGTTTCCACCAGTAGTGGGCAAAGGGGCAACATCGCTTGTGGGGAAAAAGTAGCCAGCGAGAATGTTCAAGAGCCTGTTGATTTTTCTGGCTTCTGATTCATTTCTACACCCCTGCATGTAGTATGTAAAAACTTGCACAAAGTAACATAAGACAAAGACAATGAAAACCAGTCTGAAATTAACTGGTTAAGAGGTGGTTAATATCAAAGTGGTTGCTAAACAATGTTCCATTGTGAAAACAGTCGTAGAAAAACGTTTTGGTTTATTAAACTACCATCATGATTGGGGGCTTCCATGGTTATGTTTTGTTATGTTTTTATGTGACTTATTGTCACTGTGGTTTAACACAGTATTTCAACAATTTTTCAGTTATAAAAGACAACCTGTTCACCTAACCAGTTTTCCTGGACTGTATACTAACCATTACTAGGTTAACCTTCCACAAGGAGCCGGCAACTTCTCCATATATGGAAGAAAATCAACATTTTTGTCAAATTTTCATAGAAGAGTATGACCTGCAGAAACCGGGATTCAAACCCGAATCTCCTGGTTACAAGTCCAGCGCACTAACCAAGGCTGCGGCCTTTTAACAACCATACTGTTTGAAGGATACATTTAAATTTGTGGCAAAGGCCACCACTGGATGACAAAAACTATTGTCCTTAATCTGTTTACATAGGTTACTAGTAATGTGGTCTTAGCTGTTAATAAATAAGAGTGGCCTTTGTTCACAGATGGTTGTTAACTTATGTTTGACTGAATATAATATACTTATATATATTTTGTTTTACTGCATTGTTCGTAATAATTAGCTACCATTGATATTTCAAGGTCAGACCTATTTCACCCAAACATGTGTTATACATAATGGACCAAGCCATTCAGCTGACCAAAGTTTTATAGATAGATAGATTTATTTGCGATGCTTTCAATTATGGTTACAATAATAGTTGTATCTTAATTTAATTTTAATAACTATCACAGAGAATGAAACTAGAGCATCGTCAGGATTGCCCATTAAGTCCGAAGACTTATTTCCAATAGGGTCCTACATTACTATTATTTGTTATCCAGATATAAAATTCAACTCATCATACCAGCATTATTTATGATTATTTGAAAAGGGCTTACGTTGGCCTTTCTTAAATCGCCTTCTTAAATAGGATGAAGGCTATTCTTTATCCATGTAGCATAATCAGAGACAACTGCGTGTTTCTTTGTTCTTTTAAATACTTATAAAAAATCGTTTATTCAATTGTGGAATTTTTACATAACAAACTATATCAGCTGTAAAAAAACTAGCTGGTTTCCACTAACCTGGCTGACCCTGTTTTTTTCTGCTGACCCTAGACATGTCTCAGTCAAAATTGTCTTGCCAATATTTTCATTTTCATATGAAATACATCTCCAAACTTAAAAAAATACACCGGGCACAATAGAAAACCAGGAGGTCTATTAAAAAGAGTAGGGATATACATGTATGTGCCCGGTTCTCTTGTATCTTCTCCCTCTCTCTGGGGCAGCTCTGAAATGAGCTGTTGAACGGGCTGTTAAACAACAAGTAAACTTAAAAATGTAATTGAAACTCTGCCAACCTATCAAACCATTATTTTTGGGATGCTAGTGGAAACTGAGTTTTTTTGTCTTATCATTGAGACATCTGACTATTGAGAATCTTAATGCAGTTTCACTCAGCTTACAAGATTGAAAATCCCTCCCACCATGTTTTATTTTAAAAGTTTAAGACAATGAATTATTTTAGTCTAATAATTATGAAAGTGTCCAAAACAAAGGTTGGGTGTTGAATTGATAGCTTTAAGTTTATATTAAGTTTACAACAAACGTATTTGTTAACAAAGTCAGACAAAGTTTTCATTAGGCAATATAAGGTGCCTGGTTTCCACTAACCCAACTGACCCTTTTTTATAGACCCCCTTGACTTTTTTCAGTCTCTGTATTTTTTCCTTGCCAATATTTTCATATGAACTATATCTCCAAACTAAAAAGGACATTTTTGAAAAAAAATGTTATGCCATCCTACAGACCCTTTATTTTTATGGACTGCTAGCGGAAACAAGGTGTTTATTTTTCTGGCCTAATGATATATTCCTTATCACATTCACATTATGCTTCAAACTGCATCCATCACACATATTCATGAATAATATAATGTTAATTTATAAAAATACTCACATTATGTTGGTGAGTATCTCCATAGCAACGTATCATTGCTTTATTGGTATAATGCACATTTAGTAAGTTACTGAGTATGACTCTGATACTTTTTGTCTGATTTTATGAAAGATCATATCTGTAATAACAATAAAATAATGATGATACTCGGTATGTACTATATTACCCTAAATTCATTTCATGATTTGTTTAGTTTTTCAAAATTAGTGCATACATTAGGTTTTATTTGTTTAGTAAATCATAGTTTTTGACTCAGACTAAGAAGATACATAGTTACTGTAGAGTTACTTCCCTTACCACAGTATGCACATAGTTGCAGCTTTTGAGTGTAATGATAGAAATTTACAGCCATTAACTTTGGTGCATACAAAACTCAATTTTAGTCATAGTCAAAGTATAACTGCAATCCTTTTCTAGTTTGAAATAGAGTTGTTGCACATGATTGAGGAAATCAGAGTTAATGTTCTTGACTAATTAGGAACAGATCTACTGCTCTTGGATAAAATAGAAAGGCGTTATTGCCCTTGACTGAGTAAGAACAGAGGTAAAGCCCTTTACTATCAAGTACAGTCATTTACATAAGCATTTTTACAAAAATTTACAAAGATAGGAAGACCTAGATAAGTTAACTATTATAGTCTCTTTTTTTGAAGTATTTTTTTTTTCATCACTAATTCCTCGTACTTAGGACTATGACACTTTGATAATAATTTTATAACAAATTAATATTTTGTCATTATCTCATTTAGTGTAATTTAAGTAATCTAATTGCAGTTGATACAGAGATTTTAAAATGATAAAATTTCAAAATGGTATGGCAGTTAAATGTAATTACATGTACACATATCTAAATGGTAGCATTTTATGAAACAATTCATTGTAACAAACAATCTTAGAAGTGGTGTCATTAATTTTCAATTTTAGCATTTGTTATGTAAAATATTTAAAACACATTACTTATCCACATCTTCAAAGAAAGGTTTAGATATACCAAAACATTGTATAAACTTTTTAGTGCGTAATTGTGTGTATAGTGTTTGTTTCTAGTGAGTGTGGCCTCGTTTCTGAATAAACTTATTTGGTTTTTAAAGTACGAAATTACTGACCTGTTTGTATTCAATATATTGTCAGTTTCCATTTTAGCAATCAAAGCTGAAAGTGGTTTAAAAGTGTTATGCAAGTTTGGGTCCATTTGGTGACGAGTGTAATTTTTATACCTCATTGAAGATGCAACAAAACTAGGCCTGAACCTAAAATTTTCAGATCTTTAGTGCATTAAATAAGAAATAAATCATTTTGTGTTCCCCTCCTAAATTTTGTAGTTAAGTGTATGTACTGCAAACTGTCATTTACGAAATAGCTTGGATGACACATATTTTAACTCTTACATATTAAAAGATCACTTTATATGCCAACTTTTTATACTTAAACAAATTGAAATTTATTATCTGTTTGATTGACCAGTTAGTTGGAACAATATTGATAAGGCAGGTTATTCTACATTAAATTCCAAAACTAGGAAAAATGTGTTTTTATCTGCTCTGATCGAAAGAAGGTTCAGTTCAACTTGAAAGAATGATTTGGACCAGTTAACCAAATTTATGATACATGAACCACTAGTTTACACCAGTGAACAATCAATCAAAAATATAAAAAGTCATCAGTTATATACATGATCAGTTTATTTAATTGCAGCCTTTTTAATTGTATGAGATTAATGCATTTTCCAGGAACCCGTCCATCCATTATACATATTGGTCAGACATTCAGACAAGTGAATTCCAAGGGCATTGTCAACGGGAGTCTTCCACTACGAATTGGTAAGCGAACATGTGACTCTCTTATGATTATCTGACATGACTTAACAACTTTGATAGTGTAGGATTTATTTTATATAATGAATGCTTCTATATTTAATTCATTGAATAATATTTATTTAGATAACAGGAAGCTTTTCATTCGTATGATTAAAAACTATCCATTCATATTATTAGAAAATTCATATAATTGGAAATTGTATATTCATATACGTAGGCCTCAGTGATTGAGTGGTGATGGTCTCTGACTAGTAATCACTAGCCCCTCACCACTGTAAGTTTGAATCCCATTCAGGATTTAACGAATTTAACATGTGAGGAAGCTGAGCGGATAGCTTACGGAATGTCGGTGGTTCTTTCTCCAATGTTTAAGCCGGAAAAGTTGCCAATGAACCTGACTGTTGGTGCGATGTTAAATCCGAGTGAAAAGAAGTTCATGTAATCAGAAGCTTTATATTCATAAAGTTATGTCTTATATAATTAAAAACTTTGGATTCAGATAGTTCGTAGTCTCAAATTCTACTTTCTTTGTGTTTTGAAATTACTAAGTACTTATACTAATTTAAGCGATATTTTTCATCTATGGTATAGGCAAAATAATCAATGTTGGTGATGAGCAGACGGCAATGGAACATGAAATTGAGTCCCTTCGTCTGCAACTGGAGAAAACACAAGAATTAGTCAAACATTTACAAGACAGAGAGAAACAGTGCTTAGCTCAGTAAGTTGTGCGGCATTTCTCTAGGTTATGTTCTGAATATTCCCAAATATATGTCCCCACTACCAGGTATTAGTCATGTGAGGAAGATTAACAAATTGTGATCCACTTTATTTAGTCGACATAAAAGACTGTCAGGTCTCAGTCTTCTGGCAAATATTTTGATGATCTGATAAACTGTCTAGTAAAATTTTAGGAATTACTGACACGTGCTATGAAATTCCTTTGATTATTAATAAAGATTTAAGTCAATATATTTAGTGGGACAGTAAAGTTATGTCTGGTCTTGTTAACACTTTGCCTCATAAAATCACATTTCCCCCCCGCATCTGTAGCAGACGGCTTTTGAAAAAAATACATGGCAAAAGAAGTTATCGCTTGTAATGAGTAATGACTTCTTTTGCCATAATGGTTTCAACTCTGTCAGAGAAAAATGACCCAGTTTTCGTAAGTAAATTGATTTGTTGCATATTAGCTTTGAATTTTGAAGAGTCCAAAATGTGCTTATGAGGCAAAGGGTTAAAGGTTTCAAATTTGTCAGTCCTCAGGTTTAATAACTGTTCATTATCATTTGCATATACTGACTATTATGCTTTAAAATTCCATCTAATTACTTCCAGTGTGTCATAAATAATAATTTCACACGGTTCAATAGTATAGCATGAAATGTGTGTCTTTTCGCGTAACATGTAACAAAGAGTGTTTTATAGCTATCATGGTGCACGAAGATTGTGCGCATAATGTTTTAGTACTGTAATATGATGCGTAATTGGTAATTCTACCAGACAACTCTCCACAAGTTCAATTTCTTTAGTGTTTTATTTTTCGAACCATTTTCTTTTTTAAATGTATTTTCATTATACTGTTGTACTTTAATTTTGCATTAATTTTGTAAAGAGCGTGGCCCGTATGCTCTGCAATCTGAAACTTGACATGGGGTACTGGTTTCCAGAGCATTTTCTCCCTACAGGGTTTAATCTCTGGTTGTTCCAGGGTCATTCAGTTTACACTGTGAGTTTTTCAGTGATACATAATTATATATTCTATACTCATTTCTTGGTAGCTAAAATAAACACCGCCCCGTGCGGTATTGCACGTGAGTGGGGTTGTTTGTGTTTTGTTTGTGACATGCATGTTATGTTAAAGCAAAGACTTCAATGTAATGCAATAACCAGATCAAATTGTGTCAAAAAATGTAAAATGTAAAGCTCCTGGGGGCATTTCTAGGAGAATATCTGGTATATAATAGAGAAAGCTTGGATTTCATTCACATTTGCTGAGAAATATTTAGTTGAGGCAAGAAAAAAATAAGCTGCCATAATGATGATAAAGTTACCATTGAAACAAGCATTAAAACTTTTATTAGAATCATGTGTATATGTGTGCTTGTAACTTTGGAGATAGAACAGAGCATTAGAAACTGATGAAGTAGGGCTGTCCCTTTGAGGACTGATACAAGATTTAATGAGAAAGTGCTTTAAATTTGTCTCAGTATACCTTCCCTGCCCAGTTCTCTGATCTGCTAATACATTTTGTGAACAATGACCATACGGATAGAAAAATTTACTTGGCCTTAATTCTGTCAACCCACTGACCCTATATTTTTGGGGATGTTTGTGGAGACCAGCTATTTATTTCATTTGGCCTTATTTTATTTTTGTTATTCCAGACTATCACAGTTACAGTCTCAGTTTCAAGCGCCAGTGGTTGACCAAGATCCTACAAAAGTGGCTGATCTGATTAATACATTCAGTGAACTGTATTATACAGACAGGGAGAATGCAATGCAAGCTTTAAATGACCTTGAACAGCTTAAAGAAGTTCACTCACTGAAAGGAAAAATACTGTTTTCAGTTGTAGTTGTAAGTTTTACATTTTGCTTCAAGGTCATCCAAACAAATGCTTGTTAGGTGTAACCAGACCCATCAAAATTCTTGTTCAGATTCCTGATGTGTAGATAAAAAGTTTAATCAATAGTCAGCCCTCGTCTTGTTCAGATTCCTGATATGTAGATAATTTTTTTTTCAATAGTCAGTCCTCGTCTTGTTCAGATTCTTGATGTGTAGATAAAAAGTTTAATCAATAGTCAGCCCTCGTCTTGTTCAGATTCTTGATATATAGATAAAAAGTTTAATCAATAGTCAGCCCTCGTCTTGTTCAGATTCCTGATATGTAGATAAAATTTTTTTCAATAGTCAGTCCTCGTCTTCTTCAGATTCTTGATATGTAGATAAAAAGTTTAATCAATAGTCAGTCCTCGTCTTGTTCAGATTTCCTGATATGTAGATAAATAGTTTAATCAATAGTCAGCCATCGTCTTGTTCAGATTCCTGACCCATAGATATTTCTGACCTTTATGTACTTTGTTCCTTTAAATCAATGTTCCTCATTAACTATTCAGTAACGGCTTAAAAGAAATTCAAATCACTACGTATACTGCATATAATACCGTCAGTAAAGGCAGAAATTGAAAATTTTACATGTTTATCATTCTTAGTTATCAAGAATCGATGTAACACTGTGACTGGATTACATAATAATTTAAAAAGACACAAGGCCAGAAAAAATAGCTGTTTCTGATTAAGCGACTCACCTTATTTCTAGCACTTACTTTTATGTTTCTTACAACAAAATAAAACAATTACTACTAATTGTAGTATTACAAAACTATTTGTAGCAAATCATGCCTCAAAAGTACAAAAGATATGACCAGACAGAAAATAGGAAAGTTTTGTGACCTGCCTACCCTATTTCATTTTATTCAAGTAACTTTATGGTCTGGCCTAAATGCATTTGTGTTGTGTCGTTTTTAACAACTTCAGTTATGAAGAACTCAAAATCTTGGTAAGGAAGACAAAGTTATTGATATGTGAAGAAGACAAAGTTATTGATGTGTAAAGAAGACAAAGTTATTGATATAAATGCTCAAATCATTCACCTGACATTCAAATAAGAATTTGGAGTACATTCCGATAAATATAATTATGAATTTTTCATCACCATAATCATAATCATCATCAATACAGTCACAAAGTGACAATGTATGTTTACTTTCTTATCTTCTTGACCATTGTTCTCCACCCATTAATAGCTGTCCGTTGTGACACTTCCAATCATGAGTCAGTCTTGATGTCTCTTAATTTCAACCTGTCTTGATAGTGACCTTGAACTGTAGGCAAGATGTAAAAAATATAGCCTCCTAGGTCTGACGCAGAATCACTTCAAATCGAGGGGGTTTAGCACGTTGAAGGGATGGTGTACAGTGGTGTTTTTGGTTCATGTGGCCAATTTAGGCCTCATAAAACCATTATACACCATTCCTTCAATATTTTAATACCCTGTTCTTTAAATATTTAGGAGAAACTGCTGCTCAAAGAACACTCACACATACATGATTATTATCTTCCATCTTTGTTTTAATACAATGGCTTTTACCACAAAATGTTTACTTTCTTTTTTAGTTAGCATTTCGTTCAGCACAACAGATGGTTCAAGAAATCAAAGGAAAGTTAAGGCACATTCTAAAACTTCCAGTGCCTAATACCCCTATGGTTGTACCCAGTGACCCTGTTGTCATGGAGATGGAAAGAAACATTGAAGAGTATTTATATAAGGCAGCCAAGAGATTTGATATCTCATCATGTACCCAGGTACAATTTCACCACTGAGACCGCACAAAAATTATCTTAGTACTGAGGTGGTCTCATTACCAACTCAAAATATTGAGGAATTATTGAAAACCAGTTTAAAAATAAGTTGTCGTTATAAATGTGGTGGTTGTTGAAGTGGCTGTTATGTGAGGTTTTACTATGCATCTAAAATATAAAAATTCTATTATTCATACTATACTTGTGGTTTCGATTACTGCTTGAACTAGTCTGTCCAGCAAGCATAATATATTTATAACAATGTGTTTATGGAAATTCATGTTTTGCCCTTCTTGCATTTTGAGGCAAGTCTGTGTAGGAGGACAATACATTTTTGACTTAGCGTGATTTACATGTTTGCAGACAATACTTAAGATAGGTATGACAGTCAGTTAGCTGAAAGGGTGCTCCTAGATTATCTGCCAGTACTGGTGACATAGCTACCATTCCTCAAGAAACTTGGGAAAATAGTGAATGACCTTGGTTGAACTATCTTCAATTTTTTCAAATACATGGGTGGAAGTTCCGGAAAATTTCAGCAATTTTTAACCATACTCAAATAACAGTTATGCACTCCATAGGCCAAGCAAACTTATCATTTCTTAAACCAAGCATGAACAACTTGCAAAAACTGATAAGTGTTTAAGATTTTTTGCAATTACCTTTAAGCAAAAGGGTTTAATGAAAAACTTGTTGCTCTGTTTTAGTTTAGAACCAGTCGCAGATGTATTCTTCCAATTCTTTTCCATAGCTTTGTATTTTACAGGAAGTTTGTCAACAAATCTTTGCCACATTATATGACTATCCTTGCCTGAAGACATGTGAAGGGCTGCAGAGTTATATCCGAAATTGTATCCAGGCAGCATGGGAACTTACTGTTCAAAGACCTCCGTTTGTGATCGTCTATGACTCCCGTGTGTTCAACAATGAGATGCATGCTAGACTTGACACTTCAGACGTACAGTCTGTGATGATAAAGAATTGTTTGTGGCCTGCACTAATTCAAGGAAATAATGGCAGTTGTGTTCATAAAGGAATTGTTGAAACTTGAAATGACTTTATTCCATTTTTCGATAAGCCTCAAATAATGCTTTTATTAGCCTTTCATGCTGCAAATTTCAATCATCATTTAAAAGGAGTGCCGAACTACTAGTGTAATATTCATTCCATCATTTCTCTGTCATTTGTGTGAAGAATGATGAAATTGTAGAAGTATCTATAATTAGACAGCTACTGGCATATTTGTGAGTGTTCAGTGTTCTTAATGAACATTATTTTTACCCCGTTTGACTTTCACTTTTGCATTTAAAATGATCTGTGTATTTAAGTAAATGCATTTTACGTACACATCTCTTCAATACTTAGGTATGAAACAATGATATTTGGTATTACATCAGTAGATAGATTACATTACACCAAATCTTCCGGAACGAATGCCCCGAGGGTTGGCATTACATGTTACCAAAGACCAGTTTTATACAAAGACCCATGTTATTAACAACATAAGATAGGTCTTTGATTTTACTGATCTTTTAGTTATTATTTCATCAATTTTTGAATGCATTGCGTATTATTTGATGAATCATCAAAGCATTAATGGCAAGTCAGTATTTTTTGTTTTCAATTAAAAGAATGTAGGGAAACAAATAGGGACGGAGCATGTGTTAGAGACTACTTGGTATCTTTGAAATTAAATATCTTTGTCAAATACAAACAAAGCACAACTGTCATACCTGAAAGACAATACCCAGCCCCTTAAAATAACTTCACACCATAATAATATATGCCATAACATTATTATTATCAGTTACAAACAACACAGTCTAAGATTACAATGCTGAGGCTGTAGACCAGTCTAACGTTTCAAACATTTGATTGGTTGTTTCAAAGCTCATTGTTAAAATTAGCCAATGGTGATGTTTATTTATTAGACTGGCATTCATAACTACACTTCCTCATATGTTTATTCATAATATAGATTGTTTTGTGAAAAAATATGTACTAACCTACACCATCATGCATCATGAACTAAAAATAACTATTTTTACTCACATGTTCAGTTTGTTGAGATGTAGTGCATACATTATAAAAGTGAATCATGCACATTTTAGATTTACAAATTTCCAATTCATCGGCAGGGATGACCGTGTTAGGACAGCACAGATGGTGACGGTATACCTAATATCTTGGCTATAAGCACATGCTATATCAACGAAAAAATACTGGTCTCAAATGTAAAAATATTCGTCTTTTTTGTGACACATAATATCTTGTTAAATCCGAAATAAACTAGTTTCACCAAGGATTGAACATTTCTGTACCTATGTTGGATGAAGTGTTGGCTAGTTTAGTTTTTATACTTGTTTCAACGTGAAGTTGCAATATAAAGAGTTGCTTATTTTATTTTTTTATACTTGAAATAGATGTCCTATAGATAATATAGATATGTGTTTTGTTGTTTATCTGTTGTTTATCTGTTTCTGGAGCAACACATCAAAGAATTTCATTTAAATTATTCGAATTGAGTACTAACAAGTGCACATATTAGCATAAATAAACTATTTATACCTACATTTGACAGACGAAAAGTGTGATGCTGAGGAATGGGTATGAAACAACTAAAACTTAACTTTGATGAAGGATATACAGATATAATCCTTTCACACTTACACTTTCACACATTCACATTGTCATTAATCATTTTTGCACACTCTCCAGAAATGTTCCTGAGATAGAATTAAAGGCAACATTTGTCACAGTACCCTTGAAAACAAGTCAATTTCCACCAGTGAACAAAGACCAGCTTTGGTACAGGGTCAGTCAGAAATGAGTTGACCTGTGAACAAACACCAGCTTTGGTACAAGGGTCAGTCACAAATGAGTTGACCTGTGAACAAAGACCAGCTTTGGCACTTAGGTCAATCAGAAATGAGATGACCTGCGAACAAAGACCAGCTTTGGTACAAGGGTCAGTCAGAAATGAGTTGACCTGTGAACAAAGACCAGCTTTGGTACAAGGGTCAGTCAGAAATAAGTTGACCTGTGCACAAAGACCAGCTTTGGCACAAGGGTCAGTCAGAAATAAGTTGACCTGTGAACAAAAACCAGCTTTGGTGCAAGGGTCTGTCAGAAATGAGTTGACCTGTGAACAAAGACCAGTTGTGGTACAAGGGTCAGTCAGAAATGAGTTGATAGCCACCTGTGAAAAAAGACCAGCTTAGGTATAAGGGCCACTCTCCAGGTTACTGAGATGTCCTATAGATACTGTAGATATGTGTTTTGTTGTTTATCTGTTTGTTTATTTGTTTCTGGAGCAAAACATCAATGAATTTCATTTAGATTATTCGAATTGAGTACTAACAAGTGCACATATTAGCATAAATAAACTATTTATACCTACATTTGACAGACTAAAAGTGTGATGCTGAGGAATGGGTATGAAACAACTGTAACTTAACTTCGATAAAGGACATACAGATACAATCCTTTCACACTTACACTTTCACACATTCACATTGTCATTAATCATTTTTGCACACTCTCCAGAAATGTTCCTGAGATAGAATTAAAGGCAACATTTGTCACAGTACCCTTGAAAACAAGTCAATTTCCACCAGTGAACAAAGACCAGCTTTGGTACAAGGGTCAGTCAGAAATAAGTTGACCTGTGAACAAAGACCAGCTTTGGTGCAAAGGTCAGTCAGCAATTAGTTGACCTGTGAACAAAGACCAGCTGTGGTACAAGGGTCAGTCTGAAATTAGTTGATAGCCACCTGTGAAAAAAGACCAGCTTTGGTACAAGGGTCAGTCAAAAATGAGTTGATAGCCACCTGTGAAAAAAGACCAGCTTAGGTATAAGGGCCACTCTTCAGATTACATTGATTGATAATAAATAAAATAAGAACATACAGGCCCCTTCTACCTGAGGTGGCATTTGTTCACAGATTCGACCATACTTGAGTCCTCAATATATATATCCAACCCACTCTGTAAGAAATCTAGAGCTGTGCAAAGCGGCGCCAAAGCTCGTCTGTTGTACATCATTCTATTTAATAAGCAATTTTGACCAAAATTCTACACTGAAATGGGGCATAACTCCAAAAATATAGCTTTCAGAATTATGCCCCTTGTCTTGCAACAGCACCTTGCCAAGAGAATCAAATGTTCCAAGTGTTGTGTTGATATCCGTAAATTTTTAGTATTGAGGTACATTAAGGTTTTTGCACTCACTACAACAACAACAACAACAACGATGATGCCCCAGTAATCAGAATAGCACGACTTTTTCTTAGACGAGCTAAAAATGGTGTAGCAAAGATAAAACTATCTAGCAAGTATAGTATCACAAAATTTAATAATTATCATAAAATGATCACATAATTCATCTAAATTAAGTAAAAAACCCACAACTTCGTAACAATGTAAAGAGTTTTGTTCATTTTAACAATACAAGAAATGCACAAGTATTTTTTCTGCAGAATATCTTCATACTCTATTCTGTGACAAGCCATTGATAATTCAAGATTTTATAATTACCCCTTTGTATAACATCGCCAAATATTGGATGTATGAACATTTGTCTTATCCATGAGTGATTACAGTATTTAGAAGTACTAAATATCCAGCAGTGAAAATAGATTGAAATGAAAAATACAAGCAATTTAAAACGTGAACCTTATTTCTTCCTACAGGCTGATATGTACTATGTCTCCGACGGCTAAAAAGATTATTAATCAAAATGACAACTGTGTATGATTTATATCAAACTGAAAGTAGCATATCTTTTTACAGACACTGATCAAAATGTGGAAATTCATCAAACACTTTTTGATGAAAAATCAGCCATTATTTGTCACACGTTGTTGCCATAACAACCATAGCTTATACGTCAAAACAAAGAAACTGTATTTTATACTCTTATTGTTTTCTTTAATACAGAATTTCATATTGACTGTTAACTTGGTATCACGTTTCATTACAAAAGGCTCACTAGTCGAGTAAAGTAATTAAAAAAATTAACATTCTCCAGTAAAGAGTTATTATCACCAAACATCACTTTCTGAATGGTGGTAAAAACTGTTCACAGTCTTCTTCACTTTATCGTACACTCCTGTGAAGATGGCACCACCTATAGTTATCCAGAGCATTCTTGGTGATACCCCACTGAATAAGATGACAGGAACTGTCGCAAAACTAGGTCTCCATGAGGAGTTGCACACAGAATGTTACGTGTGCATAAAATATACAGGGCATACCCTCGTATGTATAAATATATACTTCAGGCCAGAAAAAGGTCAACAGTTAAAACAGAAGCAACAAAAGTACAAAGATGTCTGGGGATGAGTTGTGCCACCAAAGTACAAAAGATATGTTGATAAAAAAAAGAAAAGTGAAGTTTAGTGACATACCTACTCCATCACTAAATGTTACATGTTCACTCATGCACCGAGAGAGAGAGAGAGAGAGAGAGAGGGGGGGAGCGAATCTAGAACGCTAACAATAATAACCAAATTACAAGAAATTTTATCAAAATTCAATATGAATATTTTCTGAAGTTTTTATCATATCATTTTTAAGTTTTCAGGTCAATATGCTAAATATTCTTTAAGATGGAGAAAAAAAGGAGCGAGTACCCAGCACATACTACAAACATCAGAACAACGTTTAGGTTAAATCTGCCTTGCTATATACTCACGTTTAACGTATCTCAAAATATTCCCCATTCACTTTGATACATTTTTCTAGCTGCATACTATAAGTTTTAGGGACTATATATGATTAAGAGTTCCATATGACAAACTCATCAAATCTTATAACTGCAATAATGAAGTATGTCTATCTTTGTTGATAATTTATATGACTAACATGACACTGCCATGCATCTGAATATACATCTTATATGCAAGTGATTGTGCATGTACAGGGGTGTAGAAATGTTTTCATGAAGCTGATTGCTACTAAAAGTAGAAGGGGGTCTGAGGTTTCCACCAGTAGTGGGCAAAGGGGCAACATCGCTTGTGGGGAAAAAGTAGCCAGCGAGAATGTTCAAGAGCCTGTTGATTTTTCTGGCTTCTGATTCATTTCTACACCCCTGCATGTAGTATGTAAAAACTTGCACAAAGTAACATAAGACAAGGACAATGAAAACCAGTCTGAAATTAACTGGTTAAGAGGTGGTTAATATCAAAGTGGTTGCTAAACAATGTTCCATTGTGAAAACAGTCGTAGAAAAACGTTTTGGTTTATTAAACTACCATCATGATTGGGGGCTTCCATGGTTATGTTTTGTTATGTTTTTATGTGACTTATTGTCACTGTGGTTTAACACAGTATTTCAACAATTTTTCAGTTATAAAAGACAACCTGTTCACCTAACCAGTTTTCCTGGACTGTATACTAACCATTACTAGGTTAACCTTCCACAAGGAGCCGGCAACTTCTCCATATATGGAAGAAAATCAACATTTTTGTCAAATTTTCATAGAAGAGTATGACCTGCAGAAACCGGGATTCAAACCCGGATCTCCTGGTTACAAGTCCAGCGCACTAACCAAGGCTGCGGCCTTTTAACAACCATACTGTTTGAAGGATACATTCAAATTTGTGGCAAAGGCCACCACTGGATGACAAAAACTATTGTCCTTAATCTGTTTACATAGGTTACTAGTAATGTGGTCTTAGCTTTTAATAAATAAGAGTGGCCTTTGTTCACAGATGGTTGTTAACTTATGTTTGACTGAATATAATATACTTATATATATTTTGTTTTACTGCATTGTTCGTAATAATTAGCTTCCATTGATATTTCAAGGTCAGACCTATTTCACCCAAACATGTGTTATACATAATGGACCAAGCCATTCAGCTGACCAAAGTTTTATAGATAGATAGATTTATTTGCGATGCTTTCAATTATGGTTACAATAATAGTTGTATCTTAATTTAATTTTAATAACTATCACAGAGAATGAAACTAGAGCATCGTCAGGATTGCCCATTAAGTCCGAAGACTTATTTCCAATAGGGTCCTACATTACTATTATTTGTTATCCAGATATAAAATTCAACTCATTATACCAGCATTATTTATGATTATTTGAAAAGGGCTTAGGTTGGCCTTTCTTAAATCGCCTTCTTAAATAGGATGAAGGCTATTCTTTATCCATGTAGTATAATCAGAGACAACTGCGTGTTTCTTTGTTCTTTTAAATACTTATAAAAAATCGTTTATTTAATTGTGGAATTTTTACATAACAAAATCTATCAGCTGTAAAAGAACAAGCTGGTTTCCACTAACCTGGCTGACCCTGTTTTTTTCTGCTGACCCTAGACATGTCTCAGTCAAAATTGTCTTGCCAATATTTTCATTTTCATATGAAATACATCTCCAAACTTAAAAAAATGTGGCGTGTATCGGTGCTTTACACCGGGCACAATAGAAAACCAGGAGGTCTATTAAAAAGAGTAGGGATATACATGTATAGGCCCGGTTCTCTTGTATCTTCTCCCTCTCTCTGGGGCAGCTCTGAAATGAGCTGTTGAACGGGCTGTTAAACAACAAGTAAACTTAAAAATGTAATTGAAACTCTGCCAACCTATCAAACCATTATTTTTGGGATGCTAGCGGAAACTGAGTTTTTTTGTCTTATCATTGAGACATCTGACTATTGAGAATCTTAATGCAGTTTCACTCAGCTTACAAGATTGAAAATCCCTCCCACCATGTTTTATTTTAAAAGTTTAAAGACAATGAATTATTTTAGTCTAATAAATTATGAAAGTGTCCAAAACAAAGGTTGGGTGTTGAATTGATAGCTTTAAGTTTATATTAAGTATACAATAAATGTATTTGTTAACAAAGTCAGACAAAGTTTTCATTAGGCAATATAAAGTGCCTGGTTTCCACTAACCCAACTGACCCTTTTTTATAGACCCCCTTGACCTTTTTCAGTCTCTGTATTTTTTCCTTGCCAATATTTTCATACGAACTATATCTCCAAACTAAAAAGGACATTTTTGAAAAAAAATGTTATGCAATCCTACAGACCCTTTATTTTTATGGACTGCTAGCGGAAACAAGGTGTTTATTTTTCTGGCCTAATGATATATTCCTTATCACATTCACATAATGCTTCAAACTGCATCCATCACACATATTCATGAATAATATAATGTTTATTTATAAAAATACTCAAATTATGTTGGTGAGTATCTCCATAGCAACGTATCATTGCTTTAATGGTATAATGCACATTAAGTAAGTTACTGAGTATGACTCTGATACTTTTTGTCTGATTTTATGAAAGATCATATCTGTAATAACAATAAAATAATGATTATACTCGGTATGTACTATATTACCCTAAATTCATTTCATGATTTGTTTAGTTTTTCAAAATTAGTGCATACATTAGGTTTTATTTGTTTAGTAAATCATAGTTTTGGACTCAGACTAAGAAGATACATAGTTACTGTAGAAATAGAGTTACTTCCCTTACCACAGTATGCACATAGTTGCAGCTTTTGAGTGTAATGATAGAAATCTAAAGCCATTAACTTTGGTGCATACAAAACTCAATTTCAGTCATAGTCAAAGTATAACTGCAATCCTTTTCTAGTTTGAAATAGAGTTGTTGCACATGATTGAGGAAATCAGAGTTAATGTTCTTGACTAATTAGGAACAGATCTACTGCTCTTGGATAAAATAGAAAGGAGGTATTGCCCTTGACTGAGTAAGAACAGAGGTAAAGCCCTTTACTATCAAGTACAGTCATTTACATAAGCATATTTACAAAAAATTACATAGATAGGAAGACCTAGATAAGTTAACTATTATAGTCTCTTTTTTTGAAGTATTTTTTTTTCATCACTAATTCCTCCTACTTAGGACTATGACACTTTGATAATAATTTTATAACAAATTAATATTTTGTCATTATCTCATTTAGTGTAATTTAAGTAATCTAATTGCAGTTGATACAGAGATTTTAAAATGATAAAATTTCAAAATGGTATGGCAGTTAAATGTAATTACATGTACACATATCTAAATGGTAGCATTTTATGAAACAATTCATTGTAACAAACAATCTTAGAAGTGGTGTCATTAATTTTCAATTTTAGCATTTGTTATGTAAAATATTTAAAACACATTACTTATCCACATCTTCAAAGAAAGGTTTAGATATACCAAAACATCGTATAAACTTTTTAGTGCGTAATTGTGTGTATAGTGTTTGTTTCTAGTGAGTGTGGCCTCGTTTCTGAATAAACTTATTTGGTTTTTAAAGTACGAAATTACTGACCTGTTTGTATTCAATATATTGTCAGTTTCCATTTTAGCAATCAAAGCTGAAAGTGGTTTAAAAGTGTTATGCAAGTTTGGGTCCATTTGGTGACGAGTGTAATTTTTATACCTCATTGAAGATGCAACAAAACTAGGCCTGAACCTAAAATTTTCAGATCTTTAGTGCCTTAAATAAGAAATAAATCATTTTGTGTTCCCCTCCTAAATTTTGCAGTTAAGTGTATGTACTGCAAACTGTCATTTACGAAATAGCTTGGATGACACATATTTTAACTCTTACATATTAAAAGATCACTTTATATGCCAACTTTTTATACTTAAACAAATTGAAATTTATTATCTGTTTGATTGACCAGTTAGTTGGAACAATATTGATAAGGCAGGTTATTCTACATTAAATTCCAAAACTGGGAAAATGTGTTTTTATCTGCTCTGATCGAAAGAAGGTTCAGTTCAACTTGAAAGAATGATTTGGACCAGTTAACCAAATTTATGATACATGAACCACTAGTTTACACCAGTGAACAATCAATCAAAAATATAAAAAGTCATCAGTTATATACATGATCAGTTCATTTAATTGCAGCCTTTTTAATTGTATGAGATTAATGCATTTTCCAGGAACCCGTCCATCCATTATACATATTGGTCAGACATTCAGACAAGTGAATTCCAAGGGCATTGTCAACGGGAGTCTTCCACTACGAATTGGTAAGAGAACATGTGACTCTCTTATGATTATCTGACATGACTTAACAAAGTTGATAGTGTAGGATTTATTTTATATAATGAATGTTTTTATATTTAATTCATTGAATAATATTTATTTAGATAACAGGAAGCTTTTCATTCGTATGATTAAAAACTATCCATTCATATTATTAGAAAATTCATATAATTGGAAATTGTATATTCATATACGTAGGCCTCAGTGATTGAGTGGTTATGGTCTCTGACTAGTAATCACTAGCCCCTCACCACTGTAAGTTTGAATCCCATTCAGGATTTAACAAATTTAACATGTGAGGAAGCTGAGCGGATAGCTTACGGAATGTCGGTGGTTCTTTCTCCAATGTTTAAGCCGGAAAAGTTGCCAAATGAACCTGACTGTTGGTGCGATGTTAAATCCGAGTGAAAAGAAGTTCATGTAATCAGAAGCTTTATATTCATAAAGTTATGTCTTATATAATTAAAAACTTTGGATTCAGATAGGTCGTAGTCTCAAATTCTACTTTCTTTGTGTTTTGAAATTACTAAGTACTTATACTAATTTAAGCGATATTTTTCATCTATGGTATAGGCAAAATAATCAATGTTGGTGATGAGCAGACGGCAATGGAACATGAAATTGAGTCCCTTCGTCTGCAACTGGAGAAAACACAAGAATTAGTCAAACATTTACAAGACAGAGAGAAACAGTGCTTAGCTCAGTAAGTTGTGCGGCATTTCTCTAGGTTATGTTATGAATATTCCCAAATATATGTCCCCACTACCAGGTATTTGTCATGTGAGGAAGATTAACAAATTGTGATTCACTTTATTTAGTCGACATAAAAGACTGTCAGGCCTCAGTCTTCTGGCAAATATTTTGATGATCTGATAAACTGTCTAGTAAAATTTTAGGAATTACTGACACGTGCTATGAAATTCCTTTGATTAGTAATAAAGATTTAAGTCAATATATTTAGTGGGACTGTAAAGTTATGTCTGGTCTTGCTAACACTTTGCCTCATAAAACGACATTCCCCCCGCATCTGTAGCAGACGGCTTTTGAAAAAATACGTGGCAAAAGAAATTATTGCTTTTAATGAGTAATGACTTCTTTTGCCATAATGGTTTCAACTCTGTCAGAGAAAAATGACCCAGTTTTCGTAAGTAAATTGATTTGTTGCATATTAGCTTTGAATTTTGAAGAGTCCAAAATGTGCTTATGAGGCAAAGGGTTAAAGGTTTCAAATTTGTCAGTCCTCAGGCTTAATAACTGTTCATTATCATTTGCATATGCTGACTATTATGCTTTAAAATTCCATCTAATTACTTCCAGTGTGTCATAAATAATAATTTCACAAGGTTCAACAGTATAGCATGAAATGTGTGTCTTTTCGCGTAACATGTAACAAAGAGTGTTTTATAGCTATCATGGTGCACGAAGATTGTGCGCATAATGTTTTAATACTGTAATATGATGTGTAATTGGTAATTCTACCAGACAACTCTCCACAAGTTCAATTTCTTTAGTGTTTTATTTTTCGAACCATTTTCTTTTTTAAATGTATTTTCATTATACTGTTGTACTTTAATTTTGCATTAATTTTGTAAAGAGCGTGGCCCCGTATGCTCTGCAATCTGAAACTTGATATGGGGTACTGGTTTCCAGAGCATTTTCTCCCTACAGGGTTTAATCTCTGGTTGTTCCAGGGTCATTCAGTTTACACTGTGAGTTTTTCAGTGATATACAATTATATATTCTGTACTCATTTCTTGGTAGCTAAAATAAACACCACCCCGTGCGGTATTGCACGTGAGTGGGGCTGTTTGTGTTTTGTTTGTGACATGCATGTAATGTTAAAGCAAAGACTTCAATGTAATGCAATAACCAGATCAAATTGTGTCAAAAAATGTAAAGTTCCTGGGAGCATTTCTAGGAGAATATCTGGTATATAATAGAGAATGCTTGGATTTCATTCACATTTGCTGAGAAATATTTAGTTAAGGCCAGAAAAAAATAAGCTGCCATAATGATGATACAGTTACCATTGAAACAAGCATTAAAACTTTTATTAGAATCATGTGTATATGTTTGCTTGTAACTTTGGAGATAGAACAGAGCATTAGAAACTGATGAAGTAGGGCTGTCCTTGTGAGGGCTGATACAAGTTTTAATGAGAAAGTGCTTTAAATTTGTCTCAGTATACCTTCACTGCCCAGGTATATGACAAGTTCTCTGATCTGCTAATACTTTTTATGAACAATGACCATATGGATAGAAAAATTTACTTGGCCTTAATTCTGTCAACCCACTGACCCTATATTTTTGGGTATGTTTGTGGAGACCAGGTATTTATTTCATTTGGCCTTATTTTATTTTTGTTATTCCACTATCACAGTTGCAGTCTCAGTTTCAAGCGCCAATGATTGACCAAGATCCTACAAAAGTGGCTGCTCTGATTAATACATTCAGTGAACTGTATTATACAGACAGTGAGAATGCAATGCAAGCTTTAAATGACCCTGAACAGCTTAAAGAAGTTCACTCACTGAAAGGAAAAATACTGTTTTCAGTTGTAGTTGTAAGTTTTACATTTTGCTTCAAGGTCATCCTAACAAATGCTTGTTAGGTGTAACTAGACCCATCAAAATTCTTGTTCAGATTCCTGATGCGTAGATAAAAAGTTTAATCAATAGTCAGCCCTCGTCTTGTTCAGATTCCTCATATGTAGATAAAAATTTTTTCAATAGTCAGTCCTCATCTTGTTCAGATTCTTGATATGTAGATAAAAAGTTTAATCAATAGTCAGCCCTCGTCTTGTTCAGATTCTTGATATGTAGATAAAAAGTTTAATCAATAGTCAGCCCTCGTCTTGTTCAGATTCCTTTGTTCCTTTTAATCAATGTTCCTTATTAACTATTCAGTAACGGCTTAAAAGAAATTCAAATCACTACAAACACTGCATATAATACTGTCAGTAAAGGCAGAAATTGAAAATTTTACATGTTTATCATTCTTAGTTATCAAGAATCGGTGTAACACTGTGACTGGATTACATAATAATTTAAAAAGACACAAGGCCAGAAAAAATAGTTGTTTCTGATTACCCGACTGACCTTATTTCTAGCACTAACCTTTATGTTTCTTACAACAAAATAAAACAATTACGACTAATTGTAGTGTTACAAAACTATTTGTGGCAAATCATGTCTCAAAAGTACAAAAGATATGACCAGACAGAAAATAGGAAAGTTTTGTGACCTGCCAACCCTATTTCATTTTATTCAAGTAGCTTTATGGTCTGGCCTAAATGCATTTGTGTTGTGTTGTTTTTAACAACTTCAGTTATGAACAACTCAAAATCTTGGTAAAGAAGACAAAGTTATTGATATGTAAAGAAGACAAAGTTATTGATATAAATGCACAATTCATTCACCTGACATTCAAATAAGAATTTGGAGTACATTCAGATAAATATAATTATGAATTTTTCATCAGTGACAATGTATGTTTTACTTTCTTATCTTCTTGACCATTGTTCTCCACCCATTAATAGCTGTCTGTTGTGACACTTCCAATCATGAGTCAGTCTTGATGTCTCTTAATTTCAACCTGTCTTAATAGTGACCTTGAACTGTAGGCAAGATATAAAAAATATGGCCTCCAAGATCTGACGCAGAATCACTTCAAATCAAGGGGGTTTAGCACATTGAAGGGATGGTGTACAGTGGTGTTTTTGGTTCATGTGGCTATTTTAGGCCTCGTTAAACCATTATACACCATTCCTTCAATATTCTAACACCCTGTTCTTCAAATATCTAGGAGAAACTGCTTCTCAAAGAACACTCACACACACACTATTATTATCTTCCATCTTTGTCTTAATACAATGGCTTTTACCATAAAAATGTTTACTTTCTTTTTTAGTAAGCATTTCGTTCAGCACAACAGATGGTTCAAGAAATCAAAGGAAAATTGAGGCACATTCTAAAACTTCCAGTACCTAATACCCCTATGGTTGTACCCAGTGACCCTGTTGTCATGGAGATGGAAAGAAACGTTGAAGAGTACTTATATAAGGCAGCCAAGAGATTTGATATCTCATCATGTACCCAGGTACAACTTCACCACTGAGACCGCACAAAAATTATCTTAGTACTGAGGTGGTCTCATTGCCAACTCAAAATATTGAGGAATTATTGAAAACCAGTCTAAAATAAGTTGTGGTTATAATGTGGTGGTTGTTGAAGTGGCTGTTATTTGAGGTTTATCTATACATCTTAAAAAAACCTATTATACATTCTATACTTGTTCTTTCGATTACTGTTTGAACAAGTCTGTCCAACAAACACCCTGTATTTATAAAAATGTGTTTACGGAAATTCATGTTTTGCCCTTCTTGCATTTTGAGGCAAGTCTGTATAGGAGGACGATACATTTTTGACTTACCTGATTTACATGTTTACAGACAATACTTAAGATAGGTATGACAGTCAGTTAACTGAAAGGGTGCTTCTAGATTATCTGCCAGTATTGGTGACATAGCTACCATTCCTCAAGAAACTTGGGAAAATATTAAATGACCTTGGTTGAACTATCTTCAATTTTCTCAAATACATGGGTGGAAGTTCCGGAAAATTTTAGCAATTTTTAACCATGCTCAAATAACAGTTATGCACTCCACAGGCCAAGTTAACTTATCATTTCATAAACCAAGCATGAACAACTTGCAAGAACTGATAAGTGTTTAAGATTTTTTTTCAATTACCTTTTAGCAAAAGGGTTTAATGAAAAACTTGTCGCTCTGTTTTAGTTCAGAACCAGTCGCAGATGTATTCTTCCAATTCTTTACCATAGCTTTGTATTTTACAGGAAGTTTGTCAACAAATCTTTGCCACATTATATGACTATCCTTGCCTGAAGACCTGTGAAGGGCGGCAGAGTTATATCCGAAATTGTATCCTGGCAGCATGGGAACTTACTGTTCAAAGACCTCTGTTTGTGATCGTCTATGACTCCCGTATGTTCAACAATGAGATGCATGCTAGACTTGACACTTCAGACGTACAGTCTGTGATGATAAAGAATTGTTTGTGGCCTGCACTAATTCAAGGAAATAATGGCAGTTGTGTTCATAAAGGAATTGTTGAAACTTGAGATGACTTTATTCCATTTTTCGATGACCCTCAAATGATGCATTTATTAGCCTTTCATGCTGCAAACTTCAATTATCATTTAAAAGGAGTGCCGACCTACTTGTGTAATATTCATTTCATCATTTCTCTATCACTTGTGTGAAGAATGTCGAAATTGAACAAGTATAACAAGTAACAAGTAATTAGACAGCTACTGGCATATCTGTGAGTGTTCTTAATGAACATTATTTTCACCAAGGATTGAACTTTTCTGTACCTATGTTGGATGAAGTGTTGGCTAGTTAAGTTTTTATACGTGTTTCCAGGTGAAGTTGCAATATAAAGAGTTGCTTATTTTATTTTTTTATACTTGAAATAGATACTGTAGAAATGTGTTTTGTTGTTTATCCGTTTGCTTATTTGTTTCTGTAGCAACACATTAAAGAATTTCATTTAAATCATTCGAAGTGAGTACTAACAAGTGCACATATTAGCGTAAATAAACTATTTATACCTACATTTGACAGGCAAAAGTGTGATGCTGAAGAATGAGTATGAACCAACTGTTACTTAACTTTGATGAATGACATACAGATATAATCCTTTCACACTTACACTTTCACACTTTCACATTGTCATTAATCATTTTTGCACACTATCCAGAAATGTTCCTTAGATAGAATTAAAGGCAACATTTGTCACAGTACCCTTGAAAACAAGTTAATTTCCACCTGTGAACAAAGACCAGCTTTGGTACAAGAGTCAGTCAGAAATGAGTTGACCTGTGAACCATGACCAGCTTTGGTACAAAGGTCAGTCAGAAATGAGTTGACCTGTGAACAAAGACCAGCTTTGGTACAAGGGTCAGTCAGAAATGAGTTGATAGCCACCTGTGAAAAAAGACCAGCTTAGGTATAAGGGCCACTATTCAGGTTACAGTGATTGATAATAAATAAAATAAGAACGTACAGGCCCCTTCTACCTGCAGTGGCATTTGCTCACAGATTTGAACATACTTGAGTCTTCAATATATAATATCCAACCAACTCTGTAAGAAATCTAGAGCTCTGCAAAGCGGCGCCAATGCTCGTCTGTTTTACATCATTCTATTTAATAAGCAATGTTGACCAAAATTCTACATTAAAAAGGTGCATAACTCCAAAAATATAGCTGTCAGAATTATGCCAATTGTTTTGCAACAGCACCTTGACATAGGAATCAAATGTTCCAAGTGTTGTGTTGATATCTGCTAATTTTGAGTATTGAGGTACATTAAGTTTTTGGCACTACAACAACAACAATAACGATAATGACCCAGTAATCATAATAGCACGACTTTTGCTTCGACATAGACGAACTAAAATGGTGTAGGAAAGATAAAACTATCTAGCAATAGTTGGTATCACAAAATTTAATACTAATCATAAAATGATCACATAATTCATCTGAATTAAGTAAAAACCCCATAACTTCTTAACAATGTAAAGAGTTTTGTTTATTTTAACAATACAAAAAATGCACAAGTTTTTTTTTCTGCAGAATATCTTCATTCAAGATTCTATACCTACCCCTTTGTATAACATTGCCAAACATTTGTGTTATACATGAGTGATTACGGTATTTAGAAGTACTAAATATTCAGTAAAAATTAGATTAAAATGAAAAATACGAGCAATTTAAAACGTGAATCTTATTTCTTCCTACAGGCTGATGAGTTACTAGGTCTCCGACAGCTAAAATGATTATTAATCAAAATGACAACTGTGTAATGATTTAGATCAAACTGAAAGTAGTATATCTTTTTACAGACACTGATCAAAATGTGGAAATTCATCAAACACTTTTTGATGAAAAATCAGCCATTATTTGACGCACATTTTAATAACTTGTTGCCATAACAATCATAGCTTATATGTCAAAACAAAGAAACTGTATTTTATACTCTTATTGTTTTCTTTAATACAGGAAGAATTCCGCTTGCTGCAAAGAAGCAATTCACAACCACTTTATGGCAAACATTTAAACTACATGTATAGTTGTGTTGTCATAGCAACAATAATTTTATTTAGAAACAAAGACATGAATGCATCTTATTTCCTATTTGACTGTTAACTTGGTATCACGTTTCATAACAAATGACTCACAGATCGAGTAAAATAAAAAATAATTAACATTTTCTAGTAAAGAGTTATTATCACCTAACATCACTTTCTGAATGGTGGTAAAAACTGTTCACAGTCTTTTTCACTTTATCGTACACTCCTAGGAAGATGGCACCACCTATAGTTATCCAAAGCACTCTTGGTAATACCCCGCTGAATAACCTGAAAATAGCAGAAAACAAGATGACAGGAACTGTCACAAAACTAGGTCTCCATGAGGAGCTGCACACAGAATGTTACACGTGCATAAAATAAAGGGCCAAAAAATGATTGAATAACAAAGTCCCAACAATATGCTCCGGGGAACTTGGTGATGTTAATTATGAGAAAATTTTGTCAAAATCCCTTGAGAAATGTAGGAGTTGTGCTTAGAAGAAACTGTGGATGCCAACCCGCCTGTCTGTCTGCCCGCTGACATTCACCAATTTAATAACCAGGATTTTTCCTTTGGAATTAAGCTACTAATTTATTACATGAATAATTTTTCATATAAATTTTTGTTGTAAAATTTCTTGAATTGAAATGATTTGTAAATATTTTTGAAACATGAGTATATTTCAGTGAACATGTGACAATACTGTTTTGCAATATCAACATAATCATGTTTATTAATGAAGTTTTAACTAATTATATAAATAATTAATTATAATTAATTCATATTTTTTAAATCAACTGAAATTAATTCTAAAATTCAAGAAAAATGCCTCTTGTTTTTCATGTCAAAGGTGAAAATTAATGAGTTAGGCTCATATAATTTTTGCAGTTATGGGTAATTAAATACTACATACAATTTTTCACCTCACAAGATTTTGTCCACCTTGTAAAAAATTTAAAAGGAATTTCATACCTCGGTACAAA
Source organism: Lutraria rhynchaena (assembly GCA_008271625.1). Taxonomy (NCBI): domain Eukaryota; kingdom Metazoa; phylum Mollusca; class Bivalvia; order Venerida; family Mactridae; genus Lutraria; species Lutraria rhynchaena. Next base: position 12,913,428 of record VIBL01000001.1, on the reverse strand, counting down.
TGTGAGCAGAGGGCTTTGTCCTGAGTGGATTATATCTGTATCCAAATTTACAAGGATCTTATTTAAGACTACAAAGCATGCAGCGAAGCATAGTTGAAATATACAGGATATGACCATACTTGAAATATACAGGGTATTACCATACTTGAAATATACAGGGTATGACCATATTTGAAATATACAAGATATGACCATACTTGAAATATACAGGGTATTACCATATTTGAAATATACAAGATATGACCATACTTGAAATATACAAGGTATGACCGTACTTGATATATACAGGATATGACCATACTTGAAATATACAAGGTATGACCATACTTGATATATACAGGATATGACCATACTTGATATATACAGGATATGACCATACTTGAAATGTACAAGGTATGACCATACTTGATATATACAGGATATGACCATACTTGATATATACAGGATATGACCATACTTGAAATATACAAGGTATGACCATACTTGAAATATACAGGATATGACCATACTTGAAATATACAGGGTATCACCATATTTAAATATACAGGGTATCACCATATTTGAAATATACTAGGTCCATATTTGAAGTATTCACTATTGGAATAGGATTGTCACGAAAATGTTAGTTTCAACATACCCAGAGATTCCTCTTTGTTTATATACATCTTTTAGAGCATCACTGATTCTTCCTTTTGATAACACACTACTTTTCTGCAAAAGAGGAAAATACAACACACATATGTAGAAATATATACTTCAGGCCAGAAGAAAAGTCAACAGTTCAAACAGGAGAGAGAGAGAGAGAGAGCAATGACATATATTTGTCTCTTTGTTTTTAGCCATTTACTTGTAGAAATTTCAAAATTATTTTAATAATAAAAGCAAACACATGATTCTGAATAGATTTCACAGATACCACTAGGGATCTGTGTTGCCCCAGGTCCCTCATCCAGAAAGTGAATCAGCACTACACGTTTATTAGGGAATGTGCAGTAATTTAAGTCTATGGCTTGTAATCACTAGCCCTTCACTACTGTGAGTTTGAATATCAACCTTTCCATGTGAGAAAGCTGTCCAGATAGCCTATGGAAGGTGTGTGGTTCTTCACATGTATACACCAGGAGTCTGCCTCCATTATAACAATAATAATGAAGTAGTCTCATTATTAAGTTATATTACAGTGGAGTTATTGGAAACTGGTACGAAAATGAGTGGTTGTTATAATAAGGTGGTTGTAATAGAGAGGCGGTAGCTATTTTACTGTGAAGTTAGGGTTTACTATTGAAGTTATTTACCTCTGCCAACATGATTCTAGTCTTAGCCACATCAAGTGGAGTGGTGACACCTGCAGCTACACAAGCTGTAAATACAGTAAAAAGATATATGTGTCATTTCATACTAAATCTAACTTATGTCTCAAACCTACCGTATATCCCCTAATAAACGCCCTCGGGGGCATAACATTTTTGAAAGAGGGGGCATATAATTGAGAACAAAAAATAAAATATGGAACAAGATGCCAAATATGTATTATTAAATTTATGCCACAGACTAACCTTTGAAAATTGTCCAAATGTCAAATTCTTTAAGCTTTTTTACGTAACAATTACACTCATTACACTGGTCTTACAAGTGGGGTATATACGGCAATGACTGCTGACTCTCATCTCTTTGAAGTCATTGCTACGATCAAGGTTGAAGTGACGTCACGCCTAGCGGCTCAATTTCTTTGACAATATTTAAATCAGTCTCCACATGTAATGGTACTGCCAGTGACACATTTGGACCTCATTAATTCAATATTTCTTGAATTAATCAAATTGAATATTATGCAAAAAATCAGTAAGTCACACATTGAGACACACTTAATATAATGAATGTGCATATGCCTGAAAGGAAACTGTAAGTAAAGCCAGACTTTGCATTAACCCACTAGCCTAAAGACTTCTATTTGGGCAGATGAACTTTCTCAAAATTGTGTACCCGTATAAGTGCTAGCGGTAAATTGTTTGTTTTCAATAGCCAATAGTTATATAGTTTAGGCTAGCACTTTAAAAAAATATTTTGAACACAGTAATGTATGTATATTTTTCACTCCTAAGGTAGCCTTTCTTCTCAAAAGTGCCTGACATAGAAAATGACACACATACCAGCAGTCGCACCACATATAGATGATTGCCAGGGTTCTACTGCGTGATTCTGATATGTTGCCCATGATGACTGAAAATAATCATAAATTGAGACATTCATTTCAAAATCTACTATAATAAAAAAAATTATGAGACTAATGTAAGCTCTATTATAATTATCAATTTGATAATGAGACCACCTAAATATTTAACAGATTTTTGAGCCAAAGGATGTCTAAATATCAACGTTTTACTGTACTAGAAAGGAGTCACCTTGCCAAACAACATGATAACTTAAATTGGGTCGAGATGTAAGGGACATGGTATCTGCCAAACAATGAAAAATGTATGATTGAATACCACACAGATGATAACCAGACCTACACACAAGATGCCAATAAACTCATTGCAACAAACTTGGGAATGATTGAACTATAGTAACTACCATTCGGGCCTTAATGAGCAAGTAGTTAAGGTCTCTGACTTGTAATCACCAAACCCTCAAAGCTATGAGTTCATGTCCCAACCGGAACCACCAATTTCACATATATGGAAGCTGTCCAACCAGCTTACTGAGGTCAGTGGTTCTTACCAGGTGTAAGCCAATGCCCCCACTGTTAAAGCTGGAAAGTCGCCAAATGACTCAAGTGAAAACAAATGTAATAACCCTATGATTAAAAATACAGCCAAAGGCTTATTATTTGCTGTCACTGATGATTTTGTTATTGTTCAAAACAAAGCAAAACAAAATTCAGTTCCTAAACTGACATACAGAGGGTAGGATTTAGATAAGTTTTCAAATTGAGGCCATTTCTAAAAGAATATTGCTTTGCAGTTACCCTAACCAAATTTTTAACAGTGGATAAGTAGGTAAGTAATTTTTGTAGGTAACAATGTATGTTAGTATTGAAATCGAATAGCTGGGGTACAGAACCAAAAAAATTGTGTCAGAATTGCTAAAAAAATTTTTTGGTCAAGAGATTTTAAATGAGCCATCTAACTGCAAACCCAACAATTTTCTAAGGATGGCCTGAAAGTAGCACATACATTTCTAAATATTTCCCTGTCATGTTAAATTTGTGAAATAAAAAATGTGCCTCCATTAGCATGGCTTCTCTAGTAAATAAAAGAAAATTAATAAACAAGCATAAAATTCACAAAAATATGAGAAATACTGAAGCTTTCAATAATAAAGTATAAAATCAAATTCATTACAAATCTAATAAGTTAGCATACAAAATTACCTTCAGATATTCCCACAGAGGAAACTGTATAAATGAGAATGGTATTTCCCTGGTAACCGTACTAAAATAGCCCCTATATAAACCTTGAAACCCCTGAAAAAAATGACATTCTCATTAAAAATAGGGATATAATTACATACATGTGAAGTTCAGCATAATTTAAAATACATTGAAGTCTGTCAACAAATATCGTTTTCAGGAGTGTAAGAACTTTGTTGTTATTGGAGGGGGGTTCTATTGCAGGTCAAAATGAATGGAAAGAGTTTATATTGGAAATATAACCACATCAGGGCTTTCATTTGACCCTTTTAACAGCATTTTGACTCTTGAAATCAGTAAAATAAAGCTTGAAAATTTGTACCAAAAAGCTAAATTTACAATAAAATCAGGAGCAAATCTTGTTGACTTTTTTAATTATCGTCAACCAAGGGTCTCTTTTGACCCTCAACTTTTGATGTCAAGTGAAAACACTGCACATGTATGTTTTCTTAATAGTCATTGAAATATTCACTGAATTCATAATGGTATAAACACTTACCTCTCCAGCTATTGTTGATTTAAATACTTGTAATGAAGACAAGTGCCTGTTAGCTTGCGCTCTTTGTTTAACAACTTCGACAGGAACACGAATAAGACATGCACCCTAAAATATACAGAGCAAACGGTGTAACTAAACATTATGTGAAATTGAAAGAGATAATATTCAACTATTCATGCCCCTGGTTCTAAAAAACACCCCTGACTCATTATTTAATAAGACATTCAATGAAGGAACACTGGTCAGACATTATTTCAATATTTGGCTAATTATCTATGAAAGATTTTTTTAAGTCTTCTACATAAATATATCAGTCACACTCAATAAGAATCTTTTTAGTGACTAGAATGATGGCAGTAGAAGAAAATCATTTATGGATATTGGACCAGCAGCTTGGTCTGTTACGACATAAAAAAGTGTTGACCAACCCAAAGACTTTTTCTTGGTCTAAACCAATTATTCTCAAACTGATATTTTCATTTTCAAATGAACTTTATCTCTGAATTCAAAAAATGTACTGGCATTTAGAAAAAATTCTCCCCACCTACTGACTGCATACTGTTTAGGATGTTTGTGGATATACAATACTTTTTAGGGGGAGTGCCTCCCAGTAAACACAATGAAAAAACTATGCAGCACTGGTAATAAATGAATCTGCATCCTGATGGACAAATCATGTTAATTTTAATTATTTTTAATAATACAATGGCTTATACATCATAGTGACAATAAGTTTAATAATATTCGAGTAGTTAAAGGGGACTATAGTGTAAAGCCAATTCAAATAACTAATTCCATCATGAGCGACTTGCCAGCTTTAAAGGAGGAGGATGACCCAAGGTGTACACCAGGATGGAACAACTTACCTCCCTAAAGCTAGTTGGAGAGCTTCCTCACATGTGAAATTAATTGGTCCCGGGTGGGATTAAATATCATAGTGGTAAGGGCTACTGGACAACAGAGACCCCACAATAATAAACTGTGAACTCATACCAAGTTCAGTATCCATAGGTGCACAATTACAAGCTATGAGTCACCATACCTAAGAAATTAATTATCTCCCTAATCAAAATTACTACAAGTTTTTGCCACACTGTCATTGCTGACCACAATAGCCCAAGAGTGCCAAAAATAGCTTGACAGGACTATTAATACCTGGATACTTGTATTTTTTACAATCACTTAAAACAAAGGTGTCAGGAATGTTTTTATGGTAAAATTAAACCTCATTGATTGCACATGTACACTGTATAGTTCGGGAATTTTGTGTTTGATGCTACCTAAAAATTAGACATTTCATCAGAATAGATAAAAAAATAAAAATGGACAACCTACAATTTCTCCAGCTGCAGCTGCCACCATGTGTACGACAGGTTTCCATCTGTTATCACCAGGTAAAACATATTTCACAGTCTCATATGTAAGGAAAAACAGGGCAGCTGAAAAATTTAAATAAAAATAATTTTACTCATTATGCCACTGCTTGTGGACTTTTTTGTCTCTCAGACCTGCCGACAGCATTTTTTGACGAAACAAAAAAATGAAAGCGCAAAAATTACAAATGATTTAAAGTTTCATTTTTGCTGATATTATTCATTATTTAACCTGGGTATTTTGACTTGTTTCAATCCAAAAATGAACATTTAATTCATAAGGGCACTACTATTTTATTTTTGGTAGGTTATTCCCTAACATACTGAATCTCATGACTCGTTGTTTTCATGAACACCACCATAACCGTGGCCTTATTTTTAATATTAATGACCTAGAACTATCTGAGAAAGCTGTCTGTTTGCTTGCTCTTCCTAATAAAACAAATCTTTCAAATGTACTTTTGGACAAAATAATTTGGACTGGTATGGGCTGACCAAATCATGACAGAAGAAGTATCACAGAAGATTCTATGGGTTGAAATGGCACAGTTGTTTAATGTTTAAATAGGAAGCAGAAAATAAAGTTCCCAATGGGGGGCTCAAACCCGCAACCTTCTGCTTGCAAGTCAGCCGCTCTACCAACATACCTGCCCTAATTTTTTAATGTCAGATAACCCTCCACATGACACAACTTCTCAAAACTGCTGGAATACTGCCTGACATTTGGTCAGGCAAAGATAGAATTTCTGTCTAACCAAATGAAAATTTGTCTGACCGAATATATTATAAATAAGAGGTAAGTGACGTAAATCGTGCCCAAATTCCGTATGCCTGGTCCAGTACTCACCGAAAAGTTATTGGACCTGCTCAAAATTTGCCTGACATGTCAACTTTCGGAAAGCCTGCATGACAATCTTTTCTAGTCCAAACATGCACTATTCAATTCATAGTAAAACATAGTTTAAACAAAAATCAACAAAAACCTGTTGGTGCAGAGCCCAAAGCAGCTGATCCTAACCCAGAATAAATTCCATTAAAGCCACCAGCTTTCAGGAATCCTTGAGAACTCTGAAGACGTGTTTTAATAGTGTCTAGAGGAAACAATGCAATGTCCACAGATGTTCCTGCAAGACCACCTGCCTGCAAGATTATAACAACTTTTAGACATTTTACTTCTAGGCATGGTTTTACAAGATAAAACACCTCATGAAATCTTAGTTTAGATTAAACTCTGATGAACAATAACAGCAAAATAAACTAAACAATGGCAAAGGATCAATTTTTCAAGACATAGTAAAACATGCATTTATGGTGAAATCACTTTTGTAGATCCTTAATTAAATATAAATACAAGAACCAAAAATTCTCAGCTTAGAGTTGAGAATCCAGAAAAAAGTGGATAAAAATAATTTTACCAATAGAGCAGAGGTTACATATCCTTGTCTTGTACCCATCCACGAAGTTATTTTAATACATCATGTCTGAAATTATAGTACAAGTATTTTTACCTTCATATATCCAATCATACTAAATGCAAAATATTTAATATTAATGGCCTATAAGGAGGGAGGGGGTAGTTTTCATAAAAATTGAAGAATGTAAGATACATTATATCGTATATTCGCTAATAAATGCCCCCCCCCCAGTGGCGTTACATTTTTGAAAATGTGTTTGTGTCATTCCTTGGATTTAAAAAGTCTACTTTGCTACAAATTTCTATTGTTCATCTTGGATTAAAATAGTCTGTCATGGTAAGTCACTTTTGTTATCTCTTGCTCAAAAGGGTGGCGTTTATTAAGGGAGGGGCATTCATAAGGGAATATACGGTATTATCATTATAGCATATTCATCCTCATCAAGTATGAAAAATATACCTTCCTACTACTTCAGCAACATAAACTAGGGTAAACCAAACAGTGGCTTCTCAACTTTGTCAATTAATTGGATTGTTTGGTATTGAGAGATACTCATTCATTCTATCCTTTACAGACAAGAGGATGACCTATCCAAAGTAAGTTATGATATCAGCCATCAGAATATCCAAATTAACTAGTATAATCTCAAGACCAGATTTAGTATTTCATGTTCATCATAGACTTCCACATTGTACTTCCACATTGTACTTCCACATTGTACTTCCACATTGTACTCCTCAACACCACAGTAGGTATCTAAGACATTTTCCAGCCATTTTTGGGAAAAGGCCCCAGGATTAAAAATAGGAAAAAATACATATGGCATGATGCTATTTTTTGGGAAATTTGAGAGATATAAAGAAGTTAAAAAATTTTTGTTTCAATTTATTCTCTTATACAAACTAGAATACATTGGTCTGCTTTACTAGACAACCATCAAACTACATTGATATGCATATATATTTGTTGTTCTTGGGCCCATGCAGATAGGAACAATAACATAGGAAAGCGATGATACATTGCCTTCCAAAGAATGGCGTTCAATGATACTAACATTGAGTTAGCAGCGTATCTAAGATTTAGTGTTAACTTAACCCGCTTTGTGATGTCCCCTTTTGACCTGTCACACCGTGTCACAGCGTGTAATCTGATACTGCCTGATTCAATGTGCTACAGCCTTAATGAGTGACTTATGAAACTCAAAATTTAAACCAAAAAGATAAAGGAGTAGAAAAATTTAATTTACACCATCCGAAACTTTACAAAATTTGCTTTTTATTGGTATATATATCAGTAATTCACACGCTCTATTAACGGCGTATGCAGTAAAGGTTTCTTTAGCAATCTGCAACTGCCTGACTGTATCAGGCGTCTCGAAACTACTGGAGTACTAAGAAAGATAGAATTTCTGTCTGACCGAATAAAAATTTGTCTGACCAAATATATTATAAATAAGTGATAAATGCTGTGAGTCGTGTCTGATAGCCGGATAGCCTTACATTCTTGGCTTTCCAGTGGGCCGATTTCATAAATGAATTTGGAAGGGCCATCCTCTGTGAGGGTCATGGCCAAATCAAAAAATGTCTTGCCGTCACAAACAGTCTAAATAGTTGGACTAACAGCCAGACATCTGGTCCAGTACTCACTGAAAAGTTATTGGTCCAACTTGAAATTTGCCTGATATGTCTGATGGTCCGGCAACTTTCAGGAAGCCTGCTGTATTGTTTCACGGGCACTGGAAGTTAATGTAAATATATAGTAGGTACATGAATAAAAAAATTCATGCACCTACTATATATTTACATTAACTTCCAGTGCCCGTGTATTGTTTAGGCGAGATAGTTTATTGTTATGATGAAATGTGAAGGTCAAAATAAGTAATGTCAAACTACGGCAGTAAACTGATTTAAGAAATAGAATAGTACAGATCCGCAGTTAAGATGAAGTTTCAAATAAACAAAACATTGAAGTATAAAACATAAGCACATACTGAGTCTACGTATCTTTTATATCAACTTATATTATGACAGTTACTGTACGTGTTAGAAGCTCCGACTTCAGCTGGAGCAGTCAAGTCTCAAGATATGTCACGCGATATTAACTACTTAATGGCACGTAGCGTGTTATTTTCTAACAAATTCAATATTCGAATTCCATGAAATATCATACAAATAAGTACGCATGAGAAAATTTGACAGCAACTCACGTGCTTGTTATGAATTTTCTCAGAAGGGTTAATTGCATAAAAGGGAGACAACTCTTCAAACTGAAGGTGTGTATAAAGTCACATTATTACGGTCCAAATATTTTACGATCCAAGAGTTAGAGTAGATATCTGCATTTAAATGATTTTTGTCTTCAAATTTGGTACAATTGCCTCTTTTAATATATTCATTACACAAAGTTAGTGTGCTGAGTAATTTCTTTGCGTGCAGTGTTTTTTTTTACTGTGTTTTGTACACATGTACAGTCTGCATTAGTTATTGTGTCGGTTCTAATTTATTTAACATTTTACCATTGTATTTGTTTTGTTTTTATGTGACTTATTGCCACTGGGGTTTAACGCCATTTTTCATTTATATTCGACGACCAGTTGACCTAACCAGTTTTCCTGGACTGTATACTAACCAGTACTAACTTACTTTTCCACAAGGAACTGGCAACTTCTCCACATATTGTAAATTTTCATAGAAAGGTATGACCTGCAACGACCGGGATTCTAACCAAGATCTTCGGGTCACAAGTCCAGCGCACTAACCACTGGACCGCAGCCATGGCTTACCATAGTATATTACTCATATAAATCTGTTGTAATTGATATAATGTAAACTGACAAAAGAACTATGTTTTACTGTAGGTAGTGAAGCCGTCATTTCTTAAACTAAATACTGGCTGACAACAGCAGGTATGCTCATAATAATTAAGTACCGATGTAATAGGTTAGGTGTAAAAATTTTTCTGGTTACCTGACCTACCGTAATTTTTCTTCACGACCCTAGACTTTTTATAAGGCATGAGGAACAGTACATTCACTATCTCACTTTTTTACTTTCAGCACAAAAATAATCTCCACAGCCGCTTCAAAGAATAACATAAGAAATTTAAAGAAAAAACAATTTCCCACCTACCTATCCTATTTTTGATCAGCATGCAGCCAGATAGTCCAACTAATTAGGCTATACCAAATCACGTCTATGTTTAGCGTAACATCGAGGTTTAAAAACCTATCTAGCTATCTGGAAAAAACAAACAAGTGCCTCAGAAAAACACACAAATTTCCTACTTAATTGCCACAAAATATTAGCTTCTATCAAAAGTTCAAACAGTCACTCAGTAAGAATAAATATGTATCATTCTTTAAATCAAAACAATGGCATAATATTGATCGATTTTGATGACTGGAAAGCATATTGATACAAAGCAAATCATTCCAGAATGTAATGGTCCAATAAAGATATTTCAAATGACCAAATATTAAATATTATGATATGTTTTTTATTTGACTCAGGTGATCAAAACCTTTCCGTCCACGGACGCTAAACATAGATATGATTTGGTATGGCCTTAGACTGTTACTGATGGCGGGACATTTTTTATTTGGCCCGACCCTCACAGAGGATGGCCCTTCCGAATTCATTTATGAAATAAGCCAACCGGAAAGCCAAATAAGTAAGGCTAGCAGCCAGAAATAAACAATTTTTTAAGCTTTAATTTCAAGAATCAGTGTTGAGTCCAGCTAAATCTGCCATAACTTGAAGCTAAATGACTGACTCATGTTCTGTATATACTAGCAAGTATGACTGGAAATGAAAAGAACCACAAACTATCTAACAAACTGCTGTACCAGATTTCAATATAGAGCATATCAAATGCTACTATAGGGGGCTAGCACGTTGAAGGGGTGGTGTTTATGATGTATTAGGCCTAAAATGGCCACACAGACCAAAACACTGATCATGATATATGTGTCTTTGGTCTGTGTGGCCATTTTTGGCCTAATACACCATATACACCATCCCTTCAATGTGCTAGCTCCTTGTAAATGTTACTATAGGTATTTTCCCAATGGAATTTTCATAATTATTCCAACTAACATTGATATGAAAATAAAACAAGAAACACAATAGTTTATGCGCAGATTATCACAGTTTTATTACTACAAGAGAAAAATATAACATGGCAATTTCTCTTAAATTTGTCTGGTGTAAATATCATGTTACAAATTTCTAGATATGAATAGCTGGTTAAATATTAAGAGAGGGACAATATGTAAATCACAGACATTTGGCATTATGCTTTAACAAGATAATGATATGGTGGTTTTATTTAAACACACAAATGTCAAGCAAAATAAATGTACATATACAGTTATTGCACCAATTACATGTATCTACGAATGCATTTGTTCACATATGAGCAAATTTTACAAGTATCTAAATTTAAAAAGACTAATCCAAGGCAAATTTAATATCACTAAGCATATATAAATTCTAAGCTAAAGCAGAATTGATCCCAAGTACCTGTACAATATTATTATTATAATTGTAATTGGAATGATTTGATAAATTAAGTCTCATTTAAAGGTAGGTGGTTTGGTTTCATTAAGAGAAGTATTTACTGAATATCACTCAACATAGTTCTGAGCAGTTAGTTAGCTTTGATAAAAATCAGACGAGCATTTTTGGTGGAAAATATAACATTTCATAAAAATAAAAATATTTAGGTACTGCACAACATGATGAAACTAAGTAGTTGAAAATATCAAGCGAATTAGTTGTGCGCATCTGTGAAGTAAAAAATATTTACTTCATAAATAAGAAAACATCTGACCACCACCATTAAATTGACAGGTTAAGTATGTCCATGTAAATTGTTGAAAGTTTTTTTTGTGTATTGAAGAATTAAACTCTTGGTAAGATAAAGTGACCACTAAGAGCCAACAACGGGGCTCCAGTGGGGACTCCAGGGAATGGTCCACTTGATCCAGCTATGTCCAGGTGAGAATACGGCAGTGGGCATTTTGAATCATTACCATGCTAAAATATAAAAACAATGTACAAGTAAATTACGATATTAATCCTTAAATATCCATGTAATACTAAGGGACAATAAGGGGCCTTAATTGGTAACAGGTAACACTGAACTTATAACGTCTAATATTTATTAGGTATTTTATAGTTACGAGTAAATTCTTTACTGTGTATGCATCTCGGTATTGTCTCACAGACAATTTGAAATATCATTTTTCAAACTTGAAAGTCATGCCAAAACAAGAACATGTATTACAGTAATTTACTTCAAACACTTGGCAAAAGAACCTATGCACAATTGATAGAATATTAACAGTATATAAAATGTTTTTTTCAAACAATGGTAGAAATATTTTGGCTATCTAAGATAAAACATTTCTACGAAAAGACAGAAGAAACTGGCATAACTAAACATATATATGACAAAAAGAACAGTTGAAAGGAATAGCTTTGGATGCATTTACTGTAGCCAAGTTGTCACAGTTGCCTCTTTTAAGTCTAAAACCCCTGACTTACCAATCATCAGTCATGCACTCTATTGACTGAGCTAATCTGGCAGGTGTTGATAAGATGAACCATCTTATTCAAATCCAAAGCTTAAACAGTACAAAGCTCCACAAATTTTGGTCAATTGCTTTAATTAAACAAGGGCTCTGAAGAGTGGCCACGACGCTCTTCTGTTTTACATCATTCTATTTAATAAGCGATTTTGACCAAAATTCTAAGTTAGGGGCATAACTTCAATAATATAGCTTGCAGAATAATGTCCCTTGTCTTGCAACTGTGCCTTGTCATGATAATCAAGTATTCCAAGTGTCATGTTGATATCTTTAATAATGTCTGAGTAGTGGGCAACATTAAAGTTTTACAATGCAGCGATCATAAGTGTTTAACTTTTTCTTTGAAACAGACAAGCTAAAAAAAGTGAATGCAAGCTTGTTTTCCCAGATTCTCTCTGTTTTCATAAACTATGTCTTATACTTCCTAGCAATCTATACACAGGTGACTACAGTAAATTATGCCCAATGTTTTTTATGAATATATGATGATCTGTGACTTACATTCTCCAGTCCTGATGCTTTGATCAAGAATGCTGCGGGACTTTGATGTCCTCTCGGGGTTGCACTTGATGCTGCATTGTTACACTGGAGAACATCTTCATATTCAGACTTGCCAGTATGGAATTCATAATCCTACAAGACATACACCATATTGTAAGAAATGGCACCAAGAAATGTGTATAATATTGTATACAGTCAAACCTGTGAACAAAGCCACCCTTGGGAAAGACAAATGTGGCCTTTATGGACAGTTGGCCTTTATTTGGAGGTCAGTTTGTTCTAAATAATCAGTGACAGATTTCAAAGGATGGCCTTAATTCAAATGGTGGTCATTATTCGGAGGTGGCAGCAAACACAGGTTTGACTGTACATTGTCATCATATAAAGACAACACAAAATTGTTTAAAATGTCAAGAAGAAAATCCTAGATCACACAGTTTAAAACATCATCTAATAAACATACACAATACAGTAATAAATGTCTAAACTAAAACAAACACATAAAACCACAAAATAATGTTTGTTTATCAAGGATCAGTTAAGCAATTTTTAGCTTATATTTATGATAATATGAAATAAAAACTGAATTACAATTGATATAAACATCATAAACACACTTAACATGAATATAGACATGTATCTTTCATTTCATTGAAGAATGAAACATAAATTCAGATCAGAAAACCATCTTACATCTCGTCTGATAGTCGAAATTTCAAATGGATCGGCCAACTTATCACCAACAGCTTGTATCTCAGCACTTGTGTTGATCTTTCTGGCTGGTCCATTGTCCATTATAATCTAATTATAATAATAAAAGTAATGGTTATAACTATAACCCTGCCACCTACATGACTAAAAAACCAGTAGTAATTTATGAAATGAAATTGACAATATATTATTTTTTTTCACAGGATAAACACAGCATAGAAGTAAGGTACATGAAAGTGATTTAATAAATGTGACAATGTAATGCAATATCAGAAACAATCATTTTAAGGAGAAATAAATCTAAAATTTGGTTTCCACAAGAAGACTTCCTCTTGGCTTTGTATTTGATTGCAATGGAAACCAATTTTCAGTAAAGGACAAAGCTATTATTAAATGCTTTGAATTCTGACAATTGGTTGCTTATCAAAAGACCATTTTAATTTGGTTGTCGTGGTAACTTGTTCTCAGTAAATGATCAAGTTAAGCCCTCCTTGCACTCAGACCCTCAACTAGTTTCTAATTGGAATTTTTTTATTTAATTTGATTGACATGGTAACCAAATTTTTGATAATATACCTAGTCAATAATTTTCTAAAATGAAATTTGAACATTTTTCATCACTAAGTCACAAAGGGGAGACATTCTCCAAACAAATGTGCACAGCAGAAACAATCACGGACATAGGTCATGAACTTTCCACTCAGGTAAAACAGAAGACACAGTTACAGTTAACTTGGATATAGTGACGAATCTGATTTGGTGAGGTATTCATTTTTCCCCAGCCAAGCTATTTTTGATTTCAATGTATAAGTATCCAGGTATAAAAGAAATACGGAAATAATTATTTGGATCTCAGAATTTCACCATATATACCGTACGATTATGTACTTACAGAATAATCTGGCCCGTAAGCTCTTATGGCATGTCCTGTCAAAGTAGCCACAGTAAAAATCTGAGGGTTGACAGCATCCTTAGCCTGTAAATGATATTTTGATCATACTTTATGATATAAAATTACATTTTATTGGCACAAAAAACAATGAAGTTTTGGTTATATACTTTAGGAAGTCATGTGTAATGCTCTACCATATATAAACCAAACTAGTATACAATTTTCAAAATTGAAATAATTGCTTGCAATAATAAAAGGACAGGTTTGCAGTTACAGATCTAAGACTTCCAATGAAAAATTAAGTAAAATATTGAAATAAGTGTGTTTGTTTTTTGTCACTTGAGTTTAATTAATGTCACATCAACTGCCAGGGTCATTTGGCAACTTTCCAGATTTAACAGTGGAGGACGACTCCAGACTTAGAGCAGGGTAAAACTATTGACCTTTCATAAGCTAGTTGGTCCTGAATGGAATTCTATGATGATCTAGTGATTACAAGTCAGAGACCATAACCACTCGACTAAGGAGGCCCCAAGTTTATTAAGTTTATTTATCTATTTAGACTATTCTAAGAAATACTTTGTAAAGGGGACCGAACCTCTAATTCTAATTGTTTTTGTTCATTCAAATTAAAAAAAGACCTGCTTTAATATGATGGTAATTATATTAAGAAGTAAAGCCAAAAGTGTATCAAGGATACAGATTCTATGACAATTCACAAAATTTGTCTGAGCCTGCAGTTATATAAAGTTTAATCTACCATATAAAACTCAGTAAAAATATGCTAATTAAAGTTAAACATTTGATTTAGCTAAACATAATTTTCACATTTTCGCTCTATCAAGAGAATTAACATTTAGGAATGATTCTTAATATACAAAATAACTTTTTGTAAGTTTCCATTTTCAGGAGTTTTAGAAGCATTTAGATGACTTTTAAGTCTCTTTATTGTCTGATAGAAATATTGAAAATGATGAAAATTTACAACTAAAGAAATATATGTTGATCTCAGACAAGGAGATGAATCTATAAACAAAACAAAGAAACATATTATCGTAAGAACCAAATTCTTTCATTCCACATAAAACTCAAGCTTTGAGTCTCCTTATCATCAGATAAAAAAGTTGAAAATAACAAAAATTAACAACCAAAGAAATGCTTGGTGAACTCGGTACTATTAATGTTCTCACATTAGTATTATTGTACGTACCAATTCTTTCATTCTACATAAAACGTCAGCCATAACCATACGTCCTTCAGCATCAGTATTACCTACCCTGACACGTACACCAGCACGGGAAGTAATGATTTCATCAGCTACGTAACATTCTGTGCACAATAATAATACATTTTTATGAATATGATTTCTGTATACAAGGAACAAATATTTCAGCAAGTGAAAAGAATACAAGTTGATATTGTTTATTGAACATTTAAAAAACATAAATATCCACTAAGAACTGATTATTCAGAAAGAAAAATCTAAAACAAATGGCTTCGAAAATATGACCTTGAACATCTGTGATAAAGGTCAAGGTCAAACGACGGACGACAGGTCAACTGTATATGTAAGACTGAAAAACTACATGGTCGCAAAATATTTTTATGATGAATTAATACAAAGAAAATAAAACAACTGAAAAATAATACAGACATCATTCTTTGTTAAAGGCAGGAGTTATAGGGCAGAAACTACAATCCGTTCCGATTATTTTGTAGCAGTCATACACGGAAGAAAAAACATCAAAGGTCATATCAACATATTTCACTTCATACAGACACAAATGAAAACATCCTGATCAATAGTTAACTGTTCATACATGAATGGGGCTAGGACAAGTTACAGGGGCTGGAAATTTCCATTCATACCTATAACCAGTGAAAGGCTTTTGCTTCCCTTTTTTTAGAAAAAAGTTCCAAAGAAAGGAATCAAATGATAACCATAACTTTCAACATTTTTAACATTTTCAGCATAGACAGTTTACAATATCATTCAAAATGCACAATAACAATGTCAATAAATGACACAATTAGTAACATAAAGACGGATATCCAGGTTCGAAGCCCGGTCGCAGATCATACCCAATATTACAAAAATGTTGATTTTCCTCCATATGTGGAGAAGTTGCCGGTTCCTTGTGGAAGGGTAAGTTAGTACTGCTTTGCATACAGTCCAGGAAAACTGGTTAGGTGAGCCGGTCGTGGTATATAACTGAAAAATTGTTGAAAAAAGTGTTAAACACCAGTGACAATTAGTAACATAAAGATAGGCAGACGACACTTGTCTATAAAGATAAGATGATAACCATCAGAGTAAACAAAATCCCAGTAAACCATGATTTAAACATACCTGCTCCCACACTGTTCCTGACCATTGATAAGCCTCCATAAATCTTTATTCCCTTAGGTTTCAGCTCAGACACAGTCTGTCCAGGGAAGAAATATCAAAATTTAGTCCATGATCAGGCAGTCTTATTTAATACTTTTCAAAATATAATTTTCCAAATTGATGAAAAAAAATCAAACATTTGCCTAAGTCCCAGCCATTTTCCTTCAATATACAATAAAAAATATGCCAAGTTGCCAAAAATGCAATTATTCCTAATTCTGGTTAGGTGTGGCTGTTTGAAGATGCAAAGATTTTTGTTCTCACTGCATAAAAATATTCTCAATAGAAAGTGTTTACTTTTTCTTATTGAAAATCTGCGGTTTGAAAAATTAAACTTTGTGGGTTTAGAGACAATTATTAAGTCACTTAACTTAAAAAATAAGTAAAAAATGAAAACAATTTCTGCAGCTTGATGATATCCAGATTTGAGTGAAATTTGTATTTCATATTGAAAACCGAGTCTGAGAAAATACTCAGACTGAGATTTATCATGAACTTCAATTTCATACCCAAAGTATGAACAATTGAGATAAACGAATTTGAGTCCCAAATGAATAAAGGTCACCATACGAATGACAACCACACTTTTGACACTTAAACTGATATACCGAACAATTGTTTTCATGTGTATCTGATTGCAAAAAAAAAAACTAGGGACAACAACAGGAACATCATAGAGTGTGTATATCATAGTCTTAACCAATAGGTTGCCTCTAATAAAATCAAGAAAATTCAATGTTTAATAAACATAAATATAGTAAAATCCCGATTTTTCGACAACAGAATATCCGGATCATCTGAAACGACGGATTACCCAAAATAATTTTTCGGTCCCGTTGATTTCAGATAATCAAGGTTCTACTGTATATCATATGGTGACTTTGTGAAAATTAGATCATGAAAATTAGATTCTGATTCAAACAGCAAAATATACTGGACAAGAAAAAATACTTATACATCAGTAGACCCAATAAACTCTTCGCATAAAAACCAAAGAGGCTGTATATATTTTCTACATATGGTGTCCTTTGATCACAGATTAAATTGCGAAGATTGTTAAGCATTATATATTGTATAACCTTGAAAAATCCTGCCACAGCAGCAGCCCCACATTTATCTCTGTGCATACCAGCCATGACACCTCCAGCTTTAATATCAGCACCACCTGTGTCATATGTGATACCCTGAAATAGCAAAATTAAAGTAAATAGTATTCTATAATACAGTAAATTCAGATATAGTGAAGAATAAGATACAGTGAAGTATTTAGTTTTCTCGAAACATCCCCTTCTTCAAATCATTGTCACGTATATAGTGAAACAGTGAAGTAACTATTTGGGTCCCGAAGAATGCTCAATAATTGTGTCTTACAGTAATTTATTAACTAATATCTACAATCAAGCAATGATACATACGAAGTCATTTTAGGAGAGGCATCAGATCTATTTCCCTATCTTCCCTACCACACTAGTTGCAGATTTTCCAAGGTTTTCAGTCATTTAATCATTATAAATTAGAAAACCAGAAAGTATAAACTTTTTTCGGGGGGGGGGGGCTCCATGGTTGAGCGGTTACGGTCTCAATAGTAATTATAAGGCTTAAGCTCCTTACTGCTGTGAGAATGAATCTCACCCAGGACCAGTCAAATTTCACAAGTGAGGTAGTTGTCCAGCTGGCTTACGGATGCTTGGTGGTTCTGCTCAGGTCTACGCTTAGGGGTTTTCCACCACTGTACAGCTGGAATGACCCTGGCTGTATGTGCAACATTAAACCCTGTTGTTACACAGTATTATCAATATCCCAGGTAAGTCAAATTTATCATGAACTCTTGCTTGTGTATTGTGGATATCAAACTTCACTGCAGTACAGCTAACCCATTTTGGAATGAATTGACCTAATGATAAGGCCTACAAAGAGATGTATCAGGTCAGTTTTCACATTGTGGTTTCACACTGAGATGCATTGTGAGTGAATGGCATAACTCCTGAACTTAACACACTACAATCATGATTTTACACCCCATTGTGTGTATGTAATGCAAAAAAAAAACATACACAGGAAAAATATCACGTTTTTTTTCAGACCATTTGTCCTGCAAGACAACCAGCTAAGATTTATAACTAGTTCCACAGCAATTTCAACTCGTCCTGCATTAATTTCTACTTGTAATTACGAGTGGACAAGTAAATTTGTCAAACCTGGAAAATGATATTTCAGGAGATTGTTACTGAACCATTCCATTCAGATGAGATGTTCAACATGCAGAGTTATTATAGAAATGAAAAACAAACACCTTTCCCACAAGAAACAGAGTTTTCTTTATTGGTCCTTCTCCTTCGTATGTTAGGTAAATCAGTCGACCTTGATGCCTCGGTACATCTGAAACCATCAAACAGCAATACATGCATCCTTATATACAACACAGTAGCTTCCTGTCATGATTACGTATGCATACTGTATACTCTTAACATATCATAGCCTCATTTAAATTTCAATATGATGTTTCATTTGTATCTCCCAAACATATGTATTTCAATGAAATTTCAATATGATATTTCATGTACAGTAAAACCTGACTAAGAAGCCTAATCAGTATTAAGTATTAAGACTACCTCAATATAATGATCACTTATTTTCAGACTGTTACTCAATATTTCCTATGTATTTCAACAGAATAGCGTAACCACCCAAATAAGAACAATTTTACAATTTTTGAGCCCTGGAGGCGGTTTTAATGTGAGGATTTACTGTATTCTTCATTCACCCCATAGATTTTCTACTACAGGTCCATTGTGCTTCTATGTGCTACCATCCATTTGAACATAAATTTATTCTAAGTAGGGAGTAAGTTTGGGCAACGAGTTAAATACGAAATGTTTATCCTTCCTAATAACAAACAATTACTTCGAGAAGCTCTGTTCACAGCAGACAGGAGTGGATATTCTTTATCAAACACAGCAGTGTCTGAGATCACCTCCATCTGAAACAAAAATAAACACATAAAATTCATATTAGCTGAGTAAACCCTTTACCTCATAATACTGCATTTGCCCACATCCAAAGCAGACGACTTTAGCAAACATTGTGGCAAAAGAAGCAATTGCTTGTATTGAGTAATGGCTTCTTTTGCCCCAATGTTTTCCACTCTTTCAGAGAAAAAAAAACAATTTTCTAAAATAAACTGATGTTTTATATATTTGCTTTGAATTTGGAAGAGTCAAAAATATGCTTCTGAACCAAACGGATAATACTTAAATCCAATGTCAAGAAGACACGTTACCGATTGAAACGTTTTTTATTGGATCAAACATAATTTAAAAGATCATTAAAGTGTTTATACGGTGAGTCATGTTGCTTTTTTTTCTTTAATAGGTTGAGAAACTTTAATAAGGGGAAGGACGTTTGGTAAGAAAAATTCAGTAATCAATAACCTTAACATTAGAATCTTGAAAGACGTTCTTCAGATATTCTGCAACCCTTGGTGCTGCCATTCTTTCAGGATCTGATCCACCAATGTCTCTAGCAACCACTCTACAATGATGGCAATTCATAATTGACAGTATTAGTAACAAAAATTCGAGATGCAATCAGGTAACTTTAGAAAGATTTAGGTTAGTGTTTGATATTTTTCAGTTTTTACTCCTATTTTCAACAGTGTTTCAGGGATAAACTAATAGGCAGTTATAATAAACAATGTTCCTGGATTCGGTACCACTAGTAACCGTATTCTCCGCAAGTAACTGTCAACTAATCTACATTCTCACTTGAATTAGCAGTGAAGGATGGTTGATTTTAGTGATCTTGCAATACGCAATGTTAAAGAGCAAAAAGTTCCTCTCAGTACCTACTGTCGCTAATTTTCCATACTGCCATTTTTTTTAAAAATCTAACTTAAGATTAATGCAGACAGACAAATTCAGTGCAAATATTAATTAAGTAAAGTACATTTACAATGTCATGGTATGAAAGTGTTCGGATAATGGATTTTTTATATAATTGTTATAAATGTATACAAAATGAAATAATGTAGATTAAGTTATACAGCAATACCTCCCTAGTTCCAGTGCATTCAGAGTTACGATTCCAGTTTCTACCCTCTCCATATCATCACACCAAATTCCGATTTTATCAACTTTTGTCGCTTTGTCAGGTACACCTTCTCGAATTTCAATAGGCTACCAAGATTATGTTAAAACACGTGAAAACAAGTACTTAAGTAGATGAAAAACAAGTGACAAACTATTGAGACTAAAAACAATGAAAAAAATCTTGCAAGTACTTGTTCATTAACTTATGATTAAAATGATTATGCATTAAAAATTATCCCAGTTGACTACAGGATCTTAAATCATGAGTCCAGATACTTGACAAGACAAAGTCAAGTATTCATTGTAAGTTTAACACTGAATACCTAGATTCAATTCCAGTTTTTTAGGAGTCACATAATCAGTAACAGAATTAATACCACCAATACAGGTAGACTTATTAAGTTGCATTTCTTTACATTCCCTGTATGGGTCCCATGAGTCTCTCACACGAAATATATCTATCAATTCTCTGAATCCAACACCAAGCCACAAGGTTATAAAACTTGAGAACAGTCTCCAAGGTCAAACCTAAGTTCCATTATCAACGTATTTTGGTCGAAAAGATGTAGCTGTGTAATATTAAATATGTGTTAAGTCAATTTTGCTGTCAGAATAATGCATTATTAACACCTTTGTTATTTATCATAATTAATTTAGAAACATTAAAAGACAAAATCAGAGAGCTCGGAGATCTATGACAAGTTCTATAACCTCTAAGCCAAGTCTCTGGCCAAATTAGTGATTAATACAAACCAGCACCTGAAGAGTATAAACCAAACATTTTCAGTAATGTATAATGTTTTAACCATTCAGAGTTACTCACCACATAGACAGCATGGAGAGCACCAAGTGTGGCACATTTACCAGCTTCAGGGAATGTTGTGTCTATTGGACGTACAAAAAGTGGTGAACTACTGCCAGCTTTCATAGCTCTGAAATTACAAAACGTCAATACTCACTAATTATTGTTGCAAGTAAAATATGCACAAATCAATGACATGACAATGAGTAATATTTTGTCTCACAAAATAAAAAAAAAATACTTTATGCTTGTTTATTTTTGGTTTTACATTCCTAGTCAAATCACAGCTCCAGAGAATCTATTTCTCCCAGATTTTCAATGGAAAACATACCCATATGATGCATGAATCAGTGGATGGAGTATAACTAGGATTTACCATTAATCAAAACATGAAGGAGGTTTCGTATATGCATTTTTTTTCAATCAGCAGTGATGCACACTACAAACTGAGATCAATTCATTGCTGAGGTATAGAATGGATCTCAGTGCACTTGGCTGAAATATTTTTGAAAACTACAACAAATATAATATTAAATGGCAAATCGTGACAACAAGTAATAAGGTTATGTAACCTTTTCATGCCTTTTTCTCCAGCATCATAAAACCTTCTCACATCATCAAAATCTCTATCCAGTGGTCCAGTAGGTGACCATATCTATGATAAAATAAGATAAATCACCAAGCAGCCAATAATGATGTATCAGATACACATACCCTTGTTTATTCAAAATGTAATTGAAATTCTTGCATACAAGAAAGAAATTTCTAACTTGTTTTCACTGGTGCTGGGAAACATCTTACATCCAGGGTGTTGTATGAGTAGAGTCACCTAGTCATCTTTTATATTAATATCATGATTGTACCATGAATGAATGTATTAATTCATACGTTAAAATAAAAAAGAGTGCATCAGGCTATCAGTTGAGTTTATTTTATTTTTCTATATATATAATTTCTAAAAAAGGGAGTGGACTAGCTACATGTATGGATAGAAATACTGAGCTCCAGAATAACAGGCCTAGTATTAATTCAGCAGAGCTTTGTCATAATCTTAACAGTTAAATCAGAAGCTGAAAATTCTCATCCATGTAAGGATTGAGAGATTTTTTATGGTTGTTTCAATCAAAGAAATGTACAGGGCAACATCTCCAAAGTAACACCCTTTGGGAGACACAAATTATGTCGCTGTTGAGAGGTTGCCGCTCTAGAGAGGTAAAATAAATAGTCAATCGTACAGTGGGGAAAAAGCATGCTGTTGTTGAAGGGAGGTTGTCGCTCAAGAGAGGGCTGCTCTGGAGAGGTTGCACTGTATAAACATTTCAGAGTAAGCACCACTATTCAAATCCATAAGCATAACATATCAATTTAGTATCAAATATAAATTCAGAAAGCCTACTGAAAAGAACAAGAAATCCAATTAAGAAACTGGAGCTTTTTGTATAGAATGCAGTCAACTCAATTAGAACTGATAAAACACACATAAGTTACTCCACAATGAGTATTCTTACCAGCCTTCCTGATGGAATGATGTCTGTAGGTACAAATACCACATCATTGATACTATCTACCTGAAAAATAAATGATAAAGCAAGATCAGAACAACACCCTCAGTTATGTAATTCCTAATTAGAGCATTAAACTGAAATCAAAATTTCAAGTTTGTGAAAGATGCTAAGCTCTGATAACGAAATCATTGAATTTAATATTACAGCAAATATTGATATTGAGACCACGTTAGGGACCTCAAAATTAGTCGAGATGAATTACAGGGGATTTAATGAAAGCAGGTGCAAAAATAAGCAGTTGTTATAACAAGGCTGTCATAATATTGAGGCGATTGCAATGTGAGGCTTTTACTGTATTTAATGATATTTAACAAAAAACAAAGTGAAGAATACTTTGATTACAACAAACCTTTGCATAGTTCTCAAGAACCGGTTTCAAGCATTCCAAGTTACCAGTAAGCTTTTCTAATGTATCTGTGACCACAATCACACTGTCATACTGGTCATCTTTCACATCAATATTAGCAATCAGTTTTGGAACACTGAGATAACACAAGAAAGAGTTTGTAATCATGCATGCAGATTATCTAAATGGGAACTACTCAATAAAAAATGGAATCTAGGCCTTTGTGTTCAGTAAGTAAGGCTTTTTTCTACACCCACATCACAGAATTTTTTTCCATTTTATAAACTAAAAATAACTATACAATAAAAAGTTGCTATTATAATTTTGATATGGCAACATAACCCTTGGAATTAACAAAACTCATCCAATTGTTGTCTTTCACTAAATGTTTTAATAGCTGCCAATCCTTTGCTGTTTTAATTGATACTAATCCCTATTATGGCCTATACAATAATGTGCAACGGTGTTGAATGTATATGTGTTTATAGTAGTTTGTTTGCCCGTTTGCCAGATTAGCTCAGTTGGTAGAGCAGCTGACTTGCAAACAGAAGGTCGCGGGTTCGAGCCCCGCATCGGGAACTTTACATTTTGCCTCCTACTACCAATGTATGAATAAAGAATTTCGAATAGTAATGGCCGTGGCGTACCGTATACATGTTTGAGAGGGCTGAATAAGAATATATAAGCTAAAATATTAGAGTTTCAAATTTCTTATCTCTTAAACTTTCAAAGAGGAAAAATAAATATAAATACAAAGTACACGTCCTACCTGGGAGTCGCCATTTTGTCCATACTGTATCACATGATACGACTGGTTTCAAAGCTTAATACTGGTTGGACACTGAACCCAAATAAACACATTTCATTGGTTAATCATGCGGTCATGAGGTCAGGGCCGTGTCAATTTTTAGAGCAAGATAACACAATTTTGACACGAAGTGGATACTTTTAAAATGAGGATTGTTCAATTTCTGTGCAATGACAGGCAGTGTGTGGGGTTGGAACTTGGACAGGGTGGGGATTACGTCAACCTGACCGCTGCGGACTCTTCGATACCTTCTGATACTCGTAGTTTTATCGAGGGAGGAACGCAGCTGTGGAATGTTGCTGAAAGGTTGTTCGCAAGCTCGATGTCCGTGCAGTAGTGCAATAGTTCTAGGCCTACTTGATTTAAGTCCGTGTCTTACGCGCTTTATCTCTCAAATGCGTTATTATTATGATTTTGCTGTAATTACATGATCATATTAGGATGATATCCCATAGAAATCCTTACATTATTGACTGTTCAGATGGGTTTTTAAACTCCGACATTCACTCTAATTTACAGTGCCGTTCTGAAGCCATGCAGATATCTGTCTGTGCAGAGTGATCACTGTCATAAACTGTCTAACTGGTTGGGCATTATATATGAATTATCACAATTAACCGAAGACATAATACAAAGCATTAAGCCTCATAACATCGTTCAGTGTTGTGTACTGTAATCAAATATGCTATAATTCAATTTACTCTTCTGAAAATTTGAGCTAATTGCTTTGAACTTTCTACTTATTGTTTTTCTTGATTCTTTGGCACTACTGCCTTTGAATTATTCATTAAAGTATCTAAACTTTAAGTACATGTATAAAGAATAACCCTGGGTGACTATATTTAATAAAACATGTATGGCCACTTTTTCCAGTCATTTTGGTAATAAAACCAAATTTCACGGAGTGCTCAATTCAGAGTTCAGTTAAACTATTAAATATGATGGGGGAAAATGATGATCCTTAAACATTGTCATCAGAAAATTGTGCAAGTTATATCTGCTCTTTCCCTATCATTTACATGCTGATATGGTCATCTTACTAAACTTTAAGTCCTATTTAAAACATGCCAATTTGTGTGTTAGGCTCTTAATCCTGTGTAAATCATTCAAATGCATTATTGATAAATGACAATATTTGCTTCTAATTAAGAAATTCAAGTCACATCTGCGATTATGTAGACACTTCAATTTTTAATCATTTATATGTGTGAATATAATTGAAACATTTTAATAAAATCTTTAAATAAATCTTCGATTAAGTGAAATAACCATGAAATTGTCTTAATAGGAAATATGGATATGACTCATACCCACTGTTTATAGTCTTACTGGGTTATTAAACTATTTTAATAACAAAGCAGAAAAGCATTTCAGGTGATTACAGTAAAATTTCCGTACTACTCTACTGTCATTGTTACATGAGATTATTAGTCATATCTGTGGGATTGGCTTGTCTTGATTGCCTGGGAACGTTGTATTTATTGAAATTTGAACTTCTTATCAGCAAGATTTATTTTTTGTTCTAACTGTTTTTCTCTCGATGTTTTGAGGACATAATCCCTTCTCATAAATTTTGATTCATTTATGAAGAATGGTCATAAATAGAAATGCATCATAATAAATCCATTTTTACAACCTACTGCATACTAAAGGACAAGTTAATAGCATAAATTTAAATTTATGAATTTCTTACAGTTAGTTTATAACTGTAGTTGGATTTTTTGTTAACAAGAAATCTGTTTTGGATTTATTCTTATTTCTAACCCGTTTTGCAAGTCAACTCCAATACATTTGTTTTTTTTTCAATTCAGTTTGGGAACACAATACTTTATGCTTTCAGGAATATGGCCAAATTTCAACTATAAAGTCCCCCCCCCCAAAAAAAAAGAAATCAGCCTGATATGTTATAATTATTAAAAGTGGAGTGGATTCATGATTTTTTTTTTTTGGTGGTCATAGGGAAATTACTTTGGAGCTGTACTTTTAAGTTCATTTG
Organism: Lutraria rhynchaena; assembly: GCA_008271625.1. Lineage (NCBI taxonomy): Eukaryota > Metazoa > Mollusca > Bivalvia > Venerida > Mactridae > Lutraria > Lutraria rhynchaena. The sequence continues at coordinate 12,887,041 of VIBL01000001.1, read as the reverse complement.
ACTTATGATATCTTTAACTATGTAGTTGCATATTTCTAACCATTTACCTCATAAGCATATTTTGGACTCTTCCAAATTCGGAGCAAATATGCAAAACATCAATTTATTCAAGAAAATTGGGTTATTTCTCTCGGACAGAGTGGAAAACATTATGGTAAAAGAAGTCATTGCTCAGTAGAAGCAATGGCTTCTTTGCCACAATGTTTTAAAGGTCATCTCCTTCAGATGCAGGGAAATACGGTATTATTAGGCAAAGGATTATTTTAAATGTGTATAAATACTCTCAGATTTTTGCATTAATGCCACATTTTTTTATTTATCTAGCTTATCCAAAAGATCTGACTGTATCATCAAGAGGGACAGTGTGACATTAATGGCCCCAATTACATCATGTGACAAAGTTTTATGTATTGGTATGAACTACAAAGATCACTGTGAGGAACAGAATGCTCCAGTACCAGTTGAACCTGTTATCTTCAACAAATTTCCAAGCTGCATAATGTCCCCTAATGGAACTATGACCTATCCGAATGAAACCAAGGTAAAACATTAAAACAAGGCTTTACAGTGTTACAGCCCTTTAATTCACCTTTCTGTCAAATTATACCCATACAATTATCACTTGCTTAGCTTGAAGAGTTGATCTTAAGCTAGATACTTTATATTATGAGATATTTTATTAAAAATATCCTCAGAATGATATCAAATTGCTTTATTTACTTGGTTACCTGAATGTTGACTTACCTTGTTTCATAATTATATTTAAACTATTTTATAGAATTTGGAGGCCATTAAGTCAATGATGAAATCATAAATTACAGTTTATTTCCATCTTTCAAAATGGAAATTAGATGTTTTCTACACACTATAATGACAAAAACTAATATTAATTTCTTGTTTTCTTTATTGATTCATTATTTGAGTTGTATTTTATTATAATTACACCATAAAACACCATCCATTATTACTTTATTTGACTAACAAACAAAACTATCCAGATACTTTGAAAATACTTGAAGTAGAAAATAATCCTACCTTGGTTTAGAGAGCAAATTCTTCATTTTCCCAGCAATTCTACTTTGAATGGACTGCAATATCAATTATACCTTCTCCTCTGCTGCTCTACACTAAACTGAAATTTATGTTTGTGTATTTATATCTTACAGCTCTTTGCTGGTCACTTGTATATATATCACAGAAAATGATGCAATTATTGCAAGGGAGTTAAATTTACATTGGTAGTTTCGGTTTCACTTCAGTGTACTCCAAAAATAAAGATTTTTTATGACTTATTGTCCATGGGGTTTAATGTCATTTTCAACAATTTGTCAGTTATATATGGCGACCGGTTCACCTAACCAGTTTTCTATGACTGTATACTTATTAGTACTGACTTACCCTTCCACAAGGAGCTGACAACTTCTCCACACATGGAGGGAAATTGACATTTTTGTCAAATTTTCATAGAAGGGTATGACCTGTTGTTACTGGGATTCGAACACAGATCTCCAAGTTATAAGTCCAGTGCACTGACCACTAGACCACGGTCGTGCCCCCAAAAATAATGAGCTGTTACCATATGTAATATATTTATCATGGTTTTGCATTGCAAACATGAGTTTAATTCTACTTTGAGTTTGCTGTAAACAGAAAAGAAAATGTAGTACAAATAATTAGCTCTATCACCAGACTTGCAAGTTTGATCCACTCTGTAATTCTCCCTTCATCTCAATGAATGAAGGATTTGATTGCATGTTTTTAGCTCACTTGAGTGTGATGGTGAGCTATAGTAATGGCCCTGTCTGCCATGTTATGACACATGTATGTCATCAACAATTGTTTCATATGATGTTTCTCTGAAACCATAAGGCCTTTTTCAATCAAACTTCATAGGAATGAATCTTAGATGGTCTTCTACCAAGATTCTACTAATGATGCCCCTGGTCATTCTGCTAAAACTCCATTGCTAAGAGCATAGGTACTAGTATTTAGTGTGTTGCATTGTCTTGTGGTCCTCTATGAAGTTTGATCAAAGTATGCTCTGAGGTCAAAGCTGGCCCCACCCCGGGGGGTTTCCTGTTTTTTTGTAGACATATGTTGGGAAAGCCTTTAAAAAATCTTCTTGGTCAAAACTGCATTACCTCGAGCTTAAATTAAGTTTTTTGCATTGTATTATAGTTCTATTCAGAGAATATTCAAATTATTTCCTTGGGTTCAAATTTGGTTCTGTCCTTTGAGTCACTTGTTTATCAAGTTTTATCTATTCAGCAGGTCGTTCAGATGAGCTATATGGACCATCATGGCCATCTTGTGTTGTTTATGCCTCTTATTATTTCCCCATTTCTCTCCTGTACATCTCATCTTACTCCCATACTCAGTCTCTGCTGTCTCCACCCCGCTCTCCAATCTCTCCCTTTCTCCAATCCCTCCTATATCTCTCCCTCTACTTCACATCACAATCTTCTACTCTTCCTCATCACTCTTTCACTCTCACCTCTTTCATCTTCCACTCGCCTCTCAGCTCTCTCTCATCCTTCCCTCCCTCATCATTCTCTTCCTCCTATCTCTCCCCTCTCAACTCTCTCTTCACTATCTCCCTCATCATTCCCTCTCATCTCTCTCTTCACTCTCTCTCCCTCATCACTCTCACTGATCACTCTCCTTCATCACTTTCTCTCTCTCCTCTACTTCCTTATCTCTCCTCTCTTCCGTCCCCCTCTTTTTCAATTGATAACTATCTTGGCAAATCTTTACATGAAGCTCTGCTACTTTCTGTCTAGCTGTGACCTATACTACTGTTAAAACCACTGCTTAAATTTTCAAGTTTCAGTTGATTAAGCCTTTACCTCATAATACCACATTTCCCAGCATCTGAAGCAAACATCTTTTGAAAACATTGTGACAAAAGAAGCCATTGCTTGTAATGAGCATTGGCTCCTTTTGCCACAATGTTTTCCACTCTGTCAGAGAGAAATAACCCAATGTTCTTAAATAAATTGATGTACTGTATGTTAGCTATGAATTTGGAGGAGTCCAAAATGTTTATGAGGTAAAGGGTTACATTAAGAATGATAAGATCCAATTTGTCATTATGCAAGGTTGTTGTGGCTTTGAGTGTCCTTCAGAATTGATCATAAATAGTTTACATGCTTTCGTATTTGTGTGGTGGTTATCCTTGAAATAGTATGTTTTTTCCAATAAAACTTCCTATTTTGTTTTTGTAAAAATACTTTGTTTGAAATAATTATCTGTAATTTTATTTACCGGTATCCAGTGTTTAGATTGGGAAGTAGAATTAACTATTGTGATTGGCAAAGAAGCTAAGAATGTACAGGTAATATAATTGTTTTACAGACCTTGGCTTATGCACCTTATTTAACACATTTTATAACTATGCAGCTGAAGCCACCTGCTTAACTTTACAGGAAAAAAAATGTTGCCATCATATCTTTATGCCTTTTTTCTCATTAAGTTTATAGTTAAACACTAGTAGTTTACAAGTATTTTTGCAGTCTCACACTAATATGTAATGTAGAAAATAATTTTGTGTATTCAATGATAAGTTATTGGGATTGTCTAGCTTCCACCTATTTGCCCATCTGTCTGTCAGGCATTAATCGCTGGCTTTTAACTCTATTTATTTATTGGCTTTGTCTGAATGAAACTTCATGAAAATATTTGTCCTGTTTTATGTTATCGCAGTTTGATAAGCTTAGATACCTTTTATTGAAGCCAAGATTGATTGAAATTTCACACCATAAAGAAACGTCAGTGATGTAAATTTATTTATATGAAAGTATGTGTGTTTGACATGTGCAGATTGTGATAAAAGTCTGCCATATTTGACTGAATGCAACAAAAAAGTACAATATTTGTTAATGAGCATTTGCTGTTTTTTGGGGTAAAGTAGGAGCTAATCTTATCATATCACACAACATTGATGAATAAATACTTTCAGTCTGAAATTTGTAGCTCACCTGAGCACATAGTGCTCAGTGAGCTATAGTGATCAGTCAATCTACTCTGGCGTCCGCCGTCCACACATGGGGGTTGTTAACATGCTAGTGATCACATTTTAGGGTGAATCTTCATCAGACCTGGTCAGAATGTTTGTCTCAATGATATCTTGGACATGATCCGACATTGGTTATCTTGGCTAAAAACTATGTCATCGGGTCAAATTGAATAAAAATTTTGTTAACACTGTAGAAGTCACAGTTTTGATTGGATCTTCATGAAACATGGACAGAATGTTTGTATTAATCATCTGCAGACATTTTGTGAATATGGATCATCTCCGGTCAAAAACTAGGTCACTAGGTCAACACATCACAAAACCTTGTTAACACTCTAGGGGTCACAATTTGATTGAATCTTCATCAAACTTTGACAGAATGTTTGTTTAATAATATCTTGGGCAAGTTCGAACACGGGTCATCTGGGGGTCAAAAACTAGCTTACCAGGTCAAATCACTGGAAAATCTTGTTCAGACTTTAGAGGTCACAGTTTAGATTGGATCTTTGTTAAGCTGTGTCAAAATGTTTGTTTCAATGATGTTTTGGACAGGTTCAAACATGGATCGTCTGGGATCACAAACTTAGTAAATAAGTCACATCTCCTGAAAACTCTGTTAACACGCTAGAAGCCACAGTGTTGATTGGATCTACCCCAAGTTTCGTCAGAATGTTTTTTATTAATGATATTGTGAACAGGCTTGAACATGGGTTAACTTAAGTTAAAAACTAGATCATTAGGTCAAATCACAGGAAAACCATAGATGTTGCAATCTTTACTCAGGCAAGCGAAAAAGGCCATCATGGCCCTCTTGTTTAGTGTCTTTATCACTTTACCGATTGTCTGCAACATTTGCGTTGTTGTTGTTATATATTTGGTTTAGGTGGAGAATGCTATGAAGTATGTTTTTGGGTACACTATTGCCAATGATATAAGTGCAAGGGACTGGCAACTTACGCCTGGGGTCAATGGAGGTCAGTGGTTAATTGGTAAAGCGATGGATGAATTTTGTCCCCTTGGACCTGCTATTGTTACTCCTGATGAATTAGGGGGTATGTATAGTACTGTTTGTTTATGGTTGTCTTAATTTTAGTTTTTGTTAGAGTTAAATTGCTTTAGCAGCAGTAGGAATAGTTTTGTTTATGATTACCGGACCAATCTATTTTTAGTGCCAACTCTAAAGCTTCTAATGGTAAAATTGAAAATACAAAAATATTTGTGGATGATTCTTACCTCTAAAGTAAGAAAGGTGTGTTTAGAAAGGAAAATAAGAAAAAAGGCTTTTCCAGCCCTAATTCTTTTGGACAAGTTACCCTGAACATAACTATCTTTTCTAGCCTTATCAGCAATGTTTTTGTTCTGTCAATTGTGATCAGTTGACCTAATAAATGGTTCTGGATAAATAACCTGCTCCCTCGCATGTAGCTGAAACAAGATTTTTATTCAAGAAATTTTCAGCATGTCATAATAATTATACAAAACAGTCTACCTGATGTATTTTTATGGACTGGAATACAAGTTTATATTAAACTTGTGCTAGCCCCACATGGGATTTGACAAATTTCACATGTGAGGGAACTGTCCAGTAGGGGTATAATGGTTAACCGATATTCCTGTTAATATTGCAATACGAATTCTGACGGTTTTTTACAGGTTCGTTTTTCTCTGAGACAGTTTTTGTTGTCATGGCAATGCCACCGATTAAAAGATCTCAGAAATATATACAATGTATAATACATGTATATATCAGCATTTTCTCTCCATTCTGCCTCCATCATTAACTTTTAAACATTAACTTGTGTATTTGATTTGCTCATCAATCAAACTCTATTTCACTTTGAGACAACATATTTATAAATATACATAATATTGATCCATTTAAGGCAATGCATGTACATCAATTCCTGCTTTGTTTTTCTGCGAGAAAAACGATACATACAGTAATACCCTGATTTTTCAACAACGGACTATCCGAAAACCTGGTGTAATCCGCATAGAAATTTCAGTCCCGATTTTTTTCCGTATATATTTCATTGTAAAATAACCCTGATTATCCAAATTGTCTAATCCGAATACCATGGCTTATCTGAAGTGATAATCAGGTCCCCAAACTGGTTTGTATGCGTATTTTTACACCTTTAATCCAAAATTGTCAATTAACTCCAATTGACCAGACTTGTCCACTGAAGGATTTCTTTAACATGTCAAAGGGTGTGACAGACAGATCCCATTAATTTGCGATATTTGACAGAAAATTTGGTGAATTAAAGCATTGTGGTTTAATTTTGTGTATGGACTCACTTTGCTTTTTAAAAAGGAATGTGGCCATTTTCAAGATACAGTGTTCCGTCTCTTGATCAACATTTTGCGGAGATGAACAAATAGGTTATTCTAGAGAGGTAGCCGTTCTGGAGAGGGAACAGTTTGTTCCTGTTGTATGTTTGGAAATGTACATAAATATGTGTTATAACCCATAATTTATATTTTGTTTGTTTGTACAAAAAATATTCAATGTTTATATTGTACAAAACTTTGTGTCTGCACAATGACTTGGCATGAAATAAATGTGTGAAAGGAATGTTAAAATGCCTTTGTCTTCAGTTTGTTTTTACTCCAAAACAATTGCAAACTAATTCATGAATTGAAATTGTATTGTATTTAGTCAATGAATTGAAACTTGAAACAGTATTATATTGTACTGTATTGTATTCAGATGAAACCAGTCGTTCTTAATTTTCGCAATGACAATTATCACAAACATAGTAGATGGCTTGTGAGAATATGTACTCTTTGAAATAAACAATGCATAATCATCATGTGAAAAACAATTGATACAGATCAAAGGCAAAGTACGGTCCATACTTTAGTCACTATTCAGTTGCTTCTGTTTACTTTTTACTAAAAATAACATAGTAATACGTACAATTGTATTTATGACGAAGGCAATTGCACATTCCTGGTTTCTCTAAGGTTAAACACTTAAGGTAAGATTTAGAAACCATAATGAATTCGTAAATAAATTATGATTAGTTAATTTCCGACTTTAACAGACTTTACTGATGTGTCCAGGAGAGTTCTTCTATCGTATTGGTACAGACTTTTTACAGCCTTATATTGTTGTAAGGAGTTGTCATTATCTAGAGGGAAAAATATGTTGAAATTGCTGGGGAGGAAAATGAAACGCTGTTTTAGAGGGGGAACTGTTCCCGAGAGACATATAGGGATGGAACACTGTAACATGCATGTACCATATATTAATATGATATTAATGTTTCAACAGATGCACACAACCTTGGTCTACGTTGTCGTCTAAATGGAATCACTAAACAAGACAGTAATACTAACCAACTGATCCATAAAACAGAGCAGATTATAGCATTTGTTAGCAGGTAGACATTTTATATATACATGTATTTATGTCTCCCTCCAACATGGGTGACATTTATTGTATTCATATATCTTCTTCTTCGTCCAAGTATTTTTAATGGCAAATTTTGACTCTGTGATATATTTTACAAAAAAAACTCTGACCATAAGTAGTTCACCGTTCAAAAACTCAAAATTATTGACATTTAGCTTCGTCCATGAAGTCCAGTGGTTAGTGCACTGGATTTGTAATCTGGAGATCCGGTTTCAAAACCTGGCTGCAGCAGGTCATACCTTTCTATTAAAATTTGACAAAAATATTGATTTTCCTCCATATGTGGAGAAGTTGCCAGCTCCTTGTGGAAGGGTAAGTTAGTACTGGTTAGTAAACAGTCCAGGAAAACTGGTTAGGTGAACCGGTCGCCATATACTACAAAAATTGGTAAAAAACGACTGGTTCACCTAAGCATTTCAATCTAATCTTTATCGCTTTAGTAATGCTTTTGAATGAATGATTTTAGATTTATGACTCTGAAACCTGGTGATCTCATACTAACTGGAACGCCACCTGGTGTCGGATGCTTCAGAAAACCATCTGAGTACATGAAGGTAATTTTTGTAATTATTTCCTTTTACTTGACATGTGCTGTCAACTAAGTATTCATTTGTATATAACAGTAAATAGTCTTGTTTTACCAGTAACACATGTTTGTTATTTAGTTTGTTATTTAGTTTTTGTATCCATTAATATGTATGCTATACACAGTCAATTCTGTCAGGCGATATTTTACTCCAAAAGTAAGTTTTATCTATATGCATTTTTTTCAGTTTTATTCTCATGTAAGTCAATTGTCTGATTGTTAGATTAAAGTTAATACTTCGACTTTTTGCAGCAACGTCTTACAATTGCTTTTTTGATAACTTCAGTTTACATTTACCTATAGGTGCCAAACTAGGAATTTAACAAGTTTTTTTATTGTATTTAGGGTTCTGGGGCTTAGGGCTCTATTGCTAAAGATAAGAAGACAGTTTTTTGCTCAGTAAACTTTTGAAAATCTTGTTCTTTGGCATTGCCATGTTTCATGCTAAACTTCTGTTGCTTACTTTTGTTTTACACTGAAATGTAATCATAGTTCCAACATTGATGCACAAATGTAGTTATATATTTTTGAAATTGTGGAGAAAAGGTTGTAAGTATGTTGGGTGAAGGTTTATCACCTGACCTGCCTAGCACGTAGACTTCTTTGTTTGTCTTTGAAAAGCCTAGGCTTCTACACTAAGTCAGTAAACTAGATTTATAAATCCGGAAGCTAGCATTTCATTCTTTTCAAAGTTCCATTCTCCAGTGTTTGTTTTGTAGCTGGAAACAATGTTTCATGTCTTTGTTTAGTCATGCCTGTTGTATTGTTATATTACAGGCTGGAGATGTTGTTGAGGTAGAAGTTGATGGTATTGGAACAGTTGTTACTAAAATAGTCTAAAAGAAAGATCTGAATATGAAGAACCCTGGTCATCTTTAAAATTAAATCTGTTTTTTGTCCATATGGATATTGTTACAAGAGATACAATTTTAAAGTATATTCTCTAGTGAATGCCCCATCCTTACTAATGATGCCTTTACATTTTAAGAAAAATGAAGAAAATCTCACCTTATAATTCTTCTAATTATATGCAATGCCTAGAAAGAGATAAAAGCTTGACAAGCTGAAAAAAAAATTCTGTAAAATGTAATGTCCGTGGGTGTGCTTATTAGGGAATGATTGTTTATATGTATTTTAAGCAGTATTAGTTTGTAAGCAGTTGTTTAAATTTTTGATAAATCACCCAGTCTTGTATAAATATATTTTTTGCCTTGTCATTAAATAAACACCTATAGGAAAACAAAGAAAGGCAAAAAGGTCTTCATTCCAAATATATTTAAATTAAATACATTTTCATGTTTTATGGCATTTTTTCTTCTCTTTTTTTATCTTTTTGCTGGTCAGAAACCTGTGTCTGTTGTAAATGCCCCTTTTAACATTACTAAGACTGATTAATCAGTTTGTGACTTTAGTACCTTGCTTAAATTATTACCATGTTCCTTATTGCATTGCCTTAAGTACATAACCAAACTGCAGAATTCTGCTATTTCAGACTAATAATTTCAAGAGCTTAAGTCACATACTATAGAGATAAGCTATTATTTGGTGAATGTTTTTATTGTTTATATGATAATATACTCATAGATCTATATGCGGTATGAATTTATTCAGTGTTTGCCTGTACACTGTGGTTCCCTAAATCCCTTTCAATACAATTCAGTGTTGAGTTGCCACATAGTTTTAAAATTGTTTCAGATTGTGTGATTGTGTTCAAAACAAAGAGGATTCATTTGTTGTTCATTTATTGCCATCTATCACTTAAAGGTCATATGTAGGTCAATTTTTTGGTCATATGTAGGTCACTTGTTGGCCATGTAAAAACTTAGGGCACCTGTAGGTCAAATGTAAGTCCATGTACAGCTCACTTGTACAGCATGTTTAGGTCACATGTAGGTCACTTGTAGGTATTTGTAGATCACTTGCAGGTCAAATGTAGGTCACTTGTATGCCATAATCAGGTCGCTTGTAGGCCATGTGTGGGTTATTTGTAGGTCTATCAGCTATGGTATACACAAACATGATGGTCACAGATTTGAAACTTGAACTAGTGTGTGTTTTTCTTTGCCATATTAACTGAACATGTTATGTTCAATGTCATGTGTTTCTACCTCTAATTTACATCTTGTTGGAAAGTTGGCAGCCGCTTACTGTAGTAAGGGAACATGATGGTACTGGTTAAATAATCCAGGAACATTGACTATGTTATTTGTCTTTAATGTGTAACTGAAAAATTATTGATCAATGACTTTAGAGTTTAAACCCGACTGATCATTAAACTGAATCATGGAATGATTGACAAATTGATTAATTACTGTGGGAAATGTTTGAGATATACATGTAACTGATGTACTAACTGTGGTGTAATTATTGTTGTAAATGTATGATTACTAACAAACTTTTTGAAGTAAAACATTTTTTCTAAAAGTTATCTAGTCAGGTTTTTTGTCTTATTTATGCAATACTACAGAATAAGTGTACGGTGATTAATATGCTAATTGTATGTTAATTATATGTTAATAGTATGAGAATTAAATGCTAATAATACATTAATTAAACGCTAATAATATGTTAATGAAATGATAATAATATGTTAATTAAATGCTAATAATACTTTGATTATATGCTAATTTATATTTAAAGTATATATATATTTTTGTATTTAATTGTTGTTATTGATTGATACAATTATGAATGGTAAATAGGTGTAGTATGGTGTACTTGATTAATAAAATTATAAACAGAAAAGGATGTTACATGTTTGTTTTATCTTCTAGTTGTTTTTTCAAGAATATATGTCTTGTGCATACTTGCATTGCAAAGTTTTCTGTAAAATAACTGATATAGACATGGAAATTTTTTTATTACGCTTTTTGTCTGTCCCATTTTCATTTCTTGGTCATAACTTTAAAGTTTCTGCATGGATTTCGAAATGACATGGCACAAATGTTCACCAACACAAGACAATGTGTACTGTGAAAGACTCTGACCCTAAGCGTCAAGGTCATTCATCATGTATGGATTTTTTTGTGTCTCAGCCATAACTTTCTAATTTTTGAATGACTTTCGAAGTTACTTAATTTTGATGTCCATCATCACTAGACAATGTGTCCTGCACAAGACCCTGGCCCGTAGCCCCAAGGTCAAGGTCATAATCAAATAATAAAATAATAATATCTGTACGACGTAAAGGGCATGAATTGGCACTATGTGACTTATTGTCACTGGTGTTTAACGCCGTTTTTCATTTTTTCCTGGACTGTATACTAACCAGTATTAACTTACCCTTCCACAAGGAGCCGTCTACTTCTCCATATATGGAGGAAAATGGACATTTTTGTCAAATTTTCATTGTAGAAAGATATGTCCTGCCGTGACTGGGATTCGTACCCGGATCTCCGGGTTACGAGTCCTGCGCACTAACCACTGGATCACGGCCACGGAGAATTGGTACTAACATTGTATTTAATACAACACTGATCTAATCATAAATACCTCAATTCATCAAAACATGACGGTATACAAAATACTAAAAGTACTAGACGGTATACTAAAAGTACAGGCTTGACTTTTTGACAGTCAGAAAATCTTATGAAATAACATTAAATAGAACATGTAAGGTCAATGTCCAATAATATTCCATAAGCATGAAGGATGATGAAAACTTTGTTGTCGGTACTTTAGATCACAATCCACCACTTTTGGAAAAATCTAGATAGGAGAATTCTTTGTTTTTAAAATACCCATCTACACAAAGAAATCAAGATTTCATTGCAAATGTTGGATTGAATAGTTCACCTGATAATCCAACAAGTGTGTTGAATGATTATCTTCCAATGTTATAAAATCCAAGGCAGACGTTTAGAAATTCAGCTCACTGTATACATGTTAAATATGGTACAAATTGACAGTATTGATGTAAACCAAATTTCATTGTATTCGTTGTATATATATGTATCTGAATAGAAATAAACTGAATATTTTTAAAATCGTGTTTTCTTTCATATTTGAGATGTGAACGGACGGACCGACGAAAATTTAGCTGTTATTTCGCAAATTGTGAGGCTTCCGTGGTGGAGTGATTGTCATCTCTGACTAGGCCCCGAAAGTTGTAAACTTGAGAACAGTCAAGGAGCTCAAATCTCAATTCCGTTCTTAAAGTATTATGGTTGAAAAGACAGAGATCATAAATGTTTAAATGTATATTCAGGTCAATTATGCTGTCTGAATAATGTATTAATAATATAATTACTAACTGATATTAATTAATTGTGAACATTAAAAGACAAGATATGAGATTTGAGCTCGGAGACCAAACTCAAGTTTTATAAGTTCGGTCCCTAGTAGTAATAACTAGCCTCTCATTGCTGCCAGTTCGAATTCCTTCCGGGATCAGACAAATTCACTTGTGAGGAAACTGTGCATACAAAAGGTAGATGGTTCTACACAAATGTCGGGCTGGGGTCTCCCTCCACTGTTAAAGCTGGAAGTTAAAAGTAACAGAGAAGAGGAAGTTTACGATAATTTTTCTGTGCGTAAGTACAAGCAATGTTATTCTGGATGTACCGTTCCTCTGAAAAGTCTAGTGTCGCGGGGAAAATTAGGGTAGGTCGGTTAATTAGAAATAAACAATTTGTACTCCTAACTATCCTATAGTAAACTTATTCTTCTACATGTAATAGTCTCTGGTTATGTACAAAATTAGTGAAATCAGGTATTGTGACTTGCACTTGTGAGACGCGTTAAGGGTTTTAACGACACAAAACTATTAAGTTGGCCTCTCATGAAATAATTACACTTTGAAAATTCGAATCGAGAAAAGTAACGGATGACAGCAAATTTGACTGATAAAGTAAGAATCAATTAATATCGTAATGAAATGCGGTGAGATACGTTATTCTAGTCTGATCAAACGATTTAAAAACATTCTTTACAACGATATGTGGTGCTTAATTTGTATAGTGCCATTTTATGTAGGTCGTTTTTTTTTCATACTACTTTCTAGTCCTCGGTGAACAAAGTAAAAATACCAAATGAAATAAGATTATCACCATGGATTTGATATTCATTTCATCAGGGGAACTCTTTAGTGAGCTATATTGTTGGAGCTGTGGTTTTATACCAAGGTCCTATCTGCTTAACGCCCTTGGTCTGAAATCTAGGGGTAAGAGAAATATTCTGTGGGGTATGAACACTTTTTTTAGAAAAAATAACAACACGTATACGCATACAAATCAAATCTTTTATTTAGGGGTCAAAGGTTCCTTAGCTTTAAACCTGAAAATTAATATAAGGTAAGCTGTGCCATTGTTCAGATGATGCGTTTAGACTTCAATGGTTTTTTAAACAATCATTTCATACTAACAGGGCTTTTTTCACAGTAGGGGAACTACACGACATATTCGGAAATAGCTAGTCGAAATAATAATTATTCCGGAACAGGTCCGAATAATATGGCATTTAGTCCAATCTTTTACGTACTTCCGGTTTGATACTGATGCTGCCAAAACAATGTTTTCAAAATTCACCAGTATTTTGCAGCATGCTGTTGATGCGGTGAGATACGTTATTCTAGTCTGATCAAACGATTTAAAAACATTCTTTACAACGATATGTGGTGCTTAATTTGTATAGTGCCATTTTATGTAGGTCGTTTTTTTTTCATACTACTTTCTAGTCCTCGGTGAACAAAGTAAAAATACCAAATGAAATAAGATTATCACCATGGATTTGATATTCATTTCATCAGGGGAACTCTTTAGTGAGCTATATTGTTGGAGCTGTGGTTTTATACCAAGGTCCTATCTGCTTAACGCCCTTGGTCTGAAATCTAGGGGTAAGAGAAATATTCTGTGGGGTATGAACACTTTTTTTAGAAAAAATAACAACACGTATACGCATACAAATCAAATCTTTTATTTAGGGGTCAAAGGTTCCTTAGCTTTAAACCTGAAAATTAATATAAGGTAAGCTGTGCCATTGTTCAGATGATGCGTTTAGACTTCAATGGTTTTTTAAACAATCATTTCATACTAACAGGGCTTTTTTCACAGTAGGGGAAGGGGTCTTTCTTATATTTGGGGAAACAATAACGCAGTTTTTTGCAAAAGGGGAAGAAAAACTTGAAGCAAACCGAATTTTAGGGGAAATCTGCCTGAATTTAAGATTTTTTTCTTAGGGGAAGACGCCTGTAAACGGCCCTTGCTATGGAAGGAAAAAAGTGCTGACTAACAAGAACAGTTAATGGCGATTCATCCATAAACATATTTGTATGCGTGTGATCTTGCACCAGATCAAAATGTATTGTGTGATTTTCATTTTTTTTTGCGCAATTTACACAAGATTTTATGTATTATTGACACATTGATTAAATGACCTACATAATATGTTTCTGATTATTTAGACGGTTCAGTGGTTATTTGTTTAAGTAAATGATTTAATTAATACCAATTGTTGGTCACATTTAATATTATTTACTTCAAGAATAGATAAACAACTCCTGTGTCACAGTACCTCCAACTGACACATACGAAAAGAAACCATTTAAAAAAATGATAAAATCTATATGTTGAGCTACACTTTTATTCATTTATAAGCATGTGTGTATCTCATTTACATTCATTGGGATTCCATAGAAAGTACCCTAAAATTAGTATTATCATATATACCATCTTACTCTACTGAGTGGATACACTATGCAGGCTTACTGAAAGTTGCCAGACTGTCAGACATGTCAGGCAAATTTCGAGCAGGTCCAGTAACTTTTCAGTGAGTATCAGACCAGATGTCCGGGAGTCAAACACAATTTATGGCATTTATCACTTATTTTTAATATCTTTGGTCAGACGAATTTTCATTCGGTCAGACAGAAATTCTAACTTTGCCTGACCAAATGTCAGGCAAGTATTTCAGCAGTTTCCAGAAGCCTGCACCATGAACCATCATAATGCTGGTACTTTTAAAATTTAAATACTTCTGAAAACTTAGTAAAACATCGTGTAACATTACTGCTACAGTTTGTTGAAATTTTGTTACATAATCACACATTTCAAATTCAGAACGATTCATGCAGTACACAAATTTTCAGTTGGAATCAAATTGCAGTTGCACTTAATATTGCCATAATGAAAAGGTAATACTTCAGCCTAAACCTGAAAAATAGATTTTAGTTGATGCATTTTACTTTTGGTTTTAGTTGACTTAAATCAATAGTGATGAACTATTTCTATCTCACTCCATTTCCTATCTTTGATGATTAATTATTAATGATTTTTCCACAATATAGGTCTTCATTTCTGCTACTGAATATATGACCATGACTCCGGTAGCCTTCATTATTAACACAAACTAAATTTTCCTTGAAATGCATTGTGATACTTTACTTGATTGCTAAATTCTCTTTTTGAAAAAAATCTGTTTTCAAATGTTTCAGCTTGCTCCACAGTTATCACTTCAAGAAGAATTTGTTTTCCATTGGAAAGCCATCACAAATTTCTTCATTGATAATAAAGGTTTGTGACTTATTGACTATTTACATTTGTCATTCATGTATTAATTTTTACCATCCATAAAACTTGTGTTATATTTCTACCAAACCTGATTCTTAATGTTTGGTCAGAATAAAACCTAGTAATTCTTTTCAAATTGAACTGTTTGTGTTTGGGAACAAAACTAAAGATGTATGCCAAAAAATGTGTTCAGTAACAGCATATGTCACACATTTCTAGATACAGTATTGTGATATTAACAATTTCAAACAAGATTTGTTAAAAACTCATGATTAGTGTTAATGTTAGTAAAATGATATATGTGTCTTATTACTTGTCTATCAAGGCATTAACTGGCTGTTTTGAATGTTAGAAAAATTGTGCATTATGCTTTTAGGCGAGAAATTACCCATAGAACAGACAAGTATACCAGCACATCTTGAACAAATGCTGGTGATTTTACAACAAGAAGATTGCAAGTGTGACAGAGGAATGTATGGTCCTTGCCTCGAATATCTTCTACAGCATAAACTGCTTGAAACATTGAACTCACTTGGAAGAACTGATGTAAGTCGGGGCTTTTGATCTCCAGAATTTAGGGACAAAATTTTGGCCCCATTCCCCCACCTCTGGAAAGTACTTTTTCTTATGTTTGCTAATATTCCCCCACCTGAGAAAAAAAATAAAATTTTAAGCAGGTTATGTTGTATTAATTAATCTTTTGAAAATGACGTGAAATTCCCCCCTCCCAGGGCCCAAGTCCCCCAAAAGAGAGAGAGCCCTGTATGTTATTAGGGTCTTGAGGTAGCAGTGATTTTCTAATTTGCAATTATGGAAGGGGTCCAGGTCCATTCCAATTGAGAAAAAATGTGCAGTGTGATGTCAGAATTGGAAACATTTAGGCTGGGAATTGGCAAAAAATTCTTTATTTTCGAATGGCAAGGGTCCGTTCACTGGACCCAAACAAAGAAGGAAAAAAAATCACTGGGTAGAGTTGTACATGGTACACATGAATGGGTATATCATAGTCTGTTATAGGAACGGTATGAGATTCATACCACCTAGGTTGTTTTAGCAGAAGTCAGCTGCATGATCAATTATGTTTTGGACCTATTTTGCACCAAAGTATGGTTAAGTAAAAGTTTTAATTTGGTTATTAATGACAGTGATCCTTAATTTATTTTTGCGTGTTTCAAAGTTGGACTATTTCTCCTGGTAGTGTTTGGTTGATATTTTAAATTAAAATATTAAAAAGAATGTTTAAAAGTTCTAAAACACATTGGTCAGTTGTTATTGGAAACTGTTTTAACTGAACCAGTGTACTACATTAAGTATTTGTATCAATGCACTCATACTGTAAATGTGATACATATCATATCGTGAATGCCCTGGTGGACAATCCTTGTCCGCAGCTAGAAAACTCAAATCTCAATAATATGATATCCATAGTCCCTAGTTAATGTTACAAGCAGTAATCAGACTATGATAATAAGTTGATTTGTCAACATGTTTATGTACAAATACAGTAGCCATATACATATTGCAAGAATAGATTAGGAATAAAAACAAGATTTGAGATGTGGGACTGAACTTAATTTTATCTTTTATAATCTCAGATTTAAGTATTTAATGTTTTGTATGGGTTTATACTTATTTTCTTTAAATGTTAAGTTCAGATTTTATTTAAATTGTACTATTTCTGTAAATTGTTGTTGGGTTTACAAGTGTTTTCAACTGTATTTCACTTACATACCAGGGGCAGTTTACCTAACCAGTATACCAGTACTAACATTGTCCTGTACATTAATGATCAGTGATACATGATGAATGGCCTTAAGGTAGCGTAAGTGGCTACAAACGTAAAAATAAGCGAAAATGACATTTTAAGTTATTAACAATAATTAAATATCATACTATCATACCATGCAACAAAAAAATCGATCCGAATATGCAAAAATAGTGTTTTATCGCGATAAAAACTGCACCCCATATCGACTCCACTTTATCAGCGAGAACGATCTAGGAGGCGGCGTTGTTAGGGGCTCCTTAAGGGCAATTTTGTATCAATCGATATTAAATTTGGTATCGCTTGCCGTATGTTAACATAAGTATTTGAAATTCGACAGATTATCAACATCAAGCGGATTAAAATGGGAAATAAGAAAAGTAAGGCTAAGCAAGGTGTTAGAGTGTTCTCAAAAAGTGAAAAATGTAGTTAGAAATCTCTTTCTCGCGGAAGTTGGTTTACGAATGCTAAAGATACCGAACTGCATAAATCTATATCCCGTAAAAAACTTGACCATAGTGACGTGACATATTGTGAAAATGGAAACTTTATGGTGGAAAATTATGTAATAAATATATAACTGCAACAATCATTTGATGTGCAAGAAAGGTGTAAATTCATTAACACCTTGGTCGATTGGACTACTAGCATCTAATGTACTTTTAATATGAAATATATGATGAAATAACTGATCCGGAACGGTGGTCTTATTGAAGTGTGATATCGATATCATACTCTAACGCCTTGCTAATTATACTATCAATATGGGTCAATTTAGTCCTTATATATGTCGCATCACATATTTCTTTATGTTTTGGCCGGAGATATAATAAACAGCAATATGGTATGCAGACACTTCACGCACCTTGCAATAAAACGCACACGATAAGAAAACGAGCTGTCAAAGATTGTTACCCCGTTAATGTTATGACGTACCATTTTTGCAAGTTTAATTAAATTTATATATTCCAGAGTCAGGTTTCAAACACAATTAAAGTTATAAAACTAAAATATATTTAAATCGCCAGTAAATTAATACAGGGAGACTGGGTCAACGAAAATTATTATTTTCGCTATTTCATTGATGTAATCAATAAAATAAAGTTATTTCAACGTGCACTTTTATTAAGCAACTCTGTATATTTTGGTAAAATATTAAAAAGCTATCAAACAAACAATAAGATGAAAAACAGTAACGCCTTATGGACATCGGACGCGCATGTTTTTCGAGAATCTTATATTATTCTGTTATGTATCCAATTACCTTTATATATTAGTATGTTTTTAAATGATTACATTAACAGTCATAAAACATAGACACTTTTCTACAAATCAATCACATCTTAAGTTCTTAATTTTACACTAAATGCATGGTTACCTTTCATTTAATTTATATAGCGGTTTCCCCAGCCATATTCAACTCGATTTCCCAATCAGTCGTTTTCCCCGTTGAGAGCCTCTCGGTTGACGAGAAATCTGATGTACTGTGTATTGCATCGGTACGATATGATACTATTTTGACAAATAATTCGTAATTAAGCTCTTTAGAGTCATCTAAAATGGTGGGCGGTTTCACTAATTGATCCGCTAACGATGAACAAATTTGATTGGTTATCAAATTTTAGTAGGCTGTATTAATTTATAGAATAATTGTTGATTACACAAGGTGATAATGATCTGACACTTTTATTGTTAATTTCTCGCTTAGAAAAAAACGCAGTGGGTGCTATTTTTGAACAAAGATTGCCGCCTTATTTGAAGATGGATTTCAAAGCGGTTTTCGGTATTTTGTAGCGGAAATGCTTATCTAGGGAACCGTGTCACAGAATTTTGATATTTGTTTTCGTTTTTATTTTATGGCGTATTACGTAATTGTCAGCGGGGTTCAGGCTACGGAATTTCTTTAAAGTCAAATATCTAAAGAACGGAGGACGTTATCAAAAATCTGTGACACGGTTCCCTGCATTATACCATGATTGTTATTTTAAGGCTAATTGTTGTAATATATCCTTATATACAGAGTAGTGATCTTTATTCAAAAATATGAAAATTACGTGCGATATTGGTTTATAGAAGACAGACCAAGTACAATATTTGTTTCAAATCACTTGCAATAGACTCTGTATAGTGGGTTTATTAATGTGTACAATTATGGTTGACCTTTTAAAACTATAAATTAGTAAAACTTGATATCACCATATAGCCACTTACGATACCTTAAATGATATGTCTGTGAACAAATTGTTACAGAGAACACATGCTGCATTAGGGGTTCAAACTCAGGATAAAAGTTTCCCTGACCTAACTAATGTATTTCCTATTAAGCTTAACACCACTTAGTGACTTACAAGTTATCCTGTATAAATATACTTAGTCTCTGATTTTACCAAAAGTTTTGGTTGTCTTGGCAACCAAATATGAAAGGACAAAAATACAAGCAGATAAAATAATGATGATGCATGTTTCTGCAACATGCTCAGTTTTAGATAAATCACAAAACTTAGCATTTCCTCTTAAAATTGCTTTGGTTCGAAGTTATATTTGAAAGTATGAAATAAACATTTGGGTTCATTTTTTTTTTAATTCAATAATCACACACCTTCAAGAAGAATAACCATTTTTCTTCCAGTATCCACCTGGAATGAAGCAAATTGTCTTGTCATTTTTTACAAAACTCTTGTCAAGAATCAAGCAACCATTGCTGGCTCATGTTAATGTATACCGGGCTGTTCAGGTATGTATTCCATAACATTTAATCTTGCTCGTTTGGTTGTTAATTTTTACCAAATAGTTAATTTACAATTACAGTGCTTTGGGTTGTTTTGGTATTCTAGTATATCATACTGTGTAGCCAGTTATTTCTGTGGTAAAAAATTATGCGTTTTGGCCAAAAAATGGAGAGATTAATGTTTGCGGTTTTTATTTCTGCAGATCGCAACTCACAAGGGATAAATTTCTGCAATTCCTGTTCTGCTACCGACATATCCTTTTCTAGATACTGTAGGATACTAATTTCGCCACTATGTTTGTCCCATTTAGGATATATATATATATATATAGGTGACATTACCATCAAACTGCATTGTAATACAACAGATCAACAACGACAGTAATTGCTAATAATTACACAGTGCTGTTGTTTTTAAATCGGATTACTTCGGATATGGTGAAAGGCGTACATATTGAAACAAGCATTGTAAAAGTGCCGACTTTTTTGCGATTTAAATTTTTGGCGGGTAACTTTTTGCGTAGATTTTTGTCTGCGGTTTGAATTGGAGACGGCAGAATTGCAGAAATATTTTTAAATTGGAATGTTGTCTATATTAAGACATACAGTCTGTGAATAATATAAGTTGATCAGCTGCGTAATAAACAAAAGTTTCAGGGTGAATGCTGTGATTAAATCAGATGGTATGAGATGTGTTCAGAATAGAAATCTTATGTTTAATATATTTCTGCTCGACTATGAACCGAGCAAATTAAAGCGCATACATGCCAAAAAGGCTTATCTATGAAATGCATTACTTTCCAGCGTTTGATAAAAACTTGTGGGGAGGTGAAAGCTGGACCCAGTGAAATAGAAGAGATTCAGTTTCTTTGTACTGTGTGTGCCAAGATCAAAGCTGATCCATACTTGGTAAACTTCTTCCTAGAGGTAAGTCTACTTATAAGACTTAGTATTAATAAGTGTCAAAATTTTTTCATTAACTATTTATACAGTAAAACCTCAATATTGAGACGACCTTTGGGACCCAAAAATCAGTTGCATTAAAGGGGTGTTATTGATAGCCAGTCCAAAAATAAAAAGTTGTCATTATAACAAGGTGATTGTAAAATACCAGACAAGTGGTCGCTGTTGATGTTTTACTGCTGTAAATTTCCTTTTGTTGTGTTTTTTTTTTGGTTTAAAGCCCTGGCCATTATTATGAAAGTTAAAAGATTAGCATAAGGTAGTGATCATACAAATATCAAATTAATGGAAAAGTCTTCTTATTTTTATATTAACTGTTGTTTGTTGTAAATAAAAATATTCTTGCTTACTTATATGTATGCTTTTCAAATTTTCTAGATTCCCAAGTCTTCCAGTTCGACATTACCTGATAG
This sequence comes from Lutraria rhynchaena, assembly GCA_008271625.1. Classification (NCBI taxonomy): domain Eukaryota; kingdom Metazoa; phylum Mollusca; class Bivalvia; order Venerida; family Mactridae; genus Lutraria; species Lutraria rhynchaena. Next base: position 12,865,645 of record VIBL01000001.1, on the reverse strand, counting down.
TAAAGGACTTGTTGTTGATGAACCTATTTCTGAAAATAAACTTCAACAAGAGTTTCATCTGATTAATACTCTACTTACCCTGTCTCATAGTGAGGTAAGTTAACGTAATGCAAAACTTCACCTAGCAACCACTTTACCGGGACTCCTTTTTTTACCAGTGCCTGTTTGTTCTTTATTTCAATTGGTAATGAGAATTTTTAGTATCAAAACTTATAGTCACAGTCTTCATTTATTTGTCAAACCTCAATATTACAACCACTTTAGGGTCCAAATGAATGAGTTAGTTACATTATCAAGTTGGAATGTATAAATTCATATGGAAGTATTGAAAACTAGTGCAAAATTTAATGATCATTATGATAGATTGGAGTAAGTTCTCTGGTGGACAAGGTTGGTGGTGATGTCAACAATTTATATGCATTAGATAACTTTAACTTAGATTGACTGCTTGCTGCCAAATTTGGAATCTAGCAATTTGTTCTTGAGACCTAGCTTGGGGTTTTATTTGGTGATTCTAGGGTCAAGGTCACTTGAACTTAAAAGAGGAGAATGGGTTCTGCTAAAAAAAAACTTTCAAAAACCTGTTTTGGTAACTTTGTTTAAAAATGCAGTGTTAGCTAGATATGCCTGTGAAATGACACCAATGATAGTGATATGATTGAGCTAGTCTTGACGAATTCAAAATGCACACATTTTTTTCTGTAATGTAATCATTGCCTTAAAAAATTGCATTATTTTTCAATCTAGTCCTCTCAAAATTTGATTAAAACTACATGTATAAAATTCATGATAATTATTTACGTGATAAAGAACGAATAAGCTGTTGTCATTCTCTGTAATTGGTCGCATATTGGTTATATTGTGACATTGATGCGGGACATGTGTATGGTTTTGTGTATGGGACATTTTCTTCATTTTGACTTGTGAAATAAAGCTCTTGGCCCATGAAAATTTGTACCAAAGGGTCAAATTTAGAATAAAATTAGAAGGAAATTTTGTTGACTCTTCAAGTTATCAGCAAAGGGTAATTTTTGACCCTCAACTTTTGATGTCTAGTGAAAACCCTGATTTTCCATTGTATTTATTCCAGGATAGCAGAGTAGCAGTGAAAGCCTGTGAAGGTCTGATATTGTGTTCAAGTCTTCCTGATCCTATAGCCGCACATTGTTTAGTGAACAGTACTCAATTTTGTGATGATTTTACTCAGCGTTTAATTGATACTTACAAGAAACTTCCGAAAGAAATCAATCCATTAGATCTGGAAAATGTACAGGCTAAATGGGGGTTTGTGAATTCATTTAGTTTTCTTCATTTGTTATGAAAAAACTCTGCCGTTCCTTACTCTTTTTCTTGTCAGTACAATAAAGAGGGGACTTTTGGCCTAACATGGAAAACTAGACTCAATTATATCCTAGTAGTCTCATTGGAATCTTGATCTTAGCCATGGACTATCAGTGTTTAAGGCTTCATACCAATAATGTCCAAAATTTTTATCTTAAAATGGAGTAGACAGATTTTGGGAAACTCTATAATTTTAATAGGTTTCCATAGTGCAAAAAGATACTGGTCCTGGTTATTAAATTGGCGAGTGTCGGCATGTAGGCGGACGTGCATCCACAATTTCTTCTGCACACAACTCTTACATTTCTCAAAGGATTTCAACAAAATGTTAACATAATTAACATCACCAAGTACCCCAGTGCTTATTGTCGGGGTTTTGTGATTTGATAATTTTGGCCCTGTGTTTATTTAGTCCAAATGTAGTATTCTTTGTGCAACTTCACATAAAAAACTGGTTTTGTGACAGTTCTCTTCATCTTGTTCTTTTTATTAGTAAGAATTTATAAGCTTTTTTAGAATTTGAAAAGCCTTTAATTTCAAATTGTATTATGATAATATTATTATCGACATTCACTGAAAAATCTTGTATCATAATTTTACCTCAGTTGTTTCACAAGTACCTGATTGATTGTTATATTCATTACAGAATGGATGTTGTGACAAAGAGGGAAGATGAGATTACGTTTGCTGGAAAACGTTACCTTATATCGTTCTTGTCTTGGCTAGACTACTGTGATCAACTTTCAACTATTGCTAACCCAATCGTAGCTGAAGCTTTGGCTCGAACAATCCACCAGAAATTCCTAATAGCATATTTTCAACCAGATTTGTTACAAATGTAAGATGGAAATTATCTTTAAATTCTGTTTTTTTTAATGATTTCAAGTAGGAATCATTTAATGGTTTCCTACAGTGAAATCTTACTATTTATAGACCACCAATGGACACAAACATCACTTATTCTTCTAAAGTGTAGTATTTTCAAGCACAGGTCTGACTGTACATTGAAACCTTGATATTAAAGACTACCCATCTTTGGAATCAAATACAGCAATCGTAATATTGATTAATCGTGATGTATATATGTCTTATTATTTATTTTGATTATCCATAGTTAAGTATTGTAGGGGTCTGTGTGGCTGAGTGGTTCTGGTCTCTGATTAGCAATCATTAAGCCCTCCCCACTGTGAGTTTGAATCCCTCCCAGAAGTAGAAATTATTCTCTTACGAGGAAGCTGTCCAAATGGCTTACCGAAAGTCGATGGTTCTACTCAGGTGTATATCTGGATTCTTCCTCACTGTTAAAGCTGGAAAAGTCACCAAATGACCCTGTGTGATGTTAAACCCCAGAGAAAAGAAATTATGTGCGGTTAACTTTACAATCAAGGAGAAAAGTTTATAAAGCTTAAGTTGAATTTGGAAGAAAAGATATGTTACATTCAGTTTAAAGAATCATCTGAAGCGTACATACAGGTATGATATTCATTTTGGATGGTGTAGTACTAGAATAATCCATTAATGGAGGATAAATATTAATTCTCTAGCTTTAAAGGGTTCATAATTTTTTTACAGTTCAGAAATTGGATGTATAGCATCAATGGCCTACATGTCAAGATGTTTGCGTACTGTATGTTCACAAAGATTATTATCTGGTATGGTTAATATCTTTTAATTTGAATTGTTTATTTTTTCAGCAGTTAAATCCAGCATTGGGAAATTTTCCATTTTAGTGATATAGAATGTATTAATGTTTACCTAGGAACCAATATTATTCATGATTTTTTTTTGTATAACGAGTTTTATTGCATGTTGTGAATAATTTATATACCCTTCTAAAAAAAATATCTTTAAGCAATAATGTGCGAATGTGAACAAAGGGAGAGAAATGTTACCTTTATGCATGGCTTTATTGGGTTTTATTCAAAGGTTTATTTGTCTGTTATTTCTAAAAGTATTTGTGAAACAATAGCAGCTGTTCAAATGGTGTCCATTATTCACATGGCAATTGCCTCAGGATTCACCAATCATTGGAAAGCTCAGGTGATTTGTGATTTATTAATATTTATCTGACCAGGAATTTGTTTCTCTTGTAGAGTTAGTGTTGTTTTTGTTGGGTGATGAAAGAAAACCAGAAGTGCCTAGTGAAACAAAAGATACTTTGAGATGTAGACTTGTTGAAAGATGTAACAGTGTTTCGGAAGAGGTTGTACATCTTATCTTGGTTCATTTAAATAATGTGGTTCTGTGATTGAGTGGTTGAAGTCTTTGACTTATTTTTTTTTTGCAAGTTTATTGGTTTTATTGGCATATAATGCTTTCAGCCCCTCTCTGCAGTGATTTTGAATTCTCCTGGGGTCCATAAACTTTTGTACATGAAGAGGGGCTGTCCAGATAGCTTACAGAAGGTCTGTCCAGGTGTACACTTTGGGGTCTCCTTCCATGGTTGAAAGTTGGAAAAGTTGCTGTATGACTTTAGCTGACAGTTATGAACTTTAAACACTTCAAAAAATGAGTATTCAATTCAAAAATGCATATCAGACATCTGTTGCTAGCCAATGCATCATTTTGTTACATGAAAATGATTTTTTTGGTTTCTTTCTCGTAATGCTTAATGTATGTCTAAATATAGGTCACTGCTGTGATTGAATTGAGCTCGTAGCATGAAATTTGCGACTGATATCCTTTCTCAGACTTTCAATCTTGTACTATTTTTGTTTCTAAACAGGTGTGTCTCATAACATTACAATTGTTCGACACATTGCTACAGAAAGATGATGAACATATTCACCACAATCTAGTGTTAAGAAATCTCACAAACAGACAATACATAGATAGCAAAAGTAAGGTTAGAGAGTCAGATGTGGAAACTCCTAAAGAAAATGATGAAGGTTGTAAGCTTGATGATAAAACAGTTAGTGATGAAAGTGATCATATACCTCAACCAGATAGTCAAATTGATGAGCCTAAAGGTATTGGTATTATTATAATTGAATTTAAATGGTATATGTAGTGTAATATTGATTTCATCTTGAATTGAAGTTTGGTTAAATTGTCTGGTTTGGATACACCTGTAGGAGATTCTTTCATGAGCTTTTTTTCAAATGTAGGGGAAGGGGCCTTTTTCTTAAATTTTGGAAAAAATAACATGGTATTTTGCAAAAAGGGGAGAAAAAAATTGATGTTAAATGAATTTTAGGGGAAAACTGTATTGCGTTTTTAGACTTTTCCTGAGGGGAAGTTGCCTATAAATGGCCCCTGCTATAGAAGGACAAAATCCTGTTTAATCAACAACATTAGCAATATGTTTGCAATATAAGACCTGGCCAGTGTTATATCATGTTACATTTAATGAACAAGAAAGTTAAATTAATGAATTTGATTTGGCAAAGTCCGGCTAAAATGACTTTAGGTAGTGATTGCATTTACAGCAAAGGGAGACAATTCAAAGCTGGGAGTTTTCTTATCCCTATTTCAGAAATCAGTTCTGGTCTTCAAATGATTTCACCACCAAACACACCGCAGCACGTGAAGACTGAGGTGCATAAAATTGTTAATAGGTAAGAATCTAAATATTTTCCATGTTTTTTTTCCATCAGCCTTGACATACTGCCAAGCTTGTGAACAAAGGTCACTTAATGTAGAAGATGCATTTGACTGTTATGCTGAATTGGTCTTAAGAGGTTTTTTCATGTATTCTTATAGTAGTGAAGTGTACTTTATAGAGTAGCTGCGGCCGTGGCCCAGTGGTTAGTGCACTGGACTTGTAATCTGGAGATCTGGGTTCGAATCCCGGTCAAGGCAGGTCATACCCTTCCATGAAAATTTGACAAAAATGTCGATTTTCCTCCACATATAGAGAAGTTGCCGGCTTCTTGTGGAAGGGTAAGTTAGTACTGGTTAGTATACAGTCCAGGAAAACTGGTTAGATGAACCGATCGCCATGTGTAACTGAAAAATTGTTGAAAAACGGCGTTAAACCCAATGACAATAAGTCACATAAACTTTACAGAGAAGTTTTTGTTTACTTGATGGTCCATATTTACAGGTTGCCATTAAATTATACCAAGAGCATAAAGTTTCACTGTAAGGGATTTTATGCAGGTTTGACCATTTAACTTCATGCTCTTGCTAATTGGAAATTGGTTATTATACCTGTTACTTGCCATTCAACACAAAGAGCACTATAATTGGTTTAATCAAATCAGGTACAAACAAAACAAACTTTGAATAAACTTGAGGAAGATTTTGGCTTTTTTTCTTCACCATTGTCAGTCTTATTATCAACTTTTCCTATGTTGTCATCACCTTTATTTATGCTTATGTGATCTTTGTCTACCAATTAAAATTGATTAAGTACGACACCCATACCAAGATATGACCATGTGGTCTTTGTGTATTGAAATTGACAGTGGAGAAATGATTATAGACCTGAGTTTGGACACACGGTTTTGTTTTCAGTTTTTTAACGTTACTACCTGAAGACTTGAAGTCAAGTTATCAGACTGTAGATGGTGGCTATGATATGTACCTTAAAGATGCTCACAAACAAGTAAGTAAAAAATGTGCGAAGCTAAAGTTGCCGAAGAATGAACAGCACAAACCTAACCCTTTGCATCATAAGTATATTTTGGATTATTCCAAATTCGAAGCTGATATACAAAACATGAATTTATTTTAGGAGATGGGGTTATATCTCTTTGACAGAGTGGAAAACATTGTGGCAGACAAAGCTATTACTCATTGCAAGCAATGGCCTCTTTCGTCACCATGTTTTCAAAAATTATCTGCTTCAGATGCAGTGAAATGCAGTATTATGAGGCAAAGGGTTAATACTGATTAGTTTAATTTTGCTGGTGCCAAATTTTAATGATTTGCTTAAGTCAATAAAATTGTTGGTACTTTTTATTGATGGATTTTAAATTTAACTTTAAAAAAAGACAAATCCATTCTGTCTGTCTTAATCCCAAATTCAGTTAAAGATTTATGTAATACAAAAAACATGAGTCGGTATTTCAAAGATAGGACTTGAGTAATGCTCAATTTGTTTTAATTCTATTTTCTGGGTGAATTTATCTGACAATTTTAGGCTTTTTTGTTTGACAACTTCATTCAGATCTTTCAGCAAATTTTGGAAAAGTAAAAACTATAAATTCTTCTTCTCACAGTATTCGGCTATGGTTGAGGCTTGTAAAACATGGGGATATCCACATGAACTTACCCCACCCACCGACAATGATTCAGGCTCTTTCTATGAAGGCTCATTTCTTCATATGGTTCTTGATAAATTTAGTCATTTATTAGACCAGGTAAGTGTTTGAGATTAACACATGAGCAAAATATTAAGAGAAAAAAGACATTTATTACTCAACTCATTGAAATTTGTATTAAAAGTATGAATTCATTTTTTTTAAATTGCTCATAAACTACAATGTAAAATCACAATTCTTAAAAATACCATATTTGATAAAATACAATCATGAATATAATTTTAAAAAAATATCCAGGGTCAAATGATCTCTGTTGAAAGGTATCCTATTTCTGGTGCTTGTTTTTTTGTGGTTTAACATCACACTAACAGCCAGGGTCATTTGGTGGCTTTCCCAACTTTAAAGGTGGAGGAAGACCCTAGGCAGAAACCTGGATAGAACCACCGACCCTCTGTAAGCTAGCTTGACAGTTTTCTCTCATGTGAAATTTTTAGTCCTGAGTGGGATTTAAACTCACAGCAGTGAGGGACTGGTGATTACTAGTCAGAGTCAGTAACCACTTGACCACGGAGACCCCTTCTGGTACTTGTCTGACAGTATTTTTTCTATGACATTATGTTTTGGTAATGATTGCATCAAATATACTTGATACCTTCCCACATAACTCTATAAGTCTCCCATACTTCTATTATATGTGTCATTAATATAAGCCCTTGGTGCATAAGTTTTGTGTGATGATACCTGCCAGTTGATATTTATTGAAAATGCTGTTTAGAACGGATGCAAAACCTGAAAAAAAATCAGATATACTTAAATGAAACAACTATCTATTTCAGAGTTATTCAATAAATTTGCAACTGACGTCAGTGATTTCAAAGTTGGCCCTTATTCCTCATCCGTGTTTACAGGAGTTTCTGCTGGATCCCTTTTTACCCTTAAAGCCGGGAATTAGAAATCTATTCAGCATATTTGTTAAGGTATGTTGCATAATGTAGAGATACAAATTGATGAGAATAATCAAGTAGTCGGGGTTTTCATTAAGAAATTAAGGAACTGATTTTTTTTGTCAAAGCAACAGATAAATCAGGCAAAAATTGTTTGTATTTTGGTGAAAATTTTAAAAATCTTGGAAAAACAACTGATTCAAACACATTTTTAGCCATTGGTTTCAATCTGTACCTGGGTGATAGCTATTGATGTCTAGTTGTGCGTAAAGGGGAAATAATTCACATTGCTGTCTTTTTTACTGAGTTATTGGCACTTATTATATTTTTACAGCAAATTCTTGTGCAGACAACTCCTTCTTCATTACTTGACCTATTTTCTTCAAGCTCTCACAGATGATAGCTATTGATGTCTAGTTGTGTGAAAGGGGAGATAATTCACATTGCTGTTTTTTACTGAGTTATTTACCCTTATTGTATTTTTACAGCAAATTCTTGTGCAGACAACTCCTTAATTTTTATATTGTGTATGTTTCATAATGTTTACATTTTATATTGTTTGATTTTTATGATGTGTATATTTTATAGGTATCCAATGAAATAAAGTCACAGAATGCATCTGAACCGGAACTTTTTCGTAAACTTGTAACTGTACGCAAAAAATTGATGGGAAATGCGACAAGCATGCAAAGGTATCTATGCTTTGTCTATAAAATAAGCCTTGAAGTTGGACTAGAATGTTTTTATTTGAATGAAATTTCATATTTAATGCTTTATTTCACAACTTTGAATAATTGAATGCTGTTTTGCTTTGTTTGAGGTAAAATTTTTTGTTTGATTGTCTTAACACTTTTAAAAGCCGTAATTTGGAACAATGATTTGTCTGGCCTGTAGCATAACCATTATGATAACAATAACATTATTTATGGTGTGAAAAATTCAGTTTGTGATCTGTCTGCTTGTATCATGTACTGTGTGTATCGATTTAGATGAATGAATTCTGAATACTTTCTGCATGGATTTCTTGATGAAGTAATGTTAAATTTGCTTCAGTTGTTCTTATGTTTGCATTTTACCAAACCATGTTTTATTGTATTACAATCATATTAGATATTCGTTTTGTCTATATAAAAATCTTGCTGTCTTTGCACTCATGTTTGGATTTTCTTGAAGCATGGTTTTAAGTTCTTGAACCAAATGAATGCTGTTGTTGGTAGTTGCCATAGCCACCATTTATTTTAGCCAATGAAATTACTGCTTTCTCTTGACCAATGAAATTGTTTGTTACTTAACATTTTTTTCAGTCTGAAGTAGGACTTCTGTCTACAGAATTATTTTTGTATAAAGAAATCAAATGTTAAGACTTGAAGTAATTTTGTTCACCTGAAACTGAAATATGTGGATCATCTTAAGCTAAAATGTGCAATAAAATCCTCTGTTGATTATGTAATAATTGTACCTTTGATACTAGTTATCTTGATTGTTAGTTTTAACGTATATGTGTCTAATGTCATTTGCAACTTTTCATTACTATGTAAAATAGCATTCATGATTCTCGGTGATAATGTAAATATGTATGATGGCATTTATGATTTTTCAAAAATAGCCTAATAACATATAATGATATTCATGAATTTTAATTAATTAAGTTAAAAATTTATCCGTTAGGAATGCAGCTCATGATTCTTTGAAAAATTTGCCATGAAAAGTGGTGTTTATGATTTTTTGTGAAAATCTAACAAAGAAGAATGGTGTTTATGATTCTTTGTAAAATTTTATTCTTGAAGAATGGCATTTATGATTCTTTGTAAAAATTTAGCCTTGAAGAATGGTATTTATCGTTCTTTGTAAAATTTTATTCTTGAAGAATGGTGTTTATGATGCTTTGTAAAATTTTATTCTTGAAGAATGGCATTTATGATTCTTTGTAAAAATTTATCCTTGAAGAATGGTATTTATGATTCTTTGTAAAAATTTAACCTTGAAGAATGGTATTTATGATTCTTTGTAAAAATTTATCCTTGAAGAATGGTATTTATGATTCTTTGTAAAAATTTAACCTTGAAGAATGGTATTTATGATTCTTTGTAAAAATTTAACCTTGAAGAAGGGTATTTATGATCCTTTGTAAAAATCAAACCAAGAAGAATGGCATTCATTTGGATCTAATGTTGATTGCTGTATGTGCTTGACTAAAATTTGTGTTAGATACAGGAATGATATTGATGCATGTCATTTTGTTCTCAGTGTCAGAAGAAATAGAACGGGATTGTTTGAGAGGTATGTTGGTGCTTTTTGTTTATCTGTGATGTCTTAATAATGCTTATAAATCATCGTTATTTTGCAATGTGAGTACAGTAGAAGATGGTTATGATGAACTCTGATGTAGGGAAGAGTTGGATATAGTAAAATTGATTTCTCTCCAAACACACCCTTCTTTGTTTCATTTCTATGGGTGTTATGGGGGTATTTATTTGGGTGCCTGATGAGTTCACTATAACCATGTCCTACAACGATTTACTTACCAGCACTATTCACTTTACATGATACAGCTACAACAGCAATTATAAAACAATCAAGTAATTTTTATTATTATAATTATAGATATTTTCTATTAAAGCTGTTTTTGTCACACTGAAAACAGCTTCAGATCCTGGTAGTTTTAATATCACTATGTTGTGCAGTAAACATTATCGGAATCTCTTAAATGTTGTTTAAGTTTTCAGCATTGTATATTTTGTTTGCAAAAGCAGGTTTTACAATGCCACTTTCATTTAATTATTTTTTGTCCAGCCCGCTTGCGGTGAGCTCGACATAGTTGTCAAATAGGGGGTTCCATGTATATGTGTCCATGTGCTTGCATACATCTGTGTGTTAGTCCTTCTGACTTTGTCTGGACCATAACTTCCCTATTCATCGATGAATTTTAAAATGACTTGGCTCAATTGTTCATCATGATGAGACGTTGTGTCATGTGCAAGACCTAGGTCCATATCTCAAAGGTCAAGGTCACACTGCGGACTCAAATGTTGCTATTTGGCGACTTCTAGTGTTAATCTCTGGTTTAAAAATTTAACCATCCCCCATTTATCTGTTAGGCTTATTGTACATTTTCATTCCTTTTATCAAACATTTAAACTACAAAATTTGGTCTGAGATTTTGTGACTGATGTTTAATGCCTGTATTTGAAATACAGTCTTTTCATTGGCTGTTTTTTTAGAGATTACTCAAAACCATCCAATCAGATGTTTGAGACTGGACTTTATTCTTATTTATCATCTCTGACTCTTAGGGAATGTATACAATTTTAAGTGATGTCTTCATTTACTTATATTCACTTTCACATGCTTAAGCATATAAGCTTAGGTTTGTTCTAATTCATTTATAGGCACCAGACTCTGTATTTAATGGGTTTTTTCAAATTCTTGATTTTTTTTCAGTTAAATGTGGTTGTAGTAAAAAGTATGTTTATGTTGTATCAATAAATGTAAGATCCATTTAATGACAACCACTAAATTAGGCTTCAGACAATGCAATGTTTATGTTTGAGTTTAGCAAGATCCTCATATTTGTTTGATATCAGTAACAGCAATATTTATATAAGCTTCTTAATATATAGCCAGTGACATTTTCTTAGTTAATTAATGTTATTGTTATTACTTATTCACAATTTGGAGTGGGGTTAATTGTTTTAATTGTGAGCACTCATTTTTATTTTATATATACTCTGGATCCCTTGACTTGTATAAGGGGCCTCTGTGGTCGAGTGGTTATGATCTCTGACTAGTTACCTATAGCCTTTCACTGCTGTGAGTTTGAATCCCATCCACGACAAAATCTTACCTATGAGAAAGCTGTCCAGCTTGCTTATAGAAGGTTGGTGGTTCTATCCAGGTGTATGCCTGGGGTCTTCCTCCACTGTAAATGCTGGAAAGCATCTGAATGAGCCTGGCTGTTGGTGTGATGCTTATCCTAGTGCATGGTATTGTTTTTAATGCATATTGCTGTATGATTATGTATTGTTATTGCTATTTGTGTTCTATTCAATTTTGTAATATAATATAAAGCACATAATTAAATAACCATTCAGTAATATAGTGTTGTAATGGTTAATGGCATGATTGAATTCTTGTACAGCAAACCTCCCGCCTATACTTTATCAGTTGATGAGATATGGGAACATACACTGTGTTTATTTCTAAATGTTCACCTGTTGAAAAAAATTGATGAAAAACAGCATTAACCCAGTGAAAAAAAGCAAGGGCATATTCTGTTTTGCATAAAATGTGTCAATATTTGGTATACATTGTGATATATTGTCATTGCAGAATGGACGATGAAAGCCGCCTTGAAGCTATCATAGTATTTGAAGAATTTTGTAAGGAACTTTCGGCCATTGTGTTTGTGAAACATCATGCTTCTATCACTGAGGAGAAGAAATCTTAACTACACTGTTTAAAGACTACAGGCAATAACAAAACAAGTGGTATAAAATGATTGGAAAGTTTGAAGTAAATTTTGGACTCATCATCAAAGTCCTTTTGAGATTTGTCATTATTGTTCATTGAACACGCTAATAATGTCTTGTTGAAAATTTCTTTGAGGAAATTATACTATTTTAACATATATTGATAAAGAATTCTAATGTTCCCTGTCACATATTTAAAAAAAATCAACAGTTTTAAAGAAACTTGATTCCCTCATGCAAATTATGTTATTACCCATCCTTCGAAAAGGTAAATTTTTGTGTGATATTAATACGAAAAAGGACATTGATATATGTCTAAACACTTGTGTAAAATCTAATGCTCTCCTGCTATTTTTGATGAAAAAGATATTCAACCTGGGGACATTAAAGGTTTTGTTGTTTAAAAATACACCTGATGTGTTATTATTTGAAATGTTATTTTGTATGGTTTTGTTAATTATTTGTTTCCTGATTTTGTGGTTGACACTTTCCAGGCATGGGAATCATAAACTGTGTGGTTTTACAAACGAGCTGGTTTTGTTTTGACTGTTTTCGATCTATAGACACTCAATCGTTGTAAGACTGTGTGCAGAGCCTGGAAATAAAGTTTGGCTTGTTCTGGAAATATGTTCCGAATTGAGATAATTATTATGAGAGGTCTGCATTCAGTTTTCTTTATTTAATGTCCGAATACTCTGCCAATGATAAATACTAGCATATAGCAAGTGGTATTTGAATTCAGACACCTGAGCCCAATTGTGTAAACGTTGGTTAACTTTAACCACTGGGTTAATTTTGAGGTTATGTTAAAATTTGGGTTAAAGTTCAGTAAAGCAGTTGTATAAAACTTAAAATATTTCTAGTTAGATTTAATCCAAGTGTCTGATATTGGTTAAGAAATCATCATGATCCTCAGTTTGTCTGTCTACTGGTCTGAATTGTTGAAGTCATCTAGTGTGTGATACAACGAAAGCAGCCATCTTGTTTCTGGTTAAATTTTGGTTAAGTTCTTAACCTAACCTCAATTTTAATCAATGTATATACAACTGGGTGCTGCTGTTTACAGGTGGGTTCAGACTCAGGTTTCACCTGTAAAATTGTATATTGTTATGCTGTTTTTTAATTTGTTATTTGCATGCCTTTGATATACACAGGAAAGTTTTATGTATTAAATGCCATGTTTTAGTACTTTTGTACATATTTATTGAATGTATACCTATGTCTTGTTCTGTTGTTTTATCCGTATCAGTGTAAATGGCATAATTTTATGTATTGAATATGTTGAGATTGATCACAAGTTTTACGAGATTGAACCATTTAATTTTGATCTTTGAGCTTGAAATTTTGGGATTGTCTTACGGGGCCTCTGTGGTTGAGTAGATATGGTCTCTGCTCAGAAATTACAACTGTGAGTTCGAATATTCCTGGGACAAAATTTCATACATGTATTTTACTTAATGTTTAATGCCACATGAGTGGCGATCATAATTTTGCATGAAATTTAATCGTTAAAAGATTTTTTTTAAATAATCCAAGAAGTATTGTGTAGTATTGTCAAGCACCATAACTTGCAAGAATTTTTTTAAATATTATGAGATTAATGCCTCTTACGGATACATCATTTTCTCAAAGACAATGTTATCGTTATATGTTTCAGACAAATGTTTAGATTATGTCTTGTAATATCCAAATGAAATAACATACAGTCAAATCTGTGTTTGCAGCTTCTGCCAAATAAAGACCACCTTGTGAATAAAGGCCATTCTTTGAAAAAACTGCCCCTGATCATTTAAAACAAACTGACCTCTTGAATAAAGGCCACCTGTCAATAAAAGCCATATTTTGCATTTTCCAAGGGTGACCTTTGTTCACAGGCTTGACTGCATATGTTTTACCGTTGAGATGTCACAAATTTAACCCAATGTAAACTGATAAAATAGAACTGTCTAGAACCAGTCTTAACAAATTAAAGCCATTTGAATTTGAAGTGTTTCACGGTATGTGAATGTTGATATAAAATAATCACATGTGCTCTGGATTATTTTAATTCTGAATAATGCTTAAAATTCCTCTATATGTGGAGAAGTTGCCAGCTCCTTGTGGTAAGTTAGTACTGGTTAGTATACAGTCCAGGAAAACTGGTTAGGTGAACCAGTCGCCTGAAAAATCTTGAAAAATGGCATTAAACCCCTGTGACAATAAGTGACATATGAACAAAAAAAACAAAAACAAAGGAAAATATAGATCATCATGCAATACTTTCAGAAATTAACATTTTGTTTCTAGGGTAACTATCAAAGAAGTCACAATAATTGTGTAATACTATTTTTATAATATTACCATTTTTGACTGGCATTGTGCAGATGTGTAAAATAAATACTGTATTATGGATTTAACCCCTTAAGGTAACTTCATAACATGAAGTTAGACCTATAAGGGTCTGAAAATGAGTGTTTCTTATAATGGAGTGGTCCTTACAATCGGGCAGTCTTAAAAGAAATCTTTGAGGTTTGTCTGTACTTAAATCAGTGTTTCATCTAGGAAGAAAAATGTTGGCAGAAATATTTAAAATTTTATTAAAGTTACTTTTATTAACATGGTATGAAAAAGTCAGAACTGAACAATTTTTTATACTTATGGGTGGATTAAAGTTCATAAAACAAGGTGCCTGTTTTTACAGCTGTTTTGAAATGTAATTATTCGATGTCCTAGATAATACACATATTGCAACTTAATCTTTTAGATTAAGGAGATTAGACTACTAACCTTTAAGTGTGGATACATTTAAAGTTAAGCTTATTTTGTTATATGTATTAAATCCTTACAATCATTTTTTATTTGTAAAAAATCTTTTATTTGTAAAAGTACATTTTTACTTCGTAAATATTAACCTTCTTTATTTTTTGTTTGGCATTTGTTTTTCATTGACATGATTTGTTTGGGATAATAATGTACGACTATGACTTGCCACCCGTTTACTATGCTGTAATGGAGTTTAATGCTATAAGGTTATAAATTGCATCAATTTTTTGCAACTTTAATCTAATCATGAATCGAAAAGGCAGTCTAAGGCTGTAATCAACTGTTCAAATAGCACTACTATTGTCAAATTGTGTCCATATTGAGACCCAAAATGCAAAATACATGAAGTAATTACGTATTAGTATTTCAAAGTAAGTGTACCTGAAATGTTTGTATACTCAAAGATGAGGTGTTCATAAGATTAATGTGATAAAGTCTGAATTTTGAGACAATTATATGATTGGTTGATTTTAAAGCTAATCTCTTTATCAGCCAATCAGTGGCTTCAGTTTTAAGGCTTGAATCCATGTCAGACATAAGTTTATACCATCAGTTCAACTGTACGTACAGTTCTGAAGTCTTCTATATCGGTGAAGTCCATTTTTTTAACCCTTTGCCTTATAATACCACATTGTCCACATCTGAAGCAGACGACTTTTGAAAACATTGTGGCAAAAGAAACTATTGCTTGTCATGAGTAATGACTTCTTTTGCCACAATGTTTTCCACCATGTCAGAGAGAAATTTTCTTAAATAAATTGATGTTCTGTATATTAGCTTTGAATTTGGAAGAGTCTAAAATGTGCTGATGAGGCAGAGGGTGAAAATGTCACTTATCCTTCAATCTTGCCAAAACCTTTTTTTACACTATGCATTTATGATTGTGTTCAACTATTGTATGTAAAGAATACTACACAAGTCATTTTGAAAAATTATACAGTCAGTCTTCCGATCTTCATAATTATTTGTATAAAATTGATCATGTTACATGCTTGCATGCTTCAATTTTTCAAATCTTAGCATTTTTGAGTTCAAAATATTTTTGGAGGCATTTGTGTTTTATTGTTCTGTCTTGTTAAAGTTGTTGAATTTATATTTCACCTCTACTGGTGGCTTTATTTTGGCCGAAAAATGCCAAAACTAAATTTCAATTACCAAAATAATTGTATTGATGATTTAGATGAGTTTCATATAAAATGTATATGAATAGCATTTAAACCTTTTTTTAGTTTTTAGTTGTTAATCAGATAGTTTAATGCTATGAAAAAAATTCAGTGAAAAATCTTTACCTCAATAAAAGGTTGATTTTTATAACATCTTTCAAACAAAAATCTTTATTTATCTTCATACAAGGTTGAATTTTATGTATAAAGCAAAAATTTGACTTTGTCTCTCCGAATTATTTGCTGATAAATTTCTGAAATCCAATTTTCACATCCATGAATAAAGAAGTTATGCAGCTTTAAAAGTTTCATTTTACTCCCATGTGCCAAACATTGAAGTTTGATTATTGATATATTTTATGTGTGGCCTAAGTCTCAACTTGTTCTATTCACTGAAGTAATCAGTATTATCATACAGTAAAACCTGAAATAGCGACCACCTCAATATTACGACCATCTTGTTATAACAACTACATGTACTTATTTTTTGACTGGTTCCAATAACTCCCTTATAATTCATTTAGATAATGAGACAATCTCATTATCAAGGTCTTACAATAATTGTAAAATATTAAGGTGTTTGATAGTCATTCAATTTATTGAGATTGAGTTGGTACATTTTCTTACTCTATACTGTGAAATTCCCCTTTTTTTAAACCACCTTCAAAGTTGGAAAAAAGGGGCATTGATCATAATCCTCATCATGCTAAGCACAATGACTGGTCGTGCTGTGATTTCATTCTTTCCACAGCTAAATAATGACCTAGACTCGTAACTATGATAGTTAACAAATAGATTCAGTGCTTGGTAAATATTTTTCAGACTTCCCGTCCTGCAGGACAAACCAGCTAAGAATTTAACTAGTTCTACAGCAATTTCAACTCATCCTTAGTCAATTCTACTCGTAATTACAAGTGGACAAGTATATTTGTCGCGCCCTGTAAATTAATTCAGCAGTGGACATGGCTTATTAGTTATTGCGAGTGCAGCATGATGAAAGTTAAGATTGTGTCATTATCAAGTTGAAAGCCGATATGAAAAGTGATTTCTTATTTAACGAGGTGGTCTTAATATTGATGTGGTCTCTAAGTAAGGTTTTACTGTAAAATTGTTGAATACATTAACAGCTTTTTACTGTTATTATTAATTATTGTATAATTGATGTTTGGTTTTTTGCTTATTTTTTGTAAATTAACATATGTGCCAAACTTTTTACATTAATTTCTGTAATTACTCTCTGTTGATAGTTACTGTCTCAGTAAATGAAGACAATAATACGAATTGGCCATTTCATCTACTAAAATATCTCTTTCGAACTTTTTTGTCATTCGGCTTTCGAAGTGGATTTATTTCAATTCTTTGCTAATTTTTAGAGTTTTAATGATTTTTATGTGTTATAACCAAGGTAAAATACTGTTTCATCTAAGGTGAAAAAGCTTTTGGTTAAATAATAGAAAGCATGCATCTCATGCCTTACTATCTTTTACATACTTTTTCCCCCAATTCTTTGTGCCATTTTGTTTGCAAATATATATATATATATTTATTTATACTGGTTTGTTTCAATTTATTTTATAAAATAGTTTGATCTTTTTTGTCATAAATGATGTTTGTACTTTGTCGATACATTGTTATGGCCTATAGGTATGGCCTATAATGGTATGTTAAATGTGGTGTCTAGTCACTAATGTAATTTATACAATGTTTTATGTTACAAAAATAAAATTTGTAAATAAATGATAAAAACCTCTGTTTTTGTTGTGAATAAAAGCCTTTTTAGCTCACCTGAGCACGTAGTGCTCGGTGAGCTATAGTGATCTGTCAGTCTTCTCCGGCCAGCCGTCGTCCGTTGTCCACACCTGGGGGTTGTTAATGCTCTAATGGTCACACTTTTGATTGAACCTTCATCAGAATGTTCGTCTCAATGATATCTTGGACAAGTTCGAACATGCGTCATCTGGGGTCAAAAACTAGGTCACCAGGTCAAATAGAATGGAAATTTTGTGAACACTATAGAAATCACAGATTTGATTGGATCTTCATGAAACTTTGTCAGAATGTTTGTATTAATGATCTTGTAAAATTAGGCAAATATAGTTCATCTCCGGTCAAAAAATAGGTCAGTAGGTCAGCACACCAGAAAATTTGTTAATGCTTTAGAGGTTGCAATTTTAATTGAATCTTCATCAAACTTTGTCAGAAGGTTTGTTTTGATAATATCCTGGACAAGTTTGAAAAAGGGTCATCTGGAGTCAAAAACTAGGTCACCAGGCAAATGACTGGAAGGCCTTGTTAACCCTGTAGAGGTCGCAGTTTTGATTGAATCTTCACCAAACCGTGCCAAAATGCTTGTCTAATGATATCTTGGACAAATTTGAACATGGGTTATTTGGGGTAAAAAACTAGGTCGCCAGGTCAAATCACTAGTAAACCTCGTTTACCCTCTAAAGGTTTTATTTACAATAACGGTGTCGTAAGAATAGCACGTTGTTTTATTTACAAAACGGTGTCGGAAGAATGTTTGCATTAATAAATTCAATTATAAATTCAATTTTTCCAACGAATATTTGTATTTCATATTCGAATATTCGACCAAAAACCGGATATTCGATTATGAAAAACGAATACGAATATTCGTTGGAAAAAAATGAATTTATAATTGAATTCATTAATGCGAACATTTGGTCCCATCCATAATTTTTAGAAAAGTTAATAGTTGAAAAATTCCTTGAAAAATTCTAAACTTTCCATTTTGTATAAAAAAGTAGACTGTTACATTCATCAAAAGCTCACCTGAAACACTTACTTGATATAGATTGGCATGGTGGTCTAGTGGTAACGTATTTGACTACCAATTGAAAGGTTGTGGGTTTGAATCTCTGAGAGACGTTTTTCAGTGTACCCCCACTTCACTACAGAGCCAGTGCTGCATTTAGAAAACCACAGGAAACGGGTGTTGTGAGTATCAATGCTTTATACCGGGGTCGATAAAGAACCAGGTTGGCTATTTGAAAAAGAGGTGGGATATTTATATATACTCGGTTCTCCTGTATCATCTCCCCTCTGCCTGGTTCTGCTCTGAAATGACCATAGCTGTTGAACGGTTTGTTAAACAGCTGATAAACAAGCTTCGCGACATTGCTTGAATACCAAACGTCAGGCAAAGTTAGAATTTCTCTCTGACCAAATGAAAATTTGTCTGACTGAATATATTATAAATAAGCGATAAATGCTGTAAATCGTGCCCAACCGCCGGTCATCTGGTCCTGTACTTGCCGAAAAGATAATGGACTGGTTTGAAATTTGCCTGACATAATAAAGCTGTCAGCCAAAGTAAGAAATAATCCTGACAGCTTTAACTGGCTTTTGTCCGTCATGAGCATTAACACGCTTTTTATACCTCTTGACCAGTTAAGTATATTTAAGCTAATTAATCAGTATATGTTCTATTTTGTATGTTATCAATGACGCTTACATAAAGTTCGTATACAGGGTTTATTGTTAGATACATGCAATAAACAGAATTAGGTTCTAATTTACTTTGCTCGGATTAATTGCAGGAATGAGGTACTGAGCAATCAAGTAAATGATATTTTTTTTTATTTTAACAATACTTCACAATGAAGCGAGGATTATTATGCTGGGTACTGTGTATGACTATCATTGCTGTGAGTAGTTACAGCGGCAGTGATATAAATGATGTATACACCAAACTGATGACAACAGATGGATACAACAAGATAATTCGACCACTCACAAACCAGTCTTCGTCAATATATATTGTTGTGGACTTTTACCTTACCTGTAAGTAATTTAAAAGACACCTACATTCTCTATTCTCAAAAAAACCCGATCAACATGATTGTATAAATTCGACACCACAATAATCTTAAAAAGTTTTCTGTTTACTTGAGTCAGTAAGTATTAAAGTCAGTTCTGTCAGTGGAATGATTGCTTTCCTTGTGTGAATACCTGTCTTTCACCCTGAGTTGTGGAAATTGTTGGCTGTGATAGCAGTCACTAGTATGAGTGGATTGGAGGCAGTTATATATATATATATATATATATATGGTTGATTTAAAACAACAAAACTTTACTGTTTCTATAGTTGTGTAATATTGAAGTAATGATTGTAACACCCAATATATATATATTGGGTGTTACAATCATTATATATATATATATATATATATATACACTTAATCCCTCAGATTGGGTGTTTCAATCATTACTTCAATATTACACAACTATAGAAACAGTAAAGTTTTGTTGTTTTAAATCAACCAAAGAACCTATCAAATTTACCCATATTTTACACGGTTACATAATAATACGGGTAAAACCTCAAAAAAATGTTAAAAAATGTTTGTTTTTCAGCAATCGTTGAACTTAATGAAAAAGATGAAAGTTTAAAGACTTCGGGTTACTTATTATGCACCTGGACAGATGAATATCTACAATGGAATTCTTCAGCCTACAACGGTGTTGATAAAATTTTCTTGGTATGTTACATATGTGTTATATATCAATCTTTTTTTTCAAACATTTAGGTACTAAGAACGTGGTCCAGTTGTTAGTGCGCTGGACTTGTAACTCAGTGACCCGGGTTCAAATCCCGGTCGCGTCAGGTCATATCCTACAATGAAAATTTGACAAAAATGTCGATTATCCTCCATACATGGAGAAGTTGCCAGCTTCTTGTGGAAGGGGAAGTTAGTACCGGTTAGAATACAGTCAAGGAAAACCGGTTAAGTAAACCGGCTGCCATATATTAAAGAAAACTTGTTGCACAATGGCAATAAAACCCCGTGATCCAATGTCCTGTTGTTACTTAGGTGTTTAATTTGTAGTACTTTTACAAATTGCTTCATTATGGTCACATTTCTTTGTAATGATATACGCAGCGTAAGATTTGAAGGTGCAGAACCAACTTTCTACTTTTTCTGACAATGATACATGCATAAGGTTTATAGGAACAGATCCAACTTTCAGCTTTTGGTGTCTTGAGTCTGGCACAAAAATACTGCTCTGAAATGAATTTTGTCATGAAAATGATACACAGTGTATAATTATGTATCTAGTAAATAGTTTTCAAATTGATAGTAGTTATTTTATATATCTTTGTTCACTTGCTTGATTGAGTATGCTTTTTCTTACATTTTTAGCCTCAGAATGACGTTTGGAAGCCGGATATATCGCTTAGTAATGCCTTCTCGACATTTTCTGGACTCGGTTCCTCATACCTTAATGTAGCTGTTTTGTCAACTGGAGAGGTTTCATGGGAACCTTCCCAGGTAGATGCGATCTTCGACCATAAGGTCAAAGATAAAAAAATCTATCAGAATATTGAACAGTTTTTATTTAAAGCATAATAGTGATTATCATCACTTTGCAACCACGTCTATATTGTGGCAACCTCATTATAACAACAATTTACAGGAGTGTTGAAATGTTTTAGCCAGTAAGTTACGAAAAGTAGAAGGGGAGTCTGGGGTTCAATGCAGTTTTGTGTCCGTTGTTTCGGAAAAAGTTGCCAGCGAGAATGCTCTAAGAATAGCCGGTTGATTTTTCCAGTTTCCAACTCATTGCCACACCCCTACATTTATATTAGGCTCAGTTTTCTGTATTTATTGTTTCATCAACTCAATAATGTGATCACCTCAGTATTAGGACTTTTTTCTTTGGTCCAAATGGTAGTTTTATGATTTTGCTTTTACTGTACAGTAAAACCTGTGAACAAAGGCCAACCTTTGGGAAAGACAAAATGTGGCCTTTATGACTGTTGACAGATGTCCTTTATTTGGATGTCAGTTTTTTCTAAATAATTAGTGAAGGTTTTTAAAAATATAGCCTTTATTCACAAGGTGGTCTTTATTGGGAGGTGGCTGCAAACACAGGTTTTACTGTATTTGTAAAGAGAGCACTTAAACTTCTTGTAATAGTTTTCCAAGACATGTATGGACGTGCATTGTTCTTTGATTTTGTTCATACACGTATATACATTATATCGCCCAGTTAGAGGTAGCTGTCAAATTATCTATCAGTGGTAAATCTGCAATATGTACGGATCTTTCCAGCAAAAATTCCAATAAACAAAAACATGCGGACAAAAATATATGCATACTATCAAATAAGTTTCTTTAATCCTGAATGATAGCATTACATGTCGTGATTTGAATCAGTTGTCAAGAATGAAAACTGATGGCTATAATTCGAAATACTGTTGTATAGTAACAGTGGTATTGGTACTTTTGCTCAGTAGAATATTTTCCACACCCATGATTAGAAGTCTTCAGCATTTTCCGGAACCTCCGGTTTTTCCCAGGTCCATACCCTACTGGTTTTTATCGTTTCTGCGGCATCGAGATTACGATTTCCGTTTCTTTTTTCAAATTTTCAACTTTCATCCATTCACTTTCCGCTTCTGTATTGAATGTTTGTCTTCTTTTTGTAGATACTTGAATCAACATGTTCGTTGGATTTGACCTATTTTCCATTTGACGTTCAGGTATGTTTTGTGTCTGTTTTTTATCAGCCTACTTTCAAAGTTTTTTAGGCTTAGATAAGGAAAGTAACTGTTAACTACAGCGCAACCTCTCCAGAGCCGCCCTCTCTTGAGCAACAGCCCCCTTCAACAACAGCATGATTTTTTTCCACTGTATAATTTAAATATTAATTTAACCTCTCTAGAAAAAAACAACCTCTCAACAACAACAACATAATTTTGCTATTCCCAAAGGGTGTTGCTTTGGAGAAGTTGCACTGTACACAAGGAGTAAAGAAAAAAAATGTTTGTTTCTGGTTACATACACATTAAAATTAGGGTATGTAGGTCGTTTTTTTTGGGGGGGGATTTTTTCTATTCTTGAAAGCTGCTCTTGAGATGATTCTTGCGCGGAAAGATAAAAAAGTGAGTCAGTGGCTGTACTGTACACAGAGCCCAAAATGCTGATCTCATGAGAAAGTTTTTTGTCTGTGGAGACCCCATAACTAAGTATAACCATGTTTAAATGTACAGTATATGGAATTTAACAAGAAGTTACATTAGTTTTACTTTAATGAAAGTGCGACAAAATTATCGTCTTTGAGTTTTGAAAGAAACTCTATTTTTCAGGAGTGTGAAATAAAATTTACTGCATGGAGTTATAAAAGATCTGAGTTAGACATCAATATGGGAAATAATGGTGTGACGCTTAATGAATATTCTCCCAACGCTGCATGGATATTACATTCAACTTCATATAAAGAGATTAACGGTCAGGAGGCAGCTGTTATATTCCTTGTTCGTCTCCAGCGTAAACCTTTATTTTATTTGGTGAATGTGTTGCTTCCTGTTATATTTCTCTCTGCTTTGAATGTATTTTCGTTTTGCCTTCCGTGTGAATCTGGTGAGAGAGCTGGCTATGGCGTGACCGTTTTTCTTTCTTTGGCCGTTTTCTTGACCATAATCGCGGCTGAGCTACCAAAGAACTCGGACAAAATATCTTACATGTCTCAATATCTTGCTTTAAATTGTGTTCTGAGCACCTTAATTGTTGCTGCGTCGCTTATACAATTAAGGCTTTCTACTCGCTCAGAAGAGTATCATATGAACGCATTTTTCAAAGGCATTGTGAAGTTCTACAACATCATTCGATGCAGGAGGGCAAAAGTTTCCTCCTGCCAAAGTGAGAAAGTCGAGAAAGTTGCAGATTCAAACTCAGACATTATCTCTAAAGAACCAGTCTACACTTGGCATCAAGTTGTGAATGCGCTTGATTTTTTCTTTTTCTGGCTTTCAGCTATCACTACTGTCTTGAGCACTTTAATAATTTTCCTTATCTTAGTTACCTATAAATTCGATGTTGGCAATGACCCAAATGCCTCATATTTTGGTGGCAATGATTATGAATACTAATTGTCTAACACATCACAATCAATTTTCTGTAGTCAAAATTAAATGTGGCGTAACAATCGCCTGACAAATTCTAGAAATAAAACTTGTTTATATGTTTGATACACATTTTTGTATTTTACACTTTTTTGAAGTGAAGTGATGAGCATATCTTTAGTCATTTTTAATATCCAAGAGCGCTGTCACATACTTTTCTTGTATTTTTATACGTAAATTGTCTCCCTCGAGATATTTCTGATTATGCCTCTCTTGTGCAGTCGCCCACACTTCAGCTCCAACCAAAATTAGTCCAATAGAACAATTTTGGAGGGTAGACTTTGAAGGTACTGAACATATTTTACTAAGATTAAAATTGTTCTGCACAGCGGGCGAGCAGTAGACATAAGGAAGGTTTATCATCTTATGTAGACCTACTTTAATGCACTCAACGAAACCTTCCTTTTAATTAGAATATGGACTACAGTGCAACCTCTCCAGAGCATCCCTCTCTTGAGCAACAACAGGATGAATTTTTCCTACTGTACGATTTAACTATAAATTTAACCTCTCTAGAGCAAATACCTCTCAACAACAACATAATGTTGCTACTTGCTCCCAAAGGATGTTGCTTTGGAGAGGTTGCACTGTACTTTTTAATCCGAGGTAGTTAAGTGTTCAGATTTTGAACATTTTTTTAGAAAAAAAAAACAAATATCTTTTTGTAATGATATTGCGAAGGTCTTTATGGCTCACCGACTATTTTGGAAGGGTGGACAAAATAAGGTACGAGGGGTAATTCTGGGGTCGCCGAATGACCTTGGCTGTTGGTGCAACGTTAAACCAGAAAAATGACATACCAAACATAATGTATACATTATATTCAAACGTTGTCCTGTTTTTCTCATCTTATACTCATCGAGGCATGCATTTTTTGCGTTTCACAAATGTTTATACGCGTACACTTCTGTGTTTATAAATAAAATTGGGATCATGTTATGGCTCAATTTAGCAAGGAATTTACGTGTACATGTATGCATTATTCCGTTTTTCTCTTATGACTTTTGATAGACATAGGAGTTTCTGCGTTAGATCCAAGTATTGTTATGTTTTTTTATGTGCACATACAGTTCTACTGTGTATTAGGCTATCGACTTGTGTCCTTATGTTTATATGTACTGTATATAAACTGTTTAGTGTCATGTCTTATGTTTCAATAAACTACTCGTCTGGCATTACTGATTTACATTAATTTATTTCATAATAACCTACTGCTTATCAAAACTCAAAAGCACGTGACTGTTTATACTTTTGGCGCGCACTGATAGAAACCAGGTCCCGGATGGTATGGTAGCATTCTCTTACCACTTGGACCAGATGTCGTTGTCGGCAGTGGAACCCATTGGCAACTCATGCCTGTTCCGCAGCCACAGTGACCATTCATTGTCTCCAATGGTCCACAGTGTTCATCTAACACACGGTAACTCTCACACACACCTACAAAACAGATGACATTGTTTGATTTTAAATTTGTAATGAGCGAATAGAGCGGAAATACTTTCTGGCATTACGCACTTGCACAAATGTATTGGTAATGATTTTACTTCATCAGCACTTTAATGTGGCGTATCATACCTTTATAATATTGACAGTAGCTCTGTATCAATACTGTGAACACATTCGTACAAAAATGATTGTCTACATTACACCTAACTCTTAACACAATAAAGGACAATATGTCCCTATGTTTGTAACTGTCAATCATGATACAATATACAATATGATTGACGGTCTGTATTGTTGAAGCGGTCGAAAAGAAATACCAGTTGTGTTAAAGGGTTGCAATATTACTGCAACGCAATAAGGAATCTTAGACCAATGATAAAGTCTTTAAATAAAAGTTCAACTCAAGCAGAGAAGGGATAAATGGCTGAATATGTTCCCACTTTGTCAAATTAATGTTTCATTTGATTGGTGTTTGTCGAGGTTCCGCGAGCTTTTTATAGTTATCAGTTGAAACTAAAAGGGGTCAGCAATGAAATAAATATAAAAGTTAACTTAGTGGTGTTTTACGACGCCCTGACTTTTTGTACAAAGCGTGCAAGAGTACTGATTGTATCACACTTGTATTTACGATGTATTTTGTGAGGCATGGGGCATTTGTCCCTTTGCCTCATATAATACCGGATTTCCCAGCATCTGAAGCAGACGACTTTTTGAAAACAATGAGACAAAAGAAGTCATTGCTTGTAATGAGTAATGGTTTCTTTTGACACAATGTTGTCCTCTCTGCCAGAGAGAAATAACCACATTTTCTTAAATGAATTAATGTTTTGTATACTGGCTTTGAATCGGGAAGAGTCCAAACTATGCTTATGGGGGAAAAAGGTTATAAAACAATACAGTTTATTAATCAGATAATCCTAACCCAGTAAAAATGTATGTTAGCTGTGCGCTGTAACAAGTCATGAAAAATGTACTTAAACTAGCTCTGGCCCGGACAGATGTATGTATGTATGTATGTATGTATGTATGTATGTATGGATGTATGGATGTATGTATGTATGTATGTATGTATGTATGTATGTAGCCAATAATTGCCTTCTGTATTCACTCTTGTCAATGCATTTAAAACAAGTAAACTGTGTGTTGTTTTAGGTACAATACATTAAAGCATTTTAGTATTTGTCATTGTCGATCGTGCACATGTATATTTACTGTTTAATGGGTCATACAGTAGAAAAAAAGCACACTGCTTCAGCATTATTTATTGTATGTGTTTCATTGTAACATTGTTTTCAACATCTGACATTGTTCAGACTTCGAATTTGATTGCTTCATTTTTATGGAGCGCATTTGTACGACCCTGGACCTGGATGGTACACCATGCCTCTCTTTCCGGCAGTGGCCTGAGTGGTTGTTTGTGACACCCATTGACAGTGAGTCCCTGTCACACATCCACAGTGTCCATTCGCGGTTTCTAATGCATAACAAGCATCACCTGTCATATGGTAGCTTTCACAAACACCTACAATATAGGCATAATGGTGACTCCATGCTGTAGAAACCTGTATACAATGGAACTCCTCTAAACCGGTCGAACTCGGTACCAGGTCATTTGGCCGGTTTAGAGGGGATGCCAGTGTAGTGGGGATTTATGAATTACATGTATATAGTAATGAAGTTGGGAGGAACCGGTTTATAGAGGAACCGGTATAGAGGGTCTCCACTGTATGTTGACTACGTTGCACTATAGGAACAAACACAAGGTTTTGTGATAGTAAAATAAAAGTTCACTTGTGGATGATTTTGTCTTGATGGCGCAGTTGGTCGCATCGACTTTGCTGGTGCTTGGCAGCGTGATAGTAGGGAGTAAACTGAGTTTACGATACAAAATATATTTATGTCCACCCTGAAGGTTCCTAATCCTTTAGTCTCTCATATCAGTCCACTAAAAAAACACTTATCAATTATTTCGCTTTTAAAACAACCTTATTAGAAAGACCGTTTATTTTCGGACCGTTTTTATACGTTTTTATACGTTTTTAATTTCAACTTGATAATGAGACCATTTCAGTATCAGGACTTTTTTTATTCGGTCGTAATGATGGACTTGATATCGCGATTTCATAATAATTTACTGTCTAATGTGTATTAAAGAGTGGCCGGTGTTCACATGGTTCCCGTCAGTAACCGGTGATTGTTGACTCAGGACGAATGTCACAATTTAATTTCGTTTTAAAGTAGTACAACCTATTCATGATGACAGTTATTATTTGTGATAACGGTCCGTACAATTCCTTGCTAGAGATTTTATTTGCAACAAGCGTCGTGAGAAATAATCGTGAACAGTTTTCTAACGGCGTGAACTTTCAAGAAACATATGTCATTTTTCTCACACGAAATTGTTATCTTGAAAAATGAACTATAAATTAAAGTGTTTAAAGCTTCAAAATGTTCCTCTCCAGTACGATACTTACCGCCAATCTAGTGTTAGAGGGCATCCGCGAAAAAGAGGCCAAATTTTGCACTACCGTATTTACATGCGAGACATATTAAACTTCTAAATGCTTGCCGTATGCTTACTCCCATATGCCCGCCTTTGTTAACTGCCTGACTATACTCTCCGTACAGTTATTTATTTCTGCACTATATTTCTTCTTTTCCAGGCTGTTTTTATTATCGGGCCCTCCGCTGTGGGACTCTGACTATTTATCACTAACTGCTTGAAATTAGAATCCCACCCGGTACCAAATTTCACATGTGAGGTACCTGTAATTTTGGAAAATGGCAGGAATGGCCCTGGCTGTTGGTGAGGCATTAAACTTCAGTGAAAAAAGAATTTCATGATCAGCGCCTTTCTGTGAAACATTCATAAATGTCTCTCTTTTAACGTATATACACTGTATAAAACATAGTGACATAATTATGCAGCGCAACGAAATTTTGATGTCTCGCGTACTATTAGTATAGCGACTTATTAATGCCACAATATTGCTATATAAATGTCGCATTCGAGACAAAAGATGTTATAATTTACCAGAAAATCAGAGAAAGTATTCTATTTATCTAGCGCACTATTTCTCGACGGAGAGTATTTGTTTACTTTTGGTAATTAGGTCACAAAGTTACGCCGCATAAATGGAAATGAAGAATGAAGAAGTCGAAGGTAATCGTGTACAATTTTGATAACAAATGTACATTCAGAGAGACAAAAGCGTGACTCTGTGTATCAGATGGAACCTAAAGGAGACCCGGACACGTGTTTTTGAACTACTTTCCAGACGTTGACAGATATGTATGTGATGGATAACGAACGACAACTCCGGATAGAGATTGGTTGACAGAGATGTATGGGAGAAATAACGAACGACAACTCTGGATAGAGATTGCATTAAATAATAATTCCGATCCATTTTATGCAAGTGCCAACATGTGACATAAATCAGCTAAACAGCTTTGTCGTTACTCTAAAAAATTTTGATATTTCGATTTTTTTCAGAATGCAGTAAAACCCAGTTATTTAGTTGAGTCATTGGAACATAATAAATGCTCGTGATATAGGTGGCGCTCTTTTTCGTTGGTTGAAAATTATACACAAATAAGACTTTTGAAACTTCTCGAGACATGTCTTGTGCTCGTGATATCGATGCCCGTAATAACGAAGTTTTACTGTACTTTATGTCTAGAAAATGTATCACATATCTTAGAATGTCGAGATGGTATTATGATAGCTACTTAGCAGTGCCTCGGCAGAAACATATCACCATAGTTTGGCTTTATTTAATTTGACACTACATTGTATTTGCAATCTCAGAAGACCTTTGAGATACGAGCTACAAACACCTTCTTTTCCATTGACTTTGTTGTTTGTTTAGAGTAACTTAAACAGTCAGTGCGGCTAGACAATGTTCATTGTTTTCAAAATAGTTCTTTCATGGCGATTTACGTATAGTACCTTGCTGTTTATCGATATACAGTGCAACCTCTGCAAAGCAACACCCTTTATGAGAAGTGAAATTGGGTTGTTGTTGAGAGGTTTAGCTCCAGAGAGATGGTAAATTAATAGTTGAATCTTACAATGGGAAAAATCATGTTGTTGTGGTTGAAGGGAGGTTGTTGATCAAAAGATTTTTAATTAATAGCTAAATCGTACAATGGGGAAAATCAGATTGTTGTTGTTGAAGGGAAGTTGTTGCACAAGAGAGGGCCGCTCAGAAGAGGTTGTACTACAAACTCATTTGTCTTCTATGCCTTCTGTGTGAACAACTGGAAGAACTAAGTTCAACAATGAACAGAATTTTATAATCTATTTGTGTGTTAGTTTAGTACAGATATTTAGTAATTTCATTCGAAATTTAGCTTTGAGGAGCACATCTGTACTCTCCAGGACCATCGTGTGGTAACAACTTCCGGCGTACAATAGGCTGTGGAACCCATTGACATGTATTTCCGGTGGTACATCCACAATGACCATTCACTACTTCAAGGGGGCCGCAAAGGACTCCTGGTGATTTGTAACTTTCACAAACACCTGGAATTTACCTAATCATGTCAACGACGACTGTCTTGTTATAGGGTGATATCATGATGGTAGTTGTTGGACGTAATAGTATGGCTGAGGGTGTAGACATGCTTAACTGTTGCCGTGGTTATGTTACTGTCATGTGGTATAGGTATATGTTTAACAGAAATTTGGTAGTCTTGTGAAATCATCGTGGTAAAGACGTAACGGAAATTTGACAGTAATGTCACAGTCATGTCACAAAAAGCATATTTGTACTTTGAGAGTCATGTGATAGTGCTAAAAGCATATTTGTAATTTGACCGTCATGTGATAGGGCTAAAAGCATATTTGTAATTTGACTGTCATGTGATAGTGCTAAAAGCATATTTGTAATTTGACTGACATGCTGAGGTTGTCATGTGAAAGTTATAACAGTTAAGAGAAATTTGACCGCTATATGGCAGTTAATGTGTTTCAAACACGATATAACTTTGATACTTGTATAAAATATATACAATAGTTGTGCGACTGAAATTGATAGTTATGTGATAGTCATTTAGTAACAATGTGAATGAAAAGTCATAGTTACGCGACGTGAAAATGGTAGCCATGTGACGGTTTGATAATTACATGTACATACATATCGAAGAGTTAAGGAGCCGAATTGGCATGGTATTGACAAAGATGATTTAAATGTTGTGGTACATCATGAAATGTATACAATCAAACCTGTGTTTGCGACTACATCCGTATAAAAACCACCCTGTGAATAAAGGCCATTCTTTGAAACACTGATTATTTAGAACAAACTGACCTCCGAATAAAGACCACCTGTCAATAAATGCCACATTTTGTCATTCCCAAGGGTGGCCTTTGTTCACAGGTTTCACTGTACTTTTATGCCATTGAATAAGTAGTTGTTAGTACAATACCTGTATCAGATACTGTAGGAACCGGGAAAGCCAGTTGTCTCTTGCTGACTACCATAAATTGTGGCTTAATGTAACAACATTCATTTGACCCACAGTCTGTGTCCTGTTTACAAATTGTAGCCTGTTACAAAGAAAAAATAATGTCAGTTATGTAATATTCTAAAATTCTTCACTTTGTGAACCAAATTGCTATGTCATGTTAATTCCACTATGAAATAGGTCTGCTCGTTATGGATTTAGTGTATAATAAGAATACAGTGAAACCTTACATAGCGACCACCTAAATATTACGTTCACCTTATTATAACGACCACTTATTTTCTGATCGTCTTCCAATAAATCCCCTATAATACAACTTGATAATTAGGCCATCTCATTATAAGGACCGATTTTTCGCGTCCCGAAGGTGGTCCTACTATCGAGGTTTTACTGTAATTCAAGAGTTTTCAAGACTCGTTTTATTTTTTATTAGTTTCTCTATATTTCTACTGCCTGGCTGCTCTCATGTGTTACAATTCAAGAGTCGTTGTTGCTGTCAATGTTTTATATTACAACAATAGGGCTGTCTATATAATTATTGGCGGTAAGCACGTAAATTTGAAAAAAAAAACATATTATGTATTACATAGATTGCGAAATAATTCATGCAGTTTCCATTATAAGTCTCAATTACCATTCATCGATTTGGACCATTTAAATGTTAAACATCAGTTTTGTTTATGACTTATTGTCACTGGGGTTGAACGCCGTTTTTCAATATTCTTTTTCAGTTATATACGACGATCAGTTCATCTAACCAGTTTTCCTGGACTGTATATTAACCAGTATTAACTTACTCTTCCACAAGGAACCGACAACTTCTCCACATATGGAGGAAAATAGACATTTTTGTCAATTTTTCATGGAAGGGTATGACCTGCCGCGACCGGGGTTCGACCTCGATTACAAGTCCAGCGCACTAACTACTGGACCACGGTCGCGGCCTTTCAAACATCAGCGCACGCGTCTAAGTCAAGAGCTTGAACAAATACACTTCAGCAGAGATTTGACGCAATGACCTTTTGGAAGGAAGTCTGGGGTTTTCTTTCTTATCCAATATCTCATATTATGTTTTTAGAAAACCAGTATTATTTAACCACTAAAATCCATTCACATTCATATAAAATCATTTAAGTTAAATAGCAATTAAACTAATGCTTGACAACATTTGAAGCAATAATGTAACCCACAAGTTAGTTTAACATAATAATTTCTGTTTGCAAAATTAAAAGAACGAACCCACCTCATGATCGATATAAAAAAAATCAAATTATTAAAATATGCAAAGTTCTTAATCCACCGATCGTTTGTTTGCTAATTTTCATAAATAATTATGCTTGTGTTTGCGTTTTTTATTTATGGCTCTACCTGAACCTTGATTTTCTGATAGTGTACACAATACTGCTTTACAAAATCAGTTCGGCATTTTCGACAGTATGTTTATAATGAATGAATGCTTTTAAAATTGTTTTTAGTATGGTAACAACGAACACTTTGTAAGGCGACAGTATAAAACTTTAAATGGGTATTAATATTATAGAATGTGTTTTTGCTAGTTTGTCACTGTTTTCATGTTGTATGATTGCTTACACAAAAATTAAATAAAATCTCATAAGAAATTAGATTACAAAAATATATAAAACCCACACTTGACTGCCCAAAGGAATGGTGACCTTAAAACCACTATGAAGGTTGTGGCAAATATTCTATAATTGCTAAGAAGTCAATAACATTTACATTCAGCGTTATAGTGAATGTTCAAACATTTAAAATTAATGCTCCATTCAAGCAGTTTTGAGAGAATAAAATCCACAAAGTCAGCTTGAAGAAAAACACTCTTCACAAAGAAGTTAAATTAAATCTTGACAACTCAGCGTTGGAGCTGTAGAATTTTTTTTTGGTTTTCTTTTAACTCGCTTTTTGCGATATTTACACAGTAAATATGTGACATTCTTTAATTCTTGAAAGCATTTTTGCCATCGATACCAGTTTTCATTTCGCAATATTTGACACACAATGTCTAAAGAAAGACCGACGCGCCTATTTCGATTCGAAAACACTCAAAAATTGTATAGATCTGAAGAAATTTACATTGTGCTAAGCCCGCAGTATAGTACAAAATTGCCCAAATACTTACCCAAGTAACATTTCTCAAAATAACATTTAGCCAGTATGATTTATATCTTATGAATAAGAGACAATAAAAGAAGAACCTTTCTAATCCAAACTTGTTCGGACTCGCAAAAATGTCCGGATTAGGGAGTTTCTTTCGGAATACAAAAGGATCAGAGAGTTTCAACCGTATTACATTTAATAATCTAAATTAAACTTACCCATGAATTAGTTTTCGCAAATTTTCCTTCAAACCATTTTGAGGTGGGTGGGGTGTGTTGTAATTATTTGTATTTGAAGGCTCATGAAGATAATCGATCGAATATAATC
This sequence comes from Lutraria rhynchaena, assembly GCA_008271625.1. Lineage (NCBI taxonomy): Eukaryota > Metazoa > Mollusca > Bivalvia > Venerida > Mactridae > Lutraria > Lutraria rhynchaena. The sequence goes on along the minus strand of VIBL01000001.1, from coordinate 12,832,429 downwards.
GTTAAAAAATGATTATAAAGATGATAATAACCATCCCATCACCAGTGATGAACCGGATCTACGTACATCGGGCGAAAGCCTTACACAAGTACGATTTAAAAAAAGCCTTTACCAAATCTGTTTATAAGATATTACAAAATAAGATTAGAAAACGTCATTCCAAACTTGGAACTACAAGCATTTATGGCGAGTGACTTCAATAATAAGATTAATCTAAATATTACTTACCAGGGACACAGCGATAGCCGCAGCCAAAAAGATGAGAGCGCATGCAGTCTTCATATTTCAATATGATTTGTTGAACGGATTTCAGAAATGGTTCTATAAGTACGTGTGGTGATAAGGTGCGGTGTCTCCATTAGTCCTTATCTAATCAGTTGTTATTGTACTATCCTTTAATTGTCACAGTGTTAGGATGATGTACTGATGTTAATGAAGTCTGTATTGCTCGCCTGATTATCTTTAACTCTCGTCATTGTTTATGGGTAAGTAAAAAGACACGCGGCAATGCTATTAAAACCTGATTTTCAACCGTTTATTGGGCAGAAACCATTTTTTTTGTTTTAGCTATATTGACACTGATCTGAACATAACAGAGACGGGGGTTATTAAACGTCGTCGATCGCCCACAAGACCAGACACTTAGACACTGTAAGAGCAATGAAGATACTCATACGAAAGATGAGAATGACTCACTTACCAACATTTTATAAGGAATTAAATATAAAGGTGGACAAAACAAATCTTCTCGTATTAAACCACGCTCTTGCTGTAGTGTGCCAAGTTTAACAGTGAGGTTAAGCGCACGCATTTCAGAAGTAATGCCGGGATCCACGCTGGATGTCGTCACTTCCGGCATTCGAAAATATGGCGAGTGACTTACCTTGACGTTTTTCTTGTACGCACAGTAGCGGTAGCGGCATGAGGATTTGTTTACAACTCAGTTTTATTGATGGGTTTAGATTAAAAGTAACGTCTGTACCGGTATAAAAATCACGGAAACCGAGTGCCTGTGTGCTGATACAACTCAGTTTTATTGATGGGTTTAGATTAAAAGTAACGTCTGTACCGGTATAAAAATCACGGAAACCGAGTGCCTGTGTGCTGATACAACTCAGTTTTATTGATGGGTTTAGATTAAAAGTAACGTCTGTGCGAGTATAAAAATCACGGAAACCGAGTGCCTGTGTGTTGATACATCTGTTTTATTGATGGGTTTAGATTAAAATAACGTCTGTACGAGTATAAAAATCACGGAAACCGAGTGCCTGTGTACTGACACAACCCAGTTTTATTCCATTGTTTGCTAACAATTACAAAATGAGTCAAAATAAATATGTTCTGAAAAAGTGCTACGGATTTTACCATGAAACCTTCGTTATAACCCAGGAATATAGTGACCTTGTAATTTTTATTTCGTTTTCTATATAAATTGATATTCATATTTGTCAAGAATACAACAAATAAAATACAATAATTAATTAATGTATTTGTTAATCATTGACATTAGCCATTACGGCAAGCTTAAGTAACAAACTGCTCTCTCAAAATGTGCCGATCCATATACTACAACCTTTTTATTTACAGTGCCTTTTATTAGTGACAAATTTATGTGCCGGGGTAATGTAGTTGTACATTAACTAATTACACCCAACAAAAAATGCAAGCGTATTGTTGATCATAACCATTTCTAAAGATTATTTCAAATTTGTCGTACCACATCACCAAGCAGGCGAGCTGAAATGTGTCTGAAATTAGTTTTACGTCACACATCTTCAAAACTAGTTGACAACAAACGGTGAGCGAATTTAAATGAGTCATTCTAGATGCACTAATTGATTTATATGTTTGAATTATTTAAAGTTAACAGGACTATTTCTATGACAAATGCTAGGGTCCGCTTTATTTAATTGAAAATATTAATTATTTTTTTTTTAATTTGCGTGAATAAATAATCTCTATTCACCAGAAAGACTCGATTGGAACCAGTTTCTATTCATGTTCTAGTATTTCTTTAACTCATTTGTAATGTTTTGTCAATGATCAATGTGTTTTATCAATTAGATAGTTCGGCTTTTCAAATTGAGTTTACCGTCGGTGAGTAAATAGCTTCTTTTTAACCAGTACCTATACAAAGAACTTTGCGTGTTAATGTCGGGTGCTATGTGCTTGATAATGATTTCTACATCTGCCTTTTATGAACTCATTGTATGCTTGTCTCTCATTATCAGTCATACATTTTTTTCATTTCTTTTTTTGTACAGTACAGTTGAACATTCCGTAGCTTAAAGACCATCCCGATATTAAGAGCACCTCAAAATTGCGACAACTTATTTTCGGATCAGTTTTGAATACTTTTTTAATATTTCAACTTGTTAACGAGACTACTATAATATTAAGACCAATATTTCGTACAAATATTGGTACGGTTTCACTGGTACGGTTATCACGGGTTGAAATCCCGGGGACGGAGATTTATACTTGACTTTTACATTCAAGATATTGCGACTCCCAACCCATACGCCCACATCACGTATAAAGTTGCAAGTCACGAGGAGGATCGGGTAAGCACGTGCATCGAATTAAAAACTGTACCCAAATCTCAGAACTTGGAGCTAAAGCAACCAATTCTTCAGACAGGACATGAAACAAACAAAAAAACTTGCCGAAAAAAGTACCTTAAGAATAAATTGTCGATTGATGAAACGGCAAATAAACTCATGCTAAATGATAAGACAGGTATAATTATGATAAATAAGTTTATCTATCCCCAAAATATTATCTTCCTTGTGTATAGTCAACTAATGATCAAGAATATTAATATTACCATAAATGGGCGTTTTATGACACTACGTACGTTTTGTTTGAGGTGAAAAAACTATAAATTAAATTTACACTGGCCTGATGTTCATTCACAGGTAAAACTGTGTAGAAAATTACTTGCGCAAAAATCACCTGTCCAATTTCTGTTTTCGTCGTTTACATTCATAAAGAAATAATGCTTCGCTAGAAATACAGTAAAACCTCGTTATCGAAACAGACTAACTGCTCGACATAAATGTGGTGCCCGTAATAACGAGGTATTTGCTTGTTGGTTGAAAATTGTATACAACTGAGAACTGAAATTGACGGGACTTCAAGACGTCCTAGAGATAAGTCCAGTGTTCGTGATATCGATGCTCGTAATAACGAAGTTTTACTGTAGTTGTAAATAATATTTTTGTTTTGAAAAGTTGAAATTCACTATTTATGTATTGAAATTAAAACCATACATTATTCGTAAAAGTTTTCCTAATTCCGTTTAAATTCTTATATTGATTTTTCCAATTAAACGAAACGCTATTGGTTGTAATTTGAGCGATGATTAATTATGAGTATGTTTGGACATGTACGACACCACAAATGATTTTACATCGCAATTTTATCAAGCGATAAAGGAGATGAATAAATATTTAGTTGCCCTTAACAGATGATAAAAGATAACCCATCAGCATACTTAATGGCGCCTTTAGTAGGGTATATTTACGCGAACAACTCTGCAATATTAAACTCATTTGTTAATGTTGATATAATGACAAGAGAAAATTACATTGTAAACACCACAGGGTCATATTCAGGCCTCAAAATGCAAATGTTTTTCCTACGTTTTTTCTTTAAGAAATATAGATAGGTAATACTACAAGTGTTAACATGCAATAGTACGAACTGCGTCAACATGCAAAGTGGATCGACCAACAAACACTATTTTAAGTAAAGTGTTCCATTGAATGAAATGGAAAAAAAACACTTTACAAAGGATTATCATTTGTTTGTGAATAGATAACAGCGGGTACACTCGAGCTACTAATTGATTATACATGAATACAAGTCTATACAAAGAAGATTGTAGTCAGGGAATATTTATTTTGCTATTATTGAGTCGAGCAAGTCGGTCCAATTTTCCATATTGTGTACATAGCGACCAGTCGCCACAAGTTCAAAATATTTACTATTATTTAAAAAATTGAATTTTATAAATTGATCATTAATATGTTTGTCATTCTCGTTTGAACTTTCTTTCGAGTTTATGAAAGCTTATGTCCTGTCATCATCGTAGAATGTTTACAACATTTTGATGATATCCGTCTCTCCGATTAAAAAGTCACATTTCACGAGGTTAATTATTTTCTAAAATAGACGCATTTATTCAGAGACTGTTCACATTATAATGTACGGTCCCTGCTATATTGGATTTAAATTTGGATTAATTTTTATCAATAATTTTATGAACACATGTTTCCTATCTTTATTTAATCAACTGTTTACTTTGTTTTGCATGTTGACAACAAGTTATGTCATCATTAGGAAAAATTGATGATAATCCCTTTTATCCGGAATATTGAGGATTTCGATCCGATCGAGTTGGGGGTCAACCACTCATAGATCGAAGTTTGAACATCATTACAAGGAAAATAATTGATTCAAACTAAATTTCGTGATATTTAAGATTGCGAAAGTCACTCATTATTTATGAATTCGAAAATACGGCACCAACAGCTTTACATACATCATTTTACTCACTGCATAATTATTTTCTGGTTGCCAGGTTATTATGTGAGTAAAATAAGACGAAATACGTTTGTCATTCTCCTCGAATATAACTTCATGTGAGGCAAAGTCCAAAAATCATTTCCACTAACATCTACTAACATATAGGGTCGGCGGGACAGCGGAACCTTTTTTTCGTGTAGTTCGGTGCATATAAAAATGAAATTATTGACAAGAAAAGAATTGACAGAGACCATAAAATGTCTAGGGCCGGTAGAAAAACAAGATTTTCGGGCTTTTTCCACTATCCTATAGGTGGTGGGATCCGCTGCCGTTTTCCAGTGGTTAGTGCGCTGGACTTGTAACCTGGAGATCCGGGTTCGAATCTCGATCGCGACCGGTCATACCCATCTATGAAAATTTGACAATAATGTCGATTTTCCTCCACATGTTGAGAAGTTGCCGGCTCCTTGTAGAGGGGCAAGTTAGTACTGGTTAGTATATAGTCCAGGAAAATTGGTTAGGCGAACCGGTCGCCGAACTGAAAAAATTGTTGAAAAACGGCGTTAAACCCCAGTGACAATAAGTCACATGAAAAAATAGGTGGTGGGTGTTCGTGCGAATATTTGGACCCCTTTTGTGCATATGAAATAGAATTATTCGCAAAACAAGTAAAATTAACCAGACTGTATCAATGCACATGGTTGGTTGATTTGTCGTGCAACAATCGTTACAGTGCAACCCCTCCAAAAGAACACCATTTGGGAGAAGCAAAATTATGTTGCTGTTGTTGTAGAGAGGCTGTTGTTCTAGAGAGATTAAATTTTAAGTTAAATCGTGGGAAAAATCATCATGCTGTTGTTGAAGAGAGGTTGTTTGCTCAAGAGAGGGTCGCTCTGGTGATGCTGCACTGTAGTGTGTCTAAAACATTTTGCTACTTACCGATGACTTAAACGAAATTACTAGATTTTAATCGTATTAAAATGATAACAAAACTGAGCTTGGTATATATGTGTTTATTTTTTATCTATTGAGCGAATTTCAAAATGGCATAACACATAATTCTTGCATAACAAATGAATGGTGCGGACATTTAAATAATTCTTGTACATTTAAAATAAAAAATAACAAATATTAGTGCGTCATTTGATTTTCACAGCTTTAATCCGAAATGGATTCCCTTGATTCTCAAATGGGTTCTTTCTTTAGATGGCGACACCATAGTATATTGTTGTTTACTGGTTCTTTTTGCATCTAATAATGTGTGTAGTAAGCGCAAGAACCACCAGGGCCCAGTGTCAAGATAAAACTAAAGTTTGAGCACACTATTTTCGAATTCAAATATCAGGTGTTAAAATATATTATAGGTTTACTATTGGATCTTGGTGAGTACTACTGGTGCCAGTTTGAAAGATAAACAAACAAAACGTTGATTTTCACGGAAAATAATATCTAAAAAGAATAAAAACACTTGAGCAAAAACTTGTCTGTTATAACATGCTCAAGTAAAAAATTAACTCAGCAAGATAATTCTATGTTTTCAACACAAAGGTTTGACTTAGTGTTATAATTTTGAAAGAAATTAGGGTACAAATAATACAAATATAGTCATAAAATACATTCGAAATAGTGTGCTCAAACTTAAAGTTTTTTCGTGAAACTGGGGCCAGCACTGTAATTAACGCTATCACCAGGAAGGACAACTCTAGTAGCGAGAGTTGTATTTGAAAGATCCCAACCATTCTATACTTTTTAAATTTTATCAAATTTGTTAAAAAGAGACATAACGATTACATTAAAGAACATTTAAGCGTTATGAAACCCGTTCTTCGAATCTTTATGCTATACATACTGATATTTTAAATCAATATATACTAATAGAACGTTTTATGAAATTTATGAATGTTTACGGTTCATTACAATACCTAAATAATTTATGAAGCAAAGCCAACTTCACGGTAGACTGGCTAAATTCTAATCATATCTGATATAGATATGGATTCAGACGATTTTTAGCTAAAATCTACCAGTCCTATTAAGCTACTCGTTCGTACAAAGCGATAAATATATATACAAATATATATTCATATAATGAAAAAGACGATTAAAAAAGCAACATCTAAACCACGCAAATATCAACATGTATACATTGCAGCTCTATAAATTCCGAAAAAAAATACTAAAAATAAATAATTTATGCCACACTTTGAATATAAAAAACTCATATCAAATTCATCAAATAAATAACTAGACAATGAGCCTATGTTTCGATTCCAGGTAGTCATGGCAACTAGGTTTTACTATATGTATATATATGTTTACATACATATATCGACTATATTTTTCAAAGACGGATCGTTTTTCTCAGAATAACAAGAATAACATCAAGGAGTATTTACATACGTTTACATAAACACTGAAAAATCAATTTGAAATGAATAATGTATTCGACTCATGAGTCAACCATTCTTTAGTTTGCGTATTCTGTAGAGTGCCATGTTAAGGATAATGTTGTATGTTTTAGTCTTTGTCCATTATTTTTGCCACCAAAAACAATGCTCCGGCCACCCAAGCCAAAATCCAAGCCACAATATCGAGAGCGAAAGCAGCACCAAGTGAATAAGCGTCATTATCGTCGTCGTGAATTTCAGACGTATAATATGCGAAACCTACCATCAAAAAGAGACCTGGAAAAAATAATCGATAAAAATGCTCAATAATTCTTCGATGAATCTCTGCCTTTTTATTTCTGAACGGAAACGGGTTTTAGCGCGTCTGGTGTCAATCATCGGAACCCCTCGTGTGTTGACAGTTCTTCATTCGAGGAGTTCCGATTGCAAGATAATGAAGCGTACGGATGTACCCGAAGTTATCTGATTGGAAAATGATGCTAGTGCACAATATTGTGCAGATTACTTTGTGATGGTGAAATATCAATTCACTTTGGTATTTACAAGTTAAATAAATACAGTCCATATTCTTATAAACCCTCTTCAATAGAATGAAGAAGTTGTCTTGATTTATATAAAACTCGGGTTCCACATTTCTTTTCAATTGTATTTTAATTATCAAATACCACCAGCGCCCAATTGTATAAACATTGGTAAATTCTTACCACTGGCTTAAATTTTAGATAAGGTTAAATTTTGGGTTAAAGTTTGGTAGAGCAATTGTATAACAGTTTGGTTAAATTCTAATAATTCTAAAAATCCAGAAATTATTTGTGGTTTGATTTAACCCAATAATCTAATATTGGTAAGAAGTTGTCAAGATCCTCAGTTTGTCTGTTGACTGGTCTAAATTGTTCAGGTTGTCCAGCGTTCGGTACAACTAGTGCTGACATCTTGTATCTATTTAACTTTTGGTTAACTTCTTAACCTAGCCTTAAATTTAACCAAAGTTTATACCAATGGGTGCAGACAGTTAATCTAACCAGTTCTGGATTCTGTGTCAGTTCTAATCTCCGCAAGTAACAGCGAATGAATCATTCGAATCAGGGATGGTGGACGAATGGTCTTAGACATTATTAACCAAATTGCTAAAGAGGACATACGCCGCGTCCGGAGTTCGAACTCACGAATCTGAAGTTTGCATACCACTTTACTTATTGAGCTGAGCAGGTGGGCGGATGAAATAAACAGCCGGTGATAAGATCGCATATAATGCGTAATATTGTTTGTTTCTGGTCACCCAAACTGACTGAAGTTTTCCCCGCTACCCTTGACTTTTTATTACGCCCGATAAACTGCGCATCCACTGTCTCATTTTTTTACATTTCCGCTCTAAAATAATCTCAACAGCGGTTTTCAATAATAATAAAAAATGAAAGAAAAAAACACAAGAATTTCCAGCCCAAGCAGCCTACCTATTCTTTTTTTAATGAGCGTGTGACCAGAAACAGAGCAATATTTTCACGCCTAAAACAACCAACTTATACATAATGTTGGTATGATGTCTTTCGTTAAAAAGTTACCCGAAGTACATATTTTGTTGTATTGAAGCATTTTTCAAACTTTACCTGCGACAATGTTGATGGCTCCAGCAACGAAGAATAGTATCTTCTTATCTTTCATTAGGAACAGGACAAGGATTCCGACTACAAGGCCCGGTATCAGCAGCAACAAACCTAACAAGACCATTGCCTTTACCACATTGAGGTCATCCCAAAGTTCATCAGTAGCTAAACAAAGTGTATATCAAAATTACTCGTGAGCTGTCCGTCATTGTACGGTGACTCAATTAACAGTTTCATTGATAACAAGGTTATAGCTAAACAAAGTGTATATCAAAATTATCCGTGAGCTATCCGTCATTGTACGGTGACTCAATTAATAGTTTCATTGATAACAAGGTTAAAATAAAATCAAAACAATTGGCATCCTTATCTGTAAGTTAACTCTATTTTTCTATCTGGCAACAAAATATTTTTCCACGAAAACTTGAGCTAGCTGTAGGATAACGTTAAAGGGATGAATTTATCTCATGTTAAATGTCCAGAGAGTAATAATTGCACCGTCGTATCTGCAATTGACCGCAAACTCAGGTTTGATTGCATATGATCCCATATCTCCAGTACAGACTTAACCGTTTTTTTTGCTTAGTCAACCGGACGCTATCTCCCGACATTGACGAAAGACACGATACGACAGAATGTGTAGTTTTTTACTTATATAAAAAATTAACGACTGAATATTATGTTTTAGTATAAAATTCACAAACAATCAGATTATAAGCACTCACTGTTGTCTTCCGTTAATGAGCTGCAATCAGTGTTGTCATTAATCGTTGTACATGTTCTCCATAATCCAGAATTGATTTCTGTGGCCCCAACTTCAACCATCAACCAATAAGGCAATGCGCAAGCAAGGATTGCGAAAAGAAGAGCCACACCAGTGATTACAACGCCCACGATTCCAATAATATTAGCCATAGCGTTTTTTTTCCTTGAATATCTATAATTTCTCTAGGATCTAAATCAGGCACAAACTCGATTAAGTTCAATTAAAATATAAAAAAAAATATATAAAAATAAGTTTCAGTTATTAGAATGATCCAATGATTGAAGTCCTGTTTTGCATCAGTGCGAGAACTTTTATACCATGTCATGATTTTGTTATGACGACTGAACATTGTGAAAAATAGCAACGGCTCTCTTTGTAGTGGATAGGCATGTGAGGGTCGTTTAATACGTTTTGTCACGTACAGGGACGTTCAATAAACCATTAGTGTTTTACGTTTGTGATGTTTAAAATATGCTATTCACCTATTGAATTTACTAAACTGATATTAAATGATCTCTCCGTAGCTACAAGAGTACATTTGTCCTTCCGAGGGAAAAAAATTTTGTTTTATGGGCTCTTAAATGGAAGACATTAATTTTGTGTTTATGTTAAAAAATCTTGAAAATTCAGTCACTTGATAGAATTTTAAGTACATATACAAACTTCAGATTTGTTTAACTATTAGCGCTTCAGTCTAGTAGTATTTTCCTTCACCAGGGTTTAACATTGTACCAATATACAGGGTCATTTGGCGACTTTTACAGCTTTGACGGAGGAGAAAGCCCCCAGACATGCACCTAGGTAGAACCACTGACCTGTTAGCTAGCTGGACAGCTTCCTCATATGTGAAATTTGTACCTATTGTTATGCTGAAAAAATAGTCTAATTTAGGGTTACATGACCAAAAATGAGGGTATGTTGGTAGGTAACTTTTCTATATTTTTCTGAACATTTTTTGTGAAACTACGAAGTACCCAATTTTCGTACTTTGGATTTTGCCGTTAAAAACTGTAGGTTAGAATAAACCGTTATCACAACTATTTTTTTCTGGCCTGACCATAGATGTATTGATACAGAGTAAGTCACGGTTATAGTGAACTCTGGGATAATGAAGAGTCGAAGGCAGTGAAGTATTTCTTATCCCCAGAACACGACATCTTCACTATCACCGTGTTCTACTGTAACAGACCAAAACGATCTCTTACTAAAACATGAAATACAGTGCTGTATAAACCACGATGTCTTCTTTTAATGGTCGAGTTCAAAATAAAAAAACACTGATTTCGACAGCACATTAGGTTATTGAATTGAGACAATGTCACAATGAACGCATCGTTACATTTTGAAAAAAAATCAGTTTTATATCAATGTTTCTAGTTCGACTTTTCGGGTACAAATAATGTTTCCAGATAAATGACAGTCTCTGTTGGTGCCTGAATATGGATGGATGCATAAAAACAATTGACATAGGATCTAAAAAAGTCAGATCAATCTTGATTTCATGTTCATTGAAGATGATCCGCAGTTTTACGCAATACAAACGCTCATAGATACGCTTTTCTACGCGACTAAGGCGTTTGAACGGGGCTGTACAGTGTGACATCTATATTATTCTTGACAATACTTGAGCGATTGAATTGTTTTAAATCCCATTAATCATATGTCTTCCTTTCCTCGGTCCCTTACTATTGTCTGTGTTTTACAACGCAACATGCTAATGCAAGATGTTCAAGGGAAATTAAATTCTCTCTAATTATTAACAGTTTACAGTGTTTGTATCCTACTTTTTTGAACCATTGGAATTTGTTTACAACATTTATTTGGTTGAATAATTGTCAATACTGGTCGCTTGTGTATAAATTTGTTATTGTACTGTTGCTGTAATTTAGCAAACATATACTATTAATTTCCAAATTGAAAAATCGAATGTCTATAGTCGAATAACATATTTTTATAGTCGATAATTGGTCGGCTGAATTATACTTATTTTAAGCATAATAATCAAAGTACTAAAGGCACAGAGGCAGATCGCATTTTAAAACAATGCATGCAAGGAGATAACATTAACACATTTGGGATATCACAGATCCCATGCAAGGTAAACAAATCCTTACCATTTACATACTCATATTAATATATTCTACTTATCAGGCTCATAATTTGAATAAACGCCCCTTATTAGTGATAATTATTGAGAACTAAATGTACAAGAAATGCTGAAAAAAGCAATGAAATAGAGAAAGAAAGCAATTTTAGTCCGCCAGTGATCGGTATTAATATACATTTGTATTGATATTTGATGCGTGAACATTTAGGGGTACCAGCGAACACACACGCAGAATTTACTTCAGTAGACCTAATACAAGTAGTTATTTCCTCAAATATTAAACACTAACCCCTTACCGCGGTGAGTTCGAATCCCGCTCGAGGCCAGGCAAATTTCACATGAGAGGACACTGACGATCTTGCTTACGGATGGTCGGTGGTCCTACCCAAGTTTCTGCCTGGGGCCTTTCCCTACCACTAAGTCTGGATAGACGCCAAATGACCCTGACTGTTAGTTCCACTTAAAACCCCAATGAAATAAGGATTAAAGGAAGACGAAAAATGAAAATGCAGTCATGTGATTAAAAGTTGCAGCGAATTGGGCTTCAAAAAACATTCAAAATATGATTCGTTGGAAATCTGATTTAAAGAAAGAAAACTGGTGTAAACAGTAAAACCGCTTTTAAAGATCACTTACCATATTACTACAACCTCATTATAACGACCACTTACCATATTAATACCACCTCATTACAACGACCACTTACCATATAAATACCACCTCATTATAACTGCCACTTACTTATAGACTTGTTTTCAACAATTCCTCTATTATCCAACAGAGGAGTTGCCGGCTCCTTGTGGAAGGATAAGTTAGTACTGGTCATTTATTTATACAATCCAGGAAAACTAGTTAGATGAATCTGCCGCCATATCTAACTGAAAAATTGTTGAAAATGGCGTTAAATTTAATAAAAAAAGATTCGCATGTTTATCGATAATGTATCTGAATGCGTGTACAGTGTATATGCATGAATTAGCGTATTTCCTTCAACACTCAAGTTTTTATGTTTTTATTCAAGCCCCATTGAATTTAACAAAACCATGATGAATCGCTTAAATTCGACAAAACGACTTAAATAAATTTTTTTCTATGATAAATTAAATACCCAGATTACAAAATTACTCCATTATATACAAAAAGACGGCTGTAACCACAGTGAGGCGATTCAATGTATGTAAACAGTCACTACTATAGACGAAAAAAATCAATTCAATCCTTGAACGCAATTCTATAAAAACATAACACAATCGTTCTGTCAGATGAATTCCGTGGCCTGGTTGCTACTATTAACGATTTTTTTTCTCATAAACACAGATCGGAGATCGGTGGAGTCATCTCTTATAACCACTATTAACATTTTTTTAATAAAAGAACTATTTTTGATAAATTATTGACGCTTACAAAGGTCGTAAAGAGTGTTTGGCTGAATCATTTCAATATGGTTTTGAAATTAGTTTTAAATTTGTCCAAAATTGTTATCGCATTAAACAAAATAGATTTAGTTATACATAATAGTTATTTTGAAATGTTCAGTAATTAAGTCTAGTGTCTCATCAGTTTGCCATACACATCAGCTTGGAGATGCAATGAATCGAATCAAGCATCATTTATGTGAGAACTGCCTCTGTTGTTGCTGCTGTTGCTGTTGCTGCTGTTGCTGCTAGTGCTGCTACTGTTACTGTTGCTGCTACTGTTGCTACTGTTGCTGTTGCTGCTGTTGCTGCTGCTGTTGCTGTTGCTGCTACTGTTGCTGCTGTTGCTGTTGCTCAAATGCATTTTGTAAAAAGAGTGGACTACTTTCTCATGACCCATATCCCAGTTTTAATAAGTGTAATTGTTTTTGAATGATATGTCATAATTATTATATAATTACATGTGTATGTTCTATGATAAGTCGGGTCGTCACAACAAACATGAGAGAAATTGATTAGAATTCAACATGAACTCATTTTGTTTTAAACGAATTACCCATTAAAATAGTTTTCTCGTTTGCTGTATCAATACGCATCCCTTTAAGTTTGTTATACGTCGTGAAGTAATCCTAATTAAGATATAAATTAGTAACTACCGTAATCATCAATTATTTAAAACAGTGGTGGGATAAATGTTATCAACGAAGTACACTCTGACTACTTATTGATTAGAAATCAACGTCAATGTACAGATATACCATAGCGCAGTCTTGTGAACAAAGGCCACCTTTGGGAATGACAAAATGTGGCATTTATTGACAGGTGGCTTTTATTCGGAGGTCAGTTTATTCTTAATAATCAGCGACGTTTTTTTAAAGAATGGGCTTTATTCACAGGGTGGTTTTTATACGGATGTAGTCGCAAACACAGGTTTGATTGCATACATTTCACAGGGTGGTCTTTATTCGGGAGTGGTTTGACTGTCAAACACAGGTTTGACTGTCATGGACGCCTTACCTAGGATTTCACTTTGTGGACTTGATAAAGACTTTTAGGAGCGAAAATAGTGAGCAATATGGCATGGTAACATTGTGAGTGTCAACTAAAGCATTTGTCTACCTCTTTTCAACAGAATATTCAATTTGGTTGATTAATATCAAGATCAAATACTGTAAACATCATTTCAGTGGACGCTTACTCCGCTGTCTACGAGTCATCATCGCGTATTATCGGAAAAGCAGTTTTATTACATCAAAATGTCATTGATTTCTACAAGCGAAGACACAGCAAGACATCACTTCCGGTTGTACGTATTCATAGCAAAAAATAATAACCAAAGTCACATTTTTAGTTTATCGATCGGAGGAGTTGATTGATCTAAGCGATCTAGACTGGTCTAATGTATACCGTAACTCGTCATGCAGGAAAGATTCACTTAACAATAATCAATATCGAAGCTTGATGTAAAAGAAGTTAAAATGGTCTCGTGAAATATGTTTGTCTTCAGCGACAACAGCCATTGTAATGAATCAAAGCACTGAAAGTCTTGTTATTGAGGAAACTAGAACGGCGCGTAAAATTTTACGAAACGCCGTTTTGATAAAAGGAAAGAATGGGTATTTACAACGTCATTCTATTACGTACTTTTTACGTTATTAAGAATTATTGGAAGTTGTTAAATCCCCCCCCAAAATTGTTGTTATTACAAAATTGTTTGTCTATTTATCAGACTGACCTTATTTATGGTGCCTTGTTTTCCATCAATTGGTGTGATTTCATGGAGATGATTTATTCCTTCCCTTCAATAAAATTCAGAGAGTGTTTTGTTCATATTGTGTAAAGATCAGGGAGTGTTTTGTAAAATCAATGAAGTTCAATGAGAGTTTTTTTCATATTTTGTAAAATTCATTGAGTGTTTTGTTAACATTAATGGAGGTCAAGGATTGCTTTGTAAACATTGGTGAAGTTCAGTGAGTTGTGTTTTGTTAACATTGGTGAAGTTCAGTGAGTGTTTTGTTAACATTGGTGAAGGTCAAGGAGTGTTTTGTTCATATGGTGTAATGAGCAATGGCTTATTTTGCCACAATATGTTCTACTCTGTCAGAGAGAAATAACCCAGTCTTCTTAAATAATTTAATGTTTTGTATGTTTGCTTTGAATTTGGAAGAGTCAAAAGTATGTTTATAAGGCAAAGGGTTTAGCTAAGTATTCGTCACGAATATGAACAACTAACACAGCTAAGAAAAATGTAGGAGCCCCAACCGTGGTCCAGTGAACTTTTAACTCGGCGATCTGGGTTCAAGTCCCAGTTGCGGCAGGTGATACTCTTCGATGAAAATTTGTCAAAAATGTCGTTTTCTCTCCGTTTGTGGAGAAGTTGCCAAGTCTGTCTGGTAGGGTTAGTTAGTACTGGTTAGTATACAGTCCATGAGAGCTGGTTAGTTTAACCGGGCGTATATAACTGAAAAATTGTTGAAAAACGGCGTTAAACCCAATGAAAAAAAGAAGAAAGCAATGTTGATATTCGCATATAATACATTGTGTTTCATTCCTTGTCATGACAGTGTTATACACTTACATGTAGTTTATTATACAAAATGATATATATATATACAGTGCAACTTCTCTGAAGCAACACTCTTTGGGCGAAGCAAATTATATTGTTGTTGAGAGGTTGTTACTCTAGAGAGGTTAAAATAATAATTAAATCGTGCCGTGGGCAAAAATAATGCCGTTGTTGGAAAGAGGTTGTTGCTCAAGAGAGGATCGCTTTGGAGAGGTTGTACTGTATATACACAGTTTATAAGTCCATTTTCACGTATAATCGAAATAACTGGCCATCTATAAATACCATTTAAAACAAGTATATACATGATAGAGCCGCCGCAGTTGAACACGTGACACATACTATATACACAATAAGTGCAGGATATGAGCCAATCACATTGTGAGAAATCTTCGTTCTTGTCATATTCTTAAGTTCATATTTTTCTGTAAGATAAGATGAAATACGATTGTTAGTCATGTGACAGATGATACATAATCACTCCCTTATCAACAATAAGATACGAGTGAACGTCCGTCCATTTGTCCGTCCGTCCGTCTGTCGTTCGTTCTATGTTTATTCTTATTTATTCCTCCAGTTCCTTTGCTCGTTCGTTTGGCACTCTTTCCGTTGTTTGTCCATTCATCTGACTGTTTGAATTAGGTTTTTAATATTGATCGTCAATGAGATCTCAAGTTACGCTGCGAGTGATTGGTCTAAACAGGGACCTCCGTGGTCGAGCGGTTGTAGTCTTTGCCTCTCACCGCCGTGAGTCCGAATCCACCCGGGACCACATTTCACATGAGAGGAAGCAGTAGAGCAAATTTACGGAAGGTGGATGGTTCTAGCCAGGTGTATGCCTGGGGTATTCCTCCACTGATAAAGCTGGAAAAAGTCCCCATTATGACCCAGGCTGTTGGTGCGACGTTAAACTCCAGTGAAAAAAAGCCGCGATCTGATCGGTACACCATGGTTGTATACCTTCGCTTATTTCCAACCTTACAACGTGAAACAACTTCTAAACTTGCTTAAAAATCATCTAATACAATATAACCATGAATTGTGCGACCAGATTATGAAACTTCATTCAAAGATGTTGCAAAAATATTAATGGAAGTAAAAAAATGACTAAATTTCAACCACTATTTGATGATTTTACGAATGCATTGGGTATACGATTGTTCTTAATGTTTGTACGTTAGAAATCGGAAAACATTACCTGAAGCTTTCCGTTGTCGAAATTTTCGGTGGACATCAAAGAAGACATCCATGAGTACGACTATACCGGCATATACACCGAGCACAATGTATGCAAATCTTCTTTGTGGTTGTGGAATAATGTCAACACTAAATGCGAAGAAGAATGCAATCCCTGCAAGATAGATTTTTTTACAGTGTAACCTATCCAAAGGAACACCCTTATGCATTGTGATGCTGTCTGGACCAGGTATCCCCAAGTTAATAGTGTGATATTTATTGACCATTAGTCATGGATATTTTTTTAAAGCATTTATTCAAAGCAAAAGTAATGCAATTTCAAAGTTCATCTTGGAGCTTCGTAATCAAGGTAAAGTAATATACTACAGTGCAACCTCTCCAAAGCAACACCCTTTGGGAGAAGCAAAATTATGTTGTTGTTGAGATGTTGTTGCTCTTGAGAGGTTTAATTAATAGTTAATTCAAACAGTGGGAAAACCCATGCTGTTGTTGAGGAACGGTGGTTGCTCAAGAGAGGGCCGCTCTGGAAAGGTTGCTTACTTCCGACACTTGAAAAACAATACGGTGTCAACATATGTTAAACATCAATAATTGTATCTCTTGCTTTGTCACGTTATTGTATTTTATGCCATAAGGGAACCTCCTCTCATTCAAAAGTACATTTGTCAATAATCGGTCTAATAAGCTAAAATTAATTACAATCGTTATGTTGTCTCGAGATTAATGGTCTGAATTTAATGAATTTTTAGGCGCTATTGGAGCCCAGGTCACTGATTGGTTGGTTTTGAATGTATTATTTTAATTGACCAACCACAGCGTTTTTTCTCAGATTGATCACCATTATGACTCTTGCGCGATTTAAAATTTCTCTCATCCCAGCCAATCAGAATGCCCTAAAAGTACCTGCAATTATCTGAGTGCACTTCCCTATAAACCAGTGTCCCATGTTATATACGAAACGCATTGACGAATTCTCATTGGGTCTGAAAACGCCCATCATAATCTGTAATGAGGAGGCCGCCATTACTGTAACACCCAGGTAACTATGTATCTTTGCATTCTGAAAAAAGACAAGGGATTCTTTACAGTATGACCCCCGTGCTATTGACCATCCGTATAAAGATATCCCAGGTTCTTACTACAATTTTGTTTTGTTTCAATAGATAGTTTTGTTGCTTTCGTCCTACCTCTGAATATAGACATTCAACTAGCGTTTCACATTTGGTCGTCGTACAAATGACTGTGAAGCGCTCAACACGCCCTATTTTTAATCAAATGTATTGCTGTGATTTTAGCATCTGTTCATAGTATAATACCTCTTGCTGCTTACAAACAATCATAAATGATCAACAAAACTTCCATTCAAGTGATCAATGGACATTACCAATGCAATGTAACATACACATTTCCTTTTCGAAAGATAAGGTTCGTTGTATTGACTGGTAATTGTCATTATGAAATCGATTGGAGCTTGAACTATCACGATTTTATATGTTACTACGTTAGAATTTCATGCATAATAGATGCCAAAAATATAATTTAAAATGTAATGACTAAGACACCGTACCTCTGACATTTTACCAACAGCTACAAATATTAGGATAAATCCTGCAACGGTAAATAACCACGATGTAATTGCCAGTCCTCTGTGAATCTACAAAATTGTGATGTCAATAAAAAATTATACATTAGATTTGCTAGTATGAATCATTACATAACAACACATTTGTAATCCTTGCATTGGAAGATATCTTATTATTTTTAATAATATAAATTTATTACAATTTCTCTCATATCGGTTGGTTGGTCGGTCGGTCGGTCGGTCGGTCGGTTGTTGGTCGGTCGGTCGGTTGTTGGTCGGTCGGTCGGTGGTCGGTCGGTTGTTGGTCGGTCGGTCGGTTCATCCATCCGTTCGTTCTTTCATTCGAGTCATGTGCTCGTACTCCCTAAAACTGGAATTCTCTGAAATCCGACGATTTTTCAAGTCCCACTTTTGACTCTTCTATAATCAATAGTTCTCTGAAAGCTGAAATTCTCAGGAAACAGGACTTTTGGCCCAGTATAGAAAGGTTCCGATTGTCAGGGGTTATAATGTATATCTTTATCATTTGCACGTAGAAACTGGTAAAATGCACTCACTTGTAACCATATAGTTTTGCCCCAACATGAACCTTCTTTGAATATTCCTTTGAAATGTCGAGCTATCAATAACGATATGCTAATTAACAGCATCCACGCTAGTAACATTAGTGTCCCTAAAAAAATACAAACATGCAGATATACATCTATATTAAAACAACATTTGGGACCAAATATGAACGGCTTTAATGCTAAGATGACTTTATCATCACTTTTTTCACTGGAGCTTAACGTCACACAGTCCAGGTCATTTTGGTGACTTTTTCAGCTTTAAAGGTGGAGGGAGACCCAGGGCTTACCCCAGGGTAGATACACCAATCTTCTGAAAGCCAGCTGGACAGCTTCCTAGCATGGGAAATTTGTGAGATTCTAACTCACAGCGGTGAGGGGCTAGTGATTACAAATCAGAGACCATATCAACTCTGCCACGGTGACCTCCAACTTCATTATTAACATAAAATAAGTTGTAAATATTGAAAAACGGTCACTGCAGTGAGACGGCGGTAATAATGAGACAGCTTTTAATTTAGCTTTCCCCGTACTTGTATTTAGTATAATAAGATATCATATACATGTAGAATAAACCCAATTCATTTTAATTATTTACCATGTATCTGTGCTGTCAACGGCAACGAGCTTCCTCTGACGATATAAGACTGATGTAGATCAACCATTGCGTTCGTAATGGGAGGTAACTCTTTGTAACGACGTATTACATCAGTGCCTGAATTATCGTTCGTTAAAACGAATTAAACATGGAGTGAACCAATCAGATTTTTATGCCTAAATCATCACTTAAGCCATTCAAATGTCACTGTTTTAAGCATCTGACTTATTGATTCGTGTATATAGAGAAAACCAACTTGTGAAAAAATCTTTGATCATTTTGGTTAACACGAACAATTTCCAGCGACATTTACATTTTGTCCCAAATCAACCATTTCAGGGAATTAACACAGTTCTTACTGTAATAACTGTAGTTACATTAGTAATTTATTGCTGTTGCTTTGCTGTTGTACTTTTTTAAGTAACACATCTCTGTTTTAACTCTACTTCTGCAGGATTTAGTACGTGCACTATTATAATCTGACGGCATTCGGAATTTGATAACTCGTGAATCCCTTCCTTTTGGCAACAATGTAATAGACTGTAGTGGAATTATGGAAAAGCATTGGGCCAGTTCATTGTACTCCTTTTCGACGATGTAGTAACGGTGATGTTCAAATCAGGGAAAAGCACCTCGTGGTCAAAATGGGCATGGTATCAACAGTTAGATGTATTCTAGTTCATCCGAATGATATTCGTTTATTATATGTGTATATGAATAGGATTATCATTGAAATAATACCATGTACAAGACAACAAATTGGTGGCTTTTTTAAGATTGTCTGAATTGGGTACAGCTTAGTTAAAACAAACCACAAATGTTTTTAAAAAAAAATATATACGTTGTCGCACTTACCGTCAAATAGATCTCCCCAAGATAAGATCATATAATGTTCTTCATTTAAGTCGTATATCTTCTGTAATCTGTGCTCCTCCCCTACATAGACATTCATAGACAAAGGCCGAGTGAAGCGACAAAATAAACGGTTATCCGTAAATACGGCTTGTATGTCTGTTATACCATCCTGAAAAAAAAACAGGAACGAGATACGTAAAGTGGTCCCCGTTCATTCGGTCGGTAAATTGGGTTTCCCGTTATATGTTGCGGTGTACCAAAGGTGTAGACAGAGACGACGGCACAAATTCGGTGCACTGCAACTTGGTACGGTGACCAGTTTACGAGATAAGTAAGCGCTCGAAGATCACTTGGAACCATTCGGACACATCCCTTCGAAATACGGTTTAAGGAAAGGAAGTGCGAAGCATACCGGATGGCTTTGGTACAACTGGTGTGGTCTTCAGCTAAATGATGACCACGTGATCTCGTGGGACTATTGAATCTTTGGAATTGTTTTCAAACTATGACTATCAGGAGAATGACTACTCCCCTGGAAATTATGCCAAAACATGCTAATGGTGTGTAACCCCTTAAATATTTTTTTCATGACGACTGAATATAGATTAAAGTAATTGATAAAGGGTAGAAACTGCAATTAAAAACGAAAAGCTCTGAACCAAGTTCAGCGAAAGGTATTAATATAATTTAACATCTTGGTCAGTACCGGATTGAGTAGAGTTGTGACATGCGCAAGAAAGAATCTACCTTGTATTGCCTGTCATTATACATTTCTACATTATTGTACCCGTGTTGTATAGTCAGGTTGTTATTATCAGCAGTGCACGTGATGGTCTCATCCTCGCCCTGAAAATATTATGAATACTGTATGAATACAGTGAAACCTCTCCAAAGCAAAACCCTTTGGGAGAAGCAATATTATGTTGTTGTTGAGAGGTTGTTGCTCTAGAGAGGTTAACTTTATAGTTGAAGCGTACAGTGGGAAAATTTCATACTGTTTTTGAAGGGAGGTTGTTGCTCAAGAGAGGGCCCTTCGGGAGAGGTTGCACTGTGCAATACGTAAATAATCCTATTCAACTACCGGTTGAGTTCGGAACACGGTCGATCACTTCCGATCGTTGCCGATGAGAACTCAGTCAATTTATCAGTGCCTCGATGATCTGCTGGGCTGAACATCTGATAAGCGCTAATGTTGGGTATGCTTTTCCAAGGTTTTCGATGTCTCGAAAATATTGTATCATTGTATATACGGGAAATGTTTCATAAATGGGCTTTTATATGTGTACTAACTTTACGACTGATTACAAAATGTAATTTCTGTGCATTCGTACGATTGTACGTGTTCTGGAATAAATAATAGGTGGGAAACACGTGATTTTCGATGCAACATCTTCTTTAGAATTGCCATGACCAAACGTTTGCCTCATCATGGTCTAAAACCCGCTACCTCTCGAT
Organism: Lutraria rhynchaena; assembly: GCA_008271625.1. NCBI lineage: Eukaryota > Metazoa > Mollusca > Bivalvia > Venerida > Mactridae > Lutraria > Lutraria rhynchaena. Next base: position 12,810,780 of record VIBL01000001.1, on the reverse strand, counting down.
CTCAATTTTTTACATTCTGATCTTAATAAAGGGGGAGGGGTGCATATGTAGCGTAAAAGCAAGCCAACAATTTGTTCACGAATCTGACATAAAATAGATAAAACGGTTTGATTCATCTCAGAAGGACATACAATTAATGGTTTACGTGTCTGCTTAGCGGTATTACCAAAGTCCTGTCTTTAGAAAATCCGACAGAGACGTATCCGCTCTGTGGCCCAAACATTTCGAACTGGACTGTATTATTCAGTATTTTATATGTGACAGCGGCGTAGCAATTGTCTCCCGTACAAAATCTTGGGTACAAATAGCACCCCTTGCTGATACCGCATGCATTCCAGTCGATTTCTTGAAAGTTTTGAGGTATCTAAAGGATAGGAAAAAAGTATGCATATGTAAGAAAACAGAACTGATTGAAGCAATTTTATTCTGTATTTATTAAACAGAATATTTGCTAAAAATTTTAAAGCAGTACAATTATTATTCAGTATCAAATAAATTCTAATTTTTTAAACTTCACGCGTATTAAATCGAAAAATAACAGCATAACATGAGAATTTTGTAATACATCGAAACTGTTTGAACAGAAACAACTAAATAAAACTTCCAATATTTTCAGTCATTAATCTCTAAATTGCGACATTGTTCTAGTTCGTACATTTGTGAATGCGAAATTCAAACCAAAACACTGGCACTGAACAAAACTCGAATAAAACTGAAGTATTCCAAAATATGGTAGTGGATAATGTCCGGGTCACCCGTGAATATGTTCATTACGGAAATAATGGAATTGTTATAAAGTAAAAGAAGAAGAGAGTGATATTTTCCACATACATTAAAACAAACCTACGTATGTTGGGATTGGTTCGTCCCCAAGAAAAGTCGCCTCTGTGATTTGAACGGTGACTTCGGTCCAGAATATCTCAAACGATTCCACAAAGCTGATCCTGAATTATGATCAAATAATGTTACTTGCTGTGGAGGATGTCAAATACATAATTTTGCACAAATTACTTAAATCTTTGTCGAACAGTTATTTCTACATTATCACTGAAGTCCGCCTTCCGCAGGAAGTATGTCGAAAAAAATAAGTTAGAGACTCATAAAAGTATTTGTTTATATGTTGTACATTTGCCAATGATTCTGATCTACCATCGCAAGATTTTTAAGTTACTTACACAAATTCAATGTCTCCGTATGAAACTGATGGTGCCAACCAAGTTAATTGTATTTCTTCCAACGGCTGGTTGTCTTTGTTGGTAACTACATTCTAAAGGTTAAAATGATTATACTGAGTACACGTACTACGTTGTTATATTTTTGTTCAAATTAAAATTCCCATCAGGGCATCCGTGTTTGAGTGATTTGTCTTTGACTTGTTGAACTGTGAGTTCGAGTCCAAAAAGGGACAAGATTTCATATATGAGGGAGCTGTCCAGTTAGCTTACGAAAGGTCGATGGTTCCACCAATGTGTAGGACTCGAACCCGCGACCTTCTGCTTGCAAGTCAGCTGCTTTACCGACTGAGCTGACGGGCATACAAAGTACTATAAACACATATATTATTTATACAACACTGTTACATTAGTAACAACACTCAAGCAATCAGCAAAAGTGAAAAATTACAACGTTGTTCTAAAGTTTGAAATGGATTTTTGGCACAAATACATTGGGTCATAAGAACCATTGTCCATTGACTTAGGAAATGAATGCATTGTATACTACTTGCAAGATTTTCAAGTTTAAACGAGTTATCTTAGCTACGAAATGTCTATGAAACAACACCGTGTTCCGTTTTTATGCAACCATCTACATGTATGATGTAAGAACATCCAACCTACCCGTACTCCGCCTAGACAATCCATGGTCCGTGTCACATTACTTGACCAGTCAACAAACTTCCCAACTATACGGTCTGTGTCGCCATATTTTGGACGGGCCCTGATTTGGTAACCTCTGAATTTCCGACCAGACAACGTGGAGTTGAGAGATACTGTAAATTAAATATGATATAAACTTGTAGATACAGTATATACACAGCTTGTATGCACGATGAAGAAATTATTACACTAAAGTAAGAGAGAAATATAAAATTACTGTGACCTATTTCCCGATTCCGTTTTATTTCCACTTTCGCTTTCATTTATGAACTACAATATAAAGGCACTTTCATTTTAAGCAGTTTCCAATGGTTAGCAAAAACGACATGAGCATATCTCTTAAGCAAACTCCTCAAGAATTTTTACAATTAGTGGACATACAGCTAGAAAAAAGAGCAAGCCGTTTTTAGTTTATCACCTTTTACACTATCTCCGAGGCTGTATTGCGACACGTTTGTCATCACTTGAAAAGGACAAGCTCCTGTCTGACGTTGAACACTATTGTGAACCGGAAACATTGTCAAGCACGAAAACCATGGCGCTCCGGTGGAATAACATTGAACTGAAAAAAATTTAATACTAATTTTCTTGTATGTGTAAAGTTTGACACGCCACTTGGCACAATTTGGGCGATTCCGACCAAAATTAGCCCGACAATTCAGAAGGCATTTTGCAACATGAAGTTTAGTTTGAGAGGTTCTGAAACGAAAATAAGTCACCAGCGAATGATAATAAGTTCTACAGCTTTGATGGCATCACCATAATAAAATATTGTCCTTCATTTCTTAGTTCTTGACTTGTTAGTACAGGTAGGTAACTCAGGAGCTCTGGTTAGTACAGGTAGGTAATCCAGGAGCTCTGGTTAGTACAGGTAGGTAACTCAGGAGCTCTGGTTAGTACAGGTAGGTAACTCAGGAGCTCTGGTTAGTACAGGTAGGTAACTCAGGAGCTCTGGTTAGTACAGGTAGGTAACTCAGGAGCTCTGGTTAGTACAGGTAGGTAACTCAGGAGCTCTGGTTAGTACAGGTAGGTAACTCAGGAGCTCTGGTTAGTACAGGTAGGTAATCCAGGAGCTCTGGTTAGTACAGGTAGGTAATCCAGGAGCTCTGGTTAGTACAGGTAGGTAATCCAGGAGCTCTGGTTAGTACAGGTAGGTAACTCAGGAGCTCTGGTTAGAACTGGTAGGTAACTCAGGAGCTCTGGTCAGTACAGGTAGGTAACTCAGGAGCTCTGGTTAGTACAGGTAGGTAACTCAGGAGCTCTGGTTAGTACAGGTAGGTAATCCAGGAGCTCTGGTTAGTACAGGTAGGTAATCCAGGAGCTCTGGTTAGTACTGGTAGGTAACTCAGGAGCTCTGGTTAGTACAGGTAGGTAATCCAGGAGCTCTGGTTAGTACTGGTAGGTAATCCAGGAGCTCTGGTTAGTACTGGTAGGTAACTCCGGAGTTCTGGTTAGCACTGGTAGGTAACCCAGGAGCTCCGTGTCTGTTGATCAACTGAGCATCGTGATTAAAATACTGTTAATAAGCGGCGCGAAACCCATCGTTTAAACACGCGATTTAATATTTTATTTATGTCCTATAAAATACAATGCAAAGTTTTCTTGTATTTTTAGTTATTTCGCATTCAACCATGAATGTTTGGCCGTCATTGTCAGATGCTAATAAAACTACAAGCACATGATGAACTTACACTCATATTTAAATGTATTATGAACACGCTTCATCTAAATCACGCTTAATTTATGTGTTTTTATTAAATAAATTAAAACAAGTATTTCTTTTCATGTTAATATATGCAGGATCATGAGTTACTATGTAAATAAAGGCATAAAATGCAATGTACAGTGAACCCCCGATAATGAGACCACCTTTGGGACCGGAAAGTTTGGTCGGTAAAATTGATCGTGATAATGAGAGTCTCAGCATCATGTTGAATTAGAGAGGAGTTATTGAATAATAATATAAGTGGTCATTGAAACAAGATGGTCGTAATATTGAGGTGGTCGCTATGTGAGGTTTTACTGTACATTAAAACTCCAGCATGTTCGATTGTTCATTTTTTAGTAAGTGATTAGCTGGTGTCGTTTTCATGAAGACACGTACGTCTACGAACAAAATATCAAACTTATTTCGATGAAACATTGCACTGTTCTATTATATCACAATTACTGTATGGTAAAACCTCACATTGCGATCACCTCAATATTACGACCATTTTGTTATAGCGACCACTTTTTTCGGACCGACTTTCAATAACTCCCCTATAATTCGACTTGATAATGAGAACACCTCATTATTATGATCAATTTTTTCGACAATTTTTTCCGGTCCCGAATGTGGTCTCATCATCGCGGTTTTACTGGTCTCGTTATGGAGGTTTTTCGGTAGTAATATTTACATAAAGGGAATAAAGTGTGCATAGTTTATATACTTACTAGTATTTAATATTCCAAGTACAAATACACAAATATGAGTTATGTATCTGTTCATTTTTTCAAAGTTTTTTGATTGACACATCTAAAATATAATTAATTCAACGTTGATTATTTAAGGCACACTGGTTTTATTTTACGCGCTGATTCATTCACAATTTTCACAGATATCCAGTTTCAGAGTTTATAGATATAATATTGAAAATCCGTAATCATAAAATTAGGACTGAAAAAAAAACATCATATAAAAACAATAAACATTAAGTACAGGTAAATATGGTAAAACAAGAACTGAATGTCTGTTTTTGATTCCGTTGCGGAAAGCGTGGGTGGGATACCACTATTCCAAAATTACTATCCTCATAAACTATGGTGTTCCGTTTTGACCATCTTTTTTATCCCCCCCTATCAATGACGTCCGAAAGTACAATGATAAAAAATCCAGTATTGTAAGAAAATAAAGAAAAGCCTTATTTTATTTTGTCTTTTTATTTTAGTTACATTTATTGTTTATAATTTTGCAGATAGAATTATGAAAACGTTGCCATAATTATTCCATGTATCTGTGCACGGTTTTTATCCTGCAAATTTGTATATATCTTGTATTTACCATTGCCATTGTCACGTATCTTTAATTTTGTTGTATGTAATTGTAGTTTTCACATGGGCCTCAGCGCCTATTGATTGATTTCTAAGTAAACTTTACCATCGTACTTTCTACTTACATCACTGTATTTTCCACTTTTTACCATCGTACTTTCTACTTTCATCATTGTACTACCCACTTTTTATCATCGTACTTTCTACTTTCATCATTGTATTACCCACTTTTTACCATCGTACTTTCTACTTTCATCATTGTATTACCCACTTTTTACCATCGTACTTTCTACTTTCATCATTGTATTACCCACTTTTTACCATCGTACCTACGAGCATCGAAGTTTACGATAAAAGTAAACAAAAAGAGGTGGTCCAAACTGAACACTGTATTTTACACATTGCTCTAACCGATAGTAACATTTTATTAGCGCTCTATATCAATTTGTATTTACGTAGTGCAAATAATAACAATTTATTATATATACATATATCATACGCGAGACCAAAAAAATACATAAAAATATTTTTTCTCGACATTTTTCAATGTACAGTAAAACCTGTGAACAAAGGCCGCCCTTGTTAAAGACAAAATGTGCCCTTTATTGACAGATAACCTTTATTTGGAGGTCAATTTGTTCTAAATAATCAATGATGTTTTTCAAAGAATGGCCTTCATTCCCGGGGTGACGTTTATTCGGAGGTGGCTGCAAACACAGGTTAAACTGTATTTGTAGAGTGAGGCGAAAACAGAAACGACCAAGTGTCCACCACGACAGCACCAAGGTTTGAACTTTGAAAGTTGAAAGCCTTTTTTATTGAGAATCATCATTTACTTTACATAATGTTTGTTTTGAACTAACGACAGAGATTAATGTTGAATAATTACTGAAATACTACAAGTATGGTTGATTTTACACACCAGTTGTGGATTTTTTATTGCATGATGGTTAATAAAACGATGAAGACAATTTGCAACCTGACGAAGTTCATTGTGTCGAGATTTCGATGATGTTTATCTGCTAAACTGGGTGTTCCCGTCATAAATCTGCCATTTGATGAAAGACAATTTTCATTTCACTTATTTATGGTATCAACACTGCTCTTGATAAGCTTGGTAGAGTTTTAATAATAAATATGAACGACAACTACGGACAAGTGTCTGATGCGAAGTCAGTATAAATTGAATAGATTGGACTAGACATTTTAAATCAATGCTATCAATAAGAGATTAGGCCATTTTTGATGACCTTAACCTTTTAAATATTCTTTCAAACATTCGACAATCAAAACATGATTGTAAAATTTTAAATCAATTGATTCTTGGCATGTATACAATGTAAGTTAAGTATTTGAAAAACATCGACTTGCTAAAAGATAACTTAAGTGAAGTCATGCTTTAAAATTATTTTATGAAATTGTAAACAGCAACATGTAATTTTTTCTCCAGCAATGCAACTCCATATAGACATCAGAAAATATAACATTGCAAACTTATAAAGTCATTCAAAGGCTCAGTGTCACTGATAATGTTAATTTAATTGACATGATCTGGGACTTACGAGAGGAGCGAAATCCCCATTTCGTGCATTCCCCCTCTCGCTTTCGGTGCTCGTACACATCTTTGTGTGTACTATTTTATTTTCCCTGGCTACGCCCCTGATTTTATGAAGATAAAAAATACAAATATGGAGCAGCTTTAATCGGCCTTATTTGTGTCAGGTTTACTGAATATCTGATATTTCCCGCATATCGGAATTTTAAAACAATCATAGCATTTTTCACGTTATAGAAATCGCTGATTTACTTATTAACCATTTCTGACAAATGAAAGTAACTTGCTGATTTCAAAACAACAAATCATCAACATGGAGTACAGTCCCATCAACACGAACGGCAAGACAGTTGAAAGATGGTTGTTGGTAATCATGGGACCTCCGTGGTCGAGTGTGTTCGAATCCCAGCTTACGAAAGGTCGGTTTTATCCAGGTGTAAACTTGGCGCTTTCTTCTATTGTTGAAGTTGGTAAGTCACCAATGACCCTGGGTGGTCTACTGACACTTCTTTTGTTTATATTTTTGGGGATTGCAGTATGTAATTAGTCAAAATGATACACCATATTTATGCACTTAACAAGCATGAGATGTAATTTGAAGCTACAAAACAATTCATTTTTGATAAAGGGAGGTAATTTCAAAATAGATTGCTGCTGATTGTTAACTCACAGGATGTTATCTTTCATTATAATCTTCATAATAATAAATAATAAAAGCGGCTTTAAAAGCAATAAGTTCCCACTTTGATTACCTCCCTTAGAAGATTTGTGTTGAACATATGACGTAAACTGGTTCCCGTAAACTCCTGGTAGGCTGCAACATGGAACGGGAACAATTTAAACATATGACGGAATTATACCAGTCTAGCTACAAAGTATACCGACGTCGCAAAATTGTGTACATATCCATTAGCCTCATTAATTATGTGACCACTAAAATAAAAGGAATCTCCATTTTACGGAAAATATCGCAAGAAACTAAATTTCAATCCCTATGAAATCGCCTTCATCTTATTTCGGTTAGGATTTGCCCCAGGGGACTAAGGGACATAATTTTATGTATAGTTTATTGTTTATAGTTAGGCCTATCTATCATTAAACACAATCGCGCTGAAGAACTGAAACAGTCCAGGTACGACTAGCACTCCACTAATATTAATGTCTCAGCTAAACGGTATTTTTCTTTGATATTTTCATTTCTCGTAACAAACATACTTGTTAAGTAGATTTACACAATGGCAGTTTTGAAAGCACTTATTCAAATGACAAAAGATGAGAAAAATACGCATTAATTCGCTTATAATCTTAAATCGTGCACTTCGTCAACAATGTCCCCATTTTTTACCTTTAAAATGAAGAGTTCCGCACCGTGTAAATTTGACATACTGTGGTCATATGACGCATGATTTATGTCATAATTAGAGATATAATAATATTCCTATTGTCCATTTGTCTTCTTTATTGCACTTTATGACATTTGGTTGACTTCTAAATGTAAATCGCAGCATGTGAAGAAAACGCAACGTCAGGGCATCACATTTAGTTTTAAGTTGTCAGGGACAGGGGAAAAGAAATGGATGTAAAATACTCGGACATGTTAAAACTTCTAGCATTATCATGCCTGTGTCATTTATCACATGGTTTTGCTTCGCAAGTAAGAATTGCACTTAAATTAATTACATGCTACATAATATATCAACTATTTCTAATACACATCTGTTACTGACTATTTAAACGAGTTGAAACAAAACAATGACATATTTTATTCATTATCTCAATAAATTTAGTCGACATAAGACCGAGAAGAAATATTTCTTTTTGCTGCTTCAGCACGACTAATTAATTGTCATAAATTTTGTAACATGTTTATCTTCAGGCTATACGCTTTTAAGTTGAAAGAATATTCTGTTTTAGTCTATTCTGTACCTTCCCAATAAGTTTTGTTCTGTTCTGTCTGTTCTGTTCTATTCTGTTCTGTTCCGCTCTGTTCTGTTCTGCTCTGCTCTGTTCAATTCCGTTCCGCTCTGTTCTGTTCTGTTCTGTACTGTTCCGCTCTGTTCTGTTCTGTTCTGTTCTGATCTGATCTGATCTATTCCGTTCCGATCCGTTTAATTATGTTCTCTTCAGTTCGGTTCAGCTCTGTTCCGTGATTTATTTTTTCCGCTCTGTTCTGTTCTGTTACGATACGTTCTATCAGCATATTTTTGCTGTAAACCAAACAGTACTCTATCTCCAGAATTTCAGTAATACATGTATTTAGATATATATCCGTCTACCGACCAAACGTGTCAATACCGGTTCGCGGTGACACTAAAAAAGTTCAAAGGACGTCCAGTGTTTATTTAACCAAATATTAATGCATCTATCTGAACAACGGAAAGAAACATAATTCATGTAATTAATTTCAATCCTTTATACCAACAGAAAATAAAGCACGTTTAGAAATGTACGTTATCTAACATTCAAACACTCAGACACACTGCTCGATCGTTTTTTCATTTAATTTAACTTTCTACGCGCTTTGAAGTCTTTGTTTATGGTCGTGATGTAAGCACTAAATCAACCTGATGGTTGCCCGAACTAATGCAACAAAGTACTTACTATCCTATTTCCAAAAGGTACTGATGGTTTTAACCTGACATATGACCTTAACAATGTTTTCAAATGTCGTCTTCTTCAGATGCGGGAAAATGCGGTATTAGGAGGCAAAATGTTAAGTCATTGTCGTTGTGGCGACATATGTATACAGTAAAATCAGACCATTTTTTGGGCCAAAAATATTGAGGCTGTTTCGTTATCAAATTGAAGAACAGAAATGTCGAAATCCGTCCCGAAAATAGAGTAATTGTAATAATGAAGATGTCTTGATGTTGGGGTTGTCGCTCGCTGGGTTTTTCTGTACGCGTATAACATTTAACTTGCCAACGTATTATTTTGCCACATAGCCCAGCCAAAAAATTGAGTTTCATTTCAAAATATATTGAAATCGATGTGTATGGTATTATTACATTGTATTCTCCACACAAAGGTAGCGTGTGTATTTTTGGACACTAGAAAAAAAGTCGAGATTCTTCAAAGATTTTTTCCAGTTAAGATTATGAACAGAAAAACCTCGATATTAAAACCACTTTTGGGGCCTGAAAAAATGGTCTTGATATCGAGGTGGTCTCATAATCAAGTTGAAATAAAGAAGAAATGTTAAAACTCGGCCCGAAAGTAAGTGCTCGTTATAATAAGGCGGTCGCTTAGCCAGGCCATACTGTATTTATTTGTACATAAAATAGTAATTTATTTTGATAATTTCATTTTCAGAACCCTGCATCACAAACATCTCCGATTGAAGTTAAATCTATCGACGTCTCCCCATCAACGACTGGTTGTACTAACGTGACCCTGACCTTCACAGCCATGTCATTAGTTCAAGTGGTGTGGACAGTTGACAATGGTATCAAACCAGAAGGTATGCTGGTATACGTATTGTTATGACGCATTTAGTGTTTTATTGCAAACGACGCCCATAATACAAATAGTGTAATTAGTGCTTTGTACCGCAACCATAATATTGTTCATGTGTGTATTTTTGACCACCCACAAAGTATAGTTAACCAACTGAGACGAAATATATTGTCGTTACGCACAATATACAAGAATCCCTTTCTCACCAAGTGATAGAATAATCCATAAATGTTTTACAATATGCACGTAGTTATTTTTGCCTGTACGTATTTTATCCGTTTTTCATTTACTAAAATAAAAGAAAATTCTAAATCCCATAAAAAATGCAACACAACATCCGGAAATGTCATGATTTATTTTATTTAATTCTATTATGTCACATATAATCCTATTTTATTAATTCTGTATTATCCTAATTTATCATTACTTATTACTACTTATTCCGTTTGATCAACATTCGTTCTATCATATTTGATGTTTGCTTTGCTTGAATTTATTCTATTTCATCCGAATTTATCACAGATCAATTTATTTCATTCTGTTTCTCATGACAACTAATTCTATTTGAATGCCATTTCAACCAATCAAATCAAATTAGTATTAACTCATTTTTCATAATTTCATTTCATCGTTTCATTTACATACCGTTATTAAAATTAGTTTTTAATTTTATTCTAATCGTTATATGACGCTGCTGAGATCAATCTTCATTATACGTTACTTTATATAAGTTTCATATAACTTATTCGTCATCGTTACATGATAAACACGACCTTAAATGGACATCACGCCTAACACTTGATCATATTCAATTATTTAAATTAGGCGAAAACTGTTATACTTGTACGTATATTAACATATGTTAGATATTTTCGGAAGTCAATTTGAAAAAAATGAAACGTTTCGTAGTGTCTTGATACGTAATCATAATAGATACAGATGAAGTCAGCGTGGTGTTCAATTCGTACTTTTTTTAAACGTCCATTTGTCTCTTTTATCATACAAAAACCACCATGCTTTGAGTTAAATCTAAATATAAGCGTATTTACAGTGTAATATACAGTGTCACCTCTCCAAAGCAGCATCCTTTTGGAGAAGCAATATTATGTTGTTGATGAGAGGCTGGTGCCCTGAAGAGATTAAATTAATAGTTAAATCGTACAATGGAAAAAAATCATACTGTTGTTAAGGGACGTTGTTGCTCAAGAGACGGCGGCTGCGGAGAGGTTGTACTGTATATATGTATATAAATAAAGTCCATAAGTCAAGTTGTTCGCACGACTGATATGACATCATTTGAAATCATGCGACCAAACGGAACAGTGCTCATTTCACATACTTGTGTTTTAATTTCAGATAGCCGTGTTATGTACTAAGGCCTTTTGGGCCAAACCTCAATTTTCCAACAACAATGTCAAAGTATGAAAATGTTTTGAGACGGTTTTTTGCCTCCAAAGTCCGAAAGATATGCTTAGAAAAAAATCGACCTAGATACTCCAGTTATTTTGTTAAGACAACCATAAACCTGACTATTTTTCAATCCTAATCATAAAATCGGATATTTGTTAAAAGGCGGCAAACTCGTTTGTCTATATCAAAATAATTTCAAATATTCATTGCAATACATGTAAACATTCTCGATATAATTTCAGATTTGAGCCCGAATACGATCGCACACAATCACCTTATTACTAACGGCGACAGTCATGCATCCATCTGTTTACCGTCTGATTTGGCATTTGAAAAGTTGATCCTGCATCTATTGTGTAAAATGCACTCGTTTGAACTCCACCTTGATATGCGTTTACCAAAAAGTGCCTTCGCGATCAGAGAGCCAGTACGCCAGTATGACCTCCTCGTCCCTACAGCAAGCGAGATAGGCGTGACTTCTCGCGGTGAAGCGAGATTTCCCGTGATGGTGAACACTTCCGGTACGGCGTATACATTCGGATTACTTCATGCGGAAGTGACGTTGCTTTACGGTAAATACGTAAAGCATGAATCTGCATTTTCGTTTTTACCGGTCGATGATAAGTCGACCATTAATGTGCATAAAATAGCAACGAATGGAAATGAGAACCACTTTAATGTCGCCATTAAATCTCACATTCTTCCAAAATCTGAGTCATTGATTGTCGTCATGGCCGCTTGTTCTAATCCTAACAGTATAGTTGAGCGCATTGATGTAAAACAGGAAGTTCTCATTCAAATGAATAGGGGCGTTATCTCTGGGTTTGCAAGTTTATTAAATTTCGTTGACGGACAACAAGACACAGTTAACGTGGAGAAACACAAGCATGCTACACTAGTCTGCAAAACAGTCGGAATCTCTAATCCGAAAGCCACTCTGTACAAGAAAACATCGAGAGGCATAGAACCCGTCAATCTTCCATCATATACAACGTCACTTCCGTTCGAAACAACAACAGTTTTTCAATTAATCAACGCCACAGATTCGGACGCTGGTGTATACATATGCAAAGTCTCTAAAGGTGACGTTTCAGCAAGCAAAGTATTCACGGTGGATGTTGTTGCATAATATGGTTACCTCCTAGAACCTGGAACTCTATTTAATGTTTATTATCTGACAGAACCTAACGGAGCGACAGTACGCTAAGTTTTATTAGCAGACAAAATCCGGAAAAATGTTCTGTTGAAACTTTTACTGTATGAAAATGTAAATGTTGTTTAAGTCCGCATATATTTGCATGTTTATGAAAATAATGATTGTTATATTATACTACAACATGTATTCTCGCCGAAGTATATACGCAAAATATACATGTATATATAATTATTTTCAAGTTATGTGAAACCATATAATCAACGGTTGTGTAAGTTAATGATAAATCAAATAATAATAAACGCGATCTGCACTCTTTTACCAGGAGGAAAAGTATATTGTTCACTTCATATCCGAACTGCCATTACCAGCTAGCATTCCATGTATAGTGCAACCTCTCCAGAGCGTCCCTCTCTTGAGCGACAACCTCACTTCAACAACAGCATGATTTTTCCCACTGTATGATTTAACTATTAACTTAACCTCTCCAGAGCAACAACCTCTCGACCACAACATATTTTGCTTCTTCCAAATAGTTTTCCTTCGAAGAGGTTGCACTGTAGTAGTGCAAACTAGACTGTACTGTATACGTCTTAAAATTGGCGCCCGTTTTATTCAAACGCCACGCCAATACAAAACATAAACAATAATAAATACCAACAAGTATTTTGTCAAAGAAATGTAACTCTTGCCATCCAATGTCACATTATTTAAACATGTGTTTAGTTAGCGGTTGGCTATAAAACCGAAAACCGCCAATTCCAGAACCGGCCTATTCAAAAACATCTTAGAAACGCCGAAATTTGCGCACGCATAAATAAAGATGCAAGTCTTGCCATCGCAAATTGAAGGTCGACCTGACCCAGGACATGTATGTCAATAAAGGTGAATAAAATTGTTAGACTGCTCACAAAAGTACTTTAAGAAACGGGCAATCAAGACATTGTCAAAGATGAGTCATGACTCCGTTTAATTAAAACATTTATCTCAAATAATTTATTCATGTCTTATTTTCTTTTCCTTTCGAAAGAAATTTCATTCATTTTTTTTTATTTTACTGCGGATGAAGTACATGGGTGTTCTTAAAAAATCTGATAGGACACTAACTTTGTTTAATGAGCTTGTAAAGATACGTCAAAAGTGCATGACTCAAGTTCCGTTTCCATGACACCACGTAGTAAACAAAAAACTCTAACCCCGAGCATAGTAGCCGAATTAAATCCCACAAGTATGATACCCAAACCAGTCCAAAACAACAACAACAACAACAACAACAACAAGAAAAAAACCCCAGCCAAATCCCAGGACAAAAACACCAACCAGCAAACAGGGTACTTCACCCCAATCCCCAAACATAAACACTAACTCAGAAGTTCTAGTATAACACCCAAACCAATCCCAAACGAAACAAAACAGTCAAATCCCTGGACGAAAGCGCTGACCTACAAACATGGTACCAAAGCCACATTCCCCAACAAAAGAAACTAACCCGCAACCATCGTACCCCACCCCATTCCCAAAAGAATACATTACGCCATGGACAATCAACACGGCGCGCGCTAATAGTCAAACGACAAGGTGCAGAAAGATGGTATGATAGGTCAACCATTGATAATATCATAAAACGGTATGTACGATTTTAAGTACTGAATAAAATCAAACTTCCGCACGAACGTTAAATGATATTCCGATATGAAAATATACAGCATACCTGTGTTTGGGACCACCGAATAAGGACCACCCTGTAAATGAAAGTCACTCTCTGAAGGAAACGTTGAATTAACTGACCTCCGAATAAAGGCCATCTGTCAATAAAGAACATATTTTGTCTCTCCCAAGGGTGACCTTGGTTCACAGGTTTGACTGTATTTAAAACAAAAATACTTTGTTTGACATTGTAATAAACAAATATCACGAGAGGCGCGTAAACCGTGGATTTCGACAACAATGTCAATATATCAAATAAAACCAGTTTACCAAAAAAAAACATGTTGACCAAAGCTCACACCTTCAAACTGAGTTTTACGTTGTCGGCGATTTACAGCGCAATTATGATCGGTTAAATTCACGAATGCTGCCAACACCAGGCCTAGTTTGTTCAATTCAGTGTATATCCATGTGATAAAATCTTAATAGTTATTAATTTGTACATGCCAAAATACACGTATTGCATTTGAAGGATTATTTTTTATATATATTACAGTCTTATTTAGGAGTATCTCCAATATTCAAGTTATTAAAACATAAAACATGATATGAATGACAATTAGAGAAATCAGAAAAAAATTGTTGCTATTCAAGTGAAACACTAGGTTGATGTTATAACATGGACAAGCACATAATGAGATGTGGGTTTCTGTTACGAGTTTTTACAAATTTTCATAATTCATTCATGTATTCAAACAATACAGCCGAGTCATTTTTAATGACTCGATCATATTACTTTATTAAGGTGACAGTTCATAAGTATGTATTTGATGTCGCGTAAATCTACAAGTTGTTTGAAGACTCACGCCTTTTTAAACAATTAATTAAACCACGTCATGATTTCTGCTGGATTGATGAGACGTTTGCATTGATGGTGGGGTTGATGCCTTCTTGACATTGTGTTCGGTTAAGGGACTATAACACAAGAATGATGAATTCATACAGTATCAATCTCAATCGTACGTAAATTATTTGCGATGTCTTTTTTCTGACGAATCTATATGTTAATTGGTTAATAACCATGCATCGTGTTGTGATAAAATCGTATAAAAGGCTCCGTCAATATTCATTCAGCAGCCTTGGCCGTCGTTCAGCAAGCCACTGGATATACAAGTAAGTTTATGTTATGTAACAATCATTCTTTTGCTATATTTTTCAATCATATTTTTTGTTTAAGTAAAAAGAATTCAGTGGCCTCAAAATTCATAAAGCAAGGAAATTGACAAATATTTTTCGATACCGCGTTTCCGTTATTGGTTTTCATAATTATTACAATAATTTTGCTAGTTTGTATTTACTGTTAAATGTCTCAACGAACCTGGAACAATTGAGGATACATTCAATACTTTGATAAATACTTAATGTTGGGACGAATACCGCTGCTGCACGGACTTTCAGATCTCAAGCTAAAATATACCTTTCGTTTTAATATTGGGTATACAACAAAACATTATGTTATTTAGATTGTGTAACTGAATTCAAACAAGGATCAAATTCTGAATTTTATGTATTTTATGCAAAACCGAACAAACAATTCACGAATACAGTGGAACCCGTCTAAACCGATCGAGCCCGGGACCAGGTCATTTGCCGGTTTTAATGGGGAAGCCAGTTTAGAGGGGATTTCTGAATTATATAGTAATGAAGTCGGGCCTAGAACATTTGGTCGATTTACAGGGGAGACCGGTTTACAGAGGAACCGGTTTAGAGGGTTTCCACTGCATTTGTCTTCTTATTTTTTTCTTCCAGTAATTTAATCGTGTTTTATACTCTGTAAAATTCAATAATTAAATATTTTTTATGTATATAAATCATAGATTTATAAATAAAACAATTGATAAATTAAAAGATTCTTTTTCACATTTTGCTAATTCTTCATTTGTCAATAAAATGACTTTCAAATTAGTTTAATTTGATTTATTCAATATTTGATCGTGGCACTCAATGGGACATTGTAATTAAATTATCATGAAAGCAAGTCATTGCTGTGAAAAGTTAACAACTTATGATGGATGAAATGCTGACATAGGTTACGTATTTTTTACAATACACTTCAATAATTCTATAACCATGTTTATATACAAAATCCTGTAAGCTTATAAAACATAAAAATATTGACCCTCTAAAGCATTAATAAACACGAGCTCCACAGAGCAGGGCCAACGCCCGTCTGTGCCTTGTCTTGCAACTGTGCCTTGTCATGATAATCAAGTATTCCAAGTGCCATGTTGATATCTTTAAAAAGTGCAATGGGCTACATTAATTTTTGTACGACAACGACGTCGACGCCGCCGATTAATTAATATAACCCCAGAATTATGTATACAGTAATTCTCATTGCACATTACACATAATATCAACATGACTAGTATACTTAGATATATTGAGAACACCTCAATTTTAATAATATTATTTATGAATGTCACATTCTCTGAGAAAATG
Organism: Lutraria rhynchaena; assembly: GCA_008271625.1. NCBI lineage: Eukaryota > Metazoa > Mollusca > Bivalvia > Venerida > Mactridae > Lutraria > Lutraria rhynchaena. Next base: position 12,794,147 of record VIBL01000001.1, on the reverse strand, counting down.
TGAATCTAATAGGACAAGACCGGAAGTGTTTAACCCTTTGCCTCATAATACCGCATTTCCACGCATCAGAAGCAGACGACTTTTGAAAACATTGTGGCAAAAGAAGCCATTGCTTGTAATGAGTAAGGGTTCTTTTGCCGCAAAAGTGACGATTTAATAGGAACTTACAGAAAATTGTTGTAGACGCCGACCGCCAGCCCGCCCAGATGGTGTTTCTGTATAATACAATACCATTTGTACATAATTCGGACATACATTAAAAAGCATGCATTAAATAACTTACTGTGAATTACTTGAACATCAAGTACTATGCTTAAAACAAAGAGTGGTACGTTTTTTTTTCATTTAAAATTTACAACATATGACAACATTTTCTTATTTTGAAGATATTAATTCGAGAATGTCTGTATTTGGGTTTTGATCAGTAAATGTAATAAATAATACAAGTGCTTACCTTCCTGTTTCTTTCAGTCATGAAGATTCTAATTCTGCTCGCCCTTGTAATAGCGTCATGCTCGGCAACGGGCAGGCCTTGCTGGGGGAAATACTGTCGCTATGGTGGAGGTGGCTGGAGAATGAGAGGATATTATGGTGGAATGGGAGGAGGATACTATGGTGGAATGGGCGGCGGCAAATGGGGCATGCGAAGAAGATACTATGGTGGAATGGGCGGTGGCAAATGGGGCATGGGAGGAGGATACTATGGTAGTATGGGAGGAGGATACTATGGTGGAATGGGTGGTGGATACTATGGTGGAATGGGCGGTGGCAAATGGGGAATGGGAGGAGGATACTATGGTGGAATGGGAGGAGGATATTATGGTGGAATGGGCGGTGGCAAATGGGGCTTGGGTGGAGGATACTATGGTGGAATGGGAGGAGGATATTATGGTGGAATGGGCCGTGGCAAATGGGGCATGGGTGGAGGATACTACGGCGGAATGGGAGGAGGATATTATGGTGGAATGGGTGGTGGCAAATGGGGCATGGGAGGAGGATACTATGGCGGAATGGGAGGCGGATACTACGGTGGAATGGGTGGCGGCAAATGGGGCATGGGAAGAAGATACTACGGTGGAATGGGCGGTGGATATGCCAAGAAGGGTTAAACGTACATCAATTTTCAAATAACATCCATTGTTTTTGACCGGACATGTTTTATGGACTTGTGAACTTTATGTAGTTTTTATTACTTGTTGATTTTGTACTGCATTTAATAAAAGTATTGCATTTTCATACCTTCGTTAGTAATTATTCCAATTCTGAACTTAATAGAAGAAAAATGAAAGAAGGTGTTAGAAATATGAATTCAGGGTACACTGTGGACAAAATACTCGCACGCACACGCGCACCCTCACACACACATGCCCATCAAAAGTTGAATTCTTTTAAAGCTTAAATTCTATACTGAGCAAATATTGATTACAAGCAAAAAAATGATTACAAGTGTTCAAGTGAGAAAGCTGGAAATGCTTATTTGTCAATATCCAATAAAAACTGTCCTATTAGAGAGCAGACAATGCTTATTTGGTACTTTCTTGGCAATGCAAGGGCTAAAACTCCAGAATGCCAGTTGCAAACTGACTGGCCATTGAACTTGAGCTAGATATTCTGTCTATATACATTGTCATACAGTCCCAAGTTTGATGAAAATCTAATACAAGAGTGCCATAATGGCTCTATATATTGCTCAACTGAATAACTTGATAAATTGACCATATTGGTGAAGGACAACGAGTCAATGCAATACATAAAATATCAAAGCTCACGGCCATCATGTGCTTTTGGCCAAGAAGATTTTTAGCGTTTTTTCTTCATAATCTATATAATATAAGTGACTCATGGACCGTTTTGACATTCAATAGAGGACCAAACGAAAATGCTACACAATAAATACACTCTAGGGCAAGCGTGCATGGCAAAAAAAAAAAACGTTCCCAATTAAATCTATACAAAACAAGTGAGCCCTAAGTGGGCCAATTTGGTCACATAGCCATCATTTGTGAAGTCCTGGTAGAGGAACATAATTAGATCATTCCTGTGAAGTCTGACTGATATTGGCTCAGTGGGTTTCGAGATTTGTTGACAACATACATCACACAAGAGACGATGCTCGACTGGGCGATCACAACAGCTTCCTGCTTAAGAGTGCTGATATCAGTTCGTGTTGGAAAGCGGACACATTTCTAAATGCCACTGCCACCCACTGCCTTAGGCAATCTCATAATATGACTTATTTTCTGGAGCGAATAAAACATTCATTACAAATACACGTATGCAAAAATTGAGTTCACTAACTTTATCTATAAACTTTCAAGGTGAGTTTTCCCAGTGAAAGAAAGTATGCACGGATGCATGGAATGTATATGGTCTTTGACAATGAACATCATAAGATCAAACAGAGGCTATGCTCAGCTGAAAGTCGAATATAGTAAATTAAAATATGAGGAAAACAAAGATAGTCATGCAATATCAAGTGAAGCTCTGATGATAATAATATTACGTCTGTTGTACTAATATTGGCTGTTAAATGCTTTCAGCAGAAAAGTAGTTTTTGTTTGATCTCCTAAACAAAGGTCGTTAGTCCTTGTATTGGCATATCAGCACTGATATAAGTACAACAAATAATTGTACAACAAGTGCTCTGGCAATACATATAGTATACATGTCATAGGTGAATATGACAAGTAATCAAACATAAGAAATAAATCACAGATCCATGAAATAGGACGGAAGACCTTTATTTTGTAACTGACATGTTTGTAGTGATAATCCTTGCCATGAAAATAACATTCAACAAATATTCATATAGCTAATAACAAAGGTTTTAAGTACAATTTGAAACATACAACACATCAAATAAAATCTATCACACATTTTAAAGGTCAACCTAAAACACGAGCTCCACAGTAGTGGCACCAACCAACGCTCATCTGTTTTACATCATTCTATTCAATAAGCTATTTTTGACCAAAAAGAGGCATAACTCCAACATTATAGCTTATGGAATAATTCCCCTTTTATGCAACAGTGCCTGGTCATGATAATCAAGTATTCCAAGTGCTGTGTTGATATTTTTAAAAGTGCTTTAGTAATGGGCAACAGTGAAGTTTTGCTCAACAACGACGAAGCCGCAGCGATCATAATGGCTCGACTTTTTCTTCGAAACAGACAAGCTAATAACATCAAGACATGATGATCTGTTAACAATTCTGTTATAAATTCAGTCAATACATTAATGGCAAATAAAGACTTATGTCCCATTAGAACAGTATGATTGCTGTAACAGAAAAAAATATTTCAAAAAAATAATGTGAAAAAAATATCTATTTAGAAGAAAAAAATCAAATGCTAATGGAAAGTATTTTTCACATATAATTCGAAACATACACACAGACACAAGAAATTTATGCAGGTAGCTTAATAGTAACATTCTTTCCATAATTAGCAGCAATAAGAAAAAAAGTCATCTTTAAATGGCCTAAATGTCATTGTTAAAACAAAACACACTTAAGTACAACATGGAAGTTGCAAAATGTCTTTTCAATTCACTAGTGTTTGTACAGTAAAAAAACTCTCAAATAAAAACAATTTCTCACAATGACATTCATACTGTACATTTTAGTATCAAGTTTTATGACAAAGGCACCAAAAACATTTGTAAAGACTGAACAGTTTGTTTAAGATTCTTTAAATTTGACAGCTACAGATCTGCATTTTTCAAAAAAAGTTTCATATTTAAATGGAGCTTAAGTGGTCAACAAATTCTAAGTGCATTATGATCACATACAGGTAAAAGAGAAGTACTATGGCTTTCAAACAATATATGAAACCTATTGTATTAAAAGAGTTTAGGGATTGCATGCAAAACTGATATGTAAAGCCACTTTGAAGCAGACCCATATTGAACCTCTTTTGAACAACTATTTTCTATTATGGCATTTTTGGTACTTAACTGATTCTACAAAACCTGGGAAACTCAAAAAGTCTTTGATATAGACTAGAAGAGGACAAATATCTCTATTTAGTCAAGCTACTAATCTCTCTTTCTATACTTATATATAAATTGCACATTAACTATATTATGACACATTCATGAACCTCCACAATAGTCAACGTTCCTGGTAAATTTAGTTCTATCACTAACATGTAATTTTATCCAGTTAAAGGATAATACCTCGAGTTATCAGATAATATCCATTTAATTGAAAGTCTTTACGTAAATGCTAAAATCACATAAAATTTGAATAATAGGCCACTTTATCGGCAATAACTGAATGTTTGTTTTATATAAATGTAAATCTCGAATTGTGTCTCTTTGAGCACTGAGATCAATCTCGAGTTTATTAGCCATAAAATCAGACAGTTATGAGATAGAATATAATGCTACAGAATTAAGAAACACTTACTATGAGTCACATGATGTGATGTTAAAACTATGGAAAAAAAGTACAGGTTTGACTATATTTTCAAGATGAACACGAATATTTATCAAAACTTTATGATATACTCAACCATTCATAACATCAATAAAGCGATTAATTCAAAGTCATGGATTAGCACTGAATCTTACAAAAATAACAGGTTTAGGGAGCAAGCAAAGTCAAAATGATGATAAACATGCGGATTAAATCTGAGAATTAGCAGGTCTATAATAAAGTTTAATTTCCAGGAGATTTCATGAAGTAAACTAATGGTGATGTAATATGACAATAAAGAACTAATTCTAGCCTCAAACATTATAAATATAAAAATTGAACCCAAGTTTGATGAAAATCTAATACAAGAGTGCCGTAATGGCTCTATATATTGCACACATGAATAACCTGATAAATTGACCATATTGGTGAAGGACAACGAGTCAATGCAATACATAAAATATCAAAGCTCAAAGCCATCATGTGCTTTTGGCCAAGTAGATTTCTCAAGCTTTTTCTTTCTACTCTAGGTAACACAAGTGACTCATTGTGTGGGCCCGTTTTAACCTTTGATAGAGGACCAAAAGAAAATGCTATACAATAAATACACTCTAGGGTAAGCGTGCATGGCAAACATTTTTTAAAAAGGTTCCCAATTAAATCTATACAAAACAAGTAACTCCTAGGTGGGCCAATTTGATCTCAGTGCCATCATTTGTGAAGTCTTGGTACATAATAGGATCATTCCTGTGTAGTTTGACTGAAATTGGCTCAGTGGGTTTCGAGATTTGTTGACAACATACATCACACAAGAGACGATGCCAGACAGGGCGATCACAACAGCTTCCTGCTTAAGAGTGCTGATATCAGTTCGTGTTGGAAAGCAGACACATTTCTGAATGCCACAGCCACCCGGTGCCTTAGGCAATCTCATAATATGACTTATTTTCTGGAGCTAATAAAACATTCATTACAAATATGCAAAAAATTGCATCTATGAACTTTCAAGGTGAGTTTTCCCAGTGAAAGAAAGTAGGTCAGGAATGTACATCGCCTTTGACAATGAATATCATAAGATCAAACAGAGGCTATGCTCAGCTGAAAGTCTAATGTAGTAAATTAAAATATGAGGAAAGCAAGATAGTCATCCAATATCAAGTGAAGCTCTGATGATATTAATATTATGTCTGTTGTACTGATATTGGCTGTTAAATGCTTTCAGCAGAAAAGTAGTTTTTGTTTGATCTCCTAAACAAAGGTCGTTAGTCCTTGTATTGGCATATCAGCACTGATATAAGTACAACAAATAATTGTACAACAAGTGCTCTGGCAATACATATAGTATACATGTCATAGGTGAATATGACAAGTAATCAAACATAAGAAATAAATCACAGATCCATGAAATAGGACGGAAGACCTTTATTTTGTAACTGACGTGTTTGTAGTGATAATCCTTGCCATGAAAATAACATTCAACAAATATTCATATAGCTAATAACAAAGGTTTTAAGTACAATTTGAAACATACAACACATCAAATAAAATCTATCACACATTTTAAAGGTCAACCTAAAACACGAGCTCCACAGTAGTGGCACCAACCAACGCTCATCTGTTTTACATCATTCTATTCAATAAGCTATTTTTGACCAAAAAGAGGCATAAAGGCAACATTATAGCTTTTGGAATAATTCCCCTTTTATGCAACAGTGCCTGGTCATGATAATCAAGTATTCCAAGTGCTGTGTTGATATTTTTAAAAGTGCTTTAGCAATGGGCAACAGTGAAGTTTTGCTCAATAACGACGAAGCCGCAGCGATCACAATGGCTCGACGTTTTCTTCGAAAAAGACAAGCTAATAAAATCAAGATACACATAAAATGATCTGTTAAAAATTCTCTCATAAATTCAATCAAAACATTAATGATAAATAAAGACTTACGTCCCATTAGAACAGTATGATAGCTATAACAGAAAAAAATATTTGCAATAAAATAATGTGAAAAAAATATCTATTTAGAAGAAAAAAATCAAATGCTAATGGGAAGTATTTTTCACATATAATTCGAAACATACACGCAGACACAAGACAGTTATGAAGGTAGCTTTAATGCAACAGTGCCTTGTCATGATAATCAAGTATTCCAAGTACTATGTTGATATTTTTAAAAGTGCTTTAGTAATGGGCAACAGTGAAGTTTTGCTCAACAACGACGAAGCCGCAGCAATCATAATGGCTCGACGTTTTCTTTGAAACAGTCAAGCTAATAATATCAAGTCATACATAAAATGATCAGTTAAAAATTCTGTTATAAATTCAATCAAAACATCAATGACAAATAAGGACTTATGTCCCATTAGAACAGTATGATTGCTGTAACAGAAAAAAATATTTCAAAAAAATAATGTGAAAAAAATATCTATTTAGAAGAAAAAAATCAAATGCTAATGGAAAGTATTTTTCACATATAATTCGAAACATACACACAGACACAAGAAATTTATGCAGGTAGCTTAATAGTAACATTCTTTCCATAATTAGCAGCAATAAGAAAAAAGTCATCTTTAAATGGCCTTAATTTCATTGTTAAAACAAAACACACTTAAGTACAACATGGAAGTTGCAAAATGTCTTTTCAATTCACTAGTGTTTGTACAGTCAAAAATCTCTCAATTAAAAACAATTTCTCACAATGTCATTCATACTGTACATTTTAGTATCAAGTTTTATGACAAAGGCACCAAAAACATTTGTAAACGCTGAACAGTTTGCTTAAGATTCTTTAAAGAATTTGACAGCTACAGATCTGCATTTTTCAAAAAAATGTTTAATCTTTAAATGAAGCTTCAGTGAAAAGTCAAGGTCAACAAATTCTATGTGCAGTATGATCACATACAGGTAAAAGAGGAGTATTATAGCTTTCAAACAATATATGAAACCTATTGTATTAGGGTTTGGGGTTGCATGCAAAACTGATATGTAAAGCCACTTTGAAGCAGACCCATATTGAACCTCTTTTGAACAACTATTTTCTATTATGGAATTTTTGGTACTTAACTGATTCTACAAAACCTGGGAAACTCAAAAAGTCTTTGATATGGACTAGAAGAGGACAAATATCTCTATTTAATCAAGCTACTAATCTCTCTTTCTATATTTATATATAAATTGCACATTAACTATATTATGACACATTTCATAAACCTCCACAATAGTCAACGTTCCTGGTAAATTTAGTTCTATCACTAACATGTAATTTTATCCAGTTAAAGGATAATACCTCGAGTTATCAGATAATATCCATTTAATTGAAAGTCTTTACGTAAATGCTAAAATCACATAAAATTTGAATAATAGGCCACTTTATCGGCAATAACTGAATGTTTGTTTTATATAAATGTAAATCTCGAATTGTGTCTCTTTGAGCACTGAGATCAATCTCGAGTTTATTAACCATAAAATCAGACAGTTATGTGATAGAATATAATGCTACAGAATTAAGAAACACTTAAAATGAGTCACATGATGTGATGTTAAAACTATGGAAAAAAATACAGGTTTGACTATATTTTCATGATGAACACGAATATTTATCAAAACTTTATGATATGCTCAACCATTCATAACATCAATAAAGCGATTAATTCAAAGTCATGGATTAGCACTGAATCTTACAAAAATAACAGGTTAAGGGAGCAAGCAAAGTCAAAATGATGACAAACATTCTGATTAAATCTGAGAATTAGCAGGTCTATAATAAAGTTTAATTTCCAGGAGATTTCACGAAGTAAACTAATGGTGATGTAGACAAAAAAGAACTAATTCTTGTCTTAAATAGTATAAATATAATAAACTTGATTCCTTAACCCTTTGCCCCATAAACATACTTTGGACTCTTTCAAATTCAAAGCAAATATACAAAATATCAATTTATTAAAGAAAATCAGGTTATTTCTCTCTGACAGAATGGAAAACATTGTGCTGGTAATGAGTAATGGCTTTTTTGCCACAATGTTTTGAAAGTCATCTGCTTTGGATGTGGGGCAATGCGGCATTATGAGGCAAAGGGTTAAAATGAGTATCAGAGATATGTATTATGAGACGAATATGAAAAGTATTGATTAAAATTTTTTCTACAATTGCAACCAATTCCCTACACAAGACCAGTACATTAAGGACTTTGAAAAACACATGTCACATTTAGGAAAAAATAATACTGTATATCAATACATCTGACTTACATTTGCATTCAAAATTAACCAAAAAGACTTCAAATAGAAACAAATTTAAATAAGACAAGAGGATACCTTTTTGTTACAAAAACTAAAAAAAACCCTGCCATTCAAGAATTAATAATTCAGTATGATATTAAAAAAGATAGATTTGAGCTGAATGACCTCGAACCTCAGTGACAAAGGTCAAGGTAAGAGGTTCGGGGAGGATATCTCTTTGAATTGTGAATTACTTATGTTATCGGCATAATGTCAAATATGAAAAAGATCAAAAAGATACAATTCGGACAATGATGGGTAAAGACATAACAATAACAAGTAAAAAACAAATAAAACATTGTCTTCCCAATTTGAAGGATGGAAATGCTAGATTTGATTAATACGCAGAACACACTATAATATCAAGCTTCTGGTCTGAAGTCATGAAACTTCATAAGTCTACAACCTCATATCTCATTTTCTGATTTATAAGTCCTGTCTCAATGTATAAAATTTGTCAATCTGATTCTACATAACTGATGTGAAAATAAAACAATAAATTATACAACAAAAATTCATATAATGAACATAGTCCTATTTTTCAAATGATATTTCAACTATGTTTGGTGAACCTTAATATCTACACAACTCTGTTCTTCCATATTTCAGATGGAAATGATGAGTTCAGACCCAATATGACTCCATTTATCTGACTGTTATACCAAAATAAAAATACATCCTAACTAAAATTGAGTGATATTTTTTCACTTTAAAATGTATAACATAATATAAAGAATAGCATAATTTGCCCCGACAAGTTTACTTATATCAGCCGCTTTATAAGACCGTTACATACAAGTCCATAAAATGATCCTGTTAGTAGGACTAAACTGCATTTACTCAAAAAATAACTTGAAAATGAAAATGAGATTTAAGCTTGGAATCCAACCTAAAGTTCTATAACCCCAGACCTTTACCAGAAAATAACTAAGAACCATTAAAAATCATGACATAAATATTCAAATATAGTATGAAGTATAGAATATAACTTTATTCAAAAGCACTGCATACCCCTAGTATGAAAAAAAAGATAAAATATCATTTTCAAGGGAGACAACTCAAGTATATACTTTCTTCATAAATTCTTACATTTGCTACCATCAAATCAAAATGTAAAAAATCATTTATAAGTAAATAAAGCATAAAAGATACACTATTCATACAAAGACATTCACTCACACAAATTTCCTTCTACGTACAGTTCAGAGTATATACAAATTTGACAAGATTTTGCAGTTTAAAGCTGCAGAAATTATTATGTACTAATGCTAGTCGCTTGATTATGGTCCCAAACCACAGAAATGACACTAAATTTATGTTTAAGGTAAATTTTTTAACTGACAAAAGCATATCTATTTTTACACAATGAACAAAAAGTTTACTAGTAGATGATGCTTGCAAGGAATTGAAAAAAAAATGGTTAAATTTGTTAAACTAGTATGGAAAAATGATTTTTGTGTACAAATGACATGAATAAGTAAGAACAAAATTCGCAGCTGTAAAAATGGCACATGTATTGAGTAGAATTTTGACACAAGTGTTGTCATGGTAACGTACAATTAAATATATGAGATCAGGAATGATGAACAATTAACATGATTCAATGCAATGCAGACCAACCTAAATATTAAGACCATTTTATAATAAAGACAAATAAATATTGCTTTTGGCTCATTTTTTTAACTTTTTCAATATTTCAACCTTGATAATGAGACCAACTTGATATCAAGACTGTATTTTGTCCTGAAGGTGGTCTTTATAGCAAGGTTTTACGATACAAACTAAAACAATCTGCTGGAGAAAAATGTAATGCGGGACAATTAAGAGGGCCTATGACACTATTCAATTATGGATGACATTCTAAGACTTTATTAATCAGACTACTATAAAAATGACCCCAGAGGATATGACCTATAACAAACAAAATCATGAATAAAAACACTGCGCAAGCTGATACAAAGACAGCATACAAAAATCTCGTTGTTTAACAAATATAATACACAACTAGGATAACGGTGGCTATTTCTTAAACAAAAGCACATATTTCTATACACAGCAACTTGGATAACTGAAAGGCTTATAGCACGTACATGAAAAAATAAAAATATCAATGATATAACAACAGCAAAATCTCACTTAGTGACCACCTCAATATTATTACCACCTTGTTATTGAAACCACATTAATATTTTCAGACTGGTGTTCTCTCCCATGTCACAACTTGATAACGAGACCATCCGAAATATCATGAATATTTTTCTGTGGTGAAAAAGGAGGTCTTAATATCGAGGTTTTACTGTACATCATAAATATGGAGAATAAAATTGGAAGACATTGGATTTATTGAACAATTTCACAAACAATGGACATGCACAAAAATCTATTAAATATCATATTATAATACATGTATATTAAATATCTATTTAATTATTACCCAGTTCAGGATTCAAACCCATGGCATTGGGATTTTTAAAAAAATAGAAGTTAAAATGCTTTGCATCATTATATTATTTCAATAAAAGTATGACCGTGTATCATTAGCATCACATTTCATAAAAATTTCATAAAATAACGAGGATTTCCATACAGTAAATTTGTCTACACTAATGGAATTCAAATTGAAAAAGTCTTTTTATTTCCAACAATAAATCAACTAACGTGACACAATTCAAATTAAAAGTAAGATGACCCCCACCCAGTTTTATTCAAATCATTTTTTATACAAACAATGCCAATACAAGTCTATAAAACAATTTTCAAAATAATGTGAATGAAAATAGTACTATTACAGACAATGAGTTACAGTGCAACCTTTCCAGAGAGGCCCTCTCTCAAGCAACAACCTCCCTTCAACAACAGCATGTTTTTTTCCAACTGTACTATTTAATTGTCAATTTAACCTCTCTAGAGATTTAATTATTAATTTAACCTCTCTAGAGCAACAACCCCCTCAACAATAACATAATTTTGCTTCTTGTAAAGGGTGTTGCTTAGGAGAGGTTGCATTGTACCACAAATTTGATGGGGCGATTAATATGTTCTTAAATTGTGTAAGAGTACAAACACTAACTGGAATGACAGACAACCGATAAAAACATGTGGTTTTGCTGTGGTCCATACAAAATCATATCTTAAGCTTTCAAAGTGGGAACAAAACCCAGTGTAATAAGAGTTTAATCAAAGAAAATGTTCATTAGAGCGACAATGGATGAAATTGCATAAAATATCGAGTAAAAAATACAAAATTTCACAACCTCTGTTTTAACGATGAAAGCATTGATATGAGAATACATGAAGCTTGTAAACATCATTTTTGAAGTAAATATGACAACATTTACAATATTATCTATTTTTTTTATATTAAAATTATTTAAGAGATAAAATCAACAAAATTATTAGCCATGACGCACAACTTCTACATAAATAGATCTTTAAAATAGAATTTCAAGAATTGATAATTTAGAACAAAATATTAATCTTTGAAGAAGAGGCATAACATAAAAGCACTGAATATCTGATATTTAGCAACAAAACAAATTCAGAAGACTAGAAAAGAAAACAATATTTTTGATACACTTTCCAATGCATGAAGAATTATAACAAGAATCAATGCATATTTAGGTAGATATAGGAATTATAAATTAACAATTCATAAATAATGCTATATGACTAGACAGGGCAACTTTCTATCCCCTAAATCAATCATTTTAATATTCATATTTGACTAAATAATACAGAATATTTCCTAATAAATACCCCTAACTCAATTAACACCCCTCTTCTATTAGGAAAAGCCGAGAATCATGACCCAAATTGTATACTTTCACAATTTTCAAAATACAGTAAAACCTCAATGATGGGACCACCTTCGTAATAATGAGGTGAAGAAATCAAGTTAAATCATAGGGACGTAATTAAAAGCCTGTCCAAAAATAAGTGGTTGTTACAACAAGTTGGTTGTAAAAATGAGGTGGTCGCTATTTGAGGTTGTACTGTATATATAATGTGTCAAAAAAAAAAACCAACAAAACACTTTCAAGCAAAATAGATAAAAAACTATGTAAAATGAATCCTTCTGATGGCTTTTATTAGGGGAATCATGGTATGCATATTGATGCCATAAAAATATAAATAAAATTCTCTAAATGAAACTCTTTTCTTCCCAACAAAAAATACCAGTGAAAATTAACCTAAAAATCTCTTACATAAGATGTCATGATGACCTTTAAGCACCATTATACAGCCTTGGATTTCATGAGGAACACAAATATACATCATAACGGTGTACATCAACAAAAATATCAGACAATGAATGATATATACAATAAACGCATAAATGACAACATTTTGCAATATCAATGTAAAAATTGCAGCTTTGCCATACACAGGGACAAACAAACCGGTACGTGTGTATTTATAAAAACAACAAAATATTACTCGCATGATTGAATTTTAAAAAAATCATTTTCAAATCCCATAGTGAAATCATAAAACAATATAAAATTCATTACTTGCCAAATTAATCAGGTAAAAAATATCACAGAAAATTATGTCATTTATGGCAAACCCATAACAAGGGAGGCAAGAACTGCTTCGTAAACATGATACAAAAACTATAGTTACTTCCCTTGATTTCACAAACATCAAATCTAACAATCTTTTAACCAATATTTGTCATTACCTGCAATCAACCATGAAGACATTAAGTAAAAAAGCATCCAGGACCGAGTTAAGAAGTTTTAGCCTACAGTAAAATAAATGTCACGCACAAAAAACAAACTGGCCACTCAACCTGAACAGTACAGTCCAAATAACATAAATTATCACACATAAACATAGATGAAATTTACGGATATAAAGACTGATAAACAAGGTCAAGTTTTACTTCAATTGTGGTTCATGATACATTATTATTCACCCACAAGATTACAAAAATGCCAGAAGACCTTTAAAAAGCGAAATAATGTTTTCTTGTTGGAAGGCGACTTTATTAAAACTACCAGAACATCAACTTCATTTCTCTACATGACACCTGTCCTGCATGTATTAGAAGAGTTTTTAAACTGAATGTGATATTTCTGACATTTTATATTGAACAGAAAGCAATGACTACTTTGAAAAAGATTTTTGACTACAGATGAGTGAAAAAATCAAGAAAAAATTGCTCAATGTTTTTTTGTTAAGAATAATTTCACTAAAGAGTTACAGAAATTAATTTTTTCGGACATAAATGTAATTAACTATTAAGAAAATAGTTAAGCAGTTTAAACAGTTACACTGGAAAAAAAGAAGCGCTGACAATCAGGAGTGAAGGAAGATCTCACAAAAATCATCCAATATCACAACAACATGAATAATGTTTCTTTTTTTAGTTTAACACAAACAAGTCAGTGAAGAAGAATCTTTGAGTGTCACTACTAGCTTCTCTTTTTTTCAATACAAATAAATAACAAAAAAATAAGTTCAACATAAGTCAGACACATACCCAAGCATTTGCTGCAATATAAATGCTGAACACCATTAAAAGATGGAGGAATTACTATCAGGCAACAATTATTATCTGACAACAATTTACAAAGAGGTCATTGTAATCAGACAACAATTTACACAAAGATAATTACCATTTGACAGCAATTCACAATTAAGTATGAAAACAATCAAACATGAAGATTTTACAATGTATACTAATGAACAAGGCAGACCAAATACATCACTCCTATACCAGACAACAAACACAGTATCTGTTTAGTTGATTCTCTGAAAGAAAAACATGAATATGGTATACTACTGATAACAATGCCACAACACAAACAAATAACAGAATTAAATTCATTCCTAAGTTTTATAATTTTTTTCAATATGTTTGCTCAGAATAAGGAAAAGTTACAAGCCCAACAGACAGATAAGTATTCACATCTGGGAACACAGACCTCTAAGTGTGACATGGTGCTTACACCTGACACTGTCTCAGCATGGTGAATTGTTGCACCAAGTACTTTAAGAATTCCCAAATAAATGACAGGATCATAGTCAGGACAGATGCACATTCATAGATCAGTGGAGCACAGTGGTCTCTGACTAGTAGTCACTGGCCCTTTACTAAGGTGAGTTTGAATCCCATCAGCGACTATATCAACTTCACATGTGAGGAAGCTGTCCAGCTAGTTTACAAAAGGTGTGGTCCAACCAAGTAGCATGCCTGAGGTCTTCCTGCGCCATTAAAGCAGGAAAAGTTGCCAAATAACTCTGGTTGTTGGTGTGATGTTAAACTCCAGTGAAAAAAAAACATACATGGATCTATTATTGTGGAAACAAAGTGGGCTCGAAAATAAATGATACAGGGATTCAAATAAATGTATTATGTTCAAACCTTGGATGTACTTCTCCCAATAAATCAGGTACCACAGTGACAAGAGCGATGTATAAAAATCCCCCAGATGTAAATGGTAAAACCCAAACAGTTTTCTCCCCTGAAACACAAAACACTTAAATGAGTACATGATCAATATACAGTCAGTTTATACAGTGAAACCTACATATTAAGACAATCTTTGGGACAAAAAAACACTTCCTTCTAATGTGATCTCACTATCAAGTTGAAATATAAAGAACATATTGAAAACCAGTAAAAAAAATGAGTGACTGTAAAACTACAACTACAACTACAAAATTGTCTCAATACTGAGGTGGCTGCTAAGTGAAGTATCACTGTAGTAATATGTAATTAAAGAACAAAAAATATGCATCAAAGTACAGAACCCTCATACAGACTATTAAACAAAAGAGCCTAGCTGAGTGAAATTAAAAACCATAGCCACATAAATCAGAAGTTGCTATTAATAGATTACCATCATCCTCTATCAACATAACATACTGAGTATGTTTATCATGTAATAGATTTTCCAGTTTAACAGTATCAGTTACCATTTACCTGACTGGTTATTTCAATTAGTTTGGCATTATAGCCAGCCTGTCTATTACTGATATAAGATCCAAATGTTCTTTTTGAAGTTCCACTGTATAAATTAATAAGGTGGCCTCTGCGGTGAAGTCTCTTTCTTGTAAACACTAGCCCCTCACCGCTGGAAGGTCGAATCCCATCTGAGACCAAATTTCAAAAGTGAGGAATCTGTCCAGCTAGCTTACAGAAGGAGGGTCTTCCTCCACCATTAAAGCTGGCAAGTTGCCAAATGACCCTGGCAGTTGGTGTGATGTTAAATTTCAATAAAAAAATGAATTAATGTATTATGGTGCAGTTCATTTATTATCACAGTAATTAGAATAAAATTACCTGCTGCCTTGGCAGAGTCAGCCAGGAGAGCTGTCAAAGCACCAATCATGCCCCCAGTAGCTGTCAACAGCTGAAATGATAACCATTAACGTGAACAACTATTAAAGCACAAAACTACATGCTAGACTCTCATTATGCCTCAAAAGGCATCACAAAAAATCAGACAACTTGGAGCAAGCTAGCATATTACAGTGGAATCCATAAGTTATTCAACCTAACATGAAGTATCCAGAACTATGTGAACAAATGTAGCCACCAACATTTTAACAGCCATAATCTGTTGCCAATAAACATGTTAAATATCTTTTAACATTTAATATTAGTGTTTACATTTAATCAGCTATTTCATTCTTCTACACTGTGTTCTAAATAATTTCACTGTTGTGAAAATTGCAAATCAATATGCTGCCTATTACAAACTATTGAAAGCATGTTGTCCTTCACAGCTGATCATTCATGTGGAGAAATAGGCAGCTACTTGCAGGGAACAAGGTTAGCACTGTCCACTGGTATACGACTTATATAGTGTTTGATTGTTTGTTAGTTTGTATGTGACTTATTGTCACTGGGGTTATATCTTAATATTAACTTGAAAACATGTGGTTTGATTAAACAAGGGCAGATATTGATAACTTTGTTATTTGAATGGTTTAGGAATTCAATAAACATTTTAACTGCCGTAAATTGATTTTTTTTTATTTCATTTTCTTTTTCTTAATGAATTGGGAATTTTTACCTTGCAATTGGGAAAAAATATACTTTTTGCCATTGGGAACGTGACCGAATATTGGTTGTCAAAACGGCCAAAGAAAAACCCAGGGCTAGAAAAAAATCAAGTTTCAGGTTACTTTACCAAAACAAGTAGTGAAGGTAGGTCGAAAAACTTTTCTGTCGTATTTTTTTTGCACACACCTTTAGTACTTTGGAGACACGATTTGTTTAAGATTATTTTCATCTCTGCATTTAACTTTAGGGTCACACAAAAAATAGAGTCGGTCAGGTAACCATAAACACTACAGTTTTTTTCTGGCCTTAACAACAAGAGCCTCATAATTAAGAAACCAGGTCAACTTTTTATCCCTTAAATTATCCATGACTAGTTAACAATAACAATGTCTTAATCATCAAACAACTTCACTGCTTTTATGGTTCAGATAAGCGAACAGATAAACAATTAATTGTAACTAAACACTTTATTCATATTTAATTAAGCTTAACTTCACACAAAAATCAATATCCTTGTTTAAAGATAATCATCTTGTACTTAAACTGATGGATACAGTTAAATGTGAAAGGTTAAACAAGTACCGCTATTCTCACACTCACATTGAACTAATTTTAAAATGATTCAACATCTGGCCAAAACATTAAAATACCAAATTCATATGACCTGTGGCAACTAGGATTCAAACCTGGATCTCCTGGTTACAAGTCCAGCGCACTATCCACTGGACCATGGCCTCATCATAAATTTGAAATCTATAACTTTTGGTTTTTGTAGGATTTTAAAAAAATGAAATTTAAAGCAAAGAACTGAGTGATTAGTATATGGGCAAATATCAACTTGAAAACACGTGGTTTGATTAAACAAGGGCAGATTTAAAGGAAACAAAGCCGATGTTTGCCCCCTGCCCCTCTCTAAAATCTGGTAAGAATAATGGAAAAATCAGTAATATCATAGCGGATAATGTATTCCTTGGAGGCAAAATATTGCTTACAAATCAACAAGAATTGTTGAAAGTGTCTAAAGGCCATCCCAAAACTCTTTGAAATGAGATTAAAGCAATTTCAAACCCCAGTTACAGTTTAGGTCTGGATTCATGCTCATCTACCAGAAAATTCTGTAACAGCCCACTTGAAGTGCTTTATAATTACATCTACAACATGCAAAAATCAATTTTCCATTTATTCTGGAATCAATTTTTATGACTTATATTGATATTAATCACATTCATATCATTTTAAAGTTTCAATACTCATTGCAACACACATCTGGAAAAGCTCTAAAGAAGTCTGCTGATGAATATGATTTTAACAACATAAGAAACATGCTGATTTACATTACCAAATATTTTTAAATAACCCCACCCCCTGATCTGTTTTTTAATCATTTCATCATTTGAACAATTTAAAAAATTGTACTTTTTAAAGGATTTTAAGAATAAGTATTATGAATTATGACGTCATCAATCTCAAAAGTGATGGGGGCCTTGAAAGACGATAGGTACATCTATTATAGGATATTAGGTAACTGAGTTTTGTCATCGAAAATCCATAAATTTAAGCACATTATTTTGCAAACTAAATATCATTTACCAAGAAATACCTTTGTTCAGATACATAATTTGCTAAAGAGTTTTGTAAGACAAACAACTGAACAACAACTTTTTCTTGGTAATCAATTACCAGTACAAATCCGCTCTACTTAAAACTGTATATTACTGAAAACTTCTCACACAAATGTGAATTACATGTGAATTAAAAGTAGGCAACAAACAACCTTTGATGTAACATTTTCAGCAAACTTCAGACAGACAATCTTGCATTTTTAATTAAGGCATCAACCTATTTTGATGAATTCTTGATCAAGGCAAGATTTATGCTCCAAAAATCAGTTTAGTTTTAGTAAACCAGCCTGACATCTTACCCAACCCACTATCATCCCTCATAAATAATGAACTATTTCACGGACAGGGAAAGGGTGATAATAGTGAACTGATGAGAGGTGATATTGATTTGACACTTGTCTGAAACCAGAGCATTCACTTAACATGACACAGGTCACATCACACTACTGTGTACTTTTATTGAGCAAGTTAAAATACAAGAATTCAAGTTTGGTTGCAAGCTAGTAAACTGTTTCCAAAGGGAGATAATATGTATTAGGATGGTTGCTTTACTAACCATTGCTTGGTTAATGCCTTAAGTCAGCAACTCCAAGACTGTTGCTTAATAAGAATCAGTTATTTTAAGAGATTCAATGCTGAGTAACACAAATGCCAATGGTTGTTGAAGGCTGCTTTAACTGAAACAGTATACTGCAGTATCAGCTTACCCATATGACAATAGTTATCATATTACACATACCCAGGTGATACACAGACCTTGTATTTATCGTCACATACTGTATGATGTTAAACTTGTAAGACCTGACAAGTCCATCAAATAGAATAAGCAACAATCATTGAAGAGGAGATATGATAGATACCTGAGCCTGGGCCGCTTTCCATCTATTGAATCCTGACCGTAATAAAATGGCAAAATCTCCAACTTCATGAGGTATCTCGTGTAACAAAATGGCTAAAGTTGTAATAAATCCAACCTTTAAAATAAAAATACAATCAAGACTAAGTTAATAGACACCTATAAATACAGGTCAACATTTGAACAAATGCTACACCTTGGAACTTACTTATTAATGATATAAGACTAAAGTGAAATACATATCTGTAAAAAGGATGAAGGGAGCCTTGACAGTTAAGTGGTTATCGTCTCAGACAAGTAATCACTTGCCCTTCATCACCGTAAGTACGAAATACCAGCTGGAAACAAATAAAGTCACATGTAAGGAAGCTGGCTTACAGAAGGTCGGTGGTTCAAGCTGGATACATGGATGGGGTCTCACCGCACTATTAAAGCTTGAAGTTAAACCCGAGGAAAAACCCGGAGAGTATAAGGACACCTCTGATTAATTACTATATTTCTTCTCTCCCTTTGGTGGCTTTTGTCTACAGGTTTGACCAATAAAAAGGACAATAATTTAACTATCATCATGGTACAAAGCATTAACTCAAATTGTGATATTAGAAGCAATATTTTAGGCATTTACTTCCACAAAAGTCCAAGGATGAAATAGTAAACAACTTAACTAAGCAGATAAATTATTAATGTAAATATACATACAAATGTAAATATATAAAAATTATATACTTTCACAGACATTTAACACTTAACAAGGTTTGCTTCTCTACAAAGAAGCATTAGAGAAAACTAATATATGTATGTGTGTCAATGGCAATGTTATCAGTGGCTTAATCAGTAAAGGCCTTAACACAAACAGTCATAAACAGTGTTGAGATGTGACCACTGAGGTTTTAGTGCTGAGATGTGACCACTGAGATTTTAGTGCTGAGAAGTGGTCACTGAGGTCTGAGATGTGACCACTGAGATTAGAGTGCTGAGATGTGACCACTGAGATTAGAGTGCTGAGATGTGACTACTGAGGTTTGAGTGCTGAGATGTGACTAATGAGGTCTGAGTGCTGAGATGTGACTACTGAGGTTTGAGTGCTGAGATGTGACCACCGAGGATTGAGTGCTGAGATGTGACCACTGAGATTAGAGTGCTGAGATGTGACTACTGAGGTTTGAGTGCTGAGATGTGATCACTGAGATTAGAGTGCTGAGATGTGACCACCGAGGTTTGAGTGCTGAGATGTGACCATTGAGATTAGAGTGCTGAGATGTGACTACTGAGGTTTGAGTGCTGAGATGTGATCACTGAGATTAGAGTGCTGAGATGTGACTACTGAGGTTTGAGTGCTGAGATGTGACTAATGAGGTCTGAGTGCTGAGATGTGACTACTGAGGTTTGAGTGCTGAGATGTGACCACTGAGGATTGAGTGCTGAGATGTGACCACTGAGATTAGAGTGCTGAGATGTGACTACTGAGGTTTGAGTGCTGAGATGTGATCACTGAGATTAGAGTGCTGAGATGTGACCACCGAGGTTTGAGTGCTGAGATGTGACCACTGAGATTAGAGTGCTGAGATGTGACTACTGAGGTTTGAGTGCTGAGATGTGATCACTGAGATTAGAGTGTTGAGATGTGACCACCGAGGTCTGAGTGCTGAGATGTGACCAATACGATTAGAGTGCTGAGATGTGACCAATACGATTAGAGTGCTGAGATGTGACTACTGAGGTTTGAGTGCTGAGATGTGACCACCGAGGTTTGAGTGCTGAGATGTGACCACTGAGATTAGAGTGCTGACATGTGATCGCTGAGGTTTGAGTGCTGAGATGTGACCACTGAGATTAGAGTGCTGAGATATGTCCACTGAGATATGAAAGCTGAGATTTGAGAACTCAGATTTGTGTAATGCTTATACTTGCAGGCCTAGCCTGATATGATCTCAATAGATACTTACTTTATTACTAACAAGAAATCCTCCAGCAACAGCAAGACCATGAGTAAAGTTATCTATCACATTGGCAGCTAAATTTAGATATCCACTGATCTGGAAAGAAAAACATTTTATACATAAATAAGATTTCATTCCACTTCAATGCAAAAATTTGGAACAATGATTATACCTTCACTTAATTCTTTCATGAAAAGAACTTCAAGACTTTGTACACAACAAAACAGGACAAGGATTTATGATTTTATACATTCCCACGACTTGATAACATTTTGAAGATATTCAACTCCAGACTTATGCAATTGTTTCAAAAAAAATTAGAGAGTACTTTCATATATAACTGATGGTAAATAATAGTAAAGGTAACATGATTAAGATAATTAAATGAAGTGTTTATTCATGAACACACTTGTATGTATAAGTTTGTAAAATATATTAAAAAATCCTCAAATCATTATTCACTCATAATTATATGAAGTAAATTTTGAAAAAATCGACCTGTTTTTCAAATTTTATTTGTGAAATATCAACTGATTTAACACTGATTTCTATTACTCAAAACTACACAGATTTTTCAAATATTGAACATTATGACACTCTCATAAGAACCTTGAGTTATGGCCCTTTAAAGTTAATCGCACAAAGTAGAATGGTGACTATTTCTACAGCAGATGTGCACGAAAGTGCTTTCATGAATAATAACATAACAAATATTACAGCCTAAGTAACACTTGGATGCCAAAACCTGCCAGTCATATAAGAAGTTAAAATATTTTGTAAAATGAAATTTTACGCAAACTTGCTAAAATCAATTGAAAGACTTAAAAGTTTGGCAAACCACGGTCTCTCTTCAATCAGATGTATATAAATATAGATATCAAGATGTAGGTAATAGTTGAATGAAACAATATACCAAATATTTCCTAACAAATGCTCCTGCTAAAATGGATGTGCTCAACCTTTATGATAAAAACAAAAGCATATGGCTGTAGTTGTACATGTAAACACTTTGATAATCTTTCAAATTTACCTTGTACATTGAAAACTTCAACAAAGTGAAAAATTGTGCACAAACATTCTGAAGGACATTTATAAGAAAATATTTGGTATATCACAGAAAAAACAAAACTAAAAGCTGTTAAAACAATAAAAATAATTCAACACTTTAACTAATATAGAAAATGAATGAAAATATATAAATTAACAACTAATTCAAGAGCTTTGTCTGGATGTGCTAAAAGCCAGGCATCCAGACCAGGCCTGGATAAAGTTCACATGTTTATGAGAATTATAAAATGAAATTATAACACATATGGAAGCGATATTTTGAACAGATTGGTCCTAGATAAAGCATGATTGCCCTGCTCCATCAAATATCAAAAACATTTAAGTATTGAAATGATTGAAACAATTAAAACTCTTATGAAATATTCAAAATTTAATCACTAACCAACATAAAGAATCACTTGGGGAGAACAATTTATGTCTAGAATAATACGAAACTAATTTTAAATATTTATGGAAATTCAAACTGTACCAGTAAAAGCAATTTTCTCAAGGACATTGTAATAAACATTAATGAAAATAAAATCACAAAATCATCTCTCAAACATTCATCTGTTCATAACTAACAACAGCAACTTACAAAAAACACAGAAAATATGAAATTAATACACGGCTGATTCACTTCTACATAACAAATTTTGATTAAAAGCAACCTATTTAAGGACATAATTTATTGTACGTACTTAAACAAACAACTTGTAAACACATAAAAAACAGCAACAAAAAATCAGTTCCTGTTTGATGTGAAAAACAAAATTTGAAGTGTATATAGCCAATTTCAAAATACTTACAGCATTAAGCAACTTGCGCTTTGAAATATGATTTATAAATTTATCTGTTCAACAATCAAGGATTTAAATTTTGCATTACGGTCTCCGACTTTGTAGAAATATATATATGTACACAGTAAAACATTGTTATTTTGAGGAGTCATCAAAACAGACAAAATTCTCAATTAAAATCGTGTGCTTGTAATAATAACCAGGTATTTGTTGGTTGAAAAAGCTGTATATCATGTGTGTTTAACAGGTGTATTTTCAGCCGTAGTGCGAAATGCCTAGATAAAATGCACTCTATGAAGTCAGAGAGGCATATACATATTTGTTTTTTTAAATATAGGTTGATTAATTAAGTTTTCTATAAATGAATATTTTCGTGCTTTCAATTATACAATATCGAGTCCAAAAAATCGTGCAATTGTCATGCGTTAAAACATCATAGTTACTGATGTGAAAAAATACAATAATCAGTAGTATTCTTACATTATTAATGACATATTTGCATGTCCCAAAAAACAATTATCATCTCCAAAATAGTTCACAAATACACATCAGTGTAATTAGCAGGGTTCTTGGTTCACTTATACAATTCGTGATTCACTTTCTTGCGATTGAAATATTAAATTTTAAAACAAGGTCTTTGATAATTAAAACTGCAAACTTGCAACAAAGGATTCATATTCCATTGTCACACTGTGTAAAAAATAAGGTTCTCAAAATTTCATTATTATGTTGTGAAACTTTAACAATGGGAGGAAAACAAGGTACTCATCACAGTGTAAATATTATTGCATTGGGTGCAAACACTATACAACATGACATCCTTAAAGATAATCAAGGTAATTAACACTTAAACTAAGTCAAGGGACCACAGCATACATGTGCAAGATATTGAGATAATGATGCTTGTAACATACATTGATATTTATATACAACTAAGAACAAAACTTGACAGGACTTTACAACTCCCCGAGATAAACCAGGTGCTTGTGATATTGATGCTCATAATAAGAAAGTTTTTCCCCACTCCCGGTGTTTAACGTCACACTAAGAGCCAGGGCAACTTTCTAGCTTTTTCCAGATTTAAACTGGGTAGAACCACCGACCTTCTGCACGCTAGCTGGACAGCTTTCTCACATATGAAATTCTGTCTTTGGTGGGATTCAAACACACAGAGGTGAGGGGCTAGTGATTACATGTCAGAAACTATGAACCCTCAACCAAGGAAGCTCCAATAAAGTTTTACTGTATAAAGTATCTATACATAGCAATAATTGAGTTGGAATTTAGTTGTACTAGATTTTCACATTCGTAATAAGTATTAAAAAAATTAATGTCTATGAAAACAGTAAAAAACAATTTTTCACCCTAAGCCACAGGCCAATAACATGAAATTTTCTTTGGGCAAGTAAACTACCTCAAAATTGTGCATGAGGTAAGTTGTCTATTTACAATAACCCACTTAAAGATTGGACCAGAGCTTTAAAAAAATTAGCTCAAACCCTGAAAATCTCAATATTTCACCAATACCTAGTCATTAAAATGATGCAACTGAACAAATTGCTAAGTAAGGTTTTATTGTAGTATTAATCAGCTGAAAGGATTTTTTAACATGATTTTCTGATATCAATCTGGTTCAGGCCCTTTAAGTCAGGGGGTACAAATTAAATTATTACAATATAAGATAACATACAATATTACAAGTTACAAGGTTAGTGACCATGTACATCCTATCTTATCGCCACTGAGCCTACAAATCTATATAAAGGTTAAAACATGCATAACTGTTGATAACCAGTCCATACTTAGGTGAGGAAATTTATTTCAACTACTTTAGAACATATCAGGGGTGTAGAAATGAGCTGGAAGCCAGAAATATCAACTGGCTATATGAGCATTCTTGCCAGCTACTTTTTCACCACATGGGGCGTTGCCCCTATGGCCCCTACTGGAGGGGGGGACTGTCAGACTCCCCTTCTGCTTTTAGTAGCTTATCTGCTACATGAAAACATTTCTACACCCCTGACATATAAAACATTTTGAATTTGTTCATAGTCTTAAACTGATGAAAAGAAACATCATCCACATCTCCTAGTGATAGTTAGAGGTTTTCTGTGAGTGAATTCATTCTCAACACTTCATTTTGCGACCATCTCAAATACTCAGGCCACCTTAAACTAATAACCACCTATAGATTTAAAGACTGGT
This sequence comes from Lutraria rhynchaena, assembly GCA_008271625.1. Classification (NCBI taxonomy): domain Eukaryota; kingdom Metazoa; phylum Mollusca; class Bivalvia; order Venerida; family Mactridae; genus Lutraria; species Lutraria rhynchaena. The sequence goes on along the minus strand of VIBL01000001.1, from coordinate 12,768,967 downwards.
CTTCAATATTTCCTTTTTACTTCAACTTGATTAAGAAACTAACTCAATATTGAGACCATTTCTCTTAGTCCCAAAGGTGGCCTTCAAATTGAGGCTTCACTGTGCAAATAAGGGAACCAGCTAAGACTGTTAACTTGGTCTACAGCAATTTCAACTTGCCCTGAGTCAATTTATATTTGTAATTATGAGTGGATTTGTTGAGTCCTGAAGTTTTGGACTTTGGCAAATTTGCTTTGGTGCACTTTTGTATGAAAATTGAATGAACCTTACTTCTAGCTTGATATGATGAAGCTAACATTGTGCAACACACCAGTAGCCTAAACATGTCCTTGACTTAATTTATCTGGTCACTAAAATTAATTGGCCATCTTGTTTTAGTATAAACATGTTTCAACAAGATGCTTACCCTACAGTAGTGTTAGGCTTAAAGCCATAGACCAGTGTAGTTTAAAATTTATGCAGATGAAAAAGATTTTCCACTATACTGAGGTAGTCTCAAAATTAAGTTCAAACAGAGGAGGTTGATGCACAATTGGCCCAAAAATTAATGGTTGTTATCGTAAGAGGTCTTAACATTGAAGTGGTCACTTTATGAGGTTTTACTGTACATATAATTCACCTATATCCATATCAACAAGGATAATGCTTCGAAAAAAAACTCATGAAATAAGATAGTAGATAATTATCAATATGTAAATAAACACAAATCATTGTAAGTATGTATAAATAAATTTCATGAAATCTTAACTGGAACATATGTACCATATCTGTACCCGTGTTATCTAGGACACTAACATAAAGATGATAATTTAGTCCTTAAAACTGAACCTCAACATCAACAGTATAAAAAATGTGAAAGTGTAAAAATTTGGACATTCTGAATTGATGAAGAATAGCAGCTTAAAGGTCCTGAATTGAAGAGTTTGAATTATTATATCTTAGTCCTTTAAGCTGAACATCAACATCCATACTGTAAAATGTAACAATTTGAACACACTGAATGAATACAGAATTGCAACTTAAAGTTTCTGAACTGCAACATTCAACAATGATATGTTTGTCTTACATATTAACATGTCCAGTGGGCAAACTAAGCCACTCCCTCTACATCTGAGTCAAATGAAAATGACAATCACAAATTTTGTGATTTTTTTCATAGTACAGTCAAAACTGTGAACTGGTTTTGTACTGAAAACAAAACACAGGCATTTAGGAAGAAACATTTGTTTTGGCAAAATGGACTTTTTTATTAGATCTGTCCTGCCAATGTAAATCAAGAGTTCTTTAAATATGGCCTTAGTATAATGTCACTGCGGTAAATTTCAAAATAAGGATTTTAATCACCAAATATGTTATGACCTGAATGACCTACGCATATACATGTAATGTACTGATAATCTTAGTAACAATCCTGCAATAATTGTATTTGATAAGAAAATTTAATAGTACAAAAGTTGAATTAGTTAGCTAACAAAAATAAAAAGTGTCAAAAACTGAGCATTCAGCCATATACAAATCTTCAAACAAAGACAAAACTTAAAATTCAAGTAATTGATTGATTCATCTTGATAGCAGTCTCGAGCAAACTCAACTCAAGATTGGCCGCAGAAATTAAAAATAATGAAAACATAAGAAAAATGTCTTTTTTCCAGTTACAATTTTTACAGGATTTTCAATGCTACCCATGGCGATTCCTATAAAAAATCGCTTTATGGATTAAGCATTACTCATTAAAATTAATCTTTTTGACATCATAACAAATTTAACAGTATGAAAATAAAGAATGACTGATTTTAAACTTAATTATAGTGCATATCTACTGCCTATACTCATAATTTTTCTCTACTTGTCTGAATAGACACAACATTTATAACTTTCCCATACACTTCAATTTACTTCTTCTGGATAAAGTCCCTATTAAATGAAAGGAGCTTCCAGATTTTGAAAAAAACAACACAATTCTATAGTCGAGGTCCGTTTAGTTGATTACTAAGACATAATTCTATGACTAATATCTGAACTTTTTGAACTCTCTGGGTTCTCTGCATTTATTTCTCTGTAATACGCTTACCTTTATACTCTGAGTGCTTTTATTTTCTACTGGTCTTTGTTTTAAAATCCCATTTGTTTTCATGTGGTTTATTTGCATTTTATGAGAATTTTTCTTCTTTCCATCCTTTTTGCGTTTTCTCCGCTTAGATTTGTTTGTAATATTGTTGTCATGGTTACCGGATAATTTTGTAGAAACATCTTTTATTTGTTTACATCTTATTTCTTCATCTTCTGCCAAGGCCTCAGAGCATTCATCCTTCAACTGCAGGTAAATTCAATTTTTTTTAATGTTACAGACTCAAAACATAAGACAAGAATTTGATTTTAATGAGATTCGGTCAATTAAGTATTATTTGGCCATAACATTTCTGATTTCATGCCTGTTCACTAAGGTATGCATTTCAGTAATATTCTGAAGAGCAGGTAACATAGCCTGTGGTCTTGGATTCTGTATCAGTACAACCTTGTTCTCCGCAAGTATTTCCCAACTTCACCACATCAATAACTTAAATCAGCCTTGTCAGAGCTGGACAATATTTTTTCAAGGCTACTCTTCTAGCGACAACCAGCTTAGAATTTTAATTAGTTCTACACAATTTCAACTCGTCATGAGTCAATTCCTACTTGAAATTAGGAGTGGATTTGTTGAGCCCTGCTTGCAGGATGAACGGCTTTTGATATATTGCCTTCAGGTAAATCAACTAAATCGTTAAATAGGGGTTTGAACTAATTCAAAGATTTGCACAGTCAAAGATACATTTCAAAGCAGAATTTAAAGGGAAGATTTGGACCAATTTGTATTGTATTATCTGATTATATATAAGAACTGCAAACTCTTTGAATATTGATAATCATTCATTGATCGTTAAAACTTCCTTTTCTAAGGGTTATCTGACCCTCGATCTAACTGTAGACATGCCAATTATAAAGGACCTTCCAGTCTTGATAAAATCCTTCGGTTACGTACCTAATATTCCGTAATAAATGCCCCTTACTTAATAAAATCCGAACCTTTTTCTTAGAAAAATGAAAAACCATAATCTTCAAATAACATGAGTTAAAAATGATTCAAACATTTAACAAAACATCGAAAACAATTATTTCTTTAAAATAAAGAAGTCCACGGCATTAATTGAGGAATATTCAAAGTACATAACTTACATGTTCAAATTCATCTTCTTTTGCAAACATTTTTTCGATAATAAGGAATGACAACATTCCAAAAATCACCCACAATCCAATTCTGGTATGTGCTCCATGAAAATCATCATCTACAAAACATAGAGAGTATAAAACATAATAACATTTATATAAACCATAAAAATTTTGTTAAATTCCAACTTGATTTTAAATATACATTTTAACAAAACATTAAATACTTTCAGTTTCCTATCAAACAAAAATTACCAGTCCTCAAAAAAAGTTAAACTCAAATAGCCATATTAATTTTACAAACTATAACATCAATTATCTGCAAGCATTCAAATCACACATAAATATTAAGAAGAGCTGACATTTTTTAACGGATAGAAATGTGTAATGGGATTAAAAATAAGAAAAAATTGAGATATGGAATAACACTTTGCCTCATTATACAGCATCTGAAGCAGATGACTTTGGTCAAAATTGTGGCAAAAGAAGCCATTGAAGAAACAAAGAACAGATAAATCTGGTCTGAATATTAAAGTGATGGGTTTCCATCATAAAATGCAGTAAATATTTACCAGCTTTGATATGAGCCCAAGCCTCAGGCAATAAATGTAGGAACACGTCCCCTAGCAGACCTCCGACAGCAAAACTTAACAACAATTTCAAGCGTGATGCCGCAACTGAAACGAGAAAACACAGTACGAAGTAGAATAACATGGGAACAAATACACTAGAAGGAGAGGAGAAGGATGGAGTTAATGCATAAGTAGGCTTTATTCATAAGTCTATGAAGTAGCTTAAACCAATAAATGTGTACAAAAGGCTTTAGTGTTCAGGGCCATTTAAGGGAAATAGCAGAAATAGCTCATTTAATTTTCAACACAGAAAGTCATGCCATTGGAACAAGTGTCAGGCATTTACTTTAACAGCTTATATTTCTCACTGGAGTTTAACGGTGCACCAACAGGGTCAATTAGTGACTTTCCAGCTTTAAATGAGGAAGACCAAAGGCTTAAACTTGAGTAGAACCACAAACCTTCCTTAAGCCAGCTGGACTGCTTCCTCATATGTGAAATTTTGTCCCGGTTGGGATTTGAACTCACAGCAGAGAGCGGCCAGTGATTTCTATAGACCATAACCCTGAGCTATTGAGGCCCCTTCACTACTTTTCAGTCATGTACTATGAACATTCCACAAAACAGTACTCTTAGATTACCGACCAATACTATCTGGTTTCCCCCTCAATCGGATAGCAACTGCCTGCCTTCTTTCCTATACGTAATGTGTCAATCAAAGGGGGGGTGGGGGGGGGGTGCCTAAAGATTTAGGATGTAATTATAGTCCGTCACATTATAACTGAAACAAGAGTGCCAAACTATCACAAAATACACCAGTTAAAATTGTCTTGTGCAGATTGAATGGAAAATGCTCTACTTTGAACAAAGACAATGTCTATTTCAACAATTTTTGCTGAATCAGATGCCATAATTCAAGAGTACCTGGGGGCAATTTTGCTTGTTATCAAACTAGGCCATAAATATGTTTACCAAGTTTGGTGAAGATTGAATGGAAGTGTTTGGCTTTAATATAGAATGGAACACTGTTGTGGATGCTGCAACAGCAGGTGCTCCCAGAGTACTTCCCATCAATTTGGGAGTTTAAAAATGAGTCTATCCAAGGTCTTGAACCTGCAAGGTTTTTTGGGCCATTTTGACGACTGATATTCGGCCACATTCCCAATGGCAAAAAGTATGTTTATCCCCAATTGCAAGGCAATATATTACAAATCCAAATGAGAGAAAAAATATTTTTTTGCCATTTTTATGATGTGTTTAGGGTCGAAAGTAGCAAGTGTGAATAATATGAGGGAAACAATCAATGATTACATATTTTTAGACTGGTACACTACTCTGGAGTTTTATTTGATTATTATAAGTTATTTTTATACAGTGTGACTTTTTCCTAATTCTAACCAAAATGATGCAGAAATTCCCAATTCTGAGGGCTGTTCTCAAATTGCTGAGAAAACCTTGACTTGTGTACTCTTGATCAACAGCACTAATAATGCACTGTAGACTGGAAAAAAACAATATTAAACTACCTAGAACCAAAACACTTCACAGGATGTGTAATACACTGGCATAACAACACTACACAGTTAACAGGTGAATGAGATCTTATAAATAAATGAATATGACATCAGCTGACAAGCATATTACACAATTAGGCAAGACTAAAACACAACGAAGAAGTTGTGGTTATTTATAGATATTTCCTGGTAGAATCATTGTAAAAGCAGCAAAATTATGAACAATTACAAATTGGAGACTAGTCCTATAACACAAATCATTTCATTTGTCAGTTCTATGACTGTGTCCTCAAACAATCAATTAGAGGCTAGTATAAATGGACTGGTCTCCAAAAAGCACTGGTGGAATTAGTTTAAACAAGAATGGCTCATAGAGCAATGTATAATCAAATCCCATTGTGTTGAATAAAGCGTTAAATAAAGTACACACAAATGATTATGAATTCATATAATGTCATTAATAACGTCAGACTTTTTCTCTACATCTTTTCCTTAAAATTGATTTAACAATTCTTTTATCATAGTTGCAAAAAAAAAAAAAACAAATTCACAAACATGATTTTAGGCAGTTTGTTAATTAGCAGTAGTTTTCATGTACTTGTAAACTTCATGCACCATGTCACTTCCACTTTTACCATAAAATGACAATTTATTACTATTTCATTATTTATTAACTGTCATAACTGACTGTATTTATGTATATAAATAACTTTAAATACTTTGACAGTGTATTTTATTATCCAAAAATCTTGCACAGTTATATCTACATCAATTGTATTTTTTTTCATTGGGTTTAAAACTGTTGTTCAACAATTTTTCAGTTATATATGGCAGCCAGTTCACCTAATCAATCGTATTACCCAGCACTGAATATCTAGCCAATCTCACATTGAGAAATACAATGAAAGAAACAAATCAGACCAGAAAAAATAGTTATGTAAATGGTTGCCCGAGAGCCATAATTTTTAGGGACCGCCCTAGCGTTTCGAACCATGCGACTATTTTTTCTGAACTCCTAATCAGTACTAGAGTTCTACGCTGAGCTGTTCTGGGGCTTAAGGCTCAGTGCTGTTTAATTAATCAGTTATTTAACAGAACAGAACAAAATAAATGATATAGTCCAGACTTGAAAGTAAGCCTTCCAATCAATCAGAGTTTACAGTAAAGAATATCAGGTACTCTGATCGTTCAGATAATTTGAAATTCCTAGCAGACAAAAATCAAATCATGTACTAATAAACACGTCAAGTTGCAGAATTTACTTTTTTTGTCTTTTCCCGTAGATTTAATAAGAACATCCAAAATGAAATTAAATTCTCAAAATAAAGTTTGGCAAGTAAGATTCGGTGCATTATTAAACAAAGTGAAGCATTTTATTCTTAGACATTAAACATAACTATAAAACCTGGAAATTCTTCAAATGACTCTGAGCAGAATCAAAGAAAAAAATTTCTTCTTTGCATGGAATCATGAAATTGTCCAAAAAGTTCCACATTTTTAAAACTACTAGATGAAATTCAGCAACATTGAGCATCAAGCAAAAACAAGGCACAAGATAAGTGTTGGCCTTGTACCAACAAGATACAATATTCTCCAGTATTAGAAACCTGGAGATTTGTAAGACAAAGCAAAATACTTCTACCATTATACGAGTGGGTGGAATCTTGTCATTATATTTTTTGCCGGGAATATTTATTGTATGTTTACATTACAAGTATCTGATACATTTACTAAAGATTGAAGATGATGTCCCTGCTATACAAACAAAAACTTAGCATCTGGCTTTCATGGAAAATTGATAAGAATTTTCTAATATTTGACAGGACACTTCAACCTTACTTTCAAATTATAGTATACTAGAAAATGACAGCACACCAAAATAGATTACTTTCTATTAAAACTTCATCTTGGTGAATTGGTCAGCATTAATTATTATTTCCAATTGAGACAATGACCATGTAACCAGGAAAAAAATAAAAGCAACTTATATGAAACAATGTCTTATTAAAAAGCAAAAATTGATGCCCAGGAAATGCTGCATGTAAAACATTCTACTTCACCAACATACTATAGAGCCACAGACCAACCATCACGGCCCAAAATAATAAACAACCACAGGACTATAAATGTAATAATATAGAACTTTGCAAAAATAAACAAACTGCCAACATGGCTCATGCGGACCCCATGCAGACCCATTACCACACACACCACAAAGTAATGAGCGCAGCACAGACCAATAGTTACAACAACAACAAGCAAAGAGAACATCAAACATGTAGTTAAGATACGCAAAGATATCTTAGCAGAGATGCTTGCTACACAATGTATGTTCAGCAACATGCAACAGATATAAATGTGTTAATGCTGTTAATTCTCTAGCGAATATTCACATCTATTTAGTAATACCTAACAGGCGAATAAATAATCATATATCATATTAGATTCACTAACAGTCCTATTGACAGACTGTCTGGTCAATATAACTACTCTGTACTCTGTCCAGTTTTCAGTTCCATAACTTATGATATACTATAACATCACACTGCATCAGATGTCGAGCCCTTAAATGACCTTGACCTTTGGGCTACAGACATGGTTAAAAAAATGGAGTGTCATCTCATCATGGTGAACATTTGTGTCAAGTGATTTCAATATCTCCTGATAAATAGTTTTTGGTCAGAGCAAAAATAATTTGCATGGACAGTCTGTACACACAAAGGCACAAATATCAATCTACAATCGTGGCAACTATACCATACTCATCATAGGCAGCGTCAAGAAGAAAATTAATCTTTTTTGTTCATTGAGGTTTAATCTCGCAGCCATGGTCATTTCACAACTTTCACCGCTTTAACAATGGAGGAAAACCTCAAGCATACATCTGAGTAGAACCATCAACTTTCCATTAGCAGGTTGGACAGCTTTCTAAGATGCGAAATTTATCTGGTCCCAGGTGAGATTCAAGCTCATAGCAGTGAAGGGACTAGTGATTATTAGAAAGAGACTATAACCACTCAACCACGTCTGGGGTCCCGAAAATTAATTTAAAACATCAAATTGCTATACCACTACTGTAAGCAGGGCTCTCTCTGTCTTATGGGAGACTGAGGCCGGGGCCCTGGTAGGGGGAATGTTGCATCATTTTCAGTTCAAGGGAGAATTTCAAAAGCCTATTTAATATAATAGGTGGGGGAAATTTTACCAAAAATAGAGGAAAAGAGTATATTCCGGAGGTGGGGGAATGGGACCGAATTTCTGCCCCAAATTCGGGAGATCAAGAGCCCTGGTAAGTCATTAAATCAGAAAAACTACAAAGATATCAAAAAATTAAATATTTGATGCAAATAATTTCCACTAAATTTAAAAGAGTTCAAAATTTAAGCAGACAGACAAACTAACAGACAATTAGGCCTAAACAAAAAAAGGTTTGTTTCTAGTTACATGCCAAAAAAATATGGGTCGGTAGGCAGGAATTTTTTTTACATTTTTTTTTACATATATTGGAAACACTGTATTGAAAAATACAATACAGCACTAAGATTTGGATGCCCTAAACACTTGATTCAGTAAGAAAAAGATGGGTTGGTTGGGTAACCAGAAACAAACCTATTTTTTACGCCTAATAAAAGTTGATGCAGGACGATCTTTCAAATTATAAGTCCGCAATAAACACTATGAGGGGGTGTTGCATTTTAAAGATTTTTTTCAATTTGTTGTAGTTTGTATAGTCTTGGATTTAATGTGAAAGATTATTAAGAATCTATGGGGAGCCACATTTTTTTCTCAAAAGGGTGGATGGGTTAATTAGGGGAGGGATGTTCAATAGGGAATATTGGCACATGGGGAAATGAAGCAATTGTCAGAAGGATTGAACAACCAAAAGCGCATAAATTATTCAGCAATAACATAACCATGCATATTAATTTGTTTCATATCCTTGATTGAGTCAGCAATTTAATGCTCAACATACACGACTAATCCGACACTTCAAGGCATACCATGCTGTAAACTGAACAAGCAATGCGTCAATAGACATGTGTCTGGCCAAATCTATTAATGGGAAGCCAGAATTGCCATCTACATTATACTGTACAAACATTATATAATGGTTCGTAACGACCATTAGATTTCCCAAAAGCAATAATGATTGAACATTTCACCACAAGCAACTATACCAAATTAACCACTAATTTTCAAAACCATGTATCCTTTGGGCAATAAATAAATCAATAGAGAAGCCAACTTTCTGCAAGTGCATAGTTATCTTTAAGGTTTGGTCAAAATGTACAAGGTAGCTCTGTTCCAGTGTACTGGTACATATATGTAGAGCAGAAGTCTTCATTGAAACTGTAAACCATTGTACGAGCAGATCATTTATCAACAGTCTGCAATGTTGTCGAAATATTTAAATTTTCTGCCAAAATAAAGATAACAAAAAACCCCACCCAATCTGATAAAAATAAAACCCCAATCCATCCATTTTGGATAAACCTTTGCCCAATTGAACTGCACATGAAGGTAGTGCAAGTGAGTAGAGCTTTGAAGCTCAAAATCCCACACATATATGGTCAAAGGATGCTCTTATAAACAGTGTACATTTTATGTATTGCATATTGGTACAGGCATATCCAAATACAATAGCACAAAAGACATAGTGACACACAGCCCTATAATAATTGAAGCTTGCCACCATTCCTCAAAATATGACAATCCCATGAACATTGCATCTTATACCACACAAGGCAATCCCTGCCATATCATGTCATAAGATTAGAATGCTAGCATCATACTGTAAGTGAAACCATTAATCACACATAGTAAATACAAACTGTTCCATGAACAAAAAATCCAAACAATATTTTTGGATCACATTCCATTCATTAGGCCTAAAGACAATAATATTCATATCTTATTTTTCTCACAAAAATTGTATTAAAATTTTCATACGCTCATTGTTAAAATACTTCACTCCTGACCTGCTCGTAAGTCATGTATACAGTTAGCGCATTTCAGATCTCCACACCAAACAAAGTTAAATATCAATAAACAACATGCGAATGTACACCAATCTATTCCCAATGAAACCTTTAACGAGATAGATGATCAGCAGACAGACCAATGAAAAAAATAACAACGTAAATGTTTAATTATCCCCCGAGAATCTAAGTCCTGGCAGAAGTCTGATCTAAATGACAGTAGTTTATTGATGAAACAATATTACGGGAGGTATTGATTAGGTACAAGTGAGATCAACCATTCTCATTCAATATTTCATGGTGCTCATGCAATGGCAAACATTATATCAATTAGCTAACATACCTGGGATTAAAATTTCAATTGTACTTCCAGACTTTGAAGTGGCATGTTGTACTAGCTGAGTCTATGAACACTAAATGCTTAGGCATATTGATGAGAGCATGTCTATTTAAATGAGACAGTCAGGGGAGAAAGTAAAACTACAGGGTACTATAATGAAACATTGTTACTATACAAAAATGAATAAATAATAGTTACGATTGTGTTTGAATCCTAATGTGTATTCATTGCTTTATGGATATTTTTTCATAATGACTAACATATTTTTTAAAGTTGAAGTATACTAATTATAACTGAGAGTGAATAAATATGGATAAAAAGGATAGAAAACGCAGGGTAAGTTATTAATCATAGCATGTAACTTTTTTAGCACTTTGTTACGTACAGTTATTATACCAAAAAATATACATGTATAATTTTGTACATTTCATATAAATCATACCAACTGTCTCCCTTGTGGTGAGAAACAAAATTTATACATATATCTTAGCATAACATCTACTATTTTATATGAGTACAAAATAATTTGATGCTTGATAAAAACAATACGTGGATGGTAACACATCCATTAACTACCATTTATAGTACAAGGAAAAATACATTAAGGCTGATTGATTTGCTGAGTCAATAATTAACCACAACAGGTTAAAATATCATTTTTCCAAAGTCAATCCTAAAAATATTGAGCACAGAAAAATTGAAGGTAGACATTTTATCAACAAAAACAGTCAATTAGTATTTTAATTAGGGTCATTTGAATTCCCATAAAATTAACAAACCAACGACTACCATATAAAATACTTAATCTGTTTAGATTTTTTTGTAAAATTTTCAACACATATTAGCAAGTAAATGATGTATGATCATTAAGGAACAATACAAGTAATAATTCATGTGAAGATATATTGATAAAATTCATGTTAATATTTTGTATACATAGTAACAAGGCCATGACAAAATGTCTTGTAAAAAACATGACAAAATAGCTCTAGTCTTGTAAAAAAACATGACAAAATAGCTCTGGTCTGGTAAAAATCATGACAAAATAACTGTGGTCTGGTAATAATCATGACAAATAACTCTAGTCAGGAAAAAATCGTAAAATCATGGCAAAATTTCTTAGGTTTAGTAAAAATCATGAGGAACGCTTCTGTCACAAATCATGTAAAATTGATTTGATCTGCAAGGATGCTGTATGACATCATACAAACTCTACATGTATTAGTCATTTTATGGAATATTTATTTGCAAAGCAGTTCAAGGCATCAGTAGGTTATATGTTAGAGTTCTACGAACATGTGTGGATTGGATGAAATGCAACATAAACTCCAGGAACAACTGAAAACATTATTAATAATTAGTAGCAAAAGAATTGACGCGTTAATGCCTCAAGCAGCGTTAACTATTGGTTTGAAATGATGGCTCTGACATAAAATAGCAATAACATCACGAAAATAAATGCAAGACTTCAGTGTTTTCACTTATGGCACTCAAGGCATGGTATGGAATTAACTATGTACCAACTAAAGAATAGGTGAAATTAGTATGTTGTGAACAAAACCACAGAATAATGGATTTTATACAGTATCTTGTCATACAATCGGCAATGTTTGTAATATTCTTGCCAACTCACAATAAGTATAACGCATCCACTTCCTGGTCCCCTATTTAACAGAAAACATGAATAAAAAGATGGTACAATGCCAAGCAATGAATGGACAATGGTTTTCTAAAATTCTTCATGTACTAATGAGTCTTAATAGATTTACTTGTTATATTTACAAGATTAAACAGTGACCATAATATGCTCTTCACGTTGTCTTACTCCCGTTTTTTCCCATCAAATGAAGCTAAAATACTGTTAAAACATATGACACAGTAGACATAGGTATAATGATACTTTTGTAACCTTGACTTTAGCAATGAAAAGTGGAGACTCTTCATCCAGCATATGACCTTGACCTTCAGGACTCGACCTCATTCAAGAAAAGAACCCAATATCATCTCATACATATTAAAGGTTCAAGATACAAGTATATGAGAAAAATTTTAAGTGACTTTCTGAAAGAACATGCATGGGTGCAATACATAACTTTTTATTATGATAGAGACGGTAAAGCCCTTATTAAGACCATCTTAACATTGAAAGGATCTTGATATGATTGAAATACAGAGAAACTATAGAAAACTGATAAAAAAAGAGGTTGTTGTAGTGAGGCGACCTCATGACTGACGTGGCTGTTCAGTGAGGTTTTGAAGTATCTACTAAAATGCCCTAATAAAAGCATAAAGTACAACTCCATTACCATAGTATACACATTTAATTTAGGATAGATTATCCATGAAAGTTTACACAACCAATTATACAGAAGGTGAATTGACTAAATTTTTTCAATCATACAATAATTGTATCATCTTCTGTCAAGGTTAATTAAGCATCTTCCAATACAAAGTCTTAATCAGTGTGAAACAAGGAGAAATCTTAATTCTAATCTCCATTTTTAATGAATCACTAAAACAACACACAAAGAATGCTTGCCAAGAGTTGAAGCACTGGTACTGGGTATGTTCTAGTCCAAGCTGGGTCTGAGTTTCAGTAAACAAACAGACGGCCATCATATTCTGATGGGTAAGCCACTTTAATCGAGTCCAAATTTGAAAATAAAACTAATTTCAAAATGGCCAGCATATGTGAATGCTGAAGTACTTACTAGTAGACAAAATAAGCAGGTAAAAGAAGCTACTTTGAAATTTAATAAAACACAAATTTTAGGCCTTCAACTATGATCAAGAACAAATTCAACCAATGGGTATCAATTTATCATATGACATTGTTCAATTTTTGTCAGATTGTTTAGCACACTGATCTCAACTAGGACATTAAAAAACCCAAACTACAACATCAGAGCCAATGTTTATTAATCCTGTTTATAAATCCCAGAAGTCTGATGCAGATGATAATATTTGGAATTATTTCCACCGAGTACAAATGTATATGTTGATTTTGGTAACAAAATACGCAATAAATGAATACCCTTAGCCTAAAACTAGGACAAAAAGCAAACACAAGCGATATAATTATGTATACACATAGGTATGACAATTCCCAGGTAGAATTATACAAACTATACAACTAACTGTCTAGAGAATTAGATTTCTGTGCATATGTTCCAAGTCGTCATAAGTGTGTGACAGTACATTGTGTGGAGTATACAGTGAGTTGTGAATGTTGATGTTAACTGAGAAATCTCGTTCATAAAAGTTTCAACAGTTTGTATGTGGGTGTAATAGATACAATCAAATCTAAGAGGAATTAACATACACTTAGCACAATGCCTCTACCACTGGATGCAAGTCACCCAAAATCTGTAAGTGATCAAGTACCCTGCTTTACTTCCCCACATGTTTCCCACCTGCTGTTTTCAACATTAATCCAGTTTTCTCCACTTGTAACCAACTGGTCAGCCATTATCATACTGGTAATAATATTTGATTGCTCCTATCAGCTAAACTGTTGCTGTAATTGCTTAGGAGTAATTGCATTAGCTAATGTTTTGCTTATAATATTTGGTCGTGTAATTGCGCAATATTTGTATCAAGCAGTGATAACATCAAAGCTAAGAAACACAAACACATATTAATAACCAGAATAATCAGGATATTTCAGTATCATTGCTTACTGAACAAGTTATAACTGTATTCATTGTCTAGTTAATGATATACATGGATATAAGTACAGGTCATTTTTTTCTACGAAGAAATTTTTCGAAATATTATCTAAGTGTTCATACATGCATGTTATCATGCCCCTCTACATCAAGTTCACATGTGTAAGTTGTCATTACCCTAAACATCAAAATCACATGTGTAAGTTGTCATTTCCCTAAACATCAAAATCACATGTGTAAGTTGTCATTTCCCTAAACATCAAAATTAAATGTGCATCTTGTCATTTCCTCTACATCAAGTTCGCAAGTGGATGCTGTCATTTCCCTTAGCTTTAAGTTCACATCTGGATGTTGTCAACTTCCTTCCACATCAAGATCACATGTGCATGTAATCATTTCCTTTCTAAGTATGTGTATTTCTATCATGAGATTCTTTGTAATACCATATATCTAAGTGTTGATAGTGGGATGTTGTCATTTTTCCTTCCTAAATTAAGTTTACATTGTGATGTTATCATTTGGTCTCACATTCAGTCCCAAGTTGGAATCATTAGCCATCCTTCGTCTACCATGGGATGTCATTTGTCCACTGTATCAATTACATATTGGATTGATGTCATTTGCAACCAAATCCACTTCAACAGAGATCTAAATGTCTTCTACGGTCAAACCCATTTATGATGGTATGCCTTTTTGTCTCTTTCATGTTCACTGCTCCCATAATATTATCTAATTCTTTTGTGTGAGAATGTACATCGCTATTTTCTGGTAACTGTATCACCAAGAAAGCTTAAATTTACCAACTTTAACCTTGAAGTAGTCAAATGTGAATCATCGTTTCCAAGCATTCTGAACATTATAAGAAAGACAAAAAAGTGGCCAATAACAAAAGCATATCACAGTAGGTGAATGCCATCAAACAGCTTTCCATAGAAATTTATTGCTGTGTATTAAATCTCATATTTCATACCACATGTTGATAATAATACTGGTAAGAAATATATTGTTATCTAAATGGGCATCAATCATTCCATGGCTGAAGTAACACAGACACTACATACATGTACGTACAGCATTCTGCGCAATGCAGTAAAACTTGTTTGCAGTCATCTCCGATTAAAGGCCACCCTGTGAATAAAGGCCATTCTTTGAAAATCTGTCATTGATTAATTAGAACAAATTTACCTCCAAAAAAGGCCACCTGACAATTAAGGCCACATTTTGTCTTTCCATTTGTTCACAGGTTTGACTGTATTATCACATACAGCATGATGAAAGTTATAATACTTGGCAAAACAGATAGAATGACAAACTAAAACATGGCTGTCTTCAAAATATTCCAACACCCGATACATGAAGAATTTGAGGCTAAAACATGTCTTATAAATGTATAATCAATATGTTCATGCTGCTTCATTAATGCTTAAATATTCCTTCAAATTAAATACACTGGGTCAAAAATCATTTAAATTTTAGTTCACATTCAAAATCTTGCAGCAAAGCACATATTTCTTGAGATCATGATGGAATGAATTGCTTATCAATAAAACATCACTAATTAGACTAGTAATGCGACTAGGATTTAGGACTTAGCAGGATGGAATATCTGGCTTAGGGATTAGTCAAAGAGTGTAATCGAGTGTTTTTTACATAAGGTGAAGGATGATACATATAAATAATTGGCTCCACATGCACACACCAATGGTATCTTATCAAAGACAATTTATCTCATACTATTATGAAAGTCAGTGAGTAACAAACACTTAGTATATATTAATTATGCACACAGCTATCCATGTATGTATGTATAATACTTCGATAAAAGAATACATGTTACATCGTGTACATTATAAAAGTGCACTATTATAACCGGTAAACTGGACCTGTGGTATGAAATGTTTGCGATACTTTATTCAAGTACTGGTATTTTTTCCACTATTCTCAAATTTTAGCAAACTTCTGATGACAAATCTTAAGAATTTTGAATATCAAACTATACTGACAGTGAATTTTTCCTACTTTGTTTGGGTCTGGTAAACAGACCCTTCCCAATCGAAAATAAAGACATTTTTCCCAATCTCAGACCTAAAAATTCCCAATTTGGCATCACACCGCATATTTTTTCCCCAACTGGACCGTACCTGGACTCTTTCCCAAATTAGCAAAAAAAATCACTGACCGAATTACAATCATTCTGAAATTATTTGAAAAAATCATTATAAGCGACTGACATCTTGGTATAAAATTAACAACCAAATAGAAACATTTGTAAGTGTTTACAATGTGTAGGCAAAGACCACGATAATTTTCCACTATAATTAAGATCACTTGTCAGAAATACAAATACTGAGATATCCAGTAAAAAACCATGGCAAACTGAAGTATAATTTTTCTTGGCATTACCTAACTTTATGTACATGTATATGTATATCATAGTAAGACTAGATCAGGAGACTAGCTTCCATCTCATATCAGAGGTTTGAGCAAGAATGTCTTGAAACATTTTTGTCATGATCTGAATGTCAAGAGGCATATGGTAGCTCATAATAAGCAATTTCTTTCATTTAGTAGTGGTATACCAGGTAAACTTGGATTATATTTGAGAAATACTGTAAGGAATATACTGTGAGCTTGCATAAAAATTGCATCTTTGATGGATTATCATTTAATTATCCATTAAGCTCATTAAAAAGCTCTGCAAGGCCGCTTATCAAAAAGGCGGATATTTGGATGGTAATACAATATAAAGTAAAAAACGTGCAGAATGAATCTTAGATTATAGTCAGACATCAGGAAAATCAGTGTACATTGTTTAACCTTGAACTTCAAGAGTAGCTAATGAACAAAGAAAAAACGTACACTGGTAAAGCCATACCATTCATTATAAAAGAACCCGGTAATAAGAAAATAATCTAATCAGGTTTGGGGGAGTATATGATGTGCTGTCTGTACTCAATGTAATATAAGCTTCCATCAAATTTGTCAGACCGCATGTATTGTACCTATCAACATGTATACATACCTATGCATGCCTAATGAACTGCCAGAGAAAAAAGCAATACTTCAGATATAATTATCACAAACATACTGGTATGTGTCATTACTATGAAAAATACTGTAACTCACAGGGTTGTGTGAAATGAATATTTATGATGGAATAGACTATTCACTGACAGTGTGTACTATTTTTTTTATTTAATTAGACATTTTAGTCATTGTCTGGATGGATTAATAAACATAATTATATAAAGGTGAAAACATGAATAAGACAGCTTATCAAATTATCATGCCAACGTTTTATACTTAAAAAAAGGCTGATATGACTACAATATAAATAAAATCAGCATTTTAATTACTGCGTAAATAGTTGGAAATGCTACAAAATCTTTAAAACAATATTGAAGTTAAGAAGTACCTATGTGTGTACATCATTTGTGATTGGATTTAGGAGAAGTTCCACCTGTACAGTGCTAGAAAATAGGATTGCAAACCTGGATGTGATAGTGCTCTAAATTATATTATTTCATG
Organism: Lutraria rhynchaena; assembly: GCA_008271625.1. Classification (NCBI taxonomy): domain Eukaryota; kingdom Metazoa; phylum Mollusca; class Bivalvia; order Venerida; family Mactridae; genus Lutraria; species Lutraria rhynchaena. Next base: position 12,751,162 of record VIBL01000001.1, on the reverse strand, counting down.
ACGTGTATTGAAAAGCATATACTTATAGTATCATAATAATTCATTGTTAGGATTCCAGAGTGTCTTACTATGCTAAGTAAGCACAACATTGATATTTAATAATATTGCCACTCATGTTTTTGAAGCAAAGAGTTTTCAACATTTTGTTTTAAGTCTCATTTCCAGCTGTAAAAGCTTCAAGACTGAAATATAATTATACCATTGGCATGATTTTAAAGTTTAAAAAAGTGCTATCTTGGCTAAGATAATAATTATGTGCATCAATGAAACTACACCTGGATACATTGAAACCAAATAACACATATAAGTATTGAAACAACTGATTTTTCATCATTTAATCCACTTACATGTCAAGGATTGTTAAGAATTTTGTGAATCAAAAAAAACTTGAAAACAAAAGATGTCTTCTGGAGGTAAAGGAAAATTATCAAGTCAATCATTCGCGTCAAGATGTTCAGATAGGATTTACGTAAAAAAGCGTGTATCGGTATGTACCAGTATGCTTTTTCTTAGTTTTTCCAAGACAAAACTCAAAGGGTTCATCACTTCATAAGCTATGTTTAATGCATGTTATATCATTCAAGAGAGAGTAAAACTAACATAATGGAAGATTTAATGCTGCCCATTCTCTTTTTACATACCACTCCATGGGGGAATGTCATGACTATAGTCTAACCTTTCAACTAAAGCCACCAAAGGGATGGAAAATTATGTCCATAATGGATAGTTAGCATTTACTCAGAGGTATTTTACAACGAAACGTCGCAAAAAAACCCCCTACACATCAGCATTCATATTTCTGTCAGATGGAAATAAAGTAAAATTAATGGAAAAATAATGTTTTCTAACCACCAACCAAGTCTCCCACATTGATAAAAAAGAAAATCAAGGGACCATGCTCATATAACATCAGTTTGCAAAATCTGACTAAAACTTAATGCATTGCGAGGTTTATTACAAAACTTTCGAGTTTTAGTGACCAAAGATTTTTATAGCATGTGTCAGACACTCTTTTGTGAATGAGGAAATCATTATGATGATGAATAATTAGATATTCTGACATTTTAACATATTTTACAGTCCTAAGAGATGAAATATAGTGAATGTCAAGGCCTTGTTTCAAGAAAAAAACAACAGTGATTTTTTGCCATTTTGAGAATGGGTCTGGGAAAATATGCGCGGTATGAAGTCAAAATTTGGGAATTTTTATGTCGGGAATGGAGAAAAAATGTCTTTATTTTTGATAGGGAAGGGTCCATTTACCAGAGCCAAACAAAGGAGAAAAATCGCTGAATAATAACATAATTTCAAACAAGTAGTTAATAATACATTGGAAAAGAACACAGTTTACTTCTTCAAACTGATCATTTGATAACCAGACTTTACAAATGTGCACCTTTCAAATTTCTACACCAAAAGAGATTGCACGATGCAAATCTGCAAAGTATCAGTGTCATACAAATAGCTGAAGGCAAATGTTAACCTCTAAATTAAATTAAAACATGACAGTTATTGCATCCAAGTTGTCTGGAGATGTGTTCTGAACAAACATCATCATGGTTTATACAAGCATGTATAAATTTAGTGCAATTATATTTCTGCAATAATTTTTATTAAAACCTCAAAATATGGAACAATTTGAAAAATTTTATTCGCTTTCATCCACAGAGTAAAACATTTAGGCTGCATCAGAGCAGGCATCTAAATGTTTTTCTTTACAACAACTTTTTTTTAATTGAAATCATGTTATATGAAAGAGTAAAACTCCAATTTACACAAAGAAAGTTGATATTATAACTTTCAATAAATTTCAAACCCTTACAGATATTAATCAATAATTAAAATATCAATAAATAAAAATCTAAATTAGTCATATATGCATCAATAGTTCATGTTCTGGGCACTCAATATTGGTCAACTTCTATTGTCTAAAATAATCAGAGGTTTGTGTAAATAAACTCTGGGTATCTTGATCAACAATTTAGATAATGCTTAAGTGCTACTTTAAGTTCCACAATTATATGTATGGAAATTAAATCATAAATACACTGTGGCTATGGGTTACAAATGTAACTTACATATTTACATAAAAGTCTGACACCTGCAGAGATCAGGCCACAAGGAAGTGGATAAGTACTTAAATAAATACAAAACAAGCTGATTCAATATTATGAAGAAATAAGCTTGCCGTTCAGTAGGTATTATGTTTAAACAATTTGGTACATAATTATACACTCATGTGAACAAGGAAGAAAATTTACAAATTTATAAACCATTGATAAAAAAAATGAACAATCAATAAATTCAGTATGTCAATTAAATTAAAACAACAGTGAACAGTGAATTATGCGACAAAAATGTTAAAAAATTTATTTCTCTAATCCATATATTGAATGGTTTAACTTATTATCACCATTATGCTAATTTAGGAATTTTATGAATAACACGAATACAAAAAGATGACATGTTAATCATAGTCTGAAAGATACTAAAGGTACAGAAATTTAATGTATATGAAAGATCATATTTCATCAGAACTCTGTAGAACGGCTGGTAAAGGGGAGATAAGCATAATTTCTCACCTCCGTGTTTCAGCGACGGGCCAGCCTCAATTGGTATGACAAGCAAAGGAAATATTCCACTAAGGCCAACTAACATTGACCCACCGATAGAATAAAACCATACTTCCGACACCGATCCGACCGTGTTTCTTTCCATTTTATTTATAAAGGTTAATGTGTCGTTTTCATTCACTTCAACTGAGTCGCTTTCAGCCACGTATGAAGTGTCCGTTCTTTTCCCAGCATTTTTCGAATTTATCTTTGCCCGATGGATTTCACAGTATGTCAATGACACCAAAATGAGACAAATGAAGGAGTTCACCCATATGTAACTAAGTTTATCCATAATCAACGATTTTATCAAGATAATATAAATTCAAGACTCATCATGCAGACGCTCAGATGCTGTATCACAACATAAACGTCCTTGACCTTACCGGTTCAAGTTAGCGCATTTATTAGTTTCGTATTATCATAAATATTGTCAAAATTCTTCAGTTGTTCATATTTCTCTGTTCAAATTAACAAAATTTAGTATAATTTTATTTTTTTGCCAAGTCTATGCATTGATTTATCATATGTTAGTATGTTTAATATTTATCCATAGTTTCGAACAACTGTTCACACATGCTGACCTCCCCTTAAAATAGAACAGTCTTGTAGCAGTTGTTTCCCTTTGTCTACGTTTCAGTACATTGCCTTACTGCCCGATATTGTTAGTTAAAGACTATTCCAATTCTTAAATTCCATGAAATAAGAACAAAAAGATCGATTTTGTAGATATCGTTATCATCTTAACTTCTTCATTAAATGCTATGGTATAATTATTTTTCTTTTATTTTAATTTATGGGTTAGGATGTCTGAATTAAACCTGTACATCTTTCAAATATATCACAACAAACCATGCAAGGTTATGAAATTAAAGTTTAGACATTCTACCTTAAAACAAATGATTAACGATCAACGACAATACCTAAGTATGTAGATGTAACGCATCAGAATTATTAATGATAATCTTAAGATTATTATAAGGAAGTTGCTGTCTCGCTATCTCTTAATTACAGTCTCTCTTACCTGAGACCATTATGCACGTAATGGTCTCAGCCCTTACCTAGTCACAAATACAGTAAAACCTCCATATTGAGACCACCTTTGGGATCCGAACAATTGATCGTAATAATGAGGTGGTCTCATAATCAAGTTGTTAGTTATTGAATGTCGGTCCGAAAATAAGTAGTCCTTATAATAAGGTGGTCGTAATATTGAGGTGGTCACTATGCAAGGTTTTATTGTACTACAGAATGAGTTATTTGCATTATCAGATGAAGAAAATTTCACTTAAATTTTACATGTACTGTGTCGCTTACTACTCTAGTTTGCTTCAGACCAGACAGAACGACAAACGAGAGTTGAAACTGGGTTATTAAAGTGGTGAACATTTTTTAAAAGATATGTTCATCATTTAAACCATTTCATGAACAATTTTTCAGATATTATCTTTCGTAATCATTCACTTGGGGGAAATCACTAGAACGCAGAATATTCATGTAGCCTAGTAACAATTATATACTAATGTACCTATTCATGTCTTTTGCCACATGTGACCATAAGTATATGAGTTTTTTTAGTATCTCTCAAGGTTATCATAAGCCTGTCCGCTTTGCTCAGTAGGTATAGCTTTAGGTTTAGGGACTTTGGGGGGGAGTTCGAACCGTAAGCGCATGGCAAGTTCTCTTTGACAATTTGGTTGAAGACAAATGCATCTGAGGCCATTCATCCACCACCATTGATTATCCATGCGAAGGAAGTGGCGATACAAAGTAATTACTGGAACAGAATCCGTGGAAACATGTTAGGTTATGATTGAGGAAATGTGAACAATTATTTTTATTATTTGTTGTTTCGTTTTGAATCCTATAGTGATTTATAACTCATACATGTATTCAGTGCAACCTCTCCAAAGCAACACCCTTGGGGAGAAGCAAAATTATGTTGTTTTTGAAAGGTTGTTGCTCAAGATAGGCTAAATTGATAGTTACATCGTACAGTGGGAAAAAATCATGCTGTTGTTGAAAGGAGGTTGTTGCTGAAGAGAGGATTGGTCTGGAGAGGTTGCACTGTATGCATTTTTTCTATCATCTTATCATTTCCTTATTAGTTTTATAATCATAGATTGCCATATTTTAAAGAACTTTTTGTATTTGAAACGCATTCAAAAGTGCTGCACTATACAGGTTATAATGAACAACAATGAAGTACAAAAATGAGAATACACGTACTAAAATATGTTGGGGAATGTCAAAAAAAATAGAAAACCACATACAATGAAAAATCTTACTTAATACAGATTTAAAGTTTCTAGATTAAGACATAATGCTGAAATTCTACTTTTAAGCTTACGAATGTTGAGAAAATGTTTAGCTTAGGGGAAGTAATCCTTCTATACATTTTCTATCAATATTTACGAATACTTTCCCTTGAATTATGAGTACGCCTAGCCTGCTTTGCGGTGATAAATAGTCCTCGCTGTACCTCAATAAAAATCAAGGTTATGTTAATAATTTATGTTTTATCTGTATTTAATTCCTTTGAGACAAAGTGCGCGTATATATCACGCATAGAAACCATTTGTACTCACGAACATAAACATCGCTCCGAACAGCTGCACGGCAACAAAAAAACTGATAATCTACAGACACTACTGCGCGAGTAGAATTTCGGAACTACCAGCACCAAGTACTCTATGTTCTATTGTAGTTATTTTGAGTTCTGAGAGAACAGTGTAACGATCGAATAGTGAGTGTTATAGATCGAACGGGCGTGTGTTACCGCTTTGGATTGAGTAAATATTCCATTACGATCCCTCTGGTTAATACAATAAGTGGAACTGGCGATTGAAGAATCGGAATATTTAGTGTTAAGCTATAGAATGATATTGGTATTCTTTTAAGCCGTAAAAATATGGATTTTCATTCTACGATTTACGACGTAGCGCAGGACGCCTCGCAGATTGCTTCTGCTCATGCTAACGCCCAACACAGACTACCTGTAAGTAAATATAACATTATGTTCGCATTAAAACATGCAATTTGATTGACTCACGGTTGAACTTGTGTACGAGAAATCCGCGTAAAAGCAGACAAATTCACACTTTTAATAGACTCAGTACAGAAGTGTGTTTTGTGTTTAACATAATTTCATAGCTATACTCTAAAAGCTTAAGTCTTGCGATGCCAATCTCTGCTATTAGCGTTTTCTATAATGTCTAAAAATTCGAATAAAATGAGCGAATTCATGTTATGCATCTGTATTGCCATAGTTACGTGTTCTCAGTTTGTCTAGAATTATTTCAGTTCTCCAGTAGCGATAGATTGTGTCAAAATAGGGAAGATTTATGGCGGCAATATAATCATGATGAAGATAAAACAATGCCATTAAGATGTAAATTTGCATTAAGTTTTAAAGCTTTAAAGAGTTTTACCGTTAATTGTGGCTATTGATCTTACAAGATGTCGGGTACAGATGTGCATCATAAAAACACATGTATTCAAATTTTAAGTGTCGTTTGTTGTACAGCGCAACCTCTCCTAAGCAACACCCCAGGGAGAAGCAAAATCATGTTGTAAATTAATAGTTAAATCGTACAGTGGAAAAATCATGTTGTTTGTTGAAGGGAGGTTGTTGCTCAAGAGTGGGTCGCTCTGGAGAAGTTGCACTGTTTATACAGCCACGCAAAGTTTGAATCAGAACAGCACAGCTATGTAGTACAACGATATATCGAACTGGCATTCTATTTTTAGACACCCCCCCATTTTTACAAGATAGTTTTTACCGTGCAGAGTACAGAGTGCATGTGATATTGAAAGTTGCTTCTTCACATTTTTCACCGTTGTTAATATGATCTGCACTAACACTCACGAATGTCAGGTAGATTTGTTAAACTACACTTGAGGCACACTAAAACTTCAATAGTAACATATTACTGGGGATGAAAAATCGGTCTTACGACTAATGTAGTCTCACTATTGAATTACCGTAAAACCTCACATAGCCACCACTTCAATATTACGACCACCTTGTTATAATGACCTCTTAATTTCCTTAATAACTCTCCTATAATTCAACTCGATGATGAGACCACTTCATTATTACGACCGAGTTTTCGGGTCCCGACGTTGGTCTTATTATACGAGCTTTACTGTAAGATAAAGAGAAATTATGGGAAATGATGCGGTCTTTATAATGAGTTAGTCGTCGTATAGAATTGGTCGCTAAGTGAGCTTTTATTGCAACTGAAAAAATGCCCGAATATTAGTCATCATATGGATATTCAGTACTCAAATTCCTTAACTCAAATTATAGACAAACACCTTGAACAATGTATATCAATGATGTAGTGTATTTGCTCGGGTGATGTCAGGCATTATGGTTGAACATATAATACACTTCCTGTTATGTGATTGAAATTGTTTGTGTCAAGTGTTTACGTTAGTATTGATCAGTTCTCAGTGCTATTAGAGCAATGTGTTTGGTAATCAGTATGTAATACGAGTGTTGATTAATGAGCAGTGTTATGAGGGCTATGTGTCATGTGACCAGTGTGCTATGCGAGTTATGACCAATGTGCAGTGTTATGTAAGCAATGTGTTATGCGAGTAGTGACCAGTGTACAGTGTTATGTGAGCAATGCGTTATGTGAGTAGTGACCAGTGTGCAGTGTTATGTGAGCAATGCGTTATGTAATAGGTGTTTTCTGTGAGCAATGACCAGTATACAGCGTTATGTGAGCAATATGTTATGTAATCAGTGTGTTATGCGAGTTATGACCAGTGTACAGTGTTATTTGAGCAATATGTTATGTAATCAGTTTGTTATGTGAGTTATGACCAGTGTACAGTGTTATATCAGCAATGTGTTATGTAATCGGTGTTTTATGTGAGTTATGACCAGTGCGCAGTGTTATGTGAACAACGACCAGTGTACAGTGTTATGTGAGCAATCTGTTTTGTGATCTTTGTATTTTGTAAGAATTAATAAGTAACGAACATTTTTATGTGGGCAATGTGTAATATGGGTAAATGTTATATGAGTAGTGTAATGCTAGCAATGTGTTATGTCAACTGTACGTTTTGTGTGTAATAGAGAGCAATTCATGCAGGTTGCTTTCAGTTGGCGTTAGATGGAATAATTGCAATGCTCGTAGATTTGTAAAAACTGTTCAGTACTGTTCAACACCGTCCATAATAGTTTTACAGACATTGGTACGGAATTTATCCAACCTAGTCCGTACTTTTCCCGTATCAACTTGATGGATAATGCGTAAACGAGGCTCTGAGAAATTTGCTGTCTGTCTTACGGTTGAACGTGATATATGTATTAATATTAACGCAGGTTTATCCTATTTATATAATTAATTATAATTGATTCGATGAACGTATTGTTGCCTCAGGGACACAATCAATGTGGAATTCATTACAACCGTGCGCATTTTTCATCCGTACAACAACAACAGCATCAGCATTTCGTACACAATAAACATACTATGATGTGTTTTTGGTGGATATTAAATACTCGGGTATCAACTCCAGATACTTTTGTAGCACAAACGTCGAGACAAATTATCATATGGTACTCTTGATATTTTCCACACTATTGGAGGTTTGGATGCAAATTGTATCTGCCTCTACATTGATCCGAGTTGCAACAGTTTTGCACCTAAACCCTTCATACACCATTTACAAACGCATGAATACACCAGGTAGATAAGTATAAAATCTATGTGAATAATGTGTAATTAGGTATGTGTACAAGTCATATTAACTAACTCACACATGTTAAAATGTGATAATAATATTTTCCCGGCTGATTGTATTGAAGTTATTTGTTTGATCCGGAATTCCAGCTATTTTTAGATTTTTCTGGAATCAATATATTTATTTATTAAAATACTGAGAGAGCTATTGAGAGCAAACATTTCTTTTATAGCTAAACTGGAATATTTATCAGGCTACATGTATGAAGAGAGGCCAACCCTAGAACATCGTGTTTAAAATTTCTGATAAATTATGTGGGGACGTCTATGTAAACATGTGTAATTCTATTTGTCGTGAAGGAGCGATATTGTTTGTATTTACACTCCATGTTTAGGAAATCATGGTAACTGACTTGAAGTTCACATTTTTATGTCCTATCGCTGTCCTGAATGTCAGAGAAAACCGAGCCCAGAAGAAAAATAATACAAAAAACAAAACAAAACAAAACAAACAAAAAAAAAACACGCGGCAATGCCCGTGAGTAAAATAGCTATCTATAAAGGATGGAACTGTTTCCTTATATATTTTGTAATAGTGATCACGATCCCAGGTACCCTCAAATACAATCCAAAGTTTGATCTCCACGAAACCTTGCTAAGCACTACTAAGTTTGGTAGCAATATGTCGATCTAAACTGATGTTATTGAACGCAAACCAAAATTGGAGTGAAGTGAAATATTCGTAGTGAAACCTGGGGGATTGGTCCTTAACTAAACAAGGGAGAGATACAGCATTTGTAGGCTGGGTATGAAACTGGAAATCAGATACTAGAATTTTTATTTATGCGGCCGCGGCTGTGGTCCAGTGGTAAGTGCGCTGGCCTTGTTACCCGAAGGTCAGGGTCCGAATACCGGTCGCGGCAGGTTATACCCTTCTATGAAAAATTGAAAAAAATGTCGATTTTCCTCCACATGTGCAGAAGTTGCCGGCTCCTTGTTGAAGGGTAAGTTAGTACTTACTGGTTAGTATACAGTCCAGGAAAACTTGTTAGGCGAACCAGTCGCCCTATATATGAGTTATAACTTTAAAATTGTTGAAAAACGGCGTTAAACCCCAGTGACAATATGTCACATAAAAATAAAAAAAAATATGACGCTATTTATAGGTAAACCTCGATATTAAGGCATTTTTTAGGAGGAGGGATGTTGGTATAATATTATAATAATTAATGTGATCTTACGACCAAGATGAAATATATTAATGAATATAGAAAACTGGTTTGCAAAATACGGTTTTTATAACAAGATGGTCGCTAAAAAAGTCCTACTGTACTTTTTCTAAAGTATGATTTTTCTAAAAAAATATGATTTTTGTTGTAATGCTTAACAAAGTGTGGCAAATATAACATACTAGCAATAATTATGAACATACATACATACCCTAGATATTTACAATACATTGTATGAGTTCGTATGTTTTTTCTCTCTCAATTTGTGTGTTTACCCATGTATATCATTACGTCACACTACGTCATGAAGCTAAAAATAGATATCAGACTTACATACAATATTGTAGGTAGACTTTCTGTACTTTCCAAGACTGTTACAGAACTTGCTGATAACAATCAGAACTATGCCAAGAAGGTATCATATACAACACATACAGCTTATTTTCACATACAAGATATAATTAAATGTTTACTTATACTGTTAACGTCTAGACCACGTGATAAAAAGTCTCTATTTATTCTCAGACCAAAGCCGAACATGCTATATCCATGATGTTAATTTAAATATGATTTTCTTTTTTCTCATAGGTTTTGTTATCATTAAGTCGTTATAGGAAATTCAGATAACCAGTTTACAAATTACAATACTGTAACAATACCTGTATTTTACAAGATTTCACCCTGATCGTGGTATCTGCAAATCAGATTGATCAATATTCTCATGTCTACGTTTCTTCATTACCCTGGAGTTTGTAATATAGGTATACCTCATTGAGATTGTCGACTAGTTTCGAACCATCTATCTGAGCCATTGATGATTTTAAGTTCAGGAGTTATATTTTGTCATTCGCTGGTGGTTTTGATACGGTCTCAAATCACTGGAGATGTATTAATTGTTTCACAAAAAAGGCATCAAGTTTATATGTTCTTTAAGTGAGTTTTTGCAATATGTATAACAATGGTTTAATCGATAAGAATGTTATAAAGAAATGCGGCAACAATTGTTACTTGTGCAATCGCTAAGAAATAGTAAGAACGATGTTTCGTGCTTAAAGCATCAATACAAAATACAAATAGATCATTCAATAAACTCAGACATAAGGAAAACAACGATAAATACGAATGCTTCCACGTGATTAACAGACGTTTATTAGACCTACGGTCGTCTGCTTCTCATCAATCGCTGTCATTTCTATGGAAACGATTTCGCTCTATGATTTATTTCTGTAAGCACAGACTAATTAAATATTGAACAAAATCGGCGATATACAGAAATTCCGACTGATTCAAAACAATGTATAGAACAATAAAAATGTTTTTCACTGCAGAGAATATATTCTATTCCAGATTACCTTAACGAATGAATAAATACCAAAGCAACAGACGAGTATCTGTTTTACTAATTGATTTGTAAATTGGAATTTTACCGTGCTGATTCGTGTAAAATACAAACAGCGTGACTTTACCAGGAACAATCCTGCAGTCTGTGTTTGGAATAATCGCCAGTAATGTGTTTGGCCTAAATTGCTCTCTGACGCCTGAAGGAACATTTATAGTACTAATGCTCAATAACATTAATATTGAAAACATTACGTCAAAATTTCATATAATCTTTCATCAATAATTCAAAACAAATGCAGTCAAACCTGTGAACAAAGGCCACCCTTGAGAAAGACAACGTGGTCTTTATTGACAGATGGCTTTTATTCGGGGGGTCTGTGACGGTGTTTCAAAAATTGCCCTTTATTCTTAGGGTGGTCTTTATTCGGGGTTGGGCCCAGAAATAGGTTTCCGAAAGGTGGTCTTCGTTCACAGAATTGACTGTACTTCGATCTGTGATTATCACATTATTTCCATACATCTTTATGAAGTTTGTGAGAGGAAAATTGACAAGAATAAGATATCAATAAAATTCAGTATTTTCTTACAAAAACTCAGGTGATGACGATATCTATTCTTAAAATTCCGAAAATTCATACGTGTATTTAATATTTTTTAGAAGCGTGCACGTAATATCAATGGTCACAAACCCCAGGTGCCTATCTTTTAAGCTGGTAATATTTTTTATATATTTCAGTCATGCACGATCGAAAATCTTCCAGAAAAATGCCTGCTGCACGTGTTTTCGTTCTTACACCAGAGGGATCTCGGGAAACTCGCCCGTGTCTGCAAGAAGTGGCGCCTCCTAGCGTACAATCACCAACTCTGGCAAGTTGTGTCACTGAGGCCAGAATACAACGGTTTATATGTGAACAGTTTCGAAAATCTTATGGCGCTTATAAATGTTCGATTTGGGCCATCATTGCGTTACATCGAATTACCATGTGAGCTTGTGACGTCACCAATATTACACGAGTTGTCCAATAAATGTCCAAGTCTCAAAAACATGACACTTGACTTTTCAAACGCCATGCAGTTACATGATTTTAATGACCTGAACTCGTTTCCATGCAACTTACGTAGTCTGTGCATCTGTCTGTCCGAGGTGATATTTCTGGAAGGTTTCATGAGAAGGATATACAGTTGTCTCTCATCTTTGCAAGTCCTGCATTTGATCGGTGAGGAATTCCATTAACTAGCCTAAATTTTCAGAGTTAAATAAAATATTGAAATGTATTTTGATGTGTTTTAGTCGAATAATGATTTTAAACTGACATTGATATCTTGCGGCCCTCTCTTGAGCAACAACCTCCCTTCAACAACAGCATGATTTTGCCCACTGTACGATTTATCTATTAATTTAATCTCTCTAGAGCAACAACTTCCCAACAACACCAACATAATTTTGCTTCTCTCAAAGGATGTTGCTTTGGAGAGATTGCACTATGCCCTGTATATGGTGTTGCTTTGGGGAGGTTGCACTGTAAACTATACAGGGTGTTGCTTTGGAGAGATTGCACTATGCCCTGTATATGGTGTTGCTTTGGGGAGGTTGCACTGTAAACTGTACAGGGTGTTGCTTTGGAGAGATTGCACTATGCCCTGTATATGGTGTTGCTTTGGAGAGATTGCACTGTACTTTTTTTCAACATAGGAACATTTGAGATGACAAGTGAAGGTGACGAAGACGTGTATGAAGTGGTGAATATTGGAAAGATCAAGGCTCATACTCCAAATCTGCGAGTAGTGAACATGTACGGTATCACATTTATCGACGATTCCCATATCGAACTGCTGACATCAAATTGTATTCATCTGGAATGCTTGGCCCTTAACTTCTGTCTGAGAATTAAAGGGGCGTCATTTAAGACCCTTATACAAAGATGCAAGAAGCTTAAATCGTTACTGCTGCAACACACAGGTATAAAACACTTTAAAAGTCTGTCTTAATATTGTTTTAATTATTTATTATTTTAGATAGTGTTACTAACATACAGTGAAACCTGTGTACAAAGGCCAAAGAAGAAAAGGGAAACTTTTATACACAACTGACCGTTATTTAGAGGTTTAATCCAATCTTTTTGATCAGTTAATGCGTACTAAAGAGCGGAGTCTCTTCATGAGATGGCCTTTATTCACAGATGGCTGTTAAATCAAGTTTGATTGTATTACGCTCTCTGTCAGTTAATCTGGACCCATCGTGGCGTGTGTAGATGATACATCCAACAATATAAGTTATTCAGGTCTTGAGATGTATGAAAATGTGTTAAATTGTCTGTTGGCGTATAATCTAATATTTATGTATCTGAATGATTGGTGGATCTTTATTTACCGCTAATTGACATTGGAACATGATGTTGCTAGTACAGATACAATGATAACACGTGTCTTGAAGTCAGCTAAATCGATGAAGACGTATATCGAAGACAGACCATTCAGTGCAAGACAGTTAAAACAGCACAAATGTTAGGAATGAGTTACGACCTTGTTATATTGATGGAGAGACATTTTTGTTACATTAATACTATGTCAATGGGTTGGAATCATGTTCGAATTACATCATACTCATTACGTACCTTGTGTAGTTACATATGATATTCATAAGCCGCGATTATATGAGATAGCGAACTAAGAAATTATCTATTATTGATCTTGTACCACGCTAATTACATTACCACTGTCATCTATATATCCGATATTTATACATGAGCACGAGTAAACAAGTAGTTATTCTCACAATCTGGCTTGTCGGGTGGTGCTTTGCAACTCTTTTTCCCCCACTCTGCCTTCTTTTTCTCCCTGACTTCCTTCTTGCTCCTTTCCTTTTTCCCTTCTTGTTTCTCCCCGTCTTCCTTCTTGCTCCTCCCCTCTCTCCCTGCTTGCTCCTCCCCTCTCTCTCCCTTCTTGTTTCTCCTCGTCTTTCTTCTTGCTCCTTTCATCTTTCCCTTCTTGTTACTCCCCGTCTTCCTTCCTGCTCCTTTCATCTTTCTCTTCTTGTTTCTCCCCGTCTCCCTGCTTGCTCCTCCCCTCTCTCCCTTCTTGCTCTTTCCCTTTCTCCCTTATTGTTTCTTCCCTCTCTCCCTTCTTACTCCTCCCCTTTCTCCCTTATTGTTTCTCATCTTCTGTTCACAGGCATTTCCTTGTATATTTTTCATGTTTTTTTTATATAAAGAAATCATTTTTTAAGACTTTTTCGGGACCAATGAAAATGGATCTATAAAATTTAATTAAGATTTTCTCATGATCTAGATTAAATATAAAAACCTGTTCTAAAATAGGTAATCGTTAAATGAGGTCATCGTAATATTGAAATTGTCGTTTTTTGTGAGGATGTACTGTATACAAAAATATACTCTAAACATGCAGTACAAGACACCCTTGTTTTGTATACCTACAGGTGTTGAAGACGAGTATATGGTAAACGTACCCTGGGAATCGTCACAGTTACACGAGCTGGATCTTACATCAACCGAATTATCATCAGAATGTCTGGAGAATGTCTTGGTACGAATCCCGTACTTCACATACCTCGGACTCGGTCATTGCGAGTTCTTCACTGACAAAGTAAGCGAAAACGATTATTTATATACTGGCCGTCGTAAGAAAGTAACCATCATAAAAATTCTTCTAGTTTGGCCTAATATACTGACCTTGAAATTTTAATGGTATATGGCAATTTTATGGTCAATAATGGATAACAATATGGTTACACATAACGGTAGTAATGGTTGGTTGGCTTAATCGTTTCAGCTATTTCCAGAATTAAATTTATCTCGATTACTTGTGCTTTGTCTATTTTATACCAAGATCACTTACTGGTTACTTTCTTATGACGGCTAGAATAGTTAATAATAATTTATTGTCGCTCGATTGCGAAAAAAGCAATTTTGCATATACATGTATTAATCACGCTCGAGTTCGCTTCCGGTACACTACACCTGTACTGCGTCCGAAAAATGGGATTGTGAAGTTCATATACGAAACTCGTCGAAGCCGTGATTCGAACTCGGGATCTGCGGATCAGAGGCCGGACGTTCTGCCTCTAGATCATCACGCCTTCCGAACTCGTTCTTAATTATTGTATTGAACTATTATCATGACGTATCATACAAAACATTGCATCCTCCTGGTTTAGTTATAAATATCACTTTTTAGATTAACAAACAATCTTTTGTATATTTTCTTCAACTTTATCCACGCACAAAATATTGCCCGACGTCGTACGGAGTTTATTGACTGCGCATGCGCGGTTCAAATCTCGTTTAAGATCGAAATTAATTTGGACGAAATAGAATTATCTAATTTCGTTGTTAAAACATGCACGCCCATTTCAATGCAAGTTGAAACGGAATTAATGATTTAAAATTCAAAATGGAAACACATTTTGTTTGTAGGTGATTATGACTCCAGAAACGTTTCATTTGTTTAAAACATCCTCCGTATTTTCGTAGTTATATAAATATCACCATATAAATACTAAATGCAGTGTGTCATCCACGATTGTTTTACGGACAGACCATTCTTTAAATATTTGATAGCTTGTCGTATTGTTCGCGAAGTTATTGTCTGCATTTACTCTAACTGAATATATGTCATACCATGTTTGAAAACTTCTATCTATGAAAAAAAAAACATTAGCTACAAACAAAACTTAAGCTAAAACTTAGTAAAACGATTTACAATGTTCTGTTAGATTGGCTATCAGGCCTTCTAAAGGGGTACACTCACCATTGGGCATCTTTTTTTTAATTTAACAAAGCAACTGCTGATTTAGTTTAATTATTAAAAGTTAATATACCCCTGTAAACAATTCATCTCATATCAACTGATTTATTTTTAAGCATTGCATAGTCTTCCGCATTTAATCATGCACTATGAGCTCCTGGCCATATCAAATAATTTCACAATTTAAAAATCAAAAAGGAAAGGGATAAATTTAAGTGTCGCTATGACCTTGTTTTCCAATCTAAAGCATAATTATGTATGTATCAACACAATTCTTTATACGTTCTTTTTGCTCATTGCTTATAATAAAGTTTAAATCAAGCCAAAACTGAAACTTAATGGTTACCCGCGAATTTAAAAGTACTATCTTACTTTTGTCCATTCATAAGTACAAGTTTAGGTGTAAAAATATTGCTTGTAACTAGTTACATGCTCATTAAAACTAGAGTACGTAGGAGGAGAATTCGTTGTTTTTATTATTTTTTTTTACTACTATGTTATTATTATTTCATTATTATTTCATTATTATTTCATTATTTTTGAAAGCCGCTGTTGGGATTATTTTCTTGGCGGAGAGGTAAAAGTATGAGAGTATAGATGTACCTAATGAAAAGTCTAGGGTCGCGGAGGAAATTACGATATTCGGAACAATCAAACTTAACCGTTTCGTTTCAGATTCTTGGAGAAATGGTGAAACGAGGTAAATTTAGACAACTTCAAGCCATAGATATCGGAAACACACCGGCGCTGTCAGAGAACGCCATCTACCATTTCTTGCAGACGACTGGGCGTAATTTACGCGGTCTGGTGTTGTCAGGAAAACCAAAACTCACTGAAAATTTCTGGTTAAATGTTATAGCTTTCTTACCAAATATTCGGTACGTACCTAGGTCCTTATAGCAACAGTGTCCAATGCATACAGTCAAACCTGTTTTTGCGACCATCTCGGAATAAAAAACACCTTGTAAATAAAGGCCATTTTTTGAAAAACGGTCACTGATTATTTAGAAGAAACTAACGTCCGAATAAAGGCCACCTGTCAATAAAGGTCTCATTTTGTCTTTCCCAAAAATGGCATCTGCTCAAAGGTTTGGCTGTACAAGATACATACAACAATTATTTTGTCGTTTAGAACGTTTCGCGATTTCGTTTGAATGACGATAGAAATCTTGCGAAAGAGCTGTTCTACTATGCTTTTAAAAATCTATCTACAGTCTGACCTGTGTTTACGGCCACCTCCGAATAAAGTCCATCCTGTAAATAAAGGCTGTTCTTTGAAAAAAACATCTTTGAGTGTTTAGAACAAATTGGCCTCCGAATAAAACCACCTGTCAATAAAGGCAACATTGAGCTTCTTCAAAGGGTGGATTTTGTTCACAGATTTGACTGTATTCGTTTTTTTGTTAGCTGGCGACTCGCAGTTGAACACATATGTTAACTTAAATATTGGTTTTAATACGCGAAATCCTGTGATTGTCGTAAAATAATCATTAACATCATCAATAATTTACTGACGGGAGTTTTACAACCTAAGTATAATACAAAATACGATATATTGTTTATGAAATATTCCTAGTATTCGAGCCAATGTTCTTGAGTATAGAACAAAGATGAAGAGAAAAAATTTACAATGTAAAAATTGCATCTATGATGGCCCTTATTTTACAGTAGTTTGTATCTTTACTCTGTCGCTTCTGGGCGTAATGGATCTGCTTTTCAACGCCGCCGTACGACACGAAATTCTCTGTACGCTGTACAATGATACACTGTATTTGAAAAGATTATCTTAGATTTTTATTCGGCTTTTACAATGATCTGTCTATTCTAACTACTACGTACACTAGCAACAATGGATATTGAGGTGGTCTCATGATCAATCAGACGATGCTTATTTTCAAGTGATCACTAAGTGAGGTTTTACTGTACATATCTAGTGATAAGAATAAACATATGTAAATATATGATGTTTAATAACTAGAGTCTTTGTGGCCAACAGCATTTTTCTTACGTAGTTCCAGCAGCTTTTTTGTTTACATACCTGTGAACTATAGAAGTATGTATATCAATATGTTATGCATTACATGTAAATTGGCTGTACAAAGGAGACAATTGTTTGATCTTGTAAAACGGTGTTATAATCATCGTTGTTATCTCCCTTACATTTCAAGTGCAGTAAAACCTATAGTTGTAATGAGACCACATTTGTTACACGAAAAATCAGTCGTAATAATGAGGTGGTATCATTATCAAGTTGGATTTTAAGATTTTATTGAAAGTCCGTCCGAAAATAAGTGGTCGTTATAGCAAGGTGGTGATATTGATGTGGCCGCAATGTGAGGTTTTACTGTACTTTTAAATAAGATTCCAGTTTTATCATTTATTTTTCGTTGTTTGACAACTAACACTAATTTATAGCAAATATTATCAAAAGTCAAGGTGCATCAGGGATTTGAATGCAATGATTGTCTACCACAATATTTTGATAAAATCATCATACTAGTATAATTATGAAGATCCTGCAGTTAGCCACTCTGTAGGAAATATGTAATGAAGTCTGAATTTAACGCCGTTTTTCAACAATTTTTCAGTTATGTACGGCGACCGGTTCGCCTAACAAGTTTTCCTGGACTTTATACTAACCAGTACTTACTTTCCCTTCCACACGGAGCCGGCAACTTCTCCACATACGGAGAAAAATCGACATTTTTTGTCCATTTTTCATATAAGGGTATGACCTGCCGCGAACTGGATTTGAACCCGCATCTCCGGGTTACAAGTCCAGTGCACTAACCGCTGGACTACGGTCGCGGCCCTGATGTTAAGACTACATTTAAGACCAAAAAAATAATAAGGGAGAAAAAACTCCGAAAAATGGTTGTTGTAGTGAAAGGTTTTTATAATGAGGTGGTCGTTGTACGGTTGTGTTGTATGGAACGTTTGACTTTTTTATACCAGGTAGAAGATAATGTACCTCGTATATATTTTATGTTGTTGGCCGACAAATTCCATCTTCCTCTTTTGTACACGTGGCAACATCACTGTCAGATGAATAGTATAACCCCTGAAAACCGGACCTCTTCCGGATTTATCCAAAAGTCCGATTTTCTGAGAATTCCAGTTTTCAGGGAGTCCGGTTTTCAGGGGTTTTAATGTATATTCAATTTTACAGAACTTGTGTCCTTGGTACCGCAAATGGCTGGTTCCTGAAATTAACAACAAAAGTTCACATTGATCAAGTGATAGAAGGATTTGCACAAAATTGTCCATTTCTTATGCGTTTAGAGATACAGTGGGACCCAGATACCATTCGTTTCAGTGACAAAAGCAGCAAATTTGTCGACCATATCAGGTAAGATTTTTATGTGAGGTTACATATTTGGAATTCGGGGCCGAGAAAATTGTTCAAATTTTAAAAGCTTCCGGATATCAGATGGTCCGGATTTCGGAAGTTACACTATACCGATTCTGATTTCGATCTCCGACCGATGTAGTGCATTACGTGTATGAATAAATTACCCAACTAAATTTGTTATATTTGCCCATTCCCCGAAAATTTGCTTGTTAATGGGTACTTTTCCGTTTGATGAACCAGATGTCGAAAACAAATGCCTTCCAGTGCAATAACTTCAGCAAAATAATCCGTATAGAAGAAATATGTACCTTGCCGGTTCTCTTATACCCGACTTCTCGATCAACAATTCCGCTGGGTTTACGCTGTCAACTGGGTTTACCGGACGGGCTAATATCACCGTCTGGAGCGTCGGTTATTTGTGTAAGGTTGATAATCCGCGCTATTATATCTTTTACTCTAGTTATGACATTTATTCGTGTATGCAATTATTACTTCCAGATTAAGATGTCCTCATCTGAAGTCGTTCACTCTCAGTGATGGGGAATATTACGAGATGGTGAAATCTAACTTCGAGCGAGCTGATCGGGTGAAGGTTATTCGATCTACAACTAATTACAGCACTAGCATCATAAGCCTAGTCAGTTGTTATAACGACCTGTTGTTTAATTAGTGTTCATATAATTAATTGATTGCCATATTAATTGATGATGGTGTGATTATACGCTGTTATCGCGCAGGCCTGTAGCTATGCTGTTCAAACGGAACGAGGGTGATTGACCTCCGTCAAAATGTTTCCGGAAATAATGCAATTAGGCGATGTGTGGTTTTATTTTTATATATTCAGCATTCGAATCAAATCCCTTAGGTTACGCTAAATCCAATTTCGATTATATTCCTAGCTACGGGTCTTGTGCTTATTCCTTTCGTGCAACGAACTTCATTCATCTTATGTACAGTGCGATACTTTAAATAGAAACATATTTTCTTCGTGAAAACGTAGATGATACCAACTTTGGTCTATGGATCGTTAATGTGACGTAAATAAAGTGTAATGTAATTGAAGTGACGGGATTTGTGACTTCGACTTTGACTGATCTCGACTTACCGGAGTTTTAAAATGGAGATAATGTGTCTGTACATGGGAAATGTTGCCATATATTCATCCTAAAGGGAGAATTTGGAATTTCATGTTTTGTTTCGTTTAACATAATATGTTGTAGTTAATGTACAGTGGTAGTTAATGTCTGAACCTTCGATCGAAGAGGATTCGAGTTTGAAGTTATTTGTGAATATTTCGTTAACTGTACGTATTTTGGCAGTTAAAGAACGGAAAATTAAAAACAAACACGGGACCTGTCATGTACAAACTGAAAGACTGCCATTTTGTTGGCCTTGTCTCAACCAACACAACCAGCCACATCAGGCATACGAGAATGTTTTGTATTGTACATAAATTTAGAAATACAGACCTGTCTCTTTATATAAGTATCAACGTTTCATCACTTCCAATAATTTGCATTTTTTCCTGAAGATCGCCATGGTTCAATTTTATTGTTCATGAGTGATGGCAAGATGTTTATATTGTCTAAAATAAAGTATTATTTGGGTGCGACAACAGATGTAATCAGCCAACAAGAACTTGTCAAACATAAACATACTTTGTTTAGAACATAATTACGGTTCCTTACAGCACTTTGATTTTTCCCGTGCCATTTCAGCTACGTGTTGTTAGGTGTAGAATGTTGCCAACGGTTCTTACAGCACTTTGATGTTCGTGCCATTTCAGCTACGTGTTGTAAGGTGTAGAATGTTGCAAATGGTTCTTTCAGCACTTTGATTCCCGTGCCATTTCAGCTACGTGTTGTTAGGTGTAGAATGTTGCCAACGGTTCTTACAGCACTTTGATGTTCGTGCCATTTCAGCTACGTGTTGTAAGGTGTAGAATGTTGCAAATGGTTCTTTCAGCACTTTGATTCCCGTGCCATTTCAGCTACGTGTTGTGAGGTGTAGAATGTTGCAAACGGTTCTTACAGCTCTTTGACTCCTGTAAAATTTCGTCTACGCGTTGCAATTAGGCGTTGAATGTTACAAATTCAAGAGAATATGCTCAGAAGAAAAAGAACGCGAAATAACGATCGCAAGATCTTGTAGGATAATATTCATAAAAAATATAAAAATAATGAATTCATAATCTGCCTTATGATATCAGTCAGTCAAGTTTAAAATACATGTAGTTTTAAAATGTCCTAATATTCTCCCTAATAGTAATTGATAAAAAAATATGTTGTTTCGGTTGTATTATGATGCTGATAGTGTTTGTTTGGTTGTTGTTGTTACTAATGTTGTTGTTGTTGAAAAAACAGCCACATGGATTTGTATTAACATGTACACTGTATTACACTGACTTGTTTGTTTTGACATAGATTATAGTATATATACATATTACAATGTTCCAAATATCTCACCGATAATTTATTCATAGCTATATTTTTATTTATCCATAAAACATCATTTAGTTAATGTGGATTGTTTCGATCGAGATATCAAATCTAGATCTATTAAAAAATATTCCGAAACATGTGTTGGTGTTGGTTTTTATATTAGCGTACATTGTTTTTGTGTCTGTAGCCCAATTTTTTGTTGGTAAAGCATACGAATATTATGCGCTGTCAGCCCCTGAAAAGAGGTTTAATTTGATTAAAATTCGAAAACAGTCTCCCAGCTTAATTCTCAATTCCATTCTCAAAGTATTTTGGTTGAAAAGATAGAGATCATTAATGCTCAAATACCTATCCAGGTCAATTATGCTGTCAGAATAATGTATCATTATTGTCTTATTACCTTAATTAACTGCGAATCATTAAAAGATAATGCAGCAGATTTGAGCTCAGAGACCGATGTCAAGTTTTATAGCCTTGGGACAAGAACTCTTGCGATGTTACATTAAGAGGCACGAATAGACGGATACAGAATAAGTAACGCAATACATTGTTTTAATACAAACATTTCTTAAGGATTTAGCGGTGTGGGTGGGCCACCGATCTTCCATACCGGACAGCTTCCTCTCATTTGGGTTTCGGCCCTGGATGGGATTCGAACTCGCAGCCGTGAGTGGCTAGTGATTACTAGTCAGAGACCACAACCACTCGAGGCTGAGCAAACAAAATAAAAAAAAAACGTAATTTAGTTACCATTGGAAAAAACGTGGTTTAAAAAAACGATACTAACTGCATTGTTTGTTATAAAAACATAGCTATAATATTAAACCAAACAATAGTTAAATATTTAAGCTAATTCCCGAAGCCGCTCAAGTTTCTCATTGACCAATGCCTTTTACCTTGAACAGCCTTAAGGTTTACGACGCATTCGTTATTTTATTATACCACTTCCGGTCACATATGTACATTTATTCACAAAACAATATAGGGACCTATTGAAAACTTCATAACAAGTAAAATAGATGTGGATGGAGGTTTCGCCTTTGAAGGTTCTTTTGAAAGCGCTAATTCAATTTTACGTGCGTTTTTATAGGTGTTAAGTGTATCTTTATGCCTTTCTTATAATAATTATCAGAATACAAATATTTCAATGATTCTTTTCATTTAGAAATGTGAATCATAACGTAGTTAACGATTGTTAGGTTACGCCGATCAATTTAAGTATCAACTGCTTGTCGGAAATTACATGTTTCGTGTCAATGAAAAAAATGCGAACGTTTTTGCTTTCAACACAAAAGCTATTTTGAGCATACAGTCGTGGGCATATTTAGTAAAAATTCATGAGTAGATATCGTATTTTGGGGGTAGGCTCAAATTGCCCACGCCCCCTGTGAAATTTAGTAAATCTCTACAGTGCAACCTCTCCACAGCAACACCCTTTGGGAAAAGCAATATTATGTTGTTGAGAGGTTGTTGCTCTAGAGAAGTTAAATTAGTAGTTAAATCGTACAGTGGAAACAAAATAATGCTGTTGTTGAAGGGAGGTTGTTGCTCAAGACAGGGCCGCTCTGGAGAGG
Organism: Lutraria rhynchaena; assembly: GCA_008271625.1. Lineage (NCBI taxonomy): Eukaryota > Metazoa > Mollusca > Bivalvia > Venerida > Mactridae > Lutraria > Lutraria rhynchaena. Next base: position 12,728,147 of record VIBL01000001.1, on the reverse strand, counting down.
TTGCACTGTATTGGCATTATTTACTAATTCACGAAATAAAATGCATGATTTTAGCAAACATTGTCCAAATGAGCGGTAAATATGAACCATAATTCTATATTGATATAAATAATTTTACACGCTTAATGCACCAGAACACAGAAAATATCCAGCCAAACTTCGAACTACCGAATACCACAGTTAACAAGAAACAGTTGCTTATAATTTATACCTGTGTGAAGAACTGAAATCTATTTAAGCATCTGAATAAGTCAATATCTTTTTGAAGAAAATAAATTTGATGTAAATGTTAATGAACTTCTGACAACATTTTGCACCCGGATTTAAGTATTTAAATAAAATAATTCGATAATTCGCTTATAAATGTTCATCCGCTTGTAAAAAACGCGAAATAGTTCGTATAAGGGAACGAATATTAGATCCCGCTTTTTTTTATTTAAAATCAAATCTAGAGGTTATTCATATACTCAGTTCCGTCATAAATTATAAAGAATAAATTATAAGAGCACTTGAATTGAAAGTTGAGTGTAAAAAGATCTCTATTTACCTGGAGTGTTTTAAAAGTAGCCCCGTAAATACGAAATTTGTAAACAAAAAAATCAATAAACATAGCAACGGTGAGGTGCTCTATAAACAGGGGTAGCCACAGTGGGGTGGCTGACTGACAAGGCGGTCGGGAAGACGGGCTACCGGACGAGTTCTCGGTCCTTCTATGTTTCAAGAGGATTTATGATTTATTTTAAAATCTGGAAATCCATTCCGTTTGATAGTAATTATGATCAAATATAACATGTAAGATTTAATTATAATGATCGTTTTTTCACAAAACGCGCTTAGACCTTCAGATACGTAGACAAATATCTAAATTTGTGTTCATGCAGTACATTCATATTACAACAAACAAACATTACTTTTATATTCATAAGACATCATAGGATAAATAAAAAAATGACACAAATCGCTTAAGTGACTCTTTGAAACTGTTCAATATTACGTCATTCTGATGTCGACTTGAAGTAGAGTCCGTTTTGAGCCAATTTTAAACCGACTAGTGTTTCCCAACCGTATTATGATTTATCGAGTTTTGAGAATTAATTTCACTAGAAAAGTGGTTCTCATGAACAGCTCTATAGAACAATCTGCGACAGAAATCAATTAAAGTATTGTTTGATCACGCGAGCCTCATCAATCATATCCGCGCCTGTAACCAATGATGTTTAATACGTATATTGATAAATGTTTGTACTCTTATAGGCAGATTTAAATCTCTAAAAGTGATTTTTTGTTTAGGTTAGATGGAATATTGACATTTCTGGATACATTTAACTGGAGGTAAGTAGAGTTCTTTCAATGTTTAATAGAGTTTTGGGTTTCACTGTTAAGTTGCATTCGTTTCCAGCTGTTATTCTGATTTTAGAGAACAAAAATATGAAATTTTAAACAAAAAGTCGACTGTGGATACATACAGTTATTGATCTTAATCAACATTTCAAAAAACGTGTCGGAAACATTCATGGAAATGTATTCGTGCGTATTTCAATGATATGCGGCGGACAGCCTACTTCATTAGAGCTCTTGATTACCTACCAGTACAACTTTTAACAGAACAGAACGCGACGCGACGCGACACGACACGACACGACACGACACGACACGACACGACACAACACAACACAACACAACAACAACAAAACACAATACAATACAATATTAAGTAGAGTCTTTGCGATACACCAGAAGCAGAACTATGTTGTTGTTGAGACGTGGTTGCTCTAAAGAGATTAAATTAGTACTTAAATCGTGCAGTGGTAAAAATCATGCTGTTGTTGAAGGGAAGTTGTTGCTCAAGAGAGGGCCGCTCTGGGGGGTTGCACTATACAATATTCAACATTGGGTTTGCGATATACCATATTCATGGTTTGAGCCCAAAAGATTTTTTAAATACAATATTTAACTTTTAGTGTGCGGCATACCAAGCGCCCTGATTCGAGCCCTAAAATTTCTTTCAGTTCATTATTATCTCGAATTGTGATATATTCCTATTAACGATGAAGATCCAATTTGGCGACCATTTCATAGGTTGCTGCCCTAGAGATGGCCGCTCTGGAGAGGTTGTACTGTAATATATAATCAAACCTATACACAATGACTGACATAGGAGATAGAGCATATAGCATTCATGCACATTTTGTCTTTGTATTTGTTCATAGCCTGGTTCGATCTGTTTCATACGCAAGGCCTAATAATAGCGTTTTTTCCTGCTACCGGCTCTGAAAAAATAGGGTTGGTAGGTAGGGATTTATTTTTTGGTTTTTAATTTTTAATTCCAGGATAAACAGAATTATAGATTATTTTGCAAAATTATAATTTGACCAAAAATCATGGAGTCGGCGGCCAAAAATAGGGTCGGTCGGTGTAGCGGAAACAAGTTATTTTTAGGCCAAATTCGTGTGGCACATAATTCATGTTTGATTTTTAAATACAAAAATCTACAATAAACCTTCACTCCGGCTGATTTTTCAGTTTGATTGAATAACGTATTTTCATATTCATATACTTGCTAATGTCATACGGACAAGATTCGTTAGATAGTTTTGTGACTAAACAAGACAGACAATTGATAAAACGTCCCGTCTGTATTGACAGTGTGTAACTACAATAAATTTTGATAAATACAAAATCAAGATACATGTGCTTAAAAATGTAGATGTGTGTATGTTTGCACTCTTCAATATGTTGATAAGTATTTACTCCCATTAAATATATCACTTAAGTTTGCCTTGAAATACGAATAAATTACAATGTTTAACGTGAGTGATTTAGGGACAGATGAAGTGATTATAAAACAGGACTATATAAAATAAAAAAGTAAACACTTGTACAATCCTTCAGTCACCGGTTGAAGGAACGCCACAATTTAGCACAATATACAGTATAACCCCTGAAAACTGGACACCCTGAAAACCGAAATTCTCTAAAAAATCGGACTATTTTTCAAGTCCCTTTTTTCTCTTCTATAATCAATAGTTCTCTGAAAACTCATCAGAGATTCTCAGAATTCTCTGAAAACCGGACATTTGACCGACTCCGGAAAGGGTCCGGTTTTTAAGGGGTATGCTGTACATGGAAGCCTTTGTTTACAAGTTAGTCTGTAACTCATTTTCTATCGTACAAATATCAATTCAAAGATTTTACCTTACGCCCATGAATGAGAAATGAAAAATATAAGATATCATGTAGATATGATATTTTAGACTCCTGTTGAATATGAAGTAGATTTCATGTATTGACGAATTGGTAAATAAATTCATTTCATTTGAATGATATTGATCGCAATGCGCTCTGATATTTGTTAACATAGATTGCCTATATTCTAACTTCTTCCGCGGCTATACAACCTTGGTCGTACATAGCAATATGTTCTAGAAGTTGATACATTATAACGATGTGTTGGTCTGTGGACCGTATAATCTTATGATCAATTCTCCACAGGCATGTTATACTGGGACTGATGATGATATAAAGACATCTTATTGATTTCATGTACAGTAAAACCTAGACAATGAGGCCACTTTTTGGACCCTAGAAATAATTGGAGTTAGTAATGAATTAGTCTCATTATAATTTTGAATTATGGGTGGGTTATTGAAAGCCGTTCCGAAAATAAAAGGTCGTTAGAACGAAGTGGTCGTAATATTGAGGTGGTCGCTATTTTAGGTTTTACTGTATTGAAATCAACGCAGTCTGACTACAGAACACGGCTATATTAGTTTTTTTTATGTTTTTAATATTTTCTAGAATGATTTTTCATATCGACTTGATTTCAAAATAACATCAGTTATTAACAGCATTTGTGAAAACGGTAGACTTAAACAAACGCTGCGATGTTTTAGACCTAAGTTTTCCCTACAAAGTGGGTATAAGCCGATGGCCGCTAGTAAGATTAATTTCGTTTATTTCAGAAAATAAATATGGGTGAAAGAATGACAGTTGTTAAAACACCCTTTATTCATGAATGGTCGATTTATTTTCGCTTCCATAATCAATAGTTCTCTAAAAACCTGAATTCCCGGAAAACCGGACTTATATCCCAATCCGGAAGAGGTCGGGTTTTCAGGGGTTATACTATATTAAATCCAGATGATTATTGAATGGTAAAGCAGAGTCATAATTGTACTATTGCAGATAGAATAATGTCAAAATCACCACGAAAGGAAGTTTCGTCCCTGCGAGGGGCGGAGCCTAAGACTAAGGGTAAAGGAAGGTCAAGGCGAAGGTCAAGCAGCCCTGGAACATTGACATATGATGAAGAAGATCAGTTCACAGATGTCACCATAACGGTAAGCGAGAGATTTCAATATTTGCTACGAGGAACGTTTAATAGACAGCCAGTTCAATAGTTTCACAAACATTCAAATTTTCAAATTTACATATTCATATTTACAATGCAATCAAGAAAAGAATTTGGACTACATCGCAACCCGTGTACGATAACTAATGAAACCTTGACGCTTCGAATTCTTCACGTTTAGTGACAAGGTTAAACGTGACAATAATCAAGCCTATCTCGATAAATCAATTTTTCAGTTCATTTCATACAACGGTAACAAATGAAACGAAAACTGACACAAAAGAAATGCATGCATCGTCTTAAGCACCTAAAATAAATTTATCACATTACCAGAACTATAAATACATGTAAGTGAAATTTCAGTGGTGTGCAGATTATTCATTTTTGTACGAAGTAAATCTGAACTGATTTCATTTATACAGGTTGGCGACAGAACATTGTACGCAAACAGTTGCATTTTAGCGTACAACTCCGGGAAGTTCATGAGACAGTTCTGTGACGACAAAGAAGGGAGCGTGAAAAGTGGCAGAACGGGGAAAGGTGGCGGGTCATCTAGCGGGAGAAATAAAGATGTAGACCTGAGTGATCAACCTTATAACAGTATACGCGAAATGTTGACTGCCATTGATCCTCGTAACGATTCAGAATTGTCAGGTATGAATTGCCAGTGCTCTGCTACATTCATCACTTTCGTATACTGTTTCAATATTTCAAGACACTTCTTGAGCGGTTACTAGATTCGGTGTAAGGGATTAGGGCGTAAACCAGGGTGTAACCCATGGGTGGGTTTTGAAACTGCCATCACTTCCTTTTAGTAATAAATGGTCGACTTCAAAACGTTCTAGTCAATTCCATGCTGATTCTTAAGCGACATACTGACACTGTATATGATCTCTCTATGCTGTAGTTTTCCATTTATTTTCTTATTTATATATACATGAATTTAGATGAATATATAATAGTAATAAGGTATTGCAAATGTTTAATTAATCTGATTTTAGAAGACGTTGCGATGCGGCTACTCCCATTGGCTGACGATTATGATATGAAACGACTGCGAAAGGAATGTCTTTCCACTCTAACCAAATCATACTGCAGCATGATGCGAAAAGGACGCCCTGGTATGGTACCCACCGATGCAACGATTAAATACATAACCTTGATTGACAAGCATGATGACTGTGATGAGCTAAAAGAGTGTTGTATGCAAGAAATGGTAGCTGATCCTTTTAGTGAAAGGAAACTGGCTACCGTAGAAGGTTTCCCTGAACACGTGCGAGCACAATTGATGGAAAAGAAATTAGCAATAGCTAATAAGAAGATTGCGCAATTGCAACGCCAAAAGGCGGCGGAGAACGAATTAAGAAACAGTAAGGTGTATAAAAGTAAATAATCCTAGGCTGAATGAACAAGAAAGAGTGAAGTTAAACTTTACATTAGACTGATTTATACATAAAATGACTTTGGTATGGTGAGTTATTAACACATTGAGTAAATTTTCCTAATCTGGTTGACATCGTACTTGAATTAGTGTACCTTCCAAACAACTGTTTCATGGACGTGTTTGAGAATACTTTTATAATGTTATAGTCATTTATATATAATACAAGAGTATAGCTCAAACACAGATTAGATCAAATAGAATTTCATCAATTTAGTTTCGTTATTTTGTACATGTAAGCTGCTTGTTTGAAATAAATCATAATGTGCACAAATTTACCCGTGTTTGAATATACAGCCAATTATAATAAAATGTAGTTTAATTAGAATAAAACAATAAAAATAATGGGTATACATTCTGTTTATCTACATTTCCTTTTCAATTTTTCATTGAACCTCCAAGTATGCAAAACATCTAAGACTGCGATCGTGGTCCAGTGGTTAGTGTACCGAACTTGAAACCCAGAGATCTGGGTTCAAATCCCGGTCCCGGCAGGTAACACCATTCCATGAAAATTTGATTAAAATGTCGATTTTCCTCCATATGTGGAGAAGTTGTCCGCTCCTTGCGAGGGGTAAGTTAGAAATGGTTTGTATACAGTCCAGGAAAACTGGTTAGGTGAACCGGTCGCCGTAGGTAACTGAAAAATTGTTGATAAACGGCGATAATCCCAGTGACAATGTTACATTATACAAAATAAAACATCTCAGAGCGTGGGACAACTGAACAAATGCACCTTTAGCCTGTATTATTAGAATGGTATGTTCAGTTGAGTATGAGCATCATTTACAGAAGTTATCCCGCTTGTGCAACAGCCTCTAATTTCATCCTGGTACGGTTTTAAATCTGTCGCCCAGAAACGGAATAATGACTGTGTGTTGATGAATTCTGCGAACACGTAGAAGACAAATTTCATCTGGAATTGTATCCCAAGAACAAGTCAGAACAATGCCTCCTTATTGAAGAAACTTAAATTTCCTTAAGTTTGATCATAAACGAAGAACAGAGTCCATAAAATGCTATCATCTACTTCATCAGCTTTAGCAACATCAGGATCCTGGAAAATTAAGCTTTTGTCCTTCGAATTGAATATACGCCACGTTGACATAAACTGTCTCTGTCTGATTCGAACGCCATAGCTCCATCTTCAGATAAAATCATGAGATAAGAGTTGAATGCCAATTTTAGATCATCGTCAATATCCTTTGTTTCATATTCAGGTTCATTTCCGGGAAGCAACATGTCATATTTAAGCAACACATGTCAATACATGAACAAGCATGTAGAAAGAATTTGCAATTGAGTCAGTGTTCTTGGATTCCTTTTTGGTCTACATTTAAAAGCATAGCATGATATTAAGGATTCGTGTATCACTCTTTCGATGAAAAATATTCTGAGAGGTTTAAATCCTTGATTAAGTACATGTTTTGTTATACAACTATTACTATCAAATGAAGGGTGTTTCCAGTTTTCGATTTCGAAAATTAATCCTCAGTCTGGATTATAGTCTACTTAACAAAGAAATTGCAATTGTATAGATTAACAACAACCATTAATAAAGTACATGTATATGAAACTTGACTAAATAATTCGGGTACCAAATCTTTATACAAACGTAATAAATACTGCACTCTATATTAAGCAATGCATATTATGTTTCAATTTTAGAAATTAGTGAAACGTTTAGTAGTAGGCATACATATAACAAGACAAAAGATACAAATGGTTTGTGTTATTATTGCACTACCTCTGGCCAACCCGTATTAATTTATTAAGCTCACATTGTATTCTCAAGTACTTTCTCTTGTTGTTATTATATTACTAAGCATCTTTAATCATAAAAAGAAAAACGTAATTTGTGATCTTCCCTGACGATTCAGTTTAAAATCAATGATATAAGACTAGGGTGATTAAATGCAACAATTGAAACCACAACTACTATAGATAAAATAGAAGAAGTATTATCGAACTTTTCTCTGACTATCCGTAATAAATGGCCAACAAATGGCAAAACATTCTTTCGTACATAAAATTATGTAGTAACATGAAATAACTAACTCACTAGAGCAGCTAGACTTACCATCGGATGGTCGTATTAGTAAAAAGATAAGTCAGACAAATAATGTCTCCCGCACTATTTTTTTTCAAACTATAACAAAATATGTTTGGTGTTGTTATATTGTGACCGGTGTGTTGGATTGAAAGATCTACAGAACACAGATACTCTTACTAGTAGATTTATAAGCAGAAATCTGACGAAGATGAACAATGTTTAGAATTAACATGTTTTTTAATCTGGGCTCCGTTCGTTATCCAGAGAAATGAGATTATTGCGTTATTTAGTTGACTTTTGGGAGGAGATAGAACTTCCGTTGACTGCATAAGAGCCGTTAAAAGTTTGACTTTGTTAGAATATCTCGTACATTGTGCTTAGTATTTCACAACAGGCAGGCATGTAAAATTGTAATTCTTCAGAGAAACCATTCTTACAAAGGAAACGTTGAACATTTGGTAATGTGTTGGACCTATTAATTAATTATATACATCTCTAGTTGAAGAGATCTGGAAGTCTACAGCACTTGATCTTCAATTTCTAAACATAAAAACGCTGATTTGTGTTTTCAAACCCATCCATTAAGTGAAACTTGAATTTTCGATGGTTAATTTATAAACCATGAAGTTTTTCTGCGAAAGGAAAAAATGGTAGGTAGAGCTTATATACGTACACAACGCGAAAATTGAAATACCGCCTAGCTTTATGTGTAAAGCTTATGTCAGCTGTCCGAGATAATGCGATGAGGAAAACATCGAGTTGTTCCGATTAAAGTAAACAACCAACGTCTGAGAAGTTGTGTACGTACGGAAGTAAACACGTCTTGATCAAGAAGTTTAAGGTTTGTTTATATCGTTATGAACCAAATTATATCGCTTTGAACCAATCTAGACTGCTCTGTAATCAATACACCTGCTGTTTTCGTCGAATGAAACAATTTTATTTACAAACGGAATGATTTACGTTGAAACGGGCATGGATAAATTCAATTTTTACGGTACAAATCGAACGGATGTATTTAAAATACTTTTTTGCGGTTCAAACTCCGGGTAGGCGGTACGAATTTGTTTTACACTCGAGTATAGTCCAACACGACAGTTGCCTCAAGTTAGGGTCACTGCATTACATGTATTGCATATTATTGTATATTATTCGGAGGGGGGAATAAACAGTACATGTTTTAATCTTAATAATATTTGCGACAGTGTAAAGCTGTTGCTAGTTTAAATTTTACTGGTTGCCTTTATGAGGGATTTAACACCAGATTGATATCAGGAAATCAAAATAGTGAGGACTTGGATGCTGTCTTATGCATGTAAAAGTAAAATATAAATATATAAGCTTGGTAATGAATTAATGCCACATTTTTTTGTATGACCGTGAATACAAATGCATTACTGTTTATCAGAAATCTGAGGTGTTTTTCATGTAGAAACACTTCATATAAAGCCTAGATTAACCTTGTTTGTACATTTGATCATACTCGCCTCATAATTAAAACAAGTTTCTTAAATTAAAAAGCAAACATAATAAGTATGTGGTTTAATTCTTTAAATATGGTTTGTTTCAAAGTAATTTGCATCTATTTCAGTACAATCTCACAGAATAATGGCTACTGGAGGGAAAGTATTATCTGACATCATGTGTGAATTTAATTTAAATATATATCATCATATTACTAATACCAGCACCAATGACAACCTATTTATGTCTCCAAGTAGTATGATGGTTGTACTGTCTATGTTGCATGTTGGTACTAGAAACAACACAGAAAAACAGATGGCCAAAGTGCTGAATCTTACTCAACTAGATCAGAACACAGTCCTTTCTCAAATGGAGAAGTTTGTTAGAACATTGAAGGAAGGTAGCAAATCTGTAACATTAAGCACAGCTAACCGATTGTATCCTCACTCGGATAAATCCATATTAGATGATTATCTATCAATGGTGTCGAAATATTTTCATGCAGACCTGAAGTTCATGGATTATTCAACAAATGCAGAAGGGGCTAGACTTGAAATAAACAAGTGGGTGGAGGAGGTAACAAATCATAAAATCAAAAACTTACTTCCTGGAGGTTCATTGAATGCTCTTACAGCCATGGTCGTTGTGAATGCTATTTATTTCAAAGGAAACTGGGCAACACAATTTAAGCCAGATGCAACAAAAAAGATGAAATTCAGTCCTCTGAAGTCGGCTGTGAAAACAGTTGATATGATGAATGGTAAACTGAAAAAAGTGAAGTACGGTGAAAACTCGGAACTGTCATGCAAAGTACTCGAGTTACCATACATTGGAGAAGAACTTGCTATGATAATTATTCTACCAAATAAAAATGATGGACTACTTGCCCTTGAAAAGAAACTATCTGTAAAAACAATCCACAGTCTTACAGGCAATATCTATCCTACTACTGTAGATGTTTCCTTGCCGAAGTTCAAGCTCGAATGTTCCTTTGAGTTAAAGGAAACGTTATCAGCTCTTGGTATGACTGATTTATTTGATATCGATAAGGCGGACTTATCGGGTATGGGAAATGCCCTGTATGTATCAAAAGTTGTCCATAAAGCATTTGTTGATGTTAACGAAGAAGGTACAGAAGCTGCTGCTGCCACTGCTGCTGTTGTCATGAAAAGATCTATAGAAATTACCCCAAAATTTATGGCAGATCACCCATTCATGTTTATGATTTGGGACCATAGGCTCGGTGTTCCATTGTTTATAGGGCGGATGACTGACCCTACGACAACTGTTGGGTCTTCTTCGCAGGAGCACAGAGATGAACTTTAAATGTTTCTTACTTGAAAAGTTGATATTTTTCTTAACAGTATTCATTTATTGGTTAATGTTTGAAATTTGAAAATCACTCAAGTTCAAACATTTATGTCAGAAGATGTACATGTATTGCAAAATATTATTTTGCATATAAATCTTTGCAATATCGTGAAATAATGAACTCATCAGCGCAGCAAGAATGACCACCAAATAGTAGGGTATGTAAAAGATAAGTCCGACAAATATTGTACTGCGGACATTTTTTCCAACAAAAATCTAGTTGTTCGTTTTCCAGAGAAATGAGTTTATTGCATAATTAAGTTGACTTTTTTAGGCGGTAGAACTTTCGTTGAGTGTATACAAAGACCTATAGTATAGGTCTTTGGTGTATAAGGGACGTTAAAAGTTCGACTTTATTATTAAAAATATAACTGTGCATTATTTTTGTGAAGTGCTTTGAACAGGTTTTATTTAAAAGATATTATTTTGCACCATGATTGCAGTAATAATTAACCACAGCTTTTCTGTTTGTCTTGTGTAGATTATCCAAGTGTGTATCAATAAAAGTTTCCAATAACTGGTTATCACTCCTCTCTATAAATACATTGCCTCCCTAATGCAGCTCTTCATTACATTTGAATATTTTTATGATGTCCTTTATATTATATTCAGGATGACATCCTATCAAAAAATAACTCAACATAAGAAAAACGGTTCGGACTAGCTAACATGAACAATAACTCGTGCTGTATGCTAGTTTTCTGTACACCAACAAATGGAAGGAACTAATTTGTAACTGTAGTGTTATTAAAACAAAATAACTAATAGTATTTCACAACTTGCATGCAAATAAAATTGTAATTCTTCAGAGAAACCATTTAATATTCTTACAAAGGAAATGGTGAACATCTTGTAATCACTCTTTTAATAAACGGGTGCAATTGATGTTGCCTGCAGTTTTTCACTCTGTGTTTACTTGACAAAATGTATGTTATTTGGCAAAATAAAGATACAATATAAATAAGTTCACAATATTCATATCAGAAAAAACTTTACCACGGTTCAACAATGTTTAATAAAAACATTCCTCAGTGATATGATGTTATACCGTGTTGGGAGATGTGTTAATGATTTCGAAGGATAAAATCCTTTACAGATTGTCATATTTTGGGAGTCACAAAAAAGATGGCATAGTCGTTATTCATTTCAGTCTATAATTGCACATTTTCAGACTATCGTGTAATTTAGTGAGCTTTTCACTCATGGATAAATTCGATAAGGACCTCCAATATCGTGTTTTTATATAAACTAACAAATTGAATGACACACGGAGTAAAATACCTCATAACAAGAGAAATACACTTTGAAATGACATGTTCGTTTTGTTCCTTTTTCGGTACTGTACAAACATGTACATAACATTTACTAAGTTTAAACTATAAAGGAGACCCAAAATTACTAACATGACGTAAAGATACACCCATATTAAATAGAAGTTACCGTCAAAAGGTTATACATTTTAAAGTGTTCGTTACTGACATGTTTGTTACCAAATATTTTAAACTGACAATTCTTATCAATAAAACTTGCGTCTCATGAAAATAATTTTATAACGTAACATATTTTATGGCGTCATTACCGCGGAATCCAGATTAATATGGTGCAAAAATGTGATTTATTGATATTTATCGGATAAAGTTTCGTGATACATTTTACTTTAGCTTTATGTTTCATACATATAATGTTAACAAATCTTATCATTATATTTCGTTATAGCATAAAGCATGCATTACACATTTCAAAAGATGTTTTCATCTGGTATTATATGACATTGCCTAATGTAAGCGATTTTCTAAGAAATATATTTTTGTATTTTCTGTGAGATTCTCAAGTTAAAGAAACTATAATACATATTTAACATTCTATTAGAATTACTATTGGAAATGGATTACTACAATGTTTATGAAAAAAATGCATTGGCTGTATTTAGAATTGAACTTCCTTGATCACGAATATATCCTACAAAGATCATTCTATATTCTTTTTAAAAATGCCTAAAATATGGGCTGAAATTCAGAAACAGGACACGTACGGCAAATTAAAGGTCTTGACACCAATGACAATGAAGTGGAAGTGTCATTCTTGGAAAAAAGAAGTCCCTGTTCCAAAAGCCATCTCCTCCAAATGTTATCTGGGAGACCAACAAAAATGTTACCTCTAAAATTATGAACCCAAAGCTGTCTGGTGAGTAAATTGTCTGAAATGCATTAACTATATTAATAAGTGTTGTTTACCGAAACGGTGTATAAATTGTAAATGCATAAGATGTTTACAAAGGTATTAGTTACTTGTGCGTTTGTGTAAATGATGAAATACGCAATTAAAAAGCCATTATTTTCAACATTTTTTTATATTTTTCTTCAGTGTAACTGTCGATGTGATTTGAAATATCCGTATTTTAACCGGATATTCTTTGAATGGATAATGATTGTACAATATTAATGTTTTGAAGTGATATTGATCAAAATAAACTCCCTTGTGTTTGTTTTAATAGGGAATTATGTAAAATGTTAATATGAAATGTTCGTTACATTTGGGTAGTTTCTTTTGATTTTGATGTTTCTTAATGTTTACAATTAATGCTATTGTGTTTTAGGTCCCTTTGAAGGTAAAGGATCCTGCTTCTGTTGATGAAGTTTTTCTGGAGGAAGCAATAAATAAGGTTGTCTGATCTATTATTTCACTTAGTTTCTCAGCTTCTGTTACTCAAATTCAGATTAAGGAACAATACCCCAATATAAACTGGATATTGTACATAGCAACGAATATAAATTCAGGAGACTAATTTGGTCTGAATTATCACTTGAACTACATTAATCATCTAAAAATGATGTTCATGATTTTAGTGCTTTATTTGCAAAGAACCACTTGATCAAGTATCATTCCTAATTCATAAACATGTCTTATGAAGAATTTACGGATCTAAGAGGTTATTTCAAATAGCTGTCAAATTAAAACCGATGGTTGAATGATCAAACGGTTTGACATGTAATTATTTTATGCGTTCATGTTTTGTGTTACACTGTTATCAAAGCAATATTCTAACCTCAGTTGTTGTCATTCAACAGCCCCATTGCACCCGTGCATTGAAAAAGAGCGTATTGCGTACATAGTTGAAGAGACCATGGAAGTACTCCGAACTTTATGTTCAATTTCTAAAAAATAGAAACGCTAAATTGGGTTTCCAAACCCATACATCGTGTTAAACTTATATTTTCGATGGTTAACTTATGCACCGCAAGTGGTATTTCAGCGAAAGGAAAAATCGGTCCACGGCTAACCCTAACAACGGAAAAATCGAAACACCGACTAGCTTTATTTGTAATGCTTATGCCAGCTGTCCGAAATAATGCAACCAGGAAAACATCGAGTTGTTCCGATTAATGTAAACAACGTCGGAGAAGTTGTGTACACACGGAAGTAAACACGTCCTGATCAAGACGTTTTAAGGTTTGTTTACTTCGCTATGAACAAAATTATATCGCTATGAACCAAACTAGGCTGCTATGTTATTCATACACCTACTGTTTTCGTTGAATGAAATAAATTAGTTGACAAACGAAACGATAAACCCTGAAACGGACATGGATAAATTCAATTTATACGGTACAAAACGGACGGACGTACTTAAAATCCTTTTTTCGGTCTGAACTGCAGATATTCCCAACAAATTAATTGCTTTACACTCTTGTTTTATCCAACACATCAGCTGCTTTCAACCAGGGATTCTACATCTACGCGTCTAGACTGTTACTTGTTAAAACTGAGAAATCTTTATCAAATGAATGGATTTTGTCTTTACATTGCAAATTATTCGGTGTGGAAATTAACAGTATATGTTTTAATCTTTTAACATTTGTAATATATTTAAAACTGTTTCTAGTTTATACGTTACTGGTTGTCTTTATAAAGGATTTAACACCAGATAAATATCAGGAAATCAAATTAGTCAGAACATAAAGTTTTATGGGTTTTGTGAATATTTTAATTTTGTTATTGTCTTATGCATATAAAAATAATACATGAATAAAAAATAGCCCTGCAGAGTGTTGTCAACATTCGTCTTTTTTACACCATTCTATTTAATGAGCATTTTGACCAAAAGTCGATGTTAAAAAGGGGCATAAATCCAAAAACATAATTTCAGAACAATGCCCCTTGTCTTCCAACTGCGCCTTGTCGTGATAATCAAGTATTCCAAGATTACAAGTGTCGTGTTTGTACCTTTAAAGGTGTTTGAGTTTTGGGCTACATTGTAGTTTTTGCATGACAACGACAACAGCGACGCCTTAGCAATAATAATAGCTCGATTTTGGTAATGCCATATATTTCTGTGTAACTGTTTAAATAAATGTATACCTAGTTTTTTCTCAGATGAAACTCTACTCATACATTTTAGATTAGACTTATTTGTATATTTAATCATACTCACCATCAAATTGAAGTAGGTACTTTAATGAAAAAAACATAATAAATCTGTATTTTGTTCTTATGATTCAGTTTATTTTTAAGTAATTTGCATCTGTTTCAGTGCAATCACACAGAATAATGGCTACTAGAGGTATTGAATTATCTGACATCATGTGTGAATTTAATTTGGATTTATACCATCATATTACTAGCACAAGTACCATTGACAACCTATTTATGTCTCCAAGTAGTATAATGGTTGTACTGTCTATGTTGCATGTTGGTGCTAGAAACAACACAGAAAAACAGATGGCCAAAGTGCTGAATCTTACTCAACTAGATCAGAACACGGTCCTTTCTGAAATGGAGAAGTTTGTTAGAACATTGAAGGAAGGCAGCAAATCTGTAACATTAAGCACAGCAAACCGATTGTATCCTCACTCGGATAAATCCATATTAGATGATTATCTATCAATGGTGTCGAAATATTTTCATGCAGACCTGAAGTTCATGGATTATTCAACAAATGCAGAAGGGGCTAGACTTGAAATAAACAAGTGGGTGGAGGAGGTAACAAATCATAAAATCAAAAACTTACTCCCTGGAGGTTCATTGAATGCTCTTACAGCCATGGTCGTTGTGAATGCTATTTATTTCAAAGGAAACTGGGCAACACAATTTAAGCCAGCTGCAACAAGAAAAATGAAATTCAGTCCTCTGAAATCGGCCGTGAAAACAGTTGATATGATGAATGGTAAGCTGAAAAAAGTGAAGTATGGTGAAAACTCGGAACTGTCATGCAAAGTACTTGAGTTACCATACATTGGAGAAGAACTTGCTATGATCATTATTCTACCAAATAAAAATGATGGATTACCTGCTCTTGAAAAAAAACTATCTCTAAAAACACTCCACAGTCTTACAGGCAATATCTATCCTACTACTGTAGATGTTTCCTTGCCGAAGTTCAAGCTCGAATGTTCCTTTGAGTTAAAGGAAACATTATCAGCTCTTGGTATGACTGATATATTTGATATCGATAAGGCGAACTTATCGGGTATGGGAAATGGCCTTTATGTATCAAAAGTCGTCCATAAAGCATTTGTTGATGTTAACGAAGAAGGTACAGAAGCTGCTGCTGCCACTGCTGCTGTTGTCATGACAAATTCTTTCCAAATTACCCCAAATTTTATGGCAGATCACCCATTCATGTTTATGATTTGGGACCATAGGTTTGGTGTTCCATTGTTTATAGGGAGACTGACTGACCCCATGACATCTGTCGGGTCTTCTTCACAGGAGCAGAGAGTTTAACTTTATATGCTTCCAACGTGAAATATAGATAGATTTGTATTTTCAAAACAGTAATCTGTACAAAACATTAATTTGTAAATATGTATCAAAATTCAAATCACATAAGTTCAAACATTTATGTCAGAAGATTTTGTATATGTATAGGAAAACATTTTGTTGCATATAGAACTATGTAATATCTAGAAATAATTAACTCATTAGCGCAGCAAGACTGACAAACGAATAGTAGTGACAATAAATCACACAAATAATGTCTCCCGGACATTTTTTCGAACAACTGAATATGCTCAAGCGTTGTCATATTGTGACCAGGGAAAATCTATAGAGATTACCCAAAGGCAAAACTTCAAGGCAGATCACCCATTCATGTTTATGATTTGGGACCATAGGTTCGGAGTTCCATTGTTTATAGGACGGCTGACTGACCCTACAACAACTGTTGGGTCTTCTTCACAGGAGTGCACAGATGAACTTTAAATGCTCCCTTCGAGAAATATTTATAAAATTTGAAAAATACTAAAGTTCCAAAATTTGTCAGAAGATGTTGTACATGTATAGCAAATGTATGCTGACATACAAATATTAATCTTGAATAAATAATCAATGACAGTTTTCAAAGAATGACCTATATTCACAGAGCGGCCTTTCTTCGGAAGTGGCTGCAAACGCGGGTTTGACTAGACTTGAAATTTCAAAGACAAAATGTGGCCTTTATTGACAGATGGCGTTTCTTCGAGGTCAGTTTGTTCTAAATAATTGTTTTAAAGAAAGAATGGCCTTTATTCACAAGGTGGTCTTTATTTGGAGGTGGTCACAAGCACATGTTCGACTGTACGCATACATGGTACATTTTTGTTGATGTATTTTTTTCAGTGTACACATGTCATGACTTTTCTATGCATTTGTGACATTTGTTTTAAAGTTTATGAATTTATTTTAATACCACATAGCAGGTAATTTCTGCGGTTTTGCCCCCCCCCCCAAACAAATGGAGGGATTAAAATCTGCATTTTTTACTTCTGTGCATCCAAACTTATAAGGGATCAATTTCTGCGTTTCCGGTTTCACTACGACACAGTCACGGTCCAGTGGTTAGTGCACTGGACTTGTAACCCGGAGATCCGGGTTCGAATCGCAAGCATTAAGATTAGAAGATAACTTTGAATATTCATTTCTGCCCATTCAGGGCCTGATAATAAACATGCACAAAGACTAAGTCTTACAATGGCAAATTGCATCGCCTACATTGCAACCAAAAACAATTTAGAGTCAAACCTGTGCTTGCAACCACTTCCGAATAAAGGCCATTAATTGAAAACCTATCATGAAATATTTACAACAAACTGACCTCCAAATAAAGGCCACCTGTTAATAAAGGCTAAATTTTGTCTTTCCTTAGGATGGCCTTTGTTCACAGGTTTGACTGTACATACGTACAAACTTAAATATGTATATTAAAACCTCCTTAAAATTAATAAACATGAAAAGAAGTAGTACATAATAGAACTCTGGTAATGTTGTTTTAATGACAAGCAGAATTAAGTTTGGTAGGTACTGTAGTAGCAAGAGTTAAAAACACAGACATATATGTAAATAGATCTACCATTTATTGCAATTATTTTAATTAAAAGTCAAAGACTGTTTTAATGTGCAATAATGATAAAGGCATCTAAAAGTTCCTTAAAGGCTGTCTGTTACAATTAAGGTCAAGTCAAGTCAAACTATTTATTAATAAAAAACATGTTTGTAATCAAATAAACCAAGCAAAATAAATAGAAGTTAAGATATGTACCGAATTACTGATTATGAAGAAAATAATTACACATTCATCGTGAATTACATAACATAATTGATGAATAATTAAACATGTCTTTCATGCTTGATTATTTTTCATATGCAGCTATACAAAGTAGCAAAATCAGTAATAATAATTTTTACACATAAATTTAAAAATCATATCTCATAAATTTAACCAATTAAAACAAAATTGAACAGATTAGGCCATATCCATTAAAATTTCTTGGTTTGCAGTTACCGGACTGCCCCAAATCAAATCAAAATTTTTTCTAGTGATGTTGACAAAGTAAAATATTTTTGGTCTTTATTTTGTATTTTTGTTTTCAGTACTAGCATGATTTTTATATTCTTACCAAAAAATGCAACCTACTGTTTAAATTTGGGTCACGTAACTGCACACACAAGGATAACCCTAGTATACTTTTTTACTAATTATGAAATAATTTTCTAGTAGATTTGAATCAACAAATTGTTCAAAATCCAATCTATTAGGAGTCATTTAGCTGAAACTTTCATTAACTAACACCACTGTTTTAGTGAAATACAGTTACTCTGAACAAATGATAAATACAAAACCTTTACATTAATTGGTTCATGAAGCATTTGTATTTAGCCACCATACTTAATGCGTTACTCTTATGGTGGATCACCCAATTTTTGAAGATAATTGAGTTTGTTTTTTTTGTTTTCACAAACTAAAGATATCTTCCTATTTTGTAGTTCTGAACTGTTATAATTAACTGATAGAATATGGGAACAGGCATATTATTTCTCAAAGTAAAAATCATTAGGTGACACTAACTTTGATATTTACAAAAACATCACAATGTAGACATGTACAATTCAAAAAATTGATTTCACATATGAAAACAGACAACTAATATGTACAAAATATTTTCAAACATTCTTCAACATGGGCATTAAAACTAAAATAGGATACTTTCAACTTAAGGGTAAGATTAAAAAAAGTATAAAAAGAATAAAACAAGTGAAAAACAACATGTCTGCATTCACAAATGGATGAAAAAGCTACAACAGAATATGTCCTGAATAAAAGCTTTCAAATGTACATACAAACATTAGAATTGTAACACTGTTTGTTTGTTTTTATGTGACTTATTGTCACTGGGGTTTAACGCCGTTTTTCAACAATTTTTCCGTAATATATGGCGACCAGTTCACCTAACCAGTTTTCCTGGACTGTATACTAACCAGTACTAACTTACCCTTCCACAAGGAGCCGGCAATTTCTCCACATATGGAGGAAAAATCGACATTTTTGTCAAATTTTCATTGAAGGTATGATTTGCTGAGACCGGAATTCAAACCTAGATCACCAGGTTACAAGCGCAGCACACTAACCACTATAACAATGTAGTACCATTGAAATGTTGAGTACAGTAAGAAAAAATAATGCTTAAAACGAGATAGAAACACAGTCACAGGCATTGAATGACACACTAATGAAAAACAGAAAAAATGTTTAAGATCAAATTATGGTTATCTACCTTACATTTAGAATATGTATAACACTGCTATGTGATTCGATCTCCTATGGTTTTATATTTCATTACAACAAAATTTAATAAAATGGTAATAAGTAACAAAACAGCAACATATCTAATGATGTCAAGCAAAATGAAGAGCAATAACTTAGTGGAATTCTGAGAAAGATCACCGAATTTTATACACAAATATGAAATCAAACACATGACAATACATTCATACTATCATGAACTGTTCACTACAAAACTAGAAGTCCAAGGAAAACATGCCCACTATAGTCAAGAGATGAAGAATTTGCATTTAGTGTAAAAAATTAGTTTGTTTCCGGTTACCAAACCAATCCATCTTTAACCTGCCAACTTGAAGTTTTTACGGCATCAAAATCGTAGTGCTATATAGTAATTTTCACCACAGTGTTGCCGATATATGTAAAAACAATGTAAAAGAAAAAAATCCCTATCTACCAACCCATATTTTTTGGGCATGTAACGGGAAACAAACTTTTTTTGTTTAGGCCTTAAAACAGAAAAAGCTGTTTCAGGCCAATTTTTGACATCTGACCCTGAAGTGTGACCTTGACCTTACAGCAACTTGATGAATCTCAGGCGTGACATCTCATTATGGTGAACAATTGTGCCAAATTATTTCAAAATTCAACATACTAAGTAGTGTTGCAACATCGGTTCAAAATTATAATCAATTATCGGTTGGAATCGGTTTTAACATCTGCTGCGATTTTCCGATTATATAATCAGTTCTAGTGTAGTAGTGTAACATAAGTAGACTACTAGTGTTTGATTCTATTTATGTACCCTTTGGTTCTTAGCCATCCTCTGCTTTATGCTAGTTGGCATTGTAACATAATTATAAGCATGGTGAATGGAGTGTGTCATCTATATTAACCATTAACAAGGCTCTATGAACATCGAATGACTTAGGGGTGGTCAAATATTTGTTTTTCATCTCAATCGACGATCCACCATCTTTTTTTAAACAACGCGAGTGATTTCCCTGGAATGAGTGTTCAGTTTGAGGCATCAGTAGTTAGTTACGGCGCCTAAATGAGATAGACCGATAATCGATTTTGAAAAACTGCAATCGATTATCGGAATCAGCAGACGTTTTCACGCCACTAATCGATAGTATCCGACTATCGTTTCATCACTAATACTAAGACAGACAATTGGTCTGGACAAGCATAATATAGACAGACACATGTGCCAAAAAAAACACCATTTTAGTGACAGTAGAGCTCACCACAATCAGGCTTGACAACAAAAATAAGACGATAAGGAAACAAAGCCGTTCAAACTAAGTATTAATTACCTTGATGATGGCCAAGCATAAGAAACTCTCAAGATTTATGAACAATATTTTAAATACACCAAACAAGTGATACATGTACCTGAATTAATATCAACCTTTCAACTGTGGCTATAATATTTATGACACAATAGAGAATTTTTACTCCACAAAATGGTCAACAGCACATGAAGACCATCTTTTGCCTCTCCCCAGGTCGCCATGGATGGAAGATTGGTACAAAGTACTGTCAAACCTATTGCCAAAGGTCACAAAAGACTAGCCCTGTATTCAGTGGTTTATTTGGTTAATTATACCTTTATATCTTGACCTGTATAGTGGACTTTGTACACAGATGATAGCTCATTAAAGGTGACTGTAAAATCAAGATTAATTGTATGTTAAATTCATCACGGTAAACACAATATATGACTTACATGATACAATTCTAGAAAACTGAACCAATGAAAAATACAATGTTTCTGAATGGGCCTCGCATGTAATAAGCAAGAAAATCCAACTTGTCTGCAAACTGGGACAAATAAAAAGAATATAGAAGAAATATGTTTGCTATTTCCCATTTCAAGAAACAAATAACTTCCACCATTTTGTCACCAAATTTCAGGTAATAACATCTACATTATATGTAGAGAAGAAGTTTTAAAAAGGCGCTTATGGTATACGTTATATGTTATGATAAAATCAAATGGATTCCAAATGACAAAACATTGTATACTTAAGGAAATTTGCTAGTAAAAGTTTGTGTAGGATGGATATATGGCCAACGTGCTAACACAGTGGCTGATGGTTTAGTATTAATTTAGGCTCATCACATGAACAAGAAATGATTTTCTGTAATTACTACTGGTACTCTAAAAATATTCAAATGTGTATCTAATAATGACATCAGTGATGAGATACAATGTAGAAATATAATACAATGTAGAAATAAATGATAGTTGCCCAAGATATGACTGAAAAAATGAAATATGTCAAGATGATGATAATGATGACGACAACAACAACAATGATGACAAAGATGATGATAACGATGGTGTGGTGTATGTTTATAATCATTTAAAAATTGAAGTTTCTACAAATCAAATTTCATCGTTTTCTTCCTCCCCTGGATAACTGCGGGATATCATCCACTGTGACGCCTTTGGCTTTCAACTCGTCCGTCACTCGGTCAAGGTAAGTAGGGTCTGGATACCCGAATCTACATGTAAAGATTTCAAATTAGCATGAGGCACGAAATAAAGTTCATAGTTTTCTCTAACCTAACGAACCCTATTTTTTTTCTTTAAAACCTTTAACTTTCGTTAGTCTCGGTCATTTTTTTCAAGTCAATATGATCCTTTTCTGAACATAAAATATATATATTTAAAAGAAAATTCAGTTATTGTACCAACCCTGTATTTTAGAGGATGTTATAGGTAACATGGCGTTTGTTTCACATGGTGACTGTTATTCAGAAGCCCTGGGCGCAAGATTATAAAACTTGAGATTGGTCTCCGAGCTCAAATCTCATGTCTTGTCTATTAATGTGCACAGCTAATTATGATCAGACAATAATGGTATTATTGATGCATTATTCAAACAGCATAATTGACCTGAATATGCATTTAAACGTTAATGATCTCTTTTTTTTCAACCACGATAGTTTGAGAATGGACTTGAGATTTGAGCTCTGAGACTGTTTTTAAGTTTATAACCTCAGCACCTGATGTTATATAACTTACTATACCTCAATTTTATTCTCAAATTATTTTGGTTGAAAAGATATTACCGTTACTGCTAATAATAGTAAAATACAAATTTTGTAACACATAATGCTGACAGAATAATGTATGATTTTTGTTTTATCATATCAGTAATTAACTTAGAAACATCAAAATATAAAAGACTAGAGTTATATAACCTCAGGCCCAGGCCCTGAGGTTATAGAATCTGAGAACAGATTTCGAGCTCAAATCTCAATTCCATTCTCAACGTATTATGGTTAGAAAGATAGAACTGATAAATATTTAAATACATATTCAGGTGAATTATTCTGATGTAATTATGTAACAATAATATCATTATTGTCTGATCATAATTAACTTAGAAACATTAAACGACAAGATTGAGATTTGAGCTGGGAGACCAAGTTATATAACCTAAGGCCCAGGTTCTCTTAGACCTGACAGAGCATTTCTTTGTTTAACTCCAATAAAAACAGATATGAATTTGACATCAAATACTATCATATAAAAGTGTACTTTTATAAATAGTGAGCTACAGAAATTAAATGGCAATTTGTGGAAGACCTTAATTGAATAATTTTTTAATTCGAAATTTAAATGTGAGGTGTGTCAATTAAGAATAGCAAACTGTTTTTCACTTACTGTGAACAAGGTTTTGGGTCCGTTTTATGATGAATATCATTCCAAGTGATGACGCTATCAGCTCCCGTTGTCCTTGACCTTCCGATGGTGAAAGTAAGTTTACGGTCAAAAGCTACCTTCAACATTTCCAGAATAGTTTTGCCTTGTTTGTTATAAGGTAGATATGCAGTTCTCCTTATACCTTTGTAAGGTTTACCCGGGTCTGGGTGGTTGGCCTACAATAATAAACATAGCAGATACAACATTACATCAGGGCCAACTTGAAAACAACTACAAATGTATTTAATACTAATGTATGTCTTATGACCCACGTATGAAAATTTGTCTGACCAAACATATCATAAGTGAAAAATGCTGTAAAAAGTGCCCGACTGCTGGACATTTGTCAGGTACTCACCGAAAAGTTATTGGACCTGCTTGAAATTTGCCTGACATGTCTGACGGTCCGGTAAATTTCGGGAAGCCTGCACTGTATTTATTTGTTGTCACATGATGTGTTATGACCTTTTGGCTATCATAGAAATATTTTGGTCAAAACTTCAAAATACTTGAATAGATACAAAACTAAGCCATTGTTTTTGTGGTTAATCACATTCTCATGAAGACTGTTTGTGATGCTGAACGGTACTCTTTATAATTCACCAATTACAGTTTAAGTGAAATACTGTCTGACCTAAGTTCTCCGCAAAATCTTACTGATAAAATTTAGAGAAATACTAGCCTTCATGTCCAGTAAAATTCCTTTGATTTTTAGCAAAGATTCAAGCCAATATAATATTGTGGGCCAGTAAAATACATTGTGGGCCAGTAATATACATTGTGGGCCAGTAATATATATTGTCCAGCCAAGTCATGTTTTCATGTTTGCCAGTCTTACTGTCTTGCATCAGTTCATTATTTTGTATACAGTGCAAATATTTGATACTGCTTAGTGTAAATATTGCCAAACAACGGAAAGCCATATTTACATTAAAAAAAAAATTGGCATATAAAGAGATACCTACGTTTTGTCTTCCATTTTGAAATTGATAAGTTATCTCAATTCTTCCATATTCTTCATAACCAGCACAACTTTGTCGATCATTCATTTTTATGTCCATATCACCCTCTGGTTGATCACCTGATAATGAAATGTACAGAAATCACAGAAATCAAAGCACTGAAATTACTTGTACCAGCTGAATCACATTAATCAAAAAAAAGTTTTAAAATGGCATTTATCAAAAGTTGACAGCAAAATCCTGCGTAGTAATTTGAATGTGTCTGGTCTTGTCTGGTCATGCTGATTTTCACATATTACCTATGAGGTAAATAATTCTAATTTAGTGAATTTTTTACTTGCTTTCTATCACAAAAACTATATTCATTACTTGCTAAATGAAAACTCAACTTCTTTGAGACATAATAATTAGATATTTCTTACAATAGCAAGACATTGACTTGAAGTCATATTAATGAACTCATTGTGCTGTATATACCACAATAAAACTTCATTCATGACTCCAGGAGTCATCGGAACAGACCAAATGCTTGAGATAAACGTGGTGCTAGTACTAAAGGTATTTGTTTGCTTGTAGAAAATTATATATACCAGTAATAAAAAAATTGATTGACTTTAAAAAATCGTTGAGTCTGGTGTTCATGATATTGATGCTTGGAATAACAAAGTTTTGCTGTATTTGGGCAAATGAAATGTACTGTACACTACAGCAGTAGTGAGCACAAAAGTGCAAGGGACTATTTAGGAAACAAAAATGTATTGTGAAATGCATGCAGATTTTGTAATGCTTAATACATGCATTTTATATTCTTTCAAGTTCTGGACAAACCCAAAAAAATAACTCTTCAATGAGGAGTTAAAATATCAAACTACATTTTAGTAACACAACAAAAGAAAGCACGAGACCTTGTTTTAGTCTCGTCTATCAATTTCTTTACATAAAACCACAACTGTTATGTTGCTTTTGCAGAAAATCAAATACAGTATAACTTCAAATAGCAACCACCTCAATATTATGACCAGCTTGTTCCAACAACCACTTATATTTCTGTTTCATTCACATGGCCTGAATAAAGTTTGTTATTGCAGTATCAAGATTTTGCAACATGTTCTTTACTATTAACATTACCATAGAGACCAGAATTTCAACCCTGGGAGACAACAAAATAGTGCACATAGTCTCAACATAGTCAAATACTAAATTTCATTCACCCATCTTGAACAGTGAAAAAGTTACTGTCCAGTCTTGAACGGACAGACTGGTGGACAGACAGAAAGACGGACAAACGGAGGGCAAACCTATAGTCCCCTTCGGTGCAAAAACGACCAGTAGGGGCCCAATAAATTAAACAAATGAGTAAATAAATGATATTTACTTCATGTATGATGAGTTACATAAAAAGTTTTATCACATAACCTGCGGTCCAGGAGTGCCGTAAACCTGTGCCAGAAATATTGTTCGGCACTGCCAAACCGTGCAATAAATATTCAAATTAGCCAAATCACTACATTTGCATATTTTGTATTACTATGCTACTATGATATTTGTAAACATGATCGACTTTCGATTCGTTATGATTATTTTATTCATGAATAAAATGATGTTCGTGTAAATAAAATAACGATTTTATGTCTTTTATCTTGCATTTTATTGCCAAACGATTAGAAACATGCACTACTTTTTTTGCGCACAGTAGTGAACAGTATACACTAGACGTCTTGTACATAGGTCATCCTATAGTCTGTTTCATTTTCTGTGGTCGTTTTTACGGTTATGTGATAAATAGAATCTTACATTCGTGCTCATCCTTTGCCATTTTTATTAAACTCATTGACAAAAACAATATGACACTTGGCATGTTTTACAAATCAAAGCGTTTTGTCTGCATTGTTACATATGATGACATGTTTGCATTTAAGAGTAAACAATAATAATCTCCCTATTGTTATGGACTAAAAATTAAATCCAACAAGTTGATAAGTCAGTGAGGTGTGAAAAACATTTGGGACAAGAACATAATATAGTCAGACTTCGTAATGAACATCGCAAGTTAGCAGCGAAATCGTTCATTCAGACTTCAAAATTGGTTCGACATAATGCAAAATTTTCAGAGCAAAATTTGTCTTAAACAAGAGAATTCTACATACTTTAAGAAAGAAAAATCGGGACTTAAAAAATACTTCATCAAAAATGAAAATTCATATTAACCAACTTTGCCATAACGAGAGTCCACTGTACAAGCAAGTTTCTCTTTAATATCATTGACAAGTTTTACCTGTAATGACACCACAAACATAGCCACATGTTGGACATGCTTCTTTATACACAAATTGCTGGTCTATACAATCAGCACAAAATCTGTGTCCACAGGGTAAAGCTTTCGAAGTAGACTTGTCCATTGTGTCCATACATATAACACAATCTTCAGGAGTATCGTCAACCAACTGGCAGCCATCTTCATCATCATCCTTATCCTGTGATAAGAAAACATATGGGAAAGCATGTAAAAAAGCCATCAGCCTTACTGACAGAGACCTCTAGGAAAATTCTGATTTAAACTTAATCAGTCCATTTTAAACTCATAGCATGGGACATAAGCTTTTGAATAAATTCTGTATTCTATGTTATACTTTAATAATCTCAAAATGGCAATTTTTTCTTAGTCTGAGGAAACATTAACTTGCAAAGGATGTCAGGCAACTGGATTAAATGGACTGAAATACGAAGTCCATCTTGAATAAAGAAGGTTTATAAAAAAATGGCTACGATTGTCAAGTCCATCTTGAATAAAGATTTACACAAAAAATGGCTATGATTGTCAAACATAATAACCAAGAAATGCTTCAGCAATTCATCTTCACATCACCAACAGGAATTAATCAACATGCATGTTCCAATCTTGTTTTATGCAGGGTTTGGGATGTCCAAAATAATGCATACAAATGATCTAATTGGTTCAAAGATTAGTGTAACCTATCAAATGAAAATGCCAATATTTTCTATGAAATTACAAACAGGCCCTGTTATTGTTATTTATTTGTTGTAATGTGCCATTGTCATTTAGTTTTTAATGCTGTTTTTCAACAAGTTTTCAGTTATATATGGCAACTGGTCCACCTAACCAGTTTTCCTGGACTGTATACTATCCATAACTAACTTACCCTTCTACAAATAGCTGGCAACTTCTCCACATCTATAGGAAAATTGACGTTTTTATCATTTTTTTACAAAAGGATATGACCCAGATTTGAATCTGGATTGCCAGGTTACAAGTCAAGCTCACTAACGAAGCACTGGACCATACAATAAATCAAAACCTTACCACCTCCATTTCCTCAAGCTCTGAATCTGATGTGTTTTTGCTACCATTATCATTATCATGATCATCATTGTCATCACAGCTGTCAACACCACCATCATCTAAACCAGCTCCATAATCATCTTTAAAACTGGTTTCTGCTTTATCTTTGGATACACCAGGTTTGGCTAGTGTATTGTAATAAAAAATTCTTAAATTTCCAGCGTTTTGACCAACATCAGTATCTTTTGCAGAAGAACATGATTTTTTCAATAAACTTGTTGCAGATGTTGCTGAATCTGATGGAGAGCAGGCGGTAACAGTCGATGATGTATTCTTAACGGAAACGGATATTTTCTCCAATTCTTTTCTGACAACTGCAGGAGATGATGACTCATCTTCAGAAGAATTATAACCGTAGCTGGAGTTAGGTCTGTAGTGTTGTTGGCTTTGACTGAAGTCAGGGTTTGCCTTCCCTCTGACACTTTTATTATCAAACATCCTATAGGTCGATGTTCCAGAAATTCCCACTGCTGAAGATGGTCTCTTTGAATGTTGTTTATTACCATCATGAGCTTTATTTCTGCAGCTAACATTGGCTCCTTTATAATTTGGAAAATCACCATTTGTAGTTGTAGAGCGCATACTGGAATGTTTTTGTGGGTGTTTTCTGATTGGTTTAGATGCTTTGTCAATTTCAGTCTTAATCACTTCAATAGCTTTGCTTGTTTTGTTTGAATCAAGATTCACTAAATGTATTTCAAATACAAACATTTTTTGAAATGAGCAGAAATGCATTAAACTTTCAATGAATCTCTCTGCATAGAAACCAGGATCACCACTTCCTTTACCTGTAAACATAATGTATCAATTATAATTTGGTGAGGGCCAATATTTCATTGCATTGTTACAGGAAAGTCTAGGTAAATATTCTATTGTGCAGAACAAAGCATTTGACTTTTGCTTACATTATTCAATAACTGGTTGCATTATAATGATACAAGAAATATTTTATTAGAAATTTCTATTAAGCATGTACGTAACATTAATATGTCAATATGTCAAAAGAGCTGTGAATTACCTGTGCCAATCAATGGCAAAGCCATGGTCCGACAACTATGTGATTTCATACCATCAAATATCGCACGAAACATGGAGTTCACTTTGTCTTGTCGTTCTTTCTCAGTTGGAAAGTTGTTTTTTGGGATAAGTAAAGCATGAGCCACCCATCTATACTTCTCAGACTGACAGAAAACTACATCTCCCTCAGATTTGCCTTTGAACGCTTCAGTTTTATTTTTCCTATACTTTTCACCACAAGTATCCCATAATGTCCTTGCCAAATATCCAGTGCTTTTTCCTTTCAGAACATCCCCGCATACAATTAAATCAACCTTGGGCACTTTAAGAATGTCACCAGTGTAAATGTGCAAATTTTGGCTCAGTCCAAGAGTGAAGTCTGTCATGCTTGAGTTTGGTATTGCAACGGGGGAACGGGATGTGGTTGGTTTGCTTGAGTAACCAGGAGTACAGGGACTGGCAGTAGCTCTTTTTCCTTTAAAACAAACAGAAAAACTGAACACAAATAAAATGCTTCTGCCATATCTGACACATGCAATCTGCTTCAACTAATTTAAACACCAGATAACAATAGAAAGAGTGCAGTAAACATACAAAATGTAAAACACATCTCAGCCAGTGTGATACCAAACTGGAATTATGCAACAGCTGAATACCAACACAAGGCCCTGAGGTTATAAAACTTGAGAACACTCTCCAAGCTCAAATCTCAATTCTATTCTAAAAGTTTTATGGTTAGAAAGATGGAGCTGATTAATGTTTAAATACATATTCAGGTCAATTATGCTGATGGAATCATGTATTAATAATATCATTATTTTCTGATCATAATTAACTTAGAAAAATTAGAAGACAAAATATGAAATTTGAGCTTAAAGACCGATCACATGTTTTATAACCTCGGTGCCATAATTAATAAAATGCAAATATAAATGATTAAACAGGGCATCAGGTGAATCTGGTCCAAAACAATACAGGACATACCTTAGAAATAAAGAATTTTTTTCTCATAACAGTAGGAAAATATAGGGCGAATAAAAACAAAAACTAATGTATGTCACCTCCACTTCTAACAACATCCTTCCCTTTTATTGACAAGTTAAAAGAAATTACAGCTTTCTTTCTTTCTTTCTTTCCCTCTTTCTTGCAACAAAACAATGTCAGTTGATAAAAATAGGTGGTACATTAGGCAAATTACCACTACATGATTAATTCATTATGAGATTGGTATCACAAGGGCAAACATAAGTATGGTTCTGTATCTCTGGCCATTTATATGGTAAAATACATACTGTTATCACAGTTAATATTCAAAAATATTCCTTTTTAATACAAAAACTGAGAAATAATAGCAGCCTTATGTAACCACTTTTAACACTTTCATCAAATAAAATTATAAAGGAAAGAAATTATGCTACCATGTACTACACCTATTGTTCATTTGGAAACAAATGCACATACATGTACTAGTCATTGTGAAATATTTTTGTCATTAGTAAATACACACTTAAAAACAATGATAACTACCTATTTTCTGACCAAAAAGACTACTAATAGTTGCATGTTTGATACAAGGACATAGCTTAAACAAGCCAGTCATAGTTACATTAAGCATGTGATAAACCTCTGATCAGTCGTTGCAGGGCATAAATATACAAACCTGATATATCAGTGTGACTTTGTTTGATATATATACTCTGATTATAACTTCCTGGAGTTCTTCCTTGATTTATCATGCTGTCAAATGTTTCAGCAATCATATGAATCATGTCAGAATTTGTGTCCACAAAATGAATTTCTTCCAGAGGGTATGGAGTATTTTTGCTGTATTCAATCAAAGCTTTGGCATACTGCACGCAGCACAATTCACGTGGAACACGTCTGAACTTTCCTACAACATAAAACATTTCATAAAATATATACAATGTATATATACATACTTGGAAATAAGTGACTGGTAAAATGTGACTATAGTTACTCTTCAGTAACTCCCAACAATGATTTTTTCCTTCTGTGTTTGGGTCCAGTAAACAGGCCCTTCCCAATTGAAAATACAGATTATTTTTCCCAATTCCCGACCTAAAAATTCCAAATTTTGGCATCATACAGCACACTTTCTCCCATTTGGACTGGACCCTTTCTAAAATTGCAAAAAAATCACTGCCCATACCATTCATCAGAAAATCCCTGTAGGTATATCATGATATTTATTGTTCAATGCCCTCAACTGCAACATTTACCCTTTCTTATTCAATATGCACTTGCAACAACCTAATCTTCAACATTTAATATAACTATTGAAAGGCCAATAATAAATGTTATTGTTATTCAATGGCTTAGAAAAGCTCAAGCAAATTTATGCAAATTCAATCTATTTTGTCTGACCTTAGTCTGTTTACTCTCAAAAAATATCTTCAAGGATATGGTATTTTTATATATTTTCAATGTTTATTTTGAAAACTAAGCTTTTCAGCTTTACAATACTTCTTAGCAGGATTCTTCTTTAAAAACAACTTTTGAAATGAAAAATGGGCAAGAAAAAACTCTTCATTTATGGTTGTTACGTTAACACAACTTTATATCCAGTAAAATTATAATGTATAATTGAATGTTGATAAACTAAAGAGTCTTATGACATTTTTTTTTCAGGCTACTTATCCTGCAGGACAACCAGCTAAGAATTCTAACTAGACCTACAGCAAATTCAACTCATCCTCAATCAAGTTCCACACATAATTACAAGCAAACCAGTAGATTTGTCGAGCCCTGCTATAACATAAAATTCTTAAAAATTGGTCTTTGAGACCATTCTCAGTAGTGAGATTTTTAGTGACATCAGGACGATCTCACAAGATTTGAACCCACCTGAACTTATTGCTGGAAATGCAATGCTTCTTACATTAGAATCAGACTTGGCACAAACCATACTTTCCTGTATTGTGGCTCTTAATAAAGTTTCACAGGTCGTCACAGATTCCTGAAATATTGTGATGAAAATAGCATTTCTTATTTCACTAACTGTAAAATACAAAAGTTGAATTTAGTTATACATAGACCAGTACTTGTTTCATCTTCTTGATAAGGTTCTGCTACTGAGTATATAAATGGATAGGTTTAAATTACTTTAAAATATAACATTTTAACCATCTTACAACAACAAGAAACATGGTAAAGTCAAATTTGATTCATATGTTGTCGTTTGAATCATGATTAGGTTTTTTTATAAAAAAATCAGTGTTTTGCTACCGTAGATAATATTTATATACAGTAAAACCTCAGTAACGAGACCACCAGGACCAATAAAATCAGTCGTAATTATGAGGTGGTCTCATTATCAAGCTGAATTATACATATTATATAGTAATAAAAGTTAAACCAATAATAACAAGAGGGCTAAGATGGCCCATTTTCGCTCAATTGGGTAAAGATTGCAACTTTTATGGTTTTCCTATGATTTGACCTGGTGACCTAGTTTTTAACCAGAGTTGACCCATGTTCAAACATGTTCATGATATCATTAATACAAACATTTTAACGTTTGAGGAAGATCCAATCACAACTGCGACCTCTAGAGGGTTAACAAGGTTTTCCAGTGATTTGACCTGGTGACCTAGTTTTTTACCCCAGATGACCCACGTTCAAACTTGTACAAGATATCATTGAGACAAATATTCTGACCAAGTCTGATGAAGATTTACTCAAAACTGTGACCACTAGAGCATTAACAACCCCCAGGTGTGGACGCCAGATGCTGGAGTAGACTGACTGATCACTATAGCTCACCAAGCACTACATGAGCTAAAAATAGACCAAGTGAATGAAGCACATTGTTTCTCTGGAATGCCAAAGCAACAGCTAAAACAAGTAAGAACATATGTGCTTTCATGGACTGAAGCCAAAAAAATCAAGAAAATTTCAGTAACATAATGTGCCACTTATATCACACAATTAAGCCAGAAGCATTATAAATTGTGAAAAATAAGTATTGTGATTTTTAGAATTAATGTTTTTTATCATTTTTTCATAAATTTCAAGCTAAAAAATGTAACCATTTACCACATTAAATACAAAGACCAAATTATGAATTATTAGTGTCCTTTCTGTAACAGTTTCAGCAGCTGAATTAATTGATTCTTGCAAAAAGTATTTAACTAAATCACTTTTGTAAAACCATCAACTTCTGATAATCAACTAATTCCCCGCCAAACAAAATTCCTATTAAGTGATATGTACAGGTGCATTTTAAGCACATTTTACGTGGGCACAAAAATGTGTTCTGTGCATCAAACAGTTAATTATAAAAGTCTATTTTATAATAGTATATAATAGTATATTTTATAATAGTATATAATAAAGATGAAAAAGAGTAAAAAAATTGGACCCTATACTCTGAAGTACACTTTAAGCCTGTTTGTCATTGTCAGTTTACTGTATATGCTACGTGTGACTTAAACCAAAGGGTAAACAAATACAGGTTTGTCCAGTTTTTTCTGAACCAAAGAGTTACACTTTTTTTCAGACCATGAAAAGGGAGAGAATTCTAATAATAACACAAGGAGGATAACTCTTGATGGTGAATTTTGTTGCTACATGTTTCTACTGTAAAACCTCTACATAAACACCACATTTTGGACAAAAAAGACCATTAAAATTGTTTTAATAGTGGGGTAGTTTCAAAAGTTTCGAAGTTGAAATATGGAGGAATTCAGTTAATATAGAGAACCAGCAAGAAAATAGGTATTTTTTATAAAGAGATGGTCTTAATATTGAGGAGGTCTTAAAATGAGGATTTATTGTACAGTGCAACCTCTCCATAGCAACACCCTTAGTGAGCAGCAAAATTATGTTGTTGTTGAGACGTTGTTGCTCTAGAGAGGTTAATTAAATAGTTAATTCATATTGTGGGAAAAAACATGCCGTGGTTGAAGGGAGGTTGTTGCTCAAGAGAGGGCCCCTCTGGAGAGGTTGCACTGTGCTTGTAGTCTGAATAGAAATATAATAATCATGGAGAAATTACATCCAGACAAAAATGGTTGAACAATTGTATGTATGTAAGAGGATACCTCTGTATATGGTGAGAAATCTTTCCAACAAGGTCCAACAGCATGTACTACACACTTATACTTCAACTTTCCCACCCGAGATTTAAAAACTTTTCCAACAGCAAGTCCTTTGTTTCTGTTTCTCTTAATGTGCTCTTCACAATCTTTTGTTAATTCTTTTCCGGCAGCCTTGGCAATTATCTCAGATATGCCTCCAACATGGTTAAGGCTAGGATCTGCAGCATTAACGATGCAATCTACATTCAAATCTAAAATATCCCCCACGTACACCAGAATCTTGATGTTTTCTTTGGTAGAAAAGATTCTCTCTTTTCTTTGGTGTTTTTGTGTCTGACATTTTTCAAGTTCTTTTCTGGCATCCGTGACACTAGTTGAAGTCCTCCCATAAATTGCTACTCTGTCTTTACCCTCAAAAGAGCAAAATACTTCCCTTTTCTTATTTATTTTATCAAGTGTGGCTCTCAGTGACTGCTGATCAAGGAATGATGTACTGATATTATCAGATTTGAGTTTATTAAGCTCCATAAAAGCTTTCTTAATAAATGCTTCGCACTCATCAGCTTTGGAACCAACAATTTCAAAATTTCCTTTTCCATAAACATATGAACAACCTTGGTCTGTTACCCTTTTTAAAGTGTCATTTTCAAAACATTGAAGCAGTTCATATGTACTATACTTCATAGGCAAAACACTTTTGTTTGTAGAATACTTTTCACTATTCAATGCTGTAAAATAAAGAAAACAAATTCATGACAGTGCTGAAATATAAATGCAGAAAAATTCATACATCATTTGAACAACTGCAAAATAAGTTTTTTTTAGAATCCATTAATTTATTGTTAAATACACAGGGTTTCCACTGGACATTATATTTTTTTCACCACATGTAATTTTATGAAATTTACGCCTACAACAAAGTATGCTTAATTCGATTTTTTTTTCGCCATATGCAGATTTTTTTCGCCATATGCGAAACTGGCAAATGGCAGCAGAAACCCTGAACAGAATAAAACCTCAAAAATGAAACCACGTTTGGGACTCAAAAAATCATTCATAATAAAGAGGTGGTCTCATTATCAAGTTGGATTATAGGGGAGTTATTGAGAGCTAGTCCAAAAATAAGTAGTCATTATGACCAGGTGGTCGTAATATTGAGGCAGTCGCTATTATATTGAATATAGTGTTACAAGTAAATTCTAAAAACATATTCAGAGTGATCGTCAAGCTAAGAGCAGGACTTACTGGTTAACAAATACATGTGAAGCCTTGACAGGCTTGGCAGCATAAGTGAAGATTTTCAGGGGGGGGGGGGGCATGACAAAACTAACAGAAAATAATGAAGCTTGTGAATGAATTGTAATTTTCACAATGAGAACTAAATACAGAATCAATAGATAATTATGATAAAAAAAATATGATAAGTGTGATGAACAAATATTAATTGTAATATATTTGCATAATAAGGCACATACTTCGATACTCAAGTGATTTCAGAATATCATGTATCTCCTGGATTCTAGTTTTTATAGTACATAAAATAATCTTGATATCAAAGTCTGCTTCACGCACTGCTTCCCACAAAATTGGAGCAAACATCTGAACTGTCCATCTTCCATGATTATACACATTAAATGCCACAGATTCTAGTCCTTTCTGTTTGATGTCTTTCAACAATTTCATCAATTGTGATTTCATTCTCCTGTCTTGGTAGTCTCGTGGTACTGGCCATTGGACCTCATAGTAATTGCTACACTTCTGCCATTTTAAATCTAAATAAAAGTAGAGATTAAATATAGTTATAACCATGGTAACTGACATGCATTATATTCAGGACTTTAACAATAGTTCTGGATTCATGAATAAAGAATATCAAAACAAAGTGAATAGTACAAAAACATTTCAAAATCTTTTTCAATTTCTGCTTCATTGCCAATTATAATATTTTGAATAAAAGATATCATTCCATTATACAATGTTGAAACGCCACTTTTCTAACATATATAGTATTTAAGTAAAGTTTATAAGGTATCTCAACTAAGGTACATCACTGACAGACCCAACTGTAGATTTCATGGTCTAATTATCAAGGTTTTACATTGATGTGATGTATACCATTACAGAATCATACCATGAAATGTATCTGTAATACTGTGACAGCATTAATAAACACATTTTTATACATAAATGATATGTTAATCAAATCAAGCCAAAATGACATATGTTACGTACATTATTCAATACAAAACAAATGCTTGCATTCAAAAATTAAGTAAGGCCTAAAAAAAAAGTTTGTTCCCAGTTACAAGCCCAAAAAAGTATGGGTTGGTAGGTACTGATTTTTTTCTTTTATTTTTTTTTTACATATATCACCAACACTGTTGTGAAAATCACAATATAGGACTAAGATTTAGACGCCGTAAAAACTTATGAATTGGCAGGTAGAAGATGGGTTGGTCAGGTAACTGGAAACAAACCTTTTTTAGGCCTAAAATATAGTAAATTGAACTGTATCATAATCACCCCAGTTTCCTCTAGAAGTTTCAAATTGTTCAACAACAACTTCTGCACCAGATGTTAAGGGCATTGCATCTTTTACAATAATATCAAATTTCTTTGGCAGCACTCCATGTCTGCAACCTGAATATCCAGAGGCCATAACTGAAAGAAAAAGAATTTTTTATACAACATTTTAAATTTTCTTTTTGATAACCCATATGCGAACAAAATGAAAGGCCTTTGTTTTCTTTCATGAAAGATAATCAGACACACAGCAGAATGGTCTAAGGGTCATACTTATTATGATCATAAACAATTCTATTCACATAACGTACATGCAAGCCAATGATTGCTTGATCAGTTGAAAAAAAATGCATGGTAATATTTCATTTTGAATTTATCGTGAACTGTGATAAAGTAATACCCAGTAAAAATGTTTTACAGTCTCAAAAAGTCAAGTATTTATACTTTTAAATTATGGTAGAGATCTGGGTCTTTCAAATGAATTTGGGTGACCTTGTAGACATTCATAGATCAGTTCTAAACAATGTCTACTTTCTCTTTTGACGTTTTGAATGATTGAGTTTCATTGATCCATTATAAGCCAACCATAATAGTAATATGAAAGACATAGTCTAATATTTATATCCGAAAAAAACTTTTAACTATTTAAGAACGAACATACTCCGATCTCTGGAAGAAAATATGTAACTTTACCAGCAGTTCAAAAATCAGTGTATGATTGTTTAAAAATTCAAGGTGGTTATCAACGATCTCTACCAACATCGCATCATAATTTTCTGAAAATTCAACAAATCGAAAACGAAAGTGGAAGTTTTTTCCAGGTTAGACGTCGCTAAATTATTGGCAAGCTTGTACGAAGTCCATTTTTAATCCGTACATTTTATGGATTTAAACTATCTGAAAAATATTGCATTTGAAAAGTTGCAGTTACTAGTTGACATTATTTTTTTTTCAAATAATGTTCACCTGCTGGAATTAATATATGGAATTTGTCGAAATATTTGATAAGTAAACACTACACCAGAGGGAACTTATAAGTCTATCGACTTACATCTGGGCACATTAGAGATGTCGTCATGGCATACGCGATCGCCAATGATCATTGATCCCATAGCTAAACATATGTAGGAATTTTACATACACTCCTATATATTCAATGGCTGATTAATAAACATGACATGTAAAACCTCAAATATATAGCGACCCCTCAATATTACAACCACTTTGTAATATAACCTCGGACCGGCTTCCAAAAACACCCCAATACTTCAACTTGATAATGAGGCCACCTCATTATCACAAACAATTTTTCGGGTCACGCAGTTGTACTCTTTATCGAAGTTTTACTGCTTATTCCTGAGGAGTGGAAATAACCAACAGTGCGCTTCATCGCTTTCATTGACAATCCATGGATAGTATAATAATATGACAAATATTATAATACTAAGTCCTATTATTTCCTTTGAAGTTCAACTGTTTGTTCGTTTGCATATACACACACGTATATCCGCCTCAGACAATGAGAACATCTCGTTAAACATACCTTCCGTCAATAAATTGCATTTCTTATAAGAATAAAAAAGTATGGCTAGACAAAACTATTTTTGGTGTACTTGTATCAGATATATCAAAGGCATGTCGTTGAGATATACGCCTTTATGTTTATTTGTTCATGTTTCGATCAAGTTACCAGTATCAGTTTAATGACTGAATTATTGTCACACGAATACCATCTTGGAACAATCGCAAGAGAAAATTGGCGTACATGTATGTTCAATCTAATTAATAAGCTAAGTATTGGACGTTAATTATGTTGCAAAATGAACGAATCAATTCGTTGTATGTACTTTAGTAGTAATGAGACAAACAATGACATGTACAATACAGCAAAAATATTCTTTGTATTTATACGCGACCGAGGCAAGTAATGATTTATTATATCATTATAGTATATACGTCTCTGCTTTAACTTCGTTAAATAGTTTACAAGGACATTTGTTCGTGTTTGACCAGCCAGCATAGCTGCGCATGCGCAATTAGGCGTCTTGTGAGGAGGCTAGACGACGGTAGCACTTTCGATTTGCGGAAGTAGAAAAATCTAGTACTCATTCGTTTAACGAGAGCTGCCACTCTTTTTGTCTCCTGGGGTAAGTAATACGAAAACCAGTTTTAGTTTACATAAGTAATTTCTATTGTTAATGTATATTTGTGCAAATAATTTTCATTTGTCTGAAATTTGAAAACGAAAGTAGAATCGAAGTCACTGAATGCAGATACGAAATAAGTCGCAAAACTGATTATTTTAAGTTTGGCTCCTTATAGTAATTCAGTTACTGTTGAAACTTACATCAATTTTTCAAACTAATCGATTCAATACCTATTCATGATTATATAAGGTGTAATTTTTAAGCTGTCTCTCTCCCACCCACAAAAAATATTAACTCAATAACTGGGTCTAGGTCGTCTTTTGGTATGTTTATCTCATTTGATTTATGTAGTAAGCATATCTAACTTAGCTGTTAATGTGTATCTGCATATACATGTGAGTATGCATATTATATCTATACACAAATAATTATCAGATTTGGTTCATGTGTTCACCAGTTTAAATGATATGTCATTTATATGTGAAGTCCTGCGTTCTTATTTTTCTGAAAACTGATGAATATTGTTCATATGACTTCACAAAATGGATGCTACTCTACCTGCGAAATCATCCATAAAATATCCTGCGATAACATTAGTGTTAGTTAAATGTGCAGAGATAGTTTTAGATATCGACAAACCAGTGTTTATTTTGGGCCATTTTCACAACTGATATTCGGTCGTGTTCCCAATGGCAAAAAGTATGTTTTTTTCCCAATTGCAAGGCAAAAATTCCCAATTCAAATGAGAAAAAAGAAATTTACAGCAGTTCGTTTATCGAATTTCTTAATAAATTAAATAACAAATTTACCAATACCTAAGAACAAAAATAAACATAATGTTTGTTATTTTTTGTTTTATTTGATTAAGTTACTCCTATACAGTGTGACTTTTTCCCAATTTAGTCCAAAATGTCATGAAAATTCCCAATTCTAGAGGTCCGGTTATGTTCCCAAAATGCTGAGAAAAAATTTAACCCTGCAGACATTGCCAAATATAATTAAATATAAATTTATAATTATATAGGACTACTTTACTTTATATCAACCATTTCATTTTCAAGTATGGATCAATCAGTGTGCAGTAGATATTGATCTGTTATTTGAAGATATTTAAAACTAGTCCAATTCAACTGGGCAAAAATGTAGTAACTGTGCTAGTAAATTGAAACAGACTACAGGTTGTTATATATTATCAAGTACTCAAGAGTTAGAACAGAGTTGTACTTGCAGACTTTCTGACAATGAAGTAAATGTAAAACTGATAGAATATTAAGTTACTACAAAAAATAACTTTTACATGAATTGGTTTGACATTCCAAGCGTGCCAAATTTTACTCTCTAAGAAATGTCCTAAGTCAGATTTTTATAACCATTTATATAATGGAAGAATTGTGTTGATTGTAATGCTGAATGATGCAGATTGGTTGAAGCTAGGAAGTGTAATATTTCATGCAAAAACAAAAAAAAATATTGAATAAGTATTAACTACTAGGTTACAGCTGATAATCTGGAAATAATATACAAAGCAATGTCAGGCTTCTCGAAACTGCTGAAATACTGCCTGGCATTTGGTCAGGCAAAGATAGAATTTCTGTCTGACCAAATGAAGATTTGTCTGACCAAATATATTATAAATGAGTAATAAATGCTGTAAATTGTGCCTGACTGCCGAACATCCGGTCCGGTACTTGCGGAAAAGTTATTGGACCTGCTTGAAATTGGCCTGACGTGTCTAATGGTCCAGCAACTTTCGGGAAGCATGGAATGTAAGTTCTGAGACTTAAACTACAACTGAGTTCTATTGGTATTTTGTCGATACAAAACAAATTTTGAGTTGGTACATAGATCAGTATAGGATATTTCCTGTGTATATAGTGATTTTTTTTCGTCAGTGTTTGGGTCCGGTAAACGGATCCTTCCCAATTGAAAATAAAGACATTTTCCCCAATTTCCAACTAAAAATTCCAATTTTCGGCATCACAATGCGCATTTTTCCCCAATAGGGCCTGACCCAGACCCTTTCCCAAATTTGCAAAGGAATCACTAGTATATACATAGCGCAACTACTAAATAAAAAAAAACTTGAGACCAGCAGATTTCATTAATGAATTCAGAAGGGCCATCCTCTCAGACTGAATGGAGTAGGGAAAAAATATCCTGCCATCACAAGCAGCCTAATTATATGTTATAATCAGATTTGTATCTTTAATAATCGGTGAATAGAAATAGGTATTTTTCCATTTTAAATTGTTGACCAAATTTTGCTTTATCTAATTTAACTAACAGGATTTAACTATCATGTAAGCATGATCTTTACAAGTTTGATTCAGTATATCTCAATGTTAAGGTGTGCAGAATATCAGGACATACTGATTTATGCATGTACACATCTGCTTAAAAACAAATTTCAAAGATATAAAAAACTAAGTTTCTGTTGAAATGAAGTGTTAAAATGATATTAGAAAATTGGTGAAATAGGTACATTTAATGAATAGATTGTCATTTACTAATTAATTAATGTTTCACAATCCTTTCATATATTAACTTCATTCTGTTGCAAGCACAAAATTGAGATTTCAGCTGAGAGATCATAGTCAAGTTTTATAAACTTAGGCCCGGTATAA
This sequence comes from Lutraria rhynchaena, assembly GCA_008271625.1. NCBI lineage: Eukaryota > Metazoa > Mollusca > Bivalvia > Venerida > Mactridae > Lutraria > Lutraria rhynchaena. The sequence goes on along the minus strand of VIBL01000001.1, from coordinate 12,687,018 downwards.
TTCTGTCTTTTGTATAAAAGCAAACTTTAAAATGACTTTGATGATATCTATTTGTTATAAGTTTTGGATGCATGTTTGTCTGGAGTGGTGTCCCTTTCAGTTGTACATAAATATCATAAAATTACTGTCAAACCTGTGAACAAAGGCCATCCTTAGGAAAGACAAAATGTGACCTTTATTGACAGATGTCCTTTATTCAGAAGTCAGTTTGTTCTAAGTAATATGTGGCATTTTTTCAAAGAATGGCCTTTATTCACGGGGTGGTCTTTATTCTTAGGTGGCAGTAAACTCAGGTTTGACTGTAATTGCGTTTTAGAATGTTAAGCTTAAAACGTTGTACATGTATTAAGTTTCAGTTAAATGTATGTAAACTTGTATCCAGGTTCATAGAGTAATGATTATTGACAGATAGCAGTAGTTTAAGTTTGTGAACAATATGTCTACCAGGAAGTGAATCAGTTTATCTTGATTTCTTGGAAATTTATGTTAGGCCTAAACAAATAAAGGTTTGTTTCTGGTTACACGCCCCCAAAAAATATGGGTCGGTAGGCAGGGATTTTTTTTTCCATTTTTATTTTACGTATATTGGCAACACTGTTGTGAAAATTACAATGTAGCACTAAGATTTGGATGCTGTAAAAACTTTCGAATCAACAGGTAAAGATTGGTTTAGTAACCGGAAACAAACCTATTTTTTTATGCCTTATGATGTGACGTTGTTTAAGCTGACTTAATATTTATACTAATTAAGTAGTACTAGTTAAGTGTTATGAGAGTTACGGTTGTTTGACTGTGGTGTATAATAACAGTTATTGAAATATGTAGATTTATTGTATACCTAGATGACAATATGACTTTGTATGTCTCCATATATTGAACAAAACTTATAACCCCCAGTGGGTCCCCCCTACATAAAATGTGATTTATCGACACATGCTCAGAAGACCATTGATCAATTTTACCAAAAGTTTGTAACATATAGATTTCTAAATTTCTAAATTGGTAAATTACATGTCACTTGGCCCAGGGTACAATATGAAATTTGGCACGAAAGTCAAGTACATATCATGAATATTTGTTAGTTTAAAGATGCTTAAAGATTTTTTCACGATTCCTCAAAACATGTGGTGGTGGTTTATAAGTTTTGTTCAGTGCACAGGGGGCTAGCTCGTTGAAGGGATGGTGTATGATGGTGTATTAGTCCTAAAATGGCCACACTGACCAAAACCACATACCTACCCTATTATTAATGAGCATATAACTAGAAACAAGCAATCCAAATTGTCATTTGATTCATGCCTCAATTTAAAGGTGGAAGGTGTCATTTGGGTGTGATGCGGGGAGAAACATGTTTGTACTGGTTGGTGACCCAGGAGTACTGATCAGGTCTACTGAAAGACAATTGTTAAATGGTTATGAACCCTCAGAAACAGAAACAATAATTAAAAGTGATTTTTCTTCATTTTTTTAGTAAGGGGGAGGCTTAGAAAGGGGACAAATTAGAGTATCATGAGGGGGAAAAGAGGGGGGGAATAAAATGACAATGTGTTTATGTGAATGTTTAATTACCTACGTTACCTATAAAATAATATCTCTGATCAGCTGAGTATACTTTTTTTACATTTTACTTTGCTTATACATTTCTTTTGCCCAAATTTGTCATAATTATGGAGCATAAATCAAGTGAAAGTATTTTTATAGAAATTCAGTAAGTAAAAACATACATATAAGTGAGGGGAATGTGGTCAAATTTTGGCTCTAATTAAGCCAAGAAAGTATTGTAAATGTATCATTTATTATTTGTATCTAGGGTAGACAGTGATCAGAGGCTAACTATGGCTACATCAGGTGGTGGTGATCTACTCAAACAGTCAGGAAATGGGGATAATTCTACTACTGGTAATGTCACTTTAGATATACATATTTAAGATGCTGATAATAATTGAGATTCACTTTCTTGCAAAAAGTTTGAAGAAGATAAAACATGCATGTCCCATGAGAGGGTTTAGCTGATTTAGCGATTTGCAAAACTCATCAAAATGATGAAAGTCTCAATTCAGATCATGAATTGAACAGATCTGCCTCTGATTTACAGTTTGATACAAGTTAAATCTTAAATAAAACTAAAGATAAAACGATGATAGTTCGGATCATGAGCCTAATGGCAACACTAAAGGTGAGAAAGTTGAGGTAACTGACAAAGCAGCAACTACAGGTAAATATGGAAAAGAAATGGTCGTGGTACAAATAATAATACAGGGGAGATTTGTACTATGAGAGAAACTGTTGTCTTAGTCAATTATGAATGGCACCTGTAGCACTGCTGGAAATGAAAGTGATATGGCAGCTACAGTACTCCTGGTAAGTTTTATAATTTTATGTGCAGAAAATTGAATTACCTATATATGGAGTGGCCATTGTTCATTCTAATTATTAAAGACCCACACTGTATGTATAGCATAGGTTCTTGGTTGAAATGTTGATTTTGTGTATACAGTAAAACCTTGATAATGAGACCACTTTCGGGACATGAAAAATTGGTCATATTAATGAGGTGGGTCTGAAAAAAATTGGTTTTCATAATAAGGTTTTAATATTGAGATGGACATTTTTTGAGATTTTAGTGCATAGTTGTATACTTTAACTTGTATAGACTTTGATTTTCTGGAATGATTTGTCTGCAAAACTTTTATACTTTTGTTTTTCTTTATGCCACATTTTTTTGTGGTTTGAAAGTTAAGGGTTGGTCCTAAAAATTAGGGTTGGTTGGGTAACTGTAAATTTATGACTATTTTTTTTCTGACCTATAATGAATATATTCTTTAGACTGACCCCTGTCTGCATGTTACCTTTAATCACAGATGATTGTAGACCAAACTTTATAGGAACCATTTGGTCTGTGAATCTGTTTTAATTTCTCATGTGTCCTATATTGCAGAAAAAAAACCTCAAGCAACACCAAGAAACAAGGGAAAAAAGGAGGTACCCTATTTTTGTAAATCAGTTATCGACATAAAAGTAAATGAGTTTTAGTATGCCTACAGGGGGGAACCTATTTGGGACCTGATTCCCTTGTCTGAAAAGTATATTTTCCCCAATATATCATAGAAAATTCACCTTCAAATTCAGTTGAATATTATCTATATTAATACATTTTTGGTTAAAAAAGAAAATGAAATTGACTAGAAGGTTAACTCCTTGTTTGTAACCATTAAAATTATTACCTTTAAATTTGTTATTTAAATGTTCAGAGGATATGTATGCTTTGTTGTGTTATTGTTCCCCTATTTCCCATCAAGATGCAATTTTTTCCCTATGGCCATGCTACCTTTCCCCTTTCATACAGCCCTGCAGCATTTCCCGTTTCCTAGGGCCCTACATCCTTTCCACTTTCCTACCACCCTGCAGCCTTCCCTAGGGCCCTGCCACCTCTCCTTTCCTACGACCCTGCAACCTTTCCCCTTTCCTATGGCCCTACAACCTTTCTCCTTTTCTAGGACCCTGCAACATTTACCTTTTATAAAGGCCCTACAACCTCCCCCTTTTCTATGACCCTGCAAACTTTCCTGGGGCCCTGCCACCTCTCCTTTCCTACAACCCTGCAACATTTCCTACGGCCCTAGAACCTTACCCATTTCCTACAGCCCTCTCCTATGGCCCTACAACCTTTCCCCTTTCTTACGACCATGCAACCTCTCCCCTTTCCTACACCCCTGCAATCTTTCCCCAAAGGTGAAAAATATCACTGTCTTATCCTTTTTAATGAGAATGCATTCAGTTGACTTATTACTAATATTTGTTTGCTCATTCAATAATAGTGCTTTGAACCTTGATATATTTGAATGAACTTTGTCAAAACTGTCCTCTATGGTTTATGCATATAGGTTCACACACAATAATTACTTTTTGAGGCAATGGTATGCACTAATTTTACCCTCTCATTTGAATTTACTTTGTGCTTTTGATAATTTATCAACAGCAACAAATTTACTCCTTCTTAGATTGGAAAATCTGAATTGTCTTTTGTTGAAAGTTTGTTATATTGTACTTATGACATATTTGTCTCAATTTTCCTTACCTTCACATATGTGAAGGTAAAAGTCTTTCATAGTCAGGCTTCCATTGGCTTGCTCATGCTTTCTATAATGGGGACCTTTTCAACCTCTTCGTGCAATATTTCAAGTTATATATTCATATTTTCATTGTTTTAATCCATTATTTTGTTTTGTACCACTTTAGTCCAAAGAAAGTTCTAAAGTTGACTCTGCTGCTGCTGCCAAGAACCCGACAAGTGGTAGGTGTTTTTTTTTAAGAAAGTTTTTGAAAGAAATACAAGTCGCAAAAAAGTTAAAATGCTGGTGGACTTTCCTGTGATTTTGACTTTTTGTACTCAACAACGTTTTCATCTTATGCAAATACAGTCAATCTTGTGAACAAAGACCACCCTTGAGAACGATAAAATGTGGCCTTAAGTTTGTTCTAAATGATCAGTGATGTTTTTTTTCAAGGAATGGCCTTTATAATATCATAATTACTGAAGTTTCACTTAAGTAAGTAATGAGGTTGACTCTGAGTTCAATTTATAATACAGATTTTTACTATTGTGCCACCAAAGAATTTCTTGTTTTATAATGACATTTGTCAAGATAACTAGTATGTAATAATGTTCAGTCAAGCAAAAGAGTAATGCTTGTCAATTAGACATTGTGCATTACATTATAGTGATATTACGAGTTTAACAACTTAAATTACAGAGCCTTTTTTCCCATTTTTTTTATCAAATTTTGTTGATTTACCCGAGCTATCCTTTGTTCCTTAGAAAGGATTGACAATTTTGTTTAGAATGGCAGCAAAACTATGCATATGATATTTTCAGTAAGAAATTTTGTTGAAATAGATTGTCCGTCCAGTGCAATAAGCTTGTTAAATATTCTACTTACCTTAAGCAAATTACAACGGTTCCTCAAGAAATGATAGGAATTACTTTGACTAACACTTAACCCTATATCATCTAGATCAGCCAGTTTTATTTTCTTACTTTATATGTCTTATTCTGGCTGGATATAGTATTAACCCTTTGCCTCATAATACCGCATTCCCCGCAACTGAAGCAGAAGACTTTTGGAAGCATTGTGGCTAAAGAAGCCATTGCTTGTAATGAGTTATGGCTTCTTTTGCCACAATGTTTTCCACTCAGTCAGAGAGAAATATCCCAATTTTCTTAAATAAATTAAAGTTTTGTATAGTAGCTTTGACTTTGGAAGAGTTTAATATATGCTTATAAATCAAAGGATTCAGGATTTTTACTCTAGCTCAATCATTTTATTGATAATTTTATATCCTTATGTTCTTTTGTACTTCAGGAACTGATCAACAGGTCCACCTTACTGATGAACAAAGGAGACAGGTATTGTACATGTTAACAGAAGGCAATTTATGGTTTTGAATTTGATTGTCTGACATAGTAAAATTCTAAAATTTACTGGATACATTCCCACTGACTGTACCCTCTTATGTGAATTTTGTATTTGTCTTAGATGATCCTTGCATGTCTGAGATGTTGGTCAATAAGTATAAGTGGCAGAGAATGCTATATCCTGATGTATTTTTTTGTCAAATTTGAGTACACAAATCAGTGCAGAATTTTTTTTATGAAACATGATCTGTTGTTGATATCACATTGTTAGTCTTAGTTTAATACCTTTGCTTATAATTTCAATTCATTAAATTAACTTTGATAATTTAAAATCATTGATTATATTTATTATTTATTTGAGTGAACATGATTGCTTTTACAATACAATTAATTTGAATGTTTTGGCATTTTGATTTAAAGCACATACGTTTTAATTTTCAGCCAAAAAAAAGATCTTTTGTTTGTGATAAAGTAAAGGAGTTTGAAGGCCCAGCAAATAAGAATACCCTAGAGAAAACGCAAAGGGACAAATTTACAAAACCTCCAGACAGTAATGAAGAACAAGTTCATTATGGGCATGAACAAAATAACTCGAATGATGGCCAAACAACAGGAGGAACTGAAGTTAAGAATGGAAATCCCGATGGTCAAACAGGAAAAGTTGGTAATGAAGCAGGAGAAACTGCTGGTGAAATAGCAGAGGCTTGTGTTAATGTGGTAAATACTGATGGTCAAACAGGAAATGCTGGTGATAAAACAGGAAAAACTGTTTGTGAAACAGCAGGTGCTGATGGTAAAACAGGAGAGGCTGGTGTTAAGGCTGTAAATACTGATGGTCGAAAAGAAAAAGTTGGGGATGAAACAGGAAAAATTGACAATAAAACAGCAGGTGCTGATGGTAAAACAGGAGAGCCTGGTAATAAGGCTGGAAATACTGATGGTCGAACAGGAAAAGTTGGGAATGAAACAGGAAAGACTGACAGTAAAACAGCAGGTGCTGATGGTAAAACAGGAGAACCTGGTAATAAGGCTGGAAATACTCATGGTCAAACAGAAAAAGTTGGTGATGAAACAGGAAAAACTGCTCGTGAAAAAACTGGCCATGATGGAGAAAATACTGATGATGAACAAGGGATGTATGGTGATGGACATGGTGATGCTTGCAGTAATCAGGGAAGTAATGATGATGCAGAAGGTACCAATTATGTTAAAAAAAGTAGTAATTGTGAGGAAATTGGAAACAATGGAGATAATCAAGGAAATGCTGGTGACTCAACTTCAATGGTCAACTCATTTCATGTAATTAGTCAAGGTACTACAAATTAAATTGCATCAAATTATGTTTCTTTTTGTTTTACCCTCTGGATTATAATTGTCACTTTTATGATTCTAATAAATGTACATGTGTTTTTTTTTTGTGTTTATTCAGACTTAGTTGCACCATTCAGTTATTATAATATTAAACATGCTTTTACAGCAGAAGCTGATGAAGCTAAGGCTGCTGCTCCTGCTGCAGCTTGTGTTATTAATGGTAAAGGAAAGAAATGTAATGCAACAGATGGGAAAGATGAATCTGGTAAAGTTTTATTGATTGGTGAAGTTTTGTTGATGTTAATTTTCAATATGATAATTCAGCACCACCATATTGTGAGAACAATAGGGGTAACATTTTTATTCCTCTACTATAAAGCAAGGGAGGTATAATAGTGGTATCAGTATGTCCATCAGTCCGTGTGGAATGTTTGTCCAGAGCTCCAAAATCATTTAAGGTACTTATTTGAAACTTCAAAGAGTTAGAGGGCTATGAGATGTATTGCAGAGTTCAAGACCTATAACCATCCCTTATGTATTTTTTTAATTATTGCCCTTTGTTTGATTTTAAAGATTAATTTTGAGCTTAACTCCAAAACCATTTAAGATGTTTATTTGAAACTTGAAATGTAGTAAGAGGGCAATGAATAAACAGGATTCATAACTATAATGTGTCTATTTTGTGAGTTACTGTCCTTTTATTTTTTCCAGAGCGTTCCTAAAAACATGCAAGATATTTACATGAAACTTATTAAAATTAGATGACAATGAATAGAAGTGCTTGGCACAGGAATTATTACTCTACCTTATCTGTGTCCGAGTTATTGCCCTTTATTTAACTTTGAAAATAAATTTTCTGTAGATGAAGTCCAGGAATGATTACCCTAGCTTATCTAATTTTTGAGTTATTGTCTTATTTTTAATTTCAATGTTAAATAGTTATTGTGTGAATCTAGGCGGAATTCCCCACTTTTTAAGTTAGTTTCCTTTTTTGAAACACCTTTAGGGGGAATTAGCTATGTCAGCATGGCTCTTGTCTATAGTTTAGTCTGGTGACCTTTGATAAATACTATGAAGGATTTGAATTAATTACTGGACTTTGCATTTTGAGAATGTCATGAGAAGTCAATGTATACAAATATGGAAGAGGTATTAGATATGTACACTATTATGAGTTTGTTTCCACATTCATGATTGTTTTGGCCATTTTCATATCTGTGTAAGCATCTTTATAACTTTGGGCACGGAACACATTGTCCTTGATGCTTCTAATACATGTAGTTATCTTTTGGATTCTCCTCGTCTCAGTTGCACTGGACACTGTTGTTTTATACTTGTTTATGTTTATGTTTTTACAGAGTCGGGTGCAGTGAGGTTTGACAATGATTTAGAAGAAGACACTACTGAGGATACAACAAAAGGTAAGCACAGCACAAACAATGCTTTGTTAGTCGATCTGAGTAACTTTTTTACCGCTGTATTGTTGTTGTATTCTTTGGTTGGTGCACGAATTTTACTGCTTTTATATCTCAGTATTGTTACTTTTATCCTTGTGTTAGTGGAATACATACTGTTAAACCTCATTTACTGACTTTTTCCACTTAAGGGGCAATTCATGAGACAGCTACTTTATTACAGTCATACCTGTTTTTGCAGCCACCTCTGTGTAAAGACCACCCTGTGAATAAAGTCTATTCTTTGATAATCTGTCATTGATCATTTAGGACAAACTGACCTCAAAATAAAGGTCATCAGTCAATAAAGGCCACATTTTTTCTTTCCCAATTGTGGTGTTTCTTCACAGGTTTTACTGTATTTCAACTTGTTAATGAAACCACATCAATATCATCACTTTTTTATATGGTCTGCAAGATACTCTTGTTGTTGAGGTTTCACTGTATGTTAACGATTTTTGTGTGTAAAAAAATATTGTATTCAATCATAACTTGACTGTTTAGATTTATCCTTTAGTTCTGAGAATATTGCATATTTTCCCATATTTATGCATGGGTTCGAAGATTTCTCTTTGTTAAAGTTTGAGTGATTGCATGTCAACTGCATGTACAAAACCTTAACCTATTTTTCTGTATGCCTTTTATATTAAAAATATTTCCAATTGAAAAATGGGTTGGACTAAGTTCAACTCTTCATGCATCTCCTCGTATTACTTACAAATTGACTTAGAAAAGGGTTGAATGGGGCCATGCAAATAAACAGCTGTTCACTGCTTAATGTTTTGGTAACCATAATTGTCCTGTGCCAATTATATTCAAAACCATAGCTTTCATTAACACGTAATATCGAAAGTAGCCATATCATTAGTTATAACAGTAAAATACAACTTATGTATACACCTGCAGGGGCAGTGTCCGAGTTAAGTTCGACATCAAATTCATCATCACCTGTGTCTTGTGGTACAACTCAGTCAGATATGTCTGATTCTTGTATGACAACTAATTCGTCTACATCTGTATCTTCTGTATCAACATGTCATTCTAAGATTGACTCTACTGTGACGTCACATGTGCCAGCATCAGAAGCACCTGTATCTAATGTGACTGCACAATCACACATTCCTTATCCAACTTCACTGTCACCTGAGCATAATTCTAGAGAGACTACATCTGAGTCTATTTCAAGTGTGAGTACATTGACTACTATTTCAAGATCATCTGGGAATGTTACTTCTGCAACTACACCATCAACTGGGAATGTTGCTGCTACTACTACAACATCGTCCAAGAATGTTGCTTCTGCAACTTCAGTTTCTGAGAATGTTACTACCACTACATCAGTATCTGGGAATGTTGCTATCGCTACAGCATCAACAGTGAGTGCTGCTTCTGTAACTATACCATCAACTTCAAATGTAGCTACTGAGAACGTTATTACTGTTGTTGCTGATACACCATCAACTGAGAATGTTAATACTGATACACCATCAACTGAGAATGTTAATACTGATACACCATCAACTGAGAATGTTAATACTGATACACCATCAACTGAGAATGTTAATACTGATACACCATCAACTGAGAATGTTGTTACTGATACACCATCAACTAAAAATGTTGTTACTGATACACAATCAACAGAGAATGTTGTTACTGATACACCATCAACAGAGAATGTTAATACTGATACACCATCAACTGAGAATGTTGTTACTGATACACCATCAACAGAGAATGTTGTTACTGATACACCATCAACTGAGAATGTTAATACTGATACACCATCAACTGAGAATGTTAATACTGATACACCATCAACTGAGAATGTTAATACTGATACACCATCAACTGAGAATGTTGTTACTGATACACCATCAACTGAGAATGTTGTTGCTGATACACCATCAACTGAGAATGTTGTTACTGATACACCATCAACTGAGAATGTTGTTGCTGATACACCATCAACTGATAATGTTGTTACTGATACACCATCAGGCAATTTTGCTTCTACTTTTTCAGTATCTGGGTCTCATTCTCCTGCAACTACAAAGTCACATGAGTCTACTACACAAACACATACAGACAAACCTTCGGAAATAGATAATGGTGAGATTAGTTTGAATTCAGCATTTTGTATCAATGTGCTTTCCTTTGTCACTGCTTGCTCAGTTCCTTTGTGTTGCTATCTATGTAGAAATGAAAAGTATTTGATCCATCAAGAGATGTTTGTGCTTCTGTTGATTTGTAATACAGTCAGGATGTTCATCCAAATGTGTCACTGTTGAAATCAGATTTACGTTTTCAAGTATCAAAAGGAATTGAAATTAAACTTTATCTTCTTAATCTTGTGTTTCAAATGTTCATCAGTATCAGCAATTAATGGGCTACGAAGAAAAGATAATCAGTGTACCGTATTTTCGATTGCATCCAGTAAGCTAAGGATATGATTTATAAAATCAGGTTTTTTGGGCCGTTTTGACAACAGATATTCAGTTGCGTTCCCAATGGCTTAAGGCATGTTTTTTCAATTGTAAGGCAAAAATTCTCAATTCAAATGAGAAAAAAAAAACAAACAAAAATTAATTTACTGCAGTTCAAATGTTTATTGAATGTCTAAATCTTTCAAATAACGAAGTTATCAATGTCTAAAAACAAAAATAAGCATATTGTTATATTTTAGTTTTATTTGGTTATTTTTAGTTATTTTATACAGTGTGACTTTTTCCCAGTTTGTCCAAAATGTCGCGAAAAATTCCCAATTCTGGGGGTCGGGTAATGTTCCCAAAATACTGAGAAAAAAATGCTGAAAATACATGTATGTATTATTGGTGACGGGTTTACATTTATCCATTTTCCTATGTACCGCTTTCTTGTCACAGTGTTCTAATCATTTCACATGACTCGCATATATGAGTCTATGACTCTAGATTGCCTTTTATAGAATAATGTCATAATTTAATTTGTTGCTCTGTTATTTACAGTCGAACTTATGTTGATATTTAACAGGCTTTAATTGACAATTAGGGATGTCAGTATCTAAAAGTGTGAAAATTTGATGAACATTTCAAAAGTTAAATGACATATGAAAATTATGGCAGAAAGTTGAATTTGTCATAATGTACTGTAAAACCTTACAGTGACCTTCTCAATATTATGACTACTTTGTAATAACAACCACTTATTGTCAGACTGGCTGTCAATTACTCCCCTATAACTCAAATTGATAACATGGCCACCTCATTATTACGACCTGTTTTTGGGATCCCGAAAGTTGTCTCAATATTGAGGTTTTACTGTTTATAGAAGTAAAACACATCACAAAAAACTTGATCTTGCCAATAAAGCCGAAACAAGTACTGTTTAAAATACAATAAGAATAGAATTTATATCCACAGAACATCTATGATACAAATTTATATCCAGTAGACACATATAAATAATCACACTGTCCCCCCCAAAACCAACCTTCACATAGTTTCAATATCAATTATACTGTGGTTTCATTTAATTTTGTTGGCATCAAATTTCATGGATTCACCATAATTGGTTATTTTGTGGGTACTTAGATTTGTGGTAATTTCGGATTATGCATTTTCAGCTATATTTGAAACTTGACCAATTTTCAATTTGTGGGTACTTAAGTTCATGGATAAACATGAAATTAAATGTTACATGAAAAAATTGATACTGCAGTATATATTTTATATAGCTGATTTTATCACTGCATTGTTTTTATATTTATTTCCAGCATTTTGTGTCCATAAGGACATTTATGATGATAATATATTAATAACCAATACAGTAAAACTTCGTTATCTCGAAGAGTCGTTAACTGCTCGAGATACATGTGGTACTCGTAACAACGACGTATTTGTTTGTTGGCTGAAAAATTTTACTCAACTAAGAACAAAAATTGATGGGACTTTAAAAGCTCCTTGAGATAAGTGGGGTGCTTGTGATATCGATGCTGGTGATAATGGAGTTTCACTGTATTACAGCACTTTTTGACATACTCTACTCAAAAATGTTAATATTTATAAAAAATATTTTGCCCAGTTATCTTTATTTCTTTGATAGTTTTACCATGGATACTTCAGTTTATTTTATGATGCATTTTGAAGTAAAGGAGTAAACTTGTGTATGCTATGAAATTAGGCAAAATACTTTGGCATTAAAGTTGACATTCTTGTTTTACTTTGGCAGAAAGTAAAGCTTAACCTTGACTAGTATGGACGAGTATGTATATAAACTACAGTCAAACCTGTGAACAAAGGTCACCCTTAGGAAAGACAAAATGTGACCTTTAGTGACAGGTGACCTTTATTCAGAGGTCAGTTTGTTTTAAATAATCAGTAATGGTTTTTCAAAGAATGGTCTTTATTCACAGGATGGTCTTTATTCGTAGGTGACCGCAAACACAGGTTTGACAGTATTAAATGAAAGCTAATTAGGCATTTGCACCATTTGTATATCTCCAGGAAAATCTGAGCCCAGAACATTGAATGAGAGCCATGATTCTGATGGTATAGAAGTTTTAGGTAATGATAATGAAGATGACACAAACACAAATGGAAATACTGCATCAGTGTCTCCTCCTATCGCTGACATGTTAGAACTTCCTCCAGAAGGAAAAGAAGGCAATGCTGATGACAAGGTCAGCAAGAAAGGAACTAAAGAAGTCAATCAAAATGATGAGACTGATCATGCTCAAACAGATGATGAGCATCTAAATAAGAAGACTGGTTTTGCTACAGCTGTAAAGCATACAGAAGATCCTCCTATTTCAAAAACCAAAGGAAAATTTACCTTGAAGACAGTTCAACAAGGAAAGACCTTTTTGATCAAATCAGACGCATGTTCCAAGCCTTTCAAGTATACACCAAAATCTATGGATGTATCCATTGATGATGATGATGATCTGTTGTTTGATGGTGACAATATGTATAAACTTATTGTTGATAATGGAACAATCAAGTTAGATGCACTGTCCGATGCTGAAACTGTTAATTCCACTGAATCAACAATGAATCCTCCAGGAAGTCAGTCATCACCAAACAAGACAGATGAATTTGAGCAGGTGGAAGACAATAAAGCCCATGTACATGATGGTGGTGCAGACAGTAAAAGTGGACTAGCAAAAGATGATGCAATGGAAGGTATTGCCAATAGCTTGACACCAGGTTAGTATACTAAAATATCTTTTTATTATTTTAAATCCTTTTTAAATTTTGTCAGTAAGTCATGTTGCATATTAATTTCATGTCCTTTTGATATATCTTTATGAAACATGTTCAGTGTTTTAATAGTAATTTCTGAGCAATTATGAATAATCTATATTTTGAGGACAAGTTTAAATAAGAGTCAGTAGTTAATGTGCATTATTTGTAGAATGGGATTATTATCCTCAATGGAATCATCATAATTACATTTATTTCTCACAATGGTTTTTGACTCATCTCAAAATTATTCAGAATTTGTTATTCATATGTCTTGCTTGAAGCATTTGTAACTGTATATTTTTTGCCACAAGATTTCTAGTCCTTGTTCAAAAGTACTCACAAAGACATTTTCATACCTGCTTTAAATCTGTGGATTGTTCACAACTCAGTCTAGGTGTGGCAAGAAAAAAGTTTTTATAATTAGGTACCTTCCGAGAACAAAGGGTAAAAATGTTTTTTATTTTTATTATACAGCAGAAGCAGGTTGTGAACCCTCTAAACTGAGCAACAAAAACATTTTTTGTCTTTCTGATGCTGGTAAGTTCAAGTTTGGTTGTATTTCAGTGTAAACTTCTTGAACCTTTATAATGTTGTATATAATAATTCATTCACTCAAAATTATTTATGCCAATAATGTCCAGATGAATTGGATGATTTCTTCAATCTAAATGTTGTCTCTAGCCCCAACTGAAGCATTTATTATTTCAATAATAAAAAAAGTAAACTCTAAACCAATGTGTATTTTATTGCTAATTGACGGAAGTATTTTTGTTTTATGTTTGCATATATTTTCCTGTGTATAATTGTACTACATGATGCACTTAAAGTTTGAAATTTTAATGTCAAAGCTCTGTTCAAATTAACATATCGTACAATTACTGAATGCTGTTCATTTGAGAGCCACAACATGAACAAAAAACTGATCAACAGGATATTTTTTTCACTGGGTTTAACACTGTTTTTCAGCAATATTTTAGTTAAATATGATGCTCGGTTCACCTGACCAGTTTTCCTGGACTGTATACTAACCAATACTAACTTACCCTTCCATATGGAGCTGGCAACTTCTTCACATATGGAGGAAAATTGTTATTCATGTCAAATTTTCATAGAAGTGTATGACCTGCCGTGACCAGGATTTTAAACTCATGATGTCATTAATAACTTTATGTTGACAATATCCTTTGTCTTACTTAAAAACTCTCTCCTTTCTACTTTGTTTTTGGTATGAATCACATTTTTATCTCAGGAAATGACAAAGATACTGCAAATTAAAATAGGGACAGATATTATGAATACTTTACAGTAAACGTGAAGAATATGCTGCTTACAATCAAAATCTATTACTGGAGATTATAGTTCATTTATTACTTGTTCTTTAACCTTTACAGCTATGATATCTTTTATTTTCAGAAAGAAACAACACCTCTCCAAAAATCTGCGTAAAAACGTTCCACCCAAAACAACCTAGTAAGGTCACTCTTTACTCGTTTGGTTGTAAGAACATGAGTGTTTTCTTAAGGTGGACTTTTGCTCTTAGAAATAAATCTATCTTGAAACAGATTTCACAGAAATACAATTATGTGGTTATCAACGGTCCAGATGATGCGCTTGTTATTGAAGACCCTGATAAGAAGTACTGTACTGATGAAACGTTATTTGACTTTGCCTCGAGTGTCGTAGATCACATTATTGGAATAACTAAAATTTACAAAAGTGAGGGTATAAGTTTAGATGGAGATGATGCTTCAACAATTTTGTCAGCAATACGACAGTTACAAGTTTCCCGAGATCAACAGATAGTTGAATATTACCACAAAGATGAAGATGTTCTTTGGGTCTTGTTTCATTCAAGTCAGAGGAAACAATTAATCGATGTGATAGAAAAAGCACGAGTGCAACGCAAGTCAACTGAAGTACAATGTGTTGAAACCCTGACTTTAGCCTTCTTTTGGCACAAGATTTTGAGTGAGAAGCAGTTTGTGGATGATTTTGAGCAGTCACATAAAAATGTTACCTTTAAACATGAAATGATAGAAGATAATGATTCTGTCACAGTTACTTTACGAAGTGATTGTAAGGAGGATGTAAAGGCTGCACATGATTGGATTTATAGCACAGAAAGTGACTATGTTTCAGCTTGTATTAGTTATAAGGACCTGAAGGTTCCTTCTAATTTTGAAACTTCAGTTGTTATGGACGAGTTCCTGCGAAGGTCTTTTGAAGGAAAGGGTGTTAAATATGCAAAAAATGAAAAGACACATAATATCTGGATTTGGTCTGAATCTATGGGCCAAGGTGATTTAGACAAGGAAAGAAATAAGGTTAAAACGTGTATTAAGAAGAATGAGGTTATCAAAACATTGTCATCACACAAGTCAAAGCGATTCACGACAGTTACAGAAAAACTTGCCTTCTCTGAGGACAGTGCTTTAGTGAAAATCAGCTATGAAGATGGCAATGCTAAAATAACTGGATTGTGTCATATTGTTGATCAGATAAGATGTGAGATGGAAAAGGGAAGTCAATCTGGATCAGGTAAGATGTGTATTTCAAATCCTTTACATTCTTTAAATATCAATTTTGTGTCACTTGATTATAAAACAACAATACTCACATTTCAAATTTTGTAATTGTTGATGTTAAAACTCATGCTAACAATTAACTTAATCATTTACCTATGTGTATTTTCGATTATGCTATTACAAATGTTTCATTAATTCTGTATCAATATAATGCGTTATGCTAATTCCATTCAAACAACATAGAAATGTAAAATATTGATAATATTCAATTCTTTTTAATTTCTAAAGTTTGTATTTATTACTAATATAGTAAAATACAGACAGATTGTTGATTATAGTCATATATAGGATTTGTGATAATTAGTGTCATCATCTCTATACATTATCAATTTGAAAGTAAAACAAGACTCCAGAAAACAACAACAAAAAAACCCAAGTTACTAATTCTTATTTTTGTACTGGATTTCATACCATCACATTTTTGGTATTTATGTTGCTTGTAAGATTGTCTGTGGCCTCTGTGGTCAAATGGTTCAGTACCTGGCTAGTAATCATAAGTCTCTCAATGCTGTGAGTTTGAATCCCATCAGGGATAAAATTTCACGTGTGGGGTAGCAGTCCAGCTATGAAACAGAAAGCTGGTAGTTCTACCCTGAAATGTGCCTGGGGTTTTCCTCCAAGATTAATGCTAGAAAGTCATCAAATGACCCGGCTGTTAAAACTCGTTATTTAAAAGATTATTCAGTTGTCAATGTTCTAATTTCAGGCCAATCTGGTCCTTCACCGAGTACTTCAGGACCTGTAAGTGGTATTAGTAGTAGTAATACACTTCTTTCATTTATTTAAATAATACAAATTACTGGATGCATTATACAAGGTGTAAATTGTGTTACTTTTAATAGAGAAAAATATGTAATAGGGTAAAGAAGGGGCTACAAGTTTTATTGAATGGAGTGTCTTTATAAGAATTTATAGCGCTAGAACTGATAATTTTGTACCGTATAACTAAATGTTAACTAAAAATACAGTACAACCTTAATCTTTGTAACGGAAAAAATCGGTCGTATTAATGAGGTGGTTTCATTATAAAGTTGAATTGTAGGGTAGTTATTGAAAGCTTTGTGAGGTTTACTGTGTTTATAACAAGGATTTGAATTATGGAACAAAGACAGAAAAAAACATATATTAATGTGTAAAGATTCTTTAGAATTATTATTAATGGAAACCAAGGTAAAATCTGTTTGGTTACTGTTTCCATCAGTCACTACATGTCTAAATGGCTCAGAAATTCTTTTGTCTAGAACAGTAACCAAAACAAATGCTTAAGATTGTTCTATTACAAAATTAAGTCTTTGGACAAACTACTAATTCTAGCAACAAAGCAGAATGTTGACAGGAAGAGCCGGACACCTGATCTGTAAAGCTGTAATTGATAGGAATGATATCTTCAATCTGATGCTTTTTGCTGTTCGATCCATTATGGGTATTGACTGTGCAGAAATGAGGTGATTTGAATGACTAATTCCAAGAACCATTTGCACCTGAATAAACGACATCTTCATACACATGTAAATTAAAAATATGTTTGTTTTTTCTTTTACCGACCCTGAATTTTAGAAGAAGGACAGTAGGTTGGGAAATTTTTTTTTATTCAAGCCCCTACCTGATTGTGATCAGATATATTTTAACACTAAGAAAAATTATGACTAACAGGAAGAAAAAAGCAGAAAGCAACTGGAAGGCGTGGATAGAAAATAATTCTCACAGATTTTGCTGTAAATTTTTTTGAGTTGGCGAGATTTGGGTCAGTCAGTAAAGGGCAAACAAACTTAATTTTACTTTAAGCCTAATTGAAATTGTCTGCAAAAATTGCCATGTCCAAAATTGTACATTTTTTTTGTTTGTCTTAACTATTGTGTGTAATGGTGTCACTTTAGGCTAAAAAGGATGTATTGTGTGTAATATTTCCACACAGACCCCAGAAGTTCTAACTCCTTTTGACAGTAATTATAATTAGAACTAATATCAATGTGTATCAAGGATTCGAATAATTTGTTTATTGACTCCAATTATTGCTTTGATCTTCAGATATACAATAAAATATCAATGAGATGTTCATGCAGTAGAATTAAATGTTGTAATTTAGTGTTAATTTAGCTGTACTATAATATCTTGTGCATTACCCTTAAAGTGGGACTTGTTGTAAGTTTTTATTTTTATGATTCGATTCTCTGGTGTCAGTCTGGAGCTAAATCAATAAATAAAAGATGCAAGAAATAGATTCAATAATTTTTTTAGAAAGTAATAGGGAATAATGGTCTGGAAGCAACAAGCTCACCCATATTGACTTCTGCATGGTTAAAAGTTTTCCAGAATTTTCCGTTTTTTTCTCAGGTCTGGACCTGTCTGTTTTTATTGTGTCCATGGCACTGAGGTTGGGATTTCCAATTTTTTTAAAAAAAATTTCAACTTTCACCTATGCATTTGTGTTTATTTAGTAAATCTGATATGGACGTCATCATTTCAAGCTCTGGTTGTGAATATTTTAAACCACTATTATCAATACAACAAAATCTCATGTTTAAAGTTTTCCGGAATTTTCCAGAACTTCCATATTTTCTCAGGTTCGGACCACGGTACTAAGGTTAAGATTTCCGTTTTTTTTTAATTTTCAACTTTTATTCATGAAATTTCCATATGAAGACCATCCTCATAACCACAATGCTGTTGTCTTATATTGGTGCCTTTGTTAGACAAGTTCAAATATAAAAGACATACTGAAAATCTTAATTCAGTTGATTTTATATACAGAGTACCTTAAATTGTGACCATCTCAATATTACAACCACCTTGTTATAATGGCCACTTATTCTCGGACCAGCTTTCAATGATCCCTGTAATTCAACTTGTTAATGAGACCATCTCATTATAATGACCAATTTTTCGGGTCCCAACAGTGGTCTTGTAGCCTCTTGGTTTTTATGTGGTAGGCCAAACCACTGACAGGAATAAAACAGAATGACTGGTACAATAAGAAAATGACCACAAGAACAAAAAGTAGCGCAAAGAACAAAAGGAATGAAAAGTATCATAGAAAAGCCTTTAAGAAATTACCTAACCAATTTTCAGTCTCATTAATTTTTACTGTACTTAGTTTTAAACTAGCTTTTGTTTCAATAAATGTCAATATTTTATGTCATATTAATTACAATTTTACTTTCATAAGCCTTATACTACTGTCTGTTACTTTAATGTTTTAAAAATGCCGCTGAAAAGATGCTATTTTGCTAATGATATGATAGTCTTTTGTAAACAATGTGTTAATAGAGCTTTTTTGTCAGAAACCACCACCAAGAAACAAGAACAAACCCAGTACTTCAAAAGAACCTCAGCCACCCGATGGACAAACTATGGACAGGGGAGATGGTAAGTGACCATTTTAAATCTTCAGAGTCCATGTATTGCATTGCAATTCATAGGATTACTTTCAACAGTTTCTGTGCTGATAGTAGGGACAGTTATTATGCCCCTACCATTGATAAATGGGGGGCAAATAGCATTACCCATGTTTCTGTATGTGTGTGTATGTTAGTCCTAAGAAATGCGTCGGGCTCATAACTTTGCCATCAGTTATTATATTGGGAAAGTATTTGCCAGAAATGATCATGGTGATGAGAAGACTTGTCATCAGCATAAAGGTCAAGGTCACAGTGGCCTTATGAACTTCCTGCATAATCACACATGGTGTTTAATTGTGAACTGCTGATAACTTTACCATCAGTAATTAAAAAATATTTGGTACAATGGTCTTGATGATGAGATGGCATGTTGCATCTAAGAACCATCCATGTGGCTAGCACAAAGGTGAAAGTCACAGTGGCCCTTGGGACTTAGACTATTTAAGTATATTGACAGTATTAAATTGCGTTTGGCTTACAATACTTAACATTACTATCAGTTATAGGATTTTTTAGCAGAAATGATCACCATAATGAGATCATGTGTTGTGTCTGTGAACCATGTTGCCACTTTGAAGATCAAGGTCACTGTGGCTGTTTGAGCTTCGTGCAGTTTTACTATTTGGGGGAAGATGTATCAATATTCATATTACAGAATTTGCTGCATCTTCACATTACATAGCAGGGGCAATCATGTCCTGTGGATACATTTCTAGTTTATTATGGAATGTGATGTGCCTGAGATTGAAAATCAATATTTTGAAATAAATATGTGATAAACCAACCTATTTCAAGTAGTTGGGAAAGTTCAAACCTAAAAGTTGTTTGATTTTTGATTGCTTATTGCTTTCTAGTCACAGCATTTGATCCTCAATTATGACATTAAAATTTTCAACTGACCAGATTCAGACATTTAGAACATAGGACTGCTATATTTACCTACATGTACTTTTGTTCAGTGACTTGGGAGTTAATATTACCTTTTTCCATTACCTTTTTCCTTGATTATAAGCTCTTCCATTTGCACTTTGTTCATTCTTTGTTGTATTACCAGTGTAAGATGTTGTTTAGGCATTATTGTCGAACTTTCCTTTTGGCAAATTTTGAGTGTTTTTTTTTTTTGGTCAAAAGTAGTTCAACATTAATTTTGTACATGAATATGACACATTCACACATTCATATAAAACTTCAATAAGTACATGAGTCTCGTTATATTTTACAATTTAATTGAAGATACATGAGTATGTAATTGTTCTTCTGTATATAAGTCTATCTCATTGATACAGTCATTCACACATAGTCCATTACAGAACTCCCAGATGTTGCTCTTGCTCTCTACTGCCCTCCCTTTCTCAACAACCCTTGCATTGGGGTTTTATAGTAATTATCATCCACATCTAAACATCTCCATATTTGGGGATGACCAGTTAGCATACAAAGGTCGCAGTTGTGGTCCAGTGGTTAGTGTGCTTGACTTATAACCTGGAGATCTGGGTTCAAATCCCAGTCGCGGCAGGTCATACCCTTAGGTATATAACCTAAAAATTGTTAAAAAACGGCGTTAAACCCCAGTGACAATAAGTAACAGAAAAACAAAAACAACCAAACATACGTGGCCAAATCATTGCTTATTATCTTCCATATACAGTGATGGTCAGTAACTTAATGTTCAGCAATGCATATTGTAATCTTACATATGTTTATATACCTCATAGCTCATGTGCTCATAGCATATTAACAAGATGTTGTCCCGATTAAATTTCTATTGAATCCAACTTTCATTGATTATGTTATATTCCGTTCATGGCAATTGTTTTGAACATGAATTCTGCATGCATCTATGTGTAGATATCGGGTTCAATCCTTTTATGAGTGCTCTGTTGTATAAATATAGCTTTTCAATGTTGCTATATTAATTTCAGAGGGAACAACTAGTCCCACATTGTAAGTATCAACACTCAGTACTTTATTGTTATTGTTTTAAATAATGTCACTGATATGTTTCATAGATGCTGTTAAGCAAATTCTCCCAGGATTGAGTGTTTAGTTAAATTTTCTCCATGTTTAGAATAACTTAAATTAACTGCAAATGCCACGAACAATATTTCATTTTTATTTCAAGTTTGGAAATTTGAAAGAAAAAAACAATGTACCCGGTACTTGAATTTCATTCTTTTGTCAAGAAAATGGAATGATGTACTGTGGAAAGTACTAAGCTACAAGATAAACTGGGAGCTGGTGACTTTGATGCTTGTTATAACAATATTTAATTGATAATTTCCCCAGTCTTGAACCTATTCATGCTCTAATGTAGTATATAACATTACATATATGGTCAGTATACTAGACTCATCCTGTCTAAAATTGAAACAGCTTTGGTTCTTATCAGCTGAATGATTTTGTCCCCTGTATTTCATTGTGTTATGTTTTATAGTGACCAGCAACAACTCCATGAATTTCCAAGTCATCAGTTTCTGGTTTGCGTGAAAAAAATTCCAAAAGATATGAAGTTAGATGATCTGTTGAATGATATCAAACACAAAATGAAGAGTTCTCCACCAAAAATAGCCTTCATTGAAGGTTCAGGGGAAGCTCTGCTGATGTTCAACAATGAAAATGGTCAGTTTGATTTATTTTGCTGTAATACTTCATACGAAGCTTACATTGCTTTTTGTATGTCCCTTTTTTTGCAAATTACTTCCATGAAGAGCAAATGAAACAGACTCCTTGGAATTGGCACGTGTTAAGGGTTCATACTAGACTGACTTATTACAGTACACATAAACAGGAGGCATGACTGTGGTCAGTGCTTAGAGCACTGGACTTGAAACCCGGTGATGCGGGTTCAAATCTCTGTTGTTGCAGGTCATACCGTTCTATGAAAATTGGACAAAAATGTTCATTTTCCTCCATATGTGGAGAAGTTACCAACTCCTTGTGGAAGGGTAAGTTAGTACTGGTTAGTATACAGTCCAGGAAAACTGGTTAGGTGGACCGTATGTGGAGAAGTTGTTGGCTCCTGGTGAAAGGGTAAGTTAGTACTGGTTTGTATACAGTCCAGGAAATTAATTGGGTAAACTTGCCGCAGTATAACACTGGAAAATGGTTGAAAACTGGCATTGAACCAAGTGAAAAAAAATGCTTAAAAAGGGGCTCCTATCAGCGCCATAAAGCAACACATTTATAAAAACAATCGGCTCGGCACACTCGCATGTACACAACACACAAAATGTAGGATATAACGGACAAAACAAATGTACACTATAGTCTGGGTGCTATCCTGGAATGTTCTGTGTTTTATATTTTAACCATTAATTGACAAATTTTAAGCCTTGTTTATGTTTCTCAAAATCTCCTTCAGCATGTTGATGGATTATAATGTAAGATTATTATTTAAATAATGCTGAAACTGATATGTAAAAAAAGAATATTTAATATATCTCTAATATATCTTATTAGAAAAGACTTGAAGGATGAAACAGTAATTCTTCAGAAAGAATGTTTGTAACATATGATTTTATGTCTGGAATAAAAAAAGTGACCTTATGAATCCAAGATGGAGAGAATATTAGTTTTCAATGTCTTATGTCCTCACCATTATTAGAGAGGGGGATATAGTGTAATCCATGTCTGTGTACTATAATTAAACTTGATAAATGAAAACACCTCATTACTTAGGACAAATATTTCATGTCCCAAAGGTGGTCTCATTATCAAGATTTTACTGTACTGAAACATATCTTGAATTTGATCAAATATTTATTATATGCAGTTAAACAAATTTTAAAGTTGTACGAACATCCAAATCTTTTGATAAAGTTACTAAAAGCCTGAATTTTGTACTGGGAAATTATGACAGGAAGTCTCTGAATTCAGCCGATATCTGAGGCAGGTATGACTGTGTTTAGAAATTTTGTTCCATTTGCAAAATGCCATTATTCATAATACATAACGACGGCATTCATGTCCTGTCAGTACATTTCTATTTATTGCTCTTCCTACCCATGTTTATCACTTTATTATTATATTTCTTGTTTCAAATCAGAAGTGGAAGGATTCCTCAAAAGTGCACCACAGAGATATAGTTGTAGTAAATTTGGAAAAAGGGTAAGCCTATTCTCATTTTTGTTATGATTTTTGTAAGTAATGATGATATGAAAATCGTGCTTAAATTGAAATCATCAAATGGTCAGGGATGAGCTTTCAGCACAGAATCCACCTATAAGGGGTTTGAATTGAATTAAATTCTTTGGGCCCAATACTTGTTCATGTTCTGAAATGAATATATGCACGCATGTATGTAAAAGAGCAATACATTGTCAAAGGGAAAAAATATGATAACATTTGTATTGCCTGGCATAAAAGATTTAGGATATAAAAGATCTTTATTTCCAATCGGGGCTTTTATATCCTCCAAGTTAAATACAGTGGACTCTCATTGGCTCGAACTCGACGGGACTGACGAAATCAGTTCCAGTTATCCGGAGTTCCAGCCATCCGGAGTTTACTCCATGAAATAGAGTTGTTTCCCTTGTATATATTGTATTGTGTAATGTGTTCGTGTTGTTTGTAATGATCATACACCTACATGTACATACATGTAATAGATTATTATTTAAGACCAAAAACATACAAAACAAACGTATATGTATTATATTTATATATTTTATTCATAATAATATTCATGTATCATATTTACAGTAAACTACATCAGGATAATAAACAACATTAAGTTTGTAATGTTATCTTCACACGTGTGTCAGTTTCACGCACCGTGTCATATCGAGAGAATTTTTGACAGCAAATTACATGTACTCTCAAGTTGTGAAAATGCATTGTTCGACCGAGAGGTGTGAATAACAGAGTAAATATTGACCACGGGACCTGATTATTGGTTCGAGCGTTCGAATTTATGTGGTTCCAGCCATGCGGAGTCGAACTATATAGAACATATAGTAAAAACAATTGGGACCGGAGAATGAGTTCCAGTTTTCCGGAGTGTTCGAATTTACCGGGTTCCAGCCAATGAGAGTCCACTGTAATATGAGAATAATTCTTGATTTGTATAAGGTAGATAAATGCAAATTAAATGATCCATTTGCATTGAAGTGTATAACATATAAATTCATTTGCAAAGAACTTTTACTTTAATAATAAATAAGAAAATACATTGATAAAAATTACTTATGAATTAAGTGATAAAATGCATACAGTTGAACAGATTTCCTCCTATATTGCTATAAGCAATTAGTTGGTACTCATTTGCTCAAGGGTCACCTGAGCTAAATTTAGTGAATCCCTTTTACAACATATTCTAATCAACCAAATGATGGAAAATTTTGTTAATTTCTTTTATACTCTTTTTACATATACTAATCAATTAAGGAGACTGCTTATTTGACCTTAGAATTCATTTCTTATGAAGTTTTTTCTTGCATTTATCATATTCACCAATTTGCCCAGCTGTACTGAGACTCTTATGACATGAAGATTTGATGAGGAAATAGGGAGCAAAGATTTAAAATGTTTGAATTTAGTTTCTTTTCTTAATTCCAAACACATTTAGACAATGATAAATCTGTAGAATTCTTGATTAAATATCTGATTTATCACCAGGATTACTTACTTAAAAGATTTGCTCAAAAATACTGTATATTCATTTCAATAAATTTCCATAGATATAACTGGTTAAGGTTTTATACCCATAATGTCCTAAATCAGTATCTCAAAAAGGAAAGGACAGACTTTGGAACCTTTATAATTTTTATATGTTTCCAGAAAATGATTTACCATGAGATTTTTCAAAAACAATGACAATCCATACAGTTATCATCCGTATTATTTTGCATTGAAGTCTATGGGTACAGTCAATTTTTTGAAGATTAAAGAAAAAGGAAGATCCATTTAAATGAAAACTCACAGTAAAAAAAAATCAAAAACATGTTACCAATCTAATTTAATAAAGAAAAAGTCAGGTCAACGTGCAATATTTTCAGAAATTAATATTTTTCTATTTTTAACAAGGGCAATAACTCTTACAAAATTTTCAAAATGTGTCATAAAATAAATTGAAGTATCTAGGGTAATTGTCGAAGAAATTATGATAATTGGGCAATACTATTTTGATAATATTACCATTTGTGAGTGGCATCGAGCTGTTATGTAGAATTAGTACAATATTAAGGTTATAATACCTTAATTGAACATTAATGTATGTCACTTTAGCTTTATTGAACTTGGGATTTTGAATATTCTCTCATGAAACTTACTTTTTAGCTCATCTGAGCACGCCGTGCTCAGTGAGCTATAATCATCATTCAGTCTACTCCGGCGTCCATCATCAACACCTGGGAATTGTTAATGCTCTAGTGGTCACACTTTTGAGCGAATCTTCATTAGACCTGGTCAGAAAGTTCGTCTCAATAATATATTGGACAAGTTCGAACATGGGTCATCTGGGGTCAAAAACTAGGTCACCAGGTAAAATAGAATGGAAAATTTGTAAACACTCTGGAAATCACAGATTTGATCGGATCTTCATGAAACTTTGTCAGAATGTTTGTATCAATAATTTTGTAAAATTAGGCGAATATGGGGCATCTCAGTCAAAAACTAGGTCACTATGTCAGCACGCCAGAAAACGTTGTTAATGCTCTAGAGGTTGCAATTTTGATTGAATCTTCATCAAACTTTGTCAGAAGGTTTGTTTTAATAATATCTTGGACAAGTTTTAACATTGGTCATCTGGGGTCAAAAACTAGGTCAACAGGTTTAAATCATAGAAAAACCTTGTTAACACTCTAGGGGTCACATTTATGATTGGATCTTCACCAAACCTTGTCAAAATGCTTGTCTTAATAATGGCTTGATTAAGTTTGAACATGGGTCATCTGGTGTCAAAAACTAGGTCACCAAGTCAAATCATAGATAAACCTTGTTAGCACTCAAGGAGTCACAGTTCTGATTGTAGGTTCTTCAATCCTAAAATGCTTGTCTTGATGATATCTTAGACAGGTACGAGTATGGGTCATCTGGGGTCAAAAACTAGGTCACCAGGTCAAATCATTGGAAAACCTTGTTAACCCTCCATAGGTCACAGTTTTGATTGGAGGCTCACCAAACCTTGTCAAAATGATTGTCTCAATGATATCTTGGTTAAGTTTGATCATGGGTCACCTGGGATCAAAAACTAGGTCACCAGGTCAAATCACTGGAAAAC
The DNA here is from genome assembly GCA_008271625.1 of Lutraria rhynchaena. Taxonomy (NCBI): domain Eukaryota; kingdom Metazoa; phylum Mollusca; class Bivalvia; order Venerida; family Mactridae; genus Lutraria; species Lutraria rhynchaena. Next base: position 12,660,410 of record VIBL01000001.1, on the reverse strand, counting down.
CTTATAACCTTCTAGAGGTCGCAGTTTTGATCGGATCTTTGTTTAACTGTGTCAGAATGTTTGTATTAATGATATCATGAAGAGGATTGAACATGGGTCAATTCAGGTGAAAAACTAGGTCACTAGGTCAAATCACAGGAAAACCATAAAAGTTTAATCTTTACTCAGGTGAGCGAAAAAATGCTATCTTGGCCCTCTTGTTTCTATAGGTTTTGGGTAATTTTTCACAAAGTGTCAATTTGCCTGCGTTGATTAAACCCGGTTCAAGTGCTGAAAAAAAACTGAAGGAGAACCTGGAAAATGTAGGAGTGACTATTAATCCAAATGCTGGCAAGCTAGTTATTTGTGCTCCGACATCATACCAAATGAGATGTGCTGAAAAGATTTTTAATGAATTTGCTTTCAACTTTAATAAAACATGCATCATTACGGATGTTTCTGACCTTGTATGGAGAACTGTGTCAATAATTTGCAGTCAAACAATTTCTGACATCGAATCAAAATGTGGACAAAAAATTGCTTTTTCTGGGGATGAGTACCAAGTATGCTTACCTGAAACAAACAAATTAAATGACGGAATAATTAATGCATTGAGAGAACAACTTGAAAATATGAAAGCTAAGGAAATTGCAGAAATGAAATTAACTAATGAAGAAGCAGAAAATGTGGAACCTGCTTGCAAAGAATTAGAATCAACTGCTGGAATGAATCATTGGTTACTAGATAAGGAGAAAAAAACTGTGTACATATATGGTGATTCATTTGAAGAATTATCAAAGTATAAAACGCAGTGGGAAATCAAGATAGGTAGGAAAAAACTCACTGCTCGTGGGAAAAGAGCAAATGTGCAAATAATTACAACTTTAGCAGAGAATAAGCAAATGACAAATGACCAGATGTCTGCTTTCACTTCATTGGTTACAAAAACGTTTGTTACAACAGAAGGCATTACAGTTTCTGTGTACGAAGCTAACATTTTAAGACTTAACGTAGATTGCATTGTTAATGCTGCAAATGGTGACCTACGACACGGGGGCGGTGTGGCCCAGGTTATATCTAAACACGCTGGACCTGCCTTAGATGCAGAAAGTAAAGAGTACATACGTAACCATGGAAAGCTGTCTGTTGGCCAGTGCTGTAGCACCACGGCTGGTAATCTGAAGTACAATTGTGTTATACATACTGTTGGACCTGCATGGCATGATTATGGGAGACAGAATACAGCATATTTTAGATCAGATCGTCCATTTAGAAGTAAGAAAGATTGTGAAGATGATCTGATGTTGGCTGTTTTGAATTCTTTCTATGAAGCTGAAAGAAAAGGAATGAAGAAAATTGCTTTACCAGCAATAAGTTCCGGTTAGTTACTTTCCTCATCAATTCATATAGTTACTTGTATGTACAGGGTATATTTAGAAATAGTGTAGCTGTCTTTATGTTTGCATTGTTGTCATGATCTTGAGTTCATATTTTGAAACAAAAACTTATGGAATAAATCATATGTGTAACTTGAGTTATTGGTTAGCCCATAACATTTAGCTCAATAGGTGAAGGATTTTGCATTTGAACGTCAGGTTCTTGTGTCAATCCTTCAGGCTTTCCATAGCTCCTGTTTTCCTTCTTTTTCCTATCTATCTTAGATATCTCTTATCACTCCCTTTTTCTTGTCAGAAATAGTAAAAAGAAATTAAGAAAAAAAACCAATTTACTAGTGATTGTTAAAGTAAAATGTTTTAGAGAATAATTCACAAGAAGGAGGTTTTACAATGTCAATATCAATGATTTTATCAATATATTCGCTATGGAAGCTAGACACTTGAGCTTTATAGAAAATAAAAGTGTGATATACTGATTATACAAGACGTTTAACAATGCAAGTTTTTATTAAAATGCTTGATTTATTTTCTTTTGCTGCGTTTGAAAATAAGATTCCATACTGGTAAATTTCAAGAGTATGTATATTAAAAAGGTACAATGTTCACATCACTATATTTCAAATCCTTGTATAAAAAGAACTTGACAAATAGAATTGCATTTGGCATATAATTGAATAAAAGCTATTATTATCTTACGCAATTTTTCATAAGCAAAAATAAGTATCATAATACTTGCATGAGTCTAGAGCCAATGTAGCAGTTTTTTTAGGGGACAAAGTATTTTATTATCATTCCTAGAATAGTTAAATGGTTCATCTATGGTTAGCACTTAAGTACCTATATGTTGCATGCACATATTTATTTTCTTTCATCATATTTCATTTAGTGCATTATGACATACTACATTTTTAAGCTCACACAGTTCTGTTACAATCTGCAAACATCTCAGTCCTAAGTACATTCTAAACATAAATATGAAGAATGTATTTATGAAAATGACATGCAAGTCCAATTCAAATGCTAAAACAATTACAAATGAGAATTTACACTGATCATGGAATTGTACTTTTCAAAAGTAGCTAGAACCAACTTTTCCTCCTTCTACAACAAATCTTCATTTTTGGGAACAATAGCATACATTATTTCACTAGTACAGTTCTAAAAAACCTTCACTTGGCATAAAAATAACGAAAATAATAAATTTTCCACACAGCTGAGATGCCATGATGTTTTCATACGGCATACTGCGATGATGTTTTTGCACACCAATGTCAGTATTTCGTATTTTTGAGAAATTTCTGTATTTACCCCTCAAACTTTCAAATAGGTTACTATTGTCATATGGTCATGAAATATAAAGAAAAAACTATGCTTAGTCAGAATTTGTAAACAATGTGTTGCCATATACTCTTAGTTTTGTCTATGTTAACATTAGATACATTTCCAGTGTGAAGCTGGTATAAATTGTCCAATAATAATAACGCATTTCCTGATTGGTAGATTCTGCTGTTGAATATTCAGTATATTGCCAGTGCGAAGTCTGCCACAGGTAATACTCTGCATTCAATGGAAGCATGTTTCCAGCTGTGTCTTGCAGTATTATTGGCGGTAGGATTCTTTGCAGTTTTCCGTTTACAACCAGACTGCCCTTTGAAAACAGGTGGCTGTCAGTTTTCAGCTGGTTTCCATTGTATTTAAAATGTAGTGCTGGAAATGTGTTTTCGTGAGGGTAGCTGATATTTTACATCAATCTGTATTTTAAACTAAAATAGCAGAACTTATTTTATTCAATTGTGGTATAGTGAGTTCTCTCTTTCTCTTTACAGCAATATTTGGAGTTCCAATCCAGATTTGTGTGAAACAATATGTCAGAGGTGTTCAAGAGTATTCTAAAAATAAAGGTCATTGTGGGTCACCTCTTTCTGAAATACATTTCATTGATATTAATGAAGATACTGTACGCGCGATACAAAAAGCATTTTCTGAACAGCTTTCTTCTTTTGACCATGACAAAACATGTTTAGATCGTTGTTCAGATGATAAAGCAGAAGAAAGAAACCATATAAATGACGAAAAGCCACCAGAGCCTTTAATGTTTGAAAGTAGGTCTCGTGAATTTCATATCCATTTCATGGGAAATACAGACAGTAATAAGCTTCTTCTGTGTCAGAAAGATATTGAAACTATTCAGAACATATCCGCTGTTGTTGTACCTGTAAACGAGAGAGGTGAAGGTGGAATTATTAATAAAACAATTAGCGCAAAAGTCGAGTACAAAGATTCATTTCTGCCGGAAAAGAGAAGACTCTTCGAATCGCAAAGACGGAAAGCTAGAGAAGTTGTAGAAATTTCAGGTTATGGTTGTGGATTTAAGTACATTTTATACGCTGTTTACCCCAGACACAAGAATTCGGGTGCCCTTGATCGAGAAAAGGATTTACAAGATGTGTTTACAAACATACTGAGGCATGCAGATTCAGAAAAAAAGATTCGGTCAGTGGCAATACCCATGTTTGGAATAGGTTTGTACTTATATATATAAACATTGATTTGTGATGATACATGCAACATTCTTTTATCACTAATATTGTTATTCTAGTGATACTGTTTGTTGCTTTTTTGGTAGAAATAATTAAATACCTAATTGTATTAGAATATACTTCATATTTGTCACGCATTTCTTTCAACATTTTAGGTGACTTTTGTGTGTTTTACAGATAATTTTTCTTGGTTGTGATCCTTTGAGTTAATACAGATGGATTGTTAGCTCAATTTATTTTGAAGAAAACATCTTGTTTAAAAGCCACTAATAGATAATACCCGTTCCATCTAACATATTGCACATATGCAATTATAAGAAAGATTGTATGATTTTGATGTGTTTTTTCACCATAAGGGGAAGGATGGTGGAGCACTTGCAAAGGGGAAAATAACGTCCTAGGGAGAATTTCATGTAGGGCGTCGTTGTTTTAGAGAATTCACCAAATTATTTGTTTTGCTTTGTTATCACAAAATGCTCAGTGAATCCTTACCACAAAGGAAAAATACTCAAGTGTTTGGAAAGAAACCCAAAGTTTATTAATGCAGGTTCAGACCCAAATCTGGCTTCCCCCTAGCATTATCAAGATTTCAACCCCTGAATTCCGCTGAAAAAAATTGTGCTACATTTTGAAAAATTTTGGGGCATCTATTATTTAATGAACTGTTGCTACACTTCTAGTGATTGTTTTGTATTCTGTCATTTCAAAATGTTATAATCATTATGATGAAATTTCAGACCCTGAAGAAGAGAAGGAAGTGCAGATGTTCTCGTTAGTATTTGTGAAAACTTACAAACAGTTTTGTGATGAGAAGTTGAAGGAAGGAAGTAAAAATCCTCTCGAAGTTATTGTAGTGTGTCACACAGATGCTATATTCAAAGTTGCTCAGAAAACTTGTGCCGAGTTTGTACTTAAGCTAAAGGATAGTTACCAGACAGAAAGTCTGGATGGAGCGGTTGGAAATGACCAGGAACTTTCATCTACGGTGAGTTCATTCCTTGAATCATGGAAATTCACGGACATGATCCTACGTAGGTTATGGAATTCATGGTTATGAGACAAGTCTCCCAGCTCAAATATCAATTTCATTTTAAAAAAAAATTTCTTTAGTAAAGATGTTAGTTTTTTAGTTTGAATACATTGTTTTTATTACCATTGTAGACCACATGATGTATATTAGTAACATTCTTTTATCATATTAAACTTTCGAAGCATTAAAAGACAAACTATTAAATTTGAGTTTAAAGACCAATCTCAAATTTTAGAACATTGAGTCCAGACTGAGCCAAACAATAATTTACCACTAGTTGTTGAAACATATATCAGTGTTTATACAAAGTAAGCAGAGTTTGCCAGGTTTCCCAAAATGCTTACGAACAATGACATTACACTTTGGTCCACATGGGGTTCACTTATTTTACTTACGGAATACCTTTAAGAAATCTTCTTGAGCGAGAGCACATGACTTACATATGTAGTGTATAGTACTGTCTTGTACTGGAACGAAAACATATATAAATATTCTGATCACTATTTTGGAATGCATTGTTGTAAACTTATAACGTACTCTGTCCGTTTGCAAGGAGCTCTTTATATTGCATTTGAGGTGAGTGTTAATGCATGGATAAAGTGTGTTGAAAATGAAAGTATGTTCTCCTCGGCCTTACACATCTTAAGCTTCCCATTTGAGATAGGTATACAATGTCTGGACTTATGTGAGTCAAACCCTTTCCTGCTGATCTTGTGTCCAACATGGAAACTGATTTTACTACTAGTGTTGGCTACCTTGCCTTTGGTTGCTGATACCCCCATGTTTTCCTAGCTCTCCTAGTGGGCGATTGAAATGTGAGGAAAATAATGCGGTCTAATTTTTTTTATTTTATATGGTTCATAATAAAATTGATACTTAGCAAAATAACGTTTCGCAAGGAGTTCACGAATTTGGGTTATGGACAAAAAACATGTAATTTTACTGCCTAACAGACTACAACTTCATTTTTATGTGAACAAATAATACAATACGAAAATAATAACAATTAGCTGGACGCGAGTATACCTTTTGTTTAACGCAAAAACTTTCATATCATTTTACACTCTTGTAAGACGGTCAACCAATGGCAAATCAATTATTTGATTTGACAACTATGTCCTTAGAACTGATGCTGATTGCACTATGGTCTAATACTACCGTTTGTTATTTCATAGAACAAAGAAGGTCCTTCCAGTTTAGGCGATTGTGTGATTTGCATGGATGCAATAACTAATCCAAAAACAATTCAATGTGGACACACATTCTGCAGTGATTGTATTGACCAGCAATTTCAATACAAGAAACAGTGTCCAACTTGTGGTACAGTTTGTGGAATTATCACAGGTATAAAATTAACATTTTCCCCTCTATTAATAATGCAGGGCATATAGTGTTACCCATTTTCGTGCCTGTGTATGTTATAAATCTTTGTCCGGCTGATAACTTTACTGTCAATAATTGGATAAAGAAAATATTTGGCAAAACTTATCATGATGATGCGGCAAAGTGAACATTTTAAGAATCACATTGTCAACACAAAGGTCAAGTGCACAATGGCCCGTCAAAGTTAGAATATGAAATAGAAAGTAGTCTTGTCAAAACATGCGAATCATTTGAAGAAGTCACATTGAAAGTCCTATAAGACCTGTAAGATTGTTTCAAGAAGTCAGTGAATTCATAAGATCTCTCAGGCAGACTGTTTTGAGAAAGTTTTTTTTTCATTTGGAAATACCATGATTTATACTACACACATTCTTGTGTCTTCAAATTGCATAGCAGGACATTTTGTCCTATGAACACATTTCCCAATATCAGCAATGGTCTCATAGAAGTTGAAATGTTAGCTTCAAATTTGTTTAAACAATAGCATATGACAAAATCAATTCATTGCAGCTTATGATGACAGGGTAGGTGAATGTATTTCACCTGTATTTTGACTAACATTACAATTATTTCATTGGATGAAGCCTCAGCCAAAATTGCTGAAAGTTATTTTAGTCAATGGTACAGTGGATCCAAATACTTTCCCAAGTCCTAGCACATTATTTATTGTCATGAATTTTTACCAGGGCATGTAATGCTTTATTGAATTATTTAGGATTTTGCTGAACTTTGCTTATATTTCATAATCAAACAATCATTTTTACCTATGATTTTCTCATCAACCATTGTTAAATTATGGTGCCTTTGTTTGTAACTATTCATTATGAACAAATTAGTAAGACAATATGCACAGAAAACCATTGTTTATAGTGCTTTGATAAACCTTCTTGTAGATTTCACTATTGTATTAGTGTATAAATTCGTAAATTTAATATTCAATATATTCAGTATTTAATATATCCACCTGGGATTAATTACTGAATTATTAATTGTTATTCTTTAAAAGTATTAACAGTATCAGCCCTTTGTTATTTTTATTTTCATTTCAACTTGGACATTTGTGAAATTTATATTTTTTTGCTTACTCAAAGCCTGACCTTGAATCTCACAAGAAACAAAAGGAATAAAGAAATTGAATGTATGTGCTGTTTTTATTGTTCATTTTGTTGTTTCATTCAGGTGATCAACCAGAAGGCACAATGAAATACAATGTGCGTGACTATACCCATTTGCCAGGTTTTGAAAAGTGTGGCTCCATAGTCATAACTTATAATTTTCCTGATGGGCGGCAAGAGGTAATAAATATTCTGGTACATATTATCATGCACTGAATCAAATAATGAATCATATCAATTCAGTATTTGAAAAGTACCATCATTAATTTGAGTAAGGACCAGTAACAATGGATTTTTAATCAATTAAAGTATTAAACATTGATTTGCTGAGACATTTAGAATTTAGGTCACACAAAGAATGGTTGTTAGGAAGGAACTTAATTCAGATTAACTTAACAAATGTTATGATCTGGACAGTTTTTACCTCATGTATAGTCATATGAATGTGCAGTTATTCTAAATACGTCTGGTCAGTACAATAAAAAATATTATGTTAATCATTGTCTTTTCTTAATCATTCCAGGATCATCACCCCTCGCCAGGAACATGGTATAAAGGAATTACTCGTTCGGCTTATTTACCAAACAATGATGAAGGCAGAAAAATTCTTGAAATGTTAAAGATTGCATTTAAGCGTAAAGTGACCTTCACAATCGGTAACTCTAGAACAACTGGACAACAAGGTGTTATCACATGGAATGACATTCACCACAAAACAGATCATCGTCCCTATACACAGTAAATATAGTTCATTTAAATCTTTAGCAAACACATGCTTTTATTTACTCTTTTTATTCATTTCTTTATGGCAATTCCTGATAAATGACGCATGTTAATATTTTGACTGATGTGTTCTTAGATCACACAATCAGTGACTGCAACAGCGAAAGTTTTTGGAGCCATAGTTCGCCGCATTCATCTAGAGTGAACATGACTGCTAGAGGTGAAACGATTCAAAAAATTTCGATTCGATTCGATTTCGATTTTTCATCCCACGATTCAATTTTTCGATTCGATTTTCGATTTTAAAAGGAATTAAATAGGACAAGAATAAAATAGCTATCCCACTAGTTTACGATGGAATGTATTTTCTTAAATACTGTAAACAATGGAACAAACGAAACATAAAACTTGTGAATAGGAAAAACTGAAACAGTAAAGAGCCTGACGACACGAGAAGAATGCTGATCTCGTTAGATTTCAGTCATTTTGACTCGCATACTACGGAAAATGAAAGTAGGTATTACCAAAAAAAAATCGAATCGAAATTGCCGTCATTGAATCGAATCGAATCGAGCATGAAAAATCGCGGTTCACAATGGATCGCGATTAATCGTTTCACCTCTAATGACTGCCCTGTTTCAAATACATTATAACTAGTATATGTTAGATATCCGTAATACAACATTTTTCTACGATTGATTGACAAGAGATTGTTGTATTATTTACGCTTTACAACTAATGTATGATACATAAATGTTAATGGTAGTGCTATACATATTATATACATATAAAATATTCATTTATTAAATCAATAAATTTAAATGTTTTTCGGATTATTTCTTGATACTACACAATCATACAACATACTAACTGTATTCACAACAAACAAGACATATTGAGCTATGTTCACTATGTTGTTCATAAGCGACGAAATGATACCTAATGGGTCACTTTGACTAAATAATGTCGTTAATTGCTTATAACAAATCGCTTAGATGAGCGCGATAGCATGTCATTGTAACGCATAAGAAATCATCTATTTAGGCAATACTCCCAACGCATTTACCATGTATACTAAAACTTCGTTATTACGAGCTTCGATATCACGAGGACCCGACTTTCCTAGAGGAGTTTTTAAAGTTCCGTCAGTTTTTGGTTATTAGTTGTGTACAATTTTCAACCAACAAACAAACACCTCGTTATTACGAGCACCACATTTATCTCGAGCACTTAGTCTGTTCTGATGACTCCTCAAGATAACGAGGTTTTACTGTATTTTTACACACAACGTTGTTTAATATGTTTACCATTGTTTTGACGTCACTGTGACAGTGTTTGAACAGTCCATTATACATTTTTATTGCAATGATAAAATTATTTTGTGCAGTAATATTTACATGATTGATTGCATTGATAATGTGAATATGATCTAAGTATGATGTACATGTACTTAGTAGGTAATGTTGAATTTGGGGACTCGAATCGTGTACATACAGTATATCTATATCATTTATAAATATCATAATCCTGTTGGTAGTGGTTGCTAGTTTCCCTTAAATGAAAAGATGGATTGTTGTTCTCCAGATTTTGGGTTTATATGTTCAAGTCTTGGACAAAACACTTTTCTGTGATTATTTGGGCGTATGACCATTCTTTCTCCATCACTGATCATTTATTTATAGCACTAAGGAGTTACTGGTATAAAACAAGTGTAGTATTCGTGCAGATCGTTAGTATGTAGCTAGGTTAAATGCTTGCTTTTATACAACTGAAATACCGTTAAAACCACCATTTATTTATATTCTGCAGGTTTGGTTACCCAGATCCTACATATCTTGAAAGGGTAAAAGATGAACTGGCTGCAAAGGGAATAACAGAAGATGACATTGAAAAGAATTAGACTTACATAGATTCTTTTAATGAATGATGTTTTGTGAATTCAGTATACTGTGATAAATGTTTTGATGTTTTGTATTATTAAAGAGTAATTCTTTTGGTTTAACGAAGGAAAATACATGTTTAAGTCCATGCGGATTTCGTGCTTTTAGAGTTTTTGATTTTGTATTCAAATGATTTCAGTTCATGTTTTAATCGTGTTTCCACTGTGTTTTACGTGGATTATATTCATTGTTGATTTTGTTTGGTTTTAAGTCAAAATTATAAATAAAATGTAATCATGACTCATTGAAGGTGTCTGCCATATTAATTGTGTATGTGAAGCTGATGTGTCGAAGCAAAGGATGGAAAATTTTGGAGCGTTGTGATTTGGGTGATTAATTACTTGCCTGTTTGAGTGTAATGAAGTTCATATCAGCAGCGAGGGTAGATATTTTTATACGCCCGAAGGGCCGTATTACGTAATGGCTCTGCTTGTCCGTCTGTCTGTCCGTCCGTCCGTCCGTCTGTCCGTCTGTTTTCCTTGTGCGGTCAACTACTCCTACATTACTTGACCTATTTCCTTCAAACTTTCACAGATGATAGTTATTGATGTCTAGTTGTGCGTAAAGGGGAGATGATTCACATGGCTGTTTTTTTACTGAGTTATTGGCCCTTGTTATATTTTTACAGCAAATTCTTGTGCAGACAACTCCATTATATGACCTATTTTCTTCAAACTCTCACAGATGATAAGTATTGATGTCATGTCTAGTTGTGCGTAAATAGGAGATAATTCACATTGCTGTTTTTTTTATGAGTTATTGGCCCCATTTGTATTTTTACAGCAAATTCGCGGACAATTACACTTTCATGTTTTATTTTATTTTTACAGCAAATTCTTGCGCAGACAACTCCTCCTTCATTACTTGACCTATTGTCTTCAAACTCTCACAGATGATGGATAGCTATTGATGTCTAGTTGTGCGTAAAGGAGACATAATTCACATTGCTGTGTTTTTACTGAGTTATTGGCCCTTATTATATTTTTACAGCAAATTCGCGGACAATTACACTTTCAAATTTCAATTATAAGGTATTTATCTTAATTTTTCAAAAGGTCACAGAATGTCTCAGTTGTGTAAGTGGTAGCATAACTTAATCATAGCATGTTATGGTAGTACTCATGGTAACAAAGCCTTTGAGCGTATTTTGCCCCGCTCTGCGGAGCTCTTGCTACATATTGTCATGTTTCTATGAATTCAGAGAAATAGCATTTTCTGATCATAAAGTTATGTAATTAATCGTTGTGATTTATTTTTGTTTTATGCTAATCTTGTTTGAATATTGAGAATAGTTTTTGATAAATTTGTTTTCATGTTACTGTCCAAAAGATAAAACTATTTGGAATTATACATGCAAATTATGTATGAATATTTATGCATATACGAAGAGAGTGGCAAATGTCTTAAACTGTATCACCTTAAAATGCATATTTGTTAATTGATGTGTTAAGCATTTATCTCTCAAAAGCATGCTTCCGATGTTTAAAGAGAGAATGTCGTTATCTTTAGGGTATTTACATGTTCGATATGTTCTGTATATATGAAATTTCGATGTGTTTAAATTCGTTTCTATTTATTTGCTTTTGGTCGTGTTTATAGCTGCAGGACTTATAACACATTTCATTGGTAAGTTTATTGTGGCCCAAACCACAGATTGTGAATTTTATTTCTCAAAATGACACCCGAAATGTTGCCAATATTAGTAATTTCTCCGAAATAAGTTGAACTGTTCAAAAAAAAGTTTAAAAACTGTCCACTTGGAAGAACATTTTTGTGAAGAAATATGGAAAATCTACTTTGTATCATGAAATAATCTGCAAGTAGTACTGCAGCTTTAACTGTTGTTGTATGCTTTACATTAACGCTGTGCTGTATTGTATAATTTATAGATGTAATACTTCTGTTACATATAGTGAACCTGGTATAAATCTTAGTAATTAGCATTACATATTTTATCACATGTATATTTATACCCCAGCAAACGAAGTTTTCGGTAGTGTACCAGAATCACACTGGTTATTAGTTGATTGGTCGCACGGCATGTCCCAATTTTGCTGGGGTTATTTAATCACAATTCAGTAATAGTTCTAGTTTGTATTTTCTAAATGGATTTTGGACATTATGTGATGTTAAAGTGTTTGACTGAACACTCATTTTCTGTCAATACATCACGTAATGGTAAGTTTTTTGCTAGACTTTATTTTCATCCAAATAAACAGTGATTTCAATTGTCTAAACAAGCTTTTATTTAAATGAAAAGTACTGCATGATTTATTCCATGTTTGCTCCACGTTTCGTTCACTATACAGGATTAGATTTGTCCATTTTCCTAACCTTATATTAGCTGTAAACACCTTTAAATACAGACAAGCACATAATAAATATATATATGTATATATTTACATACATGCATATATTAACATCTTCATTCAACCATCGTTTAACTTGTGTTCATAGTTTTTCATTAATCCAACTATGAATTGATTTGCTTTAAGTGTCAGTCATTATGTTGGCAACTAGATGTTTCTGTTTGTTGGATTGTTCGTAAATTTTATTCAATTTGCAGTGAGCATAAGCTATTGTTATATGTTTACATTCTGCTTTAATAATGCGTGTATAATTAGTATAATTTAACATAGTGTCATCACGCCATTTATTTCTTATTTTCTGTTTTATGCTGTTTTTAAAACGAATTATTCTATCATTGTTTGTTACTCTGATTGTAGTCTTCAGACTTATGAGAAACATCAATGTTGACCTGCATCACCTTTGTGAAACGTATATTTTTTTGTCTGAAATGAAGTCATGAAAGGATACTGTATGTATATTTCCATGTTGAGTCATATTCACGTCACAGTGTTGTTTATAATCCAAGATTATGTGTCTGTTCTTTGACATGTGGACATATTTTAAAAAAAACGTGTCCACCTTGACACGCCAATGAATTGTTTATCATACCAAGACCTGGACCTCTGTTTGATTATACTCTGTCTATGATTTTGTTTTGGTCTGTTTAAATACTTTGACTCAATGGCATTACATAATATACTTCATAGCGATGATAAATGGACACACATGAATCGTTGTGTGCATGAATTTCAAACCCTTTTCTTATCATATTACATGCAAGGATTTCAATTGACAAGCTGCATGTGCAATGCTTATGATCGTACAACAGTAATTTTTATCTCACAAAGGTCTATGTCACACTTAATATGTGTAAAGGTTTAAAAAGCAACCAGCACCCAATTGTATAAACTTTGGTTAAATTTAATCACTGGGTTAAATTTAAGGTTAGGTTAAGAAGTTAACCAGAATTAAATAGATACAAGATGTCTGCCCTTGTTGTACCAAACGCTGGACATGCAACCTGAACAATTTAGACCGGTTAACAGACAAACTGAAGATCTTCACGACTTCCTACCAATATTAGATTCTTGGGTAATATTTAACCAAATTGTTATACAATTGCTTGATCAAACTTCAACCCAGAATTTAACCTTATCTAAAATTCAACCCAGTGATTAGAATTAACCGATGTTTATACAATTGGGCGCAGTACGTTTTAAGCTCACCAGAACCGAAGGTTCAGGGTAAGCTGTTAGGATGGGTAGGTGGATGCGCCGGCGTCCGTCGTCAACAATGATCTTCTCCTCAGAAACTACCGGTCGGATTTACTTCAAATTTGCTGCGCTGAAGCCTTTTGACGTTCTAATTGCAATTTGCTCATATTGTACCGGTTGACCCCTTTTAGGGGTCACTATAGCTAAAAATAGAAAAACATTTAGTCATCCTCTTTTCATGAACCAATGGATGGATCATCACCAAACTTGGTCTGTAGCATCCTTACATGGTCCTTTCTCAAGTTTGCTCAAATAAACTTGGTCGGCCTCTTCTAGGGGCCGCTAGAGCTATAAAAAGAAATACCTTAAAATGACTTATTCTCATGTTTCTATGGATGGATTATTACCAATCTTGGTTTTTAGCATCTTTAGATAGTGTTCTATCAGATTTGCTCAAATAAGAATGGTTGGCCCCTTTTAGGGGCCGCTAGAGCTAAAAATAGAAATACCTTTAAACGTCTTCTCATGAACCAATGGATGGATCATCACCAAACTTGGTTTTTAGCATCTTTAGATGTGTTCTATCAGATTTGCTCAAATAAGAATGGTTGGCCCCTTTTAGGGGCCGCTAGAGCTAAAAATAGAAATACCTTTAAACGTCTTCTCATGAACCAATGGATGGATCATCACCAAACTTGGTCTTTAGCATCTTTAGATTGTGTTCTATCAGATTTGCTCAAATAAGAATGGTTGGCCCCTTTTAGGGGCCGCTAGAGCTAAAAATAGAAATACCTTTAAACGTCTTCTCATGAACCAATGGATGGATCATCACCAAACTTGGTCTTTAGCATCATTAGATGGTCCATTCTCAAGTTTACTCAAATAAATATGGTCAGCCCCTTTTAGGGGCTACTAGAGCTAAAAATAGAAATGCCTTAAATGACTTTTTCTCATGTTTCTATGGTTGGATATTTACCAAACTTGGTTTTTAGCATCTTTAGATAGTGTTCTATCAAATTTGCTCTATTGAAAATGGTTGGCCCCAATTACGGGCCGCTAGAGCTAAACATAGAAATACCTTAAAATGACTTCTTTTCATGAACCAATGGATGGATCATCACCAAACTTGGTCTTTAGCATCTTTAGATTGTGTTCTATCAGATTTGCTCAAATAAGAATGGTTGGCCCCTTTTAGGGGCCGCTAGAGCTAAAAATAGAAATACCTTTAAACGTCTTCTCATGAACCAATGGATGGATCATCACCAAACTTGGTCTTTAGCATCATTAGATGGTCCATTCTCAAGTTTACTCAAATAAATATGGTCAGCCCCTTTTAGGGGCTACTAGAGCTAAAAATAGAAATGCCTTAAATGACTTTTTCTCATGTTTCTATGGTTGGATATTTACCAAACTTGGTTTTTAGCATCTTTAGATAGTGTTCTATCAAATTTGCTCTATTGAAAATGGTTGGCCCCAATTACGGGCCGCTAGAGCTAAACATAGAAATACCTTAAAATGACTTCTTTTCATGAACCTGTGGTTGGATCATCACCAAATTTGGTCTATCGCATCCTTCAGTCATCGCGAATATTCTTTTGTAGTATCCTTTGATGGTCCTTATCAAGTTTATTATTGTTCCCCATTATTTGCCCACAAGTGTACCTTTATTACCTTTTTAGTAACAATTTAATTAATATTTATTCTGGTAAGCGATGCAGGGCCATCATGGCCCTCTTGTGTTGTAATTTTCATTTTTGCTGCTTCTCATTTTTTTAATTGGTCCGACATTTCGGAATACACTGCAAATTGACTGTCACAGTTTATGGACAATAAATGCATACGTACATCAACTAGTTATGAATACACTAAGTGTGTTTCATCATGAAATCTCTGTTTATAACACATATTGTTATATCCACAGGCCTCTTTTTTGGCAAAGGGTGATTGCAAAAGATTATTTAATTATTTTCACCACTAATCAAAATTCAACAACACTCACTTAATACTTTGTCATAGAATATCGCCTTTTGTTGTTATTATAATTGTATTTGGAAAGTTTACTCCTGAGAAATAAACATACATTAACCTGTTTTTGTGGTTGCTTTTGTGTAAGAAAACAAAAAAGTGATGATCATTTAATGTCATAGTCAAAGATGGTTATTGAAATGTTCATATCATGAATCGGCATCACGGACGATTTCACGCGTGATTTTGTTACGAGGACAAAGTATTGTTTTAAACACCTCTATTCAGACTCAAAATGAAACGACATAACGTATTTCAATTCTTTGTGAATATTGCAATAAAACAGAGCTTAATATATCTGGGTTTATATAGTTACCTTTAACCAAAAAGCAATATTCATATACTGAGAGAAACAATTATGCATGATAAAGAAATGATTTGAAATACACGAAGTAAAACTACATATAAAATTGCGCGGTTGGAATACTTGTATTTTCTTCATGTAGTCCAACGCGTTGTCATGTCTGTGACTGATTGAGTAGTATGTACGCTTCATATGACATGTAGTTGCATTTTATTTTGTGATACATTATATCATAGCACCTAATTCTTAATCATTGAAACATCAATTTATTTGAAAATAATTTTAAAGTTAACCTTTTATTAAACACTTACATATTTCATATTTATTCGTTTTTCCCTTACCTGTAATGTGTCAATTAGTAAATGTTGCTAATCCTAACTCGAAGCAAGTCATATTTTTATGCATTTTTTAGTTAACAATTGAAAACGTGTCCTAGCCGGTTTTTGAGCAATACCAGCTGAAATAAGTCTATTTGGCTGTTTGTAGTATTTTATAAGCGAAAATTTACCGGAATCACGTTCATTATGTAGAATCTTTCAGCGAATATATAGTGTCATAAAATACACGTATGAAGTGGTTTATACATAGTACATGTATTTGTGCAATTTTGTCTATTTACACAAACTTAAATTGTCTCATCTATATTTTTTTCATTTCATGAGCTATTATTTTGAGATATGTTTTCCATTTGTAAGGTCACGATTTGTAACTAATTATTCAAATATATAGTTCGCTAGTATTCACTATTCAAATACATCTCTCGAAATTAACCAAACATTCATTATCTGTCATTCTGGACAAGTCTCTTTGCTCAAATAAATTCAATTGCTTTAAACGTCTGCCAAAATTATAAAATAAAAACAGCGAAAAGATTTTTCTCTATTTTATTTTTTTAGGAATCCTTTTTGCCTCTATACGTATTATTTAATGTTAATGGAGTAATACTGATGCTCAAAAGGAGTATCAAAATACATGCGATAATAATGCATGTATACAGGAGTGAAATGAGTTACCATGTATTGTGGACATTTTATTAATGCTTTGATTAATCTAAAATAATTCAATAAATAACTTCTTATAAAAATAACATTATACAGTCTAACCTGTGATTACGGCCACTTCCGAATAAAGACCACCCTGTGAGTAAAAGCCATACTTTGAAAATATCATTGATTATTTAGAGCAAACTGACCTCCGAGTAAAGACCCTGTCAGTAAAGGCCATATATTGTCTTTCTACATGTTTGACTGTATATGTTCATGGGGTTTGTTAGCCAGACATGTCATCTTAGCCAGTAAAGAATATGATTTATGACCAAGAGCTCGTAGAATGAAGACCCCGGAGAAGTACCTTTTCCCCATAACTGTGTTAACCGAGGATTTGACATCCATGTCCATTTGATTAATCTAGGATTTCAAAATTATTTCCATTTTCGATGGACACAACATTTAGAAATCAGCTCTTTTTTGAATGAGAGCAAACAAGTCAGTATTGGTAAGTAACCTAGTAGCTTTGATTAGTTATGAGCTGTGTACTTTATACATCCATTGAAGCAGACGCACACTGACTATTTCGTGGAAATAATTGAATATGGTAAAGTTCAACGTTATAGACAATGTAATGATTCCAAATGACTGTAAAAACATGGCGGAAGATGGTAGACTGACTTATTTGTCAATTGTCCAAGGAAAGTGACAAAATTGATGTGTTTCTGTATACATGCGTTACGTTTATGAATCAATAATATTAATCAATCTGTATGAATTTAAAAAACATCTTGAGATATAGCAAATAATATAATGACGTTAACGACGTCAGTTAGAAACGACGTCGCAATACCTAAAAATAGAACATTTCTTCCATGTCTTAAGAGAGATTACAAGTATGTCTATTTCTTTTGATCTAAAGTCTGTAAATCGCACTGGCATTCGTCTTGATCGTTTTGGAACGCCTGTGGTTTGTTTATGTTCAGTTACTGATTCTTTGTTGTCCTGTCTGGTTGTACTGTTAGTGCCTTTCTGGGTGTCTGTGTCTAGAGGTTCGTCAGTTTGCTTTGGGCTTTACTGTTGCTGTTTGTTTCTGCCGGGTATACGTAGTAATTTTTCTCTCTATTGGCAATCATTTCCAATAAACTTTTTGAATTTTGATGAATCTCTATATACTGTTCAGATTTACGTCTAGCCTGAATTCTGGATCCATGAATGTTGGTAATTGTATAAGGATTTTAATATGCAATTGACCATTTGTTCTTCTTTTCCTGGACTAAAACCTTTTCTCATATCTAGATGTTTCTTCTTTGTTATTATCCTTTTATTTTCCACCATTAAACGTCTTATATACTTGAAATAAAACCATTCTAGGTTTATGTCACTACAAAAATAAAAATCTAGTCGATGACAATATGATGACCGAAATCTCCGATCTAGCTGTAAGGGGAGACTACTGCGTTGGAGATTTTGTTTGGTCCCCTTTGGATAAGAACGGGAACCACTCGATGCTTTATAATAGCTCACGTCCGTTTAGGAACATTATGTTACTGATACAACGTAGCAACGGTTTATTTTACCACTTCTGTGGAGTCTGTTTATATCTTCAATCATTTTGGTGAGCGTAGTTCGATAAAAACTATCGTTTGGTACGGCATGTCAAAGTAAGTATTGTGCTTATTATAATAACTAAACCTTATATATAAACTTACTTTCGGTTTCGATTTTAGGTCCGTCCTCTGTCCGCTAAAAATCGAAAAAACAATAATTGTACTTCACGTAACCACAAATGAAATTACTATGTATAAGTTTTATTTTTACAATAACCGAGGCATTTGTGGGTAATGTTTATGTAAACGAATTACCCGTATATTTTATTGATCGTAAGACTACACAATCGAAAGTGTATACATATTATTTGATTCAGATCTTTGATGCTCATTTTGAAATATTGTTTATTACACTCGTGAACGAAATACACTTAAGCTAGACGGGTGAATTGTGGAAAATAAGATATAAACTAACATTAAATGATAACCTTTTTATTACAGAGATCGATAAATAGTAATATTTTCAATTTCTACATGTATATGATGGTTCTGATTGCAATTGTTATACATTATAGAAATGATGAAAGCTGTACTTTTTCTTTACATATTTACATAGATAAAATTGACATTATGGCGACATCTCAGGAAGTTGATTCAAGTTCAGATCAGATTACACAAGTATGTAATTTTTGTAACACAAATGTTTCTGATGGATATTGTGCGGAATGTGAAGATCACATGTGTCAGTCATGCTTTGACATACATACCAGAGCTAGAACCTGCAGACATCATGTATTGATTGATGATATAAATCATCCGAATTTCAACAAGAAAACATTTTCTGAACCATGTACACAACATCCTAGTCAGATGCTCGAGTTCTACTGTGTCGATCATAAAAGCATTGGTTGTATAAGGTGTTTTTTTTCCAAAGCATAGAAACTGCAATTATGAAAATGTTGAAGATGCCGCAAAGCGATTTAAGGAAAGCAGAGAAGACAAACGCATTAAGAAAGAGATAGAAAGACTGAAGAAAGTATACACTGATTGCATGAATCAACGTGAGACAGATACCAACAATGTTGCAGAAGTGAACAGAACAGTTGTAAATGATATAAACTCATTTACAGATAGAGTTATTTCATATGCTGAACAATTTAAGAACGATCTCCTAGGAAGGTCAGAGAGATTGCATAGAGAAAATGAAACATGTTTAGAGAAGTATTCCAACGACTTGGTCAGTGTTGGTGAAGAACTTGAAAATTGTGCGGTAAAGTTAAACGATGAAGCAAGTGACGAAAAGTTATTCATTGTATCTGTCGAAATATCTCCCAAGATAAAAGAACTTGAAGAAAAGATGTCATCTTTCGGACGACTAAATGCGGTCAAAAAGTATGAATTTCAACCAAACAAGTTCATCATGACGATCTTAGATGAGTCGGAGAGATTTGTATTGTTGACGGTAATGTGGATTGCTTCTTGATGTTTCACAACACATAATAATTGACATATTATTCTAGCATGATGTGTATGTTATACAAAGTACACACTTTGTTCTGAGTTCTATCTTCAATATTGGTAGTGAGGCAAATTAGTTTAAAACAATCATTGGTTTGAGTGAACATGGTACAGTACAAATCAAACGCAATATATTGAGTAGAATCATCAATATGAATTCTAGTTGCTTGTGTTTGAATACTGATTCATGGTGTTCGAATGCACTGATCATAGGTCAAATTATTTCTTGATACTTTGCTTTTACTGAATACTTAATGTTATGTTATGAGGTAAAACATGGTGCGTTATAGTATGTACAAATGTCTAATCAATTGTTATAAGAATAATCATTTGTTTCTTCAGAAAAGATTACATGGAAGACTCCAGGAAACTCATTCCAGCGCGAAACAGCGGATTTTTCAGTGAGTTTATATAAATAACACAGTTCTAAATCTTTAATTCAAGTTTACATGAAATGGTATTATGTCACTGATATTAACGTTTAAAAAATCAGGAGCAAAAATACAAAACGTACAATCAAGAACAAAACATGCATGACAAGTTGTTACTCCTCTCATTCTCCCTAACTTCTAATACACCAACAAAATTAAACGAAGCAAATTAACTTATGTAATATATCAAGATATGAAATTGTATTGATAACTCAAAGAATTTCGATTTTGAAGGTGTATACTAGTGGTCAGTGGCTTTAATAAGCTGGAAGAAAAGAGAGAGCCCCCCAAAATACCTACTGTCTTTGAAAAGAAAATACAAATTAAGGAGCTAAAAGCTCCTCTTAAATTAATAGAAAGCTATTCTTGGTAAGTGCGAGGTCGATGGACAGTTGAATTACAATTTAAATCATCAATTGTATTGAAGTATTTGAAATTGCTTAAACGGATATAAAATACTTTCGTCTCATATTAGCTACTTGGTGTCGCATTCTGCCTCCAGGGGTTACTAGAGCTGAAAAGATAATTCTTAGTAAACTTTCGAAGCATTAAAAAAGACAAACTATTAGATTTGAGTTTAAAGACCAATCTCAAATTGTAGAACATTGAGTCCAGACTGAGTCAAACAATAATTTACCACTAGTTGTTGAAACATGTATCAGTGTTTATACAAAGTAAGCAGAGTTCGCCAGGTTTCCTAAAATGCTTACGAACAAAGACATTACACTTTGGTCCACATGGGGTTGACTTATTTGACTTAGGGAATACCTTTAAAAAACTTCTTGAGCGAGAGCACATGACTTACATATGTAGTATATAGTACTGTCTAGTACTGTAACGAAAACAATTAAAGCGTTTGTCTTGTTATATAAAAATTCTGATCACTGTTGGAATACATTGTTGTAAACTTATAACGTAATCTGTCCGTTTGCAAGGAACTCTTTATATTGCATTTAAGGTGAGTGTTAATGCATGGATGAAGTGTGTTGAAAATGAAAGTATGCTCTCCTAGGCCTTACACACCTTAAGCTTCCCATTTGACATATGTATACGATGTCTGGACTTATGCGAGTCAAACCCTTTCCTGCTGATCTTGTTTCCAACATGGAAACTGATTTTACTACTAGTGTTGGCTACCTTGCCTTTGGTTGCTGATACCCCCATGTTTTCCTAGCTGTCCAAGTTGGCGTTTGAAATGTGAGGACAATAATGCGGTCTTATTGTTTATTTTTATTTGGTTCATAATAAAATTGATTCTCAGCAAAATACCATTTTGCACGAATTTGGGTCATGGACAAAAATCATGTCATTATACTGCCAAACGGACTGCAACTTCATCATTTTTATGTGAACAAATAATGAAATAGGAAAATAATAACAATTAGCTGAACGCGAGTATACGTTTTGTTTAACGCAAAAACTTTCATATCATTTTACACTCTTGTAAGACTGTAAACCAATGGCAAATCAATTATTTGATTTAACAACTATGTCCTTAGAACTGATGCTGATTGCACTATTGTCTAATACTACCGTTTGTTATTTCATAGAATAAAGAAGGTCCTTCCAGTTTAGGCGATTGTGTGATTTGCATGGATGCAATAACTAATCCGAAAACAATTCAATGTGGACACACGTTCTGCAGTGACTGTATTGACCAGCAATTTCAATACAAGAAACAGTGTCCAACTTGTGGTACAGTTTATGGAATTATTACAGGTATAAAATTTACATTTGCCCCACTATTAATAATGCAGGGCATATAGTGGTACCCATTTTCGTGCCTGTGTATGTTATAAATCTTTGTCTGGCTGATAACTTTACTGTCAATAATTGGATAAAGAAAATATTTGGCAAAACTTATCATGATGATGCGGCAAAGTGAACATTTTAAGAATCATGTTGTCAGCACAAATATCAAGTGCACATTGGCCTGTCAAAGTTAAAATATGAAATAGAAAGTAGTCTTGTCAAAACATTCGAATCTTTTGAAGAAGTCACATTGAAAGTCCTAGACTGTATATTAGACCTGTAAGATTGTTTCAAGAAGTCAGTGAATTCATAAGATCTCTCAGGCAGACTGTTTTGAGAAAGTTTTTTCCATTTGGAAATACCATGATTTATACTACACACATTCTTGTGTCTTCAAATTGCATAGCAGGACATTTTGTCCTATGAACACATTTCCCAATGTATCAGCAATGGTCTCATAGAAGTTGAAATGTTAGCTTCAAATTTGTTTAAACAATAGCATATGACAAAATCAATTCATTGCAGCTTATGATGGCAGGGTAGGTGAATGTATTTCACCTGTATTTTGACTAACATTACAATTATTTCATTGGACGAAGCCTCAGCCAAAATTGCTGAAAGTTATTTTAGTCAATGGTACAGTGGATCCAAATACTTTCCCAAGTCCTAGCACATTATTTATTGTCATGAATTTTTACCAGGGCATGTAATGCTTTATTGAATTATTTAGGATTTTGCTGAACTTTGCTTATATTTCATAATCAAACAATCATTTTTACCTATGATTTTCTCATCAACCATTGTTAAATTATGGTGCCTTTGTTTGTAACTATTCATCATGAACAAATTAGTAAGACAATATGCACAGAAAACCATTGTTTATAGTGCTTTGATAAACCTTCTTGTAGATTTCACTATTGTATTAGTGTATAAATTCGTAAATTTAATATTCAATATATTCAGTATTTAATATATCCACCTGGGATTAATTACTGAATTATTAATTGTTATTCTTTAAAAGTATTAACAGTATCAGCCCTTTGTTATTTTTATTTTCATTTCAACTTGGACATTTGTGAAATTTATATTTTTTTGCTTACTCAAAGCCTGACCTTGAATCTCACAAGAAACAAAGGAATAAAGAAATTGAATGTATGTGCTGTTTTTATTGTTCATTTTGTTGTTTCATTCAGGTGATCAACCAGAAGGCACAATGAAATACAATGTGCGTGACTATACCCATTTGCCAGGTTTTGAAAAGTGTGGCTCCATAGTCATAACTTATAATTTTCCTGATGGGCGGCAAGAGGTAATAAATATTCTGGTACATATTATCATGCACTGAATCAAATAATGAATCATATCAATTCAGTATTTGAAAAGTACCATCATTAATTTGAGTAAGGACCAGTAACAATGGATTTTTAATCAATTAAAGTATTAAACATTGATTTGCTGAGACATTTAGAATTTAGGTCACACAAAGAATGGTTGTTAGGAAGGAACTTAATTCAGATTAACTTAACAAATGTTATGATCTGGACAGTTTTTACCTCATGTATAGTCATATGAATGTGCAGTTATTCTAAATACGTCTGGTCAGTACAATAAAAAAATATTATGTTAATCATTGTCTTTTCTTAATCATTCCAGGATCATCACCCCTCGCCAGGAACATGGTATAAAGGAATTACTCGTTCGGCTTATTTACCAAACAATGATGAAGGCAGAAAAATTCTTGAAATGTTAAAGATTGCATTTAAGCGTAAAGTGACCTTCACAATCGGTAACTCTAGAACAACTGGACAACAAGGTGTTATCACATGGAATGACATTCACCACAAAACAGATCATCGTCCCTATACACAGTAAATATAGTTCATTTAAATCTTTAGCAAACACATGCTTTTATTTACTCTTTTTATTCATTTCTTTATGGCAATTCCTGATAAATGACGCATGTTAATATTTTGACTGATGTGTTCTTAGATCACACAATCAGTGACTGCAACAGCGAAAGTTTTTGGAGCCATAGTTCGCCGCATTCATCTAGAGTGAACATGACTGCTAGAGGTGAAACGATTCAAAAAATTTCGATTCGATTCGATTTCGATTTTTCATCCCACGATTCAATTTTTCGATTCGATTTTCGATTTTAAAAGGAATTAAATAGGACAAGAATAAAATAGCTATCCCACTAGTTTACGATGGAATGTATTTTCTTAAATACTGTAAACAATGGAACAAACGAAACATAAAACTTGTGAATAGGAAAAACTGAAACAGTAAAGAGCCTGACGACACGAGAAGAATGCTGATCTCGTTAGATTTCAGTCATTTTGACTCGCATACTACGGAAAATGAAAGTAGGTATTACCAAAAAAAAAATCGAATCGAAATTGCCGTCATTGAATCGAATCGAATCGAGCATGAAAAATCGCGGTTCACAATGGATCGCGATTAATCGTTTCACCTCTAATGACTGCCCTGTTTCAAATACATTATAACTAGTATATGTTAGATATCCGTAATACAACATTTTTCTACGATTGATTGACAAGAGATTGTTGTATTATTTACGCTTTACAACTAATGTATGATACATAAATGTTAATGGTAGTGCTATACATATTATATACATATAAAATATTCATTTATTAAATCAATAAATTTAAATGTTTTTCGGATTATTTCTTGATACTACACAATCATACAACATACTAACTGTATTCACAACAAACAAGACATATTGAGCTATGTTCACTATGTTGTTCATAAGCGACGAAATGATACGTAATGGGTCACTTTGACTAAATAATGTCGTTAATTGCTTATAACAAATCGCTTAAATGAGCGCGATAGCATGTCATTGTAACGCATAAGAAATCATCTATTTAGGCAATACTCCCAACGCATTTACCATGTATACTAAAACTTCGTTATTACGAGCTTCGATATCACGAGGACCCGACTTTCCTAGAGGAGTTTTTAAAGTTCCGTCAGTTTTTGGTTATTAGTTGTGTACAATTTTCAACCAACAAACAAACACCTCGTTATTACGAGCACCACATTTATCTCGAGCACTTAGTCTGTTCTGATGACTCCTCAAGATAACGAGGTTTTACTGTATTTTTACACACAACGTTGTTTAATATGTTTACCATTGTTTTGACGTCACTGTGACAGTGTTTGAACAGTCCATTATACATTTTTATTGCAATGATAAAATTATTTTGTGCAGTAATATTTACATGATTGATTGCATTGATAATGTGAATATGATCTAAGTATGATGTACATGTACTTAGTAGGTAATGTTGAATTTGGGGACTCGAATCGTGTACATACAGTATATCTATATCATTTATAAATATCATAATCCTGTTGGTAGTGGTTGCTAGTTTCCCTTAAATGAAAAGATGGATTGTTGTTCTCCAGATTTTGGGTTTATATGTTCAAGTCTTGGACAAAACACTTTTCTGTGATTATTTGGGCGTATGACCATTCTTTCTCCATCACTGATCATTTATTTATAGCACTAAGGAGTTACTGGTATAAAACAAGTGTAGTATTCGTGCAGATCGTTAGTATGTAGCTAGGTTAAATGCTTGCTTTTATACAACTGAAATACCGTTAAAACCACCATTTATTTATATTCTGCAGGTTTGGTTACCCAGATCCTACATATCTTGAAAGGGTAAAAGATGAACTGGCTGCAAAGGGAATAACAGAAGATGACATTGAAAAGAATTAGACTTACATAGATTCTTTTAATGAATGATGTTTTGTGAATTCAGTATACTGTGATAAATGTTTTGATGTTTTGTATTATTAAAGAGTAATTCTTTTGGTTTAACGAAGGAAAATACATGTTTAAGTCCATGCGGATTTCGTGCTTTTAGAGTTTTTGATTTTGTATTCAAATGATTTCAGTTCATGTTTTAATCGTGTTTCCACTGTGTTTTACGTGGATTATATTCATTGTTGATTTTGTTTGGTTTTAAGTCAAAATTATAAATAAAATGTAATCATGACTCATTGAAGGTGTCTGCCATATTAATTGTGTATGTGAAGCTGATGTGTCGAAGCAAAGGATGGAAAATTTTGGAGCGTTGTGATTTGGGTGATTAATTACTTGCCTGTTTGAGTGTAATGAAGTTCATATCAGCAGCGAGGGTAGATATTTTTATACGCCCGAAGGGCCGTATTACGTAATGGCTCTGCTTGTCCGTCTGTCTGTCCGTCCGTCCGTCCGTCTGTCCGTCTGTTTTCCTTGTGCGGTCAACTACTCCTACATTACTTGACCTATTTCCTTCAAACTTTCACAGATGATAGTTATTGATGTCTAGTTGTGCGTAAAGGGGAGATGATTCACATGGCTGTTTTTTTACTGAGTTATTGGCCCTTGTTATATTTTTACAGCAAATTCTTGTGCAGACAACTCCATTATATGACCTATTTTCTTCAAACTCTCACAGATGATAAGTATTGATGTCATGTCTAGTTGTGCGTAAATAGGAGATAATTCACATTGCTGTTTTTTTTATGAGTTATTGGCCCCATTTGTATTTTTACAGCAAATTCGCGGACAATTACACTTTCATGTTTTATTTTATTTTTACAGCAAATTCTTGCGCAGACAACTCCTCCTTCATTACTTGACCTATTGTCTTCAAACTCTCACAGATGATGGATAGCTATTGATGTCTAGTTGTGCGTAAAGGAGACATAATTCACATTGCTGTGTTTTTACTGAGTTATTGGCCCTTATTATATTTTTACAGCAAATTCGCGGACAATTACACTTTCAAATTTCAATTATAAGGTATTTATCTTAATTTTTCAAAAGGTCTCAGTTGTGTAAGTGGTAGCATAACTTAATCATAGCATGTTATGGTAGTACTCATGGTAACAAAGCCTTTGAGCGTATTTTGCCCCGCTCTGCGGAGCTCTTGCTACATATTGTCATGTTTCTATGAATTCAGAGAAATAGCATTTTCTGATCATAAAGTTATGTAATTAATCGTTGTGATTTATTTTTGTTTTATGCTAATCTTGTTTGAATATTGAGAATAGTTTTTGATAAATTTGTTTTCATGTTACTGTCCAAAAGATAAAACTATTTGGAATTATACATGCAAATTATGTATGAATATTTATGCATATACGAAGAGAGTGGCAAATGTCTTAAACTGTATCACCTTAAAATGCATATTTGTTAATTGATGTGTTAAGCATTTATCTGTCAAAAGCATGCTTCCGATGTTTAAAGAGAGAATGTCGTTATCTTTAGGGTATTTACATGTTCGACATGTTCTGTATATATGAAATTTTGATGTGTTTAAATTCGTTTCTATTTATTTGCTTTTGGTCCGTGTTTATAGCTGCAGGACTTATTACACATTTCACTGGTAAGTTTATTGTGGTCCAAAACCACAGATTGTGAATTTTATTTCTCAAAATGACACCCGAAATGTTGCCAATATTAGTAATTTCTCCGAAATAAGTTGAACTATTCAAAAAAAAGTTTAAAAACTGTCCACTGGGAAGAACATTTTTGTGAAGAAATATGGAAAATCTACTTTGTATCATGAAATAATCTGCAAGTAGTACTGCAGCTTTAACTGTAGTTGTATGCTTTACATTAACGCTGTGCTGTAAGTGTTATATAATTTATAGATGTAATACTTCTGTTACATATAGTGAACCTGGTATAAATCTTAGTAATTTTCATTACTTATTTTATCATATGTATATTTATACCCCAGCAAACGAAGTTTTCGGTAGTGTACTAGAATCACCCTGGTTGTTGATTGGTCGGTCGCGCGGCATGTCCCCATTTTGCGGGGTTATTTAATCACAATTCAGTAATAGCTCTATTTTGTATTTTCTAAATGGATTTTGGACATTATGTGATGTTCAACAGTTTGGCTGAACACTTTCATTTTCTGTCAATACATCATGTAATGGTAAGTTTTTTGCTAGACTTTATTTCATCCCAATGAACAATGATTTCAATTGTCCAAACAAGCGTTTATTTAAATGAAAAGTACTGCAAGATTCATTCCGTGTTTGCTCCGCGTTTCGTTCACTATACAGGATTAGATTTGTCCATTTTCCGAACCTTATTTTAGCTGTAAACACCTTTAAAATACAAACAAGCACAAAATAATATATACATGTATATATAAACAGCTTCATTCAACCATCGTTTAACTTGTGTTCATAGTTCTTTATTAATCCAACTATTTCATTTATTCAACTATGAATTGATTTGCTTTAAGTGTCAGTCATTATATTGTCAACTAGATGTTTTCTGTTTGTTGGATTGTTCGTAAATTTTATTATTTCAATTTGCAGTAAGGATAAGCTATTGCTATATGTTTACATTCTGCTTTAGTAATGCATGTATAATTAGTACAATTTAACATAGTGTTATTTCTTATTTTCTGTTTTATGCTGTTTTTAAAACGAATTATTCGATCATTGTTTGTTACTCTGATTGTAGTCTTCAGACTGAACAGAAACATCAGTGTTGACTTGCATCACCTTTGCGAAACGTATATTTTTTGTCTGAAATGAAGTCATGAAAGCATACTGAATGTATATTTCCATGTTGAGTCATATTCACGTCACTGTGTCTGATTTTTCTGTTGTTTATTATCCAAGATTATGTGTCTGTTCTTTGACATGTGGACATATTTAAAAAAAAAACGTTGTACACCTTGACATGCCAACGAATCGTTTATCATACCAAGACCTGGACCTCTGTTTGATTATACTCTGTATACGATTTTGTTTTTGGTCTGTTTAAATACTTTGACTCAATGGCGTTACATAATAAACTCTATAGCGATGGTAAAATAGATTCTTGGGTTAAATCTAACTACAAATAATTCCTGGTAAAATTTAACCAAACTGTTATACAATTGCTTGATCAAACTTTAACCCAAAATTTTACCTTATCTAAAATTTAACCCAGTGGTTAGAATTAACTGATGTTTATGTAGTTGAGCGCAGTACGTTTTGTTAGCTCACCAGAACCGAAGGTTCAGTATGAGCTGTTAGGATGGGTAGGTGGATGCTCCGTCGTCCGTCGTCTGGGGTCAACAGTGGTCTTCTCCTCAGAAACTACCAGTCGGATTTACTTCGAATTTACTGTGCAGCAGCCTTTTGACGTTCGAACTGCAATTTGCTTATATTATACCAGTTGACCCTTTTTATGGGTCACTAGAGCTAAAAATAGAGAAACCTTTAATCATCTTTTCATGAACCAATGGATGGATCATCACCAAACTTGATCTGTAGCATCCTTAGATGGTCCTCTCTCAAGTTTGCTCAAATAAATTTGGTCGGCCCCTTTTAGGGTCCGCTAGAGCTAAACATAGAAATACCTTAAAGTGACTTCTTTTCATGAACCAGTGTTTGGGTCATCACCAAATTTGGTCTGCGGCATCCTTCAGTCATCACGAATATTCTTTTGTAGTACCCTTTGATGGTTCTTTATCGAGTTTATTATTGTTCCCTATTATTTGCCCACAAATATACCTTTATTACCTTTTTAGTAACAAGTTAATTAATATTTATTCTGGTGAGCGATCATGGCCCTCTTGTTGTAATTTTCATTTTTGCTGCTTCTCAATTTCTCATTTTTCCGACATTTCGGTACAAAATAATACACTGCAACTTGACTGCCTCAGTTTATTGACAATAGATACATACGTACACCAGCAAGTTATAAATACACTGTGATTCATCATGAAATCTTTTATAACACACATTGTTATATCCAAAGGCCTCTTTTTGGCAAGGGTTGATTGCAAAAGTCTGATTATTTAATTACTTTTATCATTAATCTGAATTCAACAACACTCACTTAACGCTTAGTCATAGGATATCACTTTTTGCTGTTATTATAGGAAGCTGACCGGCTGGCTTACGGAAAGTCAATGGGTCTACCGAGATGTCAAACCTGTGCTCTTCTTCCACGGTTAAAGCTGGAAAGTCGTCAACTGTCCTTGTCTGTTGGTGCGTCAGAATTCCGCAGAAAAAAATAATTATGACAATAAATTATGTTAATAAGTAGTCTAATGTTATGCTATATCGAGCATAGAAACATAATCGACACACAAGCAAAATACATAATCATTTAGAAATCATAAAAATACTAACTGTTTAAAAAATTAAATTGATATTGAATTCGTAGTAAACATCTAAAATATTCGTTCATTGTTTGCAATGCACATCCTTTTTAGCTGAAGTATTACTTCATTGAAAAATTATACACTTAGTATATAACTACTTGACTAAAATCATGACAACACAAATTTCCAACCTACTAACATTTCTTCCGTAATTACAAAAACTGCGAATAATTTAGCAATAAAGAAAGGCTGTATTTAATTAGCAAGACCTTAAAACACAATCGCTACATTGACATTGAATGTGTATTTGGGGAGTCCCGCTGCATTTTCATGAATTTCCCTTATCTCCACTGTATTTCTGTTTAATTAGTCTTTAGTCCTCGCTCTGGGGAAAAACCGCTGAAACAAAACATTTAAATACGTCATAATGCAGGACATGAAAACAATTTATCAATGAACGGACACTATTTAATGATAAATCTGGCCAACAGTATATCGCATCAGGTGTTTGAACGGATACTGCACACATGTAAATGCACCAATCGGAAATATAAAATGTTGGGCCACTGAACCAAGTTGGAAGGCTTTAGTTTAAATGTCCCACATGGCAATACGGGACTTATACACGAGCTATAAGCGTAGCATTTAACTTGTATTAACCTGCAATTTGAGATGAATTGCAATAATCAAAACCTATCCAACGATAGACAAAATATATAATGCATCGCTGTTCAACAAACATGGAAATAACGAATTTAAAATCAAACTACAAGTCAATGAATTAAAACACATTTTGGGTCCAAGTGAAAGCGCGTGTATTGTACTCATAGTTTTAAATATTAACACTTAACACTTAGACCATCTGCTATATCTAAAGTAAGCTAAGATAAAAAAATACACCATTTAAAGCGTGTACAGCAAGCATATAAATACTTAACTTGTGTTATGTAAAGGAAAAGAAGGAAGAGTTTACTGTGGTTTCACTTATGTGATTTCGTGGATTTCCTTGGTAAGCTTATCACAATGATCATAAATGCCGAGATATCAAATCAACTATCCCAAAATTGGTGTAACGTCGCATATAGTATAACTTTTAAGAGTCAATACCTGCATTTCACTACTTCTAAATCAAGCTTTTTCCATAAAAGAAGTTAACAGAAACGACACGACAAAAAATCCAACTCCACGAATTAAGTCCTAACGAAAGAGACATTTTAGTAAAAACCACGAAAATTGAGGCCAAAGATATATAGTACTACTGTATAGTGCATATTGATTTCACTTACCCCAAGTTGCAGAAAGGTAGGCAAGTCTGAAATTAAAGCAGTGTTATTCGGATCAGCAACGTAAAAATCAAAGAACATCACGAATATTTTTCATTCTCAGCATGGAACGTAAACTTGGTGATTTTAGATGTTTGAGAAGGCGTAGAAATCGGGTAAAATCTCATTTTTACGGATTATTTCTCTAGATACAATGTATATATAAAACACAAAACATTCGAATAGGTTTATTGTCAGTATTGAAGTTGGCTGAGCAGTTTTACACTCATGAAAGCTATGGTTGACTACTTGAATGAAACGTTTTAATTTTTCACCTAATTTGAAGATCTAAAATAATACATGCAGCCTAGGTTACACATCGTTGTTTATCGTACCAAATTGCAAATGTTTTAGTCTGTTATAAAAACGATCATGATGATATGTTTCAATTATATTTACATTCGTGTGTATTGTTTGTCGGCTATCAAGATCAATACTTATTGTCTCACACTTTTATTTGGTTTCGTATGACATTCCCTTTCGTGTTTGTGTGTAGTATATGTGTTGGTGTGAGCTGCGTTTGTTTGTTCTGAGAACATCCGATTTATACTAAAAGATTCACTGTCACATGTATTATACCAACCATAAGTGGTAACAGAGTGTTATGCGTGGAACGACAACTCCGGATAGAGATTGGGCTTGAAATGAACATTTTATCTGATCTAGGGTGACGTCCCGTTAACACCTGTGTGATCAACAAAAACGTACAATCCAGTTCTTTAAAAAAATTCTTCGCCTTCATTGACAGTAAGGTTTATCATTATTATTGCTCTTCCTGCTATGTAAATTCATGCAAGTATGTACCGTTTAATACGACTTTGAGGCTATCCTTTATACAATTTTTAACATATTTTCTTAAATAAAAGTAAGTCAATAAGAATAATTTCACACCATTTAAATCTTTTATAGTACATTACTACAGTAATTTGTGTTACGTAAGTAAACATGAAAAGTGTATAATTACTTATTCCACTGACAGATTCTGGAGAACTTATTTTCGTGTAATCCTCTGTTTTGTGTTGTTTGTAGTGTCGGTGCGAGCAGAGTTGTTTAGTTAATGATTTAGGTAGATAGTCTGGGGGGGATTTTACTGCATGTTACATTTCTTGGGAGCCTGGGTTTACTTTCATATTAATAACGCACAAAGTTGATGACACTAACTATCTTATATAACAGATTGTCTTTCGTTTTTTAATAAATGTTTTTTAAATCAAACAACATAAAATTTATAGTAATAATTATATAAATGTCTTACCTGATCCAAAGTAACTTCCCTTTTCTATCTCACATCTTATCTGATCAACAATTTGACACAATCCAGTTATTTTAACATTTCCATCTTCATAGCTGATTTTCACTAAAGCACTGTCCTCAGAGAAGGCAAGTTTGTCTGTAACTGCCATGACTCGCTTTGACTTGTGTGATGACAATGTTTTGATAATCTCATTCTTCAGAATACACGTTTTCATCTTATTTGTTTCCTTGTCTAAATCACGTTGGCCCATAGATTCAGACCAAATCCAGACATTATGTGTCTTTTCATTTTTTGCATTTTTAACATCCTTTCCTTCAAAAGACCTCCGCAGGAACTCGTCCATAACAACTGAAGTTTCAAAATTGGAAGGAACGTTCAGGTCCTTATAACTAATACAAGCTGAAACATAGTCACTTTCTGTGTTATAAATCCAATTATGTGCAGCCTTTGCATCCTCCTTACAATCACTTCGTACAGTAACTATAACAGAATCATTATCTTCTATCATTTCATGTTTAATGGTAACATTTTTATGTGACTGCTCAAAATCATCCACAAACTGTTTCTCACTCAAAATCTTGTACCAAAAGAAGGCTAAAGTCAGGGTTTCAACAAATTGTACTTCACTTTTTTATCACATCGATTAATTGTTTTCTCTGACTTGAATGAAACAAGACCCAAAGAACATCTTCATCTTTGTGGTAATATTCAACTATCAGTTGATCTCGGTAAACTTGTAACTGTCGTATTGCTAACAAAATCGTTGAAGCATCATCTCCGTCTAAACTTATACCCTCACTTTTGTAAATTTTAGTTATTCCAATAATGTGATCTACGACACTAGAGGCAAAGTCAAATAACGTTTCATCAGAACAGTACTTCTTATCAGGGTCTTCAATAACAAGCGCATCATCTGGACCGTTGATAACCACATTATTGTATTTGTGTGAAATCCGTTTCAAGATAGATTTATTTCTAAGAGCAAAAGTCCACCTCAAGAAAACATTCATGTTCTTACAACCAAACGAGTAAAGAGTGACCTTACTAGGTTGTCTTGGGTTGAACGTTTGTACACAGATTTTCGGAATGTTGTTTCTTTCTGAAAATAAAAGATATCATAGCTGTAATGGTTAAAGAACAAGTAATAAATGAACCATAATCTCCAGTAATAGATTTTGATTGTAAGCAGCATATTGTTCACGTTTACTGTAAAGTATTCTTAATATCTGTCCCTATTTTAATTTGCAGTATCTTTGTCATTTCCTGAGATAAAAATGTGATTCATGCCAAAAACAAAGTAGAAAGGAAAGAGTAAGACAATGGATATTGTCAGCATAAAGTTGTTAATGGCATCATGAGTTCAAAATCCTGGTCACGGCAGGTCATACACTTCTATGAAAATTTGACATGAATAACGATTTTCCTCCATATGTGAAGAAGTTGCCAGCTCCTTATGGAAGGGTAAGTAAGTATTGGTTAGTATACAGTCCAGGAAAACTGGTCAGGTGAACCGAGCATCATATTTAACTCAAATATTGCTGAAAAACAGTGTTAAACCCAGTGAAAAAAATGTCCTGTTGATCAGTTTTTTGTTCATGTTGTGGTTCTCAAATGAACAACATTCAGTAATTGTACGATATGTTAATTTGAACAGAGCTTTGACATTAAAATTTCAAACTTTAAATGAATCATGTAGTACAATTATACTTAGGAAAATATATGCAAACATAATACAAAAATACTTCCGTCAATTAGCCATAAAAAACACATTGGTTTAGTGTTTACTGTTTTTATTATTGAAATAATAAATGCCTAAGTTGGGGCTAGAGACAACATTTAGATTGAATAAATCATCAAATTCATCTGGACATTATGCACATAAATAATTTTGAGCGAATGAATTATTATATACAACATAATCAAGGTTCAAGAAGTTTATACTGAAATACAACCAAACTTGAACTTACCAGCACCAGAAAGACAAAAAATGTTTTTGTTGCTCAGTTTAGAGGGTTCACAACCTGCTTCTACTGTATAATAAAAATAAGAACATCAATACCCTTTGTTCTCGGAAGGAACCTAATTATAAAAACTTTTTTCTTGCCACATCTAGACTGAATTGGGAATAATCCACAGATTTAAGGCAGGTATGAAAATGTCTTTGTGAGTACTTTTGAACAAGGACTAGTAATCTTGTGGCAAAATATATACAGTTACAAATGCTTCAAGCAAGACATATGAATAACAAATTCGGAATGATTTTGAGATGAGTCAAAATCCATTCATTGTGAGAAATAAATGTAATTGTGATGATTCCATTAGGGGTAATAATCCCATTCCGCGAAGTTCAATAATGCACATTAACTATTGACTCACATTTAAACTTGTCCTCAAAATATAGATTATTTATAATTGCTCAGAAATTACTATTCAAACACTGAACATGTTTCATAAAGATATATCAAAAGGACATGAAATTAATATGCAACATGACTTACTGACATAAAATTTAAAAAGTATTTAAGATAATAAAAGATCTTTTTGTACACTAACCTGGCGTCAAGCTATTGGCAATACCTTCCATTGCATCATTTTTTGCTAGTCCACTTTTACTGTTTGCAGCACTATCATGTACATGGGCTTTATTGTCTTCCACCTGCTCAAATTCATTTGTCTTGTTTGGTGATGACAGTGCATCTAACAGTGCATCTAACTTGATTGTTACATTATCAACAATAAGTTTATACATATTGTCACCATCAAACAACAGATCATCATCAATGTATACATCCACAGATTTTGGTGTATACTTGAAAGGCTTGGAACATGCGTCTGATTTGATTAAATATGTCTTTCCTTGTTGAACTGGCTTCAAGATAAATTTTCCTTTGGTTTTTGCAATAGGAGGATCTTCTGTATGCTTTACAGCTGTAGCAAGACCAGTCTTCTTATTTAGATGCACATCATCTGTTTCATCATGATCAGTCTCATCATTTTGATTGACTTCTTTAGTTCCTTTCTTGGTGACCATGTCATCAGCATTGCCTTCTTTTCCTTCTGGAGGAAGACTTGACTGTTCTAACATGTCAGCGATAGGAGGAGACACTGATGCAGTATTTCCATTTGTGTTTGTGTCATCTTCATTATCTTTACCTAAAATTTCTTTACCATCAGAATCACGGCTCTCATTCAATGTTCTGGGCTCAGATTTTCCTGGAAATATACAAATGGTGCAAATGCCTTATTAGCTTTCATTTACTACAGTCAAACCTGTGTTTGCAGTCACCTACGAATAAAGACGATCCTGTGAATAAAGGCCATTCTTTGAAAAACCATCACTGATTATTTAGAACAAACTGACCTCTGAATAAAGGTCATCTGTCAATAAAGGCCACATTTTGTCTTTCCTATGGTAACCTGTTCACAGGTTTGACTGTAGTTTATATACACACTTGTCCATACTAGTCAAGGTTAAGCTTTACTTTCTGTCAAAGTAAAACAAGAATGTCAACTTTCATGCCAAAGTATTTTGCTTGATTTCATACCATACACAAGTTTACTCCTTATATTTCCATTGAAGTTTACAGGAGTAGCCAATTTTTCAAGATTAAAGAAAAAACGAGATTCATTTTAATGAAAACTAATGGTAAAAAGATTCAAAGACACAATATCAATCTAATTTAATAAAGCTAAGTATATGTCACCATGCAATTTATTCAGAAATTAATATTTTTCCAATTTTCAATAATGGCAATAACTTTCATAAAACTTTCAAAATGCATCATAAAATAAATTGAAGTATCCATGGTAACTATCAAAGAAATAAAGATAACTGGGCAAAACAATTTTTATAAAATTGACATTTTTTAGTAGAGCATGTCAAAAAATCCTGTAATACAGTAAAACTTCATTATTACCAGCATCGATATCACAAGCACCCCACTTATCTCAAGGAGCTTTTAAAGTCCCATCATTTTTTGTTCTTAGTTGAGTAAAATTTTCAGCCAACTAACAAATACGTCGTTGTCACGAGCACCATATTTATCTCGAGCAGTTAATCTGTTCCAACGACTCTTCGAGATAACAATTTTTTTCTGTATTGGTTATTTATATATTATCATCATAAATGTCCTAATGAACACAAAACGCTGGAAATAAATATTAAAAACAATGCAGTGATAAAATCAGCTATATAAAATATATACTGCAGTATCATTTTTTTCATGTAACATTTAATTTCATGCTTATCCATGAACTTAAGTACCCACAAATTGAAAATTGGTCAAGTTTCAAATACAGCCGAAAATGCATTATCCGAAATTACCACGAATCCAAGTACCCACAAAATAACCGAATCCATGAAATTTGGTACCAACGAAATTAAATGAAACCATAGTATAATGGATATTGAAACTATGTGAAGGTTGGTTTTTTAGGGGGGACAGTGTGATTATTTATATTTGTCTACTGGATATAAATTTGTATCATGGATGTTCTGTGGATATAAATTCTATTCTTATTGTATATTAAACAGTACTTGTTTAGGCTATATTGGCAAGATCAAGTTTTTTGTGATGTGTTTTACTTCTATGAACAGTAAAACCTCAAAATTGAGACAACATTTTGGATCCCAAAATCATGTCGTATTAATGAGGTGGCCATGTTATCAATTTAAGTTAAACGGGAGTAATTGAAAGCCAGTCTGACAATAAGTGGTTGTTTTTACCAAGTAGTCATAATATTGAGAAGGTCACTGTAAGGTTTTACTGTACATTATGACAAATTCAACTTTCTGCCATAATTTTATATGTCATTAACCTTTTGAAATGTTCATCAAATTTGCAAAATTTTAGATACTGACATCCCTAATTGTCAATTAAAGCCTGTTAAATAACATATATGCGAGTCATGTGAAATGATTAGAACACTGTGACAAGTAAGCGGTACATAGGAAAATGGATAAATGTAAACCCGTCACCAATAATACATACATGTATTTTCAGCGTTTTTTTCTCAGTATTTTGGGAACATAACCCGACCCCCAGAATTGG
The DNA here is from genome assembly GCA_008271625.1 of Lutraria rhynchaena. NCBI lineage: Eukaryota > Metazoa > Mollusca > Bivalvia > Venerida > Mactridae > Lutraria > Lutraria rhynchaena. The sequence continues at coordinate 12,622,402 of VIBL01000001.1, read as the reverse complement.
GATTTTTTCGCGACATTTCGGACAAACTGGGAAAAAGTCACACTGTATGAAATAACTAAAAATAACCAAAAAATACAAAAAATAACAATATTCTAATAGTGTATTAGGCTTATTTTAATGGCCACACGGACCTTCAACGGGCTACCCCCTATCAGAAAATAGAAATGACAAGGGAATACATAAGTTCAATTACTTGTCTTGACTTATTTAATGCATTATTTTGTATTCACCACAGATATTTTTATAATATTAAAAAAAATAATTATCAATAATGTCTGAAGTATGTTAGGTAGACAAACAATATGAAAAAATGACAATATACAACAAGCCACTTTACCTGACATGATACAAATCTCCCCAAAACACTTTGATTCGTTCAGTATATCCAAGATCTGCTTGTTTGGACGAAATTCATACTCCGTGGTAACCTGTTGTTCAAATGACGTCATCTTTTGTTTAAGTCTTTTTATATTCGGAGAGATTTCAGTCGATTCAATGAAAAGTTTTTCCAGATTATCTTTATTTTCTAACTTGACCTTGAAGGTTTCAATTTCATTACCAACACTGTCTAGTTCTGCTAAACGCTTCTCTAAACGTGTTTCGTTTTCTCTTAGCAATCTCTCTGACCTTCCTAGCATATCTCTCTTAAACTTTTCTGTATATGAAATGATTCTGTCAGTGAATGAATTCATGTCTTAAACGGTTTTCTCATTAACAGTTGCTGCTGCTTCTGAATCAATTTCATTTTGTTTTGTATATTTGTCATACGTGTCTTCCAATCTTTGTAATTCATCCATTAAACGTTTATCTTCTCCTCTCGTCATAAAACGCCGTGCGGCATCATCAATACTTTCAGAAGTACAGATTTTGTGCTCTAGAAAAAAACATCTTACACAACCTACGCATTTATGATTGACACAGTAGAACTCAACGTTAAGTTCAGGATGTTGTTCACATGGTTTAGAAAATGTTTTCTTGTTGAAATTCGGATGATTTATATCATCAATCAATACATGATGTCTGCAGGTTCTAGCTCTGGTATGTATGTCAAAGCATGATTGACACATGTGATCTTCACATTCAACACAATATCCATCAGAAACATTTTTGCAACATAGATTACACACCTGAGTTATCTGATCTGAACCGGAATCAGCTACCTCACAAGTCGCCATTCTGTGAGGTCAGTTTCTAGGATTTAAACACATACCTTGCTTATTTTATACAAATCAGTTATTTTTACTTGAATGATCATCCATGTGACATCCTCATTGAAATGATTGCAGTACTCAGTTTAGTCAATTATCACAAAAGTTGAATACTAAATGCACACTAGTTATCGAGCCAAATCAGAACAAAAAACTCCATTGTCTAACATAACAAGTCGTAAACGAATCACTATGTTTACATATTCGGTCATTACCGAGCAAAATCGAAACAAGAAGTAAAATGTATTTAGTAGAGTTTAAAAGCAAATTTTACACGTACGCAAAGAAAGTTATAACTAACTTTCCCAAAATCATTTGATCCTAATCCATAATAGATCTAAATTTTCCAGTTTCTCAGTTATATACATACTATCAATATATACCTGACACAAACATATTCATGGGCGGAAGTGAACGAGGGAAACGGTCACATTATACTTAACTTGTTTACTGATTGGTTTATTTTATGCAGCGTTATATCAATTACGCTATTTTTGGATTGCTTCCATGTCTGAAATAATCTTGTTGAAATAATTTTTGTTGAAGGTTGAATTATATACACGGAACTTTTATTTGCGCTGTTTAGATATAAATCATTTTTACAGTCACAATCGAATATTGGACGATATCGTTAAACACAATATATTATGGACAAGATCAGTTTCAATCCGTATTACAGTGTCATTTACATGACAGATGCGTTGTGTGGATAAGATGCATGTACATGCCATGTCATTTTACATTACGTAGTAGATGTGAGTAGTATAAGCCCTTTAAAAAAACACTTTTTAAAATAATTATGTATATTTATGTTTTTATAATTTATCTGTTGAAATATGAAATAAATCGAATCTATTTAGAAGACTGTGTCTTACACGACCAGTTTTTCATCGGGTTTAACGCCGTTTTTCAACATTTTTTCAGTTATATACGGCGGCCGGTTCGCCTAACCACTTTTCCTGATTTGTATACTAACAAGGTCTAACTTAACCTTCCACAAGGAGCCAGCAACTTCTCCACATATGGAGGAAATTGAACATTTCTGTCAAATTTTCGTTGAAGGATATGACTTGCTATGACCGGCATTTGAACACGAAGTAATTATAAGGTAAGTATTCGCTTCATATGAATGGCCCAAGACGAGTTTTCCTCTTTTGTGTTAAACGGACCCTCGACATAGTTTGCGATTAAAAATATGTTTATTTCATTATGTTCTGTTCTGTATTCCTGTGTCACTTCTACAATGCACATTAGTAATTAATCAAACATTCTAAAGGAATTGATGATTAGTGCTACATAACAATATATTTATATCTTATAGATACGGTTTTGCCCTGTCACACACACTTCATGTTTGGATATTTACTGTCTTAACTATTTCGGAGTAATTCAGTTATTGAGCACATGTCAAATATTGAAATTAAGAATTATTGCCATTCATCGAAACGAATAAATTGGCCGTAATTATGCTTCTTAAGCATCTAAGAATTTACGCAAGTACAATTATGACATTGTACAAAATGGTAGACAACCAAGACAGATATAATCTAATCCACAAAAAATACCGACGGAGTTTCTCCCCTTTATACATCGCTGTCAACTTGAACAACGCATGTACAGTACTCTTGTTTTGTTTTGGTTACGTAATTAATCTTCAGGTTAGTCTTCGTTTGATTGTATCAATATGGTTGGTGTCATTGAATGCCATTGTTTTACATTCGAAAAGTTTATTTCTATTCCATGAATTCATCATGTGTAAATATCACTGTAAGTAAAAGTAATGGATTTAGCGAATGGTCCTCATTACTTTTAGATGGGTTTAATGCCGTTTTCAGCGATCTTTCAGCTATATACGGCGACTGGTTCACCTAACCGATTTTCCTGGACTGTATACTGACCAGTACTAACTTACCCTTCCACAAGGAGCCGGCAACTTCTTCACATATGGAAGAAAATCGAGAATTTTGTCCAATTTTCGCAGAAAGATCACACCTGACGCGACCGGGATTAGAACCCGGATCGCCGTGTTGCAAATGCAGTGCACCAACCACTGGACCACGGTCGTGGGGTCTTATTATTCAACTGGAATACAAGAATTACGTTGATATTTTGGTGGTAACATAAAGACACAAGTCTACTCCATCTACGTTACAATTACGACAGTGATATATTTTCAGTCTCACCTTAAATACGTGTAGTTGATTAGGGATAATTGGATAACAAAACAATTCTAAAACACTACAAGGCTTGCTTGCATTGGAGTATTGTGGATCCTTCAGAAGCAACTTTAAAACATATATTTGCTATGATAGCATTTCATCTACATTATTATACTTTTTCACATGTAAAATCGTTTATACCTGAACGGGGGAAAATGTTTAGTAACACCCTGTAATATCGCAGACTAAATGCGCGTACAGTCCTATAGTGATTAAATCATTTTTCATCTATATACTAGTGTTGTTCTTTATAAAATGATTCGGGATAGTAAATTCTACATGAAAATATTATAATTAAAAGTTGATGCAGCGCCTCGGTCAACATCACTATTTCGGTGGCTGACAATTTTAATACAGCCTTTCCAGACATGTGATGTTCATATAAAGTAAAACCTCAATAATGAGACCACCTTCAGGACCAGGAAAATCGGTGGAAATAATGAGGTGGTCTCATTATCAAGTTGAATTAAAGAAGAGTTATTGAAAGTCAGTCCGAGAATATAATATAACAAGGTGGTCGTACAATTGTGGTGGTCACTACTGGCGGTTTAACAGTATACGGAAGTCCACTGCACTGAAAAAACACGTTTTGTAGAATCATTTACTATATTAGTACATGTTAATAGTATAATCAGTACAAGACTATGTATTTTACATTTGATGATGACTTTTTTGTACAAACAAGTTTAGTGATACCATTAACATTTTATTCATAACATAGGCGGATCCAGGATTTCTAGTTAGGAGGGGAGCGGAAACTGAACAAGTAGGCTGGAGGTCCGGTGGGTCCGGGGCGAATTGTACGTTATGTCATTGTGTCACTGTATTTGTAACTTATTGCACGCGCAGCGTGCGAAAAAAAAACATTTATATATATTTTCATATATTTTAAAAAAACTTTTGTTTCGGCAAATTTAGGGGACATACGCCGGATCCGCCTCTCCCTGGTGCCGCCTATGGATGATGTTCAATATTGGTAAAAATTACATAAATCTGTAATGAATATAATTGAACCATATCAATATTTTAAATTTTTGTTTCTGTACACAATTGAAATATACCTAAATTTCAGTCCGATTGGGAAACTCTCTATTCATCCGAATAGCTTCAAATTGTCCGTAGGATTCCGACATTGTTTATGTCATGTGATGCGTGTCTAATCTGCGTCTCATTTGTAATAATATGCGTTCCCAATAAAATGTGTGTCCATACATGCATAAATATAAAAAACACATTTAACTATCTTTCCATGATATTATTTATCACACGCTTCAAAACTAATACACTTCTCAGATTAAGTTTAAAACGTTGTTATTTTTTAAATACACATAATCTGCTTTAAAGGTTTTTCTTTTTATTTTTCGTTATTCGTGGATTTAACCCCATGTTACGTCACTAGACTAAGGGATATGCATTATTTAACTAAATATGGTCATATGCCACGGTTTATGACCACCAACATATCGAGTCAAAAGTGTGTTTATGAAACACAAGTTTGGAATTTTATCTAAAATGTAGCTAACATAGGGACGGTTTATTACTTCATAAAGATGGACTGAATAGTTTCCAAGTTAAAGTTAAGTTATATACGTCTAGTCCATGGACAGTGGATACAATATTAATTGTGGAGGATTTACTTTTTATTAATTAGATGTTTATAAACCTTACTGATCAAAATATATGAGAAATATACGTGAAGTGCCAGTCTGCGGGGTTTTTTTTATACATTTCATATACCTTGGATGTTGAAAAGGCATCTGTGTATTTAGTATAACACTATTTATAAATAATCAATTCGTTTCAAGTTTATAATTTAGCTGTAGGGTTTGTGATATGGGCCAAACGTACGACAGGCAGGTGTTTCAATTCCCCTATTTTTTACTTTTTTTTCTGATAATCGCATTTAAACCAATTATAGACAACGATTTTATGGCGCTATTACACTAACCATAATAAGAATGAAATTGGAAATTTATTTTAAGGTTTGAATTTGCAGTGTTACGACAGTAAATGTCAGTTTATATAAACACGGAAATTTCGATATTTCTTTTCTGACTTTTTAAAATACGCGTAGTTTATTTTCAGTTGGATTGTGTCCTTATAGCGAGAAAATCATTCGTAATTGGAATTTATATTTGGCCCGAAGGGAATTGAACTGAAAGTATGGAATAGAACAAGTTTTATTACTTGACTTGGTAATAAAATAACGATACAATTTTGGATATTACAATGTTATTTTTACCGACCATAGATAATGGTGGACGTGTGCCTGGTGATTCGAAAAAGATCGGCAGCCAGCCACAACCGGGTCACCATATTCAGCATAAGAAAGAGCAAAGATCCTTGTTAGAAATTTCGCAAAATATTTCTTCCATCCGAAACGACGATGGGAAGAAGCTAAGGTCAAGGTCATACGATCCTTCTTCTGGGGATGAGAAGGAGAATATAAGAGAAAGAAAGAAACTTAAAACTGACCGCAGTAAAAGTGTCAGTCATGGTACGCAGCTACAGAATCTGAAGCGAACACAGGAACTCAAGGATAAAAACAAAGACTTCATGAACCATCCAGTGAACGTTGGTGCTAAAAATAGATATCCGGACACAACCGGGCCTAACCGTCGTGTCCGGTTCAACAGCAGTTCGGAGGAATCAGTCGGAATTAGAGATTTCCGGGAAAGATCCGTTTTAGCGGCCTCGTCGCCAAAACCTAGACAGCGTGATTTTGGGAATAGAGACCGTAATGTCAATATTGCCCATGACGACTCTCGTGGAAACAACAATGAAGGATCTCCCACTAGTCCAAGACGTCAACCCGCGCATGGAACGCATCAAGCTAGACTAGAAGCGGCTCGCTCAAGGGCTCGGGTTTGGGCGGAGACCTACTCGGACCCTGGACCGAGTGTAAAGTAAGTCGTATTACTATTTGTTTTTAAATTGATATTCATACGAAGCAGTGTTTACCAATTTATTTCATTCATGGATAAATTCACACGGAATAAAAAGATCACTCCGCCATTTTTAGTTAAGAAAATCATACACAACATGGTATTTTAATTGTTTCTGTGGATTAGTTTGGCATGAAAATTGATGAATATAATTATGAACGTATAGTGGGGAACGCTTTCTGTTTCTGTATATCTTGATATCTGCCTGTAAAAACATATTTGCAAAATACAGTATGACCTCTGAAAATCGGACCCTTTCGGACAAGGCCAAAACGTCGGTTTTCTGAGAATTACAGTTTTCTGAGAACTAATGATTGAGGAAGAGAAATAAAAAGAAAATGGGACTAGGAAATTGTCCGATTTTCAGAGAATTCCGGTTTCTAAGCAGTCCGTCTATCAGGGATTATACTGCAGGGGTCATACTGTACATATTTTGCGCATTGTAGGAATTTTACGCAGCATTTAAAATTATGTACTACAGGTTTGCCCGACCAATGTTCCTTGGTTATCTTACAGAGGTACATTGGCCCATTTCTTACGGTACAGCCACCAACCTCTTCCATTGCGATGAATGGTCCATTGACGTGATAAACAAATAACATTTTGAGTACAGTATTCTTACAATAGTTACTAAGGACGATCTATGACTTGCCATATCCGGGCCTTCAACCCATATCCCGGCGGGCTCCCTGCGCTCTTCCAGATGAGCTTACCAGAGGGGCAAGCGTGTATTGTCGCCTTAGAATGCTAAGGGCCTATCCGCACTGTTCACGAAGCGCAGATAAGCCCTTTTAATTCTAAGATGGCGATATTGTGTATTTAATATTTTTATAAAGAGTTGATATTAATTCCATTTACAATGCAATCGTTCCACAATGCGAATGCTATATACATTCTACAAGATAATATAACACGTTGATGTGACAAAGGTAAAATATGTAAGTTTGAATAGGGTGACCAGGTCAACAATTATCCATGTGGTCAGTTATATTGCCGATTAAGAACTTATCTATTGTGTTTTATTTTATTTGAATAGTTTTAGCATTAAATGTCTTGAATAAATTTGGGACATTACGATCAAATGTTTATGTAAATTTCATTGACCGACGTCTTTATGTAAAGCTGCTATATCAAACCCTTAGAAGCACCGTTGTTGACATTAGTCAAATGAACTCTAAGGAGGGAGCTTGTTCCCTTTCTGAAAGGGACTCCGGGCCATAAGTCAAATTTCAAGTGTATTTTTTGGACCGTTGACACGTAAACTTACCACGAATTAAAATATAACCGTTACCATGGTAACCTTTATTTACCGCCGTTTATAGAATTTCGTTCTGTTTGGAGTGTGACCAGGACCTTCACGAAATAGCTACAAATTTATGTTGTTGAGAAGTTGTAGCTCTAGAGAAGTTAAATTAATTGTTAAATCGTACAGTGGGAATGAATTATTAAGGGAGGTTGTTGCTCAAGAGGGGACCGCTCTGGAGAGGTTGCACTGTAATTGATGAACAAACGAAAATACACTGAGATCTATCAATCATAGAAGTATATTTATAAAGGTACATGAACAAAAACTAGCTCAAATCATACATGATATATTTTAATCTCAAATTATCAAATTGTTCAGTTGGATATAAGACACACCTTACAGTTACTAATGTAAATACGAATTGAACCAGTTTGTTAAACATTTAGTGCCTGTTAATTTTGACATACTAATACGCGTCTCAGTAATTATATACATTGTATATGTCAACTATTTAAAAATCTGTCCTTATGAATAATTCAAATACATTGAATAGAGAAATACTTCTTTTTCTCGGCATAAAAGGCAAATAGTAATCGCTTAATCTGTCCGTCTGTGTGCGATTTAGTTTGACCGTCATTTTGCAATACCATTCTAAATGTGTATGCATATCAATTATATTTAAATCAATAAATCAATTCTATTTAACAAACGTTTCCTCGATATTTCGCCCTATATTAAGTAAAATTGATGATATTAACCGCAGTAGATATTGTACTATTAAAACATTCGATTAAATATTAGCGAGCCAAAGGCTAATTACTCTCGTGTCTATTCTATGGGGAAAAATACTAATACCCGACCTTGTGCAGGCGTACTTCTCAAACTTAGCACTAGATACACCTTGTCGTGTATAGAATAGCTTTGAAGTTTTATGTTCGGTGTACAGTAAAACCTCGATAATGAGACCTTCTTCTGTACCCGAAAATCGGTCGTAATAAAGAGGTGGTCTTATTATCAAGTTGAATTATAGGGGAGTAATTGAAAACTGGTCCGGAATGAGAAGTGATCATAATTAGGTGGTTGTAGTACTGAGGTGGTCGCTATTTTCGATATTTTACTGTATATCATTATATGTTTTTATCATTATCAATATTATTATAATTCTCCTTTTACGTTTGTAGAAATTCTTGTATGTCGTCTGCTTCTTCTTGAAAGTACATTATTACATACTGTTTGGGTATGATTTTAGTAATATTTCTTATTTTGATCTCATACTTAGAGCATACATACTTAACCATTCGAATATGTGTTCATCGAAACATTTGACCTTGACCTTTGTCCCAGACGCTCAAGGTCACGATATATTTGTAGCTCATAATCATTTTTCTTACTAGATAAACAATCCTGTAGTAAGACTGGCGTTTTTTTTTGTCTAAAAATACCCACTAATAACGATAATTACAGTATTAATGACAAGAGTAATTATTATTATTATTATTTTTAATGGGCTTATGAACACGAATGGCGCCGTCTTGTATGAAATTCTTCGTTTTCTGATATGATCGAGACGTTAAGAGATATCACAATGCCCTTCATCTCGTCGCGCGATCGCATGGTTGTAGTATAAAATGTCTGACCCGAAGATATGATGTTGAACTTTTTCCGATTGAATTGAAACTACAAGTTCTGTCTCCGCTTTAGATCTATTCAAGTATCATAAATAAAAGTATGTATGGGAATGTCGTCTTAATTGCGCCCATTTATATTTTTGTATTATCCTAAATCAAATATCAAATGTCAGAAAAAATCCGGGAATTACATTAAAATGTTTTTGTTTGTTTGTGAATGACTTCAACCTACGCGAAATTTAAAAAAAATGAGTAGCCTTGACATTCTTTATCGGAAAAGCGTTCGGAACGTCTCGGACGTTTTCGTTGCTGTTTTGATTTGATATTGAAAAAGAATCGGGTAGCTTCGAGTGTTTCCGTAAAAGTTCGTTTCTATTAGTCTCCTTTCGACGAAGCCTCATAAATCCATTTTAATGCATCTTATCAGACGATGCGATCCGAACTCATAATTTCTACAAATGCCCCTGACTTCACCATTTATGCATATTTGTTTTATAACAAATATTTGTAAAGGTACAATTTTACACAGTAAGATATTGGTATTGAAATAATGCAATACTCGTATTTCTTCTGACCTTTTAGTACGGATACACTTTTAATTAATTTGAACTCGATTGGATGGTCCTGAAAAAAAATATAATTTGAACTAATGACATGACAGCATTATTGGGCTGTTTGCTGAAAACTGGATCATGACCTCAGATAGTGAAAAGTTGACATCGTAAGGCATCAAACTCCTACATATAAATGTGAAGTCAAACTTAATTACAAATTTTACACTGTGTGATATTTTTTCCATATGACAAATAAAAAAGTCATGTGAATAAAGACCACCGCATGAACAACGGCCATAACACGTTAGGCCTAAAAAATAGCTTGTTTTCTCTATCCCGACCGACACTATGTTTTTTTGGTAAAATTATAATTTTGCAAAACGAAAATAAATGTTTGTCACATTCTGGAATAAAAATTATAATAAAAAATAAATCCCTACCTACAGACCCTATTTCTTCCAGAGCCGATAGCGGAAACAAGATATTTTCGGCCTTACACAATATGAACTTGGGATTCATAAATATGACAAGCTTACCGCAGAATATAGTTCAACTAGGAATTGGGCCACATTTCCTCGCCCACGTAGACTTCGTTTATAGGTAAAATTGAGAACGTAATTTACAACCAGCAGACCCGGTCCTGGCAGGTCATACCCTTCTATGAAAATTTGTCAAAAATATCAATTATCCTCCTTATGTGGAGAGGTTGCCGACTCCTTGTAGAAAGGTAAGTCAGTACTGGTTAGAATATAATCCAGGAAAACTGGTTAGAATATAATTCAGGAAAACTGGTTAGAATATAGTCCAGGAAAACTGGTTAGAATATAGTCCAGGAAAACTGGTTAGAATATAGTCCAGGAAAACTGGTTAGAATATAGTCCAGGAAAACTGGTTATGTTCAACAGTCACGATCTACTGACGCTCAGAAATGTTCATCACTTCTGAACATTACTCAAATACAGCCTTGATTTGCATTTATTTGATAAAGGAATTATATTTTAGGTGATTATTTGAAGAAGTTAAAACTGTTGGAAAATGGCGTTAAACCCAGTAAAAAAGACGATTACCGGAATTGTCGTGTTTTGCAGTATGCACTATTATTAAAATTTCAATGAAAAATAATTACAAAATGCATCAATCAATAGATACGATAACATTACCGGTATTTACTCATTCGTGTAATGTGACTTGATTGTGTGGTGTGATCTAAAGACGTTTGTACAGTTGCCTAGCAACACCAATGTACGTCTGTTTTAGTGGTTCTTTCAAAAGCTAACTCTGTCATCGTGTTTATTATATAATTCAATATTTACCCTCTCTTTATTGTAATGTCAAGTGTACTTGAAACATTCAGTTCTTTTATACTTTAAGCATTACACTTTTTCTTTTTTTCCTTTAATTGTAAATGTATTGGCAAGCCTAAGTTAGTTATATTTAATTCAAAATAAACACTTTTTTGTCAAGGGTACATCCGTCCGATTGTCCTTGTCGATATATATTGAATGAGGAATATTAAATAGCAAATGAAAACGAATTTGTAAATATGAGGCCTTTAAAAATCGCGTTTTCTTATATTTATTGTAATTCTTATACAGTGTAACCTCTTCAACACCTTTTGGGAGAAATAAATTTATGTTGTCGTTGAGAGGTTGTTGCTCTAGAGAGGTTAAATTAATATTTAAATCGTACAGTGGGAAAAATCATGATGTTGTTGAAGGAAGGTTGTTGCTCAAGAGAGGGCCGCTCTGGAGAGGTTGCACTGTAGAAACTTAGATATTTTCTTGATTGTTACGACTCAGGAAAATCATATATTTCACGAAAGCAAATGTTCACTAAAACTTACGTAGTTCAGATTTCTATTTGCATTTCATTCCAGTCCCAGTGTATCCAGTTTAATTTTGTCACTCACCTCTGACTTTGCAAATGCAGGAAATTAATTTCAAATTAAATTTGGGGTTGAGGGTTTGCCATGTTTGCAAGAAAATTTCAGTTATACCCGGCAGACTATTAACCAGTCTGTTCTTGGATTTTGTACTGGTACTGATTTAATTTCTGCAATTGATAGCTAACCGGAATATTCAGTGATGTCGGCCTTGATTAAAATGTCTTCAGCTAAATCGTCAGAGAGAACATGGTTCTGGCCAAAGATTCGAACTCAAAACGCCGAGATTTGTACGCCTAACGCCGTCTCTATTGAACTAAACGGTTGGTGCCGCGACCGTGGTCCAGTGGTTAGTGTCCTGGACCCGGAGATTCGGGTTCAAGCCCCGGTCGCGACAGGTCATACCCTTCTATGAAAATTAACAAAAAATGTTGATTTTCCTCCATATGTGAAGAAGTTGGTGGCTTCTTGTGGAAGAGTAGGCTAGTACTGATTAGTATTCAGTCCACGAAAACTGGTAAGGTGAACTGGCCGCCGTATACAACCGAAAAATTGTTGAAAAAACGGCGTTAAAACCTAGTGACAATAAGTCAAATAAAAACAAACAGGTGAACAAACGGTGGAGCTACATTACATTAAGCGGGAAAGAAGTTAATTGTTTGAATAGAAATAGAAGAAATGGATTCTGTTATGCATCTTAATGATCTGTGTAGGTAATCTGTCAATAACTACATCGAAACTACGTTGATATACAAGCATAAAAATCCGTAAAATAAAGAACAAACGAAGAAAGTCGAATTAATTTGTAAGTTTACGTTAAAGTATATATACATAACAAGTCGCGCGGTCGAAAGGCGTTTACATTTCATAGTCGATAAATATAGAGGTTTCTTAATATACGCTATACGATATTGAAATGTCAATATTTTAGAACGACTTACGGATCTGCGATGTGTTAACAATACGGTATTTAAGTATTTTTGTGTTCGGACTGATATAAGCAAATAAGCTACCGTTCAAAGGTGAAATATACAAACACTGCTACATATATTTATTTTTGTACTTAATTTTTTTTTCAAGAAATTCTTCAAATCAAATTCATGGTTGTCGCAGCGGGTCCAAATTAATATAAATACGAGTTGTATTAAAGCGGCGGTCCTTCTCACCAACAAAAGGATACCGTGGTATTTGGAATATACAATATGCATAAATTGACCAGTACCTACATAAATTAAGATATCAAAAAAATCTACATTTTATGTAAATTTAATACGGTATCTTTTAAGCACAATACAGTTGAAACTCTAAACTGGTTCCCCTATAAATCGGTTTCCCCTCTAAACCGGCCAAATAACCTGGTCCCGGGCTCGGTCGGTTTTGAGGGGCTCCACTGTACTTGAATTCTTTCTAATTTACTGCTATACTCGTGGTTAAGATGTTTTGTATAAATGTTAAAAAACTAGACGCACGATTTTATTATCTAATTTCAAGAAGAAGCGATTTACGGCAAGTTTCTGACCTGAAATCAAAATTACCTACAACTACTGTAAAACCTCGATAATGAGACCTCTTACGGTACCCGAAAAATCGTTCGCAATAATGAGGTCGTCTCATAATCAATTTGAATTATTGGGGAGTTTCTGAGAGCCGGTCCGGAAATATGTGGTCGTTATAACAAGGTGGTCGTAATAGTGGTTTTACTGTGTATGAACTAAAATATTTAATTTTTTCACATAAAATCATGAATCTTTTGGCGAATGAATTTATGGACCTGACTATATGGAGTAATGTTTGATTATATAAAAAAACTATGATAAATCGTCGAATTTATTAAATTCCGCATATCTTAATAAAACTTGGTTGGTATAATTAAAGTTAAGAAGGGATTTTAAAGGCATGATAAATCTATACCGTCGTTGATATTTATTTTAATTATTTGAAACTATAGCTCTAAGAATTAAAATTGTGTACCAAGTATCTATGTACGTTTTTTTTGTTCAAAACAAACATTTTAAGTGCATTTTTACTCACTTTCTCTGTTTACATGTTTAGTAATGACATGTAATACGAAAAATAAGACGTTTAGTATATTTCAAAAGTAAGTTTATTTGTGATAGATTCATAGTTCAGAGATAGATTAGTGTAAATTATTTATCACTTTACCCTTGCTCATCAACGCTCTAAGTTCGAATACCGCATTTATCAGTAAAATTAGAGCATGGCGAAACTGTCTAGATAGCTTACGGAAGTTTGGTGGTTCGATCCAGTTGTAAACCTGGGGGCCTCCCATCACCGTTAAAAGCCGAAACAGTCGCCATATGACCCTGATTGGAACACCCCCACTAAAAAAAATGTTAGTGTCATTTTTTCAGTTACTCACTGGCTCATTGAAACAAAACTCAAAATTCTGACTTATAAATTCAATGTATACTCAACTGAACCAGGGTTATCACCGAATGAAATGAACAACATAGGATATGGGATGATTGGATATGGTTAGGGAACATATAAGTGTCTCTGATTTCACCCATTAGGCGATAACGACAATTATCGCCTTTAAAACAATAGTTATCGCGTGGAACTAGCGAAATTTAACATGGACCAAATAGGTTCCCGTACTTATCCTCCTTATCCAGTATCATAACTTCGATAAAATATTTCAATATCGTTAAACATTGTTTAGAATAGACTTAAATACACTTTGACCAGGTCACTATGTAACTAGGTATCGCTTAATAACATTAAGTATAAAACGTTTGCCATGATTCAGAACTATCCTTCCCTTTCAATTAAAATACTAACGTCTGATAAGACAGTGTGTAATTTTATCTGTCTGATCTATAAAAACAACCGTGCACCGTACAACGTCACATAGATACCCACTTCAACATAAAGGCCACCTCATTATACCGACCTCTTACATTAAAAAAGATAACATAAAGGTCACCTCATTATACCGACCTTTTATATTAAAAAAGACAACATAACGGTCACCTTATTATACCGACCTCTTATATTAAAAAAGACAACATAACGGTCACCTTATTATACCGACCTCTTATATTAAAAAAGATAACATAAAGGCCACCTCATTATACCGACCTCATATATTTAAAAAAGACTACATAAAGGCCACCTCATTATACCGACCTCTTATATTAAAAAAAACTGATTTTCAATATGTCATCTTTATTTCAGCTAGTGAATAAGGCCTGGGCATTCAGAGACGGTATTTGTATTGTAGCGTATTTGATATGAAAATTCGTGTGGGTCGATGATGAAGTGACATGCGTTTGTTTACTAGATCAGACACCATTTTTTATTCCTATTGATTCCCTTTTAAAGATTGATATATACAACTTAAACATATTTAACAATCTATTCATAGGCGTTTTATTCAAACCGGGTAATCGCGTTTGCCAGCATTTAAAATAGAAAAAAACTTCAATATAGCATACACAAGCTGTATGAAGTAGTCAACAAAAACGGATTTAAAAGGCAAACAAATAAGTCTGAATGTTCAAATAGTTTATTTTTTCAATCATATGTATGTAAATGTTCGTCTTTCAATAACTTTGATACTTAACTATATCTACATAACTAAATATCGAACCCTTGATTTTACTCTCCTTTCCGTTACTTGTACACACTTCTCTCTTGATTTTACATTTTTCTCTACGCTTGATTTTATATTTTTCTCTCCCTTGATTTTACTTTTTTCTTTCCCTCGATTTTACATTTTTCTCTCTCTTGATTTTACATTTTTCTCTACTCTTGATTTTATATTTTTCTCTCTCTTGATTTTACATTTTTCTCTCTCTTGATTTTACATTTTTCTTTCCCTCGATTTTACATTTTTCTGTCCCTTGATGTTACATTTTTCTCTCCCTCGATTTTACATTTTTCTGTCCCTTGATTTTACATTTTTCTCTCCCTTGATTTTACATTTTTCTCTCCCTTGATTTTATATTTTTCTCTCCTATATTTTACATTTTCTTCAGGTTAGCAGTACATAAACTTTAGGCAAAACAATATTTTTATCCATTACTAAATAAAAAAACAAAGAACTTAATATTATTAATTATTTGTTCCATCAATGAAGCAATTTGAGGAGATGAAAATCGCGTGTTTGTTCATGATTAGTTTGCTGTGAAGGATAATGTTTAATTGTAAATGACTTCATGAGGCCCACCCAGATCTTCTAATTTGTATGCCCACCAATCTGGACGATATTTAGTGATTGCAGTGTCCAATCTGTCCAAAAATTTTGATTTTTAAAACGTTTTGTACAAGCATGTCATTATGATCCGTATCCAATAGGACAGTTACAATTTAGATGGTTTGAAAAAAACATTAAGCCCTGGTGAGATTCCATGTCCTGTCTGTTCTTTCGTCATTCATATACAGTATAACCCCTAATATTAAGTCCCACCTTTGCAACCAAAATATAATCCCCAAAAATTGTTGAAATACTCATTTTATCATTATGAAATTTAGAGATAAATTAAATACCTGGTCGAAAACTAGTGGTCGTTATCATGAGTTGGTCGTAATATCGAAGTGTACGTTAAGTGGGGTTTTACTGTAAATGTTTATAACCACTTAAAGTATGGAATTAATGGTGATTTCGATATCTTTTTATCAGATAAACAAATCACAAGAATTTTTTGACTCACCAAAACCAAGTACAGATGCATTGAAATCAAATATGATCACGTGATTAGACTCGTTTGACACCCCCTTCCCACCAAATAAGGGTGTGGTATCATACACTGCACTCTTACGAACTCTCATTGCACAGATAAGTCTTTAATCCAATGGTTAAAATCTATGCCAAGTTGGAATTTTCTCTTATACGAGTTAAAATTTTAAAGATATTTTACCACTTAAAAAACAAATCAAATATTAATCCTGATTAATTCTTTAATGCTATTTCGTTCCAAACTTGGCTTTGTTTAAAGTGCTCTAATCATTGCATAATCCCTTAGATATAACTTCATTTATGTCTTGATTTGTTATTTGTTGTGTTGTTACATAAAAAAAGTGTTCTTTAATTAGTGTGATTTTTTTTAAAAAAATTCTTTTGGAATTAAATTTCTGTTCCAGCCCCGTGAATTATTTCCAAACATTTGTGATTAAAACGTGTCCAGCTCTCGGAGAGACTTATTCAAATGGATGCTCATGTTTTTCATGATAAAATTTCAGGCATGTTTTATGAATGTGATAAAATTAAAATTCTAATTGTACTGTGAATCAAGCTTATATTCTATGTTTCGTGACACGACACATTGTTGCAGTCGTGAAAACATTCAAATACGTTACTAAAACATCAACTACGTTAAGATGATAAATTTTCGTTGTGACAGGATTTATATATATACGCGTATACTTGAAAAATGATGTCATGCTAGCTCAACTTTACTCCAATTGCCTCTGTGCCAGTAATAACAGATAAAGTGAATGATGTATTTAGTTATAGCGAATTGTTACGTATAGATTGAACAATGCATACCATGCTAGGCAGCATGTCAGGGACCAAGAACCTATCAGGTGTTCATGCACTACCTAATATAGGCGAAAAGCCGGAAATTGACGGTAATGCAAACAAATTTATCTATGTTCCCGAACTCTCCAAAAAGGTTAATTACTTGCACGTCCAATTCCCAAGCGTAGATAGGTCGGAATGGGCTGACGGCAACGTAAGAACATGGTTATACCCTAGTGATTCGGAAAGTGTATTTTCCCAGATGGAATCTGAACCTGAAATTGAATGGCAACCAAGGAAGGTCTCATTTAATAGCAACGTTGTCGTAAGGTAAGGATTTCAATAAATCCGTTCTGAACAAGGGTATATCTTGTTGCTAACAGTATTTTGCGTAAAATCATGATATTGTCAGATCTCGTCCGGATCACGGTACAATAAAAGCTAAAACACGCAAACCACATTCTTAAAATGGTTTACAACCAATGAGATACAAATGTACAATAATTTGCTTGACATCTATAAACGATATACATGGGCGAATATATTTTAATGATTTTTCTACTCACCTATTGATTCGGGCAGAAATAGGGGTTGCTGTCGAATGAACGAAGTCGTATTTTTGGAGTCCTGGCAACACTGGCTACCTGCATCTGGCCAAACTTTGTTTTTTTCATGTTTGCTAGAAATAAGATTTACATGTATATGACATCTAATCTTAAAAAGTGGTATCTTGATGCAACTTATTCTCACAAAGTGTAGAGGTACCTTTTTATTTATTTATGTATGATAATTCACCGCTGACGTTTTACAGTTTTACCTGCTCATTAATAACTAGACACAATATATCGCCCGTCTTTCTTTGACCACAGATGAGTTTTGGTGCACCATTATTTTCATGTTTTTTTCGTGATGTATTGTTAACCACAGTTCCATGTTTAACCTGTCATCAACTCGCCTACCTCTGTAGGGAAAACGTTGAGTCTTCGGGCTTCGAGATTGTATGTTCAAACCCTGAGCGCGACTTGTTCTCAGCAATGATTAGGTTGATGATATTATGTCCAAGGTCATTAGTCCTCCAAAGCCGACATAGGTAATTCATAAGGAGACAAGGTCTGTTGGAAGTTTGGATAACTAGGTGGTTTCAAAGAATCAAAGAACACTGGTTAAATTAAATGCCGGCTCGTATACAACTGAAGTAATAACAGGACGGGCTTAAAACTAACAAAATATATTTCTGATAACCCGTCTGTAATTATTTGTCCTATGTTATCATCTTTATATTGAAACACTTAATATTCAGTCAAGATGGCCTCGTTCAAGGATCCAACTCGTGACCTTTCGATTCACTGTCCTGTCCACTAGCGGCACAGCTAGCAGGGAAAGACACGGTTACAACATTTTATGTTCGCAGTTTTCGGGGGAGTTTAACTTAACAATTAACCTCATGATTATCAGCGCTCTAGGAAAACTTTGATGACTAGATTTTGCCTGATTACTTTTGTTTGTTTAATAATTCTAAATTGGCCCAAATAATACGGACTGTCAGAGCGAGTACTTAAACTCAACTTTATCATACCGGTTAATATTAAATGCCGTATCGGCTCCGTTCACAGTCCGCTATTCTGTATTAGTTATCCTCGCCAAAATTATGAATAAAGATATTGTAATTGATTAATTAAACAATGACTTTAAATTCTTAAATTCAATACTGAACTATATTGTTCACATCTACACTTGTTTGTATGCTTTTTTGTATCAGAGTCAAGTTATAGTACATTAAAACAATGCCTCGTACAATGTTAAATGTGTAATGATTTTTTGTATTGCTGATATAAATATATCGTTCCTATGTTTACCGTTCTCTATACAGGATTAAAATGTTTGTTGATTTTCCGGTAAAAAATGTGACCTGTCTGTGATGGAAGTGTTACGGATAAATCTTTTATGTACTATGATTGTATGAATGTAAACCTTTTTTTTCAAATTTTCTTTCGTGAGTTTGAGCTACAACATTAGAATGTCACACAAACGTATGGATGAACATACGTGGTTATGTCGAATAAACTGTCGATATTAGTGATTAGTGATGTTTTTGACACGTGCAGTTCAGCTGTACGTGGGAATAACAGTGAGATAGTGGCCTTGTACGCGTGTTGATGAGTGATGTTCATTTTTATGGTGCATGCGATACAATGGATAGCAATTTTTTAACATGTAGTAATTCGGAGGAATTGATCCTAATTAGTTGTGTTTCAAATCTGTTCGTGTTAGATACTAACACAGTTAAAGCATTATCTTAAGTGAAAATATCTGAATTCCTTGAGTTAAACGCACGAATTTTTGTATAAATCTTGCTTGTGTCAGCTCACAACGGAATATAAACAATGGTTTGATAAACAACACATTCTTAAAATAGCGCACGTTGCACGAAGAACACGAATATAATGTACCGGCGAGTTGCATTCGATGCCATTCAGGGAAGTAAAAATCTAACCAATCTACGAGTACTTCCGGCCATTGGGGAAGGGTTTGCGCGTGATGAAAGTGTGCATATCGATGATATTCAAGTTGAAGAGAGCGAACAAGGCAGTACACAGTTTCCTTTGCCGATTAATCAAGTTCAAATCTTAGACAAAAAATCGAAGAGTGTTCATTTTGACCAGTTTGTATATATAAGGTAGGATGGCAATTAATTTTTAATTTGTGCGATTATCCAGTTTGTTTGTCTGTTGTTTCGCGGCCTATTCCACAGCTGTGGTCATTTAAGAGCCGCCCCAGAGATAGGGGACAAGATACAGGAGAACCGGGCTAATACATTCCTTAATCTTTTCGACTAGACCCTGTGGTTCTTTATTGTGTCCGGTGTAAATCACCAATACACGACTCATCCGTTTCCTGCTATTTTCTAAACGCTGTGTAGTTGGGGACACTAAAAACCGTCCCTGAAATATAAGAAGCGGCGCTGAGATTCGAACCCACGACCTTTCAAATGATGGTCAAGTGCGTTGCCACTAGACCACCGCGTCACCCCTATCCAGTTTGTCTCTTCATATCTGTCGGTCCACCAACTACCTCTGCCATAGTATGTTAAAATAACACAAAGATTTAAAACACCGCTTTTCATTGTCATAAAAAATGTACTTTAGAAAAGAAATGCGCGCATGCGAAGTATGCGTATAGTGAAACGTTGATATTAACACCACATTGAAAAAACGGCCTCTAAACTGAGGTTGCCTTATTATCAAGTTAAAAATCCAGAGGACATACTGTAAGTTTGTCCGAAAATTGGAGGTTGTTTTGACAAGGTGGCTTTAATAATAAAGCGTCACTGAGGTCTTAGAGTTGCGTGGTGTTATTTTTTTTTTTTTGATCACATGACACGCACAGAGTCTTCGGCCACGGTGCATCAGAACATGGTACGTTGGAGATTGAAAAGGAAGGTTTTCTGCGCATGCGCTCATATCATTATAAATTGTTTCTATATATATGTGTGTGTTGGGTATTTTAGCCTAAATATGATTTATGGAAAGTAGGTACTGAAGCTGCGTACAGGGTTAAAATAAAAAAAAATCCTGATAATTTAAACATGCAATCGGTTGAGTATCAATGAAATAGTCTGATCTTCCGAGTCTCTTATCATCTATTCGACTTATAATGAAATAATAAGCATGAAATATAAATAATAAAAAATCAGAATTACATTTGAATAGTATATTTTCAAAACAAGGGGAGTAACCACTGTCAGCAATTCAACGCTACTTTTTAGTACATCCAAATAGTACTCTTGATTCCTCTAGTCAGGCTAAAAATACCACCGTTGAAAACTAGGCATTGAATTACATTGTTGAAGTGTGTGATACGGTAGACCTGTATCTTTCTATGTTCAATGAAACCTCACTAATTGACCACCTCAACAATACCACCACCTCATTACAACGACCAATTACTTTAGGACCGGTTTTTGATATTTCCTGTTTATTTCAACTTGATAATGAGACCACCTCGACATTAGAACCATTTTTGTCAGGTCCTAAAGTGGTCTTATTATCGAGGTTGTTCTGTATACAAATATCACTAGCATGTTATAGAATAAATCCAGGATCAATCATTTTGTGTTAGAATGGACATCAGGTCTAATAATTGGACCGTAATACAGCCTTATTTTGTCGAGTGAGAATGCGATGCTGTAACATTGTGCTCTACAAACCGAATGAAAAAAGATGCTACAACGCCCATTCACACGCCCATCTTTTGCACTAGGGATCACCTCATTTTTTGCATTGGGGACTACCAGTCTTCTTATCTTTGCATGCTGGTAACCATTTCTTCCGTACATTTATTCAACAGTGGACAATCTCCCCTTTAACATTCTAATGTTGAAAAACTCCCTCGAACAAAAATTATTTCCTTAAAGACTATTAAGACTCTTTGAGTCCTTAAAATGTTATTTTTTTATTTTTAGGAAATCAAATTAGCATTTGTCATTTTCATAATTTGAAAACATTAGTTTATTATTACTGAGTGAGGCTAGAACCGGCCCTTACTCGAGCTGGTCTCTGCTGTGCTAACGAGTTCGAGCTCTGGACCGACAGCTGCGTATACTGACTCGCACACACAACCACTTCAAGATGAGGGACCAGAAACATTTTTTCTTTCATTCGATACTATTCCATATTCATGCAGTATTTGAATATATACAAAAAACATGGGAAAATTACCCACATTATGATATAATAGCGATAACCTTCACGAGATAAGTTTTTGTTGCGTGACACCGCTGAATTAGCTATTCAGATAAAATCTACCTTTTATACGATTATCGATTAACTTTATTTTTTTTTCTTTTTTATTTTTTTTCATACGGTTGCACATTGCTTCATAATTTTGTCGCAAAACCTGTACAGTTTTACCGCATGGTTGATAATCACTAGATGTATTGATATTAGTACAAGAGTATGTCTTTTATTTATATCTTAACCTAGTGAGCGAGTTTTATTTTTGAAATATTAAAATTCAAGGTTTTCTCGTCTTTCTTAATGTCATAATGACACAACTTCTGTAATGGAATACCAATACGTACAATAAGGACGTTTGAAGATATTTGTGGACCTTATTGACTGTATTTTAACTATATTTAACAAGTTTTCGTTTTCAGCCATACATTTATAGAGTTAATAGCATGTTTTGTGTGATTGTTTGAAGATATGTACGTGCAAATATTCAGGTATATAAAATAAACCTTGTGAATTTAAATATGAACGATGATTTTTATTGCAGTTTTTATGTACTTGTGTAAATATAATATTTTATTTGCTTACAAATAACTCTATCAACAAAACTTTATCCACAATATACACAAATATTTGCATATATTTGCACGTACATCTTTTTAACTATTCTTACAAAGCATTTTGTTGTTTGAATTCAGGGCCAAAATACCAGTTTAGCTTAGTTTATTCACAAATCAGCAAATATCTGCCTAAGGTAAAATTTACAAACATATATAAATATATACACAGAGCAGTGCAAATATATCATTAAATAATTACATCACATAGCAGAATTCTAAGAAAAGTGATACACAGTCAAACCTGTGAATAAAGGCCATCCTTGGGAAATACAAAACGTGACCTTAATCGACAGGTGGCCTTTATTGGGAGGTCAGTTTGTTCTACAATATCAGCGATGATTTTTCAAAGAATGACCTTCATTCACAGGGTGGCCATTATTCGGAGGTGGTCGCAGACACAGGTTAGACTGGACGGCTCAAATTGAAAAGAAAGTAAATGTCCTTTAGGCACAGTTATTCTGTATTCTGACGTGTACTTTATCAATTATGGTACAGTATAACCCTTGAAAACCGGACTCTCTGAAACCGGATTTTTCTGACAATCGGATGATATTTCAAGTACCAATTTTTCTCTTCTATGATCAGTAATTCCATGAAAACCGGAATTCTAAAAAAACGGACTTTTGGCCCGGTCCGGGAAAGTTCTGGTTTTCAGGAGTTACACTGTGCTATTAACTGTGACAGTTGTCAAACGGTCCTCTTATTTACGGGAAGCGCTCAATTAGAATTGAATGTTCTACAGGTAAATGCATATACAATTTGAAAAATCAAGAATTGCTGATAATTTATAAGAAAAATCCATTTAGATGGGTTGTTCTGTATTAAATACTTGTGTGCGGTAAAAAACGTACCGTATTTGGTTAGAATTGTTTGTCTGTCGTCTTGACTGTGTCCTCTTAAAAACTGATTCTCTTTGGTAAATATTCAGCTACCAGTCTATAATTTATATATTAGGTCTGTTTAGTATATTTTAACACTATTTTGCCTTTTTTGTTTGAAAGAACGATAAACAATATATACGTAATACTTGTAAGAAAAGACAAAAACACAATAATTCGGTCAAACCGTATAGACAGAAATTATACCCATTCATTGTCATATTGTTTCAGACCCATAAAAGCTTTTTAAGCTGTACAAATATGTTACTATATATATTAACATGTGTTTTATAAGACAGTATTGTTCCACACGGCTGTGTGATTGTCCTTACATCAACTTTGTTCGCTGACCTACTTGTCTAAAAACATGTGATACATATGCATAATTCGTAACCGTTAACGCCACTTTATGATTTCTAAAGAAAAGAAAACAAAAAGTAAATCTTAATCGGATATAAGGGGTTTGACAAATGTCTTTGATTGAATAGAATCAACGACCATGGTAAAAATAGTTTCATATTTACCCATAAAATAATTAACTTGCCATAAATATCAATGATAATTATTTCTTAACCAGCTGTAGGTTAAGAATTGAAAGAATTTATACCGGTATGTAAAAATAACTATTTTACAACAGGGTCTTTTAATACTTTCGAGCTTGGCCTTACCTTGTACGTCAGTGAACGTCGTTGGCAAAGTTACTTTTGACATTTTTGTACTCAAAAAGGTTCGAGCACGTGTCTGTCCGTTGTATTCGCATTTACGATCAAGATTTTAAAAGTATATTTTCGTACCATCATACAAATCAGTAAAAAATCAACAAGATTTACGATTTAATTCTCAGCTTACGATCGCATGTGTTAATCAAAGGGAACTTGGTGTTTTCAACCTTAATTCACTTCAAAACGATTGTTTTTGATAAAAAGTATTTGTTATCCTAACTGAAATTTAAAGTATTTTACCACTCGTATGTATGTTATAAGTACATGTATTGTTATCCTAATAAATTTTCTTATAATCAAAAGCAGATATTTCTCTTAATGATATTAAGTCCTGTTTAGCGTAAGAGGAGATAATCGCGTCATACTTTTCTACGGGGATGGGTAAAGTAGATATGTAAAAAGAAATGAAGCTTTCCGTCTGACATTTATTTTATTAGACTAATGCTCTTTGGGCACCGACCCGGCCTCCCGGAAATTCAATCCGGAAACGCATATCCTTGGGTGTAACATCGTAGTTCAAACTAACACAGAGAAACTACCATATGCTTAGCGGCTGACTTGTACCCGCGACCTCTATCTACATTTTTAGTTCTTCCGCCGGGAGATCTTGGTTCGAATCCCGGCCGCGGCAGGCTATTACCTTCCATGAAAATTTGACAAAAATGTCGATTTTCCTCCACATGTGGAGAAGTTGCCGGCTCCTTGTGGAAGGGTAAGTTAGTACTGGTTGGTATATAGTCCAGGAAAACCGGTCGCCGTATATAACTGAAAAATTGTTGAAAAACGGCGTTAAACCCAGTGAAACAAACAAAAGTTCTTCCGCTCTAGTTAAACAAACTTAATCGTAAAACTTGCATATTTTGTGTTAATTTTCATTACGTCTCCATAAATGTAGCATCATCAGTGGATTTATCCGGATCGTCTTTGCCAGCGAATTATTGACCAAACTTTTGCTCTGGAACGAGTAATTATCTTATTAAAAGATTAAAGGGGCTGGGCTCTAGATCTACTGTCATTCAAAATCTGATTTTTTATTTGCTTGTGATCATGACAAAAAGTAATATATAGATATAACAAGAATTTAAAAGCTGTGTTTTAGCACAATCCTTACTTACATCTAGATATGCAGGACATATAGCCACAGCATCTTAATACGCTTTAAATGGGTGCAAATTTAACTGCACAATGAATTCAAATGGACAAAATATCCACAAATTTACAAATATTAATTAACAGTAAGTCCTTAAAATGTTTTATGTGAGATTTTGACAATTACTCCTTTTTCGCTGGCGTTTTGCATCGCACCAACATCCAGGGTCACTTGGTGACATTCTCAGCTTAAACGGTGGAGGAAGACCTCAGGCTTAAACCTGGGTAGAACCACCGAACTTCCGTAAACTAACTGTAGACCTACTTCACATAAAATTTATGTCTCTGGTGGGATTCAAACACACAGCTATGAGGGGCTAATGATTATTAGTCAGAGCATAGAACCACTCGACCACAAGGGCGCCTTGTAATTAATAGTATCTAGAGTTTTATCCCTTTAATATGTAACAAAACTATCGATGTTTAAACGTTAAGAGTCGAGATGTTCTTAATTATATTTTGATTGTCTTTGAGCAAACTTGGCACAGGCTTCATTACACTCAAAATATGATTTGTGGAGATAAATAAACAATCCGCGTAAGATCACAATAGGTCGTCAAAGCCTTTCTTGTAGGATATCTGTAAGGATGATCTCAATGTGTCTCAAATGGCGCAGTTAATTGTTCGGCACAAATATTGTTAATGACTTATAGTTTATGTTTAATAAAAAAAATGTTTTTTAAATATGCGCGTTGATATAGAATCGGGGTGCAATATACTGGAGTATGGGCAACGCTTGTCTTCGATATTTGTTAAGATTGAAACCACTGCATTTACATGCAAAATGTAGGAATTGTATTTTTATGGAGTATATCGCGAATTTCAGCTATTTTTTTATAAAAGTTTTGCTACTTAAATATTGTTTCAGCATTAATTCTTCTAGTGTTTGTGTTACTTATGAGTAAACTGGAAGCCGGTTTCTGGATGTAATGCTTTAATGAAGGGCTTTTAGAATTTACTAGAATTAATAATTAGTGCCTCTTAAAAGCAAACGAGAGCTTTAACATCATGTGATACTATTCATGAATCTCTTATCTACGCGGCAGAGGGTTTCAGAAAAAAGATGCGGATTTATATGAAATTAAATTGCAATGTACAGAGAAATCACTATGGTTAAGTATGTGAAAAAACAATTATTAGAGCGTTTTGCGGATACTCCTTCACCATCAAAGAATCTCACTGATCAACAGGTGGTGCCACCTATCGGAAAGTCGAGGAAATTTAATCGTGTGACAAGTAGACAGAGTCTTCATCTCGAGGATATAAAATTAGAGAAAAAATCAGCGACTGAGTTTGGATGGCCCAGACCTGTAGATAAAATTGTTGTAAATGTTGATAAGCAGAAGACGGTGCATTTTGATGATGTTGTGCGAATTAGGTAACTTTTATTTATTGTTGTACCAGTTTTGTACCTTATTTTGCAGAACTCTAGCGATCAAATGATAATATTTTTTCTTAACTTAAAAACTTAAATACGTTTTTCAAACCGCGGCCAAATCAAATGCCACTTTAGGTAAGAAAAATGTGGCCTTTATTGACTTGTGGCATATATTCGGATGTCAGTTTGTTCTAAATAATCAATGACGGGTTTCAAAGAATGGCCTTTATTCACAGAGCGGCTTTTATTTGGAAGTGGCTGCAATCACAGGTTTGACTGTAGCTTTGCTTGTTTTAAAATTGAGGAAGAATTCCAGCAACTTCATGTGTGAGATTGAATGTCAAGGACGTCTTGAGAAGTGATTTACATTATTATCAAACCTGCTGTATCAACGCAGTGTTCCTTAAGGTCAAAATAGCTTCAAATTATGCGCGAAATTACTCCATGCGCAAAGCATTCTTACTTAGTCTTCCGCGCATGTTGTTAGTTTAATTGTCAATTGCTTGGAAATTAAAGTAGATGGAATATATCTCTCGTGCGTTTTTCGGTGTTCAAGCACCTCACTCATTTTTTTAAAAAAAAAACGCGTTTGTATAACTTTTATCGTTCGACAAGTCGGTGTCATGAATAAATGACAAACAAATTAATCCGGAACACGTCCGGAACTAGTTTGTTTTCTTTCTTTTCTCATAATTGCGCACTTCAAATATCGATTGATTGGATTTACCACCGTCTTAATGTACTTTAATGTCTGCGGGAACATTAAGTAAATACGGGTTCGTCTACGTGGGGTATGAATATATTATTTTCAAGATTGCATGTTGAAATTACATTCGAAAAAAATGAATGAAATAATAACCATTCTCGAATTACTAGGATCTTTCTACAGTTAACACAATTGAGTGGGTACGCCTTATGCATTTTTTGTACTTATTACTTTTAATCTAACAATCCGAATCTAAAAGGCGTGCAAATTTATTTCATTGAAGCGTTTTAATAGTCGTGTGTGAATCAGTCATATTTACAGCTAAGATTATTGTGGCGGCATGTTTTTTATTGATGTACAATTATCGTATAAATGCAAAATTTAAAAGATCTTTGTCCATCTAAACGTCATAGTTTGCGGCCACCTCCGAATAAAGACCACCCTGTGAATAAACGCCATTCTTTGAAAAACCGTCACTGATTATTTAGGACAAACTGATTTCCAAATAGAGGCCACCTGTCAATAAAGACCATATTTTGTCTTTCCCAAGGGTGGCCTTTGTTCACAGGTTTGACTGTAATTGTAAATAAATTATTACATAACTTGATAAATAGTCTTCAAAAATATATACATGCTAAAACCCTAGAGAAAATCAACACGGTCACACTGTGGTGATTAAAATGTGCTGTGAGATTTATCTCCCTCTATTTATTGTGAAACTAGACAATATTATCAATAATTGGGGGGGGGCTTAATGTTAAATATTGAATATCTCTTTGGGTAACTTGCCGATAATAGACCGGCTTGTCAAATGTTAGAATAATTTGATTCAATTTAATATACAGCCATCTTAGTTCAGTATTTGTTGAAGTCTAATTCTTGTCCAAGAATTAAGCAAAAAAAATCAAGTTTATGATTAATTTTGTTGGGTCCATTATTTTCCTGCGAGATAGCTTCCTCACGCATAAATTAGGTCTCAGATGAGATTTTAACTCACTGGGGTGTGTGGCTGATAATTATTAGTCTGAGGCCCTTACCACTCGCCCAAGGAGGTCCCTGGGCGAGGTTCTGAGGTTGGTTCTGAGGCAGTCAATAATTCACTAACAATGCTGTATTCTAAGATAGGTATTTTATAGCAGTTTTGGGTACATTTGACTCTTTAAATAGAATCTAATTTACCTTTGTGCACCTTCGGTCTCACTAAAGAAATTGGTTTGATCTTTAATATCAGTTCGTTAGTGCTAAAAAGTTGTAACTCTTCACAAAGGGCGTCTTTATTCACAAATGAACGTTAATTAATGCTTAGGTCGTACTGCACACGGGATACTTTCTATTCTTCAAGTAATGTAGAAATGAGATATTGCAACTTAGATACTTTATCGCCCACCCAAGTTGGTAAAATTGTTCAAGGCCTGAAAATCATAATAATTTCTTTTCTTGGCCTACGTAAGATGTTATCATTGATAATTTTACACTGCACTTACAAAATTATGCATTTATTGTGTATTAACGGTATAAAGGAAAAGCACCCTGCTTTAAATAATTTAAGTATCGCCTGATGTTAGCCCATTTATTTGTTAATGTTTGTTATTTGGTTATTTTAGGGGCATTGTATTAATGTTTGGGGCTTTGTTTAAGTACACACGCACTCAGTATTAAAAAGTCCGGTCCGCATTTTGTGTCAGTGTGTGTATGTAGTTTACGGAGTGATGTACATAAGTACAGCCGTCCAGTAAACATTGTAGGTAAAGCTTAAGAAGGTATTCATCTATATGTCGTGAATTTAAAAGACGGCCCTTCTACATGTTTACCTTATTTTGATTGAGGAATAAATTTTGTATCAAAATGATTGACCTATCTTTGATTGACACATGACCGACTGACCGACCGATCGAACGAACGAAAAATATGTTTTTCTTTGTACAGGTATATCAACTTAATTGCGTGTCTGATTGCAACATAATGACTGTATTAAACTATATGACAGATTTATAGAAATGTATGAAAATAATTTACAATAAGTATAATTAATACCTCGTTCAATGAGCAAAAGTACATACAAATATTTATTTTAAATTCACGAAATACTATGAAACCATATTTCAATAGCCCACTTGATACAGAGAATTGGCCTTTCAAACATAGTTCATTGTATCCAGAATCTTAATTCACATAAGTGGCCATATTCATTATGTTGTAATATCATCCAATTAAAAGTTTGACTTAAGGTTTTGATATTCTGTCGATTCAATTAAGTAATTTTACACAATTAAATACAATAAATAAAATCTAAGCTACAGTGTCTAATGGCTGGTCGCCGCGTTTGCACCTTTTCCATGAAATTCAGCGTTTGTACGTCATGGAATTTAAGATGTTATACACAAAATTTGGCCTTTTAATTGTGTTTTGTTAAACTTCATATAAACGGTGGAATTCAACACTTTGTGTTGATTTTTCGTATTATGGTCAAATAAGCCGCTACCTCTTTCACAAAATTTAATGTTTTCATATACGATTAGAACTTTTTATTGAAAAACAAATTTTGTGCGTGACTTTTCTTTCTTGCTTAAATCGTTCGACAAAAAGGGGCTATAAGTTCAGTGAAAATGAGATTTTTTTAATGAATTAAATATACAAAAGACTTACTGTAAGCAATTTTATTATCCTGTTTTAATTAAGCACTAAATGTGAGCATATTTTTGCAAACTTTTAACTATTCAAATCTAGATTCAAATTATTGGATGTGTTGCGTATTTTATGTGCATTTTTTAAATATCAATTTATGTACGATTCGCGTAGATACTGACATGGAATTAAGTGTAAAAAGTGCTAACACGAGTTGTCACCCCTAGGACCTTTAGGTTGATGACGTCATGAGCTCCCATAGTTCTTACAACGCGGCGATTTTAAACCGGAAACGGAAGTAAGTATGGCGATACCAAATGCTCATAGCCACTTTTGAAACTTTGGCGTTTTTTTAAATTTCAACATTGTAATAATTATATCTTTTTGCAAATTGCGTACTCTTTTGAACAATTTTAAACAGTGAAATAATTGTTTAGACATTAGTTGAATTTTATTGCTACACTGTGCGTTGCCTTGGATATGTATGATTTCAAGTGTCAAATGTTTGGCTAAAAGATTTGAAGTTAGTGAATAATTGTCCGTATACTGAAAAGATGGAAGATGAACGACATTTAATTTGTACTTATTTCTTAGTTTGATTGTAATTCTCGTATGTAGAATTAATAGTTTTGAAATTTATTTTGCTATAGGAAAGTTTTTTATTCTGCTTTAAAACAACAAATCAAGATTTCATTAGCTCGTCTGTTTTCTCAAGTAATCAAATATAGAATCTACATTACATGATTATAATGCTCGCTAAGGGTACACTTGGAGTGAAGATGAATTTGTTTACTCACGAGTGTCAATAGTTAATACTTTTCATAGTTTACTTACTTTGCAGCAAAGTAAAGCAGAATCTTTGAAGTCACATGAATCTATATTTTGTACTGATACGTACTAACACAAGGGGCTTCGCGCTTTAAACCCAAGTGACTATAATTCTATATTGTTCTGAATAATCAGTAACTATTTTTCAAAGAATGGCTTTATTCGCAGAGTGGTTTATATTCTGAGGTCGCCGCAAACACAGGTTTGACTGCTATATACATATATATATAATACGGATACCTATGATATGATACAATATAAATCTACATATCTATAAAGTAATGTACAATAAAAACTATAAACTCATGGTTAGAAAATTGAGACGCTTGAACTTACGTGCATAATCTCTGACCTTGAAATACAGCCGGATCTGTTATCTGTTACCGAACGGATTTGTATTCGTTCGATGAATTAAGTAGATCAAAATCCATTGATTTCGGGTTGATAAATAAAAATAAGCTAATTTCAAACATCGCAGCGTGCTTATATTTACCCGTGACTCACAATCCCTTGATAGCGTTAGTTTCGTGACTTAAGAAAGTAATACATACTTATAACAAGAAAGGGTCGGGGATTTTACCCAAATCTGCACAAAGTCCCGCTGTTTCCGTAATACTGCTCTATCATTGAATGAACAGTTATGTTATGTAAACAAGTTAAGATCTTTCCTTAAAGGAACTACACTCCAGATTTCAAATTTATCCGTCAAAATCTAAGAAAATACCATGTAACAATTATTAAATGCTTTGTTTTACCGTATTACTTGCATATGTTTTCAGAAAAAATATACATGTAGTAAGCCACAAATACTGAAAAAAATGCTGAAATTAAATTTGACAATAGTAATATTGTTTTATAAAATGTCGACAAAATAAATATTTGCGAATAACTAAGGGCCTTTGTGTTCGAGTGGTAATAGTCTCTGATTAATGATCACTAGCCATTCCCCGTTATAAGTTCGATTCCCAACCGGTACCAAATTTCATACATATGTATATGAGGAACCTGTCTAGCTAGCTATCAGAAGTTCGGCGGTTCTACCCATGTGTACGCCTGGGTTCTTCCTCCACTGTTGGAGCTTGAAAAGTCGCTAAATGACCCTGGATGTTGATGTAGCGTTAAAGCCCAGCAAAAAAAATAATAAAAAATATATAAGGACGTATAACATTAAGAGAGACATACAGTAAATTTTGCTGTGGTAATTTTCGCATAGGAATTGGGAAATGAGTCCCTTTAGCAATGTTCGAGGATTTATCAATCGGATTATGTCAGAAGTTTCCTGCTTATTTTTAAAAAAAATGCCCCGCTCTTGACACCCGAATTAGGGTAAAGAATTTGATCAACTACTTTGGCGTTATAACTTTGTTAATACTTTTAAGAGGATTAGAATGACACGGTTATGATATTAAATAGGTCACACCTTTTTTATCAAAACGTTATATTAATAATACATATTTTAAATTCCATCAGAAAGATCCTTTGAAGATAAGTTAACTTATGGAAAGTCTTTAAAAACGTAAACTATTCCTTATAAACACATTCAATGGATGAAGACTATAGGATAACATATGGAAAATCAGATCATTGAAAGATGTTATAGATACACGTCATCAAAAATGACTTGGCTTCTGCTGGTATTGATGATAATAATCCCCGATTCTCTGAGACCAATGAATTAATTTTTTATCATTGAGTGTAAATGCTTTTGTTAATTACAAATTTGAGGTATATATTTAAGAAAAGGATTTATTAAACATAAAATGGGGATCATGTCGCAATTTATTTCAATTCATCAACAGTTCTGTTAATATTGCAATACTTTCTATGAAAATGAGCTACAAATTTCAGAATAACCCCTGAAAACCGGACCGCCTCCGGACTGGGCTAAAAGTCCGGTTTTCTGAGAATTCCGGTTCACAGAGCATTGTTGATTACAGAATAGAAAACAATGGGACATGATAAATCGTCCGAATTTCAGAGAATTCCGGTTCACGGGGAGTCCGGTTTACAGCGGTTATGCTGTGTTTCCCTTAAAGCTAAATGTTTATATTGAATGTTACATGTACATATATCTTGTTGAAAGAATGAATTGGGCGTCATGTTCTTATGGTTAAACATTTCATTATATTTCCTTAAATAACATCGGTGTTTATGACACGTACGCATGAAAATGCATTAAAAATGTATTGATATACGAAATTAAATATCATTTGAGGATAGACGTCGTAAAATGCATTAATATGGTCCTAGCGATTGTTTTGCTTTTGTATAGATTTATTTTATGTCAGCAAATTACTAGTGGAGCAATAATACAATGTGGAAGTGTTATATGCGCAATACTTAACAAACATTGCATTAAAGGCTAGTCATAAAATAGTCATTACAGTAATAGCTTGATACATGCATTAAGACCTCCTCGGGGACATGAGAAAAGTGGGCGTAATATTAAGATGGCTTCATCATTAATTTGGAATATGAACGAAATACAAATACAGAGAGCATGACATACCAAATGGCCAAGTGTTTGTAGTCCGGTCGGAGCAAATGTTTTATCTGCGAAGATTTAGCTGAGGATATTTCAAAAAGAGTCATGAATTTCCCTCCTGTAGTGTATATTTCTATCGTAGAAGCTATTTTTATCAAGTATGCAGTAAATAAATACTGGTACCCGACCCAGTAGCTCCTGTTTAGAATCAACTGAATGACATGTTGTTGACAAACAATAACATGCGTGTATATATAAACAAGCCTGCATTCCACATTCTGACTTATTTTGAAAGAATGCCAGGAACTTGAAGAATGGTTCGTTATTGTGTAAAAATTCAGCAAAAACTCATTAACCTGTCGTCTTACGGCAATTTATAACAAAACTATTTCTATTCATTTCAGCAGTATTACAAAAATCCTAATAATTTATCACCCGGAACATTGTTGAAAAGGACATTTATCTGAAAACATGTTTAACCAAAAGCCCATCTTTTTTAACCATCTTCGCACATTTTCAAAAAACACGATCTTTCAAGATTATTCATGTCATGGGTTAATAAGGATTGATATAAAATAAACTTTTCTTCAACAAAACAAACTTAAATGCAATATACGCGAGCAGACTTTTTATTTAACCATAAAATTGATTTCCTACAAGTCGGTCGACAATTTTTTAAGTATGTGTTTTACCATTGTGTCAAGTACTCTTCAATTAGGAGATTTTTTTTTCAATAAACAGCCTAAAATAACCCTAAAAAAAGAACCATTGATTGTATAGTAAAATTTAGTCCTCTAGCAAATTTTCTTTTCAAATTGAGGCGATTAAATCGATACTTTTTATAAAAAAAAATCTGTCAGTGACTATTCTATTTACAAAGATACTTATTTTTAATTTCACGGCCGGTTGTTAGGAAAATTTAACTTCCTATTAGTCGCGCCATATCTTTATAAAAAACGCTACTTGATTGTACCTATATAAACAGGGGTGATTATTATATTTTTTACTTAAGTTTTCTAGCGATATGGACTTCTAAACCGTCGCCTTGCACAATACTATACGAGTTTTGTATGAAATTACACACTCACTGTTAACTAAAGCGCGTGTCCCGAATCTGTAACATTTAATTGTTACAAAACTGTGCACTAATATTCTCATTTATGGCACAAAGATCACCAAATTAAATGTTTTCAAAAAATGCCGATTACTTCTACATAGACCAGTACATATGGGGCTCCGTGGTCAAGTAGTTATGGTCTCTGACTTGTAATTATAGTCTATCATCGCTGTGAGTTCGAATCCCACCTATGACAAAATTTCACGTGTGAGGAATCTGTCCAATAAATAAGTAGCGACATGAACGAATTTCAGTATGGGGCAACCAGTCCCGCACGGATATCTAGCAAAGATATTAAGTCTATACGAGATAAATACATTAAAAATGTGATCAATAAGTTTTAAGGAACGGTAAACAAACGTTTAAGATAGCGCAGGCGCGTGAACGGTCGCCATGACGACAAAAATACAAGGCTAGTCATTTGTTGATGAGAAACAAAAAATCGATAAGTGATTAAATAACACAAATAAACATGAATCATCTATCCACTGCTGTTTATTTTGATATGGATTAACAATACTTAAATTCATTTCCACTCAAAAGCGTAATGTACTTCATACGCTCTTCACTATTGCAAAATTAGTATTTTCCTCATAAAGACGGCTCATTGTGTCGCTTCAATGAAAAAAGTACTTTCACCTGAATATAATTCTTGTGAAGAAAAAACTGCCATTAACGTTAGAATTAATTTATAATATATGTTTATAAGAATGTAAATTTTCCTCTAAGATTTGATTATTTATTTGATTATAGCCCTGAATAAATTTCATCAGCCATGGAATACATTGATATGTATTTATAAAGTAAAACTCAAGTTAACAGCCACCGGTGAGTAAATTTCGCCGTTTGAACAGCGTCTCTCATTTTGAGCATACAGTAAAACCTCACATCGGGACCACCTCAATATTCCGACCACCTTGTTATAGCGACTACTTATTTTCAGACCAACTTTCAATAACTCCCATACAATTCAACTTGATAATGGTACCACCTCATTACTACGACCGACTGTTAAGGTCCCGAAGATCTGTTGAAACTACAGACCCCTGAATAAAGACCGACAATGGATATAAATGCCTCATTTCTCCCTACTTCGTAGTTTAGCTTACAGCTTTAACTGTACAGTAAAACCTCAACAAGCGACCACCTCAGTATTAAGACAACCTCATTACAATAATCGCTGATTTTCCCAAAGGTTTCCAATATTTACTTTATATTTCAACTTACTAAAGAGACCACAGTAATATTAACCCCTTTTTTCCAAAGGTGGTCAGGATTCAGAGATTTTTGCAGTAGTTATTACCAAGGGGACAACCCTTGTTTATTTGTATTTATTTTCAACTTTTAATTAATCATAAAAAAGATTACTCACTTTAGGTTTGTCTTATTTTGTTAACATGGCTACACATACGACTAATTCTTTATGTCTAATCTTTATGACTATAACCGACCTGTAGACAATTTAAAAATCTACCATAGAAATAAATACGGTTTCCAATAATGTTATGAGCGGATTTAAAAATATACCTTTAACCAGCAATAGATAACTTTGCTTAGAGACACGATATTTGATCGCATAAATCAACATGATTTTTCGGTCATTACCTTAACATTATTGGGACAGTTGACCGGTTTACGCGTCACAGAGTAAATTGGTCACATTGATAGCTGTAGAATTATCTTTAATTTAAAGGTTATTCATACTATTAATGAATAGTTAGAAAAAGTACGGCATCCTAAAGGTCCATAGTTATTCATAGAATAAATTTTGATTTCTTTCTTTCACCGGGTTTAACGCCGTTTTCAACAATTTTTCAGCTATATACCGCAGCCGGTTCACCTAACCGGTTTTCCTAGACTGTAATCTAACCAGAACTACTTACCCTTCCACGACGGAGCTGGCAACTTCTCCACATATGAAGGAAAATGGACATTTTTATCAAATTTTCATGGGAGTGTATGACCTGCCGCGACCGGGATTTGAACCTGGATCGCCGGGTTACAAATCGGTCGTTATAATGAAGTGGTCTCATTATCAAGTTGAATTATAGGGGAATTATTAGAAGCCTGTCCGAAAATAAGTGGTCCTTATAGGAAGGTGGACGTAATATTGAGATGATGACTGTTTGAGGTTTTACTGTACTTTAAACCCTAAATTCAAGGGCTCATTTCTAGATTCGGTATGCTATATCTACCGGGATTAAGGATTCTTAGAACCTGGCTTATACGTATCTATACTCGCAGAATGACATTTTTTATTGATGAAATTAAACATTTTACCTTCATACATATACGTATTTAGACAGACACCGGCTGGTCATGGAGTCCCGCATTTTAAACGTTACCACATCTTTTTTCTTATACATCTGAATTATACTCATTAAATTATTGTGGAAACAAAATTACATTTTCTAAGCTTGTGAATAAACTTAGTACTCCATTTGAATTCTTACCCACTTCAAATTTAATCTCAACACTCGAACCTACGAAAATAAACATGAAGCGGCCATTGTAAACATTATTTATTGTCCAGACTTACCGGAAGCGAAACAAGTGGCAAGAAACTCAAGGCCTGGCTTCATGCGTATTTTTTGTTTTTGTTGAAACGTGTTAATGATTAATGTTTGTTGGTAACAGACCTTGACTTTATCATACTATCCCATGACCCAGAATAACTTTCTCATGTTAGGATTCACCGAATTATCTCTATCGATGGGGGAATGACGACTAAATCTTTAAACAAACGCCTGAAACGATTAATTACAATTTGGCCTCAATGTCCAGATTAAAGTATCGACTAATTGTCAATATTCTATAGATTTCGGACTTTGCAAGCGGCACGAATGCGGAAAATGTGATGCGAAATCGAGCCATAACGGGTGTTTTTTACGATAGGGTAGTGAAAAAATGTGGATAGAAAAATTGTTTGTTTTATGTCCCTTTTGAAAGCCAATTCAACTTTTGTTATTTTTTTAATTATCATCTTAATGTTGTGTACACAATGTCATTAGTTTACTTTAATTATCTTTATTGTTATTATTTATTATTATCAATGATAATTATCATTATCATCATCAACATCACAACGACACTTATCCTCCTTCCTATGATCTTACTGATAAAAATCATCATTATCATCATTATCTAAGACAACAATAACATCAATATCATCATCACTATTATCATCATAATACCAGTCACAATTTTTTCTTTAGAAATAAATGATGTTGAAAATTAAAGGTACACGTAATAGTCCAAATGTTGCTATATTGCTTGCGTTCCTCAAGTTTATTGATTCCATCGGAGTAATATCATGGACACGTGCATCAAACTCCAGTGGGAGCCTCGTGACTCGTGTTAATTATGTTGCACGTGATTTACGGAACTCATCAGTAATTATTAAATCAAATATTCATTATTCGCATATACCCGCCCTACATATATTCTAATTAATATTACTTTTATGTAACCCTCGTTTCAAATGTATCCAATATGAGCTTATTGCACCATTCGTGGCTTAGGAATGATCGGAACAAAAGTGCTGTATATTAAACAGTATTCGGATAAACCAATATTTGAACATTACATTCTTATCATAATCGCATTTTCGTATTCTGGAATGCAAATTATATACATATTTTGTTTTAAGATATTAATAAAAGAGTTATATATTCATAAAAGTTTTATATTGCGAAAAAAATAAATAGACAACTGGACTTTACGCGTACTTAAGACATTAGGTTTTTTTTTCAAATTGTATACATAGAATAATTTAGTTGGAAAATCTCGCTTCAAACATGGACAAATTTGGACCTATTAATTAATATGTTTCAGCCTAAATTCTTAAGTTTTTAACATGTTCAAATCCATCCCATATTTCATCTTAGCTCCTCCTTTTTTGAGTTTTGTGTAATGCGACGATGAATTGAGATTAAAGGCTAAATTGATGCGATTTTAAAGTTGATTCACATTTTCAAACATCAAAGAATTCGCCAGTGTTGTATTCAAAATGGACGCTCTGTGCTTATAATTAATTTTAGATCAAAAATACATTTGTCGGATTAAAAATAAATATATACCACTCACTGTATGTTGATGTGTTTGTGTGTGTATGTGTGTGTGATAAGCATTTATTGTTGATCCAAATTCGGACATGGAAATAAATGTTTTTAGATAAAATTTTCAGCGGATGGAGAGTTTTAAAACATTTTAAGATAAACACGGGATATTATTGACATTAAAAACACATGTCGCCACGGAAATAAGAGTTCAAAATATTGTTTTTATCGAATAAGCGTTCCTAAGCTCGGTGTGTCACGGGACAAAATTGCGGTTAAACTGTGGTTGTAGATTTGATGCGTTTGATCAAAGGTTTTGATGAGAATTGTGAATGAGTCTGTGAAGCAAAATGTATGAAAAACAACATAAGATATACTTTAAAACATCACAAGTCTGTCGATTTTGAAAGTTTAAACTTTTTGTTGTTTATGCTATTTTCGAGGCTTACACGCATTGACACTAAGTTTGATTTCCTTGGAAGATGTGTCTAAGGTTTATGTGAGCTAAATCAAAAGGAAATTATATATTTGAGACCAAAGTTCTTATTGCTCTTCTGAGGGGTCTTTTGGTTGGTGTGAAATCGTAACTGTACGCGCGATATTTGTTAATGTTTTGATTATTACCTTAACTATTACCATCCATGAAGCTTTAAAAGAAACAAAAATATTCAATTAAACTATGTTTCTTCTTACGTATTATACTAACAGATATCAAAAGAGAAATTAATGCACGTGTAAAAGGACCGTGGTACTCGATCATTTGTGTTAAAATGAATTAAGAGTTAAATAAAACCACTTTGCAAACACCGGGGCCAATATTCAATTAATTGCTTAAAAATATAGCGTGCATAACTACAGCCTAAGAGGTTTTGTTCTTTAAACTTGTGGTATCAAAATGAAAGAACGAACAAGAACTCTTCCCGCCTTTTCTAATTGGAGTTTAAATGAAATGCGGGCTGTGACGGACTTTGCCGAAGCTTGCGGAAACACTCGAAATCGACGTAATTTGACGATGTATCAAACTCGGAGTAACACTCGGGCAAGTTCGAGATTTTCCGATAGTTTGAGTTCTAGAAAGGAAAGTTTGACTGTAATTGGAATGTTAGAGAAATTAAACGAAAAAGAAACAATCGCCATTCCATATACAGGTTATTTATATAAACAAACGTAAGTAAGTTTTTGAATACGGCAATTCTTGCCTTTAAATTATATCACTGAGTCCATTCAGGTGCAAATAATCTCGATTGACTGAGTTCGTAACTTCGACCACTTTCAAATAATTTTATACAATAGGTATTTAATACAACGCATAATGAATTGACAGCACGTCCCAGTGATTTGTGTCCTTGAAATTAAGCGTGTATTAAGATCATGTGACGTTATGCCACATACATCCATATTTTGAACCTACGTATTTTAATCAATAAAAACGCGTGTGTTTGAGGTCACCCGAATCCATCTTTTGTACTGATACATATAGATTCATAATTCCTCGTTCTTTAAGCTCAAGTGATTATGGTCTTACTAGTAATCACGTACACCTTACCACTGTGAGTTCGAATCCCACTAGTAACCAGAAAAAACACTTATGAGAAGGCTCACCACCTGGCTTATGGAAGGTCGCCGATTTATATTCGTTTGTAAGCCTAGGGACTTTCTTCCACCATTAAAGCTAGCTGGTCGCCGAATACCACTACCCCTGGCTGTTGGTGTGACGTTAAACCACAGAGAAAAACACGTGTCTATCAGGTGGATATCATTTGGTTATAAGTGAAAGTGTTACAATGTGAAAATTTTTGCTGTGACCTTTCAATTATTACTGAGTCTGCGAACTATTAAAAATGTAGTCAAACCTGTGAACAAATGCCACCATTTGGAAAGACAAAGTGTGTCCTTTATTGACAGATGACCTTTATTTAGAGGACAGTTTGTTCTAAATAATCAGTGACAGTTTTTTCAAAGAATGGCTAAAGCGTGACTGTTGTACAAGCGAACGAAGGCCGTTAATGACAGAGGAGACTATTAGTTTTATTCAGAAGTACCCTTTGCCGATAATATTAATATGTGTGGTCAATGTATGGCCTTTGTTCACAACAGGGTCTTTTGTCTACAAGTGAGCATTAACTCAGGTGCAACTGTAATCAATGTTACTTGTCTTTGACCAGCGAAATGTTTTGTTAAAACGCTAGTGCTAATGAAATGTATCAATAATATATCGTACTTTTATTGAGGATTTATTGAATATGTTCGGACGATTTATTGTTTATTTTCATTTCAAACGTACAATACCCGTATAATGTAATTATTTGTTTAACATTTACGAATGGTCAAGGCGCCTTTGTGTAAAGTTTTAGGTTTTCACGTGATTGTCGAAAACTTGTGATATCCACCATTTGGCTGTTAATGCACCTTTGACACACTAAATCCATTTATTTGATCATTTTTTAAGTTGAGTGTTGTTGAATATCCACAAGCGTTTGTTTTTATTATTTCGAAAGAAGATATTTGAGTTGGATTTTAATATTTGGTTTGTTATGAAAAAATATTTTGTTTAATATACGTAAGTAAAACTTAATATGTTCATTTCCAATTATTGTTCATTCAAATAGCGTAGAGTTTAAAAGTGATTAAGATATGTTGACGTCATAACCGATGGAAGTGTTATTAATGTGATTTCCATAAATTTTGTTCAATATGTCAAACATCTTGACTGCCCGTTTTATTAAAATCAGTCCTGGTGATTGTTTGCTCGAATTTGTTTAAAAAAGTTCTTTTTTACTGGAGTTTAATGTCGCACCAACAGCCAGGGTCATTTGGCGACTTTCCAGCTTTAACAGTTGAGGAAGACACCAAGCTTACACCTAGGTAGAACCACTGACCTTCTGTAAGCTAAATGAGCAGCTTAATCATATGTGAAATCTGGTGTCGGGTGGGATTCGGATTCACAGCGGCAAGGGGCAAGTGGTTACTAGTCAAAGATCGTAACCACTCGATCCCTGGAGTCCCTTGGGAAAGTTGTGCAAGCCCTTTTACATGGTGCAATACTGCAATTGATCGACTGGTTCGAAAACGAGAATTTTGATAGTACATAATACACACAGAGCTTGCAATTGCCCGACTCTAATCTTAACTCCTTGAAACTTTGTTATCTTTTGGTGGATAGCAAAAAGATTAATACTTGTCAAAAAAACAATGAAAAGTGCAAAGCTCGATCACCTTTATGTCTGTAGTTTTTTCACGGTTTCAATATGCATACAATGCAAACAATATGCGAAATATGTTCGATAAGAAACGGCGATCAATATAAACAAAAAAATTGATTGTATTTCAAATGAAAGTTCAAAGTCATTGCTTTTGCCAATTATTAACAATACTGGGCAACCCCTTCAGAGCGGCCCTCTCTTGAACAACAACCTCCCTTCAACTACAGCATGAATTTTTCTCACCGCACGATTTTAATTATTAATTTAATCTCTCTAGAGCAACAACCTCTCAATAACAACATACTTTTGCGTCTGCCAAAGGGTGTTGATTTGGAGAGGTTGCACTGGTATTTGTCGATATAATTTTTGGCGCTAACAAATTAATTAAAGAACACTGTTGTGTATAATTAGTTCTTATTGTTTCACTGCCAAATTTGTATACAATTTTTAATTCAGTCACGAAAAAATTATGGGAAAATTGGCCCTGAGACACGAAACATTAAATACATATTGATTTGTATAGTTTAATCGACCTCAATTGTCATTAAGATACATCAATAAGGATATCAATGTTCTTTCAATTCGACATTTGTATCAAAATTCATTAACTTCGGACATAAAAATGTGTCTTTTTTGCAATAAGTGTGCTTGTTTATTTTTGCTGGTTTTATTGCGCGTTTTATGATTACAAATAAAAAAATCGGATGGATTAATTCGGTTTGGAGTTAATGTTGTTTCAAATTCGTTGGTCAATTGCTTAAAGCAAAAACTGAAGTAAAGTGTTCGGATAAAGTCAAGACAAATGCATCGTCCGAAGTTGAAACACTCTCGACGTTTCAATCAAAGATCCAGTGCTATTGTTGTTCATTTACCGATAGTCCTGTGAGTGAAAAAATATTTTATCTTCACTCGAAAACTTTCAGGCAAAGCTTATGTGGGTCAAATATTAAATGCAATCGATTGTCTAAATATTACAAATCGCATTAGATATTTACTATTTATTCTAAAACTCTAAATGTATACGAGGGGTGTTCAAACATTAGACTTAACAGACGTAATTTGACTACTTATGAAGGGTGTTCCAAAATTAGTGTAAAATCTGGAAAATACAAACTTTCAGGCTATTTTTAAAATCGGTCAAAATCATAGTCTTTGACGATTGATAGGCCAGTCTGATTAAACATTGTGTTACATTAAAGGCACCATATTCTAGATTTATTGTTTACTTTGGGGTAATCCAGACGGTCGTTTCTTTTTAGAGTAAGCAAATTCTAAAATTAAGGTTTGCCGGAAATCTAAAATGTGTGTTTTTATTTAGAAACAAGCTTTGTGTGGTCTTCAGATTTGGAGAACAATATACATAACGTTAATCAAGCATTAGAGACACGATATATTTTGGTTTGAATTAAATATAATAAAGTATGAGCGCAAAATATCCATAATCATAAAATAACAACAATATTAACAATTATAATTGATGCTAAATACTTAACTAATCGTCATTCGACGTTACATTGACAATGGTCAGGTAAAAGTGATATTATTTGTTATCATAAATATATTCCAAGCGTTTTCATTAAGAAAATTTTGTCATTGTGTCAGAATTCTACTCCTATAACGTCGACAATGTATGCAACATATTCAGTTTTAACATAACATAACCTGCAACGCTGTCTTCAGTATTTTCGGTAGGCAGTGTAAACACAGTAATGTTTTGCAAGTTTGGAAGTTAATGCTTTTAATACGCATAAAAATCTAAATGACAAAACTGTAATGTACTTCTCCACTAGAACGTTGATCCCAAAGATGTGTTTA
Organism: Lutraria rhynchaena; assembly: GCA_008271625.1. Taxonomy (NCBI): domain Eukaryota; kingdom Metazoa; phylum Mollusca; class Bivalvia; order Venerida; family Mactridae; genus Lutraria; species Lutraria rhynchaena. The sequence goes on along the minus strand of VIBL01000001.1, from coordinate 12,578,921 downwards.
GAGTCGGACGCATATATTTATAGAATGCGATTGGAATATTTTATCAAAATTCCTAAAATCAATATTTGAATACTCCACAAGAGTATTTTAAGTTTTATTTTACAAACCGATAAATGAATTCAATGGTATTTTGGACATACCTTAATGTCTTATCTTTAGCAATTTTATGATCCACAATTAAAACTCAACACATCAATACAGTAACTATCGGGCTACCAATTATTTTCGATCAGACATTGATTGTAGACCTATAATGTTCGAATCGTACAACACAGTACACTGGTTTTGCTAACTATTATATAATTATAAACATTTCTTCAGTTTATTCGAATTTCCTAATACTGTCTAGATATCATAAAAACTTTCACATTCATAGGAATAAAATAAAGAAACGATTGTCCGAACATGCAATAACCATATCCTTGATAGAACACAAATGGCCCGTTAGTGCCCTCCGTAAAGCGCAATCAAATTATTTTGAGACGCGATATGAACACTCGGAGAAAACATATATCTCCTAGAAAATTTTACCTAAATTATCCAAGGTCATTTTCGCATTCATTTGGTTTACGACTTTCACATGCAAACATGTTACGTCTTGCTTACGGAGAAACACGTCAGTTGTGACTGGTAACCAACGGTAACCACTTATGAAACTGCACGTCTCACATACCTGAAGATAATTGACTTTTATCACCACACTTGGAAAGAAATCATGTTGCAACTTGAAGTTTTTCTTTTCAATTCTACAAAATTCTTATTTTGTTTGTTTTCAGGTCCATAGATAATGACAAATTAATTCGAGGGCAACCAATTGACCCTCGAAGGAATCAGGTACCAACCGAACAAGCTCGTGCCAAGCATGCGCAGTTCATGAACAAAGGGAGACAAGATGGAAGACCTAAAGCAGCTGAAGTCGGTAAACGCTTGCAATCACTACCCGCTAAAAAGGAAAATCAAAGTAAGCATACGTCTTGTTGATGTTGATCAGATAAATAGTTTATTGACACAGACAAATGGTTTAACCGTATATTTAGGAATTTATACACCAAATATGCACAGATTGGGGAGAAAAACAATTCGTCTTTAGTCAGGATATTTAAATGTTTAGCTGTGTATTGACAAAGTGATTGCTCCTAATAAAACTTGACAAAATAATTACTCTTCCCCATGTGAAAATAAAACTGTCGTTTGTGAAAAAAAAACAGAATACAACACAATTGAAATAGGTCCACCAAATGTCTATTCATGAAGTACATTCCATACCTTTCAGTGGAAAACATTACTACAAATGTTTGAGTGATCAAGATGTCTTTTTATTTAAACATGTACAGTCAAACCTCATCGTCATTGATTATTTAGAACAAACTGACCTCCATAAAAAGACCACTTGTCAATAAAGGCAACATTTTGTCTTTCCCAAAGATGGCCTTTGTTCACAGGTTTGACTGTACTGATAAACTCATTTCAAGTCCTCTGACTAGAATAATTCATTAGTGCATGCTTAATGTCATTTCTTTTTTAACCTTTCTCAGCATCTGAAGGGGAAGGAAGACCTGCTAATTCAGCCCCATCTAAAGACCAAACTCAGCTTAACGGACCGATGCCAAAAATAAATACATTTGTTTCAAAGGAAGACCAGTCTAACAAAAAACATGAGCCTCAGGCTGGTTCTAGTAAACAACCAGAACCAGCGACTTCTACTGTAAAAACTAAAGAACCAGTCATAACAAAAGTTAAAGAACCACAGACTCCAATGCCCGCCAGACAAAGCGAGCAGAAGGCTAATGTAAACGTCAGTGAGGCTGTCCAGCATAAACCAAAGGTAGACGATAAACCCAAAGTATCTGAAACTGTCAGAAAGGTATCAACTGACAAGCCATCTGAGCAACCAAGAACGGAAGTAAAGCCAACGGGTAATGATGAATTTAATAATTACATTGTAACCATACCATGAAGGTTACATTTATTTATGTTAACCCTTTGCCTCATGAGCATATTTTTGACTTTTCCAAATTCAAATCAAAAATATAAAACATCAATTTATTAAAGAAAGTTGACTTATTTCTCTCTGACATAGTGGAAAACATTGTGGCAAAAGAAGTCATTACTCATTACGAGCAATGGTTTCTTTTGACACAAGGTTTTCGAAAGTCGTCTGCTTCGGGTGCGGGAAAATATTATGAGGCAAAGGGTTAAAATGTGCTTGGTCTTGCACGCTTTGTATGAGTTGGCAAGGGTAAATATTGTAAACATTGAACAGCACACGTGGTTGTATATAATGAACGAATTCTTAAAGTTCCTAATTGGTATTTTACTAATGATATACAGAATTAAAACCTTGAAGTGATCATTTAGGAATAATTTCCGTCTGATTTTTACGCTTAAATAAGATTGTTTATGTTGAAATCATGACTGATTCTCTTCATCAGATTCAAGTTAAACAATTACGAACCATAAACACATTGTCCTGTATTGTAAAAGTCATTTTATTTACTGTGGTGTTTTCTTTACTGCTGACTTTGCGTAATAGTTTGAACGGACGGACGGACGAACAGACGCTTGGGATATAAGAATGTTAATAGAATGCGAATGATGTGATCTTGTGCAATTTCAACATTGTACTGAATGGTATCAGGTAATTGGAGATATAACGAGATATGTTTTTGCATTAAATGTTAATAAACTACGTTACGTTTGAACATTAATGCAATCAATACTTTATTCAGCGCGAATAATCGACGATGTTAACTTCATTAAAGCCCTCAATTGTAGATGAAAAGATATATAGAATAAATTGTGTGCTTAATTGCATTGTACAAACATTAGATATGACTTTAAAGCCACGGGCAATGTTATCGTAGAAATATACCTTACACAAGCAAGTGCATATAAATATAAAATTGTATATCAATGAAATAGGATAAAATTATTCATTGATTTATAGCAAATAAACTGTTTGTCAATAAAAATTTAGCTAGTACAACACAAACACGAGCATTGCTATGTCGGTACAGTTTAACGTTTTGTATTTATAACCAAAAATTGGCCAAGTTGAAATTCAAAGAGGTATTTGGCTGAGAGTGAATTTCACACTTGCTTTCAATTTAGGAGAACAAGAGGCTGGATTTCATATTAAATGATTAATTTTCAAAATCTTGAAAAAAAATATTTTCAGAAATTTTGGGAAGTTGAATCCATATATATCATTCGTGCGAATATTATGAAAAATTACGACAATATTTAATCAGGTCTTCAAGCATTCATTTCAGAAAATATCTGCATGATTATTTACACAGTAGAAATGTTTTCCACATACATATGAAATTTGCTGGACTTTATTTTTCATAGAAATATAATATCAACAAAAAAATATTTTTGTATGTTTCTTTAACAGGACTTAACTTCGTTTAATATTACGTCTGATTATAAATCATGATTTTCCTGTTTATTTATCAGTTTATTAAAATAAGTAAGTAAGTAATTGTTTATTTCAGTGACATGTGTATATGAACCATGAGTTAATAAACATGATAGGGACTAGTGTTTTAACATTAGCCCAATTTGCCTATACGTCACTCATCAATTGAACCAGAATATAATATCAACATGGAACATAAGAATATCAATAATAGTATTTGAGTAAATAACAAACTATCTGAAGTACGCTCGTATTTACATAAAGTTTGTTTTGTGTTATTCATTTGAAATATCTTTTTAGCTGTATGAATCATTCGTTCATTAATTTAGACAGGTATTTGGCTAAGAATACATTTCACACTTGTTTAGCTTTCAATTTTAGAAAATAATTATGTACAATTTTTTCCCACAAAAGCGTAGCATGACAATCAAAAGTTACTGGCGAGTTATTACTGTTTTGTTTGTGGTAATTTTACTAAGATAATTATAGTCGGGAATGCTTACTGTGGAGTCATATTTACGTTTTGCGCATTAGTAACAGTAGCCCGAAACCTTTCATTGGTTAATGTACGACTTAATTGCACTTTTACCGATATTTCAAGTGCGATTCTTTGTAAAAAAATATTTTGTGTCGAAAAATAACTCTGTTAACAATCTATAATTACCGTTTCTATAACACACACCAGTTGTATTATTTTTCTTTAGTTTATTTTGGGACATAAGATTTATTTAAAATTGTCTTCTTTCTGTGCAAAATAACAAACCGAAGTAGATATTTGAGCAAGACATTATCCGCGTATTGGAAATTTGTTACATCAAATAAATCAGGTTTTAAATGACAAAACTCAATGTTTCGGTACTATGAGATCGTTATCGTGGTTAAATTGGGATTTATAAAACAAAAAGATGACACGCACTAATGACTGAAATATGTGTTTATTTGGATAAACAATATTCTTAATTGGTTACATATATAAGGTGGCGCGCTGTTCGATGGCATTCAATTTAATGACCAGTTGCATTATTTATTCAAGCAGCAGTAACAAGCAGTTAATGACGCTTTTGAAAACTTGGATAATTTGATTAAACGCTAAAGTGGTTTTCGGCACCATTTATTCTGTTTAATCAACTTAAAATAATGTTGTTTTTTTCGATTTTAAAGACACCAAAAGATCAAGTTATTTGTGTATTATGCGACGCATTTTAAACTAATATACGGAGCCTCTCAATTTTCAATAATTTACCATTCAACGAAATTGAAGATTTTCTTACACAAATTGCGGAGATCGTAATTCATTGTGAAAATATTCTTTGTGATATAAGTTTGTAACTGTGTATTGGTGTTTAAATATCAATAGTGAATTAATTGTGGTGATATATCTTATAAATAAATATATATACATCAAAATATAACTTATGTTTGTGAATATTTTGTGACTAAGAATGATAAATTTTGGATCGGATGGAAATTTTCTGCTACAAATTGTGAAAGACATTTTGTTTATCATTCATAAACAATTGGATTATTTACATCGTAAAAAATAGCGTAAAAGTAGCTAGGCATCGAAGAATTAAACACTGTCTGTTGCTAATCAGACAAGTTGTTAAAAGTGCGATTAAGTTAACAAATTTTGTGATATAGGTAAAAACCAGATACCAGATATAACTACGTGAGGTAAGATGCAATCTCACATGACATAACATATAAACTTCAATAAGCATATCTCTTTATGACTAACGTATCCATAATTGTTACAAAAAGTCAGGCTTTAGAAATACAGAGTCGATGTTTGTGGTAAAATTAATTGAGTGTTCTATTGGGAGATAAACATTTTCTATGGTAAAATTTTCCGTTGTTGCAAAATTCAGGTTGTACTAGATTGAGAACTTAACAACGCGCGACAACGCTTATAATATGGTAACGAAATTTAGTGGAATGTAACTATGAATTTGTTCGTATACATGGCACCCTGAGAAAAAAACCCGGAGAATATGATAAATCGATAGCTATTGCTTGTTTTAAATGATTGTGCCTCCAAGGTTCTAGTCTTTTTACTTAGTGCAAAAAGTTCTAAATTGGATTTATTGTGTAAATAACGCTTGAAAAAGACATTGAAACACCATTCCCTTGCAAAATGGCTCAAAGGGTTTATAGAGACAAGAACGGGTACGGACGAAGGGTTGGTTTTAATGTTGGGTTTAAAAGACATTTCGATGAAACGAATCCGCTAAGGACCGGACGAATGTCCGCAATGTCTAGAGAGTTCTATAATGATGTGATACAATTTGAAGAAGAAATTGCTAGTTTGCATATTAAAATTACAGGCGTGGCTGGAAGATCGACTCAAGAGGATGACCGCAGAAAGTAAGTAAATGAGATTATTTTTTTTAAATTTCATTCTAAAATATTAACTTTTCTACTTCATGCCAAAGGTTCAGCTTTAATGCGTAACCAGGTTACTTTAGATACATCTATATACTTATGAGTACATACATGATCAAATGAGTCTTAGAATATTTTCTCACAATAGTATAAGGACTGTAAAAGTGATTGCCTTGTCTGTAATGAGCTGTAAACAAGATAAGATCTACTTGTGAGCCCGCTTTGTAGGATAAAATGTCAAATATTTTTGCACGAGTTATCGCCCTTGATGGAAACATATTTCTTGCGAAATATTAAGAATGTAACATTAGAGTTACAGTACCAAGTAATGTTCTTGTGTTTTGACAAAATTTGCAATTTAGCCTGAAATGCTGGGCAAGTACAAAATGTATTCGCACTTCGTAAATTTTCAGGTCAAGTCAATTTTCAACACCTGTACGAACTAGTCCAACTAAAACAGCGTAAGTTCGTTAACTAACAAATTAATCACTTTGCGTTTACTCACATTAATAAACACTCAGGTCTTATTTTTTCGCATTGAACTTAAAATTGATGATAAAAATATGGGTGATAACAAAACATGTGATTAAAACATCGCTTTCATACGGAATCCTATAGCGTCCACATTATAGTTTGCTGGTACCTCACGATAAATATAGTTTCAAAGGCGATCGCCTGATGGGTTAGGATTAGGGCAGGTACAAGTGTCTCTGATTTCGTTCATCAAGCGATAATTATCGCGTGGTACCAACGCAATTTGAAGTGTACGCTATAGGATTCCGTACTTTCAATGGCGTGAACTGAAATAGTTACATCTAAAGGAATCTCGAGATTTCAAACGCTTTATAGTAAGGCAACAGTTACAAAACTTTTTAGATTTGATTCCAATCTCAAATACCAATTTTGTGTTCCCAATGTTCATAAGTTAATTATGATAACGTTATATGATTTTCAAATAGCAAGCTGAAATATGTCGAGGCCGAAAATGGTATTTAAGCAATGAGATCAATCTCACGGTTATAACAGTTGAGCCAGATATGAGTATTAGTCTTAAGATCTTATTGATAAGCCTAAGTAGGTTTTATAAGACGAAATATATATATGATGAGAATAATTTTGTTATTTGAGATCGTAGCCTGATCTCAATTTCTAGCAAACTCCACCAATAGGGAATATTTCAACATTTTGACATCAAATATCTGGTTTAACACGCTCGTAGTTAGATCCAACCTACTACTGTAAATAGTATCACTTTGTTGTCATGTTTATCATTTCAATATACAGGTTTATTTCACAATAATACTAGTCACTTGTAGAAAAACATAATTATAATCATGAATGAGACTGTGCTATTCAAAAGTACTGCAATGGTGATCAATGAATAACAGAAACACGAGAAATGTTTATTTCCATATCAAATTCCTTTAGAATTTTAATCTAACAAACTGCGTATAATTGATTGTATAAATAACGAACATTATATCAATATTGAAGGATACTTATTGTGTTTAAGGATCGTTTAGAATTTATTTTCTGTGAGAAGTTCTGATATATCTCAATGTTTTATATCAGCATGGTCAGAATTTTGTTTTTGTAATAGCTTAAGTCCCCGTCTGGTCAGTGCTGTGGGTAGAGCGCAGAGCAAACGACTGAAAAGCCTCCAAGTTCGAACAACGACACAGTTTTTAGTTCCCCGCGACAACATGGCTTGATTTTTTTGCATTTAAACTCGTATTTTCCACTCGCGATCCGAGTAGGAAAGTTGACTGTTGCTTTTGAAAGAGGCAAACTTTTATGACTGAGTAGTGACCTATGAAACTGGATAGTTAAGAACGTTGTACATCGTATTTCGGTATATAAACACAATACAATGATGTTTTGATGTTTCATACGCTATTTCATAGCTCGAGTACAGTAAAACACGGTTATAGTGAATTATTAAAGACCTAAATATTTACTTCACCATATCAATATTTCACTACCGTGCAACCTCTCTAGAGCGGCCCTCTTGAACAACAACCTCCCTTCAACAACAACATGATTTTTCCCACTGTACGATTTCACTATCAATTAAACCTCTCTAGAGCAACAACCTCTCAACAAGAACATAATTTTGCTTCTCACAAAGGGTGCTGCTTCGGAGATTTTTTCTTAATAATTGATTCAGTGGAATTCTAGCGTGTAATTATCTAACGACATGACACCGCGATCTTTATTTAAGGTGCTAGACAAAATTAATGTACTCAGACTTTCAGCCACATGCGGATTATTTAAACCAAAGGGAAACAACTTCGTTTATAGTTATATTGAATGATGTAAGAGTTACCTCCCTTGAATTAAATGCAAATTAACCGATACTGGAAATGTTCCTAATTGAGTCCGTTATAATGTTGCGCTCATAAGATGATTAAATTAGGCGAAATAACTGTAACAATTTGAAATCTCAAAAGACTGCGGCATCCAGCCGTTGAGTAAGAAGCTCCGGCCTGCTACGAAATGGCGAAAGTTTTTTTTAAAATACACTTGTAAAAATATTTTATATAACACAATATTTTGTATTTTAACAGGTCTGATAATAAACCGCCCTTGCCGTCTGATGATCATGGTCCGGTTATCCAAACACCGAAACCGGCTCAAAGTAAACAAGAAGAAAACCGGATCTTATCACCAACCGAAGAAAACTTTAAATACTACGCATCGGAGAAAAAGAAAGACGGTAAAGAAATAACTCCAAGAGTACAATCCGACAGAAGCAATAAAACTGATAAATCATGGACTACCATAAAGACGAAAACGACCGAAGGTAAACCGAATAATTTTCCGGACTCTCCCGTAAAATCGTACACAACATATAATATATCATCCACGGGAAAACCGGCTAATATGGAAAATAAAAGACGTGAAGTCACCATTGTAGACCCAAAAGATGCTCGACAGATTAAAAGCGAGGAAGAAAGAGAAGAGGCGTTTCTAGACGAGTATGAATATAGTCATCAAAATCCTCACAGAGTAAAAGAGTTTAATGAGATGGACGATGAAGAGAAAATTGAATATTTTAGGGATAAATTACACATGAAACCTGATCAAATCAGGGAATTAACATTTCATCCAAAAGTTACGGAGCCTAAGATTATACATCACACTTATACAGGTGTGGAAACTGTTAATTGGTTGTCCGGGAGGGTCAAATCCGGAAAACGTCCAAAATCTAAAAAGAACGTGTATAAGAAACAAACGATGGTAGTGCCGAATCAGAAGAAAAGTGTGATGTTAACTAGATTGCAGGGACATGTTTATAGACATATAAATAAAGTTTACGGCGCCTCTCCGAGGGACAATCGTGAAAAACAATTCTTTGAGAAACTAGCTAAATTGCAGTTAGATGAAATGCAGAATCGATATGAGAAACTTGCCGAAAGAGAACGCCAAGCTCTGGAGAGTAAGTATAGACAAAGAGAACAATTGAAACGACTCAGGAAGAAATTTGAAGATGATTCGTGGAGGCGCTTTATGACGCAATATGTGACGTCAAAAGTGGTAGAGGCGGAATATAGAGACCGCCACGAATATGGCTTGCCAAATGACATAAATGAATCACGGAGCCCGTACAGATCAATCAGTAGAAGGAAGCAACAGACACTGACACCGAGACGACAACAGAAGAAAAATCAACAAAAATATTCCACTATATTTAAATACAAAGCAGGTCCGATTCATAAAACTGTCGGGAAAGAGCCAAAATTCGAAGGATTCGACACAGTATACATTGATACAGAGGATGAACATGGTAAGTTTATAGACATAATTCTAATTCTTAACAGTTCTCTTGAATAATTATTTGCATTTAAAATTGAATTAAAACAAAAAGATCTATTGAAATTTGCTAAAGGGGACACACGTATGTTTAAAGAAATGTTTAAGTATAAAAAAGAAAAGGAAAATATAAGACGTGAGGTCACTATTGTAGAGAATTTATAAAGCGAGTATAAAGAAAGGTTCGAAGATAAGTATGAAGATATAGTAAAAACTGTAATAAAAATATCATCCAATGCTATTCCATTAATTCCAGAACTATATTCTACGGTTTTAACATTATAAAAGTACAGAATAGTTTACAGAATGCATGTTTTTTTGTAATATTCAAATAATGCATGTTTTGTTGCCATGGTAACTACAGATAATGAAGTGACTCGTTCAGGTTTGAGTTTTCTTTTGTTGATTATTTTTACTAAAAAGTGTAGATATTGACATTCATGTATTGTGACTTTTCAGTTAATTTTTGAAAACCTTTGGTGTTGGCAAATTATTTGTAAAGCTAACTAATATCATTTACAAAAAAAAACTAATGTCTTTGTGCTTCTCAATTTAACCACCAGGCAGTAAGAAAAAGTATGATTTTCAAGCACATTTTCCATTTTTCAGGGATTTATTACACGAGTAGTGTGATTGAGAAGGGTTTATTAAATGTGATTAAATGTGTTTTATTAAATGTGATCTGATTTACAGATAACATATGACACCCTCATTTGGAAATTCGTATGTACTGTGAAACCACGGTCACAATCTATTCTTTTTTTTATTTTGGTACTTCATTTACCTGAATCGTTCAATAATCAACTGCGTTCGTGTGCAACTTTCAAATGATTAAAATTTTAAAAGAATCAACGCCTAACTTAAACACCTTCCCTGATAGTAATTTACGATAATTTAACCAGTTAACAAGTACTTCTTCTGTCTTCTAGCTTTCGTTTCTCTTTTTTTATTTTCGTCAGATGTGTCAACATTATTTCAAAAATCGATGTTTTACCCCTTGAGGTCCTTATCAAATTCATATGTATTTGCATATTAATGTTTTAATTATGCATATTGTATTTTGATGCATCTAAAATAGTCATTTCTAGATAAATGTCTGCAAGCACTTTACGGTTTTAATCATACGCCGGAAAAGTAGTTCATTTCAGTGATAATACGTAGATTCGGATAATCGCAATATAATCAGAATTGTTCCATTTTACGAGTCAGTGCTTATGTCATTAGATTTGTTTTATGATACACAAACGTACCATCACCTGCGTAGAATGCATTTTATAGATGCAAACGCGCACTACTGTCAATCATTTTCTGATTGATGATTTATCCGAAAGTACTAGTCAAATCAAGTCAAGCTGTATTAATTTCTTATTTTCATTAACCCATGTACAATAAGTGATCTTATGGTAACTAACATTTCCATCATGGACCTATATGTTCATTTCTTTTCTCTTTGTCATTAATACAGATGGTATTTGGTAGTTTTATGTCCATTTACTGATCAGTAGCGTCCAAGTTGTCAGCTTACTAACATACGTCAAAGTTTATGCAAAGTAACAACTGAAGGTACGAGGTTGACTAAAATTGTATTCGCAATTATGATGCATTCGACGACTCCTTGCTTATGGATGCCTGAACAAATCAAATTGATTTACATGCCTTCCATCTTGGATTCTTCACTCTTAAAGGCAGTATGAATGTTACTTGGGCTGAGCTTGATTGCCATTAGCATTACTAATGTTGGGTTGATTTTGATTAAGTAGGCTTACATACGAATTTGACAGCGTGACTATAGACATTTAATACATAATTTCAGGACTTTATGACTGGGCTTAAAACTTGATAGTTAGATGGAACTCTATAACATCTTTAGAAATACTCAGGGTTGATATTTCATATATTTCTTCAAAAAGATTTTTTTTAAAAAAATATTTTGCTATTAGGAGTTTCTTTAAGAGACATTCGCTGACATCATAACCAGTCCTTGAATCTCTATTGTTATATCTCTGTGCTTAAATCTCAGCATTCAAACCTCGACACATAAACGTCGACACTTAGATAAATTATATAATCTCAGCACGAAGATCTGTCAAAAGATCCTACCATAAAAAATTTCAGTTATCCAATCTCAGCACATTAATTTCAAAAATCCTCAGAACTCAGCACGCAACGTCTCCTAATTATTACATTTCAGCATTTAAATCACAGTCCTTCAAAGATTACACTTAACCAACAACACTCAAATTACAACTCTCTGATTTTTCGTTTTAGTCTGCGATGTTTGAAGTTTAAAAAATTCAAAATCCATTATCTATAATATTTAACTTGTGTTACACTCAGCAATTAATGTATATAATCATATATATTTCTCACTTTTCCCGCTCAAATCTCAAGAAAAGTGAACTATATAGAATATTCATATAATTATAATCTACTTCGACAAATTTTACTTCTAAATTGGGCAAAGTTTTGAGAGACGGAATTTGAGTAATTGTTCAGTTTTCCTGATCCTATTCACTTATTGAATGGCAGTAATGAGGATAAAATAATGAATAAAACAATGTTATTTTCTTTCAGGCAAACCGACTCGCAAGAAACAAAATGTCGATGCTTTAATGATGGAAGCAAAACGTATCTTAAACCAATCAGGTAAAAAATAAGCACCTCTTCAGTCGTCTTATATGGACTCCCTTCATGAAGTCATAATTAGAACACGATAGTTACTCTGTAAATGAAATATGAAGAACAAAGTTAAATACTCTGACATATTATGAGCATTGAAATAAAATACAGCCAAATAAAAGCCTAATTGTAGCATATTTCTGCTTAATGTTATAGCTGGAATTTGGTGATTCAAGTCCTAACTAGCGAAAAAATCTGATTTTGATAATAATGAATATCATCTAGTCCTTTACCTATGACAATGATGCACTCTTAGCTTATGAATAATATATTCGTATTTGTTTTTATATTCGTCTCGTTTAAGCATAATCGTATTATTCATAATGACAACAGTCAAACTGGTTTTCCACCCTATTTCAGATGGAGATGATACAGACATGGAAGAAACACCGCGAAAATCTCGTGCAACACCCTATCGTCGTCCAGAGAGATCGTATAAAAGACCACGTCAGAGGAAACATATTTCTGATGACAAATCATACCATTCATCAAAAACGTCGCGCTCAAAGGCTTCAAGTCGTCCACCGCCAAAAACCATGAAGGAGCTAATGTCGCGTCGACAAACTAATGCACCACAACCGCCTGTTAATCGTTACAAAGCGAGCAATTTCGCCGCAATGAAATCTGATTTGCTGAAAGATAGTGCTATTCTGAATAAAAACATGAAGCTACCGAGCGGTGGTAGTGGGCGAGATGGAAGTACGAAAGTCCCTGAGCCCGTAGTTACTGAGAAGAAGTCAAACACACCACCAGAAAATACGGAGCAGCAGCGAACACAAAGTCCAGTGAAAACAAATGTTGTGACAAAGACATCAACAGAAGTAGATACCATTGTCACAAGTGTTACGAACAATGAAGTGAAGAAAACACCAGAAGTAAGCACATACCTAGATAACATGGAAACACAAATGGCCATTGATACAGCAAGAGATAAGATTGATGAACCTACGCCACAACCAAGTCATACTAATTCTAGAATTGACATCAAAACCGACCAGAAAGTTGCAAGCAGAACACCATCACGTGTTAGCTATAGAACCTCACAACATTCCCAGGACCTAAGTTCGCAAAAAGATCTTCAACTACCCCGCGCGCCATCTAGAATAAGCGTAGCAACAACAGAATCCAAAATTATTGACACGGTTATGAAGTCTAATAGGCCTCCTCAAAGGAGATTTTCAAAATCCAGTATAATGCCAATAGATGAAGATCGTGCATCAGGCAGTGGAGGAATTCAGAACGGTACTACAGTTACAACTAAAACAGAGACACTTGTTACAGAAACTGTAAAGAACAATGTTGAAGACACTAAAGTAAATGGTATTGCAAATAATGAGACAGAAGATAAAAAGGTCAGTAAGTCAGAGGTTGGATCGACGATAAGTGTGAGGCAAGATGTTCGAAGGAATTCTGTTACATCAGTCAAAAGGCCGAGCAGAACAACAAGTGTTGATATTTCTTCAACAAACGGTCGAATGTCCCCAACTATAGAACGTAAACACGAATCACCGCATCGAAAAAATAGTACTGTGGATAGGGTTTCAATAAGGAGTATGTTAGCAAATACAGATAACAAACACAGAGGAAGCGTATCGACAAAAGTTTCAGAGACAGTCACAAATGGATCACCCAAAACTAGAACAACTGTCACGAAGAATGTGTCGACATCCGAAAAAGTTAATGAAACTACAAATGACATTACAATGCCACCAAAGCATACTCTTGTCAGGAAGGACTCCAACCGATCGATCTATGAAAATGAGGATATTTTATCCACTAAAAAAGCACCTATTAACGCTAAGCGATCGCAGAGCTTTAATCCAAATGACAAACAACCGCCCAGAGAACGTCCTTCGAAGAGAAAGTCATCACAAATGAAGAAGGAACAGACTAGACGAACTTCGAGATCTCCACAGAGAAAGACTTCTCAATTTAATGGACACGGTCCTTCAGACGATGTAAAAATGGATCGGGAACAATATGAAAAACTAGGACATGACGGTAATAGACCAACGAGACATCGGTCTGGATCGAGGGACGGTAGTAACAGAGGTCGCAAGAGGTCTACTTCCGGTGGACGAAAGAAATCAGTACCTAAGACTCGGAAGAGGTCAGTGTCGGGCGATAGGAAGAAATCCAATCTGAAATCAAGATTTCCGGACATAAAGAAGAAAGACGGGGAGTGGAAGATCACCGCGAGGTCGCCGATTCAAACAGTTTCCAGGAAGGAAAATGTAGTTGAAGATGAATACGTGACGGAGCGTGTTATAACACCTAAGCCGGCCAACCAGTGGCAGGATTTGGTATCTAAATATCTACGTCAGCCAAGCCCTAAAATTGGCAAGACAGAAGACCGATCAATATTGGATTCAAATATGACCGATGACGAAGATGATGACGATATGGATATATTTAAACGTGCACAAATGAGATATAAATTGAATGTGACTCAAACGGACGATGAATCTGACGATGATTAAGTTGTTGATAAACCTATCTATGATAGTAGTTTCAATCAATGATGATTAATCTGTAAAAGAGATTTAAGACGATTTCATCTGTGATATGCTTATTCACAATTACATAAACAAGACATTTTCCTGGCTCTGCATCTTCTTTTCGGTCGAATGTCTTCATCAAGCCGTTTGTGTAACAAATGCATTATTCACGTGATAAAAAATCATTGCTTTAAGCAACAATCAGCGGCTTTTCATATTGGTTGTGTAGATGACAATGTGTTTTCATAATCGTATATTGTATAAATTGGGATACTATGAACACTGCCGTATTTTCGGACTCTTGATTTGAAAACTACAACGAATATTGTAAGCATATGTTTGTGAACTATTGTCAGCGGCTGAATGAATCCGTTGATGCCAATTCACTCCTGCAATATGTTGAGTCGAACATTTACCGTTTGGTGACTTCAGTGCCACCAATCGACAGAGTGCTATAACGTTTTGGGAAGGACTTTTCAAATTGTTTTTTTCTTATTTATTCATATTTCGTTATGTGTTCTCATGGATTGAGTTCAAGTTGTGTATACATGTGTTAGTCTGTGAGCATTTTGTCCTAATGGTCGCAATTGTTCTTTTCGATTACTTTTAAAATGTCAGACAATTTTATAAATAGATCAACCAACCGAGTGATGTTAATAAACTAAAAAAAAACATTTGATCAATTATTGAGTCGCCCTTTTCAGCTAATGATTAATTATGATAAATCATTGGGTATTCAACCATATTCGACTGAGAAGATTTAAAATTTAAAAATTGTTTTTCTTTTAAAATTTTAAAGTTTTTCTTCATATGGACAATACTTCAGATATTGTTTTCTTTTAAAACTTGAGAGTTCATTTCATTTGATACAAACAATGTGACACTATTGATGGCATGTTTTGAAAATAATGCAAAAAGAACAATCTAAAGCCGTGGTTTTGAAGTTGTTAATGCATGTTGATTTCAGTCGTACCTCATTTTTGTACTGATAAGACGTACCAAGCCGAATTTGTAAACGTGACCGTTATATTTTATAGCACTGGAAAAATCATTGGACACACTTGTTTTGATTACCTGACAGAATTTTGATATATTTGATCCAATATTTACTTTGAATACTCGATTTTGTATGTAGATCGATTGTAAGTACAGTGCTCACTCATATTAGCAACACATATCGGAGTCGCAAAAAAGTGTTGTTCTTTGGAAGGAGTTGTTGTTCGGAGGGAATTGATACATTCGCGACAGGTTTTGTATTATGTGTATGTGCGCTTTTTACTGTTGTTTCTTAGAGGGAATCGGTCTGCGGAATGAGCACTGTACTGTAAAATATAAGAACTAATTCATTTACTTAGGTTCTTCTAAAACTTGAGTTTTATATGGCGGACGTTCAGAAATTCTACTAAGTGTACATAACTTTCGTCAAATGTATTTGTAAAAGATTCTATCCTTTTAAAATTGATTTCGTTAAGTTTTCGTCATAAAATATAAGCCATGACTGGAACCCAGCTAATTTCAAGGTAACAAGGTAAAATTTCGCATCAAAACATCGTCAGTCCCACACTGACATCTCCATTGCTATTGACGTCATGTTGACGTTGTATCTGCGTAGTGTTAATAGAATTATAACATAGATTTATTTATTTTTTAATGAACCCGCCCATTTGTTTGAAATGTTCAACAAATTGTTGTGTGTATATTGTTTAATTGATTTCTCTGCAGCTTTGTATTTACCTCAGTACGTTTTATGAAAGTTTGACAGTTAAATAATATTAAAGCATATGCACTTGTATGTTGTAAATAATTGATATGAACTTAATTATGATCCATTTAGATATTATTTTTTATTTATTGATATAGAATGGTTTTTTTTATAAATATATTTATATTTGATTTCATTAGTGTTATAAATTATGGTATTAATATATTAAATGTTTCTCATTATTTATGTTATATGTTTAATTAAAACGTACAAAGACGTCCATATTGCATTTGGTTATATATATATTGTCAAACCATTTATCTTCTTTGACTTGCTAGTACAGAGCAACCTCTCCATAGCAACGCCTATTGGGAGAAGCAAAATTATGTTGTTGTTGTCGAGAGGTTGTTGCTCTAGAGATGTTAACTTAATATTTAAATCGTGCAGTGGGAATCCTGCTGTTGTTGAAGGGAGCTTGTTGCTAAGGAGAGGGCCGCTCTGGAGTGGCTGCACAGTACTTACAAGCATTAATGATTTTTCATTTGGACATACAGTCAAACCTGCCAACAAAGGCCATACATGGGAAAAACAAAATGCTGTCTTTATAGACAGATGGTCTATATCCGGAGATCAGTTTGTTTTAAATAATCAATGGCAGTGTTCAAAGAATAGCCTTTATTCTCAGGTTTGCCTTTATTCGAAGGTGGCTACAAACACAAGTTCCGTAGCACATGTAATTGTTATTTTGTCCTACCAGGAACAGTGTTGAAGTAAAAGGCATACGCAAATCTTGACACTGGTAGTCAGTTATAGGCGTGAGACTCAACCACGAACTACATAGAACCATTCACTGGCACGCTCAAATATTTACATTACTTAACTACTTAGACTACGTCTAGTCTTATACATTATTGTAGATGGTAGAAAAAAACTTTCTAGATGAGCAGAATTATGCCATTCCGGTTGGATATCCAGGAAGTGCTGGTTAGACAATTACCTGCCCTTCATAACTAATAACTTAAAGTTATTGATAAATGGCTTTGTCCCAGCATAAAAGAGCAATCAAAAGTACTTTAAACAATGTTACTGAAATGTTTACCGACCTTGAGTTGATGAGTTCAAGCCTTTGGCACGGCTCATTTTATCTTCGTTATCTTTATTTATTTATATTCCTCTACATACAAACAATCAATTAAAATACAATAAACCTGTACAACATACAAATGCATAGTAATTCTATGAAAATACATGTTTACAACGTACATGTATATTGTTTCTTCACAGACAGACAGACAGGCAGACAGGCAGGCAGGCAGACAAACAAACAAACAAACAAACAAACAAGTCTTTGTATTGAGTGGTCGCTTACCCACTGTTTAACAGGAGAAAGAAACATTTTGTTATCACTAAACACCTGATAAATCTATGCCTCAACGGGTCTTAAAGAGCATAACAATGGTTTTAACAATGTACATTAATTAATCTTAATTGGATATTCTGCTATATCTTTTCTCAACATTTATATTGTAAACTGTATAAACGTTTTTTTTTTATTTCTACCCATTTTTACATTTACAAATGTATGTCAAAGAATGAAAATATAGTATAACCCCTGTAAACCAAACTCCCTGAAAACCAGAATACATTTTTCATCAAATTCCATTTTTTCTCTTCTCTTCTCTAATAAAAAGTTCTCTGAAAAAAACGGACTTTAGTTACAGTTTGGATGGGGTCCGGATTTGAGGAGTTGTACCATACATGTATAGCAAATACCTTGTAGCATTTCGCAACCCATAGTAATTCTACATTCAAATGTTTGTCACGTCTGTTTACCATTATACATGTATTAAGTTCTAGTCTTGAATTTCTCAACAAATTTAAGAATATGTTTATCTTCTGTCATTTCCTTTGAACAAATCTTTTTTAAATCGCTGTAACACATTCGGTAATGGTAAATGGCAGCAACAGAACAATTGGGATACACCCTGAAACAAGTAAACAACATACAGTGCAACCTCTCCATAGCAACACCCTTTGGGAGCAGCAAAATTATGTTGTTGTAGCTGACAGTTTGTTGCTCTAGAGAGGTTAAATTAAAGAATTAAATCATACAGTGAGAAGATCATGTTGTTGTTGTTGTAGGGAGGTTGTTGCTCAAGAGAGGACCGCTCTGGAGAGGTTGCACTTTATACAGTAAAAAACATACAATTATTTACGCCTTACGCTAAGATACATTTTCAATTAATGCAATTTCATTTAGTGATAACAGAAGTGTCAATAATCTAGCATTATCGTGTTGAAGTAGATTAATTGTTGGGTCATATTGCACGCTTACAACTTTTACATTACATTAGTAGACATTTAACAAGTACTATTTTCATTACGTTAGTAAATAATGCACAAATACTATTTTCATGTGGAAAAGCACCAGTGGATTATATAAACGACGTAAATGCTTATATACCTTGTATAATGATCGATTGGCTGAAATGAATGCGTGGAGAATCCTTGGGTTTCAATTCTGGATGGCAAGACAATTTTTTTTCTTCTTGCATCACCCCCGCGAATTGCGTCTGTACGTAAAAAGTATTTCACGATGTCTGAACCATTAGCAGGCGCATTTGGGTCAGGTCCAGCGTCTTTGACGAATAGGTATGTTTCGAATTTGAAGCCAGCGGCGGATGGATATGTCTGCATTAGATAATTCTGAAATCCAATACATAAAAACAATACAATTATATTCAAATAAATGATAAATACTTAGGTGTTGTTTTTACAACATCTATGTGTAGAGTCTGCTTTTCTTTTTCAGCAATGGCCAATTCATTAGTCTTTCTTGATTATTTATTCTTTTGTTTCGTTTATGTTTAAAACTTTTCCTCATAAGCATTATTTTGGACTATTCCAAATCCAAAGCTAAGGTACAAGGCATCAATTTATTTAAGAAAATTGGGTTATTTCTAACTGCCAGAGTGGGAAACATGTGGCAAAAGAAGCCGTTTCTCATGACAAGAAATGGATTCTTTTTTCCTTCAATTTATTTAAGAAAATTGGGTTATTTCTAACTGCCAGAGTGGGAAACATGTGGCAAAAGAAGCCGTTTCTCATGACAAGAAATGGATTCTTTTTTCCTTATTGTTTTCAAAAGTCGTCTGATTCAGGGGCGGGGAAATGCGGTATTAAGAGGCAAAGGGATAAACAAAATATCTATGTTTTGAATGTTTGGACAAGCTTACATGGTGTTGATCTAGTAGGCAAGCATAATCAATAATACTACACTTCTTGTGCACCACATAAATGATGTAAACTATTTATTAGAATTAATTCTGGTGAACATCGTACAAATGATAATGGGTAACAATTGATACAAAATTACTCTTATTTATAGGAAATACCATGCGGCAATCGCTTATTATGATGCCTGTACCATAAAAAGCAATTTATATGTAAAAAAGCAGCCTTAACTAAAATGTTTTACTATAGTAAGGGATACCATTAGGTCTTTAAAATTGTCGTGCTTCTTAGGCACTAGAAATTCGTCCATGTCAATGATAGCCATATATTTGAATCCTGACGAGCGCTGTAAACAATCTAAATAGGCAACTCGTTCATCTTCATAAAAAGGATTTCCTTTTGTACCTAGTGACCCTGTAAGTAATTAGAATAACATCAATAAAATAAGAATTAATAACTGATTTAAAATGGCTTAATATGCAGTTATATCGGGATATCCGGAATAACAAACTTTTGTGACTTTTGTAAAGTGTAGTTCAAATGGTATGCACAATTAGACATTTTTTTTGTAATATGACTCGCCAAAATTGAAATTTGATTCCTATTTTTTCACTGGGTTTAACGCCGTTTTTTCAACAATTTTTCAATTATTTACTTACCAGTTTTCCTGGACTGTATGCTAACCAGTACTAACTTACCTTTCCACAAGGAGCCGGCAACTTCTCCACACATGGAGGAAAATTGATATTTTTGTCAAATTTCTATAGTAGGGTATGACTTGCCGCGACCGGGATTCGAACCCGGATCGCCGGACTAACCACTGGACCACGGTCGCGGCTGATTCCTAAATATAGTATTCCAATTAAATCTTTTGAATCAGAGAGAGAGAGGGGGGGAAAGAGAGAGAGAGAGAGAGGGGGGGAAGAGAGAGAGAGAGAGGGAGGGAGAGAGAGAGAGAGAGAGAGAGGGGGGGGAGAGAGAGAGAGAGAGAGAGAGAGAGAGAGAGAGAGAGAGGGGGGAAAGAGAGAGAGAGGGAGGGAGAGAGAGGGAGGGAGAGAGGGAGGAAGAGAGAGAGAGAGAGGGAGGGAGGGAGAAAGAGAGAGAGGGAGGGAGAGAGAGAGAGAGAGAGAGAGGGGGGAGAGAGAGAGGGGGGGAGAGAGAGAGAGGGAGGGAGAGAGAGAGAGAGGGAGGGAGAGAGAGAGAAAGAGAGGGAGAGAGAGAGAGAGAGAGAGAGAGAGAGAAAGAAAGAGACCAAGAATGACTCACGCGTTGAATTAAAGGGGTAATTGTAAGGTCTTCTATCAACCATTCCCATTTTCACGTAATGCTCGATAACTGCATCAGTCTCCTTAGTTATATTGTAAGTAAACGTAAAAATTTTGTCTACTTTCATCAATCTGAGAAATTCTACCCAGTCTTTGAATAGGATGATGTCTACAGTACCGTACATAATTTTCAAACACACGGCAAATGCTTCTTTATCTTCTGGTTGTATCGGAATTGCTGGTTTGGTGTACAAGGTGTCATTAACCGGACATTCTTGGTCAGCGAACTGTAAGGCAACTCCTTCGACTTCGGTAACAGATGCATTAAAGGGACAAACTATTTGAGATGCTACGAGTCGCGAAGTCGTAGAGCGTTTTTCCACCACGGGATCTTTAAATTCCGTAATGCTTTGATTGGTCCATCGTAAACAACATTTGATTTTTTCATTTTTGTGCTTAACATGCCACCATCCGGTAAGTTTTATATCATGTTGATAACCGGCATAGCTAGATGAGTTTGAAGCAATCACAGTAAGTATATAAACAGACAGCGCGACATCATCTATTTCAGGCCATTCGAGGCGAACGCCACGCTCTGAAAGTTGTGTGTCAACTGATGTATTTTTATTAGGATTCTGAAAGATATCGATAAAACAATTGAGAGGACGACTTCAGAAGATTAAAACATTGAAACATGGTAAGACCTAAATAAAAACGGCATATGGAAACAATTTATTCTGAATATTTTGTCAATTTAGTAACATTCCAAAAAATGCTAAAACAAGAAAGTGGACGATTTCAGACAATAGACGTAAGATTTACAAAACCTTGACAAATAAAAATATGATGAGTCTGACTGTTAGCTAATAAATATGTTTTTGAGTGACACATCGCAATATCGAGGTCCTGGAACATATATAACCGGACTATTCGATCAAATACTACTTGACCCAGTATGGTCACAACTGTATGTTGTCCCTAACCCAATGCCTTCAAGATAGACCATGCGAAACAGTAAAGTACAGTAAACTTCTAAAAACCGGACCCTTTCCGGATTGGGCCAAAAGTCCGGTTTTCTGAGAAATCCGGTTTTCAGAGAACTATTGATAATCGAAGAGAAAAATGGGACTTATTCTTTGAATATTTCAAATGGTTTCCTAAAGATTCTTACCTTGTACATGTATTTGATTTCAATCAATGTTTTTAATATAAACACGGAGGAAATTAATGCAACAAGCTGGAACAGTTGTTTATGTCGTGTGCTCATAGACAGCAGCCCTGAAACATGTATACAGTATACAACCTCAAATAGCGACCACCTCAATTACGCCCACCTTATTATAACGATCACTTATTAATTTTCGGCCCGGCTTTCAATAAATCAGTAATTAAACTTGAAAATGGGACCACTTTATTATTGCAACCGATTTTTCTGGTCCTGATGGTGGTCTCATTATCAAGGTTTTACCGTATACGCTACAGACACACAACACCATCAAAATGGAAACAACTAAAATAAACGACACGTTTACTAACAACTAAAATAAATGACACGTTTACTAACAACTAAAATAAATGACACATAAACTAACAACTAAAATAAATGACACGTTTAATAACAACTAAAATAAATGACACGTTTACTAACAACTAAAATAAATGACACGTTTACTAACAACTAAAATAAATGACACATTAACTAACAACTAAAATAAATGACACATTTACTAACAACTAAAATAAATGACACGTTTACTAACAACTAAAATAAATGACACATTAACTAACAACTAAAATAAATGTCACGTTTAATAACAACTAAAATAAATGACACTTTTAATAACAACTAAAACAAATGACACGTTTACTAATACAACTAGCCAGATAAAGCATTCGGTTAAGGACAGTGAAAATAAGCTTACTCGTGAACAAATTATATAGCTTAAAATTGGAAATCAACACGAAAGATGACTGTCTCTCATTAAATAACGCAACTTCCTACTCACCAATGAAAGCGATTAGTAAAAAGAACTAAAATGGATGGATGAATAAAGCTGACAATGGTTTGATAAACAAATATGCCAAACAAACTTAAACAAAATTATGTCCCCAGTATTTTTAACGTTCACTCAACGGCGAAGTTCGGTCAAGTAACGATTCCTAAGTTCTCCACCGCTGCTTCGAGTAATTTGTGTTGATAGTTCTAGTGACTAATTAAGGTTACTTGTTGATAACACGTTTGTGCTGGTACAGATTTCAGAAACACAAATTCGATTAACTGTCCACTGGTATAACGGTAGTACTGTTATCAAAACTGACTTACCCCCCGACCCCCCCCCCCCCCCGATAGAACATCAATCATGTACCACGTACGATCGAAAACAATAATTTGAAGGAGAATGTGAAGAAACGTAATTAGCAATAATTTTATAACCATTCGTTATTTATCAGAAAAGGTGACATCATCAAATCAGTGCCTATCGATACAAGACGACTTGGAGACAAAAATCGTTGTTTAATCTAGTTGTTCGTCTTTTATTTTTTTGTTGTCCCTGTTTGACTAATAGAAACAATGTTTTACAAATCACACAAGAGCATAATAATAAAGCTAAAAAATATACCACACATGCCGAAAACACAACAAATTCCACTGAGTATGATTAACTTGAACAGTGTTCGGCAACAGCACACCAGCTGCTTATAATGAAACGTTGATATTGATATACTATATCAGATACACGCGGCTTGATTTCAACCAACTCTAAAACAAATCGAGGGGTGATCATCATGGCTGAGGACGAGTCTTGCTTTTCAATAATTTTGTTAAATGAATGTATTAAAGTGTAGAATCCTAAATGAAGCGTTCAGTGTTGCGTTATATATTTTCATTAATGAACACTGGTAAATTTATATGTCAGACGAATTCATGTCTTGAAATAAAATTTTCGAAAATGTTATTTATAAAAGAAATGTCGAACAAGCGTTAAGGGTCATTAACAGCCGTTTTTCATTATTGACTTGAATTAAATAGATTTTAGTCGTTTTGTTTTCAAATCAGTACAATGTTTGTACAACAGCATTTTTTCCAAGAATTTCAAAATTGCCACGAATTTATCATTTTATAATCATTTTCAAATTTGAACGTATATTCTGGAGAACCAACACAAACAATAACAAACAATTATACAGTAAACCCTCGATAATGAGACCACATTCAGGACCCGAAAACTCGGTTGTAATGGCGAGGTGGTTTCAATTGTAATGAAGTTATTGGAATTTATCTATCAAAAAAGCGGTCGTTATAATAAGATTGTCGTAATATTGAGATGGTCGCTATGTGAGGTTTTACTGTATTATATCATCATAAAATTTTCATTCATAGTCCTAAAAATACGGATATACCCTCAAGTTGGTCCTTGTTATTAAAAACAATGTAAACGCTTTATTTTTGATCAATTAAATTCAAAACGCTGAATCCAATGAATGTTTACTTTAAGAAATATAGTTATCGTGTTAATTAGGAGACTGTATGAGCAGCATTGCCATTAAGTGAATTAAAAGTCACAAACAATTTCCAATATTATTCCATTTTACCGCATTAGTTACATACTATTATTTAAGCAATTACCAGTGGCGATAAAAAATCATGCTCAACTTGATTAATACACAGAACGTCTCAAAAAGTAAATACATAAACGCACAATTGCTTCTCATATCAATCCTGCGCAAACAACACGCAACAACAATGTTTACAGAACCAAAATACCAAAAGCTACACAACAACACAAAATGGAAACATCGCTAAAAGTATGAATAGACGCGCAATATTTCCAAAGCATGCGTGATCATTATATCCTGCAAACGAAGTTTACGGGGGGGGGGTATACTGGAATCACCCTGGTTGTTGGTTGGATGGCCGGTAAGTCGGTCGGTTGGTCGGTTGGACGCGCCTTTGACCGCCGCCAGATCAAATTCCACCCAGGACAAAATTTCCCGCGAGGAAGCTGTCCAGCTAGCTTCCGGAAAGTCGGTATCTTCCTCCACTGTAAAGGCTGGAAATTCGCCAAATGACCCTGGTTGTTGTTGCGACGTTAAACCCAAGTGAAAAAATGTTTTTTGCGACTTTACTTTGATAATCGTCGAATTACCCTCCCCAAATAAGTATATTTAAAGTTCAACAGTTTCCGGATCTTGATCGTGTCATTTATAATGACGTCGCGTTTTAGGGTCGACACACGACAATGCGAAGTGACATCGAATGGCATCGCCGTCAAACGTCGCACTTACCTATACATGCCGCAACGTTGGCGTTAAATGTCGCAAACGCCGTTAAATGTCGCGAAATCTTGTACCGTTAAATGTCGCGATTATAACGTTAAATGTCGCAATCTTTTCTGTCGCTAAATGTCGCACACATACCGTTAATTTGTCAATGTGTGTTTTCTTGTGAGATTATTATCTCAATCAGTGGGTAAATATTGAGTATTTTGTCACCAAATGAGATCATATAGCTTGAATAATGGGGACCTATCCATCAGACTTCTAGTGATGGAATATGCTCTTACTTTAAGTTACTGACCTCTTCCGCAGGAATCATCTTGTTTGAAATCTAAAACATTAAATCTTTCTGGCACAGTCTATCATTTTTCAGTGCCACATGTATTCACTAGCTACAAAAATCAAAATATTGGAACAGTTTTAAGTTAATCGGACCGCAAATTGCAAATTAGGTGCGGCCCGAGAAAATCCGAGATGGCGACCGAAATGGCTGCCACTTTTACTTCTAATTAGCAGATTTAAACTTTGATACAATAGAAACATAACAGTGTAGGTTTATATTTGAAACACATTTTTTACTAAAAAGCGTTTTTACACCACGTGAAACTTTAGACATTTAAAACTCTGATAAATAAACCGGATAAATATCAGATATTTATCTTGCTAAAATGATAGGTATCATGTTAACCTACTTAGCACATATCTATGATGATGCAAGTAGATCTAGTGGCAGTTGTTGGCACTCATGCATTTTTCTCCAGTTATGATATTATCAAGTTTGAATCAAAATACTAACTAGTTATGTAACGCATTAACCACATAAGTAATGTGATAGTTTAGTGATTATCTGGTGGTGTAAGTATGCCACCGTGGAAAACAAACATTTCCATTGCAAGTTTCCGATTGAAAAGGAGTAGCTCGCGTTGATATATAATTTTGTTAAGATCCAACGTTCCAGCACTTACACGTTTAGTCAATTTTTATATGATTTTTTTATATGTGACAGATGTAAAAACGCTCATACAATAATTACATTATTCAACTGTAAAAACAGGCTAGCCTCCCCCGTACCCCTTCCCATGATCCCTACCCCCCCCCCTTTCCATGAATCCTACCCCCCTTTCCATGATACGACCGAGTCAACACTAGGAAAATCTTTCCAAATTTGCACAACAATATGTTTCAGGTGTGATTTCATGTTTAGTAATACCATTGTAGCACCAAATCAATTCAAACATTCATCGGCGCTTCACTTCGTAATTTATAATCTTTTTGCAAAGTTTGGTAAAATTCGAACCGTTAATTTAATTAATATTAATGAAAATGTGCAATCTTAGGCCTTGTTTTACCTCTCCGTAGATTTACATTGAAATCTATGGGAGCAGCCAATCTTTTGAAGATTAAAGAAAAGGAAAGACCCATTTCCATGAATACTCACGGAACTCTACAAATCTTATATAATAAAAAATAGGCCACCTTGCAAAAATTTCAGAAATTAATTTTTTTTCTATTTTCCAACAAGGGCAATAACTCTTACAGAATTTTAAAAATGTGGCGTAAAATAAATTGAACCAACGATCAAAGTAATAATTGAGAAATACTATTCTTATAATATTACAATTTTTGAGTATCTAACGGTGCCACAGACGCTCAACAATGCGAAGCAACGCCAGACAATGCCAAATGAATTATCGCACTTTCTTATGACTAAAAAAGCGCGACATTATGTATCACACATAAATATACATACATATGTACGTTCAAAAGTGCTTCACATAAAAATAAACATCTATACATTACTCAACGTCATGCAATTAGAATATAAATGATGAAGATACAGTTAAGACTTAAAAACAGCTAAAAACCTTAAACAGAATATAATTAAATACATGACCAGTAAACGATACTGTGAAATAGGAACAAGGTATGATAAAATACACAGCTGTGGATACTATGTCATGTTGTAACAATAATTTATGATAGCCAGTCCACGTACATCTGTATAAAAAATGGGTTTTCAAAGATTTTTATCAGGTAATAAAACTTGAAATTGGTCACTGAGCTCAAATCTCATATATTGTCTCATAATGTTCATCAAAGTTAATTACTAGTATGATCAGACAATAATATTATTGATATATTATTCTGACAACAAAATTGACCTGAATATGCATTCAAACATTAATTATCTCAATCTTTTCAACCACGATACTTTGAGAATGGAATTGAGATTTGAGCCCAAACATTTTTCACAAATTTATAACACCAGCTTCAGTGTTCTGACTTCTAACACTGAAGTAATTATTACAACGGACACCTATTTGTCAGTACTGACATGTTTCATGTTGTACATTTTCATCAAATTATCTTATAACAATTCTAACAAACTCATGGCCAATGGACAGACCGTTGCAGATTAATAGTATGGTCATATTATCGCAATTTGCAAGGTACAAGGAATTCACAAAAATAGTCTTATTTCAATTATCATACTGCATCACAATATCACACTATTCCAGCACTGAGAAATCGAAGTACGATCGTATGCCTCGCACATTTAACATTATAAGCCCAGTAAGTTCTCAGATTATGTAACGGTTGCGTTTTGGTAATTCATCAGTTCATACTGAAACATTCGATGCTTTATGAATGTTGTTCACACCATCCACTCCCATCCTTTACACTGCAATACATTATTTCTTTGATCATGTGCGATGTTTGTGTAAACTGACTCAAAGGTTTCAAATCATGAATCAAAAATCGCCAATTGGCTATATTTAACGAATTCTTGCGGCAATTATTTTAATATTTTAATATAAAATAGTTATTACTGGTATTTCGCGGTTGAAAAAAAATAAAACGCTTTTTACTTTTAAATTAACATTTTCAAGCAAAAAAGTCATCAGGAACACATTTACATTAAAACAATGTTTTTATGATATCAGCCGATGATCGCGGTACACGCGAAACAGATGCACGACGTAGAGTTCAGCGGTATGTTGAAGCTTTTAATAAATTTGATTTTGTCACTGACTACAAGTCTAATTTGATGACTGAAGTATGTGAAAGGCAATCTGAAAGTGTCTCTCATTTTCCCAGACGCGATAGTGAAAAACTGCGATACTTTGGAAAAAATAATGCAACAAGTTACTTGCACCGAATTATAGATCAATGAATCTGATAATGTAATACACGTAAAGTAAAACCTCACTTAGCGACCACCTCATACAACGACTACCTTGCTATAACGACCACATATTTTCGGACCGGCTTACATTAACTCTCTTATAATTCAACTTGATGTTGAGAGTATCTCATTATTTCGACCGAATTGTTTCGGGCCCTGAAGGTGGTCTCATTATCTAAGTTTTACTGTATCGTAATTTGCAATAAAACAAAATGTAAGCGAAGGAAAAATTGAGAATTTATGCTTATACTATGGTAGAAGGGTTGACTATTACTACAATTCCATGCCGATGTGTTCGGGATTGATCTATGACCTTAAATGTTGAAAAGTCTACAAAATCAGTCGTTGTTGTTGTTGTTGCTGCTGTTTTTAAAAGAATTTTCGTTTTTTACCATGTGAGAGTTGTTAATTACTCATACTTCTTAGATAAAGTATGATAAACTCTTCATATTTCACATTTTACCAAATGACACTAATCAAACATTAACAATTTCATTAAAATAACAATTTCGCAACTTTGATACTACATTGTACAGTAAAACCTCACTTAGCGACCACCTCAATATTACGACAACCTTATTATAACGACCACTTATTTTCAGACCGACTTTTAATAACTTCTCTACAATTTAATTCGATAATGAGATCACTTCATCATTTCAAATATCAACTGTCTACTTACAACATCGGCCCAGTGTAAAATAAACTTGTATGTTAACGATAATAAAATATTTTTGTGCAAGCAACAGTACTTGCATACAGCTGTTCACGCATTATCTGAAGTGTAACAAAAAACGAAGTTTAGATAGCCGGCTGTGCTTAATTGTTTGTAATTTGCATATTGTTCGAACAATCTTAGAGAAGTCGGCCCCTTTATTCAACCCATAGTGAAGACAAATATATTAACAGAATAACCGCACTTAATACAAATACTTTTACGCTTTAAGGCTAGTTTCAAGGGGACACTAGAATTATTATTCTAAATTACAGAAGAAAGATAATATGTTCGTCTTCCAATTGTTATGTATGAATTTGTTTTTTTTAAATTTGCACACCGACTTTGTCATGTGATGTATATATATATAAAACAATATATATATGTTTGATGTCGATGTACTTTGTACAAGATTGAATAAAGATTCTGTTCTGTTCTGTTCTGTTCTGTCCTGTCCTGTCCCGTCCCGTCCCGTCCCGTACTGTCCTGTCCTGTCCTGTTCTGTTCTGTTCTGTTCTGTTCTGTTCTGTTCTGTTCTCAACGAACACAATTTTTGCGTGTGATGTTATCTGGACCAGGTGTCCCCAAGTTAATAGTGTGATATTCATTGACCAAAGGTCATGGATAAATATTTTTAAAGTAATTGAAAGCAAACATAATGCAATGTCAAAGTTCATCTGGGGGCTTCATAATCAAGGTAAAACAATATACTACAGTGCAACCTCTCCAAAGCAACACCCTTTGGGAGAAGCAAAATTATATTGTTGTTGAGAGGTTGTCACTCTAAAGAGGTTAAATTGATAGTTAAATCGTACAAGGGGGAAATTATGTTGAAGGAAGGTTATTGCTCAAGAGAGGGCCGATCTAGAGTGGTTGCACTGTAGTTTTTTGACCATAAATTTCTGCCGATAAAGTACCTTTTATGATAAATATTTTATGATAAATATTTCATCTATATGTTGAAAATTAATATCTAATATATTGCGATGATGTTAAACAAACTGAATTACATCGACATATCTAATTAAGATGAAGGACCCCAGGTGTGTGACTTGGTAAAATCTGATGTTTTTAAATTATATAACCCTTCAGACAGCTATTTTGTAAATGTTCAAATGGAATCCTTAGCCCAAATTAAAATGCACTATTTCCCTCTACAATTTTTGACGGGTAATGCAACACACTTGCACTCGTTAGTAAAGTCATAAGAGCCATCGCTTCTAACAGCGGACAATGATCTTGGTTGCTATATGTCATTTTACACACCACAGCGCCTTTTAAAATACGAGATGGGCTAAAATAATGTATAAGGCTACTAAAATCCTGCATTTTATATCAATATGTTATTTGCGCTATCACCTAAATTTACAATTCTGCAAAGTTTGACCTAAGTTTCAGGGAAACAAGAAAGACTTTCGAAGCTAGTTTGTGTTTTTACTCTACCGTTTTCTCGTTGAGTTGATTAATCAATTTCTAATTTTATTTGTCGTACGATAAAAGCAAACTATGGACAATGCGTCTCTTCTAAATTTGTACTTTTTTCCATTCAAATTCAGCGCCGTAATTGATAAATATGAAGCTATAGGTCTACTCGTGTGTCGATACAGATATTGGTATTACCACATTAATGCTACTTTGTTTTTCGTATAATAATCATAACTATTGTATTAAATGTTGACGCTGCAGACGCTGTACTCTTAATCCGGAGGCATTGTTGCGTATAAACACATGTAAAAAACAACTGAGCCAGTTTTATCTGTAAACAATATGGCATTCATGAAAGGGCCTATAATCTTGTCGATAGATAATTTAGTGTCGTCTGACCCGAAATATTCGTCTACTTTCGATTTCGATGTGGATATTTTCAGAAATCTGTAATCGATATTCTTGAAGGTCGTCGATGATCATTATAATATCCGCACATACTTCTAGAAATTTTACACGTCAGGTATGATAAATTTACAAATTTTAGAAATGATAGTCTTACATAAGACCTGCAGGGACGTTATAGAGTCCCTGGTAGCACGGGCACTGGAAGTTAATGTAAATATATAGTAGGTGCATGAATTTATTTTTACATTAACTTCCAGTGCCCGTGCCTGGTAGTAGGGGCGTAAAGTTCTAGACTGTATTTACTATACATTTTTATTCGTCGATCCGAGGTTGTTTTGAATACGCTACATGGTTCTGAAGTGTTTTATTGGTTTATAGATGCTATAAAGCAATTTTGCTTGGCATGTTTGCTCAGATTTATCACAGTTGAAAGAAATTTAGTCTGGCGTTGGCAATTCAAAAGAGAAAGTAGACATTAGCTCTGTGACCAAAGACCTATACTATATGTCACCAGCCACATGTATTTGCGGTCTCGTGGGTAAAAAAAGACAAGGTCAATGTCTTCAGAGTCAATTACATGTATTATGAAAATAATTCCATCGAGCCAAAGAAAATGGAAAATTTAGACAATTCATTCAATACAATCAGTTTACCTGCTGAAGTTTGGAATAAATTTCAACAATAAATTGGCAGATGTTTTCTCTATAACGTTGCAGTGAAGACTGGTGTAATGGGCGGTAAAATAAATCGTGCACAGGATAGTCACGTGATGTTTGTAGTTAGTCATGCGTGGATGTTAGGTTAAATGAAACTAAATGTAAATGCATAGACTACTAAACATTACTAGCTACTTTTAAAGCTACATATAGACTACGATGGAAAACTGAACCTACGACATATACAGTATCTATACAATGAAATTTACAATCAATCGCCAGCTCTTCGAGAGGCGATGTAACTTATTTAGCTGTGAAAGATATTAATTCGTTCTTAATCATGTTCTTACTGGTGATCTTTTTTTATTTGAAAATAGCTCTGTAAAATCAAAGCACTGAGAGTCCTGACTGTTTTTGCTGGCTTGCCGTGACCCAGACCGTTACTTCTGTCAATCAAAAAAATGGCGAAAGACTTACCTTTTAGTTTTTCAGATACGCAGAATAGCGAAATGACGTTTTTTTCTTGGCTGATTTGAATTGTTTGATGAATTTGGATTAAAAAATAGGTCTGTTTGGGTATATAAATCACGGAAATCGAGTGTCTATGGCTGTAAATACATACCCAGATATAGGTCAACTCCATTCTTCAGTTAAGGGCTTATTATTTCATGAAAAACCATGGTCTTATATACCAACAGTCAATAGTTGTATCTATATGACAACCTAAATCTTAAAAAAATGGCAACTGACGTTATTAGATTTTTTGTCACTCAACTCAACCATGAGTTGAGCTAAAGGAAAACAATCCAATAGTGAATCTTAAAGGGAAGATGCTTTCAAATTGCAGTGGGACATTACACGTTTCAAAATATGGCAAAATTGTTTGGCTGGTTGTTATGCAGAAGGAATATTGTAAACCAGTCCAAATATAATAGGTTTCTATAATTAGGTGGTGTTAATATGGATGTGGTATCATTACCAGTCTGAAATGTTGGAGGAATCTAGAAAACCAATCTAAAAAAGTGGAAGTGCTCTCATAATCAAGCTGAACTATAAGAGGAATTTTGAAAAACATTCCAACGATAAATGGTTTCTATAATGAAACAGTCCTAATATTGAAGTGATCTCACTATCAAGCTGAAATGATGGAGGAATTTAGAAAAGCAGCCCAACTATAAATGGTTTCTATAATAGGTGGTCTTGATATTCATGTGGTCTCCAAGTGATAATTTGCATTTAACCTTAAGCATGATTATTTTTTTCCTAGCCTTTCTAAGTTTTTGTGAACAAATCCTTTTTTTTTCTTTCAGTTATGGCCTCTGGATATCCAGGTTTCAGATATGCAGTGCCACCAAAGAAATTTGATATTATTGTAAAAGATGTATTGCCCTTAACGTCTGGTGCAGAAGTTGTTGTTGAACATTTTGAAACCTCTAGAGGAAACTGGGGTGATTATGATACAATTCAATTTACTATATTTTGCTAAAATTTTAATTACATTCCTTTATTCACACGGTGAATTTATAGGCCATTATTTTAAAAACCATAATTGATTTTTTCATAATTATCTGACCTCCAAATGAAAGCCATCTGTCAATTAAGGCCACATTTTGTCTTCTCCAAGGGTGGCATTTGTTCACCGATTTGACTATATAATTATGCTTTTGTTTTGTATTGAATTATGCACCTAATAATATTATATGTCTATAAAGCTGAGCATACGCATCATTTATTTATTAAAATGATTTTTTTTGCTATCTCAGTGTTACTGATACATTTCATGGTATGATTCTGGAGTGATACATATACATGTACACAGTATATATTACCTGTGTTTGTGTTAGCAATCAGTTGTAATCAATGTGTGAGGGGCAGTCATTAAGTTTGTGGACAAACCTCATAAAAAGAAAACTAGATGTCAGAATTCCATATGATTTTGTGCAGTTTATCAATACAGTGCATTTGTATTGCGCACATGATATACAGTCTAACCTGTTAACAAAGGCCTTCCTCAGGAAAGACGAAATGTGGCCTTTATTGACAGGTGGCTTTTATTCAAAGGTCAGTTTGTTCTCAATAATCAGTGACTGTTTATTAAAGAATGACCTTTTTTGAAAAGGGTGGCCTTTATTCGGAGGTGACTGCAAACATAGGTTGGACTGTAATTGATTTCATTCGGTAATTGATAAAATTTGCATATATGCATAAATGTTTTTACCAAGCAATTTAAATAAATTGTGCTAAAAAATACTGGTACATTTTGAATCTTTTAAATATTGATTAAGTTCGATTATTGTACAACATATTGCATTACTTTTTGTAAATCATTGTAAGGCCATACAAAAAACATTTATATTATTTATTTATTGTATATTATTGTCATATATGTGATAAATATATTACATAAAAAGTCATTACAGAGCAACAGATAAACTTTTTCAGTGAATTGGGTATTACTCCATCATGCCATTTTGAATTGGGCATTTGCTAAAAATAATTGGGTTTTCTGAAACTCATTTTTCTTATTGCCCGGTCCTAGGGCCGGGGAATACACACTCCCAAACTGAACACATTTGGCTGTTTTTGGACTGCATTGCTACAAGGTTTGCACAAGACTATGAGGAACGACCGATTGACGAAAATGACAATATACATGCATATTCATGAAAATTGATTTCGATAAGCATCATAAGTATTTTAATTGGGTATTTTTGTACACATCTGATATAGTTTCAATTGCGTATTTTGTAAATTTAATTGAGTAAATACGCAAATATGCAGCTTATCTGTTGCTCTGTCATTATATTCTGTATTAGGTAAATTGCCTTTATCGTTTCAGCTAAAATGACAAAAAACATTCTTCTATCATACAGTTATATCATTTTATGGATATGTCATTAATGAAATAACAATTATTAGTTTGGAGACGGCCTATAGCTGTGGTCCAGTGGTAAGTGTGCTGGACTTGTAACTTGGCAATCCAGGTTCAAATCCTAGTCGCGCAGGTCATACCCAGAGCTGCCCTCTCTTGAGCAACAACCTCCATTCAACAACAGCATGATTTGTACCCTCTGTACAATTTGACTATCGATTTAACCACTCTAGAGCAACAACCTTTCAACTACAACGTAATTTTGCTTCTCCCTAAGGGTAATGCTTTAGAGAGGTTTTACTGCAATGAGAAACTGCATATTGAGCTGTGTATGGACTAATGATGTGTCAATTGGGTGTATATACTATATATATCTATCATGGTGTCATTTCATAAACATATATTTACACAAACATGGATTTTCTAATAGAAGATTTGTGACTATGGTCTCAATTTCTGTGTTTCAACTTGAGGTCACTAAACCTGATAGAAAATCAATGTAAATAACAACAGTTTAGATATCACACAAATGATAGAGAATGAATTCAGGTAATTAAGATTCTTGTAAAATGTACATGATTGTATTGTCATTGGTATGTCTTGTAAACCATTGATTGTTGGCTACCTGGTTATAACTTTATTTGAGCTCTTCCTGTATTTTAGATTTAAAATGGCAGAAGTATAGCAATTACTATGAGGTAAAATGGCCAGTACCACGAGACTACCAAGACGGGAGAATGAAATCACAATTGATGAAATTGTTGAAAGACATCAAACAGAAAGGACTAGAATCTGTGGCACTTGATGTGTATAATTATGGAAGATGGACAGTTCAGATGTTTGTTCCAATTTTGTGGGAAGCAGCGTGTGAAGCCGACTTTGATATCAAGATTATTTTATGTACTATAAAAACTAGCATCCAGGAGATACATGATATTCTGAAATCACTTGAGTATCGAAGTATGTGCCTTATTATGCAAATATATTACAATTAATGTCATGCCACCCCTCCCCAGAAACCTTCACTTAGGCTGCCAAGTCTGTCCAGGCTTCACATGTATTTGTTAGCCAGTATATGTTAGATATGGCCTAAGTAAGTCCTACTCTTAGCTTGACAATCACTCTGAATATGTTTTTGGAATGTAATTGTAACACTATATAAAATATTACCTTATATAGCAACCACCTCAATATTATGGTCACCTGGTCATAGCAACCACTTATGTTTTAATGACTTTTCATAATTTCTCTATAATAAAACTTGATTATTAGATCATCTCATTATTACGACCGATAGTTTGTGTCCATTTTTCGAGGTTTTACTGTATTTAACAATAAATTAATGGATTCTTAAAAAACTTATTTTGCTATATATTTTGCAGTTTTTTAAATGATGTACGAATTTTTCTGCATTTATATTTCTGAACTGTCAATAATTTGTTTTCTTTATTTTACAGCATTGAATAGTGAAAAGTATTCTACAAACAAAAGTGTTTTGCCTATGAAGTATAGTACATATGAACTGCTTCAATGTTTTGAAAATGACACTTTAAAACTAGTAACAGACTATGGTTGTTCATATGTTTATGGAAAAGGTAATTTTGAAATTGTTGGTTCCAAAGCTGATGAGTGCGAAGCATTTATTAAGAAAGCTTTTATGGAGCTTAATAAACTCAAATTTTATAGTATTAGTACATCATCCCTTGACCAGCTGTCACTGAGAGCCACACTTGATAAAATAAATAAGAACAGGGAAGTATTTTGCACTTTTGAGGGTAAAGACAGAGTAGCAATTTATGGGAGGACTTCAACTAGTGTCACGGATGCCAGAAAAGAACTTGAAAAATGTCAGACACAAACACACCAAAGAAAAGAGAGAATCTTTTCTACCAAAGAAAACATCAAGATTCTGGTGTACGTGGGGGATATTTTAGATTTGAATGTAGATTGCATCGTTAATGCTGCAGATCCTAGCCTCATCCATTCTGGAGGCATATGTAAGAAAATTGCCGAGACTGCTGGAAATGAATTAACAAAAGATTGTGATGAGCACATTAGGAGAAACAGAAACAAAGGACTTGCTGCAGGAGAAGCTTTTAAATCGCGGGCAGGAAAGTTGAAGTATAAGTGTGTAGTACATGCTGTTGGACCTTGTTGGAAAGATTTCTCACCATATACAGAGGTATCCTAATATATATATATAATTGTTCAACCATTTTTGTCTGGATATAATTTCTCTGTAATTACTATATTTCATTCAGATGGCAAGTACAGTGCAACCTCTCCAAAGTGGCCCTCTCTTGATCAACAACCTCCCTTCAACAACAGCATGATTTTTCCCACTGAACAATTTAACTATTTATTAAAATGTGGTGTTAATGTGGAGGCTTTACTGTAGAAACATGTAACGACAAAAAAAATCAAGAGTTTTCCTCCTTGTGTTACTATTAGAATTCTCTCCCTTTTCATGGTCTGAAAGAAAGTGTAGCTGTTCGGTTCAGAAAAAGACTTGACAAACTTGCAAGGTGGTCTCATCATCAAGGTTTTACTGTATGCAGATATTATATGAAAGAAAACACTACTTTTTTAAAAAAGTAATCATGATTCAATGGACAACATATGAATCAAATTTTACTTGATTTGTTACAAGATGGTTTAAAATGTGATATTTTATGGTAATTTAAACCTATCCATTCATATACTCAGTAGCAGAACCTTATCAAGAAGATGAAACAAGTACTGGTCTATGTATAACTAAATTCAACTTTTGTATTTTACAGTTAGTGAAATAAGAAATGCTATTTTCATCACAATATTTCAGGAATCTGTGACGACCTGTGAAACTTTATTAAGAGCCACAATACTGGAAAGTATGGTTTGTGCCAAGTCTGATTCTAATGTAAGAAGCATTGCATTTCCAGCAATAAGTTCAGGTGGGTTCAAATCTTGTGAGATCACGTCCTGATGTCACTAAAGATCTCACTACTGAGAATGATCTCAAAGACCAATTTTAAGAATTTATGTTATCGCAGGGCTCGACAAATCCACTCGCTTGTATTTACAAGTAGAAATTGGCTAAGGATGAGTTGAAATTGCTGTAGAACTAGTTAAAATTCTTGGAGGGTTGTCCCGCATGATGAGTAGCCTGAAAAAAAAATTCGTCGAGCCCTGTTTAAGATTCTTTGGTTAATCAACATACAATCATACATTATAATTTTACTGGATATAAAGTTGTGTTAACGTAACAACCATAAATTAAGAGTTTTTTCTTGCCCATTTTTCATTTCAAAAGTTGTTTTTAAAGAAGAATCTTGCTAAGAAGTATTGTAAAGCTGAAAAGCTTAGTTTTCAAAATAAACATTGAAAGTATACAAAACTACCATATCCTTGAAGATATTTTTGAGAGTAAACAGACTAAGGTCAGACAAAATAGTTTGAATTTGCATAAATTTGCTTAAGCTTTTCTAAACCATTGAATAACAGTAACATTTATTATTGGCCTTTCAATAGTTATATTAAATGTTGAAGATTAGGTTGTTGCAAGTGCATATTGAATAAGAAGGGGTAAATGTTGCAGTTCAGAATTGAACAATAAATATCATGATATACCTACAGGGATTTTCTGATGAATGGTATGGGCAGTGAGTTTTTTTCATATTTTGGGAAACGGTTTGGGTTCGATCAAATTGCTAGAAAATGCACAGTGCGATGCCAAAATTGGGAAATTTTAGGTCGGGAATTAGGAAAAAATGTTTTTATTTTCGATTGGGAAGGGTCCGTTTACTGGACCCAAACGCAGAAGGAAACAAATCACTGATGGGAGTTACTAAAGAATTCAGGATATTTTTGTACTTGTTTACAAACCTTTAATTCTCTTCTACACTTCATCTTCACTTTCATAAACATATTTACTAGCCACTTATTTTCAAGTATGTATGTATATATATATATATGAAACTTTTTATGTTGTAGGAAAGTTCAGACGTGTTCCACATGAATTGTGCTGCGTGCAGTATGCCAAAGCTTTAATTGAATACAGCAAAAATACTCCATACCCTCTGGAAGAAATTCATTTTGTGGACACAAATTCTGACATGATTCATATGATTGCTGAAACATTTGACAGCATGATAAATCAAGGAAGAACTCCAGGAAGTTATAATCGGAGTATATATATCAAACAAAGTCACACTGATATATCAGGTTTGTATATTTATGCCTTGTAACGACTGATCAGAGGTTTATCACATGCTTAATGTAACTATGACTGGCTTGTTTAAGCTATGTCCTTGTATCAAACATGCAACTATTAGTAGTCTTTTTGGTCAGAAAATAGGTAGTTGTTATTGTTCTTTAGTGTGCATTTACTGATGAAAAAAATTGTCAATGACTAGTACATGTATGTGCATTTGTTTCCAAATGAACAATAGGTGTAGTACATGGTAGCATAATTTCTTTCCTTTATAATTTTATTTGATGAAAGTGTTGAAAGTGGATACATAAAGCTGCCATTATTACTCAGTTTTTGTACTGAAAAGGAATATTTCTGAATATTTACTGTGATAACAGTATGTATTTTACCATATAAATGGCCAGAGATACAGAACCTTACTTATGTTTGCCCTTGTGATACCAATCTCT
Source organism: Lutraria rhynchaena (assembly GCA_008271625.1). Lineage (NCBI taxonomy): Eukaryota > Metazoa > Mollusca > Bivalvia > Venerida > Mactridae > Lutraria > Lutraria rhynchaena. Next base: position 12,539,745 of record VIBL01000001.1, on the reverse strand, counting down.
TAAAGAATTAATCATGTAATGGTACATTTGCCTAATGTACCACCTATTTTTGGCAATTGACATTGTTTTGTAAAACAGAAAGGCAGCTGTTAACTTGTCAATAAAATGAAAGGGCGTTGTTGGCATCAGAGGTGACATACATTAGTTTTTGTCTTTCTTTGTCCTACATTTTCCTATATTTTTGAGAAAAAATCATTCATTTCTAAGATATGTCTTATATGGTTTTGGACCAGATTCACTTTATGCCCTGTTTAATCATTTAGATTTGCATTTTATGAATTATGGCACCGAGGTTATAAAACATGTGATCAGTCTTTAAGCTCAAATTTCTTATTTTGTCTTTTAATTTTTCATAGTTAATTATGATCAGACAATAATGATATTATTGGTACATGATTCCATCAGCATAATTGACCTGAATATGTATTTAAACATTAATCAGCTCCATCTTTCTAACCATAAAACTTTGAGAATGGAATTGAGATTTGAGCTCGGATAGTGTTCTCAAGTTTTATAACCTCAGGGCCTTGTGTTGGTATTCAGCTGTTGCATAATTCCAGTTTGGTATCACACTGGCTGAGATGTGTTTTACATTTTGTATGTTTACTGCACTCTTTCTATTGTTATCTGGTGTTTAATTTAGTTGAAGCAGATTTCATGTGTCAGATATGACAGAAGCATTTTATCTGTGTTCAGTTTTTCTGTTTGTTTTAAAGGAAAAGGAGCTACTGCCAGTCCCTGTACTCCTGGTTACTCAAGCAAACCAACCACATCCCGTTCCCCCGTTGCAATACCAAACTCAAGCATGACAGACTTCACTCTTGGACTGAGCCAAAATTTGCACATTTACACTGGTGACATTCTTAAAGTGCCCAAGGTTGATTTAATTGTATGCGGGGATGTTCTGAAAGGCAAAAGCACTGGATATTTGGCAAAGACATTATGGGATACTTGTGGTGAAAAGTATAGGAAAAATAAAATAGAAGCATTCAAAGGCAAATCTGAGGGAGATGTAGTTTTCTGTCAGTCTGAGAGGTATAGATGGGTGGCTCATGCTTTACTTATCCGAAAAAACAACTTTCTAACTGAGAAAGAACGACAAGACAAAGTGAACTCCATGTTTCGTGCTATACTTGATGGCATGAAATCACATAGTTGTCGGACCATGGCTTTGCCATTGATTGGCACAGGTATTTCACAGCTCTTGTGATATATTGACATATTAATGTTACACACATGCTTAATAGAAATTTCTAGTGAAATATTTCTTGTATTATGATAATGCAACCAGTTATTGAATAATGTAAGCAAAAGTCCAATGTTTTGTTCTGCACAATAGAATATTTACCTAGAATTTCCTGTAACAATGCAATGAAATATTGGCCCTCGCCAAATTATAATTGGTATGTTATGTTTACAGGTAAAGCAAGTGGTGATCCTGGTTTCTATGCAGAGAGATTCATTGAAAGTTTAATGCATTTCTGCTCATTTCAAAAAATGTTTGTATTGGAAATACATTTAGTGAATCTTGATTCAAACAAAACAAGCAAAGCTATTGAAGTGATTAAGACTGAAATTGACAAAGCTTCTAAACCAATCAGAATACACCCACAAAAATATTCCAGTATACGCTCTACAACTACAGATGGTGATTTTCCAAATTATAAACGAGCCAATGTTAGCTGCAGAAATAAAGCTCATGATGGTAATAAACAACATTCAAAGAGACCATCTTCAGCAGTGGGAATTTCTGGAACATCGAACTATGGGATGTATGATAATAAAAGTGTCAGAGAGAAGGCAAACCCTAACTTCAGTCAAAGCCAACGACACTACAGACCTAACTATTGTTATTATTCTTCTGAAGATGAGTCATCATCACCTGAAGTTGTCAGAAAAGAATTGGAGAAAATATCCGTTTCTGTTAATAATACACCGTCAACTGTTACTTCTGGCTCACTATCAGATTCAGCAATATCTGTTACAGGTTTTTCAAAAAAATCAGTTGTCCATACCAGAAAAGATTTCAAGAAAACATCCACGTCTATCAAGAATTCCTCAACTGGTATTCCGTCATCATCTGTTGCTTCAGGCTCAACAACAGATTCAGCTACAGTTGTTAGTGATCCATCAAAGAAATCGGGTATGTCTGCAAAAGATGCTGTGGGCAATTTAAAAATCTTTTTTTATGATGAAGAATATGATGATGATGATGATGATGAACAAGTAACCAAGCCTGATGATACAAACAACATACCTGAAATCAATTGGATCGATGTTGCTCGAACTGATGCAGTTGACAGCAATTACAATGATGATCATGATATCTACTATTATGGGGATTTTGATGATCAAAACAAATACAATTAAGAGGAAATGGAATTATAAAGTTTTGTGTTCATTGCGTCAATATTTTGTGTCAACGTTCAGGCAGAGTTTTGGGGTGTTCAAAAAGTCATATTTTCTGTAAGATTTGCCTCCTTTGAACATCATATATTTATCTTTAAAACATTGCACAAGATAGAGAAAAAACAAACTGAAAATAAGTTTTGATACATGTTATTGTAAAATATTGACGAAGTATCTTCAAAGTTTCCTCTCGATGATTATTATTATTATGTATGCTATATGTAAATATTCAGTTAAAAAGACTCAAATTGCAGTTTACTACATTCTAATATTTATAGTCGCCTAGATCTAGGTATTTCATTTTTTATGTTGTTTTTTGAGTATGTGTTTGTATATTAAGCATATATACTAATATGTGTACTTCATATGAATAACACTATTGGATCACATTTTTTACAATGGTCACATTGTGTTGTCATGGTGATAATGGTAGTTACTAGTTCCATTGATTCAAGGTCAAATTCTATGTTTGTGCTGTTTCACTGATTAAACTTCGCATGTATATAGGATTTCAATGGCTGAACCTCCTCGACTATGCATATTACAACGACTGGTGTAAGTTATTTACAAACATAGACTCTTATTCAGTGCAACCTCTCCAAAACAACACCCTTTGGAAGGAGCAAAATTGTGTTACTCTAGAGAGGTTTAATTAACATTTAAATCGTACTAAATCGTGTTTAAAAAGGTTGCATTATGTAACATAGTTGGTATTACATAATAATAGTATATTCTGTATTGATATTATTTTTGTAGGTTGTTAAACTATAATTTTCATAGTATCTTTTGTTTTGTACGTTAATCACTCCAGGGTAATGAAAGGCGATTTCGAGTTAATGGCTGGTTGCGTATTATGTTTTTTACATTGGTTTAATCTTAAATTGTTTCCCTATATGTTATATCAATTACCATTTACGAAATTCTATTGAAACCTGAAACACTGACGAATATGTTAATCCCCGGACGGAGAGCTATATTCTAATTGATGTATTCCTTTGACCTTAGCCCTTCTCAAAATCCTGCAATTATTGGTATTTTTTTGTAATTTGGAATAAAAAAGTTAAATATTCATGTTCTAATTGATCACCTCACCATATTTCCGTATCTAAATCGCTGCACTCTGGAGATAGATTCAGTTTTTTCAGCTTTTAATTTTTTTTAGTTTCTCAGTTTTAAGTTTTTCAATTTTGGGTTTTAAATGCAGATTTATTTAACGTTTTTATATTTATTTTTATAGTAAAGAACCTGGGTGCAAATAACTTGTAGCTTATTGTTCTGCTATACGTGTAATTTTGTTACAAAGCGTATTACTATAGAAGCATACCATTTTAAGACTAAATATTCCACATAATTATGTTATATATTATTAGTTACACGGCTTCTTACTGACCCGATATGTTGTGATGCAGGGTCTGTTTATAAATATTAAGCAAGAGCAAGGAGGGTGAAGATCAAATCCGGAAAGATAAGTTAGAACTGGCTAGTATACAGTCCTGGAAAACTGGTAAGGTAAACCGGTCGCCGTATATAACTGAAAAATTGTTGAAAAACGGCGTTAAACCCCAGTGACAATACGTCACATAAAAACAAACAATTGCTATTCAATCATATAGGGGATAGTCGCGCTAAATCTATGATTTATGAAAGAAGTTGGTGCCGTGTGGAATCAAACTAGATATAGAACAAAGATTACTGATCAATTCAACTGTAAAATAAAAATCATCGAAAACAAAGAATGTATGAGGGATGTTGCAAAATTAAGTCTTCTATGTTTCACAATTTCTGTTACTATTGTATTTCTTTCTTGATGTATTCACATAGAAACCAAATTGTATATCATTATATGCATAAAAATCTAATTAATACAAATTTATTTACTCATACTAAATATGACGGTTACCAAAAAGAGATAAAATTGAATGGCTGTTTAGACACGAAACGTGACAAAGAAAGCATCCAATGTTGTTCTATGTGGAGTAATAAAACGTATTCAGAGTTTCTGGAACCTAGTGTGCCAAATCGCAATGCGCCGGTTCTTGTCGCCACACAAATTGCCTGTCCGTATAACCGTACAACGTCTGAAATAGTTGGTGCGGCAGTAGATTTCGCGGAGATGAAATGTCCAACAGGCAAACAAATGTACGTTAAACCAACATTTCCGAAAAGGACCGACAACAATAAATCATTTGCTTTGTGTTTAAAAATTGTTTTTGGTGCAGTTGATAACAGATTATTCATAGATTTGATTGAATTCAATAGAGAAATGAAAATAGACAAAATATTCATGTTTTCATACAACATAACAGAACAGACGGAGGCAATTATACGACATTATGTTCAACTCGGTCTTGTGGAAAGAAGACAATTTAACTATCCCAGGAAATCAGACCGTAAGTAAAATACAGAATGCGTTTTGTGTGTGTGTCTGTTCTGTTCCAATTACATCGTAATATTGCACACGAAGAAGTTGCCAAGAATTTTTTTTTTTTTCAATTATGTACATCAGGCGATTCCATATTTGTCTCTCAATCATTCGTCATAGTGATTATTATCGTCTATTTTGGTCAAGGGCATTTTCCACACACATTGCGGATGAGCGGTAGAACGCAAATAACGTCTTATCTGTTTGTATTCAATTACATGTAATTTCAAAGCGAATGTCTGCTCTCGAGTCACCCGAGAAAGAAGCCCGTGTTATCGCGTCGGTAAATTTGCTTCTGTTTATGAATTTGGTTACAATTGATCTTTTTTACTCCGAAACCCTTGGTTTGTAAACATTGGTACAAGCCGTGATGGTGGGTAAATGAAGTTTTGGGGCTTAGCTATGTTCATGGGGAGTTTGTGGGTTTATAAGTTTACAGACCTTTGCAGACCTGTTATATTGTGATCTGTTTCAGATTTGTCAGAATGATGTACATGTAATTGATATAAACGCTGTGGAAAAATATTCTGAATATGTTTGAACGACCTTTGAAGTCCCCGGAGATGAAAGAATCAACTTCTAACGTGATCAGATGTCAAACAACATCAGCAACCCTGTCAGAGGAAATCTTCCTTAATTGACCCGAGTATGATAAACAAGCACTCCCTATTTAAATAGATATCATTGCTATTGGATCAAACACAACTCATATAGGTGGAAAATAAAGCTGAATGGCTGGTTAGACACAAAACGCGAGAAAGAATGCATTAAATGTTGTTTTATGTTCACAGACAAAACAACTTCACAGCTTCTGAATCCTTGACTGACATGCATCAATCCGGCGGTCCTTGTTGCAACACAGATTTCCTGTCCCTACAAACATGCAGCGCCTGATAAGGTTGGTGTAGTCATACAGTTCGCTCAGAAGATGTGTCCAACACACGAACAAATGTAAGTCAGACCAACATTTCCGAAAAGGACAAGCAACAACAAAAGTCATTTGCGTTATACTTAAAAATTGTTTAAGACAAAGCTGACAATATATTATTTATAGATTGTATGGAATTCTGTAGAAAATGAAAACAGACAAAATATTTATGTTCTCGCACAATATTACAGAGCAGACGGATGCAGTCATAATGCATTATGTTCAACTCGGTCTTGTGGAAATAAGACTGTTTAACCATCCTAGGAAATCAAAATTACGTTTCTGTTCTCTATATATCACATTGATGCGTAAGTGAACGGGCGTTGGATTCCTGTATTCGTATATTTTTTATCTTGGGCCTATGAACACACGTGCTTCATATTTCTCCTTTAAAATACTAATATAATACATATAATACGCGCTTATTAATTATAAATAAGGGAGTAAAGCGTTTTTAAAGCATAAAGTTTAGACTGAATGTGCTACGACTATTTATTTAGAGCTATATGTTCAAGTGCGTTAACAGAAGATAAATCCATTCTGAAATTTATAGAGAAATTCAAGAACAAAACATTGTTCCCCAACGAATAACATGATGACCGAATCCAAAGATGTCAATATGTTTTAATATTACTTAAGTATTAAATATTTTACTTGTTTTATCGACCCCCGACAAACTTTATATTTTTATTAATAACGGCATAACGAAATTCTATATTATAAGTTTACATGATATGATAAACAAACCCATTAACTACGTAGAGGGACAGATTAAATCAGATTACACTTTGTCACAAAGTGCATAGCCGGGCCTCAAATTTTAACCAACGTAAAGAAGGGAAATTATTGCATCAAGTTTTTGTTCTATATTTTCGACTAAATTGTTGGATTTTGTTTTGCAAAGATAGGGCATTATTGTTTGCATTTTGAATCTAGCATTTTCATGTAATTTATATTTAACTCGCTTTAGTAACAAGTAAGTTAATAATTTTGTAACCTTGATTGTGGTATTTTTCATAAACCCACGTGTACGAGCCTCAGTATGTGTTAGGATAAATTGAGTATCGTACGATATTTTTGTCATGAATTCCACGAGAATTTCCTGGGTTTTGTAATTCTCGATATTGGGTGTGGCAATTTAGCTCTATATAGGTTTGGTTTTGAGTAGTAAATTCGCACACAGACATAGTACTTTGGAAAGACTTTGTTTTATGATATGTTAAATCATTATTACGCTCAAAGAATTGAGCTTCTCTTGGATGGTATATTTATATCCGGTAAGAGAATCTACCTGACCGTTGAAGACGTCGTCAGATGAACTGGATTATCTCCCGGAAGCGTTGATCTACTGGTTGTCCACCGGACTTTCGAATTGCTGCAGAGTGCCTACGTTCCATGTCATATAATCCGAGGACTGAATTGTCATAAGGACAGCGAACATCCCATCTCTACAAGGGAGAACCCATTCGTGGGGATATATATCGATTGGACGTACTGCAGGATTCATATACACTACCTTATCCTCAGATGAGTAAATTGTCACTAATTGTCAATAAGTAAATTTTCACTAATTTGAACCACGTGAAGGAACACTGAACTTCAACATTTAATGAGTTAATATTGTCATATTTTTTCATATTTATTTCATTCATCATATGTATATACTGATGGCAAAACGTTTAGCAAGTTCAGAAAGGATTGACTCCTGGGGAAAGGGTAGGTACGAAATCATAAAACCAAATACATTTTCAGATATTTTATTCTTATCACCAATGATTCGCATCAAAGTTATTCCATGATTATGAGGCGTTTAGTCTCCGGCGTACGTGAAATGAACTAGGGGGTCAGGCGAAAAAGGTCGAACACGGCTCAATACCTAGTGTGCCCACCATTCGCAGCCAAGGCTGCCAGACAACGACGTCGCATGCTGCAAATCAGTTTTCTAATGACCTGCAATAGGATCCTGACCCATTCAGCTTGCAGGGCACGTTCAAGATCACGGACGTTGTTGACGTCATGGCGCTCTCTCACCTGACGACCTAAGTGGTCCCATAAGTGCTCAGTGGGAGAGAGATCTGGTGATCTTGCAGGCCACTGCAACGCATTGACGTTATGGATGCGTAAAATGTTCTGGGTATGCTTCGCAGTGTGTGAACGGACCTTATCATGTTGGAAAATACCAACGTGACGTTGTTGCAAATACGGTACAACAACGGGCTCGATGATTTCGTCACAGTACCTTCACGCAGTGAGATTACCAGGCACTATGACGAGATTTGATGTATGCCCGCCCAAACCATCACGGTACCACCCCCATAACAGTCACGTTCCACAACATTATCTTGGTCCAGCCTCTCCCCTCGTCTCCTCCAAGTTCGAACCCTGCCATCAGCAAATGACACGTTAAGCCTAGATTCGTCCGAAAACAGAACGTCGCACCATTGCCTGCGAATCCAATCCTGATTAACTCTGGCCCATTGACATCAGCGGAATGCCAACGTAGGGAGGGCACGCTTTCAATCCAGCGGCACGTAGCCTATCCATAACCGTCCTGTCGCAAAATCTTGTGCCAGTAGCATTACTCAGCAAATGACCTAACTTTCGACTAGAAAGAAATCTATTGCCTTGAGATAACGTCGTGAGAAAACGGTCTTCCCGCGGCGTGGTTTTACGAGGTCTGCCTGATCTGGGTCGGTCTGCGACGTTCCCAGTTTGCTGAAATCTGTTCAGCAGTCAACTTATGTCGATTCGTGGCGATGGAAATGTCGAGCAACGTCTCTTGCCGACATGCCAGCGGTAAGTATACCGATGGTTCTCTCACGCTGCTCTCACGTCATTCCAAGCCGACGTCCCATCATTGATTTTTAAAGATTATTTTCCAGTTGAAGTGCTTACGATCAGAGAGCTCTCGAACTGTGTACTTTGTGACCCGCGGAGGATCATCCGATTTACTGTGCACATACTGCACGTGATTTTCGTGAAAGTGACGTTTCACGATTGTATAATGGTCTAGTGTACAAAAACAAGTGAAATCATGCTGTCAATGAATGGGCATAATTGTTCAATACGAAACGTTTTAGTGACATTGATTATAGACGAAAACCAAAGGCGTAAAAAACTTGCTCAACTTTTTTCTCTCAGTATATTTATCTTTTTTTTTGTTCTTTGTAAATGAACTTGTTAATTTGTACAAGAGTATTGTTATTGCTCTGGGTTAACTGCTGTGTTTGCCTTTGTTCGGCCGTCTTGTTACAGTCTAAGATAAGCTATTTGCCTTCGATCAGCGTTTTTTTTTGTGCCAAGGGAAACAATCTAAATGCAAGCGTGATCTGGACTGGTTCCCGTTGACTGACAGTTGAGCGTAGTCACGTTCATCATGGGGGCTTACTCATGGATTTCGTATAGAATTTCCGGGTGTGAGTATTGTTTACAATTGCAAATTTATGGAGGAGCAAATATGGAGCAAATTTTAGGACACCCACGTGATCCCACCTCTCTAAGATACATCTAAAGACCTATGCAGTATGAATATTTGGTTCACCGTATCCGTGATTTTAACAGTTATTGTATGCATGTCAATTTTAAGTGTTGTATATTGGTTGCAAATATATGTATTTTGTTCGTCAGATAAAAATTACCATAACTGGCATTTGTTAGAAATGTTTCAATTTAGTTCCTTATAACACTTGCTAAACGTATCTAAAGTACATCCGGGGGCCGCGGTCGTGGTCCAGTGGTTAGTGCGCTGGACTTGTAACCCGGAGATCCGGGTTCGAATCCCGGTCGCCGCAGGTCATGAAAATTTGACAAAAATGTCGATTTTCCTCCATATGTGGAGAAGTTGCCGGCTCCTTGTAGAAGGGTAAGTTAGTACTGGTTAGTAATACAGTCCAGGAAAACTGGTCAGGTGAAACGGTCGCCGTATATAAATGAAAATTTGTTGGTGAGCCCCAGTGACAAAAAGTCACATAAACATGAAGTACATCCGATTTTTAAAGCCACAGGTTCTTTCTATTTTCGTTGGTGGCTTTCACATGTTCCCAGACCACACACGGTGAAATTCATTTCTCAAATTGACGTCATATAAGCATGCCGCATATTACTACCAAGCTACTGATAACTTAATCTGTTATAAATCATTAAACAGTGAGCTTAGAATTTTTTTCGTGCGTCTTATTCCCATAAATCATTAAGATTTACCGTTATATTTAATTAGATATTAATTAGGTATAAAACATGGTGAGAACATTTATCGTCAAATAGAGTTGTTGTACTAAGTCAAAAGAACTAAAATACGAACAGTTTCCAAGGAGATGTGCATTACAATAAGTTTTAAGTTCAGCTTTTAATTATCGCCATATCTTAACGCAAAAGAATTGTAATAACCCAGCTGATGCATGAAGAAACCATTCAATTCTATTATATATAGTTCATCTCGTTTATTTACTAAATGTACTTTTCCCACACACGAACAGTGACAACTGTGCATCTTAATGAGTTTGTCTTTTTTCGCCGAAGGTGTTATGAGATCAATTTGTGTTGCCAGGATACTGTTTACATTGCGACCACGCTGTTGCTAGGAGAAAATATTGAACAGCTTTTGCAGTTATTGGTAGCATTAATATTAATGTATAAAAATCAAGTGCATCGTTAATCTTTATTTCCGATAAACCATCTTGTAAAAACTTACACTGCTTTAATACAAACGCAAAATACGCTGATAATAAAACGGAACGGTATTGTTACGGACTACTTTTGTGCAAAGACTTTGTATGTTAAAAAACTCTTTGGAAAACAATGCATCGCATTTTACTTTCGTCGGTAATGGAATATAATCTGGTTAACCACAAGCTCGGGAACTTACAACACCCGCTACCCAGAAATATATAGTGCAACTATACAAACGGATTTATCTATTTTAAAGATTCTTCTTGTTTGTAAATGTTACCCAATTGCAAATTCTAGGTAAATTTGTCTTATCTCAGTACAAGTGTGCGTAGACTTGAATACAATACATCAATAATTAAGATACTCAAGTAAGTGTCATTCAGAACAAATTAACATAAACGGTGAAAAAATATAGTGATCCGGTTTGAAAATATTCTCTTAACATCTCAAGCCGATAAGTTCATTTCTAGGTTCCCATATCACCAAGCACATACAAAGCAAGTAAGTGTTGATATCCGGGAAAAGCCGCATTTAGCAGGGTTTATATACCAAACCAACTATATTGTCATACGTAGCAAAAAAAATGCAAAAAACAACTAAACACAAACTCGACAACATGGCTCACACCCCGGGACTCTACGTGATAACAAAAAAGAACTGAAAGTAAACATGAACCTTTCGTAAAGTCTAGGTAAAATTATTCAAAAGCTCCGATTTATACAAAATAACCCAAGGAATTTGTGATGTGTGTATGCATTTACCTGCATTTTATTTCTTACGGTTCAACATAGACCTTAGCGCTTTTTATGTTCCAAAATTGTTCATAATTTGAGCGTTTACATCGATGCTCGTCAGCTAGCGACAGTATACGAAATGTATCATTTTACGTCCATAAATATCTGTCTTTTCTCTTATGTGAAGTTCCGAATTACATGAAACAATATTTGTTCGACGAAATCTTGTAATGAAACCAATTTTAGTTTAACAAACATCTAGTGTGGAAGAACAATTGCGATTTCAAAACTCATTTAATATTTCTTCGAGACAAACTTTCACTCAACATGTAAAAACGGCACTTTTCTTACGGGCATTATTTTATTTCAGAATAAATTGCTTTCGGGTTTCTGCAAAACAAGTAGGTCTTCGTATAAAAGTGCTGCTTTTTTCTTAAAATAGTCTAACAAGTTGTCAATTTGTCAAATATGTCCTACTTTAAGTGACATGACGATGGATATATCCTGGCAATATATTTAATGGTTTGTATTTTTAGAATCTTCGACCTATTATTTGAGAATTTCATACCAGACCAAAAATAAATACTGTTAATAAGTCGGAAAACTTTTCTTAATTTACCGTTTCTGAGAAAACGAGGTACGATTCTTCACTAAATATTTGCTTACTTTTAAGACGACTTGCACTGTGGTTTAACTTACCGCAGACTGATCATGCGGGGCAAAACCATTGATGAGTGGAAAGGAGTTCTAAACCCGGAAAAGGCAGACTTTGTCCGTGACAATTTCTAATGACCTCCTACCGATGGGAAGAATGCAGCATCTTGCGGGAAAGATTTTTGTTTGGGTCAAACGTTTACCATATTTTACTAAAATATATCACTGGTTGCTAAGTGAAGCACAGAAAAAGAACAAATTATTAATCACATTCAAGACCTAGTGTATTTAATAGAAATCTTGATTTCAAAATATTTAAGCTGTCTTATAGCAATGTATGAAAGAAGCAAAAGAAATCTAGAGAACGCCACATGCTATGACTTCGTAGATGTGAGTAATGCTATTTTCAGCGTCATTTGCATTTCGATGAATACGAAGTATCATCTAATAATACACTGTGTCTGGGGACAACAATTGACTTAACACTGTCTGGTCATTACATCAGGTCTCAAGAATTACATCATGAAACTTGTGATTTAAGTGTTTATTAGTTTTCAAGAATGCAGCCTTTACATTTTCAAAATTTGGATAAATATCGATTCTGAAATGTCTGAAATATCATGTCAATTAAAAATGATTGATGTCGTATTTACAACAATAACGGTCAACAATACATGTGTCATTTTGTCTGGTCATTATATTCTGGTAAATACGAAGTAAAAATAGGATTCCCAGAAAATGCAAATTTCAATTAATTCAACCGTTTGCCAAGGACTACCATATCTTTGACTCGGACAACTCGATCATTGTACTTCGTGTAATTTGTTCAGCAAGCACTTTCTGTGTGCCGTGTGAAGAACGAGTTTCTTTAAGACGTTCGCATCTAATCAAGAGTCGACATTTTGATATGGAGACAGCTAGGAAGCGAATGTTTTCAATCATTCCGTTAATTTGCCTTGGAGGAAACATAGAAATTGAAGCAGCATCACCTTCTATATTACACTCGCTGGGACCTAAAAATACACTAAATACAGTACAAACAAAGTCTGATCCAAATAGCCAATATTCGTCTAACATCAGAACAAACATCTTAAAGTCACTAAAATGCTTATGTAATTATAGATTATGAAGGGATCATGGCTGGTGAATGTATTAAACGTTGTACACGTACGCCATTGTACGGCTGGTATCAAATCGGACTTCAATAAATGAGGTGCATTAAGAAATCTATTTTTTGATATTATAATTGTAAACATCGCAAGCAATTTAGCATTGTAAACAGGATATCTTTTGTTGTTCGGGCATATTATGTTTTATGCTTCTATCTTTCGTTATATTCTCTTTCGTCGGGAAATTACCCATTCTGATAAACTACATTCAATCAATAAGTTGTCTGTTTGAGTAGAACAGAGAATGTTAAACGTTGAATTCCATTCAAATTAGCCAACACCATTGTTCTTCAAAAATTTTCATGACGTCGATATTTTTGACATATAATTATTTCCCTGAACATTGCTTCGGTACAGACTTCTTCCGGGATTTCGCATTCTTGAATAAATAGGAGATCCTACTGCGTAATGAACTGTTTCTTAAGTAGGTAAAAATAGCATTTAGGCTGAATCGAAGCCTTTATCAGTGATTTTATTGCAGCAGTTTGCGTCAAAAGCCATTAACTGTCTTGAAAAAGGTTAGGAGCTAGATGGTACACTAAAATAAAGTTAAAACAGTAGAAAAAGGCAAGGGTAGAAGCGATTGTAATCATAAATTCATTTTTACCATCATCAAAGAACATTTTATCTCAATTGTAATGCTTTCCAAGCAGAGGCATTTTGTCAGATTATTCACCCTACTTCAAAGTTTGTGATAAAACCCCTTTAAATGCAATATTATATTATGCAAGCAAGCAGGTAGCAAGCATATATGGACTAAGAAAAAAAGAGTAAAAATTAGAAAGATCATATCCGTCCCTATCTCGTGCTAGCATAATTTATTTCAAGTCAACGGCGTGAGCTCGAGACAAGTAACAACGCTCGTACATGCAAGTACATGAATAAATATTGGACAAAGCGATATTAAACGGTTATTTAGCTGGTTCTTCTTGTTGTACCTTTGTGACTTTGTGAAATGCATGTCTCCTATTCCGTTCAAGGTTTAGACCTCATCAACGGACAACCAGCGAAACATAATGTGCAAAAACGTGGAAAGTTTGATGCGCCACTCATTTTCGTCTATTGTTTCTCATGCAATTTTCTCTGTATAATATTTACATTGTTTTCCAAGTTCATTGTCGCTACAGATCGCTTTTATTCCAAATGGAATGAATATGAAAGAATGCGGCATTGACATCAACAACTGGGAATTTCATGCCTACGACAGACGACCCAAAAGGAGACCCTCGTCTCAAAAGGTCTGACTTTTGGTGAGTTACAAGCAGCAACACAAAGGTTGAGGTTGTCCAATGTTTAGTACAACTGCGACAGCCATCTAGTTTTTCAGTTAATTTTGGTTAGCTTACATAACTTACCTCAAATTTAAGCCAGAAATTAATTAGGTGCTGCAGTTTTGTTTTGCTGCAGATCGTTCCAAAACGGTACCCTCGAGGAAATCGTGAATCGTGTCCCCATTGTTTCGTATATTTCTGTGTATTTGGTGGGGTTTGGGTGGCTAGGTGGCTATTGAAGAGGATGATGCTTTGGTGAGGGCTGGATTTCTCGTGCGGAACAATTTCTTGGAGTCCTTTTCTTATCCCGATAAAACTTGCTGAACATGTGGTGACAAATTTGAGATTTCATATTCTTTCATTCATTCATTCATTCTCTTTCATGACATAATTTAACTTGTATAGTGCTGATATAAAACATGTGCAGTTGCTAACAATCCTACTTATCTTCCGTACATATCACCATGGAAACAGACGTTATATGCAGTAAACCATATTAAGCTTACCATACAATGTGCATGTTGAAGGTATTTATATTTATCATTCATAATCCGTGCTTATTAGCAGTAATGTTAACATTATGCCTTTATACGTAGTTATTGTACTAAAACATGAAATGACGAATACTTATTAAAGGAAGCGTTTTTCGTGAATGTTAACCATAGGAATAATCATATTAGTTAATATGCATCAGAATGCAAGAAAAATATCCTCTGCTGCACTAGGGTTGATAAAAAAGTTCGTATATCTACGGGTATGAGAATTCCTCAAATTAATACTTACAAATTATACATAGAGTCTTTGTACGCTCCATATTATGATCAATAAACTCATAAATACCGAATTCACTCACTGTGTAGTATTCAACAATGTACTGTAAAACTTCAATATTATGACCATCTTGTTATAACGACCACTTATTTTCGGATCGGTTTCAATATCTCCCCAATAATTCAACTTGACAATGAGACAACCTCATTAGTACGACGTCGGTTGACAGATGAATAGGAGCGAAAAGTTTTCAAACTGTGAACATAATCAGATAAAATTATTCAGTAAAGTTTTACCCTAACGACCGGTCCGATAATACACGACCGTCCCGCAGATATGGCTTTTTATACGAAACATTTCAGGCAAGGTCAAGTTGTATTTACTAGTCTTATGATCCGCAGATATGACTTTTTATACGAAACATTTCAGGCAAGGTCAAGTTGTATTTAATAGTCTTATGATCCGCAGATATGGCTTTTTATACGAAACATTTCAGGCAAGGTCAAGTTGTATTTACTAGTCTTATGGTCCGCAGATATGACTTTTTATACGAAACATTTCAGGCAAGGTCAAGTTGTATTTACTCGTCTTATGAGTATATTTATATCGTTTTGGTTCAGTCTTAGCGTGCCTGAAGCTTTGATGGTGTTGACATGTCAACCAGCGGGAATACTGGAATCTTTTTTGAAAAGTCACGTGGTTTTCGGGAGAATTCAATGATTATCAGGTACGATAATACGTCGGTTTGCTATTCCGTTTGATGTTCACTTTATTAGACCCAATCCGTAAATTACAGCTGTGTTAAGTCCCGCTGAAGCGACTATGAAGAAGTTGGTGATTATCTGGCTGTGTGAATTTCACATCTCACCGCAGGCGTTTGGTTTTTTGTTGTTGTTTTGTTGTTGTTTTCATTAGACAACATATACAGACAGACTAATTTATGAAATGCGACTACTATATGATACGTGTAAATTGTTTGTAATGGGAAAGGGTCCAAAATGTGTAATTGTTGCGTAGTTTATAAGACTCATGGGAAATATTTTCTTCTGTCGGCGTGTCTAATCGTAGGCATTAAACCAAGAGGTGTTTTCAAACTTAAATTAGTCTATGTCGAAAGCACGCCAATAGTTATTATTTATATTACAATATAAAATTGTAATAGACAGTATGAAATTGTGATTTTATGCTACGCTGCACTTTGTAAAAGTATAATGAAATTATGTTTGTGTTTATGTCATGACATGTTTTTGTTCAGTTTCAGTTTGAAAAAAATCTATACAGCTGCTCACTACTTGTATTCTGTATGATATTTGTATGTACCGCAGTAACAGATTATCAAAACACCAGTAATATACATGTACCTGATAGCTTTACTAAATACTCGACATAAATATAGACCGACTCGCTATTAAGACCATTTTCTGTCAGAACGCCGGGTGGCCTTAACAAACGAACTTTACTGTAGATGGATTGGCAAACTCGCTGTTCCTTCAACATTTCCGTATTTCTCGTTGTATTTATATTATTTCCCTTAATCCAACCATGTCTACATGCACGTCTAGAAGAATTGAGAGATCTAGCAGCCCTTCATTTGCTATTCAAAAGTGTTATTTATGAGCAGTTTTGGAGTCTACAGCCGGCCAGACATGAACATTCAAGTATTACAAAGGATCACTGGGTAAAACAAAGATAGACCAAACTCACAAACGCCGACAACAATTAAAACTGTATTCTTCATGTTTGTATGTTCCTATGTGTTGGATGGGCTCTGGGTGCGGGGTTTGGGGGAATGTAATATTTAGGGGAAGGTAGGATGTTTTGTGTGCGTTTTATTCTAAGAATCCTTTTCTTCTAAATATTCAACATAGCGTGAAGATAAATACCATGACCCCTTTATTACTGCCCCTATCTTAATTTATACATAAATATCTGCGCCCAGTTGTACAAACATTGGTTAACTTTAACCACTGGGTTAAATCAGAGTTTTGGTTAAAATTTGGTTAAATGTTCGGTTAGCTGTTGTAGAAAATTTTGTTTAAATTTAACAAGAATTTTGTTTTTGAAAAAGCTCGAGTAAATCTAACCCAAGTCTGGCAGCCCTTTTTAAATGTTTTAATGATTTTTTAATGGTTAGTAAACCAAAAATGGTTAAATTTAACCTTGGGTTAATTAACCATTTGGTTAAAGTTAACCTATGTTTATACAATTGGGCGCTAACATTCCGTTTGTTTTGTCTAGATATTTTGGTATTGTGTCAAGAAAGGATAGGTACGGTCGTCTTAATTTCATTGCATTGTTTGCTTTAAGCCATCTTTTTATCTATTCAAGATACATCTTAACGCAAGTACATAATCAAATTCTTAGAACCAATATTTCATGTATCATTGACAATAAATGCCAACAAAACTCTATCAGTAACAGATTAAGAATTGTGTATCTAAACTAAGGTTTGACTATACAAATGTTTGTCATTGTGACATTGGTTCTTCAGCCTGATTAATGAAGAAATTCACTGACCTTGAATGTTCACAATCTTGATAAATATGAAACCAGAAAACATACAGTGCAACATACATACGTACAAACAATTCTTATAATATCATTGTACAAAATGCGACAAAACATCAAAGCGATTTTCTTGTATTAAATACAAATATTTTTCTCTACGGTTAAACGTCGCACCAACAGCCATGGTGACATTTAATGGTGGAGGGAGACCCCAAGTGTACGCCTGAGTAGAACCACCCACCTTCCGTAAACTATTTTTACAGCTGTATCGCACGTGAAATTAGTCTGGCACTGGTTAGGATTTGCACTCACAGGGGTGAGGGACTAGTGATTACTAGTCAGAGACCGTAACTAATTGTCTACAGTCCCTGCAAATAATAATAGATAAATGATCGTTGTGTTTATTTCAACAGCAATAATTAAAAAAAAGTAAAATAAGCAAAATGGACACCTTTGTGTTAAAGTTCGGGCCATTCAACAGCTTTTCTTCGAGTAACTTTAGTAATAAAATATTATCACTGATTTTTGTAGTAATGCAACAACTGTACGAAACATTAAAGTTTATACGTTGTATATCACATTTTAGCACTGAAATTAAAAGAGATCATGTATCACAATTATGAAAGCAAATCACTAGAATTTAATCCCCTAATGATCAATGGAGTTTAAGTCCGAACTTAATATGTTTAGACTATCGAAATAATTTCCACGAAAATAAGTAACCATTAATGTCAGATAAGAATAACCATTCTCAACATTATTCTAGGCATTAGCATTGCAACTGGCTGGTATTCAATGCTTGATCGTCGTCCGCTCAGTTACTTCCATTCAATTCCTTTTGTTCACCAGTCTATGATAAGTTATATTCGCTCCGTGTATTTACACAGTAACTGTTCTCGCCCAAATATGTTCATTTTGTAGTATGTTGGGAGAGTTCAATCGAAGTCATTAGGGCAAAAGTTTCTACTTGATGAACTCTGAGTAATAGAACTGGATTTAAATGACCGTTTAAATCTGACTAACTGCCGATTGGAACTATTAACTAGGGTCAGTGGCGCCTTTGCCTCAGTTTTTGCCATTCTTGTGTTTCTTCTGGAACTATTTCTCGTTGATGTATAACCGTTGTATCGTAAAGCTCTTTTACGACATAATATCCTACTGAAAGCCGATTGAAACTTTGTTGAGGTTAGCCTGTATATGACAGGATTACCTACACTGTTGATATACATCAGAATTCGAGCCCAAGACACTACGTTGAGATAACCTTCAAGTCCTAACTTGGCTTTATCATTTGGGGAGGCAAATATTAACCACAGAGTGAGCACTCGAATCGGAAACAGCGACATGAAGAAAAGGATGATGATGAAAATCAACATATGAATGACTTGTCTCCTAGATCTCAATGAATTAATGACTGAACGTTCGTTCTGGGCAAGAGATTTCAATTTGTCCGACATTAACTGTTTTATTATTCGGGAATAAAATGCAACAAGGGCAACGAATGGAACAACTAAGAACGCAATGATTATTGCTACGATGTATGAATACCGGAGATTCGTGTTCACAATCGTCCGACACACTTTTACTGCGCTGCCGTCGTAAAAGATGGCATCTTGAAGCTCGGTCATCAATAAGAACGGTAATGAAACAATGATACCTATAACCCATAGCAGTAGAATGGTTTTAATTGTTGTCGATGTAGTGGTGGCCAAGCATTGTTTAAATGGGTGACACAATGCGTTGTATCGCTCCAAGGTCACAGCTAACATTGTGAGTACAGACACGTGTGTGACTGAATTCTCCAACAGTGGTACCAGCTTACCTGAAATGAAAAACAAAATCCAACTAGTTTTTAAAGTAACACAGTAAAAAATACCTCTCATCGACGGAAGAATACACTTGTGTAACGGAACACAAAAAATCCAATCAGATTTACAAAAATTTAAGCTACATACATTGATCATTATACAGTGAAACCTATGCTTGAGACAACCTCCGAATAAAGACCATCCTGTGAATGAAGACCATTGTGCAACAATTCTTGGCATCACTGATCATTTAGAACAAACCGACCTCTGCATAAAGACCAACTGTCAATAAAGGCCACATTTCGTCTTTCCCAAGAATGGACTTTGCTCGCAGGTTTGACCGCATGCATATATATTTTTCACATACGAGTGTGAAACCAAATAGATGCATAACATTTGGTTGGGGCGCTGAAAGGGGGGACGTCGCGCCAGTCAGGGTCATTTGGTGACTTTTTACGTGTTTTAACGATTGATCAAGACCCTAAGCGTATGTCAATGCTGAATCATCGACCTCCCGCAAGCTATCTGGACAGCTTCTTAACGTGTTATTCATTCGGTGCCGGGTGGGATTCGAAATCACAGAGGTGAGTGTTTAATGATTACTAATCAGAGATTCCACCAATCGAACATGGGGGTCCCTAGGCTGCAGGAAGTGAATATCTATTACCGTTGTGTAAACGAAAGACTGTGATAAACGTCGGACTAGGAACATTATAGTTTTAGATGCTTGACAGATCAAATAACGCCAAATACCGTTTTTGTATGTCGTTGTCTGGAGGTGACAGTTTTGTCCATATTATTTGTCTATTACAAAAGGGTTTTATGTTTTAATCAGTAGAAAGTATGTAAGGTGACTGTCTGAAGCCATGTAATGCTATCCACTACGCTAGTAAATTAAATCATTAAAATACAAATCGTGTAAGGATTGGAAGGTCGCATATCATTATTATAGAGAAATACATTCTCGAATTCAGTGATTGTTTTTTTCATTCACATCAAAAACCGAAATATAGTCAGGCTTTATTCTTGACATCCCAACGCTAAATATGAATATAAAGCTTGAATTTTATTAAGTGTGCAGCAACTGTTCTTATACTACAAAATGATATCATAAAATATGATTGTATTATTTAATTCTACATTCACATAGACAGGATTTCTAAAATCCAATTATTTCTATTTTCTCACATAGTGACAAATATATCGAAATATTTCATTTGAATTATTCTAAATCTGCCGATAAACCACCATCGTTTATTATATGAAGACTTAAACATGGAAAATGATACTATAATTACCAAACATTTTAAGGAATAAGAAATTCCTATGCTATGCCTAACACACACTCATTATGTATTAAATTATACATATATATAATACATAATTATATATACTTTTATATGATCTGTATTTGGAATTTTTTTTATTTGTTGTTAAATTTATACGATCTCCATTTCGTATATATTGTTGTTTGCTTATATATTTCTTTGAGCCATGTTGGTGTATTTGGGGATACGGTTGTGCGTGAGATTAAGGAGGAATTCATTGCATGCGGCATTTCCGGGAAATTATGCTAACGACTAAATACTAGTAAGTCGTAAGTTGGATGATTTTCTTCTTAAAAGGTAAGGCATCTCATATGCAGTTTTAATTTTTAAGGATTACTTTAGAAGGCATATAATTATCATACATTCAATCTTTGTGTATGTGTTCAATGCTAAATTGGTTAGCAGATACAATTGGAGTGGTTTTAACTTAAACGTAGTATCACCTATGCAGTCTAGGAGAGAAATACAATTACAAAAGTCACACAAGCCACGAGTTAATTTTGTGACTACGAAAATATAGACGACGAATTTCAATTTTACAATGTCTGTACGATACTTATCAAATAGAAGCAAACTTCAGCGCCGCTGTAAAGATGTAGACAAAATATTGTCATGTATTCCATGGAAGTTAAAGAAAATTTCAAATAGGAGATTATAGATGCAAGTAAGCGAGGCAAACAAAACAACACTGAAAATCCCCCTGCATGTATGCCTTGGAGCGGTCTGCTACTTATCTCCACTAAACTGTTTATCAGTTTAATTGATCTAATCCAACACCCAAAACAAAGAAGTGTGTGTGTGTGTGTGTGTTTTGTCCCCCGAATCAGCACTCCCTGTTGGAAGAAGGACTGAGTTATTTAAAAGGTTAATATATCACAGATCATAAAAGTACTCAGCCGGTGTATGTTACAGTGCATGATTTGTGCATTATATATTCAACAGTATTGCTGTTAAACCCCCCGCTGGCAGTTAACTAATAATTTCGTGAATATTGTACCATTACAAACTGCGAAGTACGGGAGATGTGACTTGAGAGACAATAAAATCATTTATATCGGTCCAAACATTGTCATTAAACACACAATCGATACAATGGTTTAGACAGAACTGTGCACGAATAAACAACCCTAATGTTGAGCTCGTACAGGTTACCCCAACATTAATCGAATGCCATCGATAGAATCCTAAAAAATACTAATCAGTTCTGTCATCAAATTACATGTGACGGATTCCATGTGCAGCTGTGAAGTACTTTTTCTTAAGAATTAATACATGACGTTTAATTTAGATGGTTTTCTTTCCAGTGAATAATGGGCAAGTGAAAGTGTCTAACTATGATATTTGCACAAATGTTCTGCGTTTGTTACATTAGATCGGTCGTATCTTTAGCGGTCTTGTAAACATTTAAAGTGTTTAATCATTTGGAGGAGTCGGCTGATGGTGGATTGATGCTAGCCACCTAAAAGAAATCTATTACTAACTGACATTCCGTTATGAGATTAGGAATATCCCCATTGGAAACATTTTAGACAAATTAGACTTTCTAAATTTTGAACAACAGGCCGCAAATGAACGAAATTGTATTGTCGCGTGTATCGTTCTGTTGAAGGTTTGAGCAATAATGCAATTTATTTTGCATAAAAAAGTGCCGCTTAAAATAACGCTTGGAATTGACTGGTTTATTTGCCAGTTTAACAGATCTAAACATTTAATAAACAAAGAATAGCCAGTGCTGTTGATAATAAGTCATAAAAAGTACTATCAAATTATATTTCAATTCGCCGAATAGCGATAGTAAATTAAACAAACTGCATCCATTACCTAATCGTTGACAAGTGTTATGTCATCATAGACGCGATTTTTCGACATAGTCGCAACACTACAATAATTATATTTCCTCCAATTGAAATTGAAAGTGTTCATGATTTGATTTATGTTCAATTACGTATTGATTCTGTTCAGAACATCTTACTCATTCACACAGACAGATTTCACGTTTCGGGGGTACTGCAATGCTTATTCAAACAAAGTCCCATTGTTTTATATGCGGAAATAGCAATTAACAACAGATTAACTTACGATGTTCATGAATGAAGTTTATTAACTTTCAGAAATTAATATGCTCTAATTGAAAGAGTGATGTTTTACAAACTCATGGATAACTAACCGAAAAAATGTAGTTTCCCAAGACAACGAAGATGGTATCAGAAAGTAACTATAAATGAACATCCGGCGTAAATAGTCACTTTTTTATATTCCAATATTGACTTCTTATGTACACACTCTATGAAACTATTTGTCTAACGGCAGTTCTGCTAGAATGTATAGTTTAATGCTAATAAAATGCTTTGAAAATAAAATCTGTCCTGTTTCAAAACCGCTCTTGTGTATAACTGAGGTAGATCAATTCAGGACGAAAATACGTTCATCTGGAATCTAGTCTGAGTACTCAAATTAGGGTTGTTCAAAAATAACTAGGATGGTCATTATCTACAGGCGAACAAAAACAATTATTAACACTACTGAAGACGAGAAAATACAAAAAGGGATACAGTTGAACCCCTCTAAACCGGTCGAGCCGGGAACCAGGTCATTTCGGTTTAGAGGGGGGTGCCATTTATGAGGGGATTTTTTAATTAAATAGTAATGAAGTCGGGACCAGAACATTTGGCCAATTTAAAGAAGAAACTTGTTTATAGAGGAACCCGTTTTTAGGGTTTCCAGTGTACAGCATGTGATATGTAACTTCAAGACTAAATAATAGAGACGGAATTAAAGAGGAAAATCGCAAGAAAATATTGCAGGACTTCTAAACGGAGAAATGATCACAAACTTCTCTGCGTGACTCGAGTCATCAGTGGAGGACGACAGGACCTTGGACATAATGTCTTCAACCAGATTACCACCGACCCACGAGCAGGGCTTGAACTCAAGAGGTTCCAAGATCTTACATTGAACTAGAAAGGCGGGCGAACTGGCGGGCTCGTACTGAATGATTTAATCCAAATTGTATGTTACTGTTTTTCATTAACTAACCAACTTATCTGTACTTGTAGACCGCTTAATTCGTTCAACATTTGTCGGTATAACTGAATTTGCGCACTAATTCGAATATTAATCCGCCTAATTGTAATGGTGGTATAAAATCTGTTATTTAATTACCTAATTAAAGCTAACATAGAAACACGATGTGAGGGCTTGTTAATAAACATTATTTTATTATAAGAACAGTTTTTCTTCATATATTACATAATGATAAGATACGCGTGGGTTATACAAGAAAATATCTTGTTTCCTGAAATAAATCAGTTTATTACTTCACATGAACATTAAAAAGTCTGAGTGAAAATACCATTACCAATCAGTATTAATACTAAACAATGAGTTGGTATAGAGCATGTAAATTTAATTAACGTACGAAAGCCGGTATATTGCTTTCAATTCAAGCGCAAAATAGCTTACAAACATAAAAAATGACTTTGGAAGAATTGAATTTTCAAATAAGTAAGAAAGTCACATACAATATTAGTAAAAGGATACCATAACAAGCGCAATAATTTATCACAACATGTTTAACGTCCTTGCAAAACTCGAAATGGTTTCTCCAATCGAAAAACATCAATCAGTGAATCGTGTTTCTAAATAGCTGGCCATGTTCCAATCATAATTTCTAATTCCTAATAATTATAAGTTTGCATATCCGGTCTGTCAAATGTTTCAAAGAAACAAACTCTGGTCGTAGTTTAGGCATTGCAGTGCAACATCTCCAAAGCTACACCCTTTGGGATATGCAAAATTATGCCGTTGTTGAGAGGTTGCCGCTCTAGAGAGGTTAAATAAATAGTCAAAACGTACAGTGGGAGGAAGGAATGCTGTTGTTGAAGGGAGGTTGTCGCTGAAGAGAGGGCTGTCAAGGAGAGGTTGCACTGCAATTAGAAACGACAAAATTATCATTGAAACGATGTTGTGGTAACATTGGATATCATTGAGTATTATTACAGTACTCCCTCCAGTAAGGTCACCTCCAAAGACCGATTCCCTCCAAGAAACGACAATAAAAGGCACACATACACATAATAAAAAAAAAATTGCGGATGTATCAATTCCCTCCGAAAAACAACCCCCTCAAAAGAACAACACTTTTCGCGACTCCGACAAGTGTTGCTCTTTTGAGGGAGCACTGTATGACATTAATTATTTGTTGTCTAAATGAGTGATAAACGTTTATTAGGAAATAATTGATGATATCAATGGCATCAATTGTTCAAATTTCTTGGGAAGCAATGTAGTCCCCATTTGTACAAGAAATTATTCGTTTCTTGAAAAATGATGAATCAACTTTACTTGAATAATGAAATTTGAAGTAACTGAAAAGACATGAAATAAAATCGTATCTTTACCTCAAGCGGTGTATTACGACTAATAGCTGAACATGCTTGAATAAAGAGGTATCGTTTTATCTGCTGTTATCGAAGAACACGCCACGTTTTAAACCATTATCTGATCAGCTGAACTTTCAGTTCAGTTCTATCACACTTGCAAATGATTAACAGCAGGAATGCCTACAAATACATTTGGTTAATCCAGTTGGTTGTTGTATTGTATTGGGGTTTAACGCCGTTTTTGAACAATTCTTTAGTTATATACGGCGACCGGTTCACCTAACCAGTTTTCCTGGACTGCATACTAACCAGTACTAACTTACCCTTCCACAAGGAGCCGGCAACTTCTCCACATATGGAGGAAAATCGACATTTTTGTCAAATTGTCATGGAAGGGTATGACCTGCCGCGACCGGGATTCGAACCCGGATCTCCGGGCTGCAAGTCCAGCGCACTAACCACTGGACCACGGTCGCGGCTGGTTAATCCAGTACACCAACTCACCTGCTTAAGCTTAAGCAAGTTTTTCGAGCTATTGCTGTTTAATTGATTGAGAACAAATTCATTAGTACTGTTTGAACATTAAATCATATGGAAGCACAGTGCAACCTCCCCAGAGCGTCTCTATCTTGGGCAACAACCTCCCTTCAACAACAGCATGATTTTTTCCACTGTACGATTTAACTTTTAATTAAACTCTCTGGAGCAACAACCTCTCAACAACAACATAATTTTGCTTCTTTCAAAGGTGTTACTTTGGAGACGATCCACTGTATCAAAAAGAAACCTATGCAAAACATGACCTATAAATCCTTTTAAATAACTGCCTACTAGAATCAACTCTATTGTCAAGATGGAGGTTTTGTTGACAAGGACATAGACATAAAAATCTGACAAATTAGAGAATAATTTGTTTCATGCTAAGAAGACATAACGTCTACAATTAGTTTCTAAAGCATTTGTCCTCCTTTTTGTAGAATCCACGCATTAATTTTATGTTATCAAGAAGGCACTTGAAACAACAGAAGAGGAGATCGATATCGTAAATGAGTTCTGAGATGCTGAGAAGTTTTTTTAAAAAAAAAGGCAATCCTTTTCGGCATGCAAGGGGAAATATGGCAGGTCAGCCACTCTTTAAAATAAAGTGGGTGATGGGGCGAGTAGATGTCGCACTGAATAGATGAGATGTTAGAATGATAGATGATAGCAGTAAAGAGGTTGTGAAGAGACAAAACGGAAAAACACAAGTAAATTGAAGATCACCAATAATATAAGTAACTGGTAATGTTCAACAATTCGAAAGTATCTCATGTCTTTGATAATTGACTTAAACA
This sequence comes from Lutraria rhynchaena, assembly GCA_008271625.1. Taxonomy (NCBI): domain Eukaryota; kingdom Metazoa; phylum Mollusca; class Bivalvia; order Venerida; family Mactridae; genus Lutraria; species Lutraria rhynchaena. The sequence goes on along the minus strand of VIBL01000001.1, from coordinate 12,513,359 downwards.
GTCCATCTCATTCTAAGCAATTGTCCTCTGTACTTTAGATGTACTCTTATAATGATATACTGTAAAACCTTGATATTAAGACCATCTATCTTGGGGAGCATAAAAATGTCTTAATATCGAGGTGAAATAGAGAGGAAATATTACATATCGTTCTGAAAGTAAGTGGTCGTTGTAATGAGGCTGTTGTATTATTTAGGTTGTCGTTTAGTGAGGTTTCACTGTATTCACAAATTTACTTTCCAATTTATAGGGTGACGCTTTGTCCATACGTCCCTATTTAAAAGGTCTTTGCTTCAGAGGCCGCTACTTGGAATGATTTCACCGCTAAAACATCATATTTAGTGTCGTCACTAAAAAGCTTAAGTTATCGATCCAGAGTACTTTTATTCTATTTTCATTTTAATTATCCTCACACGAGTTATCTCAGGCATTGTCTTGTTTTTAATGATTGGATATAACCATAAAATGAACGCAGGAGGAATTAGAACAAATGCAGCTAAGTTAATTACTTGCGCAACGTTGACTTGTTTTATCATACATTTTTGTTTTACGTCATTCCATTGGATTAAGTTTTTGTTGTAACAAAATAGATGTACTTGTTTCCCGTCTTGGGGCTTGTTTCATAGATATGGGTTCAAATCCCGGCCGCGGCAGGCCATACCCTTCCATGAAAATTTGACAAAAATGTCGATTTTCCTCCGCATGTAGAGCAGTTGCCGGCTCCTAGTGGAAGGGTAAGTTAGTCCAGGAAAACTGGTTAGGTGAACCGGTCGCCGTATATAACTGAAAAATTGTTGAAAAACAGCGTTAAACCCAGCGAAACAAACAAAACTATCATAGATATGTTTTAGCTAAACTAGCAGTTTCAAGTATTAAAAATCCTACAAATGATACCTTCCCTACATTTACCTTTAAGTTAAAAACTGAAAGTTGAGCCACAAAACAATCAGTGCGATAGGACACGTTTATGTACATACAAATGATAGAAAAATAAAGTTTAAAACTGTTATCTAGTTTACGTATGTCAATGTAACGGGCCTGAGAAACTTGGACTTTATTAGACTGTTTGTCTCCACATCGAATTCCAAACAAACGAAATCAACCAAACAAAAGAAAACAATAAAAATGCATTCAAGATCAAACAATTATGACATCTTGTGAATGAGAGAAATGGCAAGAAAATACACATAAAAAATGTAGACAGAAAATAACAGATATGATAAACAACAGTGATGTCGTTGACATTTGAAAAACCAAATATCCAGAACAAAAGAATTTACCTGGCATTCAAATGTAAATCCGATTTTGTCCACTATAGTTTATTGGTGTATTATGGCGCATCGACATTTAAGGTCATGTAGTGCGCATCAAAGAATAAGGATAACAATGATAAGTTATTTAATAAGACAAAGTAAACTTAAGATGTCAATGTAAAAAAAGGGAATGAAGAAGACATAAATTGATTAAAAATTGGACTGTTGCAACAATAAGGGTGTGTAATAGTTTGCGATGTTAAAAGGATGTCCACTAGACTATTTCCTGATATCTGACACTATGATCAATTTAGTTCGTAAAAATAACAAAATATGTCTTACAATATCGATCATTCGATAAAAAAGTTAAAACTAGACAGAAATCAAACACAAAAGAGGCTATTACTTCTTTAAAATCAACAATTCTGTACTAATAGAAAAAAGAATACCAACATAAAATAAAAACGACATGTATGCACACAACAGCAGATATAAATTACGAAGTTTCCTGATGTACTGCGGGAAATATTATGAATGAAACAATTAGGCATACTAAGTTTATAATACATATTTAAAGGGGATAAACAACACTAAAAGAAACAAAAGTGCAGGGTAATAATCCGAAATAATCATAATACAGAAATATAAAAAACATTCAGAAACTATATACAATCAAAAACTAATTAAAATGGACAATTACTAAGACATCGTGCAAAACATATAAACTAAAAATAAGAAAAAAACTTAAACATACTTCACAAATTTAGAAAAAAAATGTAGCGGAGAAAAACATATACAATTCAACATAAACAAGCAAGAAATAATTAGACCAAAAGACACACTAAAGGTTTAAGTAGCATTAATAAAAAATACACGGAAAACACAGTTTCTATGAACAAAAATGAATGAATCTTCAAATACAAAAGTAAAAAAACTGAATGAAAGAAACAACAATCCGATGAAAAACTAATGGAATATGAGTGTGAAATAAAATTTAATCAAATGAAAAACAACAAAAGTACTGGCCCAGGGGGTTTGGGGATAGAATTTTATAAGACATAAGACATTTAGAACAAGTTTTGAAATAATAGAACATCCACACAACAAGAATCAACTTTGTTTAATGTTGTTTGCAGATAATGAAAAAATGACGATTCGATGAAGAATGAATTCATGTTCAAATATCTTCAATATTTTAACTTTGGCTACGATTTCATTAAATTAATATTTTTAAATAAAAATGTATCTGTTACTATTATAATTAATGGTCAATTATTAGAACCATGCCAAAATTAAAGGGGGTAGACAAGGATTTCAAATATCAACTAACTTCAATTTTTATTCTTTGTCTAGAAACACAGTCCAACAAAATAAAATAAAACAAATAATAATATTACAGGTTTTAAATTCAATAACACAGGCCTTGAACAAACCCAATTTGCTTTGCTGACGATGCACTTTCATGACAGATACACGCAGGAAATCCATTGAAATAGTAATTGACATTTTGAATAAGTTTGGGACAGTATCGTGTCTAAACCACAATAAAGCAAACTCATCGATCTTAAGAGCAGCGTCTCTTAAAACACATCAGTATAATATTGTCAGGAGAAACAATCTAAATGGATATCATATTCATCAAAAACACTGGGAATGATATTTTCAACTAACTTGAAGAAATTTTAAATTAGAAAAGTAAGGTTTTAGCGATGTCTAAAACAATGGCAACACAGATGGAGAAAATTTTCAGTAGTGACACTATTTTTCCTACCCAAACTAATACATCTGCTAAATTTGCTGAAAGTCAAATTTTTTTATTTCTTGAGATTTCAGATAAAATGAAACACCAACAAGTATATCAAACATATGAAAATGGTGGATTTAGATGGACAAAAATAGAGACATTTGTAAATTCCATTAGAATCGGATGGTTAATAAAGATATTTAAAGAAATAAAATAAAGGGCAAATGAAAAATCTTTGCTTGATATTAAATTAAGGAAGAAAACTAAGTTTAATGGCTGTGTGTAGGACAGATATACATGACACAGAAATCCCAACCTCAGAATTTATAAATAATGTTCTTAAAACATGGTGAAAATACGAAAAAAATAATGAGATAGAAGAAAAATAATGAAAACAATCTTAGCAAGGAAATCATATGAAATAATTCAAACATTGAACTTCCCTTTAAGACTATATTCTGATTTATATATGACAAAAGGATAAAATGCTTCTACAATTTTAATCGGATGAGAAATATATAATTCTACAATTCAGAATTTATAAATAGAAAGTTTTCGACCATTGTATTCTAAAAAATACTAATAGGCTTTAAAATGACAAATTCATACGCCTTTGTTGTAAACATGTCAGTAACAAACAATCAAATCAACTTTATTTTGCAGATAATGAAAAATTTCAGCTCACTCCGATGGCTACAAAAACAGAGAATACAGAACGTCAAGAAAATTGAAACACAATCTCGAACAATATCATTAAGTATCATAAAAATAGCATCTGTTCAGATTATGATCCCGTATTGTCAAACATTGGTAATAAATCAATTGTTGTTGTGACATTGAAATTCATTTATGATTTATGATTATCAGAAATTTGTGACAACATTATCTTGTTACTTTAATTTATTTCAATGAGTGTAGTGTTTGTCATTAGAATTTAACTTTCCCAAAACATTTAGTCAGTCTTAATAATTGCGGTACATACTGAAAGTAAAAAAAGTCTCGTACCCTCAGACGAAAGCATGGACCTTTTTGAAATAGCATCTGTACATTTGATCTTTAGACAAGAATTAAGTATTTGCAGAATGTAAAATCGTAATTCATTGATCCTTATTCCATTATTTACCGACAGCTAGGTCATAAAATTGGTTTGTAGGCGCGACTTCATTTTTGTGTCTTGAAATCAGTGAGAATCTATGCTGAATCCAGGTTTTTTTATCAAATAAGGATTCAAATTATGTTCATTAATCACTGAAAGAATTCCCAAGTGGAACGAATTCAAATATTCAGGATATGAAGAAGGAAGTAAGATGCGAAAAGTCTGAGGGCATATTCGTCGACAATATTAAAGTCTATGTATCCTAGGAGTCATGGATTATAATACACTTAGTTTGTATCCCGTTCAACGGCGCAAAATATTTTGTTTGTGGTGGGTGTTTTTTTATTCTTCGTGGTCGGCTTATGTTGTTACCATGTCAAGTATTTTTGGTTGATAGGTATTATTTGTTGCTTTTTCGTCCAGATATTCGTTGCCCATTCTGCTGCACGCTTTCGTCGGGGGAAACCTCATGGTCTTCCAGAAGACCCTTTTGGGTTTTTTTCACATTTCTTTCAACCATAGTGGTCAACATAGTGTCAGTAACATTTGTTCAATCGATTTTTAAAATATATGCCATACCGTCATTAACTGTTTTGGTGAACTATTCCAGAAATCTGTTTTATTTTTAAATGTTTCGTACTAAATACACTTCGTAAGTGTTCGTACACTCTGTTTTTTGTCTAACGAATTTGAAAGTCATATTTGTTGGTTGCCATCAGTATTTTCACTACATTTGTGTGTCCTGTTTAATTTTTCACAATTTAAAATGCTCCAGCATTTATTGTAAGGTTCGTTCATGCTTCTTTTGAGTTTAATGTATCTCAATATTTCATATCGTTATTCATTTTCTTCCTTTTCAGTGTCTTATCGTACGTACACCACATGTACACATTCTTGTCCATGTATAAGAAACATACAAGTACTAAATTAACAGTTACTTGTTAGTCACTGCTTCATGTCATAGTCAAAATACTACTCATTCAAACAATCCTTTCTACAAATGATGCTTTCATTTATTGTCATATTGTATTTAAATTTTGCATCCATCTTTTTTGTTTCCCTGGATGTATTAGGATGGGCCAACAACCCTTTTAACAACAGCAGTTTAAACCATTTGTAGATTTGATACTTATTGTTCCTAGGCGGTACCTTATACAGATTGTTCCGAAGTGATACATTACGAGAGATTGCGTTAAAGTCCTCCCTTTTGTTTTGTTTGTTACGATGTGTTAGATTCATTTGGGATTGATGAGATTTTGGGGAAGGTTGGATTTTTGCGTGAGTTTTTGTTGAAATCCTTTTCTTCATCTATGTACGAAATTACATCCGCTTATCTTACTAGGCAGTGCGTTGGTTCACAGACCTAGGGATAACGAGTTCGAATCGATAAGCCACGGCCGTGGTCCAGTGGTTAGTACTTGCAGCCCGGAGATCCAGGTTCGAATCCCGGTCGCGGTAGGTCATACCCTTCCATGAAAATTTGACAAAAATGTCAATTTTCCTCCATATGTGGAGAAGTTGCCGGCTCCTTTTGGAAGGGTAAGTTAGTACTGGTTAGAATACAGTCCAGGAAAACTGGTTAGGTAAACCGGTTGCCGTATATAACTGAAAAAATTGTTGAAAAACGGCGTTAAACCCCAATACAAAACAAATGTCGAATCTTTAGCGTAGCACATACACTGTATAACAATTTGATTGACGTCCATTTGTACTCTTCCACTGATTCGAGAGACTCATGTGGAGAGGTTTAAAGATATATGCAGAGAACATGATTGGTACAGGAATCTAACTGTCAACGTTTAAAAAGCTGCTATTTTTCGTTTGTGTTCCGAGAGATAAAATATATGTATGGACTTTGAAAACACGCAACACTTGATTTGTCGATTTTTTTGCAACTTTTTGATATGATTATATTTATCTATAATTGTACGGCATTGTTAAACTTACTTCATTTTCGTCATTTTGGTGTATTTATTTTTTTGCCAAAATAATCTTCAGATTTATAGAAGTGATAACGAAGTAATTATACGTCGAAACAATGAGTTACGCTTCTGAATTGTTTGGTATCCATGAGAAAGACAACATTAAATTTTGAGCCCATGATATATATGAAATTTTTCATCACGTACTTACGGAATCCTATAGCGTCCATATTAAATTTCGCTAGTGCCACGCGCTAATTATCGTTTTAATGATGGGTTAGTGTTAGGGCAGCTATAAGAGTCTGTGATTTCTAAATCAGGCGATAATTATCGCCTTTAAAAAGATAATTATCGCGTGGTACTGGTGAAATTTAAAATGGATGGTATGGGATTCCGTACACACTAAATGCAGTCATCTTCATGAGGCATTTGTCGTAATCACAGGGGGCTAGCACATTGAAGGGATGGTGTATAATGGTGTATTATGCTTAGAATGGCCACATGGACCAAAAACACCTATATTACATACATACATATACAAGGGTTACAACTTCCGAAATGACAGTTTCTGCACCAAGTTTGTTCAAAACTACGTAACTTTTTAAGGAATTGCTCAATTTTCTAATAACTGGTGTCGACAGATAGCTAATACATTATACTACACATAACCAGTAAGCACTTTGTCCAATTAAAAACAATGAAGCAGATATTTAATATTTTTTCTCCGAAAAATCGTCAATTTCGTTTAGTCGAACGCGACCTCGCAACACCAAATTGATCAGAATCACCATACTAAACACACCTTATAACAACAGGTAGAGGAATGACAACGCGTGCTAACCATAAATATATCTGAAATACACTGATCCGGCACAAAAGAATTATCCAGGAATGGTCTACTCACGTAAAATTAACAAAATCGTCGACTCCGTCATAGATTTCCACCTCGCTACGCCATTATGATTCAGCCAATGAAACGTCCGCTTACAAACAAATTACGGGGCAAAGGTCACTGCATCATGATATTTGAAGTTTCAATCATGCGACGATTTTTGTGAATTGAACGTGAGTAGAACGTTCCTGGATTACATTTTGGCGCTGAATCAGTGTATTTTAGTAATATTTATAGTAATCATGCGTTGTCATTACTGTGCCTGTTGTTTTTAAAGTGTATTTAGTATGGTTATTCTGATCAATTTGGTGTTGCAAGGTCGCGTTCGACTTAACGAAATTGACGATTTTTCAGAGGAAAAAGATGAAATACCTGCTTCATCAATTTACATTGAACCAACTGTTTATCGGTTATGTGTAGTATAATGTATTAGCTATCCGTAGACACCAGGTATTAGAAATTTGAGCGATTTCTTGAAAAGTTACGTAGTGTTAAACAAACTTGGTGCAGAAACTGTCATTTCGGAAGTTGTAACCCTTGTATATGTATATAAGTAATATAGGTGTTTTTGGTCCGTGTTGCCATTTTAAGCCTAATCCAACGTGCTAGCCCCCTTTGGTCGTAATAGTTAAATGGTTCAAACGAAAGCCTAACAAATGAAGTTAATGCTTCGTCCATTAGTTCAGTGGTGAAGCTTTTCTATGGAATTGATCGGATACGACTGGTTAGTAGTTTACTTAATTAGGACGGACGATAAAATGAATTGAGGCCAATAAAGCGTTATCAAGCATTACAAGGAAATAGAATTATCTGAGGCGGTTAGCACTAAAAGTATTTAATCTCGGTCAGTTGAAGATATACAAATTCAAACTATTTCACTGTCTGATTTGTAAGTGAATCTAATTGAGGGGAGTGCAAAAAGTGTATTATTTATGTTCTTTCTCTAAATGTATACGCCGCACATTGAGACGTTGCTCACGACGACATCTGTTTGCCCCAGTCCTTGTATGTTTCTATGATTTTTAGTGTAGGGTTACATTCGGGGGAAAGGTTTGAGTTTTTTTTCTAGAAACCATTTTCTTGTCTCTATTTCTAGGAGTGAAAACAAGGAGACGTTCAAGAAAGAATTGCCAAATCCGTGTATCAACCACAATCCTTTTTTCACTAACGAGATTCGTTTGGTGACTTTTCCAACTTTAATAGTGGAGGAAGACCCGGGGCGTACACCTGAGTACAAAAATATACCTTTCCCTGAGCTAGCTGGGTTGCTTCCTCACTTGTGTATTAGCCTGGTACCGGGTGGGATTGGAACTCCAAGCGGCGAGGGGGCTAGAGATTACTAGTCAGAGACCATAACCAATTGACCATGTAGGACCCCTAAGCTGTATCACTGTCGTGTTTTTTTGTCACTGAGGTTTTTAACTGTGTTTTACTGACGTTATTAATTTCCGACTTTTGAAAAATATTATAAAGATATCATTAATGCGACTTTTTTAAAACATCCTAATTAGCGATAAGAACATGGAAATATTAAGCACTGAGTTCATTCAAAAATAACCAGAAACATGCAACGAATGTGATTTTTGAGATATATGTCTGTATAACAACAGGATAAGTGACTTATTAGAGCCATGATTTTGATCATACTTTATTTATATGGCGTCAGCAAGTCTTATCAAAACTGATGCTTTGGAATAAATAGGATAAAGCAATTTTATATAATAAAGTATAAATAGCAAGTGTGAAAACAGCTATCTTAGCGAAAATATGTTTATGAAACGGGCCCACGTTTCGTAGACATATCTTGATTAGAAAGGCGGTTTTGCTAATGGTGTAAATTTCAGACGTTTCCCTTGATCAGCTGGCAACAGATCCCAAAGCAATTAATCGGCAGAAACATTTATATTTACAAACAAGGGGTCGTAAGATTTTAAATGTAAAAACTGCTCTCCTAGCTTTGATGTAAAACATTCCATTGCGACACATAAGTATCATGAATTAAGGCAATTCAAAGTTAAGAAGAGCAGATAAACAATACATTTAAACGAATGCCAACCTTGTTTCATTATAACTATTAAAAAACACAGGTAATGCATATAGCATGAGCTATATACGGCACACTTATATTTAGCACGACATACTATAAACATGGTGGTTCAACCAGAGCTGTGTGGCACAAAATAGAACACACAGGACGGAGTTCAAAGATATAAAAGTACTAATTTGTTCAGGGGTCGGTACATTTAACCAGTTTCTTTTAATCTTCTACTATGAAATTATCGTGGATAAAGTAAACCCGCGGGCTTTGATGACTTAACGAAACAGATAATTGAATATAGAACCATTGTGTAATGTGAATGTAATTATGTTTGAACAATTACTGTTGATAGAGATTTGTTATATTCATTACTAGACATTGTCAGGTTTTACAAAGAGTAAAACTTGTATTTTAAATACATCTTTGCTGTTTTAAAAGTCGACATTCCATTTGAACAATTTTATTTGTAGTACTGTCGTACTTGGAGGAAATGTCCAATTATTATCATTATTTTCATATTCGGCTGTTTCCTGTAACTCAGCTGAGAAACATAAAGAAAGTACAAAAATCGTATACAGTAGAACCTTTCCAATCCGAACTTGTTCGGACAGACAAATATGTTCGGATTACAGAGGTTTTCGGAACACAAAGGTTCCGGATAACAAAGGTTGTTAAGCATTAAATACATAATAAAACATCGGTGTTCGATTTAGAGAGGATTCCGGATCGGAAAGTTTCGAATTCGAATTAGAGAGGTTCGACTGTATATATAATTCTTTCTGCCTTAAGCGGTTGTTGGTCGTCTAGTCTGAATAGTGTTAGATAACAATGAAAATGAACCAGAGAATAACCAGACAGGTCAATGGCTGTTTGTACGATTTCCATAGAAAGATATCAGGGACGAAGTATTTGACGAAACCGTCATTCATTTAAATCAAATAAAGAGTCAATAAAATACATTTGCTATTAAAATATTTGTATTTTATTACAGCAAACAACTTAACTGCAACGTGCAGATTGACGTCGGGACATTAAGAGTGACAATGGAAAACAATTGACGTTTTCTTGAATATTGTCAATGGGGATACGAAAATTGTCGCTCCTATCGTAGTTTGGGATTAAACGTAGTATGTCAATATTCTATGCTGAATTTTGGTATGCTTGGTTGAGCCGCATATTAAAATTTACGAGGGGTGATCATTGAGTCATTGGACAAACAAGTTTATGATAATGTATTAGATTTTAGGTAATAATTAACACAATAATGTTGCTGCTGAAAGTGTACTGCAAATCATTGCAGAGTTTCATACCGAAAACACCAGAACATACAAATGACGTATATATTTGTCTACAGGGAAGACCAAGGGGTACTCCTAGGTAGAGTAAGCTAGCTAGTAACCTACCGTAAGCTAGCAGGTCACTTTTCTTACTTCTGAAATCTGTCTGGTGGGATTCGAACTCTCAACGGTAAGAGGGTACAGGTTACTATTACATTTTTATTTTATATACAATTACATATATATGAATATATAAATTGAAAAAGTGGAGAAATGTATTAACAAAATTATGAAATCTCACAAATAAGAAACTGAAGCTGGTCAATAGGTAAAACCTAATCCCAACCTTGTGTTTAACAGAAAATGTTTATATTGTAACAGATTCGAAGATGAATTTCATTTTTTAATGCCAGCTATATGAAACATAACATTCGTCATGGAATTAACAAATTATGGTTAAGACTATCTGAGTTCCTAATGTATTTTTCATGATCAGATGACTTCTACATTTTAGATTACAAACAATCGTAAACGCATTGTAATTTTCTTTATGTAAGGATTTTGAGGAACTGAATATTCTAAACAACATCTTAATAATGAAATACAATAAAATGCGTATGATTGATTTGCACAATCGATCAGCTTATCAGCAAAACTTTCCCGTTACAAGCAATGGCTTCCTTTGCCACAATGCTTTCCAAAGCCTTCTGCTGCAGATGTGGGGAAATGCGGTATTATAAGGTAATGGGTTAGTATGTGGTTATATACGGAACTAATAATAAAAGCTACAGAAAATTGAATATAATCACACTGACTGTTTATGTTTAACATTTGAACAGAGGAAAATTAATTTGTTTTAACGAGTAATTACCTGATTGACTGAGTAGTTGAATTAACTAATTAAGTAATTGACGGAGTGTCCGAATAACTAAGGTGATTCTGTGCATTGCCGTCTTATACTAGTATCAAGTGATTACAAGTTTTTGATAATATAATACAACAGTATACTTACACATGAATTCTCCCAAAAACCACCTGTCCTTTCCAAAGAATTCCAGTAGTCCCGCTGGTTGACATATCAACAACACTAAAACATCAGACACGCTAAGATTGAGCAAAAAAACGTTCGTTGGCGTCCTCATTTCACGAACTCGTACAACAACAATTATCACCAAAATATTACCAAATGTACCAACACAGAATATACATACATTTAGCACCAACGTAACTATGTATATGTATAGCGGTATTTTCAGTTCAAAATCAGGACCATTTGAAACACTGTAATTACTCAACGAATTGTTACGACTTTCAAATCCAACGTTTTCAGTTAGTTCAAAGAAATTGTTCGAAATATTTTCACCGTTTTCAAAATCCATCGTTATTTTTGATTTCCCGGCATCAACAAAATTCAATAAAAATTAGGCTCCTTTATTTTTGCACTAAAAATCTGGTACTTTAGTACATTTTATTAATTTTTTCACCTTATTCCAATACTTAAATCCAAAAAATATCATCTGAAAAACGTTTCAATTCAAATCGTTTTTATCAATGAATTTAATATCAGGCATATCGTTTTAACATTCGCTCACCGAAGAGAAAGACCGGATCATCAGCATTGATAGAATAGGGTCGGCAAATGTAACGTGTTTGGTTTCAATGTCTAATAAAATATCGATGTAAATGTACCATCCAATAACATAATGACAGGCTAACTATTCTATCCTAAGCAATTGAACTATATCATCAATGATGTGACACGAATTGAATGTTCAGTGAAGACAGCGAGAGAAATGGAGAGAGAATACGTGGTTATCTATAGACATTTTTTTCTCAATATGTTGATCATTGTAATCGTGTTGCGCCATCATTGTACATTATTGTACATTGTATATAATTTATTTGGTGATGAACTTTATAGTTAGAAGCCAAAAAGATATTTGACTTGATCTGATTGACATTCTGTTCGCATGTTAAGTATTGTATTGCGAGCTTCACCGTAGAGGCTACATTTGAGTCACATCGTTTTTAGTATCGTTTGTATTATCTTGAATTTACCTTTATTAAATTAATTCTGAAATAAGAAACTACCATTAATATTATTCAAACTCATTCCCATTTTATTGCTGGTACGCTTTTGTGCCTATTATCATTATGGGGTGGTAGCAAAACTATTATGGCGGAATTCAAACCGGATCTCTCAAAATAGGTACGCTCTAGTAACGCGAAACCATTGAATTACGCAATGCAAATTGTCTGTGATTCATAGAAAATTAATATAATCAGCAGCCTATTCTTATGTTCACATATACGAGCAAATCAAGCACATGATCACACAGAATGAGTTGGAATACAATAATCTAAAACATATTCACAAAAGTCTTGTATTGACTTTTAGACCTCTGAGCGTTATCATCGGTGCTACTTGGACTTAGCTAATCGTGTCAACGTCTTATACTTACGGCCTTGTCAAAAATCAATTTAAAGATTCCCTAGGACTGACACATGATTTGATTAATAGTGAGTTCATTACACTGTTAATCAACTCATGTTTCAGTCCTAAGGATTTCTTGATTAATTGTGGGTTCATTACCCTGTTAAGGCACTTGTATGTCTGTGACAGTTTTACAAAAGATATATATGTCAAAATGTTTTGTGTTCATACACACACACTTCATGTGCATAAATAGCCGCTTGCTGGTGAAAGTGCACACAAGTGTCGTATGTGACACTGGATCATTAATTTGCCCAGTTACCCGAGGCCGTCTTAAATTTCCAGGATACAACAGCAGCATGTCAGTCGCATGTTTGTACAGAGAAAGATAACACACTACTATTTATTATTTATTTAGATACAATTTAGTACGGAGTATTTTAAATTTACATGTCGACAATAAAACAGAAAATTAATTCGAGCGAGTTAAACAAATCTCAGAGTATGTGTTGATTTATAAATAGACACACAACACACCAAACCAACTACATACATGTGTGATACCATTCTATGTAATACGTACTTGTTTTGCTTCGGTCAATTGAGAATAAATTATTCAAAATAAACTTTTAATTCCTGAAAGTTTCCTATAAATGAGGTTACACTGGATTAATCTAAACAAATATCAGATATCAAAAAAGGTATACGAAAAAGTATTGCAATTTAAACATGAATATCAATGTACATTAAAACCTCTGAAAACCGGCCCCCTTCCGGTCCTGGCTAAAAGTCCGGTTTTCTGAGAATTCTGGTTATCAGAGAACTATTTGATCATTGGAAGCGAAAAATATGGGACTTGAAAAATCGTCTGAATTTCAGAGAATTCCGGTTTTCGGGAATTATAGTGCATTATGAAAAAATAAACACGACATCTAGCTTGTGAACAAATTTGTCCAGTAAAATAAATACCACAAGCTTCATTGACTTGTTCGTAAAAAACTGTTTTGGTCGTCACCTGTGTCTTTCTCACACATTCATAACAATTAAGGCAGGAATTATTTGTTCTTTTGTTCTGCCGAAGTTCCAACAAATTGGTTTTGAACACGCTACAAATTGCATCGTCAGTTTGTTTACTGCATTGAAATAATTCTAATTGTTCACGCCAGGCGGACACGTGCCTAGTGTTGGCATTACGTGTAACAAGTATTGATGAAGAGGAAGTAAATGATTTTGTCTCCATACATTAATTCAAATAGAATGGATCGAATTCACATGGCTGCTTCAAAAGCGTCAAACAATTACCAACATAACCACTTGACACATTCTGCAACAGCTCAAAAATAATTACCCTACAGAATTTATGTTCTTACTGGTTCAGAGATGATATATATACATATACAGTAAAACCCCTTAAACCGGACTCCTTAAAAACCGGGATTCTCTGAAAATCGGACGATTTTTCAAGTCCCATTTTTTTCTCTTCTATAATCAATAGTTCTTTGAAAACCGGAATTCTCAGGAAACCGGACTTTTAGATCAGTCCGGAAGGGGTCTGGTTTTCAGTGGTTTTACTACATATACCGCGTGTAGGAAATAAAATGAGAATCAATCGGATACTTGATATAATAAAACAAATTCGTACTAAATCAAAGCACTGAGAGGACTCTTGTTGGCTTGCTTTACAGTATTGTAAGTTCTTTCTAAAGTTTATTGCCACACATTTTAGTCTACCAAATATGAAAATAATTTATTAAACACTTGTTCCCATTCAGCTGTGCTAGGTTAGAACAATCTCAATTTATGTATTGATTAGATAGTGGTTTATACATTGTACTATGTGATAATTTAATTCCAGTTCTGTTCTATTCTGTTCTGTAACGTTAGCCCTCCCAGTGCCATTCACAACATATTTGATTAATATGTCGGCAGCCACCAGCATGAATTTTGTAAAGTACAAATAAATTAGTACGAGGATTGAGACGACTTAGAGCATTTGTGCGGAAAAGTCTCTGTCCTTTGAATGCGTTACAGCGCGCGATGTAATAGTGCGTAATGATCAGAGATTTGTAGCGATTACCATTTTATTGAAACTTAATTCACTTAATTCCGAGTAACAGTTATCTATCAATAATGCCTGTAATCGCCTGGAAATCTGTCATCGATTCTTTTAATATCTTTTCGTGACAATTGTCTTAATACTTAATTCCAATTAATTTATATTTAGCACGTATAGGTGAAGACCCAATTATGACCATACCATTGGAAATCCAGCAATCTGGTCCGTTCAAGTGTATATTCAAACTTTTAACATTTCAACAGTATGTTACAACAATAAATTTTATGTCACTAATCTGATTTTTATTTGTGTACGACAATACCCCGGCATTTAAATAGATTAAAGTATATATTTAACAAAATAAAATAAATAAAAAACAAAGTTTTTAACTCAATTGTCTGGATCGAAATTCAAAAATGAAGAACAAATAGAATTAGGCCGATTTGAAAATTGTTTCGAAATCAAATAGTGTGATCTGAATTACAAGATTGAACTGAACTCTGAAATTAGCGATGGAATTCGTATCAGCCACTGAGACAAATTAGACACAATCTGGAAGAAAACAAGTACATAAAATATATTGTAATCTACTTCTAGGCAAACAATCACCTCACTTACATAGACTTAGGAATTCCATCAAAACATTTTGAAAATATCTGAAATTCTGAGAAAACTAGCGTACAATGAATTATTGTCTTTGGAGCATTCATAATGGTATCCTTATGGGGGACATTTGTTGTGACTTTTTTTAAAAAAAAAAAGAAAAAACAATTTTTATGATTTATACAGAATATTTTTACCTACATTATTGTGATGCGTTTGCCTACATTTCTCTTATTCGAGTTTTCCACTTGTTTCGTCTATACCGGTATCTACAGTGTAACCTCACTTTCAAGTAGAAACTGAGACACCTCAATATTAAGACTTTTTCGGTTCCAAAGGTGATCTCCATATTGGAATTTTACTGTAGCCCAAGTTTTCCACTATTTTGAATTGTGTCCTCAAATAAGATCTTCTCTTTACTTTTGCATGTACCCCAGTTTTGTTTTCTTTCAACGTAGGAATTTGCCCGGCAATATTTTCTGTACGCCCGACTTTACGGGTCGTATTATGGGAACCCCTATGAAGGATGGGCGACGTTCAAAATGGTTTTCGTCCTCTTAGTTAATCAGTTCCCTTCCAAGCTTCACTAAATTTGGCCAAAACGCTTGTGGGCACAATATCTCTGGCGTGTTCGATAACCAGCAAAATCGTCAGAACATTCTAAAGTAATGGCCGCTAAGTCAGTAAAATTAATCAAATAGGTATTATGCTCTCGAAATCGGACAGTTCGCACCAAATTTTTACCACAAAATTTTGACAAGCGTCTTTTGTGGAAGTTGGGCACTCTGGTTATTTACATTATCTATTATTCCTCCGTATAAACTTCGTATAAAAACACCAAGAAACGATGCAAGAATAATAACCTAATGGATTTTACTGATCTTCATACCCACCATGAATTACATAGTTGATTTAAATGGAATTTTCGACAGCTTTTAATGACAATATTCAATGTAAGTGAATTGTACCCAGCACTGAAGCATGTCTTCAGATGAAATATGTATTAACACTACATTTGTATGACAAGAATATTCCGTTATATCTTCATAAAACAGCGATATAAGCATCACATTTAAAATTGAAGTCACAAATCAAGGCCACGACAAAGTACACATTAGTATTACACTAATGGAGAATAAACATTAATTCTCAGACACGCACCTTCGCAATCACCCTGATGCAAACCTGACAACAGAGCTCTCAAATTCCTTAAATTCCAGAACTTGAACATTAGAAAAGAACGTTATCATATTTGATGTTTTAGGAGACGAATAAGCACATCTCGAAAAATAAAAACAAGTTTAAAAAAACAAGATTCGACACAAAATAATGTCAAGCAATTCAGTGAAGAACTTGATAGAGATCTAAGGATAATTAATATGTTTATAAATAGTTTTTTGTCATCTTTTGTAATACATAAGATCTTGCGTTTCACGGGAAAGGATGATACTGTTTATTTACACATGTTCTCGCACTCATTTCATGCTGATTTACTTCTATCCAAATATATACACGTACATGTGTACAGTCTTTGAAAACTGGTTAGGTGAACCGGCCGCCGTATATAACTGAAAATTGTTGAAAAAAACTGCGTTAAACCCAGTGACAAGGTAACAGAAAAACAAACAAAACACGAACATAGAGAGCGAAACCAAAACATTACAGCAGAAATCACTTGCATGAAGAAAAGGATGTACAATCAGCGCCCATTTGTATAAACATTGGTTAACTTTAACCAAATGGTTCATTTAACACAAGGTTAAATTTAACCATTTTGGTTTGCTAACCAATAAAAAAATCATTTAAACATTTAAAAAGGGCTGCCATTTTGGTACTGGTTACCGTTTATGTTAAGATTTAACCGGCATCTTAGACTCGGGTTAGATTTATTTGAGCTTTAACAGAAACAAAGCTTGGTTAAATTTAAACAATTTTTTACAACAGCTAGCCGACAATTTAACCAAAATTTTAACCAAAACTCTGATTTAACCCAGTGGTTAAAGTTAACCAATGTTTATACGATTGGGTGCAGATGGTTAAATATTTAACTGTATGCATACATTATTGTATTTCACTTGAATGAAAGACAAATAACTGAAGAATGCGTGCATTGGAAGTAAAACTGCTTTATGTCCTAAAGATTTAAGTATTTTTACATACCTACTGGAACCAATTTATGTTGATTTATTTACAATACAGAAAACATTGTGTTGTAATTTAGCTTTCTATGCATTTATTGATAAAATTAAATGTAAAATATACATATTCTTTTCGCAACTGGTGTTGAGCAGGTATCAAGCTGAATAAACAAAAACATAATTCGTCTCGTTGGACTCAAAATCGAAAATAAAATGATTCAGTCATAAATATGGAGTTTCATTCGAGGAAAAATCATATTATGGATCTAGTAACAGACTTTCAGCAAATAATTCCTCCATAACCTTGCCATTAATAAGATTACCTTAAATAACATTTAGAAACTCCTACAGTGCAGTTTTAATTTCATTGGTAAAATGATAAAATTAGAGTCAAATGAAACGTAATTTAAAAATACAATATCAATGTCTGTCGCCTAGTTGTATCGTCTTCTCTGTGGAGTTCATCAAATCGGAAGTCATTGAGAGTAAGGTGAGAATTTGATATGGGACCCTTAATACAGTGCAACCTCTCCAAAGCAACACCCTTTGGGAGACGCCAAATTATGTTGTTGTTGAGAGGTTGCTGCTCTGGAGTGTTTAAATTAATAATCAAATCGTACAGTGGGAAAAAAAGTATGCTGTTGTTGAAGGGAGGTTGTTGCTTAAGAGAGGACCGCTCTTACTAATTCTTCAAAAAATGATTCGTATTTTTTATACATATGGCAATATGTATGTCTTCTATGTTAGTGTTACTTGTAACTCGGCGATCAGAGTTCAAATCGCGGCAAGTCATACCTTTGTGTGGAAATTTGACATAAGTGTCGATTTTCCTCCATCTGTAGAGAAGTTGCCGGCTCCTTGAGAGAGGGTAGTTAGTACTGTTAATAATACAGTCCAGGAAAACTAGTTAGGTGAATCGGCCGCCGTATATAACTGAAAAAATTGTTGAAAAAACGGCGTTAAACTCAAGCGAAAAAGAAATGTTTTGTCCTCCATTGTTTGTATGTTCCAATGTGTTTGATCGGTTTTGGGTTGGTAGGTTTAGGGGAAGGAGGGATTGTTTGTATGTGTTTTTTCTAGGAATCATTTTTCTCATCTATAATCAATCATTTTAACTGACACCTCTGACTCATGGATTCAGACTAGAAACAGATAGGGAACCGGTTGTTAGCATGGAGTACTTTTTAGGCAAACTGCAACATCACTGAACTAAAATACTGTTGATAGCTGGCGATATCCCTGTTTAAATCAATCTGAAAATCTAAAACTTTTTTACAACCATACGTCACTTACTGACCGCGATTACCGAACAAGTGGAAAAAGCCCACAAATGAAAATAATGTGTATTGAATGCATGCAATTAATTAATACAATAATATTAGTACTGAAACATATAAAACGGGGTTAAGAGATGTATAGGTAGATCCGAACTACCTGAAGATAATTTTCATTAAAGTAATGAAGCAGAATATAAGAACATCAAAGGTTGATCTCCCCGTAATCTCAAACATAAGTGTTTTATTTATTACTTTACTACTTCTATAATTAATTAACATGACACTTAAAAGCCATTGGAAATACGATTCAATTAGATAAAGGATTCGAGCAGACATTCTTAGAAATCTATATACATGTAGCTATGTTAGAAAACAATGACTCTCCCAAAAAAAATTTATTTCCATCTTTTGTCTCAAATCTAGCCGCGACCGTGGTCCAGTGGTTAGTGCGCTGGACTTGAAACCCGGCGATCTAGGTTCAAACATCGATCGCGGCAAGTCATACCATTCTATGAAAATTTGACAAAAATGACGATTTTCCTCCATATGCGGAGAAGTTGACGGCTCCTTGTGGAAGGTATTAAGTTAGTGCTGGTTAGACCACAGTCCAGATAAACTGGTTTGGTGAACCGGTCGCCATATGTAACTGAAAAATGGTCGGAAAACGGCGTTAAACCCAGTGAAAAATCTTTATTTTGTGATTCATGTATGTGAAATAAGATAACCACATCTACTAGGTGAACCAGTCGACATATATAACTGACAAATTGTTGAAAAAACGGCGTTAAACCCGAGTGACAATTTGTCAGATGAAAACAAAACGGACAAATCAATTGTTTTGTAACAAAATTAATTTGTACAGCTAGAACTTCTTTTTTGAAAGTATTATATTTTTGTGAATAACAAAATTATTACAGCTAGAACTTCTTTTTTGAAAGTATTATATTTTTGTGAATAACAAAATTATTACAGCTAGAACTTCTTTTTTGAAAGTATTATATTTTTGTGAATAATAAAATTATTACTCTACTTTTAATTTAATTTTGATCATATAAAAGAGAGGAATATAGCTGGAACAAAAGTCATTGGCTAAAATTGTGTATTCACGGTCCAATTAGGTGACAGAACTGCATATCAACTCACAAAGGAATCGATTTTAATCATCACGTCTTTGTGACGTAATTTATACACGTCATAATACAAACGATATGCGGCGTCGTTACCATGACGTGATTTCAGACGTCTTTAAGAAGTCAAACATAGCAGACGCATTATTTTTCCAGCGCATTAAATTTCAGAAATTATGAGCACTGAGGCGAAGTTGAGTGGAAGAAATAGTTTGTGGAGTAGAATGAGAGACAGGCTGTCACGTTCTACTGTTTTACAATTTGCAAGAAGGTTGCAAACAGCTTTAATTTGTGGAAAAGCTACAGATGTAGCTGTAGAGGAGGAAAAGTTCCTCACAAATCATGAGCTCTGGTGTGAGCTTATTGGATTGGAAAATAGAATGTACATGCAGACAAAAAAATTGAATGGCAAGTCTTAATGATCTTTTTTTCTGAACTCCGCTGAAATAATATCCTTTCATTTTTTGTTTTCTTATGATCTTGAATGACTACATACATTTTGTTTATTCTATTTTGTACTTTGCCAAATAAAAAAGTAATAGTATTTGATAAGAACAATACATGTTTTTTTTGTTTAGTTTGTTTGTTTATGTATTCGTGTCCAAGCAAATGATAAGACTATTTTAAATAACAACACTCAAGAGATAAAGTTTATTTATATAACATAAATGTCAAACAAACAAATATTTTAATAAAAAATGAAATTAATTTCTTTAATATTGTTACATTAAATAGAATCTTCAAACATGGAACGACGAATGATTAAGATGGCCAAAAAGGCTGAGAAAAGTAAAGAACAGTTCCAAAGACTTGAAGAGATGTTTAATGAACTACTAGAGAATGGAAAGGTATTGTACTCATAGATTATCTGACATTTAACGTTTTAGAACCTTTTGATAGATAAACATTAAGCACTAAATACGAATTGAATAAAAACATATGTGAAAAACAGAGAACATATGTGATCTAATCTTTTTGCAACAATTTGGTATTGGTATTTTTCTTTAACACAAACCCATCTACCATTCTAAAGTGATGTTTCTTTCATTTCAGGTTGACAGTGCTGGGAAATGCAACGAGCTTGCATGAATGTGTTTTTTTTTCACTCAATACATTTTTGAGTGTTTTTTCATTTTTTTTTTTTTAGAGAGTGACAAAATTAAAACATCCATAAAACTCTCATTCTGTGTTTTGTTGTTTGTTTTATCCTTACAGTAATTGCCATTGAACTTCATACACAGTAGAACACAGTTATAGTGAATTCCTGGGGACCCGAATAATAACTTCATTTATAATCCTTTTTACTATATCCGTAACAATTAAAGATGGGCGAGCTCGATGAAATATAAACTGTATCCCATTCTTCACTATATCCGAGTTCACTATAACTGTGTTTTACTGTATTTTTCTCAGAATGACAGTTCCAGTATATGTTTCCATAATATGCCTTACCTAGCTACTATGAAGTGTCAGCCAGGGTTCAAAGTTTTAAAAACTTGAGATTGATCTCCCAGCTGAAATCTCAAGTTTGTGTTTTCCATACTCTTAAGTTAATTATGATTTTAGTTATAACTATAGTGCATGTAACAATGTCCTGTGCTCAAACTAGTTGCTAAAAATATCAATCAAAATAGAAAAATACATATTGATCTGCAATTGGGCCAGAAAAATAGTTGTGTCTCCGGTGACTTGACCCCCAAAAATAGTGTAAATACATCGCAAAACTTCTTTTTTGGAAGCATATTTTTCGTATGTTTGAGGCAAGATTCGTTCTAAATAGTTTCGTAATACCATGACTGGTTGCAATTTTCTTTTTTACTTTGCCGTTTAAAAAATAGGCTCGGCGGCGAAAACCAAAGATAGATTTATCTGGACATCAGAAATTTCAAACCACAAGACATTTTTGTCAAATTTTCAAGGAAGGGTATGACCTGCAGTGACCGGTATTTGAACCCAGACCGCCGGGTTGCAAGTTCAGCGCACTAACCACTGAACCACAGTCGCGGCCCCATATTGCTAACTAAAGAAACGATGCAGACGATGTTCAAAGGGTAGCTGATTTATATGATTCCATTTACATTCTGACTTGAAAGGTTTAGATAATTCTTAAACACTGTTCATGTGGAGTTTGATTAACTGTAATAAGATTACCAGGTTAGGTCATTGAGCTGTTGTATCAAATAATCTATCAAAAGGAGACTTCAAAGTTCCAAGCCGCTTTGAAATAATTTGGAAGGACGTATTAAAAATTGAAAACAGTAGATTCTCACCTTTGCCGCGAATCGCAATCAGACAACACTAAGAGAAAAACAGAAAAGCAAAGGAAATGAAATAGTCTTTGATCAGACCGATTACAATAGGAAAATTGGTCACTTTCATTAAGAAAAATAATTAACGTATTATTAAATTTCATATGAAATAGAATGTAAGCTGTAAGGTACGATTCTAGAAAGGTGGATAAAGTTTGTAATATATATATAATAAATTCTAAATTATACCAAACTCGGGCAAAACAGCTTGTCTGAAATTCGATTGAACTTGCTCACAAAAAAAATTACCAACAATGTTGGTAAATTCAGATTGTTTTTTTTTTGTTTTGTTTTGTTTTGGTTTTGGCTTTGTTTTTATGTGACTTATTGCCACTGGGGTTTAACGCCGTTTTTCACCTAGTCAGTTTTCCTGGACTGTATACTAACCAGTACTAACTTACCTTCCACAAGAAGGCAGCAACTTCTCAACATATAGGGGAAATTTTTGTCAAATTTTCATAGAAGGGTATGATCTGCTGCGACCAGGATTTGAACCCGGATCTCCGGGTTACATGTCCACCTCACTAACCTTTGGACCACGGCGGCGGCGGCCTGTAAATTTAGAACAATCAAAGCCATGAACATATCAATACAAACGTCATAAACGAGTCTTATATTGACTTTTAGTTAAATTCAATTTCATTTTTCACTTATATTGTCTTATACTCTGACGTTTATCGTGCCAAAAGTGTTTTCGAGACATCGTTGTTGGGTTTACGTTGGCGCAATAAAGATAGCGCTGTTTCTTAGATATATTACCCGTCTGCGACCAAATGGCTTTTTAAAATGATTACGAAACCATTTGTGCGAATATGGGTAAAAACGTACAACGTTTACGTAATAATTATTTCATCCATATCTTTGCGAAATCAATTAAAGCCGTTTTCAAATTGCAATGCATTTCTCGCGATTTTTTGCACTGGGGATTAACGTCGCACCATCGGTCGGGGTCTTTTGGGGAGTTTTCATTCTTTACTATTGAAGGCAGACCCCAGGCGCGTCCCTGTCTGTAACTACTGACCTTCCGAAAGCTAGCTTCGCAGTTTTCTCACATGCGAAATTTGTGCGGTCTCCGGGTTGGATTTCCTAAATAGTCATGAATGTTATGCACATAAACACGATTTCCTCCTAGCAACTGTTACATCCAAAACCTCTCGATGCCTCTCGTGCATGTATTAAGAAATATTCTGTAATTATTTTACGCAAAGTGCGTGTTAAAACGTGAGTTAAACTAGTAAATTACAATACCTTAATGTGCTTGTGGTGCGAGTGCAAGAAGGTACCTAGCTCCTTTGTCTTTGTAGAGATTGGCCCTTCTTGCGCTCACCCCATCAATTATGGTAGATTTATTTATTTATTTATTTATTTATTTATTTATTTATTTATTTATTTATTTTTGGTGACATCATCAAAAGCATCTGAAACCCATGCAAACATCCGGCATGCAGACATATCTGGATAGGATTCATAACTTTGAGTTATTCTCCGTTTCAAAATTTTCGTAAATGATACGATTTTTTAAAATATAGTAAAACTTTTATGTAGACCATCCTTAAAAATTGTTGGTTTGCAGTTACGTGATAAACGAATTCAAACCCCCGGATCCCAACATTTTTCAGCGATTTGCTCTTTATTTCAGCTTTTGTGTCAACAAAAAGTCCTTCCAACACTTTGTTAAAAGTTTGGGTCGCGTAATAAGAAACCACCATTTCTTGAGAATGGCATTAATTGTGCTTATTGATTATTTCGTTTAAAACATTCGTGTCATGTACCCACTTAAGCACTTCAGCTCAGATGGTAAATCAAGGATAATTGACGTAATACACATAGTTACATAGCCTAGACCGAGTGACTGACAGAACAGACCTAATTGATTCATTACTTTATTACCGGTATTTGTTTGATGTTAGATTTCTAAATATCAGACATAATTGAGAATGACTTGAGTACGACCATCTCATTTAGTTAAAGAATTGTAGCAAAGATGCTAAATACATTAGTAGCACGGCTCATTAACCTAATTTGTAATTTCTTTACATGTCTGGACAAATTAATTCAACATATTCCCTTCCTCCGATTACTCATGAATAAATATCAATTACATGTGCCTAATGGATATCTCCGGTAAGACTTTTTATTGACTACGCTTTGTCAATAGTCATTAAAGCATTGTCAAAACCGGTTTGAAATACATTGCTTACCTAATGAAACGAGATAAAAATATAAAGCCTTCATGCTGTTTACAAGGCATAGCGCATAATGCGGAATCAAATTATTATTTATGATCATCAGGACATGCTGAAAAGTTGATTTGTGGTTCCAAGCTTCTAACATGGTGGGTACGTACGTAGTTAGGTAGGTAGCTAACTAGCTAGGTAGCTAGGTTGGTAGATAGGTAGGTAGGTAGGTGGGTGAGTATATACGTAGTTATTTTTATAGAATTATCGCTCTCGCCAAATATTTATTTACGAACCCTGTATCACACCGCATCAGGTCAGTAAGAAGCCATTAACTAATAGTGTGTGACGCCCAATTTGTCTTTTCATCGCATGCACATTCAGCGGCAAGAGGTAACCTAGCTTAAAGTAGTATCGCTGTTGGAAAATTAAATGCTTCCTTGTAAAAAGAGCATTTTGCGTACTCCGCGTGAACGGTGTATCGAATACCATTTGTATCCAAAATGTTGAACAATGTTGATTTTTTGCTGTGTGAACGATTTTTGGTGTTGCAGCAGTTGTATTTGAGATTCATATTCAAAGGTTGAGTCCGTTCGAGTTAATTCTAATATGTCTTGTTTTTTTCTTTCGTCGTTTGGGAAATCATACAATGTCTCTATCGCTGTATTGTCTGCAGTCGTTCGATATAAACTTTAATTGCTTCTGGTCCTAGACAATTCCTGTAATTATAAGTTCATTTGTTGGAGCGAAGTTTGTCAAACACAAAAATCGACTGGTATTACATAAATCAGGGATATGTACGACACCATATTTAAAACGCGGAATGAAGTGGAAATCTCATAATTTATGGAGAACACACAATGTTTCCAAGACAAAGTATCGTCTGCTCTCATTCATGCCGCCATTCTTCGACAACGAAAACATACAAGAGCTAAGAAAATTATCTGTCTTCGTTCTGTCACCACTAACAACTTTATATACTGACATTTGTTTACTTAAGAAAATGAAATAATGCAAGTCTGGTTACGTTAAAATGTGTTTTCTGACAGAATGCTTCTAAAATATCACAACAGTCGTCGGTATTTGACAATAGCAGATAATGTGCACTTTTAGTTAATATTTATTGGTTTATTTGATTCAAAAAAGGTATATTTACGGTCAGGTTAATATATATTACATAACAGGCTGATGTTTCAATAGAGTTATAAACGGTCAAACCGGTAAACAAAAGCCACCCGTGGGAAAGACAATATGTGGTCTTTATTGACAGATGTCATTAATTCGGAGGTCAGTTTGTTCTAAATACTTAGTAATCAATGAGAGTTTTTTTTTAAAAAAAAAATGACCTTTATACACAGGATGGTCTTAACTCGGAGTTGGCCGCAAATAAGGTTTGATTGTTGTACATTCATAAATGCAAGTTCTTAAAATAATATGAATAACATGTGAGACTATTATCCAATATCGCAACTTTAAGGACGAATTATCTGAACAGCAATATAAATTTGTACAGTAAAACCACAAATAGCAACCACCACAGTATTACGACCACCTTGTTACAATGACCATTCATTTGTGGGCCGGCTT
This sequence comes from Lutraria rhynchaena, assembly GCA_008271625.1. Taxonomy (NCBI): domain Eukaryota; kingdom Metazoa; phylum Mollusca; class Bivalvia; order Venerida; family Mactridae; genus Lutraria; species Lutraria rhynchaena. Next base: position 12,487,429 of record VIBL01000001.1, on the reverse strand, counting down.
TCAATAACTCCCCCATATTTCAACTTGATAATGAAACCACCTCATCATTGCAATAGGTTTTCAGGGTCCCGAAGGCCTAAAAAATAGTTTGTCTCCGCTACCCCGACCCTATTTTAATTTTTTTGCCGTCGACCCTATGATTTCTTTGGTCAAAGTATAGTTTTGCAAAATAAAAATAATGTCAGCCATATTCTTGAATAAAAAAAGAAAAATAAATCACTTATAAAACAGTTTTTTTCTACAGAATTTTTCAATTTGTCATTATCATGTTCTATAGTTCAAAACAGTATACATTTTTGTACAAAAATGTCTAACTTCACAAACTGAAATTATAGACTTATACTAAAAAGATGAAAAATCTTCAATTTAGATTAAAGTGTCAATGATACATTTTCCTCCATTATCAACACGAAGAAAATACATTAAAACTTCTATTATTAATTAACATGACACCTAAAAACCATTAGAAAATACGATTCAATTAGATAAAGGATTCGAGCAGACATTCTTAGAAATCGATATACATGTAGCTATGTTAGAAAACAAGGACACTCCCAAAGAAAATTTATTTCAATCTTTTGCCTCAAATCTAGCCGCGACCGTGGTCCAGTGTTTAGTGCCCTAGACTTGTAACCCGGAGATCCGGGTTCAAACATCGGTCGCGATAGGTCATACCATTCTATGAAATTTTGACAAAAATGATGGTCTTCCTCCATATGCGGAGAAGTTGACGGCTCCTTGTGGAAGGGTAAATTAGTACTGATTAGAACACAGTCAAGGAAAACTGATTAGGTGAACAGGTCGCCAAATATAACTGATTTTTTTTTTTTGAAAAAACGGCGTTAAACCCGAGTGACAATATGTCACATAAATACATAACAAACAAATCAGGAAAATGTTTTGTAAAAACCTCTTTAAAAATAAACAAAATAATTTGTACAGTTAGAACTTCTTTTTTGAAAGTATTATATTTTTGTGAATAATAAAATTATTACCCTACTTTTAATTTAATTTTGATCATATAAAAGAGAGGAATATAGCTGGAACAAAAGTCATTGGCTGAAATTGTGTATACACGGTCCAATTAGGTGACAGAACTGCATATCAACTCACAAAGGAATCGATTTTAATCATCACGTCTTTGTGACGTAATTTATACACGTCATAATACAAACGATATGCGGCGGCGTTACCATGACGTGATTTCAGACGTCTTTAAGCAGTCAAACAGAGCAGACGCATTATTTTTCCAGCGCATTAAATTTCAGAAATTATGAGCACTGAGGCGAAGTTGAGTGGAAGAAATAGTTTGTGGAGTAGAATGAGAGACAGACTGTCACGTTCTACTGTTTTACAATTTGCAAGAAGGTTGCAAACAGCTTTAATTTGTGGAAAAGCTACAGATGTAGCTGTAGAGGAGGAAAAGTTCCTCACAAATCATGAGCTCTGGTCGGAGCTTATTGGATTGGAACATAGAATGTACATGCAGACAAAAAAATTGAATGGCACGTCTTAATAATCTTTTTATTTCGTGTTATTGTTATCCTTATAATCTTGAATAATATTTTTTATTATATTTACTTATATTTTCGCTTCTTTTTTGTACCATTTCAAATTAAAACAATAGCATAATATAAAATTTGCACATTTTTCATTTCGCTTATTTTGTTCATGAATTCATATAAAAGTGTCTGGTAATACTACCTTGAGTCTCAGTACTCGAGTAAAAAGGTTAATTTAAAAATCTCAATGTCAAAGGAAATACTTCACTTAAAACTGAAATTAATTTCTTTAACATTTGTTACATTAAACAGAATCTTCAAACATGGAACGACGTATGATCAAGATGGCAAAAAAGGCTGAGAAAAGTAAAGAACAGTTCCAAAGACTTGAAGAGATGTTTGATGAATTACTAGAGAATGGACATGTATTGAACTAATAAATTATCTGACATTGAACCTTCTTTAATCTACTCATTAATAAATATCAAAACTTTAGTTTATATTACTTAGAATAAACTTTGTCAAATGAGAAACTTTTTGTCAAATTGGTAATACTAGTAGAAGTTGTGTTTGTAGGATGAAATAAATAGATATTTTTCTTATATTTTACATTTGCATATTTACACACTATTTATTGAACTAGTCTGAGGTCAATACCTCTTTCTAATGTGATGTCTTTCTCATTTCAGGTTGACAGTGCCGGAAAATGCAACAAGCTTGCATGAATGTTTTTTTTTGACTCAATACATTTTTAAGTGTTTTTTTTTGCATTTTTTGTAGAGTGACAAAATTATATCATCCATAAAATCTCATTCTGTTTTGTTGGTTTTATCCTTAAAATGTTTTTTTATCTGAAAATTATGAAATATGCTTTCCTCAGACTGTCAATTCTAGTGTATGAGAAAGTGGTACAGCTGGTAAATCAATATACCGCAGAACCTCAAAATTAAACCCACCTTTAAAACCAAATAAATCAGTCTGGATAAAGAAGTAGTATCATTATCAAGCTGAAAATACAACGTATTGTAAACCAGTCCAAATATAGTTTTTAAAATGCAGAGGTCATAGGAGCCATATGTTCCAGATACCTTAGTTAAGGCTTCAGGAAAATGTAGGGCCATGCTGTGGTCCAGTGGTTATTGCGCTGGACTTGAAACCCAGAGATCCAGGTTCGTATCCTGGTCGCGGCAAGTCATACCCTTCTATGAAAATTTGATAAAAATGTCAATTTTTCTCCATATGTGGAGAAGTTGTCAGCTCCTTGTGGAAGGGTAAGTTAGTACTGGTTAGTACACAGTCCAGGAAAACTGGTTAGGTGAAACGGTTGCCATATATAACTGAAAAATTGTTGGAAAACGGCGTTATACCACAGTGAAAGTAAGTCACATAAAAACAAACAAACAAACCAACCAACAAACAAGCGGAGGTCATAATATTGAGGTGGTCACTTTCCCAATACTGAGGTGTACTGTACATAAGTTGGGTTTTAAAGATAATTTCAATCAGGATCACGTAGTTATATTCACATACAAAACCAAAAACAACAAATATTAGGGCATCTTATAACATTTTAATTGTAACCAACACTTTCATAATTTAAACAAAACTTTACATTAAGTCTAAACATAAACATTTTTAAAAAAATCCAAACACATGCTTTCTTTATAGACCCCTAACTATTAACATGTGATAATTGTAATAAATTAATATCATATTTTACAATGTATGAAGTAAATATATGCATTAAATAATATACTTAAAAAAACAATGACTTGAAATATTTGATAACAGTCAAACTAGAACTGATAGCCACCTGTGAGCAAACACCAGTTGTCAGGCCCGTAAAATTACTTCTACTATAAACATTACATGGTTCTAAATAAAAACACAATATCAACTATAGACCGCTTTTTTAACCTTCCAAACTGGTCTTAATTCACTAGTTACACTTATTTCAAATCAAAAGATTCCAACAATAACAGTAAACAGGTGAAGTATACCAGAATATTACAATGTTTGTATATTAAGATTCTAATAACTGCATACAAGTATTAATAAATCCCATGATATACTCCTGAAAGGATGTCATATAGCCTTTGATAATGTACAGGTATATACATAAAAAAAAGATGAAAGTAAGAAAATAAAGATATTCAGATGATTAATCATGAATATCCCCTGAAAACATTCAAGTTAAATTAACATTCAAAAATCAAAACCACATGCATAAAACATGGCCTGAGTACTGGACAAAAACGACAAAAACAAATGCTTTTTTAATGCTTAGAACCAACATGATAGGCAAGAGCTGAACTTGAAGCAAACGGTTTGTTACACACTTTACACAGCCACTTAGAACCAGCTTCACTATGTTTCAGGTCCCTGTGACGCCGCAACAATAGTTTTGTCTTGAATGCCATTCCACACGCCTCACAAACCTCATTTGACTCGTTTCCATGAACGGATTTCACATGCTCAGATGCGTAGTATTTACTCTTAAAGGAAGAACCACATATTCCACAAGAAAATCTCTCTTGTTCCTCACTGGGAGCATTTTCTAAGTTATGCCTCTCAAGATGCAGCTTAAGGCCACTCTTTTTCAAGAATGATGTTCCACAGATGTCACAAATATTGTCTCCAGTAGTTGCAGGAGCCTTTGGTGCACGCTTTTTCTTAACACCCATGTGCTCCAATCCTTTATGCCTCTTAAGATCAATATTGTTCTTGAACACTTTGTCACACTGAGGGCATGGAATCTTAGTGGTTGAGTGGAGTCGACTCCAATGTAACTTTAGTTGGGACTGTGTGTTGAAAGCGTGTTTGCATACATTGCAATTGAATGGCTTCTTTCCAGTATGTAGACGAACATGTTCTGCCAAGTGACCAGGTTGTATGAACTTCTTGCCACAATATTTACATTCGTAGTTTCTCTCACCAGTATGAATCCAGGCGTGGCGTTTCCATTCATTCTTGGTGACAAAACGCTTGTTACAATAATTGCATTTGTGAATTCTAGCACTCTCTGGAGCATGTCTGCGAATGTGATTTTTCAAGTTTTTAAATGATCCTACCTTCTGTCCACAATGTAGACATATGAACTTCTTCTCTGCTTGACTGTAGGTGTATATATTATCTGATACAAACATTACCTCGGCTGCTGCTGCCTTGGCACCTTCTCCACTACCACTAGCAGCACTAAAAGATGTATCTAAAAGTTCTTCTTTGATAAATCTAGCCTCATCAATGTGGTACTCCACAACTGTTTCAGTGTTTTCTGCTTTAATTACATTTTCTGTACTAGCAACACTTCCGTTAGCAATATCATGTTTTGCATTGTCATCAATTTTAGCAGCAGCTGCAGCTATATTAATCAAGCTCTGAGAGACATTGTCAGTCTGTAAGGATTCAGAATTAGCATAAACATCACTAACTGAACTTGTAATGGTTTGCAGACCTTCTCCAGTAAATATCATGTGAGTAGAACCAGAAGAGCTAGCACTAGATGATGGTATGTTTCCTGTAAGATGTTGAGCAAGCTGACTTCTACGCAACAGAGCTTCACGGCTTTCTTCTGCATCTTCTATACCAGGTTCAACCATTTCTTCATACGATGCATCAGCTTGTTCAGTAACAGCATAATTATGCACTTGTCCTTCACCAGTATTTTCATCATACTCTACATCAAGTTCTTCAGCAATCACTGGTTTCACTGCAGATCTTACATTTCCTAAGTTATCACCTTGAGGTACCACTACTTCAGCAGAAGTGTAAGTCTGAATATCATTTGGCAGAACACTTGGCTCAGTGGAACTCATATCTGTTACATTCTGGTCTGTTGTAAGTTCCCTTTGAAGCGTATTCAGCTCATTAGGATTAATTTCCCCAGTGGCCACTTGTTGTAACCCTTCAATTGGAATTTGAACATATTCATCACCTCTTGATTTGATTGTGTGAACTTGATTAATTTCTTGGCTGTGACTTTCCGAAGTCAACATACTTTGTTCCACATAGGTTTCTTCAATATCAGCTTCATTTCTAGTCTCAATATCACACCCTACTTCAATGTCATTGTTAAAATCATTGGAAACTATTTGAGTAACATTTTCAGTGTCAATGCCTTCAGGCTGATCATGTACTACATTACTGACTTCATTGGCAACATATTGTTCTTCTGCAGCACCTTGTTCAAGAATTATCTCTTTAGTTTTATCATCTCCTTCAGGTAGACAAACATATATAAGAGATCCATCTTCACTCTGGTATGCCATTACTTGTTCATTTCCATCTGGTGTTACATTCTGTGAAACTATGGATACCAATTCTTCCATTGTTGTAGGAAGAGTCTGATTGTCATATGAAACATTGGGTTCACCTTGGTTATCACCTTTAACATTTATATCCCCGGCATTCATTTTAGAAAATGAATCATCAATTCTTTCATTAAAATGTTCCACTTGTTCAACATTTCTTTCCGCAACTCCATTGTTGTACATTTTAGATTTGTTTAAACTAGCCAATACATCTTCATCAGCATCTAGCATGTGCTTAATAATCTCATCCTCTTCTTGATAAAGATTCTTCTTTACAGAGGTTTGTACCTCTGTCTCAGTGAATCCAGAAAGTTCTGTTAACTGCTTAGCAATGGACAACAATTCTTCATGTTCAGGTTCACTTTCTTGAACATGAACAACATGATCTTTGCCAAATTCTTCAATAATGATCTCTACTGGTTTCACACCAGCTTCATTCTGCAAACTTCCATCTGCCTGATTTACATACATTATTTCATCAGTGAGCTCATTTTCTGCCTCATTTCTACCATATTCTGTCATGAGCAACTGTGATTCCATTCTCTTAGCTCTAAACTTTCTACCTCTCTCCTGCAAATCTTTCATACCTTGATCAAGATCTTCCTGGAAGAAGTGACCTTGATCAACTTTATGGAAATACATGGTAACGAAACTGGAAAATGTAGCATTGCACATGTGACACTGGAATGGCTTTTCAGGGCTATGCAATTCTATATGTTTCATCAGCATCGGATAATGAGGGAAGGAGTCCTCACACAGATGACATTGGTAGCTTTTTGACAATCCGTCTCCATCTCTATTATATTTCTGCATATGACGTGATAGCTCGCCACGTGTTGTATACCCCTTATTACAGTACATGCATTTATAAGGCTTTAATGTATCATGAAAGACAACATGGGAGGTAAGTCCACCTCTCTGTCGGAATGTTGTCTTACATATGAAACATTGGTAACTTTTCGTGTTAGCGTGGACTCGATAATGATCAGTTAGATTAGCTTGTTGCTTGAATGCTTTGTCACAATAGTTGCATTTGTATGGACGGAAATCTGAATGAGACCTCGTATGCTTCCTGAACTCTGTCAAACGCACAAACCCAGATCCACACACCTTGCATCTGTATGGTTGATCCTCATCACGCACGTGAGCACGGCGCACGTGTAACTTAATATACTTCAATTTAGAGAAACTCCGCCCACATAGTAAACACTTGTGCGGATTCTTCGATCCCCGTTCAAATACGATCAACTCTTTTAACACAGCGTTCATACTGGTCTCACTTAACTTCGGTAAAAATTGCTTCCCCTCATCTTGGCCAATATGTATAACATGAGTTGTAGGATCACTGTTGCCAATATTTGAGCTTCTAGCACTTAATTGGGACACCGATGTTGATTTCAAATCCCTTTTATGATGTTTATGACAGTGGGCATCCCGCAACTGTTTCGATGAGAAGTATTTATCAGGACACATTTCGCATTGGAATAATTTTGAACTGGCTACATCTGCATGGTTAAACTTCATGTGCACATACAGCGCCACCTTGTGGCAGGTATTTTTTAAACAAATCCTGCATTTTGAACTACCCTCTGGGGTGGTGTGTATATCTGAGGAGCATATCGCGCAAGTACATGTATCAAGGTCACTGTGGTAGTTTAATACATGTCGATTAAAAGTTTTTTCAAATATCGGCTTCTTACAAAAAGTACAGTTGACCACATGGTGAGGCTCATTGTGAGATCTTACATGCATTTTCAGATTCCTTTTCGTGAACCTGAAATTAAAAAAAATGTATGTAAAAAATCACAAATTACAGTATAAATAACATATAATAAAGGCCATACAAAAAGTAAAAAGTTAACCAAGTATGTGCATATCGTTGAGTAAAACTTCAATTAAGAATGATTAATAAATGTGTAATGATTATTGATCATTAATACAGTAAACAAAAGACATGTAACACATCATATACAGTAAAACCTTGTTATCTCAGACATTGCTTATTATATCAGACATCATTGAAACAGACTAAATGCTAGAGATAAACGTGGTGCTCGTAATGACCAGTTATTTGTGTGGTGGTTGAAAATCATACACAGCTATGAAACTAAAAACTTCTCGAGATAAGTCAAGTGTTTGTGATATCCATGATCCTAATAACAAAGTTTTACTGTATTTCCTAGCAACATTAGCTGAAGGATGTTATTATCAGATAAAGCTGCCAATGTATTTTCAGGCAATATTTAACATTTTTTACCACAAAAATCATACACAGCTATGAAACTAAAAACTTCTCGAGATAAGTCAAGTGTTTGTGATATCCATGATCCTAATAACAAAGTTTTACTGTATTTCCTAGCAACATTAGCTGAAGGATGTTATTATCAGATAAAGCTGCCAATGTATTTTCAGGCAATATTTAACATTTTTTACCACAAAAAGCAATCACAAAGTCTAACCCCACACCAACATTTTAAAATCATGCTGAAAAGCCTTCTTTCATTTCTTATTTTGGAAAAAAAAATTTGCTACACAAATAGTTGGATCTTTAGGAAAAAACTCATTACAAAATGGACGATATCATTACAAACAGCTATGAATACTAAACAGTATCCAGTGTACAGAATAAAAAATAAAAAGATCTTTTGACCAAATACATTTTTTCTTATAAGAAAGACTACCAGCATTGCTTTCCAAAAAAATGAGAAATTTAAATTCAGTAGGTTTTACTTACATTTCCCCGCATATATCACACATCTCTGTCATGTCAGCATGTTCATGTTCAATGTGGGTATCACGTGAGACCATGGATGAGAAATGTTGTCTACAAGCCGGGCATTGGAATGTTGGTGTTCTTGTTTTCTTGTGCATAGCCAGATGTTGCTTCAAAAACTGACTGGATAAGAATACCTTTGAGCAGATCTCACATTTATAAACTCCTTGGTCTGAAAGTCAAAGATCAGATACATAGTAAGTGTACAGTATATCATACACTTTAAAAAAATTACGCATCTATTACAGAAAACATACCAGGCTGTGTTGGACTTATTTGTCATTTTAACCAAAATAACATTTCTAACAAACATCTAATATATTAACAAGACTAGTCAATATGTGAAGAAAATCAAAGAAAATTATGTAACTATCTGTATTAGTATACAGAATAATGGAATACAAAGACTTTCAGCAAGGAATAAAGCTATAAGAAAATCAAGACACTGAGTGGATGTACCTACACAAACCTTATATCAATCAGACTTTTCATTTCAGCTTTTGAATTTCATCAGTCAGTGCAACAGTATAAACAGTGTATTTTCTTCCCAACTTTTTCATTGAATTAAGGATCTATTTTTGTGATTTGAGAAAACCTAAAATCTGATATGCATAATTATTTCTGAGCAGGTGCAAATAGGCCAATGGTGAAGCATTCTTCTGAGACTTAGATTTTAACGACATACAAATCTTCTTTATGTTCACTCAAAAGAAGCATTGCATTCCACCACATCCAGGGCACTAATATGGCCCTTAAAAAATGGCATTTTCAGCCTTGAAAATATTAAAATAAAAGCGTCTGGCTCTTGTGATTTTGTACTAAAAACCAAAGGGTCAAATTTGCTATAACATTAAGATGGAAATTTCATTGACTCTTCAAATTATTATCAGCGAAAGGTCAATTTTTTACCTTCAACTTCTGACGTCTAGTGAGCACCCTGACACCAATAAATTATTTGAGTATTTTTTTCACAGAACAAAAAGGGGAAAAAATTAAGAGACAACATACCAATAGGGAACATATGTTTTGGGGCATGTTCTCGCATAAAATGATTCTGTAACAAAGACCAATACTTGCACCTGTAAAAAAGAGACACAAGAAAATAAAGCAAGCAATGATGTGTATTTTTTCAATGAAACTGTAAATTCACATAATCTGATTACTTAAAAATTACCATCTACATAAGGGAAAAATTTTCCCCAGTTTTTATTGATGCTAAGTTCCATTTTCCATCATGATAATAAGACTGAAATTATGGCACCTAAGTTGATTTGTCCCTGCATCCATGTCTGATTCAAACATGGTACATAAGAGAACAGAGTTGCTTAACAAAACCACAGGGAAAAGGCCAGTACACCAAACCGCAAACCAACATTTTTTTAAGAATGGCCAAATCTTAACTATTTAAGATTCTTTATGCTGTTGGGCATATACCTGTAGTTACATGTAGTACACTGCCAGGAACCAGACTTCTTGTATTTATGTTGAATGATTTTATGTATCCTAAGTTTGGAACCAGTAGAAAATGACAAACAACAGCTATTACAAGAAAACCTGAAACAAAAGTTAATATGGAACATTTACAAACATTCATATAAAATGATAATAAATTTATTATTAAAACATTTTGATCACCAGATTTCAGTGTTTTGACCTGGATGTTTAGCTAATACATCATTGAATTTCAAAAATTCCTTATCAGAAGAATAAAGTGTTAAGTGTATCAAGAATGCATTTAAATCCCTCTTAAAAACCACCCAGTTCCAAAACTTAGGCTCAGTTCTGACTACATCAGACCATCTTTAAAAAATTGTTGGTTTGCAGTTACATGACTGACTCATTTGAAAATCCCCAAACCCAAACACTTTTGCAATTTTGACATTTTTTTTTGGTTCTTTATTCTAGCTTTTTGTTTTCAGTACAAGCACAAAATTCCTTATTTTCCTACCCATTGTTAAAAGTCAGGATCACGTAATTGCAAACCAACATTTATTTCAGGATCGCCTTATAACTGGTTCATTTTGGCCTCTAAATAAATAAATAATAATTGTCGCCACAAATAAATACAGCATCTTGGCTTTACTTTAGAAGTTTGACGTTTGATCGTAAAATTAGCAATACCTGAAGAATCTGTTCGTTTTATGATGCAACTTTTTGTGTATTCTTGCAGCCAAAGTTGTCGTAAAAATCTTCTGACATTTTTTACATCTTTTCTTCACTTTTCCTGAAAGGAAAATCTCCACATATTTACTATTTAATTTCTTCACTAAAGTTACACAATCAGTAAGTCATGTCACTGAAATGGTGTTGAGATTTCTCTTTTTCTCACCGGAGTTTAACAAAGCACCCAACAGCAAGAGTAATTTGGAAATTTTCCAGTATAAACAGGGTAAGAAGACCCCCCCCCCCCAAAGCTTAAACTTAGGTAGAATCATCAACCTTCCATAACGCAACTGGATAGCTTCCGCACCTGTGATCTTACGGCTGGGATTCAAACATTAAGGGCATAGTGATTACAAATCATTCCACCATGGAGGCCCTACCAAGATTTCTCTTTAAACAACCATACTTGATCATTAGTTTTTCTCAACATTCAACTCAAATTAATGAATTCAAATATTTGAGGGAATAATATCAAGTAGAGTCAACACAAAAAAGACTTTTTTAGGTTTTGATGGAGAAGGGAAGATAGAAATAAAATACTGTATGGTATTTCTTCAACACTTCTTTACCTCAATAGAATCACAATTATTTTACTTTTTTTAAAAAAAAACATGGCATTGAGAAAGACACAAATGATAAATTTGACTATGGCTAAGCAAATTTCCTTAAGAAAAAAATAAAAAATCATTTTTCTAGAGGCCAAAATATTAAATTAAGAACTAATCTTGTTATTAACACACAAATCAATAATAACTTACTTGATGATCGAGTTTTAGGTCTGAGAGGAGCATTTTCTACCATAGGCTGTGCCACATCAGCTTCAACTGATCTTGGTTTTGTGAAATCTCCTAAAATATGAATAATATAAGATTATTTTAAGCAGTGAATAGTTTCTTTAGCTTGTTCACTTTAACTCTTTAACTTTCAAAGAATGATGGCTCAACACTTTTAACTCTTTCAGTGCCATATTTCTCCTTGTAATGTATACTTCAGCTAAATATTTTAGCTTTCCTCCAACAATTCCATTATGTACAGTAAAAATGCTGTATCTTATAAACTAATAAAGAGAAAAATCATGACAAAACTCCAGAACAATTGTGCACCATTAGACTAATTATATGTAATGAACAAATTATTCACAAAGGGTAGTAAATTTCAACAAAAGTTGCCTGTGGCATGCTTAGTGGTTGTCAATAAAAAATTGACTAAGGTGCTGAAAGTGTTTAAAAAGGATGAAATAGCTTGATTTCAAGAAATAGAGTGCAGTTCTGTATCAAAAATAACACTCTTTATTATAATAATTCAAGTATTTCAAACAAGAATGAGAAGTTCAAATTTTTTAGAGAAAGATGACATACCTGCAGCATTACAAACAATATCGATAACTTGATCCATAGTTTGATAAACCTCATACATGTCTTTATGGTGATTTTTGATGTGTACCAGTAGACTTTTCTTCCACACATATTTTGCTCCGCACAAAACACAGCCATGGTGAAGAACCCTACCGCCATTTGTTAAAGGAGTCAAGGCCTCAGATTCTGCATTGCCATTTACCAGTTTCGTTGTCGCGTATTTAAACTTTGTGTACTCCTTGTTCAGAAAATCTTTGACACATTTGCGATGTTTTTCATGAAAATGTTGCTTCATGGTTTTCACACTGCGTCTAATCGTTCCACATATCAAACATTCAATAAGTTTTGAACTCTTTCTCGCAGTACTGCCATAAGCAGGTAGAGCAGCATTTGGTTTATACTCAATATGAACATCATAAGGTTTCCCATAATGCACTGTCCGAATATGGCGGATTATACTCTTGCGCCAGTGGTTAACAACATTACAGTATGGACATTGATACCCACCAGTATCAGTCAAGTTTTCAGCATCCTCTACGACATGTATAACATCCTTGGTCTTAATTTTCTTCAAATCGGGATGAGAAAAGGCAACATGTTTGATAATTGCTTTTTTCTCACTAGCTCTGTACTCACAATACGGACAACAAAACTGTTCCATTACACTATTCCTCACAGTATCTAGATTCACAATTTCATATTTCTCTTCTTTACCATGTACCGACATAAAATGTTGAACAATGCCTCTACGTGTATTGAAGAAACCATTGCAGACTTTACATCTAAATACAGAGTTACCATCGTCCTCATTCTCAAGTATACACTTTTCTACTTTGTATTCTTTCAACTCTGGGTGTGAAATCTTCATGTGTCGAACTGTAGCAACCAACCACTTGCTACCCTGGTCACATACTGGACATTTGTAAACAGATTTATCAGCAAGATAGTTCTCATTAGTCAACTTTTCAACAAGTTTTTCATCAAAATCTGATTTTTGATGATCAGAAGCGACATGAGAAGCAACTTCAGACTTCGTTTCAAAAACTGTATCACAAAAATTACATTTAAAATAATCTTCACCATCATCATAATCAATTAGATAATCCAGAGTATTACATAATGCAATGCTAGATTTAATAGTTGCACATTCATTAGGATGCATCTCGCCCATATGTTGACTAACAGTGTTCTTGTATTTACTTTCAAATCCACAGAATGAGCATTGATAATAAGTTGTGTTCTCAGCAGCTTCTCGACCAATTACAATAATATCTCTCTTATGGAAGTTTTTAATGTCTTTGTGAGCTCTGCTAACATGTCTCACAATGCATCGCTTGTATTTGCTTTTCATTACGCAGTATGGACATTTAAATCCCTCGGTCACCTCATTGGATGATTCAACAAGTATAGTCACCTGTTTCTTGTCCGAATGTAATTCATGGACATGCCTAACTGCATTCTCAGCAATATCATACTGTTTGCTACAGAAAGAACATCTGTAGGAGAACTTATCCTCAGTCTCATTTATGGCTTCTGAATTTGCACCAGGCTTTCGTTTTTTGTCAAGTTTAGTGAATTTTATTTCCACACCATTTCCATGCTCCTCTTTGATGTGAGCCCTGATCTCAGAATTTCCCCTGAACTTTTTCTTGCAATAATGACAAGTCTTCAAGAGATTTGATAACTTAATATTATCATCAATCTCCACTTTTGTTTTAACATCTGTTATACTAAACTTCTCTGATTTATCAGGATGTTGTTCATGTACATGCTCTTTAACTTGTGAAAAAGTTGAGAAAAATCCATCATTACAGTATGGGCAACCAAGCTTTACAGAAGCGGAAAAACCAAAATCTTCATGTCCATCTTTATCATCTGCAAGTGGAATAAAATCATCATCTGAGTCTCCAAAGTCTATATCTTCATCAAATAAATCATCTTCATTAGCATTATCATCAAGAGAATCTGTGGTATCTTTACTAGTACCATTCAGGGGTTGAAGTGCGGTTGTAGATTTCAGACTGACAGAACTCTCCAATTTATTAATCTCATTATCCCTAGGTTCATTTCCATAGTTGTCATCCACAGGATCTTCAGGTTCTTTTTTTATTTCAATACCAGCATGATTGAAATTAATATGAAAAGACAAAGCTGATGCACGCTTTGCAGTGAAATTACAATGAGGGCATTTGTTGATTGTCACAGTGTTGTTCACTACAGCTAATTGGTTAGTAGCATCCCCTTTTGATTTTCGTTTTGCAGTTTTGGGTTTCGGAGGTAGAGAATGATCAGCATTTGTTTCCTTTAGTTCTATAGTTGATTCCAAGACATCAGGGACTTTGTCAGGAATGTCATTCTTATCACTTGCAATGTCAGAATTTTCTTCAGTTGTTTGCAATATATTTTCTCCAGTTGTTTGCAATATATTTTCTCCAGTTGTTTGCAATATATTTTCTCCAGTTGTTTGCAATACATTTCTCTTAGTACCAGACTTAGCACTTTTAGAGGTATTTGTTTTATTGAATTTTGCTACAGGCTTTTTTCTTGGAGACACACTTGATTGCTTCATAGTCCAATCATCAGAATCTGTATCTAATTCTTCATCATCTCTAAATCTCTTTGAGGTATTACTTAATTCAATTTCATCTTCTAACCATTTTGGAACTTTTCTCTTCCTTCCAGATTTCCTGATAATTGATCTTTTCTTATTCGTCTTTTCAACTTCACCATGAATTATACCCATGTGTTTAACAATATCAGTAATGTTATGAAAAGAGCACTCACAAAACTGGCATCTATAAGCAGTGACTATAACACGTTTGTTTCCTTGCATGATAGAGTCTCTCTCAGATTTGATTCCAGCAGCATCAATGCATTCCAAATGGTCCTCAACCACATGTTGATACAATGGACCAGACTGCGAAAACAGCATATCACAATATGGACAATCATATGTCAATAATGGCTTCCTGTTGAAAGTCATTTTACTCATGATGAGGTATTTTGCTTCAAGTTCTTTCGTTGTGATGTTGTGTTTTACCTTCAAGTGTTTAAGAATGTCCTTTGAGAATGAAAATTTTTCCTGGCATTCCATACAGTCAAAAGTTACTTTTAAATTCACATGAGAATGTAGATGTTTCTTAAACTGAGTAAAGCTATCAAATGCCTTTTTACATACAATGCAATTAATTGAAAGCTCAAGCGAGTCTGCCCCACTGGCCTGATTCTTTGTGTCAAGTGTTTCACTGTCTTTATTAGCAATATCAGCAAGTTTCACTTTTGCATCAGTATTACTTCCCTCATCAACAACTTCTGCTGCTTCCCTCAAAGCCTTAGCACCATCATCTATGCCACTAGTTTGACCGTTAACTTCATCACTATTATCTTCATTAGCAAAATCATCTATTTCAGTATCAGTTTCTTTAATATCATTGTCAAAATCATCCTCATCAAAACTTTCTTCTGATTCTTCCTCAGCAACAGCAATAACATTCTCAATGTCTAAATCATTATATTCAACATTATCTTCACTGTTGTTTGTGTTTTCCTTATCAGCAAGGTTTCTTTGTTTCAGTATTTCATATTTTTGCATAACGAAGTCAAGAACATCCTTCTTCATTTTCAGCTTTGGTAATGATGACACTGAAGTACCATCAATTTTTTCCCGCTCCTTGTCAAGGTCAGTAGGTTTTTTCTGCACTCGGAATGATGACAAACCAATAAATTTAAGTTCTTCATTAGTAAATATGTGACCATGAATCTTGGATGTCAGATGCCTATTTAGGTTAGAAGTTTGCTTAGAGGCGTAACTACAGAAAGGGCATCTGTAGATTACTCGACATAGATTCAAACGAATTTCAACAGGCCGCTTGTCTACAGTCTTAACTTCAACTCCAGCCGCTTGGATTTTGGGAACCACCATTTTATTCACATCAATATTCTTGACCAGACTTTTATGCTTCCTACTCACATGTTTTCTAACTGCACAGGCGTATTTAGAAACTTGCCTACAATACGGGCACTTATAAACAACTGGACCATTTTTCTTACTTTCGACACTTTCTTTATACTCCTCATTATGTGCATCCATCATATGCCTTTTTAAACTTTTCTCCCATAAGAAAGATTTGGGGCAAGACTGGCATTTCATGATTACAATATCCTCCTTTTCATCTACAGCCTTTGCCGAACGTCTAACTCTCCTCTTAGGGTAATGAACCTCTTGCAAACCAAGTTCAGTCATTATCTCATCGCCTTCAACACTGAACTCATCAGGATGAGATTGTTTCATGTGCCGAATCATACTCTTCTTCCAGTAAAAGTCAACGCCGCAGAATTTACAAGTAATTTTTTCTTCCGTTTTCACATCTTCTAACGGGTATTTACCTGGATGGGCGGTAAGTATGTGATTTATAAGAGCCTTATTCACTCCCCTGTGCACATACATCTTGTGACAGTATGGACATTTGGTGAACATGTTTGTGT
Source organism: Lutraria rhynchaena (assembly GCA_008271625.1). NCBI lineage: Eukaryota > Metazoa > Mollusca > Bivalvia > Venerida > Mactridae > Lutraria > Lutraria rhynchaena. The sequence continues at coordinate 12,470,841 of VIBL01000001.1, read as the reverse complement.
TGCTGCTATCTTTCAATGATTTACCTGGATGTGAGCTAGCCATATGGTCAGCGAGCTCATCTTTGGATGAGAATTTATCAGTGCAGTGCCTGCATTTTAGCTCAAGTGTCGGTAGTTGCACCACATGTCTACTTCTATCATCAGCTCCGGCAACAATGTAATTATTACCTCCACAGGGAGTGCTCTTCATGTGTTCACTTAATTCATTGTGGTCCAAGAATGTTTTTGAGCAAACAGTGCAAGATGGTAACAGAGTGACATCATTGTTACCTTCATTATCTTTTTCTGGTTCAAGTATACCATGCTCATTTAATAGATGCTGTTTAAAATTGTCTAAATCTTCAGTAGCAGCATTGCATTCTTGACAGTAAAAAGTGAAATTAACATTTTCAACACTATCCTGATTAGTTTCACCAGGTATCTCAGAAGTGGTCCCAGTATCAGCAGCACTAGTATCATTATATGTCTGATTAATATCACCAGCCACAATAGTTTGAGAACCGTTGTGTTCAGAAACAGCTACTCTAGATAAGGCTTCAATTGCACTCATATGCTGATCCACTGGTATGGATGACTGGGCAATATCCGGAGCAGTGAGACTATTGGAGATGTTAGTATAGTTCACTGAATTATCTCCAGACACGATGGTTTGTAAAGTTAATGTCTGACCATCAGCACCATCATCACCAAAAACAGTAAACTGCATTCCCTCCAAACTGGTTCCCTAAAGAATATGAAAAAGTTAATGTTTGAATGTCATAGAAGCGACACTAAAAAATACAAAATGAAAATAAACAAGTGATCAGGCAACACCACTAAATCAGGTTTTCAAAAGTTGATTGACTGGAAACTGTTGTTCTATTTTAGCAATAGTGACCTTGACTCCTAGAATCCCTAAATACAGTCCCAAGCCAGGTCTCCATTACAATTTGCAATATATACCAAACTGGTCTTTAAACAATTTCAGAGAGATTCACGGCAGCTAACAATATTCCAAAGTCTATATAAATCATTCATAAAAAAGCATTTAAAAATACAGATTTTTGAAACAGCGTTTGTCATATACAATTTTTACCCTTAAGCATAAGAGCGTGAGTCAGACTGAAAATGAATACATTGACAAAGTTTACAGACGGTCAGTGTTTTTACCCTGGATCTTTCTGCATCATAAAAGCTGGAGAAATCACCATATAGCCACTGCCATTGGTGGGACATTAAACTATCGTGAAAAAGAGGCAATCTTACCTCCTGATTAACAATATAAACCACTTTCTCTGCATTATTAGACTCATAATCAACATCTTCCATAACAACAGGTTCAGCACCAGCATCTACAAGGGAAATTTCAGTACATCAGTACATATACATTTATGTTCAGCCAGGACCTTTTCCAGCCATTTTGGGATATGGCCCCAGGTTTAAATTGGGAAAAATATGCAGCATTTGCTACATTTGGGAAATTTGAGAAATATTTTCTTTGAATAATACTTGCAATTTTGTGATATTTTACACGAAATCTGGCGATTAGAATATAGCGTATAGTGTTAAAATACGAGTTTGCCATTACCCATATTAAAGTCACTGCTACTGTGGGTACTTATCAACTAAAATTTTCCAGGATTCATTTACCAAATTTTTGTTGCTGTTTGGGATTTTTTTTGAAATTGGGAAAAAAAGAAGAATTGGGAATGGGCCGATATTCAGCCCCTGGTGATATGGCGAAAATGCCCTGTCACAGTCAGTCTAAGCTATGAGTCTAAGCAATGAATCCTTAAACAAAATTCTATGAGTTATACTTGAATCCTACAATTTGTCTCCAAGCAAACATACATAAAAAAGAGCCAATGAAAAAAAATATGATAAAACATACAAGTAGTACAACAAAACTTTTACTGATTTACATACATAATAAATAACATATATGTAAGTAACTCATTTAACATTTTTTAAAAATCAAGAAGACATGAAGAAATAAAAAATGTTGGGATACAAAAGAAATGCTGAATTTTATAGCAGGCATTGTTATGATGTCTAAAACTCATGAACTGAGAGCATGCATTTTATATGATAACAGCATCATGAACTTTCAAAGGGCTGGAATAAAAAATGGTTGTGTTTTAATATGGTTACCCTACTGATTTCTGGGGTGAACCCCCTTTTTAACCCTAAAGTTTCTAACAGCAAAATCAAAATTTATTATAAAAATATTTTAGGACAAAACATTCAACTAAGTATGAAAGGTATGTTTGGAATTTAAAAAAATAGAATAAGAAAGTTTTGCAACCTACCTACTCTATGTTTTGGTGTAACTGTAAAAATGACCATTTTTCCTGGTCTTTTGGTTGTTAAGCAGTAAAAAAAAAACCATCAAATATGCAAAAATTTAAAAAGTTTACCAGGACTTGGATCAACTGGTTGCTGTATGATGTAAGATGATCCTTGTATATCAGAACTCTGTAATGGAATAATTTCTCCATTTTCAAGTCTTACAAACACTTGTTCATCCATCTTCTACTGATCTGCAATATTAAAAAACTTGAAAATAAGTATGCATTATGCAAAGGAGATAACCTTAATTGAACACTTATTTGAAATAGTGCAAAGAAATTCTGGAAAAAATTACTATCTATATCAGAGAGGATTAATTATTCCTAAGGATCAAAATATTGCTTAAAAATGCAGTATCTAACCAGAATGATGATTTACTAGTACACTATGGTTAACCCAATTTATTTAATAAAATTGGGTTATTTCTCTCTGACGTAGAGGAAAACATTGTGGCAAAAAGAAGTCATTACTCATTACAAGCAATGGCCTCTTTTGCCACAATGTTTTCAAACATTGTTTGCTTCCAGAGTGGAGAAATGTGGTATTAAGAGGCAAAGGGATAAAGCACACCCAACACACGATCTTGTAATTAACCACTATAAAAAGTTATGTAGTCTTTTGTAGATTCTATAACGTTACAATAGAAGGTCATGTTTTGTCATTTTAGTTCACAAACATCTTATGTAACACAAGTTATACCTGTGGGAAATCAAAATTGTAAAGTACATAATTCAAAGGCCTACATTAACATTTTAAAGTGGTTCAAGGTATAACATTGAGAATATATTGGCCATATCATTATAAACTAGCTATCTTATCGATTCATGGACAAAAGTATTTGAGGAAAAATCATCATGACTATAACAAGTATAATTGCTAGTTGACCTGTCTCTCATGAATCAATCTTGCCTGGTCAAGAATGACAAAATTTTGAGTTATAAGTTACAATCGAGCTCGATGTTTCGTATGAATCAACCAACTTAGTCAAAATTAGGAAAATAATTGTTTGATTCTCTATGAAAAAATGTTTAAACTGTGGGCAACATCTGCAACTAATGAGATCATAGTGCGTGATTCGGTATGATAAAAGAAACGCGCAGAATTTGCTAATCAAGTCCGCCATTTTGAACTGTTCGATTTAGAGGGCGAACATGTAACGAGTTCATAGTTAGTTTCTGAAGATTGGATCAAATTTAAAATGAGAACTTTTCGTACAGTACTGATCAAACGTTGTATCATATGTCCTAAATATATTTACCTCATTAAAACCAAATTCAGAATCCTTTCAAATCTACAACGCCAACCGTCATTTTTTAGCAAAAGGAGCAAAAGTTATCCGAATGCAAACCCAAAGGAAAATATTGAGCGGAAAGGACCGAATTTAATGCGTGGAATTTGATAAGTTTTACAAATATTGTCCTTAATCTGCATGCAATCTTGTAAACTTATTATTGATTGCATCACCTGATAGCATAAGGCTTGTTTATGTGACTTATGGTCTGGCTTTCGTACATTAATATTTCTTTGGTTTCTTCTCGTCCTGGAAATCCAACCGGAAGTTCGAAATCCAAAACAAATATCTTTGGATGCACTTTCTTGGTTAAGGTTTTCTCCCACTTTTTCCTTTAATATCGATTATTGCATCAATATCATGTTGCTTTTAAACATTTACAATAGTGGCAGTATTTTTTTAGTAATTTATTTTGGTTTTCTTATTTTCAGGTTAAACCAACCTGTTTGCTTAGTTTGACGTTTGGCGGGATGACACGTCAAGGAACCTGTAAAATTGGGTCAATTTAGAATTATGGCAGTTTGGTTAAAGGTAACGACTTGGGATGCTTATTTACACTTAAGATAAGCTTTGTCACTTAGTGGATAAGCCATGATTCTGGTTGTCATTCGTTTTTAAGAATTGTGACTTCGAAAATTTTGAGTCAATTAAGTTAGGTAGCAAATTAATTGTACCCATACGATGATATGTTTTGTTAAATTCCTCTCAGAGTTGATTTATTCAGACATATTCTGATAGTCATTTCACATCCCAACTGAGACCAATCCAGTTTAATATTCTTACCCATTATTTTACAAGAAATTATGTACAAAATTAATTCTTTAGTCAAATGATATTATCCTTTTTATTCTGCCTGTGCATGCACAAAGTAATTTAAGGGTAAAATTTTTACTTTTCTAAAAAGAAATGTTTGTTTCCAGCTACCCGACCAACCCATCTTTTACTTGCCGACTCAAAAGTTTTTATGGCATCCAAATCTTAGTGCTATATTGTAATTTTCTCAAGAGTGTTGCTGATATAATATGATTTTTGATATGTAAAGAAAAGTTTTCAAAAAATCCCGACATACCGACCCATATTTTTTTTGGCATGTAACCGGAAACAGACCTTTTTTTGGTTAGGCCTTAGTAGTGAATCATCAATTCATGATTAACTTATCAGCCAAATATTATGCTATTTTGTCAACATCATCTCTGAGCACAATTTTAGTTTCCTGTTATTACTTTTATATCAATATTTACTAATTTTACATCATAAGATAAATGTAGCCTGTGGGTAAAGATAGCTAGTACAATTTACAACTTGTGAATTGTTGCTTTATCCCAAAAATGTCCTATATTTATCAATCAAAATTTTTTACTCATAAACAATTGCCAACAGATTATTACTAAAAATTTACTTACGGTATAAATTACATTATTACAGTATAATAAATGGATATCATCATCTTTTAGCTGAATTTATTACAAATAGAGGTAAAAGTCCATGGTTGTGCATATTCATATACTTTAAACTTACCATAATACAATGTGGAAACATTAGGAGGAACAATAATACCTGTATAAAACTAGCTTATATTAGTAGCTTTAGTGATATTACACCCTGAATAGCCAAATTTTAGTGAATGAAAGTTGTTACATGTTATCTCTTCTGTTCTGCAGATAACATTAGTCCTGATCTACCTCACAGTTTTATTTATTCTTGCCCGATTGTTTGAAGCTGTGGTATGGTATGAACAAGGACAGATTTCACGCAGGTTACTTGACCCCATGGCATCATCAGTCATGAAGCTGAAAGCTCTTCTTGATCAACGTGGTGTCAGTTATGACAGCATGGTGGAGAAAAGTGAATTGTCAGAACTTGTAGAATCTACAGGTATACTTATTACTCTCTGCATGCTACAATCTGATTAAAAAGTTTTACCCAATGCTTAATGTTAAAAAAAGCTTCAGTTAAATACAGTAAAACCTCGTTTTCTCGAGGGGTCATCGGAACAGACTAAATCCTCAAGATAAACATGGTGCTTATAATAATGAGGTACTTATTTGTTTTCCAAACGACTTTTACATAAAAATTTCACATTTTTACCCTTACACAATTTGCTTTATGCCAGACCAGGTATCTTATTTTGATAACCTTAATTCGTTTCAGGGTCTGTCACAGAGGAAGAACTTGAAGTTGCAACATCTCTGACTGAAGACGATATGCAAATTACTAACTACACTAGTGACATGGACTTCTATGAGCAGGTTTACTTTCTGCGCTTATCCATTTTTTGTTAATCATGTGTGAAAATTAGTACTTATTTCTCATCCTTTACAACATTAGCATTATCTGTTACCAGTATCACTGACAGTATCAGTGCAGCTGCAGCCGAAGCATAATTATTTTATTACTGATAGGTTCTTACTTCTCTTATCACCATTTTTTAAAATTCTTTTAAGGAAAATGTATTCTATTTAATATATTAAACTCAACAATGTTCTCTTTTTCTCATCATAAAACAGTGATTTTATTCCACATTTTGTGAAAGGTACCTGTTTCAACTGGAAAAACTTAAGTTGTTTTGTCTGAAATTTGGAATTTTTTATGCTAAGGCAGATGTATGCTCATTTATCTCATTATCAGTGTTTATGTAACGATATCTAAGTTCATAAAGGGTCTTAAAAATGTATCACAGAAAGGGGTGTACTTGATTAATTTTAGTGAAAGAACTATTTCTGAGTTTATCAAATGAAATACCATGCATAATATTTGAACAGTTCAGTTGAAAATATGTTTTATTTAGGAATATGAAATTAGGGAAAAATAGTCACAATCTTACATTGGGAATTGGTCTGCAAAAAAAATTGAAAAATACTTAAAGAAAAAAAGATTAAATTTGTAGATAGATTGGAGGAATTATACTTTTTTCTTCAAAATCTAGAAACTTCCTTCATTTGATGTTATTATTATAAAGTTAAATAACTATATCCACAGAATTTAATGTTGTCATTTTTTTTGCAAAAGGTTTTGTTATTAGGTATTCATATGAGTGATGTTTCTGAATGCATGAAGCAAAATTTTGCATACTTTCAGTATTATGTACTTCTGATATCAGTATGGAGTTGTCTCCCTTGAATGTTGACTGATACTTCATTCAAGTTTAGTCAAGGTTTATTAAATCTGAGTTGATTTTATTAAACTTTAGGTTGAAGATGCTAAGGACAGCATGTGGCTAGTGGAGATAATGACTGACAATGGGAGACTTCTTTCTGATACGAGTTGGCATCTTATACGTAAAAAGGTTGGGAAATTTGGTGTACGCTTTGGACGGTTTGACTGTCAACAACATGTGAGGTAATACTACTTCTAAATGTTGCAATGTTTGTCTGTGTAATATTTGCTTGTTTCTATGTGAGTATGTTACTTTGTAGATGACTATGTGTATAACTCTAATGAGAAGTAACTAAGACACAGGTGTGTTTCATGACTACTGAAGATAAACTCCTAACAAGAACTATTGCAGACTACTTTCTAAGCATGCGTATTAATACATATATATAGTCAGTTTCAACATTTTATTGAACTCATACTTTACATTCAATCATATCTTTTGTCTGTAAATATTTTTACATTTGATGCTGTTGAACATTATTACTTTGTGAGTTATGAGTAAAAGCTTAAAATAAATCTGACACATGTATCAAAAACAAAATCTTTCAACACATCAACGCTAAAAGTGTTGAAATAATTTTTACAAGTTTAAAGTTATGTATACAATCCTTTTTTACCAGAAAAATGGCAGATTACAACTTTGTGAATAAGAACATTTTTTTTGGAAGGCATTTTGATTAACTTATATTTTTAAGAAGTTTAAATGTTTTCAGACTCTGCACAAGAAGAGGGTGGTTCACGTCACGCCTTGTTTTAGCTCTTCCAGAGAATTACCGCAGCAAAGCTAATGTCGCCTTGGATACATACCCTGGTCCCATTAAAATAAATTCACTTTTCAATTGGGTAAAGCTTAAAGTAAACGCTCAGGTTAAATCTATAGAAGATGAAAATGAACTAACAACAAATTGGTTAAGTTTTGATTCATCTATAAGCCCCGATGTTCGTGTAATTTTTGTATCAACTATTACTAGTGTACCATTATTTTTGTCAGCCCTTAGTGTCAAATTTCCTGGAAGAGTGAAAATTGGATGCATAAAAACGAATTCAGCCAAGGGTAAAAATATTGCACAGAAATTGGACGTAAAAGTTTCACCTTCCTATATGGTGATAACAAAGGATAAAAAATACAGCTATGGTAACAAAGTTGGTGAAATAAAGTCTTTTCAGGCCTTTGAAATGTTCTTAAAAACTGTGTATCCTAGTATGAATGATCTATTCATCGTGAGTATTATATTAACAAATATTGCGAGTGTGTTTGAATTTGGGTTGACTACCGGTGGTTTTATGACTCGATTAATGAAAGTTCTGCTTTGCATGTTTAAGTACAATTTGATTCTTTTTTTGATATGGATATGTTTATTGGCTATGTTACGGATTTCATTTTGTGGTAAAATATCATTCGGCATCTTGAAATATGTACGATACTTTACCATGACACCAAACTTCGCATATGTGAGAAAAGACATGCTTACGTATTCAAATCAAAAGGTCATTCCTCTTTCTGTCCTAGCAACTCTGTGTGGCATTGTAATGTATGTAAGGGCCAAATATTTCGCATCAAATGAGGAGCCGGAGGAGGAAGAATCTGATTGGTGGAATTTTTCGAATTTACGAACACTTAATTACTACAATGGATCAGAAATGATGAGATTACGTCCATTTGACCAAATATTCAATCCATCTTTTGGTGGACCGGCAAACGATGATGCTGAATCACACCAGACTGTGAATTCGACAGAATATTTAAAACTTCTTCCAGTCTGGTTATATGGAAAAAATGATTATTGCGAATGTCATCTTAAAGACGGTGACAGTTGCAACAAGAAACAAAGTGAGTCGACACTTGGCCAAAATCAACTAGCTGATAATTATTCACCATGTGCTGAAGAAATGAAACATGTCAATTATGGAAATGGATGTCGATGTAACAACAAAGCCAGTAATCAAATGTTTGACAATCTTTTACCTCCTGAGATATCTATCTGCAATGTGACAGGACCTGTACTTGGCTCAACATATGATAACCCATGGGGTGGTACACAAAAACATGAAGATTCTTTGACTCGAATTAAAAATCTAAATCGTTTCTGCTACACACCACCAGGCTTTCTTGTTGGTACTAATTGTACTATATGCTTAGATCAGTTTGTTGATTCAACTGTTCTACGTGGCTTACCTTGCAAGCATGTATTCCATGACAAATGTATACTAGCATGGCTGCTTAGAGATCACCACTTTTGTCCTGTTTGCCGCTGGCCCGCTTTTCGTCCCAAAGAAATGAACTACAATAATGATTTACATTGTGAATAATATATTATGAAAGTATTATAGAGATACTACATGCAGGGGTGTAGAAATGTTTTCATGTAGCCGGTAAGCTGCCAAGAATGCTCAAATAGCTGGTTGATTTTCTCGGCTTCTGGCTCATTTCTACACCCCTGTACATGTATATTAATGCAAGCCCTATAATGTACAAAAACATTTGAATTTTTCATTCTTCAAGGACAAAGACTTCACAGAATGTAATATTTATTTTATGCTATATCAGACAATTATCAGATTTTTGTATTTTTCTTGTTTAATTGCTTTTGATTGTAAACATTTTACAATGTTGATGTCACCTGAAGTGCTATAATTATACAAAATAATTAAAACAGCTATGAAGTAGCTTTTGATTTTTCTTAAGAAAATATATTGTTGATTTTTTTCTTGAACTATAATGAATTTAATTGTAACTCAGAGGAGATGTTAGGTTTTGAATCAAAACAATTTTTGCTAGCATATTTTTGCGAAATTCACCATATAATACAATTATTTTCATTAATCATTAAATTTTCGTTATTTATTTTTCTTATTTTTTTTTTAACTTTCGAACGTAGCAAAAATTAGACACAGGCTGAAGAACCTGAGAGTGACGTGCAATATTACATTGTTAAGAGATTTCCGGAATTTTCCCGAACCTCCAGTTTTTCCCAGGTCTAAACCCTACTGGTTTTTATTTTTACCTTGGCACTGAGGCTAAGATTTCCGTTTTTTGAAAATTTTCAACTTTCACCCAAGGTATTGTGGGATCTGACAATGTTTTGTTGAATTACTAATGTGTAAAAGGTGTGGATGTTTTGTTTGACTGTTGTGAATTGTATATGCATGTTTACAGTTTGTTAAATGTGTCTGACATGATAAGTAAGAATTGTTTTACAGTAAAGAAAGTCGAAATTTAACAATCGACCATGAGCAAATTATTCTGTCAGTCTCACATAGACTGGTTCTTGTTTGAATTAGAAAAAAATACATAAATTAAACTTTATTTATGACAAATCTCAAGATGGGATGCTTCATAATTTGTTCTTCAAAAAAGTTGGTGCATTCAATATTGGTGTTTTTTATATGTACAATTAATTTACCATTCATTTTGTTTTGTGTCACTAAATTCACCAATTTATTACTAATTTGTATAGATTTGAAGTAAAGATTAAATTAACCTTTGTATGGAATGTAACTATAACTGTCTTTATGTATGTTTATGAAAAACAAAACATAAATCTGTTGTGATTTTTCCGACTGGAGTTTGGTAGATTTTGATTAATTGTTTGTATTAATTTGTTGATTTTATATTAAGCTTGTTGTACAAGAGCACTTTTGTTGCACTTTCCAGAACATTTTTTCCTCTAGGGATTATTTATATATTTTTTGAGAACTCTAGCTTGAGGTATTTACGTAAGTCCTGGAATTCATCTTATATAATGGGACAAAAAAGAAACACCGGGTAACATATTAAGATAGTTTTAAAGGATATAATGTAATATTACATTATTATATTCATTTTTTTGTATAAAATTTCATCTGTATGGAACCAGCTGGCGAAGTTTCAATTGATTATCCTAGTATATTATATTTTCAGACTGGTTTTCAATTTCCTCAAAATTTGAACTTGATAATGGGTTCAACACAATATTATTTTGATCCCAAAGGTTGTATTACTCTTAAGGTTTTTCTGTATATTAAAATGATTAATATTTTTATTATTTGCACAAACAGCAGGCTGAAATTATCCACCAGCATTCAGTAAATATAAAAATTAAATTTCCACTAATTACCTGTCTGGAATTGACTGTCCTAATATTTATGATATACCACATCATCATGAAAGACTAAAACCAGTCAATGAAAAAGGAAATAGTGCCATAACTGTCTAAGTTCAATATACATATTTATGTTTTGTACTCAGATCTATTACCGGTACTTATTTTTGATAAAAATCTCTAACTTTATCACATGATGTTGATTTAACTTTAGTATTTTGATTAGTGTTTATGTTGAAGCACTACAGTCTCTTTTCTTCCTGTATTTGTATGAACATTGACCCTAAAATCTTCAAAAACCCTCCCAAAAAAATAAATTCCCTTTTACGTCTAGGTAGATTTATTAAACTTCTGAATAGGTTACAGGGTTATGAAAATCCCTTCCACACCTTGGGACTAGTAATCACTAGCTCCTCACTGTTGTGAGTTTGAATCCCATTGGGTGCCAAATTTCACTTGTGAGGAAGCTGTCCAGCTGGCTTATGGATAGTCAGTGCTTCTACCCAGGTGTTCACTTGGGGTGTTCCTCCACATTTAAAGCTGGAAAAGTCATGCAATGACCCTGGCTGATGGTGGGACGTGAAACCTCAGTGAAAATGAAAACATTTGGGTTATGATTTCATTCTTTAAACTTGGGATAAGATGAAATAAAAACAAACATTTGTTTGTTCAAATCTTTCAACAGGTATATTTAGCATACAGGTGCTCTTTAATTTCTTATTCTCATTTGGCATCCTCCAAATTTGGACTTCATTTTGCATTTCATCATTAAGTTAAATTATTATTTATTCCTCAATATTATTATGTTTAGATCTGTTCATATACTTGGCATTAGTTGTAGTTGATACTGTTTTATATATCAGAGCTTTGTTACTAACATTTAATGTAATAGCCATTGTTAAAACTTATTAATTACATTCTCTTTGTATTATTTTTGTAGTATGTACAGCAAATCCCATGAAGACTGGACTCCCTGAAAACCAGAAATCTCTGAAAATCGGACGATTTTTCAAGTCCCATTTTTTTCTATTCTAAAATCAATAGTTCTCTGAAAACCAGAATTCTTTAACAATCAAAGTTCAGCCCAGTCTGGAAGGGGTCCAGTTTTCAGAGGTTTTACTGTATTTTTGTTTTGTTTGCAATTTATTAGACTTGTACTGAAAGGGCTCTTAAAAATTTACTAGGCTCTTAATTTGTATTATTTTTGTTCTCTTAGAAAGGGAAATAATGATTTATTGTTAACATACATTTAATCTATGTTTATTTTTTTGCTGTACACTATACAAATGTACACCAAGTCGAAACTCTGAACATCCACCATGTATTTTATTACACTGGAAGAAAATATTTGCACACTCCCTTGGTTAATTACCAGGGTGTCTTAAAAATATTCAATCCATCATCTACTTCAAATACTCTATTTTATACATAGATTGTCAGTACAGTAAAACAGAAGAATTAATGCACTTGTTTGGGTTCTTTCAAGAATCAAGTTTTATACAGAGCGTGTTTAGAAATTCGACTCAGTGTATTAGACAATGTGTTTGATGCTTTACCCATTGCATGCTGCCTTCTTGTTATTTCTGATTTCCATCTTTTTTTAGTAGAATCAAATTATTGTGAATGTGCTAAAGAGAGAATTGTTGTTAACATAATATTGTTTAATAAGAATGGTGATTTTATTAAAGATTCATCAATTTCATGTGGTTTTTGTTTTCTTTTTTGAAGAGTTTTCTGAACATTCCATGAATCAGGAGGCTAAGGTATATAGAGTGCTGCCTTCTATTTTAGGAGCAATGCAATTGAATGTATGTACAGTAAAACCGTGATATTAAGACCACCTTTGGACCTATCTGTCTTAGAATTAAAGTGATCTCATGGTCAAGTTCAAATATTGAAAAAATAAGAAAAACTGGTAAAATAAAAGGGGTTGTTCCAATGAGGAAGTCTTGATACTAAAATAGTCACCATATGAGGTTTTACTGTACATTGAATATTTCTTGTTTGTTATATACGTACGCAATCAAGTTGGAGAGTTCATTAGTCATCAGAGGCTTTATGTCTCTCTGGACCACATCCGCTGAATAGGTACCTCCAAAAGTCAGTCTAGAGCATGGCTATGGATGTAGAGGAAGCTGATTCAAGACCTCGGTAAGCCACAGTTTAACTACAGCTTTGACTGTAGTCAATACATTCAGGCTTTGTTAGCATCAGAGATGGGCGAAAAAGGGATTCCAACATCGTATGTCACTTTCTTTTTATCATTCTCTTGTTATCACATGGTCCCAGTACTATAAAACATGAGAACATTCTCGAAGCCAGAATCTCAATTTCGTTCTTCTCAGGATATTCAGGTTGGTAAGATTTGGCTATTTACAGTTTGTCCATTCTGTTTTTTTGTTGTTGTTGTTGTTGTTGTTGTTGTTGTTCAGCATACCGATACAAAAAACGCGCATACACACAAACTCATTTTGAATAAAAAACAAATTAATTTTCTTAACTTTTACTGTAAACATCATATTGAACATATTAAAAAGAACAACAGTCAGGAAGACCCCAGGCTTACAGCTAGGTAGAACCAATTACTTTCCTTTACCTAGCTCTACAGAATCCTCAAATGCGTTTCTTCCAAATCTTAACCAGTTGGACCCATAGGGAACATAAAAAAGCAAACAAGATTATCAACAATCAGTACAATAAAATAGGCTTATGGCTTAGTTTACACTTTATTTCATTTACTTGTGTAATGATAGATATTGGCTCAGTCTCCTTGTAAAAAGATATACAGTAAAACACAGCTATTTTGATACCGGAGATAGTGGCCAACTATTTACAGTGAGTATTTATTTCCATTGGCATTCGGTTTCCGAGATTTTTATACCCATACAGACATTATTTTTAAACTCATCATAAAACGCAAAGCTGTCAAAAAATCTTCGTGCCGCCACTGAGCATATGAGAAAAATATAAAGGTAAGTTACCCGTCATATTTTCATGATGATATCCAGCGTGGGTCCCGGCATTCCTTCTAAAATGTGTACGCTTTTCGGGGAATGTCGGGACCCAAGTTGGATGTCGTCACTTCCTTCCGTCAATCAAAAGTATGGCGCGTGACGTACCTTTATATTTTTCTTATACGCACATTACTTGGCGGCATAAAGATTTTTTGACCGATTTGCATTGTTGGGTGAGCTTATATTAAGGAATAACGCCTGTATGGGTATTAAAATCACAGAAACCAAGTTCCTATGGTTATTTCCACCAACTGAACCCTTTCTTTAATGTTATGTATGTATTGAAGGACAAACCGCATTTTGATGGACATATGTGGGCTTGGTGTAACATTTAATATTGAAATAGTAGACAGTTAGTCGTAATTTTAATATTACGCACCTCATTTCTTACATTACGGTGCTTTATCATTGAAATATTTAATATCTCTCAAGTAAATCCTGGATATTACATACATTGATGATAAAGAATGGCTTATGAATGGATAAAAACGTTGGCTTTGATCAACCCGCTCTTTCGACCGATTTAACCAGGACCTTATCAGAAAAATTGCGATTTAAACGTAGCATCAAGATGGTATAAACTGAAAGTAACGGAGAGCGAAGTATTTTGAGGAAAACAACTTAGTCCAGCGGACATACGGAAATAAGTTTGTGTAAACAAAATACTTAAGTTAGGTTTTGAGAATTTGGCTTTGGTTTTAAATGACTCTCAGAAGAGAAAGATGGATTTATTACTGCAGAAAAATGGCTACCATATTTTGTTTTGTTTTACATTACTACAGTACTTAGCACAAGGTAAATACATTTTGCTTCTTTTTTATTTCAGCAGATCAGTTTAATTTCAAATCACGAACTTCACCAATGACGAAAATATTGAGACGCTCTTGGCATTATTTTAATCGGAACGATTTTTTTACATTAATTTGTGTAATGATATTATATGAAATGTTAAAAAAAAACTGAATTATTATATTAAACTTAATCACTGCTTATATTTACAGTTTTAAATGTAATCGTTTTTGTTCAAAGTGTATTGAGCCAGGTACATATAAGTAACAAATAGAACAAGGGATGTTCATATTATTGGCGTCGAATTAAACGATATATTATTTCGTACAATTGTTCTTTTTGTATGGTAATTTCAATATTATATATATATAGTGTAACCCCTGAAAACCATACCCCTTCTGGACTTAGCTTAAAGTACGGTTTTCCGAGACATTCGGTTTTCAGAGAACCATTGGTTATAGAAGAGAAAAAATGTGACTTGAAATATCATCAAATTTTCAGAGAATTCCGGTGTTCAGGGAGTCAGGTTTTCAGGGGTTTTATACTGTATATATACTATAGTTCAGTGGAAACAATCCCTGTGTAACTTATTACTGTATGTATGTATATATATATTAGCTATTGAATGGTCAATGCAGCTGCATAAAAACGTCAATCTTAAGAGCTCCTTTGATATCAAACATGAGTCTTAATACTTAGGATTCATTATTAAGTTGAAATATGGAGGAAATATTAAAAAAAAACTTGTGTGGAAATAAGTGGTCGTAATACTGGGATGGCCTTTATAACGAAGTGGTCGTTAAGTGTGCTTTTACTGTTTGTGATATCTGCAATAAAAAGGAGTATAATATGTATTATTTTTGTTCAGATTAAATAAAACTCAACCAGTTGCATTTTATTCATACGTTTGCTCGAATATTCAATGTATCAAATGCGATTTATCTGTTAAATATTTACCAACAAACAAACTTTAGTTGAAGATACTTCAAGTAAGAAGATACGATAGTTTATGAAATATATACTTAATACCTGTACCATTAACATGATTCAAATATCTTTATTCAACTTAAACAAATCCTGAGATCAGTTTTTTTTGGGGGGGGGGAGAAGAAGTGGCAGATAAAGGGCTGCAGGGACCAACCGGATCCCTTCTGGACTGGGTTATTAGCCCGGTTTTATGAGAATTCCTTTTTTCAGAGAACTATTGATTATAGAAGAGAAAAAATGGGAGAAAAAACTCGTCTGATTTTGAAGGAATTCCGGTTTTCAGGGAGTCCGGTTTTCATGCGTTATACTGTATATATAACAATAAATGAATAAATATTTCAGTGCAGCAAGCACATGATAAAATGTATAATAATTCAATAATAATTTTGTTATGAGAAGGAGAACAGCTCGTTTTCATAGTTTTCTATGAACAACACCTATAGATTACAGTCAAACCTGTGAACAAAAACCACCCTTAGGAGAGACAAAATGTGACCTTTATTGACAGATGACCTTTAGTCAGAGGTCAGTTTGTACTAAATAGTCAGTGACGGTTTTTCAAAGAATGGCATTTATTCACAGGATGGTTTTATTCGGAGATGGTCGCAAATGCAGGTTTGGCTATAATTAGGATAAAACTGCATGAATCTTTGTATTGAAATAAACAATAAATGAATTTCGGAAATATCTGCCGTCTTTCCAGTTCAAAATATATTTCATCATTCTACAAAATCTTCACCGTCAAAGTGATTTTCGATACACAGATTGAATCCAATAGCCAGAAGCACTTATTGGCGAAAATCAAACTGCTTTAAATTTATTGAAACTTATTTTAAAACCTGTTGACAGATAACATATACGCGACAATTTGACATCGGAAAATAACTAGACATCGGTATAACTAGACTTAAGGCTCGTGAATAAGTCTGAATTTGTTTAAATTATTTTTTATTTTTTTTAAGACATTTTTAGTATCTACTTGTACTATTTTCATATTTGATCGAATCGGTTTGAGACGTTTCATATCTTTGTCAAATATTCACTACTTCATGTTACCAAAAGACAAATATCTGAATGAGAATGCGATAGATAAACCTTCCTCTGCTGTTTTTTATTAGCTAATACCCTTTCTTCTACCATCTGGTGGTATGAGTCCTGTATCATTTGCTAGATAAAATTATTCTAATCTTTTCACCATACAGTCATACCTGTGTTTGCGGTCACCTCCGAATAAAAACCACCCTGTTAATAAAGGCCATGCTTATAAAAATCGTCATTGATCATTTAGAACAAACTGACATCCGAATAAAGGCCAACTGTTAATAACATTTTGTCTTATCCAAGGATGACCTTTGTTCACAGGCTTGACCTTATTCGTCTTTTTCTGTTTAAGTTTCATTGAATTTCCAAGTGTGTTGCCCCTTATTTTTTCGTCTTTTTTCGTGAACTCACTCAGCTTATGTAATCCTTTTTAGGGTGTGTTATGCCCCTCACCCCATCCCCGATAAATGTTTCATGAAACCCTCTTTTAAGACCGTCACCTTAGCCGGACGCCTTCTTACGCTGTGACAGATTTAAGCACTCAAAATTTGATACCGGGCGACTATTTCAGACATTTATTTCGAAAATAAGTATTTCATTGTAATATATGTATGTAAACACTTACATAAAAGCGAGATAAAGCACGGAAAGGTACAATTGTAACGGAAATGGTCACACTTATTTCATTGACAAAACTGGCCAGATGATAAATACAGATATATTTATCAAAATCTTATCAAATACACACCATTAATCCTGAACCTTTGAAATGCCTGCGTCGTGTAGGAACTGTATTAATAAGTTAATCCATTATTTGTCAGCTAAATGATAGATTAAATGTAATATCATGCCATAGAATTAAACAAGGAATAAGTACGTTTGAAACGTAAACAAACCAGGGATGAGTGAAATTAATATCGTATCAGTTACGTGAGGAATGAGGCGTGTTTCTGGTATTTTCGGGTTGCGAGCTACATAAACTCGCAATGGTTTCTTAAATCAAGATATATTTAGGGGAAGGAAAGGTTGTGTTTATTCGTACAGTAACCATAAAAATTATAATTTTGTTAAGTTTGTATGTTTACGGCATTTACGCTGCAATAGACATGCAAAGACTGTAAGATAACACCAAAATATGATATGACAGTTTTCCTCAAAACAAAGACATACAAAGACAAAGACTTATTATAAGTCTCAGAAAATATAGAAAGGCAAACAATTCTATTGTTTCTGATTCCAAAGATGTATTGTGAATATTTAGTGGCTTTTATGTAATTCTTGTACGCGAATGGTTAATTTGAAGACAATTAGAACATAGCTTAAGGACATTTACACAGTACTCGATTAAATTTTGAGTACAATCTCAAAATCCTTCTCACGGCGAAATAAATATTCGGCCCATTGTTATAAATCTTCAGCTCGGATTTCCAGCTCAGGATCTCAATTTCTTTCTCAGCTTAGGCCAGAAATAATCGTGTTTTCAGTTATCTGAGTGAATTGCAAATTATTTAAAGAATGCAACAGATCGTGGTAATGCGAAACTATTTGGGCCGAATCGTGCCTCGAAGGTACGAAATAATAAGAAAAAAGCGATCTGCTTAATCCTATTTTGTTTTGGTCAAGTGACTGGAGACATGACTTTTCTGACCATATTGCAGATCAATAAGTATTTTTCTATGTATGTTTTGGTTGTTGTTTTTTTCGACTAGTTTGAATACAGAATATTGTTACATGTATCACAGTTATAATTAAAAGCAAAATTTACGTAACAGCATTGAAAACACAAACTTGAGCTGGGAGATCAGTCTCAAGTTTTAAAACTTTGAACCCTGGCTGACACTTCATTGCAGCTAGGTAAGGTATCTTATGGAAACATATACTGGAACTGTCATTCTGAGAAAAATACAGTAGAACACAGTTATAGTGAACTCGGATATAGTGAAAATTAGCATACAGTTTATAGTGAAGAATGGGATACAGTTTATATTTCACAGAGCTCGCCCATGTTTAATTGTTACGGATATGGTAAAAAGGGATATAAATGAAGTCATTTTTCGGGTCCCCAGGAATTCACTATAACTGTGTTCTACTGTATATAAAGTTCGATGGCAATTATTGTAAGGATAAAACAAACAACAAAACACAGAATTAGAGTTTTTTATGGATGTTATAATTTTGTCACTCTAAAAAAAATGAAAAAAAAAACACTCAAAAATGTATTGAGTGAAAAAAAAACATTCATGCAAGCTCGTTGCATTTTCCAGCACTGTCAACCTGAAATGAGAGAGACATCGCATTAGAAAGATGTTGACCTCAGACTAGTTCAATAAGTGGTTTGTAAATGATAAAAATGAAAACACACGTGGTAAATATAAGAAAATTATCTGTTTAGTTCATCCCACAAACAACTTATACTAGTAAAACCAATTATTGAATTGACACAAATTTTCTCATTTGACAAAGTTTATTCTAAAGAATATCAATTCAAGTTTCGATATTTTTTAATAAGCAGATGAAAGAAGGTTCAGATAATTTATTAGTACAATACCTTTCCATTCTCTAGTAATTCATTAAACATCTCTTCAAGTCTTTGGAACTGTTCTTTACTTTTCTCGGCCTTTTTGGCCATCTTAATCATGCGTCGTTCCATGTTTGAAGATTCTATTTAATGTAACAATATCGAAGAAATTAATTTCATTTTTATTGAAGTATTTTCGTTGACATTTATATTATATAAATAAACTTTATTCCATGAGAACTGAGACTTAAATAGTATTAACAGAAGCTTTTATATGAATACATGAACAGACAAAATGAAATAAAAAAATTATGTTGTTTTTATGACATATAGTAAATTCTCATTACGTCAAATTCGCTTATATTATGTACTATTATTTTTCTATTAGGATAAGTACGATGAAGAATATGCAATATATATATTAAGAATGTATTAATTCAAGAATATAAGGAAACAAAAAAGCAGAATGAAATTATAGTGGCTGACCTAAGAAAAAAATATTATTAAGACGTACCATTCAATTTTTTTGTCTGCATGTACATTCTATGTTCCAATCCAATAAGCTCCAACCAGAGCTCATGATTTGTGAGGAACTTTTCCTCCTCTACAGCTACATCTGTAGCTTTTCCACAAATTAAAGCTGTTTGCAACCTTCTTGCAAATTGTAAAACAGTAGAACGTGACAGTCTGTCTCTCATTCTACTCCACAAACTATTTCTTCCACTCAACTTCGCCTTAGTGCTCATAATTTCTGAAATTTTATGCGCTGGAAAAAAAATGCGTGTGCAATGTTTGACTTCTTAAAGACGTCTGAAATCACGTCATGGTAACGACGCCGTATAGCGTTTGTATTATGACGTGCATAAATTACGTCACAAAGACGTTATAAGGGAAATTGCGTTAGGTTTTATCAGCGGGTCAGAGTAATGTCTAAGAAGCATGCAGTTTGAAACCAACAGTCGGATATTTTAGATTTTAATTAATCGTTGTAGCTGATGTAGGTGATGTTTAATGAATGGGGACTATATTAAAGCTCAAAATACTAAATGTATTGCATACATGTATTTTTATTCGGTTTAATTGTACAACAGACTCTAATTGGACGGAACGCTATTGTGTCGAAAACATCGTTTAGAACCAACTGAATTTATACCGCCAAATAAATTTCCTATATGTCTTATTTATTCAACTTTGTAGTGTATCTGTCCAATAGTTTAAACGTTTACAACATTCTGCTTATTGTGCTAACTATAGCCCGAGCATTGTTGTATGTCGTCATGTGATCCAAATCCATTTCCAATTTTGTTGTTTCAAATTCCGTATTATTTCTACATACATTAATATATTAATATAGTTCTCAAAATAAAGCAACAGTCGATCTATATAAAACAACAAAACAGATTACTTTTATAGGTATCCAACGTCGCCCACAGCACCAAAATATTTATCTGTTAGAAAAAAAGCGTAGTCTTTACGCTGAGCCGAATTTCTAACGTCCATTTTGTATTCTGTAGCGGTGGAACAAAATCATTGAACATACTGGTTTGATTATCATGTGGACTTTCAATATATTCAATACAACATTTACGTTGGATACTCGATATCTTTGTATAGATTATTTGTAAGTATTGTAAAACAAAAAGAATTAACTCACTTATTTGAGTTCTTCCAAGAATCGAGTTTTATAAGGTGAATGTTTAGAAATTTCACTCAGTGTACAAAGTTCGATTAAATAATTGATTATTTCTGTTTTTTTTTTTCATTAAGGGAACAGCAGCCCTACCCTAGAAACAGTTCTTTCAACTGTAGACAATTCTTCATGCGCGCGCATTCTACTTCCGGAATCGAGCGGAAACAAAGATGCACAGTACTGTGACTATCCAAAACTGTGGTCTATTGAGAAGAAACAATGTTTATTTTTCGACCAAGTTGATTGCGGTAACAGAACAGAACCAGTCACCCCATGTAAGTTTCTCCTACATAGGCTTTTGGCTAGCAATTTTGTACACCCGATGCAAAAACCTTTTTAATGATTTATGCACAGACATGATTTATGCACAAATATGAAAAACTTGATCACATGCATGTAAATATCTCTGCAAATCGCCAATTTTATATCACACTAAAGTTCTTGTTATGTTGTTACCGTCCTGGATACATAAATGTGCCGAAAATAAGAGATAGTTAAAATTAATTACCTTGTTATGTGACCATTCAAACAGGCTAATAAATCTTACCTTATGATCGCTCAAGTCTTGGAGCAAAATGGCGTGTAGTAAGTAATTTAGAAATACATGTAGTTTCTTCTTGACGCCAGTGATCATTACCGCGGATAAATGCAGATGAATCTTGCGTAATAAAACAAATGATGGATCACAAAGTCCATGTCTGATTTGTGTCTTAATTGATGCTGATTATAATAAAGTACAGATGGCTAAATCAAAACAAATTCTGGTACCCGTTCACAGAGCTGAAAGTTACTTCATGCTTTGCATCCAAAATCCGGGTACCATTTGATAAAAATATTGGAACACAAGTCATGTACCATGTCTAGGCTAGGGAGAGTGGACGAAGTGCCACTTTTTTAACAACATCTCCATATATTTGTTATAATCTTCCATCAAGTTTTTATATTTTTGAAAGGGTTATCACTGGGGTAAACTAAGTCACGTTTATAGTTTACATTCCGGCATCATGCACAGCAATTTCGTCGGAATTCTAAATAAATTGTTCTCCCAATGTACGCATTATTCTTACTGAGATTTTATGGTCTTTTTAGGCGAGTATCCGAAGTCAAATTGTTCACGACCAGAAGGACGTAATGTTTCTATTTGTGTTTGTCAAGACCATACAGATGAACAGTTAAATTACGAAACGTGTTTAAATATATCTGACGGAAGTCACGTCTGGCCAGCACGTAAATGGTCTCCGTATTATATAAAATGTTTGTCTCGACGAACCATTCCGACTAAGTGTTCAGAATCACAGATGTTTAATTTCATAGTCGGTCAATGTGACACCAAGACAGATTTTGTGAATCAAGCTTTTAATTTGTCGCTTTCGTCGGATATACCAGAATCATTTCGCTATCTGATTACACAACGTTCTACAGGAAGTGACGTCACTCACCAACAGACAAAAATAAGTGACATAACTCTTACACCAACATTTACTGGACCATCTCTTCATTCGATAAGTTCAAGCGATAGTTTTTATGTCGTTAAACAGAGTGTCATTCCGTTTTCGAGTGATTCTAACGTAAATGACGTAATATCGAGTACAAAATCTAGTAAATACTTTAGCACTACAATAAAAAGTAGGCTGAAATCTACTATTGACGCTTCCAGTGATGTGTTTCAATCAAAGAGAACACAATCGTTTGTAGGAATTTCTACCACACCATATTCATTTGAATCATTTGACATCCATAAAGTAAGAAAATATGTATACAGCGATGATAATTCCGTTGTACCAAAGAAAAGCGTTGTACCACATGATTTAGGTGTGCAATTCGCCACTAAAATTGAAAGTTCACAACATTTAAGTGCAATATTACCTTCTTTCTTTTCAAGTATGACCACTGATTCATTGAATACCTATGTTGATTTCTTAACTTCTTCAATTTTGTCTCCAACTAAAAGTGATACTTTGTTTGGATCCTCAACAAAGGTATCTCTGGATTCGACGGCTTCTTCTCGAACACCTAATAAATTTTCATCGCATTCTCTTAACCTCTCCTACGACTTGTACACACATTCTGAAACTTCCATTGACCGTGATGTAATATCAATACCATACAAAATATTTCCCACTCCATCAAAGTTTAGTATTTCATCCTTATATTCAAGTTCGACTGAATCTAATATCTCATCAATATCGTTAAGTACTTATTCCCAATCATTACTTTACTCTTCTAATTTGCATTCGATATCGTCTTCGAATGTATATGATTCCTCTCCTAACTTGAACACTGTCGAAGGCAATCAAACTTTTCCTGAAATGAGCCGTTCTTTTCATAATATAGATCTATATTCCACATCTAATACTGTCTACAAATCTCTACCATCACCGTTATCATTGCAACCGACAATGCCTGTCACTTTGCGTTCAGTTACAGACAAAATAACTACTGTAACAACAAAAGACACGGTTTCTTTGCCAGCTGCATCTCTACTTTCCACCAATCTAGGCGCATTCGTTGACACTTCGCAATATTCAGAGGCAGTGATGTCATCAGTATCATTTTTCACACTCAAAGCATCATCATTGTTATCATCATCATCACAATCGCCACCTCCCCCGCCACCATTATTTTCTTCGTCATCATCTTCATTATCATTATCATCATCAACTTCACTGTTCCCTTCAAAATTGTCTTCAGTCGATTTAATACGTAATACAGTAATGCCTGTAACAACATTTTCAAATGATTCATCGACATCTGAGTTGCTGTCAACCTCCTCCGTAAAAATTTTATCCACAGACTATTTAGCAGAAGTACTATCAACAGATATATCATCTGTTCGTTCATCAATTATATCATCAAGTTCTTATTCAATTCTCACACCGGACATTCATACACTTACTTCATCCAAGGATAGGCCATTGCCAATTATATCTTCGCCTCAGACATCAACATTGATTGATGAGTCTGATGTTTCTACATTTAACGAAATAACACCCACTCTTGAATTAATTTCGACCGGTTCGCATACAAATCTAATGCGGGTTACGCCAAATGAAGTATCAAAGAGTTTCTCGCTTTTTAGCACATCTTCTTCTTCGCATGTAGGAGCCATAGTACCAACAGAAACATTAAGCAGTCTTGTTCACACGAATCCAAACTTATTTCCATTACAGTCAACACAATTTATTGAACAATCGCCATTGTCATTATCACCTTTAGTACAGCCATCATTAAATTCCACATTAGCATTGTCAACATTAATACCAGCATCCAATTCAACCAAAACAATCTCACCAAATACACCTGCTTTGGTGTCAATATCGTCATATTCGATTTCGACAACTTTAAACTCTTTTCTATCATCTTCATTATCGTCATTACCATTATTGTCGTCAACCCAAGGAACGTATGCACCGATTTCATCATTGTCATTAACAACAAAAACATCATTGTCACATCCATGTTCACCACTGACAGCTATACCGTCACAAAGATTGCCATTATCTAAAATATTACCATTAAAAACAACACGAATAATATCATCAACGTTATTATCGTCACCGTCTTCAATGATATCATCATCCAATCATTTACCACGGCCAACAATATCATCACCAATAATATCATCAGTACGGATTCCAACATCATTACCATTTTCATCAACACAAATTGCGAACAATTATTCCTTATCGGTGATATCATCATCAATACCAACGTTTACATCATCAACACCATCATTTTCATTAGAAGCTTTATCATTGTCAGCATCAGCATTAACAACTTCATTGTCGTCATCATCAAAGTTCATGTCGTCATCATCAAAAATATCGTTATTATCACCAACATTTACACAATCCTTGTCATCATCAACTGATTTTGTATCGCAACTGGCGACATCAATGTCGACATTATCAGTATCTTCTTCCCCAATATCAACCTCATCTTCACCATTGCAATCATCGCAAATCTTTATGTCATCATCATCACCATCAGTGACACCGTCACTATCATCAAGAACGTTAACCCCTGCATTATCATCATCGATAATTTTTACATCATCATCAACATCATTATTACCATTGTCTGAAATGTCAACATCATCAACATCATCATCACTATTGTTTTCATCCTCAGTGTTAACAAAATCATCTCCGCCAGCGGCTATAGTATCATCATCATCCTTTCTTAGACCGCCATCATCTTCATTTCTACAACCATCATTAGCTGCAACAGCTCTACCATCATCATCACCAACACCATCAACATCAATGCTATCATATTTATTTCTATCTCATTCTGACATTACTACACATCCCTCTGCAGCAAATTCAAAAACGTATAGCATAAATCCCTCACGAACTGTTTCCAGTTTGCCATCAACTATACAGTCTCCATTATCTACAACTTCTATATCTCATTCATCTGCAATATTATCTTCAAGTAATTCAATAGGAGAATTGGACAAAATACATGACAATGAAAGTGCTTCTAACACTTCATTAATTGTTGGACTTAGTGTTGGAATTACAGTTGCAATTATTTGTGCCATAGTTATTACAGTAATTGTGATGAGAAAGAGAACAAAAGGAGTAAATTCGAATGGAGTAAGACTTCCACCTGAGTTATACATATCGGAAAACTTGTGAGACTAGTAATGAAATCGGTTAGAAATAGGAACTAAAATAATTACTGGATTAAGAAACTATTATTTATTTTATTTAAACTGTAATTATTCCAGTATCTGACGGATACTATGATTGGTGGGAAAGTAGGCCAGACCTTTGGAATGAAAACGGACATAAAGCTTTGATAAGTTAAACAGTTGATTTATACAAATGTACCACCGTAGCTCACGAACCCTTATATTTCTAATTGTTGTCCACTCAGTGTTTGGTGAACATGTTGGACAATGACATTCTCTGACACTAAATTTCCTGTTTAACACTTGAACTGTGAAATCTTAAGATTCTGTTCACACAATGTCGTGTGTTACAGGAAACGTACCATGTTTTCGCGAGGCTTTTTACTACATGTATTCCGTAGGTTTTTTGTGTTTTTTTTTTCAAAAATTAACTTTGATGTATAAAGACAACGCAGGACTTCCATATCCCACGTTGATGTTTGGCTTTCATATCCTACCGGAGTTAAGATATTAGGAGCTTTACTCTTTGTTGTCCTATTTCATGTTGAAAAATTCAGGCGACTTTCAAAGCACATCGATCGTTATAAAACAATCCTTTAATGCGTTTCACAATTTACTTTAACCAATTGCTGATAAATAAATAAGCACTTCCGGGTGTGTCACATATTCAGACCAGATATCATAAATGACTTTGAATACATATGTTTCTTTTAAAATTTCCTTTCAAGTGTCGAAATGATACGTCAGAAAATATGTCACGTTTTTAACCCTTTTAAACTAATGCTATATGCGGATAAATCAGCAGTTTTAAGGCCTTAGATAACTATATGTTCTTAAAGGTTCTAATGCGTGATTACCATTCATTCTTTGGATTCTTTTGAATTGCTTGAATACTCTCTTATAACGTAAAAGACGAACATTAGCTGACAGCTGATGTAAAGCTGTTTACTCTTCCCAAATGTCATCATCCTGTTCAACACATGAATCTTTGACAATTAGTCTTATCCACTCTTTTGTTCCGCATTCAAACACGTCAATTGTACACTTAAGTGACGGAAGAGTCCTGATTGATAAACAAGTCGCTACATCAATGGTGTTGATTGGCCTCAAATCACTGAAAAGCATTTTTTGGCAAAGACAGAATGAAAGAGTCGATAAATCCTTCAGCGCACTTAAGTTTTTTGACAATACTTTTTGACATCTTGGCGCGCGGCGCTTTTTAGCTTTCAGACAATATGTGTTATCAATGCCCATTTTGTAACGTCATTGAAGAACCCAGGACTCTATTTACCTCTTGTTCATACACTATACCTCGACCAATCGTTTGATATTATGTTAAAACATCTTCCTTTTCATTTCTATTCTTTGACTGGTAAAAAATTGAAACATAGTCTATGAGCATTCTGTGTATATTTTGTTGAAAATAAAAAAAAAAAAACATTAATATGATCTGTGAAATTGTTGCATTTTTCTAATCTATGAACAAGTAAAATTAATAAGAAATTGCCAGAACACGATGTACATGTATATCTGGGACAGATTTTCAATGGACACAGTCAAAGCTACCGAGAAACCTTCATACGGTTGGAATTTCCACGTCAGATTTAACAAATCGTGAAAATATATCTTAGTAAAACTTGTCTTAGTAATTAATGGGAAATAGACTCAGGGAAATTAAATGAACTCTAACAAATGATGCCTTCATGAGGGCTGGGTCATGTATTAATGTTATAGACATAGCAAACCATATAAAGGCAAAATGTGCTTTGTACCAACACTTTGTTTTCTTTAAAGACCTTTGTAGCACTTTTAATCAGTATGTATGGAATCTACCGTAAAACACAGTTCTGGTGAACTCAAATATAATGAAGAATCGGATACAGTAAAGTATTTATTTTCCCCAAACATGCATTTCTGTATGTCTGTATTACTGAAAAAGTGAAATATGGATTTTGAAGTAATTATTCGGGTCATCAGGAATTCAGAATAACCGTGTTCTGTATATTGTAAGGAAATAAGAAAGTCAATGTTATTTTATCAAAGTTTTATAAGAATCAAACAACAGTAGAAATATAGCACAAAAAACAATTAACAGTAAGATCAATTTCAAGGCATGTTACACATGTAAAATACGTACTAGTACAAAATGATGTATGGTGCATATGCATTATCTAAAGGTGTAAGAATACTTGTTCCAATTGATAGTACAATAAAATTACATTGTAGGACATGTTTTTATGCAGTATAAACAGTGAAACCTCACGTAGTGACCGTTTCAACACTAACACCACCTTATCATAAAAACACTCTATTTTTACGGCCCCACTTTTCTGTGTTCCTTCCAAATACAGTGCAACCTCTCCAAAGCAACACTGTTTGGGAGAAGCAAATTCATGTCATTGTTGAGAGGTTGTTGTTCAAGAGAGGTTACACTTAATGGTTTAATCGTACAGCGGGAATAATTCATGCTGTTGTTGAATGGAGGTTGTTGCGTAAGAGAGGGCCGCTCTACCGCTCTATATACAGAAATTTTGAAGGAACACAGAAAATATATATACATATATTGTCAAAGGCATTTTACTTCACATCAACAGTCAGGGTCATTTGGCCACTTTCCAGCTTTAACAATGGAGGAAAACCGCATTCTTACATAATGCATTATTTGAGGCCTTGATTTCTATCTAATCTATCAAATCAATGTTTAAGAGTATTGCAGAAATGAACACAGATTTAACTAATACATAAACAAAAAAAGCAGAAGTTACTTTTCAACTGAAGTTATATCTATGTCAAGTTGCACCAAAATCAGTTAACCTATGCCGATTTTGCATTTTCAACAGAACACGTATGTCAACATTTTTTTCAGACCAATACGTAGGTCAATATTTATCACAATAATTTTTATGACTGTCTGATGAATACGAACAAAATTTAATGTAACATTTGTGTTGTTGGTGACCGTAATATTTAATTTCAAAACATCTAAATCACAAACATGTCTCAGATTTCGAACAGTTTTCCATAAACAATTTTTAAGCATCTTAGAGACTCCATTATGTATAATTGCATGTTTGTTTGACAAATTTATTCTTGAACAATGTTTAATGATTTTCTTATCAAGCACGTTTGACACAACAAATCAATTTGGCGATAAGTAAACATATCACAATAAATGTCTCATTAATCAATAAAACATACATTTCAGCTATGAATAAGATCTCAAAATTTGTGAGATTTGAAAGACTGGTTTCAAAGATCAGTAATACAGTAATTCCTTATTGGCTGCTAATAGACACATTCCTAGCTGTTGATTGGTTGTTAATAGACACGGTTCAAGCTCCTGATTGGTTATTAATACACACATTCATAGCTGTTGATTGGTTGTTAATAGACACGGTTCAAGCTCCTGATTGGTTATTAATAGACACATTCCTAGCTGTTAATTGGTTTTTAATAGACACGGTCCAAGCTCCTGATTGGTTATTAATAGACACATTCCTAGCTGTTGATTGGTTATTAATAGACACGGTCCAAGCTCCTGATTGGTTATGAATAGACACATTCCTAGCTGTTGATTGGTTATCAATAGACACAGTCCAAGTTCCTGATTGGTTGCTATTAGACACAGTCCAAGCTCTTGATTGGTTATTAATAGACACATTCCAAGCTCCTGATTGGTTGCTAATAGACACAGTTTAAATTGATCAATCACAATCCAGCAAACATCAAACAAATTTCGTAATTCTAAGTAAATCTTTCTTTTTAATAAGGACCACTTTAAAAGAAAACAAGCATTGTTTGTACGTGGAAAAACTACATGCATTTCGTGTGATGAACTCTTCTTCAATATTGAGTACATGTAATTTATTTTCATTAACTCATCTTTTACTCAACATAAAAAAATACAACTTTACTGTGAAAGTTTATTTGATCAAAACCGTTTACAGATTCCCAGAAATGAAAAACAAAATCTAGCATGATGTATGTATGTGATCACGACACAATGCTTCAATGTGTCCTGTTTGCCCAATTCATCCAAGTCAAATCATACTTTTTGCTAGATTAGTCCCATATCAATTCATACCTTTCCCCAATTCGTCCCAAGTCAAATAGTAATTTTTGCCTTTGTTTGTCACAAGTTATTTCATACTTTTTGCCTAGACTCTTGGACTGGCTACCAGGCTCCAATTCTATGAAAAAAGTGTTGTTTGTTTCAGATATACATGTCGGCTAACACAGAGAGGTCTCTATCAAAATGTTGGGATTATTGAGAACACTTCAAATCCTGAACATAACAGGCCTTTTGTCACCAGTGCTCAACCATCCAAGCAGTTAAACATTGATTCAAAATAATAAAAAAAACGAGTTTCAATTTAGTATTCAGCAATGAAATGCTCAAATACATATGAACTTTTATGAAAAAAAAACACTCACACAAAACATGAACATCTTATGAACAGGACTTTGGTAAATGTAGTGGAGGTAAAAAAGCTAAAGCTTTTTAGTGATGCGTTAATTAAATTTATGCTGTTGTGAAAATGACTAGTTAATTGGAGGTTAATTGAAATAAAACTGCACCACTGATTATCGTTCCTGATCAGTATGATTAACTGATGATACCTGATTAATTGATCACTGTTATATTACTAGAATTACTGCTATTGGAGTTACCTATGACACTCCCATTGCTTTAATATCAGTAAGATAATATGATATATACAGTGATTTGATGAAACGTCAACTTATACAACATCATCAAGCAAACAGATGTAACTTCAATAAGATGGTAAATACAACCGAGATATCAATGTCAACCAATAAAATACATATTGTAGAATGGCTTTGCCATAAAAATTGTTTGTTTCTGGTTACCCAATCTACCATAATTTTCTTGCAACCTTAGACTTTTTATTACTCCTAAGGAGCAGTACATCCACTTCTTTACAACAGTAAAATCAACAGCAGCTTTCAAGAATAATAAAAAAAATATCAAAAAAAAAATTTCCCAATCTACCTCCCCTATTTTTAATGAGCATGTAACCAGAAAAAACAACATTTTGTATGTCTAAATGAATATATACTAATCATAACTTCTGGCACACACATTCAAATAACTAAAGTATTAATGACATTTACAGAAAAAACATAAATAACACATGCAGCTTATATCACATACTGCCTTCCGAAAAGTAGGCAAACCACAAGCAATTTTGGAAGCATCATAACACACACAGAGAATGGGCACATGTTTCAAATATAGGCATAAGATTGTAAAATTTAAAAGCAAACATGTATTATTTGTAATTTAAAAAATTGACATGCAAAATGAGGAACTCTAGAAAGTACTGTTAATTATGTATACACCAGACTGAGATTTAACCCTTTGCCTCTAAATACCACATTTCCCCGGATCAGAAGCAGACGACTTTGAAAACATTGTGACAAAAGCTATTGCCTGTAATGAGTAATGGCTTCATTGATGTTAACGTATGTTTGCTTTGAATTTGGAAGAGGACAAAGTATGCTTATGAGGCGAAGGGTTAACGTATGTTTGCTTTGAATTTGGAAGAGGACAAAGTATGCTTATGAGGCGAAGGGTTAACGTATGTTTGCTTTGAATTTGGAAGAGGACAAAGTATGCTTATGAGGCGAAGGGTTAACGTATGTTTGCTTTGAATTTGGAAGAGGACAAAGTATGCTTATGAGGCAAAAGGTTAAGCACAAATCAGATTTTTTAAAAGAACACAAGATTTTTCTATTAATAACAACAGACAATATACAAAATAAGAATAATCTGTCCAAAGAGAAATCAACTAAATCTGCTGTATTTTATAAACAAGAGGGCCACAATGGCTCCATATATCACTCATCTGAAGAACCCAATGAATTGACAACTTGTAAACAAATGACTCTGAGGACCAAGAAGTTTTTAATGGTTTTCTCTAAATAAGTCATAAGTAACACAGGTGACCACAGGGGCGTGGCCAAACCCCAGGAGAATAATTTGAACTTTCTCAGTAGAGAACCACAATAATACCACACAACAAACTAAATATCTAAGCTTTAGACCATACAGGTTTGCCAAAAAAGATTTCGAAAGATTTTTCCAATCTAATCTTTGTAATATAAGTGACCCCTTGTGACCAAAGGGGCATCTTTAGAACAAATGCAGAAAAGGACCACAGGATAATGCTGCACACTAGATATTGTAGTTCTATGCCATACGGTTTTAGCCAAGAGGCGTTTCAAAAGGGTTTCCTAAACATTCTTTGTAAAACAGGTGAATCTTAGGGCAGGGTCAATTTTGACATTCTATGAACTATCTGGGAAAAGCCACAAGACAATGCTACCCACATTATATCTTAGATCAAGGTCAAGCCGTTTCTGTCACATAAGGATACACAACAAATTGCCCAACTCATCTTAAAATTAAATGGGCTGATTTTTTCATATTTTCAAAAACGTTTGGTCAAAAATATTCTGCATTAATCAAAAGCATTACTATAGTTTATCAACCTAGATATTTATTTTTGTCATTATTGTAAACATTCATGTACATAAACAATGTCACATGGATGTATCACATAAAATACATAAATTATGTGATAGCCGACGGCTAAAAATTTCTATATGCCATAAGTCTGTGATACTCCATAATTACTAGCACTATATCTAGCAACTTATAAATAGTTACTGTAAACCATTTAAAATGCCATTTAAAATTTGGCCTTCTGTGTTTTTGAAACCATAAAATCTGACATTAATTTACCTGTGATAGATAACCGGCTCTTATTTTGAGAATGAGTGTAAGCAGAAGTTAAAAGCCCTAATCTGGTTCATAACCACAAAACTGGTACATAAACACAAAACCAGTTCATATATACACAGACATTATCCACAATCATTGACCACAATACTGTTCAACCACCACTTATTTGTATGTTATGATATACTCCGGATATGCCTGAGTGTCATTGAAAATCACAAACATACACGGATTTGATTGGTCGTTGGTGACTGAATCATACAGTATGTGCGGACTGGATTGATCTATCGGAGGTGGAACCCTCATTCCGTATGCACCTATACAATACTTTCCAGTAAGCACCTTGCAACGATACATTCTTTTGTTGCCGTCATTACCAAGTGGAGTATATGTTCCCTGGTCAGAGTAATTTGCATTCACAGCAAAGTACACACCATTACCAATGGCAACAGCTGTAAAAGAGGCGCAAAAATACACAAATATAAAGCGAGTCAATGCAGATTGAGGCATGTTTGAGCATAAATGCATCTACAATTTTGATTTTAAATAAAATGATATAATTATTTGATATGGCACCAACATTTTTTTAATAAATAAGAAGGCTATGATGGCCTTTCATTCGCTCACCTGAGGTTTCTCCATGATTTGACCTAGTGACCTAATTTTTGACCCAAGATGACCCATATTCAATCTTGTCCAAGATATCATTAAGACTTAAGGCAAACATTCTGACAAGCTTTCATAAAGATAAATCAAAACTGTGACCTGTAGAGTATTATCAACCCCAAAGTGTGTAACATGGACGACAGACAACAGACTACGGATATTGACTGATCATAACAGCTCACTACATGCTCAGGTGAGCTAAAAACACATACCCTATCCTTTCAAAAATTGTTAACTTAGTCCAAAAGGTGCCAGTAAAATGGATTTCAATCTATATGACACTGAACCAATTAGACAAAGGTCAAAGTCTAAAGTTTTGTGGTTGAACACCTCGTCAAGTGTCCAACTACTTATGGTCAGAAATTAACAACAAAATATAATGGAGTTCAAAAGTTAAGTTTCAGTCAATATTTGGAAAAAGAAAATGTCATTCATT
Organism: Lutraria rhynchaena; assembly: GCA_008271625.1. Classification (NCBI taxonomy): domain Eukaryota; kingdom Metazoa; phylum Mollusca; class Bivalvia; order Venerida; family Mactridae; genus Lutraria; species Lutraria rhynchaena. The sequence goes on along the minus strand of VIBL01000001.1, from coordinate 12,437,438 downwards.
TTAGTATGGGTGACATGATAAAAACATGACATGATACTTTGTACGTATAAAAGTTCAAAAAATATATTTGAGTTAATATCATTTTTACCATTTTTTCCACAATAGCTTCTATTGAAGCCTTGGGCATTGATGCTTTGAACAGCATTTTGAGCCGTACCATGCCATAGTATTCTTTCATTTTTATTCTGTGGGTACGTTTGATCTAAGAGTTTGTGTTTAGCAGCAAATTGTGTATACAGAGTTCTGTTCTGTATCCTTTCAATCTGTAAATAATAAACAGTATTTCAATGAAATGTTAAAAAAGATTGTGTTATGCTTGTTTATAACGAGTAAAATTCCTCATATCATTAGCACTTCTGTAGTGTATAATGGAAAGTTTGGTTATAATTCTGTATTGATCAACCTGTTCCCCACATTTCAAAAGTAGCTACCAGTTAGCGACTTCCCGACATGATGCGAGAGTAAGCGATGCTGAGAAAACGCTATTGGACAAAATATTCTCTCTCAAATAGTCACAGAAAACTTGTCACAGACTTGCCTGTGCTGTAAATCTGTAAATTTTTGATAAACGCTCAAACCCTCCATTAACTAAGCCATCCAGGAGAGTATTTGCTTTTATTTGTTTTTATGTGACACTGGAGTTTAACGCCATTTTTCAACAATTTTTCAGTTATATACAGTTCACCTAACCAGTTTTCCTGGACTATGTGCTGACCAGTACTAACTTACCCTTCCACAAGGAACTGGCAACTTCTCCACTCACGGAAGAAAATCAACATTTTTGTCAAATTTTTATAGAAGGGTATGACCTGCTGGGAACCGGGATTGGAAACCGGTCTCCAGTTTACAATTCCAGCGCACTGTACCACTGCTTTATCTATCAATATCTAACAACCTTCTGCATAAGAATCCAAAACATTATCCACTACAGATAAGTTCCACTCTGTATAAAATGTTTAAGACAGCTTACTTTTACAATATTTGGTACTCTTCCAAGAGTTCGCTGAAAATCTTGAACAACATTAGTGTACTCCTTATGCTGTTGGTTCAAAGAAATCAGTTTTAAATTTTCATCATCCTTCATAGGTGCCCAATGTTTAGGCAACTCCGCACTGACATCTAAAATTAATAATTAAATTAATAATACATCTAAAGAAAAAGGTATTGAACTTTCCCATCCAAACCTTTCAGCAATATCTAGTCAAAATTTACATTATAATATATATTTTCAATATAACTCAGATCACAATCAAACCAGTAGAAAAAAGGCCACCTACACAGTGTGGGGCATCAAGCGACTCTGACAGGAAAGTATGGCCCAAAAAATCACTCAATTCAACCGCTAAATTATGCTATTTCTATTGATAATCCAATAGTTCAGACGTTTTCGTGTACTCTATTATTATTATATGCTGACTGGTTCTCGATTACGACCTGTACCATGTTCCAACTGTCATAGTTTTCAAGAACACTCAGGAAGTTTGATTGCACATTAAGGCTTTTGCACAATTAAGTAGAGGAGGACGATTAACTGTAAACATAAATCGTCACACAGAAACATGGGCGCAAGAAGAAAATTTGTAAAATCCTGAAAAAAAGCTGGTGGCTTTCATGCAAAAAAGGTTTTGTGGTATGTCACAAAAAAGATTTGTTTCACTTTCATTCTGGTCACCTTATAACGTTAGATAACTTCTCCTCAACACATTACCTTTTACAAGCAGTGGGAATGCAACCCCCCATTTCTCAATGAATTTAGATGATTTGGAAAAACAATCCTCAGAGCCCTTCAAAAAACAAAAATCCGGTATAAATAGGAAAACTTGCTCCCCTGCAGAAAATATGTCCCACACCCATGATTTGAATTCAGAACAGGTGTGAACCCAAGGTCCACATACATTTATGCTCCACTTAATAAGCTAAGCATGTGGTCTGTCAGTTTCAAGTTAGTCAGAAATGAATACAAACTATTACATTATCCTGTTTATCATCAGACATCTACAGTACAACAACTACAGAGCGTCCCTCTTTTAAGCAATAACCTCCCTTTAACAACAGCATCATTTTTTCCCACTGTACAATTTAACTATTAATTTAACCTCTCTAGAGCAACAACCTCTCAACAACAATACAATTTTTCTTCTCACAAAGGGTGTTACTTTGGAGGGGTTGCACTGTATTCGTTTTGATTAAAATCACATGTAGACAAGATTTAATCAATTGTTGGTGATTTGACAACTTTATAATTATGTTTTCATACAATATATAAAAAATGAATATCATAAAATATTATCATTGTCAGTTTTGTGTGCAGGCTTAAACATAGTTCTTGTTGATCATAGGCAGATCCAGGATTTCTAGTTAGGGGGGGGGGCCAGAAACTGAACAAGTAGGCTGGGGGTCCAAGAGGCCACCAAGCTCCTGAGTTTTGGTCATTTCTATGGGATTCAGGCACATTTCCAGAACCTCAACTATCCTTTCCCAGGGTATACAATAAAATGTACGAGAGCTCTAATCTACTGTGTACTTGTAACTTTTTGCAAAATTGTTTGACATTTATATATATTTTCATGTAAATATCATATTTCATGACAGAAAAAAACCTTTGCTTGGGCAATTTTAGGGGGGCGTATGTCGGGTTCCTCCCCCCCTGGATCTGCCTATGTTGATAATAACAAATAAAAATAAAACATTTTCTTACAGAATTACATTTGTAATCATAAAATAATTGAGAACACTAAACATTGATCTCACCATTCAAAAGGTCCCTTCTAATGACTTGAAAGGTATTCTTTGGGTTGTTTACATCCGTCTCAACCATATTATCAAAATCAATCTCAAATTCACCAGCTACTCCGCATTTTATTCTCACATTTTTCTGCTTGTTTCTGTATGCAGTTTCAATTTCCAAATTAACTTTATCAAGGAATGGAAAAGATTTATGATTTTTCAAGTACATCCATCGGACAATATTCGACATAAGTTGAGCCTGGCGCTTCTTGTAAACTGACTTTTCCGCCGTCCTGAGTTGGCTAATAACTTCTGTATATACATGTAGCACATTAGTCGAGAGGCCAACTAGATGTATCATTCCAAATTCTGTGTTTATCTTCATCTCAACTTGGAAAGTTGCAGATGCTTTTTTCATTTGTTGAATCTGAGGTTAAAAACGTACTAAGTACTGTATAATACATTAAAGATATATAAACAGTAAAACATGGTTAACGTAAACTTTGATATAGTGAAAGATTGGGTAGAGAGAATTATTATCAAGATCATAAACATCAAATATACATGTGTTATGTATATGTATACGAAAAGTACATCAATTTAGTATACAATGAAGTCATACATCAAATTATAAATCAATGCATACCAATCGATACATTTCGGAATGCCACTGTACGGGAGTTTTTTTGGCTAGATTTGACTAATCAAATACTGAATATTAATGAACAAAAACAAAATTTACTCAGGCATACTCGAGAAAGTTTAATTCATTAATTTAACGAAGGTTTTGTAAGAAAGCAATGATAAACAAAAATAAAAAAATCCACACTAAAACGTGCTTACATAACTAGAGCTCAATCCACATATTCCAGGATCCTCAATAGTCTTGATCATCCATTCATCTTTGATAGTTTTTTCGAGGACTTTAACGGCCCTTGTAGCTTTTTCCTCACTTTCGGCATATATTGTGACAATCTGGGAATCTTCTGCGTTAGCTTTGAGTTGTTTTTCTTGCTTGTGGAGATAACTATCATGGCTCCTGTGTCGTCCTTCATCTCGTCCACTGGAAGTGCGTCCTTGAATTTAAATCATGAATATACATGTTTATATCATATACATCATATGTATCATATTTATACAGTAGAACACAGTTATAGTGAATTCACAGACAACTGAGCAATTACCATGAATGTAACAACTGAATTTAGATCATGCATATACAGTATAACCCTGAAAACTAGACCCTTCTGGACAGGGCCAAAAGTCTGATTTTCAGAGAATTCCAGTTTTCAGAGAATTATTGATTATAGGAGAAAAAATGTGGGACTTGAAAATGATTTTCTGAGAATTCCAGTTTTCAGGGGTTTTACTGTACATGTTTGTATCATATAAATCATTCATATCATGTTTATACAGTGGAGCACAGTTATAGTGAATTCATTGGGAGCTAAGCATTTACCATGAATGTAACAACTGAATTTAAATCATGCATATACAGAATAACCCTGAAAACTAGACCCTTCTGGTCTGGGCCAAAAGTCTGATTTTCTGAGAATTCCAGTTTTCAGGGGTTTTACTGTACATGTTTGTATCATATAAATCATTCATATCATGTTTGTACAGTGGAGCACAGTTATAGTGAATTCATTGGGAGCTAAGCAATTACCATGAATGTAACAACTGAATTTAAATCATGCATATACAGAATAACCCTGAAAACTAGACCCTTCTGGACTGGGCCAAAAGTCTGATTTTCTGAGAATTCCAGTTTTCAGGGGTTTTACTGTACATGTTTGTATCATATAAATCATTCATATCATGTTTATACAGTGGAGCACAGTTATAGTGAATTCATTGGGAGCTAAGCATTTACCATGAATGTAAACACTATAACAATAAAATAATGAAAGGCTTGCATTGGAAAAATCATTTTTTCACTGTATCCAGTTCTTCACTGAATCAAAGTTCACTATAAACATGTTTCATTGTATTTTACATGAAATTTACAGTTAAACCCATGTTTACAAGCACCTGGCCACAAAAGTCTCTCTTTTTCACACATGTATTGATAAAAGTATAGTAACAGTATAATAATGATAAGGTCCCTTCAAAAAAGTTGCGCTATTGGTGATATGACTGACCCTATCTTTAGCACCAGTTGCACATAGTCATAGATGAATGTCAATTACAAGGACGTAAAATACATTTTTCAATGGCCGACCAACCGACTGACTAACTGATTACATTACTTACCTTTGACTGCTGATTTGCAACCTTCAATGAATTCAACAACCATGTCCCTTTGGAAAATAACAAGTCGAACTTCATTGGTATACATGGGTCCAGCATTCATAAATTCAGACATCATTTCACACATTACGACAGCCATGTCTCTAGGTTTGCATCCAACACCTAAGAAAATGAGAGACACTCTTTCATACTTGATTCTGACACATAAGGCAAATAGCATAGGGGTAGGTGGGAAATGTTTATACGCACGGCAGGGATTTCCCTGACGCAGGTTTCTTGCATCCCTGACACGATATTCAGGGGAGGGACTCACATTGAGAGTGACCACCGCATCCTCGGAACCCCTTCCGACTCGGGATTTGCCCTTGGCAATATTTTTTTTGGGTGGGACCCCCAAAAATCCCAACGGACCCCTAAAATGTTGAGATGTGAGTCCCAGGGACCCTTGAGTGAAAAATCTTAGGGAAAACCCTGAGCACAGCATCTAGATCTACAGAAAAAACATCATACAATGATTTGGTTTAACAACTTAGGTCATGGAATTTTTTATAGGCACATGTGTATTGTGTGTAATATGCACTAATTGTATACATTTCAGATAATTATCAATAGAATAAAACATTAAATAAGCAAGGAGTAGCAAGATTTTCAAGTTGAAAAATTATTATTTGAGCTAAGATATCTGTATGAAAGGGGCCCCAGGACAGCATTGCTTTGAATAGCCTATGAAACCACATTGTTACCTAAACCACAGTCTATAATTTTGTAATAATTGAATAAATAAGAAATCACAAAAAAATCCAAGGGCCATAACTCTGCCAAACTAAACAAAGAAAAATTATGAACAAGTATGCTAACAGAAAACACATTTTTCTGACCTTCATCATCAAAAAAAATAGTAGTCTTTTTGTCAATCAATATTAATGAAATGAGTTTAGAAAAAAACACGGATCCAATCAACAACCGGGAGCTGAAATTCAAACAACTTTAGTGACAGGGATTTTTACCTTACAGAACTGGTAAACAAACCCGTGCTCAATCCAAACTAAGGACTATTTTTCCTGATTTTGTGAAAGAAATCAAAAGATGAATTTTCGACTCAAATGGACGAAAATCATGTACACAATTTCACTCGGTTAACATTGTTCTACAGCAATGATAAGAAATCAAGCACACCCATTTCTGTAATACACTTTCATGACCTTTTATTAATTGAGAAATTGATCTACTTTTTAAAAAAAAATAAAAATAAAACAATTGATTAATTTCAGTGCACAAAACCATTGTTTAACTTACTTGTACCCAAAGCTGGAAAAGCGACTGACGAAAACTGATGTTTCTCTGCCTCTGTCAAAGCACTTGCTATGACCACACGCCATTCCCAGGGTTTACGTTTAGTGTCTACGTGCACAATGTGCTGAGATGGCAGTTGACCAGCTGTGGTGATAACAATACCTTTCTTCCTCATAGTAGATCCTGAAATATGATGTTGGATAAATATAAGACCTTATCACATGAGACCTTAAGAAACATAACAGTAGAATCGCTGAACTAAAGCCACTGAACTGAGGGGAAAATATGGTCTTTAGATGAAGGTTTATTTGATCAATTTTATCGATGCATATGTGATAAAATTGTCTTTCTATACATACAGTAAAATATAACATTGTGACCACCTCAATATTATGACTACCTTGTTATAACAACTACTAACTTTCAGACCAACTTGTAATAACTCCGCTTTAATTCAACATGATACTGAGAGCACTTCATTATTAATACATATTTTCCAGGTCCTAAAGGTGGTCTCATTATTAAGGTTTTACTGTAAAGACCTTTATTCATCAGAGGTCAAAAAGTCAGGTATAAATGAATGTCTGAAAATATCAGTTAATTTCAATCCATTAAAATGGAGGAATGTTTCCAAACAAAAGTTTCAATTAACACTACTTTATAATTTTTTTAACTTACTGTGTGTCTCACACTCCTTTTCTATAGCTTTTCCTCCTTTTTTTAGAAGAGCTTTTGTGACAGCACCTGAAATATGAAAACAACAAACTTACGATATGCTAGCATAACACAATAGATTTATCAAATAACTAGATCACACTAAGATTGGATAAATTCCCTTTTCTTTTGTCAAGTGATAATAATGTATAAAGAGTTTATATCCTTTGTTTTATTCTTGTCAATACCAGATGCTTTGGTTTTGTTTTTATGTGACATTATCACTGGGGTTTAACTCCATTTTTCAACAATTTTTCAGTTATATACAGTTCACCTAATCAGTTTTCCTGGACTGAATACTAACCAGTACTAACTTGCCCTTCCACAAGCAACTGGCAACTTTTCCACATATGGAAGAAAATCAACATTTTTGTCAAATTTTCGAGGAAGGGTATGACCTGCCGCAACTGGGACAGTGCACGAACCACTGGACCATGGTCGCAGCTGCCAGATGCATATTGCCTATATTGTATACTGTATTGCCAAGGAATTACATGCAGATAAGTATATTCGTCTTATTTGGCACTGAAAGGCTTAACTGGTTTTCATCCACTACAAAATACAACAAAATAAAATTGTTCAGCCATCCATAAATTATTGTTGTTTACAGTCACATGACCAACTCACTAAAAAAATACCTGACCAAACAAATTTCCATTCTATATTCCAGCTTTTCATTTTCAGTACAAGCATATTAGGTGAACAAAAAATGCCTACCTACCTACCTACTTTTAAAGTTACCACAAACCAACATTTTTTAAGAATGGCCTTAGTTCACACTTGATGGATACCAATTTTATTTGGATTAAATGCAATCACCGAATAATTAAATCATATCTCTAAAATAGTAAGTAAATTTGAATTCAATGAGTTTAACCAGAAAACTTTATCAACTGCATTTAAAAGATGTTTGCACCCAAACATCAAAATTTTGTCTAAAATGCTCATACACTGAGTCGAATTTCTAAATGTCCTTCTTGTACTTTACAGCGCTGGAAGAAAATCATTGAACACGCTTGGTCGATTACCAGGAGGACCTTCAATATATTCAACCTAACATTTCCTTTGTATTCTCCATTCCTTTGTGTAGATCGATTATAAGTATGATAAAACATAAGAATGAATTCACATAATTAGGTTCTTCCAAGAATCGAGTTTTATCAGTTCGGAGTATAGAAATCTGACTTATTGTAGATATATTAATAATTTCACGCGGTTCGATAGTATAGTGTGAAATGAGTGTCTTTCGTGTAGCATATTACAAAGAGTGTTTTATAGCTATCATAATGCACGAAAAGATCTTGCCTTTAATGTTTTAATACTGTGGTATGGTGTGTAATTGGTCATTCTACCGGACAGCTCTCCACAAGTTCAATTTTGTTAACATTTATTTGTTTTAGAACAATTTCGTTCATCGATATTCATCATACTGTTGTACTTTAATTTCGCATTTGGAAATAGTGTGGCCCCAAATGCTCTGCAATCTGAAACTTGACAACGGGTATATGTTTCCAGAGCATTTTCTCCCACAGGGTTTAATCTCTAGTTGTACCTGAGCCATTCAGTTTGCACTCTGAATTTTACAATGATACATATAATACGTTTATCTATCTAACACTAATGTTTGTATATTCTATACTCATTTCTTGGTCGCCAAAATAAACACCGCCCCGTCCGGTATTGCACAAGGGTAAAGTTGTTTGTATTTTGTTTGTGGCGTACAAGTAATGGTAAAGCAAAGACCAATGATATGTATCGCTTTACCTCTGTGCAGATCTAGATCCATATTACCACTTGCTACAATGGCATCAGTATCTTCCTCGGTTATATCACCTTGGTATACCAGCAATTTTCCACTTCCAATACTAAATTCAGCATGTCCTAATTATGTGAAAAATATTTCAATAAACAATAAAATGGAGATACATTTAAACCTGTGAGCAAAGGCAACCCTTGGGAAATCTGACCTTTATTGACAGATGGGCTTTATTCTGTGGTCAGTTTGTTCAATAATGGTAGTTATCAATGATGGTTTTTCAAAGAATAACCTTTATTCACAGAGTAGCCTTTATTTGGAGGTGGCCACAAGCACAGGTTTGACTGTACAAAAAATAAAGAATGTAAAAATTGAAATGGAAATATTCTACAGTTAATATTTACAAAATATCCTAATTTCATATGAATTTAGTATTTATACACAAGTCATACAGTGTCCATACAATGGTAATATTGTAACCCACCAATTGATTGTAAAGCAAGTTCATTATTTTGAGTAAATGCTCAATTTATGAACGAAATTATATCAATATCTGCAAGCCCATAAGCAAAAAAAATGTAGGGCCTCAATGGGCTAGTGGATATGGTCTCCAAATAGTAAACACTAGCCTCTCACAGCAGTGAGTTCAAATGTACCATACAGAAAGAATGAAAGGAAATAGTTCAGTCTCATTTATGTATCAATGTCTAGTAACAAAGGGTAACAAAAAGCAGCTGTATTGATGGATGCATCACCTCTCCCGTCTTTGACAAGTTGTCCTAAAGGTTTTCCCCAAGAACTAGACAACGATGATCTATCATCACCACCATCTTCATTCCAATTCTTCTCCTCAGAGAGGAACGCCTGAAAAAAAGAGATCAAATTTTCAATTAGGCCATCCTTCATTAAAAACTTTTTGGTTTGCAGTTACATGACTGACTCATTAAAAAATGTGCTGACAAAAAAAAACCTGTAGAAATTTGGACCGATTTCTGCATTAAAGAACACTCCATGAATATATTTCAACAAATTCAAGGGAAACAACCCATCACTGATATTTAAAAATCATATTGCGGTAAAGATGAAAACTTGCGATAAGTCTTTCATAGTTTGAGTGAAACAGGCATCAAGGTCAGTAACAAAAAAGAATCACTCCATACCTTTTAGATAGCTGGTCTATATCATCGCTTTTAATTCTATCGAATATCAATGAATCTTTACGAGGTAAAACAATACAGCTAACAAATTTCAAGTGATTTCATAAGATGACTGTATGTCAAACTTGTACATAAACTTTATGGACAGCCCTCATATTTGGATAATTTAAAACAAAACGCATCACTAGAAAGACATCTTATTCATTCCAATATCACAAAATGCAAACAAGACAGTAGCCACATTGAAGCCATCTTCCTGGTATGAATAGCATCCTGTAGAAAACGTAGCTTAATTCTACATAAAAAATCTATTATTGTCATTATTACCCCAAACGTGTCATCATCCGCAGTGTATATCACAAATCGCACACATCTGAGTGATGTTCGAGGATTATCCTTAACAAAGTTGCTGACACTTTTGAACATTTGTTTCGCAACCCTGTCTTTGGGATATTTCTGTGCTCCAGTACCAATAGCGGGGAATGAAATTGTCGATAAATTCTTGGAACTCGCTTCTTCTAGACATGCGATCATACACCGATTAATACCCTGAGACAAAACAAAACAGTGCAGTTTAGTATTATTTCATATTATGCTTTGGAAAGTTCCTGTTTTTTGCTAAATGCAAAATCCTGGCTGCAACCATACTCCAAAGGTTAGTGTGTGCTGGACTTGAACCCCGGAGATCCGGGTTCAAATCCAGGTCACAGCAGGTTATACCCTTCTATGAAAATTTGACAAAAATGTTGATTTTCTTTCATATGTGGAGAAGTTGCTGGCTCCATATGGAATGGTAAGTTAGTACTGGTTAGTACATAGTCCAGGAAAACTGGTTATGTGAACTGGTCACCATACATTGCTGAAAAGTTGTTGAAAAACGGCATTAAGCACAGTGAAAAAAAATGCCAAGTCCTTTTGCCAAACTCTTCCAATATTTCCTTATCTTTACCATTTTTTTCAATATTCCAAATTCTCCAAATATTACTTATTCTTTCAGAATACTCTTTTTTCACAATAATTCCTGTCATTTCAACTTTCAAAATCATTTATCGTTGTCATACAAAATTGCTGTAAACCATTTCAAAATAACTTTCTTACATCAAAGTTTGCAAATGATTTTAAATATTTTGAACTAAAGTCCGTATCATTTCAATACTTTTGGAATACATTACCTGCAAGCTTCTCGATGGATGACTGGAATCAAAGGATTTTACAGCAATATGAAACACATGAGAACATTTCAGATTTCCACCAGATGTGACAGCCACATCACCTAGTTGAATCCCGTTCGGATAATCAGAATTACATTCATCTTGTATGTCATCTCCAGCTGCCCGTAGAATGGCATTGGATGAAGCACCTTTCTTAAGATCTAGATCATCTGATGTACTATTTACAATTACATCAACCTAATATTAAAAAAAGAAAAACATACAGTCAAACCAGTAAACAACAGCCATCCATAGGAAAGACAAAATGTGACCTTTACTGACAGACAGCCTTCATTTGGAGGTCAGTTTGTTCTAAAAATTCAAAGAATGGCCTTTATTCATCAGTTGGCCTTTATTTGGAGGTGGCTGCAAACATAGGCTTGACTGTATAACAATGACTAGACTGTAAATTCTACTTTCTGACCGACTTTTTCGGTCCTTATGGATTAACAAATAATTAAGGGTTACAAATAGTTAAGGATTACAACCGATTGTCTATAGTACAATTATGATCAAAAATTTTAGTTTGAAATGATCTGGTTTTACATTAATTTTGTATTATGTTGACAGCAATACACCAAAGGTAAATGTTGCTAAGGCTATCCTTAAAAAAATGTTAGTTTGCAAGTATACAACCAAAACTTGTTGATCAGTTGGTAGGTAGGATTTTTTGATATTATACTTTCCTTATGTCCTTTTGAAGGGAGACTACTCCAGATTCCTTATGACCTTTTAAGGGAGACAACTCCAGAAACTTCAGGACCATTTTAAGGGAGACACTCCAGATTCTTTAGGACCTTTTTAAGGGACACTACTCCAGATTCCATATGACCTTTTCAAGGGAGACAACTCCAGGTTTTTAGGACCTCTTGAAGGGACACTACTCCAGATTCTTTAGGACCTCTTTTAAGGGAGACAACTCCGGATTCTTTGGGACCTTTTTTAAGGGAGACAACTCCAGATCCATTCGGACCTTTTAAAGGGAGACAGCTAGGACAGACAGATTCTTTATTTTTATTTATTTTTTCTTTATTTACCCTCTCTTTGACAAGAATAGCCTTCACCACCTTCACTTGAACTTTTCCAAACTTGTTAACCCTAGCAGGTTTTTGATCCCTGCTCATCCTTGATGGTTCAGAGTCAGGTTGTTGAGGAACATTCACTGCAAAATAATGAAGAAGAAATCAAAGAATATTGAACAAAATCAAAGAAAATCAAAGAATTTTGAACAAAATTAAAGAATACTGAACAAAATTTAAGAATGTTGAACCAAGTTAAAGAATTTTAAAGAAAAATCAAAGAATTTTGAACAAAATTTAATAATATTAAACAATAGAATACTGACCACATTAGAATATATAGAACAAAATTAAAGGAAATTTCAAATATGTTCTGTCCTTGTACTCTCCATTTTGTTACATACATGTACAGTATAACCCTTAAAAACTGGGGGACCATGACTGTGGTACAGTGGTTAGTGCACTGGACTTGTACCCTGGCAATCCAGGTTCAAATCCCAGTCACGGCAGCTCATACTCTTCCATGAAAATTTTACAAAAATGTTGATTTTCTTCCATATGTGGAGAAGTTGCAGGCACCTTGTGGAAGGATAATTAAGTGGTTAGTGTACAGTCCAGGAAAACTGATTAAGTGAACAGGTCACTGTATATAACTGAAACATTATTGAAAAACAGTGTTAAACCCAGTGACTAGGTCACTAAAAGCAACACATTAAAAACCGGACCCTACCAGACCTGTCCAAGTCTGGTTTTCTGAGAACACCAGTTTTCAGAGAGAACTATTGATTATAAAAGAGAAAAAAATGGGAATTGAAATTTTGTTCCATTTTCAGAGAATTCCGGTTTTCAAGGGTTATGCTGTATTTATCACATAAATTAACAAATTATTTCAAACATGAAACATAAGGTGATATTTACTGAGAAGTTTCGCATCACTAAACTCTGACTGCAAAGCTTGAACAAAGGCATTAACTGTACGACTATTGATATCACAAAATATCACTTCTTTCAAACCAGTCTGTTTATTCTAAAAGTAAAACAAAAACATAACCAAGTCAGATATGAAGAAGCAGGTCAAACATCCGAAACTGACCCTTTCAAGGCACAGACCTTGTTTGTCCCCATCACTTATAAATTGCTTCATTATGACCCCGGAAGACTGAAGATGATTCTTGTTTTTCAAAATGTGGTTCAATATTGAGTTTTTACTTCACATGTACAGTGACCATTCTATAGAATATATGTAGAAGTAGTAAGTTCCACAGAGGTCAGCAGCAAAGAAACTCATATTTCCCCTATAACAACACATCATTTCACCTATAACCATTCATAAAAAGATATATATTTTATGCACTATTTTACACTAAGTTACACCATTAATTACCAGTCAGAAAGCAGCAATATCATTGGTCAATTTATAAATTAAGAGATAAACTACCAATCATATGCTAGGAATCTGGTACTAACTAGTCTCCATGCTACCCAAGGCATTTTTTAACAGGTATTTTAGACAAAATATTTAACACAAAACAGAATTTTTACCTCTAGGTATGTATTCACAGCTGAAATAATAGTTGTACAGGCCTTATCTACAGGGTATTGATATATTCCGGTACAAAGAGCAGGAAAAGCTATCGACCTCTGACCTCTTTTAACCGTCTTTTTCAGACAATTGTCAACTGTGGCCTTCAGGAGTTTTTCTTCACCGTGTTTTCCACCATCCCAGTTAGGACCAGCGGCGTGGGCCACAAACTTGCAGGGTAAATTTCCAGCGTTACTTACAAATACATCACCACAGTAAAGTTGACCCTCTTTTTTGATTCTTTCATTGCACTCTGCTTCAATCACCTTCCCTCCTTAGGATGAAACAAAAATACAGTTAAACCCTGATTATTCGAATACAGTTGGGTCCAAAAAATTCTTTCGGATAATCCATGGTTTCAAATAATCCATTTTGGTATAATGTACTGGTCAAAAAAAAATGGTGTGGTGCATACTATGTCTGTTCATAATGTTATGCATTGCTTGTCACATCCCAGAGGATTCTAAAAATCAATTGTAATCAACTGAAAATCTCAAATAATAGGTGTGAAAATACATGCATATGCATTTATAGGGACCAAACAATACATTCAGATAACACCAGGTATTTGTAAAATCCAATTCTTATAACTGGGGTTCTTTTTACATAAAATATATATGGAGAAAATCGGGACCTTGGAAATATTTTGGATAATACCATGTATTCGGACAACCGATTGTCAAATAACCCAGTTTTACTGTAGTATTAATAAACTGAATGAACATCAAATAAATTGTATCTGCTTTACTAATTCAAGGATGGTTGCGTGGTCCACAACATTACATGGAAACTGTCCAGCATTACTTACTAATACCTAACTGTAATTTAGTGAACACTAACTTTTCATTCTATCAATGAACAAATCGTCATGAACAGTTCAGGGACTGCAGCTCTCCATATTAAAGCATCTGTAATAACGTTGCCCACAGCAACAAGCAAAATTTCTTAACTAGAGTAGATGTCAAAGTATTATTTATTCAATTTTTCTTAAATCGTTACGTCACTCATTTGGAGTTAGGCGTGAATGTTTCGGGATACAGATAACTCCTTGTATTTGATTGCAATTGTGCCAAAAATCAAGAAATCAAGATTTATTAGTTGCCCTTAAAAGCAAAAGCCTGACTTAGGTCTTCAGGTAAGTAAAAAGACCTACAGTATTAGTCACAAAGTAAGAATATGCTTTAGTAATGCGATCAATAAAAAATATTGGTTTGCGGTTAAGTGACCCAAACTTTTTGACCATAGGTGTAGCTAGGTATGCATGTGTTTTTGTTAACATTATATTCTTACGTTGAAAACAAAATACTAGAAAAATGAATAAAAACAGTTTTGAAAAAATCACTCAAAAAATTTTGGGGTTTGAGGATTTTTGAATGTGTCAGTCTCATAACTACAGACTAATATTTTTTTAGGGATGGCCTAAAATCTAAATTTAGTTATGCTGTAATTCCATGTTCACAAAATATAATAAAAAAATCAATATTTACATATAACACTGAACCCTTAAAGTGATTTGCAACATCATAATTTTCCGACGCCAATCTTGAGGTTTGTCCGTTTTACAGTACAGTCTAATCCGAATAAAAGCCACCCAGCGAATAACGGCCATTCTTTGAAAACCTACCACTGATTATTTAAAACAAACTATCCTCTGAATAAAGGCAACCTGTTAATAAAGGCCACCTTTGGTCTTTTCTGAGGGTGGCCTTTGTTCACAGGTTTGACTGTACCTTTATTATGGATAAGTTTGGCGAGTCCACCAGAATGTCTCAATTCCTTGTTGGCAGCATTCACTAACACATCAACTCTCACATCAGTAATATCACCACCGAAGACCTTCAGCTAGAAAAGATATAAAATTGATGTTCCCAACCATTAAACTAAAATTCACTATGCATGCCATTACATGACTCATTTTGTTAGACAGAAGGGTCATAGACTAATTCAATTTTTTTCTCCTATGGGGTAAAAAAACTATTTGTTTCTGGATACATGCACATTAAAAATAGGGTAGGTAGGTAAGTAGGGGAATTTCCTATTTGAATTTCTTTTATTATTCTTGAAAGCCAGTGTTGAGATTATTTTTGCACAGAGATGTAAAAAAAGTGAGACAGTAGATATACCATTCCTCAAGCCTAATAAATAGTCTAGGGTTTCTCAGAAAAATTAGGGTAGGTTGGGTAACCAGAAACAAACAATTTTTTATGCCTAGCCAAAATTTTGATCAAATGAAGCAGTAAATCAATAAAACTAATAAAGCTCCACTTGGTCAAAATCCTTAAAGATACTCAAAAAATCATTAAAAAATTGAAAATTTAACCTCTAGGTTTTAATTACGTAACAACTCATAATACGAAATAAAAAAAAAAAAACAGGATAATATGTTTATCTGGGGATATAGAAATGTTTTCAGGTAGCCAGTAAGCTACTTAAAGCAGAAAGGGGGTCTGAGGGTTCCTCCCAGTAAGGGGTAATTAATGCCCATGTGGGGAAAAAGTAGCCGGATAATGCTCAAATAGCTGGTTGATTTTTCCAGAGTCCGGCTGATTTCTACACCTCCGGTTTATTACAAGTCAATAACCAGAAATTCAAAAGGATATTTTCTTGAGTTCAACAGAATTTGATTTCCTGAAAATGCATATAAAGTGCCTTTCAGTCTGGACTGTTTATTGTAAAATATCAAAATAGCATTAAAAACCTTTATCCCAGTTGAATGAGTGGCCTCAGCACAACAGGTTACTTTATCAAATCTTGCCGGCGTGCCTTTCTTCTCACCATAACTTTTGTTTAAACCAGGTTTTCCGATATCAATATGACATGGTGTCTGCTTCTCAACCTTTTTAATACACTCTTTTCCTTTCTCGCAAGCTAAGTATCGACCAATGAGCTCACATTCGATGCAATGTTGCTTAACAACAATATCATCTTGTAGATTTTGAATCATGCGTTTACCCGCACGAATACCTTCAGATGTCCCTGTAAATGAAATTATTGAAATTACAGCCAAGCCTTGTTTAATGGCCACCTGTGAACAAAGGATCATAAATACTATAGACCAGTAAACCTCTGAAAGAAGGCCTACTGAGCAAAAAAACCATATTTTTATCTCCCCTTGTTGACTTTTGTTAGCAGTTTTGAGGGTATAATAGTTAACTTTGTATAATGACTTAAGTCAGGGTTTTTTCTCAGCATTTTGGGAACATGACCCGACCCCCAGAATTGGGAATTTTCGCGACATTTTGGACAAATTGGGAAAAAGTCACACTATAAAATAACTCAAAATAATCAAATAAAAGTAAAAATAACAAATATTATGTTTACTTTTGTTTTTAGATATTGATAACTTTGTTATTTGAATGAATTAGACATTCAATAAACATTTGAACTGCTGTAAATTATTTTTTTTATTTCTTTTTTCATTTGAATAGGGAATGTTTGCCATTGGAAAAAATTATGCTTTTTGCCATTGGGAACGTGACCGAATATCGGTTGTCAAAATGGCCCAAAAAAACCCTGTAAGTAAAACACATGTTTGATATAGAAATTTTATATGAATAAAGGAGTTATTGGTTGTGTATCTTGTATCGCATCCACAATCTTGACAGTATTTATCACAGAAGATATAACAAAAAAATGGCAAAGCATTGACTGATTGACTGAAACAGAGCCACACTTTAGCAGACAGGAAACAGGAATTTCCTTTTTTGTTTGAAGAAAAAATATCCGTACTAATAAGAATAAGACATATCCAGACCACATAATTATAGGGGACTCAGTGTTTTTAACATACTTACCTTCCAAGGTCACAGCACCTCCAGCTTCGTCAAGGTCAACATGATTTAGTCCTCGTTCTTTCAAGTTTTTCTTTTCTCTTTCAAACACATTTCTTCTCACTTGCATAATGTATTTTACAATTTCTGGTTTTAAAGACATCTGCTCTTTATAGACACTGTTAATAGCTAGGAATTTGTGTAGCTCATCAGAAACTTGATCTTGCAAGGAATCAGTTGTGTATATCTCAAGTTGCCTGTCATGTTCTTTGAATTCAATACAGCCCCTAAATTTCTGCTGAAGGGATCTCTTGGTTGTTTTCCATTTCTCAGACTGCATCGCATCTTTAGAACCAGCATCTAAAGGAATGGTAATTTTCGTCAGATTTTTCCAAATCACGGATTCTATTTCACTTATATGGTTGTCTTCCAAGCAATAAATGATTAATTTGTCTCCCTTGAAGTCCCAAACATATATTATGCCTTCCTCCTTTAGAACCTCTTTGATTCTGTTTTGAACAGTTTCATTTTGAAGCAACTTTCCATTCTCCATTCCAATTTTAACAGTGTATGGTCTTATGTTTTGAAGAAGTTCAAACATATTAATCAATGCTTCATCAACATCGACTTTCTTACCAGTAAATGTTATTTTCCCTGTTTCTATTGATATCTCAACCTTCATATTCTCAAACCTGGACTCACAATTTTTAATAAAGCCATTAACTACAAGAAAATTGAGTTTCCACTTTTGTAACTCCTTAGTCTTTACAACAGATTCTTTCTTCCGTTTCACATTGACCTTAACCTCATTTATTGAATCTTCAACTTTTTTCCATGACTCGCCAAACATTTCTTTGTCTCCGACCATACTAAACAGGCATTGAGATTTATCAGGAAAAACTGACACAGACTCACTGTTGGGCACATTCACTTTTCCTAGCTCATTCAAAGCTTCATCAAACATAGACTTTTCCACTCCAATACTTTTAACTTTTAACGCATTGACAAACCTCTCAACAATTTCAACGACTTTATCAGACCATGATTGGACAAGAGATCTATGAGCCTCGCTTTCATCCAATGAGCATTCAATACTAATAGGGGTATCATCCCAAATCATTTCAGCAGAACATGCCTTTAACTCTTCATCTAACTTAATTCTTCTCTTTTTATTCATTTTCAGAAATTTCAACTTATACTTGTCAAACTTATCTAATACAACAGGCTTAGGCAACTTGATACCCTCACATCCTCTGGGAAGGCCAAACATTGCAATGTAGGGCTGCACTTTGACATGACATCCAAGTATTTGATGGTCTGTCTTTTGACACACACGAGAAACAGCTGAAATTAAATGTGTTACAAAGAAAATGAACACTAAAGAAGAATTGTGGAGACAACAATTAAACTTTTAAATTAAAAAAAAATGACAACAATATTTTATTTTCAAGGAATGATTACTTTATGTTGTAAAAAATTGATACGACAAACCTGTCTGTATTTACAAAAAGGGAGTAGCTAAGATTTTTCAGTCTAAAATCTGCCATCTTATCTAAGATATATCTAAAAAACAAGGCTGCTATTTCTCAATACCAATTGCATGAGTACATGAATATTTCATACACAAGAGGGCTGTCAAGAAATTCATATACAATATGTAAGCACAGGTATACACATTGTGCAAATGCTAACTTGTTGACTGTACATGTGTTCTTGACAAGTCAAGGTAAATTCTAGAAGCAAGTTACGACAAGCACAAAAATGTCAATATTCTGGTCATTACTGAATACAGTAAAACATTGTTATCTCCAGGAGTCATCAGAACAGACTAACTGCTCAACATAAATGTGGTGCTCGTAATAATGAGGTATTTGCTTGTTGGTTGAAAATTGTACAAAACTAAGAACTGAAATTGACGGGACTTCAAGACGTCCTTGAGATAAGTCAAGTGTTTGTGATATCGATGCTCGTAATAATGAAGTTTTACTGTATGTAATCACCATCCTATTGAAATGATCTCAAAGCGCTCTCTCTCTTTTAGGGACTGGGGCCGGGGCCCTGGGAGGGGGGATGTCACATCATTTTCAGTTCAAGGGGGAATTTCAAAAGTCTAATTAATATAATAGGTGGAGGAATTTTTACCAAAAATAGGGGAAAAAAGTATATTCCAGAGGTGGGGAATGGGGGCCGAATTTTGGCCCCAAATTGGGGAGATCAAGAGCCCTGGATCTTTAGCACATTTTTTGTGATATTTATTGAGGTTATAAACCCTGAGATCCTCCCTCATACTCAAATCTCATTCTCAACTTTCTCTAGTTAAATAATTCAAAACCATTAGTTTTTGATCCAATTTTGTATTTATATATGTTCTATACAGAACACTGTGACAAGCGTCCAAATGTGACAAGAAATATTCTTTAAAAAATCAAGATTAAAATATACAGTAAAACCCCGATTTTGAGACCACCCTCAGGACCTAAAAAAGGAGGCCATAATAATCATGTAGTCTCATTGTCATGCTGAATTATAGGGGAGTTATTGAAAGCGTGTCTGAAAATAAGTAGTTGTTATAATAAATTGGTCATAATATTGAGGTGGTCGGTATGTGAGGTTTTACTGTACTAAGTTCAGTGAACTTACCACCAACTTCTCTGAAAGTCAACACACAGTACTCATTATTTGGTGAAAGTTCTGTTTTGGTGACATCCCCGCCATTGCTACGACGTGTGTTCTCAAAGTAAAGAGATATGCCGCTCTCGGTAGCATCTTTTGGGAGGTCTGTGACTACAATGGAACTGGTTTCAGGAACTTGTAATGGAATCATGTTCATATGATTGATTTGGTAATTCTTGCACATTTCCACAGCTTTACTGAAGTCTGAAAAACCGTCAAGTAAAAAAGTAGTGGCCCCTTACTCAAGGATTCTCATAGAAGTTAAGATCCTTGCTAAGAAATAATGTCAGAACAGAATTGATGATCCAGTGGTTAATGTATCTGACTGGCAGCAACTAGCCCCTGACCCCTAGCCCCTGTGAGTTCAAACCTATGCTGGACTAGCCAAATTTCATGAGTGAGGAAGCTGTCCAGCTAGGTTACAGAACAAGTCAGTGATTCTACCAAGGGGTGTGATGTTATACTGTGACCTTGTTCCACGTTTAAAAAGCTGGAAATATCTGCCATATGATGCAGGCGGTTGATAATACTTTTAACAAAAAAACATTTGAGACCAAATTGTAGTATACATTATGAGAGCTTGTCATAACTATGCTAAAAGATTCAGAACTTTTCATTTCATGAGTAAATGCAAATTATTTTTTGCACTGTTTAAATCTATGACATTAAAATTAAATTTTGGAACTTGATAATAATTTCTCACCCAAAAACCGTATACAGTAAACTCTCGTTATCTCAAGGAGGTCAATGGAACAGACCAAATGCTTGAAATAAATGTTGCACTCGTGATATAGAGGTATTTGTATGTTGGTTGAGAAACTATATACAGCAAAGAACAAAAATTAACAGGCCTTTAAAAAGACAATTTGAGTGCTCGTAATATTAATGCTCGTAATAACAAAGTTTTAATGTCATAGGCAAACAAAATAATTAAAGCATGTTTACACTAACATCCTTAAAAGATATAGAGACAGAAGGTCAGCAAACCTTTTTCAAACATGTTTTTAAAGTTTTACAATACATTTCATATGAAAATGAAGATATCATCGAGAAAAGACTGACAGTCACCAACAAAAAAAGTCAATGGTCTGGAGAAAACAAACAGAGTTGGTCGGCTTTCTGGAAAGCAGAAGCTCTCAATTTTATGTCTTACCAAATGGTTTGGCAAAGTTTACAAGGGCTTTGCTATTTTCAGAGTCAAAATCAACTGATATCACTTCTATTTTCAATCTTGCTTCCAGAAAATTGGTCAACTGTTCATCTGTAACTTCATGTGGTATTTCTTGCAGGAGTAATTGTGTCTGGCTGATTTTGAATGGCCGCACTCTCAGGACACACCCCTCCACTTTATGATCCCTGCTAAGAACTGAATTGACGACTAAAAAGATAAAAAATAGATTCAACATTTTTTTGGTTATGCTAAAATCAGTAAATATGGGATTTGATCATGATAACCAATTTTTTTTCTTCTATTGTTTCGACTGAGAATTTTTCCTGAAAGAACCCAATCTGAGTCCAATTGCCGAAAAGAACAAAATTTTTGCAAATAAGTCAGTATTTTTAAAAATTCCCAAATTGACAAAATGCAACAAAATTGAAAAGCTATTGAAATAGTGTGATTTCTACAAGCAAACAATATTGGTCTGTAAAATAATACCTTAAGGTTACACGATTGAACAATAAATAAATGAATGAACACTGGATAGAAGGGAGTGAGGAAGAAAGGATGGAAGAAAGATAGAAAGGAAGAAAAGAAGGAGGGGGTGGGGAAGAAAGGTAAGAAGAAAGAAAGACAGAAAGACAGAAAGAAAGAAGGGAGGGAGGGAGATAGTAAAAAAGAAGAGAGGGGGTGAGGAGGAGAAAGAAGAGGGAAGGGAAGGGAGAAAGAAAGGGAGGGAGGGAGAAAAAAAGGAGAGGGAGGGATGAAGAAAGGGAGAAAGAAGGAATGGATATATAAAAAAATGAATCTAACCTCTTCGATTATGAAACTTTATCAATAAGAACTCCTTTTGTCGACAGAGGTTGAATGACACTATTTCACCCCCACCAGAACGTCGTTCATTCTCAAAATAATATCTCAATCCATCCTCGGTACAGTCAGACTTAAAACCTTGTACCTAATAAAATGAACAGGTAAATGGTCCAGCTCAAATTATTTTACTTTTAGTCAAAATATGCCCCAAAAATACTTCAAAATGCTGCTAAGACTTTATAATAAATCTAAGTTAACAGGCACTTGTTAGAAAAGCCCATCATGAGAGCAAACAGCTACTCTTTAGAATATGTATGTATTGGTGAATGCCTCTGAATAAATGACCACTTAAGCATGAAAGCCACATTGCTTTTATAATGGAATTAGACCAACAGTTTGACTATTAGTGAACATTGAAAATTACAAGAAGAGTATATATTTTCAACACAACAGAACATTTATTTTTATAAAAAAGCTAAATGAAAACAGAAGAACCGAACCTCGATAGTGTCTGTATGTGTTAGATATTCAGCAGACATTACTTCTTCATTAACTGAAGCGCTGAATGTTTGTGACCCTCCGCCATCAGGTTTATCCGTGTTTTGGCCATCTCTGTAGTGAGTGCCAGAATCTATATTTTCACGGGAACGTCTAAATGGTTTGATGTTTAACGTTTTTTTATTGAGTACACAAGGATTACTTTCATGTTTCTGAAGAACTACAGCAGCATCTAAAAATGTTCAAAATCAAACAAATCACGTAATACAATAAAAAGTGACTAATTGTGACATTTTTGTGGCGTGTACACCCGTCTGCAACAGTAATTTAGTTACATACTTGCGGGTACTACATCTAACTTGTCATCTTGGAGTACCAACCAAGAATTACCGTGTTCTCAGGAAGTAATTTGGTTCAGATGATAATCATCCGCAATGCAAATTCCATTGGCATGAGTCATGCTCCCAAAACAAAATGGCGATTCAGTTACGGTCACTTTGGTCACTGTTTTACAATATAAGGCCTGAACAAAAAAAAGTTTGTTTCTGGTTACATGCCCAAAAAAATATGGGTCGGTAGGTAGGAATTTTTTCACTGTTGTGGAAATTACAATATAGCACTAAGATTTGGATGCAGTAAAAACTTATGAGTCAGCAGGTAAACAATGGGTTGGTCGGGTAACCGGAAACAAACCTATGTTTTTTAGGCCTAATTACCAATTCTAATGACATTGCCAATCAGAATAGGTGAAATCAAATTATCACTAAAGTTCTTGGTGATATAAATACAGTCAAACCTATGTTTGCAGTCACCTCTGAATAAAGAGCACACTGTGAGTAAAGGCCACTCTTTGAAAAACTGTAACTGATTACTTAGAACAAGCTGACATCCAAATAAAGACCACCTGTCAATAAAGGCCACATTTTATCTTTCCCAAGGGTGGTCTTTGTTCACAGGTTTGACTGTATTATGAAAAGGAAAAACAATGGATTATAAACAAGATACCCAGCTGTTGACATCAAACCAGATTTTCAACATTTTATTGAGCAGAAAATATTTTCCTGTTTTAAGCAATAGTGACCTTAACCCTAACTCCAAAACCCCCCCAAATACAAAACCTAAGCTAGATCTCCATAACTACTTGCTTCACACTAAATCTTGATAAAACATATAAAACGAGAATCAATTTCTTAACATTGATGTCTACTCACCTTGGCCGAGAATTCATGTCAATCTAATGACCAGACTTTTCATTGAAAACCTGGTTAAAAATGGGCAAAAAATTTTTTTCCATAAATAGGTAACAATAATTACCATCAACACTACCGAATGTGATAATTGCACTTTTCGAATCTGCACTAATGTCAACTGTAGAGACCCCCGAGCTGAGTGTTCCGAACTTTCTCCTGTTTTCAAAATATAGGATTAGATCTTCTTCTGTAACATCCCGGGGTAAGTTTTGAACTTCAATCATGGAATCTTAAGTAGAAACAGAAATATATGTACATAAGTTACAAAGTAATCCAAAAGACACACCCCTTTTCAATACGGAGCCAATTGATAGGAGGTCTAAGTGAAATTTGAGTTGTATTTTCACATAACCAAAGGCGCATGCGCTAGTTTGAAAATGAAGCACTAGTTTAGACAGATTTAAATTCTGAATCACAGGTTTGACTGTTTAACAAGGTTTTTCTATGATTTGACCTGGTGACCTAGTTTTTGACCCTAGATGACCCATGTTCAAACTTAAACAAGATATCATTGAGACGAACATTCTGACCATGTCTGATGAAGATTCGCTCAAAAGTGTGACCACTAGAGCATTAACAACCCCCAGGTGTGGATGCCGGACGCTGGAGTAGACTGACTGATCACTATAGTTCACTGAGCGCTAAAAAAGGGTAGGTCAGGTCAGTGGGAACCAGAAAATTTTTACGTCTAACTTTCTTACCTTCTGGTGTACCAATTGTGGCATAAGTATTGCCCAGTTGTACCGGAGTGAGGTATCCATCTAAAATAATAACAAAAAAAAACCATACTAATGCTGTACATAAAATAAGAAAATATCAACTACTGTCAGAAAAACTCATTTTATGACCACCTCATTATAACGACCATCTCATTATAACAACCACCTCATTATAACGACCACCTCATTATAACGACCACCTCATTATAACAACCACCTCATTATAACGACCACTTCATTATAACGACCACCTCATTATAACGACCACCTCATTATACCAACCACCTCATTATAACGGCCACCTCATTATAACGACCACCTCATTATAACGACCACTTCATTATAACGACCACCTCATTATAACGACCATCTCATTATAACGACCACCTCATTATAACGACCACCTCATTATAACGACCACCTCATTATAACGACCACCTCATTATAACAACCATCTCATTATGCTGACCACTCAATTTGGACAAGTTTTCTATGTTTCTTCTATATTCTGTATTTCAACTTGATAATCAGACCACCTCAATATTTAGACTGGTCGAAATGATGGTCAAAATATATTTATACAGTAAAACCTCGATATTTTGACCATCATTTGGACCAGTCTAAATATTGAATAAGTAATGGCAACTGCTAAAAAAAGCAATACATGGTTGATGATTTTCTCTTTCATAAATTTTCAGACGGTAAATAAATTTCAGTTTGATTTTAACGTTACGTATCATGATCATCTTTAAATTCTGCTTTTGTACTTTTGTACGCATATTTCCAAAAGACTGGTTCTTTCGTCAATTTTAACAAAATTTTTAACTTGTGGTTTAAATTAAACCTGGCCCTGAGGTCAACGATCTTGAGAGAAGTCTCCACGCTCAAATCTCAATTTCATTTCCAATGAATTATGGTTGAAAATATAACAGCTTTTTAATGCGAAGATACATAATCAGGTCAACTATGCTGTCAGAATGATGAAGTATTAGCACCATGATTATTTTATCATAATTAACATAAAAATATAAAAAAAAATTGTGCTTGGAGACTAATCATAACCTTGTACCCAGATTTTATTTACTTAAAGAAGTGCCTGGCTTCCACCAACCAAACCAATATTTTTTTCTGCCAACTATAGACTTTTTTGGCCTCAATCAATGCTCTTCTTTCAGAAATTTTCAGTTTCGTGATTAAAAACTACAATGCATATCTCTGGACTTAGAAGATTTGAAAAAAAGTTCTATCAAATAACAACCATTTTTTTTTTTGATGTTAGCCAGAACAAGTTACATGTATATAATTTTTCGGCCTTACCATCATCAGAACGCCGTTGTCTTGGCAAAGGTGGTAGAGGCCTTGGTGCCTTTCTGCTCATAATGGTAAAATCTCTCCTATCTATGAAAATGCTAAAATCAGATAAATAATTACCACCATCAAACAATAATGAATACAAACAGTTAAATGAATTAGCAATTAGCAAATCATTCCAGTTTGACAATCGTGCTTACTGACTGATCAGTCCAGCTTCTTGGATCGTACGCAATTAGGAGTAATGCTAAAGTTGAAAGACAGAGATGGGTCAAGGCAATATTGTTTCCAAATTCTGCAATTTACAGCAAGTAAGACAATGGTTTTTCAGGGTTTTTTTTGTTAATATATATCAAATATCTAAAGAATTTCTGCATTGATTTTATATTTCTACATAAATGATTCTATCATTCAAAAGTTGGGTGTCAAAAGATTACGATTCTCAAAAATCAAGGGAGTGGCTTCTCTCCCCCACCCCATCAAGCTTCAGTGCCTTACCTGGCCATAAATAAATAACAAAAAATACACCGACTTTAGTAACCATCAAAGTATTTCTTTATAAACTACAAAAAGTCCTAATAAAAAGATACCTGGTATTAAGTCCCTATATAGACCCTGAAATTTCCAATCAACAAAAACTGGGAAAGCAGAATCGAAACAAGAAGAAGATCATATTTCAGTCACTTTACACTTTAGGAGTGGCCATACATTAAATAAAATATTTTAACAATTTGAAGAATGCGACAGTTTATGAGAAAAAAATGTATAAAGAATAATTCCAAAACAGATGTTGAAAACAATCATAGGTTCGGTACTGACAAATTTACCTACATGCTGGACACAGGCATATATTATAATCTAGACTTTGAAATCGAAAGTAGATATATCAAAGCTTAATCATCGACTCATAACTACATTACAGACATTCAAAATGTAAGATTGTACTTAATTATCATGACTTTACTTAATTTTTTTCAAAAGCTAATAAGGTTATGAACGAAAAATGATATAACAGAATAAGTCTGAAATCGAAAGTAGAAAAATTAAGCATACGTTTTTTAATCAACTATATGTACTTCATATAATTAAGTTTCCTTTAATTCCACGTAACTGCTAAACCAAAAGATTATAAATGAAGTATGTATAAGTTTACGTTACTAACAAAAACTACCATAATTCTGAGATGATTCATGTAGATCAATATGTGTTTCCGAAAAGTTTCTTTTCTGGAAATGATCTAAAAATAGCTATCGTGATATGGTTCTATAAATAGAACTTGGGAAATCCACTTGACTTTTGTTCCACTGGCGGCTCAGGGATTCTAATTATTCCAAGACCTATTATCAATGTCCACTTGCATTGAAATGCTTAATCGTGTTAGATAAAAAATGCTTATTTCCACAATGCATTAACCCCCGCGTGCCGTCCCTGTAACACAAGTATTATCACATGGTTCGGTTGCTTTTAAAAAGGACGAATTAGAGTAAAGTTCATATTAATTACTACTAATAATAAATCAGTTGTCGAATTAATGTAAATTAGCGATGCAAACGGTCGAATTAGGATCTAGTTTTTATTGCCCAAGTTCGAACTGATACGCCCTTAAACGTTATACTCAATCAGGGACTCTACATCATACTTGTAATGTTGGTTCCCTGACTCAATTATCACAGCTGAAATAACGCTTGTATCTGGTCATTGGCAGGAATGAGAGGTGTATACGCACATTGAGACACGAAGTGCCGATGGGGGAGGGTGTATTTTGGTTTTACAACATAGGTCGCGGATTTTTTTATTCCCACATATGTATGCGTATTGTGCCTGAGATCATTATACACATTATGTGTAATGGTCTCAAATTGTGCGTAATGGGCGCTACGTCCTTGCTTGTCAATGTATCTGTTATAGGGCTGTCATTGATTCAGTTTTTTGCAAACAAGCAAAAATCATATACCGGGAAAGCAGTTTCGACAATACATCTATACATAGACAGGCCCACATGAAGCTAATATACGAGTTTTGATATAAATATTATTTTAGTTTTACATTTTTATATTTCACTTTTTGTAAGAATCTACGGCTGTATTTGATACCAAACCTGTCAAATCTCAAGCCTACAGACCTAAAATAAAACCCTCACGCTCAATTGACAAAATCTCGTGCTTTAAACGCGACCGACTTTCCAATCTCAGTCTTTCAGTCTCAGGCCCTGGCAGCAATGTGATATCCGGGCTACGTTTGATTACAGACAGACAGACGGACGGACGGACGGACGGACAAGAACACTTATCGTGCTAAAACCCTCCAGCGCTTGTAAAAAATCATTCGAATTGTAGCAGTTATTTTGTCAGCGAACTTATCCTGCACAAGGGACCTAACCACTGCGGGTAGTGTCATCGATTATGAATTGTATCCCTTCTTACCGTTCCAGTAATGTCCAGCCGGCTGTATTAAGCTTGTTCTAATGCTTCTTGTAACCGGTAAATGGTTCTCACTAGTTTAAATAGCTAAAAACCCATGTGTGCTTATTGATGAACTAAAATCAATCTCTGGACAGTTGAGTAAGGTCTCGTACCAAATGTTCGTATTTTGTTCTACAAACGTTGAAAAGAAGCACTTTCATCTTGATGGTACGTACGCGTGTCTCCACTATGTTCCCTCCCTCCACGAAATTATTTTTATAGCATGTAATAAAGGTTCGATCAACATTTTGTCAGTTTATCTTTTAATACATGCGCGGTTCAATAAGTCCCCTTTGTTCTTTTTTTATTGAGGTTCTAGATTAAAGTAAAGTTATGATATCGCATGTAATAAATTCGCACTCATCGCTATTTAATTCATAAAGGTTTCCCGTGCAGATATATAACAATAAACAAACATATATAGGTAATTAAGTAAATAACGATCTATTTATATACGTCTGCTTGAAAGTCCAGACAACTGTGGGGCTGTACTGTTAAGTTTTTTTTAACTTGTAACAATAACTCTCATATTCCCAAAGATACGCAAAATCAGCCAAATGAACTGAAAAAAGAGAGAAATCCGTCTCCGAGAGTTCGTATAATAAATTGATTTTAACCAAATATTCCATTTGTTGTTATCAATAATTGTGCAAGCTTATCCCAAAGAGACGCTGATTTGGCCATTTAATTTCCTGCCTAACGGAATGAAGTTTGATAGTAAACGAAAACTAGTAGTATAGGCTGTGTAATATATCCAGTGACAAGCGTTTTGTTTCCTTCAAAGTTACGCGCCTCTGAACAGTTGGCAATATATCTCGACGTTATAAAAACACTTGGCATTACGAAAAGGCCAGAGTGACATGTCATGCATTCTATCATATTTTTTTCTGATTTACTTAAACTCAATTTTGTTCAATAAACATAAATAAAACATATTCTAATGTCTACTTAGTAGAACACATTCGTTTTAAAGTCTATCGGTTCAAAACGCACACCGCGGAGGCATATTTTAACTCCACGGTTATTTGCAACACACTAACTCAAACTTCAGCTTGAAAAGTCCCAACCATTGTTTCATTGTTATCGCTTGAATCCTTCTTACATTTTTTATGTCCAAATAAAGGTCAGGATTTGAACGGACCAGTTTGACTTTAGTTTGAAAAAATAGTCATGCTTCCGGTTACTTGACAAAAAATAGGATAAGTGGGTCGCAAAACTTTCCTTCCTATTCTGTTTTACTTCTAAGCGTATCCTCCGTACTTTTGAGAAACGATACTTCCTTAAATATTTTCGTAATACCACGATTGGTTGTACTTTTTTTATTTCGCTTTTGAAAAGACTTACGCGTCGGCGCCGAAAATAGGATCGGTTGGGTAACCGGAAACATGACTATTACAGTCAAGCCTGTGTTTGCGACCGCCTCTGAATAAAGATCACCATGTGAATAAAGGTCATTCTTTGAAAAACCGACACTGATTATTTAAACAAATTGACTTCCGAATAAAGGCCATCTGTCAGTAAAGGCCACTTGCTGTATTTCCCAAGATTGGCTTTTATTCACAGGTTTGACTGTATTTTTGGCCTTATCTGTTGAGGTACGGCGCTTTAGTGAATGGCCATTCCATCTTTGCGTTTACAATTTTCTTCAAATAATTCAGAGAGAGTCAGACACTAAAATGAAGATGGATATATAGCCTCAGTGTTTTTCGCGTTTCTGACTAAAACAAGACAAGAGAGAGTCCGAGCGGTTCCGTGTTTTCAAGATTCGTGAAAGATCGGCCATCGTTTCTGTCTGACAGACAATCACAGTGTGGCTATAAGTCAAGTAGTCGATAGATTAACGATTATACCAAACGAAACAGTCCCGAAAGGCTCGGGCGGTCAGTGAATTTAGTGCTGCTCAATTTAATAAACTGCTATCCAAATAATTGGCAATTGATGCGAGAGTCTAACACAATACTACCAGCGCCGAGGGAATCGTGAAAGAAAATTGCAAGTGAATTAATTTGATAACTTAAGTCAATAGGGTAACTATTACGAGAGACAAAGAAATTTATTGTAGAATTATGGGCTTTATATTCATCCCATTTCTGCTATATGTCTGCTATTAATGAAAATCGAGGAACATTACTGACTTTTATGCTAGACATAAGCTATGAAGCGGTTGAAATCTGCTGGAGTATAAACAATTTAAAATCTACTGTGGTTGTTGTCGCGTTTTTCGCTGCCTTTTTATGCACAGATTGAGCAAATAAACTACACCAGCCTTAAATAACATTGCCACATTTTGCTTTTTATCACCGTTTGAATACATATTTCAATGTTTATGAGTTTGCGGTCTTTTCATAAATATGGAAATCGTATGCGGAGAGTCGGGAATTTGCTTGTGGTAGTAGATGCTAAGATTTGTATTAAGATGACGGCGCGTTTGATTTTAACTCAAGTTGGCGCATTATATTTATTATATGCAACTAAGACCTGGCGGATTAAATGAATACACGTGAATTAAATGCAAAGATGAAACTGAATATAATCTTATAGCAGCTAGCGGATGTGCTTAACAAAACACGCGCGCTTGAGAACGGAACGGAACAGAATAGAACAGAACAAAATATTTATTTGATTTGTATTTAAGCACATCATCTGCATGTATATACTATTCCAAACACACACACATAGTATAAAATTACTTCAGAAAATGTTTTTCATCCAGTCAACACACGATAATAGTTATTGTATAATCATAAATAAAAAAAAATGCTGGTTTGATGCGAGAGACTCTTTAAAAATCCCTAATTTTTTTAACGATTTGAAAAAATACTTTTTTCGTTCAGTTTTTAGTACAGCACAAGGTTATAATATTAGAATGAAAAAAAATAATGGCTGCCTACCTACAGATTATTAAAAGTTTGGGTCGCCGCAAACCAATATTTTTTTTAATGACGGCCTTGGAAACATTTAATACAACATGCTTATATTTTAATACTTCTTCAAAAGAAATTTGAAACGTTTCTGGACATTTGACATTTTATGCAAAAAATATACCCCTAGATGTTTGATAGCAAAATAATTCAAACCGTTTTATTCATGAAGAGAAACTGAAGAATATAATATCAGCGTAAATGACCGGAGAATTAGTCCTATCCGAAGTCTGTTGCAGTTTGTTATTTCCACATAAAACAGACCAGATGTTGGGGGTCGATTGCGTTTGATAGAGTGGGTTATCACTCGCCGTATCTTCTA
This sequence comes from Lutraria rhynchaena, assembly GCA_008271625.1. Classification (NCBI taxonomy): domain Eukaryota; kingdom Metazoa; phylum Mollusca; class Bivalvia; order Venerida; family Mactridae; genus Lutraria; species Lutraria rhynchaena. Next base: position 12,405,831 of record VIBL01000001.1, on the reverse strand, counting down.
ATCAAAATGCTGATCTGTCATACACTGTATTACCTTACACACAGAAAGCCTGGGGTTTAAAATTAAGAAAATTGTGTCACAACTTATTTATTTTGTTCTCATCAAATTATTCGCAATTAAAGATAGCGAACAAACATGTTTCATATGTGAAATTACCCCGAACTTGTTACTCTGAACATATGTTCCTATTTCTTTGTCTTTTATTAATGGATGTGATTCAATATTAATTTACTTGAAACAATATTGTTTGATGTCATAATGTGTTTCTGTCGCTCATGTTGTTTCAATCATAGCAGTATTTTGTCAAGGCCGTAAGAACGAGTTGGCCTACTTAGGGAAATGCCTTTTTGTTGATAGTACGCAATATGTATTAGAATGTTAAAATACAATATACATGTATTAATATTTATATTTTGAGAGAAAACAAAGAGCTGCGGCTGCAAATATTGCTGCTGCTTCTGCTGCTGATGATAAAGATTATGGCGATGATGGTGCTTGCCGCTACTGCTGTTGATGATGATGATGATCTGAAGACGCCGGTGCTGTTAATGATGATGATAATAACAATGATGTTGTTTTTACAATTTTATGACAAACAAGAAATGCCTAACAAAAAGTTTACTATGTGAACGACTGTGAAAATGATAAAGATAACGATGAGACGACGAATATAACTCTGATGGTGATGATAATGATGACGATTATGATGATGATGATGGTGGTGGTGATGATGATTATGATGATGATGATGATGATGATGATGATGATGGTGATGATGATGATGACGATGACGATGACGATGACGATGATGATGATGATGATGCAGGTGACGACAATGGCACTATGTCGGCGATGACGATGAAGCAGACGTCGATGAACAATACTTTGATGGTGGTGGTGATGATGATGATGAATGTGATGGTGATGATGATGATGATGATGAAGATGACGATGACGATGATGATGATAATGATGATGATGATGATGATGATGCAGGTGACGACAATGGCACTATGTCGGCGATGACGATGAAGCAGACGTCGATGAACAATAAGAGGAAACAAATAGCACGCATCGTTATCATGATGATGACATCAAATAGATTCTTAATAAAGTCTTTTCTAAATCACTACCGTCTCTAAATGTGCTGATATTTTTTGTATCTTATTCCGTTAAAATAATGACGCGCAAAAGTTAATGTTCGTAATTTATGGAGGGCGCATTCACTGCAACTCGATTACTCGTTATACTGTGAAATATCCCGGTTCAGGCCTACGGGAGCTGCTTAATGTCGAACGTACAGTCTAAATAGAAGTGGACAAATTTGAGATGATCCGGATATAATCCCGTTTTATACTCTAATTATAGTTAATTTAATGAACCATTTAGATCGATGATGTTTCAGTCCCAAGCTGACGATGGAAATGTGGTGGTCTCACACTGATATGAATTCGGTTAGGGTTTGATGTAACGCGAAGAATTTGTCTGAATTCTCACCATTGCTACTGAAGACCTAAGGCCATTCATAATTATGTGTTTGTTTGGCATACACCGACTGACTCTTAACCCATACATCATTTAATTTCAGCATTTTAAAGAGAACGGGTGTGATCCATTTTCTGTCAATATTTTAGGGGCTTGTTTGTGTATGGGTAGAAATCGTGATTTTTCATTAAAACTTCTAATAAACAAATTGTTCTAAGTGTTGGACCTAAGATTTAAATGAATGGCAGTACAGCTTGTCTTAGTTTTGTTAGGCATTTTGTTGAACCTCCGAATGATAAAATTGAGTATGATTATTGATGCAAGATTTTGATAAATTTGATTTCATATAAAGTACTTACTTTCACAGTATGTAAATATAATAATTAGGATTAAATACAAAATTGAAATTGCAGTTCAATGCATTTACTTATCATAAAATTGTTATAATTACGTACCCGTGGTAATTGCCACTATATTGTAATGAAACTTGATTAAAGTTATTTTTCATACGTACATATCAGAGCTAAACAGCATTTTGACTCTTGAGAATTTGTACCCCTGAAAACCGGTACCTTCCGGGCTGGGCCATAAGTCTGGTTTCTGAAAATTCCGGTTTTCAGAGAACTATCGATTGTAGAAGAGAAAAGAAATTTGAAAATTCGTCTAATTTTATAGGGAATTCCAGTTTTCATGGATTATACTTTATTTTGACAATGAAATTCATTCGCTGATTGGAATAATTATGAGTTATATAATAAAATTATTCACAATTTATAATTTGTTTCTACGAAAAAGAAACTGATTTATAGTCTGCACGAATTGCTCGTCGTAATTTTGAACATCTGTAAACGACATATGTACTGTTATTCATATAAATATATTATACCGTATTTATTTACTAATATAGTATGATCATACATATTTTATTTGATCATAGTGGTGACTCACAAAAAAAAATCAAATTTGGGTGAATCAAGTTCTGGGCCCAATTTCTCGATTCTATTTTTAACAATAAGCCGACAACATCATATTTTTCAAGTACTCGCTCCTTAATTAAGCATTCCGTTTCTAAGTAAACATTTTCAGCCTAAACATTTTTGGTTATAATTATTATATTTTCATTTTAATTTAGTGTTATTTGTAAGCACATCATCATATAAATAAAAAAATGAAATATTCTATATTATGAATAAAGCATCTTTCTATATATTTCTTGAATTTCATCTGTATTAAAATCATCCTGGACTGACATAATTCGATCGATCTTTATATTACTGGACCCGTGTCCAAACACTTTTTTTAAAATCGTCTCGTGATAGCAGAAAGTTGTATTTTACTTAATCCCATCACGGAATAGTTTCAATTCTGTAAAATAATGATACAATTAACTAATATCGCTAAATGGCGATGGCTCGTTATCTGTACTTTATTGATAAACTTATTGGTCTCAATATGCTACTAACAATGAACCCAGGGCCTATGTTTGAAATAAGTCCTTAAATCACCCGGTACAAAATAGATTTAAACAATAAGTTAATTGCGTATGAGACCATCATACGCCCCCCAAATTTGAATAGTTCGACTTTTGCCCTACGAATAATTTAAAGCGTTTTAATCGGCATCATCTCCGACAAATTTACAACTTGCCCCTGTAATATGATTGACTTCGCTTAATCGTATCGATTCTTGAGTCAGTAAAACTAACAGATGTCTAATAATGTCAGCACGAATTAACTATAATCATGTAAAGGCTGGGACATGCCGCATTAATGAAAACGCTCTCAGTGGCAGGCAAGTATTTGAATATAAATTGTGTTTATTTTTCCTAAACGTCCCAACGCTAGTTCATATCATCTTGTCGTTCACTAAACACAGGGACTTTTTGGCACTTGGAAAAATAACGGTTAACTGCGATTTTGTCTTTGATAAGCTTGTAGAATCTGTTTTGAACTGCAACGTAACGACGGTGAAAAATATGATACTATGGTTACCGTTTTATGGATCATATCGTAAATAACAATATGAGTGAACGGGCTTGTGCAGTTTAAAGACGGGCTGTTGATCTTTTTGAGAACATTTTTTGCGATTTTTATACCAAAGAAAAATAATGGAAGACGCGACTAGAGACGATGATGCTGTAATTGTTAAACATCAGGATGAAAATGTTTATCGTCGAGATAATAATTTAGACGTGAATGAAATGACGGATTGCAATATTAAAGAAAACAAACTATCAAATAATAAAAACACAGATGGCGATACGGAATTATGTAAAGAAAATGAAACGCTGAAAGCGAGTAAAAATTTACGATTTGGGATTGAAGCGATTTTGAAAGTGAAATCAGATGTGACTGATCGACTAGCGAAGAAATTTAGTGAAAATAGAGAAAACCTTGTGACTAATTCGAACAATGTTGATGTCGACTTTGACGATGATAGTTACAATGAGGATGAATGTAGCGACTATATAGGTGCTGATAATATATACGACGTTGAAGATAAGTGTTTTCCGTACGTTCGACTACCGGCGTCCCTTCAAAGCGTTCGTCCGTCAGATGTCTCCTTGATGACGTCACAGAACGTTCTAACAATGGGAGCAATGACCTCACCATGGACGTCAAGCATAATTAATGACGTCAGAAAAGAAAGATTCACTCGTAAGTCAGATTTGTTTTCAATTAGAGTCGTAGTTGTTTTATTAGAATGGGGTTGAATTAAACATTCGGATGAACAAATATATTTACTAAGAGTAATAATTATGACGTGTATTTTTTGACTACGTCTACATCAAAACTATGAATATTTTCTCAAAATGTTGAAATAACTATTAATCCTATATGAATATTAATAATACAATGTATGTATTAGGAGTCTGTTGTGAAGAAAAAATATATTTAGCTCTAAAATTCACGAAAAAATCCTTATTTGCTGAATACATTTACTCTTTTAAACTAGCAAGAACTTGGGACGAAATTTTTCAGTAATATCAAATATAATGTATAGAGCTAGAATAATTTGTACTCCACCCATTTTTTTTAACAATTTATTTGCACAGTTTCATGGTATTGAATTTTTTCCATTTCATACGATATTTTGTATTTGGGAAAAAAACATAAAGAGAAAAATACGTTTAAATATTTTATATAATATTTGTGCCATATTTATCTAATTCATAATTTCTATTTGATTCACAAGCTTGCGTATAACATCTAAGGTGGCGATCAAAAAAATCTTTTGAACTTTATTGTAGCATTGATACGATTTTATAACGTGACTAACACAAGCTGATTCATTTATTCGGAGATAATTAATTATATTTTTATTTGTATAATAGTGAAATTAAACCGAAATTCGAGCGAATATAAAAAATGTAAACAATTCAACAAATTTTTGACCACCCCTCTTAACTGTCTTTGAAGACGAAGGCGAATCACAGTTGAAGAGCGTGGACCTCATACAACTGCCATAATTTAGACCAAAAGAAAAAAGTACTACAAAATTTTTTCTGTAGAATTATTTTGGCGAAATAAATGCACTGCGAAACTATTTAGCGTAGTGGAGCAGTATTGAATTTGTTACTAGTCGAAAATTTCTCACATTACTTCACATTCAGTCCCCGACGATATAAGTTTCCGGGCCTCTTGACAAAAAGCAACTAAAAACGATATTATCCGAAACATGACTCTATGATACCTCTATTTGGTGCGTGTGGGTTTTAAGGCACTCTGTTTTAAGAACGAAAGTGTCTTTTTAGTCCAACAAAATTTTATGAAATAATAACGACTCCAATCTTCAATATTTGTACATTTATGTGTTAATTAATGGACTGTTTTCCTAGTCCGTATACATGCCTAACTTAGAGTTAAAGACACCTTGCCGGGTGAACTTATATTTCATATCTTTTTTATACAGCTTCTAAAATGATGGCAACATATGGTAGTTCGTTTTGACCGGAATGAACATTTCCGATACATTCATTAGTCTTAATAAATTTCTGTTTAAATGCATGATACAGGGAAATATCTAAATTAAGGGTTAAGTGTATTTTGATCAGAAATTGTCACGATTACTAAGCTGTAACTATCAAACTTGAAATTTCAAGACTACGTCATTATTTTAACGATCTTGCTTTACGCGTGTGCTAAGTTCCAACTTTACAGAGCTTCGTCCAACTCAGAGGTTTAAAAAAAACAAATTCATTTTTACAGATGATATTTAATTTCGCCAGATGTGAATTTATTTGGCATGTATTGATTGCGTTGAAAGAATATTTATCAGCCCACATTTTCAGATGATGAGTGAGTTATTGAAAAATACGACATTTTTACGTTCAATGTTAAAGAGAAAATCGGGTCAAAGAAGAAATCATTAAATATAATTTAAATGAAATACTTAAAAACTTGTTTCACAGTCGTTGTAGGATGATGAAAAAGTAAAATTCTAGGACTCCTTAAACTGTCTAAAGACGGTGGTTATTCGTAATTCGTCATTCAAGCAAAAACTTTATGGAAGAAAAGAATAAGCCTGCTATGTGTACGGAATACTTCGGATATTACGGAAAGCAAATTAAGCTTAGCTTATAATCGGCATTGCCTCGGATATTACGGGAGAGAAATTATTAACTTAGTCATGTTCTTTTATAAATTATGTACGCTCGTGTTTGTCGGACAAAATGCAAATCTTGATATCCCAAATGATTTTGTCTTTATTTTGAGAAACGTAAACCGACATTGTTTAACAGGGATATTATTCATGGGGTTTATAACATCATCGTATCATATCTCAAGTCACGCTCCTTCCATTGTTTGGTCCTTATTATTCAATTCGTAAAATGAATGATGGATTTTCGTTTCATCGTAAAAACATTAGTGCATTAACAACAAACAAACCGGAGAAGTTGACTTGAAAGTCGTCGAACAACTTAGCAGCCCCCTGCGGTGTTCGGTTGTCGGTTATGAAACAATTAAATACGCATTTATTTATCTTGTAGTCAGATGGCTGTTTTGAACACGCGTGATAATAGGATTTTTATAACATGCAGATATTTACGATTTCGTAAATATTAAAAGACATTAAAAATGACTGTTGTTAAAGATCACTACTTGGAATAAATCGATTCATTCATTCATTCATTCATTCATTCATTCATTCATTCATTCATTCATTCATTCATTCATTCATTCATTCATTCATTCATTCATTCATTCACTCATTCACTCATTCACTCACTCATTCATTCATTCATTCATTATGAATCTTATTTCAAATTAAAAATCCTTAAAAAGACCAAAGTCTCAGGATAGAGCACAATTTTCTCGAAGCGAAAGTCATGGGTGTGAATCTCACATTAAGCGGAATTTTTATTCGGACCTCCGCATTCCCAGATTTGGTGCGCGAGCTGCTTAGAAAACTAGGAAGCGGCCATATTAATCTTGTTGAAATTGAAATATCCGACAGCTTTGAGCACATTTATGGAAAAAAGTTATTATTTTAAAAATATTTTTCAGAATCAACAGCTATTCTGAAGATTAACTCTGTTTGAATTTGTCTCACCAAATGCCTCTAAGTTCGACTTGAAACGATTTTCACTTTAATTTAATTAATACAATCATTAATAGTAATAATTAAATACTTGGTAATTAACATAGCAATATTATACATAGCACATGTTACAGAACTGGTTCAACAAACATTCAAATATTTTTAAAGAGATAGTAAATGGGTTTGTTTGTGATAAATACTGCCCAGGGGCCCGTTTCATAGATATATCTTACAGCAGTTTTTGAACTTAAAAATCTTGCTAATGGTAAACATTTCAGACGTTTACTTTTAATATTGGACAAAAGATCCCCAGATAAAACAATTTCTATTAACACACAACGGGTAGCAAGATTTTTTAGTTTAAAAAATACCATATTAACTAAGGTATGTCTTTGAAACGGCCCCTGGGTTGCAGCGTATAAAACCAACCATTAACCGGGAAACGGTACGACTAACAATAAGTGTTTCATTAAATTCTTTACTCTTTCAGAATAATGAAAAACGGGTATTGTTTGAATTTTTATAAGAAACATCAATTTTATTTAAATCTTATAACCACTGAAATATTGTTCAAGAGCATATGTGTACCGTAAGACGCGGTTATATAGAACACAGATATGGTGCAGATTCGGAAACAATGAAATGCATATTTTCCCCGGACATGTCGTTAATTATTTCATTGTCCCAGGAATTTACGATATAACAATGTTCTACTTTATTGATTTATGAACAAATAATTTCTTGTTATTTTTTGTTAAAACCTGTATAGCTCAAACATTTAAAGGCAAACATTCATCGCTTCTATTCGACAAATACTTGAAATAATTTCATTAAAAGCACAAAGGCCTATTTATTGAATTTTCAAATAAAAACATTCATATTAAATAAGCGGGGTATAATTTTGTTGATATTTGAAATACGGGCTATTAGATTAATACTATAAGACTTAATAACACCCTCTTATGTTCATTCGCCACAGAAAATAGTTCCGCTAATGTTTGTCGCGGATTGATTTTTCTTAACTCTGCGTAATATTTAACAATAACAACAATATTTCCCCTCCGACCGCGGCATTCTTAGCTTCAGTCTGATTGTACTTTATTGTACGTTGTAAACAATTAATTCGGCGATGAACTTAATAGTTAAAAGCCAATAAAAATTTGATTTCGCATGACTTTGATGTATAAAATTCCTTACTATTTCAGCTATAAGACGGATTGGTCATCCATACCAGAATCGCACCCCTCCTAAAAGGAAGAAACCTCGCACTTCGTTCACAAGGTTACAAATTCTAGAACTGGAGAAGAGGTTTGAGCGGCAGAAATATTTGGCTTCGACGGAACGATCAACACTGGCCAAAAGTTTGAAAATGTCTGACGCCCAAGTCAAAACGTGGTTTCAGAACAGACGTACTAAATGGAGGTAAATGAAAATAAACATTTGTGAATGACAATATTTATGGCTGTCTGGTAGTGTTTGCTTTTAAATTATCTTATTTCTTTCAACAACGTTCTTGCATCCCTTTATGCAACAATGATGCTTAAGATAATGGTTTTTTACCGAATACTCTGCATAATATAGGTCTTTGCTTTGACTAACTTTATATGTCTAATCTATTATTCAAATTCTGCTCAGAGTCAATAAAAAATTAGTAATTTTTTTCAACGGAAAGCAACGGCAAACATTTGCCAAATACCTATTTAACTACCGCACGAATACTTCAATTTCACTATCATTCGTTGTCATGGTAATTTTATTGGCCTTTTGAATGTATACCAAAACAGCAAATTTAAAACTGACAAGTTATGCAAATGTATGAACAGGCGTCCGTAGTAATTTGTATGTTATAACCTTTAAAGCACGTGCAAAGAAATCATCATTTGCGAAAACACAACAACAAAATTTATAATCAGTATCCACACATTAATCATAATAAATCCAGTGTTCTTTCGCTGCACAACATTATTCTATGTTGGGACGACAGCAACATTTCAACGATTCGTTTGTATTTATACCAGTCTCTTTACTAGCCAGTCAAATTCACTCTAACTTGTTCACCACCTATTTAAAATTGCATGGACTTGGCAAAATTTGGATCGTTATTTTTTCAGTTCACAATGATATCATCTTAAGATTTGAAATTATATATTAATATCTTGAACTCGTCAGTACTTTGTGGAGCTTAATACTCTTGATTGAGCCATACGGACAATGATAAAGGTTTTTCTCCCATTAACCGAGCTTAGTCTTACAATTAAAGGGCTAAAACTTCCGGATTTCGACCTACGACCTTGATCAAGGCTTCTTTTCCATTTACAAAAATATAACAATGCTATCTTTTCCAATTGCAGTCATACGGAATTTTTAGTTGTGTATATTTATAAGAGTGCTTTTCTGGGACTTTGGTCAGCGTAAATAAGGGTTCGAGCATCTCGATATGTACTATGATTGATGTCTCTGTTTCATTGTGTCAGTACCGGGTCGTAGTTTTCTCCCTTATTTTTGTATATTGCATTTGGTGCGTGTTCGGGACTTAGCTCAGTGTAGTTAAGGGCTAGATCTTGATTCTGGTATATGTACTATTGCAGTGGTTTCTATTCCCTATTGCCAGTACCGGATCGTGGGCAACTCCAGTGCACAAATGTCTCGCCAAGGAAATATAATGTACATGTCTTCGGTTTCAAACTGCATTTAACAACGTTTGTTTTTCTTTTTACTGAATATGCACCGCTCGAACCATAGTATTTAAAAGGCATACATTATAAGTATTGTATCTTTATTAGTGGAGTATTTTTTTCAGTGTTTTTTAGTTTGCGCTGTACATTTACTATAGTGCCTAGCTTAGTTTAGTTAAAATAACGCAGACGGAGTAGTCACAATGATAATGTACGTGAACATTGTCTTCGTTCAATTGGTGGAAAATCGTTGTTTTTAGTATCAAATTTACAGCAGTATTACAGGTCGCTCTCCTAGGGCCGTAGTAGTCGCCTTGTCGGATGGAAAACACGTAACACAAACTTTGAGTCGGCAAAAACCTATTTGTATATTTCTGTTGCAGACGACAGACCGCGGAAGAGAGGGAACTTGAGCGCCAGGCAGCCAATCGTTTGCTCTTTAGCCTTCAGTCCGATCCTTCACACCGGAAGTCGATGGTCATTTCCGGTGAGAGGATGTGCCTTAGTCATCTCCAAAGGCTTCCAGAAAGTCGACCGACGGAAATATAGAATGAAATGTAAAGAAAACATGAGTCATTGTTCGATTAAAAGAAAATGTCTAAATCAAAGCATTGATTTCCTTCTTATATGGATCGTTATTGATTCCTAGTCGTCGTTGAATGAGTGAGAGAGATTGGGGGTTTTTGTCATGTGAAGTGCTTTACTAGCTAAAAATAATAAAAAAAAACATTTTAGTGCTGCATAATTTTGAGATATATCTCATGAAACAATTGTGTACATGTATATTATACGCGTATAAAATATTGTTCAGCTATACGTCAGCGACAAGTGTTAAGCGAAATGGCTCGGCAATAGTATTATCTGAGGAACAATTAAACTTGTCCTTACAAAAGTTAGTGTACAGATGTTGAGCTGCTTAAATTATGTGACGTACTTAATGAAAATTCTGAATCTTTTGTATAAGTGTTTATTGTTTATATAAAATGGTTAATTTTAATAACCAATTGTTAATATTTAACCGTTTTAACCATTAAAATATATATATATTGTAAAACCTAGATGTTAAGACCATCTTTTAGACAATGATAATGGTCTTAATATTGAGGTGGTCACATTATCGGGTTGAAATATAGTGGAATTTTTTAAAAACGGTCTAAAAATAATTAGTGGTCGTTATAATGAAGTGGTCTTTGTATTGACGTTGTCGTTGAGGAAGGTTTTACTGTAGTCAAGCCTGTGTGCAAAGGCCACCCTTGGGAAAGACAATGTGGTTTTTATTGACAGGTGGCCTTAATTCAGTAGTCAGTATGCTCTAAATAATTATAGATGGTTTTCCAAAGAATGACCTTTATTCACAGGATGGTCTTTATTCAGAGGTGGCCGCACACACAGGTTTGACTGTACTTCAGATATCAATGTTCTGTGCGAAAATCTTGTATTATTATTCAATCGAATTGTTCAGATACATTGAATACAAAATGTATTATGTTTGTACAAGACACCCGTTTTATAAATTAAATGCTTTAAATTGTGCGTTAAATTAATGTAATTGTATACCATTTTAATTTATTGAAACGATGTACGCATAATTATGTTGCATTTGTTAAATAAATGAATTGCGTACTTATTATTTCAAATTTTATACAAACCAATAAAAAAGATTTGGCCATGTATTTTCATACTTCCGCCATCTACAGGGTATGTTCAAATACGTGTGCGTAATTTTATACGCAAAAAAAAATGCAACGTGTCATTACTAGTGCATACATACGGGTTTTTTTAAATGGCAAATTTATGCTGAAAAATTATGCGAAAGTTAATAAATTTATTCAGAAGAGTCTGTTCAAATGAGTGAAACAAGTTTTAAACTATTTAACTACTGAAACTGATTTAAAAACGAAATAATGTGACATTAACACCAGTACTTAAAACATTTTTTGTACATCTGTACACGCAATGTGGTCTTAATCACTTGTCCTAAAAAACTTCCTTAGTACACTATGTGTGTACATGATCATTTGTCCTGTAAAAAAACTTTCTCCGTACACTATGTGTATATGATCATTTGTCCTGTAAAAAAAAACTTTCTCGGTATACTATGTGTGTACATGATCATTTGTCCATTAAAGAAAACTTTCTCAGTACACTATATGTGTACATGATCATTTGTCCTGTAAAAGAAACTTTAACATTTGTCCAGTAAAGAAAACTTTCTCAGTACACTATGTGTGTACATGATCATTTGTCCTGTAAAAAATTTTCTCAATACACTATGTGTGTACATGATCATCTGTCCTGTAAAAAAACTGTGTCTGTACACTATGTGTGTACATGATCATCTGTCCTGTAAAAAAACTGTGTCTGTACACTATGCGTGTACATGATCATTTGTCCTGTAAAAAAAACGTTCTCCGAACACTATGTGTGTACATGATCATCTGTCTTGTAAAAAAAACTGTGCCTGTACACTATATGTGTACATGATGATTTATCCTGAAAAAAACTTTCTCAGTACACTATATGTGTACATGATGATTTACCCTGAAAAAAACTTTCTCAGTACACTATATGTGTACACGATGATTTATCCTGAAAAAAACTTTCTCAGTACACTATGTGTGCACATGATCATTTATCCTGAAAAAAACTTTCCCAGTACACTCTCTATGTACTCTGATCATCTTTTGTACACAATATTTGTTCTTGATATTTTGTCCGGAAAAAAGTTCTTTGGTGCACTCTCTATATCCTTGAAGTTTGGTCCTGGAAAAGGTCTCTCCGACAACAACGAGGTGTCTACGTATTGTAAGTCTCATTCCCCTAAATTCATGATGATTCGTGAATTTAGGTATTAATGTAATAATTAAGGTATTCATTAATACCAAAATGTATTCTTGCAATTCTTCATTGTGATAATTTTCATATCTTTGTAACATAATACAATTGATCTTTCCTCATCATTATTATAATCATCAACATTATCATTATCGTCAACATCAAGATTATTTTAGTTATCATCATCATCACCACCACCCGCAACATCACAAGCACTCTCACCATCAACATTATCATCAACACTTCCAGAATCATCATCATCATCATCACCGCCAACATCACTAATATAACCATCATCAATATCATTATCAATACTATCAGAATTATCATCATCATCATCGACAACATCACTAATACAACCATCATCAATATTATCATCAATCACATCACCATCTACTTCGAACAGCTTTAGAAAAACGACAGCACAAACACAAATCTCATTAACATAATGGTCTTCAAAATCGAAACCCACAAGAAACCGATACAATACTATCAAGAACATCTATGACAATCATTACAACGTAAATCTTCCCATAAAAACCAATTATGAAATTGAAGTCGGTAATGAAGGATCAGAAATTCATAAAACTCTGTCAATGACACACTTCTTGCACCAAATATCCATTCACTTGCAATCGATATTTTTGTTATGGCAGAACGTGTCGCATAAATGTGTAAGCAATCTACGCAATAGGGAAACACGCATAAATGTGTAAGCAATCTACAAAATAGGGAAACACGCATAAATGTGTAAGCAATCTACAAAATAGGGAAACTGGCATAAATGTGTAAGCAATCTACAAAATAGGGAAACACGCATAAATGTGTAAGCAATCTACATTTGAAAATAGAGAAACACGCATAAATGTGTAAGCAATCTACAAAATAGGGAAACAGGCAGAAATGTGTAAACAATCTACAAAATAGGGAAACACGCAGAAAAGCACTGACAAACCTCAACAGCATTGTATACTAGTATAACAACTTGGAGCACAGACCACTCAGCTCCAGAGATTCATTTTATTTCAAATCGTCTACAGTTGGACCGACAAATATATAACCATCTTATTGAATGTTCATCGTCCTGTCTAGTATAGACTTTAGAGACACGTTTATCTTCATCTAAAAAATCTGTGAACATATGAAATCATTTGACATTCTATATACTAATCATAAGGCTGGAAAAAATAGGCATGTTGACCAAAAAATAGGGTGGGTAGATTACAAAAATGTGTTCTAATGTTTTGTTTTTTTTTCTAAAAATACCTTTCGTATCTTGGAGGTACGATTCGACATTATACTGCTTATAACAGCTTTATTTATAACATTTAAAATAATGGAATTCACTGTAATATATTTTTTTCACAATAAAATGCTTCATATGTCTCAACATATTGATACACAGTCTGTGTACAAAGCTATAACAAAAGCATTTTAAATATTTGAACCTATCTACTCGAAATTACATCATGACAATTGAAACCAAATATAACAAGTTACAGTCAAACCTGTACTTAAAGCCAAACCCAAATAAAGACAACCCTTTAAATAAATGCCATTCTTTGATAAACCGTCATTGAGTTTTTTAGAAAAAAATGACCTCCGAATGAAGGCCATATGTCAATAAAGGCCGGCCACATGTTGTCTTTCCCAAGGATGGCCGTTGTTCACCAGTTTTACTGTAACTTCATGAATATCCCGATCTGAGCTACGAAATGATTATATTTATTGACACAGTCCGTCATTTCAACACCACAAATCAGCAACACTACATACATGATGGACTGAAATGGCACAACTCTGCTGATAACTCAACCTATCTCACTTATAGGACGAGTTATAACATCCATCAGCACTACAAACCTTGTAGCCAAAGCAAAAATGGTGACACAAGAAAAAAAGCTTCACAATCCTTTTTGTCACAATTTATTTGCATCAAACAAACCGAATTCCAGATCAGTCGGTGTCCCTAAATCTATTCACAAATGTGTTTGACATTGATTTTGTTCACATTAATGGCAAATAAAAATGGAGGTTTCGGTCGCCAATTTAAAAAAAAACGGCGCGCGATACAGTTAGAGCCATAGTGGAGACAACACCATACAGCGCCAACGTGACATGAAACAAAACCAGACATTGAATGTACAATAAAACTAAATATTAACCAAAGTAGGCAAGCTTTATCATACAAAAACTACCCAGTTCCCGTATGTCTAGGCGTCTGAGCCATTCAAATGGCATCAATTGGAACTTTTTAATTTAAGTTTCGCGACGAACCCCATTAAGGGTCAGAGCTTCGCCGTTCTTATGTCTCGCCAATGTCATCCTGAAAGAGATATAAGCAATAATAACTTGTCTACCCATTTGCGAATCAAGGTAGCAGTATGAAATATTGCTTCAATACTGAAAAGACATTTTGTCACGTTAAAGGCGACACAGTGTTTGCCCTTGCCTGTGACAATTCGTAAATTATCATTCAAATTAGATGAAGACAGTGTTAACTTTCACAATTAATGCGTTCGTTGCCTGGACCACACCGTGTGTATTGTACAATCAAACGTGCGCTTAAAAGTCACCTCTGAAATATACCCCCGTAAATTTTCATAATTGGACTTATATGTGATAAATCGACCTCACCACAATGACAGAAGTTTGTGAAATCCTTTTTGCAGTTCCGAATGCTTGTACGGCTTTTGACGGCCTTATACACTTTCAAAGAGCACGTGCCGGCATACGTGCATTCTTTACGATATGCCGTTTGATTATACAACGGACTGTCAAATGATGGTCTAAACAGCAAGGCGCGCTAGTTTAAGCCATTGAGATGGATTTCCCTTTTATTCTTTTAAAAACGATTCCGACCGGAATAGCCGATACAGACTGGTTTCGGTGCTGGTTTAATTCATCTCAATGTAATGATAAATGCATACGAGCATTCATTGACGTGATTTTATGATCTTAAGTTTAATCAGAAATGAAAATGGAACAGTTTTGTGAAATATTGAAGTGATGAAGACCAAAACGGTCTGAGTTGCCTGTCTTTTTACTTGACATTCTTCTGCTTCAGTACTCATTACTAAACTAATCTTCACTCGGCTCTGAAATTCAAGAAGTCCTCTCTAAGGGACACTTTATTCAATCTAAAGACAATATTTGCGAATCAACGCCATAATGCCTTCCCCATTTGATAAAACATTCATTTTCCATTAATTAGCAAATTGCCGCTAACATAATAAAAATGGGAAGGGTATCTATTTCATCTGTTCTAATTTAATCAAGGTCTCCGAAGACATATTGCTAGAGACGGTTCAATGTGTCCACAGATGCCTGTATTTCTTTTATCGCCTTTTGCTTGATTAAGAGAAATTGGGTTTCTCTCCCTTTGACAAATTTTACAGATTGCTTTTAAACTATACCATCCTTGGTGGTAAAACACTTAAGGTTATCGATGCTGTCATCATTAATGTGTAATCCTGTGACAAATTTGCACATTTCATTAAGTAAAATTTATCTTTCGCGATGGAACGGTCTACTGTTATGAGGAGGACATGTAGGCGCTTATAAAAGTTTTAGTAGATCCAGCCTGTATTATTACATCATTGTGATGAATGCGCTTCACTAGACGCTTGATAGAATTTAAGGTGAAAAGAAAGCGTCCAGAAGCAATCAAAAGTTGTCAAAAAGCAATCAAAGAAATGAGCCATCCGTCTGTGGAGCTGTAAAAGTATTTATCAGAGGTATGATGTAGACTTGATCACTTTGTATATGATTTACTGTATTGCTCTTAACGGTGCTGGGTGTCAGAGAAACTAAATAATAAATGAAAAACATTAATACCACTTTCTAGTTTAGACTTTTTCGGGGGTCATATTTCCTAATCATATTCAAGTATTGGTACTATGTAAGTAAACGTAATAAATATTGAGCCACAGCTTGTGGCTGGATTCAGGAAATTAATTGAACATTTTAAGTTTTCAGCTGCCCCATAAAGTGTTTTAAGTCAAAACCTTATGTTCACGAAACAGTATCTTCTCATTTTCTTGAAGTAGGGCGAAGTTGCAAAATTGATTCTCTTAAACAAAGCTTCAATATCTGAAACTAGTTCCTCATAATCCCAGCCAATAATTAAGAAAGTATATTAGACGATATATCACAAACTAGCGATGCATGGTATACCCAAACGCTCTTTCCATTGTTCTGGCACATTTCTAACTGCTACTTTCTCATGCAGCGAATGATCTGTGTCTAATGTCCCAGTTGATTTTTTAACGATGATTAACTGTCGGAAACAAAATGATGAACCACTCAAATTATGGTTTGTCTCCTCCATTATTTTAGCCCTTTGAATCCCGATTAAATACTCTTCGTTCAATATTGATTGTCTGCAATGTTGGGTCTCTCGCAATATCCCGAAATTGTTTAAAATATCCCTAGGGTTCCAGAAGTCATTGTAAGGCAAATTAAAATGAACAAGTTCTATTTAACCTTTGGTGATCAGCTGTAGTCGACCCGCTCTCTCAGAATATTGAATACCATCTTCAATTTGCTCTTTTCACGCGAATTTCTGACTTCTATCAATTAAAGGAAGAATTACGGACGCTCGCTTATCTCGTGTATTAGCAGCACCTATGGCGAAATCTGGTTGTATATTGCCCAATATCATTTAAGATTGTGAAACCAGATACTTATTTTGTATAGTATATTGTTAACACTAGCCATTATGTTCATCTAAAATTGATGTGCAATAATTATTCGTGTGTGATTATTACCTACAGAATTGACAAAATCATTTGTCATTCAATTAATACTAGATCTATTCTCATTGTGGGATGTTATATGCTATACAATATATGAAGTATCTGAAAGTTGAAGCAGGTACTCATTTGGTTCATTTTGTATGATCACCATGCCCCTTTTATGCAACTCATCCCACTTCACATAAATTCTAATGGTTTCATAATTACGCACCATGTAAATGTACTTATTGAACATTTGTAGTATTTTAGTTGTAATAACTTAAAATTATCTACGTTCGAAGATTCTGTAGATATACAAGAATGTGATCAACGCATCCAAGATCAGTAATTTGTTCGCAACCTCTTATGAACACCTTGCAAACAAATATGCTGTTGAGAAATAGTCGGCACCTTAGTGAACAATGTATTGGCTCTGGTTTGAAAACCAGCTACATTTGTTTGGTCAGCACCTTCTGTAATTTTCGCACATTCGTGTTGAACACTTCTTACTAGCATCAGGCGACTGCATAATCAGTTCCGTTGAAAACAATTAATGATGACAAAGATCACCTTTCCTCCAATAGCATTATCAGTTCCGTTGAAATTAAATCACTGTTTCAGACCAAACTATGCTTGCTGTATTTGCGACAAAGATCATTTGGTTTGTTAAAAAAGTTTTGTATATACCTATTGTTTACACAACCCGATAGAACATTTTTGCAATCAATGCATCAAGTACTGTATTCTATTTAATGCCTTGATTTGGTAATTTCGAAAGAGTGGGGAAAGATAACAATGAATTATGAGACATCGAGAGGGACAATATTTAATGTCTGTCAGATGTTGGTTGAAAGTGATACATATATAAGATAACATGACTCTCTGACCTTATTTCATCCATTACAATTAATCTTAGACACTCTTAATTTGACATTTTTCGTCTAAATATTTGGTTTTATAAATTATAAATTGTAAATAAATCTTTGTCACCAAAGAAACGACGCATATTACATGTTTTAAAACTTTGACATTTCAGGACTTTTAATAACATCGGCGCGGCTATTTTTAACGCGTGAAATGGATTTCCATCGCTTGGGTTGTCAATATGAACTTTAGGAAATTCACTTAGGCGAGTTAGTTGTTCACATAATACATTTTTGTTATTCAGTTCTTGTGGATGTTGCTGAAACTGAAAATTACAGGGCCCCAAATGTTCTCCATGCTTTAGAATAATGTGTAATATAGTACATGTAAATAAACTTATTCACGATGTCACTTCCGACTGTCTGTAATTACTTTATACGAACAACAAGCATTGAACAATTACCTTTTTCACTAGGTTTATCGTAGCATCAACGGTCAAGGTCATTTGGCGACTTTTCTGGTTTCAACTGTGGAGAAGGCGCATGGCATACACAACGGTAGAACCATCGACCTCCCATAAACTAGTTGGATAGCTTCTTAGCATGAGAACTTTGTTCCCAGGCGATTACTTTTCAGAAGCCATGAACACTCGATCATGGAGACCCCTTTACCTTTTTAAAAACTGCGACTGAATGTAAAGATGTCTGAAAAGTTATGCCTATGACTGAATGTAAAAGTCATGTTCATGACTCACTGGGATGATTTTGACAGTTGTATAGAACGGTTTGATTATGTTTTGGTTCATGAGCTGAGCTATTACACTTGTTCAGTTCTATGAACTGATGTACCCGGGTGATCTACTTTGTATAATAGATTAGAAAACGTGTTTTCTGTTTAATGTCATTCGTCTTTCCAGTGGACAAATATGCTTACAATGCTTTAAAACAACGTCTAGCTATCAGTTTGGTGAGTCATCTGAGATCGTTGTTCTTTGCCATGTATGAATAACCTATTGTCTTCCAGGAATATCTGTATGTCCGAGGAGTAACACCATGTTTCTATTCTCTGCTTTTTAGTACAGTGCAACCTCTCCAAAGCAACACCCTATTGGATAATTTATGTTCTTGTTGAGAGGTTGTTGTTCCGGAGAGGTTAAATGATAGATAAATCGTACAGGCGAAAATCATGGTGTTATTGAAGGGAGGTTGTTGCTCTAGAGAGGGCCGTTTGGAGAGGTTGCGAAGTATTTGCACTTCTCTCAATGTTACCCTAGACCGTTACACTAATGTACATATAAGCCCCACATATATATGCACTATGGTCGCATGTGTAATGGGAAGTATTCGAGCGTTTTCTTCGTCCTGTTTCGGAACTAGCAGGATGTGACGTCATTTGCTCTTCACAAGTCATCGTTAGCAATAATGCATTCAAAACGCACCATTTGATAATTCGGTAAGAACATACAACAGAAATCATAGGGCAAGCACCTCAAGACCCAGATCTTCACCTTAAGCCATTCATTGTGATGAATGCGCTTCACCAGACGCTTGGTAGAATTTAAGGTGAAATGAAAGCGTCCAGAAGCAATCAAAAGTTGTCAGAAAGCAATCAAAGAAATGAGCCATCCGTCTGTGGAGCTGTAAAAGTATTTATCAGAGCATGGATATAGTCTTGATCACTCTGAATATGATTTACTGTATTGCTCTTAACGGTATCCGGCGTTAAAGTAACTAAATAATAAATGAAACACATGAATGCGAATGTTATTATTATCATTACCACTACTCAGAGTTAACGGCTTTGCTGATTGATAGAAACAAACAAAATCATGTATATACGATAATACAAGAATGTTTTGTTACTGTTGTATTTGTGTAGACATTTATTGTTTCGTGTGAATAATATCGGCAGAATACGTCTCAGCAGACATTATGTTTTCAATAAGGTGTAATAATATTATGTGGAAAGAATAGCGCAGAAAATGATGCCGCATTGAAACCCGATTGGCAGCGCGTCAAGAGGGAAATCGTAAACCTTGGGAACACTCCCTAGTTTGATATGCATTTAATGCCTTATGAATTGACCTTCAGCTCACATGTTTATGATTGAATTATTCTTCCCTTGTGTTTTCCCAGGTTCCCTTCCTGTTGTATTTCTGACCCCTCTTTTTTAACGATTCTTTCATACTGTCAACAAATAATTCTCCATTTAGACTTCCCCATGTTTGATGTGCTCAAAAGTTTAGTTTTGTTTTCCTTTTTTTGCTTAATGATATCACTTTTCTTTGACCAACTCGCTTTCTGCATAGTAAGCTTCTTTTTTTCCTTGTGTCGTTAGTGATATTCTTAAAGTGGGATGTGCATCACTTGCGTAATAAACATACAACACAGGTAATTGTACATAAAGCAGGACTTTCATTTGACACTTAAAACAGAATTTTGACTCTTGAAATCTGTAAAATAAAGCTTTTCGTCCATAGGAATTTATACCAAAGGGTCAAGTTTACAGTAAAATTAGAAGAAATTTTGTTGACTCCTCGAATTATCTTCAGCCAATGGTAATTTATGACGTCCAGTGAAAACCTTGATAATGGTAACACTATCGCTACCAGAAACTGAACGTTTGGTGGTAGGGTCGTAATATTATATACAAGAAGTCAACTCTTGGAAGTATTTTTGTTTAGAAAATAATTTACATTTAATAACTGGCTTATTGTTGGCTTTGTGGCAAGGGTTTTACACAATCTATAAACAAATGTCCGTTTTCACTTAAGGTAACTTAAGGTAATTTACACGTTGGAAGTGCCCAATTCTTAGTCATTTTAGAGAAAAATTCTTATATTGTTACTATGTAATAATCCATCTATTGCTATAGTTCATGAGCTGAAACGATAAAAATTGACAAAACGGTTTAACCTTAGCGGAGAATGAGAAAATGGAAGCGCGTATAAAACACACTATGATCTCAAGGGTGTCGTGAGGAAAATTGCTTGAAATTTTCAATTTTATATTTGAAGAATGACAGTTGGGATTTGAATGGCACCAAACTTAATTTACGAGCATGGAGGAACAATCAGGCACTTAATCAATTAGCGTCCTGTTACATTTCTGGGAGAATGGTATTGTAATCTTATGAAACAAGAGCATTCCAAACGCTTCCAAATAGCAGAAATTGGTGTTCATATTTAATGTTTGAATGCTAGTAGTTAATACACACGAAATAGAATCCGCAAGCTTATTGATCTAGAGCAAATTCGATAAAGGGTAATTTTATATTGGTTAAATAATGGAATTTTAATAGAGATGCACTAAAATGGCTTCTAAAATAGATGGAAATGAAAAGAGTGTGCAGGAAAGGTTACAATTATACAACAAAGCTTTTAGGGCAAGACGCAAAACGAAAAATGGAGCTGGAGGCGACAAAAAATGAAGCAGAAATGGGAACAATAAAATTAATACACTTCATCATAAGCCAATCACATGTTTCCTTTAAATGATTGTAACTGATGAAGAAACACAGCAAGTATACCTATTTGTAAGCGCAGGAATTGATTTCCACTATGAAAAAAGATTCAAATATGTGAACATTATTTTTATGACTATGAAAGCTAAAATGAAACTGCAAACAAGTTCATATTAGTGTGTTTACCATTGTGTTACTGTAAAATGAAAAAAAAACACTATTGCTACGAGTATCATTAAAATTCATGAGATGTTTATCTCCGATTAGATTTTAATTAATACTTAGTGTTAATTACAAGTAATTTATTAACATTGAAAACAGTTCAGGAGGCCATGTAATAGTCTACTACAACTCTACTGTTGTTAACTAAAAACAGTTTAATCTTTTCTCATTTTAAGCTTGAAAGCATGTGTACAATATTGAATAACCAACATTCCGCAGGGATTTAATGCGCTTCCAAACGCATGACAAGTTCTAAGCAATCATCGTCAAAACGTAAAATCCAAGCCAACAGTCTAGGTTCAAAAACAGTGCTGAACAAATTTGACAAAGGTTCCCATAGGGTACCTACTTCCAATTCTAATGGAATAATATGTCTTTCATTCATCTTTTGAGTAAATTTTTCCAGGAGGTGGAAGACTTTGAAGAACCGCATTGGGAACGTTTTAGCGCGCGACATCAGTTCATTATAAATCTATTGCTCGTCTCAAGGTACTGCTAACTGAATAAAGCGATTGTAAATTAATTGGAATAGAAATACATAGCCTAAAATTTAACAGACACTTAAAATGTAACGATACCATATTTAGTAGAGTTTAAACCTGGTGGGATTTCTTCTCCACAAACGACATTGCTACGAGAACAAATTCTCATAAATATGTGTGTCTTCGTACTTGTATTAAAATATAATATGTAATAGATAGAACATCTATAAATATGAGCGATAAAATGTCTAGACGTATTATCGAACGTTAGAAGTCATTAAATTACATTAGAATATTAAAGATAATTTGATTTTCACTTTAAATTTGAAATTGGCCCGAACTTTGTTAAAATTATCTTCGAACAGGGGGTGACGATATGGCTTCAAGTCGTTCTGTTGTAGATTACCGAGAATAATTCGAAATTGTGGGAACATCATACTAGAAAGTTAATGATAGTCAGGTGGCTGTGAAGACATCAAATGCCATCATATTATTAATGAAAATGAGACATTCAGTCTATGTGTGTGCATCATCTGCTTAAGAAACAAATTTAAACGATGTTGACGAATTTAAAGAAAACAACATTGTTTTTACAATTTGCTGTATGTTTATGACTTAGCCTACAGGCAAGTCTAGCACGTTCCTTCTAATTCTTTTGTGTTCTCGTCTAGAATATTACATAACTTTCATACCTCATTATTATCTTCAACATAAATATTTCAGATTAAATATCAATTAGTTTGAAACGGCAAAAAGACAATACGTTTGAACGCTTGTCACACACACTCTTATTATGACAGAAGCAGGACTAATCATCCTTTCTTTCTCTAGGAATTTCAAGGGAAAACATTAAATACGTTTCTTAGATTAAAAGTCCCAGCTTAACCGAGATACTGAAAACATCAGTGACTTAATTAATTGACAAAAGTTCTTCAACGCATCTCGGGCAAACTAAAGCGGTTTTGTTTTGTTCTCTGAAACATCTCGGGCAAACTAAAGCAGTTTTGTTTTGTTCTCTGAAACTAGCGTGTGAGTGTTGAATCGTTACGTCTTTGATGCCATCATTTCTTGTAACTGGTCCTTCAAAATGTCCACAAGTGCTACAGAGAGGTTATGGAACAGAGGCAGAAGAAGAAAGATCTTGGATGCAATTGTTTCAGTCAAATTGTTAGGATTGGCGTTCAAGCGAGTGGCACGAGAGACCATGGTTCTATACTGTGTATTGTATTGCATTAAGATCGACGGATGGGAAAACATTAATTACATATGGAGAAAATCGTTAAATCGAATACATATCAAAAGGATTTCTTTTATTTCAGTCTTACATAATCATGGAAATAGACTCCATAAATTTTATATCTGGACATGTGTATGTATGTATATACATGTACTTTAAAAGACAAATATAATGAATTCCTATAGACCCCCAAAAATATTTTGTATTACATGTGCATATATGAAACATACATTACAAGTTAAATTCTATTTTAGTCCAGAAAAAATATAGCCGTGCTTATGGTTACTTTACCGAACCTTTTAGCGCCGAAACTAAAGTTTCAAAGAGCGAAATCCAAAGTACGAAAATACTGGGGACGAATCGAACCTCAAAAGTACGAAAGGTATGCCCAAAAAAGAAAATAGAAAAGAAAAGATTCACTACTTACCTACCCTGATTGTTTTGGTAGAGTAACCTGTTAACATGGCATTTTTATTATCAAATCTCGAAGTGTTAATGGGAAAATAAGGGAGATAAATGAAGCATTGCTTAGATCTGATGATCTCCGTGCAAAGCTGAAAAAAAACATAAAACAGCGTCAAACCATTTATTTATCAATATGGCATAATGTGATTGGTTCAACGGATTAACCAAATGGTTAAAAGGTGTTCATGCTAATTGTATGCGGTGTAACTCATCACGCATCAAAATTATTCCTCACCTAATTTGCTCGGTCAATATGGCGCCGGTGACAGTGGGCAAAGAGGTTGGGAGTACGAGCATTGGGTCGGAACTGCGATTTTTTAATTAGACTGAACATTAAGTTTTTTTGCTCTAATTTTCACATCCTCCATCATATGTCATGTAGAGAAGTTGGAAATTGCTTGTAGATGAAGGAGACATTTAGTTCTATGTTATCTGGAAACAATAATCAGGCCAACCGACCATAAATAACCGAAATAACTATTAATACTCGTTAAATGAAATGATTGTTCCGATACAAACCAACAAAAATCAACAGCTGCTGACGGAGCAGATATGTACAATCCTGTAAACAAAGGCTATCCTTTGGAAAAGACAAAATGTGGCCTTTATTGACAAGTGGTCATTATTCGGAGGTCAGTTTGTTCTAAATGGTCAGAGAGGTCTTTTTCAAAGAATGACCTTTATTCACATTGTGGTCTTTATTCGGAAGTGGTCGCAAACACAGGTTTAACTGTACTGGTAGGCAAAACGGAAAACGATTATTATGTCAACAGTCTGTCATAGTAACCTGATAGACTAATTAAAATTCAAAAGAAAAAACAACACACACACACATGAATGATGAAAAAATGTATTGGAGCATCTTTTCCGGAGTGTTTTATATTTGATATTCTTATTCTTGCTCAAGCAGTGTCTACACTGACTTTTTTAATGTATACATTCATCATGTTGACGTTTATTCTTCCGTTATTTTATAACAATATTATCTCCAGTGAGAATTTACGTATTTCTTCTTTGAATCAATCTTTTCTTATGTATGTTAAGAAAATAAAACAATCAACCATCACAATAAAAAAATAATGTTTTGCTTTTAAGGGCCTCTAATTTACAAACATACCAAATTCATTCGCAAGACGATGGATCCCGTCATACCTCACGAGTTTACGTTACCGTACGTGAATTATCTATGCTTACCATGAACGTGTAAAACATTTGTTCATACTTCTATGATTTCGTTTAATTTTAAGTAATCAGTATAAACTTTATATATTAGTAAGGCCATAGTTGAAAAAAGTGGATTTGAAGTTCCGTGATTCAAATTTTTGACAGTGTGTAAATATGTAGATATTTCTTCTGAACAAATGTGTTACTAAAAATTAACAGCTGAAATAAAGAATGAGACATCTCTTCTCAACGAAATCTTTAAACAAATTTTGGGTCGGATATTTTTGTAGGAGTCGGTCGCGTAACTGCAAACCAACATTTTTTTAAGGATGGCCTAATGACAACATGTTTATATGAAAGTTCACCATAAAATTGATTGAATAGAAAAACAAGATAGGATAGTTTACATTAATTCCAATTTAAATTAATTAGATTAAATTAATTAGATTAATTAAAGTTATGCGTGTATTTTACTCAAACCTTCATGCTTATAATGTAAATGTAATTAGTAAAAATAAAACCATATTCCCTGATTACCTGTTGTATCCATGTACAAAGAAATCTCGCTGAAAGACCACTTTAATATTGAGACCGCTTTAATATTGAGACCACTTTAATATTTAGACCACTTTAATATTGAGACCACTTTAATATTGAGACCACTTTAATAGAGAACCACTTTAATATTGTGACCACTTTAATATTGAGACCACTTTAATATTGAGACCACTTTAATAGAGAACCACTTTAATATTGAGACCACTTTAATATTGAGACCACTTTAATATTGAGACCACTTTAATAGTGAACCACTTTAATATTGAGACCACTTTAATATTGAGACCACTTTAATATTGAGACCACTTTAATATTGAGACCACTTTAATATTGAGACCACTTTAATATTGAGACCACTTTAATATTGAGTTTAATATTGAGATCACTTCGTTATTGAGACTATTTACTTTTGGTTCTGATTGTTCGTCATTTTTTGTGCCTTTTTCTGCTTCGTTGAACCAGTTAAAGCCCCATGTAGCTTTGCAATACCCGTCGAGGAGCTATTGTGTTTCGTCCATCCATTTATGTATGTGTGTGTGTATTGTGTCATTTTTCCAGCGTTATTTTTGGGGAAGATTGGACTTTTTACGTTTTTCTAATCCTGCGATGTTTTTTTTATTATCTATATTGATAGTGAGACCATTTGAATATTAAGTGCATTTTTTCTGCAGTCACCAATGTGGTCAGAATATCGCATACAAGTTGTCATGCTTTTCGGAAGGAAGAAATAAAATCTATAAACGAATTAATGTAAATAAGAAATAAAAGACGCCCACTCGACTGTTCGAAATTAGCTGGTAAGTGTGTAATCACTTAGTTTTGTCGAAAAACATCAACCTATATTACAATCCCCCCACATCATAGTCCACAAAAGATCAGATTTAAAAGGTCATCTTTTTTCATTGGATTTTAACTTCGCATCAACAGCCAGGGTCATTTTGCGACTTTCCAGCTTTAACAATGGAGGAAGACCCCAGGCTCATACCTTGGTAGAACCACCGACAACTTTCTCACATGTAAATTTGGTCCCTAGTGGGATTCAAACACACAGCAGTGAGAGGCTAGTAATTACAAGCCAGGGACCATAACACCTCGGAGGCCCTAATATGGTCATCTTAAACTTAAGATGTAATTTTAAAAGATCTTAAAATCACACCTAAATTCATCCAATGCCAACCCGAAACCAAATTTTGTTTACTTAAACAAACGGAATCCCACTATAACAGCCATTCCTTCCAATTACAGAGACCCTAACCACCTACGTCTAAATACAGAACCCCCTTTAATGTTCTTTAATCTTCCGAGTCCAAAACCAGTTCTCTTCATTTCAAGTTTGTCAGGTGCTGGGGCCAATATTGTGATTTATCCAAAAAGTCCACCACTTTATACAATCGGCCGTGTATTTAATTTCTTCGGATAAATTATTCCCGCGAAAAAAACATCCCCTGTGAATTTTTTTTTAGATTTAAAGTCCTGACTACATGCATATCACGACAAAATGGCAATCAATAGTGACACGCAGTGAAATTAATTCGCTCGAAATACTTTTAAATAATTAATTGACGTTTTACACCTTAGTCCGATTTTAAACTTTGTTGTCAAAATTTTATTTCGTTTCATTGTCAGGCTAGTTTTTATCGCGTTTCTGACAATAAAAAACAGCGAATGATGTTGTCCTTGGACGGCGTCGAGCTGAATAATTGATAACCTTTTCGAAAAATAAATATCCTTTTGACTACAAATTAGTACTTTGGACCCTATAGGTTACAATTAGAATTAATTGTAGTTAACATAAATAATACACACTGAGTAAAAATTGCTTAAATTCTGCATAAAATAAAATAAAAAAAAACGGTACAATATGAAGCCTTAATGGTCAATTTAGTCACCTGGTTTTAAATATAAAATATCTATTGCCGTAATAGTTGGAATTATCAGGATCATTTCAATAAATTTAGTGTAAAACATAGATTAGCGCATGTTTCAATACTACGACGACCTCATTGTACAGACCACTTATAATTATTTTCAGACCGGTTTTCATCATTTTTTGTGTAATTCAACTTGATTTTGTTACCATTTTAGTATAAAGATCTCCCCCCCCCCAAGTGGTCGTCAGGGTCTACATATCTAGGGTTTTTTTTGTGCAGTTTTTTATGCTACCGTAAAGCTCGATAGCTGCCATTTTTTCCCACATGATTTAACGACGTTTTCAACAGTTCTGCAGTTATAAACGGCGACCGGTTCACCTACCTAGTTTTCTTGGACTGTATACTAACTAGTACCAACTTACCCTTCCACAAGGAGCCGGCAACGTCTCCACGTATTGACAAATTTTCATGGAAGGGTATGGCCTGGCGTGACTAATGTGAAAACAAATTTATAGGGGCTGAAGAACAGGTCTGTGAGTAATCTACATTATCGAATATCTTAGATACGAATTCTATGCATTTGAGCGATAATAAATGAAAAAATACAATAATTTATATTATTGATCAATACTTATGACCATAATGTAACATAGAAGGCATTGAAGGTGAATGTCATTTTTATCAGTAGAATACAACCTCTCCAAAGCAACAACCTTTGGTAGAAGCCAAAATTATATTGTTGTTGAGAGTTCGTTGCTCTAGAGAGGTTAAATTAATAGTTAAATTAAGTGTTGTTGAAGGGAGGTTGTTGCTCAAGAGAGGTTAAATTAATAGTTGAATTAAGTGTTGTTGAGAGGTCGTTGTTCTAGAGAGGTTAAATTAATAGTTAAATTAAGTGTTGTTGAAGGGAGGTTGTTGCTCAAGAGAGGTTAAATTAATAGTTAAATTAAGTGTTGTTGAGAGGTCGTTGCTCTAGAGAGGTTAAATTAATAGTTAAATTAAGTGTTGTTGAAGGGAGGTTGTTCCTCAAGAGAGGACTCTCGGGAGAGGTTATATTGTATGTCCCTGTTGTAAGCGATTAAGAAATAGCATGAAAAAAGACAGATGTTGAGGTAAAACAATTTCCAAAAAATTAAGACAACAATGAAAGGAAGTAAGATAATGATTTTGTTATTAATTATTGAATAATTTAGTGATGACCGCAGAAATATTAAGAGCTCGAAATTACGGTACGGGTAACAGTTGACGAGCATTTAAGCTAAACCAAACAGGAACCATGACGGAAATTAAACAAACACAGCACGCGTCAACGAATAATTATAAACATTTCGTGTAAATCACCATAGCTGGTTGAATGATGTGGGTCGTACAATCTATAATTGGAAATGTTTTCACACAATGGACGAACAAATTACAATTTACGCCATTCTTCGTGGACGTCCCGGATGACCACTACGATATCTTGACCATTAAAACGACACGGACATATTTGTCTCTTGGGATTGGTCATGTTATCAATATACATCATCTTTTCTTGATAACATTTTATATTTTCATAAAAAGACACCCCACATCGAATTTATTCATGATTATGGCGCGATTAAACACGGAAAGCCAGTCACTACTTGGTGTGAAAAGCTGGTCAATATGGAAAAGAGGTAATAGCTTGAGTGAGAAAGTGGGTGAATTATTGATGGGCATGATCAAAATCTTGTCGCGCTGGACATACAAACAATCGTCTTGAAATCATTTTTCTAGATGATAACATTAACTTGGCAAATAGTCCGTCTGATTACAAGCCAATCACTGGGCTCAATTACTCCATAGCCTATACAATCTACTAATTGTAGAATAATACATTCTTGTCATGTGATTGCTTACCAGCCATTTTGTATTTTTCTCCACAAATTGTTACTTCCATCAGCAAGTTATGACAAAGCTTTCTATGACTTCAATCAAGTCTTAGAAATAACTGTACCGATAAATTATAAAATGCAGTTCCATTGTAATATGATAGCGATTTCATCTATGCGCAGTTATAAATCAGTGTGGTTGTACCTTAAACCAGGGACTCTACATAATGCAATGTAGAGACCCTGCTTAAATAAATCTTCGGGCTGGATTTTTTACTCGGTCATCTCCGTCAATTATTTTTATTTGTCGAAAATGGTCGAGGAGATCCGAATGACCACGCCCGACTTGTTTTACGACCTCCATCGTGCACAAAGTTTGTATTCCTGTACAAGATGTCACGCTGGATAATCATGGATGTAAATTTACTTAGTTATCTCAATTCGTGAACTTTAATTGGAAGACTAAAAGGCGTTAAGTGAAAACGATTTCACGTCAACTCAATACAGATAAACACTTGTGGAAACAGGCAGGCCTATCTACAAATAAACATCTATTTTACGTCTTATCAACTTAAACACAAACGTTAGCATCTAATTAGAGACAATAAACGAGAATTAGAGATAAAAGCATGAAATATTACAAACAATTAGCTGGTGTCAAATATTTAAGATAGGATAAATTTCCAGAGGGTTGGTGGAGGTCGATGATAGAGTGAAACAGTTAAATGGTTAAAAACTGCACATTTGAGAAGATTTGGTGTCTGTTGTAGCTTCTAACGAAAATGATAAATGCGAAAAGTGTGTAACTGCTCTATAAACATTCACACAGTTAGTTTAAGTCTGCTTGTGATTCAGGCATACAAAACGGTTACTTTTAATCACTTAATTCTACGTTTTTCTTCGTATAAGCATATGGAAGAAAATCGCATCTTCAGTTGATAGACAGAATTGTTTTTTAACATGTAAATTAAATTCTTCGACTAGAATCTAGAATTTGTTTTGACTTATTAAAAGGGCTGAGTATTTTTATTGATGTTAATTTTTTTTTCGGTTCATTTGTCTAGGAAGAAGACCGTGAATTTTCGATAAATCAGATAAAACCGGGCGAATTCTGAACCGTATATTTATTGGTCCGGTTCAAGCCCGGACGTTTCACTGAATGTAAGTAAATGTACCGGATTATTATGTAGAAATATATATTGAACATTAAATGAAGCATTTTAATTACGTGGAGGATATTACTAACACTATAATACAGATTAATTATTATACTATGAAGCAGCGTCATTCTGATGAATTTTACATTAAAACGTAAAACCAAACGAATGTTTGTGTTAAATTAATCAAAACTCTGACATATATACATCATAACTGGATTTATAGTTTAGATTAAACTTATCAAATATATCAGTGAGAGAGATACGTTTAATTAAACCTGGCTCCGAGGTTATATTACTTGAGATCAGTCTCCAGTCTCAAATCTCATGTCTTTTCTTTCAATGTTTCTAATTTAATTATGATCCGACCAATGATGACATTATTAATACATGATTCCATCAGCATAATTGACGTGAATATGTGTTTAAACTCAGTCCTGTCTTTCTAATCATAATACTTTGAGAATGGAATTGTATAACCTTGGAGCCTGGTAATTTTAATAATAAATTGATTGAAAACAGATTTTTTTTTAAAAAAAAACACTGAATGCATTATACAACTTGACTTGTACTAAACGTCAATTTCTGCGCTTTCAGAAAATTCAAGATCAGTGGAGTAATTTATGTTTGCTATCATTCAGGAATTACAACCCATGAACAAATACCCTTGTCGAATGATTTATCTTACAGGACAACTGTTACCAATCATACTACCATAAACTGTTACATTTTCTAATCTGATCATAATTGTAAATTGAAACGAGATTTTAATACGCACCTCTAGACTGAGGTCTTTATAAGATACAGAGCACCTGTCACCAGAAACCGTTGAAATGGAAATATTTATCCACAATAAATAAATAATACGTCAAAAATGAAAGATATTTGTAAAATGTCGCGCTCTGATGAAACACTGTGCATTGAATTAATCGGGTTTTTGTTTTAGAAAATTGAGTTAAAGCGCTCAGATTTTTGTACCAGTTAACTGAAGTTCGCAATAATCGCAAGGAATATTGTAATAGTGAAATTGTCAAATTCATTTGGGTAATGCTGTTAAAAAGACCACCTGTAAACGGAGACCACCCAGTGTTTAAGACAAGTGGCTTTATTCCCATTTTGATCTCAGTCAAAAAAAATTAATAAATTCAATTTAAACACGGGATAGGGAACAACCATTACATGTATATGAAAAGCGTCTGTAATTTATTTCAGTGACTGGGTTACACTGTACATAGTCAAATATTTAAGATAGGATAAATTTCCAGAGGGTCGATGGGGAGGGTCGCTGAAAGAGTGAAACAGTTACATGATTACAACGTGTTTAGAAAACTCGTCATGAGGCTAGAATAATTTTTGCTTTGAATGTGGATAAAAACACTATAACCACGAATTTAACCATCGTAGACGCAATAATCCTGTAAATAAACCTAAGTGTAAACAGTCAAACACGGTTATAATGAACTCGGATATAGCGAAGTAACAAATAGAGCGAAGAACATTGATATTAGCCACACCCTCACACACACAACGCCTTTCTTTATTACAATGTACTAGATATAGTGAAATTTATGAGAAGCTAAAATTCGGGTCACCGATAATTCAGTATAACCGTGTTGTACTGTACTGCAGTGAAAGGTCGAAGGTATGAAATATTGGCTTGCAGAAAATCGCAAAATGCAGATTTTTGATTGGTCGGTTCTGAACATGATCATAAAATCAACCAATGACATACTGTTATTATGAGACCCATTCCCTAACAGCTTAGTTTTAAACGATCTAATGACTCATCTTTAGTCTCCAATCCTCATCATTTCATGTATGGTATGTCTAGAATAAAATAATATGTTAAAATCCACACCACGAAAATATTCACATATTTTGCGCACTGAAAAAGTAATGATTGAAAATCAAACTTGACTGCAATAAGTGAGTAATGACGGAAAGATTTTTTTTAGATTTTTCTGAAATTCTAAGCCAAAAATTCAGATGCCGTTTTTTCCGCATTAAATTCTAGGACGCATGTACGCAAGTCGTACTATTTTTACCAAACAAAATGTACTAACACGTAAAAATTCTGTCCGCCTTCGTACAAAGTACAATACGTGAGAGTGCCAATGAAGTTTCTGTTCTTTATGTTTGCGGCAAGAGTTCATATGTCAGGATTTTAAATTTGTTGCAAAATGCAACGTACATATTTTATGATCTTCTCTCAAAATTGCAGAAAACAATTAGCGAAAACATGGGTACTATGGCGTACTATTTAACAAGCCATAAAATTGATTCGTTTAAACGTAATCAAGAAAAAAACTGGAACGTCATGAGATAAAGGCACATGTTTTCTATTGACGATGTGTCTTTAAAGACAACGTTTTAATCTATAAGTTCTCGTAAAAACGGGAATGACTGGTCGTAAATATACGACTAACATGATAATATTAGTTTTGATGAGATTCTAAAAACATTGCTAAGGCTGATTACAGCTCCCGTAAATTGCATTATAGGGCAAAGTGAAACATAAACGCGGAAAAACGCTATTTACGAACCGGAGATGTTGTTAATTTCCTAGGCCAAAGTTTCCGAACTTTATTTCTCGTATTATCGACCTTTCACGCAGTTACGGGCTTTTCAACACCGTTCTTTCTTGTTGATGCAATTGAAATGTTTTAATGGCAGTCGTTTTACACATTTTCACAGCTTTTAGATTGAACGCTACTCCAAATGTAAGGTATTGATTGCTTGTCGTCTCATCCACCGAGAGTCTGCCAGAGATAATTGGTCTTAGATTACTAGTGGGCGGAGCTACACGGTGTTACAGGACTCTTCGTGAGAAATAAGCCAATCACGGTGCAGCGAACGATTGACGTCGTAACGCGCCAGATTCTGTAGGCATGGCATGTTGTCATAGGGAAGTTTTGTTTTAAATTACTTTTGTGGCAAGTACGCAATGAGATTACTTACAAAAAAGTAAATGGACACCGGAGAACGACAGGTTATGAAAATCTAGGAAGACGGCCGTGCAGCTGATGTAATTACGGAAGATTTTTGTGCGGGTGAAAACTTATACAGTAAGACAATATGTCGGATAAAGAAACAATAGAGTCGTGCGGCGAGGACAGCCAGGAAAATAGTGAAAAAATTGTAGAATGCACTAATAAGCCAAAACTTTCCTTTGGAATAAATGCTATTCTGGGAGAACGAAAACGTAGCAGGTCTCTGTCACCTACGATTTCACTCGCCGGTACTACTGAACAAAAAGAGGACAGTGATCATGACAATGTAGATTCGGACAATGACCACTCGCGATCTTCGTCACCGGTGACGTCACCAACGTTGTCAACGTCAAAATATGACGAGTCGTTCGCACAAAATTTGTACCCTTTAGACTTGGCTTCGAGTGCGCTCCTACCCCTGGCTGGCTGCGGACTATATCGAGGAACGCATGGAGTGGTCAAAGTGCCGGCTCAAAGACCTCATCCAATGTTACATATGTTCAATCCATACAATATTCCATGGATTGACTTCCGGCGGGATAGATATGGAGGTTAGTTTCATTTTTTCTTAGCTTCACTTCGTTTGTTTTACAAGTTTGCTATTAAATGATATATAAATAACGCTTTGTGTTCGTTTGAACCTCTTATTCGGAGGTTATCGAATGGAGATGAACGAACTGATATTGAAATGTTGAATTTGTTAAACAAGTTCCGTTTCTTATAACGAGGCTATATTTGTGTTCTCAATGCTTGCTACAGCAGATATTATCCTAAACGTGCGTTTTATAACCCCATGTTACACATTATTCCGCGAAAGAGGTTGTTTTTTTATTGAAAATATAATGAAATATTAATTCAAAGTCATAACTTGTATTTAAAGTACGTGTGTTATATTTAGTTTCACGATTGTAAAACATATAGAGTTAATAGCTTATCTATATTCAAATCTTCTGTCGGCAGAACTTGCGCAAGACAAGTGTAGAGTTTGTCGAAATCATGAGAAAGTTTCACCGTCTAGGCTGAAATTTTATCCACTAATATTTCGTAGTACATGTAATTGTAATTAAACAGTATAAAAAATGTCTGGGTTTTTATTATAAAATACATTTCTGATACATTAGACTTGACATTGAATGTAAAGCAAAGATGTAACATTGGTTGGTTATCCGATCTTGACACCAAATGGTATATCATTCCTTATAAATTGCCTAATATTTTTTTTCTCGAAAGGTTGTGATATTTGTTTAAAACACAAATAGTATAACACAATTGAATCAAATTAAACATGGTATGAAATAGATTTCACAAAAGTATTTGCTAAAAAGCGGTTTTAGTGACACTTCAGCAAATATGAAATTTTCAATATGATTTTTTCATTTGTATCAATGAAGAATAGAGAAATGATTCTTTAGATAGTAAGACCATTCATTCGTATATTGGTTAGTGATACAAAATATACTATAAAAGATTAAAAACACAACACAATACTTGTCAAAAGCCTAAGATAATTTTTTGTTTGGCTTATTTCA
The DNA here is from genome assembly GCA_008271625.1 of Lutraria rhynchaena. NCBI lineage: Eukaryota > Metazoa > Mollusca > Bivalvia > Venerida > Mactridae > Lutraria > Lutraria rhynchaena. The sequence goes on along the minus strand of VIBL01000001.1, from coordinate 12,370,705 downwards.
TGAAAAAAAATCCTAAAATTGAAAATAACTTAAAATGACAATTGAATGTTTCTATGACTGTTTTTTTAATATTTCGCATGCTGAAATGATAAAAACGTGGAAGAAGAATAGCATAATGTGTAAGTTTCTAAGTTGTAACACAGATTTGCATTGTTTTGTTTTATAGGTAAATGAGTTATTGGAATGTGTCACTTTTAAGTTCATATTCAGGTTTGTAAACGGATACACACCTTTGGTTTTTAATATGTTTCATATCACATGAAAAACAACAACATTAAAATCTTATTTCTCTCGTACGTTGTAGAAAAATAATCATTTTGAATGTTACAGTAAATGTTTAAATTATGCTAAATAGATGTTTAATAAGTTTTCTTTTTTTTCTAACTGATAAGAATATCAAAATATACCATTTAATACAAGGTTAAACACATGATTGTATGTAGGTATCTAAGCGCGAATTTACAAGTTGTATAACAGTGAAAAAAAACCACAAGCCTTGTTTATTACTGTGATTTTATCGTCAAACATTAATGATAAACAATTACTATAGTTACAATGTGTTTGTTTATCGCATTTTAACAATGAAAATAAAGTACATTTAAAACGACAAAGACATTAGTAACAAATTTGTTGCTGTAAATACTTGAACTTTTTAATGCATACGCGTAAATATAATACAATACAGAAAACATGTAGACCGCACAGCCTGTAAGTTATAAGTTCAAGCCCACTAATGTCACCTATGTGTCTAATAAGGAGTCATTTCTTGGGGTGTCTCGGGAGCGGACCCACAATCATACACAACCAAGAATCAAACATCGAGTACTACCAGTAAATCATAATTAAAACAAAATTGACATAAAATACGGACATTTCAATTTACTCTGTTGATTAATTTCGATTTGGGGATAATATGTTTACGATTTAGAGACAGATGATTTACGAAATCGTAATGGTTTTAATCGTAAAAATTCAATGTTGAGTCGTACGATTGATTGAATTGCAAGTATAGATAATTTCATTAGTCGTATTCTGATTAAACTGGTTCCCGTTCATATAACATGAGCGCAATATGGCGTTATGCATTCACGTACCGGGTACCATATTTTTATCTTAAAAACATAAAGGTTGACATTTAATACCATTCTGTATGTATGTGTCGGTAAAAATATAGAATCATTTAACTTATCAATGCATTTCAATGCATGTCATATCACGTTTACACCAAGTTTATTCATAAAATGTAAACATTTGATGTTAAACATTTAAAGTGTGTTGTTTTTTTCTCAGAATATTTATGTCTGAAGTATTTGTGTGTAGGATGTGGCTAAACGCCACGCCGTGTAAAAAATCACGTTCCGGTTGTACACCGGAATTTTGATTTCATTTGCTTTACTGTGCTTAATATATCGGACTCGCTCATACATCCACATATCTCAATTTTAGTACAAGATAAATACTATGAACCCAATGATTGTCTCGAAAGATACGCCGGGGAGTTGTTTACGAGTAGATCGCATTTAACTTTGCTGACAGATCAACAATTTTATAGTACTTTGATACGTTTTGTAATTAACAAAAACAGTTAATTAATCCGAGGAAAGAAATAAATGATCTAAAGTCTCAATGCAACGCTTTCCTCAAGCTACAAATCACTAAATTAGTGTGAGCACTTCAGTTATCTGTACAAATTAAACTACTGTTCTGAGCATCTAATTAGTACTTTCTATAGAATTAGAATATATCACCTTTACAATGATCATTGGCGTTCAGCGAACTGAACCAAACCCGGGAAAAATCGAAATGGTGGATTAATGAATTGATATGCTTCTAAGGCCTGCTTGTTGCGTGGGGTTCATATTTATTTAATTCAATGATCTGGTGATCATTTTACTGAAAATACCACACCTCGCGACGTTCTGTTACCTAATCGTGATTTTAGATGAAATGTGGGGGAACAGGTTAGTACCATCGGTTTTAGAATAACTTGAATGCTCCATTCTTTTCAGACCATTATGAATACTTAACCTTTTTTAAACTGTAACTGATAGACTGTGCTAACATAAACTCGAATTTGAGTGTCAGCATTTGTTAAATGCATACTGGTTGTTCTAAATACAACAATAATTTGCAGCGTGTTCTACTGTAATAAATTCACATAGCAAAACAAAATTGATTAATTTATGAAAATGAAATGGCCTCTATTTTTCACACTGTGTGAATTTCTGTCAATGTTTTTGTGTATAACCGCATCGATCACTTTGGATTGCAAAAATCTACTGAGACAAATGGTTAATCAAAATGTAGATTATATATGTCGATAATAAGAATAAATTAAGGAAACTTTCGTTTAAAATCGTTGTTTAATATCAGTACATTCTAAATACAGTAAAAACCCTCAAAATCGGACTCTCTGAAAACCGGAATTCTCTAAAAACTCAGACGATTTTTCAGGTCCCATTTTTTTCTATACATAATCAATAGCTTTCTGAAAATCGGAATTCGCAGAAAACCAGAATTTTTCCCGTGTCCAGAAGGGGTCCCGTATTCATGGGTTATACTGTACTACGTTTTTACCACGGTCAGATATAAACATTTGGCCATAGAAAATTAGCAAATTGTAAAAATGAGATGCTTCGTACGTGAATAGACAAGGCCGTCTAAAAGTATAATTACCTAAAATGGACAGATTTATTGTTTGCTGTTGGACCTGAATAAGATTAATGCTGTTGCTTTAAAGCCCAACTTTTAGCAGCAAATAATTTGAAAAGCACCAAAACGTACCCTTGCTGCAATTCACGCATGCCATGTGTCGAGAATAATTGTATTAAATTCAATACTCGCAGGATGTTTCATATTTTTTGGAAACTCAATTTGTAATTCCCTCATATGATTGTTAAAACCGCATGAAACTATTGGTAACATTAGCGAAACCATTATTAACATTTAGAAAACAAAATGGAGTCATTTTTTTCGTTTTTCCCAAACGGTTGCTATGGTGCCATAGAAAAATTCGAACTTGGTGTAAAAAGAACTTCGAGTGCTGATTTCTAAATTCCGGAGATATTTTCAACGCTTTTTATTGAAATCTTACATAATTGTGTATTTTTGAAAATGAAGATTGCTGTTTAATTAAACAATATTCACTGAATGGGCCCCTAAAGGTATCCGAAAAGTAAAGAACTTTTCTACACTCGGTGTTAGATCAGAACACCGAAATACCTCCAACAAATCCTTCTGTCCCCTGATTGTATAAGTATTATCTAAGTCGAAATAGAAAAAAATATTCCGCTAGGAATTGTCCTAAAAGAAATCTGTAGAGGAGCTTGATTAGATAATAATCAGATGGATTATTATGATAATAATTATTATTATAACAATTATAAATACATTATGGATGTGCTTTATAACAATCTGTACAGTATTTGAGAGTATAGCAAACTTCAAATTAAAAATATTCACTCCACTTTTAGAATCAAGTTTGCTTGTAAATGACTACTGTTCAGCCAAATAACTAATATTTTATATTCAAAAGAATTATCTTTGAATTGAAATCACGCGAATATATAGGTGACCTTAAAATCCACTGGGGCGTTAGTTTTCGTGCATTAGTCGATGACTGACATGAAAAATGCTTATGTCAATGTAATGTAAGATAACTTCCTACTTTATGCAGTGAATATCTAACGATACCATGTTTTAATTAAGTACAATTTAATCTAACAGTATCAAGATTAAATCGCGCGTGCATTATTAATTCAACGTCCCGTTTATCTAGTTTGTGTTACAGTTCAAATTGACATGTAATTGTTTTCTTTCTGTTAAATGGTGAATTGAAGCTGAATTTATCAACACTTATATTCAGAGAAATTAACTTCAACACCAAAAAAACATTTGACGTCAAAGACTCTTAGATATACAGTAAAACCTCACATAGCGACCACCTCAATATTACGACTACCTTGTTATAACGACTACTAATTTTCAGACCGGCTTTCAATAACTCCGCCTTTAATCCAATTTAATAATGAGACCACCTCATTATTACGACCGATATTTTTGGGTTCCGAACGTGATCTCATTATCGAGGTTTTACTGTACTTACGAAAATAAAAGTAACCCGCTATTTCGTATTTTGTCGCGTAATTTTGACCTGCCAGCGTGACAGGCCAATCAGTATTTGAGATAATTCTCAGCTTGATGCTGATTTTAGAAAGAAAATTAATTATAATTCAGATGTGTATGGAAAGTTCATGTACACGCTGCAGTTCTTTGTTATATCCTGAAGTTTTTTTTCTTTTCTTGTCAATGCTGAAACATATAAAGTATCCATGGAATCTAAGAAAAACTATAAACCACTTGCAGTATGATAATACTGATATACTTAAGTATTAAGTTAAGGATATTGTCGAAAATGTCGAAAAGATAAGAACCGAAAAGGGACTGAACAGGAAACTGAATCACTATTTAACGTCGCCATTCTCGGATCCGAGTAGATTCCGTGACTCGCAGATTTAAAAGATATAAAATCTCGCGATTATTAAGCCTTTTCGAGTAACCATTCAATTTGGTGAAGTCTTAAACAACTAAACAAACCGTTCTCAAATTATTGGAGAAACCTTTGTTATAGTGTCAGAAACGTACGATGTTCTTTTCAGGCAAAAAAATGAACATTCATATATAATTCATAAAATGGTATCAAGAACGAACTAATTTTATCAGTATCTGAAGTGTAATTGTCTTTTAAATTGTTGGACGAATTTATCGCTCTAATTAATTCATATGGTATTTTTTATCTAGAGTTTTTTTTGTGTGTGTGATTTAAATATCTTGATTTAGAGTTTCCTCCGGGCCGCGGCCGTGGTCCAGTGTTTAGTGCACTGGACTTTGTGAACCGGAGATCCAGGTTCGAATCCCGGTCGCGGAAGGTCATACCCTTCTATTAAAATTTGACAAAAAATGTCGATTTTCCTCCATATGTGGAGAAGTTGCCGGTTCCTTGTGGAAAGGTAAGTTAGTACTGGTTAGTATACAGACCAGAAAAACTGGTTAGATGAACCGACCGCCGTATATAACAGAAAATTTGTTGAAAAACGGCGTTAAACCCCAATGACAATAAGTCACATACAAATAGATAAATAAATAGAGTTTTCTCTCCCTTCGCTCTTGTACGTGAAGGAAATATCAATTATTGGCGGAAACCTATTGCACATTACGACACTGGTCTAAGCTTGACCGCGGTAAACATGAATAGGCAACTGTGGCCCTTATTTCATAGTTTCATCGCCGAAAACGTTGCTAACTTAAATGTATTGTAACTATCAACATACAGCTAATAAGGACGGTAGAAGTTAGATTTATAACATTAATGTTCAAACCTTGTCCCGGTCAAATAGGATTTCCATGAATGATAGTTTACATGGACCGCTGAATCTTGCTAATCCGGATGCTCCTTGTGCTTCCGCACCTTCGCCGTCATCCGGACAAGTTTCTCAGGCCCGATCTTTTTTATCTAATTTCATCTACCAAAAGAATTTTTGTCCCAAAATTTGAAAGCTTTTCAAATCAGGCCTTAATCCGGACTTTTACCCCGAAGTCCGTATCATGGGCATTCTAATTAGTTATGAAGAATATGTCCGTTAAGATACAATATTCGTCTGATAAAATAATTAGGATGACGATGTTGATAATATTCGTAATGTAATGATAGTGGTGCGATAAGTTACCCTGGACCGGCTGTTCTATCGATATGATATAATTTATACTTATCATTAAATATCATATCATCAAAAATACGAAATCATATTTCCAAAATGGATGGAATTAAGTCCGCTAATTAGTGGTCGTTCTAATTGGATATATACGAGCGCCGCATGGAGACCCATAAATAGATCCACTTCCGGCGAATAACCTTAAAAATTGTTTATTCATATTGCAACATTTGTTTACATATCAGACATCCGGGGACTTAACACGAATCGTCATGTGAGTTGAAACCGCATGATGATTTCTACTGCAAACCTCTCTAATTTCTAAATCATGGTCAATTTTCAGGAATTCCGCGAAGAAGTCGTCTGGGTTGTAACCTAAAAAACTACTCAACACTTCTAGCCCCGTAATATGATTTAGATTTTCAAATCAAATCATTCTTTCAGACGCAAACTGTATAGAGTGTAATCCACGTACGTGTCAAAGGTCTACATATTTAATGCGATTTCTACCCCTTAGGTTAAATTTAAGTTTTCGTTTTGTCTTTCTGGAAGCGTTGTTTAGACCGTAGTTTGAAAAGAACTCGGGTTAAATTAAATTCCGTTACAGGGTGAAATTAATGAATAATTTGTTATAATGAAGAAAGAGACATTTGGTGGATAATTCGATTTCTGTGCGACGATGAAGCGTCATGACATTTTTTATGTAAGATTTTGCTATCGTTCCGGAAGAGTATCAAGTCCGATTGAATGAGATATCCGAATGTTAAGGAAATTCTAATTACATCTGAAGGTTTTTTTCAGTCTGACTTTTATTTAAAACATATTTCGCTCCGATTCCTACTAATTCAAGCATCGTACTTTTCCTTAGGTTTATTACGATCGTCACGGAGGACTGAAGAAAATCTCTTAATGATTTCGCTGCACTGAATAATTTCTTCATTCGCATAAATTGTCTAGAAATCTTTCATCGCTTGTAAATTTGAAATTAATGATATGGTAAAGGCGGCATATCAAGTACAGGGCAGTTAATGTGTTGTCAAGACGATGGACTTTCTATAAACAATTCGTGTGTGGCTAATGCTTCGTGATTTGCGAAAAATTCACGAAAGCTTACCGCCAACTCCAGTCATATCTCAACGATCGAAATAAATAAATGCATAAACAGCACGCAGTTGTAAATTATAAGAATTAAATATCTATGAATATACTCCTCGAGAAATTTTCATAATGAATGAACACAGTGTGTAGCTTATTTCGTTTTGAAAATATAGTAAAGCGTGGTTATAATGAACAATAATTACTCCGCAATGTCCGAGTTCACAATAGCCGTTTGTTACGGTACATAATTAATGAACACCGTGTGTTACTTATTTCGTTTTGAAATATAGTTAAAACAGTTAAAATAAATTCCTGGGGACCCGAATAATTACTTCACAATACCGCTGTAATATTCACTGTAACCATTTGTTACGGTACATGTTTTCAACATTTCGTGTGTAACATGTTTTTTAAATGTTATCCATTTTCCTAGCGTGACTCAAAAGGGACGAAAATAACGTGTCTTGTTTAGCTTATTATTTTATTAATTGAACTTTTTTCAAGCAACATTTTGTTTTAAATTTAAGGGTTTATACTTTTTGATTAAAGTTATTTTAACGTCGTATTGCAATATTCTGACGTTAAACATATATAGCGAGTACAAAGTGTGTTTTTTTTTTCAGCAATATTTTATCTATTTTCGCCGTCGCTGCTACAAACAGACCTCTTATTATTATTATTAAATACAATTAGATATATTGATTAGAAGCAATTGCTAAGAAAATGATGTAAATATTGGTAATTTATAGGTAGAAATAACAGCCTAATGTACGCATTTCAACTTAATGTACGCTACAACATGTTGCGTGTCATCGCAAATACAAATACACGTAGTTAACACAACGCTCAATCAGTGATTATCTCTACTATGTAAATGTAAATAATAAATTATCAAATTCACATATGCTTTAACTTGACAAATTTGAAATATTTTAATAGTCTGATATTATGTATCTATGTATGAATTCAGAATGTCGAGTTGCGTGTTTTTTTTTATTATTATTATTACGAGACATTGTCACTGGGTTAAACGCCGTTTCTCAACAATTTTGCAGGCGATCTGTTCATCTAACCAGTTTTCCTATATTAACCAGTACTAACTAACACTTCTACAAGGGGCCTGCAACTCCTCCATATATGGAGGAAAATTTACATTTTTGTCAAATTTTCATAGAAGGGTATGATCCGAGTATGTGTTGCGTGTATCCGTGAGGAACTTCATACTTATTGAACTATTCGTGCAAGATTTCTAGATTGTGTTATATTCTATTTGTCTGGACTGCCGAAAGCAACTCAAAAGAGAAACGAAGTCAGTTTCTGCGTCTGGAACATCATAAATCGCAGTTTTTATCAGGAAAATATTAAATAGAGTCGTCAATATTTGAATGACCCCTAGTCGGTAGATCATCTAGCATCCAATTTACGCGACAATTAAAACACCATTTTGTTCTTAACGATTCGTTCTCACTGGGGGACAAACACCCTCATATTTCACAATGCAACACAAATACGACTCAAGTAAAATAAGTCGTCTGCGCACAGCAACATTTTTCTCACCAAAGCGCCCTCTGTGACGTTAGAGGCTAACTCACAGACAAAGCCGGTGATAAATTAACGCTTTGTCGGTGTCACAATAAACGACGTCTTCAGTCAATAGTTCCGTTGTTCTCCAGCAATGAAATAGCTAGCTAGTGAATTATTAATTCGTAAAAAGCACCCTAGTTTAATTTTGTAACACTTTTGACTAGTCGTAATTTAAACAAGCTTCATTAGAGAAACAAAAAGCATGACACAGCGTCTTTCATTCATGGTGATATGTTACTATACTAGTAAGTGAGACGATTTACCCCGAAAATATATAACTTAACCCCACCCACCTAGCTAGGAATTGTATCCTTCAAACTGCGCCAATCTGTTTATTGTGTTTGTATTATTGTATTATTATTTGATTTGCACGGGTTATCGTGCTGAAACGTGTCGCTTTATATCAACGTTGATGTCAAAACGTTCCGAACGTTTACAATTTTAGGGTTATAAGTCTTTGAAATGAAAAAAAGTTTAGTAAACGGACTATCAGAAAGTTTAAAATATTCAGTGTCTAAGTTTCCATACGTAAAAATGGTCGTAGGGAGACATCTCTGTCAGTAGGTACATTACAGTAGACACATTAGGTTCAAATCTTATTTTTGTTCATAAATTGTCCACTTTTCTTCACAATTCTAAAATTAGAAGCAAGTACTTGAACGTTGAGCGCATGTTGTAAGAACCACAGTAATAATTCATCACGGACATTAAACTCAAAGTTCTGATATAATTTGTTACATTTTTATTTAAAATAAATACATTCAAACGAAAATACGTTGCAAATGCATGTCCAGGTGCAATAATCAATTATATAAGGTCATTTCAATTTTTAATTCTATAACTTTTAATTACGTTCTTAAAAATATGCCAAAAACTGTATTTTTACAGAAGAAGTCCCTGTCATTTTTTATGAATTGATAATAATTTGGAAATCAGGATTATATTTTGAAGCCATGATATGAGAAATAAATGTCAGCAGACGATGTAACAGTAAGCACGTCTGAGCAGACGAAAACATTCAGTCAAAATAAATTTGTTAGAGTTTCCTTGTCTACTGTTATCTTAAAGAAAATACAGTATAACCACCTCACATTGCGACAACCTCAACATTACGACCACCTTGTTATAACGGCTCATGTTGGGAATTAAGGGGAGCTGATTTGAATTGAAAGCCGGCCCGAAAATATGCGTTTTCATGTCAAGGTGAACGTAATATTGAGGTGGTCGCTATATGAGATTTACTGAACATTATGGAAATTAACCTGTAACAGCCGATAATAAATCCGTCTTATAAATAATAAGACGAAAGATGTATTTACAAACAAGGGGCGGGGCAAGATTTTTAAGTTAAACACAGCTATCTTAAATAGGTTATGTCTTTGAAGCGGGAACCAGCAATATAGTTCTAGGTACGAGGGTGTGACTTATGGTCTCTAATAGTCGTATATCTATTTATTTCTTAAGCTATTTCAACCAAATATTATAAGAGTACTTTTGTTTACAGTGAAACCTAGAGATTTAACTTATTGCACATAAATTTGTTATTTCACACGCCGGGTAAAGTAAACTTCACACTGTGTTATTTGCACGCATCACCTTAAATTTCAAAACATAACTATGAATAATAAATTAAATCATTAAAAAGACTTGTTGACATTGATAAGCATCTAAAAGACCCCGTATATCTTCAGTATTTGACTTAATATTGTAATGTTTTAATAAATTCTCGATGACTTGTATCATAAACAAAACGTTGTAATTAATTCAATATCTCATTAATATTAACCAGTGAACATTCTAAATACAAAAATCGAGGTTGGGATCTCAAGTTTTAAACATCGTAAAGTTAAACTCAAGCATATTTTAAATAAATTGGGAGCTAGATAACGCTTTGGTATCTCATTATTTCTCAAAATTAAGATTCTACTTAAGTCAAACAAATAGACCAGAATTTATGCGACAAATATATACATGTACATGTATCATCATTGGGTTTTGTGCTTGTATTGTATAACTTTAGCCTAAATATAAGCTACTTTGATTGAATACTAATTATTATTCTATAAACCAAACTACATTGTGTAGAAAATTTGAGTTTGAGACTAATCTCAATTTATGTTAAAAATGATCTCAAAATGCAAATACAGTGTACCTCATGTTTTATTGATTAACAAGCACAAGAGATTAGAGTACAGTACACTTCACTTAGCGGCCACTTCAATTGATAGACCACCTCATTATAACGACCACTACTTCCGGCGGATGTTTAACACGTTTTTTTCAGTCACAACTTTATAATGAGACCACCTCGATAATAAGAATGATTTATTTTTCCCGCCGTGGTCTTACTATCGAGGTTTTATCGCGCATTTAACGCGTGGTTATTTATGTATTAATAAAATAACGTTTCATAACACGACATGCATATCTTATAAACATGCAAATTGTGCCAAACATTAAATAAACTGTGTATATTACATTTTTATATTGTCGACACTTAATGTAGTGCATCTGTGCGGCTAAGTATAGACAAAGCGTTCCATGCTACTTTTTTGTCTCTGAAAATATTTTATAAACAGTAAACCGCCACCTAGCGACTACCTCAATATAACGACCAACTCTTTATAACAGACTTGCGTTTTCGAAGCGTGCTTAATATTTGTTCTATATTATCACTTGATAATGACATAAACTTGACATTAAAACCGATGAATTTGGTCCCCAAGTTGGCTTAACATCGAGATTTTACGGTATAGTCAAACATGTGAATAAAGGCCACCTTTGGGAAAGACGAAATGTGGCCTTTATTGACAGATGGCTTTTATTCGTAAATCGGTTTGTTCTAAATAATCAGTGACGATTTTTCAAAGAATGACCTTTATTCACAGGATGGTCTTTATTCGGAGGTGACCTCAAACACAGATTTGACTTTAATGGCGTACAACCAGGAAGATGAATTGTCGTTGACAAATTAAGCCAACATTTATTACTAGAAATCTTTAGTTCAATAAATCAAGCATTAGTTACTCCCTTTCGATATGATGGACAAAACTGGGAATAAAAATTTGCGATATTTTAAGCATTATGTAAAAAAAACAGATTGAAAATAAAAATGGCGTATCCATTGCAACAGCGCTTACAAATTACCAGTTAGACCTGACAGCCAAAGGAGCTTTCCCAAAAATAACTTTTTATTGCTACAACATTTAGTAAATACTATAAAAAAACAAAAATTGATTATTGGTGTGTTGATGTGATGTCATGGTGATCTGGTTATGAGATGGTGTGGTGGTGGGGTGGTGGCGTGGTAATGAAGTGTTGTGGTGGTATGATGGTGTAATGGTGTGGTGGCAGAGTGGTGTGAAGGTTTGATTGCGTCATAGTGTGGTGTGGTCGGGTGTTTGTTAGATGGTGTGGAGAGGGGTGTGATAGTGTATGGGTGTGGGACGGGATGGTGTGAAGTGGGGGTATTGGTCAGGGGTGAATGATGGTGGGGTGGGGGTGGTATGATTGTGTGGTGATGTTTTCTGAGACTACCATGGTACATAAGGTACTAACAACACGGATTCCCCGGCCTATTGCTTCAGGTTCTTGTCCTGTCAGTATTAAAAGCTTTCATCGACGGAAGAACCATGACGTTCGGGCTAAAGAAAATACATGAATATGATTAAATTTAGCAATATTCGGTTGTACAAATATCCCCCCATCTTATTGCTTGGTTCGGAATCGTGAAATAAAACCCAAATATGACTTGGACTGATGATACATTCCAAGTAATAAATGATGTACATAGTTCAAAATTAAACACATATGATTTTGTACTAATTTTTGTGTTAAGAATGCTAGAGTAATCGAATTGTTTTATACAAAGCCGGAATGTTAGCACGGACCCGTACTGGTTTGACATTATTTCGCTGGTAGCAGTCTGCGGAGTTCTGATAGAATGCGTACTCGAATATTAATTTTGTAATTCAACGTCTGCGGGTCATCAAATAAATCGACAGTGTTTATATATACGTCAATCGTCGTCACATTCAGAAACATATAAACACATCAAGCTAGCGAGCTTATAGTTTAAACAGCGTGTTAAAGAAATATAAATATAATATACAATGTTTATCATACAAACATAGCAACTTATACGGGTTATCATGAAATGTTGACGTTAAAAACTTCAAATTGAACGGACGACGGCCACCTGTTGCAATCGTGAAACATCGGGTATTTCCGGCTCGTCCGTATAATTAGAGTAATCGTGAAACTTCAGTTATTTCCGTTTCCGACCTTAGGCTCTTACGAAAAAAACAGAGACGATCAGATTGCCATCTGTTGTTAATGTTACTTCGTTATTTTTACCGTCTTCAAGTTGATTTAGTTCATGTATAAATGTATTATGTAAATAACGTTCTGTTTAACCATTATTAATTAATTATTAAATGACCCATTCCAAGTTTCACACAAATTATATTAAATTTGGCCAATTAGACCCATAACTAATAACTAGACATTATTGTTTCAAAATAATAAGCATGAGTTAATTAAATTCTTTGAGATAATTAAATTATCTTCAAGAAACAATAGATTTAGCGCGGTCTTGAACTTCGTAGTCCCGCGATTGAACTTAAGTCTAGAGCTTTGTTTTTACCATCACCACCTGATGTGCTGATCCAACGTTCAGTGCCTTATTAAAATGAAAACGTTAGTTACAAATTACAACCATTAACGGGACGTATTTGATTCGCTGCCACAAGAAACCATTTATACTCATTACTTTGTGACTCTGGGAATAGTCATCGACAGAAGTCCTGTTGTTGAACATTCTTGTTCCCCTGGCGTAGAGAAAAACATATTTGTGAATTCACATAGGGTTGATGGTGTCGACCGTTGCGTCCATGTTCATGTCTGTTACATCTGCGTTTGTTGACAACATTGTTGTTATTTTTAATTTTATTCATAAACTATGCAGCAGAGTCGCACATTACCACTTGAACATCATCATTATCAGCATCGAAGTAAACGACAACCGGTTTATCATCATCAACAATATTATCATCAAAATTATCTTGATTTTTTGTTGTTGATAATGATGATTGTTGTTGTTAATGTTGTTAAAATTATCTTTAACATCCTAATTGCAATAAATAAGAGTATCAACAATAAAATTGACGCCATCATTAACACCATAATCATCTTCAGCATCAGTAGCAGCAACAGCGGCTGCATTTATGTTTCATTCACCACCATCAGCAATAGCATTATTAATTTGTCATTCAAAATTTTCTGACAGATTTTTCTACCAAAGCAGCGTGCTGTTGTATTATAGTTGCGACTACTGTTGCTTCTGTTTAAATGATAGGTTAAAAACGAGTTGGGCATTCATTTAAATTAAAACACGATATATTTGATTTCCCTGAAATCAGAATAATTAAATTCCAAATCTAAGACATTACCGTAGCTATAATTATAACTAACTCTCTAAATGTTGTCCATCTATCAAGGAATTTAATCAAAGTTGGAACATAACGCTACAAGAAATGAGAAGCCAAACGTGTTATTCACAGATTATAATGGAAACAAATAACTTTTAACTATTATTAACCTTCTTGTTCCATAAACACGGGCTGGCTCTCTTAGAGATTGTTCAAAATCCTTAAATACGCATTTGAATGTACTCGTGGGAATTGCCGAGCAATCATGAAGTACAATTAGTTTAATTGGGTAACAATTAAAACTGACTTCCGAACAAAGGTTTAGTTTATAAATGAGCCCCGTGCAACCGAAAGGGAAGTTAAACTCAATTTTAGTCTCTAACGACTTGCTTCAGTTAAAGAAGGCCCTGCTAATATCGCCATTAATGTCTAGTTCTATTATGTTCTAATGACTAGTAAAATAGCAGAGAAAAAAGAATGGAAACTGCGGCTGTTTTCGACCCCAGAATCATCCGAAAGTCGCATTTTAAATCATTTAGATCTTGAGGGAAGATACTATTTGCATGTAAATTGGTGATATACAAAGGAGCCAAGTTTGTTGTTAATAAGAATTTATTGTTTTCATTTATGCAATAGAATGTTTGTTTTGATTAAACCGTGCGAAACATTTCTAACCCAGGAATATCTAGACGAGAAAGCGGTGTAAATTGAAAATTATGATCCAATCAGAGACAATCTGATCCGTATGGTCGTGAAATTTCAAACAATTTTAATCAAATCTCGTAGATAAAGCGCGGATACAGCGCAGCAACTTAGAATTTAATCTTGCTATTTAGAATTGTATTGTTGATAAGTTGGCTACTTAATTCTACAGCGTGAGAAGAACTATGTCGTGACATTTTGTTGACAATTTTGATTTCCGGATGACGATTTGTATAATGGGAACCAGAATTTAAATTCTGCGACGATTTTCAAAAACTAAAATAGATAAAAAACTAAAACTTCATTGATATATTATCAACTTTGTCTGTTTATCTGGCTCCGTATCTCCGCGCGAATGTATGCTCGTCTGATCTGTTTGTCCGTTCGTCTGTCCGTCTACTAATATTTGTTTATGAGAAATATTATGATGTATTAAAAAAACTTTAACCTCCCCCTCCCCTAAAACATCTTCAACCCCTTAAAACATCTTCCTCAGATACTATTCCAACTTTCAATTTATTGCCTAGTGTCACTTAGAACACTCTAAAAGTTCGTACACAAATTACGTACGCGTTATTAACATCTTAGACACAAATTATAATGTAAGAAAGAATATCATTTTTCACTTATAAACTGACAGTAAGATTTGAGCCAGACAGTGTGAAATACGCATCTTGTGTAGAACGTATCAGTTGTTAATTGTATATAAAATTAAGAAATTAGAGGATAATTAACTTATTCCGATGACAAAATAATTAATGCTTATAAAATTCCAAGATTGAATTATTCACCAAAACGTCGGGTTAGTCTAATAGTGTTCTAGGTCTTTAATTCAGGAGTAATTTGGCGCCGTATTTATTTGCGAAATAGTCATGCGGAGCGATCGCATTAAACATTCATTAAAAAATTAGTGTTTTCACTGGAAATAAATTCAGTGAAATTATCCTCAGAGTGGAGCTCTTGTTGTTTTCGCTAATAGCGAATATCATTTGTTTTCAGAAACGGAGACTACACTCAAAAGAACCGGACATTCTAATTGTCATCAAATTTGTTAGTAAAAAATCTGTACTCGAGACACGAGAAGTTATAATTCCGAATAAACGGTCTATGTTGATTTCAATTTTGTACTTAATAATAATCAAGTCATGAAGGGTTATTTTGTTGTCTTCTGAATTCTAATTCTACAAATTAGTTATAACCAATACTCATAGAAATTTCACTATTTTTTATAATTTCCAACAAATCGACATTTTAGGCCTAAAAACTGTTTGTTTCCGGTTACCCGACCGACCCAATATTTTACCTGCCGACTCATAAATTTTACAGCGTTCAAATCGTAGTGCTATATTGCAATTTTCACAACTCCTTAATATTACGGCCCACATAATCCCATACAGTGTTGCCGATATACGTGAAAAATTAAATAAGTCCCTGCTTAACGACCCATATGTTTTGGGCATGTAACCGGAAACAAACTTTTTTAGGCCTTACCTGTTTATTTTCTATAAATTGTTTTTCAAATTTGGTGGCTTAAGATAGAATTCTTTTATCAGAGTGGCAAACGTTAACCTCACTGACGATTGTTCTGTATCAATATTGTGTTATCAATAAACAAAAAAAACGTTATGTCGGATCAATAAACAAACAACATAACGTAAAAATTACGGAAACCAACCGGTGCCATCGTGATAAGGCAGTAATGTTTGATCTTGAAATTTTCATACAGTAATGCAATGAAACACACGGAGCCATTATCCACAGCAATAAACATACGACGTGTTTTTATCTCGATTTCATTTTTCAAAACCTCTAACTATTTTACAGTTCGGTGCAATTTACAATGAACTGTTTTTCTGACAGTCTGATGTATAACGATATTAAAATATTTTATGTATTGCACTGATGACATGTTTTGACGCTATCAGAAAGATGCAAGGTAACTTGAATAATTTACAGCTTGAACAAAATTAAGTGGTTTTAAATCGTGAA
Source organism: Lutraria rhynchaena (assembly GCA_008271625.1). Taxonomy (NCBI): domain Eukaryota; kingdom Metazoa; phylum Mollusca; class Bivalvia; order Venerida; family Mactridae; genus Lutraria; species Lutraria rhynchaena. Next base: position 12,354,192 of record VIBL01000001.1, on the reverse strand, counting down.
AATATCAAACATTTTTCACAGTTCAACCGTCATTTCAGTGCACCATAACACATTCTAGACAAATCACGGTTGAGGCAGTTTCATTATGGCCGAGTTGGACAGACAATCGGAATGACCGAATCCCATAATAGCTTTAGAATTTTTTCATAATAGCCGAGTTTTTTTTTCATAATGAGCGAGTTTTAGGTTCATAATGTCGTAGTGAACTTCATATCGGCTCTGTATTTGAAGATAAAAATGCGTCTAATATTGAATACTAAGTTAATAATTAAGACTAATGTATGGGTTGATTTCCAGCATGTTTGTATCTGTAGTGATACCTACAGTATAATACCTATAATATCTTATCGCCTAAATTATACATGTACACGGACAAACAACAAAACACAACAGGTTAAATGAGATCAATTCTATTAGCAAAGACAACACAAACAATAAAAGATAACATACTTCTACGTGTAAAATAAAAAAATAAACATTTTGATACAAGAATTTTGAGTTTTCACCATTGCTGCAGAAAAAATACCTGAAATGCATCATTATCAGTGCAATGAATTATTACACTTGGACAATTGAAAACAGCGACATGACTTTCGGGAATCTCGTGCGAAGAAGCCTTGCTGGTAACAATTTGTCTGTAAACGTGTGACATAGATTTTTATAGTCAATGATTGCGCTATTCTGGCATATTTTCACACAACAGCATCGAAAGATAATTTGTATTTTATCCAATTTTCAGTTGTCAGGAGAATTGGTCACCCGTACCAGAACAGAACACCTCCAAAAAGAAAGAAACCAAGAACGTCATTTTCCCGTCTTCAAATCATGGAGCTGGAGAAACGTTTTCACCGACAAAAATACTTAGCATCAGCTGAAAGATCTGCTTTGGCAAAGTCACTGAAAATGACGGACGCACAAGTTAAGACATGGTTTCAGAACCGACGAACAAAATGGAGGTAATTGTATTTTTATTTTATTTTGTGTCGACCCTTTGAATGATCGTAGTATTGTCATAATGTGGAAGATCTTTATTCAATCAGGCACTTTTCCCTGTTTCTTTTTTTTCACTGGGGTTTACCGTGGCATCAACTGCGAGGCTGATTTGGAGAGTGTTTCAATTTTAACAGCGGAGAAAGACTTTGGGTGTACACTTGACCTTCCGTAAGCTAGCTGGCCAACTTCCGTGCGTCTGGTGCTGGGTGGGATTCGAGCTCAGACGGTGGGGTTAGTGATTTCTAATTATAAATCATGCTCGCTCGACCACTAATTTTCCTTGAAGTAACAAATATGCCAATTAATTCTGTAATTTTAATGTTAATCTAAATCTATCGCATGTTTACCATTTAATATAAAACGAGTAACATATTTTTACAAATGAATTTGTAAATATTTCGTATTTCAACTGAAAGTTAAACTTATCTAAATTAAACATCTTACAATCATTTTGATCCGTTTCGTTCAAACTGGAAACACCATACATATACATGTATGCTATAGAGGAAATTGAAATTCTTCGTCTCCTCAATGTAATATTATCTAAATACCAGTATTAAATTAAAGTATTGTTTGGTTACATATATAAGCATTTTTTTCACCATCAGATGAAATTCATAGAGTATTATATTATTCTGTTTCTGATCTATTTAATAGGTATATGTGCACATATTTATAAGATATTTGTTTGTGTGCAAGGTACATTTGACTTACCAAACTGAAATAATTGATATAATATTCTTTTTATTTTTGTAATACACAAAACCGTTTTTTATGGTACCATATTTTGAAATATGGACTGTTTTTTTAGAACGATTGGTTGTTTTCTTTACAATAAGAACAAACTGATACAGTACGCATAATTATGGAATGCATATAGAGTGCAACCTCTCCAGAGCGTCCCTCTCTTGAGCGGCAACCTCCCTTCAACAACAACATGCTTATTTCCCACTGTACGATTTGACTATTTATTTAACCTCTCTAAAGCGGCAACCTCTCAACAACAACATAATTTTGCGTCTCCCAAAGGGTGTTGCTTTGGAGAGGTTGCACTGTAATTGAAATATTTATTTCGTTTTGCAGCAATTGCGTCTGTTACGACGATAATCGTGGTGTAATAGAAGAATGCATTTCATTCAAAATGATGAATTAAAAATATTTTATCAACGGAACAATAATTATCAAAATGTTTTTATACTACATTTTTACTTTATGACCACATGACTTAAAGACGATGGGAAGCGAAAACATTACTAAAAGTGTATCCATCAATTGTCAACTTCATCGCAAATATCTGTAAGCGTTGTTTTAATTTTTCACTCAAGCGTTTGCTTTTCAACATTTTATTTCCCAAGGCGCGTCTTGCGATTGAGATTTTGACTACAACATATGCGACTTTATGTATGTATGAAAACACTTTCAGAGATCAAATGTCACTCACGTGAGTGCACGAGGGATGTTACAAAAAGAGCTAATTAATGCTTATTTGACAGTTGATGGATTTTGTCTCCCAGACCATGTTTTAAATTTCTTGATTTGTCTAATTTTTGGTATGTTACTGTCTTTTTACAAAGTGTTGTGACGCACCAAATTCTTTCTCCAAGTTGTGTGAAAAAAATACATGATTGGATTAAGAAGCCAATTCTCTGTTTTATTTTTTTTTCAGATATGTTTTATTTATCGAGTCTCATAATTAATTGATAGTCTAGTGGTATTTTGATCAATAGCGATGTAGATACATTGCATTTAGTTAAATACTCTTTCCAAATGTTTGTAAAACATATGAATTGAAATAAGTATTTATACTATCAGCAGTGAAATTTCGACTATTTCCGGCTACATTCTGGTACTCGCGGCTACTTCCGGTTCATTGTTTAATTTCCTGACAATTTTGGAATGAGGAATTTTGAACATGATAATGAGCGTTCGGTAATCATGATTATCTTCAATTTATCGTTGAAGCAATTTAATCGATGTAACGATTTCATGCTGACCGGTTAAAATCGATTTATCCGAACTCCGATGTAAAAACACACACATTGCATACTTAATCTTATATTTATTATAATTAGTAACCATATAGGGGCCTAATCATTTGATTGTATGAAAGAATAAAAGAAATAGAATTGAACAGAGTTTGGTAAAGAAAAAATATTGTATGAATTGGGAACAAAATACTTGTTGCTAACTAGTTAGTGAACACTTTATGACTGACACGCTTTGAGACTTGTGTCCAAAGTTCTGAAACTTGAGATTGATCTCACTGCTCAAATCTCAACAATAATATTATGTTTTAATATTCTAAAGTTAATTATGATATAGCAGTGTTACTTTAACAACAACATTCCGTATACAAGTCAGCCGATTAAAGCATTTACTTTTTCAGTTTAACAGAAGAACAATGAAATTTATCAAAAAGTACAATGTACATGAATTTTATTTCGAGCACAAAGCGATTCTACATGCGTAATGATTAAATCAGAAAAGTGCTGATTACGTACAGTAAAACCAAAGTTTTAAAGCCATCTTTCAGACCAAAAAAATAATGGTAATATTATGGAGGCGGTCTCGTTATCAAGTTGTTGAAATATAGAAGAAATGTTGAAAGCCGAATGCATCTGTATTCCAAACTGAGATTGAGACAAACTCATTATTATGACCAATTTTACGGTTCCAAAAGTGGTCTTAACAACGGGGTTACACTGTATTTGCAGTCACCAAACAGTATACATTGTAACTGGTCTTTTTCTTTTTCAGGGTGGATGGGTAGAACATTGTATCACACATTAAATAAAACACATGCGCTGTTTAAAAAAGATTTATATGTGTTAGGTGACCGGAATTAAAAAAATCGTTGAAATAATTATTTATCCGTCGCAAATTAAAAAAGTAAGTGATATCGAGTGGCTTTGCTTATTATTTCTACTGTTTATTTTCGCGTAACGTATCTTAAAATCTAAATAGCTACATATGATAGTGATGAAAGAAAATAATTATCAACAAATCACTCAAATCATGACAGAAAATTCAAATATTTAGATAAACGTTTTGTGTATGTTATTAATATGAAGTTTAGACATTCCGCGTTTTGAAGCTGTTTTTGTACATGTATACATTATACACCGAGCCGAGTTTCTAAACACCCACCTTGTATTTTACTCTCTTGGTTGATTACCAGGCGGACCTTTGGTATATTCAGAATGCAGCATTTACTTTGAATACTCCATTTCTATGTGTAGATCGATTGTAAGTATCGTGAATTTTAAGAATTAATTGACTTATTTCGGTCCCTCAAAGAATCGAGTTTTATAATGTAGACGTTCAGAAATACTACTCGACTCAGTGAACAAGTACAACAGACACCCGGGTGTGGTTTGTTGAAATTTTCATAGAAAATAAAATGAAACCATGACCACATTGCGCTTGGAATGAATTCCATTATTTATGTACTCAGCTTAGTGATTGTATAATTTAGGATGCAGTTTGATCAAAATACTCAATTTGTAAAATGCATTCGTCGTGGTGTATGTTTATAAATACCAAACATCATTTGCATACGACGCTGAGATCATCATACTAGCATTTAAAACCATTTTAAATTATCATACTAGCATTTAAGATCATTTTAAATCACCATACCAGTATGTAAGATCATTTTAAATTATCATACTAGTATAAGATCATTTTAAATTATCATACTAGTATAAGATCATTTTAAATTATCATACTAGTATTAGATCATTTTAAATTATCATGCTAGTACAACATCATTTTAAATTATCATACTAGTATCAGATCATTTTAAATTATTATACTAGTATTTAAGATCATTTTAAATCATCATTCTAGTGCTTAAGACCATTATAATACACTACGAACGGAATAATTCCGTTCAAAAGATTCGTTTTAAGGAAGGTTATAACAATTTGCGAATATAACACCGCGATTTGAATAAAATCTTTAGAAGAAAATTGAAAACATACCTGTCTGCAAAGTTTTACCACTAACAGTTGATCACTATAAGAAAGACTGGTTGTGTACATTGGACTTTGCGAAGTGTAAATGAATATTTTCAGACACTTTTTTGCGCTGTACAAATACATTTGTAATTGTAAACGTAGAATTTTACGTCATAAAATGGATGTACAAAAACATGGAAAATATCAGGAATCTACGAGCGGGTCAAACCCATAAAATTTGAATATATGAAAAAAACATTGCTAGACCGTCTCGTCAAAATGTTTCTTAATTCTGTAGACGTGACAACATTTTACATCGTTTCCTGACAGGACTTTATGTTTTTGATGTACATCGGGCAGTGAGTTGTGAAATACAGACAGGAATGTCAGACAATTACAAAATAGGCATATCCCGTTGATTTACTGCCGTTTTGTCGTCTAAATATTTTAAAACAATACAAGTCAGGGGTGTAGCTAGTCTTCTATTCTTGTGGATTCGTAAGGCCTAAACAAAAAAAGGTTTGTTTCCGGTTATATGCCCCCAAAAATATGGGTCGATAGGTAGAGATTTTTTTCTTTTACTTTTTTTTACATACATCGACAATACTGTGGTGAAAATTACAATATAGAACCAAGATTTGGATGCCGACTTTTGAGTCGGCAGGTAAAAGATGGGTCGGTCGGGTAACCGGAAACAAACCTATTTTTTATGCCTAATTGTGATAAGGGGGGGGGGGCTTTCGGGGGCATGCCCTCAACGGAAATCTTGGAAAATTTCTGGATGTTTTAGGTGCTTTATTTTGTACTGAAAATCAACATACTGCAGTATGTGTAAACTTTCGCTGAAAAAAAATGTTTTGTTTGAATCATGTGGATCCAGCCGTACGAGTTTTATGGTGTCTATCACGCGGACGAAAAATATTGGATATTTTCACAATCTAGTCAGACAAAAATTTTAACTATCTAGGGCTAAGTATCGTAGCGAAAACAATCGTATGTGATTTTAAATTTAATCTGTATTTATGCAATATATTATATAATATATGTGGTCTATGTAGCAATAAATTACAACATCCATGAATAATATTATATTTGCTTTTTGATAATGATAACTAATAATAATTCAATGTGTTGAAACGAGAGTTATTTAATATTGTACAAGTACAAATGTAGTAACATTTTACATACACTTACACAACGATACGGGCCAAAATATCGCAATTTTAAAAAAATCTTAAATCTTTTGACACAACAGTCCCTAAGGGACTTCCTGGATGAGTGGTTATGGTTTCTGGGTTGCAATCACTAGCCCCTCACCGCTGAGAGTTCAAATCCCACCCGGGAACTAGCTGATCAGCGGTTCTACCCAAGTGTAAGCCTGGTATTTTCCTCCACTGTTAAAGCTGGAAATTATCCAAATAACACAGGGTGTTGGTACGACGTTAAACTCCGGTGCAAAAATAGCATTCCCTTTCAATGATTTTAACAGCAGGGTACAGATATACATTTAGTTAAAATGCTTATACTCACTTGTGTCTAGATACTTTCATTTCAACTCCCCAGAATGACTGCGCGTTCCATACATAAAATATCAGACGTGAAGGCTGATTCTGCGATACATCTCAATTGAGAGTACTGGTTACGACCAAGTTCTCGCTCGTATATCACATGACTGTCACAGTGTGTGACTGTTTACAATCCTTCAATACGGTACTTCCGTCAAAAAACCCCTGGATTATTGGAGTACGATTCAAATGTCTATACAGAAAGGAATCTCTTTAATAAACCGGAAACTGTGAAACCGGAAATCACCCTTAATTCGGACAAATTTATCGAAATCGATTTTTTTCGGTATCTTCTGCAAAAGCATTTTTTGTCAAAAGTATATTTAATTCACATATAAGGCCTCAATAAAAAATGTTTGTTTCCGGTTACATGCCCCAAAAATATGGGTCGGTAGGTAGGAATTTTTTCTTTTATGCTTTCTTTTACATACATCGGAAACACTGTTGTGAAAATTACAATATAGCACTAAGATTTGGATGCCGCAATAACTTATGAGCCGGTAGGTAAAGATGGGTCGGTCGAGTAAACTGAAACAAACCTTTTTGTGGTCTAATTACATTTGTGTACAATCCATAATAGGGAATCTTTGAGATAGCATTGTCCAAACTTAATATTATCGCAAACCCTTATGTAAGTATGTAAATACAAACAAAAAATTGTTCTGTTGTTTGATTTTTTAGAGATAAATGATTAAATTAGATACCACTAATTAGATATTAATGCTTAATAATCTTTCTGAGCTAAGAACAGAGCAGAACAGAATAGGTTATATATTATTTGTCCTAAGCCCAAAGCTCATCGTCATTATATTATACACGTTTTATCAACATGCAATTTTGTGTAAAAACATGCATGCAACAAATGGCTAAGTACAATAGTGTAGATTTGGAGAGCAAGTCAGATTATAGTAGAGATTAAACATTTCTTTACGAACTATATGTGTGTCACAAATGAGTTTAAGGTAAGATAAGAATTCATTACAACAATACCAATCCATGTACTCATTTTTAAAATTTTACTATGTGTATCATGCTCGATTTTTTCAGACGACAAACTGCCGAAGAGCGCGAAGCGGAAAGACAAGCCGCAAACCGGCTCATGATGTCGTTACAGGCGGAAGCGAGCAAAACAGTTTACGACATTCGAGATCCTTTGTGTATGAGCAATTCTTCACTTCATGCATTACAGAATCTCCAACCTTGGGTTGAGGACACATCGAGAAATACTAGTTGATAAGTTTTTTACACTCTTGACTGTTCAGCATTTCATTGTACGCATTTTGGAGGGTTTTTACATTGAACTTTGACACAGGCCACAGAGTTGGTCACGTGACGAATATGTGACAAACAGAACGATAAAAACAAAGTATTAACGAAATGTGTTTTATTGTACTTATCCGATTGACTGAGACAAAACCATTCAGTGGTTTTTGAATCATTTGGAAAAAAAACATATTTGACTGATATATTATTCGAATCCTCTGACGTGTGTTGCGTAGAAATGTGACGTCATAATAAGAGCATGTGCTTAAAACGGGTTGTGACTATTAAACATTGCATACATAAAATAAATAGTTATTTTCGCAACCCCTCGGACATTCCCACGCGCCAAAGTAGATCGACCGGACTACTTTTTATTATTTATATGTAAAATAAAATAAATTGTTCACAAACTTTTTATAGCACTATTTTAAGGTCATTTCTTTCTATTAGAAATATGATATGTGTAGTTACCTTAAGAATCAATTTCTGGTTAACAAATATAAATTAATAGATCACTCCGCCATATACGAACTTTGGTATGGGAATTGTCCGAGGCGTTTCGAATATTATATTTAGTGGTGTCTTTATAAATAATACGTGTGTTTATTTCACATCGTGCCATTCCTTTCTCCCGTGTTTCCTAGGTAACGGGTATTGTAACATTTGAATAAATATATCTGTATACAATTATCTATAGATTACGTATTCAGTGGCAAAAGTCGTGCAAGTATTTAAGTTCAGAAAATTTGTATGTCTGCGTGCAAAAATGACAGATTTATATATACAAAAATAATGATAACCGAATATATCCATGTCAACGCCCCTGTCCACAAACATAAATCACCATAAGTACTTTAATTGTACATCAAACGCTATTAAAAAAATATCCAAAATTAATTAATAAATTAACTCGACATTTCTTTAGATAAAACCGTACAGCATTGAGCCCCGGGGATATTTTTAGGAAATATTCAGTTGTTTTTCAGTTGGTTAATTAAGTAAAATGCCTGTATGGTGTTGTCTCATAGACTATGAATAACAAAAAGATAGTATCGTCATTGTACATATTGGCCCAAAGACTCTTTTTACTTAAAATATATACGGACAAAATCCAGACCGTGGAAAATTTCGGATAATACCATTCATGCGGATAATAGGTTGTCGAATAACCGAGATTTTGCAAATGTATTTGCTTAGCATTGAGAATTATTAAAAAACAAACGAAAAAAAACAAGAAAAATGTTGTGTACATAATAAAAACTTTGTTGTAAAATTGTAGGTGCATGTAAAGACCATACGATTTTGTCAGAGGTGCTGGAAATTGGTACTTAAAACTGATGTAGAAGCGTGTATCATGGTCCATCTTAATGGTTTCCCTGTGCATAAAAGTAGAAAAAAAACGTGGTTAATATTTGTGAACTTTGGTTTGAGCTTTTTATTTTTTACTAATGTATATTGTATTAGAACATCCGGAATCAAAATTTACATTCGGAACAAAATGAATTAAAACAGTTCAAGATGTTGCAAACAATCAAGATTACTAGTTTCTGATGATTAAAAAACTAGAATGAATTTTATCAGATTAATTTCCATCTAATGGTTCTACCAATCGGTATTAACGCCAGTATAATTTAATAACATAATTTTAAATTCTGCTCGAAATTCACATTAAGACTTTTAAAGACTATGAGATCAGGTTTATATATTGGAAAGGGTCCCGATCACGTGCACTATGGTCGTATTTTTCACAATTATTTTACATTTTTTATGCTAAGATCCTATTTTGAATAATTATGTAACTAAATATATAACGAAATATGAAACTACAAATTATCTTTCAATATGAAGTTAAACTATTTGCATTTCTTAATATTTTCGATGCACAGAATTTTGAGTTGTTACGTAGGTTAAATTTAAAAAAACCTTTCCACAACGTCATTCCTGTACTTTGATTGATTCGTGAAAAAACTTAAACATGTGACAATACACATAGATCATAGTATACATTAAGCGCAAAATGACGACATCATTTTTTTTTGGGGGGGGGGGGGGGTAGCGGAGGCTTAAGCATGGCCTAATTGTAAATTGTCATATAATGCTGTCTTTATTAATATCAGGCAGTTTTGATAACTTAATAAAATTCTCTTCAGGAGTAAATTGAATTAAAAAATTACGTAAAAAATAAAACGGATATTTTCAATATCTTACAACGAAATAGGAGTTATTCATGATACATGTATTAACCAAAATGAAAACCAATACTCGTGTACAGTCCACAAACCAAACTAGTTATTATAACTCTGTATTTATTTAATCATGTTCTCACGAATGCCTAAATTTATGCAAGAGACAGATCATGTTCGAGCACGAACTGAATTTAGAGAATTTTCTGTTACACAATTATTAATAACATGTAGCATGCACGTATTTTCAATTTTAAAATATTTAGTTTAATTTCAGTAATTAATTTCTTTAATTGCTGTAGACTATGCATAACTATCTCCGAATGACAAGAGTTCTGTTTTATAAGAAATAAGATCGCCTGTCATAGCGAGTTCGAGCCAATTAGAGTCCACTACAATACTTTATAAGTCAAATTTACTGATACAATCTAGTGTAGGACTTAATTAATGTAAGCAAATTAATTGTTATTATATTGTACATGTATTTTCACACAAACAATGAACATTTTATTAATGGTCTCTAATCATAAGCATTATTATACATGATCAAACGCCTTCAGAATTTCTATTATCAAGCAAATTATTTTACCAGTTATTCAACAATATCTTTGTATAATCCATTATTATTCGTCCGGAGACTTCGTAAAGGAGTGTTACCCCGGAAAATACGACTGAAATCGTTTAGAATTACCTCAGTAGATATCATATTTACGTTTAAAGACAAATTACAATATAGTTTCCTATTGTTACTGATTTCATTATATTGATTGTGTGTTTAGATTTAATTAGACGGTGTTTTGAATTTATTTACTTCTCTTTTGTATTCATTGTTTGAATCGAACTCGTCCCCAAGGATGTTCATATACTGTTTTAATACGAAAAATGCATGTTGCGTGGTTGTAAACAGCAATATACATACATATTTATGTGTAATTGATTACTAGCAAGAAGTCGTTAGCTCGTGTTCATGGTCTGTGTTGGGTAAATTGTTCCTTATCTCATCACGCGAAGTTGTTTTCAAAATATAATTTTATGATACTGTAAATGGATTTTTTGTAAAGATGTTTGAATGCCTATGAAAATGATCATTAAAATTTATATATTCAATTCTTTCCACTGCAATTTATTATGTATTCGTTAGAATCAAGATGCTCCGTTTAAACTGACATGCAATTGTTTCCAGTTATATTCCTATATTATATTCCTATATTATATTCCTATATTATATTCCTATATCTTATATTATACAGCTGTCAGTAAAGGTTGTGCGACTAAATCACATTTCGACAATAGTAGCAAAAGTTTTGAATCACTAAAACTGCTCTGTGTCAGTTCATTTGTCATACACACCTATATGTAAAAAGGCAATTAAACTCTAAGATTCTACAGGTAATGCACCGGACGCTCAACTCTAGGACACCGAGTTCGAACCCCGCAGAGGTCAAATGTATCAAAAACATGTACAATAAAACCCCTGAAAACCGGACACTTTCCGGGCTGGGCCAAAGTTCGGTTTTCTGAGAATACCGGTATTTAAAAAACTATTGATCATCAAAGAGAAAAAATGGGACTAGAAAAATCGTCCGAATTTCAGAGAATTCTGGTTTTCAGAGAGTCCGGTTTTCAGGGGTTTTACTGTATATTTGACACAAGTACTCTTAACTCCAGGATATTGACACAAAAATTAGGCGGAGTGAGCTATACTTAAGTCACAATCGAACTTAATTAAATTGTACACTGACATTCAATTCATCGGTCTCACTGACCAGACGTGTCAATACAGTGCAGCCTCTCAAGAGCAGCCCTCTCTTGAGCAACAACCTCCCCTCAACAAAAGCATGATTTTCCCACTGTACAATTTAACTATTAAATTAACCTCTTTAGAGCAACGACCTTTCAACAACAACATAATTTTGCTTCTCCCAAAGGTTGTTGCTTAGGAGAGGTTGCACTGTATCGCCATGTGCGTTGAAAATACAGTTAGCCCAGTAAGACCAGATTTTTACATCATATTTGTAATAGGTGTTACAAATGTTATCAAATACACATCTAACACATCAAGTACATATCTAACACATTTGAGACGAATGTGATCGATGCCGTATTATGATGTGACATGCAAAAGCATTTTTTGTCACAGGCTAACTTTAATAAAAATCTATCTATTTGCGATGTCGTATTGACTTGATTAAATGTGTCAAAACACGTTTAACTGCAAACTCTTATGGGTTAAATTGCAAATCAATGAAGATATAACATTGCGATCAGAAATATCAAATGTAAATTATACGACATGACCTTTATTTGATATTTCTGGCTAAGCAACTCAACTGCACATTTTAACTTTAAAAGAAATATTATTAAGCGTAGATAATTCTACACACCAGAGGACGTCAAACACAGACATAGTTTGTACCGCCTAACGTATACTTATCCAAGCAACTGCTATTAGATCTGAAAGTACTTGCTTCGCTGAATAATAGCCACAAGTGAGTGTATTTTTGTATTGATAAAACACTGCTTCTTGAATGTACAGAAAACACAGATTTGGCGACCAACTGTGAATAACGGTTACTGCGAACAACGGTCAAAATTTAGCGAACACTTAACAATATAGGCCTTAATATGAACCTCTAAATAAAGACCGGTTGCACACAATGGTTATATTTCTTCACTTTCTTTGTTGACCCTTGCTTACAGGTCTGACAGTATTTCTGTTATGAAAGACAGACAGTTTATGCTGTTATTAGTACATGGTTTCCCTCCAGTACAACCCCGTTTCGCAGCACAAAACTGGATTCCACAATCAACTTATTAGTTTTCTACTCTGAATGATTTGTAAGCCAGAAGCGGGAAAATGTCCTGAAGTGTCTTTAAATGTAGCATGTGCCTCGACCAGCTTTTGAACTCGCTACCCCGCATTCTCTTTTTTTTTCACTGATTTTAAAGCCGTTTTTCAGCAATTTTTCATTTATATACGACGGTCGGTCCACCTCACTAGGTTTCCTGGACTGTATACTAACCAGTACTAACTTACCTTTCTACAAGGAACCGGCAACTTCTCCACATATGGAGGAAAACCGACATCTTTTTCAAATAGTCATAGAAGGGTATGACCTGCCGCGACCGGGATTTGAATTCGGATCGCCGGGTTACAAGTCCAGCGTACCAACCACTGAACCACGGTCGCGACCAACCGCATTTTCTGTACTTAGTCTGTTAAATCCTTGAATATTTTTTTGTTTGGGAACTTGCATAACGTGAAAGAATAAGCTATATGATGAAGCTACTCAAAAATGTGTCGAAGTAGCAATTTATTATACCGAAGTATTCTGTATAAAGGTTTCAATAATTTATACAAATAAGAGTTTAAGAATGAGACGTCGTTGCTATAGGTTACATCATACCCTTGGAACTATGCTGAAATCTTAAATGATGTTGATGTTAGTCCATATTTAATCTTCTTTATTCATTAAAAGAATACCTACTATCTATCTTAATAACAGACTGATTCCGAAAATTTGTCGGCTAAATTTAGTGGTCTATGATATTAATTCATCCATTGATATCTACCGTGATAACAAATTAATTCCGAAATTATTACTCCTAAACTTAGTGGTCAATGATAATAGTTTATCATTTGAATAGCTACCGAAATAACAAATTGATTCCGAAAATTTGACGATTAAATTTAGTGGTCTGTGATATTAATTAATAAATTGAAAGTCTACCGTGATAACAAATTGGTGTTTTAAATGTAATTAAACGAAAGAAATCGAAAGTAGACACTGAGTTTAAATTTCACGATTCCGGTTCGGGTCATTATAAAACCCGGTTCTTATCTGTCCGGTCGGAATACGTGTCCGGATGGTAACTGTATATAATGCTAACTGTAAATTTGACAACAATGCGTGATATTTAACAGAGTCTAATTTTATCTCTCAGATTGCCAAGTAGAGCTGATGTTGGGTGTAGAAAGATTAAGCACCAATTAAACACTCTATCTAATACAAATGGCGATTAAAACACACAGTTGAGACATAGATAAATACATTCTGTCTCAACATATCTTATAAATATAACAATATCACTGGTGTTATTCTAGTAGATTAGGAAGTGTGTGTGCATATGTGTGGTCCAAACATTTCAAGTGTTTCTTACAGCCAGATGCACTCTTTGTTTTGTGACTAGACTGAAGATCTTGCTTCCAATGTTTAAGCCTCAATTCTTTTATTCACTCTTAACACCAAATGTGTGCCAGATCCGTGCAAAAAGTGAAGGAACGGGTAATCAACAGCTAATACAGTAGCACATGTTCGTTAAGATGTCTTTCGTAATATATAAATAAAATACAGTAAAACCTCACATAGCGACCACTTCAATATTAAAACAATCATATTACCCATAATATGTTTGAGTCTTCACTGTATAAATTGGAATTAATTTCCAGCAGCTAACAGTATTTTAATAATATGCGGTAACTATTAGATGCCTATCTGTAACGACTTGTTAATTCGGTAGACCATGGCCTACTTTCTCTCATGCAAGAATTAGGCGCTGTAATAAGCGCAGATGACCCGGATTATAACATCTTTCAAACAATTTTAACAATACTATTCTGCTAAATATACTCTACAAGTCAGAAAGCCAACCCTCTGTCTATATATTACATGAAAAATATTTACATAGTGAAGTAAATGACTTAGCAGAAAGATTATTACACAGAGGGTGACAAGTGGTTCCAAAGATGACACACACAATGTATACTATATCAATATTATTGTTTTATCCGATATTTTTTTTTGCAAACATGCTAGCAGTTTTCGCTGAGCAACGGGATGACTTACTCTTAAATGTCCGAAATAAATTCATCCGAAAAATGAGAACTTCGCCAATAAAAAAATAGATGTTAAAGGATATCTCATTGATCTATATTAACCTTTGACATTGTCGCTTTATAGCAGTCTCTTTGTATGTATTAAGGTTTGAAAGATCAAGAACTTATACAATATCCGATACTAGTATTAGCCAATAAGTATGCGAACTATTCATAAAACACGCCGTGTTTGAAATGATCAGCCACGGAAGAAGAATGGCATTAGACTGGATTTCTTCAAACAAATCGTGACAGAGCACATGATGTGCCGCGCCCAGGGTTCGAATTAATGAATCCAAGTTTTTTTATATCAATGCCATAAACAATTTACTAAGCAGGCGGTCTCACGTCAATTAATTGGAAGTATAGTTGATATACCCCTGCAAATCTACAGTGTGCATTTTGAGTTCAAAACCGACTAGTTGTAAGATGGAATATTAAGCAAGGTACCAAATACTTTCAGAGTAACGAAGCATCCCTGGTTAGACTTATCTGCCGGAGCTGCTTACGGAAACAACCGAACATTACCGAACACATGATAAAATTCATTTGTGAATTTCGACATGGAAAAATATCCGTCGGGATCCTTAAAACAAGAATGGAACTATTGAAAGAATTCTGACTTAAACCGACAGTGTCTAAGCTTATATTGCTAAAATGTTATTTCTCGTGTTCCAACCAAGATAATTTATTCGCAATATCTTTCACCAATAGGTACCCGGCACTGACAAAGGGAAAACGAATGAACATACGCCTAACCTAAAACAGCCCGGATCTTAACTGTTTCCCCGTTGACTTTTACCACCAAGAGAGTCTTCGATGATTCTCATCCGAGAATAGGGTACCAGTGTGTACGTTACTATTTAATCGAACGAAACCTCATCATTATTTTGGTACATAAGCTCGTTTATTTTAAGCACTTACTTTCTCCTCTAGCTCAGCGTTTTGATAAGCAATTTCAAAATCATCTATAAATGATATTTCAATATTATTCATGTTGAACGTGTGTGAGACGGCCATATTCATGTAATTATAGTCTCCAAGAAAAAGGATCTACATCATATCTTCGTTATTTTTTCTATTTTTCATCAGACTCTTTTCGTCTTAGCGTTTGATAAGCTAACAAGGTTTCTGACAATAAACTTCTTAATTTATATAATAAGAAATTGATTTTTATGAACCGGGATAATTGTATTGAATAGACATTTAGGCAATTGTCAACTTCTTAATGTAAGTAGAGACCTAAGATAGATCGTCACATTAGGTGCGATATTACGCCGATAATTGAAACGTATAGCTAACGTTCTCTGAATAACAGCTAGATTTAAGTTGGCGAGACTGTTCACAGGAGGCCAATAAGTATTGTCAGAGATCTTTGTGGAGGTAGCTTACCGCTAATCTAAATCATTGTGAAATGAATGTTCCGGCTTTCTAGCTGAAACGGCCTTTAGTGTCTACCACTAGTTACGGCTAACTGACTCTTACACTCGACTTGCAAAAGCGGCATGAAAATAAATGGAATCGGTGCATTGTTAATGAAGCTTTTTTACATTAATTCCGCTGATATTTATTTTACGGAATGAACTTGGATGAATCTATTTTAGAAATTCTTTAACCTTTCATGAATCAGTTTTGATGCCCCATTGGTCTACGTTCAATGTTTGCACCTAAGTCAGTGTCCTTTCGCGACATGATTCACCTATTTACATTAAAATTTAAACGCTTGAATTTCTACCATTTACACAGACAGAAAGTCTTGTTATTAGTCTGTCTGTAAGCCACACAGGCATCACTTAAGATTTGCTACTTTAAGTGAATCATTGGCCTCGTCTGGACGCATGCACTCGCTCACCAGCCATTAAATTGACATAAAGAAGACGACGACGACAGTATACATCATTCGTTGGCAAATATTGTAATGCTAAAAGTCTGCGTCCGGTCCCGGGAATCTGCATCTAAGATTTCGGACACCACGAGGAGCCAGGTTAAAAGATTTGTTATTCATTCATCTAACTCGAAAAAACACTATCTATGTGATAGTGATTTTAATGAACATTTAAATCATGAAGTATCAATTATTAAGACATTGTTTTATCGACTTGGTACCTACGTATTTCTGCAGGTAGGTAGACAAACAATTACATGTACAGTGTTATTCACACAGTAGAAATATAGAGTAAGTAGGTTTGAATTAAACTGTTCTTAATTTTTCATATTTATAAAATATCACGGATATTGAAATTTATGAGTGATACTTTGCCGTAAAGTGTGTTTTTTCGTAAGCTTTCTGGAAACCATGTTCTGAATCTAAACTGGTTCCCGTTGACACTGGTTGTACGGAAGGACCAGCTTATTCTGAATCAAAACTTGAGTTGCGTCCCTTTAATGTCAGTGTCGCAATTGAAGAATTCGTAAATCTCCCGTATCCCAGAATGACACAAACAAGGAAAAGCTTATAAAGTATGTGCCCAGGTGGGTGGGGTGTACTTTAACTCTCAGTTTGTTCCACTCAGATTCAATAGTAACTGTAAAGCAGTGCAGACGACTTGAAAAAATTCATATCTGTGCTGGGTAGTAAAATAATTTTTATTTTGCTGTAACAACCAATAATAACATTATATTCCCTTCTATTTTATACTTGTTTTAGATTACTGACGGTGAACAGGCTCCGATATGTCGTCTGCAACAAAATTACAACAATATAATAGATCCATGTTTCAGGACCCCCTGGTGCACGAATCGTCACTTCAGGGCAAATAATACGGCATTTCCAAATTGGTGGTACTTATCAGAATGATATATACACAATTGTCGGCAAAAACAATAAAAATATCTACAATTTCTTGTTTCACGATCACAAAGAATTACGTTGTGATTTATGTAGAAATTAAGAGACGTTCCCTGCGGGTCAATGATGTCTTCGCATTTGTCATAAGATACTCGTATAGTCAATTTTCGACATCTCCTTTCGATTCATATACCATTTTTATGATAGTTATCAGCTGGTGAGGCTTCGGAAATATTAAATAATGGGGCAGGCAAGCGGTTTATCGTTCGAGGAATGTTTCAATTATTGTGTCTTCTACTCAATCGAAATAAACGAGTCAATGGTCGGAAATGAAGTCGATTACAGCCCAAACATGGACGCCCGCAGACCCCTGGCGGTGTGCGCTGTGAATATTTATGGCATTGCCAGTTTGGATACATGGTGGAACAATTAGTTAATTAAAGCTTTAATTGTAGCAATGAGGGAACATTCAGCACTTTGGTAAAAAAAAAACTCGTCTGCAAAAAATGCCTGCATATATTTACATAGATTGTTGTATGTTAATTACTTATCTTATACAATTACAAGTAAGCATATATTAAATTAGGGTTTAAAATGTTTTGTGATTACACTTCACCATTTGTCATTCAGACAGCGGTATTAGCTTAGAAACAATCTTTTATTGTATGCTCCAACCTTAAATGAATTATTTCCTTGTAAACACCCAACTGAAAGGAGTTTCCCGGAGCAATTTGTTGCCTCCGATGCGTGTACTTAAGATGTGCTGGTCGGGTTATGGGAAAGTATATCATTAAAACTAGTTAGCTTTTCACATATCGGTACAGAGACGAAACCATTGGTGTTTTAAATAACATTTTATTCTCAGCAAAGGAAAGCCACTATTATCGCTAAAACTCCGGAGTCACTGATTAGATTTAAATCTACATATTCCCGGATTTGATCATTTAAGCAAGACAGAACACTGCAATAACACGATTAGCAACAGCTCTTGTACTGTCGTATATAGATCAAAGTGATCATATTTAGAACCATCATGTTGATCGGAGCTATGAGACTGAGGAAAACTAGGAACATAGCATCTAGTATTTTGTGGCAATAAAAATACGGAGCAACAGTGTAACACATATATACCAATGTATTTTGTTATATACATGTACCAATCTTTTACTAACATATTTACAAAGTTACAGTTTATGCGCCTATTGAACACAGTGGAATATGGTTAAACACACAGTTGTATTCCTCATAATACGTGTAATTACTTCTTTGTGTCCATACTTCAAAACATCTGTAACAATGAAATAAAGAAAGATGTTTTATTGGTATTATGTGACATTGTCACTGAGTTTAACGCCGCTTTTAATATTTTTTTGTTTCAGTTATATACGGCGGCCGGTCCATCTAACCAGTTTTCCTGGACTGTATCATAACTTACTAGTACCCTTACTAGGAGCCGGCCACTTCTCCACATATGGAGGAACGTGGATTTTTTGACAAATTTTCATAGAAAGGTATGACCTGCCGCGGCCGAGATTACCGGAGCACAGTCGCGGCAAAAAAGATGTACTTGGTGGAAATATATTTCATGGTAATCTATTCTTCACTTTATCCGAATTCAATATACCCGGATTTTAGGTAGACCCCACAAGGCTCAATATTAAGGTCTCACCACATTAACATTATGTTCGCAAAAATATATAAAAAGCCCGCCACTTCCGTAAGTTCGAATCCTACATGGGACCAACAAAATTTCACATTTGTGCAAGCTGTCCAGCTGGCTTACCAAGATGCATGCCGATGGTCGTCTTCCACCGTCGATGCTGGAAAAAAGTCGCCAGATGACATTGGCTGTTTGTGCTGTGTTAAACCCAAGAGAAATATTTTAACTGAGATTTTATTAAAATACTTGTCCAAAAAATCTTGGTCATTAGATTAGACTCGTTGCTATAGTGCTACTGCCAAATTGCTGCAAGCTTTCACTTTTGCATTGCAGATTTCTCATCAGTTGCCCGTATGTTCACGAAACAGAATAAGCTATTAAACTATATTCGGAACTCCTCTGTTATTACCGCAAATCGCTGTATCATGAGACATATAAGTATTTACAAAAGGTATTCCAAATGTCATTAACTAGGTGCCGGCTGAAAACAACTCTACGTATATTCGGATAAGTACAATAAACTGACATGTTTATTGTGGTACCTCTGTAATTATAACAATCGCGAGCACAAACAACTTTTCCTCTTATCTTTTGTCTCTACAAGATGCCTACAATAGATTCCGGGGCTTCATTTGTATACTAGAAATGCATAAAGTTTCCAGTAAATCAGAATAAAATGAACTTGCTCCCGGCGGGAAGCCTTTCTTGTCAATCCGAAATTATTACACGTCTATAGATCGCAGCCGAGAATCCAGCCTAGTTAATATTTGATGGAATCGACATCATAAATTTGAA
This sequence comes from Lutraria rhynchaena, assembly GCA_008271625.1. Taxonomy (NCBI): domain Eukaryota; kingdom Metazoa; phylum Mollusca; class Bivalvia; order Venerida; family Mactridae; genus Lutraria; species Lutraria rhynchaena. Next base: position 12,334,110 of record VIBL01000001.1, on the reverse strand, counting down.
TAATAATGTCGCCTCCCCGGTTACCCTATTACAAAATAAATGGTACTAGTAAACGACACCGCCGGGGGTCGCAAAAACAATAGAGCGGTATTGTCGGCATTTGACAAGCCGAAGCAAATATACTGTCTATCTTAGCTAGTACATGTTAAGTAAAGAATCGTTGATTACTTTCTGGATTGAAACTTCTTATATTTTCCAACGATATAAGCGATGGAAGTTGTCGTCTGCGTAAGCAAGTTGTTAAATGTCAGCGTCTTATAATAGAAGAAGTAATTTAGAAACATGTCGATGATTTATTAAGGATTTGAAGTTACAGGCGTTCTGTCCGTGCCTTTAGCTGTATATATACGTGTTTGCAAACATCGAAATTGATCATGAAGAGTCGAGATTTCTTGCGTCGTAAATAACTCTGTTGGTCTCGTACTTTTCGTGCGTGACTTAAACGGAAATGCCAATTTCTATGAGAAGGAATTTGTTTATAGTATGAAAAAAAAACTTCATGCGGATCTTATTGATTAAAATTACAGTCAAACTTGTGAACAAAGGCTACCCTTGGGAAAGACAAGGTGGGACCTTTGTTGACAGATGGTCAGGTGGTCAGTTTGTTCTAAATAATCAGAGACAGGTTTTCAAAGAATTACATTTATTCACAGGGTGGTCATTATTCAGAGGTGGTCGCAAACACAGGTTTGAGTGTATACAGTAAAACTTCAATAGCGACAATTCCATTATTAAGACCACCTCATTATAAAGACCACTTACTTTTGGTATTTCCTTTAAATTTCATATTTCTCTAATATCGTATAATCATCAGATAACACATTACCTGGGAGACCGGAGGTAATACAGTATAACCTCATTTAGCGACCATCTCAATATTACGACCATCTTATTATTCTAACGGCACATTTTCGGACCGGTTCCCAATATTCTCCTTACTTTTTACTTTGAAAATGTGCCCACCTCAATATTAAAACCGTTTCTTCAGGTCTAAAAGTGGTCTTTATAACGAGGTTTAACTGTGATTAAAGACCTTTACGACGTAAAGACACTTTTAAACCACAATAGAAGGTCTGTATAGATAGGTTTCGCTGTTCGCGAAGAGATTCAAATGACGATTTAGTTAATGATAAAGGCGGTTAATATTTTTATGGCTATTGGGATATCTACTTTATTATTAATGAATTCAAACGAAAGGATTTCGTTGAAACACTGATGTATTAATGTGGTCTTGTAGAGATACCAGCTGCACGGAACGATTTTAGAGTCTGTCGGAACTATTGTGTCTGGTAGTTAGAAGACTGTATTTCTTGGATTTCCGATTTTTGGACATTAAAGGAAATAATTACATGATTTAAGTCATACTTCCAGAGGAGGCTGTTCATACATAATGAGAAAATGAGTTCTCGGGAGAACAATTCCTTTTTAATACTTAAATGATGGCGTATTTGACAATTAATTAATTAATAGGTAGTGGAACAATTAAAACTAATCTGAGTGCTAATTTCATTCCTTTTTAAATAAACAAATCAATGTCTTTTTATAGTTTTACATTAATTTCTAGACGCGCTGCCATAATGCATATTGAGATTTGATATTTAAATTCTCCTTGTTTGTGGTAAAACAATCCAGCACTAGCCTGATTTATGAAAACCAAAACGAAAACATATTTAGCCCTTGAACATATCGGAAATTTGACGGAATATGTCGAAGATATACGAGTCTGAATATTGGTTTTCGAGAAACCCAATGATAAATATATTAAGAAAAGTGACTAGGTACAATCAAGCGTCTTGGTGATAGAGACGGCTTGAAATATATTGGTAAGCTATCTTGTACAAGTAATATGTGTGAATAATTCATTAATATCGAGGATTTTGTATTCAGAAATGATAGTAAAAAAACATTACCTGAAACTTTGGGCCAGGTTTTATTGAAGTTCAAGCTGTTTTGTCAGCCTGTGAAAAAAAATATTGAATTACGACACTGGCTTCTTAGTGTAAACTCCTTATCTCGTACAGGTTATTGCTTTTGGGATTGGTACCGGAAGTGGCTGGCTCCCTAGTGTGCGAAGAAAGCCTTTATTTTTTCGGGAAAATATTTAATTGCATGTCGCGATCGGTGGTTTTACGTTCACAAATAAAATGTATCATAACTTGCAAAAAATGATGTCACCGGAAAATGCGATGTTAAATTGTCGAATGAGTTCAAGATTGTCGTCTGAATAAAAGGCAGCCGATCCAAAAAGAGCCGGGAAAAATCATGGCCTTTGCGAATAGCAATAAAAGTTACTTTTGGTAAACCCCTTTTAGTACAATATATTCAGGGATATTGCTTTTTATTCCATATCAATATGAAATTTTGTAATTGTCTCGAGAAAATATTGTTGGTTAAGCACTCATAATTTTTACTCGTCTCTTATGCTTCATTTCAAATGTTTTTATAAAGTCTAAGCACAGTAAAATCGCGATAAAGAATTTATCTTCATCGGTCGTTCGAGCCTACTCAGCGCTGTTCATAGATGCCTTTAACTTTAAGTTTTACTGTAAATATTTGTATGTTTTTATTTCCCTAATTTTAATTAAACGTCCCTCACTGAAGTGAGTTCGAATCTCTCCCCCGGGACCAAATTTCACATGTGAGGAAGCTGTCCAGCTTACTTACTGAAGGTCGGTGGTTCTACCAAATGTAAGCCTGGGGTCTTCCTCCACTGTTAAAAGTGGTAAATCACCAAATAACGCTGGCTGTTGGTGCGACGTCAAACTCCAATGAAAAAATGCGATGAAACGCAAATCAATGTAGCGGAGAAACCATGGGAGGTAATCATCGTTACTTTCACAAATTTAACTTAAAATGGTTGTCTCCCTTATTTTGAAATTACACGTGAACAGACGATTTTTAACATCCTGTGATAGTCTGTGGATGGGGATGGACCAGCTGCATGCGCAGATTCCATATCAAAATGACTTTATTTTTACCTCAGTACATGCTAAGTAGATAACATTCGTGTTCTTGATAAATCATCATAAATTAGTGACCTACTAATTGGTTTTGACGCAAATTTGGATTGTCTCCCTTGGAGACACATTTAACATATTAAGTAGCAGTTTTTAATTGTTTTTACCGTCGGTTTACGTGAACATTGCTCTAAGTCTATTCTTTTACGATCCACCGACGTCTTCTGAACGTGAATCGTGAACCTGGGGTGGTAGGTTGGGGGACAAATGTCTTGGATGGCAGTATCTTCAGCTATGGAGGCATTAAGCTTGTATCGACACTAGTACTGCTGCACCAAGCTAACTGGGCTGGTATTCTCATTGTGATTTTAGCTTAACACTTATACATCAACCAGGAACCAAGACAATGTATAATGATGATACAACGAACAATAATTAATGACTCATATTTAATTTTTTTTCACTGGGTTTAATGCCCTTTTTCAACAATTTTTCAGTTATATGCGGCGACCAGTTCACCTAACCAGTTTTCCAGGACTGTATTCTAACCAGTACTAACTTACTCTTCCACAACTCTTGGACAACTTCCAGTGCACTAACCACTGGACCACAGTCATGGCTCATATTTAACGTAAGAAAAAGCCTACATCAAAATATGCATTTCTCTTTTATTGAAAATGTTACCATGATTCAAATACATGATAATGATCGCAAAATTTACAATATTTCAATTGAATTAGTGTTTTTATGCAACATTCAAGATACATTACACAGTTAAAACGTTAACACAGAGTGAAAACTTACAAACATTCAACAGCACTTGATGTGTTTTGTAAATACTATGTGGAGAAGCAAAAAATGCACATACTTAATAAAACATGCATTTTTTGTAGACAATGAAGAAAAATTAAATGTTTTCATTTGTGGTATAAATAAAACCTTGGATTGTTTTCAAAATAGAATTCTAAAAACTATCATATTTATGAGATGTTATTTATTTTCTCCAAATAAAAATCTCAGAACAAAAAAAAAATGAATCGAATTTGGCGTAGCTTAAAAAGACTACAAAACATAAGTCTTGACATGCCTTCTACTATCAGTGACATTATCACTAAATGTTACATACACGTATTTACACTTCAAATATTTACTGAATCATAATCAAAATCAGAATAGCAATTTTTGAATGATTAAATAAAAACAACATCAAAACCTCCACACAGAAACTAAACAAAACCAATTTTTAGTGGTTTTTTTTCCATGTAATTCCTCCAACTGAGACACACTGAAATATACGTCCACGCAGTATTTTTCTGACACATTCATTTGTCACGTCAATCAGAGAAACAATTTTTTCGAATGATCACAATTGTATGTCAAATAGTACAGGGCACCAAGTATGCAATTTGTACATACTATCAACTCTTGCAAATGAAAATCTAATGTTATTGTTGCAATGAGAGTTGCAGTCGAGGTATATGATCATGTGCTGAACTGAACTCAATGAATCATACACTAAACGTGAACTAGAGTAATCCAAACACATAGCATTAGAGCAATCAGTATGACAGGAGTTCAGACAATCGTAATACAATTGTCAGTAGATCAATGTTATCCTCACTGAAGTCCCAGTCTTAGCATTAACTAGAAATTTAATTTCTTTCAGGTGTCAATCGCACATATATGAATTGTTCATCTTCGAGTCTTATGTGTTTGCTCAGACTACCATTATTCTAGGTGCAATACTCATTGACATTAACTCTTGGAATAACAACTTGCAGGCATAAGGTATCCTAATTTGTGAGATCTGAAATAAAAAAAAGTATAAAAATTTGATTCAATTTGTAAAGGCACAATATTATTATTCAATATATAACGAATAAATAACCAGGTAAGATTAGTCAGTATAACCAAACTAATTGTAATAAAACTGCTACAATTTTCAGGACAGATGGCCTTTATTTGGAGGTCAGTTTGTTCTAAATAATCAGTGACAGTTTTTCAAAGAATGGCCTTTATTCAGTGTGGTCTTTATTTAGAGGTGGTCGTAAACACAGGTTTGACAGTAGTTTGAATAGTAAGATAAGTATAAAGTAATAGTATGAACTAACCTGAGTCTTATTTTTACAACCTCGACATTCAAATGTCTGATTTCTGAGATTGGCTATAGCAATTAAACCACAGAAGTTACACAAATGGACTCGATATGGATCTGAGGCTTCGAACAAACGTTCTCGTAGAAACTGTGCCGCACCATGAGCAATCTGGCAATCACGTTCCATTTCACCAAAACGTAAACCACCATCTCTGTAAGAAAAATTTTCACGATTTTATGAGATTTGTTGTGATTGAGTTCAAAATTATTAAGTAACCTTACCTACCGTAGCTAGCAGGACAGCTCCCTCTCAAGCGAAAATCGTCTGGTCCAGGTGGGATTCGAACTCACCAAGGTGAGGGGCTAACAATTACCAATCAGAGACCTTAACCGCTAGACCACAAATGTCCCTCCAAGATTTTCAATTTATATGAATTAATACTTCAATCATTAACATAAAACAACTAAATTATTGATATTTTACCTCGCTCTTCCTTCCATGGGTTGTCTGTTCAATATCTGAAGTGGACCTCGAGCTCTGGAGTGAATTTTATCATCCACCATATGCTTGAGACGTTGGTAGTAAGTGGGACCAAGGAAAACTTGAGCATTCAATTTTCTACCAGTGAACCCATTAAACAGTACCTGGTTAAAGAAAAAAAACACGAGGTTTTTAACAGAAAAATATCTTGAATTGCAGACTAAAAACTCTAGAAGTTCTGATGATGTCAATAAAAACTTAAGTTTTTAAAAGATTTTAAGAGGAGCAAGTATATTTATCTAAGCTCATGAAGTTGATTGTAATGTTTTGCATAGCTATTGGAGCATTGCAAAAGTAATTAAGACTCAGTATATAACATTACTACAAGCGAGCTAACATCATATAGCATTCATTAGACATGGAATCTCTCCAATAGTGGTCTAATAACAGCCATAGCATTTGTAAGATAAAATCTTTCCAATGTTTACCATTAACATCATGCATTTAGCTAGTTGTTCTTCTGCCCACATCAATTATAGCAGGTACATACACATATATTGTCACAACAATATATTAATCACATGCTTAAATCTGTTTCATTCCAAATACAGCAAAACCTCAAATAGCAACCACCTCAATATAACAACCACTTATAATAGGACTGACTTTAAGTAACTTCCCTGTAATTCCACTTGATAATGAAACCAACTCATTAATTAAACCTATATTGCGGGTCCCAGAAGTGGTCTTATTATTGAGCTTTTACTGTAGTATTTATTCATAGATGAAAGGTAAAAATCTAAACAATGGTTTTTAATAAGGCGAAACAATCTATCTGTACAAACCTCATTGCCTCTCTGTTGATAACCATATTGATGGAGAAGATTGGAGACCTTTTGTACATTCACAGCATCATTAAAAGGCGTAGCATCTCCGATCTCGCCTTTGTTTGACGCCACTTTACCTTGAAGACATTCAATTAAATGGCCAATTGTCATTCTACTGGGAATAGCGTGAGGGTTGATGATGATATCAGGCGTGATTCCTTCACATGTGAATGGCATGTCCTAAAGTATACATAAAATACCTATATGGTATAGTTCTACAAAAGAATATTTTGAGTTATATGCATGTAGTAATTTTAATACTAGAATGAATGATAAAAATGAATTATGTATAAATCCCATAGGAACCTCCATGGTCAAGTGTTAATGGTTTCTGACTAAAAATCACTAGCCCTTTGAAGTTTGAATCTCACCAAAATTTCACATGTGAGGAAACTGTCCAGCCAGCTTACGGAAGGTAATTGGTTCTAGCCAGGAGTAAGGCTGGGGACATCCTCCACTATTAAGGCTCTAAAAGTTACCACATAATCTTGGCTGTAGATGTCATGTTAAACCCAAAACAAGAGATAATAAAAGTTAATCTGACATAACTTTCTTTCTTTCTTTGTTAAATACAGTCAAACCTGTGAACAAAGGCGACCCTTGAAAAAGATAAAATGTGGCCTTTACTGACAGGTGGTCTTTATTCAGAAGTCAGTCTCATCTAAATATTCCATGACAGTTTTTCAAAGAATGGCCTACAGGGTAGCCTTTATTCGGAGGTGGTTGCAAACACAAGTATGGCTGTACAGGCATTTACCTCCTGTCTGTATGTGATTCCACACGTTCCCTTCTGTCCGTGACGACTGGCAAACTTGTCACCAATCTGTGGTGTCTTCACAGTTCTTACACGAATCTTACAGAATTTGTATCCTTCTTGATTCAATGTCACCATAACCTGCGAAATTATATCATAAGTAATACGCAAAGATAAGAGCGCATCACAAAATAAAAGACCAATTTAATCTCTGAATTCTCACTTCAGCACCAGTAACAAATTATAAGCTATTAAGTCCATAACATAACTTCTCACACTAAAACATACATTCATTCAGCATATCCAATAGTATTCTAAACAAATTACCACATGACATTTTTACAAAATAAAGATCTATATTTTATAACACTGAATCAAATTATTTCTAATTTTCAACTTCATAATAAACAATTTAAAAAAAATCCCAGAGATATTTTTACATTTTGGGAAAAGTGTTGGTAGATTTCAAATCAAGACTAAGACAAATCAAGTCATTTTGTACTGAAATTGGGAATTATCAAAAACTTGTACAGTTTTGTGTATCCCCTTATTACAATAAATCTAAACTACACAACTGACTAAGAAATGAAAATCAGTCCTTCAATAGTGTTTAAAGATCAATTTCTCAATTATTAAAGGGTTGCAAAAATGTATAACTGAAGTAAGCGCATTCGATTTATTACCATTACCAAAGAACTATGCCAATCAAGGAAAATCATAGGTGTAATTCAATTTGGGATGCTTTTTTCCCAAGATTGGGAAAAATGGTTACTCTTTGTTTTGGGAATGGGTCCATTTACATGGGTGAGGGTGAAGTTGTAAATTTTCTAAAAAAAAAAACAATGAAAATCTTAACCTAAAGTGGAAACAATAAAAACCAGTAGGGTCTGCACCTGGAAAAAACCATGGGTCCGGAAAATTCCGGAAAATGTTTAACCACACATTTATTGGTATCTATTACATAAGGTAATAAATCCCGACATCAATGTATTCAACAACTGGCCTGAATATATGTAGAGTCGCTTTAAAGGACTTATGATTACCAAACAAACTATACCTGATCAATAATTCCAGTTTCACTTCTCCTCATGAACACACTGGCATCTCTCTTTGTGAACCTCTTGGCTGTACCTTCCAACTACAATATGAGTTACACAAGAAATATAAACAAACTTATATAATTGAAGGGTTGAGTGCAAGAAGGTAACTATCAACTTCTTGGCTTAAATGAAGATAGGTCTATCTTGCACTACTCTATCAATTGTATTGACACAATGAAAATATGCTGTCACTAAACATCCCTTCAAAAGAACACCTGTCCAATCCATTTGAAAAAAACCCATTAAACTGGCATTTAATAATTTTGTATAAATGTTAGTTACATTTATATAATAGGCTGGAAACAATTGCACTAACAGTAACATGGCCCAGCTCTATTTCTTGCCATCAACTCTAAAGTTTCCAGTGGCAAAATACTAAGAATGAAAATCTTTGGTCCCAAATCAGATTTCCAAAGTACAAAAAATATTTTTGAAAAAAAAAAAAGAAATGAAAAGTTTCACAACCTACCAACCATATTTCTTTGGTCTACTAACTATAAACATGACTATTTTTTTCCAGCCTAAGCAGAGACACCTGTCATTTTTGTATGTCTCTAGACATTAAGTTCCTCATTAATTAAAGTTCATAATCATTACAAACCTCATCATCGTTTGCAGGTAGAGTCAGTGTTTTTCCAATTAGTACATCATCACCGGAGACTCTCACACCTGGAGCTATGATTCCGTCATCATCCAACTTGTCATATATGGCTGGTCTCATACCTATAACAGTGAAATCTAAGTTAAAAATTTGTCTCGTAATTTTAGGATAAAGATTTTGAACATGAAGACAAAATAAGTTTTCATACTTGGTTATAACAAAATTTCAGATCTCAAAGAAGAGTTCTTATAAAAAAATCTCTCCACTGACATTCTGTTACATACAGAACAGATATTTCCTATTAAAACTCATGTAAAATGTTTAATAACATAAATTACGAATGCATCTTGTGATTTTGAGCTATTTCGCACAATTTCTACACCCTCACAACATGGCTAAAAATTTCAAGTTTCTTACACATTACAGAGAATCATGCAACTATTCAAATCCCAATGTGCAAACTGAACACAATTGCAACAAAATCAAAGCAATAATAAATATTTCCAGTTTCAGAAACGAATTAAGTATTTTTTTTCACTGGGTTTAATGCAATTTAACAACAATCTTTCAGTTATATACAGTGACCAGTGACAACATTTTTGTCAAATTTTCATAGAAAGTTATGACCTGCTGTGACCAGGATTTGAACCCAGTTTGCTGGGTTACAAGTCCTGTGCACTAACCACAGGACCACAGCCTCCAATAAGTAAAACGATCAATGCAGTTTATCATACAATAAATCAATTTTTGTCAAATTTTCATAAAAGAGTATGACCTACTATGACTAGGATTTGAACCCAGATTGCCGGGTCACAAGTCCAGCTCAGTAACATGGCCACAGCCGCAACTACAAATAAGTAAAATGCACAACGCAGCTAATTATATGATAAATCTCGGCATACCCTGAACTGTCTCTCTGGTAGGTTTCTCAAATATCTCTTCTTGATCAAGTCCTTTCTTTGATTCAGAATCTTTGTAAGAACGAAAGAAGAAAGATCTACAATAGAAATATGAATGCATAAAGATACATTACAGTACTCCCTTTTTTCTAGAAAACTGTAAATTCTGACACAAAAAATATATCAATAACATACTTTGAAGTATACAAAATCATTTTTTTATGGAATTCCAAAGTCCAACAAAAAAGATACGTGAATTTTTGACATGGAAACAATAATACACATGAAATATCCAAAATATATCTAATATCAAAATTCTCCGAAAAATGCTGAAAATACAAAATAGTATAGAAAATGGTTGGCAGCCCATACATATACATGTGGAAATACTTCATGCAAGACAAAGCTTTCATCTGACCCTTAAAACAGCATTCTGACTCATGAAATCAGTAAAATAATGCTTTTGACTCTTAAGAAATTTTACAAAAGGGTTAAATTTACAATAGTATTAGAAATAAATTTTGTTGACTCTTTTATATATCATCAGCCAAGAGTCATTTTTGACCTTCAACTTTTGACATCTAGAGAAAACCCTGCAAGAGATAAAGAAAGTGCATTAACATAAAATTAAGATACCTGAAAAATCCTCTTTCAACTGCAGATTGATTCAAGATTACAGAATCTTCCTGGTTATATCCGGTATATGTTGCAATAGCCACAATGGAATTAATACCTGAATGATGTACAGAGAAAACTTGATAATCATGGAGTATATAAAATAAATTACTCATTTATACATTTTACTGAATAATAGACTTAAGATATATTTGTGCAGGCCTCACGAAAGTTGTAGGACCGTCGGACATGTCAGGCAACAGGTCCAATAACTTTTCAGCTAGTACCGGACCAGATGTCCGGCAGTCAGGCACGATTTACAGCATTTAACACTTGTTTATAATATATTCTGTCAGACAATTTTTCATTTGGTCAGACAGAAATTCTAACCTTGCCTGACCAAATGTCAGGCAAGTATTCAAGAAGCCTTCAAGTATTTCGAGAAGCCTGTTTGTGCTGACTGAATAAGTGTCAGTCTGTTTGAATTTTCTTGAAAAAAAAAACTGTTCCGAAACATGTATTTACACGTTAGTTAGAGAAAAGCAATTATTTAAGAAAAAAGGAAGTTTATATTAAATAAAAGTAATTAGTGTCTACATGACAATAACGAAAGAAAAATAAGAAGTTATGTGTCACACAGGACTACAAATCAAGATCATAGTGAATACCAGGGGACCCAAATAATTACTTTATCATATCCATACATCACTATATCCATGACAATAAAATAAAAAGGGTGTCTTCGGGGAAAAAATGAATACTTTATTTTATCAGATTTTTCAATGTAAATTGCAGTTCACTACGACAGTGGTCAACAGTGTAAGCAAACTTGGTGACTTACAATACTGAAAACCTACAGAATGGTAAAATACTTTTTACAACTAAATTCAGTGGCAATTATGAAAAAGACAATTAACAACCTGCTGGTAATTCTCTAAATCGGAGATATTCCATCGAGCGTGTCGTGACTAGAGGTTTCTGTGGGTACAACAGACCATGAGCCAGTGTGTCCATTCTGACGTGAAAGTTGGTGATGTATACGCCCATAGCTTGCTTACCCATAGCAGATTGGTATGTGTTACGTGGTGACTGAAAGAGAACACAATAAAAAAATGCAGACTGTAACATTATAATCGACTGATTCATAGAATTTTCACAATTCTGAAGGGTGAAAAATTTCTTAATGATACTCATCAAGCAGATTGACAGAATAAGAGGGGACCTGACACATGATGTTTAAACAATCACAAACCCTGAATGATGAAACTACATGTAAGCAAGTAGTTAAATCCACAAATATCATATTGAAGATGTAGTAATTTTAACATGTTAATAACGACCACATTCCGGTAAGTAAACAAGTGGTCTTTATCTGATCGAGTCTTTTATGGAAGATGTGTTTTTCTAACTTTAAAATGAACTGTCAATACTAAACAAAAACAAAATTACACCTGTGTGTAACTAGGTAGTCTCTATTCAATACAAAGGTTTGACAATTAGAAAATTTAAAAATAAGATAACTATAAGAAAGACATACCTGATTATGATCGGGGAACGGAATGATAGACGCACACACGCCAAGTATCATAGCAGGATGGATTTCACAATGTGTGTATGTAGAACAATACTGGACCTCCTTGTCGTGTAAGTCATCTGGTGTCATAGCCAACATAATACATTCCTCTTCTAGGGGGTCAATATATTCTACCACACCACTAGCGACTAAATCTTGCCAGCTATAGAAAAAAATGATGAATCATAAAAATATCATAAAATATTACTTACAACAGCCTCTAAAAATATTTCCATGACATAAACTTGGTAACACTTTCAACTGATTGGATAAATTTTTACCAACCTGAGTAGATGTATTTGTTCATTAAATGAAAATCTCATGTTAATTAACAGTAGACTTACTTCCGTAGTAAAATTATAACTTTTAATATTGCATACAGAATGTAGTGTCAGTCATAGTTGTTTTTTTTTTAAATAAATTATGCTATTTCTTGAAACTTACACTTTTCAGACAAATCATAGCTAACAGTATCAATCATTACTTGACAGAAAATAAACTGAACTGATGGAAAACATCAAGAAATATGGAAAATGAGAAATAAATAACTTTGATTGAATAACAGAAAGTAATATCTGAATTTCCTGAGTTTTAGTCAATATGAAAACAGCATTTCATGAATAATTAGGTACAAAGTACAACTTTCAATTTTATAGAAACTTCGAAAACTGAATTCGTTTTTAGTAACAAGTAATGTAATGGACAATGTCTATTTTCTTTTTTCCCTGGGTTTAACATCACACTTACAGCCAGGGTCATTTGGTAACTTCCAGCTTAAACGGTGGAAGAAGACCCCCTAGCATACACCTGGGTAGAACCAATGACCCATCATAAGCTAGCCGGACTACTTTCTCACATGTGGGATTCAAACTCAGTGGTTAGAGGCTGGTGATTACTAGTCAGACCTTTGCCACTCAACCACAGAGGCCCCCATGGCCAAGTGAAATTTTTCAATATGATCAAAATATGTAATGAAGTTTTCCATACAGAACTTTTAAGATCTTCCAGCATAAATTAACACTTAAAATTATACCGAAACATTAATTTGTATCATGAAATACTATTTAAAAATATCGCAATGAAAAAAACCTAAACAAAATAACAATTATAATAACACAATACAATACATACAATATTGGGTCTATATAACAACCAGCCATTCTATCAATGCATTATCAGTAATATTAATCAAGGTTTAAATTAACAATCAATTCAAATAGATTATTACCATTTTGAATGTTAAAAGTCTTAAAAACTTTTTTTAACATGAGTACAAAATCTCCTGTTAATAAAAATAAAAAAATAAAATTTGCCAAAAAAATTGCTTTTTGCTGTGTTGCTTGTACAGTACCTTGTTTTTCTACACATTTACATAACTAAGCAATGACACTAGGAGACAACAAGTCTATTATTCCATTGGATGACAAAGGCTAATCTTTTAGTTAAAAAAAAAACAGCTGAAAATCAGTTGTATTAATCTAACCTGTAGTTGTTATACTCTCTTTGTTTCAACTGTTTGATATGACTTTGTTTGAGCAACAGTTTTTGATTTTCTACGATCAACAGAGGACGGCAGATTCTTCCGGCATCTGTGTATATACGGATTTCCCTATCACGAATGTCTCGAATCATTGATACCTAAAACGTGTAATATATACAAATACACAAGCAATGTAACTGTGTTGAGGAGTGTGAAAACAGTATAAATTTAAAAAATTTTAAATCTTAATTCTTAATAAATATCTCAAAGAAATTTGAAAACATCCAAAAAACTTGCAAGCAAGTAGATGCATGCTTTTATATTATAAAACATGACAATACAGTACTCCAGACCTGTGCATTTTGAATTGTACAAGAATCTGAGACAAATATGTAACTATAAAATAGCAGGGAATATTTTAATAAGTAAATAAATCGCTATCAGGGGATCAGGTGGGTAGAATCACCAACCTTCTGTAAGCTGGCTGGACAGCTTCCACACAGGCAAATTTTTCTGGTCGAATTCTGGATTCGAATTGACAGTGATGAGTGGCTAGTGATAACTTGCTAGAGACTATTACCAGGAAGGTCCATCCCACTGGTTATCAGAACCTATTAAAAACGTTGACAAGATAGAAATAAGACATAGCTTCACACAAACCTCTGACACAATGATATCCATTTCTCGTCTAAGTTTTCTAAGTGTAGTCATCAATTGTTCAGAATCTCTATGGATACCAACCCAACACCCATTTACAAAGATCTTTGTTGCACTGAAAAAGTTGAAAGTAGATATTAGGTGTGGAATATTCTCTGGAACTTTTCATAAGTGATATGAGCTTAAAAATACTTCAAAATGATATCTATTAAAGATTAACACTTTTTGTAGAAAAGATCTTTAAACTTCCATACCATGAATATTGAATGTTCTTGTAATTTGTGGGGTGTGATTAATTGCTGATCAGAGGGTCAAGTTATAAAGTTCTAATAATAGAATTTGAGCATTTGAGGAAAATCGGCTTGTTCCCACCCTTCAAAGTCTGCAGATATTCTCAATGGATTTGCACACTTTGTACAAATTACTCCCATGATTGTTCAATCTGTGGAAATTACGGATCATAGAAAAATCACATCCTGAATTTGAAACTAGAAAGACTTAAATGACTGAAAGACTACTTACTCAGCTATTGATGATGGCGCCACTTCCTCCAAGTTCTCCATACTCCATTCCTCCAAGAATTCAAGGATAGGTGACGGTTGGGAACCGACAGAGATGTATGACATTAAAGCAAGATTCTTCACCAAGCCTACAGCTCCACCCTAAAGTATTAAAAGACATTACTTTTTAATATCAAAAGACATTACTTATCATTTATTATTGATCAAAACACCTCATTACCATTACTCATTACTCATAACAGAATAAATACTATTGGCATGACACAAACTCTTAAAACTGCAGTACTAAATACTGGAGATAAAATATCATGTCTGCTAATATTCATGACTGTGAAGTGGGTTATCAGAACTTATTGGGAGCTAATTAAGATTTTTTTATGCACTTAATAATAAGGTCAAAGTGTCACAGGTCGCTTTTACATCGATAGAGAAATCAATACAAATAGATTTTACAAAATAACAGTAATAGTTTTACTTATTCAGTTTGAAAGAAACAATAAGATCAATTTATTGTTGTCATTGCCTTAGGTAGGACTCTCATTCAAGATACACAGAGAGGCTTTCAAGAAATTGTTTTGGGTGTAATTTCGAAAAAAACCCAATCTGGTCTAGACCATAAAAAAAAAGAAATTCTGCCACATGCTGGACAACTTTCACCAACATTAACAGAAGATACTGATAAAACTTAAAATTTTCCAATCTAAATCCTATTATGGCATGGACAGTAATTTAAATAATTAATTCTTCATATCATGAACACTTTAAACATACCTCAGGTGTTTCGGCAGGACATATCATGCCCCAATGTGTGTTGTGAAGCTGTCTTGGTCTGGCCAGTTTACCATCACGACCGATTGGTGAGTTCAAACGACGTAAATGTGACAATGTCGAGGCGAATGTTAATCTGTTCAACACCTGAATATTAAAAACAAATTAGTTAAAACATTTCATGTACATCTGAATTTAAAAAATAAACTTTTGAACATATCAAATTTTGACTGATTAAATCAAATCTCCTATTTTTCCATAATCTTAAATCTTCATATATCATTAAAATTCAATTAAAAATTAAAAACTTAATGAGATTTTATGTTTTCATATTTGTGACTTTAAAATTCTTTATAAGTCAAGTACCACAGCCATTCTTAAAATGACAAAGTAGGGGTTCAACCAGGTAATATTCAATTTCAAAATGACACTTAACGCCTTGTACTTCACAAGCAACTGCCAACTTCTCCAAATGAATCACACATATCAGTGGTGAAGGACGAAAGGACTTAGACAAAAAGTCTTCAATCTAATCTTCACAGAGAATAGGTGCTGAATCCAGCACTCAAACTCACATACTCGAAGTTCACAGACCTTATGCTACACAAACTAAGCTTAGAGGGGGGCTTAAAATGCAATAGGAACAAGATCCAGAAATAAAGACAAACCTGGGATACACCAGCACGAGCTTGATGAGCCTTCTTCTGATCTCCCCAGTTACCAGTAGCCAAAGAATACTTAAGGCCGTCTGTGATGATTCTTGTCTTAATGGCTAACTCCAGATTAAAATCTTTACCACGATCAATGAACTTCTGTGCATACATTCTCACCTCTTTTGTTAAATTTCTAAACAAACTGTAAATTAGAGATGCGTTTAAATATTAAAATTCAATATGAAAAGAATTTTACTTCTCATAAATAAATACTTCTAAATCTACCAAACATTGCACTTACCATTTCAAGCTAATACAGCCCATTATAATTGATTTATGGTGATTCAATTAAAGAATTATTCCTCTAAACAAAACATTTGCTAAAACTTAGTCTACAGATTCTTGTAAGAAGGACCATTGATTTAAATATACCTTGACTTCATAATATCACACTGAGTTTGATTAAGTCTACAGCCCTAATTCATTTATTGTGTGTTTAAATTAACCAATTTTGATTTAATATCTTTCAGTGGCTTCTAATTCAATACATTGCAGCACCGAAAAGTCCTAATATATAGTTATTTAGTAAAACATAGTTATACATAGTGCATGGAGATAAAGTGAAGTATTTATTTTCCAGTGAGCAGTCTCCTTGACATCACCGTTATGGATATAGTAAAATATGGATGTATGGCCTAAACAAAAAAGGGTTTGTTTATGGTTACAAAAAATATGGGTCGGTAGGTTCGGATTTTTTCTTTTTGTTTTTTTTTACATACATCGGCAACACTGTTGTGAAAATTACAATGTAGCACTAAGATTTGGACGCCGTAAAAGCTTATGAGTTGGCAGGGTCAGTCGGGAAACTGGAAACAAACTTTTTTCTTTTAGGCCTAATGAAGTAATTTTTTTGATACCAAGGATTTCACTATAACAGTGATCTACTGTACTAGTACATACCCTCTAAACAAGAAAGCAAGTAATGGACCAGCCAAATCCAGTCTCTTGTTACCATAGTGATCTCTGTCATCTTCTTCTCGCCTACCTAAAGCTGCTAGCAGTAATCTGTGTACCATATAACTGAAATGTAGAAATGATTGATAATGAGTGAAATTAGTTGTCCATCAATACAAGAGAATCACACGAAATATAATGCCTTGTAATAACTAGAATTGGTTAATATTGTCAAGTTGGTTCACTATTTCTTCAGAAACATGGTATCATGAAAAAAAACATACATGTACTATGAGTAAAAATACATAGGTCATTATTGAACATTTCATACAGCTGAAAAACAGACAAAAAAATGACCAAACAAAACGAAAAAAAACAGGACACCATACAAATTTTATTGGTCAATACCCATACCATTAGATAGACGAATTTTGATGCTTTTATGTTTTGGAGGGGAAACTTTTTACAAAATTAAGGGAAAATAAGTCATTGGAGGAAAGGAATGTGGCCAATAATTGGCTCCAAAAAATGGTCAAACAAGAGCCCTGCAAAGCTTGAGAAAAAACTCACCCAAGAAAGTAAGCCTTCTTTGTTTCACAGAAGTCACTGACACCAACGTGAGGTAACATTTCCTTCTGTAAAATTTCTCTGGCATATTTGATTCTCTTTTCTTTTGTGACACCAGGCCGAGCACCACGAGCACCAATAAAATTTAAAGCAACATTCTGTTCTTGTATGACAAAAGCTTCATCAAGAGATGGCTTTACCTGTAAGTAGTTATAAATACGGATAAACCGATTGTACATATAAACAATAGTTTAATTTAAAATAAAACCGTGGTATTAAAGTCAAGGCCTCCATGGTTGAGTGGTCCTTGTCTCTGACTAGTAATCACTGGTCTTTATCAAGAGGTGAGCTTAACACTGAAAACCACATAATCTATTTCTATTTGTAGCCTTTAGGCATATTTCAGGCAGATATTTATGCTTTGGCGGCTACTTAAATACTACAGATTAAACAGTTGTGATACTGCACATAATAGGGGTGGCTTTTCAGCATGCATATCATAGATTGGTGGAGAATATACAAAAATCAGTGTTCCCACTCACTTCTGAAATTGGGGGTACGCTTACCCTTTAGGTCTGAAATCTGGGGGTAAGAGAAGTATTTTGGGGGGTATGAACATTTTTTTTAAATTATATATGTATACGCATACATCGTAATTTGTGTTTCCAGAAATTCGGCGATTCATCCCTAAACATATTCGTACGCGTACGATCTCGCACCAGATCAAAATGTGTTGCGTGATTTCCGATTTTATTGCGGGATTTACGCAAGATTTTACGTGAATGGGAACACTGAAAAATACCGTAAATTTTTGTAATTTTCATGAAAATTGTACTTTCTTAATTTTTTGACACTTGTTAATTTATAAAACTGAACTAAAGGAAATGAATGGTCTATACCAATCCCAAAGATAAATGTTACAAGTGTGGGATGTACCCTCATAACACATGGCAAACCTCAACCACGTAAGCAAATGAAGATAAAACCTTGTGACACATTATCTTACCATTTCCATCATTTCAGGATCATCAAAATCGTAAATGATATGTTCTAGAATATCTCTGTCAGACACAAAACCTAAAGCTCTGAATACGACAATGATAGGTATCTCTTGTTTAATGTATGGTAAAATAGCAATAATTCTCTGTCCAATAGCTCCTTTCTTAGCTCCCTAAAAAAAAGAAAAATGTCATTTTTATGACAAATGGGTCTTATGTCTATGTTACATATATATGTTATGTAATATATATATATATATATATATATATATATTCAGTTCATTAAGGCAGTATTAAGCAAAGACTGTGATGTTTTGTGGTCATTTTAAATTGAAAAGCATCACTAATTGTTAGAAATGACATTCATCAAGGGTGTAATTGCAATAAATACTTTGAGGGAGTAACATACATTCCCCATAAAGCAAGAACATCATTTTTGTACAGATCTAGACTGGTTCTGAACACTTTTGTAGATATATATAAAATTTGAAAAGAGAAAAACATCTAAAAGGAAGAATAATCACACCTCTGATTCAACTGTCTTGAACATTCTTACACCATTTGGACAAATAAGTCAATGAGAAAAGGCAGGTGATAGTTCATTGTCTTTTGCATACATTGCAAACCAAAATTAACTTCGAATCAAAATCAATAATAAAATAAGATGTGCCTTGTATGTATTACCTGTCCTCCTCTAGCCATCATGTTCACCCATAATGTACTTGTAGGACGGGATGAATGTTCTAAACAAGATCTTATCTCCGTCTTGAAGGCGTACTTTGAATCCTTCTGTCTGAACACATACACTGGCAGAAAAAACAGAAATTGAATTAGTACAAAATGCAGACATTTTTGTTGGCATAGATTTAAGTAAAATGCAAGTTGAAAGACTGGAATTTATGATGAATGAAGTTAAGAAAACTCTTCTGATGAAGGTTCGTTTCGTGTTAAACATGCAAATGAACATCAGTTTGTGAAATTATCTACTTACTGGCGTACATTTACATGTCAGAAATGTCATTTTAAAAATAAGATTTTTTTAGGTGTGACAATAATTATCGTATATGTATTAGCAAATTAATAATACATGACAGTATCATAGTGAATGTTGTCATACAGAACATATACATCATATGCATTTGTAATAAAATTTTCTCAGGGGTTTAATGCTGCACCAACAGTTATGGTCATTCAGCAAGTGTAAGTAAAGCTTTAATGGTGGTGGAAGACCCCTTGTGCGCACCTCAGTAGAACCATTTACTTGTAAGCCTGCCGGATAGCTTCCTTACATGTAATTTTTTTCTTAACCACTCAACCACGGAGGCTGTTGTGTCATAAAGAGACAAAAAATGCATACACATCATGAACTTACCTGTATTTGTAGCCATCTTCTCCTGGGCAATCAGCACTTTTTCTGATCCATTGATAATGAAATATCCACCAGGATCAAGAGGACATTCGTTTAACTCTGTCAAGTCACGATCTGTCATGCCACTAAGTAGACAGTATGTAGACCGGAGCATGATGGGTATTTTACCAATAAATGTTTTCTGATGTTGTGTCTCAATAGGATCTTCATCTGGTTTTACAACAGTTTTTATGATATCTACATATAAAGGAGCTGAGTACCTGTAAATAAAAAATTGCAGTGATATACAACTAGAATTAATAAAGATTAATTAATAAATTAATAATTTCACATCCACAAAATAAAGCAGAAAATATGATAGCATTCATTAAAACAAAACAGAAAATGCTCTGTTATATATAATCAGCACAAAAAGTAATAAGTCTGACAATGATGCTATAAAAAAATCATTCATTAGTTACTAATGACATTTACCATGATGCATTTTTGCTTATAGATACAATATCCACTTACGTTAAATTTCTAAGCCTAGCTTCATTTGGCATCATAGGACTTGGTGCTCCATCTTTTTCCCAATGTGTTGGCTTGGACAAATAAATCTGCTCAAACTTGAGTAAATATTGGGTCTGAAATGATAATAAAAGAATGTTTATAATCACTTAATATCCCGCTGGATTATTGGAATGCAATCATCTTAAAAATCAAATGAATGACACCTGACTTAACAACTGTAACAGTTTGTAATTTATCAACATTTTGCTAATTCCATCTTGAGGTATAAACTGAAGTACTTAAGCTGTATGGCAACAGCAAAGTCTATCATCAAATGAATTTGTAACTATTTCTAAAGATTTAAAGAAAATATGATAAAATTAATAATCAACTATTCAGTTCAATCAAGTATGAAAGACTAATCTACCGGTGTTTCAACCACTCCGGCTTTATGCTGAGCTTCAGCCACAAGTTCTATTTGCGGTGTATCCTCCACAATTCTCTGTACAGACATCTGAATAAACTCATCGAATGAGTCAAGCTGCTGACGAACGAGACCTTTCTCATCAAAATATGCACTGATAACAATCCAGCAGGCTTCCTGCCAGAGGTCAGTGGTAATCTCATCACTATCATCTTCAGCTTCAAACATCTCTGTAGTATCAAAATATCATTTAACGAGCTAATAGTGAATGTAAAATACCACTGGACTAGACAATATATGTTCATTTAAATTTTCACCAAAAAAATCAAAGTTATTCTCTTCATTCTACCACATCTTATCAAAATTTTTGCCCAAGCACTGAGGTCAGAGAATCTTTTAGGGTGACTGGAGAGGAGTGAACATCTCAGTTACAAGATAAAATTAAAGTTTATAACACACGATAACAATTGAAACTTATCAAACGTATTAATCCTAAGTTTGCTTACATGATCAATGATAGAATACTGGTATATTACAAATTAAAACTTCTTTACAAGCCTAACAAACACATATTTAACTAGTCAACTTATCATCAGTCTTATGGTGGATGGAACAGTATAATTGCATTATGATTGATGTTTAAATAAAATACTTCAATTAAATCTATTTTCAATGAACACCAAATATTTTGGGTTTTGTCCAAATGACATTTTAATTTTAACTATGAGTCAGAAGTTCAGAGACATGTTAAAAGTGTTGTTCAGTCATATTATTCATAGGTCTATTAAATTTTTAAAAATGGGGTCTTCTGCATTAACATAAAGACTGAAACTGGTAGAACTGATTCAAATCGATGTTGTAAATCATATCATCAATAATTTCAAAAAATAAACGAGACATTACAAGTTATCCGAATTAGGTAACTGTCCAAATGAGTGCGACTCATCAAAACAAATTTAAGAAAACCAGATATAACAGTCAACAGCATGCACTTTGTTAATATAGTACAAATTACTAAAGAAATCAAATTTATTCAGCCATATTCATCATCAAATATAAAGGTAGCGAGTTTAGATTTAAATTCTTAAATTTGCTGACAAAGTGAAAGCAAAGGAGTATTACTAATTTATTCATTTCAGCGAATACAGACCTTCATCTTGACCATACATCATTTTGATGGTTTGGGGAAAAACTCAGGTACAAAATAAAATATTTTGTTCACAAATTTAGCGCAATAATTTAAGGATGTTGGTGGATATGTACTGCCGATTTAAATTCCAAGTTTCCGCGTCGCCATTTTCAACGCGACTACTCTTCATTTGGGAGATAATTTAATGGATAATTGTGCAAGGGAGGTAATTCCATGTTTTCCTGCATACTGTCAAACGTTACAATTGAGAATGCTTGATTTTTTACTGTGAATGTGGATTATTTGTGTCATTCGTTGAAATGGAAGTATTTCAGACAGATAATCACTACATTATACGTGATGGTGACTTTAGTCTGTGGTGTAGTCGAAAACATGGCATTTTAGAGGCAAAGCCAGGTAACACTCCCAATTCTCTTAAGGGTTGTAGGCATCTACTCAATAGATTTGGTGCTAGTTTCGTCGGAATCAATTTGTCCAACTGTCTTATGTAGTGCACGTATTTTGATTTTCAAATTGTTCTGAATTTTCCATTTTGGGGTAGTTGCTTTCCTGATAAAATTGATTATCTGAATTCTGAGACCATAAAATAACCATTAGCTTGTCCTGCCTGTTAGCATTCATGACGGTTAGAGACGTCTCACACTCTTTTTTATCCTGTTGATATGAACTCTGTTTGAGACAAGTGACTGCTGCTATAGACCTAGTAGTTCTGTTGAATTAACAACAAACGCTTATCCACGATACCTGAATTACTTAAGCGTAAAATGAACTTGCACTGTGTCTTAATTAATTATAAACCCAGCTTGTTGCTAAACTGAAACTGAAATTTAAAGCAGCGTTCACTGGAGGAAAATGTTTCCCTCAAGCAAACATAGTTTGATTGAATTATTGGATCAATATTGTTGTGCTACATTCAATTTTTTGCACCCCAAATATGATAATTTGTTGCCTTTACTATCAGAAACCCATCACAATCTTTGGTTGTCCAACTAATTAGATTATAATGGCTAGACATGTATTTGATTGGGTGTCATCTCACACTGGCTAGAGGAAACCTGTTTGAATTTAGGTATGGAATTAGCCAACCTTGTAGGTGAATTAATATGGCTGGATTTTTTGTCAAATTTATGTTTATTTTATTCAGATACTCACGAAATGGTCTATCATACTCTCTGTCTAGTATGTGCAAATACTGATGTAAAAAGATTTGTCCTTTATGGAGGGACAAGTTATAAATCAATTCTGTAGATCTGATTCCTTGTTCTTTGGTTTAAGCGTGTCTTATCAGGCATTCAAATCATTGTTCATCATCTTATATGTAAAATGCACATTCTGACTGTATTCATGATGTTTGAACAAAAACATGTATTGTTCTTTGTTATGTTTACATTTGGTAGCAGATTGACAAAAGAGATGAAAACAGCTTGTACTGATAATTATTTCTGTTTTTTTTTAACAGGAGAATGAATAGCATCATTGGACTGAAGGATATAAATTAGTCATAATAATGAGGTGGTCTCATTATTAAGTTGAATTATAGGGAAGTTACTGAAAGCCAGTCTGAAAATAAATGGTTGCTTTAACAAGATGGTTGTAATATTAATGTGGTTGCTATTTGAGCTTACACTGTTTACATTTATCAGTTATTAATGGATCTATGTAGGAGATTGATTACATTTTCCTTATTTTGCAAAAAATGCTTGTCTATATTTTATATTTTGGATCAGTTTGATAGTTTTATTTGGAATATTGTTGACAATACTTTTTGAAACTTCAGACCAGGCACATACCCAAACAAAATTAAAGTGGATTCAAGAATATGATACATTCTTAAAGTAGCTTATTCAACCCCATCTCAGCCAAGAATTGGATTGATTTTAATTTCTTATCAAAGCCATTTTTACCATCCCTGTGTAATTTATACCTCATATTATTTTTTTTTAAATGATGTTGACTCAGCTGTGTACTTGCGTATAGGCAGGTATGCACCTGCAGACCCAAGGACAAGGATGTCCATTGAGTTTTTAGTTAAATGGGCATCATGTCTGCTAATTGTATTATGCTGGGGTGGGGTATTCAATAAGTTGGGGGTTTATTGCATATCTTATTAAGCAAAACAAATTCATCCTGTAAGTTGGTTGAGTGACTTTGACTTGGAGTTATTTTGACCTCTTTATTATTTATGACTGTCTGTGTGAGGGATCAGTCTGGATAAAGGCGCCAAGGGAAATCTTTACAGAATGATGGTTATTGCTGCCACTTTACATTGGCCAAACCAATCATTAATATAATCCTTGAATAATCAAAGAAATAATAGAGTATACTTTTATTTTAAAGCAATTGAATCAGTAATGTTTTAATGATAAATAGTTTGTTTGTAAAAATAATTTATCTGTAAAATGTACAAATGTTATTATTAATTTAAATACAAGATTAAAATCAGTTAAAATCTGATGCACTCTTATACCTTAAATATGCATACATGTATAGTATACCTGTATGTAAAATAGTTATAATTTCAATGTTTTGATATATATAATTAGGGAAGTCTGATTATTGGCTATAAAATTGAAAGACAAATGTTTATTTCACATACATGCCATCAGACGTGTAATCATTAAGTAATTGAAGTTCAGACCCATTATTTAACAGTGATAAAAATTTATGTACTATCATTTACATACTATTGTTTTCAGTATTTGCCTAATTATAATTAATCATATCCCAAGTATGCAGTTCAGCTCTCTAAAATTGACACAAAACCGACTAGTGATTAACGAGAGAAAAAGTATCAACCTTCTTTAACAATCATTTATCTGAATCCCAGTACTGTCCCAAATTATGTAAGTTTTGCGGACATATGTATATATATATATATATGTAAGTTGTATATGTAAGTTACCTGTCAGTGCAATAAAATATGTATGTATTCGATTTAACGGTTAACTGTTCAGAAGATTTATCAGTCAACCAGTTATTCAATTTAACTGATAATTGACATATATATATCAAATAATACTTGGTTTTCAATAATTTCAATATTCAAATTTTACTTTACTTCTTTCATTACTTAATAAAATGACTGTGTTGCCATAAAATTTAGTTTATAAATACTAATTTATTTTAGCTTGATTGTGAAACATGCAGACAATTCTGCTTATATTAATCATGCTGGAGTCCGCTTCCTGGACACTACACCAGTACTGCATCCGAAAAATGGTATCGTGAAGTTCATGAATAAAAAAAACACAATGAAGCCAGGATTCGAACTTAGGACCTTTGGATCAGTGGTTAGACACTCTACCTCTAGACCATGATGCCTCCCTTATCATTAAATTGCTGTAAAAGAAGAATTTATGTAACATGTGACTTAATTAGGAGTAAAGGAGAGTCTGGTTTCCAGTAAACTGACAGACCCTATTTTTTTCTACCAACCCTAGACTTTTTTCGGACCTGATCAGTGCTTTACTTGTATCTCCATACTGAAATAAAATATATTTGAAAAAAGTTCTGCCAACCTACTGACCCTACATATTTTTGGTGATGTTAGTAGAAACACTGATTTTTTTTTTGGCCTAAGTCGACAATTATATAAATTGAGCTAATAGAAATGTAAAGGCATTATAATATAAAGAAGTATTACATATACACTTTTTCACTAAGTCAAACCTGTGAACAAATGCCACCCTTGGGAAATACAACATGTGGCCTTTATTGACAGGTAACCTTTATTTGTAGATCAGTTTGTTCTAAATAATCAGTGATGGCTTTTCAAAGAATGGCCTTTATTCACAGGGGGGTCTTTATTTGGAGATTGCCGCAAACACAGGTTAGACTGTATGTTGTAAAATGAATAACATACAGATGTAAATAACTTGACATGACAATAAAGCCTGCAGCAACATATTGACTGCTTATAAATTAGTGCAATAAAAATACTTTGACAAATCTTTTTGCTCTGATAAAATTAGTCATATAAAAAGTGTTATGTGAGGAGGAGGAAGAGATTAAAAAAATAATTAATTTTTTTATTAATATTGATATCAGATAAAAACAATCAAGTTTATCACTGTTCTATAAGGATGATTTCATCTGTATGTGGCAGTCAGGCTGTGATCCATATAATATTAACACCATATATGAAAATTAAAAATGTCTTAGCTGTAATAAAGCAGTTAATTTACGCCATTGAAATGATGATAAATATTATATTCTCTATGTAATTGTAATTTAATTAAGTACAGTTAAACCTGTCAACAAAGGCCACACTTGGGAGAGACAAAATGTGACTTTTATTGACAGGTGGCCCTTGTTCAGAGATAAACCCCCTGTATTTTTACTTGGCAATGAGGCCATCTCAGGGCTCAACAAATCCACTCGTCCACTCATAACTATGAGTAGAAATCTACTCAGAATGAGTTGAAATTGCTGTAGAAGTAGATAAAATTCTAAGTTAGTGGTCTTGTAAGATGAGTAACATGAGAAAAATTTGTCGAGCCCTGCATCTCAAAAAAGAAAACTTGATTTTCTTTGGAACCAAGTATGATTTTAACCTCACAGTTTTACTAAGTTTGGTTATCATTATTTCAGGTGATGATTTATGTTCAGCGTGGAATCCAGTATGTATCGGTCTTGTGTATGGTGTTATTGGCAAGATCAAAGTCCATCCTGGTAAAGTACCTTTTTCTCTTTTTCCCTAATTTTACCCTCGACCTGAGACTTTTTATTAGGCCATCAACATTTTTTACCTTTCTGCACAAATTTAATCTCAATAGCTGCTTTCAAGGATGATTAAAAATTAAAAAAAGCTTCCTGACTTACCTTCCCTGTTTTTAATGAGCATGTACTTGAAACTTGAAACTTATTTATTTGCTTAAATGCCTATTTCTACATAGAAAACATATTCAATGGCATTGTACAATCAGGCAAATACATATACATGTATATAAAATTTGTGATTACAACAATGAATACAAAAAACACTAAAGTAAAAGAGTCATAGTTGTTTGGCAAAAATTTAGAACAGTGAAAAATAGTCCTTGAAGTAATATGACTTCAACTGTCTTTTTAAGGTATCTACAGATTCACATTGTCTAAGACTAGGAGATAAATGTAACTAGAAACAAATATTTTATGCCTTTGCACACACATGTTTTCTTTTCCGTGTGCTACATAAACTTTTAACATTGTTTCCGGTGTCCAGATTCATAAACTTTGTTTATTTTCCTTCATACTTAATGTGAAACATGTCAATTTTGTGCTCATCCACCAAATTTTACTTTTCCCAGACGTCAGGCATGTGGCTCAAGCTGTAGACAATTTGTATCTGCCGTCCTTAAAAATGATTGTCTGATCTTGTTTCTATTAAAGGCAATAAAATACAGTACAATGTATTAATTGCAGTGTCAGATTGTTGGGTCATTTCTACAAACTTGTATGTCATTTTTTTTATTTTTGAGAAAATCACATTTAAATTTTTTATCTGTAATAACATGCAGATAAGTATGATCATTGTGAAGAGCTCATCAAGATGAAAAAAATGCTACAAAAATCTCAATATTGCCAAAAGTTGAGTTACAGGGTTGCAGAATTAAGCTGACAACATGTTATGGTCATCATCGTGGTGATGAATTCAATGGTTGCCACGTGCCATACTGTTAATTTGCTGCAATTTCTGCTTTTGATATACCTAGGCTTTCCGAGGTATTTCAACATTATTGGACATTCGGTCCAGTGATTCTTTCAAGATCATCGGACCAAATCAGTTTTCACTTGATTGAAAAAATAATCATCAAAATGATTTGGGAAAAATCAAGAATTGGGAAAATATGGTGTTTGTACTGGAAGTTTCAATTCTGTATGTGTCATGCCCCAATGTAAAGCAAATGGAGAATAATAGGTTAAAACCTTTTAAGTACAAATATACCCAAAATATTGGTTGTAATGTGGTGGTCTCATTATGAAGTTTGATTATTTGGGAGTTATCAGAAACTGGTTTAACAGTAAGTGGTCATTATAACAAGGTGGTCTTTATACTGAGGTGGTTGCTACTTGAGGTTTTACTGTATGTTTAAATTTTTTATGCATTGTAGTTCGGGATTGCCAGTACACCTATATTAAATTGATATGAAAAACATAACAAGTTTATTTATTGTGTAGAAAAATCTTCAAAATATTACTGAACATTCAGACCAGTCACAATGAATTTTTTCATAGACTGACTGAAGTTTTACCAGTTGGGCTCTTGGACCTGCACATTTCAGAAAGCCTGTGTACCCTTATTGCATTTTACTCGTAAATCTTTCTTTGTAAATCTTTCTTTGTATCTTAAAATTTGGATAACGACTATGGTCTAAGTATTTAATGATAATAATTGAAGGCATAGTTTACCTCAATTTGCCACAATATTGATGGATATGTGCCATTTATAATTGCATCACAAGTGAGGCTGAATATTGATGAATCAACCATATCAGCTTGCCTATGGTCCATATAAATCATATACAATAGGGTTATGAATTAGGAACATGAAGAATCCCCAGGGTCTAATTGTCTTTCTTTTGAGTATTTTATAGAAGAGAATGATTTAGCATCAGGGTGTCCCTGATGTGTCTGACTGGCTGACATGTTCAATAAAAAAGTTCATTTTATGGAATAAATCAGGTAGGTTTCAATAAATCAAAGACTGAGTTGTTTTTATGCCCCAATAGAGAGCCATACTAGTCTAAGGTATGAGTTGAAGATGTTTTTAGGAAACCCTTTGAGATTTAAGATGAGTAGCTTTGGCTTGACAAGAATAGTCTGTTCTACATCAATGTCAAGGGCATCAGCACTTACTTCTGAGCTTTGTTACAGTATAATAACATGTCTAAAATGTTTGGAGTTTTGCTCAGTGTAATGATGATTGTGACATTTGTGTTTGATCTCCTTTTAAGGCTTAGTAATTATGTTTTGTATACTGACCTTGACATTTCTTGTTTTGGTCTCAAGAAGCCACAAAGCTTTACTTGGCAGCAGCTGTAGACAAGCCCGGGCTGGTTAGGCTCCTTAACTTGAGGAGGGGTACCAAATTATTTTTCTGACTCATCGGTAAAGATCACGATTGATTATTCGGAGGGAGGATTGATAGATTTTGTTTCATTGAACCTGACTAACTAAGGTTTGGTACCCTGTCTCCAATAACTTACATGAAAACTATTAAAGAAATAAAGCCTGAAAACAATTCTTATGAATGTCATGAATGGTTTTGGTACCCGGCTTCAGTTCTGTATAAGTTGCAAAATATGCTGTAAACCAAGAAATGGGATATCAATATTGAACTTGAATTTTGTTTCCAGTGTCACTCTTAAATGTATTGCAAAAAATATGAAAAAGCTAGTACCAGTTTATTAGCATCAATTATTGGTTTGGATCCTGGCTGCATTAAAAGTAGATCTGTAAGATATTCTTTTAAAGTTTCAAGTTTATTCAAGTTTATAAGCAAATGTTTCAAGTTTATTATTATTATCTGGTATAAACACACATTTGTTGTTGCCAGTCCATGTTGTTGCATGGTATAGCACCTTAACATTCAAAGGAGTAAAGCATGAAAAAACAATACAAATATACGTATTTGAAAACAAATGATATCGTACTGTGAAAGAAAACTATGAAAAATATGGCATAATTAATTCAGACATTACACATAAAAAATATCATTAATCATCATAATCATTAAACATCAAAAATTATATTAATTCATTAAAGTTTATAATATTTCCCAATTATGATATTATGATAATTGTACAAAGATAATGAACATTCAAAAATTCTTCAATTATACGACATCTCTTAACTTAGACCATTGCTTTCCGTATCACTTATTGTAAGAAGATTCCCCATGTAGAATAGATGCATGATAAATGAATTTAGCTAGTTTATTAATCCAACTGCATTGAGAACAATTTAAAATAATTTTAAATTTTGTTAAGGAAGGCCAATGACAGATAATATCTAAGTAAAAATCTTGATCTTAACTCTCTATAAAATGGACAGACTAGCCGGAAATACTTGTAATCAAGGAAGCAACAGTCAGTATCAATTTCTGGACTACTTAGATTGACATCTGCACTGGAGGCGTGAAAAGATGGATGCCTATTGAATGGACTGTTAAGTTATTTATTAACCTATGGCAATGACTGCTGTAAAAACAAGCTCTTGTTAGGTGGCTATCTAGTGAGTTATGTTGTATCATCTGAGAAAACATGTCTGATGTATTGGCTTCCCTCTTTTATTTATCATTAAGATGATATATAGTCAGAATTTTCTAGGAAAAGTTACAATAGTTTGTGCTAATAATTATTTACTTCACATGAAACTTGAATATTTTATACTTTTCCTTTATCCTAATATCCAAACATTTTGTGCTAAATCAACATGATTTTTCTATTCATATTTATTGATTTATAGTGAAGTAAGTTAATGTATAGCATGGTCTCAATTCAGATTGTGGAGATGTTGTAGAATCTGAGAATTCAAAGTAACATCTGGCTTGTCATATGAGTCTTGGGTTTTAGGTTGTAAAATTTTTTTTCCTTCTATAGCTGGCGCCATTTATAGGCATCTTCCTCCCAGGAAAAATTTTTAAAATCATACAGTTTTCCCCCAAAACTCAGTTAAAATCAAGTGGTTCTTCCCCATTTTGCAAAAATACCATGTTATTTATCTCCAAATTTAAGAAAAAGGCCCCTTCCCTGTCTGTGAAAAAAACCCTGACTTGACATTGTCTCCAAGCTCAAACATTGTATTTTGTCTTATTATGTTTCTGACTTAGTTATGATGTTAATGATACATTATTCTGACAGGTTTCACTGTACATGTATACTAATATTTACCTCTTATCCAAAACATGCTGCACATGTGCAGGAAAACTAGAATCTTGCATTGGTTTCATTTGGCAAATATATGATAGTATATGGCTACAAATGCCATATAACTTAAAATGTATTTGTCTTGGAATAAACTTTTTCACAGACAGTACGTGCTATGCACCGTTATACAAAATGTAACAAATTTTGTATCAATTCAGCTAAAACAAATTTCTGCATTCGATCTGTTGTTATAAATATCTTATAAATGCCATTCATATATAAACACAAGAATACATAGCATTTGGCTTATTAACACAACTTTGGCCCCCACAGAATAGACAAAGAACAGAAGCTAATAAAACAGCAATAATTAATCTATCAAACACCCAATTCTGCAGGAAATAATATTTCCTTAAGGGGAAGCTAATGGGGGATTTACAATTGACAAAATTTCGATTTTCAAGTGTTCAGCATTTGAGCTGGCATTGAACAAATATAGTAGTTCTCTGTTATTGCCGATTCAAGTACATTTGGGGATTCTGGCTACAATACGAGATACAGCTATTGGAATTCTTCGGTTGCATTTTTGTTGTTATTTTTCACGACCAGGCTTACACGTAATATGAATTGGTCAATAAAATTGAAGCTAAATCTCTGAGCTATAAATTGATTGTTTGACATATTCTTAGGGGGAATAGCTTCTGGTATGTCATGAATTGTTCAATTCATGAGGTTTCGTGATTAGCAAATATCATAATGTTTCAATCGATAGTAAGACATATTTAAATGATTTTTAATGCTTAAATCAAGAAAAATAAATCAATTGTGCAGAAAGCTAGATCTACTATGGAATTAACCCTTTGTCTCTTTTGGACTCTTCCAAATTATAAGCAAATATGCAAAACATCAATTTATTTAAGAAAATTGTGTAATTTCTCCCTCTCAGAGTGGAAAACATTGTCTCAAAAGAAGCCATAACTAATTACCAGCAATGGCTTTGTTTGTCACTGTTTTCAAAAGTCGTCTGCTTCAGATACAGGGAAATACAATATTATGAGGTAAAGGGTTAAAACAATTGTAATGCCATTTTTGTTTCTCAAACCTGCTGACCATATTTTTTGTCGCAAGGAAGCTGAAATGTAGATTGGATGTTGAAAAATCATTTAGAAAAAGTGACCTAGTAAATTAGGTAGTCTCAATACTGAAGTGAAGTTTTAATACAAACTGTCAGGTTGCAGCCTCAATTTACTCAATTGGATGTAAAAATCGTTATGCATGCCAGGTATCATATTTATGTGACTTTGACAAAAGGTTGAGATCTTGCTGCGTTCGTTTTAAAACTAGTGAATGGCAAAAATATATATGTCTGGATATGTTAAGATATCTTAACATTATCAACAGAGAAATAGTTATTTTTGGATATCTTTCATATTGTGGCCTCTGTGGTCGAGTGGTTATGGTCTCTGACTAGTAATCACTAGCCCCCCACTGCTGTGAGTCTTTCAGGAAAACATTTTGAGTCCTGCAAAAATTTAGATAATTACTGGTCCTTATGTTCAGTGAAAACTTCTTTGATTTTTTTTGAGTCAAAATGTATAATTTGGGTCAGTAATATTTTGCCTGGTGTTGTAATATTTTCAAATTTGTCAGCTCCTTGGTCTAGTAATTGTTCATAAAGCCAGAAAAGTAAGTAATGTTTACAATAGTTTGGCTGAAAAAATTGGGTATGTAGGCTGTAAAACTTTATTTTCCAATTTTTTTTCCAAACAGAATTTTTGCACATTGGATGTGCGATTAATCCCCATATATTTTCATATTTTTGATTTTTGGGCTAGAAACGTAATGGTCACCATCAAAAAATAGGGTCTGTCAGATAACGTTAAAGTTGACTATAATTTTTTTTCTCTGGCCTTATCTTTTGCATTCACTGCGCCATACATTTATATGTGAAGGCCTATGTGTGTATATTACAGTTAGTAACTCAAGCAGGACACTTCCAAATATAATGCAGCAAAGCCATTCTGCCTTGCTCCACTGAACATTATTAGATATTGAAGGGTTTTTGTGGACGTTTGTTACATTTGTCTTATTAGTCCAGACGTACGTGTGAATTTTCAGCAGAATCAGGCCATTGGTTCAAAAGTTGTCAATAAAAATAGAGTCAAAATTGTTACAAGTGTAACATTTTTTGTGACCACAGCATTTAAACAATGATACATTTTGACACATTTACTTTTTGTCATAAATATGTGTACTATCAAAATAAGTCATCAATTCAAAGTCGAATCCATTTCAAGCATTAAAGTGTTGCATGCAATATAGTCAGTAGTATTTTTTATATAAAAGAGACTTTCTCATGACATTTAGTCCATACAATTACATGGTACATCTTCATTCTCACGGTACTTATGGTTCTGATCAAAAGTTTAAGACAACTAAAAACCCACCTACAAAAATATTATGTCCTGTGTATAGTTTGAATTGTTCTTAAATGATCTCATGGAAAATTCTGTGAAAGAACTTGTTTGTGACAGTCAAAAAGTACAAAGTCTTAATGGAGGATAATCATGTAAATATGATGTCACAGCATTATCTTTGCAGTATATTGATTGAGACATTTTAAATTCATTAAAAATCTGTACACAGTTTAAATGAATTCCTGTACAGTTAGGAAAACAAATACGTTTGAAGCAATTTAGAGGTGTGTAACCTTTGATGGGCAGAGCAAAAATATATCCAGTGTACAAACTTGTAAACAAATTGATTTTGGCATTAAAAACAAGACACTTTTTTGTGGTCATGTTTCTGTGTAAAATGATTTCTGTAAATAAATGGATGACATAAAATGGCTCATTTTCAACCAAGAATCTCTTTTATTCCTAGGAAAAGAAATAGGTCGATTATGTTGACAAGTAAAACAATAAAACTAGGTGAATATTGCGAGAATGATGCGGTGAGAGTAGTAATGTTTAATGTACTATTGGATAACATTATAAATTTTGTTCCAATAGCAAAAAAGATGTGTGAAAAAAGTATATATCAGTATGCAGTATGCATATTTTTTGAGAATATAGTTTATTTAGAAATTTTGAAGCCATGGTCCAGTGGTTAGTGCGCTGGACTTGTAACCCGGAGATCCGGGTTTGAATCCTGGTCGCGACAGATCATACCCTTCTATGAAAATTTGACAAAAAAAAGAAGATTTTCCTCCATATGTGAAGTTACCAGCTCCTTGTGGGAGAGCAAGTTAATTCTGGTTAGTATACAGTCCAGGAAACAGGTTAGTTGAACCGGTCGCCGTATATAACTGACTGAAAAATTGTTGAAAAACGGTGTTAAACCGTTGACAATAAGTGTCATAAAAACAAAAACAAACAAAGAAACTTAGAGTAAATGCATTAACAGTAAGGCACTACACTAGTTATTACAATTTATTTCTATCTAACCAATAGCTATGAACATTATCCTCTTGCAAAGCTCTCTTTGACCCCTTTGCCTTTGTAAGGGGTCTACAAGTTTTTTGAGAAAAACATTGCTATTAAACAAAGGCCTTGTTATGAATTATCATCTATTACTCCTTTGAGGACTATACATAGCTGTCGTATTAATGAATGAAGAAATAAATAAGGCATATATCTGAATACAACTGTGATATAACTAGGAAAAATCATGTGGAAATTACAAACCATTTCAGTTGGAAATTCTTACCAATAATCCAAACATTGTTTGTCCGTATTATTGAATTAGATTATTTGTAAAATACTAAGTACACAAGTACTTACCACACAATGTCATCAAAAATAATGTATCTGTCACATTGACAATAACATACAAATTATGAACAAATTAATATATCTAAATTTGGAAGAATTCCTGCTGCTTTCTAGTAGAAAAGTTTAGTTATTGTCAAACGCAGGCTTCTCGAAACTGCTGGAATACTTGCCTGACATTTGGTCAGGCAAAGTTAAAATTTCTGTATGACCAAACAAAAATAAATGCTGTAAATTGTGCCCGACTGCCAGACATCTTGTCTGGTACAAGCTGAAAAGTTATTGGACCTGCTAGAAATTTGCCTGACATGTCTGACAGTCCAGCAACTTTCGGGAAGCCTGCATGATGAAACAAAAGATTTATTTAAACTTGCTCATTGACTTCTTACTTCTTTTTTTGTCTACTCCTTTCCATAAATGATGAAGTAAAAAATGTATATTCTGTATTCTTAGCTTGCCACACCATTTTTTCTGAAAAAAATCCCTAAGAACGAGAAATTGAATTGGTGCGGCCTCAAAATCACATCCATATGTGCATTTTATGTGTCTTTTCAGAATATATAAAGTAGCATATGTAAATATTATTTTTGGTCTTTAAATGGAATGCTGATAATTCCTTGCATGAATATTTTGACAGAAGATCTATGATTTTTCTAAAAATAAGTTTGAGTTTTAAAAACAGAACATGATTTCGTCTGTAAGACAGGCTTTTCTTCTGAGAATGCTTTCATTCGAAATATATTTTTGTGCATAAATAATATCAAATTGTATGCAAGACGCTTATTATTTTTTTTAAATATTTGCATACTGATCTTACAATGCTTCGCAATAGGCAATATAGCGGACAGTCACAGCTCCGCCAACTTTTAGCGCTGTGTTGGGAATCTAAATATCGCTTGTTCTTAGTCGTATTATTGCTGTATTTCATTACCTAAGATTCTGTTCAAGGATTGATTGGTACCTATAATTAGTGGTATTGATCTGTACTCATTGTTTTAGCGTCTATTGTATTCCAACTTGTAAAAATTCAGCGCAAAAGCGAAAGACGAGAAATCTATATGTACGATGTATTCTACCATCAAGGTGACTGATTGTCACTGGCATCTCAGCATCCATTGATCAGACATTTACAGTCATACATTACGTTCTAAGTCAGAGCAAACCTTGACATTTCGGGAATGTTGGCATTGAATATTTAATTGATGTACTCTACCAGACTAGACTGCAAAATATAGTACTATAGTTCTTGTAAGCTGCTTTTCCTGACAATACTCTGTAACTTTTATGGTTTAGTTCCTGCTGAAATACATCTCTTAGTAATTTCTCTTACTAATTGGATATTTTGTTCTAGAATAAAACATACTGCTAATAATTATTTTAAATATTTCATTTTTTTTTCACTGGGTTTAATGCCATTTTTCAACAATTTTTCAGTTATATACGGTGACTGGTTCAACTAACCAGTTTTCCTTGGCTGATTTCTTACCGGTACTAACTTACCCTTCTACAAGTAGTCGGCAACTTCTCCACATATGGAGGAAGATCACCATTTTTTAAAATTTTCATAGAATGGTATCACCTGCCATGACCAGGATTTGAACCTGGATCACCAGGTTGTGAGTCCAGTGCACTAAACACTGGACCACGGTCACAGCTCAGTAAAATTTGCATCAGGAAATCATAATAAAGAAAACATACAAAGGTCACTTTGAGGGTATAGTGTTAATATAAATCTCGTTATTTTGATATTATATCAATGTAAACATGTAGCCCATTAAGCATCTAAATGCATTAAAATAACCGATTAAAAAGTTTGATTACCCCTGCTATACTAGGTAACTGTTAGAGATGAAAATAAATATGTTGACAATGAAAATCTTTAGATTTTTTTATTTTTAATTCAAACATACAAACCCTTTGTGCGAATAATCATATAATATTTTTTCTACAATTCCTCTATTAAGTTCACTTTCTTGTGAAATCCTATTCCTTTGCCATGTTGGATCTTTCGTGATTCATAACTTTAGTTTTGCCAAAATATTGGAAATCATTTCAACGATTGATGGCATAAGTCTGTAGCTTATCAAAAATGAATAACAATTGACTGAAAATTGATAGTTACTTGTTAATTATGTAAATTATTACATAAGAGGCATAATGGTCTTATTGTTATTGTAATGAAATATCAATATTTCCTTGCAATAAATATAAGCATTAGTTACATTTATTACAAATCTGTAACTATGTATGATGGAACAAATATTTTAAGATATGCCATTATCATTGTTATCATCGACACTACTTAGTATCAACTACATCCTTAGTATCAACAAAATGCATCTGTTATCCTCTTCTTCATCATTATCATCATCATCGTCATCATCATCATCAGAACTACCATTTGTACCACTACCACATTGTCATCATAACCACTGCAATCATTAGCACAACCATCATCACTGTAATAATCACCAATATTATCATCATCACTACCTTCGTCACCATCCTTATCATCATCGTCTCCATCATCATCATCTTCACTTTTATAATCACCACTTAATTTGTTATCTATTTCAGATTGTGATTGGAGATTGTTGTTGATTAGTAAACAAACGTGTGTTGGTCAGTTAGATGGTAAACATGATGTCTATCAAATAAACAAAATAGCTGTTCTTCCATTGTCTGACACAGAAACCCCAGATGTGGATTTAGATGTAAGAAAGTTTATTGATAAACTGTATTGCTATATCTTAGTGGAACATTTGTTGTTTTTTTTATTGAGCTATTACCAGTATTATTTTCTTTGATCATATGGTTTTAGATCTTTATGGAATTAATGCCGAAATGGAAGTTCCTGAACTTAAAGTAACCAATTCCAACACACTGATTTAGACAAACTATCTCTTCCCTACAAAGTGGATGTATCCTTTCTTGCTTAATGCCTTCTGTCCACATGGAGAAGTATGTGAGGGTCTTTGTTGTCAAGTGGTTATGGTCTCTGATTTGTTATCACTAGCCCCTCAACTGTTAGTTTGAATCCTATCTGGGACCAAATCTCATATGAGAGGAGGCTGTCTTGCTAGCTTATGGAAGGTCAATGGTTCTACCTCCACCATTTAAGCTGGGAATCTTACAAATGATCCTTGTTGTTAGTGTGATGTCAAACCGGAGTGAAAAAGACATATGAGCTCTTGAAGAAATCCTTTTGTAATGGGTTTGTCCTGTGTTGACCTAGCTGTTTCAGTCTTCGACATAAAAGCCAGATTTTCATCTTTCAATAAACAATGTTACTGTCTGAAAAATTGTAGCATTCTGTATTTGTAAAACTGTTATTACACCATTCAGAATGTTCTTATGCCCATCAAAACTGTCAATGTATAAACAGCTTACTACACCCTAATGCAACTTAATTACCAGTTTTTGCCTTATTTAAATCATATGTTGGACTTCTGAAAATCTGATGCCTAAAGAAAGCCCATGTTTGAGTTGACCTACCGTTATTTGTATATAAATTGATTGCAATGTTTACTTTCGTTTCCAAAATACCAGGGCACCTGAGTCTTTTTGTAAGCTGTGTATTCATGATTTGTCTTTTTCAAAATGTATGTTACATTTGAGGACTCTGTTTGCTCCTGGCTGAGGAGGGGGAGGCGGCAGGCATTCTAACCTTAAACTCATTCTGACAATGGGGCATGTGAGAATCTGATCAAATAGATTCGTAATCATTCCATATTGACATTGAATATGCTTTTTATTCTGGATTTCAATAACACTAACACTGTTTGATGTGTTTTTATAAATTAGTTCCATTCTGG
Organism: Lutraria rhynchaena; assembly: GCA_008271625.1. NCBI lineage: Eukaryota > Metazoa > Mollusca > Bivalvia > Venerida > Mactridae > Lutraria > Lutraria rhynchaena. Next base: position 12,295,681 of record VIBL01000001.1, on the reverse strand, counting down.
CATTTCCCCATGGAGAGAAGGCAATAAAATGATATTTCCAGATTTTATAACCTTCAGTTGATTGTTATAAACGCTGGCATTATTTGATTTGAACATATTTGCTAATTATTTCAGTTATGCAAGATGCACCATTTTGGAATGCGGCAGACGGATAGAATTACCCAGAATTCTGATGGACAAGGGAAGTCACTCCAGAAAGCTTTTAACACTATTAAGTCAGCCGCAGAAAATGTTCGACCAAAGAAGGTAGGACCGAGTCATGCGATTCCAATGCAACTAGATTAAAATTGCATCATTTTCAATCTTGATGTTTTTGACCTTTATATCACATGAATAAAACATCACATTTAATGGCAGGCACGTTTGGTAAAATTGCTATATGCCTTATTGATTGGCATTGGTCTGTCATCTCTATCGATAGACACTAAATTATTGAAAGTCAGCCTGTCTCTTGAATTAGTTATAAAACTGAGTTTTGAAATCATATTAGGAATACAGCCTGATTGGTTAATTCTAATACTGTGCTCTGGAACAACCAATCCGAAGGAAGCAATAAGAGGATTTTTTTCCGTGTTCAGTCAAGTACCCATAACACCACGAAAATATGAGAATCCCAGAAACATGAAAACAAGGCATACTTGCTGTTGAAAACCTTAATTTTATTTGTCAAGATGATTGATGTAAGAAATATCAAGCAAAACATTGTTTTTGTGATCGTTAAGATATTTGGGGCTGCGACCATGGTCCAGTAGTCAGTGAGCTGGACTTGTAACTTGGTGATCCAAGTTCAAAAGAATAGAAATAATAAGGCTTTCCTCTCTCATTCATTCTAGCATGTGTCATCTTGTTTGTAATCTTATCTTCTATATATTTTTACATCTGATTGTGGCAGTTCATTTAATAAGTTTGAATTTTAGTTCTTAAATTTGTAAGCTGCGGTCGTGGTTCAGTGGTAAGTGCGCTGGACTTGCAAACTAGAGATCCGGGTTTGAATCCCGGTCGCGTAAGGTCATGTCCTTATATGAAAATTTGACAAAAATGTTGATTTTCCTCCATATGTGGAGAAGTTGCCAGATCCTTGTGGAAAGGTAAGTTAGTACTGGTCAGTATACAGTCCAGGAAAACTGGTTTGGTGAACTGGTTGCAGTCTATAACTGAAAAATTGTTGAAAAATGGCGTTAAACCCAGGTGACAATAAGTCACATAAAAACAAAACAAAACATCTTAAATTTGGATTGTTGCAATTTTTGTGAGGGAGTTAATATTGTAGCCAGGGCCATTTGATGACTTTTCCTGCTTTAACAGTAAGTGAGACCCCAGGCCTACGCCTGGGTAGCACCATCAACCATCTGTAAGCTAGATGGACAGCTTCGTCACATGTGAAATTTGTCTGGTCCTAGGTGGGATTCAGTTAGGGGCTTGTGGTTGCTAGTCAGAAATCATAACCATTCAACCAAGGAGCCCTTTTTCTGGCAGAAACTGTTATCTATAAATTTGTATTGTTTTGTTTGGAAAATAAACCTGACAGAATTTTTGCCATGTTTCTGTATGCTTCAAATATGCAGGAAAGACAACTCTTCTTGGCATATTTTGAAATACAGAGAGGATTTATTTCCCTTGAGAAATATTGCATCCCTCTTTATATCACCTTTCTTGTGTAATTTCAGAAAGAGGTAAAAGACAAAAACTTGAAAGAAAAGTTTGAAAAGAGGATTTTAGAGGTAAAAGTTGCATAATACAGATTGTAATTTAATTCAACTGTTCAATTTACGCAGTTTTAATTGTCTCATTTGAACATTGAAATTAATTTTACACCCTTTGCTGATTGGTATAATCATGCAAAAAATTGTATTTAATTATCTTTGAATCCCAAAACAATTTCGAAAGATCTCGGTGAAGATACAAAGAATTTGTGCAGTAAAAATGTATGGGAAATGTTAATGTGATATGCCAAAGCAACGTCTGTTCTGTTCTGTGCTGGAAATCACCAATACTCAAATTGCAGTTCTTAATCCTTTACTTTATAGTCCTGAGAAATCATGTGCCTACTATACTTTTATAGTCCTTACAAATCGCATGTCTGCCATATTTTTCATAGTCCAGAGAATTCGTACGTCTATCAGTGTTTTGATAATCTGATGTAACTGTAGACATGACTTTTTGGTCTAGCCTAAGCGTTAAGGACTCTTAAATAGCATAATCATTCTTACATTTATACTAAAGTAAAAAACAAAAGGTTCTTAGGCACTCATCTTTAAATCAATCATAATGGGAATTAATTGGCAGTTTTGTATGATATAATGTAGAAACAGGTCAGAGCTGGAGGGCTAACCTTGAAGCTCCGATTAGGTCGACTGTCTGCTGTACATAACTTAACTACAGAATAGCTCTAAATTTGATACAATACAATACAAGGGGCGTTCCTGAAGTTCCTGAAATTTTACTGTATACTGTATATAGAGCTGCAACTGTGGTTCAGTGGTCAGTGTGTGGGACTGTTACCTGGCAATCCTGGTTCAAATCCTGGTCGCAGCAGGTCATACCCTTTTGTGAAAATTTGACAAAAATGTCAATTTTTGTCCATATGTGGAGAAATTGCTGGCTCATTGTGGAAGGGTAAGTTAGTACTGGTTAGTTTACAGTCCATGAAAACTGGTTTGGTGAACCAGCTGTCGTAATTATAACTGAAAATTTGTTGAAAATGACATTAAACCCAGCAATGTATACTATATGTAGATGAAGAATGGTATTTATCTTAAACTTAACTCCAAAATTCCTTTCTTTAATAGTAAAATTAGCATTGTTAACAATTGTTTCACTATCAACATGTATCAATAATTATATTATAATTATAAAGCATTTATCAGGGCCAAACATTTTACAAACATTTCACATCCAAATTCAACATGTGTGTAGTTAAAATTATTTATTTTGTTCACATGGTTTGTGTATTATCTTGCTACTTACTTTAGAGAGAAAACATTTTCCATTGTATATTATTGTTTCATTCTCCTGTCATCCTAATACAACCCTGTTTAAGATTTTTTTTCATTTTTATTTGTGGGTTTGGGGGTTGGGGGGAGGAGTTACACCTTGTTTTCAGCAGTGTTTCAGTTATATACCAATGGGCAGTTAACCTAACCAGTTTTCCTGGATTTTGTACCAGTACTAACCTTGTTCCCCGCAATTACCTGCCAACTTCTGCAATTGAATAACCAATTGTGGATGAAGAATGGGTTAAGACACACACTCCCACCATACAAGAAATTTGAGATTTACTGTCAAACCTGTGTTTGAAGCCACCTCTGAATGAAGACCACCCTGTGAATAAAGGCCTTCCTTTAAAACCGTCGTTAATTATTTAGAACAAACTGATATCCGAATAAAGGCCATCTGTTAATAAAGGCCACATTTTGTCTTTCCCATGGGTAGCTTTTGTTCACAGGTTTGACTGTATTTGAATCACATGATTTTAAATATGATTGAGAAATTCTGAAACAAAAATGCTAAGAATACTAAATATATCCGTCATGAATTTAGATATTTATAATCATTATTCAGACAGCTGTTGTATTTTTAGTCAGCTTCTATTTCCTATATTTACACATAGCTTTACGTCATCTGATAATGTCATTCCGTTTTCTTTATTTTATCAATGGAGATGGAAGTTCTGAGTAAAAATGAAACTAGAAATATTTCAACTGCCAGGCTCACATGATGTGATGTCAAAGTGTCTATTTATATCTGTGCGTTTTTCCATTATTTAACCACGATGGACGTTATGATACTGTCGTTTAAATTCCACTTGAATTATTCACAAATACTGATTCTTCTTGTGTCCCTCCCTTGACTGTGTTGCTGTGGCGATGGCTATATTCTGTGTGCAAGAACATAGATTTTAGTATTTTTATGAAGGTAATCACATTGAAATAAATTACAGTAAAACCTCAAATAATGACCATCTCAATATTATGCCCAATTTTCCGGGCCCCAAAGGTGGTCTTAATATGGGGTTCTCCTGTACCTTTATGTGAAAGGCTTTTAAGGAAATTTAATATAGAGGGAATAGTTCTGTAATAAAATCCTAAGTACTTCTGACACGCCCCTCATACATTGAAATACAATGCAAAGTACATAACATGTATGTTTGTTACATACAGTACATTAAAATTTTGTTACGTAAATGATTTATATCTTGTTTTATTTTAGTTGAGTTTCATTAATAGGACTTTATAATAGGAAATATCAAATTGCATTAAATAATATTTTTCATCACAATAAATTCAATTGGAATCATTCTAAATCAAGATATGATGCATTTAATAGGCAGTTTTCTGAAGTGTTTTTGCTTGCAAAAAATATAATAAAATTTCACTTAGCAACCATTTCATTATTAAGACCACATTAATATAACAGCCTCTTGTCTTCAGACTGGTTTGTCTTCTTTATTTCTTCTTTATTTTACACTATGAAATTTGTGCAGCATTCTGGAAAGAGGAAGTATGTGGGTCCAGTTGGGGCTGCAGGCCCCAGTCTGCCAAGTTTTATTTTAATGACTACATCTGAATTCTACTAACATTGTAATGTTTTTGTCAACCTAAATATTGCTATCATGAACAGGCAGTGATATTGGACAGCAGTATATTAACCAGTTTTTTCCCTCCTGTAGCAGGGGCCATTTATAGGTGTCTTCCTTTCAGAAAAAAATTCTTCAAAATCATGCAGTTTTCCCCAAATATTAAGTTTACATAAAGTGTTTTCTTCCCCCTTTTGCATTTTGTTAATTGTTTTGTTGCTTGTTAGTTCTGACAAAAGCTTTTTTCCATCAAAGGATCAAACTCTCTTGATTCTGTCCTCCATTTGTAACCTGATGGGGGTTTCTCATTATATTAGTAAAATGATAAAGTACGGTGCAACCTCTCTGAAGCAACACCCTTTGGGAGATGCTACATTATGTTGTTGTTGCGACGTTGTTGCTGTAGAGAGGTTAATTTAATAGTCAAATCATACAGTGGGAAAAAGTCATGCGGTTGTTGAAGGGAGGTTGTTGCTCAAGAAAGAGCCGCTCTGGAGAGGTTGCTCTGTAGAAAGAATATTGTATAACTCATTTTCATCATTCAGTTATACAACCACTTATCTTCAGACCAGTTAATGTCTGTGTACTATATTTTCTTCCATACTTCAACTTCATCATGAAACCACTTCAGTATTAAAACCCATTATTTCTGGTTCCAAAGATGGTCGATTATCTGGGTTTTATTGTAGAAATGAAGTAATTTCTAGCTTTATTGGACTGCTTCACTGATTTATGGGTACTGCTCAAAATTTATTAATAATCTGTGTAAGATAAACTCTGTATATTAAGCTGCCTTGTAAAACTTATGTGTATAGTTTGCGGTAAATCATTTTAGAAGAAGCAGAACATTTTTCGTCATTTCAAGAAGGGGTCTGGCTTTATTGAAACTTTTAATCTGAATACTTGAATCAAGGAAAATTTTTGTGTCAGATAAATTATGTGTTTAGGTTTTAAGTAACAAGTTTTTTACCAGAAATCTGTAAAGAAGGGGAAACTTTCTCGGCTAAAATATTGATTCTCGTTTCAGGAACTGATTAAAATGTACAATGAAAGTGATAGTTTCTACTATTGTAAGACTCATGACCTAACCAATACGGTGCAGAGACAATATGCCGGTAGTTACGATCATAGCATTGATCTTTGGCAGAGATGTGATACGAGGTTCTTCTGGAATCTGCATATGATGCAAGAATTGACTGAAATGAAGGTATGAAAAATTTTGTGATGAAGGCTAGAACACTAGCAGACCCTTTTAGTTTTTTTTCCACTGTGGTTTAATGTCGCTGCAACAGCCTTGGTCATTTGATGACTTTCCAGTTGTAACAGTGGACGAAGAGCCCAGGCTTATACCTGGGTAGAACTTCTCTAATTCTTTTTGTCAAAATTGTATGTTTCCTTCTTTTCTGTTGTTTTTTTTTGTCAGATATTACTTAAAAGATGTTTTCTGTTCTTAAGCCTCTTTGAATAGATCGTAACCTTCTTGATTGGCTCGTTTTATGGGAAAAAGGGATTCTTCTCACCATAAAAGATAGCAGACATTTTTTGTCTATGTGATAAAAATATGTAAATGTGCACTGACTGATTTGACTGCGTATCATTTTGAATGCTTGTCTTTGAGTACCGGGTAATGCTTCCATTACTTAGGCATTTTAGATCCAAATGTCTTTGCTATTTGGTGCTTCCAGGCTTCTTGAAACTGCTGGAATACTTGCCTGACATTTGGTTAGAATCTCTGTATGAACAAAAGAAAATTTGTCTTACCAATATGTTATGAATAAGTGATAAATGCTGTAAATTGTGCCCGACTGCCAGACATCTTGTCTGGTACAAGCTGAAAAGTTATTGGACCTGCTTGAAATTTGCCAGACATGTCCGACGGTCTGGCAACTTTCGAGAAACCTGGCTTTTGTATCACATGATAGTATTCTTAAAAAAATATAAACCAAGCGTCATTAAGGAATATAATGTTAGTTTATACTAATTCATTTTTTCTCGATTTTGAAACGAGCAATTTTGCTTATATTAATCACACTGAATTCCACTTCCTTGACACTACACCAGTACTGCATCTGAAAAATGGGATTGTTAAGTTAATGAACGAAACTCGTCAAAGCCGAGATTTGAACTCAGGACCTTCGGATCAGTGGTTGGACTCTCTACCTCTTGACCCCCTAAACAGAATGTTTATTTTGTGAATATTTGGTACTATGCAAAACTATTCTAAAACTTAGTGTTAACTTGTGTAAGGTATTAGTTGTTATTTAAAAGTTTCAGGAACTCGCCATGTTAAAAAAAGAAACTGCTTCATTTTAAGATAAACACATATGTAAATGGTGACACATATCTTCATGTTCTCCACCTGAAATATCTTCTAATTAGTAAATGCAGAAAGAAAATTCTTATTTCAGATTTTAAATGTTAAAAGGCATGCACTTCACAGTAGTAGAACTAATTTGCAAGATTTTCTGACTTTTAATCTTATTTTTTGTGTGCTCTGTCTGTATAAAGTATTAAGAAGATATTCAAATGGTATTTGTATGGGAATGAATGAGAAATATTTAACAAGAATTTTCTATAAGTTTTCTTCAAATTGCTCTTAAATAATCTGCTATTTTCTAGGGTCATAATTATTGAATGTATAGAGATCGTCTGTTGAGATCTAACTGACTGAAAATTGGAATTTGCTGCACTTTTTAGGACTATGAAAACAGGATTTACATTTCCTGATAGTTAATTTTAAAGATCAATTTTCTCATGGAAAATTGGCATTCTTTAATGTAGGCTTCTAGGATTTCTTAAATCTTTCGTGAATTTCAATGACAATAAAATTTAATGTTCATCTGAAATTTCCTTTGAAATCTTTAAACCTAGAATATTTGTTGTATTTAATGGTTACATATTTATTTTTCACATTGTCCCAAATGATGTTACATTTTTTTAATTCCTGGTAGACTTTTTGTTAACCACTCTTCCACAAGGCATGAATATTTTAATATTTGTTTCTCAGGACATTGCTGGCTATACTTTGCTCTGTCGGCAGATGCAAAAATAAAGTTTCTGAAATGTCTCAAGTTGGAATGTAAATTATAATCCATTTTCAAACCGTAACTAAGGGAGGTAATCTACCAATTGAATTTACCATTTGCTGGAAATTGTGCTAATTTTCATTGTTTTTGTATAGATATTGTATTATCAACAAACAGTAAAACACCATTATCTCAAGCAGTCATTGGAGCAGATGAAATGCTAAACATAAAATGGGTGCTTGTTATAGCTATTTGTTTGTTGGTTGAAAAAAAGAGACTGTGATACCCAGGAGAGAGTGCGTATTTACTGTAATAATATAAAATGTTCATGTAAAGTGTACTTGATGATGTCAGAATGGTAGTAAATGTTGATTGTTTAACTCTTTGCCTTATAATGGCTGGCTGTCACAGGATCATGAATTATTCATTATCGTGAGCCAATGTCGAAAGTCAACTCCATATACATTGGTGAAGGTAAACTCATATATACAGTGTCAAATCTGGTTTCTCAAATAATGGCTGATTTCTCAGATGCCACATATATTTTCCAGGTTGTTATTCATTCTGATTGGCTGGCCCGTAAATTTGAATTTTCCAATTTTTTGGTGAAAATTTTGTCTCGAATTTTGATCTCATAATTGTGACCTGTTTGATACGATATAACCTTGATATGGAGACCACCTATTGGATCAAAATGAAATGGTCTTAAAATTGAAATAGTCTTATTGTCTGTCAATTTGAAATATACAGTAAAATATGGGGGTGAAAAACTATCCGATAAAAAGAGTGGTCATTATTATAAGATGGACTTAATGCTGAAGTAGTTGATAAGTTAGGGAATTGAATTGAATCGTTTGTATTCAGTCCGTTAATTTCTCTATGATATAAACTTAAATATGAAAAAAAGACATATTGTACCGGGGCCTGTATAGTTAGTTTATATCAACTGAATTTGTCTGGTTGCATTTTGTGTAGGTGTTGACAAAAAATTGCTCTAAGTATGACTTTTCTATCTGTAACTACAATTTAAAAATCACTAAGGTGCCATACAGGCTCTTTGGGCAACTTGATTTCTTCCTAGGAATGTCCATAAATTGATTAGGGGCTCTGGGAGAAATTAACTTCTGACTCATTGAATTAATTTGGGTCAAACAGCTCCGATGAGTAGGTCGATGAGTAGGTCAATGTGTAGGTCGAGGATGCCAGTATATGAATATGTAGGCTGTTCTTGTGAGATATTTAACTAGTTATTTATTTTGACATTTGCTTTTTTTAGTTGAACTGTTGCATATTGTTGATTATTTCAGCTTTCCAATTACTGTCAAATTTTCAAAGTATGGAATTTTCTTGTTCAGAAGTTGGGAATTATTCTCGTATATTGACAATCTGTCAAGTTTTATTGTGTCATTTCTTTGTTGCGATGTGATTTTCTTTGCTTAGAATTGTACATGAATTCTGTAAGCACTCTTAAGAGATTAAATTTAAGTGCTGTTTTCTTGACATGTTGCAATATTAGTGCAAAAATGTGGGGATTGGCAGTAAAAGAAAAATTACACCCTGGTTTATTCGAATAACTGAACAAATGAAACAGTTAAGTTAATAAAAGTTTTCAAAGAACAAAACACCAGCGAAATTGCCTGCAAGATGCAGATTTAAATCATGTTGTATTATTATCATCTAAATTCCCCCGCTCCCAAAAAATTATTTTGTAAATATTTTGAGTGCTTATAAAACCTATTTTACCCTACACGCGCCTATTTGGTGTGACCTAATGGCATAAATACTGATTTTATTATGTGGATAATGTGGTGTACAAGCATTGATATTACTCTGAAAGCATTAGACTCAGTCATCACTATAAGATTTCAAATCTAATTCTAGCTGTAAAACTGATATTCTTTTGGTTATTTTAACTTATTAACTTATATTTCTAGTTTGGATTTATAGTCGGAAATATTCAGTGTTACTGGCTTTTAACTTCTTTGCTGAAGCATAGTTGTACTGTTTTGTTGAAATGTAATTACTTAAAATAAACATTAAAGTTTTGAAGCATAACGGTTTTTAATTCTTCTTTATAATAGTATTACTTGAAACTGTCAATTTATGATTAAATATAAACAAACTTGTATAATTATGGTACAAGAATGGGAATATGTGGATTAAGATTACACCTCTTGTTTTTGTTTTGGGTCATGTTCTAATGAAATTCTTAATTAAAAGGAATCAAATGCCGCTGTTTGTGTGGTTTTTCATTCGTTTGACAGTTTAGATTTGGACTTCTTGATAACCATGCTTGGTAGAAATAGAATGTATGGCTTATGACATGCAATTTTCGGAAGGTAATTATTCAAGAAAAAACAAAAAACGAATGACATTTCTTGGAATGTTTTACAATGTATACTGATCGCTTGACTAAGTAGTCTTTAGAATGTTTTGAATATTAGATTTCAGCCCATTAGGAGCATTGTCTGACCTTGAGGTCCAAAACTTTTCTCTTAAGAGTCATTCCCATAGAAGCTTACAACATGCAGTGTGCCCATACCAAGTGACTTTGATGTCATTTTTTGGTAATTCAGCAAACAAAGTTTAACAAAATGCTTGGTTCCAAATCTTCAACTTCACATATCTTCTTTATTTCTTTATTAAATGTGACCAAATAAAGTGGAGGCTAAGGCCAGAAGTGTGAACTTCGAGCATAATGTATGTTTTTTTCTATAGAAAACAATGTTAACCCTACGGGAACAAAATTTTGCAGAAAAATTTGCAGTTTCCCATATTCAAGCAAAAACTATTCATCTGTTGGAGGTACCAAACCTTTTGTGCACTCTAAATAGTTTAATAAGGTATTTTCCCTACATCATTATGTACATTGGCTCTTATCTTTGCATAAAGATACATTGATGGATGATTGCATGTCAGCATTTATACTCATAATTACAAAATATTCATCACTTATTTTAAATCGAACATTGGTTTTATCTGGTCATGACTTCTTTAAAATTTATTACAAACGAACCAATTAAGATGCATTCATGTTATCTAATGAATGGATATAGCTATAAACAGAAAATGTATCTATATTCGGAAATAATTTTCTGGATAGCTGTATTGACAACTTGACTTTCTAAGAAAAAAAATCAATGTATGTACAAGCTTGTTTTATTTATCAGTTTTTGAAACAACCTATTTGTCCTTGGCGTGGGACTCGTAAAAATGATTTGAAGCAAACGTAAAACTCATTTATGATATAATTTATTAGTTCGTAGCAAATTAAACAGGAAATTATTTTTTATTTTCATCAATAAAGCAGTAAAAATGTCAATTTCGTAGAAAATATTTGTTTATTTCAGTGAAAGATCGGAAATGATTTCAGTTAGCACTGATCACTCACATTTAATGAAACAAATTCTAGGTTTTCTTGATACAAATGTGCATAATTATAGATGCTGCATACAGTCAATGGACTGCAACATATGTCCTGTTTGTACTCAACCTCTTGATGCGTAGGCTAAGAATCCGGATGAGGATCATTTTTCTTTGTGACAATTTGATTGAGACTATAACTTCTAGGGTCGTTTGTCTTTCAGTCCTAATTAACACTTCTTGTACTGAAGTAGGCATATTTTTCTGTAGATATTTGACCAATGGTAAAGCGTCCCAAGTAATTTGTCCTTGACTTCAGATTCACTCTTCTTGCGTGAAAAAACTCTTATTTACTGGGTAATTCAAAACATTTGGAAAATCCTACATTTACGTAGAAACAAGCAAGCAAACAAACAAACAAACAAACAAACAAACTGTATCACAGAGTTGCTACATCAATCATCCTGTATATCTGTGAAATAAAGTACTATTAATCACAAACATAGTGAAGTAAGTTTTCTATGAGTCTCTTATCCACAAAAATGCATTTGTTTTCTCTTACAGATTTTTTTATCATGTTCATATGTTCCATTAGACAGTTATTTGCCCTAATGTGTAGATGTACTCCAATTGTGTCTAAATCACGCCATTGAGAATTATAGCCAAGACATTGTTTTTCATGTAAGATAGTTAATCTATTTATCCTATCGTGCTTGTTACCCATTACGGAGTAGACTCCTTGACAGCTATATTAGTTTGTATATTGACCCTCAGAAGGTTCTTCGTTAGTGTTGAACATATTAGTTGTCAAGCTGCTGTCTTTTTGTTCTGAAGAAGCTGAATTGGCATGACTGCTAGATATATTACCATCACACAAATAATTATTTATCAAGAAGCCTGCCTTGTTGGCTATAGGTACATGAATGCAGCATTGTTGATAGATTTATCACTATGTAGGAGACCTGGCTGAGATATATGTTTTCTCTTTGACATTATATTGAGAATGTTACATCTAGGGTTATTTGTGTTTTGCCTCTAATTTATACTTTTTGCATGAAGACCCCATGGTAGAAATAAAATAGCTTTAGATTTTATTGTAAATTGCATATGTCTTGCCTACATTTTGGACCCACAGTCTCCAAAACGGCAGCCTTTCGTTCTACCTACTTAGCACACTAGATTGGCTTTCATATTATACATATAAGACTGGTTTTCAATATCTTTGCAAAAAGATATTTCATGATATAACTTGGATTTCAATAAAGGTGATGGGGTAAACGTAATTTGAAGTTAGCAATTGTATTAATAAGAATATTCAATAATTTCTTTGTAGCTCACATTGTTTTATTTTGCCCAGGATTTGCATTGGTAGTTAATTAAGGAACAGTTATTTCAGTTGGTCTTGAAAAATTTCTTTGAGAAGTCTACTTTTTTCTATTCTCATATCCTTTGTTTTACTTACAGACTGACCTAGCTAATCATTGGATTTTACCAATAATGCAAGGTTGTATTGATATACATAAATGCTGCATGGACTTCAATGAATCAACACGAGATCTTAGTCCTGTGATGCCCAAACCATCTAAAGATCCAATAACATATTGCTTCATCCTCATCTCAAGACGCAGTAGACATAGAGCAGGTTGGTACTGTGATTTTTAACTCCATTTCCTACACCCCAGAGGTCCATATTTCTTTATTTGTCTGGCTTAATATGTCTACTTCTGGCGTTTTTTGTGGGGTGTCTATTGCATTAGTGTTAAGCAGACTTTCAGGGTAACTTACAAAGGTAATGTGATAAAGACAAACAAGCTTTCCTTTGATGTATTAGTAATATTGAAGACAATAAATTAAATATTGTTCCAGACAAATTTCATTACAATCCAATGAGCTGTCAACGACTCTCTGGATGAAGTGTTTTAAGCAGGCCTTTTTTCTGGCAAGGGGATGCTTGAAGAGTATTAATCTAGACATGTGAAAACTAAGTAGAAGATATCTTGGAGTTCTCTTTTTATTGTTATTCTTTCCAAAACTTATGGCCATATGACTCAATTATATGTCTGTTGCCTACCCTTTTGACAGCATTCATCTGTTTGTTGATTGAATTATTTGGAACAGGATATCTTCACAATTCTGTGATGCATCCAGTATTGGTGTCTCAATTTGCAAGCATCCATGGAGCAGGATATTTTTCAATTCGAAATTAACCCATGATTTGTCACATGGTGGCTCTGGTGGGTTTGAATTATCAAAAGTGTGGCTGTCTAAAAAATTGATTTATTATCTACAATTTTGAACTGTATTTACAATTGTATGTATTCCAGAATGATGTATTCCACTCATTGGACTACATACTATCAAACATATTCAAACTGGCTGTATTTCCCTTTTATTAAACTGCACACTACATAGCCATTTGTTTTTAATGCATCATGAAACAACATTAAGTTGCATTATATTCGTTGAATTCCAGGTACACGATCAAAACGAAGGGGATTAGATGATACAGGAGCTTGTGCTAATTATGTGGAGACAGAACAGGTTTGTGACATAGATGTTTTGTTAGTTGTATGGCCAAATGTACTTACATTTGGTAAAAAATGCACTGGAAGTGGATATGAGAATGCCAACAGCAGAAAGATGGGAATAATTTGAATTGACCTTGAATAATTTAAATTGACCTTGAATAATTTAAATTGACCTTGAATCATTTGAATTGACCTTGAATAATTTAAATTGACCTTGAATAATTTCTTTTGGTTTTAGTGCCAGACGTCATTCATTTAATTTTGTGTTTGTGTGTTTTTTTCTTGGAAACCTTTTTTGTCTATGAATTATTAAATACCTGATATATTGTCTAAAATTCCTAGCTTTTATGTTCAAATAAATCCTATTCCATCAGGAATACTTGATCTGAAAATTTCTACACTTTTGGCCTTCCATAATAGTAAACTAATTTCTGCTCGCCAAAAAAGCTAGCGATAATGTATTGAGAGTAACAGATATCTTTAAGGAAGTACTAATGACTCTTTTGGTACCATTAAAATAATGAAACTTCCTGTATTTTCGATGTGTGTTGTTGAAATGAGCCACTTTCTAAAGAATGAGAATTTCTTCTTTCCTATTATTGTCAGCTCTTTGAGAGCTCAATCCAGGTTAAGTATACACAACGCCCCTGTGCATAAACCCAGTCCATGTTTTCATTGGTATTTCTTTGTATCGCTTGAGTCATTGTTTTGATATTTTTACTGTTTCATTTCATTTGTCAATATACCCACACTTCTGGCACCCCTTTCATAGCGTTACTTTAGCTAAGATAGGAGTTTTTAAACATAAAAGTCTTACAAATGGAATACATTTCCGACACTATATGTCTATATCTAATATTTATTTGGATGTTATTCTTGTGTTTGAACATTGTTGTATCTAGATTTATCCATTTGGTCTCAATATTTAGAGGCACCTGTTTTGAATGACCCCCTATTTTCTAGCTTTGTTAAAATGGTGATGGTCCATATGCTTCAAATGCCAATATTTCTCTGATTAGTACTGAAAGTTATAAAAGGTATTTTTTTTTCAGCCATAAATACAATGCTTATAATGTGTATTAATGTTGTTGCGCACTTTATTAGAAATGGCCTAATACTGGTAAGCCTGCTTTGTGAAAGTTATGTTTTGGTATGTGTCTGTTCTTTACATATTGTCCAGACTAATTTAAGACATTCAAACACAGTATTGACACATTGCATAATACTTGTATATTTCGAATTTTAGAAGTGGCACTCTATGTTCTCAGATACAGAAGCTAACTGTAACATTTATTTACCCTAAAATTATGTAAATGTGATTTACACTTGGCAATGACCCTTTATAGCAATATTTTGCAGACTTTTTATCAGACATGTAAACTGTTATGACAGCTCACTGAAAGTGCTGCAGTTTCTGTTTTATTGTAATATGTAAGTTAGACAAGAATTGTATCAATAGAAAAAGAATCAATCAATATATAACTTCCCCCATTTTCTGGTAGTTCCAAGGCTTTAATGGATTATTACTTAGTGTCTGGAAACAATTGTGAATAGTTTTTTGGATCCCACGAGATGAATGGCTAAATAAATATGTTGTTGATGTAGAACAAAAACATAACCCCTGCAAAAGCTAAGGTCATTGCTTCAAACAATGCTTTAAACACGTTCATTTATCAGATGATTGTGAGCGAAGTACAAATGATTCTTTATTAATTGAATGGTAAGTGGAATCTTAAGATATGTCACATGTAATTAATTACAGTTTCCTCAAATAGACCACGAAGATTAATATCAGTTTTATATATTGCTTTAATATGTTTGCCAAGACATATTTACTATTGGCATTGTAAGCAATTCACAAAGGACCAAGTGCGGAACACTAAACGGTTTTGCAGAACAACAAAAATAATGAAGGTCACGGCACAGACTGAACAATGTTTAGAGGATAAATCCAAATTGGCAGCGAAAATGAATTTTCATTTTACATTTTAAATACACCTCCATTTTTGTAGATAATTGAGTTCAGCCATCATCGAGTTTCATTTGTACAAGTTCGTGGATCAATTCCCGTGTATTGGAGCCAGACAGGTGTAAAATATCGGCCACCACCAAAGCTTGACAAAGGTAAATGAATGGCATGCAATTAGATTGGTAGAATGTGAATAAATTTGTAGTGTTTTAGTACGTACGAAGTTTATTCTGTAAAACTTCTTTTGTCACATTGACAAAATCACTATGTGAATTTTGTACTGTTTACCTGTGGTATCCATATCAAATGAGAAACTCTTTGGCCTGGCTGTTTTATATATTTTAATCTTCCATCATCACTATGATGGTGTTATTGTTTGCATGGAAAGAAGATCCATCAAAGATATACGTGTAGCTGAATTACAGGACATTGATGCATCGCCAAATGCACGTAAATTAGGCATACCTGCCAGAGTAATAAGATTAATACGACAAACATGGCTTATTTCAACAGACAACTTGTAATTCAGCTTAAAGAAGCAAGTTTGCTGGTATCAAACCATGAATTTCCTCATCTTAGCGTGAATCATAAATTAAGAAGACCTCCCCCTCCCAAAATAAAAAACATTTGATGCAAAACAATAGCCGATTTTCATCTGCAGCATGCATCGCTATTTTTGCCTTCACAGTACCTTTTTTGAAGTTTTTTTTTAAAATACATTACACACTTTAAGATGAAAGTTTTACTTCACATAGTAGCAACTTAAACATGATATAAAACTTTAATCATTGAAAATGACCTACCGCCGCTCATAAGTATGTCATATGCAGCTCTCGTTACACATTTCATATATTGTTAACAAGTTATTAATTTGACAAAAACCAGCCTCAAGTGGTTACAAGCCAAGAGAGGTTTAGTTGAGCCAGTAATCGCTTAAGACACACCATTATTGCTGAAGAGTTGTATGATATTGTATGTTTTTGCATAATCATTCAAACTTGTTCAGTCAATTGTTGAAAGACTGTAGCAGGTGTAAATTAAGTAGAAATAGTTTGGTGCATAATGAATATGTTTTACTTGGATAACTTAATAGAGAAATATGGAGTAGTTTTGGAGATGGTATGTTGAACAAGAGTAGCCTGTTTTGAAAGCTTCTGTGAGATACAATTAATACTTAGGAAATTAGTTGATCTCTAGGGACCCCCACATACCCAGTTCTTTGAAACATCAAGATCTTATTGCATTTTAAAAAAAATTTAAACCATCGGAATGGTGATTAATTTTACAAATTTCTAGTATTTAATCCCTGTAAATAATATACAATTTACATCTATTTCTAGTCCATGTCTTGGTTGAACATCATAAATTTATCTCAAACACTTCACTGCATATTTCAATAACAAATTTATTTTGCGAATTCCAATATTTCTATTTATTTTTCAAGTTGTTTCATATCCTTAAAATCTCCAACAAAACCAGCAGGGAAATCAAAGTAAACATTGATATGTTGAAATATTTGCTGCATACAGAAATGAAATGATCTTTGACAACTGCAATGAATATATTGTTCATTTTCTGGAATCCTATGCATACTGCTGTTCTCTTAATCAAGAATATGACATGTGACATATATGGGAATGTGTTCGCAGCAAAATAACTTCATAAAAAGCAAGAAGGATCAATGAAGAAGTGACACTGAAGTCCTCTCCAAAATTAAAATCTGTTGCAATACGTTATGTACATATGAACTGAAGTGTTATAAAGTAGAATTAAACCATAACACTATAAGGGAACCTACCGCTGTTTTATACCAAGAATTTCACTGTCATGCAATGTGTTGATGGATAACATGTACTGGCAAACTATAACACATTGATTGATTCGTATTTGAATCTATTAGTAATCTACATTCCTTGTGTGTCAAGTGTTAATCTCCATCTCCCGATGTAAAGGGTAATCTTGTTGCTTTTTACTTCACAATTGGTATTACCATCAAACTTTGCAAATTTACTGATAAATTAGCCTCGTTCGTTCCTGAGCCACCAAATAATGTCCTGTTTCAATGGTCAAGAAAGCTATAGGTTCTCTAATGTGCTTGTTTCACATTTGCACCCATGCTTCATAGAATATTAATAACCTCAAATAAGAGCGAACACACGCAATTAGGAGCACAAGTCCTCTATTGGTATTAAATAAGCAATAAAGCAGACACATCTAAGTGAAGTTTTACTTCCCTGGAGAATTCAAATGTTATATTTGTAATGATTACGAGTTCATACATAGGTCACATTTAAAATGGTGACTGTTGATATAGGTATCACAGAGAAATAGTGTAAAGTGATAAAAGAAATAATGAACATGACTGACATTGATCGTCTCGATGAGCTGTTAAAGATTAGGAATGTCTGTTGGCAGATTTTTAAAAAAAGCTCAAACATCATTAGGCACGACTTGGGTGGTTAAATATGGATACACAGCTGATGCGACTTAATTTGGAAACTCAACTTTCTTGAAAATACCTGTTTAAAAATAATGTTTTGCTAATTATACGTAAACACAAGTTGAAGCAGGTGTTTGTTTTCAGATATCATTTCTCTGAATACCATATTAAAAGTTTTAAAATAGAAGATATTGCCTAATTGGGCATTAATCGTTGATTTTATTCAAGAAAAATTGTGTTTACGATCTGCATGTTTTACATTTGTGTTTTGAAGGAAGTTTAATTAATCCATCTGTATTAATATGGAAATAAACAAGGGGAAAACAATAATAAAAATACCCGGTTTCCGCTGATAGTCTCTAAAATATGAGTTGGCAGAATTTTTTTCCTAAAGTATATTTTTAAGTAGGAGGTTCATTTGGTACAAAACTTTAAAAATATCTCAAGAAAAAAATGATCTTGGTCGAAAAAAGCCCTGGGTCGGCAGAATAGATACGATCGGGCGAGAACAAACCTTTGCGTTCAAAATTATTATGATGTACTGCTGGTATACACGGTTAATAGAGGGCAAATGTGGTGTCAGGTTATTTATTGCTTTTAATTAATTCCAGATAATACATGTATGTCGTCACACTGAAGTGATATAGTTCATTGTTCAAACTTTATATGACATCATTGTGAAATAAGCCGTTAGATAAGACGCCAGATGTTACTATAGAAAAGCTCAAAATAAACGCTGATACTAATTTATTGTTTTGATGTGCAAAATAATTAATCAGATTGATATATAATTCATAAACATATTTGCACATCATTACGAATCATAGATATATTAGAGATACTGTGTTTTGTCCTCCGTTATTTGTATGATCCTATATGTTTGGTGGGTTTTTGGGTAATGGGTTTCGCGGAAGGTTGGGGAAATGGGATTTTTTGTGTCCTCTTTTTCTAGGTATTCTGGGAATCTTTTCTTTTAGCATAATATGTATTAGAAAATCAATGAATTTACCAGTGAATCCTGCAGAAAATTGGTAAACATGTACATTCAGTTTCTTTACATAAGATGATGTATCATTTTATGTCTCTAGATTCTTATATGAGTAAAAGCACCAAATACCCTGAAAAGGATACAATATAAAAGTCATTCATGTCTGCCTTCTAAGAACACGTAATTGACAGCAATATAATTTCAGCCGCACCAACAAAGCAAATGATTTACGTAATTAAATGTCAAATTGTCACCTGTCTTGTTCCGTTCTCACAAAGTCTGTGAAATTGTTTTTATTCCCCTGGACAATATCTGCTGCTATAACATCTTTGGTGAAAATGACTGGTTTATCTCTGGACTTTTTTGTACAATATAGTCCGAGTCTGTTGTTTGTGGCCTGTTTTGATAAACTTTCTATGTAACGTCAACGGATTGAACTGAAGATAATGAGAAGTGACAAAATATTGATAGCCGTGTTTATTTACAGGATAATGTTGATGTATAATCAACTGAGATGTTTGTACATAAAATATTTTTGATTGTAAGCAGTGGCCGTGTCTTATTGGTACCACTAGCTTGATAGATGTCCTGACGGGATAAGAAAGATAATTGGCACTTGTCTGTCTATTATCCGGAATTGATAACACATCTTGGAACCGATGATGTAAGTTAAGACTAGTAGTCTTCCGGATTACATTCACCTGTACCCACAATGTACCACATGTTATTGATATAACTGATCACCTAAATATCTAACAACCACAATGAATATCTCGAGAGCATCCCAAACCATTTATTGACGTTGATGGCTAGATTATGTTACGTGAATAATGCTGTGTTGTAACCCTCACACTGTTCAATACCATAAGTTAAAATTTAATTTATTTGCCTGACATTCAGGATACATATCTAGATTGGTACAACATTTAATCTGTCCATTATTCAATCTGTACCACTTGTAATTGATTTTTTTTCAGTTTTATTAATTTATCTTCACACGCTCGCCGAACTCTTGCCTGAACTAAGATATTAATGTTCAGACAAACATCTGTACAGTTTTAACGACAAAAAACCTAAATACCTTTTTCACAAATGACATTTACCCACTGATTTGTAATTTAATTATAGCCAATTTATACCTAAGTTTTTATCAGAAGTTTAAAAAATCTTAATAAATTCCCATTATGAAAGTGTACATGAGAGTTTGGTCAATATATTTATACATATAAAGATTGTATTAGTGAATAACTATTGAAGTACAGTATAACTCAAATAAATTATATGTTACATCCTACTCGTCAGTCACCAACGAGTACCCTCAACTCTTAACCTTTTTTATACATTCCTTTGATTTTAATCGGACCAGACTGTCTTTTTTCCATCAGTGAGCATACTTAATGATCTTGCCTGTGTTATATTGAATTCTCCTAATTTTGTTCATTACCAGATGTTCATTTTGATTGACAACGATAAAATGGCATTCAAATAAGAATGGGATTTTAACTATGTGCCAAAATATTTATGCATATCAACAGCTTTTGCTTTTCGATTTCACAAATTACTTGGTCAGTTGGTGTCTGTTGATATTAACGTATGCATATATTCTGTAACTGAACAAACAATCGGCCAATAGGGAGATCTAAAAGGGTTGTTATATGTGTACGTTCTAAAATAACATATCTGTGTCTGAAATAATATATTTACAGCTTTGCCGCTTCAGTGCTTTAAACCTGAGATGTTAATCATCTATCCATGCTGAAAATCTTACAAACTCTAGACATATTTTTATGAAGCAGGGATTTCCAGTTCAGCATTGGTCATTGCGCTCATCCGACGTATTATAACTATTGTCAAATCTTTTAGACGGGTTGTTACCAATTACTTGTAGATATCTAACCATGTTACTGTACTAAGAGCTAGGAAATACGAGATGATAAGACAGATCCAGGGAAGTCTTACAGTACTGCCATATACGTCATACGATTAATTTAATAACCTGATGACAAGTACGTGATTTTCGGTGTATTTCAACATATCATGCTTTAGGGAAACATTGTTCCCACATGTGTGATTGAACTCTTCTCTCAGTCTTGTGTTTTATGTTCCCTTCAATTGTGACAGTACATTTATTTCAGATGTAGTCCGATTACATAGATAGGATCTGTACTATATTACACTTAACATCTCCGTATTTTTTCTCTGGATTCATAAATACTCAGCTAACTCATTTTAGTATTCCCATGATGTTTTATAACACCATGAAGTCACTGGATACTGTCTGTCTTAATTTTTAACCAAGTTTGTCAGAAAAACAAGAACGCCAATGTATTTAGCAATTAGTAACAGTATGAAGAGACAGTCTTCTTGAATTAGGCTTTCTTGAGTTAGGTTATTGACTTTTATTGAGGTCTAACAAACACACATGATTTTAGTACTGCTAGTTTAGTTTATTTCTCTCGAATTCTGTTAAATAAGTTGTAGATATGCACAGTTCCCCCATTGCTAGATTCTTCATCCATTGCTAATTCGAGTGATCCCTGTGTAGAAGTCGGCAGTTACTTGCAGAGAACAATTGAGGCTTCTGATCTTTGATAATTTTCAGAATATGCTCCATGAATTTAAAAACATTTAACCAGAACATGAAGAAAAATCACGGTTAGTACCAACTGTAATATAAAGTGCAATTTAATCATTTTTTCCACTGATAGTAGATATTCATTTGATTCTTTGACAGCATTCAGTAACAGCCTTCATTGGTTGAAAAATGGTTTGTTGTGTTCGTTTGTTTGGTTTTAAAACGCCTTTATATTTGAATATTTCGTTCAACTCAACAACGTCCAAGCTATGAAAAAAATGCAGTGCTAGGCTACACCATCATTAAATGATATACGCCATCTAATGTCTATGCCATTTTGTTTTACAGTGATAATGTCTGTCATAATCGTGTTAGGTAGTTTTTACGCTGGTTGATTCAGTTGGAACGATTTTTGAGTGTCAGATATTAGTATTTTTGTCTGAACTGAAGCCAGTATACTTAACACTATTTATGATACCGTAAGTAACACCCCCATCATGCATTGTGGACGATCAGTGGAAATAACGAACTGTGAAGTCAAAACGTCACGGAATCAAATTGTTTTATTGATTCCCAACTGCATGAATTCATGGAACTTTGAATATTTGTGACAAGGCAGAATCAAAGGGCGTTTAGCGAACACATTTACATATACATTCGGAAGCATGTGCATGATGATGTTCAATCTTATATTCCAGAATAGACAAAAATAATAGATCGATTGAGACATCCCACACACTCTGAGTATTACAAATCCGCTGATGCACGAGTTTCGTGAGAATATGTTTGAAAAGAGATTACGTGTATGTGTGTATGATTATACATAGATGTATTTGAATTGTAAACCGGGTAGCTGAAACAAAGTACATTGGAAACGTTCATGAAGTAACTGTAACGAAAACGTTTCCCTAATATATTGATCAATTTAAAGACAAAACATCGTTTGGAACTACAAGAATCGTGATGTATGTGGTTTACAAACTCGCATCCACATGGAACGCCTAGCATGTACCAACTAAAACAAAAATACAGATCTCTAAAATTAAAAGACACATTTATTGCTCTAAATTTCCAGCAGATATTAATCCCTTTGATTAAACTCAGTGTGTATTACTCCACACAAAACAAGCATAAAATTATCATAGACATACATTTTACGATCTTTCCTGGCTTACTGAGTAGTTAGTTCAGTTTTATGATTTCATAAGTCAAATGTTATTCGCTTACTTTGTTAAATGCAAGATTTTATTCTGCTAAAGATTCATAAACAACGTCCAATTAGGTTGTAATTACTTCGTTCGTTGCGAAGTCATATTGGTTAATAAAATTGAACATTGAATTAGAAGTTGTGCTGATTGTATGTTTATTACTCGACTAATATTTAAGCTACAAACATAGATTTCCCATTGTCTTTGAAATCAAATATCATATTATGTAATATTATGTATATTTTGTTTTTATATTGATGTCTTTGCTTCAGAAGCGTCATTCATATTCTGTCTTCCGTTTCGTTAGGGCAATCCTTTAAATGTCGCCATCCGCACACTTAGCTCGATAGGTAGAGCGTTTGGTTTATGAACCTCAGATCCGTGAATATCTTGGGCGTGATATATATTCTCTGCTAAGCCATTGCGTATGTGGCTGTTCCTCATTCATTGCGGGTCATTAATGTGGAGGACTTGGAAGTTACTTGCGGTTAATACTGGTACAGAGTTCAGGAAAACTCATTAGTTTAACTGCTCGTCAGAAAACAAATCTCAAAAAGAAAAAAAAAATAGCGCATATAACAAACTAAGCCAATTTGGGTTGAACGCTCTGTAGTTCATGAGGCAGATTGTGAAGAGGTAGAATCGAGACCCAGTAGGACGCATGTTTTGACTGAGTTTGACTGATACCACCGTTTACTTTCCCCACCATGTAGGAATGTTTACATGTTACTTAAATGAGGAAAGGTCGGTTGGTACTGGTTGGTAACCCAAGAGCAATGTTTATGCATACAGCCTTGATAAAAAATATAAGAATTGGTACTGTTTAATCAAACGAACCGAATTAAAATAAAGTTTTTGCTGATCATTTTGAAATTAAGATTCAAGAATTGACTTTCCGTGTAATCGTTATTGTGACATCAGGAGATTACAGTGGTTTCGTGTTTGTTAGAACACGATGACACTGTTTAAAACAAGATTGGATGATTTATGAAATACATTTCCATCTTCATTGCTAATATTTTAATCTTATCATCATTTACGAATGACAGATAAGACATTATTTCATATAAAAAACATAAAATTAATTGTAATAAATATGTTAATTAAATGATAAATCAAATGTTTAAATACCCAAATGCTATCAGGCGAAACCTTGGGATGATTAATATCAACAATTATGTGAGATAGAACAAAATGGATGACATATAACCTATTAATTTTGTATGGAACTGAAATTGTTAGAACCCCGACATTTATTTCTAAATGAAGTTCTGTAAAGATGGCTTTAAGTGTTGTTTCATGGTCGCAGATCAGATCAACGTTGTAAATTAGAGAATATTGTTGATCATTTTATGTGATTATTTTGTTAGTGCAAGAAATCAGAATCCATAAACCTGACATTTTGACGGTGAGGTATGGATAAATGTTTGATATCTGTTGATTTATACCTTAATTTAAATATTTTGTTTTTAATTTTAAGACATTCTTGTATATGCTGATAAAGGCAACCAATTATTTCTCCTTTCTGTATATCTGAAATAATGTTGGTAAAATTTGTGTACCGAACAGTGGAACAGGTTACAGTCTTCTGAAGGGTACCGCCCGGAAACGCATAAAAACTAAATTACAAAAGATATTACAATTAACAGAAAACATAAATAAGTCGGTTGCTCTTGTCTTCCATGTCCTCCCTAACTTGTAACTAAATAACAAAATTATACAGCACGAAATAAGTGATGTCATGTATTGAGATATGACGTCAAATTGGAAAGCGTTTAGACCTATTATTTTGAATACAAAAGCTACTTGATTCATGGTGATGCGATTGTGCATGATTATGTAAGCATTCGTACAATTATGATGTAGGTGCCATTGTTTATGTGATTTTACTCATAATTCTTGGCCATATCAACGGCATATTCGCACTTGTGCCGCCTTGATTTTAATCCAAAATAATATTTCTTTCCTGTTTCGAACTATTTATAAAACAATAATACATATCTGTTTTTCATGCTCCGATAAGCTTAAGCGTCATGGCATAAAAAATTATACAGTAGTTGATTGATTGATTGATTGATTGATTGATTGATTGGTGTTTTACAGTGCTTTTAACACTAACTAGGCTATATCGCACCTGCAGCAGAATTTGTTAATTAATTAATTAATCATGTTAATTATATTTTATGGTACAGATTAATTGCCTTTAAAAACTGAATGATAAGCATAGATGTAGTGTTTGTGAACAGGTCTTTGAGTGAACTTGCGTTGGAATACTGGTTCCGGGTTAGGGTATATTCGTGGCAGTCTATAGGAAAATGTTTTACTGTGAAAGGTTCGTTGGATGATATGCGCATTGGTTGATCTTCTCTGTTAAGTTTGTATGAATGGGTAATTCGAGTGTGTCCGATACGACACCTTGTAATAACGACTTGGTCGTGGCGAGTTAAAAAGGGAATGATCTTGATAGTTGGACATGAGGCAGGATGGCATAGAGTTTGCTATTTGTCGTTTCATCCCATTGAGATTGCCATTTGGATTTGATAAGTACATTAATAGATGGCTGAAAATCGCTGTTCGGTAACGTAATTGCAACTGGTTGAATATTAAGAGCTTCTTTTGCTAAATTATCAACTGTTTCATTTCCTCGAATACCTATGTGGCTAGGTACCCAGCAAAATTTTACACATTTTGATTGTAAAATATCATGTAAACGAATGAGTGAATGTTGAATCAAGACAATATTTGTTTTTGCGATTTTTAATTGCTTGAAGAACAGAAAGAGAATCTGAGAAAATTAGAAATTTGTCTGCACTGTGTTGAGAAATATATGATAATGCCAAGTCGATGGCTTTTGTTTCTGCTGTAAAAATTGATGCCTTTTCTGGGAGGCACATCCGAGAAATAAAGTTGTGTGCGAAAGCAAACAAGGGTAGTCTCCCATTTAAAACATCTTTAAGATCTTTGAGGATGCCATACTTCCACGTCGTATCATAAGCCTTTTCAAGGTCAAAGAAAATAGATACTAAATGTTGTTTATCAATGAAAGCTTCTCTAATGAAAGATTCAAGTCGGACAAGATGATCATTAGTGCTTCGCTGTTTACGAAAACCTGATTGAAAATTAGTTATTACTCCTTTAGATTCCAAGTACCAAACAAGACGAGTGTTAACCATTCGCGAAAGTTTTGCAAATACAACTAGTGAGAGAAATAGGGCAGTAATTAGTAGGGTCATTATGGTCTTTCCCAGGTTTAGGGATAGGTATAACGAGTGCCTCCTTCCAACAAGACGGCACGTCACCTGTTATCCAGTATTATTGAAAATGTTCAATAAAAGATCAAATGAAACCTGTGGTAAATGCTTCAGAAGTGCGGAATGAATTCCATCAGGTCCAGCGGCAGTCTTTAGCTTTATCAATAGAGTCCATTAATTCATCCATATAAAAGAATGCGTTGTATTCCTCGTCATTATTAGATTTAAGATTAATGTTTTCTTTTTCAGCTTTAGATTTGAATGAATTGAATTCTGCTGAATAATGTTCTGACGAAGAGTTGTGGGCAAATGTTTCAGCTAATGTATTAGCTATGTCCTTTGGCGTTTTAGCGTCAGGGCCGTCACGGCGTTTTAACATTACAATAGGTTGTTTTCTGTGTTTACCGCTAATTTTTCGGATCTCATCCCTTACTTACTGAATTTGTGTATGTGAATTAATTTTCGAAATACATGACCGCCTAGATTTACGTTTCGATTCGCGAATTTTTCGTCGAGCCTTTGCTTTGAATATTCTGTATTTTTCGAGGTCATCAGTTGTAGGACAACATTTGAATTTCAGGAGTGATGCCTTCCGTTTCCGAATGGCTCCCCCGAATATCTAATATCGAAGTGAAGCGATCCGTTTGATCGTGTACATTGTGAAAGTTATTTAGTGTAAGATCTCTCTAGCATAGCATTTTAAATTTTGTCGTCTAGAACTGACAAAGCAAAATCCAAAAATATAGAGGGATGGGATAAAGACAGGTCTATGCAGATAAACGTACCTGAACCTGGATGTAAGTAGGTAGGGGATTTATGCTCACAAACAGAGTCAAACTTCCTCTTCAGTGACACAATTAACTTGCAATAGTACCAATCAAAAGGCTTCGCCAAAGAAAACCAAAAGCAATGTTCTAGACGAGCAATTTGGTAGTGATCACTATCCATTACTATTATCATCTAATAACTCAGTTCCAGATGAACCTTCCAAATTAGACTACGGATCAATTGTTTACGGCTCTGCCCGCAAGTCATACTTAAAGATGCTTGACACTATACACCACCAAGGCTTGCGTTTGGCTCTTGGTGCTTTCCGCACATCACCAATAGAAAGTTTATATACGGAGGCCGGTGAACCGCCACTAAAGCTATATCGAAAGAAGGTATCGCTTCAGTATGCAAAGACTATTTCATCTAACGACAAAAACTCTACCAGAGACATTATATTCAACCCTAATAGAAACAGCAATTTCAAAACAAAGAAAAAGAAATAAAACCAATTGGTTTACGATTGGAAGACGTCTTAGAAGCTCTCAAACTTGACCCACATAGCGTTGCACAAAACCTTACACAACATATAGCTCCATGGACACAATCATGTCCAGAGGTAAATACTGATCTATCCAAAGAAAAAAAATCTCCCAACTCATCTGAATTATAAAACGACGAATTTTCCAAAATTATAGAAACACATCATGATTTTATCCATATCTATACTGACGGCTCAAAAGACGGCAACAAGGTTGGTTGTGCTGCCTTCGCACACAACTTTATTTCTCGGATGGGCCTCCCAGAGAAGGCATCTATTTTTACAGCAGAAACAAAAGCCATCGACTTGGCATTATCGTACATTTCTCAACACAGTGCAGACAAATTTGTACTTTTCTCAGATTCTCTTTCTGTTCTTCAAGCAATTAAAAATCTCAAAACCAATAATGTCTTGATTCAACATTTACTCATTCGCTTACATGATATTTTACAATCAAAATGTGTAAAAATTTACTGGATACCTAGCCACATAGGTATTAGTGGAAATGAAACAGTTGATACTTTGGCAAAAGAAGCTCTTAATATTCAACCAGTTGCAACCACGTTACCCAACAGCGATTTTCAGCCATCTATTAATTTACTTATCAAATCCTAATGGCAATGTCAATGGGATGAAAAGACAAATAGCAAACTCCATGCCATCCTTTCTCTTGTTCAGTTATCAAGATCTTTCCGTCTTTTAACTCGCCGCGACCAAGTCGTTATTACAAGGTGCCGTATCGGACACACTCGAATTACACATTCATACATACTTAACTTAACGCCGTGACGGCCCCGACGCTAAAACGCCAAATGACATAACTAATACATTAGCTGAAACATTTGCCCACAACTCTTCGTCAGAACATTATTCAGCAGAATTCAATTCATTCAAATCTAAAGCTGAAAAAGAAAACATTAATCTTAAATCTAATAATGACGAGGAATACAACGCATTCTTTTATATGGATGAATTAATGGACTCTATTGATAAAGCTAAAGACTGCCGCTGGACCTGATGGAATTCATTCCGTACTTCTGAAGCATTTACCACAGGTTTCATTTGATCTTTTATTGAACATTTTCAATAATACCTGGGTAACAGGTGACGTACCGTCTTGTTGGAAGGAGGCACTCGTTATACATATCCCTAAACCTGGGAAAGACCATAATGACCCTACTAATTACTGCCCTATTTCCCTCACTAGTTGTATTTGCAAAACTTTCGAGCGAATGGTTAACACTCGTCTTGTGTGGTACTTGGAATCTAAAGGAGTAATAACTAATTTTCGATCAGGTTTTCGTAAACAGCGAAGCACTAATGATCATTTTGTCCGACTTGAATCTTTCATTAGAGAAGCTTTCATTAATAAACAACATTTAGTATCAATTTTCTTTGACCTTGAAAAGGCTTATGATACGACGTGGAAGTATGGCATCCTCAAAGATCTTAAAGATGCTGGTTTAAATGGGAGACTACCCTTGTTTGCTTCAAATTTTTTATCAAACCGTAATTTCCATGTTCAGGTTGGTTCCTCTTTATCAGAGAACCACCAACAGGAACAGGGAGGTCCACAGGGCAGCATCCTTTCGGTTACACTGTTTGATCTTAAAATTAATAATATAACCTAAGTCCTTAACCCCGGAGTTGATTGTTCATTATACGTCGACGATTTTTTTATACGTTACCATTGAACGCCAACTACAACAGAACCTTGATAAGATCCAAAAATGGGCCTCAGAAAATGGTTTTAAATTTTCAAAATCCAAAACGCAATGCGTACACTTTTGTCATCTGCGAAAGGCACCCAACGATCCAGAACTATACATATCCAGCTCAAAAATCCCTTTTGTACTTGAAGTAAAATTTCTTGGTGCCATTTTTGATAAAAAATTGTCTTTCATACCCCATATTGAAAACCTATACACCACCAAGGCTTGCGTTTGGCTCTTGGTGCTTTCCGCACATCACCAATAGAAAGTTTACATACGGAGGCCGGTGAACCGCCACGAAATCTACGTCGAAAGAAGCTATCGCTTCTGTATGTAAAGTCTATTTCATCTAACGACAAAAACTCTACCAGAGACGTTATATTCAACCCTAATAGCAAAGAGCAATTTCAAAACAAAGAAAAAAGAAATAAAACCAATTGGTTTACGATTGGAAGGCGACTTAGAAGCTCTCAAACTTGACCCACATAGCGTTGCACAAAACCTTACACACAATATAGCTCCATGGACACAATCATGTCCAGAGGTAAACACTGATCTATCCAGAACAAAAAAAATCTCCTAACTCATCTGAATTATATAATGACGAATTTTCCAAAATTATAGAAACACATCATGATTTTATCCATATCTATACTGATGGCTCAAAAGACGGCAACAATGTTGGTTGTGCTGCTTTCGCACACAACTTTATTTCTCGGATGGGCCTCCCAGAGAAGGCATCAATTTTTACCGCAGAAACAAAAGCCATCGACTTGTCATTATCATATATTGCTCAACACTGTGCAGACAAATTTCTAATTTTCTCAGATTCTCTTTCTGTTCTTCAAGCAATTAAAAATCGCAAAAACAAATATTGTCTTGATTCAACATTTACTCATTCGTTTACATGATAGTTTACAATCAAAATGTGTAAAATTTTGCTGGATACCTAGCCACATAGGTATTCGAGGAAATGAAACAGTTGATACTTTGGCAAAAGAAGCTCTTAATATTCAACCAGTTGCAATCACGTTACATAACAGCGATTTTCAGCCATCTATTAAATTACGTATTAAATCTAAATGGCAATCTCAATGGGATGAAAAGACAAATAGCAAACTCTATGCCATCCTGCCTCATGTCCAATTATCAAGATCGTTTCCTCTTTTAACTCTCCGCGACCAAGTCGTTATTACAAGGTGCCGTATCGGACACACTCGAATTACACATTCATACAAACTTAACCGAGAATATCAACCATTTTGCATATCATGCATCGAACTTTCACTGTAAAACATTTTCTTATAGACTGCCACGAATATACCCTAACCCGGAACCAGTATTTTAACGCAAGTTCACTCAAAGACCTGTTCACAAACACTCCATCTATGCTTATTATTCAGTTTTTAAAGGCAATTAATCAGTACCGTTAAATATATGATTGACATAATTAATTAATTAACAAATTCTGCTGTCGGTGCAATATAGCCTAATTAGTGTTAAAAGCACCGTAAAACACCAATCAAACAAACAAAAACAACCTCGTCGGACCCAGTACTGGACCCGAGGTCGTCGCACCGGAAAACACCCTTACATAAGTTTAGTGTCTTGTGTGGCGTACATTTAACAGGAATTTGGAAGAAAGACTTGATGTTCATCAGGGCGTCCGCCTGCTTTGGTCTCGCAACCTCCACAAGCAAACATCCGCTACGAAGTTTTTTTACCGACTTCGCGGATAAGTTAGTAAGCGAATCCTAGTTTGCTTTTTGAATACTATTTTTCTTGGAGATTTGTTTAAAGTAGGTGACCAATGCCGTATTTTATGCAAGCAAACGAATTTTATGTAGTTAGACATAAATTGCGTATTCAGTTTTATGTGTCATAATTAAATAATACAATGCTTTGTATCCGCGACTGAGTCATTTAAACAGAACAAATTCAAATAAACGATGTTAATTAATACAATTATCAAATGGATTGAAAGTGCTAAACTGACGCGTCCTTTATGATCAAACATATGTGCCCCAGGGTATTGTTGTATTATTAATATTACAAAATAAAACAATGCTAGCAAAAATATTACGTCCATTCACTCACTCCTCGGAACATTATTTACTCAAAAAGCAACCAAGTCCACGAAAACTGACAGAATTCTAAAGCCAATGCATGTTATAAACCTCTATAGATAAACGCAAATTGATCGTACATAGAATTAATACTTGAATTAATTAATTAAGTACATCCCTTAATATCTACTCTACAATTAAAATATCGTCCGAATAAAAGCGTAATTGAATTGTCGTTGTTTTTTTATTCATTCAAGTTTGATAACATCAATAATTAGCTAATGAAACAGACAGGCGTCTAAGCAGTGGCATTTTCCCAATAGCTTTGTAGAGGTAGTGTACCCAGTTTATCTTATCTGCTATCAGTATACAATAGGTAAACTGACAATAGCTGATGTACTATATGCCAATTTACATTGTGTTTTCTAAAACTGAAACTAATTTCTCCCCCCCTCCCCTCTTTCAGTATTTTTTCTATTTGGATTTTTTTTATTTTAATTATGCTCTACCACGCAAATCATTAATACTGTTGGTATGTTTTGCAGTTTCTGGGTGACAACTTGATATTGTAGGCTATTTCGGGTTAATGTCTTACTTCCATTACATGTTCTGCTGTAATTGTTTTGTTGTAGATTTCACACGGTCCATTTTATTACAAATATTGAGAAAACACATAATTATAATTTTGTGCAGTACATGTCTTTTAAAGAAAAAACGGCATATCTTACTAATATGAAGATGTGAATGGAAAAAAGAAACACATTGTGAGCATTTGTTAAAATCCCATCTGACGCAAAATCAACCCGACTCACAGATACATTAATCGAAGGTGACAAAACACAACAAAGGAGGATTGGAGACCATTTGAAATAACGTTTTATGTTAAATACCTATGGAAAAATAACAGCCCTAATTATATGTCGTAATCACGATCTCTTGATTAGCACATTCTGGTAGTCTACTGACATTTTGTGTGTATACCCTATTATTACTGTTATTGTTACTGTTTTTGATAGTTGATTCTTAAATGCTTGAAGATAAAAATGCATAAATACAAAGAACTGCGTTGAAAATAAGCTTTATTTTACATCGTGGTGCAATATTGCAGTCTACATAGCTGTAAAGATGCAATTATTGCACGTTTAATGTTAGCTTTATCAACATTATCACCTACCAGCGGTCTAAAGTGGTCGACTTCTTAATGACCAATCCGTCAAAGTCTGATTAATGCGATTGAAAGCAGATGATGGCGTGTCCGATTTTGTTCTGTACAATGTGCATATTGTCAAGACCATTTGCAAACAGTTAAAATCTTAATATTCTGCGAATATTTACTTTAAATGTACATAGTTACTAAAGTCAGTTACTTTCGCGGATAATCAATATTGTTTTGGACATGTGTATATAAATATTTATATATTTTACTTACTGAAGACATGGCAATTAATATTTTCCATAGCGTACTCGCCAGGCATTCTACAAATTGAGTGAGGATATTTCAATAAAACGACACTTGAATAGCAAGAAGCCACTTAGCGTGGCATATTAATGTTAATAACTCCATGATTTAATATAATTTTCTGACGCTATTTTAAGATATTGAGATTGTGTTGTCATTCTAATGATAAATTACTGGACCATCTAGAATAAATGGATATTTAGTTGACCTGGTTGGTAGATCGTAAGCCAACCATCTAGAATGCATTGATAATGGTGACCTGGTTGGTTCATCATGGACCAAAAATCTAAAATTGATTGGTTATTTATTGAATTCGCTCGTGGATCGTTACCCAATCATATGGAATACAATGGTAATAGATTGACATTGTTTGTAAATCATAATCAAATATCATGATTACAATGATAATCAATTGACTTGACTCGTAAGTCGTTGCCAACCATCTAGAATCCAATGATAATCTATTTACTTGATTCGTAGGTCATGAATGATCCATTTCGGATACAATGATAATTTGTTGACCTGATCTGTGTATCTTAAACAAAACATCATGAGCAGCAGAAATGGCTACCAATCCGTAATGTAATTAGTGGGTGATCTTTGAAATACCAATCAGGTCCATTACATAATTTTTAGATGGTTGATCTGCAATTCGGATCATCATTTCGTAATATATTTAAAATATTTAACTACGAGGAAGGCTTACAAAGATGTATTGTTTCTTTGATGGTTGATCTACGATATACGAGATGTCAACTTATTCTTATTCAACGTATCGTACATGGTTTGTCTATAATCAATGTAACGGGACAAGTGTGTCATAAATATGTAAAACGATAGATCTACGCGCCAGTTCGACCAAATATCAATTTGATGCATTTTAGATGGTTAAGCTATATTCACCATGCCAGGACAACTAATTTTCGATATATTTCCGATGAGATTACATCCAAAGTCAATCATGGAATTGCCAATATTTTGTAGATGGTTGGTCTGCAAAATAAAAGCTATGATAACCAATGTTTATTATTATGGGTTGATATTCCAGCCAGGTCAACCAAATCTTGTTTATTTGAAGATGGCTGTTCTACGAATTACGAGCGTTGTCAACCAATGTATATTTAGATACTATACGCCGTATTTACACACTTATGTGTCAGTGAAATAAACGTATTTAACAATTCAATGAAGCTTTATCAATTTTGATGTTCTAATTAATTGGAATTCTTTAATACTAGAATGCATACACTTTCTTTTTCGTATAATAAGTAAAGGTCTGTTTTTTTGGCTTAACTCTTCATAATTAAATAATTGTTGTTAGCTTGTCATTTTCGAAATATTGATTAATTCTGAAATATTCGAACTTTGTAGATCTCTTTTTTCCGACGATTATGAGGTAAAAAGAGCAGTGTGTTACGAGAATGCATTTCGCAAGTGAAAACTAGAATTCTTGAAACCAATACACAATTTTCTGGCTGTGCATTTCAAATAATGTAATTATTATAATTTGATAAGTACGACTGTCGTGCTTTTTTCCCTAACGTTACTCATGAAATAAAGTGATAGTCAGTAGAAAGTAAAAACGGCCTATAGGAAATACCAGGCTCAAAAGAATCATCCGAAACTACATAACCATAAATAGAATCTCGACTGTGACAATTACATACAACAATATAAGATTTGGTTGGTTGGTTGGTTGTATTGGGGTTTAACGCCGTTTTTCAACAATTTTTCAGTTATATACGGCGACCGGTTCACCTAACCAGTTTTCCTGGACTGTATACTAACCAGTACTAACTTACCTTCCACAAGGAGCCGGCAACTTCTCCACATATGGAGGAAAATCGACATTTTTGTCAAATTTTCATGGAAGGGTATGACCTGCCGCGACCGGGATTCGAACCCGGATCTCCGGGCTGCAAGTCCAGCGCTCTAACCACTGGACCACGGCCGCGGCTGCAACAATAGATGAAAAAACAGAATTATGCAAATAAAGTACCTAATAGGTAGCTCCATCGAACGCCTGTTAGAAAAAAAAAACGTCCGAATCAAATTATACACTCAGATGTTCAGATCATGATAAAGGACATTTGTTAATATGACTAATGTTATTATATCTACCAAATGCGGTGGAACAAATATCATAGCTTATTAGAAATTACATGTACGTGCTTTATCAGATTTTACCCCATGTCCGTCTAGACCAACTCTCTACCATTCGTAATCGCAGTATGGGTGGTAAACGTCGTTATAGTGAATACCAGTACAGATATAACATAAAACGTGAGCATGAATCCATTTATGAAATTTATTGTTCTGGTATGTTTTTTTGCCTTCAGAATTTACTTTGACTCAGTATGGTATTCAATGATGATATGGAGTACGTGTAAATAAAATAAAAATATTCCAAGTATTTGAATGACGGTTATCGAATCTTACTATATGTTTGTTAATGTACAGTTGTTTTTCTCTTTCTCCCGTCCACCTCCCACAAGTTGCTTTATCCTAATCAATCTTATCTCAGGCGTTTGTTTGTTGAAATTTGTTGAGTTCCTGTGTAGATAATCATCTGTCAGTGTATAGGAGAAATCTTCAATCCACCAACTTGTCTGTTACTACGCTTAAGTCAACTTCATATCAGCTACATGTTACTTTTGACACTTTCCGTCACATTTTCGGAGTTCGGAAGTTCATGTCGAAGTCGAAAGGCGACTGAAACATTTATTGACTTATTCCCAATTAAGATAGTAGAGATAATGACTACATTGTTGAAGTAAAACACATGTTTTTCTTTGTTCTTATTACATATTTACGGATGCCGTTAATTAGTATTAGTGGTCTGATCAATTGTTGTAGTTTTGTCTTTAATTATTTTGTTTTATCAGAGATCTAGTTGATTGTTTTATTCTATAGATCAGGCACGGTTAGGTTACTGTTTCATCTGACATCATCTTCTCTAGGTTTTGTGATTGATTACTTCATGCACGTTTATTGACATCCAGGCAATATGTAAGTCGGTAACTTGCTCCCATTGATCCTTATTTTTAATGTAAATTGGACTGACAGTAAACAGGCCATAGACTTTGATTTCCAGTATGTGTTATTTTGTAAAAAGCTGTAAAGTTCCTATCATTAGAACCGCTTCATTGCGACTGACAGAAAAATAGTCATGTATAATATGTTCAAGGATTTATTATCGAAGAGAAACAACAGCTTGATCATCGAATGTTTTAGTCTCCTAAGAAAGTACGAAAAAGAAATTGGACAAGAACAGTCTGGATTTTTCATATAATTATTATAAATTATATCGATTTTTTGTTCATGAAAGGAACTTGTAGTATCTTTTCTTTGAATTTTTGTAATTATTTTGGATATTTAATATCTAAGTACAGTGTAAGGAAATCAAGTGTGCAGTAAAAAATGAAGTGATTGATGTATCGACCTGGTGGCCGTTCTAATAAATGGTATTGGTATTGCATATTTAACGATGTTCCATATTTCTGTATTAGGATGTTCTTGTTTCTTTCTTAATTTGTCTTTCCCTTTGGCGTCTCTTGTGATGTCAGAATGTTCGCAAATCCATACAGGAAACTTTTTCGTATTGAATGCTATCAAATTACTGACTGTCGTATTTCACTCATGTTTATGTCATAAGTATTTATATTGCACAAGTATTGTTTTATTATTGAGGTTTTCTGTTTCAGTGGCAATTAATTATCTATAGTTGTGTTCTTGCAAAAAAAACCCGTATCTGTAGAATGATACGATGCACATTCTCTGTTTAATTACATTGATAGAGACTGTTGATAATTGTGACTTTTGTTTAGGAAGTAGAAAGTTTTGAAATTATTCAGGTTTTGCCTATTTTTATAACTTTTTGGTTATATTACGTATCATAAGGAGTCATGTTTATTAGTTATGATTTATTTTTCATCGTCATTGTTTAATTTTTTTATGTTTGTCGATAAAATTGCTTAATGCTAGAATGTTTTGATCTCCCACTTCCAAATAACTATAAACGTTAGTCGTGTATGTTCTGAAATATCTCCATGGGCTTTTCCACGAGGTATTCTGTAGATCCGTGGAATATCATGGCACCACATCTTTCATTTGGTTTCCTGTAGAACCCGAGAATTCATGTTAATTAGAGACAAAACGCGATGATCTATACGACTAATAAAATACGATCATGAATTATCGTTTTTCTTAATTATTGATAGTGGCCATTACGGCGCAATATGGGCGGCAATTGACATAACCAGTTTTCCTGGATTCAGCGCTAGCAAACTGAAATGACTGCCTGTTCCTCCTTTCCTCCTAGATAATAATTATCAGGGATAGAAGACTTATGTAGCCGTGGACATAGCTTTTTGAAACAAATCGTCTCAGAGTACTTATAAACATGAGATCTGCATACCTAATGTTCTTCCTATTTAGTTGAGCGAGTGGGCTGCTGTGTAAGAAGACAGGTCATTGACATTAAAGCTCTAAAATGATGTGTAAACGACCTTTTTTAAACGATTCCATTAAAACCTAATGAAAACTATTACGATTAAACCCATTGATTTTAGCAATGTCTTTTTAATGAACAGTCTCCAATGAAATTACCGTTTTGTAATTCTTAAAAACAATTAACGAAACAGGCTGAAAAAATATCAATATGTATCTGAAATCAATACTTGATTTTGTTTGAGAAAACAAAAATAGTTTCCTGTGAAATGCATTATTCAGCAAATTCCAACTTTCCGTATAGATTACCAAATCTACAAACAGGTCGGCGCTCCCATTGCTATGATACACTGTGGCCACTTCTTGTTATGGCGCGATTTGGCTTAGCAATGATGTAAAGCTGTGCTTTGGATGGTTCTAGGAATTGGTATTATAATCAATGTACACATTAAATCCAAGAACAAAATAACACGTCCTGTAAATCCCTATACTTCAATCAATGTCATTTCTGTTGTCTCAAAATGGGACAGTATAATATCGTAATTATACATGTACGGAAGTGGGACAAATTAACTAGCGCCCACATATAGCCACATACTCTTCCTGTCTTCGAAGATAGTTGGTTACATGGCGCGCAATTATCACTCATGTAAAGCAGATGTTCTCAATCAACAGCTTGTATTGATGACTATCTCGTACGCTTTTCTCAATTATCAAGACGCTATCTGTATTCGAATTGTTGAATGCGTGATGAACTCTTGACCTCAGAAACTGATTAAAAAAGTATTCGTGTTCGATTTTTCGATGGGGGACTAGAACAATACTTTGTTGTAAATTAATAGCATGTTTCCGTTCCGCGTGAAATTTTACAGTTTCTATTCTACGCTCAGTAATTTTAGTACATTTGTAACCGTAATTCTAGTCACCGTTTTAGTGTAAAACGAATCATTGTATATGTAAATGTTCATTAGGCGTAAAAAATGTTTCTAGTTACGTGTTATTTAAAAATAGGGTAGGTAAGAAGGGAAATGTTTTTTTTATTTTATTATTATTATTGAAAGCTGTTGTTTATTTTTTGCGGCAAAAGGCAACGAAGTGGATGTAACGTTAAAGGGTCCTAATGTTAAATCTAGGTTCGTTGAGAAACAGAAGTGCAGGTCGGGTATCAGAAAAAAAACTTTTCACGCCGTAGAGTTTACAAACATATTATCATCACCCAGTTTCAATGCCACTTATCCAGCTTATGAAGTATTATTTGAAGACATTAGGGCTTGGTATGATCATTGAAGTAGAGTCAATGTGTAAAAATACTTGGGACGAGTGATGCTTGTGTTGGAATGAAAATGCCCAGTCTATTTTCGAAGGAATCTATTAATTGAGAGTTATTGTTTACAAGTATAAGTTTCGGACTTGATAAGAATTGTTCTTGACCGTGTTAGTAAATTACTTGACATTTCCAATGTATGTTATATAATTATGCCAGTTCTTGACAAAGTGTTGATATATATCTTGCTTAAACCTTTTGAGTGGAGAAAAATTCTTTTATTAAACAAGGCGAATTTTATATACGTTTGAGGAACCTTTTTTCCTCTTCGTTTGCAGTTAAATAAACCATTTGTATATATCGTTAATTGATTATGTTTTCTTTTTGTATTCGCCTAACTATACGGAAAGAAGGCAAAGCAACTTCACCAACGATGAGACTGTTCGTTGGGTTGTTTCCTGTAAACCAGAGTTGAGATATTTTGCTTTAGGGAAATAAAATTAATCTTGTTTGGACATGAAAAAACAAATCTTCAAGCGGAGATATGGAACCTGTCAGTTTTCTGTTTGTCTCGGTATGTCACTATCGCAGTTTGTTAATCTCCTGATACAACTGTACAGGTTAGCGTCTACTTTGACTTTACGCTCTGTCGAGTTTCATTACTTTTCTCATCTATTTCTATGCTAACGTCTCCCGTATTTCGTAATGCAATTCTTCAATCGTTCTATACGAGGGTTTCTGATTTAATTTTGCACCGATATTTGAAATAAGTTCGTTACAGTTGTATTTTTGTAGGTTAATGTTCTGAAATGTAAGGCGTGGGCATATCTTCATCAGATGAATTTATTGTTACATATATATTTGTAGAAACTATCTGATGACTAGTTTGTTTCTGTTTGGAATTGTTACTGTTTCAAAATTTGTTTTCAGTCGAAGTTGGACTGCTTTGATATTTTTCGTATGATTTTTTCTATATTTCATTTGTTGCCATGGCAGCATTTGATTTTGTACATTATTGTTCATTTTACTAATTTCTTACAAGCAATTTAGATTTTTGTTTTGTCAATTTTATTCGAAATATTTTATTTTAAGATACAATCTTTGTGTAATATCCCTTCCTGATTGTTAAATCTTTGTAGTCTGTTCTTGGCTAAACGTGCACATTAAATTAGTTGCTAATCCATTTTCAAAATTGGCTTGTTCAAAATAGTTCCGGTGATTTACATTCGATAAATTATCTGCCTTCATTTCAGTAAATATGATTAAGGGTGGCGCCGTTTATTGCATGCGTCTTGTTTTCAGGCTCATAATCTATGTTATGCATTTAAAAATAGTCAATACGAAAACCAATCTATTGGGAAAAATGGAGAAATCATCTGTTATTTTATTCATATGTCCAGGGGCTAGTTTTGCTTTCATTCTTAAATTCTTTGAATTCGACTGTTGTTCACATGTATGCAAATTCTCTTAAAAGCAACTCTTCCTTTTTCTCCGTTGAACTATTGCTGTCCTTATGGTATAACACAGTAGTTTGTGTAGAACACGATTCTAAAATCAGGATAATTCTTGGAGACCTTTTTCAGCAGTGGTTTTGGTCTTAATGTCATTTGGCCAGTTATTTAGAAATTGAAGTGCTGATAATAGAATATAATCAAAAGTAGTATTTTGCATGTAATTATTACTAAATGATGGAATAATTATGACGTAATCAAGGGTTATGCTATGAACATATTACAAAGACTATAACAAGCATACTAATACAACGAATCATAAAATTGTTTTTGGTTACAATTACTTCAGTTACAGAACAGCGCGTGCTCACTTATGTTTTTTAATTGTCTGGTAGATTTTGATTGTTTTTTATTAATTAAATGCGTACAGTTACAACGGCGACTCTAGTCATCACTGTTAACCAGTCTTAAATATATTTGTTTAAGCATACAATACAAACCTAATATGTGAATTTGTATTTGGTACATTCGTCTGATAAGTTGTTCGTATGCAGTCATATCAGACATAGCTGTATATTGCTTGCTTCGATAGAATCGGGTTAGACGTGAAGAATGGATTTTTCTACAAAGAAATTAACATACCAAACCAATTACATCGCTTGATTTATTCTAATTATATTTCCTTATAATAAAGTTATCAATCTCAATTGTAGTTTTGATGTTATATCAAAATATATCTGATTGATTTACTGAATTGGTGTAATATCATGTCTGTTAACATCGTTCGGTGTTCTGTATATATCGGTAATCTTTATAATGTCTGTTACGTACGTTTTCTTTTATAGTAATTTTCTGCTGTCTGCATAAGGTTTTATTGCAATGTCTCTTCCGACAGACTTTGTAATTGCTTTCATGTTGAGTGTTTAATTGGCTGTTACATTGTAAAAATGTAGATCATCGCTTTTCATATGTTATGCTTAGGATCCATTCGCACCCACTTACTTTACGTATGGAGTTTTAGATACACCAGTGGCATTTCAATTGTGACAAACTGATACAAACCAATAGTTTATTCGCGAATTATTCTCCAACTTTATGATCTTTGATTTTGAATGAATTGTTTACTTTCGGCAAAAGTTTATGTACTAATACTGATATTTTTCAACGACATTTATCTTTTCTCTCCGATGCTAATCATATTACATTCTCGCCCACCATATGTCTATCACGATGTTGGATTTGTTTTCATATTCCTTGCGATTTTTGCCTGATAATAATTATGTTTACGATTCATGATACAGTCAATTACATTGGCAACATTCAGTATCATGCTATCCTAAATATAAACTATTTCGTAATGTCTCCGACCATTGCTATGTAATTATTGTGTACGTAACTAGAAATGAATCTCCTGAACTAGATACGGCACACGAGCCGTTTCAGATTTATTATTCTCCGTCAATTCTTCTCGACGGGGAAGAATTTACTTCTAACTGTTCTCTAAATATTTTGCGATCTTTTATGTAATGTTTCTTACACATGAATTGTTTTATAATAGTACATTTCCCACTAAAACATAATTTACGCCGTGGGATATTTGAATGTTCGGAGAAATTCTTTCATAAGTACGGACGGATTTCTCCCCGACAAATTGATTTTCACTATAACCATATCAATACATTCTGTTTCACGTCAACAATTTAATCCTTCAACGTAATGGGAAACACAATTTATTTGATTTTGTAAAACAAGGTTTGTTTCTATAGTTGTTACTTACAGCAGGTTGTATGACATAGATAAAGCAACGTTTTTCGAGCTGTTTGAAGAATTCTAAGGAGAGTTTGAAAGAAGAGAATATTGCACAACACCAGATTCCAAGAAATGTCACTCGCAAAACATCACATCTTCCTCGATGGCTGCGAGATCACGATTTATGTTAACACTTATACAATAACAAAAACAAAACTGAAAATCGAGAATCACGCGCAAAAAAAACAGAATCCTACCAAGATGGCTCACACGATCGTACCTTTACTTACCAAAGCTGCTCGCACCAACTGTCACATAAACAAAACAACAATTATTAAGTTTAGTCATTCATTTCTGTCTGACTGTTGGTACTTTAGGTATTTGATAATTGCGTAAACGTATTGGAGCATGGACCATGCCACTCGCGAAATAAGCCATAAACGTCTTTAGAAAATATTCAACCAGTCACATGAAAGTGGATGTATTTATTGTATAAAATTTTAGTGGACGTTTTGATAGCTACTGTTTTCATTGCTTCATACAATGGTGTGTGTGTAACCTTGCGCAATGCTAAACCATTTACAGAATTCTAGAACTGCGGTACACATACGATGTTCGTTATAAGTATTAACATTTT
The DNA here is from genome assembly GCA_008271625.1 of Lutraria rhynchaena. NCBI lineage: Eukaryota > Metazoa > Mollusca > Bivalvia > Venerida > Mactridae > Lutraria > Lutraria rhynchaena. Next base: position 12,253,661 of record VIBL01000001.1, on the reverse strand, counting down.
ACGTGACAATACGTATAGTGTGACAAATCTTGGTAATAACTTTGTCATAAGCCTTCAATGCAGATCAATGGAGAAGAACAGAAATGTATGTCAATCGCGGGAGGTAAAACGATTTCGTGTAGAAGTCTAATTTTTCTAAGTAACAATATGCATTATAGTTGTTTTGATATAATTCTTTCAAAGTGTTTCGTTGTGCATTCCTGCTGTATTCGTTTATGCAGAATATAAATTAAATTATTACATTTTCGTTGCGATACATATATTCAAACAAATTCAATGATTATGTCGTTGTAGTGCGCCATATATTTGTGGCCATTCAACACGCCATGTCTGAAGCTGTTAACGAATATATACTCCGCACCTATTTTAGAGATCATTTGTGATTCATTTCGTCTCGCACGCGATACAAATGCAGTTTAATTACATATTAATACAGTTTATTATTCGTTGTATTCGGTTTGACAAACATTTATTAATTATGCCGTAGAAGCTTGTGGTAAAACGTATTTTTGTTTATACATTTACATTCTTTAATTAACAACCACTAGAAGTGTCCGTAAATATATACTAGAATTATTTAATTTATATATAGAGTAGAACTTCTCTAATCTGAACTTGTTCGGACAGACAAAAATGTTCGCATTAGAGAGGTTTTTCGGAATATTGATGCTACATGCTGCAAAGTTTTAATTAGCATTAAATACTTAATAAAAATCGGGACCAGCTGACGTGTTCAGTTTAGAGAGAAATCTGGATAGGAAAGGTTCGGATTATATACATGTGTGGATGGTTTGTCGTCAACTATCGCTATATTTCAATGTATGGTATCGTCTACCTTTCCGTTATCGTTATCCAACCTATCTGGTAATGGCGAAGAAAGTACCATAAGAAAAAAGGCGCATTTATGAAACAAGGACCCACTATACTGACCTTAGTATTGAAACAGGCCCCTAAAAGGGAACAAACGAAGGAACAAATGTACAAGAAAGAGAATGAGACGTGAAACATGTCAACAACAAACAACAACGCTTTAAATAAATCTGTCACTGTTGGCTTCATTGTCGCTTAAACCCATCTATTTAGAATCATTAGCCTAAGGTTATTGGTTTCTGTATGTAACATGTAACATTGATAAATGTTAATACAAAGTTAATTAATTGAATTAAGCTGTTCGGTGCTTTATGTCTGTTTTAATTATTACGTTATTTTGTTGATTTATTAAATATAGATGTAATTCTCTCTCTCTCTCTCTCTCTCTCTCTCTCTCTCTCTCTCTGGACATTGCATTGTCTGATATTTCTCAGCCAAAGTTTGCAATACATCGTATGTTGTTTGGTAATGCGCACCTATCTATATATGCTAAGTTTTTAGCTTTATATGTTTTCTTAATGATTGCATCATTTGCACGGTAGATGAATGACTTAAGTGCCTAAAATGATAGTTTTGTTACATGGTTTTCTCTCGTATGTCAATTAAATTGCATTTTCACTTAACATCAGCCGCGGCTAATGACAAATTGCACATAAGGGCTTAATTTCCGATCTCAAACGAGAAAGTTGCCTTTCAATTTACCCTCTCTCGCGCGCAGTAATAAAGCAATATAGTGAAATTATAATGGAGGGACTTACACCACACTGCATGGCTTTAGTTGATTACCATTGTAATGGAAATGTTGTTGTGTGATGAGTTTCTCCAAGAAGGTTTTTGATTTCACCAAAGACTGGTTGCGATGAAGTTAAAATTTATGACTTCAAATTATAGATGTATAGCCATGCAAATACGACATTTAAAAAATAAACGAAGTCATAAAATTAAGCTGTGAATTTCTTCCCTTTGTTCTTTATTAATATAATTATTCCCAACTTTGTGAATATCTTCAACAGTTCCAATTTTCTCACTAAGTAGACTGTACATGATGTTTTATAAGTCTAGTGGACATTTATAAGAGTTCCCCTCTTTAATTTTTAAGAAAAAATATTATGTAAATTATTTTGAAATATCTAATTACAATGCTCCTAAATAAGTTTACAATATCCAAATTAAAATGAGAAACGCGCATATCTGTCTAAATTTAGATTACACAGTGTCCATAAAATCTCGCGCACTCATAAACCATTCTTGCTCACAACAAACAAACAAACAAACAAACAAAAAAGCTGCAAGGTTACAGATCGATGAACTTTATTTTCACGTAGTTAATTTCCATTCTTAGAAGATCATAAGTCTTCGTATTTCTTTTTGTTATTTCGCGCTTTGTAAAAATAACAGCGAGGTGCTAATTTCATTTGTCTCGCATTTGAAATACTTAAAGCGCGGAACGAAGCAATTTTTACCATTCCTTATTGACTCAATATTTGTCAAAGTCTTTATTAATATTGATCATTATCGTTTCTGATTATTGGACAATAAAATGAGTCTAATTAATTTTCTACACGGAGTGCTATTAGTGGGAAGGATTTTCTTAATACAATTTGCTCGGAGCAATTATCTCCAGATTTTCTTGCTCATTAGCGTGTATGCTATATTTTCACATGATCACGTACTTATCCACATTCTACGATACTCCAAGGACATGTTATGTGGCTTTGCAAGTGTTTATTACATGTGTTACAAGATTTGGAATGGTCTAACAATAGTTTTAACCTTTCTGTTTCTTTCCATTTGTTTCTGTTCTGTTTTAATGCAGTCGCTTAACCAATGACTCTTTAGTAATGATGATGCATTTTGTCTAAATTTAAACATTTTATATGCACTTAGGCTAATGAAATATGTCTGACCTTTCAGAAAAAAATCACCTGGAACGTATCAGTTACAAAGACTGTTTCAGTCTTATCGTCCGTAAAAAGTTTACTCATCTTAGATATATATGTTCCAATGATTGTTTCAAAGTTGTTTACTCAGCTATCAGAAAACACCAAATAGTGATGCAACATCGAAACGAAATTCTAAACATTGGTTGATTTATCGTAGATTTGATCTTTTTTTACTTCCTATTCAGAAATCTATGAAGCTTCTATTTATATTCTCACCACGCCTCATTCTGAAAGATTTTTGTACACAAAATTTTGGAGGGAATTTTAATTTTAAAATAGTAGTTTACCCCTCTTTCACTGTTTGGGTTATTTGCAGGCTGCTATGAATGTGATATTGTTGATGAACGGCGCGATACTAATCACTAACAAAAAATCGATTTTCTGAACGAAAGTTCTGACAATAATTTCCTCGTGTGTTTGAACTGTCAAGTTTATGTGTAAAATTCATTTTGCAAATCAATTTTATGTGGTAACATTTCGATGTAAAAATAGAACTTAATTTTGTGCGAATGTCTGATTAAAAAGAGCCTACCCGCCACTTTTATTGTACGCAATGTCCTATAATTTTCATGCACTGGAAACGCACTTCACAATTCTGACACTTGTATTTAATAACAGTAATGATAACATCATATCACACTTTGGATTGACGTAAATATAAAATATCTTCAGATTTTCTGAATGATTTGCCCTAGATCCGCAAAGTTATTGATAGCTTCACTCTCCTGGGATAGTCTCAAAATATGGCAGGTCTGATCTTTTCAATTTAGATACTTACAAATAAAAACGCTATAATGAGTATTTAAAGCTTTAACTATAGCAAGCACATATGATTGACATGGACATGGGATATATGACATTATTTATGACTAATTACATGAACATATTAGTATTGACAAGTAAACAAAGTTATGGCATGGTTGTATTATAATATATACCGGTTCTTTCGGCTGATATCAGTGAATAATATCTTTGTGCAAGCAGTGTTATCACATATACAATGTACACTGACATGCTAGCACATGTTGACAGTTCAATATACGTCTATGAACAATTGAACAATCATCTATGTCGGCGATTGTTTGATCTAGATTTACAAAACACAATTTTGAGGAACGCCTTCCGAAAATCGTCGTTGAATATCGTATAGAGAATTGGATTCAGACTCGAATTGGCATACCCAAGCCAAATGATTGCTGCTTGAAAGTGTGTGTCCAATGGACAGTTTTCACAGAAACTTCTGATCAGATACATGAAAAGAAAAGGCCACCAGCAGAAACAAAAGCACGCCATAATCATTGCCATACGTTTTGTAGCTCGACGCTCTCGAAGTTCGTACTTGTGTTTAACACTTAATGTCCCTGAATTACCTCTTTTCCAAGGGAAAAACATTGCGCGACTTGACCTCGGTGATTTCATGTATCTATTTTCTACATCGATGTCTGAAGATTCGTCATTGAAATTGATACTTTTTCTTGAAATATGACTAGGGCTCTTACCATTTGATTGAATAGTTTGTGTATTGTCATAATTTACTTTCAAATTGCAAATTTTCTTTTTCACTGTCTGTTCTGGCTGTTTTGGAGACTTTTTATGATTCTGTGGCAATTTTGAAATATCATTTTCCGTAAAATCTGTGACTTCAATCCTTAAACCTGCGCGTACTATTTTCGTATCATTTTCTTGTTTATCGTTGTTTTTTAGCAAATCCGGCGTTGTTTTATTATTATTGGGAATGTCGTGTGTATGTTTACCATTTACTGTTGCAGAACCATTCATTAATTTTTGTTTCGTTTCTCCGCTTTCTTTTTTTGTTGCGTTGATGTTCTTGGGCGATGTTTGGGTGGATACGGCCCTTAATTCTACGTCCGTTTTATCATCGCTATCTACTTCATCGAGACGAGCTTCGCTTTCGAAATCACTTTCTGACGGATAAAATGTTCGTTTTCGCATTGGGCGCATTGATCTTGTCCGTTTTCTTAGAACAATGAATATTCTTACATAGAGAAATACCATGAGACAAGTTGGAATAACGAATGACCCCATTGCGCTGTACACCACATACGTCTTTGACATGAATAAAACGCACTCCTGTCTGTTTGTTGTAGGATTGTATTGATAAAAATTGGGAATCATTTCACGCCATCCAATAAACGGAGCTACAGAAACAATAATCGAAAACATCCAAACGAATATAATGTACACCAAAGCTCTAGTTGGTGATTTTTTCTCAAGGTACCAAACTGGATACACTGTCGCTGTATACCTATCTACGGCCACTGTGCACAGCCCCCAGATAGATGCGGTACAGTACAGTACATCAATACAGAGCCATATGGTACACATCAGCTCACCAAACACCCAGTAACCTAGAACATCATAGGTTGTTGACACCGGTAAAACTGATATCGCCAACAATAAATCACTTACAGCTAGATTTCCTATCAAACAATTCGACATTGATCTGAGCTTTTTAAAGCGATACAGCGCCACTAAAACCAGTAGATTACCGAATATAGTTATGAATGTGATTATGCTTAAGGTCAATGCCACTATTACAAAAGTGAGTATTGACTGATATTTTGTGGTGCAAACAGGTGTTGTTAAAAGCCATACTGAACTATTAGATCCACATGAGTTAGGTGCTAAAACAGTTCCATTTATTGTATCAGACGTTTGACTATGCATCAAATATTCAGTTGTTACCGGAAAATCAAAAAAGCCGTTGGCTGCGCTTGATTCCGTTGTGTGATCCATGTAAACGTGTTTACATAGAAAATATTTATTTAACTGGATTCCGAGGGATTACTTCACTTTGTTTCTTCTTGAATATTACGACAGATTTTCTCACTATTTCTCTTACACATCCGTGGACAGCGCTTAACGAGATTTCAGACTAAAACCTTGCCGGATTTTATACGATATTATCGTAGGTCGATTTCTTCATAGACGAGTTAGGTAGCTACTTGATTTTCTTCGCACAAAACCTTAAATCATCGTGTTATTGCATTTGCTATTGTTGATATATTCATAAATGTGGATGGAAACTCGTAGATGCTTTGTTTTGCATTTACATCCAATTCAATAGATATGTCAAGCTTTTAGACTTGTCTTGTCTTAAGAAAATGAAACACTTTTGAACACTTTTGCACTAAAATATTTCCAGTTAATGCACTGGGGATAAAAAAACGAAACACCAACGATGGAAAATCTTGTTAAGTTAGGGACTAGATTGATTTATTTCGAGATGTGCGAGCGGACTTTCTGTTTCTTTATTCAGAAAATTCAAACACACTTAACCTTTGATGCCCGCATTGGTGAATTTCATTTCCAACCACTTTTCCCATTTACTCATAAATATATTTCCTTGATTCGATTATATAATTCGTCGAGATGGTGTGTGCGCTGTGTTCGTTTCTTGCTATCTACGACTTCGTTGAGGTGCCTGAAATTGAGAAAAGAACTTCGAATCATTACATTAGCATGGTCGAGATGACAAGGTATGACGACAATGTGTAATCTGATACCAGTATGCGAGGAGATGACTCTTTCGTGCTGTAATTTTCCTTTTTACGTCATGCCCGTCTCTTTTCTATGATGATAAACATTTTAATTGAATTGTTGTGGCATATTTGAATGTAAGTGTTCTACTTATTTTGTATTATGTGTAATCAAAGTTAGGCTATTGAACTGTGTTTGTACTTTCATTATGACCTGTGTCTGGGTTTAAAGTTTTTATATGCGCTGTTAAGTTTTTTTTTGTAATTCGTAGTCATTCAGAATAATTTGTTTGTAAGGATGAACACAATACTATTCATGTAATAGTTTGACTGTCTAAACGTAGAAAGACTGTCTAAGCTTAGATATTAAGTCAGTTTCCCTAATAACCTAATCATATGTCGAAATTGTTAATAACTTAAGGAACAAACGTTGTGGCATAGACACTTAATAGAAAGACAGAAATGACAAGAAATGATTCATGTAGTTTTTCATGCAATCTTGCCTTACAGACAGACAAGAAAAATTTAAACCAATATGTTCAAAGAGAATCCTTATACCAACTCGCCTCCACGTTTGCCTTGAATTATTGAAAAGTACGTTTGATATTACCACCGATTGACTCTGGTTAAATACATCAATGAAAGTATTCGTTAGAACAATGTTTAAATGCCATTCTAATTTAACTCCACGGAGTTACATTCCTTAGGTGTGTTTTTATTCATCTACTAATGGTAATTGCTATAATAGGAGTAGAATTTTATTGATTTATTATGAACAATTTAACTAAACGAAATTTAATGTCTTCCCTCTTGCTTTACTAATTGAAGTTTAATTATTCTCTCTTTTGTTAATTCGTTTTATTGCAAGGAAGATATGCTTTATATTCGCAGTGTTTTTATGTATTGGCTCTGTGTACATAATTGCAGCGATGAATTCATAGATCACGATGAAATTGGATCTCTTCACCATTATTTTTCCACGGTACCATCATTTGATATATATTCTTATTTTTTTAAATTAATTGATTGTTGATGTAAACTTAGGAAATTAACGGAGTAACTGATGTAATTTCCACAAAGTGTGTTTTAATGCTTAATGAGAAACTTGGCAACGTAATTCGGAATATGATATCAAATAGGCAAGGCTGTGGTTATGGTCTGACCAGTAATCACTAGCACCTTATTGTTGTTAGTAGGAATCACACCCTGAGCCAAATGTCACATGCGGGGAAGCTGTCCAGCTAGCTTACGGAAGGTCGGTAATGTACACTTGGGGTATTCCTCCACCGCTAAAGCTTGAAATGTCGCCAAATGACCCTTGGTGCGACGTTAAACCCAGAGGAAGATATATAGATACAAAATACGCCTTTCAAGGCGGATAACATACCTGCATCCCAACACAAACCACGTCATTGAGATGGCATTCAGACAGGTTTTACACTGATAACTATGGTGATAACTATTCATCGGGTCCAACTTCTATTAAATCCCCGGATTATTAAAATAACATTCATATTACCATAACAATAGTTAGTGAGTGCATTTGTTCATCCCATCTTATAGCAACATTAATATACAACAATGTGGAATGAAACAATTGACTTTAGGTACAGTATTTTTTCAGTCATTGCCACAGAGAAACATTGGTATCAACTTAGGCATCAAATGTCAAATCTTCAAACACCGGTCTTGTACTTTACCAATTGAGTTCAATGAGAGAGTCAATAATAAATGCAAATAAGTCGTATATAATTACGTGGTCTAAATCGTACTTTTGTTGTGGCGTCATGTTTGTGTTATGTGTCCAGATTAGTAATATGTTTTCTTACAGAAATAAATCACGTCATTTATCAAGATTTATTTAGTTGGCTTCTCTGATTTCTTTGCACGGACGTTGTGTCTCTATTGACATAAGGTTATAGTATAAGAAACGGAATTTCTTCTTAAATATTCATTTTTGGTGGATACCTCGTTAGTGTTGCGTGCTGCGTGTTCTTATTGTTGCATTTTCTGTCCGTAATGGCGTATGCTGTACGTTTTTATAGGGAAATGCATTCGGTCTATGATTCATTGCCTGATGAATTTGGTTTTTAATGTATTCGAATGAGATAAGCGTAAACTTTAGTTGTGTGAATTTGTGAATGATTTACAAACATTATATCAAAATGTATTCAAATGAATTCTATTATTGCTGAATTGATAATTAGGTTATGCTGCTCCGCTGGCAACGCCACCTGTTCTCGTGATTTGCCAAATGACTAGGGATGTGCTCAGAATAATGGTTGGGCATTTTAGAAGCTAGAATGGGCGTGTATTCAAAATGAGATTACTGAAAAAAGAGGCAATCAAGCTCAATGTTGGAGGAAATCAGGATTCTTCAGATGAAGTGGACGATAGTTACAAAGAACATTTGTTTGCTTTTTAGGAATGCTCCCTTGCTGATTTTCCTGATTGCTGTTGCATGCCGTGTAAAACATGAACTTTTTTAGCTTGTAAAGAAAGATTTGTATCCTGATGATAATTTGTCTTTTTTAATGAATTTTATATTGCATTACCGACAAATTGAGAAAAACATGGCTTTCGTTTTGCAGAATTCCGAAATCTTGGGAGTAATTCTGTTTACTGCAACATAACCTTGGTCTGACATTTGGTAGCTTTTAAGTTTAATTCTGACTAAACAAAGCACACTTGGATGCATTTGTGAAACGCTAGTCGTCTATCTATTTTTGACATCACTATGAACGTAATTTTGATTAATTTCACTTACGTCAGTGTAATTGAATGGTGTTATGTTACTGTCCTTGATACAAAAGCCTAGTTCACGACTCAACTTGACACCATAATTCACACATCATAATACATAATGCGAAAGTGCGGTGTATGTGCTTACATCCGCCCTTTTTCCCTGGGTTTAACACCGTTTTTCAACATTGTTTCAGTTATATACTGCGGCCAATTACCTAACCAGTTTTCCTGAACTGTATACGAACTAGTACCAACTAACTTTTCCAAAAGGAGCCAGCAACTTCTCCACATATGGCGGAAAATCGACATTTTTGTCGAATTTTCATAGTTGGGTATGACCTGCCGCGACCGGGTTTTGAACCCGGATTGCCGGGTTACAAGTCCAGCGCACTAACCACTGAACCACAGTCGCGGATGCTTACATCCCTTATGACTGGATTTAAACATGACCATAAGAAGTTTCACTAAGTCGGTCTACAGGGATATCAAATTGTTTTGGAAGACAAACACGAGAAAATTAATGTCGATTTTCTTAGCAAATACGTCAAGTTAAGCGAAATATGACTTAGCGTAGAGGAAGAATTTCATACTTCGTGAATATCGTGAAAGATTTCCTTACACAAATAGCATGAGATATCCTTTGACTTAAGCAATGTTTTAAGTACTCCAAATGTAGTCTCTGGAGATGAACATATTCAAGACGAGAGTACAATCAATAAAGTAGACAAGCGATCTCTCAAGTAATTCCAATGACATACCGCTAATTGATTGAATAAGATTATTCAAATTCAATGTTTACTTTAACTCACTGCAACAATGTTGTGTGTTCACTTTGGCAACTTTGAAAGCTGTGTCTGTTTCAGAAGGTGTGTGCTAGTGCACTAATAAATAAACAATGTCTTTTGTTCTTTTAAACTCTTATGCTCTTGAAACATTTCATTAAACGTAGCTTTAAGCCCCGAAGAAATTCACGCTAAATGTCATGTTATCTTGTACGCTTTACTTCTTAAAAGTGTAATCCCACACTGGTGTACGATATTTAGCGTGTAAATTTTCAGTAAAATAAAAACTAGCGCATCTAAATCAGGATTTTAGAATTTTTATTGCTTGTTGGTATTTAAAAGGTCTGTAGTTTATGTTTGTATTAAGACGCGAAATGGAGTTTAAGACACGGAACGGAATTTTATGTACAAAACGGATATTAAAATGCGTATTAGTTTGAACAGTTTTTTTCACTGAGTGCTTTATTTACACACTTAAGCTCTTGATCCATTTCTTATTATGATCTTAAATTTATTCAAGGCTTGTACACATGCGATAAGATGCAATTGATAAATTGAGAATTTCTTTAAACATACCACTATTGATTCGCTAGAAGACGGAAACTTGCATACTACTTTGTCTGCGAGTAATAACGTTAGTATACCATCCTAATAAATGGTTGTCTCTATTACGTATAAACATCGACCCTTTGTACTTCTTATTGTATTGCTGTTGTTATATTAGCGGAAAACTGCCATCTTGTAACTGCGAAAACTTACACTATAAGCTTCAGACACTCATGAAATATGTGAAATTGTGAAGCACAAAGTAACAGAAACCGCACTACGTCTAACTTTTATGTTCAAATTTCATTTTTCTCAAAGTGCGATTATATAATTAGCTTGTATATCATGTGGCGTTTTTTGTATTAACTAATCAGATAATTCCAATGTTTATCAAAAATCACTTTGATGTATCATTTTGGTATCACTTACCCGTTTTAGCTAAATCGTTTTAGTTCGACAACATACGTACTTATGTACTCATGGTATTTGGGTTGTTGTGATATCAATACACTTAATGAAAGATTTATCGCCAAATACCTACAACTGAGAATTCTTTCTATGAGGCATATTTTATTGCGCATTTTCAGCATCTGAATATCTGACTGATAAAATTTGTTGGGTTAATATAATAAGTTTACACAAAATATTAGTCTCTTGCGTTTGAATTATTTTTATTATGTAGATGTATTTCAGTATAATTACACGACCACCATTTGGACCCCAAAAAGAGCGGTCTTTATATTGATGTGGTCTGATTATCGAGCGCAGATGTAGAAAAAATATGGAAAATTGGTTCAAAATATTTGACAAGTCGATGTAATGTAGTCGTTATATTGAGATGGAAGTAAGTTGAGTTTTTACTGTATTTAATTTGTTTGATGGCCTTGCCTTGTTGATGCGATGTAATGCAAGATAACAAGCATGATACAAAGAAAAAAATCTTTAAAAATCAACCTAATTAAATAGGTTTGGGCGTGTTGATGGCTCATTTGGAACTGAAAACGAAGAAATTGACTCATAATGTAGGATAAAGCGTTAATCTCCGTTTTTCAAGTGTAATTTGTATAGAATATATCTCTGGCCTGGCAAAGAGTGAAGCCATTGCAGACAAGCATTGTATCTACTGACAATACTCTTTGAATTTACATCTAGTTATATCATTACCTTGTTTGCGAAATTTTATTCCAATTATTAGTCACGTAGTTTTAAAAACATCAACTTTGATGATGATGATGATGATAATACATACATTCTTGCTTGCTTTTAGAATGGTTGAATCAATATTTTCTACCGTGGTATCGTAATGGCCAATAATTTCCAAGTATTACCTCTATAAAATTTTACAGAATGATGTAGTACGCACTTAAATGAAATAGTTTTAAACTGTATCATTATGGTTTATTATACACGAAACGTACAAATTATAGGCCTAAAAATATAATTGAATTGGTCGTAAATTATTATTCTAGACATGAAAAAAGATACGTATTTCCGGCGTCCCTAGGTATCATTGATTACTCATTATGTATTTACGTACTCAATTAGTTGATCGAGCTATCACGCAAAGCTTCAAGGTTATTTTTGACTCCATGTTTTTTACGACAGACTCTGTGGATATTTTTAACTAGGTATTAGAAGGAAGCAAACATGCCTGGGCGAACAATCAGTTGCCACGAGATGATTAGATTGTCAGTTGTCTCAAGGGCATATTGAGTTCAAATTCTATTTTTATTGGACAATCAAGACCGTAATACCCCATTCAAGATCTTAATGTATTATTTACACAGAACCTCGTCAGGACATAACGCAGTATTCTTGCTGCTTTATGCCTTATGCGCAGAAGGGCCTTATTTGCTTTTCTGCGCATGTGGTGTTTTAATTACCAACCAACGTGCAATATGAACGTTTTGAAATATGTTCATGGTCGTGCTACGAAATGTAAATTATGCAAAATTTCTGGAGGTTTGATTAAAGGTGGTAAAAACACGATAATGTGTTGTAGAATTACTAATACGAAATGTCACGTGGGGCGATGAAAGACAAATAAAATATTTATATCTAATGCACTGTTTCCGGGTTTTTGTTACTTTATTATCATTTTGATTTATTTTCTGTTGTCATGCGAGTTTTAATTGTTCAAGTGATTAGATTAATACTCGTAAAAAAACTTAATGTTAATTGTATAATTTCTAACATAATTTACTTGTCGTTGTGTTTTTCTTTTTGGTTAATGACAAGTTTGTGATTCATCTTATTGGTTTTAATAAGATACCGACAGTGCTTTGTTTTTTACTGACGAATGAGACCTTTGCATATTTGTCCTGTGTCTGACGGCAGAAATTTTGTTCCTGTCGTGAATTAATTACATATTTATCACGCGAATTTTCGAGCAAAAACGAAATAATCAGCGGATTTTTTTACTAATCAGTATTCAACCAATGTTAACTACGCATCTTGTTGATTTTGATCAAAGCAATCCGGTTATCAAAGAGGTTAAGAAGCCATTGCAACCAACGCAATATTTTTTAAACGCAAGCACACACACATGGTTGCGACTTTTTCAACATGATTATTAGTAATAAATAACAAAATTCCAGGAAATGCTGCATCCCAAAACATCCACCTTACCATATATTACTACATGCCAAAACATTCACCTTACCATATATTACCACATGCCAAAACATTCACCTTACCATCTATTACCACATGCCAAAAAATCCACCTTACCAAATATTACACGTGACCAAACATCCACCTTACTATATATTACTACACGCCAAAACATCCACCTTACCAAATATTACACGTGACCAAACATCCACCTTGCCATATATTTACACATGCCAAAACATCCACCTTACCAAATATTACACGTCACCAAACATCCACCTTACCATATATTACCACATGCCAAAACAGCGATCATGACATTCAGTATGCATCCAGCGAAGATCATATAAGAACAGGACATTTTATGTATCTATGCTTCACCAAACATACTGCTGAGTAACTTGAATGAATGTTAAACTGTTAGAGGCAATGACACAAAATGCTTTAGTTTCGCATTCAAGATGAATAAAATCATCAGAAAAGAAGCTAAATGTATCTGTGTTGCATTTTTATTATCCAAAAATACATCAACTGAAGACGAAATAAGGTATTTGATTTGAAGCTGCTCATCCTATTTTTCAATTTTGATTATAGCTTTATCATTGTCCCTAGTCACATAAAATGCATTTCAATGTAATATAATACATACAGTAAAACCTCGTTATCTCGAGGAGTCATCGGGACAGACTAAATGCTCGAGATAAACGTTGTGATCGTAATAACGGGATATTTGTTTGGTAGTTGAAAATAATACACAACTAAGAACATATATTGACGGTACTTTAAAAACTCCTCGAGATAAGTCGGGTGCTCTTAATATCGATGCTCTTAATAATGAAGTTTTACTGTATTGTTTATATATGAAGCGGTTGTGCGAGTTATAAACTGAATGGAATGGTAAACAGACACATATATTGTATAACCTAATTCTGGCAATCGTGAGTTTGTGGTAAGAATGCAGTCATTTAGTTGCACAAGACATCAAAATGCATTTAGTTCAAGTAAAACCAGAATCACATTTGATTGAACTCGACGCGTCAAATATTTCATTCTTTGTAATGGAGTAAAACAATGAACACAAATGAGAAGGAAACACCATCTATTCACGCAACCCTGATATGTAATAGCTGCATTTAGTTTATTTATGCAAAATTTACGTTACCGAGAACAAACATGGATATTCTGTTATGAAACGGTAGCGATATTGATTAAGATATGAATTCATGTAAACGCAATCATTATTATGGTATTAATGTGAACACAATAATTTATTTTCCAATAATAATTTCAATTTCCTCTATTTGAAATGAAAACATCTGAACTTTTCACATCTGAAGACTATTTTTGATACTTTGTATACGATTTGTTGACGTAATTACTCTGAATTATTGCTTTTTTATATTCTGAAGCGTTTAACTCTTGCTCTTCAAATACCTATTACTTGAGTGAAAGGTTTCAAGAGTGTCTGAATAGAAATTCAGTTAACATCTTATTCACATGACGGTTTGTAACAGCCTCTGAATTAGATCATGAAGTTATCAATAAGTAGGTGATAAAATGAGTTAAACAGTTTATGGAGAACGAATTATGAAATTAGCCTTATTTAGAAAAATATTACACATGCCAAAACACACACGCACACACACACACACCCGTTGCCACAAGCTATTACCACACATACACACTGGTGAGCGACTCGTTTAATAGATCTTAAGAAATGCTGAAAAAAAGAACACTAAAAGTTTCTTCTAGAAAAGAATTAGATCCATATTCTTGCCACTGTAACTCGCTTTTTCTGGATTTTGGAATTGAGACGGCTTGAATTACCCCAGGCAGACATTCTGATGCTGAATAAAGAATTTGAAAAATAAACAGGACAGTTTTCTTTTCCAGTCTATTAAAAGAAGCGTGTCTGAAAAACGAAATTCTTTGTAACTCGATGTATGAAAAGAAACGAAACTTTCTTTATCTCATGTTTTCAATTCTTAGATGAAATTATAGGACATACGTGTTTTTAAGGTTTCTGACCTTTTGTGACGATATGGGTCTCTTAATTTCTTAGACGTATTCTTGTACATACGCTTTAAGGCTTTACAAATGCGACTAATGTTCGGAATCTCAGTGATAATTAAGACAAAATTTTCAACTTGAGTGAATCATTGCCATTGGCATTATCTTATCCGGTTTTCACCAAAATATGTATATAAACTCCACATGTTATTAACAAAAAACGCCATTACTTCAAGATGCTTCTGTAATTCCCTGATGCATTTGATAACTGTTTGAATAACTTATGTCTACAGCGCATTCACCTTTAAATGATCCCGTAACAGCGTTTCTTATCGAGTTAGATGCTATCTTTAGCCAGGAATTTAGACTCTTATGTATCTATTATGCCATGTTTCATTGTTTCCAATTACTTATTTGGAATGCGTTCCAATATTTCAGTGTTATTGGTATGTTTTTAATAGCCAAGTTTGTTTGTTTGTTTTGTTTTGGCCCTGGCAACATTATATCATTTACGTAAAGCGGGGAGTTGATATAACCAGGGTGCACATTGGTAACAACTCTGAAGCATCTGTCAGACTTAGGGAATATATGGCTTGATGCAAAATAGAGAGAACATGACTTGATGCAAAAAAAGAGAGAACATGACTTGATGCAAAAAAGAGAGAACATGACTTGATGCAAAGAGATTACATGGCTTGATTCAAAAAGAGAATACATGGCTTGATGCAAAAACAGAGAGTGAATTGCTTGATTCAAAAAGAGAATACATGACTTGATGCAAAAAGAGAATACATAACTTGATTCATAAAGAGAATACATGACTTGATTCAAAAAATAGAATACATGACTTGATTCATAAAGACAATACATGGCTTGATTCATAAAGACAATACATGGCTTGATTCATACAGACAATACATGGCTTGATTCATAAAGACAATACATGGCTTGATTCATAAAGACAATACATGGCTTGATGCAAAAATAGAGAGTACATGGCTTGATTCAAAAAGAGAATACATGACTTGATTCAAAAAGAGAATACATGACTTGATTCAAAAAGAGAATACATGACTTGATGCTAAAACAGAAAAATGGGAATAAATGACTCGGTACAAAATTTAATGTTGCTGCATCGAAAACCTCAGATCTGTGATTGCTTGAACTTTTATGAGTCTTACAAAATGAGCTTTCCGGGCGCATTATTTACGTTTATGTGATTTTATTTTTTGTCCCCCCGGGAGTAAGTGTGAGGTTTGGCCCACAAAATTGATGATTCGAAAAGTCTAATTTAAATTCCCAAGTATGTCAATAGACATCGTGTTTTTGAGGTTTTTAAAAAGTAACTCGCGGAGTGCAGCGGGATAGGTTAGAAATACTTCAGTAAAAATATGTGAAACGTCTACAGATTCATGGGAAGACTTGAATTTAATTACGAATTAATATCATTCATTTATTTTATTTGTGACCATTTCCGTTTGTCATAATCTATATTCACTTACCCCGGGTTTCAGGAAAATGGTCTTATTTTCTGTCTACTCAGTAAAATTTTATTGCAACGTTATTTGGTTGCATGTTGTCAATCTTATTTTGTGATTAATAGTTTCTCTAGTCGTGAATTCTTAGATAGTTTTATATTCGCATGTTTATATCCATTAACATACCGTCATGTTGACAAATCCTAATCAACCAAACTACAGAATTAAATTAGCCCGGGAATCCCAAAGTGCCTGTTCTAAAATCTATAAGTACAGAACTGAATAGGTTTTAGCTGAACTATTCCGGGATGCGGACTGAACGAAATTTATACGATAGTTTCTATTATTATATGCTGATGTGGGAATGTTTAATATCAAATGGTGCTTGTATAAACAACATACTTTAGAAACATAAATACGTGAACTCTTGTGTTGTTATATGCCAATCATTGTTCTGTTACTTACGATTATCAGGAACTGAGTTGTTTGACTTGAGTGTAAATGGATGTCTGTACTTACAATTGAACCTTGGCACTAAGAGTATACACTATTATTCATGTTACGAAAATTTTACATCATGGATAAATAAATATATGCATAAAATAGTTAATCAGTTTTTTTAATGGTGTACAATTAGTGATAGATCTCCTTGCCCGTCACGTCTTATGAAATAGCATGACGCAAATAAGTCTACATTTACATAAATAGAGTTAGTAATTCAATAACCAAGTCCTACAACCGAATTGTTATCTGTACAATTTATAAGAATGTAATGCCCATCTACTGTTGATATTGAAGATTCTGTCTGGCACGGTCCTGTTTTTTCATTGATTTTAATACAGGCTTAATTGCTACTTGAGTTTAAGTGGTATTCGGATGTTGCTTTTTCGGGAGAATTTTGTATCAACTCTAACTAACAAATTACAGCCATTTCGTGATGATTTAAGATAGGAAATACTTGCATGTTTGTCTACTTCTATTGGTAATAGAGTAGCTGATGTGTTTAATGAGTTTGCCCTAGCTTACCGTAAACATTAGAAATAAGTTTGATTTTTCCTAAATAAGCGAAAACTTCTGGTGGAGTGGTTTTTCTCCAAAAAGGTTTAATAGAATTTGAATCAGTGGCATTTTTCCATCTACTTAACTCGCTTGGTTTATTTCTTTGGAAAATAGTAACATTAGATGAATTTAGCATACATTTACCTATCTGATGTTGCATCATACTATCAGCGTTTGTAAGAACAGTATGTGCTGCACATGAAAGTTTCCGCTTCTTTTCTTTCATTTTATTCATTGAGTTGAGTTGATATTTCAGAATTATTCTAACTTTTTATCCCCTGAATATTAAATGTTAATCTTTTTTCAACTATACCTTATTATTGTTACCTTAATTTCATCTTTTTATTACCTCGTCGTTTCATTTGCTGTAAATTTTGTAGATTATAATCTACGTTTTTCAAGCAGGTCCTGTGTCATCAGAGAATTTATTGTTTTCTGACCAGCAGAGTATATGCAAATGAACAGATACTAATCAAGGAATATATCGGTCCGCTACGGAAATCTAACAGATTAATGGTTAAAGGCATTTATACTCAATACAACGTAAGAATTGTAATAATAGCCTTTTATTGGCCGTTCACACTGAGATGTATAGCAGGCTAAAAGACATACGCTTTTACTATATCGCTGAAGCGCGACGAAATGTAAGGCGATTTACGACCGCGACCAATTTCCCTAACTGCAATTTCTCTACCTCCATGGAGAGGATTGTGGACAATTTACGTGATAAAACTTCTGCCCAGAATCGACATTTACCGTACCGAAGTTTATACTTGATCGGGAGGGATTTTATTGGTGAAAGTCTCATAAAATCTAAACTTTGTGCTGTTTGCATGTGACAATCATTGACGTAGGTCGTTTGTTTGATCAAATGATTGAATAAATTGTATTGCATAATCTGTAACGGTGTTATAACTCTTCATTTACGGCTTGGCTTGCTCTGAGTGATTGGCGTCAGTATTGTGGTAATTCGAAAAGTCGACTTTAAGCACCAAATTATGTCATCAGACATCTGTCCTGACTTTTTTTAAAGAAACTTGCGGAGTGTAGCGATACAAGTTAGAAATACTTTAGTAAGAATGCATGAAGCTTTTACCAATCTTTAGGAAGATTTAAATTTAGATAGCAAGTAATTTCATTCATTTAATTTATATGTGACCATTTCCGCTTGTCATAATAATGTGGCTTTTGTACTACCGAATCAGAAGAATGAAGTCAAATAGTCAATGTCCTTTAATTCATGTTATGTCCAAAAATATCATGATAATCATAAAATATATTTAAATCTTTCCTAAAACGAACCAAATTCTTTCGCAATTTTATTAGTCTGCTGGAAAATATAGTTTGATAGCAGCGTGTCTGTGTTTCATCGGCCAATATGCCTCGTAAAAGCATTCATGAATTTGCTATCTTCTTGTGCAGGTTTCAGAGTTTTAAATTCATTCTTATTGTCAAGACATCATGAATGAAAATGGTTTTTAATAAATGTCTTTTAACCGTTACACCGTTGTGAATGAATGTTTTTTTTCTTTTAATTGTTATACGTCAATAACTTAGCATAGATACTGAGAGGAGTTCAGTAAATGAATAATTTGATTCCAAACAGCTAATGCGTCGTGGACTGTAATTTGATATAATATTAATTATACTAAACAAACATATGACAGTATCTCTCCTTCTGGAGTCCTTATTTTATTACGGACATGAAAAACACTATTGTTAAGCTTGAGTCGTTAGTGTTTATTTATTTATGAATCGTTAAACAGGGCTGTCTCATTTTTCTAAATAATATAAGAGTAGCTTTTTTGTTTCCAGTGAGAGCATTTATCCAATTTAGCACAGGAAAAAAATATTCTGCATTATCAAGCTACACGATCAAGTGTGGCGTTTTATCCCAGGTCCTGTGGGACATTGGACCTCAGTAATTGCGATTTGATGTTAGTATTCCGAATATCCTGGTGTGCGTGAGTGATTTCACTAATACTACGACCATTAATTCCATAGTCCTGTTATGTTATTTCTTCTTTTTTTACTATTTTCGTTTACGGTTCTAACTATTTATATCCTGAATTCCCTTTATCTGATTTTGACAGCCTTTGATAATGATTGTATTGCGCGAGTTTCATTAATTCATTGTTTTTTCTGAATGAGTTGTCTCGTAAAAATATTTTACTACAGCACTTTGACCAACAAAGCTATTTCTAAAAAAACCCTGCAGCTGAAATATTGGATTGAATAACTGCGTTTAATAGTTTCGACATTTTGTTTTCATTTTTTTTGTTATTAAATTAAAACTAGTTTTTTTTTTTGCTGCTTGCGTTTATAACACTCGTCGATCGAATTTCAGCGCAGATTCTAGAAACAACAATGGACTCTGTATTCACACGAAATGGAAACATTATTGCCTTCGTAAATGCGATAATAAAATTACTGATTGTTATTTAAGAAAACAGGGAGATATTTAACTAGAGCAAAACTGATAGAATTTAACGTGATGTCCTTTCTGTCCTCATTAAATCATGGAAGAATTTGAATAACACCCGGTTATGCACGTTGTGAAGCAATTTAGAGGGAATTGTAATACGGGCGTAGCAATTTGAAGCGCATTAATAGGAATACAAGCTACTCTTAAAATACATATTGTGTGGTATTACTGCAGTACTGGAAGGTCCTATTCTGTCGACCTATTTCAGAATGAATGCTATTTCTATAATTTTATGTACTTTTTAGTGTCTTCCTCCCCACCAGTCTCAAATTCCACTTATTGTGTCAATTCTTAGTTGTTAAAGACGTATGTGATCACGTGACTAATTGTTTTAGTTTTATTAATCTGCCATTGCATCAATTAAGTATCCATTCGTGCAACAATAATATAATTATCAGATTTTTTGCGATCAAATGAAAGTCAATGAAAGTCATATGTGTCTCTGTCATTCTTGTCACGTTGTACTTGTATTATTTATAGCACATTTAATTTAACTAAATCTTATCTAAACTAATGTTATCCATATATATTTTATTCTGCTTGTAACATATTTTTTAATCAATTACCTACAAAAATTCATGTTTAAGCTTTACGAATAAAAAATTACAGAATAGTAGGTTATTGTTTGCTTTTTTCAAATATAAGGACTTCAAATTCAGTTACAAACCTTTCCAAGTTTTTATCCTCTTCTAACCATTGCGTTATTTCCTTTGATTGAGTCGTTAATTTCCACAATTTGAATCATTACAACAACAGCATTCAAAATGTTCCTTTATTATTCAAGGCTAATTTTATCGGTCGTTGCGTACTTAAGAAGAAAAAAAAATACATTATATCTGTAAGTTTAACATGGTCCTGTGAATAACTGGAATCCTGGTTTTACTGTTATATTGTATAGTGTTCGCACGTTGATGTCCAATCACACAGTGAACAAAACAACGAGGAAGCTTAGTGTTAACTGTGTTTGTATAGTCGTTAGCGATTCTTGTAGCAATAGGGAAAAAGATATTCCAATACTTCTCTCAACGAAAGATAACTAAGCTAGCGCCAATAAAGCATCGTACATATTTATTTTGAGTAATTTAATCACTTAGGATGTCTTTAATTTCTCCTTAGATCTATACGACAAATTATTTCGTTGTTTTAATGTAGTCGCACAACTGACGTTAAGAAGTTTGTTAAAAGTCTGCGATGCCATGAATTCGGTCAAGTTGCTCTAGTAACCGCAACTGCATACTATTTGAAAAAGAATATTTTTTTTAAATGGACGGGAAGTGTTCATTGTTTTGGTGAATGTGATTTACGGCTTTTGCTAAGGTATTGCAGTGTTGTCACTAAATTATAACAACACAAAGGGCGAGTGAGAGTGTGTGGTTTTGCGCCAGCTTGTTTTTGACCGAATTCTGCATCAGCCCTTGGTTGCTGTTTTTAATAGCAAAAAATGGAAGGAACATTGCTGGAGTTTGAAGATAATCCAGACAAAATACACCAAAATAAAGAAAATAATGTGGAAACAAACAACCTGCATGTTTGTTGAACGTGAATCCCAAATTTATACTATAGTGAAGAAACATACTAGATCAGAATTGGCGAGTTTAAACGTGATGCAGTTCGTCTAAATGACATGCCGACTTCACGATACACGTATCCATTACATTGTCTTTTCTGTCGATTTTCTTGAAATATTTACGAGAGTATCGGCACGGGGACTCTTTGACATTCTAATGAAATATATATAGATCGCCGGATATTTTATCCTTGTAATATATATGTATAGCCTGACACATGGTACACAGATTTTGTCTGATAGCCGGTAATTTTTTATCTCAGTTTAGAATATCAGCTGTCGGTGATTGTCACGTAGTTTGTGAGAAGAAATTCATTTACTTACCGAACAATTGTATTATGATCACTCCGATGTAAGAAGAATATGCGCGGCACAAGCCAAAAGTCCAATTCTAAATTCAAGATCTCAACTCAAAAATCATGTTAAAACAACAAAAGAACAATAAATGAATTAAAAATTTGAGGGATCGATCATGCTACCTTCTTTAGTAGATTCATTGAGGTGAAATGATCAAGTTAAAATACGCTTAGCAAGAAATACTTGTAGTGTTATCCTCCAATGTCGCTGTCAGCTTATTTTATTTACCCTCTGTAGCATGCTGCATAAACCAGGAATATCTATCGAGATAACTTGCGCACAACATTGTTTAACTACATTTATTGTCATTCGTTGGGCTTTATAAACGGAAATTAAAGTTTAAAAGGCGAATTAAAACAGAAATGTGATAATATTTAGAGATTGTTTGTCGTTGCTTACCATGATAAACGAACGTCGTAATTATGTACATATGGCGTGGAGGTGTATACCATTTTATTTAATATAAGACGTCGCTGTTGCTCTTCTATTGTATATTATTAATAATTTCTGCGACGAAAGGTCACAGACGTCATCATATGTGATAAATAATACAGCAGATGTGTTCAGATATTAGTTATAGAAAGATTAAAAATCTGGTGTTGTTTTTTATAAACACATTAAAACCTAGTATTGGTGTGGTAGAACCTAGTCCTTCTAGATAATTTCTCTTGGAATTAACATCGCACTAACAGCCTGGATCATCAGACATCTTTCCAGCTTTAGCTGTAGTAGAAGACCCTAGGTGTACCCTCAGGTTGAACTACCGACATTCCGGTAGCTGGACAGCTTCCTTACATGTGAAATTTGTTTGGTTCTTTTTGTGATTTGAACTCACAGAGGTTTGGGGCTTGTGGTTAGTAAGTTACTTGTCAGAGACCATAAATAACCCCTCGACCACAGTAGCCCCTTAGTCTCTCCTGAACTCTGTAGGATGCATTAGGTTGACGAAACCGCGTGCGATAAACTCCTCTGAACAAACTCGATCAAGCCGAATAATTATTCAATGTTTGAACGTACAAGATAAGTACAGCTCCTATCTGCCATCTTATCGGATTTAATTAGCAGTTGTTTCGTAATGCATTGTCTGCTAAAAATATGGTCAATATTCAGTATCTAATGGGTGTATACTTCCCTCACAATTTCCTGGAAGACAAACACTTATCTTGTAAATAAAAGATGATTAATTGGTTGTGTTTTAGTATGCCACTGTGTCAATTAAACTACCGCAATGTGTCTTTAACATCAAGCTCCGATCGGTTACTGACGTTACGTGTGTATTTGGCAAGCGATGTGGAGGAAACCAATCGTAAATGTTGTTTTATGAACAATCAGCTAATGACGCCATGTATTCACAATTAACGAATTACAACTTGGACCTGTGTATTTGCTAACAACACTTATATTTACTGCTAGTATGAATACATATAACTGATTGTATACTCTTCATAACATATATTGTATTTTACCGAACTACGATAGTTGACCGATTATAAATGTGAAGTTGTGTATGTTAGGTTTGTGATATATAATTAGTAACCAATTAGTTCCGAATTAGTTCGATTAACAGTGAAATTAATCTAATGGTAACGAGCCAATTGCTACGTGGTTAGAAAGCTTGATTTGTAACCAATATACGTGTGCCCTGAAATAAGTGGACTTTCAGTAAGGTAGGGGAGCCAGGATATGCCTTACCGTGACTTCTGTAGATTACACTTTTACATAGATACCAATTATCGCGTGTCATTCCACTAAAGGATAAATTCTAATTACATTGTTATAAGTCATTCATAAGCAGACATCATGTTGTGTGAAAGGTTATATATTCTGATATAAACACTGACAATATTGACCAATTTCTGCTTCAGTCCATCATAAACTCATTGCAATTCATGGAAGCGAAATTGCATATCGCAGAATAATTGCTGTAATTAAGCAATGGACATGGTATTACTTTTTCAGTATTGTGATTTGTAGATACAATCTATAAAGTTTCCTCATCATTAAATGTTCTAAATTGCTTTGTTTAAAATTTTTGTTTCATTATAGGACCTAGATTTTGGATTTCGAGTTTCTGAATGAATGAATATTTTTTTTTCTTCTCATTTATACTCCGTTGCCCAATCTGCAGATAATTATGACGGGCGTATTTTTTTGAAAGTTTTTTTCGCTGGAGTTTAAGATCGCACCAACAGCCAGGGTCATTTGGTGACTGTCCAAGTTTAAGAAGTGGAGGAAGATCCCAGGTTTAGTCCTGGATAGAACCACCGACCTTACATAAGCTAGCTGGACAGCTTCCTCACATGTGACATTTGGTTCAGGGTGGGATTTGAACTGACACCGATGAAGGGCTAGTGATTAAAAGTCAGTGACCATAAACACTTGACCACGGATGCCTCCGACTGTTGTTTGGCATTCTTGTTTTTGTATGATGGATAAAAAGAGCTAAATCAAAGCATTAGTATGTTCAGTTCAATTTACAATTCATGATGTGCCTCACCATTGAAGATGAATGTAGTCACACAAAACTGAATCCTTGTTGCATTGGTTAGTGCGTGAAACATGGGCGGATATCAGCATAGTGTATTATTGCATACTAAAGGACACCAATCTGCTATATTCTTTTATTGTTCTAGCTCGTCAACTCTCTGCATGTATTCCAGATAAATACATTACCAAGCATTACTCCGCAACAAAACTGTGGAAATAGTTTTTGGTTACGGAAACATTGCACGTATTAATCATGTATGAATGTAGGTAAATGATGGAATCTGGTGACGTCGACTTCCTTGTTAAAAGATGTAAATGAGTGTTGATGGCGCATGCGGCAAACATCTTTACTGAAGCTCTGGTGATGGAGTATAATGAACTATCGAGTGTGTGTTATATTCCAAAACAGTTTGAAACTTTCATTTTTCATTTTCTATCGTTCAGCTTTGAAGAAAAGAAATTACTTATTCATGTATAATTTACCCAATTCGGCTACAGAAGTGGTTCATAGCTGCAGATTAATTCGTCACAATGTCTTTGTCCTTTGACCTTGACCCCATTGTTGTGACTTCAAACAGTTATTACCCACGCAACTATTTTGTTCTGTCTGTCAGCATTATAGTATTTCATATCTCTGAGTTATCTTTGAATCAGAAAACATTGAAGAGCTTACTTATCTGTATTTAAAGCAAGTGCGGCTGAAAATATATTTTGACGGGCGCGATGAAGTATGGACTCTGTAAACATGACTCTCTCTCTCTTTTTACTCTCTCTCTCTCTCTCTCTCTCTCTCTCTCTCTCTCTCTCTCTCGTCCTCTAATTACTTCAAATATCACCCACGATCGCGATCTCTAAGATAACTTTATAATGAAATACTTTTAGTAGTGTTAGGGTATTTTGTTGAGAAATACACGTACACCATTCATTTATCATTATGCTTTGTTTAACAATGTTGAGGGTACATCATGCCTCAGTCGACTGCAATAATGTGATTGGGTTTATCCTGGTCGTATGATGTAATGTATGATTAAGGATGACACTCGTGACATAGAAGTTAATTCATACAATATCAAGAACGTAACATTAATCCATCAGTATCACTCAGGCGTTTCGATTTCTTCGTGTGAATAAGTGCGAACGGGGGATATTTATTTGCCCGCATCAAGTGAAGTGTTTTGGACCAGAAAATGGCAAACAAAACATAATTATGATGAATATATGTCTCACTTACTCCCGTTGATTGTTATTGTCATTATAACTTGTTGTGAAACAAAGAGTAGGGAAAATCTCGGCAGGTCATGGCAACTCCGTGGGAATATTATTTTACAGAACAATACAACCCAATTAACATACATCAGTTCACATCAGTGAAAGACAGATTTATTACATCCGCAATTACGAAATAGATTTTTGCTGGCAAAGGCGACTAAGTATTGAACTTTCAGGATAGACTGTTAAATGGTAACTCTAAGGCCATCTTTAAAAAATGTTGGCTTGTGGCTGTGCGACCCAAACTTGAAATAGTGGGTAGCTAGGTAGGCTTTTCTGTATACATTATATGCTTGTACGAAAACGAAATGTTTTAGTAAAGAACGGAAAGGCAATGACAAAGTCGCTAAAAGATGAGTTGGTTATTTGTAAAGCGTCGGTCGTGCAACTTCAAGCCAACGATTTTATGGATGGACTCATTGATAAATAATGCAAGAAAAAACAATTGAATACAGTATGAAAAGGGCTAGAAATAAAGTTTGTTGACAACAGCCATCTCTAATTAGGATAATTATATCGTAGAATGTCAAGTTTTTAATACATGCCCTGGGGTCTGTAACTGAAAAAAAACGGCACATGTTTACCCTGTTTTTACTAACCCGGAAACACAATTTTACTGTAAATAATTAAAATATTTCCATGTTCCGAACTCCATACTTAATTACTGCCACTAATAAAGGAAAACTTTATGATCAAATTATTGACTTTCGGTAGTTGTAAAATATTTGACCGAATTAAAACCCTCGGCAAGAAATTGCTACTGTAGTTTCTGAGTGTATAACATGTCTGGACAATTTAAATTGTGCAAGACTTTAATTGCGCACACAAAATGTTGTAAGTTTCCTTTCGTCTACCCTAAAAAGGCATTATCAGACTTGAATGTAAGTGATGAAATAAAGGAAGCACCAAAGTCATTTTATCAACGTCAAAATTCTCTTTTACGTTAAGCTTCATGGTGTTTCAGACGCCTTTAAATGATGTCTTGTCTTATCGCAGATACTGAGGAAGTCATTATTGTTGACAGTCGTGTGAAATGTTTCTTTGTGTATATCTAGACACAAAGAGATTTTCAAAAAGTTTTGCTGTATGTCGAATGATAACATCAAAAACATAATTATACCTGTTCCGCTATTATCCCGAAATATACAGGGTCAAAGGTCGGCAGAAGGCTTTGTTCCGAATTTATTTCTTTAGTTCGGTGAAAAGGTTCATATGAAAATGTAATGTAAATGGAAATATCGGTTAGAGTATAAATACCCGAGCCCAAATAAATATCTAGTGTCTGGAAAGAGTCGGTCGGATTACCTTAGAAGGATTGTGTAGGCAATGTTTGACAGATTTGTTGCTAATTTTTTAGTATTTATTTTTGAAAACAGTAAAGGTTCGATATTATGATCGTTTTGGGGACCAAACAAATCCTTTAAGTATTGAAAACCCGGTCCGAACATAAGTGGCCGTTATAATGATGTTGATGCTAGTTGAGGTTACCCTGTACTTCTTAAATTTGAATAAGAAGCTTCCGTGTTCGAGTGGTTAGTGTCTCTGACTAGTAAACACTAGCCCCTCACCACTTTGAATGCGAATCCCATCCGAGACCAGACACAATTCAAATCACGAGGAAGCTGTCCAGATAGCTTGTGGCAGGCCAGTATTTCCACACAGATGTATAACTGGGATCTTCCTCTACTGTCAAATCTGGAAAAGCTTGTCAAATGACCCTGAGTGTTTGGTGCGACCAAGGACCAAAGAAGCCAAATTTGGATTATTTTATATACCGATAGGCATTATATCAAATCACTCTGTATGATCAATCTTACTATATTTTATCACATGTGATAGTTGAGAGACATTCAGGGATGATTTCTATTAAATTATTTTTGGTTGACAATAAATCGGCGATGACGGAGAAAGGACGATTCCACGATGGAGTAAGATATCAATAAAAAGCTTTTTTGTACTTTGTACGAGCTGAAAATTTAATATAAAGTAGGTGAGTATATTTTTCTAGACCAATTAATCCATACAAACAAGAATTGACAAGCAGACGAGGACTTGTAAAAATGTAACACATCAACCTTAGGAAGCGAAGTATGTGTGTTGGAAATGTATTATTTCGTTATAATTTGATGTTGCTTTTTGGAACCGTCTGCAAGATATCTGGTCTTCATTACTATATTTAACTGTTATTAGCCCATTGTAATTACAGTTGTTAATACCGAAGACCCGCTGTCTCAGATACAGCAGTCTGGCATATTATGTGCAAGCTCTCCAAAGTAACACCCTTTGGGAGAAGCAAAATTATGTTGTTGTTGAGAGATTGTTACTCTAGAGAGGTTAGATTAATAGTTAAATCGTACAGTGGGAAAAATCATGCCGTTGCTGAAGGGTTGTTGCTTAAGAGAGGGCTGCTCTAGGGAGGAGGTTGCACTGTACTTTGTATGTAAGTAACATTAGTCGACTTGACAATAAACGCAGTAAATCCTCTATTAGGGGCAACTTGAATATTAAGACCGCCGCAAAAACTTTATTTCGGACTTTTTTTCAGTTTCCCTTTATAATTCAACCTGATAATGAGGCCAACTCGGTGTTTGCGATGGCCGTGGTCCAGTGGTTTGATCGCTGGACTTGTAACCCGGCAATCATGGTTCAAATTCTGGTTGGGGCAGGTCATACCATTCTATGACAATGTGACAAAAATGTCAATTTTCCTCCGCACATGGAGAAGTTGCCGGCTCCTTGTAGAAGGGAAAGTTAGTATTGATCTGTATACAGTCCAGGAAAACTGCTCAAGTGAACCGGCTGCCGTATTGCCGTATACAACTGAAAAATTGTTTAAAAATCGTCGATAAATCTAGTGAGAATGAAACGATGCTTATGTTTTATTTGGTCCCAAAGATGATCTTAGTTGACCTAGATTTCACTGTATATACTGACACGGTAAGAATGTTTTAACGAAAGAAGCGTGCATTCTAGTTCGGTAATTTTATATAAACGTTCTTTTGAATAAATCTAATGTAAAGGATTTAGATAGTAACATTTTTATAGCTAAAGCACTTCAGAAAGCAGGTCTGCAATATGGGGAGTTAAAATACTGAATGATTCAATTAGATAGCCATCAGTATCTTTTTGACTTTTTAATGCATGGATTTCTTCATTTGTGCATTTATGACAAATTGTGAGACGGGAACCATATACACTCACTGCTCATTTAACCTCGTGTGTTGGTTTTTTGCTGTTTTCAAATCAAACTGGTGTTGTATATCTGTTAGAATTGAAAACATGATTGAATGTTATCACGACGCCGTGTGGAAATTCTGATTTTTTTTTGTTGTCATTAAATTTTAGAACGGATTGAATTCGCACTGCGATTGTTTTCGGAATGTCATCAAAACGTGTGAAAGTAATTGTTAATCATTCAAGTGCTTCTGAATTGTGCACCAAATTATAAACATGATGTAAACCATGCTTGTGACGCGCAATTACTTGCTTTGCTAATCGTATTAGGTCTCGGTGATCTACTGAGTAGATCTGCCGAATGAATTAGTCAGACATCAATATTTAGAATCAATATTAACTGAATGTATAATGTAATATCACTTGCTATAGCAATCGCTAGTACATCTGTACCTTATGTGCTGAAAGAAGAACAGGAAACATGGTCAAGGTTCTTCTGTATAATCAGGAGAAGATATAACATTATTTCGGGACCAGATTCAACATTTATCGGGTAATTATGTTAAATATATTTACCAGCATCCAGTCGTACTGAAATACATATATTTTGGCGCCAAACATCGTAATTCCGAGGTTTGTTGTTGAATAGAAGTAGTTTATGGTAGACCATCATCTGAATATTGTGGAACTTATACCAGAATCTGTGCAAAAATATTGTCACTGAATCAATTATGAATTAACAAGAGCAAAGTCTTCCAAACTGGAAAAGATGCTCGCCCATACAAAGGTTTTACATTACTTGGCCTTGTGAGTATTAATATATGGTGCTTCAACGCATGCGAGACATTTTTTAAATCATTTCGTTGATGTGACAGAAATTAAAGATCTGCCATAATAGATTTACTTCTCGTTCGTGATTCATTCCTTTGCATATTTTCGAAAGAAACTTGAAATACTGACTCGGTGTATAACTACTAAACACGTCGTTAACTGTAACATATCATTCACCTTTCCCACTTCTGAATGGAGATGATGAATGATTGCTTGTCTGTAAATGTATATTGCTAATTCAGTATCTCACTATATTAGGTTACGGAGTTCTATTAGTGCCGGAACAATGCTGATGCCTGGTAATTTTTTAGATATTTTCGTGCTGGGATTACTAACTAAATAACTCACGCTGTTGACCATAGTGAATATGTTTTTTTTCGGACAATGACCTTATAAAATGTCCCCTGTATTATATCACACAGAAACATCTGACTGCTAAGAACACAAATGGCCATGCTGATACTGAAAAAATGAGCTCAAACATTTGTTGATTGTTTAAACAACACATATCCGTACGTTCTCATGCCAGCTTGCAAACCATTAAATTTGTGGCGAAAAGCTCATACATACGGTTTGGGAGCTCATTGTACGTTGCTGAAGACGGTCAGTCTGAGGATGATCTAAAGCTATCTGTTAAGCCTACTTTTTCACTTGGGTTTTACGTTGCACTAACAGCCAGGATCATTTGACGACTTTAACCGAGCTTTAACGGTGAAGGAAGACCCCTGACGTACACCTGGGTAGAAACACCGGACCTTCTGTTTTACAGCCTTATTTCTAAGTTGCATGCAATATAAAATTGATGTACTTGTTCGCCTTGGTAATCTGGAACACTATATTTGATAAAACGAATGTGGCTGCGTATATTTGTTAATGTACTGTCTCCCGCAAATGAGCAAACAGCGCTTATCTCCTGACGGATATTCGTGTTTTTATGAACGTGTCAATTCCTAACATCTTACCAATTCATTATTACATTATTATGGAAATGTAATCGAGTTATCTAAGTACACCAACTCTAGTTTACAGTGTGCCAATGCGTCTTCCCGATGTTTTTATCAAACCAAGGTCAATGGATACAGCTCTTCGTCCATGATAAATCACTTATTGTTGAACGACCAACTGAACTTAAATACCATTAAAAATCCCTGAATTTCTTTTCTTTAAGTTACAAAATTCACATAAGCTGCAATAAAACCTCTCACTTCAAATTGGCTTAGAAATTCTCCCAGCTTTGCACTTTAAATACACTACCTAAACCTTGCTGTCGCAATA
This sequence comes from Lutraria rhynchaena, assembly GCA_008271625.1. Taxonomy (NCBI): domain Eukaryota; kingdom Metazoa; phylum Mollusca; class Bivalvia; order Venerida; family Mactridae; genus Lutraria; species Lutraria rhynchaena. The sequence continues at coordinate 12,222,670 of VIBL01000001.1, read as the reverse complement.
AAACGCTTTTCAAACACTGCTGGATTTTCGCCCGTCTTAAAATATTTACATTTTTTATCAAAGAATCCTCGCGTGCTGGATTGATGTTTTATTGTCATTCGATGTTTTATGCGATACAGACGTTTTGATAAGGACAGTGATGTTACTGTGAAAATCTTGTTTTTTTATTAAATGATTGAATGTTCCAGTTTTTGCCAATCGCAAGTGTCTCCTTCTTTTTGCTTTATCGACCTATGTTTAATGGAAGTGATGTTTTGCGCTAGAATGACATCGTTCATGTAAATACGAATGTGTGCTTATATAGACAGTGCAAACCCTCCAAAGCAACACCCTTTGGGAGAAGCAAAATTATGTTGTTGTTGAGAGGTTGTTGCTCTTGAGAGGTAATATTATCAATTATAGTGAAGTTATTGGAAGCCGGTCGAAATATAAGTGTTATAATAAAGGGGTTGTAATATTGAGGTGATTACTATATGAGGTGTTACTGTAGTTGCGCACGTAATGCTGGGGGATTGGTCGCTACTGAGAGGTAACCAAGGAGCTTTGGTTTGCACAACTGTATAAACAGAAACAAACACTGCATCGTATAGTCATCACGATACTATTAAAACCGTACTGTGTCATAGTGACTAGAAACAGTATACATTGTACATGTTTAATGTATAGGAAGAGGGTGGTGAAAACAAAACATGAATATCTTAATGTCTTTGTGCTTAGATAAGTAAATGAATGCTATGAATGTTATGAATAACCACGGTATTTAGATCTTATTAAGAATTCGGTTTTAACATTCTGGCAGTCTTAATGCCAAATTGAAACCGGTCCGAACATAAGGGCTCTTTATAATGAGATGATCCTAATATTGAAGTAGTTTCCAAGTCTGGTTGCATTTATTTAGATGGTAACAGAAGCTTGGGCTGTTGAACCCTCCCCCTCCCCTAGTATTTTAAAACGACTGAATGTCACCTGACAGCCAACAGATGGAATGTTTTACGTAGATTTTGAACTACGTTCCTGCTGCAATACGACACGGACGTTAATCATCCTTCGCCATAGAAAACATATAACTTTGTCAGCGGTTATAAATCATGAAATGTAGTTACGTTTCGACATTGATCCTTACAGTTTTAATGTCTTTCAAATGTCTGTTCAAACTTTTGTCGCATTTACCACTGCGATAAGTTGAGCTTTGATCAAATGCTTGGTATTAGTTGGTGTAGTTGTTTTGAACAGTGCAAGCGGTCTCCGTGGCTGGGTGGTTATGGTCTCTGACTAGTAATCTCTAGCCTTCCACCGCTGTAACCAAATAAATTTCATATTGTGACAAGCTGTGCAGGTAGCCTATGGAAGGTCGATGGTTCTAACCAGGTGTACGCCTGTACACATCCTCCATCGTGGAAGCTGGAAAAGTCGCCAAATGACCCAGGTTATTGTGCGACGGTAGGGCCTACAGAGGGAAAAATAAAATTGAGCAGTTTTGTTAATATATGCAAGTTGTATTTTTGAAACGTTATCTTCAACAGATGTTAAACTAGGTGACAAAGGTACGTGTGAGAATGTATGGAATTGGTTTAAGGCGCTTTTTCTTGAACTTAGAGATGTTTTTTGTCATTAATGCTTTGTTGAGATATGTATGAACATTACCTTAAGCAAATACACGGGGCTGAATAATAGACACCTATTTCAAAGTCTTGACAGATCTAACGTGTTCGTTAATGTTCTCATATGTTGCAAATTATCAACAGACTAGTATTGATATAGTCTGTCTTGCTGTGTTGATATTTTGTGTCATATAATTATCCTACAGCCACGCGAATGTAACTAACTTCTAAATAAATTAATGATGGAATTATTTCTATGTCGAATTTTCTTCTAAACTTTTCATGATGCATTAATATCGTCAAGGAGCAATTTACAAAATTAATGTGAAATGTCTGGTTTAGAATGAATTTAATTTCGTGCTATCTTAAACTGTTTGATTTCCGCAGTTATTTAGATGGCGTTGCTATCCGAATGTCGTTTTAGGGACACCAGCTTAAATTGTTTCCCTAATCATCTCTGCGTTGTTAAGACTTCATATCTGGCTAGAAAAAATATGTACAGGGGTACTTGACAAAAGAAAGTTTGGGTATGAACATTTGGAAAAAACTTCGATGTGGCTCGATGGTCTAGTGGTAACGCGCCTGACTACCAATCGAAAGGTCGCGGGTTCGAATCTCGGTTCCGGCTTCAGGTATTTCAGGGACATTTTATCCGTGCCCACGCTCCACTTCTGAGCCCAGTACTCTGTTTAAAAAAAATCAAAGGAAACGGGTGAGGCGTGTATCGGTGTTTTACACCAGGCACGATTAAGAGGTCAGGAGGAAAAAATAGGGTTATATAATCCCTGTTCTCCTGTATCGTCTCCCCCTCTCTCTCATTCTCTCTCTCAGCCTCGTATCTATTTAAAATGAGTTCGAGATCTCTAAGAGTCTTATTTTTCTACAATATTTAGTGAGGATTGCGAGTGGATTAAAGTGATTTCCACTGAATCTGGTCTGGAATTTATTGCATTCAACATATGTTTGTAGGATAATTGCTTTTACTCATAACTTGCCTGTTTTTTAATTGAACTTACATTTTATCACCCATTCGTTCTAGTGTTGTGGAAACGGAATGTTGTAATTAAGACTAAAAATCAGGGTTCAAGCTGATCCATTTCCGGATTGTTTTCAAAAGCGGAGCATTAAGTCATTTTAATGATTGTTTAATATGTGGTGCCTTTTGTTCATATTTTTTTGTCCGTTCGCACGATCTTCAGTGTATTTTTTATTGTTTGTTGTACCATCAGAGATGATGAATAAATTAGCTTTGTCTAATATCTAATCGTTAAATTGTCGCCGTGAAACATGTGCCTGGATTTTGCGATCTCTTGATAAATAGGTCTATACTCTGCTAGGTGGAATTTGATGTTTATAATTAAATTGACTATTGTCTCGCTAATTAGTTAAATTAGGCAAAACCCTGATATTAAGAAAATCTTTTTAGGCATAATAAAACGGTTTTGATACTGAGTTAGCCTCACGGTTAAATTTAAATGTATAAGAATTATGAAAAGTGGTCCGAAGATAATTCATCGTTTACAATGAAATGATGTTTAGGTGATCGCAATGTGAAGTTTTACAGTATATTGATTTTTTATCCAAAAACAGAGTAATATAAGTTGTTGTCTTGAAGTTGATATGATTAACCGTACAAATTACATTTTTGATCATGATTAGCCGATTACAGCCTGAAAGCTATAGACCAAATTTTTAGTAATCTTTGTGCTGGTTGGTTTAACAGTGATGAACGGTAAAGCCTCAACCTTTGGGGACCGAAAATATTGTCATAATAGTGAGATAGTCTGATTACCAAGTTGAAATGTAGAGTGGTGTATTGTAAACCAATCAGAAAATAATTGATCGTTATAATGGAGTGGCCGTTATAAAAGATGGTCGTTGGGTGCGGTTTTACTGTATATAATGCTTGTACAGCTTAAACTGTTTTATTTTGTTCTAAAATGTACGATATATCGATAAAAAACAGTCTAACAAGACCCGTACTATTCTGGCAAGAACCTATTATTGTATTAAGTTACACAAACATATTATTTCCTTCCATTTGAGCCGTCGGTTCGAATAAATATCAGCTTATATTATTCCTATACAGTGTCTCAACTATGTTCCAAGTTGCTGACCCCAATTAGGCTGACTGTCTGTACCGCCTTGTCGAAATGCTGTATTTTCTTTGCTTTCAACAGTTTCTTATAAAAGTGACAACTTCCACTATTTATTAATGGTTTATATCACTAACAATAATATATTTGCATAAGGCACATGTGTCATCGTACACAATCAATTAAGAACTATGTATAAAGATACATAACTTAAGGATATAAGTCCGTGTATTAATTTATTTTTTCGATTTTATTATATTTTTTTGTGATTTTCCGTAGCAGTTGTCGAAGTTGTTTCGCATGTTGTTTTAAATAAAAACTCTATGTTCTCTCATTGTGTTTGATTTTGTAAATGTGTGTTGAAATACGGGGTGGTTTTTATGCTTTTATGCAATATATATAAATTTACGTGTGCCCAGATAATGTATCAATTTTATTAACTTTTTTTCATAAGCTTTGATTTTTCAAGCGTTCTTTGCATTTTTCTATTGGATCCGAAAAGATCAGGTATAAAAGTCCGCGAAATAATTGAACCGTTCTTGAAATTGGATATTTGTCGAATTGTTTCAAAAAATTGTCTAAATGTTCTTAATGTATCCACCACTCTCAATGTCGCAATACATTGGTAATTACATTTCAATGGTGTAATATCTGTTTTACAGACGATGTTTCTGTGCAGAAGTTACATAAATCCAATTCATGTCTGTCTATCTCTCCGGCCTTCAAGTATCCACTCAGATATTTTGGAGTATTTTTTCCTTCACATTCCGTTACAGATACTGCAATAATGTATTACATGATGTACCTTGCTTAATAACATGTTAAAAGTACGTTCTAATGCAGTTAAATGCACTAGGTCAACTTGTTTCCTGGTGCCACAGCGATGTTAAAATATGCATTCGTCATGACGTGATGTCTTGATTTTATTGTACGTTGTAAAACCCATGGAAATAATTAAGGACCATTTTCACTACGCACGTACTACAGACTGTTAGTGCGCAAAACAGTGAACAGTGTCATTACTTATCTAGTCCGCTGACAGCGATATGTTTATTGAACAATTATCAAATATTCAGTCGCATTTGACGGTAATTCGATACTGATTGGTCATGTGTGGTCATGTCAACCACAGCCGTATAACGTGTTGCACGGGTTCGAAATAGTGTTCAATTACCGCACGAAATAAACGATTCTGTGTCTGTTTATTGAAACATAAATTACATTAATATGAGCGTAAATTTGAATAATGTAATATTTTGAAGGAATGTAAAACGAACATACTTATGACCGTGTCAAAATCAATCCGATCAATTGCCTTTGTGAACTTTGTGAGCCTTTGTGAACCTTTGTAAACCTATGTGAGCCTTTGTGAACCTTTGTGAGCCTTTGTGAGCCTTTGTAAACCTATGTAAACCTATGTGAGCCTTTGTGAGCCTTTGTGAACCTTTGTGAACCTTTGTAAACCTATGTAAACCTATGTGAACCTTTGTGAGCCTTTGTGAACCTTTGTAAACCTATGTAAACCTATGTGAACCTTTGTGAGCCTTTGTGAACCTTTGTAAACCTATGTAAACCTATGTGAACCTTTGTGAACCTTTGTAAACCTATGTAAACCTATGTGAACCTTTGTGAGCCTTTGTGAACCTTTGTGAGCCTTTTGAAACGTGGGTCTTTTTATTCGAAACGTTTTTCCATAACTTATTTCACCCGTCGGTGAAGGATGTATGCTCTATTCTCACATATACCCTTCATTAATAACAAAAAGTAACCTATATTTATCCATTTGACACAAAGCTTGGATTGTCGATGTTTGACCTTTTTGTTTTTTTTACCAAACATAACTACAACCACGTGATGTACAAATGGCTTAATTTGGAACAATGGTATGTAAGAACACATTATGGGAGTAAGTTCATTATAATAAATAGCTAGTTAACGAACACAGCGTAGGTTTGATGTTCTCAGAACTCGTGTTAAGCTGTAGATCAAGGTGTTGACAATAATCGAATGGTAATGTAATTTTTTGGTCAGCGCCTACGTAAAAGTGTTAAACAGTATGTTTTTTTCTTAGGCCTCTAGTGCACTGCGCTGCAATTTCCTGTAATTGTCTTTGATCTAAGCGCCTTTTATGGCTGCTGATTACCGGTTATCGGATCAGCAATAAGGTTCTGTGATATAATCTAGAACCAGTCTGAGCGACATTATTTTTTACATCATTAAAGATATAAATAATGATTTTCTATTTCCTACCCAGACATGTTAGATTCGTACAATTAATATCAGACAATTGCAACATGCTAATCTAGCACCATATAGTTGGGATTTAAGGCTAACACAATGGCGCACCATATGACGTCTTATTTAACTGCTTTTCGTTGATATTATTTTTGAAATAACAGGATTCCTTACTTAATGTATTCCGCTAGGACAGTTTTTTAAACAATAGAATGAACGGTACAATTTATCCGAATGGAACATTTATTTCATTTTTGTGTAAAGTCATTATGATCGTTTATAATAGTGCGAATATTGTTTAACAAGTTCGTAGATTTTCTCTATAATTTTCTCCAGTAGGCATAAAATTGGTGAATGTCTTAAATTTTTGTAATGGTCGCCACCTCTGATTCTCATGCGGAAAGTAATCCAATGATTACAGAATGAAACAGTAGATACGTACTTGCTTTTAACTCGGGAGCACAAATGGGATCCACTGCCTGCTTTTTTAACCGTAATATCACTGATTAAAGAAGTTATTGGAAACAATACAAACAAACAAATAAACAAACGCGCTATTGCTAGTTGTTCCTGATTGGTTCTGTAGTATTAGTTTTTTAACAAAACTTAATTTGCGAAAGCCCGCATCAACAAAAATAAACCGCCGTAAATGCTCCCTTATGATGCACTTTTAGCCTTTAAATGACATTACATTTTGTTGACTTAATTGATTGTTTTCTGAAGGTTAATTAAATCCCACTGTTAGCTGACTTAGCATTGGAACCCTTGCGATTTTTTCAGTATATTCTGTAACTTTAAAGGGACTAGACTCCAGTTTTATGATTCATTTTTATGAAACCTAGAAAGTCTGTTCCTTTAACAGTGATTAAAATTAACAGTAGTATCAAGAATTTTACTATAATTTTAATCACAACACTTACTTAATCTTCAGATACCTTCACAATATCTGAAGCATTAGGCCATCCTTAAAGATTTGTTGGTTTGCAGTTACGCCACCGACTCAAAATTCCTGTACCTAACATTTTAGTGACTTTGCAATTTTATGTTCATTCTCCATGTCTTCAGTTCCAGTTTTCAATCTTACCAAAAAGTTCAACAAATCAACATATTTTGGAGATGGCCTTCACGCAGTTCAAAAAATACTAAAAGTTAAGTTTGAATTTAGCTGCACCAAGTGTTCATCTTCACATAATATTGACAAATTTACCAAAAATGAATGACAAGACTTTCTTTTTTTTGTGATGTTTCATTATAATTAATTTCTGATGATAATCTTGATTTGGTCCTTTTAAAACGTCTAGATCATATGTGTGCGTTTGATAGATACCTTGAGTTTTAGCGATAAATTGCACGGCTTCATGACACAAATAAATTAGAATGTTTACCACTTCCGAGAAATAAGCCCTTACCGCAATGATTAAGTTTTTGCAATTATCTGAGCTGAATTTAAGTGAACTTGTATTATTGTATTGAAACACGCACATATCATCAAATTCTTCTTCGACGAAAGAGATGATATTGAAAACTTGTTTTTGAATCTTTGATTATAACATCAAACATGATTGGAGAAAATTAATACCCCGTACTAAAATAACTGTTTTTAAGTCTCGTGAATTGAAACTTAATCGTACATTGCTCTCTTCGCAAAATTCCATCAAAACTTCTTCCTTCGTAATAACGACACAACACATCAGACTAGAGCATAAATGTTGTCATGTTGTATTTTGCGAGTGCTTGAATGCTTGTAACGTTATAAGACGATTAATGAACTAATAACTGGAGGAGTCAATAACAAACAGTAATTACTAATAAGTAGTGTCTAAAATAAGACGAATTGAGAATTACGGTTTGGGGCCAAATTGGAACAAACATTAAGGATCACAAAGGGGGATTCGGGAGATACATTAGGACAATGAGAACCGAATGAAATAGACGGTTTGGGGGGATAATTAAGATTGTTTGAAATGAAGAAATTCATTTTTGTTTACCTTTCGTATTTGTTGGACGTAACAAATGAAGAGGCTGAAAACATTTTTCATTTTTGAAATACAGTGCAACTTTTCCAGAGTGGCCCCCTCGATCTAACTAGTAATTTAAACTCTCTAGAGCAATAACCTCTCAACAACTACATAATATTGCTTCTCCCAAAGGAATGGTCGCACTGGATTTGGAATCAATTTGGCATCTACGTTATTTGTCAAATATCAAGATCTTTCGAAGTGTAAAAAATGCAGTTGAATCCATATCTATAATCATTATATAAAACTTGAATTATAATCCAATGTTTCTATTAGCAACATAAGTTATGAATTCAGGAAATGTCACCCGTCGCTTAATTTAATCATGCAAATAAATCAGTCTTATTATATTAAAAAAACAATGAGAAGAAAAACACACAAAAAAGATAAATTAGTCTACTAAACCTGGACTAAAATATCTACGATTGTTCAGAATAAACATACAATCCGATCAGTAAACTATTGATGTGCATGTTTTGATGTAATTTCATGTTACGTCGCCATCGCAATTTACGGATTTCAAATCTTCTAGCAGAATCAATTCCCAGTCTTTGAAGCTGAAACAGATTGTATTAGTCGTTCAATTACATAACTACAACTTACATTCTAACTTAATTACTTAAAACATCAACAAGTTCCAATCTTTAGTTAATCTTACACAGCTTCGATAAAAAATTATAATCAGTTGCTATAATTTCCCAATGGATCAAAGATATTCTATGACGGATTAGAGATGTATAGGAAACCGAATGATAAGCACCTAATGAGAAATTAACATCGTTTCAACGACCGATAAAATTTGGGTTCATATCTCGAGTTTAAAATTCCCATCTTTACTTGACTGTCATCGCGTTTCAGAAAGTTGCTATTCTTAGTCGGTTGAATGATTTTCTTCTCTGTTTTTACTGTTTTGGTATGTTTCGTTTATTGTATGAATTGTTTTCATTTCGACATTTTAATGGTCCCCCGAAAACGGGAAAACTGTATTTTTCGGAAAAAAAAATGTTCGGCAAGATACATTTTTCCCGTTTTCGAGCCAAGTGCGTTCATCAATGGAAAAAAAACATTTCATTGCGCTTGTAGTTCACACTTTTGGCCTTAGCCTCCGCTTTATTTGGTAATACTTGATAAAGAAATAAAGAATTTAAAATTAAGAAGATTTCGAATCGAGCGGTTTGTTGAAGAACTTTGCTTGCCTTATTACCAAAAAAAAAAACACGTCAAAGTCACGTGGTATGGACACACTGAAACAGATGTTTTGTAATTCAATCTCGCGTATATCTGAACTCACAGGAGAACAATCCGAAGAAGAGACACACGCTGAATAAAGAAAGTATACTGTAGTTGCATTAAATTTTATTGGTATCAAACTCCGTTGATTTACCATTATCGGCAAATTCGTGAGTACGTAAATTCGCGGATTTTTCAAATTTCGGATAATGTAATTTCGGATACATTCGTAATTTTACGAACATTTTAATTCGTGGGTACTTGAATTTGTGGATAAGCTCACCCACGATATTAAATGTTTCACAGTATAAAGAATTTAAGCTTAGAAGGTAGAATCGGTAAAAGGACATAATTGGACTGAACCATACTACTGAATTTAACTTTAACGAACAGCCGAAAGCACCCGATGGAACAAGTACTGATGTCAATGTTTATAAGAGTAGCGGAATAATCACGTTTAGTTAAATCATTAAAATAGTTTTAATGAACGTAAACAATAATTCCTGTCCGACTAGTTTGTAATTAATGCTTTGAAGTCGCTAATGATGTTCTTCCAATAAAGCAGTAAAGAAACACAAAGCCTAAATATATATCCGTATCATTGTCTTCAACGCTAATTAATTACATATGATCAAAGATCTTACAGTCTTAACGAAGAAACTTGATCTGATTCATTGATCAAGTTGTGATTTTCGTCCATTTTTATGTAGTTCTTCTGGTGATATTAAACTCCCATCATTTGAAAGCCGGAGTTCAAATGAAAGGTTAAATGTCACATAATTTGATCTCTCCAGTGTTATTTGTGCTGTGTGTGGACCGAAAATCGGCATCAAATGATAATAATCACTGTTTTTGTCGATGTTTATCCTTCACCGAAATGATACAATACCCATCAAGTGATGAACGTTGTGTTTTGGTGTTGCTATTGTAAGATCAACCAAGGTTGGGAACGAACATATTTAACTCTTTAACCACGACCACTGTGGATTTCCATGACTCTATTTTGTCTATTGCGTAATTAGACTATATAGAATATTATAGAATGTGTGTATCAGTTTTGATTAATATTTATCCGGTCATAATTTAGTTATTGTTACAGTACTGATTTTGAAATGGTTAGATCGATATTTTTTGTAAGTGGTGGCACTGTCTAAGTTTACTACACTTGCAGACAACGCTCACCGTTCATAGCTGACTACAAAATCGGTAACAAAACATTTATTTTGGGAATTCTTGGGTCAATGTCACTATTGTTGAAATAGGAGAATGGTTTCCGCTCAATAAACTGTTGAAATCTGGTTTGGTCGCATTGCTGCGTTTCTTGTTTTATTATGATTCTTATAATCTCATTCGTCCTATAAAGAAAACCTGTCAGTTTCCATATTGTTGAGAAATCATCAATTGTTGCCCGGATCAACTGCTTGAAACATCATTAGATAACTTTGTGGAAAGAACATTTATCCTGTATACACATCAAAATGGAGATTTAGTGTTTGACACGTTAATTACTCTTGTATTTCATAAGATATTACGCAGCCTTTTCGTTCACTGTGAATAAATACTGCAAAGATGACGACATTCGCCCCAAACTTTGTCATTATATGCCCATTTTTATGGGAACACCCGCGGTGGCTGGATTGCGGCATGTACACTAGTTGTTCTCTCTCTAAGTTGAATAGTTGCCAATCAGTCTTCACCATACTTGATCATTTTTGTAGATGTTATACCAGGGCCAAGTATTAAAAACAAAGTAGACCTTGGCGCTCGTTAAATATGGCTCCTGAATCAGCTAAAAAAGATGAAATTGACATTGCCTGCTCTCGAATTTGTACAGTCCCCTTCTGATTGTCTCCAGATAATTTTGACAGGCGAATATTGTGACAGTTTGGCATTCTTGTTTTATATGTTGTCTGTTGGGGCTTTGTAACCGCTTCTTGATATTGCTTGGAAATCTTTTTATACTTCTTAAAACACCTAACGTCCGTTATTGAAGTTTAAGAACTTCAGTGAGACCTCTATGAACATCTTCGGGACCCCCAAAAAAATCGGTCGTAATAATAGGGTGATCTCATCATCAAGTTGAATTATAGAGGAGTTATTGGACGCCGGTCGTTATAACGAGGTGGTCCTAATATTGAGATGGTCGCTATTTGGGGTTTTACTGTGCATGTATTTAAAGAAAACACTGATCAACGCATGGAACGTCCATCCTTTTTCAAGCGCCTGATTATTTCCATTACAATTGTAATACAATAGATTGACAAAATACTATATCTTTGATAAAATGCTTCTGTATTTACTCGCCTGCTTTCATCTATTGCTTGTTTTGTGTAATAGATTTCATTGGTGATATGTCAAGCGTACAATGAATACTGTAAAGATCCCCTTGATATGATTGATGGCTTAATCACGCTGGAGCTATTTTTACACCTCATTGAAAAGATTTTTTGTCGATCAGAATTGTGAAGAAGAAATTACTGCTAAATGTTGTAAAGATACATAAGGAACATGGATACAATTTATTACTATGGAATTTTCCGGAACTTCCGTTTTTCCCAGGTCCAGACTCTACTGGTTTTTATTGCTTCCGCGGCACCAAGATTAAGATTTCCGGTATTTTGAAAATTTTCAACGTTCACCCTTGTATTACAAATGTAAAAGCCGCGGCCGTGGTCCAGTGGTTATTGCTCTGGACTTGCAGCCCGGAGATTCGGGTTCGAATCCCGGTCGCGGCAGGTCATACCCTTCCATGAAAATTTGACAAAAATGTCGATTTTCCTCCATATGTGGAGAAGTTGCCGGCCCTTTGTGGAAGGGTAAGTTAGTACTGATTAGTATACAGTCCAGGAAAACTGGTTAGGTGAACCGGTCGCCGTATATAACTGAAAAATTGTTGAAAAACGGCGTTAAACACCGATACAATACAATACAACAAATGTGAATAAAAACAATCAGCATGACACCTTAATGTCTTTCTGGATTCATGTATATGTATATGATGATGAATAAACTTTCTGACGGCCGTGCCTTTCACTTAAAATATCGTTGATTGTTGTATTGACGTCTTAAATAATACTGACTCTCTTCTTATTCTCTTAATCTATTGCATATTTGCAATAATTGTTCTTTTTCATTTCTCGTAATGATATCTGGAGCATGAAGTGTTTGAAGATGTTTTGAAAATGTACTTACGTTTGAAAAATCAGAATGGTGTAGTCCAGTGGTACACAACTGTCGAAGTAAATGTATATAAATTAACATATACTACTGGTGAATATTATCTGGATGTCACTCCGCGAATCATAACTGTACTCACTGCATATCTCGTAAACATAACGCTTCTAAAAGATCACAACGAATGTCTTCTGTATACTTTTTTTCAATTATTCAACATATTAGATCTCAGGGCACTTTCAAATTCGGAAATGGTTCATACACGTATACACGTTTGTTTGTTTTCCTAGACGATACATCTTGAATAAATCATACATCATTGAGACTATGGTGACTTCAGAATAATATTTTTGTCTTAAGTGTACGAATCTTTGATTCGATTCAAATAACCGTTTCATTTCGTTATAAATGTATATCAAAATGTGCGGGTCACGCTTTCCAATTTCAAATGTCCCACCAGTACTCTTGATCGCGTGCATATAATCACACTTGGTAGCTTCACACACGCAAGCGTGTACATGCGCGGCGATGTTGTAACAAAATCATGATCAAAAACAAACACGTCGGCTATTCGTCAACTTAGAAATGTTGAATAAATTGTTTTAATCTTTGTTTCGAGACAACGATGATGCTTTATTTCTAATGGAAAACAATACGACTTCGGTCATAACAGAAACTACTGCATTTTACTTTGGACCGTCGTGCTTCCATCTTTAAGTCCAATCTCGCAAAAGATGCATATCATCAGACAAGCGTATTGACTTTCACCAGAAAATAATAACTTTATTAAGACAGAGTATGCAATATCTCAACCATAGACGTGTCTGAAAACAAATTTGTGTCTCATATGTAGTTATCCAGTTTGGTCTTTGGAGTTTTGATTCCATAATTAAGTTAAAACATTGCACGGAATCGTTTGTTTTCACATGGGTACCGTTTATGAGTATAATTTTGAACTCGTTATGATATGTGTTTGTCAACTTCGGTAATTACCTGTCTGAAAGTAAATGAACAGTATTCAAGCAAATACAAAATACCTCATGGATTTAGAAAGCAGTCAGACTTGTTCATCACTTGAACAAAATTCTAGACAATTTGATTTTATAATTGCTTGAAAATGTATATACATGTATGTTTGAAAGACCCGATCAATATATTAGTGAAATATTTATTTACTCGGATTAATGATACACGTATTTACCGTTTCTCATGTTTTAAGGACAGAACTTTGTGCAGATCAAAAAGAAATTAAATCCTCTATATAACCAAATATTCTGTATTGACGAAAGTAAGACTCCAAAATTTACGTATACAGTTTTGCCCCTGTGGCTTTAGTATTGTCAAAAATATTCTCTTCGACTGTCTGTACTGCTCTTGAAAAAAAAATGGCGAAGTGAAAAAGTCTCTTAGTAAAAATTGTGTCTCTAAGAAAAAATGAAAAATATTTTTCCGCGCAAACTAATTTTGAAAGAGTAATATATAATAAATTTATTCACGGATCTTTACAGCTCCAGACTGTCATCAAATATACTAAGGGCATCATTTGTACCGTCTTCTTCCTCTTTTGCTTACTTTACCTAAGAATCGGAAGCCATTTTATTTTATTTTACTTTCCCAAGGGCTAAGTAACTTAATATTTATGGAAAACACGTTCTTGCGAGATGAAATTAATTCTGCACATAGTAAACTGTATCGGTACCTTGCGATTCGAGTGACAAAGATGATTTCTTAAATTAATCGTCGAGCGAATTTGAAACTTTCAATAAGTGGAATTGGAGAGTCTGATTATATGCCTGTAGTCTTTCTTCTGAGTTATTTAGTCGACTTAAAAGTGTCGTCGTCGTACAAGCCCCACTCCTCTTCCGATTAAAGAAAATCTCGATTGTTTTCCTGTAAAAAAATCGGTCTATAAAGCAGCGCTTTAGGGTCTTGTCATCGTCTTGTCTCGACTAAGATTGCCTCGTCTGCACCTACTACATAGTTCCCATTTCCTGTGATTTTCTTGTTGTTCCATTATTGCCTTCATTACAGTGTTTCGCCAGTCTTGCAGTATTTTACTCCACTGTGCGTGGCTAAATCACCAAGTAGTATGTCAATAATAAATGCATGTATATTAAGTTAACGTTATTTTTGAAAATCCTTTCTTTGAGTTATGCATCTGGTTAATAGACACATTGTGCATGTTCAAAATCGCTTATGCAATATTGATTAGCGGTCTTGGAAGAATTCTTTCAGACGCTTTATTCATGATCACTGCGATGTTTACGCTCCCATATCACTTTGCTGACGACCAGTTGTGCATATGCCCAGTCGACTGGCATTTATTAGATTTGTATTGCTCAATTTACGTATTGTCTGAAAATGTATTCAAAATTCAAACGTCTGAATGGTATTGTTGATTGATTTATGTCCAAGGAATACAAAGCGCATATTGTTAAATAAACATTTAATGAAACGGAACTTACTTGAATGCGCTTATTTCTTTTCGATTATTCCATCACATACAAACGTTTTATCATACGCGAGAAGAAAGTGAATATATTTACTGGCAACTACTTTTCCAAATTATGTCTAATTGATTGGCTGGTGGTTACAAAACAATCGAAACAGCGCTTATGACTTTGTCCTGGCTTCACATAACTAGTTTTCAGAGCTTTCAGGTTCAAGTATAACAAATCAGTTAAAGTTTTGAAAACGTGAGTATCCGCCGGCACTTGTTTAATCGCTTTATGCTTTTTTCGTTTACGTCCATTTAAAACTGATTGTTCGATATCTCTTTTACAATGATCAGTAGATGCTGGCGAACCCCCCACCCCCTCTCTCTCTCCAAATGTTGTTTAATACAATCGACAATATGTTATAGCATTAACACTATGATAAACAACACTAAAGGAAACTGACATTGAAAATAATGTTATTAAACAGAAAGCTTTGGAATAAAGGAATAGCAAATAAATGAAATTGGTTTTGATTTCTATGTTGTTATTCTCCGGCTGTTTGTCGATCGTTTGTCAGACCTTGAATGCAATATGAACACAATTGGACCACTAAAGGTATGGTGCATCGACAGATCGATTGAACAGCAGACAAATTACAGTCAGTCAGTTTTGTTTTGGACCAAAACACCACATCAGCCATTATTTATTTTGTAACATCAAACCTATTTGGAAATATGTTCTTTTTTTGTTTTTGTCCGACACAGGACAAAACAAGATTTGTACACATGGTGTTTGTTGCATTAAAGATATATAGTATTAGTCGTGACCTCTATTATCAGGATTTCATGACTTTTAGCGGTCACGTTTGCCCAGTTACGAAACTCGATTTGCACACGCATGATTTGATCAACATGTCCCGTTGCCAGGCGTGGTGGGAGCTCTAATTTACCTCTCTTTACACGAATTATCAAAAATAAACGTAATAAACTAAGTTAAACTAACAAATATCTCATAAACAATAGCAATGATTCCCTCGATTTACTTTCATCCAGCTTTGTTCAAGCTAACTTAGCCGATGTTTTTTATGTTGTTCAGTTTGCTTAAATCTTGGAACATCTTCTCCACCGTCCGCTTTCACAGCTAAAAGCAAACTTTGGAAATAGAGCCAGCACATACCTTTCGTTCACTCTTTTTAAGTTCGGTTTCTGCTGACTGGCATAATGCTTCATACATTTATCCTTTTTCATTACATAGATTTAATTATAGAAACTTCAACTTACAGTGAATACCTTTAATGACTTCTTCATTTTATTGATAGTCTTTATTATTTATAATTCTTGGTAGATATGTAACAGAAGTTTTAACTTGCTCAGTGCAGATTAAAAAATATTAAAAGTGGAATAAATGCATGTAAACAACACGTAAAGAAACAACCGCATTATGCACAGACCATGATTAAACTGACACGCATGTCTTTATACGCTCACACGCACCTCGGCGTTATGTTACCGAGTTAGATAATCACCAACGACAGAAATAGCCTTAAGGAAAAGTACATATCAACTCTCAGAGTTCCCTAAAGACGAAATATTTCTGACTTTCAGCCACTTAAGGAACTTCGTCGTTTTGTTATGTAAAATTCTATTAAATATAATGATTTCATGCTAAAAAGAATTGCGTACTAGTTACTTAATGCATGTACATGCTTAGTACTAAATAACTTGTTCCAAATACAAATAGAAGGTTCTGATTGGAGGACATGCATTAGTTTACTCTGTTCCTTCATTATACAATTTCATCATTATAGACGGGCATTTTAGGGCAAATTGGTAATGCAAATAGACTTAAATACTTCATAACATGCCAGATCTCTCAGTCCTAAAAATGTTTTACCTACCAAATGACTGTCAGTAAATAAGCCCATGCGTAAATAAACATACTTATTGCAGGATACCATGCTAGACAAGTATTTATTTGAATATAATGCGTAGTTCCAGATACCATGCTAGACAAGTATTTTTTTTAAATATAATGCGTAGTTCCAGACGATGCTAGATGTAATTTGATGACAAAAAATTAGTTTGCTTTATGGTAACATATATGTGGCCGTCTAGTCTTATTTTCTAGGTGCGTTCAAGGGAGACGTTTGAAATTCATACTTACGACATAAAATGCCGAGTTACGTATTTCCGTTTGTCCGTGTGTTAGTAAGATATCGCTAAATATTTTTAAAATGTTAAAATGCCACAGCCGTACATTTGACCTGTTTATGTCTTTGACTGCAATTTTATTACCATATGATTGCGGCCAGCGTTTTGGCCAGAAAGTGCACAAACCGTTCACATATATAACACTGATACAATTTGCTCGTGAGAAATAATTTCTTGATTTTGCCGTTTTATCGAGAATTGTTTTGCTTTCATTTCCGAAATAATGCCACATGTAATAAAAAAACGGGTGTTCAATTATAATTGCCATTCTATTTGCCAATTCTCTGAAACATATCCATTATTTGGATATTCGCTACGGAGACATTTCGTGAGCAAAAACTTTAATGAAACAAATTAATCTGCAAACTTCAGCCTCATATTATTCTGGTATTAAAATGCGACTTCATGTGTTCCCCCTATCTCTTCTTTTACATTCATCATTTTTATCGCGTTTGGAGTTAATTTGTAGTCCGAATTCTGTTGTGTGCTCGCGGCCATCTTAGTTCGCCGTGTTGGTAATTATAAAGTACAAATTGATTGCTTGGGCTGGTTGAACTAGTGGAAAACCCCCCGAGGCTTTAATGCGGTGAGTTGTTTTTGAAATCCTTTTTCTTATCCATGCGCTACATAATCCACTTCACTATACTGACTACATAGCTATTAATCAATTATCACAGTTAACATTAATACGCATAGTTCCATTGTACAGTCGAACCTCTCTTATCGGAACTTTTCCTATCCGGAATCCTCTCTAAACCGAACACGTCAGCTGGTCCCGATTTTTTTTATTATGTACTTATAATGCTGAAAATCTTTTGCATCTGGAACCTTTTATTCCGAAAACCTCTCTAATCCGAACATTTTTGTCTGTCCGAACAAGTTCGGATTAGAGAGGTTCTACTGTATACCTTTTATTTAAACAAGAATCAGCTCGATGAACGTCCTAACAAGCTTGTCAAAGTGAATGACAGCCTGCTGGATCTATTAAATTTCCCTGCATGTGTTGACTATGGTCCGTTCCAAAGTGATACTCCTGTGATTAACATGTTTGTCGGGTAGTCAACGATTTTACATCTGCTTTGAGCCGCAACAGATGGTTTGTTGATGCGTGTAAAAATGTAGAAGTCATTGCACGTGGCCTTTCGTTATGGAAATCGGATTTGCTTCATCATTTTGTTATGGTTTCGATGCTATATTTACTGTATGGTTTTAAAACCTTTATTACAAAGCAGTTTAAAGTTCGCCTGTTAGCTCATGCAACTAAATAGTACCCTTTTGTTGCGATTGTGTTAATGATTCCGGTGAATTTAGTCTGATTGCATCTATTTTAGATGTATATTTAGGTCTGTTTTGATGAATATTGGGTGAACTTGTGGTCCAGTTGTTAGTGCGCTGGACTTATAACTTATATGGTGAAAAAGGTTCAAATCCCGGTCGCGACATGTCATACCTTTCTATGAAAATTTGATAAAAATGTCGATTTTCCTGCATGTGGGGAAGTTGCCGGTTCCTTGTGGAAAGGTAAGTTATTATGAAAACGGCATTACACTCAGTGACAATGTCATACAAACACTTTTGTAGTGTTTGCATGTGATATTTAGTTGTCGCTAGTGTTGTTTTCATGTCATTTTAACGTCAGTGTGATTTTCTTTTAACTATTACCTACCTTCAATGATTTTTATCGCGAATTACGAAAGCCAGCAATGTTATACATACAGCGCAACCTCTCCATAGCGACCCTTTCTTGAGGAACAACAACGTGATTTTCCCGCTGTACTATTCAGCTATTATTATAACCTGTCGGGAGCAAAACGTCTCAACAATTTCATATTTTTGTCTCTCCCAAAGGGTGTTGCTATGGAGAGGTTGCACCGTATTTGTATTTTGATCCGTTTAATGAGAACGAACTTTTATGAGGAAATATATTACAGAATATAACGAAGTATTTCTGTAATTATTTGAATCAATAAATTTTATTATTAAATGAACAAGCGGGTCACTGAAATTTGTCATTTGGATGCAGGCCTTACAGCAAAGAAGACCTCATTTGCATATTTACAGGCTATTAAATTATCAAATCCTGGCTAGTCAGTATTTGCAAAGAAGCTTTGATTGAATGGCCGATAGGCATGCTTTTCATTACGTATGTCTCGAAGTTAATTCATATTTGACCAGTCTTTTATCATAATAATAGCTACTCTGATTGTGGATATTGTGCGTATATAGCGTTAAATTCCTCTCATCGGGAGTTGGTTATGTCGTAATAATGTGGTTTTTGTGACATTCCCATTTTAACGAATAGTAGTTGGCGAGTTAATGTTCCCTATAATGGTCTGTCCAATTTATGTGTTTCTTTAAGCTCAACTTGTCACGTACATTGGTGTGCGCTGTTCTAATCACGTATGACGGCTTTTGTCATGGTTAGGCATGTTTTCCATGAATTGTTCCAAGGGACGAACTGAACGTACCAATATAGAGAATATTGAAGCATATTTGTCTGAAAATTGTTTGAATATGAGGTAAGTCTATATTGGACTTACAGAACGACCATTATGGAATGGTTTATACTTTGGGGCTTTATTGTAAACGGAAATTTCATACGCATGTTCTGTTATCTTCTTACGTAACTGTTTATTTTGGGTTCGTAATCTCTGTATGACGATTTGAAAAAAACTCATTTCTTTGCCTGTTTGTGCATTAAGCCCCGGCGAGCGAGTATGCTCCACTTGCTTTTTTTAAAAACTTGCTTCTCTACAAAGTAGGTATTTGTGACAGCAATGGTATTGTTAGCATATAGTATATGTTTTCATCTTCCTTAGTGGCATTAACTAAATAATACTTACTTGTATCCAAATAAACTTTCTTTTCACCTTCGATTTATAAAAGCATCATTATTTCTTCATCTAAACTATGAATTCATAACTTTTAATCAGTAAAAATTCCTGGTTATTAAAATTGCCCATGACGGCGGGCAGACGGGCGTCTATATCTTCAGTGCGCAACTCCTACATTTCTCAAGGGATTTCGGCGAAACTTTCACAAAATTAACATCACCAAGTACCCCAGGGCCTATTGTCGGTGTTTTGTAATTCGATCTTTTTTGTGGAATTATGGCCCTTTGTTTATTTTGTGCATATGCAACTTAAGAAAACCTGGTTTTGTGACAGTTCAGTCATCTAGTTGCTCCTAATCCCACTTATAATATTGTTTTTTGCGGCTTTGACATAATGTTACAATATTATTCAACAATAATGTATCATTCTGTTCTGCCGTATATGATACAATGAAGACAGAAGTGGTCCTAACATACATACTTGAGTCTTTTTGTAGAGGTTTCTGATGATTGGCTTGCGTCATTTCATCATTACAACAAATGTCTGAAAATTGCTATTACTCGTTATGAAACAGACGTCCGAACGCGACATTGCGTACAATATTGCCTAATTTATTCTATGAATATGAATTGTATTCTGTGAATCGAGAATTTACTAGTTAATAAGCAAGCGTTCGTTTGTGATAACGCATTTCTTAAAGGTACAAAGCGCTTTAAATGCGTCAATCTGTCCTCGTAACGATGGTAATAAATATTTTGAAAGGGCTATGTTAATGGTAATTGGTATAAAAATACGTGGATAATTCAACAACGCAATTCTGTTTAGTTAAATTTAGTGATGTGCTTTCCCTCAAGTTATATAACCTAATGACCAAGTTATATAATGGTTTTATAAATAATTGTTAACTATCGTATTCAGACAGTTATGGTTTTATTACGTTTTGGACTATACGAGCTTGCTGACTTCCCTAAGTTACCACTCCGCTAACTATTATTCAAATCACTTTTTATGTGTTGTGACTTCTTTACCTAATTTTGCATCAGGAGTGAGTTTACCTAACAATGCCATAGTAATATAGAATGAACTGGCTAGGGTTCATAAGTTGTCTACTCCGTATGAAAGCTATGTTTATTTGGCCTTTGTGTGTAGTGTTCGTTGAGTTTAACGTCGCACCAACAGTCAGGGTGATATAGCGACGTCTCCAGCGTTTTTTAGAGTGGATGAAGACCCAGGTGTAAACCTGGCTTGAACCGTCCATAAATTGTATGAGCAGCTTTTTAACGTGTGATTTTAACTGACAGCGGTGATGGGCCGGTGATCACTTGTTGAAGGCCCTTGCATGAGAACATACAAAAACACAACACCAGAAGAACAAAAATTGAAAACAAAAAAAAAATACTGAATATTAAATGGGAACGAGAACTGCATAGCAATGGCATAAGAGGGCTAAAACGCCAAACACTTAGTAGTGTATATAGTAGTGTATGAGAGTAAATGAAGAAGGGATTTGCAATAAACATTTAATGAGGAATTTTATCATGAAACGATAATTCAGAAACAATGTATGATTGAAAGGGTGTGTCATTTATTTGTGATATATATACGTAAATGGATTAAATCTTTAAGTAAACAAAGTAGTATCTCATTGACATTGTCATTGATTTAACAGTGAAAACGACTTAGTGAACATTGATTTTACTTGATACTCTCTGTTTTCTTTTGCAGGTTAGTGACTTTGTTTTGTATCATCAGTATGGTAAGTTAGTTTACATCTTATGTAGTTAGTTGGTACACGACGGGCATTATTATGATGTTATACTCGTGTACATTGCAATATTTTGTACTTCACGTTGTTCGTGGTCACTTTATGTTTAAGAATTTGATGTTTCTCGAAGTCCTTCATTAACAATTTAATGTTTATCCTGCTTCCTTGTTATGCGTTTAACTGTCCCGATGTCTTGTGAAGACACCACACAGAATATGCAAGATAAGCACGTGGTATTGTAATGAACTGTTATTATGGGAAAAAACGCACATCTATCAAACCTACAACAAAGAGAGATTGGGTAGGTTTTGTCCACCTGACAAGGGATATAGAAACACGATACAAGCCGTCTATGACGGATTAGTTTGTTTCTGTCTCATAATTGTGATTGATAATTTACTGAAATGCGTTTCTATAACATAACTGAAGTTTCACGAGTGACTTACATAAGTACTTATGTACTCGTGTCATCCTTAGTAATCTACTTAAAATGCACTTAACTGCAGGTGTTTTATGCACTTGTGTGTTAAATAGTAATTCACACCCCCTTCGTACAAATAGGAGTAGATTCTTACACATACAAAATATTACATATCGTACTAGTGGGCGGGTCACGACAATAATTATTCAATGTCTTTCAACGCATTGTTTACTTGTAATTCCTTATTCCATTTGTATTTTAATATAAAAAAGGCAAGTCGATCGATTCAAGCACGCTGGACCTCTTCATAATAATACACTGTCTTGCTATGAATCTCCGTAAAATAACTATCTTGTATGACTACACTCATGAATCAGTTTGCTATAACAATTGAAATCCTATTCTAACAACTCATTTCTTCTGGTAATTGCACTGATTAAATAAACGAATGTCTTCATGGGCCGTTATTTTGTGTATTTCTGTATGCTTATAATTGTAGAAGGAATCATTTAGTGATGCCAGCATGTCGGAATTTAACAAACATTGCTCTAGTTATAGTAGGTCTTGAAGTTCTTAAAGGCCTTTTCAGAAAGTAGGTTATCTCCCTTGAAAAAAAAATCTGTCGCATTCGGATTCCTTCGGACACTGGGTAGTATTTTTTATAATGGCGTCTCGAGACTAAAACCGATATTGATATACTAAGTGCTTAGATACCAAGGAAGGCATCACTTGAAAATAATTGATAAACACATTAATCAACTATTTAAAAAGATGTTCAATACTGATAATGATGGTTGGTTGAAGTCAAATTAATAATGCTACCTTGTTCAGTGTGTTTATGAAGAACTTTTGACTATGACAAAAAGTCAATCATCATATTAGAAAGGTGAAAAAATTCCGTCAAGTTCATAGTAGTACCTCATGATATTCATTGAATGCATAAATGTTGGACCCAGCATTAAGAATTGATTTAATAGTTTAAATGATGATACTCTCTTACTATACACATAATATATTTGTGACACAACAACAGATATGAGCAACAAGATTAAACACATATAATGGCGCACATATCTACAAGAATGCATTTTACAAAAGATACATAACACTTATTTTAAAAAGTGACAATATTATGTATTCAACCTTAAAAATCGATGAGGTATCGAATGGTCTTATAAAGTACAAAAGAATCGAAGTTTAAAATGACAAATTCTTTCTTTAAAAAGAATTTTGTTTTAAGCATATAGAACCTGCCATTTTATTTTATTTTTATAGGTGTTTCTCAACTCGCTTAAAATTTTAATAAAACATTGTGAGAATGATAATTAGTGTTTGTCACATGCCATGACTGATTAAATATAGAACATGTTTGACCCCCCAGACAACTGTAAAATAATGTAGATCCATAAAACAACAGGTGGTATAAATACATACTGATTTTCCGGTTTGATTAATTGCTATTAGTAAGGATCGTGTCACCCAGACTATGATTTGACGACTTGCTGATATTAAAGCTGCAGATTTCGCTAAGATAAAATAAAAATACAAGTGCGCCGAATTTGCAAATTTGTGACAACAGCCATCAAAATAAATCACAAAGATAAACATTCTTGTTTAATTACATTAAAATGTAAACCAATGCTTTTTCTACAAGCAAAATTTAGCATAATCTTTTGCACGCAATTAAAACGAAGATAACACTTAGCCTGATGTGTGTTTTTTATTCCAATGAATGTAAATGAGTGTTCATCTGTGTATATACATATTGTTGTATATTTCATCATTTAAAAAAATGTTCCTTTCAAGTGTTGGAAGGAGGTAAAAGTATGGACACAAATTAATACACAGAGTCATAACCGCTTTTTTTGCACATGCAATGCACAAATCAACAATGTATCCAATTTGATTTCAGAGTGTTGCGGATTAATTTCACAGTCACATTTCAAAGAAAACAAACAGTTCTATGAAAGACAACATTGGTTTGTCTGATCGCTGATTACGAGAAAACTTTAATTACTTTATATTTCATTAAATATTTTGTATCTTAAATGTTTGATGCACCCAAAGATACCATCTAAAAATGACTGTGGAAAAATCATGTTCTATCGTTAGGAAGTATTAGTAAATATCAAACATGTACTCCGCATCTTTATCAGATAATGCCTGAACAGTTGAACGTACATGTAAACAATCCAAATAATTTGCCGTGAGTTTGTTGATTTTTTCACTCACATCTGCCAAGGGATCAGCCTGGGAGAACAGGGTTTCCCTTTGTGGGTCCAAAGTATCAGACCAAATGGTCTCCACACAACATGTCACTGCTCCCAAACAATGTTGGACTGATTTTTCTTACAAAACTGAATCCCAGCCTTACTTGCTCGTAAATCAGTTCGAAATCGTGGCATCTTTTCAGCTTTTTGTCAACTAGTTTCCCTAAAAAGTCCTTTCATATCCAACAATATCATTGGCGAGATAGCATAGCTATTTTTGTCTATTAAATCAGAATGTTCTATCCCTTGGAATATCCTGTTCCCTCCGGGATATTCCCATGTGGCGACATTCACTATTTTACAGTTTAACATATTACACAAAAATTTGTTCACTTCAGTAATAAGCTATCTTAGTGAAGGTTTGTATGTGTGTCTATGATTTTACTCCTTGAAGATTAGATAACTAATACACAACCTTTTGAGTATTTCTGTTTTAAATATCTATATAATAACACTTTCTTTGCTATTATAGCTTTTTAGATCTGTTTTAATTTGTTTTTTCTTCTGTTATGACATAACAATGATTGGAAACTACTATATAAATACATATACAGTAATTTTGACATTAGCAACCAGTTTCATATATATTTAATTAGGATACGATATTTATGCAGCGTTAAAAATCATACCTCTATGAAGCGCAGTACTACCCGGAAGTAGCAGGTGCGCGTTTTTTATTCCCTAACGAAGAGCTATCAAAGGCAGATAAATCATGTTTCTGAAAAGGCCTATAGCAAGAACGAATATTTTATTGAAAGGTGCATATATTTGGTTTTATTTGTCGTATATACTTATGTTGATGTGATCGTTTGTTGTGAGTCATTTGTTTTTGCTACTGGCTATTCAATGATAAAAATGTCTTACAGACAAGATTGGATTCTGTATCAATGTAGATATGATATATTTTTGGAAGCTTCAAAGACACATTGTATGGCCAACAAGTACAAATGACCTTGTATTATTTTTTTAAGTTTGTGAACATTAAAACACTTGTCCTTTCATTCAAATGTGAGTAAACAAATTATCCCCAAAGGTTAGTGAAGATATCCCTTTTTGTTATGCTCAAGACCAATTGAGTATCATTGTCTTTAGGCCATATTCATTTTCGTCAGTGGCTTTGTTTATAACCGTCATGTTTCCCACCAATGACATTCATACATTATTATCAATTATATAACAATTGGTCATTTCATTATTATGGTTTATGCTGAAATAAAACGAGCATGTTGTATTGAATTGGATCGGATTTGGTTAATTTAGTTTTAAATGACAATAAACGAAAATAGCATTTACGAAGGCGATTGTACTTTTTAAGTTTAAGGGAATGGATTTTTTCATTATCGTCAAGTTTATTAATAATGGCCACTATTATATTTACCAAACTGCAAAAATTGCATGAGAATGAATTAGTTGCTTAAGGAGCCCCTTACAACGCCGCATCCTAGATCGTTCTCGCTGATAAAGTGGAGTCGATATGGGGGTGCAGTTTTTATCGCGATAAAACCCTATTTTTGCATATTCGGATCGATTTTTTGTTGCATGATATGATAGTATGATATTTAATTATTGTTAGTGACTTAAAATGTCATTTTCACATTTTTTTACGTTTGTAGGCACTTAAGCTACATTAATATGGTTCATACAGAAATAAACAAACATGTTCCGCTTTATTCATTTTAATATTGTGTGGAGTGTTGGATTAGAAATTATTACATTGTCATCACGTGACAATAACGGCGAGTAACTTGAATGAAGAAAGTTGTATTTTATGGCGCAAAAATAGGATTCAAGAATTTTTGTGTTGTTGTTTTTACATTTATTTATCAATTTGGAAGTATTTGTAATTGTCTGTTTGTTTATTTTTTATTCTGTGTATGTGTGTGTTATTGCAAAATGATCATGCATGCATCGGACAAGTGACGGCCTTGTGGAATTGAACAAAACTTCGTCTC
Source organism: Lutraria rhynchaena (assembly GCA_008271625.1). Taxonomy (NCBI): domain Eukaryota; kingdom Metazoa; phylum Mollusca; class Bivalvia; order Venerida; family Mactridae; genus Lutraria; species Lutraria rhynchaena. The sequence continues at coordinate 12,196,426 of VIBL01000001.1, read as the reverse complement.
TTAAAAACGAAGCTACCCGTACTATTATGATTTTATGTTATAAAGAACATTTAGAACAACAGTATTACTGCAAATGTTGTTGCGACATTTCTTTAGTCCAAGCAAAATTGGGGCTTCCTGATCAAATTTCTGCATAATTACTGTTAGATGGACTGCATAATTACATGTTATGTGTATTTCATGTCTTAGATTTCAAAATACGTATTTGACGTGGGTTTGGCGCTTTTTACCATTTTAGATATATGTGCTAGTCGTCTGTGATTTTGCTGCATGTGGATAGTTTGGAAAAAAACATGAAGTTCTTTAGAACATTGTGTCATGTTGTCTTGGATTATATTTTTTAGCAATGTAATGGGTTTTACATGTTGCTGCAGATATATTTTCGTATAATTTATCTTCGTTTGGAATCAGTTACAACGCCACCGTTAAAACAATTTTGGTACAAAAGCGAGACAAGACCTGAAATGGAGCACTTGCGTAGGCACACGTCATAAAATTACCCATATTTTGTACTATATCCTAGTTCTTATATTTACATAATACGTAAAAAAATACTGACTGTTCATCATGAGTCTAGACGATTTATATACTAATACACGTATTTATAAGTGTTGTCATGAATCGATGGAGCCCATACGTTGTGTAAAGTGAGTGACAGAAAATCGGTCAGTATGTCATTACTCATCAGCAACCTGATTCATCAAGAAAATCCGTCATTTGAGAAGAGGAATTTGTAAAAGCAGTTCTTGTTGTGGGGCTTTGCAATATGGCTTTTGTCAAATGATTGCTGCTTTATTTGACATTCAGTACTTACCAACATCTAAAAGTCTAACTTTGAATTGAAATGAATTTTGTTTTCTTTCTGAATTAAAAGTTACCAAAAAATGACTTCCTCATTTTTTTTAAAAATCCGTGTAATTGAAAGTTCACCAGTCATTGGGACAAAATTGGTAAAATAGATTCGGCTTTCTTGTCATTATAGCATCGGAAATATGAGCCATGCTGTGTAAAACTAATGTGGTGTAATACTTGAACCAGGCATACGTGCTTAGGGCAGTCTGGAAATAAAATGTGAAACAGAAATATTGTTATTCATGTTTTATATTTAGAAATAAGTGCCTTTGCACTTATGCATATTTGTGCAATTTCATGGTTTTGTTTATCTGTTTTACGAAAAATAGTTAATCATGACATGGATCATATAATGAGCCTTATACGAAACAAGATGCCTTATAAATACCGTTTCCCTATCAATGCCAAGAATAAACGTATTGTAACTGAATGTGTAAAGAATAGGGTCGTACTGTCTATCAAGTTAATACAATTATCACCAGATATAGAAATCTTTTTTTAAAGAGCCAAAATCCAAAATAGAGCAATTTTAAGCAACTGGAAATAAAAAGTAAAACCAAATTTCACGGGAATACTACCAGCAATGCTACATTTCTTCGCCGATTACAAGATCCGCTAACCAGCATTTTGTCTCTACCATACTCACTTGCTGAGAACCCAAATTAACGTTACAGATAGTATTAAGCTTTTGTGTCACTTGCTTTAAAAGTAGTATGGGAAATGCAGAAATTTCCACGAACACAAAAACGGCACATGCTGAGGTAAAGCGCTACTATTTCTTCCGTTGAAATGGAGTAGCAAGCCTGTTTTGTAATCGTTTCATACGTTCTGAGTAATACTCACTCTTTTTTCACTTTCAGATATGTAGTATCCATTTATTGAAAAAAACCTGTTATGTTAAAATTCTGTTTTTTTTTCGATTTAGATAATTGAGTTTGGTTCATATAAGGTTAAAGTTTTTCTGCGTAATACTTCGTTCTATTTCACTTTTGAATACGGTGAATGAGAATTGTCTACAAAATGCATCTATGTTCATCAGACTAGTGGGTGAAAAGTTGTTTGTGAATATGTTTATAATAACCTTTTATAGATTTTGTTAGCTGTGGATTTTGATTTTATGTAAATCTTTTAACCTGGGCTACTGATGAATGATCATATTTGTCTATAGTATCTGATGAGGTGTACATATATTTTGATTAACGACAGGCAATCAATGGTGAAACAGTGTAACAAGATTGATGATGTAGTAGATATGTACTGACATAGACAACCTCCTTGTCAGTATATCAATATATTATCACGTAATATTTATCATACATTGATTATCCGTAAATGTTGATTCTGATCCGGAATCATGCATAAAAACTGGCCCAACTTTAACTATTATTGATAGATTTGCATATCAATCAAACCCGTTTCTGTGTAGCTTCCTGTATGCATAATTTTGTTGTTTTCATTTTGTCTGATGGCACCATTAAATTAAAAAAAAATTAAAACAAGTCCCTCTGTTACCTCAAATGCCATGAAAAAATATTTATTATTTGATTTCTTTCGTAACTATTGCAATTGGTATTACTCAATACGCTTAAAATGAAATACCCCGTCATAGACATCATCCCCACCAATTTTTAATTCCAGAAGTTTTTCAATCAATTCCTCTACAAGTGAAATCTCTGTATATAATTTGTTTTTTTTAACCTGAAACGTCATCGTTAGGTGTTGTAATGCGACGCAAAAAGTTTTGAACTGTTTTAACTGATTAACGTCACGTATACAAGGTCACGTGACATCATACAGTCGGTTAGATCAAATGGGCCGGCTTGACAGAAAACCTCGGCTCAGGTGTTTTTGTTTTTGTTACGACCGTACATTTCATAATTGATGTGTATTAGGAATATTCGGTTTAAGTTAATCACGTGCTACTTCAAAGGATAAAAAAAAACTGAAATTAAAAAGATCATTATTTCCCCATTATATTGACACCATTGCGGTGTAAATTTGAGACAAATTATTTACCGACTCGCTTTTGATATATTTGATGTAACAACTGAATGTCTGGACTAGTTCTAATGATCCTAATAAGTCAGTAATTTGACCATAACAAGTGAGATCGTCTGGCTGTCAGGCTGTTTATTATTTTTTATCTAACGTGTGTCACTCATTGATTTATTGTAATACTTTAAACTGTTATATGACCAAGGTCGTAAGCCTCCTACCTTGGATTGCACGTGGTTTGCTAAAGATGTCTGTATGAAACCATTTATTGGGTCAATTACATTCTTTGCAAGATTGGGTGTATTTCTTTTTATGCCGTCGATCACGGAACTGTTGAACAAGAACGGAACTGAAAACATATACATTGTATTTGATATTTTTAACAAAGACATTTCCCAGCATATGTGTATCAAGTGCGTTCGATCATTTTATCGTGGAAATATTCTCTAAATTGTGTTGCTAGGATATCTGTTATCGCGTGCATATTGTAATTTAAAAGGTATATTTTTTCGAATGAAAACTCATAGGACGACCTATAAATTCAAATTGTTGCTTAAATATAAACATTTCAGCATAGCCACCATCCCGCCATCCCAAATAATAAGACGGACGTCTTCAAAATTTCCTCGGTGAAGTTTTGCAGTCAAATAATCCCTTTCGACATTTGGCCACTTGTAGTGTTGCTTGGACTGAAATGAACTTTTCATACATTCATGAGAAGGTTGCTGTTGACATATGTTTGGTCAATGGATGAATCAAAGATCAAATTTACGAAAAAGGATATCGACGTCTATAATCTGCCATTGTTTAATACTTCGTAGTGTCAATAACCTTGAAGGACATTGGTTTATATTTTACCAAGCCTTCAAATCCCATACACTAATATAAGTTTTGCTTCGAACTGGTGTCTTCTTTATTCGATGACTTACCACAGACCATCTTAATGTTGGTTTGTTTCTATTACCCTTGTTTTAATCTCAGTGTTTAAGCTTTAAATAAGTTCATACTTTGTTATAACTTTTAAGTGTTGCAATATAGTTATTTTTCCTGTTCGTGTTATCTTGTCCCCATTTTTGTATGTTTTTTATGTTGGGTGGGTCTGGTGTTGATGGGTTTAGGGATGGTGGGATTTTCATGTAGTTCCTTCTATGAACCGTTTTTCTTATCTGTTAGTATATTACTAAGTTCTACTAGATATCACCCATGCCCAAATGTTTTCTGAACGAATACATGACATAGCTGAGATATTGTAGGATTACTTAGGTCCATTACTCGTTTAAGACAGTATTTGTCAATATTAAAGCCGTTTTTAAACCTATAATTTTTTGTTTCATTGTTACAAAAACTGATATTTACTTGCCTGGACATGAACGTGTTATGTTATTCATTTACCCATCCTGTATTGCTCGAGGTTTAAATAAGAAATTGTTGAAGAGTATCTTGTATCATAACTCCCATTAAAGATACATTGATTGTACTCTATCTTTATACAATTTCACAGTCATCGATTTCTCTGTAGTTATAGTTACGGTATTATGTCAATTATAACACTGCTTAAGAATTTCCAGAAGCGCATATGGATTAGTAATACCGTTTTATTCTTCCCTTGTCATTTCAATTAATGTGGTATATAGATTGATAAATTGTTAGTTTTTTTATAATGAAGCTCATGTGTGTTTTTGAGAGCCTCATTACCGCTCTTCGTGTAGAAGGTTACTAAAGGTCATAAAAGGGTTATATAAAGTTCATTAAATAATAAACTTACACTTTTAAGGATTGTCTGCTTGCTGTAGCGGCGGATATTCTAGTTATGATTAAAGTGTTTACAGTTAGTTGTATCCGGAAAGGAAACGAATAGCTTTGACAAAAATTTGATATTTTTTTTTATAATTAGTTTTTAATTAAGCACCCTCTGACTTTGGTGTAAAATCTGCTTGTCTTGTTCAGCTGTTTTACCTGTGGAATGAAGTAATATTTAATTCTAAATTCGCCAATAATCAGATTTTTATCTTGGTATTACTCTGAGTAATATGATAGATATATTACTGTAGGTAATCAGTTTTTTTCGATTTGAACTTTGTTACTTATTTTGAATTAAATTTGTTTTTATGGTATTTTCCTAGAAATGTTCCCTATTTGTTGGTTGTTGTAGAGTTAGAAGTTTCTTGGTTAGGGATGATTTAACTAGTAATTTGTTATTGCGCACAGAACTGTTTAATAGATTTCAAAATCATGTTATTTAAGTGAAATAATCTAAAAAGAAATGGCTGTTTTGTGATTATAGATAGGAAAAAACCACAAACAAGAAATATCACCGTCAAAATTGTTTCACTAATTTAGAACCCACCCAACATGCAAAAGCACTCAGAAATTGGTGTACAAAACACGCTCTCTCCGATGGGTGCCGCCTTGGAACGATCTGCAGCAAAGTTACGACTTTCGGAACAATGTTGAAAAACAATGTTACCTCTGGATGATCAAACTCACCAGTCTCTGAATGATTTGCCTGTTATTTTGGTCTAAATTGATCATCATTATTTGAATTATATTTTAAATTGAACGTCAGACATCTTACAAATTAGGTCTTATGCGTGTTTTTGTTCAGATGGTAGACTGGTATTATATTGAAAGTTAAAATGGGAATATTTCCTACTTTAGATTGTGTATCTACCATTAAATATTTATATTATTTGCTCACGTATTTTTTATATTTTTTGAGATTATTTTTCAACTCACTCGTCATAAAACGACATTGTATAAGACATGAAATCATACAAATGTGTCAGTAAAATACAAGTGATACCGTACCAGTGTGATTAATTGCATAGTTTGTGAAGATGACCAAAAGTTGAATAGTTCATAAATTAGTTAGCACTTAATTAACCGATGGCCTATTTCGTTGTATATCCTGTAGAAAAAGAAACATGCTCCTGGTAATGTCATGTGAATTTGACATTTGTTCACCTCTTACATGGCGGTTCAGTACCGATTTGTTATATTGTATTTCTTCAAACGTGGTTATAATTATTGTCCTTGAAAAGTATCAGTTTTGATATCATCTACATGTTTGATTATGCAGTTTAGGTCAATATTTACATTAGGAATGAGTTTCAGTAGATACGGATTGATTCGCTTTGTGGTTGCCTTGTTTTCTGTTTTGAGTATTCCTTTGTATTGATACAGGCCAATCTTCGTCTATATTTCTTAGCCTCGAGTAAAACCTTTTATCATTCAGTCACTATGTTTTTATGTTAAAATATGGAAGAAATAGTTTCAACACAAACTATTTAATTATTTGATAAAACTTACTTGAATGGCATTGAATTTTTTTAAAGAAAATGTGAACTTGTGTTTCGTATGTTTCTAATTAACGTAGAGTTAGAATTGCAGTAATTCGACCCTAATCTTAGAATCGTTTTATTACAGCTTCCATTCAAGCGATCGACTTATGTTTTAGACATATGTTTATTATATGCTCATGAATGCTTCTTTCATCCGGAGATACAATAGACTAAGTGTTAAAGCTTTGGACATTTATTTGTACGTTAAACACATGGTTACTGCAATAATACCATTTATTTGTTCTACTGTTGCTTCAAATTAATAATCTTCAGTTTTGTTTTCCTGGAGACAACCTTGGTGTTTCTGTGCTACCGTTTTCGTTACCGTACAGTATCCTATATTAATGGACAATTATATTGTTGAGTTGATGCAACGCAATAATTGTTGTTCTAATGTTTCGTGCTTACAATAAACTAATTTAGAGACGGTTTGGAATATTAAAAAATAAACGCCGACCAAATTTCAAAATGATTTTTGATAACACGTTGCGAGTCTCTACTATCTACATCATTAATTGCTTGAATTGTAATTACAAGTTTAATTTAACTTAGTATAATTTTTAAAATTTCGAGCTATCCTGTCTGGGATTTGCATGGCGTTTAACGATAATGTGGCGTAGATTATGTGTTTAGAGTAAACATTGAAAACTTCTTATTGAAAACATTCTTCTTATCTTTTGACTATCTTTGTGGTAGACTGTTTGCAGTTAGGAGCGGTATCTTTTACATGCGATAATTCAAATTTATACAAGGAGAAAAATATTTTTGTAATCAATTTATTTTCGGTCTGGTAAGATCTTTCGATATGCAAAAGACTATGTCTGAAATGTATGTTTGGTCTAGTAATGACTAGTTCGTAAAAAGTGTTTTTTCTCTATACACTTTTTGCATCAATAAGTTATATCGTTCGGTCTAATAGTCATATTTATAAGCAATAACCGAATTGTATCTTTTACGTTCCGTTATGACGAAATCTTTTCAGTTGTTGAAGGAGTGCGATTTATTTTCGATACACCTAGTTTGTTTCAGACTTTGCATTTTTGACACGTTTCTCAAACATTTCAGTCAAAATACAACTATGCTAACACTTCATGTTTTAAATTGATACTCTCTATTTAAATTATTTAAACATACTTAGAATTGTGTACGATATGTCATTTATTAATGTCTGATATGTCACATTTTGGTTCTAAAAAGTCACGTAGGACCATGGATTTTTTAATTATATTTTCAACGTCAAGTACTGTATGACCTACACTTTAAGTGCACTACTTTCAACAATTGTCACGCCATGGATGAGTGTATCAGAGACGTAATTGTATTAAATGAGTGTCAGACAGAATTCCAGAAAAAAATAAAACATTAGTTCCATTTGTTTGACTCTGGAAAATGTCTAGTACGGATGGAAGATTTAATTCTATTAATATAAGTCAAACAACATATCAATTTCCATTAAAGGAAACTTGTTTTTTTTCAATTCGTTTTCTTGAACCGTTGAAGTGATATTAATAGAATTAATGTTTTGACGGGAGTTTGTCATATTGTAATGTTTCACGTGTTAAGCATCTCATATACCTAACACTGAAGTCGATTTGACTTTGACTTTTATTCATGTTCTTCTTCCCACTTTGCTGTATAGAGTTACTTGTTTCGTTGATCTTCAAATTCTTACAACCTAATTCTGTTAATGTTCAGTATCAACTGCATCGCCTCTTCATTTAGTTCTGAATTAATCGGTTGTGTTTAAATGTTGTTCATCATTGACCCCCATTGCAATTGCAATTAATACAATTTACAAACAAGTAAACAAAAGTTGCTTCTCCATCTGTCCTCGTAGCGGCACCGGTTGGATCGTCGTTCAGTTTCATAAACGTATAAAGTACTAGTTATATGTCACTCCTTGTAAATAATCCATCACAACAACTTTTACAGGAACCACAAAACAGTTTAAAGCATCAATGAAAAAGACATTAACAGATTGGTCTTTCTGTACTTTTGAGAGATGAAAGCAAATTATTCATAATTTCATTTGTTTCACGTTCATTTCACGATAGGACACATGGATAAATGACTCGAAAAATTAATATTTTGGCAGGTCCACACATTTTATTACTGTTTCATTGAATTCATTCTCTATTAATAGGTTTTTGGCGTGCGAAGATAGTTATTTATAGGGATTAATAGATTATTCTCCCGTCACTAGTTCTATAACACTTGTTCAAGAATAACAACAATGTATTTGTAATCACAAAAGTAATAGTGACCTGATAATAGATTATTTTAAGATGGCTTTTGTTCTGACCGCGATGCCATACTGCTGAAATAACAATGAAAGTCTTCTTACGAGGTAATTATCTTTGAATGTTCGTAACTTTGATCGTGTCTGCGTTACTTCCTTTATATCCGCGAAGATTCCGATTAAAACACGTTCTACTGAACTTTGATAACCTTAACGGAATTATTCAGTCCAAATATCAACACATGTCAACATCTCAGTGTTATTTGTGATTGTAATCGCACCAGAGGGTATTATTTGTGTCGTACAATGCTTAGCATTTTGAAAAAAAAAATGGAAATCTTATATTAGATGAGAAAATAAGATTAAAAACAAACGCATAGGGAAGAAAGGACAACATCGCTAACAGACTTTGATGATGACAAAGAAAATGATATCTTAAATGAGTAAAAAGGAAAGTCAGATTGCCGTAGAATGCTTAATGCAATAATTCGACAATTACACACACATCAAAAAACAGATATTGGAGAAAAGGTAAAACAAAATAAAAAAAGAGAATTCGACAATTTTATGCTAATTCTTAGTCCTGATGTGATCACTTGGAAATTTTGTTTCTTGATTAATGTTGGATTTCATTGATTTTTTAAAATCCGCTGAAGAATCTGAATGCTATGTGTATTTAGTAATTTATAACCTCTTAGCTTAAGGGTTATCGTAAAGGTCAATGTTGGAAGTACTAAAATATTTATAAGTGTACCATGTTGGTATTAGTTTCTTTCGTGTCACTGTCGGTATAAATTATCATGCTATTGTCGACATGGTCACGGAAATCCTTTTATATATCCTCTTTATAGATAGCATTAGTAAGTTTTTTTCTCGCCGTTTAAATGTGGCTTTTGTCCATTTGTAAATTCATTTTATACTCTCGGGAACTTTGTTTTGATGTCCTGTGAAGTAAATATAACCTTCACTGTCATCTTTTTCTACTCCATTCAATGCATTATTCAGAATTCTGGTGTAAAAGCTAAAACGTTTGAGAGATCAAATTCCATATTATACGTAATTTTCTCAATTCTGTTATTGTTGCTGGTGATAAAGATTTATACTACATATACAGCATATCCATGCAATTTTATGGTTTGAGTTCTAATTTTTAATCGATGGAAGAATATGTTCCCACTTTTAACTTAAGCTCAAATTGTTTTGGTTAATTAGTAAGGCGTTTAACTTCGTGGGGTGTCATGCGTGTATCATGCTAAAATCATGCTTCAGCTGCGTGCTTTGATTTTATGATAAATATTAACAATATAAGTAAAATATTATATGATCTGATTAGAAAGTTTAATTATTAACTATTTATTCTATGCATTCATGTTTTGTGTGTTCCGAGCATTTATGATCAAAGACAGACTGAGAGCTCATGTTCTCGTAAAAAAGCAACAATTGAGATCATTTATTTAGTTTAAAGTCATCGTAAGGTGACTAACGTACTGGATAATAATGGTTTTAAGAATGTTTCAAACTCCTAGAGATACAAAAGCCACGCAAATCACTTGCTTTGAAGTATGCATTTTTTACGAGAAAATATTGTTTTGTGAAGACAATTGTGGTTGTTAATAAATTGTGGTTTGTTTTTCATGCTGCAATGTAATTTTGTTGACATTCTCTTTGGCAAGATTGTGGATGAACATTTCGTATTCAAAACATTGAAACCTTGAAGAGATTAAATTAGCATTAAGATTGCTCGGTATAAATCCCTAGATTGTAAACTTTCGTTTATAATGATTGTAATGATAGCAGTTTTAACGTTGTTTTGACACTTAGGTTTGTTTCTGCAATTTTTGTCACTGGAGTAAATTGAGTAATGTTTATTTTCAAAGCTAATACGGGGCGGCCTCTGTCAGTAGTTAGAACGGGAAAAACAGTAAGAAATAACACGGTCCCCACGACGCATTGTTTCCTAAAAATATAGCCAAAGTGCTAAAGACACAAACTCATAAATGAGAAACTTTCAAATGCGAATACTATTCAATTTGAAGAGACAAATAGGAACGAGGATGCTTGAAGACTAAATCTCAATATCAAAAACGGCCATTAAAGTAGTTAGGGTGTACAACGCATGCGACGTGTTTGCTTACACCCACAAGCCTCGCAATATTGTAATCGTTAAGGTCTGTCAATGTGAAATTTTAAAATTGAAAGCTGTAGAAAATGCAATCAATCTTTTAGTAGCTAATTAGTATGCGTAGATTTAGAACAGCGAATTTTCAAGACAAGATGCTTGGTCGCATAGCATCGTTATTTTTTTGTTTTAATTTAAATGGAAGATGACATTTCATTTATTCTTTGAAATATTTACTCTCTGTTAGACAGAACACCAATGAAAATCTAAATGAGCTTTGAAGGTTATGGCACACTTGAAATACGAATATATTCCCCAGACTAAGTGGAAAGGCTGTAACTGCAAATCAATCAAACTTTGTCTTAATCGTTCAATAAATGCAATATGTGGTTATTCGTCTCCTATAAACTCTTCAGCCTCAGCCGAAATAAATCAACATTGTGCATCAACCTGTTTGTCTGTTTCTTATTATTTTAGGGGAAGATGTGATGTTTTGTATGTGTTTTTTTCTATGAATCCTTTTCTTATCAACAGTGAATTTACGATGTCATTAAATATCCGGAAAAAGTAATGTTCATCTAAATTTTCTGTGTATTTGAAGGTAATGATTATTTTCTGTTGAAAAGTTATTTTATACCATACCGTTTATTATAAGTCTGAAAATAATCAATGGAATATACACATATACGAATATTTTCATGCACAACTTACATATTCTTACCGTACCATTTCATTTTTGAAATTTGCCATGCGTACATGAAATTATTTACAATCTTTATCAACCTTGTGTAGAACTTACATAGCTGATCACTCTCTGACGGTAAATGAACGTGAGAGAGGTTATTTAAAATTTTAGATCACAAAAACAATTTATTGAATGAGAACCTGAGAAATTAAACACTGGTTGAACGTTTCTGGGGAACGAGGAGTGTTAAATGTGAAGGAAATGGATGAACGGATGTACTGTAATTATCCTTTTGTTAGAATGAACAACTGATTTTGACAGAAGGGATTTTTTACAATAGAATAGAGTGACGAATCTATAGTAAAGTTATCTGTACTATGTTGTGTTTAAGGCACAAACTGTGAGTGGTACTTTTAATCGGGTTCATGAGACATTTATGTACAACGGAACAATGACCTGGGATGTATACACACACTTGCTATTTATTTCAAAATACAAATGAAAAAAATAAGTAAATGCTTAGTCTTCTGTAACTTATCTCCGCATTATGGATGTAATTACCATATAAATGAAAAGTTCAAACATATTATGAACGAAAGAATTGATTAGTCAAATTCAATAAAACTGAGATGGTCACTCAACTACAAAACAATAGTTTTAATGATGGCCTGATACACGTCTTGTCTACCTGGAATCTTAATCAATGATTACGATTTAGTAAAACTTCGCACCACACATAGTCCCTTTAGCGGCATTGTACTAGATATTCATCCTAAACTTAACATTATCCGAAACACCTTGAACTACGGATATTTTTGTCCTATAGTACTAGAGTTGGTGGCTGTTCGTGTCGTTATAATACCATTTTTACCTAGATAGAAACAATACTAGCGAATTGGATACCACAGTACATGACAGTTTAATATAAAGCGTATGTGACAATGGAGGAAAGTTTGATGACCTAACACATTATCTCTGAGCTATTATCTATTCGTAATTGATATAATCTTCCATAAATTGTTACACTCCTGATCGATTTGGTCACTTTGACCATGATTATTTCGTCCTTATCTTCCATCAACGCAAATTCATAAATATGGACGAAGAACGTATTCCATTATGGAGAATTTGTCTTTTTCGATTTAAGATAGCAAAAGTTTCAGGAGTATATCCATACATCTTTTGCAAAACAAATTTCTAAATGTTTACAATGATTATCTTTAGAAGAAAGATTTATTTGATGCAGTGGTGCTTGGGAAAATTCGTGTCTGTAATGCTTGTGCATTCTATGTTTTAATCAGAACTTTGTCATATATTTGGAAGAGTTGTTTTATTGCAAATGGAATGAGCATAACTGTCATATTTCCTGAGCAGTCAATTTATTTTGACGAAGGCGATGTTTGCTGACAATCATGAATATTTTGTTGAGTTTTAACATGGAATGGAATTTATCCTGAAGCATTCGGTCTTGTTCTCCGTTCTCCATTTTCTAGTCCTTATTCTGAGAAATGTGTTCTTGCTAAGAATAGTCACTACGACGATTTGTCGAGCGAAAAGTAACTTTTAGAGGTGCCAGGATGTACATGGCGATTCTAGTAATTGGGGAGCTGAATTTGCGTTGTGTTTGGTTGATTTATTTGAGATACATGTATTCAAGTATCACTCCATGCATAAACTTTTATTGGAATCTGTGTTCTTGTAAAAAGTTACTGATTAAACGATAAATTGCCTTGGACCCTTTATGGATATCTACACTGTCGGAATATCTTAATTATTGCTTCGGCATTGATGAGTGTTAAACAACAGAATTGCTTTGGTTTGTTCAAATTCGCGCTTTCTTGATTATAATTCAATTCTCTATTGTCCTTTAGCTTACTATGCACGTCCTTGTCGTAGTTTTTTTGTGTCAATATCTTTATATGTTTTGCCTCCCGTTTCGCTGCCCCAACAATGCTAGCGGAGCTATTGGTTTCTTCCGGTAGCATTTCCTTAAAAATATCATTTATGTTAAAGCTGAGTTTTTTTATATTTTTATTTTGTTATTGTTGTTAGCTAAAGTTGATGACATTTGCTATATTAATACGAAAGATTATAAAACTACGTAAAAAACACATAATTGATTTGCGTTCATTAATTAAGTAACGGGAATGAAATAATGCATTGCCAATATAGTGACTAAAATTGTATTGTGTTCATCTCTATTGAAGCCTGCTTTGAATCGGATATGAACATAAATGTTTCCTCGCATTGTCTATTAGCTATTTGGAAATTTCGATAGACACTGGGAAACCAATGCAATAGGACTGTCTGGTCCTGGCCATTAGTCCCGCATAAACAATTAAGGAGTCACAGATATGTCTGATTATTTTCTGGGAGTATTTTTGTTTCATTTCTTTTCCGCAAATTATCTTGTAGTGTTACTAGATTAGCTATTTTCAAATAATAAAGCAACCCAGACCAAAAACATCAGGTCTGTCTAGTTTTGTATTTGATATAGTGCATAGCGTTTCCTACTTTATTTAATTTGGAACAATGATAAATACATTTTGAATGTATTGATCATATTGGTGTCCTTACAGTAGGAAAACTGCCCTCGACAACTAATGTTCTAGTTCATGCCGTAAATCAGCTTGCAAATTTCTATGTTGTAAGTAGTCTGAATGTGTACCCAGTCATAGTTACCCTGTATTTAATTTCTGTCACTCATATTTCATCCCAGAGAACATATTTCAAATGCACGGCAATAATGTCAAATGACAATGTCCTCTGCAAAAACACGTGCAGTAAAGTTGCAGCTAAAGTTGTTGTTGAAGCTTAATTTAAAGTTTAAACTTATGATTAAATTTTCTCCAATGAATTTGGTGTTGTTAGCACGATTGTAACACATGGACTAGAGAACCTTGCGAAGTCAATTGTTGGCATATCTGATTTGGTATGCATTAAGATTTTCTTGGGATTAGTTTTTTACTTGTTCTTTACATTCTATAGAGTTCATCTGAGTATAAAAAGCAATTTGTTGAAAATTTATTTAGCATTCTTCGGTTTATATTTGATATCCAGCGGATTTTTGATGTTTCTAAAAAAAGGTTCGTATAATTATAGAACATCGCATGGCATCAAGAAATCATATACCTGTTGAATATTCAGTCAAATACTTATACATCTTAAATCTTAAATGATCTTCAATATAAACCACACAAGAAATTTTCTAAGCATATATCAATTGATCTATTTATTTAAGACTAGTCTTTAAGAGTTTCTTTTTTTGGGGGGGTCTCTCAGAACTAATTTAACCCTCATGTAGCTTTGCTTTTGCCGGACAGCCTCCCTACAATTTGGTTGCTTCTGGGCGGTATTCCAACTCACGGCGGTAAGTGGCTAGTGATCGTAAGTTAGAAACCACGGAGCCCTTCGTCAAATTTAAAAGAACGCATTCTAGTTTTTTTTATTTCAAATTAGTACACGTTCGATTAGTTGGGCATATATTATTCTTTATCACTCCAAACATTTTGAAAAAAAAGCAAGCAAATGGGGGAGCGACATATTTATTTATGTACGTTCACAATTTGTTGGTTCGTGGTATGGCTATTGAAGTCTGCTCGGAATGGTAGAATTAACATACGTTACGCTTCAATGGAAAATCACTTTTACTTTCTAAGTTTCCATTCAGGCTTCTTGAAACTGCTTGAATACCGCCTGACATTTGGTAAGGCGAACCTAGAATTTCTGTCTGACCAAATGAAAATTTGTCTGACCAAATATATTATAAATAAGTGATAACTGCTGTAGATCGTGCCGGACATCTGGTCCGGTACTCGACGAAGTCATTGGACCTGCTCGACATTTTCCTGACATGTCAGTCGGTCTTCAACTTTCGGGAAGCCTGCCCATTTAAAATGTTTCTTTTGTATTTTTGAGTTGGATCCCCCAACAAATGAGGTGGTAATATGAGCCAATGTTGTTTTCCGTTTTTATAGTGTATAATTAATTGACCAACTAGCACATGGTAAAGTTGAATATTTACCTGTTTTTAAAGCTGTAACTTTTTTCACTGGAGTTTAACGTCGCACCAATGGTCATAGTCATTTGGGTTTAACGGTGGAGAAAATCCCCAAGCTTACACCTGGGTAGAACCACCGAGGTTCCGAAAACTTCCTCACATGTGAAATGTTCTCTCGGGTGGGATTCGATCTCATCGCTGAGGGGCTAGTGATTACCAGTCAGAAACCATAAACACTCAACCTCGGAGACCCCCCTGTATCTAAAAAAAAACATTGAGGATTTTGTCTGTAACAACTAGTTTGGATACAACCTAACAGTCAAATTGTACTGTTTTGTCAGCAGACGATAGATATCATTGAATTGTGTTCATTTCTTTTTATGTTTACCATGCTATTTCTGTATCTCAGTTTGTGTAATTCGATTATTTATTTTGTGCACTTGTCTTTCAAACTTAATTCAGTGATGCTGAATTGGATGTGACGCTTTTAAGTTTCTCATTGGCCATGAAAATTTGTTGACGATTGGGAAAGACTGTATTGTCAGTATTATTTATCATTAGTTTTTTTCATAAAGAAATGTTATTACATTGTAGTATTTGTGAATTTTGGCCATTTAATAACAATACTTCATAAGCTTATTACACGTGTGTTCATCCATATTTCAGCAAAATACCGAATGCTGAAAAGTTTAAGAATTAATGAATTCCATTTGGGAATAATTAGTATGATTTGATGGATAAACTGATTACTCTTTTTATGTTGCTTATGTTGTCTTGATACAATCAATGTTTGCAAATTTTCTTAAATGTTCCTTACAGAAAATCATTTCCGCAGTTCTTTTCGTTTGCAATTACATTGTATAATAACGTGTACTCTTGTCTACTCGGCAACACTAAAGTACATACTTGTTTTCATAAATTTGAATGATTACTATAATTGTTTTCGTTTGATTGAATGTATTACACTTCTGTCAATATACAGTTAACTATTTGAGGAATTAGATTGAATATTCAGACATTGTTTTGCTACGTGAAATAAAAAAACGGAATTCAGAAATTGTCACGTACAACATATCGACCTAGCAAAGGAAACAATCTTGAATAGACTGGAACAATAAAGTATCACAGACAATACTAAAAGCATTAAACAAAAAAGATACTATTGCATAGTGGTACTGCATTCACAGAACAAGATGTGAATTATTTATTTTTTTACACTTCTCCCTTAAAATCATTTTCCCTGTATTTGGCGATTTTTCCTTGCAGCCGCTTGCACTTTAAGGTATTCGTGTACATCTTCTAATAAATACTTCCATAGATCTTAAAATTCTCTTTTGTCACTTTCTCAAATCGCTCTGTGGTGTTATTTCTGTAGTTTATTTCATTACATTTACCCTGGTTTTAAATGATTCAACAGGGTACCTCTGTGGTGCAGTTAAAGTCTCCGACCTTTCATCTATGAAGAACGTCCAGATAACTGAGCTTGGTGGTTCTTCCTCCACCAATGTAAGCTGGAAAAACCGCCATACTTACATAGCTGTTTGAAAGACTTTGAACCTAGCAAAACATCATCTGACCGTTTGAATCGTTGATTAATCCATCATTGAATGGCGCTTCCGTTTTCAGTATTGTTGATTTATTAGATGTAACATATAAACCCGTGAAGCTATTTAATTCAAAGCCATTGAAACATATAATGTTATTAATCCAGTTTTAATCAAGATCGGTGTCACCAGTTGTGTGAGATCTGAACAAAAGAAACCATATTTCAGTTCTTGACAATGTCCCTGTGGCGCCTACGAATAAGAATTTAACATATGATAACGTGCAATGGCAGTATATTTACGAAATAAAATCTGCAATTTTCGTCTTGTATTAATATAATATTATGTATTCTACAATTGACAAATTACTGCCAGTACAATAAGGTTTCACAAACAATACGAAAATGTTCCTTGTATCAATTCTTGAAAGTGTTTAATATTTTTATAGAAATGTATGTGCGTCTCAATTTCAAAACTGACTCATCTGGTAAAAATCAAGGTTACTAGGTTTGATTTTTGGAAATTCATTGCCTTTTTATGGAAATGTTTATTAACGTAACTTTTATCTACCTTGTCTCCTTGAAACACATTCGGAAAAGTTTGTCACCAGGAAATCAAGGAAATTTATATAGATTTTGGAAATTTTATCTGTCTGAAACATTTGGTCAAGTCAAAGTAAGTACAGTTTAGAAAAATGCCTGTTCTGCACGTTTGTCTAAATCTTCTGGTGTCTACTCAGAGGTCATTATGCCAAATCATTGTTCTCGCAGTAAAGCATCATTTGTTATCTACGAGTCTTTCTAAATATTGTCTACAGAAATGCTTAATTGCATCATTTCTCAGTTGTTTTCGAGGCTGTAATGGATGTCGTTATATAACGATGGTGACTGCCCAAATATGACACGGACTGAAGTACAAGTTTTACATGTATATGTGTGTATTCTGTTTTGATTACATAAACAGACTTTTTAAGTTGTGTGCTGAACATGTTTGAAACTACATGATTGTAATTGTGTTTATGGTTACTTGTGCAATAATCTTTTTGTGGAAACATTGTTCAATTTCTGAATGCACTAGTTTGTTTCTTAGGCAAAAACCATTTTAGTAAAGTATTCGTACAAGTGTGTTATTCAACTTTCGATGACTGTTTATCTTCAAGATCTGCCGTCAGAAAAGAAAACCGATTACAGAGCGTACATTTATACAACTTTCATTATAAATAGTGTTAAAAAAGCCTCAATTGACATCGAACTATGTTTGAGGGATTACCTCTTTTTTCGAGAGATGATACGTTGTTTGGACATGTGGCTACTGGTGATAGTGATTATTTTATTTTTTAATCCTCTTTCCTCTTTGTTCATGTATCATTTGGTTTCCTTCAATCAAAAACGTGATGTATTAGTACAAAATCTTCTTAAAAAATCTGTTCTTTTTGACGTATTGGTTTTCTGCTTTCGATAGATAACCTTATACTCGCTGCATCCCACTAAAAGATCATGACTCATATATACTGGCCATCATAAGAAAGTAACCATCATAAAAATTCTTCTATTTTGGCCTAATTTACCGACCTTGAAATTTAAATGGTATACAGCAATTTTATGGTCAATAATGGATAAACAATATGGTTACACATAAAAGTAGTAATGGTTGGTTGGCTTACTCGTGGCGCACGTGCAAAATTGCTCTTTTTAAGAATAACTTTCATAAAATAAAATTTTATACCAACATCACTTACTGGATACTTTCTTATGACGTGCAGTATAAGTTGAAAAGTTGGCTCCTTTTGTATCGGTTTCCATATTTACGCAGAGAACCACTTACCATTGTCGACTCATGCATTTTTTCTGAGTACTTAGACAGTGTTTTGCTTCGCTAGTGTTAATAAGGTGTCATTTGCTTTCTAGTTTGTTATTGTCTTTTAGTATTGATCAAACGATTTAATCATAAATGGGCAAGTTTTAAATTAAATACAAAAATGAAATCATCAACCTGTTCACCTTCTATAAGATTGATTTGTTAAATGATTAAAATAACTTACTCATGACCGAACATGCTAAGGAAACATAGAAAAGTAATTTTTAAGTTAAAGATTTTCTAACAAAGCAATTGACATTGTGAAGAAAATATATGTAAAAGGATAATGACAAGAACTATGTAAGAATTGCCTTATTCTCATAACTG
Organism: Lutraria rhynchaena; assembly: GCA_008271625.1. Taxonomy (NCBI): domain Eukaryota; kingdom Metazoa; phylum Mollusca; class Bivalvia; order Venerida; family Mactridae; genus Lutraria; species Lutraria rhynchaena. The sequence goes on along the minus strand of VIBL01000001.1, from coordinate 12,177,467 downwards.
TCAATATTGTTCCCCCTCTTTGTTGGGCGCCTCTCCATGGTGAGGGGGAGTAACACGTGCCCCTCAGACAGGTACACTTTTGAGCCTGTGTGATAAGTACATGGCTAAAACCAAACCTGCCTGTTTGCCGGGGGCAGCGCCCCGTATACTGGAAAAGGGGATCCTGGTAGTTGAGGAGGACCCACCAGTCCATCTAACATACTGCTTTGGCCTCTGCTTCGGGGTAGACGGGTGGCCAGGTGGGCCCGGTCTGGTCAATCGGCTAGTCATGCCTTGCCCTTGGATAGACAGTACAAATTAGTTTAAAGCGTCTCACCATATGTACGTGATTGCGATTGGTCAATTTCTCTGTTACTTCCCTCTACCTTACTCCCCCTATTCTGTCATATTCCTCCTCTATCTATCCTTCACTAACCTCTGACCTGTTATCTCGTCTCTTTGCTTACTCTCTTCTCATATTGACCGATTTGTAGATATCGTATAATCTCTCATTTTAACATATCTATCCAAGAAGGCGCTGGCCCATGGGCTAATCGTCTGGAATCTTTCTTGATTTAATCATACTGATTTTGTATATACTTCGAGTAACCTCGTGGCTTGAGGACTGGATATCCGTCCCCTTTAAGCTTCCCCGTGTTGGAGTCCGTGGTGGCTGAGGAACTTGGTAGATGAATCAAAACTTCTCAAATATGGATACCTCAAACCTAAACTCGAATGACCCCTAAAACGTAAACTGACCCCTGTTTCCACAAACGACAATGCAAGTGCCGCATTCCCGTGTTTCCTCGTCATCGAGTCACTTGATGATGGCACAAAAATGTCAGATCTGAGCCCTTTTGTGATCGAGAAACAAATCAATGGCCTTATCGGATCCGCGAAGTTGGTAAAAAAACTTCGTAGCGGATGTTTGCTTGTGGATGTTGCGAGACCAACGCAAACGGACGTCTTGATGAACATCAAGTCTTTCTTCCAAACTCCTGTGAAATGTACGCCGCACAAGACACTAAACTCATGTAAGGATGTTTTCCGGTGCGACGACCTCGTCCCAGTACTGGGTCCGACGAGGTCGCCCGGGAGATGAAAACACAGGATGTGCGCACTATACAGCGCATATATTCAAGAAGACAAGGCAAACAAGTACCCACAAACACTTTCATTGCAACTTTCAACTCACCGGCTCTACCAAGTTCGCTTAGGATTGGGTACACTTCCTCCAAAGTGGAAGTGTACGTGCCCAATCCTCTGCAATGTTATAAGTGTTTCCGATTCGTCACCACGAAACAAATGTCAAAGGACCAGCATCTGCCGAAGGTGCGGTGTTAGTCATGATGATCTTGATAAGTGTACTGGTTCCATTTCGTGTGCAAACAAATTAACTTGCAATAGTACCAATCAAAAGGCTTCGACTAAGAAAACCAAAAGCAATGTTAACAAGGTTGTTTCCACTGAGAAGATTTCTCAGAGTCAGACACCGAAAGAACGTATAGTTCTTACAGATCGGCCGAAAAAGGCCGAACGATACCTGGTGACAACCTCCAACAGATTTGATCCTCTTGAGGAGATCGAATCAATGGAGGATGAAGAGATCGATGCTTCACCTCCAAGGAAGCACTCGCCCTCCAGAAAATGCTCCCCCAGCGTAATACTCCCCAGGAGTATAAGTCCTGTAAAGTTTCCGTCGTGATTCTCTCTTTTTATAAACATCAACCATGGATAACATTATTCAATGGAACTACCGTGGTTTAAAATCTAATTATAATGATATACTACTTCTATTATCTAAGTATACTCCCAAAGTGATATGTCTCCTTGAGACCTACCTAACGTCAAATAATAATTTAACTATTAAAAGCTACAGTCTTTATAACGCAATACGAGGGCATCGGGAGGTTCAACAATTTTTGTTTCAAACTGTGTTCCTCAGCATCAAATTAAATTAAACACCCACCTACAGGCTGTTGCAGTCGAGGCCACTTTACATAAACCTATTGCGGTTTGTTCGCTTTATCTTCCGCCAAACTAAGTACTAATGAGTTGGAAAATTTAATTCAACAACTCCTACAACCCTTCCTTTTGTTGGGCGATTTTAACGCACATAATCAATTGTGGGGAAGCAACTCTATAAACGCTAAATGTCAAGTCATCGAAAAGATAATTGACAATTTACAATTAAGTTTATTTAATGATAAATCCCCTACCTATTTACATCCAGGTTCAGGTAGGTTTACCTGCATAGACCTGTCTTTATCCCATCCTTCTATATTCTTGGATTTTGCTTGGTCAGTTCTAGACGAGCAATTTGTTAGCGATCACTATCCATTACTATTATCATCTAATAACGCAGTTCCAGATGAACCTCGCACTTACTTTAAATTTGAAAAAGCCGACTTGGAAAATTTTCAATTGCTATGCGCGAGAGATCTTACACTAAATAACTTTGACAATGTACATGATCAAACGGATCGCTTCACTTCGATATTAAATAAAATTGCTTGCGATAGCATTCCAAAATCTAAGAAAAGTTCTGTGAACAAAATAAAAAAAGCCATGGTTTGATGATGAATGTGAGGGAGCCATTCGGAAACGGAAGGCATCACTCCTGAAATTCAAATGCTGTCCTTCAACTGATAACCTCGAAAAATACAGAATATTCAGAGCAAAGGCTCGACGAACAATTCGTGAATCGAAACGTAAATCTTGGCGGTCATATATTTCGAAAATCAATTCACATACAACAATTATTGTATGGGACGAGGTCCGAAAAATTAGCGATAAACACAGAAAACAACCTATTGTACATTTAAAACGCCGTGACGGCCCTGACGCTAAAACGCCAAAGGACATAGCTAATACGTTAGCTGAAACATTTGCCCACAACTCTTCGTCAGATCATTATTCAGCAGAATTCAATTCATTCAAATCTAAAGTTGAAAAGGAAAACATTAATTTTAAATATAATAATGATGAAGATTAAAACGCATTCTTTAATATGGATGAATTAATGGACTCTATTGATGAAGCTTAAGACTCTGCCGCTGGACCTGATGGAATTCATTACCAACTTCTGAAGCATTTACCACAGGTTTCACTTGATCTTTTATTGAACATTTTCAATGATATCTGGGTAACAGGCGATGTCCCGTCTTGTCGGTAGGAGGCACTCGTTATACCTATCCCTAAACCTGGGAAAGACCATAATGACCCTACTAATTACCGCTCTATTTCTCTCACTAGTTGTATTTGCAAAACTTTCGAGCGAATGATTAACACTCGTCTTGTTTGGCACTTGGAATCTAAAGGAGTAATAACTAATTTTCAATCAGGTTTCCGTAAACAGCGAAGCACTAATGATCATCTTGTCCGACTTGAATCTTTCATTAGAGAAGCTTTCATTAATAAACAACATTTAGTATCAATTTTCTTTGACCCTGAAAAGGCTTATGATACGACGTGGAAGTATGGCATCTTCAAAGATCTTAAAGATGCTGGTTTAAATGGGAGATGACCCTTGTTTGTTTCAAATTTTCTATCAAACCGTAATTTCTGTGTTCAGGTTGGTACCTCTTTATCAAAGAACCACCAACAGGAACAGGGAGTTCCACAGGGCAGCATCCTTTCGGTTACACTGTTTGGTCTTAAAATTAATAATATAACCAAAGTTCTCAACCCCGGAGTTGATTGTTCATTATACGTCGACGATTTTTTGATATGTTACCGTCCGAAAAGCATGCGTACCATTGAACGTTAACTACAACAGAACCTTGATAAGATCCAAAAATGAGCCTCAGAAAATGGTTTTAAATTTTCAAAATCCAAAACGCATTGCGTACACTTTTGTCGTCTGCGAAGGCACACAACGATCCAGAACTACACATATCCAGCTCGAAAATCCCTGTTGTACCTGAAGTAAAATTTCTTGGTGTCATTTTTGATAAAAAATTGTCTTTCATACCCCATATAAAAATCTAAAACAAAAACGTCTTAAAGCTCTAAATCTACTGAAAGTCCTTTCTAATACTGAGTGGGGGTCAGATACCTCAACGTTACTAAAACTGTACTGAAGCCTTATCCGTTCCAAATTAGACTACGGATCAATTGTTTACGGCTCTGCCCGCAAGTCATACTTAAAGATGCTTGACACTTTACACCACCAAGGCTTGCGTTTGGCTCTTGTGGCTTTCCGCACATCACAAATAGAAAGTTTATATACGGAGGCCGGTGAACCGCCACTAAATCTACGTCGAAAGAAGCTATCGCTTCAGTATGCAAATACTATTTCATCTAACGACAAAAACCCTACCAGAGATGTTATATTCAACCCTTATAGCAAAGAGCAATTTCAAAACAAGGAAAAAGAAATAAAACCAATTGGTTTACGATTGGAAGGCGACTTAGAAACTCTCAAACTTGACCCACGTAGCGTTGCACAAAACCTTACACAAAATATAGCTCCATGGACACAATCATGTCCAGAGGTAAATGCTGATCTATCCAAAGCAAAAAAAAATCTCCCAACTCATCTGAATTATATAATATAAAAACGAATTTTCCAAAATTATAGAAACACATTATGATTTTATCCATATCTAGACTGACGGCTCAAAAGACGGCAACAAGGTTGGTTGTGCTGCCTTCGCACACAACTTTATCTCTCGGATGGGCCTCCCAGAGAAGGCATCAATTTTTAGAGCAGAAACAAAAGCCATCGACTTGTCATTATCATACATTCCTCAACACAGCGCAAACAATTTTCTAATTTTCTCAGATTCTCTTTCTGTTCTCCAAGAAAATAAACAATCGCAAAACCAATAATGTCTTGATTCAACATTTACTCATTCGCTTACATGATATTTTACAATCAAAATGTGTAAAATTTTGCTGGATACCTAGCCACATAGGTATTCGAGGAAATGAAACAGTTGATACATTGGCAAAAGAAGCTCTTAATATTCAACCAGTTGCAATCACGTTACCCAACAGCGATTTTCAGTCATCTATTAATTTACTTATCAAATCCAAATGGCAATCTCAATGGGATGAAAAGACAAATAGCAAACTCCATGCCATCCTTTCTCATGTCCAATCATTAAGATATTTTCCCTCTTTTAACTCGCCGCGACCAAGTCGTTATTACAAGGTGCCGTATCGGACACACTCGAATTACACATCTATACAAACTTAACCGAGAAGATCAACCATTTTGCATATCATGCAACGAAGCTTTCACTGTAAAACATTTTCTTATAGACTGCCACGAATATAACCCAACCCGGTACCAGTATTTCAACGCAAGCTCACTCAAAGACCTATTCGCAATCACTCCATCTATGCTTATTATTCAGTTTTAAAGGCAATTAATCTGTACCGTGAAATATAATTAACATAATTAATTAATTAGTTAACAAATTCTGCTGTAGGTGCGATATAGCATAGTTAGCGTTAAAAGCACCGTAAAACACCATTCAATCAAGTCAATATTGTTATTTGTTTGGTTTAAACGTAACCTTGTAAATTTAGATTTATGAAGAAACTAAGGAGAACACCTTGTGTGACATTGTGTATTGTTTATGATGTTGGCATAGTCGAAGTGGTCAGTTACTATCCGCTTTGGTTCTGGTATATATACCCGGTATATGTGCGTGATGAAAACTCTCGATAAGCATCCTTTTATACAATAATCCATTTCACGAAAGTTGGGCATTCCGCCGAAATTGACAAAGCCTTTACTCCATTATCGGAGCTAGTCTTAAGAAGTGACGAAGCGGAGCAGATTCAGTAAGCGGAGCGTTTCCGCAAATATATTATAAGAAAATATCTGCTTCCACGAAGAAGCTAATCATGTCTGCAAAGGTATGTAAAAAGGTTTCCTGCAGAAGGAAGTGAGGCAAACCCGCCATAAGGTCCTCGTAGTCGTCGGCTTAATTTGATAACTACCTACGCTATTTTGTTTCTTTGTTAATGCTGTAACGGAAACAGTAACGGAATCAAGTAACGGACACTAGTATGTACATGAATAAAACATCTTAATAATGAGATTCGAGACTCTGAGAAAAATATATATGTAAATTACTTGCACCTATTTACATTTCTGTCACTCAATATATTCACTAAACGACCCTTGATTGACATTTGCTCCTTTTAAAAACATCACCCACACTACTTCATTCAGTTGACATTTCTTGTGAGCATTTGTGTATTTGTTCGACAGAAGATAACATTATAGAACGTCTTTTTAAATGAACAATTCTGTGCTTGCAAGAACTATATCTTAAAAACTGATCCTCGGGAAATTCCACATGTATTAAATGCGGTCCAACAATGACAACCAAACTTGGAAGAATTAAATAAATCACAATATTCAACACAAGACAATGAATATTAAAAGACTTTAAACACGGTTGCGCTTCGTGTTAAATCCCACACTTTTCCTGAAGTTGGTAATTGGGTAACATTGACAATATTAGAAATTCTAGGTAATTGTATAAAATATAGCGACGTATACTGCGAGTACCAATTACTACGAATACTATACTGTTGAGAGAATTTACTGGAATGTATTCGTGTAGAGGGAAGAAAATATTAAAACAATGTTCAATCAGTTTGCAAATATTTCGCATCAGGGAACTTTTCATTTGTGTTGTTTCAATGGTTGCTCCTTGGGAGTTTTATTTTATGTATATATCTTAACCTTGGATTTAGTCTCATATTTATAATAAAATATACCATAACGTGCTGTTTGCCATGGCCCATTTCAGAACGATGACCATTTATTCCATAAGAGCGATAAATCATTTATATTTGCCGTGTCTATTTGACCTACATTAATCTTGTGAAAGAAAGAGAAATATCCGGACCTGTTGTTCTGAAAAATAAAGACGAACAAAGACGTTTAATCACAGTGTGTGATAATACGGTCATTTACATTACATCTTAAATCAAAGATGACAGTGGGTCATTGGTCAAGTCATTGTTAAAACAAACAATGGTCGGTATGATCATCAATAACATCTTTTCAATTTTTTGCATGATCTGAACTTCGTTATTTTCTATAAATCTTGTTGGAAACAAAGACAATGGTTGAAAGGAAATGAATGCCGTTTAATGAATTAATTTACATGACCTTATTTGACATCATGTATTCGCGTTTAATTTACATCTATGGTTAGGAACAATGTGTCGCAGTAATGTAGTTTGAAATGATAGTAAATTGTTTGTGTGTCATTTGTGCATCTGAAAACAAACGCTTCATTGGCTAAGAATCAGGAGTAAAAATGAATAACCTAGAATATCTTTTCTGTTTTTTTTTCTGTTTTTTTTTTTTTTGTAATTTTTGTCCGAATGTTATGTATGGGGTTAGGCCCATCTAACGAGCTTAAACCTCCTGCGGCTGTGCTACAGACCATCCAACCAAGACGGTACCCCTCGGAGTATAAACATGTCGGGCAAAGAATTTTTGCAATATCATGTTGTTATAACATTCTTTACGGTCACCAGTTACCAACATTTGATAAAAGTACTTTTCGAACGTGCCAACAACAATTTCTAACGATAATTGATGATGTTTCAGTCACATTGGAACTCGTTATTTAACACTTCTGACACTTGGTTACACAAACTACAGACTGTAGTGTGCTTATAATTACATCGACATACATAAAAAACATTGAATTAAATTGAGTGTGATGTTATGTCACGGTAAATATCAGGATTACTTTCAGTAAACGAAATATGCACAATTATCTGTACAAACATTGATTTAAATGGTTACGCAGATTTTTTTAGTTGCCCTAATTAATCAATTATTTGATTGAAAATCTCTTTATCGACATATTTATTATTTTGTTGTGTTTTTAACTAAATATTTGAATAAATCTTGTTTTCCTGGTACAAATCGATTTTTATACCGTAATTGTCTTTCACTTACCCAGTCAGCATGCTTATTTATTTGTTTTGTGTATGTTCTTTTAGCATAACTATGAGAATAAATGTAATTCTATTAATATGCCCACCAATTCAACCGGAAGACATACCGTTCGTACTTCAGCGTTCGTTTTAGGTTCAGGGGTTTATGGAAGGTAGTAATTTGAGGAAGGTGAGATTTTTTGTATACGTTATTCTCGGAATTCTTTTCTCATCTGTATTCAGTCATTCCTTGACGGAAACCCTGTCAGGATAAGGATCGTTAGTATAATCATTACAATAAACCTGTTACCTCTAGACATACTATCTGTCACTCTGATAATGCCTAGACGTCTTAGGTTATCAAACATGAGACTACCAAAGTACAAATATAAATGATATTTTCATTGTGCGGATACACAAATTGGATGCTGAGGGATTTTGCTTGTATTTGGTTAAACGCCGTATATTAACTACTTTTTAGTAATTTTAAGGATATTCTACGCAGCAAGTACTCCTGGGTGACTTTCCAGTACTAATCCGTTTCTCTCTATATATCCATGATCAATATACTTATCCATATGATATGAGGATCAGAGGATGAAATATCTTCAGTCAAAATGTAACGTAAAGTTGTGTCACATGTCGGTGTCTCAGCATAAACTCTCCTGTGCCTACCATTTGCACAACACAGCTACTACGTGTAATATGTCACCCGGATGTTGCAGTGACACCATTGTAATTCACTGTATTTGTACATTAGTAAATGTATACTTACTGTACTTCTTTTAATGTAAAAATGTGTATGTATTAATAAGCTGCCTATTGTGATATATTTTACCTCTGACATATATCGATGGTGGGAAATGTTTTATTGAAATTTAATTCTCTTGCTTTCGACTACACGAAATGAGCATAGTTTGTTTGGAAAATATTCAGACAAAGGCTGTTCATTTGAGATTTAGGAGAAAAATACCCTGGCTTCCAAATGAATCTCAAAGCTTTATAATTACTAGAATGGAAAATCGTTGCCTTAGGCGTAATAAATACATGAAAGATGTATCCGTTTGTGTTCGTTAATGCTTCGTCTTCTTTAATATTAGCGTGTTTACGTCAATTGGTTGAATTTAACTATGATAGAACGAAACCGTTTATGTCAATTCTTGTATCTGGTTTAGTATGTCATTTTTTATGTTATCTTTTGGACCAATTTGAATACTTTTCTGTTAATATCAGGTATAAGAACAGGGTCATCCCAATGTGTATATGTCCAACTGGGAATTAAAATTCGAATCTTTTCCATTTAAAATCCAGGTATTTTGTCTGATTCACCCAGATTTCGTTGTCGGATAGTCTTGAGTTACATTGTCTTTTTCAGGCTCGTTCTTTTTGCAACATTTGTCTCCTTTTATTCCTTAGAATTTAAGAATTTCATTCGTGGTGTCTAGATGAACAATAGTGCATTTAGAGTGAGCTGTTACTTGGTAACTCGAAAGAATCGTGTCGAATTGGTAATAAGTAACAATAAAATTTTTATCAGCGAATTCCCCGTGGAACACATAACAGATAACATTGAACATTCTAAATGACTTGAGTGACGATTCTACGACCACAGGGAGAAGTAAATGTGCCAAGTCCGTTTTACCATTAAATAATAGAGCTTGTAAGACAAATAAATTACGACAACTAACCAAATTAAACAAACCCAGATTCTGAAATACGAGATGACAGATATAGGAAGATAAAGACGATCAGTATTGTTATTGTTTGATATTTTTGCGGAGATGAGAAACAGAGATAAACAACATTTGTATTGTTTATAGAGAATAAAACTGGACATTGTGAGTCGTGTCCCAAAATCAAAATACAATTAGCTTAACGATTTAGTTATTCGCCATAGCAAATATGATAAGACTGACCTATAAAAGATGGACTGACGTTTTTTTTTGTTTTGTTTTTTTTATCAATAAATATGTACTTGACAGTGTTTCTCATTATCGACATTCAATATTAAGCATTCTTCACACTTTTGTGATGATGTTGAAACTAACCAAATGCTATGGTTTGTATGTAATACACGTCAAGGAGTGAAAGAAATACAGCTTCATAAATATAGAATGCTGCTGATTGTTCCAATGTGGTACTCTACGGGAAGAATGTGTTTTGTCCCGTTTTTGCACATTTCCTAGTGAGGATTTAGGGAAGTTGGGATTTTTGTATGTTTTTTTCTTGGCAGTCATTGTCTTGTCTGTATAACAAACTTTCATTCGATCTTCTGTAAAATGAATGTGGTAAATATATTTCAGTTGACTGCAGGTTTTGACATTACACGGTCATTTACTTCACACTTATGCTTTGAAACAACTTGATTCACATTCTGTAATACTGTTCTCGGTGTCTACATTATTTAGATCTTATTCCATACTATAAAATGATAGATGAAACATCGTTTGTATTATCTTTCTCATTTAGTACTGAATATTAGTTTAATTTCTTTTTTTTCATCCATAATATTCATTACCAATCGGCATGATAAAATAGCTGATAAAACAAAGTCATCATCATCGTCAAAGTAAAAATGTCAAACACCTCATGGATATGCGTCTACAAGCGTGACATGTTGTAGTCATGTATTGGATTTGGTAGTGTAGAGGTCCTCTGGTGTAAACCTCCAATTTCAACCGTGATTTGCTATCTGAATCTACTTCCCTCTATACACTTAATTTAACGTACCGTTGATGACTTATATGAACTACTAAATAGCGTGACACAGTTAAATGTTTTGCTTCATGATGATAGTGAGATGTTGTTTCTTGGAGCCTTACTCTACACATTCTATTCCTGAAGAAATACGAGTACGGGATAATTTTGACTTATTTTAAATGAGAATAATGTTATGTTGTCTCGTCTGTTAATGGCATCGATAGTTTTTTTCTGATTTCGTTCGATATGACGATAAAAAATGCAATATAAAACGTTAGGTCATAAATAATCACGGAGCCAAAAAAATATTCAGGTAATTGTCGTTGAATATTATTGTTTCTTTTATCAATCGCATATTTATGTTTCGTGCCAGAATTGTGACTTTAATGAACCCAGCAGAAGCATATAGTCACTGTTATCGTGAAAACAACTCACAATGTGCTGTAAGGATTATACATGATTCTTACGTGGTTTAATGTCTTTTTAATATCTTTACACCGATACTCCTAAAGACTTTATTGTTTCCTTAAACCAGACGCTCTGTATTACATAAAGTCCCTGCTTAAAATGAACATTCCAGACGTACGTTTATTCCATTTGCGATGTCTGATCCGCAAATATAGTTCTTGTTCCAATACATTGGACTCAGATTATTGACCTTTTTAGCTACGAACATTGCTCATTTCCGCAATAGTAGTCTGTACGGTCGCGGCAACTTTTTCTTTTTTTTTGCTTGGTGATTTGTTCAGAATTATAATGCGGCGAGCGAAAATAAAATATACGAATAAGTTAAAAAATGTCAAATGGAATCATTTTATATAAAATGAACAGTATAAAACTATGGACAAATTTCCCTTTATTACATGTGGTGCATCTACTGCACTGGTTTTCAGACCTGTTTGACCTATATTGTGTGCAGAGAACGTATTTATTAATTACACTGATTTGCCATAATACAATACTATCAAATCTTTTCAAGCACTGATAAATGAATATTCATAATAATTTGTACATTTTTGGTAAAGAATCTACCTATTGCGCAAATTTTATACTTGTACTACTTATAAAACTAGCTCATACGTTCACGCTTTCTGCACAATATTTTCAGACACTAAATAATAACTGATTTTCAGACACTAAATAATAACTGATTTTCATTGATTACACTGATGACGTTAAACTAAACAACGTAGTACAATTATTGTAAATCCTCCATTCTCGAAAATGAACAAATCTGTGATATCTTCTTCATCACTATTCCTAGTACAACGTGATTCTGTAGTAAAGATTCAACTATACTATTCAAACATGTGAAAATAATAATAAGTGTAAGATGCCAACTTTTCTAACCGAATGACGATAAAGAAGTGATGAATCTACGAGGGTATTTTCACAACTCATTTGATTACTGTTAACTCTGCTTGGGGCATTTATTATTTATTTATTGATAGATGTAAATAAATATATATAGGGTTGTATTAACTATTCAATATTTGTGGTTTAAGAAACATTTTACTGGCACATGCGGGCGTCGACAAAGAAATAAAAAGAAGTCTGGAAAATAGGTGCGTTCAATCCTAAAACGGAATATTAATTTGATGTTGCTTGATTCAATCACTTAATAAAACACGGTGAGGTATTTCTTACTAGTTATATGAATATGAACACATGCTCTGCTCTTACGTTCTTCTGATTGGATTTGATATTTTAGACAGCGTGATTTGACGCTGTTGCATCTATTTCCACTGATCTGCTAGTTCGTTAGCAATTTAATAGTTTAAATGCGTCTAAAATAATACAATTAGCTGTCTTTGATATGGATTCCATGAAGAGATAATGCATTTCTATCCTCTCGAGAATGATACGATCTGTTGAAAATGGCTGTTGCTTGGCAATTTTTCATTATTATGTCTGTCCGTTTCGTACAGTTTATCTCCAAATAGAACGTTGAAGCCCAGAAGGAATAGTTATTTTATATATTACCAGTATTACGAAAAAAAACATAGCACATGAACTTTTTCCAAAGAAATTTCAAAATAATTTCCCCGCTTGTTCTAGACAAAAAGCTAACGTAATTTAAAGAGACGTGACGTAATTATAGTCTAAATGATAAGATGGAATGCGATTTTTCATTTTATTTGATAAATCGGGAGATTGTTTGATTGGGTTGTTGAATAATTTGATCAGTTTTAATTTTCAATTTTATTAGTACGTCGTCAATAACCGATCCTACGAGTCATTTGGCGCCTTAAATACTTTTATGTACCTAATGTACTTCAGGGTGATTTTGTAAATTAATTCGAATTTATTTATGTCAAACATTAAAGAAAACTTAGGAACTATACTATAAGTTTATGATAGGGTTATGCCATGTACCAAATGTTGTGTAAGTTACATGTGATGGGCATGACTGCGAAACAGTTCTAAAATATGCCCTGTTTACGTATATGAATGCATATAAAGTAAAATAAGAAACTGAAGACAAGCGACTCGGGTTTTATTTTGTTTTATTATGTTTTCCAATGTCTTCTGTTTTTGCGCTTTTCTGGTTTGTTCTTTTACGCCCTGTTTGTATCTAATTGTTTTGAATCATCTAATGCCAATGTTGTTATCAGATGTTGATTTTAACATTCGCTGATTGGGTTTTCCTGGCCGTGTACCTCTATGTTCGATTGCTTGTTTTTTGTGGGGGTACCTTTTTGTCATCCTGTTGACTTACTTTCAGTGATCTTCGTATTCTCTCGTTGAGCATTCTGATATTTACCCTAGTGATCTTTTTCGTCTGAATTTTCAATTGTTGTGTCTTCCGATTGTCCAATTTTTCTCCATTGTTTCCTCTTCATCGCCTAGATACTCGACTTATGCATGATTGTGCTGATCGTTTAGTTCTCTGTATTCATTTCGTCTTTTCCCTATTCGTGCTCGTTTTAAACTCTCGTATTATTGCGGTCTTCGTTTTACTGTTTGTCCCTCTTTCTATAAATTTACCCCTCTTTCTATAAATTTACCCTTATACCTTTATATGTTTTGTGATTTGTTTTATTCCGTGAAAATGTGAAAGGACATTGTTTTGTGAGTATAGCCTTTCATCTGCAAATGTTTTCATGTTTATACTCTTATCAGGGTTTCTAGAGTATTATGCACAGTCCTTGAAGTTTTCTAAATGGTTTGAGGTTTGTATATGGAGATTAAAGTCCCTTATCAAATTAGCTCAGTTTTATAAGACGGCCATTTGGATGTGACTTTGAGAGTTTATTGGTTTCCAGCCAGTAATAATATGATCTCGTGTTAACAATAAAACTTCTCAAAATGAATCAGTAGTTTGGATGAATGAAATGTTTGTGCAAATAGGCTTGATTGGTTTTGTATAATGTTTGTCTTCGTTACATTTGAATACATGGAATATTGTTTTGATATAATTATAATTTGATGTTTTCTAACATTGAAGTTGACGTGCTCATTTGTGTTGATGTGTTTAAGCAAATAAGTTTTCTGTAGCTACCTAACTAACTCGGATATGGCAGGACTGCTTTTTATTTTGTCTTGATTCTTATTGGGAGAATATTACCAGCGAAAATGAACTTACTACGTGTACGAGTGAAACATAATTTTCTTCATGATGGATTAAATTAAAATGGAACCTACCCACTTAACTTATGACGATTTAGTTAAAGATATTGCGTCCACAGTTGATCATTCATGTGAAAAGTTGGCAGTACTTGAGTACACGGTTACTACTGGTACAGATGGAAGAAAAACATGTTAAGTAAACGGACCGCCGGTATACTGGAATTTCGTTGGAAACATGCTTAAAACCCAACAAAATGTGTTTTATTAAATTGAATTAATTAAAGTGATGCTGACTGGTTATCAATTGAATGTTTTTTTGGAACTTAAGTTTTAATTTCTTATGACAGTGTAACATCGTCGCTCATGTACCGATAATATCAGATTACTTAATTGTGTACGTATAAAATGATACTATTAATGCATATTCAGTAGATAAGACAATTGATGATGCTTACGTCGATTATATTGAAAACGTATGTGATTATGTCAGTTGTCCGTAATAGCAGACATTACGGTAGCTTTTTTCTGTATTACTGTCTCTTCGGGAGAGACACTAAATGAAAAGATATCTGATCTTAAAACAAAATCTTAATGACCTGAATATAGTGTTGAAAACTAATCGTTGTATTGAGAACTTCGACTAGCCAAGGCAGACGATTCTCTTATTTTATTTTGTGATAATGTACGCCTGAAAGATTTAACCAGTGGTGAATTCATATACCGATGTTTATTTGATTTTACTGTTAAATTATCAAAAGCGATATGAAATGTAGATTTGTGAAAAATTACGTCTACTAACAATTGTGCAATAAATGTATCAGCATGTGAGTGACAACAAAAAAGGAACAATTAAAAAAAAGACACCACCACCACCACAGAAACTTTGAGAAACATAATTATGCAAACTGGAAGGAACTGAAAAATATTTGAATCGCTTGAAATCTTTTCGTTAACATTTCTCATTCTTGGATCGTTTTAGGTTATGAATATGGAATTATGATGTATTATCTATTCTCTCATTCCCCAATGGGATTCGATGGCCCACAAATTCGATATCTAAAAATACTGATCTATTCCGTAATTGAATCAACTTTGTCTGATTTTTCACATAATTATTATCTTAGATATTATATACTACAGCTGACTTCATAGTGTTATTAAATTGCCTTGAAAGCTATCCAGACACTATTATTGTCATAAATAATGGCTATTCTACATAAATGTTAATTTTAGCATAATAGTAGGTAATAACATCAGCATAGTCGACACCAATGTACTTAATGTTTGTGTCTTCTCTATCTCTAATACGCCACTTATGTATGTCATCCATATTTCTATCGAAGCAGATTTGGAGGAAACTGTCCAGATTTCAATAATGCTTGGCATTTTATTTACAGGCAAAAATAATTCGTAACGCCTAATCACTATGACGACAAGATGTGCGCAAGACTGATTTGTACGATTCAAGGTTGTGTTTACCCTACGCTTTCGAATCATTGGTCTTTTCTCCGTCTTCATCACACGTCTAATCATTTTGCCTCTAAAGTGCGCGGTGCTTATTTTTTTATTATTTTTTCACCAGAATGCTCTTCTAACCCTTCTAAATGACGCTCATTTCTGCAAGCCCTTATTTGTAAGTGGGATGGATTAAATGGAAATGAAGTCAAAATTACGAGCATTTTTTCGGAAATATGTCATCTTCTTTCCTTTTGACGATGCAAGCATTGGCAATTTAATATTTTAAGGTTATTTAATGACTTGTAATGGATCACAGATGTTGTTTTTCATTGCACTGTCGTAGAATTGGAACTATCTCTGTGTGTATGGCACTGCTTGTTAGAGTTTGATAGAGTACTTAATCAATGTTTCGTTTTAAGCATACGGTTAACGAACGATACGCCATTACATTTGCCCTAAAAAAGTGATGCTTTTTTGATGAAGCTGACTTTTATATTCAACTTGATCAGAAATTGTCGGTTTGTGTTTTTTTTTCGATTTAACTTTCATTTTCTGTTGATAATGTAGTTTTATTAAGAATGGCGACCCAGTCTTGTGTCTTTTTATATGATTGTGTCAAGTTCGCATTTGGCACCTTTATCATTACCAGCTGCTATCAAAATACTCAAGTATGGTAATTTTATCATGGGGCATTATTCAAAGGTTTTTGCACCCAATTGTCTCTAATCGATTCTGGATCATCTGATAAAGTTATTAGATAGCAAAGTATAAAAATGCCAGTGGTCAACAGACGTTATGATATTTATTATATGGGTGAATTGACGTCAGCAGTCTCTTTTTCATTTCCTGTAATAGTGTGTTTATGCCGTTTACGACACGCCATCTTATATAATAGGTACTTTTCTATGATTTATGCCTGTGTATTTAATACGGTGGCATGTTGAGGGCACAATTCTTAATCTTTAACGAATTATTAATGAAGATATTATCTACGGTAAACAGCATAACATCTAAATAAGATTGAAGATTTATTTGAGCACATGGGATATTCATTTAGCGAAATAAAATAGATACCTTAATCATTCAAGAGCTTTTAGTAAAAATGCAAAATCGGTTGATCGTTTCTTTGTACAATTTATTTTACTGTGTTCTTTTATTTAGATTCCTCTTGATAGAAAATACTTGACGTGTGTGTTATGTCTAAAATTCAATCTTTGGAGTTGCTCAATTGATTAGCTAGGAGCGTTTTTATTACATTCGGCAAATATATTAAGAACTTAGCAAATTAGTTTATGTACAAACTAAGTTTGCATGAAATATTTTACTCCACCCGAATGCAAAACAATGCCCTTCCGTTCTAAAATTTTGAAACTTAATTCCCAACGCTCTTCCTGAAGTATTCCGGGAAAGATTGCTTAATTGAAACACGGATTATAGTTAACATCTTATCACTTCATAGATGCACATTTAAATTAAATGTTCCTAATTTTTAGAAAGTTCTGATATTCAAATAGGGCAAATGCACGTTGTTTTATATGTTTTGTTGTCTTTCATTTATCAGATTGCCAAGTTACTACTATTTTATTGGTGTAGTATGTTTTAGGCAACTATATGAAATTGGAATTTTTCAACGCCGTAAGATAATTATGCAGTTCGTTTACTTAATTTTGAAAAGCAGGCAAAGCTAATTTTGAGATGCAGGCAAAGCTCGCAAAAACCTTAACGTCAGATTTCACTAATTGGCTGTAAAGGTTTTCAGGTGCGGCTTACTTTCCTAATACAGTTTTGATAACATCTAAATGTGAGACACATTTCCTCTCTGACGTGATTGCTGGAATCTATGTGTTATCTGATCTTTTTGTTAACATACCGGTGTTGGTTTCTGTACATTACTGTAATTAGAACAAAAATCTCTTGAGAAATTATCGGACGAATTGATTCAATTTCACAGACGTTGTAAGTATGTGATCCCTCCTCCAAACTTTGCTGAGGTCACATGGTTCGTCTGAAGCTTGTCCCTCTGCGAATATTTTCCATATTGGTGTAATATGTTTATGGATAACTTGTTAACTACTCTCATTGGAAATCAGGTATCTGAATTCCATATGATTTCGATTGTGAGTTCAATTAAGCTAGATTGACACAGATTGGTTGCAAAGTATGAAGTGAAACTTCCGTGGGCCATTGGCCTTTACATTCCTGTAGCATGCTATCTGTAGCAGATGTTCGATATTTCTTGCGACCAAAATTGTCTTCATTAATTGGAAGTTCCTTATCAGTCGCTGTACATCGGTCATGACAAACTGTATGTTAGATGTTTCATTACGATGTCTATGTAACAGCAAACTATGTCGTAAAATATTTTATTTTTCTATCAAGCATTAGATTGGTATCATTTCTCTTGAACTCCCACGAGAACACGAGACTGTAACAAAGATAAAATAAGTGTAATAGAAACAACAATATTGCACGAATTTGATAAACAAATCAGACATTGGCATCGGTTTTATCTACCATTTTACAATTAATGTATTTGACAAATGCACCCAGTAATAAACATTGACATGACATTGTTTGTCATGACATAGTGATTCGTCATGTTTTTCATTCTTAAATTTAGTTGTTGTTGTTTTTAGTATCGAACTTATTGCACGAGTGTTTTAACATGATTTTACCGGAATATATTCATTCGTTCTTGTCGATATAATTATGGCTTGTTATTTATAAAATCACGAAACAATCGAGCAGAGTGAATGAATAACATCATCGGGGGGGGGGGTCATGACTGAGCGTTCTATGCTGACATATTTTTCACTAATAATCCGTAAGTATTGGATTGTTTGTGGAAATCTGTGATCTTGATAAAATAAGAAAAGGAGTCCTAGAAAAAACATCCCAAAAGTACTACACTCCCCCACTAAACATTTTTTCTTTAGCTTTTCCTGTGCGTCCGAATATTTTTCAATATTTCTCAATATTATTTTATTTTTATTGATGTTAATAACTTATTTCTCTTCTCAACAACTCTTCTGTTTGTTGCGTGGATTCTTTTAATATTTCCCGCATGCCTTTTCGTCCATTTGATGCCCCCATACGTTCACTTTAGGGTTCATATTTCTCTTAAGGACTCACAAGATGTCCTCTGAGTGTTTCGCAAACATTCTTTCGAGGTCGCGTAACCTTCCTTCATAGACTCGACAATCAGTTATGTAGATTCTTTACAAATCCTCATATTCTGTTGAAGCCATTCTGTAACTGTACTTTCCGGCATTGCTCTTTCCTTTTAGCTCACTTGAGCACGTAATACTCGGTGAGCTATAGTGATCAGTCAGTCTACTCCGGCGTCCGTCATCCGGTGTCCGTCGTCCACACCTGGGGTTGTTAATGCTCTAATGGTCCCACTTATGAGCGAATCCTCATCAGACGTGGTCAGAATGGTCGTCTCAATGATATCTTTGACAAGTTCGAACATGGGTCATCTGAGGTCAAAAACTAGGTCTTCAGGTCAAATAGAATGGAAATTTTGTAAACACTAGAAATCACAGATTTGATTGGATCTTCATGAAACTTTGTCAGAATGTTTGTATTAATGATCTTGTATAATTGTGCGAATATGGGTCATCTCCGGTCAAAAACTAGATCACTAGGTCAACGGCCCAGAATACCTTGACAATGCCGTTAAAGTTGCAATTTTAATTGAATCTTCTTCAAACTGTGTCAGAAGGTTTGTATAAAATAATATCTTAGACAAGTTTGAACATGGGTCTTCTGGGTTCAAAAAATAGGTCACCAGGTCAGATAATTGGAAAACCTTGTTAACGCTCTAGGGGTCACAGTTTTGATTGGATCTTCCCCAAACCTTATCAAAATGCTTGTCCTAATGATATCTTGGTTAAGTTCGAACATGAGTCATCTGGGTCAAAAACTAGGTCACCAGGTCAAGTCACCGAAAAACCTTGCTAACACTCTATCGGTCACAGTTTTGATTGGAGGTTCACCAAACCTTGTCAAAATGATTGTCTTAATGATATCTTTGACAAGTTTGAACATGGGTCATCAGGGGTCAAAAACTAGGTCACCAGGTGAAGTCACCGAAAAACCTTGCTAACACTCTGTCGGTCACAGTTTTGATTGGAGGTTCACCAAACCTTGTCAAAATGATTGTCTTAGTGATATCTTTGACAAGTTTGAACATGGGTCATCAGGGGTCAAAAACTAGGTCACCTGGTCAAATCACTGGAAAACACTCGAGGGGTCACAGTTTTGATTGGATCTTCACCAAACCTTTTCAGAATGGTTGTCTAAGTGATATCTTGCTTAGGTTCGATAAGATAAGATTAGGTTTACTCTTCTCTGGAAAGAATACATGTTATTTGGTATAAAAACATCACTTTATTTTCTTAATGATTTGGTATTCGTTTGGAGATGCTAAGACTTGTTTTTAATAAAAAATATGTGAGTTTTGAACTAGGTAGTTATTTGTGTTTTTCCCAACTTTTCTCGCAAGATACTACCAGTTCGTCTCGTATAAAACGTTTTTCTTAATTCTCTGCGGTACTGTTCCGTGAAATTCATTTAGTTTAATTTGTGTCTTACAAAAAAGCTTTTGCAGCATGTTTTCATCTTGATTTTACCCATAATTGTTGAAATTTTTAAAGTATGTATGATTTGTTTGTAACATCATGTGTGGTACATTAAGGATTGTGTATTTAAACAAATCAGAATTATGTACGATTTGTTTGTAATATCATGTGTGGTACGTTAAGGATAGTGTATTGAAACAAATCGGAATAAAATCATCTTTGTGATGTATACGTGTAGACACTCTATAGCCATGACTTTAAATTGTCCTGCTTACTAAACTGGAAGATGTGCGATGTGTATTAGAACCGCATAAACTATTTGAATATGCCGTATATTACAGATCCCCTTTTGAATCACCAGAAATACACACATACACACTACTAGCACCTCACTGCTGAGTACGAATCCCATCCGGTATAAGACAAATTTCGCATGTGAGGGAGATGTCCAGCTAGCTTACGAAAGCTCGGTAGTTATACCTAGGTGTGTACCCGGGCTCTTCTTCTACCGTCAAAGCTGGACAGTTGCTAAATGATCCTGACTGACGGCGCTAAACCTAACTAAAATATCTTACACTCTACGCCAAATTAATTTAGATGCACAATGCGTAACATTTCTTATCTGGATCTTCACTGCCAATAAATTCCTTAACTACTCATAATATATTTAACAACGTAACAGTGGTTATGCATCTGCTCGGTATTTGAAGATTTAATTAAATATTGAACAGTCACACTTTAATGTGTCTTTACAAATAAGGGGCGCAATCATGCTTTAAATCAACGAATACAAATTGAGATTACTTCCCTTGGATATGTAAATGCATACTTGTAGGAATTAATGATGTTATGATCTGAAGCGATGAATTCATATGATATACACTTCTATGTTTTGTTGTTGCTGCTGCTGCTTCTGATGATGACGATTATGGTACTGTTGCTGATGTTGTTTGTCTGCAATGATTTGCCACTATGTACAGAGAACAGTTGATTTATCTGTACCACTAATGTTGTTTGCGACTGACAACTTGCTACAGTACCTGTATAATTTGTGATCAGGGATGGGGGGCTAATGATATTGAATGTATTAGTCATATTTTCACGCCTGAACTTGTGCATCTACCTCTAGCTCCATGATCAGAAAATGTGGTGCGATATGGTTTTGGGTGTATGTTCAACCCTTCAACCGGTAGTCCTTTGTTTACCACATTAGTCAAGCGAACAGTCGGATATGCATGTTTTATAAATATATAAAACGACTTCGTGAATGACCCAAGATAGATGCTTTGTTTTCATTTAATAAACTGTTTTAGCCATTCACTGTAGTGTTCAACGCACAAATCTCACAGTTAGCACGGGTTCTATGAAAGCTTCATTTCCTGCATTTCTTACTAGTACAGCCAGTAAAGATGACAAGGTAAATTTTAAAGACTGTTTGGAGTGGTATTTGTGTGTGTATTATACGGACACATGGTTACAAATGTACCCCACTGACATACACTTCAAAACAAAACAATAACGCTACCAACAAAATGGTTTTCTTGTGTATTTATTAACAAAATATTATAACAAAACAATTCTTTAAATGATATTATATGATTAATGTGCATAGATTCTTGGCTATAATATATCTTGTTAGAACATAATTATAATCGTTTGTTAATATATGGTAAAAAACATAATAATATAGTACTTATTATATAAATATCAGGTCATGCTATAAACTGTTTTGGCAATATACTTCTTGCTCAATTTACATAGAATATAAAATTCTTCATTCCCTTGTTCGATTACTTAGTTAGATATTTCTAACATGACCAGACGGGTTTGAACTCAAATGCAGTACTTTATCATCCGGATACTATTCAGTCGTTCATCACGTGACTCATATCAACCAATTATAACCTTGTTCACCTATTTATGATAATTTTTTTTTTCGTAAACAAAACAATTTTGGCCATTTATGCCTTAAAAGCGCATACGGTACATACGATAATACTCTCAAATTGGATTTGCCTTTTACATAAAAATCACATGATAAGAAAATGCCTATGTACACTGACGGCCGAGATATGACGTAATGATAAATGTTGTTACGTAGGAATTGTGTAAGTTATCTTTTCGGCTGTAACGGACATTTTGTCGCTGAACAATGAAATATAATCTTAAATTGAAACTTATATTATTCCATAGTAAGTCCAGGTATTGACATTTTGATATACGAATCTTTGCTTATATTGAGGAACAATATAGGTACAGTCAAACCTGTGAACAAAGACCACCATTGGGAAAGACAAATATGGCCTGTATTGACAGATGACCTTTATTCAGAGGGGCAGTTTGCTCTAAATAATCAGTGACAGTTTTTGCAAAGAAAGGTCTTTATTTACAGAGTGGTCTTTATTTGGTGACGGCGGCAAACACAGGTTTGATTGTACATGCCGCGATAAGAAGAGCTGTCAGCTCGAACTTCGATAGTACAATTCCTGAGGTTTTCATTACATCAAAATGATAAATTGATGAACTCTTATAAGCTAACGTTTTTATAAGAACTTCGTTAACAAAAATGAGCAAACTATGACAGAGAATGAAGATAATGTAAAGATAGCTGAGCTTCCTGATCGTCGGTCAGTGACGTCTTTCTCTATATACACCACTTCTGTATCTATGATGGGTTCATCGAAGAATGGGAAACTTCTGTATACAACTCTGCCGTTCAGTGGTTGAACTGGTCTGTAATTATTCACCAACATTTTGCGCACTTGCTCAGCGTTAGATTCTTTGGCGTTCTGTACTGGTACAGGCTTGTGTAGTGCAGGTTCGGCCTGTCCATTTGATGGTTGCTCTGCATGATCGTGTCTGTTTGTTGGTAGGGGCTTAGGTCCTTCGCCTTCAGCCATTGGTTGTTCTTCAACTACAACTTCGACGTGTTCATTGGCTTTCTTTTCTTCCAACTGTCTTCTGAACCTCGCTTTTTCAACTTCGTTGTCTTGAATTCCTGTAAAGATGTTACGTATGTTTTTAATGTAAAAGATGTGTACAAGCATTAAGACACTTGCGTATCTATTTACCCTCTCAAAAAATATTCAAATCATTATACATGCATTAAATCTTTTCCAAAGTAAGGTGGGCTTGATAGTTACCCAAGTTTAGCTTCTACAGTCGCCAATGTTAGCATACATTTTCACCTTTAGTTCATTAATCCGAAATAGCTTTGTAATCCATGTTATAGTGATAATAAAATGTTAGTGCTAATTGCTAGTCATACAGCTGATGAAGTCTATATTCAATTGTAACTGTATTATCATTACCTAATTCTTCAAGAATTGCTTTAACATATCTAGACTCGTGATTGGCGGACCTCTTCTTTCTATGGTGGGTTGGCTTCAGGACTTGTCTGAACACATGTAGCTATAAAAAATGGTACAAAATTGAAAAAAAAGATATTGTTTTGATTATTATGTGTACGATTCTTAACATAACGAGTGAATAAAATCAGAAATTGTACAGATAGACGATATTAATGTGCCAAATGCTCTTTGCCCTAATGGAGAGTGTACATACGTACAACGTCTTGATATGTTTGTTTATATTATAACCGAAATTGTTATTCATCTTAAAAAAACTAAATCGTTGTTTTACCTGTCTTCTTGAGATTGTTTGTTTATAGTGGAAAATTGTCCAGACAACACTCTCGAAGCAGCCTGGGGTTGTCAAGGAACCGTTGTATCTATAGTACCTGTCTGGGGCAGCTGGTAGAAATGCTCTCATCGAAACAGCGGGAATCTCAGCCTTAATCTTGTAGTCTGAAAAGGACAACCAGGGTGCTATTTGATATTGCTAAACTTGGCCATGTATCTGCGAATGATGTCAATTATGTCCACAATGAATGTATTTAGGATCAGAATGTTGATGTTTTAGCGAGGAACACGCCTTTGTTTCATCAATAAAAGACGAACAAGCTATTGCAGCGATCGAGGTTGAAAGAACTTTTCTCAGAGTTGCCATTTCCTTCTTATTTTAATAGGGATACATAATTTGGTTCTGTCTTAGTAAACTTAGTAAAGACATACCTGAATAGGTAAAACGCTGAGAATGCCACTTCTCGGAATTTTTGTCGTTAAAATAATTAAGTTCACTATGCCCCCTTCTAACTAAGATTATTGTGTTAAGAAGTATCAACAAAAACTTTAGGCTCATTCATTAAAACCATAAATGGTTCTTTGTACACATACCTGGGTCTCTGACATGTTTCAGAACATTAACCAATGGTTCGAAAGCCGGATTGTCTTCTTTAGAAATTTCGAACAGAATTCCCAACACAGCTAATCCTGCTTTTTCTGTTACAGCGTCACCGATTGATCCGTATTTCCCGGAATTCCAATTCACGATGTGCATCTAAAATAACAAAATCGTTTTCACGATTTAATATTCTGTCACAAACAGCCAAACTCATTGCAAAAATGATAAATACTCCAAATGGTTAACCATTATCGTAATCGTCCTGTGCTTTAAATTGGCTATACAAGTGTATGATGCTGTTCAACAATTAGGAAATCTAAAACAATTGCTGCAATTTGTATCCTGGCATTTAATGTATCATCTATTCAAAAGGACGTGTTGCAATTATGAGTTGTTTAAATGATAAATACAACACATTTGATCTATCTTTCGTCAAGCATAACATTTTCATGTCTTTATTAAAAAAAGTACAAAGATAGGGAATAAGCAGCGACAATAATGTCTCTTTGTTATGTATTAGTGAATGTAAACGATTGTTCTCATTTTCATTGACTTTTATGCAAGTATTCACAGACTCAGTATAACCAAAATGTGTTACTTTGATGTATTATTTGTCGCACTGTCAATGACCTGTACTTTGTTTATGACGCATGACAATAATTGGTTAAAAAGGATAAATGTGTTGTGTTGACAAAAAGCCTTACTTCAATTGGGGCTGTCGCACTGTCAATGGCCTGTACTTTGTTAATGACGCATGAGCATAATTAGTTAAAAAGGATAAATGTGTTGTGTTGACAATAAGCCTTACTTCAATTGGGGCTGCCACACCATCAATTGTATGTTCTGATCCATGGTGACTTTTGTGGCCCCAGTGGAAATGAAATTGAGCAGTGCTGTAAATATCTTGTAAACCTCCGTTGCTCACAAAGAATTTTCCCTCTGTGTTTACTTGGACTAAAAAAAGAGTAAATGATGTTATAAAAAGCTGCATTTATGTACATTTTTGTAATACTTAAAATATAAGGGACTCAGTTATAATATGCCTTGTTTTCGATTACAGCCGAGCGAGTAACTTGACGCATGCGTATATGGTAATAGATAGCCCACCTCCATGCAACACACGACTGTTTGTTTTTGAACATTTACACATTTAAAAGCAATGATCTAGAACAATAATGTTATTTGAAATGGTTTTTTTTATTTTGCATCTTACGTCAGGAATTCGTATACGTATGTGTATGAACCTTGCTTGGTATTCGCCTTGTATAGTAACCGAATTGCATTAGGCTAGAAAAACAAATAGCAAACATTTTTCGGTTACTTGACCAAAACAACACAGCAATTTTTCTTTTATACTTTTTCTGAACACTTTTTTGAGAATACGAGGGACGATTGTCGTCAGAAATTTTCGGGTCGGCGCCAAAATTAGGGTTGGTCGGGTAAACGTAAATACGACTTTATTCCGGCCCTTCTACAAAGTGAGACTAAAGTACTGTTCGAAGAAGATAGTGAACGAAAGGATCGTCTCAAACGATTTCAGTGTGGGCCTTGTTAGTTACAGCAAAGTGCGATTTTCTAACCCAGTTCTTAAAAATCCAAACTTTTGTCGGAGCTTTTAGTACGCATTAGTTTTTGGGGATGTGGTAAGTCAATTGAAAAAAAAGAGATATATTTGTGTTAAAGATCAACGCAACCCCTTTAATTATAAGCAAAGTCAATTATTAGTAGAGTGAGCCTCCATGGTCGAGTGACTATGGTCTCTTTCTTGTAATCACTAGCCCCCTCACTGCTGCGAGTTCGAATCCCATCTGAGGTCAGACGAATTTCTTGTATGAACGCAAGTATATGCCCGGGGTTTTCCTCCACCGTTAAAGCTAGAAAGTCGCCAAAATTATCCTTGCTGCTTGTGCGACGAAATCCCAGTGAAAAAGATAATCATTGGTAGACATAGCTCGATTATTCTGTTACTTACTCGTGTGTCCGTTGTTGTGAACATAAAATCTGGAATCTGGTGCTGGT
Source organism: Lutraria rhynchaena (assembly GCA_008271625.1). NCBI lineage: Eukaryota > Metazoa > Mollusca > Bivalvia > Venerida > Mactridae > Lutraria > Lutraria rhynchaena. The sequence continues at coordinate 12,150,993 of VIBL01000001.1, read as the reverse complement.
GGATCAAAGAAAATGGCGAAATCCTTCAATGTTGGATCAAACACAGTTTCTGTTGTACGGATGTCTATAGGTGACTGGTGTCGACCTGCGCATGCATCAGGAAATAGTTCCGCCCAATGATTCGGTCCTGTAAATCATAGTGAATACGTGTTTAATGAGTTCAGAGTTCTGCGATACTTGGATATAATCCACGCGCGACTTAAGTGTTTTCTTTCAGAATCAGAACATTAAGAAATTATACTAAGTGATTGATATAGATGATGGCAAGTGTGTGCTTGGACGGGATACGAGTGTAAATTCGAGAATATGCCTTTGCTTTGTAGTATACATTGCACAGACATGTTTTGTGTCCAAATTCATTTAGCATCACACTAAAATAATTTAATGGAATTCATGAGCAAGTTCTTACGCGAAATATGTGACCTCATTTTTTTCACATATTTTACCTAGTACATATGGTATCCAAAAGTAATTGGTTACTTATAACATACCACTAGATTCATCATTAGACCAAAACACAGCATCCAAAACAATAAATGTAATCACAGTCGCCAGAATTGTAGAAATTAAAACATAATCCAATGGTTTTATTTTAGTTAACCGTTCCTTGCATGCGTTCATCATGGCTTCCAACAACACTCTCCATACAGCTATTGTTTTAAATACGTGACAAAATATCGAGCCTTACTTGATGGATTGGTGATTTGTTTATGTGATGGACAATTAGTTTACTTTGACACAAAGGCCTTTGTTTTTTTATTCAGTATTTTTGACTGTTCGACAAATGATCGTTATAATTTAAGTGTCAAGAAATTTATGCCCTCAAGGAAATTGGCTACTCATGCCTATAAAGTTAAGATTTTCAGTGAAATTTATTTTGTCATGAATACGAGTTGATAGTAGAATGATAAGTGGCATGACAACCAGTAAAGTGTCATTAAAATTGATAAATTTTGCATTATTTCATTGGATAATTTGAATATTACAAAGAATATACAAAATCGAAATTCTAAAAATGAAAGAAAGTATTTCTTCTTATAAGCCTTTTATAAAAAAATATAGGTGTTTAATATTCTTTATTTCTATACATAGTTGAATGTTTTGATTTATTTTATGTTCGTTTCGATGCTTTGGCGTAGGCTTAATGTAATATGAAACATAACTTATGATCAATGATAATTCTACTTTCGTTTTGATTTTTATCGGAAAATGATAAAGATCAGTACACGGATTGTCCCGCACATTTACGGTAATAATACAGTATAATCTTTTACATACCTTTTTCATGGACATATCCCCATGAGCTCGACGATTCTGAAATAATAAAAAAGAATAAATTAACATAAAAATAAAATATGATACATTAAAAACTGTGATTTTAAATTTATGATGCTTACATCTCATCGCCTAAGGCTGATTATGTTACGTGTCTTGTACCGAAATTCTGTATATTATTTGCAAAAGGAGCATGTTTTCGTATAACACAAACTTTAAAATGACACATGTCAGATTATCAGAGTCATCAGTTCAACGATGTGTAAATTAAATTACCCAAAAGGTGTCACAGTATAAACATTATGAGATTCATACAGCGGAAGTTGACACATTACGGCGCATGCGCGAAGTTGAGGCAGAGAGCAACGACCTAGCAGAAATTGAGACACACTTTGTGGGTTAATATATACGAAATTACATTGGAAACTGACCACATTAACCAAGTGAGATAAGTTTGAATAATCGACTAATATTTCATAAGATAATGCAGAAAAATGCGTTATTCATTTCTTTTATTATTCACCATACTGAAGTTATGAATATGAGATTACAACAATGGTGGATGTAAAGTATGAATGATATCTAGTTGTGTTTAACATAATGCAGATCATTCGCTTGAGAGAAATCCTGTTTGGGGTAATATTAAACTGTAATTATACAGCAACTAAAACGTGCCCTTTATTGTCTTATATTTCATTTCGATTTGACAACAAGCATCTCGGAGTAATGATATTACAACGGTTTAGCTTTTTATTAACTGTCTCCTCTTTGTTTTGTTCATAGTTTCATTCATAGTTTGTCAGTGTTTTTTTTCTGTTACATTATTTTTATGACACATTCGCGTAAAATGTTTTCAGTGACCTGCCATCTCATGTTACTGGTTTGTTTTGCATGAACTTTGCATGTTTTTGTACCGTGTAAAGCGTTATAAGTCTCCTTCTCGTTTTGTCATGTTTATGTTTGACACGTTGTTATTATCTTGTAATGTTATGTTTTAATTGTTGCCCGCTATGTCTTTACATTTGGTGAATATGTTTGTTACACGAGAATTACTGTCTACATTTGTCAAAGTTTGTAATAATTTCGCCTCCATTATGTTGAACTGACGTTTGTATTTACCCATTAACAAAATGTCTTTTAGTCCACCCATCATAATGTCGTAGAATGGCTTTTGTGCAATTACATATATATATATAAAGACGTTCGCCCGTTTATGTATAAGTATATGTATGTATCTAGTGAAGTAGCATACTATATTAGACTACTATTAACCTACAAGTTGTCCATTTGTGCCTCATATTCAAACAAAGGAGACGTCATGGCTGTGTCAGTTTTCTGATTACAGTATTATAGCAGTAAAACATCTCTTAGTCATCACTTTAGTATTAAGACCAACTCATTATGTAACTACTTATTTTCAACTTAGTTATGGAAAACCTCTATTACATAACTAGTACCATTGTTGGTTTCATAGGCGTTTTAATACTGACGTTCTGTGGTTATTGTCATGAAGGGTAGACTTTACATTTTGCATGTACACTCCAGTACAGTATGTATTTATCCGGCGACATATGACGTATGATATATATGATCATTCATTGAATTCAAGTATATACGTATTTATGACAGGGCCTCTTTTGATTTATTTTTTTCTTAATGTTTGGGTAAGGCTTTATGGCGCAGTTTGTAATGACTTGACATAGTTTTAATTTATGAGTTCGCAATTTTATATTTTGATTAACCGCGTCCAGACAGCAGACATAATGATAGGGTTGTGAAGGTGTATCCACTTATTGGTTGTTATTAGTCTGATTTATTTATTGCTAACCACTGGTCACGTTTAAGTTCGCCAAAAATAGAAATTGACCCTTACTTCACACGAGTAACTTTAATTAGTACCTTAAAAGTTTAAACCTTGCATAGTCGCCAATATAAATGTGGCTGCTTCTCCTCACAGTGCTTTAATTCATAGCGAACAAGGGAGAAATGTGCAGAATGCATTTTTCCGTCAGTTCATGTGTACATCTAAACACTTGTGTTTATGAATAAAACAACAATTATTAACGATGTAGACTGACAATGTGTCAGTTCGTATTGTTGTGTTGCAACTCTGTATTTAAAGAATGTCCGCGAATGCTATGTGTGCAATCAAATTGTTCCAGAAAGCATGTGCCGCGCCCGGCTTTGAATTCACGAACCCAGAGGTATGTTCATCATACCCTCTACCTATTGATCTAAGCTATTTGTGATAATGTTTCAAAATTCCTATTTTGCGCGGCGTAAAATCTACGCAAATAGTTAAATGCTCTTTAAAATATTATATTCATAACTTCAGTATGGTGGATAATAAAAGAAATGAATACCGCATTTTTCTGCATTATCTTATGAAATATTAGTCGATTATTCAAACTTATATCACTTGTTTAATGTGGTCAGTTTTCAATGCAATTTCGTATAAATTAACCCACAAAGTGTGTCTCAATTTCTGCTAGGTCGTTGCTCTCTGCCTCAACTTCGCGCATGCGCCGTAATGTGTCAACTTTCGCTATATGAATTATTTTTCCGTAAGAAAGTGATACTGTAGACATATCACATGTGTTAATGAAAAATCCGCTGTAATACAACTGTGACAATTAATATATTTTATTGTCAATTGCTGCTTGCACTCTTTATACGACCATTAATTATGTATGAATTATCGCCACATTATAAACCTGACAGTCGCTTATGACAAGCGTATATGTTCCGTCAGTTACACTGATATTAACAGGTGATATGCTATTTATTAAATTTACGGCAGTCGTAAATATGAATCATATGATAAACCCCAAACTTTACGTATGCTGGTACTCGCTCCAATAACCAATGGTCTTAGCGTGGTAAGAATTCACGACGGAACCAGCGTTTCGTAATTTCTTTTATTGCAATAGTTGGTTAATACAGAGAGATGGTGGAACTAAATCATTTCGTGAAGTTGATTGAAATCTTAATGTTTGAATGATTGATGTTTTTGTAAATTTCATAGTCTGTTACAATGTAAAGTTATCTCAATATCTAGCCCGGGACAGACCGAATTGTGTACACGGAATTTACGGGTTTTAACCAAACTTAAAAACAGATAACGTTAGCCAATCGACTGTAATATAAATTATCGCTTGTTAAGAACATTGCTCATTTAAAAGATATCAGGTTTCAAACATATATGTCCGGTTTGGGACGTTTTGAGGTTTTTATTCTTGTTTTTAAAACTTCAACATCCATTTGATTACATGTACTTGATAACCCTGTCCATATCATATGATAAAAAATGATAGAAAAAAGTTGGTCACCTAATTCTGATATAACCGTTTGAATGAAGTTTTGATCATACCATAGCATAAAAAAAGACCATTTAACGATTGTTTTAGTTAGAAAATAAAGGTCTTATGACATTTTTTATTATTAAACAAGCATAGTCAAGAAAAAATCATGGAATGTTTGCCCAAAATGAAGAAAAGAACGCCAATTTTATATTTGTATGTTTTTGGTAAATCTAGAATGACATAGTCGTTCAGTCATATTGGCTTTTTATGTTTGTTTTTTTTAATCGGAAGTTTTACATAGATTTAACAGACGTCGTCCGTTTAAAATGTGTATGTATTTTTAAAAACTATAAACGGTTCTGACTTGTCCTTGGTTTTAAAACTTCCATACTTGGTATTTGTTATCAATTTAAACTTCTTTTTTCTTCGTTTACATAACCAACTTAACATCAGTGCAATTGAATTGAAGTGCGGATAAAAAGATCATTAATTAATTACTAGTGTTTAATTTTATCTTCGACATTTCTTACAATATACGCAAAATGCTTATCGGACAAAGTCATAACCTTGGATATTGTGCTGAAAGCATGCCTCAAGGTCACAGAACTACGCATTTCAGTGCAATTTTAAAACATTCCAGTGTTTCTTAACATTATCTAAAGCAAAGCTTTCTTCTTGAAATGAGTTTCGTAAATTTGAGATTTCGATAATAGATATTTACCGTATGTCGACACAGATTTTAAGTAATGACGTTAGTAAAATTATCAGCATGTATTCGTGTATTTAGTTGGACAAGTTAACCGTATTAATCAAGTTTTGTCTAACCTATAAATAACCGTCATACAATCTTATTGGTTTGCATACCATATATAAACAAGTTAATTTGATATGTGTTATGTTTTTCGCGTGTGCATTATATTGGCAGTTTAATACCAGAATTTTAATCCGTTCAATTCATGAATTTGTGTTGAAAACCTCATTTGACCCTCCAAACTTGCCGTATGCTACATGCACTTTGCCTATGTATCAATGAAGTACAGCTTGGCTATTGAGCCGAAAATAATTCTGATTATGAATTTTTATCGTTTTTATTTCTCTCAATTTCTAGTAAAAGGTTAAGTTAGTACTTGTTAGTATACAATCCAAGAAAATTGGTTAGGTGAACCGGTCGCCGTATATACCTGAAAAAAATGTTAAAACGGCGCTAAACCCAGTGAAAAAGATAGTTAAGGACTCCAGGAAATATTTGGTGAGGATCTTAAAGCCATATCGATATGAACGCCCAAAACCACAAAACATTCAAAATTTATTGTTTGTGGTTTCGCCCTGCACAAAATAATCATACATCACCATATTGAATGCTTATGGAAGATAACGGTTGCCATGACAATTTAACACAACGGTGAAGAATTGATAACTACTCGAATAAACAAGTCCGTTATCGGGTGCATTGATAATAAATTAATTTGTATAGTTATCTTTTTAAGCCGATTTTTTAAATTTAGTTTTTACTATGCTTGAAAAAAATGCACCCAGCATGGATGTGGATGATAACTGATGTATAATGATGAGTAATATTGTGTTTTGTGAACGTACGGTTTATTTTTTTTTTCAAAAAAATATTATCTAAAATTATGTGAAGTCGCGACTCGACCTTGTCTCTTTTCTAATTATTCGGTCAGTACTTCTCGAGTTGTAAAAATAGAGTACAGTCGCATATTAGTGTAATCTTTTATCAATTACCCAATTATCTGTACTATCTAAGTATTTTCTGTTGACATCCTGTTAACGATATAGTCCTTTTTGAAATAAGATAATTTATATTACCATTAGGTAAAAACATTTTGAAATTGTTTACAACTTCAGATACTTTTCAGCGAATGTATTCAAATATTTTTATTTATTTCATATTAGTAGTTTTTTCCGAATTATTCGTTCATTATTTAAATAGGTTTTAATTTATTTGTTCTATTTGAATAAATATTGTATTGTTTATGAAATACTGCATTCTATTATAGATAATTCCCAATAGCAGAATTTAAGCCACAAGTGTGTTAAACAGTCAAGTTTCAACTCAGTTACTAACAACAAATATTCTTTTTGTAATTTATAATCATACAGCTAGTTTCAGAATTGACAGATGTAATTATTTACGTACCACTAAGATGAACACATATCCAAATTAAAATTAGTCCAAAAAGCACTTTCATTTTTAATCTTGATGTATTATGTCAGCGTCGAGAAGTTGATTTTATACGGATATATTAAAAGCCCCAGCTCTTCAACTCGACTGGATGTACCTTGTTGAGGTAAACGGTTAAATTTGCGCATAAACCATACCGTGCGATACACGTCTTTATTGGCCGTTCTAAAATATCACGACGTTCGTGGAACGGTTAACCAGTCTTTATCATCAGCTGCATGTCACAAAGTTGTACCTTTTGTTTGGTTAGGTAATATCCTCAATTTTAACTTCGTATTTTGCGAACTATTACCTGTGGAGTAATCTGATTTAGTGTATTTTCATGTTGCTGAACGAATGACATGTTTACACGACTTTTGAGTAAATACGACATTTTGTTTAACAATTTTGTTCAACATTCGGAATTTAATCGATTTTAAACCCCCGTTTTTAACTGAATACGAAGATACAGTCTTGTTTTTATGTGATTTCTGAACCATTTTCGTCCATTTAATGTAAAAAAATATTTTGTTCTCAGTTTTTTGTTTTCGTTCAAGTGGCTTGTTTGCTTCTTAAACAATTTGAATCCGTGAATTTACCCGAGTCCTCAAAATATGTGGAGTTGAGAAGTTTTATTTCGTCAAATTTCAATGTAAGCTGTGAACATAGTTGAAAAGAATTTTCTCAAGGTATATATAAAGTTCAGTAAATGGAATAATTCGTCTTGTAGGGAAGCCAAATAATTGTATACTGTGAAAGTAGTCAAAGCTTATTGCTTACGTGAACGTGGTAATTGACCGTCGTTTTTTATTGCGGTCGTTCAACAGTATGCCAGTGTTACGATATAGATCACCACTTTAATTACAATATACAGTATAACCCCTGAAAACAAAAACCCTTCTCGACTGGGTTAAAAGTCGTCGGGTTTTCTGAGAATTCCGGTTTTCAGTGAATTATTGATTATAGAAGAGAAATAAATGGGACTTGAAAAATCATCCGATTTTCGGAGAATTCCGGTTTTCTAGGAGTCCGGTTTTCAGCGGTTCTACTGTACGTATGTTTTTTGCTTTCTCAAGTTAATATACCATTCTTTAAATTCATCAAAGCAAAACAAATGTGACGCAAAACATCATTCGCTTTTTACATCAGTTTATGTCTAGTGCTCTTGCTGAAGAATTAATCTAATGCCATTCCTGTAACGATGTGTATCAATCTCTATCCAGAGTTGTCGTTCGTTATTCCTGACTTACATCTCTGTGAACGTCTCATTTTTTACAAGATTCTCGTTAAACAAGAAATAAAGCCACAAATGGTACAAAATTTACAATTCTGTGATACAATTTGTTTCGCGCAATACATTCGAGACATAAGATGTTATGCCAGAAAATTATTTTATTCATCAAGTGCACTATTTCCCGCCGGAGAGTGTTTGTTGACTTTCGGTAATTAGGTCACAAAGTTAAATCGCTTAAATGGAACTGAAATGATAATCGTGTAAAATTTGACAACAAAATTAATGTACATTAAATTTTAGAGAAGACAAAAGCGTGGTTTTATCAGAATGGAAATCAAAGGAGACTCGGACACATGCTTTTGAGCTACGTTACAAATGGTGACCGAGATGTATATGATGGATGATGAATGACAACTCTTGGTAGAGATTTGGTGTGTGTATATTAACGTAAAGATTGTAGCGAAGATATTCAGCCTATTCGCCTAGGTTTCAACTCACAAAACATGAAGAACTTGATACACCATTGTTGCGCTTGGACAATTTCTTCCATGGACCTTTAAGTCCTGCCTTTTATTTCATTAATCTTGCAGTGGTTTTGAAAGGAACTCGCCACAAAATCTAAACATGAAAAGACAAATATTTTACACACCAGATGTTCCCCTCGCTGGTTTTGGTCAGGGTTTTGATGTGTATTCAGGAGTTTAGAATAGACTAATTTATCAAGGTCCGTGACCCTGTCATGCGCACGCACGTGTGATAAACGACAGCTTACTCATTGTCGGAAGAAATCCGATATGACCAATTTATTCAAAGACTTGTGTTGTATGGGTCCTGATTCAACCTTTTGAAACCGATTACAAATTATTCACCCTATCAGTTATAACAAAATCTAGATTATAAGGTTACCCTTATAAATTGTTGGTTTGTAGTTACTCGACCGATTTATTCAAAAATCTCCCGAACCCACTTTTTGCCTAAGGATTGCCTAATATCGAAGTTTTACCGTATACTGCTAATACAAATTCAAGACGTTGTTTGTATTTATTTTAACGGTTGATCTCCTTACGAAAAAGGACCTAATAACGTTACTTAAATCCCTGGGACCGTGACAGTGGCCCAGTGACTAGTGCGCTGGACTTGTAACCCGGCGATCAGTCTTCAAATCCTGGCTGCAGCTGGTCATACCCTTCTATGAAAATTTGACAAAATGTCAATTTTCCTTCAAATGTAGAGATGTTGCCAGCTCTTTGTGGAAGGGTTAGTATTTGTTAGTATATAGTCCAGGAAAACTGGTTTGGTGAACCTGCCGCCGTATATAACTGAAAAATTGTTGAAAAACGGCGTTAAACCCCAGTGAAAAAGAAACAAAAACTAAAGTCTCTAAAATTGATGTATAATGAATTGCTCAAGATGAAATTCTATCAAATGTATTCATCAATATAGTGTAGATGTTGTGAAATAAATACAATTGATGCAAATACACAGACGTACAAGCAATTTTATACTGGTATCCGATATGAACAGCTGAATATTTGAAATGATGGCGACAGTCCTAATTTCATCAATATAAAATTCCGAAATATTTTGTAAAAAGTAATGTTGCGAATAAGGGCATTTCTGACGTTGAAGGAGAAATATCCTGTTGAGTTTATCAGTCCATTCTAAAGTATGTACATCTGCGTAAACCATATGATAATACAGTATAACCCCTGAAAACCGGACTCCTTCCGGACTGGATCACATAGGGAACTATTGATGGTGAAGAGAAAAAAATGGGATCCGAAAAGTCATCTGATTTTCAAAGAATTCCGGTTTTCAGGGATTCCGGTTTTCAGGGAATCCGGTTTTCAGGGGCTTTACTGTATTTGTAAATTGCTTATGTATGGTATATTTGTAACCGTGTAATGAAAATAGATAATATATATATTGATTGATGTCTGGTGTTAAAATTTCACGATAAATAGTTCACTCATTTGTGTCAGATACACACTTTTATCTAGTTCACAATGCGATAATATTAACTTACGTAGACCTTAGTATTGATCTATATTGTCTAATAGATAAATTAAATCTGTATGTTTCATCATAAGTCAAACACGTTTTACGTCCTATCATAAACTGTTTAAAGAGTTTTCATAGACCTACATTATTTTGAAAACAAAATCTAAAACATTTCATAGTTGCTTTATATCTTGAACAAAGCCCTTCTAGTCTGTATATTGACAAAGAAAGCGGTCGGTTGCATTTTGTGCTGAACTACCTGCCCTGAAATTAAGTTCCTTGTAAGGTCAGGAATGACGTTGCATGCAATTTGATGGGCTGAACAGAACAACTATCTTTATTCAGTCACACTTATACAAAGAAAAGGAGCCTGTTCCCGCTCAAGAATGTCATAGTTTACACAAAAAACAGTACGACATGCTCATCAAGACGATATCACAAAAGATGTGAACTATTTATATATTTATATATGTTATTATATTTACATATTATATTTATATATTATTTATATCCAGCATTAAACTCTCTATATTAGAGACATTGGTTGTTGCCGCAAAGTCTGGTAGACAACCCTCTTACAGTTCAAGACTGGTACGTTTGTTCTCCAAAGAGCAGCAGAAGGTTACCCTATACGAATCACAGCTGAATGTATCGCAGGAACAGTAATTACGGATGAGTTTGCGCAAAATATAATCCTCACAGTTTAGCATCTATAGAATTGGGTTGATCCACGTCATTGTCGAACTGTACTGGAGGGATTTTTGCATATAAAAAGGGATTAAGGTCTTCAAATCTGTTGACATCTTGGCGTATAATATGTCGCACTGCACTAAAATGTTGAAAGTAACTGAACTGTAAGTGGGTATTAAAGTTCAATTAAGGTCAAAACACGCGGATTAGAGCCTATTATTTTTCACAAATCATACTAGGTACTTTTAAATTACGGAATACTTAAATTGGACACAAAGTTGAAGTTGATTGCTCTCAGGTGACCAATATTCAATAGCTGACCAGTAATCCGGGGATATCCTGAAGTACACAGAATGTGATATAAATCTTGTCCTCAAACTCGGACACACTTTTATTGAAGTCATCACAACTGAGTTTATTCAGACAGATTTCCATCCGTATTCTTATTACAGGTGAACAAAGACTGAGACAGGTGTCTGTTTATTTTGCTCCTGTGGCGTTTACACACATTTGTAAAGCATAGGTTCGTGGTCTTGAATTGAATATATGTACACTGGAACGGTTTTTTTTAGTTTTTTTTACTGGGTTTAACGCCGTTTTTCAACAATTTTGCGGTTATATACGACGGCCGGTTCCCCTAACCAGTTTTCCTGGACTGTATACTAACCAGTACTAACTTACCCTTCAACAAGGAGCCGGCAACTTCACCATATATGGAGGAAAGTCGACATTTTTGTCAAATTTTCATAGAAGGGTATGACTTGTCGCGACCGGGATTTTAACACTAATCGCCAGGTTACAACTCCAGCACACTTACTACTGGACCACGACCGTGGCCCTTTGCTTACCATAACGTGGAAATGTTACATTTAATCCAAGTTTGCCCCTTCCAGTATAAATTTGGCTTACATTGTAGTCTTGATAAGTGTACTAGTAAGTTTTGATAACTGTTGGCTTTCAACTTTGTTTTTTTTGTGAATCACATTTAACGCAATATTGATTCTTTAATTATGAAATACAGTGCAACCTCTCTAAAACAACACCCTTTGTGAGAAGCAAAGTTATGTTGCTGTTGAGAAGTTGTTGCTCTAGAGACGTTGAATTAATAGTTTAAACGTACAGTTGGAAAAATCATGCTGTTGTTGAGGGGAGGTTGTTGCTCACCTGAGGTCCGCTCTGGAGAGGTTGTACTGTATGTTCAACATTTTGCAACTGTGCAAAGAAAACAACTACAGGCTCAGAGATCTTGTGAACGAAAGATGACACAATAACAAAAATATTACATTCCTATCTCGTCCCCTTTCTAGTGGTGTAGGATTCGTAAAATGGTCAGCAAACATAAATTGCATACAAAGACAATTCGCACTTACTTATATTTTCGTGAGCAGAGCATGGTATAAATCACTTAAGTATTCTATTAGTAATTTACATACGTCTAATGTCATACCGATATTTTAGTTAGCTTTGAACAGTTAAACGGTTCGAAACATACACCGTTAACTGATGAGTTAAACAAACGATTATTGCCCCCCGTGTTTTGAACCCAACCTGCTGAAATATTTATCGAAGTATATTTGTATAGGCTTACATGTATATCAATCAAGATAAGTTTCTTGTATACTAGTATATCAAAATAAAGTAGGGCCCGATTTCAACTGCGACGTAAATAAAGACACATGTGTTATCTGTAGTTCGTCACAAATGAATATGATATACGCTCAAAACAATTTGGAACAAGATCACCCTAAAACATTGCTGACATTGCATTAACAAATGGTTGACATTTGAAACTGTGATACAAACGTTACACCAGTAGGTCGTGAATTTTCGCGACCTTACCGTACGTACTTACATACACCCATTCCTTACCAGTATTATATCAGACAGATAATGTCAAAATAAGATTTTTGATAGATAGGTCTAGTCACTTGGACTGTATAATCTTAAAAAAGATAAAAGAGAGTACATTTATCAAAAGATCACATACTGATTATTACTATTAAAATACCTAAATCTGGGCTATACTTCAAGACCTATATATACACGCAGTTTTAATTAAGTTTGTTTTAGTTAAGGGTTCTGTTTGCACTTTTAATGCTGTGCTTATAACGATAATCCTCTCAACTATTTACTTCTGTCTGTGCGCTCAGTTTTCATGAAAAAGGCATCCTATAAATAGGTCCACTATATACATGTAATATATTACTTCAAAGAACATATTTATTTCAATTACGTAAAACTACATGTAACATGTTTTATTAACATGAATAGGTTAGCTTTACAATCACGCCGAATACTAATCTACGTATTACGAGCGTGTTAATAAATAAAACTGAAGTATGTTTACGATACTCTGTTGCTCGATGGCCGTCATGCAATTGAGCTAACTGAAACACGGCACTTTGTTGGTACGTAATTGAGATACGTAAATAAAAACACGTGTTCAGCTGGTGTGAATATTTCATATATTCATGACGTTTTGAACCATTGTAATAGGCTTTTCTTTTAATGAAGCAATATTAATGATAAAACTTCTTACTATAAGCATAAAGCCGTTCTATCGATCATGTCTGCTCTTTCTCTGATAATCGTATTTTAAATCTTCACGATATATCAAATCCCGCTTAAAAATATGTTGTTAAGTAAAACATTATGTAACATTGTTATGCTGCTACGCCAAAGGTGGAATTTTTATCGCATATGGAAATGTTATGTCAAGATGTAATTAAGATATTGGCATTAAAAAACACCTCAACAACAGGTGATGCCCAATTTTCGCTGTTATCATTTTGTTGGATAAAAATGTGTTTGGGAAAGAAGGGATATAGTTATTGCAGCGCACAGCACATTGCCTTATTAACTACAATACTAAATAAATTCTACAATTCACTTTGAGTTTTTTTTTTGTTCATATACCCCGACGCGAGGCATATAAATGTATGATATTCTATGAAATAAATACGAAGTAAAAATGGATTTTTATGAATTTGCGTGTGCAAAATTTCTACCTTTTTATGAAGACTACCACTGTGATAAACTAACACGTCTGTCGACATCAGCAAATACTACTTTGGGTTATAATTAAGGACCTGGAATCAGACCAGAAAAAAATAATTACAATATTTAGGGACGGATAAAGTTTTTGCGACCTACCTACCCTATTTTTGCAAGTAATCGTAAATAACTCCGTATCTCAAAATTTAAAATAAGACGCCATTTTATTTATAAACATAACGACGACATTTCCAAAAAATCCACGATGTTTACTTTATTTGTTACTTCAAAATAGAGGTGAAACGATTCAAAAAATTTCGATTCGATTCGATTTCGATTTTTCATCCCACGATTCAATTTTTCGATTCGATTTTCGATTTTAAAAGGAATTAAATAGGACAAGAATAAAATAGCTATCCCACTAGTTTACGATGGAATGTATTTTCTTAAATACTGTAAACAATGGAACAAACGAAACATAAAACTTGTGAATAGGAAAAACTGAAACAGTAAAGAGCCTGACGACACGAGAAGAATGCTGATCTCGTTAGATTTCAGTCATTTTGACTCGCATACTACGGAAAATGAAAGTAGGTATTACCAAAAAAAAATCGAATCGAAATTGCCGTCATTGAATCGAATCGAATTGAATCGAATCGAGCATGAAAAATCGCGGTTCGCAATGGATCGCGATTAATCGTTTCACCTCTACTTCAAAACCAGCAATAATTGTTTTCAAAGCGCTTTCTATGATACGTTTTAGAAGTAGAGACGTCACTTGGACATTTTGAGTTTTGCAGCTTTATGAAATTTTGTTTTGGACTGGGAAAATAACCGTTTAAGACAATTAAGCTGATGAATTCGTCAGAGAATATGGCGAACTTAGTTCTTTGTTTGTATATATATGACATGAACGATTCAGAAGTGGAAAGAAGTCTGTTGAGGATGATTCAAGAGAGGGGCGACCGTCAGATGTCGCATACTGCGTAAGCCTCTGATTTAATCGTCAAAAATATGCAGCGCGCGCGTCTGTTGTGACCAGGAAAAGTTTCTAATAAAGCATCAATCGTCCACAGTAAATTCTGCAGAGCGAAGTCAGAATGGGGTAGATCACGCATTTACTTTGGGGCGGAGTCAGATCATTGATTGACTCAGTAGCTTCGCTTTCAGCCAATCAAAATCGATCTATTAAGTCTCGCGGCAAATATCCTAACAGGCTGTTTTATCTATGCCGAATGTGTACAACATACCTTTTATTAATTACCGTGTTTATATATTTTAACACATCTACGAGGTCCACATATTCCCGCTCCGTGACGAAACATACCCTGCTGGATATCAGTGTTGGAATGTCCCTCATGTATCTTCCTCTTAATTAAAACTTCAATTCGCGGACGAAGGTTCCATTATATGCATCATTTGACTGGGAAATTGTTTCGCAGTTTGAGAAGGATTGGTACCAATATGCGTACAGTAAACAGGTTGATGGAATACAGAGATGCGCAGCGTTGAATGATGACTGTGTGGAGACGATGCGGCGATTTCTAGAAATTCACGACGTTTAAAACGTAATTTGACGTCATTTGTTTCCACACCCTGTGCTGAGAGTTGTGTGGTGATTGCTTTCAATAACAAATAAAAGTTTAAATGTTTCATGTTTCATGTTTTTGTTTGGTAAAGGACAGCTCATTCAAGAAAGAATTAAATTTATGATGGTGTTAATCGTTTTGACTTATGACCTTTCTGCAATTTTAAGCAGCCAAATTCCACAAAATCCCCCAACAACTCTTCGTGTTTGTATATGAAAACTTTCGTCTGAATTCAAATTGCAACCACTTGCTTAATTGCTGAACAATACTGCTGAAGCGTTGACCTCGCGGTTCTCATATCAGATGGGTATCTGATGCAGTATTTGACCTCTTTCTTTCCTGGTTTCCCTTTGTCTTTGCGTATTGTCCTATTACAATCATTCCTGTGAGCGATCCGTCTACATGTATCAGCCATTCTTTACAATGTAAGGCATTTATATCGGACTACAGGGAATATACGAAAACCCATTGCCGTAATTAAGTGTTTCACGCGTTTTGTGTACATACGTTTCACATTATTTATGACTTTGTATGAATTAATTGCTAATTTGTTGTATGCGTGCCTTAGCATCTATTTATTATTTTACATAATGCTCGTTGTAATATACAAGCAATTTACGACTATTTTACTGTTGGAGTTTTAGGATAATATTATGTACACCAGATAATATCATACCTTTATGGATTGCAGTTCAAAGATACGATTATACTTACAATATATAAATCATGCTCTGTATCATGCCCTCTCCTTTACTGAATGGTGAAAATTAAAATTTCTATCGTCTCAGATTTCCTTGTCGTTATTATGTCGTTCACTAGAAATTAATGAGTATTATTTACGACATTCCATATAAAGTGATGATATTTCAATGTGCTGTTGTTGTGGTGCATAGTCATGTTTATAGACTGTAACATATTTCTTTTAAGTTAATGCTTTATTTATGCAGTTGCATTTTTGTAGCTTGTACATCTCCTCTGGTTGCAATAAAGGCAACAATAATGATTAGCCACAGATTCATTTCTGCACGATTACGATCACTATGAACAAATTTTTAACTTGAAGTTTAACACGTGGGTACCTAACCTTAGGAGAAACGTAAATCGTGTTTGATTCGGCATGTGTCAAGGTCGTGTCACTGTTACTGTCCTTGAAGTCATCTTGATCTTTCTTTTCACGGCAATATATCGACTGATCTGGCTTTATGTCAATGTGAAGGTCATTATGGACTGAACAGAATATAAGGCCCTCTTACTAAAACTATGTGATATCTTTTGACTAGAAACGTTTGTACAGCTAGATGACTGCAACGTATTTGACAAAATAAATTATAAACATTTTAAATAAGTGAAGCCATTGTTTTATATTCTCATTCGACGTTTCTTCAGCTGTTCCCAATCTTTTCTGTTAATCGTTTTTTTTTTGACATGCTTACTGTTGACATTTTTTTTCAGATTGCAGTTGTGACCTCGTCTATCTTTTGTATCATAAAATTGTGATAAACAACTTGTTGATGTCCATAATGACGTCATGCTGTAGTCTTTGTACATACATGTATATTAATCCAAAATTACGTTGCACATTAAGATATTGTTCTTCACCCTTAGCCTCGTAAGCATATTTTGGACTTTTCCAAATTCAAGGCTAATATATAAACATCAATTCGATTTAAGAAAAATGGGTCATTTCTCTCTGACATAGTGAAAAACATTGTGGCGAAAGAAGACATTGCTCATTACAAGCAATGGGTTCTTTTGTCGCAATGTTTTCAAGCCATCTGCTTCAGATGCGGGGAAATGCGGTATTATACGGCAAAGGGTTAAACTTGTTTTCAACAAAGTTGAAAAGCCTGGTTATTAGATTAGATTATGTTATCTGCCTGACACGCAGCGATGTCAACGAGTGGTCTCCATTTGATAACTACAGTTTAGATTGACCTATTGCTGCGAAACTTTGCACATAGCAACAGTTTATGAAGACCTAGAGCTTGGGTTTGTGTTTTGGGGGTTCGTGAGTCAAGGTCACTATTAGTAAAAGTATGAAAATTGTTCCCAATTACTATTCTATTTAGAATCTAGTTTTATGGCATTGTCGCCTTTATTTGTTATTAGTTTCTGAGCTCATTGAAATAAATGATGCAAGATTTATTTATTTGAAAACTTTTGTCAGCTCTACCAGTAGCTCTCCTTTGTTTGTCTTTTTTGTTTAATGTTCTGCTAAAATGAGACGTATTGTTTTTATTTTCAGGAGTTCAGGAAACGCATGAAGCTTTCAGGAAGCATTTTGATGAGCAACTTACCTTATATAAGTCATTAAATGTTGTGACCTTGGTGGAGCTAACAGGCAAAGAGAAGGTCATTGGTGATGCATACCTTGATAACGTTCTACGATACAATTCACAGGATGTAACTTACATCACCTTCGACTTCCATGAATACTGGTAAGCACTTTCAAAAATACTTTCTCCACCCTCACTGTTGTTATGGTTGCTAAGGTAACATCTTTAGGTGAAATGCTATTATTATTTCTTTGATATGATTTGAAGGAATCTTGTCTCTATGGTTACCATGGTTTTTTAATGGAATTATGTTACCATTGTGTTCAAGGTATAATTACTTGCCACCAATGCTTGACCTTGATTAGATGGTGTTAATACTGCTATGGTTTACCAGTTTATTTATACTGTTGTGCGGCCACCAGCACATACAGAAATATACCAAGTTACAATATAAATACTCATAAAACATGGATTTAAATATACACAATTAGCAATGACATAACGTAATATAGACATTCATAAACATACAATGTGCGTTTTCTAAAATATAATTCATATTTTAATCTGATACATATTTTTTATAATTTTGAATGCATAATGTAAGTAAACTGCCAAATTTCTAATTGTATCTTTGTTCGTATTGGCAAACAAAAGAAAAAAAATTGTCCTGAGCATTTTCCAAAAATACTCCTTTATGTACTGCGTACGAATATCATTATAGAGGGGGCAAACAAACTAACATCTTTTGGAAACACTTTTTTAGCAACAATTATTAAACAATTAAGTATCACTATGAGTCCATGACGAAATTAATTATTGTTACTATGGTGACTATTTTTAAATGATTTAGTGTCATTATGGAAACTATGATTGAATGAATTACTGTTACTTATGATAACCAGTAGTATATGATTTTTTGTCATGATGGAGACCGTAATTACACGTATTACTGTTGCTATGGAAATCAGTAGTACGTAATTTAGTGTCACTATGGAGAACATGATCAAATGAATTACTGTTACTATGATAATAATTATTAAATAGTTTATTTTCATTTTGAAGACCATAGTTAAATTAATTGCTGTTGCTATGGTAACCATCATTAAATGTCTCATTGTCTCTATGAATACCATGATTAAATGAATTACTTATTTTTTCAGCCGAGGCATGAAATTTGAGAATGTTTCAGTTTTAACATCGGGAGTACGGGATATCATCAAATACATGAGATATTGCTGGTGAGACACACAAATTATTATTTTGCATCTTTTGGTAACTGATATTGAATGCTTGTGGTTTTGTTAATTTTTTTACCAATTTTATGGACTATTTTGCAATAAGATAGATGTTACTTTTTTACAGATTTCATTGCTATGTTACAATGTTGTCTGAATACCTTGACCTAATATTTAAACAAGGATAGTCTTACTACATTGTTCACATCATTTTTTATGATGTATCTAATATGTGGCATCCATGTTTTAAATGTGTAAAAAAACATTTTTCCCTTTAATAATTGTTTACACCCTCATTTTAATGTTATCCTTAAATCTTCACTTTGTGCTGTAAAGCTATTGTATCAGTTGCAATCTATAAAGGTTTGAGATAAGATCAATTGAAATCTCTCAATTAGGCCTAAAAAAGTACCTGGTTTCTACTAACCCAACCGACCTGATTTTTTTCTGCCAATCCTAAACTTTTTTCCAGTCTCAATATTTTTTTTTATGGCTGATGTTTTCATCTTCATATGAACTATATATCCAAACTAAAAAGAATCATTTGAAAAAAAGGCTCTATTGATCTACCAACTCTATACTTTTAAGAGCTGTTAGCAGAAAACAGGTATTTTTTGGCCTTGACCTAGACAGTGTTACACATCAACAAGAAGATAATGTTTCAATGATATTAAAATTGCGTAACTAATGCATTCCTATAAACACTTTGCTGATATCATGATACCATCTTGTAAAATTGATAATGTTTTTTTAATATGTTATTTCACATTTTATGTGGAATACATGCATTTCAATTAGAATGTGCGATAACATTTAAACTGACTCATTACATCTAGAGTTTTTTGGATCTTGTTTATCAGTTTTATTACATATAAGTCATAATGAAGTTAAATTTCATGAGTCTAGACTCTAGGTTATGAATGTTACCATTTTTTTTGCGTTTATCACCCATCTGCACTTTCCAGTAGACTGTGTTTTGTTCTGTCCTCCATCTTAAGCTCGCCTGTTTTGAAGAAAAAGCCAGGCTATAGTTATTGCTGTGTCATCGTCATCATTGTTGTGCAAAAATTCTAAAGCAGCCCTTTCGTCAAATACTTTTAAAGATATCAACATGACACTTTGAATACTTGATTATCATGACAAGGCACAGTTACAGGACAATGGAAATCATTCTGGAAGCTATATTTTTTATTATGCCCCTTTTTAACATAAAATTTTTGGTCAAAATTGCTTATTAGATAGAATGATTTAAAACAGACGAGCATTTGTTCTGCTGTGCAGATCTCTAGTTTTGTATGGTCTTATGTGTTGTGTGAATTTTTGGTAGTTAGAGTTAGGAGAAATGTAGTGTTTTAGGGAAAAGGTGGGCTGTTCTATATGTGTTTCTTTCTAGGAATTCCCTTCTTATCTATATTCAACATAATAAAAAAATGACCATAAAAATTGTACATGATTGTATGCTTTGAGTCATAGCCAAGGTCGTATCTCATATGTGAAATACAAAATTTCCCTCTTGAAGTATTTTCTATAAAAGTGAAGTTTTTACAAAAAGGTACCAAAATCTAGGCTGGTAAGGCAAGGAAACATTAGTCATGGTTTAAGGTTATTTGGCCAAAATATCAGGGTGGGTAGGTTGAAAAACTTCTTCTGATATTTTTTCTAATATTTTATTTCTAAACACCTTGTGAGTATGTGAATTACGTTTCATTTCCAAATATTTTAGTACTTTGGATTTTGCTGTAAGAAACTTCAGGGTTGATGAAACAAAAAGGGTCGGATAGGTAACTGTAAACATGAAAAAAATAAATTCTGGCCTGAGTTATTTAAAAGATTGTATACTGTTTGCTTATATATGCCGAAACAAACAAGATTATCCTTATTTTTTTTTATGCATGGTTATTTTGCTATGCAGGCAAATTTGAAGCCTGCGCAAAAACAAGTGCATACGTGCTTCAGCAATTAATTACATGTATGTAAAATTATTTACAAGTAATTCTAGTTACTCCCTGAGTGTTCTCATTGTGAGAGAAACTTGCTTCAAGGACCATAAACATATTACTGAACACTTACCCAATGAACATCCCAAGGGGGTGCATTTTACCATTTTTTCTCTCAGTTTGTCAAGATAATGTTTCAACATTATTTTTGACACATCATTACCAGTCTGAAGGAGCTTTAAAGCATATATGTTTAATCATGATTTTTTTTTCAAAATGCAAGGGCACTAGTCACAGGAGGGGCATTGAATTGGATAATGTTTGTGAATTGTTATCAATCAAACTTTTTCTTCTGGATCATTTTGCTTGGTTCTTAAAAATGTAAATCCATTAAAGGAAAACTTAAGTTGGTGGGAATTGGGTCAAATAAATAAAAATTACAAAATCGAAAACACTTTTAAAGGGATTCTCAACTCCTGATAACATCCCAAAATTCATGATGGTGATGAGATTTCATGCATTTAGTACAAGACATAATGATAATACATAATTGCTTACTTTATTTAAATTTTATGCTAATGAAACTGAATTACAGCTAATTAAAAATAATAATAACATAATTTTTCTACAATGCTATAGATTTTTCTCTACATGTGCAAACACTTGTACAAGTGAGGCATCCATGGTTGCATGGTTATAGTCTCTGACTTGTAATCACTTGTCCCTCACTGCTGTAAGTTCAGGGCTTGACAAATCCACTTGTCCATTTGTAATTACGAGTAGAAATTGACTAAAGCCAAGTTGAAATTGCTGTAAAACTAGTTAATATTCTTAGCTGGTTGTCCTGCAGGATGAGTAGCCTGAAAAAAGTTGTCGAGCCCTGGATTCAAATCCCATCTGGGACTGGACAAATTTCACATATGAGTAAACTGTCCTACTATCTTATGAAATTTCAGTTTCTCTACTATTAAAGCTGGAAAGTAGCCATATAACCCACTGTTGGTGCAATAAACCAACCGACAAAAAATCTTGTGGAAGTGTTTGTGATTTTTTTTAGATGAAAGCTTACTATTTTCTATTAAACACTTTTCTTAAATTCTATCAGAATTAGTGTGACAAGGTGGAGTTTCTTGAAAAACTTCCAAAAAAGCTACACAAAAGTCTGGAGTCTAGTACCTCTACATACAGTGAAGAGAAAATAATTCACATACAAAACTCGGAAAATGTCATAAAACACACAAGTGATGATGAGGAATTACAAATGGCTGCTCTTCCATGGAAAGGAGAGTAATAATACTGAATAATGGCCCCTGATAATAGAAATTTAAACTGTTTAAATGTTTTTTTCTTCTAGTGAGGTCTAATTTATGTGAAATAAAGGACGATGTTTTACATATTTTAGCAGAATGTGAATTAAGATGATAAATTGTCATAAATTTGATTTAATCAAAATATATAATGAAGGTATTAGCTTACACTATTGGCATAAATTTTCAGTCATTTAATCTTCATCGGTTGTCAGAATAAATTATGAAAAAAGTACAGAAGCACTTAATACTGCTTATCAGACAAATTATTTGTCACCAAATACATTAACCTCACTCTTTAACATTTGCACTTACATTAAATATTCCGAAATGATCAGATTTTAATTCAGGATAATTTATGTGCATTTAAGATGCAATGTTATCTCTCATGTGATAATTCCTTACTTGTAACGTTCCATAAATATGAGTTCAACTTTTATTATTATTATTTTATTAACGGTGCTATGAACTAAATGTTGAAATATGATGAATATGAAAAAGAAAGGTTATACAAAAGGTTTCTTTTTATCTCATAAGACACCGATCACCCGTGAAATATGGCTACTGAACTACCAAGTTCTGAAAATGGTGTCTGTCAACAAGTATCTAGTGTTTTCATTGCAAAATTGTCCTTCAAGCAGCATAATCTCTTGGCTTTCTACAGTACACAGTACTATACAACAAAGAGCAGTTTGTACAGAAAAGAAATGACTGGTGTTTTTTACCTGAAGGACACCATATTATTTTGTTAGTTTTACATCCGCAAAATTTCAAGTAGTTCCAAAGTAAATGGCTTAACAAGTACAGCTGGGAGTAAACTTGGTCACTTCCCTTAGGAAAAGGAAAGGCATTTAACTTGCAGTTATTTAGCATTGTTTTTCTGGCCAGTTTTTACCATTTATATTGGGATGTGTCTGATGACAGTGCTTTGTGGAGTATCAATTTCTTTAATAATTGATCAATGCATATGTATGTATTCAAAATGATTATAAGAAAATACATTTATTCATTTTTATGTCTATTCCAAAATTTTCACTATTTTTATGTTTCTTCATTTTTTTTTTCTTTTTGGGGATATTTCACATTTTAGCTGCTTCTTTGTCTATGCAATATGTCAAACTTAGAGTTGGATCCATTCTAAAATCATTGAACCTTTTGATTGGATTTTCAAATAAATCAACTTGTAATTGCACAAATGGTTACCTTGAAGAGACAAAGTACAAAATATTACTTGAACCGTGAATGTGTAATTTTAAGGTAATTAGAGGTTTTGAAACCAAAAGGCATGGTATCTTTCCCATATACATTTCAAAGTTTTCTTCAAATAACATAGTGCAAAAACTTCTCCATACTTTTTCACTGTTTTTCTCAATGTTACAGCTAGCTACAGTTTTCTTTTGCCACAAATCTGTGACAGCAATTTTTTGATAAATAGTGCAACTTTCATTATGTTTATTTTTTTCTGTTGACATATTTGTCATCTTGCTTATTGCTTTTCTATCTGCTATGTTATTACATTATTCGGTACATTTAATACATTCATGATCAAAGAACTGTATTTGGTTAACTTTTTTCATCGGTGTAGAGTATTTGCATAGTACATTATGTTAATTTGCATCTTTTTACCATCGCATCCAATAAAAGCATAATCATTATCACACAAAGAACTATATATCACTGTACCATACAGCAAGCTTTATTAGTGAAGGTCTTATTTTGCCTGTATTGGTGATTTCGTTTTCCTTTCAAATTATAATCCCCGCTTCTGCATATATATATACATACAGTAACTGTTTAAGCAGATGCAATCAAGTAGACAACAGAACCCTCTTAATAAGTGTCCCTTCAATACGATACAGCTTATGTTAAGCAGTACATTACAAACAGTCCCTATGAATGACAATACTCCTCAAGAAAATGTTAGTGTTATATACTCTTGAAACAGAAGCATCTTTGATTTTGCTAATCTATATTAACTTTAAGGTTTTGAATTGGCAATTTAATTCTTTTGTGCTAATTTATGACATCGCCAATTCAAAAATTGTTGAAAAATCACCAAATATTGACACTACAGATATAACCGGCTACACAGTTTCCTTTTTTAATCTTGTTGCATTGAAAAGACAAACTGTTTCTGATTTCCCCATTGTTCGTGATTTATATCATCCAGTCGTTGTGGCTTGATTTTACATAATGTTTATACATATATATATGAATCTGAAAACTACTGTGAAGAAAGATATTAGTATGGAAATTTTGTCAATTCAATGTCAAAGAAAGATTTTGTTGCATATTTTAGGCAATACTGTGTATATATAATATATTACATGGATAGTTGTATTTTTGTATAAAATTGATGCATTAAATTTGTGGGTGGCTCCAAAGCAATGTCAAAAAAAAACTGATTTGTGGATCAGGTCAAAATGCTCATCGCCCATTGGTCGATTTTTGCAAAACTGCTCTGATTGGAGAGAATGATTTTAAGTAATTACCAGTATATTAAAGTTTAGGTCTTCAAGGAATCATATTTATCCAATGCTTGTGTGAGTTATTCAATAGGTCTATGAAAAATAATGGGTTTTAATCTTGGCTTAGGGGCCTCCATAGTTGACTGGTTATGGTCTCTGACTAGTAATCACAAGCCACTCTCTGCGGTGAGTTTGAATCCCTGCCAGGATGAAATTTAACTTGTGGAGAAGCTGTCCAGCTAGCTTACAGAAGGTTGATAGTTCTCCCCAAATGTACGCCTGTGGTCTTTTTCCACAATTCACTGTTACCCTGTTAAAAAATTTATTCTTGGCTTAATATTTTCATGATCCTTCATCTATTGGAGAGTATATGTATGAAGGTATTAATTGTCCATTTATGATTCATTACAGGAAGTTGTCAGGTAATTGTGGGATATGTACTAGATGGTTGTGGTTGATTTATGATAAAGTCTGAAAACTTGTCACCCTGCTTCTGCATATCTGACGTAATAACCTTATTTAACAATTTAACCTTTTATATAAATGCCTTTTTTTAAATAGACAACTGCATTTAAATTCATGGTGTGACATGTTTTGTATCATTTGGTATGCAATTTGCTGCAGAGAAATGCACATTGAATTAATGAGGATGAAAATGGTATAAGATTTGATCGCATGTAAATGACTTTACAAATAAGCTTTCTTTGCCATGCTTCGTGACTTTCTTTGCCCCTGCCCCGTGTTTGAATTTTGTGGAAGCTGTACAACATCTTATTAGGCTGAAAAGACAGTATAGGAAAAAACTTTATATTACAACCACCTTTGACACCAAAGAAAATGGTCTTAATATTGAGGTGGTCTCAGTTTCAAGTTAAGATATAGAATAAATATTGAAATCTGACTAAAAAATAAAGGGTCAATATAATAAGGGGGTCTTATTATCAAGGTATATAGGAAATACTTAACTGCCTCAAAATAGGTGGTCTTTATAATGAGGTTATTTCTTTAACAATCTCAAACATGAGTGAAAATATTGAAAACTGGTTCAGAAACAAGAAGTTGATATGTAGAGATGGCTTTTATATTCAAGTGGGCTCTGAGTGAGGTTTTACTCTGAAACAGGTGGCTGTGATGTAGAGCTTGTTATGTAGAGGTGTTTAAATATTCAAGTGGGCTCTGAGTAAGGTTTTTATGTAAAACAAGTTGTTGTCATGTTGAGGTTGTTTAAATATTCAAGTGGTCCCTGAGTAAGGTTTTACTTTTTTGGTGTGAAAACCTCAAACTTTTTGTCAAAAAACTTATTTTGATGGTGATCACGTTTTACAATTCTGTTTACTGTGTGTAAACAGTGTAAGTATCACTGCAATAGATCTCTTCAAGTCAGGATTTAATTTAGATTTTAACTGATTGATCATTGGATAGCAAACACTCAGCATTATGTTGGCATATTAATGATTATATGGTATGCATTCACAATGAGTGCGTGCAAGTTGACTCTTTATACAATCACACAAGCTATCAATCATAGAATTCTGTCACGATTTTTATCACATTTGATAAGAAAAAAAAATAAAACATATTTAAATTGCACATGTAATAGCTTTATGAAAGTTTAGAATAAATTCCATGAGAGATCCTCTATGGTCGAGTGGTTATGGTCTGTAACAAGCATACACTAATCCCCTCACAGCTGCTAGTTCAAATCCCACCCAGTACTGGACCAATTACACATTTAAGGATGCTGTCCAGTGGCTTAATGAAGGTCATTGATTCTACCCATGTATATGCCTTTCTTACTCCACCATTAAAGCTGGAAAAGTTGCTACATGGCACCACTTTTGGTACAAAGGTAAGCCCCAAACAAAAAGAAAATTCAATATTTAGGTGAAGTACCATTAAATATAAATACTTTCATTGGAGTTAATGTCACACCAACAGCCAGGGCCTTTTGGCAACTTACCAGCTTAAACAATGGAGAAATACACCAGGCATATACCTGGGTAGTACCACTGTCCTTCCATAAGCTAGCTGGACAGTTTCCTTATATTGGTGAAATTTGGCACCAAATGGGTCTCAAACTCACAGTGATGAGGGGCTAGTGATTGTTAGTCAGAGACCATTACTACTTGACCAAGGAGGCCCCTCCTAAAAAGTTTCAGACTAAATGATTAATAATTGAATGAAACATAAATTTTGACAATTGAAAATCATTTTTAAAGATTGTAATATTATTCTGATAATTGTTTAATGTCACAATGCTACAAAAAGCGCATGTAAACAATGTATTTATATTTTATTTATGTAAAATAAAGAATGCCAATATTAAATACGCTTACCTAAGTATCAACTTATACGATATGTTTGTTACTTTTAATTATTTTTTTTATTTTGTAAGCAAATCTGACTTATCATTTTACTATGAATCACAATTCAGTAGTTCTGACTCTTTATATTCCATTTTTTATAATTAATATGACTGAGTTACAGCCCTTGATTGTATGGTCATAGTCTGTACTTCAAATAAACCTATCTGATAAGATTTTTTTAACGTTTTTATAAAACACAATTAGCTATTAACTTTAAGCATTGCTTTATGATTCTGGAATACATATTAAAAAATGTAATTAGAGACTGCAGTGTTCTATATTCTGTCTTGTAGAAGCTTTAAGCTATAATGATTAATAGCTTTATGTAAGAAAATTGGCTTATCCTGGGTTTCACATTATTCAAAATATATCTCAGCATTGTGGCAGGTCATAACCCTCTATGAAAATTTGACAAAAATGTTGATTTTCCTCCATATGTGGAGAAGTTGCCGGCTCTTGTAGAAGGGTAAGATTGTACTGATTAGTTAAACAGTCCAGGAAAACTGGTTAGGTCAACCAGTCAATGTATATAACTGAAAAAAATATTTAAAAACGGTGTTAAACGTAGTGAAATAAAAATGTATATGACATCAAGGGGAACAAAATTAGCATATTTTTTTTGAAGTATGGGCAGATTCTCTGCTTAGAATAATTTATTAATGTATTTTACTCATGAATTCTCTGTCACTGTGAAAAACTACTTGTATAATGATTATTGAATTTTTATTAAAATATAAATCAACAAAAAAAGGTTTGATCATATTTTCCATCCATTCACTGTTAAGATTTGTGACAGCCTTTTATACATTATGACTGAATCTGTCTTAGTTTTCCTGACAAATGCATTTTGCATTTTATGATCGAGCAATGCATACATTTTGCATTTTATAATCTAGCAATGCATGCATTTTGCATTTTATATTCTAACAATGCATACATTTTGCATTTTACACTATTTCATTTATCATCTTGTCAAAGCACAGGAAGAGCGTAAAATTTGATGGTGTACAATTTAACACCCAAATCCTCCGGATATTAACATGTTAAATTTTAATCAGTATCTATTGTGTTCAACGTATTTCCGGCTCTATTCTTATTTAAATGACTGATCTATTTTCATGAATCCTTTGAATAAATCACAGACGAAGAAGCCCAGTAGTATATGTTTGTCTAATATTTCAAAGTTTTCATTTATCACACTAATAGGTATAGCTTCCGTCACTTTAATTAGGGTGGCACATTTTTTCTAATGGTTAGTGGACAAGTATTTAACTTTCTGTAAAACTTATTTAAATGAAGGAATTATTAAGGCACCTATGCATTCACAATAACCAAGTTTTAGCATATCGGTGTCAGAGTCTAGATGCCGTTTTCATTAAGTTTTTAATGGTACAGAACTCATATAGAAAAGTATATTACAACTCCAAAAAAATTGTTTTCAGTATAATGTTCCTTGTCTTGCAATTGCCCCTTTTCATGATGATCAAATATTCCAATTGTCATGTTGATACCTTTAGAGGTATGAGTAATGGGCTACATGAAAGTTTTTGCACAATATTGAATCTTTATTGCAGGGTTGATAGAAAAGGCTTGATTTGTGAACAACGAGGTGTGTTCCGTGTCAACTGTGTTGACTGTTTAGACCGTACCAACGTTGTCCAGACAGCTATTGCAAGAATTGTCATGGAAACTCAGGTTAGTATGATAGATGTCTGAAGCCTTGAAGGTCACACTCCATCAATATATGGCATAACATCATCGAATTTCACTAAAATTGTATTCAGGCAATTGTAACCACCATATTGGTTCTGATCATTTTGTTGATATCTTCTTATAAGTTTTATTAAACTGTTCTGAATGAGACGTGCCTATGAGGTCGAGCAGTTATGGTCTCTAGTAATAACTATAGCCCTCCACTGCCATGAGTTTGAATTCCACCTGAGACCAGATAAAATTCATTTGTGAAGAAGCTATCCAGCTAGCTTATGGATGGTTGGTGGATCTACCCTGGTGTACTCTTGGTGTCTTCCTCCACAGTTAATGCTAGAAATATCACTAAATGACCACGGCTGTTATTAAACCCCAGAGACAGAAAAATATCCAGAATGAGGAGTCACTAGTGAGATGATTCATTAGACATTTTTGTGATTCTATCGTATCAATATATGTTTAAACCAAACTAAGTGGCAATGTTGGACTGGTGCTCCAAAACATTTCGGGAATTAATGTAGTGAATTTTTAGTGTAAATTAAATTAATAATCTGATAATTCACAGCAAGAGATAAGCAGCGTATTCGCGTATTTACTCAATTAAATTTACAAAATACGCAATTCAAACTATTTTAGATGCGTATCAAAAAGCAATTACAAAACCAAAATACCCAATTAAATTATTTATGATTTGTATCCAAATCAATTTTCATGAATATCGTCATTTTCATCTGTCAGTCGTTCCTCATAGTCTCAGACAAGCGTTGTAGGGATGCGGTCCAAAAACAACCAAATGTGTTCAGTTTGGGCAATCGGCAATCCTCGGCTAACTCCGCTTCCCTCCATACTAACCTCGGATGTGATTGGTGGAGGAATATGCATCAAATCGATGCATTTCTCCGCCGGAACTGCCTTCTCACTCAATTGTTCTACGCGTAAAGATGGCCGATGACAGTGACTTCTTTGAAGCTTTGCAGTTTGCTAAAGATTGTGTTCATGTTGACTTCGATTTAAAAGTTAAACAGATCCAGACAGTGAAATCTTTGTACGACGGATTTGTACGACAACCGTTTTTAGCGCTATTTGGAAACGAGATTGAAAGTAGTCCCAATGGATGCCATCGTATTACGTCCGAGGTCAATGTCGAGAGACATCCGAGTAGTTCCGAGTGCAGTTTGGGAGTGTATTCCCCGGCCCTAGTGTCTGGAAATAAAAATAATTGAGTTTTCTTCCTCAGGTTTTTAAAATATTTGTGTTTTATTCGTTGATTCTTTGCGCAACTTTGAAGTAAAATAAAAATAAGTTGAGAAACAAGAGGGCCACGATGGCCCTGCAACACTCACCAGAATAAATGTTAATTAACTTGAAACTAAAAAGGTACACTTGTGGGCAAATAATGGGGAACAATAATAAACTCGATAAAGGACCATCATAGTATACTATAAAGGAATATTCATGATGACTGAAGGATGCCACAGACCAAATTTGATGATGGTCCAACCACTGGTTCATGAAAACAAGTCATTTTAAGGTATTTCTAGCTCTAGTGGCCCTTAATTGGGGTCAACCATTTTTATATCAGCGAATGTGATAGAACACTATCTAAAGATTGCTAAAAGCCAAGATTGGTAATAATTTATCCATAGGATCATTAGAAAAAGTTGTTTTAAGGTATTTCTATTTTTATCTCTAGTGGCCCCTAAAAGGGGCCAACCAGATTTATTTGAGCAAATTTGAGCGGACCATCTAAGGATGCTACAAACTAAGTTTTTTGATGATCCATACATTTGTTCATGAGAAGGAGATGATTAAAGTTTTTTCTATTTTTAGCTCTAGCGGCCCCCTAATAGGGGCCAACCATTTTTATTTGAGCAAATCTGATAAAAGTCTATCTTAAGGATGCTACAGACCAAGTTTGGTGATGATCCATCCATTGGTTTATGAGAAGAAGATGATTAGATTAAAGGTTTTTCTATTTTTAGCTCTAGTGACCTCTAAAAGGGACCAACTGGTATAATATGAGCAAATTGTAGTTAGAATGTCAAAGGGCTTTTACACAGCAAATTTGAAGTAGATCCGATTGGTAGTTTCTGAGGAGAAGACCATTGTTGGCGCCGGACAACGGACGCTGGAGCATCCACCTACCCATCCTAATAGCTCACTCTGAACCTTCGGTTCTGGTGAGCTAATAGAAAAATTTAGACCTTAGGGTCATGGAATTCGGACCCAAACTTCCGCGACAATTTTTATAGAAATTTTGATTATCTTCACATTGTTCAAAAACACATTTTCGGACAAGATATATTAAATATTTTACATTTTTTGAAAGGTGAGAGCTTTGCCTTTAATTTGATATATATTTTACAAAAATCTATTGAGAAATAAAAATAATAAAACCCTGGGGCTGTTAAATCAATTATTTTTTTCTTATTTCCCGGCGCTAGGACCGGGGAATACACTTTGCTATCTGTTTCAATGGACGCATGCTATAAAAGAGTCGAGCAAAATGTCGGGGTGAGACTCTTTTCCATAGGTGACTGGCCATAGATGACAGGATAAACACCGCTAAATTATATCGCCCGTTATATGTAATTGTATATACGTGTACGATAAAATTATCGTCACCTATGGCCACTGTAAATTCGTCTTTAAGTTAGTAAATCAATGACTTTCTATTGTCGTCTATGGCCACAGCAATTTCGTCTTTATGTTGGTGTATCAATGACTATTTCTGGTCGTCTATGGCCACTGTAATTTCATCTTTATGTAGGTGCATCAGTGACTATTTTTGGTCACTTATGGCCTCAACAATTTCGTCTTTATGCTGGTGTATCAATGACTATTTTCGGTCACCTATGGCCACAGTAATTTCGTACTAATGTAGGTATTTCAATTACTTTCTTTGGTCAGGAAATCTTGCGGGACATATGAATTGTGGTGAGGAGTTAAATGTACCGTGGTCAGTTTACATTATTATTGGCCCAACATATTAGCAATCACCAACTTAAAGACTAAATTGCTGTGGCCATAGCTGATCAAACAAAGCCATTAATTTACCAAGATGAATACAAAATTGCTGCGGCCATAGGGGACCAAAGAAAGTAATTGAAATACCTACATTAATACGAAATTACTGTGGCCATAGGTGACCAAAAATAGTCACTGATGCACCTACATAAAGATGAAATTGCTGTGTCCATAGATGACCAAAAACAGTCATTGATATACCGACGTAAAGACGAAATTACTAT
The DNA here is from genome assembly GCA_008271625.1 of Lutraria rhynchaena. Classification (NCBI taxonomy): domain Eukaryota; kingdom Metazoa; phylum Mollusca; class Bivalvia; order Venerida; family Mactridae; genus Lutraria; species Lutraria rhynchaena. Next base: position 12,119,176 of record VIBL01000001.1, on the reverse strand, counting down.
GACCATAGAAAGTCATTGATTTACTAACTTAAAGACGAATTTACTGTGGCCATAAGTGACGCTAATTTTATCATACACGTGTATACAATTACATATAAAGAGCGATATAATTTAGCGGTGTTTATCCCGTCGTCTATGGCCAGTCCCCTATGGAAAAGAGTCTCACCCAATATGTCGAAGGGGGGGGGAGAAGAGAACCTCGAGCCAAGCAAAAAATGTCATTACATTTTATTTCATTGAAATGAATCTAGTTCAGACCACGAGCAATATGTAAGGAGTACTTTAGATGATATTGTTTCAAACCGTACAAAATGTTCTCTGGAAAACATTGATGTTATTGCTCAACAAACATATTTTTTTTGTTTAAATATTGTTACAAACAAAACTGTCATATTTTAAAAACTCAGTCATGTCAGTGCAAGGCATATGCTTTGATTTAAGAAATGTTGACGTTTGGGAAAAGTTCTACAGAAATTAAAATGTAGGTAAATGTTTTCAAGTATCCTTTATTTCTGTGTCTTTCCTGAGACCATTGTACACTGTGTATAATGGTCTCAAGTTTTACAGTGTTGTTGATATTAGTATGACTTTATAAGTAAGAACTTGAATACCCAATTGATATAAAAATCATAGAGGAACTGGTTTCAGAAAACCCAATTATATTTAGCAAATACCCAATTCAAAATGAAAAGATGGAGTAATACCCAATTCACTGAGAAAGCTTATCTGTTGCTCTGGACAGTAATATATTAATACAAAAGGTGAATTCCTTTCATTGCAGTTTATCATTGCACCAACAGCCAGGGTCATCTGGCCACTATTTCAGTTTTAATGGCAAAGGAAGACCCTAGGCATACTGGACAGCTTCCTCTCACGCGAAATTTGTCTCGTCCTGGGGAGGGGTTCGAACTTACATTGAAGAAGGTCTTGTGATTACTAGTCTGAGACCATAACCAATGACCATGCGGGCTACTTGAAGAGGTGAAGAAAGAACTGAATTTTTTGCTTTCTTGTTTTAAACTGTATTTCCATTATATACCAGCTGGTAGTGAAACTGAACAATCCTTGGTCATCTTCTAAGTACTACCTTGTTCTTCATGAATATCTGTCAACTTTTCCATGTTCAGTGAACTTTCAGTGATTTTTTTGTATATTTTACTGCCAAATATCAGCTGTTTCCCTTAGCCTAAAAATGTTACATTTTCCACTAAGAATGCTTTATAAATAAAAGATATTTTTTTTCAAATTTTTCCCTTTTGTCTGATTAATAATGTTTTCCCCTTCAGAAAGCCACAGGTAGTTTTGAAAATTCAAATAAAAATCACTGACTTTATTAAATGTCATCCTTAAAAGTGTATTGTGAAGTTTCGATTTCCTTTCCAGTCAGAATCCATCCTCTCATTTATTCTTTATTCCAGACATCTACAATATGGAATATTTTTGATATTGTTGACCAATCTCAGGGATGGAACTTTGATTCTGTTTTACAATTTTAATATGAGATTAATATGGCTAATTTTTGTATATAGGATTAAGTTTGATGGACAGACAAATGTCAATGTTTTTCTAAATTAATATGCCTATGTGACTTACCTTTTTGTGTGGCTGTTGGTTTAAAGTTGTTTGCACTAATTTGGTATAAAGACTTCTCTGTGATATATAGATGACAACATATGTGTATCGTTGTTATAAGAGCACCACAATAACAGCATTGTATTCATGGTAGACAGACATATGAAATTACATCTTATGATATCATTTATGGCCCTCTGGGAGAATTTACTGCTGGTCTTCCTGCGGATTTAATGCAGTATTCTGCTGTTGTCATATAAAAATATCGCTTGCATGGCAGTTGGTTAAAGTTTTATGTCTCGTTAGTCGTGCTTTTTACGTATGTTTTGCTGTAATTTGCCTTCCATAGGGAACTAGTAATTAAATATGTAATGGTTTGTGGTAGTGACATTATTAATTGTTGAGATTGAATGATGGGTGGTACTGTATTTTGAATTAGGGTTTGCAAGTTTTATTGTCAGTCTTGGTACATCCTGTGGTGTGTACATTTTTTCAATTTTGGCATAGTTGAACTGCTTGTAAGTACAGTTGACTCTCGTTATTGCGAAGTCAGTTAACACAAATTTTCCATTATGGCGAAGTATTTTTTAAGTCCCGATCTTTTCCTTCCAAAAGTGTATAAAATTCTGTTGCTCTAGATGAATTTTGATCTCGAAATATTTCATTATGTCGAACTTATTTTGAAGTTCAAATGAACCTAATTTGCATTGTTTATTACGAAGTCAGGCAATATTATGCACTTGCTCCCAATGTTTTTCACACCCCTCTGAGCGAACAATAAGTTTGATTTAATTTTTAGTCAATAACGATTGGGAGATTATTATTGCAAACATGTCATCATATGTTACTTAATAACGGACAAAACGTTGGATTTGTAAAACATGTCATAATGAAAGATATTTGTAGTTTAGTAAATTTTTATTTAAATCATCATACATGAAGTAAATATCATTTATTTATTTATTTACTTGTAAATATTACTAAAATATCACAAATAAGTCATTCTTACAACACACACACCAATTATCATGAACTAGTGATTCTAACAATGGCCAAAATGTTTAATACAATTCCTGTATTCGTCTGACGTTCATGTCGAATTTTCGTTAAGACAATTTTTTTTTCTGGGCCCGAAAAAAAGACATAACTAGAGTTCACTGTATATCAAAATGTCTTTAAAGCTGTGTAAAATGTTGGCTTTTTCATATTCTAAGTCCCCTAGAATGGTTTTGTTACTGTAAGAATAATTTTGTTTCTGAATTTTTTATCAATACATTGTATGTAGCAGTACCTGTGTTGGGGCTGTGACTGTGGTCCAGTGGTTGGTGCACTGGACTTGTAACTCTGTGATCCAGGTTCAAATCCCAGTCATGGCAGGTCATACCCTTCCATGAAATTTGTCGATTTTCCTCCATATGTGGAGAAGTTGCCAGTTCCTTGTTGAGGGTTAAATTAGTACTGGTTAGTATACAGTCCAGCAAAACTGGTTAGGTGAACCAGCTACCATATACAACAGAAAAATGGCTGAAAAATGGCGGTAAACCCAGTGTGTGGACGCCAAACAAGTGCTGTTCCAAAGGTGGCCTGAAACAAAACTCATCTAAGGCCAGATTTTTTAAACTTCACACAAACTTAAAGACTGCCTTGATTTTATCCATTTTCAGCGCAAAAAAAGTACCTTTGGTGTAGTTCATACTTTTTTTATTTGGAATTATTATTATCAACAACTCTGTGTTTCGTCCCTATTGAGATGTTGAATAAAGCAAGCAAATATTTCTATTTTTGTATATTGTCTGGTTTTTGCTGCAGTTTTACTTGTTTACTTGTGTCCGTGCATAAACACATTATAATGTCACCTGATATCTATGTTTATTTGCTGAAATATAAAAAATTCATGCACTTTGTTACTTTATTATTTACTTTCATATTGACTTCAAGGTCCTGTAATTTCATATTTATTTCTGTTGCCTGCATTAGGTTGGGCCAGAAGTCTCCCAAGAAAAAAAAATACATTTGGCCTGAATTTACCTAAATTCAGTAAAATTTGTTTTTTCATGGCAGTTTATTTTTTATCTATGTCAACTTACTGTTTGATTTATAGTGTGTTTTTTCGTAATTAATTACAAAATTTTGAAAGGAGTTCAGTCTAGGTTATGAATATATTCTGTCATTTGGGTTGACTTTTGTGTAGTAAGAATACACCATTCACTCTTTATTGCTGTATCGATGACAAGATTGTATAATATTAAATATTTATGAATGAAACTCATCTCTCAGTGGGAAAAAGGGTCTTTTTTTCTTTTAAGTTAGTAAAATAATCCTGATTTTATTCTCAAAAAAAAGTCACAGTCAGAATTAAATATCAAGTTTAAGTATCAAAACATCTGTAAAATGAGTCGAACTTCTTTACGTCCTCTTTGTATTTTATACTGTGCCACAAATCTGACAGTGATGTAAACATTTTTAAAATAGATAAAAGTATATCAGAAAATGGGTTAATAATTGAAGCGCATTTAATTTAAATCAAGAGTGATACAAAAATATCCATGGTGTAATGGATTGTACAGTGGATTCTAAATCTTTTGATCCAAATCAAATTTTGCTGGTGACTTCAGATGAAGCGCTAACATATTTATTGTTCAAATTATACAAATTGTACTACTTTACGGATGATCTTAATTTTTTATCAGAAAAAAGTATGGTATTTATGTTGGAATCTCCTTATCTTATAGTTGCTAAGGAAGAGAATCATGGAACAATTTTTCGATTACCGGGTTGGACTTTTAATGTATTCAATCCAACAATTTCTTTGAATACTTGATTTCTTTGATTGTTAGTGTTGTAAAACATAAGAATTAATTCACTTATTTGGGTTCTTCCAAAAATTGAGTTTTAAAAGGAGAACGTTAAGAAATTCGCCTTAGTGTATATATATATATATATATATATATATATATATATACAGTGGACTCTCATTGGCTCGAACTCGACGGGACTGACGAAATCAGTTCCAGTTATCCGGAGTTCCAGCCATCCGGAGTTTACTCCATGAAATAGAGTTGTTTCCCTTGTATATATTGTATTGTGTAATGTGTTCGTGCTGTTTGTAATGATCATACACCTACATGTACATACATGTAATAGATTATTATTTAAGACCAAAAAACATACAAAACAAACGTACATGTATTATATTTATATATTTTATTCATAATAATATTCATGTATCATATTTACAGTAAACTACATCAGGATAATAAACAACATTAAGTTTGTAATGTTATCTTCACACGTGTGTCAGTTTCACGCACCGTGTCATATCGAGAGAATTTTTGACAGCAAATTACTCTCAAGTTGTGAAAATGCATTGTTCGACCGAGAGGTGTGAATAACAGAGTAAATATTGACCACGGGACCTGATTATTGGTTCGAGCGTTCGAATTTATGTGGTTCTAGCCATGCGGAGTCGAACTATATAGAACATATAGTAAAAACAATTGGGACCGGAGAATGAGTTCCAGTTTTCCGGAGTGTTCGAATTTACCGGGTTCCAGCCAATGAGAGTCCACTGTATATTATTTTGTTGATAGATAAAAGGCCTTCAAAATTTTTTTGATATATTTATTATCATATTGCTATCATAAAAAAAAATAAAAAAAATTGAATGAGTGCAGTGAACAATAAGTTAGTAATAAGACCATTAATTTAGCAATGAATTTGATCATTATGTGTTTAAGCCTGAGTCTAAAATTTGACAAAGTACAAATGATTCCTCATCCCTGTAGTGTAGACATAGACTAAGTTTTCTTTTTAGGGTTTAAAACTCGATTTTTGAAAGGTATTTAAGTGTGAAACTTAGTCAAAATGCTTCAGGTGAATTGTGATGCTTTGGTTGAAAGTATTTAACATCATGATCATTATTTCAGTGTAGAAAACTTGGTCTATTGGCCCCAGATGAAACACTCCCGGAAAGCTGCCGTAAGATATTCCAGCAGGCTTGGGCAAACACCGGAGACGCAATCAGCAAACAATATGCGGGCACTGCAGCCTTAAAGGTTTGTTTAGTTTGTTCGCATTTTTATTTACAGTAAAACACGGTTACAGTGAACTTAGAGATGCCTCCATGGTCAAGTGGTTGTGTTCTCTGACTTGCAGTTACTAGCCCCTCACCGCTATGAGTTCAAATCCCACCCAGAACAAAATTTAACATGTGAGGAAGTTGTACAGATAGCTTATATAAGGTCAGATGTTTTACAAGGGTGGATTTAGGGGATGGAGCCAGCAAGTGCCCCCTCTAAAATCTAGCAAGCATTAGTAAAAAGCATTATTTATATGCTGATTGTGTCCATATTCTACATAAACATGCTATTTATCTAGACTTTAAGACCCCCCCCCAATGAAAAATCCTGTATCCGCCCCAGATTTACCCAGATGTAGGCCTAGGGTCTTCCTCCACCATTAAAATTATAAGTCGCCTTATGATCCTGGCTGTTGGTGCAACATCATTTCTGTGGTGAAAAAAGTGACACCGCTCAAAACTACTGTTCGATGAAAGAAATTTCATGATTTTGATAAAATAAATTAATTTTAAGGTTTGTCTCGTTTACCAGTCCAAAATTAAAGGTACATGGAAGCATTATAATTTTAATATTTTAGAAAAAGTAAGATATCTAAAACATTTTAACCTTTGCGTTGCATATTATAGCTGGCTTTCTTAGTGAACACTAAAAACTGTTTTTGTTGCAGCTATCATTTCTCACTAGAAACATTTACGTCACACCGTAAAATATGCCTGTCTTATAATAAAATTAAACATTTAAAATTATTAACTTTAATAACATCATTTGTGTTTATGACATCAAAATTTGTAAGACTTTACACTTAAAGTATTCTTTAGACACACACATGTTAAAGTCTGGTCTATTTGGTAATGACTAAAATTTGCTTAAAAAAGGTGTACTATGATTTTTACATACCTTGATCCCTCAAGTGTCTATTTGGTAATTTGGCATAGAATAAAAAGCTTCTGGTTTCCACTAAACAGACAGACATCATTGCTTTCTACTGACCCTACATTTTTGGGGATGTTAGTGGAAACATGGTATTTATATCTTATACATATTTTGACGTTGGTTGATTAAATTTGCAGCCATATTTATTTTGAACTTCACAATGCATGTTGTTGTTTTCCGCCAAGGTTTATGATTATTGTTTTTGTTTTTTTAAAAAAGTATCTTTATTATGATTTATTTCTGTACTTAGGGTGACTTCACAAGAACAGGGGAAAGAAAAATCTCTGGTATGATGAAGGATGGAATGAATTCTGCTAACAGGTAACATTCCATTATGAGTGTAGCATTCAATTATGAGTGTAACATTCCATTATGAGTGTAATATCATTCAATTATGAGTGTAACATTCAATTATGAGTGTAACATCATTCAATTATGAGTGTAACATCATTCAATTATGAGTGTAACATTCAATTATGAGTGTAGCATTCAATTATGAGTGTAGCATTCAGTTATGAGTGTAACATCAAGTTTTGAGTGTTGCATTCAGTTATGAGTGTAGCATTCAGTTATGAGTGTAACATTCAATTATAAGTGTAACATTCACTTATCAGTGTAGCATTCAATTATGAGTGTAGCATTCAATTATGAGTGTTGCATTCAGTTATGAGTGTAACATTCAATTATGAGAGTAGCATTCAATTATGAGAGTAGCATTCAGTTATGAGTGTAACATCAATTATGAGTGTTGCATTCAGTTATGAGTGTAGCATTCAGTTAGGAGTGCAACATCAATTATGAGTGTTGCATTCAGTTATGAGTGTAGCATTCAGTTATGAGTGTAACATTCAATTATGAGTGTAACATTCAATTATGAGTGTATCATTCAATTATGAGTGTAGCATTCAGTTATGAGTGTAACATTCAATTATGACTGTAGCATTCAGTTATGTGGGAAAAATTCAGTTATGAGTGTATTGTTCAATTATGAATGTTCAGTTGAAACATGAGTGAAATGTTCAATAACCAGGGTAATGTTCAGTTACCATTGTAATAGTCAGTTACGAGTGTATCATTCAGTCATGAGTGCAACATTCAGTTATGAATGTAACATGTGGATCAATGAGCTTGTGTACCAGGAACCTTTCAGAAAGCTCAATTCTTTTCATCCAACAAATTAGTATACAGTAAAACCTCAATTAGCAGCCACATTAATATTAATACCTCCTTGTTACTGCAATCTTTTCTTTCACACTACTTTTCAGTACTGTCTCTATATTTCGACTTCATAATGAGACTATGTCAATATTAAGTTTGGATTGAAAGTCTGATGGTGGTTCACATTAATAGTGATGGTATCTCATTATCAAGAAATATATATGCTGAAAACTGATATGAAACTCAGTGGTTGTTAAATATAGATGGTTGTAATATTGAGTTGTTTAAAAAGTGAGGTTTATGTCTGACATTGGTAAAATATTGAGATATTGAGATTTTGCTGTATTTCATTTGCTTATTACACATTCTTGGACAAGATAATATAATTTATCCATGATACCAAGCCTGGACAACTCATTACGGGCTATCATGTCGTAGGAATAGTATATATTGGTGCCATAAGGCCTAATATATATATACAATGAATGTGTTTTTGATCTGTGTGGCCATTTTTAGCCTAAATACACCATTATACAGCATCCACATAATGCGCTAGCCACCTACGGGATAACTTCAATACATGAGCTTCCATACTTTCAGGTACTATTTACGATTCAAGGACACTTACAGGCAAGCCGCTATAGATTTGACCCATGGACACGCGGTATCAGAAGATATTTTATCCGGACGACTGAGAGTACCTGAAGACGATGTACGAGAACTGCTCGAGAAAGAGGAGAATGTAAAACAACTTATTGAAGATTGCTCTAAGATGTTGGTAGTTGAACCTGAGACATGCCTGGGTGGATGGGGTCTCATTAACGCTGACCCTGTGTAAGTTTTAACTAATGGTTGATATTTAAGGACCAAGCAAGCTTTTTGTTATACATTTGCATAATAATACATTTCAGGCCACATTTTCATGTTAAAATAATAATTAATATGTAGCCATTACTAAATATCTTAAATAATTTTCTAAATGATTAAATCTTGTTTTAGAATAATGGAACGTAATGAAAAAAAAATATTTTATTTCAGCACATATTTTATCGTTACATCCTTCATTTATTTTTCATTAGGAAAAAAATCTCATTTGAATCAAACTCATGTAACTGTTTGAGGTTTTTAACATAACTTTATCAATTAGATGTACTGTCATGAAAGTGCAAACATTGTTTCGTAACATAGTTAAACGCGTGCTGAACAATTTTTATGTTGTACGGAAATAGCTTTTGGCATGGTACGATAAATAAATGTGCGTAAATTTAATGAGGAGGTTAATATATCAGCTCTCTCTATCTTATAATGCCTGCAGTTATTTAATCGGGAACTTTTGTCAACAAAACAAAATGAAAGATTTTATTGTTATTACAGGAAATGTATGCAAACATTTTCACATTAATTTTAGGACTGTTTTAAATTGCCTTTTGTTAAGTTATTTTACGATAAGATCTTTTAGTGCGGAAATTGCTGAGTTCAGTAAAATCTTTATGTGAAGATCTGTCTTTATGTATGTCTGTAAAGGTGCATTTTTTTGTTTTTTTTACTGAGCTGTGTTTTGGTGTTATTTTATGTCATACAAAACATTGCATTGTTATCACAAAGTGCTAGAAATGGCTAGATTTATGATACCGTGCAGTTTTGTGTCAAAACATGACAAGTAGATATCACTCATGCTTGAAAATGAGTGGCGGTCTTTGCTAGATTTGGATTTTAATAAATTATTTAATTAATTAATTATAGAATGGGAAAAAATCATTCTGTAATCTCATTGCCTAGTAAGAGTTGATTTAATATAGAAAAATACTTTAGAGATTTATGATCGTAGTCATCAAAAACTTGTTATTCATGCTTGTTAATTATATGAAATACATATAAAAAATGATTATTCACTTTGATAAGGCCTGTGGGTTTAATTAGTCAGTCAGTCAGTCAGTCAGTCAGTCAGTCAGTCAGTCAGTCAGTCAGTCAGTCAGTCAGTCAGTCAGTCAGTCAGTCAGTCAGTCAGTCAGTCAGTCAGTCAGTTTTGATCTAATTACATGTCATTTATCTCAGTATTAATTTCCCCGTATGTTGTTAATTATTTTGACCTTCTGACATGAATGAATTATACAAACAATGTACAATTACTCTATAAGTAACCACTTAGATGACAGTTGATTGTGATAAAACTCATTAACAGATGATAGTATTATTAGTGTCCTGGTTTTTGTACTTATAAAGATCTTATGTCAGGCCATTGCTAAAGAAATGTTGGTTTATGCTACGATTAATAGGTTTATTCTGTCTGTTTTGTCAATGAATATGAAGAAAACAGTGTGTGTTCACAGGTCATCAAATATCTTTTCTTAAGAAAATGTGTAAGCTGAATGGGGATCATAAATTATTTTGTGACATTTTTTGTTGGGGAGATATATTTAGGGTATTTTTAATCATCTTTGTTACAGTTTTACTACTTTGGGTTCATTAAAGCTGCCTGTGCGCTAAAAATAGAAAGAAATATCAATCAAGGCAGCTATTTCTGTAATTTGATGCTGTCACCGTGACTTGAAGACAAAAACACGAAGTTTACAGCTGTGGCATCAGAGATGCATTTTTGTATCAAATATTCAGACAATAAAAAACTTAAGTTACAATATGAAACAAGGAAAAGTATCTCTGCAGGAGTTGTGTTGTAAACTTTGTCAAAATGTCTGGATTTTTATAAACCAAATTGTTAATAGTCTGGAAGATATAAATCATATTATAAGTCATCAGGTGTAAACTTTCTTTATTTCTTTGTTTTTGTTCTGTGTTCTCATGTTCAAGTCTGAGGTCCTTGAAAATAAATTATGGGGTCTAATAATTTATGTTACATTATCAATGACTTGATTTGTTAAAACCATGGTGGGTTTAGAGACCCATATTTAGCCTGCTGTATGTCAGTCTAACTTAAGTTTGTTCTATTGCTAAAATTCCTTTTCTTCGAGTGTTCCAAATTTGGAAGTTTCGCCCACTTTTAGGAATGTTTGGATTGATGAATTTATGACACTGCAGTTATTTTATTGTAGTCTTGAACACAAGTCTGTTTCTTATGTGTTGATTTTCTGAAGTTGTTTTTTAAATACAATTCACCCTGTGTAAAAAGCTGTCGTCAAGCTCAGCTCAATACTTAGGACATACTTATTTATATACATGTATGAAGGATCAATTATGCATAATTAAAGATCACTTTTTGGAACACATTTTCATTTGTCTGTATATAAGAAGGATTAATCTCTAGAATAAGGGCTATTCTGGTCACATTTCATACCTTAGTTGAGGAAAGGCTCCCGTGTTCAAATGGTCATTGTCTCTGACTAGTACTAATTAGCGACCTCACTGCTGTGAGTTCAACTCCCACCTAGGACCAAATTTCACATGTGAGGAAGCTGTCCGGCTAGTTTACAGAAGGTTGATGCTTCCACCCATGTGTGTGCCCAGTTTCTACCACCACTGTTATAGCTGGAAAGTCGTCGAATGACTTTGGCTGTTGGGGAGACATTAAACCCCAATTACAAAATATAAATAAAACTCTGAATACAGTCAATAATTTGTCTCTCTCATGGATGGTGTTCAAAGCGTAGTTGGACTGTATTCATTTGTATTTGGTTATATTTTTTTGTTTTTAAAACAAATACAATGCATCCCTATTATCCAGTAAAACGATTTCAATACAATCTTACTTACTGTTTGTCTGTCTGAACCATATATCAGTCACTGATAACAAGTCCATTAATCAGGGAAAGTATCTTTTTCTCTGAATTTTCCTGTAGTTTGCAAATATTGTAAAAACAGAAAAACGCAACGGGAGATTTGTGTCTGTGTTCAAAATTCTGTACTTGTATGTGAAAAATATCTCATGTCTTGGTGAAATATCACTATTCATAACTGATTTTTTGTTTGAAACTATACCGAACAGTTCAATTATGTTGACAAGACTTGAAAGAAAAAGTTTATGTTTAGTGTTTTGGGACCAAAAAATTGGTTGGACAAAAACTTGCCTTTTCTAATTACAGAAAAAGTCTTCATTATTACAAGCATCAATATCAAGAGCTCCCAACTTAAATTGAGCAGTTTTTAAAGTCACATCAACTTTTGCACTTAGTTGGGTATGATTTTCAACCTACGAACAAAAACCTCGTTATTACAAGCACCATGTTTATCTCGAGCATTCAGTATTTTCCGATGACAACTCAAGATGACGAGGTTTCACTGTATCTCTAAAAAACCTTAAAGTACAAATTTATCACCACATGTTTTCATACCTTGGATTTTGCTATCAGAAACTTTAATTAGGGCCTTGAACCATAAATACAACAATTTTTTTCTGGCCTAAGCAAAATAAATATTTCTTAGAATAATCCAAAGATTATTTTTTTATCAAATCTAAATGTTATTTTACCTATTATTCTACGAACGCATAAAATAAACTCATTTAAATATTAAATGTTGTTTGGGAGCACTTTCTTGTGACACTTTTACTGTGGTTCGTGCTGATGTACCAGTCCTGTTTTGCGTCTGCTTGTCTGTATTATGACAGAATGTGATAATAATGTATCTACAAATTATTATTCAGCATTTAAATCTTTTTTGCAATTTCCCGTCTGCTTTTTCCTGCGCATAGTTGTACAGGAAGTGATGCAGTCATAGGATTGTTTATAATTTTCATTATGCTAAAAGAACGAGTCTTTGTTGCTATAAATAGAACATGTTACTATAAATAGCATCTGTCACTTTATTTCATGGTTAATTTATATGATTTTGGGCAGGAAGTGCAACTCACCATTGATGTTATTATCATTTACCAAAAAACGATGAATTAATTTAATTATTTTATTTATCACATGATTTAATAAGTTGACTAAGGCTGTCTGTCAAAATGATTTTACTGTCATTTGTTTGGGTCAGTTTTTTTGTAAATGTTAATTAATTCAGTATTAAACACTATCATCATTCTAATTGTATGGATCACTTAAATTGGCTGTAGGAAATAGGTTGTGTTTACTATGTTTTATTTGATATTTTCATATTCAGTTAGCATTTCAGAAGCCAACACCTTTTCGTGTCATGTTGTTAATTGCATGGGTCTTATGGACTGGTTTTCATACCATTTTATGCAGTGTTTGATTCCAATTATTTTAAAACTTTACTAGAAAATTTCAGCTTCTTAGATAGTTCACTTCATAACTTGTATGTATTGCTTTCTAATGCATGTATTCTGCTAATTGTCTTTTGCTATTTGTTGTTATGGTATGTTGAGCAATCCCATTGTTATTGAAAACATAAATTATGTTAATTACCCTTTACTATTGAATTCTGTAGGTTGTTGAGGCATCCCATTGCTATTGAAAACATAAATTATGTTAATTACCTTTACTGTTGAATTCTGTAGGTTGTTGAGGCATCTCAGTGCTATTGAATGCATTATATATATATACATATATACATAATATATCGTTTCAGTATTTGTGATTCTGAGAGACAGGAGATGGACATTATTCTGTTGCTCAGTCAAAGAGCTGTCTACGTTGCCTGGTATGTAGTAGTCCATGTTCTTTTGTTCGTATATGTTGTTGTTTTTTCGGTCAAATTCTTCATTTGGTACCAGCCCAAAGCTAGCTTATTTGGTAGATAGCAACAGGACTGTTGTTGGCAAGGCCTAAGGTTCAACCCTTGCAAGGTACATGTTTGTTCGTGACATTGGCTGCTACTTGCGGACTATGAGGTAACCTGGTAACATGCTGTGTTCTCTTACAAAACATGGTATCAGCACATGTAGATGACAGTAAATGATTGTATTCATTGTAGCATATCTAGATATTGCAGAATAAAGAGGGGCGTCTGTGGTCGAGTGGTTATGGTGTCTTATCTGTAATCACTATCCCCTAACCTCTGTGAGTTCGAATCCCACCCAGGACAAAATTTCACATGTGAGGAAGCTGTCCAGCTAGCTTACAAGTCTGTGGTTCCACCCAGGTGTATGCCTTGGGTCATCCTCAACTGTTGAAGCTAGAAAAGTCACTCATTAAGCCTGGCTGTTGGTGTGACGTTAAACCTTAGCGTAGATTAAAAATGATTAACATTGTATTTGTTTGTCTATACAGGTATGATGATGAAGAAGAACAGGTTAATGAATACCAGAGGATATTCCTAGAGGATATAGAGAAACTAGAGATTGGTAAGATATGTGCTCATACTGCATAGATATGGTAAATAACAAAATATGAATGAATGTATCATTTAGAGGTCTAGCAGGGCTTTTTCACAGGTAGGGGAAGGGGACTTTTTCTTAAATTTGGGGGGAAATAGCGCAATATTTTTGCGAAAAGGAGAAGCAAAAGCTAGATGTAAACTGAATTTTAGGGGAAAACTGCATGATTTTAAAGATTTTCTTGAGGGGAAGATGGCTTTAAATTGCTCCTGCTATAGAAGGAAAAAAGCTGTATAAATTTGTTCTTAAGCCATCATTCCAATACGAAAATCTATTTGCTTGTATCTCAGTTGGTTGAGTGTTGGCCTATTGACTGAAAGCTCTTGGATTGAGGCTATAGGAGATGTTTATATTCTTCAGCACTCATTTGGCTTAATATATTACAACTAAGGTTATTTATCTTTCACCTCTGCTGTCAGCTGATTGCAGAATACTTAGGGCATAAGTTGGTACTAGTTGGATAACTCAGAAGCCTGTGTGTGGTTAGCTGTCAACTGACCAACTTCACGACTAAATGACTGTTGGTTAGTGGCTTTTTGATCTAAAATGAAACCTTTATCTTTATTTGTATATTTTCAGGTGCAGAACATTCATTATTACGTTCCAAGTCAATAGTTATGCGTCTACACTATAGGCATTATGCTGCTGAAGGTTTCTTCCATACATTCAAGGCACCTGGAACACGATTGTTCAACAACCTTGTTATACCAGTTAAAACACAGGAAGAAGCAAAAGGTGAAATAGCCATAAATTAAGTCCATAAAACTAGGATTATAATTCAAAAAGTATCGATTGTTTTAACGGTTTACTCAAATTTACCTCAGTCATTCTCACCTTATGAATATGTTTCACCTACAAGAAACATATCACAAAAATAGTCATAGTTGAATTATTGAAACCATGATTTATTGTTCAAGAAGAGTTTACTCTAAGAATGAGGTAAGATGGCTTGGACGTTTTTTCACTTTAGTGTCGCATCAACAGCCAGGGTCATTTGGTGACTTTTCCAGCTTTAACAGTGGAGGAAAACCCCAGGCATATACCTGGGTAGAACAACCAACCTTCAGTAAATTAGTTTGACAGCTTCCTTGAATATAAATCTTTTCTGGTCCTGGATGGGATTTGAACTCACAACATTGCGTGGCTAGTGATAACACATCAGAGACTATAATCACTTGACCACAGAGGCCCTCTGGACATTTATTACTACATAATACTTATGCATGTTAGTTCAGACACTAGTACTAGCACTGGTATGAGTGTATTCATTGTTGTCACTTATTTCATACATTCTTTGTTTTATTGCAGTATTAATTAGCAATGATTGTCATCTTAATATGCAATACCATTGTTGATCACCTCTTTAACATTTACTATGAATATGTCAAAGATGTCTGAAAACTGTGGCTGAAAAAGCATGAAGCCTTAATTAGGTATTGCAGCCGGACTAAACAGAAATGATAAAGGTGTCTAACCAGTGATTTTCAAATACTGTAGTGTGTATTGAACATTAGACCATAAGCCCTCTCCAGCCAGGGCAATTCAGATATATTCTTCTCTGAATCTCTATTAAAGAACTTTTAAAAAAAACATTGCCCGTCCTCCATACTTCCTCGCTTGGCTTATGTGTGGACTTGCTTGCAACATATAAAGATATATATTCCTGTACTGTGAAGCTATTTCATGTTGTGTTTAGGGTTAATAGAACTAAGGAATACCTTCTAGTTGAGTGGCTAGTTTATTTCTGAAGGGCAGTGTTCGCACGAATACAGCATGTACAAGTAGGTGTGGCTTATCAGTATAGATAGCATAGTATTAACATGATTGGCAGAGAGTTAAATACACAACATTTCATATCTTTATTTGTATGTACAGAACAACTCAAGGTGATTTGCGAAGCATTTGTCGCTGCCCAGAATCTTCTGAAATTAGAGCTTATGGTGGAAGAAAAAACAAAACTAGACAAGTAAGTCGGGTTTTCCACTATCATTTTGACATCCTTGGCTATATTAACTCTGCAAGGGAAGAAAAATTTAACTTGACTTGTAAATCACATGACTGGTGAAGCAATGAAAAGTCCATGTTAGAGTAGTTCACCTTTTGCCTCATAAGCATATCTGGGACTCTTCCAAATTCAAAGCTTATTTACAAAACATCAATTTATTTAAGAAAATTGGGTATTTCTTTCTGACTGAGTGGAAAACATTGTGGCTAAAGAAGCCATTACTCATTACAAGCAATGGCTACTATTGCAACCCTGTTTTTAAAAGTCATCTGCTTCAAACGCTAGGAAATGTGGTATTATGAGGCAAAAGGTTAAGTCTTATTATTAAGTCTCACCTATTATTATACCTGATATTAATAGCCACTTGACAACAGTCTAAAAGAAAGTGGAAGTAATTTCGACCAATCTAAGTGTTCATTAAAAATTAATGACAATTCTAATAAAAGTATATCAGCAGTGAGATAGAGTTACTCCCCTTTTATCATCTACTTGTAAATGTAAATTGTATTTTGTCTATGTATCATTTGTATTCAGATTTTAGGAGTCAGTTTATTTAACAAGTAGGGTAATTTTCTGATTATGTCTTACTAATTTACCTTTTTACTTTAAACTAATGGTTATATTTGAAGCAAACACTTGTGTTATATGATAATAAAACATAGGTTAATGTTTAAAGCATTTTCAAGTCAATGTTTGTATATAATGACCATGGAAAAGTTCATCTTTCCAGGGTCATTTCATCCTTATATTGAACCTACTAAGAGGCAAGATTTGTAATACAGTAGAGCACAGTTTGAATGAGTTCCTTGGGACCCAGATAACTACTCCATTAAATCAATATTTCATTACTTATATATCCATAACAGTGGAATGTCCGGGTAAAAATGAATACTTCACTGTATCTAATTCTACTTTATAACCAAATTCACTATAACCGTGTTTTACTGTACCTGTATGGATATTGCTTCTTCAGGAGGAAAACATCTCCACATCCAGAGGTTATGGACATACACCAACAACTGCAAGAGAATTCACTGTCAAAGATTAAACTTCCTCGTGACATCTCCAACTCTGACATACCAACGCAGTCTTCTTCTGCCAGTTCATCTCCAAGACTGCGTCATAGACTGTCACCCAATCCTCAAAGAAGAGCACCAGTCTCAAACAAAGAGTCACAACCAGGTCAAAGTTCAAATTCTCGACCTCAGCTTAGTTCTATAGGAATCAAGGCAGATGTGATGAAATCTTGGATATCTTCCATGCAAAAACTGAATAGACCTAATGCTAAAAGTGTAGACCTGTCTAAAATTAATTTGAAATCACTTAATTTGGCCAATAAGTTAAAAGTTGGAAAAGCAGATGCTAGTCGTCTTTTTTCAAAAGTGCCTGGTACCAGTATATTCTATAAGCAAAACAAGGATGGTTCCCATGATGAACCAGATGTAGTTTTTCATGCTGATGCTACTGCTCAACAAACTACACTGCCATCTCAAGTTGAGAGGCAAAGAACTTTCAGCAAGGATGATTCATCAGTTGATGGGTCTTTTGAAATCTCAGATGCAGATCTTGAGAACTCTGAAGTTGTTTTGGATAGTTGCGGTATTCTAGCAACTAATGCAAAACAAATATTTGAATCTCCAAGATGTTCTTTTGATGAGGAAGATGATGATGATGATGATGATAATGATTTTAACACTATACCAAACTCAAAACCAGATACAAATAATGAAAGAAAGGATGAAGATCTTAGAGAAAATTATGGAGTTGATGAAGTGGATGCTAAAGATGATATTAATGAAATGAAAAGAAACCCTTCCTTCCAATGTTTTTGTCCAGAGAAAGAAACATGTCCACAAAAGGTCGATGTAGAGGAAGATGTTTGGATTAGACGACCAGAGAGCTCAGAGCGAAGTTCAGTACCATCCAAACTTAATCTACAGAAAAGAGTCGTCACCGACAACTCAGAGGCCGACTTAATTCTTGCCAAGTACAGCGCTGCAAAGTCCGCTCTCACTCACCCTAGTATGCGGAATAGTATGAGTGACTCGGCTATTGCAGGAAATCAAGTATCAATTGCTTTGGAAAATTTCAGTGATGAAAGCCCCAAGTCAGCCCTTGAACTAGATTTTGAACTTAATGAAGAGTTGCAGAAGAAGTTGCCAAATTTGTTGCAGAGTTCAAGGATGCCACGAAAATCTCATAGAATATATGAAGGCTTAAAACAGCATATAGAACGTGAATTAGGGGAGAAAACTTGTCTTTCAACAATTATTTTACTCTAGAACTACTTAAATATTTGAATATATGTTTGAATGATGTATTTACTTAATGTATTTTTAGAAATAGTTGATCTGCCTTGACAGCTGGGTTTTAGATTAGGTTTGGTCGTGAGCTTAGCATTTAATTGGATATTTCAGCTCATTTTTTAAAGGCTTCCACAAGACAAGATGTCAAATGTATCCGAAAGTGTTTGATGATTTTACTCAAGTTTTATTAAAATTACAAACACTTTCTCAAAATAATTCTTTACTGCAAAAAATCTTGTTTTTTAATTATATCAAATAACAATGGCACATGAAATGAATTAATGATTTATAAGCATGATTTAATTGCTGCATCTCTTTAGTGTTACGTTAGATTGACGTGACATTGTATGAAATGAAATATTATGCCATTTGTCTGAAAACGGGCTGCTGTGAATTGATTAATAAACTGTTCACTTCAGCATTGCTGAGTCAAGATATTTAAATGTTAATTAACAACAAATTTTAACTGCCAGTAATTTTTAGAATTTGTTTTAATGTAAAAACTGTATTATACAACTGCACCCATTTTTAAGGGGACAACCATGTTATTTGTGTTTTGCATGATTTTTGTTGTTGAGATTTTGTAAAAATCTCAATGTAAACTCAGTGTAAGGCGAGCTGTTTGCGTCATATAATTATTGACCTTTGGACAAAATTTTGACATTGTCGTAATTTTCTTGTTGTGATAATTGGAATTTTTTTATGAATAATCTTGCCTTTCAGAAGCTCTGCTGAATTTTCTACCTAACTAAACCTGTTCTGAAAAAAATGAAATTTATCACTTGATTGTGTCAAAACTCAGTGTCAAATTTCTGTTCAAATGCTCAAAATAACACGATACAGCTCAATTGTCGTCAGAATTGGTATGTCAATGACAACCACTAATAGTTTTAGAGGCATTATGCCTGATATTTATCATAAATAGTGTTAGTGATTTTTAGGTAATATGATTTAGTTGTGTCTAACCATTTCTTCATTTTTCATGACACTTTTTATTCTTAAGTGCAATTTTATTCAATATTCACTATTTTTTATGTACAGTGTATTCACCTTTTTACTCAGCTTTGGAGCAGGGTGCTTTTAAGCTTTTTTTCAAAATGCATGCTTTACTTCACACGAGCGTGTAATTAACTTGCTTATTTTCTTGTTGGATTTAAAGTCACCCCAAATGACTTTTTCCTGCGTTTAACATTGGAGGAAGACACCAGGCATATATTTGAGTAGAACCACTGATCTTCAATAAGCTGTCTGGGCGGCTTCCTGGCATGAGAAATTTTTCAGGTCCTGGATGGGATTCAAACTCGCACAGTAGTGAGATGCTAGTGATTTCTAATCTGAGACTTTAACCACTCAACAGTAGATTTGTAAATCAATGGGGGGAAATATGAACAATTTCATTTCAGAACTTTGTATAATCATCCCTATGAACAAATATTTCATTATCATATTATTTTCCTGCAATAGAAACAGCTTATTTCTTGAAATAAATGTCAGCTGACTGTTGTGCACGCAGAAAACTGTAAAATTTCACTGTTAATTTGTAAACAATTTATGCTGAATTTTTTTTATTGAACTTGTAAACACTGCATAATGTACCCTCTTATTGTAAAAAAAACTTAATTAGGGTCATCTTTAAAAAAATGTTGGTTTGCAGATATTCAACCCAAACTTTAAACAATGGATTGGTATGAATGCATTTTTTCTTGGTCACATGGGTTTTTTTTATTAATTTTGTCAATTATTTTTTCTTGACCTTATATATTGTAGGCTTTCCTTCAAAAATCTGCAGGGCAGGCAAAAAAATTCTTCGATAATCATGAGTTGGCTAGATTTTCGCTGTCAAATGATTTTCTTTTGGTAGCCTTTGGTACTGTGCGCTAATTTTAAATGAATGTTTTGATGTGTTCATTACATTAATGCATAAGAAATCGAAGTTAATTGTCATCTGTTAGAATGAATGCACAATATGTCTTAGAATGTGTGTCTAGCCATTAATTGTTGTATGTTAAGTACGTTCTTAGGCCTTTTGTTGATGTAGCATTTCACAAAATTTGGCGAATCTTATATTATAATTAAGACCAACTTTAGGATCATGAAAATCAGCCTCGAGTTGGTATCATGATCACGTTAAAATGCATTGGAAGTGTTAAAAACTGCTGTAAAAACAAGTGGGATGTTATAATAAGATGGTTGTAATATTGAGGTGATCACTAAGTGAGATCTTACTGTAACTGCGAGTATAATGTCCTTGTATTGTGCTGTAGGGTTGCTCAGGTAAATTTTGTTGATTATCGTGATATTTCTACAATATTGGCGTATGCTTTGGTTTCTCTTGACGCTCCAAAATATACGCTGTTGTATCTGTCTGCATATATTTTTTAATGTGACCATATTTTTGCCTCTGTTTGTCTCAGCTTGATGGGTAGGTCTGCTCAAGTATTTTAACTTTTTCACTGCATCTTGAATGTTTTAAGTCTTGTAATTATCAACGATTATTTTGGTGAGGTAATGTATGTATTACATATAAAAATCGAAGTTGTAAAATAGTGCAATTACTGAATCATTCCATATTTGATATCATGATTAATTTATCATATACAGTAAAACCTTGATAATGAGACCGTCTTTGGGACCCGAAAAATTGGTCATAATGATGAGTTGGTCTTATGATTAAGTTGAATTGTAGGAGTTATTGAAACCTGGTCCGAAATTAAGTGACCATTTTAACAAGGTGGTATTAATATTGGGGTAGTTGGAATGTGAGGTTTTAGTTATATATAGATATTATTATTAAAGTTCTATTATATATAAGCACCAGCAATAGGAAATTTCTGGATGAACAATTAGTATAGTTAGATTCAAAATGTACCAGGTATATTAATTACAAATTTAAAATGTTAAGCACCATGAATTAAAAGGACAACACTAGCCAGAGTTCAGACCCTGGGCACAGCGCATGTTTCCTATGGTGATTTGTTAAAGGTATTGTATTTAGAGCATTCATCCTCTTGTAGATTTTTCATATGAGGAAATTGGCTACTGTTTGCGGAGAACAAGATTAGCACTGGTACAAAGTCCAGGAAAACTGGTTAGGTAACAGCCCACCTGTATTTAACAGAATAAATACTGAATACTAGAATACAACTGGAAATAGGCCATTGTTATATCAACATAACACTGGAGAGTCTTTAGATTAGGGACTCCAGTATGATAATCCAGAAATCTACTCCAAGAAAAAAACAGCTTGCTCCTACTGTTGGTACAAGTATTATCCTGGTGCCATGCTGTCATTGCAATACTCTAATTTCTAGTCGTTTAGATAGTCTCAATTCTCATCATCAGATCACTTTATTTCTACAATCAGCTATCATTAGATTAGATTAGATTAGATAGATTTACATATGGTGATGATTTTTTAACATTTCGTACCAAACAAGCAAGATGATAACTCGAAAGAACACTTATGTGAGCAAACTATGAAATATCTCATGTATACCAAAGATCATGTACACTAAATATCATGTACACTAAACATAATATACACTAACCAGTGTGCAAAACATCATGTACACCAAACTTCATGTACACTAAACATTGTGTACTCTGAACATCCATGTACACTAAACATTGTGCACTCTGAACATCATGTACACCAAACTTCATGTACACTGAACATTGTGTACTCTGATCTGACATCCATGTACACTAAACATTGTGTACTCTGAACATCATGTACACCAAACTTCATGTACACTGAACATCATGTACACTAAACATTGTGTACTCTGAATATCCATGTACACTAAACATTGTGTACTCTGAACATCATGTACACCAAACTTCATGTACACTGAACATCATGTACACTAAGCATTTTGTACTCTGAACATCCATTTACACTAACCAATGTGTACACTAAACATCTTGTACACTAAGTACGAGTATCACTGTCTAAGGTGATTCACTATGTATTGAAATCATGATTTTTCTCTTCTGATCTTTGTTATAAATATATCAAGTTCACAAAATTCATTTAAACATTCCTCATTCTGCACACGTGTACATTAGTCAAACCTGTGAACAAAGGTCATCCTCGGGAAAGACAAAATGTGGCCTTTATTGACAGGTGGTCTGTATTTGGGGGTTAGTTTGTTTTAAACAATCCATGACAGTTTTTTCAAATAATGGCCTGTATTCACAGGGTGGCCTCTATTCAGAGGTGGTTGCAAACACAGGTTTGACTACCTGTGTGTACTGTACAGAAGGTCATTTTTGTGACAAAATTTAAGCGCATTAATGTAAATATACTCGTGTATTACTTTATCGTTATTCTGTTTTTAACTGTACGTTGTTTTTATATGCATTTTAAATTTTATTTCTTTGTTCTGTTCTATATTTTAGTCTTTCAGTAAACAAGGGGTGTTCGAAGTGATGCAATTCTTGACACGAGTTTTATATCATGGACCTCTTTACAATATTATTCAATATTATAAAAGTCTATATAAATACCATTTCACCCTTTGAAACACTGGGCCCTGGTGTGAGAAATAATTAATATACAAATCATTCTTTCTGAGAGCACTTGGCAGTTATAATTTCCTTGAATTACCAAATTCTCACAATAGATGAGATTAACATGAAATTGCTTTTCTTTTTGAACACCCCCACATACTAGTATTTTTTAATGCTTATGACGTGTTGGGTAGGAAATCACTGACTGTGGTTGGCAAAAACTTGAAGGGTTGTTAAGTATGATCTGTGACAGTTGGAAATGTTAGCATTGTCTGGAACGGGGACTAAGTATATTTAATGTAAAGTCCCTATCAATCTGGATGAGTAATCTCATTTTCGTGGAAAACCTATTTGTTCTTCATGTTATAACCATGATTTTTACGAAGATTTTTAAATTTGTTTTCCATGCTGCAGCTATTTCTTTGTACTAACACATCATTTTTTAAGGACTCGTTATTTTTACTCGAGTTCTCAGCATTTTACCGAAGACCTATACTAGTATCAAAGGCCAATGCCTTGTGCAGAATAGGTCTTCGCTTGTATAATATAGGTCTTTGATTTTACTTCACCAATCACGTAATTACGATAAGACTCAGTTTTCTACTTAAACATTGAGATTTTCCATGTTTTAAATGACCATCTATCATTTAAAACTGATCAGCTACTTAACTGTTTGTGTTTTATGTACAGGGTTTTTTTTACAGGATTTTCTAAAATGCTTGTATTGTATTTGCTTATATGTATACTAGACTGTAAAACAGATTGAATTAGGAAGTTTTTTTTGTAGTTTTACAGTAGTACTGGTCTCATAATCTCTACTTTATTGTAAAATTTACCAATCATCTCTCACATATTGATGTAAGTGCTTTTTATTTATGTATTACTTGTCTTTGGCAATAATATGATTATCATCAGTGTGGGGAATCATGTGACTCCGAAAGAAGATAAAATCTCTAAATTCAATCCCTCAGTCCCTGAGCCAGGACACAATTTGTTCCTCACATTTCACATTATGTTCTCTGGCACCTGGAACTAATACACACGTGTATCATGGTCAAGAGTAAAGTGATTCAAGGGGGCACCAGGCAACTTTTTTGTCCATATTTTACAATTCTGACCACAGATAATATGTCTTAGTTGCTCATGTTAGTCACAGAAATGTAAAGCTTAGTTTAATTTCTACTAATTTGTAATGCATTATTCTTAAAACCAAAATTCTTCTTCCTTGGAAAAGCGATAGAAATATAGAATCCATTGTCTTTTCTATAACTATGTGCTTCAAATTTTTAATGCATTTATCCATTTTTTGCAAATATTGCACTTTGTCAAAAGCAAAAAAAAAATAACTACCTGGTTTCTGCTATAATTCCCCCCCCAAAACAGGGTTGGTAGATAGGCATAACTTTTTTCCAAGTTTATTTTAGTTCCGAGATACAGTTCATACAAAAGGGAAGAGACCGATAGTTTAGGGTTGGCTGAAAAAAGGGTTCAGCTGGGTTATGCAGAAACCAGGGCCTTTTTTCCATTTTAAATATTTGTTTATTGATTTCCTTTTTTTTCTTTAACATTTCATAGAATCAATGGCAATGTGTTGTTGCTTACGTTGTGATTGTTTTTCAAATTTTCAAATGATATTTTTATGAGATATTACATGTATATTGATGTATTTTTTACACATTATAAAGGTTGAAGTATGATTTTTTGGGGGGGAGTGGATCCAATGAGGTTCGAGACAATTTTGGATAAAGCAAATTTATGAGATTTTTGTTTAAGAAACTTTGAGCGAGAAGGGGTCTGCTTATCCTGGCTGTGGGCAAGAAATTTAATTTTTGTTAGCACGCCATTTTGGAAATGCTCCCATTCTTCAGCTCATGATGACTTGAGAAAGGTTCCTGTAAGATGTTCAAAAAGTGATCAACAGGTTCTGAGCAGTGTCACCATCATGTTTTACACTCAACTTGAACAAACATGGCCCATAATCATTACCATCACCCAAATCTTGGCTCTCAAAATCTAGTTTACAACGAAAATCAAGATAAGTATTTGCAAGAATGATTGTTTACTTTGGAGATGAAGAGGACATGGCAGAATTTGACATTCATTAGTGATACTGTCCCCTCTTTGAACTTGCTGAGATTTTAGTATAGGCAATGATTTCGGGTCCAGGGCTGGTAGACCATGAATTTATTAGTACCTCACCCATTATTTTTTCATTCTAACTTTGTTAATTATGTTAATACGTACTCACTGACACATTACTTGTTAGCTATGTACCCACATTTAACCTTAGTCAATAGAATCCCACCAAATCATTGTTAAGTAAAATATCATGGTCTAATTTGCGTTATTTTTATAGCTGAAAATCAATTGAAAGACCCCATGTTTTTCCATTATATTCCAACCTAAGATCATTTCAAGGCCGTAAAACAATTTGCTTCAATATTTCAGTTCACATATAACTCTTTGTACATTAGAACAAACAATTCTAAACATGTTCAAAACATTTGACATAGAGAGGAGTTATATTGTGCAAAGTTTTCACCCAGTTCCTATCAATTTTAAAACAGTACAGCATAAAAAAGGATCCAATCATTCAATAAGATACACATTACAGCAATATTAAATAACAAGTACATTAACACACATCAAGTTGTCAATGAGTCCTGAAAAACCAAGTTTTATAAATCTTGA
Source organism: Lutraria rhynchaena (assembly GCA_008271625.1). Lineage (NCBI taxonomy): Eukaryota > Metazoa > Mollusca > Bivalvia > Venerida > Mactridae > Lutraria > Lutraria rhynchaena. Next base: position 12,093,688 of record VIBL01000001.1, on the reverse strand, counting down.
GATCAGTCTCCAAGCTCAAATCTCATATCTCGTCTTCTAATATTTCTAAGTAAATTATGATCGAACAATAATGGTATTAGTAATACATGATTCCGTCAGCAAAATTGACCTGAATATATATTTAAACATTAATCAGCTCTATCTGTTTAACCATAATACTTTGAGAATTTAATTGAGATTTGAGCATGGAGACTGTTCTCAAGTTTTATAACCTCAGGGCCTGGCCTTTTAAAAAATGACTAGTTAAATGGGACAACAATAGACTCTTATTCTGAATAATTAAGTTTTATTTTTTTTAAATGCCACAATACATAATTGGTCACAAAACTTCTTTGAACTAAAAACTAATTAACACACTTAAGACTGTTAAGAAAAAAAATGCAAAAAAACGTGTAACATTAATTATTTCAATATGTGAAGTGATACGAGTCTTCAAGCAGAGATCGTCCTACTTATCCTCAATTATTTATACCTAATTCTACAGGAAGAAATGTTATTAAGATGTTAACATCGTATGAACAAACACCCAGAATTATGAGCGATCAGTATGCAAGAAATCTGTTAAATAATCAACAATATTTTGTCCTTTTAGCAAAACAATGTTATTGTTTAGTGTTCATAAAACATGTTTACAACTTCATTGCTCCTACAGGACAATTTGTGCAAGATTCATAAAGTGCCATTGACAGTTCTAAATAGTATGATGTCATATTTTATCAACAATACTTTAATAATGACAAATGTTTGATCTACAGCTATATACATGAACAAAGTAATGAAATATTTACATATGAATCATGAAATGACGAAGTTTAAGGAGAAAGATGAAGAAGTAGAGACCCCCATCATGTCCGCATTCTGCTCACGAACTTTCTAGTCAATATCCTTTATCTAGGTGAGCAAATGAGGAAGACAAATCTATCAGTCAATTCAGAACTAAAGTGTAGGGTAATCCACGAAATATAAATTTTCTCAATTCAATTTCTCACATGAGATATACAAGCTTAATACAGTCAATTGTTAAAACGAGTAGCTAGCGATGTATAAGCTGGCATGAACAATAGATTCAAACAGAAAACGTTAATATATTTGCTAGTAGGTGTTAACATGATTTAATTTGTCACTTTACCCTATAAATCCAACAATACTCAAATAAAACTTGTGATACGTATATTCAAATTTAGTAAGTAAAATTTAACTGCATGATAAACTGTACATAAATGGTACAGAGCTGATGAATACACCGATATCATATTTCAAAATATTGTAATTGAACTAATAATGCTTATCTAATGAAACACATTCAATAAAATACTCGAAGACAAAGAACAATTTTGGAATCAGATACCAAACAAAAAACAACCATGCAATAATCACATCTTGACTTGACTGGTTCTCTGGTACAAATAATCACTTGGAACTAGTCACTGCCTACTAATACACCACTCTCCAATACATGCAACAAATTATAACATCTGCAACAAAATGATCAACATGGTTTTTGATGATTTCAGATTATTTAAACTTTACATGTTTAAATACACATTATTGTACGCAGTTCATTGAAAAAAAAGATGACAAAGTTTTAAGTCTTTCAGGAGACAACTAAGATATTGTATCAAGATTGAAGCAACATGAGACTTCATGATCTATAAATATACCCACAATATCGCGTAATGAAATAAGACTATATTATGTTAACATATATTATCTAGTTTTTATCTTCTTTCTTCTCTTGTTCTTGTTCGCTTGATTCACTGCTAGATCCTTCATTTCCTTCACGTTCTTGTTTCATCTAAAATATAAACAAACCACATTCATGTTTATTTTTGTAATCAGGAACAAAATTTCTGTAAAACATGCAATTTTTGACCCAATATTTGAATTCAACAAAAATGAAGGCATCCAGATCTTTTTTAATACTAAGCTAACTCCAGATTTCGAAGAAATCAATTCATCATACAGTAAAATATTTGAACTGTTTTAGAACTGAAATCAATTTCATTATTAGTATATGTTAGTATCTAATTTTTTTGGTCTTACCACTCTACTCCTTTTCAAAGTTATTTTTATGAAAAATGAACAATAGCAGACATACTCTAAAAGAAACATTAAACAAATTCTCATGAGAAGTAAGGATTCCAGACAAAACTGTACATTCAAATAAACATTTCTAAAGGTTTACAAGAAACTGAATTTATATTGTAAGGATCTGAACAGATATCGTTACCTTATTGTAAGCCATCTCGAACAAAGAAAGGGAAGATTTTTGAAGAGCATCGACCTTCTCTTTGATTGATTCTGGTGTTTCATTATCCTTGTTGGTCAAAGCCTGTCTTACTTCAGCAATCTGTGTCTTAAGTTTCTCAACCTAAAAGGAAATATGAGGCATTCAACCATTTGGTACATAACTAATATTTAACTATAGAAATTTTCTCTAAATACCTTAATGGTATATCTGGGTCAATCAATGTCATAATTGGAGAATGAACAGTCAAATTACAGACAAAATAACACAAATAAGAATTTTTCATACCAATGATTTCTTTCAATTTAGTCAGGACCATAATCAGAATCTGAACACAAAATTATAACTGGAATGTGCAATTTTTAAGTAAGAAGGAATGAAATTTAGCATTACATCAAACTGGTTAATAATGCTGGAGATTGACCTAGTCAAACTAAGAACTTAATTAACTGATCTTCACATTAACAGATGTAAAATTTGAAGCTTCAACATACCTCTTCTTTAGGCAGCTGATCCTTGAATTCTTCAATCTTAGTTTCAGTTTGGTGAATGTTGGCCTCGGCACTGTTAATCATTTCAACCATTTCCTGAAAGAAATTAAGATACCAAGATATGACATCAGAAATAAGTGTCACAAAATCTAAATACCAAATTTCAACTGGAGTGCAGAATTTTTTAAATAAGAAGACATGAAATTTAGCATTACATCAAACAAATTAACACTAGACCTATCACTGAATTGTGATTAAATACCCCCACGAAATGGGTACAGACTGCCCGACCAACCAACTAACCAACAACCAGAGTGATTCCAGTATACCCCACCTGAAAACCTTTTGTGGGGCAAATAAAAATGAATTACTTGTTTTACACTCATTATTATACTGAGCATCTTAATAAGCATATGTAATAAACCAATGAAACATACTTGATTTTTTTTACATATAATAACTTCAAATACCACAAACAAAACAAATGAACGGTTTGTTATTTGTTGTATTGAGTTATCTTTTTATTCCATGCATTAATGATCAGACCAGTATACACTGTCTGAGGGTAAGGAGCATGGATCATTTAATACATTATTTGACTGATCCAATTTTTTTCCGAAAAAATGAGGTACTTCATAAGTCGAAGATCAGACGTCAAGATCAAATATTACTATGTCTTTCAATGTCAACTTGTAGTAAAATAATGATTTGATCAATAAATTATTCCATCAGCATAGCAACAAAAACAACAGATACCAACATCTATCTGGCCATTAAACATGAAGGTTTATTTCATATTGAGAATAAAAATTAAGATTTGACCATCATATTTCGAGGTCATAAATTTGAGATTGGTCTCCTAAGTATGATCTCATATTTTGTCTGATAATGTTTTTAAGTCAAACAAGATCAGACAATGATAATTATTACTGACACATTATTCTCACAGCATACTTGACCTGAATATGTATCTAAACATTAATCATTTCTATCTTTCCAACTATAATACTTAGAGAAAATTTATATTTGAGCTCGGAGGCTTCCCAAGTTTTATAACCTCGGGGCCATGACTACATCAAATTTAATAGCCGGAGTCTGTAAACTGATAATTTGGACACGATTTCTTGCACCTTGTCATTTCTATCTTACCTTTCTCTTGGCATCTTCAGCAGCGTGTGCTTCAGCATTTCTCACCATGTTCTCAATGTCGTCCTTAGATAAACCACCAGATGACTGAATAACAACTGAAATAAAATTCCAACAAAAACCCATCTTTAAATGTGTGCATTCTTATGTTATGATAAAACACACAAAACAACTTATTTATATTCTATGTGGATTATATCACGGATTGAATCGACTGTCAAATCAATGTTATGCAGATCAGTCTGTCACCATAATACCTCCTTCAGAGGAAATAAGTTTAGCACTTAATTAATAAGTCCAGTTAGCAGCAATATTATATAAAAAGTCAAAATAAACATTCCGCATTAGGAATACGGCCATTGGGCAAGCAAAAATTTTTTGGTCGCCAGATTTTTTTTACTTGCAATGGCGAGTGCTAACTTTGAAGAGTATTTTATTTCTTCAGACAGGATGGGAACTTAAAGTTACTTAATTGTAATATTAAAAATAATGTTTAACTAGTGCATACTTTGTTGTTCCTTTCCAGTACCCTTATCTCTGGCTGATACATTTACAATACCATTAGCATCAATGTCGAAGGTTACTTCAACCTGAGGTACGCCACGTGGTGCTGGAGGAATGCCAACCTACAATTATAAAAATATGATCCACTTTAATCCTTTGTCAAATGCCTCTGACCTCCAAGTCCAAGATGGTACATTTATAGTAAAACATACTAACAAATACATCAGTTCCATTACTTGCTCAACAATGCAAAGAAAATACAAAAGATTCATTCCAATAAAATTTCACTCATACACACAATGTGCAATTGATACCTGAATTCAAAGACTATAAACAGACATGTGGGAGGAGTACAGAGAGACTGAGAACTTACCAAACTAAATTCTCCAAGAAGTTTGTTATCTCCAGCCATTTCTCTCTCGCCCTGACAAACTTTGATCTGTACAGTCGTCTGGCCATCAGCAGCAGTGGAGAACACTTGACTCTTCTTTGTAGGTATAGTAGTGTTTCTTTGGATCAATTTGGTCATTACACCACCTAACGTCTCAATACCAAGTGACAGAGGAGTAACATCCAATAGTAAGACGTCTGTCACATCACCAGCCAACACACCAGCCTAGAACAGAATACAACTCAGTAATACAACAAAATGACCAATTAATACGAACAACAATTACGAAAGCCATAAATATTTTTCAGTACAATTATCAATAGATAAGACATAATATACATTAATTCTTCTTCCATTAATATGTACACAACAATCCTAAAAACTGAAAAAAAATACTAATTAACAGAATCTTGGGAAACAAACCATTTATGATATAAACCAATACTTCAACTGAAAATCTACAGAAAATATGAAGTTAATTAAATAAAATAAATGGGTTTTTTAATCAAGTGGTAGACAATACAGAAAAATCTTTACATACCTGAATAGCAGCACCCATAGCAACAGCTTCATCAGGATTAACAGATTTTCCTGGGGCTCTACCGAACAATTCTTGTACAACTTGTTGTACCTGCAAGCATAAAAACCAAGTACATTAAACGTATGATCGAACAGTTAATCTATACATACTCACATACTGACCAGAAAGACAATTATTTTAACCAGTTCATTCATAGGTTACACAGAATTAGAGGATTATGTAGTAGAGTGCTTGTCCAGAACACACTTAATATTTTACTGTATTCTGAAAGATATTCTACATTACTATACCAATACGCTGGCCCCGATTGCTAAAACACAAACAGGAATTTGACATGCATTGGATTTCATATGATCTACATATAATAAGCTTGTCCAAAACTATGTTAACAGTACTTGATATCTATCAAACTTGGATTTCAGTTACAAATATTTTCAAGTTGAAGCAAGTGGGAGTTGTTAAATCGTTTTTCATGAAGAAGTCATGCTGGTGGTGTTGTAGTTTGCTTGTCCAGAGAGTGAAAACAAAAGTCATCTCTGAAAGATTGTCTACAATACTTTACGAAAGCACTGGCCCTGTACACTAATGTAGTGAGCAGGAATTTGACTAGCTTTGGTTTTAACGAAACGTGACTCCATTTCGACTTGTTTACTACCCAACTTTTGCAATGAAGGGTACAAAGTAATAGGCAAATCCCATAGAAAAACTGCATTGACTATTTAATTTCAGGTTTTGCAATTTATCAATAGTAATGAAAATTCACTGCCTTTAACATAGAAAGGAAGTAATAGTATCACACAAAATTTAATGACTTATCCTTTTTATTTACTGTAAAAGATGTGCTAGGTTAGGTAACTCACCTTTGGCATTCTGGTCATTCCTCCGACCAGGATTACCTCCCCTATTTCTGATTTCTTCACTTCAGCATCTTGTATAGCCTTATTGCACGGACCAATGGTACGCTGGACTAGATCATTCACAAGGGATTCAAACTTGGCTCTTGTCAACTTAAGGTTCATATGTTTTGGACCGGACGAGTCCATGGTAAGGTACGGCAAGTTGATATCAGTCTATTAAGCATAAAAAAGAAATAATAAAGTTCTCTTTCTGAGGTATTAATATTAAAATAATCTGTATGAGCAACAAAAAAGTCTTATGATTAAAGCAACATTTGATATGCTTAACACTTCTAACACTGAATGCAAATGAAAGATTACTTGAGGCATTTTGCGAACTTACTAATGCCTCTGATTAAACAAAATTACACAATATTTTCGGGTCTTATACCAGCTTTTAACTACATATATATTTCAATTATAAACTAATGGGCAATTTACCCAACCACTTTTCCTGGATTCTGTACCAGTACAGAACTCGATCTCCACAAATAGTATCAGCAGTGGGTGACCAATGAAATATGAGATACAATGCCTTAAACAAAATTGTCACACACATGAACTGTACCTAGGATTTGATCTCACGAACCCAATAGCCATACACCTAATGTTTCACATATTGTACTAAGCAGAATGCTTTATATCAGAGGAGGACTAGCAACAAGTTATTGAACGCCCTACCTGTAATGAAGAAGATAATTCGATCTTGGCTTTTTCAGCGGCTTCTCTTAATCTCTGCATAGCCATGTTATCCTTTGATACATCAAGTCCTTGCTGTAGAAAAATATAAATACATAATTTATTACACTGATGAAGTTATTAGCCACATGTGGAGAATTTATGGAACAGGTTTTGAGAGATCTTTTCAACATAACCTTATGACTAAATTAATCGCTTCCAGGCTCAATCACTCTGAAATCACTATTCTAGTTTTTAGCATCACAGCACTTTAAAGATTGAATCTTATTTACTTAAACAATGAAGCATAATATACCAATTCAATCTATCCTTAATGGATATCAAAAATCAATGGGGACGGAGTTATCAAAATTTTGGAAATGTTAATTTATTACATGTTTTATTAATAATCAGTGGTAACAAAGAAAGCAGAGGTGCTGACAACTGACAACAAATTATATACATTGAACAAATTAGCCTTACATCTCTCTTAAACTCCTGAGCAAGGAAGTTTACAAGCATATTGTCAAAATCTTCTCCTCCAAGGAAGGTATCACCATTGGTTGACTTGACCTCGAAAACACCTTTCTGTATTTCAAGGACAGAAATATCAAATGTTCCACCTCCAAGATCATACACAGCAATACTGAAAACAAACAAAAAATTGTTAATAGAAAAGAAGGTATTGTAATAGCATAGTATAAAGTAGATTTAACCACGCAAGCCATAGAAAAGACCTCAAGATAAAACTTCCCTGATTAAACCTAACTGTTTTGATAAAAAACAATTCTTAACTACCAGTTTGCACATTGTATGTTTGCACATTGTATTGCAGTTACACTTGTTAATGATAACAAAAGACAACTTTTCTTTAAGAAACTTCAATACTGCTATAATGCCATGCACGTAAACAATAATAACACAACAATGATGTACAACTTACACTTTGTCACCAATTTTGTCCATGCCATATGCCAGAGCAGCAGCTGTGGGCTCGTTGATAACACGGAGAACATTTAACCCAGCTATCTGACCAGCATCTTTTGTTGCTTGTCTTTGGGAGTCATTAAAGTAAGCCGGGACTGTGACAACAGCATTCTTTACAGGCTGACCTAGGTAATTTTCTGAAATAGGAAATAGGAATCTAGAGTCCAGAACATGTTAAAATAGCAACATTAAATTACACCAACTTTATGTTAAACTTAATTCTTTCACCATTTCTAATTCTTCAATGGTTATATCTAGTCCAACAACGGGATTTCTAACAACCTTTTTTTTTACCTGAAAGATTAATAAACCTTTCAAAAAATTGTATCTTTAATAGACTTGGTAAGTTTATAACAGACTGTCCAACCTCTTTAGAAGCTACTGATCAGGTAGTAACCTATTTTCCACAGTTCAATCGACATTGAGTCACAACAAATACTTAAGATTACAGCAAAAGCCAAAAAAAATAATAATGCACTTATTGAAAGAAATGAGCTGAATGCTGCACCCTGAGATGTGTTTATAACAAACAATGTAGCAAGCCAGATGAAGGAACCCATTCAGCTCAGGTTGTTAACAATCATGAGGTAAGAATGAATATACAGTAAAACCTAAAATAGCAACTACCTCAATATTATTTGACCACCTTGACATAAAAACTTCATTTTCAGACTGGCTTTCAATAACTACCCAGTAACTCGATTTTCCTGAAGGAGATATTATGGTTATACTGTACATATAAATCAAAGCTTACCTGCTGTTTCCTTCATTTTAATCAACACAAAAGCTCCAACTTGACTAGGAGAATAAGCTTTTCCATGGGCCTCAACCCAAGCATCACCATTATTAGCTTTAATAATCTTGTATGGGACTGTCTCCCTGGAATTGTATTGTAAACATATCAATATATAGTTCTTCAGCTATACTCCAATAAAAATTTCTAAAGATAATTCAGCAACTTTTACTATTAATGGAAAATAGATATATATATATATCTGTATATTAAAGTCACATTCAGATATATAAGCTGCACATGTAAACAGATATATTAAAGTCACATTCAGATATATAAGCTGCACACGTAAACAGTGTCAGGTTATGTGCTATCCTATAGATCAGATTCAATTCATAACCATCAAGAATAAGATCCAGTTTTGAGTCAGTGTTTAATAACTATATTTTAAATTAATATCTCATGCAGAGACACTTTATTCAAATTTAAAAAGTTATAAAGTTATAAACAAAAAATGTGTCAATAACCACCAATACTTACATGTCCTTTTTCACTTCCTTGTCCGAGAACCTTCGACCAATGAGACGTTTTGTGGCATGGAATGTGTTTTCAGCATTTGTAACTGCCTGTCTCTTGGCTGGCATACCAACAAGCCTCTCACCATCCTTTGTGAAGGCAACAACAGAGGGAGTGGTCCTAGCACCTTCCGAATTTTCAAGAACTTTTCCTGTCTTACCCTCCATAATGGCAACACAGGAGTTTGTTGTGCCCAAATCAATACCAATGACATGTCCTTTGACCTTGTCTGACCTTAAAGTCATAGATATAGAAATTTAGTTTTTAGCCAGAAAACTACAAGAATGCAGAAATATTGGAGACAATTTACAAGAACACATGATATGCAGATGTAATGTATTATTATCTTTAAGTTTCCCATTATCAAACATTTTCCCTTTTGTTGCATCACAACAGTACAAGTCTACATGAAATATATTAATTATGTACAGTATGTTTTTACATAACACTATAAACCTCATAAATCACAGAAAACAGTTACTTTTATAATACATTTAAATAAATTTACAGATAGAAATTACTAAACTCAAACATACTTCAATCTTTTGGTAGGAAGCATATAAACTCCATTGCTTGACTTCACCTCCCCAGCTATGATCTGCAATAAGTAATATAGACAGTCAATGATTTTCTTTAATCTCTAAAATGTAGAAACACCTGTTTAAAAAGTGTTTCTTAATGGAGATTTAACATCACACCATTATCAGCATTGTTTATATTTGGCAACTTTTCAAGCTATAAGGGTGGAGGAATACCCTAGGCCTTCACCCGATTTAAACGAACAGCAGTGATGGTTTAGTAATCACTACCCAGAAACCCTAAACACTCGCCCACATCAGGCTTCCCGAAAGTTGCTGGGCCTTCAGACATGTCAGGCAAATTATGAGCAGGACCAATAACTTTGCCATGCACCGGACCAGATGTCCGGCAGGATTTACAGCTTTTATCACTTATTCATAATACATTCCGTCAGACAGAAATTCTAACTTTGCCAGACCAAATATCAGGCAAGCATTCCAGCAATTCGGAGAAGCCTGCCACATAGGCCATAAAAAGCAAAATTTAATTCAATTTTGACTTTTTGTTTAATCGAGTCTTAGCATACATCTTTCTTTCAAATTATATCAAGTCACAATATTGTGAGTATGTTTCTCTTACACAGGGCTTTCATTTGACCCCTAAAACAGCATTTTGACTATTGAAATTGGTAAATACAGCTTTTGGTTCTTGATAATTTGTACCAAAGGGTCAAATTTGCAATAAATTTATTTAGAAAGGAACTTGACTCACACTTCAAATTATCATCAGTCAATGGTAATTTTTAACCCTCAACCTTTGACGTCTCATGAAAAACCCTGCTTAAATTTGTGATTGGGGTAGTCATAATGTCATTGTACATGTGTTGCGTAACAAAGGACATTTATTCCTATCTAAAATGGTTATCTTAAGGAAATCACAAGTAAATCAATTGAACGACAAATTTCACAGCAAGAAATAAAAATATTTACTAGTTGAAAAATAAAAGTTCCTGAAAACATGTTTCATAATAAATCTAGAGTACTGTACAAAATTATGCAATGCAGACAAAAGTTTCACAAGTCACATGGTCGAAACTCAACGTGTAAATGTAAAGAATACCCATACGCTGATAAATGCAAATTACACTGAACCGGCGAAGAATATTTCTCAATGTTTAAATACACTTTTTTGTTATTCTGAAGGATCTCGTGTGGGTGGGGTAATGTTCTTATGTAAGCTTATCGAGAGCATGTTCACCAATGTCATTGTATTAAATCATGCCATTATACTGCCAAATAGACCTTTATTCAATATTCGTTATCTACTTATTTAATGGAAAACTAATATTAACGAAAATCCTAAGCAGAAAATCGCGTTCTTGCAGAAAAGGTTCACGGTCATGTTTCGTAACGTGGGTCACGGTTATTTCGCCGGCGAACTATTTTAAGTACGATTTTTACCAACCTTACGACAAAGCTGTGTGATCATTCTTGCTTGTTGCGTGCCAAAAGCCTTCTTCAAAACCCTGCTTGGCGTTCGTGTTGCGGAAAACATCTTGTTTTATTTTTTTTGTCTGCACTGCCTTCGCACGTGTGGAGAGAATGCCCGAACTTTCGTCAGCTGTTGACTGTATACACTATTATTGCATCAGTCAAGGTCTTTCTATACGAAATAAAGGACAACCATTCTACTATTAATGACTACGGATTATATCGTTGTCGTCTCGGTCACGATGTGCTAGCTGAAGGGGCGTTTCTCAAATATACAGATCTTTTTGCTTTGATAGATTATTTATTTATTTTCCGTAGATATTAATAATGTGTATAATACTGATTAGGACGTAGCCTTTATGTCAGTTATCATATTATACAGAACTCATTTTAAAAGAATACTTACAATTTCGATTGAACCCTTAATTCATGACGGTACGTAACAAATTATACATGTGTACATATTTATCTACGTTGTCAGAGTCTATACAGACAGTGTGAAGAAGGAACAGAATAGAACAGAAATTTGTTTAGAATTAAACAAATTATTTACATCGTGGAAATACAAGTCCTAATTGCACATATATTCAGAAGCACAATGAGTCTCTGTTCAGAATAGTGTTGAAATAAGTACAAAAATACAGCAAGTATTACCTACAAAGGATGAATTTTACATCAACAATATTCAAAGCACCGCCGTAGCTACACTGAGGCACGTATAGGCGCGTGGCTCGGTTAAAAAATGGGCTGGTTATGGGAAAAATGGTAGGTTTTAGTAAAAAAAAATCTAGGGGAGCATGCCCCCGGACCCCGTAGAAGGTTCAAATATGGGTCACAGGCTGGCAACGGAATTGCAAAGGTTCTATATGAATCTCAAGTTTTGTGACAAAACGTGCGCAATTACACATGTGCGCATCGTTATCTATCAAATATACCCCGTATACCGACGCATCAGATGAATTTGCGGGTATAAATACAGTGATAATTGTCTAGTTCACCTTTACGTGCAAAAAGGCATGAACAGTGCTAAAGGTTTGTATTATGTGGGGTACATGTATAGGTGTATAGCGGGGGACTAGGTCATCGAACAAACAACGTTTACTCAAAATTTTGGACGAAAACTCGTTATGAACTACAAGATTGTGTTTTCATGATAGCGAATGCTAAAATCTTTTGACTTAAATACAACGTACTCGCAAAGATTTGTGTACAGTACTCAAAAGATTTCATTGATAAATAAATCTAATAATCATGCCTAAAAATAAGAATAAATGACAAAATATGAGCCAGTTAAATAATCTTTATAATTAATCCCACTCTTTTCTGACGACATGAATTACCATGACAACAATTCTTCCGATTTTTTAAAATTCGTCAATTGATACCGCTCATTTTCTCCATATTACCCCAAATGAGACGCAAGCTATACACGCACAGCCATTTTGATTGCTCTCCGAGATAATCACCAGTACATAAAAGCAGGGACGTAAGACGGTGGGAAGATCCAGCTTATGCCAGAATTTAAGCCGAGGATCTTCGGATCTCAACCCTCGCGGTCTAACTGGCGATATCATTTTTCTATTACAGAGTTAAGTTGTTGTTCGTTGGCCTTGTTTTATTGCAATTATAGCGTTAGTCGCACTCTTGGTGACCGAGACAGACCGAATGAATTGAATTGACGTTACATGACGTCAGATTACGTCGTTACCATTAGTCGTCAAGCAGCCAAGTATAGCAGGCGTTACATTTATTTTAATCGATATGAAATTGTCATTAAACAAGTAATGGAGCAATCGTCGGATGGCTTAAATGGGTTGATAGCTTTGTTGAGGCGACAAGGTGGAGATTTTGAACAAGGTAGTATCATGCATTTTTTTTAAATATCTTCCGGTCCATTTGTAGTCCTTTAGATTTCAATTGTCAAGCCCAATCCTGATTTTAAAGTGCATATATTCAAAAGATATTTGCTGTTATAACATGTGTATATATAAACTTTGTTAAAGATCATTGTAAAATTCAAAAACTAATGAGATTTCATGTATTACCGAATAAATAGAACGAGTTATAGTGGCAACTTGTTCAAAAAATAAAAGAATGATTTGCATTTTTATTGCATCTTGTCTTGCGATGTTTACGCTAATTCTCTGAAATGTCAACCAATGAACCAATAGAAATATCCGTGGGTAAAAAATACATTCACTGAATCATTCTGTGTTTATACAGAACAAGAACAGCACGAAATAGACGTGGTTGATGAAGAACAAAGACAACCAAATGAGTCTCTTTCTGAAGAAGTTTTACAGCTATTGATTGAAAGAAGAACTGAAGAAATACATGCTGTAAACGGAATTCCAAATTATAATCGGGTCATTCAAGGACTTCAATATTTAAACGAAATAATCGCCGATGTTAGAAACATTGTTGAAGAAGCTGAACAAGAAAACAATGTTGATGATAATGTAGAAAATGATGAAAACAATGAAGTGATTGTGATAGATGATGATAGCGATGATGAAAATGCTATTCAGGTAGACGAAGATGAAGATGAACAAGACAAACAATGGGATGAATTCTCCGTGTCTGAACACTCAACAGATTCGGGATACAAAGGTTCCAATTCAGACATTAGTGATGTTACTTTCTACAGTGCATACAGTGATGAATTGGTACATAACGAAGTTTGTCACTTTGGATTTCTTGTGTACCCTCAACATGTCCGTGAACCAGCCCACTTTCAACCCGAGGCACTTCCAGGAACCTCATCACAGAGTCCGAGAGGTATGTCCAACTCAGACATACAGAAGTGGCTGGAGAACACAGAATTTGCCCAGAAAACTGGACAAAAACGTAAAAGAGACGATTCTGATGATGAAGTGGACGATAATGAGCCGAGCGAGCTGAGGAGAAAGAAATTCCGCAAAATTATCAGACAAAGCAAAAGTGAAACATGTGTACGAAATGAAAACATTGTTGTGAAACGAAGTTTTAGTGATGCATTCCTACTGTAATAAAATAATATCTAAAATGCACAATTGACATGTTTCAAGTTAAAATGCATTTACCTAATTTGAATTGTTCGTGAGCGTAAACCATTATTAGTAATAACATGTTATAAGTGAAACTTTGTCGACAAAGGCAGCTTTAGTGATGCATTTCTGCTGTAATAAAATCTAAAATTCATATTCAACTTGGTATTTTTATTCATTCATTTATTTTATTTATATCTTGAATCCTCCCACAGTGTAAATAATTATTTATGATGTCATATTACGTAGTATTATATCAAGAATAGAGATTCTATTACATTTTGCATGTTTATAGGTTTTACCTCAAACAGTAGTTCTGGGTCGGTTTCCTAACACCAACGTTCTCCAGCCCCTTATAGAAAACTGTATAGGCCAAAAACATTCACAATCTTGTACAATGTATACTTTTAGTATTCACCCGACATACATGACGAAATCAAGTTTTGTGTGTGGCGATGTCTGACGCAGGATAAATTGCGTTATATCATAGTACATGTATTATGTTTTTTCCAACACGATTTGCAAAATTGTCAGTATAAACATAAGTCAAACAACCCATGTATTATTGCACTATGATACATAGATGGCAGTTACATTTTACCCGCACGATTATAAACATGAAATAACTGACATCTTTTTGGATATGATTAATGCATTTGTTCACACTTCAGCGATAATGTCTACATTGAATAAATATATAGCTGCTTAACTTTTTCTTGTATTGATATCTTCCGAAGTTTCTTTTCTTGAATTTTACACGGGCAAGAACAAAATGTAGACAGGATCTATATTTTGGGATTCTAGAAAGCTGGATAGTTTCTCGGCTAAATAATGTTAGGAACGAATTCTCACCATGCCTACAATAACACCTGGTTACATAGAATATAGACTTCAAGTCACTTATTTATCCAGTCCATTGAAGTCGTTTAATGTTTGCTTCTGGTTACCCGACCTATCCTAATCCTCCCGCGCCACCCTATACTTTTTATTAACCTATGGATTGGTACATCCGCTGTCTCGCCTTTTACCTTATCTAAACAGCGATTTTCGAGATTAATAAAAAAATAAATAAAAATCCCCACCTACCTACTCTATTATTAATGAGCATGTAATCAGAAACAAATATTTTTTACACCCTAGTATCACAGACAAAATAAACAACACTTCCATCTATTAAATATTAGATAAAAGCATATGCATTTCTTAATGTGACATTGAAGTGACGGAAACTGCGTCTATTACTTCTCTTCATCATCAATCTAGCTCTTTCTCACAAAATGATTCACTATGTTGAAATTTCTTCTGATTTATCCAGTCCATTGAAATTCTAAACTCGTTCACATTCCATGTTAAAGTGTCCTGTACAGACACAATGTCTATCCAGAGTTGTCGTTCGTTCGTTATCCCTCACTTAATTGCACGTGATAGATAATTCTGGGTAGAAATTGGTACAGACAGAGTTAACGGGAACGAGTTGATTAAAATTCTGCTTGATTATTATCTCCCCTGCTCGACCAAGCTTGTAGATGCTAAGGTAATTATAAATGTGTTGGCAACTGATACGTTGTTGAATGGTTAAAATGGAAGTAATATATACATTCATACTGCTATATCCTTTATTTACCATGTGGTTAATTAATTAAACGGCTATTATAAATAACTAACTTAAGACACCTTACACATTTAGGCTCTGGTAAATCATATGACCAACATAGCTGTATTTAAATTTTATACGCCAAAAGCATTGAATATTATGCAAGTTTAATGTATCGATATATCCCTAGCTTTTCTATCTTAATCATATCAACTGCGTGTACATGGTTAAGAGCCGTTCATTCCAGAATTTGAGCCGAGGATCTTCGGATCTCTCAATTTCCACTACAGACTTGTCGTTCGTTGCCCTTACTTTTGACTCTTAAGCGTTAGTCGCAGTGTTGGCGACCGAGAGGCACCGAATGAATTGAATTGACGTTACATGACGTCTGATTACGTCGTTACCATTAGTCGCCGAGCAGTCAAGAATTGCAGACGCTATTTTATTCCAATCATTACGAAAATGTCCTTTATCAAGTGATGGAACAATTGTCGGATGGATTAAACAGATTGTTAGCTATGTTGAGGCAACAAGATAGAGATTTTGAACAAGGTAATATCACAGTCTACCATAAATACAATGTTGGAAAAAGTTTCCGGCTGACTTAAAGTTGAATATTTTTTTCCAATATTTTCATCTTCATGTCCAGTACTCGTCATTCAGTACGATAGTACTATAAAGTTATTTATTGTTCTTAAATGATGGCATTTGTTTGCAAAATATCATTGTAAATAGGTCTATAATTCTTATTATTTCTTCAATATATGTACATACATGTTTTGCTTACAGTTTTTAACTTCGACAGTTCAAACATGAAATTATAATCGATTAAAAAGAAGTTCTAATGATCAAGTATTGAGCAAATAAATGAACGATTTTTTATTTTTTTTTAGTGAATTTTATTTCGTAATGTACTGACATGTCAACCAATGATCCATTAAAAATATTCGTCGATGAAAATTTTTACTAAATTGCATTAATTTCAGAACACGGGCAGCACATATTAAACGTGGTTGATGAAGTCCTCAGACAACCAAATGAATCTTTTTCTGAAGAAATTCTACAGTTATTGATAGAAAGAACAAATGAAGAAATAAACGCTCTGAACGGAATCCAAAATGATATTCGGGGCATTGATGAAGGACTGCAATATATGAACGAAATAATCGCCGATGTAAGAAATATTGTTGAAGAGGCTGAAGAAGAGAACGATGTTGATGATAATGTATTGAATGGTGAAAATAATGAAGTGATTGTCATAGATGATGATAGCGATGATGATAATGTTGTTGTTGAGGTAGACGTGGATGAAGATGAACAAGACATACAATGGGATGAATTCTCCGTGTCTGAACACTCAACAGATTCGGGATACAAAGGTTCCAATTCAGACATTAGTGATGCTAATTTTCTACAGTGCATACAGTGATGAATTGGTACATAACGAAGTTTGTCACTTTGGTTTTCTTGTGTACCCTCAACATGTCCGTGAACCAGCCCACTTTCAACTCGAGGCTCTTCCAGGAACCTCATCACAGAGTCCTAGAGGTATGTCCAACTCAGACATACAGAAGTGGCTGGAGAACACAGAATTTGCCCAGAAAACTGGACAAAAACGTAAAAGAGACGATTCTGATGATGAAGTGGACGATAGCGAGCCAAGCGAGCTGAGGAGAAAGAAATTCCGCAAAATTATCAGACAAAGCAAAAGTGAAACATGTGTACGAAATGAAAACATTGTTGTGAAACGAAGTTTTAGTGATGCATTCCTACTGTAATAAAATAATATCTAAAATGCACAATTGACATGTTTCAAGTTAAATTGTTCCTGAGCGTAAACCATTATTAGTAATAACATGTTATATGTGAAACATTGTTGTCTATGGAAGCTTTAGTGATACATTTCTGCTGTAATAAAATCTAAAATTCATATTCAACTTGGTATTTTTATTTATTTATCTATTTATTTTATTTATTTATTTATTTATTTATTTATTGAATCCTCCCACAGCGTAATAAATTATTTAAGATGTCATATTGCATAATATTATATAATAAGAACAGAGATTTTATTACATTTTGTATGTTCATAGATTTTACTACAAACAGTAGTTCTGGGACGGTTTCCTAACCCCAACATTCTCCAGCCACTATAGACCACTGTATAGGCCAAAAACATGCACTATCTTGTACAATGTATACTTTTAGTATTCACCCTACATACATGACGAAATCAAGTTTTGTGTGTGGCGATGTCTGACGCAGTATAAATTGCGTTATATCATAGTACTTGTATTATGTTTTTTCCAACACGATTAGAAAAATTGTCAGTATAAGCATAAGTCAAACAACCCATGTATTATTGCACTATAATACATGGATGGCAGTTACATTTTACCCGCACGATTATAAACAGAAATAACTCACATCTTTTTGGATATGATTAATGCATTTGTTCACACTTCAGCGATAATGTCTACATTGAATAAATATATAGCTGCTTAACTTTTTCTTGTATTGATATCTTCCGAAGTTTCTTTTCTTGAATTTTACACGGGCAAGAACAAAATGTAGACAGGATCTATATTTTGGGATTCTATAAAGCTGGATAGTTTGTCGACTAAATAATGTTAGGAACGAATTCTCACCATGCCTACAATAACACCTGGTTACATAGAATATAGAGTTCAAGTCACTTATTTTTACAGTCCATTGAAGTCGTTTAATGTTTGCTTCTGGTTACCCGACCTATCCTAATCCTCCCGCGCCACCCTATATTTTTTATTAAACCGAGGATCGGTACATCCGCTGTCTCGCTTTTTACCTTTCTACACGAAAATTATCTAAACAGCGATTTTCAAGATTGATAAAAAAAGTAATTAAATAAAAATCCCTACCTACCTACTCTATTTTTAATGAGCATGTAATCAGAAACAAATATTTTTACACCCTAGTATCACAGACAAAAAAACGCTTCCATCTATTAAATATTAGATAAAAGCATATGCATTTCTAAATGTGATATTGTAGTGACGGAAACTGCGTCTTTTACTTCACTTCATCATCAATCTAGCACTTTCTCACAAAATGATTCACTATGTTGAAATTTCTTCTGATTTATCCAGTCCATTGAAATTCTAAACTCGTTCACATTCCATGTTAAAGTGTCCTGTACAGACGCAATGTCTATCCAGAGTTGTCGTTCGTTCGTTATCCCTAACTTAATTGCACGTGATAGATAATTCTGGGTAGAAATTGGTACAGACAGGGTTAACGGGAACGAGTTGATTAAAATTCTGCTTGATGATTATCTCCCCTGCTCGACCAAGCTTGTAGATGCTAAGGTAATTATAAATGTGTTGGCAACTGATACGTTGTTGAATGGCGAAAATGGAAGTAATATATACGTTCATATTACTATATCCTTTATTTACCATGTGGTTGACTAATGAAACAGCTATTATAAATAACTAACCTAAGACACCTTACACATTTAGGCTCTGGTAAATCATATAACCAACATAGCTGTATTTAAATTTTATACGCCAAAAGCATTGAATATTATGCAAGTTTAATGTATCGATATATCCCTAGCTTTTCTATCTTAATCATATCAACTGTGTGTACATGGTTAAGAGCCGTTCATTCCAGAATTTGAGCCGAGGATCTTCGGATCTCTCAATTTCCACTACAGACTTGTCGTTCGTTGCCCTTACTTTTGACTCTTAAGCGTTAGTCGCAGTGTTGGCGACCGAGAGGCACCGAATGAATTGATTTGACGTTACATGACGTCAGATTACGTCGTTACCATTAGTCGCCGAGCAGTCAAGAATTGCAGACGCTATTTTATTCCAATCATTACGAAAATGTCCTTTATCAAGTGATGGAACAATTGTCGGATGGATTAAACAGATTGTTAGCTATGTTGAGGCAACAAGATAGAGATTTTGAACAAGGTAACATCACAGTCTACCATAAATACAATGTTGGAAAAAGTTTCCGGCTGACTTAAAGTTGGTTATTTTTTCCAATATTTTCATCTTCATGTCCAGTACTCGTCATTCAGTACGATAGTACTATAAAGTTATTTATTGTTCTTAAATGATGGCATTTGTTTGCAAAATATCATTGTAAATAGGTCTATAATTCTTATTATTTCTTCAATACATGTACATACATGTTTTGCTTACAGTTTTTAACTTCGACAGTTCAAACATGAAATTATAATCGATTAAAAACAAGTTATAATGACCAAGTATTGAGCAAATAAATGAACGATTTTTTATTTTTTTTAGTGAATTTTATTTCGTAATGTACTGACATGTTAACCAATGATCCATTAAAAATATTCGTCGATGAAAATTTTTACTAAATTGTATTAATTTCAGAACACGGGCAGCACATATTAAACGTGGTTGATGAAGTCCTCAGACAACCAAATGAATCTTTTTCTGAAGAAATTCTACAGTTATTGATAGAAAGAACAAATGAAGAAATAAACGCTCTGAACGGAATCCAAAATGATATTCGGGGCATTGATGAAGGACTGCAATATATGAACGAAATAATCGCCGATGTAAGAAATATTGTTGAAGAGGCTGAAGAAGAAAACGATGTTGATGATAATGTATTGAATGGTGAAAATAATGAAGTGATTGTGATAGATGATGATAGCGATGATGATAATGTTGTTGTTGAGGTAGACGTGGATGAAAATGAACAAGACATACAATGGGATGAATTCTCCGTGTCTGAACACTCAACAGATTCGGGATACAAAGGTTCCAATTCAGACATTAGTGATGCTACTTTCTATAGTGCATACAGTGATGAATTGGTACATAACGAAGTTTGTCACTTTGGATTTCTTGTGTACCCTCAACATGTCCGTGAACCAGCCCACTTTCAACCCGAGGCTCTTCCTGGAACCTCATCACAGAGTCCTAGAGGTATGTCCAACTCAGACATACAGAAGTGGCTGGAGAACACAGAATTCTCCCAGAAAACAGGACAAAAACGTAAAAGAGACGATTCTGATGATGAAGTGGACGATAATGAGCCGAGCGAGCTGAGGAGAAAGAAATTCCGCAAAATTATCAGACAAAGCAAAAGTGAAACATGTGTACGAAATGAAAACATTGTTGTGAAACGAAGTTTTAGTGATGCATTCCTACTGTAATAAAATAATATCTAAAATGCACAATTGACATGTTTCAAGTTAAATTGTTTCTGAGCGTAAACCATTATTAGTAATAACATGTTATATGTGAAACATTGTTGTCTATGGAAGCTTTGGTGATGCATTTCTGCTGTAATAAAATCTAAAATTCATATTCAACTTGGTATTTTTATTTATTTATTTATTTTATTTATTTTATTTATTTATTTATTTATTTATTTATTTATTTATATCTTGTATCCTCCCACAGCGTAAATTATTATTTATGATGTCATATTACGTAGTATTATATCAAGTACAGAGATTTTATTACATTTTGCATGTTCATAGATTTTACAACAAACAGTAGTTTTGGGCCGGTTTCCTAACACCAACATTCTCCAGCCCCTATAGAAAACTGTATAGGCCAAAAACATTCACAATCTTGTACAATGTATACTTTTAGTATTCACCCTACATACATGACGAAATCAAGTTTTGTGAGTGGCGATGTCTGACGCAGGATAAATTGCGTTATATCATAGTACATGTATTACGTTTTTTTCCAATACAATTTGCAAAATTGTCAGTATAAACAGAAGTCAAACAACCCATGTATTATTGCACTATAATACATGGATGGCAGTTACATTTTACCCGCACGATTATAAACATGAAATAACTCTCATCTTTTTAGATATGATTAATGCATTTGTTCACACTTCTGCGATAATGTCTACATTGAATAAATATATAGCTGCTTAACTTTTTCCTGTAATGATAAATTCCGAAGTTTCTTTTCTTGAATTTTACACGGGCAAGATCAAAATGTAGATAGGATATATGTTTTGGGATTCTAGAAAGCTGGATAGTTTCTCGGCTAAATAATGTTAGGAACGAGTTCCCACCATGCCTATAATAACACCTGGTTACATAGAATATAGACTTCAAGTCACTTATTTATCCAGTCCATTGAAGTCGTTTAATGTTTGCTTCTGGTTACCCGACCTATCCTAATCCTCCCGCGCCACCCTATACTTTTTATTAACCTGGGGATAGGTACATCCGCTGTCTCGCTTTTTACCTTTCGGCACGAAAATTATCTAAACAGCGATTTTCAAGATTAATAAAAAAAGTAAATAAATAAAAATCCCTACCTACCTACTCTATCTTTAATGAGCATGTAATCAGAAACAAATGTTTTTTACACCCTAGTATCACAGAAAAAAAACGCTTCCATCTATTCAATGTTAGATAAAAACATATGCATTTCTAAATGTGATATTGTAATGACGGACACTGCGTCTTTTACTTCTCTTCAACATCAATCTAGCACTTTCTCACAAAATGATTTACTATGTTGAAATTTCTTCTGATTTATCCAGTCCATTTAAATTCTAAACTCGTTCACATTCTATGTTAAAGTGTCCTGAACAGACACAATGTCTATCCAGAGTTGTCGTTCGTTCGTTATTCTTCACTTAATTGTACGTGATAGATAATTCTGGGTAGAAATTGGTACAGACAGGGTTAACGGGAACGAGTTGATTAAAACTCTGCTTGATGATTATCTCCCCTGCTCGATCAAGCTTGTAGATGCTAAGGTAATTATAAATGTGTTGGCAACTGACACGTTGTTGAATGGCGAAAATGGAAGTAATATATACGTTCATATTACTATATCCTTTATTTACCATGTGGTTGAATAATAAAACAGCTATTATAAATAACTAACCTAAGACACCTTACACATTTAGGCTCTGGTAAATCATATAACCAACATAGCTGTATTTAAATTTTATACGCCAAAAGCATTGAATATTATGCAAGTTTAATGTATCGATATATCCCTAACTTTTCTATCTCAATCATATCAACTGAGAAACTAGTTCTACATGTACATGGTTTAATCAACCATGCATGATGTTTGCTCCGAAATTATTATAAGTAATTAGTAGTGCTCACACCAAATTAGAAAATGTGAGATAATGGGAAGAGCCGTTCATTCCAGCCGAGGATCTTCGGATCTCTCAATTTCCACTACAGACTTGTCGTTCGTTGCCCTTACTTTTGACTCTTAAGCGTTAGTCGCAGTGTTGGCGACCGAGAGGCACCGAATGAATTGAATTGACGTTACATGACGTCAGATTACGTCGTTACCATTAGTCGCCGAGCAGTCAAGAATTGCAGACGCTATTTTATTCCAATCAATACGAAAATGTCCTTCATCAAGTGATGGAACAATTGTCGGATAGATTAAATAGATTGTTAGCTATGTTGAGGCAACAAGACAGAGATTTTGAACAAGGTAACATCACAGTCTACCATAAATACAATGTTGGAAAAAGTTTCCGACTGACTTAAAGTTGATTTTTTTTTCCAATATTTTCATCTTCATGTCCAGTCCTCGTCTCTCAGTACGATAGTACTATAAAGTTATTTATTATTCTTACATGATGGCATTTTTGCAAAAGATCATTGTAAAATAGGTCTATAATTCTTATTATTCCTTCAATATATGTACATACATGTTTTGCTTACAGTTTTTAACTTCGACAGTTTAAAAATGAAATTATAATCGATTAAAAACAAGTTCTAATGACCAAGTATTGAGCAAATAAATGAACGTTTTTTTTTCAGTGAATTTTATTTCGTAATGTACTGACATGTTAACCAATGATCCATTAAAAATATTCGTCGATGAAAATTTTTACTAAATTGTATTAATTTCAGAACACGGGCAGCACATATTAAACGTGGTTGATGAAGTCCTCAGACAACCAAATGAATCTTTTTCTGAAGAAGTTCTACAGTTATTGATAGAAAGAACAAATGAAGAAATAAACGCTCTGAACGGAATCCAAAATGATATTCGGGGCATTGATGAAGGACTGCAATATATGAACGAAATAATCGCCGATGTAAGAAATATTGTTGAAGAGGCTGAAGAAGAAAACGATGTTGATGATAATGTATTGAATGGTGAAAATAATGAAGTGATTGTGATAGATGATGATAGCGATGATGATAATGTTGTTGTTGAGGTAGACGTAGATGAAGATGAACAAGACATACAATGGGATGAATTCTCCGTGTCTGAACACTCAACAGATTCGGGATACAAAGGTTCCAATTCAGACATTAGTGATGCTACTTTCTATAGTGCATACAGTGATGAATTGGTACATAACGAAGTTTGTCACTTTGGATTTCTTGTGTACCCTCAACATGTCCGTGAACCAGCCCACTTTCAACCCGAGGCTCTTCCAGGATCCTCATCACAGAGTCCTAGAGGTATGTCCAACTCAGACATACAGAAGTGGGTGGAGAACACAGAATTCTCCCAGAAAACAGGACAAAAACGTAAAAGAGACGATTCTGATGATGAAGTGGACGATAATGAGCCGAGCGAGCTGAGCAGAAAGAAATTCCGTAAAATTATCAGACAAAGCAAAAGTGAAACATGTGTACGAAATGAAAACAATGTTGTGAAACAAAGTTTTAGTGATGCATTCCTACTGTAATAAAATAATATCTAAAATGCACAATTGACATGTTTTTATTTACCTAATTTGAGATTCGAACTCAGTCGCTCGTCTGTTTTACGTCATACTATTTAATAAGCAATTTTGATTAAAATTCTAAGGAGCACAACTCCTAAAATATAGCTTTCAGAATAGTGCTCTTTGTTTATATGCGATAAATTACTAGTCAGAGACCATAATCACACGACCACGGAGGTCCTAATATATGTTGTAGCAATGCATATACAATATGCAATTTATGTGGCTGATAAATGCTGAGATAAACACATTAAATCAGTTGTATTGCATCTTTGATGTCTTCTTAATAATACATATCAGAAACATCAGCATACAGTTTTATTTTGCTTTATTTAAGTTATGGCAAAATGAAAAGTTTAAGCACAGGATTGAGAACAGTTCGCATTAAATTCACTATCAAAGGTTTTCAGTGCTCTGTGTAAGCAGATTAATGCACTACTTATGTTAAATTGGAAATAAACTAGGTCTATGGATTATTTGAACCAGGTGTCCACTGCTCACAGAGGTTTTAAGAACATATTTGACACGAATTATCAATCATACTAGTAGAGTTGGATGTTCGAATACGATCGCCATCAATCAATGCATACTGTCAAACAACCACCTTTAAAAACAGCCACGTCATCAAACCATCTCTTGACAGTATAGATTAAATAAACCTCTGAATTAGAACTAGACCAATTGAAAACAAAGCCTTCTTTCTTCTCTCCGTTTGAAGTCTCTGTTAACAGGTTTCACAGTAGATTCAAAAAGATTTAAACTAAGGCAGCATTAATAATGGTTTTCATTAATCTTCCTTTGTCGGTTTATTGTCATTAAAAAGCACCAGAACGGAGAACGCTACGATATTGATGTACAAATATGAGATCACTTCCGGTCCATGACCAAACATTACGAGTCTCAACTGTGTGGTAAAATACATTGCTGTAAGAATTGAATAACCTAGTTTTCTTGTTTGTAACTTTGATGAACAATGAAGTATAAAGGCGATGATGGGTAATATCCCCTGAACGTAAGCAGCTAAATAGAAATAAGGGCCACTGGAGGGGCCAAGTCTGTAACAGTCTAAAAAAGTGTCCATCCAATACTCCAAACTGTCCACCTGGAATAGATGAATAGTAACGCTGTAAGTATTACAAATAGTGCAGTGTACCGGGTATTTAAAAATGACCGTGTTCGCTCTTCAAGGCAATTATCTCCTGATAATGTAATACAGATTAAGTAAAATAATGACACGGTAAAACCTCATTTAGCGACTATCTCCATATTACGACGAACTTTTTATGACAAGCACTTTTTTTTCGAAGTGAGACTACATACACTTTAATATTCAGACCGTTTTTTTTCGTGTGTGGTTTTTCGTAGCAGTCGTGATTGCGCTTGATAATCGTACATTTATGGGCGAGTCGTAATACAACAAAGCAGAAGTCTTTAGGACTGTGAAAGACAAAATGATATCGGAAAACAATACAGTAAACCACGGTTTTAGTGAACGATCGTATATAGTGAAGAAGAGGATACAGTGAAGTATCTGTTTCCCTCTGTATCTGTCACCCGCACTCTTTTCCATCATTATAGATACATAATGTAGTGAAATACATGTATTATGGATATGATTTCGTAATTATTCGGGTCCCTAGGAATTCTCGATAACCGTATTCAGCTGTATACGGGAACGGACATGGTTTGCCATGGAAATGAGCAAATTACAAATACAAATTCATAACAAGGGTCATGGATATTTAACTATTATTAACTATTCTTACCGGTTTCTCTACACCTGTTGTTCTGTACATGACCCCAAATGACGTCAACATATGTAGTAAGAAAGGAAATGTCGCGATCATATCCAACTTTGACATGGTTGTTGTTTTTCCGCTGTAAAACCTGTGAAATATGAGAGTGCCTTTTTATTATTCGCTTTCTGTAAAAATGAGTGGAGATCAATTACCTGTATATCAACATTACCACTGTATGATAGCCTTATTTACTTGCTTCAGGCGAAATTAAAAAAAATGTCTTTAATACCAAATCATGTATAATCATTCTAAAATTTATCGTACGTCCGCTTGGCTGTTAGTTAGAACAAGGTTATTACTGGTACAGAATCCAGGAAAACTTGATAGGTTAAATGTTGCCGGTAATAACTGAAATAATATTGTAAATAGGCGTAAAACCTGAAAATATAATATTTTATTTTATGCTTACCAGTGAAATATAGAATTATATCGGTGAAATAAAGCCCTGTATGTCACTGTTTGAAACAGTGAAAATAACAACATATAACAAAATATAATATTGTCTTACATTATCGTTGCGAAATTGAAGTGTGAGACCAGCTGAGTACCTGCTATTTACAGTAAGACACGGTTATAATGAAAGCGGATATAACGGAGATTCGGATACAGAGAAGTACATAATGTTCCCCCGTATATTCCATTCTTCATTTCATTGTTATGAATACAGGTATATAGAAATACGGTTAAATTGAAATGATTATTCGGATCCCCAGAAATTCACTATAACCGTATTCTACAGTACATATAACAGGTTTACGTTCGTCACTGTTCGATATGTTACAATAACAATACAGTATGTACGAAGCAGATATATTCCGACTACGCAAATATTCGGGACTCATTCTATCATAGTAACGTGAATATCATGGGCCGCAATCTTTGTAGAACAACTCAAAAAGCTATAGAATTAATGTAAGTTAATCAATTTATCTCGCGGGGTGAATATCATATTTCAAGGGCTGATTTGTGTACAATAGTCAGTTTATTATCGATATTTCATCGGCATTTTAAGAGCTTAACCAAGTTTACACACGCCTCATGAAAAAGATTTGAAAAAAAAAATAAACTATACAAACGAACACTACACGAATATCGATAAAATTATTCGATTTATCAAAATAATTTATATCTAATTGATTCTCAAAATGTATATACATGTACAGCTGGAGAGTTTAGCAACTGCATAAATATATATATATGCTATATCAATTTGTATAATTTGTGATTTTGTTTCCAAATTAATTAAATTAATCAGTATTATGAATATAGCATTAATTTCACGGCTTATACACCAACTCTCTTTACATTGATTTCCTGTCACCCGGAAATTTAAAAGCAGACAGTCATGTCACTATTCACGTACTACTCTCGCTAATATCAATGAATGTATGCATTCATTCTGCCGTTTGGCTTCATTTAAAAATCTCACTGGTTCGATTATTTTGCTAAAAAACACATACATGTATTTCTTTCAAGACCAATTGAAAAGGTTATTCATCACCTATACAATACAATCAGTGCTCAAAACTGCTATGTGTATGCACTATTTTTGTACGGTATATTTCTCGTTTCAGATAAGGTTAGTTCAATTAAAAATACAGTAAAACCTCAATTAGGGATCATTTTTTAGTATTTCGACCGCTCCATCATAACGGTTATTAACATTTCCTTCATATTCTAACTCAAAAAAATGAGAAAAGAACCAATATATTAAGACAGAATTTTTGTTCACAAAGGTGGTCATAATATTGTTTTTACTGTCTGTATTGGTGATATATGTAAGTTGAGCATATAACGGTTTAACTTAATTTGAGTTTTTTTGTTTTTTTGTTTTTTTTCATAAAAATAAATATTAACAAAACATGCATTATTTTTCGATCTTCAGTGAAATGTTTTCATAATTATAGTTAATGAGCTGTGCAGGTTTTTGATGCAATACACAAATTTATAATTTAGTCATTAACAATTGAATGACAGTGAATTTCGAGAAATAAAAGATATACATGTATTTCACAAAATGTAGGGAATCAGTTAAAACATACCTTTAAACAAATCCAAGACTTAATCTGCGTGATCCTTCTTTCAAGTTATAGAATATGTTCGCTCAAGTACATTATCATCGTCTGTTAAGGTTGAAAACATTCACAATCATGTACATGTCTTGTCAATATTTGCCTTATCACAAATGTAAATACGGACGGAAATGAGTCTCGCTTACAACTATTTATAGATATAAGGGGAGTAGCATATTCGCTTGATTGATAAGTCGAAAGCTGAATAGAAATTAATGTACATGTACGTGTAAAACTATAATATTGCATTTCAACAAAGCTTAACGAATTATACTGAATGCTCAATGTGAATATTTTATTCGTGCATATTATAAATAGGTCCATTAGCGGAAATGATTTGGTTAAACAGAGCCTTGTAAGGTTATCTACTTGTATACATGTGTTAACTGGAACCACTATGCACCTTTTTGGTCCCAAGCGTTAAGTGGTTTGTTTTGACTTGTCTATCTACACTTTTTACGCTCTGTTACGCTGAAGTTTTTTTTAAAGTTATTTCAGAGTTGTCAAACAAACGTCTGAAGTGGAAGTATCTTTTTAATCCGCACGTTCCTGTACGCACGTTTAAACTTCCCAGCATTGCAAAGCAGAGTTCAAATCTGATCATTCATTTCAAGGAGTTGACTGTTACGAACGGTGAACGAGGTATAACTTTCAGCACATGTTAACTGATTTATCATAAAATGTACAAAAAAAGACGTGATGTTTTTCATGTAGCCTAATACAAAATTTGAAATTCCATTGAATAGTGCATATTTTGAGAGATCAAGTTGCATATAGTACATGTATTGTACCTTAATTTATATCAATACCTTATACAATATCGCTTAGCATTACTGGTCTTTGAGGCGCTAATTTTTTATCATTATCGCAAATATGCATAGTTACATAATTGTTGGAGGTTATATATATTGTGGAGAGAAAAGTGATATCAAATATTAAGGGAATGCTTAGATTGTTTGGATAGTCCTCGTACAGCCGTTGAATTGAAAAACACAACAGTACAATTTATGCCGTTTAATATTTATAGAGGGAGATAACTACTGAGGGACTCTCTTAATCTTTTGTAGCGATTACCTCCCTTACATATACTCACGCTGCTAAGGGAGACAATTAGAAATGAATCTCGCCCACCCGGAAGTGGGTTTCTCAAAACGTAAACAAAATACACCGGCGAATCTGAGTAAACAACTAAAAGATTAAAGCTTACAATTGATAAAATTCTTTCATTGTCCAGAAGTCGGTGATTTCCGCCTTGTATTTTTTGTTTGTTTACACTCTCCATAAAGATTGTCACTGAATCTTATCCGCGTAAACGAGTCTGTAACATCAACCATTGACGAACATGACTGACTTTCAATATTTCGGTGGAGTCGAAGGGTAATTCGTTTTCATTGATTCATTATTTATTGAAAGATCTATGCATTTGTTTAATATAATATTCTGTTACAATTAGTCACAATATGTAGCTATTGATTGTCTGCTCTAATTGATTAATTGTGTAATAATTGGAAAAGTGTCTCAATGCCCGGATCATCACTATAATCGGATAAATTTCTACTGTTGCACGTGCATTACGAGAAACCCGAGTTCCTTCTTAAACCATATCCAATTGCTACATTAAACACGGTGGTCACGCTTTTTGGTATTTAAAAAGTGTTATAGTTCATTGTTTACTCTTTACTGCCTCACCCAGTCAAAGGTTGGAATTAATTAAGATATTGATGCAATTTAATTAGTACTTGCTTGTAATGGTCGAATTTGAATGATATGAAATGCAGATGTATAATATCTTGAGCAGTTGATTGACTATGCAAAATATTATATGTGCTGTGTCCATGAGAAAAACTTAATGAAAGCTTGAATTTTCATTTTATAGTGGAGCTACACATTCAAAGTTTGTGCTGTTTAGATCAGATGGAAAGATATTAGCATGGAGTGAAGGAGATTGCACAAACCAATGGGTAAGCTACCTTTTTGCTATGAAACAATACAGTGAGCTTCAGGAGTCTAATTATCATAATCTTCAATGGTGGTAAAACTAATCCACCTTTAGATGTAAAAATGAAACGCTTGTAAACTGTAGACAAAACAAGGGATGAGTGTGCAGACATGGAGAAATGGGAGGATGTTGAGAATTACATTAAGCTGAGATCCAACTGTGGGAAAGTAATTAGCTGGATAACAAGAAGCTTGAAGTGCCATAGTAAAAAACATGACAAAAAATGCAGAATGAAAGTAGAAAAACAAAGTTTGCTTGATGAATAAAGCATTGAATACTTGTTTGTATGAGACTTTAAGTAAACTCACTGGTTTTGTGTGGGCTTTTACATAAACTTACCTTAGTGGTTTATTCTCTGTCTATGAGTTGTTCATTGGAAAGCAGCGGTCATTATTTGAAAAAAGATAAGTCTGTAAGTCTTGTATATCTAATAGCTCAGTATCATCAACGCTTCTAATAAATTGTATAAAAAATTCTAGAAGAAAGACTTATATTTTTTTATTGTGTAATATTAATGTTATTTTAGCTTATTGGACTAGAAGAATGCTGTAAGCGTATCCATGACATGTTAAGTGCAGCAAAAGAGACTGCAAAGCTTGATGCTGGCATTAAATTAAAGGCTTTGGTAAGCAATTCTGGTTTGATTTTTTTTAATCATTATTTATAATTTTTTACCTTTATTTGATCCTTTATGTTTCAATTAGCTTATTATGATTGTATTAAATGTACTAATACTGTAAAATCTCATCCAAAATCATGACCTATATTTTTTTCACTTGTGTTTATTGGTACAATATCTGCACACACAGGGCATTTGGTAACTGTTCCAGCTTTAACAGTGTAGGAAGACCCCAAGCATACATTTGGGTAGAACCTAGTGTATATGTAACCTTGTATAAGTGTGGGGTCTTCCTCCACCATTAAAGCTGGAAAGTCACCCAATGACACTGGCTGTTGGTGCGATGTTAAACTCCAATGAAAAAAAAAATAGTTTTATACAGAAAGTATTTAACTATGTATTAAAATACAGGGATTATCAATGAGTGGAGCTGATGAAGCTGAATCTCAGGTTAAACTGATAAAACACATCAAGGATAAATATGGATGTGATACAGAGGAAATCTATGTGGCCAGTGATACCTGGGGTGCTCTATTTACCGCTACTGCTTCAGGTAACACACACATATAGCTTATAAATTAGAACACAGCTATAGTAAATTCCTGAGAACCAGACTTATTAATTCTTTTACTATTTCCAAAACTATGAGATGGAGAACTTGATGATGGAAAAATAAATACTTCACTATGGCTGATTTTTCACTGTATTCCAGTTTACTATAGCTGTGTTTTACTATTTGAAGTAATGTCTATGAAAAATATACAAAACTCTTTTTAAACTACAGAATTTTGTATTGACAAACATTGATTTGTTAGTAATATGTTGATCA
The DNA here is from genome assembly GCA_008271625.1 of Lutraria rhynchaena. Lineage (NCBI taxonomy): Eukaryota > Metazoa > Mollusca > Bivalvia > Venerida > Mactridae > Lutraria > Lutraria rhynchaena. The sequence continues at coordinate 12,061,829 of VIBL01000001.1, read as the reverse complement.
TAATGCTATCCTATTTTGTGGTAATTTTAACTTGTAATAAGTATGTACATTTGCTGCTTAACCTTAAGAATCATAAAAAACGCTTTGGCCAGATATTGGAACTGTCACCAGCTTCTGTTTACTGACTACTATACATGTACGATTTTTATTTGAGGTTAGTTAAAAACAGTTTTTATTTAGAGTTAATTGGATTTTCATGTACAATACTGAGCATAACATAATGTTACCTAGAAGGAAGGACTTTTAAATGAATGGGCTGGAAATCAAATTTAAACTCTCCATGTTTGTATTCAGGTGGTATTGTATTAATTGCGGGCACAGGGTCAAACTGTCAACTTATCAACCCAGATAACACTACAAGACGTTGTGGTGGGTGGGGTCATCTGATTGGTGATGAAGGATCGGCGTACTGGATCACACAGCTGGCTTTAAAGCGTTTGTTTGATCATGATGATAATTTAATTGTATCAAAGTTTTCTGTTGAACGAGTAAGGAAGATCATGCAGGATTATTTCAAGGTGATTGTATATTTTCGGGCATTTTATCCAAATTTAAACATAAATATTATATCTTACTACTGGTATACTGTAGCTTACATTGACTGCTTGAAAAGCTCTTAATTGATCGTTTTTTATTACAACTGTTGGTTTTTACTAGGGTCATGCTTCACACTAGGACTCAACAAATCCACTCATCCATTCGTAATTATGAGTAGAAATTGACTAAGCACGAGTTCAAATTGTAGAATTAGTTAAATTCTTAGTTGGTTGTCCTGCAGGACGAGTGGCCTGAAAAACTTTGTCAAGCCCTGCACAGACATTAGTTCAATATTTTTAGCTAGGTTGCAAACTTCAAATATAAATAATGTTTGGCATGACACTTTTTAGTTTAATGTCATAAATCAATGATAATATATACATGTATGTATGAAATTTTGTATCTTAGATTGATGAGAGAGCAGGAATGCTGGAACACTTATATTCAAAGTTTGACAAATCACATGTGGCAGGAATGTGTAAATATTTAGCTGAAGGTAACAATCATCAATCTGATCAAAATTTGATAAAAATGATAATTTTCTTCCATATGTGGAGAAGTAGCCGAGTTCTTGACAAAGGATGGGTTAGTATTAGTTAGTATACAGTCCAGGAAAACTGGTTAGGTGAACTGAACCCCTTATGTAACTGAAAATTGTCAAAAAACGTTGTTAAACCCAGTGAAAAAAGGATAATTATTGCATCCTGAGGAAAAAATTGATAACTTTCCATAATTTTCTTCAGTTGACTCACTTATAATGGAGCTCTGCATTCTATATATATTGTTTAATTTTTCAACATCATATGTGAAAATACTGAAAAAAATATAATAAAAATAACATTGTATGCTTTTTTTGACTTTACATTTTGTATAGTTTAGCAAAGTACAGTACCCAAAAACTTCACTGACAGAATGTCCAGAACAGGACTGGTAATTTGGCTGAACATTATCAGTATTAAAATTTTATGTGTGCGTGTATTGACAGGAGCTGAATCAGGTGATGAATTATGTTTGGATGTCTTCAAGGAAGCTGGTAAGGTCTTAGGAGGACATGTTGTAGCTGTTGAACCATCCATTCAACAGGTAGGTTAAAAAACTGAAAATTTGTTGATTGTTACCCTCTATATTAGAGAATAAACATTCATAATCAAGCCAGAGGCTTATCAGAGGTTGAAATCTATGGACAAAATAATATATGCTATGCACTAATTGTGTTCAAATTGACATCGTTGAAAAGTCCCTGTTCATTAGGTGTAGTGAGCAAGTGAATGTATAAATATATCATTGATTTACTTTTTAATCATGTCCTTCTAACTGTGACAAATCTATAGGTTGTTGCTCTAGAGAGGTTAAATTAATAGTTAAATTGTACAGTGGGGAAAAAATCATGCTGTCGTTGTATGGAGCTTCTTGCTCAAGAGAGGTTGCAGTGTACTAAATACTTACACAGATATTATTTTTACCTTTCTATGTATGTTTTAGAGTCTGCTAGATGGTGATGGAGGCTTACATATTGTAACTGTTGGGTCTGTTTGGAAAAGTTGGAAATTCCTGGAATCAGGTGAGTGGGCCTTTCTGGTAATGTTGAGTCTATTCAGAATACTGAAGTATAAATCTTTAACACTCGGAAAACTACCACCATGAATAATGTTGGTTGGGAAATGAAATATGAATACTTCTCAGGCTCTGTGAGAATAGATGATAACTTAAATAGTAATTGATCGTAACCTCCGACACTCTTGCAGGGATCATTCTGGTTGCAATTTGTGTGAGAGAAAAAATCCCATTAGGGCAAAATCAGTGAGATATTTCCAAATTTTGTGATGTTTTTTTCCAAAGCAGAAAATACCCATTTTTCCTGACAAAATACATTGTAGTACAAACATGTGTAAATATTTAGTTATATTTTCACCAGAACTACCTGATTTTCTTTTTTCGGTTTTGTTAGCAGTCGACATTCTCGCTGCGACTACGAAAGTTTCGAAACGCTTGTAATTAGTAGTGAAGATAAGATGAAAGCTTCGCAGTGATTAAGAATAGATGAGTGGTTCTCTGCGCTCTGTCGATGATAAACGTGCGCCTTCGTAAACAGGGGAACCAATTGAACCGAATCGATAAAAGCACAGAAAAGTATTTTAAAGACCGAAAAGGTCATTTTGTCGAAAAATTCGCTGTGCGATTTTTTTTCGCTTTGAGAGTTTTTCATGCGATTTCAGCAAAAAGAACGCGAGAATATCGCGCAATCGCACCCCAAAATGATCCCTGCTCTTGTGTAATCATTAGCCAGATTTTTCAATGAAAAAATTCGGCATATGGATTGGCAAAAAACTGGGTGGGCGAGCGGTTTGGTCATGTGTACAGCGTTGTAAACAATGTTTTTCGTATTGTGCTGATTTATGGAAGTCATTTTCTATCACAGTGTTATTTCAGATACCTGTTTTAGTTGATAAAGCGCTTTCTTAAATTTGAGAATTCATTTTGGTGGTAGAGGCCTCCACGGTTGAGTGGTTATGGTCTTTAACTTGTAATCACTGGTTTCTCACCACTGGACCCGAACAACTTTCAGCCAGAAGGTTGATGGTTCTACCCACGTGTGTAAATCTTGTGTAAGAGAGTGTGTAGTTCAAGTTGTTAAGTTTTTGTTGAATTTATTGATGCATCATTTTTTTACCACTGGGGTTTAACATTGCACCAACAGCCAGGGTATTATGGTGAGTTTTCCAATGTTAACTGTTGAACACACCTGGGAAGAACCACTGACCTTCCGTAAGCCAGCTTGATAGCTTCCTCACATGTGAAATTTGTCTAGGGTCACATTTAAACTCACAGCAGTGAGGAACTATTGCTTTCTAGTCAGAGGCCTTAACCTTTCAACCATGGAGGTTCCCAGCATTAATTTTTACAATCATTCTCTTGCTTCAGGTTTTATGGAAGTATTAAAATCAAGTAGAACGGATAAAAGGATTGGTGAAATCACATTATTGAGGTTAAAGGTCGCTGCCAGTGTAGGGGCTGCAAGTTTAGGGGCACGAGATGTTGGTTTTACTCTGCCAGTTGATTATAGCGCTAATGCAGAAAAATTCTTTCATGACAAATTCTAATAAGGAGTTTGCCTTAATGCCTCGTCATGACCAGTCCTGTCATTTATTTATTCAGTTCTATTTGTAGTAGCCCTTAAAATGGTTGAGGATATGTTGTGTAAAAAACTGCAATTTTATATGTGTAGAAAGGTTTTTCATCTGTGTTTGTACATTTCTTTGGAGTGAAATTTGCCATAAGTTTAGACTAAGGCTTACATTGTATTATAAGGACCTTAATCTTGAGATGGAATATTTCAGGTTATCATATTTAATTCTTCATTGTCAAGCAGATCATTCTTGGACATTCCAATATGATTATAATGTATTGATATAATGGCTCAATTTATTCATTTTCTGGTGACTTTTGTCATTTCAGTTTTGTACTAAGTAAAATGGTTGTTGCATACTATGATACTGATAAATGTTTAAGCTCCATTTACTAGAGGCTGTTTACATGGAAAAGCAACAACATTAAATTAATTTTGATAATCTATTGAGCTGAAAAGTAACAAAGTACATAAATGATGTGGAAAAGAAAAAAATAACATATCTGGGGATCAACATACATTTGTTTATATTGGTCCCAAATAGTACACTAAAACATTTCCTAATTCAAGCCCTTATTTCTTATCTGGAATCCAATTATGTCACTGGAGTCTGTCAGCACAGGAAACCAGGGCAAAGCATATGTCTCTCAGTGGATGTGTGGCTCCAGACATCATTTGTTTTTCATTAATTCAAAATAATCAAATACTATGTGCCACAGGGGGGGCTAGCATGTTGAAATGACATTGTAGTACGGGTATTAAAGGCATAAAATGCCCACATGGACCAAACACACATGTATCATATATAAATACACATTTTAGGCCCCAATACACCATGATACACCTCCCTTTTATCTAATGCCTATGCTATGATATTATTCATGTATATGTTGTTCATTTATGCATTTGATACATTTCATAAGCTAAAACAAATAAGTTTTATTAAATTCATTAATTTATTTTGATACATAGTATTATTTGTGTTTTTCTAAGTCAAAAACTGTTATATTTTTATATAACTTTACTATTATGGTGCGAAGATTTTAACGTGAATTACTTTTTACTAAATTAACATACCAGTATGCATATAAAAGTTGTGTTTTGTAAAGTTTGTGTATGGTTTTGGTATTCTATACAATGTAAAAATGTGGGAATTTATATATGTTGCTTAATGTACTAATGGGATGTATGTTAATTGCTAGGCTCTATTAATTTCTTAAAATGAATTTAATGCCTTCGGTTTTATATGGTTGTTTGATTGTAGGAAAACAACAATTTAAAGAATTTTATGATATAAAATAGTAATTTTTGCTGGGTTATATTACTTTAATTACTGTAAAAATGATGAAAACATCTGGCATTAGTTTGACATCTGGTGTAATGTTAAGCCTACAAGTACAGTGGTTTATAACAGAATGGGGAGGCAATTCTGTGATGTACACAGACTAAACTGGTTCCTGTTCCATGTTGCAGTGCATCAAAGGCAGCTTCAAGAGGAACCAGTTTATACACAGACAATGTGGTAAGGAATGTCCATATGAAAGGCAGCAAGAAAGATGCATTGTTCACAGGATTTAATGAATTATGATCATGTATGAAAAAAAACGATACAAGCGTGTTGAAGTTAAAGACCCTATTTATTGAACATTTTTACACCTGCTTCTTTATACATTGTCTATGAATGGATTGGTTGTTAGCTTTATTTTTGTTGCAATTATATTGATTATAAATATATATTATGTAGTATAATACGAGTATAAAAATATACATAATAGAGTTATGTTATTGTTTGCTTGATGAGGTTTTTGTTTTGTTCTTTCATTGATAACTTTATTGTTATATTGGAAAATATGTGCAGAAGATAATGTTGAAATATGAAGTTAAGTATAATTATGGACTTTCCATTACATGTAGGCCACGGCCGTGGTCCAGTGGTTAGTGTGCTGGACTTGTAACCCGGAAATCCATGTTCATATACCGGCCGCGGCAGGTCATACCCTTCTATGAAAATTTGACAAAAATGTCAATTTTCCTCCATATGTGGAGAAGTTGCTGGCTCCTTGTGGAAGGGTAAGTTAGTCCTGGTTAGTCCAGGAAAACTGGTTAAGTGAAGCAGTCGCCGTATAAAACTGAAAAATTGTTGAAAAAAATGGCGTTAAACCCCTATATAAGTCACATAATAACAAACAAACCATTACATGTATCCTGTGCCTGGTTAAAGTACATGTATATGGGAATTTGGTGTATTCTAAAACACTTTATATGGTAAGTGCATATAACAGTCCTTTATGTAGCTGGTGGGTGGCAAAGGGTTTCAGTATATTCAATGCTGAAGAAATATTATACATGTAGGTGTATATATATATACAGAGATGTAGATTACAATAATATAATGTAATATATATGCGCCTGATATATATCATCATCATAGTATCCGACATACTTTATCAGTTGGTAGACATCCAGTTAATGGCCCTCTAAACTGTTCGACACATAAACAGGACCAGTATTGATTGGATTCAGTGACTTTAAAATAGGCATTCACATGAAAAGTGAATATAATAAAACTGGAAAAGGAGACAACAACCACATAAAACGTAATTGATTAAATGACAATTACATTAGAGGATAATACCTGGGACCAAATGTGTATATTGGTCCCAGATAATACCTATATGTACTCTTCAATAAGACTATACAAACATTTTTTAAAAACGAATTATGTTGAATACATAAAATATGAATCTATCACATTTGAAACTATCGATATGTATATTTTACTGGAAAACCGATGGATGTGTTAAAATCAATTGCCAAAATATTCTTTTCGTGAAATAATATACTTTCCGCACATTAATTAACAGCTCTTAGATGCTTCTGTTCCAACGCTCAAAAGAATTTTAAATTTACCCTTTCTTAATTCTGATTAATTGCTGTCTTTCAATACTGTATGCAATTTCGGTCGAATTGATTATCGCAGGTAATGTGGTCCTGTCCAATGATCTTTTAGTGTCGAAATGTCATTGGGTCGAATTGTCTTTTGTGGTCGAAATTTCTTAGGGTCGCATAATCCAGTGTCCATCAGATGAAACCCGTCGAAAGTCCCGCCAGTAAGAGAAATATACATTACAAAATAACTTCGATTTTCCACTGTTGAACTGTATACATCGTATTAAACTATTTTGTATGTTACATCAACAATTTATTCACTGTCTTTGCAATTTTTCTGAAACGAAATTAGATTTATGAAAGTCACACGTTTTCGCGATTTGTGTTTATTTATTGCTGATTTTCAGAAAAACCGAGCAGTTTGTTTATTCGGTAATGTCACTCAGGAAACAGAATCTAGCGCGCTCTTTTGTGAGTGGCACCAATATACTGTACTGATTTTTCCCTGTAATTTTAGTTTGTATGGCAATAAAGAAGACGGAATTGACTATCATTGTTCACTAATTTAACAGTGTTTTTCGATTATCCTTGTGACGGTCATGGTAGGAAGAAGCACGCGACGCAGTTGGTCCAAAGAAGACTCTAATGATGAGCAGGAAGTATGTTTTGTATTTGTGGTCCAGTGGTTTGTGTGCTGGACTTGGAACCTGGAGATCCTGGTTCGAATCCTGGCCGCGGCTAAATGTTATTCCTCCACATGTGGAGAAGTTGCCGGCTCCTTGTGGAAGGGTAAGTTAGTACTGGTTGGTATATAGTCCAGGAAAGCCTGTTAGGTGAACCGGTCACTGTATATAACTGAAAAAAAATTGAGAAACGGCATTATACCCCAGTGACAGTAAATTCTGAAGTATGGACAGATTTTACTAAATTCTGAAGCAGCAACAAATGTTTTGAATTAATAGACATTTACTTACTCAGCTGAGTATATAGTAGGTTTTTATGTGTTTAAATGAAAAACTTTCATCCCTTGGTCAGAAATTAATATCATTGTGTTATGTTTTGATATTGTATATCTCTTTTGACCAGATTTAATTCAAGCATAATTTTTAAAAAATGTACTTAAAAATCTTATGGATATTTCATCTCTACATTTCAGTTTGTCAGTCTAAGTTCAATTAGTAATAAAAGGAAAAAAGGAAAAAACACTAGTCAGGAAGATGAAGATGATGATATCTTGAGTATGTGATTAGATAATTAAAAAACACTCATTTTTATGTCATACCATGTCTTAACTCATTTACAGAAATAAATTATAGGAGACCTCTGTGATAAATTATTTATTGTCTCAAATTGGTAATCACTAGCTCTTCACTGCTGTGAGTTCGATTCCTACCAGAAAAATTCACATACACATGTGAGGAAGTCGTCTTGCTCGCAAACAGAATTTTGAGTGGTTCTATTCCTTTGTATGCCTGGCATTGCCAAATGACCCTGGTTGTTAGTGGGAAGTTAAACCCCAGTAAAGACTTGATAAAAGATTAAAACAATGTTTATAACTGTAATTCCAATGCCAGGTTTGCACATTTGCCTTGGATAGGTCAAAGTTTAGTCTTAGTGAAACTGAAGTTGTCAGTTTATTGCCTGCCTAGCTAGTAAACTCTTCTATGATACTAAAAATGTTATCTTCCATCAGTATTTTTAAAATATAGTGCTGATTTGGTTCATGCAATTAAAATGGAATTAAAACCTCTTCATGCAAGAACTATGCAAAATTATACAAACCACAGACTAATGTTAATAACCATCTCTGTATAAAGGACATCTCGTGAACAATAAATGCCCACTAAATGCCCATTTAAGGGAATACTAACATAATTATTTAAACATGAAGCCAACTATGCATTAAGGCCTCTTTGATTCTCTGTCTTTAGTGGCCTTTGTGCACACATTTGGCTTAATTGTATATGTAGGTGACAGAAATAAATACTGTGGTAATTTATTTTACAGATGGGTTTGATATAGAAGGTCTGACAGAGAGAGAGAAAGAAGAGTTGAAGGCAAGTATTTATTCACATTCAGAATAATACTAACCTGTTTTGTTTGCAATTCGTGTAGATAACTAAGAGTTGCCAAATTGAGTTAACTAATGTCATTCTGAAAAATAATTACCAAATCAATTGGACTTGTTGTACAGTGCTCCCTCCCATAACGTCACCTCCTTAGACCGATTCCCTCCAAGAAACAACTGTAAAAAGCACACATATACATAGTAAATAACACCTGTTGCAAACATATCAATCCCTCTGAACAACAACTCCCACCAAAGAACTACACTTTTTGCGACTGCGACAAATGTGGCTCTTTATAGGGAGCACTGTACTACAAAGTCGGCTTTTGTTTGTCTTGAAAATGTTGATCCTTGTATGACAGTCCTTAAAGATTGAATAAAATGAAGTGTTGGTAAGGATTATAAATTACCTAGATATCATTCACATTTTCACATCGGTGAAAAAATAGGTGATTAATTAATTTTTAAGTCTCATGTCAAGGAAGTGTGATTGCTAGATTGGCTTACCTGTAATTGTTGTTTATATCTCAAATAAGATGACCAACAATGAAGTATTGAGACAATTTAAGTGAATATATAACCCTTTAATTTGTCTATACTGCCATCATTTAAAGGTATAGATTTGCTGCTATTTATGAGTATGCCAAATTTTTGCAAATAATTATGAGTTATCAAATAACAGCAGCAAGTTAGGTTGTAAACTCAATTAACCTGATGAATTAGCTGATCTCAGCCTCTGATGCATTAAAACAGCTGATTGCCTTTTAGATGGTAATCATGTCAATTTGAACCATCCTATGAATTGATTAAGACCCCTGTTTGGAAAATGAGGTTATAAATATATCAATAATAAATATATATCAAGCTTCACTGTAAAATTTAGAAGTCACCCTATCTTATATAGTTGCATTTCTATAGAGAGTCGTTCTGGAATCTAGGAGCCAAATTCCACATCAGTGTATTGACCCAGTTGAAGAGAAATCTAGCAATGTGTCCTCTGTTCAGGTAAGGTCAATATTAAAGGATAATTTGATGCCACTCATACTGATCCACAAAATTTTTAATGGCACTAAAACATTATAAAAACATTTTTTTGTGTGAATATTAGCATGTGTCTGTGACTGACGAAACCTCAAGATGAATTGAAATTATATTCCATAAAAATTAGTTGTTCAAGCTTACTTACTTTCCCCTAAATCAATCAGGTAAATAGTGGGAAAAGTTGAATAAGTTCTAAATTGCTCATCAGGATTAAATTGTTCCCACCCTCAACATCTTAACATTTAGTATCATTAGCTTTTAGGCTTATTTTATCATAAAACAATGCAAACAAAAAATAATGAAATTTTTATCATATTCAGGACATTGAACCAAAGTCCCCTCGTGATATTTATGCTGAAGATGATGATGATGAAACTCAGCCGCCAGAGGACATGGTAACCTTTAAACTTGTTTCATGTTAAAAAAATCATTAATTTCCTAGTAATTTGCTATAGTGGTAAATGATGCCTAATTCTGATACAGTAAAACCTGTGAACAAAGGCCACCCTTGGGAAAGACAAAATGTGGCCTTTATTGACAGGTGGCCATTATTTGCAGGTCAGTTTGTTGTAAATAATCAGTGACGGTTTTTCAAAAAATGGTCTTTATTCACAGGATGGCCTTTATTTGGAGGCGGTTGCCAACACAGGTTTGACTGTATTACTGTTTCAATACACCATCGAAAATCACTTGCTCTTTTATTTATAGAGTTAGCCATATAATTTGCTTTGTGATTATTTGGTTGTCAAAACTGATTGCATGGCTTTGAAATAATTGAAAAAAAATATCAATTATTAATTCTTTCTGTAGGATGTTGAGTTAGATTTTGATCTTGGTGAATCAACATTAGCGGATATGGATGAAAACACAGAGGAAATAATACTTGAAGGTCGTGATGTATCAGCTGTGAAAGATGTCAAATCTCATACATGCAGCAATATAAGCAAGGTGAAAGGTCTTCATGTATCATAGCTGACTCTTGATTTGTTGGTGTTCTTGAATAAATAGGTCCAGTTGCAGACTCTGCATAATACTCTGTGGTTTAAGGAACTCCTTGTTCATTTTGTTATAAAACTTAAATTGCTTATCCACTTCTTTTGTCTAGCTGAGTATAATATCTATTTTTAATAATTTCATTTCGTCCTTTTAAGCCTTACCATTACGATTTCTTTTTTATTATTGAAAAAATTTGCTGTTACTATTCAACTTAATATTTAATTTCAGGATCGTTCAGTTGAAAGTTCTCAGAGCTTCGAACCAATTAGAGACGAAGAAACGGAGATTGATTGTGAAAAAAAATCTGAAACATCTCATAGAACACCATCAAACTCACAAAAGTCAAGTCAACATGCTAATCTTAGCCAGGAATCCAAATTTGCCAAACAATCTAATTCCCGAATTTCAGCTGCTGGTTCAAGTCATTCACAATATGATTCAAAGGTATTTTCATAACTTAAGATGTATTGTGACACTGCATTTATGTTGTCATTCTATTCTTGCCTGCTCAGCAGCTCAGCATTTTTGAAAATCAGATGAATTATGTAATGGGACATAATGTGGTGCCAATTTGTTGGGCAGTCATCAACTTTTCCCATTTTATTATTTGGAATCTGACTGAAGATAATTGTAGGGGCCTCGGTGGTAGAGTGGTTTTGGTCGCTTACTGGAAATCACTCACCTTACTGCTGTGAGTTCGAGTCCCACCTGGGACCATATTTCACACATGAGGAAACAGTCCAGCTAGCGAGTTAAATAACAGAATTACGACTGGGTTGAAAATCAATGTTTGTATTTTAGACCTTTGTATATAACATATATAACTCAACTGTTGAAAAGAATTCCATTAGTCTACCAACCTTAATGTAGAAATTTTGTGTACATGTATGATGGCCAATTAAGAGACAAAGTATGACCACAATAGTAGTATGTTCTTTAAGTTGAACAGTTCCCATTAAATCCTGAATAAACATTGATAGTTTGTTTACAGGCATAGTATCTTGTCTATGTTCAATAACCAGCAAAATCACCCTGACACTCACGAATTATGGCTCCTGTTTCAGCAAGAAAATATACGAATATATGAAATAGACTTTGTCTGCTCTCTTGAACAATTTTCATCTGATCTTCACCAGATAATTTTGACTGGTTCTTTGGATGGTTTGACACTCGTTTGGAATCTTGTAATAGCATATCTTGTAATAGCATAAATTATGATTAAAACTAGACAATGTTCGCTTTAAATCTTTTTTCAGATTGATGCTGTACATGTGCCGTTACGTCGTCATTACAGAGCTGTTAGTACTCAGGTTAGTCTGTTCAGTCAACTTTTGTTTTTGGTGATGGCTCACGGACATTTATAAGTCTATTGAATTAAGTCAATTTCTTCCTACAAGCTTTTTTTTACCGGGGTTTAACGTTGTACCAATAGCCAGGGCTATGTTGTAACTTTCCAGCTTTAATGATGAGAGAATACTCTGGACATACACCTGGGTAGAACCACCGAAGTTCCATAAGCTAGTGAGGGGGCTAGTGATTTCTAGTCAGAGACCATAACCACTCGACCACAGAGATCCCTTTATAATCCTTTATACCAAATTTTTGTTGTTTTTGTTAAAGATCATTTGATTTCACAGACTAATGAAAGAGTACTGATTTGGTATTTGGTTATAAGTGAACAAATGGCTTGTACAGTTTGTAACTAATCAGTTTGGAATAATTGATGTATATTAATTGAATTAAGACATTAGATTGATACCATTATTTGTTACCACATGATGACATAGTTAAACAAGTTTAAGATTTGCTTGTTCTTCAAGTTTGTTTCATTCATTCTCAAAAAATAATAATGGAGTTATCATTGCTTTTATACCCATCTGTTCAGTAAAATGTTACCTAGTGTTCACTACAATATTAAGACCACCTCAATATTAAGCTGATTTAAGACCAAACAATGGTCTGAATATTGAGGTTTTACTGTTACTTTTGTAGACTGTGAAGAATGATGATTATTTCTACACAAGAGATAATACAACATCACAGAATAGTGTTAAGGCAATCATACAGTTGTTTGAAATATTTCGTATGAAACTGAAAGCTGCACAAAGTCAGTGTAGGGATAAGATACCTTGGGGAGATCCTGTGAAACCCGGCAACCACCAGTCCAGGACCATTGATATCAAAAGACGTGGACAGGATTCATTTTACATAGAACTGTCAGAAGATGAGAATGAAGATGTAAGTTTTCAATATTTCTGAACTCAGCTACATGTGTTTTATTTTTCGGATATATTTCTCAACAGAGATACTGTGGTTTTGCTAATTTCATTGCATATTTAATGTCCTGGATTTCATGGGTCAGCTCATGCCTTAATTCAGATCCCTATATATATGAATGCTGAGATTTTAGTTATCCGTCTGAAAATTGGTGTTATACAAAATTTTGCTACTTACAATACAGCTTCCGATATCCTCCAATACTGAGTAATAACAACTCCAGTGATCTGTTAACATCAGTCAAAAAAATATGTTTACCAATTTCTGTAAACATGAAACAAGTCTCAGTTTATGCTCAATGATAATTGATAATCATTTACATACATCAAATGGACAGAAATGTAGGGACAATGCTGGAATTGTGTTCAAATAACAGACACAATGTTTCTGAGAAAAGCCAAATAAAAAATGATACTTTAGTCAGGGATCGTCCTAGGGGCCGACGCGGGCGAAGTGGACGCTCAACTTCTGTTGACTTCGCCATTCATTAAAATCAAAGCGAAATGAAATAGCCGATATTGACTCTGGACAAAAACATGTTATCCAAATGTAAATACAGTTTCAAAACGTTTTCGATTTGTAGCTGTTTTTGGCATTGCAGTCTGTCTAAGTGTCATTAACATTGCATACATGTGTATTTGATTTTAATTAAATCAATAAAGTGAATTCAACAAAAAAGAATCCCCCGGTCGTAGAGCTGCCATATAATATATTCGCTGAATAATTTATACATTGTTTTAAAATTAGTTGATATTGACTCTTATTTTTTATTCATATATGACTTTAATAAAAGTATTTCTGTAGCATGCATTTAATGTGTGATTTTAATGGGCTATCTTGTGTTCCTACTGTAACTTGGAGTAGACAGTTCGTAGACAATGTGTCTCCGGTTGGGGACAATGAAGGTGTGAAATAATTGACACGAACCGTAACTTGAATATCCAAATGTGTATAGCAACAAAAGATTGAGAAATCATGCATTTGATCATTCACTGACTTAGTTAAACTTAAAAAAACAAAGTAACTTTTGATATTTTTGTTAAAACTTAGGAATTTGCTAATAGGAACAAAACAATTTAAGTTTATTATCATTAACATTTTTTCTTGAAGACAATAGAATCATGTCGTTTTTTTTTTAATCAAGACCAAGCTGGTCAGACAGCTTAGCCACATTCTTTTGGTATGTGTGAAATCATGCTTGTTTAATTTAATACAAATTGTCCCTAGAAAAATATTTGTTGAATTTTTTGCTATATTTCTGAATTCCTTGATTGGATTGGATAAGGCGGCATTATGCCTTAGCACTATTTAACCCTATTTTATGATAGTATGATAAGAGCTACTGTAGGAAACAGCTATAAGCAAGTGATCAGTAGTTTAACTCATATTACGGAGAATTACACACGCTTATTGATATATCGTTGATATTTGCTTGTCGATATATTGATACAAAATTTCTTATCGATAACAATACTACCTATGCCAGACATTAAAACTTAGACTTGCAATGGCAACCCCCAGATACGTCTTTAAAGTCTGACTAAAAATTTCTGTATTTAGTGATTGAAAATCCATGTTTATTGTATTGTCAATTTTCCCAACTGCCTCATTCATTTATTTGGCCATGTAATTCATTAATTAAATCTACAAGCTTCTTTTATGTTTATTTTATTTATATGTTACAGGTAGAAATGATTCCAGAGAGTACAAATGACAAGGAAACAATGAAGCATGGATCTCAATCACTGACCAATTCTGATGATGACTTTCCTGAGTTGTTGATAGAAGAGTCAAACAAATCAGAAACACTGGGAGGGAGGTCATCACGAAAAAAGAATTGGAATAAAACCATGGAAATACAGAGTAAAGTATATGAAACTTCTCAGAGTGATTTAAATAAAGATACTGATAATGACTTTGAAGAATTAAAGCAAAAAAATGATGGCAGAACTCGTCGCAGAGATGATAAAGTTGACACAGATGATTTTGATAAACATATTGATGAGAACAGTGATGGTAAAAAAAGTAGAAAGCCAAGAGTAAACAAGAAGACTGATGTTACTGTTGAAGTACTTGTTGAAGAAACCCAAGAAGAAGATATTGATTTTGAAGAAATTATAAGCAAGTCCAAAGAAAAAGCTGATATAACGGTGTCTGAAACCCAAATTGATGGTGAAGAAGATTACGTTGAGGTTGGAACAACAGCCGATGAAGCAAAAAAGACAGAATTTTTGGCTAAGAAAATACCTTACAGCAGGAAGCATGATAAGAAAATAAATGACATTGAAGAAATTCCTGACAATTCTGAAAACAATCCATTTGTTGTTGTTGACAT
Source organism: Lutraria rhynchaena (assembly GCA_008271625.1). Taxonomy (NCBI): domain Eukaryota; kingdom Metazoa; phylum Mollusca; class Bivalvia; order Venerida; family Mactridae; genus Lutraria; species Lutraria rhynchaena. The sequence continues at coordinate 12,046,559 of VIBL01000001.1, read as the reverse complement.
TCTTGAAAAAAAGAAAAAAGGTAGTGCGGACAAAAATAAAGACAAGAAAATTATAAATCCTATGAAACGAAAGAAGAGAAAAGCTAAAAAGATTCAAAATGAGGTTCTTGTTGAAGAGACACCTGATCTTGATGCTGATTGTGTTGCTACCAAAATTGAAAATAAAAGGATTAAAAGGCAGTGTTTCAAATTAGGTAGTAGCTCTGAAGATGAAAATGTGCCTGAAACTCAAGAAATGGATGTAATTGAAAATCAATCTGACCAAGAAAATGCAAGATGTTGTATTGTAGACCTTATTGATGATGAAAACGAAACTGATGATAAAAATAATGAAAAAGAAGAAACAAAAAATGCAGATAATCAGGCTTCACTTGATACTAATTCTCAGTCACCCATTATAAAAAAATCCAAGAAACAGTGTGTTTCAAATACTAAGAAAGGATATAGTGGTTCAATTGGTCTTGACAAGGGAAATGAAATAAATACAGATGCTTTGAAAGAATTCCCTTGTGAAAAGAAAGTTAGGTCTGTTGAGGGAAATAGAACTAACGCAAGAAAAGGTAGAATGTTGAAAGACAGTGCTCTTGACTCAGTTGATTCTACAAAAGGTGACATTCCAAAAGGTGTAAAGAATCTGTTTAATCGTCCATTAAGTAAAGAATCGATTGACTCGAATGTCTCTGATGATTTGTCTACAACCAGTAGTCAGAGATCTAGTATGATAATAGACGAGCAAGGTGATCTATATTCTACACAATATTGTGAAATCAAAGGGAGAAAAAGGAAAAAAGTTGGTCATACTGAAGCCAGTAATTCAAATATTAGTACACAAAGAGATGACATATTGGAAGAAGTTATGACCCTTGAAGATTCCAGTGATGTTGATATGTCAAAACCTAAACGAGACAGATGTGATGTAAGTGTTAATAAAAAGAAAACACGAAGAACTAGTGTGCCAATATACCCTAAGAAGATTCCAAAAGTTGAAAAGATTAGTCGTTTCTTTGGTACTAAAGTAGAAGGTACATCAAGTAGAATGCCTATTGATTTAGATTCTGATTCTGATGGAGACAATAATGGAATGGAAGGGAGTGAATGTCCACAAAAAAACAGTCAAGCAATACCTGGCCTCTCAAGTTCTAAGGGAGTTAAGTCTGAAACTAGTACAAGCATCAAAAAAACTAGAATTACATTACAAGATAAAGCAATTGTACAAAAAGTTGAACGAGTGAAAAAAGCAATAAATCAAACAACTGGTGAACTTAAGCCAATAACAAGAAACTCAAAAAATAAGGCTTACGATAAAAAACAAAGAAATGAGACTGATGGAGATGGATTTAAAGATCATGATCAATCTTCTGATCCTGTTGTGAATGAGTCGGATGAAGATGATGTGGTTGAAGTGATCAAGGAACCTAATATTAAAGAGAAAAGGAACATTGAACTCAATGTTGATCAGACAGAAACTTCAGCTGAATTTGTTAATGACAATTGTGAAGATGTATTGCAAAGAAGAGGGGTTGTTAAAGAAGACACAGGTGATGTAATTGCACATCGAGGTCAAGGAAGAAAACGACAACATACTGAGGGTAAAGAGGCAGCTAAAGTTGCGAGCAAACTAATTGAGGTAAACATGAAATCTTTGTAGCTTTAAAGGTTTATTTTTCAAATATTGCAAATCTGTTGAAACAATTTGGGAGGGATCCGACACCCCTTTCTTTTATGTATCCATACTAATAAAGAAAACAGTTTGGTATATTTAAGAAATGGTATAGACTAATTATGATTTAAATATTCGGAGAAAACTTGAATATCAGGCCATACTTACAAAAATATTGGTATGTTTTTATATGACCCAGACTAGATGAGGATAAATAGGTAAACATTTTTAGCTCATCTGTTTCAAAGCAAAAAAGTTGAGCTATTATGATTGCTATTTATCATCGTAATTGTCATGCAAAAACTTTAATGTAGCCCATTACTCAAACAAATTCGTAAAAAGTAGGACAGGGGATTGTTGACTGGGTCGGTCAAACCAACAAATTTTTAAGGATAGGCCCATGTACCATAGTAAAGATGGAAGTATTGGAGAAGGGATGTAGAAATGTATTCATGTAGCTGGTAAGCTACTATAAGTTGTGTCTGTCCTTTTGTAAAAAAGTAGTTGGTGAGAATGCTTAAATAGCCGGTTGATTTTTCGGCTTCCTGCTCATTTCTACATCCCTTTTGGAGTAGATTGATGTGATTTAGCCAGTTATTGTACATGCAAGTGTTTGAAATGGCTTTCATGACTCACCAGTTTTATTTTTTCAGATCAAAACCACTGTTTGTCCTCTTTGTGATTGTCCATTTCCTGATAACATCATTGAAGCTCACGCTGCTGATTGTGATGGTACTGTGCAGGATGGTAAGTTGACCACAGATCATTTATCCTTCACTCCATATGGGATTTTAATTACCCTCACCCTGCTCTCTTGATTTCTGCAAAAGATATTCAAAGCTTTATGCCATAAGTATTTTTTTCTCATTGGGTGTAACAGCGTTTTTCAACAATTTTCTGGTGATATACAGTGACTGTATACTAACCAGTACTTACTAATTCTTCTACAAGGAGCATATAGCATTTGCACTGTCCATTCTCCCATTTTGGTGTCTCAGCCATAACTTTATAATTTCTGCATAGATTTCGAAATAACCTGGTACAAATGTTCACCAAGGCAAGATGACGTGTCTGTGCAAGTCACAGACCCAAAGCTCCAAGGTAAAGGATATATTTAAGGCCATTCAATATGTAAGGAATTTTCATGTCTCAGCCTGGGTCCTTTTACTAGGCTCTAAGAAAACTTAGAGAGTGCTTATTGATAGTGTTGTTTCTTGATTTGACAAATACCACCAGTACAGTGAGTTATACTTATTGTAGGAGAAGAAATAATGGAAAGATCTGCTCCACTTGTAAGAAATGATAACCTGGAACACCAGCAAATGGCACACAGCAGCAATCAGCGCAGTGCTAGAGAACAGTTAAATATTAACCAACATTCTGAACCTGTTGGTAAGCAAATTGTTTCAATCATGGTTGCTCTCTATTTATTTACCTGCTTGTGGACAGATTTTCAAGCTCATTGTTTGGAGAAAGAATTAAAAAATGTTTGGAAAATTTATATCCATTACCAGATTTTCAACAAAATTGAAAAGCCTGCTTATTAGATTTGGTTGAGTTCTTAGTTGGGCTGCTGGCAACTTCTGTTTGGTAAATTTAGCTTAGATTGACCTATTGCTGTTATTTCCATTCTATAAACAGTTGAAAACCTGGTGAGGTGGCATTGCTACTTGGTTTGTTTGCAGTTTTGACAGTGGTATTGATGAAGATATACTAAAAAATTGTCATTGATATACAAATTATATTAAATAATTTATTAACTTTAGATACTATTTATTTGACTTTTGCTGTTATTATTTGACCTTAGTTCTTTGGGGAAAACTGTTGTACATGTTGTTTTAATGATCTGAATGATGTGATGTGTAGATGATTCATTGCTCTTTTTCTGTTACGAAACTGTTGCTCTGTCATGTATATGGTATATTTGTCTTCTCTTCATGTTCAAATCGACATTTGATTGATAATTTTCTATCTCTTGTACATTTTAGATGAAAAAGAATTTGATGCTTTGAAGCAGTTATCAGATACTGGACAGGAAGGGTAAGTACAAAGAGTTTTCATGGCTTTCAGGGGGATGTTATAAATTTCTGTCTCAGTCACCAACTGCTAAAGGTCAACAATAATTTTACTGCTGAATTGGGAAGTATTTTGTTTCGTTTCTGATTACATAATTGTCAGCCCAGAAAACTTAAATATTAAACGAAGAAATCAAAGATTTAAACTGTCAGCTGTAGAAATGTTTTACTTTGATTGGTTTTCAAAACTTATCACATTGCAGTGAGCCCACAACCTGCTGGATCTGTGAGTGTTTGATCAAGGAAGAGTATGACATGCATGTGAAAAAGTGCTACCAGGAAGCTGCCAAACAGCAGAGAGAAATTGAAGAGCAGGGGTATCGGGAGACACGACAGGAGCAAGATGAGTGGTCACCTCTGAAGGGCACTAGAAGTCGTTTACGAATTCAGCAAGAAGGTGGTGACATGCTAAGGCCAAAAATGAACAATGTGAAAGTAACTAGAAGCAAGTGGAATGTGAACGAAAACGCTGAAAGAGCAGACAGAGATGGTCCCACAACTAGGCAAGGTAGAAGTGCTAGAAAAACAAAGCCTGAACAGACTGTTACGTACAAAGCAGCAATGGAAGACGGGTACAACTCAGGTTTATTTATTTGTTTGTTGAAGATTCTAGTATATACTATCAATAGTACATATATTGTTGAAGTTGCTAATCTATTTTTCTTTTCCCTTTCTCTGTGGTCATTTTTTCTAGAAAAAAATGGTTAAGATTGCAGTTTTACTGTATGTCTTAATTTTCTTGATTGAACATATACTCAGGAAAAATGATGATAATATGAATTAAATGAAGAATGTTTTTGTTTCTGTATTTGTTATGAATGGATCAATTCTTTAGACTTACTTCAGATGTTTGTCTGTTTTAGGTAAAATCAAAGTACTAGACAGTTCTGAGAGCACAGATGGTAGTAGTTGGTATGTATTGTTATATATGTATTACCACAAAGTGTGGCTTCTAAAACCTAATGCTGTTTGCTTTTCCCCATTCTGTGTAGTGTTATTAAAGCATAGTTTTGAGTGATTCGAAAATGCGTGATTTTTGTGTTTTGAAACCTGTGTAGTGCCTTCAAATAATTACAGTCATTGACTGGGTCTTGTAATGAAATGAAAGATATTACTATATTTTTGTAATATTTTATTATTGTTTTCCTGTCTAGGGATAACGGAAGTTCCTCTGATTCTTCAGATGATGACAACATTCCCCTGTCTTCTGTGGTACGAGCTGGTTCTAGTGCTTTAATTACAGGACCATGGAACAAGCAGTCTACCCAGTCAAAAACTGAAACCCAGTCTAAAAAATGCAATGGCCTTCCTGATTGGATAAAAGATGGGATTAATTCACCAATCAAATCATTCGTACCTATTTCTCAGCAGGAAGATTCGGAATATTTCCAAAATCAGTTCAGCTATAAGCAGAAAAATGTGGAGAAAAGAATGCAGAAAAGGAAAAGAACCCAAGGCAAGAAAAGGAGACGTAAAAGACGCAAAGTTCGCCGTTCAAAAAATCAATGATGATATTAACTATTGTTTGTGCTGTTATTCCCATAATGATATTTGTTGTTCAAAATGCTAAATCAGCACAAGTTGCTGCATTAAATGCAAGAACTCTGGGGTAATGGAGGAGTCCTGTTCTAAATGCTAAAACTGTTCCCTTGAATGTTTATCAACTAATTCCTTCATTAGATCTCAACTAATATGAAGCAGCCACAACATGCTGTCAATCAACCTGTCTGTGGGATACTTCTGTCCATTGCTAAATAGTTGATGCTCCGTATCATAACCATATTATAAACATTTTAAGATAACTTCACATACGTGTTAATCATACATAATGTGATCTGCAAAAGCAATTTCAGTCTTAATTCATTTAAACATGGCTTTGGTGCTATAAACATCTAGTCATGACCTAACTCACTGTTCAATTTCTATATTTGTTGATAAAGATTATGCAATATCATCATATCTGTTATAAATCAAACCTGACTGTTCAAAGACCAATAATTTTTTGCTGATAAATCTGTGTATTTGTTTACGTACTAAATTGAGACTATTGTTGTCTGTGTTGCTTGTTCATGATGTAAGTTTACATTTTAGAGCATGTTCCTTTTGTTTAATGCATGTCTTTCATTCGCAGCTTCTGTTTCAGTGAAAATGTTTAACTTTGTTTACTATTTGTTGATGTTAGTTCGGACCAATGTTTACATTACAATATTTTGTCTATTTTTTTGTTAGAATAAAGAATAAACTAAAGAATAAAGCGTTCATTTGTTTAGTTACCTAAGTGTTTGTTTTCTCTTTTTAATGAAAACCCATTGACTGCATGGTACTGTTTCATAAAAACTATGTAGAAGTCTGCCCATTTTGTTGAATTTATTGAGGGTAAGACTGCAGTAATGATGGTAATATGTAGATAGGTGTGAATGGTTGACTGACTTGAAAGATGGGTTGTCATGTCTGCTCAATGTAGAAGACTTGTAAACCACTCAATCAGGGGTTAATAGATTGTATCTTTTATATAACAGAATGTATGGTTCATTGATGCCAATATGTCAACATCAAGCAGCCAAAATAATTCGTCCTTGATCTCTGAATCACATACAGTATTCATATACTCTTTGTGTCATGCAATATACAATCAAAGTGACACCTATAGACTAATTAAAGTTAATCAATTTAAGCAAAGCTTTATTGAAGTGTGCCTAAATTATTTGTGTAGAGTAAAGCATTGTTTGGAAATCCGGACATGGCATAGGAAATCTTAGCAGCTGTAAAAGTGCAAGCATGAGTCAGGATTCGATACTCAATAGGTTAGAGATGAATACTTTTTCTCTGAGTGAATTGCTCCCTTTAAGGTTTATAAAATGAGTTAATAACGAATAAAATTTTATGCAAACTGCATGAATAATTAGTAAAGTTTATAGAATGAATGAAGAAATTTTAGAGCGGTAAAATGCAAAGTTTACAGCCATCAATTGCCTACTTGGGAACGGACCAGGAAAGTATGTACATACGATTTCGGATGTTTCCAACTACCGGTACTCTATTAGGTATCCAGATGATATTCCCCAGGTCATTACACCCCTGGTCGTTCAGATGCCATCAAGACAAAGGAAGACTAGACTTGTGGAATTTTTGTGGAATGTTTGTGGAATGCTCTTGACACATTCTTTCAAGTTTTGTTAATTCATCATAACTTATTCTATCATATAATATACCATGTATACTGGGGGTGTATTGACCAGGGTTGGGGGGGGGTAACGACCAGGGGTGTAATGACCAGGGGGAGTATCATCCGTTTAAAGACGAACTATATGCTATATGACCAGCAATAATGATCAATTTATTATTAATTTACTTACGTGTAACTTAAATTTAGAATCCACGAACTTCAGGTTTGGTTCTCTTGCATGGCCTTTGTGCTGACATAAAATAAAATTATCGTCTGCGCACCTAACTGTACCGTACAAATGAAACGTTCCGGAAAACGGAATTTTCTCACGACCAATGGCAAACAAATCAATCTCTGTCCAGAGTTGTCGTTCGTTATCCGTCACATACATATTTATGGGAGAGATAACGAAAGACAACTCTGGATAGAGATTGCAAACAAATATTGCGGTAACTGGTCAACTTGTACCTTAGTCAAATCGTACCCTTTTTTATCAACTCGTACCCTGAGTCAACTCGTACCCTCCTTATATGAAGTATTTTATTCCTAAATATTTATTTTCAAGATTTAATGTCTACTTGTATTTGGGTCTTTAAAATGTCTTATCATTGTTATTTACGAACACCAGGTGGACGTTTGTTGTACACATCTTGTTCCTTTGTGAATTCGTGCCTGTGCATTGGTAATATAACTATTCTTGTAGGTTTTGAAGATCTGGAGGAAATGGTATCTAAATAGATGAAGTTTGAATGAGAACTTAGTTAGGGTTGTTGGGTAAATAAATACATAAGTATAAGTCAATCGTGTTTATTATTTTTTTATTTACAATATCAATAAAATAATAAATTACAGTAGGTTTGGTGTAGGATAATGATACACATAATTAATAAACTAAACAGAACACTATTTACACACAAGCATAACACGAGCAAACAAAACAAAATAAATCAAAACAATTATAAAATTATAAAATGTTAACACTGTTCACTTCACATTAATAACACTTTAAATAATAACACAGTTTCACACATTTTCACAATTTATACAAGTATGTATTTATATACAACAGTCCACTGTAACTGTTCATTCGTCCTTACTAACAGGCGGCTTGTAATGTACGCTCAGCCTCTTCTGTAGACAAGTTGTACTTATCAGGTTGTCCCGGTACATCTGCCACAACGCGAATGTCTTTCCGTGCAGTGAGAAGTATATAAGTCGCTGGTACCGCCGCAACTGCAACTGCTGAATAAATTATGATTCTTTACTTTAATCCCTATACTTCAAAGCTACATCTAAGAAATTTCCGAACATGCTAACATTTCGCATATTGAAAAAAAATATTTATGATAGTCTTACATGCCTATATGCTATTTTAAAAACTAATAATCATTATAACAATAATAATGATAAAACATATGTAGATACCCTATCATACATATGATGGATTGAATACCGAATGGGTACGAGTTGACCTAAAAGGGTACGAATTGACCAAAAAGGGTACGAGTTGTCCAAAAATAAGGTACGAGTTGACCAAAAAGTGTACGAGTTGACTAAGGTACGAATTGACTAAGGTACGAGTTGACCAGAAACCAATATGGCTGACAAAGCATCTGAAGTAGCCGGTATTTTTTAGATATTTTCTTCATTTTCTCTTCGATCCTTTTATAACCTATAGGAAGCACTTTAGATATTTTGAAAACTTTATGCTAAACATTCAGTAGCAATTGAATTATCAAGACAATTCAAGAACTTGCTGTTGGCCTCTCGGTTGCTGATGTTGATTTAAGTTCTCGTTAATTATTGGGCTCCCTAGTCTTAGATTTTACGCGTTATCATCTCATATTTACATAGTTATTGTTGAAAATATTTTATCCTGCAGGTATAGAATACAGCGGGTATATTTTTCTTGAACTAAAAAACCTGCACACTCTACTTAATTGGGGTCCAAATTGATTTACGACTTCCTCTATCTACATCTACATGATACTCCTGATCAATCAATACTGATTATAACTGGGAGGCGCTTGTCAGGAAATCTGTGTTAAAAAGTATTAATTGCTCAGTTAAAAGATAAAACTTAACAGATTAACGAGTGCAAGGTTAAGATTAAAAACATATAGGGAGCTAGAAAGGAGCTGTTTCCAGCCTTTCCTTGAAGATATTTAGGCTGGGACTGGATTTGACCTGGTATGGGAGACTATTCCAGTTCCTTATAGTTCTGGGGAAATAGGAGCTAAGGTGATACTGGGTACGGGACTGGGGGATCAGGAAGTTCAAATTTCTAGTAGTTTTAGATTTTATGCCTTATCAGCTCATATTTACATAGTTATTGTTGAAGATATTGTATCCTGCAAGTATGGAATACAGCGGGTACATGTTTCTTGAACTATAAAACCTGCACACTCTGCTTAATTAGGGTCCAATTGATTTATGACTTTGTGTTGCATTTTATTTTCAAACTGCAACTTTACGATTTTGGTGCCATATATCTGATAAGACGCATTAATCAGTGCCAATTGCTCCTTATTTGGCACCATTTTATGTGAGATTGGTCTAAATAAAAAAGGCCTTTGTCACAAACTAATTAGTTGGACTAACTCGCAGGTGTTTTATTTCCACATTTTCAGAGAAGAGAACCAATGTATTGGCTGCTGTTGGTGTTGGTTTTGTATGTCTAGTTATTGGTTTACCATTATGGTGGAAGACTACTGAAGTCTATAGAGTTTCCTTACCTTATTCAGATATTGAGTCGCTTGCTGGATCGAAGGTATAATGTACTTGTAGCACTTCTTCATACCGAAGGTTCAGGGTGAGCTGTTAGGATGGGTAGGTGGATGCTCTGTCGTCTGGCGTCAACAATGGTCTTCTCCTCAGAAACTACCAGTCGGATTTATTTCAAATTTGCTGTGTAGAAGCCTTTTGACGTTCTAACTGCAATTGTTCATATCATACCAGTTGGCCCATTTTAGGGTCACTAGAGCTAAAAATAGAAATACCTTTAAACATCTTCTTCTCATTAACCAATGGATGGATCTTCACTAAACTTGGTTTGTAGCTTCCTTAGATGGTCCTCTCTCAAGTTTGCCTTTTAGGGGCCGCTAGAGCTAAAAATAGAAATGCCTTTAAACATCTTCTTCTCATGAACCAATGGATGGATCATCACCAAACCCTTTTAGGGGCCTCAAGAGCTAATAATAGAAATACCTTAAAACGACTTTTTCTCATGATTCTATGGATGGATTATTACCAAACTTGGATTTTAGCATCTTTAGATAGTGTTCTATCAGATTTGCTAAAATAACTCATGTACAGAATATGTCACATGATGTTAGTAGTTAGTCATGTGTTAATGTTGGGTTGGATGACACTAAATATATATAGGTATAGACTACTAAATATTACTGGTTACCTTTACAACTTTTGATGGTAAGCTGAGCCTACAACATACTGTTACTGTGAATCTGTTGTCAGGATACGAACCTGGAGACCTTGCATTGCTGTTACAGTATTACATATTTCAAATGCATATTGTTCATTTTTATTACAGATAAAGTACACTGTTGATATAAATGTTATAAGCTTTATGAATGATGACTCTAAAACTCTTGCTACCTTGTCAAGATTGCTGAGTGAAAAATTAGGTAAGTCTCTTTTTTAGAATATCAAGGATGACAGCATTTTAAGTGCTGGAAAAGATATACATTTGTTGATATAATGCTTCTGCATTTGTAAAACCATTATTGAAAAAATACACTGTTTACTGTGATGAATATAAAAATCATGATCCTAATATTAAGCAACAAATTAAACATCTGGTTTCCACTAGCATCCCAAAATGCTGTAGGTTGGTAAGTGTTTTAAATGCATTTTCAAAATTCAGAGATGAAGTTCATATGAAAATGAAAATATTATGAGAAAAAATGACCAAGACTATAAAACGTAAAGGATAGCAGAAAAATTGGATCAGGTTAGTGAGAAGCAGGAACATTTTTTAAGCCTAATACATATTACGTTTCAAACTGTACACATTGTTATACAGAGAACCATGCAGAAAGCTATGTGTTGTCACACTATAGAATATTCATTCGAGAAGCTTCAGAGAAAGAAAAGACGCTACTGGATTCCAGTTCAACCCTCGGTGGTAAGTGATTATGTATTGTACAAAATGATGAATTGTTTTTTTTTGACATCTCGGTACAGACATAATGTACTTTGTATATTAAAATTCAATACTCATTGAAGTAGTGAAGTAGTATTTTCTTGTTTGCTTTTGTCATGTGGTTACTTATTGAGAAATTGTTTGTGGTTTGTAATATAAGTTGTGTTGCTTTCAGGATTTGAAAGTTCACTTACTACAGCATTACATGGAAGATCCAACGAGTATTATGTTGTTTTGCTTCCGAAGAGTTCAAAGTTCAAAATAGACAAAACAACATTTGGAATTCACCGGCTGCTGTTTATGACTCCTTCTACTAAAGGTTTGATTTAAATGAATTTTAACAGTGAAGGAAGACCTGGGTGTCCACCTGGGTAGAACCAATGACCTTCTGTGAAGTAGCTGGTCAACTTCCTCATGTGTGAAATTTGGTCCTGGTTGGGATTCAGACTCACAGCAGTGAGGGGTTGTGATTACTAGGCAGAGACCATGGCCACTTGACCATGGAGACCCTCTGGTGTGTTGTGTCAGTATTAAGTCTCTTGCAAAAATCTTAATCTTTACCATTGTAAGCAACCTTCGTACATAAATTCACATCCCATGAATTGGAGAAAAAGATTTAACGATTAGATTATCATTATTTTTGTATTTGAGACGTGCTTCTATCTGTGACCTGATTTACCACTTTTGTTGTTTGTAGAATTCTTATTGAGTTGTGACTTAGGAATGGATTCTTGTAAACATCTCCTAAAATTTATTTTATAGTTTTTTTTACTTCTAAACATTTCCTGCATTCCATATGAACAGACACTGGTAATATTGCATCTAATATTGCGCCTTTGGTGAAAACTGTGCTGGTTAGAGAGGGGACAGTCATAAAAGGATTTAACACTGGTAGAGGTGCGAGGAACATGAAGGTTTGTAGTATATGTAATTATAATGCAAATAATTGACTTTTGTTACAACTCTATCAATTTTTCACGATTTTTGGTGCAATTATATTATCATTATTATTATTATTATTATTATTATTATTATTAGGTTGGATGTGAAGATAGATCTTATTGTAGCCACTGTAGGAAAAAACATTAAGCATGAAATCTGCAAGAAGTTTTGTTTTCTCATATGACTGTAGCTTAACTTGAGCGTGTCTTTTAAGCAGGAATGCTAGTAAAAATCTTATTACTGGACGTAGTTCTATCAGTCTCTTGTATTGTTCCTTTACATATTACCATTTTCAATTTCTTTTTACTTTCTTTTTTATCATTAATTTTCAGCCAGATAAAGAGATGTTACGATCAGTGAGATTTCACTCCGGTTATGATGTCATACTGACCTTGGTTAATCCTCGTCCTGATATAATTGATGCGCAGTGGGACATAGAGACAGCTGTCAACAGTACGAGATATCTAAATATGTCTTTCTTCTCTCTGAAAATTGTTCTGATTTTGAGTTCGATGGTAGTAACTTTATTCTGAATGGCTAATCTTTTATCAGTCTATATGAGCATACTTCATTAAACCTAAAAATATTGCTTTGTAGTCTGTGAAAAATTGTTACATAAGTGATCTAAATTCTTGAACTTTACTTAGGTTTCTACAAATCTGAAACATCAATTGCTCGGTTATTTACATGTATGTTCACTTAAGCAATTTTTTGCATACATATATATGATTTCCTTTATATATACATAAATTTATTGTCACAAAATTGCATGTGATGAATACTGTCATTTATATTTTCAGAATATTTGAATCCACTGGTACATACAATGCGGAATTATACTGACATAAATATCAAGTCACAGATGTTGTACTTCACGAAACTACACACAAAACCAAAGAAGGATCAATCGGGGTTTTATTTCTCTGAGAAGGAACTTCCTCACATGATAAATCCATTAGAAGCTAAGCTTGGTATGTTTATATCATACCAATATATTATTTTTCAGATAGAGATTCCTCTTAAAACATACTGTAACCTAATTAAGGATTGCCTGTTTTACTCAGGTGTTACCCTGGGGTCTTCTTCCATCATTAAAGCTGGAAAAGTCTCCAAGTGACCCTGGCTGTTGGTGTGATGTTAAAAAACAGTGAAATTAAATGAAGAACACTACCTTATATGCATTAATTTAATGTGCTACTCACCATTGAGCAAAATGACGCATTTTTGGGGAGATATTCCATTTCTACGCTTTGAGATAGCCAGATAAGGTTCACTCACATGCAGAAAATGTGTTTTACAGAGATTTTTTTAGGAGGCATGATTTCATATATTTATCATATATTGGTAGAGAATACTGTCTCTTTTGGATATTGTTGCAAACTTTATATTGATAATTACAAGTCTGATTTGTTCGTTTGTAACAGGATCTCCGGCATCTACTAATCCAGAACTGAATTTCATTGTGTATGTACCGAGCAAAGATCAACATCCACTGTACATTAAGGATGAAGCAGGTATTGTTAAATAAGACTTCCATGGAATGGAAGTATTTATTTCCAAACCAGCCCATATTTTCATACGTAAATTTTATGTTTAATCAAGATTATAACATGATTCACAGTATTTGAACCCATGGTTCTCGCTGAGATGTCTGCCGCTTTATACAATGACAATATCTGCTTTTAAATTTGTATACTCTCATGGATCAACTTGAAGTTTTCATTTGTCATAACCTGGCCTGTAAACTTTGAGTTGAGGAGCTTTGAGAAGTGTTGTTATCAAGATTCAGATTATACATTCTTTTTCCTTCTTGGCGACAATTTTATTCAAGATATTTTATGCAGGATTGTTTTTCTCCCACCTCTAACTCATTAACAAGCCTACAGTGACTTCAGATAATGTGTGGGAATGGGTTAATACTGATAGGTAACAAGTATTGATGGAATAACTTACTATTCAGCATACTAAGCCAAACTGTGTTTATAAATGGCATTATACAGTATGGAAACAATTAAATGAGTTGTCATATCATGTTTTTCATTCATTTTCAGGGAAAAAGCTGGCCAGTAATTCATTCCTAAGTCCACAGTGGGGTGGTATCCATATATACAACATAGATCCACCATCCGATAATGAAACATTGCCTACTCAAAAGGAGATCGTTATGTCTCAAGTCATGGGAGTCTTTATTTCACAACTGCGACTTCTACTAAATCTTCACTCACAGGTTCATTTGTAACTATGTATCCAAGCTTGAATAATGTACATATCCTTGTGTACATAATGAATGTAACTGTGGATTATGCTGGGCAGAAAAAAAGAGTTTTCTTCATTCAAAATTATTTATGCTTTTTCGTTTATTTTGTATTGTTGGTTCTATATGATAAGTAATTATATTTTTTGTACTTTGTTTCTTTATTTAGAATAATGGTTTGTAAAGTCATAAAAATCTGTGATTTAGTATAGTATCATATTGGTAACATTCCATTTTGTCAAAAGAAAGATGCAATTTCCCTCTGTTACCATTTGTCTGATATTATAAGCTCTTCTGTGTTGAAGACAAAATCAAGCTGTTATGATCACTGTGTTGTCGTTGTCATGCAAAAACTTTAATGTAGCCCATTACTCAAACACTTAAAAGATATTAACACGACATTTGGAATGCTTGATTATCATGATAATGTGCAGTTGCAAGACAAGGCATTATTCTGGAAGATATATTTTCGTAGTTATGCTCTTTTTTAACTAGAAATTTTGGTCAAAATTGCTTATTAAATAGAATGATGTAAAACAGATGAGTGTTGGTACCACTCTGTGGAGCTCTAGTTTTAAAATTTGTTGTTAGTAAATTTTATGAAAAAGGTGGAGTGTCTCCATCTAAAACCCCTCCCCTTGTATGCCTTGTAGGAAATTGCTGATTGATTGGGTACAACATTGTATTGATATTCTTTTTCTCATTTCAGGTTTTACCAGATGTTCAGTATTTACCACTTGGAAAAAATTCAGTTACAGAATGGGTAAGTTCATTTTGCATTAAAATAATGTCTTTACACATTATACTCATACCTTCTTGAAAGTGTCAAAAGTAAAGCCCTTAAATATAATTGTTAAATATATAACACTGATTTCACTCACCCAGAATTGCAGGATTGTGTTAAGTTCTTTAAGTTATGAGAAAACTATGAATTCACATTGCTATTATGTATTTATGTCTTATATATTATCTTACTTTGATAATTCCAATCACTGTATATTTTTCTTACTCATTTTACTCTTTATACCAAATAAAAAAACTTGACTTTCTTTCAAACACATTGTCCTCTGTTTTATTCCAGCTCTTTAAAATTCAATTAATTTCTCACTTATAGGAATTAGACAGTTGGTTACGTTGTAGATGTATAGAAAATTTGGCAACCTCATCTGCCACATTACAGTCACTTGCTCAACTTCTTGGAAAGATCAGTAACATCGTCATTAATGACGATATCGGGAAAGAGGTATGGTTACAAATAACAAATGATAGAAAATTATTGATATAACGTTCTACAATACAGAAATGAAATTAAAACTGTGTCAGACTTGTGTCTACTTGATCTCATGAAAGAAAATTAAGACAAATGAAGCTTGAGATTCAAAATACACCTCATGATCTATTAAATTGATTTATCTATTAAATTGATTTTTCCATTATCTTCTATAGTGCAAAAATAAATTCTCATTTACTTCATTCTAATTTTACTTTAAACAAAGTATTTTTTCTTGATATTCATGCACTCACCTTTTCAGTAATATCTATCCGATTATAATGTGATTATAGATACTGCCTGAAAAACTGTTGCTTTTGAAACTGTCATTATAGCAAACAACCCTCATCTTGTGTAATAAATCAACAGATTTTAGGCTTGATCCATCATACTAATTTTAGATTCAAAACTAAGGTCATTTTCCTCAGAACCTTCATAATGAATACTGTGTAAGATTCATACTGAATTTTGACTTTATATTTTACTTAGGTACACCAGGCTGTAGAGTCCATGCAGGAATCTTTACAGTTACTGTCTGATGGTTTTCTTACGGAAGCATATCAATATTCCAAAGATGCTATTCTTGCCTCAGGTACAGTATTCTATAACTGAAATTTACATTATTTGTTTGATCTCTTTTGAAGAAAGTATTTGAAATATTGAGATGAGGATAGCATGCTTTTTTTGTTTTTAGATTTGTCATCTATGTATTAAATAGTGTTTGCTGACCTTAAGGGGATGTTTAACGATTTAATTGGAGGAGCCTATGTGGTCATGGTCACTGATTAGTATTCACTAGCCTCCCACTATTGGTGTTTAATCCTACCCGGACCAAATTTCATGTAAGAAAACTGTCCAGCAAGCCCACGGAAGGTCGGTGGTTCTTCCCAGGTATACACCAGGAGTGTCCTCCGCTGCCCAAACTGGATATGTTGTCAAATGACCCTGGCTGTTGGTATGACATTAAAACTCTAGAGGACAGATTTAGTGAGACTGAACAAGGATTGAACCTGCTTTGATACCTTAGACAGAGTTTAGCAATTATTAATCTGACCACCTCACAGATAGGGCTATCTCACCAATTCCGCAGAGTTATGCATATTACCGTGATAAATTGATTTTCATATTATCATATGAATTAATATGAGTGCATATTGTATATTAAATGCATATCTTAGTTCATGATAAGTATCATCTTTGAATTGGTAATTTCATTTCCATGTTTATTGATTTATAAGTTGTACTCAATTTAATCATTAATAGTCAGTACTTAGTGATTGCTTGCAAAGGATCACAATTATAGTCAGTAAAAATTTGAGAAGTTGAAAATGTGATTACCAATCATAATCTCTTGTTATTTCAGAGAAAGCATTTTTTGATCCATCATTATTAGAATTATTGTATTTTCCTGAGGATCAAAAGTGAGTAATTTAAGTATATTTGTGTTATTCTGTCAGAACAGTATAACCTCGGTATTGAGACTTTATTTGGGATATAAAAAATAGTGTTAATTTTAAGGTGGTCTCATTATCAAGTTGTACTGTTGTAGAAATGCTGAAATTTCCACAAAATAATGCATGATGCCACAATTGCAATTTTAGTGGTTATTTTATGCAAATATGAAGTAGTACAAGGGTATGGTACTGCTTGACAAGCATTCCAAATAATTTGCCATTTCTTAGGTGCATCATTAAATGCATTGTTTAAATATCTGTATTGCATTGTTAATACAGTATAACAATGGTTTCCATGGGACCCAGATAGTTACTTCACTATCCAAATTTAACTCTTTCCAATATACTGAAATAATTAACAGCATGTTTGGGGAAACATGATTTCTTCATCTTGTTCTTTGCTACAATTTAGTTCATTTTAACAGTGTTTGACTGTATTCATTTGAACTGGTATGGTAAACAGATAAATCTTATCTATTTCAGATTCGCCATTTACATTCCATTATTCTTACCTATCAGTTTTCCTGTGCTGGCTTCATTGTGGCAGTCCTATAAATGGTACAAAGGTCTTAACAAACCAAAGAAAGAATAAGAACTCTTATTTGTGAACAAGATTAGTCGAAGTCCATTATTCACCAGACCAATATGTATGCATTTACAGTTGAGGAAAATACAGTCTTGAATCGGAAGGATTTGTTGAGTAACTTTTGCCCGTGATTGTATTTGATAGTTTTTCATTCAGTTCACAGTACCTAGTCTGTATGCTAGGACTTACATATGATGTTCATAGTGCTGTGTAGATTTTCAGTCAACATGAAAATGTAATTTTTGGTTCGATAACTGACTTCATAGGACTGAAATGTAATCTCTGAAATGAGATAAATGAGCATAGAAAGTTTATTAGGGATCCTGGCAGTTTGCAGAAGACAAATTTTCATTTCTTTTTTTACTGCATTTAATTGTATACATTAATAAATTGTACATAAGTTTTTTTCTATTTGCTTAATGCAGTTATTTTGTATCAAAATTTTCATGAAAGCATTTTTTTCCCTATATGCATCAAGTATTTTAAAAGTGTGCGAAGGAACATCACCGGAAACAATTTATTTAGTCAGCTGATCAATTCTGTATATTCTATGATTTAGTGATATGGAAGTCTTTGGAAGAGCTTGTCCTTTGAATGAAAAGATGTCTGTGTTTTACATTAGTGGCAAAATATACTGTAATGTGCAATTGGCTCTGTAAGAGAAATTAATTTGGCCTCCATGGTAGAATAGTTATGGTCTCAAGACTTGTAATGACGAGCCCCTCACCACTGTGAGGTCAAATTCCACCCAGGATCAGACAAATTTCAAGTGAGGAAGCTATCTAGCTAGCTTATGGAAGGTCGGTGATTCTACCAAGGTGTACTCTTGGGTTGTTCTTTTACAGGACCCTGGCTGTTGAAGAAATCAATCATGTGATAACCATGTGTTAATTAAGAGTTAATTGTGTCTTATTTGTGTAAAACATATGTTAAACAGGTAAACACCATTTATTGAACCTTTGTTCATTTTGCATGTATGTATATTTGAAATGTTCATAAGTGCTTCATTATTTATATACAGTAACTATGACATGGAATAAAACATATCTGTGTGTTTTCATACTCATGCCATTTTTTCATTAATAATCCCACAAGCACTGCTTAGTTCAATTTGGCGGGGCCTTAGGTCTTTATACCAAGGGTACGTCAGTTCAGACCCCAGGCACACTTCTTGTTCTTTGTAAAAATCTGTGGAAGACATTTTGTCTAGACCCTTTTGTCCTCCATTGCTGATTGCTTATGTGGAGAAATTGACAGTTACTTGTGGAGAACAGGGTTAGTACTGGTACAAAATCCAGGAAAACTGGTTTGTTCTGGTACTTTAGAAAAGCTCGTTAGGTTAACTGCCCACCAGTGTATATCTGAAACATTGATGAAAATATGCACAAAACTTGATATTTCATATTTTATTTAGCAATGACAAAAACAGTCATACATTTAATTTATATGTGAGTTATACATTGATAAAGTGGACCCATTTTGGTCAACATTGTTATTACAGAATTTATTTTTTTCAGCGGTATAAACACAATTTATTAAGAGCTCCATCAATATCACAATACCTCACTATGTTCACAAAATGGGTTTAACAAGCATTGTTGATGGTGATGTTATGTAATTATGTTAGTCTTGAATTACATATGTATGATAAATGTTACACTTATTATAAAGTAATGGTTTTATCAGGCACTCTTTTGAACCGTTTTCATCGTTTCTAATAAAAAAACCTACTTCAACATGTTAAGTTTGTCTTAATTTCTTTTTTACTATATTAAAACCTCATTATCTCGAGGAGCGAGACTCGATGCTCGTGATAAACATGATGCTCATTATAACAAGGTATTTGTTTGTTGGTTGAAAATTATACACAAGTATGAGTAAAAATTGATCGGACTTTAAAAACTCCTTGAGATAAGTCAGGAGCTCATGATATTGATGCTCATAATAATGAAGTTTTAAGGTATCTTGAAAACAGTTTTTGATCTGTTTTTTCCAGTCCATTTAATTTTCGAATCCAAGGACTAATTAAAATCTAATTAAATCATAAATCCTTGCCAACAATATCAGGAGATTGTTCAAGATATCAGCAAATAAATACTTCAATACAACATGTATTTGATAAGATCTTGTAAGGTAATTGTTTACGCAATATCAAGATTTAATTTAAGTCAAAAGTAAGACAAAATACATTCACATTTTCACCTCCAGCTAAAACTATCGGCAATAATGCCAAACATACTGTACTTAATGATACCAAATATCAGAACGCATGCATTATAATGTATATATAGAAGTCACATGGAGTTTCATATCAAGATAACATACATTTGAAGTCTGTACTATTGCAAATAATTCAACTGATGCGCTAAATCTTTGGCTAGATGTCACATTCCACAACAAATTAGGGCGCACTCAACCATTATTACACTGCTGTAGTATTTAAATGCATTCTGTTACCATAAAGTGTTTTTTTATATCAGTGAATTTGTTTGGAAGGGGAAATATAGCATGATAAATCAGAAAAAAAGAGAAAATTTGAAAAACTATCTTAATATTTATATGGCATTTTTAGGGGAAAATATGACTTGTTTGGCTTGGAAAAACAGCTGATATTCAGTTGTGAAATATACAAAAAAAACCACTGTATTAGTACAGCATCAACAGTTTACATCTATCTAGAGGAATTTTGGCTTACACAAGTTTCAAACATAAATAATGTACTAATTTTACTCATCTTTTCCATATAACACAAATGTTACAATGTACAAGTGTCTGAACAATGTAGAATGATACCTTTAATGCATCTAAACAGAAATTAAAATTGCAAATCATTTGTTATGGACCAATATGAAATATGTGAGCACTTGAAGTTACTTGTTTCAAAGTCATTTTTTTATAATTTTAAGGGCTGACTGAAGTTCATGGAGTGATCAGTTTATCAAAATTCTTTAAGATTTATACCCTTATAATTGGTTTGCAGTTATGCAACCAGATCACTCAAAATTCCCCCAACACCATATTTTTTTCATTCTTTATATCAACTTATTGTTTTCAGTACAAGCATATAGTTGTTAAAAGTTTTGGTCTTGTAACCCCAAACCAACTTTATGGATGGCTCCAAGTATGAATGTGAATACAAAGATATTTACCGCCACAAGTGTTGTTACATAAAGATGAACTATTGGCATATCAAATAACCAAACAATGCAGTAGCATTTAAAGTGTTCTGCTGTAGCATGCTTAAAGTACTAGTACTAAGTAAAATAAATGAAAAGATAGTGCAGTCAAAGGTTTGTTTTTATGTGAGTTATTGTCACTGGGGTTTAACGCTGTTTTTTCACCGATTTTTCAGTTATATGCGGTTCACCTAACCAGTTTTCCAGGACTGTGTACTAACAAGTACTAACTTATCCTTCCACAAGGAGCCGACAACTTCCTCACATATTGAGGAAAATCGACATTTTTTTGTCAAATTTTCATGGAAGGGTATAACCTGCTGTGACCAGGATTTGAACCAGGATCTCCAGGTTACAAGTCCAGCACACTAACCACTAGACCATGGCCGCAGCCTTAAATGTTTTGAGGGATGTACGGCATTGAAGTAGTATGTTTTGGATAATGCGGTACAATGATTTCCTTATACATTTACTTGTATTCATATGAAGCTGGCATGAAAACACGCAATGGCATGAAAACGCGTTTATTTTAGTCGCTTAAAACTTGAGGTCTTGTACCCAAAACCCACTATGTACATTTAAGAATCAGAATAACTACATCCCTGTATGTTGTTAGTACTGTGTGCCAAGGGGCAAAATGAAGAAAAAAGTCAGTGCTGATTGTCCACCAATAAAAAGCAAAAAGAAGAAGAAATCCAAAATACGAGCGACTTCAGCCCATTCTACTTGTGGTGGGTTTTCCCGATCCGCTTTTCGACAGACCTTACAGCGTAATAAGCGAACAAACTTCTGCAAGATTTCTGGGACCTGTAAAAAATGAAAAAAACCCTCTTAGTTATGAAAATCGAATCAATGATGAACATTGACATCAAACTGAATCGTAATTATTGTAATTGGTAGATTTGCAGACACACTATATATTGAAAACCGGACGCAAAGTGAAGTTTTACCGTAAATATTACATTTTTTTGTAAATTGTTCAACCTTCACACCTGTCATCAACGGCACAAACTGTACTTCCATTTTTTTGGGGGGGGGCAGGTATCCCAAACAATGGTCTTTGATTCTTCAACGGTACTGACGCGCACGAATCATTGAAAACAGCAATGGAGGTCGAATGGTCTTCAAACAAATCGTCACAAAGAACATGTGTAGACCATACGTTTTCCTTACAGAGCGAAGCGCACAGGCTTGAATTGATTATCTACATGCACAACCAGTGATAAATAAAAGCAATACCTTATCTCTTTCCGGTTTATGATAGATTCTCATCATCATGATTGTCACGATGTTTACAAACACACTACAGCACATCATAAGGAAGATGTAAACACATAATAAGGACATCGGACTCGCGATTTGTGGAAGAAAATCCATTGTCGTCTGCATCATGACGACGAAAGACAGGAAACACGTGATACAGAATCCTGAAAGGAATTATGGGATTGAAAAGTCGGCTAAAATATTCGAATTTTCAGAATTGATAATGAAATACCTGTAATTGTATTTTATTTTGTAATGGAACTCAAATGTTAATAGCCTGGAAATTGCTTATTTTCAGACTACTTACGTCTTCTACATATATTTGTATCCGTTTTTGAATTTACAGCAGTATGTGTGTACAGAATATGTAATTCGATATAGGTTCTGATGGGACACTGGACAATTTTCGCAAGAATGGAAAAACAGCCATATTTACGGTTACTTGCCAAAATAGGGTGAGTAGGCCGCAATTTTTTTCTTTTATTCGATTCGTCCCCGAATATTTCCGTACACTGGTTTTGCGATTAAAAAGTTTTGAGTCGGTGCCAAATAATAGGATCGGTCGGATAACCAGAAACACGCCCGTTTTTTTCTGGCATAATAATTTTCAACGTTTGACAGATAGTAAAGTGGAACCTCTCTAATCATGAAATCACGCTGATCCAACCAAAGTTCCAGTACCGATTTTTTATTCAAATGTCAGTAGTAAAACTACTTGCATATTTTTGTCTTAAACAAAATCCTTCTGGAATACCAATAAAGCCGAACTTTTTCGCTAGACCCGGATTAAAACGGATTAGAGAAGTACCACTGCAGGAACATTCACACATTTCACCGTACCTATACGTTCACCGCTCTCCGCCGGAAGTAAGAATACAAATCCGTTGAGCAGACCAAGTAGAAGAATCGGAAGTGCAACGTTCAGGATGAAATAGAGTGGTTCCCGTTCTATAGTGATTTTGAATTGCGTATAATCGGAACCACCGCCTGGATATACACTGGTCGTAGTAGAAATGATCTTCCATACACTATTTTCTTCATAATCACTGTAAAGGAATATACATATATAGGTTTTAATTATGAAAATTGACGCATTCACCAGTGAAATTTTCCACTTCCATTTCCCTTGAAATTACTGAAGCCTTAACTGAAATAAAAATTGCTAAGGAGAAAAAAATGGGACCGAACTTGTGGATGCAATACCAACCGGATCACAGAATCTGAATTGGATTGCCGAAGCAGTCAACCTGCCCTCTAAATAACACATTTAATTTGTGAAGACAAAGACGTGTTTTGACATTTCATCCGTTATAATAATGGTACATTTGTCCAAGTAATTTGACTGTTTGTCACGGAAACACATATATTTGATCAGATGGCCCGTCCGAATTCAATTATGTAATCGGACAAGTGAAGAGCCGTATTAGTAAGGCTAGATAATGGCGTATTTTGGTAATATAGAAACTAGGAGAGCACAACAAAAATGTGTATATTTATGAAAGGAATCGACTACTGAACTTGAGTAGTCTTACCTTGTGTCCCAATCGCCTCTGGTCAGCTGTAGACGTACTTCAGTGGTCTTATAGCCCCAGGCCGTGTACGTAAAATCACAGACTTGTCTGTCAAATGGATAAAACGTTACATCTGGTTTGCAAGAACACCGAAGTAGCACACGCGGATGCCAGTGGACAGTTTGTGTGGCAATGTCATATTTAAGCTTGTAAGTATTGTCCCCAATATTTTTCACCGTGTCTACTGCATTTACAAGAACAATAGATGGAGACCAAGCCTTGTCCTGGTCAATTAACACGGAATCCACGGCGTATGACGAAAAATCAATTTGATTAATTTTTTCGTCGACCCAGCTGAGCTCCATATTTCCACTTATCTCAATTTGGCCTTTCACGGCGTCAAAATTATTCAATGAATTCAGACTGAGCGACATCTTGACCCTGATTGGGTGCGATTGATTCTCAACCGGTATTATATCAGTCAAACTGGTTCCACTGTTGTAGTAGAGATTATATATATCCAAATACGAGCTCCGTGAATCATTCCAAGAACTATGAACAGTTTTATGCAATATGAAAGCAAATAATAGTATTTTCATTGTATCTCCCGCCATTTTTCTCAAATTATCCACTTATGGTCCCGATAGCTCTATAGCTCTCGAAGAAGCCTTCAGTTTCTTAACTTCAATATTAAACAGCGTCTTTACATGAGCTCGGTGATTTTTAAACTAAACATTGTGATCGGATGGTTGGAACTGAATTAATTATTTTATCATTATTAAGGTCATTTTTTACAAGCGCGATGTGTTTTTGTTCACATACAATGACGCGTTACTATCGCACGCTGATCTCTGTGTGAATAGTCGTGACGAATAAGGTATGATTGGGACACTAAATTATTCGATATAATAAGTTGATAAGTGTCATTGTTGCCAACTTATAATTACTGCTTTTATTCTGTAATACAATGCACTAGCTTATGTATTAAAAAATAAAACAACGCCACACAGGCTTTGTCATTTTTACCTATGCCCCCTTTTAATTCAAGTGCGCATTAACCAAGATTCGAAATATTGAAGAATTCTAGTATTTAAGAACTGAATATAGATAAATATTCTGTAAGACCGTACATACAGAACAATTCCATACTAAAACCACTTCATTTTTATAAAGATTTATTTCCATTCTACCTTTCTCTATTACTTCTATAATGATTTCAAATTGATAATGAGACTGCATTAATATTAAGACCGTTATGACTCAACGTGGTCCTAATATTCAGGTTTTACACTTCACACTTAAAATAGTTACTTTTTCAAGAGTAAGTAAGGTTTGTACATGTATCTGTTACTTTGTTGAAATTTAAGTTGGTTTATCCTTTGTTCCCATACAAATTACGTGGGCACCCTTAAATTTCGTGATCGATTTGATTTTATGAGATCAGTTCTTCTTGATGATGCGAAACTCACAATCTTAAAGTTAAAACCTAGTTTGTTTGTATTTCAGATAGTGATACTTGTCGGATGCAACTGTATTTCGACATAATGATTTGATTGAGTACATTTGATGAAATAACTGAAATTCAGTCAAAACATTTCCGCCAGCATTCGACAGTTAGATATGGAACAGGCGCGTCAAAAGGCGTATCTAAGGATCTAGACGGGAACACACCGCATGAAAGAAGAAATACAACTCCATGTGGCGTGATTCAGGTTCAAAGTAAAAATGATATTGGCCATTGTTTGTACAAAACCTCTGAAAAGCTCTATATTTTTTTAAATTTTGCATTAGTAGGATTATTAACCGTCGGTTCCCATTTAAAAGCCTGTATACAGAAAATGTATCGAGAAAAATTGGTAAAAAATTGTTAGAAGGTTATATGGTCTCAATTCAACCTATGAACACGGTCAAAGAAACGGAGTATGGTCTTTATGCACAGATGGAGTTTATATAGATGGTGCTTGATTTGTTATATCAGTATCACAATACTGCAGTAAAACCTCAATAATGAGACCACTTTCGGGACCCAAATATTCGGTCGTAATTCTGAGGTGGTCTAATCATCAAATTGAATGAAAGGGGAGTTATGGAAAGCCTGTCCGAAAATAAGTGGTCGGTATGACAAGGTGGTCGTAATATTGAGGTGGTCGCAATGTGAAGTTTTACTGTAAAAGGTATTTGATTTGTGATATCAGTATTACAATAATGCTACATGTATAGTAATGTGTGTTAGCTTATATAATACAAGCAACATCAAGTTTTCAGTACAATGTGTTATGAATTTGTGTCGCTAATCTGAAGTTGAAATCTTGTAAGTCAGACCTAAACAAAAAAAGTTTCCGGTTACATGCCCCAAAAAATATGGGTTGGTAGGTAGGGATTTTTTCTTTTATGTTTTTACATATATCGGCAACATTGTTGTGAAAATTACAATATAGCACAAAGATTTGAATGCCGTAAAAACTTTTGAGTCGGCAGGTAAAAGATGGGGCGGTCGGGTAACCGGAAACAAACCAATGCTACTTTTTTAGGTCTCATGTTTTATTCTGGTTTCCAACAAAATACCTGTTCAAATGTACTGAGCTTCAGTAGTATAAGAGCAACTTTTAAGGACTGGCTGAACTGTTATTTATTGCGGTGATAAGTTCAACCTTTTTACAAAGTAGGGTATTGCAGTTGTAATGCCACGCGTGCTAAATGACTGAATTTCAGACAATTTCGTGTTAAGGCCACGTCTAATGAATAAGTCCTACATCGGATTTGTCGCTCCTATTTATTTGAAATGTAAAGTATTTTTTTTTCGTTCGCACCATCGAACAAAAGTAAGTAAAGCAGTTTGCTATTTTCTCTCACTACCCGGAACAATTCTAGTATTTTCTTTCATTAATCGGGAAATTGTCATGAATAGCACCCAAGTAGCAAAACTGCGGAAAAGTTCCTTAAAGAATTCCTTTTCGTTCAATCTACGTCGTTTTCGACGTCTTCTGAATATTTGAGTACATGTTACTTTTGGAGCCATTTCTGAGACACAAACACAGAGCAACATTGTATTCCACGTACCATGTACTTTCAATACACGGCCCATAGCACTGGCATACTGCAAAGTTTCAGCTCTAAAGCAAACCACTGGACACGAGGATGTTATTTGACAGATACTAGTATTTTTCCTCGCTCTTCGCTGGCACGTATTTCGTTTAAAAGTAAAGAAAATATTCAAATTTCGCTGGCCGCTCTTACCTTTTTAAAAATCCGATGAACAGCTTATTAATTTAGCGTAGCCTAATGATTTGTGTGCGTGTCTACAGAAATCAGACGACAGAAACAATATCTCATTGTCCCTTGCATGACGGCCAATTAGGCATCAAATTATTGATCGTCGTCGATAATTAATGAACACTGTAATTTGGTCGCGAAAATCTTCATTAAATAATACTTAGCGGTATTTGTGATGTGGAGATATTTTAAACAACTCAATATTTTAAACAACTCGATTATTGCCCGAAATGCTTGAGAAATTGTATCAGTTCGCATTTGTATGCGTAAATCAATTCAGTGTGCCGCGTATATAATACATTTGATGTCGGACAATTAATGAAATGTAGGAAGATGACAATTAAAGATACTGTTTTATAAGTAAAATGTATTTGTCAAAATAAATATGAATTGATATCAGCCCTCCCACACGCTTTTTGTACAATGTCCGCTTTGTGTCAGTTATATGCATGTGTAGCCCTACTCATTAGATGGACTAATGCATATGTTTTGGAAGTGTTACGATATAGTTATACATATACATATATTGCATATAAATGTACGATGTATAGTGCGACCTTTCCAGAGCGGTCCTCTCTTGAGCACCAACCTCACATCAACATCAGCATGATTTTTTTCCACTGCACGATTTAACTTTTAATTTGATTTCTCTCGTGCAACAACCTCTCAACAACATCATAAATTTGCTTCTTCCAAATGGTGTTGCTTTAGAGAGGTTGCGCTGTATATTTAGCAGTTACTGCCCTTTGAAGTGAATCTCCGTGCTCGAATGGTTGTAATAATATATATAACAAATTGAATATTCGAATATCTTTTTTGATATTCGTTCCTATCCCTAATAATAATAATAATGATAATAATAATAATAATGATGATGATGATAATAATGAAAATAATAATAATGATAATAATGATGATAATAATAATGGCAGCATTTGTAAAGCTTTAACAAGGAGAAACACTGAAAGGAATTATTTCATTTTATTAAATTCATTTACTATAATACAACGATTCATATCTATAAAAATGTTTAAAATAGTTAATAGGTGAGAAATAGATGCACACACACAAATTCAAAAATCAATAGATAATACATTAAAATATTCCTAGTTTCTTACAGACAAAAAAATGCATTGCAGTTATAAATCACTATTCTCACTAGTTACGTTTAAATGATTGTTAGATGTGACACGCCAAAAGTTAACGTGGCGTCTGAGCGTCCTATAATTATGCGCGTTACATCTAACAACGATAATTATGAATAATAATGTTCACAAACCTTCTTCCTTTGTAAACAGTTCTAGACGCGAAACATTGAATAAACAGTGTAAGTACTTGACAAAATGAAAATCACCCAAGCTCGTCTGATGTGCACTATTTTGCAATCACATGGATTATGGTGTCACATTCATGTTCTTTCATGATCGCATTAATGAGACTAGTTTATTAAGTAGAACAATTGGTACTATCAGTAGCAAATGTGATAAAATTGTACAATTACATGGAATATTTCAAAAATGAGTTCCGTCATTTGTTACTAATCACTGAATATTGAACAACATGTGTGATCCAGATCTGACGAAGACCTGACCTGAAACACAATTACAATGATGTCTGCGAATCAAATTCTATACAAGCTACAAGAGATAGACCGAAGTTTTAGAACTATGCAACAGTTACTCGCAACGTTTGCCTTTCGTGTGTCTAAAGCACAAACATTTCTCTTCATCGTTCGGTTCAGGCTTCGCCCATTTCAACCATGTGTTGATTTCATGTTCTTTCATTTTCATCTTCAACAAAGCACTCTTTGTTTTTTCATGCACAAGTCTTTCTTCCACTAGTTCAATTTTTGTTATTTTACTCTGCTCCAATTCTTCCTCCATTTCTGTAAAGGATTTGGAAAAGCTTTCTTGCAGTGAACAACTCGATGCTAGTTTTACCTGGACATCCAATGAGCAGACTGTAAGAATTTCATCAATTCGACTGCTGTATTGTTTAGCTATTGTTTCTATGTTCGACTTGATACTATTCTGTGAGTCGTCCCAATCCTCCCTCATTTTCGATGCTTCCAGTTCTCCAATTACATCATTGGTTTCCATGGTTTCAAAAAGGGTTTGTATGCGACCGTTCATACGTCCTTGCTCGGTTAAAAACTCATTTGTCGAATATTTAAGGCTCTTTTCAAGTTTTTCTATGATATGTTTCCGATGGAATTCGTCAAGGAATTTTTCGTGCATGCTCTTTGTATTTTCAAATATTTCATCCACCTCTTCCCTCAGATGGGTTTTCCAGGTTTCGAGGGTTTCTAAGAATTCGTCTCTTCTTTGTTCTATTTCTCTACACCTCTTATCCATATCGTGCCTAATTTGTTTCAGATTAGCTGCATAATCATCTTCAATTTTGTTGCACAACTTTTCTAATATCTTCAACTTCGTCTTGTCGCTCACGTGTTTCTCTTTCATGATTTGTCTTCTTCTCGTTGGGTCTGATTTGTATGACAGTTCTTCTATGCATACCGACCGAACCTTGTCAAAGCAATGGTTATCAGCGGCGCTTAAATACTTCATGACGTCATGCACGGGGATGTTTCCAGTGTCATGCTCCTTTTGCAGCGCCGCCAAAGAGCTCAGGAAGGACTTGCCACATATTTTAATCAGCGTTTTTATCTGATAATGCTCTGCTAATGGTAAGACACGCAGTGCTTCCTCGCCTGAAAAAGAAATTAAAAGTTTCGGCCCATACATTTTCATTGCGATTAAAATTATAAATGCGGGAATAAACTACTAAGATAAGGCCAAAATAAAGTCCTGGTTGCGGTTACCCGACGGAACCTTCTTTTGGCGCCGAACCTAGCATTTCTGACGGTAAAATCCAAAGTACGAAAATATTTTGGAACGAATCGTACCTCGTATTTTCATGAAGCTATAGTTAGAAAAATAGACCTGAAAAGAAAGTTTTCCGACCTACCTGTCCCATGTTTTTGGTCAAGCTATGTTCATAGCCAGCTAATGCTATTTGCAAGTTCAACTGAGAAAATTTAACTTTTTAACCCTCGGTATATGTTCAAATATGTTCAATTAGGCAAATTCATTGGGGCCTATGTGGTCGTGTGGTTATGGTCTCTGACTAGAAATCACTAACCTCTCACTGCTGTGAGTTCGAATCCGAACTGGGACAAGAAACTGTCTAGCTTACGGGAGGCAGTTGGTTCTACCTAGGTGTACGCCAGTTGTCTTCGTTCACCTTTAAAGCAGGAAAGTCGCCAAATGACCCTGGTTATTGGTGCGGCGTTAAATCTCAGTGAAAAAAAACAGACCATCGCCTTATTTTGAGATTTTGACACGCAATACTCTAAATATAAACTGTATCGAGGTTAGAACCAGACTTCGTATTCTGAGATCGTGAGTTGGGATCCAGTCTGTGGTTAGGTTAATTTTATTCCTATTCGTTGCGAATAAATATTATTTTCGACGATTTTCCCTATAGTTTATGCCAATTATGAAAGGAAAATGATTTAACTAAAATATTCATGCACCAGGCTTGTTTTATTGTGTTTTTCAGTAATGTAAAGAACAATTACGTATGTCAAGCATTGTTATAGTACAATGTTGAAATTTGGTCCAGGGAATTCAGTTTGTGGTTCAAAAGCGCCATCGGATTTGCTAATTATGAATATATTATTGACAACTATGTATACAAAGCCGACTGTTTTAAACAACATTTAAATATTAATTGATAAGTGTATTTTATTATGTCTTTGTTTATATAAGTATCAAATATTTATTAAACGATATTACGAAGCCCAATAGTTGCATTTTGATCAATATACAAATTAAAACGCTGACTTCCAACGGTAGAACCTATATCATAATAAAATTCTAGTGATTAATTACAAAATCTCGGCGCTCTTTAAAATACTCTATTTAATCATGCAGTTCAAATCAACCGGCACACCTAGGTACTTATACACCTCCTTTACTTTACGGGAAGACCCGAGTTTTGCCGAATGTTTCCGAAGGCGATAAAAAATACTCGACACAAATGAGTGTACAAGTTTATTATTAGACAGATAGCTAACCAACTAAAACCCGTACATCGAATTTAATTTTACAAACAAATATAATATCTATTGACGCCATTTATGCTGTTCATGTATCATATTGCTTGCTCAGTCATTAATTATAAGCTAGCTTTTTAAAGTTGAATAATTAATATGAATAATAATATCGATTATGCACGCGACAAAAGACAGTAGAGTTATAATACATCTGTATAATGAGTTTGACTGGCTTTGTTGATGGTATCTGTTCATCTATAATATCATGTGTTAGTTCACTCTCATTGGAAATTGCTAAAATTTTAAAACCTATTGATTCTCGGTTTTTGAGCAATCTAATTACATTCTGAAATACCAATTGTGTGCTACATTCTTTATGCAAAATGGCTAATTCTCATTTAACAAAATGATAACAGGTAAATATACACAAACCTGTCAAATCTTTGAAGTCCCTCATCGATGGTAAACTAGCAATCATCAATTTCATGTCTTTATACTTCGTGTTGGGTACTTCCAGTTTCAAGCGTTTTCCTGATATCTCCATCAGATCGGAATCTTCAATCTCCATTTGCTGAGAATTTCGAGCGTTCAAAATCAGTTTCTTAAAAACGCTTGAATTGTACGCCAGCACTCCACTCGTTGCTTTAATCTTCCTCCCTTCAACAACCAAGTCCATATCATATAATTCAGTATCATCACGTCTGCTGCTGCCTCTTGATGCATTTCTTCCAGACATGGTTGCCTTTCTGTGACTTTAGATAGACAAAAATCACTAAGTTTAAATCAAAATGTTTATAGTTCGTTCGTTTTTTTAACTTCCGTTTATGTTAGAATACTGTTTCAATATCAGATTCGTGCAATACAGCGTTTTTAGAAAATGAAAACTGCAACCCAATACCACACAATCGTTTATTGACAATCTTCACAATCGTTTTTTCGTGCACATAATTTTCCTGTAATAACCGGTCCGGTTCTATTAATAAGCCACAGGTAACAAATAGAAGCATTGAAACTTTATTTATTATCGACCTACGATATAGTTATAAATCCATAAAATCTGTTGGTAGCGATCCAATAAAGTTGTTTAAATCTTCAGCTCGTGTGGAGTTGCACTATACTCCCGCTATAGTGTTGAATGCGGGGTAAGATTTATATAACGTGGGTCGACAATAAGCCATCCCATATATGCAGTTGATTGAGCTGTAGTCGGATATGAGTTTAATAAAACTCGTATTGATAAATCTACGACAGTAATTCACACCGAGCTCGCGTGGTTGAAACATTATAAACAAAACATTAAAAAAATTTAGACCAAATTTAAGATATATTTGTTTTCCGTCCCTATGCAATAAGTATCGGGACAAATGCTCTTGGTCTACGATTCCATAGCCATGAAAAAAAGAAACATATGCATATTATATTTTAAACAGTAAAACCCCTGAAAACCGGACCCCTTCCGGACTGGGTTAAAAGTCCGATTATCTGAGAATTCCGGTTTTCAGAGAACTATTGAGTGTAGAAGAGAAAAAATGGGACGTGAAAATTCATCCGATTTTCAGAGAATTGCGGTTTTAAGGGAGTCCCGTTTTCAAGGGCTGTACTGTATATACATGTATATTGCTGTCAGATTCAGTTGCTAAAATTATAATCAAGAGAAAGCAAACGTTTTAAATAAGGCCATAAATTCGTTTTTACTTCTATTTTACCCTCTCCAACTAAACTTAAGTACAGTAATACAGATTTTATGGATCACAAATGTATATGTGCACTCGTTCTATACTCTACATTCATTTAGGGCAATCAATCTAATCGAATGTCTGTAATTCGTGGTCAAAATACGTGAGCTTAACCAAGTTTATATCTTGGATAAGACGCTATAAAACGCGGTCAGAACAAGTCTATAACAATGACCATCTTGTGTTTTTACAGGTCAATCGTAGTATTGGAACATGTTATTTATATTTCTTTATTTTCTAACTATGCACATATTTGATATTTTATGATACTAAAATAACAGTCTTACATGTTACTTATGCTGGCATAATACGGTAAGACTACGCATAGCGACCACCTCAATATTATGACCATCTTGTTATAACAACCACTTATTTTCAGACCGACTTTCGATAATTCCCCAATAACTGGGGTTTTGCTGTATATGCATTCGCGTACGCTTTGGAAACAATGTAAAACCAAGTCGGTTTATATTAATTTAATGTTTGTTTTATATTGCTTATACTCTATGGTTTATCACAAGACTCCATGATCTACATGGCGTGCATACGTTGTATGAACTAGAGGTGAGCTCGCACTAGTGCCTGATTGGACATGGAACAAAAGACAGAGCTCCCCCCAGTCCAACACTTGTCAAGACGCGAAAAAGTGTTGTTCTTTGGAGGGAGTTGTTGTTCGGAGGGAATTGATAAATTCGCGACAGGTGTTCTTTTATTATGTGTATGTGTGTCTTTTACTGTCGTTTCTTGGAGGGAATCGGTCTTTGGAGATGACGTATCGGGTAGGAGCACTGTAATTAGTGCTCTTATTGATAAAATACACAATAAGCATATTGGCGTTGGCTAAACACTGTCTGTGGTTAAACTTTAGGGACGTAGCCTACACCGAATGGCATGGTGCAGGGTTTGAGAAGCTGAAAACTCATAAATAAAAGTTTTGCGTTTTGATTTTTGCTACATCATTGCTAGTTTATGGATAGCTGGCTACTGGTATATACATGTTTGAAAAGTGTTTTCAATATTTTTTTCTTGTAGATTAACTAGTGAACCCTTGATAAATACAGGATATGTCTATTACTCATTTATATACATTTCTATAGGGGGTAGCGCAGTGTGGGGATGGTAAATTTGTATAATAAAGTGGCTTGCACACGTGATTTGGTTTGGTTGAAAAAATATACTACTATGTATTGTACACGCAACCCATTAGTCCGTAAGCACTTATTCGTGGATATTGGATAAACAGGAAGTTTTTTTGGTAAAAGTTTTAAGATAAAGCTGGTTGAAACAAATGATTTTATCATTTGGAATTTTAGAAAGTGTAAATAACTAAGTAAAAATGAACATTTTTAAGCTGTGAAAGCATATTGGGTATTGTAGAAACTTCACGCTGCTTGCTTAAAGTCTGAGTAAGAAGTCAATGTGGAATGTTTAACGTATAGCAGCTGTTTAATAATTTTATGCG
The DNA here is from genome assembly GCA_008271625.1 of Lutraria rhynchaena. NCBI lineage: Eukaryota > Metazoa > Mollusca > Bivalvia > Venerida > Mactridae > Lutraria > Lutraria rhynchaena. The sequence continues at coordinate 12,012,512 of VIBL01000001.1, read as the reverse complement.
CAAAATAGCCAGTGCTTGCGCTTATTCATTTGCGTATTCAAGTTAATGAAATGTTCAGTCGCCTCGTATCGAATATTACCTCATCAAGGGAAACAACTACAACAAGTAGAAATCGAATATCATTGTACGAGTAACCTCCCTTAGATAATGAAATTTCTGATACAAATCTATTCTGCGACCAATGCAACTAAAACTGCGTCCCGAGGTAATAAATTGTTTTGGATATACTCGTAATTTTTCACTAATTCAGATTAGAAGTAAGCATCACTGCATGTACTTGCGGCTATATCCTATCTTTCAAGTATTAAGTTTGTATTAAATTTCTATTGACTATTTCGCATTTTTTACAAATATATACGACTTGCGGTTGAAAAAGAGACATTTTATTACGCTATTACCTAGATCCTTGACCATAATTCAGAAATCTAGATCAATTATAAGTGTAATGATAATGCCAATGGTTGAAGTCAGAATTATCTAAGATATGACATAATTAACATGATTTGTTTTCGTATGAAATGCTTGATCGACATCTTTGAGTTACTACGACTTCGTTAAATCCTTGAACGTCACGGTATATAAAAGTATGACGTGCCGCGCGTATTCTCGTGTACCTGTCGATGACAAACACACGCTTAACTAAGATGTGAATACGCTTAATAAAAAAAATTTAATACATATATTTTATATAAATAAAGTGCAATTTAACCTCTCCTGAGTGCCCCTCTCTGGAGCAATAATATCCCTTCCACAACAACATAATTTTTCCCACTGAACGATTTAACTGTTAATTTAACCTCGCTAGAGCAAAAACCTTTCAACAACAACAACAACAACATAACTTTGCTTCTTCAAAAGGCTGTTGTCTTGGAGAGGTTGCACTGTGTATGTTAAAGTGGTGCTATTTCCCCTAAATATATTCAAGTTTATCAAAGATGTAGAAATAATCATATAATGTCACATGATCAAGACCATCAATCGGTTAGATTTGGTTAATGAATTTGTTTTGCACGAACCCATATTTAAAATTTCAAATGTTACACAATGAATTAACCATATACTGTTAATACAAAGCAGGGACTCATACAGTCATACAACTCAATTATTGTCCATTTAAACCTGCGAACAAAGGCCACCCTTGAGAAAAACAAAATGTAGCCTTTATTGACAGGTGGCCTTTATTCGGAGGTCAGTTTGTCCTAAACAATCAATGATGATTTTTCAAAGAATGACCTTTATTCACTGGGTGGGCTTTATTCGAATATGGCTGCAAACAAAAGTTAGCCTGTGCATTACAGGGGGCTAGCACGTTGGAGGGATTGTGTATTAGGCTTAAAATGGCCACACAGACCAAAAACACCTACATGTATTTTACATATATACATATACAAGGGTTACAACTTCCGAAATGACAGTTTCTGTACCAAGTTTGTTTAAAACATATGTATATATATATATGAAACGCAATCATGGCCGCATTTTTGCTTCGTTAGCCGCGGAGTATGAATGTCCACCAGCACGCTTCAGTGTGTTTCGCGAAAACATGCTATTTAACCCGTATCGTGTGACAAGAGCTTTCACTACGGGCCAGCGAGTGTGTAATTTAACTTTGTTTCATATACGTTTTGTAAAATCAAATTTTAGTTCGATGACAATGGATGGGATTCAAGCAGGCAAGAAGGCTGCTGCAATCGAAGCAGTTAACAATCACATTAAGGTAGATAAACTTGTTATGTCCAATTAATTTCTACTTTCATTTTGATTTTTTTATGCGGACGCTGTTTAGATATGAGATTATTGAGGTATTGTAATTGTAAATTTTTATGTGTTTCAGGTCGTGTGATCTGCAGTAGAGTGTATAATTATAATTTTTGTTTTGTTTTCATTGCATTTGAAATCAGATTTAAACTTACAAATTGATGATAAATTATTTCATGGATTTTTTGCATTAGAACTAGAAAATAAATAGATTTTATCCAAGTTTTCAGGACGTTTTTTTTTATTTTTAACTTCATATTTCAACCTATTTTCATAGTAAGCCTTGCATACTGGGTTTTATTAAATGATTTTTGTCACATTTTTTTCAAGCAAATTTTATTGGGGCAAATTTTGTAGGGGCTGGTGGTTATGAGAATCCCGAATTAATATTCTATTTCCTTGATTATACTTTAATTCCACATAATTCATATAAAATAAGTCATCCAAAAAGTAAATTAGTAATGCTATCATTAATTATCAATTTTAACGCTATGATGGACAGAGTTGTACACTCTACGTCAAAATTGACACAATATGCTATCCATTGTATTTGCATATAGATGTATACAGTGTGCTACTTAATTAAGTTTTTAAAACTGGTTAAAAAGTTAAATAGTTTGTTTCGAAAAACTAACAGACTGCTGCAGATACGGAGGTGGGGGCATGCCCCCGACCCCCCCAGAAAGCTTGTTTCTTTTCTATTTAAGCCTATTCAACTATTTGCAAATTCCTCATAAAAACACTGCATGTCTTGTTTGTTTGGATTTTGCTGTTCGAAACTTCAAAGAAGGCCCTCCAAAAAAGAAGGGTCAGTTGATTAACTGTGAACACAACTTTATTTTCTGGCCTAATGTGAAAAGTGGCGAATCTGTGCTTGTCTTAGGCAATTTTTATTTATCTTGGATGTTGGGTATAGGTCATAGTCTATATTTGATTTATTACATGTAAATAATGAAGTAATTTAATATTGTAACTTAAACTTACACTACTTAAGATATGCTTGTTTTTTGTAATCTTGTGTGGTACTTTGCCATTACATGGTTCTTAATCTACTAATTTTGCCACTGGGAGAGCAACTTAGTTTTTAAAATACTAAGGGTTCACTAGGATATTTCTACACTATAACTTAACTAAGACTTGAATCACGAACCTCTGTATCAACCATCCTGTGTCAGGGCTCTCGATCTCCCAAATTCGGGGCCGAAATTTGGCCCTATTCCTCCACCTCTGGAATATACTTTCTTCCCCTATTTTTTGGTAAAATCCCCCCACCTATTATATTAATTAGGCTTATGAAATTCCCCCGTGAACTGAAATGACGCAAAATTCCTCCCTCCCTCCCAGGGCCCCAACCCCAGTCCCCCAAAAGAGAGAGAGAGCCCTGTGTGTTTTATCCCCCTGTGCTAATCTGGTGCACTAGGAATGTAGGAGAAAGTTTTATATCTGGCTCTGAATGTAAATGTTGCACTAGCCATGTTCACTATAAACTTATAGTTTGTATTTTGATTGAAACCTTTTATGTTAACTTGCCATTTCAGTCCTTTCATCATTTCCGCTTATCTGTTAGCACTGCTGTGTATTTCGCATTTAATTTGTGATAGCTTTGTGTTCATGTACCATACAGTATATGCTGATATGAACTCACTGTATAGAAGTAAAGTTGATAAATTATGTTATAAATGTAACTCACTAACTGATTCTGATTTACTTTAACTCATTACCCAATTCAAATTGTAACGTTAGTAAAACACTTACCTAAGAATCATGATGACTGGCTCATGCAAATAGCTTATTATACACTAGATTCATTATTATACTAGGTGCATGTTTAACCCTTTGCCTCAAAATAGCGCATTTCTCCACATCTGAAGCGGACAACTTTTGAAAACATTGTGTCAAAAGAAGCCATGGTTTGTAATGAGTAATGGTTCCTTTTGCCACAATGATTTCCACAGAAAAATAACCTAATTTTCTTCAACAAATTGATGTTTTGTATATTAGCTTTGAATTTGGAAGAGTCCAAAATACACATATGAGGCAAATGCATTTGAGAGCCTTAGATTAGAAGTATAATTTTATTGTATGAAGCAAATATTTACAACAGATTAATGTACTTTGGTTGAAATTTGTGAATATTTGTAAAATATATTGCTTTAAGCATGTTATGGTATATTAACAATTTACTTAAGTTGTTAAGTTACTAGTTTTATTATATGAGATAAATTTTATATAGACATGGGTGAACTATTTTAAACATTATTTGTTTTATTCCAATGTTACGAATTGTGTTTACTATGATGTCTGGTTGCACAGTTGGTCGGTCACACGGATGGTTGCGTGGTCTGTTCCCAAATGATATAGAAGCTTGTGGTGAATATTTCTTGCATTTTGAGGGGGTATTTAATCACACTTCGGTGATAGGTCTAATTAAAGTTAGGACACTATTTTCAGTTCTAACAATATTCTGATGTTGATTTTTTTATAACTATCTGCAGTAATGTTAAAAAATGACAAACATATCCCTACACTGTTCTTGATGTTTACATCTACAGAATAACCATGTTGTTTGTAAATGTAATTACATGGTAATCATTTATTAGTGTAAATGATTATAGGATAAACGTGTTGTCAGTGTATACATGTATAATAATGTATTCCATGTTGTTTGTAAATTTGATTACATGATAAACGTGTTGATGGTAAATTAAATTACATGATAACCACATTGATGGTAAATTAAATTCCATGATCACCATGTTGATGGTAAATTAAATTACATGATAACCAAAATGATGGTAAATTAAATTACATGACAACTGTGTTGTTTGCGTATACAATTACAGGATAACTATGTTGTTGGTATTATGATACAATTGATGCATTCGCATGGTATAATAACATTTATAATGTATATACAGTAAAACTTCGTTATCTCGAGGAGTCATCGGAACAGACGAAATGTTCGAGATAAACCGAGTGCTCGTAATAACGAGGTTTTTGTTTGTTGACTGAAAATAAACTGCATCATGCGCATAAATGGGCGTGTTTACGAAACGCTTACGTAAATTGTTCTCTATGATGTCTAAGGTGAATAACATGATAGTTGATTGCTGAAATATATATTGATCATTTTTTCTAAGTACTTTATCCACGACTTTTTCGTGTTTTCAATTGTACAATGTCATGTCAGAATATCGTGTCACTGACATGCGGTGAAACGTCATAGTGACGCATCGTGAAAGATACATGTGTTATGTACGTCTGTAGCAAAAAAGAAGAGCAATCAATGACACGCACACTTTATTACTTGCATAATTAAGGTCTCGTGATTAAATTCTCAATAATTATTAACTTTTTTAACAGTAGTCTTTGATCTTAAAAATTTTACTGCAAACTTACAACAAACAAATACATGTACATTTTTCATTGTCATTTTATGTCACAACATGTGAAATACAAAGTACCCGATTAAGATTCGTTCTTTTATTGTGTAGCTTTAACGACGTGTGAAAAACAAAGTACTCGATTAAGATTTGCTCTTTTGTTGCGTAACTTTAACGATGTGTAGAAAACACGGCGATCGCCGGAACGCAGGTGCGAACGATATCCAAAATGACACCCCTCGAGGTAATCGAGGTAATTAACGCTTAAAAATAAGTCAAGGGACCATGATTTGTGCTCGAGATAACGAGATAACGATGCTCGTAATAAACATGGAAATTTATATACAACTAAGAACAAAAAATGATGGGACTTCAAGATCTCCTCGAGATAAGCCTAGAGCTCGTGATAATGATGCTCGTAATAACGAAGTTTTACTGTATACATTTTCAGGACGAATATATTGTTGGTGTATATTATTAAATGATGTTGTGAGTGTATATTTTCAGGACAACTATGTTGTTGGTATTGGTAGTGGTACCACAATTGTAAGTGCTGTAGACAGAATAGGTATGTTATTCCTATCTTTGTTTGTCAACAGTATATATATTTTAATTCAGTAAAACCTCAAATAGCAAGTACCTCAATATTACAACCACCTTGTTATAACAACTTCTTATTTCCTATAACACCCCTATAATGCAACTTGATAATGAGACTACCTCACTAATCCTACTCTCAAATCATCAGAAAGACTCTCTGAATTTATGTTTTGACACATCATTTTGCGGAAGTCAAATCTTATGTCATTACATTTTTGTGTTGGACACAGATCTGGGTCAATTATTGTGGATATTAAGTACCAGTAGCATTAACGTAATATTGCAAGAAGTTGTTTATTAAACTATATTTTTTTTATATTTTAATGTATGTTTCTAATTTAAGTGTGTATAACTGATAAAATATGTTGGGTCAATATAATTCTGCATCTTTATTTGTAAGCAACTATTTACTCCTTTGACAGATGGTCAATTTCATGGCATTTGTAATTTCTATTCCAAAAACGTCTCAGTATCATCAATGACATCACATACTTTACACATAGCACATGTGCAGGGTTCGACACTGAGCTCACAAACTCACGAAATGTGTGTAAAAATTAGCGAGTGAAAATTCCATCAATTTGCAAAATTTAGTGAATTACTTATTATAAATGTAGTAAGAAAAAAATTCATCATCAGCGCCTTTCCACAAATTGTCAGTAAATTGTTGATTAAAGTGTTTCATTCTGACATTGTTTTAAAATGGTGTCAATAAAAATTGCGAGTTGGATTTTCATTTTGCAAGTGGCTTAAACATTAACTGGCAAAAATTTGCAAGTTGAAAATGCTCCTTGTGTCAAACTCTGATGTGGAAATCAGTGCATCTATGACATGTCATGGGGACTTTGGAGTTTGCTGATATTGGGAACCCAGGAAAAATAGCGACAAATCTGTACATATTTGACGTTAATAATTGTATGCTTATCAAATTTTACCTTCATGTGTCATCATGAGTAACATTATTTATTATAGAATGATGATGTTTATATGTTTTTATCTATTCTGTCTTCGTAGCTGAGAGAGTAAAAGAGGAAAATCTAAAACTTGTCTGCATTCCAACATCATTCCAGGTAATTGTTTATATATGATGGTTAACTCATGATACCAAGAGCAACCACAATTATTAGCAAAAAGCTTACTAAAGAATAACAGTTTATGTACAATTTGATGCAACTTTGCAATATATTTGTAGAAATGTTATTAATCAAATTGTATGAGCAATTAAGGATAATTGTTGAAAAAATATGTAAATAAATGAAAATTATGTTGGAACATCTGAATATTTTGTTATGTACAGGTGCTCTTCTTTTGAAATTTAATGTCGAGGATTTTTTTTGGAAATGTATTCTATAAGTATCAACATATTATTTTACAGGCCAAACAGTTAATTATCGGGAACAATTTGGTTTTGGGAACATTAGAGCAGTATCCAGTGGTAGGTGAAACAATTTCATTTTGTTTGTAATGGCTTTACTAATATAAGGTCATTGTAGGTGTCTCATTTCGTATAAAATCTCTCCATAAAAAGCTTGTTGTGTGTCTTTGTTACCCCCGTCTGTGTAAATGGAAATTTCCATTTGACTTTAGAAATTTATTTTGAGGAGGAATATAAATATTTCGATTTGATGTGAGGAACTATTTTCATGGGGTTGTAAAGAAATTTTGGGTTGATTTGGTGATATTGTGAAACGCCAATACTGAGTCCACCTTTAGGGCCCGAAAAATTAGGTCGTAATAATGAGATGGTGTCATGATCAAGTTGAATTATAGGGGAGTTATTGGAAGCCAGTCGGAAAATAAAAAGTCATTATAACAAGGTGGTTGTAATATTGAGGTGGTGGCTATTTGAGGTTTTACTTATTTTGTTAGGAATAAAGGATATTTCTGTTTGATTTTTGAAATATTTTCAGGGGGATCAGTAGGGATGTCTATTATTCTTTGGTTTTAGTTTCATAAAAATTTATATTTCAGCTGGATGTTGCTATAGATGGTGCTGATGAAGTTGATCGTGACTTGGTCTGTATAAAAGGTGGAGGCGGTTGTCTTACTCAGGAAAAAATTGTTGCTGGTTGTGCCAAAGATTTTGTACTCATTGCTGATGCCAGGTATTAGGTTGCGTTTGCTACCTGTTGTGGTTATCTACGCATGTTACCAATATTTTCTTGTAAAATAATTGTGTAATGGGTACACAATTAATATGATGGTATATGGAAATGCTTGTTGCTATTATCTAAGGGTATTTTGATGACAATATTGTCTTGTAAAGTTATGGATTTGAAATGCATTTACTTTATGATGACCTTCTATATTTTCTCCTTTCATTTATATTTTCTTTTTATGTTTTATGTCAAACTCTACATGATACTGTGCTTTCATTTAATTTCACTTGTTCCAAATTTTTTGGATTTACCAAAATCAGTAATTTCATTGTACATAAATTCCTGGACTTTCAAACTTTTGGACATTTTGTCAGTTAATAATACTGAAATCAATTGTCAATATAAATGTCAATAGTAATGTCAATTGATCTAGTAGTTATGGTCTCGGACTAGTAATCTTTAACCCCAAAATGTGGCCTTTATTGACAGATGGCCTTAATTCAGAGGTTAGTTTGTACTAAATAATCAGTGATAGTTTTTTAAAGAATGGCCTTTATTCACAATGTTGTCTTTATTTGGAGGTGGCCTCAAACACAGGTTTGAATGTAGTTGGCTTTATTTACTGGTGGTTGTTAAATTAAGTTTGACTTTATTTTTTAAAGATATGCAAATTTTATAGAAAAGATGTTGATACACTTGGGACAACATGGACGAAAGGCGTTCCTATTGAAGTTGTTGGAATGGCATATAAACCTGTGTTACTACAAATTGTCAAGAAACTAGGTGGAAATGCAACCTTACGAATGGCGTCCAAGAAAATGGTACACTTTTTTATCCCTGGGTGTAGAAATAATTCCAAACAATTTATATTATTATATTTATTTCATTAATCAAGTAATTACTTTTTTGCTCTCACAGCCTGACCTCACAACCCAAATACATTTAGTCAATGAAATTGTTCATTTGACTTTTGGAATACCCCTTGTGTTAATATTGGATGCCAAATATATCTTGATTAACCAGTTTGCTTGGAAAAAACACAGATGTAACTATAAATTATTGAGGTACAATGACTATTACCTGCGTCTTGGAATTATGGGGTAAAGGATTAAATAAAAGATTTGAAAGCTATAAAATGTGTTTAAACTAATTAGACCAATTACACTGATGATGTACAAAGTCATACTCACTAGGCTGTATTGTTGTACCCAAGGGTATACTAAGTCAATGTTTTTTATATGAAATCCACAAAAATCAATTAACTCACATCATGGGGTTAAAACTGTTCATTGAAATGAGATAGGTCAGTATTTGCCTGATGTTGTTTTCATATTGCATGTATTTCAAACTTCAGGGACCTGTGGTGACAGATAATGGTAATTTCATCATTGATTGGGTGTTCGATAAACCAGGAAACTGGGCTGAAATTAACACCACTCTCCAAATGATTCCAGGTGGGTTTTCTTATGACATTAGTAGTTTTTGATCTTTGTGATCGCTGAAATTATGGTATTGAACTGCTTATTAGCTTGTTATGCAATAACTTTAATATAGCCCATTACTCAAACACTTTTAAAGACATCAACATGACACCTGGAATACTTGGTTATCATGACAAGGCACAGTTCAAGACAAGGGGCATTATCCTGAAAGCTATGATTTTTGAGTTAGGCCCCTTTTAACTTAGAATTTGGTCCAAATTGCGTATAAAATAGAATGATGTTAAACTGATGAGCGTTGGCGCTGAGAGCTCTGCAAGCTCTTGTTTTATTTCATTTTGCTAAATTGGTTGTTTTATGTCATTTTATTGAACTGCTTGCTTTGTTTCAATTGACTGAACTGCTCATTTTATTTTCGTATTAACTGAACTACTTGTTTTTTTCATTTAACAGATTTGAGTATTTTTAATTCTTTGTGTTACTCTTTCAGGAGTGGTTGAGACAGGTTTATTTGTAAATATGGCAAAACGAGCTTACTTCGGTCAAACCGATGGGTCAGTTAGTGTTAAAAAGTCACAGAAATGAGTACGAATCGAGACTTTTAATTTTCTTTTGTACCAAAGATTTGATGCCATTTTATATTTATACAGAGTTTTCACTCATTATGGTTTTGATTGAGAGCATAGTATAGTGTGCACAACATGTATGAAAGACAACATTATTGTTTGTTGTTAGCTTATTATTTTCAAATTAATTTATTTTTGTTATTTTTCTAACGCCCTTGGTGATTAAAAACTTTTTAGTGTCATTAGAAGTCTGGTGAAGGGTGGTCTATGAGTCTTGTGACCTAAAGAATTATTTTTAATGTTTTAATGCTTACAGTCAGTCATATTTTGTGAATCTCATTTTCATAATCAAATTGTATGCAGTATGTAGCCACAGGCAGTAGTGGCTGACCAGTGATAATAGAATAGTAATTAGTATGATTTGAAATGATTCCTAATTCATTCTAAAAGATATGCAGTGGAAGCCCTCTAAACTGGTTCCTCTACTAACCACTTTCCACTCTAAATCAGCCTAATGTTCAGGTCCCAACTATTACTATAAAATAAAAAAAATTCCCTCTAAACTGGCTAAATTGGCCAAATGACCTGGTCCTGGGCTCAACAGGTTAAGAGGGGTTCCATTGTATAACAATTGACACAGAGTGTGACCCCTTTCAATTACTGGTGCTGGTGTGCATCACTGCATGAAGGATGCTTGTGTTCAACAATTATATGAATTTTGAAACATTAGAGCATTGAATTAAAAAGTCTAGTGAAAAATATCTTAAAGGGGCCTACGTGGTCAAATGGTTGTCTTCTCTGACTTGTAATAACTAGTCACTCACTACTGTGTGTTCGAATCCCACTTGAGACCAAATTTAACATGTAAAGAAACTATCTAGCCAGCTTACAGAAGGTCCATGGTTCTATTCAGGCGTAAGTCTAGGGTCTTCCTCCCCTGTCAAAACTGGAAAGTCGCCAAATGACCCCGGCTGTTAGTGCGACATTAAACTTCAGTGAAAAAAAACTCATTGAAGAATGTACTATTCTACTCTTTAGGCCTTTGCCTTTCTTTTTCTTAAAAATAGGATCTGATGTTATTAATACATTGCAACCAGTCTAATAATCCCAGGCCCTGATTGGCTGTTCCAGATATTGGTAATGATTTTGACCTATGGCATTGCTGTTCTCTAAGACTTGGCACAATACTCAAATTTTTAATGTCAGACTGTTAAATACATACTTAGATTAAAATCACTCTAATTTCCATATAGTTATTAGATTGAATCTTTGAATTATGTGAAAGATTCATTTAAAACTTCATTGTTCAATTTGTGTTAACAGCTTTTCTAGTCAGAATACAGTATTCACGGACTAAGCAGCTGAGAAATAATTTTGTGTTCAGTTCCATATAATTTTGGTGCATTTTGAAGTTCATTTTGTTAAAGTATAGGAATGGATAAGTTCTCATTTTCTCATACATAGTTTAAATGATCAGGTCAAGATTTAGTCACACTTGTCTGTGTAGGCATCATGTGTGCTGATACTTTACAAGTAAATTTTAGGTTGTAAAAATGATGTGACATTTATGAGGGTAACATTTACAAGGTTTTTAGGGTTAGTGTTAGATTCCAGTCCTGTTAATGTAAATTGTATGTGTAGGGGGGGTTATAGGGGACCTGACTTGCATACCGAGGTACAGTGAAACCCTGAAATGTATACCTAAAAAAGTTCATACCTGAATTGTACACATAGTCAGGGCTCAACAAATCAATTCGTCCACTCATAAAGTAGAAATTGACTTAGGATGAGTTGATGAACTAGTTAAAATTCTTAGCTGGTTTTAAACTGCAGGACAAGAAGCCTGAAAAACAATTGTTGAACCCTGAAAGTGTTGTACATTTTTTATCATTTTATAATGGAAGTACTTAGGGTAGGTACACCAACCTGTGTGTGTGTGCATGTGTTATGCGCATTTCACCTGTAACTGCTAAAAGCTTAGCCCAGTTTTAATTATGTGCTCACACCCATTATACTTGAACTATGCATAAATATACAGCAATTTTATATTTGTTTTCATGAAATGCATTCCTTAATGTGATTTTAATATTTTGTGTTTTTCTGCAAAGCTAAAATTAAAAAAACTATGTACTTTTTTGCTAGCTCAGTGGAGCATGTTCAGGAATACACAACAATGTAAAACTTGTCAGCATTATACTTCTGGTGGTGACTCAGATACCATTGAACAGAAATATGAGACCTTTACTGGAGGGTACCACACAATCTTGCCTTTCCATTCAGAGTTTTTTTTTAATTAGATGCACTTCTCTGATGTTACATTACGGAACAATACCGTCTGTCTGTTACTTTTCCATCAAAATAATATATGGACTTGTTAATTCTATGTGTATTGTGTTAATTTTATGGGCAAATTTTAAGCCATGACTTTTCATGCATCACTAACTATGCTCTGATAATTTGATAGCTCTAATATATTAACAAAGAATTATAATTATATTATGACTAACTTATTTGGCTTAGTCAGGGACTCTGTTGTACAGGGACATGCAACTGCTTATCATCCACTCATAACATACAGTAATATCTGGGCCGGGGTTAGTTAATGAATGGAAAGTTTTAGAAACTGGTAAAATCCTCGTGAAATTGACCTAAAGAATCAATTTCTGGCAAAAAGTTGCCTTGAAGCGGTCTATGATTTATCAGTTTCAAAATGAAATTGATTCACCTTTGTCGAATTATTAATCAACTTGTCATTAATTCATGACATTTTTTAACTTTAAACATACTAACATAGAGCCCCTGGTTTAGTGGTGTTGTCTCCCATTGCTTCACTACCTCTTAAAACTGTTTTGAAAAGTAAATAAAACATTTGACAAAACTGTATCTTATTTTTTCATCCTATGTGTGGGTGATTATCATGTAAAACTTAGAGTTGCCTCCCCTATTTTTTGGTTGCTAAAATGGACTGTTGATTAGGACTGTCATTGAATCAAGTTATGCAAATCAATCATATTGATGTATCGGGAAATCAGTACCAATGATAATAAATATCGATACATTTATCCTTCTAAAATAAACATGCCATTAATATGTCTTCTCAAGATTTGTGTATTTCAGTATGTATATGTAAATACATGTGCAACTAAATAATGTTGTTCAGTGTACTTCAAGAACCTGAAGAAATAAACAGTTAATATAATTCATGTTTAAGTAGTTTCATCTCCACACCTTGGTAAGGTGAAACAAAAAAAGGTTTGTTTCTGGTTACATGCTCACAAAAATATGGGTAGGTAGGTAGGAATATTTAATGCTGTTAAAACTTATGAGTCAGCAGGTAAAAGATGGGTCGGTCGGGTAACTGGAAACAGACCTTTTTTAGGCATAACGAGACAGTCCATTACGTAGCCCCCCCAAAAACTGAAACTTCTCTTTATTAACTGCTATCAAACAGGAAAAAGTGATTTCCCACTGAAGTTTTGGCAGTTTCCACACTGACCTAATGTGTTTACAGATCAAGTACACAATGAAGATGAAAAAAAACACCAGATATATTTAGTAGTCATTTGTTTTATTACATTCAACAACAAAGATATAAAACAATATCAGATGATATGAGTCATACATGAATAACTTCATGTGATACATTTAATGAACTGAATTTCATTTTTCTTCTGTCGTCAACAAACATATCAACAGTGAGAGATATACTGGTAAGTTTAATAACTATAGTATCCTTTTAGCAATTATGGTAACTTTTTAGCATTAAGCATAGAGACAAGCACATATTAACACTACACCATTCAGAAATGAGAAAGTATAGGGTATAATCCACAATTATGCATCTTTGAAATCAATGGACAAATTTTTATGGATTTTTGATTTTATGAAATGAATCCTATTTACACATGAATGAATAATGATAATACATTAAATATTGATATATAATTTGACAATACTTGCAATGGTACAGCGCTGACTTTATAGTAAAGGTTAAAATGACACCAATTTTCAATGGATGACTATGACCAGGGGCCAGATTTCACAAAACACCTCAATTGTGATAAGTCTAAAACCCAATGTTTTTTCAAGATAAAATTATTTGCAACAGAAAAATAAAGAATCCAATGAATGAGGTTCAATTTTAATTACAATCAAACATGTGTTTGCAGCTACCTATGAACAAAGGCCACTCTCTGATAACCATCATTGATTAATTAAAACATACTGACCTAATAAATGCCATGTGCCAATTAAAGCCACACTTTGTCTTTCCCAAGGGTGGCCTTTGTTCAAAGGTTTGACTGTACTACATTCACAAAGAAGTAATAATATGCATGGTGAAAATGATTGTTTGACGATGTTAATTTCAGACAAAATTCAATATTATAATTTTTCTGTAAAATCTAAATTCGGGATATTTTGAGAAAGTCGGCCCCATGCAATGTATGAATGAGATATTAGCTGCACCAAGTAATATCTAATATCAAGAAATGAAAACAACAACTTATCTATAACGGAAATTAAATCATTGACAATTATGATATTAATATTAAAAAAATGATCTACCAATAAAATCTTATAAAATTGTCATAGAACAATAAAATACTAAATCATAGATGCCAGAAGTGTCAAAGATTTGAATTAACCCTGTCACTTAGCAAGATAATGATCAAAATGGAACCTGATATTCTAAGAAAGTAGAATTCGCAATGTGAAATATGATGAATAAATTGTATAAAAATCACCCTTGTAGATCAACTAGCATCTCGTTTTTATTTCTCAAATGAGAACATTAAATAACACGGGTGAAAGTTGAAAATTCTGAAAACCAGAAACTGAGGCAACAAAAAACATAGTCCAATCCAGACCTAAAAAAACTGGAAATTCCACCACATGCTGGAAGACTTGCCCACATGTATTTACTCAGCTGGATTAAGTAAGTAAATAATAAATTCAATGAAGCACAGAATGTTTTAATTTTGTTGCCAAAAATAACTGATTGCGGAAAATGTTTTTAATGTTTCCATAGTATTGTTTTTGTATGATTTAATGATTTTACGGAGATCAACCTGACAAGTCATTAGCATCAAATAAATCCTGATCGTATCTTTCAGCTTGTACGACACGTCCACCAAAATATCTTCCGTTTAAAGCTTGACAACCCTTTTCCACTTCTGAAAAAGAAATAAAGACAATTAATCAATAATAGCGATACAATGATCTTGACCAAATATAGGCCCAAACTTTGGCCGGCTTCTCCCAATCCTTGTCTTTTTCATTTGGCAAATTTGTCAGCCTAGTAATTTTTTGAGATAGCATTGAAAGTAAATGATAATACAGAATAAGGATTCTGTAGAATGTAGCCAGATGTAGTCTCTCATTTTATTGAAATTCTAAATCTTTCAGTAGGAACAAAAAATCTCCCAATTATTAGTAAAGCGGGGCAATTTCTAAGAGATGTATATATTGAGTAACCAATATTAACACTGTTAAAATTTTACTGTAATTAAACAATCATATTTCCACTTAGAGTAACAACTACTGTAAAAAACAAATTTACCATAAAATACAAGAAAAAATTTATGTGAACAGTAAAAGACGAAAAAACACAAAATTTAAAAGCACTACATGTATGATGTTATATCACTTACCTGCGGCATCACTGAATTCAACAAATATTTTTACTATCACATCAGCATCCTCTTCCTCTCCTTGTCTCTCCTGATATATAATAACTCTATTCACTTGTCCATATTTTCCACATTCATCAGATACTTCAGACTGTAATTCATCATCTAAATCATCAGGTCCAACCATATTTTTTAACACCATAACACGACTCTGAAATGTAGAAATCAAAATATTAAGTCTTATAATTAGTAGAACAAGCCATCAAGCAAAAAAATTGTAAAGGTAAATTATAAAGACCTATAAAACTTTCTGAAAATCTTTCGAAGGCTTATTTTTTAAGTTTACACTTATGATGGCCCTTCATTCGCTCACATGAGTTAAGACTGCAACTTCTTAGCTTTTCATGTGATTTGACCTAGTGACCTAGTTTTTTTACCCTAGATGACAATCTCGTTTAAGATATCAATAATAATACAAGGCCATCACAAAAGACATAAACTTCAGCAGGTACTGTATGAATTCTAAGGTTTTCACTGAGTGAGTTATTTTTCACATCAAAATACAGGGAATACCTCTGGGGTATTCACAGTAAATATTGTGAAGTTTATGCACTCTGTAGTGTACTTAGTTTCATTTGTTATTAATAATCTTGTTTGGTTATGTTATACATACACCCAACCATTAAGTATGATTGATGTGCATCTGAGTATTCAGTAAATAATTCATTACCATCCCAAACATTTAACAACATCATGGCTACCATCTGAGGCTCAGAATATACATTATACCAGTTATTCATGCAAACGATATATTTATACATAGGTTCATATGGAATAATTTATAACAGCAACAAGATAGTACCTACCATCATTAATAATATTGTAAAATATTCACAACAAATGCCCAAATAATCCAATGTTACAATTTGTTAAATCTATGGTGGCGTAACAATAACATAACAGTAGGAGAATTAAACAGCTCAGTAAAAATCCAAGACTATAATAAAAACATGTTCAAATAACCACAATGTCCCCCGGCAATGTGAGGTGAGGTATCAAATAACGAAGTTTACAGTCTATCTCTTTGTTTCACCATCTACAAAAGCCAACAAATGACACAGTCGATCATGCATGACCGAATCTAAAAATACCAATCTTTGTATAAGAGTTTATACCTAAATATTGCATATAATGTAAAGATTGCACACTGAAGTAAATATTGGAAATATGCCATGTGTTTCAACAATTTTTCAGTTATGTACGGCAACTGGTTTACCTAACCAATTTTCCTGTACTGTATACTAACCAGTACTAACTTACCCTTCCACAAGGAGCCAGCAACTTCTCCACATTTGGAGGAAAATCAAGATTTTTGTCAAATTTTCATGGAAGGGTATGACCTGCTGTGACCGGGATTCAAACTGGGTTACAAGTCCAGTCAACTAAGTTGACTAACCACTGGACCACGACTGCGGACTATCATGATTAGGGTCTGTTTACATATTTATTATTTAATAACTAATAAAAGGCGAAATTATTTTGAACAACAATAATATTCTTATACTAATGGAGAAAATCTAGATAGAATGAATTATAATAAAAAAACAACAACAGTTTTTATGAAAGTGCAGTAAATCTGTGAACAAAGGGCCAACAAAGGGAGAGAAGAAAAATGGCTGAACTGGACAGAAAGACTTTATGAGGAGGTATATTTTGTCTATTATATCAATATTTATGAATCTAAGTGACCATAGTACACAGGTGACTTCTACATGGGTAAAAGTTGAAAATTTTCAATAATATGGAAATCTTAACCTCGGTGCCATGGAAACAATAAAAACAAGTAGGGGCTGGACCTGGGAAAAAACGGAGGTTCCGAAAAATTCTGGAAAACTTTTAACTATGCTTCTATCCACAGGGGACTGTTAACTCTGACTGGACTTATTGTAAATGTAATGAAGAAAAAACGAAGGAATAAGGGACATAATTAAACTAGCAAAACATGAAATGCCTAAAAGTCAACAACCAAATTAGGTAACTTGAGAGAACCGGATAGCAAATTAACATCGAACAACCTGCATTTCACTCAGTGCTCAGGTGAGCTAATAAAGCTTTGAAAATATTCAATTAAGTTTTTTTCTCCAAGTTTGCAAATTAAAACATAACTTTTCATAATGCTTTTCATTAGCACACACATCAGGACTCCAATCCTAATTATTTTTTTATATCTCAACACCTGAACATGACCAAAACAGTGATTCCAAGAATGAAATGGATATTTTCAGATTCTTTCATAAAGTTAGAAGTGCAAATAATATTTTGTGAGAAGAGGAGTGTAACTTAAAAAGGATGCAACATACATCCACAAATAAATACAACTACCTGGGATTGTCTCATCAATTTTTGCATCACCATATGTCGGGCATTACTGCCACTGATTTTCATCGTCTCTTGTTGCTCCAATGTCTGATTTACCTCTTCCTCAGCCATCTTCTTCTCTGCCTCTTTCTTCTCTCGTTCTTCTTTTACACGTCGTTTCTCAGCTGAACCATCAGCCTCTGCCATAGCTGAGATAGCAGCTTGTAAATTATTGCTTGATGACGTTGGTGGCATCATAGGTGAGACTAAAAAAATTAAGTTCAAAATAAACTTACTGACAAGCAATGTATTTTATAAATGTATAATGTTTTGTTTTTTGAAAACAGAAGTAAAACAATTCAACAAGTTAATAACAAACTTAATGCGAAAGTATAAAAAACAAAATAATTTTCAAATTAAAACCTTTAAGTACCATATAGTACATAATTGCCAGTTATAGACAAAGGTTAAAGATTTGTTTCCCATGAATATAGATCCGACTGCATAATTAACTTTTCGTACACTATCTTTGAGAGATGTTGCTACCACTACACATGATTAAAATGATAGAACAGTCACATTTTAAATCCAAAGCAACAAGGGTTAGTTACAATCCAGTCACCAGGCAGACAAAGATATATACAGTAAAATCCCTAAAAATCAGACGACTTCTGGACTAGGCCAAAAGTCCAGTTTCCTGAAAATTTTGGTTTTTAGAACACTACTGATTGTAGAAGAGAAAGAAAAGGTAACAAAATAATGACTACTAACCTTTAGGAAGAGGCTTGGATCCACCGAGACCAGCAGTGACCACTCCAGGTGGTGGGATATTAGCCATACCAGTGGACATACCTAAAGATTGTGGAATGACCACACCAGGTCCTCCTATCATATTGAGATCAGCTTGTAAGCCAAGATTTGGACTTCCTGCCGTACCACCAAGCTGGGTGGGGTTCACAACGCCAGGCGGCTAAAATAAAAATACCATAGAATCAGTACAGAGCATTAACCGTCAACTGGTTATAAATTTAGAGCACAAATTTTCAAAATTTGGTTCGAGTCTAGAAGTTTTTGAATACATCCCAATAATCACAGCTTTTTAGTGCTGTAAATATAAAATTGCTGTTAAGACAGCATTTTGACTTATTTAACAACAACTAAACCACAGATCATCTATTCATATTATAATTGATTCTTGTCATGTATCACACAGAATTAAGCAGTTTCTTATATATGCAATAATTATGCAAAAAAAATCAATTACCATTAATTGTTGTTGAGCATCCATTGCTGTAATTTTAGCAGTAACAGCAGCAGCAGCAACAGCAGCAGCAGTAGGCATGGCGCCAAGACCTACCGCAGTAGGTTGTGTCAGTACATCTGGTGGTGTGATTGCCTGAAAAATATATACATGTTATATAGAATGAATATCGTACAGTTCGTAGATTGTAGAGTTTTGAAGTGTTTTGATTCATGAACAATCATTCAGAGTGTTTGTATTACATACGTATAAATATATATGTATCAGAATATGTCTGTTATAGTTCCTTTCCTTGTTCTAACAATGGTGTACATATATACATACAGACTGCTTCTACAGAGGTACACTCACATTAAAGAACTTTAAGGAACCATACATGTCAAGTTCAAATTATATTAGACGATTTATCAGTTGTAAATTTGCTTTTTAAAATCAATCATTTCTTCATTTTATTAAATGCTGAATGAATGTCACACACATCAAAACTCCTTAAGTCTTATTTAGAGAGGTCCCTGTGAACGAGTGGTTATCGTCTCTTTGCAGGGACTTTGAATTCCACCTAGCACCAGTTTCACAAAGAGAAAGCTGTCCAGCTAGCATACAGAAGGTTGGTTGTCACGCTCAGGCATAAGCCTGGTGTTTCCTCCACTGATAAAGCTGAAAACATCGCAAATGACCCTGACTGTTGGTGCAATGTTAAACTCACAGAAAAGTCTTAAGCGCAAGAAAATAGTCACTTACCCTTCCAACTCTCAAATACTGTCCACCAAGATCAAATAAATTCATAGATGCTACAGCATCAGTAGCAGATTGTGAATTTGTGTACTCAATAAAACCATATCCTCTGAAAATACAGTTAGATATATAAATAATTAATGTTATCAACACATGGACAAATAATGAGAAACAATGTCGATTTTCAAAATAGAATGAAACTACTGATTTACTTGCGTCTTTATAAAATACATGTACAGATATTGTCAAAGAAATAACACATGGAATAAAATATAAATCTGTGCTGGAGGTTTATATCAACTGTTAGCCATACATTTAATACGACAAACTACAAAAAATTCAAAGCACCAAAGGAAACATATCTGACTGAAAGAAATTATACATTTTATACTAGTTACCTTATATGACTACACTGTTATTCAAAATTATTAATGATGTACATTTCAGATATTTACCTCTAACAGCTGATAATAGATTACTTACTAACAATGGGTAGTCAGATTTTTAGGTTTAAAACTGCTGCGTAAGCTAAGATATATCTACAAAATTGATCCACATAAAGTTACTGAATCCATCACAAACACAGCAAGCTTGATAATGACTGAAATAAATTGCACTTACTTATGCCGTGATCCACCTTTCGAGGTTGGATCTTTTATCAACATACAATTCACAATTTTTCCGAATGCTTCAAAAACACTGAAAACAAAATAACAAACATTGTATTATCTATAACAACAGCATTTATTGTATAAGTTCAAGACTTCCTTAGACAAACAACGACGTTTTTTTAAAAAAAAGTAAGATTCAAAGAAAATAACATTTCTTGAGTGACAAGAAAATAACAACAAATAACACTTGCAGTGATAAGTACCTAAATAAATAATTGAATGCAAAAATGAGCAGTTCACATTCATGCAACTATACAAGTATATTACAATAAATAATGACAATACATATGCGAATATTTTTGAGGTACTGATGTTACACATTGAGTGTTTTAAAGACCAATTTAAACTTATAAGGGCATGAAAATGCAAAGCCTTACCTTGAAATGTCTTTTTCAGTTAAATCAGGATGTATGGATGCGATGTATATCCTGTTATAATTCTTCGCCTCAGAAGCAATCTGTTCAATGATGGGTTGTGCCTGGGGCATGTTACTAGGTCGACCAACCTGAAAAACGAACACAGATGAAAATTCAATAATCTCTATTAACGATTATGATTCTTAGTAATGTCTTTCATCTATAAACTAGTTTTTGTTACTTGGACTACAAAAGCAAAGCATCAGTTGGCTCAGATTTATGTCTGAAGAGGGGAATCTTTGATAGGAAATTATTTTTTACTCTCAGGTTTAACATTGAATGAACAGTCATTGTTATTTGGTGACTTTTCAAGCTTTAACGATGGAGAATACACTACTAGGTAGAAGGTATACACTAGTATAACCACCAACCTTCTATTTTATTTTTCTTCGGTTTTGAACTCAAAGTAATGAGGCTTACCAGGTGAACTCCTGGGGTCTCCCTCCATCGTTAAAGCTATAGAAGTTGCCAAATGACCCCGGCTGTTGGTGTGATGTAAAACCCCAGAGAAAAGAAGAACAGTTATAAGAGTTGTCTTACCTTGATATTTCTGCCACCAATCATAACCCCATTCATCTGTTCCAGGGACAGCTGGGCAGCTTCAGGGATATCATATTCTATAAATGCGAACCCTTTGTGTTTGTTTGTGATTGGGTCCCAGGAGAGATTTACACTTTTGATGGGACCAAATGGCAAGAAAGCCTGTTTAATGGTGTCTTCTTTAATCTCAAAGTTAATACTTCCAACATAGATTCTGAAATACAAATCATTAAAAGAATGAAATTGTGCAAGAAGTTTATGATGAATATGTAACAAGGTTAAAATTCAATTAAGTACATTCTGAAGTTATATGGTCAAAATTAGGACATAAAAGTTAAAATCCATTAAATTTATTCAAAACTTCATCAATCCAAAATAGCTGACTCAAGAAAAATGATAGCTAAGCATAATTTCCAAATGTTCCAAAGGTATTATAAATAAAAGATAAATAAACAGAAGCAATCTTTACATTTTTTATCAATCTAAAATCTACAGGGGCCTCCGTGGTCAAGTAGTTATGGTTGTGACATGTAATCACTAGTCCCCTTCTGCTGTGAGTTTGAATCCCACTAAGGAGCAAACTTTATGTGAGGAAGCTGTCCAGCTAGCTTACAGGTCAGTGATTCAATTTACACCTGGGGTTTTCCTAACTGTTGAAGCAGGAATGACCCTGGCTGTTGGTGTGATGTTTATATCCTGTAAAAAAAAATCTACACCTACCTGCACATCAATGCTAAAGCTTGTTGTCTCTGGACAGTATTCTGGAAATTTTGCATTTGCTGCAAGAAGAAATTTATAAAAAAGATGAGTTAATGGTATACTAAATTCATTACACTATAATGATAAGCATGATTCTTAGCAGATTCATATGAGGTAAATCTAACTAACATATGCAAATCAAAAAAAGCAAATCATTTTTTACAAAAATGGAATATTACCATTTGCACCAAATAGTTTAAATCCAATAAAATGTGGCAATACATATGCAATGCAGAACTGTGGCTAAATTTTGTTTTTTATTCCAATTAAACAAATTCCGAGTTGCGCTATTATCAACTAGATATTATGTCATTCACAAACAATATGATTTAAGGATTAAGGTCAGTACATCGAAGTATGTCCATACCTGATGCTGATGGGCGATGGTCTGTTTAACCAGCACGCTTTTAATACTGGCTTCCATGGCATATTTCTTTGATGATTGAAGAGCATCTTGTTGTGAAGATGTTAACTTAGGCACCTGGAATGGTTTCATCTCCCTTTTAGCCCCCGGCCCCTCCATAACTGGCCCCGACATATCGGCCTGGGGAATATCATCTACAAAGTTCAAACATAATTATATTAATACACCGTACAAAATATGAAGCCCATAACACCTACAAAAAGGTTCTTCATATAGATATTGGAGTGACGGAATGTCTCAAAATATTCCATTTTGATGGGAAAAATTTCAATATTTTTTTTGTACCTTTTTATCGAAAGAGACCATCATAATGCAACATGCTTCTCTAGACTTAGTGGCCAAATTTGATTTCTCTGAAAATCTATCAGGGCGTCAAACTAACATAATGTCAACCTTTTAGTAACTGAGAAGGGGTATCGTAACGACCAAAATGTATCAAAATTTCAAAACAACAGCAAAGGTATGTGTAGGTGCAATGGGCTCCAAAAAATGAACAAATGAATGATAAAAAGGTGTTAATAAGAACACGAAACTATAAGGGTTAATGAAAACAATGCCTTTCTTCTTTTAAACAATTTTTACCGATTTTAGGGTAGTGGTCACCAAGTTGAAAATCGCTGGCGATGAAGACTGCGTATATTTCGCATCTTTTTCATGAGGTAAGCCCATGTTTTTGCTAGCACATAAAAATACAGAAAAAAGGAAAACATACATATTGTATGGTGACAAAGTGACAATTGTGATATCCAATTTCATTCCTTGCAACAATTTGACCATGAAAAAACTTTGAGAATCAATTAACAAAGCCTATACCGGATACAGTGGCCATCATTTTTTAAGGATATTTCCTATCACCTATCATGTTTATGCTAGTTTCATTCCAAAAAAAGAAAAAAAAACAAATCAAAGTTTTCATTTGTTATAACATATTCTACTTCAATGAAGTACAAAAAAAACTTATGGTTTAACAGGGTTTTCATTAGATGTCAAAAGTTGAGGGTCAAAAATAACCATTGACTGATGATAATTTGAGAGTCAACAAAACTTCCTTCTAATTTTATTGTAAATTTTACCTTTTGGTACAAATTTTCAAGAGTCAAAAGCTTTACTTAACTGATTATAAGAGTCAATGTGCTTTTTAAGGGTCAAATGAAGACCTGGCTTTGCCTATGTTCAAGACTTATGTCCAATTTAATTGAAATGGGTTACATCTGATATACACATTGTACATCAATTATCTAAACCTAGCTTGTTGATCTGTTAAAACTTCCAGTCTTGCTTATGATTAGAGATGAATTTTATGCTTTAAACACTCACAAAAACCCTATTCCAGCCATCCATTTCTTAAAAAGCATTTTTATCACATTGAATTATTCATGAAAGAGATCATTAATTCCTAAAAGCAAATTTTTAACCCAACATCTTTCAGATTTACATAGAAAAACTCATTTCCCCCACACATCAAAAACATTCACAGACACACTCATTCTAACATCAACCATTCTTGATACAGCTTCTGTCAAACTTGATTCAAATCTCTTGTACATTTACTAACCACTTAGTCATGATACAAAAACATCCATCATTATTAACACACAATTCATAAATCAAACAATGAGCCTGCTCAAAAGACAAAAATGTAACAACGCTGATTTAACACCTGAAAAGAAAATGGAATTAAAAAATTTGTTACAAGTGGAGTGTGGATTTATCTGAAAAAGAAAATAAGAAATCTCGGCCACACATCATCTTGCGGCCAACAGCTACATCAGAGGTGCGAATCAGGTAACCTACAAACATCCACAACAGACATATTCTAGCTGAAAGGGAAGAAAAGAAAAACTTCTTTTTTGACTGCCTTTTTCACAAGGCATTGATGTCGGTAACAACCAAGTATGTATGAGAATGATTTGTCAAATTGTTAATAGATCTCCAAATACATGAATGTGAATTTCCCCCAGATAACAAGCTAAAAACAAGTGTATAGATATAGCTATATAAAGCATGACTGATGTTAAAAAAAAAACAGCAGAAAAATTCATTGTATTGGACCTTTCATATAAAACCACTATATGCAATTGTTTGAGGTATATGAAAGAATTAATATTCAAAATCATTTAAGAGCACTCTATATGTGATTTCATCCAGTCATTTATCAAAACCCTACATTTTAAAAATGCCAAGTTTTCTGTGTAGAGGACAATGTTTACACAATACCCTAGCTATAAAACTAATTTCAGACTAAAACACTTTCATCAAATATGAAACCTGATCTGTCTAAAAGGTGCCATTTTCAAGGAAAACCTTTTATCCACCTGTATCGGGGAACTTGGTTCGCAACGTGTTAAAATCACTGAAAATACAGAAATCAGAAAAGAACGTCTTCTTAAACTTCTGTTTGTCAAAAATAATACATCATTTTGCCAAACAAAAATACCAACTTTCATATCAATAAAGACTTATGTACTGAATTCATTAAATAATGCATGATATTTCCAGTTAGTTTTGCTGGCTGTTCTTTTACAATTAGAAGACTTATATTTAAGAAATCAGCTGATAAAAGATTTGTGAGCAGAAACAACTCATTCAACCAGTTAGCCTAACAATAGTGCTCTTGGAAATAATTTTAACACATTAGACATTATTAAGACAGTTGGATGAAAATGGCAAGGAGGTTAACAGTCATCTCCACAGCATGTTATATTTCTCAGTTCTGTTCTTAGTTAGGGAAGTTTCTGAAACATACAAAATGGCTGAAAGATACAAAAGAAACCATTTTCTACATCACAAACGTTAAATAACAAACAGTGTTCCTTGACCAGTGTATGGTTATGAACAATCAATCAAATCTTTCAACAGTATAAACCTTATATATTAGATTCTGTGTCGATTGACAAAACATGAACTTGAATGTCATTTTCTAAATAATTTAAGCTTTTAGTTAAATGGGCATTTGTTAAGTAATAATACTCTAAAATGACCCTCTTATTTCTTTTCAAGAGTGAATTTCTGAAGAATTTGTGTACCATTCACATAGCTCAAAAGGAGCAAGTCAATAACCCTTGAAAAAAGGAATCTTTTTCAAATCAAATAAAACTAATAGAAAAAAGATTATGCAATGTAAAATTCATCATGATTATTGGCGATGTTGGGTTAATTTCGAACATCTTATGTCCATCTCAGTACTGAAATATACAGAAAAAATCCCATCAAAATGTCAACCAGTGTCTCACATAAACAATTTAGTATTCATTTATTTTATCACAATTGTTCACTGTCTTTAAAGGGCTTATAAAAAGTGATAAAATCAAAAATAGATGAACAAACATCAAACTGTTTTCAAATTGATTGCGAAGAAATCTAATTATTCATTTAATTGTTTGTCTTTTATATATAAACTGAGAACTAAATTTCATGTGAAAGTAAGAACTATGACAAATGATTGTTCTAAAAACATTTTATGAAGGTAATATTTTAATCAAATTAACAACTAAACAAGCAGGACCAACTGCACAAGAAATCTCATTTAACACATACAATTGAGAAAATCTGTCAGTATTCTACTGAAAATAGAACATTATTTATCATAGGCAATATAACATTGGTGTAAAAAATAAATTAATCCCCTAAGTAGGATTCTCTCAAAGGCACATCTTGTGTTTTTTGTAACATTCCCACAACATTATCTCAATATGTCACTGAAAAACACAGACAGAGAAAAAGAGCACTTGATAAATTTAACAACACCACTATTGTGGTACATTAACAGTATGTAGTAATAACAAACAAGTGATTCAATCAGGAATTTCATAAAAAAAACAACAGAAAAATGGTACATATGATGAAAGCTTCAAAGTCATTTAATAATTGGCAAAGCAGGCATTCACAAAACATTCTTGTACAATAATACAATATGAACTTTCAAGCCTCATCAATAGATAGAATACAAACAAAGTAAAAATAAAACAACATTTCCATACAACTAAGAGTGAATTTCAGGGATAACTCATAACATTACCCAGCAATTACAAAAAAACCTAGACAATAAATACACACAGTAAATGTGAACCTATTGCAATAACTGTATTTAATGACATTATGATGAGCACAAACATAATATAGTGTACATTGCAATATGTACAATACATGCTTCAGAGCAAACATAGAACAAAACTCCCTCCTATTAATGATCTCATGAGAGTACCACATCCAATGGAGAAATCATGGTGAATGGGCAACAGCTTCATTCCACATCTGTCTTGGAATCTTTTTTCTGTTCTCTAGTTGGTAGACACGATTTCTCGAAAAATATAAAGAGAGAGAAAACGCTTGGTTGAGTGTCACCACAAATCTATGACAGTAACAATTTTTTCCTTGAACCTTTCTTACTCATCATGCTAATCTGGACTCTCTCAGAAAGATGAGAATGGAATATAATCTCAAATAGAAAGATGATTTTATACTATCTGACTATGTTCTAGCCTTTTTTTGTAAATTTAGCAACAAACCATTCTCAACTTTTCAAAAACACTCACTCACTTTATGTATTTGTTAAGAATCACATCAAATATGACAACCCCTTTTTCTGAATCACAATGGATACATTTTTTCTGCTTTACATCTTCTAGTGCACATTGTTAAATTCATTTATACTTACCATAATCAATGTACTGATTTATTGAGCCAAGTAAATGACTCAGTCTATATTAATACATAAGAGCCTTTAACAGTTTATTTGGCCACACCCATTATGATATAATCATCTTATTCATCTAGTATGCACCATGTCAGTGTCAAAATCTGTGGTCAGTATGTGCCAAACTGGCAAATGAAACAAATTAAGAGTGTCTAAATATAAGACCGCAGATTTCAGCACTGTCACAGCACATTCCATGGGAGGACACATTACCTTCTAATTTTGGCCTTTTGGAAAGTGGTCCATCACCAGCATCTAGACCAACCACACCAACCTGAAAATAGATGTGTATAAATTACTACATTACAAAAACATATAATTATTACACACCAGTCAGCGCTTTTTTTCCTTCTATAGCAAGGGCCGTTTATAGGCGCCTTCCCCTAAGAGAAAATACTTAAATTCATGCAGATTTCACCTAAAATTCAGTTTGCTTCAAGTTTTTTCTTCCCCTTTTGCAAAAAAACTGTGATATTTTTTCCCCAAATCTAAGAAAGGCCCCTTCCCCTACCAGTGATGTTCAAACTGACTGAAATAATCCAATTTATTTCAAATAAGAAATACGGACTACTAACATAGCTGGAAATTGAATTTAAAAGACTTTAAAAACACATGCCACACTTCATTTGATAAGTCCATTCATTTTCATACATTGTTTCCAATTGTTTAAGATTATAAATCACAAGCAAAATTAATTGCTTAAATGGTTAATTAATGGAAATGATATCTAAACTAAGTTATAAATGCTAATGAATCAAGTCTCTGATATAGATCTATCTACATTTCTTAAGTTGTTACGACTGAAGGAAAATGGGCCCTTTTCAACAGCCTTGCTGTTGCTTTAAACATCTATTAAAATTGGTTAATAAAAAAGACCACACTAGCTAAACGACTTTAAAAAGCGTAGATATTTCAGCGAGCAATCAAATAAACTGCTTAGGCTCACGTTCGCCGTTAGTAAACGAAGAATATCGCATACACAAAATATATGCAAAAATTGGTGAGTTTGAAAGCCGAATTTGAAACGTAAATAATACGACGATCTTGATATAACATACGATCGACTGAAGGAGCAGTTTTGAGAAATCAACAGACGAATGTGTAGAGAAACTTAAGAACACCATGAATAAAGTTTTACCCCATTATAGGTGCCGTTTGGCTCCAATTTTATCGTGCTCGTGAATCCCAATTCGGCAGCTGTCGCCATTTTGTCTTTATATAGCGACTTCGGCAACTTCCGGTGTAATACTTGGTCGACGAATATACTACGTATCACTGTGGTCATATGAGGACAGCGACAAAACGCGGCGCAAATTCAGATACTTGTATCAGGATGCTGGGGGGGGGGATTTTCTCTATGTATGTATCCAGGGGTTTCCCAAAGATTTTCACCCGATGATCCTCAGGACTCCCATCTCCAACACTTTAGGGGTCCCTTGGGATTTTTGGGGGTCCCACACAGAAAATGCCAAGGGCAAATTCCGAGTTGGAAGGGGTCTTGAGGCTGCGGTGGACACTCTCAATTCGGACACTCTCAATTCGAGTCCCTCGGCTGAATATCGCGTCAGAGACGCAAGAAACCTGCTTCAGGGGAAATCCCTGGTACCACGTCTAAATCATATTTATCAGACTGGCGGTCAAGTCTTATTTATACTATAATTTCCAGTTTTCTTTCATGTCAAACTAGAAAAATATTACGAAAAATATCTTTAAATTAACACAGCTAGCCATAAAAGATGTGATATAACTGCAATTTAACTTGTTTTATTTCCAATACTATTTTTCATTGCTTTACAATCACCATAAAATCTTGTTATCTTAACTTGCAAACATCCACATGATAATGCGAGGTTAAATGTGTGATGTGTGATGACTTTTCTCTTGAAAATGTGTTCCCAAAATATGGGCCCTCAACATGTAATTATGAAATTCTTTATAATTATTCAATTATTTTTTTTTTACTATAGCATAATTATAATTCTACATTACTTGAATGGTAATGGAAAATAAAAATGTAAATAATGTAATTATAATTGTCGTCGTTCACGGATGGCGACATATACAGTTAACCAGATTTGACCATTTCTTGCCTTGCACCGTCTGCTCTAAGCCAATCAGAAAGGATAATCTAACACCACATGATAAAAAATGGCAGACCAAAAAACTTTAGAAGGGTCTCCTACGGGGCACATCATCCGCCATGTTTTTGTTGGGCTATTTCTTTGTATAATTGACATGCCTTAATGTATGAAGCTCGAAACAAGTTTGTAGGCTCCTGCGGGGTGAACAATATTTTGAATAATTCACTCAAATTTTTTTTGTTGTTTTTGTTCAGAAACGAGTCTATTTCTTTTTACTTGATTTAATTGGTGAATATTTAGATATGAATTCTAGTTGAATTCATCATGAAGTCCTTTGTTTCTTCGGAATGTGATACTTCAATGTTCTGTTTTATATGTGCTCTTTTGGGGGCAGTTTTATATCGTCGTTAACTGGTCCGCGTTCCATGTTGCAGTGCACCAAAGGAACATTGTCTCTGTACAACCAGACTCAACGGGAACCAGTTTACTATCGTCGTAAATATAGAATGTGCTGCAAACTGTCAATAAGAAATGAAACCAGACATGAAATCTAGGAAATCATTATTTAACATTCTATTTTTAGCTCTATACTTGGCTGAACGGCGATTCCAAACATTTTTGGAAATACTAATACTTGTTAGTAAACTACGTTAAAATCAAACAGAATGAAATATTAAGTTATATCTAACACTTGTTTCAGTATCAATATACTTGGGGCTTTTACATAATGCTTTTCACGATATCATTAAAATGCTACCTTGCAATTTTTGCTTCATTCGTAACTTGAAATCTTGTCATTTTAGTTAGGAGACAAAAAGCGAACTTTACCGGATTACACTACTACTGTGTTTATCTCTTTACTAATAATAAATGATTTCTTGTACGGTACAGCAATGGCATAAAACAGATCAGAACGCCGTATAACTGTATGAATATAATGAAAATGTAGTCACTTAAAATTTTCTGATTTTTTTTTATTGAAACTCTACGTTTTTGCCTTCAAACGGGAGGATTGGGATCTATGTATATGACCCCAAATCCCCGGCATGCACCAAATACAATCAGACAATCAAAAAAAGACCCAGTAATAGATTTAACTTTTAGAAACATCAGTCATGGTACTTGCCGCAAACAAAAAACTTTTTAGAGAAGGATGTTCTAGCCATTATTAACAATGAAAAAATGTCAACACGTGTATAATTATTCGCATTTATTTTATATCGTCCTTGTATTTTAAACTAGAATAGTGACACGATATTACGTCATGTTGACTACTCGTGCACGCCTGACCGTTGAAACCGGGTTCAAACCGTAATATTGTTTACATGCTGCATTTCGCTTGCATCATACCATGTTGTATATTTAAGTTCGCTCATAGTTCCTATTTGCCAGTAAAATAATAAATACACTTAGATACACATGTATACCAAACCATTTAACTAATATAGACAATTACAGTGCATGATATGTGACTATGCACGCCTGTCAAAAAAATGATCTCACAAGAAAAATACGCGTATATTTTTTTGCTCATCCAACAACTCCGTTAACAAGGACATAATTTATAACATTATGCACGGGGTGTCATGGCAGTCATGTTTTACAATACAAAATATATAAACGATCTAAATTTACACGATTTCTTGACCGTTCGTCCATATTTCATGCGTCTCTTTGGAGATGACGAATTTTGACAAGTGGCATTGGTTACACGAGTAAAACTAAAGTAATCGAATAACCTGCTCGAGTATATATTAAAGTCAATTCATTTTTTGTAATTGTACAGTTTTTGGTCTTTGAAGGAAGTGCGCGAAACCCTCTTAGTATAAAAGGGAGTTTTTGTAAGGTAATAATTTACTTTTCATTATTGTCAGTTATAACTATTGTTATTTATTTATAATATTTTTAAGACTTTGCGGATTATTTTTTTTTTGTAACTATTTTATAGATTCCTAGAAAGTCTGGAATACTCGCCAGTACTGTCTAGAATTTATTCAAATATTCGTTCTGAACTACTTATAAATGTCTAATGAAGTAATCTTAAGATTACTGTCACATTATTGAAGTGATACTTATATACGTTTTAAAGGGACATAACTCTTATGGAAAAGTCATTTTTAATTATTTCATTGCTTAATTCCCTAAGAAAATTTACAAAATACTACTTAATGGGAAAACAATCTTTCTCGTTCCTAAATGTTATTTTTTTTAAAACAAGAGAAATGTGAATAAAAATTATTTGTAACTACATGTAAGTTCATATTTAATTTGAACTTATTTCAGCAACGTTCTAATGCTATGTTATAGGCAAAACTGAAATTATCGTAAATAATAATCGCCCGTTAATGTACTTTTCGGAAAGCGGATATTAATTGTTTCATGGTTATATGTAAAAAACAATAATAAAAAATATATTTAAATAAAGAAGATTACATGTCTACTACATCGATCGTGAGAACTCACTACAGTACTCAATTGTTGGGATTTTTTTGAAAACAGTATTCCTTTTTTCAAATACTTTTGAATTTTCCAAGGATATCAAATAAACACTAACCGCAATGAAAACAATCGTTCAATTGTCATAATTTGATTTACGTTTGCCATTCTACACGAAATAGCTTCAACCAAAAAATGCGAGGTGTTCCAAATTGATTCTACATGGACTTTCTAAGCATTGGGCGGCATTTTTGTCGTCTAAGTTTTACTGTCCGCATTTTATTTCTTTATATAATAAATATGAATATTTTTATTTGTATTTTTTGCTGGTTTCTTTCACCCAGGAATAAATGAGAAATTTCAAGATAGATTTTGTGTATAGCGACGATTTCAGTATTACGACCACCTGGTTAAAACGACCAGTTTTTCCGGTCCGGCTTTCAACAACTGCCCTGTGATTCAACTTAATAATGAGACCAACTCATTATTACGACTGATATTTCGTGACCGGAAGGTCGCATTATTGAGGTTCTACTGTATATCATTATAGAAAATAAGAATTCAGCATTTTATTCATTTCTGTCTATCTTCAATGTGTTTCATTTTCATCGTGTAAAACAACATTCTTTTATACATATACATGTAGACAAATAAACAATTCAACTTTTTTCAAAAAAATTACTTTATAGGAAATAATTGATTTATGAAATATTGAAAATGACGCAATAATTTTATATGCATGCTTTTTAAAGACTTAATGTGTACATTACAAAACAATTTATTTGAGGACAAAATACGCTGAATTCAAATGACAATGATGAGTAGAAAAATACATAAAAAGGGCCAGTGTTTAGTGCACTGGACTTGTAACCCGGCGATCCCGGTTCAAATCCTGGTCGCGGCAGGTCATACCCTTGTAAGAAAATTTGATAAAAATGTCGATTTTCCTCCATATGCGGAGAAGTTGCCGGCTCCTTTTGATAAAAAACTGGTTAGGTGAACCGGCCGGAGGATATTAGGGAATGATTGTGATAAACGGTGTTAAACCCAGTGAAAAAATATACACAAACTGTCTTGTTATTACGCCCGAGTTTTGGTACCGAAGGTGATCTTATTATCGAGGTTTTATTGTACTATTTATTAAGTGGTTAACATACGCTGTAAAATTTTAAAATTTAAGTGCCAATAGTGGTGCATAGAGCTAAAAGCTCTCTTCTAGTTGACGTTTAGGATAAATTTGACTGTACAGTAGAACCTCGCAATTAAGATCTCCTTCAGAAGACAATAACTTGGCCTTTGTTTTAAATTGGTTGCGTCATTAAGTCGGAACACAGAAATAAAACTGGTCCAAAAGTAAGTGGTCGTTATAATGAGGTAGTGTCCATATTGAAATAATCTCTAAGTGAGGTTTAACTATGCTTACAACACTAGCCACCGCTATAATGGATGTAATATTTTAGTCATATTTTACCTAATTGTTAACATGTTTGTTTGACCACCCACGTGACACATTCTACACATCGGCAACATGTTCCAAACGTTTATGACCTGTGTATGAGTAAGTTAACAAAGAACACCGTGTTTACATTAATTAGAAACCATCATGTTCGTTGTCAATATGAAATTACATTAAGCGAGTATTGCCTCTTTAGAACGTTCGTATTTTGGTAACAAATGCGTTGTTAATGACAAGTTCACATTTCTCTCAAAATGGAGAGAACAGAATTTCGGAACCTTTGTAACTTTTATAGGTTTCTATGGTAATAAATGATTCACCATCAGATTTTTTTTAAAAAAAACATGACAATACTTGTACATGTACTTTAAGTTTTTTCCCTTTTAATAATTATAAATTTAAGTCTATGGGAGTAGCGAATTTTCAAAATTTTCAGATTTTTAAAAAAAACATGACAATACATGTACATGTACTTTAAGTTTTTTCCCTTTTAATAATTATAAATTTAAGTCTATGGGAGTAGCGAATTTTCAAAATTTTCAGATTTTTTTAAAAAAAAACATGACAATACATGTACTTTAAGTTTTTTCCCTTTTAATAATTATAAATTTAAGTCTATGGGCGTAGCGAATTTTCAAAAATTATTTTTATACATCAAAGTGAAATAAACTAGCCTTTATAGGCAAACGTTCTGAATCCGACTAGTCTTTCGGAACCACCTGCCGAAAAATTCCGAATGTAAACCGGAAATGATCGAATGTTCATAAAGGCCGTGAATTGGTATAAAACGATAATTTAAAAATTTCACGTGTGCATGCCGCTGGTATTTATCTAAAATGTAAAAACAATCATGTTGTTAATTTAAAAAATGAGCCACGCTAAAATCATTTGTCGTGAGTAATTGGGTATGACATTTACACACACATACATGTATTGTGTTGTCATCATTAGGCCGCCCTCTCATATTTTCTTTTATTTCTTGTACAAAATAGACGTCATTTTTTAAAAATTTTATGGTCAATTTAATATACCTAACTATTACTAAACATGACACTTGACCATCTAATATTTAATTGATCATAAGGACACATATCATAGTGTTCTGATTATCATACGAATGAATAAAACATCAAAAGTATATTTTAGCAATGTTTGTGGTTTACTTATAAATCACTGTATGGTTACAGTTGATGAAGGTTTGCTTTATGCAAATAAAATTTGTTAATTGTTCAGGTTTTGCACCTGTTAAAAATAAATTTCTGGTGGACTGTATCCCAACCTGACCTCATTTCTGTAAGTAACTGCCGACTTTCCGCATGAATGTGAATGGATTTAGACGTATATCTTCAACTATGTCTTCGAAAAGGATGGGCTTAATATACTTTGATGTCTGGCTTGTACAGATAGCAAATTGAAATCAGCCATAAAGCAGTAAAAATGTTTGAATATGTTAATAAGCAATCATAATGGTTTCCATTCTATCGGTTCAAACGAAAGCGTAAGATGAATGAACGGGAATCAAGACATGAATGTTGTTCGCTGTTAGGGGGGGGGAGACATCCGCTGCATGATTGTAAAGCTGACAAAGGTAGCGCTAGTTCTGTATGATTGCTACGCCTTTCCTAACAGTCACGTATATAAAACATGTATATTCTTGTTAGTATATGAAATCAATCGATTAGACAAAATACATTTGTCATAAAATAGTCTTGACAAGATATGTTAACACAATATCATTTTTAGATGTACGTGTTACAGTTTGTGATCAGCAGTTTTTACTAAACGAAAGAAAACTAATTTTATGATCGTTACCATCGTTTATGAGTGAGCAATTTCTGTCAATCGTTTTAAATAATTGTTAAAAGCACTGAAGCCACGTCTCAAAACACACAGGTCAGTGACGTACGCGTGGATTGCGCGAAGTATGACTTTAGTTTATCGCCTAACTGACGAACAGAAAAAACAAAAGTAACAGGATAGTAACAATAGTGAATGCAAACAACGTTCTTAAAGCGAAACAACTGCTTCCCTAATTGTAAGAAGGTAGTCATAACACAAAAAGATGGAAATTGCCATTCGATGAACATCAACAGTTGTCGTTCCTACTTCACGAACTTCGTTTAGCAAGGGAGACAACTCTTGGCTGTAATTAAAGTTCGATAGTTCACATTCACGAAACACAGTACTACAATCCATTAAAGCTGCTAATGTGGTTTTATTATTATACATGTGTTGACTTGTTTCTTTTCAGACATCTAAATCTTAATCCCGTCGTGGAAGATGCTGGTGGCCATTGTTTTAACGCTGGTCATTAGTGACATCACTTCCGGTCAGAAACACATCGAACCATTATTTCCACCAGACCATCTGAAGCATTACAGCTCCGGGTCAATTGCAAAACCAATCGACACTGTGGTTGATGTCGGACAAGGTATATTAGGTGGGTAAAAAACATCTTACATAGATAATTCGAACAATGCATGCATCAGCTGAAAAGGTATATTCAACATAAAACACAACGTTGAACAGAATGTGATCTTAAAGTTGTTGTAACTGAGCATTTTACTTATGTACAAAATTTAATGATTACAAATGCATTGCACATTCAGTTGTTTTAAGTATTCGAAGTTAATTATTGGTTTAAAGCAATTTGTTATAGTAAGATCGAAAAAGCACTGATTGACTATGTGATATAGTGAATTTATTCTAATTTCATCTACGCTTGTTTTATACATGTATTATCATTGGGAGGGTTAATGAAACTTCTCATATATTCTGGTTATAGTGTTACATATATTCGTACATGATTATAGTATTGTATTTTACAATACATTTCAAAGAAAAAATTCTAGGGAAGTGTTGCGTCATAAACATTAACGCCTCAAAACATTGAGGAAATAATCCGAACATAAAAAACAATTAACGTGATTATATTATATTAATTAAATAATAATCTAATTGTGATATCGTATTTTCAGGAGGAGGCGGGCACACTAAAGGTGGTGTAAATGGCGGCATATTGGCTGGCGGCGGTGGCGGTGGTATTGGTGGTGCCGCTAGTGGCATTGGCATAATTAATGGTGTGGGTGGAGCTATCGGTGGTGGGGGTGTGGGCGGAGTCATCGGAGGTGTGGGCGTTGGGGGTGTTGGATTGAACCTTGATGGGCACACAGGAGGAACCATCCCCTTGGAGAGAATAACAAAAGAAATAAAGACCACAGAACATCATTTTCCTGGCCCAGGTCATCATAAAGGTAATTATTGTTTTATGTATGAATGGTACAGACAGGATGAATAATTAAATAACGCTTATTATCGAGTTTGTCTGAGGCAGAATATGAATCAAGATTTCAACATTGAGAACATGCGTAACCAAAGTTTAATTTGGTTGTTCGGATAATGTTGCCACGTAAACGATTTGTACATGTTAAACTGTATTTATATGTTGGGTAGTTCATTTCTTCCCGTCTTTAATTGATATGGGAAGACCCTACTTTGTGAATGGACAATTTTTGCTATTATTTCACTGTATTCGAAACTTCCCAATAGTCGAGTTCACGGTAACCGTGTTTTACTGTACTTGACATTGTGTTTCATCGGGTATTGTTTGTCGTTTCTATTACTGATTAGGAGTTTCTGATCAGAATATTGCTTTTTATGTGTGCATGTTGATACTGTATGTCGTGAATGATTAATGAGTTTACATATTTTATCACTTTAGGTGGACCTCATGATATTGGGAATGGAGGAGTAGGTGGTATTTCTCAACCATTACCTTTACCTAGACCACTCCCAAGACCCCGACCTCGACCTAGACCAAGACCTGTTCCTGTACCATACCCCGTGCCCGTCCCACAGCCTGCTCCAGCACCAAGACGTGAGACAATCCGTGTACCGTATCCAGTGCGTGTTCCGTATCCTGTCAGAATTCCTCAACCAGTGACTGTCACAGTTCCTCAACCAGTTCAAGTATCTGTTCCACAGCCATATCCTGTTCGTGTACCTCAGCCATATCCAGTACCAGTACAAAGTGGAATCGGAAGTACAACAGTTGTAACAAAAAGAGAACAGGATTGTGGGCCAGGTCGGTATTGGCACCATGGACACAGAAAGTGTCATGATTACGATTGCGGATATGGAAGGTACTGGCATAGAAATTATCAAAGATGCGTTGACTATGACTATGATTACAGACGGTATGATTACGGCCGACGAGGATACGGCTTAGGAAGTCTCATGATGGCTGGATTGATGTATGACAACTTCGATTTCAATTATCCAGACATCGATGTTAATGATATGCTGTACATGTCAATGCTTGGAAGAAGGGGATTTGGAGGAAGAGGATTTGGCAGAGGAGCATTTGGCCAATATGGCAGATACGGATTTCGAGGTGGGTATGGTTTTGGTCAAGGATATGGCATGGCGGGTGGCTACGGTATTTCGGGTGGCTACGGTTATGGCGGCATTGGTATGGGATTCGGACAGCATGGAGGAAGGTTTGGACTTGGTGGCGGTGGTGGCGGTGGCGGGGGAGGAAGTGGAGGAGAAGGAGAAGGCGGAAGTGGTGGAAGTGGAGGCGGCGGTGAGGGAGGATCGGATTCTGGAAGCTTCGAAAGGAGATATTATTGGGATTTCGGTGATAACGATGATTGAAAACTCAAGCTGAATTAAAACAGGGATTTTATTACAATGTCTGTGTAAATTTGCGCAAGAATCGAATGCGCTACTGTGGGCATAATGTGTATTTTAAAGTAAAAAAGATTTACCAATGCATTATGCTCGTAATAACAAGTTGCATTGAAATAGAAATGTATAAACACTAAAACTTAACATACGAACGAACGAAATTTCACTTGTATGTTTTAACATTTTATTATTCATGTAGTTCGTCTTTTATCGTGTCATTTTCATTCTTTGTAAGCATTGAATCATTGCCGGCGCGCGCGAATGTTGCATAACTGTCATGCATATATCAGTATAAATAAATACGTTTGTAACTTTCTGCATGTTATACATTTTATAATCATTCCTTTCGATTTGTTAATAGTATTGTGTAATCATTGCTATTAATTCTCCCGAAACAACAACAACAACAACAACATCGACAAAACAACTACAGACAAACAAATAAACAACATATTCGTAAATATGACAATGACTTTATTAATTATCAACTTTGAATATCAATCTCTATTTAAAACGCATTATTTTTTCATGTCGTTCAAGAAACGCAGATGTTGCAAAATTGTCTTCAAGCTTTCGTTGTATATTTGGACAAATTTGCATAATCTTCAAAACACCATTATTATGTGCATCTAAAATCAAAAGATGAAAAGTGGGATATTAGATACGTGAATCAATGCATTAATTGTCCGTCAGTCCGTCATTCGTTAGTTCGTTCGTTTGGGGGAAAATAGATACTTCACTGTATCCGTTTCCTCACTTTAACTGAGTTCACGGTAACCGTGTTTTACTGTATTTAACGGATGACAAATAAAAAAGAATCAAAGGGGAAGCTGGGAGCACCACTGATTTTAATTCTTAACAGTTTTATGGGGATTTAACGTCGCACTTATAGTTTCGGTCATTAAATTAAATACAACAGAACTTGCAAGGTTAAATTTTTATATGAAGAATCAATGTAACAGTAAAATCTCTACATGAAGATCACCATTTGAACCCAAAAGGGATGATTTTAATATTTAAGTGGTTATCAAGTTCAAATGTAGAAGAAATATAGAAAACTGGTCCAAAATTAAGTGGTTGTTATACTGAGGTAATCGTTATAATGAGGTGGTTGTTATACTGAGGTGGTCACTATATCGAAGTTTTACTGTATTTATATGATGTATACCTTAATGACGATGGCGATGGCGGTGTCCATGTCTGCGTCGACCATGATGATGATGGTGATGACGGCCAAAACCGCGCCTCCAATATGGGTAACCCATACCCCAGCCAAACCACGGAGTCATCCAAGGGTAGTATCCACCAAACATTGGGGGGTAGTATCCCCACTGAGCCTCACATCCGGGTGCTTGGAGAAAGCATAAGAAGGCTACGACCAAAACGGACGCCAAGATTTTTACGTGCATGTTTTTCCTGAAAATATGATGCACATATTAGTTGGTAAAATTTAGATAAAGGGTAGATATACTGTTGAAGTTCTGATCTATTAATGAATTGTTCAATCTGCATTTCAGGGCCCGTAGAAATGTTATGTTATGTAAAACGGTTATACAAATATGAACTCACGCCATGTTTTGTAAGTCAGTTTTTTTAAGACTTTATCTGGCCAGAACAAAAAAAAAACAGCCGCGATTACGATTACTAGACCGGTAATATTTTTTTCGTCGCTGACCTTAAAGATTTTGACTGCAATATCCAAAGTACGAAAATATTTTGGGACGAATCG
This sequence comes from Lutraria rhynchaena, assembly GCA_008271625.1. Taxonomy (NCBI): domain Eukaryota; kingdom Metazoa; phylum Mollusca; class Bivalvia; order Venerida; family Mactridae; genus Lutraria; species Lutraria rhynchaena. The sequence continues at coordinate 11,972,786 of VIBL01000001.1, read as the reverse complement.
TACCTGCAAAGTGGGAAAGGTAAGTTTAGAAAAACATGGGAAAGAAAAGTTCTTCGGCCTACCATCGCTATTGTTATTGTTCGATTAAACCTAGACATGACTTTTTGATCCGGGATTATTCTACCCATCCCAACATGAAATCTTATATTGTATTTAACCCTTTCCATACGTTCAACACAGTCTAAGATGCGCGTTTCAAATACCAGTGCATATAGTTCAACTTTATAAGATCATAAATTTCGCAGTAACAACCCGCTGACAGCATTTTTTCTGCACTTCAGCCAATGTTTCGGACAGAATATGGTGGATTTTATAAACGGTGAAACCTCTATATTAAGACCACCTTTGGAATCAAAAAGATTTGTGATTAATATTTAGATGGTCGCTTTGTGAAGTTATACCGTATATTTACGTTGTATAATACATGTACACAGTAACAGCAACTTCAAAATCATACGTATGATACTTAAAAGTACATACCGGATCAACTGTTACATTCCGTCTCAAAATAGTCCTTTTAGAAAAGCATTTTTTGCTTACTAATTTATTTTCGCTATTATATTTTTTTAAATAAAACATAGATTTGAGACGGAATGAATTCATTCACTTACCTACATAAATATCCCGTGTCAAAGCAATGATATTACAATGGGAAAAAACTTAATTGTACTTATTCATAGTAAAGGGAATCACTGACTAATAATCTCGAGCCCCTCACCACCGCGAGTTCGAATCCCATCCGGGACCAAATTTTATATATGTCCAGCTAGCCTGCGGAAGGTTGGTGGTTCTACCCAGCTGTACGCAAGGGGTCTTCGTTCACCGTTAAGGCTGTACAAAATCGCCAAATGATGGTTGATGCGACGTTACACGCCAGTAGGAAAAATATAATTAAGATACATTCGAACAATGAAAGTGCATGTGTACATATACATTAAATACCGTTTATGTTATTGATTTATAATCATCAAACAAACAAAATACTTACGTTTGGTAATTTTATCGCTGTTACCAAAAACCTGGGTGAATACAGACCAAAAGCATCTGAGAAGTTGCTTTTTATACGCCTTTCAGTTTTGCTCTTGTCATCTGATAACAAATATTAACAATGTTAATTATAAAAGATTAATCATGCTACCCAATTAATTGATAAATCGTGTCATCAACTCATGATTTACTTAACTGATATACTAATTGATATTTATTATCTAAAAATTTTGATCGATTAGTCGAAAATATCATATTAGGTACTCATATACTTGAATATACTCATGAAATTATCATCGACCTTTGATATGACACACACAGTGTACCCTGTGACGACAGGAAATGTAAAAAAGAAATGTCCATGCATCCTTTGTGACGCGTGAAAACAGAAAAGTATTATACTATAATACCTAGCATGATGCTAGGGTCATGGGTTAAGTCATAAGCCAATAACAGACATTACATATTAATACATGGACATAATATGTACATAATATTATATAGGTTATTCACTGGTATAATTGAAAGATAGATATTGTTGAGTGAGACAATATTCATGTTAATGTCTCGTCTGACAATTTATCTGACTGATGGGTTTGTCGTGACCAAGGAGATGATCGTCCATACTTTTCTGTCTCGCGCAGTCCTTGATACGACTTGTTTGGAACTTGCATTGGTTAATGATGTAAATCTTCATCATTTAGCGAGTTTTGGTGTTCATAGTTAAAATACATTAGAACCTCGTGAAAACAGCCTTGTTCAGTATGTACAAGCATACTAAAAGGCCTGCTACTTAACAAAATTTCCAAGTACAGTAAAACCTCACATAGCGACTACCTCAATATTACGACAACCTTGTTATAACGACCACTTATTTTCGGACCGTCTTCCACAAATTCCCCTGTAATTCAACTTGATAATGAGACCACCTCGTTAATTATTACAACCGATTTTTCGGCCCCGAGGGTGATTTCATCATTGGGGTTTTACCGTACTAGAGTATGTAACGACATGTCAGGAAACGCTCACTCGATGTATGAACTCTTGATTTTTAACGTATATCAGATGATATGATGTGGCAAGAACTACAAATAGTTTAATTGCTTCTTTGTTGATATATCTGTATAAACAAGTAGTTAACTTGTGTTTTTAATAAGACGCACCCACAATTTAGAGATTTTAAAGTAAGAAACCAGGATTAAGAATTACCTGTGAACATAGGGCACCTCTCTAAGAATGGTAACTCTGTACCGCATCTTTATCACACTAACCGATAAACTGAACCTTTAGATAGATGTATAAAGGTCATTTTTCTCCTTTACCGCTAGTGACCTTTATACACAGATTTGAATACATCGAACAACCTCACAAATCGACCATTTCAGCAGTAAGACCACCTTACTGCAACGGCCAATTATTTTCGGATTTTTTTAATTATTTGTTTAAAATTGATGATATGACCAGATCAATATTAATATAATACAGTGCAACCTCCCTGGAGCGGCCCTCTCTTGAGCAACAATTTCCATTCAACAACAACCTGATTTTTCCCATTGTACGATTTAACTATTACTTTGACCTCTCTAGAGCAACAACCTGTCAACAACAACATAATTTTATTTATTCTAGAGGATGTTGCTGTGGAGAGGTTGCACTGTATATTAATATTTCTTTGTCTCAAAGATCGTCTCATATCGAGACTTTATTGTATATACTTGAAATACAACATACTGATACAGTTAAGTTAAAAACAGGTGATATCGGTGTTCAGAAATCATTTTTCACGAAATAAGTACGAAGTACTTTATCGTCTCCATCTTTATTCGTTTATTGTGTTTTACATTTTTTGCAGCGTTTTTTTTTTTATTTAATAAGTCTCATAAGTACGGATATTCAAATGGTACATTATTGTTTCAGTAATCATAGTTGACGTCCACAACATTTGGATAACATTTTCATTATTGAAGACATGAAACAACATTTACGATGATAATATTGATGATGTAATTGACGATAGGTCTCATTAGCTTATAAACGTTTATTAAAAGAAATTAATTAGAATAAAAAACTTTAATGAAGACAAAAAGTCTATGGAGAATTTATTGAAAATTATTTTTGAAATGACAAAAAACGTGATAGATATGTTTTAATATATGTTTTGTCACCTGATGAACTCTTCCAAATAAAAAAAAACGTTTTTCTAACACGCACAGTAGCGGCATGAAGATTTTTTGTTTGACAGATTTGTGTTGCTTGATTAAAAAATAACGTCCGTATGGGTATAAAAATCTTTTTATAATTTTATATATTTTTTTTTCTTTGTATTTATTTTGTTTTGTTCATAAATATATATGTTTATATATGTATATGTCCTCATGGGCCGCAAGGCTTAATGGACTTACTGAAATAAATATATACGAATTATAAAAATTACGGGAAACAGAGTGCCTATGGCCTATGTTTTCCCATTTTTCACAGTAAAGAAGAGATATAAACGCCATTATCGTTCAGCACGTCGTTCAAAATCTGGGACTCACTAAGCATAATTATGAACACGGCATTTTTTTCCTGAGTTTGCCTTTTAGAATTTTGGCTATAATTCTGTTAACAGTATATGTTAACACACCTAGCTGCCATTTCTCTTTGTGTGAGCGGATTCACCAATTTAATCATATCATGGATTTTTCCTACGACGTCAGCAGTAGCTGATGTACGACGTTTGCTAAAAGTTCCTTTTCTACCTGTTTTGTGCACGTTATTACTAATTACACCTTTACCATGCTGAATGCGATGTTCAGAAGCAACGGAAACATTATGTCCCGTCTGTTTTACTTGTTTCACGATGTTTCTGTAGGACATTTTTTGTTTCAAAAGCCCTAAAATAATGCTCTCAACGAAATCATTTATTTTTGGTCAAATCGGGCTGAATTTTGAGTTGAGTGTGTATACGATATAACACTTTACATGTATTACTCGCTTTGCACGAGATTTCCAAGCTGAAGGAGATTATAGGTTTGTTATTATAGTGTTTCATAATAAATTGAGCACCTCTCGTAATTAAGAGAAACTTCCATGGAATTAATCAGTAAACATGATATCACGTGAGCATCTCGTATTTACATTTTTATATTTGGTTGGCTTCTTTATAATGCTGAGGTCTTGGAATGACTTTTTTGAGCTCTGAAGATTTAATAATGACTATATACGTATTTCATTGAATGACCCACATCTAATTTGATTTCTTTTACCAGGGACCCTACATTACAGTAGCGTAGAGTCCCTGCTTTTACTTAGTATTCAATAAACGCATGATAACGTTATAGTATATTACAAAGATATTGTTTGCGATCTAGGTAACACTGTAAGCTTAGGTCCATACAACAGTTTGTATACATGTATATACATATGACATGTATGTGCTTATAAAAGTATACACATTATGCCACGATAAAATTTTACCACTCTTGGGACCAAATGGATTGGTCTCAAGATTGAAATGTTGAATTGTAGAGCAAATAGTCAAAACATCTGTTCAAAGCAGATAGGCAGTCGTTACAATGAGGCGCTGTTAATACTTAGGTGATCGCCATGTGAAGTTTTACTGTAATAGATAAATAAATATATGAGCAAAATATATAAGCAAAAGTACATGTTCTCAGATCTACACATAATGTAGCAAATGCGCGAGTGTGTGTTTGTGTGGCTGTGCACCTGGTTGAAATCCTTACATAATGTTCAATATAGCCTTTACCTCTGATATCAAAGGGACATGGTTATAACTATGAAGCTGTTCTAAAGATTTGTTATCTTCACTGCTATGAAAAAATAACACCAAATTTGAGACAATTGTACTCATTATATATTGAAGAGAATTAATTGTTTCCAATAGACTCTGTAGCAATGTTTGCGAATTAGGAGTCTGGCGACCTCGACTCTGAGGAGACGATGGCGATATTTCTTGATTTGTCGATTATTTGTAAACATGGCCGCCTCCTTCGGCATGCGACCTTCACTATTAAAATCACTTTATTTGCCGCGGTAAGATATTTGGTTGCTTATAAGCATAAAATTAATATTGAACATGCAATCTGATTAAATTCCGTAGGAATGCAAGTTGTACTGTTCGCTATTGACGTGTTATTTACATTTCTAGATAGTTGACTATTTGTCGGTCATTGACAAATTCGGATAATTTAATTCTAAAACAAGTTTTATTGCGTTTGTTGCTTTATTACTAATTGAAGTTCTGCTCATGCATTACAGGTATATTTAAACATGGAAAATGAGATTTGATATTTAGTTTACTTTAGATAGATGCTTTGGTATATTTCCTGACACTGACAGTTTGTCTTGATCAATGATTAAAATCTTACTTCTGGGAACAAATTTTTTTGGAAATATTTTTGAATTATTGTGAAAACGTTTTGATTTTTCACACAAAATCACAGCATATCACTGTTATCTCAATTCTGAATTGGTTGATGGCAAAGACCACAATTTGATGCAAGTATTGTTCAAACATTTGGACATGCTGTCCTTGGTTATATATTTGTTTATGAGAGAAGTTTAACATCTGAGTAGTATTGCTTAAAAATCAGTTGCAAAATCTAACTTTGGAGGAATGCCAGTTGCTGAGTGAAAATAGCGGAAAACATATTATTTATTATAATTGCTAATAAACCTTTTGGGTGGAGGATTTTTTAATGTGACTGTCATGTAGCTGCAAACCAATAATTTTTTATAGATATTCAATGTGAAATGAAGAGTAATAGCTTTAAATTTCATTACCATCAAACATGATTTATATCTTCAGACATTACTGCCTGACTTGTCAACGAGCACAAGCCACATTATCGAGCTCAACATCATCCACTGACTCTACAAAAGCTGACTTGGTTGTTAAGAATGCCAGAGACATTCCAAGAGGGCAGATAAAAATACCCAAGCGGAAGAAAAGAGATTCTGTAGCTATTCTGCAAGCTTTGTCTTCTACTGTCCAAAGGGTAATTTATTTATTTAAATATATATCCTTGTTTGTACAGTGATTGGGAAAGAAATTTTCATAATAGGACAATGGCCCTTTTGGATGCAAAATCTGTGTGACATTTTCATGTGGCTTGGCATAGTGCTAAAATACAAGTGAAACTTTATTCAGTTACCATTGCAGGCGTTTTTCTCAGCATTTTGGGAACATGACCTGACCCCCATAATTGGGAATTTTCGCGGATTTTGGACAAAATTGGGAAAAAGTTACACTGTATACAAATACTGCCAGAGTAGTATACCAGTCTAAAATTGTCTAAAAATCGGCCCAAAAAAAACCTGCATTGTCATATGTGTTGTAAAAGTTTGGAACACTTTTATCAATGCGCTCTTTTTCAGAAATTGTTTTGGAGCATACTAACAATCAATTTTCATCCTGTAATTGAAGCATTCTCATTTTTCATTGACATTAGGACACTCTTATTTTTAGCCTGTGTTAATTTTTTGTGTATTAAGAGTATCAAACTACATTCACTCTAAACCACTTTCACTATTTCATATTTTATTTGTCTTCATTTCAGGATCCTGCTGCACCTAGCTATTGCTATTTGGATGACCCAAATTTGTTCCCTAAGACATTAATGGCGAAGGTAAATTTTAGATCTGTACATTCTTAGGTCATAATTGGAGTGTAATTTGTTTGGCGTATCTGACTGATTCATAAATATTTGTTGCAAATTCTTTACGGGTCCATTATACGTTCCTCTATGGTGATGAAGTATTTGCACGGCTCGTTTTGAAGAAGTGACAAGTTATCTTTGTTCACAATGATATCTGTTCACAGTTGTCTTTGTCCATGGGTGATCTCTCTGTATATGGGTGATCTCTCTACACTTTATTATTATCTCTTTGTGTATTTCTGGTTTGATTGATGTATTGTTACTCATTTATCTTGATCTGTTTCAGCGAAGTGCTTTACTTAGTAAAGCATCAGGGAGAAGGACTGCTCGGTACATGGTAAATGAATATAAGGAAGCTTTTGATCATGATGCTGGGGTACCTCATGTTGAGGTAAGATTTTTTCACTAGGATTAACACCATTACTAACTTACCCTTCTACAAGGAGCTGGTAGCTTCACATGTGGAGGAAAACCGCGGCTGATTCACCTAACCAGTTTTCCTGGACTGTATTTTAACCAGTACTAACTTACCCTTCTACAAGCAGCTGGTAACTTCTCCACATGTGGAGGAAAATTGACATTTTTGTCAAATTTTCATAGAAGGGTATGACCTGCCACAACCAAGATTTGAACCCGGATTACGGGGCTACAAGTCCAGTGCACTAACCACTGGACCATGGTAAGATATACTGATAGATTTGTGATAAAATAAGATCATTCTTACACAGACTGTCACAAAATTGTAGTGAAGATGTGATACTAACTCTCTGTTGATATTTACAGAATATTAAGTGTGCTTAACTTACGAAAGGCAATGGACAATGAACATCTCAGTTCTCATACCAGCCCACGCCTTGATAATTAGTCCTCAATGAATTTATTTTTTAGAAAATAAAGATGTGCCAAAATTTTGATTTAGAAATCCAAATATGTGTACATAAGACTGAGTAGGAAAATTAATTGCCGCCAGTCATTCATTCCAAGTTGTTCAGACACTTATTGAATTCTGAAGTCTTTCAATATCATGTCCGTATGTACACAATCTGGAAAAATTTACAGGATGTATGTAATACAAAAACAACATAAAAAACAAATTCCCCCGCCTGCTCTGTAATTATGTTCCCAAAACATTTTTGAAAATCTACTCATTAAGTTTCCTCTGTATGAAAATGGTATTTGTTTCCTATCTCTTGATTGTCAAAATACCACAGTGGAACCTCTGTAATCTAATCTGCTGAAATCTGAACCTCTCCTGAATCTTTACCTCTCTCTAATACGAATCTCTTTCCTCTGAATCAGCTTAATCCAGACTGCTAGCAGGGTGCTTATTTAACCCTTAAAATACCTTTTTGACTCTGCAAGTCAGTAAAATAGAGTTTCTTACTCCTTAGAATTAGAACAAAAGGGTCACTTTTACAATAATATTAGTAGGATATTTTGTTGATTCTTCCAAATTTATATCAGCCTGGAATCATTTTTAACCCTCAACTTTTGATATCTAGTGATCACCCTGACTAGAATCTGTTCTATCAGTTTATCTGAACCTGTCTAATCTTTAGAGGTTTTACTGTATTATAGAATTTTCTTAGAATTTTCAATAGTCTATTTTATTTTAAGTGGAGATAAATACATATGTAATTATATTATGTGCTAATAGGTTTTGCCAATTTTACCATTTTTATCCCTTTTCTATTATTGAAGAGGATGCATACATTAAAAAAACACATCTTCTTAGTGACTCATATATAATCTATGTTTGCAAACATTTACAGAATTGTTTTTTTTTGTTGGCTTATTGAATAGTCATTTCAACCAAAGAGACTTGGGTATGAATTTAGTGAACCCTCCACTGAGGCATTGTTAGAGAGGATTGCTCAACGTGAAGTGACTGATGCTAAAGAAGTATATAACAGGATGGAGGATCTGGGTAATATTTTGTAATGAATCTGTGCTATGCAGGGTTCTCCCTATAAGTTTCTTTTTAAGGGTCCTAGGAACTCTAAATACAATATTTTTGGGGTTCTTGGAGAAAATTTAGGGTCCCAGGTATGGTATTTTCAATGACTTTATTTATGGCCACCTCCATCACTGAAATAATTACAGGTTTTGCTTGAAGGATAAAAACTATGTGAATGAGAAATATATCAGCGATGTGTGTCCCAAGGTATGCAAGGTTTTGGAAAAGATGGGCCATTTTTTTTAGTAAGGAAGCAGAAATTCTGCATAAGGGGAAACCCAGGCTATATTGTTATTGATTCTGATTATTACTGATTCTTATGAACTTGCACTGACTGTTATTATAGTTTTGTTACAATAAGAAATTTTTCATTCGTGTTTATTTTTTAACAACTCTGTGAAGCCAACATGGTCATATTGATGCTATGCGTGGTAAAACCTAGCATCTTTTTTCCTGCAAGTTTTATAAATTTTAAATTGTTGTCACTGAGTCCATCCTGAAAGAATTGTTGAAATTTTTAAAAATTCCTCAGTCCCAAAAATTGTTCAGCAATTTTAACAAAAACAAGAGCTCCATAGAGTGGTGCCAACGCTCATCTGTTCATTAACAGTCTATTTAATAAGCAATTTGACCAAAATTCTCAGTTAAAAAGGGGCATAACTCCATAAATATAACTTTCAGAATAATGCCCCTTGTGTGTTGAAATCTTTTGGTGTTTGAGTAATGTGCTACTTAAAAGTTTTTGAACAACAATGACAAAGATGACAACGCCTCGACGATCATAAAAGATCAACTTTTTCTTCGAAAACAGACAAGCTAAAAATTCTTATTCCTTATTCTTGCTTTTTATTTTCAGTTCAAGCATTTAATGATAACAAAAAAATGCTCACTTTCCTTCCTACTGTTAAAAGTTTGGGTTACATAACCGCAAAACAACATTTTTTTAAGAATAGTCTTATGTCTGTCTACTTAAATGAAGTTGATTCATTTTTTCAAATCAATATTACAGGTCTGGAGATTACAACTGAGGTCAAATTAAAACTTCTGGAGCTCCTGTGTGCTCTCAGAAGTCAATGTTTAACTCGAGATTTAATGCCAGAAGAGAGTATAATAGATGATATAAAAGCTGAGCGAAGTAAACCGATGAACAAATTTAAGTAAGTCTAGAGTCAATCGCACAAAGACTTTTAACCCCTTGCCTCTTAATACTGCATTTTCCCGCTTCTGAAGCAGACGACTTTTGAAAACATTGTGGCAAAAGAAGCCATTGTTTGTGATGATTAATGGTTTCTTGTGCCACAATGTTTTCCACTCTGTCAGAGAGAAATAACCCAATTTTCATGAATAAATTAATGTATTATATATTTGCTTTAAATTTGGAAGAGTCCAAAGTATGCTTATGAGACGAAAGGTTAACTAAGGAAAAATCCACAATTGCTTCTGTGTGAAACTGCTACATTTCTCAAGGGATTTCTACAAAACTTTCAAATAATGAACATCACCATGTACCCCAGCGCATGTTGTCGGGATTTTGTGATTCGATATTTTTTTTTATTTGGAATTATGACCCTTTGTTTACATTGTAGTAATGTGGTAATCTGTGTGCATTTTTTCATGAAAACCTGATTTTGTGACAGTTCCTGTCTTCTTATTTTTTTTTCGCTGGGGTTTAATGTTGCCCTAACAGCCAGAGTCACTTAGCGATTTTTTAACAATGGAGGAAGGCACCAGGCATACCTCCTGGGGTAGAAGCCTCGACCATCTGTAGGCTCAATGTATGGCATCCCAATGGTATTATTATTGCTTAATGTATCTTTACATGAAATGAAGTTAACTGTGCTAGTTATTCGTATAATCCATTTTTAATTCACTCATTCTTTTCTTATGTAAACAAAAGTTAATGATTTAATAATGTCAGTGTAAGCATAAAATTAACAAGCCGTGAGATTGACTTGCATGATTAGATTCTGTTTTTTTTTTTTTTTTGGTGGATGGGTACACAAAAAAGTGTTTCATATTTGAAAATACAGGGATATCGGTGTACTGCAGGAATGTGATGTATTTTAAAGAATTCTTTTCTGCTTTTAGCATTTCTTTTGCTGAAGACCTCTTTTCATCTTTGCCTGAAAAAACAGATGATGCGTATAACTGGATGATTCGACTATTGTTAAAGGTAATTTGTTGAATTTTAAATCGTATACAAATCGTACTTTCCTTGTGAGACATTTTTCACGCATTGTTTCATGCAAATGACACCAAAGTCAATTATGAGGCGATTGTAGTGACCCCCTCTTGAAATTTTATGGTAACTCCAAAGATTTTGTGAAATACATGTGTATTAAAAACAAAAACTTTTAAGATGAATTGATTTACTCTTGTGTCGCTGTTATGTAAATTGGTTTTAGACATGATGTTGATGAATTAATTCTATGTGTTTGTCATCCTTTGAAATGCCTCTTTTATTAACTCATAATGGAGTGTACATGACTAAAATGTACATGGAAAACAGTTTTTAAGTTAATTTTTTTTTTCACTGGGTTTCACACCAAGTCAAGGTCATTTGGCGACTTTCTTACATTAACGTAGGTTGAATACTCAAGGTGTACACCTGGGTGGATACATTGACCTGCCGTAAGCTGGCTAGACAGCTTTCTCAGTTGGCAAATTTGTTCTGTTTGAGATTTTAATAATTCAATATAGAGTCTAAAAGATTGAGGTTCATACAGAACTTTGTGTATGTAGGGTTTTGATTTTCATTATATATTTTTAAGCTTCCAGCACCAGGGCAGCATATTGTGATAATAATAATTTGTCATTCTGAGGTTTCTTGTTCAGTCAGTAACTAAAAGGTTAAGGTCACAATTTTAAGTGTTTTTTTTAATTTTTGAACTTGGATGAGATATCTTGTCTGATTAGTTACTTCATCATTCATTTATGATAGAATACTGCCCAATTGACCAGTCTTAACAGGGCTTTTTTTCACAGGTAGGGGAAAGGACTTTTTTCTTAAATTTAGGGAAAAAACACTGTAATTTTACAAAAAGGGAAGAAAACTTGATGTAAACTGAATTTTAGGGGAAATTGCATGATTTTAAAGATTTTTTCCTGAGAACAAGACGCCTATAAATGGCCTATGCTATGAATGAAAAAAAATCTGCCTACATATAAACAGTGTGTTGTATTAAGTGCCTAGGGTTGTCTTTTCAATATTTTGGCAGAAAATTATTCAAAAACATAAAAGTAAATGTTTGCAATTCCTCATACGAAAAAAAAGCTTTGTAACTATTTGGAGTTTTTTAATGAGATTAGTTTTCATAGTCTAGCAGTGGGTCAGTTAATTCATTTAATACAGATCTTTGTTTTCAGACTAATTATGAGAGAGGGATGAGTCTGTATGAAGAAATGGTGAAGTCTAATATACCAGGTATTACATTAGATTATGTCTGACCATACATTATAAAGTGTGCTGGACTTGTTACCCAGCCATCTGGCTTCAAATCCCGGTCGTGGCAGGTCATACCCTTCTATGATAATTTGACAAAATGTTGATTTCCTCGATATGCGGAGAAGTTGCTGGCTCCTTGTGGAAGGGTAAGTTAGTACTGGTTAATTTACAATCCAGGAAAACTGGTTAGGAGAACAGGCCACAACAGAAAAATTGTTGAACAAAACCTGTCATGCCTGTATACATGCTATTGTCATTTGTTGTAATGAATTAAATTATTAATTTTATCGATTTTTCAACTGTCATCGTAAAAGTGGCAAACAATGCAATAAGATATATGAAGTCTAATATTTTTGCTGAAATGACACTTTTACATGGGAAAAGTTCTTATATTAATCTATATTATCTGATTATAAGATCATTATGACTTGGATTGATTATTTATCCAGTTGTTTCATTTTAATGGAATAATTAATCAATTCTTTCATTTTGACTGGTTATTTATACAATTGCTTCATTTTGATTGGTCATTTTCATTTATTTAATTTTATTGTTGCATTTTGATTGGCTATTTTATTCAGTATGATTTATATGTTTGTATTATTGTTTCAGTATATCTTGGATCATACAATGAACTGATTGGCAGTACTATCACATCGATATGGCCCTCTATTTTGGTAAACTTCATTTTATATTGACAGATGATGATTGTATGGATCTCCATTCATTATTATTGCCTGCTCTCTATGCTAATTTTTCACTGGGTTTAATACTGTTTTTCAACAATTTTTCAATTATATATGGCAGTCAGTTTGCCTTACCAGTTTTCCTGGACTGTATTCTTACCAGTGCTAACTCACCCTTCCTCAAAGAACTGACAACTTCCACACAAATGGAGGAAAATCGACATTTTTGTCAAATCTCTAAGCTAAACAGTTCCCAATCAGTCTTTGTCAAACTTAGTCAAAATGTTGATTGACATTATATATTTACCATGCTCCATAAGCAGCAAAATCGCACCTGCTATACTTGAATTATGGCCCCTGATTCAGAAAAAAATGATGAAGTACACATTGTCTGCTTGTTGAGTAGATCCCATTTAAGGCTTCACCAGATAATTTTGATGGGGATATTTTGTAACAATGTGTTACTCTTGTTTAGTATAATTATGTTGCTTTATTGTTTTCAAGTGATGGTTATATCTCATTATTAAGTTTGTTTTATATGACTTATTGTCACTGGCATTTAATGCCATTTTTCAACAATTTTTTAGTTATATATGGCGACCGGTTTACCTAACCAGTTTTCCTGGACTGTATACTAATTAGTACTAACATACCCTTCCACTAGGAGCTGACAACGTCTCCACATATGGAGGAAAATCAACATTTTTTTCAAATTTTCATAGAAGGGTATGACCTGCCGCGACCTGGATTCTAACCTGGATTACGGGGCTACAAGTCCAGTGCACTAACCACTGGACCACAGTTGCGGCCCTCTCATTATTTAGTTGTGTCTTTATTTTTTACATGTAATGGTAATATCATAGTATGTTTTCTGTTTTTAGAACTATTTAGAACTAATTAAGAGAGACGGGTTAGCTCCTAATATGGATACATTTCATCAGTGCCTGAAAGCGTTAAATCAACAACAGAAAGGCAGAGATAGAATAACAAGTAAAGTTACCATGATATTGGCCGAAATGAGAGAACTAGGCTTAGGTAAATTATTACTAAACCCTTAGCCTTATAATACCGCATTTCCCCGCATCTGAAGCAGACAACTTTTGCCACTTTGTTTTTCACTCTATCAGTGTAAAATAACCAAATTTCTTATATAAATTAATGTTTTGTATGTTAGCTTTGAATTTGGAAGAGTCCAAAATATGCGTGTGAGACAAAGGGTTAAAACAGATAAATTAAGTGTTAAATATACCCTGAGATTAACAAACGTAAAATACAATTTCCAAGCTCTTGTCTCAGTTTCATTCTTCAAGTATTTTGGTTGAATATACTGTTTGAACTCTTTATATCGAAGTACAAGGGCTTTGTAAAATAGTTCGAAATAAACAAACTTTGATGTATAAATAATCGCATAAATTTGTTGACTGGGTTTACTTTTAACAGCAATCGGCGATGTGTTGTGATAATAATTTAATCATGCCATTTGGTATTAAATATTGATTTTTGAGTTCAATACATAAATATCAGATCAGGTGACAAATTAATGGGCGTTTGTTGGAAGTAATTTGTAAAGGTGTGAAAAATTCGTTTGTTAATCAGCGACATAATTACTTAGAATTACTAACGCAATACCATCATCATTGTTTTGTCATAATTAACTTAGAAGCGTTCAGAACAAAATATGAGATTTGAATGTTGAGATTGATCTTAAGCTGCGTTATATATACAACCTCAGACCCAAGTAATATTGCTCCAAGTAAATGAATTGTATGACAAAACCAATTAATTCATAGAAATTATAGATGACCTTTCTCTAATAAACACACCTACCATTTTTCTTTTTAAAAACATGTAAAATCTTTTTCCGACAGAGAAAAAATGTGTTAATGATAATTCATCGTATTCCATGTTTCCTAAATTTTTACTATATACTCAATATTTTGATATGTATTCCATGTTTCCTAAATTTTTACTATATATTCAATATTTTGATATGTATTCCATGTTTCCTAAATTTTTACTATATATTCAATATTTTAATATGTATTCCATGTTTCCTAAATTTTTACTATGTATTCAATATTGTAATATGTTATACATGTTTCCTAAATTTTTACTATATATTCAATATTTTAATATGTATTCCATGTTTCCTAAATTTTTACTATATATTCAATATTTTAATATGTATTCCATGTTTCCTAAATTTTTACTATATATTCAATATTTTAATATGTTATACATGTTTCCTAAATTTTTACTATATATTCAATATTTTAATATGTTATACATGTTTCCTAAATTTTTACTATATATTCAATATTTTAATATGTTATACATGTTTCCTAAATTTTTACTATATATTCAATATTTTAATATGTTATACATGTTTCCTAAATTATTCTAACAATTATTGAGAACAAATTGAAGTAAAAATATGTGATATGTAAAACAGTTGAGGTATGTTTATTTGGGAATGATTGGTAAATTTATATTACTTCCAGATGTTCAAATTATGCTATTGTTTGCTTTGCTCTTACACCACTTGTGCTATGTCGGTTACTCCACTTCGAGGAATGACTGTGGCAGTATTGGGAATTATGTGACAGTTTTTAAGAACACTTGGGAAGTTTGATTGGATTTTGATCAGTACAGATTGTATTTTTACCTGTACATATAGTATTTTGACTTGTACAGACTGTATTTTGACTTGTATACATAGTATTTTGACCTGTACAGACAGTATTTTGACCTGTGCAGATTGTATTTTGACCTGTACAGATTACATTTTGACCTGTACAGATAGTATTTTGACCTGTACAGACAGTATTTTGACCTGTACAGATTGTATTTTGACCTGTACAGATTGTATTTTGACCTGTACAGACAGTATTTTGACCTGTACAGACAGTATTTTGACTTGTACAGATTGCATTTTGACCTGTACAGACAGTATTTTGACCTGTACAGATTGCATTTTGACCTGTACATATTGTATTTTGACCTGTACAGATAGTATTTTGACCTGTACAGACAGTATTTTGACCTGTACAGATTGCATTTTGACCTGTACAGATTGCATTTTGACCTGTACAGATTGTTTTTTGACCTGTACAGATTGTTTTTTGACCTGTACACAGGGCATGGAAAATTTTGAAATCTCAATCGGTCCAGGCCCGCGGACGCCCCCCCCCCCCATCAAATTTCCCCCCCCCAGTTTCTGAAAATGGCGAAGATTTGTTCATAGTTACACTTCAATACACGTTACAGTAAAAACGAAACAAAAACGGAATTGAAATTTCAACCAGATACTACTACAATGGAATCACAAGCACTTACTTGATTGAAATTGCTAATATCAAACATAGTCCCATTTACCAGCTTACGTGTTTTTTCTAGACACAATTAGAAATGTCAATGCACAAATTTAATCCTTTGACGTCAATGATGACGTATCACATTGTAATAGATGACGTATTTCTTAGTCATGTGACCGCTAAACCACAGGAGCTATAAGGAAATACGAAGGCGGAGCAACGACTTTGGTATCGACAAGCGTCTTGCGTTCGGAGCTGTGATTGGTTGATCGATGAATGGCAATGGCAATGTATTGTCTGCAAAATCTGAGCAATTAATTGCGGCTTCCTTTTCGATGTCATTAAATTTTCTTTCATACTGTTTTCTGTTACGACTTCTTAAACAATTCACCGCCTTTGATCAAACCGAAACTGTACTAAATTTAAAATAATGACAGTATGTAAACTCAAATATTAATACACGCAGCAAACACATCACTAAACGCAATTGAGTATGCATAAATTGTTTTTATTATCTACCACGTGTTTGGACTGATTACGATCGACCCCTATTGACAGACATCCATTGATCGGATTAGCAGATGATCGCTCCAGGCTATTGAATATCTTGACATATTTATTGGGGTATTGAGAATTGTGCGAACAACATACAGTAAGTTTTGTGACATTTTGCACGTACTTAGCGATTTCGGACCGAAATTTATAGAACATTTATGGACCGATTTTTAACAAATTTTCACTCCTGAACTCGGTCCGGGAACTTGAAAATCGGTCTGGACCGGAAAATTTTCGGTTTTTCAGCGCCCTGCCTGTACAGATTGTATTTTGACCTGTACAGATTGTATTTTGACCTGTACAGACTGTATTTTGACCTGTACAGATTGCATTTTGACCTGTACAGACTGTATTTTGACCTGTACAGATTGTATTTTGACCTGTACAGATTGCATTTTGACCTGTACAGACTGTATTTTGACCTGTACAGACTGTATTTTGACCTGTACAGATTGCATTTTGACCTGTACAGACTGTATTTTGACCTGTACAGATTGTATTTTGACCTGTACAGATGGTGTTTTGACCTTTTCCAAAGCCTCAAGATGCAAGCAATCATTCAGAGTGTTCTTGAAGACTATAACTGACTGGAACATAATTCAGATGTGAGAAGGGGTCATATGTCATATACTGAGCGTTTGGTGATATAAAATAAAACATCTAAATCAAAGATCTTGGTTCAGGGATTGAATTGAATGATTTTCCCCCATTTTTAGCTCATCTGTTTTTTAAGAAAAAATCGAGCTATTATGATTGCTGCGTTGTAGTTGTTTTCATAGTTGTTGTCGTTGTCATGCAAATACTTTGTCGGGTTAATCTGCTGCAAGGTTTGTGTTAGTGGTAATGCTTTGAACTGAACTTATTTTTCTATTATAGAACCAACACTGACTACCTGGTCTCTGGTTTTAGACTTACTGGATAGTGAGGTCTCTGTAAAAGACAAAAGGGGTAAAAGTATGTATGCATCTTTTAATTTTCAATTATCTGCATGCATAGGTACTTGACACAAAACCAAATTTTAGCTCAAAAGGCTACTTATACCTAATAACAAGGGAAGGTTGTAATTCAACAGGCATGCAAAACACTTGTGCTGAACTGCAATAAAAATGGCCAGATAACTATTTTCTTCTTGTGGTTGGCAGCAGGAAGGTTTTATCTTTTTATTAAGTATAAGTAGCATTTGGAGATAAAATTTTATTTTGTGTCATGTACCTGTGTCAGCATGTCAATATGAAGGTCTGTCAGGCCTCTGATATCTGGTTCTAGTTGGAATATTATATTTTTTCCGGTCATAGCAGGTCATACCTTTCTATGAAAATTTGACAAAAATGTCACTTTTCCTCCAAATGCGGAGAAGTTGCTGGCTCCTATTGGAAGGGTAAGTTAGTATTGGTTAGAATACAGTCCTGGAAAACAGGTTTGGTGAACTGACCACTGTATATGACTGAAAAATTGTTGAAAAACAGTGTTATACCCAGTGAAAAAAGACTTTAATTAAGGTTTTCAGTCCATGGTCCAGGTATGCGTCATTGTTTTTTTCACATGCATATTTAACACTAACTGTTTAACCAGTAAGACTGTTGTCACTCATGTTAATAAGTTCTGATTGATGTAATTGATTGGTTCTTTTCCATTTTTTCATATGATGGCCTTATTTTTATGAACCGTCATATGTAATGACTTCATTGTCTGTCACATAGTAGATTTGTATTAGAAAATATCTTGTGTGTAAATTGTTTGAATTAATTATTTACCTGGAATAAATAAGACAGTTTGTATTTTTGCTGCTGGATCACTAATAAATTAGCCATTGTGTTGCTTTTTCGGTTTGTGTGTTAACCTAAATGGTTATATCTTGCTTAGACTGGTATAATGTATAAATCTATATGATGTTATGAACTTGCAGAGACCGGATTAATGTATAAATCTATGTGATGATATGAACTTGCTTAGACTGGTATAATGTATAAATCTATATAATATTTTGAACTTGCTTAGACTGGTATAATGTATAAATCTATATGATATTTTGAACTTGCTTTGATTGGTATAATGTATAAATCTGTATGATATTTTGAACTTGCTTAGACTGGTATAATGTATAAATCTATATAATATTTTGAACTTGCTTAGACTGGTATAATGTATAAATCTATGTGGTATTTTGAACTTGCTTAGACTGGTATAATGTATAAATCTATGTGATATTTTGAACTTGCTTAGACTGGTATCATGTATAAATCTATATGATATTTGAACTTGCTTAGACTGGTATAATGTATAAATCTATGTGGTATTTTTAACTTGCTTAGACTGGTATAATGTATAAATCTGTATGATATTTTGAACTTGCTTAGACTGGTATCATGTGTAAATCTATATGATATTTTGAACTTGCTTAGACTGGTATAATGTATAAATCTATGTGGTATTTTTAACTTGCTTAGACTGGTATAATGTATAAATCTATGTGGTTTTTTTAACTTGCTTAGACTAGTATAATATATGAATCTATATGATGTTTTGATCTTGCAGAAACTGATATATAAATCTATATGATATTTTGATCTTGCAGTAACTGGTGTAATGTATAAATCTATATGATATTGTGATCTTGCAGAGTCTGGTATAATGTATAAATCTATATAATATTTTGAACTTGCTTAGACTGGTATCATGTATAAATCTTTATGATATTTTGAACTTGCTTAGACTGGTATCATGTATAAATCTATGTGGTATTTTTAACTTGCTTAGACTGGTATAACGTATTAATCTGCATGATATTTTGAACTTGCTTAGACTGGTATTATGCATAAATCTGTATGATATTTTGAACTTGCAGAATCTGGTATAATGTATAAATCTATATGATATTTTTAACTTGCTTAGACTGGTATAATGTATAAATCTATATGATATTTTTAACTTGCTTAGACTGGTATAATGTATAAATCTATATGATATTTTTAGCTTGCTTAGACTGGTATAATATATAAATCTATATGATATTTTGAACTTGCAGAGTCTGGTATCATGTCAGATATACTTGACATTGTTAATTATCTGCAGCAACAAGTGGATGACGACTCGATCGTCATGGATAGTCCTAAAGGTACAGCATTTTTCATTATGAATTTTGTCGATAAAAAATTTTGAACCCTTTTACTGCTACACACCTATCGCCTATATTGTACTCTGTATTGCCTGGGAATTTTTAAGAAATGATGGTTTATCTAAAACTGTAGCCAATCCCATGATAGATATACTGTTCATTTAGGCAAATATGGAGAGATTTTGTCGACAAGTATTCCTGGCTTGTTTGTCATTGAAATGACATGTGAAATGTTATCTGTTATAACTTATTAATAACTGTGGATGACAGCTGCGCTTAAGTCCTTGCACCAAATCTGTGTATGTGTGGATTGTGCTAAAATTGCATTCAGATTGGGATTTGAACCTGAAACCTTAAGGTTTGGAGTTTGAAGTCTACTTTAAGATCAATATTCCTTATCAGAATTTTTTATTTGATCAACTAGTACCTATATATTCTGTAATGAGTTGGTTGAAGATATTGTGTCTCAAGTTATTCATCAACAACATAACATTTATTTGAATAATTTGGCAGATTTGTGTGGAGAACAAGGTATTTACTGGAACAGAATCTAGGAAAATTGATGAGGTTAACTGTCTGCTGGAATATAACTGAAATAATGTTGAAAATTGGCGTAATGCCCTAAAAAAATATTCAAGTTTAACTAAAAGTTTTGGTTCATATTATTTTTCCTTCTTGCTGTGAAAGTCGGACATGGCAGTCTTTTTGTTGGAAATGTAATACAGTGCAACCTCTCCAAAGCAACACCCTTTGGGAGATGCAAAATTATGTTGTTTTTGAGAGGTTGCCGCTCTAGAGAAGTTAAATAAATAGTCAAATGGTACAGTGGGGAAAAAGCATGCTGTTGTTGAAGGGAGGTTGTCGCTCAAGAGAGGGCTGCTTTGGAGAGGTTAAAAAAAAATTAGGAAAGTTTTTGACCTACCTACCCATTTTTTGGTCAAGTAACTGTAAACAATACTTGTTTTTTCTACCCTAACCTTTAGCATAGAGCTAGTTTTACCCTTACTTTTGTTACCAGCAATATTTTGATCAATCGTATTGAGCTTATTGTGAGATCCATCCATGATGGAATGTATTTCATGAAATATCTGTCAATTCATTGATGTATATTTATAATTTTAATTCTTTTATTACAGAAAACTTCTTTATGAAAGCATTGATGATAGTGAGTGAATGTTTTTCTTCTTTCGTTTTCATTTCAACTTATTTATTTTACATTATCCCTCGAAGAAAGAGTCGAGCTATTATGATTGCTGCGGTGTCATACTTGTCATTGTCGTGCAAAAACTTTAATGAAGCCCATGACTCAAACACTTTTAAAGATATCAACATGACTCTTTGAATACTTGATTATCATGACAAGGCACAGTTGGTAGACAAGGGGCATTATTCTGAAAGCTATATTAAAGTTGAGAATTTTGGTCAAAATTGCTTATTAAATTGAATGATGTAAAACAGACAAGCCTTGGCACCCTACTGCAGAGTTCTTGTTCACTAAATGTTTTGTTTTCTTGTTACAGTGTTTAAAAAGCAAAGACTCAGACGCTGCATTAAAACTTCACAGACTGAAAGATTCAATGGGGAACAAATACGTAATGACATCCTTAAAGGACGAAATTTATTTCCTGTAAGTCCAAACAATGATTCTTTTCAACAGCTGAATAGTTGTTCTGGCCGGAAAAAAATTGTTGTGTTTGCGGTTATGTGACTAACCCCATTTTATATGCTGACTCTGAAATTTATCATGTAAAATCCAAAGTTCGAAAATATTTGTGGATGAATGAAGAAAAGGTATGTTTAGGATAAAGATTTAGAAACGATAAGATTTTCTACCTACCTTCCCTGATTTTTTTGGTCCAGTAACCCTAAACATGATTGTTTCTCTTCTTTCCTTGTAAACACATACATGTATTAACAGTTATAATCACAGCGACTGTGGTCCAGTGGTTTGCGCACCAGACTTGTAGCCCAATGATCCGGTTTCAAATCTTGGTCATACCCTTCTATGAAATGTTGGTTTTCTTCCATATGTGGAGAAGTTGTCGGCTCCTTGTGGAAGGATAAGTTAGTGCTGGTTAGAATACAGTCCAGGAAAACTGGGTAAATGAAGCAGCTGACGTATATAACTGAAAAATTGTTGAAAAATGATGTTAAACCCAGTGACAATTAAACTTGATAAATCATCTTACATTCTGTTGTTAGAATTTTGTATAATAATGAAGCTAATTAAATCATAATTGACGAATGAGCAATGATGAAATTGTTCATTATGATAAGTTTTTCATTGTTTTTTGATTTTTCAAACCTGCATATGAAATCACTAGCCCTTCAGCGCTGTGTGTTTGAATCTTACCTGTGACCAAATTTTACATGTAAGGAAGTTGTCCAGCTAGTTTACAGTAGGTTGGTGGTTCTGCACAGGAATACCGATACACCCGAGGTCTTCCTCCACTGTTATAGCTGGAAAGACGTGGAATGACTCTGGGTGTGGGTGCTATATTAAACTCTAATGAAAAAACATAACAAATGAATTCAACGCAGAATTCGGAAATTGTTGGCTTAAAACTTTTTTGTATAATCTTAATCTTTTTGTAATGTTTTACTTCTTGAACATTCAAGACTTGTTGTACTGTTTCTTGTTTTTCAGCGATAAACTATTATTGGTTGTAAGTTTGGTAGAACCACCAGATGTCACCATGAAGTTGTACAATGAAATTGTTCCTTACGTAAGTGTGATTTATTGTGTCTTTGTGAAATAGCCTTTGATTTTTTCCTTATCTCCATGCCAAATGGTGAGGGAGGGTTATGGTAATTGTTCATGTCTGTTTTTCGTGTGTGAGTCCGTACAGACGTAAGATACATTAGAGGGTTAGGATTAGTTTTGACATTATGAGCGTCATTCTGTACAAACCACCATCGTGGGGTTAATTTTTGCACTCTGGGATTAGAAAATGTAAATTTAGGGGTTAAAAACATCAAAGGACGATCAAAGATATCACCTCATACTGTAGCTCTCGTAAGTATGTTCATCCATCGGTGCAGACTGTTTGTCCAGAGCATAACTCTGAAACAATTTAAGATATTTATTTAAGAATGTGAATGATAAAGATAGAGGACAGTTAGACAGTCAGACAAAGTGCGGAGTTCAAGACCCATAACCCTACCTGATCTATATCTATTGTTTTGAGTTATTGCCCTTATTAAAGCATAATTCAAAAACCCATGTAATATAATTATATGAAACGTGAAAAAAATAAGATGACTATAAGCAGAAGTGCTGGGTACAGGAATCATCAACTTTAACTTGTCTATTTTTTAGATTAATGCTCTTTATGTTTTATTTCATTGCATTTTATATTTTGGACAGTAAAATCAGATTTTCATTAAAAATACAGTGATACTTCGATGCTAAGACCAACTTGAAGTAATTTTGAATCAGTATCATTTGCAAATTTGAAATCTTGAGGATATATTGAAAACTGATCCTTTTACATCATTCTTGTGAGGTGGTCGTTCTAGTGAGGTGGTCTTGATATTTTGGTGATTGCTGAATGAAGTTTTTCTGTATCTGTATATGGTCAGCTTGATGTAACTCACTAATTATGCTACAGTAAAACCTGTTTATAAAGACTATATAGTGGGTCATGGAGTTCCCTTTATTGACGTGATCTTGGTTTTGAGGTTATAAATTTGAGACATATGTTTGTAGTTCATGAATAATACTAGTTAGTGGTCTATGAGCCACAACTGTGGTTCAGTTGTTAGTATGCTGGACTGGTAATCCATATACATATATATATGTTGGAAATATTGCAGATCAAATTAGAAATGAGATTAATATATAAATTTATGCTTTTCAGAGGATGATTGCTAATTTTAGGATAGTCAATGTTCTTGAATGTATAGACACGTTCGGAGAGTATGATTATGTTCCAAAACTCTGGAATGGTAAGTTGTAATACGCATTCATTGTCAAGAAAACAAAAAGTCATGTTTATGATTACTTAACCAAAAAAAATTTTTTTTTCGAAACATTTTTTGTGAGAATATGAGATATAAATTATTCCCCTAAATATTTCATACTTTGAATTTTGCCATGAGAAAGTTTAGCATAAGGTAAAGGTAAAAATGACTTTTTTCTCCTAGCTTTAAGGCTCTGGTGTTTATTTCTTTACATTGATGTGAATTACAGTCAAACCTGTTAATGTGGCCACCTCTGAATAAAGACCAACCTGCGAATAAAGGCCATTCTTTGAAAAACAGTCACTGATTATTTAGAACAAACTGACCTCCAAGTAAAGGCCACCTGTCAATAAAGATCACACTTCGTCTTTCCCAAGGATGGCCTTTGTTCACAGGTTTGACTGTATATCCATCACTCTGACCCCTGTTTTGGGGTTACTTACATTTTTTGAATGACAATTCAGCAAATTGTAAGATCTAGGAAATATTATGGAAAAATAACACTCGACAGGAAAAATAGGTAAGTTTTTTATTGGGGGGGGGGTCTGATTTCAACCTTATTTTAGGTATATTTGGCACTCTAAGAACCTTACCTGAGTTCTGGATTTGTACAAGTACTTATCTTGTTCACTACTAGTAATTACCAACTTCTCCATATGAATTATCATCAGTGGAGGTCAATGGCCATTGACTCTTTGTGTCTGAATCAAATTGTCACAGAGAATAGGTGCCATGCTCATGGTTTGAACTCAAGAACTTGCAGTCCATAGACAAATAATTGAGTTGGGCGGCTGCTTAACCCTTTGCTTCATAATACCACATTTCCCCGCATCTGAAGCAGACGACTTTTAAAAACACTTTGGCAAAAGAAGCCATTGCTTGTAATGAGTAATTGTTTCGTTTGCCATAATGTTTTTCACTCTGTCAGATAGAAATTAACCACCTTTTTTAAATAAATTGACGTTTTGTGTATTAGCTCTGTATTCTGAAGAGTCCAAAATATGCTTATGAGGCAAAAGGTTAAATGGAGGTTCTAAGGTTTTATTCTGTGACTAAGATGTTAGTTTGACTTACAGTGGCATCTTTTTTCAGTATGGCAGCTATTACAAAAATATTTTTGGGGTTTCGAGGGGGGGACGAAATCTAGCACATGAGATCAAACACAGTCTGTATGTTAGTAAAACATGTATCACAAAAAATATGTTTTAAAACATTAACATATCAACCTGCTGAAAATATTTTGGGTAGAGAGTTCTGTTGTGTCGTAAATATGGTGCCAAAGGAATTAAACTATACTTGGGAATGGTTTTATTTATAAGACTATTAATTACACTCTGGACTATCTAGTGCTGTATCTTTATATGTATATAATGCACATTTATCTCAATTCATTTCTCAGATGCTGGATTAAGTGCTGAAAAACAAAATCTGGATGTTAGAATACTTTGGAAGTTTCTGCAGATATTTGAGGACAAAAACCATACTGCCAAGGTAATTTAACGGAAATGTGATTCAAGTACAGTAAAACCTCAATATTGAGACCACCTTCAGGACCCAAAAAGTCAGTCATAATGATGAGGTTTCGGTATCAAGTTGAATTATTGTGGAGTTATCAAAAGGGGTCCAAAAATAAGTGGTCGTTATAACATGGTGGTCGTAATATTGAAGTGGTCGCTATGTGAGGTTTTACTGTACATGTAATCGAGTCATTCTTGGGATTTGTTTTTGGATTTGTCGCGTAATCTGGAATTCATCAAGGATTTTATGTAAGGTCATCCTTAAAATATGGTAGTTTGCAGTTACCCAATTTTTTCAGACAAGTTTTTGTTCTTTATTCAAGCTTTTTGTTTTCAGTATAAGTTTATTATGTGATCATAAAACTGTGTATTTACCTTTCTACTGTTAAAATTTTTGGTTGCATAACTGCAAACCGACTACTTTTTTAAAGGATTGCCTAAACTGCATTTTTTTCTTCACTGTTTAGATTTTATCGCTAAAATGTTTGGACCTTAAGTGTTCATGAAAAGGAGACAACACTTTGTTAAATGATTGTATGATTAACATTTGTTTTCATATTCATGAAACATTTATTTTTTGTGGTATTATTATTACTACATGTGTAATATAAAAAAAAATGCACACATAGATCAAAGTTGCCGCGTCGTCTTCAAAAGACATGAAAAACAGACAGAAAGTGTCTCAGTATGGGCTCAAAATGTGCTTATAGATGTCCTGAATATCAAAATTTTCTGGGGGAGGTCTTCCAACCTCTCTTGTCCCCATGCTCGCACTTTTGATGCACGTGCATTTTCTCTGACTAAGCCCTGACCCTCGTGTGATTCCTAGTGCAGTGTTATCACACCCAGATACTCAGCTATTGTGAAACGTCATGAATCTAGATCTTTGATGGCAGAATAATGGATGGATGTAATATCTAATGTGAGGTATTCTTTTTTTCAGCTGAAGGAAACATTCTCAAATATTACAGAAGCGTTTTTGCAAAGTAGACTTAAAGCTGAAAGGACATCTTCTGATTTGTATGAAATTTCACTTTTTCCCCCTTTTTGATGTTCCTTATTATTACAAGCGACCACCTCAATATTATAACCACCTTGTTGTAACAACCACTTATTTCTGGACAAACTTCAGTATAATTTTACCATATAAGTATATTATACAGTACATGCTCACAGGGGCTTGACACCTTATTTAGTATTTAACCTTATACGTATAATATACAGTACTTGTCCTCAGGGGCTTGACACCTCATTTGATATATTATATTATACCTCATGTTTGTGTTCCATGTAAATTTCTATAGGACTAGAGGTAGATATTTCATGCAATCACATTATAATATCACCCTCTGCAGTGGGGAAATACAATTTCAAATGCTATGCGATACGAATGTGCATAATTTAAAAAATTCATACTTAGGTATAGAATGCAGTTGTGAATATCAAATTTTCTGAGGGATGTCCCCCAAAACCCCTTTCAAGAGGGGCAAATCCCCCTCATGTGCATTCCCCCACTCGCGCCTTTGGCGTGCATGTTTTTTTTATTTTCCCTGTCCATGTCCCCGTTCTGTGTTGGCATATTTTGTTGATCTAACATTTGATTCGTGATGATAAGGTTTTGTTTGAATTTCCAGGGATGATGGGATGTTGTTTCGTCAGTCCATCAAAATCTTCCTGAACGACAACAATCTGGATAGAGCTTGGTAACTTTTTTCGACACTTTTAAAAATGAATCTGTCCGAATTTGTTCGTCCGATTTGCAGTTAGTATCATAGTATTCTTGGCTTCGGGGATCTGCCATACTGTCTAGAATGATTGACTGCGCAGTTTAAATTTGATTAAATTTATTATTATTGTGAATCCTATGCATTAATTTAAACCTATTTAGGTATTGAATATTTTGTGAATGTCTATATTCTCTATTGCAGGAATGCATTGATGAAATTTTACACACTTGGATGTCAAGGTTTTATTTCGTAAGCAAATATTTATACAAATTACACTACTGTAAAAATGACATTAAATGAGGCTAAAATCTACTAATTCGTATGACAATTCTAATTTTAAGGAGGGAATGGCTAGTTTTTACTATCAGGTTAATTTTACTATAAACGCTTCACTAGGATCAGTTCTGATTTGGAATTTTGTTAATTTTGTTGAAAATGGGGTAATTATGGATAAAAACGCATTCTTATTCCAAAATATGCATTGAATGTCATAACGTAACAAAAAATTAATTGGCATTAGATATTTCACATGTATATAGCTGAACGAACAAAACATAACATTAACATTGCGTGACATTATTTTTTTTATTTAGAAAAAGATACATTAAAACAGTATTTACATGGGAATGAATCTGTAATTGCATATACAGTCCAACCTGTGTTGGAGGTCACCTCTGTACAAAGACCACCCTGTGAATAAATGCCATTCTTTGAAAAACTGCCGCTGACTATTTAGAACAAACTGACCTCTGAATACAGGCCATCTGTCAATAAAAGGGTGACCTTTGTCCAAAGGTTTGACTGTACTTGCGTGTGTAAAGAACAAGATTAATACATAAAAAATAATGCTAACCATATATTTGTATTTTGTGACGCTATTTACTATAGGATATGTATCAACAAGTATATAATTATATGATAATTATAGTTTAATCAAATGGATGCTTAGAACATGTTTAGGGGCTCCTGCAGTCAAGTAGTTATGGTCTTTGATTTGTAATCACTAGCTTCTAACAGTGTGAGTTCGAATCCCACCTGGGACTAAATTCTTTGTGTGCGGAAGCCGTCCAGCTAGCTTATGGAAGGTCATTGTTCTACCCAGGTGTAAGCCTGGGGTCTTCATCCACTGTTAAAGCTGGAATGTCACCAAATGACCCTGGCTGTTTGTGAGATGTTAAACTCTAGTGGAAATAAAATTGAACTTGTTTAATTTTTGGCTCTTTGGAAAATGTATCCATTGCACAACTGTTGTTTATGTTGCAGATCCCAGGTTCTTGATGAAATATTTAACGCTTGTGTAGATCATCAAGATGCTGGCAAAATAAAGGTAAAGTTGTGTTGATGTTTTATTTAAGGCAAGAGAAAATTAATTCTTAGATTAATTCCCAGCCCTGCCCACCCCTGGTTAATTGATCCAGCCTTATTTTGTTTAAAAAAGCCTGATTAAAAGTTCAGTTTGTAAATCCTAGTACAAAAAGGCCTGGCTTGAAAAATTCATGGGTTGAAGATGAAACTTAAGCTCATAATGCAGGAAACAATAAAAACCGGTCTAGTCTGATCCTGTGAAATAAGACAGAAATTTTGATCTTCGGTAGATTTATATTGAATTTTGACATGCTTCATTACCTAGCATTTACAAGCTGAAAAGAAGTAAAACGGTATGCTCTTCATACTTGGAGATAAAAAAAATACTAACTTTGTGAGATATCATCAAACAAACATAAAAGATTGTCATATCGGTCTGTCTAATTTTCAATGCAATCTGAAGACTTGACCCAGTAGCATACCGGTAATTTCTTTTTTTTCATTGGATTTAACATTGTTTTTCAACAATTTTTTAGTTAGATACAATGGTCGGTTCACCTAACCACTTTTTCTGGACTGTATTCTAACCAGTACTAACTTAAAGTTCTACAAGGAGACGGCAACTTCTCCACATATGGAGGAAATCAATATTTATCTACCTTTATTATTCAACAAATGTAAATACTGTAACATGCCTTGAGAATGGTTTGAATGAGACTTGTTTTTTT
Source organism: Lutraria rhynchaena (assembly GCA_008271625.1). NCBI lineage: Eukaryota > Metazoa > Mollusca > Bivalvia > Venerida > Mactridae > Lutraria > Lutraria rhynchaena. The sequence goes on along the minus strand of VIBL01000001.1, from coordinate 11,943,824 downwards.
TCCAGAGTTTGGGTCATATTCCTGAAAATATGCATAAAGAGATTGGAAGCTTTATTGCTGAAATTTTGAGTCAGAGAGGAGATGATCTAAAACAAATGCTGAGTGAATCAGATTTGTAAGTACAATAAAATTTTAATTTTATGACCACCTTTTAGACTGAACATCAGTCTAAATAGAGGAGATCTCATTATTAAGTTGGTATATTGAGGAAAGTTTGGAAACCAGTCTGAAAGTGAGTGGCCATCATAATGGGGGTGGTCTGAAGTGAGGATTACTTCTAGTTTTACTGTAATGAGTAATAGTTTGTACCTATCTATAGAGAACTTAGAATGTGAAGTTTTTTTGTTCAGTGGTCTTTATATTGAATATGAATAATGCTTGAAACAGGCATACAGCAAAACCCTTGAATGCAGGCCACAAAATAGGAGAGAGGAAAATGTGGCCTATTACCTGGTCAATTATCCATGTATCTTTCGCAGGTGGCTGTAATCTCAGTAGGCCATTATTTGCTGAAGGCCTTTAATCACAATAGGCCATTATTTGAAGTAAGGCTGTTTAGACAAGTTTGAATGTATTTAGGGATAAATGTTTTCAAAAATTTGATAGAAGTTATATGTATGAATGGCACTCAACCCATAAAGTGACTTTTGCTTGTTATGTTTTGTTATGTACTTCTCATAGACACGTGCTGTACATATATACATATATAATATAATACAGGTCTTTGGTCCTTCTAAAGTCAATCTGGAGTTGAAACATTTTTGTAGTTGAACTGAGTAATTAGAATTATTTAAATTTTCATTGGTACAGACATGGAATTTTTATACATTTGTCTTTATGGTATGTATCGTTGGAACAACTACAGATGGGAAGTGGGTGGGGACTTCAAGTGACACCGATAGACTGTTTTCCACAATAGTTGTCTGCTGTTTAATTGTTTACTCAACCTTCTCCAAACTTTGTTAAGATGTTTATGGTCATAATATCTCAACCAAGTGCGATAAATCACAAAATGTCCTTGGTTATCCAGAATTATGGCCCCTTTTCAGCAAAAAATGATGAAATAATCCTTGTCCACTCTTTAAGGCGAAGAGTTTGTATCCACCAGTAATCACCAGATAATTTAGAGTGTTTGGCAGTCTTGCGTCACATTTGCTAAATTTTTTTGAAAACTTTATTTCAGAACATTTCTGGAACAGAAGTTTGAGAGTTCACCTATCTAGCACCTTAGCGATGAAGATCAATTGACACACTTGATGTTCATGCGTATATTTTTAGTTTTTTGAATGAGTGAACATGAGGGACAAATGATATGTTAAGTTTCTGCTGACCTGATAATGAATTCACTTATGTAATTTTTAGCTCGTCAGTTTTGAAGAAAAAGTTGAGCTATTATGATTGCTTGGTTGTTGTCGTCGTCATTGTTGTCGTGCAAAAACATTAATGTATCCCATTACTCAAACACTTTAAAGATATCAACACAACACTTGGAATACTTGATTATCTTGAAAAGGTGCATTTGCTAGACAAGGTATTATTCTGGAAGATATATTTTTGGAGTTATGTTGCTTTTTAATATAGAAGTTTGGTCAAAATTATACCTTACTGTGTTAAAACTTGAAATCTCAAATATGGCCCCTGTTGCCGACATGTAAAACAGACAAGCGTTGGAGCCACTCTGTGGAGCTCTAGTTTCTTTTTGGCCTGACCCGGGTCATTTTTATAAGATTTCTTGTGTATGATATGTGAGTACTGACATACAAACTCGACTATGTTAATAAAATACTTTTTGATGATAGTTTGGAGACTGTTTTATTTGTCTCCTATTTCTATTCTGACCTTTGTCAGTGCAGTACTTTTTTAGGCATTATTCGAATGTCGTAATTTTTAATTTCTGTTCTTTTTTTTTTAAAAAAATTGACACTATTACAACTTATGCATATGATCTCATTTTGTACATAGTTTAACTTTTGTATGGTTGGTTGGCATTTGGAACTCCAAATGATTAATCTTTACTATCTATGTAATACAATACTATTGAAATATTGAAGAATTACCAGCAGATAATTATACATAGTGACACACTTTAGTTACATAAAACGTTCATTCGTGCATTGAGTAAGTTAACGGACAATAGTGGGGTTAAAAATAGTTTGATTACTTTGTTTGTCATAGGTAATTAAAATGTAAAAAAAGTGCAGAAATTACCCAAAATCATATGACATAATTGCAATGCCATGCTTAAAAAATAATGGAGATGAGACCTGTTGTATAAAGAGACATATAGTCAAACCTGTGAACAAAGGCCATCCCTGGGAAAGATAAAATGTGGCCTTTATTGGCAGATGGAGTTTATTTGGAAGGCAGTTTGTGGCTTGATTTGTTTTTGATTACCTGACCAACCCTAATTTTTCCCCGCAACCTTCGACTTATTATTAGCCTCTAGGATTGGTACATCCACCGTCTCACTGTTTTACCTTTTGGCACAAAAATAATCAGCAGCAATAACAAAACAGCAGCTTTCTAGCATAATAACAAAGATAAACAAATCCCTACAAACTTACCCTATTTTTATTGAGCATGTAACCAGAAAAAGAAGAATTTTTACGCTCTTACAACTGCACTAACATTCTTATGATCATGATGACATTGAATATTTTTTTAACTAGAATTAAAAATACACGAATTTAAGGCCGCATAAAAATGTCCTTTTAAGCATTTATACAAAAGTTCATTCCAGCGAAATTAAATGATACCACAGTGTACTTGACACTTGATGTTCATGCGTGAAAATTAGATATAAAAATATTGGCTACTCTGGTTCACACACAGTATGAATTTCCTATTCTTATTGTGATGTTAGAAGTTACAGGTCAGGAAAATCCATGTTAATGAGACAGGTACTCCTCGAACAAAATCAACTAAAAAGTCATTAAAATAAACGTACCTGCTTAACACTCAGTAAAGCATTTGGTATACAGACCTCGGGTTTATGAATTTTGACCTTCATCACGGCGTATTCACTGCGACAATTTGATTCAAGTAATTATGTTTATTGTCATTTGTAGAGAAGTTAGAAGTTACTTGCGGAGGACCAGGTTTGTTAGTTTGTTTGTTTTTATATGACTTATTGTCACTAGAGTTCAACGCCGTTTTTCAAAGTTTTTCTGTTAAATACGACGGCCGATTAACCTAACCAGTTTTCCTGGACTGTATACTAACCAGTACTAACTTACCTTTCTACAAGGAGCCGGCAATTTCTCCACACATATGGAGGAAAATCGACATTTTTGTCAAATTTTCATAGAAGGGTATGACTTGCTGCGACCGGGATCCGAACCCGAATCTCCTCCAGGCTACAAGTTCAGCGCACTGGACCACGGCCTACATGATTTGTAATTAGTGGTTAAATAAATGTGTATAAAAGAATGGAATAAGAGAGAAACTAATATCTGAAGTTGGAAATGACCAGACCCTGACGTTATAACGCTCTTGAGTTCGGTCTTTCAGCTCAGAAACAAGCTCCCAGTTCAGAACAGTTTATTTCAGACACAAGTAAACTTACGCGCAAAGGTCAATATGGAGAGGGAAGATATATTTGGTAATCTTGGATCGCTGGCCTTTTGTTAATTCTATCATTAATGTTGGTCTTTGAACTTAAGCGAGATCTTTGCTCAGGTAGTGATTAAAACTGGCTCTAATATACCGTACCCGCGTAAAACTTCCCATTTACACTTGAACTCCTCGAGAGAAAAAATGTGACTCATGAAAAGTGCCCTAATAATTTAAATCGTACAAAGAGCAAATCTGCAAATCGACAAAAATTCCGTACAATCTCGGACCAATATACACATGTATAATAAAATTGAGACGGAGTTCAGTGCAACCGATAAGGTCTACTGCCCGACGATATATAGTTGTAACATTGTTGAAAACGGGCGTGAATCACGAAGAAGTGTTCTACGTCGCATCAATACTACTAGAAATAAACTACTATCTCTCCAGTATTGACATCCGATGAACAGACTAACGTTTTTACAATATGGTCGCGGGTATGAATTTATGAAATCGGCCAACCGGAAAGCCAAATAAGTAGGGCTACCCCGGGACCACATTTGAAAATGCTTTGAAAGGGCCTGGTTAAGCGACCATGTGAAAGTAACTTTGCTTCTTGTTTAACTTGGCTATTTACGCTTCAATGGGATATAAGTATTTTAGCCCAGGAAATGACACGAGCTTAAGACATTCACCGGTCGGATGTACACCCAACATGTTGGGCGATACCACAGCATCTTAACCGCTGGATATTTTTTACAGCTGCTGTAATTAACTTCCCTATAAAAAATGATCGCATATGGCGCTTATTTCGAAAAAAATGTTTCCGACATAAATATTTAATCGCATTCTAACCGAAATCTCGGCCGTAGTATGACTGAATTTTATACATGAATACACAAAAATAAACCAATTGCACGTGGTCCACGGACTTGTACGCACGTGATGACAATACTGTAAAACGAAAACTACACATAATGGTCGATAGAATGTGATACGTGAAATAAGTGAAGAACGTTCATAGGCTGTTTGGAATGTTGTCAATTGATGTGTCTTGAAACAGGTAAGTCATTTTATGATTTAACATGTGTTTGTTTTATGTAAATCGTGTAAACATTGTGTCAATAGGACATTCGCACATTCGAGGTAATGTGATGTCGTATGCGTAACACGGCGGTATATATATGTATTTATAGTAATTTGTATGATCGTCAGCCCAATTAGTTCAGTTAGTAGAGCAGCTGACTTGCAAGCAAAAGGTCGCGGGTTCGAGCCCCGCATCGGGAACTTTATCTTCTGCCTCCTATTACGCATGTAATTGTGCGCCGATATGTACTGTAAGGAGATAATTTTAAGCATTCAGAGTACTGATAATTTTCATGACGTATTGTTCTTACACCGACTGATTTTCATGACAGGCTTATTCGTACATATTGATTTTTGCAAGTGGTTCTAGCTTAGAATGGTTTTTGAAACGCATTGTTCTTACACGATGTAAATTGCACAGCGTGTTGTTTTCATGGGAAGTGATTTCCATCGTGTGCTATTCTTCTGGAAAATTAGGAATTGATCAATTATTAATGTGGAGTACATAACAAAGTATGAACTGCTAAACCTCGATACAAAACCACCTTTGGGAGGCTTAAAAACGGTCTTAGGACCTCATTATCAAGTTGAAATATGAATGAAATATAGAAAAACGGTCCGAATGATAGATGGTAGTCATGATGAGGTTATCTTAATATTGGAAGGGGTACTTTGTGAGGTTTTACTGTAAGTATGTTTGAATGTCCTTGTAAAATGCTATGCCCGTCTAGTTGACTCCGTCCGTGAAGGACAGGTGATAAAGAGGCTGCGGAGATACGATTTACGATGTGGTTTGTCTCCTGTCGCTTATTTACAAACCGGTACGGTGCAGACAGGATCGCAAATTAAAAAGATTAATCGGTTACTACCGGTACGTTACCCAACAGCGCTAGTTTGGTGAACTGTATATTGTACATTTGTGCATAACTTAAGTAAGGTTAATAAATTATGTAATATATAACAACACAATAAGATACAGTAAAATCTAAACATTATGACTGCCTTTTGAGACTCCAAAAACAGTATTAATATTGATGTAGCCTCACTTAAAACATGATGTAAACATGTTGAAAACCGGTCCGAAAATAAGTCTTTTGTATTAATGTGGTTGTAATACTGAAGTGGTCGCTCAATGAGGTTTAACTGTGCATAAATGCTTGGCCAACTGACTGTGACATGTACTTGCATATTTTATTTAATATGCCACGTGACATGCACGTGTAAAGAAGAAAATAGATCCGATTAGGTAAATCTCACTTTATTAACCGTGTGATAAGCGTAGACCCACGTATTTGGTGGGCAGCGTTTTAGGCCCAAGCGCGGGTTTAGGGGGGTGGGGCGGCGTACGCCCCCTCTAAAATCTGGCAAGCATAAGTAAAAATTATTAGTTAAGTACAGATTGTGTCTATACTCTACTCTACATAATCATCTTGTCATGAAGCCCCCCCCCACCAACCAAAGAATCTTGTATCCACTCCTGCGGTCAACTGTGCACGTATGAAGAGGACCAGTGTATAACAGCCTAACGCTGTAAGAGTCCATTTCAATGACTGGTTAGCTTAGCTTGATTTTAGTGTTTTTTCTCGTTGATGGATTTCAGTAATCATAGCAACCTGAACATCACGAGTTTCTACTAGACGGACAGACGGACGAACGAACATGCGAATAAATCATTAAAAGTTTATAGTGTGTTATCAGACTTTTTTCAAGTGGAACGTGAAAAATAAGTAATTCATTTCATCGAAGATAAAATCTTCACTTTTTAATAGGTCTGACACGTAAACAATTTGTTTAATGACGGTGTTATAATAGTAAATAAAAAAACAAGCAATGCTTGGTTTAATATTCATTGAAACAAAAACAAAGTCTCTTAACATTATTATTATTTAAGAATACAAAATGTAGGAAAACATTGATACAGTTAAACACGGTTATAGTGAGTTCGGATAGAGTAAATAATCGGATAAAGTGAAAATTATATTCACATTTTTCCCGAACGCGCCTTTATTTCAGCATTGTGTATATAGTGAAGTATTGACATAACGAAGTCATCATGCGAATCCCCTGCAATTCCCTGAAACTACCCTGGGTTTGTATGTTCTTTCCGTATACAAAAGTAAAATATCAACAAATACAATTCTATGAGTTATGTGCCTTAACGAAATCAACAAATGCCTAAAAAAGCTCCTTATACTTCGAATACACTGACATAAGATCGAGCTGGAATGCTCCAAAATTATTATTAATCCAAAACTTCTCTCGTTCTTAAATATCTTTCTTAATTGGCTCCTATAGTTGATACAATCAAAATAATTGCCGTGAACAAAATCATGAAGAGCAGGAAACTCCAGAATCCAATGAAGTCAATAGTATGTGTGACACTCGTCCATGTGATTTCATCGTCGTCGTCCGCGTTTTTCTTCTCGCTTGCTGTCACGTGACCGGTGCCGATGCAGATTGCACACTGTATTCTTTGCACACAGTGCGTGATGGAATTCCAGTACCGCGTCACCGGCCGGTCGTCATCACGAATAGAGATTCGGAGTTGGATCAACGTTACGACTACCATTATAGTGCTGACCAGCGTCATGATGAATAGGTAGGCGCTGAACGTCGAAATGTCGGTAGAGTTACGTGGTAATTCAGTACTGATTATAGTAAGAAACACAGCGAATGAAAGGAACGCAGTCACAGAATATCCGGTCTTCTCTCCGGAACTTGCTGGCAAGACAAACACAAACACATTCAAGATCCCCAGCATGATAACGGGAAGTAATATATTCAGAAGGTAATGCAGCGGTTTTCGCTTGATCTCAATAGAGAAAGTAACACCAGTGGTTTTGTCCGTGGTGTAACTGTTTGCTTTCGTCGAAAGGAGATCCCACTCAGAATTTACTTCGTAAAAGTCGGTGTTCAGTCCAATGCTACCTTGCTGTATTCTAACCTTTTCCTTTGTGTTGCTCCAGATGACAAACTTAAGATCACACGTCGTTTTATCGAATGGAAAGAAAGTTACATCGACTTCACATGCGCTTTCAAACACTTGAAATGGTCTCCATGTAACATTTCCCGCTTTTTCGACTTTAAGATACAGAAAATTATCTCCAAGACCGGATAGGGTCTCGAATCCATTTTGTAAGGCTAGATCCGGGATCCAAAGATCATTTTGTGGAACGTACATCGTAGATATGGCCGCGTTCGACCAGTCCCTAGCTACTATTTCGTCTGTCCACTGAATACTAAGATATGCTGTTGTGGTTAACATTTGTTCCGAATTGTCAAAACTGTTAATTCCAATCAAATAAAGATCCGCTGTGACCTGAACAATATGTGACTGGTCCTCAACTGGTCTTACGTATGTATAATACGTTGATGAAAGTGTTGAACTCAAATGAGTCCTCATATCGTCTGCTGAGTATGCCAACACCGGAGAAGCCACTGTGACAAACGTGAAAAAAAGTTGAAAATGCATTCTTTTTATCATATAGTATATTTTTCTTGCAATATGAATTCTCTAATCCCTGACTAAAGTTATAATTAACAAACGAAGTCACAACAAACCAACATTTCATAAAAGAAAGCAAGAACAATTCTTTGGTTCGAATACATATATACTAAGGAACCATGATACCAAAAAATAACAACTTTAAGTTGCAACCGAATACGTTCTTAATGGATATATTTTCAACGGTGCCTAATTTGCTATTGTTTTCATAACACATTAGTAATCTACATTGTTTAAACACTCCATTTAATATATACTTCTATTGTTTGAAAGAAAATAAATCGAACGCTTGTTTATACGGTCGACTTCGTTTCGTTCTAACTAATACTGAACTTGTACATCTACAGTGGCCTTTTAGTGTGCAACATGGCTGCTGTTTATTTGTTGTTTTTCTGGATAGTATTTTTATGTTGTGGAGTCCAAGATGTGTTTAGTGTTACTGCAAGTGATATGAATACACATTTATCTGCAATATTTACAGACTACGATACGAGAGTTAGACCAGTTAAGGCCGACCAAACTCAAGCAATCGAAGTTACCGTTGATTTATATTTGATTGGTATAAACAATTTTGATAATGCTGAACAGAAATTAGAAACAACAGCGTATCTTGAGATCAAATGGACGGACCAGGTTTTGACAGATGGGTCGAAATGGACGAATGCTGCCATCAGCGAAGTTCTTGTTCCGCAGAATGAAGTCTGGTTGCCGGATCTGGCTCTTCAGAATGGATTCGAATCCCTGAAAGGACTTGGTAATAAGTTTCATCAAGTCAATATCGCCAAAACTGGACAAGTCACGTGGAGGCCATATCACGTGTTTGAAAGCTCCTGTAACGTGGACGTCACCTACTTTCCTTTTGACAAAACTCAGTGTGATTTGAAATTCGTTGTTTGGAGTAATCCACTTAGTCTCCTTCTTGCAAAACAGGGAACCAAAGGCATCGACTTGAGTCTTTATTCTCCAAATAGTGAATGGACACTGGAGTCAACGAGTACAGTGGACTTTAGAACTTCTACAGAATCAGGAGTAACATTTTCCATTGAAATTAAGAGGAAACCCCTTTTCTACCTTCTAAACATATTAGTTCCGGTCGTCATGTTAGCGGTTCTCAACGCCTTTGTATTTGCACTTCCGGCGGCGTCTGGCGAGAGAACGGGTTTCGCTGTGACGGCCTTCCTTGCATTTGCCGTCTTCTTGACCATCATTAGTGCGGAACTGCCGCAGAATTCAGAGAAAATATCTACATTTGCTGCTTACCTATTCATTATGACGTTCGTTAGTACATTAATTGCTTTGATCACAATAGTAGAACTTCGTCTGTTTAGCAGAGAAATGAACGTTCCAGTACCAGAAGGTCTACAAAGAATTACGAAGTGCGTACGCCGAATGACAAGATGGAATTGTTGTCAAAAATCCATTGGTTACATCCGGGGACTGAAATTGACAGATATGAGGCGCCACCTGTCAACTGACGTCACATGGGGAGATGCTGTTGATTCACTTGATTTCGTTCTGTTCTGGGTCTTCTTTTTAATCATAATTCTTGTCACAGTTGCTTGTTTTGTTATTGCCGCTCTTGGTGCATTGTCCTAACCTAACGGATCCTGTACGGATTTTAGACTCTCCTGTGTTAACTAAAATACTGAACGGACCCTATGCGGTTTTAAACTCTTTTGCTTGCCGAAGCAAAATGAATATACATGTTCATTGTATTTCCAAGACTGCTTCTCTCGTATGTAAAGTAAATACGTCGAATGATTCATTGTTTCATACCGGAATTTTGCTTTTAATTTCTGAACTGTATTTTGAATAGTTTTGATTTTCATATTTATACAGTATATTTATTAAAACCGTTCACTTGTATTTCAATATAGAATTGATTATTCTGGATGACATATCAGTAAGGCGTAAACATGTTTTTTCTGGTAACATACTCATTGAAAATAGGGTTGGTAAGTAGAGTTTTTTATTAAGCCGACGTTGAGATTATTTTGTGAGGAAATGTAAAAAAAAGTCAGACTTTGAACGTATCGTTCCCCCTGCCTAATAGAAAGTCCTTGTTCGCGGGGAAAATTAGTGCATGTTGGATAACCAGATACAAACAATTTTTACGCCTGAAGTAATCTTCGTGCGACTGGTTACCTTTTTATCTACAGCGGCGTCGATTAAAATATAGCTATTTGAGTTTGAGTTTACGAATAAAAAGAAAACTATTTTCGCTAGTGTGTAATATTGGAGTCACCGACATTTGGTTTCGCTTCATTTTCATGGCGCAATGCAGAATAGTGTTGTTTTAAGCAATGTGGCCATTCAGCCTTGCGAGGCGTAGCTGAGCGGACACTAAATTTTAGAAAATGAATTTATATCATTTTATTAGCGTATAAGTATCGAAAAACAATGGTTTTATTGTTCTGATTATTAAACTGAATTGCAATTACCTGCCACTGGATTCGAGCAAAAAATGGCTTAATTTCATTTTTGTCTCAAGTGATTTATATGTATAGATATGAAATATTATAGCAATGCTATATCTGCTATTTGTTGTACTATCAATTTGCGGATATAGCGCCTAGCAAGTACTTTGTGCAATTACCATCAAAATAATAATATGAAATCTGATTTGTATTTAGTTTGGTTTTGTGTAAAGTTGTCAATTTATGTATTGTAATGTTCACGAAAGGGAAATAAAGAGTGTAGCAACTAGAACTATCACTGAATCGTGATTAAATATCACCACAAAATGGGGATAGACCAGCCAGCCAGCCAGCCAGCCAGCCAGCCAGCCAGCCAGCCAGCCAGCCAGCCAGCCAGCCAGCCAGCCAGCCAGCCAGCCAGCCAGCCAGCCAGCCAGCCAGCCAGCCAGCCAGCCAGCCAGCCAGCCAGCCAACCAACCAACCAACCAGGATGATTTCAGTATACCTCGAAAACTTCGTTTGGTGGTATAAAGATCGTATAAGATCTACGCTGAACTACATAAGAAACACACTGGCCGATTTTGGGGGAATATTTTTGTCATGACCATACATTATTAAATTATTCATAAACATAAATGAGTATTCGTAACAAATCAATGCTAAATTATTTTTGTGTCAGTGGCATTTAAAAAAAACTTAAAATGTTAATATGCACATTTAGTAACGTAAACATTTAAAATTATTACATCAATTCTAAAATAGGGCGTTTCTTATAAATGGAGTTCAGTGTTAACCAAGGCGTTAAATAGCTTTAACGTTGAAGGTGACTTTTAGTGGGTCAATGTCCTCATTTCGTTCAAACAATTTGTGATTGATCCCAGGAACAATTTCATCGAACCAAAATCTTCAGCAATCAGGACATCCGGAGTAAACTTCCTTACGTTCTATCAATAAAGCTTTTTTTTGTTTTGTATTGTTAATAATGACTCAAAACTTCACATCCTGTCGCCATAAAACATCGATTTCGTGTGAGGGATAAAAAAAAATATCTGGGTAAATGCAGTGATTTTATCAAAACTGTATTTTTTAAAATATTTATATTAAAACCGTCTGGCCCGGATTAATCTAATGACTAAAAGGGAAGTTAATCTACTAGGCTGATTTAAGAGTATGCCACGTGATCGACAGGAAATTAATCATATGATGTGACTAATTAGTTAAAGTACAGATGCATTTTTATCAGTACATCAAAGTCACACCGAGCTGTTTTAAGAATACATCTTCGGCGACAAACGATCGAAAGTGCGAACGAAGTCGGCTTGAACTATACTTTGGCTGAAATGAAATAGAAACTATTTTATAGCGATACATTGAGATTGCCTTTACAACAGTGGTTCAATCCAAACCTAGAGTCTTAGCTCTCCCCCTAAGACAGATTTTTTTTCAACAAGGCTGGTGAATGTTGACCACTAGCCCCTCACCTCTGTGAGTTCGAAGCCCACTCGTGATTTCACGTGCTGAAGAAGCTGTCCAGCTAGCTCACGGAAGGTGGGTGGTTCTACCCAGGTATAAGCCTGGGTTCTTCCTCTACCGATAAAAAAACTGGAAATATCGCCGAATGACGTTGGAGCTAACTTAAGACGCGGAGTAAAAAAGAATACGGACTTGTATTATTAAAATTTATCAAAGGGGAGATAAATCGCAAGTGGTTATTAGAATCACCGTACATCGTAAGATGTTAACATCAAAATGGTGGTGGCGATTTCTTAGCTAAAAGCCGCTCGCAAAAAAAATGGAGTTACATTTCATTTCAACGTGATAAGAATCGCATTATCAGTATACTTAAAGTCACACTAAAACTTCATTCAGCGACTCTCTACAATATGAACTCCTCATTTTAACTGATTTTTTTGGACTGGTTTTCAATACTTGTATTTCGACTTGAAAGTGAGACCATCTCAATATTAGGAGCATTTTATTTTGTCCTTGATGTGGTCTTTAAAATGAATATTTATTGTCTGACTTTCTTTTAAGTTGATTTAGAACAGCTCGTATAATTATAATAGTCGTTGGTGATTGAATCTGTCCCTGTAATAACCTTGTTCTCTACGAGTGACCGCCAAATTCTCTCAATGGATCACGCCAATCAGCGGCGAAGCACTCAACGCTTTAGACATAATGTTTTCAACTAAATCGTTTGATCATTTGAGGCACGAAGGGCCCGAACTCTCGAAGCCCGCATCCATTGACACGACCCCCCCTTATTTAGCTAAGCAGAGGGAGGTGATATGCCCCAGTCTGACCCAGCCAAACCTCTTTGGCTACCTCTATGTACTCTTCTTGTTTCATTTCACTGTTTGGTTGTCTATTACCGCACATATGTTAAAATATGACGAAACCTATTTATCTCAGTTTGGTAACTTTATACGCGTTACTATAAAATCTCATTTTACCACCTCTCCAATACTAATAAGACGACCACATATCATCGGACCCGTTTTCGATATTTCATCCACATTTCTATTCATCGATCAGTCCACCTTAATATTAAGACCGATTATTGTGGTCTCATGGGCGCTCTTTATATTGAGGTTTTACTGTATGTTCGTTTATGTACATATTTCGAATTGCTTTCAATCAAATTTTGACTGAAGGCTACATAATTGAAACTGATTTGGTGCTAATGAAACGGATCTCATTTAAGGGCAAGAAAAATGTCTTATAAATTATTGTCTTGTTGATAAAGTACAAATGTACTAGCAGATTCTCCTGTTCCATGTATTTTGAATTGAAATAATTTCGGAATCCTCAAGTGAACGCAATTATTGCATTAAAATTTTTGATGCAATAATTGTGTTCACTTGCGGATTCCGAAAGTATGGCTTAACAGGGATCTGCTTCACAAACATTAACTAAGATAGCGATTTTTGCTAAATATATACACTACAGCCTTTTACATTTTACAGCTAACAATAGATCCCTTATACAATAAACTGGATAAAGTATTTTATAAGATAAAGTATTAACAACAGTTAATAAGTTCTTTAAAGTTCATAATTTAACTGCCATCGTAGTGAAAATATATGTCTATAATACGGTCTCCAAGTCCACGAGAAAGTTGGATAAGTCAGTAGTCCTGTTTTATGCTCGCTACTATTATGCTTTCTGTACACAAATAATACAAAAAAATGTAGTTGGCCAATCAATATCCTCATTAACAGTGTTTTAGGGTCTGGTGTATCACTGTCTTCGTTGACATGAGCGGTTTCTGGGCGTGTTGGATGTTGTCGTTGTTGTTGATATGGTAACGGTTTCAACCGATTAAGCCAATTCTTTTTACGAGGAAAATGTTAGTAATATAATGACTAGTTTAATAACATCAAATCTGACGCTGATATACTGATACAACTTCTGTAAATACCTCGCACACCAGTCATACAAGTAAATGAAAACTACAATTATAGTTCAGAAAAGAACATTTTATGGCATAAAATCTACCTCTATGTACGTGTTTTGGTATACTAAAGTAATGATGTGGATTGTTAATACATGTATTACAAATAAGTTGCTAAACTGAGGTAATATCAATTTCATGTCAACCTGAAATGACGAGAACGAGTGTAGAATATAAAATGATAACAAATTGGCGTGTATATATTCGACTTGTGCATACATAGAAGTCGAGTTCGTGAGAGTAAACCCTGTAATGATTCCTAAATAAAATACAAAATTAACACAATGCACGAATAAACATCATTGTTTTACAATAAGTTCTCTCAATTCTGACCCTGGTCTGGATTTCAAACCACAACAAAATTTCCATCAGTTTGTCATTAAGGGCCGCTTGAGGTCAAATGCTCGAATCATTAACTGCTCTATAGTTATAAAGCATACATGTGATTAAACCATATAACAAAAGCCGAAAAGTTAAAGTCCTACGCTCAAGACTTTTAAACAATTGTTAAGTATTATGGCTAACTAGGCCATGAGTCCAATTAAGTATAAAAAAAGATGAAGATTTCAAGGATTCGCGATTATTAATTAGCACAATGTTCAATATGTTCAAGTAATTCAGGATGTTCCGTTGAAGTGAATTCTTTGTTACATTTAGGACATAACAAAGGTTCACTAACAACACGCGGTGAGGTTTTATGAGTAGGTGAATTCCCTCGACTTCTGGTAGGTGGAGAGACGGACATAGAACGTTCTTTAGGTGAGAGAGAGGCCGTATTTAATGAAACATACGGGTCTTTTCTATCATTAGATAAAGGAATGCGTTTTGCTCCGATAACATATGTTTGGTCCTTGTCCTCCTGTGTGCTTAAAATATTCACATTATTTTCAACGATGTCACCACTTCCACTCGAGTCAATAACATTATAAATATCAATATTATTTCTTTCCACTGGCTGTTCAGGCACTCGTGTGGCCCCTCTAGCAGCAAGACCCTGTGATGGACGAAATATTGAGCATTGGAATCGTGACAAACTATTATTTATTTAACATGTGCAGTGTACAAACTTTTCTCACACAGTTTCATTAACGTAAAAGTATACCATTAGAATCAAATACTGTACACAGTAAGATGTAGTGAAATATTTTATATAATTGAGTATACAGTGCAACCTTTCCAGAGCGACCCTCTCCTGAGCAACAACCTCTCTTCAATAACATCATGATTTTCCCATTGTGCGATTTAACTATTAATTTAACCTCTCTAGAGCAACAACCTCTAAACATTAACATAATTTTGCTTCTCCCAAAGGGTGTTGCTTGGAGAGGTAGCCCTGTAGATCATTCATTCATATCAGATTTTGGAAAATGATTCAATTTCTTTTGTGTAAATTGAATCTGGGAATCGAATTTCGAAAGTATCAAACTGTATGGCATAGATAAATAAATGTAAGGAATAATGTATGTACCACAAAGCAATGGAACGGTTCAATCTGGAATTAGACTTGACGCAATAGATTTATGTTCCTTGCTGTAAACGAATACCGGAAATTATACTTTCCCTAAACAACCGAAAAAGTCCCCCAAAATGACCATGAAGAGGAAGACCTGACAAGCTTACGTCATTTGTTTGTTTGTGACAATGAATTCTACGCACTTTGTCAAATGTATTCTAGTTATTGGCCACCGGTTTGTCTAGACGATATTTTTATAAAGCATTCTGGTTCTCACATTATCACAGCTCAGAATGTCAGCCAATATATATATATAGGGTATGACTAAACAGCGTAAAAATATCCCGAACATCGTCATAACTGAAATCGATATATACGTAACTACCACAGGACGAGCGGACTGACAAACGTGAAAATATTACAGGACCGGACAAAACTTCCCTGGACGATAACGTAAGTTGACTAAATCTTCATTAAAAATGAATTTTACTGGACACGAGGGATAAAAATTCTCTAAATCGTATTTGTCGTCGTTTTTGTTTTGGTCAAAGGCAACATTGACATCTAAATGAACATTAAAGACATTTTTTTATTTATTGATCCACCTAATCAAAATTCCAGAAGAGAGCTTACACAAGCTACCCCCTAAACTCATTATTTGACCGTTGGCATGGTGATCTTACCTCATTAGACGAGCCCATTATATTGTGGTGATAAAAAGGATCGTTGTATGGGGTATGCGGGCTTGTCTGCCATCTTGAAGGATCTCGCTTTAAAGACTCATTCTAAAACAGAACAAAAAACATGGAATCAGCAAAGACTTGAGTACAATGTTTAGATAAACATTTGGTTCAGGGTGCTAGAGGCAGATAATTCATAAACAGAATAACCAGTGTAGAAGGAACATATTACGGTATTCATTTAAATGAAGGTATCGATAGATCAAATTCAGTTTTGTTGGGTGGTTTGGCCTAAACACATGATTTATTCCCTCAGTGAAATTAAAACAAGTCCCGATTTATATTGCACTTTTACAGTGTGCTTAAAACGTTTTGATGATTTACAACTGTCGAAATAACTTGTGTCCAGATTAAAATAAGATTTGTGATTGCTTTCCTGGGGTTCCTTTGTCGTTGTCATTGACAACATATATTAAGAACTTTTATATAAGTCAGTACCTCTTTTTTTAAACGACCAAGTTCATTTTCCAGTCGTACAATTTTAGATTGCGCTCTTTCCCTATCCTTGCGTTCTGATTCGAAATCTTCAGTACAAATTCTTATCTGTGCTTTAAGTGCTTCTATAGTTTCATTACATTCGTGTGTATTCCCAGGTCCACCCTGTCTCTTCAGTTGTTCCTTCTCCCTTCGTAGTGCAGCAATCTCTTTATTTACATTTTCCAAATCTTTCTTTATCTGATGTAGGAAAAACAACAATAGTAAATGGTATTATATCACACAGTATACAAAATACAATGTAGATCGCTGTTTAATTCTTAACTCCAGTCTGAAGATAATTCTAACAACTTTATGAGGTTCTGTCTGGCTTTTCAAAGGAAATAAATCAGTTATTTTTCAAATACATGCACTAGTTATAAGACCAAAAAATGGCGGCCGAGTTTCGACATCAAATTTGTTGTAAAAATTCTGAATGGTTAAACATGCCAATGAAAGAACAGAATGTAAATAAATTAACTAGTAGTAGAACTGACTCTTGGCATTAATGCGAATAAACAAGAAGATACCAGCACAGTAGGGGGCAAATAAACTGTCTATCGAAAAAAAATTGAAATCTAGTCCATAAAAATGTTGTAACAATGTAGGCTGATAAACGACGAAAAATAATGAGTTTGTTGGCCGGACAACATGCTGCTGATTCTATAACTGACTTATTACTTACTTTATCACGCTCACTGTTCGCACGTGATGCAAGTTGTTTCTGTTCTTCATTAGTGCGTGATAAGCGTCTGGCTTCATCTAATATTTTATTCATTTCTATCTGGACATGAGGAGGCACCTGAGAATTTTCATTGTCAGATAAACGTTTACGAATCTCAGCGTTTTCACCCATCAGAGTTTTAACGTACGCATCTCTTTGGTTATTGTATTCCTGCCATCTTTTGTTCATATCGGTTATCTGTGAAAGAAAGCGTTCGTCTTCATCGAAGCTAAGGTGATCATGCACTTTTAATCAATCATCGGGTCCTCAAGAACGTAGCAAAAGAATTATTAGTGCGATACACGAGAACTTTCTCATTCGAAGCCCTCTGAGCTGAACACAGCTGCCGACCCAGAAACTATGTACAGGACTGAATTAATGAAATAATTTACTTGTTACAAAAAAGTCCTAATCTAAAGACCTCTCTAATCGGAACAATTTATTGGGTCAGAACATGTTTGATATCATATAAAATAGACAAGCATCGTTTTAGAATTATCTTTGAGTATGGATAGCGAAAACTGGTGACATAAGCTTACCATACCTCTTTCAATTTTTGTTTAAGAGCGGAAACTTCTTCTGCTGAAGTACTGCTGTGGTTGCTATCTTTTGCACACTGTAAAAGGATAATTTAGGATTAATACAATAAAACCAGGCTATTGAGACCATCTTTGGTACCAGACAAAAATATTTATTTTTATGAAGTTAGATTCAAATGTTTATATTTATGCACTGGAATTTAAGAACTGAGATTTAGAAATTGAGATTTAAGCGCTGAGAGATTATAATTAAGATTTGAGAACTGATTTTTTTTAAACTGAGTAAAGTGCTGAAGCTTGAAAAGTGAGATTTTTAAATGCTGAGATTTGTCAACAGACTTAGGTGCTGAGATTTATGTTTTGAGTGCTTAGATTTAAGGGTTTTATATTTTAAAAGCTGAGATTTGACAATTGAGATTTAAGTGCTGAGATTTGAAATTGAGATTTAAGAGCTGAGATTGGAAATTGAGGTTTTAGCGCTGAAATTTAAAGGATGAGAACTGACATTTTGAGTTTATAAGTGAAACTTTCGGATTTAGCGGAAGGTGTACTTAAAGGTGTCTATTTGTTAATACGCTCACATCCGATAAATATATTAGATAGCTTGAGTTTCTTCTTAATAAGTATTTATAATAAACATATCATGTAGTGCAGACACAGCGAACAATTCTTTATAGATGGTAATAGCACACAATTTGATAGAAAATGTACTGGTCAGAGTGTAGGGGAGATACTCCCCGTAAGCTCCCACCTCTATCCACTTATCTATTTTACCTAAATGATACAGAATGATCTAAATGGCGTTGTTTGATTTATGCGCATAGATATTTTATTATCTAATGTAAGGTACGAGATTACCTAGTAATCAAATACATCAAGGTCTTTTTAGTTCAAAATTAAGCACTTTATAGACCGAGTGAAGGTCGCGCATTTAATTTCCGTTCTTCAATTTACGGAAAATGAATCAGCTATTTTCAATTTCATGCTCTAGAAAAATCTATTTTCACAGATCACGAGCATTACTTGTCATTCAATAGATAAAAAAAACTGGAACTTTAAAAGTCACGCCATGGATATTTCAAAATACTAATTTGTTTGAGCGCGTGGGTGTATGTCAACAGGATCCGCCCGGTAACCAATGTACCGCATCTAAAGATTATGCAATACAATTTTCAATAAACACAACATTAATACCACGATCTGGTCAGTACACACAAAAAATCTGTTAAGACGATAATGGGTGCCCTCAAAGCTAAGTTGAATGTGGCATTTAAAGCGTGATTTCCGCTCTCGCTTATATAAAACACCAACAACAGGAAAATCTTTCACTTGTAAACCAGCGAATAAAAACAAACGAGGTTTCTGATTGGCTAATGATATACACGGAAGTCTTTAGTCGATAATGAGGGCCGTTCAGAATTGAACTTCGAATACTATTTTTCATGTAAACATCAGCAGACGATAAATTACTTAACAACCCTGTTTTATCACAAGTCCAAAATTTAGAGCAATCAGATAAAAGATAAAATTTGAGTAAATTAACTTTTTTATCATTTCTTAAGGCGCATTGGTTGGAATTTATTTTCCGAAAATATTATTTTTTCCATTAACAACTGAGGATTTTAAACAAATCACGTAAATATGACGTTTAATTTAACCACAACACGTAGATTGATATCGGGACATGAATTGTAATAATTCTAACACTTTTATCTTTATCATCACCTGTTTGTTTAAACCACTTTTGAATCACCCGGAAGTTTTAAACGACCACATTTTACGACAGTCACGAAACATGGCCCAATTCTGTCAAAAGTAATTTGCAGCCTTGCCAAGTATACGCAGTTACAAAGATAAAAAATGTATAACGATTGCTATCTATGCTTTTGAACGTTTGCCATAAATATACTTCATTGCAAATAGGAAGATCAAGGGGGGGATTCGGCCAGAAGATGATATGCATTACACGGAGACCTTTCATGTTTGAGTACACCCATTATCTCAGAAGGGCAGGAAAATAAGGAGGTTTTAGTTAAACTGGTTTCTGCTATTATCATTCCAAATGTGGGATATTACATCATTATGCAAAGAAAATGACTCGACCATAACAATGATACAATGACAATGAAAGATTTACGGGAAAAAATGCAGCAAATTTTCCGACTATTCACCAATAACGTGATGACAGCTTGTAGATATTAATGATTACCGCAGTTACACAAAACTTGGTTCAATCAATTATTACTGACATCAACCTGATACTCACGTTTACAGCGTGTTGGTTTTCAATAACGTATTTCGTGACTTTCAGGTGAAGGTCAAGATAAAGTAAAGCGAATACATAAATCTTACTATTTAAGGCAAATTAGTTTCGAACGGTTACAAATGATTCATGCAGCTGCTGCTGCTGCTGCTGCAGCTGATGATGATGATAGGTTGGTTATCAAGATTGTCATGAAGAATGCGTTGGTCCATAAGTTTTTAGACGAAATGATGCTGCTGATGCTGTTCATGACAGAGAAGATGATAATTCCAGTCTTAGTTTTGGTAATGATCATGATGATAGTACTGTATGATGACAGCAATTATGACTTTACTGAAAGTGTAATTTCCACAGGGGGCTAGCACGTTGAAGGGGTGGTGTATAATGGTGTATTAGGCTAAAAATGGCCACACGGACCAAAAACACCTATATTACATATATACATATACAAGGGTTACATGTATTTAGCATGGTAATTCTTATCAATTTGGTGTTGCGAGGTCGCGTTCGACTAAACGAAATTGACGATTTTTCGGAGGAAAAAGATTAAATACCTGCTTCATTGTTTTGAATTGGACAAAGTGCTTACTGGCTATGTGTAGTATAATGTATTAGCTATCTGTAGACACCAGTTATTAGAAATTTGAGCGATTCCTTAGAAAGTTACGTAGTTTTAAATAAACCTGGTGCAGAAACTGTCATTTCGGAAGTTGTAACCCTTGTATATGTATATATATGATATACGTGTTTTTGGTCCGTGTGGCCATATTATACTCCATCCCTTCAACGTGCTAGCCCCCTGTGGTAATTTCCAGCCAGTGAGCTTGGCATTAAAGAACGCATTAGGGGCCACCGTGGTCTCTGATTAGTAATCACTTGCTCCTCATCGCTGTGAGTTCGAATCCCAACCGGAACAAGGCAAATTTCGCATGTATTAACAAGGAAACTGCTCAGCTAGCATACCGAATGCGGGTGATTCCACTCAGATGTACGCAAAAAACTGGAAATGTCGCAAAAATGACCCTGGAAGTTGGTGCAACGATAAATCCCAGTGAAAAAAAAAGAACTTACCGATTTCAATGTAGCCTGTACCAATTTATCAGAAGCGTGACCTTTCTCTTGCAGTCGTTTAGCAAGTTCTTGGCACTGTTTCGCCACGTCTTCTAACTGTTTTTGTAGCACATGCGTCTCTTCCGAAAGGGTCGAACATAATGTATCCCGTGACGTCAGCTCACGTTGCAAGTAATTCAATTTTTCACGCAGTTCATTAATTGTTTTGTCTTTATCATTATCTGAAGCCCGAAGAACTTGTTCTAATTCGGTATATCGAGTTTGTTGGTTAGTCAAATACAACCTGAGTTCAGAACACTCTTTTTCGGTTTCTTCGCATTTCTGAAAAACAAGAATAAACAGAATAAAGACATGTAAATATTTCTCTTCATATCTGTCTTACTTGACAATGATCTTAAGGTGCCGCCATAATTGAGTGGTTAGCGTCTCTGACTAGTAATCACCAGTTCCTTACCGCTGGGAGTTCGAATCCCAACCATGACCAGTCAGACAAATTTCATGTGTGAAAAAGCTGTCAAGCTATGTTACGGAATGTCGGTGGCTCTCCACAGGTGTATGTATACCTATAGTCTTCATTCACCGTTTAATGTGGAAAAGTTGCCCAAATGTTCGCTGTTGATGCGACGTTAAATCCTGGGAAATAATACATATATATATTCAGTGAAACATTGATGTCTTTAGCTCATAGTGTCGTATACTTAGAAACAAGTGTTTCGAGCCAGGAAGATCTTTGATCCCCTTGTTTGTACATTCAATATATGCATGATTACTCGTTTCTTAACATTTATTGTCCATAAGTAAGTATAAGACTATTTTTTCATCAATACAATCGCTGATTCTTGTTTTCGTTTCCCACGGAACCAACATCAATTAGTAGTTTGACAACCATAAAGATCAAACAATGATGAGTGGGACACTTACATAATCGACCTATGACATTCATGACAATTATCCTCTGTATTCTGAATGGAAGACATAAGAGTTTTTATTTGCTTTGTGTAGTTTTATCATCAGTCTTTCAGGTTTTCATTTATGTAATTGGACTATTGGCTCTGTGCAGTAAAACCCCGATAATGAGACCACTTTCGGGACCCAAAAAATCGGTCGTGATAATGAGGTGGTCTTATTATCTAGTTGAATTATGAGGGAGGTATTGCAAGTCGGTCCGGAAATAAGTGGTCCTTATAGCAAGGTTGTTGTACCATTGAGGTGATTGCTATTTGAGTTTTCGCGGTGTAAACGGAATAATAAAACGGTAAATAAACTGCCGTTCTAATGAGAATGTCTTAACATTGACATGGTCATTAAGTCAGGATTAACAGTGCATGATGAAATACATTAACAAAATATATGTTGTAATGTATACATCAAGAACGAAAATGTAACCATTACGAGATTACATGGTACTAAATATAGGCCTAATCAAAGGTTTCGCTTACATGTGGATTATACCTTGTTTTTAAACACTGATTACATAAGTAATTGAATGTAGAAAGAATGTTTATATATTTGAAAACAAGAAATCGCGGACAGAAACTGTTTCATAAATACTAGTACCATGTGGTTATTAAACAATGACTTTAAAGAGTGTAATGAACACACAATGCACGGAATTAACACTTGGAACGACCGAGAATATAATTTCCCTGAAGTTATATCCGGCGAAAAATGACGCCGATCATGTAACAAAGAAATAACTAGGTCACAAAGACTGTTGAATGAATACACGTGAATAGCTTTTTGTCCTTCCATACAAGTCGGTTTTGCAACTAAGACCCTAGAATCCGGTTAAAAAATACTCTTTTTACAAAACAATTTGAATACATTACCCGTTAGCCGCGGTCGTGGGCCAGTGGTTAGTGCGCTGGACTTGTAACCCGGAGATCCGGGTTCGAATCCCGGTCGCGGCAGGCAAACTGGTTATTTGACCTGGTTGACGTAAATAACTGAAAAACTGTTGAAATACAGCGTTAAACCCCAGTGACAATAAGTCACATAAAACAAACAAACAAACAAACATTACCTGTTGCAACTTCGCGAACTCCTCTGGGTCTCCAGCCTTTGACTTCACCAGATTGCGCAATCTTTTGTTCTCACGCGTTAAGTTATCTAGCACAGTCTTTGACGTTCCGGGTATGTATTGTTCACCCTCGTGTGGTAGAATATCGCTAGATAAGCCATGAGTCACTAAACGACTTTGCAAAGTTCTAACCGTTGCGTCCAGAATAGCGCACTTCTTTTGTAATGCTGCCACCTCGTGTTTGGACTCCTGTAACAATTTAGATACAGTTTCTGTACTTTCTTTTTTAAGTTTGTAACTCTGGTTTTCTTCTTGAAGTTTCTGCACAAGAATTCTGAAATGTTCCACCTTCTCTCTGTAATGATCGCGCTCCATTTCCGGATTGAGACTCGAACCCGACGAGCTGACTATGGAGCGAGGGTATTGGGTTATTGGCGACTGGCGTGGTGCGACGTCCGACATGACTCTTGTTTTATTTACTCACAAATTTACAAAATCTCTTACTGTTTATTTGACTGAAATGACAAGAACAACGTACGATACAAACTTTGTAGCGGAGTATATATCTTTAGGTCATCCTCAAAAATTGTTTTAACTGCGGGGATACGTGTATTCCCTTGTTACCATTATATACTTGTACTGATAACAAAAACTGAAATAATAAGAACGATTTTTTTTGTCCAATCGCAAAAAGAAGAATTTTTAGGGTCGGGAATGTTTGTATGAGTCGGTTACATAACTGTAAACTATATTGTAAAGGATTTTCAAGGCCTTTTATATACTTATTTGAAATCATAAAAAACATACATGTGATAAAAACATATTTTTGACCTCTGGGCAACACTAAAATCGACGTCCTTTCGTAACAGTATAAATAAAAAGTATCACAGATAACAAATAATAGTGTGGTACGTTCTAAATTGCATTTTAACGAAATGCATTCATTGCGCTATTATGTATGGAAACCGGAATACGAACTTTACTATATCTGATCGGAACTGTACGAAAATATGGCGTTTTCTCGATTCCACTAGGACAAAGGGCAATTTATGTAAATACAAAATACACTTCTATTGTATCATAATGTACGATTCAAATACTGACAAGAATAGTATTTTATTCCATTAAAAACAAATAAAACGAGAGTTTCATAGATGAACTTTCACAAAAATCAGTATTTCAGTAATTATGTAAACTTTAAGACTTACATAAACACTAATAATAATTGTACTTTTACATACCAGTTTGTTATGTAAAATTTGGTTAACACTAAAATAATCCACAGTTTGGTTTCAATTTTATAATCTCCTTACAAAAGTTAAAACAATAATTATTAGTTCTCCAAATATTCATTCCCCAACAATTTCGGCTACTTTTGATACGCCCCTTGTACGTATCATAAACCGTCTAATATCACAATTTGATAAATACTCCACTAACTCCACTCTTTTCAAAGTCAATAACCGCGTAGAATGAAAAATGGAAGTTATGGCAAAGCAAAACTTGAACTCCCCGCAACGTTGTTTCTAGAAAATCCCCTAAAATACCTGAATTACGCAGTACATGTACTAGATGTGAACGAACAAGCCGCTATTATGTCTGTTCTATTTATAGAACTCGGGAATTTCCCCAGTACGAATCAGCAAGGCTTGTCGAATGAATAATGTGGTTTAGATACGGTAAACCGCGATATTGAATTACTCATGCACAAAGATAAAAAAGAAATTACTCGTTCTTTGTTGAAATTTCTTTGTTATTCCCACATTTTGAATAAACAATTATGCCTTTATAAGTTTAACTGGGTTATAGCGAATAAGTTCACAAAGCCCTCATGGTAGAGATCACCTGATTTTAAGGCCATTATTGGACTTAACTCCATAAAAACATCAGAATATCCCCCCTTTAAACATTTGAAATTATACCTTTTTAAATCACCAGAAATTTCTCCCTCCAACATTAAAAATCAGAAATCGCCCTCCTTTAGTTCCCAGAAGAACCACTGTATATATAGAATCCTTCTCATATACAACCGTATGTCGCTTATTAAAAGTGGTCTATTTGTACAGGTCGGACTGTATAACATCTACAATAAAACATGGATAATACGGCCACATTTTGAATCTAATAGATCCGGGTCATAATATCAATGTGGTCTTATGAGTTAAAATCTAGGCAAGATATTAGTATCGAAAACTCGTCACCAAAACAAGTTGTTGTTATACTGAGGAGGTCGTTAAAAGAGGTTTTGCCGCATATCAAGTACAATATATATAGCAGTTTATGAATACCTTTTCCGGTCCGCGTCATTTAAAAGAAATTTAATTACCCGGTACAAGTGCGTTATCGCACGTGATAATATCGCTTATGTCATTTCATAATGCTATCCAACGCGGATCGGGGGGTCGCGTAAATGACATTTCACACTTAAGTGGTTTCTATGTAAGTGACTGTGGGGAAATTGGAATTGTTTAAATACGATAAACCTTGGACGAGCTTGGTTCAATTAGTGGGACAAACGACATAATGCTTGTATAAATTTTAATGAACGTAATTGATTTCGGAAATTATAATGTAACAAAAATGATACTAATACATCAAGTTCAATATTTCCTTAACTAACCATTTCTTAGAAATTTGTAGAAACACTATTGAGCGCGCATGACTCTATATAAAGCGTCATTTCGTGGTTTCAATTGATGCAATTTTAGTAAATCTTCTTTCAAATCAAATGATAAAGTACTCAGCGTGGGAAAATTGTATTTTCCATTCGAAGAAACCGCCTCCTACTAGTTGATAACCTGCGAGGGCTGGTTAGGTCACAGGATCATCCAAGGCAAACGACATCTAAATTTTTATTCAGTTACCCAGTCAAAATGGGAGGATACTCCGAAAGTACAAATGCATCAGCAATGGGTGTGTACAGGACTGATCTTAGGTACGCCCATGGATTTATCTTTCTTATCATACATTATTGATAAACGATTGTGTCACTAAAAGTGGTATACAGAGATGGGAATTTTCTAGTTTCATCGCTTACTTAATTCATTGTGGTTCACATGTGCGTGATGAAGTTTATAAAGTAATAGTTGATATCTAGCAATGTTATCTTTCGTACTCAATAAATAATCGTTCAATTTGCCACTCCCATACTGTATATCACTAACATTACTAAGAAAAACAATAGTAGGAACATTTTAGGTACAGCAATACCTCGATATTAAAAACGCCATCAAGACCAAAATATTTTTTTTAGTACTGAGTTGGCCTCGTCATTAATTTGAAATATAGAGAAAACGTAGTAACTTGTCCAAAAATAAGTGGTCGTTATAATGAAGTCTTGATATTGAATTGGTCGTTGAATAAGGTTTAACTGTATTGAATACAAGTTTGCCAAACATGTCTGTAAAGATCTCAGTATGGATTTTTCTTATTTATCTTTACGATTAATGTGGTGTCTCACCGTAAACCCCGGGGACTTCATTTCTTTTTCAAATTTATTCCGCACCAAAATAGCTTTTTTTTGGAAAAGATTTTAAGATAACGAGTTAAAATTTTTCTAAAAGTAAAAATGTAAGCCTCAATGACTATACACGTGTTTTTATTGTTTCATAGTTTAGCCTTCTGAATTATTTAATGTAAGTAAATTTGTAAATCAATACCCTACAGACATTATTTTTTGTTAAACTTGGGTATTTCCTTAGTATTTTAAACGAATTATATGTCAGTAGATAAGCGTTTGCTAAACCTTGCTCGATTTATTTTGTATACTAGTTTATTGCATTTCAATTACTTATTACACCGGCGTAAACAGAAAACACCCCAATTTCAAAGATACGTGCGTTGGTACATATTTACTAGCGTACTTAATGAAAGATTATTACGCAAGAGCTGTGGTAAACATTGTGTTGTTTACCTCGCTGATTTACTTTCCGAAACCGGTAAATATTTTAGGGTTCATTATTAAGATTTCTTCGTTTTTCGCTGTCTCCTAACCATTCTGCTTAAAATGTTGACAAATTGAAATATTAGGGTGCAAAAATGTGTGAAAACATCGTATTGAAGTTGTCGCGTATTATGACTATATTTTAACATAAAAAGAGATATGAACCCCAACATACCAACAAAAGTTCACAATCCTCCTCAAAAGAGCCCCGGACATCAATTAAAATTTAATTTGTTTGAACTGATTTAAATCTGAAAAGCCCATATCAATACAGTAAAACGCGGTTAAAGTGAACTCGGCTATTGTGAAGAATCCTACACAGTGAAGTATAGCTGTTCCCCGGAAGCGGGCTTCTTTTTTGTTTCATTGCTATGACTGTAGTGAAATACGAATTGGACATAATGAAGTAATTATTCGGGTCCCAAAGGTTTCACTATAACTGCATTCTCCTGTATTCATATCTACATTAATGGTTGCCAGTTCGTGATAACATGATCTGTATTAATCGGAAACACCGTAAGGCCAGAAAAAAGAAGGACAGGCAGGTCCCAGAACTTTTCTATTTTTAACTAAATATACTTTTCGGACTTCGAAAGTACGATTCGTCCTTAAATATTTTCGGACTTTGAATTTTTCTGGCCCAAATAAAATAATTGATGTTGCGGCATTTAAAAATAATTAAAAAATTACTGATCGCACGTTATCGGACGAATAGTTCAACAAATACACGCCACTTAAATATGAAATTATTCACGTTCATAATCGATCAAACACGAAATTTGCGACATCCAAAATCAATACAGTCAAACTTAAGTTGATGTCCACCCGCGATAACTCCAAGGACCTAAATATTGGTGGCATTTTGAATCAACCTCTGATGAAAGTACATTTCTAATAAAGGCCATATTTGTCTATCATAGTTGGTCTTTGTGTACACATTTGATTGTAGTCACACTAGAATTGTACAGTGCAACACCGTTATAGTGAACTCGGATACAGTGAAGTATTTATTTTTTACGAACATAGTATTTTTTATACATTGATATCGTATTGTGAAACATGGATTTAAAGAAGTCACTATTGGTATTCCGGTCCCCTGGATTTCACTATAACCGTGTTCTACTGTAAACCAAAGTTTGACTATTAATATTGTGCGAAGAGGAAGAAACGTTAAAATTTTATTTCGCGTACTTTAAAGATAATATTTAGCAAACATCCGCATAGTATAATTTTATATTTTCTTACCTTTATCTCTACCTTCGTGAATAAATATTTACAATACGAAGTTCTTAAGTCTATATTCATGTCACGTTGTAGTTTTAAATACATGTAGGTAGAAAATAGCGTAACAAGCCTTTCAACACAGTCTAGTATCAAATTTAAATTTTCGGCGAATAAAATGCACACACATTCCGGACCATTTTCGTAAGAAAGTGCCCTCTTGTGACGGTTTAATGCTTTCACTCGCTTGAATGGAAAACCATTCGCATGAGAATTACGAGGCTTTGCATCAACCAGTCGTTACTCACAAAGTGTTTGCATTCAAGCATTTAATATTGTATCGACATTATATATCTACGTATATATAAAACTAAAATTGCATTTTATAATTCTGAATAAATCAAAATTAGGTATAATTACACATCGTTCGTATAAATGATCACCTTTTCGAGTCGATGTAAAAAAGACAAAGGCCTGACTTAGAGTTTCATACACAGTTGGTTGGGGATGTAGGGATGTAGGGGCGATAACTCCAGTAGCACTGTTTTTAACGTATTTATTCCCGTCTACGTATCTGGTTGTTGTTTTTTATTGTGATAAAGAAGTTTAGCTGTACGTTATGACAATTTCTGTAGTGTTAATCACGTAGTAGTAATATACTGTAAAAGTTTGAATTAAGCTGTACTACAAGGGTCCTCCATGGTCGGGTGGTTGTGGTATCTGATTGGTAATCAGAAGCCCGTTCGTGTGAAAGAATACACTATTTATTGAAATAAAAAAAACTTAAATACCTGCGAAAATATTAGTAGC
Source organism: Lutraria rhynchaena (assembly GCA_008271625.1). NCBI lineage: Eukaryota > Metazoa > Mollusca > Bivalvia > Venerida > Mactridae > Lutraria > Lutraria rhynchaena. The sequence continues at coordinate 11,914,549 of VIBL01000001.1, read as the reverse complement.
GTCCATTGATATCACATGGTCAATATATTTCAACTATTAAAATAAAAAAATCTGATACTATGTCTTAAAATGTATTAGGATGTAGGGGGTTGTCTGTCCATTGAAAGGATTAGTGCAAGAAGGTACCTATTTCCTTCTTTGTCATAATTTTGACAGGCCCTTCTTCTACACGCCTCCTTCAATTGCGAGAGCTAAAATAACACTTAGAGTCCCGAAGATCGAACGGGACACTTCAGTCCTTTTCATTACGGAACATTTCGATCCTTTTCCATACGGAACACGTCGATCTTTTTCCTTACGGAACACTTCAGTCTTTTTCGTTAAGGAACACTTTGGTCATTTTTGTCACCCAACTTACTGTAGTTTACAGAGGAATCGAATTTTTCCCGAAGGTTGAAGGCTTCAGTATGGAATCGATTAGCATTCTAGGGGCCGTTTCATAGATACATCTGATCTATGATAGCAGCTTTTTTGCTTCCCCTTATTTGTAAATAAAAAGTGTAATCATATTTATTGTTCTAGAGATCTTTTGCCAAGCTGTTAAGGTAACTTCCTGTATCGAGAATGTATACCATTAGTAAGATTTTAAAGGTTTAAAAATGCTATGTTTTTAAGTCACGTCTAAGAAACAGTACCCCTGATATAAAAAAACACCCCAAAATAATCATTTGAAGATAGTCCGGTATATCATCTGATAATTGGTTTATACATGTATATAAAAAGAGATTTTTTTTGAAATATGGTACATGTACATTTAATTAATTAATAATAAAAAATAATATATATATATTGGTATACAAATTAATTAAATGTACACGTACCGTATTTCAAAAAAAATGTCTTTTTAACAAAGGTATCTTACGGAGCCCCTAAAGTGACATTCTACACTTATATTTTAACTTGTACCATTCTTTTTTATTTCGTTTTTACGAAATAGCATCTCGTAAGTACGAATTAGTATTTAGTTTGTATGCAATATTGTTTCGTAATTACGAAATAGTATTTCGTATTTACGAATTATTATTTCGTAATTACGAAATAACGTTACGTTGAAACGAAATAGTATTTCGTAATTACGAAATAGTTAAAGTTAAAGAAAGTTAAAATATAAGTGTAGAATGTCACTTTAGGGGCTCCGTAGCTCCTCTCTGTGCTATAAACACAATAGCTAATTAAGAAGAAATATTAATAAAATTAGATAACATTATAAAAATACCTTTACAAGATATGAACGATCACTCGAAAGGCGTATGTTCATTTTACGTCCGATAATGATTCTGTCAATATTATACACTCAGATATATATATATTAAATGTATTTTCAACGAACAGCTTCGGTTACATATTCCTTACGTAAAGGAAGTCCTCAATGCATTTAACACCCGTAAAGCTTTTTTTAAAAAAAGCTTGGTTATGTATATATTATCCTTTGTACTGGTATCACGATGTATTCATACAAGGTAATTAAAATACCCAAACATTATCACAAATTCCCTCTTCCTGAATTTAGTATTACCGCTATCATGTCAATTGTTACGTTACAATTTCACTTCCTACTTGAATAAAAAAACTAGTTCACCGTGTTAATACATATGTATATCATATTTCCCAGCGAGACAGTATTTTAAACTCACCAGTAAGTGCCACATTGTCTATAATTTTAACAAAGTGAAATGAAATTCCCTACCGTACAAAGTTTTGTATATTTTTGTTATCAGTTTTTTTTCAATACGAGCGAGTCAGCATGAACATGCAGTTTTGTTTGCGTTGATAATTTCTTTGGCATTGTTGCAATTTACCCTAAAAATTCACGAACCGGATATAAACAGTAGCCATGGGTTGACACTTCGATTTAATGGAATTCATGTAGTGGAATTCCTACCGCCTCTTACAGCGAAATTTCGTATAAATGAATTATTTGAAATCCTTTCCGAAAGCAGTTTTTACATCATGAGTAACTTTGTCTTCTTTTTCATTGGTATAACTGATATTCTAAACATTAATTTACAGAGATTTTTCATGTGATAAAAATTTAGCACCGCCGAGATTGGAACCAATTACCAACGAAGCCAACGTCCGGCCCTCTGATCCATGTTGCTTGTTGATGAAGCGTTCGTGTGTGTTGGCGACTAAGTCTGTCGACCAATCATATTTCGTGATAAAAAAATCTTTTTAAATTTCTTCCTACTTGATAGCCTTGCAATTACAAATGAGAAATAAATAACGAATATTTGACACTTATTTCTTAAGGGAAATTCTGTCTTCTGGTACAATGTATTTACTAACATTATAATTAAATAGTGGCATTATTATCTGTGTGTTAAATAATTATGTCAGATAAATAATATCTTGTACCTGGGTCATATCTAACATTAAGGGTTTATAGATTGAACTAGTATCGAAGCCCGGTCGCGGCAGGTCATACCCTTCTATGAAAAATTGACAAAAATGTCGATTTTCCTCCATATGTGGAAAAGTTGCAGGCTCTTTGTGGAAGGGTAAGTTTGTACTGGTTAGTATACAGTCCAGGAAAACTGGTTAGGTGAATCGGTTGCCGTGTATAATGAGAAATTGTTGAAAAACGGGGTTAAACCCAAATGACAATAAGTCACATAAAAAAAATACACTAAGATAACACGTGTAAACAAGTCAGGTCACATGCCTGATTAAAACAACACAGGGATTTGAACAGATGGTTTCGCTGTAAGAATGTTACAAAAATAATGTTGTCAAAAATAATACACAATTATGTAGTTGTCTCATGTTTCATGAACAAATGTATCAGAAACACAGTACATCTTCTCTCAGTTCTAAATGACACTTAATCTGTCGACCTTTGCCGTGGGTATATTTTTGTATCATCTTAACCGCTTGTGAAAATATTATCTTCTGTCGAAACAAAGATGGTGAATATCAAAATTATACATACTTTCGTGCGGAAACGTTTCAGATTTTTATCTGTAGGTAATGTTACATTATACATTAAAGCTAGAGATATATTATCTTCAGTGAAAGTTTTCACGAAAAAAAATGTTTTCCGAACATCATCGAAAAAAAACTTCCCGCAGAAAATCGTTTTCTTCTTAAGATTTGAAGTATTCTTCTCAGTCGTTTTAATAACTTTAGTCCTGTCATCACAAAGAAGGTCACTAAAAAGTTTTTTTTAACTTTCTTTCCAGAGAATTTCGTTTTGCAAACTTCTAGTCTAGGAATCGCTTAAAAAAACTGCATACATCTTAGAGCAGGTTTTCTGTCGTCCACTCCTCATTTCTGTAGGGACAAAGTCGCTGAGGGGACGTTTTTATCATTACGGACACGGGCATTAAACAATCTCGTACTTAGTAGTCCCAAAAATAATGAATATTCCCGCTGTTTTCAAAAGATGGCAGTCATATATTAACATCTGGTAAAGGAGTTTGCTTCATGGTTGATTGTATTTGTGTCGCTCTATCCTAAAAAAAAAACAAAAAAAAAACGGATGACACTCATTGGTTGGTACCCTTTGGCTCAAACATGGCAGCTCTTTTCATTTCCACGGAATCCATAATGTGCTGGAGTCTATTGTAAGGCCGATAGAAGGTGATGACTCATTTGATATATTTTATGAGAATATTTTGCAGTTTGGTATTTCCTGCTGGAGTTTCAAGAATGTGCAAATCACTGTAAATATGACAATGTTTGTGTATTCGTCATCCGTATTTTAATCAGTCCAAGTGCCCTAATGCCCAAGATTCCCCAGTTGCTATGTAGATAGCGCAGTACTATCCTGTAGTCAATTAGCTGACTCTTTATTCTTATTTGTGAGTATGATGAAAATGTCAACTACTCAGGTATTCATAACAGCGTTTACAGAACCATCTATATACAGTCGACTCTCGTTAGCTCGATTTTCGTGGGACTTGGAAAAATACATCGAGCTAACGAAAATCGAGCTAAAAATCGACGATCATGATCCACTTCCTTATGTGTGTGCTACATGTTGTACTTTATCGTCTACCGGTGTGTGTTGTGTGAATAGCACGTCGTGACGTTTACTGGTTTGTAATTAATAAATAAACAAATAACCAAATTAACAACAGAAGATTATGATAATTTATAAATTTTATTTGCAAACATTATCAGGTTTCTATGCCTGAAGTGTCATTCAATATGTGACATGTTTGCACCCTGGAGTAAATGATGACAAACAAATTTTCAACTGATCTTTATCCATTGTTGTAATTGATAAAAGGTGTGAAAAACAGCGAGCTTGGTCAAATCTCAAACGCATCGAGTTAAACTATTGATTTTATGTAGAGATACGTCGAACGGGACTGGATAATTTAGATCGACGTAACGAAAAAAATCGAGAGGTAAGTTCGTGTTAAACGCCGATTTTAATATGAATAAAGAAGGACAAAATTCGGGACTTTTGAAAATAGGTCGTGCTAACGAAAAATCGTGCTAAGCGAAATCGACGTAACGAGAGTCGACTGTATATATTTTTGGGCACTTTTCAGCTGTAGTAGGGGAGGGTGACCCCAGGCTTACACTTGGATAGAACCACCGACCTTCCGTAAGCTAGCTGGACAGCTTCCTCACATGCATGTGAAATTTGGTCCTGGTTTGGATTCGAACTAACAGCGGTAAGGGGCTAGCGATTACAAGTCAGGGACCATGGCCACTCGATCGAGGTCATCTATATAAACATAAGTACTTGTCTCTGGTGGGTAATTTTTTTTTATTACCATGACCTGCGCGAGGATCGTTTTTTGTCTTTTTTGGGTGGTAAGATGGAGTTGGCGTGTTGATGTATAGATATGAACGTTTGACACGTCATGTCATTCTGTCCATTGTGAAGGTAAATTTGAACTACCAAGACGTGTTCACTTTACAAGGGTTGTTTTGTTATTCAATAGGTTGCAATAGGATACCACTTTCCTGTAGACTTTTTTTATGAGTTCATCTAGTTTCAGTTTCCTATGCTGGTCCGTTAGGCGCTGGTACATGGATGCGTGTGTCTTTAAGTCTATCTTTTAAGTATTTGAACAATGGTGAGTTCCTCTGATGCTTTTATTAGAGGTTGTCTTCATAGCGCCTGTAATTATCCACGGAGCTTGGTTATGGACTGTGTCAAGCATATACTGTTTTGTGTAGCCTGTAGTCATTGATTATGTCTACACGCTTCCGTATTTTCTTTTGGGATTTTCCATATGACGAATGTGTAAGTCTTCCCAGTAGGTACGAAGCCTCTCTGTAGAAAAAACCCTTTGCAGCGCCTAAAAATTGACGTCATATGGGAATGGGAATTTTTCAATGTCTATAAATAGATAGGTTACTGTAGGTTTGAAAATTTAGCTGAATTATACATACAATTAATGGGTCCTTTTTTGAGAAGGGAAATGCATTATGCGCAGATCGGGGCATATAATAAAACCATCGGCGAATGGGGAAAGTTCTGTAGATTTAAATACATTCTGCTGTTTTTTGCAAACAATGGTGAAGGAAAATGAATACAAAGTACAGTAAAAACTGTTCAATACACATGCTTTGTTCAGCGATCACTCTGTTTTAACGTCGGACTGATTGTTTAAATCGATTCAAAAATTGTCATTGATCATTACCACTGAATAGAAGCTGTTTCTAATTAAGACGTTTTCGCTTGTTTAGGCTACTGAATTGTCTGACGTTTTTGACAAAAACAATACAAACTCTCAGTATATCTAAAAACGAGACATTCCTTAAACTACGACTAACAATACATAGAACATTCAAACGTGAATCGTATGTTTTTGTGTCATATTTATCAATATATCAAAGGAACGAAATGTTGTGTGTTGACAAATAGTTAAATACAATGTGCCATATGCATAGTGGCATATTTATGTATACACTTAGCTGGTTAATTTTCGTGAAAAAATGTTTTATTTTCATGAAAATATTTTTATCGTCCACTTAAAATAAGTACATTTACTGTTTGGTGAAGAAATCTTATGAAAAGTTAATGAATTTTCGTGAAAATGTCATGAAAATCAGGTAGGTTTTCGCGAAAATATTCCAATTATCTGATGCAGAAATATGCCACCATAGCCATGTATGCGTTATTTCTTTTTGTTGTTGTTGTTAATATTTTAAATATAATTTTGTTGGCGTGGTTGGTATTGCTTTTTATATATACGTGAAAGATTACTGGTATGTTATAGAAATTTATCACCGACATTGTACATTTGTAATATTTTGTTTTCTGCTTGTATTTTCATATTTGAATACAATAGAATACGGTTACAGCAGGAAATAACTGCGATGTGTTCGGGTGAAAATAAATATTTTACACTATCCGATTTTTCACTCTCATGTGGAAAATATTTGCTTTACTAATGACAAATACATATTGAATATAATCATAATATAATATTTTTATATTGAAAATGTTTGTTCTAAGGGAAGTAATATACGGAGTATTATACTGAAATTGATTCGGTAGAGTTGCGTTTCGTTATTCAGGTCATGAAGTATTTTTACAGATTATGTTACAAAAGTGTTTTGTTTCATTTACTATTTAATTCAGACTGAAAATTGATCTTTTTTGGTTTGTTATATTGAATTGTTTCATGAAGGACTGTTTCGCGAAAATGAACACATTTTCTGCCCTAATTGTTCTATTTATAGTAATTATAAATTTTCCTGACCTTGAGTCAGGGTTTTACCAGCGGTTTTACCCATCAAGTCATCATTTCAGAAAAATTGTGCTGCAAATTACCTCGTTTTACATTTGGAAAATGTCTACGTGTGTTGTTCTATTATATGGATATTTACATAAATAGTTCAGCTGTTATTCCGTCACGTCAGTTAAGAACATTTCAAAGACGATATAATACATATAAAACCCCTGAAAACCGGACTGCCTGAAAACCGGAATTCTCTGAAAATCGGACGAATTTTCTTCAATTCCCATTTTTTCTCATCTATATTCAATAGTTCTCTGAAAACCAGAATTCTCTGAAAACCGGAATTTTCTGAAAACCGGACCCCTTCCGAACTGATTCTAAAGTCGTAGGTTGTAGTGTATAATGCATATCCTTCACTGTCAGTCTCCCCGATACAAACATACATATAATTCAAAAATATAGATCTAGTTTTGACAATCATTGATTTTAAAATCCATCCCAAACACTCTTTGGAGTAAATTAACCAACTAAGCAATTTGCCATGATAAGGAGACAACCTGTGGCTGAGTATGAAATATACCGCTTTAATGTCTGTTCAGGACTTTTATTAATAATTTCATGTGTAATAATAGAAACTACCGACCTGCCGGTCGTCCGATTTAGGGGGGGGGGGTGCGGAGCCGGTGTGCACTCCCTCTAAAATCTGGCAAGCATAAGTAAATGAACGTCAGTTAATGCTGATTGTGTCCATATTGTACATAAACATCTAGACTTTACACGTTCCCCCTACAAAAATCCTGTGTCCGCCCCTTATTTTTTGTACTATGTATAATTATACAGTTTTATACAGTGTCTGGTGATTAAGTTAATGAATGGCGATTAGATGTTGGAGATCGTACTAAAGGTGACCTGGCGATGGATGGTGCATTAAGTATTTATAAATCTTTGTTGCTTATGTTCTGTCACAGAAATGGATGTTTGAAAATGCGATACCCTGAGTAATTTTTTGATACTAAGGCCGTCATTGGGCAAAAAAAAAAAAACGGGTCTATATCAAACTGCTATATAGAAAAATATAATTACACAGAAGATTGGTCATAAAATAAGTACATGTAGTCACTACTATGAGTGAACTGGTTCCTGTTGACTCTAGTTGTACAAAAAAATCCTTTGGTACAGTGCAACATGGAACGGGGACCAGTTTTATATAATGCGATGGCATTTATACGGAGGTAATGCTAAAGAAAGGTTTTACATTACGCGTTGCGGGTTCAGATTTCACGGGGACAAAAACATCTACTCGTTCCATACTTAAATTTTGTTATTATTTGGTTTTAGAAAGTAATGCGCGACAACGAGGCTTTTATTAATCGAACAATAATTAAACGGATAATGAGACACCGATTTTGTGTTTTATTAACTTAAACTGAAGATTATAATTATAGCCTACCATTATTATTCATATAATCAATTACATGACTTAGTTAGTATGCCTGTACGCGATTTTGTCAAATAAATACTGTAAAAAATGTTTATCTCAACCTTGAGACAAATTATTCACAGATAAATGCTAGACTGAGATAAAGCGAACGTAATCACTTAAGTGTATTGATTCTGTTCGTAAAACAAGGGGAGATAAACATTATAATGTTTGGTTTGAACGCGTACGTGTTTGCTATCAATATTTGATAACAGAATTTAGTTGTTTGCACCGTTGGGAAACTTGTCAAATTAGGGACAAAGATACGCTATTCTGGAACATATTGACAACTATAATTTCATACGATAATTTCATGTCCGATCAAGTTAAGTTACTTTTAGGTTAGGCCGAGTTTCACAGTTAGAACAGAATTAAATGTATGCATGTGTATAAGAGCATTCTGTTATCTCTTGTTTGATAGGATTAAATTCTTACACAACTGTGTGTTGTAAAATAAGGTGAGCTTTTTTCTTCCAGTTAGTGAAATATGTGAACATTAGATTAGGAATTATCTCCGCGAATTTTTATGGCACGAGTGTTTTATGTCACTACTCGTCCGCCATTACTGAAATCCTCAAGCGCCATTTTGCAATTCTTGAATATGAAAGTAATTCATTGGTTTATTTGCTATAATAATTGTATTTTATTTCTTTGTGTTATTAGGAGTGAATCATAAACACATATATTTACATTAAAACCTGTGAACAGAGACCACTCAAAGTGTGTAGAAATATGCATGGCCTTTATGAATGGCTGGCTTTTATTCATAGGCTTATTGGTTATATCTGTATGTATGTGAGTGTGTAACAGTGGCCGTTGTCCTTATACAGATCTATGGCGGTCATTGCAGTTTTACTGTTCTGTTAAAAATTTTCGGCGTTTACTGAATTCAAACATTTTGTATTATCTTTATATGCCTGTCTGACAACACACAGAGTCTATATTCCTAATTTATCAAAGAGAAGAAAAGTCAACACATTCTCTAACGTAAAATTTATTGTCCCCATACCAGTATGTACACAATGTTCCCTATAGAGATAATACTCCTACAAAGTCATTGATTATCTAACATCAGTCACTTTGATGTCACTTAAATCACTACCCTCCAGTCCGTAATTATCTCCCCTTCCGTCTCCCTCTCCCCCTCTCTCTTAAATAATTCTGTACCACTTTTCCATTTCATTGTGGAAAATTAGAGCGCGATAAGAATTGTTTTCACAGGGTTTAAACGCCGTTTTCAATGCAATGAAAATTATTACAAAGTTTCTTTTCGGATGTGCAATAAAACGTACGATCCGATGCAGTATCTTAGTCGCCGTTTGAGATTTTAAACTTGTTCCGACAACAGCAAAACCTTAATAACACCACATTCGGGGCCGGAAATCTGTTATTAAGTTGGATTATTGGTGATTTATTGAAAGACGGCCTGAAAATAAGTGTAACAATGTGTAAACAGGTTTTATTGTACGCTTTTTTTCTCAGAAATATTTTGAATTGGTAACTTTTTGTAGAACGACCTAGCCGGTTGTTTTAACGACTAGTGTCTGTTTTTTCCATAAGTGGCCGCTTGATACATGGTAGTCAGTGTTATATATGGTATGAATATGATGTTGTATTATGTAGGATATAATTATGATGTTATACTGAAACCGAAAATGAATCAGAGTCATTTTAATATCCAATACAGTCATCATCTGTTTCAATCGTTTATCATTCTGTCAGACTAACATTATAAGTACAAAGTACTTAAAAGAATAGATTGATAGACTGATAGATAGATACTTTTTATTTCCTCCAAATAAATAAATGAAGAGTATAGCAATACTTACAGAAGTACAAGTAACATAGTAACCTTTAGTACATTTCAAGAAAATAGGTGATAGTGAGAACATAATATTTCAATTATATCTCTTTTTTTCCTCAATATCAAGTTGAAACACAGAGACAGTATAAAACAATCTGAAAATATTAATTAATACATGCATTTAAGTAGTCTATACGTGCGGTTTACTGTAAATGGAATAATTAGGCGTAAAAATGGTTTGTTTCTGGTTACATGCTCATTAAAAATAGGGTGGGCAGGGATTTTTTTGTTTGATTTTTTATTGTTTTTATTTTAAAGTCTTTGGGGCCTAATAAAATCTAGGGTCGCCAGGAAAAGTCAGGATAGGTCGGATTACCAGAAACAATCATTTTTTTCACGCCTTAACAGAATAATTGTATTTTAACAGGTGATCTGTACGGACAATAGGAAATGACAGTCAATGATAAAATGTCAGTAATACGGACACGACAATTCAGAATACTTGGTATTCTTGCCGTTTTATCGACTGTTATCATTTTCTTCATCGTCAAGAAGGATGCCAAAGATGCCAGCGAAAACACAATCAAAAAGGTTAGTATAGAATTCCGAGGTACAATTAATGGGTCAGTACAAGCAGGTACCTGTTTCATTCTTTATCAAAATGAAGATAGGTCTCTGTTCTTTGCACTCATTCCTTCAATTGAAAATGTTTGATAAATGTTAAATAAATGTTAAAATTCTCAGTGTACACAGCTTAGAAAACTTGAGGTTGATTTTCGAGCTGTAATCTCGATTTATGGTTATAATGTTAATTATGATATCACAATACAGTAAAGCACGGTTTATAGTGAACTCGGATAAGCAGACTAATCGGATACAGTGAAGTATTTTTACTCCCCTGAATATACCAGTCTTTATTTGATTGTTTTGAATGTTACAAATAGTGGAGTAATTTTTCGGGTCCCCTCCATTTTACATGTTCTATTGCATACACATAATTATTTATGTTTTATAATTATAGCATTGTTTGCAAAACTGATCTTTTTGTGGTTTACTCAAAGATATAAAGCGTTTTCTTAGCTCGGCCCAATCTCGTAAATGCCCCTTGTTCCGTACCAGTATGTTCTTACGTTAAACAAAAAGGAACTTCAGCTTTTTAGATGTGTATTTTGTATATTTTAATTGCTCTGTGAACATGTATGTGTAATATTTGCTTGCTTGTATTTCAGAGAGTGGCGGATTATTCATCATTGCAACTTAATAAGTCAATGTCTGAGGTAAACACTTTGTTTTAAGAAAGAATGTCAAGAAAATTAACCAATAGATATCTTCGTTATTTACTCTTTACACATGAGCTAACCAGGGTTCCTGGTTGACATACAGTAGTAACCCGATCTAACACATTCCTTGAATGACTGTCAACTTCCCAATATAGCAATTAATCAGGGAAATGGGGCAAAAGACAATGATTAAATTTCACCCTGTTAGTTTGACAAACATGTATTTCAAAATGGTATCAAACTGCCACCACCGTATCCAAGAATCAAGTATTTTGATGCATAAAATCAAAATACGTAGTACTTGTGTTTTACCCTAAAACATCAAAAACTACAACTAAATAGTGCAATTAATGTATGATAGCATGTTTGACAATAAGTAATGTTTGTTTGGTGAATATAAAAATGGTTTCAATTTTTTCAGACACTTAAACAAAAGCATGGGTTACAGGCATATAAAAGTCGCGATGCAACAATATTTGTTGACAATCTGGGACGCGTTCGGATTCCTCCGGACAATATCATTGATTCTATGAAGTTTCGTGATTTAGAGGAGTTGTACCACAGGTACGTCCATGTTGGCTCACTGAATAGTAATAGTAATTTAAATGGCTGAATTATCCACTATTACTGTTATTTATTGGTTGAATTATCCACTACCAGTTATTTATTGGTTGAATTAACCACTACCACTGTTATTTAATGGTTGAATTAACCACTATCTCTGTTATTTAATGGTTGAATTAACCACTATCTCTGTTATTTAATGGTTGAATTAACCACTATCTCTGTTATTTATTGGTTGAATTAATCACTATCACTGTTATTTAATGGTTGAATTAACCACCATCACTGTTATTTAATGGTTGAATTAACCACCATCACTGTTATTTAATGGTTGAATTAATCACTATCTCTGTTACTTGAAGATTGAATTAACCACCATCACTGTTATTTAATGGTTGAATTAACCACCATCACTGTTATTTAATGGTTGAATTAATCACTATCTCTGTTATTTAACGATTGAATTAATCACTATCTCTGTTACTTGAAGATTGAATTAACCACCATCACTGTTATTTAATGGTTGAATTAACCACCATCACTGTTATTTAACGATTGAATTAATCACTATCTCTGTTATTTAAGGGTTTATTTAGCCACTTTCACCGTTATTTGATGGCTAGTCGTCCATTCACGAACTGCCTATATTTTATGAAACAATCGAAAGAGGTTGGATTTTCCTATGGACTGTGTAATTGAAAACTGAAATTACTTTTACTTAATTACAGCAACATTTAAAACACTTCAGTCTATGATGTTCTTTTGTAAGATTGAAATCACTGAACGCATTAAAGAAAGTTCTTTTCAACGAAGAACCACTGGAAATGTTTAAAATGCAATGTAGGCAGAAATTACAAATAAAAAATCGCTAGGTATTGTTTTATTCTCCAGGTATCTAGAAAGTATCCAGGCACCGTGTACACGACAAGTTCATCTCGGTAGTTTTGAGGACGGAGGCTATGACTTGTGTGAACACCCGAACATTGTCCCATCAAAGCCGTGCGTAGTCTATTCTTTCGGTGTAAGAGATGACTTCTCGTTTGACGAAGAACTGAGCAAGAATTATGGGTGCGAAATACACAGCTTTGATCCTGCGTAAGTTGAAATCCAACTTTTATTTTAAATTTATTTATTTGTTGATACTTTTCGACGTTTATATACCAATGTTGTTGTTTTTTTCACTGGATTTTATGTGACTTATTGTCACTGGGGTTTAACGCTGTTTTCAGCAATTTTTCAGTTATATACGGCGGCCGGTTCTCCGAACCAATTTTCCCAGACTGTGTACAAGCCAGTACTAACTTACCCTTCCGAAAGGACCCGGCAACTCCTCCACATATGGAAGAAACTCGACATTATTGTCAAATTTTCATTGAAGGGTATGGCTTGCCGTGACCGGGATTTAAAACATGTTTTTTTTATAACATGTAAACAATAAAATCAATGTAGTAATATTGTAAATGGCATGAATTTCTTAATTGTGGAGTTTTGAATTCAAACAAGTGCTGTAACGGTTGATGAAACATGTATTTCAAAAAGAATCCCAAATTCTGCAAATAAGCACTTTTTAAAATACCATTTCCTTCCATTTTTTGTATTTGTTGCCCAGACAACGCAAAATAGCGTATAAAACAAACAATTGTCGTGCATTGTATATTTATAAAACTTCCGTTTCCATAGCAACGGAATGGATGATCATCAACATTCATCGAGCGTCTATTTTCATTCGATTGGATTATCAGATAATGATGAAACCATAAACGACAACTGGAAAATGAGGACTGTAAATACGATTAAAAAGGAACTGGGTCATTCTGGGGTAAGTTATATTTTAATCCCTCTGTTGATATATGTTAGGTGTAAAATTGTTTGTTTCTGGTTACATGCTCATTAAAAATTGTTGATTGTTGATAGGTGGGGATTTTTTTTTTTTGGGGGGGGGTATTCTTGAAAGCCGCTGTTGCGATAGTTTTTTTACCGAAAGTTATAAAAGTAGATGTACCGTTCCTTGGGTCTAATAATAAAAGTCTATGGTCGCGGGGTAGGTCGGGTAACCAGAAACAAACAATTTTATTTTATACATCTTATCATAAAATCTTAGGTGTTTTAACAAATTTCAGTGAAGTCTCCCAAGTAAGACCACATTTGGAACTCAAAAGCGATCTTATTACTGTGTTGGTCTCAAGTTAATATAAAGCGGAAATAGTGAAAACCGGTCCAAAAAATAAGTGATCGTTATATACGAGTATGATAAGGTGGGCGTAATATCGAAATGGTCACTAGTTGAGGTTTTGCTGTACTTGGCTTAACACGTTATTATACATAGTGGTAACGTATCTGTCTTTCCACTAATTCACCACGGCTTGTGTAATTTAAATTGCATAAAATTGGGGGAAATATACTCTGACAGTCTGTCAACTACCACAATGTGTTCATGCTATGTTTGGAAATGTCATTAGAACGCTCGACAGGAGACATAATATTAAAAATTAACAACTGACCTATATTTGCATTTAGGTCTGCGTGTTTTTTCAACATTTTATGGTAACTTCGTCGTTGGAAAAGATCACAAACTTTTACTGCATCATAATCAATGTTTAAACTATAGTTGGGGAATAATTTTGCGCTTTCATTTCGGAATCACTTGCTTTAAGAGAGAAAATGTTTCTGGTTCTCGAAATTTCTGAAATAGAGATTTTTCTCGAGATATTTTTTTTAAATTCTTGTCAACTATGACTTATGTTGGAAATTTTATATCATACTGTGTGAATAAAAAAATATTTTCAGGCGAACATCCCTGTGATGAAGATAGATATCGAAGGCGGGGAATGGGCGGCATTACCGGAAATGCTTAAGTCAGGGGCACTTAAGGGAGTCAAACAATTGATAATGGAATTTCATAGCTGGGTTGATTTAAAACCTTTTGTTGTTGACGGCAGAAATTCCAAGGATTACAATCAGCGTCTAAAAGTACTGAAAGGACTATATGACGAGGGGTTCCGAATATTTTTCTTCAAGCGTTTTCCCGCCAAATGTTGCATTTTTACAGACGATTTTAACTTGGATCGTGTCGGTTGTCATGAAGTTCATTTAATGCGGACTGAATAATTACTGGTCAATTTTTAGTTTTGCAATCATTAGAGGTTCAGATATACATACAAGGTAGATTGGTTGTTTTGCTGGCTAAGATCACTTTTAGTAGCGCTAGCCTTGATAACTTATTTAGTGTGGCGAATCACGTGACTCGAAAACAAAACCATGGCGGAAAAATCTCTCGGTTCAACCCCTTAATCAAGGTAATTCTACTGATAAGCTGCTGTTTAATGTATTTTCGTGTATCCTCTCATATGACATCCGATCACTTTTGGAACCATGTTCAAGTCTTATTTTGTTGCCGAGAAAACTCGGAAGTTTAATCCCACGATTGGTTTTTGTACCAGTCAAAATGGAATAAAGTGATTTTCAATGTTATTGCAGAACGTAAATATCGCTTGCACGAAGAAACTGTCGCAAAACAGCCGTAAAAACATTTGATTTCATTCATACCATCCCTGTGTCTGGATCACGTGATCCATTTATAGTTTTAAAGGGATGCATGCAATAGAAAACCACAATAATTAAAACTTACCAAAAGTCACTCAATGGATAAACAATCTTTAATACATGTTAACTTAGTTGATATTTTCGGAAAGAAATGTGAAGTAATGGAGTAGAATAGTATCAAATCTTACCTCTGGCGGAGAAAGTCCATGACAGTAGCCAATATTTTTCTGCATATCTGAAGACCCGAGCAAATGTGGTAGTAAATTAATACAACATTTAAGACCATCCTTAAAAATGTTAGTTTGCTTTTTGCAAACAGTGGGTAGGTAGGTAGGTAGACATTTTATTTTGTTAACAATGTATGTTTGTATTGAAAACGAAAAGCTGGAATGAAAAACAAATAGATTTTTGTTATATATTTTGGGTGGTGATTTTTTTAATGAGGCGGTCGCCGACTCACAAAACCAACAATTCATTAAGTATGGCGTAATTTTAACATTCTTATCATATTTGTTATCAATTTGGTATCGGATGGAAGGAGTATCTGTACTTCGAAAATAAATAATTAATCTGGAGTTTAGTCCCTTTAAACTCATGCGAGTAATTGAACAAACAATAATTAAGGATCTTGAGACAACTGCTTGACAATCTATAATCTGTTTATTTTTGTATAACTCTGTAGACCAGCATCAATTATTTTTTTGCAAATGTTTGGTACAATTTTGTTATTAAAATCATATATTTTTGTTTCTTTGTGTTGTTTTTATTACTAATATAAGGTGAGAAAAGGATTCCTAGTCACAAAACACGCACCATAATCCCATCTTCATCAAAGTACCACCTTACCAAAAAAAAAAAAAAACGAAAACAAATAACCCAAAATCTCATACAAAAACACAAGAAATAGACAACAAAACGTATAGATATATAGGAAATACCTACTTTAAGGCTAACCACGTGCGCATAAGTTCATTCCTATTAAGCAACCAATCCATGGAAGACAAAACACAGTCTCCCCGAGGGCTACCGACTTGAACCAATACGCAGCAAAGCTATATGGGGTTTAAACTAATTGTGTGTGGGCCCAACCTTACACCCTCCCGGGAAGCAAAATAAATCTAGAAAATAATGAGATTAATTTAATCTTGGATTAATGTTTCATGATACATGCATGTATTGTCTTAACTTGCAAATGTATTTAAAACACACAACTGACCAGAGTTCAATATACAATTTTACAACCTCATGTCATGGACATGAAGTCAGAGCAAAATCTTTCACCAACCAGATCGTCATTGACCACCGTGCATCAAGGCGGCACCAGTAGAAATGATAAAAATAGTTTAGCTAACTTGCCTTTGCAATATAGCTTACAGACATCAGTATGTACGATATTCAGTGTAACCCATGAAAACCGGTCTCCCTGAAACACGGAATACTCTAAATACTGGACAATTTTTCAAGTCCAATTTTTTTCTTCTATAATAAATAGTTCTCGGAAAACCGGAACCCTCAGAAAACAGGATTTTTTATCCAGTCTGAAAGGGGTCCAGTTTTCAGTGTTATACTGTATTTATCACCAAGAAAACAAAGTATTTTCAATTTCTTCTGATTTTAAATTTTGACGTGTTATAACGTTATTCGTTGATAGAATATCAGATGTATACAACATAGTTGCCCGGAAAAGTGCAACTTAGTTACATGGATTTCAGAGCTGATAACATCACAATTTGTGGGACGTGAATCAGTACTGGTATAGAAATTATAGTGGATGCTCTCTCACATGTTCGGGTATCGAATCAATTATTCTTAACCCCATGTTAAAGGAGGGAACTATTCGCACAGTCTTAAACATCAATGTAAATCCAGTGTCATTAGAGTATTATTCTCATTTTGAGTACGTCAGCTGCGTGCTCATTAACTGGACAGGTCAGACTGGTTTCAAAGAAACTGATCGATGTATACATGTATATAACTTTGTTCCCGCTGAGCCTCAATGTTGTTTCTCACCTTTATATATTCGAGCTTTAATGCTTGATACTTCAAGATAGTCTTCGCAAAAATCCGGTGTATATATGATTGAAACACGCAAAAAGTCGTGTATTCGACCCTATGATGTAGTTTTGTATTTTCTGTTAAAACATCAATTTCCTTGCAAATTAAAACTAGCGCCGCGCCATCGACATACAAAGAATAGTTAATGCTTGATTGAAATTGTCCGTCATCGAACGGGATGTCGGGACTTTATTTATGGCTTATTGAATTTCATGAGTTGGTACTTAAAACCTCAAGTCAGCATTCGGTACCCCTCGGTCGACTCCGTACCTCCATATAGTTTGTAGAATGTTATCCACGTGAATTGAGGTATGGCCCGATGTTATGCAATTCTGGGTAAGTTTGTCGCTGTCTGTTAGTTTAAATTGTTACTATAAAGGTGATCGCCGTAGTGGATAAAATTAATGTTTGTACGAATACTTATAGACTTTTATGTTCATGTCATGGACCATTTTGTTGAAACTGAAAGGCTAGTTTCTGTTTCTTTATGTCATTATAAAATAATTCATTATTAGTAGTATCCCTTGTATACCTATTACCGCGATATACATATTACCACGAGTACCGGTAAAATGACAATAACTGAAACATAAGCACAGCGCCTCAACTTCAGTTTTCATCTGGCATTGTTTACATTATGTACTGCAACAGTCAATCGTTTTCAACGGTGTTAGTCCCATTATTTTTTACACAGTCAAATGTAACGAATCAAAATTAATAATGTCAAATTTTTTTTGCTTTCTAGTCTGTAAAAACATGTTGTTCATTAGTAAAAATGCCCTTGTGGTATCTTAGTACAGGAAAATACTTAATATTAGTAAGAAGTTTAGTATAGTACCAGTATTTTTTCGTGTGACTTCTTATCTTGCATTTAATTGGCAGATTTGCGGTAATGTGTTTACACAATAAAAATCAGTATGGCCGTCAGTGTGTCAAAGAATGTAGCTGTTGATGTATGATTTCATTTGTTTATAAGAGTATTTTCATGTTTTTGACGTGAAGAATGGTTAATGAGAATTAAATTGTATCATGATAGCATACTAGTACTGTCATGAATTTTTAGCCTGGCAAAAAATCAGACTCGTGGTAATACATATAACCAGGATAAATTAGGAGTAGGAGCTAGAAGAATCCATGGTTCCCTAGCACTATAGGGAGACACCCAACCACGTTGCTTAAGAGTCAACAGCAAGGCTGTTGAGGATGGCCCATATTCCTACAAATTACAACTACTCAAATTGTTTTGTCATGTAATTAAAATTTAGGACGAAAAATTCCATCAATATTTCAGGATTAAATTTTACGTATTTATGTGAGAAACCTCTTTGTAATCACTATTACTACATTACAGATAAAGTGACCGAAAGAGCTGTGCGTAAAATAGCACAGAAAACAACAAGATAAAATAAATATATCCACCAAATATGGCAAGGGTTTACACATGCTGAATTATAGATATTATTAACTCAATATAAAGCTTACTTATGCAAATGGAATATGTACGGTAAAGTTTTAAGATAGTAAATGTTACTGAAATATGACACTTAACCTACAAATATTATTACAAACAAATATATATTTATTTCAGTGTAATGCTATTTATTACAACTTTACTGTCTGAAGGACCAGGCAAACAAATCACCGCACAAGTTCTGTGGAGAAAAGCACTTGGTTATAGGTAAGCTGTCTAACATTTAGTGTAGGTTTCTACATGTTATTATGCGTATAAAAAATAAAATTATTGGAAACTTCGACGTTCATTCAAATCTGTTTAGATTGTTTCATTAATAATTGTTGACTTTATATATAAAATTGTATTGCTATTTAAGTATTTAATTATTTATTTTATCCGTTTTTTTTATACTTTTCATATTTTGTTTGTGTTTATTTAGATGCCTACTACATTGACATTTTAATTTAAGGCTCAATGTTTTTGAGTTGCATATTCCAATGGTGGCTTATATTGTTTGGCTGGAAATACTGGAATAAATTGGCATTTGACTTAGGGCTATATAATTTATCATAAATGACCCAGCTCTGTCTCCTCTGGATGGCAGGAATGGGAAATGTCCAATATTTGTAAAGAACCTGAAAAAAAAATCTGAGATTTTCTATATAGTCCGTAGACTTTATCATGACTAAGTTAAACTGGTATTCTTATTGGGATCAGCTGATATGAATGTATTCCTGTTTTAAATCGTATATAAACTTAAGGATGGTACTTCATATTATGAGTGATTTTGTGGTATTAGTCACTTCACTGATTCCTGCGTTTTGAATTGATTACAGGAATGAAATTCAGGGAAGTATTTGGGAAAGGAGTGCAATTAGTTAGTCAGTACCTTAAAAAGAAACAAATTAATGCAGAGAGGAGTAATCAGGTATATTTTTGTCACTGCTAGCTACATAATAATATATATCAAGAAATGAACTGAAAAAAGTTTTTGTAGTTATGCATGTGCTGGTTATTTTTATCAAATATAATTAAAAAAGCTCCTTAATTTCAAAATTATTTTAAGATATTATGGATAGAGTGTGTAGCTTTGGTTTGAACGAAATTGATACAGTCTATGTTCACCTTTAGGAGAAAGTCTTCGGGAAAAAATAATTTTGTACAGGAAATTTCATGTGATGTGGTATTACTACAATTAAATCACCAAACAATTTATTTTGATGTATTATTTTCATGAAGTGCTCACTTAATCAACTACAGCCGCCAAAAATATGCAAATGTGGGTTCATTATATGGCCCCGATTTTACTATACCTGCATATGTTTCCAATAAAAAAATATAACTGATATGAAGGGGATATTGTATGATGAGTGGGAAGAAAAAAAAACATACTTTTACAGGGGGGGCTTTGGGCTGAATTTCAGCCCCAAATTCCCGGTCCCTTCCGCAAAGAAAAAGATGTAAGCGATCATCGATTAATCCCTTTCAGGATTTGAAGACAATGGGACCAGCTAAAAAAATGAAGACGGAATTTAAACTGGAAGAATCTGAAATTGTCATTGAAGTTGATAAAAAAGGAGCGTGTAAATTCAAGGTCATGTCAAAGGTTGAATCTGCCATGCAGGAAAACTCACAGCCACTTAACAAGAAAGGAAATATGATGGAGAGGTTAAGAGCTAATAGCAGTACCTGTATTAAAAATTATTTGTGTGACAAGAAAATGAGATACAATGGTAAAACAGCTGACCCTAAGTCATTAAATTCTGTGTCAGTTTATCAGAATACTGGTACTATTAGTAACAGGAAAGCTTATTGTGATAAACGAATTCCACCTCCTTCAAGTTATGTTGCCCTGGATTGTGAATTTGTGGGGGTACTGGATGACCAAAGTGCATTAGGTGAGTGATATCAATGATGTGTCTTTCTTATTTAGTCATTGTGTGATTGATTGGATACAGAATGATCAAATTTGGAATTTTTATTGTACACTATGGGAGGAGAAACTCTACATTAATAGCAATATAAGTGTGCTATAAATAGTTTCATTTTAAATACTGAAAAGATTTTAGCTTGTCCGATTCGAAAAAAAATTGAGATATTATGATTACTGTGTCGTCATAGTTTTCGTTGTCTTGCAAAAACTTTAATGTAGCCCATTACTCAAACACTTAGAAAGATATCAACATGACACGTGGAATACTTGATTATCATGACAAGGTACAGTTGCAAGACAAGGGGCATTATTCTGAAAGCTTGTTTTTGAGTTTGCCCCTTTTTGACTGAAATTTTTTATTTAAATAGAATGATGTAAAACAGATGAGCGTTGGTGTTTCGCGGAGCTCTAGTTAAAAATTTAAAACCAGTTCAAATTACTGTATTATATGTTGAATTATTTCTGAATGGTTGTGCAGTATTGAATATTAGTATTCATAATTATAATCAAGTTTTCTATAAATATAATGGTGTACAAACATCATTGAAAAATTCTTAGAAGTAAGAAATGGGGAAAGTGAAGTATTCTAGTTGTGTCTTGGGCCGGAGTGTGTAAGGTGCAACTTCTCCAAAGCAACACCCTTTAGGAGAAGCAAAATGATGTTGTTGCTGATAGGTTTTTGCTCTAGAGAGGTTAAATTAACGGTTAAATTGTACAGTGGGAAAAATCATGCTGTTGTTGAAGGGAGGTTGTTGCTCAAGAGAGGGTTGCTCTGAAAAGCTTGCACTGTAATTATATTCTTAATTATTACAGGACGTTGCAGTATCGTAGATTATGATGGTGAAGTTATCTTAGATATATATGCAAGGCCTCTAGAAAAAATTACAACTTACAGGACTCGGTGGAGTGGTATAACGAAAGACAAAATGGCTAAAGCTATCCCTCTGGAGAGTGCATTATCTCAGATATCAGACATAATTAAGGTTTGTTTACTTTTTTATGGGGACTTTTTTGACAAGCATTTTAGTTAACAGTCATACACATTGAGCTAACCAAACAAAATATCTGATTACAACATGATGCCGATGTTTTTTTTAATAAGCTTAACGCCGTTTTTTCAACAATTTTTTGGTTATATACTGCAACCAATTCATCCAATCAATTTTCGCGGACTGTTTTCTAACCAGTACTAACTTACCCTTCTTCAAGTAACTGGGAACTTCTCCCCATATGGAGCAAAATTAAAATTGATGTTTTTGTCAAAATTTCAAAGAAGGGTATGACCTGCCAAAACCAGGATTTGAACCCAGATCACCGGTTTACAAATCCAGCGCACTAACCACTGGACCATGGTTACAGCCTGATGCCACTAGTGATAGAAATTACTGGTTAAATGTTATTAAACAATGCTAAGTTGAAGTATTCTTAAATCACATACAATGATGGAAATTCTAAATTTAGTGTCTTACTAGGAAATGCTGTCATAAAGCAATGTTGGTTTTGAAGCCTTAGTTGCTAGGTTGTATGGACATCAGTACAGCTTGTCCTAAAGATAATCTCACACACCTTTATTAGTACAAATCAATTTTACCCAATTCATATCAGTTATCCTTCATTCTTATTAATTCATTATCTTTTTACACAATTTCCTTTACCTTTTATTTAAATGTGGGCTACATGACCACTAGTCATCTATGCACCATTAATAAAGCACCATTAGGCCGAAAAAAAATACTCTTGTTTCTGGTCATGGTCATCAAAATAAACTGGGTCGGTAGGTCGAGATTTTTTTTACACCTGTTATTTGTAATAACTGCTAATGTATGAAAAGCCATTGCTTTGATAAATTTTGATGAGCTTCATGCTTATTCAGACAAACTGGACATTCAATAAAATACAACAATGGACGCATTTATCTACTTCTTCAGCGAGCAAGCATCGTAGTTGTGCAGCCATCATAAAATTCCGTTTCCAATGGTAACGATAGCGCCGACTATTTCCCGGTATACGCAACTGAAATTCCGGAATATTTCTCGGTAAAAAAAATGCGGTCGGGGTTAAAAATTAATGGTCGGTCGGAGGACCAGAAACAAGAATTTTTTTTCAGCCTTAAACAGTCGTCATTAAACATTGTCCTGTAGATATGATTTAGTCTATAGAGATTTTGTTAGACTCTTCTGCATTATGTGGACATTCAATATTTTAAAGTTTGTCTAGTTCGTGGGCTTGATATTTTCAGGGTAAGATAGTTGTAGGTCATGCCCTACATAATGACTTCAAAGTTCTAGGATTAAGTCATGCTAAAGAAATGACACGAGATACATCAATGTGTCCTCCCCTTCGTCACTTGATGAAAGTCGTAGGCAAACAACAGTTGTCCTTGAAAAAATGTGCTTGGACGTTGCTAGGTTTGTGCTTTTTTTTGTTTGTTTGTACAGTTTCACTTTGTTATTGTGAGTGTTGACACTCATTCTTCAAGATCAGATTAAATTAGAATTGAATTTTGTGGGAACGCAGAAAGAACTGGTGGAAATAACCATTTTGGGCAAAAAATAGAATTTTAAGTCTATATAAATATCTACTTATACATTTTTCTACAAGTTTCCAATACCTTGCTTTAAAAAAAACACCTAGAAAAAAATCTGTCCATCTGGCTTACAGAAGGTAGGTGGTTCTTTAAGCCTGTGGTTTTCCTCCACTGTTAAAGCTGAAAAGTCGCCAAAGGATAACATTAAACCTTAGTAAAAAAATTGTTTAAAAAAGTGTATCCAGCGTATTAAACTTTAAGAATTTATTTTAATCTTAAGAGAAGTGTTATTTATTTTGTTCGAGGAACTTAAATTCAACATAACGATCTTATATTGTTTGATACAGAAAAGTGTGCTCAAAATGTTTCTCTCATTGTGTTATTCAGGAAAGAAAATTCAGACAACGGGCCATTGTTCTATAATTGATGCTCAGACTGCCATGGATTTATACAAGCTTGTTAGAGAAGAATGGGAAGAACAATTTATTGATGTTAATAATGATGGCGGAGATGACAATGGAGATGGACTTGAAGAAAAAGTTACAGAGACGGAACAGAATTCAACAAACAAACCCAAAAGTGGTGATTTTCTTGTTGAAGAGGATAATAGTGTTGATAAAAATGAACCTGGTAAAACAATTGATGGAGATGTTAAAAGTTCTGATGTGCCTGAAGGAAATGGTTTCAAAGTGAAATTTGGACAAAAACGTAAACTTCCTGCCAGCTTTGATGTTACAAACGAAATAATTCATGTTAGCTGCCAGAATTCTATAAATGACAGCAATAGTGCTTTTAATGATGAAATGACTTCTGTCGCATGCATAAGTTCAAACTGCAGTGGTTTAAATAAAGATGAAAATATTCACTGTTCATTTGAATGTTCTAAACATTCATCATCACAAGACATTGGAGTCGATAAATGTAGTGGTAAGGTTAAAACAAAACAGTCTAAAAAGAGAAAAAACGTCAGTAAGCAAACATCCTTGGCTACTAGTTATTCTAAAAATGTTAAACATTTATTTCATGATACATTTTGGGAAGATCAGGATAAATTTCATCATTATGGCAATGTTAATCTTAATTGAAATCCAATTACACAAACTGGCCTTCAGGTTCTCTTTCACAGCTGGCATATTCTGAATCATTCGAATTTCCATTATTATTTAATAGTTTTCTTTTATTATCATGAAACTTGTCTGTTTCCTGTATTTGGTCCATGAACCTGTGTGTTGCTTGTGTGAACCCTTGACATGCCACATGTTCTCCGTGACAGTCAGCTGATGTGATTATCTCAAAAGGCTCTCAAAGTCAAGTTTAACACATAATTATGTAGGCTAGTCTTTTTAAAGATTTGTTTTGTAAACATGTAATTATTTTTTTATTATTTATTTTTGGTTTTTGTTACCAATGGGTATACATATTTTTATGATGCTGGCACTTGTTTATAGTTGATTCAACAGCCTCAGAAGATTTACATAACTCAAGGAATACAAATTCAAAATTGAACAGTTAATATCACTTAATGTATGTGTCTAGGCTTTTTTGGATGTAAATCTTTAATCATTGACTGATAGAAAGAAATCGCAGCTTGCCAGAAAATTATTGTTGGTTTGGTTTCTCAAGATAAGGCTTGGAACATGTACTAAAGCCCATGTTTGCATTCATTTATGCCTCTAGCGCTTTATTAGTTTTTTCCAGCAGTTATCAAATTGTCTGAGGTCAAGGTAAGCAAACAAACACCAACTGTGTTCAAATCTATTCCAAAAATTACCCATGTATATCAATGGCATTATTCAGTTCTTACTTAATTTCACTTTATTTTCCAAACAAAGTATTTTAATATGCATATTTGTTGTAGTCTGCTCTGTTTTATTATTAATTTACCTCAGTTAAAGGTATTATGATTAAGGCTCATAATTTACCTTAGTTATATGTTTCATGAGAACTCAAAATTTACCTGCGTTATGTGTTTGATAAGAACTCAAAATTTACCTTAGTTATGTGTTTGATGAGAACTCAAAATTTACTTTAGTTGTGTGTTTGATGAGAACTCAAAATTTACGCTAGTTATTTGTTTGATGAGGACTCAAAATTTACCTTAGTTATGTGTTTGATGAGAACTCAAAATTTACCTTAGTTATGTGTTTGATGAGAACTCAAAATTTACGTTAGTTATGTGCTTGATGACATCTCATGTTTATAGCATGGTGATCATTATGAGAGCTTACTATTAGTTATGTGTTCATTGAGGGCTCACTTTTACCTCTGTTATTTGTTAATGGAGAACTCAAATTTACACCAGTTATATATTTATTTGGGAGCAACCGCTTGACCTGAGATATATGTGTTCACTGAGAGTCTGATGTTTGGGACTGGGTTATTGACCAGGACATGTGAAATGAGTTTAGATATGGTTTTATTGAAAATTAAGTGTGCTTGGGCAATAACCATATTGGCAGATATTTAACCCTTTACCTCATAGTTAATTAGATTAATTGATAACCAGTTACTAGTACTGCCAGAGATTAAGTGTTAATCTTATCTTCATATTGTATTTTGGACCAGTTAATGTTACTGATACCTATGTCTTTCAATAGCCATTAATTCTTTTCTCTCGGATGTAACGTTGCACCCACAGAAAAGGTCATTTGGCAACTTTACCAGCTTAAAGTTGGATTTAAACTCAAAGTTGTGAGGTGTTAGGGAATTGGCATTAACTACATTCATTATTGATTACATGAAAATAATGTGAGTGTATAAGATTTATTAAATTATATTTTTTCTGATGATGTTTTGATTTTATCTGTAGATGATGATTGCATGTGGAGAAAGTTGACTTTGGTAAATACTGGTAATTTATTTTGACACCAATGATTTCATCAGGCAATGCATACATTATAATACTAATTATTTATTTTATTGAAATTAGTCAATTTGTACAAATAAAAAAAAAATTTCTTTGTGATGACATGTTGATTTTATTTGTTGGTTACGTGTGTTGAAAGATATCTTAAACATAATCTTGAGTCTACCGGTACTTAATGCATTTGATTGGTAGATTTTTTAGCTCACCAGAACCGAAGGTTCAGGGTGAGCTGTTAGGATGGGTAGGTGGATGCTCCGGCGTCTGGCGTCAACAATGGTCTTCTCCTCAGAAATTTGCTTTGCAGAAGCCTTTTGACGTTTTAACTGCAAGTTGCTCATATTGTACCGGTTGACCCCTTTTAGGGGTCACTAGAGCTAAAAGTAGAAAAACCTTTAATCATCTTCATATCATGAACCAATGGATGGATCATCACCAAACTTGGTCTGTAGCATCCTTATATGGACTTTTATCAGATTTGCTCAAATAAATTTGGTCGGCCCCTTTTAGGGGTCGCTAGAGCTAAAAATAGAAATACCTTAATATGACTTTTTCTCATGTTTCTATGGATGGATTATTACCAAACTTGGTTTTTAGCATCTTTAGATAGTGTTCTATCAGATTTGCTCAAATCAGAATGGTTGGCCTTAATTAGGGGCCGCTAGAGCTAAAAATAGAAATACCTTAAAATGACTTCTTCTCATGAACCAGTGGTTGGATCATCACCAAATTTGGTCTGTGGCATCCTTCAGTCATCACGAATATTCTTTTGTAGTATCCTTTGATGGTCCTTTTTCAAGTTCATTATTGTTCCCCATTATTTGCCCACAAGTGTACCTTTATTACCTTTTTAGTAACAAGTTAATTAACATTTATTCTGGTGAGTGATGCAGAGCCATCATGGCCCTCTTGTATTTATTAGTTGATCATGCTCCTTGACTGATTAAGGACAGTAGTTTCAATTCATATTTTTAAAATAAATATTCTGAATTTTGTTAACTTTGTTTGTTGCAAGCATTTGACCAGATATGTTAAAGTATGAAATAAAAACTAAGGTCACCAGACTCAGAAAATATTATTGAGTTGTTTTATTTATTACAGTCCATCAATAATCTTAGTATGACGAGAGGTACCGTATTGGTCATATTACATAAAACTGACCCTCATAGTGTTAGTTGTATGATTGCCTTGTGCGAAACAGCTACTAGCATCTGATTACTAGTATAATTACTGTAAAACCTCAATATTAAGACCACCTTTATGACATAATGAATCTGGTTTCATTATGAAATTGAAATACAGTGGTAATATTGAAAACTGGTCTAAAAAGTATGCGGTTGTTACGATGAAGTGGTTTTAACATTGAGGTGATCGCAAAGTGAGGTCTTACTGTACATGTGTATCAAAGATCAATTACCAGTAAATAACTTACATCAGATAGTTTAGCCGTGGTCCAGTAGTTAGTGTGCTGGACTTGTAACCCGGAGATCTGGGTACGAATCCTGGTTGTGGCAGGTCATACCCTTCTATGAAAATTTGACAAAAATGTCGATTTCTTTCCATATGTGGAGAAGTTGCCAGCTCCTTGTGGAAGGATAAGTTAGTACTGGTTAGTATACAGTCCAGGAAAACTGGTCAGAAGAATAGGTCACCGTATATAACTGAAAAATTGATGAAACATGGTATTAAACCCAAGTGACTATATAAGTCACATAGAAACAAATGAAAACATACAAACATCAGATAGTGAAAAAAATACATGGCCAATATATTCATTAACGTCACATTGTGTAAAATGGTAAAATTTAATTCAGTCATTCGTTAATTACATGTTTAATTATATTGTCATGATGCTCGGATCTCTTCATGCTAGACTAGACTGGATCAATTATGGAAAATAAGCTGAATATGTAGTGGTTGCATTGTAGATATACGGTAATACCCCTCAAAACCAGACTCCCTGAGCCTGAATTCTCTGAAAATTTGATTTTAAATCCAATTTTTTCTGATAGTTCTCTGAATAATGGAATTTTCAGGAAACTGGACTTTTGGCCGGTCAGGAAAGCATCTGGTTTTCTGGGGTTATACCTAATATCTCATAGATAAAATTAGTTTTGTACTTTTAAATTTTACTCCAACAATTGCACACAACATAAAATACATAAGCATTGTAAGCATTGTTCCAGTTACCCGAATACTCGGGACAAATGTCTTATCATTCTTTTCTTGTAAAACATGTAAAATACAGTAAAGCATGGTTATAGTGATATTGGGTATAGTGAAGAATTGGCAATACCAAAGTGTTTTCCCCCTTACAAGCCATTCTTTAATTCAAGATGTAATGAAGTGATTACCTGGGTCCAAGGAATTTAATATAACTGTGATTCTGTATCGGAATGTGAACATATCCAGTTGCCACATTAACTAACTTAAGTTGCTCAGGCCAGAAAAAACAGCCATGTTTAGTTATCTATCTGACCTTATTTTTTGGCGCCAACCCTAAAGTTTTTACAACAAAATTTTAAACATGAAAACATTTGGGGGTGAATTGTACCTCATATTCTCACAAAATCTGTTTAAAAATTAGTTTTTTTTTAACCTAACTACCCTAATTTTGGTCAAGTAACCATAATAGTAAATATAGCTATTTTTCTAGCTTTATACACTGTGAGTGTAGTAGTAATGACTCTTAATAGCCCGGCTATTTCAGATCTTGTTGTTGATGGTATATTGTGGAATGTATTCATTACACAGGTTACAGCGTTAAATTAGTGTGCAGACACACATTAGAATTACCTTGCTAAAGAATTAGTTAAAACACGCTGAATCACTCAAGTGTTTCATATTTTACATTGTCATATTAATTGGATTGGGGGTGTTCAAGGTCTACTTAGTGAATGATAATCATCTTGTTTATACTGTAAATTGAAGTGGTTGGGTAGAAGATTTTGAGAACTATCTTACACCCCCTGTGCTGGACAGAATTACTGGATCATGAAATTCTCATGCTTTTACCCCGGGTGTGGTATATATAAAGAGTCACATGTTCAATATTGAACATTTAGGAGGGAGCACTTGTTAGGGTTCAAGATATTTTGAACTAAAAGGTATGTTTTTCATAAAGACCTGATATTCTTTACCTTTTTAATTCCAAAATTATGCTTATAGTTAGTATATTTTACAATGTTATTGTCTATGTGTCAGAGAACCGAGAGTATCTTTTTACCTTGAAAAAATAGCCAGAATGTGCTTTCTTGTTCTGTGGTGTATAAGTGGACCCATTATAAATGCACATGTTACAGTGAGCAAAAAATGGTAGGCTATAATGTATTTTTAAAATAAATTTCTGTTTTGTGAGGTACCAGGCGAAATAATACAAAAAAACTTCTTTCAAACATTAATTTGTCACTTTTATTCAATAAAAGGGCTTGTTTGACGCACTACATGATGCCTCAAAGAAAAGACCCTAAAGATGCTAGAACCACGGGTGGTACCGCATATTACCAATGACCTATCCGCAGAGTAAGGTTCAAAATGGCTGACGCTACGCAGACAGATCAAAACACAGGTAAATTTGAAGGTTTTATTTTCAAAGACGTCTTTCTTTATACATTACTTTTTACGTTGGTTTCATGTTATATCAATTGACAATAGAAAATGGTCTAATTCCATCGACATTAATTGAATATTTACTTATTTTTCTGTTTTTGTATCATACTCGGATATGACATATCTTCGTCTATAATTGTTTCCATGGGCTGTCAGTAATAAAAATCCAGTTTTTTTTTAACTTGAGACGTTATGACAGTTTATTAGAACTATCTATAATTATAGGTAAATTGAAACACCACCAGAAAGTAAGTGTTCAGGGTTCTTTGAGTGGAGTGGTAAAAAAGACTTAAGGAAATGATTTGAAGTATGGCCCCCATACATAAATTAATAGTTAATATATTATGGAACCAGATACTGAAACAAGATGTAAAGGTATTTCCATGATACCAAATTTAATATTACAAGATGGTTTGTAAAATGTACTATTGTAAAGTAAATATATTAAAATAGCGAAATGTTCATCTAATGATCTATATATGTAAGTATTATTGTGTTGGGGCTTTTTTCGCAGGTAGGGAAAGGGACCCTTTTCTTAAATTTTGGAACCTGGTATTTTTTAAAAGTGGGTGAAAAAAATCATGTAAACTGAATTCAAGGGGAAAACTGCATGATTTTGAAGATTTTTCCAGAGGGAAAGATGCCTAACAGCCCCTGCTATAGAAGGAAAAAAAAACCATTGGATATTAAAATGACTTGGCATAACTGTTCATCATGATGAGACGGTTTGTCATGCACGAGACCCAGGTCCATATTTCAAAGGTCAAGGTCACACTTTGGGTTTAAAGGGCGAAAATTGGCATGTTTTACCTTTGCGGATTGTAAAAAGGAACCGTAGCAGGCTTGACATGTTGCATTTGGCAACTTCTATTTATTACAATTTCCCATAATATGTATTTCATTTTGCTTAAAATTAATTTTAGTGGATGAAAATGATAGAAGAAAGAGACATGGGATGTTGAAGATGTATTATGGTTTAGATGAAGACAAAGCAGGGGGAGCCTCACTTGATCCTTGTGATATAGATGGTGCCCACTTTAAACCTGATATGTATCTTGGTAAACTGATACAGGAGAAGTCACTTACAGAGTTGATGGACAAGGAATCTGAAATGCTTCGTCAGATTCGTTCACTAGACAGTGACATGCAAACTTTGGTTTATGAGAATTACAACAAATTTATAAGTGCTACAGATACTATTAGAAAGGTAAGGTGCATCCAAGAATTTAGTGTTTGTGTTTAGATTTTTTATTTGACCTTCTACTTAATCAAACATTGTATTGAATTATGCAGACATTGAAAGTTACGAGTTTGTGAAATATGTCGTAACATTTGATGAGATAAAGTGGAGACATGTAACAGCATACTACAGGTCATTGGACAGTATCTGTTCATACTTTCCAGTTTAGGAATTATGCCGTATGAACAAAAAAGGAATACTTTCAATTCAGTCCAAACTTGACTCTGTTTGACCTATTCTTGATTGTTATGTTTCGTTTTCTATTACATTTCAGATGAAAAATGATTTCCGTAAGATGGAAGATGAAATGGATCACCTAGCTACAAACATGTCACGTATAACTGAGTTCAGTGGTAACATTTCTCATACATTACAAGATAGGCGCCAAAATATTACAAAACTGGCTGGAGTACATTCACTTCTAAAGAAAGTAAGTTGTTCATTGTATGATAAGATTTCTTTATGGCCTTTTTCCTATTGATGAGCCTAGACTTATTTTTCAAATGATAAGAAGCGCAATTTTTCCAATTAGGTTATTTTCCTTATTGCTTAACTCTCAATTTCATGTTTCTGTGACCTAAGGCATTCATGTAATCATTTATCTGTTACCTGATTTTTTTAGGATGCTAATAACTATATAAGAAACTATTGAATAACATTATCTGTATCTTTGTATATTTTCAGCTGCAATTCCTTTTTGAATTACCAGCAAGGTTGAAGAAGTGTATTGAGATGAATGCTTACAGTCAAGCTGTCAGGTAACAATAAGTTGTCCTCGTATCTGTTATACTAGCCTATACCAACTAGTAGATACATCAATTGTCTTGTCCAATCTCACTTATTGTAACTATGTGATGCAGATAAACTCTTATTTGAATTAATAATTATTACTGATTGCAGTTAGCTTTAATGAAATCTGACTACTGAACCATTTATTTTAGTATCTCAAGTTTCAAGTTAGATTTGGTATATTTCTGATTGGCATGTAATTACCTAATAATATCTTTACTTTTAGACTGAAAAATGCATTGATTTGTCTTTATCCAAGGTCAATTTTAGTAAAGTATTTAAATTTTGTAAGAAGTGTAACACAAAAACACCGAGACAGGGGTACTTTTTGAGTTACCTCCCTTTCTTTAATTTTAAATATAAGTTTTGTCCAAATCCTATCTGTAACACTAGTTATTTCAATGTTCTTCATATCTGTTGATTTTGATTGTGGCATTTTGAAATATATTCCTATTTTTTATTTTGATTTATCAAAGGAATTGATTTTTCTTCTTAGCCACCGTGCATACTGACAAAACTTCAGTGGGGTATTGGCAATGTCTCACATGGTGCTTGTTAGGATCTATGATGGTGTTCATTATTTGTATTTCCTTTTCCAGCAATTTTAATTCATCAATTTTAATCAGTTAAAAGCATTCTTAAGTCATGCAGAGAATTTGTGAGTTTTATTTGTGAATGATTTTGTGTAAACATTATTCTTTACAGCACTTCATTATAAAATGTTTTGTTTATTCTTTTGCAGATACTACACAAAAGCGCAGCTTGTGTTACACCAGTATCAACATATGCCAAGTTTCCAGGGTATTAACTCTGATTGCAGCAAAATTATTCTGGAGCTGACACAACATCTTAAACAACAGTTTAGAGATAAAGAGGTTTACTATTCTATGATTTTTTGGACATTGAATACATGTTGTAGCATTTTTGTATTATTTACAATATTTTGGTTGTGAAAATAAATAAATTTTCAGGTTTTAAACCTGGTTTCAACATTATTTTAGTTATATACTGGTTGGGAGTTAACCGGTTTTCTGGATTTTGTTCCAGTACTAACTTCCACATGAATGACTTGATGGAGGATGGATTTCCTAGATGCTACATCTTCAACCCTCTTAAATCCCAGAGCTATCATTGATAATTGACCAGATGGCTTATGAGCTGGAATATTAGGAAATCACCAAAAATTTTATCAATTAAAGCAATATTTACCATAACATCAAGAAAACATATGCAATATGTATACTCTGTAATTAAGTCTACTTATTTCAACATGAATTTCTCTTATTTTCAGTCGACTCCTAAACAACTGGCTGAATGTGTTGATTTATTACTGCAATTAAATGAACCAGCTGAACTGTTATGTGATGAATTCCTCGAACAGTAAGTCTTTTCATTATGTGTTCTAAGTAGTGCCCTCACGTTACCCATGCAAACAAACCTGTATTGGTTAAAGTCAGTTCACAGTAACAAAGTTGGGTAACCTTTTAAACACCCTAGATACTGTGCTCAACAATATTTTTGAGTCATCTTTTCTTAAAACTATGAGGCAATTAAGCTAAAAAATATTTGTTCACCTTCTCTTTTTGTTCATGGCTGCCATCATGGATGCCTTGGGAGTATTGAATGTTCGAAAGCTTTTCAGCATTGTTGACGACCTTGCTCATAAGAAAGTATGAATGTGTATTACCAACTTAAAATCTTTTTCTAGTATTTATATCTGACTGTTTTGTAATTTTTTTTCAACTATGCTGCAATATGTTACAGAATAAGAAACATATTTTCACAGTTATACTATTTAGTATTTATTTGTAGTTCAAGGCCTCTGGCCCATTTACATACATGTGGACAACATACATTATACAAATAGTTTGACTGACTCATAGAATATAAAAAGGCACATATTATGCAAACAATTTGACTGACACATAATATATATAATAAAGTTAGACCTTTATATCAAAACCACATTAGGGTCCAAAATAAATAGTCTTGATATCAAGGTAGTCTCATTGTCATATTGAAATAAAGAGGAAGTGTTGAAAAATGGTTTAAATGTATGTTGTTGTAATGACATGATCTTAACATTGAAGTGGTTGCATAGTGAGACTTTACTCTATAATCATTCTAGTCATGGGTGTTTTATGATGTATTTATCACAGTGCAAGAAACAAATTGGATTCAGACTTGGGTGAGTTACAACACCAGATTGACATGTTGAAGGCAGACAGTGGACTGAAGACTGTTGATGCCTTGTCACAGTCTTACCTGGATACACCTATGGTATGTATATGGTATTCTTGGGCAATCCATGAAAAATCCTTGTTGGTATGCAGTAACTGTTATGTGATTGACTCATTGAAAAAAAAAACAACTATAAAAAATTGTGGTGATTTTGACATTTTTTTTTTGTTGTTTATTCTTTATTCATACTTCTTGGTTTAATGACTGCATATAAGTCATCCTTAAAAATTGTTTGTTTGCTGTAATGCGACCCAATATCTTTCAATTGGTAGGTAGGTAGGGATTATTTTTTATTTTGAAAAATACCGGAAAACAGTTACGAAATAACGAAATGGTAAAAACATTTTTTTACTGGGAGGGTTAAAAAAGTTGAACCATGCTGATTTTTATCAGTCGGTAGCGTTACAGCAGACGTAATTGTTTTTAAGGATGACCTAATGTTGATGAAAAATTTGCTGTAACTTCCTGACCACAGGGGCCCCTTAACCTGAATTTATAAAGCGTGCCATATCAACATCTCCCATGTATATCATATTTTCATGTTCTAGGATGTTCTTGAATTTGTTGATTGTGGTTGTAATGGTTTCCTTAGCAACATGTGTCTGGTGATTGCATCTTATAATGATATGTTCCTCAATCGACAGCAGGGGAGGTAAGTTGTAATTTTGAGGAAAGTATGTTATTTAACCCTTTGTTTCATAAGCGTATTTTAGACTCTTCCAAATTCAAAGCAAATATACAAAATATCAATTTGTTTAAGAAAATTGAGTTAATTCTCTCTGACAGAGTTTAAAACATTTTGGCAAAAGAATCATTGGTTATTACAAGCAACGGCTTCTTTTGTCACTATGTTTTCAAAAGTCGTCTGCTTCAGACGCGGGGAAATGCGGTATTATGAGGCACAGGGTTAACACAAATGTCCTCAGTCCTATGGCAAGTTTTGATGCAGTCTGATCACGTTATGAGATTTACTAAATCTTATGTGTTATACCAATCTTATATCGGTCAATGTTTTTATTTTAAATCAAATAAAAGTTTGCTTAGGCCACCCTAAAAAAATTGCTTGTTAGAATGAAAATTTTAAAAATAATATTCATTCATTTTGTAGTGGTAAAATTTTTCACAACAGTGTTTTTTTTTTTTGGTGGTACTGTCAGCAACGACAAAAAATAATATCTTAATTAAGGCCTCACTGTGGATGGGGAGATATGAACTATGCGCTGCCATGGATGAAAACTTTTTTCTCAAGTTGTTTCTGATCTTATTATATTTAGTTTTCATTCAATTGTATTCTGAAATATGATCTTCTTGTATAAGTAATCAAGATTTTTTAAAAATAAAATTAAAACTGAAAAAGCTATATTTTTGCTAAATGCCCATTTTTACGTATTAGTATGTTTAGTGGTGTTTTACTATAAATAAATATGGTTCAAAACTGAAAAATATAATACAGTAAAACCTCAATAATGAGACCACCCAAATAATTGGTCGTAATAGGGTGGTCTCATTATTAAGTTAAATTTTAGGGGAGTTATTGACAGCCATTCTGTAAGTAGGTGGTCATTATAACAAGGTGGTTTTAATATTGAGGTGGTCCGTATTTGAGGGTATACTGTATACTTATAACATGATTTATTTCCATCTCTCACATATATTTTGTCTTGTAGTGAAGAGTTGGATTCTATTGCTGTGAAGAAGTTGGTTATATTTGTGAATACACTCATGGAGCTTTATTTCAATGCAGTACAAGAACGTGTGCATCTAGAGGTGTGTGTGTGTGTGTGCAATTTATTCCATTTTTCTTGGTTATATTATTTTGAATCAGATTTTTTTAACTTTTTAAGTTAAAGATGTATCATGGTGTAGAAACAGTTTCTTTTGTATGGTATGTTTTATTGGCCAATCAAAACTAGGTACAATGTAATGTTGAAAATATTTTGAGTGTAATTTAGTTCAAGTAAATTCGTTCCAGATCAAATTTGACTCTAAGACATAAATATATTTGACTTATGATCTATGAACTCTTTAATAAATTACAAAACAAAGGTTTTTACTATTTGAAATATTATGAAATTTTAAAAACTGCTGTTTATCATTTATGTTATAAGATCAATTTAGATTTTTTAATGTCCAGAGTTTTCATCAATGTAATTCTAAACAGAAATTGAAGCATAAAACTGCTTTATTCGGCTTAACAAAACAAATTGAAAGCTGTCATGTTTGCTGTTTATGTGCTTAAAAAATATGGAATGTATGATTGTGTCAGGCATTTTTCTATTTAATTGACCTTCTGAAGGTTAATAATTGGAATTCTTATACTTTTCAGAAAGAAACTGGTGATAACACCATTCTGGTGAGAGCTCTTGACAGATTTCATAGACGCTTGCAAGCTATGAACAAGCTTCTACCTGACACTGATTTTTCTAGGTACTTTTATGATAGCATGCTTTTTTTATTTTGGAGAATATTAAAGTAAATTTTATTGTGACTGTAGAAACTGCGAGTCTGGATTGGTTTTCAACTGATACTTTCAAATTAAGTCACATTGTTAAAGAAACTTTATTTAGCTGTTTAGGTGATTAATAGAATTGCTTAATGTGTAATTTTTGTATTGTGCTCTTTTTATTGCACAATAATGTTGAATTTACATCTAATCATAAATCATTATCTGTTTGCAATGCAGCTAAAGAATTTTCTTGCCAACTTCAGGGCTGGTACAAACATTGTCTCAAAAGCTGCACAGGACAGAGTGTCACATTATCTAGATTCTTTGAAACAACATTTTACAGGTAAGATGATAAAAGTTGGTTTCCAGAAACGTTTATACAGTAAACTGCTGAAAACTGGATCCTCCGCACTTGGGTCTTAGAGTCCACTTTTCTGAAAATTCTGATTTTAAGGGAACTTGAGACAATATGACTAACTTTGGTTCTTGCTTTTGTACAATGGTTGTTTAAGTGTTGTTTTGTTTCATACTATTTTACTTGTAATTTGATTTACAGAAAGTTGCTGGTTTTACCTAGGTGTAAGCCTGGTGTCTTCCTCCATTGTTAAAGCTGAAAAGTTGCCAATGCGATGTTACTCCAGTGAAAAATTGTAATTGATTATCAAACTAAATAATGTTTGCAATTATTTTAGATTGTTTGACAGACATTCGTCAAAATCTTGCAAGTCCACGTCTCGCTAACAAACAAGAACAAGGTGTGAATCTGACAGAATTGTTGGGTAATATACAAGTGACAACATTAGAACAAGTGAAATCTGTCCTTACCAACCTCCAGGTATGATTTAGTGAAATCTGTACTTACAAACCTCCTGGTATCATTTAGTGCGATATGACCTTACCAGCCTCCTGGTATGATTTAGTGAAATCTGTCCTTACAAACCTCCTGGTATCATTTAGTGCGATATGACCTTACCAACCTCCTGGTATGATTTAGTGAAATCTGTCCTTACAAGCCTCATGGTATCATTTAATGAGGTCTGACCTTACCAACCTCCTGGTATGATTTAGGGAAATCTGTCCATAGAAAGCTTCAGGTATGATTTAGTGAAATCTGTCCTTACAAACATCCGGGAATGATTTAATGAAAAAAAATCTCAGCAACCTGGTAGGATTTTTGTTGAGTTTGATAGGCCTGGTAGCCAATTGAATTTCTAATTTCTACTGAATGATTCTGTATGCTGAAGTCTTAAACTAATAAATTAAGTGTGATTTTTTTACTATTTGCTGTCTTATATAAATAGGTACGTAAATGTTTTGTTCAGAGCCATACTTAGTAATACATTGGCTTCTTCAGAAATGAGGAACATCATTACATTGAAAAATTACGTGTTGAAAGCTTCAATCAAAACCTTGAATTAATCTTTGTGAAATTGGACTCTTGTTGTAAGTTTTCTGTGACAAATATTTAAAAAAATTTTGACTTTGCTAATTTCTTCAATTTTAGGTTTTCACAGCATCTGATATAACTTTCGCCATGAAGCCATATTTTCGAGGTCCATTCTGTTCGCAAGGTGTTCGTGAAGGACTGGTAGTTGCATACATAGAATTAATCACCAATATGTGCCAGGAGTTCTGTGAAGGGACAAGCACAGCCCCTCCAGCGTTGCTCCTTATCCTGTCTAGACTGTGTTCTGATTATGAGAGTTCAACTATATCATACTTAGTAAGTTCAGACTAGATGTAGAATATAATATAATAATATATTGATGCTCAAAATGTGTAACTATACATGAAAGATACAATTATTAGAATCTAGGATGTCTAAAAATAGATGTCTGATTTTTAAAGAATATTCAATTATTAATGCCCCCAGGGTCATTCATTTCGCAGATTTAGACTCTGACCTCACTGGACATAATTTTGATGATTATCAAAGGAATTTTAGAGTCATGATTTTCTCCAATACAGTTAGGGGTGTTTTGTTTTCACTGGAGTTTTAATGTCACACCAACAGCCAGGGTCATTTGTTGACTTTCCAGTTGTAATAATGGAGGAAAACCTCATGCATACACCTAGGTTGAACCATCAACCTTCTGTAAGCTGGCTGGACAGCTTCCTCATGTAAAATTTGGTCCGAGGTGGGATTTGAACTCCCAGCAGTAAGGGGCTAGTGATTACAAGTCAGAGACCATAACCACACAACGGTAGGAGCCATGAGGGTGTTAATTAGGGAGTGCCTTTATTTGTGGAATATGATTACCAAAACGATTATATCAAGTCATGTTTTTGTCAAATATGGTTAGGAGCATTTATTAGGGAAGGTTATTTACTTGAAAATATGTTTATCAAAACAATTATTTTGAGTTATGATTTACTAATATAGGGCTAGGGGTGTTAATTAGGAGAAAGCGCATTTGCTAATATGTTGATTTATATTCCATTAATCAGAAACGGAAATGCTTGTCTGTTGAGTAAGGTCATTTTTGTTCGCAGTCAGTCTAGTTTTTTGGCTCATTGAGAGGTTCATGTTCATTGACTGTTTTGTCAGTACCAAACCATCTTGTGAAGTTTGATGCGAAAAAAAGGCCTGTGGTAACAGATATGAACAGCAAAATTTATTTTGTAATTTACAATCATTAAGATTTCTACAGGAGTATATGCTGTAAACCTTGGTTATAATAAGCATCATTATCATGGAAACACAACTTATCAGAAGCAGTTTTAAAGTCCTGTCCCTGAGGTTATAAAAATTGAGAACAGTCTCCAAGCTCAAATCTCTAACGGTATTCCATTCTCAAAGATCATAATTAAATTTGAAACATTTAAAGGCAGGATACGAGATTATAGCTCAGGGACCAATCTCAAATTCTATAACCTTGGACCCTGTCCTGATCTCAATGCTGGAGAATTAAGAGTTTTAGGCCACAGAAAATTCTACCTTTTATTAATCTTTTTTTTTAAATTGTAATTGGATTTTTTAATCAAAAATTCAATTACAAACATGTAGATAAAAGTATGTGTAACCAAAATCTGTTGAGGATGAAAAATGAGTTTTGAATCTATAGAAGGATTTCAATCCTGCATCCTGATTGGTTATTTTTGAATTTCTTGTAAAATTAACTAATGAAATGCCTTTGTTCTGAGTCTGATCTCAACCTGCAGTATTAAACATTGTATTTGTATGGTATTCTTTCAGATAACTCTTACAGAGGAACAGTTTGACATGGATCCACGTATGGAAGTTACATCTGTCTCACAGTTATGTACAAATATCAAGCAGACGGCCCAGAATCTACTCAGTCATTACGTCAAAGTTCAAGGACTGGCTATATCTCAAGTAAGATGTTGGCGTATTTATTACCCAAGTTCGTGATCTGAAGTTATAAAACTTGAGCACATTCTCGGAGCTTTAATCTCAATTTTATTCTAGATGTATTTTGATTTGAAAAGTTTCTGCTGTTTGATTTTTGAAAACAATTTTAGATCAATTATGCTGGGAGTATAATGTATAATCGATATCATTATTGTTTTACTATGGTTAATACAGATACATAAAATGATACAATATGAGATTTGAGTTTGGATGCCAATCTCAAGTTAGTAACATTATACCCGGTTATAGTCAGCTTGAAGGTTAATTAAAATATGCGTTTTAACTTAAAACTCAGGGCATTGATTAATTTATGAGCTTAATCATAAAATTGACATATGATTCGGATGGATTTGGAGACAGGTGTGTTGTCTCAGTTTAATATTAAAATATATGGCATTATTCCTTAAATATGTTGCAGTGGGATTGCCATGATGTATTTAGTTCAGGGACTGACTTAACGTTATGATGAATTTGTAAATATACCTTAACAAAGATGAATCAAGTCATGATTTTATTGCTAATAAATTGCTGCTGAAATTCTAGAATTCTAACATATATTTGGTTGATATTAATTATTGTACATAGAATCATTTTTTTGTCATATTTTTGTGTTATATTAATTGGCTGTTCAATAATCATTGTAGTTCTTTTATCTATTTTTCCTTTTCATTTACTGGAGTTCCTCTGTATTTTATACTTTATCTTTCAGATGTTAAGAAAAAGTGTTGAAACACGAGACTGGTTGAATACCATAGAGCCACGTAACGTAAGAGCTGTAATGAAGAGAGTTGTAGAGGACATTACTACAATAGATTCACAGGTAAACGTAGCTACCAGTTGTATCAGTATGAAGTTATATATTTTTATAATGAAACAAAGGCGTGTAGAATTTTATTCAAGCATTTTTTTTTTTAGAAATTGGTTATTTCAAGCTTATGGACACTTCCTGTTCTATACTAGTCTTTGGGTCTACTTTTATAATTTTGAATTTAGAGGAATTATCAAGAGTCTGTTGGATTTAGAATGGATTATCTCTAGATCAGCTGCCTGTAAATCTGCAATTCATGATCAGTTCTGTACTCTGGTTAGCGACGAAATGTCGAAACAGAAATGGACGCTATTTTGTCTATTCATGACCAATATTTTAACCATGGTTTTGAAATTTGTACAAAAAAGACTTGAGTTCCTTTCATCCATATTTCATTAAAAAATACTTGATTCTGATACCTTAATGACATTGATATTTGGGCTTAAATGGCCCCTTTGCATGTCTGTTTTCAGCAGCGTTGAGGACCAATGATTTAAACACTTTTGTGTTGATTTCTGTACCTGTTATGAACATTTTATCATTTCTGGGTCAATGGTCTTCCTCATCAACATTTGTTTTCGATTCTTAACATTTAAATGGCATAATTCATTGCAAAACTTCCTGACAAAAAGAAAACATGAGACCTTTTTATCTCATGTTTTAATGAAGACAGATTATTTGTGTTAAAATTGTCTGAGCAGAGTTTTAAACTTGTATGCCTGGGAAAACTTGGTGTATTGATAGACTACCGATGACCTGCATTAATGATGAGTTCCAAATTAGGGAAAATTAGAAAAAATGGTAAAATTGTACAATTGTCATATGATAACCTTTAACATTGATCGACTGTACACATTCTGTAATAGCCAGTCATCATTGCATACTGCAATAAATGAAATAAATTTGGTCATACATTTAAAAAATACTTAAAATATCAATTCATATTGCCTGGTAATCTCAAAATGAGAATTTAACTTTTAAAAGACCTCTTGGTTGCCTCGGTACCGACACATTCCTCAGGAGTTTTTCACATGTCAATGACTGTCTATAGGTTGTAAACCTTCGGAGTGTTTTCAAATGTCAATGAACTGTCTATAAGTTTTTTAGGTAAATTTGCTGGGTATATTTTATGACATTATAGCATTGTTTGTTTGATTTCTGTTTACACTTAGGTGGGACAGTTGTATGAGGAAGGTGTTAAAAAAGAAAGAAGCAGTGATTCCAGTCGTAGAGCTCACAGCTATAGCTACGCTTCACAACAAAAACGTGGACAATGGAATTTTACGCCCAGGTATTTTTACATTCAATGTAATATAATTCATTTCAAATTCATTTCAAGGACTTTCTGAAATGCTCCAATCAATAATATTATTCTGAAATATTATGACACAATACACAGGAAAAATTCAAAGAATTAGAAGTTTTTTTACTCAATATGTTTTTTTTCATTCTAAAGGGCTCATCTATAGGCATCTTCCCCTCAGGAGAAATCTTCAAAAATCTTGCAATTTTCCCCTAAAATTCAGTTAAATCAAGTTTTTTTCTCCCCCCTTAATGCAAAAATACTGTGTTATTTTCCCCCAAATTTATAGAAGAAAGTCCTGCTCTCTTGGAAATTTGATTGACTTCAAATTTGAAGTAATTACTGTGCCAATCCAAATGAGATTTTATGAATGAAATTATTTCTTAAACATGGATGTTGGGAATTTCTGGTCAGTAATTTGTCAATTTATACTTGATGAAACTAGGTGATTACATGTTGAAGACATATTGAAAGCAGACTTTGGATAGTGTACAATCGATCGATCGATCGATCGATCGATCAATCAATCAATCAATCAATCAATCTGGGTGTTAAGTCTGATCTCTGTATGAAATGTTACCGATGGTCAGTAGTTTATCATACCTTAGTTCCTGGCCTTAGGCAGTCAGTTTCCATGATTTTTATACCAGCTCATTATTTTTTAATTTAAACTCATCAAACAACGCGAATCTGTCAAAAAAGTCTTCATGCCGTTACTGTGCGCACATGAAGATTTTTTTTTAGATAGATTTCCTTTGTTTGTTGAGTTTAGATTAAAAAAATAACATCTGTAAAAATCTCAGAAACTGAATTCCTATGTTCCTGGTCACTATTTCCCAAAACTTCTCATTTTGAGTTTTGCACAAATTTCATTCCAACCAAAGGACTCGCTATTTTTAGTGATTTTACTTATCAAAGTCTAGTGAAATCATTATTGTTTGAATATATCAAGCAGTTCGATTCGATAATTCTGAATGTTAATTCATGATGATATATGCTTATCACTCATCTCAAGTCATGATCTAATGTTTGAACCTGGCCCCAGTTTTATGAAAATACTGAAGTCCATTGTCAATGCTTAGTTTCAATAATTTATCCAGTTGAATGGTGCTCATTTGAAATGACACGCTGGAATTTAGCCCTTTATCTAATGTAAAAAAGTGCAGATATTTGAAATGCATTGTAAAATGTGTTGATTCAAATACAAAATCTGACCTCTAAAATCAATATTACACTAAACAGAAATGCGGTCAATCAAAATGACAGTTTTCCACACATTTTGATTTCTCGTCTTATTGTTTAACATGTGATAAAACATTAATATCAATACAATGATTTGTTTGCATATATATTACACTGAATTTGGAATAACTTTGAGTGAGTTTTTTATGTATGAATATTGTATCCATACTATAAGGTCATATTTTTCTGAGGAGATCTGGGTTTGAATCCAGGTCACGGCAAGTCACACCCTTCTATGAAAATTTGACAAAAATGTCAATTTTCCTCCATTTATGGAGAAGTTGTGGAGGGATAAGCTAGTACTGGTTAGTATACAGTCCAGGAAAACTGGTAAGGTAAACCAGTTGCCGTATATAACTGAAAAATTGTTGAAAAACAGCATTAAACCCCAGTGACAATAAGTCACATGAAAGCAAACAAACCATATTTTTCTTGGATGTATATTTGTATATGACATATTGTCACCGGGGTTTAACACCGTTTTTTTCAACAATTTTTCAATTACATACAGCAATCTGTTCACCTAACCAGTTTTCCTGGACTGTGTACTAACCAGTATTAATTTACCCTTCCACAAGGAGCCGGCAACTTCTCCACATATGGAGGAAAAACAACATTTTTTTGTCAATTTTCATAGAAGGGTATGACCTGCCGCGAATGGGATTCTAACCCGGATCTCCGGGTCACAAGTCCCGCATACTAACCACCAGACCATGGCCGCGGCCTGGTATGTTTGTGGAAACCTGGTATGTATTTTTTGGCCTTGTCTGTCATCGTGTTTGCTTTATCTTTTCAGTATTGATAATAGTTTGATGAGTAATATACAGAAGCTGTTTTCTGAAAAAATTGAGATATTTAGTGCTGTGGAATTCTCAAAAGTTTCAGTACTTACTGGTATCATCAAAATTAGTTTAAAGGTTTGTAAAAATTCCTATTCATGATCACTTGCTTTGTACCATGTAGTTTTGGGAAACATTTGAGAGCAAATTTTTTTCTTGTGTTTAATTGGTATGATTGATTGGTGCCATCTTCCAGATGTAACAAAAGCTCGGTTCATAGACTGGAATTATTTTTTGTCTATAAATCATGGCTTAAATCTTGTTTCTCAAGTCTGACCTTTTTTCTAGACTGTTATTCAAGTGTGTTGATGTATTTGACCCAATAATAAAGAAGTTTTACTGAATTTTCAGACATTTATGGAATGTGTTCGTCTTAGAATATTTGGTCGCTATGGTTTACAGCAGATACAAGTAGACACATATTATTTACAGTTATATTTATGGAGATTTGTCTCGGATGAAAAGTAAGCCATTTTTGATATCTTACCGCTATGGTTTTGAAAGTATGACTGTTATGGAACATCTTTGTTTCACTTGTTATATATACTGGACTTGACAAGATATATCACGGGAACACCTAGGCTGGAAGGTGTCAGAAATAGTTGTTTTTTAATTTGAATAGTTCCTATTCAATCTTTACCTGATAATTTTGACAGATGTGTATTGTGACAGTGTGACACTCTCATTACGTTCTTCCCTTAATATTTTGATTACCTCATCATTTTTGTGGTGAGAAGATTACAACACTGCCAATCTGTTGGTTGCCTGTTTTGTTTTCTCCTTAATGATGTAAATGAAGAGATGTATATTATAACTTGGCTTCTTTGTTCAGTCAAGATAATGGCACGTCCACAATGAGGTGGCATGTGCAACACCTTGTTAGGAAGTTGCCAGTTGATTGCTGAAGGTGTTAGATCA
Organism: Lutraria rhynchaena; assembly: GCA_008271625.1. NCBI lineage: Eukaryota > Metazoa > Mollusca > Bivalvia > Venerida > Mactridae > Lutraria > Lutraria rhynchaena. The sequence continues at coordinate 11,869,592 of VIBL01000001.1, read as the reverse complement.
AGTCAGTACTGGTAGGTCACCCTGGAGCTCAGGTTTCATCAAAATGACCAGTTCGGTGGATTAAAAATACATTCTTATTATATACACTGAGTGCCAATGTCATCTTTTTGCAACCAGTACATGTCTGGACTTTAGAAAAGTCTATAGACTTCAGTGAAGTCTACAGATCCAGGGCTCTTGTGTTCAAACCATGAGTGTGACAAATGATCTATGGCATGTGCAACACCTTGTAAGGTGTATATTCCTTACACAATATGGGGAATAACTTCTCACTCAATTTTATTTTTGTCATCTTTATTATATATAATTCATACTCTATGTTAGGAAGTTGCCAGTTGATTGCTGAAAGTGTTAGGTCAAGTTAGTACTGGTAGGTCACCCTGGAGCTCAGGTTTCATCAAGTACTGGTAGGTCACCCTGGAGCTCAGGTTTCATCAAAATGAGCAGCTGAAATACTCTCAAAAAGTGGATTAAGAATACACTTTTATTGCTCAACATAATTCATTATCATGTTTATAGGTTATTAACTCTTTCGCTGCCAATGTCGCTATGTGATGACTTGATGCTGAGTGCCAATGTCACCTTTTGGCGACCAGTACAGGTCTGGACTTTAGAAAAGTCCATAGACTTCAGTGAAGTCTACAGATCTCAGGATCCTGTGTTCAAACCAATGATCTGTGTGATAAATGATCTGTGACAATTTGGTTGAAGACTTAGCGTTATCCACCAGTAATTCAAGCAATTCATGCGGAGAAGCTTGCAGTTACTTGTGGAGGACAGGGTGAGCACAAGTAAGAAATTCTTGGTACTGAGAAATGCGTCGTATCAGAAATTTGGCAGTGAAAGAAATAAATGAAATGTTGTTACTTGTAGATTCTTTAGTTGATATTTTACCTGTTCAGCCTAATAAGGTTGTATTAAATTGTTTGTATTTACTTTTTTAGCCTGGTACAAGTGTTGTTGGATGAGATCGTGTGCAGCACAGTACATCGTTGTCTAGACCCTGTGATGATGGAACCTAGTGTTATAGAATTGATCTGTGAAAGGGGATGAATGAAACCACGCATTCCTAGAGTATTAAGTTAATGATGATTCTGCTCGTGTTTCACCCTTCTTAGATTGCCATCTACTAATGCATTAATAAGGATGAAGGTTGCAGAGACTGGGGTTCTGTTCCCAATATCAGCCTCAACTGTCAGTAATTTGTACAATTTATAACGTGATAGTCACTGTTGACTTACATGTGGTTATAACACTTGCTAATTGTCAATAGCCAGTATATTCATTTGGGTGAAATTCCAGAGACTATAGTTATCATACCCTACCCCTGTCAGTTGTCAATAGCTGTCACATGCATTGCCTTATGTGTCAGCATTTATTAACACCCTGACATAAACAATTATAAAAACTTAAAAAGAACATATTGTATGTAATAAAAATAGGTTTTGGATTGGTTTGCTCTTCATTGCTGGGTTCAAAACATGTAAGATGTCACGTATTGTACATGTTATATGCCTGTGGTTCTTTGATAGCTTTTGCACTGAATTGCTGTGTCTATAAGTTTAATTTATGGAATCAAGTCATTTGCAGTTGCTGCTTAAATGTCTGTATTTATCTTGGATGTTTTTTACTATGGATAATTGCGGGGGTCATTTTTTTAAACGTATAAGTCCTTTGAGCAAATCTGATGGGGGCTATTCCATTCTCCTCAAATGCTTGTTGAACAAATGTTGATGTATCTTGATTGCCAGTTGGATTACAGATACTAGTACCTGTTAAATATTTTTCTCCTAGATAGGTCATATGTGCTGTGACAAAACATATCCTTCCCTCTTAACTGTGACCCCCACCCCCTGATTTTGCGGCTTATACCATGGCATCTTTAAGGTGTAGATAAAAAATAACCATCAAATTGAATTTATATTATTTTATGTCAGTTGTTGCAGCAATAGATAGGCTGACCAATGTTTGAAATGTGTGATACTGTTGTGTGTTTCAGTAAATAACGACTGAAATTTTCATTTGAAATATTACATTTACTGTGGTATTCCATTTTGAATGAGTTCTTTTTATTACTTATTATATTTATGTTTGTGTATAATCATGATAATTTATTATTTATATGGCATTCATTGGTTCATTTCGATGAATATTTATCAATATTTTACCTAAACAAGTTGTTGGTTCATTAATATTATCAGTGTGTATAATATTTTTTAAAGTACATATATTTAATCATTATACATGGCTCATTATAAAACTGTGAGTAAATAATTCATTATTTTGTTCATCATTGAAATTTTTTATTTTGATTTAAAGAGACAAATTTTGCGATGTAGACATCTTTGTTAAGACTTGATTAACCAGGAACTATATGTATGAATCATGATAATGTGATTATTTTGTAGGAATCATAGCTTATTTAGCCTTCATCTGTATCTGAATTTAACCTGCCCAATTAGCTCTGTAGGTTGAGCTATGGACCCCAGAATCATGAATGCAAACCTTGAATGTGGCACTTGTTCTGTGATTAATAGATGGAAAACATGCCTAATTCTGTTTTGTGTACCACGGCTGGTTCTAGAAATTCATTTATAGAAGTTGGCAGTTAATTGTGGAGAATGTGGTTAGTACTGGTACAAAATCCAGGAATAATGATTAGATTGATTGTTGAATGTTGAAAGCCAAGATAAAACCTCAGAATACAAAATTAGCCGCATGAATCATATTACTCCTGTGTTCACTTAACATCTGGTCATTCCTTTTACTATACATGGGTTAGCATTTATTTTTGACACGCTACATCCTTGTATGTGATGTTATTTTTATTGTGATACTTATTATTATGATTTTGAATGGTTACTATATAACTTTATGGATTTAACCCTTTGCCTCATTGGCATATTTTGGACTCTTCCAAATCATCAATTTATTTAAGTAAATTGGGTTATTTCTCTCTGACAGAGTGGAAAACATTGTGGCAAAAGAAGCCAGTACTCATTACAAGCAATGGCTTCTTTTACCACAATATTTTCAAAAGTCATCTGCTTCTGGTACGGGAAATTTGGTATTATGAGGCAAAGGGTTAAGGATAGAAATATTGAGTATGGATGTAATGCACTGTGCAATATGTAATTTTTAGCTGACAGTGTGGGAATTCTGTGCTTTCAGGGTGGAAAAGATCATCAATTTAACCTCTAAATTAAGGTATTTCTATTGATGGTACAAAAGCCTCAAAATGCATTAAACTTTCAGTGTGTTCATGAAAACTGCAACTTTCACCTACGAAGAACTAATCAGACATCAGTAGGCATAATTATTATGACGGAATGTAAGTTAAACAAGCCATTTATCTGTGTGCCCATACCACATGACTTTTTGGTCATATGGCAAGCAGCAAAGTTTATCAACAAATTGCTTGATTCGAAATTTTCAATTTCATGTAAGTTCTTTATTCTGAATTTTATTTTTCTGGAAAATTGTGTTTGGCAAAATACATTTCCCAGTTTTGGGCAAAACTTATTCATCTGTGGGAAAAGAACATTGCACTGCACTTGCAGTTCACTTTTGGCCTTAGCCTCCACTTCATTTGGTCATATTTGATAAAGAAATAAAGAACTTGCATGAAGTTTTTGAATTGAGTAGTTTGTTGACAAACTTTGCTTGCTGTATCGACAAAAAATGTCAAAGTCACATGGTATGGGCACACTATTTAAGAGAAGAGCGCATGAGATTTTGTCTACTGACGGACGGACAACCCGATTCCAACTTATCAATAGAAATACCTTGATATAGGGGTAGATTTGAGTGTACTTTTCCATCTTTTTGTATTGGGAGTTGCATGATTCCCTCATAGAGCTGATATGTTTATTTTCATTCATAAAATTAATGGTTTATTATGAGCTTCTTTCTGTACCTCAGGGTTTGTCATAATTATTCGTTGCAGTTTCAATTGATGCTAATCATGGTGTACAATAGATTAAACCTAACATTTCTTGCATGTGAGATATTTATTTCACAAAGTAACTATTTTAAATTGCTGATAAACAGCTGTTTGGGATCTGTAAAAGAATGCATATGGGTAAATAAAATCTGCTCGAAAGGCAGAAAAGAAAGATTAGTTTACTTGATGAAATAGTATTTTTATTTCAAAGATTCAACAGTTAGCCAGCAAGCGATAAGAAATTTTCACAGGAATAAACGTCAATAACAATATAAATTACAACAAATATGTACAAAAATATGTAAGACTTTTATGATAGAAAACATGATAAATCATTTGATTTGTTTAAAACAATTCAATAGTGAAAAAGAAAACACAATTTAATCTTTAGTCAAGATTTTATAAAAAAAAAAAATAAAAAATTCAAAAATGAGATCACGCTTTTTTGCAAAAAACCCATAAGTACCTATACTTTACATGGGCAGTTTACATGCGAAGGTTTTAGTACACTGCACAATTCTAATAAGAAACTTACTGGTACCTAAAAAAAAAATAAACTGAAAATTTTTCATGTGAATAAAATGAATATTTTTACAATACATTCATTGTTAAAACTCAATTCATTGTAACCTTTTGTATTAACTACAATGTTCTCATGTACGTTTACCAGTATAAAAATAATTGACTACCTAAAAATTCAGTTTTCTGAGCCAACATATTGATAGTGATTTTAATTACATATGATTTAAATAATCTAATAAAATGCTAATTGTCAGTTAAATGTTCTCATTCACTGATAAAGATGATACAACCAATAATCTTATATGTCAGGGACTAAAAACATCACAATTCATAAATTAAAACAGAACTATGGCAGATAAAACACTATGTGCTTAATGAATGATCCAGGGATCAGTTTCATAGGCATAGGCCTGATAGTACTTCTTAAAACTTAAAAATCTTTCACAAATGGTAAAGATCTTCCAGACAATTAAAAGGGCTATAACATTTTCCTTAATAAAGATGGGGAGGCTAGATTTTACTTTAAGTTGACAAATTGCTATCAAAGCTGTGTCTAAGAAACTGGCCCCTGGAACTTTGGAAACACATATCTCAAGTCACAAAAGAAGGTTACCAATTACTTATTTTTGCATGGATTTGTGCAATATTGACTTTCTGTTGTAAGCTACTTAAAGGACCCAACTCTAGACTGTGACTTTTTTCCAAATTTGGTAACTTTCATTTCATAGTAATAATAGACTATTATGTAAAAGTCAGATTTAAAGTGTACCCTTATGTTTTAATTCACTACAGCATTTGCTAATGTAGGAATGATATCCAGACATTTGACCCCCCCCCCCATGAAAAAAAAGGTCACTTGGACAATTGCCCCCTCCCCCCACCCAGTAGAAACGGTAGTTAGAACATCTGCCCGCAGTGCTTATTTTTTCTAGTGTGCACTTAGGATAATTTATTTCATAATTAGAATAGTTGAGAATTACCATAGATGATTCGAGGAATCTTGATAATTTAGGAAAAAAACAAACATAATTATGACATACACAAAAAATGAACAGTAAACTCCGTTTAAACAATGTTGAAGGGACTGTCAAAAATATATCGCTATATCCGAATATCATTATTTCCGAAGTTGACCACACTACATAGTAAATGTACATTGCCACACATTTATACAGTGCATGGACTGAGATAATAATTCAGAAATGCTTCTGCCTGCATGCAGAATATAAATAATGAAGTTGAAAAAATAAACGCATAATATACATACAGTAAAACCTCCTCAAATAGCGACCACCTCAATATCATAACCACCTACATATACATATAAAACACAAACTTAAAGGCTCGAAAACGTATTCATTTTAATGTACAAGCAAGGACAGAAATGTTTTAGCAACAATATCCTTTAACTGAATAATCTTAACGGGTTTATTTACTGTATACAATACACTCTATTAATCGATTAAATTCCAGACGATACAATCAAGTAATCGAGTATACCCAATTGCAGTTCTAAATGTTTTGTTTTTTTGCACCTAAGCCAACTACAATATCGTATAATCAGGGTGAGAATTTGCCTGCAGGCCCAAATATTGCATTGCTGTAACCAAAATAACGTTATTTCAATATCGTTTAAAGAGGTATTTAAATTCTATTTAAAGTGAATTTAATTAAAGTGTAATGAAAATATAGGAGCTTAAGTTGGGACTGAGCAATTCATATCATAGTAAGCGAAATATCACAAAATGCAATCTCGTTATATCTGGAGTTTACTGTATGTAAAACTATGCATTCTCTGAAGGTGATGATTCTGAAAAATGATCACGAAATATTGTTAAATAAATTCCATCAATAATTTGTGTTATTTGTTTTTTTTTATGGCAAATGTCTACTCGAAAAATAAACACTGGTGGGGGCAATGTCCTACCTACCACTTCTACTGAGGCAGATGTCCTACATTCAGTAGAAATACATCTATTGCAGTAGTCATGGCAGAAATAAGTTATAATTTAGCTAGACTATATTTTCATGTTCGTAAGATACTATTTTTGGTCTGTAAAAAAATGGTCGTGTTAACAGTCATCTGGCTGACCCCATATTTTGGCCCCGATCTTAAAGTTTCTATCAGCAAATCCAAAGTGGGAAAATATATAGAAATGAATATAGTATCATGTATTCCCACAAAGGGTATGTAGAAAACAAATAGTTTTCCCCTTATCGGCTGTAAATTTTTACCCTGGTAACTCTAAACATACCATTTTTTTCTAGCTAACTGAGATGAAATGGAAAACAACTAGTTACAGTTTTAATGACTTGTTAGTTTTTCATTATATTGATTTTCTGAAGTCAGTCTGTAGTTTAGTCTCTTTAAGAGCAAACTTTTGCTTCTTGAGATATGGTAGAGCGTAGTTGTAGTGGATTCCATGGTAACAGAATATTTATTACATTATAGCTATATTTCACTATAATAAAATTATTCATAACAATACAATGCAACCTCCAGAGTGGCCCTACCTTCAGCAACAACCTCCCTTCAACAACAGCATGCTCTTTTCCCACTGTATGATTAAACTATTAATTGAACCTCTCTAGAGCAACAGCCTCTCAATTACATATTTTTGCTCCTTCCAAATGGCGTTGCTTTGGAGAGGTTGCGCCGTACAATAAAGAAAGGCATTGGCACCTACATCACTTGTGCCTAAAAAGAGCATTAGTCAGTGATTGTATTAAAGTCTCAACTCATGCTTCATTCTAAGCATGGAAACATGCGGATCTAAATCCAACTATAGAAACTGAAAAATAAACCTATCACTAACAACTATCATCAGTCTAAAAATATCAACTGAATTTACTAAATAAAAAAAAGTCGAGGGAATGTTAAATACCATGAATGATAAAATTAAGTGATGACATTAATGACACATTTAAACTGGATACAGTCTGTCCTGTGAAGACCACCTGTGAATCGAACTGCCTGTGAATAGAAATGACTTGACTTTATAAAAGCCAGTAGTAATATTTCCAATTTAAATATTTCCTTTTTTATCGATTTGTAATAGAAATCTGCAAGAGACCTTTATCCAGAGACTGGGTCTTATACAGGGTGGTCTTTATACAGGTTTGACTGTGATTCATTGCTGAGAATAATGATAAGACATGTACTTGGATACTCTCCATGATAAGTTCTAAACTTGATGATACCATGGGAAATGACCGAAGTTTTCCAAATGGTAGTAAAGAGAGGTAACTCATGAGCATGTATAGGATTTTTGACAAAGTCAGAAAAAGTTGACCATGTCAAAATGTCGTATGTTAGGATTTCTATTATTCAACCCAAGTACTGAATAATTGAATCAAACTTATTGGCGGAACGTTGATTACAACCATCATATACTTAGTCTATGAGAGGATGTGAATGTAGCATTGACTATAAAGTACAGTAAAATCTCATTCAGTAATCACTTATCTTTTTATACCACCTTACTGTAACAACCACTTATTTTTGGACTGTTCTCAATACTTCTTATACCTTTCAATTTGATATTGAAACCACCCCGATATAAAGATCAATCCTCTAAGATGGTATTAGCATCAAGGTTTTACTGTAGTCTGACCTTGATTAATATCAAGGTTTTACTGTAGTCAGACTTTAATATCAAGGTTTTATGGTAGTCTGACCTTGATTAATATTAAGGTTTACTGTAGTCAGACCTTAATATCAAGGTTTTATGGTAGTCTGACCTTGATTAATATTAAGGTTTACTGTAGTCGGACCTTAATATCAAGGTTTTACTGTAGTCTGACCTTGATCAAAAACAGCCCTACAAATGGAGGAATCCAAAAACTGTAGTTTTAAGCTGTATGAAGACGTTTTCAGCTTTTACCCAATTTAAGAATACGTTTCCATTTCGAGGTTCCAATATGGCTGCTTCCAGAGCTAGCACTAGGACTTGGAGATTGTTGACCGTTGCTATGAGGCGTGTAGCTTGGCAATAGAGACAAATTTATAGGTGATGAAGTGACTTCTTTTGCAGAAACTGAAATGGATTAACCAAATATTATCTGTATATAAGCTACAACTTGATATAGGTAACAAAGGTTCAATTTGAAGCCATGTTATTTTACGTGGAGTAATTACCAGAATCCTTAAGCACCATTAACAGCACTTAGCATCATAACAGAACATCCAGATGTTGAAAAGTTGAATTTATGGTACAGTTCATAACAGAACATCCAGATGTTGAAAAGTTGAATTTATGGTACAGTTCATAACAGAACATCCAGATGTTGAAAAGTTGAATTTATGGTACAGTTCATAACAGAACATCCAGATGTTGAAAAGTTGAATTTATGGTACAGTTCATAACAGAACATACAGATGTTGAAAAGTTGAATTTATGGTACAGTTCATAACAGAACATCCAGATGTTGAAAAGTTGAATTTATGGTACAGTTCATAACAGAACATCCAGATGTTAAAAAGTTGAATTTATGGTACAGTTCATAACAGAACATCCAGATGTTAAAAAGTTGAATTTATGGTACAGTTCATAACAGACAGAAAATGTACAATTAACTAAAAACAAGAATCTGTTTAGAAATTAACAGTTAAAATATAATATAATAGAATTTTTGATTTTTTCTATAACTGACCAATGGTAATGCTGTGTTCAGAGGTTACTTCCTACTTTAAAACCTTACGTTCAAATTTAGGCAACTGGAATTCTGTATATTTCCAAATGCCTTTCAAAATGTATTGATTATAAAATTTCAATGTAGACTTACCAGATGGAGATCTAGGCATTGATGGAGAATCGTCTGATAAACTGTCTGTTTGATCAGACCTGCTAGAAGACAGCTTGGAACAGAACTTTCGAGCCAGTGTAGATGACATGTTACCTTGCTGTAAAACTGGACCTTTGACACGAACGCTTTTTCTTCTTTTATCACTCTGTACAAAAACATATATAACTACATAAAACTGTTCTTCATCTGATGTGCTACTGGATACATGGATGTGGTCTAATAAGCATACCTTAGAAAGCACTTTTTTAACTATCAAATGGTGATATATTTTTTAGTGACATAAATTTAACAGCTGACGGCAAAAACAGACAAATGGCTGCAATATAAGATTTTCCTATACGGACAAGTGGTGGCCTAAATTTCTAGTACTGTTTGTGAAGAAACGTACATTTTAAAAAGGTTAGGAAGCTGATATCATAAATTAGCAAACATTAAGAAATTAAAGAGCTTTAGCTCTAAAGTAGCTCTTAAGAAAATGTGCTACTTTAAGACAAGGAGACTTCAACATAAATCTAAATTTACCGTAAAGTAATGCAATTCATATAATTTGAAGAATAAATAATTTAGTGTTTCACCATGAGGCGCTTGCAGGATTTGAATGATACAGAATCCATCATAAGATCCTTTACACCATGGGTATTTTTGTATCATTATTTTTGTATCCATTATAGAATATACCTTTATTTTTTAAATCACAGTCAAATCGAATTTTTGGCACAATATATATAAAACACGACTTTTACTGAATGCCCAAAACATTGGTGATAATTTAATAAAAATAACCTAAAGCAAACAAATTGGACCCAGGAAAGTGTTTTCTTACATATATCGGGGTATTTATGTTATTTCTCTAATTCTCTAGAGAAACAATATTTACCAGCTGAACCATTTTGTTCTCAGCAAAATCTAATTTGCATTTAGAGTAATATAGATGTACAGTTTGGATAGGTGATCACTTCATAAAATAATTCTAAACTTTCTGCTCAATGCCTAGACAAAACATTTTTCTCTTATAAAATATAGTGAAACAACATACTGGCACATCTTGGTCAAGTTCCACCATATTACGATCTACCAACACAAATCTTCCGTTAGTTTTCCATTCATTCTGTGCTTGATAAACACTCTCGTCAGCAGATAATATACGACGGAGAACTTTCTCGCTGTCTCGCTTCTTTGCGGAACTTTGAGCGTCCACTTGAACATCTAACTCTTCAAGCAAGAAGAAATTTCTTGGATCTTCTTCACCTGAGCGATGTGCTTTTCTCATTGCCTGTAAAACATGCAATATATGCAGGAATGCATCTACCAGAGGCAAGTAACAGCTTATACAAGGTATTAACATAGATAGTGGCTATATTTTTCCCCTGGGTTTAGAACAATTTTTTACAGCGACTGGTTCACTTAACCAGCTTTCCTGGACTGTATACTAACCAGTACGATCTTACCTTCCCACATGAAGCCAGCAACTGCTTCAAATATTTTTGTCAAATTTTCATAGAAGGGTATGACCTGCTGAGACTGAGATTTGAACCCAGATTGCCGCGTTACAAGTCCAGCGCACTAACCACTGGACCATGATCACGGCTGATAAAGGGGATAAATAGATCTTGAAAACAATACACACCACAAACATTGAAACTTCATGGTTCATGTATTCTTCTCCACATCCCTAACAGAATTGTTAAAAAAGGGTTAATCAGGCTCTATTAATGTTATCTCAGTGCCATGGAAGGCATTATCTGAAGCTGTAGGCAATATTGTTATTTATAATCCTAATCAAAAGAATGCTCATCCATGGGGGGATATATAAAGATTTCTGTTGCAAAAAGTGCCCAGTGACTGACAGTTGAATACTAACTTTTGAATGGGTGTAACATGTATCTGTTTTCAATAATTTTATGAATTTTCAAACACTTTTATATAGATAAGGTTTTAAAGTCAGATAAACAGCCTAGGTCATATGTAAACTTATTTTTTTTCTAGCTTTAATCAGCAGAGAATGACCCCAGCCTACCTTGGAAGAACCATTGAGCTTCTGTAAGCTTAACGGACAACTTCCACTCATGTGAAATTTTCCTAGTCCAGATAGGATTGGAACTCATGGAGATAAGGGGCCAGTGATTACTATTCACTGGATCAACCACTCAGCCACAGAGGCCACTTCATCAACACTTACCTGAGTTATTATGTCTTGTGATGTACTGGATATTGGAGCTTTAAATATGGTGTATGGTTGGTCAGGTGATACGTTATACACGCAAACAAGAAACATATGTTCATCCTTGTCCCAATCCCCGGACGGTGAATTACCACTATCATACTTTCTCTGTTAAATCATGATAAAAATTTTGTTAATGATATCAGGTTAACAAATTTTATTTACCAGTTATACTACAAACAAAATAATGATTATTCCTTCCTTGATAAAAGCCTTACCAATAAAAGTAATGAGAAATGAGAAAGCTTTAATACAGCCCCACGCCCCTAATTAATAATTGAGAAATCTTTGTTAGGGCTCCTCGACTAGGTAAGTAATGAGAAATCTTTGATAAAAAAGGCCCCTCCCCTAATTAATTGTTGAGAAATCTTTGATAAAGGCCCCTCCCCTAATTAATAATTGAGAAATCTTTGATAAAGGCCCCTCCCATAATTAATTGATAAAAAGTATTGTGACTTGCAAAAAATCATTATCTTGCAGAGTTGGAAAAAGGCCTTTCACTGGACAGATATTAGAATATGCTCAAACTATTTTTGAAGTTAGCAGGTAGTTTCAACGAATACAATACAAAAACTTACCCTTTGTTCTTTGGCTAACATGGAGGTTACCCAAGCTCTGCTACTGGGATCCTGTAAATATATCAATGAAAAAATAGATCAATAAATCTTCAGTTTTATGCCTCTAAATATATTGTCAGTGAAAGGTAGCGAGTAAATTAATGAAAAATCTAGTAAACCTGAATATTCCTGAAGTCCATTTCAGATAAACATAAAACAACTCAACATACCGTGCTAACTTTCCTCAAGACAAACTTTCCGGCCCCTTTCCATTTGTTTTGGGCTTGAAGGACCTTCTCTGACATACTTAATATTCTCTGACTACTAGATCTTTCTTGCTCCTTCTTTTCCCAACTATTTTGTACATCTTCTACTAGAACATGATCAGCAACTTTTTCATCAGATCTACCTGCTTTAGCTAGAGCCTGAAGATGAAAGGGTTTGACGTTGTTGATTTCATTATTTTGGAGAAACGATAGTGTCATGATGGCTCTATGTATCGCTAACCTGAAGAGCCTGATGAATTGAAAACTTGGTTAACAAACGACTCTAAGGGAAGTATCAATTTCCACTGCAGATGCATAATTTGATCAATCTTAGCAGAGAACCACTAGACATTATGCACTAAATACCTAAGCTTAGGACATGTGCTTTTAATCTAAGTTAAGCAAGCATATTAGGCTAGCATGTTGAAAAGATATTGTCCAATGGTGTACTAAAACTAATAATTCCTACAGGGATAAAGATCACTTTTATCATATACATACATATACAAAGTGATAAATGTATTAGCTCCCTATGCATTGAACAGAGATATCTGCAATTTTGCAGTTTTATTGAGTGGTTGATTATAAGATTTGAAATAAGTTTGATGTATTTCGGACTAAATTTTTGTGTCACGGTTTTTTGAGAGAAATCTCTGAAAGCATGAAAACACTGCCTGGAGTGCATTCTGCAACTTACAGGCTTAAATCTTGTCAACGCAGGTTGAGAAAGAAAGTGACATTTTGTGCATTTCACTTCTAGTTTTGTCAGTTTCTACATAGAAATAATAAGCTAAGAATGGACATATCAGGCAGGTCTAGCTGATTACCTGGGCTATGGCGTCATAAACTGAAGTATCCTGAGTGACTTTAAGTATAACATACTCATCTGGAGCGGTCACACCAAACACACTGATGAAAAACATACGTCTCTTTAATTTGGTGCCGACCGGATTTACAATCTGTCAATATATAGTTTACAATCTGTCAATATATAGTTTACAATCTGTCAATATAGAGAATATACAGTTTTACATTAATACCTTCTCCAAGTTAAAATATAGTTATTCTCAATATTTAAGACCTTTGGATTAACAAAGCCGCAGCCATGGTGCAGTGGTTAGTGCGCTGGACTTGTAACCTGGCAATCCGAGTTCAAATCACAGTCATGGCAGGTCATACCGTTCTATGAAAATTTGACAAAAATGTTGATTTTCCTCCATCATGTGTAGACAGAAGTTGCCTGCTCTGTGTGGAAGGGTAAGTTAGTACTGTTTAGTAAACAGTCCAGGAAAACTGGTTAGGTGAACCAACTGGCATTAAACACGGTGAAAAAATCAGAAACACCCTCTGTCAAATATTACTGGTGAGTCCCAATATAAGGACCTTCTTTAGATTTACAGTATGTCACTACATAAAAATCATACATTTTAGTTACATTGTACTTCCCAATCCAGGGAGTGATTCTTTATCCTTCAATGAAAATTCATCTTTCCAGACTACAGTGCATACATGCTTTCAAACAAATAATTCAAATCCAGTCTGATCTACTAAAAACCATTTTTTTTTGTCTTACAGTCGAGGTACATCATCTTCAATTGTTTCTAAAACCACATCCCTGTTTGTTATATTTACTCTCAAATGAAAAGATTATCGAAAAAAGTACAAACAGTGTACATTCCTTGTAAAATAAAAAAAGTACAAACAGTGTACATTCCTCGTAAAATACAAAAAAGTACAAACAGTGTACAGTCCTTGTAAAATACAAAAAGTATGAACAGTTTACAGTCCTTGTAAAATACAAAAGTACAAACAGTGTACAGTCCTTGTAAAATACAAAAAGTACAAACTGTGTACAGTCCTTGTAAAATACGAAAAGTACAAACAGTGTACAGTCCTTGTAAAATACAAAAAGTACAAACAGTGTACAGTCCTTGTAAAATACAAAAAGTATAAACAGTGTACAGTCCTTGTAAAATACAAAAAGTATAAACAGTGTACAGTCCTTGTAAAATACAAAAAGTACGAACAGTGTACAGTCCTTGTAAAATACAAAAAGTACAAACAGTGTACAGTCCTTGTAAAATACAAAAAGTACAAACAGTGTACAGTCCTTGTAAAATACAACCAGAGCTCTGCAGAGTGGTGCCAATGCTTGTCTGTTTTACATGTCAGCAACAGAGGCCATATGTGAGATGTTGAGTTTGAACACGATATGGTATAAAGGGTAACTGTTAATAACACATTCCAAGTTTTGTGTTGGTACCTTAGATAGTTTTCAAATTCCATTTCATAAGCAATTTTGACCAAAATTCTACATTAAAAGGGCCATAACTTCAAAAATATAGCCTTCAGAATAATTCTGTTTGTCTTACAACTGTGCCTTGTTATGATAATAAAGCATTCCAAGTGTCATGTTGATATTTTTAAAGTGTTTGAGTAATGGGCTAAATTAAAGTTTGTGCATAATGACGACGACAACCCAGCGATCATAATAGCTTTACTTTTTCTTCTGAACAGACCAGCTAAAAAGTAAAAAAATCAATGCTACTTACATGGACTTCTTTACCATCCTTTCCGGACTCAGACATATCTTTAGTAACTCTAAACATCGACTTAAGAATGGCCGAGGTAGAATCTTGTGAATACTCTAATCTACTGCATGGTTCAATCAGTTCCTCTTCGTGTTTGGAGTATATAAAAAGTGTGGCAAGTTCTAAGGGTTGGTTATTAGTGTTGCGCAATCTAACGTGACGGTAACCTGTAGAATGAAGAAAATTAAGAACTAATTTTACCATTTTTAAAATTATACTGTTTTATTTTTTTCTGAGATAATAATTATTATTTTTTTACTCTGGGTTTTAATGTCGTGCCAACAACCACAGTGATTTGGTGACTTTTCCAGTTTTAACAGTGGAGGAAGACCCCAAGTGTACACTCAGGTAGAACCACCAACCTTCAGTAAAACCAGCTGGACAACTTCCTTGCATGTGAATTTTTTCTGGTCCTGGATGGGATTTGAACTCATAGCAGTGAAAGCCCAGTGATTACTAGTCAGAGACCATATAACCACTCCATCATCAATGCCTCATGTTTTAACTTTACATTATATGTTTTAAGACTAAAGAAATTTTTACCATAATATGGTTAGTATATCTCTTGCCTCAGAATGACAAAGGTCAAGGACACTTGTTAAATTAATCAATATCACGCAGTGCCATAATTTATGGTTTTGTTGAGATTAAGTCACCCAAGTTTAGGATATTTCTTTCCACTGAAATTATTAATGCTTAACTTACCTGGTCTTAAACATTTGAGTGGAATTACTCGATGAGCAACAATATGACTGGTAACAGTGTCTGTGACAACAAAGCGTATAAATGCTAATTCCGAGTACATCACCTGAATAGAACAATCAAGGATATAGTTTATGTAACTTCGCAGTTGAAGAGCAAAGAACGAACTAGTATAAATATGACCTTTTCAAAGTGAGTTTTATAGATTTTTTTTTCATTAAAAAATTCTTTGTAGGGGATTCCACAATAACTCACCATAAAAAGCTATTAACAGGATGGTGTGTTGTTCATGCACAAAATTTATATTTATATCCCAACATTATATAAAAGTTATTTGTATTCTGTAAGGTCAAAATAAAGACATATAAAAATATTTTTCTTTATGTTTAACCCTTTGCCTCATAGGCATATTTTAGACTCTTCCAAATTCAAAACTTATATACAAAACAAATTTATTTAAGAAATTGGATCATTTTTCTCAGACAGAAAACATTGTGGCAAAAGAGCCATTACTCATTATAAGCAATGGCTTCTTTTGGCAAAACGTTTTTATAAGTCGTCTGCTTCAGGCACGGGGAAATGTGGTTTAATGAAAGAAAAAGGAACAAACAAGAAATAGAGCTATATAAAATGGTGACCTGAAACTAATATCAAACTTAATGAAAATTCGTCATCAATAACTCAAATTGTTCCACAAATATGACTTCCATTGGTCATAACGCACTGAAACTTTCAGCAAATAATTGTTATTTTGCCTGAAAAGCTAAAAGTAACTTACATATTTATAAATATATTGACTATACCTGAAATGTGAACACATCATTCCATATTGGATTAAGACCATTCCGTTGCACATTCTTCGTCTTGTATTTTGCACAATCGACTGGGATACCAATTATCTCAACTTCTACTTGAATGTTAGCAGAAAAGTTTTGACTAACATATTGTCCAGAAATGACCTGAAAAAGGTATGCACTCATCATAAAATCCCTATACTAAGACACCATTTGAGACCTAAAGATTTGTTTTAATATTAAGTGGTCCGATTTTAGTAGTGAAATATGATAAGATCTATGTCAGAAATGAATTAATTACATCATAAGACTCAAAGGGAGGCCCCCTCATAGTTCATTATAACTGAGTTTTGTAGTACATGAACAAGAAAGAAGCAAGTTTGTTAAAAACATACATGAAGAGTCAGCACAGTTGTATGGAGTCCATCAAACTCCTTATCTAATGGGTTGAAATGGTTATACATCACATGACTTTTATCCCAGGTCACAGCAGGTTTCAACACGTAGCCGCTCTGTCCATTCTGTTCAAACATGGCAGTGTTTATAGCAATAGCAGTATCTAAAACAAGAGAACAATCTATCAAACCCTGAGCTAATGTTAACAGCCACCTGCTAATAGGTCAACTGTGACTAGAGGTCATCTATGAATAGAGGTCAACTGAGACTAGAGGTCAATGAATGGAGGCCACCAGTGAACAGAAGATAATTGTGAACAAAGGTCACCTTTGAACGCCAGTCACTCATTGTCAAATATTCAATGGCTTAACAGATCAAATAACACTTTGAATAAAGGTCAACCATGCAAACAGGTCAAATAATTTGCCTCCCTTTGATTGCCTTTGTTCACAAATTTCACTGAACCTTAAACGTGATGAGGATGGTAAAACCAAAATATAGAAACGAAAGTCAAATACTTCTTACCAGGATTGTCCAGGTAATAATTGCAAAATCACTATCATGATGAAGTTGGCAAAAATGAATAAACAAAGTATACAAATAGCTGGGATTGTTGACACAGTCAGCGGCATTTCAATAATATTCACTAACGTAGGGATTGTTGATGATCTTTAGACTAAGGTCAAAATATAGTTAAGTTCACAGGAAATAGTGTAAGGTCAAAATACGGTTCTACAGGAAAAAAATGTAAGGTCAAAATATAGTTAAGTTCCACAGGTAAAAATGTAAGGTCAAAATATAGTTAAGTTCCACAGGTAAAAATGTAAGGTCAAAATATAGTTATGTTCCAGAGGAAAAAATGTAAGGTCAAAATATAGTTAACTTCCACAAGGATTGATGGGAGGTCAAAATATGGGAAGTGCAACCTCTCCAGTGTGGCCCTCTCTTGAACAACATCCTCCCTTTAATGACAGCATTATTTATAGCCACTGTAAGATTTTATTACTAATTTAACCTCTCTAAGCAACAACCATTCAACATATAATATTGCTTCTCAAAAATGGTGCTGCTTCAGAAAGGTTTCACTGTCATTGATTGCAGATGTATTGTATACGAAATCCTGAAGATAATATGATCAATTATAAACCAGCTATTAAATTTTAGAACATGAACAATATTTATGTCAATAATCAGAAGAAATTTGTTTAAACAATTTCTTTACAGGAATAACATGATCGATCTCATATGTTACTTTTTAACATTTGTTAAAATTATAAACTAGTATTATCATGCAATGGGAGCATTTAAGGGTGACACTTAGGCAAGGAAAAAAGTAATCATTTTAAGGGATACTTGGCCATAAAAATATTAGGGTTGGTAGGTCACCTAACAAATTTCTTTTTAAACATACCTTTTATTTAGAATATACTAATATATATATATATATAGAATATACTTAGAAGTACTAATCATTACCCACTATTTTCATAGATCAGATTTTGGTATCAGAAACTTTGTTTTATGTGACTTATTGTCACTGAGGTTTAACGCTGTCTTTCAACAAATTTCAGTTATATACTGTGACCAGTTCACCTAACCAGTTTTCCTGGACTGTATATTAACCAGTACTAACTTACCCTTCCACAAGGAGCCGGCAACTTCTAGTTCACCACTATTTAAAACCTTATTCTGACCTAGTATTAGTAAATTTTTTCCGTATCAATGAACAGTGTTTGAGTACAAATGGCCTTAGACACAATGTTATCAACTAGATCAACAAATCACATGCTATGCCCAGGGTTCAAACTAAAACCCAACATTTGTAAACACAACAGCTTACCTATTGAGCTTAACAGGGGTTAAATTCCTAAATTTGAACAAAAACGGACATTCTACAGGAAACTTATTCTAAAACAGCAATTTATAGCCTGTTTGAAACTTACCTTCAGTCTGGTAGTTCAGGGCAACCATTTGAATACCAAAGGCCCAAAATAAAACAGGGTTAAAATTGGACGAGTCTATTCTCATTCCAGCGGGGTAACTTCTCATAAGCTGCTTCTCAGTATGACTTGATATTTGTTAAGAAAAATAAGGTGAGTAAACTTTCGAAAAATAATGTGAGTAAACTATCCAGTTTCCAAGCTTCAAGTTGATTATCAAGTTATAAAAAATTAACGAACAAACCTTTTGCATAAATGTGTTTTTTCTAATTTCACAGTTTGGCAACTAATTAGCAAAGTTTTCATAAATATAGCCACTGTTTTTCTGTTATCAAGGGAGGTATAAGATATACTTATATAATTATAGTAACTGATGTAGAAGATGGTACATTCAAATTAGCACTTCAGCGAAACTTTCTGCAACTGTGGAATCCAGCATGAATACTGTTAAAAAAGAGCTCAAAACTGTGAAGAAATACACCCATAAATTATCTGAAAAGATTGACTGTGATGTGTGCACTCATAGAGAGGAAAAGGTCTATTTTATCACTTTTTGTAGAATCAGAAGCCACGATTCAAGAGTGAGGGTGTGATGTCATACCCATGAACATTTGACCAAGTTAGGAGAAGATTTACCAAAAACTGTTCATTTAATAGAGTACACAACTTTGTCTCATGTCCCCATACACCCTTTCTCAAATACAGGCATATAAAAGTGAATAGGTTTAGATGAAATAACAATACAACAGATGAAACAAAACTAAAAATCAAATTTTTTTTCTCACTGAGGTTAATCAACTGTCGGGGTCTTTAGGCAAATCTTCTAGCTTTACGTAGGAGAATACTCCAGTCAAACACCTGGGTAGAACCACCAACCATCAATAACTCACAGCGCTGAGGAGCTAGTGATTACTAATCGAAGACTATCACCACAAAACCATGAAGGCCCACTGCCGATTTTATACAAAATGACAAAAAAGGATACTTTATGACAAGGTTTGGATTTCTGCGACATAACTGCTTGGCTTTATTCTCGTTCAGTGAAGACACAAGATAACATGATGGGGTGCTATCAGGCCGCTTCTGTCTCAATGAGATGTTGGTGTTCATGTTATGATCTGGACGATCTGAAAGTAAAACAACAAAAAGTCACCCATAAATATAAGTAACTGTAATTTTAGCTTACATTTACCTTTTATTTTATCACTGAAATTTTAGGTGAAAATCTTTAAATATTAGTTTATAATCATTCATTTTTGCTTGATTGCGAAACAAGCAACTTTGCTGATATTAATCACGCTTGAGTCCGCTTCCTGGACATTACACCAGTACTGCATCCCAAAAATGGATTTGTGAAGTTCATGAATGAAACCTGTCAAAGCTGGGATTTAAACTCAGGATTTTTGGATCAAAGGTTGGACATTCTACCTCTAGACCACGATGCCTCCCAAAAATGAAAAACTAGTTTTGACATTCTCTTGTTTTGGCATTGTTTTGACATTCTCTTGTTTTGGCATTGTTTTGACATTCTCTTGTTTTGGCATTGTTTTGATATTCTCTTGTTTTGGTTTGTTTTATTGCCGCACTTGTTTTTTATTAGTTAATTTTTTTGTTAATTAAAAATCTTTAAATATTGAAATGTCATTTTCCTTTTGATTATCAATACTTGACTATGTAAATTTCAAACTTCATAAAAAATAGTATTGTTGGCCCATTCTCAAAAAAAATATTAGTTTGCATTTACACAACCCAAACTTATAACAGTGAGTAGACAGGTATACATTCTTTTTTTTGTTCATATTATATGCTTGAAAATGAAAAGCGTAAATTAAGAGCATGAAAAGATACCTTTATAAAAATCCCTTTTCTTAAAGCCTCACACATTTTGAGAATGAACAAAAATTTGACTCACTATGAATGTTTAAATAATCAGCAAAATAACCCAACTAATCATAGGATCATTTAAACAACAATAATTTTAATTCTCTGCAGAATGTAATTCATAAAGGGGCATCATCTATGAGTGAGTATACAGTATACCTGTATTTATTTTTTGGTCCTAAAGAATGGTTAAATGACAATACAAACCTAATGATGCGGGTGGGGTCCCGGATGTCCCCCCGTGTAATCTCTTGGCAGCACCTGGTTTTGTGTATCGCTGTTTCACAGAAGAATTGGGGCTTACATTCAATCCTATAGATTATAGTTTAGATATACATAAAAATCAGTACAAATATCTTACATTTTAACTAGGAATCTACCAGGTATAAATCTTAATGCATTTACTGTCTTTACAAACTCTCAAAACACAATATGGATACAGTCAAGAACAATGGCCATTTTGAGAACAATAGCCATTAAATGAACAATGGTCACCAGAAGAACAATGGTCATCTTGAGAACAATAGCCATTAAATGAACAATGGTTACCAGAAGAACAATGGTCATTTTGAGAACAATAGCCATTAAATGAACAATGGTTACCAGAAGAACAATGGTCAAAATGAGGTATGAAAATAATAGTTATCCTGTGAACAATCGTCACTATGGAAACAATGGTTTCCATGAGAACAATGGTGACCATAGGAACAATTGTCTCCATGACAACAATAGCCTCCATGAAAACAATGGCCACTACGGCAACAACAGCCATCGTAAGAACAATATTGTCACTCATTATTAACTAATATTTTTATATATATCATACATTGAGGATAGCAAATTAACTTGATACTTTAGTGAAGAGAGACTGCATATTTCTACAAATTGATCATAGTACCTGAATTTAAACACTAACATAAGGGAGTTCATTTTAAAGACCAAGAAAAGGCCAGGTTCGTATGATTGTATTAAACATCATTTCTAAATATCAAGAATTAGAATATAAGCTTTGTGGTACAAACTTTTTACCTCTAAATTTTACAGCTTGGAGGTATACAACTAAATCTGAGAGTTCTTTTGCAATCTGACTCGCTTTTTTGGCTTTCTTTATTTGGCTTTTCGTGTCTTGCAAATCCTCATCAAACTGCCAGTCCAGTTCCGGATGGCTTTTGGGTCGACTTCTTTCACTGAACAAAGACGAGGTCCGTCTTTAAAGTTTAAAATATTAAAAAGGATATGAAGGGGTGCAAGCTTAATAATACTAACATGCAAAATAAAAAGCAAAATGTGCAACATAAATACAGTAAAACACAGTTATAGTGAACTTTGATACAGTGATAGCTCAGATATAGTGAATCAAGTATTAATCCCTGACCATACCTTTCTTTACTTAAATGTATTGAATATAGTGAAATACGGATATTGTAATGTATTTATTCAGGTACGAAGGACTTCGCAATAACCATGCTGTACTGTAGTGTACAGAAAATTCCAAAATAACTTTTCTCCCGCAGGGCATTATATATTACTGAAAAAAGTTCACTATGTTAGGTTATTGTTTGAATGATGTTTTGGGACGAATAAATTGGAACAATGATTAAAACAAATAGGGCTGGATCACAATTTTTCATTTTTCCTCAACATGGAGTAATGAATAGTGGATAGGGTGTTCATTAGAGTATTTATTCGGTACACAAAAATGTGCAATAATAAAAAATTGACAAACAAAAAACGTGTGCAACAGTAAAACAAAACAAAACAAAACAATGTCAAAACAAGACATAAGAATGTCAAAACAATGTCAGAACAAAACAAAAAACCACCAGAAACTAAGCAATATCAAAACATTTTCAAAACAATGTCAAATCTAAACAATTTAGAAGAAGAAATAATGATACATCAAGTATGATAAGATATTTGTCTCCCTTTATTTTTACACAAACAATAAAAAGATGAAGACCCTAGATTTTCTTCTCCAAATCTACAGACTCCACAAGAGGGCCATGACGACTCTATAGTAGCCCAACAGTGGAACTTGATGAACTGACAACTTGGTAAACAAGTGCCTCTATTAGACTCCATGATCAATTCTATTTGTAAAAAAAATCTCAAAAATAATCCTCCCCTCCCTCTATTTAAGAAAAACTTGGGACAATAATTAAGTAATTAATTTATATTGGACTTCCAGTAACTGATATGAATAATATGAAAAATCACAAGTGTAATGAAAATGATGATATCAGAAACAACAACACTGAGGAATGACAAAATGCAAAGGTTTAGAAAGAACACAGCAGGAGGAGAACACACTAGAATATAAACACACACTTCTGAAAAGACAAACACTGTGACAACTGCTCTATATTCAGTAGAGAATTATCAAAGAGCAAACTTTTCTTTGATCTGATAAAAAAAAGTTTTCATACATTTTGATTCACCATTGTAAATGCAGTGTTCTCATTAGGAACTGGTCGCCAACCCAAAAGGTCGGTTCAAACAACAAACAGCCAAGTTAAAACTGGCAATGCCCCAACCCCCCTCCCCAGATAGCCTGTTGCTTTTCTTTTTAAGCACATTTAACAAAGTGCTAATAAGAACATTGTAAATTCAATATTTACGCATAATTATATCATATTCAGATTTCTGTCCACTTTGGAGGATTTTTTAATTTTACTAAAACTAATGCACTATGGTAGAACAAGGATGTAGTGAACTCAGATATAGTTAATACCAGGATACAGTTAAGTTTATTTTTCCAAGAACCTGTTTTTCATTTCTTTATTGCATTGGATATAGTGAAATGTGGATATAATTGACAGGGCTTTCCCCAAGATTTTTCACCCGAGGGTCCATGGGATTCACATCTCCAACATTTTAGGGGTCCCTTGGGATTTTTGAGGGTCCCACACAAAAAATGCCAAGGGCAAAGCCATGTCTGTGCCCTACAGTATGAGAAACAGTTCTGACATGAGCTAAAGGTGAAATATCTGATGTAGAATTTGGACTGAATCACATAAAAACAGAGTTATCTGCTAACAAACTTGTGCTTAATTAATTTCAAAACCATAAGTTACTTAAGACAGCACCAACTGAACATAAAAATTATGCCAAAGATAGGGATTTGAAAAACTTCCTTTTAACAACATATTTCTTCTCCTAAAACATGGGACAAAGAAATCCAGGAATGGAAATAACATTACACAAAGGTCATGTTTACAGTTACATGATAGATAAAAATAGGGTAGGTAAGTCACAAAACATTTCTAATTTTTTTTTAAACATGCCTTTCGGAGGCGCAATTCGTCCCCAAATACTTTTTTCTTTGGATTTTGCTGTAATAAACTTTAGGGTCTACTCCAAAGAAATGGTCCATCAGTTAACCTTAAACGTGACAATTTTCTTCTTTCCTTATAAGGAGAATAATGTTACCTTGCTAGATTACCACATGATCCTGACGGATGAATATGTTGATCCTTATCATCGCCGTCTGGACTTACTCTGCTCTCCTGACTATCCATTGATCGCCGTGATTCCTTAACTGTAGGTATATAAAAAATTGAACCATAAAGGGATTTTGACACTAGATTGACATCAGAAAATTATATTAATGCAAACAAAACACTTTAAGAATCGTTAATAAATCTTGACTTAATTAATATCATATAAATATGAAGTATATATGAATATAAACACAATTACAGCAGTTCTCTACTATGTGATGACTAAAGGTATAGATTGTTTTCAGTATATCTGAAGAAAAAAAAACATTTATGCTAAGTCTGGTCCGTTTATATTTTAAATACCGGTATGGCATTATATTTTGTCGCATGTTATTCAGAATTTTGACCATGTAACATGATGGACATTGTGATAAAAGACCTCAAATTCAGAAACGTGGGGAGATCTCAAAGAAAGACTCACCAATTCCATCAGCAACATCATCTTCTTCATCATCATCATCATCTTCAAAATCAAAATCCTGAGATGTTCCACTTTCTGTTAAGACCATACTGTAGTTTCTACTAAAGGCTGATGCCTGAAAAAATGTGACACAGTATATCTTACACGTGTCAGAATATCACAATACAGTCAAACCTGTGAACCTGCGAACAATGGCCATCAAATGCAGAGAAGGTATATGACCTCAATTTTTACATATAACAGCAACACTATTGTGCAAATTACAATCTAGCACTAAGATTTAGATGTAGTAAAAACTTATGAGTCGTCAGGTAAAAGATGGGTCGGTCAGGTAACAGGAAACAAACCATTTTTTTAGGCCTTAGCAGAGTAAAATGAAAACTGACCAAAACAATGCTTTGCACCTGTTTTCAAGAGACAAAATCCAAGGATGATTCATAAAATAACTTACTCGTTTAGCTGTCGCATGCTGGTCCCCCTCTTCCCAAATCTTTTTGTTTTTGATAAGAATTTTGTATCTTAGTTGATTAGGGGATGGTAAAACTGGGTCATCAGTGAAATCTGAGTCAAACAAGAATTGCGTGACTAATTTTTCACCAAATACCGTCTGAAATGTATAGAAAAACCATAACAACACAATAATCAAGACAATGTACTAATAGCAGAGAATGATGAGAATGAGGCTATCCTTTGAACTAGAGCCCTGCAGAGTGGCGCCAATGCTTGTCTGTTTTACATGTTGGCAACTGGGCCACATTAGATTTTGAGTTTGAACATGATAAAGTATAATTTTGACCAAGATTTCAAGTTAAAAAGGAGCATTACTCCAAAAATATTTTTTTTCAGAATAATGTCCCTTGTCTTGCAACTGTGCCTAGTCATAATAATCAAGTACTCCAAGAGGAGTGTTGATATCTTTAAAAACATTGAAACTTTTGCATGACAACGCTGCTGCAGCGATCATAATAGCTCGGATGTTTTCTTCAAAAACAGATGACTAAAAATGTTGGTTTACAGTTATGTGACCCGAACCTTTAGCAGTGGGTTAATAGAAAGGCATTATTTTTGTTTACATCACTTGCTTGTACTGAAAACTAAAAGCCGGGATAAGGAATGCAACAAGAGAGCCATGATGGCCTTTTATTCGCTCACCTGAATAATGACTGCAACTTCTAAAATGAAGCTGACAATGATTTTTTCTCAGACAAACTTTAAGACGAACAATAGCACTTTAAAATGAATCGTGTGATATGAATATCGAGTAATAATATAATATATAACCCTGAAGTCTTCACCAAGGGAATAAATATTTAGCAGAAGTACTTACCCTGAATATATGAGCCATCTTCTGTTGTTGTGCTATGGAACAATGATTTTCTAAGGACAGAATCACAGGATAAGGGGACGTTACAAAAGCACTTTTATTTATGGCATCAACAACCAACTGAAAACAGAACAATAAACTTGAAACTATTAACATGTACAATATAATAACAGGGATGTTTTTTGGTACCCACCAAATTGGAAAAAAATCATTTTATTTCGCACAGAAGCAGGGATTTTTTTACACTGATGTTTTGAAATAAAATGTTATACAATTTTGCCATTACTGGTCCACTACTACCACATGAGAAGGATTTAATGTTATTAGTAGATTTTAATTTAACAGGATTTTATTACAAATGTATCATGTTCAGTTGGTATGAATAATATTATCTACATAAAATGATAATGTTTTCATTATAAACAATTTTCTGTAGCCAATTAAGAGTTGAGTCCCTTAATGTCACAGGTATTAATAACAAAATTCCAGGTGTGACCATGGTCCACTGGTTAGTGTGCTAGACATGTAACCTGGCGATCCAGGTTCGAATCCTGCTAATGGCAAGTCATACCCTTCTATGAAAATTTGACAAAAATGTCAATTTTCCTCCATATGTGGAGAGGTTGTCAGCTTGTTGTGAATAGGTAAGTTAATACAAGTTAGCATACAGACTAGGAATACTGGCCAGGTGAATCAGCCGCCGTATATAACTGAAAAATGTTTAAAAAATGGTGTTAAACCCCAGTGAAAAAAAATCCATATAAATCATACCTTAAATGATATTTTGGTGGTGAGTGTATGTCCATGATATATTATAGGCATACCATCATCACCATCCCAGCAATCTAACTCAACACATCGACATCCAGTCAGCAAAATCTTAAAACAAGAAAAAAACATTCATTATACCGCATAAGTCGAAGTTGAAACCAAATAGATATATGTGACAGGGTTGTTTTTACGGATTATGTTTGCTTTGAGATTGACTTGTTATTTTAATACTGTTGACTTTGTACGGGGACTGAAGAGTACTTTTTACTTTTTATTGTGTGATATTTGGTGAGAAGATATCACTTTGTCAACTGGTCAGTGATTGGTTGAATCATGGAGATTTGTTTTTTAGAGGGAAAATGTTTCACTTTGGTCATTATGTTTGTGGAGGCAGCATCTCTTTGATTTTGTCTAGATAATTATGTTGAAGGTGATTGGGATATATGATAGTTTGACAATTTCTTTGTTCTTGTATCTAGATTACCTTAAAAGCTTGATCTAGCATTATTCATTCATATATTTTCTGGATAATTGCAATTTCAGTTAAAACTTTACATTTTACCAGTTTCATGCTTGATCTCAAAATGGCAGAATTCCTATTGAATGATCTTCTTTAATAATTATTTCAACACTTAAATTTATTAGGCACATTTCTACCCAGTCTTTTCACCACTTTGTTATCATTTAACTTTTAGATCTACCAGTAAACTAACAGCCATCACAGAGTTAGTGTGTATGTGGAGCAGTACCCTATACTGGTGAGTGTATTGTATGAATGTTACTTGTAATTTGTGCTCTTCTGTTTGTTCGTATGATTTACTAATTGTGTCATATTGATTTATGATTGTATGGCCACTAGCTGTATATATCTTTATATTGTTAGGTAAAATCTACATATTATATTATTGTTTACATGGTATCACTTTATGTACCTGATTTTGACGTATCATAATATTCATTACTGTGTATTATTTCAATTGCAGGTCACAGTATTATCGTCATTATTGTCTTCATCATCATTGATTAGTTTTATGAACAATAAATTGTAAAAATTGAACTCACAACTTGCTATTATTTTTATTCCTGCTATGGGAGAAAATGGCAGGCAAAGTTACATATATAAAAAAATGAGAAAAAATAAACTAAATAATAACAACACTATCCACATGGATACTCTTTAGAACAATTTCCCAGATGGATAATTTACATAAATGGAACACAATTCAAATTAGCACAAAAGTACCAAGCTTATTAATCAAGCTGATAATTCAATATCATGTTCAAAAATAAATTTTGCATAAAATATCAAAATCCAAAAGATGGTAAAAAATTGGTAGCCGTGATTGAAAAGTTATACGTCACTTTGACAAAGAAACCTGATTTTTGAACGACCATTGAATGAATCAAACAGTAGAAGGGTCACGTGACGCGGAACACAGACACATGGTTCGAAACTAGCACAATCAGTGCATGCGCCGCTGCACACAATTTTGTATGAGTAAGCTACGTAAATCAAAATTGCAATCATGCATTTTGATCCTGAGATATATGTATATCAAAGTAAGTATAGTTTTATTTGCTTAAACACACCATTAAAATGATGACCGCACTTTAATCGTTAGTGGCCCGGAATTACACAACTAATTGTACTCAGTAAATTAAGTTTAGCAACGGGCGGTTTATAGTGCGCTATTTTCTAATATTACTTTTAAGTACATATTCTCCTACTCCTAAACAGTATGGGCAAGAATCCCATGCAATGAATTTGAAAGATTTATTACTTTCTCAAATGATAAATTATGAAACTAACATTCAACTTGAAATATCAGACATTTTCAACCACGTGCTCAACTTTTAAGGAATCTGTATGCAATGCTTTTCCTGTAGCCACTCTCATCGTCTTTTATTTTAAACATCTTCCTCAAAAGTTTTTGCATTGGAATTCATCGATCAGAAGTGGGTACAATTTGTATTTATATTTTGGTCAGTTCACGTGCGAAGGCAGAACAGCCACGGAGTAACACGAGCATAATCGAATGGACTATATTCTGTACAAAACCGTTTCGTTCCGGCAATGTCTCAAAACTGAGTTGTTTCCCTTACACAAAGAAGGACAGGTATATAATGCGGCGCCGTTCCCGATGTTTGGAATACTTTTTCATTTTGAGGTCACATGTTCTTTAGTTTTATAATACAATATATCATATAAAGATATTTGAAATACTACACACGATGAAATTATGTTGATTTAGGCTAATACTTGTGTATGGTATAGACAAAGACCTGTATGCATAGCACAAGTCTTTGTTTTCCGCACATTTTTCTTCGAATAAATATTTGTTTGAAAAAAAAAACACAGCGCTTCTATCAACTTTTTATTCCTTAAAAATTTTTTGAAGACAAATTTGGAAGGAAAGTTACGTACCTGTGTTTATTTGCAAGTAAAAATTAAGATTCTTTGGGCAAAGCGTAACTAATTTTCGTGTGAGAGTTACAATACCTATTTTGTCTTTGTAGAAAAGGTGCTCGAAAAAACAGCGCCGTAACTGATTCCATTTTACATTCTTGATTTTTATCGATTGTTCTAGTTTCAATAAATGGAAGCAATTTAAAAAAATGGTTAAATGCTATCTGACTTATGAATATTAAAACATGATCTAATCCACATGTTTTCGGTCCCAGAAAGAACGACTTCCGGCACGTGCACGGGCTCAGCAATTGGTCGTCATTCTCCAGCGGGAAAATTAGCCGACTACGCATTAAATTTTCTCAACGGTTTTACTTGAGAAAGAAAACTGTCTACCGAAAACTAAGAAAAAAGCTCCTTTAAATTCGGCGAAAGCCGGTAAACTTTCGTCCATGTGGCAGCATAACATTCCAACGTAAAGACATAGGCCAGCAATACCACGGGTATGAAGTCTGTTTTGAATGGTTCTAGACAGCTAGATATGATTCGCCAATGTAAACGTGGAACTGACAAAAAAGCTATTACGCCATAACGTTATTACATAGGTATCAATCGTTTATTTACCTGAGCCGTTTGCCGCAGCGTATTCGTCCCTGTGCCCACGTGGCATTGCTGTAAGCGAGATTTAGTGCTTGCACTCACACTAAATGCTGTGAAATAGCCCTAGCAGATGCTCCACCTTACACCAGGCCATGTTTCAGCCATATGACTTGGATGTATAGTAATAGCACCGCGCTTTGCTATCTTTAGGAATTTTAACGTTTTTGCGTTCATTGTCACTCAGGTCTGTACCGAACGACACACATCGTAAAAATGAGATCGATTTCAACATTGTCTGTGTACTCATATTCTTTACATGTTCACAAGCCGTAACGCTACACGAGGAAATCACGAATTGCGTGATTTTTGTTCAAAATGGCGCGGATGAAAAAAAAACGAAAGCTGTAATCCGCAGAGTACACGTTTACAGCTGTACTTAATTTTTACACATTGGCGTGTACGGAAATCGCTGCTAAAGTTAATTCAATGAGTACGAAATTTCCAAGGTAAAAATACGGTCAAAGTTGGGTTAAGGTCCATCCGTATAAAAAGGTCATACTATGAACAAGAACCATCTTAAGCGCATGTTTTTATTAATATGATACTAGTGCGTGTATGCATGCATAAAATTTCTAATTCACAGTAGATCGTCGACAATGAGACCACATTCGGGACCCGAAAATCGGTCGTGATTATAAGGTGGTCTCATTATCAAGTTGATTTATAAGGAAATTATTGAAAGCCGACCCGACAATAAGTGGTCGTTTTAACAAGGTGGTCGTAATATTGAGGTGGTCGCTTTATGGGGTTTTGCTGTATTATGTGGAAACATGCCAACTGCAAATGAAGGCTGATATTTTTCTTCTTTACAGTGATCTTCGTCCATTTGTTTATTTGTATTTTAATATTTTGATTGGATTCACAACAAATGAGATAACAAAAAAACGGTACCTGGCTGTATAGTTCCACGGATGAGTCACCTTTAAGTTGATGCGATGTAAGGTAGGTGTTGTGACTGGAACCGATGTAATAATGAGCCAATGGGTGATCCATATCCTGCAACCGTTTGTACAAATGTCATAAACCAAGTCTCATATTTTCACGTCATTTTAAACAAGATTTTAGCATCATTTAGGGCCGAACTACCGATTATTCTCTCATAAAACCCCACGTTTTGTGATTGAGAAAAATCAAATCGTGACTAAAAATAAATGATTCAATAACCATTTAAATAAAATCCAATGCTTTCCATAAATAGTTTCTAAACAATAAAGCGCCATTTTGGAAAATCTGAACGAGAAGATACTCCACCGGGGACTGTTAACAAGGAGTGTTTGGTTTTCAAGGTAAATTATGAATCGGAGTTATGATATAAAACGTCTTTCAGATCGTTAAAGAGCAATACACATCGTATGGACCCATTCCATAGACACACACCTCTTAGCTAATCTTGCTAATGGTATACAATCTAGACATCCCTAACACACCCAATGGGATAAAACGCTTTTTATTTACATACTATGGGTACCAAAACCTTTATGTTTGAAAATTCAAATCTTATCTAAGATATGTTTATGAAATGGTCCATTAGTCTCATATGCTGTATCAGCCGAGTTAATGTGGCTGACAAATGTGACAGAAAACAGAAAAAGAAACAAAATTACGATTCACAGGAATAAATTTCAGTAACAGTCAAATGAACCTGTTTTATCAGTTTAAAAATGTAAATGTTGTAGTCCATGATTATTTATCGATTAAATCATTTACTGCTGAAGTTGACGAATAAAACTAACTTCAAAGAAATAATGGTAATGATGACTTAATTCATTTTTAATGAATGTGGCAACGTTAAATGTCGCACTTACCGTTAAGTGTCACAACGTTGTCGTTAAATATCGCAAACGCCGCTAAATGTCGCAAAATCTTCTGCCGTTAAATGCCACAAATTTAACGTTATTTTTTTCTGCCGCTAAATGTTGCATCCCTACCGTTAAATGCCACAATGCGTATTTTCAGGGGAAACTCAAAAGTAGAAGGTGGGATTATACTGTTTTACTCGTTGGGGGAGTATTTGTGAATATTTAGTTAAATTCAAATCTTGAACAACGGAGGCTTATTTATCAGCCTGCTGGTAAGGATAGCTTGGGGAGCGCAGGGGGTACTATGGGAAGGGGTCCACGGGCGAGGGGAGGGAACCCGTGGAGAGGGGACCCAGGGGGACGGGATGGGATGGGGCACCCCGGGGAAGGTGGGGGCACCCGGAGGGTACATCGAGCTGTGTATGCTGCATTCGTGTTAAGCAATTAGAAAGGCTGGTCTGTGTTTTACAGTTGAATTATGTAATTATTGTATAAGTAGATTTTTATACCTGTCACATATAATAATAAAAAAATATTATAAAAAAATGACTAAATGTGTAAGCGCGGGAACGTCGGATCCAAACAAAATTATATAAATATATGAACACGGGCCATTTATGAAGCAAAAACTACACATGTCTCCTTGTAGTGGACCGACGTTTCAATCGGAAACTTGCAACCAAAATGTTTGTTTCTTTTTATTTAGTTCGAAGGTTGGTTTTTAAATTTGTATTGTATTCGTCGTCCTTTGCTGATATTCAATGAAACAAGGAATGTTAATTTGAGTACTACTGAATACATGAACACACAAAAAACATTATCATTATGCATGTAGATCATATATGACCGACAGAATACAAAAGCTCGTATATCATGTTCCACTAATAAGACAAAGTCGGATCGGGTGGCTATAATTCCAGAATATTAATTGTGCAGCGGTCTCATGTCTATGGGATTTTAAGAAAATACAATATATATATACTTTTAAATTCCCCTGATCCCAGGCAGGATCCGCTTAGAGGTAATAGGCCATCATTTATGTTAAGTACATTGTTCCCGAAGAATGCACTGGTTCGAATCTAGCGACTAAGTCAGCCTCTGTAAATGATCCATGGATTAGTAAAATGTTAAATTATGCTTGTCGAAAATTGCCACAACATGCATGTCTTAAATGTGTTAACAACGCAATATTGTGGACTAAATAATACTGAGGGTCATAATTCTGATATAAATATTATATACACTATTCTAGTGTTCCACAGAAACAAGTTTTTACCAGACTTTCTTTCTATTTTTAGTTAAGGCGACCTTGAACTTGATCTCAGTGCAACCTATCCGTTGTTGTATCAACTTGTTTAACAATTGTCCATGACTCTGGCTACAAGGGTTGGACGGTGATTACATATTCCTGTTGATCATGTACATACATTCATGCTAAGTTTCAATGAAATCTTACAAATCACATCCAGTATGACTCTGAATGTAAAAATGGAATTTATGATTGACCTTGGCCACAATGTTACTAATTTAAGCGGGCTATGATGAAGATATTTTTGTCAAGTTTCATTACTATATAACACGTCGGTAT
The DNA here is from genome assembly GCA_008271625.1 of Lutraria rhynchaena. Taxonomy (NCBI): domain Eukaryota; kingdom Metazoa; phylum Mollusca; class Bivalvia; order Venerida; family Mactridae; genus Lutraria; species Lutraria rhynchaena. The sequence goes on along the minus strand of VIBL01000001.1, from coordinate 11,836,503 downwards.
CAAGATGTTGGCCCGACTTGTAATAACTTTTCTTATTATTAACATGTGACAAATGTGTTTTAAATATAAACAAGAACTTTTACGTTCCTTTTGTATCAAAGTTTAAATCTGCTTATTAGAAGTCAAAGTGGCAGCCATTTTGGTCGCCATTTTGGATTTCTCGACCCGCACCAAATTTGCAATTTGCAGTCCAATTAACTTCAAACCTTCTTCAATATCTTGATTTTTGTAGCTAGTGAATATATATGACAGTGAAAAATGATAGACAGCGCCAGAAAATTTTAGATTTCAAAGAAGATGATTCCAGCGAAAGAGGTCAATAACTTAAAGTAACAACATATTCTATCACTAGCAGCCTGATGGGTAGGCCCCCATTATTCAAGCCATGATCTCATTTGGTGACAAAATACTCACCAATATTTACCCACTGATTGAGATAATAATATCACAAGAAAACACGCATTGTGACAATAACAGTAAGTTTGCGATATTTAGACAGAAAAATTGCGACTTTTTACGTTAGAAGATTTCGCGACATTTTACGGCGGTTGCGACATTTAAAGGTGCCATAATGGGAAACTTGAAGCAAGCCAATTAAGTACGTACTTGTAATAGACACTTTTTTCTGAAGAATTCATTGCTGGAAATTTGATCCAAATAACTTCCCACAGTACATTAAATAAAGCCAAAGTACATAATTGTTCAAAGACTCATTCACATCATCCAAGACATATCAAATAAATATTAAATTCTCATATAAATTGTTAATAAGACTTCGACAATGCATGATTCAATAGAGAATGAAAACAATTTTGTTTTTTATTGTTTTGCCTTCCGTAAAATCAAGTCTTTGTACTCATATACGCTTTGCATCAACAGAACGGATACCAGCAACAGTTTGTTTAAACAGCATGGTCAGTGGCACTTAGTACTATCTAACGTCCGAGGGGATTCGAATATCACCCAACAGACAAAAAATGATTTAGGGTTCTCACGATTCACACCACCCCCGAGGTACAATCCCCCAATTTGTACTATCCCCGAGGTACAACCCCTCAATTTGTACCTTCTCTGAGGTACAAACTCACAATTCACACCACCCCCAAGGTACAAACTCACAATTCACACCACCCCCGAGGTACAATCCCCCAATTTGTACTATCCCCGAGGTACAACCCCTCAATTTATACCATCTCCCCAATTTGAACCTTCTCCCAGAAGGGCAACACCGCGCTCATCCTCTCAAATTTTCGAGCCTCCGCTTTCGAAAAAATTATAAATACGAGGTTTTCCCCGTATTTATAAAATAAAAATCTTTTTTATCCGCCCGGTTTATAATATAATTTTATGTACCCCTTTTCTCGAAAGGTAAATTTCTTATATTCCAAAGGGGTGATTGATATTGTAGTGTTTGGGTTAATAATATTAAATGAGAGCGTTTCCACTATACGCTCTCTCCCCATCTCTTCCCAAAATATTTTCGTCGTTTTACCTTCCATTACCTGAAACATTCGTTTTTTTCGAGCCGGTTCGTTCGTTATATATTTCAAATCGATGTCGAGCGTGTAAATACCCGGCTGTTTGAGGAGCCAGCTTTCTCTACCACTCGGGTAATCGCTACTCGCGGGATGCGGATACCCAACCACATCATCGTGTTTAATATACTCGTTCGGCGACATATTAAAGGCGGCTGTGAAATGCAAGAATCGTGTACCTTTCCCATCAGTAACCTCGATTTGATTTTGGTCTCGACGCACTTCGATAACGGCATTTTTATCAATATTGAGCGAAAACAATAAAACGGTCAATTGGTTGCTCGTAAAACTTAGTATAACCGAATTTAGTTGTCTAATTTTCTTATTTCTTCCCGCGATGACTTCGCTAATATCAGCTTGCATCCTATCGATAATTATCTTTAACGTCTCTTCGTCTTTTTTATCTATCAGCTTTACTATATCCTTTTTAAGAATGTTTACCCCTCTTTCGATATTACTCATTATTTCCCGCGTAATTTTTTCTTCAGCAGCTTTATCATCCAACGCCCATTCCTTCTCGAGTTTATCTATTTCGGCTTCCAATTTTTCCTCATCGATATATTTTTCCAAATTTTTTCTCATCTTTTCCACAATATCTATTTTTACTCGTTTCAACTCTTTTTCGTCCAAACAACTTTTTACTCGTTCTTCCACAGTGTCCAACGTCCGTTTTAAATTATCCAAGTCGTAATCTTTTATAGCTTTATTTATTCTCCTCATCACAAACGATTTAGGCGACGCATCTCCCCCATCCGTAGGCATACCGAGATTGGTAATATTTTCTCCAAACATGTTAATTTCTCCCCTTTTCAAGAAATTATTATTTATATACGCCAATGACACCTCCGATTCGGGAGCTGCTTCCGCTTTAGGCATTCGTCCAAATTTATCAACAGGCATTTTTTTATTTCTTCCAAATTTCGTTTAATACGTGTAAACATAAATGCCCGCAAATAACCGACCCTTTCGGTTGTACCTGATCCTTATTGTAAAATATTTTCGGTTTTAAATATTTTACCAACTCTTCCGGCGGACGTATTCCGTATCCGTCGAAATAATATTTAATTCCCTCCTTCTTAATCCAACAAACCCAATGCGTACCCCCAGCGTCGCGGGAGCCAATCCCATCACTCACGTTCGTATCGTCCAAGTTTAAAATGCCGCATTCTCTATTTCGCGGTCTCGCGGGGAGTCGATCTCGCATAAAAACGCCGCGAAAGTGGGGAATGTTTAACTCTTTGACCGCGTTCTCCAATTCGAAATTGGTTAACGGTTTGATAGGTAAGTCGTTAATTTTCATTTTTAAAGATTCTTCCAATTCTTTAATACGATAATCCCCGAGCGCGTAAGTGTCAATTCCGTTCGGTAAAATATACCTTTTATCATCATCCGCGCTCAAGGCGATTTTATTTATTTTTTCCGTATACATTTCGTGTTTATGATTTCTTAAAATACTCATCTTTCTTAATTGTTCTTCACCCGTGAATAAACATTCTTCGTAATCCTCGAATCCAATACTTTTTTCCACAACACCCTTTTTTATCCCCTTGCATTTTTTCTCTTCGAGTCCTTCGAACATTTTATAGGAATATAATTTAGCCCTCAATCCCACAAAAGCCTCTATGATTTTTCCTCCCGTCTCATCTTTCATCATACCGATCACTTTTTTGTTACAATTTGAAAAAATTCCAAATTCGTGATTAGGGTCGAAATTACTCGTGTCAAATTTTTCTTTTATATCCGAGGCGATATCTTTATAAAAATCTTCCGTTTCAATTTCGTACGCTAAACTATCCGTATCCGTAAATAACAATTTAGCCTTTTCTCCGTATTTCTTTTTTATATAATTGTAGTGAAAATCGTACATCAGAGTTTTGCTTAAATCCAAAATGCATATTCCGAGATAAACCGGTTTGTCAAATTTCAATTCAGTTTTTTTCATATGCATGGCGATTAAATTCTCGTCGAAAATGGTGGATCCGATAAAATTCGGTTTGGCCGCCTTTTTTTTCGCCTCCCTTTCGTTGGTAACTAAATTGATATTCCTACGATTTCTAATATTTTCTATCGTTTTTCCAAAAACGGAATTGTTCATCAACTTGAAGAAATCTTTCTCAAACTCGTTTTTCGCTTTAGCTCTCAGACTCGTATTTAGATCGATATATTTCTTCATAAAAGCCGATTCCTCGAACTTAATACCTCGATGAATTTTTACGAGTTTTAATCCTAAATCGAGATACTGTTTTAAATTTCTATGATGGATCACATAATTTTTCTTATCTTTTAAATTCGGGATTAATTTCTCTACACCGTCCCTCTTTACGTGTTCCGGAGCGAGAGGATACTCGGTGTGTGATGGGTGTAATTCTTTCGGATATTCCAAATCAACTTCCAAGATACAAGGAATATTTCTCCAATTTTCTAATTCTTTCTTGTTCATCCATCTAAAATTTCCAGTAGGCAACGGTTGTGACATCGCCCAACCGTATAGATTGTTAGCGTCTAAATACATGATATATTTCGAAGGTTTACCCGGGTCGTATTTTTCTCCCATATATTTATTATTCGCCTTAGCGTACCTCTTCGAAATCATAGAGACCCCGCCCCTCAAACCTTCTTCGAACATGAGCAACATATCCGGGTCCGTCAACAAATCTAGTTTTGCCCTCGTGATTTTCAACATGGCGTCGTAGGCCAAACTTGGTGTTGTATAATACCACGAGGGATCCACCTCGTAATATTTTAAACAAATATCTCGAAAATTCTCAAACACGTCCGCCAACAACAACACGTCCGTCTTATTATACAAATCGTGATAGTTTCTAAACGTTTTACATCTAAAAACCCTCCACACCTTCTGAGCGTGAGCGTATTGTTCGTCGGTAATATCTTTCTCAGTCAACCTCGAGTAAAACGCTTCTTTCGGAGGTAAAGACGTCGCTTTGAATTTCTCCGCGGAATCTACCCATTCGTAAGGATATATACCCTTTTTCACGATTAACTCCCTCAGACGATTATCTTTAAAATATTTTTTTATCGTCGAAAATTGATCCTTTTCCAAATTACCCGCGAGCGTATCTAAACTAGAAGCCATAAACTTGTAACTGTCTATAAACCTAAGCGTGTGTTTTATTTCTATTTCCTGCCCTTTTTTCAGTCCTTTCTTCGCGATATAGGTTTTACCCGTGGGTATCTTTTTCGAAAAACTAATGTATTCTTCCTCCGTTTTCGCGATACAGTCGAGATCGCCCGGAGTTTTCCCCAAATTTTTGATAAATAAATGACTATCGTAGCCGGCTAGATTGTGAAATATCACGGGCGTGAAATTCGGGATTTTATAGCCGAGATTGCACGACTTATGCGCCGCTCCTCTATATTTTCCGGTAAAATGACAGTGATCGCGAACCTTATCGTTTCCGAGCTCTTTATCGCAGATACAACACCTCGTCGCTCGTTCGAAATTTATTTTATCATTCTCGTCGAATATCATGAATTTCCTCTTTACGGCGGAAATTTCTTTCGCGATTTCTTCGATCGTCTCTACGAATTTTTGACCAACGTCTTCATCGTCACTCTTTGCCGTATAGACGATAGGATCCTTTTTATACACCCTGTCGTCGAAACACTTGACGTAAATGCAAAACCCGGCTGGAATGTGATGTTGATATTTTTTAGTATAACTCTTTTCGGGATTCGAGGCACACGTGTGGATTGGCACGAGAAAAGATTCGAAATCGGCGTAAATGACGAAAGGAACTCTCATTTTATTACTATAGTTTTTGAACTCGATGAAAGAGCCATCCTCGGGCAGTTTGATCGCCACAATATCTCTTTTGTAGCACCATTCTTTATGATTATCCAACGCCGCTCGTTTCGTGAACGCGTTTAAACAGTTCCAACAAAAAAGTTTTCTATGTTGATCCTTCGAAAGCTGCGAAGATAATAATCTACTCGGATTTTTTATCCAAGCGTAATGCGATTTTTCACCATCGTCAAACAAGTAAAGAACTATCGGGTTTTCTACTTCTCCCTTCTTATTGAAATAGAGGGGGTAAAAGTGATCCACGCTTCCCCCTATAACGACTATTTTAATTCCCGGATTTTGCTCTTCGAATTTACGTATATCTTTGACAGCCACGGGATACTCGATTCCCTCCATGTTTAACGTATTTATTTTACTTTTTAAATCGTTATCTATACGTTGGGCGTCTCGGTCTTTCGGGTTTAAAGCCCTCAAAACGCACCATAGAAAACACTCGTTATCGTTATTTTTCATATTGATAATAGCCTTCTTGTCCGCTATTTCTTTCGGTAACGGAATGTAAGTACTACCTCTCCACGGTTCGTAAACTACCGTGTGAATTTCGAACCGATCGATAGAATGAAATATCCAACCGCTGCCCATATTTTGAAAAGTCGCCATATTTTCCAATATTCTTTCGGTTATATCGTCGTCGTACAATTCTTCAACGTTCGTCGCTTCGTTAATAATTTCTAGATGGGAAACGAAAGGCGCCTCCGCTATAACTTCTTCGCCAGTCGCGAGGTTGGGTTTTTTCATCCGACATCTTAAAACCGCCCTAATTTTATGTCGGCGGTGGTCATCGAGATGAATTATTACTCGCGGTCTAACCGCTCTAAAAAACTCTCGAGGATCGTAACCCGGTCGTCCTTCTATCGTGTCCACAGTCGTAAATTCTCGCAAAGCGGATTGACTTCTTACCATCGTGAAAGACGGAGACTGTCGCCTCCTCGTTTCTTCCGAGATCTCTTCCAACACTCGATTAATTTGACCTTCGTCCACGTTATCGGTTAACCAATTCGTAAAACGATTAATATTTTCTCGCGCTCTCGCGCCTAAAGCGCGGGCGCTTGATACAACGTTCGACGCGGTACGTTGCATCGCGTTACTAATTCTTCTGAAGAAATTCATCGTTTTTTATAAGAAAATATTTTTTCTTAAACCAATTTCAAAAATAATTTAGAATAACGTATCCTAAATTATTTAATTTTTTTTTCGAGCGTGATAGAATATTTTTTCTCGTAAATTCTCCCATCGTACGCTTTTATAGTATGTATCGTCGTGTTAAAATATCGCGCCGCGGCGCGAATAGAACGGAAAGAGATCGTTTCGTCGGTATCTATATTTTTCGCGCTAACTCGAACGGGCGTGCTATCAATCGTTTTTAAATAATCGTATTTGGGCGAATAAATTTTTCGCTCTTTTACTTTTACCGGTTTCGGAGGTTTTGGTGATCTCTTAGGTTCGGAAATTATATTTTTTTCGACCAATAATCGTGTCAATTCGCCTTTATTCAACAACGAGCGACCGACGAGATTATTTTCTTTCGCTAAACGTTTAAGTTCTGGAAGAGAGTACAACATTTTTTTATAAGAAAGAATATTTTTTAAATTAATTCATTTTTCGAGTTTTCCTACTTTTCAAAATATTTAAGTCATCTACTCGGAAAAAACATTTTTTAGAAAGTCGTATCAACTCACAATCCTCACCCTCTTCGCAAGAAAAGGGATCAGTTAATCCCACGATATAATCTCCATCAATTTCAGTTATTTTTATATATTCTGAGCCACCGTTAGAATAAGTAAATCGCGCTCCATGTCCGATTTTAAAATTTAAACTTTTATGCGCGCAATCGTATAACGCGGGGGAGAAAAAATATGGATCGTTTTTATACGCCTCTCGACTATTCCATTTCGGAATATCGTTGTGGGATGTAAATTCGAAATCGTTGATTAACGGATATTCGCCTTTACCCCCGTTAACTATTTGTTTGTTCATTTCTTTCGTCATCATTCTTTTTTCTATAAGAAAATATTTTTTTTTAATTAATTCACTTTTTCCGTTTCTCAATTCCGTCGCTAACGCTCCGAGTTATTTTAACCCCTTTCATCGTGTTATCGTTTCCGCCCCTTTCGCGAGTCGGTTCGACGTCGATTTTTCTTTGTTCGAATTCGTTTTCCGGAACTCTATCAAAAGCGGGATTGAGCGGATGTTTAATTCCTCTAAATTTTTCATCGTTCATTTTTTAAAAAAGTTTAAAAAATCTTTAAAGCGAGTTAAATCGATCGCGTTTTTCAAGTATTCGACGTAACTAAGTTTTACCGCGTAAAGTTCGAGATCTTCGACGGAATGAAACGTAAAACTACAATTTTCGTATTTTTCGAATATTTCTCTAACAATCTGTCTATCGTATAAAGTTTCGATCTCGGTCGAATCGTCGATAATTTTTAAATTAGACGAAAATCGCGTCTCTCTAACGATATCGTCGGGGTCGGCCATCGAGCATTTTAAAACTATTTTAATTTTGTGATGTCGACGTTTACTCAGATAATCGAGCACGAGAGGTCTAATCGCGTCTAAAAATCTATAAGGCATGTGAGATTCTCGACCTTTTATTACGTGCGTGGTGATGCTATCGTCGAAAACCGATTCCGCTCGTTTTATCGTAAATTTCATTTTTTTAAAAATTTTTTAAATCGTTTAAGTATTTTTACCGATTCGGGTAAAAATAACTTTTTTTCATAACCCTAAGCGGCTGCGGAACCTCTCGAGTCAAGTTGATCTTCCTTCCAAAGCGAATAGATCTCATTCTTCAAATACTCATCATCATCATCATCATCACTAGAATCTTCTTCCAGTAACTGGTCGTAAACTATCGTTTGAATTTCGAGTTGATCGATAGAATGAAATATCCAACCGCTGCCCATATTTTGAAAAGTCATCATATTTTCCAATACTCTTTCGATCATATTATCGTACAATTCTTCGACGTTGACCGCTTCGTTGATAATTACTAGATTAGACCAGAAAGCCGCCTTTTCTACGATTTCTTCGTCGGTAGCGAAGTCAAATTTTTTCATCCAACATTTTAAAACCGCTCTAATTTTATGCCGGCGATGGCTATCGAGATGAATTATTACTCGTGGTCCAACCGCTCTTAAAAACTCCCGAGGGTCGTAACCTGGCTGCCCTTCTATTACGTCTACGGTCGTAAATTCCCGCAACGCGGATTGCGCTCGTTTTATCGTAAATATATTCATTTTTCTTTTTTCTTATAATAAGATTTTTTTAATTTAAAATTTAAATTTTTCAACCGTAAACCGCGCTCAACTTGTTACCGTCCGATTGAAAGGTCATTAACCTATCGCTAATCACCAACGCGTAAGCCATCGTGTCGGCCGGCACGTTATCCCCGAATCGAGCTTTGACGTTGATATCCGTGACGGAATGTTTTAACCTTTCGCTCTGTTTGCTCACGTCGAAAACGAACAGCGGGAAAAGAGCTTTATAATCGTAAGGAGAAATATTCGGATTCGAAATAAGTTCGTCCGTTCTATAAAACTCGGATCTGAAACTAGCCGCGTCGCCGTAAGCTCTCGAAAATTTAAATTGCGTAAAATCCAACTGATAATCCGTTTGCGGATATCGCTCCGAGTTGAGCGTGACGTACATGTTGATCAAGTTGACGTGGTCAAAAAGCGCGGGATTTCTCTCTTGGCTGCCTTCTTTATCCGTTTGAAACCCGATAACGATCCAACGGGGTTTTTCCGGGCTGGTTTTCGCCGACAATCTCCAAGAAAAGCTCGACGCCTGCGGGACGCCGATCGAGTCGCATTGTCGCATACGATAACCTACCGGGAGAGTAGCTTTGGATTCGATCGTTTTGTACAGAGCCATTTTTTGCGTATCGGCGGGCTCGACGTGAGGAACGTACCAAGAGAGTTTGGAAAGAGTTACTTTACCGGCATCCACCGCGCCGCCTCTAAAAATAGCGTCGTCGTCGGATCGTCGAACTAAAGTCAGCGTTTGTTTCATCCCGTACAACACTTTGTCGTAATCTTCGCAAAACCCGAAAATATGTTTTAGAGGAACTCGAAAACTAAACGTGCCTTTCGGATCCGGTAAAACGATTAAATAATTTTGACGAACTCCGAACCCGGTATTGTTGACGCGATGCGCGTCGGGATTCGTATCTTTATACCACAATTGATTCAAACCCTGAGATTTGGAAAAATCGTCGGGATATTTCAAACACCCGAGCATAGTCGTAGCTTGACCGGGATTAAAAAGAGATTCGATTTCTTGACCGGAAAGTTGATAGCGGATATTGTTGAAAAGGTATAAAAGACCGTTATTGGTTAAAGCGACGTTATCTCCGTTGGCGTAAGCCGTACCGTCCGCTTTCGTTAATCGTCCTTCGATTTGTAAAAAACTTTCGCTCGGTCGAGTAAATAAATCTTGCGTTTCGATGTTGATTCTAATTTCTCCGGGATTATTTAAATTCGTGCCCACGATGGGTTCGTATTCGTGAAATTCGTAACGCTCCGTATTTTCGTCGATCGCGTAAGATTCCGTTAAACTGTACATTTTTTTAATTTTTTAAAAACCTTTAAATTACTCGAGATAAATTTGGGGGTAAGATTTATCGTCTTTGATAAAAATTCGTTTAATTTTTATAAATTTATATTTAGGCGCCTCTTTTTCCACTTTGGGAAAAATTTTTCCTCCGTAAACGATTTTAACGGACGGTAAATAATTTTCGTGCAGAAAACAATTGAGATCGTCTTCGAAATCGATCATGGAGAGTTTTTGCGACTCGGTCAATTTCACGACCGAATGCTTAAATCCGAAATCGGTATCGCGTATTTCTTCAATTACCGCTCCGCCGAATCTTATATGCGCGGCGTGGATATAAACGGTAGCGGTATCGTATTCGTGATTTCTATAAATTTTATAAGTCGGCATTTTTTAAATTTTATAAAATTCTTTAACTAAATCGTCGATTTTACCGCCGTCGATAAGCGAACCGATAGAAACGGGTTCGACGTCGTTAACGTGTTTAGCGATAATGGCTTTAGATTTCGGAGTGAGAGCGCTTTTAGCTTTTTTGCCGACCGCGCTCAACGCTTTCTTTCCCGCTTCCGTCGCGGCGGATTTCCCGGCTTCTAGAGCGGCTTGCCCGACTTTTTGCGCGGCGCTCTTCATCATACTCTTGGTAAAGAAGCTAGCTAAAAAATCTAATAAACCGCTTCCGCCGTAAGCGTAGCGTCTGACGAAACCTCTATTTTTCGGAACGAGCATTTTTTTAAATTAGAGACGTTAATGTTTTAAATTGACTCGAATCGATTACGTTTAATCGTAACAGATCGTCGCACACGCCCAATATTTCGTCGCGTAATCCGGTATTTCCCGCGGCTTTGCTCGCTAATAAAAGTTCCAATCTCTCGAGAAGGTCGTTGGGGTTGGAAAGACCCGAACCTTTCGATCCGAAAACGTGTTCGAAAAACCGAACTTTGTTAAACGAGCGATTCGTAACCAATTTGCCTTTAGGATTATACCTCTCGTATCGAGCGTTCGTTCGATCTAATAAATGTCGATAATTTTCTAAATCTCGGTCGGTATATTTTTTACCGCGATCCGGATTTTTAGAAGTAATAAGATCCCACAATCCTGGGGTGCCTTCGTATACGATATCGTCTACGAGTAAATCGTTGTTTTCCGTTATTCGAATAGGTTTGTCTCCCATAAAATATCCGCCGACTTCTTCCCTCACACCAAACTTTTTGTCGGAATCGCGATCTCGGATTAAAGCGCGGAGTCTATCGCTAACAAAGAGCGTGGAGGTGTCGACGGGTTCACCAGGTTCAACGTAGGGAAGGGGGACGTCTCGGCGTAATTCTTCCTTGATTCCTTCCGCGGTGTCTCTCTGCGCTTTTATTAAATCCTCGGTCGTCTTCTTTTGTAAATCCGTCACGGGTTTAAACGCGAGAGACAAATCCTCTTGCAGCTCACGTTCCGCGCCGCGTTCGCGCAGAAAGTTATCTTTGAGTCGTCGTTTTAAATCGTGAAAATCTCGAACCATCTTATCTCGCTGTTTGGAATCCGTAATTTTTAGAAAAGCCATATTTTTCTAAAAATTATAAACATCTTTAAATCGAACGTTTACCGTACGACTTAAAAGTACATTTATAATTTGATACTTAGGACGATTTCGTTAAAGGCATTTTGACTCCATCGTCGATTTCCCCGATCGTCTTTCGACTCGTTTTACGAATTTCTTCCTTTTGGGTTAAAAAATCTTCCAACTCGGAGCGAATCGCTTGAAACTCTTCGTCCGAAATATGTTCGTCATCGAGCGCTTTGGAGAGGAGGGAAGAGACGGTACTCAATTTGCTCGCGGCTAAAACTCGAATCTTTTCGTGTTTGCGAAGTTTGGTAAACAAACGTTTGCCAACGTATTTTCCCATAGCGGTGAGCGCGCTGAGACCCGCGGCGGCCACTCCCAAGACGGTCGCTTCGGGTACCGCGACTATCGTAGATAAAAGAATAACTCCACCCGCGGATAAGCCGGTGGCGGCGAAACTAAAACCCGTGCCGATAAAATCGACGAATTTGCAGACGCGTTTATATTTTAAACTCGTGGCTAATCTTTGACTTTCTTCGCGCGAAAAAATGGTACGAATTTCTTTAATTTTGTTTAATCTAAATTCTTGCGACTCCATTTTTCTAAAAAATGAAATCGTTTAACTTAAAGAAACATTCCGAGGAGGGGAATATTTTTAAAAGGGCTGTTGGCGCCGAGTAAAATTCCGGCTCCGCTATAAATCTGACCTCCCTTCATCAGATAGAGTCCTTCTCCGACAGATTCTAAACCCCTACCCATAGCGGGTTGCAAATATAAACCTTTCCCGTCAGTTTCGACTCGACAAATATTACCCCCTTTTTTCAGATAGAGACCGGAACCGAGAGCTTGGCTGACGGCTGTACTCCCTAATCCGGATAAAGCGCCTATTCCCAAAGCGGGTAAAACTTTGCCAGCCATCATAGGGAGGGCGCGCGCGGCTAGACCGGCCAAGAGGGGTAGAAAACCTCCCTCGATAGACGAATTGTATTCGAGTTGGGTTTTACTCATTTTTAAATCTAAACCGACTCCTTCGCTAGCGGCTCTTTGGATCCTAGCCGCTTGAGTGCGAGTGACGGCGATTAAATCGTTTCCGGTAAGATCTTCTCGACCGAGGCGGATCGTTGTGGACGTGCCGTTTTTAGCAGCTCGAAGAATTTTGTCTTTTTGACCTTCGGAAATATTTACGCGTATATGTTCGTACATTTTTTAATTTTTTAAAAACCTTTAAATTTCCCTAATATGAAAACGAATCGTAATATTTTCTCCGCGTAAATTTAACAAGTTTCCGTTTTGATCCGTAAGACTCGTTTCCAAATTGTTTATCGTCGATATAATAATCGGGAGATATACTAAATTTCGCGGCGTTTCCACAATTTTGTATCCGGGACTCACGTTGGGGAAAAAGGTGTAAATCGTATTTTGAACGAGCCCGTTGACGTAACTTCCGGAAATTATATTTACGTTGACTCTGATAGTGTTGATGGATAAAATGTCGACAACGTTTTCCGATTCGTGAAGCCCGCTCCTGTACACCGAAGATACGAAACCGAAAACTCTACCGATAGAATTGGGGTGGCGAAAATCGGCTATAAAATCTTTAGCGATATCGATTCTGGATTTCAACGTATTCGGATTCGCCGTCACGGAAATTTTATCGAGATAATTGGCTTCCTTCATTTTCTCCCGAATCGCGCGGTCGATATCCACGATATCGTAACTTCCTTCCGGAATGAGAAACGATTCCCAATCTTTCCCGTTGTTGGGAGAATAGCGAAAATGGTTATTATGGGAGCTAATATTGGGGAAAGAATAATACGTCTCGAGGTTAACGAGCGCAATTTCGTATCGTTTATCTCTATCGAGCTCTAGAGGCGGATGAAACATTGTCGTAAATTTAGTTTTATTGTTGGAAACGACGATCGAAAAAGAACTTTTTGGCGCCGTGTTTTTAGCGATATCGCGCAATAAGTTTTCCATATTTTTCGTATTGGGAAAATAGTTTTTAAATGATATAGAATTCGTCGAGACCGCGCCTGTATTTGCCAGCGTCTTTTTTAGAAGAGAGGTCGATGACGACGAATTTATACGGTTTCACCCAAGTTTCGCGGCACAATTTCTTAAATTGATCTTTGCTCATGTCTTGGCTCACGTGGTCGTTGTAGATGTGGTTTATATTTTTCAAATCTTGGGGAAAGAGGCAGATAAAATTGGCGTTTTCTCGAATCGTCTGCCGGGGTAATTTGAAATAATTTTGAGAGAGATAAAAACAGTCGACGTTGCTGTGTCGTCCTCGAACGTAATAACATTCGCACTTGTTTTGTTTTTCCAAGAGTAGATCGTCAAAAATCATTAAATTTTTATCCGAAGGATTTAAATCGCGCGGATCCGGAACATCCGAAGCGTGTTCGAAAAACTCGCAAACGAGTCCTTCCCGCTTAGGGTCTTGATCCCGCGTCAACACTTCGATAAATTGGGAAGGAGTTATATCTCTAGAAACGATCTTGTCTCGCATGCTAAATAGGCGCAAAATTTCGTCTTTGTTTAATTTCTTTTTAAAAGCTTTATGAATTAAAGCGTATTCGGGTTGGAATAAACTTTTTCCGAAAACTCGGAGATTGTCGTAATCCAACCAATCGGGTTGGAGTAGTAAATTGAGCAACAGAGTCGTTTTTCCGCAACCGGATTTACCGACGATAACTCCTCGAATACTTTTCGGTAAGAGGGGGCTATTGAAACGTTTAGTTTTATTCGTCCAGGATAAATCTCTAATTTCCATATTTTTATTTAAATCGAACGAGTCGTTAAATAAAAATGTATTGCGTTAAATGTAAAAGAGAAACCGAGACGGAAAAGTTGGAAAATGTAATTACTAAAAATAACAGACCTATGAAAAGGGGAAAGTGTGTTGTCTGCGGAACGACCAAAACTCAATTTACGAGAATCGAAGGAGGTTCGTTGTTGAATAGAGCGATCAATAATTTGCCTTTCGAAATGCACCTTCCCGGTCATAATTTCACGGGGCCGGGAACGAAATTAAACAAGAGGTTGAATACGGATTTTACGCCGAAGAAGTGGAGTTTACCCGTAAATAGAATAGATAAAGCCGCGTATCATCACGACGTGTGTTATTTGAAGAATAAAGATACGGCGACTAGAAATAAAGTTTGCGATAAAGACATGCTGGAAGAGATGGAAGGGATTTATAACCCGACATTGAGAGAAAGGGCGGATCGGTCTATCGTGCGAAAAATTATCGGAACCAAGATGAGATTCGGGATGGGATTAAAAAAAAAAGTTTAAAATGGACTGATAATTTAGCGGAAGAATTACACAAACCCGTCGTTAAAAAATTTCCTAAAAGGCGCGTACGCGTAAATAATATTGATGAAATATGGGCCGCGGATTTAGTAGATATGCGGGTATTCTCAAAATTTAACCGGGGAACCAAGTACCTGCTTGCTGTTATAGATATTTTTTCCAAATACGGTTGGTTAATTCCGCTAAAAGATAAGACTGGGAAATCGGTAGCGACCGCTTTGGGAAAAATATTTAAGGAAAGAAAACCGCAAAAAATATGGGTTGATAAAGGTAAAGAATTTTACAATAAAGAAGTACAGGGTCTAACGGAATTGTATTCTACCGAAAACGAAGAAAAATCTAGCGTGGTGGAGAGGTGGAATAGAACGATGAAGGAGAAAATGTGGAAATATTTTTCGACAAATTCTACGCGGGTATACATCGACGTGTTGGACGAACTCGTTGATCGATACAATAATACGAGACACTCGTCGATAAAAATGACGCCCGTTGAAGCTAGTAAAGAGAAAAATAAAATTAGAGTTTGGCAAAATCTTTACCCGGATCATTATAAAATAAAAACTTTTAATCCGCGATTTTCCATGGGTGATAAAGTGAGAATCTCGAAGAAGAAGAAAACGTTCGAAAAAGGGTATACGCCGAGATGGACTGAAGAAATCTTTACCGTGACTGCCGTACAAAAAACTACACCGGTGACGTATAAAATAGCGGACTACAATGGGGAAGAAATACGAGGCACGTTTTACGAACAAGAACTACAGAAAACCGATCAAGAAATATTTAGAATCGAAAAAATAATACGCCGTAAAGGTAATAAATCGTTGGTAAAATGGTACGGCTACCCCTCGTCGTTTAATAGCTGGATCGATAATGAGGATCTCGTATAAACCGGGCGGATAAAAAAGATTTTTTTTTATAAATACGGGGAAAACCTCGTATTTATAAAATTTTTTCGAAAGCGGAGGCTCGAAAATTTGAGAGGATGAGCGCGGTGTTGCCCTTCTGGGAGAAGGTTCAAATTGGGGAGATGGTATAAATTGAGGGTTTGTACCTCGGGGATTAGTACAAATTGGGGGATTGTACCTCGGGGGTGGTGTGAATTGTGAGTTTGTACCTTGGGGGTGGTGTGAATTGTGAGTTTGTACCTCAGAGATGGTACAAATTGAGGGGTTGTACCTCGGGGATAGTACAAATTGGGGGATTGTACCTCGGGGATAGTACAAATTGGGGGATTGTACCTCGGGGGTGGTGTGAATTGTGAGTTTGTACCTCAGAGAAGGTACAAATTGAGGGGTTGTACCTCAGAGAAGGTACAAATTGAGGGGTTGTACCTCAGAGAAGGTGTAGTGTTGAAGTTTGCCCTTCTGGGAGGGGGAGAAGGGTCAAATTGATGTTTGACCCTTCTGGGTGGGGCTTTGCGTAACAATCGGCAATATCTCACTACTGATTTCTATAGTCAAAATGTTTGCTGTTTGTTGAATGTATCCATTACTTGAGCTAGTACTACTTATTGTCTTTCAATTGCAGTTTTTTATGTTTAACATCAAAATATACTCGCTCAACAATGACCTTTGGACTGACCTTTTGAATGACCTTCAAAGTTGTGTGACCTTTGAAATGACCTTCACATTGTACCTCCTTCTTCTCATTAAGCAGTATTATTTTATTCTAAGGCTCAGACCAAAGCGACTGTGTTGTTATCAAGCGTTGTGTTGAACCAAATTCCTGGTTGAAGATTTAAGAGAAATTATTTAAAGGTTTATCATGCCTGGATGTAATTATTATCATACACCAAAATGATTAATGGATCTAAACTCAACACCATTTAATGCTTAGGTAAATGTATGTCGAATAATAATGTAAATTTATTTCTAACTTTAAATCTGATATTATATTCCCCCACACTGGCTCAAAGTTGAATGAAGATTATTGTACTCATCTATCACACATTACAACCTTGCAATACGAATATTTACCCTATATTGAAGTTTTCTATACCTTTGTACTTTGACACGATGTTTTTGTGAAGAAGAGTATGTTAATATATTTTTTTCACTGAAGTTTAACGCCGTGCCAAAAGCCAGGGTCAGTTAGCGACTTTCCAGCTTTAGCAGTGGAGGAATACCTAAGGCTTGCACCCGAACCACCGACCTTCCGTAAGGTAGCTGGACAGCTTCCTCTCATGTGAAATTTGGTCCCGGTTGGAATTCGAACTCACAGCGGTTAGGGACTTGTGATCATAAGTCAGTGATCATAAGTCGTTTACGGAGGCTCCAAGTGTATGTTTTATAGCTGTGAATGTCTCCCGGCCGCGGCCGTGGGCCAATGGTTAGTGCGCCGGACTTGTAACCCGGAGATCCGGGTTCGGATCCCAGTCGCGGCAGGTCTTATCTTTCTATGAAAAGTTGACAAAAATGTCAGTTTTTCTCCATATGTGAAGAAGTTGCCGGCTTCTTGTGGCAGGGTAAGTCAGTACTGGTTAGAATACGATCCAGGAAAATTAGTTAGGTGACCCGATCGCCGTATATAGCTGAAAAATTGTTGGAAAACTTCGTTAAATCCCAGTGACAATATGTCTCCCATTTGGCTCTTTGTATGTTTAATATTAAGGTAAAACTCCTTCAAGTATTCTAATTTTCGATATAATATCCCGTATCTATTCTGTTGTGCAGTTCTTGTTTTTGTTACTGTTGTTGCTGCTGTTGCTGGGACTGTTTATGTTGTTTTAAATCAAGTACTAGTTAAGATATCATTCACGTCTGTGTTTCTTGCTACGGTGAATTGAATAAAATGTTTTAGAGTTTAACAAACAAATAACTGAAATAAGCTGAATCTCTACCAAAAAAAAACTATTTATTTTACCCTTAACAACATCTACGGCTCGTCAAGTTTGTCATAATTTATGTATGGTAATCTCTGTCAGTAAAAGTATCATTGTAAACACACAGGACATTGTGATAGTCAGATAACAACCCGATACTTCATTCATCTGATGAGCTCCATTTCCTATCGTTTATAGTACTTTGAAGTGTATTGATCGAAATTTTTATACATCACTAGAGTTTATAAAGTTTCGTTTGTATAAAATTGTACCGTATAATGTCTTTTATATAATCGCGACTTTTTACGTTAATTACCGGAAAAATGCGAATGACCACCCAGCACGTTATATAGGATATCGGTGGTATCGGGGTATTGACCTCTTCTGTGAAGCCCAACGTACCACTTGCACGGACTCCAGCAGTTTGTCAGTGACAGGAAGTATTTCATTATGAATCTCCGATGAAAGATGAACGTTGTAAGATCTTAATGTAATTATAAGAATTGCCAGATGATATGCTGAGCTAGGTGATCGAACATTTCACACCTAACAATTACTCACGTATCAACAAAATCAGAAGGGTTTTGATCTTTCAGCCTCAGATACAAGACAATATCATTACACATCGGTAATTGTCCCGGAAAATGTTCGTACACGACAGAGTTCCTAGTAACATGGATTATATATATACGCCATACCTAAGCTTAAGAGCTAGGTCACGTCTGAGACCATCATATAGGCTAATGGTCTCAGGTCACGCCTAGTTACAACATTTGAAGGATTATTTAAAATCCCTGTTAGAAAGTGTTATTAAAGTCTTTACCACGAGATAAGATAGATGTACAATTTGTCGGAGCTTGAGCTACACTTGTATAACCGTGCAGTATTGTTATCTCTAAGATTCAACATCTGGGCATAAATTGTAATATATCCTACCAAAAACTTAAGGGAGTGACACATGACAAAATACCATTTTACAATTTCATTTATAACGAACAAATATGCTTAAAATAGTTTAGAATAGTAGGCTATGTATTTTCGTGCTCAACCACTGCGTTCTGATGTTGTTTGAATCAATACAAGTAATATTCCTATTTGACTAGGCCATCCTTAAAAAATGTTAGTTTTTGGGGTTACGCATCCAAAACTTTTAAAAAGGTAGGCAGGTCAGCATTTCTTATTTTTGTTGACGTTCTATGCTTGCATTAAAAACGACTGGCTGGAATAAAGAACGAAAAAAATTCTGTCAAAATCGTTAAATATTTATTGGATCGGGATTTTTTGATGAGTCGGTTGCATAGCTGCCAACCAATATATTTTTTAAAGGATGGCCTTACGTATCGTATTTCCCCGAACGGACGAAAAACGTTTTATATTACATCTCACTTTATGAGATTGTCTACTTCCTAATAGTACTTGGTCTCTTACGCATTTTAATTCTTAAATTCGTGTCATTAATACGTTGTGTGCAGTGTTTGTTTGCGTAAGAATGATTAAAGTGAACAGGTATTATGAAAATTAAAAGTAGAGCAAGATTGTTTTAAGGATTTTAATATGCTTTGAATATTGGTTAGTATATCTATTAAGTTATCACATTTTATAACTGAATGATTTTAAATAAGTTTATAACCTTAATATATGTATATAAGTGGGATTTTCATAGGATACATTGTTGAGCTACACAGAAGTCCTGATGGTAGATTTAGCTAACATTATCTCTTTTCTATTCAGTTGCGGAGGTAAAATAAATCGATTATTTAGAATTCGCGGATGCTTGTAATGGAGGTGAACTATTAATACATGAAATGGACGTTTAATAGACTAAATTGACTAATTTGAAGTTTTGAACTCCAATAACTTTGAGCGAGTTACGGGTTTGTGGAATTGGGATTAACTTTATCTAGGATAGATCTACAAGAAGATAACTGTGGTCATTGTAAAGAGCTCATCGAGATGGAAAAAAGTATATCAAAATCTCAATGTTGCCGAAAATTGAGTTACGGGGTTGCAGAAATAAGCCGACGCAGTGTATGACCAACTTGAACATACATTAGTTAAATGATTACCACCGGATATTTGACAGCCGATAAAACGTCAAATGACCAGCAAAAGATCAAATACAATGTATTGACTGAGAATGAAACTGGAATGCCTATATTTGGAGACGTTTGCAAATTAACTACCGTTGTTGGTCGATACAAACCTAGATATAGGTCAGACTGTTTAGATATTGATAATCAGTTACAAATGACGGCTCTGAAAAATCACAAGCTTCAGATAAGCGTCGCTTAGAAATTGTTATTTATATACATTACAACCTCTTCAAAGTAACACCCTTTGAAGAAGCACAATTACGTTGTTGTTGAGATGTTGTTGCTCTAGAGACGTTAAATCAATAGTTAATTCGTACAGTGGTGATAAATCATGCTGTGTTGTTGAAGGGAGGTTTTTGTTTAAAAGAGGACCTCCCTGAAGAGGTTGCACTATATATACTTTATTTTTCTCTCCAAGCGCGAATGTAAATTTGATGTGTCGGAGTAGGCCAATATATGTATATATTTATCTCCTACCATACTTTAGTCTATGATTTCCCCGGATAGATCCTAACATCATCCTGGTTATTGCTGGTCAGAGACCATAATCACTTGACCGTAAAGGCCCTATTGGGGTACTTTATTCATTCTTTAAGGTGTGGTGAGGAATCGTCCAAATGTACTTATCATGAACAATCTTTGCTAATCCTTCAACTTCATATGAAATATAATAAACGGTCACGGTGTTTGTTCTGTGATTAACCTTAGTCCTAATTCCGTATAAACCATGAAATTTCACGTATTCCGCTCAATCTAGGACTCGCATGGTTCGCATGTTTTCTACTAATTACAGATCTTCAATTCTTCTCGAAGAACTTATTAGCAATTGAAGTACTTCGTATACACATTCACGTATGACGGTGATGTAATAAACTGTCTCATTAACTCACAACATGTGTCTGTTTGGCTCATAACTAATTAAGAGCCACCAGTTGTCATCACGTGTAATATGTATGGGTGCGTACATGTGTAAATATACAAGAAATTCCCCGGAGTTTTATTGTCGTATCGAGGATTTCCATTCTTTTTTTTCTCTCTAACACTCTCTGCTCGTCTATTGATTATTGTTCGAGGCACACGATCTGGCTCGGAATGATGCTGGCATGTGAACTATTCGTGTGGAACCAGCGTGGAATAAACGTTTATCTTATCTGGAAATAATGGCTTACAAACCTTTTGTTTTAAGAAAATATCAAATGATAGCAATACACGAACTGGGTTTGTTTATTTTACTGAGTGTTTAATGCAGATGCCGGAATTAACTTACGCATGAGAGTCTATGATTTTTTCAGCTCTGGGAAGTGAGGGACTTAGAAGTGATGGATTTGTAAATGGATTATAAGGGCATTACATATTACTAAAAATACAACTTGTAGACCACCGAATATGAAGAAAGAAGAGGTATGTGTAAATAGTTTCGAAATATTTTATTTTAACAATACAAATTAGCATTTTTATTCAATACTTAGCCCTGGAGAAGGTTTTTCTCATGAAATGAGCTGAAAACTTTGGTATGGGCCGCGACCGTGGTCCAGTGGTAAGTGCGTTGAACTTTTAACCCGGCAATCCGGGTTTAAATCCCAATCGCGGCAAGTCATACCCTTCTATGAAAATTTGACAAAAACTCTTTCTCCATATGTGGAGAAGTTGGTGGCTCCTTGTGGAAGGGTAAGTTAGTACTGGTTAGTATACAGTCCGGGAAATATATAACTGAAAAATTATTGAAAAACGGCGTTAAACCCAATGACAAAAAATAAAAACTCCTGTAATGCTTTTCAAATATTGAATAATGTGTTTATATTTATAGTTTTTATGGTTCAACTCCAGTATGAAGCCGATCCGGTGGCAAGTCTTACTCATGCAATGATATATTATTGCACTATAACAATCCTCAACCACGTGTTATTGAAATCTGTCTCAAGTGGAACGAGAAAGAAATTTAGATAGTTATTGGTAAAACTCTCAGATCTAATTGATATAGTTATGCATCTCGTTTAAAATGTGTGTCATTAAGGCCAAACTTTTTTGATTTCGGTTACGCAACCCAATCTTTTAACAGTAGGTTGGTAGATAGGTATTTTTTGTTAGCATTATTTTGCTGGTATTGACCGCTGGGTTTGTAACCCGGAGATCCGGTTCAAATCCGGCCGCGGCAGGTCATACCTTTCTATGAAAATTTAACAAAAAATGCCGGCTCCTTGTAGGAGGGTAAGTTAGTACTGGTTAGTATGCAGTCCAGGAAAATGGTTAGGTGAACCAGTTGCCGTATATAACTGAAAAGTTGTTGAAAATCGGCGTTAAACCCCAGTGACAATAAGTGATATAAAACAAACAAACAAATTGGTATTGAAAACGAAACACTGAAAATAAAGAACAAAAACTGTTTTCATCAAAATCGCAAAAAAATGAATAGGGTAATTTTTACGGAGTCCGTCATGTAACTACAAACCATCATTTAAAAAGTCTATTACAATATATGTTCAATCACATTCGATGAAACAAGCTGGTATTATTAGATCCTTAACTAACACCGCAAATTGTCCGCCTTTAAGGCACATTCAGAAATAGTTTACAGACGTAATGTACTATTATTAACTAGTGTTTACAACACATAGGTGCACCTGGTAATTTAATGACCACTTAATGAGATTTAACTCAATGCAATGTTTGATAAATACATATTTATCTTAAATGAAGTTGGCACTGTGAGACAGCCATGCAACATTTAAATCCGATTGCAAATTTATTTGTTTGTTGTTTTTTGTCTCAATCTCCTCTAAAACACATGTTTATCTTAATGATAAACATAGAAAAATCACTGGTCGTACTATTTCTGCATGAAAGAAGATAAACTCGTACAAAATTGCATGAATTGCATCTTTCTTTCAGGATATTTCGAGACATCCGTGCATTTAGGATGCGTTTCTGTTCACGTTCGCAAATATAAATATCTGCTAGACGAAACTAGTTAAAGTTTATCTGATTAAACATAATCAAATTGATTGTGCATAACAAAAAACAAACATTTAGCGCTCAAGCCGAATTGCTTTATTTTTCAGTCACTGTCAAAGGGGGTTACAGTTAACTAAGTGGTGATACTACACAGTAAAACCTTTATTAGCGACCACCTAAGTATAAAGTCCGCTTCATTATCTCGATCACGTACAATGTATTTCCGGACTGTTTTCAGAATTTCGTCTGTATTACGACTTATAGCAACTACCTCTATATTAAGACCGTTCGATCTTTATGCAGAGGTATTTTTCATTGGAGTTTAAAGTCGTACCAACATTCAGGGTCATGTGGTCACTTTCCAGTTTTATCAGCAGAGGACGACCACAGGCTTACACCTGGATAGAACCACCGACCATCCTCAAATGTGAAAAAAAAATGGTCCTAGGTGGGATTCGAACTCACAGTATTGATTGGCTAGTGATTACAAGTCAGAGACCATAACCGCTCGACCACGGAGACCTCTATGAAGAGGTGTATTTATTTTGTTCTATCTTATCAACTTGTGTTTAGTGTCCTTTGTTTAGGAGGGTCTTTCTACCAGAGGGTGTTATTACGTATGATTAAACTATATTTACATAACATGCTAGAGCAGTTATGAAGTACCCTGTATTGACCCAGGCGGTCCGTCTGTTGCTTCTCTGTGCCAGGGAACATCGATTTTATCCGTATTTCCGCACTGTATGTTTTAACTGGATCCAACTTCTGAACGGAATGGTATGCTAATTAGTTAAAACAGATGGTGTTTTGTAAACATGTTGTTGTTCTATTAGTGTCATGTATGTTGTTATTGTTGGTGTATTGTGTAACTGTAACCAGACATTGGATGTTTCTATGTGATATTTGTTCTATCATATTTAAAGGAGTGGGTGCTAAAAAGCCCTATATCTTTCCTGTGTCAAAATGTCCATCTTGGGCCCACCCCGTCATTTGTATCTTTCCAAAGATTATTTAATTTCAAGAATTTTGTATTAACATTTGTTTGGTACTCTTGTACACTGTACCTCCTCCTTGGCTCATGAGATTATCCTCAACAATCACCCATGTTCTATTACTGATCGGCCGGATTCGAACCCTCGACCTTTCGCTCCTTAGCCCTGGTCTACTGGATCTTCATGTCACAACTTGCTAGAACGAATCTTTTGTATGTTTACAATGATTGTACACGTACACGTGTATGAACCACGCTGCAATTAAGCGTTGAGGAGTCCATTAGCAGATTAATGCATAGTTCTCCGATCACTGACTTGACCATCATGATGACTTTGTAGCCTTTATTTTATCTCATGTTATCTTTTAGAGAACAAAACCTACAAGACCGGCTTACTGAATAAATCTTCATCAAATCTCAGAATTCAAGTACAAACTGATCTATCACTAGTGTTCTATACAAACAAATATATGACATGACTCACTGAATTGAGAATATTCAATGAGGGATTGTTTTCACGATAAGGCTTGTTCAAACCTTGTTATTGATTGATTCTCTGTGGCTCATATCGACAATAGATTTAGTACCCACATCATGTAGTGTCTGTACGGAGCAATACTGATCAGACGATACTGGTAAATTGCCTGCTGATTGCCTTCGTATGTTTTTGTATGATGTTTAATGATTACTAAGCAATATTAGGACGTTTGAAGTGGTCCAATCTACATTGTGCTTCTTCGTAGCGTTTCTGTGTAAGCTCATAGTGATCAGAAATGAAAATGATCTAGGAGTCGAATCACGTGACTCTTTAGCTCTTTTCTATTACGTAGTCCTTCGTGAGTTTCCGTTACAACTCGTCGTTAATAATTGTGAATTTCCGTCTATTTCAGGAAAAAGAAGTTTTGGAGACGATACTCGGCGGTCCTCGGACAACTTGGTTGTTTGTCACTGTGATTATTTTAACACTTAGACTAGCAAATGTAGATCCTTCATTCGGCATTATAGGACTTTTCCAATCATTCATACCAGTGTAAGATTAATAGAAAATAGTTTGAACATGTCATAAATATTACATATTGTATTAATTGCTTGTATTTCTATTCAAAATTATTTTTGGATATTTTAAGTTTTGGGAGAAGCTATGAAATTGACCAAAATACATTTATAAATGACTAATTAAAATAAGTAAAGTCCCCGTCGTCTAAACAATATCATTGCATACTAACGTTATGTACAACAATATACTAGTAACTATGTACATACATTGTTTATATATAACCGTTCATGCAGTTATGTTTAATTAAGATCAATATCTTTAATGTCATTATATTCAACAACATACATGCTTTTATCTAACCAATATACATATGCGCTTGCCGAAACAAAATACAAGGAAATTGCAATGATGACATGATACATACAACGGTAATTATCCGAACAATAGTGAGTGCTAATAAATACATGAGATGTCAATATTAGACATTTTGTGTGATTCCTACCTCAAGGGGATATTGTTTCCGTTTTTTAAAAAAAGATGTGATTTTTGAACTTCATACCAACTATGACCCCATTTTGATAGTGATAAAATTGTGTTTAGTTTCGTACACAGGGTCTTCTGTGGTTAGGTAGTGATGACTAACAATCACTAGCCTCTCACCGCGGTGAGTTTGAATCTCACCCTGAACCAGACAAAATTGGTGATATTGTTCTTAAATGTTTTATACTTCAGTACAATGTTGGTTTTATATTCAAATCTTGTTCATTATGTTTGTTTCAGATTAAACAGAACTCCAGATTCTTTCAGCCTGTGTGTTGGTTGTCTAATATATTCCACAATTATTACAGTAATTCTAAATAAGGTAATGAGTGTAACTTTTCATCTCCTGGTTCAATTGTTTCTGCTATAGTTCATCTCTTGTATTATTCACTATGCAGTTTTCCCTCCCGTAACGTCACTTCCAAAGACCGATTCCCCACAAGAAGCGTAAGCAAAAGGCACACACACACTAATAATAACACCTGTAGCGAATGTATCAGCTCCCTCCGAACAACAACTCTCTCCAAAGAACAACACTTTTTACGACTTCAACAAGTGTCGCTCTTCAGCGGAAGCATTGTGCTCATATTATTATTATTCTATCTTTATCACTCTATCTTCCACATGATTAAATGATAATAGACGCACTATTTATTGTTTGCGTATTCTAGAAACGTGGCATGGATTCTAAAAGTTTATCAGGGAACCTAAAACATACAAAACCTTTTTCATAAAGATTATAGCGTTTTTGTGTGTTTTACTGCGACCGTCAGTATTAAATACGTAATAAACACGTTTAAAGAAATATGATTTCAAAGTTCCGAAGAAGAAAACAAGTAAACAAGAGTCGGCGTGAATATGCTGCAGATATTGATAGGTTTTATCTACTAAACACAAAATAAAAACACGTTAAAAACGTATGTGTCATTTTGAATATCTTTATTTTAAATTTTATTACAGAGCAAACTGCAGGATGACACTAAAGACGAGTTTCAGGTCACCTGGTTATTAGTTACGGTTATTATACTCATTCTAAGAATGTCTCGGCTTGATCTGTCTTTTGGTATCATAGGGTTTGTTCAGGCGTATATTCTAGGGTAAGTTTGTTATACCAACCTTGTTGCTATGACAACAGTGAAAATCGGTTGTGGTATTTCCAGTTGCATTTATGAATCCAACCACGTCACATACTGAACTGTCACAACAGTCATGTGTCATGACACCATTTTTTTTGTCAAAACCAAATACTAGTATCTTAAAAATATAAGTACATCTTTGGCAGGATATACAATTATACTTAAACAGATTGTTTGGGACGGACATTATAATCAAACAGTCGAAATCATTTTTAAGCGTGCGACCTTCCTGGTATAATTAGCCAAAAGGTTCCATATGTAGAAAAAAGAACAGGAAAGGGGCAATTTAGAAAAATAGTTTCGTGTATTTAATTATAATATTATTCTCCCCTCTGGCGGATAATAGTCATGTTTGAACACAGTTTGTGAACATTGTATCCAGTCTCGGCGTGATCTCACTTAGAACTATAAAAAGCTGACATTATTTCAGACTGGACACTAGCGCAGATTTTGTGAGTGTATTTGGGGCGTGTCTTATTTTTGTCACCCTTGTGTCTTCTGTTGTTAGGAAGGTAAGTACTTCAGTAGAGGCCTGTCTCACGTTTATTACGTTTGTCTGATTATATTTTATAGAGACAGGGTGATATGATAAACCCGATGAAAAACAATATGTTCGATGTTCACGTCTTTTCAGAAAGGTACTTTCACGTTGTCATGAAGTTTGTTTTTAGCCTTATGCTCGAAAAACGTTTGTTATGACTTTTTGCTATTGTCACTGGTCGACATACGAATCTTAGTTGAGTACATAATTTTACACATCCGGAATTAGATTATTTCTCCAACCAATGAAACATCTTATTTGTTGTTTAACGATTTATCTCAGATGTTCAGACGCTTCATCAATCTTAATATGTAGAGTTTCTTAATGCATCGATGTACAAATTATATGAGTATATTCAACGTATTGCATCAATATTTCCTGAATATTGAAATCTTTGCCTCAATGCAGCCTTTGTGTTGTACAATTTTTGTTCAGTGTGACGTCTACCAATCGCAAATATTTTAATTAACTTATTCAGCTGAACAAATTACGAAAAGGGGACTATATTAATTGGTCGATGATAAAGTATCGTGTTACATCGTTACATCAGTGTTACAATATATCGTTTTGATCATCGGCAGATTTACAAAATTATGTTTTGAAATGAATAAAGCGGAGTCTGCAATCAACGATGCAAAATAAATGGGACATGGAACTATAGTTTGCCGCTGTTATTTATTATTGTATAACAAACGAAGCAGCTGCTATCTCTTGGGTCGATTTTGAAAAAAATATAACACAAGTGGACATTACAATAATATTATGCAGAATCAGATCAGCATTAAAGTGGGCTATGTTATTATTTAAATGTGTAATCATTAGTATTTTCATAAAGATGAGGTCGATGCACGCGGTTTACCGATTAGTCAGAGTGTTTGGTCTCCGATTATCAGGAATATCATAATTATCACATAATCTAGAATTTTCATGAAATGGTGATTAGAACTGAGAACATAATATTACATACATCCCGGCAATCTAATGTATAAACACCCTGTTTATGATATAAGTTTCCTGTTACAAAAGATGAGACAATGATTGTCAATTTAACTCATTTGTTTCAGCTCGATTTACTGGCCGGAAGTAGTGAAAATAGTGAGCCACAAACATCACTCCGCAAGTCAGGATCATTGTATCAATTTTATAATCAGGATAAAATTAGACGTGCTCTATCATCTTATGATGAGTCAGGTACACTTACAATCAGTCTCAACCTAACACATTAACCTTTTGCTTTATACGCATACTTTGTACTCTTCCAAATTCAAAGCTAATATACAAAACTTTAATTTATTTAAGAAAATTGGGTTATTTCTCTCTGACAGAGTGGAAAAGACAGAATGTTACAAAAGAAGTCATTACTCATTACAAGCAATGGCTTCTTTTGCCACAGTGTTTTCAAAAGTCGTCTGCTTCTGATGCGGGGAGTATAATGCCAGTTCATTTACATGTATACGATTTGTGTGTCATTTTATTGTATATAAAGCGAAGTTTGTTTTTGGAATCTTTGAGACAATGAAGGCGCATTTGAATG
This sequence comes from Lutraria rhynchaena, assembly GCA_008271625.1. NCBI lineage: Eukaryota > Metazoa > Mollusca > Bivalvia > Venerida > Mactridae > Lutraria > Lutraria rhynchaena. The sequence continues at coordinate 11,808,119 of VIBL01000001.1, read as the reverse complement.
TAAATTTGTCATTAAATTCTAACTTTCTTTTCTCTTTATTTAAATTTGTCGTTATAACTCCAAGAGGCGCCATAAAAAGAGTGATCTAATACTACATGTACAATATACAGTCAAACCTGTGTTTGCAGCCACCTCCGAGTAAAGGCCATCCTGTGAATAAAGGCCATTCTTTGAAAAACCCGTCAATGACTATTTAGAACAAACTGACCTGCGAATAAAGGCCATCCTGTGAATAAAGGCCATTCTTTGAAAAACCCGTCAATGACTATTAAGAACAAACTGACCTGCGAATAAAGGCCGTTTGTCAATAAAGGACTCCTTTTGTCTTTCCCAAGGACGGCCTTTGTTCACAGGTTTGACTGTACGTTTCTGTTGCTAAAACCTTACCAGTATTATTTTGCATTTTGCAGTTATTTTGTAATTATGCATGTATAGATTTATAGTGAACTTACATTCTGTGCTTTGTTTTAGATGATGATGTATCAAGGAAAAGTTTTGATTCAGAAAAATCCGGGAATGATGACGCCACAGAAACTGACAGTATCTCGTCACGTGATCAGTTCTGTAAGAAAGGGAATGTTCACCGTGCATTGTGGTCAGAAATGCCTGAGGTAGATATTTGTATTTTAAAAGTCTGCAGATTTTTCGTGGAAAATTTGTTGAAAGAATTTGTACTCTAAAAACAAAATTAATACTCTCATAATAAGCTAGGTGTGTCTTATGATAACTTTATTGCACAACGTAAATGTTATAAATAACCTAGAGAAATGGCACTTAAGAATAGAAGTTTTGTAAATGTATTTACTGATAAATATTGTAGCACTTAAAGTTAATATCGTCCTGGTTGAAATTAACGTTTTATATTCATTTGAAACCAGCCGCAGGACATTCAGAAAATGATATTCGTCCTTTGAAAAACATGTTATTCGACGTATAAGCAAGTTTACATAAATTATAAAGCTTTGATGAAGTGTAATTAGATGTCATTGGGTTTTAATGCCGTTTTTCAACAATTTTTCTGTTATATACGGCGACAGGTTCACCTGACCAGTTTTCCTGGACTGTACTCTAACCAGTACTAACTTACCCTTCCACACGGAGCCGGCAACTCCTCCACATATGGAGGAAAATCAACAAATTTTCGTGGAAGATTAATTAAATGTGAACAATTTAACTTACACAAACAATGACGCCCATTTGAATCAGAATTAAGGGACCTCTGTGGTCGAGTGGTTATCGTCTCACTAGTAATCACGATCCCTTCACCGCTGTGAGTTCGAATCCCAATGTCAAATTTCACACGTAAGGAAGCTGACTATCTATCTAGCAGAAAGTCGATGTTTCTACCCAGTTGTAAGCCTAGGGTCATCTTCCATTGTTAAAGCTGGGAAGTTGCTAAATGACCCTGGCTGTTGATGCGACGTTAAACCACAAAGAAAGGAAGTGAATAATAATTTCGTACGTAGTGACTTCCACTTTTTGTGTCATGGAGATGTTGTATTTAAAACTCCATAAAAAAGGAATTAATGTTGGAATCAAAAGCAGACCACAAAGTTGACATCTGAACAAACAGCTCATACAACCAAATAATTAATACAACACTGTAACACAAATAACACAAATAATGTTTTCTGTTGTCGCTGTTTTTTGTTAAAAAATGTAAACTACGTATTTTTGTCTTTTAGGTCAAAGAAAGTGGAATTCTTGATAAGATTTCCTCGCATGAGAAAAATCTTCAAGAAGTGAGTTTGTTCCTCTAATGTCTAATTATTATTCAAATATCAAATTTCAACGAGTAATAGATAATCCATGTGTGAAACATTTATTCACTCAATGTATATGCACCCAGATTGACCTATTGAACATTTGCCTAATATTATATAAAATGGTTCTCTGAATTTTGTGTGTACATGTATATACAATGTAGTTTTTAATACATGCAGTTTTATTGCATGGTAATAGGCATTCGGCCCACGAATCCGCATACATGATAACGTAACATACAATGCGTTGACATGTTTAAACAAAACACTAAATCCAAAATATGTTTGATATTTTCAGAAAATCTTCGTTATTACGGGCATCGATATCACGAGCACCCATTTTATCTCGGCAGGTTTTTAAAGTAACGTCAATATTTGTTCTTAGTTGTGTATAGTTTTCAACCAACAAACGAATACCTCGTTATTACGAGTACCACGTTTATCTCGAGCATTTAGTCTGTTTTAATGAATTCTCGAGATAACGAGGTTTTACTGTATATTGATATTTCATGTAAACACAGATTTAAACGTAATTTTTGTAAATGCTTGATTTTCTTTTTTCAGTCAATGTTCGAAATCATCACATCTGAAGTCACCTATCTTAAAAGTATCAACATTTTAATAGAAGTTTTCCAAAAATCCGACGAGTTTGGCTCTGATGTTCCGGAGAAAAGTGTTCTTACAAAAGAGAAACGAAAGGAAGTGTTCTCAAATATTAACATCATACGTGATGCCAGTGAAAAGTATGTTCTACGTTTGTATGGCACAACAGTTAATGTCTGTAGTTCTTGGTTTTCTTTGCGCTGAAACTATATTCACTTGTTTTAATAGAATTAGCGAACTAATCAACTACTCTGTTTAGTATATTACTCTGTGGCATATTTTTATGTTTAGTTTATGTTTAGTGAAAGAAATACTCGTATTCCCACTTGCTACTGATTTAATTACAATCAGTTTGTTACAATGAAAATGTAATGGGTAAAATTTGCATGAATAATGTTTTATTTGGTCATCATTGTTGTTCCCCAGATTTACAATTGTTCTTGTTTCTGATCGCCTACCTTCTATATGTCAGCTTCCCATGTCTTCGGTTACGAAAAGGAAAGCTAATACTGATTAGTCATTCAAGTAAATTACTTTAATATTTAAATCATGTAAAAATGTATGAAAAATCACCGAACAGTAAGTCATACTAACATGCCGAGCTAGACAAAGATAACTATTTCTTTTTACAGATTTCTGTCAGACCTTGAAGCCAGGTGGAAGGAGAATGTACTCTTACCGGATGTTTGTGACATTATTGCTAAGCATGCTGCCAAAAACTTTGACTGTTACGTCCATTATTGTAGAAATCAGGAATTCCAGGCTAGAAAAGTCAAAGAGCTCAAGTTAGGGTTGTTGTTGTTGTTTGCGTTTTTTCAACAGAATGTGACATTTAAAATCACTAATGTGTTCCTCATAGTTCTATAACCGCTCGTAGAATCCTTCAGGTTTTGCCTAATTATTGGTACATTACATTAGGCTTCATCTTCTTCTCATGTACAAAGTCTTCTTGTTCATTCTACGTATCTACCTTTGAGATGTCAGAGTTGAAGAATAGAATGAATTAATAAACATTACTACATGTAATCGATTGATTACAATGTACAGTCAAACCTGTGTATGCGGCAACCACCGAATAAAACCCACCCTGTGAATAAAGACCATTCTTTTAAAAACAGTCACTGATTATTTAGTACTAACTGACCTCCGAATAAAGCTGATCTGTCAATAAAGGCCACGTTTTATCTTTCTCAAGCGTGGCCTTTGTTCACGGGTTTGACTGTAAATCCTTTTAATTTCACGAGCATTTCTCAACAAATTTTTGTTATTTAATATTATTTTATCATAAGTGTCATTTAAACCTGGTCTATTTGCAGCCATCGAATACATATACTGTAAAACCCCTGAAACCTGGACCCCAACCGGACTGATCCATAATTCCGGTTTTCAGGGAGTCCGGTCTTCCGGGGTTTTACTGTTCATGTATTAGTAAATGCTAGAAATGTACTGGTCAATAATTATGTGCATTTTAGTAGGAAAAACTCTAAATTTGCGGAAGCCTTGAAGAGATTAGAGAATCATCCAGACTGTATGGGACTTCCAATGATCTCATTCCTTACATTACCCATGCAGAGAATTACACGTCTAAGGTTACTGGTGGATGCTATATGTCATAGACTGGACAAGAAAGATGAGAAAGATGAATTGGATGAAAAACGACAGAAATCAGCTATAAATGCTCTACATAGTGTCGGAAGAGTGAGTGATTACATTCATTTAAACTGAATCGATAAAAAATGATTTTGACAAAGTCGCTAGTTTGAAATACCTTATTCCATCACGTGATATTTGGTAACCTTTCCTGATGAATGTTAGATTTATCAAATATCAGCAACTCGAAACTTGAATATATCTAAATGAACATTAGTTTTTGAAATACGTAATCATTCGGTCGAAATATTTGTGATTGCTGATGAAAACAAAACGGTTTAATCGGAATGTATTAAAAGAATGAATAAATAGAGTTGTTGTGTTGCTTTATACAGACTATCACTTGACTGCAATTATGAAGTTTATAATTATCTCTATATGTGTGTCTCTGTAATACCATGATCCATGTTTCACTATATCCAAATATGTGGGTGAACATGGTCGGCTATTGTCTTGATTCAGTCACTTAATTACGTACAAAATGTATAAGTAATTACATATTGGATAGGCAGGGACATTATGGCAGTAAAATTGAACCTTGGACGTCCATGCTTTACGTTCTTTGTGTTCAGTTTGCTGTCACGTGTTTAAATTTATGGAAAAGGTTGACACTATATATTTTTTTAAATGTCAGGTTTTAAAGCGATGTGATGACGAGGCTAGAAAACTTCAGGAAACAGAAGAACTCTGCCATTTAGAAGAGATTATAGAATTTCCAAACAAAGTAAGTGAAATAGATTCCAAAGTAAACTTGAAGGAGTAAACTTTGTTGGCCATTTAGTTTTTTTTTGTATAATAAATTCAATAATTGCTCTGTACATCATGCGTCGTTTTGCGCTAAGTATTCTGTTAAATATTATGTGCCCTACATTCATTCTATTGGCTTGTGGGTGTTTTTATTTGTGTGGGGAAACTGGTGTTGTTTGATCTAACTCATGTCAATAGATGGAGCTTTATTTCCAACAGGTACTCGCTTAATTTTCATACAGCTATAACAATTATGTGATGTACATAAAAATTCTATTTTTTTGCAATTAGTTCTGATTGTAATGTTAATCTTTTTGTCTGATTTTTGTAAAGTCGGAACTCATTGAATTAGAATGGATAAACATAGGATACAGTCAAACCTGTGAACAAAGGCCACACTTTGGAAAGACAAATGTGACCTTTATTGATAGCTGGCCTTCATTCGGAGGTCAGTTTGTTCTAAATAGTCAGTGATGGCGTTTCAAAGCATAGCCTTTATTCACATGGTGGTCTTTATTCGGTAGTGGCCGCAAACACAGGTTTGACCGTATTTAGTTTAATGTAGCAAAAATGTACAACCGTACTAATCAGCGATGTACTTCTGCCACATGTAATACGCACATAGATAGGATGTAAATAAATAGAGATTTTTGTATTGTTTGTTTTCAGGAAATACGAATTCCATTGATATCATCAAACAGATTCTTGGTGAAACAGGGGGATGTTACAAAGATAAGCAATGAATCTGTTAACCCATTAAATCTAGGAAAAACTAAAACGTCCAAGAGAACTATTTATCTCTTCAATGATATTATGCTGATAGCCAAGAAAAAAGGGTAAGTCATTTTAATGGTAATTTTACACTGTATAATGTGCTGAATGAATGTATGAATGAATGAATGAATGAATAAATGAATGAATGAATGAATGAATGAATGAATGAATGAATTAATTAATTAATTAATTAATTAATTAATTAATTAATTAATGAACAAATCACCACATGTATGAAATTGTGACGCATGTTTGTACGAACGGAAGAGTTTCTTTGGAGGATGACCCTTTCCGTGTATGTTTTTGTATTTCTGTACAGTCAAACCTGTGTTTACAGCCACCTTTGAATAAAGGCCACCCTGTGAATAAAGGCTACTCTATGAAAAACCATCATTGATTATTTAGAACAAACTGGTCTCCAAATAAAGGTCACCTGTAAATAAAGACCACAATTTGTCATTCCCTCGAGTAGCCTTTGTTCACAAGTTTGGCTGCATTAAAGTTTTCTTCAAATCTAAATCAAGACGTCTTGATTTACGAATTTGATATTTCTGGGCTCCCTTTGTGGAAATTCTTGTCTAAATTACGATGTTTATCTTCAGGAGCCGATACATTGTTACAGATCGCTGTGAGAGGAATGTTATATACGTAGAATTGATTGAGAAAGCGGAAAAATGCGCTCGAATTCTTCCACATGGGGTCCCAAATAACTGCAAGTTTCTATTCCTGTTGACAATGTTAGAAAACCACGAACACAAACAAGTAGAGACTGTATACTCCTGCAAATCTGAGTAAGTTTTGTAATTATTTCGTATTTACAGAAATGATTAGGCAAGTGGGAATTGTCATGTTTGGTGTTACTTTACCAAAACAATTAGAGTAAGTAGATCGGAAAATTTATATATTATATTATATATATTTATTTATTTATTTATTTATTTATTTATTTATTTATTTATTTATTTATTTATTCTTGTTTTTTGTTAAACAAATCCTTAGAGTCGGTGCCAAACAATGTAGTCAGTCAAGTAACAGTAAACACTGGATGAGACAAGAAACATTTAACTGTCGAATTTTAACCCTTTTTCGTGATAGTTTTTAAAGTATAAGATTAGAATGAACTGCTTTAATTTTTTTTATCTTTGACAAGTGGATTTGAATGTGTGATATAGTTGTCAATGCTAGAATAAGTCAAGAATTTTATCATCGCTAAAGTTTATTCAGCGTTTTAATATTTCCATCATTCTTCATGCACTCAAATCTATTCATATCGTTACTCTGCAGTATTTGTTCAATAATATGTTTGATTTATCTGCAAGTACGCTACTGATTAATGAGGAAAGTACGTGGAATGGATTTATGGACACACCGGTGCCTCAATCTCCATAAATAATCATATTATGCATGAAGTACGTCTATCGAACTCGCAGAAATAATTGGTCTGAGGAAATATTGTTTGTATCGATTTACGTGCTCTTTTTGCGTTTTGTATCTCAAATTGGATCGTTTATATTTTAGGAGTGACAGAACTCGATGGATTGAAGCTTTGACTTCTTCTAAAGATTCAGGAGGCGAGAAAATATATGAAAACTGGGGTATGTGTGTACAGTGCAACCTCTCCGAAGCAAAACTCTTTAGGAGAAGCAATATTATGTTTTTGTTGAGAGGTTGTTGCTCTAGAGAGGTTAAATTAATAGTTAAATCGTTCAGTGGAACAATATGCTGCTGTTGATGGGAGGTTGTTGCTGAAGAGAGGGCCGCTCTGGAGAGGTTACACTGTATATGTAAACGTTCGGTCGGAGTTATGAATCTTCTCTGGTGTATGCGGGTCTGGTGCTCTCAATTAAGTACATGATTCAAAGCGTAAACGTGTACCACACATTGAGAACTCATTAATAAATCTGACTGGTCCTTTAAATTATAAAGCTGTAATGCTTTGTTTTTATTTGTACTAACCATTCACAAACATCCAAAATTCTAACATCTGCTATACTCGAAAATATAAATTTTCTTTACCTATGTATAAACCACGATACATATGCAAAGCAAGTAAGCAATTAAATGAGTGATTTTGAATAAAATCTGGTTATGAGCAGTACATTTTAATGTAATAAAATAGTAATCATGCGTGTATGTATTAAAATACATATATTTATGTATTTTATAGTTCCTATGACCACAGTGTTTTTTGTTTAGTAAATTATCTCAAAATTTGCATGATTCTAATATCAACATCAACATTTTTACGTGGAATGTATGCTTGTTACAGACTGTCCGCAAGTTCAATGTGTGAAAAGATATGTTGCCCAGGAACCTGACGAACTAACACTGGAAGAATCTGACGTGGTTAACGTTCTTAAGAAGCTTGAAGATGGTATGTTGTCGCTGACATTCTCAGCATTCAAACAGCCGATAAATACTTCATACTACTACAGTCAAACCTGTGAACAAAGGTCACCTTTGGGAAAGACAAAATGTGGTCATTATTGACAAATGGCCTTTATTCGGAGGTCAGTTTGTCCTAAATAACCAGTGACGGTTTTTAAAAGATTGACCTTTATTCACAGAGTGGTATTTATTCGGAGGTCAGTTTGTCCTAAATAACCAGTGACGGTTTTTAAAAGATTGACCTTTATTCAAAGTCGGTCTTTATTCGGAGGTGTCTGCTTACACAGGTTTGACTATATGTACGGATTCGTTGAACAAAGTGGCCAGTTATATGTAGTTACAGTCTCACATTTTTGAATCAGTGTATTATTCATTGATGCAATTTATTTATTTTGTTTGTGAGCATGAAGTTGTTTTATTATTTACCCCCCCCCCCTGTAGTTTTACTACCTTTGGGGAAGGTGGATGTTTGGGGGAGGTTAGAATTTTGTGAAGGAGGGAATTTGGGGAAGGTGGGATTTTGAGGAAGGTGAGATTTTGAGGAAGGTGATTTTTTGGGAAGGTGGGATTTTGAGGAAGGTGGTTTTTTGGGAAGGTGGGATGTTGGGAAGATGGGATTTTGTGGAAGATGAGATTTTTGGGGAAGGTGGGATTTTGAGGAAGGTAGGATTTTTGGGAAGGTGGGATTTTGAGGAATCCTATTCTTGTCTCTATTTATGAAACCTGTTCGGGCTCTTTTGTATATAGAATCATATTAAGTACAAATGTATGAACTTATAACTTTTTCTTGCAGGTATGTGTGAAGGTGAACGACTTCGTGACGGAGAGAAAGGGTGGTTCCCTGCCGATCATACCAAAGAAGTAGTAAACGCCCATGTTCGAGCCAGGAACCTGAAAATGCAATACAGGCTTGCTAACGCAGCTAATGAATCTGACAATAAAACAGACAACCCATAATTGATCAATACATGATTTTAGGACCAGTTTTATACATTCCATTGTTGAACATTATGTAGCATAATTTTACATTAATAAACTGCAAAACAAAATGAGGGTATTGCTCTGATAATTAAACGATATTATCAAAATTACGTTTGGTATTAGTTTGTACGTGAATTTACATGTTTTTTTACCGGGGGGGAGTCTTCAAATATTTAAGATACGATTTAATTTCTGTCAATTTCATGTAAATTTAATGTAAACAAACATTTCTAATAGTTTTTTCAACGTAGTTACATAAAGTAGGTGTTTCCAGTCAGTCTAGTTAAGATTTAACAAATTACATCGTGTATAAGGTTGCTGTCAAACTTTGTACACGGCATCACTGAATTGTTGATGTTGTTGATATCAGTTTTTTTTTCTTGTCAAACAAATGTAACAGGATGTGGTTCTCACAACAGTAGACTTAGTTCATGCTATGACAGAGAATAAATTCCCAGGCCTTAGCGGCATGGTATAGTGTGCCGTTTACAACTGGTATCAAATTGTTAGATTTCTTGGTCCTATTGTACGTGAGTGCTGAGTCTGATAAGTCTATATTACTCTCAGGTTTACCATTTCATTGTTTTTATTTTTCTTTCTGTAAGATTTCTATAAATTGATACAGCGTCGAGTGTGTACATGAATTTCATTGATGTATCTGATCTTTTCTATAGCATGTCAGCCCTGTATAATGGGTCAAACGTATCTTAGGTTTATGATTGGCAGTTAATTTTTAATTTACTAGATTTGTATTTTATGCCTCATTGAGGAAAGTTATCATGAAACAGCCGTATGGAGGTCACTTGGCTTAATATAATTGTATGACGGAATACAAACTTGTTCAAATATAATGTATGAATTATCATTAAATGGTATACAATATGTATCAATTGTTTTACATGTTTTTTTCATTCGCCTAATTTGTAAATCGATTTACTATCATATTTGAAATGAACTGCCAAATCACAATGTAACATAGTACACAAAAACCTTGATATTTAGACCACCTTCAGACCCGAAAAAGTGGTCGTAATAATGAGGTGGTCTTTTCATAGAGTTAAAATATAGGGGACTTATTGAAAGCCGATCCAAAATAGGTGGTCGTAATATTGAATTGGTCGTAATATTTAGGCGGTCGTAATATTGAGGCGGTCGCTATGTGAGGTTTTACTGTATTGATGTTTGCTTGTATGTTTACTTTTTATTTACAGGTCTATATATAGTGCCTATATAACATGTGTTAATCAAAAACCTATTACGTGCATTACTGAATCTATTACGTTATTTTTGTTTGTATTTTTTGTCTTTTTATTTTGCTAATAAAATGTAGTATACAAAATCATCGTGGGATTATGTTAATAACGTGTCTTGTTGTTTTTTTGATAAAAAATGTATTAAGGAAATGTATGGTTGAAAAGGCAGCAGTAGAAGAAAGATTACATTTAGCATAGCAAATCTAATTATTCTACTTTTCACAAAAAAAATATGAAAACAGTTACCATACATGTATAAGAGCACATGTTTAAAATAACCACTTGATAAAACACTCGGTTATTGCACAAAAAGGCATGAAGTCTGGAACACACCAATATTTTAAAAAAGATCTGCCGAAATTGCTGTACTACTGTATAATACCCCTGTTACACAATTGATTTTTTATATAAAACATGTCTCAGGCCAAAGTTCAAAATCAGTTTCAAATTCAAACTTCAAGCCAAAGAAACTCCGCTCAATAGTAATACCCCTAAATTGCCTGATTACTCTTGTCTCATCCATATTGTGTAGTTATATTATAACATTATATATATTCATGTACTTCATGGTATATATGTATCCATGTATTTCAAAGTATGCATCCGTTTATTTCATAGCAAATACCCATGTAATTCAAAGTATGCATATGTTCATGTATTTCAAAAAGTATGTATATATTAATGTTTTTCAAAGTGTGAATGTATTCAAAGTATCCATGTATTCATGTATTTCAATGTAAATGTATTCCATGTATTTGAAACTATCTAAGTATTAATGTATTTCAAAGTGTGAATGTTTTCATGTATTTCAAAGTAATTATTAGTCATTTATTTCAAAGTATCTAGATATTCATGCTTTACGTATTGGCATATTTTTTCATAGCTTGGGTGTATAGACGCATTATGAAGTTCGTATGCATGCTTCTAACATATTCATGTGTATGAAATATTATATAGATGCAGAAAATATGATACACAAAAAAATGAGTAAAACTCTTCTAACACAGTGCACGAGATTATCTGACCGAATTAGCCAACATGCGAGAGGAACTAAAAAATCTTTGTCATTTCCCATGAATCTCGTTTTCCACCAGAAACTTGCGTATCAAAATACGTTCGTTGAACCTAAACTTATGTATCATCTTATCCCGTGTAAAATTTGATTGACAGATACGTAAATAGCTAGACACGTGCACGTAGAAATAAATTTATGCTAAATTCACTGAGTCTTAAAAGAAGTCTTGTTTCAGTAACAAACACATACGATTTGTGCCCGCTGGTTAACATATCAATTCAGTGTCGACAAAACCAACGCAGCATAATTTTAAAGTGAAAAAATAAAATGTAATCTGAGTATTATAACTTCTCTACAAGTGATGATTGGATTCGTTATGTAACCAATTTCTATGTTGTACGGGTACATAAACGCTACAGTCTGTTTATTGTAATTAATTTTGGTGATGACTTAGCTATGTAAGTATAAACTTAGTATATGTTTCAGCATATAACAAGCACACTATTCATTAGCGGAAAGTGTTGGTTTATTTTTCAGTAATTTGCTGACAAAGTCATATGTTTTGAATGGAAACAAAACGCATAATTTGAACGAAATCGTAAATTTTATGACACCAAATGTACATTAAAAGCAAAAAGAGCATGCATTTGAGCATCCGATGGAAACTAAAGGAGACTCGGTCACGTTAAGAAACTACTTTTCACGCGTTGACAAAGATGAATGTGAAAGATAACGAGCAATAACTCTAGATCGAGATTGTTAACATCTAAGTATTATTTTATTCCAATTATTTGTCAGCATGAATTACGACTTCATAGAAAGGTATGACCTGCCGTTTGTTTTAATCTAATTTTGACGCATGTAATTTTTGACGTCCTCTATAGGTATACACGATAAAACAGTATCAGATCGACTTTCATATCAAAACTCCATTTCCTGAACGCAAACTGTGCGTATTTCGATAGCTTTTCGACGAACAGTTTTATTGTGTATACTTATAGAGAACGTCGAATATTACATGTGTCAAAATTTGTGCAGATTTAGTGAAATTTTGGGCCATGTTTTGTTTGCTTTGTGGATTTTAGTCGAATAAAAATTAAGTTTTGGCGCATAGATAAAACCTTCCAGTTTACTGATACCGATTGTATAACTCATCAGAGCCAAAGGTTGGTAGAGAAAAGCATTGTATTAACAGGGGAGTAGTCTTCCTTGATTTCGGAAAATTGACGTGTATGCAATGTTACAGTGGGGATATCTATTTTCGATTTGAAACAAATTTTAATAATGGCAGAAGGTGGGTGTTATGATCTGTGTGACTGGTGTTTACAGGATAATAACAGTGTCTCCGCTACTAAATATTGCTTTAAATGTTCGGATAAACTTTGCACTGACTGTGTTTCTTTACATGGGAAGTGTTTACCACTGAAAACCCATAGACTGGTGGATATTGATGAAGAACACTTCAATGCTCATGCAATAGAACTCGTACGAGATTTGCAAGCATGTCCTAATCATCCATTGAAATTCGTAGAGTATATCTGCAAAGATCACGACGGAGTATTTTGCACAGATTGTGCTATTTTGAAACACAGGAAATGTAACAAGCTAGTTCCTTTGTCTGAAGAATGTGGTAACAGAACAGCAGAACCTGACAACAAGCCACTTAGTTGTATGACCCGATTCGAAGAGCAGGTGAACACAATGCTGTTGCATGAGGAAAATAATCAAAAATCAGAAGAATACGTTAAACAAACGCTAGACAAAAGAACTGAAGATTTAAGGGCGTGTGATGTTCAAGGTTCACGTAACTTTTCATTTTATCTATCGTCTGGTGATGAGTCAGAGGAAGAAGATTTTGCACAGGAGCGGGCTGTGTTAGAGCATGAAATAAGTGCAAATAGTTCAAACTATGATATGCGGTCATGTATATGGGTAGGATGTTATGTAATTTCGGCGAATTGCATGGGAAAAGAACTCATTCAGCTTGATACTAACCAGCGGAAAATAGTACGTATTTACAAAACACATGAACATCCGTGGTGTGTTACTGCCATGGATGATGTACGCGTTGCTCTCTGTTTCAACACCAATTTTATCCAAGTCTGCTCTATGCAAAACAATATACTCTGTCATCAAGAGATCATCACAACGCAATATCGTATTATTGCTGCCTCGTTGGATAGAAATGAGAATCAATTGATTTGTCTGTCAGTGTCTTCAGGTTCAGTTTGTATTCTGTCCTTAGATGGCCAAACCATAAATTCGGTACATATGGACGCAACACTAAGGCATGATTTACGAACGGCGCTGAACATAGCGTATGACAGTAACACGCATGCTATTTATGTGTCATGTTATACCAATAACAAAATCATAGCATTCAATCTTAATGGACAGAAACTTAAAAAAATTGAATCGGAAGACCAAAGTCCATGGGGTATTGTGGTAGATGATGACAGCAACATCTATATAGTGAATGGAAATGGTTCCGTTGATCAATATGACAAAGATCTGAAGTATGTCAAAGAGATAGTTCAAGAAGATTCCGAAATAGAAGATGCTTGGAGTATAGCTTTTAATCAAGATATGACAAAATTTGTACTGTCAGGGTTTGAATTCATAAAATTGTTCCAACTCCGCTGTTACAATGCCGACGAATAAACAAAAAAAGTCACGTTTATGTTTTCTTGAGGGTAGGTTGGCAGCAAAACGTTTCTATTTTTTCCAAACATGTTTTTCATGCTTCGGGGCATGATTGATTCGTCCAATATATTTTCGTACTTAGGATTTTGCTGTTAGGATCGGCGCCAAAAAACAAGGTCCGTCAGGTAACTGTAAGCTAGACTGTTTCAATCTGACTTTATCATGTACAATTTATATAGACGACCATGTATATATTACATGCACTTATCTTATTGTACTGGTGCACATTTGTCATGTACCTACAGTTTATATAGACGACCATGTACATATTACATGCATTTATCTTATTATACTGGTGAACATTAATCTTTGTCATGCGACTCATTTCAAATTGCTTTTCATGTCTGCTGAGACTATGATAAAGTTTTCGTTCACTGAGATTGATTCAGACAAATATCAATTGTCTACATACTAAGCTTATTTATTCATGCATTGTTTGATGGCCAGTCAAAAGAGCTAAGTCACTTTTATATTAGCTTTGTACGACTGATCAGTTAAATTTGTAGTTTATTGCAGTTATTGTTTAGCTTATTTATCTTCAATAGTATAACCAGAAATTCACCAAAGCAGAATGTCCTGCTGACAAACCCATAAACTTAGTACGCACAAAAATAAGTTCTGTGTTCACTTCAGGTCCCATTAATTTGAATATATTGATATATATAGTTTATAGAAAGAGAGGGGGGAATTAAGTTGGCATACAAATTAAGCCAATTATAGGAGTAGGCGTGTACTAGTAAAGGGAAAATTCTCTCCAAGTATTATCAAGAATTTCTCGGCTGTTAGGTAATGGTAGAAATATCAACTTCTAATGCACTCTTGTCAAGCAAAATTCCAAGATTGTATGTGAGGACAACGTCTCACAAACATAGGGGGCATATATCATGTGTATTTATGTTTCTGGTCCATGTAGCCATTTTAAGCCTTCATACACCAGTATGAACCATCCTTTCCACATGCTATCCCCCTAGCTAGTATGTTTGTATACACATAGATAGATTTACATTGTCAGTTATAGAGGCTGTGTATGTAACGTTCAAGAAAGATGTTCATTACTTCATACAGACAGATTGATGGATCATCACATATAGAAAAGTAACAGTGCACAGGCATTAGTAACTTTTTGGGACTTTTTGGTCAATGCAGACAATAATACGCTGACAACCTTGCATTAGTAAGTGAAATTAAGCCATTTCAGTGTGGCTGCATTTGTGTGTACTAAATGAAATCAAATTCTAACATATCTTGTTCGATTTCTCGGCAACGGATTGGGTTAGAAGCTTCATTTGTGTCTCATTTTGTGTCAAAATATATTTCACCGAATGAATGTATATGCCTTCTTTAAGTGTATATATAACAGTTGAACGAGGTCAAATTCTGCAAAATTTGTTTTTCATTTCAGGTAATTTTTGGTTAAATTAATTATGTTTTATAAAGAATTTATTGCAATTTTACATTGTTACTAACACCTGTGTAACAGTGGTTTGTATCAACCATTTATGTAGTGCTGATGTTCAGGAAATTCTAGTCAGAAATGTCATAAAACTGTTATTTCATATCTTCACTTTATATATTGTAAGTTTCAAAAAGATCCAGCATGTACCCCGGCTAAATTGAAGTGAATTGAAGAATATGATATGTTCTGAAAGTAGCTAGTTTAACCCCACGTCAGTCAAGAATTCGCTTGGTTTTAATTCCTTATAAAAGCCATGTTACATTCCTTTTTTATTAGTGCCAAATATTGCTATTGTTTATTTCTATTATATTCATTTTTTTAAAAATGATGTCGACTCAGTTGCATATATGCAGGTATGTGCCTGAAGGGTAGTCCTGTAGTAACGGAGATAACTTTTGAGAAGTGTGAATACACGCACTCATATTATGTTACACAAGGAAATGAATAATAAATAACAATTTTTTAGTTTGATTCATTTTTTACTAATGACCTAAAACTCCAGTTTTACAAAATTATCTTTTTATTTATTGCACAAGGTGAATTGATATAAAACTTATCAATATAAGGCAATTCAGATACATCCAATTAACACAAAAGAGTAAGTGTCACATTGTGTAAATATCATGACCTAAACGGCCATTTATATTCACATAATAAGTCGAAAAACATTTTGACGTATAATAATGCCCTAATGACCTTCAGCAATGATGCAATAAACCAGACATCATGAATGCTTGGCAACGATACTGCAAATTTTTTTTGCATAAAATACAACTTTTCAGTATATCACACTGCCCCAAACACACGATAACATATAAAAACAAATAACCTTCAAGGAAATCAAAATATCTCATCAACAGCTGTTTAAAAATTAGCAATATTTTATGACTTTTTTCATATGAAATTCTTTGATAAACATGCAAATTTCTTATTAATACAAGTAATTCTACCAATGATATGAAAATTTTCTAAAATTTTCTGCATATCTTTACCCACCTCCTTTAGCGTAGTTAATGTTCTTAATGAAATCCTTTTAGTATCACATGGTACTGTAATTCTTAGCACACAAGTGGAACTCAACACAACACATCTCCACAAAACAGTTGAACATAATGTAAGCCAGTTTATATCACTTCAAATTACACTCAATTATCTGTCTAACCGAGGTAAAAAAATCAACATTATTACAATCACAACACAATTGAACACATAAATTCTGATAACAATTTTTTGCTGATTCTAGCAATATCACAACACATAACATTCACAGGCGGTAGTAACAGACTTTTAATTTTGTAAGTTGTAAAAATTCCAAATAAAACACTTTAATTTAACCTACAATTACCAAATTAGGGTGTTTTATAGAGAATTCATCACATTTAAGGTAATATGGGGTTAAATTAAGGCGTTTTACATAGAATTATGACAGTTTGACCATCAAAGGTCTGTTACAAATGCCTGTTATTATATTGTAGAAAATTCCATTGTTTTTGGCACATAGTTCAGTATGAATATAAAAAACAAAATGTTTGAAGAAAAAGTCGAGTAAAAAAATCACAGACTCTGTTTACATAATCTCAATGGTGTACAGAATATCATGATACTTCACAACAGATCTCGTTCAGAGGGTCTCTGTGTATTAAACACTGACAGACTCCCAGTAATAAAATACATTGAACTGATTATGTTCTAGTGTATAAGTATACAAAAATTAAATGCATTGATCGAAAAGTTTTAAAACAAGTGGTAACAAAAGCATTTTGCAGACATACAAATATAACATTTTGAAGATCTTATTTATGATAATGATCAATTTCAGATTTGTTCATCTTTAGTGCCAAATATGAACTAAAATGGGATTAAAACTGCACCAACATCACAAGTGTGTCAAGCAATAACGAAACCATCCACTTCAGGTTACATTTCCGAGGTCAATCTTCCAATAGCCAAGTCTCAGTTAAATCCCATCACACAATTAGGAGCTAGACCCTGACTTTGAATCATGCCTTTCTTCTAACGGTATGGAGATTCTTAATGTACTCAAAGGATCTGATACATAACCTGTATATAAACAAATATATCTAGTAATGAAAACTGATATAGACAATAGGCAAAATATACACTTAAACATTGTAAGAACGCCTTTGGGTCTAAGAATTATCAGTCTAAATATTAACTTCTTTCATTAAGCCAGAAAAGTAGTTTTATTTCTAGTTACTTGATCAAATAAGGGGTAAGTAGACTGCAAAACTTTTGTATTTTTTCTATCACTTGTATTTTGGAGGTACAATTTGTTCCAAAATATTTTGCTGTTAGAAACTTCAGGACTGGTCACAAAAATAGGATCCGTAGAGTGGCCGGAAACATGACTATTTTTGGGGAGGGGGTGGGGGCTTAACCAATTGAAATATTGAGCAAATATTGAAAACCAGTCTGAAAATTACTTGTTGTTACAATAAGAACGTTCAAAATTGTGGTATTCGCAAGAGAGGCTTTCACTTAATACAATTACAAATAATAAAGAGGTTTAAGATTTCTTGAGTTGACACTTGAGTTCATTATATACATTCAGTCTACGAAAGGATATAAGCCTGCCCAGTTAGCTAAATTTATTAAAACTCTGCATTTTTATTGTAGAATGAAGAGACACTGAATAGGTATGTCATATAAGCAAACAAGTGAAATAATCAACAAACATGATGAAAAAATCACAGAAAAACAAAATGGAAAAATTATACATAAATAGCAAAAATCGTACCATTTTTATCAAGCTGTGGGAACGGTAACCTCGGTCTCATCTCATCCATACTGTAATTGAACAAACATATATTAACATACACATCTAATATTTGTAAACTTTCTGTAGTTTTATACAGCATTCTGTGAATGATTCATTCGATGTTTCAGTCTTAAGTCCAAATCTGTAAAGCAAAGGTCATGCCTTGAATAAAATTTACCAAACTTGATTCAGTAATGATGATATGGCCTAAAAAAAGGTTTGTTTCCGGTTACCCGACCGACCCAATATTTTACCTGCCAACTCATAAGTTTTTACGGCATCCAAATTTTAGTGCTATATTGTAATTTTTACAACTCATTATTATTACAGCACATATTCCCATACAGTGTTGCCAATATATGTAAAAAAAACATAAAAAAATCCCAACCTACCGACCCATATTCATTTGGGCATGTACCAGGAAACAAACCTTTTTTTAGGGCTAAACAAAATATGTTTTTAATGGAACTTACCAATTTCTGGAAGCTTCCATTTCCCAACGACTTTTGAGGGCACTAACATTTCCTGCTAAAGGGGGTGTGGCCCTTCCCTCGGAATCAGTTTCATGATCACGTATTACTGCAGGAAGACTAGCAGAAAGTGGAACAAATTGGACTTCTTGTGAGTTGCTTAGCAACGCAACAGCCTGAGATTGTTTGCATTCATCTAAAATTGGGAGAATTTCACCAAAATCAGGTCTGTCCTGAAAATGATCAAGAAAAATGTATATAAGCTTAACAGAAGAACAGTATTTGGTTTCAGACCCCAGAAAGTCACATTTACAACTGACCCTATTTTGCACCGACCATAATGTTTCTAATGGCAAAATCCAAATCACAAAAATATTTGAGGACAAATCCTAACTTGCATTCTCACAAAGGTAAGTTCAGAAAAAAATAACAAAAAAATGTTTTCCCACCTACCTACCCCAAATTTTTGGTCAAGTAACCCTAAACATGACAATTTTTCCCAGCCAGATTAGTATCAATGGAATTACAAATTTGTACTATTTTCTAACTAAGTAACCTCTTTCCAGACGAGTGGTCATGATCATCTAAAATAAGCATATCCCATTACCTCAGGATTAGGGTTCCAGCCCCTCTGTAACAGTGTAACAAGGGGTTTAGGGAAGGTCACAGCTATAGGAGGTCTAGTTTGATGATAGGCCATTTCCGCTGCAGCAGCCGCTGTAAGAAATTTGAATTACATTTAGTAATAATATCGTTATATTGATATTTGATCAAGTCATTGATAATATTAGTATCATTAACTACATACAACCTCAATAAATATACATAAGCTGAATATAACCTAAATTTGATTCTTTAAATATACAGAACCATTAAGACGGTATACACATAACAACTGTAAGGTCCATTAACTAGTACAAAAACACATGTAGCATGGTATGTACAGTTCATAAAGTACATTTTTACATCAAATGAAAGGTTGTTTTTCTTCCTTAAAATTTCAATCATATTGTTCTATTTACAAAATAAAATTGACTGCATTTATAGAAAAATTCTGAGAAAACGAACAAACCTGGTTTCAGATGAGCAAATGGTAGTTCACTGGCCAACAGTTCCCAGAGACACAGAGAGAAGCTAAAAACATCAGCTTTTGTACTGTATTTTGTACACTGTGTGAATATCTCTGGTGCCATCCAACGAAGGTTCTAGAAAAACAAATAGACCTAGTAAGTACAGTCAAACAAGTGAACAAAGGTCACTCTTGAGAAAGACAAATTATTGACAGATGGTCCTTACTCGGAGGTCAGTTTGTTCTGAATAATTAGTGTAATTTAATGTAGGCAAACGCCGTACATATCTAGTGAATATAACATGGAACATCATTTATTAGCAGATCAGACTGGTTCAAAACAATTTTGTTTAAAACAGAAGGAGGAAATCCTTTGAAGGGAGGACCAGTCATGTCTCTGATACAGGTGTACTACCTACACCAGCTTAGTGTCAATTTGTGACTTTGTAAACGGAGTCAAAAATTTATATGTATCTCTGTCATTACAGTATATAACATTTTGATTTTTATAAACTTTTTCAAGATGCATTCCATTTCGTATTCAGAGTAAAAATCAAAATCTTAACATCAATACAATTAGCACACAATCAATACTGTTACATTTTTCATCAAGGTAACAAGTTTGTCTAATCTTTTGCAGAAAAATGGTCAGTACCAACAATCATTACTTTAGAAATTCTAAATGCATGCAAATTCAGTCTTATAAAATTAAAACTTCGGTTAAAAAACATCCAGTGAAAAAGTGATGAAAACTGATCTTCATGAAAACGTATGAACAGAATTATCAAATTATTACAACTTTTCTTATCCCTGTTTTGAAAAGTAGATAAAGGATTGATCTTTAACAATAGATGTATACATACCCCAGGTTGTTTAGTCATGTTATCATCCATAGAACGAAGGAACTGTGATTCTGAAACATTGAAATAATATTATTTTAGCTCAATTTTGCGAATCAAACAATTTTGCTTGTATTAATCATGCTTGAGTATGCTTCCTGGACACTACACCAGTACTGTATTGGAAAAATGGGATTGTGAAATTCATCAGTTCGAATCCCAGCTTCAATTGATCAATCCCATTTTTTGGACACAGTACTGGTGGTGTCCAAGGAGTGTACTCAAGCATGATTAATATAAGTAATATTGCTATTATAAGCAATATTGCAAGTTACACAATCAAGCTAAAATAAATTAGTATAAACTTAAGGTGATACAACTACTTACAAGCCATGTTCAAATAGTTTAATTTAATTTAATCTCTACATTACTATGAGTTGAGACAATAATCAAATTAACATATATATCATCTTAAAATGGTCTATTCAGTGCATACTTAGATAAACTTTGTGTTATATTAAAAATCTCAAAAGAATAATCTAGTAAGCAAAGAAAAAAAAACATTAATATGAATTCTCTCAAGCAAGCTGCAAAATACAAAAAAAATAATTTATGGCTTCAAACCTTTTATACCTACTAGATAAACAATTATATTTACAAATATAACAATACCAACTTGTTTTGATGTATTTGAGTAGCATAAAAAAGTCTCCGGTGTTCAGCCTTAAGTTACCAATTTTCAATAAGAACCTGCCAATCCCTTAAGAGTTCACACACAAACAAGGGAGACAAATCTTGTCAAACCGACTTACCACCAAAGTCAGCCACTATAGCTCGTCCGTTCTCTTCTAACAATATATTCTGACTGTTTAAATCTCGATGTATGACAGGTTGTGGAAGGTTATGTAGATAATTCATTCCTTTGGCTACATCAGAGGCTATTATCAACTTGGAGTGTATGTCAATTAATCTGTGAAAATCAAAATCAGGAATACGTGTTTAATAACAATAATAGCCAAATGGTCTCTAAAAAAAAAATTTAATTTAGACTATTTTAATTGAGGTATTGATAAGCAAATTGTATACAGATAGTGACATGTATTCATTCTTAAAGCTCAAAGCCACTTGGTTGTATATGCATTTGTTCTTATACAGTGAGCCTTTTAGTAACAATACACTGGCTTGATTTTGTGACGTTCAAATATTAAGAATACACATCTTCAGACATCATTGAAGATTTATATTAAATTTTTCAAGTACTGTGTGCATTCATTGCTTGTTGAGTGAATGCATGATTTAATTATTACAAATATCTAACATGCATTACTTCCATATCTTTAGATCAGTCAACTTCACCAAAAATAAGCTGTTGCTGGTTATGTTAGACAAAAGTTGCTTTGTACAATTTTTTAAATAATAAAATCGCTCAAGGGAATTTGTATGGTCATGTAATACAAATAGTCACTGAAGACGTAGTCGCAAGCACATGATTTACGGTATTTTACCTTTTCTGTTCATGTAATAAACTGTATAGTGATCCACCAGCCACATACTGCGTCACAATGGCAAATTGCTGAAAACAAATCCACAGAATGTCATATTCTACAAATGCAAACACACTAAAAAGTTAAATTGTCATTTGAAGTATTTGATTCAATGCATTTTATAAACAATATTTTCAACCTGTTTGACAATCAGTTGACTTCAATGGTTGCCATGGGTTACCTACCAGTGCTAACCCATTCCTGGCAAACATCAGGTCATACCAAATAAAGCAAAAAATCAAACTAAAGAGAGGCACAGTTTGGGTCATGAACCTGTGACCTTAAAGTCAGTCATGTGACTTAATAGGGAAAGTGTCATGCTTATACATTCATCAATATTGTGAATTGTCAATTGAATTATGAATCATAGTAAATATCATACAGCTCAAATCGCTGGTGCAAGAACAATATTTGTCTCTACTATAACAAGCTCTTTATACCTATATGATAGGTATAAATATTGGTCACACATCAGTGGCTGAAACACTTGACATATGTACGCAAACTCAACTTACACTAGGATCATCGAGACAAGCACCAACAAAATTGATCACATAAGGACTGTTGAGTTTGGACAACACAGCAACTTCACGACAGAACATATCAACATCAGATTTTGTACCAAAACTACTGGCTTTATATCTGAAAAGCAAACAAATTAATGTCATTGATAAACAATACTAACCAGATGTAAAAACTAATTTGTTTGGTCATTATTTGACTAAATTTTGCAGTTATTAAAGTCAGCTGAAATAATCCAATGCCTTTCTATCATTACTGAAAAATTCTGTAGTAATCATTGCTCTTAAATGTTATATTTTCAAACAAACGATAAATCCTTTCTGTGTGTGCTCCACTTTACAGAGGAATTCATAAATATACATAATAATATTTCCTTTAATTTCTCTAAGCAGGGCAGATAGAGGTATAAATATTTCATTAAATAACAACTTGTAACAATAGCATATCTATCTTATTAACCAATCCAACATTGAATTTTCTTAAATGCAGTAACTCTTGGTACACACTTTTATGGATGCTAAGAATTTACACAAAGTATATATGTCTTGTTAGAATTTAACAAAAATGAAATATGATTTGTTTTATCGGCTTAAATTCACACTTGGTTTCAATCACCGTCCCAGCTCCCATTATTATAAGAAAAACACATCATAATCAAAGACACCATTTTCGACCTTCACCTTTTCACCGCAACAACCTTCCCTCTACATCTTCCTTTGTACACTTTACCAAAGGAACCACTTCCAATGACATCATTGAACTCTATATCAGAGATAAGAATGTGAAACTGGTGGGGTAGATCCGCTCGTAGCTGTAGCACATCTATCTTTTCTGTAACATATGCAGTCATACAGTAGTCATTGGTACCCATAGGAAAAAGAATTCATAATGTATGGCAATGTCCGCACAAACACTAATACGTTAATAAGCCCAGACATTTTTTATTGCGAAAACGTCCAGATCAGAATTTTGCTAAAAAGCCCAGATGAAATTTTCTAAAAACATAAAGAAGAGAAATTAATTTCAACAAGTGAACTAGATAAATTTGTTTAATAAGAATTTAGAAGAAAACAATGGGATGGACAACAAAAGGAAAGAGGACGAGGTCACTCTAAGACAATATGGTGACACACAGCTGAGAAAGACATGCTATGAGATGGGCTAACTTGAGGAATAATAAAAATGAAGGCTCAGGAGATAGAGGAGTGGAAGTGACTAGTCCTTGTACAATATACCACTAGGTACAACAAGGACAAAGTCAATAATATGACAATTAAATCTGGTAACCAGGCAGCAGCTAAAATATGCCCAGCATTCTGATTATACTCAAGCAGTACCATTATTAAACACTTTATGTTTACAACTTCACGACATCCACACTTAATATTAATCACTGCTAGAGTGGATTATATACTGTGTTCTATAGAGGATTTTCTCATTGGTAAGCTACATATCAGTAAATCTATATCATTGTCACAAAAATTTACACAATATCAAAAAGTATCAGTACAGATGCTTTAGTGGTGTAAGGAGTGGCAGTACTGTTAATTGCCAAATACAGATTAGACTCTATATTTGGTTAAATCTTACCTCTTGTCATGCTTTTCAATTTCCCAATAGGTGAAGGCACAGACACGTAGGAGCCTTCACCACCAGGCTGAGAGTAATCACCATGCGCTGACTCATCCTGCGGTCGTTTATGATGTTTGACTAGAGTGACTATTGCATCATGCCCTGAAAGAAACAATATTATATCAATTTAATAAATTTGTATTTTATTGAAAAAAGAAAAAAAACATAAAAGCTACCTTACTATTAACTAATGATTGATGCCTAAATTAAGACAAAAACATTAAAGTTAGAAACCAAAATGTAATTTGCTTATACCCAATAATCATACATGTCCATTAAGTTATATTATTAATATTAATATTGCTAGCATATCAGATAACCCCATAAACCCAAGGATCCACTTAACATTTTCAAAAATCAGTAATAATATCCTCTTTTACAAGCTCAGTAAACCATTATCACCCCAGTCAGACATTGTTTTTTTATCAGCAAGATGAAAAAGTTTACAGTCACCCAACCAACCTGACTTCTTTGCTCTTATCCCAAAGTCTCTACCAGCAAAATTCAAAGTATGAAATTATTTGGGGATGAAGTATAAAGGTTTAAGTATAAAAGGTATGTTTAGAAAAAAGTTGAGAAAAAAATTTTTGTGATCTATCTATCAGAATTTTTTTGTCAAGTAACCATGGAAACACCTTTTTTTTGTTAGCCTTACCTTGTTCATAAGCCCACATTAAAGCAGTCTGATCCTCCCTCTTCTCACTTCCACCACTCTGATCACTAATAGAAGCAACAAGATTTATATCAGCACCCTTCTCTAATAAATACTGTACCACTCTGATGTGACCGTGGTAACAAGCGCTGTGAAATGCTAAAATATACAACAGCATTATACAGTCAAACCTGTGTTTGCGGCCACCTCCAAATAAAGACTACCCTGTGAATAAAGGCCATTCTTTGGAAACCATCACCGATCATTTAGAACAAACTGATCTCTGAATAAAGGCTATCTGTCAATAAAGGCCACACTGTATCCATAACAACGAAATATGGGACATGTTCAAGAAAAAATGAATATTTCACTTTATCAGAGTTCATTATAACTGTGTTAAACTGTATAAGTAATGAATGTAAAACAACCAAGAAAAAATTATTTGCATTGCGTTTAAAATCATTATTCAACATGATTTCAGAATGACACAAATGCCAGGTCAAAAAACTAGAGACAATCCAGAACTAACCTGTCCTAAGCTAGCAAGATACAATAGTCAATATAAATCACTTAAATGCGATCTTCAAATAGAAAAACTTTGATGCCCTTGACAAAAGACAACTCTGATGTAGAGGACAAATGGCTGGATAAACTATCTACCAGAAAATACAATGTAGTTTTAACTTAAAGCAGGGCCTTTTTTCCCAATAGCAAAAAGCCTCTTTTTTCCCCAATTTGGTGAAACTATTTCCCCAAAATGCAATGCTGAAATTCCCATTATGTTGAAATATGATTCACCCTATATCTTGAAAGTCTGTCTACATTTTCCCAATTTGGCTGAAAATCACATTTGAATTTCCCAAAATGATAGGCTAAGGCCCCTGCTTAATTTTTGGAAAAAAACCCAGCAAAGATCAGCATAAATATAGCAAGTGTGTAAATTCATGTTTCATACGTCACTTACCTGTATGACCATCTTTACCCTGGTGATTAATTTTAACACCTGGCTGATCAAGAAGAAACTTGATCATATCCAGACTTTTTCCACTAGTACAGGCACTGAAAACAGGAAAAAGATTGGTTCACAGAATTTCTGTCGGAGAAGAAAATTGTGTGTTATAATAATAAGATCTGAGAAATACAGACCAGACACAAAGAGAAGACGTAATAATGACCTTATTGTAACATATGACATACAGACTTCAATGTTGGCTATGTAGCTGTATAAAAGAAAATTGGCCATTCAGAGAATAAAATAAAGATTTTTTTGTTTGGGGGGGGGGGTTTCATGCCTGTTTCAGCAAAATTTTAGTTGTTTACCAGCAAGCCATTAACTTCCAACATTTTTAATGGATTTTCTACCAGTATTAGCCTTATCCATCATGAAGGATCAGTGGTGGCAGACAAATGGCTGTAGATGCCATGCCTTTCACTGAATCATCACAGAGAACACAAGCCATGCCTGGGTTCAAATTCACAAACCTACTTATTATCCAAAGACCAAAAGGTCAACAAAATGGGGTACCAGTAAGCGAGTGGGCTCTGAATGAGTAAGCCTACAAGTCTGAATGGTATTTTAGTCTCAGCTAGGTGTATTTGTACAAAATATGTAACAAAATCAGAACTTACCTATGAAGGGGAGTTTCACTAAATATGTTTTCTTTTGTCACACTGTCCAAGCCTGTCCTTGAAATTAATTGCTTCACAACTTCAACTTTACCATTATAACAAGCCCTGAAAATTTTTTGAATTAAATCGTAATTAATCAGAAAGACCTTATTTAATCCCATGGAAATGTGCCTCAGGGTGAGAGGTACACAACTGTACAATCACTTAATGTAGATAATGCACACAGTTTCGGCATCAGGGTTTCTTAAACATACTTAATAATTATATCATGAACTCTTTTTTTATTTACATATCTTTTCAAACAAAAATCTTGATCCTAAATATTATGAAAGAAAGGATGTTCAATGTCCTGGTTTTTTTTAAAGAAACTTAGTCATTGGTTCATTCTTTAATGTCAGGGCTCAGAAATAATTAATTACTAGAAGGAGTTAAAAAGTTTTTTATGTTTGAGGCAGGTAGAATATCAAAACAGTAATATTCTGTAGCAATGTAAAGGGCTTTCATTAAGAAATTAAGCAACTGATTTTTTTGCCAAAGGAACAGATGAATCCAGCGAAAACTGTTCAAAAACTTTGGCAAAAATTTTTAAAGATCTTGGAAAAACAACCGATTCAAATGCATTTTCACCCAACGGTTTCAATCGGCATTCGGTTCTTAATGATATCCCTGAATATACCATTCAACTCATACACTAACTAACAATAAACTAAGTAATACATACAAATGGAGCGGAGTATCTCCATATATGTTAGTGATATGTGGATCAGCCTGCTGTTCAAGCAGATAATGTAGAACTACAAGATGCCCTGATTTACAACAGAAATGTATCGGTGTATGTTCCTCATCATCCGTAACATTTACTGTAAATAAAACAAATATATGAATAAGTACATAATATCATTTCACTAATGTAAACCTGTTAAATACATCCAGAATGATAGGTTAACTTGTTTTGATACCTTTTTAATTGAATCATGATTAAGTAGTGCACAAGTAACATGGAATAACTGTGGCTGTATAGGAAAAATGTCTGACAATTTTAATGTTATACGTATTATTTTGAAATTCTGATAATGCTTAAGAGCACATTGTACAGCAAATCCTTAATATATAGACTACTTTTCGGGAAAAATTTTGCAGTGGGGTTATTATAAAGTGAAAATGATATAAAAATATAGAAAACCAGTCTGGATATAAGTGGTCATGATAATCATGTATTATATATATGATTAAATTCTAAACACATGTAATCTATGTATGAAAAACAAAAATTAATATAGTGGATCAAGTTTGTATGTAAATACACAGCTAAACTTTATTACATCTAGTTGGAAGGCTAAACTATATAATCATCATTCAAAATAATCAATCAAGTCAATAAATTCACATAAACATAAGATAAAAAAAAATGTTATCCTTGGCTAGTACTCCCAAGGCTTTTTTCCAAAAATTGGGAAGGAGCCTTAGCCTTTCATTTTGAGAAATTCAAGCCCGATTTTCAGCCAAATTGGGAAAAGGTAGACTGATTTCATGGTACGTCAATAAGGAATGACTTACTCGGCCCTTCTCCAAATTGGGGAAAAAGAGGCTTTTTGCAACTGGGAAGTCTTCAAATATCAGCCTCTATTATACAAGGTAAACAAGCCCCGACTTCAGTCTATATGCTCAATGATTATTTATAAATCACTTAATAGATCAATATTTATGACATACATACATATTTATGTAGAATAATTACAGCTTTAACCAAATATATCACTGGTACCAACTCACCATTAGCTTTGCTTTTCCCTGTCCCCTCAACAAGTAACTGAGTGACCCTTACGTAGCCCTTACCACAAGCTAAGTGGAGGGGCCTATCACCAACACTACCACTAATGTTCACATCAGCATCATGTTGAAGTAGAATTTCCACAACCTAGATAAAACAAATGAAAAATGCTGAAAATTCTGCTAAAAAATAGGCTTGTCTCCACTAAAGAGTGTGTGCGTGTGTGGGTGGCAATCAATCAATCAATCAATCAATCAACTTGAACAGCTGCTTAAAGGTGGCTATAATTAGTCCTTTTTCCTGTATGTGAATTGAATTCTGGTTTTCAATATTCTCAGGAAAATTGATTAAACCATAATGAAAACATCATCAAAAAAGGATCAAAATTTCTTCTACTGTACTTATAGAACCTAAGGCCTAAAAAAAAGTTTGTTTCCGGTTACCCAAACGACCCATCTTTTACCTGCTTATTCATAAGTTTTTACGGCATCCATGTCTAAGTGCTCTGTTGTAATTTTCACAACAGTGTTGCCG
This sequence comes from Lutraria rhynchaena, assembly GCA_008271625.1. Classification (NCBI taxonomy): domain Eukaryota; kingdom Metazoa; phylum Mollusca; class Bivalvia; order Venerida; family Mactridae; genus Lutraria; species Lutraria rhynchaena. The sequence continues at coordinate 11,779,345 of VIBL01000001.1, read as the reverse complement.
ATATATGTAAAAAAGCATAAATAAAAAAAATCCCTACCTTCTGACCCATATTTTTTTGGGCAAGTAACCAGAAACAAACCTTTTTTTGTATAGGCCCAAGTTCAATACAATACATGGTAGGCATAATAAAACTTTGTCATAAATCATGGGATGTGTATGCTGCAAATATGTAAAAATTCCTCATCAAATATGAATCTACATTTATTAAAGTATATCTACATAATTATTACATACCTTATCATGTCCAAAATTACAAGCTATATGAAGGGGAGAGAACTGTACTGCATCACCAAGATTCACATTTGCATCATGTTCCAGTAAGCAACTAGCAATCTAAAAACAGGAAAACATCCACTGAATATATTTACATATTTATTATGTCTACACTAGTAAAACATGCACATAAAAGGTACCTTCAGAGCAGCAACGTATCACATAGAATTGATAGAAGTTAAGTGCCACAGTGATATTATGTTCATTATATAAATAAACAAATCAATTTTTTCTTTCCCATTATTCATCTGCTATTCAAGCAAATAATATTTCATTCAGATTTCATACTTTCCTCTGTCCCAAAAAAAGCCTAGATTTTCATCAAAACAACACTATAATAATGTTTAGAATAAAACAATATGAATATACAGCATAAAACAACTTGATTTCTTATATTAACTTTTCATGCATCTGTCAAGCACAAATTTCAACTTTTTTTAAATTACTGTCAAAACTCGTGGACATATTAAAATGCTAAGATTACCATTCTACCTAGACTGTGTCTCTACATACCTCACTATGACCACACATAGCAGCAATATGGAGAGCAGTCAGTCCACTGTTACCAGTCTGGTTGACATCCACTGAACCTTCCAGCAATCCTTGGACACAGTCTATATCACCCTGGTTACAAAGAAACAGGAAAATCACATTCTATACACAATGTTCAACAAATATGGATAAAGTCTTAGACTACGATTTGTTGTCATAGTTACTTATATAACTCAAGCACTCATGCCATGAAACAGAGGAGAATTTAACCAGATTTAATATCAATTCTACTTAGCCAAGCAGTAATGGAGAGCATGCATTTTATTTGATTCAAGAGTAAAAGGATCATTCATGTAAAGGTCAAAGGAAAATTTAACTTATAAAGAGAACTGAGGAATTAGAATCTAGATAAGACTGTTAGATTGTGGAACAAAGCCAAGAGTTTGTATCTGACCCTTAAAATGGCATTTCGACTCCTGAAATTAGTAAAATAAAGCATCTGACTCTTTAGAATTAGTACATAAGGGTAAAATCTGCTACAACATTAGAAGGGAATTTTGTCAAATTTTTGCCATTTTTTCCCCAACTTTTGACATCTAGGGAACACACTGAGAGCCAATGCAACCTTACCTTGTATGTTGCTAAATGCAATGCAGAGAATTGATTCTTTGACAGAGTTCCTGGTTTTACACCCTTCTGTATCAACACTTCTATCAAGTGTTTGCTTCCTAAAACAAAACAACAGAATATTTTGTACAGCAATAAAGTGAGCCTTAAACGACTTTTACAAGATACAAAAAAGAATACAAAATTTTACTTAAAGTCGGATTGCATAATAACAAATAAAACATTAGCTATGTATAGCTATCAGCCAAAATAAAATAGCTATTGGCCAACATAACAATGCAATAGCATCTGGTACAAGATTTGCATTATAATTATTTAAATTTGGGGTTTATCATCTCTGTTAATTCATTCACAATTGTTACGGATGGTATATTTTGAAATGAGCAACTATGGCATTGTACAAAGTGTTCTTTATAAATGTTCACGTGAAGTGGCAGTCATATGGTGTTGACTCTTAGATCCAGGACAAACTATATTCACACATGGTTCATTAAGTTTCTGTTACTGTAACAATTCAAATATCACCAGGCACTTTTGTTTTACTTATATATTTGGTATACATGAATCAGTTATAAAAATGAGACATCAATGTCACCTACCACCAGATATACATGCTATATGTAGAAGAGTCAGTCCTGCATCAGTTTTCTCATGAACATTAGAGTTTAATAACAACGATATCACCTTTGAAGAATCACAAATACTGAAAGATAGAACATAGAAAGGAAAATGGGGAAGGTCTGTAAACAACATGTTGGTTACTCAACCCAGAGGTTTTGTGTATTAAAAAACTACAATAGTTAATTACGTATCCATCCCAAGGCTCAAAAGCAACAGAGAATTTTTGTTCAAAGTAAACATAACAATAGCATATGTAAGCAATATATAATCACTATTAAGCTCTAAACATTAGAAAAGCAACATTATACCAGACAAATTTCAGTTCAGGACTGGTGTTGTTTTTGTCAAAACTGCTAAATTGAGTTATATGATTTTATTGGGTGAATTTTATTCCTTCAAAACCAATACTTGACTCTGGCTGTTTTTTTTTATTTTTCCACTCCTTATATAGTTACAATGGCAAGTTCAAAAATTACTTCAGTCGGTGGCCCTGAAAATCCTGATACAGATATCTCAAACATACCATACCATGCAAACTAATAATCAATTAATATTTAATGTATTTGTAGTAAATACAATACAAAAAAAACTAAAAAACTTCAGGATTCTCTTAATGTAATAATGAAGGTATGATCTGTATGAAGAATATGACTGTGAGATATTAACCTGCAGGCTTGCTGTAATTCTGACCATTCTGTTTCTTTGTTAGGCCGTAAATCCTCAATCAAATGTGAACGAAACAAAGAATAACTTTCACTGATTTTCTTCTTCAATTCATCTGTAATTCCAAATAAAATAACAAGTCGTACATGATATGTAACTTACAATAGAAACCTTGAATTAAAGCAAATAAAGTGGTCTTCCAGCAATCTGACTTCATATTTTAAGGATTTAACATTTATCATATGTAATTTATCAAACAATAGTGGGCTATAACTCACATTTTATAACATATGTGAGACTACCATATGCATGTATATATTAAAGTAATATGAGAGAAAAATTCCAGTAAAAAATTTGGAACCCGGATAAACATACATCAATAGTATGCATTATTGTTATTAATTAATACTTAACATAAGAACATACCAGGCCTACCTGATGTAGAATAGGCTATACTGCAGGATAAAGTATTTTCCATTTTGTCAGATAAGCAAAACAAATCATGTCAGTATAAACTATGACAGAGAATTTGTCCAAATGAACTTCTAAACATCAATTAGAAGTAGGAGACAAATAATTTGAATATAGCATCTTTTGTCACATAAGCATCAAAGCAAGTACCTTGAATGCTGAGGATTAAAAGGTGCAACCAGCTCCTTGACCAATAAAATGCATTCTAGTAGAATTTCTACGGACAGAGATCATCATAATATGCTATATATCATTATATAACTGTATCAACTAACCTGCACAAGAGATAGGAGGCCTTGACTTGTAATTTCCCATTTTTATCTTTCATCTTTCATGTCATTTCTTCAAAATTCACACTGAATAAGCACACTACCTGAAATTGCACAGATTGGCTGGCTTTCATCTTCAGTGATATTTCTTTTACCTAAAGGGGCAAGGTGTTGCAGCCCTTTTGAGAGAGAAAACAGCATTCCAAGGGGTAATTAGCAGAAAAATAGCACATTTTTCTCCAACAATATTGAAAAGAAAAAAGTACAACAGTGTATGACTATTTCCTGAAGTTGCTTTGGGTATCTTTTACATTTAAATTAAGAATTTAACAATATGTTCCAGCCATTTGCCTTACTTATTCGGCATTCCGGTTGGCTGATTTCATAAATAAATTCGGAAGGGCCATCCTCTCAGCCTGTGAGGGTCGGGGCCAAATAAAAAATGTATCGGCATCACAAACAGTCTAGATAATTAGTTGGACTAGCTAGCCATAGTCATTTGACTTGCATACATGAAGTCGCCGATTCTAGCCCCGATTTTAGCATTTCTTCTTCCCCTTACATTTGTATTTGACTCTTTTGAGTTACTAGTTTTAGAACTCTACAGCAAAAAAGATTTTAATTAAATCTTAATTTAACTTGATCTTCACTCATTTTATTCACCTAAATCTAAGTCATTTAAATATCTATAATAAAACAATGATATTAGTGGATTAAAATTGGTCACCTACTCTGTACACTAGGGTAAAGCAATATTCTATAAAAACGTATATAACATACTATTCAAAACAGATTGACACTTGATTTCTTCGTAATAATTCCATCTCTGACTCAAAGCTGTATTTGATGTAAGCGATATGGTGCTGCGTGATATTAGCACGAAGTGAAAATAATAACGAAAAGGATTTTATGATTTTTCAAAAATAATGTGAAACAAAGTCCACATTTACTTTCTTGAGTTTACAAACAATTAGGTGATTTCATCCATCTACATTAAAGTAACAAATATAGACGAAATTTGTAAGGCTGATTTAATATATTAATGACGTAAGCGACTTATGTTTGTTTATAAAAAAACTTCTTCCTTGTTGAAAATGAAAGGTTTTTGTGATCTTATGTGTACGGTTTTACACATTAACCGCTTTGGATTTTTAGTACGACGTTAATTTAGGCTTGACAACAACGTTTGAATAAAAATGTTGGTTTATGTAGTCTTTGAAAAGTGTGCCAGGCGCTCTCCGCAAGTTGGTCTACAAAATAGTCTTAAGCCGACAGTTGGTACCTTCTCTGAAGAGAGGATTGAACCAGCATTATGGTTTAAAGTTTTAATGCTTGACTCGATCTTAATTGACTGTGAAAGAAGAAAAGTGTTTGTAAACTACGACAAGGCAGGATCACCACCTGAGGTTTATGATTGTCAATATGAAAGGGTCATTGACTTCTTCAAAGAAAAGGGTAACTCTTTTCATCTACATTTTTGAAAGTTTAATTTATGAGGAAGTGAAGATAAAGACGATGAAAGTGTTTCCATGATTTCCAATGAATATCTATCTGTCTAGTTATCTAATTTGCTATCTATCTGATCTAACTATCTCTTCTAATAAATTACTATCACAGTGATCTTTTTGCAATTTTGGGTATTTGTCCGGGGCTGGTCCTGATGGGAAAAATGTGTGATTTGATAATAACATTGGGGATTTTTGGGTCAGGAATTGGGAAAAATGTCTTTTTTTCTATTGGGATGGGTCCGTTTACAGGATTCAAACAAAGAAGGTAAAAAATCACTGTATCTACCTCTTATGAGTGAACTTGACTTCAATTTTCATATTGCTAACCTATGTAGAATTATCTCCTGCTGACACATATAAATAGAACATTTTTTAAAAGAATAATACAATCTCTCTACATGTTTAACACTACTTTCGATCATTTATATGCTAGTATGCAACTCATTTACTTTCATTTGTATTAAAAGATAAGCACTTTTTACTTCCCTGTTTAAGCCTTTTTTCTTTTAAAATAAAGAGTGACATTACATTACAATTTACATTATACAAAGTTGGTATAATAATACTAACAGTTAATTACATGTACATTAAGTTTCCAGTATATGCTGTTATTACATACGGGGGCTCTACATTACAAGGATATTCAGCTGCATATCATATACTGATAAAATACTGATTATCTAGGCCGTGGTTTGTCCAAGCATGCTAATGAGTGGAAAGTTGTTGAAATTTGATTGAATTTGGCCTAAAGAATCAATAACTGGCAAAAAGTTAAAAGAAAGTGGTCAACGGTTTACATTAAGGTTCACGGAAAAAAGTTGAGGATAAACTTTACTTGATTAATGAATAAAAATTTATGAATTTTATTTAAATAAATGTATATATTTATCTTAGTGATTTTTCTGTCTGGATTGTCAGGGGTTTTTTTTAAGAAAATCAGTCATTGTTTTTCAGTGTAAGTTTCTATCTGTCTTTAGCCAAAATAATGCTGTCGAATTATCAAAATCACAACCAGTGTGAAGATCCTTCCTGATAACAATTAGTTGAAGAATTAAACCAGGAAAAAACAGTATTGATTGTAACGGCACATAAATGTAAGCTAGAGATAGACATTATTTGTTTACAAACCTTAGTGCATTACATATACATTTTCGGGCAAAAAACAAGTTCTTTGGACATTTATTAAAAAAATCTGGATTAGGGTAGAAAATTCATTTAAACATATAATAAAAAACACTCTCAAAATTATCTAAATGTAATTTATGCGCTATCCATTCACAAACCAATAATCTAATTCGGGGTTTTTCTTAGCATTTTTGGAACATGACCCGACCCCCAGAATTGGGAATTTGGACTAAATTGTTAAAAAATCACACTGTATAAAAATAACTTTAAATAATCAAATAAAACTAAAAAATAACAAATATCATGTTTATTTTTGTTTTTAGACATTGATAACTTTGTTATTTGAATGATTTAGAAATTCAATAAACATTTGAACTGCTGTAAATTAATTTTTCTTTCATTTTTTTTCTCATTTCAATTGGGAATTTTTGCCTTGCAATTGGGAAAAAACATACTTTTTGCCATTTGGAATGTGACCGAATATCAGTCGTTAAAACAAACCAAAATAAACCCTGTAATTATTTTCCTTTCTTAATGATATTCAAATTGAACTACTCCAAATTATTTATTAAAAATAAAATCAAACTGCCACTATAGAAATAGGTGAGCCTCAAACAATTGAAGAAATTTCAGATCTAGAATACATTTTGATATACTTTTTTGGTCTAAATTATTTGTCATCTTTCAACTTTGCGACTGTTCCAGTCAATTATCGTATCAATTTGTTTTTGGTCTATCACATAGACTTGGAAAATTTATGATACAAAATTGCCTAGAATGAAGCATGTGTAAAAATTACTGCAATATTTATCCTTTTAGCTTCAATAAACAAAAAAAAAGATGAGCAAAGCAACATTTTGTTATGTTGAAGAGGTTATATTGACCTTCGCTGTTTAACAAGTGCAAATTGCATTATTTTGGAATTGACGCTCTCACATTATCTCACAAAGGCGTTGTTTTTTGCATGACTTGCAAGTTACATATCCCTGTAATGTAGAGTACCTGTTACATAAAAGAGCCCTCACTGTGAAAGTATTTTTGATTTGTTTTTAAAACTAATTATTTATATAATTGTTTGAAATGTTTAAATGTGCAGTTGTTACGACTTACATTTTTTTGTATTGATATCAGAAATTTGATCTATGACAAATATCTTGGTAAACTAAAGATTTTCCTTATTTCAGAACAATTATTTGAGGACAGTTTAGTCTATGACTTTGATCCAACTGTTGATGAGCTCTTTGAAACATCTGTCTCTGTATTTCAAAATCTGAGAGTTGAAGTTTTTGACAAACAGGGCAATGCGGAAACTTTTGAAAACCTTCTGAAAATTCTTCATGTATTTATTCTCCCTGAGATCAGACTACAAGACAAACATAAAGATGCAGTAGTGGAAGCATTACAGATAATAGAAGAAGACCATGAAAAAGTTGAAGATTTGATACAAAAGAAAGATAAAACTAAGAGAAATACGGAGAATTCCTTATCAGAACAAAGACAAACATTTCTACTGTCTGGAAACTTTAGTAGCTCAAAATATGTGTCGTCTTTAGGTGACGATTTCTTGATGATATTCTTACAACATTTAGAAAAAGACATAAGAAAACAAAATGAAGCTTTGATTAATTATGACTGTCAAGTTAGGTTACTCAGAGATTCTACATCAAGAGATGAAGGGGAAATGCTAGCGAGCTACAGGTCAGAAAGGAGTGAAGTCAATAGTGCTATAGAGCGGTCAATAGTTGCTAGGGAGGAGATAAAAAATGTTATAAGCAGAAAACATGTGAAGAAAAAATTCAAGAAGAATAAACAGGGCTTAGCAGATTTCCATGAATTGTATGTAGAAGTAACTCATCGCTTGGAGAATATTGATGCTGAAATAAGAAAATTAATTATGTCAAAAATCAAGCTTTCAGGAATTCGTGAAGCAGCATTGCTTACTATACGTGAAATTGAAAAAGATGGGGAATCATATGGATATAATAGAAAGAAAGGATCATTTGAAATGGAAGCAGATATATTTGATCCTAACAAAAAGCCTGAGGAGTGGGCAACAATGACTGAACGTGTTAAATCATATTTACAAGTAAAACAGCTTGGTTTCAGAACTAAATTCGAGTCATTTTGTTCTAGGATCAAGTTAAAGTGTGAGCAGTTGTATGATGAATCAAAAATGTTTGGGGCTGGCCCATCATCTCCTAACTATGACATGAATGGTGAATGTTTACCATTTAGGAATTCATTCACAATATCCAGATCAAGGGGATATACTGTTAGATGGTCTATTGGACGTATTCCAAGACATAAGTGTGAGCTTATTTGCCAGGAAGTTATTGATCATGTGTCTAAAGTCGCCCTGGATTTAGCTATTGAGTTAAGGGGTACAGATAAACCAATCCCACGTAGCTATCACAATAAGTTATATGTTTGCTATGAGGAGCATGTTTCTGCTGAAATCTTGCCAAAACTGTGTGACCTTTATGAGAAGAGTTATAAGGAACAATGTGACGGCCTAGCTGAATGGTTGTGCAAATATTCCTATGCTGAAATTGGGTTTGAGGAGAAAATAGTAAGTAGCTTGTGTCATGTTGGAACAAATTCAAGGAGAGAGGCATCCATTTATAGTCCTGATGAAACTCTTGTAAAAGTTCCCTTAGACAGCTTAAGAGATAGTTCAGAAGATACAAAGGACTCGTTAGATTTGTCAAAACTCAGTCTAGATGAGCTATATTCTAATTTTAACACGCAAAGTGACGGTATGCCTCAGTCATTTGCTTGTGCTCTAGATGTGATGGAATATGACAACCCTGCTGATGCACGTGATGATATATGTGATGGAAGGAAAACTGTTGGAAGTAAGGCAAGTACTTCAAGTGAAGAAGAAGGTGCAAATGGAGGTACCAACCTACCAACATATGAAGAAACTGTGCTCTGTGATAGAGCTGGGAGTGACCCTCCACCATATACCACACTCTCACCAGAAAAAGACAAATTTTACCAAGCTTTTGAGCAATTCTTTGAATTAGTGAAAGAGGAGGAATCCGCTAGCACGGTATTTAGTAAACTAAGACACATGACTCTTATTAATAAATACATTGAAAAACAGATTACATTGTTACGAGAACATATAGGAGTGAACTCTGTGACTTGTACTGATGACATTCTTGATGTGATTATATTACTTCTGTGTCGTCTCGATCCTGAGTGGCTCCTCAAGTTGTACGCTCATCTCAATTTGATGATACATCTAAGTCCATCATTTATGCAAGGAAATGCTCATGATTATTCTTTGGTTAACTTTAGTGTGGCTTATCAGCACTTGTTTGAAAAGCAGGTTATACATAGATCTTCTCGTGATTCAATGAAGACATAAGGATATCAAATGGGTCTGCAAGGTCCACTTGTTAAGACTCATCCCTAAGTATAATGTTGTCACAAAATTGTTGACTCATTGTATTTATTGGTCAATGGTATTTTTTGTTAAATAGGTTTTAACGTTGAGATTGGTGCGTTATTTTTGCTTAGCAACAGCTACTGTAGGGTTTTGTGTCTAATTATTCTTCGATGTGATTTGTATACTGGAATGTATTTATTTTCTGATATTTGTAGAAAAAATATTTTCATTTAGTTGCAAAATTTATGTCTGTCCCATGTTTACTAACTATTCTATTATAATATAAACCTGTGTTACTCATAGACTTCACCTTAATTTTACATTCCCTCAAATGGCTAAACAAGGTTAACTTATTATGTAAGAGATGTGTTTGCTATTGATTATTTCTATACACATACCTGGGTTCTTAAAAGTACAATCTATTGCATTATCATTTAATATTACAACATCACTCGTCTTTATTTAATTTAATCACTTTTCAGTCAGTTAATTCAATTGTTACTATGCCATTGTTTGATATTTTATCTATTGTTCACTTTAATAGTTGAAAAGTATAACATTTATAAAATGACCAGTTACCCCTGCTTTATTTTTATACATTAATACATTTTATCTGTCTGATGTTCATTGTGTGGAAAATGTAAACTGGTCTTCCAGCCTTTGTATTTACTTTAACGTAAGGGCCTTCTCTGAAAAAAATGTTCATACATTTTTTATGCGATGGTCAGTTTGCCAATAGATTGAATAATTGCAAATTTATTATATCCGTACATTTTTTATGCGATGGTCAGTTTGCCAATAGATTGAATAATTGCAAAATTATATTATATCTGTACATTTTTTATGTGCGATGGTCAGTTTGCCAATAGATTGAATAATTGCAAATTTATTATATCCGTACATTTTTTATGCGATGGTCAGTTTGCCGATAGATTGAATAATTGCAAATTTATTATATCCGTACATTTTTTATGCGATGGTCAGTTTGCCGATAGATTGAATAATTGCAAATTTGGTATATCAACAGAGTGATATCTACCTGACAATGGAAGGTTAAATTAAGTCAAACACTGGTACTGAGGACATGACAGCTTGACTTACTGATAGAATGACTTTGAATTTTTGAACATTGCAAAAGTTTAGTCAGAAGTTTCAATGAATTATTGGATTTTAATATCCAGCATTTCACCAAAAGATTTAGTGCATGTGCACTTAAGCAACTACTTTACATCAAAGTGACACTGTTTTTTTTTAACAGATGTTATTTACGAAATATTTTATTATGTAATAATTATGTTTATTTCAAATCTATGGACCTTGGGTGCATGAGCCCCTGCTAGAAGTCAATAGTTGAGGGTCAAAAATGGTCATTGGCTGATAATAATTTGAAGAGCCTACAAAATTTCCTATAATGTTATAGTAAATTTAATCCTTTGGTACAAATCCTTAAGATTCAGATCAAAGCTTTATTTTACTAATTTCATGAGTCAAGACGCCATTTTTAGGGTCAATGAGTGCTCTGAGACCTCAAAGTGTGATTTAAGGGCCTTCTTTAATCAATTAATTATTTTCTGAATTGAAAGTGAATCATTCTAGTAATAATATTATTATTTTACTGTAATTTACCCAGACAGACTGGAAACTTGACTAGCCATTGTGCATGAGTCATTTTCATCATTTGTTATATAAACTGATGTCAAATTGCCGATGCGGGAAACGATTTTGGTGTCTGCTGTCCGCGGTCAGCAGGTGTCCGCTATATAAGGTCATTTAAGAAGTGTTTTTTGTCGGGGGGAATTACAGTGTCTATTGTAGACAGGTGTCCGTTGTTCACAGGTGTCCGTTTGCACAGGTTTGACTGTATTTTAAATTGTATGGGGCAAAAGTGACTTCAAACATGATAGACCAGCCTTGGAAACACAAAGGAATAAGAAATATTCCAATCAGAGGAATTCTCATGGTTTCACTGTTATTACTACAATGTAACGAAAATTATTCTCAATGAAAAAAGAGTTGATAAAACAAATTACCATTTTATGCATATCATCTTTTTCTACTGAATTCATTGATGTTGTACGTATGTTTTTGATGTAACTACTGTCAAACTTGTGAACAAAGGCCACCCTTGGGAAAGACAAAATGTGATCTTTGTTGATAGATGGCCTTTATTCTGAGGTCATGTTGTTATAAATAGTCAGTGATGGTTTTCAAAGAATGGCCTTTATTCATAGGGTGATCTTTATTCGGAGGTGACTGCAATCACAGGTTTGACTGTAACTTTAACCTATTTATTTTTCTTTTCATTGTGAAAAATTATAAGTTTCAGATTTTTATTATATTATGTTATATTATATTATATATTTATATGAGTGTTTTAGTTGTGTGTTTTTTTGTACATTTTATAATTTGTAAATCTGTATTAAGTTACTTGGGTTATATTTTTATGGAGGAACGTTTTAGTAAAGCATAAATTTATGTACGAGTTCTACAGTGAACATATTACTGTTGCTAGTATCTAATATATGAACTACTTATAAATACTTTGTTTTATGGTCATGCACTAAGATAACATCTATTTGATGTATATATGTATTGTTTACATAAATTCAGTACTGGATTGTATGTTAGTGCATACTGTATATTCCTAATAAACGCCCCCGGGGGCATTACGTTTTTGAAAGAGGGGGCGTTTAACTGAGAACAAAAACAAACAAACAAAATTTGAAACAAGTTGCCAAATATGTATTAATAATCCAAACCACAGACTAACCTTTGAAAATTGTCCAAACATCAGATTCTTTAAGCTTTTTTACATAACAATTACATTATTACACTGATCTTATAAGTGGGGTATATACGGCAATGACTGCTGACTCTCATCTCTTTGAAGTCGCCACTACGATCTAGGTTGAAGTGACGTCACGTCTAGCGGCTCAAGTCCTTTGATGTCGCTAGATAGGTGTTACGTGTACTGGATTTAAAATGTGTTTGTGTCATTCCTTGAATTTAAAATGTGTTTTCTACTAATTTCTATTGTTCATCTTGGATTAAAATATCCAGTCATGTTAAGTTAATTAGTTTTGTCTTGTCGAAATAGGGGGGGGGGCGTTTATTAGGGGAGGGGTGTTTATAAGGGAATATACGGTATGTACATGTCGATAGTGAATTATATGAGGCTTTATCTTTGTTTCGAATTTTAACTTGGTTTGTTAATTAGGTTCAGTGCAACCTCTCCAGAGTGGCCATCTGTTGAGCAACAGCCTCCCTTCAATTATAGAATGAGGCACAGGGTTATAAGTTTGGATCATGTTACTATAAGCCAAGGATGACCTATGTCATATTCTATACTGAGATTTTGCATTGCAAGTTTAAAATATGACGATTTTTATTTTAAAGTCTTTTTGTGTCTCTGTCAATTACAGGAAAGTTAATATTTTATAACAAATCATTTTGCATGTACCCAGAACCTTTTACTTAGTGATATTTTTTTGATGACCATTGTGACATGATATTTTAGAATATAAAACAGATACAGAAGTGCTGCTTGTTGCCTATTTGTTACAGTATTAAAGCCTAGTCCTGAACTGTTTAAATATTTTCAAGTTTACTGAATATTTTCTTGTCCCTCTTCAAATTAACACCCAACACCCCCTTTTGAGAAAATTGAACATTGTGATTCAAACAATGTGACTCTCTATGAATGCATATCTACTGCGTCTAGGTATGGTTTAAGCCATTACTTGAAGAATTCAAGTATGGTCCTGTAAAATATGATGCACCAGTGAGGGAATTTATTTAAGGATATCAATGAGTATAGAAATAAATGTTAATGTGCAAAAATGATTCTGGTTACCTGGCATATCCTAATTTTCCCCTGTGGCCCTAGACCATTTATTAGGCCCATAGAACAGTGATCCACTGTCTCACTTCTTTTTACCTTTGGGCACAAAAATAATCTCAACAACAGCTTTCAAGAATGATAAAAAAAACACCCTATTTTTAATGAACCTGTAACCAGAAACAAACCTTTTTTATGTCTTATGATCATGTTATTGGACTGGAATTTGAAAGAAAGGAAAGCCTTTGTTTCCATTGATATCATTATGATTTTTTTAAATTTATTTATTTAATCATCAATTTTAATTGGTTCCATTCATAGTGACTGTATAAATATTTTAACATAATAAACCCACATGTATGTACATGTATATAGAACCATCTATGTATGTACCCTTGATTTACTGTTACATTTTTTTTATTTATTAATAACCTGAGATTATTAGAATGGAACGATAATGTGTGTTAATATTTTGTATTGTTAAAAAAATTATGTCTGTCAGCCATTTATAAATGACTAAATACTGAAAATGAGTGATTGTGTTTTTGAAATATTGGAGGGGCCCCAATGGTCGAGTGATTTGGAGGCATCATGGTAGAATGTCCGACCTCTGATCCAAAGGTCCTGAGTTCGAATCCCAGCCTTGACAGTTTCATTCATGAACTGCACTATCCCATTTTTTTAGATGCAGTACTGGTGTAGTGTCCAGGAAGGGGACTCGTGTGGGATTAATACATGCAAAATTGCTTGTTTCACAATCGAGCTAAAATAAATTAGTATAAACCATTGGTGGAGTGATTATGGCTTCTGTCTAGTAATCACTGGCCCCTCACTGCTTGAGTTCGAATTCACAATGTCTGTTACTTAAAAGCATTCATTACTGTTTCCATTTCTTGGTTTTGTTGCTAATACCATGAAAAAAATGTCACAGAATACAACCCCATTCTGTTGTATATAAAATGTCAATCATATTCACAGGCATTTAACCCAAAATTACCTTAAATGAAATTCTTTTGACACAGAATTCATTATTTTTTTCATTTAAGGTAATTTTGGGTGAAATTATGATGTTTTATAAAGAATTTATTGCAATTTTACCATCACAGGTCCCTTACTACTGCCTGTGGTTTACACTTTTAATTGTTTCAGGTGACAGAAACAAATAAAATGCTATTATTAATATAGATTATTCAGGGCTTATTCATTAACAATAGAGCTTGTTTATTGATTGATTGATAAGTGTTAATTTTGTCACTATTTTATTAGCTAAACCATCCCTAATGTTCTGTCTGAATAGGGTGGAAATTATTGATAATATTTTCTCTGAACAAATTTTTATTTCTGAGTATTTTTTTTTTAGTTGGTGTGTATTACATTTTCTGATCAATCTTTTTCTGTCTGTCGACTTTTGTTTCCTGATTTACTTTGTGTTATTGCTAAATTGCTAGTTTCGACTGTAAGAATGAGTGAAGCGTGACTCATGGTTTATTCAACTTTTACAATAAATGGAACAAAGATTTTTATCTGTTATTGTTTGTTTTTATTCAAATATAGGTTCATGGTGTTGTAAAATGTTTGAACCATATATGGCTTTTTGTCTATTGTATCTAATTTTTGCTATATTTACAAGTAAAAGAGGCCGCTGCCGTGGTTAAGTGGTTAGTGCATTGGACTTGTAACCAGGAGATTCGGGCTCAAAGCCCGGTCACAGCAGGTCATACCCTTCTATGAAAATTTGACAAAAATGTCGATTTTCCTCCATATGTGGAGACTTTGCCGGCTCCTTCTGGAAGGGTAAGTTAGTACACTCCAGGAAAACTGGTGAGGTGAATCAGTCGCCATGTATAACTGAAAAAATTGTTGAAAAATGGCATTAAACCCCAGTGACAATAAGTCACATGAAAACAAAAACAAACAAGTGAAAGAAAGGGCAAAACAAAAATGAAATTTGGTGATAAAATAAATACGTCTCATGGTAAATTAGCTTGCAAAAATTAGATTTTGATTCCATTTGTGAAATTTCTCAAGACTTGGTGCAGTGAAAATATTATCTCTTTAGATGGAGTAAGACTAGATATATGGACGTGATCTTAGGGGGTTAGCCCATTGATTAGATGGTGTATAAAGGTGTATTATGCCTAAAATGGCCACACGGCCCAAAAACACATACATTGTATATATATACATATGACATGTTCTTAGTCCATATGGTCATTTTAAGCATAGTACACCATCCATTCAACGTGTAGTCCCCTATGGATGTGATTTGATACAGATGAGGTAAGTGAAATTCAAAATATTCACAGTGTCTTCCAATGCCTTTACAGTGAAAATTGCTGTTGAGAACTGGCCATATTTACTAATCCTGACCGTCAGCCTAAAGAACCCAGGGTTTATTATTATTATATATACTTGTATTTAAGATGAAAATTTTGTTCTGGAAGTGTTAATATACTGATTAGGTTACCCTTGAAAAATGTTGGTTTGCAGTTACGTGACCCAAAGTTTTAACAATAGGTAGGCATTTTTTGTTAACATTATATGCTTTCACTGAAAACAAAAAGATGAATATATTTTTTTTCTTCAGAATTGCTATAAAGTTTTTGGGTCAGGGGATTTTTGAATAAGACAATTCCTTAAGGATGGTCTTATTTTACCATACCAAACATCATTTACTTGTTACATGTCAGAGATTTTTTGTCATATTGTAGTTTCTACAATTGTTAGGTGCATTGAAGGATTTTTAGCACCTTCATGTTTGTGATTTTCATGTTTCTAAAACTATGTGGGGTTGTTGGTAAGGCTATGGGTTTCCATATTGAAATGTTCTGTATAAAAAGAAATCAAGAAGAGAATATTAACATGCATTGCACTTTTATTCAGGAATACATGATTGGATTCTTGAATGGAAAGGAGGCCATTGACACTAAGGTTACAATACAAAAATTAGGCAGGGAAACAAATACATAGTATCACAGGGGGCTAGCTAGCCCTTTTGGAGGGATGGCGTCAAATGACGTATTCAGGCATAATAGTGTATTAAAAACTGTTTGTTTCTGGCTACCCAACCAGCCTTAATTTTTTCTGAGATCCTAGACTTTTTAAATGGTACATCCAATATCTCACTTTTTGCCCTTTAGCACAAAAATTCAAGAATGATAAAATCTACCCAAAATGCCTTATAGATCTACCTACCCTATTTGTAACATATATAACCAGAAACAAACAATTTTTATGCCTATGGCCTAAAACGATCACATGGACCAAACCTATGATGAACATGTTTTTGGTCCATGTGGCCATTTTAGGCCTGAATACCCCCCCCCCCTTCAACGTGCTAGCTCAACAGTCAAGGGGAATCTTATTAACAGACTGAAGTAGTAATATATCGGAGTTGTCTCCCTTCCATGGTAAAAAGACAAGAACGTTGTAGTTCTTTAATCAAATGATTATGGTGTTTCTTAGTACTACTCCACACCATATGGGGCTAGCACGTTGAAAGTATATTGCATAATGGTGTGTTAAGGGCTAAAATGATCACACAGATAAAAGAAACATATTTCACTCGTGTACATGGGTTCCGACTTCTGAAATGACAGTTTCTACATCAAGTTTGTTTAACACAATTTAACATTTTCAGAATTCACACCATTTTCTAACAACTGATGTCTACAGATGCTACCATACATAGATATATGTGCTCTTGTAAAACAATACATGTATTAATATTTGTTTTCCAATGTACAAGTCATAATGGGTTTCAGTTTTATCTTTTAAATAACCTGTTATGTATGTAATTAATTGAACATCTTGTACATTTATATATGATCATCATGTATTGCACTATGAACAGGATAATTAATTGTGTAAACTTTCATAAAACCCTGTATTTTACATTTCTATTGCTGTCACCAACTTATGTACTTGAAGTTTGCCCTTCCGTTTTATCAAATCAGAGTGCTGTATCAATCCACTTTCCATAATTATCTTAATTGTGTTGAATGATGCAAGATTACTTTGAATCAGTTCAATAGACAATGTATTATCATTCCTTTGAATAATTCAATACATCTTGCATGTCACCAGGTTTACTTTCTTAATAAAATTTCCCTCACCATACATTTCGAATATAAATCATAGCAAATAAGTACAGATTAATTAGAAAAGTTTATAAGAAGTCATTTGTAATTGTTTGTCAAATTCAAACGTGCAGTCTAATATAATATCACTCCTACCGAAATCCGTCATGGTCAATATACAGTACATGTATCTACCACAAAATGTAAGTCGGCAAAATATTTGTTATCGACATTTTCACTATATTTGTCCCCAAAGTGTTTCAAAAAATGAAGTATTGTGTATCATGAAATTAACAGTTTTGTTGGACAGGTACATACCCAGGCCACATTGTTCTGAAGGGGTTTTCCTGTACTAGAGGCCCTAAGTAAAATATCACCTGTTGTATAACACCATATACATCTGTTGTGGACACTACAAGTAACAATTGCTATATGCAGATAGGTCACAAAACATAATCTATATATTATAAATTTCTATGATTTTGAGCAACTACAAACAAAAGGATATATATATCACAAAAAATTGCAAGAAATTATTAACCAAATTTTAATGAGTCAAAACTTCATCAAAAATGTAAAAAAAATATTGTCATCATTTTTACATAGCTTTTACAGCTTTGCACTGGGCCTGAATAGAAAAGCATCCAATTATATCAAACTGTAAGGACTGTAGGTGAAAGTAAAAAGACTATATGACGCCTGCTTAAAGACATTTAGTGACAAAATGTTTGCTTTACAACGCATGATTTTGTTGCGGACACTACATAGTTGCTCTTATAAGGTCTACATACAAAAATGTCAATAATTTTAAATGTAATAGGTTAATGTCCATTTCAATCATTTATATTCACATACTATAATGCATCATGTGTATGGCTGATAACAAATAACTCCTTTTTTAAAGTAGTCAACTCTTGAAAGGTTTGTTTCATATGCTTACTGTAAGGTATTTTTCCGCCCATACTATTTATACTCTTGCAAACGAAGTTTTCAGGGATGTAGTGGAAACACCCTGGTTGTTGGTTGATCGGTTGGTAGGACAAAGTTTTTCGGAAATTGTGATAAAACTAATAGGCATATGAATGAAGCACTTCATATGTGGAAACATGTGCCAAAGGCATTTTATATAGCAATAAAATTGGCTCTGTATCTCATTTTTTGTGGAATGAGAGAGTCTGTATTGCATACACTACAAAATATGACCCTTTTTAGTGACCCGAAATGACACATCAATACAAATTTCCAGTGCAGTTCAATGTATGCCTTTTTGTTTCAACAGCAAATAAATCTGCAACATAAGCTGTTGATCATGATTATTTTCAGTACTGCAAGTATTTTCAAACGCTGTTAAACATCAATTGGCAGAATTTGGCAAAATCTATAACAAGTCAGTACGTTCAGTTAAACCCGTGCCATTTTTTTTATTTTTTTGTCGAAAATTGATGAAATAAAATTTATATACAACTAAAATGAATTGTCCTTATAATTGCATAGGTGTATGAAGTGTAATGTCCAAGCAAAGTATTCTATTTGGATGTTCAAAATTAGTGATTTTAAATGAAACAACATAACACTGAAAAAAAGCACCATTTTTTGGCACTTCATTCAGTTATTACTTAAGCGTATATTGACATGCTATGTATCGTTTTCAAGCTAAAGCAACACCCTGCATTATTAAAAATCACTGTTTTCCTTTAAAATGACCATACCAAACCTCTATAGGACTGTATAACATGCACATTTTTTTAGGGGGACAAATATAGTGAAAACGGCGTATGCATCTGGTGAGTGTACGAAGAAAGCTGTTATATTTTCTTGTTATTAACAGCAGATGCAGGCTATAAATAAGTACATCAAACCACCGGAAACTGCTCCTAATCATCCGAAACTAATGTGCTTAGAAAATGTACACCATTAAATTTCTGGGATCTAAAATTAGCGCCATTGTTTTTCATACGAGTTTGTTATCTACTTGTACTTAAACATTAGCCGGAAACTAGGTTAAACTTCAATCTGATTGATAGTCATTTCTTGCCAAACATTCACCTCATGGTCGAAACTCGCGGCTTATATGTATTTTGAAATATTTAGAAGAAAATATGATGGCAGAGATTTTGATAAAGTTCACTTCTAAATTTTACATGTATAACGGAATCATTTTACATGTATCAATAAATGAGCATAATTGTCGCATTATTATATCCTGGATGAAAGATGATTTAAATTTTATGTTGTTATATTGACCCATGTATGATATTTATGGAGTTGTTATATCAATTCAATGGAGAAACGTGTATATCAAACTTCCGTTACAGCTCGGTAACGGAAATTTTACGTCCGTCTTGATTTCTCATCTTGAAGAATATTATATTTGGTGGCAAAAGTTTTCACAAGTATTGTAGTTTTATTCACCAAAAGATGTTTCCTTTAAAAATACCATGACAATATTTTCATATTTGTTTTAATCATCAGAATGTGCAGAATTCGTTGCCTGTTTGCCAGTCATGTGCCTACAAGGTTGTCTAGGTACACACATACTTAAGCTTTTATAATTATTTAACAATTTTAACCAAATCATATCTGCTGTCCTTCATTCTTCTTAATGTATTATCCTTTTACACAGTTTATACTTGTTTCCTTTATCTTTTATTTAAATGCGCGCTACATGACCACTAGTTATCAATGCGCCATGAAACACCATTAAACAAACTAGGATTTCGACAATACATAAAAACAATGAAAGATTTTGAGCATCATGTTAACTGAGAGAGAACATAAAGAGATAAAAAATGAGACACATACAACGACATCAATCTACAAGACACAAGTAACATTGCATCCTATCATAGTTTACTGCAAGGATAATAACTCCAAGCTCAAGTTCTATATCATTTTGTCCGATTTTAAACAGCAAATAAAGTTTTTCCGAAATGGCGTTTATAGACAATAAGTAAGAAATTTGAAGCCAAATTTGGATTCATTTCAGAACTGGAGTGACTCGCCATCGAGTCTACATAGAAATAAATACATATTTAACATGATTATAATCACTATTTACAGAATACATGCATTATTCTGAGAGTGGAAACGGCAAAGGTCTTTGTTAAAGTCCATATGGCCGTTGTAAAACGCTTGCTGGTGAAGCTGTAAGATGCGGTAAATTTACTGTTCGTGATGGACAAAGTTTCTTTGAGTGTGCTTAACTAACTAACATAAAATGTTTTTTCTCGATTTGCATCAGCAAGTTAATATTGCGAGAAAACTCAGAATTCCACTTAAACTGTAATTGGTACCTTGAAACTCGATACCACTTTGGGTGGAGGGGTTAAGTGATGGAAATATGTACGTAAGATACTATATACAGTATACTGCGATATGGGACCAAAGTTTACACCACAAAAGGGTTAGATAGTGTAGCAAAAGAGAATCTATAGTGACAATATAAACAATTTACCGGAAGTTCAATTTACTCCATTACGAAAATATTTTTTCATGTTTCATAATGAGGCACCTATCAAGACAAAGTGACTGTCTATTGGTAAATATAAAACTATTGTACCGGAAATGATTATTTTTGAAAACCTTTCATGACTACAGTGACTTCATTACCAACAACAAAAACCCTACATGTTTTACCAGTGGCAATCGGCTCACTAAACAGTTTTAATACAATTTTGTTTGCTATTCAGAGTATGTCCTCTTTGGTGGGCCATCTTCCTTCAACCTTGCTGCATTTCTCCACATGTGACACTTCAACTTCTTCTTCAGTGACATCGACGTCTACTACTTTCGCGATGTAACATTTCTTTTTCTAACAAAGTCATCCTTCTGTACAAATTCGATGTCAGTATCTACCTGTTCACTTCGACTGTTTGTCGTTTTCTTTGCTGTTTCAGCTTCTTTTGTTAGACATCTGATGTCCCAATGACAGAATATATTTTCATTTGCAAATCCGTTTTCTGTTAAACAATTTGCACAGGCACATGTACTTTCTTGAGTTTTAACCTTCCCTTTGCCCATGACATAATTATAATAATCTCCATAGTACCTTCCAATGGTCTGTTCCATTCCTTCACTGATTCAACTGCTTCTCTGCTTTCATCAAATTCTACCATGGTTATCTTCTGGTATCCTCTCTGACTCTGTGACTGTTTGGTCTATTTGAAAAAATTCTCCGCATCTTGAATGACAGCTTTACCTTGCTTAAAAGCGTTGTCTGTGTTTCTTTTTGTAGTTCCCCCTATCCCATCACGTGGACCTTTTCCATGTCCTGATTCGAAAAGGTGTCAAGTTGCATAAATACTGTACTTTCTTTGAAAGTACTGGGGTTCTCAATTGATGTTTTATTTCGATATTGCTAGTCTGTCCAAAAAGGGATGGCCTTCAATCCAGCAACGCTCTCTTTTGCTATGGAAACGACAAACGACATAAACATACATAGGTGTTTATTTGTAGGGATAATATTTACATGTTGAGAAAACATTTACGGGGATATTTGATACATTAACTTCGTCGGTACCTGGAAGTTAAGTATTGAAATAAGCATATTTTTGACTGATAAAAACAACATAAATGTTTAAAAACAATAAACATTTTAAAAGTATAAGCTCCTTATCATTAAAGATGTCAATGTTTAGACCGAATTAATTATCTTATACATAGCTATTTTTACCATCATAACATATTATGATTACCATGAAATATCTATAAAATGGCAAATATTATCCATTAATCTGAATTCCACTGTAAGATGAACGACTCGTAACTGATGCATTAAAAATTACGCTGGAAAAGTCAAAATAATGTTAGTTATGCATTAATTTTGTTTGTGTGAGCAGCAAAATGCAATATATAATTAAACAGAGTGATAATATACCGCTCATCCAGTCAAACATGGTAAGCTCATCCATATTTGTGTGGCTGTTTGGTGTAGGACTCGTAAATGATTTGCGTTTTGAAGACAGAACCAAGTCATATCAGTATAAGATTAAAAGTTGTTTTGTGGAAGCCTACTTGAGTTTAGCATATCGATAGGTGTTATGCCTTTACAATGTTGCAGTTTCAGACATTAACGACGTGCTTGATCTCTTTCTATACATGATATACTAGTAAACTGTGCAGAGTGCGATTGTGACAGGCATATTTCTATACCCTACATATATAAATGCCATTAAAATTGGACGGATTATTCAATAATTCCTTTTGTCAGCATTTTTACTCACACTCTACTTATGAAAATGTAATGATTTATTCATTGAAAGTGGTGATGGTTCCGCTCCTGTCGATTGCAATAAGCTTTGTGACATCATTTGTCGCCCCTTTGTGAGAATGAGTGCATAGTTACGCGTTATATAGTCTGTAACGAACCGCTAAAATACGACATAATATTTAGTGCGTTGTTCAACGTTCTTAGTTTTACGATCACAAATAAACTCTACAATGTCAAGATGCATGGATGTATCCTCTGATACGTTTTATGTTTAAATCTACACGTTAGTAGCAACAATGTTTTACTATATATATATATTTAATTTTCAAATCCAATAGGCAAATTGGCCTATGAGGACAACATATTTACATAATATTTTCAATAATTGTACACCAAATAAAAATACACACATACATACATACGTATATGTATATATACACATACACACAAAAGCAAAACATTTATTAGTCTCCTAGCTGTCATTGCATACTAACGTTATGTACAACAATATACGAGTAACTATGTACATACATTGTTTATATACAACCGTTCATGGATTTATGCTTAAGTAAGATCAATATCTTCAATGTCGTCATATTCAACAACATGCATGTTTTTTATTTAACCGACAAACCTATGCGCTTGCCGAAACGAAATACAAGGAAATTGCAATAGTGACATGATATATATATATATAACGGTAATTATAGCAATGAGTGCTAACAAATATATCAGGTGCCAATTTTTTGTCTTTTTTATAGCAAAAGATTTGTGTAGATAAATTCCTAAATCTCTAACTATTGTTTCATTTGTACAAGTTATCAGTTCTATAAACTTAATCATGTTTGACCTCTTCCAAAAATAATCTTTGATATATTGTTTTCTTAATATGAAGTATAAAGGACACTCAAAGACAAAATGAAATTCATAATCAAGGCGAAAACAAAATAAGCATTTCCTGTCGTTTAAAGGGATACTAAACGGTTTATGCCTTCAACCTGTTTCTACAGCCAAATAATGAGATGACATTCTAATTTTTATAAACGATTTTCTGAATTTTGGCGTTGTTGTTATATTAATGTAAGATTAAAATTCAAAGCTGATGGACTTAGTTACTGTATTTAGAATCAGTATACACAATTTATCGCATGAGGCGTGAAAATGTTTGTTTCTGGTTACATGCTCATTAAAATAGGATAAGTAAGTCGGGATTTTTTAAACAAATTTTGTCTTGAATGCCGCTGTTGAACTTAATTTTGTGCTGAAAGATAAAATCAAGTGAGAGACTGGACGTGCCGTCCCTCGGCCCTGCTAAAAAGTCTAGGGTCGCGGGGAAAATCAGAGTAGGTCGGGTAACAAGAAACATTTTTTACCCCTGATAAAGCTCTTGTGATTTCTTAAAAAATATGAACTTATTCAATGTACAAATTAGATCTTGACAATAATACTACAAGAGAGACGGTCACCTGATTACCGAATTCTTGAATTCAGATCGCAAAACCATGAAAATAAATTCCGAGCTATCCAACATCCGGATTTGCATATATCTAGCACGTTACTGAATGATCAGTTCGAGTATTGCATTGCACACATTATCCCAACTTGTTTTAAGTACATATTCACCGTCTTCCAGAGCCCATAATATTCTAGTGTTCTTCTTATATATGGTCTTCATAATTGGCGTCATTAGCTCCTCATCTACTTCGTCCTTAAACATTAAGATCATTGGTTTACGTTGTATCCATGCTTGATCGAGCTCACTAAGACAATAACCACTAGTGCAAAACTCAGTTGTGATCAAAAGTAGAACAAGAGAGACTCTCTCCAGACTTGATGCTATCTCATTGTTCAACAAGAACCCAGGTCGAAAATGTTCATCTCCAGTAAGGACTAGATTTCTATCAACACCTGTCAGAGTTTGTAACGTAGTATTCAATGGATCGAGCACATTATGACGTACGAAGTCTTCCTCTAGATTGTTGTATGACATCATGACGACAAACTCATACTCGCCCTCGCCGTGCTCTATATTCTGTAGAAGCTGGTGGCGTTTCAGTCTTTTTCTGTGGACACTTCTGTATCGTAACATTACAAGGGTCAATGTCATGGCGCAAATGAAAATAGTTCCAACAGTTAATGAACATACTATTATAATAGTTTTCTGGAAACAAATAGATTCTAAATATTCAACAGTTGACTTCTCAATACGCACCTGGTTACCATTTTCATTGGTGCAAGTCAAATTCTGCATCGACAGGTCAACAATGCTAGTTTGTGCTAGCCATGATATAAATGGCTTAGACATACACTGTGAACAAGATATTTGATTGTTTTGTAACTTCAAAACAAGCTGGTCACTTGTTGGCAACTTGGATATCAAACCGTTCAAGTTCTTACGAGATGTCGAATCTAAATTTGTGATTCTGTTATTTCGTATGTCAATAATCCTAAGTTTAGTTAAGTTGTCCATATTCCAGTGTATCTGTTTCAGCAGATTATTGGATAGAATTATTTCCTCAAGATTATGGTTGTTAATAAACAGGTCAGTTGGTATTACAGTTAAACCATTAGTGGATAAATCAACTATCTTTAATTTGGAATTTGTGACGAAGAATTGCTCAAATTTTCCAATGTCTTTCTTTAACATAATGTAAAGATTGTTTTCTGAGATTCTGAACGATAAAAGGTGTGGAAACAGCGAAAGTATGGCTGGGTGAAAAAAATCCATCTGATTATCGGATATATCGATGTGTTTTAATGATGCATTCCGATATTTATCGTCTCCAGAAACATTGATGTCGATATGTTTTAAATGGTTGTTTTTAAACACTAAAGTCTCCGTTCTTATTTGCATAAATCTATTGAGAACAAGTTCGCAGTGGTAGAGCTCAAATCTGATCTTACGAAATATCCCGGAAGCGAAGATTCTTTTAAAATAGAAAAATCGCTTAACACCATCTCGTAATACATCTAATGTCACCACTATATTGCTATAACTAACATTAGTACCCGGTAAACTATGTTTTGGCAGAGTCATATCACTTATGTCTACCTCTTGAACATGTTCTATTTCTTCCACCGTCCCTTCAAAGTCAATTTCATTTAGGTTCACCGATGATAAATTTAGGCACTGCAAGTGCTTCAGCGACTGTAACAAGGCCGTGCAATTGAAATATGATATTTGAATTCCACTTAAGTTTAGACTTGTTATATTCCGCGAACTTAAGACATCAGCGAAATCCTTGCCCACTCTAACAGCTCCTAAATACGAGAACAAGTTAGATAAGTCCAGAACGGTAAGGTTTGGAACTTTGTCTGAACCATTAAGAGCATCCATGAGTACATCCCAAGACAATCTACTGCAATAAGCAAAACTTAGTGAACGAACCAAAGGCAAACCGGTGAGGGCATCAGGGGACAAGTAGAATAAAGTTCGTATATTAATATTTAGATAAACTAAGTTTCTCAAGTTCTTGAAACAGTCAGCACAAATAGACACAAACTCTGGATTGTCCCAATCTAGTTCAACCATTTTAAGCGTATTCACTTGCTGCCAGCTGTTAGATTGAAAACTAGTGTTTTTACAGACAACATCAAAGTCAGCAAAGTCTATGTTAACCGTGGTAAATCCTTGCGGTATATCCGGTGGAATATAGTTGCACACCCAACATGTGCCTGTCTGATCCTCATCACAATGTTCAACCTTGGCTACATCGATATCTGTCTGTGGTACAGTGTTTACGAGTGGAATGAATAGAAGTACTAGATAACATTTGAACATTCTTAAATCCATTTTCGTGATCATTAATTCACTTCAGTGTGAATATCGCATGAACAGAGTTGAGTATTGATATCAACGTGCTTAAATCAAGTGATATTATAACAGTCGTTCCTATTATCGTCTAATATGATCACATATCTACGAGTACATTGATTGGTTGTTCACATTATGAGACCTGCCTGCACCATTGGTTACTTAACAACCGGTAATTAACACTTTCGGTGTTTGATGAGTTATTGAATACAAGTGCTTTATGACACTGGCTGATTTAATTGCGCCTCATGACAGTGTCCGAGTTAATTGTCTATGTTTGAAACGACTGAACTTTTAAGAACATACATGTCCTTATTTTCGTTAAATACGGAAAATAATTCCCGGAGCATGATATAGAACTTAATGTGACACTCAGCATGTTGACTTTTGTAACAATTAACGGAAGATATTTTGTGTAAAACAATCAAAAACACAGAAGTCTGAACTACCCTTGTGCAAATAACAAACATTTGTTTGGTGCTGGCAAGACTTCACTATTTTATAGGAGAGAGTATAGTGAAAAATACAGTTACACACACTTTATACATTCCAAATAATACATTATGACGAAGAAACAATGAAACGTTTCCATCCAACATGTTGTGATGGAAACATCCGCTAGACCTACGTACTGATCCTGATAATGACAGCCCATACATGAACAAAGACACTGGAGGAAATGTGTGTCCGTCATGAATGCTGCCAGGTGTAAGCTGATAGCATTCCTCAAAATACGGTAACTACATCAAGACACGAGTTTTGTACTAAACTTTGCAACTTGCGGAGTTATGAATGGATAACAGTTACAAGTATGTCTTAATTTATAGTCAATGCAGGTTTTGTATTCAATAAATACCAATTTATTCTTACAACGGAATTTAACAGTTCACGTGAATATTTGCACGGTCACATTTAAGTATAAATGCATCAGTATATCAAATTGTTTCTGTACCGGGTATATTAGATGTTTAATTGAGGCTTTCGCAAATCTATGAATTGTGGTTATGTACAGTTTGAACAGACATTTGCCAATCTGTACTTGGAAATGCTTTTATCCTCAGTTATCAATGTGCCTACCTAATCCCCAGATTTGTTTAAATCATTTGAATATGTTACTTTAATTTCATAATATTTCTACATCACATCGTGCATATATATTATTTAGAATACTATGTTATTGTCTATCAACATTCGTAATACATGTAATTACATATATACACTATTTACTGCTCAACTACTAGTTACTGTACATAAAAATCACTGACTCAAGTTTTTTTAATTGCGAGGTTTTTTTTACTGTAAGCAAAGACCTCTACTGTATAGTGTACTAGTAGGTCCTTGCTGGAGGTTATTGATAAAAAGTTATCCAGTCATAATGTACAAAAAAAGATAAAGTTCCCACAAAAAATGTAGAGAAATATTCTCAACAAGCTTTTATACCATTTGAGGACAGTCTGTGCAACCGACCAACTTTCAAGGGGACATAAATATACAGCATCTCTGTAAAAAAAAAATCTGAAAACTCGTACCTTGTATCTGAAGTAGTAAATCTAATGATTAACTTGCTCAAGTTATTGCTTGATCCAGATGTTACTTTTCAGTAATATCTTCACATTTTAAACAAGTGGAAGGGACATCCATAGTCGTATGCATGGTTATGGGTCTTCCACTGTTTAAAGTTACCAAATGACACTGGCTGTTGTTGCAACGTTTAAACCAAGTGAAAAAAAGTAAACAAGAGGAATTGTGAATAAAAAGATATTTTTTCACTGGATTTAATGCTGTTTTTCCACAATTTTTCATTTATATACGGCAGCTGGTAATATTTATGAAATAATAATTTCAGTACAGGTGAGTAAGGTAAAAATATGAAATAATGATATAGTACACAAATACATGGATACGTTTGCAGTTTATTTTTATCACATAACAAAACTATATACACCAACAAATATGCGCTTGCATTAAAATGTTCTATAAATGTATGTTTGTATATTTTTAAAGAAATAGTTAAACAGTAAAATATCTACAACAACCTGAGACATATGCATGAATTTTCTGACATTAAAGAAATGGAAGTCCCTGTAAGTAAGACATTGTGAATGAAATTAAAGTGTATGCTTAAGTAGGTGAGTTTGGATAGAATTCCAGTACAATATTTAGGTTACACGGTTTTATGTAGCAATGAAAAGGATAATTGTGTAAATAAAAAATGGACAAAGAAAGCAGCCAATATAAGTATCTGAAATGTTAATTAAATGTTTGACTGTTCACATCTGTATATTTTATTGACATTTCAGTTATTTACCTCTAATGTTGCCTTCATAAATAATAAATGACAAGTTTAATTTTAAAATGACTTATCTGAACACTAAATGACAAAATTTAATATGAAAGAAATGGAACCATTATCAGTCTACTTATACCTCACTGTACTTAGGCGTAAACAAAAAAGGTTTGTTTCCAGTTAAATGCCCCAAAAAATATGGTTTGGTAGGTACTGATTTTTTTTATGTTTTTTTTTACATATACCGGCAACTCTGTGGTGAAAATTACAATATAGCATAGATGCCATAAAAACTTTTGAGTTGGCAGGTAAGAGATGGGTCGGTCAGGTAAGCAGAAACAAACCTATTTTTTTACGCCTTAGATACATCTAGCCTAACTACTATAATTACTTGCTCCGACCTAAAAGTTTGGTAGTGTGTGGTTGCTAAAGTGTGCGGATGCTTGAGTGGATGTACAGGATACTATACAGGTAGTAACATGCATGGATGCTAGAGTCTGTGGATGGTAACATGTGGGTGGCAACGTGTGTGACTGCTCAGTGCATGGGTGGTAATATGGGTGGATGGTAGTGTTAGGATGGTAAAAAGTGTGGAATTTAAATGTGTGGATGGAAACTTGTCTTTAGGTTAGAAATTGAAAATAATATCTTATTCCATAAAAGTACATGTAAAATATGGTTTTTAAAGGAATTTCGTCATAAAAGTTCATTTATCACAGTTTTAAAGACTTCCTGAGCTGTTTGATTTCCTGCAATGTTTTGTAGCTTCGTTTACATCCACGGTCAAGATCACGGCACGAGCTTAAATCTAAACACTCCAACTTGGTATGACAGAGCAGCGCTTTTCTGTAAATACACAAACAATGTGGTGTATGAGTCAATATATAAATAATGTACTTTAAGAACCAATGGTCATATCTTTCAATCATAACACCTAGTTAAATAGTTAAAACTAGCCCCTCAAACAATAAAACGTACATTTTTCAGCACAGTTTATCATAATATAAAAATAATATTCATGTACTCTAAATTAATCTGCACATACCTCAGGTATTCCATGTTCACTCTGGTCCCTGATAAGTCTAAATGAGTCAGATTTGACGGACCATCACACAGGGCACGTAGAGCTGATTCCAACACATTGTCAGAAAAATTGTTCCAGGAGAGGTCCAGGTGAGTAAGACTGTGTCTCCACTAGAAGTTATAAAACAATTTACTTAAATTTCAAATCAATTAGAAATGTATTGGTATAAAATGCTATTTTATAACCAAAAATAAAAAATTCTGTTCAATTGGGCAATGAAAATTTAAGGCCTAAACAAAAAAGGTTTGTTTCCGTTATATGCCCAAAAAAAATATGGGTCGGTAAGTAGGGATTTTTTCTTTTATGTTTTTTTTACATACATCAACAACACTGTTGTGTAAATTACAATATAGCACTAAGATTTGGATGCCGTAAAAACTTGAGTCGGCAGGTAAAAGATGTGTCAAACAAACCTATTTCTTTAGGCCTAAGCTATGTTGACTGGTTGTTGTTTAGCAAGGATCTGTGTTTCTACAAAGTACCAGTAGTGAGAGTGCGTATGTTGGAGTGGGACATAATGGTTTATTTTTTAATTTGTAATCATGTGGTAATTTGGGCTTTCTTTCCATTTGGCATCTCCTGGAGTTCCATTTCATGCTGTTATTAATTTATACTTAAATAGCAAATTTTATATGTTGACAAAGAAACGTATGATAATACATGTATACATGTATAAAAAGAGATGACAGTTGGTCTATCACACCTAATGGATGAAGACAGCAGCATGTCACAACATATGAATGTTTGTTTATCAATATAAAACAGCTTTTTTTCATCGAGAGCTAGGTACTTGGATGTGAAGAATTTTAGACATTGACTGATAATGTTTAATATCAATGTAAAACAGGTATTCTCATCAAGGGCTAAGTACTTGGATGTGAAGAATTTTAGACAATTGCTATCAATTTTTGGACTAAAAACCTCATCAGACTTAAGAGATATGACTGTAAATAATTTAAGCAACACATATTGACGTCAAGCAAACAGTCTCTCACCTTCTGTACAATTTCTCCAAGACAAGAACAGGTAGCAGCCTCACTTTTGGACAAGTACAGTTGTTCCAAGTTAGGACAATCTACCTGATTGAGTATTGAGACAACCTGAGTAGCTATACAACCACGTATATCAATCAATCTTAACTTGGTAGCATTCTTCAATACCCTACAAGTACATGTATACATTCTAACATCACACAAAACAATATACCATACATTTCTTGTCTTACATTACAGAAGTAGTTGTCTTTATAACTAATCTTAACAACATTCCATACGCACGTCAGCATATTGATTCAGCGTATTTGTCAAACTTTATTGTCTAAAGATAAATTGCATTGTATCTACCTTTAAAAGTTGTGTGTGAAATTGCAATGATGCGTTAATACCAAGCCAATTACTTTTTGAATAACTATTAACAGTATGCAATGTTATAAATTGTATTGGCATGATCGATGATTTTGAAAATGAAAATTTATTTTATTGAATTTATTGAAGTGTATTTTCAATGAATTTAAAAGGGACAAAATGTTGTGTATTAGTTCCATATTAAATAAACTGAGACAACACCCCAAACAGACTCAGAGATAGTGAGATTAAATCCTTCCATCACACAATAGGTTCACTATCTTCATAATCTTAGTTACAGGGGCAAATACTGTGAGTAACCTAGGAAACCGTTTAAAATTACAAATTTGAAGTCAAATTTGGATTATAAAAACGTGTGAATTCAGAACTTTTTAACATATTTTCATTGGACAATCAATAGTTTTGAGTCATTCAGAGATTAAATACCTGTACTTCATATTTATAATTGGATGAATAATAACATACAACAGTTCCTCAACTTACCGTTCTATAAAATTGCTTCTGAGATAACTGTTGCTTTCATAATTAGCAACACTCAATTCCTCTAAGCAGACAAATCCAGGAGAGTTTTCCTGTAAGATGTGAGTTATGTGTTGATATTGCACTGTTTTATGTTGACCAAATTTACATCACCAACGGTGATACAAAAACATGTTTTATGTAGATTAGACCATCACTAGTAAATCTTCAAAAGCGCACTGAATGACCATAAGTGGTCGATGCACCATAAAACAACATTACATATATAAATCTTGTAATAAAAATGAATGGTAACAACTCAGTCATTTTTTTGCAATTTTGGGAAAGGGTCCAGGTCCAGTCCAAATGGGAAATAATGCATGGTGTGATGCCAAAATTATGAAATTTTTAGGTTGGGAATTGGGAAAAATGTCTTTATTTTCAATTGGAAAGGGTCCATTTATCAGACCCAATTAAAGAAGGAAAAAAATATCAGTAAAGATATTAATAATCAATATGAAATGTTAAACAATACTAACCATGACCTGCACATTGGGCAATTCTGATCTGACCACAACATTAGCAAGGTACAAAGTCTTCAACTTTGGACAATGTTGTTGAAATGTCTCAATGTCAAATGTTAAACAACCACTGTGATATTTAACATTAGAAACATCCAAATGTTCCAAGTTTGGACACTTCTCCTAAAACAGTTACATAACAATACTGTAAAACACCCAAGTTTGCTTAATCAAATAAAAAATTACTCTACGATGTAATAAAGAACCCAAAAACTGTGAAGAATGTAAAATATACATTCTTTTATAAAAACATACAAGCATAAATAAGCAATAACAAAACATCCTTCTCACATGTTGAATTTACACATTTCATGCTCTGCATGACATTGACATGTGACATCTTCTGACATTTTTTCATAATCATCAATGCATCCAAGTAGACGTATTGATCCAATGGAAAATTATAAAAGGGAAAGCTAAATATGTTAACAAACACAAGTGACAATAAAATACTTGCTGATGAAACTTAAATCACAGTAAGCTTTATTCTCAATTGAAACAGTCAAATGCTGCAGCAGAACTTCACATACCAAATCAAACAACAAGGTGAGACACTGACTCAATATCATTTAGGCCTAAACAAAAAAAAGGTTTGTTTCCAGTTACATGCCCCCAAAAAATATGGGTCGGTACTAAGGTAGGGATTTTTTTCTTTAACGTTTTTTTTTACATATATATACATTGTCCAACACTGTGGTGAATATTACAATATAGCACTAAGATTTGAATGGCATGAAAAGTCTGCAGGTAAAAGAGGGTTTGGTCGGGTAACCGGAAACAAAGCTATTTTTTTACGCCTTAATAAACTAATTCCAAGATATTTTTATAATTATAATATCCCTTCTCATCCCACACCAGTCAGTATTCAGCCTGGGTTTTCACTAGATGGGAAAAGTTGATGGTCAAAAATGACCCTTCACAGATGATAATTCAAAGAGTCAACAAAATTTCCTTCCACTTTCAATGTAAATTTGACTCTTTGGTACAAATTCTCAAGAGTTAGAAGCTTTATTTGACTGACTTCAAGAGTCAAAATGCTGTCTTAAGAGTCAAACGATAACCCTGACTTAGCTATACCCTAAAAACTTAATAATAAAAAGTCAAGCCTGTATATTAGTGAGCAGATTTTGAATTGTTTCTTTAACATTCATCAGTAAGAAAATCATCTGATATTTATATGTGACAGACTAACTGGGACACATATGATAACATACTAACTGTTAAACTTGTCAGGAAAGTGTTGATACTTTTGACCATGTTATTTGCAACTACAATCCTCTTCAAGTTTGCTCCACATTTATCAACAATACAATTCAGAGTTTGAGATGACACTGCATCAGACTAAAAGTATAAACACGCCATTAGATCAATATTATAATATAACTGAATTTATGATCAATGTCATGTAGAGGTTTGATAAGACTATATTTCTGATCAATATCATGTAGAGGTTCGATAAGACTGAATTCATGATCAATATCAAGTAGAGGTTTAATATGACTGAATTTATGATCAATCTCATGTAAAGGTTTGATATGACTATATTTATGATCAATATCATGTAGAGGTTTGATATGATTGAATTTATGATCAATGTCATGTAGAGGTTTGAGGTCACTTACTGTTGTTGAATTTAGATCAATATCTTCTAAGTACCTACAAGCTGTTACAATCTTTTCAACAGATCCATTTGGTAATTTCTTACATTGTGATAGATTGAGTGTCCTCAAGGCGAGGCAGTTATTTGATATAACCTGAAATATATCAACAATGCTGGATAATAATAACAATAATTGTAGAATCAATATGTATAAAATACATAAAATATTACAGTTTTTAAGCATTTCTATTCAAAATCAATTTTAGCAATATCAATCACAGTTTTCAATTACAAGAACAAAAATATTGAGTTTTTCACATTCTTATAAATATTAATAAATATTATCGTTGCAATAATATTACATCAATAACTGAAATATTATGCAATGCTAACATATTTGATAAAATATGATGACAATACATACAGTACGCCTGAAGGAATGAACATAAATGAACTGTATTAACAATATTATATTATTATTACATACTGTCAAATTACTTACATTTACACCCCATGAGTGGTTCATAAAATGACACCCAGAAATATTCAGTTCTTTACACTGTCTGAGTCTTTTTCTACAAAACGATTTCAACTTGGTTTCTGAAGTTTTTTTCCAATCATACGGTGACATGTCTACCTTACCCCAAAGATTAGGATGTCCAGAAACTTCCTTCCACATTTGGCAAACCTTTTCAGCTCTACAAAAAAACATGTCATAAACTAATCTATAATAATGCTTTTACCTGGTTGAGATTTTTACATTTCAGAACAGTAAAAGTTTGTTATTCTTATGTTAAATTATTGGTTTAACAATTACAGTTACAAAATACTTCTAAAAAATACCAGATAAATAAAACACTTCAAATAATATCACATAATTCTTTTTGGAAGATTCAGTCAACAATATTAGTTGATCACAAACCTCAACAGAAATGGTAATGATCCCTCTTGTTTAACAACCATCAAAAATATCTTTTCCCAAAGCTCTGGTGGCAACATAGGAACTACTTCTGAAATATCATAGACATCATCTAACACTAGACATTGTAAAAAAGACTAATTTTGCAAGAAAATGAAGCCAACAGTACTTGTTTTAATATATGCTTGTCACATTGTTTTCTTCCATACTTAGCAATGTTTTGTAAAAATGTTCCCCCTGAATGTCTATCGGACACAACAAATACAATTGTTCACAGCATTTCTT
Organism: Lutraria rhynchaena; assembly: GCA_008271625.1. Taxonomy (NCBI): domain Eukaryota; kingdom Metazoa; phylum Mollusca; class Bivalvia; order Venerida; family Mactridae; genus Lutraria; species Lutraria rhynchaena. The sequence continues at coordinate 11,744,383 of VIBL01000001.1, read as the reverse complement.
TAGCAACTAAGACACATTTACATAAATATTGTTATCAAAAATTTAGCGTCATAAGATTTATATTAATGTTTTATAGCACATACAATAGAAACAGTTACTTTTGTTATTGGAAGACTTGCAGACACTTTGGTCCACATCAGTTGACTGTTTTTGTTTCTTTACAGTCTTTTGTCTTCTATGGACAACTTTTCGTCTCTTTTGTGAGCCATGTGCAGCAGGTATTTTGGCATCAGAGTCTGAGTCATCACTGAGTGAAAAAAGATTTGTCTGGCATATTAAGTGTCGTACAAATGTTACGATTAAGGAAACATGATAAACCTATGATATTGACAATAATCAACTAATAGTCCACTTGAGTGTAGCACATAGCTAGATTGTAACACTGACACAATTTGAGACATGATGATAATACCTTTCCTAAACCTATGACAGAAATCAACTAATAATACAAACTGTTATGACATATCCAAAAGATGTATTAAGTAAGAAAAAGTGCTTGAATTTTGGAAAAGTTACTATTCACTTAGTACAGATAACATTTCAACAATTTTCGGGGTGACAGTATATCAATTCAATATTCATATATTTGTAATTAATAAATTTTATGTTTTTTTTTCAATGTAAAAAAATACACAAATCATTCAAATTCCACAAGTCCACCATTTTATCATATAAGTGTTTGTCCTACTAAAGTCAAATGTTTTCAATGTGGGTGACTTTAATGTAATTACTGACTCTGCAGAACATAGGACAATAATCATACGTACTCTGGTCTGTAGTCATCATCCTCATCATCATCGGACGGCCATTCGTCCCCCTCCCGAACGTTGAATGAAAAAAGTATCTGATTCTTAGGATCCTTTCTCACACCTAAAATACCTTTTGGATATTTAGGCATAATTTCAAAGAAGTGAAGTGAAACTGAAAGTAAAGGAATCATGCTCATGAGGAAAACTTAAACAAAATGCAGATGTCCAAATTGTTTTCGAAATATGAAAAAAAATGTTCAAAATAAAAGCATGAAGAACCTTTTTACGCAGACAAAGCCACCATCAAATATTGCATTCAATAGGCAAACGACATTAATGGTTAAGCGAACTGAATCTTTATCATGTTTATTATAATACTGATTAGTTTTCAAGTAAACGCGGCCAATGTGGAAATATTTAATTTTTTATTATTAAAAAGACATGGAAATTACAATGTCTTACCTGCGTCTTACAGAACTTCAGACACACAGTTTGGGAGAATGCACTTCAAGAATTTGGAGCAGATAATAATAAAACCACAGATAATTGCCATCAGTTGTGAAATGTTTACTATTTTGAATTTAACTCACGTTTATATCGCGTACCAAGAGAAGGTGAAACGCGCGGAGTAACCGTTAGAATATACGGAACTCATGGAACACTAATTTTAGGTGTGTTTTATTCAGATTTCAGATCAAAGCAAAACATATCAATATAATGCTACTCAACTAAATATATGAAATATTGATTTTATAACAGTTTGGATAAAACAGGTCCACTTTAAACAGATAGAGTCCATCTAGACTTCAAAATGGTCCGTATGTTGTTGGTACGGTAAGTACAGTCCATTTTGTTTCAAGCCTCGGTTTGGTCAGTTTTTCGATTTATAAATAGATTTACTTAGGCTAATTTTAACTGGATGGGAATTCCTGAATTTCTATGCGTTTCACGGTCAAACTACATGAATGTAAATAGATCTGTTATTTCACAACAATTATGTATTTCTTGTAAAACAACGATGAATAATTTTAGGAGCTATAAATATTGTTGTGTTATTTTTAACACAATTGCATCAGAAGGACTTGGTTTCAGAAAAACTAATATTACCGTATTTAGACCGCGTTTTTATCCACAAGTTCAACATCTGTCAAATGTGGAGTACCAAAGTTTACGTCTTTGTCACAACGAAGCCCGAAAAATGGGATATCAGCAGAAAGAAACGTTCTTGGTATTTATTTTTTAATTGTAAGAGATGAATAAGTAAATATTTTGTTAAATTATTTTTTAATAATTAATCAATATCTAAATTGAAACTCTCACTGTTACTGTGTAAGTTCTTCGTTCACTCAGGGAACCTACATTACTTGTAATGTTGATCGAGGCCCTGATTTGCTGGACATTTCAGATTATACATAATGACCATATTATATTATAATATTGCTCAATTAGTTTTGTATTTATGTATGTACCAACAAGTTTGTGAAATGTAATAAAGAGTAACTGTTAGGACTCGGATTGATATTTTTTGGTAGAAAAAATGTGACTGATGGGATTGACAAAGGTTCATTGTGAACAGGTATGTGAATATGTTGTCTATACATAATCCATTTGTTATTCTTATTCTTCACAGATAGCTGGACTGGGTAATCATGACTACCCTAAGACTAGACATAGTGTTGGAATGCAGCTAGTAGAAAGACTACGAGAATTTTTAGGTATCAAACTTGAGAAGAAAAAAGAATGTATTGGTTTTGTTGGCAGTTTAGAACTAAGACATATTCATATTGTCCTCCTAAAACCCAAACTTCCAATGAACCTAAATGGTACAAGTGTTTTCAAAACAGGTATGATAATATATATGAAGTTATATTGATCACCCCTGGCAAAATGTTCAGTGTATGTATGTATTTGGGGTTAGACTCCTGAATTTAAATGTTTGTTACTTAATGTTCATTAAAAGATGACAATTTCGATTGGGAATGGTCAGTTAACCAGACCCAAACAAAGGAGAAAAAATCACTGAATCCAGATTTTAAATCAAAGAGTGGATGGTTTTTAGATCATTACAATAGCTGATATAAATGTCTTTTTTTCAGCAAAATATTACAAAATCCCAACTAGCAATGTGTACTTAGTTCATGATGAGTTAAGTAAATCTGTTGGTAAAACGTCGTTAAAAACAGCCGGAAGTGCAGGGTATGTAACAGAATCTTAAGTTTTACAATTGTTTCATTTTATTCACTTAATCTGCCGGGAACTTTTAGTATGTTCACTGGTTGATGTACCGGTATGTAGCTATATGTACATTAAAGATGTTATATCTAGTAATGAATTACTGGCATGATGCAGCATGGATATACACTGACCCAAATTTGTAAAAACCACCTTGTAAAACTCAAATAAGTGAATGAATTAACTCACATGTTTATCAATCCAGCGCAACCTCTCTAGATTGGCCCTCTCTTGAGCAGCAACCTCCCTTCAATGACAGCATGATTTTTTCCCACAGTATGATTCAAATATTGATTTAACCTCTCTACAGCAACAACCTCTCAACAATGATATAATTTTGCTTCTGCCTATGGGTGTTGCTTTGGAGGAGTTGCACTGTACTTACCATCAATCTACACATAGAAATTGAATATTCAAAGGAAACGTTGGACTGAATATATTAAAAGTCCATCTGATAATCAGCTGAGTGTATTCAATGATTTTCTTCTAGAGCTATAAAATGCATGGTTAACATTTATATATTTGGCTCAGTATAATTCTAATACCCAGTGAAGAACAACTTACAGTCTTAATGTAATTAAAGGGTTATTTATGTTAATTAATTAATTTCTATTTATTTCAGTGGACACAATGGAGTGAAATCAGTAATACAGACATTTAGAACTGATGTAAGTGTACACATTGTACATTTAATTAATAGATGTTCAATCTAATAGGGTCAATTAATAATTGTTATTTTAAAGTAGAATTTGATATCATTTTTTATCAATTTTTATCTATTTTATAGTGATAAAAGTGTGCTAGTATCAATCTGAGTCATGTGCTTGCTGACCTAATACGAGATTTGTATTCGTTAAGGCTAGGAACTTGTACCTGGGGAAGACAATAAATAAAATCTGATTTACCTTTTAACGAAAATCATTACTTTTTGTTTAAATATACCTACGTTAATTTTGATTGAATCATTAAAACAGTCATACTGATGTTTGATGTCTTCTGGATCAAAATAGTGATACTTTATACTCTGTATTTTTTTCTTCCAGTCTATTAAAAGATTAAGAATTGGCATTGACAGACCTGCGTCTATTGATGCGGTACCTGATTATGTGTTACAGAGGTTTCATACGGATGAGTATTCTAAAGTTGATGATGCCTTAAATGAGGGTATTTTAAAACTTGCTGTGGATATAGCTTCAAGAAGAGGATTTAATACATCTGAAGTGTTTAGTGTTGAAAATGAAAATGTAGAAAATGATTAATGAAATGGACATAGAGTAGAACAAGCCATCAATTATTATAAAAAACAGGGGATTTTAAGGAATTTTATACTGGTGCTGTAGAAGTGTTTGAAAGTATTTCTTAATGACTAGAAAGTTGTAAATAGGTGTACGGTCAGATTGACATGTGTGTATGGTGTGTATGTGTGTATGGTGCCTAACATCTTGGTATTCAGTCTGACTGGGGCTCCAAAGGTCTTGGTACTTTGTTGGACTGGCACTGCAGAGGCCTCAGTACCCTATCTGCTGGCACCTCTGAGGTGTAGTTATGAGACCTGATTTTGAATGTGGTTAAATGTCCAGTTTTCTGATGTATTGTTAGAGTGTAAAATTCGATGCACGTTTGAGTGAGTTAAAATCTTGCCAGTACATTTATTAGGATGTGATATTCTAAAAATCAAATAAATGGGTATTTTTTAGAATAAAATTTTATTTTTCTACCCTACTGGTAAAGTTCCAATGTCATCTCGACTGAAATATAAAATGTTGTATATATAAGCTCATAAATATTTTATATATATATTGACTTCTAGATATGCTCTTGTGCAATATGTTAATTTATCTATACTTATATGTATCCATTCCAAAATGAGAAAGCTGTATTTGAATGACTCTCAATTATATAATTATTATTATTGAGTTATAATTGTTGAAATTAAATCTAGCACATTGGCATATACCTTTACCAGTACTTAAATATTTTAATGGTAAAACATCCTTTGGATAGTATATGTTAAGAATTCTAACACAATCTTCAACATTGCCATATATGTATATAAACAAATATATAGGAAATCAATCCATACATATTACCAATTCAACTGTGAAGTGGCTATTACGATTTCTGTTGACCCTGAATGACTAATTATTTTTATACAGAGGAGAAAATTCTAAGAGCACTGCACTTGCGTTTTAAATCATGTGCAGTCAAACTCTGGCCCTTACTTTATATACTGATAGAATATGACCCATATGAAATAATTCTGTATCAATTGGATTTTAAATACAGGCATGGACCTGCAACATTCCTTACTTTGTTTCCACAACTTTGATTTTTTTGTTTTTATTTTATCTGCAGACAAACACCAAGTTATTCTTATTTGCAGTATCAATTATCTTGACAATGATCAAATTTACAAAAATTCACAAGTATTAGTCTTACCTTTCACATATAAAGTGCATTTCATTTAAGCAATTTACATTTCTCCATCGTCCACTGGCATACAACAAGCTTACACAATGGTCTGTGTTCCCATTTGGTTGGTTGGTATCCCAGTTAGTGTAACCAGTATCTTTCAACTTTCTCTTACTATCAAGCCACGCCCACGCGCCATTATACGCAATGTCTGCTAATCCAATCCAGAAGTTATCTGAATCAATTTAAACAGAGCGCATATATTGTTTGAATTTTTCATATTGCTGCCTAGTAAATGTACAATAAACTTGACTCATACTTTTATTGTTGTTACGCCTGATTTTATTGCTATTATGCCTAAGTGCTGCGCACTGCAAGACATAGTTGTATTTAATGCCTTAATTTGTATTCCTTCGTTCATGATAACAGTGTCAACAATGTGAAGGGATTGAATGCTAAATTATTAATATTATTATGGATTAGTGTGTCTGTGTTAAAGATCCATTGAGATGTAAAGTTTTGTTGGCATTTTGAATTGCTCATGAGCGTCTAATTGGAAACAAGGTAACCCGTCTTGTTAAAAACATATTTGATGGCCATAAAATTTTCGTTCCCTGGAAACTTGGTGAATATTCGATATGTCAGTGATTGGAATACATGTAATTATGGACATGACCACAGAATGACTATTACATCATTTTTCCAATTTTCCAGCAGCTAATATGGAAAACAAACGAACCATAACAAACCATTTTTATTTCATTCCATTGAACATAAAGTCTTTGACGTAAATAAATGTACGCATTAGTCAAATGTGCAACAAGGTTACTTGTATTTTGATTCAGTGAATAACTTACGTTCAAATAACTTTGCCACCCTCTCCACATACTTAATCTTGGAGGGTTCGTCTAACTCTATGAGACGTCCACCCATTACATTACACATATACTGTAAAATGAATTTTTACATCCACTCAGTACATATACGTGCATATATATAAACAAACACATTACCAATTTAAATAATATTGAACAAGATTGACATAAACACAAATTTTAAAGGCCCTCCTACCCTCTTCCATGGATGTCAAGGTAACCAATAATACTTGGTGTCTAAAAGTGTTCCAGTTGTATTCTCTGCTAGACAATTCTACCCTTTAATGCATAGAGATAATAATATCGTCCATACGAAATCATCAGCCAAGCAGAGACTTGCACTAGTTATTTTAGATTGTATTTCACATACTTAGACATCAGATACAGAAAACCCCAGGGGCATAAAAATTGTTTGTGATTACCCGATGTACCCTAATTTTCCCCACAACCCTAAACTTTCTAATAGGCCCTATGAACTGTTCCCTATTTTTAATGACAGTGTAATTAGACACAAACATGTAATCATAATTGTTTTACGCCTTATCACTGGTACACAAAGTATATCGTGCAAGTATTGGGTCTAAAAGGTATAATAAACTGACTTATGGAACATGTTTTGATATGGCTTAAACAACTAGACTTAAAATGATTTAATGCTTATAATAAAATGCCACTCATATAAACATTTATACTTTATCAGATGTTGACTGTATTTTGAGTCATATCTTGACTATACACTGAGCTCGCGCTTGGTTGTTGTAACTATGACCTAAGTCGGTTACTAATCGTTAGACAACAATAAAATCCCACTGATTTTAGAAATCTCGGTGTTCTGTTCGTATCAGAAGTCGAATAAAATTCTATAAATCAAGACGATTGTGTGTTAACTGATGGTGCAAGTTACCAGGGCTCCTGACACTTGTTCCAGATCATGACTGAAGTGATAGCATGTGCCATTGTGTGCCACCCATCCGTTGATACAAACGCAACCTACAACACGATGGTTAGTTAAAGAATTCATACAACCATATATACAACACGATGTACAGTCAAATCTGTCAACTAAGGCCACCCTTGGGAAAAACAATGTGACTTTTATTGACAGGTGGCATATAATTGGAGGTCAGGCTGTTCTAAACGAACGATGACGGCTTTTTCAAAGAATGTCCTTTATTTACAGGGTGGCCTTTATTCGGAGGTGCTTGCAAACACAGGTTTGACTGTACATACGAACATTTCTTTTTATCGTGCATACAGCTGGTAGAAACTGAATTATGTATTAATAGTCCATTACCTTCCACGATGTTATTTAATTTATCAGGCAAATATGAGGAGCGAAATCATAATCGATTCTCAAACTACTTTATCAAAAAGATGTTGCTGTTACATTTGATATGTAAAAAAAAACTGTCCAGTCCAGGGATGCAATCTCGAATGATTATGTATGAAACTGTATCAAACTTTCAAAACAAACTCGAACTCCCGGAACGGAAATTTCATTATCTACCAACTGTAATAATAATAATAAGGCCGTCTTTAAATATGGATTTGCTGTCATCCACCCCCACGACCCCAATTCTCTTTTCGATTTTGACAAATCTTTTTTTGTTGTTCTTTGTTGTGTATTTAATTCTCTGCCAATCATGTTAATACTATGTTATTTATACTGATAAGCCACGCCTACTTGCACATGCTGTAGTCGGTGTGAACACTGTTCTTCAGAAATAAACTAGCCACTCAACTAGAAAGCATTCCTTAGTTCTATGAACCCTAAACACAACATTCCTTGTTCCAGATTTTCGTTTTCAGTACAAAAATATAATGTTGACAAAAAAATAAATAAAATACCTACCTGCCTACCTAGCTATCTACCTACCTACTCACTGGAAAACGTTTATTCATGTAACCGCAAACAAACATTTTTTAAGGGTTGATGACCTTATAGAGTAACTTGAAAGATTCTCACGTACAAAGCAAACAGTCTGATTTTACTTAGCTCTTGTTTTGCTTCTTTGAAGCAATACGGAATAATCTCACGTTTAGAATGTTCAATCTGGGATCTACAACAGATAAACCACAAAGTTTTAAATTTAAAAATACGTACGGTACTAACATACCTGCTGTTGGAAGAAATATCGCCAGTACTAAAACGAAAATCATCGCGATGTCTTAACATATTGGACTTATCATTGTGTAATGACAACATATAACCCTCTTCATATCTTTAGAGTATTAAATAATTGACCTAATTATACTGTAAGTACACATACCACATTCAGAATAAAAAAAGATAATGGCCTTAATATTGAAATGTTCTTATTATCAAGTTGAAATATGGAGTAAATATAGAAAAACGGCCCAAAACTAAGTACATGTAGTTGTCAAAGGGGGATAGTATTGGTATTGAAGTTGTCTTAATCTAGAGGTAGTCACTAGAGGAGGCTTTATTCCATTGTACAAAACCCTTCTTACATATTTTTCTCCTATGATACTCCAGAAAACAAAATTTCTTCTATTAAAATGAAAAAAATGGGCACTGGACATAAATAATACTTAGTACTTCGTGGACTTAAATCGCACACACTAAATAATGATGAACATTTATTCTGCGGACTTTTTCGCAGACTTCAGTAAAGCTTTCAATTATGTTGTAAGGCCCAATTTATGGCACACATTGATTAAATTATGTGTACCACGCAAAATGCTTGTATTATTATAAGTATGTATAATACAATTAAATCTAGAGTTAAAATTATGCTGAGCAATGATTTCCCATGTTTATTGGATGTCCGTTAAGACGAATGTTTGTCACGGATTTTATTTCAATTATTCTTGAATGACCTTGAAGAAACATTGGTGTTTGAAGGTTACGACGATCGACGTAGAAGTGGATAAAGTTCCAAAGTTTTTGTTGCTTTATGCAGACAACATTGTATTATTTGCAAAAACTCCTGAAAATTTGCAAAAAAGGGAAAAATATATTCTGTTAGAATATTGGAATAAATGGAAAATACGAGTGAGGGTAAATAAAACAAAAGTAGTAGTTTTCAAAGGAATTGACATTTTGCGTATTTTACATGGAGACAATGTTGAAAGTGTTTACAAATTTTGTTATCAGTTCTTCCCGTATGGGAGCTTTTAATCAGTCACATTTAATTCAGATAAAATCAGAACAAAAAGAATTGGGCCGGTAAGATTAGTATATTACTTTTGTCATCAAGTTTTCATGATGTATGTTTTTTTAACGAAGTCGGTAATAAATCAATGTTTCATGGTTTATTAAAACAATGTATGAAAGAAATTTCAAATTTAAAACGAGAATACGAATTTATCATGTATATTTTTGTATATTAATTTAGTGGGGATTAGTACTTCTGAAACAAATAAAATAGTAAAAATAAGACATTAAGCAGGCTACGTATGTATTTTTATCAACTTCATATTGAAACTGTCAGATGGTATAAACCAATGAGCATCCCGATACATAAAAGACAATTTGAAGCACATGTATATGTATTTTAAAAATCTGTAATATTCAGATCTTTATGTGACGTTGTTATGTGATGTTGTGTATTTGTTATACTCGGATCTTCAGGTGATGATGTTGCATGATATTGTACGTTTGTTATATTCTGATAATTATGATATCGTGTTATGTGGTGTTGAACATTCGCTATGTCAACAGATCTTCACATGAAGTTGTTTTGCAAATTTGTAAATTTGACATACATAAATAATATTCAATTATTCATGTTTTTATCTGATATTTTACGATTATAATATTGAAATCTTCATGTGAAGTTGTTACATGGTATTTTACGTTTGTTATACTCCGATCTTCATGTCAAGTCGTAATGGGGTATTGTTTGTAAATTACATTTCAATATTCATGTGAACCTATTAGGTGATATTGTTTGTTTGTTACAGTTCGATATTCAGACTAAGTTGTTAAAGATGTTGTATGTTTGTAATATTCAGATTTTTATATGAAGTTGTTTTGCAATACCGGTTTTATATTGTTCTGAACATTTCTGACAACGATCCTTTTTTTACAGACAATATTTTAACAGTGTTACAATATTATGCAAACCCTCTTCAGCAGTCAAGAATAGAAAGCATTGGCTTAGTTTGCTGGTTAATGTAGTTTTAAGATGGCTGTTGTGACAGGTATACCTGAGGTTTGCAAGTGATCATGGTTGAGAGATGGTTGTTGTTGGGAGGTAGCTGACATTTGAAAATTGTTGTAGTGGAGAGGTGGTTGTTGTTGGGGATAGGTGAGGTTTACAAGGTACTGTATAGTTCTGAGGTTTGCAGACTGAAGGTTAATGTAGTTGAGAGGTGGTTATTTGAATTAGCTGAGGTGTACAGGCTACTGTAGTTGAGGGTTGGCTGAGATTTGGAAGCTGCTGAAATTGAAAGGTGGTTGTTGTTGAAATTTAGTTTAGGTATACAAGCTACTTTAGTTGTAGTTGTAGAGATTTGCAAGTTGTTATAGTTGAGTGGTGGTGATGGTGGTGGTTGGGAGGTAGCTGAAGTTTCCAGGTTTGTGGCTTGAAGTGTGCTGGTTAAGATTCATTCTTCCTGGTAGAATTTATTAGGACATAATTTGTACGTGAAAGACTTTTTATCAGTATTATTTCTTGTACATCTGTAATTGTATTTTCAGTTGATAAAATAATTTGTATTTAATTAGAATAATTACGTATTGATATTTGTGTTTTGTTAAAATCTCAGTGGTAATTGCGTGGATGATATAATTGTGCTACGAAGGGTTGTCATAAAAATCATAAAAGTCAGGCATGTATTTTTTCAGTATTTCATTATTTTCCTAAGTTTCCTACCTTCGTATTAATGAAAATGTATGCCTATAAAATTTTTATGCAAAAATCAGGCGATTGTGAAAAAATACATCATAAATTTGTCTGTTGTGTCCCCATGAATACACAATGGACTTGGTCCTATACATGTACTATAGTAACTAGCCTACAGACAACTCATCCCGGCCTTGGCACTCCTTCATTGATTATGTTCTATTTATCCACATGGTACGTGAACACTGTCACGAAATCTTCATGTTTCATGAAATTCTTGTGTGAAAAAGTAAACAAAGAAAACAAAGGTTGACCTAAAAAACTTTTTACAGCACTATTGGTCAATACATTATTTTCTCCCTTGTGCGGGCTTCTTTTTGAGTTCCCTCCCTTGCATAAGTATTAAAAGACAACGAAGAGTATTTAACAAACTATAGCAACTTGCAAACCTCATTTAACAAAAAAGTACGTAATATTTTTAGAATATTGATGTAAAATCCCCGTTTCAATAATATGTTGTTCGACTCTCATGGCAAAATAGCATAATGTAAGTAATGTTTTAGAATGCTGTTCTTATTTCATCTATGAGTGCATAAACTTTATTCGAAATAGTTCTTACATTGTTTTGACTTTTTACCATCGATATTTTAACTTTTTGTCATCGATATATCGACTTTTTGTCATCGATATTTCAACTTTATAGCATATATATTTCAACATTTTACCATCAGCGCCCAATTGTATAAACATTTGGTTAACTTCAACCAAATGGTTGATTTAACTTAATTGTAACCATTTTGGTTTACTAACCATTAAAATTATTTAAACATTTAAAAAGGGCTGCCATTTTGGTACTGGTTACCATTTATGTTAAGATTTAATCAGCATCTTAGACCTGGTTTAGTTTTAACAAAAAACAACATTTAGTTAACTTAAATAAACTTTTCTACAACAGCTAGCCGAACATTTAACCAAAATTTTAACCAAAACTCTGATTTAACCAAGTGGTTGAAGTCAACCAATGTTTACACCATTGGGTGCAGGTGTCACCATAGTGTATAGAGTCTATTATGTGCTCTGAGCACAACTCATAAACACAAATCATTGGTCCTAGTACTGTGGTCACGACATTCAGAGCTGATATATGCAGTACTAGATGAAGTCGGTCTAAAATGTTTGGCAAACAAATTATTTACAAGCAATGAAAACTATTCACGTTGAGCAACTGGAATGAAGAAAACAACAATGTTGTATGTTTTTGATTCAGATATATATATATATGTATGTGCAACAACAATTATTCAATAATGTAATTCAAAATGCGAGTAGGCTAGCTATTGATAACATTATAATGTTTATGTTAATTCCACCGGGCTTACACAAATATTATACACCTTGTCCATCTATATATTTATGCAGTCCTACAATGTTCTTTAATTTTATTCATAGCATTTCTGGAATGACTAATCCATGCGTCTGCAAACATAAAACTGGAAAACGCCGTTCCATTCTTTAGCTCCGCCCAAACACTGAATGATTTCCAGATTCGGCATCAGCATCGTGATTTCAGCGCGTGACGTCAGTATAGGTGTGTGGCCTAAAATTATCATTAGTCCACCCTTTCTTAAACACTCTGCGAGTGGCTTCAAGAAACTACTGGCAATTTCAGTCTTCACGACTTCTGAATTAATAAATCGAATGAAAACAACATCAACGCTTCTTGGAGTAACTTTAGGCTCCAAAGCATTGGCACAATAAATTTCATCGACCCGTTTGGTCGCAAATTTCACCATATGGGCGCTTAGGTCACTTCCGATAGTGTAACAGCCATGAATACATTTTTTCATGGTCCACAGAAACTGACCCGTTGAGCATGCGCAGTCAAACAATCTTAGATCATTTCTAGCCAGCGCGTTCAAGTAGCGTGTCGCAAATTCCCGGATGTAAACTTCTCCCTCACCAAGAGAAAGCGCCAGCTTCTCGTCTATCTCCCAGCCTTCATCCGGGGACTGAATCTCTTCTTTATATTTTCCAACAAGAGCCGGAAAAGGGAAGGTCAGTTCATATTCAGACATTCCATCTTCTAGGATTGCATTCATTAGGTATATTTTCTCTCCAGCGGTAAGTTCATTGTAAAATAAGACGTATCCATCTTCTTTCATCCGCTGGTCTACAAGACGACCTAGTAACATACTCGCTGTCACGTGACTGCAGTGGAGCTCCCGTATCTTGTTTCCTACATACTGATGGGACAGAATTCTTCTGCCAACTATTATTCTATCGTTCTTATTTGATCTTAGGAAGAACACACTCTGAGGAAGATCATTTATCTTTTCAAAGTATCTTTTAACATTTCGTTTAACAACGTCATCCCACATGATACTTTCAGCAGCTCTCGTTCCTTCCGGTATTGCGCGTGCTTCATACATTTCTATTTCCGCCAAAACCAGGTTCAAATTTCTCACATCATGTTCGTCATGGGAATCACACAATGCGAGGTTCAGTAACTCCTTTGCTTCTGTCCACTTGTTTTCTGATATCAAAAATTGAGATTTATACAACTTTTCTCTACATATCTTGGAATGAACGTCACGAAACACTCCATTAAAGTTAAAGGTCGTGTCACCATCGCTGGCAGTTAGCAATGTTTTCTGCTCAGCCATTTTATATTCCTTGCAATTTGTCCAGAGAACAAACTCAAATGTACATTGGTTAACTCAAGTAATTTTTCTGGGCTCCTTGCAAAAATAGTAACATTCTAATTAATGATAAAGGTCATATGTCAAATCCTTTATTATCTTTAAGTCGACCCCTGACAACATCTTAGTTATCAACACAATTATGTGTGTGGACAGTTATTATCTGAACGGACACAGTTGAAAATGGACCGCAGTATGGTGAAACATTTTTGTATATCTAGTTGTAGTCTCCATATTATCAACTGGTGAATTTTCATAGATCGAAATTATCGATTTATTTTTAATATAGATTGGTTGAACACCAGCCTCACTTATTTTCCAATTCCATTTTTAGAAAATATAATATTCTTGTAATCTTAATTCAGGCCTATAGATCTGAATGAATCAAGGATGTCTATCAAAAGTTTTCATATAAAAATGAAGTAAAATATCTGATTTCTTCTAAATGGGTTGCCACATATACAAGGAATAAAATCCTTAAATGTGTTAGTCCAAACTGAGACCATTATACAATATATAACGGTCTCAGGTCTAAAATAAAACAGCAAATCAATTGCAATAAAATATATTTATTTGCTATGTACAGGTATGTTTACATGTATATCAATAATATTTTTTTTATTTCACATCAGTGTACAAACAGTTTTCATCATAATCATAATTCATTCTACAGTCAATATCTCACAACAACTATTTGAAAACTATCTGAACTATTTGAAAACAATTTGATGATTAAATTGGTTGAAAAATATATTTGTTCAATAACATATAAGTCACAAAACTCCTGAAGACAGTTTATATTACATGTACAATACTTTAAATAGTATGTTTCAAGGGAGATAATTCAAAACAGATGAAATACAAAAGTTGTGTCCAATATATTAATAATATCAATAATAGTATGTAGCATCCTTCAGAAATATTTGAAATTTTATCAAGTTTTAAGAATAATTTTGGTCCAAGAATGAAATTTTTGAATGAGCACAAAATCTACCATTGAGGCACAATACAAAATGATCTTATTTAACATATACTGACTGATCATACGTAGATATAGAAATGAGCTAAGATGTTATTAAATTGTATTTTGATGAAGCATGAAAATGATGACCCTACAACTCAAAGCATGATCTATACACTATACAAACGTGGATGAATCATTAACCCAGTATATCATTATGAACCTATATTTCTGTGTAGGAATTTACATTACTGATGTTTAAGCATGAATCAAGGCAGGTAATGCAGGATATTGACCATTAAGACTAATGTTCATACCAAGGGAGAGATGTATGAAAGATATTGTTTTTATACCACATGACCAGATGACTCTTATATTGAAATAGCATTCAGAGTAAAATAGTTAAAAATCAATTAATAGATACATAAAAGTTTTTAAAACTAAATTGAAAAAAAAATAGGATAACATAAATGATAGATTGGTTACAATGAATATAAACAATGTCTCCCAAACATATTGAGAATATGACTCTATTAAACATAATTGGGCTAAAATTTTAACATTATATGTAAATTAAAAGGCAACTAATTTTAAAAGAACACATTACAAAAACTGGTTGACTTGTGAACTATACTGAGTTGTTACAAAGTGTTTGGCACATCAAAGTATAACATGGTGGTCTTATAGATTAAAAGACATAAATCATGGTCCTAGTCTTAACTCTAATTTGATAATCATGATAACAATAAAACAGGGGCAGATAATCCAGACAAGGCTTGACAAATTAAAAGTAACAACACAGATATACAGCGGATATATCAATATTTTGGTAACACATACATAGAGAAACCCTTATGTCAGTTTGTGACAATATTATGCATGCTCACTTCTTGATACACATCAACATCTCACATGAATATTAATACGTTGCAGCACATACGAATACTATGAGACAAATTAAACAAAATTTAGTGGATGAGGCCATCATTAAAGAAGCATTGGTTTATAGTTTCATGACCCATTTTGGAATTTTGGTTTGGACTTCGACTTTATTTCAGTGTTCGTTTTAATTGAAAACATATGCTTACAATATTCTCATAACATGTGTACACATTGTATTTCATTAAATGATCAAATTTTATAAATTTACATGTTTGTCATAATTTATTTTGGAGTGTTCTCCCTTTATTTTCATAATAAAGCAGTCTAGATTTCCTCTACCCCAAATTATCCGAAATCCCGGTTTATCCAAAATGATTTTTCGGTCCCGTCAATTTCGGACAATCAAGGTTCTACTGTAGTTAATAAATCTGAAATATATATTGATGTGAGATAAACATAATTTATGTAATATTTTTATACAACTAGCTAACATAAAATCATAAATTGTTTCATCAATAATGCAAAAAAACATATCATTTGAACAGAAATTTGTGTTTTAACAGTTAAACACAATCTGACAGATATATACTGTAAGGCACACAAAAAAAAAACACAATAACAGAACTACATAAAACAATCAAGCTACCCTTAATAAATGTTGGTTTGCAGTTATGCGACCCTAAATTCTAACAGTAGGTAGGTAGGCATATTTTGTCGAAAATATTATATGTTTGTACTTAAAATAATAAGCTGGAATAGAGGACAAAATTTTTTTTCGTTGAAATCACAAAAAAATTTGGGTCTGGGGATATTTATAGCTTTAGTCCCGTAAATGCAAACCAATATATTTTTTAGGATGGCCAATCATATATGATTTACTTTATCACTGTGGGTCAGAGTCATAAATAAATGTACTTGTAATATTAAAAACAAAAAAATGGCAAACTAGACAGTGGAAGACAAATAGTTCCTTTCTGAGAATTTTTGAAAATACTATTTCCTCGAAGTAAAAATGAAATGAGTCATATACAATAACTATGTAGTAACTAAAATGTATCAATTAAGTGGTTCAATTTCATACATACAGTAAAACCTCGAGAACGAGACCACCTTCAGGACCTTTGAAATTGGTTGTAATAATGAGGTGGTCTCATTGTTAAGTTGAATTAAAGGGGAGTTATTAACAGACAACCCTAAATCAGTGGTCATTATAACAAGGTGGTCATAATATTGAGGTGGTCACTATGTGCTATGTGAGGTTTTACGGTACATAAAAATGCTGAAAAAACTATAACTTCAATTAAGCTTGATATTCATAATTATATTCTTAATGATACAGACATAAAGCGTCAACTGAAAATGAAACTATTTATTCTATATAATCTTATAAAGAAACAAAGACATTATGCCGCAACTGTTAACCCACAAGCAACACACAAGTAAAACACATGAAACTACTGGTTTGGTATCATGTTGGTTTTTTCAAACAAATTTTGCACCAGTTTAATGTAACAAGATCTAAGAAGCTGTTATTTGTAATTTTGATTAATAAAGACATTTAAATTGATCACATTTCAAAATTAATACAGTTAAAAGACTCAAAAAAAAAGGAAATTTATAATATTTCTGTGGAGTATTTTGCATCTAGTTAAAGTCAACCTTTATGATTACTCCTTATAGCACCTATGCAATTAACCTAAGTACTTAGCTAGTATTATGTAGGTCATATTTTATACAATTTAAGAAGAAACAAATCTGTCAAATAGAGTAAAAAACAAACTGGAGCCAAGGTTCATTAAGATATAAATGACAAACAACCTTTTAAGCTTTGTCTATTTTTTAGCAGGGAAAAAACTCAATAAGAAATATTTGATATTCATATCTAAAAAAAAACAACAATTAATGAGAATATAATACATTGGAATGATAGATTGGTTATATGATGTGCTTAAATGATTTATTTATGCCCAAAAATCACATGACAAAAATATATCCATCAATGATGGCTGTTTTTTTCACAAACATGTATATACATTGTGTATGTACATTTTCCTAATACCAAAAGCATGAATTCACAATTTCTATTTCACCATAGAATTACACAAACTGAAGAAGTTATGATGCCAAACTAAGATCTTGAATGTAGGCAAATAATTCAAAAATCAAATTTTCTGAACAGATCATATTTTCATAATATGTAAGTATCTGTGGTCTACCCCTGAAGTATTACAAAACATTTATTCTTGTCTCCCTTAGTCACTAGATGATCTTATTAATATATCTTATATACGTCAATGAAAATGTTTCCAACTACCACAGATACCATCATCAGAGTCACTAGTGACAATGTTCATTTATGTCCACGACTATAGCCTTCCGCCATCCAAACATGAAGTATCCCAAACCAGCACCAAGGATCACGCTTAAACAGAGCCAAGCGTTGTACGTCATGAATACCAACATGAGGCAGTAGCTGATGAAGACTTGTATCATGTGTAGAAACGTCTGCAAGAAATGTCCACCACTCATCATGTGTACACTGAAACATAAAAATATGAACATAGGTATACGTTTATAAGACCTTCAGGACTTAACACCTTACGATGTTGTTTCATAGAAATATCTCAGCTAACATAGCAAGTTTTAAACATAAAACTGAAGCAAATGTACATATTTCAGGTACATATATTTTAAATTTTGCATAGAAAACTTGGACTGATTAATAGAATTTATAATTTTTCTGTCATATACCAAAAGGGGGGCATGACTTTTCAGTAAAAAAAAAACTATTTTAGCTAAGATAATTTTCATTATTATTATATCTATGGAACGTCTAGATTACTATTATTCATGGTGAAATTTCATAGTCAGCAATAACAGATAATAAATTGAATGTTATTGTAAGAACAAAACCCATAAATACATAAATTAGAAAACACCCAGTTATCTTCCATTTTCAAGATATTTTATTTGACTATGTGTTCAAACTCATGGTGACTCAAATTATATCTCTGTCAGTGAAACTATTCAGCTCAACATCTTACAGCATTGTTTCTGTCAATGATTATGTAGATTTTATTGATGCATTCAATTGTAAAAACTATAAACAACATACAGTTCTAGCTCAGATAGATGAAAGAAATCCCTGTCAATGCCTTTTTTCCTACTATAGCAAGGGCCGTTTATAGGTGTCTTACCCTCAGGAAAAATCCTTACATTCCTGCATATTTCCCCTAAATTCAGTTTGCATCAAGTTTTTTCTACTCCTTCTGCAAAAATACTGCGTTATTTTTCCCCAAATTTAAGAAAGGCCCCTCCCCTACCCGTGAAAAAAGCCCTGCCTGTGTTTACAAAATGTTAAAAAGGAAGATAGTCATCATGATATGCAAATTTTCACATATTTCAAGATTCAGCAGCCAAGTTAATTAATAAAAAAAGAGATAACTCAGTTGCAGACTACACAAAATTGTCAGCTTTCCAGTCCTTGTGCTATCTTGATTACTTCAAAATATTTTGATCAATGTCAGCATCTTCTATAAAAACTCGTCACACTGGTGACTGACACATTCTCAGACTGTTAAGCACAGACTGCTATAGCAGCAATTTTTACACTCCAAATCATAACAAACCAATTAGAACAATTATGTGATCATTAAAACGCTCAGATAAATCACACATTTGTCCTAATTAGAGACATTATTTAAATGCTTTGAAGAATTAAACAGATAGAATACATTTACGAACTGAAGGGAACGAGAAAACAATCAACTTATACCCAGAACTAACTACTTTAAATATGGGTGACTTAATGATTCCCATCACCAATACTGTTTACAAGGGGAGAAGCTGAGGTCTAAAAAAGTAAACAAGAAGTACAAGGTCAAGGACATTTATATTTGAGAGAAAAACTACAAGAACTAAATATCCCAGTTTTGGAAAAAAAACAGCTTAAACCTGTTCATATCACTTGGATAAATTAAGAACAGATGTAAGTATTTGTTGGCAAAACTGGGGCTAGAAGTGTTATCTAACCAATGTTTATACAATGCAAACACAACTGTAGTGTAGGTATTGGGCGTCACAAGGTCCTTAATCAGCTGCTGTACAATACATTAACATTAATACAACCGTTGCTAATATATAAAAATAGATTTCAAAGCTTTTTTGCCTAAGTTGGGCATAAGTGAGGAGTAATAATCAAGTTTTCGTAATCAATGTATTACATGTATTTGTCACTATTTTACCTTTCTGCACAAAAAAATCTCAACAGCAGCTTTTCAAGGATATGGAAAAAAGTACCCTCAAAAAATTCCCAACCGAACTGCCCTATTTTTAGTGAGTGTGTAACTAGAAACAAACCATTTCTTTGGCCTAATTGATCTTAATAGATCCTTACATAAACTTAATTATATCTGTCGGTACCAAAGCGAGACAAGCAACGACTGACTGTACCATGTAATATCATCCCTCACAAACATTTACACCGTGCAAAAACCAAGATGTAACTTGATACATGTTTGCACAACCATTTGCATGGAATTACACTACACATAATATTAAACTGTTCAACCTAGAAAGGTACAATAAATTTGCACCAGGAAGTTTTGTTCTCTAGGCTTAAACCTCTCCAGTATATTGATCAAGTACATCACAAATAGCCTGAAAAAATTAACACAGTCAAACCAGTGTTTGCAGCCACCTCTGAATAAAGACCACCCTGTGAATAAAGGCCATTCTCTGAAAAACTGTCACTGATTATTTAGTACAAACGGAACTCCAAATAAAGGCCATCTGTCAATAAAAGCCACATTTTGTCTTTCCCAGGGGTGGCCTCTGTTCACAGGTTTGACTGTACATGTACCTTATGCTGAATATAAATGAAGGCATGTGCCTTATGTTTAATGAAAATGTAGACACAAGTATTTAATTATATTTAAAAATGATTCAGGTAAGAAAATGTTAGATTAAAGGTAGGAACTTAAAGGCAAATTGTAAATAATCTTTAAATAATTTATAAAACGCATGACATGCATGAATTGACTAACAAAAAGGCTGTCCCAAAATTCAGTAAATTATTTAGAATGACTGATACAGTATCTATAATTCTAGACAGTTCACGCATTAATAAATTATGTAACATTCCTTCTGAACTTGGTGAGTTCGATTGACTTTCTAAATGTACTAACTTTTTCAGACACTAATTACACTTAGGGCTAATTTGAGACTTAGAGAAATGCTGAAGAGTAGACAAAAGTCCATAAAAATGAGTACGTTGTAAGCAGCTATGTGACTGTCACATGATCATATTAGACTATGTAAAGTAAAAGATAAGGACTAGGAAGTAATCACATGACTTTTTTCATTTCTTCACTACATAAAATGTTAAAACTAATGACCACTTATGGATGATGCAGTTTATCAGCATTGATCTATTACTATGAAAATATACTGTAAGGTTTTTTCCAAAACCTTATAAAGGTTTTAAAACCAATAAATACAGCAGACCCACGAGTAATCGATTAGGCCTATAAATTATTAATTATAATTCAGAAATGATATTTTTTCTTCAGAGGTACAGTACACACTATAAATGTACAGTTACCAGACATGTAATCAAGATTTCATCAAACTCTGTTATATTCTTGTCCACTTCGTATGCATACATAAAGATGTGCTTTCCCAAGAGAATCCTAATACTCCGGGTATGTTATTCTGGGTTTCTTTCCATCACACTAATGTTTTCATGAATGAATGGGAGGGGTTACTGACAAATCTCGAACAAATCCAATACCATGACATGATTATGATAGAAGTTCTTATAAAACAAAATTGAAACATACAAAAACATAATATATGTATGTATGCAAACAGTGAAGAATACTTGTTAAATCTTTAACCCCATGCAGTAAAAATATTATGTAATCTTGCTGAAATGTAGCAGCATTCTATAAAAGAGTCATTTAATTGTTGCTTCGACTTTGTACACCAATTTTTTGTTTTTAAAGTCATTGAAATCAAGTCATTCATATTGGCTGTGAGGTAAAATCATTAATTTCATCAGTGCAGTAACAATGTGATACCCATTATTTAATTGCCATAACGCATAACTAGTATTCTGGCAAAAAGAAAATGCACCCATAGTCCACAGTTTCCCATTTTTTTAGCATTATTCCTGCAAAGGCACATTCTAAAATGAACCCTGTAACTATCATACCAATGATTGACTGTGATATTACGCAAGAGTTTGTTAATCTAATCTAAGCCAATCAAGCTATTAATTTAACATGGGTGTTAAATATTTTTCAGAAGACAAAAATAATCCCCAAACCTGCATAAAACACCATCTAAAGGCAGCGATAGGTATTTGCCTACAAGATGAGTTTACTCATATGGGGAACTGGTTACAGATTGAAATCTCTCATTTCTTAAAAATGTCCTATTATCATACAGTATGTAATCTGGTTGTCTGAGACAGTGAAAAGGGTTACGTTTGAATTAAAACCATTTCTTTGCTCTTCCAAAAAGTGGCCTCTAAAGACAGGTTTGGTGATGTAAAGATTGAGAATAAAACATCCCATCTAGTATTAATTCTTAAAAGCAGTACATTCTAGCAAACACTGATAAGGCTAAAAAAGTCATGTTTACAGTTACTTGGCCAAACAAGAGGGCCAAGATGGCCCATTTTTGCTCATCTGAGTAAAGATTGAAACATCTATGGTTTACCTGTGATTTGACCTGGTGACCTAGTTTTTAACCTGAGTCGACCCATGTTCAAGCCTGTTCATGATATCAATAATACAAACATTCTGACAAAGTTTAAGGAAGATCCAATCCAAACTGTGACTTCAAGAAGGTTTACAGGAGATCTGACCTTTTAACCTAGTTTGTGACCCCAGATGATACATGTTCGAACCTGTCCAAAACACCATGAAAACTAACATTTTAACGCAGTTTGACAAAGATCCAATCAAAACTGTGGTAACTAGAAGGTTAACTAGGTTTTTCAATGATTTGACCTGGTGACCTAGTTTTTCACCCAAGATGACCCATGCTCAAACTGTCCAAAGTATCATTGAGACGAACATTCTGACTGGGTCTGATGAAGATTTGCTCAAAAGTGTGACCACTAGAATGTGGACGCTGGATGCCGGAGTAGACTGACTGATCACTATAGCTCACTGTGCACTATGTAGGTAGGTAGGTTGAAAACATTTCTTGTTTTTTTTTAAACATATCTTTTGTATTTTGGAGGCTCAATTCATCCTCAAATATATTATACTTTGGACTTTACAGTTAGAAACTTTAGGGTTGGTACCCAAATAATAAGGTTGGTCAGGTAACTGAAAACACAACTATTTTTCAGACCTAAGCCAGTACATCATAGCATCAGGTGACTTCAGAGCAACATGGCTGTAACTATTTATAAGTTAGAACCTTGTTGAATAAAAAGAACTTTATATAAATTATAAGTTAAACACTATACATATATTTCTCTAATTTGTCACAGCAATAATTGTGTTATTTATCAAAACTGCATCATAAAGTCATCAATCAATTACGTCTTTTCCTCAGGGTTTTTCAAATTTAATGTAAAAATATTCCATGTTAGCACACTTATTATGGTTGAAATACTTAGGGCTACTAAGTTTCATTTATTCTTCTTCAAATTGCTTCTAAATTAAACATTAGACAATGTGAAATTCATCCAAAATTCCTGTGAATGAGTCAGCATTGATCAATACTTAAGATTTTGATGGAAAAAAAAAACATAGAAAATAGTGAACTCCTAAAAACATTTCTGTGACCAATTAGGAAACAATTCTCTGTTAATGGGTGTGATATATAGTAAGACAATAAAAAATAAATAACTAGATTCTCATCCAAAACTTGGAAAAAATGGGGCAGGTGGGTGGGTTTTATTTTTTATTTTTTCATTCTTGGTGTGGACCTTTACCTGATAAGGGAAATATGTAAGACTTTGTTCTTTTATAAGAAATTACTATGTTCAAAGATTATATTATGTAAAATCATATAGATCATACTGTTCCATTTTTGTACTCGACATTAGTAAACAATTAGAAAAATTGAATTTTTTTTTCAAAATGAAAAACTTTTGTGCGGAGTGATTTTTGACGGGCGAAAGGGGATGAAAATCTAGGAATTTATTTTCTATTGACTAATTAGCATCTAAGAAGTCTGTAATCAATGAACAATCACCAGCTTGTAGCTTGGTTAGGTTTTGATTTGTGGGTTCCTCCATTTGGTGTTTCACTAGATGTAAATAACAAAAAGATCATTAGTTACACTGTATGGTTATCTACATTGTTATAAACAAAATGATGATACATTGTGATGGCTGATACATGATTGTAAGTGAACAAAAAAATGTAAGAGTTGTTAATATAAGTAGTACAAGGATTATCAACAGAACTAGACAATACATTAAGTAAAACAGGTCTAAGTTCAATTAACAATGCATAAAAAAGTGAATCCCAGATCATGTGTGGGTTAGCAAGATATAAAGTTTTTATTGCATTGAACGATCTTAAAACATATTTTCAGTGTTAAAATTATGTATTTAGATAGGGTACTGGTAAAATGTAAACGTAATACAATACATTCAACTTAATTTTACCACCTGCATATGTACTGATATACTTTGAAAAAAGAGCAGGTTTACAAGGCATTCATAACATGCTGGCATATCCAATGAGATAATACTTAAAATAGTAACAGATAGGATTTATAATACCCCACCCTATTTCAACACAAAATTACCTTAAAAGAAAAAATATCATTAATATACAACCTCTTCGTTGACATAATTTTGGATTGAGATGAAGAGTCACATTTATTACTATTTTATAATCATAGGTATGTTATCTACCTGTCTGTACAAATAAACAAGTCTGCTTTTATACGTATTATATCAACATATAGGGTCTATGCACATGCATTTTATGCCTGGTTCTTCAATTAAGCATGGAGGTGTCTAATATAATCGTAGCAAAGAATATGGAATGAAAAATCAAAATTAACATTGGTATGACCATACTCAATGACCATAAAACATAGTTTTCAGTAGTTTCATGGTTTATACACATAAAAGAGAGAGAGAGAAAGACATAAAAATATCATCAGACATGTTACACTGGTGAAGGATTCGATTTAAAAGAAACAAATTTTAACAATTAACTTTCCGAAATATTAAATTAAGATCAAATTCTATGAAATGATATATTTGATAAAAAATGTCTTCAGTTTTACTTGACAAATGTGAGAGATTATATTATTCATAGTGATAGTAGAGTGATAAAATGTTTGATACAATATAGATAGCCTGCAGGAGATGTTCATGGTAATCTTTTTCACTGGACTTTAACGTCACACAAACAGCCGGGGTCATTTGGCAGCTTTCTAGTTTTAACAGTGGAAGAAGACCCCAAGCTTACACACAAGTGGAACTGCCCGACCTTCTGTAAGCTAGCTGAAGCGCTTCCTCACATGTGAAATTTGGCCCCGAGTTGGATTCAAACTCTCAGCAGAGAGGGGCCAGTAATTACAAGTCAGAGACCATAACCACTTAATCATGGAAGCCTTCATCGTAATCTAAACACTATTCTGTTTTAATGTATCAAGGAACACAAAGTAGCAAAGGAATAAATAGTATTTAGGATTTTAAGTCTAATTTCAGATGTATACAAGCAGGCAATGAACAACCAGTTTTCCTGGATTCTGTACCAGCACTAAGTCTTGCCATCTAAAAGTAAAAAGCCAATTTCTTCGCATGCATGATCATCAGCAGTGAAGGATGAATGGCCATGGATGCAGTGGACACAACCACATTGTCACAGAGAACTTTTTAGAGTCATGCCCAGAATTTGAACTAGTAACCCCTTGGGTCTAAAGCAATAAATAAGAGCCCGAAAACCAGCCTCAAACTTCCTGTCACTGATCGGCTGTGTCTGAACCTAGTCTAGAACTCTAGAACATCTTAGGTCTATTATTAATTATAATACTGAGGAACGAGGATAAGCAAACAAAAATGCTTCTAAATTTGCAGACATTATGCCACATTATATGCATATAAATTACCAAGGCCTAAAAAGATAAGAATACCAATACAGGAAGTCATTAATATTCACGCTTACAGACTAACAACAAACAAATCTTCATCCATTCAACCAGCCAATCTTATTTACATTTCACCAGTACCCCTAGGCTAATAATCAATGACTCATATTAAATCATATATCATCCCTTATATTCAATTTGGATTTCAAAGCCAAAATATGTCAGACATGTCAGAAAATATTAAATTCTTAGAGCGGTGGGATGACTTTATGCTCACATTGTTTGTGTTTAGGTGACATACTGTCAATGTGGTTTAATGCTGTTTTTCAACAATTTTTCAGTTATGTACGGCAACTGGTTCACCTAACCAGTTTTCCTGGACTGTATTCTAACTAGTACTAACTTACCCTTCCACAAGAAGCCAGCAACTTCTCCACATATGAAGGAAAATCGACATTTTTGTCAAATTTTCATGGAAGGATATGACCTGCCTCTACCAGGATTCGAACCTGGATCTCCAGGTTACAAGTCCAGCGCACTAACCACTGGATTGTAGCCTATGCTCACATTAATACAAAACTTATCAATTTTGAATAAATTCTGAAATAACATAGCATCCCCATGTAAGCTTTTGTAACCAAAATAGTGAAATGTGGATATTTAAATACTAGTGTACACTGATTGAGAAAAAAAGCAATTTTATGAAAGTCCTACATATCAGACTAAGACTGGAGCCCAAATATTTTGCTTAACCACTTCAGGGACAAAGACTTTCACATGGCATCATAATGGAGGGGGAGGGAAGGCATGACGTGGATTAAGATGTGACTCTCCTCCACAAATATTTAGTAAAAGCTATTTTATTTAACGTTATTAGGTAATCAAAAAGAAAGTTAGTAAGTTAATGAGGAATGCACATATATTTTTCACCTGAATTTTTTCCCATCTTGAGACACTCTGTGGTAAAAATTAATGATAAATAAATGAAGCATGCAAGAGAGGTATACCACATAAAGCATGCAATACTGATAGCGAGGCATTAAATAATGGAAACAAAAAAAAGTAATACAGCTCCTTACAGGACATGCTTAACCCACGTCTCATTAAATACAATTCTAGAGTTTGACTGATTTAGTTCACATAAAGACTATGAAAATTCTGTTAGAATCGAATGCTTACAATCCTCTAACAATAAAATATTTTACACAATGTATTAAATAACTAAGTTGCATGTAGGGAACAGAAATATGTGGGGTAAATTAAACCAACAGACTGTATCATACCATTACAGCAAGATGTTGTATGAGGTAGGCAAGATTTACAGCATTTATCACTTCTATATAATATATTTGGTCAGACAAATTTTCATTTGGTCAGACAGAAATTCTAACTTTGCCTGACCAAATGTCAGGCAAGTATTCCAGCAATTCAAGAAGCCTGCTGGTGATTAAACTTATAAGCACAGTTTATGTAACATGTACTTTTAACAATGATTAATCATCTCAGAAAATTTTTTTACAACAAGACTCCCGACCTATTTCTATAGCTTACCTTCATCATTAAAACAAGCTTTCATACACCAGTACTGTGTTTACATGCAAAAATCTCAACAAATCTTACACCAAAAATTGAATTATTCTTTGCCACAAACGAGCTGCTGAGTGGTAAAATTATTTGTCACACAATACAGACTCAAATTTCTTAAGCTATTACAATGTAACTGATTGAGAGATACTTACCCAACATTTTTATTGCTTATCACCATTGTATCTTGTGAGGAGGAACCGTTAGATACAGCATATCTGTTTGCTGCCAACATAGATTTCTGAAGCAACACTTCTCTCAGAACCTTTAAACCTTCATATATCACAGCCAGGGCAAATACAGCCACACACGCTCCAACCATACCTGTTAACATATAACAAGGTTACATGTTTTAAACAAGGAATACATGTCTCTTCACATGTACTCAAAAACAAAAATGCAAAAAAATATGATTTTCAACTACGTGACCTTGAACCTCTGGGACAAAGGTAAAGGTTTAAGGTATGAGGTAAAAACTTCTGATGAATTTTATTGACAGAAAATGTCTACATTGGCAAAAAGTCAGTCATCAAGCTCTTTCAATAGAAGTACAATGTAGTAAACTTTGTACAAAATAATAAAACAACATACAAGTTTAAAAGTTTTCAAAAGAAATGTTCTTGGAATCAAACAAACACACATACAGATCTAGAGGAAAACAATTGACTTCCAAGAACTTCAAACCTATTCATTCAAACAATTAATCACAGCAAATAAAATTTAAAAAGCCAGAAAAATAGTCATGCTCACAGTAACCCTGACCGACTCTCTTTCTTGGCACTCAGACACTGAAGTTTTTATCAGCAAACTCCAAAATATGATAAAAAATAAATAAATAAATTAATATATATGAATCGACCTCCGAAGTATGAAAATCATTTTTTGGAAAAAATTAGACAAATTAGTATTGTGACCTGCCAATCCTATTTTTCTGATGCCAAACTGTAAATAAGATCATTTTCTTTGTCTAAACAATGGATTTCTTTGACTGGTGAAATTCATAATGAATGTATGCGAGCAACATCAACAAACTTAACCAACTTACCTCCGACATCTGATGTACGCAAATTCTCGAACAGAATGTATTCACATTTACCGGTGTGGAAGAACATCTGAAATTAAAAAGGCAGCCATGAAAAAGTTTAATTAAAAAACAAAAATACACATATAAACAGTGTAAATGTAATTCAATGCTGTTTGATTGTTTTGACAAAACTTTGTCCAACCAGTAAAATATTGGTTTAAAAAAGCAAGGCTCAGGTCATCCTTAGAAAAATGTTGATTTGCGGTTATGCGACCCAAACTTTTATAGGTAGGTAGGTGGACAATTTTTTTGTTATTATTGAACAAAAAGCTGGAAGAATGAAAAAAATCTGAAGGGATTTTTTAAGCCGTCGGTCTTGTAACAGCAAACCAACAGTATTTCAAGGACGGTCTTATTCAAATGAATTTATGAAAAAAATAACAACAGTAAATTCATGATACAATGTACAGATCAAACACCAAACACTGCAGCAATAGGTCACATCAGTCACAAATCAACCTCTCAATTGGACAATCTACCAGCAATGATCACTTAAAAGGCTCTGCAAAAAGTACATCTGTCCAATAATTTTGTACAGAGTGACCCCTTTCAACCGGTCGAGCCAGTATATAGGGGATGCCAGTTAAGAGGGGATTTTTGAATTATATAGTAAGGAAGTCGGGACCAGGACATTTGCTGAATTTAGAGGGGAAACTGGTTCATAGAGGAACCAGTTTAGAGGGTTTCCGCTATACATGAAAATGCTGCTTCAACATACAAGAAGTTTTTTATTATACATATAAATAAGAGAGGATTACCAGCATGTGTCCGCTACATGTTCTGTCTGTATCATTCATGTCCATTTCCAAACCACCGTGTCTGTGTCCATTACCTCCCATACCTCCCATATTTCCCATATCCATGGTTGATGATACTGTACTGCTCTGAAATACACAATCAACTAATATGTCAGGCTTAATTATTATCAATCATCACAGAATGGGTCAATACAGATTCATTGATTTATATACATTAATTTTTCCACAGATGGGGATGGTTTTCCATTGACATTTAGAATTTGTGGCAAAAATTCACTGCTCTGATATGTCAAGATGGACAAAGGATGAATGTACTTCATTACAACATCTTTTGAAATGATTATGGTACTATATAAATGATATTTCATTAAGCTTGAAATAGTCTGTTCAATTAAACTTTTCATGATACCAGTATATATGATATGTATTAGGATTAAGATTTAACACTGGTAAATATTTTTTCCATCTAACAGTCCATCAAGTTGTATCATTAGCTATGTTCATGTACACAGCAAAGATACTGTGTTCAGGTACTGACAAATTTTTCAAAACATAAGTTCAGAGGCAGCCACTCTTGAATGAACCACAATGGCCTACAAACACACATAAGACAAGTTACAGTGACATATCAATTATAATTTATTTTAATAACTAAAATATAAGTCACAAAAACAAGAGATTCATACAACTTGACATGACATAACAATGAAATAAGTAAAAAAAAATGATTGTAAAAGCCATACATGTTCAGACAAACACCGTGCCAGGTTTTGGAGCCAAAGTTACAATTAATGAGAGAAAAGACATGTGTCACAAGTGTGTCATTTCTTGTAACTTTACAGGTGAAAACATCATTTAATCTCTGGTACATTTAAAGTCATCCGAGCTGTTTCAGCTGTACGCTTTAAATTGTTTTCAAGTTGTAATGGAGACACTTGAATATGAGAGTTTGTGTGATCTCGATATCACTCTAAATTTCAAATGTTGGCCATGTGAACATTTACGCATGTATAAAAAGATATATGTGTGTGAATGTATACATTATATATGGTACATAATGGCTTCAAAAATGCAAGTTTCATATCGCATGAAAATTTCAGCTGATTTGAATTTGATTACATTGAAGAAAGAATCACACAAATACTGTTTTATCATAATTCAATAAATTATAGACAAATCAATCACATTCAGTTCAATAATCTCATTTCAGAACATTTTTACAAGGATGCATAGAATATCATATAAGTGTCAAGTGAGGTAAAAAAATGTAACACGTTTAAAATCTTGCATTTTTATAGCTGTTAAGTTTATTTGAACAAGCAAAAAGAGGTGAAGCCACTCTATGTGTAAGAACTCTATACAGGCAATGATCAGCCTTGATACATTTATTTATAAAATACAGTAAAACTTGAATATTAAGACCACCTTTAAGACCAATATAATAAGTTTCAGTAATTGTTTTTTGTTTTTATGTGACTTATTGTCACTGGGGACTTATTGTCACTGGGGTTTCAATAATTTTTCAGTTATATACGGCGATTGGTTCACCTAACCAGTTTTCCTGGACTGTTTACTAACCAGTACTAAATTACTCTTCCACAAAGAGCTGGCAACTTCTCCACGTATGGAGGCAAATTGACATTTCTGTCAAATTTTCATGGAAGGATATAACCTGCCGTGACCGGGATTCGAACCCAGATCTCCGGGTTACAAGTCCAGAGCACTATCCACTGTACCACGGCTGCGGCCTAAGTTTCAATAAATACATGGTCTCATCATCCAATTGAAATACAGAGGAAATATTGGTCTGAAAATGTGTTTTTTAATGAGATATTTTTCTTTGATATCAAGGTGGCCACTAAGTGAGGTTTCATAGCTATCAGAATTTATGTTTTAGAATTTATGTATCAGAATTTATATATTAGAATTTATGAATCAGAATTTATGTATCAGAATTTATATGTCAGAATTTATATATTAGAATTTATATATCAGAATTTATGTATCAATGCAAACATAAAAAAATGGGATTATACAAATATTAGACAAACATCATATATTATGTACTGTAGTTACATTAATTATTGTGCAGTTCAGAATCCTATGAGAGAATTTGTGAAAAGGCAGACACAGAATCATTAAAACATTTGAACATCACATAATAACAAGAGCATACAACTTTAATGTCATGTCTACTAGCATTAAATACAGATGGTAAAAAGTCAACATCCTCTCTGAATAGACTTTTTCAGAACATGTTACGAGAAAAAACTGAATAAATTGCATACAGTCTGAAGCATAGGGGCCGAGTATGTTTATAGAATGGTGCATAATGGTAAATTTAGGCAAAAATAGCTACACAAACCAAAAAAAAAACATTCATAATGCATATACTTTTGGTCTGTCTGGCCATCTTTTACCGGTATGCCAAAATTAACCTTTTATGGTCTGTGCGACCATTTCAAGCCTTAAAACACCATTATACACTATCCCTTCAACATGCTACACCCTATGTCATACAAAATGACCACACAAAGCACTTAAGCTCCCTATCACCAAAAGTATGTTGAATTTGTCCTCACTAAGAAGGCAATTCATTAGGGAAAAAAAACATTCTAGAATAAGTTTTATCATTGATTGATTTGGAACTTCAAAGTGAATTATCACGCACACAAAGTACACACCTTGTTGTTGATAAGCATGTATTTGGCCACCAGGAATGCAAGTACAATCACTATCAAGGTGAAAAATGTCACCCGAATCTGACGTAATGTAATCATGAATAACCGGCATTATTGGAATCATGTAAAAAATGTCTGAAATTGGAAATCATAGCCATATTAAGATAAAATTAGTTTGACAACACTAAGATAAATTATTGGTGTTAATGTAACTACGTCAGCTTAGTTTGTAGGAATCTAACAAGGGGAAATTAAACGTAAATAATAGTTAGGAAATCTAAAACAGAAAAAATGGATTTAAAAAAAAGAACTAAAGTCAAAACTCAGATTAGTAAAAAATATCAGAAATGCCAGACATACTAATTACAATGTAACAACAAGAAGACCTCTTACACCAAACTGAGGAATCATTACATATTTCTGACAATAATCACATTAGGAAATAAACAAGGCTGATTAACAATTCATTATTATTGTTATTCCAATTAATTAGACTTTTTGTGATGGTGACAATTTTTTTCTATTCGGCTCCATCCTAATTCATTAAGAAATTGGCCAACCAAAAAGCTGAGACATACTCCAAACTAAACAAACAAACTAGCTCCCAAACAAGCACACACATTTCATCATTAAATGTAATGAGGACTCATTTAACAACCATTCTGAGAGGCCATCGTCATCATAAATACCTTGCAACTTTACTGCTAATAAAAATACAACTTAATGCAAATATATAACTACATGCAAACAAACATTCACCATCTACATGGCGAAAAATTTATACAGCCTACTTATGAACTGGTACTTATGTTATAAGATGGGAGAAAAAAGTGCACTAAAAAGGTACTAAAATTGGTGATAGTATGTAGAATACGTGAGTGGCACATTATTTGCAAAGCAATGAATAACACAAGGATGAAAAAGATTCCTTAAAACATAACTAGAACATTATGTGACATGAAGATATTTGGTTGGTATACAATATGCAGCCAGGTTTTCTAGACTATACATGGATGACCATGTCTGTATGCTAGATTTAGTATGTTGTCTAGGCCACAGCCGTGGTCCAGTGGTTAGAGTGCTGGGCTTGTAACCCAGAGATCCCAGTTGTGGCAGGTCATACTCTTCTATGTAAATTTAACAATATGTCGATTTTCCTCCATATGTGGAGAAGTTGCCAGCTCCTTGTGGAAGGGTAAATTAGTACTGGTTAGCATACAGTCCAGGAAAACTGGTTAGGTGAACTGTTCGCCGTATATAACAGAAAAATTGTTGAAAAACAGCGTTAAACCCCAGTCACAATAAGTCACATAAAAACAAAACAAACAAACAAATAGTATGTCGTCTAATTAGAACAGACAGTTCTTCCAATATAATGTTTAAACATTCTTTGATGAGACTAAAGATAAAGAGGAAATGTTTTAAATAAATTATCTAAACAAAAAACAACATTATCCTCTCGACATTTAGGGCTACATTGCCTGGAATAATGTATCATAATACCATCATGAATTTATTTTTTTCTATAAAATTGTACATCACTGTATTTGTATGTGTTTTTACATGCCAGGAAAATGTTAATAAAATTCAAAAGAACGTCCAATCACAGTTTGCCATACACAATTCAGTGAATTCAAACAGCTAAAAAGAATGGCAACAATACAACTGAATTACGATGTTTTAAAATGAAAAAGTCCTGTTATTATAGCTTTTAGAACGAAATCATGTTTGTTGTCAATTGACACATTAGCGCAGTAAGTAAAAAGATCTTGGCAGAACTAATTGAAGACAAACTGTGTAGTGGAACCAAAAAAACTCCAGCAAAAATATCAAAACAAGCAGCATTAAAACTGATCCTGCACTTCAAGTCAATAATGAAGATATAGGAGAATAAGACAACATTTTAGCATTAATACCAAAAAAAATAAACTTAAGTACAGAAATTGGTGAATTCATACATTAAATACCTGTGGAATTAAATCCAAAAAGATATTTTTGGGAATTAAAATTTCCGAAGCAGTGTAGATAATGTAATGTTTTCTGTTATCAGAGTTTGGATTAGACAGCAGAGTGTTTCTCGTCCAGTTGTATATCTATATAGGTATACAGATTATTTTGTTTAAAATTCACTATCTTGGACACAGTACACTATGAAGCACACCCAGTTTTCAAAGTATGTCCATACGATAAAGCCAGGTTTTTGTTAATGGTATGAAGTTCATTTTTCATTACAGACATCCGACAAAACTTTGAATAGGATGTTTGATTTAACCCCGCAGTTCCTGGCTGGGTTAGGCATGCATTGGTTGCTATTTTGTACGTGAAAGTTTCACTGAAGATAACAATTAGTCAACAAGCAAAAGTCAACACCTTAAGCTCTGC
This sequence comes from Lutraria rhynchaena, assembly GCA_008271625.1. Classification (NCBI taxonomy): domain Eukaryota; kingdom Metazoa; phylum Mollusca; class Bivalvia; order Venerida; family Mactridae; genus Lutraria; species Lutraria rhynchaena. Next base: position 11,710,199 of record VIBL01000001.1, on the reverse strand, counting down.
AGTTCCTTTTTACAAAGACTTTACTTTGGTAAAGAGATAAAGTATGAATACTGATGTAAACTCGAAATTCCACCCATGGAGTCACCCGGGTCATCAAGCTTAAATAATTTCTTCCTATATAAATCTCATCCAAAACCTGTACTTATATATAGTCACTGGCTGTCAGACACATTTATCAAAGAATTTCACAATGTTTGACGACATTGAAATCCAAGGCAACAAGTGGAATAACTCAGTAATCAAAACAGACAAAATATGACAGCATGATATTATTGTAGAATTCAAAGTAGTATTTTTAATACTCTAGTACAAACTATTTATATATAAGTGGGCTATTGAACACATTGGACACATTTTTTTAGATAGTCCATTCGCCAAAATAACAAGCCCTGGGCTTCATACTGGTGCAAAGACTGGTATTGTACACTTAAATGTCCACAATGTCAAAAATATGTACACAATGCTAAACATTAACAAGACATATAAACATGTGCTCCGCAGAGCTGAGCAAAAGCTCGTCTTTTTACATCATTTTATTTGATAAGCATTTTGACCAAAATTCTAAGTAAAAAAGAGGCATAACTCCAAAAATATAGCTTTCAGAATAATGCCCATGGTCCTGTAACTGTGCCTTGTTATGATAATCAAGTATTCCAAGTGCCATGTTGATATCTTTAAAAATGTTTCAGTAATGGGCCACATTAAGGTTTTTGCATGATAACAACAATAACAATGATGACAATGACGCCACAGTGATCATAACAGCTCAACTTTTTCTTTGAAACAGACAAGCTAAAACTGTAACGAGAAGAAAAGATAAAGGAAGGATCTTAAGAAATTAAGAAAAAAAAGAAAAAAGGAACAAAAAAACTTCTGTGGTCATAAGACATTGCGATGCTTCTTAATTTTTTTCACTGGTGTTTATTGTCGCACCAACTGCCATGGTTAATTGATGACGTATCAAGTTTTTAAACGGTGCAGGAAGACCCCATGCACACACCTGGGTAGAACCACTGTCTTTCAATTATAAACTAGCGGGACAGCATCCTCGCATGCGGATTTTAGTCACAGTAGTGATAACTAGTAACCACTTGGCCAGGGAAGCCCTGCAATTCTTCTACCTCCTTTGTGTTGTACAAGTTATTCAGACTATCATAAATTTATTGTGTAATTGAACATGTACAAATCTTTTTAATACTCTCAATACTCAATGCAAGTTATGCGAATTCGGACATATACCTTACAAAGTTTTGGTTTGAGAAATTTGTCCTATCAGTGCTGAACAAAAAATTTAATATTCTAAGTTGCCTTCATACTGGACAAATATAAATCTAAGGCTGTTATCTAATTATAATGATAACACCCTTTTAAATGTTTGATACACAACTGTGAAGTATCATAGATTTACATAAGACAGATATGGTAGGGATGTATCATTTGACATGTCATAATTATATGCAAACAACATGTCATTCACAGTTCACAATGGCAAAGCTTGCATACAAATCAATGCATGACAGTATAGAGTGAAAATTAAAAGTATCCATCTTTCTTCATCCAATACTTCATGTAATCATGTAATCTTCATCTAATCCAAATGCTCCATACACATTGTTTCCAGCTTAATCTTGTCTTGGGTACATAATGCTGTTGGACAACAGGCATCTGAGCCGCTTGATAGGGAGATAACCATAGTTTCATCACCATAAAGGTTGTTATTGCATCTACACACATTTTGAGATAGTGAAATCAAATTACATTTATATGAGACCTTCTTTTCATTGGGTTTATCATCCCACCAAAAGCCATGGCAGGGTAATTTTGAGACCTTTACAACATTGACACAGGAAGAAGACCCTGGCATTCCCCTGGGTCTACCAAGCTTCTGTAAGCTGGCTGAACAGCTTCATCACATGTGTAATTTGTTTACATGATCAAGGCAAGATCCAAACTCAAAGTGATAAGGGCTAGTGATTGCAAGTAAGAGATCATACCCATTCAACCAAGCATACAGGATCTATTTGAGACCAAAGTCAGTCATGTAACTAGAAACACATTTTTTTCTGGCTTCAGAAAATGAGTACAAAGAGATCTGTTAACAAATATTAACTGTGCTCTCCCATTTCCTTGTATACAACTTAAATATTCAATGTATCTATTGTTGACAACTAACTACTGTCTGGCTTATAGTACAAAATTTACCATCATTTACATATCTTGTCCCCCACAAATGTTTGTTCACCAATTGTTTATTCTGAGACAGAAAATTAAATATAAGGCTTGTAAAGAAGTATGATTCCAATGGCTAATGTATTAAATGAAATTTGTATCACTGTTAAAAGAAGCATTCCCTCTACGCGAATACAACATTTTGTAATAACATTAACATAATTTATATTGAATAACTGAACTAGTCTAAAAATAAGCATATATACATGCATTTAAATATGAAATAATACAACAATGTGTTATTCCAAATAAAATCATGTTAGACCCCTCAAGACACATTTACCGAGAGAATTTGAACATTTTTTTATTTTTAGAAAAACAAATTATAAGCTTTCTGAGCATATTCTATGATACATGCAAAGAAATTCTTATAGAAATAAACCACTAAAGTCAGGATTTATCATAACTATACAATTATAGCCAATACAAAAAGTTGTTTGCTAAAGAAAATTTACATAAGAATAATAAGGACATTCATAAAAAATTGTTGGTTAACAAGTACATGACCAACTCATTAAAAAATTGGCCAACACAAAAATATATTTACAGTTTTTGACAAAAAGTATTTGGTTCTTTAAAAAAAGCCTACTCCTACCCACTGTTAAAATTTTGTGTTGCATAACCTCAACCAACAATTTTTTTATGGATGGATTATGTTTCCAGGGACTGATGAAATGTTTGGCAACAGGCCATCAACACGCCTGGTGACCAGTTCGGCTCATATTTCGGAGAGGATGAGAGGGTTTGCAAAGCCCTGTGTTTAAGACGCTGACAGTCTATTAAAATTCAAACAAGCCAAACACACATCTTACCATTCCCATGTCACTATGATTGCTATGCACATGGCCATTCATATCCATCTTGTTTTATATTACCAAAATCTTCTTGAATTCTGAAAATACACAGAAATAATACATAGAAAACAGTGTACCAATGGCAGCATAATTATGATATAAGGTGTGACATAAATTTCCTGGTTTCCACAAACCTGGCTGACACTAATTTTTTGGCTTACTCCTGGACTTTTTTAAAGTTTGAATCCTCTCAGTTTCAGGGTTCAACCACTGACTTTTACCTAGGAGTGTACTGGTTTGTAACCCACGAAAAAGAGATCAGTTTTAAAAATTTTGTCTTTTAATTGATTTACATTTTTTAACCAATTTATGGGGTCTCCGATGTCAGGTGGTTATAGTCTCTGACTAGTTATTACTTAACCCCTCATTACTGTGAGTTTGAATAACATCCTGGATCAGACAAATTGCACATGTGAGGAACCCGTCCAGTGGTTCTACCCAGATGTATGCCTGGGATCTTCCTTCATTGTTAAAGCTGTAAAGTTGCTGTAAAGTTCCCAAATGACCCTGGCTGTTGGGATGACATTAAATCCCTTTGACACACATAAAAGAAGATTTAGTCAAGGTATCATTTGAAAGCTTGTGATTGTCAACATAATCATAAATCAGTTCATAGGTTCAATGTGTAATATTTCAAAGCTAAGTAAAATTGATGTTAGCATTTAATAAACTATAATATCATACATTATGCAAATTTATGTATGCAATAGAATTTTGTTCATGCAACAAGATGTACAGTAATTTTATGCTTCTAACAATCCTTTTTGATTATATATGATGGTATCAGCTGTAAAACTGAAAATATTTGAAAACAGACATTTTCCTTAAATATCAATCGGTCTTGACACAATTCCATTTTACATGAAACAGGATGCGCCTGAATATTAATACGGTTTATATTGACAAAATATTCCAGACATTCACATAAATACTACAATCTTTAAGTAATTGTATCCGGCTAAGAATTTATTAAAGCTTTATATTTTTCTTTTCATTTTACCAAATGAATGTCAATGTGAATCAATTTCCCGTTCTATAATCTTTCATAATACTTGTTTCACTAGTAAGGCTGTCATGTGGTATGCAGTTTAATAAAACTTTACGTGTCATGGAATAAATGGAAATGCTCTGTTTAAACACAGTTATTATTCAGTGTTACCATATGTCTCATTGATGCATATAAATTTTTTTCTTATCGACAGGAGATCTATCGTCATTTACAGTAAAGTATTTCCAAACTTTTGTTTGGTTCCCATGATGGTAGTCAAGGACGATGAGAGAAAGTTTAGAAATATTATCAATTTAATTGCATCCAGTATTTAAGAAAAGATGACATCAAAATACTGTTGAGTGTAAGTATCTAGGACATTTAAACGGCCACTCAATTCGTAAATGTTTATTGTTTTAACTGAAATGGCACTGTTAAAATGGGCAAATGCGATAGCCCTACTGACAAGCAAAAAAAACAGACTTTTAGTTGAATGGAAAGTTCTTTTACGAATTACCAAGCTTTACATTCAAAATAAAAAATGGACACCCTTAATTTCCTACTTGTTTGCAACTATAATTTGGAGATATATGTATACATATACATGTACTGTATAGCTATCTGCAGGATCAAATGTTAGCATTTTTTAACATGTTTTGAATTGACAGGGTCATAAATTGGCGCAAACGCTTTCAGACTGCCAAATTTAAACTCTCGTTGAAAATGACATGGGGTCATGAATATAAATAAAATGGCAGGGCTTTGAATTGGCTGTGTTTTGAATCGGCACAACTGACCCCGACCACCAATATAGCCGAAATAAAAACCCCGCCAAAATAAGTACTTATACAGTATATAATACCTTCAATGCCCAAGAGCCTAAAATGTTATAAATATAAAACTACAAAAAGGTATATAGAATGTAGAAAATAAACATGAATCTATTTTTCTTTTCACTGGGATGCAACATAGCACAAACAACCAGGGTCAATTGACAACTTTTCCAGCCATATTGGTAGAGGAAGACATTAGACGTACACTTAGGAAGAACTATTGACCTAATATGTAAAATTAAGCCAACTGGACAGCTAACTCACATGTGAAATTCGTCTGGTTGTGGGTGGGATTAAATCTCATAGTGGTGAGGGGTTAGTAATTACTAGTCAGAGATAACCATTCCACCTCAGAGGCCCTTTCCAATATCAATTTAAACAAAAAGCATGCAATCATAGCAAGGTCACAAAAATTTAATTATGGTAAGTTAAGTCAAACTGATTAAATGAGACATTCTTTGGAAGAAACAATCCAAGCTGGCTTGGTTACAGAGTAATTTGTCCGATAAATGTCCAAATTCACACTTATATATTTATATTAGAATCGTGTGAATTGATGTATGCTTATTATGAGACATAATCCTGGTTATCAAGAAAATTGGGTGATAATTGTTCTCACTTTTGTATGGAGACGTGAAATCAACAGATGCCCAACCAACAAGGCCACTGTGATGTTCAGAATACAGAGATTGCACTTATATTGTTACAAAAATGTAATATTCTGGTAAGTTATAATGAGATCTACATTTTTTACAAGAACACTTCCAGTCCATCAAGAGTGAACATTTTATTGCCTGTGTAAATGGTACTGCATGATAATCATTTGTGCTAAGATCAGGGCTGTTGATATTGAAAGCAATCTATACATGTATATGCAAACAAGGACATGCGAATAAATAAACATGCAAAGCAATAAGTGACAAAAACATTCAGGCTTATACCAATCACCACTTTAGCATGCCTGATAATGGAGTACTTGGTGACATATGAGTTAAAAAATGCGTTTTTGATGCAAAAAAAAATTCATGTATTTATAGCAATTTCAGTAGCTTTAATATACGTTATATTAAAATAATTTAGCTTGAAATAATAAAGCATTATTTAAATGTCAACAATAAAATTCATCAGTATAAATCATAGGTTATGGAATTTGGCATACAAAACAATATGGCATAAAAAAGTTCTTAGTTACCATTAATGTCAAGGCTTAAGGTGCACAGTTACTGAACTTCTCATACAAGGTCTGCATGCAAATCAACCATAATTATGATAGTTAGGTAAAAAAAACATTCTGGTACATTTGTATTACAAGCAACAACACTTGTTTGAACCAAGACCTACAAAACAGGGAGAATGAGGTTGTGGCCGTGGTCAAGTAGTTAGTGCGCTGGACTACCCTGACATCTGGGTTCAAATCCCAGTAACAGCAGGTCATACCCTTCTATGAAAATTTGACAAAAATGACAATTTTCCTCCATAAGTGGAGAAGTTGCCAGCTCCTTGTGGAAGGCTAAGTTAGTACTGGTTAGTATACAGTCCAGGAGAACTTGTTAGGTGACCTGTTGCCATATATATAACTGAAAAATTGTTGGAAAACAGCGTTAAACCCCAGTGACAATAACTTGCATAAAAACATAAACAGGGAGGACGGAACAGTTCTCCTTTCGATAAAAGGTCAGGAGACTCTTCAAGCTGTAAGGTAGACAATAAAATGGGAATGGTTAGCTTTCAGAACATTCTAATAAATTATACTGAATTCTCTATTTCAAAATGATTCAACTAAAAATCAATTCTTACTTACATGTATATAAGTAAAAATAATCAACACATGAACTTGATACAGAAATTATAAATCCACCAACATCACTTCATCAAATATTGTATAATTGTCAAATAACAAGTGGCTGTTTTCATAAAAATGTTGAATTGCTTAAGGACAATCTCAGATCTTAATGAGAATGTCAAACACCTGCCACAGGTAACTGATCCTATTATACAGTAGAAAGATCTGATTTTATATACATGCTTGTATATTCATTACTTTCCCCTCTAGCCGATGAGGGGGGAGGTAAATATTTATTTTTACTGATAATTACAATAAGGTGTACAATTAATAGTATCAAAGACTCTAATGTTGAGTCCCTAACAGCATACAGACTTGCATTAGCAGTACCTGGAGGGAAAATAGAATAGTTTTATAGAATAATGATACAATCTTACAATGTCAATTGAACTCTCTTAAAGACAACAAAAAACACATGCACGCAAATGTAATGTATAACAAAACATTACGATAAAACTTTCGTTATAAACATGGTTACTTCATGTTACATTTCCGCTCCAGATCCTAGTACATGACAAACTAAACTATTTATAGCAAACGAAATCAATATGAATGTGCTTAAGCGAAAAAGGACAACAAAATCCTCCTAGATCAGAAATTGGATCTACATCTGAGGTAATATTAGTCAGTGAACCATTAAAGCGGATCTTAACTTAGGAAAACATTATAATGCATTAAAAAATAATAGCACATTTTTCAACTGGTAAGGTCACAGGTTGTCACAGCTACCAAGGGTGGGCTAGAAAAAAGTCACATTAAGGATTATGGTTGATAAAAAAAATTAGTGTATGTGAGTCAAAAAGCTTTCCTTTTCTGTCATTTTTCTTTATCCACGTTTTGTGAGAATGCAAAGAATGCTTCAACCTCAAATATTTTCCTTGCACTAAAGAGTTTTGCCCTGAAAATCTTTCAGGTCAACATTAAAAAGTGTTGGGCAGTCAACCATAAACACAACATTTTGGGGGGGCCTTAAAGCTAAAAACATCATATAATAAGATAATATAATAACAAATGCAATATTACAGCACAAATTTAGAGGTTTTATGACAAAAATCTAAATCAGCTTTAAAAATAACAGTCCCCCCAGGGAAATACTTCTTTTGGCCTATCCAATGTACAAGAAAAAAATATGATGTGTCATGTAGGCAGTGTGTGTGACTTACACTTTGGAGAAGGCCATCTGAATTTGTTATTTCACTCTCTAAAAAATGTGAAAAATAGCATTTTTTCCTTGTTTAGGACTTTGGGCAATGAGGCTCGAGTTTCATACAAAACAGAAAACATCATTATCATGTAATATTAGTGTATACAGCCAATGGCAGAAAAAATGCACTATATATTATTTATATATAAAATACAATGTAAGTGAGAGTAGTCAAAAACACACCTTTATTTTATTACTACAAATCAATTTTAAACATTTTATATCAGTCCTTCACTCATTTTAATTTAATATCCTTTTACACAGTTAATACTCGTTTTCTTTACCTTTTATGTAAATGCAAGCTACACGACCACTTAAGTTGTCGATGCACCATATTTAAACACCATTAAACATTGCTAACAGACATTATTCAAGATATTAAATGTACATTGTCTGAGCTGAATAAAATCATTTATCTACTTCAAACTTAATTAATAAAGACTTTTTGGACTTAATTAAGCATTTCTTCATTACATACTTCGACAAATTTATTTTAAATATTACTCCTTACAACACAAACAAACATCCATTGTAATAAAAGTTCATATATTTCAACAAGACACATTGGTCTTACTCCGCACAGTTTTTCATGAATTAGAAATAATGTTGACTTTTTTTCAAAGCAAAGTCTGAGTACTAATTTAGTAACAGAAATGTAAATGTAGGCAAGGATTCCACTTCAAACCATGCACCAGTAATGTATTTATGTATAAAAAATTAAGACATTAAGTAAGAATCTTCACACAAGACCCCCTTATTGTGATAAAATATTTGGGGACAAATCATGCCTCAAAAGTACGAAAAATATGCCGAGAAAATAAATTAGAAACAAAATGTACGACCTACCTAACCTGTTCTTTTGGCCAAGAAACTGGAAAACATGACAATTTTTTCTGGCCTCTAAAGTTCATTCATATTCTCAATGTACAGTAAGTTGTTTCTGATTTATATGTCATAAATGTCTGACAAACTATGAAAAAAAACTTTAAAAAAGTATAACAAATTAAAACAAAGAATAATAATCCAAAGGATCCGATGAGATTTTGGCTCAAGTATATACTGAATAATTCATAAATATTTCTGTGAAATAAAAGATAATTTTGTTACCTGTTTTAATTAATCCTCTTGAAATTAATTTTAAGACCCTATTGAATGCAGTACTAAAATTAACATAAATATAACCCGGATATAGACGTAGTTTCTGAAGCATATAAACTTATGGTGTAAAATGTTACAGTTGATTAAGAATGATAACATTTTTCAAAGAAATTGTCATGATGTGTGGTGTTGCACTATAGGGGGGTGTAATTTGAAAATACTAATGTATATAGCTGACAATTTATCAATGAAGTATAATAATGGTTATGAAATGTTTAATGTTAATAGTGACAATAAAATGATAAAGCAAAGTAAAGAATTTATTTATTGAGGCAAAAACGTAAGGCAATTGTAATAATGGTTCAATGGTCTTACCAATCTCTTTATTTAATGATACAAAAAAACTTATATACAAACACTGAAGTCTAAACCTTGATTATCTAAAATTGACATGTCTGAAATGTTATTTGATAATCCTTTATAAGGGATTAGGGAAATCAAGATTCTGTAGCATTAAAATAAAGGGAGATAACTCATACACAAATGATGACGTAAATTTAAATAAAAAACGTAAATAATAACAAAAACATATTTCCTTTTTTTATTTATAATAAACAATATTTTTTGATAAACATGCACATTTTTAACATTAATAGCATGTACAAGGTAATAATAAACAAGCATATTATTTATTAACTAACTAGATACGAAAAAGAATTAAGCAGGCACAAAAACAGTTGTACTTTTTAACTTTTATAAAGCAGATGTATGCACTGATAAAACTTATCATAAAATAAGATATACAACTGTTGTAATGGTCATCATGAGCATACTCATTTTCCAATAGACAAGGCAGGTTAATCTCATTTAATTCATGATTTCGAATTATATGTGTGAAATATGCATTTTGACTGATTTAAGGCACCTCGCTGTTTATCACTTTGGATAAGCCATGGTATTTGGATTACACTATTCTAATAATCTAGGTTAATTTACATTAATGCATATAAAGAAAATACCATAATTAAAATTTCATTTCAAATAACACCAGTTTCACAGATAATCAGCAGTCAAATAATCAGGGTTCTTAGTGTAGTTATGTGAGCTATTTCCAATGACACCAGTTTCACAGATAATCTGCTAAACATTTTTTAAAACCAGCAATACATGTGATTAACCAACTGGTATATCATTAATATATATATATGATAGTAATATTACAATAATGTTTCATATTATTTTAATCAATTTTCCCAACTTTCAAGTTGTCATGTCATAAATACAGTGTTTAATGCCTGGTCTGACCTATAAACTACACATACTCTCGAACAAGAATATAAAAAAACTTTAAACCTCAAGTCACGATTTTGTTTCAGCTTGTTACATACACTTTGAAACACCTTATTAAGCAGTAAATCAAAAAGTTTCTCTCCTCAACTAAAGCCGTACAGATTCTAATCAGTGGATTTTTTGTTTCTGTTTTTTACTGACAAGTGTATAGTCTACTTAGTTAGACAATATATATCAGTGTATGTTACACCGCAGTAATTGACTTTCCAGTCAGCACAACATTATGCAGTAATACAGTAATGGTTTATATCATTGAATTCAAAACATTTACAAGTTTCAAGCACATGAATGTGAATCATCAATGCAAACAAGACATTAAACTTAAATACACTATACATTCAGAGGAAAGAAAATCCAGAAGAGAAATTAAAACACAATGTGGGATCAAATACATGATATTTCATACATAGAACAGGTATTTTGAGACCAAATTTTTGCCCAGATCCCCAGTCTGAAAAAGATGCTTTTCTGCAATAATCATTTAAAAATCCCCTTTAGTTGAATTCTTTTTTTATGGGAGGCATTTGGTAGAAAATTGCAAAATAGATTTGTAGAATAGCTTATTTTGTCTGTACTCATCAAGGTAATACAACATATTCATAGGTAATCAAACATTGGAAGGAATCAAGGATATGTATGTGTTGTCATGTTAATTTTTTGGTTATTTTTCACCTTTTTCCACTCAAGATGTGATGTTGTATACATTATTTAACACATGTTATGGGGTGGGAGATATATATATTATATTTTTTCCACCACATGTAAGGAGGGGAGGATCTACACCAACAAAAAGTATGCTTAATTTGATTTTTTTGCCACTTGCAGATTTTTTTCGCCATTTGCAAAACTGGTGAATGGCAGCAGAAACCCTGGTGATATAAGGTGGCGTAACTAATAGCTAGATTTATCATTTAAGACTATAGGGGTGGTCTCATTATCAAGGTGAAATGTAACAGAAATACAGAAATTTATACCATCCAAAAATAAGATGTCATTATAATGAGGCATTTATAAACATAATGTTGAGGGGTCAGCATGTGAGGTTATACTGTATATATCAATTCTCCAAATATCAATTCTCCAATGAGCAGACAAAACTGATTTTTTTATTAATTTTATTCATAAATGTTTAACAGCCATCAAATTATAAGACCACCATTTCCTCAGGAAAAAAATACTTTTATGTAATTTTTATATAATTTACTATAATTAAGTAAATAGTGTCAGATTTTTTTAAATAAGCCTGACATTAAAACTAATTTATACAAAACTTGTCATTTATTGCTGACTAATGATGCAACATATATCAATGAAACAAAGTTGTTGACTAAATCAAAGGTTATTATAAAGGGAAGTCACATACTTATTACTGCAGTTCAGAATTAAGTACAAACGTGACTTGCAGTTGTAAACCGACAATGATATTATCTTGTATATTAGTTTAGTCAATAGGAATGATTTGATAATTGAGTGAATGACAATATTGTTTTTTCATTTCAACTTGGCAACTAACAACAAATCATGGGCACATCTTTTAACCCCAATGAATGTATGTGAGTTACATACATGCATAAAAATTAAGAATGGATTTAAAGTGTAGTTCAACACTGTCAAACATGCAGAATAACACAATCGTTTAAACTTAGTTATTTTCATGTATCAGTTGGATGAGGTAGGAAAAAAGTAATAGATCTGAGTAATTCATTGACATTTCAAAGTTCTTTACATTTGTCTGTAAGTTGGGGCGCGTCTTCCATCAAACCCCATGTAAACATTGTCACAACGTCACTCAATTAAGTGTAACCGGACCGTATGATTTAAAATTGACTTACCGTTCAAATAATAAATATTTCAAATAATCCGATACTTAAAATCAATTAAATCTATAAATAAGATCAAATTCCAGTCATGACTTAATGAAAACTTCCACAGAAATAATATAATTTAACTTTCAATATTGACAACAAAAATGATCCCGGAAGTGCGTTAAGAGGCGATTTGGGAATATTTACGAATGAAGAATAACATTCATCGTTGTAGTCACCTAAATTCTGCTTGTAGTTGTCTCCCTTATTAATTTGGAGTCATGCGACGCAGGACAGTCACAATAAATATCATGATCACCAAAGACCTCTTTTATTGTCATGACTTTGTTATATTTATCAATGATTCTTCAATAAATTAAAATTTCACTGAAATTTGCAGAATTTGTTAGTTTGAAAATTCAACAACTTGGTGAAATACTTTTTGGTATCAAAAACATTTTGTAGGTCTGTTCTTTTTTGTCAAATATATGTTTGAATTAATCCAAACTGTTTTAAGTTAACTTTGCTAGGGTTTGCTGGACTTTGCTAACCTTCGTCTGACTTTGCTACTCAGGCATACCTGATAAGTCAACAAATGGTAGATGCATGTAAATTTGTTGTACAAACAACATTTTGTTACATTATTATTATCGAAAATTGTTAAAAATCGTTTTATAAATATTTTTCACATATAAATATTTTTCAGTCGACTTTGCTAGACCTTGATAGACCTTGCTAGACTTTGCAGTGTTTAGTAAAATCCATTTTATACAGCAATGATTGAACATTTTTTGAAACCATAAGCATTGAAACACGCTTAGTGTTATAACAAATACCTTAGCCCATTAATCACACATATTTTGACCATTCATTGACTTACCATTGAATTATGCTCTTTTTACCAATTCTGTGTATAATGGTCTCAGCGAATACTAGTAAATGACAAATTGACACATTTCCTTCAAATCAATTTGTTGTTATTCATTTCAATGTAATTAAGGTAAATTAATTTTCAAAATGATGAATAACAGACCAAACAAAACTCACATAGTGAGCATGCAGTAACAGCCTGAGTTAATAAGATGAAAAAAATGAATAGACATCTTCATACTTTAAAATTTGTGACTGTTTGTGAAATCAGCCATAGTTAAAAATAAGTAAACTATTATTATGTTTCATACCAGTTTGTCTCAACAAAGCTAGACCTGTAGCTAAACAGTTTTCCTGGATTCTGCACCAGCATTAACCCTGTTTTCTGCCACTAATTGTTAACTTCACCAAATGAATAATCCCCAGTGGTGACAAATGACCTTCAATCAAATTATCACAGAATACATGTGTCACAAACAGGATATCAAACTCACAAACCAAGGTTTACTGACATAACACTTTAAAAACTGTCGAAAGGCAGAAACAATCTTAACCAGACTGCTGCACATTTTTACCATGAAACAGCGATACAAGCCAGTACATCGGTTCTAACGTCTGATGCTCACTTCAGACAGCGTCTTACAAAAAATTACAGTAAAACCTCAAATAGCGACCACCTCAATAATAAAACCACTCATTTTCGGACTGGCTTACAATAACTCTCCTATTATTCAACTTGATAATGAGACTACATCGTTGTTACAACCAATTTTTTGGGTCCCAAAGATGGCCTCATTTTCCATGTTTTACTATGTATAAAGTAAAATAAAACAAGAAAAAAAAAAACAAGTCAGTTATTGATACATGTGTATATTTATCAGCATAAAAGTCACAACTGTAACATTTTTACAGCATTGAATTTTAAAATTGATTGAATTTGTCATAAAACACAAAGTTATAGAATACAACATCTTCATCTTCTATTTATGAATTTCAGACAAATGACAAAGTTAACAAATCATTTACACTTTTATGATGATCATACACAGAAACAAATATTGCTTTGTAACATCTGAATATGGTGCAAAAAAAAATTAATACTAAAAAGACAATTGGTATTATCAACATCTACAAAGAACTTTTTATAAAAAAATGGCTTTCAAAAGTTAACTGATGCAGCAGAACACAGTATTTTTGTTCACAATATTTCCATCAGGGCACTTGACTAGGCCAGATAAAGTCAAATTCAGAGGCTTAATTTGACAAAACAACATTAATATAGTAGCACATCAGTACAGAATATTGCACAAAATATACAAACAAGTGTAATATATACACATGAACATCACGAGCTTGGCCTATATCACTTCAAACAACCAAGAGACCATAGCAAAATGAACAGGCATGTGAAGGTATGCAGTGGGACAAGAATGATAAACAGTGACTAGGATTCTGCAAAAAGTGAGCAGATATCATCATGATGTTTATACAATCACACCCATCAGGACTTCCTTGTTTGTTTGTACGTTTGTTTGACACACAAGTAAAAAAATATGACTCATGATTATGCGCTACAGCTTGTAATGATTTTGAAGGGTCCTGGTAGAAAAAAGTTTGACACAGTGTTGTTAAAACCATTCATATATATTAGTTAATTTAAGAATGTACAGAAAAACATTCACATTGTGTTATTTACCTACTAGACTACCAACCTAAACCTTACTAGATTGGGTTGTCCCAAAAATATAATTAAAAAATGGTCAACAACAATAATTTTTACAGTCAATAAAGGCACTAATAGAAAGTTATATTAACAGAACAAAAAACCGTCTTGTATTTGTTTCCATTTGTGAAGGATAATTTGACACTATGAATGAATATACATAGATAATACATACAAATTAACAAATATTACTTCTTTCTGAACATTTACATAAAATCCAGCAACAAGATATAACACAATAGACAGAAGAATGATTGCTCTCTTACAAACACAGTGATATTTAATTCAAACATATCTCTGTTTAATAATAACACATTTGAGAATAGTAATATGCATTACATGGAACTGGACTCGTAAAATTTATGAATAATTTTCCAATATCTGAAAACTCCTTTCATTTGATAGTGATAATTACAAAAAGTAAAATAAAAGTATATCAATGATTTTTATTCTGGCTCATTAACCCTTTGCTTCATAATACTGCACAATGAGTAATTGTTTCTTTTGCCAAAATGTTTTCCACCCTCTCAGAGAGAAATAACCCAATTTTATAAAATAAATTGATGCTTTGTATATTTGCTTTGCATTTGGAAGACTCCAAAGCATGCTTATGTGGCAAAGGGTCAAACATTTGATTTGAGTAGTTCTTCAGAGGTGTAGATAAAAATTTATAGCCAAAATCACATTGAAGAAATATACAATTAATAATATTGAATTTGGCTTTACGGTAGGACACAGTTATGATGAATTCCTGGGACCCCCAAGAATATCTAATTCCATATTTCACAATATATCTAACCAGGTGTGACAAGGCTAAATTGAAGTGGATTCAGGAATATGATACGTTCTGAAAGTAGCTAGTTTATCTCCATCTCAGTCAAGAATTTGATTGATTTCAATTCTTATTAAAGCCATTTTTCCATCCCTATGTAATTTATACCACTTATCATGTTTTTATTTTATTTTTTGGAAAAATGATGCGGACTCAGTCGCATACTAGTGTATAGTCAGGTACGCACATTATAACAATGGAATAAAGAAGGGCGTGTTTGGGGAAAATAAATTCCTCACTGTATCAAAGTTCACAATAACTGTGTTTTACTGTATTCATAAAAAAATCAACAAAATTAACAAGTAGAAATAACACATGTGTTTTCATCATTATGAATTACTGACATTAATCCAGAGTAGAGTCCCTTTTAAATGACCATACAAAAAGTTACAATTTGTTCTTCATTATATATTTCAAGTTACAACCTCTCTGTATTAAAGATATATACATTAAGACCTCACATTACAACCACCTGAATGTTACGACCACCTTGTTATAATGACCACTTATTTTTGGACCGATTTTCAATAATTCCCCTCTAATTCAACTTGATAATGAGACCACTATAATCATTATATGATTTTTTGGGTCCTGAAGGTGGTCTCATTATGGAGGTTTTACTGTACATTTACGCACAAAAATGGATTTTCTAAATTTGTGGAACTGAAAATGATGACGTCAGTACCAACACTTCATCATAAAACTGTTAACACACGGTATACATGAATTTCCATCAACTGAGTACTAATGTTGTTGCCTCCTGTAAGAATGAATCGTAACTAAATATGATGTTAATAACGACAAGGAAAAATAAGTCTATAAGGGTAAGAAAAAAATCCATAACAACAGATTAGAGATATGCAGTTGGTCCCATCATACACACTTTGTTTTCATCAAACATGACACATGACCTGTAATCAGATATGGCAGATTGTGCTGAATGCATGCATTTAGTTGAACTTTTTTTTTTTATTCTACAATTCACAAATTGCATAAAGTAATGCAGTATTGTTTCATATCACATAGGGAATGTTTTTGTACAAATAATTGATTTTAAATCCTATGCTTGTATCTGGTTAGCTAAGCCAGTCCAAATCATCATCATCGTCATCATCACCAAACAATGGCGGTGGTGGCTTGGGTTTCAAATCCTGAAAAATAGAAGAAAATCATTGGTAAAATATGACATACAAAAAATGGAGTCAGAGAAAATGAAATAACAGTAACTTATCAATGTAAGATTTTCTTTGAAATCCTAATACAAGCTACTAGAGTCTGACTGATCATTCACATTGTCACAAAAATGAAATACATTTTGCAATTAAGCCACACAATCATTTTAGTGTCAACAGATTTTTTATGCACATTTTAACAGAAACCAAATTTTCAAAACTAAAATAACTTTACAACTCTTTACAAATTCTTTGAAACACAGCTAGCAAAGAATTCAAATGAACCCTTATCATGCTGTGTTCCTAATTACTGATAAGCCCATGGGCATTAGTAACAGACCTGTGACTGTAAAATTGCAATAAATTCTTTATAAAACATCATCAATTTTAATTCAAAATTACCTCAAATAAAAAAAAAATTCACAGAACACAATTAGTATATATAACAGGGTTGAATTCAGTGCAATTTATTGCAATTTTACCATCACAAGTCTGTTACTAATGCCTGTGGTTAGGCCATGTCCAATGCTGATTTAATTTTATGTAGTACAGATATGAAGACGTATAAATCTAAGTCAAGGTCGTTCTCAGCAGTGGGGAGAGTCTAAATACAGGGTGACCTGTAATTATGCTAAGCATGATAAGGGTTAAGAGTTGAATTCAGTGTTTTTACAGGACAAATTAGCAGAGAACAATCTATTGAGGAATTTAGAGAGCATCACTCATCTGAGTACATAATAAAACCACTTCTAAGCCATGTGCAACAAGAGAAAATATACACAAATGAATGAAATAATATTGCCCAGTAATTACAATTATTTGCAGAATCATATGATAAGAAATCAGGCAATCATGTATAAATTACATTTAGGATTTTTTTCAGGTTTAGGAAATCAACAAAAGTACCACAAAGCAATTACAGATAAATAGTTCTATTCCTGAGAGAAGACGATATGAGACAAACTTTATAATGTCAATTATTAACTTTTCAACCCTTCAGAGTAAATATAGTAAATATTCATAATCATCGCTTTAAATTCTCAAATTAAAAATCAATTAAAATTGACTTCAGAATATCAAAATACAAAATCTGGATTGAAGCTCAAAGATCGAAATGAAATATAAAAATCTCAGAGCCCATAAACAATGATGATTAAGTTTTGCAAATACTCTGTACACAAGAAGAACACACTGAAACATCTGGTAGTGTATCATCATGTAGTTACAATGAAAAGATTGTTTCTCATTTGAACATATAGATTGAGATTCTTGTTTTCTTTGGGGTTTAATGTCGCATCAACAGCCAGGTGCAATAGGCAACTTTTGCAGCATTAACAGGAAGACCTCAAACAGATGCTTATGAAGAAGTACTGGCCTTCCATAAGCTAGATAGACTACTTCCCCGCGTGAAATTTAGTCCTTATGGGATTTAAACTCACAGCGGTGAGGGACTTGAGATTACCAGTCAAAGCAAATTGAGATTAAAATGTCTTGGGTACCACGATATCAAGCAAATGGCTACATGAATGATTTGAAGCCAAAGACAGAAAATATTGACTTATACATGAAACACAGACATATACAAGTTCACAGACATTTCCCAGAAATCATAGTTACCTGAATATAGTACTGGTCCAGACCCTCAAATAATAATAATGATTTGGATCAAGGATACATAGTACAGACAAACTGTATGAACACAAAATTCTTGTTATCTTGTGAAATATTGACAGACAAGTGAACAAAGGCCAGAAATGTCGGGAAAAAGAAACATGACCTTTATACACATTTGACCTTTATTCAGTTTGAATTATTTTGCCTATTGTATCAATAAGCCTGAGCTACAATGTGGCCATTATTTACAGGTGGGTGTTAAGCCGAATTTGACTGTATTTAATCCCACATAAAATCTGCAACACTAGTATTATAACTTATTGTAAGGGAATGTTTTCAAAACATTCCTAAAGTCATGAATTTTGCGAAAACAAATGGGTAACAAGCACCTTACATTCCAATCATAATTTTAACTGCTACTAATTTATAAAAATGATTTTCTTGAACTTGGACTTGCAAACATCTAGCCATGGAAACCAATAAAATAACCAGGTACACAAAAGACTGACTTCAAAACATTGAAAAAAACATTGACTTGAAATTTTGAATGATTTAATTACTTTCATGCCTAATGATAATAAAATCGGACTTCATCAGAAGATGTCAAAATTGAAAAAATAAGAAGAAATTTCAAGCAAAACCCTCTACTAATATGGATGTACTTGTAATCCAGTGTATGTTCATAGATTTAATTAACAATGACCAGTTATGTTTCAGACAGTTACGTATCTACCTTCCTGAATCGAGAAGTTTAGAGAAAAAGGCATATAATACACTACAAATAATAATAATTAATGGAATAAATTGTTGGACCTCATCTACAGTTGACTGCCTCTCAGCTGGTTTTTTGACTGTGTCACCATTGACTGCAGGTTTCGTGGATATGCCTAAAGTATCTTCAATATTATCATCATCGTCATCATCATCAGCGAAAATTGACCTGAAATTGATCAATTGAAAAAAATACTAAATTTACATTCATTTATCACAATCAACTTACACTCTACAGCTGTGCATTATGCAGTTTAATTTACTAAGAAACATTAATAAAAAATATACTGATAAATAATAGCAATAAATTTCAGATCAAGTTTTCTTTCAAAATTTTGATCAGATATAAAATTGCATCATTTTGCCAAAATATCATCCTAACTTAGAAAAATCAGACAATACACATCTGAATAGGTTCTAAGGAATCTGAAGAAAAAATACCAAATTATTTGTTCATGACTCTATTCAGATAATCCATTTTACAGCTTATTAGTAAGTTAATAAGTAAACTGATATAATCAGATTTTATACACAACAATGGCATTACAAGATGTTATTGATTTTCAAACGTATTTTGAAACTATAAACATCTAATACACAATGTTGCCTTAGCCAGTCAAAGCCGAAGCATAGCAGTGTAGTACTGATAATTTTAATTCCATGTTTTCCCCACGGTAATAATGAAGATTAATTTTGAATGACTGAGTAGACTTGTATACTTTGTTCTATCTTTTGTGGTATCTTGTTCATCACCACTGTCTTCAGTTAATGGTGGAGGTTCCATACTAACGATCGGAGTAGGTGACGTCTCCTTTGATTTGGAAGGCTTGCTTTCTAATGCTGAGTCAAGTAAATCTTCCAATGATCCAGCTTTCTTCATACTGGAGGTATCAGTAGTGTTTGTCACCACAGACAGTGGGTCCTCATCTGAAAATGTTTGAATAAGTTTTTTCTGATAGTAAAACAGAGAAGGCAAACCTTAAACAGAAGAGATTAATAAATACACATGTATATATCAGTCACGTCATAAAAATATCAATTCAAATAATTTTATCATTGATTACCAGCATACAATATCAGTAAAGCTAATTGTATGAGGGCTAAAAAATTGCTTGTTTCTGATCACCCGAACTACCCAATTTTTTTGTTTTTTATTAGGCTTGAGGAATGGTACATCCATTGCCCCACTTTTTTACCTTTTTGTGCAAAAATAATCTCCTCAACAGTGGCCTAATTAAAAAAACCCTACCTACCTACCTACCTATCTACCTACCTACCAACCTGCCCTATTCTTAATGAGCATATGACCAGAAACAAAAGTCAGATAATGTGTATACTTACTTCCAGAGTTCTGAGTATTTTGACTTGTCTCCTCAACTTTCTTTTCTGATTCATCTTCATCAACAACCTCAGTTTCAACAGCTTCTTTATCATCATTTTCCTTTTCCTGAGACTTAGTTTCACCAGCAGTGGCTTCTTCACGAACAGGTTCAGTTTCATTTGGTTCTGTGTTGTCATCATCATCATCATCTTCAGATGCTGACATTTCTTCCTTATCTTCAGGTGGTGAGACAACTTGTTTCTCTTCAGTCTTATCAGCTTCTCTTGACTGTTCAGTAACAGTTTCTTCATTTTCTTCATCAGACTCTATAAAACAATTTCGTACAAACACTCAAAACTGAACAAAAAAACTTGAATTGTGCACACAAGAGCATTTCTGAATAAACTTTAAGCTACTGAGAGACAAATAGAGCCAGCTATCCAAGAGATGGAACAATATTTCATTCTTTGTTTGTTTACAGTAGAAAATCAATTTCATTAGAGCCAAAGATTTACACCACACTGTTTTAGAATAATTTATTAGATGAAAACTTACATATTTGTAAAAATCATATACATTTATAATCAGGGAAAACTTATAGTTAGCCCTCCTTTGTTATGATTAGTCAAACTCCACACAAATTCCGTAGCTCAAAAAGCGACTAATTTTTTTTGTAACTATTGGTAAAAAACAACTGTCTAGCACCTATGAATTTTTTCCATCTTTCATACAGTAATATCTCACGTGCATACATCATTTAAGACCAATTTTTAAATCAGAGAATGAATTAGCTAGAGTGGAGAAGAGTTGGCAAAGAAAATATGGAGACCAGTGTGTTTAAATTTCATCCAAGATAATACCATACCTTCTTCCTCATCTTCTTCCTCCTCTTCATCTTCTTCCTCCTCATCTTCTTCACTTTCTTCTTCTTCACTCTCTACTTCCTCATTTTCTACTTTAGTTTTTGACATTAAAGATAATGTTGTGCTCTGAAAATTGCGTGCAGAATACATACATGTACAAGAGCTGTCCACAGAATAAAGTGCTTGACTATCAAAATTATTTTCACACTGGGTTTCAAAAGCATTTATAATTTATTAAAAGGGACATAAAAGTCAGGATTATAGACAGGTGTTGTTATTTCAAAATGTAAAATTTTGTGTGAAATTAGTTAGAAGAACAGTTAAGTGTTTATTGCAGATCAACCTGCTTACATACAAACCTTTCCTACGTTTGAGAAAATGGACACCGTAAATCTTGTCAGCTACATATCATAAATCATTGAACTAAGATATCATTATCTTCATATAACTTTTATACCTTAATAGCATTCAGTATTACAGCCAGGATTTCACTTCCAGTGTATTTCTCGTCCGATTCAAAAGCTTCTCTCATTTCTTTGTAAACAGTATTCATAATTTTCTTCACCTTAAACAGAATGAACAAATATTAACATACATTGAGTATAATAATTTTCATAAAAAAATATATGTGACTATGGCGGCATATTTCCCCACAACATTATTTTAAGGTAACAAAATACCTCATTGAAGTTAATAACAATTTTTTATATACAAAATGACAGTAGAGTATTTTTTTAGGAAAATAATGACTGGTTCAGTAAATACATATAAGTGCATAATTTTGTCATAATTCTTCATGAATCACCAAGAAGTATAAGGTCAGAGGGGGTATCAAGGCACAGCTCCATTGTTTTGTTCAGTGCAACAAGTATACAATATAGATTATAGAATAGCATACCTCCTCCAGTAAATTTCCGGTACCTGCTCCCCCGGATGTACCACCACCTTCAGCTTTAGCTGTCTCTAATTTCTCAGTCAATGAATCTCTCTCTGATTCAAGTTCTTCTATTTGTTCTTCGTAACGTTCTTTCATAGTTGTAGCATTGTTACGTAGTGATTCATACTGAAAACAAGACATACAAAATTATCTGTTTCATGGGCTAAATGACAATATGTCTACAATTAGTTTTTTTCAATTGGGTTTAGCATCCAACCAACAGCCAGTTCATTTGTTGACTTTTCTAGCTTTAAAGGTGGAGGAAAATCCCAGGCGTACACCAGGTGAGAACCATCGATCTTCTATAAGCTAGCTGGACAGTTTCCTCACGTATGTAATCTGTCTGATCCCAGGTAAGGATTCAAACTCACAGCAGTGATGGGCTAGTAATAACTAGTCAGGGACCATAATCATTCAACTATGGAGCCCCCCCCAACTATTAATACAATAAAAATATTCTCTTCAGATATTAGGTTTAATGGTCACTCAGTCAGTTGGATCAAGTTCAGTATCTCAATTTGTACAACTGGAAATTGTTTTAACCATTGCAAAACAAGGTAAAACATTATAATAATCTAATACCTTATCCTTCCATATACCAAGTTGTTCTACTTGTTCTTGTAATTCATTCACTCTTTGTTCTGAGTTACTGCTGCCTTGTTTTAATGATTGTAACTGTAAAATACGTAAAATTTCATAATACAGGGGTGTGATTAGTTGCCGAATAGAAAGGAAGAAATATTATGTCACAGCACTGGACAACATTTTCAAAGACATAATATGATAAAAAATTCTACATTAATATTATTTTATAGATTTCATTGCATTACTATACAGATATAGGAACAGATATTTCTACTAATTAAATGCATTAACATCAGTTCAATGAACACTTATCCCCCCTCTACATACCACTATCTGATTTTCTCAACAGATTTACATGTTTCAAAAAAATGCCCCCACTAATCATCCAATCAGCAGAAATCAATAAAAAGATATACATCCCTGATAATAATACATATATGTCTATAACAAGTCATCACCTTGTTTTCTAGTTTTTCTATCTTATCTTCCAGTTCTTGCTTCTCCTCTGTAACAGTTTGTAAAGATCGATTATGTTTCTCTGCTGCCACGGCTAACATTCTATCACATTTAGCTTGCCAATCTTTGTGAATCTCTTCTTCTAGTTGGGAAATCTTAAAATATAACACACTTGCTAAAATAAGGCAAATGTTGGATGAAATCTTTATGCTGAACGGTGAAAATGGTTGATAAAATCTTCATTCTGAAGGCAAAAATGATTGATGAAGTCTTCATATCAAAGAGTTAAATTAAATAATGAAATCTTCAAAATGAAGGGTGAAAATGATAAATGAAATCTTCATATTGAAGAGCAAAAACAAATAACAAAATCCTCATATTGAAGGGTGAGAATGATAGATGAAGTATTCTAGAAAACTAGTCATGTTTGTATTATTAAGTGAATGAGTCAAAATGATCCTGATTAAATGAATGACAAATAATTTGTTAACCCACAAATTATCTTAGTATTACCTGTTCTTGACTTGCAGCATTAGCAGATGTTTTCTGTTTTCTTAATTTCTCTTTTAATGACTGGATATCAGCCTACAATATAAGTAATTTCTATACATAACAGACTTATCATGATAAACAGGGCAATTATTTCAAAATAGTTCTGAACGTTTATACAACATCAAGTTAATAGCACTTCTAGTTTTTCTGACAGGGTTCTTTTCTGCCAGGCATCTGGTCTGAATTTATTTGGTATTTATTTACTTAATCCTTTCATTCCAAGCCAGTCTGGAAAATAGTTAAGTTCTAAAACAAGAAAGTATGACATCCTGAACATGTCTGGTAATTACAGATCTTTAAGTATGATAAAAAAATTCAATCATCAAAAATTAGACAATTAATGTACATATAAACCTTACTTCATTAAAAATTAGACAATTAATGTACATATAAACCTTACTTCATTAAAAATTAGACAATTGATGTACATATAAAGCTTACTTCAAGATTTGTTTTTACATCTTCTAATTCATCTTCTAACTGGCGTCTTTCCTCAGCTGCCTTCCTCTTCCTGTCCGATAAGCTCTGTAAATTTAAACGATTCAGATAGAAATTCTGAGTCTTCATCTTTCCAATGAAACAATTATCATAGCATTCAATGACTATTAAGTGAGATTGAACTATGCTGTAACTGTTATTGAATATTTTGCATTTTATAATCAAGCAACAATAGCAACAATTATCATCATTACAGAGTTGTCTCATAGTACAGAGCAAACCCTCTAAACTGGTTCCTCTATCAACTGGTTTCCCCTCAAAATCAACCAAATGTACTGGTCCCCACTTCATTACTATATACATGTAGTTAAAAAATCCCCTCTAAACTGGCATCCCCTCTAAAACGGCCAAATGACCTGGTCCCTGGCTCGGTCAGTTTATAGGTGTAATATGAATTTTAATAAATAATCTTTATCTAATTCGTTATTGAGATATTTTTCACCACGTCTTATTTTCACCTTTTCAACAGCTTTCTTAGCTTCTTCCAAATCAGCCATCTCTTCCTGTACTTGAGAAAGAGATTTCTCTACAGTCTTTCTGGTATGTTTTTCTTCCTTAAGTTGCTTCTGCAAATTTGTTATCATGCCTTCATCCTCTGCAAATGAAACAATAACAGAGAGTGAAATCTTTTTGTCACCTGAATTTTGACTTCCTAAATATCATGGTAAGGTACACAAGGTATTTTCCCAAAATAGTTATTGTCAGTGTAATACCAATGGAATCAAATACATTTATCTTGATGTATTAAGCTCTGGTCATAAAAGGTCACACATTTTGTCCAATTAAAAAGCGCTACAGACAAGGCACTCTAAATGATCATACAAAAATGTGCAACAATAAACATGTAAGATTTAATTTTTTCCCATACAACTTAAACAGACAATCATATACCTGCATGCTGCGTTTTTAGCGCCTCTAATTCCTCACTTTGTCGTCTAGAATTCTTACCACCTGTTTCAATCTGCTGCGACAATTCAAATTCTTTCTTTTTCATCGATGATACATCCAGTTGTAAGGCACTGATTTGCGATGTAGCTTCTGACAGTTGTTTTGTCAGCTCCACCTGGAAACAAACACCAACATGGTAAGAATGTTAGTCAGCTAAGGCCGTGGTCCAGTGGTTAGTGTGCTGGACTTATAAACCAGAGATCCGGGTTCGAATCCCAGTCACAGAAGGTCATGCCCTTCCATGAAATTTTGACAAAAATGTTGATTATCCTCCATGTGTGGAGAAGTTGCCGGCTCAGTGTGGACGGGTAATTTAGTACTGGTCAGTGTACAGTCCAGAAAAACTGACTAAGTGAACTAGTCGCTGTATATAACTGAAAAATTGTTGAAAAATGGCATTAAACTCCAGTGACAATAAGTCACATAAAAAAACAAAAAATTAATGTTAGTCTAAATCTGACATGATGGATATATAATTCAAGCATTAAGTTTCACTCTCTGATTGACTACTAGCAGTTTTTATTGGAGAAGCCTTCATTCAGATTTAAGAAGTCTTTGGTTCACAGCCTGTCTTTAGCGTAGGTTCTGTCATAATTATTTGTTACTTGTTGCGAAAGGTGGTATTTTGGGCTATGTGGGCGATTGTGTTTTTTTTCTTCAACGAATCAAAACATGAAAGCTCATACAAAAAAATAACATAATTACTGTTCTTATGTTTACGGAAAAATCTGGTTTTTGACATTGGAAAACTAATATCTAGTGATTAAAACTCATAGCGGTGTCAAACAGCAGATAAGGGTTAAAAGATAATTTAAATAATTGTATATACCTTTTCTTGTTCAAGGGAGAGAACTCTGTGCTGTGTTTGATTGGCACTACTTAGTAAGCCCTCATTTCGTTGTTCCATCAAAACTTGGCTCTTCTCAACAAAGCTGCAATAAATTAAACACAACTCTGTAAAAATATAGCACAATAATTCAGGATTTCACCATTTCAAAGAATTTCTATCTCAGAGTTAACAAAATATGCCAGACTGCTTTATATTATACCGTAATAATATTTTTAATGATATGACAGGATTTATCAAAATATACTGGCAAATAATTTCTCTACTGAATAACTTCCTTATTTCAAATGGCAACATGTTGAACCCGCAGTGTGACCATGATCTTTGAGATATGGACCTGGCTCTTGCGCATGACACACCGTCTCATCATGGTGAACTATTGTGCCATGTCATGGACACACATACATTTGTCAACTATGTAAAGCTCACCGTGAGTGGGCTCGACAAAATTCAACTTAACAGAATAATAAAATTAACTAAAAACAAAATCACACATTGATATCAATACAATACAATACAATACAATACAATACAATACAATACAATACAATACAATACAATACAATACAATTAGTTCATACATGATTTAAGCCACCAGTCAAAAACAAATTGATAATTAACCCTTTGCCTCATAAGCATACTTTGGACTCTTCCAAATTCAAAGCAAATACATGTATGCAAAACATCAATTTATTTAAGAAAATTGGGCTATTTCCCCCTGATAGAATGGAAAACATTGTGGCAAAAGAAGCCATTATTCATTACAAGCAATGCCGGAGTCAATTTCTACTTATAATTGTGAGCAGACCAGTAAATTTGTTGAGCCCTGACCAGATAAATAAATGGTCTATCATTGGACAGTGAAGGAAACAAACATTTTTACACAAGTAGTACCTTTGATTTCGTTGTAACAATTCTGAGATCTTCTCATTCTGGGACTCAATTTTGGCACTTTTATCAAATACATCTTTCTTAAGTCTCTCATTTTCCTGCAAACCACAAAAAAAATATATAAGCACATATTTAGAATAAATACAAGCATATATGAATTAATGACCATCTTCAAATAAAAATCTCCATGACAACGTATCTTTGTTGATACGACAGAGCAAATGAATCTCTGGATATAGGATCCCTGTATAAACTGGTCATGTTTTGGTTCCATTTTTTGCGTTTTTTTGTTCACAGGTTTGACTGTATAAGCCATCATACTTATAAAATCATTCTGACAACGCGGTCATCACTGCTAATTAAAGTATATGAATATATAAAATGCTCTGGTATTATGCAATTCTAAGCTGCCAGCTTCAGACATTTATATGTCTGTCTGAAATTTCATTACATAAAAGAATGGACTTGCAATTAATCTTTAACCCATGCCGAAGTATAACAATAGTATTTCAATTATTTCCGCTCGACAAAATTATAAACAATAATCACATAACAGCAAAAACCATTCCTGTCAAAATCACAAAAATGACTAATACAAAGTTAAATTAATTCCTAACATAAGCATATAGACAGGTACCTGTATAATTCTGGTAATATTATGTAGTAATACGGAGGTTTCCATATTTGGTAACATGGCTGTTCCACTGGTCTGACTATGTGCTTGATCAATCTGAAACAAAGAGCATGATAAATATATGATTATATGATAAATATATGATTATACGATAAATATATGATTACATGATAAATATATGATTACATGTATTTTTATTTTGGTCATGTTAAGATACATGATACTACACATAGTTGGGGCTTGGGAAATAGTATACAACTCCCATTAATAAATCTAGCTTTTTTATAATCCACGCACAATATAGATTTGAGACAATATATCAACAAATTACAATGAAATAATGATAAAACAAGTAAAAGTATCCATGTCTCTAAATTGTCATTAAATGAGTATTTTATCTGTCATCATGTAGTCAACCTCAATGTCATTTGTTTAAGCAAATGCATAAATCTAATCAATATTTTAATATTTTATACTATACTAAATTATCAAAATTACTCCAATCAAAAAATCATTTCTATAAAAATTGCTGAATTATGGAGTCATGAAGCAAATATATTTTATCATGTAACATATCGTACCTTTTGTATAACTGTATCTACTTTGTCTGACACTTTGGATAAAGTTAACCTTAACTCTGTATTCTGTTGTCTTGTCTCTGATAACAACATCATATCAGTACCTTGTGACATTCCTACAATTATGTGTAAAACATTAATACAAAACAGAATAGAATAAAACTGAACTTTAGTGTCTTCTTAAGAACAACATTGTTTATTTTTATGTGACATTGTCACTGGATTTAATACTGTTTTTCAACAATATTTCAGTTATATACTGCGACCTGTTCACCTAACCAGTTTTCCTGGGCTGTATACTAACCAGTACTAACTTACCCTTCCACAAGGAGGCAGCAACTTCTCCACACAAGGAGGAGAATCGACACTTTTTGTCAAATTTTCAAAGAAGGGTATGACCTGCTGCGACTGGGATTTGAACCTGGATCGCTGAGTTAAAAGTCTAACCACTGCACTATCCACTGGACCATGGATGTGACCCTTATGAATAACAAATTATATATATACTTGATATACAATTTGTGTAAGGTGAATATTTTAACAAATATTTTAGTGTAAATAATCTTATCCACAAATTTATTCCATAGACAAAACATGGAAGTTATTTTATTTTAATACAAAACCTGATTTTTATGTTACATTCATTCAATGTATTTAAACAACTCTTGACTATACAGTACAGACAATGGCATCGCAACAACAATGAAATATAAGATCCTGTTTTTTATAATGAATTTCCCTCAATATGTTCAGCAAAAGCTAGCATAAAATAAAAAAATAAATCATTGATTTATACATTGTATTGTCCACCTATATTCAATTCTATCAAAGTAAGGTAAAAGGTTAGAGCAATACCAATAGTACCAGTATACAAAGAAGGAAGTTGTCACCTTTCTGCACTTAAATACATATTAATTAATGAGCATTGCAAAGGCTAATGCATGGTAGTATTATATGGTTGGAAACAGGAAATACTATTCAGAGAAGAAAATGGAATCACTACATGATGACAAGAGGTGGTATTTAATTATGGAAGGGTAGGGAAGCAACCAGTTAACAAATATTGTATAGCACTCAGTACAACATTATAAGTCTGTCTTGCTCCAAATAAACAGAAAAAATTGCTCATCTTCAGTCTGAATGACAACACCCCATCACAAAAATCGTGACACTAGTGTTAAATTTCATGCAGGTGATATTTAATGAATTTATTCAGTAAGCTAAAAGTGACTCCTGTTCTCAGGCAGTCAACATCCTTAATGCGGATAATATTAAATCAAATTATTGATTAATGAATGTGCTTCCTTCATAGAAAACATCCACAATGTTTGGTGTTCTAAAATTTGTTAACAAAATGCGCAGAATAACCTTTCCAACAAGCTTTGTATATTGCCATCAGTATTATCATTTATTGATGCTAAATTTGGATAAGTAATGAAAAAGAATGGTAACATGATGACAGTTCTTACATAAGTTCAACAATTCTGAAATGTGACTTTAATACCACAAGATTATCTTCTGTGACTTTAAAAATGAATTATAAAACATAACTTTTATATAATCAGCATTTAGATAACAAATGTGCTGAACAAAAGAAAACTTAATTTTCTTATTTAACTTTGAAATGATGAAACCAACATAAGAGTGATTCATTTATAACTGCATTTTTATGATGTTAACAGTACAGTACAAAATATTCGTCCAAAACATTGGCAACTCATCCTTAATACTTTGAATCAGTTTTTATCCAACCTAGAGTACATAATCAAATAACATGTAAGATAAGAGAGTTAGAGAGGATTGTAGGGTCTGTGTGTATACCTGGTACTAGGTAGGGAGGGAGTGTGGTACCTGGAACAGCTGGTTGAGGTTGATTTGTATAAATCTGTGACTGATATCCACCCTGTAATGTACATATTGAACAATATATTATTTATATAGATTAAATCAAAATATGAATACAAATATAAAGTATCTAAAACACTATTTTGTATTAAGTAAGTCTGATCAAAAACTTATGCAAATTTTGAGAGGTAAAGTTTTGATACTAGTATATAATATTTGCAGTCAGTCAAATAAGACAGTAAGCATCCATAATTAAGACAGTACACAACACAAATGACAATGAATGAGTGTTCTGCATTATTTGATTTCAACAAGAAATGAAATAAAGCCAGTATTTCAAATCTTACCAAATGGAGACATAAAAAAGTTTTGTTCAGACATAAAACACTTCAAAGGTTTATGCTTTAAAAAATTATCATGTTTGCACTTTCTGATTTGGCATTCAACTGATTTTGATTGGTTTGGCGCAATAAAAATATAATTATATAAGGTATAAGACAGGCTAGATTTTTACGTTAAAACTACTTAAAATGATTAAAGGAAGACAACAGAAAAGTACCAACATACAAACCTGCATCATGTTAGCAGCCTGCTGTTGTTGCTGCTGCTGTTGTTGTTGAAGGAAGTTTTGTTGAGGCTGATAAACAGCCATCTGTTGAGCACCAGGTAAGTCTGTAAGTTAAATACTTACTATTGTTAATGACAAACAACAAACTCAGACAATTTATCTCGTGCAAGAATGTAATTTTAACATTAATTAAGAAAACAACTATGGTAACAGTTGCAGATAAAGTTGTGCTCAAATTAAATAAATGCAGTTTGTTAAATGGCATTGTTGTGCATAGATATAATAAATATAGGTTTTAACTATTTAAATAAACAAACAAAGTACATTTATATTTTACTGAATAAGCTGTAAAACACCATTACATTCATTAAGCCACAAAAACACAGAAAACTTCAGTAAATTGTTGTGAATCAATCATTTCCATCAAAGTTTATACATACTTTGTAAAAATGCTGGTTGTGACTGGACAGGATTTTGGACTGATGTGGCTGGATAAACTGGCTGCATTTGTTGTGGCTGAGATGCAACTGGAACAGCCCCTGATACCACTGGCTGGGGCTCTGGTCTGTGAGCTTCTTTCTGGGGTGCCTGAACAGGGGCTGATGACTCCTATATTGAAAAGAAGAATATTAACATAATAAAGGAAGAATATATTACTTCACAGTAAAGACAAGCCTCATTTGTATTCATTTTTTCAGGATAAAGCAAAATTGTTAAATTAACAAACTTATAATTTTATGATATTGTAATGAACTCTGATTAAATTCTGATTAAAATTCAATTCAAGTTTTTTTGTAATGTCAAGACATTTAAATTGTTAAAACATTTCTTTCAAAACACAAAATGTTTTTAACGAAGACAAACTATTAAGAAAGTCATACAATGAATAACAGAAAAAGCTTACATGTAAAGGCATACATAAATGTACATAACACAATGAAGAAGGTTATATGAAAAGTTTAGCATAACAATAACAATTATACTTTGTTACAAACATCAACACATAACACAATAATGCAAAATATTAACACAGTGATTCTATACATGTACAATAGAAGCCAGAAAACCAGCATGCTCTCTAGCAAAGTCTGGACAAGGTCAGATTTTAGGGGTTTGAGCGTACGATGAAGGTTTAAATACTTACAATTCCCTCATCATCACTCTCTGGACCAGCCGCTACAGCACCAGCCAATGGTAACATAGGTTTACCCATCTTTGCCATACGAGAAATCAGTTTGGCTTTACTAGTGTCTGCAGGTGGAGACTGAAAAACAAACAGAAAGAATGTGAAGCTAAACATCTGTTTTTACTTTCCTGGTATCAATAATAGTATCCTAATAACATATAATTTACACTGTATGGCAAACATTTATTATCAATAATATAAGGATTACTAAAACAGTTGTTGGTATGCGCACAGTTTTATAGAAGCCAAACATTTAGATTTTTCTACTGATATTAATCATAGTGTCCTAACAAGACATAATCAAATTCTGTTTGTCAAACATTTATCATGAATATGACAAGGATAGCATTTAAGGATTGATTCTTCCGTAGAATTGATGAAGGCACTTACATGAGATAACTGATCATTAATGGATCTTGTTCTTTCCTTCACAGTGTGGTCATCTTCATCAAAACCATCAGCATCACCAGTACCTCCCTGAGTAGATGGAGGCGGAGTTTGTGCTGGTTGGGGTTGGGCCGGAGCTGGAGCAGGGGAGGAGTCTCTACCAACAAGTTTTACCTACATTATGAAAAAACATACAGTATTATATATACAACAGTTAAATCACACAACTTATTATATCTTTGATAATGAAATGAAGGTTAGAATCTTCATTATAATTAAAGCAAGATCTAATTATTCAGGTTTCACAAAATGCTAAACCAAATTTGTTATATTTCCTTAGGATTACATTTGAGCACAACAACTGTAGGCATTACTGCTTCTAGAAAATTATTTACATTCCTCTAATTGGTAAACATTCTCAGGCAAATGGTCCAGGTTACCAAATTCATCTGGAAAAAACTGATCTAAGCCAAGCATTATCACGAATTTTAACAACAAAGAGACCTAGAAACCATTGTGGATGAAGCTTGATTTCACTACTTACTCTAACCACTTCAATTTCAAACAAGAGTGTAGCATTAGCGGGTATTCTGTTTGCCATTCCTTGACTTCCATAGGCTAATGTCGATGGAACAACCATAAATCTTTTCCCACCTTTTTTCATCCCAACAACTCCTGTATCCCAACCCTGTAGTTCAAAATGTATCTCAGTGATTTTTTTGCAATTTTGGGAAAGGGTCTGGGTCCGGTACAATTGGGAAAAATGCATGGTTTGATGCCAAAATTGGGAAATTTTAGACTGGGAAATGGAAAAAAGTGTCTTTCTTTTCGATTGGGAAGGGTCTGTTTACTGGACCCAAACATAGAAGGAAAAAAAATGCTGTATTTGTCATTTATAACATTACATCATCACTAAAACATGTCAGATTTTAATACACCTCCAATTCTAACTTTCAATCCACTAGCTAAATACAATAAAACCTCACCTAGTGACCAATCAATCAGTCAATATTATGACCGCCTCATTATAATGACCATTTATTTTCACAAGTTTTCAACAGTTCCTCTATGTTTCAACAAGAAAATGAGACCATTTCAATATTAAGAACAATAAATTTGGTACAAAAGGTGACCTTAATATCGAGGTGTAACTATAACATATCAATGCTATATAAATAATAATGACCCAACAATGTTAAAAATGCTGCATAGAATAATATTTAATCTGCTATGCAAATG
The DNA here is from genome assembly GCA_008271625.1 of Lutraria rhynchaena. Lineage (NCBI taxonomy): Eukaryota > Metazoa > Mollusca > Bivalvia > Venerida > Mactridae > Lutraria > Lutraria rhynchaena. Next base: position 11,676,678 of record VIBL01000001.1, on the reverse strand, counting down.
TTAATAATTAAAGAACAGAGTGAATTCAGATACATAAGTAGTGGACAAATACGAAAATTTGATTTCTATACAGCTATGTGTTATAAGTGCATATTTCCTCAGCTCGTAGTTAAAGCTTCAGTAAAATGTGTCAAGAGTAAAAGAATACCTTTATAACCTTCCCAGCACCAAGTTTAAATCTGAATAATTTGTCCGCCTTGGCGTTTGAGTCAAAGACCTGACCAAATGTATTATTAGTCAGTAACCACCCTGTGTACTTCACTTCTACAGAGTCTCCAGTTTCCAACTGCCCACCATCTCCTGGTACAAGATCCTGTGAGACAAGGGAAGCCGGAGTAGGCCCTCCAGATAAAGCTTTGGCAAGACAAATCTGAGAAAAATATTTTAAAACTGCAATAAGTAACTATTTAATGAGTAGGATACATGAATAATATGGTGTAAATTAGATAGTAATATTTACCAGAATGTTTTGCAGCAGAACTAGATATTATGTTCAAGTTAATATAGCCAAACTTATACTAACAATAAGACTTCTAAGGATAATTTTATTTGCAAGGTAATAACATTAGGTTTGCTTTGAATTGATATGTACTGATTAATTGAGAAATACCTCACTTTGTATATTTGGTATGACTATTGAATAATCAAAAGTGGAATTAGTAATGTTATAATAAATTATCCTATTGTATACTTCAAAATTTTTATACAAATGAATGGGTTTGAAAACAATCCAAGATTACAGCCTGAATATATAACAGTACTTTGACAATCCATCATCATATGCTACATGCTTAATTACACCTTTCAAGGATTGGGAGTGCAGAAATATTTTCTTACATGTTTAGCGAAATCCATTGCATTTTGTTCATTGTCAAACAGGACCGACCAACTCTGCCGTGCATCATCATAAAAATTAGCATAATTATTGGCTTGACACTGAAATATACAAGAATTGAGCCTTGAAAAATTATCGCAATAATTAACAAAATAAACATAAATAAATTCCAAATGACTGAGCCTCCAAAAAACTTATAAAACAAAGTCCACAGACCACAATAAGGATTTACAGTACCCATTTAAGCCAAAGAACAGAACACTTCAATGAATTTTTCATCATGGTGTTATGGATTTAGCTCTTAAACAATTTCAAATCATCTGTTTACAATCTAATATCACTATATTATCAAAAGAGAATACGTAAGATATGTAAGAAATGTCTAAAATATGTAAGAGTCAATTAATCACTTCAATTTGACATCAAACTCCCTAACAACAAGTAAAAGATTAACAACACTTACTGTGTACGAAAATGCTGTTGTAATTTTTGCTGTTGTTACCTTCTGTTGTTGTGATACATACATCAATATAGAGTACTGAAACACACAGACAATAATAACACTGTTAAAAAAGGCTAAAACTGATTATACAATAAATGTTAGTCAACACAAAGCTTCAGTCGACACGTTATAAACACAAAAAGCAATGATTGGTTATAGTTTATAAATTATCATTGAATAAAAACTAGAATTTAAAAAAAGAAGTGTGCGCAAGTTATAAGATGATTGATCTGTTTCATAATAGCATAATAACATTAATATATACATCTTCTTGAAAAGAAACCAATCTAAACTTAGTTAATTACTTCTTTAATAAATCTTTTTAACATATATTGCTACACTATTTGACAGATTTATTTATGTCAATATACAGACAATACACAAATTGTCAAACGATTTTGACAAAAAACATAAGTACAAAAAGGGCCAATAACATTGTGTACATGTATAATAATTTTGTGATTAAGAGAAATAGTAACAGAATCATACCTCACTAGCTGCATGATTTGCTAGAATAGCAGCACCTAGTTTTCCTTGACTTGCGTACTTGCCATCAACACTAAGAATAAACAATGATTAAAGGTGACAATATGAATATCTTCAATAAAGTAAAAAGTCTGATCACTATAACTGACATAAATGCTTATCTTCCATACTGTTCAATAGATATTATCTAAACAACTCACATTTTCTTTCAAACTTCACGATAATTATCTGAGAGTTGATGCCTATTTTGTCTTAAACACCAAACAGATTTTGAAAATTTTGTTCCAAAAAAGTACAATTTATTTGTAAGCGAAAGATGTATGTAATTGATAATCAGAACTCACTATTTGTAGGCATGAACAGCAACAGCAAAAGCTACAGAGGGAGCTCCTTTAGCAGGTGGGGTTGACTCTGTAGAAAGATATCAACATCAGGAAATGTGTAACACTCTTTTTCCATATAAAAATATACAACTTCATTTCATTTCATAGTTGTATACACTTTAATAAAGTAAAAACACTTAACAATTCAACAGACTTATCATGAAGAGAATCATAGACAATGATGACATGAAATGTTTAAACGGTAAGGTAAATAATCTCTGCAAAACAAATAAAATACATTCAAAACTAATTGACAGAGGCAAACATTTATTGACCTGTTGTTGTAATAGCTATCATATATGCATACACACAAGCATACCTTTTTTCTTCGGTTGTTTGGGAGCTGTATAAGTCAATGATTCATTTCCACCTTGATTTCCAGCTTTGTCCATTCCAAATAATGCACCAAGTTTTGATCTAGAAAGTAAATCATATTGAGCATGTAGTACTTGAAATTCATAATACATTCACAATTTGGTGATATTTTAACTAAAGAAAGACCAAACACCCAATGTCAATCAGGGCTCTCTCTCTCTTTTGGGGGACTAGGGCCGGGCCCTGGGAGGGGGGAATTTCGCATCATTTTCAGTTCAAGGAGAATTTCAAAAGCCTAATTAATATAGTCAGTGGAGGAATTTTTACCAAAAATAGGGGAAAAAACGTATATTCCAGAAATGGGAGAATGGGGCCAAATTTCGGCCCCAAATTCGGGAGATCAAGATCCCTGTAAATGTGTCAATCCAGTAAACTTTCATTTAATATCTGATAATAAGAACAACTTAATATATAATTTATATTACAACCATTTTTTCAAAGGACTGAATATTTTCCTATGTATAAAATCGCAGTCTGAAATTACAACCATTCCGCTATTACAGGACCACTTTCAAATATTAAAAATTATGTTGTTTTAGGGAAACAGAATTCTGTGGTCATTGTATCTTTGCTTTTTATAGCACAGCATTAATATATTATTGTAATCCATTGAAGAAAAAAGTTTGTACATAAAATGGAAATAATATATAAAAAATAAATTTTGAATTACAAAAAATGGCATTTTTTAAATATTGTAACAGGAAAAGGAAAAGCAAAGTACCCGATGCGGGGCTCAAACCCAGGACCTCCTGCTCACCAACTGAGCTAATCGGGCTTGTCTATCTCAAACATATATTTACATAAATGTCATAATTTATATACAGTAATGTTACTGCTACAATATATATTTGTTTAAAGTTTATGACAGCTGAAGGATTTTAGTAAAGAACAGATAACAAATATAATTAATAATTATATAGTTATCAGAGCTTTTTTACTGTGATGGTGCATCAGAATATGTTGGGTCTTGACATTAAAACCAATCAGACAATAACTTAAACAATACCACTTTCTGTCTGGCTGCCTAGTGGTCTATATAGGGGATCCCAGGACCCCATGAAAGGCCTGGTGATAATATGTAACAGCAGCAATTTTGAGCATGATTAATGTGAAAGCATGTTCATGCAAAATCATTGGTAACACAATGCATTCCATACATCTTGTCAATAACAGCTTGTACTTGTACATGTAGTCATGGTGAGTTTGTTAATTTGAACAGTAATTTTGACATTTCCAACCAATGCTTGATGATTGCAAGGGCAAACATATTGGCACGTATGTGTTCTATGGTATAATTAAATCAAAATGGTTTTTAGTTCTTAAGTAAACGAACTGTACCAAAGGGCAATAACCCACTTCATGAAACTATATGGCAATCGAGGAGCAACACCCCCTCCCGTTGACTCTAATTTTGTTTTTACTATTGAGAGTTACAGTATGAAATTGAAAATTCTTTATACCCGCCAGGATTGAGAAAGTCCTGGTCTTCATCATCTTTGTCAAAGAACATTCTCCAAGTCAACGATGTACATAAAAAACATCAAATCTTCGAATAACTTTCACTTCTAAACGAGGAAATCATGAGATGTTGACAAAACGTTCAGAGTTAATGTGTAGGTTTCGAATAAAGATGTTGTGAGAATATAAATTCAATCAGAAAAGACAATAATTCGATTTCATTATTTTAGCAGTATTTAGATACTATTCTGAATGTTATCCATGATCAAAATATCTTTTTTTATACTTTTTGTTCAGTTGCTCATAGTTTCGAATATAGGTCAGCGTCCTCTAAATTATAGACAGGAAGTGACTACTTCTTAAACCCGTGTTCCGTAAAATCAGCGGTACGGGTTTATTGATTTAATTCCTTTGCCTGATGAGCGTGTTCTGTTGTTCACTGTTATACTTCAGACCAAACCCCCTTCCGACGTATCTTTTATTGATTTTTCACTTTAGATGAAGAAATCCAATGTATTTTTAGTGTACATTAAAACAACATTCCTGTGACATTATTGACTAATATATGATGACTAATGTTGAAGTTAAGGCAATGACTATATATCAATTTATTAATATTTAGCTAAAATATATTATAATACAGAATTGACTCCAATTTTGGAATTCCTCTAGGACTTGTCATTATCGATTTTTAAGATTCATAAAACAACCTAGTCAAAACAACAATGTAATTCTGTAGAAAATTTAAGCATACGTTATCACAGTGGTATCCAGAATAAAAAATACAACAAGAAATGACAGGAACCGTCACACAACCAGGTTTTCCTTCTCCGGATGTTTACCCCATTCCTACCTTCAGTCATAGGATGGAAACATTTTGTCTACGTCATGCAAGTTTGATTTTAATAGCTCGTTCAGGCCAAATAAACAGAGGGTCATAAGTCCACAAAAATCCAGAATCACAAAACCCAGAATATATGTGCTTGGGTACGTGCTGACGATAGTTCTGTGAAAGTTTCGTTGAAATCTCTTAAGAAATGTAGAAGTTGGGCCCAGATTATTACATGCGCAAAATTTAAACTTTTGTGTAACAGTGACCTTGACCTTTGACATGGAACCACCAAATGCAATCTTAAAGCAGGTGTTTATGTAAGCATGTTATATATAAAATTTGTTGAGAATCTGTCGATCAAAACAAAAGTTATCGAGCGGAAACCAATCAATGACGCCCGCCGCCCGTCCTCCAGCCGACATGCGGCGTTCTAATAATCAAATTTTCCATCGGTAAACCTGGTTAATAATGAACTATTTTGCAAAAACATCATAAATACACTCGGCAAGACAGAACCGATCCTTTTTTACACAATGATTTTCTGACAATCTTTCCGCATAGATCCATATTTTGTATTCTAAATAGCAGCATCTTTGCATTACGCTAACACTAACGACTGCGTCATGAAGATTGTTTGCAGCAAAGTTGAGATACAAGACACTTTATTCTGCATTTTTTGGAAACACTTAAAACGTCCCATGGTCAGAATAAAAGAAAATAGATTTACGCTAACTTTCTCAGTGAAATGTGTGCATGCATAGCAAATATCATTCCACTTGTTATGGATAATTTAGAAATGATTTCCAACTTGCATTATTTATTTAGTGGAATCAAATGAGCTGAAAAGTACCTACTTTTACATGAATCATTTTATTTCATTACAGCAACATTATAATATTATATCACTATATCTGGACCTACTTCTCCCTGACACATTACCACCGATATACTATATAAAGTTCGTTTAAGTCAAAGTTCGTGCGACCTAAATTATTTTAAATGTACACTATCTTCACCCTTATCCAGATGTTACCGCGCTATTAAAGGCAGTGAATGGTCAAACGCTTCACAATTTCTTCTGGTAACATTTGTAACACAGAGCGCAAGCCACAATGTTGAAATTGTACTTTTGTTTGTTGATACTTTTTCCAAATAATATAAATGGTAAGCTTATTACATATTACTGAGTTTATTTCATTAAACCATACGTGTATATATGTTGAGAAAGGTTAAAAATACTCAAAGACTAAACCTTTTGTTTATAATTATTATCTCGATTTTCTGGAATGACTGATCATGTAGATAATTTGCTATGATTTGGAAATTGAAACAAATCATGTATATCAATAATGTATTTATTTTATAGGTGCAAAGAAAAGACAAAGTTTTACTCCTGGCGGGCTTGGAACATCAACGTTTAATGCGAACCAATTAAATGCAAATCTAATGGGAAGTTTTAATCCAGGTGCTATGACCGGGGGAACCGGAAGTAATAGCATGAATTCCGGTAATTTTGGATCAAATAATTTTGGTGGATCTGGTTTTGGTATGGCAAACTTCGGTATGTCCAGTGGTTCAAGTAGCCCATCATCAACTGGCATTTCATCGTCATTCGGTAGTTCAGGATTCGGAAGTGGCAACGCAACCAGCTCAGGGTCAGGGACATCAAGTATGGGATCATTTGGTACAGGTACAGGATCTACGTCAGGGGCATCAAGTATGGGATCATTTGGTACAGGTACGGGATCTACGTCAGGGGCATCAAGTATGGGATCATTTGGTACAGGTACGGGATCTACGTCAGGGACATCAAGTATGGGATCATTTGGTACAGGTACGGGATCTACGTCAGGGGCATCAAGTATGGGATCATTTGGTACAGGTACGGGAACTACGTCAGGGACATCAAGTATGGGATCATTTGGTACAGGTACAGGATCTACGTCTGGGGCATCAAGTATGGGATCATTTGGTACAGGTACAGGATCTACGTCAGGTTCGTCAAGTATGGGATCATTTGGTACAGGTACGGGATCTACGTCAGGGGCATCAAGTATGGGATCATTTGGTACAGGTACGGGAACTACGTCAGGGACATCAAGTATGGGATCATTTGGTACAGGTACAGGATCTACGTCAGGGGCATCAAGTATGGGATCATTTGGTACAGGTACAGGATCTACGTCAGGTTCGTCAAGTATGGGATCATTTGGTACAGGTACAGGATCTACGTCAGGTTCGTCAAGTATGGGATCATTTGGTACAGGTACGGGATCTACGTCAGGTTCGTCAAGTATGGGATCATTTGGTACGGGTACTGGATCTACGTCAGGTTCGTCAAGTATGGGATCATTTGGTACGGGTACTGGATCTACGTCAGGTTCGTCAAGTATGGGATCATTTGGTACGGGTACTGGATCTACGTCAGGGGCATCAAGTATGGGATCATTTGGTGCTGGTACCGGATCTACGTCTGGTGGTTCAAGTAAGGGATCATCCGGTGTTGGGTCTGGAACAAATTCTGTTACGAATGGAGGATCGAGCTCAGGTAGCAATTGGAATGGCCACTACACAGACGGGACAAGTGGTTCCAATGCCGGAAGTGGCTTGGCTAGTCTTGTATCGGGAGCAGCTAGCAGTGTAATAGGAACAGGAAGTAGCACTGCTAGTGGCTCCGGAAGTTCTGCAACATCGGGTGGTTCAACATCTGGTACTGCCGGATCAGCGTTTGGCAGCGGAGGTGGGTTCGGTGGATCTTTTGGTGGCTCCTCTTCTGGATTTGGAGGTAATTTTGGATCCGGGAGTGGGTCACCGGCAGCTTCTTCATTTGGCAGTGTCACAGGAAGTGGATCTGCGGTGAGTGGAGCGAACAGCGGAACGAGCGGTTCACCAAGTGCATCAAGTGGTGTAAGTGGTTCTGTATCATCAACGCCTGGTGTTGGCAGCATTATTCCTAGCGGAAGTTCTGGATCTGGAACAGCCAATGGGCACGAGAGTCTGACTCCCGGAGGTTTTGGGGGAACCAATACGACAATGGATGGTTTTGGTGGTACGTTTGGAAGCAATATGGGAGGATCTAGTCCAACAGGAAGTCAGAACTTTGGACTAGGAGGCGATGGTCAGGCCGGGTCATTTTATGGTTCTCAGAATGGTGGATCAACTATAGGAAACATTGGATCTCAAATTAGTGGGGCAGCAAGCAGTGCCATAGGTACATATAATAATTCATACTTATATTATTCATTGTCGTTAGTGTTGAAAAGAACACTAGGGATAAAATTGGGATTGAGTCTAATTAATCGGTAAAAAAGAAGTTACACAATATTTCAATACAGATTTCCAAATTTTCTCATTTATACTCTTAATTATTCTTGATAAATAAAGATACCCTGTTTCTTTATTGGTTTGTATTTTTTTAATCAATATTTTTTTACCAATAAATAATTCCATCCACATATTGGCAAACGAAAGGCCTTTAATGACAGAAGTTTCAGCACTGTGGGTCCAAAATTGTGGAATAATATGCCAGTAGGCATTAAACATGCCGAATCCTTACGAATCTTCAAGAAAAAGCTTAAAACATTCTATTTTGGAAAAGTCTATGAATTCCTTTTATTCACAATCATCTCCTTAAAGGTGTTAATCGTCTTTATTCTTTATTTATTTCTGTATTTATTTTAAACATTTTTTTAATTATGTTTTTACATAGTATTTCAATTACTTTTTATCTATTAATGTTCAACATAGATAACAGGCGTATAATCAAATATAACAGTGTAACTGTTTACATTGTTATGAATTTGAAATGATTGTGTTTGACGGATAAACATAGAAGACGTGTTTTTTATATTTATCATGAAAAAAGGCGGTGTTACCGGCGGTGGAAGTGGCATGGCGGCTATAGATCCTCTGAAATCTGGTGTTCTTAATGTTGGAGGTGAGTAAAACAAAGTGCGAAACAATCTACAAACATTAAAGTCAACGCAAATTGTTGACATAATGAACTTGGTCCTTCATTTTTGATGAGGTAAATAGAATAATAAATGTGCTAAAAAAAGACGACATGCAACACAGTAACACCTCACGTAGCAACCAACTCAATAGTAGCACCACTTTAATATAACGACCATTTATTTCCGGACCGGTTTTCAATAGGTCCCCTATATTTCAATATGATTATGAGACACACTCAATATGAAATGTGTCCCGAGGTGCTAGCGTAATCTCTAGAATCAAAGTTGGATCACAAACTAAATACATTTGCAATCGAGTCAAAATCAGCGACTATTGAACCAATCAGACAAAACGGATCTCCGGGTTACAAGTCCAGCGCACTAACCACTGGACCACGGCCTCGGCTCTACAATGATCTATCGAAATATATGCACATCAACATGGGATATTTTTTTAAATTAGTACATTATTTAACGTCTTTTTTGTTTTTTCCCATCTTGTCTCAGAGTAGCTATAAATGTTCTGCACAAAGAGTAATGGCTCATTAAACATCCACACATGTTTAACTGTTCATTTTGATCCAAACTTCTGAATTCTGGAAACTTCCAAAATCCGAACTTTTTGGTCCCAAGGGTTTCAACAATACAATTTTTTCTATGAACAGCTATACAGTGCAACCTCTCCAGAGCGGTCCTCTCTTGAGCAACAACCTTCCATCAACAACGGCTTGATTTTTCCCACTGTATGATTTAACTATTAATTCAACTTCTCTGAAGCAACAACCTCTCAACAACAACATAATCTTGCTTCTCTTAAAGGGTGTTGCTTTGGAAGGGCTGCACTGTACTGAACTTGTGACCTTGTTAACGACACGTTTAGATCAATTTTACCATTAAAGTTTATCATTTAACTAACCTGTATCGTAATGATAAAGTCGATATATCAGTCACTCTACTACGCGCAATAAGTAGTATCTTATCAATACAGACATAATTCCGTCATTTTTGTATCGTTCCTACAACAGGTGGTGATATGGTTAATAACCAGGGTGGTTTTGACAAGGAAACCGGCTCTTATCATCCTGCAGCCGGCTCACAACCAACATCTGGCAAATATAATTATGCTGGTTTCACTCCGGATCAAATCAATGGATGGAAAGGTATAACGCATAATTAAGCTGGTTTTACGTTTACATCAAATGCGAACATGATACTAAAACTCACCAAGCCGTACAGCAATAATATTAATTATAATATTAATAATAATTGCAATAATAATTTAACAACATTTGTATACTAATGTCAACATAATACATTCTTGCACTTCATGTTCACGTTCGTGATTTAAATTTCTTCTTTACTTAGATCTATATAACACAAAAGTTGCACATTAAATGCGAGTGATCTCTCAGTTACACCATATAATGAATGTAATTACAGAATAATTAGTTGATAATTAAGTTTTAACCCTAGCTCCATTTTTTTCACTCAATACAGACACGAGATCAACATCTCATATTTTTGAGTTTCTACTCAATTCAGTTTTATAACTGGACTTGAGAATTTCTGATCATAGAATTGGTTTCATGATGATTGTTTTTTTAAATAAAATAATACATTATCAAAGGTCGAGATGAAAGTATGAACAACGGTGTTGGTGGTTGTTGCGATGGTAACGGTAATGACACAACCGGAAGTAAAACAGGTAAGAAACGTCATGTTGAAATACAATGCATACAGCTGAGGTCACGTGACTATTGGCAAGGCTCAGGAAATGTATCAGGCAGTGGTTTGATTTAAATCTCTAAAGTTATAAGGTAATCATAAACTGAATTATTGTGTATTTTGTTTAATATTAAAGTCAATAAGTGAAGTAATTCGTGCAAGTACACGCATGTAAGTACAATTAGCAATATGCCTTCAGTCTATTTAATTTTTATATTATGGCCGAATATTTCAATTAACACCCCATCTGTGAAAAAAATGACCAAACATTAATTTCTGTCTAATTGCACACATTTAGAAATTTGTGTTAAAATATTTTCTCTGTGTAAATAATTCTGTGTTGACCAACTTGTCGCACTTGCGTATGAAATTACATCAAGTAAGTGTTAAGGAGATGAATTCCGTTTAGATTAGACAGTCTTACATATTTTGATAACAGAAAAATAACACAAATATATAACAAGGCATGACAAGAACCAACTTCATGCATTCATTTGTTTTCATTTTTTTTCTGCCTAAAGACAAATTGCTTGTACTAAAAATTGAATGCTATTATCTAACTGCAACCAACAGCGCAAAACATGGGTTGGACTTCCGGATCTAACAGTAATATTATTGGCTGGAGTGGTAGTGGTGGAAAGCCGGGCGCCAACTCTCATGGCTGGGTGAATGAACACACAACACCAAAACCACTGACAGCTGCTGAAATAGCCGCCGAAGCCGCTAAAGCTGAAGGTATCGTTATAGCTGTTGTTGAAGAGTTAATGCAATAACTTGTAAGGTAACTTAGTAAAGACGACGACTTGTAATATAGCGTTCACTTTTTCTATATATGTATGGTTTGTACATGAATAATAATTGTTCTTTATTACGTAAATGCTAGCATTGTGACATTTGAATTTTTGTTAACAGAATTTGTTATAAGCATTGACTTGAAAATTGTCACAATTTGTAAGCTGCTATATGAATGCTCTTAGATAATAATAATAGCATTTCTCATCTTTAACAGTGAAAGCTCTCGCCAATTGTTTTAATCCCGTTGGCATGGCAATGGTTGGCAAGATTTTGGTGGATCCAAGGATTACACTCGCCACACAACATGCTGACAACCACACAGATAAAGCTACGGCTTTTCAAGCTACTCTGGACTGGGTGAAAATGTTGTTACCTCCATACCCGCCGAAGATACCACAGAGATCAAGGTATTCCTAACATTTAGTCTAACAATCGGGAAGCATCGGGTGTTTCCGTAAACCTCTTTTTAAGATATTGTAATTGGTAGTCATCAACGGTGTCAGTTAATCAAACCAGTTTGTCAGATTTAACAATTAATAGCACTATGAACAACAGCGATATTGTATTGCATGCAAAATATTCCTAATTACTCACATAACTTATAAGTCACTGTTTGTTTTCTATTATTTCAGTTATTCGTGTCCAAACAGATGTCCTGTACCAGCTCCTGGATTGTACGGCTGTCCAAGTGTCACAGTTTTAAAATATGTCAGCAAATTGGCTGAAAATGGACCAATAACGGTATGAATGATTGCATTGGATAAATACGACATTCGTCATATTTAGATAGTTTTGCCAAGCTGAACCATCCGTGAGATTCCATTTAGTCACCAATTAAACCGTAGATTCGATTGACTTTCCTCTCAAAAATTTATTTACAAAGTAAGCCCACCTGATGATACCAGTAAATATAAAGAACAGGACCATTTGGTCGCAGGTTCGGGACTTTTTCTACGTGACAATCAGACAATTTTATTACATTGTATAACTTTGTTTCTTATCAGATAAACGATTTTTGTGGTGGTTGTCACGACTGTAATTCTCCTCATTATGCTGGTGATGCTGTTGATTTGAAAAAGGACAAAATACGGACGAGTGAATTCTGGGTAGAGTGTCAGAAAATGGGCGGATGGTTTTTTGACGAAGGAGACAGCTTGCATTGTGACTTCCGCGCAAAATAATGAATTTAATCAGTAAAAATCAGCATCGTGGATCTTGCTGGGATTATTGGCAAATCTGAAATCTATGTAAATTTTCAATGTCTTATATATATAAAAGTAAAACTGTATAAGATTTGTATTACACAGTTATTACTGGCAGGTTCCCTCACTGGAGCAATGTATTTGTTTATATATTGTATAAGTGTTTCTCTTCAACCAACTCAACACATTATGATTTTACCTACATTGACTCACCATGCTGAGTACGAACAACATTCGTGCACGAAAAAAAACACTTGCTAATTTTATTTTATTTCGCTACTATCAGTGTAGGCTCGTTAAATAAAATGGCGAACATCCCCCTCCCTCACGAGTAAACCGATTTAATACATCAAACAATGAAAATACGGACTCGTTCACTACTCAGGGTTTTCAGCCTGGTAAATAACCTGAGTCATACAACAGGTTCCATAACCCCGTTTTATACTTCATCGTACATGTAATTATGTCCCCTTTAAGATAGAAACCCCAAATATTTGTATTATCAATACATATAATTTTATCCTTTCTGGCCAGGGCATCATTGTTTGTAAATTAGTATACAGCCGTAAATGATTATTTTAATAGATTTAAGTTCGCTTGCACCAAATGAATCGTCATAAAACTTTGACCGACTCAGATTGTTCGAAAATAACAATTGAAATATACAATACTAATTCTATCTCTTGCCACAAAACGCGTTTCACTTTATTTTAGACAATCGTATTGTCAAACTAAATTAGACGCCATTTGACACTGCTGATACGAATACTTCCTAAATAGATTCTCCAAAACTTACCAACTATTTATCAGTTTGTTTGAATCAAACCTTAGCATTTTGAAAAATGACGTGAATTCAATAGTGTAAACTATTTCACTCCCGATGTTTTAAATCTTTACAGTTTGGAAACATTTGTTATGCATATGTATTTCGACAAAACATGTTTTTCTTTAAACACAAGGTCGAACTTTCAGTTTTGTTCAGTTTATCGACGGTTGATATATAACTATGTAAGTTTATGAAATCTTCACCATTAAACCCATCCTTCTCAGTAAATTATGTATGCCATTGAATGAACAACATCTGGCTCAGCGTTAGAGTACATGCGTATCATTTCAAGTCATTAACAAAATTATGAAGATCAATCAATGTGCCTATAACATTCAGCTACATTCAAACACGCGCTTTAGCAGAACGATTGTATAACTGACGTCTATTTCCAAGAACGACCCATCAGCCAACAACTCATACCAGGAATACATAAACACACAAGTCAACCAATTAATATTAAGTAACAAGTAGCCACTTATCTAATAAGTAACGACAACATCCTGTTCGTTAAGTTTTGTAAGTATGAAATGTGGGCTGAGACGAAACTCTTACTTAGTAAAACTCAGTGTGTTTTCTATTTTTAATACCATGACTTCACACCATATTCTACGTACGTAGCCAACAACGTGTGGTTTAACTTTATATTATTTCAAGCAGTTGAATGATTTAACTGAATATAGAATTATAACGTGTTGAATAACATACAATATGACCGATTTAAATCATTATTGTATTGTGCTGTTGACGGTAATTTTGTGTTGTGGAATAATTGATTGTAGAAAAAACAACAGACGGAACAATAAAGGTGTGTTGATTTAGTACTAAGTTTTAAACACTATGGTTCGCATTTTATGTCCTCATACCGAATTGAATGATATGTAAATGCTACAACATCTGGTATTAAGCTTAATAGAGTTCTGATGAAACTGTTCTTAAACATTTCATACCGTTCATTCGTTACCAATCAAATAACTGAGGTCTGTTATTGAATGACGATACTTCAGTATGCATGTAGTTTATCAGTTTAACAGTTTATTTTACACTTTGCACATATAATATTGTGATAAGAGGTATAAATGTATTGTAAAGCATTAACCAGTAAACCAGACTGTATGTGTGATGGTATTACATGTAACAAATGATATAATGCAATGTAAAAATACATGTGTATAAATTGACAACTGTAAATTAATATTAAAGGTAGGTTAATGAGGATGATAGGAAAATACAGTCGGATTAGTTTGAGTGTCTGGTGGATTTTTAACAGTACTAAGAATTAAGTGGATAAATTTACAAATGTTGATTAATCTATCGATATTCTCATCACGCATAATCCGTTGGAAACATGAATACAAGCACATTTGTTTGATGTCGTTTAGTACAGTCGTTATTATTATAATTATGCGCTTGGTACTCAATTAAACACTAATTAACAGTTAATTCGTTATGATAAATGTTAAAATACCTGGTCATTTACGTGGATTAAAAAAGTGCAACCAGAATCTGGAAAAAAGTACGGCGTAAATGATGACACGATTCATGATTATGAATAATGAATCACTAATTATTTTACAGCAAAAGGGAGATTTATGCGATAAATACATTTGAAAATGTTGAGTTAAACTAGTTTTTTTGCTTAGGCTTATTCCAATTGTAACTCATATTCAAATGATTGTTCAGTCAAAAAACGGATTAAAACCATCAAATAACATTTCGGCCTAGTATTAAATGTCTTACAGCTTATAAACGTTCATATATTTTCAAAAGAATGACAAATATCGCGATACGTATCGTGATATACATCGTTTGAAATGACAAATATCGTAACATGTATAGTGATATGCATCGTTGGGAATGACAAATATCGCGATAAGTATCGTAAATGAAAAAAATGGCAATACACATACCTAAATTCTGTGTATCCTACAGATTCTTAGAACTACTTGTATTCTGTAGATTTACAGTGTGATTTAAATACACACATTAAAATAAATCCCACACTCTTGTATGTTCCATTTCCAAGTAAGCATTTTAGTCTCATATAATAATTTAACACAATGCAACATTGGAGTTCTTAGGTCAATCAATAAATATATGTATTTTGTTTCAATCATACATGTATCATGTTGTTACGTGTTGAGGACTTTTAAGAAATATCATTGGTTTGCTTTAATAATTGACATTAACATTTTATTGTTCTTTTACAACAATGTGTTGAGTCAAAGTCATTATTCAATGATTGGTTAATTATTTGTTATTATTTCTGATTATTGTTATGAATGAACCCATTGCAGCAAGGAAATGCAAGGAAATAAAGACTATTTATGGAGGAGATGTCGTCTATTTCGGAGACAGGAGTATTGATACAGAGGTGTATTACAGGTAATTACTATAATTATGTACAGTCAAACCTGTGTTTGTGACCATCTCCGAATAAAGACCACCCTGTGAATGAATGTCATTCTTTGGAAAACCGTCACTAATTATTTAGATCAAACTGACCTCCGCATAAAGGGAGTCTGTCAATAAAGGCCACATTTTGTCGTTCCCAAGTGTGACCTTTGTTCACAGGCTTGACTGTATACTATACTGTAACACGCGATTATAATAAACTCGGATGTAGTAGCGAAGTATTAATCCACCCTCCCCAACACGCCGTTCTTCATTTCATTGAAATGTTAAGTAAAACCTCACATTAAGACAACCTCAATATTATAACCACATTGTTACAACGACCACTTATCTTCGGACAGGCTTTCAATAACTCCCCCAAATTCAACTTGATAATGAAACCACCTCACTATAACATGCTATTTTTCGGGTCCCGAAGGTGATCTCATTATTTTAGTTTTACCGTAGTTAAATATGGACATAAGGAAGTAATCATTTGGGTCCCCAAGAATTCACTATAACCGTGTTCTAGTGTACACATGTACTCGTATAATCATAGTACCATGCGATGCTATTAATTACATCAAATAAAGTTGTCAACATTTTCTAGTTGCAAAGAAAAATGGGTGTACTATTAAATGCTTTAACGTTTCTTACTTGCGCTCACCCTGTCCTCCGCAAGTAGCTGCAAACTTCTCCGCATGAATTGTTTGAATGAGTGATGGGTAAGGCTATGTCTTGAACCAAATCGTCACAGAGATCATGTGTCACACCCATGGTTTGAACACAGGAGCCCGAGAATTGTAGACTTCACTAAAGTCTGTAGACTTCTCTAAAGTCCAGTCCCGTAATGGTCGCCGGGAGGCAGCATTGACACTCAGCTTCAAATCTCCACATGGCGACATTGGCGCCAGAAGAGTTTGGATGCGAAGTGATCGAAGACTTTTGTATGAATTGTAATTGATTATGTGGAATAAAATGTGTTAATTTTCTTAAAGTTCATTAACTCTTGCCCTTTTTTTACAGTTGTGATGATGATTATACACTGAAACCCGGTGATGTGGATCATTCTATTTGTAGAAGGAAAGGCAACAAAGCTGTATGGATTCCTGCCCCACCAATGTGTTTAGGTGAGGCAGTATTGCCTTAGTACTTTTGTGCACTTGATTAATTATAACTGTTCTTATTTCATAAGGGTTTAATGTCGCACCAATAGCTAGAGTCATTTGGCGAATTTCCGGTTTTAACGGTGTAGGTAAAACCCACGGGCGTTCACTTGGATAGAAACAAAGACGTTCCGTGTGAATTTTGTCTGGTCCAGGATTGGATGCGAACTCACAGCGGTGAAGGACTAATGATCACTATTCTACCACGGGGCCTCCTTCCCTAAATTATTATTGTTCCAAGACAAATCATGATGATGTTTCACTGAGATATTGTAAGTCAAATAACAATTGTTTTGTAAATGTTTCCGACTGGCGAGTGTTTTGGGGTCTTCTTTGCAAGATGTAAAAAGTAAATGCCAAGATAATTTTATGCTGGTATTTATAAGGTAAACGATAACCACACCTCTTGCTGGTACATTTAACATGCTTATTGACATTCATAATGGAACTCTTTATTTTAGAGTACACATAGAGTTATGTAGATATGTTACAAACACCTTAGATATAATTGTTTGAATTAAAGTTTATGTAAGGAGAACCAGTGCTGTTTATTCTGTTTAGTTGACTTGGGGTGACTCAGTTAAGTGATGATATTATGACAATTATTAATTCATGAACTGGAATAGAACACAATTGCCATCAAATTGGAATCAGATTCACATATTATTTAAATAAGTAAAAAAGTAAATCTTAAGGTAATGACCACCTGCAAATAATAGCCAATGTCTGAACGACGGCCTCTCTACATCTAACGGTAATTGTTTCAATTTACCAAATGTACTCTTGAATAAAGAAAATCGTTGCATGTAAGGCTATTCTAAATAAAATGCTGGTTTGCTGTTTTGGCATTAAAAATCCCCCGCCTGATTTTTTGTAGGGGTTTTGACAAATTTATTTTTCGTTCTGTATTCCTGCTTTTCGTTTCCAGTAAAAATATATGATACTAATAACCGACCTATCCACCGTGAAAAGTTTGGGTCGTGTAACTGCAAACCAACATTTTTTTATTTCATCACTCCCTCTTATTCTAAGGTTTTCCTGCACAAACGTCAACATTCTACATTCTTATTATTTTACACAGAGATGGCTAACGTTGAAGTACCTGTCAATGGATTTACTGATACAAACTTGGATGTCATAGAAGATGGTGAATCTTACAATGTATTCTGTAACGAAGGTTATGAGCTATACAGAGGTGGATTCAAAAACATGGACAGTATAAATGTGACCAACTATAACGGGACACTAAGGCCAAAGGTTCCCAGCTGTAAGCCAGGTTAGTTTTGGTGTTCGTTCTAGACATTTCCAGACAATAAAAATATGCTAATTTTAACACATTACTAAAAGACCTGACTGCTATTGTGTCAGAGTAAGTATACCATTGCAGAGCGAAGCAAGAAGCGAGTAGTTACAGACGCAGGAAAGTTTTTATAAGTTTGTATTTTTGCAGGCATACACTTTGTAAAGAAATTATACCCATGATTTGTATTCACCCTTTTTTGTTGCGGCAGTATAAAACACTTGCTGAAACCCCATTATCTGATAAATCAATTTCAGCTCGTTGTGATCCACTAGCCCTGAATGAAACGATCGTCTCATATACAAATGGAACGGAAGTTACAGATCTTGTCGAAAGTGGAACGTCTATATTGCATTCGTGTATACCAGATTACGTGTTTAGGAACGAGAATTTCGGTGCGAGTGTACCAGGGAGATGCAAATTTGGAAAATTCATGCGGGTTCCAGATTGCATTCCTAGTAAGAATTCATATAATAATAAATATGTGTCTTGCTGAAAAAGTTTGATAGAGAAATTTTAGTCGGGGCCAGACCGGACACGATTTATCAATCAGACTAAATTCCATCTTGACCTGATCTGAATCGTCTACATGGTCATTGTTCAATTTGAATTAGTTTTTAATGATGTTTCATGGCACATGCAGAAGTTGGTTAAGAAGAATGTGTCATTTTCTTATAAGGGCACAGTAAAGCCTCGGGAATGGGACCTCCTTCGGAACCAGAAAAATCGGTCCTAATAATAAGGTAGTCTCATTATCAAGGCGAGTTATTGAAAGCCGCTCCAGAAATAAGTGGCCGTTATAACAAGGTTGTAATATCGATAGGATCACTATTTGAGGTTTTACCTATAATGTCTCGCTATCCTTTTATTAAATCTGGTTACAAATATTTCTGGAGCCCCGTGAAGTAAAACGAGATAAACACAGTACATTTTGTATTGCTTTAACAGCATTCTTGACCCGTTTATGCCAAATCACTTGACATCATATGGTCCCATATTATAGGTCATGAACATACATTGTATGTAATCGTAGTGGTCTGTACTGTAATAAAATTGTTTCTTCTGAACCTCTGTTCTGAACCACTTGTAACATATCACTTAATCATTAAGATAAAATTATATCATTATTGTGCGAGTAAAGCAAGTTTTATGTCCCATTTCAATTACACAATCTGCCAAGGCATAAAATAAAAAAAATGGTTTCAGGTCAGCCGACCTAACCTAATTTTTAACCCGCGACAATATGTTATGCTCGAGGAACGCAACATCCACTGTCTCACTTTTGAACTTAATAAGTAATCTCAACAGTGGCTCTCAAGAATAATAAAAGAAACCCATAAAAGTCCCAACCAACCAACCAACCAACCAACCAACCAACCAACCAACCAACCAACCAACCAACCAACCAACCAACCAACCAACCAACCAACCAACCAACCAACCAACCAACCAACCAACCAACCAACCAACCAACCACAACCAACCAACCAACCAACCAACCAACCAACCAACCAACCAACCAACCAACCAACCAACCAACCAACCAACCAACCAACCAACCAACCAACCAACCAACCAACCAACCAACTTACCTACCAACATATCAACCTACGTACCTACGTACCAACCTACCTACGTACCTACCTACCAACCTACTAACCTACCTACCTACCAACCTACCTACGTACCTACCTACCCTGTTTTTAGTGAGCTTGTAACCGGAAACAAACAATTTTTACGCCTAATGCACAAAAATAGTCTAAACAGCGGCTGTAAAGAATAATAAAACAAATCCGAAATAAATAATTTCTCTACCTATCTTAACAAATCCAAAATAAATAATTTCTCTACCTATCTTCCCTATTTTAATGAGCAAATGATCGGGAACAAACATGTTTTACTCTAATGAATAAATGAACTACAGATTTTTGTCTTCCTGATAGTGTGAACTTGAACAAAATTAACTGTTTAAATCTTTTTTTTCACAGAACCTTGTACTATAGGAAACCTCACATTAAACAGTTTTACCAATATACAATACTTTCAAGATACATACACATTGTTGTTTCCTGGATTGGAGATAAACCACAATTCAATTGTAAGTTTAATTTCTTATGTTATGTATACACAGAGCCCAATTTCTAAACGTCTACCTTGGATTTTATAGCACTGTAAGTACTGCATACATCCCCTGGTCCTCGTTAAGATTTTTGGACTTTCAGTAACTGTTTTATATTATGTAAATGAATTTTGTATTGAATTCGGATTTACTGTTACGTGTATATACTTTTAATATGTGCAATATTGTCGTAAGTGATAGTAACCCTTTGCCTGATAATACCGCATTTCCCCGCGCCTGAAGCAGACGACTTTTGAAAACATTGTGGTAAAAGAAACCATTGCTTGTAATGAGTAATGGCTTCTTTTGCCGCAATGTTTTCCACTCTGTCAGAGAGAAATAATCAAATTTTCTTCAATAAATTGATGTGTTGTATACATGTATTTGCTTTGAATTTGGGAGAGTCCAAAATATGCTTTTGAGGCAAAGGGTTAAACCAGAATAAATTTATCTATCTGAAAATACCGCATATATTAATAGAACTAATGACACTGTAATCTTATGACCACTACATTTGTTCAGATTGAAATCACGTGCAGAAATCACTACCAGTACGAGTTATATGTACAGTCAACACAGACGTTTGTAGAAGAATTTCTGACTGTGTGTTCCTACGGCGACTTCGATAAGACTAACGCACAGTTCCCGGTTTGTTTGGAAAGTAAGTAGGGGTCAATGAGGAAATGTTCCAGTCTTATACACGGTCGTCTCCCTTTACTGAGGAAACCAACTATTGTCGTCACGAATCAATGTAACAATAGTCCCAAAGTTAATTCGTTACAAAATACAGTACAACCTCTCCAGTTTGTTTTTATGTGACATTGTCATTGGGGTTTAATGCTGTTTTTCAACAATTTAGCAATTATATACGGCGACCAGTTCACCTAATCAGTTTTCCTGGACTGTATACTAACCAGAATTAACTTACCCTTCCTCAAGGAGCCGGCAACTTCTCCACATATGGAGGAAAAATCGATATTTTTGTCAAATTTTCGTAGAAGGGTATGACCTGGCGCGACCGGGATTCGAACCGTATTCCCTGATTACAAGTCCAGCGCACTAACTACTGGACCACGGTCGCGGCTTCTCACTCTTTGGGAGAAGCAAACTTATGTTGTTGGTGAGAGATTGTTGCTTTAGAGAGGTAAAATATTAAATAGTTAAATCGTACAGTGTGAAAACAGGTTGTTGTTGATGGGAGGATGTTGCTCAAAAGAGGGTCTCTCTGGAGATGTTGCACTGTATGTCTATTCAACAATCATTTCATTGTTTTTTAATCATAATTACACATGAGAAATATTATCAACGTGATGCCTCTTGAAATTAATTCTGCATGTTACATTTATCATTTTCTCAGAACGCTGTCATTTTACGGAATCGTCTGAGTATTGTTTCTGGAAGAATGGCACGTCACGTGATACATGCTACCAAGGTGATTTCTACGTTCCCAGTAGAACGACTTTGAACATCCGGTGTAGTGACGGTTACAAACAAGCCAGTGGTACTAATGAGACGCGCCCATCGACTAAATGTTTGTATGGAGAGTACAGCGCATGGAAGTCATTTGACTGTGTACCACGTGAGTTATCTGTAAATATAAACGAGTATATTCATCTGATAAGCCTGTCCACGTCTTATGAAATGGTGTTTCTTAGTACGAAATAATTTCTTAAACACAAATGGCGAGATAATATTAGTAAAATGGGGGAAAGGTGCCGGGCATCATAATATCATGTAAAATGGGGAAAGGTGTCAGGCATCATAATATCATGTAAAATGGGTAAAGGAACCAGACAACATGTGTCATGACAAAACAAAGAACCGATGTGTCCATCCCATTATATTCTGATTACAAAGGATGACTTATTAAACAATAAACACGGAAAGAGCAAAATAACTGGCGGCTGCAATGTATTGGGGTATTAGTGCAAAGGTTTCAAGTAGAGGTGTAACGGTTAACCGATACGAATTCTAACGTTTCTTTTACCAGTTCATTTTTCTCTGAACCGGTTTTTGTAGTCATGGCAACGCCACCGATGAAAAGATCTCAGAAATAAGACAAATTTACGAGCAAACAAAATTTAATCGCTTCATTTTCGTAAATGCCGGAAGATGCGACCGTTATACTTACCCGTGTTTGATCTGCGACACTAGTTGACATTTCTGCGGGCTATTTCACTGTGAAACTACATATGCATTTCATACATAGATATATTTAATATTGATCCATTTAAGAAGATGCATGTGCATCAATTCAATTCCTGCTTTGCTTTTCTAGGCGAAAACAATATGTATTGTTTTTATATATGTTTTTACCGTATTGTTACACCCCTAGTTTCAAGTATCCAGTAGTTACTTAAGATGTTTCTAAATATAATATTTAACTTTCAGTCCCATGTACTGTTCCTCAAGTACGAAATGCAGAATCTACTATAAGAAAATCTGAGGTTGAAAGTTCAACAAACGTAAGTTCTTGAGTGGCTGCAGTTTTAAGCTTGTAATATTTCACATATAATTGGAACATCTCAGCGCTCACAAGATCACAGCCTGTCGTAATGATCTAATTGGCAAGACTCAGAAATGAGAGTAAAATTCGTTTTATTCCCTAATGGATAATGAGGTATAGCTTAATATAAACCAATGTCTGAGTTGAAATTATTTTAACGCATTAAATTATTAGGTAATGAAAGGGATAAATAATGAAACTTAAAAAATATTAGCGCTATGTTGGCTACTCATAACTCTCCGCCTCTCTTAGTACGTATAAAATCCATGAAATATACAAATGTACATAACTATTATTTACCTTTTTATAATTATACAAAACTTTTATTAGTGGGCATAGAATGTCCTGAAACGGAATCTCAAAAAAAGTGATGTTTATTTTAAAAATCTGGCTTGCGCATGCCCTGGAAATAATGGATGACTGCGATAATAATATTCAGGTAGTGAGTATATAGATAATGTCTCAAGTCTCGAGTCAGAGTAAGTGCCTAACCATGTTACAACTGTTCAATACGGACATCCTATGACCTCTTTAATAGACATCTGTGGTGCCATTTGTTCAGGATTAATGCCCGATAAGATAGCTTTTATTTAAAGAAATTGTTAAAAAAATGTTTCTCCCGCCACTGTGGATTTTCTGTGCGTGCCCAGAAATAAAAAAAATACGTGAATTGAGTGCACAATCACATTCACTTGAACAGATATCAAATCATTTTTATTTTTATTTGTCAGGTTACGTTTAAATGCAACAATGGTTATCACTTTACTGAGGAACGTAATACGAATATCATAGAGTCGATGTGTCACCTTGGTGACTGGATACCAACCATTCCTCACCATTGTGAACCGGGTAAATGATATTATACAATGGCGATTCTACTTTTCCACAAAGAAACAAAATAATCATATTTCAATTTCTTTTGGATGGATGTCTAAAATACTGTTAACCATTTACAGAAACCATCTCAGCATTTGATTGTACTGAGCTTTTTGTTTAAACAATAGGCATTATTTCATTCTGATTTTATTTCATCTATACCAGTGATACGATTGCGTTCAACGTTACATAACGGAGTGTATGTTCCTTACCTTGTATGTTATTTCAAGTTTACATTCATCTTTTTAATCAAAATTTCGTTATATATGTAAATATTTAAAAATAAGCTTTGTTTCAAACTAACCGGGTCGCTGAACACCTGATAAGACACTGGGTATATTTCTCATGTTTCAGACAGCTGTCCAGTCAGCGTTAAGAATAACACAAAGTACACAGTTAGAGAGTCAAGTCACAATTATACCAGTGTTACATCCAGTGGGTTACTTCCTCATGGCACCGATCTTGTCGTAGCTTGTCCTGAAAACTTTGACATGATTGATGTAAATGGAAACCCACTTGCTGAAAATGCATCCAAAATTTCCAATTGTGCCTTTGGAAAATGGTCAAACGATGCAATTGCTGAGATTGTTTGTCGAAAACGTAAGTATTTGTAGCAGATACGTAACATGCGAAAATTGTGGGGGGGGGGTTGAAAACGTTCAAACATAGCAATAGTTAAGGCGTTTGCCGAAAACATAATTTGTATTATTTGTAGTTGTCACGTCTCAATTTAAAATCATGCTTTACATTGATTTTCTGTGATTGCTAGTTAAGTGTTTTAAAGGGTTAAATAAATAAGCAAAACTGATACGGTACATTGATTTCTTGATTGTCAAAGTTTGGAAGATTTGGAAAGTTTGAAGACAGCGATTTTGTTTGCCTCCTGTTAATCAATTCATGTGGAATGGAAGGAAAGAATGCATGTATGCATTGTAATATGATACAGCTCTAGTCCAGTTCTCCAGAAGAAATGAAACAAGTGCTTCCTTCTGTTTCATCTGTGTCGTTAGGCCTGAACACATTTGTTATTCATATAAGCCTTAAACTAAAACAACCACTTGTAATTGATTGCTACTTACAAACCTCATTAATAACATTTGTTTGAACCTGTTAGAAAATACAATACTCATACAACTTATTTCGTTGTCTGTAAACATAACTACATACATACTGGTAGTGGTTATGGCGTCGGACTAATAGTCACTAGCCGCTCATTGCTGTAAGTTCAAATTACACTAGGGACCAGACAAATATCGCATGTGAGGAAGCTGTCCTGATATACGGTTTATTTCACCCAGATGTGCGCCTGGGGTCTTTCTCCACTGTTAAAGCTGGAAAGCAGCAAAGTGACCGTGGTTCTTGACCGCGATGTTGAACCCCGGTGAAAAAAATAATTCCATTTGTTTAAACAAAGTGATGTTCAATAACACGGTAATAGCTTGTTCACGCATGTTTGTGCATTAAACAAATGTGTGCTTGTTTGTCGATTATTTCCTTAGGATGCGGTGTTGTTAATATAACTCATGGAAGTTTGGTGAATGCTAGTGAAAACTTTGCAAGAGAAAGCATTCAACATGGTGAAAAGGTAAGCCGACTTTTGCAACGTTTTCAGATGTTGAATCAAGACGCATCGTTCCAATTGCAATTTAATTATACAATTATGCGTACTGAAAACTGAAAATGATCATTTTACGAATGTTTCGAGCTAGTTCATGCATTAAAACATGTAATGCTTAAATTGACATAATTCTCTATTCCTTAATGTATAATATGGTACAACATAACATGAACCAAATTGTTCAAAGTTGAACTGAGTCGTTCATAAATCATTCAAGCATTTAAATTTACAGTGTAACATAAGAAACTAATAAAATAAAGAATAAAAACTTAAATAGTGCTTTGTTTGCTATTCATAATTCTCCTCATAGATTTGTACGAGTAATTGTGAAATATACAAATGTAAATGGACACATTTAGATATGGATGCCGAACGCCTGAATGAAATATTTATTTTAAAAAGCTCACTGTCACATTCACTTGAACAGTTATCAATTCAAGTTGTTTTTTATTATCAGGTAACGTTTAAATGCAAAACTGGTTATCACTTTAAAGAAGAACCTATTACGAATATCATAGAGTCGATGTGTAACCTTGGTGATTGGATACCAACCATTCCTCACCATTGTGAACCGGGTAAATGCTATTATACAATGATTTTCTATATTTGCACAAAGAAACGAGCTACTATACTTTATAACATTTTTTTGTTTTTTGAGAGGTGATAAAAATACTATTAACTATTTATGGTAATCATCAACACATGAGATTACACTGTGATATTTACTATTTATCAATGGACAATTATTTTACCCAGTCTTAACATTTTCTATTACGGTGATTGTTTTTCAGTTTCCTATTTAGGTACATAATCTTGATCTTGTATATTATTTCAGGTTTCGATTTATTTAAATTTTATTCAATCTTTCACCAAATATAAAAAGTAAATTTCATTTCAAAGTGACTGTATAGCTGAACACCCCACCCACTGATAAGACAATGGGTACATTTCACATGTTTCAGACAGCTGTCCTATTAGTGTTATGAACAACACAAAGTACACAGTTAAAGAGTCAAGTCACAATCATACCAGTGTTACATCCAGTGGGTTACTTCCTCATGGTACCGATATTGTCGTAGCTTGTCCTGAAGACTTTGACATGTTTGGTACAAATGGAAACCCACTTGCTAAGAATGCATCCGAAGTTTCTACTTGTGCCTTTGGAAAATGGTCAAACGATGCAATTGTTCAGACCGTTTGCCGAAAACGTAAGTTATGCTGCTTGTGGAAGATAAGTAGTATGTGAAAATGCTTATTGTGCTTTTTGAAAACGTTCAAACATTGCAATAGTTCAGACTGTTAGCGAAAACGTAATTTGTATTATTTATAGTAATCATGTCTCTATTTAAAACCATCCTTTGCATTGATTTGATAGTTAGCAGTTTTTGAAGGGTTTGAAATAATGAAAGCTGATACGGTACATTTATTTCGTAATTTTCAATATAAAATTGTCATTTGGAACGTTTGACCTTCCCTGTTTTGTTTGCCTCTTTTTGTAATTTTTTGTGTAAGGAAGGAATTATCAATACATGTATGCATTTGTAGTATGCTATAACTTTCGTCTAGCTCTCCAGAACAACATAAATACCGGGGCTTCCTTGGCTGAGTGGTTATGGTCTCGGACTAATTATCACTAGCCCCTCACTACTATGAGTTCGAATTCCATCAAAGATCTGAAATATTTCGCATGCTAAGAAGCTGCCTAAATAACTTACGGGAAGCTGTTGGTTCTACACAGGTGTACGTCTGGGGTCTTCCTATGGAAAGTCGCGAAATGGCCATGGCTGTTGTTTGATGTCAAACCTCAGTGAAAATTAAAAAAATAATACGAGTTCAATTTGTTGACACATATTGAAGTTTTTGTTTTTATTACACTTTCTCCAGGATGTGGCGTTGTTAATATTACTCATGGAAGATTAGTGAAGCCTAGTGAAAATTTAAAAAGAGAAAGCATTCAACACGGTGAAAAGGTAAGCCGATTCTTACATCGTATTTAGATGTTGAAAGAAAACGCATTGTTCCAATTGGAATTTAATTATATAATTATGTGTGACTGAAAAAAAATATATCATTATTCGAACGATTCTAGCTATTTCATTAATATAATTATGTAATTGTGAAATTGGTATTATTATTTTGCACTTGATATGGTACATGACATAAACCATATTATACCAAATTGAATTGAGTTGTACTTAAATTATTCAAGCTTGTAATATAAAAAGTACTAAAATAAAGAGTTAAATAGTCAAAACTCTCCTCGAAGATTTGTACGAGTGAAATATAATTATGAAATATACATATGTATATGTACATATTCAGATATGTATGCTGAACGCCTGAATGAAATACATTCAATACGATAAACTTGTTTGAGCTCACTATCACACTCACTTGAACAGTTATCAAATCATGTTGTTGTTTTTTATTAATCAGGTAATGTTTAAATGCAAAAATGGTTATCACTTTAAAGAAGAACCTAATACGAATATCATAGAGTCGATGTGTAACCTTGGTGATTGGATACCAACCATTCCACGCCATTGTGAACCAGGTAAATGTTATTATACAATGATGATTCTACATTTGCATAAAGAAACGAGCTAACATATAGCAATTTTCTTTTGGATTGGTGTTAAAAATATTATTACCTATTTACTGTAATCATCAACATATTTGGTATTTACCTAATCAATGGACAATTATTTCATCCAGTCTTTATATTATCTATTATGGTGTTCAGTTTCCTACTGGAGTGTATAATCCAGGTCTAGTATATTTGTATTATAGTCATTTTTTTCACCAAATATAAAACGTAAACTTCATTTCAAAGTGACTGTGTAGTTGAACACCCCACCCACTGATAAGACAATGGGTATATTTCTCATGTTTCAGACAGCTGTCCTATTAGTGTTAAGAACAACACAAAGTACACAATTAGAGAGTCGAGTCACAATTATACCAGCGTTACATCCAGTGGGTTACTTCCTCACGGCACCAACCTTGATGTGGCTTGTGCTGAAGACTTCGACTTGTTTGATGCAAATGGAAACCCACTTGCTAAGAATGCATCCGAAGTTGCTACTTGTGCTTTTGGAAAATGGTCAAACGATGCAATTTCTCAGATTGCTTGCCGAAAACGTAAGTTATGCTACTTGTGGAAGATACGTAACATGCGAAAATGCGAAATCGTGGCTTTTGAAAATGATCAAACATAGCAACAGTTAAGACCGTTTGGCGAAAACGTAGTTTGCAGACGTTATTTTTGTCTGAATTGCTGTGATTGTTAGTATAAATAATATTAAAAGGTTCTCAATAAAAAAACTGATACAGTACTTTTATTTCTTGATCTTGCAAAATGTTTGTTTTCTGTCTATTAATTCATTTTGTGCGGAAATACTAGTAATCACTTGCTCTCACCGCTATGAGTTCGAATACGAACCGGGACCAATCTCACAATAATACTCGCGTTTACTAAGCAATCTAGCTAGCTTACGGAAGATCGGTGGTGTACATATGGGGAGTCCGGAGAGGCTGGAATGACGTTAAAAATGAAAATACTTCGTTGTATCCGAATCTTCACTGTATCCGAATTCACTATAACCGTGGGGTTTTACTATACATTTGTGTTGTATAACGTACATGGTTTCTTTCGGTAAACCGTTATGTAAAACACATGTCTATTTACATTTCAAGGAAAGAACTGTGCTTAATTGGTAAATTTTCATTATAATTAAGGAGAGATGAATCATAATTAATGTCGAAACACTCATATATCATAAACTTATTAATGCATTTTGTTAATCAACACATCAACATATTTCTATTAATTGTCATACATCGTAAATCATTGACCATAATATTTTACAGATTGTGTTATTCCAGACGACCCACGTTACCATTTCACAGCTGACGGAGGCAAAGTTGTTACTTCCAGAGATTTGGTACTAATTCGTGTCAAAATTACATGTTTATGATATATAACATTTTATCACCGACGAAAAGTTTAAACCGCTATATTCTCCTTGAATAGTATTATTCATATACAATACCTGGACCTGGTTTTTGATGATTAATAGTGTGTTAAAACCGCGGCCGTGGTCCAGTGGTTAGTGCGCTGGAATTGTAACCCAGAGATCTGGGTTCGAATCTATGAAATTTTGACAAAAATGTCGATTTTCCACTATTTGTGGAGAAGTTGCCTGCCGGCTCCTTGTGGAAGGGTAAGTTGGTAAAGTTAGTACTGGTTAGTATACAGTCCAGGAAAGCTGGTTAGGTGAACCGGTCGCTGTACACAACTGAAAAATTGTTGAAAAAACGGCGTTAAATCCAAGTGACAATAAGTCACATAAAAAGAACAAATACAATAGCGTGTCAATGATGTAAGTTCATAACTTGTTCTTACATTGTTTAGGTCGGTGATGGATGGAACCTAACTGTGTCATGTACGAACAATGAATACACCAGGTACGATTATTACTATGACAACAATTTTATGTTATTCTCCAATGTTACTTGCATCAACGGACGATTAACCGACATTGATATCATTTGTGATGATGGTGAGTACATACATTTTGTTCATTTCTGTGTTTTATTGATTGATTAAGCTAGGGTTACCTTGGTAAGGCGAAAGGTGATCATAATTTTAGCCGTTTCAAACACTCCAAGGGCTAACAGATAGACAACACAGCGACCAGAAGCCAGTATCAGTTTTCAGGGTATGAGTGGTTTGTGCGACAGCAACCACCTTGTTGGCGGGCATGTGACCCCTTGGAGAGTTTGCAGTGGATGAAATTATGTTTTTTTTATGTTTTATGTGACATATTGTCACTGGGTTTTAACGCCGTTTTTCAAAAATTGTTCAGTTATATACGGCGACCGGTTCTAACCAGTTTCCCTGGACTGTATACTAACCAGTGCTAACTTACCCTTCCACAAAAAGCCGGCAACTTCTCCACATATGGAGGAAATCGAACATTTTTTTCAAATTTTCATAGAAGGGTATGACCTGCCGCGACCGGGATTCGAAGCCGTATCTCCGGGTTACAAGTCCAGCACACTAAACACTGGAGCACAGCCGCTGCCATGGATGAAATTATGATTAACCTACATCTTACCAAGGTAGTCTTGCTTAATCAGTTAATTTATTCCTAACTCAACTCTAATTTATTCATAACTTTCAAATGCCTACAATCCATGGAGTAACTGGGATATGCATCGATGTTTCGATGTTAAATCGTTATCTGACAGTTAACTGTTTATATACATTTACTTTGGAACTTGTCATTAATTTATCTTTATGACTAATTTTTGCCTGAAAGCAGGTGGAGAAAAGACTAGCATCTCGAAATCGATATTTATGATAAACTAAAACTTTCAAAATTTCATAAACACAAACCCAAGTACATGTATTTAAACAGCTCAGTCGTATTGACCGTTATTTATTAGTAGACTATAAAGATCGTTCGGATTCCGAATTCAGAGAATCCGGTACTTAGGGAATTCTCCGCACAGAGAAAATTGCTCGACTTAGACAATCATCCGATTTTCAGTCGATTTCGGTTTCCAGAGAGTCCGGTATTCAGAGGTTTTACTGCATAATAAACCCTAATCTTAGCATTTTCCCCGTTTTTAGTCAAACCAGACGAATGTTTGCAGTTGGGGTTGGAGAACGGTAACGTGAGTGCGGCGGTCTCTGGAACTTATCATGTGTTGTGTAATGCTGGTTATACACTGAATGTAAATACCCAACTAGATTGTGTTTGTGAAGATGGAAAACTATCTTGCTCTAACCAAGTGCCCGCTTGTTTACCTGGTATGTCTTGTAATTTCTATTATCCTACTTTCAATCACTGTGCTCCTGATAAACAAAGATGCAAACTGAAAACGCTATTTTAATATAATTGTAGTTTTATGTTACTCTATTGTTGACAAATTTTCTGGAAAAATGCGCATGCGCAAACGGGAACGAGGCATACATAAAATACCACGAAAACTCGTTATACGACGAAAACTTGTTGCTCGACCTCAGATGGTTTGTTGCTGATAGCCTATATATGTAAATCACGTATATGTTTATGTTTCACGTAAAACAAAAAGATTAAACCTTTTGCTACGTAAGCATATTTTGGACTCTTCCAAGTTCAAAGCCGATGTACAAAACATCAATTTATTTAGGAAAATTGAGTAATTTCCCTCTGACTGAGTAGAAAATATTGTAACAAAAGAAGTCATTCCTCATTACAAGCAATAACTTCTTTTGTCACGTTGTCAAAAGTCGTCTGCTTCAGATGCGGGATACGAGGTATTATGAGGCAAAGGGTTAAGCACTTCAAGAATAAAGAACTTTTTCAATGTTGTATAAAAGCTGTGGTTGAGTAACAGGTTTTCGTGGTATAACGAGTTTTCGTGGTATTTTATGTATGCCTCGTTCCTGTTTGCGCATGCGCGTTTTCCAGAAAATTTTTCAACAGATCGTCTCTGTCAGCTTGCCGATTTTCAACAATACGCTATGATCAGGTTATTTATAAACTAATTTTGTTGTTTTTGTGTCAGGGTAGTTAAGACACTTAATTTGTTCAATGAATTCTTATTTTGAGGCAACGCGTTTACATGTGTACTGAATATTCAGTAGATAGGCGGAGCTATTGACTGGTTCCTTGCATAAGGGACTGTTTCAAACAAATCAAGATAAGCACGTAATAAAACCAAAAAAATATCGGAGCTATAGCAGTAAATTTGGGCTGGGACCAATATACACATGTGTATATTGGTCCCAGATTTGGGGTAGTTTGAGGCGACCCACGAAAATACCAGTCCAAACTTTTTACGTCTACACCGTTGACCTAGTTAACTGAAACTGCTCAAATGAATGTATTGGAGGGAATTTTGTTTGTTGTAAAAAACAGATTAGATTTTTATGATAATGAATTTCTGTGATGATTATTTTCAAAATATCCTGAAATAACGAACACTTTGCTTAAAATACGGCAATGTTTTCTTAACACCACGAAAACTTTCTACACCATCATAATTATACCAGTTCACGTAATACAAAAAGGTTTTGGAGAAAACAATATATATTTGCAAGACATACTTACGAGTTTATTACCAGTTTGTCTCATTATTTTGAAGATGGCTGTCCAATATCGCTAGTAAACGATGTTCACAAACTCTCTGTGAAAATGGATGGAGTGGACATGACCGATGGTACAACAGTCCCTCATGACAATGAAGCTGTATTTGATTGTGAACAAACTAATGGAGATGTTTTCGAACCGAATAATAGAACATTCCTTTGTAAAGCAGGACGGTGGCTTGCAAACGACTTGTCTTGGGACCATGACAATAACGGAGAATATCCAGAATGCACACGTACGTAGCACATGCTGAAAAACTTAGTTCCATGAATATAATAGAGTAGTGGATATACATGATGATTTGAAATACCTGTTGTCAACAAATATCATATCAATATAGAAATAATTATACAGCCTCATTACATTGTTAAATTCAAATCCCTAAAAAGTACAAGTATACATGTTTATTGCGGTGTCCTGTAAATTTCCTGTGACACTATATCCTTTATATATCTTTTATTACCTCCAGTGATGGAAAGCATATAAACAAAAAAAAAAACAATAAAACGGGTACATACATTTTGTTCATTTCTGTGTTTTATTGATTGATAAAGCTAGAGTTACCTTGGTAAGGCGAAAGGTGATCATAATTTTAGCCACTGCAAACTCTCCAAGGGCTAACAGATAGACAACACAGCGACCTAAAAACTAAATGTCATAGTAACTGTACAAATATACTCCAAATATCCCAATGTCCACTTTTACCTCATATATTTTAACACAATCTGCACAGGACCATGAGTGTGAATACAAATACGTGTGTATGACTTCACAATATGGCGACTAATTAATTATTAACTTTGAATGTTGAATTCCATATGTATGCCAAGCAGTTCAAATATATTTTATGTGAGTGGTGAATAAAATATCAACTCATCTTTTGAAAGCGCTAGGATTAGGAATTGCATCAGTATACATAAATAATTATAATTTATTAATAATCACTTCAGGCCTTGCCAAAGGTTGCACTATTTCGCATTGGCCCAACAACACCAATATGAATGTTAAAAATTCAGAGGGAAAATCTCTGCAAAAGAATTCAACAATTGATAATGACGACCACATTGTAGTTGATTGTGGCATGAAAATGTTAGGAGAAGGCCAGAACTTCACGTATATTTGCAAAGATGGGGTCTTGAAACTGTTACATAATGGCACTTTGCAACATGGACCTGGAAATATGACCAATTGTGCTGGTAGGCAATAGTAATCTTAACGTCAGATGAATAATTAGTGAACTAGTTTATTGTTTTCAACAATTTTTTCCATTATATACAGCAACCAGTTCACCTAATCAGTTTTCCTGGACTGTATGCTAACCAGTACTAACTTACCCTCCCACAAGGAGCCGGCAAATTTTCCACATATTGAGGAAAATCAACATTTTTGTCAAATTTTCATGGACGGGTATGATCTGCCGTGACTGGGATTTGAATCTGGATCCCCGGTTTATAAGTCCAATGCACTTACCACTGGACCACAGTAGCGGCATCATGATTTAATTATGGAACAAACTTGATAGACAAAGAATACGACACAAACAGCAATGCATTTACTTCTGGTCAGATTAAATTAAAACGTTTCTTTACTGTTTTTATAAGTTATCATTGGTAGAATTTGTTCTTTTTTCATGATTTAATGTCACAAGGATGTTATTTCTTTCAGTCATCGCTGGCAATAACGTAATACAATACTTTCAATCAATGACTGAAGACGTTTGGCGTGCATTTGTTAGCTCGTTTAATAGAGTCTTAGACACATCCTGAATTTACACTTCACTACTTGGCATGTTCCAGAAGGCACTGCGGAGCCTCTTTCTGACAATACTAGTGATTTTGATATATTGTTTGCAAAATGTTTGACGCTGATATGTCGTCACTATGTGCTATATACAATTAGTTTATATTTACTGAAAGACTATATGCTCATAATTGTGTTTCATAATTAAAAATTAATGAAATAAATTGGCATGTTAAAATATGTTCTACTTTTTGTGTTTCTTGTTCACAATTATGGTCCATCCTACTGAACTCAAGTTTAACGTCACACCAACAGCTAGGGTCATTTAACAATTTTCCAGCTTTAGCTGAAGAAGACCCCAAGATTACGCCTGAGTAAAACCACCGATCTTCCATAAGATAGCCGGACAGCTTCCTCACATGGGAAATTTAGTTAATAGAAAGTTGGTGGTTCTACCTATGAGTGAGCCTGGGGTTTTCCTCCACTGTTTATAGCAGGAAAGACACCAAATGACCCTGGCTGTTGGGATGACATTAAACTCCTGTAAAAAAAGAAAACTTAACACAAAACATGTTTTATAAGCTTACTTTATTTGTGGCATCAATATTAGATTTAACAAAGTCCATACACATAAAATGCAGGGACGTACAAATACTAAAATATCACTATGTATTCAACTGCAAATTTCTCTACTACAATAAATTAATGAAAATTATAACGTAAAGCTTTTATGATACAATTCGATTAAAATAAAGTCTTAAATTTAATATTATATAATACCACTAAAAGCTTTTTTAACTTCTTAAAACTGATTCATTTCACAAGTATTCTAGTAGAGGAGGGGCCCTGATGAAAACTTAGGTTGTTGTCTACTTCAATAATCAGCCATACGGTCAACAGATAAAACAACATACTTGAGCGTGATAATAATACGTGTGGCATCAATATCACAGAATACAATTACAATTTTGATTAGTTTTGATTACATCTTGAAGTTCATGAGATATTTCAGCTATCTTTAAAAAAATTGTGGGTTTGCACTTACGTGATCGATTCATTTAAAAATCCCCAACCCAAAAACGTTTAGCAATGCTGACAGAAATTTAACTTCTTTATTCCAGCTTTTCAGTACATAATATTTAAAACAACAACAACAACAAAATGCCTACCTACCAATCCACTGTTTAAAATTTGGGCCACGTAACCGCAAATCAGCATTTTTTTCAGAATGGCCCTATATAAAGTTTACAAAGAAAAGAACAAATTGAACAGGCATCAATACAGAATGCAGATTTCATTTTCAGAAACAGTGGAAAACAATTTGGCTAATAAGATTTTTTAAGTTGCATTTCAGAAATGATTAATGTATGAATGAGAAATGCTATTAGCAATGTTCAGTCAATAATATTAGGGCCTTCAAAATACAGATTTATAACCTAATTAGCACCTAATAAAGTTCAAGAAATAACAGAGATTCCCATTATAGGTCAGAACAGTATAGCTGTGCTTACAGTTACCAGACAAACCTTATTTTCTGCTGCTGACCCAAATTTCAGCAAAATCCAAAGCATGAAAAAATCATACCTGGTATTTTCAAAAAGGTAATTAGAAAAAACAGAAGTTTTTCGACCCATCTAACTTTTTGGACAAGTAACAGTAAACATGACTATTCTTTTCCGGCCTTAGTTGTAAACATTTGACACCAAATGGCCCCTTAAAGTTGAATATAGAAATATCTAAATATATTAAAAATATTTTGCAGGCAAAAACAGATCAACCAAATACACAAAAACCATAATACTGTAATATGATAATAGATTACATATGATCTGCTGGACAATGTATATTTAATGGTTAAAGCAAGGTGATATATGATTAAATAGTGATTGTGTAAGAGAAAAAAGTGCTGCAACAGAATAAGGAACAAGATTCATAATTTTTACTTAAAATATGTTTACACCACATACCTGGTTGCCATACTTGTGTACCAAGCTTTGTCAAGTTACACCACATAGTCATACTAGTGTACTAAACTTTGTGGTTTCGGAGATAACCACGAAACATATAAAAAGGCTAAATGTTCACAAAAAGCTCTTCAAGATATTTTGAATAAATGTCAGCTACCGATCTTGGGCCCATTTCATAGACAAATCCTGGCCCATATAGCAGATTTTCTACTTAAAAATCTCACTACCCCTTGTTTGTAAAACGTGTTACCCTTATGATTGCATTGGGGATCTATTGCCATCTGTCAAGGTAAATATCTGAAATGCATACCATTAACAAGACTTTTAAGTTAATAAATTAGTGTCTCAGCTGTACCCTGGAACTTAACAGCAAGTACATCTGTTGTTTTATTACAAGCAAAATATTAATGACAGTAAAAACAATCTTCTTACAATCAGTGGCCAAAATCTCCAACATTTGCTAGAAGGATATCTACTAACTTTCATAGAAACAATGATGAAACTCGTGTCCCATGTGTTACATACTAGTAAGTGCTAGTAAGAAGATAAAAATGAGTGTGTATAAAATGTAGCACTTTAAAACATTGAACACTTAAGATTACATGTCAAATTATTACTTAGCAAACCAATGCAGCAAATACAAGCACACTTTCTGAATATTATCAAAGATTTTAAACCTTATGCAATGAGTACAGGTAAACAGATGCATTCCCTATATAATATAGAGATTGACCAATTTTCCTAATGTCAGAAAAAAATTCCCCAAATGACAAATTTTTGACTGAAATGTCCCAATATTACACAAGCCATTTTTCCCAATTTGGTTGACTACTGATACCGTTCTCATGAAGTGGAAAAAAATCCCTGATTATAAGTATAGTATGGAAAGGTGTCTAAGAAAAAAATGGTGTACGCCAAATAGAAATGAAAAGAAGAAAATATCTACATCTAATGGATGCTGAAAGACTTCCTACAATGTAGTCTCAATTTCTTTTACAAAATTGATTCACAGTATAACAGCCTACATTTTAAACTGTGTTTATCCTGCTGACAAGAATTCAGTTTCTTGGCATATAAAATATCATTGCACCACAAGAGTTGGAATTTAAGAACAAACAGCTCATATCAAAGAAGGCAAACCATTGATATTTTTATTCATATTTCATTTCTCAAATTGTATCCTGAGTCATTTTTAAAGATATTTCTTCACCAAGTTTAACAAAACCATCACAATATTATGATTATAAACAAAATAACCTATTTAAGATAATGTTCTAAGTACAGATACTGACCAAACTAGTATTTATATAAATAGATTCACGAAATCATACATTTCCTGACTGCAATCAAAACCAACAGGGTAGAAATAAAGAAATCCATGTATCATTCAATAATCCTATCATAAGTATTCAATTCATTTACACAGATAATTAACTAAATAAATAACAAATCTAATAAATATAACAACAGTAAATACATTTAGGTATTTGAATAATTGATACAATTGAATTTCATTCACATACGTAAATGATAAAATTTAACATGTGTTTTAACAATTTGTATCACAAAACTAGCTAAGTATTACATCAAAGGGCTAAGCCAGTCAATCAATGACTATGAATACACACATTTATTGACAGAAAAAGAAAAAAAATGGTACATCCAAGACCCTTAACTTAATTCAAAGTAAAAGAGCTGCAACACTGACCGACCAGGGTAAAAATAAAAGATTTTTTTTTTTCAAAAAATGTAATAAAAAAGAAATTTCTTGATATGATAATGAAAGATGAAATGTGATTGAACTCCCTAAGGATGTCTTTACAGTCAGTCTGAGACAATGACCAGGAAGACATCTAGCTATACATAAAACCTCACTAACTGACCACCCCAATATTACGATCACTTAATTATGACGATCCCTCATTTTCAGACAGGTTCACAGTATTGCCTCAATATTTCAACTACATAATAATACGACCAAATAAATACTACAATCAACTTATTTAGTCCCAAAGGTGGTCTTAATATTAAGTTATTACTGTACCTGCAATCTAGAATTAACATAATATGCAGTCACAGAAAAATTAGCTGACATAAAATCACCTGGCAGTTTTGCAATATGTGTGCTACAGCAATTGCTGGATACACACTTAGGTAGATTTCTAAAATATGCAACTTAATAGGATTAATATCACACTGCAATAAAGAATAATGCTTTGATATGCTTAAAACGTCACTCAATGAAAAGATGCAATTTCCAAACAATGTACACAGCACAGCATTCCGTTCAAAATATGGTACAACTTTGTTGCTTGATAAGCTAAGTACTTTCATATCAATAAATATTTATCACAATCAAAGAAGCAGCATTTTTGGATGGATGTCTTGAATCATTATGAAATAATTTGTCATCACTTGCAATACTGGTAATTTTAAAGAACAAATTTTGTATAACAAAAGACTAGTTTCAAGAAAGTAGAAGAAAATTCAGCATAGCCATTTTAAAGTTCAGGTCTGTAAAACAATGATGTTTTTAAAACACTATTAATTCTCATGCAAAGTTGAAAAGGTAGATAATTTCTTAAGAAAATTGTTTACCTTTTGACGAGATAAAAAAAGATAAAATTCTGGCATAATCTAGAGAGAGGCATTACTATTACTAATCTTCATTTAAAAATACTCGACATTAAAAGGTTTTATCAAAATATATATTTTGATACTGTACACAAACATATTTTCCTGCTGTTCCACTAACAAACTTCAAAATAAATGATCATTAATTTAATTCAGTAATAAATGATAATAAAAAAATCACAGACAGTTTTATAAATTCATTAACAGCGACTATAAGCCTTAATTACATTTCAATATAAAAAAAGAAATAAAACAATCCGGGTAAGTTTGATCCATTTCATATTCAAGACAGTAAGTCTATAATATTATAAAACTATCATAAAGTCCATCCCTAAATGATTGAATCCAATTCATGACGTACAGTAAAACCACAAATAGCATCCACCTCAATTTTACAACCGCCTTGTTATAACAACCACTTATTTTCCGACCAGCTATCAATAACTCCCTATAATTCAACTTGAAAATGAGATCACTTTATCATCATGACTGATTTTTTGTTGGTCCCAAAGGTGGTTTCACTTTAAAAGTTTCACTGTACTAACAAAATGTAAAGACAAGCAAAAGCCATTAATGCTAGTTTGTTAGGCCATGACATTATAATACAATATATACAGTAAAACTCTGTATGGAGAATGTACAATTTTAATAGACTGCATGTAAATCAATTCAAGTATCTGTCAGACATAGTCATCTGAATTACTCTAACCATAAACTGGTGGTAGTAAATGAACTTACATATTCAATGGATTTACAACTAGGCATGTTGAATTCCGGACTAATTGCTGTATTGCCAATTTAACCTTCGAATTAATACAAATTGTGGCAGTCACTACAGCAGAATATTACAGGGTTTATCAACACCATCTGACAACATCGCAATATCAAGTTGAAAATTGGTCCAGAGTGAAAATACTGATAATTCACATAACAATTACATTTTTTGGTCCAAGACTGGCTATCCCCTGCAAACTCCATACACTTTGTCCTTGTACAAAGCCCTAACAAACTGCTCGAAAGCATCATATCAACTGAACACTGAATAATTAAAACTCCCTAATTTCACCACAATCTAGTGTGAGTATAGTTTCGTTTAGAAAATGTAAAATAATCAGGTTGCTCATCAAACACTGTCCATGTTGTCTGTTCTTTAACTGGCTTCCAGGCACTTATTGTTGATTCTTCTTCCCGAGATAAAAATGGATTCCTGAAAAATGTGACAGTCATTTCTGTACTTTTTTTTAACAATTTACCTTCTCAGCTTAATTGTACGCAATACATTAAATGGTATATGACATGTAAGCATGACTATAACTGATATCAAGCCTCGACTGTAGCCCAGTGGTTAGTGCACTGGACTTGTAACCATGTGATCTTGGTTCAAATCCTGGTTATGGCAGGTCATACCCTTCTATGAAAATAACAAAAATGTTGATCTCACTCCATATGTGGAGAAGTTGCTGGCTCCTCGTAGAAGGGTATGTTAGTACTGGTTAATAATTTAATAAACAGTCTAGGAAAACTGGTTAGGTGAACCGGCCACCATATATAACTAAAAATTGCTGAAAAACGGTGTTCAACCCAGTGAAAAAGAAATATAACTGATGTTAGCGCAAGGACTGTTCCTGAAAGTTACAAATGTTCATTAAGTAAATCTAAACTTGGAAATTGATTACAAACAAACAGAACAAAACACTTTTCACATAGGGATTTGATCTATTTTCACCAAATTGTAATGAAAACACAATTTGAAACAAAATGACTTCATTCAAATCTTTTGTGTGGACTGACTTCAGAACTTTTTCTAAGAGCATTTTATAGCATAAAACTACATGGATATATTTAATGGTTGGGTTATAGAATTTCATATTTGGTTAGCCTAATACAAGTAGCACTGTATGAACTATTTTTTAAAGCACTAGCTAAAACTATAATAGGGCTATTGAAAAAAAACTGTTACCACTGATTTGAATACATAATTTTGAGACAGTTCACAAGCCCGAATAGAAATTTACTAGCAGGCTTTTGGCAATGGGTTAATACGACGAATGCTAATATCAGTAAAATCAATACGAAGCATGGTTCAAATAAACTGAGTATTTCCTTTAAAAAAAAACTACACATAAGGTTACCTTAAAGCTGGATCATGTGTAGGTTTTGTCTTCAACTGACCGCGTCGATCTTGGTAATTTTGATGAAGATTAAAATTAGATAAATCTGAATTTCCAGCTCGACTCATCAAAGGTGGATCACTTCCATAATGTCCATTATGAGTTCTATTTTGTAATCCTAATGGCATTGAGTATTCATCATTCATTGTTTTTTGTCCATTCATTCCAGAAACAGTTCCACTAGAAGGTCTTGATCCATTCCTAGATCCCATTGGAGATCCAGGTTGACTTATATGCCTGCTGTAGATTTGTTGACCTTTTGATTTAATAACATTTGCGCTTACACTTCTTGACTGACCCCTGAAACATAATGGAATAATATGTGAGTATTGTTAATTGGTTAAAAACTCATGCCTACCCTACAAGATTTAGTCCAAAAAATACATAAAACAAGATTCTGAACAATATGACCTTGAACATCTGGTACAAAGGTCAAGGTCAAAAGTTTGTAAGAATGCTCATGATGGCCATCATTAGGTGTAAAACAAAACCTCCCTGGTTACCACTTACCCAATTTTATTTATTTATTTTCAGGTAACCCTAGCACAGACCCTATTTTTTTCAGCCAACCCTAGCATAGACCCTATATTTTTTCAGGCAACCCTAGAACAGACACAATTTTTTTCAGGCAACCCTAGAACAGACACTATTTTTTTCAGCCAACCCTAGAACAGCCACTATTTTTTTCAGCCAACCCTAGAACAGACCCTTTTTTCTCATTTGAACTATATCTCAGAACTTAAAAAATATATATTTGAATGGACAATTTTTCCTGACCTAGGAACACTATTTTTTGGGAATGTTTTGCCTTATCACAAATTCTTATTGCATGTATTATTAAAACCAACCAATATATATAGCAAAGACTTTGACTACTTTCAGAGATACAAACACATTCTTTCTTGTTCTCATACAAGTTGCATATAACCATAATATTTTTACCAACAAAGTATGAGATTTAAAGAATGAAAACCTAATATGGTAATATCTACAACAGGGTTGTAAATACTCCTACCAAAGGAAACAAGCAAGAAATTTGTTTTCAATTCGTAGCATTTACCAGTGACTCCCAAGAGTAACTATGAATAAAGCTTGTAATTTTTTAACACCAGGAACACAAGAAACTAAATAAATTGATAACATAAACTCAAATAACGTTCACACAATCCTTTTTGAAGAACGCTATATTCAAAATGGGAAATAGGACTTACTCATCGATAGTATTTGACAGTGGTCGTAGTTGCCCGTTCCTCTCATATTCCATCTGTGATACACAAAAATGGTGAAATAATATCATAGTGTAAGATAATAACTGCTAATACATCATAGTAGTAGGAACACAGAGCTAGCTATTAAATCTTAAGTACTAACAGGCCCGAACAATAAATCATATAAATATTAGCCTCAAGTCAAACTATTCTCTTACTTACATGTTGCAAGGCAAAATTTACAACTTGGAAATAGCAAAACTTAACTTATGGTACCACAGTAAATGAGAAATAAATTCCTATCAAGACTTAATTGGTCCATAAAAATGATTCTGCTTTGTACATGTAACATAAAGATAATGAAATATTCACCGCTGTCTTTCTAGGGGTTGACAAGACACTGGTGCTTCTATTATTTCCAGATGGAGGTCTTAATGCTAGTCCTGTTGGTTGACTTGGCAAACTTGGCATGGTGTTCGGGATTGATGGCGGTAATGGGGGAAGACCATATCCGTTATAGGTATTTTGCTGTCGGTATCCATCATCAATGGTTTGCTCTAAGGAAAAAATAGACAAAGAAATTGTTGCTTAGCAACAAATATTACGACTTCGAAAAACATGCATCATGTAACACTGCAAACCGGACCCCTTCCAGACTGAATCAAAAGTCCATTATTTTTAGAATTACGGCTCTCAAAGAACTATTGATTATAGAAGAGAAAAATGGAACTTGAAAAAAATCATCTGATTTTAAGAGAATTCTGGTTTTTAGGGAGTCCAGTTTTCAGTGGTTAAACTGTTTAAATTAGATCTACCTATTACCATACCTCTATCAACTCTGACTTTACCAGATGGCGGTCTCCCACTACTTCCAAACCTCTTTTTCTGTACTACATCTGAAACCATGACGATATATTCAATATATATTCAATAATGCAACCTATCATAATGTGTTCATTAAATAAAATATTACAACATCAATATATTATGTAACAAAGTTATTGAAAAGAAAGATGACGATCGTATTTTTACAAAATAGCTAAAATAATTCAGGCTAATAAAAGCAACATTTCAGTGAGTCAACTAAAATTTTCAAGGTAAACATTACTCCTATTGACTTGAGTTAAATTCAGTAAGACTTATTGCAATCATGAAAATGATAGTAGAGTTTTAACATAATTTATAGGTATACTAACTAAAGCATGTACAATAAAATAATATATAGATATATATTTAAGTCCAGTCTTCATGCTAACCCTCTAGCCCAAAACCCGCAGCTAGTAGATTTCTATTGGGCTAGTATACTTTCTTAAAACTGTTTATTTCAGCTAGTAGTAAATTGTTTCAATTTCACACACAATTTGGAATAGTGCTTTTAAAACAATTAGTTAAAACACTAACAGACTGACAATAGCATTCAAATCTGGTACCCAAACTTACCTGATTTGTTGCTGAAAAATCCTTCGAACACGACAAAGTTATTGACTTGTGGTATTTCTG
The DNA here is from genome assembly GCA_008271625.1 of Lutraria rhynchaena. Classification (NCBI taxonomy): domain Eukaryota; kingdom Metazoa; phylum Mollusca; class Bivalvia; order Venerida; family Mactridae; genus Lutraria; species Lutraria rhynchaena. Next base: position 11,632,965 of record VIBL01000001.1, on the reverse strand, counting down.
CTCTTAGATGAAAATGTTTTTTGAGAAACTGGCTGAATTTAAATGAAGGTTTATCGATTGCAAAGTGGCATGGTTTTACCCCAGTGTCCTTAAACAAACAAGAAAACTAACATATTAGATGATTCAAACAAAAAAAAGACAGACAGGGCAATCAGTGTAGCTCAGCACGAGCATCTCGTGCACAGGTGAGCTAAAATTATACAACACGACAAAATTTTCAAAGTGTGAATATTGTCTATGTGTTGGAAAGATTTGAAAGGTTTTACATTCCTTCTGAAAAAAAAACTATAGAACAAACAATTAACCTAATTCAATTTGTAGAGGAACACAATTTTTCATACACCATTTTCATAAAGAAAAAATACTAAAAACTGATTCAAAAGACTGCCTACAAATAAGAAGTACAAACATGATTAAACTCAATAACACCAATAAGACAACAGGTGGTAGAACTCAACACTGCATTACTGAATTTTGACTACTGATGCTGCTGCGACTTGTTTGTTTGTTGTTTAAAAACAATTTAGAAGCATCGGATACAATTTAAAGGATTATTAAAACAGATTTGGTGAGTCATGATTTTATTCTCAAAAAAGTTGGGGTGTATATAGTATCAAGAAAAATGAGATTACCGGTAGTATTAATTAGGATATATTGGTCATACTATATTTAGGCCATGGTTAGTGCGCTGGACTTGTAACCCGGAAATCAGGGTTCGAATCCCGGTCGCTGCAGGTCATAACCATTTATGAAAATTTGACAAAAATATCGATTTTCATCCATATGCGGAACAGTTGCCAGCTCCTTAGAGAAGGGTAAGTTAGTACTGGTTAGTATACAGTCCAGGAAAACTGGTTAGGTGAACTGGTTGCCGTATATAACAGAAAAATTGTTGAAAAACGGCATTAAACCCCAGTGACAATAAGTCACATAAAAATAAATAAATATACAATATTTACCTGTAACATGAAATCAAACAGTTTCCTTCCACAACCCATTCTCTGTCTAGATTCATGAACATAAAAATCTAGAACACACATTGGTTCCATCTCGTGAACGTGACCTTGATCAGAATATACGAAAAGTTTTTTACGTCCTATCTTCAGTATACCAACTGCCGAGCCTCGTCCACTGGAAATTAAGATTTATGGAATCACAGTAAAGCAGATACTTAAGAAATATTAAGTTTTTTTCAAAAGCATAAAAATCAATTAGTTAATCAGACAAAATGATTTTATAATCTGATACTACATATGAAATCAATTTTTTAGCAAAAAAAGGAGTCAAAAAAGTTTTTCATGCGTTACTAAATAGTTTGCCAAATGTGCCCCCCCTGTCTGGTTAAAGCAATAATTTTCTCAGGTAAAAAAATCTGCAAGTCACTATGAAGCTTTTTTACTTGCTGAATGCAAACTCCTTGAGGAAAATTCTGTAATATGTCACATGATGATTTTAAAACAAGGAATACAATGTCTGCATATCTTAACGATGCTTGATTATTTGACAGCGAATGAAAAACTAATATATGTATAAAACATTAAATGGTTTTATGTCAAATGTCATCACAAAAAATACTGCATGATGCAGATGATACAGTGACGATAACAAAGGTTATTACAGGTGTAAATATGAGTGATATTGTACAGTTTTTGTCCAATGAGTAATATCCCACTTTTGTCATGACAGCCTAGTCCATTCAGTAATCAAGACTTAATTCAGTATTTAAACAAACTGATATGAAAATGACTTCTTAACCCATTCCATGCCAGTAAGACAGGTAAACCCGGCTACACAAAGCTCTACATACTTGCCTATACGATGGGTATACCTGTTTGAGGAATTGGTTAGAGCCTTCATTTGGTAAAAATTCCCTGACAATACAGAGTACAACATAAACAATATGTGTTTGATACTGAAAGGGTAGACATTTTAAGAGAGATCAATAAAATAAATTCTTCAGCATTAAAATAGTTCTCATCAGTGACCTTTATAAAGGTCAGGCAAATAAATTTTACATTAATACTAAGTACCATCCATAACTTACTTATTTCCGGCCGAGTCCTTCATGATGTACAGAATATGATCAGACAGCTGTAATTTTCTCCCAGTGGTAATTACTGTATATAAACCTTGTGCCTGAAATATAATAGATCAATATCAATGTATTTGAACAACTAAGTAGGCAAGTTGGTCATTATTTTTATAAAATAAATGATGAAACAAGTTATTTCTAGCATAATTTAGTGATTGCGTTTAAATTTCAGCAAAGAATACAACTTTAGGCCAAGCGAAATGATATGTTTGTTTCCATGTCAGACCTTTAAAACATAAAATGAAACAGGTGCATAGAGTAAATTTCTACATCTTTCAAACAAACAACTAATAAGGAACAATTTTATAGAGACAAACAAATGAAAATTAATACATGTTCAGTCTGTGAGTTAAGTCACTTGCCTAACATCTTTGACAAGTAAACTTCACCATGGGCAGATGCAAATAAATATTTTTCACAGTCGACATATATCGGTAATAACAGAATTTTAGTATTTTGGATAACCAGATTCAGAAGCTTAAGTTACATTTCATGTACAATACAATGAACAGAATGTTGTCGTGAACATTAAGACAAATACAAGGAAATAAGACAACTACCGGTGTATGTCTGTAAACAAAACATAGAGCTGGATATTGATTAGAAATGACTCGTTTCTCCTAACATTTAGAAATACAGAGCAGTCTATACAGAATAAATGTTTATCAATACAAAGATTAGTTCCAGGGAATAAATCCCCCAGCGGCCAATTTTATGGCAACATCAGAGAACATTTCGGAGAAAATCATGGACTATATTCATGCAATTTGGCACTGATCAGACATGCTTGTATATAAAACAAACCTTATGGGAATAGCACAAACAAATAGAAACAACACAGAAATATTCTAAAACTGTCCCATTTCATGAACATGTTGAAATAAAATACTGTGAAGACCAAATTTTATGTGCTGTGATGGTTCACAACACACATAATGATAGTATTTAAATGGATATAACATCCTCTAAGTAAATTTATACCAAATATTTATGATACATATATCATTCACAGAAGTAATCAATACCCATCTGTATGATCTCATTTAATATATAAGAGAAAACATTCACAGCTGTATACTTCTATTCAAATTCAACCTGTGTCATTGGAAAAGATTTAAGTATTTACATCATCTATAGGTTTAAGCTATTATCTTAAAATACAAAAAAAGGACAAACATTACTGCATGATTTGTGTGATATGTTATATATTATGACATATGATTACATACTGTTGAAATAATATGTGCATGCTCAAAGAGACAGACATAAATAAGGGATTTTAATCATAATTATAATATACACTATCACATGAATAAGCAATACACATAAATATACACATTACATCTACTGTATTGAACAACTGCCACCAGTGAAGAAAATTTAGAAGTGGTTGACTTACCCAGGAAAAAACAGTTTTTTATTCAGAAAAGTCAAGAAACCTGTACCCATTTGTGCATAAGGCAACTGTCCTACCACTGAATTTTGAGCTGCATTTTTGCAGAATTAAAAAAAAATAAGCTGATATTTGCACATATGTATATAACAAAGGACATACAAATCAAATTGCTTAATTTTAACATTTCTGAGCGCACGTGAAGCTGTGACGAAGCACTGAATTTTAATTTGATGTCATCTGTAAGAGAGACTGTCTAGAACTGATTTTGCAAAAAAGAATCCACTCAATACACAATGTGGATATTCTCCACGCATTTAACTTCAAAAATCAGTTTTGTTACATGATGCCTATAAAGACAAATGTACCCTGCTATATGTTGTAACACAGAGTACTAAAATTGCATACTGTTACATTTACCGAATATTTTCTAATAAATGCCCCAGCAGATACTACATTTCAATGGCAGTTTACAATTTATGGTTTTACCGTCTGCACAATTGTTAGATACCCTGGACAGAATTTGAAGTGAGTCATGATTGTCTTGTTTTCTCAATAAGGGTAGGGTGTACATAAGAGAGGTGGTATCCTTAACATATATTTAGAATATACAACCAGATTACATTTTATTAGTTACACATAAACATTCAACCACTAAATTTCCATAATACACCTTTGCAATACCATGAAAGCAGTATTTATGACAATAGTAGTAGAATTTCAACATTTATACATCAGACATGCATCTTAGATCACATTGAAAATCAGCGTACGATTCAAGCTTTTGAAATTTGCAGTCCGACATTGGAAAAAAATCTGAGTATATAAACTAAAAATGGCAATTTTGAACTGTACCTAATTTATTCAAATGCTCATTTTTCCAAATAATGATTTTTTGTTACCATCTTCAGTGATCAGGAAAGAAATTTTCTTAATGGGATAATGGCCCATTGGATGCAAAATCAGTATGACATTTTGAAAACCAATATTACATTTTCATGTGGCGAAAACTGAGCAGCAATTAAAACAGTTTTCACAGCTACAGGTGCCTATCTGCTAGGCGCTTGTTGCATTTATATAAAGAAAAAGCTAGCGTAAAGCATCAGATGACACAGAGCATCTATCATTAGGTGCTAGCTTTTGCAAAAGGAAAGAATTGCATTAAGCGTCAGATGACGCAGAGCAACAGTATTTACATCGTACTCACTTCATTTCGTACATGAAAGGATCAAAACCATGTGAATGTGCCATGTGAATTTTAAATTTTGCAAACGCCTTTCCCGATCACTGCATCTTAATTTTCCTAACGTTTAAGAGTTTTCTATTAAGAAAATCCCAGTATGCATGATATATACCAGATCTGTTCAAAAAGTTAGTAACACCAACACTGCAAACAGACATTACAAATTCTACCATGGTATACCTTTGATGAGGCTTCTCCCATCTTATCAATGACTGCAAGAAGTTGTGACCGTAATTCACTGTGTGAGTATCTGCAAAAGTAAATTATCTGCAAACAATATGCATGGAAAGGCACTTGTAATGTTAACTCAATAAGGTTTATTGACTTGAACATCTAACCAATCTAGCCTCAACAAAAATAAACTGTCAAACAATAAAGCATGTCTCCAATACAAGAAAACAGTCAAAACAAAGTTGTGGTAAAAGATTTATTGTCAGATAGGCAAATCATTTAACCCTAATGGATCCCTAAAGATATATTTCAGTATAAATTATTTATATTCCATCCATATGCACATAGAATGGAATGTTAAATGAACATATACTGGAATATAATTTTATGCATATATTGGCATAAGTGTAGAAGTTTGTGTATATGCCTGTCAATGGCAAATTAACACAAAATGCAAATATCTGGGCAAAGTTTTGCCATTACAAATACTATTTTGTTAATGATAACTGATGGGAATGGTATTAGAGAAAGACTGGTTTGAGAATATTTTGCTGTGTGATGATGGCCTACTTTTATTATTGATCAGCAATTATAAGAGGTATGAAAACACAACTGTAATGTAGGACACAAAATTAACACTCGAACAAACATCAGTTAATGTTTTTCAAAAGATATAAAATGTAAAAAATACGAAATTAATATTTACAGGAATGTGACACCTTCTTATTAATTTGGTTATATCTGGCGAAAAGTACAGACATCTCAATCAAATTAAAATGTATTTTCAAAATTTTCGTATTTCTGTGACTAATTAGAAAAAAGGTGACTTAATTCGGTATTTCATTAACTCTGCACAGGGCAAAAATCAAGACAAAAACATCATTTAAGCAAGTTAAGCCTAACAATAGAAAGACAAGTTTTTTTAACGGAAGCAACTGGAAAGTCAACATAAAATTCATTATTTCGATGAAGACGTGCTTCATAAAAACAGTGACATGAGAGATGTAAAAATTAATCACCCTGATACATTTCTTCTTGCCGGAGAAACGTTGCAGTCTAACTTCGTGATTGAGTCCAATAGCAAATTGTTCACGCTAAAGTTAAATTCCATTTTTAGATTACGAAATAAATTTACAACATGCTATGCCCAAGTATCACAAATATGGTCACAAACTCATCTTATTTCTTATGTTTGACTTCTCCATGCAAACAAACAAGTATCGCAGTGAATAAGACGGAAATTTCTCGACGAATAACTGTTTCATATCGTTGTCGTCTCTTCAAGGTCAAACGCCTATAAATTACTAAAACGTGACAAGAATTTATAGTTGGACACTACGCCTTTACCGTAAATACAATAAAAGAGTATATTAATTGTAGACACTTTATTTAACCCTTATAAATACATTCTCAGTAGGACTTCTGATACATCAAGGAGATAATTCCCCAGACTAAAAGTACATATTTGAGTGGACCAAAATCTACATTGTTTACCAATACAATCATCACTATTCAATAAAATATCTTCAGTTGTTTCTTGATCAGGGAAAAGTTCTCTCAGTTAATAATGATTTGTGACCTGAATTCCAGAAATATATAACTTCATTTTTTGTTTAATGAAAATTGTGTTTAAAGATTGTGAGGTCACTAGAAAATGAATGAGTTAGATGTTTGTGGCACAGTGATTTAGCCTCTTCATGTTAGAGCTACAAACATATATGTTAATGCATACTGTAGAACGTTTCAAGATGAATCCAATGATAGCAAAAACCCATTTTTGTCAAAAATGAAATCATACGCTTCTGGAATTAAGGTGACAAAATTATTATCTATGAAGAAGTGGGTTCAAATTCCTTCATCATCAAGTGTATCTTTATCTCTTGCCCTGAATTAGTCCTGAGTACAGACACAAATGATTCAATTCATGAACCAATTGACTTTCTGGAAACATTCAGAGAAATACAGATTTGCAGTCTAACAGTAATGTTATATTGTTTGTAGGAATTCCCACCCTTCTATTTCATAAGAGATATACTATTTCTTGTTTCACAAGTTTCATGAAAATCACTCATACACATGTACATCATAATTAGATAATACTTACTTTCCGTAGTCTGGGATCAAAATGAAGCCATATGCTATGGAAAAATAAATTCTGTTGTTTTTGGAACATAAAAGGAGCTACAAGACTTTTCAAGTTAATTACTAGAATAAAAACTTGCTTTGCACCTTGTGTAACCTTACATCAAGATTTACCTAAAATTATTTTACAATATGACAGGGTCTGATGTCTTCATGATAAAACAGTTATTACTGTTTCTAATTATCCCTTTCATTGTGAGAAAAAAATGCATTCATACCACGCTTTGAAAATCCACATACCTGGATTTCACTAATCTTTCTAGTGGGATTTGATCTTCCATGAGATTAGATAGGAAATAAGAAAAACAAAACAATGTATTACATGTATACTAAATTATCATTTATTTGTTTATTCCCTACCATACCAAGAACAAAAGTCGTTGTTTAAAACAAACTACACCAATGTTCAGATAAAACTAACTAATCTTATCATCTTATGAGAACAACAGTCATATTTTGAAAGTGAACAATACACAATTAAGCCAAGCCAAATTTTGCACCAATTGTGAGCTTTTAAAAGTAAAAACACCAAACAACTAGCAACAAACAGCTGGAGAAAACCCATTGCAGCAAAAGTCCATTGTTTTTTTTTCTAATGGGTTCCTTAGTTAAAACTAACTTAGTTTTGAGGTTAAACTAAGCACTTAAACTATACATTTGAGACAAAAAAATTCAGTCAGTGACTTAGGGTCCAGGCTTGAGGCCATAATTTAGAGGTTCTCATAAGATAACTTGTGACACATAAATTAATTCAAAAGTTACAATAAATTGTATCAACATGGCATTCTTGAAACAGTAAAAAATAATAATGTAAAACCTAATGTCCAACTCAAAATTATAACCACCTAGTGATATCAACCACTTATTTTCAGACCAACTCCTAATAATTTCTATCAAATTGGACTTTGTAATGAGATCACCTCATTATTACAATCGATTTCTCAGGTCCTGAAGGTTGTCTAATTGTCAATGTCTGCTGTACTTAATTACTAGGAAGTCTCCAAGTCATGCAAATGAACACAAAAGTATTTAAAAGCAATGTATGGGCAGCAATACAAGTTTTTTTTTCCAAAAAATAAAAAAAAACGTAACAATTCCTGATTTCTACAGAAATCTAAATATTTGGTCAATTAACATATTAAGATTTAGAATAAAGATAGAAGCAACATAAAATAAACAAAAATAAATACTCACATAGAATTGCAATAACAAGCATATTTAATACGAAAACCTAATTTATATACACTATCACTTTGTTTCTTGAATAATTTGGGTAAAGTAGAATTTTGGGGAAGGAGGGATTTTATGTAGGAGCTTTTTTAGGAATCTTCATCATTTATATTTACCACGTTATAGGCCCGAAGGAGGACATAACACTTGAAATAAATAAGGGTAACAGAAAATTACGATCCAATACGTACATCTGGGTAGAACCAACAACCCGTGGAAACCAAGCTGGACAACTTCCTCACATGTGATTTTTTTCTGGTCCCAATCGAGATTCAAACACACAATGGTGAGGGGCTAGTGATTACTAGTCAGAGACCATAACCACAGGGGCAAGTAATTACTTATCTGAGACCATAAACACGTGACCATGGAGGCCCCTTACAATAACCTTATTATTACCATCACCTTCACATGTATGATGAAATAGGAATGTTCAGTTGATGTGCAGTAAATACATAGTAACAATGCAATAAAATCAGTAATTTTGTTAATCATAAGCATGTTTTACAACATTTCTGTACATTGTTCAGTGTTATACTGTGAATTCAATTCATTGCACATAAGTCCGTGGAAGAACCTGACAATCAGCAGAGACAAGTTTACCTTATGTTTCTCACTAAACGACACACACCCTTATCTTAAAAACCTGTGTACAGCACACAGGATTTACAAACAGCTATCTTGTACATGGCTATAATCAATAAAAACTAGACCCATCACTGAATTGTGATTAAATACACCCACAAAATGGGAACAGACCATATGACAGACCACACAACCACACAGATAACGAACCAACCAACCAACAGGCAGGGGGATTCCTGCATACCCCCGAAAATTTCATTTGCAGGGTGAACATCAAGTGAACATCAAAAGATGATCAAGCATGAAACAACAGCATAAGATTTTTAATGCAATTTACATTCACTTAACAGTACTGTTTACAATAAAAAAAACTATTCACAAAAATCAAGTAGTGTTTATACAGTCATCTATATTATCTATATAAGTATTTGTGAGACTTATCATACAATGTTAAACCTCTCCAGGTAATTAATCACAAATATTGCACTGACCATACAATAAAACACCCAAATAAGTCGTCCAAAACAATCAAAATAAAATTTAACAATAAACAAACAATAAATATTATTATACAAAACAGAAAGTAAACAAAACATTATTAAACTGAGATTATCATAAAATCAAGTATAACCCTATCACCCAGTAGCTATCCTCTTTAATACAAACCTGACATACATACAGTTTCAATAGTAACAGTTTCTATGGTAACAGTTTCTATGGTAACAACTTATCAGAGAGAACACAGGAAGTAAAACATGTGAAGCTAAACTGTACAACAAAAGAAAAACCAAATAAGACAAACTACTGGCAAGAATTAATGAGCGGCTTATTAACAAACAACATTTCATTTCAAATAAAAGTTAATTTCTTTTCCGCCTCAAAACCAACCCATAAATGCCTTGTATCAGATATCATTCCAAAAGTTGAGTATTACACATAATTTACTGATGTAGAATGTAAAAACCAACAGCACCTTCAACAAATTGCCCATGATACTCATTTTCATATACACCAACTAGAGAAAGCAAGTTATTAATGTCTTAAACATGTCCTCATGGTCTTTTTATCATCTCAAAAGCGTGTAATTTCTTACACAGGCAAAATTAACCAATGTATAAAACACACTCATTTCTTTACATAGTAAAACAATGATTGAAACAGAGGGCAGTAGGTCAGATTTATATTCAAGGAAAGAATTCAATAAAACAAAACAAGAATAAAGCAATCATCATAAACATCAACTGATTGAAAAAATACACAGAACTAGATTTCATCTTACTATAATAAGACCGATATATATATATACTGGTACAATATATTCAGGCCTACAAGCAAAAAAAAGATCATCTATCTGCATTGTCACATAGTTTACATCAATTTTCAATATGTATTTTTTCAGAACCTAAGACATATATATTTAATAATGACAGGCTTAATTAGAAATACATTACCAAAAACATAAGAAAATGTGCACAACCATCTTAGAAATAAAACGAATTTCCCCTCGTTTTAATATGATACACAGACCCACTATTAGAAAGTAATGTTATCACGATGCAAAAATGGCATCAGGTGACTTTTGTTTTATAATTACTGATACAAAAGGTGCTATGATACAACTACAGCATAATTAAAACATGGAACATAAATAATTTATACTCATTCTAAACAAATGTTTCATCAGTATAAAAGAATCTATTCAACACTATTCAACAATCATTCAACATGCTATAATTTTAGACCTTGTTTTACAATAAGAAAAGATAACATACTTTTCAACGTTAATAAATAACATTCAAAAGAAAACATCATTAAAATATACATTAATTAAATCATACATGTACTATCAAACCCTTCAATATGCTGTATTGTAGCATAATGTTCCATAGTACACATGGAATGTACAGTAAGTAACCATGCTAAAATGTTACACTACAAACTTCTATAAGTAAATGAAAATGATAAAACAATACCATTGATATGATGTTAGCAATAGGGATGACACTCAACATGATTGCTGTAATCAGGAAGTGAGTTCATAGTGAAAATACAGATCTAATGACACCAGTATCTTTGTTAACGTGATGATAAATAAACAGTATGGATTTGCAGTAGTTATGATTCAACATGTGCATCAGATAAGAAAGAAATATGGGATTGTTTGTGATCGTAACGATGATATCACTTCGCAGGAGAATCAGGAACATGCAGGTTGACCTCTTCATGACCTATAAGCCCCGCCTTCATTTCAACATCATCTTGTGATGAGCGTGATGCTTTGACCATCATTTCTTCACGACTAGCCCTGAAAAATCATTACAGTGTTTTCATAATACATGTCGTATTATGCACAAGCGATAACATAGATTCAGGTAAACATCAGCAAGTAGTAGTTCTTTATAACCAAGAAAATTAACAGCTTTCCTCGCTTACCTACCAGCTTCTCACACTCAAATATAGTCCTGGACATATGAGCGAAGTTGACTTATGTCCAAGTGTACCTGGAAATTACATGTCTAGTCAACACAGTGGAACCATTTATTTATCACTATAACAATTCAACAGTAATATAGTACCTAACCTGTCAGGGCTCACATTCAGAGTTTTTCGTAATTAAACTACATAGCTACGACCATATGTGTTACGAGAATGTTTTTTCTTGGTCAATATTTATTACTATCAGGTGGTAATTTTTCCTTATTTTGGAGGAAAAAAACTTACTATCTGAAGGAGGAATGGGGCCAAATTTCGGCAGATTTGGCAAACATGGGCTCTGACTTTTGTAGAGCCTGATAAATTATATACAGGTATACACATGTATTAAGAGAAAAACTCACTTTTTGCCAAGCGCCATCATCCCATATAACACACCAGTCCCAAATATTAAAGCACTCCCCAGAACAGTAGTAGTTGAAAAGCATAAAAGAATTGGGACTATTGCAATTCTGAAAAAAAGATACATAGCATTAGTATAAGTAGCAATAATTGTTCTGTTGTTTTATCTTTTCTAAACATTTCAAGTCTAGAAGGAAATGTTTATTTTGTAGGATATTGTGCAATTTTTTAACAGAACTGGGCATGCCAATAGTGTTATATACCTTGATTAATAGTACAGGATTTTAATTTTCTGTTTTTATAGGTTAATTTCATTAAACATTCCATAATGTAATTTTGATTTTTTTCACACCAGTAAACAGATAACAGCTGTTTTTACTACAATCAAACAATTTGTACTCTCCAAGAAGTTCCACACACAGGTCAAAGTATACAATTGCCTTTAGAATATGTATAACAAGTCTTGGTAAAGTTGCATCGAGTTCTGAGAAAATATAAAAATCTCAGTGTACCACCTCCATTCTCATAGGAATATCACCCTGATGACTTCTTTCTACTTTCTTCTCTTGTTGCCACAATATGAAACCAGGCTATACTTACTGAATAAACTTAACACATTACTTGGAATACAAAAAGAGGTAGGCCTAGTAGATTATTTGAAGCTAATGTTTGATGAAAACTAGCACACTGACAGACAGACAAATGGATGGACTGACAGTAAGGTAGCACAACAGCTAACCACACTCTGCTCAGGTGAGTTAAACTGAGTGTGTTGAAAGTTCCGTGTGATTTCTGTTTTCACTGTGGTTTAACATTGCACCAAGCAACCAGGGTCATTGGGTGACTTTCCAGCATTAACAGTGGAGGAAGACCTTCTGTAAGCCAGCTGAACAGCTTCTTCACTTGTGAAATATGGTCCCAGATGGGATTTGAACTCACAGTAGTGAAGGCAGATTACAAGTCAGAGACCATAACAACTTGACCACAGAGGCCCCTTCATTTATTATTATCATTATCAGACATGCATTACAATTAATTACACCTAATACTTACACTGTATATAAAGCACCTTTCTGCCAGTACGGCCGACTTTCAGAAAATTTTCCTATTTTATCAATAAAGTCTAAAAATGGACAACAGCATGGTGCTTCTAAAATGACAACTAAAAATCCAATGAATCTGTAAAATAAATACCAGATATTAATTATATTCAAGAAAAGAAAAAAAGATATTTCATCATAATCAATTTATGGACAGTAATACTTCAAATAGAGACTATCTCAATAGGTTGACAACAATTTATTGTCAGACCTGCTTTCAATATTTCCTCTGTATTTAAACTATATAATGAAACCATCTCTATGTTAAGATTGTTTTTTAGATAATAGTGGTTTTACTGTAAATGCTAAAGAGAGCAGCCAACATATATTTGTCAAGCATGTTTTTTGAACAATCCAAAACTACTCAATACCAAGTTTATATATTCATGTAGGAGTAGAGGATCTTTATTTTTTCACTGGGCTTATTGCCTTCTTCAACAATTTTTCAGTTATATACTAGATAGTATTCAAACCAGTACTAACTTGCCCTTCCACAAGGAGCTGGCAACTCCTCCACATATAGAAGTAAATCGACAATTTGTGAAATTCTTATAGAAGGGTATGACCTAAAACAACCAGGATTTGAACCTAGATCTCCAGGTTACAACTCCAGCACACTAACAATTAAACCACAGTCATGGCTTCATAGTGTCCTTAATGCATTAATATGATTAAAAGAATGATTTCGACAATATTTTAAACTGACATATTAGTAAGCATATTATGACACATATTATGATAATGATATATTTTGCATTATTACTACAGGAATTATATAAAGTATGGATTACTTACAGTTCAAGTATTCCACCAACTAGACAGAGGGGTGTAAATGTCAAACATCTAACAACACCAAGTATCATAGCAACTGAAAGAAATAGTAAAATTCATCATAATATAAAATAGTAAAATCAAAGAATTTTATTGCTGAATTAACATACTAATCATGTCATGAGTTAAATATTAATCATCTGCAGCTCTTTTTAGATTTTCTGTAATAGTACTAATACTCTCCATTTCTTGACATTTTTTTTTGTTTACAGTGTACTTGTTTTTTTTCTTCAAGAAATATTTATGACAACCAACATGTTCTACAGTGTTCAGTTAAAAAAATTCTTTTTATAAGAAATAATTACATTTCATTTCCAACCATTATTCAAAAGAAAATAGTGAGGAAATAACGTCCACGTCAAGTCTACATGTGGTGTAATGAAATCTCATAAAATAACTTGATTCAGTTCACATTCTCTTCACATAATAAATCAAATGGTGCCAAGAGATCGTAACATTTTGGTCATAGTGTACTGCAAAACAGCGCATTTCAAATGGATATTTATAATTTTATTGCAATAAGTCAATAAAAACCTCCTTTTGGTTTCATTCACAGCACGACAATAAAAGTTTTATTCACAGAACGAGAGGGACAGATTAAGGGAAGTTCATATTTAACACATTGAAAATTTCATGATAGTATTTCGAAGAAATTCTGTCACCAAAACTGCAAAAATTAGGCTTGTTGCAATAAAATACATATTAGACTTCGTTCTCACCGACAAGTTCATATTTGAATAATGTAGAATGCAGAACATGACAAACCAAACAGTCAGTTATTTCAAAGAAGTAAAATATGATACAGTATGGTCAACTCTGTACATAAACAAACCAACAAACAGTGAATTTCCTAGAAAAAGGAATTCGTTAATTTATTCAGTTCGCGATTTCATGTGACAAATACTGCTTACCTATCCCACCAACAGTTCCGACGCCCCGGGTAAGTAGCTTAAACCACCAGGAGGCTTGATCGTCCTGTCTAGCAGCCTGGTCACCTTGAGATTGCATGTTTTAATCTAATGGCATAAGAAAATATCTATTGAGACATCGCCGTATGAGAATGACAAATTTGAGACGTGGATGTTTACATGCCTCGTTTTGGATTTTGCGGGAGAAGGGAGAGAACTCAAAAAAAAATGTTACAAAAAAGATCCCCATCAAGAGTTATCCTTCTTGTTACAATTTCGTGATTCGCGTTCACAGTTAATTTTTTGGTTTGGTAAAGAAGGCTTTGTCCTTTTTTTCAAATTTGCCTTTAATTTTCATATCGGAAAGTGATTGCTGTTACCGGGGACCATAATAATTCCAGTTATAATGGAATTAAAACCAAATTAATGCGTGAACTATTTCGGTATCCTCGCCACAGTTGATAATATAGCTTAGTTCATAAAGTTTATTCGTAAAGAAACTGTCAATATTTGATGTATTTAAAGCTCGTGCTGCAGTTATCGATAGATAGCTAACGTCAGAATTTATAATAAACTTGATTTTGATGAGATTTCCGATTTAGGAGACTTTGATATTTTGTCTGTGTATTGAAACACATCGCCTGAAGGGAATTATAAATTTAATTGCCACAAACTAACATGCACTGTCCAAATAATCATCTTCAGTGTGTGATTATGATACTTCGTGCAAACATGGCTCACGTGTTAAATATTTAAATTACACTTTCTACGTGCTGTCGGTGGTAAAGGCGTTATATACAGATCGAAATATCACCTTCTGGTAAACAATCTTATTCTACATTATCATAGTTTTTGTAGTGCTGCATATTCTTTGTTCTAAGT
The DNA here is from genome assembly GCA_008271625.1 of Lutraria rhynchaena. Classification (NCBI taxonomy): domain Eukaryota; kingdom Metazoa; phylum Mollusca; class Bivalvia; order Venerida; family Mactridae; genus Lutraria; species Lutraria rhynchaena. The sequence goes on along the minus strand of VIBL01000001.1, from coordinate 11,617,553 downwards.
AGACAAATAATCATATCACTTCCAGTAAGCACTTTACTTTGTTTAATACTCATCAACATTGTTGATTAGATATTACATCACATTTTACTGGTAGAATAGCCATGCGCAGATGCTAAGTTGAGAAATTTTCTTGTCCGCTCATAATGAAATAGATGTACATTTATGTACTAAAATATTTACTGTACGTAAACGTTTTATAATAAGTATATTGACATTTACTTCAGTGATATACAAACAGTTATAAATGGCAAAGCTTTATTTTAATAGTGAATTGTCTGCGTGTGAAGGTTTAAACTATTGCAAGTGAAGGTTTCTCGGAGAATCTTTTTTCTTTTCAATTATGATGTCTCATATAAATATTTTTTTCAATTACTCCTCACCGTAAAACACACTCAGTTGTCTTTATTTATATCATTACTATACTGTATTATTCTTACAGTTATTCAATGATTTTTACAGATTAATGAGTCTATCATTAATGCTGGCTTATTTTCAGGTTCTCGTGTCGTAAAACTATGGACGTAGTGTACGTGATATTTGCGTGTTTATCTCTATCGTCGCTTGTTCATTCGACCTTTCGTGCTCGTGAGAACGGTGTCGCTAAGACTATTGAAGAGCAGAATAAAATGGAAGAACAACTGAGATCATCATTTGATAAACTATTTAGTGCTTACAAAAAGAACTCAACATTTTATAAATCCTACGTGATGTACGTGTATGACAAGTCGTGTAACCATAGCTACGAACATGGTCTCGCTGGCGCCTTTTTGTTGGCCGTACTCTCTGAAAGAAAGTTCGTCATAGACCCGATTATGAGTCTTCCATTTTATCGCGAAATTTACGATCTAAACAGTGGAGACTGGCAAATTGATGAATCTATGTTCATCCATAAGTCTGCAAGAGCCGTGTTCCATCCAACATCCACAAAAGCGGAGTGGGTTACAGAGGTACACAGAATGCAGACATTATTTGAAACAATAGATTTTGAAAGACATTTTACTTCTGATATTATGATTGTGACCGGAGATAATCAAATTGTACAAGATTTGAGGCGACATCCACGAACATCGAGTAAACTTCCGTGGCTTTACCAGACCCACGTGACTGATTTTATACGTCTGGTACATAACGGGTTATTCCGTGTGAAGAAACGCTTGATGGACAGGATAGAATCCAGCTTGATCGGACATGACGGTGACGGGAATTTGGTGTGCTTTGCCGGGTACAAGAAGTATATGAAAGAAGATAACTTGGAGAAATGGATGTCTTCTTATCTAAACGATAATTATAAATTTTATTTGAGTGACGATGACAATTATATTCACAATTATGATTTTAGGGACGAAATGAAAAGTAAAATTGTTCATTTGGATATTGATTCAATTTTGCAATCCGAAATTTTGACTGGGTATGAACGGCTAGACAGAGGTCTATTGAAGCGAATGATTGAAATCCATGTTTTTAAGTTTTGCGACGTATTGGTAACGACAGAAAATTCATTTGGTCTTTTGGCCGCTAAACTACGAAGAAATTCGAATAATTTATTCTGCTACAGGAATAATACAATCATCCCTTGTACGCGTGAATTGATTGGAGGAACGTTCCGGACTGAAGATTCTTTGGTTCAGCCTGTAGATAAGATTTACTTATGCGTTAGAAAGGTTGTGAAGTGCAAAAAACATTAAAGATGATTCAAACGCATATAGAACTGTCATTTTCCCCGAAATTTCAATCTCTTTCATTTATAAAACCACCTGCTTAGCTCAATAGTTAAACGTTAAGTTCATTGATCTCGGGTTCCTGGGTGCGGCACACGTTCTCTGTGATAATTGTATGAAGACAGTGCGTCTAGGGTTGTTTGTCCTCCATCACTGATCCGAGTGATTCAGATAGAGAAGTTGACCGCTACTTGTAGAGAACAAGATTAATACTTGTGCAGAGTCCCCAAAAAACAACGGGGCTAGATTAATTGTCCGATAAATAACTGATACAATGCTGCAAAAATTCAGAATTAATGTCGCTTGTAAAATATCCGAACGTAGAGCAGAGGGAAAATATGCTTCGGTAGATACACGAGGGAGTAATTTATAAATACGCATAAACATACGAAGGTACGTGCGTAATGTAAAAACAATCCACATATAAGTTGAAATTGTCACTTCGCCTTCAGGAGACAAAAACAAAGGAGGGAAAGCGTCTTCTGACGTGCTATCAAAATTTTCTGGAGGAGGTCCCCACAAACCCCCAAACTCCCCCCACCCACACCTTCGATTTTCACCTTTGGCGTGTATACTGTTTTATTTTCCCTGGTAACGTCACTGCATACATATAAGCGCTTAGGTGGTATATATTTTGTCTCTATTTATGGAATATTGATGATCCTCGGAATACAATTACATCACAGATATTACCTTCATGAGTGTTAGCATCTTGTATTGCCTTCACAGTGATGATGTTAATATAATATACATACATTGTATTTGTGTAATTCTAATTTCACTCATCGATTTAACTATAGGCACTCGGTTTTCGTCATTTTCATACAACTACAGACTACAGACGTTTTTCTTATACACACAGCAGCGGCATGAAGATCTTTTGACAGATTTACGTTGTTTGATGAGTTTAGATAAAAAAATAACATCTGTACGGTTATAAAAAACACTGAAACAAAGTGCTTATGGATTTAACAGTTATGTACAAATACAAATACAACAGAAACTGTTCATTTTATTTATATCGGCTAAATACACGTGTAATGAACGTCTTTTGAAAGTTAAACATCAACTTTCAGAGACAAAAGTACCAACAAACGATAGAATGTCCCAATGAAATGTACACTGTAATAAGACAAAAGAACATTGAGTTGGAACCATCAGCATTTGTAATAAAATATTACCAAAAAGAAATTCGGACTAAATATTTAAACACAATGTAAGGGTACAGTATAATTACATGTATATTTGAAGGATATTTGCGTATTTGTTTTTTTCTAATCGACATTAGTTTTGTTTTCCCCAGTGGAAATATCTGTTCCCAATAATTTTATCATCGAACCATAATTTGTTATAGAAACACAGCGACGAAATAACAACATCTGGAATGAATTAATGGAGGGAATCAGTTTCACAGGAATTAATTCCTGCAATAAACCCGACGTTTATTTGCAGACCGTGTGCTGGGTACATGTAACACCCCCTGTGCTGTTTACTTCATTCTATCAAGTGTGATTATAACCGCTTACTTGACAACTTGGCTTTAGCCACATTAACCAGACATCAACCTAAACTGGTACCCGTTGACTTTGGTGCCTTTGGTGCACTGAAACATGGAACGGGGACCAGTTTAACATCAACGAGCCACCGAATCAATTTTCTAGAATGACAGTATCTATTTCTTTTATCTTATCAGCAAAAGATGCACTAGATAATAGAAACAATAGACAATTAAAGTGTTGTCAGTATGATATTCATCTCAATCAAGTTTATATCCTGCCGCGAGTTCTCAGACGGAAGTACTTCACGGAACAATGCTATATACAAGTTGGCGTACTTGAGATCGATCTTCTCAATCGAAGATTTTTATCTAAGTATTATCTTATTCGAAACTTCTGAAAAACTGTTTTTAACAGCGAAAATCTGAAAACATTTCAATCTGTCTACGCAGGCGCAGGCGCATGCGCACACACACCCACACACTGTATCACTTCAATTCAGAGATACGAGTTTCTTATAAATCGGTCGGAGGTAGCTTTAAATGTCGCAAGACGGTGCGCTGTTAGAGCTGCAAATACTGATATCGGCAGTCATATCCTGAACAAACGAATTAAATCTGCTTATGTCACAAGACTACATGTATAAGACAGACTTATAATTTGGCGACTTTTCCAGCTTTAACGGTGGAGGAAAATCCCAGGCGTACACGAGGTTAGAACCATTGATCTTCTATAAGCTAGCTGGACAGTTTCCTCACGTGCGAAATTTGGTTCTGAATGGGATTCGAACACACAGGGGCTAGCGATTATAATTGTCAGAGACCATAACCACTATGCCCTGGAGGCCCCTTTTCTTTTAATGTGCACTTGATACTTTGAAGAGGGTACACACAAATTTATTTTTTTACATAAATTAGATAAAGAACGCAATTTTTTTTTCATTTTTCATTATTATAATTTTGTTACAACGAACATCTTTTTATTAATAAAACTCATGTGTATTATAAAAATAAATTACGTTAACATATAACAAAACATACATGACAAAACATAAATTAGTACAACCTGGAAAAATGACAATTTTATGATCAACTCGACGTGGACTTATTAGAAAAATATGAAGGACCATAGGCTTGTTTAATAAATACGTTGTCTGTGGGATTTCGCAGATAATAGTACATATCGTCGGATGATCGTATGTCATTTTTCCCATTTGAGAAAATCGCATTTGAAGTTTTGAACTGCAAGTAATGGGTTTGTGGAATTTGGATTAACCCTATTTAGGATAGACCTGCAAGCAGGTATGTATAATCGTTGTAAAGAGCTCATCTTATTATTGCCAAAAATTGAGTTACCAGGTTGTAGAAATAAGCCGACAATATGTACTGTTATCTGATATCTCTGCGAAATATCCCTGACAATGCATGTATTAACCCAGCCTATGATTCTCCATATTTTTAATATATGTATATGACTTTGTTAATTCTAACAATATATATGTATATATTCTAACAATTAGGTCACTACGTTAAGAAATTGCATTGGTCCGAGGCTTTACTGTATTCGGTCGATGGATTTTGAATTAGTATGTTTGTCGTGGGTACTGGATTCTTGTACAGACTTTACCGCATCCATCTTGACAGCATATAGATCCGCGTGAACAATCATTGTCGCTCAAACAGTTTCTTCTTGGATCAAATTGACACGTTGTAAACCGATTGGAAGATGGTGGGCATCGATCTGAAATTTTGAAGTGAAAGTTATTAGTACATGTCTTAGACACTGATACATATGCCTTTGTCAGGTCAGTATGTCTGTTTATCATCCCTTGTCCCTGTCTGATAGATTACAGTGTAACCTCTCCAGAGCGGCCCTCTCTTGAACAACAACCTCCCTTCAACAACAACATGACTTCCCCCCACTGTATGATTTAACTATCAATTTAACCTCTATAGGACATCCTGTCAACAACAGCATAATTTTGCTCCTACCAAATGGAGAGGTTGCACTGTAGTTGTAAAACATGTCCCTGTTATTTATCGCCTTTGTGTACGACACACAACTATTATTAGTTTGCACTGTCACATCTTTCTCAGAGATTTATATTGGAATTACAATAAGCAATTATCCTGTTGCACAAGTATGTTTCAAACACTGCTATGACTTTGAAGTAAGTCACGTATTATGCAGCATGTTTAATTTCAGAACCGCTCTGATCTCTTTTATTATACAGTGTTTAATATAAACAACTTAATGAACTCGGTTTGGTCAGCAAATTACACAAACATATGCAAAGAAACATTGGCAATATTTTGGCGACTGAATCTGTCATCACACACGTTCCCTATTGACTTACCATTCTGGTTGCTTTGTGGGCGGCAGCATCTTCCACCTGCATCGGGGAAGGTACCATCATAACGGCACTCATAACCGTGATGACACGGGATGGCAGCGATACCACCACAAAAACTGTCTCGTATACAATCAGTATTATCTGAATCTGAAATATAAACGTGTGCAATATTCTACATGGTTATACATAAAACAATGTTTTAATAGTTCTGTTTCCATGATCAACTGTCAATTACCACAGAACACGCGCCAATTAGCGTTATTTTTTTACCTAGGTAATTACTTACCTAGCTAGAAAGATTAGTCATGCACCACATGATGGAATGCTTTCAACAACAATTAAAAATACCCATATGTACAATGTATACTAGTCTATGAACATGTTCGACTCCACTCTTACGTACAATGTTGGAATATTTATGTAAATATGTTCATTGGTGTATCATTAATTTATGTAATCGCATGACTGGTTCAATCGGTAAACCTGTTGGTATGATGTGCTGTTAAAATTGTATCCTACAAGATCGTGTCTGCAAATTAGTGAGAATTTCGACCTAGGCTCGCTTTCAACATGGCGGCATGAATTTATTCACACTTTTTGGTCATATGAATATAATCAATACCACTCGTTTACAATGTTTAATTAGTTTGTAAGCGGACAACGTAGGAATATTTATACAACATGCTAAACAAGGTGAGAAATGTCGATTTCTGTACATAATGGATGATAGATGATTTAGAAATTACAGATAATTGATAGTTCTGAATAAATGAATCGTTATTTTTAATGCCCCAAATAAGTAAAATACATCTGGTAATCAGTTGTTATGGTGAACTATATTTAAATTTTAGAACTTAGAGAAATTAACAATGAAAGTTGAATTATTAAAGTTCCTTTGAAATGCTAATTACCTGGGCAGCATCTTTGATTTCTGCATGTATATCCACTTGCACACTGTGATCCGGATCCCCAGGCAACACATGACCCATAGCATCTTGGTTGTGTCACGGAAACTATAAAATAAGAAAACGGTGTTTGTTCAGCGTATGTTTTACTTGTAATGGTTAATATAACGCAATAATTACAGTTACAACAATTCGATTCCTTAATTCCAGAAACATATAAATTCATTTTTTTTTGTTTTAAGAAAATCGCGTGTGAAGATTGTGAGGTCACTAGAAAATGAATGTGTTAGACATTTGTGGCGCAGTGATTTAGCCTCTTCATGTTAGAGCTACAAGCATATAAGTTAATGCATATTGTAGAAAGTTTTGAGACAAATCCAACAATAGCAAAGAGCTATACGCTTCTGGAATTAAGGTGACGTTTGTTTTAAAACGGTCTGTAAAGTTGACAGGTTTGTTCCGTGTAGATAACACAGACCTAGTAAGACTGATCAGTACTGGTAGGTAACCATTTGTTAATTTTGAAATTAGTTGGCACTAAGGCCCATGTGGACATACAAGTAAATACATGAAATTAAAGAGACCTGACACATGGCAAAGGAACAATTTCACAACGTAACAGCCTTATACGTGTACATGGCGAAATGAAAGCTACTGTCTCACTACTCTATTTATAACAGTTAACAGTAAACAAAGTAAAGCATGAATAAAGAACCCAAAGTCATATATGACGGAAAGATCCCGATATCGCCGAGGTTCAAAACATACCCGCAATAAAGGGATAAACTACCTACATAAAATTAGCGAAATTAACCATGAAAGTTGAATTATTAAAGTTCCTTTGAAATGCTAATTACCTGGACAGCATCTTGAATTTCTGCATGTATATCCACTTGCACATTGTGATCCGGATCCCCAGGCAGAGCATGATCCATAACATCCAGGCTGTGTTACTGAAGATATGATTGGGAAATTTATTTTAGGGTACATTCTAATAAAACATAATAAAACATCGGGGCCGCTAAAAGAGTTATTAAAGAGTATAGGATTTAAGAGGGTTCTGAAAAAATACATCGTATTATAATTAGGACTCATGATGCTATTTACCTGGTGGATCTATGCAGCATTGACCAGCTCCTGAAAATGGGCTACTCCTTTGACATGTACTTCCGTGAGGACATTCTGGGAATCGGTTTATTCTACACGGACCGTATGTGCCTCTTGGGCATTGGGTTGGCGCCGGATGAATAAGCGGTGGCTGTGTGTGTGGACGCTGTGGATTCGGGCGTCTTCTTCCATAACCTGTCTGGCCAACAATTACTGTAAAATGCAATAATATCAAAATTAGAACATTTTTAATTGGGAATTTTTTTTTAAAATGTGTCAAAGCGTGTTCTCATGCTAAGCTTTATACAGCATTCTGAGTATTTTTGTTGTTGTTGGAGACGAAACTTTGACGTATCGCCCGCAGAGCAAAGAAAAGCTATATGATAATAATATATGCATGTATATGAATGTCTTTCTATTTCATTGGAGGTTAATCGTAATATGAGTGGTTAACGAGGCGTATAGATAAGAATTATACCGAAATATTAATAATGAAAAGATATGTTTTTTTAAAGAAGTTCGTGATTTTATTTAATTTTTTAAAAAAAATCAATGAAATTTCCGTAATTCGTATAATGATTAAAATCCAGTTTTATATCTACCTGTTTGTTTTTATACTAATCGACAAAAACATAAATCAGTTCTATACATAGATTTTTAAAACAACGCAACATAAGGACACATTTTAGTGGTAAATACACCATTTTGCTAACTTGCCCCAGAAAATGTTAACTGTATGTAAGTATTAAATAGGAGCCTTCGTGGCCAAGAGGTTATGGACTGTGACTAGTAATCACTAACCATTCACTGCTGTGAGTTCGAGTCTCAGCTGGGACCAAATATTTCACATATGAAGTTGTTCAGCTAGCTTACGGAAGGTCGGTGGTTCTAACCATGGTGTACGCCTGGGGTCGTCCTTCACCGTTAGAGTAAGAAAGTCGCAAAATGATCCTGGTTGCTGGTTCTTCGTCAAACCCCAATGACAAAAAATGTTTGATTATACAAACGCACATTTTCCAAATTATAACAGAAATACGTAAATAATAATTTAAAACAAACAATTGTTAGCACTTACCTGAAACGACAGAAAACAGAACTGCTAGGTATAAAAACGCCCGCATGATTACAATTTAGATGAAATTGAATGTCGTATAGAAGTTTCAAAACAGTCGAGTATTTAAACTCAGATAATAACTTTGCAGTTGGCGATCATATTTAAATAGTAGAATTATCCGGACACACACCTGACTGAATGATTTGTCATTGGACGAAAACAAAGATACGTAAGCGAGCCATTAAAATAAAAATTAAATCATGAGACAAATTATCTTAAAGTAACACCACCAACTTTTGATGAGACTCCATCAACGAATAGAAACTTTCCACTTTATCATTTGAATTCATGCCTAGGGTCGTTTTTGGTACAAAACGTGTATCGACAATGATGCTGGTCAAACGCTGTTTGTCGAGGGACCAATCTACGACAGGATCTTATTGAAAATAAAGAAATACTTGGTACAGTAAAGGAGACTGACCCGGCTGTATGTCTATCTGTAAACATCGGCAATAATTACAATCGTTTGCTTGCCGCGGGGACAGCACCTTTAATTATGTGAGTAAATTCATATGTTCAGCTACTATCAATCAAATTGTTGAAGTACGTACGTCATCTGAGGTTAGTAGCATTTGCTTTCATTGGTGTATTTGCTATAGTTTAATTTTACATTTAAATACCTCAAACTGTTTAATGATGTTTAAGAGCAAGCCAATGATGTTCAGGAAATGTCAGGTACACAGAGTAAATACGTGAACACGAATACTTAAAGGTCACATTTGTAAAAACATCTTCATTAATAGATATGTGTTTTATGTACAGTAGTTTGTCCGCTTGGCTCACTAGATAGTGAGTGGGTTTATAGACACTGGATTCGTGAGTTGGAACCCTTGGCAAGTCACATGTTCTCTGGGTTGAGTTAAGTTAGATGAAGAAGGCATTGGTCTATGGTCATTTGTCATGAATTGTTAATTATTCGTGCAAAGATGTTGGCAGTAACATGCGGAGAAGAGGGTTAGGACTGGTACTGAATGTAAAAAAAAAACTGGACACAGTAACCATCCACTGCTGAGAAAACGAGAAGGTAACAAAAATATTTTTATATTCATTTTGTAAGGTCAGGTTGTTAAAAACGTCTGGAATTAATGCTGACGTTAAACTGAAATTGAGATTTCGTCGTTTGATCCATGTTTGATTCATGTAATTATTTTTACTAACAAAACAAAACCCCGTTATATTCGTTTACTGAATAATAATTATTATGTATACAATATGATGCTCTATACTATATATGTTGAAGATCTTCTTTGGTATTCATAGACAGACCTTTGGGCAATTGGGATAATCGTAGTCAGTAATCATATGTAATGAATTGTATTAGATTACAAACAGCTTGCGTCAACATGATAAACAAATACGGGTTCATTTATATAATTTATATATAAGAATTCATGCGGAGCCCCTAAAGTGACATTCTATACTTGTCTTAATATTTTATGTATGATATATTTTTTTTGTATTATATTTCAACTTGTGTCGTTCGTTTTCATTTCGTTTTTACGAAATAACAATTCGCAATTACGAATTAGTATTTCTTTTGTACGAATTATCATTTCGAGATTACGACATTATATTTCGTAATCACGAAATAATAATTCGTAAAAACAAATATTATTTCGTTAAATACGAAATAGTATTTCGTATAAACGAAGTAATAATTTGTAATTACGAAATGTTATTTCGTAAAATATAAGTGTAGAATGTCACTTTAGGTGCTCCGTACATTCACGACTGTCGCGTGGTTTTGTAGTAAGGTTAGAGGTTGGTAAATTCGTTTGATGGAGCGAAAGAATGGGTAAGCATTATAAATTTCAATCTTCTACGTAGTGACTTTTTATGACTTTTTCTTCGTCTTTATTTAGCAGATTCCTACGAAAAATCGTTCCATTTCAAACATGTTAAGAACTGGATGTAAAAAGTGAACAAAAACGTGACAAAAAGCAAAAATGTTGTCACTGATGCATCGGTTAACGAACTAACCAATCCAACGCAGTGACCTCCTCTTACATACATCTTTGTTACACACAACAATACTCTGAAAGTCTTTAAAATTGTACCACTCGATTTTTGCCAGAAACTTCAATTTTAATGTCTCTTAATTGCGAATTAGTATTTCGTTTATTACGAATTAAAAATATTTCGTTATTACGAAATACTAATTCGTTATTACGAAATGTTATTTCGTAAAAACGAAATAAAAAAGAATGCTACTAGTTAAATTATAAGTGTAGAATGTCACTTTACATGCTCCGTATGAAAGTTAGTTGTTATCATAATGCTTATTAGTAAAGCTTGAGAATGTTAATTTAAACACACAGAAAAAAATGTTTTAATGGAACCACGAAAGCTTTTCGCATTTTACATTTGATTTCCCATGATTTGAATCAAATTAATCCGAAGGTGTTTTAAAGGTTAAGATGAAAAGACGAATAAATTAAGAAACCGCATTCATTAACATAATTATGACGCTACGCTTTAAAAAACAAAGTGCTTTGATGGACATTTCTTTATCCTATGACGCTAGAACAATAACAATAATTATTGTAACGTATGCATGCATTAGAATAAGGTGAAAAAAGTTTGATAATTGATGAAACACGTGGATTGTTTACAAAGTGAAACCTCGATAATGAGACCACCTTCGGGACCCGAAAAATCGGTCGTATTAATGAGTTGGTCTCATTATCAAGTTGAATTATAGGGGAGTATATGAAGGCCGGTCCGAAAATGGACGTTATAGTAAGGTGGTCGTAATATTGAGGTGGTCGCTATTTGAGGTTTTACTGTAGTCTGTAGTCGCTTAATTCCGATCGCCGTATTTGTTACCATAGTACCTGCCACCTATATACTTTGTCCGCTCTATCTCGCAACACTCAATTTACGCACTTAAATAGTAATCTTTGGGTTTAGATAGTTACGTTTATTTCTTTTGGAAGGGAAATCTTACAAAATCTTACAAAATCTTAAACGCAGTTTTTCAACAATTTTCAGTCATATACGGCAGCCGGTTCATCTTACCAGTTTTCCTGGGCTGCGTACTAACCAGTACTAACTTACCCTTCCACAAGGAGCCGGCAACATGTCCACATATGGAGAAAAATCGACAGTTTTGGCAAATTTTCTTAGAAGGGTATTTCCTGCCGGGTCCCCCCCCCTGGATCCGCCTATGCAAAATGAATCAATGTATGTCTCAAGTATATCTTACCATAAAATCATCCTCGCACATACTTCGTGCGTCATTGATAAGTTCCGTACTGTGCATGAGCGATTTATCATCTCGACTCTCGAAAGTTACATGAGAACACGAAATACTTCGAAACTTGTATTCCAAACTATGCTTCACCGATCTTACAAACTACATTTAGATACTACACTGTCTCTAACAGCAAATAATAAAAAAAATGTATCATTATACCATTTTATTGCAAACAAAACCCGCCCAAAACACGCAGTAAACACCTGCTCAGGTACACAACGTTCATATTAATCTCCCTGGCGCAGATTTCATTTGTACTGCGTTAATTAATCAAATTTTTAACAGTTTACCAACAGCCATAATGTGCATATTTATACACACCAAAATATAGAATTAAATGTATCTTATCAGCAGCGAAAACTTAGCACAGTCACGAGTCTGGTGGAGGAAATTTGAGTTTCAGCGCGTATATGTGTGTTTTTCTACGGAAACCTTTCCTCACCATATTCCTTTCTCCTTGAGACTGGTTTTGTTTTAAAAAATGTCTGAAACAGCTACCGACCTGATGGCACATTAAACAGATACTCAATGCACGAGTTAATTTTGTATCGTTATCCATTGCCTATGGCAATTATTTAACTAAAGTGCTTCCCCGTGACAAGGGTCATCAGCTGGGGTGGACACCAATTCTCCAACACGTTGATACCATTGAACACCAGCTTTGATATGTATCGGAAAATATTACAATAAGGACTGAACATATGTTATGTTCGCCGTGATCTGAACATGATTAGTCATGTTTACAGTCATAAAACCAGCCAGTAACGAAAGTTGCACTGAATACATATACATTAACGTGTCATGCACGAGAAAAATGGAAACGTGTGGATATCAAACAGTCCGTATAAAAAATTCACATGTCTGAATATAGCTTTTATAGCATAACTTAAGGTAAATATGGCTGTCTTGAAAATTGATATATATTAATATATATATATATATATATATATTAATAACATTGAATAGTTCAAATAGTGGACCGATTATATAACACTTATTAGTCCAAATAGCGGACTGATTATATAGTACATAATAGTTCAAATAGAGGACTGATTATATAGTACTTAATAGTTCAAATAGAGGACTGATTATATAGTACTTAATAGTTCAAATAGAGGACTGATTATATAAATCTTATTAAAACTTATGAGTTTATGTAAAAGTAATAATCTGTGTATTGCAAATGAAAGGCTTGAGGAAGGAAAATGTACTTACAATGCAATTTGTAGAAACAAAAATGTTTCAAGTACGGTTGACTATCTTATCACTATTTTATTTTTTGCTTTGTTTTTTATGTGACTTATTGTCACTGGGGTTTAACGCCGTTTTTCAACAATTTTTCAGTGATATACGGCGACTTGCTTACCTAACTGGACTGTATGCTAACCAGTACTAACTTACCCTTCCACAAGGAGCCGGCAACGTCTCCACATATGGAGGAAAATCGACAGTTTTGGCAAATTTTCATAGAAGGGTATGACCTGCCGCGACCGGGATTCGAACCCGGATCGCCGGGTTACAAGTCCAGCGCACTATCCACTGGACCACTATCTTATCACTTATTACGATAATTTCAAATATATATCAAATATGTATGTGAATGAATTTATTGAGTTTTCGGACCACTGTCCTGTGTTAATAAAATAACTGACTGATTCTATTGCACTTTTTATTTCGACTAGTGGACTAAATATGTAACACTGGTTATTTCGACTAGTAGACTGAATATGTAACACTGGTTATTTCGACTAGTAGACTGAATATGTAACACTGGTTATTTCGACTAGTGGACTGAATATATAACACTGGTTATTTCGACTAATAGACTGAATATGACACACTGGTTATTTCGACTAGTGGACTGAATATGTAACACTGGTTATTTCGACTAATAGACTGAATGTGTAACGCTGGTTATTTCGACTAGTGGACTGAATATGCAACACTGGTTACTTTGACTAGTGGACTGAATATGCAACACTGGTTATTTTGACTAGTGGACTGAATATGTAACACTGGTTATTTCGACCAGCAGACACAAATCATGTTTTCACATTATTGTAATTCATATTGTATTATACCAGTAATGTTATGGTTGGGTTCCTTTTTCAAGTGTTTCCACATTTTCCGAGCTCGACTTGTCCTACTTTCGCCTGTTATGTGATTATACTATCTTATATTCACTGTGTGTATTGCCTTATTTACAAATGTAAACAAATAAGTGTACATGCTTGAATTGTGAAATTTTCGTTCCTTTGTCCGTGTTGGAGTTGACCTTTACCCGACCTTTAGAATTCGTGTACCATCTTCACTAAACATGGTCACAATTCAACTATTGGTGTTGATTTTTTTCGGTGCATCCGTCTATTATCAGTTTTGACCTATATTTCTTGGCATGACGTATTAATAATTCAGTGGAATACCCTTTTGTGAAAATTTGGCAAAAATGTCCATTTTCCTCCACATGTGGAGAAGTTGCCGGTTCCTTGTGAAACCGTAAGTTAGTACTGGTTATTATACAGTCCAGGAAAACTGGTGAACCGGTCGCCGTATGTAACTGAAAAATGGCTGAAAAACGGCGTTAAAACCAGTGACAATGTCACATAAATACAAAACAAACAATACGCTTTATGTAGATTGATTGTGAGTTTTGGTAAACATAAGAATTAATTCATTTTTCAGATTCTTCCAAGAGGGTAGACGTTTGGAAATTCGATTCAGTATAAAAGTAGTTAAAATGGATGAAGCGCCTATGTTTACATACTAGAAATCCAATGTAGTTTACAGTAGAACATAGTTGTAATGAAGTCCTGGGGACCTGAAGAATCACAGCATAATATCCCGGGTTCTCGATATCTATACAATATAATTTCACGGTATTTGCCTGGATTATCCAGCGGAAATAACGAATGTCTTTGCTATAAGCATAGTATAACCTGTATTGTAAATTTAGTCTCGTGTAGATTGGTGTCCTTGCACATTTGACTTGTAAACAAACAAATAGATGAATGACCCTCAAAAATATAAGGTCATTTATTAAGTTATTGTTCAAATTAAATAATTCATCGCATTTGGTTGAACGCATTTTGTGCAGACATTCTGTGCTGGTCTGTAGACCACGATTAATGGCCTTGTACATTCTGTGCTGGTCTGTAGACCAGGATTAATGGACTTGTACATTCTTTGCTGATCTGTAGACCACGATTAATGGACATGTATAATCTGTGCTGGTCTGTAGACCACGATTAATGGACTTGTATATTCTGTGCTGATCTGTAGACCACGATTAATGGACTTGTATATTCTGTGCTGGTCTGTATACCACGATTAATGGACTTGTACATTCGGAACGTCTACTTTAAAGACATGATTGCATTTTCTTAAAAAAACATAGCTATAGCTGTCGGCTATTTAACATAATTTATACTGAAACGAACACAAAACATTCAAAATGCAATCCATTATTACGCAGAAACAGTTCATAAGACAAATGGTTCTTTCTATTTATTAACTGATAGTACATACAGGCAGGATAATCTTCTTTGATTTTTTCATCAATAAGCTGTAGTACTGAATTAAAATTATCAAGATAAAACACATCATTCTCCTTATTGATGTAAATTATCCACGGTATAATGTTGATACATCAATGAATATACATAGTAAATCGTAAATAATTTTATACTCTGAACATTAGTTATTATTTTTGTTTTACTTATACCCAGCATTGGGGTACGTGCAAACTTTTCCGCATGCGCTGCTACAACAAATACCCCCACGAGGACAGTCTGTAGATTGATAGCAGCTACGGGAATGTTGTGAACAGGGGACGTACGTTGGGCATTGATCTGAAAAGACATCTTTTTAAGTAAACACATCATGTATACTATAAAACATCGGAATAGCTCAGTATTATATTTACTCTAAGTTGTAATACACCCGTAATAGCAGGCAAATAAAATTAACAAATATCATTTTCTTTGTGAAATAAATGCTCCGGAATACGTTGTACAATACATAATGTTGATCGTTCATGAGACCATTCATAGAGTAGTCTAATTTCGTGTTGTAATAAAATGATATATATTTAACTTACATTTATACATTGAAAAAGATATATCGCTCGTAAATATAACATTTCGTCATAGAATGACTCCAAACATGATTGTTTTCAAAGTATCGAAGTATATAATAATTATAATGTCTTAAATTTCACACTACATAACCGTATAATTATTTTCATAAAGAAAATTTTGCGCAATCAAAGACGTTTGTTTTCTTCTTTTTGAACCGATTTTTTTATGTTTCATCTATACTTCGACTTGAAAAATAAGACCACAAATTGTTTTCACTTGTTTATGACCTCAAAGTGGCTCAGAGGTCAGGACATTGCACTATTCAAATCTACACTATCTAAATCATTTCAAAGTAAAACATAACGCAAAACCAGATTATGTATAAGTGCATGAAACTTTATAATAATAAAATGCCGAGTTAGATAGAAAACTTTGTACGTAATTGTCCGACGTCCGACGATGAACATGTTGCTATCTGTATGTTCTTTTTAAGTCACAAAAGAAATAAATATAAATTACCAATGACTTATATTCTAATCCGTATGATCAACGTAGCTTTTAAGTAGTGTTATTTATTAACATAAATAATGTGTATTTATATTGAATAACTACTGTTACTTGGTCTACTAAAATGCAAAATAAACATACTTTTTTCTTATTCCGGCGATCAGTTTAAATCAGTTTCCATAGTTCGATATTCCTCATATCTTTTATCCCAGTAACATTTAAAAAATATGTTACTATTTTTATGAGCGCAATTTTATACAAAAGATGGAATAAGACAAATCCGTCCATAAAAGTAAAATGTTTTGATATTACGTCATTAACAGGAGTGATCTGTACATACTAGTATATTTGAGCCGCAACCTAATATTCATGAAATATTAAATCTTCGCAATAAAAGCTTAGCTTAAGGTCAAAAGTTGAAGTATAAGACATGCAATAGATAGTCGCAAAAATAGATCAACCGACCATATTATTCAAAGATAAACAGATAAAAACTTCATTAGTTTATAAAAAAACAGTTGACAATAATGTCAATTATTATGTCATACATAGTCTTCGAAACAGACAGTGATTATCACATAGGCAAACATGTTTTATAATTAAGCGTATGGTGTGATATAAAAATACAATTACCGTTTGGACAGCATGCATAGTAGTTCTCAGCTAATTGCTCGCACGTTTCTGTGGGGCTACACTGATTCGATGCATGGCATAGGTTATTATGTTGTTGTCCATTTGAGCATACTATATCAAGATAAACAAATTCATTTTGTACATCATTGAGTCTTAGAGATGGGAGATGGGGCGGGAGAGAAAGAGAGAGGGGGGGTTGTATTTACTCTCTAGTTTGTTTTGTGGTTTTCCAGAACTTCGGGCCAGTCTCTATACCAACAGTACATCCATACTGTTTTCATTCTTAAAACCCGTTGTGTGGCCGCGGCCATGGTCCAGTGGTTAGTGCGCTGGACTTGTAACCCGGAGATCCGGGTTCGAATCCCGGCTGCGGCAGGTCATACCCTTCTATGAATATTTGACAAAAATGTCGATTTTTCTCCATATGTGGGGAAGTTGTCGGCTCCTGGTGGAAGGGTAAGTTAGTACTTGTTAGAATACAATCCAGGAAAACTGATCAGGTGGACCGGTCGCCGTATATAACTGACAAATTTTTAACCCCAGTGACAATAAATTACATAAAACAAACAATAAAAACCGTTGTTATTCATCGTACAGTACTGAAAATAACACACATTGTACAAAATAACGTCAACATTTTCATTTCTGATAAACGGAGAATTGATATCATATGAGTTCTTGTATATATATGTCACACTTTACATAACCGTTATTAGTACATTCGGCAAAATTGTTTAAATAAGCAGCGATTGTACGATGCATTATGAACTACGTTGTGTGTTCGATTAAGTTCTTGTTTGAAAGACTCAAAAATATGCTTACCTGGAGGTATTTTACAGCATTTACCATGTCCAACGTGACCAGCTGGATATTTACATGTATATCCAGACCAACATTGATCGTCCGTGGTGCATGTTCCAACTGGATTCCCGAAATCACATGTCACAGCTATATAACGAAATGAAGCATTATAGTGGACTACAACATAATTATAATACTTTCATAGCTAAGCTTCGCCACGTATTTTCAGTTTATTTTTACCAAATATTTGATTTTTCACCACATCCTCTGATTTACGATGTGTGTCATCAAGATTACAATTTCGCTAATAGTAAAACCAACTGGCAATTTCACGAGACACGAGACGATCAAAATCATCAAGTATAGGTATCAAGTAAACGCAAATGTCTTTAAGATAACTCCATTATCGAAGAAATGGTCTTTGTTAAGCAAATCGTTCAAAGTCAATTCATTTTTCATAAACAATCTTCATCAATACGATTCATTTTATAGTTTTACAATCGCAATTTTGAACAACAATAGGACATTGTAGATTTATTTATATCCCTTCATGAACGATCAACATTATCTATTGTACAATGTATTCAAGAACATCTATTGTTACAAAGAAAATGATATTTATATTTGGAGTCGCGAACGTAAACGAACAATTACAAAACAAAAATAACAAAATACTAACAAATATACCTTAAAGTCTATGAAATAATAATAAGCATTGGTTTACTTAAAATTCATTGCATTTTCTAAAAAAGGTCAGAACAAATCATACGGCATAATTATGATCTAACTTAAAAATCAATGCTTAATTGATCCAGGATTGAATCCCGGCTGCGGCAGGTCATACCCTTCTATGAATATTTGACAAAAATGTCGATGTTCCTCCATATGTGGAGATGTTGTTTGCTCCTTGTGGAAGGGTAAGTTAGTACTTGTTAGTACACAATCCAGGAAAACTGATCAGGTGGACCGGTCGCCGTATATAACTGACAAATTTTTAACCCCAGTGACAATAAATTACATAAAACAAACAATAAAAACCGTTGTTATTCAACGTACAGTACTGTAAATAACACACATTGTACAAAATAACGTGAACATTTTCATTTCTGATAAACGGAGAATTGATATCATGTGAGTTCTGGTATATATATGTCACACTTTACATATAATTATTAGTACATTCGGCAAAATTGTTTAAATAAGCAGCGATTGTACGATGCATTATAAACTACATTGTGTGTTCGATTAAGTTCTTGTTTGAAAGACTCAAAAGTATGCTTACCTGGAGGTATTTTACAGCATTTACCATGTCCAACGTGACCAGCTGGATATTTACATGTATATCCAGACCAACATTGATCGTCCGTGGTGCATGTTCCAACTGGATTCCCGAAATCACATGTCACAGCTATATAACGAAATGAAGCATTATAGTGGACTACAACATAATTATAATACTTTCATAGCTAAGTTTCGCCACGTATTTTCAGTTTATTTTTACCAAATATTTGATTTTTTCACCACAACCTCTGATTTACGACGTGTGTCATAAAGATTACAATTTCGCTAATAGTAAAACCAACTGGCAATTTCACGAGACACGAGACGATCAAAATCATCAAGTATAGGTATCAAGTAAACGCAAATCTCTTTACGATAACTCCATTATCGAAGAAATGGTCTTTGTTAAGCAAATCGTTCAAAGTCAATTCATTTTTCATAAACGATCTTCATCAATACGATTCATTTTATAGTTTTACAATCGCAATTTTGAACAACAATAGGACATTGTAGATTTATTTATATCCCTTCATGAACGATCAACATTATCTATTGTACATTGTATTCAAGAACATCTATTGTTACAAAGAAAATGATATTTATATTTGGAGTCGCGAACGTAAACGAACAATTACAAAACAAAAATAACAAAATACTAACAAATACACCTTAAAGTCTATGAAATAATAATAAGCATTGGTTTACTTAAAATTCATTGCATTTTCTAAAAAAGGTCAGAACAAATCATACGGCATAATTATGATCTAACTTAAAAATCAATGCTTCATTGATCCGGGATCGAATCCCGGCTGCGGCAGGTCATACCCTTCAATGAAAATTCAAAAAAAATGTCGATTTTCCTGCAAAAGTGGAAAGATGCCGGCTCCTTGTGGAAGGGTAAGTTAGTACTTGTTAGTATACAATCCAGGAAAACTGATCAGGTGGACCGGTCGCCGTATATAACTGACAAATTTTTAACCCCAGTGACAATAAATTACATAAAACAAACAATAAAAACCGTTGCTATTCAACGTACAGTACTGAAAATAACACACATTGTACAAAATAACGTCAACATTTTCATTTCTGATTAACGGAGAATTGATATCTTATGAGTTCTGGTATATATATGTCACACTTTACATATAATTATTAGTACATTCGGCAAAATTGCTGAAATAAGCAGCGATTGTACGATGCATTATGAACTACATTGTGTGTTCGATTAAGTTCTTGTTTGAAAGACTCAAAAATATGCTTACCTGGAGGTACTTTACAACATTTACCCTGTCCAACATGACCAGCATATGGATGTTCACATGTATATCCAGACCAACATTGATCGTCCGTACTGCATGTTCCAACTGGATTTCCGAAATCACATGTCACACCTATATAACGAAATGAAGCATTATAGTGGACTACAGCATATAATACTTTCATAGCTAAGTTTCGCCACGTATTTTCAGTTTATTTTTACCAAATATTTGATTTTTCACCACATCCTCTTATTTACGATTTGTGTCATCAAGATTACAATTTCGCTAATAGTAAAACCAACTGGCAATTTCACGAGACACGAGACGATCAAATATATATTGTACAATGTATCCATTAACATCAATTGTAACAAAGAAAATGATACTTATATTTGGAGTCGCAAACGTTAACGAACAATTACAAAACAAAAATAACAAATACTAACAAATATACCTTAAAGTCTATGAAATAATAATAAGCATTGGTTTATTTAAAATTCATCGCATTTTCTAAAAAAGGTCAGAACAAAACATACGGCATAATTATGATCTAACTTAAAAAAACAACGCTTCAAAAGAATAAGCATGCATCTATTAAAATGAAAGATAATGTGTGGAATGAAGACAACAATATAATTTGGATGTGTTATCTGGTAATTATGACACACCCGGATATATAATAGCTCTATATCTGAAGCAAGACGTTGTTGTTGTAAGGGGTATTCGAATGAATGATTAATTGATCAAATTAATGGATTTACTTCTATTTAATAATATGTGAAATAAAAAGGTTAGAATATAATTTGGATGCGTTATCTGTTCATTATGACATACCTAGATATACAGTGGTTCTAAGTCTGGAGCAAAGACGTCATTAGGGAAATCAGAACACACACAAACCGTATATTAATTCACAGAAGATACGAACCTGGACAGCATGCGTAATTTATGCAGTCGAACCCTTTTGTACAAACACTATCACCCCAACAACTCCCATGAGATGTTTTCCCTCCTGGACATGTAGGCACTGTATAATGATACAAACGTGAGTTGTACTAATATGTCTGATACATATTGAAGGTCGCTACAACACCCATGATTTAACTTTTTGTGTTTATCATTTTTTGTTTATTATTTTCATACTTAAGATGAATTACAAATGAAGATAACTTAGCGACGCATTTAGCAATATTTAAAACATGATTTATCACTGTCATCAAAACGTTACAGCTTAATAAATATTTTATTAACTGTGGAATAGATTCAATTATATATGAACATTTCACTAGAACGAGTTTATACCACCATTTCCACAATAGGGTCTATGCTTACAAATACTTTCAGTGTGGCATACTGGTAAGGTAAATCACCACAGGTTCAGTTATTATTATAAGATAATGTGTTTTGGTGTGAGTGGGTGTTGTTCTTGTAAGGGGTATTCGAATGAATGATTAATTGATCAAATTAATGGATTTACTTCTATTAGAATGGAGCATAATGTGCGAAATAAAAAAGAACAATAGAATTTGGATGTGTTATCAAAGACGTTTGTTTTCTTCTTTTTGAATCGATTTTTTTTGTTTCGACTTCGACTTGAAAAATAAGACCACAAATTGTTTTCACTTGTTTATGACCTCAAAGTGGCTCAGAGGTCAGGACATTGCACTATTCAAATCTACACTATCTAAATCATTTCAAAGTAAAACATAACGCAAAACCAGATTATGTATAAGTGCATGAAACTTTATAATAATAAAATGCCGAGTTAGATAGAAAACTTTGTACGTAATTGTCCGACGTCCGACGATGAACATGTTGCTATCTGTATGTTCTTTTTAAGTCACAGAAGAAATAAATATAAATTACACATGACTTATATTCTAATCCGTATGATCAACGTAGCTTTTAAGTAGTGTTATTTATTAACATAAATAATGTGTATTTATATTGAATAACTACTGTTACTTGGTCTACTAAAATGCAAAATAAACATACTTTTTTCTTATTCCGGCGATCAGTTTAAATCAGTTTCCATAGTTCGATATTCCTCATATCTTTTATCCCAGTAACATTTCAAAAATATGTTACTATTTTTATGAGCGCAATTTTATACAAAAGATAAAATAAGACAAATCCGTCCATAAAAGTAAAATGTTTTGAAATTACGTCATTAACAGGAGTGATCTGTACATACTAGTATATTTGAGCCGCAACCTAATATTCATGAATATTAAATCTTCGCAATAAAAGCTTAGCTTAAGGTCAAAACTTGACAATTTCCAGCTAGCTAGTTGATCTACAGTACAGGTATAAGGTATTTAATAGACTGTCCCAAAGCCGCGACCGTGGTCCAGTGGTTAGTGCGCTGGACTTGTAACCCGGAGATCCAGGTTCGAATCCAGGTCGCGGCAGGTCATACCCTTCTATAAAAAATTGACAAAAATGTCGATTTTACTGCACATGTGGAGAAGTTGCCGGCTCCTTGTGGAAGGGTAAGTTAGTACAGGTTAGTATACAATCCAGGAAAACTGGTTAGGCGAACCGGTCGCCGTATATAACTGAAAATTTGTTGAAAAACGGCGTTAAGCCCCAGTAACAATAGGTCACATGAAAAGAAAACGAAAGACAGTCGCAAAAGTAGATCAACCAACCAGCTTATTCAAACATAAACAGATAAAAATTTCAGTAGTTAATAAGAAAAACCAGTTGATTTTATATTTATTATATTTTTGATAATAATGTCAATTATTATGTCATTCATAGTCATTGAAACGACAGTGATTATCACATAGGCAAACATGTTTTATAATTACGTGTATGATGTGATATAAAAATACAATTACCGTTTGGACAGCATGCATAGTAGTTCTGAGACAATAGTTCGCACGTTTCTGCGGGACCACACTGATTCGATGCTTGACATAAGTTATTATGTTGTTGTCCATTTGAGCATACTATATTAAGATAAACCAATTCATTTTGTACATCATTGAGTCTTAGAGATGGGAGATGGGGCGGGAGAGAAAGAGATAGAGAGGGGGGTTGTATTTACTCTCTAGTTTGTTTTGTGGTTTTCCAGAATTTCGGGCCAGTCTCTATACCAACAGTACATCCATATTGTTTTCATTCTTAAAATCCGTTGCGTGGCCGCGGCCATGGTCCAGTGGTTAGTGAGCTGGACTTGTAACCCGGAGATCTGGGATCGTATCCCGGTCGCGGCAAGTCATACCCTTCAATGAAAATTAAAAAAAATGTCGATTTTCCTGCAAAAGTGGAAAAGATGCCGGCTCCTTGTGGAAGGGTAAGTTAGTACTTGTTAGTATACAATCCAGGAAAACTGATCAGGTGGACCGGTCGCCGTATATAACTGACAAATTTTAAACCCCAGTGACAATAAGTTACACAAAACAAACAATAAAAACCGTTGTTGTTCATCGTACTGTACTGTGAATAAAACACCCATCGTCAACATTTTCAATTCTGTTTGATTTCTGATAAACGGAGAATCTGTATCATATGAGTTCTGATGCATACATGTCACACTTTACTAATAATTTTTAGTACATGCAGCAAAATTGTTTAAATAAGCAGCGATTGTACGATGCATTATAAACTACATTGTGTGTTCGATTAAGTTCTTGTCTGAAAAACTCAAAAATATGCTTACCTGGAGGTATTTTACAACATTTACCATGTCCAACGTGACCAGCATATGGATGTTTACATGTATATCCGGACCAACATTGATCGTCCGTGGTGCATGTTCCAACTGGATTTCCGAAATCACATGTCACACCTATATAACGAAGTGAAGCATTATAGTGGACTACAGCATATAATACTTTCATAGCTCAATTTCGCCACGTTTTTTCAGTTTACCAGATATTTGATTTTTCACCACAACCTCTGATTTACGATGTGTGTCATAAAGATTACAATTTCGCTAATAGTAAAACCAACTGGCAATTTCACGAGACACGAGACGATCAAAATCATCAAGTATAGGTATCAAGTAAACGCAAATCTCTTTAAGATAACTCCATTATCGAAGAAATGGTCTTTGTTAAGCAAATCGTTCAAAGTCAATTCATTTTTCTTAAATGACCTTCATCAATACGATTCATTTTATAGTTTTACGACCGCAATTTTGAACAACAATAGGACATTGCAGATTTATTTAAATCCCTTCAAAGAGCAATTTTAAAAAGTATTTGGAGTAAAACTCATTGATTGCCACAAAATTTGCTTTATCAAAACTATTACATGTATTGTGTAATTTAAGACATTATATTATATGTTTCGATACTTTGTTAAGTTTGATATATATCATTTTATTACAACACGAAACCAGACTATTCTATGAACGGTCTCATGAACGATCAGCATTGTATATTGTATGATGTATTCAAGAACATCTATTGTTACAAAGAAAATGATATTTATATTTGGAGTCGCAAACGTAAACGAACAATTACAAAACAAAAATTACAAAATACTAACAAATACACCTTAAAGTCTATGAAATAATAATAAGCATTGGTTTACTTAAAATTCATTGCATTTTCTAAAAAAGGTCAGAACAAATCATACGACACACACAAACCTTATATTAATACACAGAAGCTACGAACCTGGACAGCATGCGTCATTAATGCAGACGTACCCTGTTCCACAAGCATTAGTCCCCCAACAACTCCCATAGGATTTTTTCTCTCCTGGACATGTAGGCACTGTATAATGATACAAACGTGAGTTGTACTAATATGTCTGATACATATTGAAGGTCGCTACGACACCCATGATTTAACTTTTTGTGTTTATCATTTTTTGTTTATTATTTTTATACTTGAGCTGAATTACAAATGAAGATAACTTAACGACGCATTTAACAATATCTAAAACATGATTTATCACTGTCATTAAAACGATGCAGTTTAATAAATATTTTATTTATTGTGGAATGGATTCAATTATGTATGAACATTTCACTAGAACGAGTTTATACACCATTTCCACAATAGGGTCTATGCTTACAAATACTTTCAGTGTGGCATACTGGTGAGGTAAATCACCACAGGTTCAGTTATTATTATAAGATAATGTGTTTTGGTGTGAGTGGGTGTTGTTCTTGTAAGGGGTATTCGAATGAATGATTACTTGATCAAATTAATGGATTTACTTCTATTAAAACGTAGCATAATATGCGAAATAAAAAGGTAAGAATATAATTTGGATGTGTTATCTGTTGATTATGACATACCTAGATATATAATGTTTCTATGTCTGGAGCAAAGACGTCATTATAGATATCAAAACACACTCTCGTCGTATATTAACCTCTTAGAAGGTACTTACCTTCACAGCATAAACCATTTACACAGTTGTACCCTGTTCCACAAGCACCAGTCCCCCAACAACTCCCATAAGATGGTTTATTTCCTGGACATTTAGGCGCTGTTCAATGATACAAACGTGAGTTGTTCTAATATGTCTGATGCATATTGAAAGTCGCTACAACACCCATAATTTAACTTTTTGTGTTTATCATTTTTAATGTTTATTATTTTTATACTTGAGATGAATTGCAAATGAAGATTTCGCGATATTTAAGTCATGATTTGTCACTCTTAACGAAACATTAACAGCTTAATGAATATATCCACATTAATTGTGAAGACGTGAGTTAAAAATAATAATCACTTAAATTAGTTAACATACCACTTCCACAGCAACGTCCATTCCGACAACTGCTTCCGGGCGGACATTGGTATGTTATAGGATTACAGGGTCCATAATCATAAGGGCATGGTGCTGGTGTCGGAGGAGTTGTTCGACGCCCATAAGCTTGGCTATATACAACTATGTAAATGAAACCAATATTCGTTATTGCAAAAAATACTAAACATTCACGATAAAAATGATAAAATATTTTTTTTCGCTGTCAACATGCCTGAAAGTGATTGAAATGTTCGTGTTTCTAGCTTGCTTCGCGTCTTAGCGATATCTTAGACTGTATTCATAATCATTCTTAGTAGAAAAATTTAGTAGTATTTTTTCATAATTTCTTAATAAAAGTATAATTAATACTTTCATATAACGTACAAGATTTATGAGAAAAAATCTTGGTTCAATTGATTCTATCCTAAAAAGCTTTTTTGACGGCAAACTGGGTCTATTGATATGAAGTAGGTACAAATATCAACAGTCCATTGATGTAATTATCGTGTCCTTTTGCCCTTTTGAAGATACACTACAGCATCGACCGAACAATAAAAGGATAATGTCATGTTTTTCTTTATTTCGAAAATAGTAAATATCCATTATCGATGCGGAGCTCCCGGAGAACGAAATATTTGACCAGTATTGCCTAAAGTCTTCGTTTTGCCTTTAAAAGGATTAAAAAAGAAATGTACACACCCGTAGCGGCCGATATCAAAACCGTTAAATGAATTAGCACAGGTATTCCCATGATAACACCAACTGTTACAGATGAGTCGAAAGAAATGTAATGTCAACTTTCAGAGGTTTATAAGACAACTAATGAATTTGTTGCTGGTTTAAGTAGAAATGAGGCGGAAAACTGAACGCCCGTAGTTGGAAATAATTGGTTAAGATACATGTGACGTTTTTGATTAAGCATGACAAAAATAAAAATTAGAATGTGGTAACAATTATATAGTAATTAATTCAACGAGTATTCGTGCAAAATATAATCATATATTTCTAAAACCGCTCAAGCGGTCAATGAAAACACAACAACATACATAATTCAATGAATTAGTAGGCATTTTATTAAAACAAAGGAAGCAGCCAAAAACTATGAATTTTGACATTCATAGATATTTGTATAGGGACCCATGTGAGAAATGAAGCAAACAAAAGAGAATTAATATAAAAAAATACAAGTTACAGTAAGTCTCGCTGAGACAGTTGGAATGGTATTAAAATTATTATTTATCTAACATTTTGTATTTACATTATCAGTTCTGGCATACGAGCTCGTTCTGGTTCATTTTTGCTCGTATATTGCCCAAAATGCATTTTTCACCTTTGGTAGGTAGTGCTGGGTCTATTATTTTATTGTAGATATATAGACAAGTTTATTCCACATATAGATAAGAGTAAATATATAAGACAAGTGATTTCTAACTGTGCACTACCTCAGTGATAGTACCTATAGGCAAATATGTCACCAAACAACTGTTCACTATTCTTTCGCAACCATTCTGAAAATGAAGTAAAATGATTCCCATTCCAGGAATTTATTTATCCCTATAAGCATATATTCTATGATTTTAACAGATGAAGGCCTTTTCTTTCGTTTTCTCTTAATTAACCGTTAAATGCAGGTGGCAATTAGTTATTTACAGGTTAAAATGCATTCCTGTGAGGGAATCGGTAAACCGCAACATAATGAAGTGGCTTTGAAATATAAATTATACAAAATACCTTATATCGATCAATGTAAATATCAAGCAACCTTTAATTGCGTCTGAAGTGTTGACTTTCAACGGATTATATAACTGTAATCAATAACAATTGTACTTTTAACCATGAATGAATAATTAAATTATCTTGTGGAAACATTTTATCTGTGCTCATTTATCACACAGTGTTTGCCAACCACAGTTCAGACAACAGACAATAATAATTGCGATATATAGTCGACGCTCAATATAACGTCATTCGTAAGGTCTTGAGAAAATTGTTCGTCTTCACGAAATACGACAATACAGTAAAACCTCGATAATGAAACCATCTTCGGGACCCGAAACATCAGCCATAATAATGAGGTGGTTTCATTATCAGGTTGACGTATATGGAATTTATTGAAAGCCGGTCAGAAAATAAGTGGTCGTTATAACTCGATGGTCGTAATATTGAAGTGGTCGCTATAACTAAATGGTCGTAATATTGAAGTGGTCACAATGTGAGGTTTTAGTGTAACGTCTTTTGTGTTATTATCCGGTTTAACTTCACCTGTTCATAGAAACAGAGAAATCGGGACTTCGAAATTTAATCGACCATACGAAACATTCGTCTGAAGCATGTTCACCATAACTAGAATGGTAGAGTTTGTATTTATGTTCGCTAAAAGTAGCTCGAGCATTAATCACCTATCGGTAAGATTTTCTTCAATTTTACAGAAATCCGATTTGCAGTTGTTGTTTGTTAACTATGCTACTGACTGTTCTTAGGTGTTACCCTTTGGAAAGCTTGGCTTTGCCCTCCTTTGTTTGTATGTTCCTATGTGTTGTGTGGGCTTTGACTGGTTGGTTTGAAGGGGGGTCAGTATTTTGGGGAAAGTGGGAGTTTCTTGTGCATTGTGTTATAAGTCCTACCGAGACCAATGCTATAAATTTATGAAACGGCCTTTAATATGCAGTAATTTAACAGTATCAATGATTGTACAATGATATAAACACTTGAACAAATACAATGTTTTCACATATATATGATTTCATACATATTTTCTTTAGGACTATTCTGTCCGCGTGATTATATAACTTTAACAAGCACTTATAGTAAATGTAATATACAAAAAAATCAATTTATAACTCAAGGTAGATAGAGTGACATATATTTAATAATGACAAAGAAGGTCGCAATCCGGTGGTTCTAGTCCTTAATTTCAAGACTAAGTTCTCTAAATTGGAGAGTAACCTCTGTCAAGGTCAGTATGCCGCAATCAAGAACATTAAGCTTCACAAATCATCGAGGACTCCTAGAAATTAAAGTATATATGCTGAAGTCTCAAACTGATCAATTATTTACACAAAACTCACAAATACATTTTGAAGACGTTAATTTACATAATTGCTAAATTAATGGAAAATGGTAGTTGTATACTGGGTTTTGTGTGGTTGATGTTGAGTACAAATGCAAATATATTATAATAATTGCTACATAGATAAATTGCTACATAGATCTATCATTGATATCATTAGAAATTCAAAAAAGATCAAGACTAGGGCAAACGTTCGAGACGAATGCAACAATGCAATTTAGATGGTTAGATTACAGTTAGCATTAAATTTGAGTTGCATAATCGTTGAAGAATAGTCATGCGAGATTTTAAAATTGTCATACGAGTTTTTACAATTGTCATACGAGTTTTTAGAATTATTATACGAGTTTTTAAAATTGTCCTGCGAGTTTTTTTAGGATTGTTATGCAAGTTTTTAAAATTGCCATGCGAGCTTTTAAAATTGTTCAGCGAGTTTTTAAAATTGTCATACGAGTTTTCAAAATTCGAACATTGTTGGAGATCCGAAAACGCGCAGGACAAATCTAGAATCATGCATACCCCCAAAAGCCCAGAATATACATGTACACACACACAGTAGCCCTTTTCGTTATCTGAGATTCGGTGTAAAAAATAATAAATATATTGTTTAAGCCCGTTTTTATTCTCTATGTATATAAATGATCTGGAAGGTTATTTGTCATTGAATGGTTTTACGGGAATTGATACTGGATTGTTGAAATTATTTTTACTACTTTATGCAGATGATATCGTAATTTTTTCGGATAGTGCAAATGGACTTCAAGAAGGAATAGGTTTTTTATCAGACTATTGTAAGAAATGGAAATTAGTGGTCAATATCAATAAAACTAAAATAATGATCTTTAAGAAAGGTAGAAAGAAATTGAGAAATAATAATTTATTCACTTATAATAATGATAATATCGAAATCGTTCGCCAATCTACTTACCTGGGCATAGTTTTTACAACAAACGGTTCATTTGAGAAAACTCTTGAAGCTTTAAGTGGACAAGCACTGAAATCTATTTATAAAATGAAAACGTATCTGAACAAATTTAATAAATTAAGTATAAGCCACTCATTAGATATTTTTGATAAATTGATTTCACCTATTCTTAATTACGGATCAGAAGTGTGGGGGTTTTGTAATGCAGAAAAATTAGAAACCATTCATTTGCAATACTGTAAACAATTATTTGGAGTAAAAAAACAAACCCAGAATAATTTTGTTTATGGTGAATTAGGGAGAATACCATTAAAACTAACAAAGATTAATTAATATTATTCGCTTCTGGCTAAAAATAACTCGCGCGGAAAATTGTAAACTTATTAAACAAACATACCATCTCATGCTAAACGATATTGATAGAAACCAAAACATTGTAAACTGGATGTCAAAAATTAAGGATATTCTCCAAAACACGGGTTTTTATTACGTTTGGCTTAACCAAGGAGTTGAACATTGTAAACCATTCATTAAGATATTTTCACAAAGAATAAAAGATATTTATATTCAGCAATGGAACACAGAAATAAATGATTCGTCTAGAGCTAGTACTTATTGTTTAATCGGAAATTTCGGTTTTAAATCCTACATTAGAATAATTGATATTTCAAAATACAGACACGCTTTTTCAAAATTACTGATGTCAAGCCATCGTTTAGAAATTGAAAGTGGAAGATGGAATAAACCTACTAAAATACCTAGAAATGAAAGAAAATGCAAGTTTTGTAATTCTCTTGAAGATGAATTTCATTTTGTTTTAGAATGCCATTTATACACAAATATTAGAACAAAATACATTGATAAATATTACTGGAAAAGACCAAATATACCAAAATTCATTGAACTATTTTCATCCGATAACGAAACAATAATTAAACAACTTTCGGTATATATTTATAAATGTTTTAAATTACGTGATGATACCCTGTATCGATGATATAGAATATGTTGGTTTAACACTTTTCTCCCAAAATCATACAAATAAGGTTAAATTGTACTTCTTTCTTGAATTAAAATCTCTTATTGTTATCATTAATTCTATTTACCGCCTATTACCATTATTATTTGCTCAGAAAATTTATAAATATGTTTTGTTTCGTCAAACTGTAACTTACATATGATGTATTGTATTGTATTTGTATTTCATTAACATGTTAATTGTTGGGCTTTATGCCTTATGTTTGAATATCTATCTATCTATCTATATAAATATACCCAGCTTTTAGCAATTATGTCAGTGTTTTATGCAGAGGATACATTTATGAGTTTAGCATGATCTTACTTTTAAACCCTTTATCATTTCAACATCAGTGTCTCTCATGTTTATAGTACATTACATTCTTGTTTATGATATTTTCTGTTCCTTTGATGAAAGTTGGTTGTATGCTCTTATATTTATATGCTATTCTTTCATCGTAAGCTCTTTTGAACAGGTTTTAAAACATGCAAAAGGTATCAAGTAGCATAAAACTGGTATCTTTGTAATGACTAATTATTGTTTTGATTTGACACTAGATGGTTTGTGATACATTCAGAAGCTTGTCACTGGCTTGCTGCCCAATGATATACAATAGATGTACAAATTTAATGATTTAACGTATCACATTTATACGCATAGAGACATAGCAATACTACATATAATAATCTAATTGTATCGTACACACATGGTAATACTACATATAGTAATCTAATTGTATCGTACAAACATCGTAATACTACATACAATAATCTAATTGTATCGTACGAACATGGTAATACTACATATAATAATTTAATTGTCTCGTATTGTGTGTTTACAACTGATACTCGTGTAGTTTTGTGTGGTGAAAATACTTTGCATGACAATAACATAAAAGAAACATAAAAAATTGTTTTCGTTACTGCAACCAGATTATGTTTATGGTGTTAACTTACAAACAGTGAACAGTATCACTACAAATTTATATCCTTTGCTTTCTTTCACTTAGTTACGCGATGTATATGTGGATATGCATGTATAAAGTACATTGCCACTAACCGTTGACAATAACTTCCAGATAGGAAGGATAAACTCTTGCCTTATCGAAGCTGGATATCAAGTCAACAATCATTTCAAGTGCTCCTTTCATACCAACTTCCACTAGTGATATCCCTGAATCTGAGATAATAATCTAAATATCTGAAATTTCATCGCCAATATTTCATACATGGATATATTTGTTGATTTCAATCTCAATGTCAATCAACTGTACAAACCTTATTTATTTCATTTGATAGCTGTTCAAAAGTGGACACAATGCACGCGTTTCTAGTACTCATAATGGTGTATCATATTGACAGTTCTCGTGTTTTAAGAAAGAAAACAGAAAAAGTTCGGATAGCGTTAAAAGACGTATTCAACTCATATCAATTTAATTAGTGTCTTATCAACTTAATTATAATTAGAACAAAATTATTTGTTTCGTGTGTGAACGATCAATAATTGTTTCTGTGCCCAATTGTATAAACATTGGTTAACTTTAACAACTGGGTTAAATCAGAGTTTTGGTTAAAATTTTGGTTAAATGTTCGGTTAGTTGTTGTAGAAAGTTTTGTTTAAATTTAACCGAATGTTGTTTTTGTTAAAGCTCAAATAAATCTAACCCAAGTCTAAGATGCTTGTTAAATCTTTACATAAACGGTAACCAGTACCAAATGGGAGCCCTTTTAAAATGTTTAAACCAAAATGGTTAAATTTAACATTGGGTTAAATCAACTATTTGGTAAAAGTTAACCAATGTTTATGCAATTGGGCGCTGGTAGTTAACCATGAGTCAATCCTGTGTTTGATTCGTGCAGATACTTGTGTTTAAGGGGAAGGATTGTGTGCTTGGTGAAATAGTCATTTTGTACAACACTATATCTTATGTGAATTATTGTCACTAGGGGTTTAACGCCGTTTTTCAACAATTTTTCAGTTATATACGGCGACCGATTCACCTAACCAGTTTTCTTGGACTGTGTACTTACCAGTACTAAGCTGCCCTTCCACAAAGAGCCGGCAACTTCTACACATATGGAGGGAAATCGACATTTTTGTAAAATTTTCGTAGAAGAGTATGACTTGCCGCGACCAAGATTCGAACCCGGATCTCCGGGTTACAAGTCCAGCGCACTAACCACTGGACCACGGCCGCGGCCGTACAACGTTATGTATGAATGGGGTACCTTCAGTGCGTTGAGAATTCTAGGCCATTTTTCCTGCTCACTTGTAAAAACTGGTCTAAATCGTGCGCATGTATGTAAAGGAGATTTTGATGTTTAATTTTATTGTATTTCTTAAGGATAGTATCTAGCAACCTTTGCATTTAATTCCATTTAAATAATGCGCGTGATGTTCATATAAACATATGATCTATACTAACACTTACATATGTACAGTGCTGTTATTTGATATGAAAAGTCAATCATATGTATGGGGAGGTATCGTGATCTAGAAGTATAACGTCTGACCTCTGATCCGAAAGTCCTGAGTTCGGATCCCGACTTCGACGGGTTCCGTTCATGAACTTCACAATCCCATTTTTCGGACGAAGAACTAGTGTAGTGTCCTCGTGGCGGACTCGAGCGTGATTAATATAAGCAACATTGCTTGTTTCGCATTCGAGCTAAAATAAATTAGTATAAACTACAACTGGTTATATGATTTATTTAAAGTCAATGGTTCCTAGTGAATCAACCTTCAAAGAATTTAGAAGCTTTTAAAACAACTGTGAGTAAGAGAAGCAAAACCACTCATCTTACTACGTACGGAATACTTGCTGTTGGTTAGTTGAGACGTGTCACGTGCTGATCTAATATTTTCCGGGAAAATATTAGGTCAGCACGTGACCCCTCTCAAGGTCAGTAGCAATATTTATTTACGGACCCAGTATCACACCGTATCACATCGTATCGGTCAGTAAGAAACCGTTTCTTAATTAATGAAATATCGAATCTACTTCAAATATCATTACTTACGTGACTATGTAGAAATAGGAAAATGTTTTGTGCTGAATTTTCTGATTTAGGAAGATATATTCATCTTCATTCTTTATGTCAAAGATTTTAACTACAAAAAAGCCTTATACTTCAATACAAAGTCATTATACATAAAAGCAAGCATATTAAAAGGATACATTTAAGTTTTAAGACGATTCTTTCTTCCGCAGATTTGCGTCAATGTTCGACCGATATACATCTTTATACATTTAGTTTTCTTCCTTGCTCAGTCACGTGCTCGTCACGTGTCACACTTTTTATCGGATTTCAATCATGGGTATATAAAATACGCTTTCTGGGGGTCCTTGTCATTCGGTCTCAATATGGCACTGTTAAAACTTCCGTATTTGGCTGTCCTGATTGTGTTGGGTATTGGAGCGGTTTGCTGTGACACAAACTCGGAGCAAGACAGTGCTGAAGGTAATTTTAGAATTTTGAGTCTTTATATAGCATTGTCTGTAAGTGTTTATTTGAAACAAATTTTTATTACTCAAATTTGGTAAACCTAAAAAGAATTTTTTCCGTATACTTAATCTTTCAGACAATGAAAACCTTGCATTTTTAATGTTTATGAGGAACTTAAATTACGTAATGCGACGAAAACAAAGTAGTAGTATGATTATGAATGATATAATATACATGTATTAAGTTTCAATTGGCGTTTTTTTATCTGAATGTTCCTGGGGGGCACTGCTATTGGTTTAATGAAAATCACAAAATATACCAATTTCATAGTAATTGTTTGTCAGAAAATGAGTGAAAATGAATAAGTAAGACATTAAAATGTACATTTTATTAAAGATAATCATTGATTACATAAAGGAAGTTGGACTATACAATAAACTATGCAGTTTTTTTAAATAAACTTCTATTTAAATGTGTGTATGTTTATGAACTATATATAATACAATGTGAGATTAGTCTTACACACCTTTATTTTACAACTACAAATCAATTTTAACCAAATCATATCAGTTATCCTTCATTCTTATTAATTTTTTATCCTTTTACACGATTAGTTCTTTTTGCTTTCCTCTGTATTTAAATTCGTGCTACATGACCACTAGTTGTTGATGCGCTATAAAACACAATTAAGCATTAAACATTGGACATTTGTTGATACAAAATGTACCATTATAACGGGCGTAATGTTACAGATCGACACTGCGGTGACAACTTAATTATTAATACAATATGACTTTTGTAAATCGGACTCCCTATAATTATTTTCTGAAAATCGGACGATTTTAAAACTCCGAATTTTTACTCTCCTGTAATCAATAGTTCTCGGAAAATCGGCATTCACAGAAAACTAGACTTTTGGCACAGTTCGTAAGGGATCTGGTTTTCAGGGGTTATACTTTTGAACATGATCTTGTGGGAAAAGACAGCCCATCATGAAACTGTTCTCAATATCAGTGCGCATAAACGACATACCTTGGCTATGATAGCAGTTTTAAACTAAAGGAATGCTGAAGATGTACAATTCAGTCATTTACCTTTTACAGTTGACAACAGATCCCACCGAGGCTGTCGCCGTGGTCCAGTGGTTAGTACGCTGGACTTGTAACCCGGGTTCTAATCCAGCCGCAGCAGGCCATACCCTCTTATGAAAATTTGACAAAAATGTCGATTTTCCTGCCTATGTGGAGAAGTTGGCGGCTCCTTGTGGAAGAGTAAGTTAGTACTGGTTGGTATACAGTCCAGGAAAACTGGTTAGGTGAATCGGAAACTGAAAAATTGTTGAAAAACTGCGTTAAACCCAGTGAAAAAAGATTCTAAAGACAAGCAATATGATGAAACGCGTAGGGTAGCAAGACTTTTCAGTTTTAAAATCTGAACAAAGCTCAAATAAATCTTAGCTAACACATGTCTATGAAACGGTTCCCAGACATGTATTGTCTGAATGAAGCTAGTATTTTGGGGAAATGTTACTTTTTGTATACGTTTTTTGTAGGAATCCTTTTCGAATCTGTATTGAGTGAGCGTTTTCGGGGTGAACGTTTATCATAATAATTTTTAAATGTTTCGTCGATGTCTCATTTACACAGTTCAGTAGCTAAACATTACAAATTGTCTTGGAATGTGTTCATTACCAGCTTACGTAGATGTTTAATTTGTTCGTTGTTTTATTAGATGACTTGGTGCGACTGGATGATGCCATGAACATGGCAGGATCGTCCATGGATGACACTGGAGAAAGTCCCTTACTACAAATCCTTGGTGGTGATGTACCGTACAATTCTGGTTATGAAATGGATTCCACGGGATCACAAGGTATTTAAACCACAAATATTTGTGTTTTGTTTTGTTGTTTTTATGTAACTTATTGTCACTGGGGTCTAACGCCGTTTTTGAACAATTTTTCAGTTATATACGGCGAACGGTCCACCTAACCATGTTTTCCTGGACTGTATACTAATCAGAACTAACTTACCCTTCCATAAGGAGCCGGCAACTTCTCCATATGGAAGAAAATCGACATTATTGTCAAATATTTATAGAAGGGTATGACCTGCCGCGGCCGGGATTCGAACCCAGATCTCCAGGTAACAAGTCTAGCGCACTAACCACTGGACCACAGCCGGGGCACAAATGTTTGTGATGTGGCCAAATATTAAGAAGAACAATGGTTCAGACAGAAAGCTGTTCCTTTAAACTGAATGCAGGACTAAAGAAAATATACTCTCATTTTTCAGTTTTCATTGCATTATATTTTAAATGGCTATTTTACATCAAAATCTGCTGTTACTCGAAAAATCAATTTAATCTAAATAATACAACGCAACTATAATTGCAATGTTTAATCGCTGAAATTGGAATAAATTCTGACTTGATTCAAAAGACATTTACCCTACTAGTCATAGAATCAAAAAGTACGGTCTATCGTGTGGTGATATAATTAGGACATATATAGTACTATATAAATATTCATTGTACAAATATCCTTTCTTATCTAATTGCAGAGGAAAAGCTCAATGATGCAGATAGTCTCGCAAGACGTCGCAAACGTCGCCGCAAACATCACAAACATCACAAACATCACCACGGTCACCACGGACATCACGGTCACCACGGCCACCACGGTCACCACGGCCATCACGGTCACCACGGCCATCACGGTCACCACGGCCATCACGGACACCACGGTTACCACGGTCACCACCAGCACCACCATCACTTTCACCACATCCATCATCACGGTCACGAGCATCATGGAAGCCAATCAACAACAACAACCGAACCAATCACCACTTCGGCTACAACAACAACAACAGCAGTACCAATTTATGCATAAGATCTGGTGCAAGGTTTAGATGATGTGACCAGTGACAGTTGCCGCCTGTCCCTCTTGATCTTGATAAGATATGCTTTGTATCATACTATATTGAAAAAAATCCATCAATACTAATTTAATCGAAATACATTACTTTCACCTAGCAGATTTAAATGTTGACTTTTCATTGGTATCTATAGCGACTGAAATAATACTTAAACACAGAAAATTTAGTATTTAAGCTGATTAATTAAAAATATTTTTGTTCTAAGATTAGGAAAATTTCAAGATTTGGAAAAAATGTAAATAGTTCGCTTCAATATTGTTCAATGATATATTCGTATTCCTACCTTTCTTTATTATTTTGCTTTTCGCTTTTTATCTCAAACCCTATGGATGTGTATAAAGGGACTTGCATTTGCGAGATTTCATTCCTATTTTAAGTTACTAACTACAGTCAAACCCCTGAAAATCGGACCCCTTCATGATTGAGCTATATGCTTTTTTTGCCCGAAAATGCCGGTTTTCAGAAAACTATTGAATTTAAAAGAGAAAAAAATGGGACTTGAAAAATCATCCGATTTTTAGAGAATTCCGGTTTTCAGAGAATTCGGTTTTCAGGTGTTATATTGCGTTATACTTGTGTAAACTAGGCTTTTGTTGCGTTGAAATCAGCTATACGTAAATAGTTTACATGACAGTTGAATTTACCAACATTTGTAGGAATCAGAACCTGTGCAATTACCATTTTGAAGAACGGCTACAATTGATAGTCGAATTTCGCAATAACGAAACATGTGAAGTTGGCATGTCAGCTATGAATGTCAGGAAATCTTAATTGCACGCGTAGTTGAATATGAAATTTTACATACGTTTAAAATTAGACAAACGGTAAGGTCATCAAAATATGTAAATACGATAGTCATCATTTATTTTTAAGTGTGTTTCCTTTTGCGGTTTAAGTTTGATTGTAGTACTTGAAATATGGAACACCTAAACCGGAGTTGCCTCCTCATTCTAATCAATCTCAATATTACAACTACTTAAACGAATGTCAGACATCATTAAGCTACCATAAACTAAAACCACTCCTATTCTAATCTTCTATTCTACGTGATGAATCAAAGGTATACATTTCCTAGAAAATGTTACATTCACCAGTAAGTCTTTATTTCCAGGAAGACAACCAGGTCCATGAATCAATTAACATGATACACGTTTTGATTGAAATTAACGTTGCACTATGATATAGCTAACCTTGACTCACTTTTGTGCATTATTCATTTACGTATTTTGCATGCATTTGAATAAAGTAATAAACTGTATTCTATATAACGTACTTGTGTGTTTTTGTCCATACGTTACATATAAAAATCCTCATCATTTAAAGTGTGTTACCTTATGTTACACTCCCTTGGTTTTCATAACAAAATAATAAAATTTGTACAAGAATCCTTGTTTAAAAATCACGTGATCCTTGTTTAAGTATCACGTGGTCCTTGTTTGAGAATCACGTGGTTATCGTTTCCCTTTCCTAACACATCAACCTGGATGATGTAGAAATCGACCCAAAAGGAGAATATCCAAACACCAGCGAAACAAAAAGAAAGCCGGAAAGAAAGTTTCAGTGTCTGAAGTGGGTTTCAAATCTGAAAAATAATCGTTTAGCTATGCAGTTGATCAGTAGCTTATTGTACGGTCACAGTTGCACGTTTATATCACCTCGTACATTAAAGCTTGTTTGTACCGGTTATATTACTTTAACACTGAGATACTACGACATCAGCAGGTGTTCTCATAATTTTTATGACACTTGTTGTAACACCAGTACAATTATTTCAAGAATGGCTCATGACGATGTCTCATATTTTCATAATTTTTAACAAATGTCTAACTCCCTTTTTAACACGAACATTATTCGGTAAATACATGTATCTGTGTACAGATGAAGATAATTAAATAGCATATTCTTGCGTACACCATAATGATTGATTACATCAGTTATTCAGGAAACTAGTCGTACAATGACGTATTATACCAAAACAGCAACAAGTTGTACTCTACGGTGCTCCCACCGAAGAGCAACACTTGTCGGAGTCGCAAAAGGTGTTGTTCTTTGGAGGGAGTTGTTCGGAGAGAATTGATACATTCGCAAAAGGTGTTGTTTTTTATTATGTGTATGTGTGCTTTTTACCGTCGTTTCTTGGAGAGAATCGATCATTGGAGGTGACGTTATGGGAGGGAGCAATTTTGTAACACGGGGATTTAATTTTTCAGTCAAGGTGACACTAAAGTGAGGTATTGATACAGCAATGTTCATACCTGGGCAGTTTAATTGTAACCCGATGGAGAAATATGTTTCTTGCTGACAGAAGAAAACGCTTCCTATGTCATTTGTCCCCCGCCTTTTCAGACAGCAACAACAGTAGGCAAACAAATACAGATCAAGAGGGTTTCAGTTCAAATCAGTTTTGTAATGCATCCGAACCTCTCTAATCCGAACACGGGACACAAAGAAATCTGACCGCATCGTGTAATTAAACAACATTCGGCTGGATATTCATCGATTCTACATTAAAATAATTACATTGAAATATTACAGAGTAACTTCTGAATACCGACACCTCCACAAATCAGAGAGGGAGACACGGAGAGAGGGATGGAGGGTGAGAGAGATAGAAAGAGGGAGGAAGAGTGGGGGAGATAAACATAGTTTCACGGTCCTGATACTTTCCTTCTAATTGATATATAGTCAGTATTTCTAAATACCAGAACCCTCGAATTCCGATACGGTTATGCGGAAATTTTTAGACCATGCTCACGTAATTTAACTCCTGAAAACCGAATATTGCAAACTACTGCAACGTTATTATTAAGTGTCATTGTTTACACTTTGCAGTGAGCATTCATTTTGTTGCGTTAACGTCACCATACATCAATTAAAGTCAAGTATCTTAAAACACAAGAGAGAACTAGGCTGGATAATTATGTGATTAGCGTTTTTACTATGAAATGACAAGCGGGTTATTTTTCGTAAAATTTGTTCGCGGATTAATAATTTTAATTGCCAAAACTTTCTCACCGAACTACTACTATGTAGACACTATTTTGGTCATTCTTCAGTATTTACAATAGCCTGTCGATTGATACAGTGGTCTGACAGTTTTACTAAGTATGGTAAATAAAACGTTTGATACAGGAGGACTTTATATAATCTAGACGCTAAATGATATTTTATGCAATTATGATCATTTTGAAAATAAACACGAAAAACGGACCAAGGACCGAATTGTCCTTAGAGGACGAGTTTAACATAATGTAATTTATATAAAACACTTGCACTTGGTCATATACTGGAAACTACCTGAAACTGCCGAAAACCGAACTTTATACTGGTCCTATGAT
Source organism: Lutraria rhynchaena (assembly GCA_008271625.1). Taxonomy (NCBI): domain Eukaryota; kingdom Metazoa; phylum Mollusca; class Bivalvia; order Venerida; family Mactridae; genus Lutraria; species Lutraria rhynchaena. Next base: position 11,576,593 of record VIBL01000001.1, on the reverse strand, counting down.
ACAGTATTCGGATATTACACTTTACACGAAAATGCAGAATCTGGGAGCTCAGTTTAATTGAAATTTGTGATATTATTGTGAACTTGGACTAATATAAATGCATGAAATGTGGGGCTTATTATACAATACTCAGGGGCCCTCCATGGTCGAGTGGTAATGGTCACTGACTGATGATCGCTAGCCCCTCACCACTGCGAGTTCGATTCCCATCCGGGACCAAATGTTACATATAAGGAAGCTGTTCATATAGCTTATGAAATGTTGATGGTTCTACCCAGGTGTACGCCTGGGATTTTCTTCCACTGTAAAAGATAAAAACTTCAAAATGATCCCGAATCAGTGCCAAACGTGAATGAACGGATTTTCCCTACAGCGCCGTGATGTATTAGACTACATTCATGCATACGAAATGGTGCAGTTGTAAGAATAAATTGTATAAATTTTCTGCGTTAAGAAGAAACATTATTATGACAAATGTGTTTTAAAATACATTTAAACAGAAACAAATATTGTTTTTTGCAATAGATTCGGTAAGAATAAATCTCTCGTGTCGTAAACTTTTGACAGAAAATCTTTTTAATTTAATTGCATGACAAACGAGGCATTGTCCTTACGTATTAATGAATGCTTAACTTTTACTCGTATGAAGTAAACTTGGATAAACTTTTTTTCTGTTTTTATGCCGGTTTTCAAGAGTATTTCGGTTAATACGTTAAGTCATTATCCATAATTCTGAATCAGTACTAACCATGTTCTCCGCAAGTATCTGCTAACATCTTCAAAGGAATGATACGCGGTTAAATACAAATGGTTTTATCAATGTATTCATTCAAATCGTCACGTTGGGTATGTGTCTCACATAGGGTTTGTACTCACGAATTTCTGGATTCCCTGTACCTGACGCTCAATCAACTCAACTTTATTGTCCCAAATTACATGGATGATACACAAGAAATATATTAACAATTCGACAAATACGAAACTAAAAACGCTGAATAAATGGAAACAAAAATAAATAAAGGGATTGAGCCAAGAGAGAACGAGGATGACTCTGTTCATGAACAGAAAGTATATATACATGATATCAAATAGTTGGCGGCTGTTTGCCGTATTTTGTTGACTAAATACAACTAATTTAAACGTCTAATTAAGGCTTCATATCCGTAGCGGATACCATCACTACTTACATTTAACTTTTAATCAGATGCGATTTAAGATATCTACATACTCAGCGTCTAAGAAATGTACAAATGTTTATATAGTGTTATCCAATCATACCACAAATTATTATATAGACCTTATTTGATTTTTTATATTTTTTTCTGATAAAAAAATGCGAACTGTTACGCAGATTTTGGGATTTGGAACATGGACGAGAACAACAGAATACAACTTAGCTGCTTATCCGAAGTCTGCAACAGAAGCCTTGTACCCGAATTTTTCATCAGAGGCGAGACACATCCGCCGGAATCCGACAGGATGTTAATCAATTGAAACTTTCGTTCGAATACATGTGTATTACAGGTTTAAGCATTGAGTGGCGAGATGGCGATGTTAAAGCTTGCTTCTCGGACTGCTCTTTATCTTTTTTTCCTGGTGACGGTCAGAGGTTTGACAAATTTGGAGTTCTTTGGCTTAGTTAAAGAACATGCCACAGGTGAAAAAATAAATGCGAAATACTTTAATCAAGTGAAAAAATATAATAAGTAAATCAGTTTTGTCTATGATGGATAAATTCGCGGGGTAATTTTAAGTGATTCATGCACAGAAGTTGGCAGTTAGAACGGGATTGGATCTGGTACAGAATCCGGGGTCTCTGGTGGAAGACTGAGCTATGATATGTAGTTGAACTGCTGTTGAAAATAGACAGAAAACGTACAAATTAAAAACATTACTGAATTTCAAACCAGCATATGTTTATCATTCTAATGATGTTTTACAGACATGTAATTAACTTTCTTTCAGATATTGTTACTGACAAAAACACAACACACGAGTACCTAGCGGATTCTGGCCATGCTGACATAGATGAGACACGTGGTGACGTTGTCGACATCCCAGGAGAACCAAATGATGAGTTTGATGCGGACTTTCTGTTGCAGAAACTTGGTTCTGAACAACACCAATCTGATCAAGAATACAATACCATAGAGAGACCAGGTAATGAATAATAGAGATCTTTTTTTTCTAAATTCTGTGATGGACATACTTTGTGCAAACCTTACATATATGTAAAGGAAAAGATTCTGTCTTGGTGATGTCGCATTAAACCCGTCAACTGTTAGAGAAACTGATGCCATTTTCAGTAGTTTAGGTAATACTTTTGGGAAAATGGGATATTTTGCATGTGGTTTTTATATGAATCCTTTTCTATCTATTGCGAGAACCAATATATCCAAAGATATCTAATATAATTATAAAATTATTGGTATCCACGTTAATAGTATAACGCAACGTAGCCGAATCATCAAAATTTTACGTTTATCGCATTACAGAGGACCAAACAAGTGATAACACTTTGAAGTTTATACCGTTCTTAATCAATGGACCCAAGAATGTTGCAATTCAAACAACTCAGGACGAATCTGATAACGGTGAACATCTCAAAGAGATTCAATGCCGTCCTCCTCATCATCATCACAGGGAGGGTCATCATCATATTCATATCCACCACCACGGTCATTGCCATCGTCGAGATTACGTGAAATGTCAATGCGACAAGAGGTCATGTCGGTGCTGTTTGCGGCACACCGTTAGGTATAGCTATTGCTGTCACAGGAAAGTTTTTACTCTGGAATGTGAGTAACTAATGATACGTTTTTTCTCTGTAATTTGAAAGTTGTTTCTAATTTGATAGTTCCTTCCAAAGTTTATCATTACTCATAGGATTGTATTATTGCTTTTGTTTTTGTGCGTATTTGTGTATATATATATATATATATATATTTATATATATATGCATATTCACATGTATGTTTGTATGTATGTGTGTTTATTTGTTGTACATATATTGAAAATATGTTGTATGTACGTTGTCCTCATGGGTTAATTGACTCAATTGATTTGAAAAATGAATATCTACATTGTATCTGTTTGTAAGTCTTTCATTTTGCATGTACATGAATTATGTTTGAATACGTTTGTTTTATATAAATCAATTTGTTTGTGTAAGTCCTAATCGAGAAACACTCGTATCATTTACGAAAATCAAATAAACTTCAATCAAACAGACCGAACTGATCAATGTCCCTTCGATTGTCATATGTATAAAATATTGCGCTTTTTAATTCAGCTTGTGTGATTTTTGAATACAAAGGAAAAAAGCCAGAACCAGTTACCACTACCGAAGCACCGACAACAACTACTGAAGCACCAACAACAACAACTACCCTAGCACCAACAACAACAACTACTCAAGCACCAACAACAACAACTACTCAAGCACCAACAACAACAACTACTCAAGCACCAACAACAACAACTACTCAAGCACCAACAACAACTACCCTAGCACCAACAACAACTACCCAAGCACCAACAACAACTACCCAAGCACCAACAACAACTACCCTAGCACCAACAACAACTACCCAAGCACCAACAACAACTACCCAAGCACCAACAACCACCACAATTTCTACGTCTACAACTAACGGAACACCGTCACCAAGGGAGGACTCATTCCTGGAAAGTTCACCCGATCTTTATAACGTCACCTTTACAATCAATGGGCATGAGGTCCACGAAGATTCTGTGACATGTAAGTTTCTACTCCGCAAAATGTTATGATTTCATGTACGACTATAAATCAAAGTTGTAATGCAAGATGTATCATATTTGTATCATTACATTTCTCGATTGCTCTTCATTCATTACATATATTTAATACATGCATTTCCAACTAAACAAAGATAGGAAATGCTGTGGGCGGCTTATTTTATGTAATGATAAACTAAACGATAAAGGTAGGTTAGGGTGAGATGAGGGGAAAACAACACGAGGTGTCAATTGTTACCCTGATCCTGGATAGGGCTCTCTTTGGTTCTCTATATGTGTGAGCACAGTCCACGGGGTATTACACGACGTGCGTCATGGGCAACAGTGATACCTGGATAAATTTTAATCAAATCAAGCAGTTAGACAACTTAGGCTGGTTTCACAGTTACGGTTTCAGGTTTTTATTTAAAATTTACCACTTCTGTTTTATTATATTGATTATAATATGGTCCTATTGTCGGTTGTTAAAATAAATACCTGAAAAGAATGCCGTTAAATGTAGTAAGATATTTTAGTTTAAAACGGTCATCTTTGCAATGAAATCTCCATGAAACGGGTCCATGAAAACAACAGTCAAATAGCAACCACGCTTCGGGAACGGCAAGCCCACACAGTATACACTCAAGCAAATCCTCTATGACAGAATCCGCAGCTGATAGGATTAGGTATTCACAAGGAAGTTGCACGCACGCACGCACCCTCACACATATACACATATATGCGTGCACATGTATAGTAAGACCTCGATAATGAGACCACATTCGGGATCCGAAAATCGGTAATGGGAGGGTCACGTTATCAATTTGAATTACAGGAGAATTATTGAAAGCCTGTTTGAAATAAGAGGTCGTTATGACAAGGTGGTCGTAATATAGAGGTGGTTGCTATGTGAGGTTTTACTATTTAAGAACCAGGTTTACTGTTTTATCATTTCCTTTCAGTGAAAGACTTGCAGCCCCTTTGTTATAATTTATATGTCAGAGGTGTTCAGGCTAATGTCTGTGCGAAATTCTATTCCATTGACACTCACCGAAAACGTGTATGCATCCGATTAGATGGGTCGTGGAAACGTGGGGTAAGTTATAAAAAAAATAAAAAAAATGAAGGAAGATCTGCATACTACTATGTTTTCCGTTCATGTCATACATTTTTGACATGTTAATTGGTAATAAATATTTACCGTTAATTTTGTTCATTTTGACGAATGGATTAAATTCTAAATTCTACAAAAAAAGTCTTATTATCAACGTAACCATAACAAGCACGATGAATATTTAAATATCTATCTCCGTGGTAACAACAAGTGTAGTAATGATATCATTTCTAATCCTCTTTTCAGTGTCGAAAACGTAGAATTTATTTGAATGTTGGTTGCCTGACTTTGTCGTTCTCACGTAACACCGATCTGATGAGCATTTTGACGGATAGGAAATACTTGAAGGAATTGGCTATCAGAAATCTGATGCAGGGTGAATTGATCATGTAAACAATATAACAATGTGTACGCTTTCTTAAAAGCTAGTTTTTGCGAGAAAAAAAAACACCATAGAAGTTGTTTCCGTTGTCTAATGTTTATGCGACCAGTGTCATGTCGCGGGTCACAGGTGCTAGTCACACACACCATATGTATTATATTGTACATAAAATAGTGCAATAACCAAAAGTGTCCAACACCCTTGTTTTCATCTAGTCCCATAAAACTGAATATTTTAAATTGACTTTAAACTTTCAAAGAGTACATAATTATACTAACTTATATCTTATATACGATATTATATCTTTACATCTTCACTCAACGTGTATACAATTGTATGCAATGTCATTCTACGAAACAACTACATGTATTTCAATAAATCTATCATTATACTGTAATAGTTGGCGTTTATTTTTTTTAATCTGATCGAGCACATTCTGTTAGATCAGCCGGGAGATCGCTGAAATGAGGTGGAAGAGGGAGACTAGCAGGCTCTCGTACAGGTTAACACGAGGTTAATGACAACTAGAGATAATTCAATGAAACTGAGTCATCAAGCTATTGGACTGAATTCACCCACGTGATTTCTTGTTTGGGTGGACCAAATTTTTAATTGTTTAGTTAGACAACTCTGTATTGTTCAGAGTGGAATTGACCTGCAATTAAACAAATTTCTATGTCATCTCGGTCATTTGTATTTTGAAAATTGTATTTTTGCTGCTTGCCTAATACGGGAAAATGTTAGGTCAGCACGTGATCCAGCTCAACCAATCAACAGCAATTATTCTGTACGAGTTAAAATAAAATGTAATACCCTCCCCCTACAAAACTCTTAAATATATTTATCAACATATACATACATCAATAAAACTGTCACATCATAAAATATTGGTGACGTTACACGTTTTTTTTTGCCGACTGTTGTCAATTTATGTCCGATTTATACATGCGAGATAAATAAGATGCGCGTTTATGCCGGTATGTGATGAAGAAATGTGTGTACACGGCGTCACATCATCACTTAGTGATTGGCTGAAGACACCGGATGAAGGAGTAATATATGTGATTTGAAACCAGTGAGTTATGGATCTGTTCGTCTTGAGTACTGATAGCAACGTATTGGGCTCTGATTACACGTCGAATAGTAATAATGCACTATCTCGATATGACAGTTTAACCCCTGAAAACCAGACCTCTTCCGGACCAAAAGGGTGACTTTCTGAGAATTCCGGTTTTTAGAAACCAAAAGTTTATCATTTTACAAAAATATAAAAAAACTTATGATCTGAAAGAAGAAAATTTTTAATCATCTTCGGAGCAAATTTGATATTTGAATTAATAAAAAATATGCTGGTGTAAAGATTTTCTTCCTATACTTTCCCGTGGTGATTTTATTGACCACTGACGATCGTGGGTGGACCTAAAAGTTGGACATGCTTATTGATAACAGAAGAGAAAGAAAATCTTGAAAAGAACTTTAAAAAATCGTCCGATTTTCAGATGATTCCGGTTTTCAGGGAGTCCGGATTTCAGGAGTTATACTATCATGTCGTTTTTATATATTATTATTATTTTAATTTCAAATTTTGAAACGGAGGGAATTGAATGCAGACTTAAATAATATTTATATTATACGTATTTTGTATTTGCTGACAGAGCTCTGGAACTCGATAAACATCACATTATAGATAAATAAACAACGTTATACAATATCATTTTCACCATAATGTAATTTTACATACAAGTATACAAGCACGCATGGGCCAGGTTTTTTTTACTGTGGCAAAAAGTTGTGGATTTAAGTGTGCGCATTGTATTAATATTTGCGTCTTATTTATCTCACCAAATTTGATAAAATTAATCACAATTATCTAAAATCACGTACGGAAGGAGGCCACTATACTAGTATACATGTATTATAGTCCACCACAGACGAGCGTTTCTGGATGTTAAGTGTCGGAAGGAAGAAAGGCCCCAGTGACTTCAAGATAATATGTACAGAATGTTTAAATGTACGTTAGGCAACCGTTCGTGCTTTATACAGGTTTATGTGACCGGAGATACTATACTTTATTGCAAACTCATCCATCGAAGTAATCGCCGACAATTAGTGAACGTATCAGTCGTGTTATAACTTCAAACAATAACACAGCTCATAATAAATTCAATGTAAAACGGATGCATTCGGAAAACCTCGGCTGATTCCGTACCTCTATCTAACACCGGATGTTCTTAGTAACTTATGTAATGTGGCTACCGATGCACTGCCAAAGACCACTAAACAACTTGGATCTTGAAAGACTGTCTAACGTTTAACATAAGAATCACAGTAAAAAGCCGCTTTAAGAAATCATTCGTAAAGGTTTATGTTGCATAACTGAATCTTAAGAATAGTCCTTATGTTATTAAAATAATCAAATGCCACAGAACCTTTGAGATTAACCTCATACATTTTGTTCAGAAAGTTTTGATTCATATTGATGTATATATAACCGTGATTATCCACGGTTTTAATCATTGCGTACAAACACCAACGCCACTAAAAAATTGTTTACTTCGGAACCCTCGGGCATTTTTCCTAAACACCGTTCTTTAGCGAGGTCAAAGGTTAAGTGATTTAGTAGAGCGTGGTCAGTTTGTACCTACATTGTATATATACATGAAAGCATGCAGCATTGGCGACATTCTGACAAAAAAGTTTGACCGGAACTTAAACATGCGACGGTAAGTCCATACGCCAAATTATATTTGTTACATTGCGTTCATTTTTTTTTTGTTTGTAAACAACTACTAGATAGATGTTGTGGTTTCAACATTTTTCGTTTGGTATTTAATGCGGATTTCGTGGGGTGGTTGGCTTACGAAATCAACTGCCCTCTAATTTAAGTGTCGAATATTACACGCATATTCAAGGATATCACCGTTACGGATATCATTCGCATGTTTATAACTTTTAATACATGAGCGTCAATTACCGATATTTTACTTCATTCACGGGCTTGTTTTATCAAAGAAACTGAACAGAAACGATAAAGCAATGTTTTTCATAATTTAAAATTCACGAATTTACGTCCTAACGAAATATGTATTTAAGTAAATATAGCGAAAATTGAGCCCAGCGAAAACAAATGCAACTATATTAATATACAGAGTCGAATTTCTGAACGTTCACCATATAAAACTTGATTCTTAGCAGAACCTAACTAAGTGAAGTAATTCTCACGTTTTACCATACTAACTATAGATCTACTAAAAGAAATCGAGCATACAAAGTCAATTTTTCGATTGAATATGTTAAAAGTGTGTCCGGTGATTTTCTTCCAGAGCCATAAAATACAAGGCGGACGTTTAGAAATACGGCTCAGTGTTCTCAATACAATATCAGGCATACTTGTACCGCATTTGCTTTTCTATATGAAGAGCGTAATACAATTATATTATCCTATTTAAGCGAGTCTCCAGCCTGATATTTTGTTAGTAGCTTGTATGCTAAGTTGTTTACCTATACCATAGACCAGTAACATGGTCACTGACTTTCTGATAGTTTTTATGTGACTTATTGTCACTGGGGTTTAACGCCGTTTTCTAACAATTGTTCAGTTATATACGGCGACCAGTTCACCTAACCAGCTTTCCTGGACTGTATACTGACCATTACTAACTTACCCTTCCACAAGGAGCCGACAACTTCTCCATACATATGGATGAAAATCGACATTTTCGTCAAATTTTCATAGCAGGGTATGACCTGCCGCGACCAAATTTAAATATTGTCCATTTTGAACACGCTATCTTATTTCTGTGATATAGCATTTTGAACTACCCCTGCCGCAATGATCGAGTGCTTATGGTATCTGACTAGTATTCACTAGTCTTTAACGCTGTGAGGAACCTGTCCAACTAGCTTACATGAGATCGGTGATTTTACCCCGCTGTACATCTGGGGCTTCCTCCATCGACAAAGCTGGGAAAATAGCTAAATGACCCTTACTGTTGGTGCGACGTTAACCCTGAGTGAAGAAATAAACTATCCTGTCAGCCAGCCAGAAATCAGGTGTCATTTTAATACAGTACATGTTTTGAGAGACAACTAAAAATCCTCAAATGATACTTGCGCACTGATAAATATTTTATGACAATAATATTGAAATGCGGACTTGACACAGCAAACTGTCAGCTGGTTTTCTGTTTAAAATGGTTCTGGTGCATTTTTTTGCTTCACTTAAATCAATCAGTACAAGTGCATGAATACGAAGCTTATGTTTTATGTGGAATCAAACAACGTGATAATCTAAATATTTTCAAAATTTATAGTTTAGTTATTCGGAATTTTCAGCAATACGTGTATACAACTTGTAACTTGAACATCTCATTAACGTTTGGTTGTTTGTATAACATTCCACATTAGAAGGTCATAGTCAATAAACAAGTTATGTCAACATAACCAGTAGGCCAAATAGAGTTATAAACATCTACTTGCCCCGTATGTCCAATTTATGATGTAGTCAATAAAAGTCACGTGTCATTTTTTGTAAATAAAACAAAACAGGTCACATCGTGGGCCGCAATATCGTGGTAGTGGGTTAAAAATGACGTGTTTATTCCGATATACGGCTGAAGGATGCAAATTAGTAAAATAGTCACCCTTTTTATGTCATTTATATGATAGTTATATCCACGGCTATTGTAAGCACATAAACCAAAACGGAGAATGTATCCCGGATCAGATTAAACTGGCACCCGTTCCATGTTGCAGTGCACCAGTCTCTGTACAACCAGATTCAACGGAACCAGTTTATGAGCAAATACGCTATTCGGAACCACTCGGCTATTTCCGTAAAGGGGACAACACCCACGAACGCCGAACGGTTCCGAATGCCAGAATATATTTTACCATCATTTAACTTAACTTTTGCTTGATGTCTTATTTTAAAACCCCTCTAAATTAATATTTGACCAAATTGATATGTTTCATTTTTTTATTTGAGGTTTCATTTATACCGATGTTTTTGGAGAGTGACTTCTTTTACGATTTTTGTCTCTTTTGTCGCCCAACTGTGTAATCCCATTTATTCCATCCCCGTAATAGATATGAGTGGATCAGGGGTCATCCGATGTTCCTAACTTTCATTTTAACAACATATTATAACGATTATTGTCTTAATCGATATGTATTAAATCGATATGAAATAATTAGCAAAACTTGAATATCATGATAAGAAATAAAAAAAATGATACGTGGCATAATTGGTATTTTTTTTGGGGGGGGGAGGTTGTAGGTCTGTCTCCAAAATAGACTTACGTTGACCGTTTGTTCCAAAATCATCAGACACCATAAGAGAGGAATCTTTTTTTTTCACGTAAGGTCATCCTTACAAAATGTTGCGTTGCGGGAAAGAAAATACGCATTCTTTCCTTCTTACATTAGAACATAAATATAAAGCAAAAACACAACGACATTTTTTGTAAAAATAGCTATAAATATTTTATGTCAGAGATTGTTAAATGAGACGGTCGCGTTACTGCAATCCAACATTTTTTTCAGTTGGCCTAATAAACATTTTAAGAACATTACACTCTTCTCGTTGCATTTATGTGCTAATAAACCTGAACCAGTTAAATGTACATAACTTTTACAGGTCTACATTTCATTTAAGATTATCATTGATCATTGTTTTGACGATATCTACTCCTCGTTGCCATGGCTACAGATTCTTCCAAGATAAAATTCCAAACGGAAACGAAGTTCCTCATCCGTGTAGAGAGGGCAGCACGTGGCAGGGTGTCGGACATGAGAACGAACAAGGTGGGGGAGTAAGAAATCCGTTTGGTTTAGACTTTCACGCAAATGGAAAGGTAAATAAATTTTCGTTTGATTGCTTGATAGTCGATGACAAACATTCAGCTCCATAAATCTTTTCTTGCATTGTGAGTCACGTTATACATTAATACTTAATGACAGTCAAAATTGTCCTTCAATACGAACTGTGTTCTTGGGAGAGTGTCATAAAACATTAAATATTATAGGGCGAGGATATATATTTATAACTTCGCCGACACTGAAATGACTCATTAATATAATTTGTTCAGCAGTTGATTAACTCATAAAAACAATAAATCCTTTGTATGATAAATCTTTGACTCAGAATTCCATTTCATTACAATCTTCAAGACGTGGGACCGCACGTTATGTTTAAAAGACAGTGACGGGGACGGTCTATCAAACGGTCAGGAGTTAGGAGACCCGGACTGTGTGTGGGAGCCCGGTAAAACACCGTCCAGAACAACAGAACTGTCACATCCAGGTAAAAACATGTACCGTAAAACCTTTCTAATCTGAACTTGTTTGAACTGACAAAAATGTTCTGATTAGAGAGGTTTTCGGAAAACAAAAGTTCAGAATTACAAAGTTTTTAGTATCAAAAATATAATAAAAACATCGGGACCAGCTGACTCGTTCGGTTTAGAGAGGATTCCAGATTGAAAGAGGTTTATATTAAAGAGGTTGGACTGTATCTACTTCTTACATATATCAGACTGAGTACATTCAGAACTTGAATTCCGATATTTATTCATCACCTAAATGTTTGAATTAAGGGATTTTCAAAATAAAGAACAAAATAGAAAGTCATTGCATATCCCTCCCTACTACTTACGACGTTTTGTAAATTTTCGTCTCTCGAACAATCACTTACCTGTGGAAAAAGGTCGTTGGTGAATTCTAGAGCGTCATGAACGTAAATGCCATTTGTGTCAAAGAAATGAACTAAGGGATGAATATCATTATATCATAGTGGACTTGTCATCATTTTTGTGATATAAGAATATTTTGTTTTGCAATTGATATCTATTAATGATAGAAGTAGAAATTGTACAACTTTTAAGACAATGATGTCCGAAAGAGATGATAGAAAACTTAAATATTTGTGAATTTATTTCAGTTATTCTGAATACTTTAAAACTCCACCTAACAATTAAAGCAATTTGGTCAATTTTCTTTTGCATTATACGACCAATACTGTCCATCATATCACCTGTTACACTATATGTATACGTTCACATTTTTTCCTTACAGCCTGGTTCATGTCTGACTTTTATAATTATCTTGTTTGTACCTCATATCACATGTATAACATGTGCTCAGCATATATAAACCACTAAACTACTATCTTTGTTACATCTAACGTTCACAAAATTGTTAAATAATCATTACAGAATGCATTATTTTAACAAACATGTAATTAGTCATTGTTTATGACGAGCATAAAATAAATGCGGTGATCTTTTGAAATGATTTAAAGTTAATTACTCAGACTATTTGTAGACAAATAAGACAATTCATCATGTGATTACATCGCACCACATACATATTTTGTTTATCTAAAATAAAGACATATAATCAGTAATGCTTTGTTGCACGCCTATAAATTATCGCATTTATACAAAGATATCGGGATAGTTAATGTATGCCATTGTAATTATTTAGTCCAAGCCACCACAGTCATAAATATGCCAATGGGAAATACCGGGGCATTTACAAGCATGTATACGGTAATTAACCGCAATGTATCGTAGCGCAAACAGAATCGTTATATCATTGTGCAGACGAATATATCTATAAAATCAAACATTATTTTTGGTCACAGTCAACTGCGAAAGCAATTATTTCACTCAAAAGGTCGAGTTATCCAAATTACCAAAAACAAATAATTTAAATATGCCAGAGGCAAATGTTTCGGATGAGAATTTTGTACGTCAAAATAGGTTATTACGAGTTTAAATGTTCTATATTTGTCATAAAAGGTTACACAAATTATTGCAAAGTAAATGTCAATCGCTTTTGATTAATATTGCCTGAAAAAAAACACACAGGTAACCGTGAATGTTTAGATGGTGAAATATTCGCATAAACACTAAATAACCAAAGATGTTTTAAACAATTCTGTGGTTTAACTTACTTCTGTTGGGCTAAATTTTCGTCGTTTTTACTAAGATTTTTTCGTGGATTTTGACTGTTTAAAACAAAAAAATAGCTTTATCGTTTGCTGACGCCTTCTTTAATTAGATAAATTCGTTAGTAAAGTAAACAAAAATACAGATAATTGTCTGTCACATGTCAAAAGTTATACAACACGCGGGAGATTTACGATAATTGTATACTTATACTTAAATATTCACAGTCAAAATTATACGTCATTGAATGCATATCAAAGATGTAGATGCTGCACGATACTGTGGCGCTTTAGAATGTAAACGAGATAGAATGCTAACTAGTTTGAATAAATTCACCATGGACGAAGTATACTTGTTGTTATTTCGCTTACGTCCTTAAGTTTAGTGTAATTGTTGATTTCACGTATTACGTATTTTTAGTTTCTATTTCAATATTCATGAATGTTGAACTAATGCGAAAAGTGGAACCTCAAAATCACTGTGCATAACCCATAATTTTTCTAACTGTGTGACGATAACACCGTTTGATTAAAACTTTTTTCATCATTATTTTACAAAGGTGTATGTGATCCGTGGAATAGCGTTAAATGTGAAGACAAGACAACTTTTGTTTCGTGTGGACCAGACAGTCTTATTTGTCCAACCTTAGATGATCCTGGTGAGTACTTCCCGAGACTTCATAAAGATTAGACACAACATTAATTGATTTTCTTCATTCATCATCGTTTAGTAACTAAGTGTAGGGGCCTCCGTGGTAGTGTGGTTATCGTCTCTCACAGCTATGAGTTCAAATCCCATCCGGCATCAAAGTTCATCTGTGAGGAAGCCGTCCAGCTATCTGACGGAAGGTGGCTTGTTCTACCCAGGTCTTCGTCCACCGTTTAATCTGGGAACGTCGCCAAATGACCCGGAATATTAGGATGAATTTAATTCCCAGTGCAGGGAAAGTAGTATACAGTTTATCAATTTATATGATAATTGTACATGAGTTTACGGCCACATATTTTAAATACTAAGTGTGGTACGATTGAAGGATTTGGAGATATCTGCTCTTACATGCGTAATACACGGATTGATAATTGCAAGATCTCGTATTGTTGAAATAGGATATACTATACCAGTTTATTTCTGGATAGATAATTATGGTAGAACTCTGTTGTCATATATTTCAGACACATTCAACTTTACGGTTCGTATGACAGAAGGGACGCCTGTGGCAGCGCGGGAAACTATCTACAAATGTATCGCTTTCGATTTCCCCCAAGATGGAGACTTTCATTTAGTCGCTAATGAACCTTACATAGACAACGTTGATGTTATGCACCATACGATCATATTTGGATGCGACAGTACAGGTAAGTCAACGTCTTCACTTCACGGCTTATATCGCTACGAGAGGGCGTCCGTCGAGTAGTCATGGTCACTTTGTTTTTATTGTTTTTATGTGACTTATGGTCGCTGGGGTTTAACGCCGTTTTTCAATAATTTTCAGTTACATACGGCGACTGGTTCACCTAACCAGTTTTCTTGGACTGTATACTAACCAGTACTAACTTACCCTTCCGCAAGGAGCCGACAACTTCCCTACATATGGAGGAAAATCGATTTTTGTCAAATTTTCATAGAAGGGTTTGACCTGTCGCAAACGGAATTCGAACCCGTATCTCCGAGTTTCAAGTCCAGCGAACTAACCACTGGGCCAAGGCCGCGGCCTGGTTATGGTCTCTGAACCCTTCATCACTTTGAGTTCGAAAGACCGTTTTATTTCACCCATACTGCTGTGCCTCATAATACCGCATTTGAAGCAGACGACATTTGAAAACATTGCGACAAAAGAAGTCAATGCTTGTAATGCTTTCGACTTTGTTAGAGAGAAATAACCTATTTTTTTAAAATAAATTGATGTTTTGCATATTTGCTTTGAATTTGGAAGAGTCTAAAGTTTATGAGCGTATGAGGCAAAGGATAAACAACTTCCGTCACATAACTAATGCCGAATATGGGCTTAGTTAATCAATTCCATTATATTTTACGTTGTCTTACATGCATTTTTGCACGATTTGTGTTTCAGTCTAGTCACTTACCTTTATAAGTTGTTGTTGTTGTTGTTTTTGTATCCAGAGACAAGTCAGCCAGTAGGGGAACCCTACGACTGTGAAATGGAAGTGGATAGACACTGTAAGAACATGCTTGGTATCTGGAGCTTTGGAATGCTTGGTGAATGTGCTCATCCGGACATGGGATTTAGAATTGGACAAAATGGCTACAAACGCGGTATTATGCAGGTGCGTTCTTTTACAAATATCTGGTCAATAAATATTGTACAATTACTGTGCGCAGTGGAAAGCCTCTAAACTGGTTCATCTACAAACCGTTTTCTTCTCTGAATTGGAAAAATGTTCTGGTCCCGACTTCATTACTATACAATTCAAAAATCCCCTCTGAACTGGCATACACTCTAAACCGGCCAAATGACCTGGACCCGGGCTCAACCAGAGGGGTTCTACTGTATACCCGCTTAATGAGAACTATACTCGAGTGTTAAGGGCAAAAAAGTCTTGAATACCTTGAATAAAACGCCAGTAATATCAACAAAAATATCTAAATACATATAATAATTGATAATATACAAATATAACCTCATACATCGATTATAACTTCTTGTTTCCTATTCAGTTACATTGGAATAATCCACAAGAGAGAGGCGACTATACCGACAGTTCTGGTATGATTCTGTACCTAACAAAGAAACTTCGACCTAATGACGCAGGTATTCTAGTCGTTGGACAAGACTATCTGGCCATACCACCGAAAGAAAAGGAAGTTAGATATACCGGCGTCTGTTCAAGAGAATGTACTAAATCGCTTATCAAGAAAGAAGTCAAAGTTCCCGTGGCCTTCAACCACATGCATGGACTAGGTATTTAGTTAGATCATTTACATACAATATTCGACTTAATCACTTAAATCAGAATGGCAAAAGGGCAGAAGATCCTGAGAGTCGCCAATAGAAAGATGGATAATAATATAACGCATAGAAAAATTTCAGCACTCGCAATTTATTCGAATTGTGTATCCATACTCCGAGGCGACTGAAACCAGCCTCTTCGTATTTTTTTCGAAATGAGAAATAACGTCTTCTGTTTTTGGAAAGCGATGTATCATCACTTTCCTATGTAATCGTTTCTATCTGCATGGGCCCAAGAACGACAAAATTCATACGCAATCAATATAGTTCGTTGACACTCAAGTAAACCAGACAAAAAGATTCAAGTTTGTATAACAAAATAAATTGAAACAAAAGAAACTGCAAAACTTTAATCAGAATAATCAACGTTTCGAAACAATATCATTGTTTTGACGTTTCATAGCAAACCCTGCGGACCAATCCATTTTCTGTTTTGTTTTTTAATGTAAATTAACTGGTTATCATTTCCAGGCGTAAGTCAAAAAGTGGAATTGATCAGAGACGGAAGAAAAATACAAGATGTTACATTTGATGCTAACTATGATTACAATACACCAGTTTTACACACGTATGTAGCAGAGATGTTCCGAATGTGATTCTATATGAATGTCTCCATCGTTTACATATCGATTGCTTATTTGTATTCGGTTGGGCTTCCGTGATCGAGTGGTTAGTATCTCTGACTAACCACTTGACACTATAAGAGTTATTCCAAAAATTTCTCATGCGAGGGAGATATCCATATAGCATACGGAATGTCGATGGTTCTACCCAGGTATAAGCCTGGGTCCTCCTAGGCTCCTCAGCTGGAAAAGCTGTTGGTACGATATTAAACCAGTAAAAAAGCATTATTTGCACACGGCAAGCATTTGATAGTCGATGACATTGACATACGCTAAGCAATAAAAATGTTGAAAACAAATTAAGCGTACCTAAATCTTGGATTTTTGGCCTACTAACAATAAAACAATATTCACTGCAGGTGCATCTCAAATGAAGGGAGATAAATGCATCGGCAATAGAAGCATACATATTTGGCACTTTTTGCCAAAATAAAACCTCTTATAGCATTTTTTCGATTCATGGACGACTTAATTTAGCTCGGTTTATGTATTAACTAGCACAATTCCATTCAAAGGTATCGTTTTTCCGAAGAAGTTCAAATTGTCTTATGTGATTTAAAATAATCGCTATGCTTGTATAAATTATTTGTCATTTCGTTCCTGTCCGTAACTTGCAGAGCTACCAAAGTAGCCTACCGGAATAGAATCCAGAAAAACAGGTTTGGTTAATTGTCCGCTGGTAAATAACTGAAATACAGTTAAAAACGGACGTAAAATCCGACGAATTTATATTTTCATTCATTTATTAGTTCGTAGGATGAGTTTCCCCACAAAGTGAAATATTTCATGAGGCTTATTTGTTCATATATTTGTTTATTTATTTAGCCAGTCTTTGAAGTACCGTCAAATAACAAACGTAAAGACGATCATTCATTCATTCATTCATTCATTCATTCATTCATTCATTCATTCATTCATTCATTCATTCATTCATTCATTCATTCATTCATTCATTCATTCATTCATTCATTCATTCATTAGTAATGGGTGGTACTATGGCACCCAAATGTTTTCGAAAATTGACTTTTGGCACCTATAACAGACTTAAACAATTTGTTTTTGAGTCTACTACACACACATTGACCTTTGAAAAATAAAATTGGCCCTTACACACAATAATACCCCCAGACTACCCTCCCAAGCCATCGTGTTCGCTGATGTAGAAAATTTCTAATTCAATTTCAAAATTTCACCTCCCATTTCCCGAAAATGGTGCCAAAGTACCGCCCCGACTTAGGGAAAATGGGAGCCAAAAGTCAGTTTTCAAAAAAAAATGGGTGGCAAAGTACTGCCCATTACTATTTTTATTTGTCTATTAATTGATTCATTGATTGATCGAGGATCGATCGACTGATCGTTCTATCGATGAATTAGTTTATGATTGGTTGGTTGGTTGGTTGGTTGGTTGGTTGATGGATTGATTGATTGTTTGATTGATTGATTGATTTCAGGTATGAGACTCCACTAACTTTGAAACCCGGTGATGAATTGAGAACTGAATGTGTTTTCAACTCAATGTCAAGGACAACAACTACATTTTTTGGTGACGGAACTTACGACGAGATGTGCTTCGGTTTCATCACCTATTTCCCCAAAGGTGCTCTTATAACTTTCTTCTCCGATATCGTTATTTTCTATTCCAAACTGAACAGTATTAGATTGTTACCAGACGTTTAACCGAATCAAAATGTACGAAAAAAATATGGAAAAATTAAGAACTACAGCAAATTTCGCAAAAAGCAATTTTGATTATCAGTCATAAGATGCTCGTACTACATGTATTTAATTTGTGAGCACACTAAGACCTCAATGAACGACCACTTCAACATTAAGACGACCTCATTAAAACGTTCAATTGTTTCTTGCTTTGGGGCTTTCCCCTATAATTCAGGATTATATTGAGACCTCTTCGATTTAAAGACCATTTATGTTTCAGTCACAAAGATGGTCTTAATATCGAGGTTGTACATGCAATAAAAAGTGATTAGAATAATATATTTTCTCCCCTGATACAGACAATATACCGGAGCCTCTGTGTTCAGCGTGGCAGGATGTTACATTGTGTACGTTTAACATTAGTGACGAGATTCTTGGCTGTAGATTTAAAGAACTTCATGACATCACTTTACCTAGTATGAAAGCCACATACGACCTCGTAATGGAAAATTGTTCACCTTACACAAAATGTCGCAAGGAATGTTTGCCCGTTGTCAGAAACTTGAAGAAAACTTCTTGTTACACTAAAGGTAAGAACAAAAAACGCAACATTTCGGATTATCTATATCCTTCCGGGGCCGTCGTATGCTGTACTTAACAATCATCCAAAGAATCTACGCGTAATGTCTAGAATTTAAAGCTGGTTTTAAACGTGTCATCTAGCGATTCTACACATAATATTTCGATGTGTCATAGAACTTTTTGGAACCTTTTAGCATCAGTCCATCTTGATACAGTTTTTCCATTACTTTGATTCAGCATTCAAAAAATTGTCTTTGTAATCCTCGCACTTAGTTTAACAATTTTATCATGTATATGTGCAAATTAGATATATTGGTTTACGCTAGTCTTGATTTAGAATTATATTCGTTGAAATGGCGACAAAAATAAGTTGTTTTTATTGAATTAAACGTTGTATATTCGTGTGTGATAACTTTCGACTTTCAGGGACAGTTGATGATTGGGCAAGAATGAACATTGAAAAAGAATCTAAAAACGTTGTAGAAATGATGAAATTTTATGCAGCTCTGGATTCATGTGATGAAGAGTTACACAAGGAACATGTTGTCTGTCCGGATGTCCTGCCACGCGCGGAGAGTGAGGGACACATCGACAGTAACCATGGGAACGTGATAGATCAATCTGTGTTCGTGGCACTATGGTGTTTATGTTTTGTGTTGTTAAATCATTTCGGTTATTGTTCAACGATGTAGTAAGCGCATGCATATAGAATGTCGAAACGATAAAACATGAGAGATGTGACCATGTTGTGTTATACATGAATTGTGTATTTGTATAACCGCCATTTTGATTTTTTATATAAAAATATTAAAACAACGAGGTAACATTATGATTGAAAAAAAACAGCATAGTTTTATTTGCGGGTGGCACGTACTTGGTTATATGTAGATTATGTAGATTATTTTTCTCTGGACTTTAAAGCAACACCAACAGCCAGAGGTACCTGGCGACTTTCCTGCTTTTAACAGTTGATGGGGAACCCAAGTGTACACCTGGGTAGAAAAACTGACCTTACATCGGCTTCCTCACATGTGTAATTTAGTTCCGGTGATAATCGAACTCACAGCGTTTAGGGGCTAGTGATTACTGGTCAGAGACCAAATCGCTCCACCACGGGAACTTCTAGATTCTACAAGGGGTATTCTTAAAGTTCTGATAATGGGCGCGGGTTAGTAAAAATGCTCTTACCTACTCAGAATTGCCATTCCAGTCCTTCAAAGTACTCCCCTTGATATGTACACACTTTTTCACATGTTAGATCCAATCAGAAAATGCCTTTTATGGTACGATTTTGTAGTAGCTCTGGTGCTTTGAATATATGGCGCGTACAACAGATGTGCGGGTCTCGAACCTCCGCCCTCTCAGGCACTGTTTGATGTATGGGTTCATCCAGAAAATCACAAGGTGCCAGATCTGGACTGCATAGATTTGGCAAAGTATGAAGTCCACTGGTTTTCAAATAATCTTGTACGACTCTTGATTTGTGTGCAGGTGCGTTGTCATGGTGAAATCCTCGAACTCCGGTTAGTGGGCGGGCCTCTGTGTAATGGTTCGCATGCAGGCAAGATCATTTCAGCGTAAACACTTCCAGTGACAGTGATGACTTCTGGCACCGGATGCTGGAGAACCATTCCTCG
Organism: Lutraria rhynchaena; assembly: GCA_008271625.1. NCBI lineage: Eukaryota > Metazoa > Mollusca > Bivalvia > Venerida > Mactridae > Lutraria > Lutraria rhynchaena. The sequence goes on along the minus strand of VIBL01000001.1, from coordinate 11,555,923 downwards.
AGCATCAAAAACTAACGCGTACAAAAAACCTGCTAGACAGTTCTAGAACGTCGGGCAATCTGAGACCGTTTGCCATTTTGTCCGATTCAAGTTTTGTTGCTTTCATTTCCGTCCGGCACAAAGAACGATATCAACGTTTCATCACCCGTCATAATGTCAAATAATGTCTTCATCTAGGGCCTTCTTAACAGAAATGACGTAATTTTCACAAAATGCTGTAAACGGACGTCCTGAACAGGCGTACCATCCAGCAACGGTAGGATATTACCGATCATTTTTCCATATGCATGTACTTTGTCTAAACCCGCCTTTATTTCTTGTGCTAAACAGTCAAGTCGCGATCTTTTTTATATACTTATAGGCTCTCTGCCTTTTGCAAGCCATATTTATTTGTGAAACGCTATAATTACCAATACATAAAACCATGTCCATTTTATAGCGCCGCAGAAACTAACCAGCACGCATAGCACGAGAAAAACGGTCACCAGTCCTCACGTTTTCTGTACGTGAATACTTTATAAACAAAAAACGATAAAGTATACGAAGAGTTATACGCCCATTATCTGAACATTTAAAATAACCCTCATATATTAGACACAAAATAGGTATCTTATTATGCAGTATTGTATTAATTAATGTTTATGTAGATTTATAATGGAATCACAATACTCCTTTTTGTATTTAGTTTCGGATGTTCATATGTAGAATTACAGAGAAAAATATACTCGCACATTCAATCTGTTTTATCCATATACATGTACAGTAAAAATCTTGTAAACCGGATCATTTCCGGACTTGGTCAAAAATCCGGTTTTCTGAGAATTCCGATTTTCAGAGAATCATTGATGATCCACGAGAAAAAGTGGGATTTGAAAAATCGTCCAATTTTCAGAGAATTCCGGTTTTCGGAGAGTCCGGTTTTCAGGGGTTTTAATTTACATATAGTCATATATTAAAAAAAACATGAGAAAATATTACCTCTCGTCACTATGTATATTTAAGTGACCTAATAAAACAGGTGGAAATGTATTTTCTGGTTAATGTAAATTATAATTAATGTAGATGTATATTCTTAATTTAGAAGTAACAATTATAAGTAGAGTAAAGTTATATTTTACGTGTGATTTGCTTCCTCTCTTGTGTGTTATCCCTCGTTCACGTGTAAAGTACTCCGACTCTCATTTTTTTTCATCGGCTTGAACGCCGTTTTCCAACAATTTTTCAGTTATAAACGGCGACCGGTTTACCTAACCAGTTTTCCTGAACTGTATGCTAACCAGTACTAATTTACCCTTGCTCAAGGAGCCGGCATCTTCTCAACGTATGGAGGAATTTTTGTCAAATTTTCATAGAAGGGTATGACCTTTCGCGACCGGGATTTGAACCCGGATCTCCGGATTACAAGTCCAGCGCACTAACCACTGGACCGCGGCTGAATTGTAATACCAACGGCTATGCTGTAAGTATTTGTCATTCAGTATAAAGCTATGTCCTAAATGAACTGATTCATCATTGTCGTCCCATCTGTTTATTACATGAACAATTATAATATGGTCTTCCGTAAAAAAACTGAAATCACAAATTCAAGAGATTGCAAAAAACTGAAATCACAAATTCAAGAGATTGCCATGCCTAATGTTAGGTGCTATATTTGATTTGGGCCCCACCTACCTGACATGATTCAAATTTCTGAAATTATGCGTAAAAGTATGTCTGTATTGTTTGTACTAAATAATGCAAGATAGAATTATCTTTAAATGCATGTATGACTCTCTCATGCTCTTGTTTGTAAACACCAACCTTGTGTTCAGTTTAAGTTGTCGGAAGTCAGTACATATAAATTGTGTATAGTTTGCGTTGGGTGCCTACTATCTCTGTTTGGATTCAAACCCGTAACCGACAACAATGGCAGGAGCGGGTTCATGTGCCGGTGAAACATTCCGGCGACTAACAGGGATCGGCAGTATTACTTCAGATCACCCACCTACTGGACCTATAAAAAACACTCGACAAAAGTACGGGATCAATGTAAGAGAAATAAATACATACTTAGATACAGCGAGTATGCTTTCAATAATTTAAAAGTTGTCTCATCTTACGCTGGTGAGATTACAATTACTTTCCACTACCAATCGTAGGACATGGGCGCTCGGTTTAAAAATTACCGACTTTCATTTGTTCTTTGAAGGGGCCTGTTTGAACATGTAGTAACATGGCTGCGGCACAACACTAAAATACAGTACAACCCGATATTAAGACCACTTTTCGGATCTGTAATAATGGTCCTATTATCGTGTTGAAATGGAGAGAAAATATTAAAAGCCGGTCCGAATGTAAGTGGTCGTTGTAATGATGCGGTTGTATTTTTCAGGAGATCGCTTGGAGAGGTTTCACAAAAAGCATTAAAATCGCTTGTAGAGGTTTCACAAAAAGCATTAAAATCGCTTGGAGAGGTTTCACAAAAACATTAAAACCATCAATAATGATGACCAAAAAACATGATTCATCTTTTTCTTTCAACAAATAATCTCTGGCTCTCAAGATATTGTGTTTCCCGATTATACGAAAATGAATATCAATAATACCACATTTCTCTCATTATGACATTCCAATGACCGTAAGTTTTAAAAGGTCATGTATGTACATTTGTAAAAATACTATCTATCAATAATAGTGGGTATTAGACAGCATATAATATACCGATATTTTAATCTGCTCTCGGAGTAAGAGAGCATAGTTTTTGAAGTCAGGTTGTCTTGATACGGCTTAACCAAAGACCTCGAGTTTTAAACAATAAAACATTTCTTTTATTTTCATCAGCGATTTTAATCCAAGTCGTCTTATCATACAGGCGCTTTCAATTAGTGATATGATAAAGTCTGAGGATCCAGCAGACCGTTGGAAAAAGTGTTTAGATAATATTACTCGTCAAAATAAAGTCATCAAAATAATGGAGAGGTTATCTAACGAAAAAAGGTAAACATTTTTTAGACATTTTAATTCGCTCATTAGGCTTATTAAATGCAATATTTTTTTCCATCAAAATTCATCTGCGAATAGTATCGTGCAATGATAATTCACGTGTGCACGTGATTGGTTGGGTATAACTTCACGCTAGCGTTATACTCCGTTGCGTTGAATTTGGTTGCCCGTAATATTCAACATTTTCAGTGACATTTACATAATAACGGTTTTTGTATTTGTCATTCATAGACAACTCTTCGAGATCTTCTGTCTAAACTGCAGTCCTTGAATTTTGTTACATTCACTTTGAACTTTGACCCTACCTCTTTATTTCTTTATTATTGATGTGCTTATAGGCAATATATGTAATATCTATATATCATTATATTATAAAGAATAACTGAATAGTGAATATATATGATGATATGTGCAATATATCGTCAGTTACTTGTTTAGTGCTATTTATATAGAAATAAAGGGTTGAGATTCGATCGGGACTTGATAGTTACTTTTGCTCGACTTTCCAGCGAAACAAGTACAGGTATATGTAGGGAAGAAATGCTTGCACACAAATACATACAATACAATTATACTTTGTGCGCAAATGGATACTTTTGTGTAACATTAATAAAAAATTACAATATTTTCCAACATAAGAGGTTTTACCATTTTATATATGTACGCACAATCCGTAATAAAAATATTTTACTTTCAATATTGCGGCTCATTCGATCGAAACGTTGTAAAAAATAATCACAAAATGAAAAGTTACAAGAAGATAGTACATTTGCTTAATTAGGCAATCCATGAAATATATTGGTTTACGGTTACGCGACCCCAAACTTTTAACATTGGGTAGATAGGCGGCCATTTTTGTACAATCGTGATAATATGCTTGTACTAAAAACTTAAAGTTGCAATAAAGAATGGAAAAAATGTCCAAATTGCAGAAAAAACTTTTGTTGATCTTGAATATATTATAGCGAATTTTATTTAAAAATCGGCAAATACTTGCCTACGGTTCACAAAACAGAACAAAAGCAGTACAAACATGACTGAAATATAAAAACATACATACAAATTCAACATAAATACATTAATACATCTGTACAATACATTCAGAGGTTGAAAATAAATTGAACCGTGAAAATAAGGAAGGGAGATATTTGTTGCGATGCGAAAATTCATCTTACGGAATAAAGTTTACTTATAAAGATTTTTTCCATTGTTTGCAGTTAAAATGTTATTTAATTTAGTTATAGATGGCCAAGGAATGTTACCAAGATATTTTTTCCTAATGACTGAATATCTAGGGCAACAAAGAAGAATATTGAATGAATCGGTTGCGTAACTGCAAACTGATGTTTTTAGGTATGGCCGTAGTATCTTAATATTAGCGAAAAAGTGAAGAGGTTTCCGTCCGTGAATGAGTTTTAGAAGTGTAATGATAATTCGTGACCTTAATTCCAGAAACATATAACTTTATTTTTTTTCGTTTTAAGAAAATAGCGTTTAAAGATTGTGAGGTCACTAGAAAATGAATGAGTTGGACGTCTGTGGCGCAGTGATTTAGCCTCTTCATGTTAGAACTACTAGCATGTAAGTTAGTGCATATTGTAGAACGTTTCGAGACGAATCCAACGATAGCAAAAACTCTATTTTTGTCAAAAATGAAGTTATACGCTTCTGGAATTAAGGTGACGGATTGTTTTACTAATGTACAACCATTTAGAACAACCATTTATTTTCGGACCGGCTTTCAATAACTTCTATATAATTCAACTCGACAATGAGACCACTTCATTATTACAACCTACTTATTTTGCTCCCGATAGTGGTCTCATTATGAAGGGTTTACTGTATGTATCGGGTTAAGAAGGTTTTAATTGTGTATAAAATTGTAGTAAGTATTAAAGTTTTAGTTTAGTGTATTTGTAGTGACCAGTGCGGACATGTTCCTCTGCAAGGAATCTGTTATTACGTTAATCCAAGCTTAAAGGCCAACGTTCCTGGCTGTATTTATAAAGTAATCAACTGGTTAAAGAATTGGGACAAATTCTGATTAGAAGTTGGCCTTTAGAACTGTTAATTTGTTGCAACAAATGAATAAACCGAAGTTGTAAACTTAGGAAATTTTTTTCTTGTTAAATAATTCAATTATTAGGATGTTTGTAGTATCGCTTTCATGTCGGATTCCTGCTGTGAATTTTGCTCTAAAGACGAAACTAATTTTAAATCAATTAAAACTATACTTGCCCCCGTATAGCTGTTAGAATTTGACATAAACCCAATCATTTTCAAAAAAAGACAAACAAAACAAAATGGAGAAAAAAAACTGTTGGACTTAATTAAATATCTTTTTACAAGTCAAAGGCGCTTTAAATTGAGTAACCCAATTACAATAAAGACATTTATAAATATGTTGATGTTCATCAGTTAAACATAGTAAAATAAAATTTGTGTACACAATATTGTGCATCCTCGTGGTTTGATAAATAAAGTTTTCTCACTAAAAATAACCGAATGTTTGACTTTAAACTGTTTGTTGATTCATTTATATTGTTTGAGTGGTAACTTTGTCTAAGGCAGTTGGTCAATGATGTCAGTATTAATACTATCCACTTAACTAATGGACAACAGTGGTAGTATTATTTCGTATAATTAACGCTTAGTTACAATGTGAAATAAATGCATTCTTTTTTCTTGGCAAACCATTTGGAACTAAAACCATTTTAAAATCTGGTATTCAATTAAATTTCAAAGCAAGATGATAAATAGTACATCAGTAGACCATCCTTAAAAATAAATGTTGGTGACCCAAACCTTTAACTGCAGATAGATATGCAGGTATTTTTTTGTTAAAATTATATGTTTGTACTTAAAACGAAATGCTTGAATAAAGGACGGAAACAATTTGCCAAAATCGCTAAAATGTTTAAGGGGTTAGGGTATATTTGATTGTGTCAGTCAAACCAACAATTATTAAAGGATGGCCTTAGAGTCATTGTTACCGTCATAGGTGGATTTAGGTGTAAACTTGTCCATTGAATTTATTTCAGTGAGTTGTTGATGTCGGGCATTGCAGATTTTGAAGATAAATTGTTTGATTATCTCTGTGATTCAAGAGGTTTACTTGATGTGGACAGATTTAAAAAGGTAAACCGAGAGTATATGTAGTGACGTCAGCTGTTTCAACGGCCCAAACATGATATTATTATTGCCTTCAACTTAAACATGCTCTAAGATGTGAAGGATTACTACCACACAATTCATTACATTTATATGTATAAACGTCAATGTAAAATTACGTTTATACAATTTAATTGAAAACTGTAGCCAAAGTGGTTTGGCTAAAGACCGTTCCGAGGCGGTACACTCCGGAAACTTTGTTTGGTGCTCCAGTTTTTTTAATGGTCTTGTCCGTCTTGTACGTTGGGTGGATTTTTAGATCTTTAGGTTTTTGGGGAGGGTAGTAATTTGTGGAAGGTGCGATTTTTTGTTTGTGTTTCTTTTCTATGAATCTGTTCCTTATCTATATTGTATATAATTTGAAATGAGAACTACTTAGAAAAATGTAATTACTTTATGTATTACATGAGTTAAAACATTGTTTAGACATTAATTAAGTCATAAAAACTATAATTGATGTTTTGATGTTTTAAAAGTGGTCCGCATGGTGGCTCTGTTTTACCTTCGAATGAATGACTTAACATATCATAACGTACCATCTGCAGGTTCTCAATCAAACAGGACTTCGGAACAGCGATCCCAGGTTGAAAGAAATGATTGACAATTTTAACGAGGTGGAACATAAACAGCTCCATGATGAACACGAATTACGTGGTTGTGTTACCAGGGAAACATTTAAAGAGTAAGTCACGTGTCAACCAAAACGTAATACTGAGTTGTTCCAAAGAAGACCCAATTTTGACTCTACGCAAGACGAATGTTTAAGGAATGAATTCAGTTCTTCCTTATTATACATATTCCAGAATCTTACATAAGATTTATATAGGCTTATAGCCTGTTGAACGCTCCATTTCCATGATGAAATAAAACAGAAATCAAACCAAATTCTAAATCCATGATTTTCATACTGTATGTTTATATTTTTACCTGGACAGAAATATGATGATGAGATAATTTGGCATTTTTACAGATGTGTCACAGACAACATAGTTGTAATCTCTCAAGCATTGAAGAATCAGTTTATTATACCAGAATGGGCTCCATTTACTGAACACATCAAGGACATGTACAACGACTGCAAAAAAATCACAGATGGAAAGGTAACAAATTAGGCCCGATAAAAGAATCGTGTTTTCGGTCACATGACCAGCAAATAGGGGTGTCTATTTATTCCGCATCCCAGAAAAGTGGAGTCGGTCGGTTAACCAGAAACACGACGTGTTTGGTCTGTCCTAGTAAAAAAAGTCCAGAATACTGTAGTCAATAGCTCCATGCGTTAAATTACCTCCCCTCCCTTAGTATTGTATGATGCCTTGCAAAGGTACCCCTGTGTACCCCTGGGCTCTTCTTCCATTATTAAAACTAGAAAACTTACCAAATGGCCCTGACTGTCGGTACGACGTTAAACCCCGGAGAAAATGATTACCTAATTTTGCAAAGCGTTGTTGACTCCGTCTGTAGTATTGCAGCCAATGAAGTGTTCGTTTGTACTTCCGGCAAGTCACGTGACAAAGTGATCTCTTACCACATGTTCAAACAACAACACGACGTTAATTTCTGTAATACCTTTCAGCACAAAATTAATTTCAACAGCGGCTTTCAAGAATAATGAAAAATCCAAAAAATCCCTACCTAACCTGTTGTTAATGAGCATGTAACTGGAAAAAAAATTTTTTTTACGCCTAATCAAATAGTGTATCTATATTTCAGCCGGCAGCTTACATCCCACAACTAGCTCGTGTTGACCCCAAGTACTGGGGTGTCTCTGTTTGCACCGTGGATGGACAAAGGTAACTTGTTTATTTACTTGGGGACATTGTCACTGGGGTTTAACGCGGTTTTTCAACAATTTGCCAATCATATACAGAGGCCGGTTCACTTAACCAGTTTTTCGGGACTGTATACTAACCAGTACTAACTTACCTTTCCACAAGGAGCAGGCAACGTCTCCACATATGGAGGAAAATCGACATCTTTGTCAAATTTTCCTAGAAGGGTATGCGGTGACGGGACCCAAACTTTCAACAGTGGGTATGTAGGTAGGTATGTAGCTATGTAGGTAGGTAGGTGGTTATGTAGCTATGTAGGTAGGTAGCTTTGTAGGTAGGTAGGTGGTTAGGTAGCTATGTAGGTGGTTAGGTAGTTATGTAGGTGGGAAGGTGGTTAGGTAGCTATGTAGGTAGGTATGTAGCTATGTAGGTAGGTAGGTAGCTATGTTGGTGGTTAGGTAGCTATGTAGGTAGGTATGTAGCTATGTAGGTAGGTAGGTAGCTATGTAGGTAGGTAGGTAGGTAGATATGTTGGTGATTATGTAGCTATGTATGTAGATAGGTAGCTATGTAGGTAGGTAGGTAGGTAGGTAGGTAAGTAGGTAAGTAGCTATGAGCTATGAAGGTAGGAAGGTAGGTAGGTAGGTAAGTAGGTAGGTAGGTAGGTAGGTAAGTAGGTAAGTAGGTAAGTAGGTAAGTAGGTAAGTAGGTAGGTAGGTAGGTAGGTAAGTAGGTAAGTAGCTATGAGCTATGAAGGTAGGTAGGTAGGTAGGTAGGTAAGTAGGTAAGTAGGTAGGTATTTTCTTCATTTTGTCCACATTATATACTTGCTCTGAAAACGAAAAGCTGAATTAAAGAACGAAAATTATCTATAAAAAGATTTGGGTCGAGGATTTTTTTATTTGTTGGTCCAAGAATTCCGGAAATGTATACATTTGTATATTCTAAGCAGAAATATAACCTGTTCCAACAACAATGTGACTCAGGTTCAATTAGAGAGGAAATATAAAAAAACCGGTCCCAAATTAAATGGATGTTGTAATGAGGTGATCGTGTTGTTGAGGTGGTCGCGTTATGAGGTTTCCTTGTATTGTAGGTTTACTGGACTCTTTCGCCTATGTAAGATAGATATGTTTAATGATGGTCGTATACAGTACCCGAAGCTTTGAACTATCAATTGAAGACAAACATCATAATTTATATATTCCTGTGTGATCAAAGTCTGTATACGGATACTATTTAAGTTAATATTAAACAAAATAAATGACTTGTAAGTTGTTGTATTTCAAATTTCAGATTTTCGCTGGGAGATACCAACATTCCATTCAGTTTGCAATCAATTGTCAAACCACTCGCGTACGCTCTGGTATTGAACGATCTGACACCGGAAGTTGTTCACAATTACGTAGGCCAGGAACCAAGCGGAAAATCGTTCAATGAACTGACACTGGATTATCAACGTCAGTATAATATCAAAACCTCCCGTTTATTACTTAAGTAGTTCAGTGCAGAAGATACATACAATGTATGTATATGTGGAAATGCATGTAAACGTCTGAAACACCAGCAATATTAAAAAGCAAATTATGATAGACTATATATCGAGTTTGTCAGAAAAGTGTTCGTCCGTCCGTCAGTCCGTCCGTTCGTTCTTTCAATCGTTCGTTTGTTCGTTAAGAAGAACTGAATAATTTAAAACAACTTCGTTCTAAATATTTTCGGTGATTCAAGCAATTTTATGTACATGTATTTACAATGTATTTTATCCTATTCAGACAAACCACACAATCCTATGATCAATGCTGGAGCAATTGTCGTGTCATCACTATTGAAGAAAGAACTAAATATCGCTGATAGATTCGATTATGTACGTATAACACGCATTTATTTACAAACCCCATCCTACATCCTTAACTTCCGGTCACACATGACTTAATATAACCGTTTAACTGATCCTGGTTGATTTGTTAATGAATTTATTCGTGATACAAGCGTTAGCATTTCCAAAAATGCCTGGAATCGCCGTTCAGCCAAGTATAAGAGCTTAGAATGGATTACTGAATAATGATTTCCTAGAGGTTTCATTTCCGGTTTCATTTATTATTGAGTTTTGCAACACATTCTATTTCCGACAATATATATCTGCCCCAAAAGAGCGTGTGTTAACAAAATGACTATAAAAAATGCCCCCAAAAGAACATATGTAAAAACGCATAATTAAAACATCAAAGTATCCGAGGAAACAAAGGACTTCATGACGAATTAAACTAGCATTCGTGTTCATTAAAAAGAATCCTTTTTATTTGTAGAAATAGACTCGTTACCGAACAATAAAAGCTAATGTTTTTGTGTGAAATATTCCAAACATTGTTTACCCCGCAGGAGCCTACAAACTGGTGTGAGCTTCATGCATTAAAAAAGGTATGTCAATTATACACACAGATAACCGGACAAAAAACATGGCGGATGACGTGCCCCGCAAGCGCCCCTTTTTGAGGTCTTTTTGTCGGCCATTTTTGATCATGTGGGTAAAATTCTCCATTCTGATTGGCTTAGGGCAGGCGATGTAGGGGAGAGAAATGGTCAGAAATGGTTATTTGTATATGTCGCCGTCCGTGAACGGCGACAATGATAAAGCAGTAATTTGTTTGTGTCCTTGTTTAATTCCATAAAATTAAACTAACTGGAATTCTCTTGTAATATCAAAGAGATTGTAAAATTCAATGATTCCCGCGAATAGAAACACACATCTAGACATTTCGTATTTTAGACTGCCTGGAAAATTTAGTGTGTAAATATTAATTAGTATATAAATATAGTGCAACCTCTCCAAAGCAACACCCTTTGTGAGACGCAAAATTATGCCATTGTTGAGAGGTTGCCGCTCTAGAGAGGTAAAATAAATAGTCGAAACGTACAGTGGGGAAAAGCATGCTGTTGTTGAAGGTAGGTTTTCGCTCAAAAGAGGGCCGCTCTGGAGAGGTTGCACTGTATATACAAATGTACTTATAGCAATCCCTCCTCTAAAAGTCAATGAAAAACCCTCATACCACTATTTTGTTTTGAATTAATGTTCTGAGATTTTATTCGTTGAATATAAATTGCATTATATTATTTCCTTGTAATGAATTGATGTTGCATTTTATCAGAATATTCGTTGTTTGTATCAGTTACTTTTTTCACTGGGTTTAACATCGCTTTTTCAATAACATTTCAGTTATATTCGGTGGACGGTTCACCTATAGCTGCGTTTGCATTTAAGACGCGATATCCACGATTTGAGAGACGCGTGGTGAGCGTGTGGGGTCTTGGGAACGAATCGTGTTGATCTTGAGGGAACTTGGTTGAATCGTGATGATCTTAAGGATCGTGACAAACTTTTTGACAGTCAAAAAATTTGCTACGATTATCCTGATTTATCGTTAATCTTGAGAGAGCGTGATAGATGATAGAACGTGAAAAAAAATCGTGGCAGATCTTGGCCAGAATCGCGTTGGTTTCTTAACAAAACGCTTCAGGTAGTAACAAAACGTACTGAGAGCGTAAGAAAGCGTAGGAAAAACGTAGTGATACAAAATTCATGAAATAAATCGTGGAGCCATTCGTTTTTTTTTAAAAATCGAGGACATCGTGTCTAAGTGTAAACGCAGCATAATCAGTTTTCCAGGAGTGTATTCTAACCATTACTAACTTACCCCTACACAAGGAGCAGACCACTTCTCTACATATGAAGGAAAATCTACATTTTTGTCAAATTTTCCTTGAAGGACATGACTGCCGATACCTAGATTTGAACCCGGATCGCCGGGTTACAAGTTCAGCGCACTAACCACTTGAAGGTCTCGACCGATCTGTTTTCTACTTGATTACACGTGTTTACTTGCATGTTTGATAGTACACTAGTGTGGATGTGTTGGTTTTGGGATTTTTAATCTAATCGTCCTTCATCTTTTCTTAAGCACAACAGTTCTTTCAAACAATGAAGAACATTACGATGTTATTTGTTTAATTTGTTGTTTACAATTAATTCTGAGTCACGCTACTGTTGTGCATGATTATACTGCTTGTTTCCTTAAATCATTTTGTCTGTATCAGTTTAAATCACACTATTTAAATTTGAAGCCCCAGAGTTTAGTTGTCTCTTCATTTTGCTTTGGATTTGACCTAAACTATACAGTGGAAACCCTCTAAACCGGTTTCCCTTGAAATCGGCTAAGTGTTTTGATCACTACTTCATTAACACATTTATATAATTTAAAAAAGACACCTCTAGACTGGCATCCCCTCTAAACCGGCCGAATGACCTGGTCTCGAGCTCGGCCGGTTTAGAGGGGTTCCGCCGTACGAGGAATGTTTGGGAAGTCTGTGCAATAATTCAATACGGCTTACCCAAGTAGGGAAAATGAGGAGAATTTATAAGATCATACAGTATCATTATAGTAATAAGAAGTATCCCGATCTTCTAAACCCGCCCCAGATAGGTGTATCTACATTTCGATAAATAGACTATAATAATATAAGTACATTTTATGCAATTTTAAAAATGTACGAGGCTAGTCCGTAAAGATTTGAGACTGGGCGTGGAATCTAAACACGAAAAGGGTTAGTTGGTACAATGGCTTGAGCCCCGTGAATTGATATATATGTGTATACATTAGTAACTGCTTGTAGTGTCTATATAGCATGACAGCTTCACCAAACTTGCCATCATTACTTTATCCTTTCATCTTTTATATGTATAAATTGTGTTTACATCAACAACGTTTGTTTTTACCCTATAAAATCAGTCTCAAGACTTTACCGCCAACCCTCGGATTTAAACACCAGGTCCCGAGGTTATAACTCTTGAGATTGGTCTCCGAGCTAAACTCTCATATCTTGTCTTTTAGTGTTCATGGTTAATTATGATCAGAAAATAACGATATTATTGATACCTTATTTTGACAACATAATTGACCTGAATATGTATTTAAACATTAATGATCTCTATCTTTTCAACCATAATACTTTGAGAACAGAATTGAGGTTTGAGCTCGGAGACTGTTCTCCAGTTTATAGCCTTGGGGGCAGATCTATATATTTTAGAGATCACAAATGATTGTTTCAGACGATGGAACATATGAAGAAACTGACTGGAGGGGAACACCTTGCCTTCAATAACTCTGTGTAAGAAAACTTGAAAGTATCCAAAGTTACTAATATTTCATTATAGTTTGACAATTTTTTTACAAATTCTTGTAGCGTAATAAAGGAGTCAGAAATGAGTAAGCGAGTTGCAAAACTGTTCATCAAGGATAGCTACAGATACAAACATCCTAAAGTGACAATAAAGCTTTTTTCATTTTACTAGAAAAAGCCAGAAAGTGTATATGTCTCAAAATCGGCAACATCTAATACAGTGCTCCCTCCGAAGAGCAACACTTGGCCCGACAAGTGTATGTGCTGCCAAAATATGTAAAAAGGACCAGATACAGTAAAATCTGTGTTTGCGACCACCTGCTAATAAAGGTCACCCTCCGAATAAAGGCCATTCTTTGAAATCATCATTGATCATTTGGAACAATGAGATCTTCGAATAAAAGCCATTTGTCAATAAAGGCCACATTTTGTCTTTCCCTAGGATGACCTTTATTCACAGGTTTGACTGTAGCATGTATTTATGTACTGTATGAAAGATAGTCAGTCACTTTTGCAGGACATTTGCTTAAAAGATTTAACGCTTGTACATTGGCTTTCAGATACCTTTCAGAGAGAGCCACAGCGGACAGAAACTTTGCATTGGGATATTATATGCGGGAAAATAAGGTAAAGTGTGCCCATCAAGTTATATTCGTCTATGTTGACACGTGTAATATATAATTGGCGTTAATATCATTCAATCAAATTAAGTTTACAGATTGCTTACTTTGAAATGTATAGAAATTTATTACCTGCAAAATAATAGTCATGAAAAGATCCCCATGTTTAGAGGACAGGGTTGTTCCAAAAGTAATCCAAAATCGTTGGTGTAGTTACTAATACAAAGTTTTAAAAAAGCGCTTGTTGTATTAAGTTAGATTTGAAATTATTTACTCTTGGTCAAGGATATGGTTATAAAACTTGGTCTCAAGTTGAATGATAGGGGCGTTATCAAGAGCCGGTCTGAAAAAAATGGTCTTCATAACAAGATGGTCGTAACATTGAGGTGGTCGCCATTTGAGGTTTTACTGTATATATTTATACCATCATATATATTTTAGTGTTTCCCAGAAGGCGTGGACTTGCATGAAGTGTTGGAGTTCTACTTTCAAGTAAGAAATTATTAAGACAAGTATAGTCAGTCAGTGACAAAAATGAATACAATCCTTTTTTGATCGAAGAGTTTTTTCCTTCCTACATAAGTTTATGAAATTAGCGTACTATCAAACGTTTTGCAAGTAAAAGTGTTTTTTCACTGGGATTTAACGTCGCACCAAAAAGTCAGGAACACGTGGCAAGTTTCCCAGCTTTGACGGCGGATGATGACCTAAGGCGTACATTTAGGTAGAATCAGCCATTTTCCGTAAGCTAGCTGGACAGTTTCTTCACATGTGAAATTTGTCTAGTCCTGGGTGGGAATCAACTCCACAGTGGTGAAGGGTTAGTGATTATTAATCAGAGATCGTAACCACTTGGCTACGGAGGACCCACGTCTATAGTTTAATGGATGACTTTTGTTAAATTTATCTGTACATAGTACTTCCAAAATTAGCGGTGACTAAAGACTAAATAGTATAAGGATCTTGAAACGGTTGAAGTTTTATTACGTCATTTCATTCAGTTCAAAGTAATGATGTTGTATGGTTATATTTCATATGTTTGTCTAGTTATGTTCAATCGAAGTGACAACAGATTCTGGTTCAGTGATAGCGGGAACTCTCGCTAACGGTGGTATCTGCCCCATGACAGGCGAGAAAGTCCTCACAGCGGAGGCTGTACGTAACACCCTGTCTTTGATGCACTCGTGTGGAATGTATGACTATTCCGGACAATTCGCTTTCAAAGTGAGTATCTGTTCCTTGCAAACATATCTGTCCCTGGTAAACATATCTGGTCCGTGTACACATATCTGGTCCTTGTACACATATCTGGTCCTTGTAAACATATCTGGTCCTTGTACACATATCTGTCCCTTGTAAACATATCTGGTCCTTGCAGACATATCTGTCCCTTGTAAACATATCTGGTCCTTGCAGACATATTTGTTCCTTGTAAACATATCTGGTCCTTGCAGACATATTTATTCCTTGCAAACATATCTGGTCCTTGCAGACATATCTGTTCCTTGTAAACATATCTGGTCCTTGCAGACATATTTATTCCTTGCAAACATATCTGGTCCTTGTAGACATATCTGGTCCTTGTAGACATATCTGGTCCTTGTAGACATATCTGTTCCTTGTAGACATATCTGTTCCTTGTAGACATATCTGTTCCTTGTAGACATATTTATTCCTTGCAAACATATCTGGTCCTTGTAGACATATCTGTTCCTTGTAGACATATCTGGTCCTTGTAGACATATCTGGTCCTTGTAGACATATCTGGTCCTTGTAGACATATCTGGTCCTTGTAGACATATCTGGTCCTTGTAGACATATCTGTTCCTTGTAAACATATCTGGTCCTTGCAGACATATTTATTCCTTGCAAACATATCTGGTCCTTGTACACATATCTGGTCCTTGCAGACATATCTGGTCCTTGTAGACATATCTGGTCCTTGTAAACATATCTGGTCCTTGTAAACATATCTGGTCCTTGTAAACATATCTGTCCCTTGTAAACGTATCTGGTCCTTGTAGACATATCTGGTCTTTGTAGACATATCTGGTCCTTGTACACATATCTGGTCCTTGCAGACATATCTGGTCCTTGTACACATATCTGGTCCTTGCAGATATATCTGGTCCTTGTAGACATATCTGGTCCTTGTAAACATATCTGGTCCTTGTAAACATATCTGGTCCTTGCAGACATATCTGGTCCTTGTACACATATCTGGTCCTTGCAGACATATCTGGTCCTTGTAGACATATCTGGTCCTTGTACACATAGTTGCATTAGCTGCATGATAAATTCCCCACACACATTATTTAGGACCACTTTATAGGTAGGATATAACAATGATGGGATTGTGTTTTATGACTAATGAAATGATTAATTAGCTGAGTCTGTTCAGTAAAATGTATCATCCATGTAGATGTATCATCCATGTAGATATATCATCCATGTAGATATATCATCCATGTAGATATATCATCCATGTAGATATATCATCCATGTAGATGTATCATCCATGTAGATGTATCATCCATGTAGATGTATCATCCATGTAGATGTATCATCCATGTAGATGTACAACTGTTTTTCAAGACATATTTATTTGTTCTAGTATACAGTTAAACCTCGATAATTAGACCACCTTCAGGACCCAAAAAATAATAAGATAGTATCAATATCAAATTGAAATATGGGGGAATTATTGACGAGTGAAATAAAGTGGTCGTTATAATAAGGTGGTTGTAACACTGAGGTGGTTGTAATGTGAGGTTTTACTGTACATATTAACGTATTTACAGATTTCTGAAAATTTATGCGGGATATATTCCCTTAAAATCTTACACGTCATATAAATGTGCTTTTTAGGTTGGGCTTCCGGCTAAGTCTGGGGTTGCCGGTGGTGTTATGTTGGTAGTACCCAATGTTATGGGCATCTTCCTCTGGGCTCCCCCGCTTGATAAATGGGGCAACAGTTGTAAGGGAGTACAATTCTGTCAGGTAAAGTACACAAATGTATAGTAAAACACCGTCCAGAAGTTCTTGTCAAATCGATGACTTTTCCTTACAGCATTTCCCTTGAAGAGGCGCTATAATATACGCCGTCGACAAACCTGGCCGATAAAATTTCCCAGTAGAAATGTAGAAGGGAAACTTTTTTAAAAACTTAAAATGCCTGTCGGTTAAAACCACAACATGTATTATTTTATTGAAGGAAACTTCAAAAAGCTATCATTATTATGATGTATTTTTACCTGTTTAATTATGATCTTCTCACTTTAAATTTGATTTGAAGTTGACCACCACTGCCACTATCAAGACACTTAAATTACTATATATATTTTTATTATATATACTATACTATGTCGTAAATACGTGAAAATGTGCTAAATGTACCATCAGACCAAGCTCTATCTCAAATGTAGCGGGTATAGTGAAATCTGGATACAGTGTAATCAAGTTTCGGGTCCCCAGGAATTCACTATAACCGTATTCTACTGTACACAGTTTCTGTTTTTACAATCTGTCAATTCTCCAATTTTTTATTGGGACGATGGTTATAAATGTAAGCAATTCGTTTAGAAAAACATGAAATATTTTAATTAATTAATTAATTAATGTATTTATTTATTTATTTATTTTGTCTATTTATCATCTGTATTTTAATAGAAAACCTATTGCATGTAATTTTATTTATTTTGCATCATTTTTTTTTTAAATAGAAATTAAGAACTGCGTAATCGGTATAAATTGAGTCGAATTTCTATACGTCCATCTTAGAAAACTCAATTCTTAGAGGAACCCAAAATACGTGAATTGTTTTACAATAAGTACTATTGATCTACACAAAGATACCGAGTATTCTAAGCAAATGTAGGGTTCTAAATACCAAAAGTTCACCCAGGAATCAAGTGTTTTCAATGCTTTTTCTTTTTGCGTTATAAAATACGTGATGGGCGTTTAGACATTCGGCTCAGTGCATATGACTTTAACATTTCTACCAATCATATCTACAGAATCTGGTAGCTAAATTCAACTTTCACAATTATGATAATCTAAAACACACCCAGAGGAAGATTGACCCGAGGGGTCGAGCTATGGAATCCAAAGCTCAGGATGTGGTGAATCTGTTGTTTAGTGCCGACAATGGGGACGTGACGGCAATGAGAAGGTAGCCTACATAGTTGTTACACCGAAACCTCTCAACTAGTTGTTACACCGAAACCTCTCAACTAGTTGTTACACCGAAACCTCTCAACTCTGAACATGCTCAGATCAAAGAAATTGTTTCGATAAAATAAGTTTTCATACTTTGAAATTTTCCCCGTATTGTGACCACTGTGTTCTGATCAGACGTTTCCGGGTTAGATGGGTACGGAGTATTCTTTCTTTCACTGGGTTTTAACATCGCACCAACAGCCAGGGTGTAAACCTGGGTAGAATTTTCCACCTTCTGTTAGATTCTCACATGTGAAGTTTGTCTTGTCACGGGTGATAATCAAACGTACTGTGGTATTAATTACTAGTCAGAGACCATACCCACTCGACCTCGGAGGCCCTTGGAGTCGGATTAGAAACGCAACCCACATCATATGAATTAAAAATGTATTAAATGACCATATATTTTATCAATATTGGTCGGTAGTTCCTAATTAGTAAACATCATATATTTTGAGAATCAATAAAATAAGAAATTTCAGACGGTCCAGCTTTATCTTTGTCAAAAAAATGATTCATATAAAATGGCAAGCGCGGATTTAAGTGGGGGGGCGGAGCTGGCGTGCACCCCCGTCTAACGTCAGTTAGGCCTAAAAATAGCTTGTTTTCCGCTGCCCTATTTTTTGCCACCGACCCTATGATTTACTTGGTCAAATTATAATTCTGCAAAATGAAAATAATGTCAGTCATATTCTGGAATGAAAAGAAATAAATCCCCACATACTGACCCTATTTTTCAGAGCCGTAGCGGAAACAAGTCTTTTTTGGCCCTATGTGCTAATTATGTTTTTATTTTTTCATAAACATCTAGACTTTATTCCCACCCTAACCAAAAATCCAGTATCCGCCCCTTAATGGTCTGCTATATTTCTGTAGATATGCATTACTGGGTATGGATATGTCACTAGCTGACTATGACGGTAGAACGGCTCTTCATTTAGCCGCGGCTGAAGGTCATGAAACTATTGTCAGATTTCTGCTGGAGAAATGTAATGTCTCACCGTTCCTGGAAGACAGGTATGTATTTTTGGTGTCCATGGTAACAGGCATATTCTTGTCACGTCAGTGTTCAAAAAGAGATTAACAGATACATTGTTAATGTTTTAGCATTTTAACAAAATGCAGTAAAACTTCAATATCAAGATCACTTGTGGGAACTTAGAATTGTTTTACAAATTGAGGATGTCTAAATTTCAGATTGAAAATATAGTAGAAATATTTAAAACTGTACTAAAATTAGTCGGTTGTTGTAATAAGGCGATCATAATATTGAGGTAGTTGCTAGGTGAGAAGTTACGCTACATATTGTCAAAGAGATTAACAAATCACGTTTAATTTACATATTTGTGACAGGGTTACGAGATATATGCATATACAGTAACCCCCCCCCGCCCTGAAAACCAGACTCTCTGAAAACCGGAATTCTCTGAAAATCGGATGATTTTTCAAGTCGATAGTTCTCAGAATACCGGAATTCTCAGAAAATCGGACTTTTCGTCCAGTCAGGAGGCGGCCCGGTTTTCAGGGGTTTTACTGTAATTGTTTTGTGTAAAATGTATTTGCTCCGTTCATCGTATTAGTTTATGTGTAATTTTGATTCGTGTTGTAATTCTGTATATTTAATTCATATTTCTTTGCATGTAATTCATGCTTTTTCTGGTTTTTCTTGTGTTCATGGTGGGAAAATAAGTTGCGTAAAGTTGGAACGCAGTTCGCAATTAGAATAAGGAATTGCGTTCTAGAATGCAGTCCACAATTCGAATCGCGAACTGCGAACTTCGTTCCAACTTTATACAACATGGAAAATATCCATGCACTAGAGGGAAGAAATTCAGAATTAAAAAAATGAGTAAATAAAAAACTTGTTATTAAAACTATAACACAATATTTGGATCCTATTATGAGCATGATGTCGAGATGTAAACGTTATTTTGGTTAAACTCAAACCTTTAACATAGTGGGCAAATTAAAATTACGTTACTATAGCGACCGCGATATATTTTATTTGACGCGTGAAATTAATAAAAAAGATTAGTGATTGTTCTTGCATCAAATCAATCTAAAAATGGTAGAAATTTCATTAACATCACAATTAAAACAAAGAAATAAGAGAACTTTTCCGTGAACTTCTTGATCACTCCTCGTAACTATTTTACAGGTGGAATAATACGCCACTAGAAGATGCCAAGAAATTTGGCCATACCAACATTGAGGTCATTCTTGAGAAATGCATGTCAACACATCCTGATAAGGACGAGTACTACCTGAGAAAGGATACACAACGTTGGACCACATAGTATTCTATATTTGAGAATTGAACATAAAAGTAGTTCAAACTTAGACAGGGCTGTTCAGAAAGCACTGGTAGTTGATAACAATGCATGATATAACTAACAAACAGCCGAGATACCTGTCCTTGTATGGACAACCAGTATATTGGGAAGTATAATAAACATTTTTACTACATGTGCTAATAAGTAAATCATATAATATATACGTTGTATAGTCAGAATATATTAACTATATATTGTTTGAAGAGTACAATTTATTTGGATACAATATTCAAATCGTTGTATTGTGTATTTGTGTTGAGCATGGCGTTAAAAACCAGAGACTATTGATTGTAGTGCTTGTGTGTATTTTTGTGCATTTATGTCAAATTATTGTTTGATACATACTTTTGTGTACATTGTACATGCTATTGTGTTTCACAACATGTGTAGATGTACACAACATGCTCAGTGACGTCAATTGTTTTTGAGTTTTATTTTCATAGGGATTAACAGCAAAAATGCGTTGTTTTAGTCATAGCACTGACCTTTTATGCAAACACTAATTTGAAATGACTGACTTTACAAAAATAAGTACAAAAATGAAAATGCACACCTCGATGGTCGTTGCACTTTTTTCATTCAAGTTTTAGCGACAATGTACGTATGTTCAGTGTAGGCATTATCAACAACATTTATATTTTTATGTGATTTATTGTCACAAGGGTTTATCGCCGTTTTTCAACAATTTTTTTCAGTTATATATGGTGACCGGTTCACCTAACCAGTTTTCCTGGACTGTATACTAACCAGTACTACAATACTATCACTAATTACGCCAGATATAGGATATATTTGTTTGTTTATTTCTTGAACAGCCCTTGTAGAAACAACACTATACACAGGGTGAAACTAACCTAAGAATGAGAGTACAGTATCAATCATCCAGGTTATTAATTCACGGGTTCAATACAACTTCACTTATATATCAGATATTTGAAGAGGGGTTATCAAAAAAAAGTAACCACACATAACCGAATATTGTGTATTAAATAAAATATACTAATTATCACAACAAATACTAGCCTTATCTATTAAAACAATTATTGGATATGTAAAATATAACAGGGTTAAATAGTAAATAAAAAAAGAAATCAAGTAGACAGGCTAAACATGAATTAATATACTGTAAAACCTCATCTTGTGACAAACTCGCTATTACGACCATCTTGTTATAATGACCACTTGTTTCTGGACCACTTTCAATAACTCCCCTATAATACAACATGATAATGAAACCACCTCATTATGACAACTTATTTTTCCAGTCCTGAAAGTGGTTTCAATATCGAGGTTTTGCTGTACAGCTAAAATACAATAGAACATGGTTATAATGAGCTCAGATATAATACAGAATAAGATAAAATAAAGTAATACTTACCCTTATCATACAAATTTTCAGTATCCTAATACAATGATGCTTAGTTACAAGGAATTGGGATATAATGATTTAATCTTCCTATTATGACAATCATTTATAACTGAAAATTCACTTGATATGAGGAATTGTTAATTGAAACACAATTATATTGGTGATGTTCAGGCATGGAATGGTATGAGTTTACGAACAAGAATGACATGTGCATTGAGCAATCAATCTTATAATACACTAATTGACCAATCCATTATATACATATATATGTAATTGTTTTGATCAGTTGCAATTAAAAAATTTATATGGTACCTACATCCAGTATACATACAAATAAACTACCATGTGACAGGTGTTTCTTTTTCTTTCATGAAATATTAAAATAATATTATGTATAATGTATGTATGTACAATTAAAACTTTTATTGATACCCACGTTTTAAATCATGAGACAAAATTTGACAATTTACATGACTTTAAGAACGTGA
The DNA here is from genome assembly GCA_008271625.1 of Lutraria rhynchaena. NCBI lineage: Eukaryota > Metazoa > Mollusca > Bivalvia > Venerida > Mactridae > Lutraria > Lutraria rhynchaena. The sequence continues at coordinate 11,533,795 of VIBL01000001.1, read as the reverse complement.
TGAAACTGAAAGAATAACACTGATCATGTTAGTTATGGTAAATTAGCCAGCAGTGTGTCTGGAAATATGCTCTTGAAAAATGAATATGCAAAATCAGTAGTAAATTTACTGGTGAAGCTAAAAACTATAAAAAAAATAAATGAGTCATTCAATGACCGCACATATTTTCTTAGCTTTTTTTTCTCGGTATGAATCACAAATATACATATTAAATGGACAATGAATTTGTACAATACTATTTTTACATACATGTATACAATAAGTATATTGTGAAGTATAGTATGGATAGAGTGAAGTAATTTTTCAGATCCCAGAGACTTCACTATAACCGTATTCTACCATATTTCATTCGTGCTCGTCCAATAGAAAGTAAAACACCCCAATTGCTTCAACCCAAGCATATAAAAGCACAATACTGTAATATGAGTTAAAGGTGGAATACAAAAAAGTTGAAAAATAAAAGAATTATAAAAGTTGCATTGTAAAAATTCACAACAGGAACAAAATATATATAATAATGTATACAAATACTCTATATAAAGCTCTACCCTTAAGACAAAATACAGTGCAACCTCTCCAAAGTGGGCTTTCTTGAGCAACAACCTCTTTTAAACAACAGCATTATCTTTTCCCACTGAAAGATTTAACTCTTAATTAATTAGACTCTCTAGAGCCTCTCTAGAGCAACAACCTCTGAACAACAATGACATAACTCTCCCAAAAGGTGTTGCTTTGGAGAGGTTGCACTGCATACAGATATACTGTACATATCAATTAAAACAGAATTTTTATGTAACACAATACTAACTAGATAAAGCACTTTATGTAATCATACATTATATAAAAGGCATTGTAAAGCGATGCAGAAAAAATACGCTTTAAAACAAGATATTATGAGATACATAGAATACACATAATTATATTAATTGACTAGGATTAGCTATTCACTATTAAAATCATACTGTTTTCTAGTTTTCTGTATAATTTGTAACCTAATAATGATAATGTGCTTATACAAAGAACATATTCAGGAATGTCAGAGCTTTCAGTATGATTGGTCAATGAATTCATACATTTACACAAAAGAATATTTCCTGGTAATATAAATCTAGCCTGCTTTTAAATCTGTGTGAATATATAACAATATCTCAAACAGACAGTAGTATGAAAATTCTTGCAATGGCTTTCTTCCGAAAATGTTTAACCCCTTGCCTTATAAGCATGTTTTGGACTCTTCCAAATTCAAAGCTAATATATGAAACATCAATTTATTTAAGAAAATTGGATTATTTCTCTCTGACAGAGCGGAAAACATTGCAGCAAAAAAAGCGATTACTCATTACAGGCAACAACTTCTTTTGCCACAATGTTTTCAAAAGTCGTCTGCTTCAACTGCGGGGAAATGCCGTATTATGAGGAAAAGGTTAAACATTGATGCTTGACAATATTGATATTATAATAAATATTAGTGATCTAATACAAATATTCATTAATTTTAAACAATCCCTCAAATGGTAGACAACAACTCAACAAGCACAAACGATAAGTAAATTCATACATTTGTAAATAGATGTAACAGTGACAATAAATCTAATATTCACAGCGTGTTCAATGATAACAGATGATGAACAGCCTGTCATGGTAAGTCATTTTGTTTTCTCATGTCCAAAAGGGGGGCGTTTATAAGGGGAAGGGCGTATATAAGGGAATATACGGTAGATCTATATGGGTAAGATTTCATATAAATCATGTTACATGATCTTTATCATTTTTCAAACATAGTCGACAGAAAAACCACCATGCTCTAAGACATCATTATAACTCGGAGGAGGAGGTTCAACAACTTCATCGTAATGAGGCGGAGGTGCTTGACTACTTCTCACTTCACCATCATTATTAGCATTAAAAGATTCTCCTGAAGAAGATGTATCATTGTTTTGTCTGGGAGCTGAGGGAACCACTTGGTCAGCTTCACCACTAAGATAGTTAGAGAGACTGTTTCTATCACCAGCCTGTCTATCATACGATGTTATCACCTGGTCTCCTGGATTTATGTCTTGACTGGTATTTGTAGGGCTTCCAACATTAGCCATGTAGTTACGGCGATCTCTCTGTGCACGTATGTATCTTTGATGATCATAATCAATTCTTCCATTGAAATCTCTTGCATATGGACCTATATCCACGCCAACTGCTTCATAATAACACTGACAGGCACAATAGGCTATCATTTTTAGTATACATAATATCAACACAAGAACAAAAGTTGCTACTGCATAACCAAGATTCTTTTGTCCATATTTAGCTGTCTCATTTGCTTCTTCAGACGGAAACAAATCAGGTAATTTAATATTATCTGTTGCTTCTACCATACCCCAAATACCGGAAATACCAAGTCCAACTATCAGAGCTATAAACATGAATGTTCCAACAAAAACCATGGTCCATCTCTGCAAATAAAAAAAAATGATTAAAATTGTGCAACATATTTCAGATAGTTACAATACTACTAGGATAATCATGAATAAAATGCACAGTGTACTTGTATTAACCCCAAAGTCCTAAAAGTACAAAAAAGAACTTGAATACACAAAACATCCCTATGGTTCTTAAGTAAAATCATGAATATACAAAACAACCCTATGGTCCTACAGTGAAATCATGAATATATAAGACAACTCTATGGTCCTTCAGTAAACTCATGAATATACAAAACAACCCTATGGTCCTACAGTAAAATCATGAATATATAAGACAACCCTATGGTCCTTCAGTAAACTCATGAATATACAAAACAACCCTATGGTCCTACAGTAAAATCATGAATATACAAATCAATAGCACAGTCCTTATGTAAAATCATAAATATGTAAATGAACTGTACAGTCTTAAAATAAAATAATGAACACATAAAGTAATAATACAATTCTTAAGATGAATAGTAACTTGTATGGTAACACTAACCCATTGTGTATCCTCAGGATGATATCTGTTATTGTCGATGTACATTCTGTAAAGTTTTATGTTACAAAATGCAGCTAATAATGTCTGAAATCAAATAAGCCTGATTTTATAAAGAAAACAAATTAAACAAACATATATGATAAGACTGTTACTCCACATTTCTAGATAAAATTTAAATTGAAAATCATGACATGGTTCCCACACATTTCCTCTGACAAAATTCCAGACATTTTCCAGACCTTTTCAAGTTTTTTTGTAAATTCAAGGCTTTACACTCATAAATTCCAAGTCTTTTTTCTAAGTGTTTCTGGGAAAATTCAAGTGTAAACATTTCAGAACCAATTCAAACAAGATATCATTAATATGTCACATATAGGATAGTTAAGAGTTTGCCTGACTTCACAACAGAAATACAGTTGTAAAAACATGATGTACAGAACATGTTAATTACCACTAAACACTTGCACAGCAGCATCCCGTAATAATTATTCATCATGAGTTTTATTACTTAATTTATATTCGGACATTTTCATACTTTGGCCCGTTTTCACTAAATTCAAGGTATTTTCATGGCTGGGAGTGGACTTTATCAAATTCCCGGCTTTTTCCCAATTTCCCGGTTTCCTGGGAACCCTGTCTTGCTTTTCACATTTCCTGGATCAATTATTTGCAAGTTTTAGTAGCAAAATATGTAATTTAAAGACACTAAATGTCTTTTAAGCAGACAGATCAGTATGTACGGAATATATTCTGAATGCAACATATTGCATCTTTTATTAAACTGAAATTATAAGTAAATATTTGACTGGACAAGGACTTCAAAGTATTCACCCATACTTTTCACTCATTTTTGCATCCATTAGGAAAATGTTTCACATTACCCTCTGTCAGGTATACTTTTAGTGAATTGGTAGACAGCTTTGCCAACTTCCATTTAAGTATACATCATGTTTGTATCCCCTTGTTATTTTTTAAGAACAGAGTCAAGTCAGCTCAGATCTGGGCTATAGGGCAAGTGTAGGAAGTTTCAAGATACTGGGATGTTTAGTACTCATGTGCATGATCATGGAAACATGAGCCCAAACATGGAAACATGAGCCCAAACATGGAAACAGGAGCCCAAACATGGAAACATGAGCCCAAACATGGAAACATGAGCCCAAACATGGAAACAGGAGCCCAAACATGGAAACATGAGCCCAAACATGGAAACATGAACCAGCGCATATCAAGTAGCAGCATAAGGCCAGCATTTCAGTCCTTGTAGAAGCTTTCATGTAATTGATCACTACTACATGGGTGAAAAATGAAAAAATTTCTAAAAGAAAAACAGAAATGTTAACCTCAGCCCTGGGGAAACAACAAAAACCAGTAGGGTTCGACCTGGGAAAACCTTTGGTTCTGAGAAATTCCAGAAAACTTTTAACCATGCTACTATAGTTTTTGGAGTAAAACGTGCTAGAGTCAGTCTTGAATTCAGGTATAGGTTACCTAATCACTTTAATTAAGACACAGTGTGAAACATTTGTCACTGAACTACAAAACAATAAGAGGTCTCTCACCATTGCCGTCCACCCTACCTCATAACATTTTTCCTTCAAGCTCATAGAATAAAATCAATGTTTCATCATCAGTTATGATTTTAAACACTTGCTTATCATAAAACATGCATTGTCAGTATCAAGGATAAGTCAATCCATGTTTGTAATATGTAGTACGTGTATGAAGTCATAGCAAAAACTGAAAGACTTTCAAAATGTTCAAAAGCAACACAACTTTACAGAAAATTTTTATTCATAAGCATGTAGTTTTAATCATCCCAAATTGTATGACGTATCAAGCTATACTTGGTTTAACCCTTTGCCTCATAAGCATAATATTTTGGACTCTTCCGAATTCAAAGCTAATATACAAAACATCTATTCATTTAAGAAAATTGCGTTATTTCTCTCTGACAAAGTGGAAAACATTGTGGCAAAAGGAGCCATTACTCATTAAAAGCAATGGCTTCCTTTGCCTCAATGTTTTCAAAAGTTGTCTGCTTTAGATGCGGGAAAATGCAGTATTATGAGGCAAACGGTTAAATGAACACAACTCAAGGTAGACAGCAGGAAATAAATTTACAAATTACTACATGATTCAATATTTCATACCAACAGTATTTATCCATTGTTTCAAAACAATTATGAACTTAACAAAGTTACAAACCGACAGTCCAGCAATCATTGCTCCACCGAGGCAAAATGGGAAAGTATAACGTGGTGCAGACTGGGCAATTGACAGTATACCTATGATGATACAAGCTATAGACACAAAGATAGTAAGTATGCCAACATTTTTCATGCATCTTATCCTATTATAAGCCTCTAGGTCATCTGCTTGATCTGAAAAATATAATCAAATGTGCAATGAAATAGGTGTAAAATAAATCGACATTTTGTATATATTCATGAACTTGACATATGGTACTGAATAATTGACTCACAAATGTCAGGACATTCTGTATACTTGTAAGCTGAAATTGAAATAATTAGACCATTCTTAAAAAATTGTTTGTTTGCATTTACATGATTAACAAGTGTTTCTTCTCTTTGTTCAGGCTTTTTGTTTTTAATACAAGCATATAATGACAACAAAAAATGCATACCTACCTACCCATTGTTACAAATTTGAGACACATAACCACAAACCAACAATGTTTAAGGATGGCCTGAATGTAGCCAGCGGTTTTTTTTTTTGATTTTGGGGAAAAGGCCTGGCCTTTCAGAAGAGGAAAAAAATGCGCGAAAATCGCATTTACTAGCTATTTGCTTCTTGAAAATTATTTTATAAAATTTATCAAAAAATCCAAAAACAGGCATCTCAGAAATGAATGAGATTAGTATAAGTATAAAACAAGGCATCTTTCCTTCTACAATAGAGGCTGATATTCTGTGACATCCAAATTGCAAAAAGCCTCTTTTTTCCCAATTTGGAGAAGTGCCGGGTCAGTCATTTATTGATGTGTCTAGAAAGTCAGTCTACCTTTTCCCAATTTGGCTGAAACCTGGGCTTGAATTTCCCAAAATGAAAGGTTAAGGCCCCTTCCCAATTTTTGGAAAAAGGCACTGCAAGACGTTAAAGTAAGAACAAATATAAACTCTTTCCATCGTCTCATTTCTCATTCTCATTTCTAGGTTAGCGGTAGCGGTCAAGAAGTTGTTGAATCTTATGGCCTGAGCCATGAGACTAATGTCTCGACTTAAACAATTTGATATCATGAAGAAAATAAAATATTTAGACATGTATAAACAAACACATTTATACAAATAATGACTTACTGTTTAATGCCATGATTACTCTTTGTCTGACCCTATCGTCCATAAATGTAGAACTGATTTTATAGTATTCACACAGGAACGGACATATCCTCAGTTATATATGCTTTCATTGAGTCAAGGGAGATAATCCACTAGTCACACCTAAAAGATGGTAAGAAAATAATAAGAATCAATGAGGTAAATGAGGGAAAATCAAAGGCAAGTAAAATAAATGAATCAAAAGCTTTTGTCACATGCACAAATTTGGTCAATCTTCTCAGCTGCTGTCATGAAAATTTAGATGAAGATAAATCAATCTACAAGCAAATTATTACCTTGGCTATCAATATATCTATATGGACTAGGTTTCTAAATTAATTCTTTAGTTTCGAACAATACAATATAATATCAAGATGTTTATGATAACCAATTAAATTTGTTTTGTACAAAGAAGTTCCAAGACTGATTTATTTACTTATAATCTAACCCCACCAGGTAGTGAATAAACAGGCTTAAAATGGCAATAGCCAGTCACAGCAATAGGATTTCTAATGGATTTTAATATTTACTTTATGAATAAGTATGATATTAGCATGAATAAATATTAGAAATGGACTCCAAGAAACATTTACGTACAAATAAGTCCCGTTCTCCTGAAGTTACATGAATATACTCAATCCTGGCCAATCAATATACAACAGCGTGTATTACGTCTTACAACAGTGACACTGTATATTGAATTCAAGTATCAAAACATGTATTTGCAATGACACCTTCATGATAAAATAGAACTACACTTTTGAATACTGTTAATTTGTTAAAAATGATTCTGTAACACATCATTTTAAGCGTGCATGAAGTTTAAAAACTTCTGAGTGCAGTTGCTTGAAAAAAATGTTCTTTAGAAATATAGCGTTAATACAGAAGAATTCAAACATTTGTCCCTTAGACATCAGATTTCCTACAATTCACAGCATATATGGTAAAACGCTGAATGGTAAGACCTGCACCTACCGCCGGTTGGTCAAGCAAGCTTGCTGGGACACACCTGTGAACTAGCAAACATCAAAGCATGTAGTTTTTATCTATGAATCGAGTGGCATAAGATAAATTCTAAACCTTTTTCTTCTATATGTAAAATCTTCTTCAAGCCACCTCACATACAATTCATGTATTTCAGTCCCAAATTAGTCTGCATTAAGTGAAATCTAAGACCATTATGGTCACATGTAAAATGCTAACACCCAGTTTAATGCAAAAATAATTTATGAAAAAAGGGGAAGTAACTGTGTTCATATACAGTAGCCGCTAAAATCAGATGTCCCGTTTCTGAAGCCGTAAACCCGGATAAATATACATTACATTGTTCATCGAGGCAATCATACATGACAATACACGACGTTTGGTGTGCAAGATAAAATATATAGAAATTATGCCACAAAAATGAGAAAAGTCTGATAGTTAAAGGGTAGAGTTAAAGAAAGGGAGAGTAGTTACGTTTTCATCTTCTCAACAAATGCCAAGATAAACTCATGCCCCATTTTCTTTTCCAGCCTTCAAGCCATCTTGTAGAATCTGACAGTCCGTTATGGAGTAAATTTCACAACATAAGAGACAGACATCTGCGAATAAATGGGTTCGAGAGTTTTCGTGATTGTGAGGATCATCCTTCAACAGGAGGAATAGCATCGGTTCGAGGACACTTCCTTGAAGAACATCGCCACAAAAAGTTTTCTGCATGATCAGCTGTGTCCATAGTAAAGACTCTTTACATATCAGAGCATCTAATATTTCTGAATAAGACTTTTCCGCGTTTTATACTACACTACTTCATGACCTTTTTATCAGGAACTTAAAATTCTGATACATTTAAAAGATTACGTTATATCTTTACGGTTTGTTTTATAACCAACATGTAGTTTGAGATGAATCACATTTAGTCAAAATTCATTGACTATGGATTGTAAGACGCATAAAAGTATAGTTTGTCTACATTCCAAGATTATGCAAATTTGAAATGTACAAGTATATTTTGAAATATGGGAGTACAAAAAGCGTTCATTTGATAGATTTATACTATAATTATGTAACTATTAGGCGTGCAGTTTTTAATAACACTATTATAAAACTGAAAATACCATTCACGTTTGTGATGTTATGTCTTTTTTGCCATAATCGTGTCTTCTGTATTATAAAATATTCACAGTTTGTATTCATATTATAAGATAGCAGTTAAAGTGTAACATTACAGAAATACCTTGTCTACACACGCCTTATGACTTTTAAAACCTTTATGACAATTTCTGCACCAAATGTGTTTCACACTACCTGTACATAGCTTTTTCAAAATTTGCTCAAATTTCCATTACCTGGTATCTACAGAAGTGAGGAAGGTGATAATGATCTCATTGCGAGTGATTCCAATAGTGACAATGATAGTTGAAATGATGAAGTACCTTTAGCCTTTGACTGTTTCAGGGACTCTACATTACATATAATAAATTGTATAAATTAATATAATATAAATCCCTGGCTGTTATAAGATTGTCTCATAAGTTGTTTGCTTGTGAGTATAAAGAGTTAATTGAGTTAGACAAATCTGTTTACACATTTGATGAAAACAATTCAAATATTGACTGAGATAAGAGTGTAGGTGATATTTCAACAGAACTTCAGTTAAACAATGATGATTGTGTGGATGATAACTGTGACGACATTGAAACTGTGGTGACAAAGAACTTTGTGTTGAAACTCTACAAAGCATAACCTTAGGAGAAACTAAATAATGTTGTTGTTGAGAGGTTGTTGATTAAATTATCAGTTAAATCATACAACGGGGAAAACCATGGTGTTGTTGAAAGGAGGTTGTTGCTCAAGAGGGCCGCTCTGGAGAGTTAGCACTGTACTCATAATAATATCCCCAAACACACAAGCAACACTATGCGTAATCTTACAATGACTTTATTCTGGGAATGGTTTAAACTTTCATATATATCTACAATTGGTAGACAATATTGACATTATTAAACAGGAAGATATAAATAATCTTAAAGATTTTAATAATCTTAAAAAATATAAATAATAAAGGATTTCAAGAAAATCACAAAACATCCTAGTTTCTCCGAGATACTATCCTCCACAATCCCTAACCAAAAACCCACTCAACAAACACAACCACAAAAAATGGAGGACAAAACACAGGCTCCAGGACGGTACCACATTGAGATGGCCTGTAGCAAAGACAACTGCACATAGTTTGGTTGTCCCAACCTCAAACTTACCAATGAGAAACAAAAACAAAATTATATAAACTTATAAAATAAATTACTGTAACAGTGGGTATGTGTTCAAACAATAAGTTGCCATTAATGTAAGGATTTTTTTATCAAAAAATAAATATCTCCTCACATGACAATTGATATGTAAATTTCTTTGAACAAGCCGGATGTTCCGATACTCATGTAACTAAATGTTCAGCATTTGCTTTGTAGTATCTGAAGGTGAACATCATCAACATACAATAAAACGTTATGTGTGTATGATGTGACTGGATTATGGATTATGAATACATGCACATAATAACTAACACATACTTCCGATACTGCTTCTTTGTGGTAGACACTCAGTTTAATGTAATTCATTTTTTATCCACATACATTTAGGATGAAAACGTCAAATGAGATTACTTCCCTCACTTCCTGTCATGGTAACTTCTTGTCAAGGTAACGTCCCCTCTAGGTTACATCCTGACCTGATCACTTCATGTCAAGGTAACGTCCCCTCTAGGTTACATCCTGACCTGATCACTTCTTGTCAAGGTAACGTCCCCTCTAGGTTACATCCTGACCTGGTCACTTCTTGTCAAAGTAACGTCCCCTCTAGGTTACTTCCTGACCTGGTAACTTCCTGTTTTACTTATATATTGCAATGAGATTCCAAAATTATATTTCACATCCATGATAACAGGCCCTCTCCCCACATTATTCATAAATTCCAGCTTCCGACTCCAATCCTGGTAAATGCACATATGATAAATATTTTAATGAAAATATGGCGTAGAACTGCCTGTAAGATTATCGTATATCATTACTGAGCACATGGTAGATGTGTGTAATTATATCAGCTTTATCATTTTTTTAAACACGGTCAACAGAAAAATCACCATGCTCTAAGACATCCCTATAACTCGGAGGAGGAGGTTCAACAACTTCATCGTAACTAGGTGGTGGCGTTGAAGTACTTCTTATTTCATCGTCATTATAAGTATCCAGGGATTCTTCTGAAGAAAACGTATCATCGTTTTGTAAGGGGGCTGAAGGAACCACATGGTCTGCAACAGCACTTATAAAGTTAAGGAGACTGTTTGTGTCATCAATTTGTCTGTCATACGTAGATATAACTTGGTCAGCTGAATCTATGTCATGACTGGTATTTGTAATATTTGTAAGACTTCCAACATTTGCCACATCATTGCTTTGATCTCTTTCTGCAGGTAGATCATGTTCATTATCAATAGTCCTATTAGAATCTCTCGCATATGGATCTATATACACTACAACCGCCTCATAGTAACACATGCAGGCACAATTAGCAACTACTTTAAGTATACATAATATCAACACAAGAACAAAAGTTGCTATTGCATAACCTAGATTCTTTTGTCCATATTCAGCCATCTCATTTGCTTCTTCAGATGGGGATTTATTTGGTAAGTCTATGTTATTTTTCGCTTCTACAATACCCCAGATACCAGATACACCAAGTCCAATAACAAGAGCTATGAGCATAAATGTTCCAACAAAAATCATTGTCGTACTCTGCAAATAAAAAAAGATGTAATCAAGGGCGGATTTTACGGCGGGGGGGGGGGGGAGCTGGCATTCACCTCCTCTAAAATCTGGCAAGCATACTATTAAGTATAATTTCATTTATGGGCTGATTGTGTCCATATTCTACATTATCTAGACTTTACACATCCTCGAACCAAATCCTGTATTTGCTGTTCGTAATATAGTGAAAATACTTAGCATCGTATTTCGAACAGTTACACTGATTCTAGGGTAACCATGAATACAATTTAATTACATTAACCTCAAAATCAAAGTCTTGAATGTACAAAATAAACATGAATACATTAATCAACACTATGGTCCTAAAGTAGAATTATGAATACTCTAATCAACTCTATGACACTAAAGGAATGTACAGGAATTCATTAATCAACTCTATGGTCCTAAAGTAAATCATTAATACAATAATCAACTCTATGGTCCTAAAGTAAATCATTAATACAATAATCAACTCTATGGTCTTAAAGCAAATCATTAATACAATAATCAACTCTATGGTCCTAAAGTAAATCATTAATACAATAATCAACTCTATGGTCCTAAAGTAAATCATTAATACAATAATCAACTCTATGGTCTTAAAGCAAATCATTAATACAATAATCAACTCTATGGTCCTAAAGTAAATCATTAATACAATAATCAACTCTATGGTCCTAAAATAAATCATTAATACAATAATCAACTTTATGGTCCTAATGTAAATCATTAATACAATAATCAACTCTAAATCATTAATACACTGTTCAACTAGATATGGTCCTAAAGTAAAATCATGAATACAATAATCAAGTCTATGGTCCTAAAGTAAATCATTAATACTCTAATCAACTAGATATGGTCCTAAAGTAATCATGAATACATTAATCGACTCTGCAGTATTTTCATGGATACCCACAACACTATGGGTCGTAATGTAATATCATGCACACGTCATAAGATTATAATCAATCATTAATATATATTAAAATACATGTATAATATGATGAAATATTGCAATGATGTTCAAGAATCATAATTACATGTATCACAGGATGCCAAATATACTTATTACAGTCAACATTATCAAAAAGAAATTGATGCAAACAGTCCATTTCTGGCTGTATAAAGTTAGAAGCAACTGTACAATGTATTATGTAAATGTGATCAATACTAAGTAACATGTAATCAGTTCTATAAAGTTTGTATAGAATAGCAAACATCTAGCAAGCACACAAGTATCAACACATGTACTTATTTTAAGAATTGAGTATTTTTAACTTACAAACATAAACAGGAATATTACATATAAATGCTGTACCCCTAATAATGTCCCAACCTCTTTTTCGAAAAACAAAAACACTATGACACACCAAAATGCTTTGATAATCTTTCAAACAATATTAAATACAACCAAACATTGTTCTAGCAATACCCTGAACAGCACTGGTAAAATAAAATGTAATGCCAGGTGCATTTGATAGGAAACAACTCAGTACTCAAAAGTGTTCAAATAATTGTATGGGCACACTAACCCATGGTGTATCTTTAGGATCTTGTCCACCATTGTTAATATACTTTCTGTATTGTTGTATGTTACAAATTGCAGCCAATAATGTCTGAAATCAAATAAGCCTGAATTTATAAACGAAATAAAACAAGCACAACATTACAATGTTGTGATTGCAATTTAACATTTTAGGTGAAAATTTAAAATGTGAAATCACAACCTTCACATTTAAAACATAAAATTTTCAAATATCAACAATTTAGCAGCAAATAATGAATTTTTAAGAAACTGTTTGGGGCTTAATGTCACACCAATGGCAAGAGGCATTTGGCAACTATTCCAGCATCAACAGTAGAGGAAAATCCCAGCACCCAATTGTATAAACATTGGTTAACTTTAACCATTGGGTTAAATCAGAGTTTTGGTTAAAATTTTGGTTAAATGTTCGGTTAGTTGTTGTAGAAAATTTTCTTTAAATTTAACCGAATTTTGTTTTTGTTAAAGCTCAAATAAATCTAACTCAAGTCTAAGATGCTTGTTAAATCTTAACATAAACGGTAACCAGTACCAAAATGTCAGCCCTTTATAACTGTTTTAATGATTTTTTTAATGGTTAGTAAATCAAAATGGTTAAATTTAACCATGGGTTAAATTAACCATTTGGTTAAAGTTAACCAATGTTTATACAATTGGGCGCAGGTGTACATCTGGGTACAACCATCTGATCTTCCATAAGCTAGCTGCAAAGCTACCTCACATAAGAAATATGTTTGATCCTTGGTAGGATTTACATGAAAATAAAATCTTTCAAGTAGATAAAACAGTGTTATGAGGGGCATTCCTAATGTCATTCAACTTGCTCCAGGTTTGGTAAGCTGAGTATGTAAGTAACCATTTGATAAATCCAGAACTTAGAAGCATAAAAACTTAACTTCCACACTTATACAGTCATAACAATTTGGAAAATGGCTCACATAACCAACTTCTGATATACTATTATTGAATTGATGGACAGCTTTGCCAACTTTCATTTAAGAATCACGTCACATCTCTAGGTGTTGCTTAAGAACAGAGTTAAGCCAGAAAGCACACAGGGTAAGATCTTGGCTAAAGGGCAGATGGCGGGCGTTAAGTCCCTCAGATGTCCAGAACTCTTGTACTACAATGGAAACATGAACAGCCTTAGGACAATGCACAGCACATTTCTTGGAGGGTCTCCTAGTAGAAGTACATCACAGCTGGACAATTTGGAGCAAATGTGCCTGTGAAAGTTTTGTGATCTGGGATAAAAACCTAAGCTACCTAGGCATTTGCAATAAGAAACAAAGCATATCAAACATCTAGCATCGACCTTAACCGCCATGCAATAACATCCAAACTTGCATTTTTACCTCAAGCTCATAGAATGAAATCAACGTTTCATCATAACATAAGCATTGCGAATATCACAGGATTACTCAGTTCAGGTTTGCAGTGCATAAAGAAATTGTGAAAATTGCAAGATCTTCAGAAACTCAACACATTCACAAAATGATACACTTTAACAGAAAATCAAATATCCATAAAAAACAATGTTAATAAATGTAATAAATTCAAGTCCTTTTTTACCATAATTTTTTACAATATTTTACAAAGTCATTATTTATCCATTCCATTTTGTGATGAACTTAAAAAGGTCACATACCGAAACTCCAGCAATCATTGCCCCTCCTAGGCAAAATGGAAATGCATAACGTGGTGCAGACTGGGCAATAGCCAGAACGCCAATAATGATACAAGCTATAGACACAATGATAGTAGGTACGGCAACATTTCTCATGCATCTTATCCAATAATAAGCCTTCTGGTTCTCATCTCGATCTGAATAATATAAATGCAATGAAATATGTCTGAAATTAAAAGGACATTTTGTGTTAAATAATCAATTATCTTGAATTTAAACAATTTGTGACCATGAAAACAAGATTATACAATGACATATAAATAAAAAAGTTTATGTATAATTAATCACTTACTAGTACTGTTTAATGCCATGATCACCCTGACCTGGCCCTATCGTCCATAATTACAAAATATGACCATAATATAAGACTGTAAAACGCAGTGTGACCATATACCCTTAATTGATTTTATGGTACTGACATATCCTCAGTAATCGATGCTTTCATTGAGTCCAGGTAGATAATCCACTAGTCACACCTAAAAGATATTAAGAAAATAATAACGATCAGTGAGGAAAATGAGGGAAAATGAAAGGCCAGTAAAATAAATGAACACAGGTTTCTGTCAAATGCACAAATTTGGTCAATCATCTTAGCTGCTGTCATGAAAATTAAGCTGAAGATAAATCAAACTACAGGCAAATGATTATCAGGGTAATCATTAATTAATCATATTGGGTTTATATACATATACTATCAATTATAAGCAAGATATACAAGCAAAGATATTTCAATTAATTCTTTAGTTTAGAACAATATGAATGAAATACTATTCAAGACATTTATAAAAAAAAAACAAATTAACTCTGAGCAAGAATATAGTGTTTTCCTTTTTTTGAGGGGAGGGGATCAGTAGCATGATTTTCTTTTTTGTCAATATTTCTTTTTTACTTGTCTACCATTAAACGTCTTATTATTGAAAGTGAATAAGAAACATTCTGATAAGTGTATCTCATAACAAAAAAAAGTAAAAAAATACAGATAAAATTTTGGTGAATAAGTTTGCTATAAGACAGTTCTCTGATTCCTGTCAAGGGAGATCACTGGATAATACAGAGATTTTGATGTACATTGTATATTTATGTGTATACTAGTTGCACAGAATTGTCTTTGGACACAATATCTGTTATCAGGTGGGTTTACACATATGTTTTCAATATATTTTATTACATGTATGTAGAACATCAAAACAACCAATCTTCAGTTGGACAAAAACCAAACTGAGGGATAAAACTCTATTAAGTTATCTGTACAATAATACAAAGAGTTGATTTAATGTTCACATAATTAATTCAAGTATGTTAAATTTTGCTCACGATAAAGCATGATTTCGGGTGATTTTTTATGTTTTTATGAAATTACTTGGTGTTATAACGAGGATTATTTTGATCATTACATGTTGTTATATGGTATTGAATGGAGTATAAAATTTTAACTCACTGTAACATCTATGTTATATCCATTGTATACTTATTACCATGATGTATGTATTACCGTGACTACCTGTATAAATTATAATAACAATAACTGAAACATATGCGAGTTGCCCCAACTTTAGTTTCCACCTAGTATTGTTTATATCACATACCGCAACTGTCGAACATTTTCAATGGTGTTAGTCCAGTTATTTTATACACAGTCATATAGAATCAAAATTAATACTGCCATATTTTTTTTTTGCATTCATAGATTCTAGTCTGTTAAAAAATATTGTCCATTCAAATAAAAATGTATTTGTGGTATCTTGGTATAGGAAACACTTAATATTAGTTAGAAGTTTGGTATAGTACCGGTATTTTTCCATGTGACTTTTTATCTTGCATTTAATTGGTTGATTCGCTGAAATATGTATACACAATAAAAATCAATATGGCTGTCAGCATGTCAAAGAATATAGCAGTTGATGTATGATTTCATTTGCTTATAAGAGTATTTTCATGTGTTTTGACATTAAGAATAATGGCTACTGAGAATAAGACTGTATCATGATTGCATACTAGTACTGTCATGAATTTCTAGCCAGGTAAAAATTAGACTCGCGGTAATACATATAAACAGGATATATGTTGATGCTGTTGACACTTAAAACATTGACATTTCCTTGGTCAGAAAGATTTCACTGGTCAAAAAATCAATTACAGGATGTGTTAATGTGGGATATTGTGCGCATGGTAGTGAAATTTTCTTTATCTAATTAACTTTTTTCATTCAAGTACACAGGTACCCTGGTAAACCAGGAAGCTTGCATGGACCCGTCTATGGGTATGATCTAACAAACATCGAATCGTATAGTCTTTTAATTGAGAACAGTGTAAAATAAAATGAAAAACTTTTTTCCTGAATGTAAAATTTTCATCTATTTCAATCATAATTCGTGGATTTCAGCTATCAACCCCATAGTTGTTTACATTCATCAAAAATGTAAACATTCCATGCAAATGACGATTCATAATAAAGGGAAGTAACTGTATTAAATATTTTGTAACCGCTAAAATCAGGCATCCCGTTTTTAGAGCCGTATATAAAAACTGGTACCCGTTGACTCAGGTGTATTGTATGTAGAGTCACTAAATTTAGCATTCAGTGTTTAATTTTGACTAAAAGGTGCACTTTGTATCTAAAGTATCCAGGCAACATCTTCGTTTATATTTAACAGATATACGGAAATCCCCGATGTTTCACGAATGAACAGGCAATCACATGGCTAAAACGCATTGACCAATTAGAGCGCCAGATAATTTAGCCCATACCTGTTCCTTTGGTTAGGGCCACGCAGATAGAAAGACCCTGCTTTGGTGCGCTGCAAAATGGAACGGGGACCAGTTTATCGTATATCTTTTCTCACTAATATGACAATTCTGGTGGAACATTGGATGTGAATTCTTATACCAATTCCTGACCAGAATCTAAATTATTTTTACATTTTACGCATTTTTAACATATATCGGCACATGTATGCACATAATATGAAAGTATATATATCTATATGATAGACCAATGGACGAATGTCGCGTGGTCACCTCACGCAAATAAGGAAAGTATTGTTTCTAGCTTGAAATAGAAATAAGGAAGTGTCCTGTTTAAGTCATTGTTTTATTGGATAATTAATCAATCATTAATAGAATAAACACTAAAATAATCCAGTATAATATATGACTCTTCTGGGAACTGACCTTGCATTTAAAACGTGATATCTGCAATTAAGAGAAATGACCAATTAGAATTCATTATTTACATCACAGGACTTTTAATTGCCTAATAAAAATCAGATGAGAAGTGAAAGTCTATGTGGGCGTGGAATTATAAATCATAAAATTAGACAAGCCAGCTTCATGTATAAAGTAAAATTTAATAAAAAAATAAACGAACTGACTGCAGTCTGTAATCAAAGTACTGAGAGGACTGTTGCAGGCTTTAACCAAAACACTGAGAGGACTGTTGCTGGCTGACTATGCAGTATTGTCATTTTTTTGAAGTTCTTCACTATACAATTTTCAAATCCTTTCAGTTCTAACATCGGCCAATAAAAAACGCAGATGAACAGACGTTTTAACTTATTGCAGGGATCAGGTAAAAATTCCAATATTTCAACATTTAATTTCTACAAATACAGACATTGAGTAAATACAGTCTAATGGCCCATTGTCTACAGCGACGTTCTGTCCGTAGTGGCCCTTTTTCGTCTCTCCCTTGTGTTTTTGCTATAAAAACTGTCTGTATAGAACGACGGTCTATCTAATATGACCAACAACCGTGATTTTATCTCCCAAACATATGAATCAGACTGTGAACATCGACTTTTTTCCAAGGGAGAATTCTTTAATTGTTAATAATAATTTGATAAATAATCATTAAATAATCGTGATCAAAGCTTGTCTTTGACCTGAAATTGATTAAATTGTAATTGAATTAGTCAGAAAAAAATGTGATTAATAATTAAACCTGGTGATTGGAAAATATAATCATCATGTTTATTTTTGATGATTTTCGTTGACCCCTACTATGCTCATTTGCAATTGGCGTTTTGAATGAGGAGCTCGTGGTCCCGTCAGAAAAGGGGAAAATTAAATTTAAAAAGAAAAAAATGTTTTTGTTGAAATAAATATTTACAATGATTAGTAACCGATAGTTATTTTAAGAAACGCAGACACGTTTGGTATGTCGAGTTAACGTGATGAAACTCGAGAAAAAAAGATCAATACCCCATTAGTAAGACTACTAAATATACGATATCGGTTTTCAATGAAATACGCATTCAGTCTGTAAACGATTAACCCTTATGTTATGAAATAGTCAATAATTGTTTGAACTTCAGTTTTGAGTCATGTACTGTTAATGCTATTGTAAAACTAATCCTTTGATCAGTGATATAGAATGTTATTTGAGTGATCTTACTGTGTTTATATGAATCTTAGGAAATAAAAATAGACACAAAATTATCTATATAGCTTTAATATAGAGAAATCAAAATTTTTAGAACACGGCGCATAACAATGACAAAGATACGACGAAATATATTTAATTACTTTACTCTTTCAAAAATATAGAGTCGAATTGCGAACACCCTCGTGTCACAGTTGGTAATATTTTATTAATGAAAGCAAAGCTTTATCTATGGGAAACAATTCTTAATACAGATCTTAATTATGAAATATCAAGTCCAAATTATGAGATAGTAAGTCCTAACTGCGAGGTAATATCTCCTAATTATCAGATATAAAATCCAATTGTTGAGATACAAAGTCCTAATTATGAAATATCAAGTCCAAATTATGAGATAGTAGTCCTAATTATGAGATAGTAGTCCTAATTATGTGGCAAAATCGAGTATAGGCAATTGCCTAGTACTGCCTAATAGAAGCTACGTGCCTGGCTCCCTGCTTCTGAGTTCGAAGCTCTACATATTTATCGAGATAAAATCTCCTTAAAAGACACATACATATAGATTTAAGAATTACGATATTAAAATCTTCATTTATAAATATTCTAAACGATATAATAACATTGTAAAATACTTCCTGACACAATTTCTCTTTTATACAGCACACAAAAACCAACTCGATAAGAAATACAATATCTTGAGCCATCAGATCTTTCAAAAATTTTGTCATTTAATTCATAACAATGAGTTGAACGCTCATGGATGAAATAGCGGAGGTATCGTGTTGAAAAGACGCATAAATTAGTGTAATATGGCATACCACACGTAAGCTGCTTTAAACGTTGAATACTACATTACCATGGTACCATATTACAAGGCACGTTTAAAACGTACATGTATACATGCATATTGCACACAGACACTATCACTCATCACGGGCAACCTATCATACAACTTTTTTAACGACTGTGTTGCTATGGAGATAGTCATTGTAACGTGATATGTGAAATTGATCCGTCGTAAAGTGTGACCCATCCCCAGCCAGTTGCACTGCTATCTTTGAGTAATACTGGGCCATTTCTGGATTAGTCTTCTCATTAATACGAGCTTTACACAAGGCAGTTTTCATAGCTGTTCGTTTTTCATGCGTGCCGTCAGCGTATCGGTCTAAAGATTTTATAAATCTGTCAGCCGAGAGAAGATCGCAGTCAGTCACGGGTTGATCGTACATTACATCGAAATTATTCTTTATCTTCAACAAGGCCATAGCAATTTCAGTAGTCAAAGCTTTCCTCCATATCAATGACTTATTGTACGCCAAAATCACGATCACATCCAGCCCTAATTGCCCGGATGTAAGAGTGTTCTTCAAGTATTCTTCTGTGGGCGAGGCTGACTGCAAACATCGGTACACGTATTGCTGGTCATGATGCGCGAACACTCGGACAAACTGCTGTTCACAGTTATCACATAATCTTAAAGCTGTGTTTACATAATCCAAGGCAGCGCTTTCATCATTAGCTCTCATGGCAGTGATGGCCATTTTACCATTGTACACAATATTAGCAAACCTGGAGTCGACGTCATTTGGAATATTGTTTTTCATTTCATTCAGTATATCTTCCCGATCAGCTCGTTCCTTGAACAAGGTGGCTCGCAAAAATGTGACTACAACATACCTGTTTACAGCCATTTGTTTGTCGTCCAAGTCATTGAAGGTGTTGAACGATTCGAGAAGCGCATTTGATCGCATTTCGAGTACTGCTTTTCTGTCGTGGAATACATTGTCATCCATGTAACATTTAAGTTTAGCGTAATACGTCAATATTTCTTCAGACAAACCGATGCATGCACCTTGCATAACATTAGCTGCGCGCTCACCGAATCTTTCTGTCGACAATTCAATCGCAAAATTGTCATAGCCAAGTGTCTTAATAAAGTTTACAAAATCTTTGAATGCGAGACTAGAAACCAATTCTAAAAGCAAACTTGAGAACTTTTGTGAATTAGTACCTTGATGTCGCATGTATCTGTGTACTAGTTCTTGGTAGAAATCACGTGGTATGTATCCATACGCGTGGAGGAGACGAATCACCTCTATGATGTCAATGTTTGTATTGAGATATTTTGGCGCTACTTTTAGGACAGTTTGTAAATCTAACTTCCTCGTTTGTGAATATGTTGACTGAAGAGGATTCTGTCTAAGTGATATATAATCACTCATTCTGATATATAAAACATTCAAACGTTAAACTGGGTAAACACTTAAACATTCAAATGCTCACTTGTTCGCCGTAATGTCGGTTGATTTAAGTCAATGGCTTATTATCATTCAGTCCATTCATTTCAAGTTCTGCTATTTAAACTAAATCCCAATTATTTAAGTTCATTTTTATATAACATATAATACTAGTATACTATACTACTTTTCAACTCTTTTACAAATAGAGATAACACAGGACAATTTCAATTGCATATTCAGAGCCAACATAACTCACATGCCCAGCGAAATATCTCATAGAATCCTTAACACTCCGGTTCATTGTTTATTTCTTCACTTCACCTCATGTACTTGTATATTTATGTATCCAGATATTATATAAAATCACATTATTCTCTTATTTTCTATGGTTCGAATACTTCGTAGTACACGTGTATGTATTAGCGGTAGTATTTATAAATCCTAGCTTCTCCAAGCGGGAAATCGATACAATCCAATATATACTAAATATGACAATTTATGCATATATCAGCTTTTTCTTCCATATCTAAACACTGTTAAGTGGTGTATTCTTTGTTGATTAGATCAGATTGAAACATAATAAGTGTATTTCCTGATCCGGTTTGTTTTACACTATATCCATTCGTATAAATCGTAGACGTCAGGAAAAAGATACAGTCAATGTTCAGCGTTTTGAAATTTTATGATACAGTTACGATTTATTTAACATCTTTGCTTAGAAATGATAGCAACATTACTAATTAAAATACTATATAACAAATACACTTGTAAAATGTCATTTAAAATCAAGCAGGCGTTAAGTGGAATCTACTCCTATTGTACAACACAGCGCGCCACTCCACACGTATAAAATATCGATTGAATGAACGCTGTGCGAGGTTGCGTATGGTACGCCGTAGCGGTTACAAACATTGTGTTACAAGTAGATTTGTATTTTCATAACTATATTTGTAAACTTCTTGATCCTGTATAAGTTCACATTCGTGGCGAATAACTCGTAGGCTTATTTCTACAACTCCGTACTCAATATTTGGCAGTATTAAAATTTTGGTATCATTTTTCCCGTCTTGATGAGCTTGCTACAATGATCATACTTTCCTGCTTGTAGATCTATCCTTATCCTTAAAGTTATTACTGTACAAAACTTCAAATGGGATTTTCTAAAAATGGGAAAGAATGACATACGGGTTTGCAGAAATAACCCGACGAAATGTGTAATATAAATGTTGTTAACATAGTTTTATTGTTGTACCAAAAATAATGTATTTGTTGTTTTTAAAGCACTGTGTGAATCTTTATGCAACGCGCTATCATGTTCCTACAACTCATGTATAAACATGTTTATCACGGGAATACCAATGACAGAACCCGTCCATGGATCCCTGTAAGTTATCAAGATTCACTCAGGTCAAAGTTCGCGCTAAGGCTTTATGTACTAGAATCAACACCAAGCATTAATTTTTCATATGCGATACATGGACACGACAACATTCAACGAGTTACATATTACGCATGCCATCGGCAAGCTTAGTGTGTATATTACTCTAATTAAATGCAAAATATTCAATAAAACTAGGTTATATTTCAGAAAAGATAGGCGTTCCATACTTGGGTATTTCCGCGTTCCGGATGAGAAATTACCAATAGATGTTTTGTTCAGTCGCGATATTCCACGTCTATAAATAGAAACAGCTCATTCATCGGCTTAATTCGTTCACTCATGGCTAACATTACGTTAGAATATTGTTGCTAGCGTTTGCAATGATTAATGCATGCGTTAATTTAAACGGGCGTATCTCGATTTGTTACCATTAAAAAACTGATAAATCTGACGCATTATGATATGTACTTGAAGATAAAGTTCTACTTATGCCTAAGTTAAAACCAATATCATAAACTACAGTCGACTAAATGCCTTGAACAACTGATAATACTGCATAACACTAAATTATATTTGTATTTCTTATAAATCGTTATAAATCATTTCTTATTAAATAAGTAAGCAATAATACCACAACACAAAGGTGGGTGGGATTTAAATCTAAATTCTAACCATTGTCAGACATTTTGATCATTAATGTACCGTCAAACCTTTGAACAAAATCCATCTTAGGAAAGACAAAATGTGGCCTTTATTAGCAGATGGCCTTTATTCGGACGTCAATTTGTTCTAAATAATCAATGACAGCTTTTTAAAAGAATGGCCTTTATTCGTTGGTGGCTGCAAGCTCAGGTTTGACTGTATATGTTGTAATTATTTGAGGAAACAAATAACGTTGGTCAGGTATTTTACAGTAACATAAAGTTGGACAAAAAAGTTCTCATACATTTAATGTAATACCACTAAATCGTATTTAATTTTCACAAACGAGGCGTAACATTTGAGTCAAATTTTCATATTATACATGTATATACATGTACATGTATTTCGCTTGCTTTCAACACTATAAAAGATATTGTAACAGTGTTGTATATATAACATATGTGTTTATAGTAGTTTGTATGAGCATCAGCCCGATTAGCTCAGTTGGTAGAGCAGCTGACTTGCAAGCTGAAGGTCACGGGTTCAAGCCCCGCATCGGGAACTTCATTTCCTGCTTCCTATTACAATACATGTATATTGCGATGGGCAGTCACCCAAACCAACTTGCCTAGATACTCAACCAATACTAACCTTGTTCTCCGCAAGTAACTGCTAACTTTATCACATGAAGGGCGGTCAAGGGCGCCTAGGGTTCGAACCAAAAAAAGCCCAGGCCCGGGAACCAAATGCTTTACTAATTGAGCTAAGCGGGTAGGTTTGATATAATTCTTGGATTTTAAATGTACTTATAAACTACATGTGTGTGTAACATGATATGCCTAACAAACAATTCTCTGATAAAATAGTAAACCTACTGAGGTTTGGATATCTAATTGAATAGACAAAATATACTAACGGCACCTGGCACATATTTTTGAATAACTCAAGCGTTGACTGCACTAAGAAAGAAACATGATATACGCGCGTATCTTACATTATTTTGTTTTACCTTCAATGCTCCGTGAACCATAAAGGATGTTGCGGTATCATTTCACAAAGATATTGGATATGTGTCTGAATATTTGTGTGTTTGCAATTTTGACACTCTTATTCAGATTAAGCAAAAATGTCAACAAGGAGGGTTAGATGTTTCGTTGGGTGTGTAATAATTAAAAATAACTGAAATGTAATTTTACATAGATATTAAAAATAAGATTTTTGGACAATCTTATCCAGTGTCGAATTGGATGGATTACACAACGTTGACAAAAATTAGTATTTGAACGGTTAAATTTTACAAGAAAAGTATCTAGTGACTGCATACTACAGGAGTTTTTTTCTAAGAATTCTCATCTGTACTCCCCACAGTTTCATGTTTTTTGCAATACCGATGTGTAATTCATTATTAATCAACACGCGGTTACATGATTTTCATTAAGTACATAATACAATATATTTCCATCTATAAAACAATTCATTGAAAAAAGTGTATTTTATCATACGCACGTGGTTACTTCTTTATTCAAGTGCACTTAATGCAGGGTGATGTTGACTCTTATCAGTATAGAGAGTTAGTTATATTGTATTAAAATCAATAATGGTTTCAGTAAGTGGCGTAAAGTTCCCGATTGAAAATTACGTAATTTATTGTTATTTATTTCTAACAATGGATATCAAGATAAAAATACGATAATCAATCTAAAATACCAGCAAGCTGGCGGTTCAAAGATCTCAAAAATCAGAATCGAGTTTTAATGTTACTATAATTCATGGACATTGAAATCCTGAGTATAAATATGCGATATAGTGTACTTTATTTGAACTAAACAATGAACTTTTTTTCAAAACGTACAGATAGTCGTGTGACAATTAGGAGCTCCATGAAAATAAAAAAACCTTGAATCATGGCATGACCCCTCTCGCACAAAATGAAAATCTGAGCAGTTAGATAAAATCTATAAAACACAAAGGATCTGCACACATTGTCATATAGTGTCATAGGTAATAAGATACACACAAAAGTATATATAATAGTAAACACTGTAAATAGGTAAATAAATGGATAAAATAAATAAATTAATAAATATCAATACATAAACAACAAAAAACTACATAAAAATGAACAGTCATTAATAAAACAATCTAAAAACAATCTGTATAAATATCTAAGGTCCCCATATTTTATTTTTTATATGTATTATACCATACTGGACTAAATTAATGATATCTAACCTATAACCACGTGCTATTTTTCACACGACCCGTGCAGTCGTTCAGTTTTACTTCGTCCTTGGACAGTAAATTTGTTACTACAGTAGAACGTTGAAATAAATATATATTAATGTATCTTTGATACTATATTTGCAGATCATTTGTTGTTCATACGTTTTGACAAATACCCGGTTGTTATTTTTGATAAATGGTGTATTCAAACTACAAAAAGTCTTCATTGAGCCAACCCGGTGACAATATAATATTAGAAGCACTAGATAGATAGAATTAACAATACAGTCAATCCTTGTTAGAAATATCCGCCATGGAAAAGGAACAAAAAATGTGTCCTGGCTGATGATGGAACGCCGGCAGAAACAAACAAATGAAAATATCATTCAAAAACGTATGATTAACTACAACACTATTAATTTAATGAAACAGTCTTGTTAGACATCTTCAAAAACTACCCTTACTAAACATTTGTGTCCAGATTTAAATGAAGCAACTAAATAGCCTGTATGAACATGTTAGATAATACAATTGTTTGTTAAGAAATGGATTTGTCCTAACGGACATGCCGTCTGCAACCTAACAGCAACAAAGTAAAGCATGTGGTTAGCGAAGGGGAGACTATTCAATATTCTCAATATTATGATAGTAAACACTTACCTTCCTTGTTGAGTGTAAATGTTAAGATTTTGAGTACATAAATATGATTATGCATTGATTTTTTTCTTATGTACACATTAAGCTCAGAAGCACAATCGCAATATAAAAGGTAAAAATATGAAGAACATGCATTGACCATGCAGCTATTCCATAGCAAGCAACCAATGTTATGTTTGTTTTCATGTGACACTGTCACTGGGGTTTAACGCCATATTTCAACAATTTTTCAGTTACATACGGCGACCGGTTCACCTAACCAGTTTTCCTGGACTGTATTCTAACCAGTACAAAATTACCCTTCCACGAGGAGCCGGCAACTTCTCCACATATGGGGGATTATTATTTCGGTTCTTTGATTTAAGCTTGACTTATCTGTGATCGTGCTCTGAATTTCATTTACAGGACTTTGATTTCAACTTAATCAAGTACTTGCATGTTTCAACTCTAAAACATACTATTTCAGAGGTAAGGACATTGTCTCCACTATAATGAGTATAAAATATGTAAAGTTCAAGATCATTAATTTGTTTCTACAAAAAAAAACAACCACACAGAATGAGTAATTATCCAAAAAGTAATCAATTGAAATTATTGATAGAAATGGAAAAATAACTAAATTATAAAATGGCGCAGCTCTAGACATCCGTCATGGTATCCTTACCCTTATTTACGCCGACCGTAGACCTAGAAATACATTCGTATAAAATTCAGCAATTAAAAATGCCGAATCACTGCAATGGGAAAAGAAACCTGGTTCAAGGTCCTAGATCGTAACCCAGAGGTTCTAATCCTTAATTGTAAGACTAATTACAGTAAGTGGGAGAGAAACACTACATTTAAATTTCTTACTTACCATTCGCATACATTTCTGTCTGTGTCTGAAAATTAGTTCAAAAACATGTAACCGAGTTTCCTTTAGTTTTAACCTGATTCTCAAATGCATGCTTGTTTTTTCTTTATGTGCATATTTTTTCACGATTGCATATACGTTCAACTTCAGCGTCTTATATTGAAATGGTAGATATTTGAGGTAATCATCAAGATCATCATCATCATCATTACCATCATAATTACCATCATAATTACCATCATCATCACCATCATCATCATTGCCATCATCATCATTGTCACCGCCATCATCATCATCATCGTCATCGCCACCATCATCATCATCATCATTGTCATCATCAACAACATCATCATCATCATAACCATTAGCAGCATCATTATCATAATCACCGAGCGAGAAGTTATGGTAATATGACTCTGTTTACTGTTCCAATTTTATCGTGATTCCTTATAATTTATTTTAATGTAGACCTACTTATGAAGACGTGCTCGAGTCTCGTACCAGCAACAACCTTGTCACCAGGGTCAAACCCATTTCCCGGACAACGAATCACCCACGTAATAATCATATGAAGAGTATATGCAGGCCGCGCGGACGAAACATTTTACAGATGTTCATTACAACAAAATACCGTCGATCTCATAACGTGTGTTTTTGGGCAGAAATCAATGATGGTGTGTTCAAGAGAACTCTGGGAAAGAAACGTGCCTCGCGATTTTATCTGCTAACTCTAAACTGCAACTACGCGTTATTGTATTGGATTTTAATACAAAACGGCATTTTTGTGTGTCACTGGAATGTTCATGGAATTAAGCCGGAGGATTTTTTTCAATACTTGGAAATCGGATGCCGGTGTAGCTTAACGCTTACTGTATAAATTACACTGATGATTCTGAAAAAAAGTCAGCAACGGAAGTTGATTACCTTCGTGTAAAGGAAATTAGGCTACAGCTTAAGTATATGACTGAGTCATTGGTTAATACATTGTTAGATGCTGTCAGGTCTTTGTGCTGTCAACTTTAGGTGTTAAATTTTACTTCTTCATCTGTACGCACGGTTATTCTCTCTTAAAAAAAAACGTGAACTCATTAATGCTACGTACAAAATGAAAACTTCTGATATACTATGAAAGTATCATTAATCACTAATGGGAAGTCGGGTGATAAGTTATTAAAGACTGGTGATCATATATTTGTCAAGTCGATGTATATGACCGTTGATGTAAAATCGTTGATCGTTGTACTGCAAGACTGGCTAACCGAAAGTAGAGCTTAATATTCATAATCTCCTAGATTGTCCACGAAGATGGGATTACAAGAAGAGTGTACAAAACACTAGATAGAAATCCGATTATATGTTCTACTTTTATTGTAAATTACTCGTAGCAAACAGTACCGGACTATCCGTGTAAGTGTATGCAGTCAAGTGTTTTACACGGCGGCTCACCGATGAAGGTGTATTTTGACAGAACAAATTCATTATCACTTTGACGGAAAGCAACCTGCAAGGATATAAACAGGATAAAGCAAGGATATAATGAGATTATCATTCATGTAAGTACTGTGATAATATCATTATTATTGTAATTACCCACGGTGTGCTTAATCATAGGATGTATTTTATCAGTTCGTGGAATGTGATCAATTATAGTAGCCGCGACCGTGATCCAGTGGTTAACGCGCTGGAAATTTAACCCGGAAACCCGGGTTCAAATCCCGGTCGCGGCAGGCAATACTCTTATAAGAAAATTTGACAAAAATGTATATTTCCTCCATATGTGGAGAAGTTACCGACTCCCTGTGGAAGGGTAAGTTAGTACTGGTTATTATACAGTCCGGGAAAACTGGTTAGGTGAACCGGTCGCCGTATATAACTGAAAAAAAATGTTAAAAAACGGTGTTAAACCCAGTGAAAAAAATCAGTTATAGCCACCCACCTGTTCTATAAGTAATCAAGTTGACTGTCGAAAGCCGAATCCTTAAATTACATTAGTTTTTTAAAGCTTAAAATGCTTTATTTTAATTAATCTATTTTGTTTCTCTTATTATCTGTTAAGTATTTATCACTAATTAAATATTTATCATAATTTAGTAAATGCTACACGATGATTTGTGTTGAGGATGATGAATGAAATAATAATTATTAATGTTTGGTGCATACTGCATACATTAACATACCGTTATTCAAGGCGTAAGTTTGCGGTCATAATTCAAGTAGTATTCTTTTAATTTAATAGTTTGTGAGTAGATTTAACAAGTTTGGATTTATTGCCGACATTTTAAAAGTGCGTTTTATTTTCTTTCAATTTTCTGCAAATGATGTTAATCGTATTTTATTATAGCTTTGATAGTAGTACATAGCTTTCAAATGAACAATATAATACCACAGCAATTGTATTTCATGCAGTGAAGTTTTCAGATGTTGGTACTGTGGATTTTCTTTTAATGCCGAGATTATCGGAAACTTTGCCCATTTAAAAGATGTAACTCATTTATAATAGTAGTATAAATATGGCGATATCAATTATTCATATGTTTATCGATGTTTTGAGTGAAATAATCGCGTGATTAAATAGAAAAGTATTTAGTTTTATTATACACATGTATTATTATACGTTTTGTTCTCAATTAGTGGAGTGTTTAAGGAAAGTAGACGGAGAATTTTAGTGAATGGTATGGTACTATTAAGTATAGTCAAACCTGTGAACAAAGGTCATCCTTGGGAAAGACAAAATGTGACCTTTATTGACAGATGGTCTTATTTTGGAGGTCAAGGTTTGTTCTAAATAATCAGGGACGGCTTTTCCAAGGATGGCCTTTATTCACAGGATGGTCTTTATTCGGAGGTGGCCGCATTCGCAGTTTTTACTGTAATACCTAAATATAGCTTAACTCATATATATATATAGGCCACACAGGTCGTTGATTAATTGCTTACAGTAGATGACCGAATTCAAAGCTATTTGATACCTGTTAAAACATGTGTTCACCCCCACAGTCAGATTTTACAGTGTGAAATGGAGTTCAGTGTTTTTGTTGCTGTAATTGCAATTAATCTTGAACGCCTAAGAAAAAAACAGTTTTACTTTAAAAATGAATAGTGAAAGTTTAGCATTTATTACCTCATGTATCTGTATAAGGCAGTTACATTACAAATCTGTAAACACGTGTATCCTTCATTAACCATTGCAATTGTCACGTCTCTTTACCAATTTTATGTATACATATGGAATTGTATATTTATATGGGCCTCATCGCTCACTGATTTCTAAATAAACTTCATATTCATTTCCATATTACATATTCACATGCTTGGAGAGAGCAAGAACTAGTCGTCGGATTAATCCCAATTCCACAAGCCCGTAACTCGTCTAAAGTTATTGCAGTTTAAAACTTCAAATGTGATTTTCTCAAAATGGGAAAAATGACGTACAGGGTTTGTAGAAATAACCCGTCGAAGTGTCTTGAGAAAATACTTTATGGTGTACCAAACTGATCATTTCTATTAAGTCAACTCGTTCTTCACTTAATGTACAGTGTTCAAAGTAGATCTATTCTTACTTAATATTAACACTCTACCGATTCCTCTCGCGTGATCTCCAATCCTCGGAATTATCTTTGTCTCACTGAATTCCCCAGAGGCCATTATGAACCCATTCCAATTGTCATAGTGACTTAAATACAAAAAAGTACATGCCTGTGAGGCAGACAACATCCATTTTTAATTCCATTATATAGCCATTGTCCCAGACGTGTATTAAAGTATAATGAATAAGTCTAGTCGCTTATGTGATTGAAAATTTGTTTTTTTTTTCGCTACGCGAGCTTAGACGGAAACAAGTTCGGGAGTAAATTTCGTTCATATAGGCTAAATGATCTCTGTAATTTTGTATATATTAGCTAAAGTTTTATATCAGGAAGTCCGGGTTCGGTTTACCAACTTATTAGTCATATAGAGTATTTTATTATTATTACCATATAGAGTATTTTTTAAATTTATTATGCATGTATATTAATTAATCGGTTAACCAGTCGAACGTCCGTTCAGTCAGTTCAAATCGCAGTTTTTTTTTTGATATACCGATTATAATCTATGCTCACTATCTATATACTATATACTATACACGATTTCCAAACCGGTTAATTCATCTTAAAACCCAATTTCTAATCGTACGTTTTTTAAGCAAAAATATTAAGAAAACTACAGTTTAATCGATCACATCGCCACAGCGATTATATATATTATTATTTATTAAATGTATTATTTGGTGCTAATCGCAATGCATCATTTCTTTAAGAATCTTATAGTTAATTATCAGGGTTGCTGTTAAAACTCATTTTCGCACGTTCCATTGACAAATGTTCTTATCCACACAGAATCCATTAAAGTCACGTAGATCTGCCATCTTCCGGACCAAAAAACACGGATGCTCTCACGGCTTACCTTTCATAATTATCTCTGGAATTGAAGGCGGTGGATAATTTATGTAATCATTAGACTGATAACTGTAATATATTCCTCCCCACCAATGATTTTCACTGCTTCTGTGAATGTACTCTCTGCAGCTTTTTTAATAATAATTAACACATGTTGGTGATAAACTTTATGACAAAATCTCTCACTTTTGTTGATTGTTACATGATAACAGCTTTATATCACGTGGTTGTTACATTTAGTGGTTTCACCAAATTCCTCTTGTAATTCCAAGAAGTATTTTATATTCACACTAACGGCGTACGTGCGTTTATACAGTGGGTCCCTAAGCAACGGCTTATTAAAATACGACATTATATATTTTCTGTCATTTCTGGAAAGTACAAACTTGTACATCATCGATGTTTGAAGTTATTATAAAAAATCACCAAGATGAAAACGTAGTATCAAGAATGAAATTGTTAAAGAGGGTTTCTGATAGCTGTAGGCCAGTGGAAAGTCTAGTATTTCCACTTGCTGTCAGTCATGACTGAAATCAGGTCATTCATTTCTGGAGAAACTACAAGTTTGAACATCTGCCATGTATTATCTACAAAATATTTATCTTTTTTCGTGAACAAGATATGACTGGATAAATAAACCATCATTTGATCGCTTCATTTTTGTAGGATAATGATTATTATACGTATGTAAACTACCTCGTGTCACGTGACAACGATTTATCCCTACATTATTTTAGTGTGTCCTTTTTCATCCATTATCCAATCATGTTGTTATCATAATTTGGCCAATTTATAAATAAATCTATGATGTACATTGCATATAATTTTACTTTGTGTGTTTTTTTCGAGCCGATATTTAGCGGATATTTCATCCTAAGGGCATGTTTTATACACGTAGAAGATGATATAATAATTCATTATTCATTTTAACGCATATACTATTTATCATTGTCGTACGTAGAGTATACGTGATATATTAACAACATTTAGTTTCATGTAACCGTTTCAATATTTAGTTCAGTTTGACCGTCTGTTTCTAAAGGGATGTAACTCACAAATTCGTTCTGTGGAATTCTTGTCTTTTTGTATTGATCTAGGATATTTTGCCGTAAATTTATACTAGTTTCCCGTTCATTTAAAAGCATTCAGACAAAATAATTGATTGATAGAAAAATTAATGTCTTTGACAAACGCTATGGCCATTTATTTTCTACACTGTGTATAAGTTGAATATTGATACTCAGAATCTTTACCTCCTACAGTCAGAGAAAGTCGATTATGTTTTCTATTTTTACAGCTAAATTTTATTATCACTTGATGAATAAATTATGTTCTACTGAGTGTGCCAAACTTCTGGCGTTGGCTGTAACATGTTAGTTAAATAGTTGCGTGCTATCGAAAAAAACATGTCCATGATTTACCTCATGCATTAATGTGCCTCTATACAAATGGTATGTGTAAATAGACTAGTAAATGATTATTAATGGACATTAAATCGTGCATTATTGGTGCGTTTAGTTAAGTTTATAGAATTTTCACAAGCAGATTGTCATTTCGGAATGGAAGACTACACAGGGATAAAGGAAGACAATCATCAAGTTTATTTCATAGTACAGTGGAACCCCTATAAACTGGCCCAGCATAGGACCAGGTCATTTGGCCGGTTTAGAGGGGGATGCCAGTTTAGAGGGGATTTTTGATTATACAGTAATGAAGTCGGGACCAGGACATTTGGCCGATTTAGATGGGAAACCGGTTTATAGAGAAACCGGTTTAGAGTGTTTCCACTGTATGTGATATGAAAATGTTGATAAAGGAATCGAAATATTTGGATTGCCTCCTAAAATTGTATCGCATCATACAGAAATGTTATTATGTTTACGTTTCTGTTCTTGTCGAAAAATAAAACACCAAAATTTCACGCGTTTGAAAAACAACAGCTGTATATAAACCGACAGCTAGGTCATACAATAGCCTCTCCTGAACTAATTTGTTTTTTGTTTGTTTTTGCACAGCTTTTTAAACAATGCAAAAAGTCTATTTTAAGGATATTCTATGTTTTCAATTATGAATAAAAACAAACATATAATAAGCATTGGCATGATGTTTGAAATATGTTTCTGTTAGCTGTAAAACGCCGAAATATAACACACCTGCAATTTCAAGAAAAAAGTTTTCTGTCTGAAATTTCTATGTAGTTGTGCAGCCTTTGTCATACATTCCTATATCTTAGAATCCGAACTAGGACCAAAGTCCACATGTGAGAAAGCTGTTCCAGCTAGCTTACGGAAGGTCGGTCGTTCTACCAAAGTATAAGCCTGATGCCTTCCTCCATCTTTAAAGCTGGAAAGTCGTAAAATGACCCCGGGTGTTGATGCAACGTTAGATTCTTCATCATTGATTAATCTTATATAAAGCACCATGGCATTTTGGACCCAAAATGGCAAACAATAGTGTAGTTTTATTTTCTGTTAGGTATAATATAGTGATCATAATGTTTTTACTTGATTAATTGTCTGAAGATTGAATTCAGTAATAACAGTATCGCTATAATCACGGGAATAGTTAAATTTCTATAGTTATATTTAAAACAGTAAGATGCTTATAAAACAATAGCACTAGAAACTAGTAAAAGCAATAAGATACATGTTATAGCCTGTGTTTTATGTAAATACGTTATAACCCCTGAAAACCGGACCGCTACCAGACTGGACCTAAAACGCGGTTTTCTGAGAATTCCGGTTTTCAGAGAACTAAGGAGAAAAAATGGGATCTGAAAAATTATCCGATTTCCAGAGAATTTCGGTTTACAAGGAGTCCG
Source organism: Lutraria rhynchaena (assembly GCA_008271625.1). Taxonomy (NCBI): domain Eukaryota; kingdom Metazoa; phylum Mollusca; class Bivalvia; order Venerida; family Mactridae; genus Lutraria; species Lutraria rhynchaena. The sequence goes on along the minus strand of VIBL01000001.1, from coordinate 11,499,836 downwards.
GTTTTCAGGGGTTATACTGTATCATTCTTCTACAAGATAAATTTGTATAAAAATACGCACAAAAACTGGCCTCTTTTTGTAATGAGAAATAATACAATACGAGAAATAGAAAGAGCAGAAAGCTAGAAAGTTTATAAATGTTGTTATACTATTTTAAGAATGGTTTTGGAATTATCTGTAAACGTTTAATATCGTTAATGTTCATTTTGTCATTAACATGTAGCGATTACGATTTAAGTGAATTGAATTCCCCGACAATGTCACCATAACACATGCCACGTCAGTATCAGCAGGATATCACGTAACATTAAATGCCATGTTTACTGTTGAAACTGTTTATTTACAGAGAACCCACATTAAACCAGTCTAACCCGGGACCAGGTTATTTGGCCGGTTTAGAGGGGATGCCAGTTTAGAGGGGATTTTTGAAGTATATAGCAATGAAATCGGGACCAGAACATTTAGCCGATTTAGAGGGGAAACTGGTTTATAGAGGAACTGGTTTAGAGGATTTCCACTGTATTACCTAAATTTTGTACTGTGGATGCAGCAAATACAACAAATCCCTTATTATACCTCATCTTCATTTTCTGAGCGAGAGGAGTTTACAGGAGTTACACACAGCAGAAAAGGGATATCATTGCGCCCTTATCAACATTTTCTAAGCCAAAAATGTGCTGACTAGCATAATAACGTAGAAATGTATACACCATTTTTCAACAGATGCTTCTGTAATTGATAAAACGTCGACATTTCTCTGTCAGTGTTTACAAAACTATATGATACAGATATAGTTGTATATCATAGTGTGATTTAATCATTCCAACATTATAATCAAAGCGCTGTAGGTAATGACAGTCTGTGGCTCTTGGCGGCGAAGATTCTTGAGCAGTTACTTTAGATGCTGAGTTGTTATTTTTCTATTACAGTGGAAACCCTCTAAACCGGTTCTTCTATAAACCGGTCTCCCCTCTAAATCGACCAAATGTCCTGATCTGGACTTCATTACTTTATAATTAAAAAATCCCCTCTAAACTGGTATCCTCTATAAACCAGCCAAATGACCTGGTCCCGGACTTGGCTGCTTTTGGGGGTTCTACTGTAGTCAATTGCTACTGAAGATATGTCTTTTAGACTTCAACTAAGACATCGCAAATTTTGAAAATCGTTCCAGATCATGTCCTGCGTCCCAGATCATGTCCTGCGTCAAAGAAACGTTGTTTGTTGTTAAGTGATTTTTGTCACCTCAGCAAGATAAGAGTCATCCTACTATGAATGATAACCGCTTTTGGCTATTTCGTTAGGGTAAACCTCGGATCAATAGTCATTTGCGAATTTTTCAGATTTATACGCGGGTAGAAGACTTTCATTGAGCTTGGTAGCTTACTTACATGTGAAGTTTGTCTGATTGCGAGTGGGATTCGAACTAAAAATCGTCAGGGGCTATTGTTTACTAATGAGGCACTATAACTACTCCACCACGTAGGTCCTTATGAATGTTAGTCGCTTTTGTAGTGTATTGACGCGGCTGATAAGATGACGAACCATTGGTTTGATTGCACTTTTAAATATACTTGATGCTAAAACAACGAGCGTTACATGGCATCAGTATAATTATAAACATACTCCAGCATTCTTATACAGAATCAATTTCCCAACTGAAATGATGTTTATTTCAGCAATTTAGCGCATTTCTGTCGTGTAAGCAATGTAGACAGATATTTGTCTATAAGAAAACGTTAAATGCGTATTTGTTTGGATATATATTTCGTTACTGGAATTAAATTAGAAAAAAAGTCTCGCGATTTCTTCATGCGATTAGCATTACTTTTAGTTAACACACGATGTAGTGAAAGATTCGTAGATATATGTACTCACATACTTCTGATAATCAGACGTTTATAGACTAGACGACATGATGACATAATGGCATGTACACATGATAACATAGACTAGACGTCATGATAATATGTGCACAAAACTAGACGTCAGGAGAACATGTACAAATAGACTAGACGTCAGGATAACATGTGCACATAGACTAGACGTCATGATAACATAATGACATGTACACATGATAACATAGACTAGACGTCATGATAACATAATGACATGTACACATGATAACATAGACTAGACGTCATGATAACATGTGCACATAGACGAGACGTCAGGATAACATGTGCACATAGACTAGACGTCATGATAACATGTGCACATAGACTAGACGTCAGGATGACATGTACACAGTTGATGTTAATACTGAATGTCCTGTTGAATCGTCATGCAATGATATCATAACATGATAAAAATGGATTTACTGTCTGACAAATACGTTCAATAATTTGAGTCGTTCTTAAGCTTGGCAAAATATAAAATAAATCCCCATAAAGATACATCCCTTATACACAAAAGTAGAAATGAATGATGTTTTTATCCTCTAATTTAGCCTGCATGTCTCTCAGCTTTTGCCTGTCTGTCTAAAGGAATATAGATAAAAAAGGATCCCTGGCTGAAAATGTATATTAAAAAAACTCCTTCCCCAAAATAGTGCCTTCCCAAAACCCACCAACCCAAAATTCACTTAATGCATGGAAACGTACAAAAATGGACGACAAAACACTCTGCCGGTAGGGCACCACCTTGCAACTCTGATGTAAAGATGCAGTGGGTTTATATCAGTTTAATGGGCCCAACCTCACATTTACTTCCGGGGAAAGAAAACAAAAATAAATTAATAGTGGACAGATTATATAAGTACTGTTAGACTGCTGAATTTTCGACATCAAACCAAAGGAATGTATGCCTCATGTCTCGGAAGAATAATTCCGTCATGTCTGGGTATTACGTCTGGGTAGGTTCATAGAGTTAAACACAAAGTAGTTTACACTATCAAGAATCTTCATCTTAAACATATTAAGAGAGTTAATTAATCTCCAATCGGCGACGAAAGACGGTAATTTAAAATACTAAGAAAAGCGAAGTGTTAGTAAGTGGATAGAATGTTGTGTTATGTGATTGTACGTAAGCGCAACAGAATCCTGGAGACTTGCGTGTATTTTATTTTTTGTATGTTATGGTTTTACAGTATTTCAAGTGTTATTAATCATTTTGTTACGAAACCTGATTTAGAAACCTGATCTACGAAACGAGAATTCTTCATTATTAATATATAGAATATTTGTACATCAAGACAGACGTATAGTGTGTTAGCTAAATTACACGAAGTCCTCAATGCCGGCGATATTAACTATTTTTCACTGGATTTAACGACGTTTTCCAACATTTGTTTCAGTTATATATGGCGACCGGTTCACCTAACCAGTTTTCCTGGACTATATACTAACCAGTACTAACTTACCCTTCCACAAGGAACCGGCAACCTCTCCACATATGGGGGAAAATCAATATTTTTGTCAAATGCACGTAGAAGGGTATGACCTGCCGCGACCGAGATTTGAACCCGGATCGCCGGATATATTTACTGCTACCATAAAAAGCATAGGTTCGAAACCTGGACCGGGCACTTTTTTCGTATGTTTTTTGTCTGATGATTTTTACTAGATCAGTTTTCTGATGATTCATACTTGTGTGACAAATTGGTTTGATGACTGATAAAGGTGTGGTGTTAGTGGATCTGTAATTAAAACTTTTTGGGTAATTGGTTGTTGTTCATAAGAGAAACAGTTGATGGTATATAACAAATCGACCACGTGATTTAACTTAACATCATGAATGCTTATTATTCTACGAATTGCGTAAACATTTTCATTCGAAAGTAAGACCTGGGAGGGGGGCTCCTTGGTCAAGTGGTCTCTGACTAGTAATCTCTAGCCCTCACCGGTGTAAGTTCGAATCCCAAACGGGACCAAATTTCACATATAATAAATTTGTCTTGATAGCTGACAAGTCGTAAGCCAGTAGTTTACCTCCACCGTTAAAACGGAAAAAGTCGCCAAATGTTCCTGGCTGTTGGTGCTACGTGAAACCTCATGGGAGGAACAGGGCCTTGATTTTGCGCCGGGAAATTCCATTAATTTTGTCAGCTAGCGTTAGACTATCATTTCAAATGAGAGTAAACGTAAAACCATTACCTTGGTGGTTTCAGATTACAAACAATAGAATAATTCTGTGAAATCATTGATAATAATCATTACAATCGATAAATATTGTACAACAATGCATGAAAACCGTCATATTACTTCCACTTAACTGTCTGATCCACCTTGCTTGGCTCATTTATTGTACAGATGCCTCGACAGAGCTGTAGGCAGCGCATCGGTCTCATAGTCAATATAAAGCCAAAACTACAACAATAATCATATATTGTATTCAACTGGCTGACACTATCCCACAGTATTTACCAAAGCGTAAACTAACTTAACATTGTTGCGATAAATCAGCCAGTGTAATTTTCGCGCTCTCTGGTGTTATAGCTCCACGTGGAATGGAGAAGTTCACGTGCTGGGAATCTACCGTTTTCCTCGACGATTAAACCAGACAGATTACGATATTTGAAACGTGGTATAGTTAGTTTTAACAGTTCTGCCATAAATCAATGAACGTTGTTTTCTTTGAATGTCTTATTGTGTATAGTTTTGGAATTTTACTAAAACGCGACAGAAATTGATGCACGAGTGCCGATCACGTGATTACTTTAGATGATTTTTGGGATAAATTATGAAAAACGAATGAAATAGTTTTACTTGTAATTGGAGTAATTTGGAACGTTTTTTACTATCTTAACATTAAAATTACTTGTGTGGATTTAAACAAAGTGATTAGAAGTGCAAACAGTATCGGGATATATTTAGACGTGAGTCTTCGTCTTGTATCTACTTTTTTCGCTGGGTTTAACTCCGGTTTTCAACATTTTTTTTCAGTTATATGCGGCGGCTGATTCACTAACCAGTTTTCCTGGACTATATACTAACCAGTACTAACTTACCATTGCACAAGGAGCCGGCAACTTCTCCATTTATGGAGGAAAATGGACATTTTTGTCAAATTTTCATAGAATGGTATGACCTGCCGCGACTGGGATTTGGACCGAGTTCGCCGGGTTACTAGTCCAGCACACTAACCACTAGACCACGGTCGCGGCCATGTATCTACTATTTTCTATTTATGGTCAATAATCTAAGAGCTTATTACTATGTTTTTATATTGTGTATTGACATGCTGTACACGTGACTTCAAGCATTTAGAGAATATTATGAAATAGTCCTGATAAATCTGAGTAAATTATGTCTTTTAGTTTGAGGAAAAATACTCTCCCTGTCCATGCTAGCCTTACTAAGATGGAAAGAACATACTTTGTAAACGTTCTCTGTCATAGGTACACATGTACTGATTTTCGTAAACAATTTGGATCAGCTTCATAAATATTACATGACGTAGCGTTAAATATGTTCCTTTCATGTCTTCACTAACGTATTTATCTGTCTATCACGTGTCTTTTTAAAACACACAGTATACACATAAAGCAATATTACCGTATGTTATGTTTGTAGGTTTGTGCACACAAAATGAAAAGTAAATAAAGTAACATTCTACCACTAAACCATCAATAAACAAATATCTGCCTGTGTCAGTACAGTATGTAGTTGCCGTGATATCATGGGAAGCAGAATAATTACTGGGCTATAGCCATGTTTGACTTCATCCATACCAAGAAGTGTGTGTTTGAAGGGAAATAAGTATAGTTAAACCTGTGAACAAAGGTCACCCTTAGACTGTTATCACTATACCCTTACCACTGTATGTACGAATTACACCCGGGGCCAGACAAAACTCACATATGAGGAAGCTGTCGAGTTTGCATATTTAAGGTCGGTAGTTCTTCAGGAGGTAGCCTGAGGACTTGCTCCACTTATGAAACTGTACAAGATACCAAATGATTCTGGCTTTTTGTGTCATGTTACACGCTAGAGAAACTGTACAAGTAAAGATTATGTTTGAATGTCTGTCACAAATGATGAAGTGTTTTCTAGTGGCTGTTTCCATCTACATTTTAAATGACATTATGTCAACATGTAATGGTGTCTCTTTGTTTGGAACCATCAAGTCAAATTTAATACATCAAACATACTCGACAAGGGAGTTATAATGGATCTGAAAGTGGTGCTACATTGACTATTTAGTGTTAGTGTAATGACAGCAATAATGGTCCAAATTATACTCATATTGTAGATAGTTGCGCAGATAATTTCATAAAAGGATTGGTGTCTATTGTCCAATCATTACAAATACAGTATAAACCCTAAAAAAACAAAATTCTCTGCAAATCGAAGTCCCATTTTTTTCTTCTATAATCAATGGTTCTCTGAAAACTGGAATTCTCAGAAAAACCGGATTTTTGGTCCAGTCCAAAGTGGTCGTTTTTCAAGGGTTGTTCTGTATTTCATTTATTAGATTAAGGCTCACGGTCTGTCTTAACATCATTAAAATATTATCCATCACTGGACTGTATTCATAGTCTGACAACCTCTGATAATCCTTCTAATTAAACATTGAGTTAATATACAAAACACTGGCTAACAAAGTATATGTAAGTGTGAGAATTTCGAGAATTTTAAGTTGTAATTACTGTGCAATACTTGTTCACTAAAACACTTACTGTTTCAATACAGATAACAATCTTACAGCTGAAACATGAAACATTTGAACATCAAAACACGAAAACCGTTTTACTAAATCGAAATAAAACCTACCACACGATGGTTTCCATGAAAACATGGCTGACATTATATAGACACCATTATATCTTTTCATGCCCCGACGTTTACTGGTGCATTCATACTTAATTAATTAGACAATAGTTAGAATATTGTTCTGGGTAAATATCTAATTAGTCAATATGCATTAAGAATTTGTCTTCTTTTTTTTTCGTTGGGGTTTATTGTCACACCAACAGTGTCATTCGGCGACTTTTCCGTTCTAAACAGTGGATTAAGACCCCGGGTGTACATCTAAGTGGAACGAATGACGCTCCATAAGATAGCTGGATAGCTTCCTTATGTGTGAGATTTGTCTGGTCCCGGACGGGATTCGAATGTAGCGGTAACTAGTCAAAGACCAATCCTAACCAATCAATTCATAAGTCTTAAAAACAATGCACCAACTGTATTGTAATGTGCGTGTGACAAGTTTCCCCGGACTTGAACTGCAGACTGACAATATATCAGGACACAAAATTTTACGTATGTAAATAAAGACTGGTGTATAATTTGTTTATTTACATAAATACATACTAATGCTATATCGTTTTAGGGGTATTTCATGGAAATTCTACAATCGTTGTTTAAAAATAATATACTTGTCTAGACAGCGACAGTCATTATGAATTAGTAACACCCACTGAACCTTTTTTTCTTCCCAGATAATTATGATGGATTATTATTATGAATATGCACATGTCACTAATATAAGACAAAAATACAGAACATAAATGCACGTTATATATTTCGAATATCACAGTTATTAATAAGTCAGCTATTAGATTTTGAAACGTAGTAAAGCTAACTACAGTGGAACCCACCCCTCTGAACCGGCCAAGCCCGGCACCAGTTCATGTAGCCGGTTTAGAGGGAATGCCAGTTTAGAGGGGATCCACTGTAATCACCATTATCTCCATACGGAAATTCAATGTACGCATCTGTACTTGCTGGTGCAAAACGTAGAAATGATACGATTTTAAATATGCGGGTTAAGTCAATACGCTGCTGACTGTACTCAGAGGCCTGATTAACAAAACTGTACATTACCAGTAGCATGTAATTTGGATGAAATGCAATTGTTTTAATCAGCGAACAGAACTCGGCTTGTTTTGCGTTCTAAGTCAGGCTATTACAGTAAAACTTGAGAAAGCTTGAGGCCAACTGTTAATAGCGACCACCTGCAAACTTCTGCTACTGTTTCGTACACATATTTATTGATATGACGGACCACATAAATCTCTCAATAAAGGCAAACTGTATTATCTCCCCCTTGGGAATATACAGTCAAACCTGCGTTTGTAGCCAACTCCAAATATAGACCACCCTGTGAATAACGGCCATTCTTTGAAAAGCAATCACTGATTATTAAGAACAAACTGACCTGTGACTAAAGGCCTTATGTCAATAAAGGTCACATTTTGTCTTTCCAAAGGGTGGCATTTGCTCACAGGTTAGACTGTAATAGACTTAATTACCTTAGAAAAAGTCAACTCTAAATTATGATCAGTTTTTTCTCACACTTGCCCGACATTGTTTTTTGATTTTCCCTTCATTTTATATTACATGCATTTTATGGAAAATAACCTTGTATTCTACGCACAGATTATGAAACAAGGAAGTTTTATAAAGGACTTTCAAAGAAAAAATAAAACATTTCATGATTTAACCTTGTTCTCTGAAAGTAACAAGTTTGATTGTATTGTTGCTCATGTTTTAATTAGTGTCTGACCCCAAACATTCTCTGGAAACATACATTCACTGTTATCGATGTACCATAGATAATTGGAAGGTGGGGACTTTCCAACTACTGCGTGTTTTGTAATATCTACGCTCTGGACTGACCTTGGATTTTTTTCTTATTTATACAAATTACGCAACGGAGTTTTCAAATAAGAATTCACTTAATATACGTATACTTATCACTGAATGTTGCATCTGGAGATAATTCTTGTAATTGCTTGTTTTATTGTGTGCAGTGCCAAGTTTAACATTCATTTTCTTGTAAGTTTCTACCTAATACATTGGTCTATAAAACGGGTTATTTGAATACCAAAAATTCTAATGAAGAGAGTGGGACCACGGGATGCCTGTTGTGTAAATAGTTATTATCAGTTTTCATAGTGAGCTTATTAGTAAATGCACGTAGGAATCAGAATGAACAATAATTGATCTTTAAAACAAACCAGGAATACTTATATACGAATATACTTATTAGTATGAGGCAGCAAATGTCTGTTTTATAACTCTTTCGTTATTTGACTACATGCGTGGGTTTTTAAACTATTCCACTATCAAGGATGAAATGAAATGACTAACTGGACACAAAGCCCAATTCCTAGATGTGAGAATCATGACCCAGCTTTTGGATAACTTATAAAGTACAGTATTCCTTGTAATTAAACTCATCTTGAGGTTTGACTCTTCGTGAAGATTACGAGACTCTGTCGAGCTACCCCTTTAGATCTTCTGCCAGAGGTGATTGGCCCATTCATAACTGTACTAGTTAGCTAACGGGAAGTCTTTGCTTGCATCGAGTTATGATAAAATTCCGTGTAGAAAATGAGGCAAAATCATATCATTATTGAGGCAGCATTTATTAGAGTATGAATTTGCGCAGTTATTCACAACGTGTATGGCTAAAAACCCAGAGAATTACCACGTGACTCAACTTAAGCCTGAGTATGAAATATAAGTACTTCCGGCAACTATGACAATTGTAAAATTTTGCTTCGGTTTGCAAGACAAGTTTTTTTTTTCAGTTTCTAGTTTCTGTTTCGCATCAAACGATAATTTGCAATTTGTTCATGAAATTAATGTAGTAATAATAATCAGTACTGATGCAGGATTCTTAAGTGATTAAACACATTATTTTACGTTCAAGTATTTGTTTATTGTTTACAAGTACCGCCACACTTGACTTTAAGTTGTGCTGTCAACATTTCACCAAATATACGACTTGTACTTGGTGAAAATACTTGTAGCAATCGTAGAAAACAAAGATGAACTGTCACCACGTGGTGCATTCGTTAAGGGTAAGAGCCTGTTCCGCAATTTAATGATTAACTTATAGCAGAACAAGTGAGCATTGAGTTGTTTCTTTATTAATTTACAAACACTGGTACAATGCATTTTTGTCCTTTTGTTGCCTTTAAAGTATGACCGACTTAGTTTTAATGTTTGCGTTTGTTCAAACCGAGTTTTTTGACGACTGAGCATGCATGGCATCTTGTTAACTCCAAGTAATGGTGAAGGTTGAATTTTCAGTGTGTTCCATATACAATGTACATACTGACACGTGTATAGTCATTGTTGCATTAACTGCGGATAATTAAAATTACTTCTATACAATTTTCAAGGCGTTCGAAAATGCTGCAATGAGTATACGCAGTTCAACTGTACAATGAATCTCTCTAATAGCAGATAGCGTGGTTTCTGTTGCAGCATACCAAACGTACACACGCGCCTCTGTATCTCTTAATTCCATTTGATAAAACTCGGATATTTCTGTTACATAAACCACAGAAAATGCACTCTCCAATGCGGCGTCTTTTCAACCTGTATAAACTTTTTATATAATGTTTAGATTATGCACTTAGCACTTTGATTGATTTCTGTCCGTACGTGCAATTTCCCGCGTTTTCCGAAATTTAATGAGCAAACCTCGAATGATTTATGTTTGACATAGGTCCAAATGATGTCGAAACAATAACATTGGATGTTTAGAAAAGTCCTTTGATGTTTAGCGAAATTAAGACAAAACCTCACGTACGAAGCGCTATTTTTGTTCCTTGATTTACATAATTTCTCTCTGAGTTGAACAGATAATTCTATGTACCGCAGATTGGTGACCCAAAGTCTCACAACATACATATAACATTATCATAATTGAAACTTTCAAATGATGATATTATGTCATGTAAAAATATGTGAATTCCATCATACACCAGGTTGGCGGTAAAGCAATTAATATACCTATAGAATCATGTTAGAAAATATATTTTGTTGCGTATCAAGTCCATATATCAGATATGAATTGTTAATTTTCATTTAGCTTTGATGCGTTCAGCTAATTATCAAATACACCTGTCGTCTACAGTGAATGAATAGCTGGTTCTGGACTGATCGTTGAAGTTGATTTTACGTCCAGATTGACTTCGCTTAGCCATCGTTATCTAAAAATGTAAGGAAGCATAAATTGGAATCGCTGGTTATTGATATGAACAACGATTATTATGATTATTACTTTAGTACAAAATACATACGACTTGGTAATATTTCTCCATTTTTCTACCTGGTATCTGCAGTTAAATGTTTAGATACGCTGACTTTGTTCCCTTAGTTCTTGTAACTTATTCACATTTACTTCTTGATAGAAATAATTATGTGATTTTAACATTATTTCTTGTATTGCAGGATGCTACTAATTGTCTTACTATCGGCCATGCACTGCTGCAATGGTTACAAGTCATTTCAAACTCTTATTCCCAATGGAGAGAAGGTGCCGCACCCATGTGGTATGGACAGCCTTTGGACCGGAGTGGGCCACTTTAACCCTGACGGTAGCGGACCGCGGAACCGGTTTGGAGCGGACTTTTTCAAAGCCGGCAAGGTAAAATTCTCGATTCCGTTGTACTTCCTTTTCACACAAGAAGTGCATTAATTAGCATCCACAACAATATGCAGTCCAATCATAAATAGTCATACTGTGCACGATATAAGGTACCGTACAAGTACTAGTTGGCTGATAATTTCTTCCGTTTAAAATACCCAGAATACTCATTTATAGAAAGGAGTAGCGCTAATGAATAGGTACCACCGCATTTTGCACAAAATATTATCTAAATATAAGAAATTGGAACATTTGTTTCTTGGGACATTATTCATTTAAAGTCACGGTATATAAAAGATCACAGATGAGAAGATGTATGTATTATAGTTTAAACTGTAAAAGATGTTAGCTGTAAAACTATGTATGATCATTATGAGGAATTTACCTAACCTTCCTATGTACGGAAACTATCAATAGTTCTTGGCTTATCAGATTAAGTCTAGTCGGTGTAATAGATACAATTATCAAATAATTTTTGCGATGAGTAGTAATTATATGATGCAACTGATATTTTGAATCAACGAAAAATTCAAACTTATCATATTACTTTACCATGTGCGTCATTGGCGGCTCATAAAAGCCGTATTTCAAATACGTATCTGCGTAAAAAAACTTTCAGCGCAGTTGTGAACAATATCAAAGTACGAAGCCACGTCTGTGAATGTCTTAATGATGCGCACTTTTCGGGTCACCTTTTGTAATCTATCACATCGTAATGAACAATAAAGTTTTGAGATTTTTGCAATACGTTGCGGAATGCCTTAGGATGAAAGAAAGCACCTGATAGTTGCACTTGTTTATTAGAACATCTGTTGTTTTGGGTGCAGATATATTAGCGTAATCTTGTTTTTATCGCTGAGAGCGCATGACCGACTATCAATACGACGTGATATTTAATTAGATTAATTTTAGCAAACAATGAAGGTCAGAACTGGAAGTCCCCTGGTATCAATTTATCATTAATCAAATCTGGCTATTTTTTGTAATATCTAAATTATTCTTTATTACGACTGAAGAAAAACATCAGTATTATTCTGTATTCCCTACTGTCCATGTATTAATCACAATATCATTGAAGAGTTTTAACTCCACGTAAATACAGTAAAACCTGGTTATAGTGGAATCGGATATAGCGAAGTATCGGATAGAGTGAAATGATTATTTTTCCCGATCAAGATTTCTTTATTTTAATGTCATAGATATAGTGAATGTGGATATAGTGGAGTTATGTTACAGTCCAAAGGAATTTACTACAGTGGAAACCCTCTAAACCGGTTCCTCTTTAAACCAGTTGCCCCTCTAAATCGACAAAATGTTCTAGTTCCGACTTTATTACTATATAATTCAAAAATCCCTGGCATCCCCTCTAAACTGGCCGAATGACCTGGTCCCGGGATCGATCGGTTTAGAGGGGTTCCACTGTATAACCGTGTTTTAGTGTAGTGACATACGTTTTATCTCTCACAAGTTCATGATTTGTTAAAAGTTCAGTTAAGAATATGTTCATACCTACAAGACAATTGCTCAGATTTATACAAATCAGGACACTGTAGAGCACTACCTTTTCTCTGGCAGAATAAGGGTCCGAAGTTGATTCAAATATAATGTAGTTAATAATATCTACGTTTGGATTTTTAATCGTCACGCAGGGCTCTATGCAGTTCTGACTCAGTTCCAAAGATTACGGCTGGAACATTACTGAAAAAAAAACGCACTTACCATGCTTTTTCTCAAGTGCATTTAATTCGATGTTAAGTGGTTAAAATCAAATTCGATAAAAACTCAAATTTGATTTAAATTTATCTTACAGATTCATCTCCAGAAACACAAAATCTGCTGATAGCGTGTATAGTATATTTTATGTACTTTTAAAAAATGAAATCAAATTCAATTTATTTGTCATTATCATTTAAGAATGAAAAAAAATGTTTTTTTTTCTCTTACCACATCGTCACGGACGTCATACTGATTTAGAGCTTTCTCCATTTTATAACCAAGATTTTTTTACTGCGCATGCTCATTGCAGTGGTTTCAGTTGTACGTCCGGAAGTTCTTGTTTTTATTTTATACGTCGGTATTACTTCTCGCTATATCAAATTTTGTTTAACAAAACAAGAAAAAAAAACAAGAAAATACTTGCGCATTTGCAGATATTTATAAAACTGCAAAAAAGTCAAAAGTTTTTCTCTCATCTGTAACATTGGGTGCATTGTACTGTAGCTAAATTTATATACTGTATGGTCTTATCTCCGGCGTGATGGAAACGTATATCAAAAAAGAACAAATATGAATCTGCTCTGTGTTGTAATGTAACAATACATTCGTGAGATTTATGCCTTTATCTTATCGTTTCAACGTGCATCTTTCAATGAACAAATGTTCACACTTCCAACGCACGTAGGAGACTAAAAGTCTTCATTAACACAATGCACCTTCTTAGTCGTACGGTTATATTTTATTCCCTTAATTAATTCAAGGAGCCAACAAAGACTTCATCTCAACGGATTATTAATACATTGTATAAGTACTGACTGCAGGTGTCTACAAATGAACGGCATGTCTGCTTCTTGTTACAATATACTCCTTTATCAAACAATTTGTTTGTACAGTACAGTTAAATGTAGCAATAAAGGCTTGACATATCACGTCTGACGTGCTTTGTTTATGCTTTGGCGTATTGTACCATTTAATTACACTCAAACCTGTGAAAAAAGTTACCTTTTGGAAAGACAAGATATGGCCTTTATTGACAGATGGCCTTTAAACGGCGACCAGTTTGTTCTAAATAATCAGTGACAGTTTTTGAAAGAATGTCCTTTATTCACGTGATGGTCTTTTTTCGGAGGCGGACACAAACACAGGTTTGACTGTAATCCATTTATCGTCACGGACTATGTGCATAATTCGCTCTAAACAAAGGTTGATTCACTATTAAGTATAAAGAGGAGTGGTGTGACCAAATGAACTGTTCTACCATTCATAGATTAAACATACATTATGAAACCGAAAGCGCCGACAGATCACGATAAAACCCGTAACTCACGTTATCTTCACTGGACAAAAAAGAATGGATTTTTTTCTCCCAGAAACTAAATAATTATACAAGACTGTAGCATTTTTCTGACAGAATAGAACATATGGTATACAGATCTATACATAAATCAACGACATTTATTAGAAAAATTCGCCATATCGCTGGTCGTAGACAAAAGGTCGTATACATGCCACCGTGATAGCTGGGTTATGTAAGCCAAGATGTCAGGTATCTTATACAGAAAACATACCTTTACATTAATGTGTCATAACATATCGTTCAGTTACATAAAACGAACATTAAAGTATAAGAAACGTTTAAACACTACAAGAACTGACATTTTATTGTTGATTACCGCATGGTTGTAATACTGATTTTAATAGAATTATTCACTTTCTGGTGGCATTGATTTGCAATCGATCAAGATGACATAGGCTCTGGCACGGGCGCCTAGTTTATGACACAATCCCATGACAGATCACACTGTACTTGTAAAATGATAAACAACGAGTCCCCATGGTATGAAATATTATTTTCATTTCAACATTTTACATAGTGTCTTTATTGATTTGGGTTCGTCTCACTGCAATTAGTATTTGACTACATCAACGTTTATACGATGCGGAAGCCTGTACCAGATTAATAATTTAAAATGAATGAATTTTACATTTTGTACAAGGTACGCATACTGGGTGTAAAATACAAGGTACCTACAGCTTAAATATTGTGTTAGGAACACCATACAAGCCTCTTTTCTTGTCACAACTTTTCCTCGAGGACCTGACGACCGGGTACTTAGGTATCCTTAACAGATTCACCGGACTTTGCTTTGAAAGAGTTGAGGCATTGTGATTGTCTAATATTTTAGAAGTCTGATGAGTGAGCACATTTTGTTACAAAAGGTTCTCGTACAAGTAACTTGTGCCTTAATAATGTTGTTTAAAAGTGACAAGTGTACTTGTTTTGCTATTTGTATCCCTATTTTTATGAAATATATAAAACTTATTGAAGCATTCAATACTTTTGCCACATTTGTTGTTGTTTTTTATATCCGGGGCGGCAGCCGTGGTCCAGTGGTTAGTGCGCAGGACTTGTAACCCGGAGATCCGGGTTCGAATCCCGGGCGCGACAGGTCATACCTTTCTATGAAAAATTGACAAAAATGTCCATTTTCCTCCATATGTGGAGAAGTTGCCGGCTCCTTGTGGAAGGGTAAATAAGTACTGGTTAGTATAAAGTCCAGGAAACTAGTTAAGTGAACCGGTCGCCGTATATAACTGAAAAATTGTTGAAAACTGCGTTAAACCCCGGTGACAATAAGTCACATAAAACAATTTTATTTCCGATTGTTGTTTAAGGTTTGAATATTCATAGAACGGTTCATTTTTACAAGTATTTTTGCAATGCTTCACAAAATGGTAATATTAAGAAAATAATATATTAACCAAATTATTGTAATTTCTTTGTTGATCACCTTAGATACTTTAATTCAGTTTCGTCGCATTTTTGGAAATTTTGTAAGAAGTGTTATCCTTGTTGAAAAATAAAAAAAAATATAAATTTCTGACGATATTGCACAATGACCCATCATTTTCTTCATCAAATTAGATTGATAATCTGTTTTACCTTTTTACCGTGAGTTTTCATTGAAATGTGTCGTATTTTTCTTTCAATGCAAATTTAAAGACAATAACTCAGCAGTTGTCAATGTTTTTGAAAAAAGTCTCACGGTAAATCATTTTGTATGATAGAAACCTGCAAAGCTGACAAAGGTCCCCAAATATGTCTTCTCAATTTTGAGATAATAATTCAGGACACTATAGGTATAAAACCTGGAACAAAAATGATTTAGGGACGAATTGCACCTTCAAAATATAAAAGTTTATGTTTAGAAAGTAATAAAAGTTTTGCTACCTACCTACTTTATTTTTTGTCAAGTAACCCTAAACATGACTATTCTCTAAGATACACCATTGATTCTGAAGCTGAACTTGCATTTTTTTTAGATTGAGTCAAGAGTTCTGTGCTAGACGAGTATGTATACATAAGAATTGTGCTTTTTTGTCCCAATCGCTAAATAATAATTATGTAGATTTTGTTAGTTGGAGTTTTCGCCGTTTTACTTGTTTCATAATAATAACGCTTTCACAACATGTTTGCCGCTCTGATAACGTATGCAAGATTTCGGTTCGGGGTGTTTTTCTCCAAGCTTTGATTTAAAGCTAAAGGTTAGCAGTTTTTATCTTTTCCACCCCGGCTTATCTAATTGACAATATCTCATCGTGTGTGTTTCAATACATCTTGTTAATCAGGAAAGATATTTTTGTTATATTGAAGTACAGATGAATTCTGACATAAACAGGTTTAGTTTAACATCACGTGGTATTGCGCTTGTATCACTATTCATCCTGAACTCTCTAATAGTTTTAGCATAATGCACCGGAAGAGGGGTCAGCCGACGTGGTAGTGGATTAGTTCCTGTATTATTCTCGCTCACCATTATGTGAACATGACTAAATACTGCTGTTTTCGAGTTATATCTTTTTATAAGGGTTTAAAATATTTCCAGGACTTTTTTTCTTTCGTCGCTAAATGATTCAGTATCTTATTGGAAAAACTTTGCGGAACTCACATGGTACTTATTGCTTTTTTGATCAAATGGTTCCAAATTCGAATCTGTGAATGACGAGTTTATAATAAAGATGATACATTACACACAGAGTACCGTGAATTTATAAATCTTTCGTTATGAATAGGGCTATAAATTCAATCCCATCCACGGGTCGGGGCCAACGATTCATAGGTATATCAATTTACATGTATCTCATTAACAATCAATTAACTATCGAATCAAGATACATTCTAGACGGACTACAGGAACGTGGTTATGTTTTTTTATGTCGCGCTTCCTTAATGAAAGTTTATATCAAGCCAACGCTTTTATTAAGATTGGCGAACCTACGATCCCAGACGTGCTGAGCATCCATACTAGATTTTTAGGTACTGATCACAATCACCAGAGTATACAGGTACTCGCCATTAACCCTCATTATAAAATACGTGGTCTGGCACTTTTACACTTGACATGAGTTTACACAAACCCTTCACAATATATTAAAGGCAAGTAAATGGATATAGTTGCATAAAACATGCCATGATTTCAAATGAGGTACCAATAAATTAAGCAGGGAATGTGAAAGTAAAATACGGGTAATATTTGCATTTGAATCACTGTTCTTAACGATGTTGCGCTTCGACTGATACGTATTTTTTTGTAGTATTCTCTCTTATTTCAATTTGCTTTTTTTCCTATTTGTAGTTTTGTGTAAGATTTCCACGGATTCTGAATTTTAGCTAGATATTGATCGCGTAGTACTCGAATTTTACTTCATTCGATGTTAGATGTGTATGCTTCTTTCTCTTTTATTGGTTTCTTTCCTAATACAGTACAAACCTTCTAAACCAGTTCCTCTACAAACCGGTTTTCCCTCTAAATCGGCCAAATGACTTGGTCTCGGGCTTGGACGGTTTAGAGGGGTTCCACTGCATTGTTTTTTGCGTTATTATTCAATAAAAATAGTGAACTTTTCAACTTGCCATCTTGCGAGAAGTTGGCAATTTGTTATAGACTCATCGATGCTTTCATCTTATTGGTTAAACGCGACTCGTGATCGTCAAATTAATAGTAATATACTTATAAGGGACTAGATTTTTATACAAAAATATTTTGTGCAGAGAGATTCTGTACCTAGGTGTATTCCTTGTAGCATTGTATGAAATGGAATCACGAGGGTGTCTTTACAATAATTGTGTTCTGTAGAAAATGGTAAAGTGAATTCTATGGGACTGTTAATCTAATTAATTATTTATATCTATAAATAAAGCTTTTTTGGGGGAGGGGGTGAAAATCTTCACAGTAGCCGATTTTTCATTATATCCGCGTTCACAGGAACCGTGTTTCATTGTACGGAATACATTTTTATCTATTTTTTATTGTGGATTAATTTGTTTACCACTATTTGATTTGTTTCAACGCAATTTTGCTTAAAATGTTTTCTTTTCATAAATACGAATTTTACGGAGATTGTAACAAGGATACACGGCTCACACATTCAGCAACATACCTCGGTTATTCATGATTGGTCGCCAGTTAAGATCAAGTGTTTGGTTGATTAGTTGCGCTATGAAATTAGTTTTGAAATGTAAAATCGCTTATTTTCAGAGTGCTGCACAGTTTTTATGGCTCAATGCGTATTTTAATGTTTGTATTTGCAGAATTAATGTTCTTTCCCAGATGGAAACTAGACCATTTTTTATCAATTTCAAAATGATATTGTAAATCAGTGCTGGCACTGAATTTGTGATTCGTGACCAGAAACGATTTTCATTAGAAACTTTTCCCTCTAGGTTTAACGCCGTTTTTCAACAATTTTTCAGTAATAAACGGCGGCTGGTTTACCTAGCCAGTTTTCCTCGACTGTATACTAAACCAGTACTAACTTACCCTTCCACAAGGAGCCGGGCAACTTCTCCACATATGGAGGAAAATGGACATTTTTGTCAAATTTTCATAGAGGGGTATGAACCCCGATCACCGGGCTACACGTTCAGCGCACAAACCACTGGACCACGGTCGTGGTCTTGATTAGAAACATAAGTTATGTTTGCAAAACTTTATGTTACGTCATTACTGAACATATATGACCTTCTGATATGATTCGACATTAATGCATAAACATAATTGGTATCAATGTGCTTATATCTTTAATCTTTAGACCATTGTTTCGCCTTTTCTTTCTCTGGGGTTTGAACACCCATGGTCATTTGGCGACTTGTCCAGCTTTGACGATGGAGAAAGGCACCAAGTGCACACCTGGGTTAAACCATCGACCTTCCGTTGCTACGTGGATAACTCCCTCACGTGAAATTTGGTCCAGACGGGGATTCGAACTCACAGCGGTGAGGTGCTATTGATTACTAGTCAGAGACCATAACCACTCGTCCACAGAGTCCCCTAGTGTCCACTTAATACACTACATTCAAATATAAGTCTGAAGTACAAATCAACATTTTTTGTTCTCTCATTTCGTGCAACAAGAGACTTCTTTCACATAGGGAAAGCTTGTGAATGTGGCATGACTTGTATTGCTTCCCTCATAAACATTTCGCACTAAAGAAATCTTTTGTTCAAAGTTGAATTGTGTATTGTTTCAACTTTATAAATACAACTGTATCTTATATTTGTCTGTATCCCTTTGTTATCGTTTATTATCTGTTAGATAATCAGACTTGACATTATAGCAAGGATAAAAAAAATAAACTGTCAGTGTTATTGCAAGATGTAGATTAAATGAACAGTAATTTGTTTGCTATTCTCCAATTAGCCCCCACTATCAGCGTCCTTAAACACACCAGACATATAGTTCTAAGTAATGAAGTATGGAAACAAATGTCTACAGTTGCCACGGCTACGATTAGAACATGGAACTCTGAGATAAGGTTTGTTTCTTAATTGTGAAATAAAAAAAACATTTTTCAGCATAGCGTTTATTCGTTTGCCTCTATGGAGTTTTTGTACATGCTATTGTATTAAGTGTGTAAAAAAGTGCCATTACTAATTGGATTGCAACATTTATTTAGTGCAGGAGATTTTTTGTTTAATTCGGTGATGACTAATTGGATATGTTTAAATGGTCTAATTAGTCACACAATTGTTGATGGTTAATTTGTCATGACCCAAGTACTGTAGAGCGGGTATTATATGCTGTGAGATGACCCAAGTACTGTAGAGCGGGTATTATATGCTGTGAGATGACCCAAGTACTGTAGAGCGGGTATTATATGCTGTGAGATGACCCAAGTACTGTAGAGCGGGTATTATATGCTGTGAGATGACCCAAGTACTCTACTGTAGAGCGGGTATTATAGGCTGTGAGATGACCCAAGTACTCTACTGTAGAGCGGGTATTATAGGCTGTGAGATGACCCAAGTACTCTACTGTAGAGCGGGTATTATATGCGGGGAGATGACCCAAGTACTGTATAGCGGGTGTTATAGGCTGTGAGATGACCCAAGTACTGTAGAGCTGGTGTTATAGGCTGTTTATGCCATCTCAGCCACTTTTATTTCGAAATTAAGATTACTAACCGGGAAATATTAGGTCAGCACGTAACCCTGGCTCAACCAATCAACAGCAAGTATTCCGTTCGAGGTAACTGTATCTGATTCTCCGCTGTATGGGAGTTCACTATAATTGCGTTTTATTGTAAGCCTAAATGATGATAACCGATGCAGATACTAGTATATATACTTTGATTCATATTTTTATCACAAAGAATTGCATATACAAATAACATATAAAAACGGTATATCGCCCCGAGCGATGCACATTTATTTCAAGACGCTTAGATTAGATTTCACCTTCCCATATGTAACAATATTCCCACAGCAGCTCAGCTCATCAGACCCACAATGTGCACGACTGAATCTTACAAGTAGTAGTTTTCTCGGATTTCTTTACGATTTAATATGTTCTAGTTTTGGATTAATATCTTATAGAAGTACTTTCGTGACCTTTAGAATGAAGTAGAATGAAAATTCTGTGTAGAAGATATTGGCATTGGAATTTTCCCAGGATGTGTTTGTTAAGGTGTTAAATGAACACCAACAAATATAACTGTAATGATCAAATTTGTATTTTTTACGTTCATCTCACTCTGATCGTTTATGTTAACGATGTATGCTTCTTTTTTTATTCAACTTATAATTTACCAATTTATTGTATTTTTATCATACTTTTGTCTGTCTTGCAATATGATTTGAAAAAATACCTGTGGTCAATATTAGCCGGTCAAACCAAATAGCGTTCACAGTTCTGATAAAAAATTCAGCTTTTCGATCTTCTATTCTCCAACCAGTTATCAACCAAAAAATGTGGAGCAACACCGCAAAACTTTTATCCCGGGACGCTATGTTATATTATAAAATAATACTCGGTTCCTGCTTCCTTGAATTATTCAAACATATTGTAGCATTTTTGCACGTACCACGTGCTTGATTTATAATTATCTTATCAATGTTGATGCACACGAGCGAGCACGTGTTGTGGCTAATTGACGAATTCTAACATGCCCTATATAATGATACTGATGTCTGTACTTAATCTCTCATCATATAATATGTTTCATTTACAAACTACTCATTCTGCAATGCCTGATTAAATATAACGTCGTCCAAAGGAGGTAATTGACGTACCGCCTCATTAATACATATTTACCATTTATTCAATAATTAGTTTGAATTTTTATAACAGATGCACCTAACGACCAACTGCTTGTTGTTTTGTTCTCCGTATTTCAAAACATGAATATGGTCAGTCGACTTCTACATTATCTTGTACCATAACCACTGTTTCGATCTTTTGCTTGCAAACAACTTTATTCAATGAGCTTAAGCGTGTGAACAAATGGTCGGGGTTATTTATACACACCCGTATGCCATTTTTCCCTATTTTGAGAAATTCGCATTAAAGTTTGAACTGCAATAACTTTAAGCGAGGTGCGGGCTTGTGGATTGGGATTAATCATATTTAGGATAGATCTACTAGCAGCTAAATATGATTGTTGTAAGGATACCAAAATCTCAAATTGCCAAACATTGAGTTACGGGGTTGTAGAAATAAGCTGACAAGATGCTTAAATTTCTGTTCATCAATTCTACAAATACAATATTTCAATGCATGAACATTTACACGCTGTCATTGTTAATACACTGTTATTGTGTGGTTCCGTACCGAACAAAGGAATATGTGAATATAACGTAAAACGAAGACGTGATTTTAGACAAACAAGCTGAAATTGCAATGTTTGCAACAAAGACAGCATCAGCATAATGGTCCATATTCTTATTTATTTAATATTATCATAATCCTATCAAACTAGACCAAAAACATTAAGGCCTAGCAGAAACATTTGGAGGACTTTAATGAAGCCTATCTTCACAGCATGATATCATTCTAACTAAATCCAGTATGGTTCCATTTTAATCTTTGAAATTCACCGTGGTTATCACCAAATATTTGGCTTTCAAATACTGTGGTTACATTTAATTTGATGGTACCAAATTTCGCGGATTTGCCTTAATTTGTAATTTCGTGGTTACTTGAAATCGTGGATTTTCAAATTTCGAGTTGATGTATTTTCGGATACATTTGTATTTTTAGTAATATCTTAATTCCTGGGTACTTGAATTCGTGACTAAGCTCACCCACGAAATCCACGAAATTAAATATTCCACGAAAATTTGTGATTCCAAAGTATAGTCAGTCCTTAGTCTGCAATCAGTGTTACAATGAGTACAACGCATGGTGTCCTGATTAGAATGCCTTTTTGAGAATTAACCAGCTAAGGATCTCGTCCACTAATTAGTCAGACTGAAATACTGTAAGCTAAATTGCTTTACACTAATGTTTTATTGTTTTCACCCGAAGTGTCTGTGAAGATAGAAGTAATTAGTATTCTACTAAGCGAGAAATCATTTTCAGATAAGGTTTCTTACTTAATAATTTTGATGAAATAATATACAGTGTAACCTCAAATAGCGATCACCTCAATAATAGGACCATCTTGTTATAACGACCACGTATTTTCCGTCCGGATTTCAACAACTCCCCTATCATTCAATTTAATAATGAGGGCACCTCATTATTACGACCGATTTTTCGGGTTCCGAAGGTGGTCTCATTTTTGAGGTCTTGCTGTATTTGTAATATTTTCGAAACAATTCATCATATGGAAGACATAATTATCTAATGCTGCCTTATCCTTATTATCTTGTGTTACACAAATGTAGATTATTATGTTATGATGCTGGATTTGCACACCAGATGTCATTTTGGCGGTGAAACCAGATTTATCATACTGACGATAATATGGTAGTTATGTTTGTGTTTATTTGTTGTTTATGTTACATTGTCACTGAGGTTTAACGCCGTTTTTCAACAGTTTTTTTTCAGTTAATATGGCGACCGGTTCACCTAACTACTAGTAGTTTTCCTAGACTGTATTCTAACCAGTACTAACTTACTCCACATATGGAGGAAAATCGAATTTTCATAGAAAGGTATGACCTGCCGGGACCTGGATTCGAACCCGGATCGCTGGGTTGCAAGTCCAACGCACTAACCTCTGGACTACGGTTGTGGTCCTATTGGTACGGAATAGCAGTACCTAAAATGCAATATGGGGTAACATAAGGGTATGACCTGCCGCAACCGTTTATCATTCTGACGATAATATCGCAGTTATTATTTCGACGATAATATCGCAGTTATTATTCCGACGAAAATATTGCAGTTATTATTCCGACGATAATATCGCAGTTATTATTCCGACGAAAATATTGCAGTTATTATTCCGACGATAATATCGCAGTTATTATTCCGACGATAATATCGCAGTTATTATTCCGACGAAAATATTGCAGTTATTATTCCGACGATAATATCGCAGTTATTATTCCGACGATGATATCGCAGTTATCATTCTGACGATGAGTCACCATTTTTTACTGAAGGATTTCTGCTTGCACTCTCATGACCTCATGATGTTTCATAAAAAACCCATAAAACAAAGTTTGCTGTTTGAAAATATCAAAAACACTTTCGATGATATATGAATCTCATTTTATTTCCTATTTCAACACGTTTTAACAATTTCATTTATCTGTAATGTTTACGGTACTCATAAATATAAATTGCGTGTGTCGGACTCATAAAAGCGAGCTATTTTGATAAAATATTTTTATCCGTCTAACAATTTCATTCATAGTTGTATCAGAAAATGTTATTACAGTTATCAGAGTAAAAGCATGGCAGTTGAAAGGCGCTGTGTTTACTGTTCGGCGCACAACTTTTCAGTGTTAGTTCCATGCGGTAATGTGGATAAGACAGGAGCGGGCGGGCGGACGCTACATTACATGAATGTGTGCATTGTGATATTTTTTTAAAAATGAATGACATCTTATTTTGATTTACGTTACATATTATATCATCTATGTATCCATTTTTATGAATTTCACATTGTGCCGTTCTCATGAATTGTGGAGTTTTGAGTGTTTTTTTCTCACAAGAAATCAGACAAAATGCTGTATTTATCACCCTGGCAAAACTTCCGTTATAATGCTTGTAAGACTTGTACGTAAACTTGATAAAATATGACCTTTATGAATTTGTAACATTTTTCTCCCGGTTATGACGTCGGTTAATGTTTTTTTCTCATTTTTTTTTCATCATTATAATTTATGTAAATGGAATTTAGATGAAGCGGACAAATTTTTGCATTACGTTACTTAATACAACATAAATTATAAAATATACAATACAGACATCAAGAAACTAATATTGAGATTTAAGCTAAATATAATCAGTTTAGATGTATATATCCCAGAATTTATGGAATATGTCAAAACCAATGTAGATATGTAGTTAATTTATCATAAATTATTTTTAATATAATTGATGATCAATCATGTCAGATAACGGTTTATATAGATAAGGCCAGACAGAAAAAGTTGTTTTTACGGTTACCATACCAACCCTATTTTGGTGCCAAACTTTAAGTTTTTGGTTGCAAAATCCGAAGTACTAAACTATTTGTATTTCCAACGTACGAAACTATTTGGAGACGAATTGTATTTCCAAAGTACGAAACTATCTGGAGACGAATTGTATTTTCAAAGTACGAAACTATTTGGAGACGAATCTTATTTCCAAAGTACGAAACTATTTGGAGACGAATTGTATTTCCAAAGTACGAAACTATTTAGAGACGAATTGTATTTCCAAAGTACTAAACTATTTGGAGACGAATTGTATTTTCAAAGTACGAAACTATTTGGAGACGAATTGTATTACCAAATTACGAACTATTTGGAGACGAATCTTATTTCCAAATTACGAACTATCTAGAGACAAATTGTATTTCCAAAGTACGAAACTATTTGGAGACAAATTGTATTTTCAAATTACGAAACTATTTGGAGACAAATTGTATTTCCAAATTACGAAACTATTTGGAGACAAATTGTATTTCCAAATTACGAAACTATTTGGAGACAAATTATATTTCCAAATTACGAAACTATTTAGAGACAAATTGTATTTCCAAATTACGAAACTATTTGGAGACGAATTGTATTTCCAAAGTACGAAACTATTTGGAGACGAATCTTATTTTCAAAGTACGAAACTATTTGGAGAAGAATCTTATTTTCAAAGTACGAACCATTTGGAGACGAATCGTACATCCAAAGTTTTGTACATTTTGTAAGAAACCAAAACATACAATATTTTTTTTACTTACCATATTTGTTTGGTCAAACCGTAATCAGTACAATTTTTTCTAGCTCTACTAATTAAGTACCAACTTATCAATTTTGTATTGAATTCCAGACATAAGCATACTTCTATTATATTATTATAATAATTATTTCCCATGGACATCAGTTAATAATTATGTTGAATCACTTCGTTTGTTCTTTTTATTTTGCTAATGCGAGCAGTTTCAAAATTGTATCTTTCTAGAAATGGACCAAAGAGTTGTGTCAGAAGGACTCCGATTTTGATGGACGGACCAATGGAGAGGAACTTGGTGACCCAAAATGTGAATGGACGCCTGGGGCTGTCCTAAAACACCCACCTATGTCACATCCGGGTATGTTTAAAGACCGGTATTGCGGTATCCGGTTACTCTTTGCTAAAATATTAAGTATAGACTTATGTAATCAATAACCACAGTCATTCAACATCGACTGTTTTGTATCCATGACACATAGTACCAGCTTGGGGGCATTTCGTCGGCTTATTTCTACAACCCCGTAACTCAGTTTTTGGCAATATTGAGATTTTGGTATCATTTTTTTTCGTCTCGATGAGCTCTTTGCAATGGTCATACTTACCTGCTTGTAGATATATCCTAAATTGGGTTAATCGCTATTCCACAAACCCGAAACTCAACTAAAGTTGTTATCTGGTTACTATTATCTCCTCGCATATACACAATGTGCTAGTAACTCAAATTATCTGATGTAACAGTCATTGTTTATCCGCTGATATCTTTGTACTGAAATTCAAGTCTACAAAAACTACAGGGCAACAATTTATGTCTTGGTCCATTCATCATCTTTAGATCGAATCCTAAAGGAATGGTAGAGATATGTTTTTACCATATATTGTTTTATTCAGCTGATGCGCAAACATGCGGTTGTTTCTACGTACTTATGTCATGAAGAGAAAGTAGGGGCCACTGTGATTGAGTGGTAGCCCCTCATCGTTCGTGAGTCCCACCGAACTAACGGAAGGTCAGTGGTTCACTGTTAAAATTGGAAAAGTCGTCAAATGACCCTAGCCGTTGATCCAACGATGTTATTGGATTGTTGTATATATTTCAGGAATCTGTGAACCGTTGGATAATGCTACATGTGTACAGCACAATTCTGATTTTCAGCAGTTTTTGATGTGTGATAAAGCGCGACAAAAGCCTTGTCCAGCATTGACCGAACCTGGTGAGTTAAGTATTGCCATGTCACGTGTACTACTCCAGTGGTTAAAAAAGTTGTTTAAGCTTTTATACAGCAAAACGTTTTAGTTACAGCATATATATAATATTATGCATGTTCTCATTTTAAAATACACAATATAGCTGCTTGTCATACATATGTACATGTATACACAGCATGGGTCGATTTTCGTTTTTTTTGTTCACAGGTAGAGTCTACATCTTGTTAAGTCAGTTATTTCTGTACTTCGAATTGTTATATTACACATGTATTTGCTTTAAGGTTTTATCCATATAATGTCCGAAATAATTATCCCAAAATGAAGCGGACAGATTTTGGGAACCTTGATCATTTTATAGGTTTCCATGATAGAAAATATTTTACCGTGAGATTTAAAAAAAACAATGACAATTGTTTCGGTTACTGTACATTTAAATTTGCATGAAGATTTATGGTATTTGTCAATTTTTAGAAGATCAATGAAAGAAGATGCATGCCAGTGAAAACTCACAGAAAAAAAGATGCAAAAACACGGCATCAATCAAATTCAAAGAAACAATGTAGGTCAACTTACAAGATATAATAATAATTGAGCAGTACTGTGTTTATAATATTACCATTTTAGTAGTTGTACGCAGTTGCATGTGTCGAAAATTAAAGTATAGAACATATACAGAACAACCTCGATAAAGCGACCAGAAAAATTGGTCGTTATAATTAAGTGGTCTCATTATCAAGTTGAATCATATGGTTCATTGAAGACTGGTCCGAAATTTAAGTGGCCGTTATAACAAGGTGGTTGCTTCTTGGGGCTTTACTGTAATACCTTAATGCACCGATCTGCTAATGGTATCTTTGTAACTGGTCTTGTAATGTTTTATTTCTAAGATTCATGGCACCTTTATACAAATCAGCGACAGTTGGTTCATGATTCAAGGATTTAAGCATCGTCCGAAAGATAATTAAAATGCTTCAGTTTCATTACTATCACGGTAGAATGTTGTAAGTGAAGAATCTTTTTAGGTAGACAACATACAACTCTAGATTAATTACATACATTAAGAAAACGTAGAATTCAAATAAAGCTAATTTCAATAAAGGACGTTCTCATACATTATATGCTGACAGACAAAACACCGACCACCACATTTGTTTACTGAAGTGTATTAGCGCATATGTCAATACCCTCGCAATTCTTCGTTTTTTTTTTCCATTTTGTATTTTTTACTAATGTGATCTTAATGGCATACGTGTGAAAACAGACATTAAGGTGCCGTGTGAATGTTTCTCTCTCCGCGAAATCTCATCCATTCGTTATTCAACCAATTGCCAGACTAAAATCACAGCTGGGTCATTATAGAAACTTTTCATCACGGGACAAATAGATCTCATAGCAATATTTCACCCCCGTCATTTTTTCCTGACTCAAGCTTGTTATCTGCTCAAGGCTTTGGCTCCCTGCACTCTCTCAAACTTCTCACCAGTAAAATGTATTAAATCTTAATTATATTACCAAACAATAATCAAATGATGATTTATGAGTCTTTCTTATCTTGACCTCTTTAGACGTGTGCTAGTTCACGAAGCATGGTACGACTATATTACTAGATAAATAAAACATATAACTGATAGTGTAGATTGTTTATCAGCATATTATCAACCACCACTTCTATTTTATCTTGATGTGAACATAGTAAATGATTTAACACTGTTGTCCAGGCATATATTTTATGGGTCTGTGATTATGCATTATTAAATAGTTGTATTATTTGTTATAGTACAAGCAGAATTTTTATTCTGAATATTGATATACACTAAGCCACTGCTTGATTGGTAACGTGTGTATTCTATTTCACACACGAATATATTCCAGTGTTTTACAAGCTTTGCTGCAATGTGCACTAGACGACTTTCACATTGCCTATGAACATTTAATGACAAAGGTAACACAATAAACAAGTGACTACATAATTATAATGCCAAAACTGCAAAATTCATATACACGCAGGTAAACATTCAGTAAGTTCACAAAAGACAATGCAGTATCACAAAAATACAGTAATTGAATATGCCATATTATTTTTAACTTTATCATGGTGTCCAGTTTAGAACGGTCGACACATGAAGCGTTTACCCGACTATTCCAACGTTGTGTTCAACGCCTTGATCTGATACATGCAATAGGTACATAATATATATGTAAGGAACCTTCAGAACATTGTCATTATAATACCTATTATCAATGTCCTTTATAATTATTCTGCTTTTGAACAAATTGTGGGACGCTTTCGATACCGTTGTTAAACACAAAAAAGAATTTATGGAGAGAAACAAATGCACGCAAAAAATCCCTGCTCACCAAAATACTACCTAACCTTAAACACACCTAACACATAGACACGTAAAGGATGGGGAACTGAACACAGGTTTTGAGATAAAACTGGTTCATTTCAGGAGTAAAAGATCACTTGATGAAATTTCCCGAGAGTGATGTCCCTGCTCAGGTAACCACCTACATGTGCATGGTTTATGATCTCCCAACAGACGGTGACTTCCACTTGGTGGCAACCACGCCAAACGTGAACAACTCTGGTATCGTACATCATATGATTCTGTTCGGATGTGATTTTCCAGGTAAGTACATCTAATCCAATGTATAATGGTTTTGACACACTCATAAATTGTTTATATATACTGTCCAGGATGTCTTAGCGGTAGGGTACGCATTGTTTGATGTTTGGATCAAGAAATCAAAACAAGTTGAGCTTGGAATATATGTACAAACATTACTGGCTCTTCCCATATCAATAATATTTAGGGTTGCAATTTATGTGCTGAGGAACAAGCTGTTAGCGATGGCATAGTTCACTGATCTCTGTATCAACGATGCATTTGCAATTGAGTGTTTTTACACTTTGACACTGAATAAATCGATGAATCAAAAAATATCTTGATAACTATATAACCTGGCATTTGTTGATAAGGTATTATGATTGTCTTTATTAAACTATATATGCTATACCATACAGTAAGCGACAAATACTTACATACTATCGTATATGTTAGAACAATACAATTTGTCGAAGCAAAATAAATTCTCCCCTTACAAAACG
Organism: Lutraria rhynchaena; assembly: GCA_008271625.1. NCBI lineage: Eukaryota > Metazoa > Mollusca > Bivalvia > Venerida > Mactridae > Lutraria > Lutraria rhynchaena. The sequence continues at coordinate 11,469,805 of VIBL01000001.1, read as the reverse complement.
CATTTCAAAAGACTTTATTTCAAAGACAGAGTTTTTCGTGTTGTGGAGATAAATGTTTTTTATTCTTCATTTCAGCCGATTTCGACCAGACAATATTAAACATGATGAAATGTAAGAGGATTCTTTTTAATCTTTGATTTGTAATTCATTAAAATTAAGGTATTGTGCAATAACTAATAATGAACGACAGTCGAGCATTTTTGCTCAGTAAATCATATCTATTGTTATTAGTATCACTGAGTATTGTAATTTTATCATCTAACTACGATTTTCATAATTGCTTCATTATATGTAAACTCATATTTGTCGTACGCTCATCTATATTGATATTAAGAACAATTTTAAGGTCACACACTCTGGCTGTTGGTGTCAGCTAGGAGTACATATGTTACAAAGAACAACACTGTGGAATTAGTAAAGCGTAGATAATGAGACAATCTCATTGGTCGAAAATCGGACGTAATAATGAGGTGGTCTCATTTTGAATTGTAGGGGATTTATTGAAAGCCGGTCAGAAAATAAGTGGTCATTTTGACAAGCCGGTTGTAATATACAGATGGTCCCTGTTTGAGGTTTTACTGTATGTACACGTCAACAGTAAAATCAATTCTATTACAGTAAGTCCCTACAAATGTGGAATGACGCCCCACCAGCATTGTCAGCAGTTCTTGGCCACGTGGACGTATGGTTTCCATGGTGAATGCATGGCACCTAACACAGGCTTTCGTATAGGACGATTTGGAACAAGGGTGGCAGCGTTACAGGTAGTAACTTAAGTTACTTTTACATTGTATTTATCTTTCTTTTCTGTTTTTTTTTATTGTATTGTTGTTTTATATTGTTTTTTCATTTATCAATTCAAAACAACGAAACAAGTTGGTGCAAAGCTGTTTACGTGTATTTATGTGTCAGATTATAACGTCGTTTTTGTATGTTACGCTGCTTTGATTTTTGTGACAGTCTATCATGATTATCAACAATGAGGGAAGGCCGATTGCTCTAACCATTGTATGTCGGTAACCTATCATATTGAAGACTTATTTGCCTTCCATCATCACTGACAACCGCTTTGCGATGTGTTGATATGTGAGAGGCAAAAATTTTTATTTACGCTGCGCATAGTATTTACATGATGAACATGATCGGATGGCACGGTTTGTTTACTTCGATGAAGCAAAATTATTTATTTCCAGGTACATTGGCATAATCCAACTAAACTTGATGATCAGACAGACAGCTCTGGTATGACGATCTACTACAAGCCTGTCTCTAAACAATCTTACGATGCGTCGACGTTTCTGGTTGGTCAAGAGTATCTGGAGATCCCGCCCAATCAGAGCAGTACCACCTTTACAGCGACTTGTCCATCCGAATGTACGAGCGAAATGTGGAATGAGAAGATTTATGTTACCCGAGCTGTCAATCACATGCACTATTATGGTGAGATGAACAGAGTTACTGTACTAACATTTGATTTCGCTCGCATGAATTTTCGCGCAAACGCAAGAAATACATTTTAGTGCAGTTACCAATTCGCGCATTTTCAATTTTAGTTTAAAAACGTCTTTAATATTATAAGATTATGATATTAGCGCGTTTCTAAATTTTCGCGTATCGATGTTTGCACGAAATTCTCGATGTTCGCCTGCTAGAAAATTCTTATGATATCGGAGTATGTTTTTTTCACTTGGTTTAATGGCGTTTTTTTTTCAACATCTTCAGTTATTTACGGCGACCGGTTCGCCTAACCAGTTTTCCTGGACTGTATATTAACCAGTACTAACTTACCCTTCCACAAGGAGCTGGCTACTTCTCCACACATGGAGGAAAATCGACATTTTTGTCAATTTTTTATAGAAGGGTATGAACTGTAGCGACCGGGATTTGAACACGGATCGCCGGGTTGCAAGTCCAGCGCATTAACCACTGGACTACGGTCGCGGCCCTATTGGTACGGGACAGCAGTATTTAAAACATAATATCCATTACAGTAAAACATGGTTATAGTGAACTCTGAAGAATCGGATACAGTGAAGTACGTTTTCTGAACACGCCTTCCTTTATTGCATTGCCAAGGATATAATGAAGTAATTATTCTGGTCCTAGGAATTCACTATATAACCGTGTTGTACCGTATTGGTCGTAATAATGTTATGATCACATTAATCTTATAATTACTTGTGTATCTTTGGATGTTTTGTCTACGGTGTATGTTGATCAATATCACATGTTTTATAACAGGAAGAAAGCAAAGAATCAGTATTTATAGAAATGGAACTTGGATCAGGGACCTTACGAATGAAAATAACTATGACTACGATTCCCCTTTATTTTATCGGTTAGTATAACAAATGAGTATAACAAATGAGTATAGCAAATGAGTATAGCAAATGATATAACAAGTGAGTATAGCAAATGAGTATAGCAAATGAGTATAGCAAATGAGTATAACAAATGATATAACAAGTGAGTATAGCAAATGAGTATAGCAAATGAGTATAGCAAATGAGTATAACAAATGAGTATAACAAATGATGTAACAAGTGAGTATAGCAAATGAGTATAACAAATGAGTATAGCAAATGAGTATAACAAATGATATAACAAGTGAGTATAGCAAATGAGTATAGCAAATGATATAACAAGTGAGTATAACAAATGATATAACAAATGAGTATAGCAAATGAGTATAACAAATGATATAACAAATGAGTATAGCAAATGAGTATAACAAATGATATAACAAGTGAGTATAACAAATGAGTATAGCAAATGAGTGTAACAAATGAGTATAACAAATGAGTATAGCAAATGAGTATAGCAAATGAGTATAGCAAATGATATAACAAGTGAGTATAGCAAATATGAAATCGAAATCCGTCTGTCTACACAAGGATCTGTGTACACACGGACAATTGTGGGTTAGCATGGACGTACATTAAGGAGTTTTGGTTAAGGGGGGCGGATAAAGTCTAGATGTTTATCAGAATGACGTTCTTTACTTGATATACTAAGTAATTGCCAGATTTTAGAGGAGAGCGCTTCCTGGCTCCACCCCCTCCCCTAAATGCGCGCTAAGTTAGAGTCTGAATAAACCAGTTTGTATATGCAATGTTGTATAAGGGTTTTGGAGACCCTGCTTTGTACTCGTCTGTTTCTATAGTGATCCGTATCGGTAGGGAGACTGCATTTTTTGAGTGAATTACACACAGGTGTGAGTGGATAGGAAATATTTTTTGTGGATGAGCCAGTGTGTCTACACCTCGATGTATATGGGTGGGGAATCTATGCTTTGTGAACATAAAGAACATAAATTTTCCTGCTTACTTATACATAGGATTAATATAAAGAGTTATATTGGCTGGAATCACTTTTATTCTGATTTACTTGAACGTATTTTACTGTAAAACATATAAAATTATTTACTTAAACATATTTTACTATAAAATATATGAGATGATCATGAACGAATGTTATATTTAATTAAAGAATGTGTATGCTTGGCTACTTTCCTGGATAATTTGGCTAAAGTAAGATGTTTTATCTATCTACCACTTTGTGGACGCATCATTGATAAGACAATGACGCAATACTAAACAAACAACGAACTAAATATCTATTCACGAAAGTAGATAAAACAATATATGAGTGAATTTTGAAACCGCATGAACTTTAGCGATGTTCGTTTGAACAGTACATACTTTGACGCTTTGAAAACGTGTCTAATTTTCTATCAAATTTTCATTTTATCAGAAATTATTTCGTATTTACCTGTTATCGAAGTGAACAGGATGAAACAGTACATTAACTGCTGTATTTATACGTCGGATTTCTAATGCAATGTTTGTGAACAAAGCTTGTATTTTCAATTACTAGTATAGTAAAACCTCGATAATCGGGCCACCTAAAAATCGGTCGTAATAATGAGTTGGTCTTATTATCGTATTAATTCATAGCCTATAGTGGAGTTATTGAAAGCTGGTCAGAAAATAACTGGTTGTTATAATAAGGTGGTCGTAGTATTGAGGTGGCGGCAAAGTGAGGTTTTACTGTATTTCTTTATATCAATAAATTTTCAGCTATGACCCCCCAGTAGAGGTCCTTCCAGGTGATGACATTATCACAGAATGTACCTATGCCTCAGACGACAAATCAACGATCAAGTTTGGTGCTGGCACACATAACGAAATGTGTTATGGCTTCATCACTTACTACCCAATGCAAAAATTCCTTCCTACCATTTGTATTCAGTGGAAAAGCGTTCAAAGATGTGTCCGGAAACTTCCGAAATTCAAAGGAATTTACCGAGGATGTCATTGGCAAAGTGTGGCTGATTGGTGGCCAAACTCTCCCGCCCTCAAAGCATTTAGTAACACTAGCTGCGCGGAATATTTTGTAACAAATAAATGCAATAAACAATGTACTAAGGATGCTATTGAATTGCTTAAGCACTCGTGTATGCAGGGAGACTTAGGGGAGTGGTTAGATGTTCGAGCAGGAGTCCCCAGACACGTGCTACATAAGTGTGCTGCGGTCGCCAGTAGTGCCAATAATACAGGGATTTATTCAAATTTATCTATTTTCAATATTATTGTATATTTTTGTATGATTTTACGTACAAGTTTTTCAACATTTTAGAACTATAAACTGTTCTATATTTCATTGTATTTCGTTGTCATCTGTTTTCTGTCGACTGTTGTTTTGCTGTTAGTGAATAATTTTAGTTGTAGTGAATCGTTTAGGCGCTGGGTGGGCTTAGATTCCAAGCGAACCCACTAAATGTAACCTCTGTTTGGTTAATGATAATATTGACTGAAGTTGAAAGCTTAGTTTTAAGTATATATGTACTTGCGCTTATATCACACATAAAAATCAGGTATTTCATGTACCACAAACTTCCTTATACAACGTTGAACAGCATGTTTTTCTTCGTGCATCTGAATGAAAAACGTATTGGTTATTTTTCATCTAAGTTAGGTTTTGTCGTTTTTCTGTCGTATTTCCACAATCCATCGGCACAAATATATATTAAACCGTACAGTTTATAACAGGTCTGTCATTATTTTTTTTTTCATAATTTGTGTTTTCGTTTTTGGACTCAGACAATTCTTTAAAGAAAAAAAACAGGTCAACGCTCCTTAAAATTATTGTCCAGTTTATCCCCCATGTTCTACATTGTCTTACGTGTTACTGCCGGAATACATGTTAGTTAAGTTTTGGACGCAACAATAATGTCGAATACATTTCGCGATGTCAAGTTGGGGCGAAATGTTCCAACCTTTTTTGATATAAACTTGGAAATTTTAGTAAAATTTGGGCTATGTTGTTTTTATATGTATAAATGTTGTATCCACAACGAAGAAACGTATGAATAGTATTAATAATGAGTTTGCGTATGTTTAATATTTCATTACATTTTTATATTCAATGTACATTTGTATTTATTTTATATTAATCTTTTTATTAAAATTCTGTTACCTCAGAATTGAATGTCTATTTAGATTAGAGCATAAATGTTGGAAAGCAATCAAAGTCGATGTGCACACAGTAAAACCTCGATATTAAGACAAAGTTTGGGTTAATGACAATGAAAAAATTGCTGATGTGGCATCATTTATAACTTAAACAATAAATTAACAAGAAACATTGGGAACTGGTCCGAAAAAAAACAGTCAATAAAATGAGATGGTGTTAATATTTAAATCACTTCTAAATGAGGTTTCACGAGTTAATTGAATCACGTGTTACGTATACAGCTGTGGTGGTGTTTTGTTATAAAAATGTCTGTTTGACATGATTGTTTAAATGTATGTAAATATAACACGTTAATTTGGGATATGGTGTGTCGTCAATCCAACTTAGTTGTTCATGTTAACATTACATGTATATTATGCTCAGAGATCGTGGTATGCAATATTTCAATGTAATAGTACTCTTTTACAAAAATAAAATGTCATACTTTGACTGGTTTGTAATTTATTACACGGTTATGTAGTTTATTGTTTGTATTTTACAACACTCTTGTGTAGTTTATTGTTTGTAATATATAACACGGTTGTGTGGTTTATTGTTTGTATTTTATAACACGGTTGTATAGTTTATTTTTTGTATTTTATAAAACGATTGTGTAGTTCATTGTTAGTATTTTATAACATGGTAATGTAGTTTATTGTTTGTATTTTATAATACGGATGTGTAGTTTATTGTCTGCATTTTATAACACGGTTGTGTAGTTTATTGTTAGTTTTTTATAACACGGTAATGTAGTTTATTTTTTGTATTTTATAACACGGATGTGTAGTTTATTGCTTGTAATGTATAACACGGTTGTGTAGTTTATTGTTTGTATTTTATAACACGGTTGTTTAGTTTATTGTTTGTATTTTATAACACGGTTGTGTAGTTTATTGTTTGTAATGTATAACACGGATGTGTAGTTTATTGTTTGTAATGTATAACACGGATGTGTAGTTTATTGTTTGTAATGTATAACACGCTTGTGTAGCTTATTTTTTGTGATTTGTGACAAACAAGTGCACCTTGTCCGTTCCTTGTTTCCTTTTTTTCAACGATATGTTTTACTTTGCTTTGATTTGTGTGCATGGTGTACTAGCCAGCATTTAAAACTCTCTCACTAACATCTGGTATCCTATGACTACAAACAATGCGTCGGGTGAAAGTTGCGTTTACTTTTGATAGTAGCAAACTGTTCAAAGTTTCGACCACAAAGTTTGCAAAAAGCGGAGTTAACGCAAGAAACAACGTTTTCTATATCTCAGTATCAATAATCCGTACATAACACGTAATGTTTAAATGTTTAACCATTGATAATATAACAAAAAATATATAAAAAAATCATTCTGTATAAGATATGAGTTTTTATACATATATACAGGGTGTCTCTAAGACGTCTATGATTGTCACATTCAGATAGTGAATACCAATTCCAACTTAATTCTAAATGTCCAACAGAACAACATAAAAGCTCTCAATAAGATGACTATCAAGGATGAACTGCGTACAATATGATGAAATATTCATTGAAAATGATAAAGACTGTACAAGCTTGATTAGCAACGTACGACATAATATTTTATTGAGCCAGGGCAAAAGGTGCATTTTTAAACACGATATACCATTTTGACTAAAAATTGATTTTGATTAAAAATACGAGTTTACCATGGATATGTATGCCCCAGAGCTCGGATGTATATATAGGCAATGCAATAAAATTAAGGATAAAATGTACATTGTATCATGAATAACATTTGCTTATATGACTAATCATATATATACAATACTTGAGTATTTCACTGCAGGAAACGTTCATTGCTGTCATCGCGTGTCATCACGAATTTAGAGACAGTATTAATACAGTCTAAACAATGAAACGATTAAAACCGCTGACGTCATCAATATTGATGATGAACGGTAGGTGGCGCCAGTGCTCGTGTCGTCCTCCTCCTCCTCCTCCTCTTTTTCTATCACACTATCGCACGAATCAAGACGTGAAATCCACTCAATAATCTGTTTACGTCGTATTTCTGAAATATTCTCACCACGAGCCGCTTCACGCAAGAGCAATCCAACATCACCGGAAAAACATGGTTGTTTCTTTAACTCTATGACATATTCAAGGCACTTGTCCGTGCATTCTGTTGGTGAGCATAGGTTGTGCACGGATGATAATATGGCACTTGTTTCGGGGTTACTGAAAATTGATGACACATAAATACAAGAATTGTCATCCAAAATATTGACAAAACGTTTTACAGTGATAATTAGTAACATAACAGGGAGTGGCATTGGTCGTTAGATGCTAACGGATTTCCTTAGCAAGAAAATACTTAATAATTTTATTTAAGTACCAGTACTACTTGTTTACAAAAATACATTAACAAAGAATTGCTTTTCAAATCATCCGTCTCACCTCATATCGTTCAAACTTTGAAGACAAAGACGTACTGTGTTCATTAATACTGCATCACAAAAACTAACGTCCCTAGTTTCAACACACCCTGTAACATAACGAATCAATAGAATACATTCGGTATTGTTCATCTTGTTCAGCTAAAAAAGAATTCCTGGTTTCCACTAGCATCCCTTCAAATATTTGGGTCGGGTCGGGTTTGGTCGGTCAGTTCTTTATCAAACATTTTTGTTTTATGACTGGAGAGATATAGTTCACAGGATGGTGTCAGCAAAAAGAAAAACAAACATCGACCGCGAGCGAAAAAGTCCAGGAACTTTTTGCGTATTGTTTTGCATATTGTTCTGTAATTATTTTGTTCATATTGCTATGAATCATTGTATGATGGCGTATGAATAAAAATTTCGCAATATTTTATATTACCGCTTGATAATCAATTCTTTCTAAATTTATCGAAACAATTCATGTGCACCTCCTTACGGAAATTATCGTTTAATGATTAAGCTTTCAAACAGCTATAAAGGTCAGCATTAAGTTAATATACAAACGGTGTGAGGAGCTGATCGGAAGGGGGGGGGGCTTAGTCAGTTTGAAACCTTTTGCAATACGTAAGGAATACCGATTCTAAAACTATCTTTAAGGTTTTGGGTTTTACGTCTTTTCTCAACAGTATTTTAATAATACTCGGGCAACAGATCACCTTGCCACATTTCCTGGATCCAGCTTGTAGATATTGACCGTGTTCTCAGCAAGAAACTGTCCTCCTCTAACAGTCTAAAACACAGTGTGTTCAAACAAATTGTTATGGAGAACATGTGCCGAACTCATGTGTCTAAGGTCCGAAGTCCAAACACTCCACCAAATAGACTCAGCGGGAGAGCATATAGTATATTCAAAATCTTCAAGCGTATTTAAAGGCGAAAGATCTGATAGGTAATTTATATCTACAGTAAAACCTCATTATAGCTACCACCTGAATATGACGACCACCTTTTTATAACGACCACTTATTTTTGGACCGCATTTCAATAAGATCCTATAATTTAACTCGATAATGAGACCACCTCATTATAACAAACGATCTTTCAGGTTCCAAAAGGGGTCTCACTGTTGAGGCTTTACTGTATTTTGTTTGATTCTGTTGTATTTCGTCAACGTTTTTTGATTTAGTATTTAGAATTTCATTTGGTCGGTATTTTCTTGGTTTAACTTGTTTTGGAAAAATGAGATACACAAGATCTGGACACCGCCAGATTATTAGTATAAAATTTCCCAGAACGCCCTAAATCACAAAATGAATTCTTGTAAATTGACGTGTTAATGCACTAAATTATGACTCCTCAATAATCAAAGATCGTTGTCTCCTATGCGTAAAACAAGCGTCTAATCATGCTGAGTACCGTCCATGTCGGCGAATTCGAGAATAGTGTCAAGTTGCTTATTGGGTTAGCGTGGTCCGATCATAGGGGTTAAACAAAGAGTAATTACAACATTCAGTACCCTGAAAAGTGTCCCGTGAATCGAGTAGCGGGGTGGTCCAATTATCAGACAATAGGGACATTAAACAAAGGAGGAAAAATCCCTTCTTTTCAAAAAGTGTACTGAGAAACGGAGTATCCCGAAAAACGGGATGGTCCGCAGTCGGGGCTCTATATTATCACAAAGACAGTCTTATTAAGTATTACGTTATGTTACTTTCAAAACTGGAGACTTACAAGCGCTGGGAATTAAGTTCCTACTTACGACTCGCGGTCAAATTCTCCTTTGGGTAATAGGTCAAAAAAGCGTAACACATCTCGTCAAACGTGGCTTGACCGGACTTTGTTATCTGAGTTCTGGACATAGAATTAAACGTACACGTTGTTTTCAGCTCGTCTCCTGGAAACATTTTCACCGGTGTTGTATGCCTGGAATATTATTATATTAAAGTTCAAAATTCCAAAATGAATTCCAGTTCTCAGAATGGCATGCGGTTGAATGATTTAGAGGAGCTTTTCAAATCGACCATAACGTATCTTATTTTTGACATGGAGAAGAATGTCGTTTTTCGACGAAAACTGACATAAAACAGAGATAGAATAATAAAAATGGCGTCTTTTTTAAGAATTACAGAAAATCAGATTTTTTTCACAACTATAAATTGGCGGTACTAAGTTTTGCGGGTTTATTAAAAAGTTTATAAAGTGATGAATAAACATGCCGATGGCAATTTAGTGACAAATATATTTTTTAAAAAATTATATCAAACAGCGACATTATTGTCGTCATTCTATGAAGTGTGGTAGGTTTATGAATGTAGACGGTTGATCATATTGATTGTGGTATAAAAGTCAGATACATACACGTGGGTGACTGGTGTGTCGTATCTGTACACATTATCTACGGCTAATGGCGTCTGTACACCAGCATGATAAATCTCTGTATGCTGAGACCGTCCTGTAACATCAAATACAAGCTTATGATAAGATAACAAACTTATGATAAGATAACAAACTTATGATACGATAACGAGCTCGTGATAAGATAACCAGCTTATAACAATACAACAAGATTGTGATAAGATATCAAGTTTATGATAAGAACACAAACTTATGATAAGATAGATACCAAGATTATGATAAGATAACAAACTTATGATAAAATAACAAGCTTATGATAAGATAACAAGAAGTTATAAAGATAATTAGAGTTTAATTGATTAAATTACTATTACAAATACAAACTTACCGAGAAGGTGCATGTGGTTGTTGATAGTGGATATGTATATAGGTCCAGGCATAATCTTATTGGTACATTCACCAGGACACACCCCAGGTATGGAATATGATTCTGTACCAGGGGGGATCAGCAAACTATTTTGTCCAATCACCAGGACGCCGGCATTGAAGGGGCGGAGCTTCGGTGTTAAATGAAATACCATACCGGAACTGTCAACATAGTCTGATCTTAATTCTGGGTTGTTCCAATGAAGCTGAAATTAAATTAACAATGTAACATCATCAGTGCTACGAAATTTTTGCAATCATTTTTCTGTGGTGAACGCATATTGAGAGATGCTGCTTAAATGATTGAAGGTAGGTATACCACGTGCTCACTAAGCGAGTTAACATCACGTTACTATAAAATGATTCGAATGCCTGCGTTCTTCAGATCATATTGTCTAGATATAAGGGGCAATATTATACATTGAACAGTAGACACACAATACCTGCATTATGGCGTATTTAAATCCTTTCGTACTCCCAACCAGAAATCCCATCTTCTCAGCATAACAACTTCCGGTTCCGCCAGCTCCCCAAAGTGCGAAGATTGCCGTACATGTTCGCATTTCACCACCACACTCAATTGGCGTCATAAGTGGTCCAGGGGCTTCGTCAACTATATTTATGATCACGAATAGAGCAAACTGTTAGATATTCATAAGAACACCACTGACGTCACGTTTTGTGAAGTTGGATGTTTTGTAATTATTTTTTTTCTATGAATCCTATATTATCTATTCTCATTGCATAATATGTATAAGTATAAATAGAGGAAATTAGACGTCTAAAATGGTTTAACTTACTCTAAATTGATCAACATGTGTCAGAATTCTATAGTTGTTCCTGAAACATTCATTATGTTGCACTAGATGCTTTGACCAATTCTATCATTCGGTTACTGAACTTAATTGTTTATATGTTGTTTACTTTCACTGGGGTTTTACGCCGTTTTTCAACAACTTTCCGCCGGTTGCATACGGCGACTTGTTCACCTAACCAGTTTTCCTGGACTGTATACTAATCAGTACTAACTCACCCTACCACAAGGAGCCGGCAACTTCTCTACATATGGAGGAAAACTGACATTTTTGTCAAATTTTCATAGAACGGTATGACCTGCCGCGACCGAGATTCGAACCGGAATCTCCGGGTTATAAGTCCAACGCAATAACCACTGGACCACGGCTGCGGCTTAAAGAAATTTTAATGTGCGATACATCCATGTAGATTCAAACGAATCCATTAACTGTCAAAATCACCTGAGAGTATATATTAAAGGTGTATTTGTAAAACCAGAAAAGAATATGGTAATATTAATCGAAAAGCACGTTTTTCCGTTGATGTAGGCGACGTCCGAACTTCATTACCGCAGATTTAAAATGAAGAATCAATAGAATGCGTAAATATTTGCATACTACAATATTCAGAAAAAAATGAAACAATAACGTAAAATTGAACGTTAACATGATGACGACATTTACGCAAACTTTGACCAGAAAAAAGTAGTTTCTCCGGTTACCCGACATACCCTATTTGTAGCACCGACCCTAAAGTTTCAACCAACAAAATGACACAATTGCTTCCAATTGCGGTATTAAGAAAATATTTGGGAACGAATTGTGCCTCAGAAGTCCGAATGATATGACTAGCAAAAAAAAATAGAAAACAGTTTTGCGACCTTGTTATGTCAAGTAATCGGAAATACGACTATTTTTGGCCTTACCTCCTTCACAACCGTACACAACAATGTGGTGCATAACATCAATGTTTGATATAATAGGATCATGGGCAACTATATGGTATTCTTGGTCCTTAGGGAATTCAAACGTTAAACACATGTATGTAGTTTCCTTGGGTGGTACGACTTCTTCCGGATAACGCACAGTGAAGTTACGCGTGTCTGAAACGAAAGCGTTAAGCACTTATAGGGCAAAAAATTTTCAGAAGAAAAAAGTTCCTAATCTTTCACGTATAAATGTGTTTTTAATTTATTTCCTAACGAAAAATGTTTCTGTAAATTGATGTGTGGCCTGACGGGACGGCGATACAAGTTATTGAATATCTTTGTAGGTCACTAGAAATAATTTGACATAATTGTACTTCTGTATTACTTGAGCAAGCTGACACCATTATAGATATAACAAATGTTTACAAGTATTGCATACGTTTTTTTTTGTAGCAAATTCTGAACAATTTGTTTGAACATGATACAGGTTTCTTATTAATTTCTAACATCACGTAGCCGCAAGCGCATGCGTATTATGTGATATGCGTGGATGGTCTATTTGTTGTCATTCCCTTTTCATTTTTAGACAAAGAATGGAACATAAAATAAGACAAAGAGAGTTTATATACCGGCCGTAAAATATGCGTCTTTTTGATCACATTTGATCATATATGAACTAAACCTTAATGAACGGTTACCCGTGAATAGTGACCACCTGTATTCTTATCAGCTGTTTTGATATATTAAACCTAATAAACCACTTAAATTGAAATGGTAAATGCAAGATGATATATATTTCCTTTTTTTGTCTAGAGGTGATAAGCAGTCGTTTGACATAACCAGTGCCTAGGTAGCAACCTAATTCAATTATTTCGTTTGCAAACGCCATCTTCCTCCCGTGATGATTCCAGTCATGATAATTTAACGAACTATGTTGGATAAATGTCAACCATTTTACACGAAGAAAATGAAAAAGACAAACACGTGAGAGAATGATTGACAATATGTATATTCTACTATGTATACCTGGTTCATTTAAGGCTTTACACGATGCCTTCTCCTCACATTTTACAAATGAAGTCTTTTTACCATAGTCACACTTACTGCTTGTCATCGGCTGACATACACCTACAATACAAGTGTATGAATAATTTTCTACTCAACAAAAATATCATTTTGTCTACTATTATACTATGTACTGGCACAAGGCATGATACATATTTGTTATTTAATATCTACTTACATTTCTCAAAGTACAACAGTTTACATAATACTTAATTAATCTAAATTAATCTTATTGCGATACAGTGAATCATAACCGGTTCCTCTAAAACCGGTTTCCCCTCTAAATCGGTCAAATGTTCTGGTCCCGACTTTATCAAAATTACTATATAAATCAAAAATCCCTCCTAAACTGGCATCCCTTCTAAACCGGCCAAATGACCTGGTCCTGGGCTCGACCGGTTTTGAGGGGTTCCACTGTACAATGCTCAACAAGGATACATACATTCATTCATGTGAAGTTTTACCTGGATGAGATAAGTCTGACGTAGAATTGGGGGTTGAACCTGGTGTCCACTCACAGTATGGGTCACCAAGTTCTTCACCATTCGTCATGCCATCACCGTCAGAATCCTTGTTACAAATAGTTGCATTCCAAACCTTGAGTAATAAGTATATTATTAAACGTCCAAGTTGTACATAGTGGTCATTTCATATCAGAAACTGCAGCTGTACATAACAGCATAGTCAACAGATGGTTTTAGAAAAGATATCATGGCCACTAAACAAAATATTTGGTCATATTAACAAATCTTGCTTGTTTTATTAGCGAATATCACGATGTAATATGGAGTAAAATACGCATGATAATATTACCAATATAAGATTACCCACACCGTTCTTTAGAGAGGGAGGGGGATAAATTTCTTTAAAGGTGTAAATAATATAAGGACTCATATAGAACTAAACGTGACAGAAACTGGAATAAAAAATTCTTTTGGAACACATAACAAAAAGCCCTCAATAGTACTTCAATAGTTTACATTGTACGTACGCATCCATCGAGTATAAAAACCTATCGTCAGAACAAATGTAGGTAGTGTGGACGCACAGACGGACGTAAGGTGATAAGATTCATTCATATTGAGATATGCTGGTGTGATCTATAGCGAATACAGGTTCATTGTTACGTACCAATCCATTTTCTTTGAAGTCTAATCCGAACGCATTTCTTATACCGGCACCACCTTCATTCTCGTGCCCAACACCCTCCCATATGGTGTCTTTACAGGGATGTGGTACATTATACCCGTTAGGGATTCTGTCCCTATATGTAGGGTAACTGTGACATGTTCCAACAAGCAGACACACCAGTATTGACACCTGTCTGAAGTATAAATGTAGACATCATCTTTTTTTTTCTTGTAATATTCCAACCAAAAGCAGTCATCGCTATGGTAACCTTTATTTTAATGTTAGACAAATGATAACAATGGTAAGACATTGTATGTATCATTTGTACGATGTTCAACGAGGTACGATGATTATAACATAAGGTGTAACAAATTGTTTATTTCAGGTTACTTGATCATTGATAATAGGGATTTTTTGTCGTGGGTTTTTGTTTATTACTGAAAAGCTCTGTTGAAATCATTTTTATTCGTAAAGATAAAAGATCGAGATGGTGGATGTACATTCCTCGGGGCTAATGAAAAATCTAGTGTCGCGGGGAAAAAATAGAGCTGGTCGGGTAACCAGAAACATGCAATTATTTTCACGCCTTCGGCAGAGTAGTGTCATCAAACAAGGAAAGTATCATACTTGATATAACAATTTAATTAGGATAAAATAATAGGGTAGTGTCAGAATTCTGACTCTTGTAGGTGTGTTTGTAGTGTGTTCAAAAAAGGCTCAGTAAACGGCATTCAGACAAAACATTCGTACTTCTCGAATTGAAGCGAATCTGAATTTTGCATTATTTCCGATCTAGAATACATTCTGGTGACTTAGGGTCAATCCACCAACATCGTACAAATACAGTATTAAAATTTGATGAATTATTATCCATACCTCAGAGTAAAGTACGAAGGAATTGTGGGCCGAACCAGTTAGCTTTACAAACTTCATGGTTGATTAATGATGTGATTTTCGATTGTTAAAACATTTTATGTAGATATGAACATAAATATGTGTAAAACAAATATCTCTGAAACCAATATTTTGAAATAAACATGTGCATAATCACCTGTATGCGTAAACCACGGAGCCTATTATGTCTAAATAAGAGTATTTATATACAATATGGTCTACTTACATTATACATGTATTCGTATTGATTTACACAGTAGTTTATGTCTAAATTCACCCGGACATTGGACTAAAATCACCTATGAATATCTATGTCGAGGATTAAACAGAAATAAAAGTAAATCCTACCTTAACTTATACTTATCTGCCTTGATTAATCCTGACATTTAAATTATAATTCTCGACCGTATTTAAGAAACATTATACGGGTAGACTGAAGCCTTACAAGTACCGGAGTGTGTATTTTAACCTTACTGTGTACCGTACACGTGTATTGATTTTTACAATGCATTTATTAAGAAGACAACTAACCATTTAAAGCCACATCTAAACAATGCATAAATTCATAATTTACGTTATGAAAACTCAGCTGAAATGGTTCAAAGAGGACTAAAACAGCCCCAAAAAGCTGAATATGAAGCAAAAATACTGTTCAAAACAACTATAGCATAGCAAGGTTTTTGTCACTTTGTTATGCTAAAAGAATATACCCGTATTCCGCTAACATCCCCAATATCATAGGATCGTTAGGTCGGTCGAATCCTTTTTTTAAAGATACTTTATCAAGTCGGAGATACAGTTCATAATTATGAAAATATCGGCAAGGAAGAAATTGACCGTTACTAGAAAAAAGTCGACTTTATCTTATATTTGACAATATTCTTAATGTCCGCAAAGCTAACGGTTAGACAAATATGTCAAGTTTATTTCATGATTAAACACATGTTAAATAAACACTGTGTCTCTATGTTGACTCCGCTTTAACTTTAAAATTACAAAAAAAACTAACATAACAACTCATTGCTTGGAGTATTGAATTACGTCAATAACAATGCATTTAGTATCTACTCAACCAGTTTTAATTAGCATCACAAAATTTGGACTCCACTCATAAGTGTTAAATATCTTCATAATGTTGATTTATTTTCGTACATATTTGCGGCATGTGAAACAAACTTCAATGGATAAGGTAAGTTGTTATATTTGTCCCTTAAATGTCCTTCATACAATTACATAATTATATACAGTATGGTATGTGGTTGAATGCTTGTGAAATTGGATACAGGCGTTTTAACACTGAATTGCGCATATAACTACGAGAAATAACTAGATTTCGGTCTGACAATTTGCGTATTTCCATAATCGTTAGTTTAATAGCACAATATGATGTTACCTCGTTTGCATTATAATATAAACTTAAGGCATTTTAATAATCGTGGATAGTATACGTTTTATTTTTTCTTTGCTTATTTCTAAAATAATTGAATAAATTAGTTTACTAGCTATGACTCTGCACAAAGGTAATGGTGTATTTAATGTAAGAAGTCACGGAAGAAGGATCTTGACAAGCCATATGTTTTTCTTAAAACAGCCCAGCTAAAAAGAGTAGAGTTTACGGTAAGTAACTTGACAAAGAAAGGTTTAATAGGTAGGTCGCAAATTTTCTAAAATAATTGACGCGAGAGAAAAACAGCAGCTACCTCATTTAAAGAGGGTTTATTAACTGGGATTCTTCACAAAGGTAATGGTGTATTTAACTAATGTCACGTTTGAAGGAATTTGTCAAGGCGCGTGTTTTTCTCACAATAGGCCAGCAAAAAAGAGTAGAGTTTACGGTAAGTAACTTGAAAACGAAAGATTAATAGGTAGGTCGCAAAACTTTTTTCTATTTTTTTCTGAATATATCTTTCTGTACTCTTTAAGAGCGATTCGTCCCCAAATATGGTCGTACTTTGGATTTTGTTGTTAAAAAACTTAGAGTTGACGCTAAAAATAGAACCGACCGGATATCCGTAAACAAGACTACAATTTTCCGGCCTAATGTAAGAGAATAAATTTATGGGCTTAAACATTGCCTATGTTCGTATTAACCACAAAACCTGGTTATACAGTTCAGTTAAATTGATGGTCTGTACGAACATTTTAAAAATAAAGTGAAATAAAACCATATATCAAATGTTTAAACTGTACACAAAAGTAGACATTGAGGTTTTAGACACGCGTTTTTACAACAGTCACAATAATATAAAATATCACTTTATATGCAGGAAACCCCACTAAGCAACCACCTAAACAATAAGACCATCTCATTACAACGACCACTTACTTTCGAATCGGTTTTTAATTTTCATCTCTATTTCAACTTGATAATGACTTATTGTCACTGGGGTTTAACGCCGTTTTTCAACAATTTTTCAGTTATATACGACGACCGGTTCACCAAACCAGTTTTCCTGGATTGTATACTAACCAGTACTAACTTACCCTTTCACAAAGAGCCGGCAACTTCTCTACATATGGAGGAAAATCGAAGAAGGGTATGATCTGCGGCGACCGGGATTCGAACCCATATCTCCAGCGCACTAACCACTGAACCACGGCCGCGGCCAACTTGATAATGAGACCATCTCGATATCAGGAAGATTTTCAGGCCTCAAAGGTGGTCTTAATGTCGAGGTTTTACTGCATACCTCTTTCTTGTCAGGTCGGTGACGTACAAACGATATGTATACAGTCATTTAAGTAGTTTATGTCCGTTTATAAAAATAGTGTACATAATAAATTCATATACAATCAAACCTGTAGACAAAGGCCGCCCTTGGGAAAGACAAAATGTAGCCTTTATTGACAGGTGGTCTTTATTTGAAGGTCATTTGTTCTAAATAATCAATGATGGTTTTTCAAAGAATGCCCTTTATTCACAGGGTGGTCTTTATTAGGAGGTGGCCGCAAACACAGGTTAGACTGTATGTATCAAGTATATGCTACATTTATTAGTTCAAATTTATCATTGACTTTTAAATTCTTCCACGTACAAGGATTACAAAGAATATCCGTACATTTTTATTTGCATATTTACATATTTATTCGTGAGGCTTTGTGGTTTAGAGGTAGAGCGTCCGACAGCTGATCCGAAGGTTTTGAGTTCGAATCCCGGCTTCGACCGGTTTCGTTCACGAACCTTACTATCCCATTTTTCGGATGCAGTACTGATGTGGTGTCCAGGAAGCGGACTCGAGCGTGATCAATATAAGCAAAATTGCTTGTTTCACAATCAAGCTAAAATAAATTAGAATAAACTAAACTAGTTTGGCGAAAATATAACAGAAATACAATGAACCCTTGCTGAACAGGAGGACTTTGTTGATCATCAAAATTTTGTTTAAAAGCCATTTAATTTTGATATAATGGCCTAAATTTATTGCAACAATTACACAAACCATCTGGCAATGATTCAATTGCGTGTGATTGTTCATACACAGTCATTTAAACCATATCAAGTTTGTCTAAAACACGGTAGTTTCGATAAAATCTGTTACGTGTACTAGATGTTTCGATGATAATAGGGCTGAACACGGAAATCGTCTTGTGTAAAAAAAACTCGAATCACGATTGCCGCATCGAGTGACTATATATAGACCCCAGGGTATGTAGCGACATTTTATCTATAAATAGCTATTTGTAATGTGTCTACAGACAGCGTTACAGCGTGAATATTTTACAGTTGTTACATTTATCATAATGTTTTATTATGTCTTATCTTTGTTCACTGTTATCCATCTTTTAAAGAAACAAACTCATTAGGTTCCATGAACATGTATTGGTGCGTAATACACGTATTTGACTATTATTCATGATTTGACTTCGTATTTAAGCTAGAAAAATGTCCTATTTACGGTAATTTGATCAAAATTTAGCGTAAGTAGGAAGTAAAACATGTCTTTTCTATTTTTTTCTAAACATTACACTTTTGCTTTTGTTAGTACGATTCGTCCCTAAATAGTTTCGTCCTGTGGAGTTTCCACTTAGAAACTTTAGGATCGGCACTAACGTATTGGATCGGTCGGGTAACCGTAAACACGACTATTTTTACAGGCTTTACCCTCATATACCTGCTATGATACAAAGAATATTGAAATGTCATTGTTGATAACGTTTAAACTGCCATAATTACAGAATAACAGAGGCACTTTGACTGGAAGTGAACAGAACGGATCCCAGACGCACTTTTTAACAACAGCCAGGGCCATTTTGCGACTTTCCAGCTTAAGCAGTGGAGGAAGACCCTAGGCTTACACCTGGGTAGAATCACCGACCTTCTGTGAGCTAGCTCGACAGCTTTCATGTGTGATAATATGGTCCTGGGTTGGATTCGAACATACAGCTGTGAGGGGCTAGTGATTAAAAAATCATTACCACTCGACCACGAAGGTCCACCTAGATGTACTAAACTTAATATTTCCATAGTAAAATAACAATAAAACCTTAACTTCTTGCGCTCCAAAGATTCTCAAATCAAGAAAGAACAAGACTACACTACATGAATCAAAATAAAAAAATCAAAACCGAAAAGAACGCAACACAAAACAGACTGAATCAGTCATCATTTCATAACGAAATTATTACATGTTCAACATCCTATTTAAATAATAATCCACCATGTTCCCTTTTGAACTATATTATACGCATAATTCAAGCAATAATGCTGTCATAATCTGTTTAAAGTTAGAGGCATCGAACTAAGAAATTTAATGTATTTCCTACAATAGTATCAAAAAAAAAACGTACCTCAACCTGCCCATGTTGCTTAATGACCGAATCGTTCGTATGCCAGGGCTAAATGTGATACTTGTACTTAAATACACCGACTTGAAATTCAATGATGCGACACTTTTCGTGCGAAAAAATACCAAAAATAGATCATGACTTAGCTAAGTACGGATGGAGGTTCTGACCGAGTGAATACAAAGTAGTTGTATATCATAGCAAATCACCCGTGCTTTTGAATTACAAATACAATGCGTCATGCATTTCTATTGAATTTCACATATTTGGTACAATGAGGTGATCATGTCTTGTAGTTTAAAATAACCACCAATGTAAAATTGTAGAGAGGTAAAGTCGCCCACATTAGCATTACAATTATATGTTTGATTTATTTCCGGTTAAACAAAACTTCTTTGGAGATGGTAGGACATTATATTCATATTTAAATGTCCTTGATACCATTACATAATCATATACAGTATAGCACGGTTATGGCGAAATCGGTTATAGTGATATACTTTCCTCCGACGAATGGTTACAGTGAAATATGGAAATTCTGACCAAATATTCCGGGTCTCTATACAGGAATTTGCTCCAGCGGAACCTGACTGTAATAGCTTACAGCGACTTTTTCTGTTGTGTTTAAAACAGTAAATTGAGTGATTGCATTAATTAAGGGCGTACGATTTTTTGAATGATACAATAGCACGTCTAAGATTTTGCTATACGTATAATTGTAAAGTTTAATGAAGCAAAATTATGTGATTAACTTTTTGTCAGGGTAAACAGGTTATAGTCAGATAAAACGTCACCAAAAGGTATTTACAAGTACAGTACAACCTCGTCAACTCGAGGAGTCATCGGAACAGATTAACTGCTCGAGATAAACGTGGTGCTCGTAATAACGAGATATTTGTTTGTTGGTTGAAAATTATGCACAACTAAGAACAAAAATTGACGGGACTTTAAAAACTCCTCGAGATAAGTCGGGTGCTCGTGATATCGAGTCTGGTAATAACGAAGTTGTTTACGAGATTCTAAATAAAGACAAGAGAAGGATTCATAGAAAACAGAATGCAATAAAATACCTTCTCAAAACTTCTACCTTCCCTACAACACCAAACCCAACTATTACAAAGGAACAGTGAATCAGCGGGTTCACAATACTCGCGTGTTACTCAAAATTTGATCTTGCTTAGAAATATAAGAATGCAGTATAAAAGTAAATACATTTGTATACATAAATATTTTCAAAGAAAACCTGGCAAATAATCCTCTTAAAGTTTCTCTTGAATAGCGTAGGATAAAAAGTTTAACAATATTTTTGCTGCAAAATAATTTGAATTAGATAAAACGACTTGTGACGAAGATCAGACTAAAATAATGAAACCAACAAAATCAATGACGTCATCAATACTTGTGTTGGTCGATAGATGGCGCCATTGCTCGTTTCGTTATCATTTCGTTCGTATTCCTCCAAAGCGAGAACGGTGTCACATGAATCAATGCGAGCGAACCATTCAATCATCTCCAAGTAAGGTTTGCTGGGTGAGTAGTGGAGTTTGACCAGACGATAAAATGCACCGACGTCGCCAGAAAAGCACGGCTGTTTCTTCAACTCCCTAGTAAAGTTAAGACATTCCTGTCGACAAGTTCCGGGTGAGCATAAAGTATTCGCAGCATTGTATATAGCACTTGTTTCTAGGTCGCTGAAATCAACGACAAGTCGTATTTGTAATATTATAGGTATTGTTATGTGTGTTTTTTTTTTTTTTATTTTGTTAAAGTTACATACTACGTTGAATTTTTTTCTTCAAATCAGTATGTCACTTTTTCTCATTTTAAGTAAAATCGCATTTGAAGATTTAAAATGCAATAACTTTAAGCGAGTTACGGATTTGTGGAACTGGGATTAACCCTATTTAGAATATATCTACAAACAGGTAACTATGATAATTGTAAAGAGCTCATCTAGACGAAAGAAATGAAACCAAACTCTGTCTACGTATTGCCAAAACATTTACAGGATTGTAGAACTAAGCCCACGACTGGTTTGCGTGGAAAGGTCTTTGTTGTATATGTTTTAGAACAATTGTTGTTAGTTCTTATGTGGACAAACATTCACCGGTGGTTTAAATATATATTTCTTTGATACCCGTTCACGAAGGTTTGCTCATCAAACGATTATGAATCAGGACCTAAGTGTTTAAATTGTTTTTAAGTTTTTAGCAAGATCAAATGATCTTTTGAGATATATTACCGACATCTTTCTTAGTCTGCTTGCATAGTTGTAAGATGAGATATTTGAAGGCGAGATGTGACAAAGTTATCTATTGTGCAATTAAACGTATCGATGATTGGTGAACAAATAGCACGAATTCGGTCTTAAAGACAAACTGATAACCTTAGTATTATATATACAAGACGTGAAATATTTTTCTGATGTCCACCTTACGTATCAAAGGTTAGAGAAAAATAACACAAACTAAAACCTGAAGTCACATCCTCGCTTGTTTGTTTGATGTCGAACTTCACAATGACTCAAACTCTTCCATGCCACACACTCTAAAGTGAGAACGCAAAAGTAAGCTCTTGTAAGTTAAAACAGTATCAACAATATGCACTATAATCTGACATGCGTTTTTTTTATAAACAGTAGCCATTTCAGGATCAGAATTTTTGTTTTAGTTCAACCGGAGTCATTAATATAGTTCAGGTATGTTTGTACAGAGGTAATGTGCTTTCCTGAACAGGGTCTGCCTTCAATTGCATGTTTCACATATATACCACTACGGGACAGTCACATAAAAATGTGATCGCAGTATATTAACCCCATTTCAAGCCAGTAAATATATGACTGATATTCAAACTGCATGGCATTAGTGTGAATAGTACTAATGAACCTGTGTATATTTGAAGTGTATTATACGTACCACCAGTCTTTACATTTTCTTTCGGATAATACAAGACAAATGCCAGACACATCTCATCAGACGTGGCTAGACCAAATTTTGTTGTCAGATTTCTTGATGTTGAATTGAACACACACGTTGTTTTGAGTTCATCTCCAGGCTTCATTAACACAGGTACGGGGTGACTAAATCGAGTAAAAGATATAAACATTCGTAGGTAAAATGTAGTGAGAACTTAATAATGTAAAATTATTTTGCCTTAACGCTGACTTTATTTGTCTGTTTGTGATGTCCGCGTTCATGACAATAAGCAAAAATGTGCGATTTCCGTCCAGTCCTTGACTTCATTTGTGTATACATCTGTTACATGCTCGTTTTCTGCCAAATGATTTATAGTAGCAAATGATGATAATTAATTTATTATATCTAAAACAACGGTATCTATTTTTCTAACAAGAGGCATATTTAACACTCCAATGAAATGGAACATTCAATTTGTTTATTCTTTATTTACTCTTTATACAAACTCGAGCTGCTCTCGACGATTGACAAATATTGACGATTGACAGTCAGGTCACGTGTCTGTTGATAAAAGTCACGTGTCCAACTGAATGCAGATAAAAATAATCGCGTTTGGAAACCAAGGGAAACGACAGAATGAAGAGTCATATCCGGGCATTTAGATACCTACGAATGTACGATTGGCGTATTGTAATCATATACATGATCTATCGCGAGGGGAACAGATTCACCATCCTGAATAAGCTCGGTATACTGAGCTTGTCCTGAAAGAGGCATCGATACATTGGCATTAAATTAAGTGTGATGGTTGATTAATCGTTTTCTTATAAAAATGAATATGATTCGTTATGCAAAGGATGAATTTTAGTACAGGTAATTAGCCTTATTCAAAATGTATATAAAAACTTAACTTGTTTACTTGTTGACAAGGAAACTCATATTGACACATTAATGATACGCGAACAATAGATCACCGTTATAGTGAATATCTGGACTCTCGAATCGCTATTTCATTGCATCCATATTTCACTACACCAACAACAATGAAGCAAACATGGACGGATTTGCTGAAAATGAATTCTTCACTGTATTCGAGTTCGATGTAACTGTGTTTAACTGTACTGAATTGGTGATTATTTTAATCAGATGTTAGTTTATAACAATACTGTATCACAATGATGAAACTTTATTTGTTATTGTGTTATTATCAATGGGGTTTAACGCTGTTTTTGAACAACTATTCAGCGGCGACCGATTCACCTAACCAGTTTTCCTGGACTGTACTCTAACAAGTACTGACTTACTCTTCCACAAGGATCCGGCAACTTCTCTATACATGGAGGAAAATCGACATTTTGATCAAATTTTCATAGACGAATATGACCTGCCGCGACCGGGATTCAAACCCAGAGCCCAGCACACTAACCACTGGACCACAACCGCGGCGGATAAAACTTAATACTCATCATCTGTGGTATATCAGCAATAGAAAAAATTACCAAGGAGATGCATATGGTTGGAACTCTCTGTGATATATATAGGTCCATCCATGAGTTTTTCCGTGCAGTCACTGTGACATGAGCCATGAGCGGCGTACCCCAGAGTGCCAGGTGGGATGTCTAAACTGGCCTGACCAATCATCAATACGCCTGCGTTGTTCGGACGCAGTTTCGGTGTTAAATGTAATATCATTCCAGAACTGTCCACATAGCCTGATTTCAGTTGTGGGTTATTCCAATGATGCTGAAAATATTAGATTAGATTTTTGGCACTAAACACCATTTTACTAAACAACAATACCAGCATTTGATTAGTATGTCAGGAACATGAATTGCTATTGCTGATAAAACTAACATATCAATTTAGTAGACAAGTATCAACAATTTTAGCTTAACATACGTTACGTAAAATCATACATGAATTTTTAATGTGATAACCAGTCCATATTACCTGCATGTAAGCATATTTAAATCCCTGAGACCCACCAACAAGAATTCCCAGTTGTTCATTATAGCATTGTCCGCCGCTACCAACTCCCCAGAGAGCTATAAGCGACTGACATTCGTTCATTCCATCGCCACATTCGAAGGGTTGCATTAATGGTATTGGCGCTACCTCAGCTGTCAAAAAAGTGTTTATAAAATATGCCTCAAGTCCAAGAGGTGACCATTAATGGGATTTAGTTCCCTATTTCGTCCAGTTGCACGGCTCTTGTTTTCATCCGCACAATAGATATTTTATAAAACATTATAATTTAACCCAAAATTACATTAGAAAAAGAAACAAATTCACAAAATTCGAACCCGTTCATTAACAGAAGACGTATAACACTTTGTTCCGATGAATATGCACACTTCGCAAAACACAAAATTATAAAGCAAAAGGGACGAAAGCTTTAAAAGAAAGTTTGAAGTTGTTTCAGATATATATATTCGCACAAAATGAGACCAAAATTAAACTTCTAGCTCAATCCGTTGCCGAAGAATCGAACGAGATACATTAGAATTTGACCCGATTTCACGCACCCTCGCACGCACACACAATAAAAACACATGTCGCGAATGTATCAATTCTCTCCGAACAACAATTCCCTCTTAAGAACAACACTTTTTGGACTCCGACAAGTGTTGCTCTTCGGAGGAAGCACTGTACATGTAATTCAACTAAGTCTTGTTGTTTGTACTATTTCAATAGATAACTGAATTATCACAACGTATTTCAATTTACCAACACTGATGTATCAAATCCTATTCCAATAGCTTATCCTTAGAATTCAAATATGATGCCTATCACCTAGTTTTATTTGGTTGGTTATTTTTCTAAACTAAGGAGGTATTCGGAAGACCCTGTATTATTCGAAATCATTAGACATTAGTTGACACATGGTACCCGGCCTCATCTCCTCATTGTTTTCATTAATGCAGCATTGTAAGAACAAAGCTGACGAGCATAATATGTTTCAGGTAACCAGAATATTTGTTTTCATTGCAATCGGATACCAGCCATAAAATTCAAATTTTCTCATGAAGCATTCGGAAATTACCGTCAGTTTTAACCTAGATTCGGGTTATATTCTAACAACCCTATCCATTGCACAGCGGGCGAATGTACTTAAGACTCAGCCGACATTTCTCCATAAACCAATCATGGATGTGGGAAGGTGAATGACATTATTTCTGTTTTGTCTATGGTCGTAATTGTTTCGTGTCTTTTAATGTTCCGGTTTTAGTACAGCCATAGAGCACTCGTAGACGTCATCATAATTATTTTTTTCAGTTCAATATGACGTCATATATTTATTTATCTTACCTCGTACAGAATACTTGCTGTTGATTGGTTGAGCCGGGTCACGTGCTGATCTAATATTTTACGAAATTAGGTCAGAAGCTATTGATATCCAGTCAGTTATCATAATTTCAAAATAAAAAGGCCGAGATGGCATGAAAGTTTGGAGAATTGATTTATGAATGGTAATCGGGAAGATAGATTCGTTACATGGCTTCTTACTGACCCGATACGGTGTGATACAGGGTCAGTAAATAATCTTGCCCAGTATACCGAATTGAGTCAGTAAGACGCCATGTAACTAATAACATGACGTCACTTGTTTCACTGAGAACGCTAAATTGTGTTGTTGTTGCTGTTGTTTTTTGTTGTTGTTGTTTTGTATAAGTTAGGTTTACTAGAGGAGAGAGAAGCTGTCGACTTATTATTTATGTTTGATATTTATAGTGTTTCTTGTCGTTTATTTATTAAGGTATGTTATGCTGTTTCCCCGGGTTGGCTCCCTGAAGCTTCTCTACAGACCGTTCTAAGTTCTAAGATTTACATAAGTACGAGTCATTGCTAATTTAAAACATTAGTAAACATTGAATTAAATTGAGTAAATGTACCTCCAGAGCAGCCAAACACTAAGATATGATGCATGACCTCTTGGTTGGCGATGACTGGATCATAAGCTATGAGGTGATATTCTTTGTCCATTGGGAGTTCAAACATTACGCACATATACGTTGTTTCTTTTGATGGAACAGGTGTTTCCGGGAGTCGAATTGTGTAGTTAAATGTCTCTGAAAATTATCAAGAAACCGTAATGTTTCATATAGGAGACTCATAACTACTTTAATTCTTCGAAATTTGTTTTCTCTTTAATACTTGAAATCTCAGACTTAAATGCTTTGAACTGCAAGGACACGATGTCAATATGTAATGCATGTACATTCTAGCTGCTCTGATTGTATTTACGAGAGTCATCCGTAAAGTTCCTGGACGTTTTACGTCATAATTTTATATACATTGAATATAACATATGAACAGAGGATATGCCAAATATCAAAGCGTGATATAGACTGATAAGAAATATACGTTACTTAGATCAAATGCATATACGGAACCACGGAGCACTATGAACAACGTACATTACATCGACGCCAGATGTTAGATAATGTACAAACAGACATTGAGACATTATATATCGCTGTTTTGCAAACCAAAGTATCACTACAACCAAAATAAGGTTAGGTTGACCACGTACTTTCCGGAGGACCCCCGTACTTACCGGGTTCATATATGGCCTCACACCTCGGAGAGCTCTTGTCTTCACAAATTACAAACGACGGTTTACCATCACATCGGCTACTTGAGAACGGTTCGCATATCCCTGCATCATAAAGGTTATCAATATTCTTTATTCTGAGTTATGACTGGGATACAATGCGATGTTGCCTGAATTTGCACTTCAGCATGCATGTACAAGTATCCAGGAACCTCCGTGTAATGCCGTACAACATATTTGTGCACGTAACTAGTTTAGAAAAGTTTTGGCAAACCAAGAAACTCCTCAACATTTATAACACATTTTAGACTAAGGTTTTCCAAGTGTTACCTGGATGAGACAAGCCAGTGGTGCGTTTGGGGTTTGAACCTGGTGACCACTCACAGTCTGGATCACCGAGTTCTTCACCATTTGTCATACCATCATCATCAGAATCTAAATTACAAATTTCCTCGTTCCAAACCTGAAATATCCGGTTTTAGTGAAAGTAGTATTTTGGGGAAGGCGGGTATTTTGTGTGTTTTTTGTCTAGGAATCCTATTCTCATACGTTTCTATCACGTATCAGTCTATGTATAGGAAAAGGACACAGATTCCTAACTGTGTCACATCTTTATAAGTGTCTCTTGCCGTAATCAACATTACTTTTTACCCGCTCATCAGTATTTCTTCATTTTGATATTATATCCTCTGATTTCTTTACTGCACTTTTTCAGGACGTGTTTTTTTTGGTGGCAAGGATTTATGGAAGAAGTACTTATCTTGATGTAGAGGGTTATATAACTACTGTGATCCATCTAAGGATACTCTCCAGTTATAACATGTATCTGTTCTCGTAAAAGTATCATAGATTATTGTTTATGTATGGGGAAATTACAACGAACTTCGTTCAAATTTCTGCCTAAGCAATCTGCATTTTGTCTTTAATCCTCATTATCTAGTTTATCAATTTAAGAATGAAGAGAGAATGAAGACCTTACATGATCAGTTTAAATGAAACTAAAGCCGAATATAGGAAAACGATAAATATAATTACGGTGAGTTTGAACTTACCAGCCCGTGTTCCTGAAAGTCCATTCCAAATACATTTCTAGCCCCTGCGCCATCTTTATTCTTATGGCCAACGCCTTCCCATATGGAGCCTTCTATACAAGGATGAGGAACCCTGTCTCCATTTGGGATTCTCTCCCTATACGAATAATACCCCAAACTTGTTGCGACAAATAGACTCGCTATTTGAAATCTGAAAGGTACGTAAGTGTACACGTCATCAGATTATACTTTCAAGTTGATGTAAGGTAAACAATGGATTCTTATAAATGAATTCAACCTTTATAATACATGTATTTCCAATTGACTCACGGCTAACACGGAATACACAAATTACCATAGGGTGATTTTGACAAAAACGTTATTGTAAACATTTATTCCAATACAAATAAAATGCTACTCTAAGACTAGAAGATTCTGACATAAACGCAATACATTGTTTAGATCTAAAGTTAGATTATCAGTAAAGTAATACAATTAGTAGGATTTGAAGAATAAATAATTTAATGTTTCATCAGGAGATTTGAAGATCAGAATCCACAGTAAGATCATATACACCACGGATATTTTTGCGTCACTTTTGATTTAAATTTCATGGACTCAATTATTAACCCATTTTAGGATATACTTTATTTACTTAATGATTGTTTGTGTGACTTTAAAATCAAATTGGCAGCGCAGTAAATGCACGAACACGTATAATAACAGATTTAAGATTGTCAATGGAATTTTGTATGTTACATTCATCAAACAATATACAATCTAAACTGTGTTTGCGGCCACCTCCAATTAATTCTCACCCTGTGAATAAAGGCCATTCTTTGAAAAAAAACATCATTATTTAGAACAAACGGATCTCTAAATAAAGGTCATCTGTCGATAAAGACCACATTTTGTCTTTCCCAAGGGTGGCCTTTGTTCACAAGTTTGACTGTATATAACTTATTAAGACACTCATTTTTATGCACTGCTGCATTGAAAGAGAAAAAAGTCACATGAACAAGAATACTTTTCTTATCACATTGAACACTTTTTAAGTAGTTTTATTACTCGTACGTGTTTAAAACAGAGAAATTGTGTTTGATTGTTGTATGAGTTGTATAACTGTTGTACAAAATAATTACACAAATTATCTTTATAAAAGTTATTTGTTGAAAATGAAATATTTATATATTTATGAACTGAATGTTGGTGCATACATAGACGAATCGGACGGGACAATTATTATCTATCGGTACAAGTGGAAGCAGAAACGTTCTCGAATGAATTTGATCACAATGAAATAATGCAATAAAACCTTACATTCCGTGTCTTTAAATATGCTCTCATTTTCTCAGTTAAATTACACATTTATAATTCATATGATTAAATTCTAATATTTGTATTTTTATTTGAAATGACGATGTATCTGAATATTTCATAATAAAGTATAACCCCTGAAACCGGACCCCCTTCCGGTCTGGCCAAAAGTCCGTTTTTCTGAGAATTCCGGTTTTCCTAGAACTATCATTTATAAATTTGTAGATTTGGAAAAACATCCGATTTTCAGAGAATTCCGGTTTTCAGGGTTTTACTGTATATTGAAGCATATTACATTATAATCATCTATTATATTAAGTGTAAGTAGCTTACATCACACTAGACTTTCATTTTCAATCGCTAATATTCAAATGGAATAATTACGGTTTGAAATAAATCTGTCTTACCTAAAAAATGCCATGTTCGGAATTGATCCTTTTGAAACACTGATGAAAATGGCGACAGTATTTTTAATTTTGTAGAAGATATATTCCAATATATTCTGCCAATTAAGACAATATGTCATGAAAAGATTTCCAAGCGGGACTTGGTAAATACTTTGTAAATCTCAAACTCCGAAACAAGTAACAAACTCAAAAACATGCGTACTTTACTCTGCTTGCTTTCAAATAAAAAAATACTGAGGTAAAAATGTGACCGTTGTTTACGACGTATCTATAGATGTATGCCCAAATTAAGACGCTAACAATGTTTCATAACAGCAGTACATAAGTAGTACACAAATACTTGATAGAGCTAATCAGGATATGGTACGTTCAATTATTCTGCGCGTGAATTTACAAATGTTTGTTTTATATTTTTAATGACCACTCTTGTTAAATCGTTTACATGAACACAGAGGACATAAAACAGAGTTTTTTAACTGCTTCAAGTGAGCTACTTTCTAATTTCAACAAAAACATAGTAATGACGCTTGAAAACACTTTAAGTCCGTTATGCTTAAACACGACTTGCGTTACCTTAATTTAGGTCATAAATTGAAAACATCCGTATATAAGAATTTGTATTTTATCCTGTACAGGATCTTAGCATATGCATCATGTACTTACAAGATATTAGGATATGTGTTATATCATGTACACGATATTACAATATGTATTGTATGACTGAGTGTTTATTTCATAACCGTCTGGGGGCTCCGAGATCGAGTGTTTATTTCATAACCGACTGTGTGCTCCATGGTCGACTGTTTATTTCATATCTATCTGGAGGCACCGCGGTCGAATGTTTATTTCATATCTGTCTGGGGGCTCCGAGGTCGAGTGTTTATTTCATAACCGACTGTGTGCTCCATGGTCGACTGTTTATTTCATATCTGTCTGGAGGCACCGCGGTCGAGTGTTTATTTCATATCTGTCTGGGGGCTCCGTGGTCGAGTGTTTATTTTATAACCGACTGTGGGCTCCTTGGTCGAGTGTTTATTTCATATCTGTCTGGGGGCTCCGTGGTCGAGTGCTTATTTCATAACCGTATGGGGGCTCCGCAGTAGAGCGTTTATTTCATATCTGTCTGGGGGCTCCGTGGTCGAATGGTTATGGTCTTTTACTTACAATCACTAGCTCCTTACCACTGTCAGGAAGCTGTCCAGCTGGCTTTGGGAAGGTGCTTCTACCGAGGAGTACGGCTTGCGTGTTCCTCCACCGTTAAATCTGGAAAATATCGCTAATTGACCCTGGTTGTTGGTGCGACTTTAAATCTCTTTTATATCTGTCTGCGCATGTGATTGCGCACTACGCTGCAACTTACTTGAGTGTGCATTGTTCGTATGAATGTAACAACTTAAATTTTATCATTGGATGATAACAGGTTGTTATATAGCATAAATACGTATTCATGTACATGCGTTTGTGCATATTTATTAATAAACACACGACCACCTTGTTATAACGACCACTTATTTTCGGACAGGTCCATATTGATTCCCTCGTAATTGATCTTGATAATGAGACCACCTCATTATTACGACCCATTTTTAGGGCTCCAAAGATGGTCTTATAAGCATATATAATCCTTTTGCTACATTACCCAGTTTGTGCTGACTAGATAACAAATACAATTATAATACGTGTATGTGTTTTGCAGGCATAACAAGATTTGATATTCGTCTAGTTATTTCACTATGTTACCATCATGTAACAGTCAAACACTCACATACATAAATCGTAATGTTGTAAATCCGACAAAAACATGATCGTGGATGACAATCTTTGTACAGTGGAAGTACGTTTTGGTCTCAATTTACCCAAATCTCTTAACATAATCGTTTTGTTAGTTTTATATTCTGAATTGTTCATATCACTTAAGACAAATGATGTATTGTAGGTGAGGGATGACTTTGGTCATCGTTTGGTTGTGTCATTGCATGTCACTCGTTTGTACCTTCGTTTTTTGTCCATCTTCCTCCAGTGAGACACCACTTTGTAATCAACAAATCAGTGTTACACACAGACATGATTGAATGCCGATATAAAATCATAACGTAAACACTAGAAAAATGTCACGTGCGTAAGCAAGCAGTTTTATTACAAAAGTAAATAATATAAAAAAAATACATTAATGTGTGGTATATTTCCATAGTTAGTTATCTGGATTAGATTTATTTGTTAATATACAATATCAAATATAGTAATGAATACAAAACGAATGTAAAGTCACAAAAAGAACAAAGCCAATGACGTCATTAAAATAACACAAAGAACAAAACCAATGACGTCATCAATATTTGTGCCGGACGGAAGATGGCGCCGGTGTTAGTTTCCTCGATCTGTTGTTTGTACTTCTCGACTGCAAGTATGCTGTCACAGGAATCTAAGCGAGAGAACCATTCTATCGTCTGCAGACGTAGTTCACCTGACGAATAACTGAGAGCCATAGCTCGATAAAACGATCCCGCGTCACCCGAAAAACATGGCTGTTTCTTTAAATTTCTGACATACTTGAGACATTCCTGGCGACATCTACCTGGTAAGCAGAGGGTTGCCACTGATTCATACATTTTAGCCGTATCTGGGTTGCTGAAACAATGAAGGGGAACAATTCAATGGTTGTTAGCGACATGATCATTAAAGGGAAGCTACTTATGTTATTGCAGTAAGACAATAGTCATACTATTGCTTACCGGCTAGCAGCAAGCCAACTAAAAACAATGACATATTAAATCATTATCTCCTAACTTATAGTTTACATGATCCAACCATACGAATATGATATTACACATTAACCAACCTGCGTGTATGTTTTTTGCTTTTACCTACATTCATGCTGAATCAGTAATGAGCGGAAGAGATAACGTGAAGGGATGTTAAACAGGAGTTACCGCTCAGGCCAATGTGTCATGTAAAAGATATCGTTTTATGAAGACGATAATCCTTAAATATGGTCTTGTATTTATAAAATGAAACGTTTTTTTTTTGTTTTTTTTTTGATATTGTGCAAAGAATCACCTATCAAATGCATACATTTAGTAAATGTTAATGAACGTGATTAACAGAAACACATGCGCCACATCAGGGCATCAAATGCTCTGGTGTACCTTAGATTGCGTTGATATCTGATAACGGATACATACAAAATACAACACAAGCATGACCAAAACGTACAATAAAAAAGTGGTTACACTACCTGAAATCACTCAATTTATCAAAGTCACAACCGCGTCTCTTTGTCTGATAATTAATTTCACAATGGCTTAAGCTCTTCCAAGCAACACATTCTGCAATGAAATATTATGTGTTTACTACTACATGTATTATGTTATGAAAAACAACACAGAAACACTACAAACAAAATTCTTGTATCCCGCCTTTTCTATCAATGTGGCCTATATCCAATTGTTAGAATTATATGTATATTTTTCCCTTTTAATCCGTGGATTTGTAGATTTCTACACGTTTGTTTGTCTCCTTTCTCCAATTACACGTTGATTTAGTCGTTGGATTTTCTGCATAATCAGGACGGACGAATGGACAGATGGCCATTGGATAGACTGTATCTACGACATATATCTCACCTCTTCAACATTTTAGCAGATCTCACTTTTACTAGCAACACATTTACCAAATCCAGACACCAAGTAGTTCTTGTCGTCCGTTTTGTACAGAATTACCAGCAGTGTAAGCGTGGTTAAATTTTTCCGGAATTTTCCGGAACCTCCGGTTTTCCCAGGTCGGTACCCTACTGTTTTTATTGCTTCCGTGACACCGAGGTTAAACTTACAGTTTATTTTGGAAAATTTTCACCTTTACCCATGTGTTATTGTAACTGGAAGTAGGTCACAGTGATTATTGACATAACATCATAGTATTGTTCAAGTTTGATCATCAACATAAGTATCCAAGACACAATGCCTGATCAGCTGTGTTAAAAGCAGTTAGTTTTCTACGATATGTCCATCTAATATCATCACTTACCGCCAGTCCTCAAATTTTCTTTCGGGTAATATGTGAGAAAAGCCAGGCACATCTCATCAAACGTGGCTTCACCGAAAGTTGTTGTGACGTTTCTAGTTGTGGCTTTGAACATACAAGTTGTCTTTAGCTCATCACCTGGGTCCATCCTCACCGGTGACGTGTGCCTGGGAGATACATTGATAATGAGAATGATTTAAGTATTTTTTTCTGTTTTTTTTTATAAAGTTGTTCTAAAGCCTTTAAAATATCTGATAATATGACCTTCTCCGATGTACATCCTTATTTATACATGGGTATTTTGTGCAGCATTCATTGTTCGCTTGCTTAATTTATATCCTCATACATTGTACACGCATTGGATAATGAAATAAGCTATCTGTCTATCATTTCACTAAACTGGCTAATGAATTTAGGATTGTTGGGTTTGTGTAACTGATTACCATATGCATACAGTCAAATGTAGATACATAGAAATAAAGTAACTTTCTATTGATACAACTGCGTTCATTGTAAGTCATACACTCCATTGTATAGACAATGTGTTATATTTGTCATTGTTTTTTTCCGTATTATTGCTACGTGAACAAAACTAAGAGGGGGAAAACGCATCGACTTATTAAGCGGTGCACGAGTTCTAAAATCGTCACGTAGGATTTATTAAAACATTGATGGTTGTTAACTGTAGCATAAAACTAAAATCTGTAATGTCAAACTGACCATAACGACCGGAAAAAGAAAATGTTGGAGCACTTGCAGATCGTTCA
Organism: Lutraria rhynchaena; assembly: GCA_008271625.1. NCBI lineage: Eukaryota > Metazoa > Mollusca > Bivalvia > Venerida > Mactridae > Lutraria > Lutraria rhynchaena. The sequence continues at coordinate 11,434,500 of VIBL01000001.1, read as the reverse complement.
TAACAAACAAATGCGTGTTTACATTCGATTCTTTTTGTGTCACATTGTGCCTATGTCAGGAACAGGCCCCACAGACCACATTACTTATACATTACGAAAAGATGTTTACTGAATGTAGATACGTACGTGTGTGTGATTGGTGTGTTGTAATCATATACACGATCCATGGCCAGAGGTGTGGATTTACCGTCTCTTAATCGTTCTGTGTACTGACCTCGTCCTTAAATTAAAAAACAAGTCATTTAAACATGCGTGAAAAAAAAACCTACACAATGCGAACACATTCCTGGACTTTGCTTTCAGATGTTTAGTCCCTAATGCCATTAATTGAATTGAATTCAGGATTTCATCATCTGTTTTTGGTAACCTGCCTCCCATTACCTCGTTAAGCGAAATAAAACAAACACAATGTAAATTGCATGTCGGAGATCGCCTGTCTATTTACCAAACTTCATCACAATAAATCAAGTAAGGTCACCATTGTTAATGTCATAGTTGATCCAATACATTGGCGCTTTTCTACATTGTTACTTTGCAATTCATGTTATAATCGTCTTGGCGTATTTAAAAATATTGGGAAGCACCTCACGCTATGCTGGCAGTCACGATAAGGTATCCATGTCGTTGCTGAAATATTCACTTTATTAAAATCCTGAACAATGAATAAATCAGTGTACCAGAGGCCAGAAAAAATAGCTGTGTTTACAGTTACTCGACCAACTCTATCATTTACATCGACCCTAATGTTTCTAACGGCAAAATTCAAAGTACGGAAATATTTGGGTTATGAATTCCTAATTCGTTTGCTCACAAGAGGTTTTGCACTGGGTGTAACGCTGTTTTTCAACGATGTTTCAGTAATATATGCAGTGGTCGATCCTCCTAACCGGTTTTCCTGAACTATGTGCTAACCAGTATTAACTTACGCTTCCACAGGGAGCCGGCACTCAAAAAAGGTGTTCAAAAAATACAAAAGAAAGTATTTTGAACTACCTAACCTATTTCTTTGGGGTTAGGTAACCCTAAATATGGCTATTATTTCTAGTCTCACTAATTTATTGCAATTTACCTAGAAGATGCATATGGTTCATGACAGTGGAAATATAGATTGGTCCATCCATAATCTGTTCGGTACAGTCACCATGACATGAACCAATGGCAGAGTAACCCAATGTGCCGGGCGGGATCTCTAAATTGTATTGACCAATCATCAGCACGCCGGCGTTGTTTGGGCGGAGCTTCGGAGTCAAATGAAATACCATTCCGGAACTGTCCACTTGGTTTGATTTCATTTGCGGGTTGTTCCAATGGTGCTGAAAAGAATCAATATACAATTTTGTTTTCAAACCATTTGTAATGTTTGATTCTATTTCTTTTACAAAAAATCTCTTTATCTCGAAGAGTCGTCGGAACAGACTGAAAGTTCGAGATAAACGAGGTGCTTGCAACGAGGTATTTACTTGTTTGTTACACAACTAAGAAAAATATTGACAGGGTTTTACATACTCCTCGAGATAATTCGGTTGCTCGTGACATTAATGCCGGTAGTTACGAAGTTTTACTGTATATATAATCGATTAAATCATTATTTTTGTCTGATCAATATCATTTCAATACATCATGTATCATTTAAGTCTTAGTTCTATGGTAGGGTGTGAAGTATCAATACTTCATGTTATTTGTTTCAAAGTCTGTACTTGCACAAACACCACCGTGTTCATACCATAACGCTAAGATTATCTTAAATTTAAACTTAGTTAAAAGCTCCAAAGTATTCTACATGAGTGGCTACATGATATGAATGTGGTCTACCTGCATGACAGCGTATCTAAATCCTCTGGCACCGCCAACAAGAACTCCCATTTGTTCATCATAACAACTCCCACCGCCTCCAGCCGCCCAGAGAGCCATTATAGAACGACATCCATCCATTTCATCACCGCATTCAGTAGGCTGCATTAATGGTCCAGGAGCTTCCGTGACTGTAAAAGATGATAATACAATATGTGATTACTAAGAGTTATTCTAAGCTTCCAAAATAGACCGGATTCATTTAAAGGGCGTATTATTGGCGACCGTTTAGCAGTTAGATGCATTGCATTGAACTATACGTAATCAGTTCGCATACCTCCTTCACAGCCAAACACCAATGTGTGATGCATCACTTCAATGTTTGTAATGACTGGATCATACGCTACAAGATGATATTCTTGGTCCGTTGGTAACTCAATAGTTACACACATATATGAGGTTTCCTTTGCTGGAACTTTAGTTTCCGGGAAACTTGCGGTGAAGTTGAACGTTTCTGAAAGTAAAATCGATTACATAGAATTGTTATTATTAGTGTTGTGATTGCAGGCGTCCGACCAACTTCTATTCATTATATAAACGTGCACATTAGTACTTGTATAATCTGTACAGAAATATAGTGAGTAAAATGGTCATGAAATAGTTCATATCACCTAATTAGACAACATTTCGCAACACTTTATTGAACAGAAACTGGTTGTAAGCTCCCTACCTGTCGGTCAAATTACTAGAATATGTTCTAATGTTTGGTTAAAATAAGTCAAGTACATGTATTTTGATTTATGCGGATTGTCTCATGTTTTTATCGCTATAGAAGAAGAATAAAAACGGCGTGCTTTGTCAAAAAGTGGATCTTCTCGTTTATTCGTACAACTACATGCATAAAATCAAGAAGTCTTGAAAGGATTTCCCGAACTTTGTATTACTTTGTGTTAGAAATAACACAAAAATGTTTTTCGGAGGACTGAGAACTGATGAGTTCGCGTATTACAATCAAACTTGTTAACAAAGGCCACTCTAGGGAGAGACAAAATGTAGCATTTATAGACAGATGGCTTTTATTCAGAGGTCAGTTTGTTCTAAATAATCAATGACGATTATGTATTTGTGGTATTTATTCACAGGGTAGCCTTTATTCAGAGATGGCTGCAAACACATGTTTGTCTGAAGTTCAGATACGTGATGATGGCCAAGTATCAATAGATAATGAACGTGCCAAAAGAGACAGCGTCTTATGGAGTTTGTATATACATTTTGTTGTAGGAAAATTAAAATTCACATGAATCTGAAAAACAATATTGTTTGATGCGGTTACCTGGTTCGTTTATGACTCCACATTTTTGTCCGCTGGTATCCTGGCAGTTAACAAAAGATGGCTTTCCATCACATCGACTGCTTGAGAATGGCTGACACACTCCTGTAATTTACCGAATGTACGTGATGGATACAATATGTATGTGACGTATGCAATACGTAAGTGACAGATACAATATGTAAGTGACATGTATAATATGTAAGTGACACACACAATATGTAAGTGACACAATACGTAAGTGACACATACAATATGTAAGTGACACAATACGTAAGTGACACATACAATATGTAAGTGACACATACAATACGTAAGTGACACGTTCAATATGTGACTGACACATACAATACGTAAGTGACACTATACGTAAGTGACACACACAATATGTAAGTGACACAATACGTAAGAGACACAAACAGTACGAGTTTTTCTTCAATAGTGTCGTCTAACAGATGTAAGAAGACTGACTGGCGCGGTAAATGTTACTGAATATCGGTAGTTGGAATCTCACGAAATGTTCTATGTCCAATAATTTAACTCGTACAGATCTCTCTTAACGTGGAAGTTAGCTGCTATTTAAAGTGTCCTGTTATAAACGTAAAAAGACACCTTTTGAATAACTCTGTCGGGGTATAGTTGTATAATGTTTCTTATTGAAAGATTTGAATAAAGACTATTATGTAGTGTATCGGAAAACGATTTTAAAACTACATTTGTATTATGAACGAACTTATGCATGGGGTAAAATAAGTTAATTGGTTAACCCGTTTTTTGAATATTTTTTATATAGATGGCAGAGATATATACACGTAAGGGTTTACCTGGATGAGACAAGCCAGAGGTATATTTAGGGCTTGAACCTGGTGTCCACTCACAATCTGGGTCACCGAGTTCCTCACCATTTGGCATGCCATCACCATCAGAATCCATTTCGCAAATGGTTTTATCCCAAACCTGAACAATAATAATAAAACAAATAAAACTACACAAACTTCTGTAAAAACTATACAATTGAAATGAAATACATAATGACGTTTGCACTTATTTGGGCAAGTAAAATGATTACCATTTTTTTCACTGGGGTTTTACGTCACTCTAAGAAGCGAGAGTCATTTGGCGACTTTTCCAGCTTTAACGATGGGGGAAGACACCAGGCGTACAACTGGGTAGAATCACCGACCTTCCGTGAGCTAGACAGCTTCCTGGTATGTGAAATTTGTTTGGTCCGGTGGTATTCTAACATGGTAAACACCGGTGATTGGCTAGTAATGACTAGTCATAGACCAAAACTACTCTACTACAGAAGACCCTTCTAAATTTATTTATGAACGAAGGGAAATCGCAGTTCGTGAGGTCTCTATTGAAGCTGTCGTAATGGTTTACTTAAATTATATGACGTTGGGAAAACAATTTTTCATCCAATCAAACACAAACTGAATTGATTTATCACAGTACTTATAACAAGAGAGGAAGAAAACTAACACACTTTTTAAAATTGTGTGAATAAGGATTTCAAACCACTATGTCCAACGATATACAGTTAAACCTGTGTTTCTGGCCACCTCCGAGTAAAGACTACCCTGTGAATGAAGGCTAATCTTTGAAAAATCGTCACTAGTTATATAAAACAAACTGCCCTCCGAATGAAGGTCATCTGTCAATAAAGGCTACATGTTGTTTTTCCCAAGGGAGTCCTTAGTTTACAGGTTTGACTGTATACATATTATACATATCTTATGGATACTTTTTCAAAACATCTTGTATGTAAATCATATAACCCGTCTTAACAGATTTCATGTTTTGTAACATTTACTTATTGATTAATATTCTAAAACATCTTCGTCTTCTTTATATATCTTTATATACATATTGAATGTATTTTGTCGTTCGCGTTACATACTAAGCTAAATGCATGAAATAAACTAAGAATATTGAGTACAAAGTTTTCAGCTTGGACAAGTGGCCACCACACATACGTACCAGTCCGTTTCGTTGAAAGTCCAGCCCGAACATGTTCCTGGTTCCAGCGCCCCCTTTATTCTCGTGACCAACACCATCCCATATGGCGCCGTCTATACAAGGATGAGGAACATTGTATCCGTTAGGTAGCTTATCCCTAAAAGAGGGATATCCTTGGCATGTTACCACAAGGATGCAAGCAATCAGGATCCTAGAATAGATATACGAGAACAATAACAAAACATCCACGGCTAATTTACAGGAAATAAATCTTGTCTCCTCCTGTATGAACAGTATTATAAGACATTTTTGATAGGATTCAATGAATTCGCCGCGCAATGTTGAAATTTAGTAGCACTGGTCACAATATAAATTTTGTATGGTAATGTCTTATCTTACAGCAGGTGTCTGAAAGTTTAGTTATTGACGCTTTTATATTTGTATTATGTTTTATAAAGTGCCCGGATACGAATAGTCGATTTTATAGTGCACTTGAAAAACTTGAACTGTTGAAAATCACACGGGTCAATTTGAAAATGGTTAAAAAATAGGACCATCACGTAATTTATAAGCGCGGTTAATACGTAGAAGAAACATTAATTGCTTCGGTAAACACCGGTATTGCGGATCAAATATCTGTTAAATACGACCGCAGCAATCACTAATAGTCACGTTTAAAGGTAAGCTATCCAAACAAAGTCAATGAAAGTACAGACAAGTATGTTAATTTTACTACAAATTAAACCACGAAACACATAAAGATCTCTGCATCCAATCTGAAAGCTGCTATATTTGTATAGTAAATAAACTATTGTCAATCTGCTGTCACATCTGAGAGGTAAAGTCCAGCACAGACAAGTGTATAATTCAATTTGTCGAGTCATTGAGTGTAGCCAACATTATTATATTTCAATGGTAAGATTTAAACAAAGATAGAATTTAAACATTGCCAGCAGTAATTCTCACGATAAAATCTCTGGTTCATTTTCACAAATGAACAAAAAAGTTCAAAAATGGTGTTAATCGAAGCTTGTTGCGGACAGTTTTTATTTCTTAAATTAAATTGCTTGAAGATATATCTTGCGCATATTTGACATCAAAGAACAGGCGAATTTCTAAATAAGAAGTTTAAACATCCACGATCAAATATATTGAACATTTTTAAGAAGCGAAGATCACCGGAGTTAAACGATGAACATCCGGAAATTTACGATTTTTAAACCACGTGATATGAATATTAATTCAATAAAAATGGTGGACGATCAGAGTCGAATTGGCAATGTTATATTATGTAATCTAAATACAGATACTTAACATGAATACAACGAATCACGCGAGCCATAAATACGACAGAAAAACATGGTCATCATTGTTAATTCTGTAAATCACTTTTTTTGTAATCGCGCGACTATCATAACAGGTACTTGGCTGTTAATTAATGTACAGATAGATAATTAGGGATGGATATCAATTATGCGTTACATATGACCACTCCTGCAGAGAATATCCGAATTCTAGGATACTCGTGGGTTTTATATAAAAAAACTAATACGAATGCTCTCCATCTCTGATATTATTAGGTTGAGCTTTTTGTGTCATGGTGTAAGCTTGATATAAATTTTCATTCAGAAAGCGTGATTAACGTTGCCTAAACCGTCGGAATGAAGAGAAGGCCATTCGATTATATGGTTAAATATTCAACGGTGAGCGAACACAGGACTATTATTATTATTTGAAGTATGCTTAGAAAAGCCACTCGATGCCCACGTTATGAAGCATAAAAAATTATATTGTGTCTAATGTAAACACTCTCACAATGTTAAGTTGCGTATAACAGCAAAAATCAACTTGAATTTGTTCAAAAGGAAGACATTTGTAATCTGAACCTATTATTGCAAAATGCGATGTGCAAATGTATGCAAGCACAACGCATAATACCCTTGCTAAATTACGACTAACTATAAAAGTAATGTCATCTTTATTCATACACAGGAATGTTATTCTCGTGAAATTATACAAAATTTGTAATTCTTTGCCAAAAAAACGTTTACTTTTATATTTAGATTATCAAAACATTGCCACTGTAGCTTGTTAGTTCTATACGGAGACGAAGGTCAGTTGTGACAGGAGTGTGTTTTTGTTTTGTTTCTGTTGACCTTTTAAGAACTTCCGGTATGCATAAATTAACGATCTCCCGTAGCACTTCATTTGCTATTTCTGATGAACCGCTTTAAACATCGCTTTAAACATTGATTATACAAATCAATTTGTAGAGACGGAAGTGTTGGTTTCAAATTTGCCAGATATATCTTTAAGAATTCAGCCGAAGAAAAAATAATTAAAATCAAATTTAGAATAATTATATAAGCATTTATAGCCAAGTAGTTTTTTGTATAAATGTCACTCGGACATAACATGTTTGTGTGAAATTTAAAATAGAACTATTTTATGACATTGTATTCATCCTGGATCTTTCAATACAATCTGGAGAGTGTTAAAAACTTTTTACACATATTTGAGAATAAGATTTAATTCAGAAGAGCTGCAATACCTCGGAACGCAGTCAACTATGAAATATAAGTATGCAAAGCAGACAATAAGAAGAAAATATGTACGAGAAATTCAAACATTGTACGATAACTAAAATAAACATTGGTCGAAAAGATTCGAATGTCGATAAGACCTGTTTGTACCTACTTCTGTTGAAATATCTGTCTTAAAAGTTCTGGAGGTTATTTATTGAATTTTGGCCCTAGTTCAATAACTATGTAAACAGTTGCTTTGTGTGCGTTTTTTTTAAGATTGGACATGGTCTGAAGTTTAGTACCACATCCAAACTTTTCATATTTGTTTTAATTTTATAATTCAAATTCCATTGAAATTATATGGGTGCACTGTGATATTGCTGAATAAAGCGTACATTTTGCAATGATTTCAATACGACTGTTTCGTGTAAAAGACGGTTAGGTTACGAGGTAACGAGGGGTTATCAAGAAGTTAAGGGGTAAACCTACAATTGAATTCTTAAAAAAATGTTTCAGAGTGCATATATTTTAATATCACTATGATTCGTACGTAAAAATCTATGGAAATCTACACACTAAACGAATATCATGTCATATACAGTTGTTTTTGTACGTTTTTTTTTAAGTTTGGACATGGTTGAAGTTTAGTGCCACGACCATAATTTTTAATCTTATTATGTTATATACAGTGGCGTTCCCCAGGTCGCAGCGTCATATTTTTCAAGGCGCGCGTCTTGTGATATTATGTTTGTCGCCCTTCCTATTTGCTTATTTCTTAAGTGTCGGAGGATTTTTGTGTGATCTAATTCATTAAAAGGCTACAGTTCTGATCGTCATTTTTATGTCTCACTTAAGCGCAAAGGTCCTATCATGACGAGGCTTATGTCCGCTTTTGAAAAATTTGAACTAAGGGCAAATGTCCCGAAGAGGTAAATGTCCGGAGCAAATATTACGCGACAATGACATGCAAAATAATAAGATAGAACAATATATGTGCAGTAAGTTACAATAATTGTTTTATCCAACAAAAAGCACCATTTTTTAATCAACCCGTTAATTTACCTTTTTTGTTTTTGTTTTGTGTTGGGTTAAGAAACACCTTGGGTTTTTAATGATTAAATAACAACTGATTAAAAACTATCTGTTTATAGGATAAGAAGTCTTACAGCGCTTACTGTATTAAAAATGTATCGATGTACATTTACACGCCGCGGAAACAAATAATATTATATGTACAGGTCGTATTATGGTGGTAGTCGCAATGTGAGGTTTTACTGTACATCATTATCATTATTACATATTACATATTTTTACATATATATGAATATATATAAATTATTCAATATAAAATTGTACATGTATCTTTAATACACCAAGTTCTATTTATTTGAGAAAACATGTTCTTACGTACCGCTTTGTCTTCATTAATTTTCTATATACTTATTGTCTACAAAATTCTAACAATTGATTTCAAATTTTTATTTTGTGTTTGCATAACGTATTTTGAATATTTACACCGCATAAAAATCCAGTTTAATAAAATACATTCGATATTTCAGACTACAAAACTTAAATAATTATCATAAGATATAGTAAGTATGATTTGTCTATTAAACGTAAAATAGTATTAACTAATAATCTATTTCAAATCCGTTTAGATTTAGTTTAATATTATAGAAGTAAATGTCTTACCTTAATCCAACCATGTTCGAAATCTATTGAAATGGTGTCCGTTTGTCGGTGCTATTATAATGGTTACGGTTGGGAGAACTTCTAACAATAATGGTCACCTTATATGCACATAAGAGTTCAAAATGTGTGTCCTAGTACAAAAGTAGCGGTGTTTCGTAACAAAATAAATGTTCTATATTTTGTAACAAACTATTCTGGTATTTGTGCTACTTTGTTTAACGTTGCATAGCGCAATATTGAAATAAGAATAAACTTAGTATTTACAAATGATCTTAGTGATATTTACTTCCTCAAGGTTTAAGTTTTTCTTATTTAAAAGTCCGATGGATTTTCTCAGTCAAATGTAAAATTTGAATTTATTAGGCTTAATTATTAAGCTTTATTAGGAAGTTTATAAAAACAAATAAATGTATAACAAATGAAACAATTCGAAAATCAATTTAAAATGAATAAATGCACGTTATCAAAAGAAATTCTTGCAAACAGTCCAATGTCACTGGATAAATCTCTTGAGCTATTGATTTTATATACTTTTATAACCACACAAAATATATTAATATTACCTTGCAAGGATCACGCAACTCTGCGTCATTCATTTTCATGTAAAATGTAAACATCATTTCACGCATCCTTAATTTCGCAAGATAATTCGCGATTGCATGAGCAATTGTGTGATGCACAAACATCGTTAAATGGAAGGATGGGCTATTCGTTGTAAGATCCGATTTCGTAATTATTTATTCATTGCCTTGAATAATTGTCAGGTATGGGAATGTTTTGTGAATTTTTTTCATATACAAATCATGTGAAGATCATTATACAAATATGAACATAGGTTGTAGTAATGGACCAGCGGTGGTTAAATTGTACGAGCACATATCTCTACTATATTACATGTTTATATTACGGATGATCCCTGTCTTATTTGATGACGATGTTTTATTCAATTACGGTATTTTTGACGGGTCAATATTGGTGGTTCAAATCATTCTGATTACAATCGTACTATCATAGATCCATTATTAATGCACGTGAATGGTTACTCCGCGAAGGTTCAAATCTTGTTTAGGGTAGAAAAAAATCTTGTTTACGATTACTTGACTGAACAAATAAGATTGGTAGGTCGAATTTCTTTTTTTATTTTTTCTAACCATACCTTTCGTACTTTGGAGGTAAGATTCATCCCTAGATATTTCTACTGTGTATTTTGATATCATATACATTTGTATTTTCGAATTAAGACGGTGATAGTTACAAACGTCGGAGCTACATCGGGTTAAAATAGGGGTCGTCTCAAGCGAAACCATGTGACAAACGATATGCAGGAGTGTGCATAAATACAAATTATGAACAACACGCGACAAAACTTCCCGGTGATCTTATTTCATGTCTTATTTACGTACTAACGTTAAGTAAAGTACAGATCTCGTGATACGCGGGATAGCAATGCAATTACATCAGGACTATTTTTCACTGGGGTTTAACGCCGTTTTTCAACAATTTTTCAGTTATATACGGCCGCCGGTTCACCTAACCAGTTTTCCTGGACTGTATACTAACCAGTCCTAACTTACCCTTCCACGAGGAGGCACCAACTTCGATTATATGTTCATACGTTCCATGTTACTTTGTAGTAGTGTTCCAATGTTCTATGTTACTTTGTAATATTGTTCCTATGTTCTATGTTACTATGTAGTATTGTTCCTATGTTCTATGTTACTATGTAGTATTGTTCCTATGTTCTATGTTTCTATGTGGTATTGTTCCTATGTTCTATGTTACTATGTAGTATTGTTCCTATGTTCTATGTTTCTATGTAATATTGCTCTTATGTTCTATGTTGCTATGTAGTATTGTTCATATGATCTATGTTGCTATGTTGTATTGTTCCTATGTTCTATGTTACTATGTAGTATTGTTCCAATGTTCTATGTTTCTATGTAATATTGCTCTTATGTTCTATGTTGCTATGTAGTATTGTTCATATGATCTATGTTGCTATGTTGTATTGTTCCTATGTTCTATGTTTCATCAATTTAGATAGATTCTGGACTAAACCGAGTGCCACAGAAATATCAAAGTTTTATACATATGAAAGTGCTCCTAATTTTAACATAGATCACTCCTACCCCTGAATAGTTTCTCCTCCTTGCCGTATGTTTCCACATAATAGTTGTAGTCTGACCTGTGATTTTTATATTCCGTGAAATCCTTTTGTGAAAAAAGTAATTAAAGAGAACAGAAGATGACATAAAAAGCTTTATTCTGCTCATTTTTTACACAAGCATATCAAAATACTGAACAAATTAATCTGCCTGCTAAGGGAGGTAACCATGCATGAATTGTACCAAAAATATTGAGCCGAAAAAGTTTTTTAGGTCATCTTTTGTTTTCTTTGTTTACATTTTCGCACGAGAGTTTCATTAATAAATCAACCTGCTGTCTAAGGGAGATAACTCAATGACGATAAGAAACTACTTCATGAAATTCTCGTGCGAAAAAAGTAAACACAGAGAACAATAGATGACCTAAAAAACTTTTTCGGCTCAATTTTTTGGGTACATTTTATACATTGTTATCTCCCTTGATTTGGTAACCTCCCTTACAAGGCATTTTTATATGACATACCATTTCTTGAACTACAGGCCCTTATTACAACTACCTCTCCAACTACCTCTCCACTATATTAACTTGCAAATTGCAGTAACTTCTTAATATCAGCTACCTTTCCACTACAGTAACCTGTACAGTACAACCGCTTCCTAATTACGTATACCTAAGCCAGATGAAAGAGAGTTTATGCTACAAAATGTATTAAAAATATATACACAACTCATAGAAGTATGGTTTATTTTTATTGTAATATCAAAGTTTGTGTTTATGTATGGCTAAGTGACGCACTGGTGTTCCATAGCGCACACAATGATATGCACTCAATAAAAACGAACATAATTTTTTGGTGCGGTACGAAAGGGCAGACCTTTATACGAGTTCAACATTGAATGCATGAGACTGGACAAATATGAATACATGTGGCGCTACCCTTGAACGTCTGTCTGACATGATCTTATCAATGAAGCATGATAAATATGAGTTCCATCAACCAAATGCAACATTGTAGGTAAGTTATTCTGGTTTACAATCAACTTGTTTTGTTTTTGTTTTTATGTGATTTATTGTCACTGGGGTTTAACGCCGTTTTTCAAAAAAATTTCAGCTGTATACGGCGACCGGTTCACCTAACCAGTTTTCCTGGACTATATACTGACCATTACTAACTTACCCTTCCACACGGCAACTTCTCCACATGTGGAGGAAAATCGACATTATTGTCAAATTTTCGTACAAGTGTATGACCTGCCGCGACCGGGATTCGAACACAATCAACTTGTAACGCAATATACAGCTTACGCAAATCCGTGTAGCTTACACCTAATAAAGCTCACGGTAAGTTGTTTACGTCAAGATGCTGCATGTCCCCGGATATAGCTCATTGTTGATAGTTCAAAATTAAAAATCAACCATGTCATTCTAGAACAGAGCCTAAAATAAACACAGAAAAATAGTGCTTCCCATTCCATACCAGAAACTAGGAAGAGCATATCCACCAGATTTGATTTTTGTCACCTGGATAATTTACATCACATAAACAGCCAGAGTCATTTGGCAACATTTCCAGCTTTAACCGTGGAGGCGCGAGGCTTACACCACAATCAATTCATAGGCTAGCTTTACAGCTTCCTTACATGCGCAATTTGACTGGTCCCGAGTGGGATTCGAACACACAGGGGCTAGTGATTATTAGCTAAAGACAATAGTGCAACATCTCTAGAGCGGCCTTCTTTTGAGAAATAACCTCCCCCCAACAACAGCATGATTTTTCCACTGTATGATTTAACTATTAATTTAACCTCTCCAGAGCAACAACCTCTCTACAACAACATAAGTTTGCTTCTCCCAACGAGTGTTGCTTTAGAGAGGTTGCACTGTATTACCATTCTACCATAGAGGCCCCCTATCTTGAACTGTGTGATAGGTATTCTTCGTTTGTGAGAATATTTTCTAATTTGCTAGGCACAATTGACTATTGACATAAATACTTCGTTTTTTTAATGTCCTAACATAAACAACAATACGATAAAATGCATAAAAATACACATGTACTTTATTTTATTAACGAAACATTTGAGCATACAATGTATAATGTTTGGGTAATACACTACATGTGTAAATACAAATATAAATACTAAATACATTGTAAACAGTTGACAATTTATTAACATCAAATGTAACAAAAAAATACATAAAAACAATAAATGGAATGTGCCAGTAAACACATACGCAATCTTCAAAATTCTGAATGCATTCAAACATAGACAGAGGACTAATTTATGTATGAGATCATTTCCATTTTCTGTCAAATGCCTGAATCTACCGTATCTTCACAATTCCTAAGTTAGGACTTAGGGCTAACTGGAAATCCAGACAAAGTCATCAGGAGCAATTACTATAAGTCTTAAAGATATCTGACCACCTGAGTTTTGCTAATTCATTCCCACTGATACAACATACAGGTGATAAAGATTAACTACTCTCCAGCAATAGCTCTTGTTGTTCCACTTTTCTCATTCAATCACTTAGCAAAGTTGTTTATAAATTAATCAGTAAACAATTCTGTCCAAACCGATGCTTCAATTTAGTCCACCATCACGAGACAAAAAAACATTCAATTGTGTGTAATAAAGCACTCCTACCAACATGAAAAGTCAATAACTGCGCTCCCGAACGAGTAATTAACCCTTAACTGCGTTCCCGATCGAGCAATTAACCCTTACTGCGTTCCCGATCGAGTAATTAACACTAACTGCACTCCCGATCGAGTAATTAACCCTAACTGCGTTCACCGTCGAGTAATTAACCCCAAATGCGTTCCCGATCGAGTAATTAACCTTAACTGCACTCGTGATCGAGTAATTAACCCTTAACTGCGTTCCCTATCGAGTAATTAACCTAACTGCACTCCCGATCGAGTAATTAACCCTGACTGCACTCGTGATCGAGTAATTAACCTAACTGCACTCCCGATCGAGTAATTAACCTAACTGCATTCCCGATCGAGTAAACAACCTGAAGGCCACAAAGGACAACTTGCGTAAAATGTATACACACAAAATAGCGAAATTTACAAGAAAGAATTTCAACTGCAGCTAAAATCTGCCACTTAACATGTGCTACTGTCGGCATACATTCAGGAAACTTCTCATTTCATTAATGAATGGAATATTATTGTCGGATAGAATTAATCAATATACGATAAGATTAAGAATAGTCACAGTAATGAATTGAACTGACATACAAAACTCATTTGATGACAGAACCATGATTATATCTTGATAGAAACCATTAGAATAACTTAAATTGTTCATGATTTGTTTCGTCTGTTTATGTATTTCTGTAAACTATTATACACAATGTTCTGCAACTCGAGAAATTTGGGGTCATCTCCATTTCTGTATATAGATAAATAACTGGTAAGGTAAGCCATAGAAAGTTTATGTTCAGGATCTGTAACAACAACCTGTCCACCATAGCCTGCATGACCAAATACGGGTTCACCCTAAAACACAGAAAATCACCAAATGTTTAGAATGAATCTCTGATTAGAGTAACACCACCATTTTCTATTTCATATCAGTGCAGATATCAACTTTAACATCTGTGTAAGTATCTGTTTTGAGTATCATAGCTTTGTACCAAACAAGTATGCATGGACAAAAATTGACAAATATTGTTTTAATTCCCAATATTATTCATTTTGGTTGCCAGTATATTCAGACTGGTGATGAGTCCTACCTTTGAAAATATTGATAAACTACTCAAAAAAAGTCTTGTGATCCATGGATACAGCATATGTTATCAGATTTCCAAGTGTTTGTCTCTTTGCTTGATTGTTCATTTATTCAACTAATCAACCGACCGGCTGGCTGATTGAGCGCAGAACGAACAGACAAATAAGTGATTGATTGATTAATTAAAGAATGAACAAGCATTTAAAAAATTGTAGTGCAGCACTTGTTAGGAACCCCTTAAAAAGCAGTCAAGATACAAAATAATCAAATTTATCACTATTTGTATTACAATGAAAATACAATACCTAATATTCATCAATATTTATCCATCAAAAGAAGTAAATTTGAAGAATTATTAAGGTTTTTATTGAGTTTAAATAAATATTTCTACTTGAAAATAATGGGGATTTTATTTGAAAATTTCATAAAAAAGTTACGTATGGCTACATATAATAGATTTGCAATTTCATTTAATTAACAATCTAAAAAAAAATACATGTAAAATGATAATATATGTTTGCAGTAATTTTTTTACTTACATAAGGATTTTTGAAGATTTGAAACCCGCGGTTAAAATTCATGGGTAAACCAGTAATACTACAAGTACTGATATCATCACTCGTAGACTCCAATACAGCCTCATATAAGCTTTTATCCATCAAACTGAAAAATATTTACAACAAGCTCTTCGTAATGACAAGAAATACAGTCAAACCTGTGAACAAAGACTACCCTAGGGAAAGACAAAATGTGGCCTTTATTGACAGGTTATTCAGAGGTCAGTTTGTTCTAAATAATCAGTGATGGCTTTTCAAAGAAAGGCCTTTTTCACAGGGTGGTCTTTATCTGGAGGTGACCACAAACACAGGTTGGACTGTAAAGAAAGATTGTCATAAAAATGTCTACAATACACTGACTGGTCATATTCATCCCTTACATTTTATACACTGTCATTTTAGAATTTTACAGTTGGTTTCGACAGTTTCAACTTCATTCTACAGTACATGCTCACTGTATTATCTTACCTTGTATAGAATACTTGCTGTTGATTGGTTGAGCCAGGTCACATGCTGACCTAATATTTTCCCATATAAGGAGGCTATTTATATTTATTTACAGACCTTGTATCAAATGAGTAAGAAGCCATGTAACTAATATCATTACATAAGGAAATTTAGCAGACAAGTGTTGTACAGAACAGATTGCAATCAACCATTTTTAAACTATTGATTTCTAACAACTGATAGATATCATTCATCTCCATTCAGAAACACATAATACATTTGTATATGGTATCATTTCTGGCATAAATGTTTGTGTATATGCTAAAAAATATATTTTTATGCAGTATTAAATTTGGGCAACTTCAATTTTAGTTAAAAAACTTATCTTAAATATCATGGGAACACGAAAATGTTACCAGGGTCTTAAATTTGTATATCAATCTATGCCCGAAATATGTAAAAGCTTCGTCCAGCAGTCTGCTGATGATAATACAGTATTTATAATTCATTTTTCAATTAATTTTGACAGACAGTTCATTTAAATCCAACAAAGAAGCATTAAAAAACTGTCAGTACAGTTTTCATCAGAGTTGGTAGTACAGAAAGCATATCTAATATGATCACCTGTACAGCTTCGCTAACCCCCTAGCTGTGCCAGTACCAGTAAGAGATGACAGAGTTACCTCCCTGAGTTCAGGGTCATTGTACACAGGGACTGGCTGAAAGTAAAAGTAAGCAATAAAATACTATGACAATTTATGTCAATGTCAACAGTGATCATGCTGTAATGTCACAAGTAAAAAAACAATAGTTGTGTTTATGGTAAACTGACAGACCCCATTTTTCAACATTGACCCTAAAGTTACCAATAGTGAAATCTAAACTGACAGACCCCATTTTTCAGCATTGACCCTAAAGTTACCAATAGTGAAATTTAAACTAAGAAAACATTTAGGAATAAATCCTACCTACAAAATATGAAAGTTACATTTTAGAAATTAGAATACAGAAAAAAAATGTTTTGCAACCAACCTATCCTACGTGTATTTTTTTTGCTGAAGTGACCTTGAGCATGACTTTTATTTAAGTTTACTAAGCTCTTCTACTGTTAGTTATAACCAGGCTTATCATTACAGATAACAAAACACGGGCTAAGTTTGAACTCAAGACCCTGGGTTATACCACACAAATGTTCAATATCACATTTATTTAAGGATGAAAGTTACATACCATAGAATTCTCTTGAAGTGTATTTGTACTTCTGTGATGTGGAGATTTAGAACCAAATGATGAAGTCAAGTACATTATAAGATAGGAAGGATTTTTCATACACTGATAAAACTTCCGCAGTAATGACTGTTCATATATTCTGGCTGTTTTATGAACATCCCTCCTCTTCAAATTCATATCAAATTCAATGCCTGAAATGCAGACAAAATAATAAATTCAATAAATAAGCATATGTGATTCTGGTGTGGCGGTTTTTTCTGCCCAGATATGTTTTTATTTTGTTCTTTTTTTTCAAGACTACTGTTTTTGTTATGGCTTTAACAATAAAAGCCCTGCATTTCAACACTACATCTGTGTTCATTATTTTCATTTGAAACATACAAGCTTTGCCAGTCTCCGTCACCACGAGTCAAATAAATAAGCATATGTGATTCTGGTAACTCTATTTTTTGGCACTGACCCAAAAGTCTCTACAAGCAAAATACTTGGGAAGAATCATACCTCCAAAGCAGAAGAGTTATGTTTAGAAAAAAAATGCAGAAAAGAAGACTTGAGACCTACCTACAAAATGTTTTGTAATGTAGCTGTAAACATGACTATTTTTAGCCAAATAGTAGACTATATTTTTTTTGCTTTTATGTGACATTTGTCACAGGGTTTAACGCCATTTTTCAACAATTTTTCAGTTAAATATGGCAGCCTGTTCTCCTAAACAGTTTTCTCCTAAACTGGACTGTACACTAACCAGTACTAACTTACTCTTCACCACAGAGCTGGCAACTTCTCCATGAATGGAGGAAAAGTGACATCTTTGTCAAATTTTCAAAGAGGGGTATGACCTCTTGCAACTGGGATTTGAACCCGGATAGCAGGGTTACAAATCACTAACCGTTGGACCACTGTCACAGCCCCAGTGGAATATGCGAACGTAGACACAAATTTGTACAAACTGGATTTTCACAGAAGCTTTTGCTTGTATTTCACTAACTCTTAAGAGCCCAACATGTGTTATACATTACAGTACCTTTAGTACTGGAAGGGACCTCCGTGGTTGAGTGGTTATGGTCTCTGAACAGTAATCATAAGCCCCTCACTGCTTTGAGTTTGGAGTTGTGTCGGGACCAGGAAAAAATTCACAAGTGAGGAAGCTGTCCAGCCTGCTTAAAGAAGGTCAGTGGTTCTACCCTGGTGTACTTCATGTGGAACCATGTACAGGCTTGTGAAGTCATTTTGTTGGAATAACAAGCATGATTTCTAAGAAAAAAACACAGCTTCACTTTTGGACTACACAAATGGGTACTAAAGGGACTAAAATAACAATTCATACATGTAATACTATGTTACTGAGACATGTATATTTGCATGCATGCAGACTTCAGCATACAGGATCCATTTTATATATTAATAAATATATATATGTTTTATTTACATATTAATAGATAGATAATGCCTTACCTAGTGGTACAGCTATTTCTTCAGAGAAAATTTTATCAATATCTCTATGTTTTGGGTCCACTTTACTGATTAATCGATCAATAATTAATCCAACTGTATGTTCATGATAGCCAAACATAGATCCTACAATAAATTATATTATTTGATTTTCTTAACTTGTTTCCTCTTATCAAAACTTGAAACATGTCAGAGATATATCCTGCAAGGAAAACTCAAAACTATTACAGTCAGGAAACAGTATAAAAAGATTGGTCAGCATATAAAACACAAATATTTCTAACAATTGCCCTACGTAATTGATATAAAAAAATATCTAAATCCTTCAAAATTACCAATTTTTATACAAAAAAATACAATTTTTATTTCAAAATTTAAACAGGATACCCCTTTAATATTGATCAAGAAACATGATACCGTTAATTGTTCACAACATTATGATAGGCTGAGCAAGTTTATCAACCAATGCAAAGCACACTAGAAATAGAATGTTACAAACTTAGCACAGACCTACTGAATGCTCACTTCTATACAATTCAACAAAAGTTCCTTAGAGCGTTGTCAACACTTGTCTGTTTTACATCATTCTATTTAATAAGCAATTTTGACCAAGATCATTTTGACCAAAATCATATGTTGAAAAGGGGGTTAACTCCAAATATATAGCTTTCAGAATAATGCCCCTTGTCTTGAAACTGTGCCTTGTCATGATAATCAAGTATTCCTAGTGTCATGTTGATATCTTAAAAAGTGTTTGAGTAATGGGCTACATTAAAGTCCTTCTACAACAATAACAATAACAACAACAATGCTGCAGTGATCATAATAGCTTGAATTTCTCTTCAAAACAGACAAAGCAAAGCAAAGCATACCTGGAGGCCAGACTGGTTCTTGATTGACAATAAGGGTCTCTATTTGCTCATATGGTGAAACTAGATCTCTTAATGACACAGATTCATCAAGAAAAGGAAGTCCTGCCTATAAGACAAGAAAGAAAGCATACAATAATAATGTTGCAAATAAAAAACAAGTTTGTGATATTCAAACAATATTTATCACCTTTTATCAAATCATAGTGAAGTACACACGATAAAAGTTTTACAAAGTCTTTGTTTTACATACACTTAATTTATTTTCTAAAATCATTTCCTAAAATTATTTCAAGTACAGATACACAAAAAGGTTGCGGTCGTGGTCCAGTGGTTAGTGCGCTGGACTTGTAATCCGATCATCTGGGTTGAATTGCTGTTCCTGGCGAGTCATACCCTTCTATGAAAATTTGACAAAAATGTTAATTTTCCTCCATATGTGGAGAAGTTGCTGGCTCCTTGTGGAAGGGTAAGTCAGGACTGGTTAGTATACAATCCAGGAAAACTGGTTAGGTGAACTGGCCACTGTAAAAAACTGAAAAAATGTTGAAAGAACGCTATTAAACCCAGTAACAATTCCACATAAAAACAAAAACAAACAGATAAACAAAAAGCATGTTTAAGCACAAAGTTAGACCAAAGCATTAACTAAAATATATGGTCAAGTTTCCAGCTATGTTGCGTGAGAAACTGAAACAATCGACATCTGTTATAGGTAAATCATTTCCTACAAGCCAATCCCTGAGTTTCATCGACTAAAGTAAACATCACATATTCTTTTCAAGGTGCTGTACACAAAATAGTAAAAATGGGTAAAAGTTAGGGACAACAGCTTTAGAGACACACTCTGGCTACACAGTTTCTACAGTTAATCAACCAAAGCTGTCTAATTACTAAACAAAGCCTGCAAACAGGTGAAAACAACTTATTCAATAAGTTTATTAAATTTAAATCAAACCATCGACATGTACAGGCTGAAAAAAGCCTTCCAATATTTATATTTATTCATGCAAGATGTACCCTTGGTTTCTATTACTTTACATAAATGAAACCTTCAGTTGTCAAGAATATTGAAAAAAAGTAAACTAGATTTGTAAAATTTGTTCTTCACTGCTCCATTTAAGACATTGTAACAGTGTAAATCATCATAATATTATTGAAATCCAAATTATCAGGACAAGTATGAAGCATCACTAATGAATTCTGGGATATACCAGATGATGTACAGAGAACCTTATGATCCAGGAGCATCTTCAAAGTTATATTTTCTTTTCCATTTTTCTGAAATTCAGGCCAGTATTCTGAGATGGGATGACTGTAGTTGAGCAATCCACTGAAAATGAATGTAATTAATATGAACACAATAAATGGTAGCTAAACTAACTGTCTATTGTACAATGAGCTCAAATAGTTGAAACAACAAAATACCTTTTAAATAGTTTTATTTAACTCTAGTATTTTAGATAATAATTCAGCAATGTAACTTTTCTTCATGCTCCTAGTAATCTTCAGTGTTTCTAATAAGAGAGCATGTCATATACTTTAGAAATTGGAAATGCTCATGTGCTGTAAATGATTAAAACTGAAACAGGAGGCTTTGATACACAATGTAAATAAATTTACAGATAATTTCTTGCAGTTATGTACCACATACAATTCATAGCTTTTTTAACGGACTTATACATGTTTATTGCATTAAAATTGGTAAAGTTGTAAGTATGAACAGTGTAACTCTTGATAGTAGAAATTGTTGTCTGTTTTAAGTTAAATGCAAGTAATATTATCCTGGAATGAATTTTTCATACTCAAATCACAATACCATACATGCAAGGTGCTGTGAATGACAACTGTACATAAAAATGCACTTAACCAACAACTGACAAATCTTCTAAAGGAATGAGTTCATAAAATCATAAATGAGTCTTTAATATGAATCAAAACATTGAAAGATATATTTTGAGCATTGAAATATACATTTAAAGATTCAAAAAATTCAAAGCTTTCAAACATTAAATTTATGTAAGTTATGTAACCCTGGTTTCTATCGACTGAAGTGAAACACTAAGATGTCACGAATACTGAAACCATATCATTTACTTTTGCACCATGATATTCACAAGAATTGCCTGTACTCCAGCTGTGCAACCAAAGGTCAAGGTTGTTGTCTCATTTCTCCATCTTCTGTAACTTTGTTGATCTGCATATCCCGCCCACATATCAATCACTGGTTCACCATCATAATATACAGCAAAAGCTGCACCTTGCTCAATACCAGACTCCATGTTTCTCCTTCAAACAAAGATATAATGAAAAATAAGTGTCCAGGCCTTTCTTATGCCACTTTTGGGTCCAGCATTTGGCCCTGTCACCCAAGTAAAAAAGTATATATTTTTCCTAATTGAAAGAGAAAAAATTCCCCATCATAGAAAATTGAAAATTTCTGTAATCTTACACTGAAAACTTTTCCATGGAATTAATCATGCAAATATTGTGTTAAGTGCTCTGGTAAATAAAGAATGGTTTAGACATTACTTTGTGTTTTGTTCTTACGTTATTATAAGTCTTTAAAAATTCCCAAATTTTTTTGGTGCTTCACGATGCAAATTTCCCCTGCCAAAGGGACCTGATACCTGTTTGTGTTCCCCAAAACCACAAAAAAGGCTGGTGTCTATTGACTATCAATCAAAGTTAATCTAATTTCATGGATCTGGTCTTAGTCAAGACATGTAGTTTAGATTGTCTGTGACATTTTTGCATGATGTTTGAGTGCAAAATAAGCCCATTTGTTTAGCCAAATATTATAAGATGATTTAATCTAGAGACTAGATAATCCCAATACACCAAACATGTTTCATATAACTCACTGGACATAGCAATAGCTACTTAAAGTTTGAACAACATGCAGTAGCCTGAACTCTGACAATAATCAACTTTTATTGAACACTTACCGTAATGAATGAGCCACAGGCATAAATTCCGGTTGAAAGAATCCCTCCACGATTGGTAACAACTTTGGCTTATACATAATTGGAACATAAAATAAGACGAAAGACATCGTTAAAATAATGACTGCCATCAAAATATAGCATGACATTTTGTTTTTAACACGTTGATTACATAAAATATACACGAAAAATCGTTGTGAATAACTTGTTAAACAAATGGCGAAAATAATCAAGGGGAAGTCACTCTGTAAAAAAGTATCTAAAACTTAATATCCGGTATCGCGTTGTATCAGTACAAAAATTATATGGTCAATTCATTTATTACATTCACTAGCATAAATAACAATAATTTGATCAAATATTGTAGACTTGTAATGAACACTAAATAATTTTAGGCATACATATATTTTCTGTCTTGATTTCATCCGTTCCATCTCCAAAATTTACCTCATTTGTTACTAAATACTAACAAAATTTATATCTTAATTTTATATCATGCCTGGCATTATCATAGTTGTATGTTTTTGTAAAAATTCTATCTTCCATAATTGTATGATAAAGAAATGAATAACTTCTGGGAGAGTGTGTGTCTGCAAATATGTCTGTGTGTGCTCATATATATATCTGGGACCAATATACTCATGTGTATGTACATGCCAGGTACATAATGTTTTAATTCAATCAAGACTAATACAGTGCAACCTCTCCAAAACCTCATCCTTTGGGAGAAGCAAAATTATGTTTTTGTTGTTGTTGTTGTTGTTGAGAGGTTGTTGCTCTAGAGAGGTTAAACAGATAGTTAAATCCTTTTCTTGTGGGAAAAAATCATGGTGTTGTTGAAGGGAGGCTGTTGCTCAATAGAGGGTCGCTCTGGAGAGGCTGCACTGTATATTCAAGCTGGGAGTCTCTTTTTTTAATGATATAAAATTGAATGATATCAATATTTGTATTTTGTATCACAGGCATTAGTAACGGACCTGTGATGGTAAAAATGCAATACATTCTTTATAAAACATCATAATTTAACCCAAAATTACCTTATATGAAAAAACATTTTCACAGAATTCAACCCTGTTCAGCTGTTATATATAAGGTAATTTTGGTATAAATTATGATGTTTTATAAAGAATATATTGCATTTTTACCATCACAGGTCAGTTACTAATGCATGTGATTTGTTTAGGATTTGAACATGTGAGCTGGTTTTGGTGTTTTTGCCCCATAATCTCATTTAAATAAACATGTGTGAACTTCAACCAGTCCTTTTTTTTTCTTGATTCTCACAAACATAAACATTTTGACTTAATTGAGTTGCAGCAATACATGTAAAGTGTTCATAAATGTAGTTTTAAACAGACTGAAAACAAAACAATTTGCCATTGTTAATACAAGCAAAGACCTATACTGTGAAAATTAGGAGTTTTTATCATGATCAGGATAACAGAAATCTGAAGTGTTCACACGTATGTCATAAACATGTGAACATAAAAATAAACCACATAACACATTAAATAGAGATAGTAGTATTTATTTCAGGTACATTATCAATAAACACAGTGTTAAGATTTCAGTGAGAATAAAAAAAATCAGAAGAGACAGAACAGATGCATGGCAATTAAAAGTTTTCAGAAATATAAAAAGCTTATAACCACTTGACATAACATAACATAACATATCACTTACAAATTTAATATCACAAATATGCATTTAAACATTTAGGTGCTATGGATATGAAAAAAATCAACCATATGTATGTTTGAAAACATTCTCCAAACAAGACAGAAATAAAAAAATCTAATTAACAGCATTGATTAAGCAATTTAATACAAATACAAGTCTATTTATATAGTACAAAATTTATGCCGATATTCAATTGCGCTTTACAAGGTCCCTTTAAATGTCAGTCTAAAACTGTTTAGTAAGTTACCTGAGGAATTTTGAGAACAAATATGTTTTGAGTTTAACATACTTGAACAAAATGCAAATTTTTGTAACTTGAGTGTAAAGTATTCAATGCATTGTTCTTTTTGTTCTTGAAGCTTTAATTTAATAATACAGACAAAAAAGTGAACAAAATACTTAAATCGTATAAGAGACAAACTTGGAACAATCAACAGCTAAATCTTAACACGTTACGACCGCAGCATACAAATTACACTGAGATTGCATTAAAGGGGACATAACTCAATGTGAATGTAGTGTGCTTTAACCAATCACGCACTAGTAGGCATGGCCTAAATACTCTACACTTGTCATGTATCAGATTAGAGAGTCAGGAGATATTCTTACCGTGGAAACAACATAAAGCAACCAATAAACCAATTTAAACCAACTTGTCCTCATGTTATCTCGACATATAAGGTACCCTAAGGTACATACATTACAGTGAACATCTGAAAATCAATATAGTGAAAAAAATCACTCCATATGAGATTAGTACCATTCATAAATATTCATTTTGTTATGAAAATGAAGTACATTTTAATTCAAATTTAATAATAACATATTTTGGAAAAAAAATGCAGTTTCCTTTAATAGCTGGTATTCAAGAATTTTTTTTGTAAATAGACACAATATAAACATGTTGTGCTATAAATTCATTTTACCTAACTTATTTATGGAAAAAGTTTCCTCTATAAATGAAAACAGGGTAAATAAATCTGGAAGTTAGCCCCTTTGTAAAGAAACATACTTTTTATCACAAGAACTAACATAAATTACGTTACAGAATTTCAACAGCAAGATAAAAGTACTCAACAGCAATAAAATACAGGCATGACACAGTAAGAAAAAAGTAAAACAAAATATTGCACGCAAATAGTTGATTATATATAAAAGCTGCTATCTAATAATAATTTGTTCCTAGCTAAATAGTCAGAAGCAATTTTATATAACAACAAATTATAAAACACAACATTAATTAACACATTCCCTTCCCACCCACAACATGGAATAAAATCAAATACAGTTGACTTTCGTTAGCACAAACTCACTTAACTTGTTTTTCCATGAGCATGAAGTTTTCCAATGGTCCCAAATTATTCAGTCTTTGTTCTATATGAAATCTGTCAGATAAAACGATATTTCTTCTCCAAGTTTTTCGTTACAACAAAGTTTTTACGAAGTCCAGAATAAAAAGATCATACCTTTAATCTATAGTTTCACTCAATTTCAGATCAAAGCATGTTGACAATTCTGAAAACTTTGTGCTAATAAGAGTCAACTGCAGTAACAGCAATAGGTTAAAGAAAAATAAAAATCATAAAACTATGATAGAGAATGAAGATAATTTAAAAAACACAGTGGAAAGGATAATCCATAGAAAATTGCAGGTAGATTGCAGGACCCTAATAGACACAAAGGTATCGACACCCCAATGCGGGACAAAACGTACCACTACCAAAGCCTACCATTGTAAGACAAAGTGTACCACATAATGTAATATATTTATTAGTTACAAGTTATGTTTGTCATCCGTTTACTAGCATCCACATGCTGACAAAATACCCATGATCTATGTGGACTTGACCATAAACATAGAGTCAACCAATCATATTGTTATATCAGGTTTATTTCATTACTAAACAGGGGTGTTTGTTCTGAACTGTACATATAGACAAATGGCAGTTTCTTGGACTTAAATGGTAGTTTTGTTTTAATCTACACAATATTTCCTGTAATCAGTGAATACAATTGTAGGCTTTGGACAATTTTAGAAAACAGCATTAACCAATCATCTTCTTGTACCTGCAATTTGTTTTACATAATAATACATTGAAATCAATTCATTAACATAACAAATACAAAATATTCTTAACAACGAATGGAAAAATAAAATAAGATTTGATTAAACACAGATATACCATAAATAAAAAATCAAGTATTTTTTGTGATTATCAACAAACAAACTGTGTGAACACAAATTAATAGTTAAACATTTAAAGATTCAATGTCACATAAATAAAAACAAATTAATTCCAAACAATCGCAAATGTTTTCAAATCAACTATCATATACTCGAAAAAAGAAAATACAGCAAAATCTTGATAAAGCAATGACCATCAGGACGCCAAAAAATTGGTCATAATAATGAGGTGGTCACATTACCAAATTGAATTATAAGGGAGTCATTGAAAACCAGACCAAAAATAAGTGGTTGTCATAACAAGGTGGTCAAAATATTGAAGTGGTTGCTATTTGAGGTTTTACTGTAGGTAATAACCATTGTGATCAATATAACACACTATTTTTTACATATAAAATAAATACAACAATACCAAACTGGTACAGTGTAACCTCTCCAGAGCGGCCCTCTCTTGAGTGACAACCTCCCTTCAACAAAAGCATGTTTTTCCCCACTGTATGATTTAACTATTTATTTAACCTCTCTAAAGCGGCAACCTCTCAACAACAACATAATTTTGCGTCTCCCAAAGGGTGTTGTTTTGGAGAGGTTGTACTGTACTCAGATTACAAACCTAATACATTTTTGTTTTTCAAAATAAATGAAACCAGAGATGTTACATTTCACAGATTTTCTTTATTTTAGGTCAATGAGTTATTTGCTTTCACATTGATTCAGAAGATCCGCACAAAAAGGAATCTTTGACATGTTTACAGAGCATCATGATTTCCTAAAAAAAGATAGTGGCGTCAATAAGGGGAGGGACGTTAATCAGGGAATATTTGGTCAGAAACGTTCTGTCAGTAAATTGTTGTTGAGAAATTCATCCTTAAATAAATCAACAAAACAAAACCACTATTGATTCTAAACCAAACTGTTAAATAAAAACATAACTGATCGTAAATGAGAGAAATTTATGATTGAGCAATCAGACTTCTCAAGACAACCATTTTACATTCTCTGTTTCTCAACAGAAACATAATATCATGTTAAGTTGGTGTCTGAGAAAGGTAAAAAAAAACTGTTAAAGGTAAAAATTAAGAGTTTAAACACAAACCACAGCCTTGAAACAACAAATTAAAGGATTAAATTTAACAAAGCTTTCATCAATTTTCACCAAACTTTGTACACGTAACCTTCTTTCTCAGCTAGTTTGCTTGCCAAGAGACACCAAACATTCATTTAATGGGACAATTGAATTAACAGGACCAAACCTCTCCAGAAAAATCCATTTTCTTTTGCTTTCAATTTAGATACCAATTGCTAAGTTGATTTTGAAATAGAACACTTATTAAAATGGTTAAAATAAAAATGGCTGACAAAAGTGACGGCATGTGAAAATGTTAATGACATAATTCAGAAAGGTAAAAAACATGTACACTAATAAAGATCTGTATAATAAATACTTATCAATCACAATTCCATATATTAGTATTTCATTCACAGCTGAGCAATACAGAAATGGCACATGCTGAATAAAAACATCAGGTTAATTGATTAACATAAAAATTCACATACTTGCAAAAATATGCCAGTAAGATCTAGTCAATTTGATTACTAGGCTGGGTGTAACATGTGTATCACAAATGATTCGTTTTTAAATGAAACATTTCTCTGTAACAGATTAGTAAGAAAAGTACTTTCCTCCAATAACAGGCAACAGACACTTAAATTATGTTGGATAATTTATCTCATAATTCAATGATAATGTACCAGTGCTAGGTATCATGCAGATTTTTGAGATAAAACAAGCATTCCCATCAGTCAGTCTAAACACAAAGTGTTTTCCTTGGTCAGTTAAAAACAAAGAATTGTCATTGGTCAGTTTTAAAACAAAGAATCGTCATCGGTCAGTTTTAAAACAAAGAATTGTCATTGGTCAGTTTTAAAACAAAACATTATAATTGGTCAGTTTTAAAACAAAACATTGTCATTGGTCAGTTTCAAAACAAAGAATTGTCATTGGAAGTTCTTACAACATTGCGTTGTCATTGGAAGGTCTCAAAACAGAATAGTAGCTGACCGGCATCAAAACAAAGCCTTATTATTGGTCAGTCTCAAAACAAAGCATTTCATTGGTCAGTTTAAAAACAAAGCATCATTATTGGTCAGTCTCAAAACAAAGCATTTCATTGGTCAGTTTAAAAACAAAGCATTATTATTGGTCAGTCTCAAAACAAAGCATTTCATTGGTCAGTTTAAAAACAAAGCATTATTATTGGTCAGTCTCAAAACAAAGCATTTCATTGGTCAGTTTAAAAACAAAGTATTGTCATTGGTCTGTTTAAAAACAAAGAATTGTCATTGGTCGTTGAAGTACAATAAATTTATAATTTGAGCTAATAAACAACAGATCTACACAGAACAATTACAATGGCCTCACTTAAAATTGCAGACTTAATTTACAATTTCAATATCATAAAAATGAATGTTTATTCAATAAAAATTATCATTTAATGAACTACTTGACAAGGATTTTGAGCAAATTAATACATTTGTGTTATACATATGGTCGGCAAGTACTGTTTACATGAAATCTATATATTAATGTACAGTCTATCTGCATATATCAAAAGAAT
The DNA here is from genome assembly GCA_008271625.1 of Lutraria rhynchaena. Classification (NCBI taxonomy): domain Eukaryota; kingdom Metazoa; phylum Mollusca; class Bivalvia; order Venerida; family Mactridae; genus Lutraria; species Lutraria rhynchaena. The sequence continues at coordinate 11,405,368 of VIBL01000001.1, read as the reverse complement.
ATGGAAAAGATATCAATAAAATTTTACATATTGAACAATATGTTCTTTTGAATTATCACATCAGCACTAAAGCAGCTCTATTTAGATCCCAAATATTAAGTGTCATAATTACATTATGACTTATAAGTGTGTGAACCAATCCCAGTGAGCTAGGAAGATTTGCTGAAGCACTGAATTAATTAATTTTCATTTATGTTTCATCTGAAGCTTTTTTACTGTTGCGTGATTTAGCTCTACGAACAGGAGCCAATTGTCCATGGCGCTGGAGGAACTGATGAACATCCTCCGCTGAGCGTGGTTTTAAATAATGTCTAGAATGTAGACGAGTTTCCAACATGACGTTTGACTGCTCTTCTATTAAAACCGGACTTGCAACCGGATTTATCATTGGTTCAAGAAGAGGATAACCATGCGGTCGAGCTCGGCGTGGAAGAAGTCGAGGATTGCAACGAGTTTGGAACAGCTGATCTTCTTTGAGATTTTCCTCACAATATTCAATGAAATCTTCCAAGGTACGTAACATATCAATATTGGTGAACTTTCTACGTGCTATCTCATGACAGGCATCAAGGAAGCCACGAAAACAAAGACCTGGAAAAAATAACTTCTATAATAAATATTAAAAAGTTAAACAATGAGATCAAATACTATGGTGACATTATGGACCGGGTTTTTAAGGAAAAATAAAATTTCAAAAGCATGGGGCTTTTAACCCTGTAAGCATTATAATGTTCATTTCTAAACTGACTTTTCATGTTTTTTTCAGACACTTCTTCAGGAAAGAATATATCTTTTATATAACAGAACAGTTTCACAAACAGAAAAATAAAATCTGAAAAAGATTCAATTAAGAAACAATGAAAACTGTCACTTCACGCTGTAAATGTTCACAGACTAAACTGACCCATAAAGTTCAATAAGCACCAGAGACAGATGAGAAACTTATAAATAATTTCTCCAATGTCAGCCATGAATGAAAATGCTGATGTAACACTATCAATCAATGTATGAAAAAAATGAGCATTTCCACAAATACGGCATGTTCGACCTAAAAATTTCTTTTAACTTTGCTGAACTTTTTACAATCAATTTAATTAATGCATAGATAGAGTTCACAGGAATTTGAATTAAATCCAATTTTATGCGAAAGAAAAATGAAAGCATGTTAGAAAAACAAGGCATAAAGAAAAAAAGCAACACAAGGTTTGGTTGAATAGGAGAAAGAAAATTGTTATTTGTATAGTTATTTGCATAAAATGTTTTATATTTGAAATATATACTGCTACAGGTTAGTATACTGATACTTATAGCGTAAAGTCATTGAAAATTACAGGAAATGATAATATTCAAGAAACACCAGAAATAGTCATAAAATACAGGAAAGATATAAAAGACAGGAAAGAGGAAAGTCAACAAGCAATGAAATAAGGGAACAAGATACATACACAGGTGTATTTACTGGAGGAATTGTGATAATTGTTTAATAAAATATGAAATATAAACAAGAACATATGGCAAAATATAGCAGCAAACAAGGTGAAGGTCAATAAAATACATAGCAACAAGCAGGGTGAAGGTCAATAAAATACATAGCAACAAGCAGGGTGAAGGTCAATAAAATACATAGGAACAAGCAGGGTGAAGGTCAATAAAATACATAGCAACAAACAGGGTTAAGGTCAATAAAATACATAGCAACGAACAAGGGAAGGTCGATAAAATACATAGCAACAAGCAAGGTGAAGGTCAATAAAATATGTAGCGACAAACAGGGTGAAAGTCAATACAAAATGTAAGAACAAGCAGGACAAAGGTCATTACAAAACAGAGCGAACAATAAACCCAGACAATTCATGAATTACTGTCATACAAATAAAATATTTCAAATGTTTCCATAATCATTAAAATCTAAACAAGGACGAGACACTTGTAATATAAATTTATAAAACAATCATTTGACATTCCATAAAAAGGCCAAACAGATCATTCACAGTAAATTAGAATTGAACATGATCATTAATGGTAAATGTAGAACTTAGAACTTTTCCCATCATGTTCATATGCCATTTAGTAACATTAACCATCATAAATCATTGTAATGAATATTCAAATTTCTTCATGCAATTACAGCCAATTGAATTCTGAGAAGTAGACACGATATTTTGAGACTGTGAAACTGATGACAATTATCTGGTTTTAAAGTATTTGGTTATGATATAAGCAGAAAGCAATGCACACCATTTTTACCAGTTGTTCTCTCTGCATTGACATGCTCCCATTTTCTCTGCATATCAATAAACAAAATGTCTATCGTAGCGTTTGTTATACCTTTCTTGTTCAATCGACATTTCCTGAAAACAAAGAGAAAACAAGCATGCTTGTATATTAATGGATTCATATGAAAATTAATGTTGTCTTTATTTAATGAGGGTACATATTTCACATATAAACACAAACATGTTTATAAATGAGACAATAATCGTATGTTGTCTGTTACACATTAGGAAAATGTAATGTTTCAATGGTAAATATTATAACTTATGTAAACTATAATATAACATACCTCACAGTTAACTAAAATAAAGGTCATAAGTTTAATAGACAGCTCCTGTGTAAAAAGGTGGCTAAATTGTCCAAACACAAAGAAAATTTAAATTCATCAGCATGTATAGGTATTTACAATTAACTATGAATAAAGCGAATAGTTCTATTGCTTTAAATGGGAAGTTACTATAAAAATGTTCCAAGTCTGTACTTGAGTCTCATGTTGTTGTCAGTTGACAAATATGTTCCACCAAAACAAACCCCAAGTACTGGCTGCGTCAACATAACTTAAATAAATAAACACAATATTCCAATTAAAGGACAATTAAGCCTCAAATGTTACCTGGCAAATGTTCTAAAACCAGTCGGACCCAACCTCTGCGTAGCTCGAACACCCAGCGCAACCATGAAGACATCAGCTAGCTTCTCATACAGGCGTAAACTGAAAACATTATAATGTTAGTAAGATAACATAATAGTTTGAAACAATATAAATACCCTCAGCCCGCTTGCATAGTGCGTACCGTAAGCATACCACAGAATATCACATCTGTCTGAGCATTCAAACACTGGGAAATTTATACAGACATGACAAAATCAAGTATCTATCTAATAAGAGAATAATATAACTGCAAAATACCAGTACCACAGTACAGAATTATTTCAAGCATATCATGGTTATCCAGTAAACCAGTATATCATGAAACCCTACTAAATACATATTTATATACTTAATAGTGAAAACTGATTCGACATTTATATAAATTCCTTACCATTCAAACTTTCCACTTAAAGGTTCTGGATAAAGTTGTTTTAAACAACTCTCATAAGGCTCCGATTCCATATTTTCCTCTTCATCGCTACTACTGTCTTCCATATCGTCATGGTAACCATAATTAATATCATTTCTATTGTTTGTATTTCCAGAGTAATTATTTTTGTCTTTTTTATCAATGTCTTCTAGAAAACAATCACCCTCTGATTGTCTTGTGCCAGCTGCAGAGTGATTCTCACAGTGAATGTAGTTCTCATGAGAACCACTTTCATCCTCAACAGATTTATCCACATATAAAGTCCTTTCTCCATAAGTGACATTCAAATTGCCTAACTTCATATCATTAATTTTATTATCGTTATGATCAGTGTTGGACTGTTGATTTTTGTTGTGATCAGCTAAGACGTTTGTCTTTTCACTGGGCAGAACGAATGAACTTTCAGTGTTTAAATTTTTTGGAGGACCATCATCATCATTAGATTTGATAATGATTATACTACTTCTTGGATGATGTGTCTCCACATGTATTACGCCATCTTTCTCTGTATGTACAGGAGGGCGGTTTTCTTCATGTTCCTTACGATTTCTTTCTTGTTCTTCTCGTTTTTGCCGTCTTTTCTCTCGTCTAGCTCTTCGTCTCTTCTGACTAAAAATGTACAGACAATTATTCAATGATAGCTTAGAGTGCTGACAATATGTTACAATGACAATTCATCAGATGGAGGAAATACAACAACAAATGTGTCAATGGAAAAAATTATGTATATGTATGTACAAATTATTTTTTATCAAAAAATGTACTGAATCTTCAAAAATGGCTTCAGTCTCCAGGTATTCAATGAATGATTTCAAATCTCAGTTTTATTTATAAATGTACTTATTTCAAGAACTGACAAAGAAAATGTAAAATATTTGCTCTCACATCAAAGAAATGCAGTGCTATACATTCTACAACAGTAAAATAAATGGATATGAAATTTTAACTTGAAGACTTGTGTAAAGTTCAATAATTTCAGACCTGATAATTAAATTTTACAATAATATGTCCAAAAATACCATTAACCATAGACCTCTTTTATGACAACACTAGGGGCTAGAGTATTATAACAGAGTACAGGCTGGATTCCAGGATAGTATGAATTCATTACACCATTAACAAGATAATTCTGAGTTGGAGAGAATCAAACAGCATTTTAACCCTTTGCCTCATAAAACCACATTTCCCCCCTCAAATCTGCAGCAGACAACTTTTGAAAACATTGTGGCAAAAGAAGCAATTGCTTGGGATGAGTAATGGCTCCTTTAGCCACAATGTTTTCCACTCTGTCAGAGAAAAATAACCCAATTTTCTTAAATAAATTGATGTTTTGTATATTAGGTTTGAATTTGGAAGCGTCCAAAATATGCTTATGACAAAAAGGGTTAAACAAACAGGAAACATTACGCAAGAAAAAAAACCAGATTGAGATGAAATCCAACAACATAAATATACATCTAAGGACACATTTCATTGATCTTTTGTTTCTCAGTCCTGCTTACTGTATTTTTTTATAAACCAAAAATAAGCAAAAAATTGAAAATTGAAAATGACCTTTTCGGGGGGTTTTATTATTTTTTTCCTTCCTCCAACCCAATTTTTTGAAACAAAATTCTGAGAAACAAAAAATAAACAAAACATTGGCCTAAAGTCAATGAATAGCTTTATGCCCAAAACAGCCAAATATGTTAAAAGATTTCTAACAGATAAACATAAATTTGACCCAAAGAATCACTGGCTTGTAATGAAATAAAGTAATACTTCACTTAACAACCAACTTAATATTAAGACCACCTTATTACTAAGACCCCTCTATTCGAACTTAAACTGAGACCACCTCAACATTAGGACCACTTTCTTCAGGTCCCAAAGATGGACTTAAAGTTACATTTCACTGCATGTTTGCTTCTGAAATTACAATTTATAGATAATATAATCTGACACTATAACAGTATGAAATCCTGAAGAAAGTTGTGCCCACCAGTAAGTTACCTCCATGTTCTATCTGTGCCTTCTAATAGGATTATTATTTTGCAACTAAGCTAAAAAAAACACTTAAAAGTATAAATCTACACAAGCTTTAAAGTTATGAGACCAAAATCAGTGGATAAGCAAGTAGGAAGGCAATTTTTTAAACAATGTATGCTTGTACTGAAAACAAACAGCTGAAATACAGAATGAAAAAATTGGCAAAATCGCTAAAAGATTTTTGGGGTAAGATTTTAGTAGGTCACGTAAACACAAACCAACAATTTTATATGAGTGGCCTTATATACATTATATTTATGCGGATGCAAATGACAATGATATCCCAGCCATGAAAACAAGTTATGTCAGACATAAAACAAGGGTCATACTGGTTGTTTTGTATTGTCAGATTTCATTCTGTAGAGAGAACTATAGAATGTAGAACTTTTCTTCACTGGGAATTAACATCGTACCAACAGCCAGGGGCATTCGGTGACTTTACCAACTTTAACAGTGGATGGAGGAAGACCACGGGCTTACACCTAGTTAGAACCACAAACCGTCTGCAAGCTAGCTGGACAACTTTCTCTCACATGTGAAATTTTGTCTCAGGTGGAATTCAAATTCACAGTGGTCAGATATAACTCCAGTAATTAGAAGGGAAATAATTACTTCCACATCAATACCAGTCTGCATCATTAATTCATCAATAATTCATTCATTACAAAATTTTCTACCATGTTGTCATAAATTGATCGTAATATCATAATCAATTATAATTGCTTTGCCCAAAAGGGATGTCAGGCAAAGTGTGGGTGACTTGCCAAAGTGTTATGAAAAGTTGACTGGTAAAGAAAGCCTAGAAATTAAACAATGTCCAACTTTCTGACTGGGAGCCCTTTTTTGGATGCCATGGATACCCCTGAAATTTAAGATGAGGATAAAAATCCCTTTGAAGAATCCTAGAGTAATTATAGATCAAAACTTATACTACATTTCAAAGTCTTTTTGGTGAATTTAAATACCTTATGACTGATATCTGCCGTTAAACAGACACAATTGATGGACATCAGACAAGGAAATTTATGTACAATTTAGACATTTTTTTGGCATCATAGGCATTCATTCATCTCAACCATTCCTTTCATACCCATAATGGTTTAAATGTGGAAACAGAATGGTAATGAACTCAGAACACACTGACAATATGCCTGTTTTTTTTTCATAAGGGAATCTTCTTTCTATTAGAAATTTGACACTGAAATATGCTCTTTCCATCTTCAAATGAGAACAACTCCCATTGTATGAACATTGGTTAAATTTACCTGCTTCTTTAATTTGAAATCAGGTAAAATTTTAAGTTTTGGGTTGATAAAATAATTGTATAAAACTTTGGTTAAATTTGACTAGAAAATATTGATGGTTGACAATAAAAATCAAGATTTTCAGTTTGTCTGGATTGTCTGTTTCCGTCCGATTGTTGAATTTGTCTAGTTTTTGGTACAAGAAGAGCATCTGATTAACTAATCTCAAATGTAGCCCATAGATTGAATCTAACCAATGTTAATACAATTGGATGCAGATAAGTACACACAGGTAACAGGTAAGGGAATGTACGTATCAATGGCAAGATACAAAGGAGAATTATAATTCATGGGGAACATAGTAAAATCATATCAAGATGAATAAATATAAGGAACTTATTAGCCAATATGCAACAAGAAAAGTCCAAAAGTCTAACACAATAATCATAATATACCACTTAAGGTAAGAACTAGATTGCTTGACCCTGTTATTGTAACCAAGCAGTCTGAAATCTCAGTCAATGCCATATGTGGTATAATTAGCTACAGTGTTATCTAAGCAGTTTGGATGTCACAGAAAGTTCTGCATGTATTTAAACAATGATGTAATTATATTCATCGGTCAGTTACTCCGACTTATTGTGCAACCTTTTTGTGGTTGTTGTGACAGCTCAAAAGGCACAATGGTAAAGGTTGTAGTTATCAAGTTGCCATGATACAGTGCTCCCTCCCTGTAACGTCATCTCCAAAGACCGATTCCTTCCAAGAAACGACAATAAAAAGGCATGCATACACATAATAAAAAACACCTGTATCAAAATATATCAATTCCCTCCAAACAACAATGCCGTCCAGATAACAACACTTTTTTGCGACTCTGACAAGTGTTGCTCTTTGAAGGGAGCACTGTACATTGTAATAAGGGTATTAACTTCACTCTATCTCATAGAATTTATATTTTAAGAAACATTTTTTGCAGTAAACTACTCAAGCATACAACATGGATATAACAGGACAATCGCTGTGTAGTATAAATAGTTACTATGCTAAGGTGATGAATACATTTTTCAAAGCAAATAAAACAATACCTTCGACATTTCTTGCGCCTTTAACACAAAACAATAACAAACAATTTATAAATTGACTGAACGAACATAATCAAATTGTGTCACACACACTACATGACCATTATTGTGCCATGATCATTGTATCTTTATTAACAATATCATCATCTTCCTAATCATCAGCAATGTCATCATCAGTTACATCATCATCAGCAACATCATCATCAGCAGCAGCATAAGCAATATCATCTATGTCATATTCAATAACATTAAAAACATCACCAAAACTACTATTGATATCATTATCGTCAACTTCAAGAACATCAGCATCCTTGTCAGTATCATCAGCTAAATGATCCAAGTTCACTAGATACTAAACATGATGGTTGTCAATTATAAGGACTTACTAAGGGATGTTTGGTATGCATAAATGTATCAACTCTCTCAGTGCCAATATGGACATACCCATCTGCAAAAAGCTCTACAAATTTGCCTACATGATAGGTATAGCCCTTTGGGGATTGGTTAAAGGCATCATTTCTTAAAAATTCCCTGGCAGTGTACAATGTAGTCAATATGTGTCTGGCACTAAAAGGGTTAAAAATATCATTTCTAATCAAACCACATCCAGCATAAGTTGATTAACTACAAAAATTAGTTCTATGTCAAAAGGGCTGAGGAAGAGAACACATCTTATTTTAGTAACACGATAAGTATTGGAGAAAAGGTGAAAGTAAGAAACAAAAACGTTGTAAAAATCTTAATAGGGTGAAAATAAACTCTCTGTCAAGTCTATTAAGCATGAAACAGGCTACAGGTTGTGAAATGTTGTCCCTTAAAAATTATCTACAATAAAACTTAACCATCTATGACATTAGAGCTGTTCACCATCAAATATTAAATACCATAAAAGTGCAAGAACATTTCCTTTTACCATACATAGTAACCTCCCTTTGATAGAGTATTTAGACTGATAAATTGTATCTTATAAAATATCTTGATTATTTCAGACACAATGAAGAAACATTTTCATTACTTACAGAAAGATTTCTAATCTAAACATTAATACTTCTAAAAGAACATAAGATAATAAATTAAAACATTATGAACTCTTTTACACTCATAAAATTGTTTATTAAAAGTATAATTCACACTTGGTAAATCTAATTTATTCATGAACTGCTGAATCACATGTGGCTTTTAATATTCATGAAATTTAAAAATTAAAAAAAAGCAGGATACTTTCTTCCATTAAAAATCAGAAATGTTGAGTGTTTTAGATACAAAGTATCAACTCACATGTGGTGACTCTGACATCCAGTGAGGTAGGTAGATAGACACTCTATCATATCACAAAAAACACTAAATACTACCAATTATATACTAGTATATGAAATAACATAGAAAAACTTCAAACATTACATATACTGCATGGCATGAACATTATATAATAAGTATTACATGAATGTATCAATCAATACAGTTATCATCTTCAAAGTTTATTGAAATTCATGGTTCAATTAAATGTCATACAGCTTTTTATCAGTTAAATTGTGTAATATTGTTATCATCTATTCCATCCTATCCTAGAAAACTCATAAATACCTACATGTACAACAATAGTCGTAGTTGTGATTCAACTATGTTATATTTAACCTACCCCCCCCCAAAAAGCCAACTATTAAAATGGGAAGCACCCTTATGTCACCTTTCATACACTGGCACAAAATGTTCCAAAACACTGTTACTGCAAAACTATTTTCTATTGGCTAAGATTACATTATAAATTCCTTAACCAGAGTAAAGTTAATGTGTTACCATGACAACCCCCAAAAAAGAAATAAAACAAAAAATCTATATCACCTTAGTGCTCAATAGTAAATTACAGTCTAAACATTTACATAGAGTCTAGTCAATCTTTCCATCAACATTATTTAACAATTTTTGAAAATAATATTATAAATAAAGTAATACTTTCACTCAAAAATGTCCTAACTTCTCACATAAAGCAAGCATGTTTTGATATTATAGCACTGATAGGGATATATAAACTGCACCAGATAGTTTTCAACCATAGGGGGCTAGCATGTTGAAGGGACAGTGTATAATGGTGTATTAGGCCTAAAATGGCCATACCAATCAAAAACACACATATATATACATTTTGGATTAAGCGCTTATTGGTTATAGGTAGTATAATGTATTAGCTATCTGTAGACACCAGTTATTAGAAATTTGAGTGATTTCTGAAAAGATGCATTGTGTTAAACAAACTTGATGCAGAAACTGTCAGTTTGGAAGTTGTAACCCTTGTATATCTATATCTATAATACAGGTGTTTTTGGTCAATGTGGCCACTTTAGGCCTAATCCACCATTATACACCATCCCCGTATGGGCTGCCCCCCCCCTATGTTTTAAAGCATTACTGAATAATCATTGGTCAATTTTAAGACTTTATTTAAATACAACCAATCACAGGTGAATGTTTCAAACTCGAAGTATCTGATATCAGTTTAATAAACACAGAATAATGTAAGCAATGAATATACTGGGCCAAATTTCTAAACATCCACCTTGTTTTTGATAGCAGTGGAACAAAATCATTGAACACACTTGGTGTTAATTATCACGAGAACTTTTACAAAATTCAGTCAAACCTTTACTTTAAGATTTGATTTCTTTGCATAGATCGAATGTATGTATTGTAAAACATAAAACTTAATTAATTCACATATTTGGGTTCTTTGGAGAATCAAGTTTTATAAGGTGGATGGTTAGAAATTTGACTCAGAGTACTTATTAAATCAATACTCAATTAGCAATTTAAGATCTCTCCCCTCCCTGTATGTCATTAGACTGTAATTTACCAATAAAAACTATCAACATTTCACTCCCTGTAGTTAAAGTTTTTATCAGCATTGATTTACCATTCAGACGGAAAAATATTCATAGACAATTTTTTCCCATAAATTTCTTCTCTCCAGCTGAATAAAAAGAAAAGTTCAACTGTTTGTAAATGTATTCATTTCTTATCTCAAATAAACTCATTCATAACAATTAAATATGCAGAGTTCATTCAATCGTAGTTTGAACAAATTGATCAGCTAAGTGACATTGTGTTTTATGAATTTAAAAAAAAACTCAATACAAATTTTATGTACATTGAAATCTTGAATCAAGTGCATAATGAAGTTTCTAGGCACATATGAATGACTCTATTCATGTTAAAAGAATCACAAAAATAAATTCAGACAGATAAATTCAGAGTGTACTCAATCGAACATCCAATAAGAATGAATTTATTGGCAAACACTTGTGTTATTGTACGAACGAAACCAGATACTGTATTTTCTGATACAAAGAAGTTTATAAAGATCTATCCTTTGTAAACAGTTTTGTTGGAACTTTTATGATACAATGCAATATTTATTTAGATTTTAATCAGGCAGGAATACAAAAAAATAAATATACATGACAAATTCACAAAGTAGTCTTACAACATGAATGGTGAAATACTATTAAGCACATATATCTACAATACATAACTTGTAGGATTTTGTCATATAAATAAAATAATTTATCAAAAATGCTTTAAAACTATCATTTAGTTTAGCCTTACTCAACAGTCTTTCATGCAAACCCATGCACCCAAAGCCCATTGGCTAGTACATTTCCATTTGGACTAGTGAAATAACTTTCTCAAATTGAGTATTCGGGCTAGTGGTAAATTGTTTATTTTCAAGAGCCTACTTGTAGTTTGGGCTAGTGCGTGAAAAAAATGAGTTTCAACACTGATATGAGTGGTGGTGGGATTTTTTTATTCATCAATCAAGCTTAAATATTCAATGGTGGATGTTTTATTAATCAATCAATACATTAATATGGGGGAAAATTAACTGTGTGTAAAAAATTTGTACAATTTGTAAAGTCTGGTACGATGCGTGTCGAATTTGTACAACAGGAAGTTCTGAAAATAATCCATAGATTTCAAAATGAATTGAAATTGAAATATAATAACCTGTAGTATGTTAATATAGATATCATAAACGGATAGAAATATATGCTAAATATTACAGAATTAAGAATGAGGCTTATACAGTCTGGTACACAGCTGGCCACATTGCCATATTTAGTTAATACTAATTTCATGACTGATTAAACATTTAACCAGGGGTTAAGGCCAGCACCTCTTTATGCTGATATGAACCTTTTAATCATTAAGTGTGAAATTTTTCTTTCCTTTTCAAAACTTCAGTGTCATAAGTGACGTTAAGCAAATATTTTTACAAAAAATTCCAATTAAAACATACTATCTAAAACTTTCATGTATAAAATAAATATTTTTCTTCACTTAACAAAACATGGTGTAAGGCAAGTCAAGCACATATAAATATTTTTAGTTGATCCATAAAAAAAATTAAATGTAAATATAACAATAATAGTTTCATTGTTTGTGTCAGGCTTTGGTACTGGTACTTATCTACAAGTTATGAATTATTACCCTACATGAAGTTATATACACGTATATAAATTACTGGTAAGTCTCAGGATTAATGATAAAACGTTCAATTTGAAACAAAGACAACAAACAGCTGTTTTGATCTTTATATAAAAATGTTCAGCTATATGAGAGAACGTTATTATACATCATATTAAGACCGTCTCACATGGTTATAACATCAGTACTCAGATTATAGGCAATGTAAAACAAGCAAAAATATTCAATGAATTAGTAATTACTAGAGCTCACCACAGTGAGTTCGAATCCCACCCGCGACCAGACTAATTTGACAAAGCCATCAAAGGCTTACAAAAGGTCGATGGTTCTTCTTAGGTGTACATCTAGGGTCATCCACAATCTCTAAAGCTGGAAAAGAGGCCAAATGACTCTGGCTGTCGGTGTAATGTTAAATCCCACAGAAAAAAGATTTTGTCATTCAATAAATGTATCCACAAATAACATATCCACAAAATTTAAATCATAATATAACTGAATGAACCATATGTAAGACAATAATCTGTACAAATAAATAAATCAGGTATTCCTTGTAAAATTATCATTCCATGATATTTGTTTAATAATGCATTAAAGTCAATAATTGCATTAATATTTAATTTAAAAATCTCGAGTTTACCCTAATGCTGTATATTTTTTCACAGTAAGAACTTTCAAAAAATGATGTTTTAATCACAATCTTTCTGTGCTAATTATTTCATACAAAGATTCATTTTTCACTGGGGTTTAAGGTCACACATACAGCCAAGGGTCATTTGGCGACTTTTCCAGCTTTTACTCTGGAGGAAGACCACAGGTGGTGTCACCTGGGTACAGTCACCACAACCTTCAGTAAGCTAGCTGGACAGGTTCTTAACATGTGAAATTTGTCTAGTCGGGTGGGATTCAAACTCACAGTAGTGAGTGACTAGTGATTACTAGTTGGAGACCATAACCACTCAACCACAGAGGCCCACAGATTTTCTGAATATGGTGCAGCAACAAAATCCTGGCTGAGCAAGCTAGGCACATTGTTTATAATGCTTTAATTTATGGACATTTAAAATACTACAAACAAAGTACTTTGATTCAACTTTGCAGTATGTTAACTTATGGAATTTTAAATAAGCTGTGTATGTATTCACTAATTCTATGTTTTCAGACAATATTTATTCATTCTAGAATTTCACTATTATCTTTGACTTTCGATTCATTATATTAACATAAATACAATAAAGTCAATATAACTATACATGTATATCCAATTTCAAATATTTAAGCTTATTTCAGACATCAAACAGAAAACTATGAATTACACTATATCTTCATAATTACTGAAATCAATATTTAATAAGTTACACTGCCTTAAAATCTAGTAAATCAAAGTCCAATTTAAGCAGCTATTTTCATAACCTCTGTATAACAATCACATCAATTGACTTCCACACTATGTGTTTCTTTAGGGTGGTTTATAGACAGGTTTGATTACATATTTCTTCATGAATAAAAATCATGGCCAGAAAAAAGTCTTGTTTACCGTATTAACTTGACTGATGATATTTTTCTAACAGCAAAAATTTACAGTAATATTTGGGGGATATATCCTTTCTCCAAAACATGATCAATAAGTTTAGAAAAAAAAAAAATTAGAAAAAAAAATTTTCAACCAAGGTAACCGTAAACATGACATTTTTTTAAGCCTAATGGACACAACATGCCACAAAACAGAACACAATTAACAAACTGACACATGTTACTAAAATATCAACACAAACACACGACAAGTAATAATATACTGAGAAATACACACCTTTCTAAATATTTCACTTTTTTCTGCGGAGCTACTAATAACAATGTGTCCCTTATTAAGGGAAGCTTGACTTCTTCATCTTTCGGACTCGGGAAACATTCCATAACACCAATAGATACCTCAACTTCACTGTCAATACGTAGACTCGGGGCACTGTTGATCTCCAGCAACATTGGTTTCAAGTTATTCATTAATAAAATATCAAACCCAAGTATCTGGAAAATAAATCAATTTGTCAGCATTAGGCTTTTTTAAAGATAATATTTATTAAGTATGGCGGTACCTGGTTCATTTAGACCAAAAAAGGGTCCTATGTCAAATTCTCTCAAAACTTACTTTCCCTCTTCACTATTCATAAAAATTAAATTTGGCTTCCATGTGGGGTTAACCTTTATTCAGAGGTTTGTATGGTCTATTATAACACAGTAAGCTATGCAGTGGCTACTGTTTACAGGTAACTGTTATTCTACAATGGCCATTTAATCAGGTAACTGTATTCCCAATCAAAAGCTTGGAAAAGAATTTATGTGCTTAGAGTAATATTTATGTCTTCTAACATCATGCAAGTATAATATCATCTCCTTACTTGGGAAATATTCTTCAACCCTTTGTCTCATATGTATACTTAGGTTTGTTTTTATGTGACATTGTGACTGAAATTTAATGCTGTTTTTTTTAACAATTTTTCATTTATACATGGCGACTGGTTCACCTTAAGAGTTTTGCTGGACTGTATAGTAACCAGTACTAACTTACCCTTCCACAACTTTTCCACATATGGAGGAAAATTGACGTTTTCGTCAAATTTTCATAGAAGGGTATGACCTGCCGCAACTGGGGATTTACCCAGATCTCCAGGTTACAAGTCCAGTGCACGAAACACTAGACCAGCTAAGTATATTATGGACTCTTCCAAATTCAAAGCTAATATACAAAACATCATTTTATTTACAAAAAGTGGGTTATTTCTCTCCCACAGAGAGGAAAACATTGTGGTAAAAGAAGCTATTACTCATTACAAGCAATGGCTTCCTTTGCCACAATGCTTTCAAAAGTCGTCTGCTTAAGATGCAGGGAAATGTGGTATTATGAGGCAAAAGGTTAAATGCTGGATACTTTCATTGGACAATCTTGTATTGTAAAATAATCAAATATGAAAGCCTGATCAAAAATTAAGTACTGTATAGTGCATTTAACATAGGACTTAATTCCATAATTACACTAAAGCCTACCCATATATAATAAAAATTAATAGTATTATAACACAAGTGTCATTTGAATGTTGATTTACAAGTCAATGTGAGTGCATAAGCACATGCATAGAATTCCACAGAGATTTCAGGAGTTCATTTCACTTTCAACACTAATAACTTATTCAACAGAAAATCTTACAGGCTGGTACCCATCAGCCAATTTAAACAGTAACAAATGACTGGTATACATTCTCACACATCAATAATTCATACTGACAACACCTGATGTATGAGATAAGATATTGCAGGTGTAAAATACCAATGAAAATTACAAAAATTTAAATTATTCAGCTGATGCACAATGATATTTCTCCACCAATAGACAACAGGTGTATGGTATGTATCCTACTTTTTTCTCTGGGGTTTAATGTCACACTAACATCATTAAGTGTCTTCCAGCTTTATCGGCAGAGGAATTCAGACCCTAGGCATACATCTTGGTAATGAACCGCCAGCCTACCGTAAGCCAGTGTGCAGAAGTCCCTAAATGCTGTGAGTTTGAACCCCACCCTGGACCTGACAAATTTCACATGTGAGGAAGCTTTCCAGCTAGCTTACAGAAGGTTGGTGATCTACTCAGCTATGCCTGGAGTCTTTCTCTACTATTAAAGCCAGCCAAATGGCCCAGGCTGTT
This sequence comes from Lutraria rhynchaena, assembly GCA_008271625.1. Classification (NCBI taxonomy): domain Eukaryota; kingdom Metazoa; phylum Mollusca; class Bivalvia; order Venerida; family Mactridae; genus Lutraria; species Lutraria rhynchaena. The sequence continues at coordinate 11,389,482 of VIBL01000001.1, read as the reverse complement.
GGTGTAACATTAAACCCCCAGAAGAAAAATTTCATAAATCTTGCACAGATTGAAACCCATGACAGCACAATAACAATGCCCAACATGAAAACATTAGGATAATATGGTATCATCAAAATGTCATCTCAAACAATTCTGATCACCTTGTCAAAGATGTATAAATATTTAATCAGTTACATTGTTATCTTACAGGCTGTATCTATAAGAACAGGTGCTGCTGCTGATTTACTATTGTTCAAATTGAACAGTATATAAACAATGGTTGCCTACTTCAAAACATTGGTTTTAATCAATCATCATGACAACTACGTCATTAACTTTTCTGAGATAAATGTTCTTTTATGGGTATCTCAATAATTCATCCCGTAACAACTACATGTATCACACTATCAATACAAACACTGTCTGTTTAAGTAGAGACCTATTAGTACAGCATAATTGATACAAACACACATATATACGATTGAATCAGATTGTTTCGTTTTTATATTACATTGTTACTGGGGTTAAATGTTGTTTTTCAACGATTTTTCAGTTATATACGGCGACCGTTTCACCAAACCAGTTTGCCTGGACTGTATACTAACCAGTACTAACTTACCCTCCCACAAGGAGCCGGCAACTTCTCCACATATGGAGGAAAATTGACATTTTTGTCTACTTTCAAAGAAGGGTATGACTTGCTGCAACCAGGATTCAAACCCGGATCTCCGGATTACAAGTCTAGCACACTAACCACAGGACCACGGTAACTGGCTATAATAGTATAGTCTATGAAGGATTCAGTTAAGGAGCAATTAATAGGATAGTTTTATGACAAACACTGGGTTTGTTGGACCACATCCAATGTGTGATATGAAACACATGTTCATCAATTTGAGACAACGTAGTTCTGCATTAAGATTTCATCCAAATCAATTTTAATTCATAGGGAACTTCAAAATTAAGCTTAGATATTGAAACAGTGTAATTTTAATCATACTATGATAATACATATACACTGTACAATGCAAGAATGTTATTGTAAACATTCCCAAATCACAATCACAAACATTTTTACAAATCAGTGATTTTTTGCAATTTTGGGAAAGGGTCCAGGTCTGGTTCAGTTGAGAAAAAATGCATGGTGTGATGCCAAAATTGGGAATTTTTAGGTCGGAATTAGGAAATATGTCTTTATTTTTTATTGGAAAGGGTCTGTTTACCAGACCCAGACAAAGATGGGAAAAAATCACTGCAAATATTGTATTCTCTTTACAGCTATGTGCCAGACCCATGAGTTAAATTAAGATTTACACAGCAGTAATTACCTGAAAACATGAAGGTCCAGGCTTATTTGGTGGCAGTGCAGATAACATCTCGATCTTCAGGTCTGGTATGATGGCAATGATTGTTTTAACAATGATATGTTCTATCCTCTTCCAGAGTTTTTCAGTGTTGCACCCGAGTCTCTTCATCCTCGTAAACACGCTTGATAACGTACGCTTACTTCCCTCATCATCCCGCTCCGATCGGTTAAACGTTGAACTCCTTTTATTCAGTGAATAATTAGTCAAATGCATAAAGGTTTCATGAAGATTTTTGTTCGTAGGTGCTTCATACGGCACTGTTGAAAACCGCGCAAGTCCTTCCTTACACACGTAGAGCTCTAACGGTTCCACTGAACGTAAAACCGCATAAACGCGCAAGTCAAATTTAAATTTGTCAATTACGAACACATCCCCAAGATATTCCTGACAAACATTAACGCGACCATTGTTAATTAAATAATCACCCACATCTCGTATCAGATAAATCCCCTCACCCTGAGACCCTGAGTCTGGTTTGATAATGAACGTAGGACGTGGTTTGACCCGTTTTTCATTCATCCGTTTGATATCGTGAGCTAACTGATGAAGCTGTTCTGGTAGGTACCATGTACGTGGATAGAAGTCATACTCATCTGGATACAAGGCACGCATTTGATCCAGTACACGAAACAAGTTATTTTTACTACAAATCCAGTTCATGCCTGAAAAAATGGTGAACAAAAAGTATGTAGTGGGTATGTACAATAAAATCTCATTTAGCGTCCGTATCTATATTACAACTATCTCATTATACAGTCATTTATTTTTAGAATGGTGTTCATTAATTACTGTAAAATATTTCAACTTGATAAGAAGACCAACTTATTACTAAGACCATTCTTTTACATGATAAATGTGGTTTTGGTTTGTGTGGCTAATTTAGGCCTTAATGCACCACTATATCACATCCCTTCAATGTACCAGCACCCCATGATTAAAATAATAACTAACTGATTTTATACAAAATTATCAAAAATTATCTGACAAGAGAAAAATTTCAACATTTTAAATAGTCCTCATCGAAAAAAACACAGGCTATAAAAATAGCTAACAATGCATTACATCTTTAGGTTGAGAACCTGACTCCTGGCCCAAAGGTGCATGTCATAGGTATGAATCTCGCAATTTGCAGGATTTTCAAATTCTTGGATTTAGCACTACTAAATAAATGTAGGATATATAAAGTTAGGATAAAAACCAAAAAAAAGCTATCACAACGTGCAATAAATACTAATAAACACACAATCAGGGAACACAATGTCAAGCGGCCTGTATCATTGAACTAAATACATATGTTACTACAGTCATCATCATTAACATCTGGGTTTCCCTACTAAGACTGACTTCAAATTAAGACCACTTCATGATGGTCCAAAGAGTGGTCTTCCTAAGTGGAACTATACTGTACTTGGTTTCACAGTCAATGAAAAATAATCTTGTAAAAAAAAGCTCACCTGGGAACTTGCTGACCATTCCTCCGTATAAATCTGGGTTCTGTTCAAAGGTCATACAATGCCAGTGTATATCGCAATTCTGGTCCTTTCTACCAAATGGAAACTGAAAGCAGAAATTTAGATATAAATATTTGCTGGCTATAATTTCAATGATTTTTAATAAGTAATAAAAAATATCGCTAAGTTGGGAAAAGAACAAATACATGATAATCTCAGTCTTCACGAAAACTTTTTAAGCACTGGACATTCTGTCCAGTGAAAATGTTAACTTTACTGGACCAAATGAACTTTTAGTGGACCAAAAAAGTATACACAAAATTTCATAAAATTTGGCTAAATACTATGGATACTACATTTAGCAATGTTATTCTCTGCAAAATGTATTTAACAAGAAAAAGACGTGTACATTTTCACCTAAGTAAAAAAAAACAACACATTTTTTCCAGTGATTGAAATATTTCATTTTTTGGTCTGAAATATGACAAAATTATCACTGAAAAAAAAATACTGGACATTTGGATTATTTAACTTTCAAATTGAGTGGACCAACGGCCATTTTGGTGGACTTAGGTCCTAAATTCAAAGACTGTAATCTAATAATATACATATATCAACTTTCTAGAATTGATATACATTCCAATGTTTGAATGTTACATAGAAAAAGCATTCCCAGAAACAACCACATACAAACATACCACCCTCCAAAAATACTACCTGAGCCAAAACTAACCCAAACTAACACAAAGAACCATACAAAAATGGGGGATAAAACACACTCTCAAATGCAGCTACAGAGGATTTTTTAGCATACTTTTTTCATCAGGGAGGGTGGAATTTGGAATGGCCAATTTGTTCTGGCAAATGCTATTTTTTGTTCTGCGACAAATTCCATTCTAAATTCCGAACATGTGGTCTTTACTGTATCCTTGTAATGTAGATTTCTTTTTTTCACCGGGTTTAACGCTGTTTCAACAATTTTTCAGTTATACGGCAGACAGTTCACCAAACCAGTTTTCCTGGACTGTATGTACTAACCAGTACTAACTTACCCTTCAAAAGGAGCCAGCAACTTCTCCACATATGGAGGAAAATCAACATTTTTGTTAAATTTTCATGGAAGGATATGACCTGCCGTGACTGGGATTTGAACCAAATGCTATTTAAGTAAATAAAAAAATGTCACTAGACAATACAGATTTAAATTTCAACTCTAAGTTTCGAATGAAGATCCAAACAGAGACTGTCTGTCATGGCAGAGGTCAGAAAATCTAACAATGTTCACAATTGTATGAACTTTATCTAAATGGGTGTGGTATAAAACACAACGAAAACAAATATTGATAAATGTAATACTATCATAAAACTTAAAATGACACTTAAATGGTCTTCAAAAATATGCGATATAAACTTGTTGACCTAATATTAATGTACAGTATCTATAATTTTCTCAAACATAGGCTATCCTTTTTTCACTAAGGTCAAATTACCAGACGGTCTCTAATATAATTATGCCCCTCCTCAAACTGATGTCTCCAAATTTTAAGACGATTGTAACTCAAACCCAACAATGCTTTAATAATCATTCAAATTATATTGATTTGTCAAAAAATTGTTCCAAAAAATGAGAAAGATAGCACAATATTATGTCTAAGGCTAAATATTCTCCACCAGCATTAATTCAAACAGAGAAATTGGCAGTTACTTGTGGACAAAAAGGTTACTACTAGTACAGAACCTTGAAAACTGAACGAATGCCAGCTGATAAATAAGGCATAAGAAATGTTTGTTTCTGGTTACATGCCCATTAAAAATAGGGAAGGTAATGAGGATTTTTTTTGGGGGGGGGGGTATAAAGCTGCTATTGAGATATTTTTCATGCGGAAAGGTAAAAAAAGTGAGACAGTGAATGTACCGTTCCTCAGGTCTAATAGAAAGTCTAGGGTTGTGGGGAAAAATTAGGGTAGGTTGGGTAACTGTAAACAAACAATTTTTTTATAACTAACAGAATTACTGTTAAAAACAGGCTTTATAAACGATTATAAAAATCATAAATACTATATATGTTCTCAAATAGGTCAACTATTGATAAATTATCAATCTTAAAGGAAGCAATGGAAATTGAATCACAACAATTATTTATTATCTTATTTCATTGTTAATGGAATGTGTCAATTAACGGTTATCTCATTTGTAAACAGAGGAGTTATTGTTAATTCATAATATAATTATTGGATCATAATGACTTCATCTTGATGTACCAGAAAACTAAAAACCTAAAACCACTGTACACCGAAGTATAATTAAATACTAATTACGTATCGACTCAGGTTTATCGTTCAATGTAAGCTTGTATTATTGTCCAACCTTCAAATATGTAAAGACTAATTTTATACAATAAGCTAATTTTAGATGAGATTATTGGATGAATGTATAACAGCCAAAAAATATACAATACACAAACAAATATATTAAGACCGTGTGACATTCAGTAATATGGTGGTATATTAAAGTCTAAATGTCATTTCTTTTGTAAATATAAGTACATGTACCAGAAGTTTTTAAGAGCCTGTAAAAAAAATTCAATCCAAACTTATAAAAATCATATTCAAGTATTAAAACATTTCAACCACATGATTTGTGTCTTCGTGAGAACATCCCTAGATTTAAATAATAATTGCATAAATCACAATTAATACATACACAGCCCACCAAACTGATTGGTGACTTTTTGGCACATTTTTTTCACTGGGTTCAACACTGTTTTTCAAGCAACAATAGATGTAACCAAGGACCTTGTTTTACTGTGAGACTGGGGCCCAGTAACCTTTTTCAGTTATACATGGCAGCTAGTTCATCTAACCAGTTTTTCCTCTACTGTATACAAACCAGTACTATCTTACCCTTCAACAAGCAGCCAGCAACTTCTCAACACATGGAGGAAAATCAATATTTTTGTCAAATTTTCATAGAAGGGTATGACCTGCCGCGACCAGGATTTGAGCCGGATCACCAGTTAACAAGTCCAGACCACTAACCACTGGACCAAAGTTGTGGCTACAACTTGTAAAGTTATGACTTTAAAATATATTAAAGATTTTGAAAGAAACTTCAGAATTAAACATGCAGGAAAATCAGTATAATATATTCAGCAGTCTCTATGAAACAACTGAATACCAAGCCAAAAAACTTTTGACCAAACAAGATGGCCAACAATACTACCACAGTTACTCTTTGTGATAAAAATTCCACGTCGTCATTTCTAATAATTCTAAATCATCAGAGACATGTTAATTTTACACCTTGTTTAATCATCTTATGGAATTCTGTACACTAAGCTCAGAAATAAATATTTTTATATCATGAATGAAATACAGAAATATTTCATTTTCTAGAGGAGGCATTGGAACAGACTAACTGCTCGAGATAAACGTGCCATTCGTAATAATGAGGTATTTGAAAATTATAAACAGCTAAGAACAATAATTGGCAGGACTTTAAAAACTCCTTGAGATAAATCAGTGGTTCATAATAATGCAGTTTTACTGTACACTGAATATATCAAACGCATTGAGTGAAGATTATATGTCTCATTTGAGTTTCAATCAAAATACAAAGTATATGCAATATTAAATGAAAGACAATCTGTTTCCAATAAAAAATAAAAAAATTGATTATGATTGAGCAGAATTTTTTTTTGTATGATGTAAACTTTGATCCAGGTATTCATTTAACAAAACATGAATAATTAATAAGCAATTTGATTTTATTTATCATTTATCAGATAAGGGGGAACTTTCTATACAACAATTGTATAGAATAGATCCAGACAATGCAAACTTGTTTGTCCAGAAACAAGCAACAAGAAATGTAACTAAGGACCTTGTTTTACTGTTAGACTGTTTTCCTGTAACCTTTGCCCAGATACAACTGACAACATTAGTGACAAGAAATGTAACTAAGGACCTTGTTTTAGTGTGGGACTGGGGCCCTGTAACCTTTGTTCCAAAAACAACTGAAAACATTAGTGACAAGAAATGTAACTAAGGACCTTGTTTGACTGTGGGACTGGGGCCCTGTAACCTTTGCCCAGAAACAACTGAAAAATTAGTGACAAGAAATGTAACAAAGGACCTTGTTTTACTGTGGGACTGGGGCCCTGTAATCTTTGCCCAGAAACAACTGAAAACATTAGTGACAAGAAATGTAACTATGCTAGGGTCCCTTAATAGAGACTTTCACTTCTGTAAGACAGACAAATCATTTTTGGTAAACATCTGATGGTCATAAGTTACTGTAAATAGGAAGCAACTTAATCCAGCATTCTATACAGCATTTGCGATAGAGAATTTAAGGAACTTCATAAAATCTTGAACAAAATTCAAACAATTCTATTTCTCCAAAAAAAGGAAATTTTAGATGACACTTTGATGTATGTTGAAGAAAACAGAGATTTAGGCCCTTTTTCAAAAATCTGGGCCCATAATGTCTATAGACTATGAATCTGAAAATTCTTATAACTAAGTTAAATGGTTACTGATGGAAGGTTTGGGCAAAAGTAATCATACTCCGCTTTAAGAGTAGTTTTCAAGTGCAAAACGGATTGAGCTGACTGGACAAGAAGACAAAATGTTGAGTTGTCATAACATAGAGTCATGTCAGAATGGATATTGAGTTACAAAGTAGTGTAGGACTTTTAGCTTAAAATGAAATATGATCATAATACATATGAATATAAGGTGAAATCTATTTATATTGTTTCTATACTGTCAACTGTGGATCACAATGTGCCCGGCAGACCGAGAAAAATACAACAAATGAATGAAGTTAAAGAAGACAGTCACAAGAATGATGAATTAAACTTACAATGACACCATACATAGCTCACAAAATAGTGACATTACAATATAGTAACTTCAGACAGTAGTTAAAAAATCTATGATAAAAATTGAGAACTCCAACACTGTAAAATCAGCTGATCGTAATGAAAAATTAAAGTTTGAGTGACAATTTCATTATCTTATGGACAAATTGTCTTTTTATATGGAGAGGATTATAACCAGAATAAATGTCTGCAAATAGACTTTAAGAAAGCACAATATTGTTTCCCAGTTTTATCAACTTTGATGGAATCTATGAAGTGTTTAGAATTTTTCTATACATGTAGAGGGATTTTTTACCATACAAAATGTGTATAATAGTCACTGGTAACAGGCCCCATACAAATCCAAAATAGGGACTATTTTCCCTGATTTCAGAAAAAAAAAAATGACAGACAAATTTTCAACTGAAATATTTGAATATTACACTCATGATTTTACTTGATTAACACAATTCTTCAGTAATGGTAACAAAATGAACATGTTTATTTTTGTGTTTCATTTTTGTAATGGTAAATATCCTTAAATGATTTTTTCAAACCTCTGTTACATATTTATTAATTAATGCAAAAAGGATATATAAAACTGTACAAGTAAAAAAAATCAAAATTCAGAAAAAACAACATTGAGTTTTACAATATGATAGTTAGCCGTATCTTTTGCAGAACTTGGAACAAAATCACTGCTGTATACTAGCATGTAGCTTGACTCAGATTATATTTGAACAATGGGTGCAGTCATTTACGAAAAGTCTTATTCTGTTTGATTACAAGGACTGTGCATTAGCATATATTTGTACTCTGTACAGTGAACATTTACCATGAAATTAGATCATACATTTTTTCTGATGGGAAAATAGCACATACATAATATATATTGATTGTTTGCTTAGATAAAGCTATATCAGGCCCTCTGCAAAAAAATTATGCAACTGACTTATGAAAAATCTCTGACTCAAACATTTTTTTGCAGATTTTGAGATAAAAAAATGTTTCATTCTTTATTCAAGATTTTCATTTCTAGTACAAGCGTATAATGTTAACAAAATCAATGCCTACCTAGCTGCTTACCCACTCATAAAAGTTAGGGTCATGTAGCTGCAAACAAACATTTTTCATGAATGGCCTCAAGTGTGTACTTCAACACCGATGATAGACTTTTTTGGACATGTAGCAAATATCATAAAAAGTTCAGTTAATATGTTTTAAGTCATTTCTATTTTTTGCCGCCAACCCTATGATTTTTTGGTCAAATTATAAAAAAAAGAAAATAAAAAAATAAATCCCTACCTACCAACCATATTTTTTCAGAGACAGAAGCGAAACAAGCTATATTTAGGCCTAATTTATCAAAACAACTCAATTCTAATGAAAGACAGAAACAAGTTGAATATATCTAACTTCAATCTTACATCAATGTTTTAAAACGATAAAACCTCACATAATGAAAACATCAATATAAAGATCGTCCCATCATAGACATGCAACCGCAGTATTTCCATAATAAACCATCTTAGTAATGAAACCATACAATTAATTAAACTATTGACAGGTGGTCGTAAACTTGTAATCAAAGTTTTTCTGTATTTTATTGTTGTTGTACAAAATTGCATGCATCACACAATAAAACAATAGATACATCGACCTTAATTTTTCCCATTATGGTGAACTGGTGAAGTCTCATCCAAGAGGCTTATCAAAATGACATAGTCAATGACCTTCAAACAGTTTGCAATATCCTCAGGAGAATTGTATAGCAACTAATGAATGAGTTTTCATGCCAATTGTAATGGTATGTTATTTGATAAAGTTACAATATTTGCCAAATTTAGAACTTGAGTCAATTTGACTGAATAGAAAGAATTTTATCAGCCTGATAAGTAAGTTAAATAACCACTGAAAGATTTTCGTATGATGTGTAAGATACAAAAGAGTTGCATACAATGTTTGTAACATACAATTTAGATTTACAAAGATGAAAATAGTGTGTATAGAAAAGTTATAATAAACTGAAACAAGCACGGATTTAACAGGGCACAGAGCTAGCATGCACCCCCTCTAAAATCAGGCGAGTAAGAAAACATCAGGTATGTGCTGATTGTGTCCATATTCTATATAAACATCTCAACTTTATGCCAACCCTAACAAAAATCCTGTATATGCCCTTGCGAAATATTGTTAATTTTATAATTTTCCACAAACTTCCATGTGCAGGTTGTTTTGACACATTCAGAAAGAGTTTTATCAGGGATGTTTTACTTACATAATAGGTATCACTTAATGGACGATTTCCCAATCCAAAATAGTAACAATTTTTCCCGATTTCGAACAAAATTTCCAAACAAAAAAATTTTGTCTGCAAATACTACACACACAAATGGACCCATTTTGGAAATACATTTTTGAAACCCTTCATGAGTTTATAAATAATTCTTCAAACACTGATAAATGACTAGTTTTTTTATTCATTTACTGGATATTTTTTAATTAATGTGATAAACAAAACTGTTGTCAGCATTAGTGTAAAAAATTCCCTATTTCAGACAAGACAACGGGATTTTTCCCAAAATGTGGAAAAATAATCCCTGTTGATATCATGTTTTAAAATTACAAATAGACTACACTAGTTCTGTTTGTACCATATGATTGTAACTTTGAACAATTTAATTTTCTTCAAAATGTAAATTTTTGATACACTATACATAGTTATATTCCAGGATACAAGTGTAAATGAAATCCCCAACACTTCATAAAATAATATGTAATCAAGTACAACTGATTCATACTGTAGTCTTGTTACTGAATTAACCCTTAAACCACATGGCCGAGTGTCTGTTTTCAGTACTAGGGACCTGGGTTTGATGCCAGTGGACCATGATTTGTCTCCCCTGAATTGACTATGATTGTCTTTATGTGACTTACTGTCACTGGGGTTTAACACCGTTTTTCAACAATTTTTTATTTGTATACGGCAACCAGTTCACCTAACCAGTTTTCCTGGACTTCATACTAACCAGTACTAACTTACCCTTCCACAAGGAGCACGAAACTTCACATAAGGAGGAAAATCAACATTTTTGTCAAATTTTCATAGCAGGTATGACCTGCCACGACCGGGATTGAAACCCAAATTTCCGGATTACAAGTCCAGCACACAAACCACCGGACCACCACAGCGGCTTTTGAATTCACTTTGACATTATATATGAATATATTGTTCCTACAGAATACCACGCAATAAAAGATACTAAAAAATATACATATTGTAACCACAGAATGAAATTTAGTAGCCCAATAGAATCTTGATTTTTTTAAGGTTATGAAAAAATATATATATAAAATATATATATTAACCTCTTTCCATTCCAGTTCTTTGATAACCATTCGTACAGCATCAAGGTTACCTCTGGCGTGTGACAAGTCAACAGTTATCATGTACTTTGGTACAGGCTTCACGTCAGCTAGAACTCTCATTTTTTCACGTTTTATTTCAGCAACTTTTTTCTCCTTAAACGTCAGCTCCCTCCTAAAGTTTATTTTATGCTTATGTTTCGATGCACTCATTTTGTACAACTTTACAGCAACTTCTGATGATCTCATTAACTTCAGTAGCTGAAAGCTACACAATTTTAGTCAGTATGCCAAATGACACGAAATAAGACACTTGTTGAAATGGTAAACACATGGCTTATACAGCGTTAAGTACTAATCCGTACACCATTTAAATAATAAAGAATACATTTATTACTTAAAATGACGATTAAACTTGTTTTCAAAGCCTTCACAGTTTAGAATTTATATTTACATATTTTCTTTATCATTCCCAAACCATTTTTTATTTCTCCGAGAAATTTATCCATGTTATAAGCTAATTAACTTTTAATTGACATTTCGCACGCTCCTCCCGTCCGCCATTCCTCGCAACATGTAAACAAATGCAGTGCCACCTAGCGGCCATTTATTTCGTTCCCAACGAAGACAACTCTAATACGACAAAATTACTTGTTCTGACAGATTTATCTTTCTTACAAGAGCTATATTAAGTATGTACATTAACGTCAAGGCTTACCTAACAAGACTGACCTGAGCACACAAACATTCGGGTTATCTTTAAGGAATAATAACTGAATACATACAGCAAAAACTCCCTAAATAGCCTTGACTTCCGGATATATATATAACCACCTCACTGTATAAGTTTTCAATTGTTTCTCTGTATTTCAATTTGTAAATAAGACTTGCTAAATGTTGTGACCAAGTTTTGAATTTAATACAGCGGCTTCATTGATGGGAAATCGACTTGTGGTTTAAGTAAAACATCGGATTTAAATTAACATAATTTAAAATCATGAAATTATAAAGCGTCTTGACCGACAAGAAGGTGAACAATAAGCTAAATTTGCGCTCCCAACACACCTTAAATCTAGAGAAGATTCTAATTTAACATGCAATAACCAGACTACAAATTGTACCTATTAAAGTCATGTATTTATACACCACGAACAGTCAGGATTTCATATCTTTTATACAAGAAAAAAAACAGCATGTGTTAATCAACAGAGCATAACTACACAAGAAGTAAGAGTAGAATAGGGTTTGCGCTCAGATGATGATTATTTTCTCTTGAAACGGCATTCAGCTTCCATTGGGTGTAAATAAATTTCACGAAACAAGTACGTGTAGATTCATTAGTCCTTCTATAGAGTCACAAGATAACGGAACTAGAAAGATATTAATTCAACCACTGGAACAACAATGTTAATTGGTAAACTTATTTTGTTTCACGCTAAAGTTTATTCGTTCAACAAAATTATGTTTTATATTTTACAAGAGATCAAACGTGACGTGATATTTGGGGGTTGGATATTAGGACAATCGTAAGTTGCTAGTCACGATTTAAACACATGAATCCGCTATTCTTAACTCTCACGTTGGCTGTTTAAATTTCATTACATTGAATTAACTTTGTTATTTACGCGAAACTGGATTTAATTGAATCATATATAAAAGTAAAAGAAAAATGTAAAATGGCGATTATGACTCAAAGCGAAGGTAACATAATTAAAGTGTAATAATTTGAAATCATTTACGAGCGTATATATAAACGAAGGCATACTTTTCGGTACCTTAACTCCGGTACCTCAAGTCGTATTTAGGTGACGAATATTAGGATTTCATACACCAATATTTGAACTACATTTTGTTTGAATAGAACTTAAATACAATACATATCATGACTACATAATCACGAAAATAAAACTAACACTGCTATTTATAGAACTACTCACAAAGACATTATGAAACATGTTCCAAATTATAGCCTGGCTATTTATACCAAACTACCCGTGTATCTCAATATTTGTACCAAATCATGTCCCAAAATATGACATTACCATTTGAAAATTCGCAAACTCAAATTATGCACGAGGACGGGATAATATTCAAGTTTAATAGTGTATGAAATTCTCTAACAATCGCCTAATGGCGTCAACAACCATATAAGCACGCAGCATAGCATACCCGTAACTCATTAACATAAATAAAACATTCCACTGGTTTTCTGAACCGTATGCTGTATAAACGTGCATATTATATTCAATTTCTGTATGAAACGATTGGTATAGCCAGTATGAACATGTATTCTGTATAAGACCAGACAAAATAATTATGTTTACTTGACAAAAACGTGAGGAAAGCAGGCGTTTTCTGTTATCTTCAAGTCTTGAAGGTTACTTTTGCCCTCCCAAATATTTTTGTACAGTTGAATATTTTGTTAGAAACATAAGGGTCGCCGCCAAAAAAAATGGTTTTGTTTGTGGAACCGTTCCCGCAAAGTTCACACACTACGGGTTTTTGATAAGTTATGCATAATTGTATATGTGTTACAAAATCCTTTCCGACAAAATCCACATGAGTCAACGAACAAGGATTACTAATATTTGATGAAATTTATATTATTTCAGAAATATTGTGTATTGTATATATAAACAATTGCATATGTTGAAAAAGGGAGAAACTCGAGCTAACGTTTGTGGTAGGGCTCAAATTTCAATGAAGCAGATGTTTTTGTCATAAAGTAAACACGACTATGAATAATGAAATGTCATGGCGCATTATTTCCTGGTTCGTTCGGGACTGTTTAAGTTCGTTCGGCTTCAGAAAAGTACTAGTGGGTGGAAGCTGTTGTGTGGTTCATTAAGTAGCTGGGTATTCTATAGATATCATCTTATTGCAACACACAGCTTGTTTGCAGCCATACTGATTTAAAAATGCATAAAACCGCGAAGAAATAGAACGTTTGGATATGTAACTGTACTTTATATTGCTTAACATTATGCGTATCCATAGTAATGTTTTATACCGTATATTTACCATTTACACGTATTTGCCACAATTTCAAAAGAACAAACCTACGGCGGTAACCAAATTAAGCATACTATCATTTAACCATTTATCAGGTCCTTACATCGGACACCATTTAACAAATGTTAAAGTCATTTGTTATAGCGGGTCATAAAACAAATAGCCTGAGGATTTGTCTAACAGTTAGTATGTACAGTACACAGGTATTCGTGAAGTTAGTTCCATCTGGTGTGACGATAAAACACCAATCTGTCTGATGCTGCAATAGTAAACCACAAAAGATATGGCACTCCGGTATGAACCTACGTGTAATATTTTTATTCTCAGTCATAGACATTTACGACACAGTCGTAGACTCGGCGCTTCTTAATGGTAGCATTATAAAAATACCCCAAATATTTGTTGTCAATCCTGATTAACACAGGAATTGATGTGATAGGAAAATGTTCATTTATAATAATACTTCATATCTTTCTACCACACTTTTCATTCAGAACAGAGGTTTTAGGTTTATATGCTCAGTTGTTGACAGATACGTGCGGCATGTCGGTCTATCTAGTTTTTACGGATAATATGAATGTGCAAATTAAATTCTGAGCCTCATTGTCTGAAACCAATCCAGTCTTCCTGATATACATTACGGAACAAATACATTGCAACATTAAACTCTCAAGATCTGCGCGTCCTTGGATGCCCGATCCAATTTCCTTTTCTTCACTGTGTATAATTTGTATATTACCATTCACTAAACCCAAAAGTTTGTCCTAAAATCAGTTAAAGTTTTTAAACATTTATAACAACAACTTTACTATTCTCGCTTACTGCCACACGACTTAATTTTCATTTCGCAGGCCGAGCAATTCCACTTAAAGTTAGATCACGATTATATTTTGCTTCATAATACATCGATTAAATATTGAGTCAATAGTTTGGTATAAATCCTAAGTTGTGTGGTAATACTTTACAGAGAAAGTTAAACACTTTTTCTCTATTATGATTGTGTAAGTGACTGAAGTGAACAAATGGTTCGTTATTTCGTGAAGTAACGTCTGTTAAAACTAAATCGTAAAAAAAACAAATCAGTTTCTAACTTCATAATCGGAGAAAATATTCATGTACTTTTTTTGCAAGCGTAACATTAAATTGTGTGACACAATCATAGCTAGATATGATATTCTTTTCTACAACATAAAGTTAATCATATTATTGAAAATATAACTATCTCAAATTGTATACACCTATTATATCACACAAGTATATGCTATTTAGTATTCAGGTAAATCTGGCTTTAGAACTAACGCGTTTATAATTGTGTTATACTTGCAGTTATTAGGGCAGGAAAAAATAATAGTAAGCCATAAGTCTAAAATAAAATAAGAACGTTTTTAACCATATGGGTGAACAATGTGATTTAGTGACAGTGTAATTATGACGCATATTGTGAAGTTCAATAGTTTGATATATGACGCGATTTTATTACGGTTATGAAGAGTTATAAAAACGAGATCGAGACATTTTTTTTACTTCAGTGCTGACAGTCATGTTGAAATATTCATTCATATGAACGGTTGACTGGTTTTAGAAAGAAATAAGGTTAAACCATACTACAGTTACCGACTGAATTTAGAAGTTGTCGGAACGTGGTATAACTCGGGTAGATCTGTACAAAGTTTATACATAAAGAAAACAGTTGAATTGGATTTTCATTTAAACCGAAATTCGTCATTTGTGTTGTGCCTAGTTTAATTTAAAAAAAATGGAGGAACCCCAGCCTAAGCTCAAAGAAGCAATGAAGACATGGAACGCTGCTGTTGCTGCTCATACTTCCTGTAGATATTCGGATGCTGTCGGATTTTACGGTGAAATACCAAACAAGTCTGCTAGAATGTATTACAATATGTCTTGCGCCTATGAAAAGCTTAACGATATCGATAACGCATTGAAGGTAATATTCTATTTTAAAAACTCATGGTTTTTAATAATATCATTTCTGAATGTTCAATAAATAATTTAACAGTTTTACAAGTATGTAAGTACCTGAAGTTGACTCAAAATCGTAAATTTGTTGATTTTAAAGTTGATTATGTTATATTGACCATACTTAAGAGTTGCTGTCTTTGTCTGGTGGCCAGTGTTCGTGCTATCTCACTCAAATTGGAGTTCGAACCCATGACTTTCTGTTCTATGGTAAGGCACGCTGCCTATTGACCAATTAGTACGAGTTTGTCCAAGAAAAGAACGCATGTTCGGCTATCGGAAGCCCATTGACCTTAAAATAGTAATGTAATGTTTAACATATCTTGCCTTGGAATGAATCTAAGGCTGGTATAGATATTGTTAGCCATATACTGTACATATTTGTCTGAAATAATGTCTTGTAATACTAGCGTATGATTAAACTTATTTGTTTTCTAAATGGAACAGATAATATTCCCTGTACTCCAAATTGACGTCGAAATTCGACTCTGCATCAAAGGATTACTTAATACCAACGCCCCTATTTAAAACCCATGTTATCACTGGTCCTTTTCGTATTGATATTACGTTTGTCCAAAATAATGTCTGTAAGGCCATGTTTGAATATTTACAGTTGCACGACTGACACAGTCAAAAATCTCGGACCCAAATTTTTTAGCTATTTTGACAAAAATTCGTTCGTTATTCCAGCTTTTCGTTTTTAGTACATTCATTTGGTATATAATACACACCTACATAATTACAGCGAAAAGATTTGGTCACTTTACCACAGACTATCATTTTTTAGAGGATGGTCTAATATCCATCAGTTTATCTACTAGTATGAGGCCAAATGGTATGGTTCAACCCAGTTGGCTGAACTTGCTTGTAAAGTAAACGGTATATTGATCTATTTGGTCTGAGCTAGAAGTGTTTTGTTAACAAAATAAAAGAAAAACACAACTGTATCACGATTATATTTAAGATTCTATTCTCGAGTTTCGTTTGTTTCAACAAATTAAACTAACGATGCACGCAACCGCTTATACAGTTTCAGCCTCGCATTACTTAAGTGAAACCTTATACTTACGTACCAATATTTTGTTTTTTTCCGCTTTCTATTCACATATGATTAATTTCTTACGGACAATAAATGCATGTGTATTCATTTTCAATTTTTATAAAACATATTTTTTGACCCTGTTGTTTATAGTTTATACAGGAGCAGAATGATTCAGAACGGAATAACCACATCAGAATGTAAACTGGTTCCCGTTCCATGTTGCTGTGCATCAAAAGTCTCTCTGTGTACAGACGGAGACGACGGGGACCAGTTTAATCAGGAAATGTCCGCAATGGTTCATTATTCGCCCGGATCGCAAAGTCTTAATTAACACGAAAGGGAAATTTTAGTGTATTTTATTTAAATTGCCTTTAAACATGAGAATCGTGATCGTAAAGTCATATGTAAACCTAAGTGGCACCCTTACCTCAGCTCGTTAAAACACTTTATAGGAAATATGATGATTAAGACGCATTACAAATCACTCACGACTTCATAAGTCACTGTACATGTGTACCATACTGTATTATTACGTCTGATATGACTCCAGTTACGATGCATATTTTGTCTGTTTTGTTTTCATGGTGTAGTGTTTCTGTATGGCGGGGGTGTTGTTGGTTTGAATTAAATGAATCGTGAAGAGCGCATGTTTTGGTTTTTAAATACAGTACAACAGAACGAAGATTTCCATACTTTCATTTATTAATGATAAATAAAAGGGGTCAGTAAAGGTCCCTTTCTTCCTTCTTTGTCAAAATGGAGATAGATCCATCAGGCACTCCCCCTATTCAATTAGGTACCCAGGAAATTTGATAAAGGTTCGAACTATGAGACTAAGGTATACACTGAAGTCAGTGGCAGCAAGAGGTGACAGTACAGTGCAACCTCTCCGGAGCGACCCTCTCTTGAGCAACAATTCCCTTCAACAATTACATGGTTTGTTTTCCCACTGTACTCTTTAACTATTAATTAAAACTCTCTAGAGCAACAACCTCTCAACAACGACATAATTTTGCTTCACACAGAGAGTGTTGCTTAGGAGAGGTTGCACTGTATTAACTAAGAAGTGATCGGTAGTCTTTATTATATAAATTATGATTAGTGTTTTCTTGTATATTGATAGAGTTATGCTATTTCAGTGTCTGACGAATGCTGTTGAAAAGGACCCGCTTTTGGCAATCGCTTATTTCCAACGTGGTTCATTGTTTTTACTACAGAAAAGGTACGTACATGTAACTCGAGTTTATATCTTTTATATCATTTTAACCAACGTAAAAATGCTTAGACTGTATTCTGAAATAGATATACCTTTATTGTTTTACGTACGTGTCATGTCATGTGACTAAATTTTGTTTCTTGTTATAGATAAGTATAGATCGTCAAGTCTTAATGATGACATGAACACTTATATTGATATTCATGTAGGCGTATTTAAGTCTTCAATTTATGACTCGATGACATTCAGCTAAACATGAGGAAATAATTGTTATTTCTACAGACCTCGGCTTTGTGAGTTCGAATCCTAGGTGCGGTACATTAATCCGGGCTTTGTTTCGCTTAACTTCCCACTGATATACTGTGAAAATATATACTGGCCGTCATAAAAATGCTTCTATTTTGGCCTAACATACTGACCTTGAAATTTTAATGGCATACAGCAATTTTATGGTCGATAATGGATAACAATAAACCATACCATGAAATGTTTCAGCTATTTCCAGAAATAAATTCATCTCTGTATTACTGTACTGTTAAAAACATGTAAAACCATTTTACTAGTCATGTTTTTAGCATATTTTAAAGTTTTGTATTCAATATTTCAGAAATAAAGAAGCAACAACAGATTTAGAGAAAGCTAGAATATTGATGCGTGGAAATAATCATATCAATTACAAACCACTGGGTCTGTTGTGTCGTATGCACAGTTACCAGGTGAGCGGGTTGTTGCAAAAATAATGTCACACTAATACTAAACTCAGTATAATGTCAGACCTTTACACAAGGGTCACAGTTAACCATGTTCAGACCTATATTATATTCTAATGAATGGCCGTTGTTTAGAAAAGACTGCCATTCAGAGGTGATTGTCAACCAGAGTTGACTGTAATTATTAGAAATCAAGGATTCGGCCAAATTGTACACGTGTGTTTGTGTCATTTTCCATAACTACGAATTAAGATATCGTTCTGAATAATCACGTTTAAAATGGTCGTACACATTGTGAGAATCAAAATTGTTATGAAATATTAGTATACGTAGTTAAAACCACGTGGTTTGTAATATTTTGTGAGATGTATTACCATACTTAAATTTGTCTGAGCAACGAGTCATTTTTATCAAACGTATGTATTTTAAACATCACTCCAATGTAAGGGTTATCATCAAAGTAAAGATCAACTGAAAAAATCCTATACATAAAAACAGGACGGTGACTGTGGTCCAGTGGTTAGTGCGCTGGACTCGTAATCCGGGTTTAAATCCCGGTCGCGACAGGTCATTCCCTTCTATGAAAAATTTGACAAAAATGTCGATTTCCTTTCAAATGTAGAGTAGTTGCCGGGTCCTTCTGGAAGAGTAAGTTAGTACTGGTTAGTATACAGTCCAGGAAAACTGGTAAGGTGAACCGGTCGCCGTATATAACTAAAAAATTGTTGAAAAACGGCGCTAAACCAAGTGAAAAATAGAAAAAGGGGTGCCACAAGCTTAAATTTACAAATGACAATATCCTACTATGATTATGAATGTACAAATTTATGTATGACAGCATTTTGTATCATTTTAGGTGCTACACAATTCAGCGTTAGCTTGTATCTATGACAACAAGACAACTGAAGCAAGGAAGTTATTGACGGAAGCTTCATATGACGCGGATGATGCTCAGAAACAAATCGTTAACAAAACATTGGAACACCTGAATGTATGTCATGCGCGTTATTTAATATTTGAATAAAGAAAAACATTAAGAAAGAACAAATATATTAGATGAGGCATCTTCACACAGATCGGCGAAGTTTAAAAAAAAGTAAACATTTTTGTAGATGAATAAAGTTTGGTGTGTTTGTTGAACATTTGTAATCTCTTGTAGCTGCTTCAAGGCTTCTTTTTTTTAAAAAAAAATATCGTGAAAATCTCGACGTGGGGATTTATTTCTATATTTGCTTTGGTTAAAATAGTTTAACCACACGGCTGTAAATATATTCACTTAAGCCTACTGAAATTAATGAAATAAAATTGACGACGGTGTGTAGATAAAATCATAATATACTTTATGTCTGCTAGTAACAGAACAGTACAGACATACGTTAATTATTGTTACATGTTACGTGTTAAATACATTAATTAAATGTATTGTGATGTAATTTAAGTGTGGACAATGATAATTATGAAAGTACTTAATACCATTTAATTATGTAATTATTATGAATTCATTGACTTAAGCTAACTACGCCTGGTAGAAATCATACAACCATACCAAACATACACACGTGGACAATTTTAAGCTTCATGTTCGTAAGGTAAGGACCGTGCGCCAATTATTCTTAGTCAAATGCCAATTTCACAGGAACATGTCATGAATGTCCAAAACAGCGTGTTTAAATTTATCATCTTTTTATCACACAGACCGGAGATGTTGATCTTATTAAACCAGTTTTGGTTCCAACAGACAGAGTTTTCTCTCCGCCGAAATCCATCACAAAAAACTTGGTGAAGAAATCTCTCATACAGAGAGCGCGTGTTGTGTCAGCCACAGATACGGAGGATTTAAGTCCAACGTTTAATGGGATGAAAAGAGTACGTTCTGCTTTATTTTATCCTTGTTATTTGCATTTGGGTCTAACATCGTTAAAATAATAAACAAATTAATCGATTACAAATGTATTTGAAATTAAGCAGTCATTATGAAGTAATCGATTACTTAAAAAGCAAAATAATCAATAAATTTAATTGATTACTTTTTCGAGTAATCAATCCGATGTTTGAAACATGGGGTTAGATATAAAGCAAGCAAGTTTTCGTAACGAGCGCCCCTAGGTTACCAACAAGCAAACTTGTACGATCTGTGTTTAAACTCAGTCCATAGGTTAATGCGAACTTTCCCAAATAGTATGAGAATCGGAAATGTAAGACATATTATGTTGGAAACCATTTCTTTGTTTCACGACACGACGGTATAGACTATGTGGAAACATGTGAACAAAGGTCGCCAAATGAAAAAGTCGACTTTTATTCGCCGCTGGTCTTCATGCAGAGGTCATTTTGATCAACATAGTAAAAACAAGTGGCTGCTTAACAGGGGGTCAGTAACTCAATTGTGACCCAACTCTTTCATGGTTTGAAGTATTTGACCAAGCAAACATCAGTATGTTGTGTGCAAGTGTATGAAATGAAAATAGCGGTGTAGTTTTTCTGATTACATTAGCTGATCTTGAGCATCATTTTGGTATTATTAAATAACAAAATTAACATTATTTAAACCTTCTAGATATAAAGAAAACAATGATATGTAACTGGACAGTATCCAGAATACGGTCAATATGGAGAGATTAAATGGAAGCCATAGGAGGTCTAGTCCTAAGTAAATACATTTTAAACAAGTTACGTCCTACAATACTGATGATATATAATCACTTGGCCTAATCGCATGTTACTGGAATCGCAAAAATTCAAGATAACAGAACTCGATACAAGTGTTTCCAAATAAATAGAAAGATTTTTGTATCTCTGATTTCAGGTTGAAGAAATCAAGCAACTTCAAGCAAAAAATGATACACGGAATCCACCTGCTGCTATGAGGCGCTTTGTGAAGAAACCACGTGATCGGATATTTTCTGACGTCACAGGCGTTAACCTATCCAGACCTATGAGGAGTACAAAATCCATGGGCGATATTCAAAATTTTGAACAATTTTCCGAAAGTCGTGTGAATGTGAATTCTGTGGATAAAAACTTTTTAAATCTTAGAATTACAAACAGTACATCTGAAAATAATCTTAAACAGATTCCGCTGTCCATGACGCCAGTAGCAGGACCAAAGACGCCAAAATCACCACGAAGTCCACTAAGAGGTATAAAGAAACTATTGAAATCTAAGGCGGGTACCCGCACAAGCGCCCCGGTATTTGAAAATGTTGAACCCGACCTAATAATGAGAGGATGCGGGTCTACCGGGGATCTAAGACAATTAGAACTGCTCGATGAAGATCCTATCATGACAACATTCGCCGAAATGAAATCTATATCAAGTGATACGCAGCGTATAAATGATTCAAACACTCCGACCAATGATAGACAATCGTTGGGCGATATATTTGGAAAGAGTTCGACAGTTATCGGTCAAACTTTATCATTGTCATGCGATGTACTCACCGCAATTGCTACGCCCTCAGAAAACGGATGTGACGTAACGGATACTGGAAGCAGCGAGAGTTCCAGTGATTCAGATTGTCCTAGTTCTGCTAAGGAAAATAGAGAACGGGACAGGCCACGTTTTTTCATCGAGAGGGATTGCGACAGCAACACTTCAATAGTTAGAAGAATTAACTATACGACGCCTGACAAGGATAAGATATCTCGGGAAATTTCAACAACACTAATAACAACAGCATCAAGTGATGACGTCACGTCAAGTGTTATAGCGCGAGATAACTTAGAAAGCAGGGACACTACAGCAGATGTTGTACAAAAGAGAAAGTCTCGCCCCCCTCCACCAGCCTATCCTCCCCCGCCTCTGCCGCAGACATCTGTTGAGGAAGTCTAACTTTATTTTCCTAATTCATTCATTGTTGTGTACTTCACTCTAAAATGCTGTTTTGTTATTAAGTTACATTAGATTGTTTTAGAATCAGTTTGAGTCATAATTTCGTTTTCTTGTTCATCATTTATACGACAAGTAAATACATGCGTGACATCATGAAAATACATTCTTACTGATTTTCCATAGTTTTCTCTATTTATGGCATTGCCTTTGAGTGTATGCTAATTGTTATCTTTGATTGTTTGATCTTTGACGAGGAAAGTTGATTACCACGAAATTTTGATTTAGTCCGAATGCATTTGGGCGGTGTCGGAAGGCCGCCTAACATTTGTTGCTTCCTTTCTAGAGCTCACTCGGAACACTCACAAAATTATGAAAATAAACAAACAAATACTGACGCACACGGTATAAATGCATGGTCAAAAGTTTTCCGGAATTTTCTGGAACCTCCGGGTTTTCCCAGGTCCGGACCCTACTGGTTTTTATTGTTTCCGCGGCACCAAGGTTAAGATTTCCGGGGTTTGTTTCGCAAGAAAATTTCAATTTTCACCCATGCAAATGTACCTTAAAATAACGGAACGACAAAGTATTTATCTGGCATGAACATGTAATTATGGTGGCATAGTTCAACCGTACCCACATAACGGACAAGACGTTAATCAAATCTAACACGTTAATATATAATGCTAAGTGATCAAACTTGTGGCAGGAAAACACTACCATACTTTTAATTGTAAATACATGTATGTGATATCTTATCTACGAACAATGTCTTACATAATCACACTAAATCATGAATCCAGTGAACGAACTCCAATTGTAACCATATGCATTAGATCCCTGAGTGTTAACGTGCCTCACACTAACAATATCCCCAGTTTTCAATACTAATACAATACTATTGGTTCCTTGCTCATGACGAACATCATATGAATACATGAAAACCAATGATTTACCATTTAGCGCTATCTCCGATTCTAGATATTGTCCATAATGACTCATCACGGTAGCGGTAAAAAAGTACGTGCCATCGGCTGGTGCTGTGAAGACGCCTGTAACCGGTGAATACGCACCCATGTCGTTTGCGAACACGTTGTCAAACACAATGGTTTGGTAATTTCCTAGACCCATCGAATGGTTGCTAAGGCTTGCTGCAAACGCTGGTTTTTCAGCAAGTGGGTTCGAGAGTACAACTGAAAATTTAGAAAATGAACATATCCGAAAGTTATTTTTTAAAAAAAAAACTGGCTCGTCCATCTGTACACATGTGACGAATCGTAGAATGAAACAAGAATGGTAGAATGAATATTATTTGGCAACGTGACGACTGTATTGAATGTCAGTCTAATTCTTTCAATATTATATGGTTCATGAGACAAGACGAAAACATAGTTGTAAACGCTTACCCGACCCTGACCCTACCTCCTAGCGCCGACACTAAAGTTTCTTACAGAAAATTCAATGTACGAAAATATTTGGGGACGAATCGTACCTCCAAAATACGAAAGGGTGTTTAGAAAAAAAAAATTGCCAATTATCCTAAAAGGTAAGAGTGTTTTTGCCTATTTCTAATGTTATATGTACTGTTTTGCAACCTTATATATTAATAATGAGTCGTATTTGTTAAGCCACAGTTGTATTAGTCAATATGGAAAGATCGAATTTGCTGAAGCTAGCATTTTATTGAACAGTTTTTTTTCGTTCTCAACCGTTTGCCTCATAGTACCGTATTTCCCCGTATCTGAAGCAGACGACTTTTGAAAATATTGCGGTAAAAGGAGCCATTGCTGGTAAAGTTTTCGGCTCTGTCAGGGAGGAATAACCCAATTTTCTTAAATAGATAGATGTTTCGTATATTTGCTTTGAATTCGGAAGAGTCCAAAGTATGCTTATGAGGAAAAGAGTTTACAAAATATAGTTTGTACAAATATATACCTCGTTCTACTTACATCTTTTACGGTCCAGGTCTTTTCTATGGACGTGTTTTTCTTGTTCCATCTCGTCAATTCGCGCTGTGATAGACTGGATTTGGTCTTCAGCTTTCTTGAGCGCCTTTGATGTCGTCGCCTTCAGTTTTTCAATTTCTTCTCTGAGTTCATCAACCACTGTCTGGGTTGTACAAACCAAATTCACCAGTCCTAAACATATCAGGACAGAAAAACAAGATACCTTCATCCTTATGCCAAAGTACAATTTTATGTTCTTGTAGAATTAAATTTACAGTCAAGTCAATGTCTCTATGTCAAATTTTATCTGACAGTTTATCAATTTGTAATGAAAGGAGGACAAGATAAAAGGAATTCCGTCTTTCCTTGTACTACATGTTGTTATTGTTGTTGTTATAATTGAGTATGTTGTTGCTGTTGTTTTCTCGTGTTTAAGACTATCATCGATCAGATAAGGAGAAGATTAAACGCAGGTCAATTAAATTGTAAATAACTAATGAACGTTTTGTCCTTTTTTTCTTTTTTCGTACTCTAATTAAAAGTGGTGTTAAAATATTCATTAAACTTAAATAACCCTTTTAAAAAATATGACTTTTCACCAACTTTACAGTCAAGTTCAACGATCAGCCAACTATAGTACAGCTGTAGTTTTAGTCATGATTATGCTGGTCTGTGCTGAAGTTTTATACGAGCTGTACTGTTTTCAATTGCATTCGGGAGGATATTGGTGTCCTTGGTACCACAGCCTGAACGAGCCAGACTCGACCAGGTGGTAAAAACTCACACTAGATAACCCTCTTCGTGTTTAATTTTCTGTGTGAATCACACGGTCTACTTTCATTGTCTGTGTTAACCACACGGTCTTGTATCATTTTCTGGGTTAACCACACGATCTTGTTTCATTTTCTGTGTTAACCACACGGTCTTGCATCATTTTCTTGGTTAACCACACGGTCTTCTTTCATTTTCTGTGTGAACCACACGGTCTTCTTTCATTTTCTGTGTTAACCACACGGTCGTGTTTCATTTTCTGTGTTAACCACACGATCTTGTGTCATTGTCTGTGTTAACCACACGGTCTTCTTTCATTTTCTGTGTTAACCACACGATCGTGTTTCATTTTCTGTGTTAACCACACGATCTTGTGTCATTGTCTGTGTTAACCACACGGTCTTCTTTCATTGTCTGTGTTAACCACACGGTCGTGTTTCATTTTCTGTATTAACCACACGGTCTTCTTTCATTGTCTGTGTTAACCACACGGTCGTGTTTCATTTTCTGTGCTAACCACACGGTCTTTACCAGGTTTACGGTAGCTTTAGAGTCATGTAGAACACTAACTTGATTGTGCAGATCTGATGATGATATACAAATCACGAATTAAGGACTTAAATAATCTAGATTTCTTATCTCAATCATGATATTGACCTACGACGTCATATAATGGTCATGCAGTTAGATGAAGTCCACATCTAGACAGAGAGTACGATATAGAACGCAACTGTAAGATGGCCGGAATATTCGTGGTTTTCGTTTTAGGTTTGTAAATTATTTTTTGGTATAAATTTTATTCATTTCTGTAAAATGTAATGATCATTAACATAGATTAATTGCTTGCTTTGAGGGATTGAATTAGTGAGCTCAGTTTCGGTGACAATGAAGTATGGTTAATTTATTCTCTCCCCCTCGATGTTTGGTTTCTTATTTCTTGTTACTCACTATTTGTTTCCAAACCTTTTAGCTTTACCCCATTTAAGATTGTCCCTTTTTGTAGACCCCCTTTCCTGCTTACAAAGGTCTGTTTTCTCATAGTGCCATCGCCTATAAAACTCTTTTAACAATTACATGGTTCATACAAACAGTGTAATTAGTATACATGTACTTTCATATGTTAAAAATTTCTTTGGTAATGCCAAAACTTTCTAATTAAAGTAAGCATTTCATTTGATCTCCATCGACGGATTTTTCTTTCAAAAAATGGTTAAAACTGCTCTCCTCTCTCCGTTACATAAAACGCACTTTTCATACCACAGTAATCGGTCTTGTTGCTGGAAAACCCGGTTCAAACCACCATGGTGGTACTGTCTCTCCGGGAGAAGTGGATGCAGCGATTGTGAACATCGAGCTTCATTACAACGACAAACTGTGCCTCGAGCTTCTACTTGTTGATTGTACTAAACACGTGACAGTAGGAGATGAGAAAGTGTGTGGCTCTAATGGAATCACTTACGAAAATCAGTGAGTAATGATAGCTATTTTGTCAAGTATATGTGGATGTAAAGTATGTTTAAGACTCACTTGGTGCTTTAAACTGTATGGATTATTTGAGTTATTACGATTTAGCTTATAAACAAAGAATCTTAGGTTGCATAGTTTAAAAGGTAACAAGATAGTCTGAAAACCAGAAAACGTGTGCAATATTGTAACATCTTATTTGAGCACATTTTAATTGAATGTGACGTATACGACATCTCGTGTACACGACATATACTACGAGTATATAGTACATGTGTATATCAATGTATCATTGTTGAATGTTTATACACGCGTGAATTTGTGTGTATATTTAAAGCATTTGACTGAACAACTTACGGTTGGTATGTCATGAGTACTGGAAGAACGTCCACTTAGATCAAAAGGGAGATTTGTTTTGTTTTGTGAGACATTGTCACTGGACTTAGCGCTGGTTTTCAACAATTTTTCATTTATATACGGCGGCCGGTTCACCTAACCAGTTTTCTTGGACTAAATACTAATCAGTACTAACCAACCTCCACAAAGTGGAGGAGAATCGACAGTTTTGTCAATTTTCATAGAAGGGTATGACCTGCCGCGACCGGGATTTGAATCCGGATTGCCGGGTTACAAGTTCAGCGCACTAATCACTGGACCACGGCCGCGGCCTCAAAAGGAAGAGTGTAAGGTCTAAAAAACCTCTGGTTTGTGAGTCCCCCCCAGTGGGTGCGACTTATGTTCTCTGAGACGATCTAATTAAAGATATTGCGTGTAACGCCATTCGACACCCTCCACATCTGTTTCATGTGATTTATGTGGAGATGTTGGCTATTGCATGCGGAGAACAAAAGTTAGTACACGAGCAGATTCCATGAACACACTGCCTACCTGTACATAGCTGAAATACTGCTGAAAACAGGCCTACACACCCTAACAAAATCAGTTTTAAGTATTTGTGTTATATACTTCAGACAAAAGATTGGTATAAATAATGATACAACCAAATAGTTTGTTTATTTATGATGACCCACTTTTTATCATAGTACATTATTTTCTGTACAACCATGATGACCTTTTCTGACATCAGTGTCTTATTCTGCTGTTCAGTTGCCGGTTCACACACGCATTGTGTGAGTACCTCCACAATAATCCTCAATTGACCGTTGCTAATCACGGAGAATGTGTGGCTACAAGTGGCAACACCAATGCCCCAGCAGCGACAACAATGGCTCCTGGAGCAATAACAATGGCTCCTGGAGCGTCAACTATGGTTCCTGGAGCGACAACTATGGCTCCTGGAGTGACAACAATGACTCCTACAACAACAACAACGGCTCCTACAACAACAACAATGGCTCCTACAACAACAAATCCAATTAACAGTATCCTACAAAACGTGTTCTGTCAAAATGCTGGTACAATCTCATGCGCTAATAGTTTCAAAATCTTATGTGGTACGGATGGACAACTTTATCCAAATGAGTACGTGTTTAATGAGTTTACATAAACTTACTCTAAATCTAGTATTTATCAATTGTTTCGGTCGATTCTATTGGTTTTGGTGAAGTTGAAGGCTGCTAATGGTGCACACAGAGAGCTAGACGACAATGCCGTTGACGATTTGAAGATTAAACGTACACTTCGCTACGACAAAAAACAAAACGCATCCAGTCACTATGCTGTGTGTGTTAACAATCGTATGCATATATAATGCAACACATGCAATGTCTCTTTAAGATTTATCTCAATATGTTTGTGTCATGTCACCGTGTGCTTTTGTACGTGGGAATAACATCTATCTCTATGGGGAGATGGTCTGAGCCAGATGGAACATAGCTTCATAAGTTACCTTCAATCTTGAGTGATCTATATACTCATCTTGAGACTAATAAAATCCGAATTTTGTTCTAGAAAACCGAAATCATGTTTGTTTTGCGACACAAATAACATACGATAATTTTATCCAAGTACATTTTTATCTCTATAATACAGAATGTCTTATTTCTACTTTGAATGTGCCAAATCTGAATAAAATGTTGGTTTCATCATTCTATATTTTCAGGTGTGAATTGTCAAAAGCTAAATGTAACAACCCATCACTTACAATCGCCGATAATTCCAAATGTCAGTTACCATAAACTGCTTGGCATAATAATCGTGTATGCACAGAATAAATATGTTACAACACAAACAAGTTCTGTAATACTTATTTTTGGATTACATGAATGAAGTTAAAAATTTAAAACCAATATTCATTCCCCAAAGAGCGGCATATGGTGATCATACTATCCATCCGTCCGTTCGTTCGTCTGTCTATCTATAAATATGTGCTTGATCCAATTTGTTGTACATGAAACAGCTTCGGCATGGATAATAGCAAGATATGAGCATTAAGTTGCTCATGCAAATTTTACGTCACACGTAATGTTGGCTTTACAGAGTCATGGTCACTATTCCTATCATAATAAGTAGATATCAATATGGGTTTGCTAATATGTCCACCTTTTAACATGGCGATGAACTGATGAAACATTTCATGATTTTGGCTTAACTAAATACAATCACGAGGAACCAGAATCTCACACTCAACACACTCTGTAGGCGACAAATTGTAGTAAGTATCTTCATGATCAATCATTGTGTGCAGTGAAATTGCTGGAACTCGAAATACATGTAGATAGGGGTGGTAGGCAAAATTTGACTGATAGACTTGGGTGAAAAATAGCACAGCCTACCGCGCAACTTTCGTCAAACAAAGAATAGTGTACTTATCTTGAGAGAGTATCTATTGGATGAAATCTGCAAATATCTGATGCTAAACTTTGGGGTATGAGCGTTTACTAACCAAAGGTAATGTCCAAGATTTATCTCTGATAACCAGATCACCATAAAATGAGCTAGATGTCGGATAACACATCCCACCAATTGGCATGAGGCATTTTGGACTGAGTGGTCTTAATCAAGACACCATTCTTCCAATGTTCTCCTTTACACGAGTCTCTGAATTCCCAATCACTTTAAATCCAGTAGATCTAAGTTAAATAGGTTGTTAGTATTTGTTGAATACCCAAGGACTAGCGTTTGTGATGTCTTTGGATGAACTCTTGGCACAGCACAGTGCACAAGTTTGATGTTTACATGTGTAAGTATTCAGTTGTTTTTATATCTTTTTTTTACCAATGAAGTCATTGAGTGTATTCAGCAGCGAAACTCTGATCTTTATCTGTTTTGATCATATCTAACTTTCTTAGCAAACCTTTCCCAACTACAATGAGCAGCATAGGAAGTCCTTGTCTTGTGAATGAGACATTTCCACTGAGGTTCAATTTACTTTTACTATAAAACTGGTTTTAAGGGTGATATAAAACACACACCAAGCACAATGAAATTGCACAGCAATAATTTATTACTGGTGATGACATGTAACAATGTATGACCATGCAAACTATCAACATCTCTCCAAATACAGACTGAACTAAACACCATATAATCAACATAAATCACAAATCATTAAATTACAAGTAAAATGTACAATTATTTTCAATCCTGTAGTCTGTGTAAAAATGGTGTATTGTATGAATGAAAACAGAAATTATACCTTCATGGCACCTGCTACTTCTAATTGATAACTACTTAATGTAACAAACCTGTCGATTATATTCCACATCCTATGTTTTATCCATGAAGTTTAATGAAATAAGAATTTACAATGTCAAACTAATTTGTGAATGACACAATTTGCATAAGATGGACAACAACAAGTGAAAAGCAAAATTTTGAATTGTATACAATACCGCAACCGCAAAATCTGTGGCCTGTACTCAAGGTCAATAAAACATAGAATAAAGAAGAAATAAACTTTAAAAAATACCTGACGCTCCAAATTGGATTAAAAAACATGGAGTGGGTGGGGTAAGATAAAGAAAAATTGTTCACAGATGAAAACCATTGACACACAGGGACTAACTCCTAAAATACAAATATAAAACTATGTCTGCTCTTCCAAAAAGAAATAAGACAGACATAACAAACTTTATCAATGAATATTGACCAGTGTTTTTTTCATGAATATTGATTAAATCAATTAATAAACAATTTTAGAATTAGATGTTGTGTCTATAATTACAAAAGCCACTTAAGATACATGAAAATGATAAAGAACCTAAATACTTTCAAAGTCACTCTTTATTATTAAGACAATATCAAATGTTTGCTTAAGAAAAAGAACAATTCGTTACAGACAATTGGAATGTGATAGGAAATTACTTCAAATATACATAATTTATAACAAAAAAATACATACAAGGTCAAAGTTACCTGTAAAGACATACACAAATGAGAGAGAAATATTGACAAACATGAAAACAATACTTGCAGCAGTCATAACATAATAATATCAACTATAAGAACTTTGAAAGGATTGCCAATTTAAAGAAAGAATTGCCATAAAAAAATTGCCAAGGGTCTAAATTTCTGATTACACACATTGGACATTCTAGCTTAAAATTAACATAATACATTAAAAACCGAAATTCACACATTTAACTCAATAAAATGAATGAATTATGCTAACAGTGACTTCACAAACTGTTTGACCTGAATTAACCATAAATAAACTTCAACAAATTCAAGGGACTGCTAGCTATGGGCAAGAAAAATCTGAAAATCTTAATATACAAGCCTCGAATACAGTAGTAATAAAGCATATTAATTATCGGTGAGACATTAGCATCGGTACTATAAATCAATCTGTTTTTTTTTTCACTGGGGTTTTTCATCAAACCGTTAGTCCAGGTATTCTGGCGATTTTTCCAGATTAAACAGCAGAAGAAAACCCCAGGAATATGCCTGGAGAGAACCATCGACCATTGAGGTTCCCTTCTAATTTTTTTGAAAGTTGAAATGGTAACAGTTACAAAAACAAATGAAACAAATACTACCTTTAAAGGCATGTTAAATTAATGATAGAAATTGTACGTTCAGCTATATAATACTCACATACAAACCTAAATTAACGACAGAAAGCTTTTTTAATTTAGACTGAAATAGAACTAAATTTGAGCAATGTAAAGAAAGGGACAAGATGAGACTAGAACTTAATTAATGGAAACAGGTAACTGTAACAGACAAAACAATTAAGAGAAACAACAGCTCTTGTAGCATCAAGCTACCTACAGTTGTGAGATGCAAGTACAAGTAAACACTCTATTTACTTTTTTTAATAATTTCGCCAAATTCAAGCTAATGATTAAATTATATTTAAGATAAGTAATGACACTAAATAACATGAGTGACAAATGTTAATTGCAGAAAGCTTACTTCAGATTATAACCAGCGGAGGTTATTTATCATTTACACAGCAATATTAACCAGAGATCAGTGTATTTACCACAAAAATCAGTTTCTACGATTAAATGACTTAAATACAAAACAAACAAAGACACAGACAGTCACATGAACAAATACCAGACATACACACTTTTTATACTCAACAAATGAAACATGTTTAAGCATACACAATCATGCCTTGTTATCCTTAATGCTAATGAATCTTGATATTTATATAAATAATCGTAGCTATCCTGTTGCACAGACGAATGAAAATATACAATCGTATTCTGTTGTGCATAAAAATTAACCAATCATACATTACACCTTCTAGAATCATACTAAATTTTGTTGTACAAATTCATCCGGGAATCAGACATGCTGGTACATTCACTCACAAGTACAAATATACTATGCACTGATTTTTTATCCCTAGAACAAGAGAAGACAATGATTATCTCATAGTATTCTACATGCTCACTTATTAACAGAATGAATATGGACACAAAAAATGCTTTGAATCAATAAATATGAATTAATTCCATATGTAAATAAATCTATTTATAGAGTAAAATTTGATAAGCTTTCAATAACAATGACAATATTAAAACAACACAATGTTGAATTAAGCTTCATAATGTTTCTTATAACGTAAAAAAGCAATTTTACACCAATTGCAAGCAACTAGAACCATCATTATTTCATTTTACCAATAAATTTAAGTAAAACGATTACACACAGAACACAAATTTAGGTAATATAATTTCAACAAAAAAAAAATAACAAAGAGAAAATAAATAGATGGAATAAATACAACACTATAGTAACATGAATTTATCTTATTAAAAGTTAAGACAGTGTTGTATCAAAACCTTAATGGCATTTTAATATAACACTATTATGTTATAGTACTTTATGCTCCAAACATGATATAAATCATCAAACATTGTATTTACACATAGAGAGAATATGACATGAAAAAGATACCGGAATAAAGTCAGCATTATCAGGTAGCAACGCCGCACGTTCTACGACATCATCATTATCACGTCACAATGACACAAACAATGACGTCATCATGATCAATTTGTTGTGACACAGGTGCCATGGCATCATATCGTGGCGTCACAATGATGCATGTAAAACAATGTCATTATTTTATCAAAATGACATAATGTCTGATTGCCTCTTGAACTGATAAAATATCAGCTATTTAAAGTCACTACATTAAATTTTTCATCTTCAAACATAGTTTCAACAGTGCAACACGTTGTTAACATTACATACTATAAACAAGTTATAAATGAACCGAAGAGTCGATGTACATGTAAAAGCCATAGACTGGTGACAGAAGATACAATTTCTTATGCAGAAAAAAACATATCATACTGTACTCCATACAATAAGCAAAAATAAGGGTTAAAATATTAATCTAAATGCGCTGAATTCCAATGAAGATTGGCATTAATATATAGTCATATACTTCAATTGATACCAATAACAGAACACATGAAACATGACCATAACACAACAATTAAAATAAGAGAAAAACAGGCGGTAATATAATCACCATCAGGAAACATTTATCACGGAATTAATTAATGAACTACAAACATACAATCATAATTATAACTCAATTAATAGTGTCACTGATTATGCAATACAATAAAATATAGCCATAATTAAAAACCAATCATTTTTAATTGCCGCTAAATCGGATAACATATCATAACAAACAACCCATTTCTTAGAATGGACCATTAATTGAATATCAATAATTTACAATAACAATAGCAAATTAGATAATTTACATAAATTAATGGTTTCTGTCACTGTTTCTTTTATTTCTGTGAACATGAAATGCATCCATACAATTACTTTTAGCGACATACCATATATAACATATTTAACCAATAGTTTACTTAGTCATCAAAACACCCTTGAAATTCTAAAGGATCATTATGATTAAAAAACAATTAAACTACACATATGCTTTGCGTGACAAGATGATACAATGAAGAGACAGATTGAATTTCTCCCATGACTATGCAGAACATATTCTCCCAGACATGTTGACCGACATAAGATGGAAAGTCTGACGATAAGCGGACCCCGATTTTAAAAAAAAGGACCAGGTGTGGTGTCAATGTTATCAGTAAGTGAACTACATCACATATCAGAGGTTCGTGCTCTATGTAGGTTATTATATATTATATGCTCTTCTTATCAGAGATTTGGTCTACTTCGGATACACTCGTCGATTAGATAGTCTGTGACCGGGTCCTGCAGGGGCAGGCTGTTTGAACGCCTGGTTACCCTGAAATTGGGCTGGGTTAAACATGGTCGGTAAAGCTGACGTCTGACCTGGTAATGCCTAAAAATAGAAAACAAGTTCTCATTTAGGTAAAACTTTGTCATAAAGTTAGTAAAATTTCAGGTAATAAATTAAAATAACAAAGGATCACAGTAGTTCAAACTAGAAGGCTTCCTTAAAGTCATCTCAGTTAAAAATGGAACAAAAAGGGGGTTACAGGATAAACCTATCACTAGTTATCATATAATCTTATAGTTACAATGTTTCACAGAAATGAAGTGCTAATATTACGTTACAATCTATCATGCACTTAAGCAACAAAGAGTCCAAAATTTTACAGCAACAGCAATGTAAAATTAATACATTAACCAATAAGTAGTTTACACATTTATTATGAACACGTAAGTGTTTAGCTTCATATACATAAATCTAAATGCAACAGTTTTGTACCTTACTAATGCTTTTCAATCCTATAAAAAAAACAACTATTATCAATCAGAGCAAAATCTGAAATCCAGTAAGCAAGTCACACAAGGTCACTCCATGTGACAGAAAAATTACTGAGAGTTAATAATGTCAGATAGACAAATAAATGCTTGATTTTTTTAAAGCTGTAAATTGAATCTTAATTTGGGAGAAGGACACTACACACAGTACTTCTACAAAGTTTTTAAGATAAGAAAACCAAGCATAACATAATACAAGCCAACAAACTATAAGCTGATCTAGAAGCATGCATTTAAAGTGCAGGTAAATATATATTTTTATATTAAGAATACGTTTCTACTTATTCAAGGATATTCGTGTTCAGTATTTGAATTAGTCAAATGCTTTAAGGCGACTTGCCACATTCCACCCCTGTTTTAACATTTATATCTAAAATCAACAAGTTCAGTTATTAAGACTAGATACAACAAGGCAATATGTCAAGTCCTACTTATTACTGTGACTTTTGAGTGACTGACAACTTTCTTAGCTATGGTACATGGTCTCAACTTGGGTAACAATAGTGTCAGGATACATCAAAATACTCCAAACTGACAGTTATGGTGTGGACAAAATTAATGCAGAAATATTCATCTACATAAAATGATCTACTACTGGGTGACTGTTGACCCACATCAGAAGCCAGCATGACAAAAATTGTCACATAACTGGTAAATAATGCTCATTTCTAAGCCTTATATATCATAACTATGCTCATTTCTAAGCCTTATATATCATAACTATGCTCATTTCTAAGCCTTATATATCATAACTATGCTCATTTCTAAGCCTTATATATCATACCTTTATATATCACAATGTCATAGCATTATAGTCTTAAATCATCAATTAAAAACTAAATGTGATAATAAATAGCCACTCCATTTATACATATAAGATCACAGATTTCTGAGTGAATGTAAAACTTGTAGAAACGTTTAGAAACAAAATAATAGTGGTATTTATCAAAACTTTATCCATATCTCAAACAATGGATGTACAGAACAAACATGTAATTCATATAATGATAATGTATAATGTAATATGAACACAGACTATTGGACAGACAACAACTTCTACTAACTTTAACAGTGGAGGAAGACCCCAGGCATACACCTGGGTAGAACCACAAACATGTAAGCCTCACATGTGAAAATTTGTCTGGTCCCAGGTGAGATTATAACTCACATAGGTGAGGCACTAATGATTTTTAGTCAGAGACCATCACCACTTAACCGTGAGGTCCCCACTTAACATTAAATTGTACATTAACAGGGAACATCGTTATTTTTATTTATTAACTGACAAAATAGTAAATAATCATACACAGGAGATTACAAGATTCGTTAACATGCATAATTAACAACAAACACAGATCATGCAATAAACCAAAGTTAAGAGAACTTAAGCAGGTGAAACAAACATATTTTCGAGACAGACAGAAGTGAACACTTCAAACTAACAAGTGTTACCTTAGACATTATACGTTGTACTTCTCTCGATAAGGAACTTCCAGAGCTATTTCTAGACAACTGAAAGTTGATTTTAGAAAAAATGCCCAAAATTTTATACACTACATGCAAATTTTACAAATACCTTATCACAAATAAGCAAAGCAAGGTGAGATGGAAATGCAGCTCAGTGTTCACAAAGCCATGAATTAATGCCTAATTGATGGCCACTTGTTCAGGGTTAAAATGATAATTTAAATCTCACACTAACAAAAATATCTGATTTCATGCTAATTATCAGTATGGCATATTTCATATCTTTGTGAGCATTGAACACACCATATTTGGAAGCTGAAACATATACACATAATTCTCCAGTTGAGATCTATCTAATGAAAAAACAGCCATAAATCCTTCTTTCAATGGGATTTAACATCGCACAAACAGCCAGGGCTATTCGGCACCTTTTCCAGCTTTAACAGTATAGGAAAATCCAAAGTGAAATTTGTCTGGTCCCAGGTGGCAGTCTCCGCGAAACTAGGCCGGACCGACGGACATGTCCCGTAAAAATCATGAATGTCCGTCCTGGAACGTCGAATTTACAGGTCCGACTGTCCGACGAAAAATTTGCCTGAAAAGGTCAGATTGTCCGATGAAAAATTCACCTGAACACCATGTACCGGAAATTACGTTTGTCGCGTGCAAAGTGCGTGGTTCTCGGTTCAGGAATAGTGACTGTCGTAACGTACACTTCATCCGGGTACCAACAGGCAATGTCAAGGATTTTTTCATACGAGTTCGTCTGCTACGGGGGGGGGAGTATTATTTTCATTTATATTTCTTTAGATAATGTCGCTTAATTTGTTAAAATTTTTTGACGGGGCTAAGCCCGGTGTAAAAAGAAAGAGGCCTCCGATCGGGAATCGAGCAAGAAAGCAAAATGGCAAAAATACGAGGGTAAACGACCCGAACGAAAGTTCAATGTTTCATGGCAAGAGGGCCGGGACTGGTTGCGATTTGACAAAGAAAAGCAAATAATGACATGCGCTTTCTGTATCCAGTACTACAAAAATGCAATGTCTGTACAATGTGAAAATGGAACAGCCAAGTTCCGTGGACAAAATACTTTTATTGATGGGTCAAAGAATATAAGATCCTCAGCAGTTACGGAACACGAATCGTCCAAATCACACATTAAGGCCGCCGAGTCATTATGTGCAGTGAATAGTACAGCTGATGAGATTACTAAAAGCAAGTCTGGATAGATCCATTAGATGAAGAGGAAATAGAATATGTCGAGGACATTGAATTTTTTAATAGCATTTGCGAAGATGAGGATGATAGTGATTGTATTGACTATCAGTCTGAGGACATAAATGAGTCACTGATCATGTCTTTTTCTAGAAAATGTTAAATTGTTAAAAGGAATAAACTGCACCATTGATCAGACGTTTTTCTTATGAAATAATAAATTAAGTCCCTGTCCTGTATAATTTGGTCCGGTCCTGTAAACATGAGAAGTTTACAGGACCTACCGTCCTTTAAAATTTTGGTGTGTTTCGCGGAGACTGAGGTGGCATTCAAATGCACAGCAGTGAGGGGGCTAGTGGTTACAAGTATGATCACTATGCAATCAGAGATACCCCTCTCATACTTATGGGTACATTGAAGTAAAGAAGGATGAACAGAAATTCACAATATGCCAAAAATAATCAAATGCAACTTTGAAACATCTTCATGAAAATTAGTCAATACATGGTTTATATTCATGCCTGATTTTAAGTGCACTACAGACTTTATTCTCTATATAATAATGTAATCATAGCGTAGACCTCAACAGAGCAGTTTAGTGCAATTAGGGGTAAAATTCAAGGTTTGTAATAATTAACAAATACAAAATAATTACAGGAAATAAGTGTTTCAAGTGTTCTGAGCAAGTTCTAGCAAAACATGTGAACCAGCATGCCTTGATATACTAAAACCCAAATTTATACAACTCTAACCCATGTATAGAAACCTGATTATCAAAATAGGACAAACACCAATAAATTTCAAGTAGATCAAATATTTTGTTACATAAATGTGACCTAAATTTTCTTGAGATAAGGAATACACATGTCGCAAGATTGCTAGCATAATTGAAAAAAAAAGGAAAATACTTTTGTATCAGATAGAATGGCATAGTGTACGATTATTCTGTGTTACAGATGTTTTGATTTGTTTTGATCTGAAATCTTCAGCTTTGTTGAAGCAATATATAAATTAAAAATCAAGGTAGATTATTGACCTCCCAATATTGGCAACTCTGCTTTGTCACATAGATGCAGTATCAATTGACTCAGACGGACTATGGAAATACTATAAAGTTCATTTATGATCAATTATCAAGTTAAGCCTATATATTCTTAATCCCTGAAAAAGTATAAGTTGAGTTACACAAATCATTAGCAACAGATTATAAGAAATATCCTAATGTTACTTTAAACTTTTCAAAATGTGAGGTATTTATTTTAAAAACCTTCTTAAGAATCTAAAAAAAAAATGTTCTTCCCAGTAGGCAAAATGTGCATAAGAAATACCAACACTTTCAAAAATTTTATATTTAATAAAACATAAAGTTACCTAGACTCAGTTAACACCTAGAGTTGAAGTCAAACATTCAAACAACAATACAATACAATCATAACATTATATCAATAAGGATATTATTCCCACATGTATCCAATGAATTCTTACCTTCACATGGATACTACAACAAACAATTTTTACAAAAATATCACAAACAGTATGAAAACCTACTGTATTTCATTACCAAGTATAGCAATCTCCTGTCTCCAAAATATGTGCATAAGACAAATTCAACATATGAGGGGTGTTCATAAAGTTTGTAGGCAAATTTGGTGATAATGTGAGTTATAGTAAGATTTTAAAATAAATTTACCAAATTAATTGTCAATTTACTGTATAATGAGAGCATACTTATATCATGATTGTTATTTATTGGGATATATTTCTACACAGAAGCTATTTTGACCTACTATAGCAACCATGCATTCATATATACAAACAACACACCAAAACTTTACAAGTAGCTTATAACTTTACCATAAGTGTCATAATCAAAAGCTGTGTGAAAATGACTGAAAGTGAGACATATAATATAGGCTTTTCTTTGCTCAAAATAATCAATCATTAGTTTCTATTCCTCAGTAGTTTAACAGACTAAGTTAATCATAAGGAATAGTTTGGTGAATAACAACATAAAGCAACTACTAGTAAATGCCTAATAAAGAGCGAGAGCCTAAAAAAGAGAGAGAGAGAGGAGGGGAAATGCCGAACATTGAAATAAAGTCCAGATGGATTTCTATCAAAATGTAAACCTGTGACCATAAAACGTCCACACTAACTGAGTATCACGTACATGGCATTAGACCATACATTGCAAGGTTGTTACACCATACATATAAACAGATAGTTGAAGTAAAGGAATGTTTTATACTTGTTTGGGTTAAACAGAAGCACTTCATATGTTACACTAGCAGCTCTACGGGAGAATTAACACACTGATTATATTGTGCATATTGTTACGTATGATGAAAAGGGGAGATAAACATGTGACAATTCATTTCTAATTTTATCATTTCCAACACAAGTGTAGAATTTTATACCATGTAATTCTATTTGTTTCAAACAAATGTTTCTCTTCTCTGAAATTGTAATTGTACAAGCATGCTATACATGGAAAATGAAGGACAGGATGATAATGTCACATGACCGCGTCTTTAATTTAAGTAAAAACTACAATTCATTGTAACACAATAAGTAATTTGATGGTTATCTTGACTAAATATTGCATATTCTGACTGAAGAAAAGTAATCAATATGACATCAATGTGTGTATTATCAAATTAGACATAATTATTCCTTTTAATACATGCTTCTGTCTTAATGGGGCTCTTTTGTTGTAATGCATACGTTTGCTATTAAAAAATGTGTTTGCTTTCAAGATGCATTTTCGAAAATTTGATATAAATGCACACATTTGCTATCAACACATGCTTTTACAATAAAGGTACACTTATTATAAATGTACACTTTCGTGTCTAAGGTGTATTTTTGATATTAATAGATGCTTTGGTTACCAAGGTATGTGGAAAAGCAAGTAGAAGACAAAATAACTTTAACTAAACAGAGTACAAGCCAATACGGGGATGACAATTATAAAAAAGCATGCAACATTCTTACAACATTACATATCAGATAAAATGCTCAACAATATAGTCACAACTTAAACCAAGAAAGCCTTACAATACGCACAGCTTATCAAATGCTAAGATCATTAAAATAGAATACTTACATTAGTATTATTAGAGGGAGGTAACTGCATGTTTCCAGTCTGTGGTGCATTATTGGAGTTATCTGCCCCTGTGGAACTTTTCTCTTCGGGGATTGATTCTTGGGACGGCTCAGAGGATTGTCCATCTATAAGAATACAACATAACGTTTTTTTTTGTTCCATACATTAATTATTTTTTCATCTCAGAATTCCCTCCAAAGATTTGTTTACACATAGCATGGTTTTTAACGAGAGAAATCAACATGATGTACAGTATTTTGAAATGAAACAATTTAACCCGATACATATATTTTTTTTCACTGGAATTTAACATCACACAAACAGTCGGTGTCATTTGACAACCTTTCAGTTTTAACAGTGGAGGATGAACCCAGGCTTACACCTGGGTACAACAGTCAACCTCAAGCTTGCTGGACAGCTTCCTGGGATTCGAATTCACAGCAGTGATGGGTGAGTGTTACAAATGAGAGACCATGACTACTCAACAACAGATGCCGCTAAACTAATCTAAACTCTGTGTACTAGTAGACATACCTGAGCCACCACCCATAGGGTTGAATATAGCTGGTGCTGAGTGGGAGCTAGGTAATGTGTGGAATAGACTGGAAGGCACTTGTGTTGTAGTAGTAGACTTAGTAGGGTTCATCACATCGACATATTTAGGACCTGAAATGAATATTTGCTACAATGAGTAAACGTGATTCATAATACTGTACACATTCTTCATCTTCTTCTTAAGATCTATACAGAACTGACCCTATTTCAAACATCATAAATTACCCATTACATAAATTCATCTAGTAAATACTATCATTAATTTATCAAATAGACTTCATAACTAAAATCATATATCTAAAGATAAAATCTTAAATTCAAATACTCAGTACAGTAAACCATAAACCCAAACCATCTAACTATCTAACCATTTTTAATCTCCAAACCCTTTAATAAAGTAAATTCTCATCTCCTTGTCCACTAAAAATGTCATCTACTTTCTAATACTGAGTTAAGGGATAACTCAAAGACATCCTAATATTTTAACTTTGTATTGAGGGGTGACTAAGTATTCTAAGACTTTTTAACTATGTATTTAAGAAGGATACAAAGTATTGGATATCTTTGGAATGCTTATAGACACTAAATTGACAGAATGACTTAAAAGTATTTCAACATTTTCTAAGTTTACACTGAGGGATGACACAAAAGTATAATATTCTCAAAAACTGAATAGAAGGGATGATACTAAAGCACGGAATATTTCCTGACATTGTATTGTGGTGATGATGCTTTAATAATAGTTTCTTAAGTGGTCTTACATTTTCTCAACCAACTCAGAAAGCAGCTTGGAACACATCCAGTAAAGCTATATCTGTTATAGCTTTATATCTGTTATATATACAGTTTATCATGAAAGGGTATAGAGTTAGAAGCATAGGTGAATTATGAATTAGTAACAGAGAACCACTATACTTACACAATATTGTGGAACAGAGTGAAGAGAAAATTTGGAAAATGGACACTTTCATTAGAAACTTACTAAATGCTTTGTTAATAATTATGTTGTTTTGTTTTGGGTGCAATGTGCTGTTTTCAGGGTATGACAACTATGTCCAAATATGGTAAAATATAGCATCTTAGTTTTTTCTATTTAATATATAGAAACTGAGGTGTAAGTGTATGGTAAATATCAAATATTTAATAGAAAAGGGAAGGAATCCAAAATGATATTCAAACAATAAAATCTGTTTAGATGTGTAGTAATACCCAAGCACCTAGGATAATGATGTGTACAAATGTAGATCTATAAAATAGTGTTGCTTCTGTTTACATACACTGCTACCACTTTATTAAACAATCTTCTTTATGTAGCACAGAAAACATGAACCAAACATATAATTTATCTAGCACATGCTCGATCTCCAGCCTTTCCCGCATCCAAAGCAGATGACATTTGAAAACACAGTGGCAAAAGAAGCCATTGTTCATTACAAGCAATGGCTTCTTGTGCCACAATGTTTTCCACTCTGTCAAAGAGAAATAACCTAATTTTCTTAAATAAATTGTTTTGTATATTTGATTTGAATTTGCAAGAGACCAAAATATGCTTATGAGTTCAAAGGTTAAACTGTTAAAATGCTATCAGAGAATTAACCACTGTTCCTGAAGCTGTACCATTATGTTTGGATTCTGTACAATCTTCCTTTATTTTAACAGTAGAAAATTTGCCTTAGCAAACAGAAACAACTCTACTTATTTCATCCAGGATATATAGGCATACAAACCAAAACTATCTGCAAAATTAACAAATAAGCAATATGAGAAAATGCTGCAAACGTATGAAAACTTTCCATCAATGGATTGGATGGTGCAGAAACTGATGATAAAATTAGACGGTTGCTTGGTGATATTTAAAACATTTCCTGTCACCCAATCATTTTTGTTAATATATTTCTGATATTTATAAAAGCAAATTTTTAACTTTTCACTACAACAATCTTAACTAATATGTAGAATAATGTCGTGAAAATGAACTAAAAGCAACATTGGACTTGCACAAATTGATTTTGCCAAACCGTTGACTATCTGCTCAGACTTGGTTATAATTCATCACAGGCTTACAAGTGACATTAAAAAACCCTTGAGGTAAATGTACAAATAATTGTTCTAATTGATTTATTTGAACGTTCATGTCATTGTAAATATTGTTGACCTACTGAAGACAACGACTTAAAATAATATGGTAGGAGGTATACTATACAAATGCGCATGGATAAGACCGTCTTATTATAAGGTATAAAAATACTGATATTCAAAGGTCATTCATGATTCAGGCTAGAAAAAAACAGTGGTGTTTCTGGTTGCACAACCATTCCTATTTTCTGGTGCCAACACTAAGGTTTGGAACAGCAAAATCCAAAATATAAAAAATATATAGGGATGAATCATACCTCAAAAGCGTAAAAAGTATGTTTAGATCATTAGGTAGGTGATTAAAGTTTTGACACCTACTTATCTTATTTTTTCAGTCAAGTAACCAGAAGCATGATTGTTTTTTTCACACCTCAAGAAAAGACAATCAAAGACACTTACCAATACCTCTTTTCATAGAGAATTTGTTTCCCCCTGAAGGTGGTGGCATGTCTTTATTCGATGTGGGACCCGCCACATGTCCAGGCTCTGGCATGCTTGATTTACGAGCAGTAGCAGACCCTATATATACAAAATAACTAATTATTATCATTCATAAGTGAATCAATACATGACTGAATTGTTTTATCCTTCAGCTTAATTTCATTTCCACGTGATAATATTAATCAACAAGTTTTTGTACGCAAAAAATATTTTGTATTCATAATCATGATGATTTAAAACTTAGACAATTCTGAACCATGTTGAAACGGCTACTTGTATAGCACTGTAAATTCAATACATATCAGGAATTCTCTGAAAAATCATATCAATACAAGATACTTGATTATAAAGTTGATTTTTTAATTACCAAAGATGCATATCACTCATCTCAAATGTGACAGATCAGTAATTATTTTATCTCTGGGTTTAACATCTCACCAACAGCCAGGGT
This sequence comes from Lutraria rhynchaena, assembly GCA_008271625.1. NCBI lineage: Eukaryota > Metazoa > Mollusca > Bivalvia > Venerida > Mactridae > Lutraria > Lutraria rhynchaena. Next base: position 11,344,966 of record VIBL01000001.1, on the reverse strand, counting down.
TATTTGGGGACTCCCCAGCTTTTAATGCTGGAGCAAAACCATAGACATACACTAGGGTAGTGCCACAAACATTTTGTAAGCTCACCGGACAGTTTCCTCATATGTGAAATTTTATCACTGGTGGGATGTGAACTCACAGCGGTTAGGGACTATTGATTACTAGTCAGAGACAATAACTACTCAATCATGGAGGCCCCTACTCATAGATTTAACAGAATACTTATACTGAATATTTATAATATTTATACTGACCTGGTAATTCATGGTCTTTTGGTGGTGGAGCAGGTGGAGCCTCATCTGTTTCATCAGCATCTTTGTCCACCCATCTCTTCTTGTCTGGGTCCCATACAATCTATTATATACAATTATACTGGTAAGTTAATTGATATTTCAGATATATGTAATATTCATTTTTAATTTAACATTCTAAATTGCCAAGAGGGTACAGTAAAACCTCAATATGGAGACCACCTGTTGGACCCAAAGAAATGGTCTAAATAATGAGGTGGTCTCATTATGAAGTTCAAATATAAGGGAAATATTGAAAACCCATCCAAAATTAAGTGTTTGTGATTGAAATTAAGTGTCTGTGATTGAGGTGGTCATAATGTTATGGTTTCAAAACACAAAACTTGAAATTTGTCAAGTGCATTTTTTATACTGATTGTAGAGACAATCATGTGAGGAGTAATAACATCAATCTTTTCATATAAAGTGCATGAAATAGTAAACCTTATTCACAATACAGTTTTATGCATCCTTTCCGTACAATTATTGCAGAATAAGTATTTTCAGGCCACTTTGCTATACTTACAGATGGTTCCTTATCATCAGGTAATTTCATTTCATTTTTTCTAGAGAACAGACCGCCAATCTTTCCCCATATACCACCACCAGGTGCCTGCTTCTGTTTAGACAGAGACTGAAGAAAATCATAGATAGCTTAATAATGATATATTCAGTGAACTGTTCATTAGAATCATTGTATTATATACCAATTTAGTTTAATTTAATGGATGGAATTAAAGACACCACAAAATTTGAAATCCCTTTAGAAAAATTAATTCATACGATTGAAAACCTCTTTACTGCACTAATGCATGATAAACAAAACAAAATGTCTCTTTGCATTCTTGTTAAATAATCACAAGCTTATGAATAAATTCTCAGAAATTGAACAAATTTGTGACTTCTTAAATCAAATGAAGTTGCACAATGCAGATATTTTACTAGTACAAAATAAGCAATCAAATAACCATACCAGACTCATATGCTTCCATATTAAATAGTTTATTAACATATAATACTTACCATAGAATCATTACTATCTGACTTCTTGGCCTCAGATTGAGACTGACTCCTGTTATTCACAGGATGGCGATCCGCCCCTGACCCTGTACTACTCTCAGATATGGTCCTTTTACGGAGCTTTGGTGGAATGATCTTCCCCTGTGTAGCTTGAATATCAAAAATACTTGGAGTTGGTTCAAACCCCATTGAGTCAACTTGGTCTTCACTTTCATCTGGCACAGTATCCTCTGAAGCCAGGCTGCTACGGTGACCTGACATGGCTGATGATTGACTTTCACCAAGATTAACATTTTGTGGCAGTGACGGCGGCTGTTTTTGTGACCAGTGGTTTGGTACGTCATGTCCGCCTGAAACAATTTTTTTAAAGTGGAGAAATCTTGACAAATAGAATCGACATTTTTAAATAGGGGTATCAGGTCATCTTTAAGAGTTGCATTTTGTCAACAAGAGTAGGCCTATGTTATACAATACTGTAGTATTGTAGTACATGCATACTGTAGTAAAAAATATATCTGTACTCCTATATGACATGTACTGAAGAAATGATAATCATACCATAATTTCAGTTCTGAAAAATGATTGAAATTCTTAAACAGCAGTAACACTGTATTTATACACAAACCATAGTTAGTGTTGTATTGGCCAGCTGTATGCTGTTGATTGGGTTCCGTATGTTGATTGGCTGTGTAAGCTTGATTCTGATTGGTTGATTCAAATCCACCTTGATGCTGATATGTTGAATCTGTAGCTGGCTGTTCTGGCCACTGAGCTTCACCCTGACCTGTAAAGGTATTTTTATATGCTGTAAAACATATCTTAAACTGGCACAGATCTGTACTTACACATCAAATCAGTGAAATAGCAACACAGGAAGCAAGAATTCCCCGTACTGATCAATCATATGTTCATCATCCAATATAGCATATAAACAGGGAATGACCAACATAGAGGCCCTAGAATTAATTCAAATTACTCACACAGTAATGCCTTATTCACACAGAGATGATAGACCAAGGAAAGATTGATACAGTGAAGAGTGATTTATTTACCAGCATTCTGACTGAGTTGTTGATACATGGAACCATCTTGTTGATACTGATAGTGCTGGTTCTCCGTCCCTGATACAGTCTGACCAGGTTGTACCATACCATCAGTCTGTGACTGTGTATTATATTGATCTACATGTGACGTATCGTAACCTTGACCATACTGTGTTGTCTGTGGCTGGTGCTGAAAGGAACAAAAAAACAAACAATTAGAAATGTGACAGAACAAATATAAAACCATCAAACTATTGCAATTTAAAGGAAAAGGATTATTCATACAGAATAGGGAAACAAGGTATTGGGAGTGGACATGCACAAAGCATCAAAATGAGTCTAACCAATTCTTCTTTGATTCCATAAATAAACTGTAAGAATGCTTGGTGACAATTCTTACAATGATAACATGTTTTTGTAACATAAATACAAAATTTCTCAATGTATATAAACATAATGCTAAATGTTTGTTTACTGATATTAATCCTAATATAGTCACTGTAAGGCTGAAATAATGAATCAATATCTAATGTAAAAACTTACATCAATATTTTTACAAGGATTTAACAGCTAGGGTTATCTGGTGGCTTTCCAGATTTAATGAAACCACTGACCTGATGTTAGCTAGCTGGACAGCTTCCTGACATGTGAAATTTTGTCCTAGATGGGATCAGAACTCACTGTGACAGGCTGGAGATTAACAGTCAGAGATCGTAACAATTGACCAAAGAGACCCCTACTAAAACACGTGAGAAAACAAGCTACAAAAGGCAAGGTCACATGAAAGTATAAAAAGGTTCTAGTTTCTGTCTAGTTTCTGGTTCCTACTTTATGATTTTAAGTTGTTCAGATGGAGGGGGGGGGGGTAGGGGGGCCTCAGTGGTTTTATCTAAGGGTATGCATTGGGGTTTTTTTCACTGTTAAAGCTGGAAAGTTGCCAAATGACCCTGGCTGTTGGTATGATGTTAATCCTAGTGAAAATAAGTTTTTTAAAATTTTATTGACAACACAGGCACTATATCCTATCGAAAGAATTCCATTTTGACAAACACAAGCTTGTAAAATTAGCCACACCACGTTTGCCTGTCAGTCAGGATACAAAAATACAATTGATACTAAATTTCATATGTGGCTTAAATCTATGTTTATACCTGGTATTGAAGAGATTGCTCATCGTTCATAGATTGTTGTGAATACTGTGTATTCTCATGTATACTGTACATCCCAACACCAGCATTTGATACAAACATGCTCTCCTACAATCACCAACACCATGTATGTATTTACATTCAGTTAATTTTATCATGCATATAGAACCTCACTTTTTCTATATATCACAAAACAGTAACATTTTTCTATTCTGGTGGATACTGGAACCTAAGTAAATCTTGATTTCAACCACAACCAACACAAATGTACAAGAAATATCATCCAGCCTACATCAAGGAAAAGGGAAGTTTATCCACACAGGTTCAAACAAGCAAAATATTCTTATCAGTATACTGGGGAAAATCACATGCAATAACACACAGAAGCAGTTAAATGGTAACAAGACAATTGGTAGCAATCTTTAACAAGACAACTGACAGCATTGACAAGGGATCACTCTTCAACCTAGAGTTAAGACTTTGTCAAACAAAATAAATTTAGCAGCCCCACAAGGGTCTTGAATTCAGGGGATAAGGAGTATTTTCAATCCCACAAACCACTAGGAATATTGACATTTTTATTAATAAGCCTAATCATATTGGTTTTGGGCAATTCAACATAAGTGATTCTAAGATATTTAATTTTTGCTTAAATACTTTTAATACAATAAATACAGGATATCAATACTGAATTTGTTTATTTATCACATTCTTTTTGTAGCATAAATTGCTTTGACAAGTTATCTTTAATTAAGCCAGAAAAATGTCACCTCTATTGTTACCCAACCGACCCTATTTTTTGCACCAAACCCTGAAGTTTCTAACAGCAAAATCTTAAGTATGAAAATATTTGGGGAAAAATCTTACCTCCTTAATACAATGGGTATACTTAAAAAAACAGGAATTAAAGAAAAGTTTTACAACCTACATACCCTATTATTTTTGAACAGGTGACCCTAAACATGATTATTTTTTCTAGCCTTAGATGGTGAATACATTCTGATTAAAAATTATGTGACATGGCTTTATTTCTTCCTGAATATAAATAAACAATAAACCCAACATACAGTGTTATACTACAGTTTACCTGTGTGTACATATTTCCATTATCAGCACCCTGCATGTACATTCCCACTTCGCCACTGTCACTGCTGGCTGTTGTACGACCACCAAAATATGCTGGGGTCACTGTACCAGAAACAGGTTGAATTGCACCTTCCTACAAGAGAATATTTTATAAAAATTACTTCAGGCAATGACATATATAAGGCTATTTTAAGCCATTCCAATGCATCAATGTTGTTAACTCTGGCTTTCAAAGTACAAAGACAGCAATATATAAGGAATTTACAATATATGGATTTTTATATAAGGAGCTTGCTTACAACAAAGTCCCAAAGTGTTGTAAATTTTTTACTGCATAAATTTTAAGAATTCCATCATAAATTGATAACCTGTGATCAGAGAGATACTTTTGAATTGAATTTAAAAGAACCGATTTTAACTTTTGATGCAAACTTAAAATGTGTTACAGCAAAATATGTATGTATATGTATAAATAAGGTTGCAAAATGTAGTTAATGACATAAAACCACCTATGTAATAAACAAACCAAGACCATCTACAGAAACCTCACTGTTTGGATAAATCATAGGAAGATCGATAGAATAATTGGACATCTGAACAATTTTTTTTACCTCAAATTGCACAAGTGTGGTGTGTAAAGCTCTAAGCCAGTCAGGATCCAGTGTTTCTTCATTATCATCATGTTGTGGATGTGAAAATTTCAATTGACTTGATAACTGAAATACAAACAGCCATTGTTCCTCATTGTAAAAAAATACTGATTATTTTACTACTATTTTTACTCAACAATATGGACCCGTTTTTAACAAATATCTAGGCAAAGATTTAGGTTTAGATCTAGGCAGTTTTAAACTTTCTTACTACCCCTTGTCTACATAAGTGTTTTATACTATTGGTTGTTTTATGGACTTCTTGCAAGATATTGTAGACAAATATCTTAAATGTACATCATTATGGGATTTTTTTTTGTTTTTAAACTGCTGTCTTAGTTGATATACGTCTATGAAACAGACCCTAGAGTCTAATATAAAAAAGAAAAGAAATAAAAAATTGTAACAAACATTACTTCATTACTAGGCAGTTTTCTACAGTAACAAACGTATGTTTGCCATGAGTTAATTTAAAATTCCTCCTGAGTTACCAAGAGGTACTTCCCAAGCAATAATTACGAGTTTCTAGAAATGAACGAACAAACACATGAACAATATAAATATTTTTCCACTTACATCATACACAAGTTTGACTAGAGTATGTTGGTAACAAGCAGGATTCATGTTTATAGACTTAGAGATCACTTCACAATATTGCAAGGCCTGGAATAGAATAACAAACATTCTCTTCTATAATAAAAATCTACGACAATTAAACAAAACTAAAACAAAAATACGACTGACGTCCTGAAGATAGATATTTCTTCCAAGCTATAACTCAAAGGGCCATAACTCTGCAGGTAATCATGGACTTGAGTAATGACAATCAGTACCATTGAATTATTGTTAATGTTACATTTATTAGAATTTCATTCATCTGCTGTCTATAGAGAGGTTTTAAATTAATATTGAAAAAACATGCGCTCAATTGAACAAACAAAATTACATTAGCAAAATTAGTTTTTATAATTAAGTCCAATAAAGATCATTCAGAATTCTTCACCTCTTGAGCATATCCAAAGTCTGCCAGTCTAGTAGCATACAGAAATTTGTAAGTCTGCAAAATAAAAATATAAGAATAACAATACATGTACATGCTTATGGAAACCTTTATCGAATACAATAGATCAAATTTGTAGCGCATTCCTGGTGTCCCAAATAAATACTTTAATACACTCATAAGTCCCAACATCCGTAACAATAAATGAAAGTCGAGAATGTTTGAGGGTATAAATATTTCAAAATATCTGATTTCACTTTAACAATGCTCTACAGTACAACAAATAATGGATTAGCACAGGAGAAGTTGAATAATTTGTACAATAAATAATTCATTAAAGAAATATACACAATAAGAAATTAGACTAGCATAGTACTATATATTTATACATATACTCTAGTAAGTATGACTTACCTGGAAATTAACAAGACTAATTGCAACATTGCCCAGAGCTAGAGCATACTCGTATACTTCTGTACACTGTATTGCTTCATTGTTAGCAAAGTACTCAAGTGGAAGGCCGTGACTAGAACCAATTAGTACAATCTTAGATGATTTCTTGTTATAAGAACCAAAACTGGTCTGTGACATGAGGTAACAGAAATGACTGGCATGGAGGAATCCTTTAGATGCTGAAGGACAGAAACAAATGCATTGAATTAGTTGTAATGACTTCATAATCAAACAAGTCATACTCATAAAATTCCAGCTACATACAAAACTGAATCAAGATCTGCTGTTAGAAACCAGCTATACTTTCCAAATGTAGATTGCACAATAGGGGGTTAACCCTTTTTAAGTGAGATATGACAATAACAGTGTAAAACACATGCTGTGGATATAACATTTTACCATAAGAAACAAAAATATCAAACAAGTCACCTATTAATATGTGACAACAAAAATATGATGAAGTACTTAAATTAACAATTATTTATATCAATACAATTAACAAAGCACTTTCTATCATATGCTGATCTTAAATTTATCTTGACTTAACAAAGATATATAAGATATTTACCCAATGTGTCACCCAGTGTTGTAATAGATTTTCTATCTAAATCTGCTTTCTGGGAACTATTTGAGAGAATCATTGCTAAATGTGGTCTCCAATCTCCCCATTTATCCTCAGCAACACACTGCAATAAATTATACACACTTTATCATCAATCTAAAGTCCATTAAAATACAGTTAAACCTGTGCTTAAGACTCTCTGTACATATAGACCATTTGGCTAGTAATACCAGGTGCCAAGGTTAAAAAATCTGAGAACATTCTCAAGGTATTTTGGTTACAAAGACAAAGCTATATAATTTTTACATAGCTGTTTCTGTCAATTATGCTGTCAGGATAATGTATTACTAACACCATTGTTTTATTATAATGACTTAAAAGAAACATTTAAAGACAAAATATGAGATTTGAGTTCTGGGACTGAAGTTTTATAACCTTGCATGCAGGAGCTTTACTTCCAATGCAATTCGCAGACAATTTTTACACCAACCAAGGCCTATTTTTTATAACCAAAAAATGGTCACGACAGACTTGACTTATACATGGAGGCCTCTTCAAAAATTATTTGCAAATAGATACATGTACTTCAAGACAGAACACACTGAGAGAAAAGACATGGGCATAAAAATTTAGATAAATCATAAGGTAAAAGTGTGACAATAAAAACTTAATATGACAATGAAAATTTAATTTAAATGATTTTTTGTCCAAGCTGAAAGTCTATAGTATGTGAGAAAACACAATAATTATGTAAAGACTGGAAGTTTGTAATACTGTTGTTATTTGTTGTTGTTGTAGTTTACTTACAGTGACAGCAGCTGGTTGACGTCCAGACATTAATTGATATAATGTTTGTAGTGGATCATTCATCCTCATTGCTACATTAGCAAATCTGTAACAAATGTAATACATAACTTATATAAAAGAACTACACACTAAAACTATATCCTAGTAGATATAGTGTGTGTCTACCAGAAAAATTCCCATTAAATATGGCAAAACTGATTATTCCCCATGAGTATTGTACAAAAAGCAATGCAATTTATACTTCAGTGATTTAAATGTTAAAACAAACACAATTTAAAATATTTACCTCAGATGGAAGTCATTGAAGGATAAACTTTATTCAAACTTCTTTTGTAATCAACACAGTTTTTTCCAAAAACTAAAATCATTTCCCCATAGTCAATCATGCATGCAAGTTATCAAAAGTATCATAAACATTCAGAATTCTTTAAAATTAATCTGTGAATATTTATTTCACCTCATCATAACATTAGCATGTACTCTACTGTCCATCTTACTAGCAAGAAACAAGGCATGTCCCCATAGATTGTTCTTCATTGCCCAGTCTAATGCATCCTGAAAAAATTCAAATTTCAGCATTTAGGTAAAAATGAAATTCAGGTAAATAGTAATATTGGGTATTCAAGTATTGTACTCATAAAGATGACAATAGAAAATAGATTTACTTGTTGAATATATAAAGTGTCAGATATTTTAGATAATACAAATATATATGTAATCCTTTTATACCCTTTGAAATTTCATACATCATGTAACAGCCTGGATATCATATAAACAAACACTGAATGAAAAGTATAAAATATAGAATAAATTCAAGATAAACATAACACAAAATGAACTACACTGATATTTATGTTTCTCAAATAGTGAAGATACAGTATGATGTCTAACTTATCTCTCTACATATAACATTATCTTCCTTTCAAGGATCAAACCTACCTTTTTCCTTCCATACATCAACAGATGTCTAAATCGATCTGTGACTTCTTCAGTGGACTTGGTTTTATTCACTAACGATCGATCAATAGGTGTTGAGCCTCTCGAGAGTTTCTGTCCATCTTCTGAGTCACCATCGTCAAGATTATCTGAACTGGCAGCTATCTTCATTCCGGAATGGCGGAACTCTAGGGTCGTGGGTTCGTGTCCTTGCAAAATTAGATCAGCTATATCTGTGCCAACAATGGTCTGTAATGGTAAAAGATACCAATATTAGTTACACAATTAACAACCTCAAAGTGTTCACATACAGAACTAGCAATGAGTTACATACAGCAACAGTGGCAAAGCAATACAGAATGCTGGTAATACAAAAGTCAGGTTACTGATGAAATAAGACAATAAAAAAAACTTAATATATGTTCCAGTGTACTTTTCACAAGAATTGAATATTTTGTAAGTCAATTAATATTCAAACAGGGTATTATTATTCATGACCAAGGTAATCAAATTGTACTTAACAGTTACATCAATACTGTAAGATTTAAAAAGTACCCTTCATGACAGAAGCTAAAATAATTCTATATCCATTTAATATATATGAACAGTTTCCATCTACCAGGTAACCATGATACACTTTGCGAATTCAATTGATTGATCTGGTTGTGAATATGCATAAGAATCTTACTCCATTTTGTTTGATCAGTAATTCCAGGAATTTCCAAATAATTTCAGCTGATTCTCTGTCGTCCATATTTATGTTCTCGGTACAAGATTTAGCTTTTCTTTGACAGAACAGTAACACATCATTCTTGTGGGTATCACCCCTGTTAGAAATAAGAAAATAAAATGATTACACAAAATATTGTTGGTAAGTCAGGGTTTTCACTAGAAATCAAAAGTTGAGGGTCGAAAATGACCCCTGACTGATGATAATTTGAAGCGTCAACAAAATTTCTTTCTACTTTTATTGTAGAATATGACCCTTTGGTACAAATTCTCAAGAGTCAGAATCTTTATTTTACTGATTTGAAGAGTCAAAATGCTGTTTTAAGGGTCAAATGAAATCCCTGTGAGTATTTTACATATTCAACATAAATACTTTTTCTACCATCAAACATACATACACAACATTGACATGTGTATATTGAATTTACTGGCCAAATTGAATGTTCAAGATGAACTATTTTTATTATAAACACATTATAAACTGTAGCTCCTTTAAAATTATCTTCCAATGATTGGTATCAACATTGATAGAAACAGAATTATAGATGTTTGGTTATAAATGTTTATAAATGTTTGGTTTAATTTTTTTTTATTTTTTAAAAAAATCTCACGCTACACTATGAACTACGAGAACAGGCTTTTTAAATATAACAATTTTAAATCAACAATGGTAAAAATATTTCACACGAAGTTATACATTCAAGTAAGAAAGTAAGATTGAATATTGAAGATCAGTAATGGAAACTACAATAAATTGTCTTAATTTATTTATCTATCTTTACGACCCACCTAACTAAAGGTCCAGGGAATTCATCCAGCTCCTGGGCTTCCTCTGTCACTTCTAACATTTCATGTAAATCATGTATTTCTACAGTAGCTGGTTGTCCATCAGCTGGTCTGTTAGGTAACACTTTAACCAGTTGACCATTAGGTCCAAAACTTACTCTCATGTGAGGTATCATGAACTTCTCTGGTGTATGTCTTTGAGGTTCTACATCAGCTGTAATAAATTATTAATAAAACCTCAAATAGCAAACAATTTATTACATAATGACCACTTAATTTTAGATCGGTTTCCAATATTTCTTCTCAATATTAAGACTAATTTGAAAAATCATTTATGTTCTTTTTTACAAAGAAAATACATTCACAGTATTATCACAAGTAAATATGAAACATCAAGAGTTTAAATCAAATCAAACAATTACAAATTAATTAACCATAATTTTGTTTCAAATTCAGAGCTGTATACCATGTCTGATAGAGTGTTTAAAACCATCCTTTGAGTATGATGATAAAATATAATTAGATAGCAAAACATTTTTTTAGCAAAGAAATATTTTCTTATCAAAAAAAGACTTACTGGTTGTGGCAACCCATTCTGAAATATTAGGATCCCAGCGATGACCATTCTGTTCATAACCATAGTAACTATTGTAGTAGTCATGGTAACCACCTCTAGAATAATCATGGAGATCTGGAGGATAGTCAAACCTGAAGAAGACCAATAAACAATGTCTACCATACAGTGTACAGTTATATTCTTGGGTGAAAGTTGAAAATAATGAAAACCTGTGAACTTAAGCTCTGCACCACAGACACAGTCTAAACCAGTCTGGACCTGTGAAACAAAAGGAAATTTCAGCACAGGCTGGAAAACTTTCACCCATGTTAATGTATGAATTACAATAGTGTATAGTCAAACCTGCATATATCCTTATCTATTAAATCTGGCCTTTGTATAATGTGGTCTTTATATAGAGGTGGAAAGAAATTAATTTTTGCATGATACTAGATGCATTTGGAGCCAGATGGTTTCTGGTTACACTGGTTTACCAGTACATTGTAAAACAATGTTAAATCTCACATATTTAACAATGCATAAAATCTGTCATACTTAACAAACAAAAACAAACAAACAAAATAACTAAGAGAAATCATCTATTTTTTCAAAACATCAGAGAAATAAACATATTTGTATAAAACTTATTTATTTTTAAAGATTTCTTTTAAAGCGATTTCAGCAATCAATTAGCTAACTTGCCATTAAGCATATGACAGATCACCCAATCTAGCCAAGTACAAAGAAATACTAGTACAGAAACTTTGTGTAGAATATCCCTCACTATCAGGGCCTCGGTCTGGTTTCACAAAATTTCTTATACACGTTCATTGCAAAATGTTAACAAATAAAATATTGTGTGGATAATTGATTTTCACATTCGGACTATTTCGGCAAAGTAAAGTTGTGCTTGCTCATAACAAAAGCATACTGCATTGAGACATTTGAACTACTTGACAAAACTAATTAATGTTTCATTAATAATGATATATCTCATAATTTAAGTTGAAGTTCTTATAGTACAGTTTGTCATCATCTTTACAAATAACAACTAAATTTAGGTTCCATTCATTTTTACTTTGAGACTTGTCTCAAATTAGAACTTTGTGAAATCCAGACAATACCATGTTGCTGAATATCTAGTCCAATATGAATAGTATAAGTTGTCTTAAATGTAACAACTTGGATATATAGGTTTGTTAATTCTAAACTGAGTGTTTGATTAATGGAAGAGTTATAGAAAAAAAGACAGGTATAGAGTGATGGCAGTAATTGGAATTTTTCATTTTAAGCATTGATAATTGATAATAACTTAAATGTTAGACATAGATAAAAACCTTTACATAATACCTTAATATATATCTATACTGCATTCTAGAGTTTTTACTTGAAAACATTTACTGTTGAAGTAAAAGATAAAATTTCTCACAAGCACACACTGAATTATTTTAAATAATAATAATAAATAGTATATTAAAAAGGTCTGTGTTTAATTATACTGAGCATATAACAAGTCAATATAATAAAAAATATTTCACATCCAACCAAGTGGGTGTAAGTCACCTCAAGTTATTTCATATATATTTGACAAAGTTTTAAAATACTTACACAAGAATTCACATCAATCAATAAAACAGACAGAAAATTAGCAGCGGTATATTGTTCCCTGCTGTAGTTATCTACATGTCTACAAGTACCCCATATGTGCATTAATTCAGCCCCAGTGGGATGTCATGCTAAAAATAACCCATGTCATTCATATTCATATCTCCCTCAGAAGTGCCTTAATTAACCTATATAACCCCCGTAACAAAAGCATTCAGGATCCTAACATATCCAACCACTAGGCAATATACTTTTACACTAAACTCGGCAGCTGGAAACTACAACACAGACCTCAAATAGCACTTTTTAAGATTCTAATATTTTGAAGCATCCGTAAAGACTGTATTGTGTTAACAAGGAAACAAATGATAATATTATATAGTTATAATAACAACATTAATAAGTGGCAATACATTTATATTCAACTTCATATATTTTTCTTTTTTTTTGCTGGGCCGACAGCCAGGGTCATTAAATATTTGTTACTGTATCTAGCAAAATGAACAAAGAAAGATAAAATGCTGACACATATTTTCTTGTTATCTGAGGAGTAATTAAGATTACACATATTATATAAAATCTAAAAAAATAGTTATCTAAATATTTTATCAATTAATATGTTTAATATATGATTTATGTATTTATCTTGTACCTTTAACCACTATATACATGTATATATACTGTAATTAACAAGCATGGATACAACGTTCAAGCATTACACTATATACAGCTAGCACCCATGTTTTTCTACATAATATAGAGTAGATAAAACACACACAGTTTCCCCAACAAGATTTTTTACCTCTTTTTATTGGTCTCATTAGCTGAGGCTGGTTTTTTACCCGTTTCAGCTAAAGTACTAGCACTACAAACGAAAAAATACATACAACATAAAAATAAAGTGTTTAAATGCACCTAAATAACAAAAAATAAACGAAACAAAGAATTAATATAGTGAGTACGGTTGGTCATATAACCTCGTGTCATACATTAGTTGTTATACAAGTTAGCAAAGTTATTTATTAGTTTTTATAAAAGCCATTCAAATTAGAGCATGCTATTATGAAAGTTGAACAAAAAAACTCTATCATTCTTTGTTAATTTACATGGGGTATTCAAATAGGGATTGTAACCATTCCATCAGTCAGTTTTTTCCTCCTTTACAAAACAAATTTAGTAAAAATAATCAAGCATGCTAGGATGTTTGTCTTATAAGCAAACAATCTAATCATAATATAATTAAATTCTCTTATCTCTACATTAATGGTCCATGAATAATTCATAGTTACTTGAAGTAAAAACGATCAAAGATAAAAATACTTTTCTTATAAATCTATTGAATTTTGAGATAAATGTTAAAACTATCACATGAAGCATTTGGGTAACCATGGTAACTGAAACATTGGGACTTAAACAAAATAACAGAGGCAGGAAACAGGAATGTACAAAAATAAAATCAACATTCATTACAAGCATTAACATATCACATCAGTTATAATGGCTTCAAAGCAAATATTGCCGTACAATAATCACTACTGTACTATAATTGTCAACTAATACGTTTACTAGACAAAATATAACAAGAAAGCAAAATTCAACCAAAAAGTACTATATGCGTAAAATATTGTTACAGTCAAGTGTGACTCTGAGATCATTACAGAAAGTTTGTGAAACAATTACACTGTACTATAACATAAATGCAAGCATCATAATACAATCCAGCATAGTTTGAAGTACAGGCAGACATAGAGCTTAGAGTGAAGACAACTTTATTGATGTTCTTATGTAAATGAAGCAATCCTTATTTCACACATACAAGAAGCTACAATTACAAGCAAGCCATTCAAGTTATTGAAACACAAACACTCTACATAATGAGAGACTTAGAGGCTGATATTCATTTTATTCTCAGAGGAAATCTTACTGTCAAGGCCATTCTTAAAAATTGTTGGTTTGTAGATATGCGACAAACTTTTCACAGTAGGCAGGATGGTAGGCTTTTTTTGCTAACATTATATACTCATAAATACCGAAAATAAAAATCTGGAACAAGGAATGAAAGCAATCTTTTTATGGAAATGACATAATTTTTTTGGGCTCTGGGGATTCTTCAATAAGTCAGTCACATAACTGCAAACAAACAAGTTTTTAATGATAACCCAGTTGAAGCATTATACCGAGCAATAGGACTGTAACAATTCCAGGAACTGAATTCAGAACAAAAAAGAGAGATAAGTTTGGCCTTCAAAAACAAGCAGGGTGCTAGTGATCACTTGTGTTATTTCTATCGCTAACCCTATTGTATCCTAAGTGTAATCTAGAATGGGAAATATGTGAACCAGATTCAAGACTTTGGTTTTCTACTCCACTAGAATTTACTTTGTACCAACATTTTAAAAAACACCATAACTTTTAATATAAACCAAAAAAAACAATCCTCGTTGAACAACAATAAAAGCCAAACATATGTTATACTCACATATAATCAAGGGAGTTAATTTACTTACATTTCTTCTCCCCCGTCAGATAAGGAACCCGGAGTTCCGGTTCTTGACCTTCTGTGGTAATGTTCATATTGGTACCTAGCACGCAAAGGGAGGTAATTTGATCAAGCATGCAGCAGGCCAACCATAAACATGTGTTTACTACAATTTTAACATTCTTGAGATTGATTTCATTGTAAAATGATACTTCCTCATTGGGCAATTTGAAAATAAATGTACATCCTAATGTCAATTATCAAGTCTGTTCAAACAGTCAAGACAGATGTCAGAATTTAAATTTCAGACAAATAATAGACTTCTTCCGATAAAATTTTAACAGCCTTCAGTGTACTGAAAATACCTGTTTCATTCATGAAAGAAATGTAAGGCAGTCCATAGAAGCAGTTCTTTGACTTAAGGAACAAGAGTTAAATATTAAACATTAAATTAATTACGCAAGTTCAGAGTGTAATAGAGGCAGCACATTTAATGACATTATTAAGTAGATAATAGCAGACTAGACAGATAAATAGTTACAACATCAAGTTATGTAAATATGAAGTATACACATGTTCTTTACCAACAAAACAATGAATGAATATGAACAGTTATACATTGTACAGTGCCTTTCCAAAAAATATTCGAATTTTGATGCAATCAGAATTAAGAAATACACCATATTATTTCTCATAGCCTCCTATTCAGTTATTCAGTTTCAATTGTATCTAAGTTCTTGATCTATAGAAAAAAAATGCTAGACTTGTGAAAATCATGTCACATAAAATTGATCATTTACTTCATATAAATTTTAATTCAAATAAATTAGCTGTAAAGTGCTTTAGTTGAAATATAAAAACCAAATCAGCTGCCAGAAAAAAGCACAGTAACTTATAAGTATACCAATCAACATATTAAACCATAGAAAACCTTACAGGTCAAGTTTTGTCCTTAGAGACTGGTCGACATTAGCATCTGACCACAGGGACTAGTGAATAAATATAGCTTATTTAAAAACTTTAACAAAAATTGAATTTAACAGGATAAAAATAAATGATTTTATACAGAATAAAAGAACTGAAGATCTGAACATAATATCTATAGGAGAAAAAAAATTAACAATTCACTCCATGACCAATAAAAGAACAATGAAGTACAAATAAGGAAGTTGTCCAGGCAGCTTATGGAAGGTTAGTGTTCTACCCAGGTATATCCCTGGGGTCTTCCTCCACTTTAAAAACTGGAATGTCACCAAATGAATCTGACAGTTGGCACAACTTTAACAACCAGTGAAAAAAAGGTATATATAAAGTAATATGAGACTAAAAAGAAATAATATGGTAGTCTTAAATGGAAAATCTTACAACTCAATTTAAACAAAATATTGACCCAAATGAAGCCTAACAATAAATCCAAGGTGGGTAATTCATAAAGTGTCATAGAAACATATAAATACCAAATTAAAAATTCTACTTAACCCTTTACCTCATAATACTACATTTCCCTATATATGCAACAGACAACTTTTGAAAACATTAAAGCCAAAGAAGCTGTCAGAGAAAACTTACAACATTTCTCTGAAATGAATTAATCATGTGTATATGTGTATATTTTCTTTGAATTTGAAAGAATAAAAAACATGCTTGTGAGGCAAAGGGTTTAAGTCAACATTTTCTTTGAAGAAACTGCATCATGTAGCAAACCATTGGAAACTACAGAACAAAAAAATGCTTAAAACTTAGAATGTTCAAGTAGTATAAAAATATGTTACCATGACACATTATGAAAAATTAAATACAACAAAACCAGGCGTAGATTTATCCTTAAACCCAAATAATTTACTGGTTCATAGATCTAGATTTTTAACGGGTTTAGCTTAGCATAATGTGTTTTTGGAACAAAATGAAGCCCCTAATGATGATGATGATGATGATGAGTGTGGCTGTTCCTTGCAGCATGTGCACAACATATAACACCAAGTCCAATAAATTACACACAAAAAGAACACAAATATAGAATCAAAATGTGATAGTGATATGTCTCGACAGATATGAGCTTTTCGTAAAAAGGAATGAAAACCGTCTGATGGTATTTTTATAATATTTAGAAACCAGAACAGCAGCGATATATATCTGTATATCATATTTAATAATGGGTCTCTACACATGACCTAAGCTACATATATATATATATATAGCTTAAGTCATGTGCAGAGACCTCTATACTACTTAATATATGCATGCTATCAAATATATGACTTAAGAATCATGATTAAGAATAAATTTAATAATAACTTTCATCTAATTCATGCTTCATATTGAAGTTTGATGCTAGGTAACACCTGTCTTCATCTAAAGAGTATAGTAAAAAAAACATAGCAAACTGAATGAGGTAAAGAATTAGCCTTTCTCCTTAGCAAAATTTGTAAGTACAATATTTGACCAAACAGCACTGAAGAGTAGAATAATGCTCAAGATAAATTCTTGGATTTATGTGAGAATACATGAAAAGCTCTTATTTCTCTGAGACATATCTCCGTCAATAGAAAAATAGTATGTTTTTATCAATAACATATACCTGAATTTTATGTTCAGTTTAGATTTAGTACCAAATAAATGATTACAAGACATTGTTAGTGAATAATTGATATGTTTAGTGTACCTGTATAATTTATGATTGTTATTTTATATATTGATATATTTCCAGTGTTAAGAGTAATTTTCATTATACGGAATTACATTATACATAGGGTCAGGAAAAAAGGGGTAGTCATCTTTACAGCAATACAACCAACCCTATTTTACAGGCACCAACTCTAAAGTTTGTTATGGCAAAAACCAAAGTACAAAAAAAATTTGGGAATAATCATGCCTAGTATTCTCTAAAAAAATAATGTGTGGAAAAAAGAAATTTTCTAACCTACATACCCTAATTTTTTGATGTCAAACAACACTAAACATGACCATTTCTTTTTTCTCCAACCTAACTAAAATGTCTTGATCAATGTGAAAGTATGAATAAATAATTGGTACACCAGGCATATGTTTCTGATGTTAATAATAAAAAAAATATAATAAAAACCTTAGCAAACCAGAATTCAAAGAAATCACACAGGGGAACCACTCTGGTTGAGCAAGATCATATTTTCCTAGGAAACCAATGGTTAAAGACAACACATGGTTAACTCCCCTTAGCAAAAACCTGACAAGTACAAAATTTAACACTCAACCTGCCATACAATAGTTCAATCAACAAATGAATTTTTGAACATCCAACTTTAAAGACCTCTGCTCTGATCAAAAAGTATCAGCTGAGATAAAAATTTAGTCTTCTGTCTGAACGACCTTTTCTACAATTATACATTACTGTAGATTCATTGCCTAAACTGCCTATCTGGAGACAAATCATGACTGAGAACTTATGTCTTACCAAGCAGGTTAAATGCTAAAATTCCACGATGTAAATGTAGTAATATGGGACTGTAAGACCAAAACCAATTTTAATAAAATCATTACCACAGTTAAGGTCAAAGGGATGTGTTTTGCATGTATAAAAATACATAAAAGGTTATGAACTAAACGAAGCGTACTGAAACACTGGATTATCTCCTCCATCCCTAGGTGGTAGGGACACCGTAAAAGATGGAATTTACATTAAAATGAACAGACTAGTGCAACATATGATGCTGTGAGGTAAAAAGTACAACAAAAAAACATATGCCTCGAAGTAAAACATTCTATGTGCCCGGAGGACTAGGTTCAAACTATGAAAACAGTGTTTTTTGGTACTTGAACAATAAAGGTAAGACATATGGGTGTGAAAAAACAACAATATCAACCAATACAAAAAAAACATTATTGCGATAAAAAAATAAGCAATTTCCATAAGGCAAAGCTGCGAACTCAAAATGCATATGAATCAAAATACTACTTTATACTTTTCTCTATGTTTCATACATCAATGCAACATAGCAATTTATAAACATAAGCATTTTAAAGAAATCAACGAACCTTTGAGCACTAGGGTCAGCATGGAAATATCCATGTTCGTCGTAGTAGCCACCTTGATTGTAATGACCAGAGTTATAATAATAGTCATAATATTGTCGATCATAGTACTGGCGTCTGTAATAGTCATCGTAGTCACCATACCCTGAATTGAATAACGAAAAAGAGTGTTATATGACAAAAAAGTTAATAACAGCTTTGTTTTGCTTTTTTCACTGCATTTCTTTCTCAAGCACATGATTATGATTGTTTTAAATGTTTACAAGTTGAAGAAATCTGACACCTGCTGGAGAGTCAAAATAAAATTCAAATGTCCAAATTTTCATGATTTGTCAAATGTCCAAATTTTCATGATTTGTCAAATGTCCAAATTTTCATGATAAGTAAAATGTCCAAATTTTTATGATTTGTCAAATGTCCAAATTTTCATGATTTGTCAAATGTCAAAATTTTCATGATTTGTCAAATGTTCAAATTTTCATATAATGTCACTGTGATTATAGATTAATGAAAAAGTCAACAAATTAATCCAATAAACAAACTATTTACAAAGCAAACATTATCAATCTTACTGAATCTGTATTACACAGTTTCAAATAACCATATACTAACAAATGGTTAAAACCTCTGATAATTCTTCAGCATGGAGGCACAACCAAAATAATACTGCTTTCATTTAAAATACAATGCAAAGTCTGAAAATTTCACCTTTGTATTTTTCTCGATATCTTTCTATCTCCCTGTCATAGTCTGCACGAGATCTTGGTCTGTCTGAGTCACCCTGTCTAGACATAGGTCTGTCTCTATCACCTAATAATATAATATAATAAAACAACCAATAAACAATTATGTACTGATTAAATATGTATGTATACAACAATTAAATATCTTAATAATTAGCCTTCCATCTTCAGGAAGGCCTGTAATTGGTTTTTACTTGAGAGATTCCTATGGAAGATATGTTTTAAGTACAAAACAACGCCAATACAATATGACATAGATTTCGCAGTATGATGCCCAGATATATATATATGCTATATGCTCACAACTTTCAGACAGGACTGTTTCATTTTTGTCCATTTTGATCATTTTTTTGCTAAAAAAGTATGTAGTTTAATTTTTTACCTGCGACCTACACACGAGTGATTATGGTAAACAGTAATGTAAACTATGCACTTACCCTGTCGCGATCTAGGTCTGTCACGATCGTATCTATCAGATCTTCTGTAGTATTCACGATCTCTGTCTCTATCCCTATCTCTATCCCTGTAGTCACGTCTTGTATCAATTGTTGAACCACGACTCGGTGGCCTATTTCTATCCCTGTAAACAGCACAATATCAAATGGAAATGGAGAAAGCCACAATCAATGACCAATTTTATTTATTTGCTATTGAGTAAATGATGTCAATAAGTTAATTACAAAACTTCTTGGCCAAAAAAACCTAGAAAGTAGCATAGTAAAACTAACAGCTAAATATAGTCTATATTATAGAGACGCGTATCAGTAAAATTTCTTGTTTATGTGTTTATACAAAAGAGACGTTCATACTTAAAATACATATATAAATTTTACAGATATTCGCTTACTTCATTCACAAGTAAAATAAAAGGAAACAAGTAAAATCTAAATAGTGATTCAAATATCAATAAATGGGGTAAAGTACCTGTATCTATCATAATATTCATCTCTATAGCTTCTATCTCTCTCTCTACTGTCTCCACGGCGACTTCTATCTCTGGAATCATCTCGTTCATCTAGCGAATCTCTTGAGCCATACATGCTCAGTTTTTCTCTTGAATTATTTCTAGAATCTTTAAAACTTCTATCTCTTAGATTATCATATGATCTATTACCCCTTATATCTTCCCTAGAACCACGATCCCTATCACGTGTGTATCGTGACTTCTCATCACGGTAACGATCTCTTTCTCGATATTTGTCTTTCGAGTCTCTATCTCTCTCACTATTTCTATTATCTCTAGAGTCTTTCTTATCGGCCACATTGTTGTCTGTAGATATTTGTTCACTCATTGAACTTATAAGAGAAACTACAGGATTAAGCTCAGTTGGAGCACTTACTGTCACAGGGTTTGGTGTCACAGTCCCTGATATAGAAGAAGCAGGCATTAACAAAATGTTTGACATTGCTGGAACGCTATCAGCTACATCTAACAATGATGCAGCTGGAGACACATTGTTTTTACTTCTGTTTGTTTGTATATGATGGAATGCAGATTGTCTAGTTCTGGTTGATGGTCTCTCATTAGCACCAGGACCTGCAGGAGGTCGAGAGGAGAGACGTTCACCATCGGGACCGTGACGATCTCGGTCACGATAATATCTGTCCTTATCACGATCATCTCTACGTCTTCTATCAGTATCTGGAGTTCTCCTACCATCATAGCCTTTAGTGTCTGCATCCCAATCAGGAGTTTTTCTCCCAGGTCTTTTATCATGATCTCTATTAGTTGTATGATCTCTATGATCAGCTGGTTTAGTAGTGTCTGGTGCTGATTTTTGAGGATTGACACCAGGAATTTCATGAGATGCCTTGACAGGTTTACCTCTGGCATCTTGTTTTGGCGGTTGGAATGGACTCTCTTTTCTTGGCAATATTGGACTTTGTGAAACAGTTTTAGATTTTCTAGACTGTGTAGACACTGGAGTGTCTTGAACAGAAGCAGGTCCCTGATGAGCACTCTGAACTTCTGGGCTCTCACTTGCTTCCTCCTCCTTCCTTTCCATACTATCAGGTATAGGTGAAATTGACTGGTTCAACACCACAGGACTGTTTTCATAATTAGGTCGAGTCACATCAAGTCTTGTTGATGAAAGTAAAGAAACATCAGCACTAGCACTAGAAGTGGCAATGACAGGTTCAGTGTTTGGCGATTTTCTAAATGGATTCACTCCAGAATTTCCCCCCATCATGGGTGGGGGAGGACCTAAATTTTGTTGGTTAGTGACATCTAACACAGGTGGAGGCTTTGTTTGACCAACAGATCTACCCTTGTTAGGTTCTGTTTCTTCAGACTTAGGAACACCACGATCTTGATCTTCACCTGTTTTTGCTGATGTAGCAGGTGACACTCTTGCAGAACTGTTTGCAGAACCAATGAAGAACTGCACATTATTGTCAACAGAAGCATTCCTGCTATGACTGACAGCAGCTGACTGAGGAGGCACCATTTCCCAATCACTAAAAGTAGGAGTTTCATGTTGAACTGAATGAGCTTCTACATCTGCACTATCAGTATTTACTTCACTTTGTGCATTCTCTACATGTGAAGGAACAAATGGATGAACAGCTGTCTGAGGAGCCATTGGTTGTCCTGTAAGAATATTGTTTGTACTATTTTGGTTTGAATACAGTGGGATGCTAGGGACAGGTGCATTGTAAGAACCACTATTACTAGAAACAGTGTTTTGTATACTCAAAGCCTGCATTTGTCCAGTCATTTCAAAATGCTGGTGCTCACTAACTGATACACCCTGTTGTGCAAACATTATTCCATTATTGGCACTATTATGCTCACTCTCATTTTCAGTTTTAATATGACTACCACTAGCTCCAAGATTACTATTGTTTTCATTATTTGATTCTTCATCATCATCTTCATCATCCTCATCAGTTTCCTCAGAATCATTTTCCTCAAAATCATCGTTGTGAAAGAACCCACCCATACCCCCATCTTCAACATTGCCTATAGATTGATTCAAACCACTACCACTCTCAGTAGACTGAGACACATCTAACCCACCACTTTCACCTTCTCCAGTCACTGCAGTAGAGTTAGTAACATTAGACACGGGTATATGTCCACCTGACTGAGCATACTGAACACTTGGGTCAACATTAAAGTAACTACCACTAGAAGCATTCTGCACTACTGATGAGTTTGGATAATCACTCTGTGCCGGAATATCACCATTTTGTCCACCCCAGTAATTCTGGTACCCAGCTTGATTTGGGTCTACCTGCTGCTGATAGTTGTACTGTTGCTGGTTCCATTGTTGATCATTTGGATCCACATTTGTCTGTGCATTATGATCCCACTGACCTTGTGTTTGCTGTGGTACATTATTCCACTGTCCTGGTACTTGATTATTTGTCTGTTGTGCATTGTTCCACTGCTGGTGATCATAATATTGCTGCTGATTATAGTTAGCATAATCATTGTTTACAGGCTGGCCATTTTGGTTAGTACCAACATTATTAAAATCTGCAGCATAAGGGTTCGAAGAATCCCAAGCACCCCAAGAATTCCATGCGTTCTCTTGATTGCCATGGTAATTCATGTTCTGTTGATTATCAACTTGGCCCTGTCCCTGTCCCTGTCCCTCACTAGCCGCATTCTGTTGTTGGGCAGGGACTTGTGGAAAACCAGCATTATCCTTTTGTTGAAACTTTGATGGGTCAAATAGGGTCACCTGACCAGGAGCAGCAGGCTGGGTTAGAGCATCATTTCCCCAGGGGTTCATCCTGGAAGACAAGATTTGAAACTTTGTTATACATTCATCATTACCTCACAAAGAAATTTCAGCCTTAAGATTATGAATTTTTAATTAAGTGACTGCAGATAACAAAAAAAAAATAATGAAGAAACATGACAGTCTAAACAAAAAATTTATAATGCCACATATTTTATGTTCAACTTTTTGAAGATGTTATAAGTAACGAGTCATACCAGAATGTGAGAAATAGCAGCAAGCCAGATTTAGGATTACCTTAGCTATTGCTTAACAAAATACTGAGCTAACAGTCACCAACATTTCTTAGTTTTGTGTGAATAAAGTAGCAAAACTTAAACTGAATTTTAACCATGTCCATTTCTACCCTGTAATCATGTATACAAGGTAGACATAGAGGTTCCACATATGTACCTCAAAGTCTATCCATTTAAGTATACAGCACAGCATCACAATGTAGCTACTCATTGTACAATGTGAGTAGAATATACAGATAAAAGCAGTATTTATAAAAAAAATAAATGAAGTACTACATAAAAAAATCTATAAAAGTATACACTTGTTAATAAAAGCCAGTGACTCGTGTGAGTTATAAACATTACCCCAGCATTAAAAGCAAGATATGTGGAATGACATCCCAAATTGTAATGGTTCAGATTAAGCAATTAATATACACATTCAGGTAAGTATACATTACCATTAAACCTTGATGGGTCTAACACGATATATTATATGGCATATAATGGACCGAGTAAGACCCATCAAGGTGTGAGGATTTTATTTAAAAAGTTTCATTCACGTGCCATTTTACTAAAATGAGGGAAGTCCACAAGAAAACGACCTGGCTGACAATCAATTGACGATTGAAGCAAAAATAGCATTTGAATTACAGGCAAAGCTTGGATCCGAAATGATTCAATGCCTATAACGAAATACAAACGAAGGAATCTTCACGATTACAAAATGACACAGATGTCAAGTTATGACAACACGTTATCTATGTTATTATATAAAGATAATAAAATACCTCTTCCCAATCTCCCACAAAATTCACTTTTGTCGATTTTACAATTTCGTTGACAACGATGTGTACCTACGCACGGCAAATATATGTAAGAAATGATGTAATTGTTTTATGTTTGTAACTCTCATGAATGACAGCCATCCATGTTGGTTTTACGTGTACCACGCATGCGCAGTCGCAACTAAACATTCGGAATCTCAGCTGTGTATTGTGGTCTACATTTGTGAATCACAATCTTACATTTATGAAGAATTAAAAGTTTTTTATTATCATATAAGCAGATGCGTGCGTTTTCTACTTGCTAATGAGGCTTATACCGAACATATTGTGAATTACGACTCAAATACTGTGTTTCATTTCGATAAAAAAATGTCCAAGTAAAGAATTTCCGGTTACAAAATTATTGTAACGAAAAGATTACTTATAAACGCAAAGGGTGAAATTTATACAGTCATGGATCTGTATAGGATAGATTTCAGGAAACTCTATGATATTGTACATATCAAAATAAATAATATGCGTTTCGAAAACTTATTTAAAGCACAAATAATTGACATTATTATCGCAAGTTTACATTAATGAGAATTTAATTTATACCAATTTGGTCAACTCGTACCCGATTTTTAGCCAACTAGTATTTTTTGTGTACAACTCGAACCTTCGCATATTTTTTTTGGATTACTAGTTTAATTCATCATGCGATTTATTTTTCATTTTTCGACTACACTGTCGTAAAAACATGGTAAGAAAAATATTAAAGAAGATTTACGACTTTCAGGAAAATGTTTCATGGACAGTAGCGAAGAGAAAAAAGATATGAAACATTTATAAATATAATACAAACAAGCAAAGCATTAATGTTCTTGTAAATGTCAATGTATGCGAATTAATGAAGAATGAATATATTTTATGAAAACTTCACAAGAATTTGAAATTTGAATTTGAAAGTATTGTGAATGAATTGGTGAAATAAAAGGGGCGCTTATTATTCACTTACGCAATAATTTAAGCTTTGAAATTAAATGCCTGTAAAGAAATACATATATTCATTTGAAAACTGAAGACAACAAAAAATGAAGTAATTACATAAATTATAGAATTACCTTTATTAATATATCTATAATTGATTGTTAATGCGTTTACTATTTTCCATGATAACGCGACTTGCGACACACAATCCAAACAACGTGGCTTCCTTTAATTTCATGAGTAATAAATTGATTGTTCGTTTTAAATAGATAATTAAAAAGATAATTCAATGTAATTACAAAGGTACACCTTATGTACAAGAATTCTGCTTTTTCATCAATTCAGGATTCACTTTGTATATTAATTAGGGCAACGTGCCTTTATGGCATCACTGGGATTGTTAGTAACAAACCTACGAATTAGTAAGGGAGACAAATCCACCTATTACAAGTTATAAGGATAGCACAGTTGCGTCCCTTAGACAAACTAACATTAAGACGGAGTATAGCTTTTTATGATTTACAGCGAATGTTTTCGTCTCTATCAGACAAAAAGCTTGAGGATAAATTAATTAAGTTACAATCTAAACTGAATACAAATACAACAATATAATTGAGGGGTTGCTACCACTGCACATAATCGCGACGAGCCAAAAGAATAGTTTTTTTCCGATGTTGTGCATAACTTTTACTTCAATGTCCACGTCGTCTACTGAAACGATTATATCTGGATACGGAAATTTATAATTTTCCATTTAAGAATGAGAAACAATATTCGATCTCTTAAGCCATCTATCTTTACTAGGTTCGGTTTCTCGGCTTCCTGTAAAAACACTTCGATCGATGCATGAACTTTTGTAACACATATAGATGTTACGCACTGAAACACATAATGACTTTATTTATTTAAGAAAAGCTTTTGGTCTTCAAATAGCTTTTTTTATTATATTTATTTGTTATACGTATTTATCATATGTATTCATTACTACATAAATTTAGTGAGTGACTTATTCAAAGAAAGTGTCCTTAAATACGTTATAGTTTGATGCCACACAAGATTTCATTCTCGCCTCTCCAGAAGTTTCCTTATGTGTCCGTGCGACTTTAAGCAATATATGTACATAAAGTGCAAATACTTAAATATTGAGAAGTACAAGTATATATTCCAAAAAGCAGTACTTTATCTGTGAACATACATAACAAACGCACGCTTTTTACAACTAATAACAAAAATGTCTTTAAAAAGACAAATGGAGTAGAAATGAAAGAAATGAAATTTTGTTGTAATTTACTTTGTATTGGTTGGTTGCATTGGGGTTTAACGCCGTTTTTCAACAATTTTTCAGTTATATATACGGCGACCGGTTCACCTAACCAGTTTTCCTGGACTGTATACATGTACTAACCAGTACTAACTTACCCTTCCAGAAAGAGCCGACAACTTCTCCGCATATGGAAGAAAATCGACATTTTTGTCAAATTTTCATGGAAGGGTATGACCTGCCGCGACCGGGATTCGAACCCGGATCTCCGGGCTGCAAGTCCAGAGCACTAACCACTGGACCACGGCCGCGGCTTTGTTGTAATTTACTAAACTAAAAGTATGACCAATGTTGTTCTACTTTATGATCTATATCAAATTCCTGACGATTTGCATAACTAGGCCATTTTTAAAGCAACGTCCATGTTTACAATCGACCGCAGGACAATGAATGAAGCATCTTTAAAAATACTACACAAAATGTAGCTCCGCAAAATAGTTGCCTCATTTCTTTCTTGCATATACTTGTCAAGAACGTGTGTATAGCATTATTTCCACCACCTAAGAATACAGTTTCGCACAATTTTATTTTATAAGCAGAGAAAAAATATGTATTAAACATGTGTAAAATGGTCTCAGATATCAGTAATATCACCGCGTGACTTTATCAGTAGAAGTTAAGGAACGACTACTCTGGTCGGTTAAGATAAACTGGTCCCCGTTCCATGTCGCGCAGTACAACCAGAGTCAACGGGAACCAGCTTGCGGTTATGCGAGCATCAGTTTTCATAAACACTTAAAATAGGTCAGTATGCGTTATATTTTCAGTTTAAAAAAATATTAATGGCTAAAATGACATATCTTATGTATATTTATTAAGTAATTGTATTCTTATTTCAGTCATTTATTTATTTTCTTCATTCACTCCGGTACTTCATCTTTATCGTCTGCTGACACAGAAAATGCAAAATTACAACAAAAAGTTGTTTGAAAATTGTTTGGTAATCCTTTGAACCTTTTGATTTTTCTTTCTTTTTTCAGAACTGTTTTCTTCCATTTCTATTCAGTCAATTTTTACAGAGGAGTTTTAATCTCTTTAGGGAAAGGCACAGCAGATTACATCGTCATGTATTTTCGCGTCATTTCCCATCAATGGCCCGATGACTTTGGTTGAAAAATTGAATAGACATTGTAGATTTTATAGAATAGTCATTTATCCAAGACATAAAATTGTATTTGTCACATGTACTTTTTATAGTTACTGTGCGATCTGGCTTATTTTATCTGAGGTTGAGATTCAGTTGAACAAAATTAAGATTAGGTCAAATGCTCAGAGAATCACGCTGAAATTAATAAAGTTTACACATTTGTTTACCAGTTCACAGTTTTTCACAAATTAAATACCTAGATTTTACTTGGTGTTACTAATATATTTGTAATGTTTATAATTACACTGTCACACATCCACATACATGCACTTACAGGTAATATATCTTTCTATGGTGGAAACAACCCTGAAACAAATTAACACGTCTTCAGAATGAAACTTTTACCAGTCAATATAGACAGAGAAGTACAAATACCTTGACGAAAGGGAAAACTCACTTTTGGATCAATGAAACTTACCACAGTTCTTTACAGTAAGTAGAAATAATGAAATTAGATTATATACTTCAGTCATATTGTAAAATTAAAATATGGCACTATGGTCTTCGGTATCTGAATTCTGTTCTTTGTAGTCCCAATGGTGCATTTTATTTTTGTCACTTTTAGTGACAGTTCAAGTTTCAAAATGAAAATGTATGCCTGTAATATGTTTGATATTAAGAGATGTAAAGATCTCATGGACAAAGTCTGACTTAAATAATTTTAGTTGTAACTTTTACAGAATGTGTGTAGAGAAATAAATCTATCATAAGTGTAAGTATAAAGGAAATTTGAATACTAAATACACATTAAAACAACAGGTAGAGGAATGACAACACATGTTAACCATAAACATCTCTAAAATATATTGATCGGCACAAAAGAATAATCCAGGAATGCTCTAGTCACGTAAAATTAACAAAATCATCGACTCCGTCATAGATTTCCTCCTTGCTACGCCATTACGATTCTGTGAGCTTCAGCCAATGAAACGTCCACTTACAAACAAATTACAGGGCAAAGTAATATCATAATAATTGAAGTTTCAATCATGCGATGAGATTTTAGAGATACACTTCTATTGCGCATAAGTGTATTGAAATTGATGATTTATTGGTTTCATTTATTTATCACAATTTTATAATACTTATTCATCATAATACTTGTAGCTCTAACCATCATTGAAAAGGCTGACTAAAAGGATAGAAAATCTGAGACTGTGCTTGGCACTTGATTAATAAACATCAACATATAAGTTGTGTTCTAGCAATTTTTACATCAGATACAAAACATTGCTACATAATTGTTCTCCTTAGCTAAGGTGGCATAATTTGTTACCATTCTTTTTTTCACTGGGATTAATGCGTTTTTTTTATTTCTCAGTTATATATGACAGCCAGTTCACCTAATCAGTTTTCCTGGATTGTATATTAACCAGTACTAACGAACCCATCCACAAGGAGCCAACAACTTCTCTGCATATGGAGGAAAATCGGCATTTTTTGTCAAATTTTCATAGAAAGGTATGACCTGCCACAACTGGGATTTGAACCAAGATTGCCATGTTACAAGTCCAGCACGCTAACCACTGGACCACAGTCACAGTCATTATTATCAGTCTGCATTCATTGCATGTATCCTTTATGAGTAGGTAACAAGCAAGTTATATTTTCCTAGTACTAGTGCTGCACAACTAAGAACTTAGTTACCTGATTGTTTATCAAAGGCACTTATTTTCAAATTTAAGTGAGCAACAAAGGGATAAATTCTACATTATGTATGACTAAGTCATGACAGCTTAATTCTTAATGAATATAA
This sequence comes from Lutraria rhynchaena, assembly GCA_008271625.1. Lineage (NCBI taxonomy): Eukaryota > Metazoa > Mollusca > Bivalvia > Venerida > Mactridae > Lutraria > Lutraria rhynchaena. The sequence continues at coordinate 11,315,119 of VIBL01000001.1, read as the reverse complement.
AGCAGCTCATGATTAGAGATATTATACATTCATGAGCAAAAAATAAATGCTACAAATTTCATATCACTCGAAATACAACAAAACCACAATTTATAAGACTTTTTAAACATTTTAATATCTATTCAATCAAAAACATGTGTAAAATTAATTAAAATACATAAGAATGTAATTCAACATGCATACAGAGATATATAAACTGGCCATGAATGAATAATGGTGTGATACACAAACATCAAATAATTGTTTTATGTATAAATTTCTGATAAGCGTTACATACATTGATGACAATATAGAAAACTTACCATATGTAATCTAGCACACAAAGTGTAGGTAAGATATTAATAAAGACTCACATGTGAATATTGGGCTCTAAACAAGATAAAACGTTGCTTGTAAGACTGACATTCTAGCTAAAGACAACTATGATAGCTTACAATTTGCAATCTGTAATTAACAGAACTATCCTTTTCAATATAAATTTCCATGATATCTTCCACACTTTAGCATGGCTACAACTCTATGTACATCTATAATGCTCTTTCAAAGAATTCTAAAAATTGATATCAGTCAGTACATCTCTTCGTAATCACTGCCACATGGATTCTTCAAGCATGGAATGAAGAAATTTCAATAACTATGTGACATAGCATGTTAAATATCCGACAGAACAATGTAAATAATGAAGATTGGTGAACAGAGATGAGAAATGAAACATACACAGGATTTCAGTGGTATAAGTCACATGACCTAAGATATCTATGTCACATGACCTCAGACATCTATGTCACACGACTTCATACATCTATATGAACATAAACAGATGTCACAAGCTAAAATACACTCCTTCTGAAAAAAGTTTAAACATTTTATTTAAATTTCATACATTTTATGTTGCTAGTGAAGTTTTAGGAACTAAAAAACAAATTTCCCAAATACAAGGGGAAATCATTGCAACAGTTTCACATTATTAAGCAAGTGTACCGACTAGGATAATTCACAGTTGTGATACAGTAGCAAATATACAAACATACATATCAATAAGCCACAATTTCTGATTATGCACATACAATTCATAAACAAAAAAAGATATACACACATGTATAAAATTGGGGGAAAACAACAAGTGTATAATAGTGTAACTATTTAATGAATTGTCACTAACAAAAAATGTATAAAAGAGAATTAATACTCGCAATAGTAGACATGCATGTATATACACAAATGATGAACAGATATACAAATCTTCAAGTGATAATCACATCATTAAACAAATATTAGAATATTTACAACAGTCATACAGTCAATATTATACTGCCCATATATAACAAAAATATCCATAAAAACATATTCATAATACATACAAATTAATGATGACTTTCAGAAAGCATTGTTCAACAAAATAAATCTATAGAGCAAAATGAAAACAAAAAAAAGTTTATTTAACGTAATATAGCATAAAATGATAAAAAAAACTGATATGCTTTTCAGACAAACTAAGATCACAATTATGACAAAACATTTTATTAGGTCAGGTAGCGTATAGATATCAAAAGCTAACGACCATAACATCTTAACAATCAGATCACTAAATTGACAACTTATCTACGGTAACTCAATTATGACCAATTATGTAGTTGTCTGTGTTTAATTGGTTCCTACATTACATATAATTCCACCCCTCACCCTAAAATATATTGGTGTCATGTAAAGAGTTAGCCTGGCTAACATTAAAATGTGGGGTCTCCCTGGTCAAATGGCAATAGTCTCTGACTTGTATTCACTAACCCCTCACTGCTGTGAGTTCGAATCCTACCTGGAACCAAATTTCACATGTGAGGAAGCTGTCCAGCTAGCTTACAGAATGTTCGTGGTTCTATATCAGTGCAAGCCTGGAGTCTTCCTCCACCATTAAAGCCGGAAAGTCATCAAATGACCCTGGCTGTTTGTGTAAAAATCAGTGAAAAAAATAACATTCAAATATACACTGTGAAGATGTACATGTGTAGTTAGTTTGGAGCTGAAGATATTTTAGTATTCAATTAACAAGTTATAGTTCAATTTTATATCCTGGGACTCCACTCTAGATCAATATAAAAATCATAAAAGTAATAAAAATCACGTCATAGTTAATATTACTCATAAATGTCAATTTTGCTGATATTTATTGATATGAAAATACAGTGCAGCTGAATTCAAACTTTATTGCAGCATAATTTTCCTTCATTCCATGTTTGACTTTTACCTAAATGTCTCGAGGCTTGGAGAGCATACATGAAGTTCAGCACTGTTATTGTAATTACTATCAAATAATGAAAGTTCCTGAAATTTAAATAAAAAATCTAGAGTTTTGTCTCTTTAAAGTACACATGAATTGCGTGCACACACATGATATCTTAGATAATGTATAAGAGCTACCAAGACCTAGTTGATGCTTAAAGGCAAAAAATTATAGAAAATTTCAAGACAATACACATTTACACAATATTATGCAGAAACAATAACAGACAAAAGAATATTGGACATAATTTGGCAAACACAGTAAATAATATCACATTATTTTGACATAAAATGAAATGTACATGCACTTCTAATTACATGTCAGAAACTCGTACAAAAACCTGATAAATGCAGGGTATAACTCTGCTTACTGCAGAACAACTTGAGAGTTATCTATAAAAAATTGATCACTGTCGAAGACATACAGCATATTGAAAATATATGAATACACAATACCATGCATGATACTTATGCCAATCATAATAAGCACCGCCTACTTTCTCTACTCATGTATACAACTCTCCATCTGTATCTCTTCTTTAATGAATAATATATAGATATCAATATTGTCTTCATCTAAGCAAGATGCCAATACAACACATCACAAACATGCTGAACAGAACTTGCTTCAACTTAATTCACTTGCTGAGATCACAATGTAGCCAAGTGTTTAACACCAGGTGATTTATCTGATCATGCTGAAACTGTGTAGACTAGAATGATGCTCATATTTAATGCATCAATATGCAACAGTTAACTGTCCATAAAAATTACAATGTGAATAGTTTGCAGGATAATTCAAACATCTGTCCAGTTTTTCTGACAATAAACTGTTATATCTTTATGTTCAAAACACCTCATGTAAAATGTTACCTGGTAAGAAGAGAAATTACACATCTCAACTTTATGTGGTAATTCAAGGATTTGACAATGGCACAAAATAAATATCAGTAACACTGCATACTACATCATGGAGTATTCAAAAGTTTTCTTTTTTTACTTAACAACAAAAAGTAGAAATACATTAAAAAAAGTGCAATACTTTAAGCATTAACATTACATCAACAGTGGGAGTAAACTGGCGGTCTTCTCAATTTCCCTGCTGTGGAATTCTGTGAAAGTTGATTGGTTAAAGTTGAGCCTAGGCATAGCTGTGATGGTGCTTGGACACCTCCAGGTAACTGAAATACCACAGTTCCGATAGCTGCAACGCCATCGTCAGTTGGTTCAACTGCAATAGGAACAATATTCAAACTATCACGCACAACTATAGGTGACACAGGGACTCCAGTTTCACTGGGTAACAAAGGAGTCCTGTCGTTGGTTTTTCGTCCTCTGTTACGTAAATTTGGTGATATAGATAGCGGCGATGCAGAATGACCAATGAGTACAAGCACTTTAGCAAAAGGACGAGATGCCATGTGAAGCATCTCACGCGCGCGCTGTTGACGAGTTCGTCTCGCGTCAAAGCCCTGTTTCGTTTTCCACAGCAACACACACATGGCAAGAAATAAGAAAAAGCACGAGAAAAACACAGAAAAAAATACAAACAGATCAATATGGGGTTGGTCTTGTCTGAAGTATAAATTCCCCATGGTGTCGTTTTTCATCAAATCACCTGTGCTTAAAAACACCATATAGAACCTAGAGGTTTTCAAATTTAGTCTGTCATTAGGTAAAGTTATAACAAGTCTTCCACGTAAGTTTCGAATCATTAACACAGTTTCTGGATTTTCCACAGTGATAAACGTGTTAATTCCTTTAGCTATAACCTCTTTCACAGGATAATCAGTTGACATGCTACTCCTCTTGTGTCGCAATCCACCAAATATCCTATCATTATTCAGGGTGACTTCATGAAATCCTGAATGTTGCACTTGCACTTTAAAAGTGTCATCTCGTGGTGAAAAGTAAACATCTATACCTGTAAACAGGAAACCAACATTTAGCAGATAACCAAGATGGTTCCTAAACAGCTCAGTAGTTTGATATACAACACCAATTTTTGGAAAATAAATAAGTATTGAGTGAAAGTTAATTTTAATATGACCCCATGGAGTTTACATCAATGTTCACTAATTAGAATAGGTTACAAGTTAAGATGTAATCCAGATATAAATCAAGAAAGCTTCAAGCGTTTATGACAATAGGAATAAATGTATAAAAGACTTGTGGTAATTAATCTTAATCAACATTACCTATAAAATAAAACAATATGAGATAAAAACAAAAGGCAAAACATAACGCTAGGATTGTTTCAGTTGATTATTTATAGAAAGCACATTTTTCTAAATTAAACAGAAAAGTAAATCAAATGGTTAAAAAAATAATGGAACAAACAAAGAGAATAGAACGATATATCAGACCATATATATATATCATTGCATTAGTTTGTCAATGTTGCAAGGATTGGAACAATTATAAAGTTAGTTGTATTATCAATTCTTGAACTAAGATCTTAACATCAAGTAAAATTATATCCAAATTTTCTACAAACCTCCTACAGAAACATCAACAGTAACTCGTATGTCTACGTTTACATATTTTGGTTGAACAACAAAGAAGACAGTTCTTCCAATATGAAGTGAGTTAGGACTTCGATTACATTCTTCTTGAGTTACCGGATCAAAACAATAATCCCGATTTACGCTCATCTGTCTATAACAGTGATGACCATCTGTCGGTTGACCAATGAAATATTCTTTGCACTCTGCACACTGAAAAAAAATGATGTAAAAATGAATAAAAAATAAGAAATGTATAAAATGGACAGCATATTCTTTTTATCAGAATGCTGGAGCAGTTCAATTCATTTTACAAAGTCGAGAAACTTTCTAGTATCAGGAGCTAGCAGAGGAACAGGTTGGCAAAAATTAAACATTAATCAGGTCAACTGAAACATCATTTGTAGACTTTTTGATCTTTTAATGGTGGAGGAAGACCCCCAAGCATATACTTAGAACTGTTAGGTAGAACTGTTGACCTTCCATAAGCCAGCTAGACAACTCCCTCACACATGAATTTTTTTATTTCTGGTCCTGAGCGGGATTTTAACTCACTGAAGTCTCTGACTACTGATTATCATAACCACTCGAACACAGAGGCCTCAATAAAATGGAAAAAAAATACAACAAAAAATTGGTCTAAGTACAGTTGTAAACACTACGAACCTGAAGTTTATGGCATTTAGTGTCTTTGTTGTCATCATTATTACACCGGGTTTCTGTGTTATTTTCACAGTGACAATGTAGTCCACTTTCTCTGTCACATTTATCACTGTGTCCATTACACAAACATCTAAAAAAAACACACAAGCAAAAGATTTAATGAAGAATCAATAAAAATATATCAATTGTTTAGGTTTTATGTCTGTTTTCAACAGTATTTCAATTTTATACAAGCAGGAATAAAAACAAACAGAATCCAGGAAAAGAAACAATTACAAGTCATAAAAACACAGGTTTCCTGAAAGTTGCCGGACCGTCTGACATGTCAGGTAAATTTCGAGCAGGTCCAATTACTTTTTGGCGAGTACCGGACCAGCTATCCGGCAGTCGGGCACAATTTTTTCATCATTTATCACTTATTTATAATATACTCAGACAGACAAATTTTCATTTGGTCAGACAGAAATTCTATCTCCATATGACCAAATGTCAGGCAAGTATTTCAGCAGTCATAAAATTGGATATTAGTCTTATATACTTAGTTACTGACAGAATGGGATTCTAAATTTCATGTACTTCTACTGAATCTCTTATCATTATCATATTGTGTTTTGTTTGTTGTTATGTTGTCAGTTTGTATTCCAAATTGACAAGTTACTACATCTGTCCTTGTTTTTAGGTATATATACCAACTTTAAACATTACAATACCTTTCCATCTTGCCCCAAATCCAGCTTGGTATTGCATTAGTACATATTTATGTTAATATACAATAACATGTTGTATTATATGTGCATGGGCCAGTGGCCTAAATCTTGTAAATAAAAGAAATATGGATTCTAACATAACCATAAGAGACATTTGTAGTTCAGAGCATGAAAACCAAACTTCTGACTAGAAAACTGGGTGTTTAAATCCTGACCTAGCCTTTAGAATTCAGAGATGAGATGGGAGCAATGGTAGGTAAACCTGGATGGATTCGTACAGAGAGATAAACCAAAGGCATAATATCCCGCACCATCTGTGACATTGAACTGGACACAATGAAATGGTAATTTGATACAATACCTCACGATTTATTAGCATAAATCAAGAAAGCAGAACTTACTTAGTACAAGGATCAGTCGGAGGCATACGAGGTAGTCTGAAGTATCCACCACGACACTGTTCACATCTGTCACCATCAGTATAGTCGCTACATTCCAAACATTGTGTACGATTCTTTAGTTCTGGTCCAACTGTCTGAATTCTTGAAAACTGTACAATATAAAACATTATCACTCTTAATTGTTTGCAGCCCATTCAAAGTAAATTTCTACTGTAATCAAGTAAATCAAACATCATACTGATTTTGATTGGCTAGCCAGTTTCTTCTTACAACCATGCCCACTTATTTACAAAGACTATTCTACCAAATTATTCTAAAATCTCTCAATATTCAGAGCACTGACCAGGTGATACTAAAACAGGAGATGCAGTGTTTTGATAAAGAAAATCTAATTAATTAGTAATCAGGCAAGTTCAAGCAAACTTGTCATCATTATCACCATGTAAGACACTCAATGTGAACATCATGCATTCAGAAACCAATACAGGACATAAATTACTGTTCATTATAAGACACTGATACGAGTTTTCTCAGTAAATGGACTCAAATTCAACTACACATAGCTTTCATCACAACCAGGGCAATATAAATAATACAATTAAATCTTTTAAATAATTCTATTAAAATAGATATAAATCATGATAGACATATCCGTTCAAGAAGAGCTGGTTTTACCTCTCTAACAAATTCATCAGATCTTGTGTTTGGATATCTTCGTAGAAGTTCATTAATTTCCGCTTTCCTCTCATCGTGTTGCGTGTAATACAGACAAACATCTGAATGTTCATGACAGAAACTTGTACAGGAAACACATTTTCCACCATTTCGAGGATCTCCAACATATAATGGCTTACACTGTTGACAAAACTGTCCCTGAATAAAAATGAGAACATTATACATTTTCATTCAACTCAAACCAAACTCAAGAAAAAAATGTCTTCATTATTTTGTTTATTTTCTTGCACATTCATTATTCTGTTATTGTCCCAAGTTATTTATGAGCCTGACCAATCAGCACAGTTCATAGAACTAGACCATTGACCAATAGGTGGTAAAGAAAACGGTTGCGAATGATTTAATTAAAAACCACCACAAAAAAAAAAATACACAGAACATTTATACATCTAAAAGGCTTACTTCATGGATATTATTTTTAACTTCCTTCTTATATCTGGGCCCTAAAGGGATCACAGTGTTGCAAGGTGCCTCATTTTGTAAACATGGCCTTCCACGCCAGGACTACAAAATCAGAGCAAATATCTTACCTGTGTGTTATTTCTACATTCCAGGCATACATTCTTCTTTTGGACACTTTCACAGTTACTATGACCGTTACATTCACATTTTGTTGAGCAATTTTCACCAACATAACCAAAGTAACATTTACAACCATCTGGCTGTATACAGGTACCCTGTTCACAACCCTGATGGCATACTGGTGTACATATCAGATGTCCTCCTCTGTAAACACATAAAATATCATTAATCTGACATATACAATACCATCAAACAGAAAGGTAACAGACCAAAAGCAATTTTCATTAAAAACATTCAAATCTCGGTCATGATAGGTCATGCCCTTCTATGAAAATTTGACAAAAATGTAAATTTTCCTCCGGCTCCTTGTGGAAGGGTAAGTTAGTAGTGGTTAGTATACAGTCCAGGAAAACAGGTGAACCGGTCGCCGTATATAACTGAAAAAATGTTGAAAAACGGTGTAAAACCCAAGTGACAATGTCACATAAAAACAAACAAACCAACATTAAGATATATGAGTAAAAATTAGGCAGATTTCCAATTATTGTTAGATTTGAATACAAATGCAACTGCAACACAAATTACCGTGAAATCAAACTAACACACAATAAGAAAGAATAGATATATACGTATATATAAACTCACTCTTCTGTTTGATTGATGTAACCTTTCTTACAGGTACAGCTAAATCCACTTAATTCGTCTATACAATTCTGTGTCTCCAAGTCACAATTATGATGTCCATTCTCACATTCATTCTCCGGTGGACATTTAGCATATGCCCAGTGGGAGTCACGATCAAGAACGTCTGTCAGAGAGAAGAAGTTCATTTAAACTTTTATTAAGTTCCCATTGAGAGAAAAATACATTCTTAGCATGTAATTGTTTCATGCTAGATTTTTCATGAAGGCTAATTGTCAACTATTTGTCTTCAGGAGATGAATCCACCCCTCCCCAACCCCTACGTAATGCAGACTCATGGAAGTGAGTAATGGTATTTTGCAAACAGTGACCTAACCTTTACACTAATATCTCATCATTGAAATCATTTGTGCCAAATGTTCTCTTAATCCAATTACTGATGGTAAAGTTCAGTGCCGGACATGATTTTTCAAATACATTCGCATATACACAGACATGGGTAACGCCCGGTGCCCACATTGTTAATGGTGGGCCATAAAAATGAACTATGACGGAGATAAGACCATTATAAGGACTGATAAAGTCTACAATTCCATTCTGTAATGCTATGATGAATTCTCCAGGAACAAACAATGATGAATAAAAAAATTATAGGACTTTCTACATTAATTTTAAACCATATCATAAACACTTGTTATTTTTATCCATCTAAATTAATAAAAAATGACCTTAAAATCCTGATTTCCAGATAAATCTTAACTTCAATTACCCCCATGAAGAACATAGACACAGAGACAAGTACAATTAACTATCTGATTAACCCTACAGCCAAACTATTACTTAATACTCACTTGTAGTTTTCTCGGAATTCATTTGTTCACACATTCCTTCATTGGAAGGTCCACTCATGGTCCCTGACATACAAGCTCCTTGACCATTCTCCCCGCCGTATGCACACCACCCACATCCCTGAGCCCGGCGACAGTCAGCACACTTCTTGTGCATTGAACATGAAGCTGGGCATTTCTCTCCTGATCTTTTTAATCCTTGTAGTACAGTACCACAAGTTCCACCCAGACAATGTAATGAGAGGTATGCAGGGGCGATGCACTGAAAGATGAGATGAAACATTATATAATGTTTATTCATCGATTCAAAATCTCCACCAAAACCAATGAAGTCCTTACAACATGTTAAGTCATGACAAGATTTTGCCAACCCCCCCCCCCCCTCCTGACACAAAAACTTGTTTTACACAAGCAACTTCCCGTCCTCCAATGTTTGAATATATATGAGTAAAATTTTAAAACTTGACTTCTTTTTCTTTTTTTGATTCTTATTTTATTTTCTTCTAAGTACATGTTTAAAAACAAGAATAAAGCAAGAAAGGAATCTATTTTTTTCTTCTATAAAAAAATGAAGAAAAAAAGAAGGGGAGGTAACACTAGACTCTTTCTAATAGAAAAGTAATCAACTAAGAACCATTGGACGTCAGAAGCTTTGTTGAGTGTACAAACCTCCATCAGACTTTCACTCCAGTAACATTCTCTAGAGCCTCCTTCCCCACCGTGTGAGTTCAAGCAAGTTCCACATGATCGATACTGGAAACAAGGAACCGGACAGAGTTCACTGGTTCCCCCAACTTCAATGAAACTATAACCATTTGTGATAAGCTTTCTCTCAAATGTCCGAAGAACACATGTCCAGTCACCATTTTCACTAACTCTACGACCAAATTCAGCTGAAATGAATCCAGAGCATAAAAGTATGAATATACTAGTACACAAACCATTCCAAGGTGTTACCCTTCAGTGAGATAGTAAGTGTCCCAAATTTTTATGTGTTTCTATGTGTGGGACAGGTTTTCGGTTGGTGGGTTTTAGGGAAGGTAGTATTTTGGGCAAGATAAGATTTTATGTTTGAGCTTTTTCTTCATGAAATCTTTTTCTTATCTACATATGAATATCTTGAACAGGATAAGTAAATAATCTAGATTGAATGCAGAACAGGTTTACTCAACAAACTACCAATAATATCTTAGGATATTGCCTCAATCTTCGACTCTGGTGAATCTTAAAGAAGTATTTCATACATTACTAAAAAATGACTCAAAAACTTTTAATGAAAAATCCTTTTCTCTCCAGCTAACACACATTAAGGACTATAATAATCTAAAATGAAGTAACAAAGTAATTCTATATCTTCTAAACACTTTGAACAACCCAACCCAATGACCATATAACTGAAATGTTAAATGAATTATATGAAAAACTAAGGTTCCTACCTTCATCAGACGGCACTCGTTTAACGTTTCTTGTCCACAGGCAACCTTTTTCTTTACATGTGTTACAAGTAGAGGCTTCACACGATGAACCAGGACACTGAGACACGGGACTGACTGTACGCGATGTTGTGTTAGTGGCAGGGATCACTTCACATTTATGATGGTATTCACAATAGTAGCCCTGAGGTACACACTTCCCGATAGGACAATTACTACACCATGAACAAAGCTGCAATTATAAATATAACATAAATATACCATAAGTACAACAAAAATATGAATGAGTATTGTTTTTTTAACAAATAAATCGGGTTCCATCCTTAATAGGTTGGTTACTTAGAAATAAAAATGCCAGATGGGACATCAATTTGCATAAATCCAGACTTTTGTGACAAGGGTCAAGAGCAGAGAGTTCGTTTAATGGTCAACTACTTATTTTCCAAAATCAACATCAAAATATATATTTAAAAATTACATCTCAGACAATATTTTGATGATGTAGGAATAAACAAAATATGAAGAAAACTGACACACACTACCTGGCTTTGGTGAAGGTGAGACATTGTTTAATAGAAAGCTTCAGAATATTGTCCAACACTTGCTTAGTTTTAATTTGAACTTATTCATTAAAAATCAAGATTTTTACAATTTGCTCACTCTCAATGATGATTTAACGCATATCAAGCAATTCTTGGTGCTGATTACGGTATTATAGGATAACTTTCAATCAGCTATAATGATTCAACTTACTGGTTCAGCATTTTCAAACTGAGGATAAGTAGCCACACACTCAGAGCAGTTTGTTATTTCCTCACACTTAATGTGTCGACTCCAGTCTCGTATACAAGAATACCTGTTAAATATAAGAAGCATTGAATAAAAACAAATAATGCTCACCAGTTTATCAATGCTTGAATTCAATATTGGACCATCCTAAGAATGTAACACAGTTATATATAGTCAATAATGAGACATTATTCACCACAATTTATTACATGCTGGTTTTCTACGGCTGACTTCGTGACCAGGAAATAAATTCCAAATCTACCAATCAAATGGGAGTTTTATTGTAAATACAGCAGGTTTTTTACACTGAAAACAATGCAGGCAACTTACCTAGCTGAGTGTGTACTGCATACAGCTGTTTCTGATTCATTCCTTCTTGCCGGCTGAACATTTTTACTATAACATCCAGGCTGCTTATTGCACTCTGAGGATGAGTTGTGCACGAAACATATATCACTCGGGAGCTTTAGCTGGTGCATAGCACTACTTGTTACACGACCGAGTCCTCCGTGGATAAATATACTGTCATTATGTACCACAGCGTCAGCAGCGACCAATGATGTAACAGTTTTTCCCAATGGATTATCTAGGAAAAATAAATCATATTTCTGCAGCTTAAGATGGGTTCAAAGCCTGTATAAAATGATACACTAATGTATCTATATACGCCTCATTGATGAAAAATGTTTACCGATCATTTAAAATCCTGCAATAGATAAGATTAATATACAATCATACAACAGATGAAAGTTGATTAAGATGATAAATAGAGTGGATGAAATTCTAACAATTAATTTTCATAAACCTCAACAAGCACCTACAAATCATTTATCTTCGTAACATAAGTTACTTGATACAAAGAAATATTTTGGGGTTTTTTTTACATGATGCGATACAGGATTATCTTTTTATGATTTGATATCACATACCTGATAAATCTAGAGTAAACCAATAATTGCACAAAAATTTATATATAAGTACATCTGTACTGGTGTTCTTGTTTTCTGTAAGTCCCCCAATTACAATCATCAAGTCACGTAATCCTACAGCAGTGTGGAAATATCGAGGTTCAACCTGGAATTAAATACAAAAAAATAACACAGACCAATACAAAACAGACATACCTAAAAAAACAGTTTATGATACTAATGATACATGAATAACACATAGCCATCATAACAATTGTAACGTCTGAGATCTTAGATGAATGACAAGTAAAAATTTATTTTCTACTCTTAAATTGAATACAAATGATGACAAAAGAGATCCATCCTTGGCATATCAAACTGATATTAAACTGATTTCGGGGACTAAGAAAAACAGCACAGTCATACATCAAGTTAAGTCCGAGCTACACAAATAAAGACTGGAGTTCTGATACGGATATGAAAGATCTCAAAGTAACCAAAAACCCAGCATCTTAAGTAACGTTCAATACTCTAACATACCACACTCATCCTTGCAGGTGGTAGCACATTGAAGGACTTCTGCTTGACAGAGTATGTGTATACCCTATCTGATATACTCAATATTTCATCAGTGTATACATGACCACCATATATGTATATAGTTTTATTTTCTTCGTGGTAAACAGCTGTATGACCATATATGGCTGTAAATACAAAAAGCATTCAATTGTACAAACATAGGTTATATTGAAGTTAGTTTAAAATTTGGGTAATAGTTTGGTAAAGTGATTAAATAAACTTTGCTTAAATTTAATCAGAAACAAATTCGGGTAAAATCTAATCTACACGTCTGATATTGGTTAAAAAGATGGCAACATTCTCAGTTTGGTACCACCTCAGGTGAAGCCATCTAGGGAAGCCATCTAGTTTCTAATCCACTTTTGGTTAACTTCTGATCTTATCCTCAATTTCAAACCAGTGGTTAAAGTTAACAGATGTTTATTATACAACTGGGTGCAAAAGGCCATTGAAAAAAACAACCAGGCATTTCTTAAAACAAAGAAATAATTCAGTGAACTGAGTTCAATAATATCAAGAGAGAACTTTATTCATTTTGTATAATTTTATACCTTTAAGGTAACTTAATCAATCATAAATTTGGCTGATATAAAATGGTAGATTCAGCTTGACCCAGTTTACCCGTATCACACCAAATGAAAACAGAAGATCACTTAAGGTGTGTATGTTTGACAGATAAATAAACTGGTAGCACTTGGTTTCCCACATGTTCTAATCTAATTTACCTCAATTCCATCAGTAATTACCAATTATTCATTACAATGTACAAATCACAGGTAAGAGAAATATCATTAAAAAGAAACATAGCCATGACACAAACAACGCTGTAAATCAACAATAAAAATTTCCACAGATGTTAGTCGTAGAATGCCATTTTCCAAAGCCATAAACAGGTTATAAAACACATACCAGACAATTTAGCTCCAGCAGGACCAGAAACGTTCTCTACTTTCTGTTCAATCCAGCCATTTAAATATTTATTAGCGTCGTATATATACATGATATCATTGAAATATCTGGATGTGGAGAAGCCACCAATGATCACTAACTTGGTTCCCTCAACTCTCGTCATTGAATGTCCAGCTACAGGCTTTACCCAGTTAGGTTCCTGAAACCGGATCGGTATTTTTTGTCTAATAGGTACATTTATAAGAGATATTAGTATCATAGAACAAGGTTATAATGAACTCCTGGGGATGTTCACAAATGATTACTTCAATACATCCATATTTCACACAGAGAAATTTTGAAATGCATTTTGGTTATAACGAATTTCTTTCATACATATAAAACCTGGTAAAAATGTTGATAAAGAACATTTAAATATATCTGATAGCTTGATTCAATGAATATAATATTTTCATTCACTCATAATCACTATAATTAGTTTTATTTCATGTGACCATCGCAATTTAATCATCCATCCAACACAGGTTTACAGGTCATCTACAAGATAAAAAAAATAATAATAAACCGGGACATATTAAAATTCATACCAAGGGTCCAGTCCACTTCTTAGCATCAATAGCAAACCTCCACATTTCCTTACTAGATCTATGTTCATAAGGTGATTCAACCAGCCCACCAAATATATATAATGTTTTAGTGACAGAAATACACTCTCCAGCATGGAAGTATCTGCAAAAACAATTTACAGTAAAACTTCATCCTTATGAGCATCGATACCACGAGCACCTGACTTATCTCGAGGAGTTTTTAAAGTCCCGTCAATATTTGTTCTTAGTTGTGCGTAATTTTCAACAAACAAACAAATATCTTGATATAACGAGCACCACATTTATCTCCATAGGCTGTTCCGATGACTCCTTGAGATAACGAGGCTTTATTGTATATTATACAAGAAGTACAAAAACAAATCTTTTCAATCAATTACACATCAAAACTTAAGTTCACAAATATTTCATTTTTTTAACTTTTCTATTTCACTTTATTTCTAATTATATTTTTTTTCAAATACATACGAGTTCTTAACACAAATATGAAAATAAAAACAGAAAATATAATGAAACAAATGAATAAATGTTCAAAGGATTGAATATACAATGAAAAAAAAGTTGGGGGGAACAGGGAAACAACTAAACAAATGAGTAAATTTAAAATGACCAGATACAAACATGTTCTTATTTATACAAGAGATGTATTCCTACTTCAGTGAAATGAGATTTAATAAACAAAACAACACTAAGAAATGGTGGATTGGAATTGTGTGGAATCATTTTCTCACCTAGGACTCGGCTTATCATTTGTCATGGGATTAATCTGTGTCCAAGTACCAGTTTTCAAACTAAACTGCCAGATGTCATTCAGAAGTCCACGTTCTAGAGATCGTCCTCCAAACAAATACATCCAGTCGTCATCACAGTATATCAGAGTGTGACCATAGCGGCTTATAGGTCCATCCTCTGGAAATTCTGTAGGTACGGCTGAATCCCAGGGATAAACTGTTAACGTGTATGAATTCCCGCCCCATGATGTCTTACATAAGCATGATGCATTTTGCTGTAATAGTAAATGAATACATAATGCATACAATAGAATAACACCTACAATATAAAATCAAACCGTAATCCAAAAAAAGGACCACAAACTACCTATTAAACACACATAGTCCCTAGCAACATCAGTTAATTTAAGCCTTTTAACTTCATATAAGAAAACTTCAAGTCATCAAATTTGTCAGTACTATTATAATCATAATAATAATAATAATAAAACAGAGTATATGATTTCATTATTCTAAACCTTTATTAAACGTGTTAATCTACATCTCCTTTTTTCTCATCTTTTTGTGCCCAGCATAATGCAACACCAACTAGTACAACATTGTTATTCTTTTAAAATCTAATACTGTAAATCATAACAATGTCTAATGTCACAATACAGCCAGGATTTGAAATCCATAATCTCAAGCTTGGAAGTCAATATCTGTATGATTCACACTAGAAAACCTTTAACAACAATAAACCCAGCCTGCTTGACCTTCAATACATGTTATGGTTTTATTTTATTACAGGGGTTTTTATTATCAGTACTTTGACATCATCTCACCATTGTCATTACTAATTTTCTCTCAGGCTGGTATGTTAGGGGGGCATTTTAGTTTTTTTACATTACCAAACACATAATGTACAGTACTAATGGGTACTTCCCAAACCATTTTCATATCGTGAAGACTCATGAGGTATCATTTTAAGTTACTTCACATAGTGTGTTTTTATCTTCAGAACAGGCAGTATCCCCAGAACGGTTCTCATATGTACCCATTAGTTGTTTAACCCTTTTACTCATAATACCGCATTTCCACACATTTGAAGCAGACAACTTTTGAAAGCATTGTGGCAAAAGAAGCCATTGCTTGTAATGAGTAATAGCTTCATTTGCCACAATGTTTTCCATTCTGTCATAGTGAAATAATCCAATTTTCTTAAATAGATAGATGTTTTGTAGATTAGGTTTGAATTCGGAAGAGTCCAAAATATGCTTACAAGGTAAAGGGTTAAAACCATTTTAGGGATGACATATAACTCATCAAGTAGCAAAACTCCAACAAAAGGAATATCATAGGAAAGCTTGTGAACTTACCATCTGATAGACACATCCGGGTTCACACTCATGTTTATGACAATCAGGAAATCCCGTGTAACCATCCTTACAATCACACTTACTGCGATTACAGAATTGATTTTTGCTCTCATCGCAAACGTCATTACAACTGTTTACATAATAACTGCCATTGAAACCTTGTGTTTTTGTGTCTGAAATAATCATACAGAAAATTAAAATAATCATTTATGCATCTGGTTTATTTATAGTGAGACAATGACTGTATTAGGCAAAAACTACATCGAATCATTCCACTAATTTTTGTATTAAATTTCTTCAAAAAATCATTTCTAGCAACTGAATATTAAATTTTATTTGTAAGCAAAAAGTCCCTCAACAGTCTCAATACATGTATCATGAATTATACATATAATATCAATTTTGTATTTTATGTATGAACAATTTTCCATGCAATTCATAACAAGAGTCAAACTTTTATAATCGGAGAGAAACAAAAAACATCAGGAAATATATGATTTTAACATATGATTCTATTATACAAACATAGTAATGAAAATAAAATGTGAAAATTTTGTTTGATGGCCTATATTTGAACAGTTCTGGTATTTTTATTAAATACAAACAATTACAAAATACATACAATCTCCACTGATATCAGCATCAAAGTACACTGTCACAATTCCTGATTTAGCCACAACTTGATGGAACTCTCTAGAATAGAAGCCACAAAAAGCCCCCAGCAATACGCCACTTCCTTCTTTGTCAATAAACTCAGGTATTCCATCATATATGTAAACATGGTCCTGAAAAGTACAATATTACACTCAGAACTGTGTATCATTCATTTAGTGTGAGGTTGAGCCCTCAAGACTAGTTTAAACCCCTTATAGCTTTGCTAAAGACTGTTTCATGGCAATACTCTCTGGGAGACAGTGTCTAGTCCTCCATTTTGTGTAGTCCTATAATTATGTTGGGTGGGTTTTGGGTTGGCAGGTTTCAGGGAAAGTAGTACTTTAGGGAAAACAGAAATTTGCATGTATCTTTTTTATTAATTCTTATCTATATATGCATGTACATGACAAAATTAATATGATGAATAGTTAACACAACAGAGAACAGATATGATCATTAAAAATTGATTATTTTTTCATGATTCATTTTAATGAAGTGGTGTAATTTCAGAATTATTTTAATTAAGCACAAAGTATTAGATTATAAAACAACAAACCCTTTCACATTCAACAGCAATATCCTCCACTATGAAGGTTATAGTAGGATCCTTTAATGGGGTCCACCTATTGTTGATATCAGAGTAAACTGTAAATATCCACAAACAGTAAGCTCTCCATGTAGACACACCAGGACCGCTGTGAGAACCAACTGATCCATTAGTGATGTTTTCAATGATCAATCCATGGTCGCAGTGCAAGTAGCATTTTCCACCATCACTAGAAAAATTACATACTATTACTTCAATAGACAAAAATTATAGAAAATCAACATTTAATTACATCAATGGACTAAAATTATCCTAAATCAACATTTTATTACCTCAAAAGACAAAAATATTAATAAATCAACATTAATTACCTCAACAGATAAAATGACCCTAAATCAATATTTTTTTACTTCAATAGACAAAAATGATACTGACTCAACATTAAGAACAAATTACTGGTAACAATTAGTATTGTTCATACGATTCCAATATCGGGACTGAGTATCAGATAACAACAAAGGATATGTTTCTCATACATTGTTCATTTTCACAATAAATATATGAAATATCGAAAGTTTTTACAGCACAGATTACAAAAATTCATACCTAGGATCACCATAGTAACCTTTCTGACAAGTCTGACATTCCACACCTTCGGTGTAATCCATACAGAAACAGATACCAGTCAAGCTATGACATAAACCTTTACTTTCGTCACCATGGTTATTACAGTGACAGGGTAAACAGCCTGAAGTAAGAGAAATTCAGGCACATGTAAATTCCACAGAGTACAAACGAGTCAAGTTACTGTAATCACTATAAATCATACAAGTTGAACCGCCCCCAACCAACCCCTGCAATCCTCCAGAAAAATTCCTCTGTGTAAACCATGCAATTAAATCGCCTGCAGTGAAAGGGTTAAAGGTAATATTCACAATAGTATCTAAAAACTCACCATCCTTTTTTGGCTCCCCGTAATGTCCAGCCAGGCATTGGTCACATAATGGACCAGTTGTACCATTTAGACAATAATCACATTTTCCAGTACCATTCTCACACATACTATGTCCATTACATTTACAATCTGTATTACAATCATCTCCTGTCCATCCTAGGTTACAGTCACAGATAAACTCACCATCAAAATTCATACAAACTCCATGGTGACATTTGTGGTAACATCTAGAAATGGAAAAATGATGAACCATCTAATAACAGATCCTAATACCTAAACAAAAAGCACAGTATGTTGTATACACTTCAACTTGAATGTTAATATCGTAACAGTTACTTGTCAAGTCTGTTTTTTCTTGTGATGCTGATATAGTGAGTGTCTGGACAAGATTTCAGTCTGGTAGATGCACTGATGCAATAACTAGCATTTTTTTGCCAATTGGGGATGTTGGCAGGGCCCTTAGAAAGGGGGAAAATAGCACCAAAAGGAAAAATAAGAGCTATTCCACCAATCACCAAGCTCTATGGAGAGTGTTTACTTTTGGTAATTAGGTCACAAAGTTACGCCGCTTAAATGGAAATGAAATGCAGAAGTCAAAGGTAATTGTGTGAAATTATGACAACAAGTGTACATTCAGATAAACAAAAGCGTGATACTGTGTATCAGATGGAAACTAAAGGAGACTTGGACACATGTTTTTGAACTACTTTCCAGACATTGACAGAGATGTATGTGATAGATAACGAACGACATCTCTGGATAGAGATTGCTCTTCCACAAGTCAATGCAACCATCTTTTTTTACCAAAAACATTCCAATATCTATAACACTTTCTTGTATTTTTCTGATGCTTTTCAGACACAAATCAATCCCAAAAACTCAGCAATAACATACATTACATAGCCATTGCAACAGCTTACAATGTGTTTTGTACAATTATGTTATTAAACACTATTTGGTACATGCATCTGACAGTTAATGCAACCAGTTCATCTGCACTGACCTGCTTTAGTATCATTCCTAAACGACTACAACTACTTTTCCACATGAGAAAAAAATCAGAGGTAAGAAATACATGATTATAAATGAATCATTTTCATTCAAATTCCTTCAAAACACACACACATACCTAGTATCCAAAAATACACTTATGGCATCTATACAATAGAGCATGAATATAAGGAAATCCTGGGAACATGAATAATTACTACATTATATCCGCATTTCGTAAGTTAATACTAATATATTTTAGCTCAATTGTGTAACAAGAATTTTGCTTGTATTAATCACACTTGAGACTGCTTCCTGGACACTACACCAGTACTGCATCCGAAAAATGGGATTGTGAAGTTTATGAACAAAACCCATCAAAGCCGGGATTCGAACGCAGGACCTTTTTGGTCCAGGGTCAGATGCTCTATCTCTAGACCACAATGCCTCCCACATCACAATACATTTGTAACAATGAAGTAAAGGAGGGATATATGGGGAGAAAGAAATATTTCACGACTACTTTGGATCCTTCAATGTATATGAGAACACTGTAACCATACATTACTATAGTAACATCCTCATTTAGACCCATCATTACATGATAAACCTACGTTTTAGTACATGAAGAATTTCCATCTCCATTGTAACCTCTCTTACAAGCACATTCATATGATGATGGAGTGTTTATGCAGTCTGCATCTTTGTGACAAAGAGCCATGCCAAGCGCACACTCATCTATGTCAGGACAATTACTGTATGACCAATCAGCAGGCTGTAATTCAGTCACATTCTTGGAAGATGCAGCGACAAGTTTTGAACATGAATCCGCACCATAAGGCCCTGAAAAATCAACATTAAATACAAAAAAAGAAATCAATAAGACTGATGACCCATAAGTGCAGCCTTGACCATTATGCCAAGTGTGGACACACTATGCAATTTACATGTACCAATGCACAAACATGTTATCTAACCCTGGATGTTGCACACAAACGTACCATGAATAGATTAGATGATAACTGAACGTGAGAGGACAGCTAGAGTGAATTCAACATTACATACCTGCAAAATCTCCTTCAAAACATACACCAATAGTTGGATTCACTGAGTTGCCACACCAACCACAACTAAACGTTTTCAAGCACTTATCACAAGTCTTCAGCAGTGAACAGTTTCTACATGTATACGGATTGTTGCTTTTAGAGATTTCACTGTCCATCCACTCTGTACATTGACCATGTCGGTAACGAGACACATAATCAGAGAATGGTAGACACGTACGTAGATTCTCACACCAGGCACATTCGCTGATGTTCAGACATGAGCTACATAATTGACGTCTGAAATAATCAACAGATTGTAATAAAGATCGAGAGAATATTTCAACAATGAATAGAATGAATCAACGATTAAAACAACATATTAATGAGTTAATTGTACAGTTCACAATTAAATTTTGTGCATACTATTCTTGTTACAATGCACTTCATCATGACAAATGAAATGTTGCATGAAGAAGAGTGCAAACTGTCTCAAAACATGCACATCCAAATATTTGGTGACAAGTGGATGGGAACTGTTTCACTTAGAGACCAGACAATGTATATTTCATCATTTTTTCTTAAATCAGGGGCCATATTTCGAAAGAGCCTAGAACGATTTTGCCAGATATTATGCCCATGAACATTTAGAGCAAGTCTGGTGAAGATTGGATAGGAACTGTTCAATTAGCGTGGTACTCATATAATAGCAGGTACTCATATAATAGCAGGTACTCATACAATATGTCTTGTCAACATGAGTATTGAAATTTTAAGTACATTTGTATTACTTACGAATGGCAGCTTGCAGGACAGTCTGATGGACTTCGTACAGCCTCATCTTCTTTGGCTCTACCTCTTCTCACACAATAAATTGAAGTTTTTACCCACTCACAATTGCGATCCTGATAGCAACAAAAAAGCAATATTGTACAAAGAATTCCATAAGAACAAAAGAACAATTTTACAGTAGAAAAATATGTGTATTCTACAAGCAGTACTTCTGTTAATGTATTTGGATTCCAACTGAATTTGAAAAATACATAAATTCAGCTAATTTTTGCATGTTTCTTCTTGTTTTTATCAGTTTTTGAGATCAGTTTTTGTGAAAAGATCTCATACTTTATCCTTCAACCCTTTACCTCATAATACTGCATTTCCC
Organism: Lutraria rhynchaena; assembly: GCA_008271625.1. Taxonomy (NCBI): domain Eukaryota; kingdom Metazoa; phylum Mollusca; class Bivalvia; order Venerida; family Mactridae; genus Lutraria; species Lutraria rhynchaena. The sequence goes on along the minus strand of VIBL01000001.1, from coordinate 11,293,157 downwards.
TGCATCTGAAGCAGACGACTTTTTAAATCATTGTGGCAAAAGAAACCATTGCTTGTAATGAGTAAAGGCTTCTTTTGCCACAATGTTTTTCACTCTCTCAGAGAGAAATAACCCAATTTTCTTAAATAAATTGATGTTTTGTACATTTGCTTTGCATTTGGAAGAGCCCAAAATATGCTTATGAGGTGAAGGGTTAATATTTCCAAATTAATTCTGATAAAACAATGAAGATATTAATGCTACATAATTCAAACAGCATAACTGCCCTAGAGAAATATTAAAACATTCAACAGCAATGTTGTTTCAATAAGCTCAGGTTCAATCATACCAAGGCTTGATTCACTCAAACCAACCCTCAAATGGGTAAATAACCCGTAGATTTGGGTTCTAATCCCAGTCACGGCAGGTCATACCCTTCTATGAAAATTTGACAAAAATGTCAATTTTCCTCCATATGTGGAGAAGTTGCTGGCTCCTTGTGGAAGGGTAAGTTAGTAATGATCAGTACACAGTCCAGGAAAACTGGTTAGGTGAACCGGTCACCATATATATCTGAAACATTGTTGAAAAACAGCATAAAACCCCAGTGACAATAAGTCACATACAAACAATCTATAGAGTAAAGAAACAAAGAAAAAAGTGTACAAGGGAGCAACTTACAGCAGAGCACGTGGAGCACTCAACATGGTCCGAGCAAGTAGGACAGGTGGAGGGTTCAGTTATCAGTATCATCTTTCGATTCTCCCCAACACAGGCTGATTTACTAGAGTTCCTCAGAATGCAAACACGCTGTGGATCGCACCAGCCACATAAAGTATCAGTCATACATGACAAGCAAGTGTCATGACGACTACAACTTCCATTACTATATGGTTCCAGAAATTCTGAGCTAAATGTGTGATAATTCTTTAAATCAAAATTTACTGAAATGAACAGAAAATTACGTAATAAATGCGGAATCTAACGCCAATTTCATTATGGATATACCTGTATATATGTACACAAGCTGTATGTATCAAACCATTTAGATAGATCCATATTCAACCAGAACCTAGAGATTTACAACCGCCAGTGGCCATGTATTTTTTTTCTCTGGTGTTAAACATTACACTGACAGCCAGGGTCATTTGGAGACTTCAACAGCTTTAATGACGGATGGAGACCCAAGGCGTTCACCAGAGTAGAACCATCAACCTTCCATAAGTCTGCTGACAGCTTCCTAACATGGGAAATTTCACACGCGAAGTCCCGGTGAGATTTGAACTCTTAGCTTCAAGGGACTAGTAAATACAAGTAAGAGATCATAACCACTCAACCATGGAAGCCTTATGTATTGTTAAAAGCATTAAAGAAGCAAATCCTCTTCCTGGATTTTAAGGGAGTATGAAATGTATTAATGTATTAAGTATTAATGTATGACACACTCATAACTTTACTAAACCGAGGGTTAAACTTACACTGCTCTGCTCTTCCATTCCATTTTAACTGTAAATTATACATCTGTGGATCCACTTTCATTGTATCTGCATATTCTGGATATTTATGTTCACCTTTGACCTCAACATAATACTTGTAACCACGACTACGGTTGGGAAACAAAGGGGATCCATCAAGTCGATGATCACAATCTTTAGACTTTCTCTCCCCATATTTCACAGACGCAATTCCTTCCTGAGAAAAGAATATCATAAAAATATTTCACTTAAAGATGGTAAAATATAATTCATCTAAATGGTACAATAGTAAACTGTACACTTCTAGGTAGAATATGTGCCACAGAAACTTTATTATAAATGGAAAAAGATAGTCACCAACATTCAAACTGAATAAGAAAAACAAAAGATTCCACAAAACATGACAAAATTTTACAGAACAGGAGGTCCTGTGAATTTTCCATATTTACAGAACTGAACAAAATAATACAAGACCAAATTTTCATAGGAAAACTATTAATTGTTTGAAATTTCATTTAATTATTTCGATGTTTTCTTAAGACCTTGAAAATTACTTTTCTCATGATATTGATTATAGCAGGACTTCATTTGCCTCCAGGCAAAAGTGGTCATCTTGTGCATCACAGACTCGTAGGGTATTTGTGCCATCAAAATACAGCAACATGTTACTTGTTAAAAATAATAAAAAACAAAACACCCAGGCTAAAGAAATCTTTAACTAACATTAAGTACTTCACAACCATGTTTCATAGAGTGGGAACACACTGTTAAAAGTTTTTTTACAGCACCATATTAATGCACATTTTATATTAATACCTTAGATTTTTTGCCACTCAGTTTGTATGTAGCATAATCAATTAAGAATCAATCCACTTTTCATCCGCTCAGAACTAAGAAAAAACGTGGTAGATATTACACTTACCAAGCCCGACCTGTGTTCACCACTGCTAACATATAAATCTACTGCTATCTTGTCCGCAAACAATCTAAAGGAGTAGATCACAGATTCCTCGATAATTTTAATGGTGGCATTCAGTGGGTGTATAAAACCATTCCACAATATGATGTTCTTGTCATCTTTATTATTATAAATATGTCGAAAAGTCTCAATTTCTGTCGTCTCGCGTATAACAGTCACCTACATTCAGAAAAAAATTATTACAAACATGAATGTTACACATCTTTATCAATAATATACTATACAGAAAACATTATCCCTGAATATTGTTTCTATTTTAGTTACCATAAAACAAAATCTTTGAAATATTGCTTTAAGTATCACTTCTTGAGGAACTGTCAAAGCACAAAAAACTTTCCTTTCAAAAGGAATTTTTAGCTATGAAAATGTAATGCGCTCAATGTAAAATTTATTGTTAAAATTTGTTAAACATACAAAATGTCAACCTCTGTGCTCAAAATATTGTATAGTAGAAAAAATACAACTTTGAATAAAAAATCACCCAGACTAATAAAACTATTTGAGCAAAGCCAATTTTTGGTATAATAATGCATCAAATAAGGAGTTTAACAGTAGGTGCGAACCTCGTCAGGTTGTGATCTATTCACCCTAGGCCTGTATTTGGATGCATGAAGGCCAGCTGGGAAATCCTCCAGACGACACTGATCAATCTGACTCAATGAAGCGCTTGTTCCTCCCCACCAGCCAATGATGCCTGTTACTGTATTGTTAGCGGACACACAGTTTCCCTGAGGCTCTGAAACACAAGATAGAAGTAAACTGAAGTGCTCCAAATGGACAATAAAAAGGCAGATAAATCAAAGTTAAAATACATAAATTCAATGAAGCATGTTGTAATATTAAATAAAGATGCTTATTATTATGTAAATAAATGTTTTCTTTTAACAATAGAGATCAAATCAATCATATAATAAATTTCAAAATTTCAATAATGGAATGTATCGTATGTTTACACAAATAAGACTGCCAGATGGTTTAATAATTACAAATGAGCCAACATGACACGAATGTCCCTACTGTATAATCTGAAGGCACAGAAAAGTGGATATTATGAATAATGGGAATTGAAAACTGTGACCTTGACCTTTAACCTGGCAACATGGTTCTTGGATATGAGACATTGTCTCATCTTCGTGATTATTTGAGACAAGTATTTTCTGAATCAAATTACAGATAGTGAAGTAATGAGCTGGACACAAATTACAACCTCACACAAACACAAACACACAGAGACATGGGTAACACTATATGTCCCACCCCATCCATTATATATGAGGGGGGAGGCATAATAAAACCTGCAGTAAATTTGGTGCAGGATGATGTGTCATCTCAAATACCTCATCAGGCATTTCTTATTCAGCTAAGCTTGAAAATGTTTCATAAAGAGAAAGTTAAAAATTACTTGAACGCTGCTGGCATTTAGCTTCTTTCACACACCAGTTACAAGGTTGTATGTACGTTCTACGTTGAAGGTATCCATCAGCTAATGAAGCACCTTGGCCTTGACTCAGACATTCTAAGCATGTTGAAAGTTGCCCACATATACCAGGACACATCACATTAGATTTCTGTACTCCACCATTACCACATTGCTGTTGAGAAAACAGTCCAAAATAATCCATATTATACACTTTATTTACATCAAAAAAACATACTTTAGGGGACTGCACTCCAACAAGCACAAACAAGACTACAGCATTATTCATTTAAAATGCCTTTGTTAATAAATTGCATCAATAAAATGGCTTCCATACACTCCAACTCCAATTCTTGTAACCAAACTATGGTCTTGAGAACTCACGACAATAAGTTGTGTATTCTAATATGCTTTCAATAAAATAGAGGGATATGTCCAAAGAAATGCCACAAAAATGACAATGAAAAGTAATCAGAATTGAATGGTGAAGGTCCTGCTATATTCTGATTGTTCAATTTTTACAACAAATCATTGTAACTTATTTCCAATTATTATACTATGATCAAGTTTTGTTTCATGCCATAATCTCATGATGGATGTTTTAGTAACATATCTACATACAGTTATTAGTAGACAACTCAAAAAGATCTGTTCAGTTATGAAAAAAATGGGCAAAATCAGTTCTATTACCACTAAGTCTGTTTAATTTTTACAATGAAGATGTTTTTCAAGTTCAACCAATGTTAAGTAATGAGCTAAAAGTTCATCTATTCAAAAACTCTTTTGGAATGCATGATAAGACTCAATTACCTGGTTTCTTTGAAAACAATTCATTATAATTATAAATCATCAGTATACTCTACATTTCATACATTATAAAAGTCCATACACAATGAGGACACCTTATATAATCCACTTACATCTTGAAGTGTTCTGTGAAGACATCCAGATGTGTTGCTTGTCGACAAGTTGTTACAATAAATACAGTCAGGATTATACAAACATTTTTCTGAGTTTGTGTAGGATGTGCAGTAATCCAAGTCTAAATCAACATCAGACTGAAAATGTAAGGGAGATAATGTAAAAAAGTTCTAACAGAAAGTAAAATGACAAACTAAAGTTAAAAGAGTAGAATTACTGACCTTTAGTTACAGAATATCAACTTTCAGTCAAAGTCTACAAACTTTCAATTAAAGTCTATCTCGCTTATCTCATGCGGAATAGTCCATTATGACCTATTATTGGCTTTTGTATATATATACGCGTCTAGCAGTGATATGGACACGTCCTAAATTGCATTGCTTGATATTTTATGCATTCATCTGAGAAAATTGTGCGTACAAATACGCAGAATAAAGCCCGTAAAAACTATGTGCCCAGGTGAGCTAAAAATGGGGAAGGTAGGTAACCAAAATTCTTCATTTTTTTAACATCTTTACATGGTACTGCTAATAGAAACTTTAGGATCGGCATAAAAAAACTATTTTCTAGCCTTAGCAAAGAAAAATAATAAGTTTTAATTCTTAATCATAATGGCTAAACATAATTATGCTTACATCTGCATAAATAAGGCTTAAAAAATGCAGTCTAAAGTTCAGCCTGTGTACAAAGTTTGCTTTATTTGAAGTACGAGTCATACAAAACCATAAACAAATAATAATAATTAAGAGTAGAAGAGTTAATTGTTTCTAGTAACATACTGAATGTCACATTCCATTTAAATTATATCAGCACACACAAATATCACAGACTATCAAAAGGAAAACGTGCATAATTATTATATATTTAAGTACATGTGAATTCTCCTTTTAAATCAATTATTATACAAAACATAGCAGGGCAGACAGAAAAAGCCTATCAATTACTCTATGGCTGTAACTATTCCAGGCCTCTGTGTGGGATATTATGCATTTAGCATTCTAAAGCCTGACTCCCTATTAAAACCCAATCAAGGACTTACATCTGGAGGAGCGATGAATGCTGGGAACTTGAAGGCCACAAGGTCACCCCTGACATATCCGGAGTATCCCCCAGACACCAGTAGAATGTTACCATACGCAGTCGCTGCAACATGACTTACTCGTCCTTTATGCTCCATGGTTTCTCTCTGAGCAGAATATTCTGAAATAATATAATGGGTTTATGCTTGACCAAGAAAGTTTTCCTTCTAGGCAGATATATTCACATTATAAACTGATATTAGATTATTTTAAATGCACAGAACTTTGATTCTTTCCTGAACTTACATAAAAGGATTGTAAATGTTGACATGCAATCATTTATCAAGAACTATTGGTAGTTTGCAGGTTAAAATACAGCATTTCAAATACATGTTTTAGCTTTTTTGGAGTAAAAATTATTGTCTGTGTGTATCTACATACAGTCACACTATGCAATAAAAAAAACGTAACTTACTTCCTAGGAGATATTTCACACTGACCCATGTATGGCATCCAAGATGATACAGATACATATCGTAATCATAACACAGTTCTAACTGATGATGAATATGAGAATTACCGCCATAAACTACCATGTAATTCCCGATAATCACGGCTGAATGAAAGGATCTCTGCTCTGGAACATCTTGAAGCTTTGAATCGAGATTAATCTTCGACCAGATCCGATTCTCCACATGAAAGACGTGAATATTGTTAGTATGTGAACCATACCTGGTTTGATCCTGAGAATAAGAGTAGCCTCCATAAATAAGAAGTGATTTTGATTCTTTGTGATAAACTGTGGAATGTCCGACAAGACGGCGTAATGCCGACTTCCCCCCTAAAGGTTCGACAATTTCCCATTGGTCAGGAGAGTGACCATTTATTTTATAAATATTAGAAACAAACTGACCATCCTCTGTCTTGCCACCAAACAAGTACAGTTCATCTTCAACCTTAGTCAAAGTGTGACCAGACAATCTCAATGGGTATACACTGCTATTTTGAGCACATAGCGTCCAATTGCCAGACGTGGCATTGTAGTACCAAAGTTCATTACTGTACGATATATTTCTTAAAATACCGCCAAACATATAAAACCCGTGTTCATATTGAACTATTGCATGTTCATAACGTCCATCAGGCCATGGGCTGGTCTCAGAAATAGTTTCCCAACTATTTGTGTCAAAACAATACCTCAAGAGATCATTCAAGATTTCATTCAATGAAAACCCTCCATATATATACAGACAGTTTGTTTGAGGCAGCATGGCTCCTGCATGAGATGACCTAGATAGAAATCCAGTACCACTTGGAGCAATTTCATACCAGTACTCGCTCCCCTCAGAACTATTCAAACTAATATTGCACATGTACCCTGAATAGCCATCATCACATTGACAGAATGAAATGGATGTATCATTATCAGCGACACATTTCCCATGATTGCTACAATTGCCTGGACATTCCACAAATTCGCATGACTTTCCCCATCGACCTTCAAAGCAATGACACTGATGTTCTACACAGCTACCTTCATTCGAACAATTCATGGGACAATCTTGCACCACATATCGTGCAGTGAAACCTGGACGTTGATAGTTCCTATCACTAAACAGGTAGACTAACATCTGAAAAATAGGAAGTACAGACTTAACTAGTTATTTATATATTAAGAATATTATTTTACGAATAATTCAACTACGTATTATTTGGATGTTGCATTTAATTCATATACCATACAGGGGCTCCCCATCACTGTGATAAATGTTCAAGACTCAAAAATACCTGACTACAGGGTCCTATTATATACATACTATCAATCTTCCATGTTTCAAAACCTAAGGATGATATTGAAAGTGAGACAGATGACATGAAATTCTTCCCATATCTGTACAATTACTTTATTAATGACTACTAGTCAAAGCCAGATACAGGTACATGAGTAACATAGACTGCCACACAATTTTACTGACATACCAAAACATCCTTAACTGTTATTCTATACCTTTGAAGTCATGTTTATATAATTGCAAATCATCACCTGCAATATCTGTTTTCATTTTTTCTGTGTATTATGACAGACTATCACAATACTGGGTACATTAAGTACAATATATAAATCAAGAACAATGAAACAATGCCTTTCTGGTTATCAATGTTTTTGTTTTGTGAAGGTAGATTCCAGATTGCCTGACAGCAATAGCTATGTTCATAACATGTCAAATTGTAAAGACAAAAAGCAAGATATTTGATGGATATAGCATAGCAATATCTAGGGACAAAAAGTAATCCAATTATCATTGAGTACCAATCTCAAACAATGCAGGTATAAATGGGTACCAGTATACAACAATACTGGCAAAATGTGCACCCATCTAGAACAATGCAGATAAAGTTGTGTACCAGTCTAGAACAAAGCAGGTATATATGTGTACCAGTCTGGAACAAAGCAAATATGGTTGTGTACTAGTCTAGGACAATGCAGGTATATATGTGTACTAGTCTGGAACAAAAATATATATGTGCATCAGTCTAGAACAATGCAAATAAGGATGTATACCAGTCTGGAACAACGCAGATATAGTTGTACACCAGTCTAGACCAATGCAAATATGGATGTGTACCAGTCTAGACCAATGCAGGTATATATGTGTACCAGTCTAGAACGAAGCAGAAATAAATGAATACACGTTTCAAATACATAAGTATGCATCCTTAATTTTTCAGTCAACCTACCTGTCCAGAATGAGCCATAATTGGATCAGGTTTATGGTTTCCACTGATGCTAGCCAGCACTTTATCCTGGAATGAGTTGCCGTCATAAACGAAGATAAAATCATAGGAGCACTCTGAATCAAGTTTCTCAAACTCCAGATAAATCGTCTTGTTTGGGACTTTGGCTGAAAGAAATAAAACAGAAAATGTCAATATGGCATGTCAAAGTAAAATAAAAGCAGTATCAGTGGTTACAGAAGATGATGAGATTGTAAGATCCAAGACGCCACTTAAAAGAAACAATACATCAATATTGGCCGTATTTTCTTGATAAAATTACACCACCAAAGGAAGTTGCATAAATTTGATTATCCAAGAACATTTGTAGAAGAGCATCGCAACACAGTTTCAACTGTGTATACATGCGGTCTACATAACATGTCACACATCACTTATGTATCACTTTCAAACTGTAGGCTCATACAATTTCTATAAATTATAAATTCTACAAGATCTTAATCGGAGGAAGAAAACTGGAAACAATTAAGCAATTTATTAAATCAATTAATATATAGACATATATAGACACTCAGACATGTAAATGAGAATTCAAGTCCAACAAAATTTTGATAATTTTACATAGTTAACATTCAATTATAAAGCACAAACAGTCTAATAGATAAATGTATTCAAAAGACCAAGGTCCCTAATGACAACCAATCTTTAGACCCAACATGCAAAATTAATATCAATTCTCAATTTTCACTCTTTCGAGTCTAAGTGTGGAAATAACAGTTAGAAAGTGGATCAATTTACAAAATAAACGATAGTCGTCATCTGTAATCAATTTTCTTTCAGATTTAGAGTGCAAATATGGTCAAAGGAGACTCTACTGTACCTGAGAGCATCTTAGTACAGTAAAACCCTTGAAAGCCTATAATCAATTGTTCTCTGAAAACCGATTTCTCAGAAAACTGGACTTTTAGATATTACAAGTCCGGAAAGGGTCCAGTTTTCAGGGGTTATACTGTATAACACTTACACGTCAGAACCGATAATTACTCATGACTTCCAGAGTTACACTTCAATCTCTTGGAAAACAAACCACAAATTTTGTGATGAGACTGTTAAGCAACACAGAGAAATTTTATCAACTTTTGTGCACTCAACCTTTGGCACTTGAGTTTATTAACATACTTTAAGAGCTGAGATCTGAGTATGAGCTACAAATTCTTGCCCATTTCTGCCAACCAAGTTAAGACATACATTTAAAACTTAAAAATGTATTCAGGGCTTGACAAATCCACTTGTTCACTCATAATTATGAGCAGAAATCGACACGGGACGACTTGAAATACTGCTGAGAAAGTTAAAATTCTAAACTGGTCATTCTGCTGGACAAGAGCCCAGAAAAAAAATTGTCAAGCCCTGGTGTTAGTCATACTAATTCAGTATTGAAAATAAAACAAAAGACCAAGGTTCGAGAAGTCTATAGTAGTTCAATTATAGAAATCAAAATTATGCATCAACGGTTACCAGTCATGACACAACATACAAATAAAGCTCACTTAAGTTTATTATGCAACAGTATCTTGTCCCTACATATTGATATCTCTTAAGGCCAGAGACATAAAAAATGGGAACAGAAAGAGAAATAAATCGTAGTTACTGAGAGATCAATACATGTTGTAGTGTGGCTATATTCCAGTTGGTACGGCAGATATTACATCAGGTTAAACAGATAATATCTAAACATTGAGTGGTATTAATTGATTTCCATACAGTGAAGAAGACAGCATCGATTTCAATTAAAACATGATACACAACTCAAACAGTATCGGAATTTCACCATCACACTCAAAGTATAAATATTTAAATTTAAAGAAAACTTATGGTAAGTGACAAAATAGACATAAATAAAGAGACATGAAATAAATCCAAGTAAGAAATATTAAAGGGAACTTGCATCCATCCAGTTCCAAGGAACATTCAGATATAATAGATATTATGAGTTTAATCTGAGTGCGTGAACAAAAGATTTTTTACAAAAATAATAATTCAGCGTATTAAGTATGTTTTTCGTTTTTATGTCACAAGGGCTTAATGCCGTTTTTTCAACAATTTTTCAGTTACGTACTGCCACCGGTTCACCTAACCAGTTTTCCTGGACTGTATACTAAGCAGTACTAACATACCCTTCCACAAGGAGCTGGCAACTTCTCCACATATGGAGGAAAATCAACATTTTTGTGAAATTTTCATAGAAGGGTATGACCTGCCGCGACCAGGGTTCGAACCCAGATCTCCGGATTACAAGTCCAGCACATTAACCACTGGACCACTGCCGAGGCCCTCAGAGTATTAAGGCTACATACAATTGTTCGCATATGAGGTTCAGAATGTATTAAATACAGTACCAATAATCTACAGACAGTGTATACATGATTACATCTAAAGATCATTTCCAACAATTAACATAACAATTATAGTCCAGTAATATGCATGTATGAATGAAAGATAGAGCGAGGTCTGGTAAACTGAAAAACAATTATATTTGTAAACGTTCCAGTTTATATTGATCTAAAATGGGAAGCATATGTTTCTCATCAGAATTAGGTAAACAGGAATTCAGTGACTTGTTGACTAAGAAAAGTATGAGCCAATAACATGGAGTTTAAAGTTCCTTTCCAATTTTTGGTCACCAATTCAGTATTTTGCCCGCAGAATCCTGCATCTGGGAAGGGAATACTAAAACATGCGTTGATGCCATAAATAATTAAAGAGCTCTATATCAAAATTAATAATCAAAAGGCCGGAAAATATAGTTACGTTAACGGCTACCAATCCAATGATCCTGTTCTCAGCATTGACTCTTAAGTTTCTAAGTTCTAACAGCAAAATTCAAAGTATGAAAATATTTGGGGACGAATCATAAATTGTATTCTCACAAAATGTATCAAGGATTAAAGGAAATAAATTAGAAAAAAAAAATTTACCTACCTACCCTAATTTTAATTTTTATTGGACAAGCGACCATAATATGACTTAATAAGCAGGGGTGTAGAAGAAATGTTATCAGGTAGTTGGAACGCTAAAAAATTAGGAGTCTGAGGGTTCCCCCAGTAGGGGTCAAGTGGACAACACCCACTATGGGGGAAAAGTAGCCAGCAAGAATGCTCAAATAACTGGTTCATTTTTCCAGCTTCTGCCTTATTTCTACACCCCTGAATAAGTTATTTTTTTTACAGTATTTTGAAGTACAGACTATATTCATGTATGTAACAAGTACAGTTTCAAGATTTTTAACTCTAAATAATATTAATTGTACATTTCTAACAGCATAAATAATGAGGGAACTTCAACAATAAAGATTTTAACACTACATCAATCAGTTGAATAAACATGAACTATGTACAGCAAGCAATTCAACTTGTATAGAAGTAGCAACATGATTCATATGTCACAGGACTAGAAAAAACATTTTGTTAACGTCAATATATCACTTAAGATCAATGTCTCAGAACTGAACAGGTCCACTTACATCATACAGAGTAGATATTGATATACATACAAGTGTACAAGTAGAAACAGGAAGTTTATGAAGTATCAGATACTGGAAACGATTTGATGTTGAAATACATAACCTTCTACAGTGATTTTTTTTTGCAATTTTAGGAAAGGGTCTGGGTCCGATCTAGTTGGGAAAAAATGCATGGTTTGATGTCAGAATATTTGTGTCGGAAATTGAGAAAAAAATGTCTTTTTTTTATTGGGAAGGGTTCATTACTGTCACTAAACCAGCAGAGCTTGCCTTAACAGAAGTGAAATTTCCTTTTATTATACAAGAACTGATTCATTTACAACATGTACATTTGGACATTCATTCAGACAAATAACTGAACTCTAAAAAGGCATTAACTAGTAGGTGATTAAGTACATAATGATCACAGAACAATTAATAATTGATTATATTATCACTTCAATCGAGATAAAGACAATGCGTGTATCTGCATTAAATAATTACATTTATACCAAGACAAATTATGTTATAACTTATATTCACAGTTTCAAGAATATTCTTTGTTTATTACACCAATATACAAGAAATTCAATAATGTCACAAAGGTGGTAGGTAGCTTATGAATTACAATATATGCCTTAATAAGACTGAAACATTACAAATACCTTAACACAACTAGTCTAGATAAATTTGTAACACAAATCATTTTCTCATAAGTCGCTATTTTCATTAAAAGTCTAATCCACACACTTATGGACTGATCCTATCTGTAGATACAAATGTAGTGACCTTCATTTGAACAAGGTATGAAAATAGGAACAGCAATGATATATGCCATGAAACAGCAGGGCTTTCACTAGACCATCAAAAGTTGAGGGTCAAAAATGACCCTTGGCTGATGATAATTTGAAGAGTCTACAAAACTACCTTGTAATTTCATAGTAAATTTTACCCTTTATAGGCAAGTAAATAAATAACAAAGCAGTGATTGCAAATTTGATGCTGGATAGTTCAATACAGGGCTTTTCCTTCAGAAGCAAGGGACAGTTACAGGCATTTTCCATTCATGAAAAATCTTTAAAAATAAAATCATGCAGTTTTCCCTAAAATTCAGTCCACATCAAGTTTTTTCTTCCCCTTTCTGCAAAAAAATCATGTTTTTTTCTCCAAATTTAAGAAAAAAAGCCTCTTCCCCAACCTGTGGAAAAAAGCCCTGCACTAGAAGTTTTGAACCATCCAGGCTATTTTAATTTCCCATTAGGCATTTCCTTAACTGTAAGCTACAGTTTCACTAAATTTTACCACTAATTATTTATTTAAACATACAACGCACTGAAAGGAGGTATATATTACCGTAAATTCAATAAATTATTCATTAAACATACAGTTTGTTTTTTGTCACAAGTGCATCAATTATCGTAATATGAGGCAAAACCTTTCTTCAATGGAACAAATATCTCACTTTGCCATCTACACCTTTTCTATATTATACACACTGTTTTACAGATTTTAATACATGACCCTTGCGACATTATCCAGAAATCAAAAACATTTTCCGAGTATAGTTGTATTTATATATTAATTCAACACAGACTTTATACAAGAAGAGGTACACATTATGTTAACAGGCATTGAGAATATTTTCCAGAGAGATACAAATCTATTGGGGTTTTTTTAACGTTTTTGTCAAATTTTCATAGTTAATGGTATGACCTGCTGCAACTGGGATTTGAACCCAGATCACTGGGATACAACTCCAGTGCCCTAACCACTGGACCACGATCTCATCTCAAAACTAGATCAGGATTGTTAAATTTTCAGATAATCATAATGGATCTTGAACAAAACATCTGAGTAATTCGACTTCTAAACTAAGTTTATCAGGACGACACAGACGAGAGTTCTGAGTTTTCTGAGATTTAGTATTGAAACTTCTTTTGCATCTACATTCATCAGCCACACTGTTACCATTACTCAATCATTTAATGTCAATCACTCAATGGAATTAAGTTATAAACTGATATTACACATAATATGTGGAAATTAACAGTAAGAAATTAAGGTATAAATATATATTGGATATAAGTTCAAGTGTAAAAAAAACTCGCCACAGGTTAAAGACAGGAAAATGAGCTCTAATCTGACCTGATACTAAAGTATAAACCAGCTATTTCAGATCTATTGAAGTCTACCAAACATGAAAGACAATAAAATAATCTGTCATTGGGTGTTGCCTTGAGATGAAATTAACACATTTTGATATTGTGTTTTCTAGAGATTTCTTTGTTAGCGGTGTTTTCTTGAGCTGTGACACTTATGTCCGACATACATCATTTCTGTTATCATCTCTTTTTGGTAGATTTTTTTGCTATTCATCCGAACTCACAAATTCATGTCAATAAAAAGTATTTGTGGATTGCTTTTTCAGTGACTGGAGCCCATAACCACTAATAGAGTGAAACAATCTTATGAGGATGTATGACGGACATAGGTCACATTAGGTGACTGTGGAATGAATATATTGAAAAGCCTGAAAATTTCAGCTTGGTGTAGGGAAGACTATAAAAAGTCCAAGCTGGACTAACAAAATACGGAACGGGAAAGAGCCAGAAAAATAACAGCACATGCAAGAAAACTTTCATAGGAATATGAATTTGTGAATATTGTATTTTTTTTAATCAACAAATCTAAATAATGAAGATTTTATCAATCCCTCACCATCAATTAACCACTCGCATCTAGCATACGCCGGGTAATCTTTTTCACCGTCAGATATTTCACCAGTAGGATCCGTCAACACTGTCCTCCCAGTGCATGACTCGCAGGACACCAGCAATAATGCCAGGGCTGTGAAGAACAACAACGCTGCCCTACGTCCCATCTCAGCTGTCAGAATTAGGACAGTTGGATGGGAAAGTTGAACGCGAAAATTGCACCCACACCAACATCAAAGTTCATTTTACATCGTATCTGTTTGAACAATTGAATACGTTCTTGGCTATGACTAACTCATATCCACTGAAGAATACAAACAATCCATATTATAACCGTTTTCACATTTCAATACACTATTTCATCTGTTTATCCACCATTGTCTAAAATTTATGCAATGGATGAGAGCTAGTATTTCATTGGTTGATTTGTCGGTACACCTCGGACATTTTCATACTAATCATGGTTTGATAAAATACGTAATGGAGATTGCACGGAAAGTTTACGAAATGGGCGCAATGGAGATTTTTTTTTCAAAGTGCGCATGAAGTGTCTTCTATCTTGCATGTATTTTTAACGAACAATTAACCAATTACTGGGAAAAGTGTTTAACTGCTCAGTCTTAATGGTGTTGGCATCAGCTAGCCTTACTTATTCGGCTTTCCCGTTGGCCGATTTCATAATGAATTCGGAAGGGCCATCCTCTCAGCATGTGAGGATCGGGACCAAATAAAAAATGTCTCGCCGTCACGAACAGTCTACCGTCACGAACAGTCTAATTAGTTGAATTGGTCATCAGTATGATTATACAAGCTGCATTCATTAGAAAATAGATCATGTCATTAATGAAAACATTAAAATGAACATACATGTATTTCCTATGTTATTTATAAAATCCCGACAATAGATAAATTTTGATTTGACTTTTATACTAGCACTCACAAAACAGGCTCAATGCTGGTTCCTGGACAGTACATTTAAAGAGGTAAATGTCACTTTTATTTGTTCTACTTACAGTCCATGTGTTAGTCAAGCAGGGAGACAATGAGAAGCAGGCACCTCGTGTATACGTCCTCGGTGGTTCAAAGACGGCTATGTTCAGGTGTTTGATTCTACGGCATTTCTACTTATTATTATAACAACAATACTACTTTTTATTCAAATTCTGTAACAAAAAAGCTCTACACGCTACAATCATTTCATGTTTTTTTTCTGTTATGATTTCATATCATGGGAGAATCGTAGCTGGAATGGGTGATGCTGGACTTAATTTGAAGCAGGTACGTACCACATTTGACCATGGAGTAATTAATAGTTAACTATAATTTATTGAATTAATTATTATTACGATAGAAGAGTGTTATTTATCAATTTATAGAAGAAGATGGACCTATTTTAAGTCAAATACATGGAAAGCACGTGAATTTTGGTTCAGTGCGGCCGTGGTTAGAGAAATTATGAGAATTAATAACGATTTTGAGGGAAGGCCAAGACGTCTAGAATGTAGCGAGGGTCACCCCAACTTGGTTTTAGAACTACAATTTGGTTGTTTGTTTGAGGGGTGAGTCTGCGACAGTAAATCTACAAATAAGCCAAAACCTGCTGATTAAAAATAGGAGAAATAAACTTGTACACATTAAGCAATACGTGGAAAAGTTAGAAGAGGTCTGGGACAGATAGGAGGAGGATGAAACAGCTACAAGTACGCTCCCCAGGACTGTTAGTCATGTTGCAGGTTTAGGTCCCACGACTGCCACACATCCTGCGTTGAGTGATGATTTAAATGCTAAGTATGTAATAACGAAGAGCATTCCAACCGTAAGTATTTACAATGATGATTGACAGGATGTATTTGTTTATCAGTGTTCATTTTAATGTATGTATTTCATAATGAAGGAGACAATAAATCCATAATAAGTATTTACAATGATTATTGATGGGATATATTTATTTATTACATGTTAATTACAATGTATGGAAATACTGAACATAATACATCCACTGTAAAAATGAAAAAAGGTTTAATAATATATTAAATATTACATTAAATATTATATTAATAATATAAGGGTTCAAGAATATGAAATAAATGATAATATAACTATGAACTCCATATTGTCGTGATTCTGTTTGCGGTTAGTGCTCTTTATCAGATACACACCCCTAAAAGAACATGCTGACACTTATTTTTCAGGTACTAATTCTAATCTGATAATGACAGCAGATTTGAAATTATGCAAATAAATTACAATGCTTTTCTTTCCTTCTGACAAACGCAATGATGGAATATTGTCACTAGGGTTTAACACCGTTTTTCAACAATTTTTCAGTTATATACGGCCACTGATTCACCTGTTTTCCTGGACTGTATACTAAGCAGTACTAACTTACCCTTCCACAAGGAGCTGGCAACTTCTCCACATATGGAAGAAAATTGGCATTTTTGTGAAATTTTCATAGAAGGGTATGACCTGCCGCGACCAGGGTTCGAACCCGGATCTCCGGATTATAAGTCCAGCACACTAACCACTGGACCACTGCCGAGGCCTTCAGAGTATTAAGGCTACATACAATTGTTCACATATGAGGTTCCGAATGTATTAAATACAGTACCAATAATCTACAGTCAGTGTATACATGATTACATTTAAAGATCATTTCCAACAATTAACATAACAATTATAGTCCAGTAGTATGCATGTATGAATGAAAGATAGAGCGAGGTCTGGTAAACTGAAAAACAATTATATTTGTAAACGTTCCAGTTTATATTGATCTAAAATGAGGAGCATATGTTTCTCATCAGAATTAGGTAAACAGGAATTCAATGGCTTGTTGACTAAGAAAAGTATGAGTCAATAACATAGAGTTTAAAGTTCCTTTCCAATTTTTGGTCACCAATTCAGTCATTTGCCCGCAGAATCCTGCATCTGGGAAGGGAATACTAAAACATGCGTTGATGCCATAAATAATTAAAGAGCTCTATATATCAAAATTAATAATCAAAAGGTCGGAAAATATAGTTGCATTAATGGCTACCCATCTAATGATCCTGTTCTCAGCATTGACTCTTACGACGGAATAGAGTTGTCGGACAGGTAAAAATTCCATGAAGAAGAAAAAAATCAAAGTCTACAGCATCCGGTATTCCCAGGGAGTCACCCATTAACCGACGTTATTTAACATCCTTGATCGGACCAGAACCGGTGTTTTCAACGTGATAAGTCTGTAGACACTAATAGCAAATGCATTAGATCCTATAAACCTACGATACGTTTAGAACCGGAAGTAGTTGTTGGTGACCTTCAACAAGGAGGTAGATATATACACGAAACAAAATATGATCACATTCTTTGCAACTTCTCTCAAATTTGCATGTACACATGGTGCATTGATTCAAAACGACGACAAATAGAACATTCCATGAAAAGACATGTATTTGGTGTACTTGCTGATTCAGGGAGAACTGTCTCCATCACAAATTACGGCCTAAGTTCGAATGGATGACTTAGTAACATTCAAAGATTGTCCACAACAGTCCTCTCAGTGTTTTCATTGTGTCTGTTTTCAAGAGTATTTCAGCTATCTAAGGAAAAAGTATATATATTCGGTCAGATAACCATATCATCATTTTTTCTGGATTCTTACACTACTCTGACTTTTTCACCGTAAGTAAGTGTCAGCTTCTCCACATGATCACTTGGATCAGTGTTGTAGCATGAATGGCCTTCGGTACAACACCATGCGCTCTACTCTATCGTTACATAGAGAATGACATTGTATCCCAGATAGGGGTCGAACTCGCAAACTCGAGGTCCGTAGACCAAACGCTCTTAAGCTCAGGCTTTCTAAGGACAGTAGTTTCTTAGAGTTGCGGTATATTAATGGTAAAATGAGACAAATACAAAGCTTCAGGTCTGGTCTGTTCATAAAAAATTGCTGAAATTTGATTCAATACAAACACAAAGATGCGGCCACAACGAAATGGATTATGTTCACGTACTAATGGTAGGTTGCCAGTCTATTATGTGCTGTATTGACCAATAATCCTTTAAATAACGATCACATACATTATTTCAGATCTACAACCGATTTATGAAGATTCAAATGTTGACGAAATCTGAACAAAAAAAGAAGAGAACAAAACAAACTATTTTATTTTTCCAGATATGTTACGTACGTATGACATGGATACAAAATTTGAACAAAATATTTACCTGTAGAGGTTTAGGTATAAATGGGTACGAACCTGCTATGGCGCGAAATTTTGGAGAAAAGCGAGCTAAATTTTATTTGTAAATACAAAAATAGATTGGACAGGGGGATATCTTTGAATACATGCTTGTTAAAAGTAATAGCTCAATTATGTTTACTATTAATTTACTATTAACATTTACATGTACTGCATTTGTCAACGTATTTGGAGATTCAAATGCATCAAAATCAACATTGTTAACATCCTTGAGCCCTCCGGTGGCAGATAAACAGAACCCAATAACCAATTTTCTGGGAGAAGAGTAACGCATTTATCATACTAATAAAATATATTTAGCAGTTGAATGAGAGACAACTTTTACGAGCGCACTAACTTTCCAACCCAACCCGATCAACTTTTTTATTTTCCACTCTTTTTAAAAAAGCTCTGGTCAAATTTTGCTAGAATTGTTTCTCGTACCGTTAAAGCTGCATAATTTTCAAATAATGCGTACTATAAATGTTGCTGAAGTAATTATTCTGAATATATGCTCTTGAAAGTAAAGGAAATAAATATACATGTATATCCAAGTTCATATTTGAAGTATTTGTTTTCTATAAAAATTTGCAAAATAAAATAAAAAAAAATCCCATTAAATACTAATCAAAGATACATAAATTTCTACAACAGCTCTCCGAACTTACAACCAAAATTTTAACCAAAACTCTGATTTAACCAGTGCCCAATTGTATAAACATTGGTTAACTTTAACCACAGGGACAAATCAGAGCTTTGATTAAAATTTTGGTTAAATGTTCGGTTAGCTGTTAAAGAAAATTTTGTTAAATTTAACCAAATTTTGTTTTTTTTTAAACTAAAATAAATCTAACCCAAGTCTAAGATGCTGGTTAAATCTTAACATAAACGGTAACCTGTACCAAAATGGCAGCCCTTTTTAAATGTTTAAATGATTTTTTAATGGTTAGTAAACCAAAATGGTTAAATTTAACCTTGGGTTAAATTAACCATTTGGTTAAAGTTAACCAACGTTTATGCAATTGGGCGCTGAAAGCTATCTGTCTACACGTACAATATCTAACACCTCATATGTATAGAAATGTAGATTCAATTTCAACTAGAAGCTTGGAAGTGCAGAAACATTCCAATATTGTGCCATAATGTCCCCCTACAGAAACAGTGTATATTCGACGGAAAACTGAAGATTCCCAGAGATTCAGACTTCTGTCCGCAACGTCTGTATCTCTCATATTCGATTATCTGTCTAACACAGTTTAGTAAATCGACGGAATCGCCCTGTATCATTACCTTTGTTTTGGGGTGAAGAAAGTATCTAATCATCAGGTGCCTTATGGATGCTTGCAAATTCTGTGACAGCCACTTGGATGGCTATTAGCATTATCACATTGAGCGGTCTAGAGCTATATATAAATCATCTATACCATACCAGCTTGGACAAATGTTCGGTTTATCGGATTATCAAAAAGTACGAGTATTTGTATCAGCGCAAGAAAAGAAGTACAAAATATGAGAGATGATAAACACATATTTTAATATCAATGCACATATACTGACATTTCTCTTATTTCATACCGTCAAAATACAGAAAATCATCTGTCAGAGGTTGCTCCCTTTCAAACAAGTGTTTCGGGCGATCGTCATATCCAAACAAGACACAATCCTTAAGAACAAATTGTCTGAGCTTTTCCATATCTTCTAGTGGTACTTGTCTGTACGCTTGAACCAGAGCTTCGGTTCGTTGTAGTTTAACCGCAGATCTATTTTGAGGTTGAGCTAATGCACTTGCAATGTCATTCAAGAATTCACTTTGTGTGACATTACTTACATCCCCTTGGTAAGGAAATTCAGAGTATTTTGAAATATATCCACGAATTTGTAAACTCCTCCAAGTTCTTAACATCAACTTGATAAAAGGAAACTTTATTGTTCCGAGTATTTCCTTTGTTTCGAAAAGAAGTCTGATATGACCACGTGCCGTGTCAATGGCTGCTGATTTATATAAGTCACCAAACTTTAACGTAATGTCATCAAATTTTCGGCGCCATTTAGATAAAAGATATTCCGCGTCGTCAGTAAATGTCTCCAGATGACCTATATACTTAAAATATGTCTGACACGGGTCACACATTTTGTTCATAGCCGAAAAGTGTGGATTTATATAAATATCATGTTCATGTAGAAATATGATATATTTGATGAACTCCGAGAATGTTACATCGACTCCAAATTTAGGATATTGTCTGTTCGGTATCTTTCTGACTGTTTTTACTATATCACTTCCGATGTTCTGCCAAAACGCGATGCTCGGTTGATAAACTTTATTTTCATAGCCTGAAAATAGCCGTGTGTATGGATCTCTGACGAAAAGAAATGATTCCCATTCGTTCACCGTAGTGCTCCATGCACCTTTTGGTAATGTCTGCGCAGTTTCAAGTTTCACTTCCCGTAAAGTTATTTCATATGGGGATTGCAGTCTTCCATTGCTAGTATACACCGATAATATTCGCTTCCAAAACGTGGATCCAACCTTTGGGATCGGGCAATAATATATATGGTGGATATTGTCTATGAAAATATTCTTGCGTGTTGGTGAGTTGATATATTGTCTGTTCAACTTTTCACAGCCTCGTATCACAAAATTTCTTCTTTCTTCATACAGGTCCATCCTTTTGTCTGTCATAAATGCTGATGTATGAATTTCTTTTGCTTTTGTTGAAGATGCATTTTGCGCATATGTCAAATCCGTTTCATCAATTCTTCTCTGCTTACCAGTGAAGTCCAATAGCTTGCCTATATAAACTGAAACAAATAAAGGAAAAATACCTATTTTTAATTACATTTATAAGATATTCCGAAAAGTAGGGCTTTATTGTTATGTGGTCTTGAAAAGATCTTGAACAGGAAAGTACTACCGTCAGCGCCAAAGTCATACATATTTCTTGTTCGTTCGTTCGTTCGTTCGTTATATACCGGTTTTCCTGGACTGTATACTAACCAGTACTAACTTACCCTTCCACAAGAGGCGGCAACTTCTCCAGATATGGAGGAAAATCGACATTTTTATCAAATTTTCATAGAAGGGTATGACCTGTCGCGACTGGGATCCGAACCCGGATCTCCGGGTTACAAGTCCTGCGCATTTACCACTGGACCACGGCCACGGCCTTCATATTATTTCGTATTAAGTCAAATATACCAATATCATATGCATTAAACGCGGGTATGTTTTTCACACAATAAATTAGTCTGATAACAGCGCACATCACAATGAATACATATTTTCGTCAATAAATGGATATAAACACGATTCTCTGGAGGCAAATAAAATAACTACCAAACGCATGATATATTACATCAGTTAAAAGAATGTTAACAATCGCTACCCAACCATGATAATATGTTCAACCTGATTCACAAGTTTATACTCATATCGTTAAATAGAAATATGTTTATCACTTGTGTAATCATTACATTTTTGTATATAGTTTCACAACGATATTTGTGTTGTATATTAGTATGAAACTCCTCAGAGTTTAAAAAATACATTAAGTAGACAAATAATTTTTGTAACCAGATATTTCTCTTTCACTACTGGACAAGATTTCAATGTGTATATGCATATTGCGTACATACAGTCACTGTATCACCGAAACATACATTGCAAACAAGACAATTTCCTGCATAGTTACAGAAAGCACTTACCATATGTAATAGCTAAAGCAACTGATGTGACAATCAAAATCATCATTCTACGTTTAGTTAATGTCATTATTTTCAACATAATTCCTCTAAAATTCCGCTATTAAAATCTGCGTAAAGAAAGAAATCCCTCTTCGTGTATAAAATGCACACCTGTAGGCAAATTATGACTCTCAGTAGTCACTCAGAATATTACTGTAAGTTGCAAGGTTAGCTTTTCAAAAAGCTACGAAGCGGATCGCTTGGCCTTCGTCTTCATTAAAAATTGATTATTAAATACAAACATTAGACTATGAAGGTAGAGTGAGCGTAATTAGTTAAGTGGTGGTAAAAGGTTTCACTAATGTATAATTAAAACGGTAGACAAAACTCGTGTACATAAATTTATTTACATATTTTTGAATCACGAATCACTATATATATATGTAAATTAAGCGCGACATTGATTTATTGAAGACCGACCATATATACCACTGTAAAGTGGGTTTATTTACGTACACGAGTTTTGTCTACTGTTTGAATATATATATATATGCGTTTTAAATTGAAAAGATTTGAAGAAAATGCATATATATATATATATATATATGCATTTTCTTCAGATCTTTTCAATATTGTTAACGTTCCACAATGCGTAGATTGAAAGTGATTGTCTGCTGTGAAATATATCATTTTTTTCTTTGTAAGTTCTTTAGGAAAATTAACCTTTGCTTCTATTTCCAAGTAAGCAGTTGTCTCAAGTACGTAAAACAGACTACCATCAGCCAAATCTGCATTTAACTACTGTCACTCTCATATACCAAAAATTACCCTCGGAGAATTTGAACAAATATGATTTTTTGCCTAGTTTAACCTATATTCAGATGTTCATTTGTGCTGTAGTATCACTACATTGAGAGGAAGCGGCATTTGTTCACAATATGTCTTTTTCATTTTTCACAACTTTGTAATGTGAACCTAATCTGCAAGCAGTTGGTAATTTTTACGTTTATAACGTAAATAATGATTCTGCTAGCAGCTTACATCATTCAGACATTTACCAAACGTGACCTATATATACAGTAGATAACTCAATTAATGTGTTCTATTTTTATCAAATGTTTCGAAATCAAACCATCTGTATTTAAATTGGTCCATAATCTGTTTTAATAATAGTTTCAAATGTAGATTGAATTATGAGTTATCTTATGATAAAATATTGCTCCGATTCATAAGTTGTAAATCCTTGTTTTGCAGAAACATGACCTTGGCTGTGTTACCAAATCAATCTATTGTAATTACTATAACTAAAGAAAAGAAATCTGGCTGATGTCCTTCGACAACTCCACAAAACTGCACAGTGGCAGCAAACAAGCCAGAACCCGGTAAGCCCAGTCGTGCTGACAGAAAGGTAGACCTGGGAGGCATAGTGGTCTAGAGGTAGAGCGTCCGACCTCTGATCCGAAGGTCCTGAGTTCGAATCCCGGTTTCGACGAGTATCGTTCATGAAATTCACAATCCCATTTTTTGGACGCAGTACTGTTGTATTGTCCAGAAAGTGGACTCGAGCTTGATTAATACAAACAAAATTGCTTGTTTCACAATCGAGCTAAAATAAATAAGTATAACAAGAAAGGTAGCCCTGTTGAACATCTGGACCAGACGCATGTTTCTCCATAAAATGATATGTATGTACATGTACACAGTACATAATAAACTTTGGTGAACTAGACAAGATCTACTGTCAATCGCGCATGACTATAAATCATTGTATGTAGCTAGTGTTTCATAAGAACACTATGATGGAACCAGAAGAGTACAAATAAAGGGACATGGTGAAGACCGTATTCTCTTTATTAATCATGAAATGGTTTGTAGTGTTTTACAAATATAGATAAACTTGGTGGGTTTTAGTTTATAATTCCACAAAACAGTATTTCATTCCAGAATAGTGGCCACAGTACGAATATCCGTGTTGGTAATTCACGTTGTCATCATTAATATAAAAGAATGAAACTCAGCTCAATGAAAAACAGTTCATGGCGTAACGTTCTCTTCTAATTGCAAATATTCGGCCAGTTAATGTTGAATTGTGGTTTGCTTGAGGATGTAGTCCGAGAGAAACGAGCTCGAACCTTTTTTGGTCCATTTAGAAAAGATATCACAATCAGCTTTATAATCTTTGTTAACATCTTCGATAAAGCCATAAAATTTATGTTGCATTAGTATCTTCATTTTTGTTTTGTTTTATGTGACTTATTGTCACTGGGGTTTAACGCCGTTTTTTAACAATTTTTCAGTTATATACGGCGATCGGTTCACCTAACCAGTTTTCCTGGACTGCATACCAACCAGAACTAACTTACCCTTTCACAAGAAACTTCTCCACACATAGAGAGAAAAATCCCGCGACCGGGATTCGAACCCAGATCTCCGGGTTACAAGTCCAGCGCGCTAACCACTGGACCACGGCCAGGGCTATCTTCATTATTACTATGACATATGGTGACTTACGACCTAAATGTTGCTGATAAAACATAGAACAGGAAAAGCAAGTAAAGTGCGAAGTTAAGGCTGAATACACCAAATAACCTTTGTCTTGTGCTTTAGTGAGGTTTTGATAGAATTCAAATGACGATATATCCTAGAGACCCTCGATTTCTCACTCGTCCATTGTCATTCAGTTTTTGCAGCATACCACCGCATATATTTCACAGGAGTTGAACGTGGCACCAAGAGCCTGGGTCATTTGGCGACTTTCCAGCTTTAACAGTGGAGGAAGACCCCAAGCTTACACCAGGATAGAACCACCGACTTTCCGTAAGTTGGCTGTACAGCTTCCTCACATGTGAAATTTATTTGGTCCCGGATGGGATTCGAAATCGCAGATGTGAGGGGTTAGTGATTGCAAGCCAGAGACCCTACCTCCTTACATAACCACGAACCTTTTTCACCAGAGTGTAACTTTAAAAATACATGAAAATTGAATTATATGAGATTAAAACAGACAAAATTATTTCAGTTTTATTATTAACAATTGATTTGTGGCTAAGCCGCTATATATTATACTTAATTATTTCTTGGGGGTGTTTTTCTTTGGTTGTGATCTGTTAAACTCTGATATGCAATGTTTCATGTTCATGATGCTTTCCATTTTTAACAGTTGATGTCATACAAAGTTTTTGTGTACATTTGTTTCTCAGGATAGTACAGTCGCCTTTCAAACAAAAATTATCTAACACGTATTTCCTTTGTTGTGAAATTGACGTTGTGGATATAATAATCCAGCGTCTGTTCTCATTTAATGTCTCATAATTGAAGAACAGACCAAACGTACTTGTTTTCAAATTGGATACAAATAAAGATCACGTGGTTGATAAATCACGTGACGATAGCCCAAGACTGGTTAGGATAATTGCGTTCCCGCGCTATTTTTCAGAAAAAAGACATAAAATTTGAAGACTAGTTGGAAACTCTTTATTCTGATTTTTCCACAAATATCATTACCACTAAACCATCATGCGTTACGTTCCAGAGAAAACCTGCTCCCTTGAGATAATTGTTTCTATTAAAGGGGTTGGAAATAGATTGTGAAACTAATTATCGATATTAAAACGCATGCATTTAGTGAACTTTGGGATAAATAAGTGAAACTTTTAAAAATGATAAAACGAATCCACAATTATTTCATCCTAATCCAATTAAAAATTTGTATTCGCGTAAGTCATAATACAATACATGTACGTAGTTATTAATAAAACCGGTTCTCTAGTGACCATGTAATAATGAAGGCCATAAATTATTTTTTCGTGTGTTCATGACTTCGCCTGAGACAATATTAGGAGATTTAATTTTGGTGCACGTATTTATCTGTTCCCTAATTTCAAATTTATTTCATTATTTTTTTTTATTTGTGATTATTTGGAAATAGCGATAGCAAATCCAATACAAGAAATACAATGTACATGTATACAGCATGAATGCACCAAGCCCCAATGAAATCAAATAATGTCAATACAAATATACTACAAATTTCCGAAAATTAGAAATGTCCGTTTTATATTTTCACAAGTAAGATGTATTAATAAGAAACAATTCTGAAATTCAAAGCGTGCGTTTTTTTCTCAGGCTTCTTTGCAAGATATTCTCATTAGCCTGTTCACAGTAAAACGTCACTTCGAAACCATCTTGATGTTAAAACCACCTCATTATAACTGTTTATTTTCGGGCCGTTTTCACAATTTCTTTATAATTCAATTTGATAGTCAGACCGTCTCATCAATTTGACTAATTTTATCTGAAAGATGTTCTGAATATCGATATTTTGTCCTGCTGTTGTTACATAATCAGAATAGTTCACTAACATTTAATTCGATTAGCCATAGTGGCAACAGACACTTGCTATGCTTATATCCTCAAGGTTACTTTTCTGTGTTTGTTTCGCATTTTCGAAAATCTCCATCAACTGATTCAAGTCTAAAGTATGCAATTCCCTTAATTTTTCTTCTAAAATTGGATCCGTGCGACCCTTATCTGTCGTAGTTTCTCCAACTTGTGGTAGCGCAGACGGCCTTACTGGTTCCGCGGTGTTATCACTGGAAGACAGATTTTTACTCGAACCGGAAGCTGACGAATTTTCCTTTTTTAAACGTTCCAAATACCGGAAGTAGCCAAGATACTCTTCTAATATCTTCCGCGTTTTGTTGATGAAGTATTGTTTCTCGTAATATTCAAAAGATGTTTCATTGCTTAACGTTGAGTTCACTTCAAACTCGGGAATTATTTCCATAGCCCCTCGTCTTTCACGTGATGCGATTGTTGGATCACGTGGTTGCGTGAATAGATTCGAAACTTTATCGAAAAAGTAAGTGAACTTTGACATCATGGTATCTGGAATGACAAGAAGACGAGCATTTAATTTATATGGCACTTTAGTCTATAAATCATATTCCTTTACATTTATCACGCTGAACTTTTACAGGAAAATAATGTTTAGTTTTAATATTATGAAATTTTGATATTCGTATAAGGCATTTTCGCCATGTTTGAAAAAGAAATAGTTAATTAAACCAGGGATTTTACATAAATATATATAGTCCCTGGTTTGACAGACGCTGGGCGCTGACCATAAGAATTAATTCGCTTGATAAAAAAGTAAATAATAGTCAGTTTTTTTCTACAAAAAAATATTCTGCATCGATTCATACAAATCCCGGACCTCGAGATTATAAAACTTGAGAACAGTCTTCAAGCTGAAATTTTGAGGTCTTTCTACACGTGTTTCGGTTGAAATGATATTACTGTTATGTTTATATACATATATTTAAATCAATTTTGCAAACAGTTTATGATTAAAATCGTCATGGATGTATAGTGATTCACTTTGAAATATTGAAAGACAAAATAAAATAATTAACGCTAAAGTTTAGATATAATTGTTATCAACCAGGAAATGTCAGTCACAATGGAATAGTAATGAAAGTTCTTTTCTAAATGAATGAACGATGATTTTGTGTCTTTTAATAAATGATTAAAACACTCATGGAATTAGAAATATCAGGTAAATATATACGGAAACAAAACCATGAAAATAGTTCCATTTGTTGCTTCGAGCAAGTCAATTAGTAACTTACATTTTACCACGTGATTTTTGGCATCATATTTTGACATACATTTGTTTAACAATAAAACTTACTTACCCTCTGAATGTTCCGTTTCAGTGTAATGATCATTCTCGTAGTTTGTAGGTGAGTTGAAGTCCTCGACTGGTTGACAAAGCACTGACGCCGAAATAACTACAAGTGTGACAATGCAAAGTGCGGAAAATGCCGGCATGCTTACGTTCCAAATATTTACTACTAATTTTTATTTATACTTGAGGATCCACTCTTAATGAAGGTAAGCAACAGTTTCAAATGTTTCCTTTAATTTTACCAAATGTCTCTAAGGTTTATAGTTTTAATCCTCGTTATTCCAAATTTTCCAGTCCGTCTTTCTTCTTTTTGTTAAAGTATTTTGTGTTTTTTTACGACACAACAGCTTCCAATTATTTTCTCTCGATATAGTTTTAATCAATTATGACTTTAAAGTAAAAAATGTTTTTGTACTGTAAACGATGATTGTTTGCCAAAAATCTGTTTAAATAAACTGGTTCGATTGTGTTAGGTTGCGATTTTTATACCAAGCTTTGTTGACGAAATGTTATTACTTAAATTTGTTGATTTTGAGTCCCTAGTTCGACGAAAGTCTTACTTTATCTGCGTAAACACTGTTAATATTAAGAGACGAAAGTTCTTCAAAGATTTTAATTGTTCATTTAATCCAGAGACTCAGTTTTTATCTTGTCAACGTACTCACTGTCCGAAAGATTATTCGCTTTGTACTATGACATTTATTTAAATACGTCTTGGGTATTGAGGTCAACTCAGTGCGTGTACCTGACCTTTGCAGACCGTGATAAAAATGTGTGGTTTTTATCCCATCCCGCCATTCACGCGATTTTAATACTGACTAATAGTTTTCAGACAACAATCCTAGAGTTTATGTGAAACGGGAGATTATTTTAGGATTCATTGTTCATTTCAGCATTACGAAACGCAGCTTAGAAATCACTTCATTAAAACGGCCACCTCAATGTTGAGACTACCTCTTTATAACGGCTACTATTTTTTCGGATCAGCTTTCAGCAATTCGTCAATATTTCATCTTGATAATGAAACTGTTTCAGTATTAAAAATGTTTCCTGGGGCTTCCTTAATGTCGAGGTCTCATAGTTATAAAAGGACTTCACTGTTCATTACACTGTTTTTTAAGACCGTTACATTTAAAGTATGTGGAATCTGATTTTCCTTTAAATTTTTGTTCTGTATGCAGTGCGATTTTTTTCTAGCATAAAAAATTATGTTCACAAAACAAATAATTGAGAATGACTAGCAATATTTTTTTAAATTTTGTTAATTAACGTGTAAACTTGGGATTATCATGAAATCAGCGACGTTTTAAAGGGGCTATGCTCGAGATACATTGTATTATTATTTTTCAATTTATCAGAATATTGAAACACATTTCACTTGATGGTCACAGAAATGTATATTTATGGCCACTTTGTATTAGGGAGTAGAATATATTGTCCATTCATTACCACTCCTACTTACTTTTTTATGTCTTTTTTAGAAAATACATGTACTTACATGCACAGTTTATTTTCAGTCAACAAACAAAAACCTCGTTATTACGAGCACTCGGTTTATCTCGAGCATTTCGTCTGTTCCGATGACTCCTCGAGATAACGAAGTTTTACTGTACTTGTATATATCAATAGCGTATCCACATGCTGCATGTACAGTAAAGTTTAAATTCAGATATACTACTTTTCATTCGCACAAATTATCATCAAAATAATAGTTTATGAATGACACTAGATAATAAGAGAGATTTTTGTCAAGTTTTTTTTATTATTATGATTTTCCGACGTCAGTCTGAAATTAAGTCCCTTTAAATGAATCCGCCTGATAGATGGCGTTTATAAAATAATAGTTCTGAAGTAATGGAGTACTTCGTCTGATTTAGATTTAGTATGGTAATAGGCAGGGTTTACTTAGATTTAGTATGGTAATAGGCAGGGTTTTACTTAGATTTAGTATGGTGATAGGCAGGGTTTTACTTAGATTTAGTATGGTAATAGGCAGGGTTTTACTTAGATTTAGTATGGTAATAGGCAGGGTTTTACTTAGATTTAGTATGGTAATAGGCAGGGTTTACTTAGGCATGATTTCTGCGTCCTTACATATAAAATTGACCGTGTTTTTTTCCAAAACCGTGCTTCCCCTCGGACGTAATTGAAAATACAATGCCTAGAACCTTTAATTGTTCTCAAAGGACCCCAAAAATATTGTATTGAGATTCCCTGTGACACTTAAAACGAAACTCTAAGGGAGAACCCTATTTTTGGTTTATTTTTAAATGGTACGAGCTCTAAGCTTTGACTAACAATAGCATTATTTAATGCTTGAGATTTGCAATGCATACAAACAACGTGATTTAGCTTGTATTCATTTGGTGAAGCAAAGTATTTAGTAATGACACGAAGTTGTTAATTTATACAGACCTTATCAGCACGGTCTGTTGATGCGTTCGTACACAGACAGTTGTTAATAAATACGTTATCTTGACCACCTAAGAATGTACATACGTACAATGGCGAAACTATCAAGGGAGGTAAATCGTTGTTTACAAACAAAAGGAGTAGCCTGGTCACGTTTCATTAATTGAGAATCTAATTTTTGTGATAGATACTAAAACACGAAATATTGAACGAAAAATAAAACGCATTTGTTACGAACCCCGTATTTCAAATTTGTTAATTTAAGTATCTGATTAATCAATTTCCTTTCGACGTGACCACGTGGCTTTGTTCATGTACGGGTGTATTGACCGCGTTGTTTGTTTCATGTCGGTACCTTGAGATCACGTGACTTCTTTCAGCGCCGAAATCTGAAACCTGATAAACAAAGACACCAAGTTGATAAAAGAACTCACGAAGTTTTCGTTGTGGTTGTATTAATGTGGTAAGTTTTATAAACTTCGGAAGTATCACCCTGTACAACATTGTGGGAGGCATAAACAAAGCATTATGCCCTAATCAAATGACGTCAGTAATTTGTGGGACCGGAAAGAGAGGACTTACCTAATGCACGTTATTGACCGTAGGATAAAAAAACCATTGGATTGATTTTTTGGCTATTCCATTGACAGAATTGAAAATTCATTGAATTCGAACTCGTGAACTATAGATATCGCGACATATAAAACTTACAATTTACCTTGATGTTCGTGGGAAAAATACTTAATACCCGGGACCAATGATGTTTAAAGAAAAGAAACTTTCGATAAATTTTCAACTTATTGCTATTACATGTACATATATAACTGAAGATTTGTAATGCTATGGTCAGAGATATATTTTTCTCTAGGGCTTAATGTAGCACGAGCAGCCAAGGTCATTTGACGACTTTTCGATTTTAACAGTGGAGGAAGACCCCAAGCGTACCACTGGTTAGAACCTTTAACCTTCCGTAGCTGGACAGCTTCTTAACACTTTGTACCGGACTGCGGTAAGAGGCTCATGATTACTAGTCAGAGACCAAAGCAATTAGGACTCGGAGACCGAAGAGATATGCATGTAATTAACAAAGATATTGGCTGAACAATGCGAGGTACATACATATTGAATGCATGGGTTATGATCATATTCGTTGTATCAAATTTTACACGAAAACATGTTACTTAAATTCCATTTTTACTCAGAAATATGCGATTCCAAACGTACTTATACCAAATACCCGTTTCTTTCAGCATAGTAACATTTACAAACTATGGTTACGAAATGACCAACTGATCGGTTACGAAATGGCATGGTAGCGATACGGTCAGATCCCGAATGCATGTATACTGGCCGTCACAAGGAAGTAACCATCATAAAAATTCTTTTATTTTGGCCTAATATATTAACCTTGAAATTTTAATGGTATACAGCAATTTTATGGTCAATAATGGATAACGATATGGTTACACATAACGGTGGTAAAGGTTGGTTAGCTTACTCGTTTCAGCTATTTCCAGAATTAAATTCATCTCGATTACTCTCTCTTTGTCTATATTATACCAACATCACTAACTGGTTACTTTCTTATGACGACCAGAATATTTGATTTGTGACCAACCAGACCAATGAACATATTCCCATTAACTCAGAGCGAACTTGAGTTACTCCGTATAAAAACGGTAACACGCACACGGGTATAGATAGTGGCCACTAGTCTGTCTATGGTTTTAACATAATACAAGTTAAAACCAATTTGGGTCAACGGTAGAAGCATTGGGAAAAGAGAAAAATGCTTAAACCAATCATCAAAATATGACTATATGATGTAAATTTGCGTGGAAATGAGGTTTCTTTGAAAACACGGTCTGTTACGTTCCATCTCGACTTTAACTCAAAAGCAATGCTATGTTTGCAGATGCTGCACTATTTTTCTTACTAAATGCTTTTGTTTTACGCCTGTTTTAAACGATATTTAAGCCATGAGGGAAATTGTGTTTACCAATATAACAAATAAATTCAAGTCTGTAAGAATCGTGTATTACCGTGCTCTTAACACGTGTAGTAGTTACAATAACTCTACAGGGTATCGACACCACCTTTGAAATGTGATGTCACCATGTGATGTTATACTTCTGTCACAAATGCTAACTTAAACTAATATTACAGTAAATATATGCTAACGTGAACTCATCAGTAATTTATAGTTTTCAGTACTGTATAGTAGAGAACCCGGTAAACCTCGGCCATGGCCTACTGAAGGTTTGATCCTTTCAGCTTTACTCATTTTGGTCACATAACATATTACCACCATAGTAACGGAAGCTATATACAGTACAACAAGGCAAAAATAAACTCTCATAATTATGGTGAAAAATCGAATAATGTGAAGATTCTGTTCTAAGTTTATTCACACAAGAACATTTACACAACAATGGCACAAGGAAATACAGACTAGATTCGATATCATGAGATTTTAATGGGTTATTCAGAAATGAGTATTCAGAAAAAATACATTTAGGCATAAAAACGTTTGTTTCTGGTTACACTCATTCAAATTAGGTTAAGTAGGTTGGGATTTTTTTTCGTTATTTTTTTTATTAGTCTTGAATGCTGATGTTTAGATTATTTTTGCACGGAAGGGTAAAAAAAGTGAGACAGCGGATGAACCATTCCTCAGGTCTAATACAGTCTAGGGTCACAGGGAAAAAATTGGGTAGGTCAGGTAACCAAAAACACATTTTTTATGCCTAAACACAGGCTGTCCAGAAAGAAAGGTAACAATTCCGTGCATACTTAATGCCCCTTTTAATTTCAGATGAATGTATAATATATTTATAGATATGTAGATCAAAGATGTAAGTGTTTAGTGTCAGAATACGTTTTAAATATTTTTACAATTTGCACTTAAATACAAATTTGAAAACATATATACCTTTTTCATCTTTGACACTGTTTCAGTAATTTATGACGTTTTTGATCTGACGGCCTTTCATCCTCTTCCCTTGCTAAACATACATGATTAAATTTTCTATCACTTAGTACATAAGTCATTGTTGATCTCCTTTACCTCGCGTTTGATGTTTTTCAACAGCTTTTCTTTGTACTGTGTCTTAGGACTAT
This sequence comes from Lutraria rhynchaena, assembly GCA_008271625.1. Lineage (NCBI taxonomy): Eukaryota > Metazoa > Mollusca > Bivalvia > Venerida > Mactridae > Lutraria > Lutraria rhynchaena. The sequence continues at coordinate 11,259,281 of VIBL01000001.1, read as the reverse complement.
AGACCATTGACTTCAAATTTCCCCAGAGAAAGAAGTTGCATGGGTATGAAGTCAGGATTGTGTCCGGGCCAAGATATTCCGTAACCTTTCACCTTCGGATACAGTCTTGGCATTACTATATTCCATGTGGTTAATGCCTGATGGTGCTATGGTACATTTACCACATTCTATACTAGATTTTCTACATAAGACGTTCAGCGATAGAGTAATATCCAGACAATATCCAGAGGAGAAAGATAGTGGAATATCTTGGCCCACACACAGTTCTGACCTTATCATCTGCAACTTCTTTCTATAGGAAGTTTAAAGTCAAAATGTCTGTAATTCGAAGCCACAGAACAAGTAACTATTGCTGAAAAACATCAAGCAATGCCGTCAAGGTTGAAAAAGGTACTGTTATTGTCAAATTCGTATTGAATTACAAAATCTAAAGAATTTTAAAGGGACAATATACAAGTACAAACGTGTTACGTCTCTTTCCGGTCAGCCTGAACAAAAAATGACCAGCTGCAATAACAAGATAATGAACACATTAATTAAAAATATCACAACGTCATGACTAAATGCCAATTAAAACTAAAAAAACTAAATTGCACATATTATTTGACTTAACTGAAGAAAAAAAATCAATCTGAAAAAAAAACAATTGTCAAGGAACAGCAGAAACAGTAATATGATACAATAACAACAATGAGACAAGAATAACAATAAAACATCAAACATCTATACAAATTATAAACAATAGAACAGATGTGGTTTTTACAGTACATTAGAAACAACATCTATTGTTAAGTCATTGAATATTTACCCAAACATAATCCCGGGTACACGCCTGCCAAATTACCAGCCTTCAATATCATCATATATCAGACTTAGCATTCAACAAGATAAAATATGTCGTCAAGTTGAACAAGCAGAAAAACAATCACATCAAAATATTGAGATCTGGCTTAGAGAATTACTGGCCATAAATAGCAAGAATGTAGGTGGCAAAAAAACACACCATCATTAAACTGAGATTGCTAAATAAAACGTTAGCATTACTCTTTTTTGTTTCCGTACGATTTACAGTTTTGTTTGGAGTCTTTCTTGGAGTTGTCGTAGCAGCAGGTTTAGTAATCTGTTGTTGAATCATGGTGTTTTCAACACCCGTGCCGTATAATGTGATGTTTATGTTACCAATTTCAGTGGAACCTGAAACAGAAAATATTGTGTCTGATGTTTTGTTTTGTTTTTATGTGATATTGTCACTGTTTTCAACAATTTTTCAGTTATATACGGCAACTGGTTCACCAAAACAGTTTTTATGGACTGTATACTAACCACTACTAACTTGTCTTACCACAAGAAGCCAGCAACTTCTCCACATAAGGAGGAAAATCGACATTTTTGTCATATTTTTATAGAAGGTCATAACCTGCCACAACCAGGATTTGAAACCGGGTTACAAATCCAGTACACTTACCACTGGACCACAGTCGTGGCCTTATCGTGTTTTAAATTTAAACTAATGCTGAAATAACTTCACGTTGAACTATAAAAGCACTGTGGGAGAAAAACTGTCCGCAGCAAACATTCTATTCACATTCATCTGTATATACAAAGCTGTGATAATGAGACCACATTTGAGACCTGAAAGATTGGTTGTTATATTGAGGTGGTCTCATAATCAAGTTGAATATAGGGGAGTTATTGAAAGCATATCCGAAAATAATTTGTTGTTAAACCAAAGTGGTTGTGAAATTGAATTGGTTGCTGTTTGAGATTTTACTATACTTTTATCTTGCTATTATTTACTTATGTACTTTTTTGGTTTCCATTGGGATAACAGTATGATGTGTCCCATCAAACAGTTTAAACCCTTTGTAGCTTTGCTACAAGCCATCCCAAAGAGGTACCACCTCTGGGTATTGGGTTTTGCCCTCCATTTTTTGAATGGTTCTGTGTTCATTTGTATGTGCTTTTCCTTAGAAACCTATTTCAGAAATAATTATAAAGTAAATACAAAGACCATTACTAAACATTATATATACATTCAAAATAAAGGCCACCCTGTGAATAAAGGACATTATTTGAAAACGTCCTTGATTATTTAGAGCAAACTGACCTCCAAACAAAGGCCATCTGTCAATAGAGGCCACATTTTGTCTTTCCCAAGGGTAGCCTTTGTTCACAGGTTTGACTGTACTCTAAAGTTGTGAAAATGTTTTGTTCAATCAAGGGGACCTGATTTTTGGTTTAACCATTTCACCTTATGTGGATCTAGCCATGTAGAGTTGAGTCGAACTATAAAGAACATATAACAAAACAATAGGGACCTAGTTGGGATCCAAGAGGGAATTTTTTTATAAACATCTAAATATTTTAGAAACATCCAAATTGAATGAATATCACAATGATAGCTAATCCACATTCACAATATTGTTGCCGATTCCCGTCATACTTTCATTGGAAACTTATATTAAAAAAAAATCTCTTGAAGCTAAAAGAGTAAAAATTAATCATGTTTTAGTACAAAATACTCAAATATCTAGCATTAAGTTAAGATAACAATATTTTCTTGATTTAGTAAAATATAGACACTAACACTCATTAAAATAGCCAATCATCATAGTATATTGTTAAATTCTTATTGTTGTCAGGCTCTACGATTCAGACAATATCAGGGGGTGTAGAAATGAGCTGGAAGCTGGAAAAATCAACCAGTTATTTGAGCATTCTCGCCGGCTACTTTTCCCAACACGGGACATTGCACTTTTGGCCCCTACTGGGGGAACCATCAGATCCCCCTTCTACTTTTAATAGCTTACTGGCTATATGAAAACATTTCTACGCCCCTGAAATATAGGACTGCTTTGAACATTTCCATTTCACAGCAGCTTGATATGAGCCTTAAATATTTACTATTGGATTGTTTCCCTTTAGACAATAAAGTCAGTTATAAGGCCCATTTCAAAGTAACTATTTTTAGAACAACGCATATCATTAACTAACCATCGATACAGCTGGGAACAAAACATACACAGATAAGCCTACAGTCTTCATATAAACTGTTTGTAAATTGATGTAAACAGTGTGTATTAAATGCTGATAATGGGCAGGAAACTTTAGCTTGATATTTTTAATCCAGATACATAACACATACTGTTCATTTTGCTATAATGTTGATTATGGTAATGCAATGCAAAAAGAGATACAAGATTGAAGGCAGCAATGTCATTTTCTTTCATATCACATTTACATATACAGAAAAACTTCGTTATCTCGAGGAGTCATCGGAACAGACTAACTGCTTTTAGATAAATGCAGTGCTCGTAATTACAAGGTATTTGTTCATTGGTTGAAAATTATACACAACTAAGAACAAGTATTGACAGGACATTAAAAATTCATCGAATTAAGATGAATTGTAGAGTGTTATACAATTAAATACAGTGAAACCTCTCAAATGCAACACCGATGGGGAGAAGAAAAATTATGTTTTTTGAGAGGTTGTTGCTCTAGAGAGGTTAGATTAATATATACAATGGGAAAAATTCATGCTGTTGTTGAAGGTAGGTTGTTGCTCAAGAGAGGGCTGCACTGGAGAAGTTGCACTGTATTAACTTTTTCCCAAACTTGCCATCCTTTATTTCATAGTTTTAGATATAGTAAAGTATGGATATACATGTAATTAAGAGATCATTTACTTTACCATGACTTTGCTATAACAGTTGCCTACTGCATACCATAAGTCATATGTACACAACACGATTTGTTCTCTGCTACCATAAAACTTTTACTTACCGCATATAAATGGAAAAATATTTTTTCAAAACTAACTCATAATGAAAATAGATAATCATTACATACATACCCTCTCTATGGTGAAACTTTAGTTTCACTTTCCAGTCACCAATTGGCTTCTCATCCCAAAAGTGAACAGTAATCAACTGTACTTCTTTCCAAGCATCAGATACCATCTTCACATGAAAATATAACACAGCACAAATTTGAGAAAACTGAATTTCCTACTTTAGATTTGATAATTACAATATAACACATGCTCTGCCAAACCTTCAAGTGATAGCCAATGGAGTATATTGCCATAAGCAGTTGAGTCATCTATCAGAAACTGGCACCTTATTCATGTAGATCTTGGATGAATGGACTTTTTACAGGATCAGGCGCGAATGATCATTCGGATGCCTGGCGCAAGGGAGTTAACATCCACACAAACTATTGGCCTTCACATTCAGTAAGTGTCAATGTAGAGGTTTGGTAGGTCTATTTTATTAAAGAATTGTGTCCAAAAGGGAGGCTGCTGTTCACAGAACGACTGTGGTGTTCATTTTGATGGAATACTAGTACATGTATATTTCGCGATTGTTACACTTACATTCCTGTACATTGTTATCATATACTGTCCACTAGATATAAGCACTAGAAATATGCCATTATTATTTTTACAGTTTCTTGCATAAAAAAGGGAGGCAACCCAAAAAGAGGAGGTTAAACAAAAGGGAGTAGGAAGATACACGTAAACATTAAAAAAGGAAATATTTAAGTATGTGTGCATTGTACTTTAAACCAGACAAAAGGGAAAAGCAGAGAGTGTAAATATATACCGTAAAATCACATTTTAATGAAAGTATTATCACACTTCCAGAAAGATATAATCTTCTACTCTACCTACATGTATCGTCCTTTACTAATTTTATGCTGTTAACACCATTTTTTTTTCTCTGGTGTTTAACGTCACACTAATAGCCAGGGTCATTCCAGTTTTGACAGTGGAGGAAGACCCAAAGTACACACCTGGGAATAACCACTAATATACCATAAGTTGACTGGGCAGTTTTATAACATGCAAAATTTGGTCTCAAGTAGGATTCAAACCTATAGCAGTGAGGGGTTAATGACTACTAGTCAGAGACCATAACCACTTGACCAGGGAGGCTCCCTTTTAATTATTACAGAATACCCTGATCATTCAGCTAGTGGTGTTGTATTCACCAGCAGTCCAATAGTTCAAAATTATACTAATTCCAGATCTGAACAGTTTGTTTGTTTGTTTTTATGTAACTTATTGTTACTGGGGTTTAATGCCATTTTTCAACAATTTTTCAGTTATATACAGCCACTGGTTCACCTAACAAGTTTTCCTGGACTGTATACTTATCAGTACTAACTTACCCTTCCACAAGAAGCTGTCAACTTCTCCACTTACAGAGGAAAATCAACATTTTTGTCAAATTTTCATGGAAGAGTATGACCTGCCGCAACAGGATTTGAACCTGGATCTCTGGGTTATAAATCCAGCACACTAACCACTCGACCACAACTGTGGCAGGTGTGAACATACTGACCATCTTTTTTACATGCATTTCTTGCCTTCAATGAGTCAATTGGTTGAAGAGGTCAGCGTTGTCAAAATATCATTAGCAATGAAAATATTGAGTATTTAAAAGATTAATAAATATAGTTACCTTACCTGCTTAATGCTAGGGTCAATTAAAACTGATGTCGTACCACTTGGTGATACTATAGCCATGCCTAAACTTTTTGCCTTTATGCTTAGTTTCATTTTCACCTCAACATGTTCCAACTTTTCCAAACAAAAAGGATCTGTTTCCATACAGACATAATTGAACATGTAAATTTTTCTAGAGGACTGTTTCCGACTGAAAAAAAAATACACAGTCATAGAATACTGTGGAAGTGCCATCGAGCATATTTTCAGCTCTAGGACACAATTCTTAATAAGATTTAAAAAATTTTTTTGTGAAGATCGTTGCAAGAATATCTTATTACAAGTTTTGAACACAGCATTGTTTTTAAAATAGAACATTTTAAAGAACAACAGGCAAGGTAAAACTTCTCTAAAAGACAGCTTTATAATTGGGTAATAATTAGTTGGGTGAATTGGGATTTTGATTCGTCGAAAGGTGGAAGATATTCAGTTCTATTAAAAGATGTTCCAATGGATGCCTAATTAATGTTGAGTTCATTTTTTGGAAATTTCTGTTAGATGGAGCTATAAAATGTATATTGACTCCATGTTTAAAGACTAAGTTATAATTACATACTTATACAGTGATACATAGTTAAAAAGAATTTGGATATAGCGACATATTGGATACAATGAAATACTTATTTTTCCTCTACAAAGCCATTTTTTTCATTTCAATTTAATGGATATTGTGAAACTGTGATATATGGTAAAGTGAATATTTGAGTCTTCAAGTATAAACTGTGATCTATTGTAATAACATTATCTAGATACATACGTTTCACTGAGAGCATTTAATGTCTTCATAAACAGTGGAGATACTGTTTCCCAAGTCTTCGCCAATGCGACAAGTTTTGTTGCGTTTGCCTTTCCAAAACCAAAAATACCATGAACTAGATAGGATAGAAAAATATAAGTTTCTGTTACGTACAGTAAGTAAATCATTTCTAAAATAATTCACTTAAAATTGTTCAATTTAGTGAATGACATGCAGCTGTCATGTGATACACACATTCTTGGCTACAACAGCAGGACTAGTTTGGAAACTACTTACAATGTATCTTCTGTTTACGGAGTACAGTGCAACCTCTCCAGAGTGGCTCTCTCTTGAGAAACAACCTCCCTTCAACAACAACATGATTCTCTCACACTGCACGATTTTAAGCATTAATTTAACCTCACTAGAGCAACATCTTTTCAACAACAACATAATGTTGTTTTGGAAAGGTTGCACTGTATATAATATCTACAAGAATAAATATCAACTCATTTTATAACAGTACATCTTATAACAGTTATTATTATAACTTATCAATTAAAATATAACTTACAGAACAGGCCTGCACCATTTTGTTTGAAATCTTGTGATTCTACAAGTCCTTGATAATCAGACGTTCTTACAAGAATGTGTTGTGCATCCCGCAATGACAGCCTGGGACTGAAATAAATCAAACAGTAAAACCTCACATCGTGACCACCTCAATATCATGACCACCTTGCGATAATGACCACTTATTTTCGCACCGACATTCCATAACATCTCTAAAATTCAACTTGATAATGAGACCACTTCATTATTTTGACTAATTTTTCTATATAATTATATGACAACAATGGTAATAAGCTTTACTTTAGTCATAATTGTATTCAAGGTTGTTAATGAAGAAGGTCTGTTAGATATGTATATATATATATATAATGATTTCAAACGCATACACATAATCATACAAAGACGACCAGCAAAACTGAGAAGCTTACTTTGCTTCTAGCGCCAAGGCAGAGATTGCTCCAACTTGTGCTGTGGCTGCTGAGACACCAGCAAAACCAGTGACACATCTGTTATCTAATGTAGTGGTCACCTAGATATAAATAAGAAAGGGATTCTGAGGAAAAGCTCACACAAAACATCCCACCTTTATCAACTTTCTACCTTCTCCAAAACATTCAAAAACAACAGAGGACAAAGGAAGTCCCTGGGGAACAAAACAAATAAATAAAGTATATAAATAAATCAGAAATAAACGGATACAAAAATTGAACAAGGGAGGTCAGTGTAATTGTACAGTTGGGCAATCTCTAGGTTCCTTCATGTCTTAAATTATTGTCCATGTATGCAGAATGCAATCAAAACAAGTGTTTTCTAATTGTAATTAATTTAAAACCTTAATTTATTGTATACCATTTTAGAAGATGTTAGATTTGTTCCATCAGTTAATCCACACACAATAACGCTAGCATCTCCATATAATGAATCAGGAATTCTTCCATCTTTGCTCATTCCACCGACAGTAATTGTATGGATATTATTTGCCATTCCATACCCAAGTACACCAGCTGGAGTAAACATTAATGTTCCAAGTCCATTACGACCCTGAAAAGCAAATAACTGAATTAAATCATTGAAAATAAAATTAACGCATGGTATGCAATGTTTTAAACTTTTGCACAATGTATTTTGTATGTGTTAATCACATGCCACTTATGGATATCTTAGCAGCTGTTTGTAGCGGTCCGTTGACCAAGTCTATGCTCCTGTGGTATTTATTAGTATTTAACTGCACTTCTGCATTCTACAAGCAACTTTCTACTTGCTGGATGGGTCTTAGTGGGATTCACACAGGTTCTAATGTAATTGCTGGTAAAATTGTGACACTGAAGTTGTTTTTCATCTGAAACTAATTACCTTTTATCAATAGTCCAACCCATACTGAGCATTTTTAATTAACTATGCACGAATCAAGGTGCGGCGTCTACAGCAGCTGAATATTTCAGCATTTAATACATGTACTTATAGAATAACAACAAGCATTTTTGAAAATGTACAGTAAAACCTGCCAATAAATGGCATCCTTTAGAGAGAAAAGTGCATGGTCTGCTATCATTCAGTTGTCCATTCAGTCAATAACAAGAGATAAGGAAAGGGTTTTAACAATTAACCCAGGGTTGACAATAGTTACATGCGCATACCACTTTTGCAGCCGTCTTAACAGCCTCTTGTGTAACCAGATCTAACAAATCGTAATGTTCCCTCACTGGAGACCAGGCCATGATAATCTCAGAAATATCTGTGGCATTCTCAACAATGGCCTTGGCTATTACATCAGATGATGTCCAATGATTCGGATGTAGTCGTTGGGTTCCATACTCGTTTGTAACTGAAAATATCTTGCGCACTGCAACAAAAATGATATCAATTTCTGACAAAGTACATGCAATTAAATTGCATGTTTTTTACAGCAATTAGATTTAGGTTCAAAACGTGAAACATGGTTCAGGAATGAAATATAAAAAAACTATATGAACAGTATAGCAAAGACCACATTGTTGACACTTATAGTAAGCATAGCTTTGGCAACTGAAAAAAGCCCACTAATACAAATACAGAATATTTTTTAAAAAAAACTCAAATTTGCAGAGTTAATAATTTGACAATTTTTGGCAAACTGGAAATAATGTGAACAATGATTTAATAATCAATGATTGGTCACAATTTTTCAATTTCTACAAGGGGTCATTTATAAAAGGGAGGGGCAATAGTTAAAGAATGTTCAGAAATTGGTATAGGATTAATGTCCATTAGTTTTGACAAATTACTTTCATGCTCTGACACATTTTCAACAAAATGTAGCACTAAATTGTACTTTGGTAATGACCAAGAGTTTAAGAAAATGCCTAAGTGACGAACGTAAAAATGTCATGTTGTGATAGAAATATAGCTTCAGTTTCAGATTCTATATTAAAGACCCATGATATGTAAATGTTAGTTCATGTTCATGAACAAAGATTAGTTGTACTATTCCATTGGTATTCAAGTCTAAATTATGGTGCCAACCATGGGCCTGTCAAATGCTTAAACAAAAAATAATTTGTAATTCCTTACCAACTAGGGTAGAACCGTGCGAAATGCCAGCACTGCACAAACCATTTCCTTTTGCAGCAGCAATTATGCTGCATATTTGATTCCCATGACTATGAAGATAAAAACAATTATTACAAATGAATTATTTTATGATTTTCTAAAAAAGATGTAAAGCTAAATTTGATTCAAGTAAAGTAAAAAGGTCAAGCAATAAAATTTAAACTTTCAGATTGACATCCCTACAAAAAGTAATTAACATTCATAACCGTAACCTAAAAGAATGTCACTTTAATAATGCCATATGACCTTGATAAATACCCTGTGGCTTTAATAAATGCCATATGACCTTGATAAATACCATGTGACTTTAATAATGCCAAAAGACCTTGATAAATACCCTGTGGCTTTAATAAATGCCATATGACCTTGATAAATACCATGTGACTTTAATAATGCCAAAAGACCTTGATAAATACCATGTGACTTCAATAAATGCCATATGACCTTGATAAATACCCTGTGGCTTTAATAAATGCCATATGACCTTGATAAATACCCTGTGGCTTTAATAAATGCCATATGACCTTGATAAATACCATGTGACTTTAATAATGCCATATGACCTTGATAAATACCATGTGACTTCAATAAATACTATATGACCTTGATAAATACATGTGACTTTAATAACGCCATATGACCTTGATAAATACCATGTTACTCTAATAAATGCCATATGACCTTGATAACTACCTTGTGACTTTAATAAATGCCATATGACCATGATAAATATATGTGACTTTAATAATGCCATATGACCTTGATAAATACCTTGTGACTTTAATAATGCCATATGACCTTGATAAATACCATGTGACTTTAATAATGCCATATGACCTTGATAAATACCTTGTGGCTTTAATAAATGCCATATGACCTTAATAAATACCATATGACCTTAATAATACCATATAATCTTGATAAATACCCTGTGATTTAATAAATGTCATCTGTCAACTTGGGTTTGGCTAAAATGTCTTCATTTCATGGGGCCATCCACCCAAATAATACATCAATAACATGTTGAAGAATTTCATATTATTTCACATAAACAAGTTTTACAATTTGACCTTAATCATATTGTCTAAAAAAATAGCCATATCAGGCTTACTTCATAATTCAACAAGTATGCTTCAATGGATTGGGTATATACAGTCAAACCTGTGTGGGCAACTACATCCAAATAAAGGCCACCTTGTGAATAAAGACCATTCTTTGAAAAACCATCACTGATTATTTGAAACAAACTGATATTCAAATAAAGGCTATGTGACATTAAATGCCACATTTTGTCTTTCCCAAGGGTGAACTTTGTTCACTGGTTTGACTGTAGACATAAGATTGCTTTAGATAATTCAAACTATGACTTACTGATAAAATATTTGCTAATTTCACAACCCTAAACATATAATGTCATACAAATCACAACAGGATACTTACTCAGTCAATGGAGACCTTAATTTTGATGATTTCTCATAGTACTCTGGAGTCACATCCCAAGTATTTTCTGCGTAGTTATAACTTAGTCTTTTATTCTGTAATAATTATAAAATACATTGTTACTTAATGCAGAACTGAATAGAATGTCCTAATAAATGTTATCATTAAAATAATGTTTGTTTCTGGTTACATGTTCATTAAAAATAGGTAAGGTTGGTAAGAATTTTTTTTTCATTATTCTTGATAGCCGCTGTTGAGATTATTTTTGTGTAGAAAGGCAAAAAAAAAAAATGAGACAGTGCACGTACCATTCCTTGGACCTGCTATTAAGTCTAGGGTTGTGGGGAAAAAATTAGGGTAGGTTGGGTTACCAGAAACAAACAATGTTTTTTTATTCCTTAGGTATTGTATGTAATATATTATTAGGTTTATTCTCAGCTGAAGTACTTGTTATAGGTAATTTCAAATGTCAATAGCTCAAAGTCAGAAAAATAAGTTCCACCAAAAAAATGTGGGAAGTCCTCAAAGTTTGTCTTTGTTGCTTATATTGAGCCCATGTGTTAACTGCACAGTGAGGTGAGCGCCAGTGACATTTATACACAAATAAATCTTAGTCATACAGTAAGAACACCACAAATAAATCTTAGTCATACAGTAAGAATGCCACAATTAATCTTAGTCATACAGTAAGAACGCCACAAATAAATCTTAGTCATACAGTAAGAATGCCACAATTAATCTTAGTCATACAGTGAGAACGCCACAAATAAATCTTAGTCATACAGTAAGAATGCCACAATTAATCTTAGTCATACAGTAAGAACGCCACAATTAATCTTAGTCATACAGTAAGAATGCCACAATTAATCTTAGTCATACAGTAAGAACGCCACAAATAAATCTTAGTCATACAGTAAGAATGCCACAAATCCATACACTCATAGTTATACCATACACTCAAGGAAGTTTCAAAACGGCCAAATACACGTATACAAATATTTTGGATCAGGACTGGTAGCTTATGCAGGTAAATTAAGCAAATTAATACATGCTCAGAAAAATCTCACATTGTGACTATGTCAATATTATGACCTTCTTTTCATAATGACCACTAATTTTCAGACTAGCTTTCAATAACTCACATATAATTCAACTTGATAATGAGACCACCTCATTACTATGACTGATTTTTCAGGTCCAAAAGGTGGTCTCAATATTGAGGTTTTACTATAATTAAGAACTCACCACAGAATGTTTGAATTCCTCAAGATCTGTGTTAACGCCAACATCCAACACCGAGATCGTTACACCCTGCCCAGTAATACCCTGGTCCCAGACCTGCTCCACCCCCATTCCATAATAATGATCGCAGACAAGATTTGTCTGAAACACAGAAAACAATGCATAAGGACAAAAAAATAATACCTTGCATCTGCTAATACCCTAAAAAATATAGGATTTAGGTCAACGTTTTTTATTTTTCAAATAGATTTTCTTCAGTCCAAGGATTAAGAACTTTACATCAAAAGGCATTGAATATATTGACACAAAAAATATAGATCAAGACAGAAAAAAGCCTAGAAAAAATAGTGTTGTTGGGGTTAGCAGAGACCAGGAACATTTTTATGCCAAAGGGACGGAGAACATGTTTTGTGCCAAAGGCTGAAACTCATGAACCAGAGGTTAATTAACACACGTGTACAAGAACTCACCCTAAGCAGGCTGTCAGACTGATGAAGAACTGCATGGTAAAAGACAAATATATAACAGTGGAACATGAATTTTATACTTAAAAAGTACAGTAAAATCCAAAATAGCGACCATCTCAATATTACAACTATCTTGCTATAATATGACCACTGATTTTTGGACTGATTTTCAATAACTCCAGCCAACTTGATAATGAAACCACCTCATTATTACAACCAATTTTTCAGGTACCAAATGTGGTGTCATTATCGAGGTTTTACTGTAATGATGACTATATGAGCTGTTTTTTTATGTCCCCCCTTTGCAATTATGCTTAATTGAAATCAACAGTTACATACTGGGAGTAACTCATATTTATTGCTGGAACCCGGCATCAAGGTATCCTCATAAATCCTCACCCTTTCTACAGAATTCACCTGAAAATAATAAGGAACACTGTGTTTATTGATTATAGCTTATGTTGATGCAACACAGCAAATATTCCCAAATGAATTCCCCTCCCTCAATTAACAAACCTGCTCTTTATGAAAAAAAAGAAAATTTGTGACAACCTTTAATTATCCTTCAAATGAATGCAACGAAAATCATAAAAAAAAACTTTAAAAAGTTGAGAAAAATGTAAAAAGTATAACACCCCTGTGCTGTAAGGGAATTCGACATAGAAAATTTAGTAATTTCAACAAAAAAGAATCAATAAGTCCACTTCTGATAAATACCTGATAATAAATACCTACAGGTGTGTTGTGTACAGTCTTATTAATATGATATCTTAACAGTGTTGATTTAGAGTCATACATAAATAGTTTAGTCCTTAAGTTTAAACCATATAGATATACTAGTATTCGATCCATAGGTTTAAAATCCAAATGGAGGAATGTGCAGTTTACAGCCAAATATTGACAATATTATGTGACATTGGTAATCCTACACCTATTCCTTGAATACAGAATACTGTGTTTTATTTTCATACCACCGGTATGAATCATATGAATAAAGGACATTTTGCAGTCTTAAATTTGTGTATATTCAATTTTAGTAAAAATGACATCTTCAATATCAAAATATTATGAAAATGAATGTTTGGTTGTAAATTTGAAGACTTAATACTAGTATTACTGTTAGTTCTCAGCATATCCATAGAAAGGAAAGACTGAATATTAATATAAGTTCTTAGAATATCAGTTGAAAGGATGAACAGAAGACAGGATGTATTTAACATTACTTACTACAGTTGCCATTTGTTTTAATTTGGTCATTATTTAGAAAATTTATGTGGATATGTGTACTGAGCAAAGACCTTGTGCCATTATGTTTGTGGAAATGTAAAGAAGAAACAAATGTTGAAATGAAATACATGGCCAAAATTTTTGGGCAAAACATTAAAAGACTCAGGCATGTAAATGACTACCCAGATACACAGGGATATTACTGCTAAGGATCAGTTGTTCAACGTAAGTGTCACATACTGAAGTGGATATGAAAGTTATACAGTCAAACCTTAGAGCAAAGGCCACCCTTGGGAAAAACAGAATGTGACCTTTATTGACAGATGGCCTTTATTCAGAGGTCAGTTTGTTCTAAATAATCAGTATCGGTTTTTCAAAGAATGGCTTTGATTCCCAGGGTAGTCTTTATTCAAAGGTGCCTCAAACACAGGTTTGACTGTAGTTGAATGTAAATATGCTACATTTTAATCAGTTACGTTTTAATGTGCTACGACACAGTGATACAATTATGATTATAGATATGTAATGTTTGACCAATGATTAGTACACAAGATCAGTTGAAAGTCAAATAATTACATGTTCAAGAAGTAAGTACTACGGTCAATATGGTTATCCTAAAAAATTGTCGGTTTGAAGTTATGTGACTGACACATTCAGAAAAATATGACCCCAAAAAATTTTAATGATGTACAACAGTGTTTTTACTTCCTTTGTTTCAGTTTTCAGCAAAAAAGAGACCAACCCACTGTAAAACATTTGGGTTATTTAACTGCAAATCAACATGTTTTTAAGGATGGCCCTGGTGAAATATGCGTATTTCATTATATAATCATATTACCTTATTGGGAAACTGATTTTTTATAGACGTGATCTTTACATCAGCCTCTTTATCAGTACACATTCCTCCCAGGTTAACTATGAAAACTTTGGGTGATATCTACAATAAAGTAAGAAAACTTAACATTTCTAATATTTGACTTGTAGATCAGGGATTTTATACCCTAAATACATTGAAACCACTGGTATATCAAATCCATGATTAAAAAAAAAGATAATTAGAATGATTGAAAACATCTTATTTTGCCAAATCCGACAAAGGTATTAAAATTGATAACTGATCTTATAGAGAACCAGTCTACATTCCTGTGACTACTAGCTAAGTAGCTGGGTTTTTACTTTCTGTGCACTAATACTTTACAATTAACAGTCTTGATTTCTTTTTACATCAAACCTGTTCATAAAATATAAAAATCATACTCTTAAAAAAGTAACAGACCAGTCAAAAAGACAATTATAACATTTGACCTTCAAGTGTAACCTTCACATTCTAGAATGTTCCTTTTCAGTTTTTAACATTGTCCTGCTTATTCATGCCTCACAAAAATATAAAACTGTATAAATGACGTTATTAAAGAGAAAAAAAAACAATAAAACATTAAATTTACCTCAAATTCTATAGTCACGTTCAGCTTCATGAATTCCTGAACCATGGTTGATCTATCTTGTGCCCTTTTCAGTTCAGCCACACCCTTAAAGGATTTTCTGGGGCATGTTCCACTGATGTCTTCGACACAAGGTAACAAAATCATTACACATATTAATGTCAACTTTAATTCCATTCTAAAAATCCTCAAAATGATACACCTTCAATGGGGTAGACACGTCTTAAGTATGAGCCTCACTTCAGCTTATGTGTGAACAGTAATATCCAGAATTATCTACAGTAATGATGGGATTCCAACACAACAATTAACTAATTTCAAACCACCAGACAAATCAAAACATTACAATAATAAATATTATTCTCTTTAAATGAAAACCTTAAATCCAAATTTCGCTCACATAAGTAGCCATAAAGACACAATTAACATAATATAAATTAAATCTGGATATCATTTATGATGTCATTTACTATTTAATGTAACCATACAAAATAAGTTCACACATTGTAAGATTAAAAAACACTTCACTTTACTTCACATCTGGTAAGTTTAACAATATACCACATCAAATGATGTAAAAATCAAAATATCTGAACAAATTAATGTATACTGCATAAGATCACATACTATTCTACAAATGCTGTAATGTGTTTACTTACCCATAACTCTATTTATATATATATATACATACATATAGGTCAATTTCGTTTTAACCATATCCGGAATAAGATTATTAATTTCATGTTTAAATTCTCTCTGATTTAAACAAAATTAAGATGAACTTACATTAATTTGAAAAGAAAATTAATTCGAAATGTGTAACACAACAGAACTATTGACTAGTAGAAAAGTTTAAAAGATCTAGGAGCACTATATAGACATATCTTAGCAATCATAATAATGGTACATATTTCAGTTATTTACCTCCACCAAAAAACAAAAAAAAAACAATTAAAAGAATGTAACATCACATCTTTAGATACAGCTACTAGTTAAGATATTTGGCAATTGCTATAATAGCTAACTAATTGGGATGACTACTGTATAAAGAGATGAATGGTTTTAGTTTTTGGTTAGAGATTTGTGGCCCTCCACTCAATGCACTCATTTATCTAAGAGTAATTATCTTGTAGACGGAAATACATTATCAAGTAAAATTTTAAGATATTGAAAACAGATCCAAAACTAAGTGGTTGTTATATTGAGGTGGTGTTTATATTGTGGTACAGGATATTAGTGAGGTTTCACTCTACTTACATTCCATATTTCAACACTAACACTTCATTGGGCAAATCTGGAGCAATAATCTATCTTACTGACAATAAGTATCAAAGTGTACTTCATATTTTAATAGTAACTACCGTATATTCTCTAATAAACGCCCGTGGGGCATTACATTTTTGAAAGAGGGGTAGTTTGAGAACAAAAAAATAAAATTTGAAACAAGTTGCCAAATATGTTAATAAATTTAAACCACAGACTAACCTTTGAAAATTGTCCAAATGTTAGATTCTTTACACTTTTTTACGTTACAATTACACTCTTTACATTGGTCTTTTAAGTGGGGTATATATAGCAATGACTGCCGACTCTCATCTCTTTGAAGTCGCCGCTACGACCTAGGTTGAAGTGACATCACGTATAGCAGCTCCCTGGATTTCAAAAGTGTTTTCTACTAATTTCTATCGTTCATCTCGGATTAAGATAGCCTGTCATGGTAAGTCACTTTTGTTTTCTCTTGTCCAAAGGGGGGGGGCGTTTATTAGGGGAGGGGCGTTAATAAGGGGATATACTGTAATTTTTAGTGGGCCGCGGCCGTGGTCCAGTGGTTTGTGGACTGGACTTGTAACCTGGAGATCTGGGTTCAAATCCTGGTCACGGCATATCATACCCTTCTATGAAAATTTGACAAAAATTTTGATTTTCCTCCATATGTGAAGAAGTTGCCAGCACTTTGTGGAAGGGTTAATGAGTACTAGTTAGTGTATGAAAGAATACAGTCCAGGAAAACTGGTCAGGTGAATCGGTCACTGTATTTAACTGAAAAATTGTTGAAAAATGGAGTTAAACCCCAGTGACAGTAAGTCACATAAAAACAAAGAAACAAAACAAACTAATTTTACGTTTAAGAAGAGTAGATGTCATCTTATGATACTGACATAATCTCAGTCTGATAAGTTTAACTATACTGGCTGTCATAAGAAAGAAACCATCATAAAAATTCTTCTATTTTGGCCTAATATACCGACCTTGAACTTTTAATGGTATACAGCAATTTTATGGTCAATAATGAATAACAGTAAACCATATTATGAAATGTTTCAGCTAATTCCAGAATTAATTCATCTCAATTACTTGCACTTTGTCTATTTTAGACCAACATCACTTACCAGTTACTTTCTTATGATGGCCAGTATATTTTAAATAGATAATATTTATTTATTTATTGATTGATATGATTAAATTTGGTAACTTTTACCCTGATACTGAATATCACATAATACTATTCACATTTTTTTACTTGGGTTTGACTTTGGAAGAGTAATTTGGCAACTTTTCCAACTTTAATGGTGAAGACAGACCCTAGGTGGTACAGGATGGGATACAAACTAGAAGTGGTAAGGGGCTAGTTATTTCTAGTCAAAGACCATAAACACATGACCAAAAAGGCACCTACAGGCACTACATCTTGTTCTTGTTCAAACAAATTTTGAATTGCTACAAATTTTTGTCAAAAAGGGTGAGAGCATTAATAAGGGGAATGATATCAATCAGATGGAGTGATGTTGATTAGGGGAGTGGTTATAATTAGGGGAGTGTCATTTATCAGGGTAGTGATGTTAATTCGGGGAGTGTGATTTATTAGGGTAATGATGTTAATTAGGGGAGTTTCATTAATTCAGGGAGTGTCATTAATTAGGGATGATGTTAATTAGGAAAGTGATGTCAATAAAGGGAGTGTCATTAATTGGTGTGATGTTAATTAGAGGTGTCATAAATTAGGAGTGATATTAATTAGGGGAGTGATGTCAATTAGGGTGTCATTAATTGGGGGAGAGATATTAATTAGAGGAGTGATGTTAATTAGGGGTTTCATTAATGAGAGGAGTGACATAAATAAGGGGTGTGATATTAATTAATTAGGGGAGTGATGTTACTTGTGGGTGTCATTAATTAGGTGTGATATTAATTAGGGGAGTGATGTTAATTAGGGAAGTGATATTAATTAGGGGACTGATGCTACTAGAGGGTGTCATTAATTAGGTGTGATATTAATTAGGGGAGTGATGTTAATTAGGGGAGTGATATTAATTAGGGGACTGATGTTACTTGAGGTTGTTATTAATTAGGGGGTGTTTTTAATTAGGTGTGTCATTAATTAGGTTTACAGTTTATTTACAGAAATCGGCAAGTACTTGCCATCGTACACGCACGCACATACATACACACACACATATATATACAGCAACACAAAACAGCATGACATGGAACGGGAATAACATATCTATATACTATCTATATAAAATAAAATAGGTCAATAGGACCATATTCATAAATGAATATAATGTAAATTTGTCATGTGTAATTAAGTGAATTATCTCGTAATAAAAAAGCTTCCTTTAAGTATAATGATAAGTTTAAAAGATTTCTTTTACTGTTTGAGGACAAGATAGAAACAATTTACCTAAAGATGGCCAGGAAATGTTGGATAGATATTTTCTTCTAATATCACTATATTTTGTACAGCACATTAAGAAATGATACTCAGATTCAATTTGATTAAGATTGCAAAACTTACATATTCTATTTCTTTCGGGATATTATTTCTGCGTCCTAATTCTATTTCCAAAGAGTGCGAACTTAATCAAAATTTAGCAAGTAATTTAATCATTTTAATATTCGGTAATATTTCTATGTACTTAGAACATGAATAATTTTCTTTGTACTTACAAAATATGACAATTTTGACATACTGTCTATAGCAGTTCTCCATGATTGATATATTGATTTCTAATTCTGGATTTCAATATCGGAAAATAGTTTATATCACGACTATAAAATGTTTTTATAAATGAACAACCTAAATGATCAACAAGGGAATTGATACAGCCAGCCCAACAATTGGGTGTAAGCAAGGAACAATGCTCATCATAAATTTTATACATGGGGGAGTCAGTTAAAGACATAATTTTAAGCCAATATTTTACTGCTCTTTCTTTGGCTATAACACACAGGGGAAATCTACCTAATTCGCTCAAAACAGCAATGTTTGGAGCATGTTTACTAACACCTAATAATGATTTACAAAATTTTACATGTAGTTTGTCAATTTCTTTATAATCATAAACACCCCATACTTCAGAGCCATAAAGCAATATTGGAACAACCATTGTGTCAAATAGGCATAGTTTCGCTTTAATATCTAACGGAACACGGTCGAATAGAAATTGGAGATTATCATAAGCCTTTAAAGCTTGATCAGATAGTGTTTTAATAGCAATCTTACAATTACCGTTACGTGTAAAATGAATACCTAGGTATATAAATCTGTCTACAATTTCAAGACACTCATCGTCAATAAAAAATCTGACATTATGGTGAACTTCACGCTTTTCAAAAATACATACTTTTGTCTTTGCAATGTTTATCTTTAAACCCCATTCTTTCAAATAAGCATTTAAATGATTAAGTTGTGATTGTAAGCTAATAGGACATGTGGTAAAAAGAACAATATCATCTGCAAACAAAATCAAGTATCTAGACAATAATTCAATATCATCACATGATAAATTATTAACATTTATGACGTTACTAATATCATTTACAAATAATATAAATAAAAGAGGGGACAAAGGTTCGCCCTGTTTCAAACCCAGCGCGACATTAAAAACTCAGAAGTTGTCATGTTACTAGACAATTTCACGCATGATTTAACATCTTTATATATGGCTTTAAGAGTTGAAATCATTTTACAGCTCATACCGGAATTGATTAATTTAACCCACAATGCACCACGTATAATGGAATCGAAAGCTCTTTCATAATCAACAAATACGCAATATAGCTTTTTGTTTTTAGACAAAATTTTCTGGATCAAGCTCTGCAATATAAAAATAGCATCAGACGTGGAACTGTTATCTCGGAAACCAAATTGTGAGTCATCAAAAATGTGCTCATTTTCACACCAACTGTTAATCCTGTTTCACAACAGTAAAGAGAATAATTTAGCAACAACATCAATTATCATAATAATTAGGGGAGTAACATTAATTCAGGGAGTGAGGTTACCTAGTCAATTAAGGGAAGGGTGTTAATTAGCTAAATGCCAATATATTTTAAATATTCTTCTCTACAAGTGTTTTTCCATTGTGTAATAAATCAAAAAGAACACTACAGTCAACAGTTTTAACATTACAATAAACAGGAAACAAAAACTGAACTTTACACTGTAAATTAATATTCAGAGAAATATATACAGAATAACTGCATCAAAGCTGTGAAATCAATTCTGCAACAAAATTAATACAGAAAAAGCACTTTAAATTAAAAGAACAACAAAGAGAAAGAAAAAAGAATATTTAAGAACCAAAGCATTTACTTACAATACAATGCACTGTGTAGAAATCAACAACAGCAACAACAACAACAGCAACAACAACAGTGAAGAGCTTTATCTTAATGTACACATTTTCACACTGGTTAGGCAAAACGAAATGACTCCGGATTACGCAGTAGCACCAGCTAACGTAACGCACATACTCCTGCAAAAACAGGACTAACATAAACAAAAACACACACGTGAGTATAAATTTTTACTATTTTTACCACATTAACCGATAAATTTGAAACAATCAATGGTCTTACGGAATGTCTATAGTATTTCTGAATTCCGTCATGGATTTGAATGCCACATTAAATCGAAATTGAAAAAGTGTATTAGAAATAAAGTCGACAGTTGAACCAAAAATTGCGTGTGAAATTGTTTGAATTCAGCATTTTGAACAAAATATTCGTGATCTGAGCCTCTCTGATGGACATATCTTAAATAAATACTTCTATTATCAGAAGCCTGGACCAAATATTCCTGTTGACTTAAACATCTAATTCAGGAACATTATATCAGTCACTTTATAGGGAATATCTACCATCATTGTTTGTGTACCAAGTCTGGATTGTAATAAGTACTGTTTAGAAATCCAGGAATATCTGGTGTACATTTATTCATTCAGTTGGATTAGGAAATAAGTCAGTGTTAGTGTTATTAATTTATTCAGCCAGATGAGGAAATACATCAGTGTTATTCAGTTTATTAATTAAATCTTTCCTATTCTAAAAATCACAGTTGACTGATCTGAACATTATTTTGAAAACAGTGGGTTTACAAAAATAAAATATTTCAACATAAGGAACTTTGGAGCTTCACATTCATCAAAAATAAGTGACAATACATATACTGTTACTATGTCAATTGTTCACATTTTTTAATACAACTATTTAATATTTATGAAATTATAATTGAATGACATGTGTTATGTATTCTGTGTATTTGTTGAATTACTTTTTATTTGTTATAGTCTTCATATCAACTGGAAATAACATCATTTATCACTAAAAATCATATTTTGTCCTGTTTATTTCTCCATTAAATCACTTTGGATTTAAATACAGACAAAAAAATGGTACCATAAGAAAGGAAATTTAATTCTCTACAATCATTACATCCATCATAAAATGGTTAAACCATGATTTATTATAGTAAATTCAGTTTAAACACAATAGGTATCAGATTTAAATATTTCCCCATAAACCCTGATGGTACAGTGTATACAGCTGATACCTTATCTAGTGGTTACTGATAAGCCATATACTGATAGCACTGTATGAATATGTTATCTGATTTAAGTTATCCCTACGTGAGGAAAACAGAGTTTCAAAATCAAGCATTAAAAAGAAGGAAAGAAGGAAGACAAAAAATTTCGTACATAATGAATAACCTTGAATATGACCTTGGCCTTTGAGCTTAGGGTCCGTGCCTTGTGTTGGTGAACATTTGCGCCATATTATTTTGAAATCCATGCAGAAATTATAAAGTTATGGCTCAGAGGCATGAAAATGGGACAGATGGACAGTGAAACTGCTATGCCACCCTTTGGGACATAAAAATATGTTCAACTGTTTTTATCCTCTGCACCTTTAATGTATTTCAACTCTTTCGGTGCCATATTTCTGATAAGATACATTTTTCAGTGTCAAGTATTTTTTTACTTGTGCTCACCCTGTCCTCTCTCTGCGATTAACTGCGAACTTCTCCGCATGAATTGTTTGAATTAGTGGTGGATAACGCCTTCCTCAACCACAGGGGGCTAGCACGTTGGAGGGATGGAGTATAATGGGGTATTAGGCCTAAAATGTCCACACGGACCAAAAACACATATATCATATATATACATATACAAGGGTTACAACTTCCGAAATGACAGTTTCTGCACAAAGTTTGTTTAAAACTACGTAACTTTTAAAGATATCCCTCAAATTTCTAATAACTGGTGTCTACAGATAGCTAATACATTATACTACACATAACCAGTAAGCACTTTGTCCAATTCAAAACAATGAAGCAGATATTAAATCTTTTTCCTCCGAAAAATCGTCAATTTCGTTTAGTCGAACGCGACCTCGCAGCACCAAAATGATCAGAATTACCATACTAAATACACATTAAAACAACAGGTACAGTAATGACAACACATACTTACTATAAATATTACTAAAATACACTGATTTACCGGTATTTAGCATCACCAGGATATATGTATTTATATGATATACGTGTTTTGGGTCCGTGTGGACATTTTTGGCCATTATAAACCATCCCCTCTACGTGCTAGCCCCCTGTGTGTGGAAGGGTTAGTACTGGTTAGTATACAGTCCAGGAAAACTTGTTAGGTGAACTGGTGGTCGTATAATTGAAATTGTCGAAAATCGGCGTTAAACCCCAGTGACAATTAGTTACATAAAAATAAATAAAATAAAATAAACAACTTGTTTTACATCATTTTATTTCATAAGTAATTTTGATCAAAATTCTAGATAAAAAGGGGCATAACTCATCAAATATAGCTTTCAGAATAATGCCCATTGTCTTGGAACTGCACTTTGTCACGATAATCAAGTATTCCAAAATGTGTTTTCATCCTTACACTAATGCAGTGGGTAATCATTTTAGTCACGTATTGATAAGTGTCGTAATACATTTTGACCTTTGATTTAATTGTATTGACACAGATATATCACAACCTTTGATTGTATTGTACTCTCACAAATACATATTACTAAGTATTAAAAACATTTATGGTGAACAATGAGTTGAGAAATGTTCTAGTGAATAAAATTCTTCCTTTTAAAATGAAGATCAAACAAAACTAATCCAAAAGACATTTATTGTGTGATATTGTGGTGGTTAAGTGTATCACTACTGCTAAACTTCATGTCGCCATGAAACGTACACTGCGGTATCATTATTATGCACGCAGGCTAACCTTGAATGACTGAAATGCTTACATCGATGTTTAAGATGCTAACAAGGTACTTTAACTAAAATTGAAAATTTAAGATCATTCAAAATTAGTCTTTTTAAGCATATACACAAATATTCATGCCACTTCCATCAAAGAAATACCACACTATTTAGTGTCTCTTTCCAATGTGCTACTATCACAAAATGCTGTATTTTAATCAACTCAGTCATAAAACATTATTTCTGTGTAAATAATAGTTCTGTATAATTCATAGTTCTGTATAATTAATAGTTCTGTATAATTCATTAATAATTATTAGTTATGTTATAGTCATTATAATTAATAGTTATGTATAATTAATGGACAAAAAAGTTAACAGAAAAATACTTCACAATAATTTTATTATTCACACTTCATTGTATGTAACATCGTAATAATGACCAAAGGCTGTTGACGGCCCATAACACATTACATATTAATAAAACATAATGTTGATAATAAAGGTAACAATCCAGAGTCTCTTTTTAAACATATTTTTGCTAAAATGGCATTTTTTAATAGCAAAACTCTAGCAAATGATATTCATATCTGATAATTAACTTAAACATTGAGTAATAAATCTGTAAGAATTCAATAGAATACAATTTTTTAGCTTACAAAAAAAATGGAAAGATTTTAAGCATGAAAGTTGCCAAAGATAATCTTATCCCATCAAATGACCCCAGTCTAAGACAGCCACCAGTTCACAATATCAAAGGGCAAAACTCTTCATTCAGGAGCCACTTGACAAACAGAATGTTATTTTAGCATTAATGCAACCACCTGTATTTAATCAAGCTGAAGTTAAAGGGCCTAGACTCCAGATTCATGTGTTTTTAACACTTCAGAAACAACAAACAACAAATTGTTAAATAAAGGTCTATCAAGGATTTAAGTACAATGTTCATTTAAAACACACCTAAGTATTCAAACATAAAGAAACACATTGAAAGCATCTGTTAGATAATAGAAAAATGTCATCATTCAGTTTGAATTCATCAATACAATGATTTTATATTCACAAAACATAATTTACATAACCAAAAATTAAAAAAAAATACTTATTGTAGATTTCAAGTAACATACTTGAAATACTATAATTTAGTTTGAATTTATTTTCAATATATGTATCTTATTAAGAACTTAATCAATATAATATTATGTATCCTATTAAGAACTTATTCAATATATGTATTCTATTAAGAACTTATTCAATATATGTATTCTATTAAGAACTTATTCAATATATGTATTCTATTAAGAACTTATTCAATATATGTATTCTATTAAGAACTTATTCAATATATGTATTCTATTAAGAACTTATTCAATATATGTATTCTATTAAGAACTTATTCAATATATGTATCCTAGAATTTAATATATGCATCCTAGAATTTAATATATGCATCCTAGAATTTAATATATGTATCCTAGAATTTAATATATGTATCCTTGAATTTAATATATGCATCCTTGAATGTAATATATGCATCCTTGAATTTAATAATTAATGCTTTAAAGATTTACAAACGATATTCAACTCACTGAGGTGACTCAGATATAAGTGTTCATCATAAGACATTCCTCTAGTCTTAATCAGGAATCTAGTCTTTTTAATTAATATTCTTAAAATCTTTAAACTCAGTGACAAAATTGAGTGTTTTCCACTCCTTAACTAGGATGATTAATTCTTGTTTCCAGTACTTTCCAATAAACAGTAACATCCAATCATAATGATCCAAGAATATTTGTCAATTTCGTGTTCACATCATTTAGTCTTGTTCTATATCCACAGTTTAATGAATTATTTGACACAAGTGACTCTAATACCATCATGCTCTTCTCAAGGTTACAAACAACGGCTTCAGTTTCGTCCTGAAATTGTTTAAGCAATCAATAACATAACATTATACAACTAAGCACAGCTTTTTTTCAAAATAAAATAGTAAAAACATTTTAATAAAAATATTTTCATTAGCATTCATCTTTCGACTTTAATGTCACTGGCTTTCATTCTGACTGAGGGAAATAGTTTTCTTCAACTTTTTTCACCGGGGTTTAATGTCATACCAAAAAGCAGGGTCAGTGACAACAGCTTTAACTGTAGAGGAAGACCCCAGGCATACAACTGTGTAGACCACTGACTGTCTGTAAGCTAACTGCCCCCACAGATGTGAAATTAGGAATTTGTACACACAGCAGAGAGAGAAGCCAGATGTTTCTGAATTTGCTTTCATTACAAAACAAGTTAAAATTATATGCAAAATACAGGTTTCTTTTTCAATCAGTGAAACGCTAAATAAAGGCTCATCCACTCCCCACTTAAGTAAATATATAACTTTATCATCAGATTAAAAAAATTCATCAAGGTCAACAACTTACAGCATATCAGCACTAGGTGCATGATATGTTATCATATCCAAAATAATCATCATGATAGTACAGTGTAACCTCTGAATACTGGACACTGTCTGGACCAAATTTCCAGTTTTCAGAGAGTTCCGGTATTCAGATAGGTTTCCAACTGAAATTATTTCAGTGATCATAGACCAATGATATTTGTGTGTGTATTACATTGAACTGCAGTGTATATTATGTATATACTAAGTTGTTAATATTTTGCATACTCATCAAAATGATTTACACTTTAAAATATTTTATATCTGATTAAGAATGTTCAGAAATAAATGGTCTTAAAATTCTAGACAAGCTTGATACCAATCATTTGTTATTTTGATCAAGCAATGAAAAATATTTTATACATAAGATCATTTTAAGGGACACCTAGCAAAAACAGTCAACGTTGCGTAGCACAACAAACATATTTTCACACTAGTGGTTCATGAAGACGGGTAAACGTCAGATCTAAGAAGATGTATTTTAATCTGACACCCATAAATTGGTGTAATCGATAGTAATTAGACCAGTCAGTGTTACGCATTGAGTAAAACATAACTTATTTAAAAGATAACTTACTTCTATCTGTATGATAGTGTTTTTCACACATAAGTTATTATTTCATGAGACTGCTTAAATAATAGATGTTTGACACATATGTTAATTTGGGGGCCAAAATCATGTTGTTTCATAATAATGTGGACCCTCCAGGTCAGTACACAAAATTTTGACACCTTGGAAATGTCGGTGTCCAATATTCAGAACAAAAATAAAGAACAGTATAAAGTTCGTAGTGCGGAAAGATAGTCTTGTTTCTGGAATTTAGAGAGTACGGTATTTAGAGAGTGTTTTACATAGGATTATATAGAGAGAAAATCAGGACTTAGAAAGTCGTCTGATTTTCAGAGAGTTCCGGTATTAAGAGTCCAATATTCAGAGGTTACACTGTATTTATACAAACTATTTGCTGCTAATTTTTATTTGAATTTAAAAAAAAATATATCTTCATCCATTGACATAAACATACATATAACTAGTGAAGTCAGATAAGACATTTCAATACAAACATGAGCTATTTGAAATATGTTCTTTATCATCCATATAAGGTCATATTGAACAAATAATCACATTTGCTTTAACCCTTGCTAGATATGGTTTTTGATAACGAGTCATTTAAACATCCCCAGTCATGGATTACCGGTAAACAGAGAATTAGGGTCAAACAGATAATAGAGTGTACTCAATTTGTCTGTATTCAACATTTGCCTATCATTACAACAATTTCATAATTCTTGTTTTTACAATATACTCACAACATTATCATCCAGTTTCTTTCTTTTTGTGGCAGGCTGAAATAGAGGAAATAAACATTGGATAAAACAAAAACTGACAGTAAAAAACATGTTCATAAAACAAGTTTGATTGCAAACATTTTATATGGTAAAAGAATTCAACTATCCGACTTGAACATGGTATTAAAATAAAAATTCATTGTATCAGTGAGCAATGCAACTTTTGTGCTTTGGTATAAATTTACAAAGATGGACAACGGAAGAATGGATTCCAAAACATCAGAAGAGGATGAAAAGTTACACCTAAAATGAGTATTTATTTCAATACATCAACAAAAAAAAATTCTTCTAAATTCAAATTCAAGAATGAGGGAAATAAACATCTTCAATTTAGAGGAGGAAATGGACCCTTCAGATTATAAGAGGAAAAGGGACTAGCAACGAAAATCAAGTTGTTATTTTAATCACAGTGGACTCTCATTGGCTCGAACTTGCAGAGACTTACAAAATCAGTTCCAGTTTTCTGGACTTGAACATTTGACCCCATGAAATAGTTGTTTCACTCATGTATTTTGTATTGTATTAGTGTTGTTTATAGTGATATATATTGTGACCATATAACAAAATGTACATAATAAATTTTAATTTAAGAAAATACCTTTCCTATAAGAGACATGAATACTGTCATTTTGTAACTCATTACTGATTATTTCCAGGGCTTTTTTTCCTTCTATAGTAAGGGCCATTTATAGGTGTCTTCCCCTGAGGAAAAATCCTTAAATTCATGCAGATTTCCTCTAAAATTCAGTTTGCATCAAGTTTTTTCTTCCCTTTTGCAAAACTACAGTGTTATTTTTTCCCCAAATTTAAGAAAGGCCCCTTCCCATTCCCGTGAAAAAAGCCCTGATTTCACAAATAATTATAAAGTAACCACTAGTTCCTTTACAAGTTTGTATTCATATTGTTCAATGATTATATTGTTCAAAGTTTATTCAAATGATATATGTCTTCCAGTATACTACTAGTACCACTTTATTACATATGTATGTCATTGCCATAAAATTACACATATTGTAAATAACAAAATCAATTTCAATAATATAATATAATAAAATATAATTACAAAACATATTGCAAAAATTCACACAATAGGTATTATCATAAGTTAATCTTCACACACAGTGGTCATATTATTCTGAAGTTGTGAAAATGCATTGTTCGACTTTGACATGTAAAAATTCAGGGGACCTGATCATTGGTTCGAGCAATTCGAGTTTATGTGGTTCTAGTCATGTGGAGTTGAACTAAATAGAACATATAACAAAACAGTTAGGACCAGAGAATGAATTCTTGTTTTCCAGGTTGTTTGAACTTAATGAGTTCCAGCCAACGAGAGTCCACTGTATCTAAAAAATATGAAGTTATATTGAATGTCATTTCGAGAATAAGGAAAACAGAAATCTTCAGAATGGAGGAGGAAAAGTCTCACTCCTGAAGTGTGTTTTAATACCTCAATACTCTGAATGTCATTTAACATATCCCTGGATACCACATCATCCTGATTATGTTGTTGTTGTAGTTGTTGCTGCTGCTTTTGTTGTTGTTGTTGCTGCTGTTGTTGACTCTCTACTTGATGCTTTAAAAGTGTTTCAGACTGTATCCTAAGGTACTTCATTTCATTGTATTCACTATTAATATGTGGAGTCTGTAATGTATTTACAATATTTTTTTTGTTTTTATGTAACATTGTCACAGGGTTTAACTACAGCAATATTTTATGTATATACTAACCAGTACTAACTTACCCTTTCACAAAGAGCAGGCAACTTCTCCACAAATGGATGAAAATCAACATGTTTGTCAAATTTTCATAGAAAGGTATCACCTGCTGTGACCAGGATTTGAACCTGGATTGTCACTTACACTGACCAGCACACTAACCTCTGGACCACGGTCACTTACAATAAATGTAACAAGTTTAGAAAATTTCACATTTTTTATGGCACTACAATACAGTGTAGGTAATCTTGTTTAGCTTTGATTTAAGTTTGGCTGGGATCCATTAAAACAATTGAACAAAACCACCCACTTTCTAATCAGTGATTTAACAAATTCACTGATCAAGGGGAAAAACTAGATGACTATTAAATTTCTCATGTGAACAGTTATATATTTCATGTGTAAGTTTAGTGGGTCATTCTAGATATATCGAAATAATCTCAACTTACTGAGATCAGATCAGACAGGATCAATCAATCATGTCATAAATATAAACCCAAAACTGTGCAATATGTAAAATATTGGATTGCATGAGGCATATAGTGCCAAAGAGAATTTAATACTTAACATTTTAAATAGTTTGAGTCTAATATCTAATTTATATTACTGCATTCGGTATTAAAGTTTATAAAAATGATTCAAGTGAAAGAAATATTATAAATTAGTGACAGAAAATATTAAAGACTGAAACATGGTATCAAAATAACAGTCCTTCTTTCACAAACCCCATGGGTAGCTTCTCGAATGAAACAAAGTCTAGAGCATGAGTTTACAAAATGTCCACAGTAGTACCTTTGTAAAATATACACATTTAATATTGGCCTAACACATTAATGTAGGGCAACTATCGGGTATAATCAGTATTACATTATAAAAACATTACCAAAAAAACAGACAGCAAAACCTGAAGTACTAAAATATTTTGTACTTCAGTGTGAAGGATATGTTTAGAAAATGTGCGAACTTTAGACTATTCAAAATTTTTAAGTGTTTGCTCAAAATTTTCAATCCAGCAAAAATAAATTTTTTGTCAAGTAAAACAACTATCTTTTTCTGGCCCAATTTCAACTGCATGTCAAATATTGTATACCTAATACCATATCTCTGATCACACACAAGTTAGCTACAAGTGTAAAACAATCAATGTAAAGACATCCATAAAAAAATGTTCGCTGTAATGTGACCCAACATTTTTTGAGTGGGTAGGTAGGTTGGGATTTTTTTCAGAAAGCGATTATTAATAACAAAAGGGTAAAAAATATTTTTGTCCTGGGAGGGTTGAAAAAGTTGAGTCATGGCAATTTTTACCAGCTGGTTGCATTACAGCAAACAAATTTATCTAAGGATGGCCTAATGGTATTAACCCTTCTGGAAATCCAGGTATATTAAACCAGATGAATTTTTAAACAGGAAACCCAGGTATATTAAACCAGATGAATTTTTAAACAGGAAACCCAGGTATATTAAACCAGAACTGAATTTTTAAACGGTACACCTAC
The DNA here is from genome assembly GCA_008271625.1 of Lutraria rhynchaena. Classification (NCBI taxonomy): domain Eukaryota; kingdom Metazoa; phylum Mollusca; class Bivalvia; order Venerida; family Mactridae; genus Lutraria; species Lutraria rhynchaena. The sequence goes on along the minus strand of VIBL01000001.1, from coordinate 11,228,525 downwards.
GTGTATTAAACCAGAATTGAATACATAAACATTATTTTTGCAAACTTGATCTGATAAGCAAAGTTTTGTGTTCATATATATTTTCATGTTTTCAACAGTACAATACTACATTTTATCTCCATTTAAGATTACAAGTGATGTAAGATATAATTTTGAAATGAATTTGCTTGTTTTATTCTTGTTTTTTTGACAGTATTTCAAATATATATTAATAGGCAGTTAATCTAACCAGTTTTCCTGAATTCTATACCAGGACCTACCTTGTTCCTTGCAATCACTTTTACATAAGGAAAGCAGGTGGACTCAAGATAAGGCCCAAGATAACAGGTGAAGACACAATAAAGAATATCAAGTCATCTTTTAACCCTTTGCCTCATAAACATATTCTGGACTTCCAAATTCAAAGCAAACATACAAAACATCAATTTATTTAAGAAAATTAGGTTATATCTCCCTGACAGAGTGAAAAACATTGTGGTAAAAGAAGCCATTACTCATTACAAGCAATGGTTTCTTTTGCCACAATGTTTTCAAAAGTCGTCTACTTCAGATATGAGGAAATGCGGCATTATGAGGCAGCGGGTTAAAACAACTTGACAAGAAATACATTAACTATAACCTATTTTACCTTACTAAGAAATGCCACAACTTTATCTTGTAGAGCCTGATTTTCACCAAGACATTCTGGAACTAATGTTTCATACGGTGTACTCTCAGCAAAGACAGTAAATGCCTGAAGTGCTGTATGATAAACTAAGGGATGTCCATCTGTTAATAGTGCGTTAAACAATGCTGGAATTTTCTTTAATATTAATGGTTGCTACAAGAGATAAAAAAAATGCAAAATTAGCGTATATAAGAGAATTTAATAAATGTTAGTATGGGACTTGAATGTTATGATAAGCTGCCTGAAATTGTAAAAAGAATTTTAGTGGGGAATTCATTTTAAAAATATAGCAGTAAGTCTTCATAGATCTTGTAGAAACACCAATCATGGTAAGCTAAAGTTGCACAGGTATGCTATAATAATGTATCTAAGCAGCTGTACAAAAATTACCATAATGACCAATAATACAAAACCTATTAAACCTTATCATGCAGTATTCCCAATTACCGATAAGCAATGTCCCCTGCTGAATTCAGCCACGACTGTGGTCCAGTGGTTAGTGCACTGGACTTGTAACCCGGTGATACGGGTTGGAATTCCGGTCACGGCAGGTCATACCCTTCATCGAAAATTTGACAAAATGTTGATTTTCCTCCTTATGTGGTGAAGTTGCTGGCTCCTTGTGGAAGGGTAAGTTAGTACTGATTAGAATACAGCCCAGAAAAAAAGTTAGGTGGTTAGTCCCCAGAGATGATGTCACATAAAAACAAACAAAAACAAACAAACTGCAGAATTTATTTTAAGCAGTACTGATAACAAATGGTAAAGGTCGTTCTCAGCAGAGTGTAAATACAGCATGACCTGTAACTGCACTAAGCTTGATAAGGGTTAAGACATTTTTTGTAAGTTTTCATTAAAATGCCTTTCATGAGTGAGTTTTGAGTTAAGATTCTTTTAGAACAAATTCATATACAGTGCATAGCATAAAGAATAAATCAACAAATTAATAAGATGACAAAGGTTCTTTACCTTAGGGTCAGATGAAAATTTCACCTTTTTACAACACTGCAGGAATCCACAAGCAGACAATTTTAAATCCAAATAGCTATTTTTTACTTCCAAAAGAAGTAAATCAAATATCTGAAAAACATAAACTTAGGTTTAAACTGTATTTATAGTGTATCTTCAGCAAAACAAGGTAGTAACACCATGAATACAAGGAACAACATAGAACCTTGTTGAACTAATACAAACTCAAAACTTTATCTCGGTAGAAGCAAGTAGTCTTGGCTGAAAGGTGTGTGTAAGTAACAAGAAATCTGTTCTAGAAATGGTGTCATCAAAGTTTACAAACAATCCTACAGAACAATCACATCAGCATACTATTCACCAAACATTCTTTGACCTATATAGCTTTAAATAGCAGTGTGGCCAAGTGGTTTAGCTCTTCACATGGAGTCCTGGGTTCAAGGTCATGAAACTTGAGATCGGTCTCCAAGCTCAAATCTTGTCTTTTATAAAGTTCTTAAGTTAATTACGATCATACAATAACGAAATTATTGATACACTATTGTGACAATATAATTGGTATGAATATGTATTTAAACATTAATCAGCTCTATCTTTTCAACCATAATACTCTAAGAATGGAATTGTGATTTGAACTCAAAGACTGTTCTCAAGTTTTATAACCTAAGGGCCTGAGTTTAAATTTCATTAATGGAGAGATTCTACCACACAAAAGTTATCCTTGAATGGGTCATTATCGATGAAAGTTACCAAAGCAATCATTATGTGATAACAATGTATTAGACAATAAATTGTGAAACAAAAAAATGAAAACTTTATTATGTCAAGAAAACATGAACTGAAATCATCAGATCAATTTATCAAAAGTCACCAGCTATGTCAGGTATCAAATTTATTCTTAAGTAATTCAAGTTATCTGTGACTTATGTTTTTATTATACAGTAATATACACTTAATTTTTATTCAAATTTTTGGGTATCTGTAAGATTATTTCAGTCAGGTTTACTATTAATGTAGCAGTACAGAAGCATATTGTATGTTTGTGATTGAATGATATTTTCACTGACTGATAGCCTTGACTTAGAAAATCTTATCTATAGAAATGACTTATTGAGTGTCAATCATAATTATTTTAATCAAACATATTTTCTCACAGTATTTAAATTTTGTTAAAAAATGATATCATGACATGATGTAAAGCAAATAAGAACCTTGTTAATATGTTCATTCTTCAAGTCAGACACCATTAAACCAGATAACTCCGTTAATCTTGATAAACATTTAGTACAGATTGTCTCCCCTGACCAGTCACTATTCCATATATTTAATATTGTTAGTATTTTCTCTGTTGCTGCAGATAATAGTAGATCATTGCCTGCTTCCATGGTACTGCTATAGCTATTTAGAAGCTTTACTAAGTTCTTCAAATTCTGTGACTAAAAATAAACCATTGAATTCAACAATAAGTCATATTCAAAAATTGCTCTGAAGTATTCAATTATCATTTTTATGACTAAAGTGGTTTAAATAACTGATATGAGGAAACATGTTTTAATCTTTTCAATTCAAAATGTAGGAAATATATAATAAAGATATCGATAGATAATTAAGACTCACTTTCATTTCTAACTACTAAAAATACAGAAACATAACAAGGTAAATAAACATTTATATGTTCGTCATAATCTATTTGGGATTGATCTCCCTTTGTTTTCGTATAAATAATACAGTCCAGATTTCCTTCACCCTGGATTATCTAAAACCATGGATTATCCAAAATACTGCTTCAGATCCAACAATTTTGGACAATCAAGGTTCTACTATATATAGATCCTGAATGAACATCATGATAACAACTCGGTGACTGCGTCAGGTAATAATCTGCTAAAATTCTAAATGTAACACAAGAAAATAAACAATATGATTCATTTCTCCTTACCAAGGGAACTAAGTCTGAATATGACTTCTTGTTGTTAGAAATGAAGGCTTGTAATGGTTCTGAGGAATGTTTAAATAATATTGTCCAAGTAGCCTGTGTGATTGTGGAAGGTACAGCAGGAACGATTATCTCACACCACAATCTAACATTACTTCCTGGATCATAGTGTTTCATAATTTGACTCTGAAAGTAAAATATGTCACATAAAGTGTAGAAACTTTGAAAAATAGAGTGTTGACATTCACCCTTCAGAGATAAATAGGATAGTTATCTGGTAGCCAGGGAAATTGTACATTAATGTATGCAATACTTTTGTAACGAATGTAGTTAATCATAGCACCACTTCACCGCAGTTCATACCGTTCGATGAAAATTTGACAAGTGTTGATTTTCCTCCATATGCGGCAAAGTTGCCGGCACCTCTGGAAGGGTAAGTTAGTACTGGTTAGAATTACAGTCCAGGAAAACTGGTTAGGAGAACCAGCTACTGTATATAACTGTTTAGTGAAAAAAAATAAAGTACCACTGTAAGTAATAATACATTATGTTACCTACTATGAAGAAAAGAGCTAACATCATCAACATGACAGTTCTTGGTCTAATTGTATAATAACTGTATCTCTATAATATCTGATGGATATATCAGGGTGAAGAATAAGTCACAAGATAAATGAACAATATCATTCATTGACTTCATTATAGCACATTAAGAATGAATATGTGTTCACAAGAATTCCCTTCAGACATAAAGCGACTAGATTTTGTATGAAAGAAAAGGAATGTTTCACCAGCTGAATAAAAGGTGTGCCAGAGAAAAGAACCTTTCACCTCTGCACAGGTATGAAAGGGAATATCCAGCCATATAATAACTCAGCAAAGCCCTATTCCCACCAAAAAGGTTGATATTCCCATTTATACTTGGTGCAGAGAAAGATTCCTATAAATGAACACGATTTTCCTGAAAACCATATAAATTAAAATAGCCAATGATGGATTTATAAATGGTGAACCTTTTCATATCTTATCTATTTACCTGATGGTCAGGTGCGAGGAATTTTATAAGCCTCTTCAACAGTTTGACAATATTGCATGGAAAGCTTGCTACACTACAAAGATCCAGCAACAGTCTAGTATGTTTATAACACAGATCAGCTGAACCAAACCTAAAAACAAAAACACCCCAGTATGAAGTTTACAGCATTAACATAAACAGAATTGAAGAAGGGAGATCACCCATTGGTGGACATAGTCACGCTTGATATTAAGAGGTCTGAGTACTAACCAGTTTATACATTGAGATCTTTCAGACTGTGATTTTTACAGTAATACGTAAATAAGTTCAAAATGACAAGGGATCAGTAATGTAGCAGTGTTATACCAAAAACGCAAAGTCTTTCATTATGAAACAGCTTGTAACATTCAAAAACATACAACAATATTTGCCTTCTCTATCATCAAATTTAACAAATCATTACCATACCTGCAGTAGTTGACAAATAATTTGTAATACTCTATTGAACAAATTACCTAGCAAATGAAGGTATGAGAACCAATATTTGACATTCAGAATACTAGTCAGGCAGTATGCCGAAGTGACTGAAGATTCAAGTCCAAATTTCTTATACAGGATGATCACCAACTGATTAAATAATTGTTCCATATTTTGAGTAGACTTTTATTTTACCATAACATATGAACACTTAGCAATATAAAGCAGTTACCTTGCAGTAAAACACCAAATATCTTCAGCCAGAGAGGAAACATAATGATTATTGGAAAACAACTGTTTCAGCAGACAAATCTCCTGTAATTGTAAAGTACAGGTGAAATTATTAACAAAGATTAAAGGCACTTAACATTAGTTCTATGAAAAACAACAAGGTAATTCTAAGGAGATAGGAGCATATATAAAAGCAAATTTAAGCAAAACTGATAAATGTTTTGTTAATTAATTAACTCAGCATTTTAATTTGTCCAGTACATCAAATGAATATTGCTTGACTATCACAGAAAAACACAAATCTGCAGTCTAATCTCAATATAAAAGCATTACGTATGAGGATAGGAAATAAGCCATGAAGTTAGGCACCTTGTCACTTATTAGAATAATATCAACTGTATTTTTAACATATTTTTATTAAACAGGGAATTTTACAAATTCTTCACAGAATGCCCAGTTGAAATAAAAATTCAATGATGTTTTCCATTTCAGAACAAAACAATGTACAATATTTACAGCTACATATAATTTACCAGGGTATTAATGTTTACAACCACATATGTAACTTACCAGGGTATTGAAATGTTTGGCAGGCAAGCTTCCCACAAGGCCACACATATGTACACATATATACTCATACAGTGAAACTTCTTTACCTCCTTGCGTTCTTGGTAAAGTCAAAGTGGAACTCAACTCTACGTAACCTTTATAAAATACACACAATATCATAATTAGACCTTTGTACTGAGGTTCCCATCAAGATTTGTATCTTCATACTTAACATACAAAAAACAAAACAGTCTGTGAAAAAAACATTTTTGTTCCTCAAAACATTCTGAACAAACCAAGGGAGATAATTGATATAATTGGATATTCTCTGATTGCCAAGACCAGACCTGCCAATACTTCATAGTCTGACACAATGAACTCATTCATACCAAATGAAAAATGAAAAATAAACAAATAAAATACAACACACCACTTACATTGATTAACAGCATAGAAAACCAAATCAAATATTGAGAAATTAGTTCCTTCATCATTATAAGACATCCAACTTTTCATTATTTCGTCTGAAATAAGAATAACAATACCAGTATGGATATATAGTTTGAACTAAATATAGCCAAGGCACAGTCATTATAAGACATCCAACTTTTCATTATTTCGTCTGAAATAAGAATAACAATACCAGTATGGATATATAGTTTGAACTAAATATAGCCAAGGCACAGTCATTATAAGACATCCAACTTTTCATTATTTCGTCTGAAATAAGAATAACAATACCAGTATGGATATATAGTTTGAACTAAATATAGCCAAGGCACAGTCATTATAAGACATCCAACTTTTCATTATTTCGTCTGAAATAAGAATAACAATACCAGTATGGATACATAGTTTGAACTAAATACAGCCAAAGCACAGTTATTTTCAAACCATCTTGACCAACAGTAAGACCATTAGAAACTATAGTTTTATTCTACAACAGTATATCCATAACAAACGTGAGATAATACATCCAAGACCAGTTTATAGTCTCATGTAACTGAAGGGTTGTTCTGAATACTGAGTAGTAAGTCAGCATATACAATGTACATGAAGTTAGAATTATCTTTCATCTGGTAAGACAGGATAGTAATTGGAAACACAAGTTAAGTCAAAACTTAGAGCGATCTAGGAAGTTTGCAATGACAAAATCTAACAATACTGAAGTAATGAAAAATCATTTTGTCTGCAATTGAGTTAGAACATGTCAATAAAGATGAACAATTTCTAGCTCATATCGTGAGCACCTCACACAATTTGAAGAGCACATTGAAATTATTGAGTTTTGTGTACCTGTATGTTTTGGTAAACAGTCAGCAATTTTTACCAGAATTTGAACAACAGCTAACCTACTGTCTGGCTTGATATCTAAAATAAAATAAAAATCACATCTCATCACACATGAGAAGCAAACAGAAAATCCGGAGTTAGTAATTCATTAATTAGTAATTTTTGCACAGCATGAATGTCATAAAAGCTGCACAACTTTTCTCACTGTTGTATTTTTGATATTTTTCTATTTTTGATATTTTTCTATTTTTGATATTTTTCTGTTTTTGATATTTTTCTATTGTATTTTTTATATTTTTCTGTTGTATTTTTGATATTTTTCTATTGTATTTATGATATTTTTCTATTGTATTTTTTATCTTTTTGTATGAGAATTTTTTTTTCTGTAAGTTTAATATGTTTTTTATGTACAAACTAAAAATTAATGAACTGTGTTACCTATATACCTCTTCTCTTGTTATGAATGTTTTTGTGCAATCTTTTTTAACTTTTTTTACATTTACTTAAGTTGAAAAACTTTGAAAAATAACACAAATATAACTGCTGCATGGGTAAAGGTTGAAAATTTACAAAACATCGGAAATCTTGAATTCGGTGCCTCGCACACAATAAAAACCAGTAGAGCCCAGACCTGATAAAAACCAGAAGCTCCGGAAAATTCCAGAAAACTTTTAAGTATGCTGTGGTGGTAAAGAATATATATATTTCAGGACATATAAATCTGTCACAGAAGACAATACCTTTCACATACTGAATCATAGTTGAGAGGAAGGTTCTGTTTGTTACAACAAGCTGTAGCAATGGTTCAATACCATTCACAAGATGCCTCCGTATATCTTCAATACAGCTAGTAGATATTCTCACAGCATCCAGTGATGGTGGAACACATCTGTATAAAACATTCTCAGCACATAAATTCCACTCAAACTTTTGACATAATGACATTGTTGAACGAATAATGAAATGACAAAAAGTAATCAATAGTCAAGAAGTATAAACAATTACAAACTTATTGAATAGAAAAAAGACAAATGCTCAGTTCATCTGAAGGGAATTTATCAATTTGTAATACAATAGACAGTTTTGGACTCTATAAATGCAGACATTTCACTGTAACTACAAGAGAATTGTTGGATAATTGGCAGACTTACATATTTAATTAGACGATACACTTATTACAGAATCAATACCATGTGACTTAAAACTCCATAAAAATCATCTTATTTTCATTTACTAAGTAGACAAGGCAATTTAGTCACTTTGAAATGCTTTAAAAAAACTCAAGTTTGTCACAAGAGAATTATTTTAAAGTCTGAGGTAATAACTGTACCGGAGAATGTTGGCAATCATGTCCAATACTGAAGTCACGCATTCACCAACATGCAGAATAAAACTGTCTAACAAAGATATGACAACTCTGAGTTGATAACCAAGCAACTTCAAGGACTTCTGAAAAGCCGCCCCATCACCTTGAGACAAACTCTGAAAAAAACACATACAGGAATTCAACTCGAGGTTGGTAATAGATGATCATAATAATGCATGCCCACAAAAAGTAAACTCTTGAGTATAATTTCATTCATAAATACTTATTTTATTGATAGCTAATAAATATGAAAGTGAGTTAAAGGTAGTTAAGAGCTTTATTGTAGCAAACAGTGACTGATCATTGAGGTACTCAATGAGACATTATAAATATTTGGAAAGTAATGATTATTGTATAACTGAAAAAAACAGTGTAAAACCTCGTGAAAATAATTTGTACATAATCACATGTCATTATGAGCAAGATAAGCAATATGTACCATTTCTTGATTTTCTCCATCAGGTGGAGCAAGTTGTAACAAGTATTTATAGCCATTCATGATTTCCCCACATAAATGTATCACCATGGTGTCAATATTTAGTGCGTCCTTGACCCAGTTTTTGTGCCGCCCTGACAACCGTGAGATAGACTTCCATAGACTGACTACCAATTTCATATCTAGACTGGTTACTATTTGACAAACTTCAAACAAGCCTTGACACACTGAAAACAATTTAACAAACATATGAGACACAGTCTGAGGTTACTGAAAAAGATAATGCATGGATGGTTGTGAGATAAAACAAATTTTAATGTTTTGTTCTTTTTATAACTTTTAAATATTGCTAAAAATCAATCAAGTTTGTGAGAATTGATTTTAATGTGAAATAATTTCCAGGCACCCAAAAATAATAAATGATCTTAGAACATATAAAATATTTTTTTCTTTATTCCAAGTTCAGTAAACTCTTTGTCCTCAAATTTTTTAAACAAAAAACTTTTTATAACTAATACCTATTTTAAAAAATCAATTCGGTTATAAGTGATTAATTATGTAAGTGACAAAATTTTCATTTCATTGTTAAGCACAATTCCAAAACAAACCAAAACAAAGATCATCCACATTTTGTTGACTGACTTCATTTCCAACATTTAAGTTCTCCAATAACCCAAGGAGAGCCTGAAATCAAGAATTAACAAACACACTATATAAGTTAGCTTTAACAAACCGTTCTGTCCATCAGCAAACGTAAATCCACAACAGCATCTGTATGGAACACTTTAGAAGGCTAAATTTAGCGCACATTTTTAACTTACAAGACACCAGATTTATAGCAAATTTTTAAGAATTCATCGGCACATAGCATACATACAGTCAAACCTGATTAACTGCAACCTGTGGCTAAAGGCCAATCTTCATTCATTCTCCAATTCATTTATAAGAACGAGCAAATCTCAGAATAAAGCAGTGATTTTTTTCTTTCTTTGTTTGGGTCCACTAAACGGACCCTTCCCAATTCGAAAATAAAGACATTTTTCCCAACACCCGACCTAAAAATTTCCAATTTTGCCTTCACACTGCACTTATTTTCCCAACTGGACCAGACCCTTTCCCAAAATTGCAAAAAATCACTGTAAAGGCCAATAGTGCATCAAAGCCAAATTTTGTTCCTGTCTTAGGCAGCTCCATCTTCAGAATTTTGACAACAAAGTGTTCAATTTCAAGGAGTAAAATGATTAAAAAGGACAGCTTTTTCCCATTTCAATAACCTATAGGTTCACTTCAAATAACTAGCAACCTAAACTCAATTTTAAGTAAATCAATTTCTGAACAAATAAGTGTGTTGCATAGTATCACAAAACAGGTTTCTTTTTCTAGATAGGCTAAAAAATATAAATAGATGGTTTTTATTGGAGGACTTTTTGCTATGTTCAGAAATTATAACCTCAAAAGTATGTATAAAAACAATTACCACTTGAAGCGCATGAGCTTTCTTGAACAACAAAGACAAAGATTCAGTGAGACCAGGCAGTATGTCTCCATATAACTCGCCACTCTCCTGAAAAATAGATACTGAATATGAAAGAAATGTGGGTTTGAAATTCAATAACATACATGTATATTGAATACAATACAAGCACAGGTTTGATTGTTCAATACATAACCCAAACAGGTTCTTCTAAGCATAAGAAACAGTTGCTCTGTGATTCAGGTGCTCACCACTCAACCCAGGTACACAATGAGGCCTTTCTTACAACAATGTAGGTTTGCGTTACATGACTCAAACTTTTAACAGTGGTTAGGTAAGCATTTGTTTGGTGTTGTTAACATTATAATATTATGCTTGTAATGAAAATGAAACACTGGAATACAGAACAAAAAAAATGCTAGTCATAATTTCTAAAAATATTTTGGGGCCAGGGTATTTATTAATGGGTCAGTCATGTAACTGCAAACCAACCATTTTGTAAGGATGGCCTGAATTTGAAAACTAAATTAATTTTCATATTCATTCAGGTTAATGATGGGTACAGAATTATCTTCTGAGTCATTGATTGTAAATATGAGCCTGAAAACTTGGAGAGGCTCCTTACATGAGTGTTTATTTTGATATTGGGAAATGAGGGTTCAAATATTTAGAGTAATTGGACATCTTCTTTATTTTTGTAGGGACCTCCATGGTAAAGTGGTTGTGGTTTCTGACTAATAATCACTAGCCCTTCTTCTTACTAGTGAAATTAATATGAGCAATTGCAGCTTGATCAGTAATGGTAAGATTGAATGTAAGTGATGCTGGTTATAAAAGAAACCATTTAATAAGTCCACAATAAGGCATTTCCAGTTTACCCCTGTATTGCAGTTACACATAAACCACATATATCACATAAACCACATATATCACATAAACCACATATATCACATAAACCACATACATCACATAAACCACACCCATCACATAAACCACACCCATCACATAAACAACACACATCGCATAAACCACACACATCACATAAACCACACCCATCACATAAACCACACACATCACATAAACCACACACATTATATAAACCACACACATCACATAAACCACATACATCACATAAACCACACACACCACATACATCACATAAACCACATACATCACATAAACCACACACACCACATAAACCACATAAACCACATACATCACATAAACCACACACATCACATAAACCACATTTCAATTTCAAAAAAGAACATTGGAAGACAAATACATATTAACAGAACATATTTATTATGAAGAAATTCAACAGAAATAATGTGGCATCAAAATCTACTGCACGCACACATATTTAGTTAAATAAATTTACTGCTATTTGAAATAGGAGCAAAAAAAATGAGGGTTTTTGTGGTGAAAAATTGATTTAGTCACTTTTTGTGGTTAACCCTTTGCCTCATAAGCATATTTTGGACTCTTCCAAATTCAAAGCAATATACAAAACATCAATTTATTTAAGACAATTTCGTTATTTCTCTCTGACAGAGTGGAAAACATTGTAATGAAAGAAGGCATTAGTCATTACAAGCAATGGCTTCTTTTACCACAATGTTTTCAAAACGTGTCTGCTTCAGATGCAGGGAAATGCGGTATTATGAGGAAAAGGTTTAAAACAAGGTTTAGTTGGGCATATTTAAGTAGAAACACAATTATACTTTTGTATGGGACAGAGACCCATAAGTGAATTCAAGGAACAATACTTTAACCAATGTGCATATGCTGCTAAACATTTAACAATTTGCAAACATGAATAATTGATAGGTAATTGATTAAAATCATTGACAACAGGTGCGGAAAACATGTCACAAAGCCAGTCAGGTAGTTGTAAACAGTAATGATAAGAAAACAATACAACAGACGACACAAGTATCGATAACCCTAAGGTCTACGTGTGTATTCAATCTTTAATTGATCTTTCATAAATTGATTAAAATACTTAAACCAACAGATCCAGTACACACGGAGTATTAAGCCAGTTTATTTATAGGTACCAGTCAAGTATAACAATGGTCTCGAAAAAAAACTAATCTATATACAGTATACATTACTATGTTTTATACAATATCGCTTAACCGTAAACCACTCGCACTTTATTTAATATCTAACCTAACAGTCAGTGCAAAGGCAAGATAAAACATGCGTGTGATGAACAATATCTTAAATACATTAATACAAATTTGTAAATAGACTTGAACTGATAAAATGTCTGATATGTGTTGAATTTGATGTTATAACTCTACAGGAAAAAGTGCGTTTTAACTAGAAGAAAATATTCAGAGTGAATTTTAAGTGGATATGCAAGGCTTGATAGGACTCGATATACTTACACAGGTAAATAATTGTAATAGTGCATGTGCTATATTAACCATTTTGTAGAGTGGGATATGATTGAATGATACTGAATGTGTCGTCTTTTTTTAGTAAATTGATGTTAATGAGCAGGTTTTCATTGTATTTATGTCAGCACAGGAAATACTGTCAGTGTGTTGATATGTTCCTATGTTAATTTAAATAATTCTAGTTGTACAGTGTCATAAACCTTATATACTGGATACAAAACTTTAGTCTCTAAATTGTCAGTAACATATTCCACCCCATACCTCACCTGACTTGAATTTATGTACCTGTATTAGATAAGAAATTGTAATGACGACTATTAAGCTATCTTGAACTAAGATATCTATACTCGTCAAGTAGACAAATACTGTCAAACATCAAATTAATGATCACCTGTGGATTACCACTAAGCTTCAGTACTATTTATCAATGCAATAGACCACATGAACATCTAAAATAAGACCAACTGTGTATAAAGGACCTAAGTTTTCTTTTCCATTGGCAACCTTTGATTACATGTTTGATCATACAGTAAAACCTCACAGAGCAACCACCTCAATATTACGACCATCTGTTTATAATGACAACTTAATACCAGACTGGTTTTCATAATTCCTTAGTGTTTTAATTAGATAATAATACCACCTCAATATTACGACCATCTCATTACAGTGACCACTTCTTTTCTGACCAGTTTTCAATGTAGATCTAAGATGTAACCATTTTATAGTAAAGATATTAGCATTAAGGCCACCTTTTAATAGAACTACACCACCTCCAAATACAAAACTGAACTTAATTCTCACAACAAAATTCAACCAATCAGAGACAAAAACAATTATGTAACAGGAAGTGTCTTCAACCTCAATTACAGATACTTTAAATCATAAATTGCCATCTAATTCCTGTTTGAAGTGAGGAAAAATCCTGCACTCCCAATAAAGTTACATACTTGACCTATTAACCCTGAACATTTTAATGCTTAAGTACTTGTATAACACTGCATAGAGCTGTTTCTGAGCTTCCGTAATAAGAGACACTGGAAAATTCAGTCAATTATTTATGTCTGCTTTTTAGTACTGGATGAGATTTTGTTTCTATTGCCATGAGTTTAAGAGCTTTCATTTAGATGATATATTGCATCAAAACGAAAAACCAAATACTAATTCTTAGAATGGTCTACAAATTAAGATAGATATCTTGAGACCCAGACATAGTGCACTGGACTAGTCACCCAGCTGCACAGGTTCAAATCTCATTGTTGGCATGTCATACCCCTCTATGAAAATTTAGCAAATCTGTTCATTTCCCTCTATATGTGGAGAAATTGTTGGCTCTTTATGAAAAGGTAAGTTAGAACTGCTTACTACACAGTCTAGGAAAACAGGTTGGGTGAACCAGCAGCCATATCTTTGAAAAATTGTGTTAAACCCCAGTGAAAAAAAAGAACTCGAAGAATGGTAAGTACAACTTTACACAAAGAAATAAACTAAGGCCATAATGACTATGTTTCTAGTCCCAATACTTATCATTTCAGCAAGTACAACTTTACAGAAATACATTAAGGCCATAAAGATTATGTTTCCAGTCCAATACTTATCATTTCAGCAAGTACAACTTTACAGAAATACATTAAGGCCATAAAGATTATGTTTCCAGTCCCCATACTTATCATTTCAGCAAGTGCAACTTTACAGAAATACATTAAGGCCATAAAGATTATGTTTCCAGTCCAATACTTATCATTTCAGCAAGTACAACTTTACAGAAATACATTAAGGCCATAAAGATTATGTTTCCAGTCCAATACTTATCATTTCAGCAAGTACAACTTTACAGAAATACATTAAGGCCATAAAGATTATCATTATGTTTCCAGTCCCATACTTATTGTTTTAGACTACAAATTTTGGTCATAATCAACACGTGTCTATGCAAACAGTTCTGATTGTTTAATCAAACATTCTATCAGATCTGATGGTTCAATAAGTTTATTTTAGTGCCTGTACTTTCAACTGTTGTGGCATAAAAACACAAAATAATTCACTTTTGCCACATTAAACGGACTTAAGCCAAATATAAAACCAACTTTTAACGTGTTTTTTTGCAGGTTTAGAATGTGAAAGAGTGACTATTTCATCAGGACATTATAGACAATTAAGGATACAGAAAACAAAGAGAAATTAAGGGACCGAAATGTCTGTTGTGGACGATATTTTCACCATCTACAACCCATGGACATTTATTCATTCTGATGAATTCACTGATGACATTGTCATAGAGGAAGTGAAGGTACTAATACCTACGAAACAGTCATTGTTTTACACTGTAGAAATTTGACATTTTTTATTACTTTGTGTTTTATGCCTTGAAACCTCTGAATACCCCGTAAATTAAATATTGACCTTTCATACAGTACTTCTGCTAGTAACCGTAGTAACCAGCAACCAAGGAAGCTGCATATGTAATTGAAAGAGTAGAAAAAATGAGAAGGGGCCTCCCTGGCTGAGTGGTTATGGTCTTTGACTAGTAATCAATAGTCCCTCACACTGCCGGAAATTTGAATCCCATCTAGAACCTACTTCACATGAGAAGCTGTTCAGTTAGCTTATGGAAGGTCAGCGGTTCTACCTGGGGGTATACCCGGGGTCTTCCTCCAATGTTACAGCTGGAAAAGTCGCCAATTGACCCTAGCTGTAGGTGTGGCATAAAATCCCAGTAAATAAGGGACAAAACTGTGTCAAGTTTTAAAAACAAGTTTAAAATCTACAAATATGTAAACAATGTAACTCAAATCTTATCATAAATAATTATGTCTATTACTTTTCCAAACAGGAGATTTATTCAACAGGACCACCAGAGGGGGAAGACGGACAGACAGTTGAACAAGATACAAATGACATCATACAGTATCATTCATACAGCAAGGAAGAAGATGAAAGTGATATTCATGAAGAAAAATTTATTTTGAGATTTCTAGCAACAAATACAGAAAGTGTAAACAGATATCTGTGGGTGACAGATAATGGGGAAGTACGAACTGATGGAGGATACACAAATATAGCTAGTAAGTAGAGAAATTCTGTCAAATCAACTATTTAATAAACAATCAGTCTAGTTAACTTGTTTCTATGAAACTTATTGTCACTGACGTTTAACGCCGTTTTTCAACAATTTTTCAGTTATATATGGTGACCGGTTCACCTAACCAGTTTTCCTGGACTGTATACTAACCAGTACTAACTTACCCTTCCACAAAGAGCCAGCAACTTCAACACATATGGAGGAAAATTGACATTTTTGTAGAATTTTCATTGAAGGGTGTAACCTGCCGCAACCAGGATTCGAACCCAGATCTCCAGCTTACAAGTCCAGCGCACTAACCACTGGACAAAGCCTGCGGCCTTCTAGTTAACTGTTAATACACAATCAGTTTAATTTACTATTAATAAGCAATCAGTTTAGTTAACCATCAGTCTAATTAGTTATCAGTCTAATTAAATAAACAAGAGGTCACAGGTTAACCTTTTATCACTTGACTGAGCATGAAGGATAAATATCATAAATGGAAACTCAAGAGGACACTCATACATTAGCTAAACTGAAGGCCTTCAAACAAACTGTGCTTTGTGTGTCATCAGCTTCAATCTTCCCATTCACACATGACATGGAGAGGCAGTAACTTATAGAACATGTCAAGGACTACCATATAATAATATAATATTATTAAGTAAGCTAGGAATATTGGTGAGAATCAGTGACTACCAATCATAACTTACTGTAATTTAACAGTGTTAGTACATGCTCAGACTGCAACTATCAAAAACTTATAAAACTGTTTTGGGAAACAGCAAATTTATGGGTATTTTCACTTTGTATACAAATTATACTGTAATAAACAGTTTCTACTTGTATTTGGTTTTTGGACAAGTGGTTTCACATGCATATTGATCAGGCTTCCAGAAAGTTGCCGGACCGTTGAACATGTCGGGCAAATTTTGAGCAGGTCCAATAACTTTCCAGTGAGTACCGGACCAGATGTTCAGCAGTCAAGCACAAATTACAGCATTTATCACTTATTTGTAATATATTTGGTCAGACAAATTTTCAAATGTCAGACAAGTATTCCAGCAGTTTAAAGAAGCCTGACTGGTACAGATATGTTAATTTATTTCAGCTTTTTTTGAGGTGATACACTGGTGCAGCCCACATCAAAACAATTATCAGCTGATATGTTACGGTGGGTCACATAAAGGTTATATTCTGTATATGGATGGCGCAATATTACAAACAAGGGTGAGTATTTTCCTTATAGAAATTTGGATTTTTATTTAAGTCTTATGCAGTATTTCATTTAATACGCATATTAATACGCAAATATTCATAAAGAATAAAGTTTAACAGCACCAAAAACATTACATTTTCATATATTATCTATTACAAAAAAATATGTAGAAATTGTAGATAATAGTAACCATTAAATACATCAAAAATGAAACCTAACAGTAAAATATTACTATTTTCTGAAAAAAATCTTGATTTTTTATCACTTCAGCATACATTGCTTCTCAATAGTTCTAATTTTTCAATAATATGTCTTGTTTATCTAGTATATATTCTCCTCATCTAAATGATGACCATAACATTACATGTAAAAAACAGTGAAGTAAATCATTCTCAAAATTTATACCAAGTATAAAATCTTGAAAAACAACACATTTTCTTCAAAAAAGAAATGAAGTTGATGTTTTCTCATTTTAAATACAGTGCCAGTATTAACCACAGTTTTCTAATTAAATATTTAAAAATGGATTCACACAATTGTGTGCTAACATGCTAACCAGCAACTATGGTTTTATGAAATGACAAGAGGGCCACTATGGTTGAGTAGTACAATCTCAGACTAGTAATCACTAGCCCCTCACCACTGCGAATTCAATCCCTACCAGAGACAAAATTTCACATAGGAGGAGGCTGTCCAGCCAGTTTACAGAATGCCAGTGGTTCAACCCAGGTGTAAACTTGGGGTCTTTCTTCACCATTATAGCTGGAAAATGAACCTGGCTGCATGTGCTATTTAAACTCCAGTGAAAAAATATATACATGAAATGACAAATTATTTTCTCCAGAAATACCATGAGGCAACAGATGACAAAGACATAACTACCAAATTTCAAATGTGTCCACGAGGAGACAACATCGCTGTGCGAGCTTTCATTTCTAAGACTGGTGTACCAATTTACTTCGATGATGAAGGTAATTATAGACCAGAGGGGCCACCGACCCCTAGAGGGGCCACACAAACATCACAAGAAGATGCAATGTCTAAACTTCATCCATTGTATTTCATTACATCCAATGTGAAAGTGATGAAAGTGACATCAGTGTGAAGAATGAAGAAGACTAAGTTTGTGAAGAATAATTTAAAAACATTTTCGATGTTTCGATATTAAAATGAAGAATGTCAGGGTATTTTTTGATATGTCACATGAAATGTTGAAGTAGAGAAATCAAAACAATTTCTGCATGCTTTCTTTTGAAATCATAGTCATTTAACAAAATATTGTGATAAAAATTCAAATTGTAATGAATTATAGGCTATTACTTCATAGAGCACAACAGTTAGATAAAAAATGTTTCACTCAAAATGTTCTGATGTTTTGTTGACTGTTAAATGATTGGAACAATTAACAACACGATTGTATAACATGATAGTGTGGAGTGTGATTTTCTAGCACTGTGATAATTACATAGCACAAGTTTTATGATCAAACGGCACATGAATATAATATTGTAATAAGGTTTTGTGATAACTGTAAGAATATTGACACAAAGCTCATGTGACAAAATAGCAATAAAAGTAGGCAACTGACGGATCACTGTTTTCAAAGAAATGATATTTAAGTGATATATTTGTGATATAATGTATAAATAAATGGCCTAACTGAGTGAAAATAGTTCTTCAACTGAACATGTACCACTTAATTAAATCAAAGACCAGCATGTCAGTGTTTTCATATACTAGTAGTACAAACAAGTGTGAAGGACTTGATAATGAGACTGATCATATGCTATGATCTTTTGTTTTGGGCCATACAGGAGTATTATACTAAATTAGAGCAAAATCAATATATTTTACTGACAAACTAAATCTGTATAATTAATTAAATTTTATTAATCATTATTTATCATTAAATGGACTTTGATGGATTTTTTTACAATTTCTATACAAAGCGGTTACCTGACTGAAAATTAACAAAATATTTAATTACACATTCCATGTATTCTATTTTATATTTATGACTAATGAAAAATACTAAGATAATATATACAAACTGTAATTTTGTGTGCAATAAACAATTAAGAAATCAATAAGAGTTTTCATTATCCTTACTTTCTTACCCAGAATTCCCCCAATAAACGTTAATTGAAGAACTCGTGCCTGAGTTGATAGTAGCAGGCCTTGCAAAGTGATTATGACTAGTCATCCGGTATATATATATCAGAAATTTTCAGAAAATTGTAAAAAGTCTTTCTCACTGATTAAATACAGATAATCTTTTTCTAACAAAGGTTAAACATTTTCTGTGCAAGCAAACATTATTAACAGCCAGGGGGTATTTTCTTTCCATAGCAGGAGCCATTTATGGGCGCCTTCCCCTCAGGATAAATCTTTAAAATCATGCACTTTTCCCCTAAAATTCAGCTTACATCAAGTTTTTTCTTTCCTTTTTGCAGAGACACCATGTTATTTTCCCAAAATTTGAGAAAAAAGGCCCCCTCCCCTACCTGTGAAAAAAGGTCCCTTCCCCTACCTGTGAAAAGCCCTGCGAGCAAATGAAAGATTGGAGACAAATGTACTTTTAAAGTCATATCATCAATCACACAGGTACAGAGAAACCAGCACCATGGCCTGGTCACAAACCTGTCACCTCACAGTTAACATTCCAGCACTCTACCGTATGAGCTAACAAGGAGGGTTTGACTAGATCAAGCCATTTGTACATAGACACTAAGATAAGATATATTTTACCTTGCAATGAGTGTATGTTTCTTTAAGCAGATGGACTGCTCCATGTGGTAATGAACGCACAGTTTCAATACCAACAGAGTTACCTCCCTCTTGCACGAACCTTACACAAACAGTGAAGCAGTCTAATATTTCACTGAAGGCCTGGAAAAAAAGAACACCAAAGATAACTCCATATTTTTTCACTGTAAATCAAAGATACCAACATAATTATTTAGTAACAATCACTTTCAACACACAGTAGTCGAGGTCAAGCAGTGAGTTATCATGCTTATAATTAAAGTCAAATCACTTACAACAAAAGTTCAATAATATTTTGATAAAATTTACCCTGCCCATTCTACTAAAATTTCCCTGTATGAATGTTTATTCATAATTCATGGAATTTCATAATCTGACCTCTAAAAATGCTTGAATTTCTTCTTTCCCAGATGACTGTTTGGGTAGTGACTTGATATGTTCTACGACTTTATCAACCATGGAACAGCTCTGAAGTAATACATAAATAAACTGTCAAGAATGCACTAAAAATAACTGATAAATAGGTGTCTCAGAACCAGTATCAATAATTTCAATGAAAAATAGCATTATGTCCTGAGAATAAAATCCACTTATGTCTTTTCTGTCAGCAGATCTTCAATAAAGCAACTCTGAAAGATTTTTTAAAAATATATTACACATCATACACAGTCAGTCCTTTTTTACAAGTGTATCCTGCATACTATATGCGCAAATATTGCCACTGAACCTGACATAATGTTAAAACCCTAAGTTTTGAAATATGTGCATTCTCAGGACACATAAATTATAAGGAAAGAGTGGACCATTTTAAACATTTTAACACAGACAAAATTATATGCACACTGTAAGACTAGATTTTGTAAACTTAAAAATGACTGGCTGATAATGCTGTCTCAAGCCACTTACTATCATTCATCCTCTAAATACACTGAACAAGCGCAGATACAAACATTTATGCTTGTTGAAAAGTGGGATTCCAAGTGGTCTGGGACTCAGAGATTTTTAGGGCATACGTTTAAATTTGTAATGAAATCATTGCATACAGCTATTAACTATTTGTGCTACATTTTTTGTGTTTTGACAATCAGGAGCAGAAATTCTTTCTTCACTTGATTGAACACTGTTTTTCAAAAAAAATTCAGCTATATCGGGCGGCTGGTTCACCTTTTCCTGGACTGTATTCTAACCACCACTAACTCACTTTTCCACAAGGAGCCAGCAACTTCTTCACATATGGAGGAAAATTAACATTTTTTGTCAAATTTTCAGAAAAGGGTATGACCTGCCGCAACAGGGATTTGAAGCCAGATAACTGGGTCACAAATCCAGCACACCAACCACTGGACCAGAAATTCTACTGAGTAAATATCTAAAAAAATATTTTCCTTCTATTGTGAATTAGTCACTTCAATGATAATTTATTAAGATGCTCATCAATATAAAGAAAAATGAAGTAATCATTTATAAATTACATGACCACACTCAAAATATCAAGACTTGTATTTACATTAACATCAGTGTACCTTGGTAGTTATGTTAAAGAACACCAATTTTTCTGCTTCCTCAATTTGTACCCAGGGTAAAAAGGACATACAAATTATCTTCAATATACCTGAAAAAGAAAAACAAGTCAACAATTTAAAATTACAAATCTTTATGGACTAGCAATCAGATATTCTAAACCTCCCTGAATACCTGACCAGTCAGGTTTTTTTTGTCAAATCCAGTAATGTTCTGATATTTTCCTTTAAGTCTGATATAAAACTATTTGTTTTTTTTCTGAAGAATGTTGTTAGGCAATCATCCCGGCAGTTTCACGAAGTATGCAAGGTTTGACCTACCTATCTCTTCCTGAATAAACACTGCTTCCTGCAAATGACTCTAAACATGAGTTAAGGCTAAAGTGAAAGTCATTGAAATCATTTCATTTTTCATCCCATTGCTACAAACTTTATGCAATGCATTAAAGATTTACTTAATTTTTTATAAATCCACATGTCATTTATTCTGGGAAACTATGGAATCAAGTTAATGTAAAGACTGAACTTAAGGG
Source organism: Lutraria rhynchaena (assembly GCA_008271625.1). Lineage (NCBI taxonomy): Eukaryota > Metazoa > Mollusca > Bivalvia > Venerida > Mactridae > Lutraria > Lutraria rhynchaena. The sequence continues at coordinate 11,206,602 of VIBL01000001.1, read as the reverse complement.
TCAAAAACTGGAGTTAGATATTTTAGTCCGACAGGCAATGGAACTATTTAATGGACAGTTCAGAATGAAGTACATTGCTAACAGATCACTTTCTATAAGGATACAATAAGTTTAGGCAAGGCATCTCTAAGGTTCTGTTTGCATTGCGTTTCCGACCACGACACTACTGACTCCAGAAACGAAACCTGTGACATAATGACGTCTTGTACATCTACATATTTTACCTTCACTCTGAAAATATAAAATGATGGAAATCATTAAATTTTGTTAGGAGGTTTTGAGCCCAATTCTCACACAATTAAGACAACAGTGACTGCAAATATATATATGTCCCTTCCCATAGCCTTGCTGTTGGCTTAAAATAAAGGTTAAGCTGTTAAATCTAGTGATAAACCAATAATCAGAAAAGATCAATTAGCAATATGTAGAAGCTTGTTGATGCCGATGTCTCTCATTGAATATGGACGCACTAGAATATAACCAGGATTCTGATTTCCATCTTTAAGACATTTAATCGGTAAAAATATTAAAATCACATCGGAAACCTAAACCAATGATCTAGTATGATTTCCCGCCAATGTTCCATCACAAGTTCAATCCCTGGTTCCCTAATTTATCATAGATAACATAAGATAACCCCCTAACATCTTAATATTTGCTATTTAAGAAGGGAATCGTAAACGCATGGTTCAGATTTTGACCAATTCGCTATATAAACTTTGGCCTTCAAAATCTACAATCAGACCAGTATTAATGGCCACAGAGCAGAATGTGTTAATCTGTCGATCCCAAAGATCAGTCTGACAAAACAAATATTGGAGGGGGGGGTAATTTTCCTTCGTCAGCATCATTCTTTCTCTCAGAATTAATTCACTCTAACTCTAGTAAAAGTCGCAGGTGTGCGTCCATATATATCATGTCTTATATTCCCCAGGATAATGACAAGCTTACAATATCAGAGCTGTTACATTATGACAGTAAAATATACTTGTAATTTAGAGCCGATTTTGCATCACATCATATGGTACAATCGCAACTTCATTTCTATGTTTACAAACATCGCGGTACAAATTTAATACGAACTCAACGGAAATAAACGACAGAAAAGTACCACAAAGGAATAATGCATCGAAAAGTATTTCGGACGTTCGCTTATGTATATAATATTTCTTTCTGAAATAATCGGTACAACGAAGTTATTCAATATAAATGATGATAAACAGAGGACAATGTATCACTATAATTGAAGATCGTATGTCAGATATCCGGAACATCATTTTACTGTGTCTACTTTGATATGGCTAAATACTTCAATAATATTTTATAGTGATATGTGTCCAAAGTAATTTCGGCTTAAAAATAAAAAAGGAACTGTTTTTGCATTAGAACATGAATATCATATATCTTGGATCAATTTTGAACTCAATCTACATTACATGTTATGAATATCCCCTGAATCAATACCCGTATATGTACACACGTGTAATGGTCGTATTTCACTGCATATGTATACTGTATACAGTCACAGGCATTAGAAACAGACCTGTGATGATAAAATGCAATATATTCTTCATAAAACACCATAATTTAACCAAAAATTATCTTAAATGAATACTTGAAACATTTTCACAGAATTCGACCCTGTTCGACTGTTATAATTATATACTAGGGATCTACATTACATGCATATACTAACAGTAATAGAAGGCGTGTAGCTCTTCGTTCCGGTGAATGCCCAATGTCTTCACAAAGCGCAAAATTATAAAACAACAGGGATTCAAACAGATTCTTGAGAACCATCATGATTTGTTACTAAGTTATTTAGTTGGTCCGGTTGTATGATGAATTCTGTATCACATTATGATAGCTCATTTTTATACTATAACAATTATTGAAACGACTGGCATTAGTTAGCCGACAAAAACAGTCATACCACACTCATGAGTCAATATTGTACATTATACAATAAACTGTGTAATCCTAGGAGCAAAGATATAAAATCTCAAATCAAATTGTAACAGAGAAAGTGCATCTCGCCTCATTCTCGCACCTGCGGCCACTCCCCCATCAGTATTCTGTTCTGACTAATTCTGACTGACCAACTTGGCAGGGCGAAATCTGTCTTAATTTTGTGTTGTTTGGTAATATTTTGCTTGAGCCTTTTTGATTTATATGTTGACATGGTAGTCTGTGTGGAAAATTCCAAATTACTGCATATGACACTTCGCCCGAATCCCTCTTTACTCTAAACCGTTATCAAATTAAACTGAAACATTTATGGAATCTAGATTGAAGCGACCTCTAAAACTGCCATTTTCCGTTGCTTAGCCATTGGTCATAAAATGAAACACAATCAAGTCTAATTACTCGTATATTTATTGTAGTGTTTGATCTACTCGTAGAGCACTAATTACCAGTTGCAACCGACGCAGATTTGTTACAGATATTTTAAAGGAGTGTGCGTTAATAGGAGCATGTGGCGATTCCAGTAATAAATACAAAATCTTTCAAAGTCATTATCGAAATAAATTCAATAAGTGTAGGAGGTACATGAAGATAATTTTTTCCATGTGATCTTATGAAGTACATTTATTATTCCATTGTGTGGTCCTCGGTGTCGATTTATAGACACTTTTTTAAGTGACAGCACTTTTGAACTTCGAAATTTTGCAAAAGGTGCATATTTCAGACAAATACCTTAATAGCTGGCAATCAAAGCACTGTACATGTTTCTTAGCTGGGCTTAGCTTAGCTTACATAGATGTTTTCAAACTCAAAGATATTTTTCACTGTAGTTTAACGTCAAACTAAGAGTCAGGTCACCTGGCGACTTTTTCAGAATTACACCTGGGTAGAATCATCGACCTTCTGTAAACTAGCTGGACAGCTTCCTCGCATTAGATATTATAAGTCCCTGCTGGGATTCGATCTCACAGCGTCGAGGGGCTAGTGATTACAAGTCAGAGAGTAGAACCACATGTCCACGGAAGACTTTAAAGATATTTAATATGCTACCCATTGTTTGTAAAAGCGTTTATCCGAATTATTGTTTCGGGATCTCCGTTGTGAAATGTTAACATCTGAAATCTATACCGCCATCGATATTTGTATGGTTGAACTATAAAGCTGTCATAGATTCGAACAATATCGATACATCAACGATTGCTTTCTACCGATATCGATACATCAACGATTGTTTGCTGCCGATATCGATACATCAACGATTGTTTTATGCCGATATCGATACATCAACGATTGTTTTCTGCCGATATCGATACATCAACGATTGTTTGCTGCCGATATCGATATTTTGGCGGCAAATTAGGGTAGAAACTAAAAGGTAAATGTGTTCATTTCAAAGAGAGAAAAAAATGTTTGTGGACTATTTGAGAGAACTGTCATGTTTCGATGTTTCTATGGGAATAACCCGGAGGCGAGGGTAAACACACTCAAGTCTTTCGATGTTCCAGTAATGAAACTATTGTAAAGTAACTTTGTTTAAATCTGCTAAGTACCTTGGACCAATATACATACATAGTCAGACATGATAAGTACGTAAGCAGACATAATTTTGGATGTACATGAACAGGTCTACTAAAATATGACAACGTGAGAAGAGGCATTACTTGCTTGTTCATTTTAGAAAAATAAATATATTGATGTTATATGGTGACATATATTTCTACACACAATTAGCGAGGTAATCTTAGCGATAGCTTTCTAAGTTTTCTTGAAAAAAATGTTTTATTTTCATGAAAATGTTTTATCGTCCACTTAATAAGCTCGTGTACTAGACCTAACTGGTGAAGAAATTTTATCATGAAAAAATGATTGAAGGTTCGTGAAAATGTCTTTGTTTTTCTTGACAATCTGGTAGATATTCGCGAAAATATTTTGATTATCTTTTGCCGAAACATGTCACCACCGATACAGATTTCCCGATATATCGATATCGTCGATATGCAAAAGCTGAATCAAGGACACCCCCAAGGTTAAAAACTAAACAAATACATGCATATATGTCTATGAAACGTGCTCATGGTGTGTTGGACTACGGCTAGCTAGTCGGGCACGTTTGTTCGTTGATGTGAAATAGAACAAATAGTAAAAGTTTCTTGAAACTCGAAATTCTCGTGTGTTTGATCTAAATTGCATGCATATAAATTGGAATGTCATCTCAGCACATTTCAGTATGTAGTTCATGGACAATCGAAAGGTAAGGTTTTAAATTATATTTAGGTCGATATATTAAATTTAGGTTGGAATTATTGCGTACTTAAAAACCTGTAACATTTATGCAGCGTACGGGTACAATGTAAAATCATTTTTAAAGACCGCAGAATCAATTTACAAATGTACTAAAACCGACAATTAAGTTAATAAATATTGGGACATATATATATACAGATGTGTTGTGGTTGTTAACTATATTCCAATCGTTTTTAGTTAGTGTAAGGGTAGTCCAGTGTGTAGTGACTCCTAAAAGTGTCTTAGGCTGTGATTTCAATTTAATTGAACCTATATATGTACATAATACATATACCAGTTACATATTATTTATAAACCAATCAAATAATGGTGAACATGGCAAACTATCATGTTGTGATTTTGTCCTTAACATATTCACTGTAGACAATACATCAGCAATACATTGACAATATTGGCAACTGTTTTCGATTAAACTTTCCAACTCAGGCTGATAATTATAACCACACCTCTCCATTATCCAAAAAGATGCTGGTGATTACTTAGGTAACAAAGACAAATAGTTTCATCATAATTTTTGAATGAATTCAGTTGGGATGGAGCAGTGTCTCATCAGATAATTAGTTATCTTTTATCGTATTCTTTTCGACAATCATGCAATATTTGCTTTTCTCAACGCGAGTACTATTTAATGGCACAATCAAGTACATGTATTCGTTCAATTACTGATGAGTGACTTCAAACACCCATCCTGAACTATAATCGTACAAATACATGTAGTCTGTTCTACCAATCATATTAAGTTGCAGTTTTTCACGTAATGTAGAATTGAATAAAGTGATGGCACCTCCAATGCCTTGTGCAATACACTTGCGTCGTACTTTTACAAAATGATTACATCAAACAAGTAATTGATATTTTCTAAGTTTGAAAGTGAATTGTATTTATTAGGTACTGAAATCAGCAACCAAATTGAAATCTACATCAATCACTTGAGAAAATATAACAAATACAAAATCGTAAATATCAGTATACACACAAAAAAGTGGCTTGGCCTTGAAATTAGTACTGCCACAAAAGCAATCCCTATCCGGAGTTGTCGTTCCTTACACCCGCACGCACATTCCTATGGAAGCTCGTTTCCAGTTAAATGCATGAATGGAAGAGCCAGGAATCGTCGGAGTTCATCGATCATCTGAGGTTTAGCTGTATAGCTTCCTCGCATGTGATATTTGTCTGGCCCCGTTGGGATTCGAACTGAGGGACTAGTGATTACTAGTCAGAGACCATAACCACTCAGCCATGGAAGTCCCTCATCAATGTACATGTATTAGTAGTAGGTATGGACAGGGGTTGTAGATAACACTATGTTCATTCTACTAAATTTGTTTTATTAAGCATATATGTACAAAAGCAGCAACATAATTTAACAGTTTTAAATGTGTTCTGCAATAAAGTCAAATTCTGAACAATAATAAAGTCATCATGGATGACACTTTGTAAAAATAAACCAGAGACGTAGATTACATTGTAATAAACCAGAGACGTAGATTACATAGTAAAATATATTTCTCTGCTTAACCAACGTAGTCTCATTTTCATCTTTTACTTTCCGATGTCAATCGTGAGTCGTGTCCCTTTAAATGATCACCAGGAAGCACAAAAACCACGCCTCCATTGAAACTGCTTCCCGTTGACTGTGTCTGTACATAGACCGCAACATGAAACGGGAACTAGTTTAGCCTCCAATATCTTTCATTTGTAATCGTTTGGAAAGTACTACTTCATAATTATCTTTTTATTGTATATAAAAAAAACACTGCCACAGATACAGTAAGACATTGAAATCGCGCCTTCTTTGTGAACCAGAAATGGTTTTTAATGAGATGGACTCCTTGTCAAGTTGAAATATGGAGTAAGTATTGAAACCCGATCAGAAAAAGTGGTCTCAATATCAAAGTGTTCGCTAAACGAGGTTTCACTATAGCATTGAAACAGAAGGCAGAAGTTACCAAGTTGAGCTAAGGGAGTGATGTTTCCGAAAGTACTTGAGATAAATGTTTGTCATTTACTGTGACTAGACCGAATGTAAAGCTACAATATCAGTGACAGTTGATGGTGATACATTTGTTCTCCCGAGCCAGAAATATACGATCACGTTCTTAATTGTGGTGCGAACAGCGGGTAATGTGAGACTCAGCACCGGTATGAAGTAATGCACGAGCATACATGCATGTTCCACAATGAAGGCTTGGGAGAAATGCAATTCTTCGTGGGCAACCAACATGAGAGCTTTACTCAGGACTAGTACTGAATTCCACAGAATGAAAAACATAAAAAGTTCTGTTTTTGATCTGTTGTTGGTGCGCTCTTCTGTCACATACTGGTAACTTTCAGGATTCAACTTGCCTCTGATAAATAACCCACAGCCGACACAAGAACATATAACTATGATGAAACACGGTATCCATTGTGAAATAAAAGCGATTATTAAATGGGTCGTTTTTGTCACGATGAAACACACAAGAGGAGAATATTCTATTTCATTTCCGAAGAACATTGTAAGTATGGCAAAAAGCAAGCTTGCAATCCACGTAGCATTTGTTGATATCACAAACCTCCTTACAGCTTCACCGACAGAAGTATAAATAGGAGCAAGTAGTTTTAAAACTTCAAAGTCCATTAGAACAACGCTGTAAAAAGTTATTGGAATTATGGCGAGTTCCACAAAGCTAAGAAACAGACAAAGACCATTTGAAGACAGGACTGCTTCGTGGTAGTCATTCCTGACTAACGCGATGATTGCATGGAGCACAGTCACGCACATTATATGATACATGTACCAGTGCACTGAACACGATCTAGCAGTTTTAGAGATTGCGGTAAGAAGGAGCAGGACATTGATGACTGTGGCTGCTATGGTAACCACTGTGAATATCGTTTTAACTTTGTGAATCATGCCAACAGTTTTTTCATAGTAATCCAGATCATAATTGTACATATATGAGTCATTGTAAAAGTAGTAGTCAAAGCCATAGTCCATGTAAAAAGAATGTGGCTGACCACTGGCATTCCTCTGAAATAAACGATAAGTACATGTAAACAATCGAATTCGTATCCAGCAGTGCTTAACTCCCCTTACAGTTGTCACGTGATGACGGATATTAGAAAAATGGCATTCGTATGAGTTAATAATAATAATCGATTATAATTGTATCGTATGTCATTCAACTAAACCGTGATCTAAAAGACACGGTGTTTGATAATTTTTAATGATAAAATCTTGTTTTTCACTGGGTTTAACGCTGTTGTTTTCACATAATTTTCAGGTATATACGGCAGCCCGTTCACCTAACCAGTTTTCCTGGACTGTATAATAACCAATACTAACTAGGCCTTAACCAATGAGCTTGCAACTCCTCCACATATAGAGGAAAATCGACAAATTGTCAAATTTTCATGGACGGGTATGATTTGCCGGCCACCAAGATTTGGACCCGGATCTCTGGGTTATCAGTCTAGCGCATTATCCACTTGACCACGCCCGCGGCCGTTAATATCTTAACTTTTGAATAAAAAAGGATAAAACATTTTACAAAGAAGACAATTTATGGTAAAGAGATGATCAAGCATGAGTTCAAACACAAATTTGACAAATTAAAAGTAGATATTATCCGAACTATGACAACATATGACAGAAATTAACAGCAGATTAATCTCAGATATATATCAGTTTATACTTACAATATGTATCTGCAACCTGATATTAATTGACTAATGACTTAGAGTGCAATCTTTCCAGAGCGGCCCTCCCTTGAGCAACAACCTCCCTTCAACAACGGCACGATAATTTCACAGCAACAGCCGCTCAACAACAACATAATTTTTGCTGCTCCCAAAAGGATGTTGCTTTGGAAAGGTTGCACTGCAATCTAATATCTTCACGACGCAATTCAAATGTAACCAAATACGGTAGATACAATCAACTTCGTATGATACCGGTTTGTGAAATGCCAAAATGTTGTTTCAGACACGCGTTCAATCAAACCACAGTCATTCGTCAAACGGCGCATCTAGTGCTTTGATATTTTTTTCAATCTGTTTTGACTACGTGCATAAGAAAATACTGCAAAAAGGTAAATAAACATTTCACCACATTATACTAGTAATATATTATAACAACAAAACTTACCTCCAAAAACTCCATAACTTACTTCATGAATTAAAAAAAGCATGTAAAAGCTAGCATAGAATGTAAGACTGTTCATGAACTAATAATGTCAATGCTTAACACCCATTTTCCGGCGTACATCAAAAAGACTAAGTGTTTTGCGTAAAGACGATTTCTGCATGCTGCTTGAAACACTTTCAACATGCTGTAAGAGAACCTCGCAACTGTTAAATCACCATAAACACGTTATTAATTATCCGGTTTCAACAAAATCTCGAGATAATTAATAGACCATACTCAGTTACAATAAACTACCAACAAACATGAACGTGTAAAATCTAGGTTGATATACTCGAATAAGAATATACAGTACCATCTCAAATAGTGACCACCTCAATATTACGACCACTTTGTTATAACAACCACTTATTTTGGACCTGCTTTCAATAACTCTCTTGTAATTCAATTTGATGATGAAATCAGTGGTATTTTATTTTGTCGATTCCGACTCCACTCCAATATCATAATGTCTTGGTTGAGATGGAATACATTTTTAAAGCTCAATAATACCCATTAGGACGATGTTGTACCATTCCTGTCATGGCTGTGTCGATATATTTCTTTAAAACCTGTCATGATCCAGTTCGACTATTTCACATTTCCTGACATGGATGTGTTATACTATTTCTGTAATACATGTCATGGTTGTGTTATACTATTTCTGTAATTCATGTCATGGTTGTGTTATACTATTTCTGTAATTCATGTCATGGTTGTGTTGTACTATTTCTGTAATTCATGTCATGGTTGTGTTGTACTATTTCTGTAATTCATGTCATGGTTGTGTTGTACTATTTCTGTAATTCATGTCATGGTTGTGTTGTACTATTTCTGTAATTCATGTCATGGTTGTGTTGTACTATTTCTGTAATATTTACAATGTCGGATCCATTGTTTAACATTTACCACGGCTGTGTTTTACATGAGGTTTTATAGTGATAAGGGCCTAATGAAGGAAACATCATAAAACCTAGTTTATCAGTGCGGAATTTTCACTCAAAGAAAATGAGACACTGTACCACTGGGTGCAATCTTACATAAAACACAGACGACGTTATGATATATCACTTTATTTTCAAAAGCTGTTTCTCCGATTACATAATAAGACACAGAACGTATACGTAATTTCATAAACGTTAAATGGTAACCGTTCTCTGCGTCTTAACAAGGGCGGAGACCATTTTTACTTATGCCAGCTCCGCCCCCAACCTAATTCTCTGTTAAATCGCCAGTGTTTATCTTTAAAACGTTTAACAAGAACACATTAACTGACGTTCTACGAGCCATATGACGTGCAAAATAACGGCCGAGAAAATCTTAAGATTATCATCCGTGATAAAAAACCGTTCTTTTTGAAAATATGTTCTCATAAAAAATTAAATAATGGAAGTACTAGTGTACATTTTAACAAATCAAATGCAATCTAATAGAATAAAAAATAAAACAAACACAATTATTGAGAGTTCATCCACAAAAACTCCAAACATATTTTCAAACTAGCTACACTTCATGGATTGTTACTCTGTAGGCACTAATTATTTCTATTCTCTATATGTTTTGTATGGCATATTCTGTCTTAATTCACTTGCTTAACTCAATTATTTTTACTTTATTTGATTTGTAACCAATCAACAAATTATGCCTCTGTCTGTCATAGCATAACGACCATGGATTCCCTAAGATGTCTTTACTTGTAGAAAGTTCCCCAAGAGTTTCACCATCTCTATCAAACATTACAATATTCCCAGATTGAAAGCCTGCTACAAGTACGGTATCGTCATCTGTTACACATATACCGTGTGAGGCATTCAGCCGTTGATCGCGAAACTCATTTATGACATCGCCCTTGTTGTTGAATACAACAACTCTATCACAGAATGTTGTAACGAATACTTTGGTTTCATCATTGCTTACAGCTATATAATGTGAGTTAAAGTTAGCGAAGACTGTCTGACCTTGATCATCAGTTTTTATTTCCTTCACCAAAGAGCCAGATGAAGTACCAATATAAACTGCTCTACCACTTGGTATCCAGAACTGATTCCCGCAACACGCCATTCCGTACTCTAGAACGACAGACTGGCTTGTTCGAAAAGTCTGTTTACACAGCAACGATTCACGAACTTGTATCAAATGTACTGTTTGGTCACGCAGTCGTACTGCTACATCTGTTGATGATACAGAACAGAGGCCCATTGGTTGACTTTCAAATTCATAGAAATCCTTCACAATTAGTCGGTCACCAAGTCGTTTGAGTTTATAGTTGGCTGAGTCTATCATAAGAAGTGTACCTTCGGAGAGCTGACACATGTCTCTAATGAAGCAATCTTCTTTGTCAGAAGTTAATCTTACATTTACATCCCTGGTTGATTTCACACAGTACGTATAGTTTTGCTTTCTTTGTGACCCGCCATCAGTTCTGATGATTTTCCCTAATTGGTCTGATTTCTTAATATTGTCACAAAGAGTATTATTAGGCTCAAATTTCAATACACGATGGTTCATCTGATCTTCTTTCTTCAAGAAGCTTTCTGCATCTACAAGAACCATACGGCATAACTTCTCCTTGATAAACAGCTGTTTTTTATCATATGGTGGGTCAAAATCTGATTTATGATTTTCTGTGGTAACTATCAAATCTTCTGCGACTTTTATGCCAGCATTGATTTCTTTTTCTAGTTCAGTTTGTTTTGCATCTAGTTCAGCCATAATCTTTCGCTCGAGGGTATCCAAATGTGTATTTAAGTTATTTCGTACCGCGTTGATCTCTTGAACGAGTCTGTCTTTCTCCATCTTGATCATCTCAAGAGTTTTCGACTTCTTCAGCTTTGTGTCGTGCAGTTGTTTATTTACCTGGACAATATTAGTTACCAAAGACTGTAATGTTGTAATATGCGCATTATCAATCACTTCTTCAATGTCTGTCACATGAGAGCAAGATCTGTAAATAAATTAGTACATGTAAAGTAAATATATACAATAAACATTAGGAGTAAATCTGTTGAAATTTATGATGATTGGTCTTCTACTTACAGTGTTATGTATCGTGGATTTTTGCTAAAGCGCAATGTTATGTTATCAAATTAAATAACGAACGAGATACTTATCACATGGTAGAAAAATACCTGTGCTCCTTTGCAATACATCGACAGCAATAAACCATATCATGCGTTCCACAATACATCTCGATGTCAAGGTCTGGGTGCAGATGGCATTTGGTTGCAACGGGAAGGGATCTAGATATTGGAGGCATTTGTTCTGTCTGCCTCGTTGATGCAACGCTCGCTAATCTGTGTGTTTTCATATACCGGACGTGATATTTTCCACAAGTTAGGCATAAAAACTCATTACAGACCAAACAGACATTGGTGGCTTCTTGCGTGGTGCCATCTTCTTTACACTGTGAACACTCATGATCGATCACAGCTTCTGATCCTTCCTCGAGTGATATGTAGGAAGCACTTTCTGACATTGTTCTGTAAATTCACAATGCACAATTGTTGATAAATGGCAGAAATGAAGGGTTTTGAGTTTTTTTTAATTTAGTGGATCTGTCTGATAGAAGAAAACTATCTTCTTGTGATTTAGCTGTATATCTGGAAAAAATAATCTTATAAATTGGAATTTTACCTGATCCTAACAATGTGTTAAAACAACTGTAAGAAGATCATTTGAATCTTTGACCTGTTTTATAACTTACTCTGATATACAACTGTTATGTATATGGTTTATTTTTTAACGTCCATTTTGTTTTGTAGACCCAGTACCATTAAATTGGTTAAATGTTGGTCTATCACCTTTGATGATTCAGGTACATGTATATAGTTTTCCCCTTCGCTAGTTTTAGCATTCTTTTGTCTAGTTTGTAAAAGAACATTCTGGAAATTTCCTCTGTAGAACTTTGTTGATCTTTGAAGAATTTGAGAGAAAATTCCAGAAACATTCACTAGAATGTTCTAGAGCATTCATTTACTGTACTATATAAGGGAAAACTCCACAGATCCTGGGAGGAAGTTTTAAGTATAGTTTAGAAATATTAATAAAGTTTTTCCAGTTTTGGAATACATTACCAGATATTTGGATAGAATTAAAAAATATTCTGTGAGGATTGCTTCAACTTCTGTGGAAATTGATTCGTCAGTGTTTTTGGATATTTAACTTAAAATAGTGCTCATATAGTGCTTTATTCTTCGCGTGGATAAAAATTTTGAGGATTATAAATACCAGGATCAGTGAAGATTTATTTAGTGACTGGAATAAGATTTTGTTAGATATATTTTCACAAGGCACTATTTCATACTGTTTGTGAATTTTCTTCATTTTATATACTGCTGTTTAATAAAATTTGTTGTTGTTTAAAATTTGTTGCTGGCTTCTCCTTTCCCGTTATGCTTGGCTCGTAACAATACTGAACATACTGTTCATTTAGCTAGAATGTTAATTATGACACTAATTTACAGAAAGACATTAAATAACATAGAATGCAGTAATGTCATTTCCTTGCTCCTCACATTGAGACATACTAATAAAGTTATCCATCTGTGTGTTTTCTTATTCACCAATGTTAGCACCGAAGAGATTTTAGGAAAATATATAACAAAAACCGTCAGAAAGAACTTGCAATACTACAAACAGCCAACAACAGTCCTCTCAGTACTTTGATTTTTTGTTGTTGTTTAATGTAGATTCGTATTTATACTTCGTAATCCATGTTCATTGAAATGAAACCTACTTTACATATATCAGGTAAAGAAAATGTTGGAAATGATCTTAAAGTGGCTAAATATAATGAAATTTCATTGTTCAATCTGATAAAGTAGATTCATAACTTTCGGTTTGAAAACTCGTTTAAAAATAAACCGGAAGTCATTTTTGTTACACGAATGGATTTTTTTATTATTTTGGCTTCGATAATGCCACCAGGTAAAGGAATATGACTTCTGGAATATTAAAGCCTGATTCAGATTTATTTATGAGGCTAAAAAATGTACAAGAAAGAAAAATACCTTGACACTCACTGGTACTCTTGTATTCACATAAATCTTGTAGGCGTTACTAAAAGATGGATGTTTATACGTCCGAAATGTTCTTTAATTTATGTTTGACCATATTCCAATAAGACTGTCCTTAAATCTTAAGCGTACATCTACCAGTAAACAATGGTTACGATCCAGAGGAACAAAACATAATTGAAGGACCTAAAATCAGTAACAGCTCCACAAACTATCCTTGAAAAGGTGTCTCTAAGTACACAGCCTTGTTTCGATTTCGCGACCGAATTATTATATCTAATCGGGAAACAAAAACGAGTCGTGAAATATCGGTTATCTCCGTACTTTCCGTGAAATAATTATCACAATTCATTAAGACAAAGAAATTATTGTTTGTTTCTTACGAGCACCGTATAGATTTTTGTCATTAATATATAACACTTTTTACATGATTACGGTTTTTCTTCTTCATTTTTCACCTATCAAGTTGCTTAGTACGATTCCGACTAAAAGTACTGGATATTGATACATAAATCCAGCGTTATCAACTTGAGTTTATCAGATTAGTGGGATGTTTAACTGAAGACAAATGTTTACAACTTGTTTTCGCGTCTTACCCATAAGAGTCAAGCTATTTCATTTTTGTGTATAGATTCGTAAATGCACTAATATTCATGCGAACTCCATGCTTACTGAATTCATCTTTATTTTCATACTGTTTTTTTTTTAAAAAAAAACTCACGCTCGCACACTTTGTTACTTTAATTTATTTTCACCATCTACCTTGGGTCTAGCAAAAACAGTAATACCTCATATAGCGACCACCTCAATATTACGATAACCTTGTTATAACTAACACTTATTTTCGTCATGGCTGTGTTGTACTATTTCAGTAATATTTATCATGAACATGTCGGGCCAATTCTTTAACATCTGTCACGGCCGTGTTTTACATGAGTTTTATTGTGATATTGAACTAATGAAGGAAACATTTTTTTATCAAAGCGGAATTTTCAACCCGAAGAAATTGAAATCCTGTTCCCTAGGGTGCAATCTGACATAAAACACAGACGACGTTTTGATTTATTGCTTTAATTTCAAAAGGCCAAAAACACATTTGTACATTTCTTAAATGTTAAGTGGTAACCGTTTTCTACATCTTAACAGAGGCGGCTTCAGGATTTGGGTTGGGGTGCGTAAAATCTAGATAATGTAGAATATGGACACAATCAGCACATAACTGAGGTTTATTTTACTTATGCCAGCTCCGCCCCCCCCCCTAAATCCGCCCTTGCTTGAACATCAATTTCTTATTCTTCTTCAGCTACCATTTCTATCGTGAACATAATTGTCTCTTAAATCGCAAAGATTTATCTTTAAAGCATTTAACGAGAGGTCATTAAATGTTAAGATTATCATCCGTTATAAAAAACAACTTTTTGAAAATACGTTCTCATAAAAAAAAACAAATAGAAGTACTAATATACACTTTAACAAATCAAATGCAATCTAATAGAACAAAAATAAAAAAAAACACACTTATTGAGAGTTCATCCACAAAAACTCCAAACATATTTTCAAACTAACACTACTTTATAAATTGTTACTATGTAGGACACTAATTATTTCTGTTCTCTATTTTTTGTATGGCATATTCTGTCTTAATTCACTTGCTTAAATCAATTATTCTTACTTCATCTGAGTAATAACCAACCAACAAATTATGCCTCTGTCTGTCATAGCATAACGACCATGGATTCCCTAAGATGTCTTTACTTGTAGAAAGTTCCCCAAGAGTTTCACCTTCTCTATCAAACATTACAATATTCCCAGATTGAAAGCCTGCTACAAGTACGGTATCGTCATCTGTAACACATATACCGTGTGAGGCGTTCAGCCGTTGATCGCGAAACTCATTTATAACATCGCCATTGTTGTCGAATACAACAACTCTATCACTGAATGTTGTAACGAATACTTTGGTTTCATCATTGCTTACAGCTATATACCGTGAGTTCAAATCAGCGAAGACTGTCCGACCTTGATCATCAGTTTTTATTTCCTTCACCAAAGAGCCAGATGAAGTACCAATATAAACTGCTCTACCACTTGGTATCCAGAACTGATTCCCGCAGCACGCCATTCCGTACTCTAGAACGACTGACTGGCTTGTTCGAAAAGTCTGTTGACACAGCAACGATTCACGAACTTGTATCAAATGTACTGTTTGGTCACGCAGTCGTACTGCTACATCTGTTGATGATACAGAACAGAGCCCCATTGGTTGACTTTCAAATTCATAGAAATCCTTCACAATTAGTCGGTCACCAAGTCGTTTGAGTTTATAGTTGGCTGAGTCTATCATAAGAAGTGTGCCTTCGGAGAGCTGACACATGTCGGCAATGACACAATATTTTTTGTCAGAAGTTAATCTTACATTTATATCTCTGGTTGATTTCACACAGTACTTATTGTTTTGTTTTATTTGTGACCCGCCATCAGTTCGGATGAATTTCCCTAATTGGTTTGATTTCTTAATAAAGTCACAAAGACTATTATTAGGTTCAAAAATCAATACACGATGGTCGATCTGATCTTCTTTCTTCAAGAAGCTTTCTGCATCTACAAGAACCATACGGCATAACTTTTCCTTGATAAACAACTGTTTTTTATCATATGGTGAGTCAAGATCTGATTTATGTTTTTCTGTGGTAACTATCAAATCTTCTGCGACTTTTATGTCAGCACTGATTGTTTTTTCTTGTTCAGTTTGTTTTGCATCTAGTTCAGCTATAATCTTTCGCTCGAGTGTATCCAAATGTATTTTTAACTTCTTTCGTACTGCGTTGATCTCTTGAACGAGTCTGTCTTTCTCCATCCTGATCATCTCAAGAGTTTTCGACCTCTTCAGCTTTGTGTCGTGCAGTTGTTTATTTACCTGGACAATATTAGTTACCAAAGACTGTAATGTTGTAACATGGGCTTTATCAGTCACTTCTTCAATGTCTGTCACGTGAGAGCAAGATCTGTGAATAATTTAGTACATGTAAAGTAAATACAGTGCAACCTCCCCAAAGCAACACCATTTGGGAGACGCAAAATTATGTCGTTGTTGAGAGGTTGCCGCTCTAGAGAGGTTAAATAAATAGTCAAATCGTACAGTGGGGAAAAAGCATGCTGTTGTTAAAGGGAGGTTGTCGCTCAAGAGAGGGCCGCTCTGGAGAGGTTGCACTGTATATGCAATAAACATAAGAACTAAATTTGTTGAAATTTATGATGACTGGTCTTCTTACAGTTTTATGTATAACGGATTTATGTTAAAGCGCAGTGTTATGTTATTGAATTAAACAATGAACAAGGTACGTAAAACATGGTAAACATATACCTGTGCTCCTTTGCAATACATCGACAGCAATAAACCATATCATGTGTCCCACAATACATTTCAATGTCAAAGTCCGGATGCATATGGCATTTGGTTACAACAGGAAAGCAGCTGGATATTGGCGGCGTTTGTTCTGTCTGCCTCGTTGACGCAACGCTCGTTAATCTGTGTGTTTTCATATTCCGGACGTGATATTTTCCACAAGTTTGGCACAAAAACTCTTTACAGACCAAACAGACATCAGTGGCTTCTTGCGTGGTACCATCTTCTTTACACTGTGAACACTCATGATCAATCACAGCTTCTCCTCCCTCCAGTGTCATGGAAGAAGCACTGTCTGACATTGTTCTATAAATTCACAATATACAATTGTTGATAAATGAAGGGTTTTGAGGGTATTTTTTAATTTAGTGGATCTGTCTGATAGAAGAAAACTATCATCTTGTGATTTAGCTGTAAAATTAATCTTGTAAATTGGAATTTTACCTGATCCTTGCAATGTGCTAAAACAACTATGAGAAGATATTTGAGAAGATATTTCTTTGACCTGTTTTAGAACTTACCCTGTTATATAACACATGCTGTTCATTTAGCTAGAATGTTAATTATGACACTAATTTACAGAAAGACATTAATGTCATTTCATTGCTACTCACATTGAAACATACTAATAAAGTTATCCATCTGCGTGTTTTTTCTCTTCCCCAATGTTAGCACAGAAAACATTTTAGGAAAATATATAACATTAACCGCCAGAAAGAACTTGCAATACAACAAAGACAGCCAACAACAGTCCTCTCAGTACTTTGATTTTTTTGTTGTTTAATATGGATTCGTATTTATAATTCGTAATCCATGTTCATTGAAATGAAACCTACTTCACATATATCAGGTAGAGAAAATGTTGGAAATGATCTTAAAGTTGCTAAATATAATGAAATTTCATTGTTCAATCTGATAAAGTAGATTCATAACTTTCGGTTTGAAAACTCGTTTAAAAATAAACCGGAAGTCATTTTTGTTACACGAATGGATTTTTTTTATAATTTTGGCTTCGATAATGCCACCAGGTAAAGGAATATGACTTCTGGAATATTAAAGCCTGGTTCAGATTTATTTATGAGGCTACAAAAATGTACAAGGAGGAAAAATACGAGGGATTTTCGAAAAGAATTGCTTATTGCTATCTGGAGACTTCAAATGTCAAGTTAGCCCAAAAGTGCTCATTTCATGCCCTCGAAGTACTCTTTATCTTTGTGTAAAGATTCGTAAATGCACTAATATTCATGTGAACTCCATGCTTACTGAATTCATCTTTATTCTCATACTGTTTTTTTAAAAAAAATCACGCACGCACAATTTGTTACTTTTAATTCATTTCAATTTAGTCTACCTTGGGTCTAGCCAAAACTCTTCGGAGAAACAAGATACAAAAATATATCGAACGTTTAGGTGAATCGCTTAAATGCAGTTTTCTTGCACCACTTTAGAAGTGATATACCGCCCCTGCTGTGTTAATTCGATAAGGATCATAAATTGAGACAATTAAAGTCCAGTAGACTTACAAAGCTTGTGTTGCAGATAATATGTCGCATTTTACAAAATCATTCAATCTCTTGCCATGTATTTCCCTTGTTTGCTATTCGTCTATGACTCCTGTCCACTCTGTTTTTTATAGTTTTGCTTTCTTACATCAAGGATAAATGTCACCGCATCCTTGAACCCTTCTGAAATTCTTCTGATACATGTGCATGTTGACTGATATCAACTGTTATTGGGACAAGTATCTGTGTATACCAAACTGTCTAATTTAGAGGTATGTAACCTAATGCAAGCGTCTATGTTATTGGATTAAAACGAACGTTCAGGAAACGTGTTGTCAAATCTTAATCTAACTGGTAGTACAACTGATTAGTCTGTTTGTGACGGCGAGACATTTTTTTTTAATTTGACCCCGTCCCGCTCAGACTAACAAAGAACTGCATATTTGTGTGCTGAAAAATCCCAAATGAAACAAGTTGGGCCCGATAACTACAATATCTGTGAACAATTTGAACCGTTCGGTAGATAAGAAACACATTAGTAAATTCATAAAAGTATAAAACATTTCATTACACCTTTTCTGAAAGGTGCACTACTGTTTTGTTTCTCTCCATTATTCTCTATGGAAAACGAAACCGGTGTAATGGCGGACAACTGCCGGTGTCGCGGTAGATATCTATCGGTATCATAGTAAAAACTTACTAACCACTGTATTTAACTCATCACGGGAACAGTCGGGAAGAGGTATTTTCACGGCTGATTTAAATTTTGTATCTAGTGCGCGCATCTTACGCATCGGGTATACAGATTGGAAGTTTGGAAACGTCACGATATGGTAAAGTATATGGTATGGCATGGCCGCTTAAAAAACGACTCACTGTGAAATAATTTAAGTCAAAGTGAAATAGTTTAAGTTCCTGTCTTCTCGTTTTCTTATTTGCCGATCTATGTGAAGTTACCTGAGATTCAATCATACATGTACCTCATATGTTGTACTTTCATTTTCACCGTTCGAACACTTGGGAAGCAATGAAACTGTTCGAGATATATTCTAAAAGCTGGTTATTTTGATATTTAAACAAGGAATTATTAATGAATACAGCTTCCGAACGTTATGTTTCATAGGCGTAGATTTGTTGTTTTATATGACTTATTCTCACTGGGGTTTAACGCCGTTTTCAACTATTGCTCAGTTATATACGGCAACCGGTTCACCTAACCAACTTTTCTGGACTGTATACTAATCAGGACTAACTTACCCTTCCACAAGGAGCCGGCAACTTATCCACATACGGAGGAAAATCGACATTTTTGTCAAATTTTCATAGAAGGGTATGACCTGCCACGAACGGGATTCGAACCCAGATCTCCGGGTTACAAGCCCAATTCACTAACCACTGGACCACGACCGCGGCTCAGCGGCGTAGAAAAAATTGTCTTAGATACTTCATAAAAATAAATGAACGAAACCGGCTTTTTTTGTCAAATTTGAATAATACTTCAAAGAAACACATATCATACGTTCAAGATTTTAAAAAATCAAAGCCTTCTATTTAATGTCTGATAGTAGAAATAATTCATTGTTTAGTTTTAAAATCCGTCTAAAAATAACTATATGTTGCATTAAAAAGCTTTGTGTTGATAGAACAGACAGCTTATGCAAACAAATGTAGCTTTATGAGAATGTTTTATTTATACAGTTCGTATTGAAGCTATTCCGACCCGAGAATAAACATGTACAATACCTTTACATCGACAAATATATTTGTGTTCCTATAAAATTCTTTGATCCATCCAAATGTTTGTTCTGTGTGCGTCGGAAACAAATGTCCTCCAATCTGTTTACAGACTACCGACCAGATACCTCCCTACTAGTCCTTCGAAGTCTGATGCCGTATTTCTATTTGTAGAGTATGACAACGTTTTGTACGTTCAAAGTACAAATTTGATAGCACAGTTTCACTATCGCACATAATTTCATAAATATTATTTTTAATCACAGTGTGTTATATGCGTAACAATATTATCTAGACAATGTTATCTAAGCGATATTATTGTTACGCAGATAACACTATGTGATTAAATTTAGTACGTTCATGAATTATAACCATTTAATTTTTTTTTCGATTTAAATCCTCAAAATTTATATTGGTTCATGACTCCTTTTATCTTTTTATATTTTTTTTTCGTGTAGGACAAGGGTCAGCATATCGCCGTAGGTCCCTTTATACTGCTGATAAACGCGATTCGCCGGCACTCATTAACAACCAAATTTTTTTTTTAAATTCAGGCATCTTTCGCGAGTACGATAAATTGTGTTTTTTTTTCATTGTGTTACTGTGCAAATATATTTTGTTACACAGTTTATGTCACACCATTCTACACTTGTTTATTTTTGTTTGGGTTGTCACTAATGTCGGAATAGGACCGATATTTCACCTTTTAAGTTTATTTACATTTACACATCTGTAGTTATCAAGTTAGGTTTTAGCGTTTTTTTTTTACCAATGCGCCGTTAAAATTACGTACTAAGTTCCTATAACTATACACCCTAAAGTTGAGGTAATATCTAAAAGTATACGCATGTATTTTGGAATGGGTCTAAACTGGCAACCGTCCTGTACCACTATTGTTTTCTTATCTCATAGATTTGCATTTTGTATAATTACAAGTGGCTGATTGTTGTCTATTGTCCATTAACGCATACAGTGATTTAAAATCATAAATACTCCGTCTGCGATACAACGTTGGCTATATTCTGGCGGCGATACTCCGTTAGGGTACTCCGAGGGTAAAATGCTATATAGGGGAGATGTAACTGCAACAATATCTTTAATAACTCTAACCATGACACCTTGGTCCAGATAGAATTGCCACATCTGGAACCGGACTGACATTTAATAAAATGTATTTTGCTGTCTGACTCTAATCAATGTATGACTTCACTTAACTATTATTACGACTTTTCCCGTCAGTTATACAGTGTTGTAATTTATCACAAAGATCACGAAGAGATTCTCGTAAAATACCACTGCGACAATTTAAACACAGCATATCCTACGAAAGGGCCGTGACCGTAGTCCAGTAGTCAGTGCGCTGGACTTGTAACCCGACGATCCAGGTTCAAATCCCAGTCGCAGCAAGTCATATCCTTCTATGAAACTCTTTGTAACTTTTTACATATACTAGTGCATCTTTTTCAGATCAATTTATTTTAAGGAAGAAGTATTTTAAAGACATTTATCACTAACGTAAATGTTTGATAATTTCCTGTCAATAAACATCGAACGAAATCTAATTCTCACTAAAAAATAATAAAGCAAGATTATGAATATCATAAATTATGTAAACCATTCTGCAAAGTTTATTATCTTGAAAATAATTTGTTTGTGAACACAAACACGCCCTAAAATCATTTTTTTTAAATCAAGGATTTTCTGACACAGACTTCTATGGAGTTGTTATTTACAGCATCACAAACTTATATCTAATAATGAATTTAATATGAAGTCTACTGAACTTAATGCGAATTTAACTTGATCCTAATCTCCAATCACTACATAATTAATAACATCATCTTCAAACGCTACAACCTAGTCTTCCAACACTCCGAACACTTCAAAATTGTCTTCAAACATTTCAAACTTGTCTTTGAATACAACAATATGGCCTTCATATCATAGTCTCCAAACATTGCACCATTGTCTTCATACACATTGCCGTACAACAGTACAGCATTGACTCAAATGTCATTGATTCAAATGTTGTATGTTATGGCAGGACCGTGTCGCCACAGTTATACGGATATAACCCCAATTTGTTCCTTTTAAAACGATAAATAACCAAAATAACAGTTATCTCATTACACAAATATTTAGCCACATAATGTGGATAATAGCATACACAGAATAGAATGGAGGGTTCGGGAAATTTGCCATTTGAATACACGCAGTCATTGACCACTATAGTTAAAATGATTGATAGAAGCGTATACAAGAAAGATGAAATACGGGCTAACGTCAAAGCTCGCTAAAACCTTGGTTGTTCTTTGAAGCAACTGATGACTGAACTTTCTACTGCTTCTGGACATTCTTGTGTATCTTATGACACAGTTGGGCGGTGGAAAAAGAAATTTGAGTCAGGTGTAGAGTCCATAAAAAATGCGTAGGCCAAAATCTGCGTCTCGTAAAGAAATCGTTTCCAGAATAAAGGAAATCATTGGAGAACATGCCAGATTCACAGTTCGTGATATTGCACGAAAGGTAGGCATATCACTATATCAACGGTTCACATTATTTGAAGCATTTGAAAGTCGGAAAGATTTCTGCTAGATGGGTGCCACATGTGTTGACTAATGAACAAAAGAGGAAACGGCTTAAAGCGGCCAAAAAGCTGCTTCAAATGTTTCCAAAATATGACAAAAAGCAGTTTGCCAATGTCGTAACAGGTGATGAACTTGGGTTCATTATTTTGAGCCCGTCAGAAAGGTTAGCAATAAGATCTGAGCCACCTAACACAGCAAACGCCCAATAATTGCCAAACGGTCTTCGAGCGTAAAAAAGTTTTGTATGCAATTTTCTTCTCTGGTGTAGGAGTCGCAATAAAAGTGCCTGTGAAAAAAGGCGAAAACATCACCGGAAAGTACTACAAAGACGTAGTACTGACGAAACTGAAAAAGAATTATCAGAAACGACGCCCTGCCACTGGTTTTAAACATATCCGTCTTCTACATGACAATGCCCGCACTCATACCTCCGCGATAGTTACGGCGTTTTTGAAGAAAGAAAAAGCAACTGTTTTGCCCCACCTCCCGTATTCCCCAGACCTTGCCCCATGTGATTTCTTTTTGTTTCCGAAATTGAAATCATTTCTTCCTGTGTGGAAATACAAGTCCGGCAGGCACTTGGATCTGCCATTCATCAGTACCTTATTACTGTGCCCAAATCAGCGTACAGTGACGCATTCAAGAAGTGGATACATCGGCTGAAACTTTGCATTTCTAGCCACGGGGAGTACTTCGTTAGCTTGAAATGAGCACTTTTGACACGTCTGATTTTTGCATTATCTTTAAGTTTTATATGCTAAAATATCCAATGTTATACGAAATGAAAATAGTTTCAGAAATTAATGGATCACACTGTATAATATTACCGAATATCGAGGTAACTGCATATATCTTTTAAATAATACGTTCATTTCAATACTTATTCAAAGATTTAGCGCAACTTGTGAACATTTTGTTCGAGTTCATGGGCAATGCATGTACATAACAAATCCTAAGGCACTTTGGAGTAGAGTGCAGCATTGCCATTGGTTAAATTTAGTCACGTGTTGTATTCAAACGACCGGAAATGTTACTTTCCGGTGTCAAACTAGTCGACTTCTCACATTCTTTCGGTTATTTGTGATTTTAAAGGGCAATTTATTTAATTGCGAATTACTGTTTTATTATCGCATCATGTCAGTTTGAGTGAAATAAATAGTCAATTATTTGCCTTCAAGTACTAATTGTACAAGTATTTGGATAATAAATTGTAAAAGTCGCTTCGCTTGCAAACACGTGGCGGTGTGGTAAAACATTACATTTTTTTGTAGTAAGGAGCGGTATTTTAATGCCGTTTGATGTTTTAATGTACTTTTGCGTTTATAGGCAAAATAAGATTGAACTAATTGACATTGTGATTTGTTTTTTATTTCGAAAATATTAGTCCGAACTATCACCATTATCTACGAATTTCTGGGACAACTCTCGTATTGTTAGCACTTCCTGGGATGCTGTAAAGCCTCGATATTAAGACTGCATAGATTTACAAATTTATTTCACAAATACAGTCCAGGTACACATAAAAGTATAATGTTATTTATAAAGTTAATATTGTTCAATAACACCAACAAAATAAGTTGTTAAAAATTGGTACATGCTTAAATTGTACTGTCTACATGCTGGTTGTATGCTTAGGATCAGTGGTACTTCACTAATCCGGACTTGTCCGGACCATGGAAAAAGACCAGGGCCCGTATTCACAAACATTCTTAGTTTTCTAAGTTAAGACTTTTCTTTGTCTTAAACTTTTACTAAGATATAAGCAATTTTCGACTTAGATTTCTTCTAAGCGAATTCTAAGACAAAAACATATTTAATTTGTTAACTATCATAGTTGTGATAGTTTACCGTTTCCAGGAGTTTTCCGCGGAATGTATTTTTATCATAAGCTACGTACATTGTTTATGAAAGTTTCAACCTAACACTGTATTATTGTAGAATGTGTCATCAAAAACTGAATAGTGATGATCAGTAACAAAATACTGACATTCAATTCTGTAACATTTACGTATTTTGAATTCGTACGAAGCATGTCATAAAGTGCACTTATAATACATTGATTTAGTTTTTTTAAGCTTACAGTCGTCTTTTTAGTGGTAGTTTCAATAATTATCAATGGACTATTCCTGTATAACTATATTCAACAATCCGCTCAAAAGAACACTTAATTAAGTTATCAATGATGATAAAGCTAACATCATATGAAGTACTTGCGTTCTTGTTCACTGCTGGTACAAACTTGATCACAAATGGGGCATCCAGATTACAAACATGAAGATAGCACTAGTTGTTCACAATCTCACAAACAATTTCATAAAGATTACATAGTTATCTCCCCTGGATTTCCAGTTCATATTAAAATTGATACTGCACAATAGTGTTTGAATATGATCGCACTAAATAGTGTTCATGTAAAACACTGATCATTTGTCCCAGTGTTTTTAATATTAAACACTGGCATCTGGTATATCCAATGATAAGATCCGAGCTATGAACTGTCAAAGTATGTACTAATGTCATCATAAATTGTTCAATGAAGTCCTCAAAAGAATCAGTGAACAAAAGTACATCATTTCAATTCAGACCATGTCTTCATGGTTTATATAAGTACAAATATAAATAAAATACGTAACAAAGTGATTTTTTTATGTAATTATATATAGTTTTATATAATGATAATCAATTGTAAAGCACACAATGCAAATCAGCAAATCGTTTTACAACCTTTCTATTTTGTTTTCTTTGCCGAGTATTCGTATTAGTATTCACACACAAACTGAAACACGCCATTTTCACTATATTTGTCCCCAAAGTGTTTCATTTTTGACAAAAAATGAAGAATTGTGTATCATGTAATTATCAGCTTTGTTGGATACCTTGGCCAAATTGCTATGAAGAGGTTTTCATGTACTAGTGGTCTTCAGTAAATAACACCTGTTATATAACACCATGTACATCCGTTGCGGACACTACAAGTAACAATTGTAATATGCAGATAGGTCACAAAGCACAATCTATGTATTATAAATTTGGATGATTTTGAGCAACTACAACCAAAAAGGATATTTTATCACAAAAACATTTGCAAAGAATTTATTGTTCAAGTTTTAATGAGTTAAAACTTTATAAAAAAAATACAGAAATATTTTCATTATCTTGACAGAGCTCTTACAGCTTTACGCGTGGACCTGAGTAGAAAGGTATCCAAATTATATCAAACTGCAAGGACTGTCGGTGACAAAAATATTGTATGATGCCTGCTTAAATACATTCAGTAGTAAATTGTTTTTTTACTATGCATAATTTTTTCGCGGACACTACATGGTTGCTCTTATAAGGTCTACATACAAAAATGACAATAATTCTAAATTTGTAATGATTAATGTTCATTTCAATGATTTGTATTCACATACTATAATGTATCATGTGTATGGCAGATGACAGATAACTCTTTTTTAAAAGTAGTTAATCCTGAAAGGTTTGTTTTATATACATGCCGTAAGGTATTTCTGCACCCATACTATTTATACCCCGCAAACAAAGTTTTCAGGGGTGTACTGGAAGCACTCTGGTTGTTGGTTGGTTGGTCAGTCAGTCGGTGGGTGGGTGGATTGGTTGGTTGCGCGGTCTGTCCCCAAATGAAATAGAAGCTTGTGGTGAATATTTCTCTGACCTTTCTTGTGCGAACGTTTTTATTTTTTATATACATTGTGGTTGGGTAGATTTGCATGGTAGTATTATTCATGCCAAAGGTCACATGTGTTGTAGAAGTATGTCCCCTTGAAAGTTGGTTGGTCGCACAGACTTGTTCCCAAATGATATAAAAGCTTGTGGAGAATATTTCTCTTATATTTTTTTTGTGAAAACCTTTCAAATTTTTATACACATTAATGCTGGATAGAAGATTTGTATGACATTATTATTATGTATGCCAAATGTCAAATTGTGTTCCCCTGATTGGTCCTGCGGTCTGTCCCCAAATGATGTAGAAGCCCGTGGTGAATATTTCTCTTACAATTTTTATGCGAACTTTTTCAATTTTTTTATCTGCTTCATTTTAGTGGAAAACTTTTCCCCAATTTTTATATGTATTACATTTGCATTGAAGATGTGCACAATGTATTGATAACATTGAAGTTGCCATACTTTACAGAATTATGCCCCCTTCATGTCAGTCATTTATATATTGCGTTAGAAAAGAAGAACTTTTGAATTTATTTTTGAGGGATTTTTTTCTAATTTTTAGTATGAATTGTAGTTGAAAAGAAGATGTGCACAGCATAATTATTATTCTTGCTAAAGTTGCAATACATTGCTGAATTATGTCTCTGTGACCTTAGTTATTTATTGCATTGTAAAGAATAGCATTTGAATATATTTGAGAGCTTGTGTAATGTTTATTTATGTCCCTGCAAATGAATAGTAATTATATATTGGAATATTATGGAATTGTATACATTGTAATTATAGTTTCTTCCAGAATTGTTCAAAGAAGTATTTTTTTAATTACTGGACGAAAAAACTTATATGTATACTCTGTTTAATTTGCCTTAACTAATACACAATATGCGATAAAATGTATGTACCATTCCCTTAATATGCCAATACACAATTATTCCAGTCAACTATTTGCTTGCCTTATAGAAATGCTTTCTTGCACTTTGTTCACTAATTGCATTTTTGGGGGCGGGTTATTTAATCACAATTCAGCGATAGGTCTGGTTGTTTCCAAAATCAATCTTGATAACACATTAAAGATGAATAAAACCCTGTAGTGTCCGCAACATTTGTCAGAAACAAATATGTGTTGATCATTTGTTTGTTTTAAGAAAAGTCACATATGTTTTCTTTCTGTACACATTCTTGAGCAATCCTTCTCTTTTCGATTAATTATTTACTAAAATTGTTAGAATATTTCAAATGTCCTTACCAGATCATGGGAAAAGTACTCTTATTTCATTGTTATGTCATTCTGGTCAGACGAACAAATTTTACTATGGTATTTCTTTATTATATTTTTCATTAGCCTAATCAAAACAAAGACATTAAGTCAAAAAAGCATACAAAATCTCTACAGAACTGTATAACATAGGCATTTTAGGGGGACAAATATTAAAATGACTTGGAGTATTTTATTTTAGCTTAAAATACTAGCTAAATTAACCAGTCTACTAATTGTTAATGATATTTCAGTCGTCTAATTGTTTGGGTATTTTCAAATGCAAATTTAGTACATGACAGATTGTTATAAATGATTGTAGTAATGATGATATTCCAATAATAATTTATAACATTGATACTTAGATATATGTTTGTCTAGCCAACAATTGAACGAACAATTGAATAGATGAAGATGTGCTGGTAGAGAGTAAGTACTTTATTTTTTGATAAATTCGTGGGATATTTACAATGCATTTTAATGCATTTTTATATTGATACAACTTGTAACATTTATACGCAAACGAATGTGCAATATTTGCGGTTCATGTAAAAACAAAAATTCTGTTCTAAAAGATTTGTTTTGGTTATTTATGTTGCTTAATATATTTCTTTTGTTGTTAAATCTTTTGTGTACAAAAATGAGAAAATTAGGAATTACAAAAATAATTGAAATGATACTTTTTGGTGCACCAAATCCTTCATTGGTGTACTGTAAGACCTCGATAATGAGACTACCATCGGGACCCGAAAAATCGGTCGTAATAATGAGATGGTCTCATTATCAGGTTGAATTATACGGGAGTTATTAAAAGCCGGTTCGAAAATAAGTGGTTGTTATAACAAAGTGGTCGTACTATTGAGTTGGCCGCTATATCAGTCGCTTGTAGTGGGCTGTGTGTCAAAAGTTGGATGGAAAATTCATCAGAAATAGCGGTCGATGTCTTCTTTGAATACATTCCAATTCATTAATAATGTCATCAATTTTAGACTTAGTTCGGCTATATAGGGCCACAGTAACAGATCACATTTTTAACATATTTGTTGTGAATGTGATTAGATTCGTAACGAGTAAAATAATAAAAATCAGTATTGATCTCATTCGTCACAAGATACGTTAAATATGTGTTCGATTTCCGCTACAGATTAGGTCACATTTGTAACAAATTTGTTACATTTGTTATTTGTAACTAATGTGGTCTTACATAGCACCAAGCAATCCATAGTATCTCATACCGATATTCAGAAGCGCCGCTTGAATATTCAGATCAATTCCGTCATTTCTATAATGTAGTAATAAAACAATACAGTACACGAGATGCTGCCAATGAAACGCCACTTGAATAAATATATTATTCCACAGAACGATTAGTCCACTCTATGGCGCGTCAGAAGAAATCTCTGCCTTCACTCAATGTTTTGTATTATTCCCAAAATTTTGGTAAATTATTACATAAGTTCAGCCCAGAATTGCATGAATTAAATTTATAAGAGCTTGATAATTACCTTACATACTGACATTGTCTGTTCGTGTAATAATATGATACCCTCTAACAATAATGCAAACTCGAAAACGTTTCTTCCATGAAAACTGAACGCTTTTTGTCACCACTTAGTTTCAGATGTAGTTTGTTTTCTGATGTAAAACTAATTACAATCTTCATTACAAACAGTTATATGGCGTTGAAGCAACAAATTGAACAATATAGTGTAAAAAATGGCTGTAGACATGGATAAAACGGTGTTTAACTATATAATCAAAGTTAAACCAGCGGGCTCGAACCGAAATCTGATACACTCTTGTTACTTATCGCAGCAAAGTGTATCAAATTTAAACAGGCATCTGGGGCGTGCCTGTGTCTGCACGAGGGTCAACCTTTGTATTCAAACGTACACGCGTTAAAGTCAATAAATTTATTTCATTTTCATAACATATGTATACGAAAGAAAATAGAATAAAAATAATGTTCTTTTCCGGTTTTCAGGTTAAATTATTGCATTCAAACTTGGGCATGTAGGACTCGAATCAATGGCGTCATTTGATTAATTACTTTGTTAACCACATACGGAATTTTTTTGTTAACCACATACGGAATGATTTTTTGTTGGTTTTTTATTGCTTCCGTGATTGGATACATTTGAGTTACTTGTAAATCGCTACTTGTTAGTGGTGGACTTCGTTTATTTGCGCTCTTTTAATTTGTACAGAACGTGACAGGATAATGTTCTCAAAACAGGCAAGTTCATTCTTTCTTACTAGTTGAATATTGTAAATATCAAGTAACTTTTATCATTTAGTCGCGTTTTATATAGTAAATAACAAGCGATTTTTATCATTTATTCGCCATAATAAGAGCATGGTGTCTGCTCAACTAACTACTTTAGTATATGGCTAGTTTGTCAACAGTGTACCCGAAAAAATGTCACAGACAAATCTACAACGGATTATGTGTACTGGGTAACAATCTTTTGGGTGTGAATGAATGCTGATCTTATTTCCTCAAATATAACTGATCGTTATTGTGAACATATTAAATCATTGTGAAAAACGTTTGAATACAACTATGGTTTCTGCTTAACGCAAATTAGTATTAGTGCAAGTGTGAAGAATATCAAATCACCATTCCCTTACTTATTTGGCATTTTTACTTAAATTGAGGAAGTAAGTTGTATGTTGAACTTCATTTAGATTCATGCTTCAAATTTAGCATTCGTTGCCCCCACCTGGCGGACAAAAACGCGGCAGCAAAAATGTAATTCCAAGACAAAACCAACAGTGAGCACACAAATCCAAAAGGGAAAATTGTCAAACAAGACCTGAATATATTGCAGAAACATCCACGATTGATTGACAAATCTCGATTTTGTTAGGAGAATATTGGCACAACAGGTTTCCATATGCTCGATGCTATTCTTTCATGATGTTGTGTTCTATAACCCACACGTAATTACAAACTGCATGTAGTCCGTAAATCTAAAATCAGAAAATTTCTTGTCCTAAATAATCATCAGATTTAGTTTAAATGTTTTACAGGTCAGTCAACGCTTTTAATTAGGGAAAAGCTATGTAGGACCACGTACGTAACAGATCACATTTGTAACAGATAAGTTATGGACGTTATCACATTCGAAACAAGTAAAATAAAAAATCGGCATCCATCACATTCGTCACAAATATGCTGCACGATTTTGCGCTTGATTACATACGTAAAAAAGTGATCTGTTACGAATGTAGTCTTAAAGAGCTTTGCTATTGCTTTTCTGTTCTGCTTTAATTGATTTGTTCCTTTGTATTTTAGTTTGCCTGCTTGTTTGTAGTCGTACTTACTACGGTACTGGTATGTTCCGCGATAAGATCACAACGTGTTTCTGCTAGAAAGATATCCATGTATCGATCACTGGGGAACTTGAAACAAAAAATTAGTATGATATATTTTATGAGTTATTTCTAAATTATATACTCAAATTCACACATCGATTAGTTATACATACACTGGAGCTACTTTAATTCCTTTCCCAGACATACAAGTCGCTCAATTAATATTGATAAGCCGTAATTTATGATATCCAATAAAATATATGCAATGCCTAAGATGACACATTGTACTGCATTAGAACGAAAGTTCATCAAAACCCAAGACATAATACAAACATGGGGCGCTTTACAGTACAACACGTTTGTATCACCTCTTGTACGCACATAAATGAACATTGGATAGGGAAAATGTAACAGTAATGGGATTAGACGTCACAATGCTTAATTATACAAATACAAAAATGCAATTCTTATAATAGGAGCATGCAAAGGAAAGTTCTTGTGTGATATGCAAGCGACAGACAGAATGTGTAAACTGGTATGCATAGACTATGCTCAGGTTTGTGATAATCATGCAGATTGCAATGATGGGAGTGATGAAATGGGATGTCCACCCGATCCATGTAAGTTCTATTTAATCCTTTAACTCGTCAGTCCATGTGTACGTATTATATGATTTGAATTACATGATAATTGTTTATTTATATCAGTAATATTTAGGCTTTCTATCTAGATCATGTTAATCATGCGAGAAAATCATATGAAAGTCATAACATCAAAGGAAGTTATTGCATACGGGCCATACGCCATCAATGATAATTATACTCAAAATGTGGATCAAGTGGTGTTGATTGTCCTCCATACATCAGATGAGATTCGATGCGGGATAACAGTTTCGATGCCTATAACCTTTGACCTCACTAAAAATGAAAATGTTTCCCACGTACAAGCGATTCAGAGCTTACTTTAAGTGTCCAGTACAGTAGACAGTACATTGGATTTAAACTAGTTTTGTGTGCTCAACCTCACACTCACCAAAAACCCAGAAATTACATTGCAAATGGACAGATAAAAAATGAAAATATTACAAGGTAAATAAAGTGACGTAACGTATCGACTTATGACATACCATTGGAGTTAAAGAATTCTAATTTTGATGGCGTGCTCGACAATATGTCTACGCCGGAACAGAAGAGTGAGTCAGACTTATCGTGACTAAAAGCAAAAGAACAGCAATACCACGTCTCAATGGATTAATGAGAAAAGAACTAGATTAAATTCTTAAATGCATTTGACCGCCGTGCAAATAAAAAGGAACTCATCTTTTAACCAAAAGCATGTATATTAAGCCTCAGACAAGTAGTACGCCGTAAATCTCTCTTAAACCCATAGAAATGGAATTAAGCATTAAGCATTGTAAACTGCATATTAAAATTATTATTGAATTTAAGTTTACAAAGCTTGCAAATAATGGTGCGGCTTTGTTTTGGGAAATTGCTTAATTTGACAAAAACGGTAGATGGTAATTATATTCACTTAGAGGTTAGCTTCACGGAAATAAAATATGAGGAATGACCTACGTAATTTATTATATGTACGTATGTGTCCATTTGTGATGATATGAGTATATGAAACAACAATTACTGGAAATATTGCTTATTTATTGAGAAGCAGAATATAAATTTAATCCAGATTGCAGCTAGAATCATGTTCTGGATTTTCTGATTGTAGCACCAACACCATGTCCAGATTGTCAAGTGCCGTGTAATGGTGGAAATTTCACCTGTGACGCAGGTAATTATAAGAAAATCATACATTGTGTGATAATATATTGACATTGTTTAGTGTCAAGGATTAATATATTAGAATTATATAATTGACTGATTTTTAGTATTACGTATTAGTATTTCACGTTGTAAACAATTTGAACATGCACTAGCGTCGTTCATAACATTACAACAAATGCATTCTGTGTACATTTAATTGTAGATTCAACACCGTGTCCGACATTTGAAGAGCCATGTAATGGCGGAAATTTCACCTGTGACTCAGGTAATTATAAGAAAATCATACTTTGTGACGAATAGTATTATTAATGTATTAGAATTTTATAATTGACTTATTTTCGGTATAAATTCACGTTGTAAACAATTTGATTATGAACTAGGATCGTTCAAACAATTATAACCAAGTGCATTTTGTATACTAGTACATTTATTTGTAGATGCAGATCCGTGTCAGATGTATCCAAATCCATGTAATGGCAGTAGCTATACGTGTACCATGGGTAATTATAAAATTATGTGATATAGCGTGCTTGTTATAGCCAGAAGTTCATGTGACGCAATAGTGTTATAAATTAGTCGTTGAATTATATTCCAAACTTTAGATTTTTTTCTTTTGCTTTTAAATTAAATTAAACTAAATAACCAAATAAATAAAATCGGTTAAATGCACGTCCTCGAATTGTCAATCATTACTACTAAGCCGTGAAATAATTAATTATTATATAATATTCATTATAATTAATATAATGTTTATGATAGTTTTAGCACTCACTATATCATGGTAGCTATCGGTAGGTCAAAATTTGCCAATTTCTGTTTTCTGACATGACGTCTGCGCCCAATTGTATAAACATTGGTTAACTTTAACCAAATGGTTAATTTAACCCAAGGTTAAATTTAACCATTTTGGTTTACTAACCATTAAAAAAATCATTTAAACATTTAAAAAGGGCTCTCATTTTGGTACTGGTTACCGTTTATGTTAAGATTTAACCAGCAGCTTAGACTTGGGTTAGATTTATCTGAGCTTTAACAAAAACAAAATTTGGTTAAACTTAAACAAAATTTTCTACAATAGCTAACCGAACATTTAACCAAAATTTTAACCCAAACTCTGATTTAACCAAGTGGTTAAAGTTAACCAATGTTTATACAATTTGGTGCAGGGGGTCAAAATTTGCCAATTTCTGTTTTATGACATGACATCTGTAGTTTTCAAATTGCAGATGAGCCTACTGTCTCAAATTAAACTTCGTGTGTGTAAATACGAATATTATACTGAAGTAAGAAGAATAAAAAAATATTTAAATTGAATTCGTGTGTGCGAAATTTGTCCTTGATTACCAAACATTTAACATCAGTTGATACTGAAAAAAAACATCACAACATAGTCTCCAAGTACAACAACAATGACCAGTAGCGGATTCAGGGGCGGGTGTGGGGCTTGGGCGCCCTTCCCCCATAATCTGGCGAGCATAAGTATAAAGAAACGTAAGTTATGTGCTTATTGTGTCCATATATTCTACATTATCTAGACTTTACTCCCCCCAACCAAAAATGTAACCGCTCCTGATGACGCCAAACACAACAGCACCGTCCTCAAACAAACGACATTTCTTTTAACTCGAGTGCATTGTCTCCCAGTACTACAGCATTGTCTTGAAACAATACTGACTCAAGCACGACATAATGGTCTCGGAAGCCTTCATTCGAGTCTCCAAACTACAGCATCATTGGCTAACACAATACAACATTATCTTCAAAACACACCCGAACAAAGCATTTTCGATTTTCCTCCATATGTGGAGAAGTTGCCGGCTCCTTGTGGAAGGGTAAGTTAGTACTGGTTAGTATACAGTCCAGGAAAACTGGTTAGGTGAACCGGTCGCTGTACATCACTGAAAAATTGTTGAAAAACGGCTTTAAACCCCAGTGACAATAAATCACATAAAACAATACAAAAGCAACACAAAAATATTGTCCCCAAGCTACAGTATCATAGACTTAAGCACTACATCATTGTCTTCAAACACCACATTATTGTCTCCAAACCATAACAATGACTTCAAACACTTAAGTTTTGGCATTAAACATAACACCATTGTATTTAAAAAAAACATTGATTAAAGCGCTACAAAATTGTGTTCAAACAAAACAACTTTGATAAAAGCGCTTCAACATTGTCTTCAAACTATACAATATTGTCATCAAACACAAACACATTGACTTCAAACACTACACCATTGTTTTTCAAACACAACAACACTGACAAGAACGTTCGAATCCACAAGAACACTGCAAGACTGCCCTTTGATTCTTTGTGAAATGTATTAAAGATTAAATATGCTTTAGGATGTAGTTGCAGGATGGTGTCACTATGGTGAGTATGGTATGACACCTAACTCATCCTGTTGGAATGTATTTATATATATCCAAAACAGCTGTTCCAAATATTTAGATTCGTATAGTAAAAAAACAGGATAAACACAAAATGTGACCCAAATGAGTCTTGGGATGTTTTCAAGTGATTAGTATTAAAGCGTACTGTTAATATAATGCATTTGTTTCAATTTACATTGAATGGTTTTATTCAATATTTATAACGCATATACTAGTATGTAATTTCTATTCAAAGAAAGAAAAAAAGAACTGACACTCTCCGTAACTTTATCTATATTCTAGTGCATCATTTTCAGATCATTTTATTTTAAGTAAGACGTTTTTTTAAAACATTTAACACTAACACGGATGTTTGATAAATACCTGTCTACAAAACGTCGTCAATTACGGACATGAAAATATATTGACTTTAACAAGTGCACAGTTTTAAATAGTTTGACTTTGACGCAGGCTTTAAAAACTACACACACACATGACCAGCATGTCCCAAATGGTAATTTATATTGAACAAAACTTCACTGCGATGAGTGAGATATCGGCACCTTTGTCAAATGCAATTCCAATAACCAATAGTTCATGCAATATAATAGTGAAAGGTAACTTCAATTAATCAACTTAATCATGGACGATAATCAGTGATTCACTTTTATATAAAATACCTTTAACAGCCATTTTCACAACAACATGAGTTTCTTTACACGTCACTAGTCCGAGTTTTTCCACCATGCCATTTCCAAATTCCACTTAATGAGATCTTCATATTTTTGTAGTTTTTTTATAAAACCCTGCAGAGTTTACATGTATTCGAGTGTCACATTACCGATTTTTAGACACCCCACATTTAAAACTCGTTTAGTACTATATGAACCCAAGTTTCCACCAGACCAGTCTTTAGAGCACCCGTGACAATGGCACCCAGCGTGTGGTTATTAGTTCATTCATTTTAAGGGTATGTTCACTCGTAATTGGATAAACAGGTGGAACATGTTACCGTGTAACCGTTTGCTGAAGTAAAAACGAAAAATATAAAACACTACATTACAGATTCAAAATACTCTTTTGACTAAATTATACTAACGATCAAGGCATGTATATGTACATAACACGTCCTAAGGCATTTTAATGTACATCCTTGTCAAGTGTCAATTTCAATCACTTGCTGTATTTAAGCGATTGCAAATACCACATACATATACATCCCTCCAATGATATTTTAGTTTGTTTTATCAATCAAATAATTTTGTGATATGTAAGAGTTATGTTTTGTTATAAAAGGGACTAATAGGCCCAAAGTGGCCGGGTGTGTTGTTAATATTTATTATGTACATTGTTGTAATTACACATGTCACTATAATAAAAAATCAAAGTACTTAAAGTACTGATGGAATGAGATTTTAGAAATATGAATAAAAGTAAGAGGACGGCAATATCATTAATTCTTGTTGTTGTTGTCTGAATCGTGGGTGTTGTATATATGAATATATAAGCAATAGCGCCGTAATGGCCCTTTTCCACTCATCTGGTGACCTAGTTGTTGACTCGAGTTGACCCATCCTCAAATTTGTTCAAGACATCATTTAGAGTGATAACAGGGTTGTCCTGTGATTTGACCCAGTGACCTAGTTTTCGACCCATGTTCGGACTTTTCCAAGATATTATTAAGACATACATTCTGATTAGATTTAGAGAAGATCCAAACCAGATTGAGATCTCCAGAGAGTGAACGGGTTTTCCAAAGTTTTGACCTGGTGACCTATTTTTTGGCCCGAGATGACCCATTTTCAAATTTGTCCAAGATATCATAAAGAGAAATGAAGTTTCATGAAGATCCAATTAAAACTGTGGCCTCTATAGTGTTACCAAGTTTTTCAGTTGATTTAACCTATTGAACCTATTTTTTGCTTGAATGTTCCATGTTCAAACTTGTCCAAGATATCATTCTGACCAGGTTTGAAGATTAAATCAAATGTGTGACGTCTAGAATGTTAACCCCAAGTGTTGACGCCGGACGATGGACGCTGGACAGTGAGCTAAATAGATTGGAGTCATGTCATTACTAATGTATTGGACGCAACTGTTATGCTTGCAAAATTAAAGGTATACATGCACAAACAGGTTTTACAACATATATACCTTATCAGAATATTATCAATACTTTTTACTTCTCATACGAAGAACTATTTCCTTAAGGGAAAATTGGTCTATGATGTCAATCTAAAAATCGACCTGATTAGATGCATAATTTGATCGACATTTAACCCTTATTGTGCTGTATAGTTATTGGCTCATCAATAACATAACTACTGTAATAGTTTAGCATCTGACATCCTGCAGGCTGATAATATCACTGGTCTCAATTACACGTTATTAACATGTTAGTGATAATTGTTGTGATTTATGTAAGTATAAAAATGTAGACAAAAAAAATAAGCAACAATGAGATATATAATTTTATGGTGATACTTTAATGAAAATTATATCTAAATATACAATACAACATTCGTAAATTGTTCACACAATAAGCTCAATTCTTTCATCGAATAATTACAGTTCTATTCATATTTACAATGTTTTACATCATTTTTATGGAAAGAGGTACTATCGAATAAAAGTCTTATGAGTTATTTAAGTAATAATGATTGTGAAAATCTGATAATTTATCAGATATCAATGACATGAGATTGTCTGTTCATGCACTGTCAATACTACAATATTCCAAAATACTTGTAAAGCAAGAGTACAGACATCCATTAATCACACCATATTTGCATTGTTTTTACACTGTTGTGTATACATTTATTTACGACAGACTCCAGGCGCTTGTCATCACATATTTATTCAGAGTCAGTATCAATGTCGCTTAATCCTGAATCTATCACTGAACCATTTGGGGTTTGTTTAGATTTGGATTCATGTCATATTTCTTTAGTGTATGATATTGTCTAAACACTCCAGATTGCACATAGCTTTTTCTCATTGCATACACACAAATACAGTCTGCTTCCTTTAAACACAACGTGTCATCGCGAACAACCTGCTCCTTTTTGCATCAGGCTTCGGTCAGATGTGCTGAATGAAATGGGTTTCTGTTAAATAGTTAACCATATAATTCATAAATATGGTGTCCTATTAAAAGCAAAACCACATTTTGGTCATCATACCCAACACTACCTCAGATGTCTGTGTAAATTCCAAAGCCTGAACATAGCACAATCCATGGCACCATGGTAAACATCCCTCCCAATACAGTATTCAGGTAAAGGTTTGAACTGTGCATTGTGAATCTGGTGAGCAGCATAAACATTCGTCTGATTAGTCATTATTTCCCACAAATCATTATCAAATATAATATTGAACATGTTGCAATATAGTCCAGAATCAAATCATAAATGACATCAACTTATGAATGAAACATTAAACCAATGGTGTTATTTCGAAAGCTTGATTATTCTGATAAAATGTTTGCTTCATTTCGAAGTTACAATAAAACATCAATATTAGGAACACTGGACTATTTTAATACCAAATAAATGGGTCGTAATATAGAATTTCTTGAGAAATCCGGTTTTCAGGGGTTTTGTTGTATGTATTTACTACATAATAGTATATGTAGACTTGACGTCTACTAGTTCACATGGTATCAAAACTGATTTACATGTGCGTGCTTTAGACAATATACATAAATTGTATTAATGACAATACTATATAGAGTTGTCTTCTTTTAATAAGATATATTGTGGCGCATGTATCTTATTAGGAGAAGAGGACTATACATAACGAAACATACTTCACGGATGGATATCCCAATGCAATAATAATAATGATCAAATGATTATAAGTGGAGATGAAAAAAAAGTGTTAAATATCATTCGTCAATATTTTTTTCAATTTTATAGCTTCATTTACAAAATAAGATACTGTTGTTCACAGTCACTTTTTCTATATAAACCCTTATGTGCAATGCATTTCTCATGCCGAGCAATCCACTCTGCATACATGGCCTTAATCCAGTCATTGTTTCAATAAAAAAACATCGTAATGTGTAGCATGATACACTTCCTGTAAAAATCAAACCTGTGACCCTTCAAAGCAGACTGGTAGATATATTAATTTCATCATAGTGTTATACCCATAAAAATCGGTTGTATGTATAAGCTGAGATATCAGAGTTAAGGAAAATTGCTGTAATCAAGGAATATTGTTTTGTGTGGTCCGTGTTAGTTCTGGCACGTAACTTGGCTAACAGGGTAATGTAATATTTGCAACGAAATATAGGTCAGTTATTTGTTTACTGAAAATAAATACTTTTTTTTCACTATGTATTACTACGCATTTTCTGTTCATCTTCATAATATGTGTATATGAAAAAAAAATGGTCAGAATAAAAATAATTAATGGGTTTTTTTTCGGTTTTCAGGTTAAATTATAGCATTTAAACTTTGGCATGTAGGACTCGAATCAATGGCGTCATTTGATTAATTATTTCGTTAACCACATACGAAATTCATGTAGTTGGGTTTTTATTTCTTCCGCGATTGGATAAATTTGCGTTACTTGTAAGTCGCTTCTTGTTAGTGGTGGACTTCGTTTTTTGCACTCTCTTAATTTGTACAGAAAGTGACTGGATAATGTTCTCAAAACAGGCAAGTTAATTCTTTCATACTTGTTGAATATTGTAAATATCAAGTAACTTTTACCATTTAGTCGCGTTTTATATTGTAAATAACAAGCGATTTTTATCATTTATCCATAATAAGAACATAATGTCTGCTCAACTAACTACTTTTGTATATGGCTTTTTTGGCGAAATCTTCGAAAATGTCAACAATGCGCAGGTGTATCCGAACAAAATGTCACAGACAAATCTTCAACTGATTACGTGTATTTGGTAACAATCTTAAGGGTGTGAATGAATGCTGATCTAATTCCTCATAAATAACTTATTATTATTGTCCATGGGAAATACATTTGTGCATTTCTGTAAAACTGATTAAAATTATTCACTATGCCCGAGATTGATTAAGGGGTTTCCATATGCTTGATGCCATTCTGTCATGATTTTATGTTCTAAAATCCCGTCAAGTCAAAAATCGGCATCAATCACTGTCAGAATAAGAACTTTTGGACATAAACAGACGCGCACTTAGAGCAATTATTCTTGTCAGATACACACATTAATTTTGATGAACAAAGCACCACATGAAACATAATTACTCTTATCATACACACCACTTTCCATGGCTGACATTGTTATCTTAGAATCTATCATTGTAAACGATGTAGTCCAGTTTATCACTAATTAGTTTTCCAGGTGTAAAGTCAATGACAAAAATGTGCCGATTAATAGTTTCCATACGCCGTAATCATCAACAAATTCTTTCTAGTTAATATCTCACACAAAGGGTTTCTCAGAGCTTGTTAACATCTTGAGGGGAACGGACGTAGATTTATACCACTAGTTTGTTTTGTAAAACAGGAGATTAAACTAACTGGGGTAAATATATATATTTGATATTACAGTTATTTTTAATTATACGAAAGACAAATAATAAGAATTATTGTTTTAAGTGTGGAGCTTTACTTACAATAGTTAACTACTTAATAAGTATTTAATTGTGTTTGTTAACAGTTGATTTGTAATATCAATGTATAGTCACTTTTTCATGAGTGTGATCGATCTGTATTATTATTTTACCAGTGAACGATGATACTGATATATGATAGTACAACCAATTAATTCATTTTATAGATCCCAGTTCGGGATATGAGATAGAAGGTAGAAACGTCCTGAGATTGAAGTTACTAGAAGTTAGAGAAATAGATTAAAGTGGAAGAGGAAACGCTTATACCGAATTCGATACCCAAAGATACAAAATTATTACTATATTCATACAACAGATTGAAACCTATGTGAGACGGTAAATGTTAAATGTTTTGAGTGTCTTATTGATGATTGTTCTTCCTCAACACATGCGTGGACATATATATGCATTGATAATAGTTAGTTTAAAGCTTAGATAAATATTGTTAATAAATCTTGTAATAGTCTACATGGACATTCTGTATTTGTATTAGAACGCGGAAATGCTGATGGGAGCTATTTGTGGACATTAAATAGTATTGAAGAAGCAAAACTGAATCGGACACGAACGTAACTGTTACAACATTGGTTGACACCGATTTTGCATATTTGTTCATTGTTTTATGTTCTACGTATATGTCGTAATAATAAGTTAACACAATTTCATAAGGGTTTCATTGGTATTATTCATTTGTTTAATAAGATTATTCATTAGGCGTGTGTAAAGGGATTATAAGTTTATGTCAGTCTGAGAACCCTATTGCGTGCATTGCATATCATTAGGTCACCAACAACACACACAATTAAACACTTTATATCCAACTTTCAATCAGGTACACACCATAACACATAACGACATCTGTCACCTCGTCAAGGAGACCTATTCAAATTATCAAGACTAAACCACTTCTTGACAATCACATTCGTCACAAAATACGCTGCATGATTTTTGCTTGATTACAAATATAAAAAAGTGATCTGTTATGAATGTAGCCTTACAGAGCTTTGTTGTTGCTTTTCTGTTCTGCTTTAATTGATTTGTTCCTTTGTATTTTAGTTTGCCTGCTTGTTTGTAGTCGTATTTACTACGGTACTGGTATGTTCCGCGATAAGATCACAACGTGTTTCTGCTAGAAAGATATCCTTGTATCGATCACTGGTGGACTTGAAACAAAAAATTAGTATGATATAGTTTATGAGATATTTCTAAACTATATATTCAAATTCACACATTGCTTAGTTATACATACACACACTAGGGCTACTTTAATTTCTTTCCCAGACGTACAAGTCGCTCAATTAATATTGATAAGCCGTAATTAATGACATCCAATAAAATACATGTAATGCCTAAGACGACACATTGTACTGCTTTAGAACGAAAGTTCATCAAAACCCAAGAAATAATACAAACATGGGACGCTTTCCAATACAACATGTTCGTATCACCTCTTGTACGCACATAAATGAGCACTGGATAAAGAAAATATAACTTACAGTAATGGGATTAGGCGTCACAATACTTAATTATACAATTACAAAAATGCATATAATTCTTGTAACAGGAGCATGTTCTTGTGTGATATGCAAACGACTGACAGAATGTGTGAATTGGTATGCATAGACTATGCTCAGGTTTGTGATAATCAAAGAGATTGCAACGATGGGAGTGATGAAATAGGATGTCCACCCGATCCAAGTAGGTTAAACCCGTTAACTCGTCATTCCATGTGTTCGTAGTATATGATTTTAATTTTTTAATAATTGTTTATTTATATCAGTAATATTTAAGGACTTCTGTCTAGATTGTTAATCATGAGAGACAGTCATATGGAAGTCATAAGATCAAAGGAAGTTATTGCAAACGAGTCATACGCTACCAATGATAATTACACTCAAAAAGTGGACCTAAGTGATTCGATGTGGGATAAGAGTTTCGATGCTTTATAACCTATATACAACAATGAAAATGTTCCCCACATACAAGCGATTCAGAGCCCACAGTGAGTGTCCAACGGCAAAGGAAACGGAACTGCAATAGTAAAACATGATATTTTATTGAATATCTCGGGAAGGGATTGGTCTCCATGTTGGTGTGAATGTATGAAACCTATGAGTGGACAAGCTGTTGACAAAACGTAAGTCAGCCAATTTTAAAGCTGAAATCTATGTTTTTACACCAAACATGATACAACAATTTTCTTGTTGCAGCAGCGCCACCATGTCCAGAGTGTGAACAACCATGTGATGGGGGGAATTTCACCTGTGGCCCAAGTAATTATATGAGCATTATACTTTACATAATTATTTGATCGGTATTGTTTGATTACATAGAATCACTTATTAAATTTGTAAAAGTGTTCCATTTTCAACATGATATATCGTTTTTAGTGTACTACTGGTCAAACATACTGGAATGAACTCGATCTCCTAGTACGCAAATCAGATTGCCTAAAGTCACGAACCTTTGATAAAAAAGTTGGATTTCTTTGGATCGATTAGAATATAAAACTAGATAGAAAAGAATAAATGAAAAAAAAAAACGCATACAAAAAGCTTATCTTCACCAAAATGCTACCGTCCCCATGACGATTGAAATACAATACTTGATGTTTAAACTAGTTGTGTGTGCTGTGCAAAGAAAAAAAAGTCCTAACCTTTTTAACCAAATGCATGTAGATTAAGCACCAGACAAGTAGTACGCAGCAAATGTCTCTTAAACCCATAGAAATGGGTTTAAAATTATTAAATTAAAATATTAAAATTAATATTGAATTTAAGTTTACAAAGCTTGCAAATAACGGTGCGGCTTTGTTTTGGGAAATTCCTTAACAATTATTGGAATATTGCTTATTTATTGCGAAACAGAATATAAATTTAACCCAGATCGCAGCTAGAATCATGTTCTGGATTTTCTGATTGTAGCAGCAACACCGTGTCCGGATTGTCCAGCGCCATGCTATGGTGGAAATTTCACCTGTGACGCAGGTAATTATAAGAAAGTCATACATTGTACGATTATATGGATATTGTTTAGTTTCAAGGATTAATTCATGAGAATTATATAATTGACTTATTTTCAGTATCAATTCACGTGGTAACAATATGAACATGTTCTAGCATCGTTTATACAATTATAACTAAGTGCATTCTGAGTACATTTATTAATTGTTGATTCAACACCGTGTCCGATATGTGAAGAACCATGTTATTACGGAAATTGCACCTATATGCAAGGTAATTATAAAAAAAAATTTATACATTGCTCTATTAGATTGATATTGTTTTTTTTCAAGGATTAATTCACTAGAAGTATATAATTGACTTATTTTCAGTATAAGTTCTAATTCAGTATACATTTTGAACATGTTCTAAAATCGTTTAGACATAAACAACCCTGTGCATTCCGTGTGTCTTGGATTGTAGATTTAACACCGTGTCCGGATTGTGAAAAGCCATGTGATGGTGGAAATTTCACCTGTGGCTCAGGTAATTATAAGAAAATCATACATTGTACGATTACGAGTATATTGATATTGTTCAGTTCCAAGGCTTAATTTACTAGAATTATATAATTGACTCATTTTCAGTATAAAATCTATTCAGTAAGCAATATGAAGATGTACTAACATCGTTCTAACATAGTTCTGCTAGTCTCCGTGCAAGTCTTTACCGATTTCCTCGGGGTTTTTTGTGGTTATTGTATCCCGGATATAAACTCCCTTCGAGGTTCCCATTTACACTTTCATTCAATTTTGCTTTTACTCCGTGTATCATAACTGAGTTTCTGTAAACATTTCTGTCTTTATCCTACAGAGAAAAAAACTTTTTGGAATGCAACCTCTATCCCTTTGAGCTCGTTAAAGTTTTAAAAAATAGGAGAATTATCTGTGTTTTGGACAGTTTTCATTGGTAGTATGGTAGCTATTTGCAAACAGTTAGCATTTCAATTTCTGATTTCTAACACAACTACCCTGTATTTCAGTTGATCAAAATGGAGATGGTGGTCTTTGAAAAAAGAAATAAATGAAAGAAAAGACAACAACAAACTGCATATAAACATTACACCGAATTATTAAGATTAAAACATTACTTAAAATGGAATTTTTGTTTGTAAAACTTGTCCCCGACCTCCGAAAGTTTCACATCAAGTCCTACTGAAAACAAAA
The DNA here is from genome assembly GCA_008271625.1 of Lutraria rhynchaena. Classification (NCBI taxonomy): domain Eukaryota; kingdom Metazoa; phylum Mollusca; class Bivalvia; order Venerida; family Mactridae; genus Lutraria; species Lutraria rhynchaena. The sequence continues at coordinate 11,161,732 of VIBL01000001.1, read as the reverse complement.
TTTCAGGACATGTCAGACTTCACCAAATAGCACATTTAGTGAATGACTGTCAAACGAACACGAAATTTATAGTATCATACCGCAACATTGTAATTATATGACAATAATATATTCCACTGTTCGTCCGCTGTGATTGATTACGCACCATTTACCATTGTTTTACCATATTACCATATTTAAAGTGTTTTTAGAGTTACAGTTTGAAAGTTTGCATTGTTTCACTGGAGTTTAATGTGACGCCAACAGGCATGGTAATTTAGTGACTTGTCTCACTTCAACGTGGGACCCCAGGGTGGCACATGGGTAGAGCTATCTACCTTCCGTAAGATAGCTGGATAGCTTTCTCACATGTGAAATGAAGTCCCAGGTGGGATTCGAACTCACAGCAGTAAGAGCCTGGTTATAACTGGTCAAACACAATAACCCCTTGACCATGGAGGCCCCGAAAGTGTGTATCTGAAGAAAGAATCATTTGTTATTTAACTGCTATTTTTGTTGTGGTATACCAACAGTATATAATAAATGACTTTTACATATCGGTATGTGAATAACACATATGATATTTAACAGTAATCAGATAGTTGCGTTACATTCAGTAGCATAAATATGACTTACACTTGACTGAGTATTTTATTTTTTACTTTACAATACCGGTCAAATTAACAAGTCACTAATTGTTAATGATATTTCAATTGTCCTATTCGAATAATTACAATTGCTTGGATATTTTCAAATGCAAATTTAATAATAACAGATTGTTATTAATGACTCTGTAATGATAATTGTTACTAAAATTCATTTCATTGTTATGATCAGAATACCTAATTAAGCGTCATACGACGCTAATTGAATATTATCTATATTTACGTTACCATCTTTGTGATTTGATATCTTAATTTCATTTGACGAAGAGATGATCAAATCTACCATGTAACTGTGTCATCAATCAAAACTGGAACCACTTTAACAACTGAACCATTGCAACGATCACTCAACAACATTTCGCTAATCGACATTACATCGAAAGCGTTTTAAAATGCGCGACATTTTCTCTGATATTCCAATCATCTTCTTTTCTGACTTTAATAATTAGATATATGCTTGTCTAGCCAACGATTAAACAAACAATTGAATAGATGAAGATGTGCTTGTAAGAGAGTAAGTACTTTATTGTTTGATAAATTCATGCGATATTTACAGTGCATTTTAATTCATTTTTATATTGATACAACTTGTAACATTTATACGCAAACGAATGTGCAATATTTGCGGTTCATGTAATTTTTTTTGGTTTTTGGTTATTTATGTTCCTTAACATATTTCTTTTGCTGTTAAATCTTTTGTGTACAAAAATGAGTAAATTGGGAATTACAAAAAGAATTGAATTAATGATAATTTGTGGTGCACCGAATCCTACATTGATGTACTGTAAGACCTCGATGATGAGACCACCATAGGGACCCGAAAAAACGGTCGTAATAATGAGGTGGTCTCATTATCAGGTTGAATTATGCGGGAGTTATTGAAAGCCGGTTCGAAAATAAGTGGTTGTTATAACAAAGTGTCGTATTATTGAGTTGGCCGCTATGTTAGGTTTTAAGATGTAATAGTATCCTATTGAATATATTGCATTAATCAGTCGCTTGTAGTGGGCAGTGTGTCAAAAGTTGGATGGAAGATTCATCAGAAATATCAGTCGATGTCTTCTTGAATACTTTCCAGTTTGTTAAGAATGTCATAAAATTTAGACATAGTCCAGCTATATAAGCCCACAGTAACAGATCACATTTTTAACAAATTTGTTGTGAATGTGGTTACATTCGTAACGAGTAAAATAATAAAAATCAGTATTGATCACATTCGTCACAAGATATGTTAAATATGTGTTCGGTTTCCGCTATATATTAGGTCACATTTGTAACAAATTTGTTACATTTGTGATTTGTAACTAATGTGGTCTTACACAGCACCAAGCAATCCATAGTATCTCATACCGATATTCAGAAGCGCCACTTGAATATTCAGATCAATTCCGTTATTTCTATTTTCTATAATGTAGTAATAAAACAATACGGTACGCGAGATGCTGCCAATGAAACGCCACTTGAATAAATATATTATGCCCTAGAACATTTAGTCCACTCTACGGCGCGTCAGAAGAAATATCTGCCTTCATTCAATGTTTTGGTAAATTATTACAAAAGCTCAGCATTGAATTACATGAATCAAACTTAAAAGAACTTGATAATTGCCTTAGATACTGACATTGTCTGTTCGTTTAATCGAATACTTAATAATACGATACCCTCTCACAATATGCAAACTCGAAAAATGTGTGTCTTCAATGAAAACTGAACACCTGTTGTCGCAACATAGTTTTAGTCTGATTTAAAACTAATTACAATCTTGAATACAAACAGTCGTTCTCTAATGGCATTGCAGCGAAAAAATGAACAATGTAGCGTAAAAAAATGGCTGTAGACATAGATAGAACGGTTTGTAACTATATTACCATCGTTAAACTCAAATCGAAATCTATTACACTCTTTTAACTTACCGCAGTAAAGTGTATCAAATTTAAATAGGCATCTGGGGCGTGCGTGTGTGTCTGGTTTATAAAGCCTGTGTGTGCGTGAGGGTCAACCTTTGTATTCAAACGTAGACGCGTTAAAGTCAATATTTTTTTTTCATTTACACATCGGATGGTGCTAGCTTGTCCTAATTATGTCCTTGTTATAGGCCGAAAATATTACCATGGCCATGATGTGTGGCTTTGTTTATGCAACATCTTCTCTTGTACATAACGTATGTAATGTATGTTTTGGCTTGGATAACCTCATTCGAATTCAGCGATATATTTGTCAACATGATTTATGTAAGACTTGTAATCCCAACCAAAAAAATATTGACTCTATTTTTGTTATTCTTTTGTTTTTCGTCAATTATCATCTTAATAAATGACATATACACATTTCACATTTGTTTTTGTTGCTCTTTCTACACTAAGTATCCACTGTGGGCAACATACATGAAAACGAGCTACGGATAGGGCATCATTTTTTTAGACATTAATAGTTAATACTTCATTTAGCATTAAGCATTTCTTTTTCACTATGTATTATTATGCATTTTCTGTTCATCTTCATAATATGTGTATATGAAAAAAAAATAGAATAAAATAATTAATGTTTTTTTCGGTTTTCACGTTAAATTATCTCATTTACTCTTGGGCATGTAAGACTCGAATCAATGACGTCATTTGATTAATTATTTCGTTAACCACATACGAAATTCATGTAGTTGGTTATATATTGCTTCCGCGATTACTTTAGCGTTACTTGTAAGTCTCTACTTGTTAGTGGTGGACTTCGTTTTTTGCCCTCTTTTAATTTGTACAGAAAGTGACAGGATAATGTTTTCAAAACCGGCAAGTTATTTCTTTCATACTTGTTGAATATTGTAAATAGCAAGTAACTTTTTTCATTTAGTCGCGTTTTATATTGCAAATAACAAGCGATTTTTATCATTTATCCATAATAAGAACATAATGTCTGCTCAACTACCTACTTTTGAATATGGCTATTTGGACGAAATCTTCGAAAATGTCAACAATGCTCAGGTGTATCCGAACAAAATGTCACAGACAAATCTTCAACTGATTACGTGTATTGGGTAACAATCTTAAGGGTGTTAATGAATGCTGATCTAATTTCCTCATAAATAACTTATTATTATTGTGAAAATTTTAAAGACCTGAATATATTGCAGAAACATCCACGGTTGATTGACAAACCTCGATTTTGTTAAGAGAATATTGACACTGTGGTAAAACTGTTTTACCTATGTGCAACGTCTAAACCCTCAGATACTATAAATGATTCATGTGAAATACATTTGTGCATTTCTGTAAAACTGATTAAAATTATTCACAATGCCTGAGATTGATTAAGGAGTTTCCATATGCTTGATGCCATATAAAAAAGTGATCTGTTATGAATGTAGCCTTACAGAGCTTTGTTATTGCTTTTCTGTTCTGCTTTAATTGATTTGTTCCTTTGTATTTTAGTTTGCCTGTTTGTTTGTAGTCGTATTTAATACGGTACTGGTATGTTCCGCGATAAGATCACAACGTGTTTCTGCTAGAAAGATATCCTTGTATCGATCACTGGTGGACTTGAAAGAAAAAATTAGTATAATATATATTATGAATTATATCTGAATAATTTACTCAAATTCACACATCGATTAGTTATACATATACTGGAGCTACTTTAATTCCTTTCCCAGACGTACAAGTCGCTCAATAAATATTGATAAGCCGTAATTAATGACATCCAATAAAATATATACAATGCCTAAGATGACACATTGTACTGCATTAGAACGAAAGTTCATCAAAACCCAAGACATGATGCAAACTTAGGGCGCTATACAATACAACTTGTTTGTATCAACTCTTGTACGAACATAAATGAGCATTGGATGAAGAAAATATAGCTTACAGTCATGGGATTAGACGTCACAATGCTTAATTATACAAATACAAAAATGCAAATAATTCTTATAATAGGAGCATGCAAAGGAAAGTTCTTGTGTGATATGCAAACGACAGACAGAATGTGTAAACTGGTATGCATAGACAATGTTCAGGTTTGTGATAATCATACAGATTGCAATGATGGGAGTGATGAAATGGGATGTCCACCAGATCCAAGTAAGTTCTATTTAATCCTCTAACTCGTCAGTCCATGTGTTCTTCGTATATGATTTGTTTATATAATAATTGTTTATTTATATCAGTAATATTTAGGCTTTCTATCTAGATCATGTTAATCATGCGAGAAAATCATATGGAAGTCATAACATCAAAGGAAGTTCTTGCAGACGATCCATACGCCATCAATGATAATTATACTCAAAAAGTGGATCAAAGTGTTGATTGTCTTCCATACATCAGATGAGATTCGATGTGGGTTAACAGTTTCGATGCTTATAACCTTTGACCTCACTAACAATGAAAATGTTTCCCACGTACAAGCGATTCAGAGCTTACTTTAAGTGTCCAACGGCAGAGGAAACGGAACTGCAATAGTAAAACATGATATCTTATTGAATGTCTCGGGAGGTGATTGGTCTCCATGTTGGTGTGTATATATGAAACCTAATGACTGGACTGACCTTTGATAATAAAAAAGTTGGACTCTTTGGATCGATTAGGGTTAGAATATAAAACTATATAGAAAAGAATAAATGAAAGAAAAAAAACGCATACAAAAAATCTCACCGTCCCCATGACGATTAAAATCGGTGGACAATACATGGGATTTAAACTAGTTTTCTGTGCTCAACTTCACACTTACCCTCGGGGAATCAAAACCATGAAATTACATAAATAGTGAATGGACAGATAAAAAATGAAGATATAACAAAGTAAATAAAGTGACGTAACGTATCGACTTATGACATACCATTGGAGTTAAAGAATTTTAATTTTGATGGCGTGTCCGAAGATTTGACTAAGCCGGAACAGAAGAGTCAGTCAGAACTATCACGACTAAAAGCAAAACAATAGCAATGCCACGTCTCAAGGGATTAATGAGAAAAAACTAGATTAAATTCTTAAAAGCCTTTGACCGCCGTGCAAAGATAAAGGACCTCACCTTTTAACCAAATGCATGTAGATGAAGCACCAGACGAGTAGTACACCGTAAATCTCTCTTAAACCCATAGAAATGGAATTGGCATTAAGCTTTGTGAACTGCATATTAAAATTATTATTGAATTTAAGTTTACAAAAGTTGCAAATAACGGTGCGGTTTTGTTTTGGGAAATTCCTTAATATGACAAAGAAGGTAGATGGTAATTATATTCACTTACAGGTTTGTTTCACAGAAATAAAATATGCGGAATGACTTACGTAATTTATTATATGTACGTAGGTGTCCATTTGTGATGATTTGAGTATATGAAACAACAATTATTGGAAATATTGCTTATTTATTGAGAAACAGAATATAAATTTAACCCAGATTGCAGATAGAATCATGTTCTGGATGTTCTGATTGTAGCACCAACACCGTGTCCAGATTTTCAAGCGCCGTGTAATGGTGGAAATTTCACCTGTGACGCAGGTAATTATTAGAAACTCATACATTGTGCGATTATATTAACATTGTTTAGTGTCAAGGATTAATATATTAGAATTATATATTGACTTATTTTTTAGCACAAATTCACGTGGTAAACAAGCATAGTTCAGAAAATTATAACCTAGTGCATTTTGTTACATTTAATTGTAGATTCAACACCGTGTCCAACATTTGAAGAGCCATGTAATGGTGGAAGTTTCACCTGTGACGCAGGTAATTATAAGAAAATCATACATTGTGCGATTATATTGACATTGTTTAGTGTCAAGGAATTATATAATTGACTTATTTTTAGTATAATTTCATGTGGTAAACAATTTGAACATGCACTAGCATAGTTCAGAAAATTATAACCTAGTGCATTTTGTTACATTTAATTGTAGATTCAACACCTTGTCCGACATTTGAAGTGCCATGTAATGGTGGAAGTTTCACCTGTGACGCAGGTAATTATAAGAAAATCGTACATTGGGCGATTAGATTGACATTGTTTGCTCTCGAGAATTAATTTATTAAAATTATATAATTGACTTATTTTTAGTACAATTTCACGAGGTAACCAATTTCAACAGCGTTGAAATATAACCAAATGCATTCTGTGTACATTTGATTGTAGATTCAACACCGTGTCCGACATGTCAAGATCCATGTAATGGCGGAGGTTTCATCTGTGATGGTAATTATAAGAAAATCATAATTTTTGCGAATAGTGTTATTAATATTATTAGAATTTTATAATTGACTTATTTCAGTATAAATTCACGTTATAAACAATTTGATTATGAACTAGCATCGTTCAGACAATTATAACCAAGTGCATTTTGTATATATTTGATTGTAGAGGTAGATCCGTGTCAGATGTATCCAAATCCATGTGATGGCAGTGGCTATACGTGTTCCATAGGTAATTATAAAATCATGCGATGTAGTGTAATTGTTTTAGCCAGAAGTTCATATGACGTAATAGTATTATAAATTAGTCGTTGAATTATATTGAAATCTTTAGATTTATTTCTTTTGCTTTTAAATTAAATTAAATTAAATAACCAAAGCAATAAAATCGGTTAAATGCACGTCCTCTAATTGTCAATCATTACTACTAAGCCGTGAAATAATTAATTATTATATAATATTCATTATAATTAATAATAATGTTTATGATAGTTTTAGCACTCACTATATCATGGTAGCTATCGGTAGGTCAAAATTTGCCAATTTCTGTTTTCTGACATGACGTCTGCGCCCAGTTGTATAAACATTGGTTAACTTTAACCTTGGGTTAAATTAACCATTTTGGTTTACTAACCATTAAAAAAATCATTTAAACATTTAAAAAGGCTCTCATTTTGGTACTGGTTACCGTTTATGTTAAGATTTAACCAGCAGCTTAGACTTGGGTTAGATCATCTGAGCTTTAACGAAAACAAAATTTGGTTAAACTTAAACAAAATTTTCTACAATAGCTAACCGAACATTTAACCAAAATTTAAACCCAAACTCTGATTTAACCCAGTGGTTAAAGTTAACCAATGTTTATACAATTGGGTGCAAGGGGTCAAAATTTGCCAATTTCTGTTTTCTGACATGACATCTGTAGTTTTCAAATTGCAGATGAGCCTACGGTCACGAAATAAGCTTCGTGTGTGTAAATACGAATATTATACTGAAGTAAGAAGAATAAGAAATAATTTAAATTGAATTCGTGTATGCGAAATTTGTCCTTGATTACCAAACATTTAAATCAGTTGATACTGAAAAGAAAAAACATCACAACATAGTCTCCAAGTACAATAACAATGACCAGTAGCGGATTCAGGGGCGGGGGCGGGGCTGGGGTGCGCTTCCCCTTATAATCTGGCAAGCATAAGTATAAAGAAACGTAAGTTATGTGCTTATTGGGTTCATATATTCTACATTATCTAGACTTTACCCCCCCCCCTAACCAAAATGTAACCGCCCCTGATGACACAAAACAACAGCACCGTCCTCAAACAAACGACATTTCTTCAAACTCGAGTGCACTGTCTCCCAGTACTACAGCATTGTCTTGAAACGATACTGATTCAAGCACGACATAATGGTCTCGAAAGCCTTCCTTAGAGTCTCCAAACTTCAGCATCATTGGCTAATACAATACATCATTATCTTTAAAACACACCCGGACAAAGCATTCAAATATTTCAGCAGCGTCTTCAACACCGTGGTCCAGTGATTAGTGCGCCGCTGGACTTGGATTCGAATCCCGGTGGCAGGTCATAACCATCTTTGAAAATTCGACAACAATTTCGATTTTCCTCCGTATGGGGAGAAGTTATCCAAAACAGTAGCCATTGCTGTTCCAAATATTTAGATTCGTATAGTCAAAAACCGGAAATACACAAGATACGACCCGAATGAGTCTTGGGATGTTTTCAAGTGATTAGTATTAAAGCGTACTGTTAGAATAATGCATTTGTTTCCATTTACATTGAATGGTTTTATACAATATTTATAACTCATATACTAACTAGTACGTGATTTCTTTTCGACAAAGCATTATTCACATGCTGCTCAACAACATAAGAATGTCATACTTTCTAGTGTCCAAAGAAAGAAAAAAGAACTGAAACTCTCCGTAACTTTATCTATATTCTAGTGATCTTCTTCAGATCATTCTTTTAAGTAAGACGTATTTTAAAAACATTTATCACTAACACGGATGTTTGATAAATACCTGTCAACCAAATCAATCAATCAATCAATCAACGTCAATTACAGACATGCAGACATGAAAATATATTGACTTTAACAAGTGCACAGTTTTAAATACAAAGTTTGGCTTTTACGGAGGCTTTTAAAAACTACACACACGCATGACCAGCATGTTCCAAATGGCCATTTATATTGAACAAACTTCACTGCGAGGAGTGAGATTGAGATATCGGCACCTTTGTCAAATGCAATTCCAATAGCGAGTAGTTCATATAATATAATAATGAAAGGTAACATCAATTAATCAACCTAATCATGAATGATAATCAGTGATTCACTTTTATATAAAATACCTTTAACAGTCATTTTCACAACAACATGAGTTTCTTTACACGTCACCAGTCCAGAGTTTGCATGTATTCGAGTGTTACATTACCGAGTATTAGACACCCCACATTTGAAACTCATTTAGTTGTATATGAACCCAAGTTTCTCCCAGACCAGTCTTTAGAGCACCCGTGACAAAGGCACCCAGCGTGTGGTTATTGGTTCATTCATTTTAAGGGTATGTTTACTCGTAAATGGATAAACAGGTGGAACATGTTACCGTGTAACCGTTTGCTGAAGTAAAAACGAAAAATATAAAATACTACATTACAGATTCAAAACACTGTTTTGACTAAATTATACTAACGATCAAGGCATGTATATGTACATAACACGTCCTAAGGCACTTTAATGTACAGCCTTGTCAAGTGTCAATTTCAATCACTTGTTGTATTTAAGCGATTGCAAATACCACATGCACATACATCCCTTCAATGTTATTTTAGTTTGTTTTATCAATCAAATAATTTTGTGATATGTAAGAGTTATGTTTTGTTATAAAAGGGACTAATAGGCCCAAAGTGGCCGTGTGTTGTTAATGTTTATTATGTACATTGTTGTAATTACATATAATAAAAAATCAAAGTACTTAAAGTACTGATGGAAAGCGATTTTAGAAATATTTATAGAAACTAGAGGACGGCAATATGATTAATTGTTGTTCTTGTCTGAATCGTGTCTGTTGTGTAATCTCCTAGCATATACGAACATATAAGCAATAGGGCCATAACGGCCTTTTTCATTCATCTAAGTATATACTAGTATTGCAACTTCTTCTTCAAACCTGGTCAAGATATCATTAATACAAACATTCTTACAAGGTTTGGAGAAAATCAAAGCAAATGTGTGACACCTAGCGTGTTAACAAGGTTTTCCAGACATTAACCTGGTAATCTAGTTCGTGACTCCAGATGACCCATATGCTTACTTGTCCAAGATATCATTGAGACAAACATTCTCACAAGGCCTAGGGAAGATCCAATCAAAACCGTGACCTCTAGAGTGTTTACAAGGTTTTCCAGAGATTTGGCTTGGTGACCTAGTTTTATTACGAGATGACCCATTTTCGAACTTGTCCAAGATATTATTAAAACAAACACTCTGATAAAGTTCAATGAAGATCCAATCGAAACTGTGGCCTCTTAGAGTGATGACAAGGTTTTCCTATGATTTGACCCGGTGACCTAGTTTTTGACCCATGTTCGGACTTTTCCGAGATATCATCAAGACAGACATTCTGACAAGGTTTGGAGAAGATTCAAACCAAAGTGAGATCTCTAAAGAGTGAACAAGGTTTTCCAAAGTTTTGACCCGGTGACCTATTTTTTGACCCGAGATGAACCATGTTCAAATTTGTCCGAGATATCATTTAGAGAAACATTCTGTTTCATGTTTCATGAAGATCCAATTAAAACTGTGACCTCTAGAGTGTTAACAAGTTTTTCAGTTGATTTAACCTATTGAACCTATTGTTTACCTGAATGTTCCATGTTCATACTTGTCCAAGATATCATTCTGACCAGGTTTGAAGATTCGATCAAATGTGTGACGTCTAGAATGTTAACAACCCCCAGTGTTGACGCTGGACGCTGGACAGTGTGCAAAAAAGTTTGAGTCATGTCACTACTAATGTATTGAACACAACTGTTATGCTTGCAAAATTAAAGGTATACAAGCACAAACAGGTTTTACAACTTATATACCTTATCAAAATATTTATCAATACTTTTTACTTCTCATACGAAGAACTATTTTCTTGAGGGAAAATTGGTCTGGTGGTATTAATCTAAAAATCGTCCTGATTATATGCATACTTAGATCTACATTTAACCCTTATTGTGTTGTATGGTTATTAGCTCATCAATAACATAACCACTGTAATAGTTTATCATCTGACATCCTGCAGGCTGATAATATCACTGGTCTCAATTACACGTTATTAACATGTTATTGATAATTGTTGAGGTGATTCATGTAAGTATAAAAATGTAGACAAAATGTTGACCACTGGACCACGGCTGCGGCCTAATTTGTTTTCTAACTGATAATGTTCATTTGTAGGTAACTATAAACTGTTCTTAATTTTATTAGACCCATTGATAATATGTTGTGATTTTTATTACTTTAGATAATTATTAATGATTGTTACGATATTTTTACAGGCCTGTGTTTGCAGCCACCTCTGAATAAAGGCAACCCTTTGAATAAAGTCCATTTCTGAAAACAAATCATTGGATTTTTAGACCTCCGTCAGTATCCAATTTTTTTTCTGGAATAAAATTTGGTGGTATTCTAATGAGATGTAATCTTGAAATTCCTCGGCTGTATGCCATGAAATTCCTCGGCTGTATGCAATGAAATTCCACGGCTGTATGCCAATGAAATTCCTTGGCTGTATGCCAATGAAATTCCTTGGCTGTATGCCAATTTAATTCCTCGGCTGTATGCCAATGAGTGGTATTTTGAAAATAAAAACGAACTGCAAATAAAATGCATTTATTTAAAGACATAGCTTCAAGGCTGATATTTACAGTGTTCCCACTCACTTCCGAAATTAGGGGCGAGTTTATCCCTTAGGTCTGAAATCTGGGGGTAAGAAAAGTATTTTGGGGGGTATGAACATTGTCGAAATCTTGAACAAACCAAACCAGCCTGGTTTGTCGTATACATCACAACAACGCATCAATCAAGGCGCGTTTCTTTTTATTTCGTTTTTTTTTTCTAAAAACTTGGCGATTCGTCTCTAAAAATCTAGCACCAGATCGAAATGTGTTGCGTAATTTCCAATCTTATCGCGTGATTTACGCAAGATTTTACGTGAGTGGGAACACTGACTTAGCAAAGTTATTGTTGCATAAACTAATAGTTACAAACACGCGTAAGATTGAAAAGCAGTCCATATTCTGATGAATGCGTAACTGACCCATTGCACTTAACAAGGAAATGAAAGAGAGTTTTAACATTTAATTCATACACTGATAAATAAGTTAGGAGATTCTGGACCATCTTTGAATACACTGAACTTTACTGGAATAAATAGTTTAAGTCTTGAACGTTGCAAGCGTTTCAAAAGTGTATAGTAACCCACAAGTTAAAAATGTAAGTTTCATAAAAAAAATCATGGAATGTTCCGACTGAATCTGATGAATTTCTATAGTTTTTTTCTCCCTCCTTTGCGACTGATTAAACGTATTCTTCCTTACTAGTCTAAATGTATTCTTGTTCAAAACACCGATCCTGTGGTAAAAATGTTTTAATATTGTCAATGCAAAGAGCAATTCAAGTTTGTAATCTGTTGGTAAAGAAGGATCCAAACAAAGCCGTCCAATGCGATAATTACGTCGCTGGTAAAACGGATGGTGCTGGACCGCTTCGAGTCCCACGGCAAATACATCAATACGCTTCCGAAGACCGCGTCATCCAGCAGTATTTATCACTTACCAGCTCGCAGGAACCGTAAGCGAAACCTTTTCAGTTGTTGCATGTTGGCCACAATTGACCTGTTACCAAACTGCTCCACTGCGAGAGTCGCTCTGGAGAGGTTGCATTGTCTTTTTTATAAGATTTTGTTTCACTAACTTTTTCTGCATTGTAGAAGCACTTTTCGAGGGTCGCAAACTTGTGTCCGATATGATTGCATATATCACACCACAAAATCACATTTGCGTGATTAATAGGATCCGATCTAAGAGACGTGGAATTATATATTTGTTATGCATCATTTATGTTATTTTATATGAGCCAATCTGTAACATATTTCTGCCAACTTTTCTGGACTTGATTGAATCATTTACAGTGGATATTCTTTAACACATACTTGTCCAGTGCTTAATGGCTGTGTCATGGTTTTAAGATTAATAGCAATTTTCATATATTTTCTGTTGATTCGATCATTTTAACCAATAGACAATGATTGTAATGTATTTGCAGTTTTTTAAAGATATCTGCCTGGTGCACTGTAAGCACATTTATTTTGATTGACTCTGTTAACCCAGGTCCTGATTTGTAAGACATATATGACTGAATTAAGATCCAAAATTAACAAAATGTAAAACTACTTTATCGGAGTGTGCTAATTGATGTTTAACACCAATATATGTAAAATTATATAACTACATGTGTTATGTTTCATATGATAGACACACTTAAACCGCACCAATGGGGTGTATACAAAAACCTCTCTGATACTCTAAGATACTGTATATTGAGTTTGTACTATAGTCGCCCTTGGGTATTTATTCATTAATTCAAGATTTGATTAAACAATGCAGTGTTGTCTCACTTATTGAAGTTATGACAACATGCACATATTTATAATAAACTGTTGATTCATTATCTTGAGTCTCGACAGTATAATGTTTATGTCAAAAATACGAGTATATAACAAGTTGACAGTTCTAGTCCGCTCTAACTTCTAACAAAAATAACAAAAAAATACATCATTAGCAAAGTAGCGACTTATTATCAGTAAAAGAATAGACAACAGGTTAAATTTATAACTCTAACTTGATCCATCGATGTCCACTGTACTGTAAATACATAAATAATTGTGCGACTAAATAGAGAACTAATTGAAAAAAACCAAATGCTACAAGATGGTAGAAAACGTCTAGTTCAGACACCATCCCAGGAAATGAATAAGTAGTGATCAATTTAGTTCTATTGAGACGAAACTAGTTCAATTACCAAACTTTTTTATATGGGTTCTGGTCAGTGCTTTGTTTATAATGGAGAGGTGAAACAACATGTTGGCCATGAATCACGTGTGTTTACGTGTATTATGTATGTACCACAGAACAAACTAAACAATAAGACTGTTTAACCTTTTACAATCAGTTTTATTACTTTGTCATGGATGTAAAACGGTTTTTTTCTCCTTAGAAATATACATTACATAGATCAATATAAATTTACAAAACAATAAACTCACATTAGAACATGATAATTATAATATGCGCTTGTATTCATTTCATTGCGTAAGACACGGAGAGTTGAATTGTCGCCCTTTGTTGCTCACACGCTCATAACTACAATGGGTTGATGTCCGAACTACTTTTTGGTAAAATTATTCCGCAGTGGTTTTAAATAAAGCATATCAGGTTGGATTTTTTTAAACAGCGAGGCTTAAAAAATCAGGAAAGCATGATGCCAATCTCATTTATGATTCAAAACTGGGTAATTTTGTGTGTGTCAACGACCAGAGGTAGGATATCATTAGAGCCCCCTCCCCCAAACTTATTATTTGAATGAGAGAAAAAAGTTGTGCGGAACTTGTTCCGTTAATGTAGACGAATGTTAAGAGCAGACGACACTTACTCGATGAGAATGGAGAAATAAGTTTCGAGTACCCGCAAACTTGATCCAAGGAATACATGCTATGTAACAGCTTTCGGGTGAAAGCTGCTGGAGTTTTGTTGGCAAAAGATACTGAGCGTTCAGTCTTGCAGTCGAGAGACACAGTCTGTCATGCAGTTGGGACAAAAGGTGATCCATGAATGGTACAAACATATTCAACCTCCAATATTCCTTTGGGGTTTCTGCGGCTATGTTATTTCTGTGTTTTTGCCTTGCAGCAACACGAGGCTGACAGACATTGATGTCATGCTCAGTTGCCAAGGCGACAGCCTTCTGCCAAAGTCCTCCAAAATATCCAATGTCATTGCGTATCTCGACCAGCAACCCATAAAGAACTTTAGCATGCTGTGCTGCTTTGACCAAGTCACATTGAGGATCTTGCATTGAATCCGTCAAAGGATTCAGTGTGTCTAAGGGACCGCTGACGCAACACAAAGCGACAACAGAGTCAAAAGACAGGACAGCCTTTTGAAGGCTTGACGTTGTGGACATAGTTATGGTGTCCATGCCAACTTGAAGGTCAGTAAGTGTTTCTTTAATTGGTTTGAAGTGTGTATAGAAAGCAGTGATGCTTTCCGAATGCTGAGACCACCGTGTTGGGCAGAACTTCTTCAAGGCTTCTCCGTCGTCGTTATGAGAGCTATAAACTCCGAGACGTTTCGGAGAACTTGTTATAAAAAACAATACATCCCCAACAACGGTAAACATCGACTGCACAAACGGTACCCTGCAAGCATGACATATTGCTAAGTTTAAACGGCGGTTGCGACAGTGAATATACTTTGCGTTTGGAAATTCTGCAGTAAATCTTGCTTGCACTCCACGGTGACAACCGGACATATTCCCAGCACCGTCGTACCCTTGTCCAATGATAAAGTCTGGGTTCAGATTGTGTTTGTGTATTTCATCTAGAAGCAACTTGTGAAGTGTTTCACCTGTTGTTTCTGTTGTCTGAACAAACGAAAGGAAATCCTCATGGAGCACATGTTCCCCAGAACTCTGACGTTCAATGTAACGCAGACAAAAAGCAAACTGTTCAGTATTGCTGGCATCAGCAGATTTATCTGCAAGAATTGAGGAGTACCTAGCATCTTGGCAACGGTGCACGATACAGTCTGAAATTTGATTGCCACATATATATATATATGTGAACTCGTTTTGAATAGCGGGGCTTAAATACTGTGCATGTTTGGGAGAATTTTCTAGATGGTTGTGCAAATCACTGTCTACTTCAGCGCGATAATTTATCAAATCTCTGAAGTTACTGTGTTCTTCCGTTTTGCCACGAAAAGCAATGTTTTGTTTTCCCAGCAAAACTATTGTTTTAACAATAGATGTCAACGCTTTCTTATTTTTCTCGACTTTGTTTCTGTAAGCGTTTGAGCCAAACTCAACGACACTTTTTTCTTGATTTTGATATATCTTTATGAATTTGTCAGCTTTAGTCATTGTATTATTTTGATCTAGTGTTTTTTATGCATCCCTATAATTCTAGACACATTGCTCAAGTCTACAAGGGGATTAGCAACATGAGTGTTTTCGGATGAATTAAAGACAAAACACGGTGCACAAAAAACACCATTGACTGAAGGACTATACATTAAATACGGGTAGTTTTCAGTATCAAACACTAGGTCAGGTACACGCCTAGCTGCCCCGCTTTTGCCGTGAGTGCTTTTAGGCTTTACCCAACTCCGCGAAGGTTCAAATCTTGACATTAAAGTCGACATTTTCATGGAATCAGACATTCGGAGTCTTCTTGTGACATCAATGGTTGCAATGTCTAGAAACCGCGCACCCATAGAGCAACCTGCTGAATACCCATCACTCTGGCAGTTGATATTGTTTTATGTAAGATGTGGACTCTTCGGGAAAAGATTTTGTGTTGTCATCCAATAATGACTGAGAGTTATCAGCAGGAAGAGGTGATTTTTGTCCATGAAGAGGTCGAGGTGGTTTTCTGGAGCTCATCTCTATTCAGTATATAGACTAAGAGAGATATATTTAAAGCTCATAGAGAGAAGTAGATCTAGAAACTATACGTGCAAATCTATCACATAAATAAACTGAATATGTTTACAGAAAATTACAAAGTATGAACAAATTTAGTTAGATAACTGTGTACTCGTACACCAGTTCTAGATAACCAAATCGCTACACATACATGTAAACGAGAAGTTAAAGTGTTACATAGGAATGACGTCATCTGGGCAGACATTTGGGCAGGTGTCAAAACCGACCTTGAATGATTATTGATTTAGGTTGCTTTCGCTAGTCTGTCAATTACTCTGGTAATATGTGTAAACTATACTCGTGTGTAGTAAATAAAATACATTGGATTTGATCTTGATTTTAACAAAGAGGATGCTCTTCAATATTTCATATTTCAAAAAGTCAGCCAAAAAAGTATTCCGCAGTTGCGTAAACTGCGTAATGGGCGCTACGTCCTTGCTGAGCATATTCATTCGTGAACAAATACGAACAGAATTGTTTATAGAGTATTGTCTATTTTCTTCCGTTTTAACTATGCACTTCGTTATGTAAAGATCGCTGGTGTAATGTCAATAACGTATTTTTCCTTGTTTTCTTAAAACAACAAAAACATGTCAATAACTTACGCCTATTTATTTTCCTCAAAACTTTGGGGAAAGCGTAGTTGAGTTTATAAAAGGTGCAAAATCACAAAACGCATTAAATGTTAAATATTATCACTGTCCATCCGTCTATCTGTTAATTAGTTTTCTTTTCTAACTGATAATGCCTAATTCTGCGAAGCTGTAAACTGTACTTAATTTTATTATGTCCATATATGATGTGTTATGATTTGAATTATTTAAGACGGTCCTTACTGTTTGTTAAACTATTTCTACAGGCTTACCGTCATACCTGTGTTTGTAGCCAATTCCGAACAAAGGCCATTCTTTGAAAGTAGTCATTGACTTTTTAGAACAAATTGACCTCCAAATAAAGGCCATCTTATGTCTTCAAAGGCTACAAAACTAGCGCACTAACCACTGGAATACGGCAAATCTTTTCAAATCATATTTTTTTCATTATGATGATATTAGTAGTAAGACAACATTGTACCAACATATAAATGTCTGTTTCGATAAGAAAGACATGCTTGTATTCTTATAACATGTAATCTTGAAATTTTCTCGGCTGAATACCCCCAATGATTGGTAATAATGAAAATAAAAACGATCTTAAGTAAAATGCATTTATTCAGAAAAAGACTGAGCATCAAGGCTGATAGTTAGCAAAGAAATCGCGGAGTAAACTAAGAGTTACAAACACACATAAGGTTGAATATGAGTCCATTTTCTAACAAATACGTAACCGATGCCTTGTACATTATAATATGTTGAAATAGAGTTTGAACATTTTAATCTGTACACTCGTACACTGATAAGTAAGGAGGTTCTGGACTTTCTTCAAACTACACTGAACTTCACTGTAATAAATATTTTAAGTCTGGAACGTTGCAAGCGTTTCAAAAACACTCCGTAAGTCACCCACAAGTTAAAAATGTAAAGTTTCATTCAAAATTATCACTGAATGTTCGAACTGAGTCAAATGAATTTCTCTAGTTTTTCCATTATTTGCGAATGATAAACGTATTCCTTACAAGTTACAACATATTCTTATTGAAAACACCGATCCTGATGTAAAAAGTTTTAATATTGTCAATGCAAAGAACAATTCAAGTTTGTAAAGAAGGATTCAATCAAAGCCGTCCGATGCGATAATTACGTCCGTGTTAACCACACTTATCAAGGAGATTGGAGTAATGACCACAAACGGATGGTGCTGGACCTCTTCGAGTCCCACGGCAAATACATCGATACGCTTCCGAAGACCGCGTCATCCAGCAGTATCTATCACTTACAAGCTCGCAAGAACCGTAAGAGTAACCTTTGCATTTGCAGCAGTTGTCGCATGTTAGCCACAATTGACCCGTAGCCAAACTGCTCCACCGCGAGCAACGTGACCACATGTCCCAGCAATTTCCAGCGGACGTCTGGTGAAATATACTCATCATACAAGCGATTGAAAGCATCAGATAAAACGTTTTGTTGGTAGAAACCATTTTCAAAGTTTTGTTTCTATGAACACGAACAACTATCAGCACAGTGTCTAAACTGTGTCTGACGGTTCTCGTCGCTCGTACAAGTATTTATAATTTATCCTCAAGTTTATTTTCCTGTTGTCCTTTAAAATTCTGATGCAATCTGAAAAGTTGCGTTTTTCTTCCTTATTAACGAGACATCTAGATATGTACAAGTACGAGTATTGTGCGCGAATTGGAGATTTACATTGACAAGTACTAGTATTGCATAAATTGCAATTTGCTAGTCACAACCTCAGGGTTGTTGCTCTAGAGAGATAAAATTAAAAGTTAAATCGTACAGAGGGAAGAATCTTGCTATTTTTTGAAGGGAGGTTGTTGCTCAATAGAGGGCCGCTCTTGGGACGCTGCATTGGTTTTTTATAAGATTTTGTTTCACTAACTTTTGCTGCATTGTAGAATCACTTTTCGAGGATCGCAAACCTGTGACCGATATAATTGCATATATCACACCACAAAATCACGTGATTAATTGGATCTGATCTAAGAGACGCGAAATCACATATTTGTCATACGTCATTTATGTTATTTTATATGAGCAAATCTGTTACATATTTCTGCTAACTTTTCTGGACTTGATTGAGTCATTTTACAGTGGATATTCTATAACACATACTTGTTTACCAGTACTTAATGGCTGTATCATGGTTTTAAGATTATTTGCAATTTTCGTATATTTCTGTTGATCATTTTAACCAATAGACAATGACTGTAATATAGTTGCAGCTTTTTTAAGATGTCTGCCTAGTGCACTATAAGCACATTTATTTTGATTGACTCTGTTAACCCAGGTCCTGATTTGCAAGATATACATGACTGAATTAAGATCCAAAATTAAGAAAATGTGAAACTACTTTATCGGAGTGTGCTAATTGATGTTTAACACCAATATTTGTGAAATTATATAACTACATGTGTTATGTTTTATATGATAGACACACTTAAACCACACCTATGGGGTGTATACAACAGCTTCTCTGGTACTCTAAGATATTTTGTATTCAGTTTTACTATAGTTGCCCTCGGGTCAACATATTTATTAATTAATTTAAGATACAATTAAACAATACAGTGTTGTCTCTCTTATTGAAGTTATGATAACATGCACATATTTATAATAAACTGTTGGTGCATTATCAGAATCTCGACAAGGGGTTCAAGCAGTTCCCCCGTCGCCATGTTTTAAACTTGGACAGGAAGTTGTCTACGCTAAGAAATACGGGATTTAATAAAACATGAATGTCTACTTTGATTTGAAATTACTTCCGCGTTTATACGACACGTGTGTAACATGATTTTGTCGTCTCTTGGTGATACTGTAACGGCGTGATTCCATTATGTATCCTCATATTATCAATAATCCTCGTGTTCTCTTGTGTATACTTTTGCTTCATTTCAAAAACATGAGCTTAAATTCATCCTTAATGATCGCTAAGGTTTAAAATGATTGAAAACAAAATCTAACCCATAACTTTTCAACACCTGTGTTTTAAGGATGTTTTGTAAGCCATTTTATTCAATAGTCGCTAAAACGTACCGTGAGCTGACATACATTACTTCACATAGGAGTACCACTTACGAAATCAACAGGGTCAGACGGGCCCAACCTCATACTTTCCTTCTAGGAGATTAAAGAAAACCAAATTCATAAATGGATAAAGAAAAACAGATACAAAGATATATTACAGTACAGACAATCAACATCAAACATACGAGTATATAACAAGATGACAGTTCTAGTCCACTCTAACTTCTAACAAAAATAACAAAACATACATCATTAGCAAAGTAGCGACTTATTATCAGTAAAAGAATAGACAACAGGTTAAATTTATAACTCTAGTTTGATCCATCGATGTCCACTGTACTGTAAATACATAAATAATTGTGCGACTAAATAGAGAACTAATTGAAAAAAACCAAATGCTACAAGATGGTAGAAAACGTCTAGTTCACAAACCATCCAAGGAGATAAATACGTAGTGATCAGTTTAGTTCTATTGAGACGAAACTATTTCAATTAACAAACTTTTTATATGGGTTCTGGTCAGTGCTTTGTTTATAATGGAGAGGTGAAACAACATGTTGGCCATGAATCACGTGTGTTTACATGTATGTACCAGAGAACAAACTAAACAATAAGAATGTTTAACATTTTACAATCATTTTTATTACTTTGTCATGGATGTAAAAGTTTTTTTCTCCTTAGAAATATACATTACATAGATCAATATAAATGTACAAAACAATAAACTCACATAAGTACATGATAATTATAATATGCGCTTGTATTCATTTCATTGCGTAAGACACGAAGAGTTAAATTGTCGCCCTTTGTTGCTCATACGCTCATAACTACAATGGGTTGGTGTCCGAACTCCTTTTTGATAAAATTATTCCGCAGTGGTTTTAAATAAAGCATATCAGGTTGGATTTTTTTTCACAGCGAGGTTCAAAAATTCAGGAAAGCATGATGCCAATCTCATTTATGATTCAAAACTGGGTAATTTTGTGTGTGTCAACGACCAGATGTAGGATATCATTAGAATCCCCCCAACTTATTGTTTGAATGAGAGAGAAGGTAGTGCGGAACTTGTTCCGTTAATGGAGACGAATGTTAAGAGCAGACGAGAATCGAGAAATAAGTTTTGAATACCCGCAAACTTGATCCAAGGAATACACGCTATGTAACAAAGCAATACACATGCCGCTTAACATAAGCCAGTAGTTTGATTCATGCATACATGACGCAATCAAACAGTAAACAAAACAGGAGTTTATGCCTCACCAGACATTTAAATAATTACTTGCATAGTAAAATGTCTTCTTTGCTGAATCACGTCGAAAGGATACGGTTCACATTGGAAGATAAAGGACAATAGTTAACTATTCAGTTGGAGACTAAGACTGGGGTCTATAATTGTACGTACTTTTGGCAAAAACTAAATACATTGACTGAACACTAATTTACCTAAGCACAAATCCACATATAAATATATTATACTACGTTGGTAATTGTATAATTACATATATCGGATAGTCAGAAACAAGCATTTTTACGCCTTATTGCTTGTATGAATCGGAATCAATATCGTATTTTCTGAATTGAGTACAATAAAACCCCTGAAAACCGGACTCCGTAAAAACCAGAATTCTGTTAAAATCGGACGATTTTTCAAGTCCTATCTTTTTCTCTTCGATAATCAAAGTGGATTAATTAACTGTGTGTATTTTAGACGTATATTTGGTATGATAGGTACAGCAGTAATAGATTTTAGTTCAATCGTTGAACACGACTCGTTGAATATTAAGCGAGCGGAAAACTTACGCAATGCATGATTTTCTATCCAGAAAATTTACTTTTTTTTTTTCATAACACACTTAAAGGGAATCGTCCCCAGATTTATGTTCATATTTTAGTGTACTATCTTGAAATGCAATCCAAGTGCTAAACGCTCTTTTTTCACTGAGAAGTAGTAACACAGTATGGCAATAAATTTTGTTTCGGTGACTTGTTTAAAAGTCAACAATTAGTATGAAATAAGTAGAAAACAATATTTAGCGTCAATCACATAGTGAACACGGTCATAACATAAAGGGGGAGAAGAAATACAACATTTGATACAGAATAAATTAGATGTCGAATAAATTTGATGTCGAATAAATCTAATGTCGAATAAATTTGATGTCAAATAAATTTTATATCGAATAATTTAGATTTCGAATAAATTTAATATCAAGTAAATTAGATATTGAATAAATTCGATGTCGAATATATTTAATATCGAATAAATTCGATGTCAAATAAATTTAATATCGAATAAATTTTATGTAAAATAAATTTAATATCGAATAAGACTAACTGTGCAAATAGGTAATATTTTACCCTTCTATTTGTTTTCCGTTGTACATAGGTTAAACAGTATTCAGTAGAAATCAGTTATCTCTTACATGAAAATGAAGACGATTCCCTTGAAGTACTTGATGGACAAATGAACATATTTTATGATTATACAAATGTAAAATCAATAACAAGCTTAATAATCCGCTCAAATGCAATGATACAGATGAAAAATGACTGCCTTCTAACTATGCAACAACGAACTCTAGAAATAATGTACGATATAAATAAACAACAGAAAATGTAATAAAATAATGCTTCACCAAAAGATGGAATACCCCCACCCCTACATTCGCCATAAAGCATCAATGACAATAAAAAAAACGGAAGTCGACAACACAAATCAAAATAATGCACTTGAGAACCTAAAAACAATATTAAACATAAAACCATCAAAACTTATCTAAACATGAAAACAAATCTTTAGCGATAATCGATAATTTCTAGATGATTGATCGATTGATATACATGTACATATCTTATATTACAAGAGATGATCTTTAACATTGAATGGACTATACTAATTGGTCCAACATGTTTTTTTCCGAAAATTTTCGAAATATTATTTAAAGGGACTACATTTACATTCCAGAATTTTTATTCTTTTTTCGAATTCTGGAAACTCTTTTCATTCGATAGCATATGTAATGTAAAGTAAAACAAAAGATTTAAATATCAACATTAATTTTATAATTTATGAATCACACTGTATGCTTTAAATCACTTTTGGTGGCGTATTTGAATGGTTTTAGTATATAAATCTGGAGTTGAGTCCCTGAAATTTGACAAGAAGTCTTCAAAATTTCATTTTCGACATGGCCTGTTTGAACAAATTAATGCATTTCGCGTTTGGATACTCTTTGAAATACATGTTTTTTGTATATACTGTTATTGCGTTTTTCTCATTTCTTTCCAAGTACTTGTAAAAATAGTTTATTATAGAGGAGGATAATTTTGAACTTGAAGCAGTGATTAACTTTGTATCTGGAAGACTTTGGAACTAAATTAAGGCACTGGCTTCGGTATTAAAGCAACTGTGGTACAATACTTGCTCGGTATGACAGACGGCTTACAATCTTGGAATAGGTAGGCGTTATTTCCTTAAGCTGTTAAAAAAACCAATAGTTCCCCCTGCTCAGGAACTTATTAATGCGAACTTTCAAGAGAAAGCTCTTTAAATCAATTTCTGAGGCATTTTATATTACTGTCTCCTCGGGTTGTATATGCTGATTTACAAATCGTTTTTAATCAAGGTGCACGCAAAAGATCCAATGGCACTTGTGCTTTGAGCACATATAATTATTTTTATTTCAGATTCTGTAAAAATACTCCAGGGTCTACATAGACATCGTTAGGTTTTTCTTGGTGTTTGTTGTCATAGTTAGGGCCTTCTTCTGGCTACACAATTACCTGAAACGAAACACGAGCAATTGTCGGTTACACTTCAGTATGTAGGTGATGCTTTCGACTTAGTTATCTGTCGTATACATCACGACCATTCTTGTTTAACAAAGGTTGTGAATTATTTTAACTGAATCTAAGAAAATCAATCTTTAAAAGAGGTCAAACACAATTATTAAACCTTTGGTTAAACCAAATTACAAACACAAAATACATCATTAGATAAATCTGGGTTACAATTAACACTATAAGTCGCAATTATTCTTACATAATTCCAGTTTTTCCTCCATCATCCCTATCTGATTACTCAGAGAATACAACATATCTTCTTGGCTGAATTCCAAACCATTCACAGTAGTTGATTGCGACTCCATCGGTGTTGTTGTTGGCTTGGTTGTTGTAGATGGCGCCTTTGTTGTTGTTGATGTTGTTGTATGTGTTAATGTCGTGGTGCTGGTGAATGCTGCAGGTGGCGCTGCTGTTGTCGTGGAAGGTGGTGGTGGTGGCTGTGAGTTCAGTGTAGTGTTTATATTCTTTAATTCTTGACTCACATTTTCGTACTTTTCCTGAATTTCGTTGACAGCAGACTTTAATTGAAGCTGTAAAAAAATTCAAGCGAAATTGTTAGGACTGTCGAAACTTTCGGCAATGTGACTAAATTGAAGACAGTACTATTCAAAAATATTAAGGAACTGAGCAAATAATTCAATATTTTTTTATTGATTTTATTGTCGTTTTCAACAAATTTTCAGTTCTATACGGTGGTCGGTTCACCTAACCAGTTTTCCTAGATTGTATAATAACCAGGAGTCGGCAGCTTCCCCACAGTTTTGTCAAATTTTCACAGATGGGTATGACCTGCCGCGACCGGGATTCGAACCCGGATCGCCTGGTTAAAAGTCCAGTGCACTAACCACTGGACCACGGTCTCGGCCCAGATAATATTGTATAGGAGTATTATGATGCTAATCAGAAATTCATTGACTACTCGTTCAATATACTTACATTTTCTTCAGTTAATTTACTGATGACTTTTTCCATTTTATGTATTTTCTCCATGACTCCATCGTCTTGACCTTGATCTTGATATACTTGTACTTCGTTTTCCTGGGATTAAAAGAATTATTGAAATGGTTTACCGTGATTAGATTAGAGATGGTTGCCATAGTTACTGTACGAGTATAAATAAACTGAAAACATCAAGACGGCGGGGATCACATGTGTGTTATTAAATGTTATCACCAGTGTAGGTATACCGTCAAACTTGTGAACAAAGGCGTGGGAAAGATAAAATGTGGCCTTCATCGACATTCAGAGCTCAGTTAGTTCTAAATAATCCAGGACGTTTTTTTCAAAGAATGGCCTTTATTCACAGGGTGGCTTTTATTCGGAGGCGGTGGCAAACACAGGTTTAACTGTATTTGAAACTTCTTGTTAAATTCCTATGCACGTGTTCTTTTGCATTACGAGTAGGGAGCTGTACAACATTCAAGTCCAGTACAGTGTACGATCGTGTGTGTAATTTATGTAGGATTTCATGTAAGTAAGTAAAGGCCAAGTATGGAAATATACGACTTGTTTTCTGGCATAAAAAGGTCCCCCTCCAGATTAAAAAGAATCGACAGATTTTTTGTCATTTAATTGGCAATTTAAACAAATATTTAATTTGTTTCGGGACGTGTTCATCGATTTGTCCCGTCGTTTTCGTGCTTCGGGTTCTGTGGGTTATGTGGCCCAAATTCGGTGAGCTAAAACATTTCTTCGTGTGTGGTTAATGCACTGAAGTCGACGGAAATTAAGACAGAGATTAATGCATTCATTCGATGATTCAGACACTCAAATCGGTGCCTGAATGTTCCATTTGTTATACAGTCGTACCATATAAACGCAAGAAAATGCAACATTTATGATATAAGATGCATCATATTTTAATTCGACGTGTCTTTGATTTGACAAAATTAGTGCAAATATCCATAATTTCTTTCATGTTGAATTAGTTCTTCACTTAAACAGTTTGTAGAGGCGCCTGGAAACGTAATGATCGCAATAAAACCCGCGATATCAATCTAGTGATGTGATATTTTAGTAATTAAGTAATTAACCGCAGTCTCCTAACTTAAGTAGAATTCTTTAGTTGTAATCAAATAAGCTTTTGAATCCAGTGCGATGTAAAAAATTCATCGCAAAAATGGAATCAAACGGGAAAAAATACATTGAATTAAAACCTCGCGAGTGCTCTTACTCGAGGCACGTGACACTTATGTCAATTACCGCTCTGATGTTAATTAAGTGGATTGTAGATAACACTTTTCAATTAAGTGATGTAAGCTCTTATTATGCATGTAGGAAGTGGAATTCATTTCTTCTTGTATACATTTATACATCAATATTCTACGACTTATTGTCGTTGTGTTTTTTCCTCGTTAAAGACTAGTTTATGAAGCCGTTTCATGCCTGTGTTCGCCGTTTATCTTAGTACATGTAATATTACAATGATAGTTGATATTTTTGACGCAATACTGACTAAAAACCATCCTAAGCGGAGCTTTTTGTTTTGTTTATTTTATGTAACTTATTATCACTGGATTTTAATGCCGTTTTTCAGCAATTCAGTTTTCCTGGACTGTATACTAACCAGTACTAACTAACCCTTCCACAAGGAGCCGGCAACTTCTCCACATATGGAAGAAAATCGATATTTTGTCAAATTTCCATAGAAGGGCATGACCTTACGCGACTGGGATTCGAATCCTGATCTCCGGGTTACAAGTCCAGCGCACTAACCACTTGACCACGGCCGCGGCCACACACATTGAGTTTTAAACACAGAGTTTTTCAACACAGAGTTTTTAAACACTCTTGAGGTTTTTACATGTGCACTTAATAACCAGCCTGGTACATTTGAATAAAAATATGTCCAA
Source organism: Lutraria rhynchaena (assembly GCA_008271625.1). NCBI lineage: Eukaryota > Metazoa > Mollusca > Bivalvia > Venerida > Mactridae > Lutraria > Lutraria rhynchaena. The sequence continues at coordinate 11,134,798 of VIBL01000001.1, read as the reverse complement.
CGACTGTTGATATTAATTTAACGTGAAATACAGTAAAACCTTGTTACCAAGACCACCTTTGAAATACATGGAAACGATCACAATATTGAGGTGCTCTTATAATTATTATGAAATTTAGTAGAAATTGGAAACCGGTCTGAAAATATCCGGTCGTTATAATGAGGATGTCATAATATTGTGGTGGTTGAGGATTTACTGTACATGCAAGTTATCTTTTACAAAAATAATAGGGCTAGTATACGATTATGATAAATGTGTCTTCATGACGTTACTAATAGTCTAGTGAACTTAATGACCGACCCTTGTACATCTGTGCATAAATATTAATGTTCTACCAACCTGTTTTGAAATGACTTCAATAAATTGTTTCTTCAACATTGCCATCGTAAATATCATGTCCGTATATTCTTGCTGACATTTAAAACAGTCTGAAATAAATAGTATGGACCAAATGTAAAAGAGTCACGGAAAAAAAGAACAAAAATGTACCAATGTATGAAAAACAGTCTTAAAATCTTAGCGGGAACTTGGTCTCAGAAATCTAACATTTTATAGGTTGCTTCATTCTAAGTCTTATAATATTATATCTGATCCATGGTAGGTATTCAGGAACTCTTCTCAAAATTCTAGTTTTACAGTAAGCTTTTACGTATCAATTAAGTAAAATTCAATCATAGAAGTGAAGTTGGCATGCACTTCCTTTGTCAGGATATTTATCGCCGACAACAATGTAATATCCTTGAATAGAACAAAGATCTCTTTGTTTTTACAAGCATGACAGCCCTGTCCCACTGAACCGAACATTCTAATTCACGTTCGTTATGTATCGGTTCATGGTCGGTGAAAATCTGTCAAACCAAAGTTCACCGAATAAAAGGGCGATAAACACAGCGTATTTCGTTCTGGATTTTCGGTATCAATTCGCTACGAATATAGGTAAGGTGGGACAGGGCAGCGAGAAAAAAAACACCTATCCTTTGAAACGTTTGAAGGTATTAGATCATTGGTACTGGTCAGTATGTAAGCATGGTACACTACTACTTAGTTTCAATTAGTGGTAACTGTGAATTGAATATACAATGTACGTTGTATTCCACACCATCAACAAGTCCCCATAAAATTTTGGTCAGATTGTAAGTACTTTTATAAATTTAGATAAATAACAGCCAATGAATCATATTCTATTATACTGTGCAAAACATTTTATTCAACAAAACAGCTGTTTCCTTCAATGTTAGCGTAAAAGTGTCATAATCAGACAGCATTAACATTTAAATTGAGTATTTATTAATTTTTTATTTTGGTTAATAGCTTTTGTATCTCTTAGTCGAACAAACAATAATGCATGTTTATTGCACGATATCCATGAAATTAAACATGCCCTCACATGTAGCGCGATTTATTTCAAAACACATTCTCGACATTTTTATTGAAACAAATTGCTATTATGTTACATAACACCTGTGCCAGAATCTCCAGGCCATAAATCAGGTCACGTGGTTCGTAACATCGATGTAGTAATATGTATGTACAGATGCCTATAACAGCAAATCATAAACGAATTTCCGGGACTATTCCCAGCAAGAAAAAATAACACATACAAAAGTTAAAAAAGCTTTCTACAGATTTTTATATTGCAGTTTATAAATTTACGCAAAACCCTCCGTTTTTATCAAAAGTAATTACCATCACCTTGGGCAACCTGGTGGGTAACCTGGCCAATGAAACAGTGCAGAACAATGCGATGCTTATTTCTTAAAAAAGCTTGGCATATAATTGGTATAAAATGAATCGAGATTCTAGTTCGAAACAATAGACGCAGAGCAAGGGAATGATCTATGGGGAATTATTCTAGGGATCGTAACGAATTCTTAAAGACAGGAGACAAATCTGTTCGTGTATAATCACCGATTGATTAAATCACTGATCAAATTCAAAGTGAAATACGCGGGTGCCAGTGGTGAAAATAAAGAGCTTACACAATTATTTGAAATGTAGTAAATTCACTAACACGCACACTTTTCTATATTAACAAGGGAACAAAATAGAACAGTTCACGCTTCACATACAATAATCAGGCTTGTCATCCTGACCTTAATTGTACACAAGTTATCTCCCTTTGGTAAACATCTCCCAGAGCGTTTGTGACAAACCTATAGTACTAGTCCAGCCAACTATAAATTACTTATAAATCTTATCCAATTTTATAATTTCTGCGAAACTCTTCTCTGATTATGCTAGGGATTTGAGCTGTAAACAAGAATGTAAAAACTTCCACATTGTTTGTATTAACGTATAGTCAGAAGACATACAAGTTACATGCGCGCAAGTCACATCCGGTTTGGTAAAAATCATGGCCACTAAACGCATTAATGTGTGCTTCTGTTCTAATAATGCATTGGTTAGTGCTAAACAAGTATTCTACTTACATGTACACGTTTTTCCATCCAGTTCCAGCGTAAACCCTTTCCTGCATCCGCACATGTAACTTCCGGCGGTGTTCTTACAAATCTGTTGGCAGTCATGACCAGGAAGTGCACATTCATCAATATCTGAATATAAGGTATGAAATGGTTTACAGATACCTAAGCTATGACGTAAAAGTTATTTATAGGTTTCTAAGCTATGACGAAAAAGTTATTTATAGATATTTGAGCTATGACGTAAAAGTTATTTATAGGTTTCTAAGACAAGGCGTAAAAGTTATCCATAGATATTTGAGCTATGACGTAAAAGTTATTTATAGATATTTGAGCTATGACGTAAAAATTATTTATAGGTTTCTAAGCTATGACGTAAAAGTTATTTGTAGGTATCTAAGGTATGACCTAAAAGTTATTTATATGTTTCTAAGGTATGACTTAAAAGTTATTTATACATACCTGAGCTATGACGTAAAAGTTATTTATAGGTTTCTAAGCTATGACGTAAAGGTCATTTATAGATATTTGGGCTATGACGTAAAAGTTATTTATAGGTTTCTAAGACAAGGCGTAAAAGTTATTTATAGATATCAGAGATACGACGTCATATTTATTTATAGATGTCTAAGATACGACGTAAAAGTTATTTATAAATAACCAAGACATGACGTCAAAGTTATTCATAGATACTTGAACTATGACTTAGAAGTTATTTATAGATATCCGAGATATGACGTAAAAGTTATTGTTAGATATCTGAGATACGACGTCAAAGTTACTCATAGATACCTGAGCGATGTCATAAAAGTTATTTACAGATATCTGAGATATGACGTAAAAGTTATGTATAGATATCTGAAATATAACATAAATGTCATTTGTAGATGTAATTAGCGTGGAGGAAGACTCTAGGCGTACACCTGGGTAGATCTATCGACCTCCCTTACGCTAGCCGGACAGCTTCCTCGCACGTGCGAAATTCGTCTGACTTTGTTTGGGATTCAACCTCAAACCGATGACGGGACAGTCATTACTTAGACCTGAACCACCATGGAGGCCTTTCAGAAATGAAAAATGACATCTGCGTCGTAAATGTACCTTAATTAAAAATATATAAATATTACTGTTATATTGTAAAAAACTAGTTTTCTGCAACAGCGGAACATAAAATTAGAATTATCTAAAAACGTTCATACGTTCATATCTATTTCCATGAAATTTTGTTATCGCGTTTGGTCATCTTGATAATGGAACATGTCGACCTGCGTTACGTAGAAAAAATATACATAAAATGTGCGTCTTGCTGAAATCTCTTTAATACATAATTTCATTGTTGAAAGAATCCATCACGAGTAGTAACTAAATACCGCTTCTTTGTTTTGAGAAACGTTAGTAGGTTGCAGTCACGTTTTTTTGTCGTACATTTTGTTATTTTTACAGTTTTTAGGGGGATATTTAATAAAATTTATTGAAATTTATTGAGATTATTTTGCGCGTGTTACGATATATAATGTGTCTGATTGCTATGTGCTCAACAATATGTATTTTAACTGTGTAGACTTCTGAAAAAAGAGTTAAAAATCGAGATTTTCAAAAATATTTTATGTACAATAGAATTGCGTTCACATTTGTTTAGATAGGACAATCTTTTATTGCGAAATCGAAATAGCTTGGTATGAATAAAGACAAATATACAACACATGCCAGTAGTTTTAATAACTCCCTGACAATTCAACTCCATAATGAGACCACCTCATTATTGCGACCGAATTTTCGAAATCCGAAGGTGGTCTCATTATCGAGGTTTCTAATGTATAACAATATTACCTCTGTCACAGAGCTCTCCAGTAAACCCGTTCATGCATTTGCACTTCTCTGGTTTTTCGCATATACCGAAGTCACCACATCCGTTTGTACATATAGCTGAAATAAAGACATTATTTATTTGAGTTTATGAGTACCGAAGAATTTTGTTTACATTCTGTATTTTCAAATTGTATTTGTATTTTTATTATATTTAAGAATTGAAATATATCGAAATGGGCAGTGCATGTATAAGCAGTTAATATATAAACATGTATATATTCTGCCAAGAACGTTTGGAGACATTAGCATGCGTCCTTATATTAATAATATTTAATGATACATTAATGATATAATAATTTTGGTTCACGAACAGTCCACAAGCCAATCGCCGTTGTGACGTATCTCACCCTGGACGAGACGGATTTCACTTGTGAAGAAGTTGTACAACTAGCGTACGGATGGTGGATGTTCTACCAAGAAATACGCCCTGTGTCTTCCTCCACCGTTAAAGGGATGCCAAATGACTCTGGCTGTTGATGCTACGTTAAACCTCAGAAAAAATCACAAACGGCCGACGCTAGAATATGTTGTCAATATGGAGGTACACCATTCTGTGCAGGCCGCTGACGTGGTCCAGTGGTTAGTGCACAGGACATGTGATCCGGAGATCCGGGTTCAAATCCTGGTCGCGGTAGGTCATACCCTTCTGTGGAAATTTGACAAAAATATCGATTTTCTTCCATGTGTGGAAAAGTTGTCAGCTCCTTATGGAAGGATAAGTTTGTACTGGTTAGAATACAGTCCGGGAAAACTGGTTAGGGGGAACCGGCAGTCGTATATAACTGAAAATTGTTGAAAAAATGGCATTAAACCCCAGTGACAATGTCACGTAATAAAAACATTCTGTTCACCACTTTCGTTTAAACAAAGTAGGATATCGAAGTAAAATGATCTTTGAGGAATCGAGCTGATTTTATGCGGTAAAAAATCATAAATTATTTTGATTTACGTGGTAACGAATGTGATTAGATAAGTTTTATTTCTGACACAGCTGTTCGGATACTTTACGAATCTGTCATGCGATTAAATTCATTAAAATTCTGTACGTGTTTTAAACACTTCGTAAAACCTAATCTAAACGGACAGAAAATAAAAGTGTGTAGGAAACTATGGAAGCCAATATGTGGCTTATATATAAGCTACACTTTTTCGTTTCTAGATTGATTGATTGATTGGTGGGTGGATGAGATGGTTGGTGGGTTGGTAAATTGGTAAATTGTTTGCGCTCCGTTTACATAAATTATTTCCTTCGCTTATAATGTATTCATCACATTTAAGGCGAACACATTGAAGATAATTACATAAAGTGTCAGGTAGAAAGAATACACATTACGTTATTTCTATTTTAGGCGCAAAACTCTTCCTTGTTCAAAAGTAATCTTTTCATGTACCCTAATAGAGAATTCATTGTATTACACAAATCTTCAAACCATTAGATGTCCATACCAAGCTTCCGTAGGAGGAATTCTTTCTAGGCACATAGTTTTCTTATCGTTCATGTTAACCATGATAAATAGTACACAAGTCACACTTCATTATACAATACCACCTTTGTCAGCAGTAAATCAATCGAAATAAGGTCATTTGTTTCGTGAACATTATTAATAGAAACACGCATTTTATACAAAATAGGCCTACCCACCCACAGGTCATTGATTTTTAGCCTTGATATGATGCACTCGAAACCGGGGAATTTCTTTTCTTGTCTAAATTTGAAATATTGACAAAAATATTTTCTAGGTTCGAAAAAGTGTTTTTTTTTCATAAATAACAAACATAATACAACCAAATGTTTCGATAATCAAACCAGAATCTTAATTAAACGAATATGTAGTCATGTGTACAGAACTCATTTTCCATTTAAATTGGTGAAATGTGCTGTGTACATTTGACGTTGATTAAGCAAATCTTTTTCATTACAACTTTAATTTTCTAGAAAATGTATTTCGTCCTTGATAAAACAACCACGTGTATTCAACATATGTATTCAACATATTAATCCACCCCCTAAATTGTTCAAAGTATTACGAACAAAATTACTTTGTTATTCTTTGATTCGTACCCAAAAATGTATTTTTAAATTAGCAACTTCATTAAAGAATTGCGCATATCACAGACTTAGAATATGTAAGCTATGCAAATTACCGCAGCTCTACAATAAAGAGATTCTTTTAGAAAATGTGGTCATTTTTTCTATAAAATGTTTTTTTTAGAATGCTTGTACTTTTTATACAAATGTATGTTAATTATTTTACAGAAATGTTGTAAACAGCCGCTTTAATCTTACCGCATGCATTAACAAGCAAGATTATTAGTGGGTTCTAAGATTCCAATAACGATATGCAGCAATAAAAACAGCAATTTTGCACAAACGAGACATTTGTTATTGCTTGTTACTGCATGCTATGATAGTGGTAAATTTCGCCCGAAATACAACGGAAATATGCGAATATTTACTGAAACATACGAGTGGTTACGGAAATTGCCGATCTGTACGATCTACGATCAACGATCTAAAATGATTTAAATGCATGAAAGATGAAAGTATAATTGCTTTTGATTTTTTTAAAAGTAACCTTTCGTACTTTATTTCGGTACTGGGTTTTATTCATATCTGTATTTAAAAATTTCCGTTTCGTGACAATTTAATTTCATCATTTTGATAGGAAAAGAAAGATAAGGGTAGAAACGTACTGAACCAAAGAGACACAATATTTCCCTATGTTTGCACAAACAAAAAAAATACGAATGTAAAAATTTGATTTATTCTACTCCACCAGCATAATGAAAATAAGCCTCTTAAATATAGATATAGTAAAAAAGTTTCCTTATTTAATGACATTTCCTCATGAATCGAATGAAATTCTCTTTTTCCAAATTAAAATAATTGTCCAATTTTTAGACCAATTTTAATGACAGAGTATTATTTATCACTGTTTTCACTGTCTGATTTACTGACCAAACAATAAAGGAACCCTTACGTGCCATGCAGCCCTTTTCACGCTTGTAGCCCTTAGTCCAACCAGGACAGCACGTGTGGCGGAATGTGGAAGACTTCTGTAGTATAAAAACTGTACGATTTGTCATTTCGTAACTCACGCTGGAAAAAAAGAAACATAAAATTAGTTCATTTTTTCTGCTAACACTTTTCTATCAGTCGTTCGCTCTGGACTTCCGGTCGAGCAGTCGCGGGGTCATTGACACTCACCATCAATGGATATTTAGGATAACTCCTTGTCGCTTGCGTTAATAACAAGTTGACATTCAGGCACTGAGTGGATGTACTTACTTCTTAGACATTAATGATCAAAGAATTTACCCGATCATAAAAGATTATTTTATTTAATTAATTATGAAAAATAACCAATGCCCAATAAAACCACGTGTAGTGGTCTCTGTTCAAAGGTGGTCTTAAGCCCAAAATTGATCGTTTGAAACAATTGCTTCGTAAATTACGAAAGACTAATTTCTATTCATCATTTCGATACATGTAATGTTTTTACTCTTCAAAAATTGAATATCATCCATGATTCATGATTAAAGCGACTCAACAACTCGAGTTTAAGAGAGATAAAATTCTATGATACTTCTTAACCTCAATGCTTCATATGTTATATGCAGCTGATGAGCCTTTGATTACATAATTTCTCAATGTTTTGACACTTACAAACAATAAATTCTGATGCAATCCGCATGAAGAATTTACCGGAAGCAGATTTTTCACAGATTTCATCGTCAGCGGATTTTTTTGTACCAGTACTCCGGCTTTCAAGGCTTCTCACGCGAGACATGTGTCAACAGCTTGATCAAAACCATATGGCCCTAATATACCATCTGATTAGGCCATAATAAAACAATCTATTGATTGTAATGTCCTGTCAGACCTCTGAAAAATCCCCTCAAACGCAATATTATATTGCGATTTGCCTTTTGTCTGATTCTTGAAGGACCTTTTACAGAACTCATAGTCAATGATTGGTTGTTCTATATTTTATCTGACTTTTAAGAAGCTTTTACAGAACTCTAGCTGACGATTATTTGCTCTACGTTCTGTCTGATTACCGACCAATACGAGTGTTTCCATTCCAAGAATGATCTCAAAAGATAATTGAAAACTTCTGGTCTTGGACATGAGGATGCATTCGTATGAAATTTGGACGCGATAATGGTAATTCTTCTCGTGTAATAAGACTGAAATTTACTTTTGTTCTTAAAGAGTTGCGGATAACTAGACTTTCTGTCTATTGGTAAAAGCCTTGCCTGGCTCCAATATCATAATTCCAGCTAAAGGAGGCTTCAACTCGTTAAGGACTTAATCAATCAATGTAGAACAACAGATGTATTTCAAATATGTTTACAAATAATTCCATTATTTTTTTTCATTTCAGTATGTCATGCTTTTGTTTTTTTTAGTACAAGAAATTCTTCTCCTCCATCTTAAAGCTCTATGATGATATTAAATTAATAAACAAAATCAACTTTGAAGTACTTAGGTACATTTTACGTCAATATCTTAACGAAATGATTAGATCTTGATGATAGCTTGGAGTCAATGAAATATATACGTCTGCTGAAAAAGAATTTGCTGTCAAAACCAGCGTCGATATTAAGGGGCGAAAGGATTTACGCAACATTTTTTCTGAAATTCGTCAACTAAAATGAGTAATTTATTGTATTGTTTTATGTTCACTCGCCAAATAAATACGACAATCAACTGTACGGAATTATATTTTTATTACAAGAATATCATTTTTTGCCAAAAAACAATGAGACACTAAAGTGGGGCAATCTTTATTTTTATTGCATTGTATTTATGTAAATCTGACGTTGATTAATGGATTATGGTATTATTTTGATGTTTTTCGGTTAATATCTAGTTTCTATGTAAACACTTGAAAAGACATTCTGAATTAACATTCCAACATCAGTTCCAACTGTGTGACACTGTTAGTCTTTCGTTAATTAACGTTATAATTGGTTTCCAGTAAGCCTGTGCGAAGCCTTTGGAATTAATATTAATGCTAATTAAAAGTGATAATTATTATGTTTTAAGTACAAACTGTATGATTAAACTTCCAGTGGCAAGTTAATTGCATACACATCCGTTCCTGAAATATTTGTTTCAGATTGTATTCAAAGAAACGCTAAAGTTGCATCTGTGCACAGTTAAATGTTTGATGCCATGAAACGTAAAAATAGGAATGTCGTGATATCTACCAAATTCTAATATTTAGATAATCACCGTCATGATCAACATCAGCATCGATTTTTTGCATCTTACTGAAAAATTAACATATTTTTATATTTTGTATTTTGTTTATGGCCACTCATCAACAATTTGATAAATTATCACAACCAAAACTTTAATATTTAGGTTTAAGTTTGAACGCAGTTTGCATTTCGCGAATCTAATCGCAAACTGCGTTCCAGCATGCAATTCGCAGTTGGCATTTCGAATTTCGAACTGCGAACTACGTTCCAACTTTATACAATCCAATATTTATCCTACCAGCATAAACTGGTTCCCTCCTCATTCAGTAAGATCATGTCAGTTTCCCACGTGATTTGGGAATCAGATTTAGAAGACAAACAGCATTGGACGCGATAAATTTAGTCTGTCAAATTGTCACAGAGAAACATGATTTCATCCAAAATGTTCATCACCATTGGTATTTACATTAATGCTATTTTATCCACCGCAATACATCAAAACATTATTGACATGGCATTAACATAGATCAAAATAAAAAAAATCTTTCAGCGATTGTTTTTGTGTTGTATGATGTATTATGTCGCTTATCAATGCAACTATTACAATTGTAGTATTTTATACGGTGTTTAGTTGACCAAACCAGATTCAATATGTTGTCAAACCAACTAGCATGGTTTTATTGGTCGCCACTAATGGATAGCTTATATTTTTGGGGGGAGCATGTGATCAGCTTCGCAAGAGCAGTAGCGTAATTCACAAAACAGTGCTGCCTCCCGTAACGTCACCTCCAAAGACTGATTCCCTCCAAGAAACGACAGTAAAAGCCACACATGCACATAATAAAAACATCTGTCGCGAATGTATCAATTCTCCCCCAAAACAACAACGCGACTCCGACAAGTGTTGCTGTTCGGAGGGAGCTCTGAATGTTTTATATCCTTTCAACAATCGGACTTGATGGGACAGACTTGTGAGCTCAAATATTGATTTACGTTTCAAACAAAGTTCTGTAAATTGTCCATGTGTTCACGCTACATATATATATATATATATACATTAACTGGTTCAATCCCTTCTATGCGAGAGGCCCCTGGGATAGTCTAAATGGTCTTAAGCGGATGAAGTATTCAGTTACACATTAAACGGCCTTATAAATAGTTAAAAATAATGGAAATCTCTGAGGATTGAAAACGTATTAGTACAAGTGGTCATTGGGGCAGGTTTGACCGTAATAAGTGTACGCTATAATTATATCAATGTCCATAATTATCATATTATTCCATAGACATTGCTCTTGTGTTTTTTTATTCTTTGTACATGTATATATTTGTGCCGTCTATGTTGTTTTGGGACGTCGAGTCTATTTATGTAGCTTTACCAGACGAACAGTTTTTTGCCCATCTATAAAACATTGTTTAAACTTCTATTTGATATTTAGATAGAGATTTTTGCGGACAAAAGAATGGATTTTAAACACCACAGACGAAAAACATACCATCTCGTATCGCTATCAAAATATATGATTAATTGGTGAGACGTATTTAAGACCATTGAAACATGCCTTGAATTCAACTGGAATATCTGTGCCATTGACACGCATGCGCACTGAGTCGTCGAAGAAATTCGAGTAATTAAACTTGATGTAAATTAGTTTAAACGTGTCTGAAACTGGCACTTTTTCGCAACACATTAAGGACAAGTTTCACATTTTCTTCTCACATTCTGTGAAAGATACTGCCTTTGATGCGATATAGTGTTTATCACACAAAAGTAAATTATGTGTTACGCCGTCTGTATTTCCCAGGTGCTGGCAGCCATTTTTTTACTTTGAGCAAAAAATTATTCACTCCCCGAAACTCCAAACTTGTTTTTTGAGTTTTGATAGCAAAAATTCCCCGGTACCTGCTGGGACAGAATCAGAAGTCAAAAACACATCCATTTGACGTTTGCATCAAAATGGCATTGAAAAATAAATATCTCAGTTGGAAAGGCAACTCTAAATGTCAATGCGTTACGGCTGTAAAGTAAATGTGTATATAAGTGTGAATGCACCGCTGTTTGAGATAAACATTTCAAATACAAACAGTTGAGTCTGTGTCATCTTATTAACGATATGATAAGAACGAGCGTAAGAGTGGCTGCTTTCTGGACGGTGAACATTATCATTTATACCATACCCTAATACCGGATGTTCAGACCGACGAGTAGTTTGAAGATAATCTATCAAAGTCTTGTTACATTCCGATAAATAGCACATGGAATCGTGATATCAGCATTAGTAGTACATCTGGCAGCATGTTGTTGTTGTTGTTTTTTTTGGTTTTGTTGTTTTTGTTTGTTGTTGTTGTTGTTGTTGATGGTGGTATTGTTGGTGGTGTTGTTGTTGTTGTTGTTGGGGTGTTTTGAAAAAACAGATGAATTATCAGGTATAAGGCTTATGTTTTCTTCATACACCGGGAAATCAATAAGATGATTAATTTGTAGATTCTGTTCATGAAATCAATCAATCAGTTTTTATTAACGAATTTTAACATGGTAGAAACAAAAATGTTATAGTGCCTGTTTAGATGAAATATTTGATATACAAAAGGATAAAATTATGGATGAAATAAACGCCAACGTACCATAATGTCCTTTATGTAAGAATGTGCAAACTTTAAAAACAGTGTCTTTAAAGTTAATGAAACAATTGAACAAATACCTGACATCCAATAAAAATGGATTCATGAAGCGTGCGCATATTCCGGTCGCGCCATTGCACGTGGCCTCGTAATGTTTGTTTCAATATATTGAACATTCAAGTATATGATGTTGGTGTAAGTAGTGGCCGTGCTTCTGGAGTATTTCTAAACTTTATTGAAATATTGATACAATGTGCCGTAGGTATTGTAGGACAGTTGTCCTCAATCAAAATCAATGCTTACGATTGCAATTTCGGTGCAAAGTAAGCAACACGTACTTTGATGTTTACAAAAAAGAGTTAAGCTGAACATTTTAATACAAATTTCAGCAAAGTCTGCCATCTGTCGCGAATTTTAAAGGTAAATATCACGATCATGGTTCTGTCATTTCATGTTATGGTAAAATATAAAAACAAGCATGGATTTTGCAAAGAGCGCGTCTGCTGCGCGCGTCTAATTATTCCTTACTGCGTGTAATTCACAAACCTTTGCACCCGGGACATTGGCGCATAAATTTGAGCTTCGCGCTGGAAATGTCGCTTGAAATAATTGTTCAAGTAAACGAAGCCCCATTAATGTTTGTCTGGTAGGGATAAAAACACGTTTTCGTCGTTTCTGGAGTACGACAACAGCCAATGCTATGATGCTAATAGCCGTCCACAGACAACATGCCGTCACATAGTTTGCACCGGTGCAGTTTCTTTTATATTGCTCGCATAGCATATGGCTGTTTTTTTACGTAGGATATAATTGTAATTAGCATGGCTTATACTTGATCAAGATATTCGTTGTTGCTGAAACAGCGTTTTATGTAATAAACAAGATGCACAGAGTTGTGGGATATGTTACCGCCGACGCCACACAAGATTCTGGCCAACCAAACTATAGAATCAGGTTTTCACTTTTTTAACTTTTATAGCGTTTATTCACATGCCTGACTTTAATTCAAACGACGGGAATTCGTGCAAGTTGATGTTGTTTGTTTTGTAAGTGGATGGTTCTAGTCGCTGCTTAGTCATGGTTTATGCCGGCTAATTATGTAAATGCATTATTATTCATTTACGCAGTTTTAATTTGTTTGTCATTTGGTAGAGATAGATAGGCACTTTTTATTATATTATATCAAAGAATTAGACGCTTGCCCGTAATACTATGTGTTTTCTTTCTGAAGACTGCCTTTCAAAAGCCTCCGTAATCCAGTGGTCTCTGATTAGCAATCACTAGCCCCTAACCGCTGTGAATTCGAATCCTACCAAGACTAAGATTTACATGTGAGGAAGCTGTCTAGCTAGCTTATGGAAAGTTGGTGGTACATGACCGCCTTCTAGACTAAATAAAAACAGAAGCTCCCAGATCGGCACCAACGCTGGTCTGTTTTTAATCATTCTATTTAATCAGCAATTTTGACTAAACTTAAGAAGGCGGCATAACTCAAAAATATAGCTTTCACAATAATGCCCCATTGTCTTGCAACTGTGCCTTGTCATGATAATCCAGTATCCCAAGTGTCGTGTTGACATCTTTAAAAGTGTTTGAGTAATGGGGTAAAGGTTTTGCACGTCAACGAAGACGACGACGACGACGCCGCAGTGATAATAATAACTCGACTTTTTCTTCAAAACAGACGAGCTAAAAAACGGTTTCAGAATTGACGTGTTGTGATGTGGTCACCAAGTTGAAATACTGAAGAATCATTGGAAACTGGTTCGGAAAATAAGTGGTTTTGATAAGGAGGTTGTCCTTACATTGGACTGGTCGCTATGTTAGATTTTATGATAGTATGCTTAAGGGTGTATAGAATAAGAAGTTAATTACCATGTTGCATACCGCACGCAGTGCAAATTCTTTACATGCGTGACCGTAATTAAAATCAAGATCAATTTCCGCTTGTTATGTTTAAAAACGTAAAAATGAAATATTACAAAGTATAACAAAAAAGAATACTCATTATAAAATCGTAAGTTTAAAATAATCCATACTTAAGTACATAACCAATGGGTTTAAAATGTTAAACAGACAATTTGAATTTTTTATCGCTAACAGACATAGAAAATGCATTAACAACGTAGGAAGGGTTGGAAATTTTAAAATGTAATTTACTTTCTCTTGTATGTCAGTCTGTTGATTTAAACGTCACTTTTTGACATAAAATATGTATTTGTATTATAAGGTCGAATAAACTCTTCTCACTTGTTAATCTTTTTTGTATTTATTACGCATTTTTGTTTAACAGTAGACTATCTCTTGTGTTATAAATTTCCAGTGTTATCTCAGAATTATTTGCGAGATATTCTACAAATTCTTGACGAAATTAACAAAATTACAGCGCCGACGAACCCCTCGATCAAATACGCAATAATTTAAAATTCTTAAATTTTTTTTATTGATATGACTGAAGAGTTTTCAAAATGCCGTTGGAAGCTAATTGAAATCAAACTTCAACAATCTCTATTAGCATACCCCTAATCTTATATTAACAAGTGCAAAGACATTCGCATCTATGTGAATATTCCCGACTGTCCGTATTTATTCATGAGTGTGATCAATTGTTTAAAAGTTTGCCAATAACGCGTGCATGTGCGTCAAACTTATCTTTTAATCCGAAATGTTCCCGTGTTATGTACATGCACGTAGTACAAACAAATCCATACATGGGCATTTAGGGATTCCAAGAAATGAAACTAAAGGGTGAAAGTACGATGTGTATATATCACAGACTTGTTTACGTGGGATAATGTACAGTGGAAGTTAGTCAGTGCAGTTTCCAGAAGAAAACCGGAGCGCAGACAGGTGTCTTTTTAGCGGATTTTTTTACTTATCACTCTCGGATATCTTTGGTGATGTAATTTTCCTCCCGCTCGCTATCAAATCGTCTCGCTAATTGACGTTCTTCGTTTTGTGCTAAGATTAACAGACGATGATAAATTAGGAAAGAAAGAATTTTGATCTTTCTTCTTAAAGCCATATTAATTCATCGCATACGTGTCAATCCATCCAGAGTATTACAGCGTTTCTCCGGTATTTTGTCAGAATATTTTTTGTTTATCTAAATTTTGGTGTTCAGACTATATGACTTCATTTTTTACTTGGAAATCCAATCATATTACTGATTTTTTTTTCAATTTGACAATCAGCTTTTCTACTGATGCAAGTTCGCAAGATGACTTTGATGCAGATTTCTAAAAACACATAATTGCCTGCGTTATTTAGAATTTGTATATCCGGGGGAGTTTGCCTTTTGACCAATCATGTCGTTAACAAACGTAAACTTTCAATCAGCAGCCATCATTCAGAATTGATTATCATCCATCCTAAATTGGGTTTTGTTTCCAAGGGAAGAACTTTCATTTATGATTTGAGTATACGATGTATTCACAAAATTGAATTTGAAAAAGAACTTCAGACTTAGATCAGATTTTCCTTGTTCATTAATAATATTTATTGTACTGAAATACTTCAAATAATTAAAGAAAATGAGAAACAGAACGACAAAAGTTATTCGTTGACCAGTCTGAGAACGCAGCCTTTCTATTGGTCAATTTGAAAATTGTGATTTAGTTCTATCCAATCAAATCATTCAAATCAGAGACTGGTTTTCAAAAACAGATCTGGATAAACTACAATCTGGGACATACGTTAGCTTGGAAAGCAGCCGAAAGGTATTGAATCGTTGATTTAGATTTCATTTGTAAAGTCGATCAATTGAAAGGCCGGCATTCATAGACTGGTCTCAAAGCGCGGGTCTACGTTCAGTAGCAGGTGGAAAGTTTTTATTTAATGTCTCAACCATTGAAACATTTTTTGTTAAAAAAATATCTTCATACAGGTGTATGTCAGGTCATAACGGTAATAAACAGAACCTCACTGTTTATCTGCTGTACAATCTGTTACGACGGTGTATATTTATTTTCGGTTTAAAATGACTTACGACCATGTGCTATTATTCAAACAGCATCTCATTTGAATCGTTAAATTTCGGGATTAATCGGCAAATTCCGGAAAAAAGATAGAATTAACACTTACAAATGTGTAAAGGCTAACAGAATGGCCACGTCCCAGCAATTGATTCCGGCATGTATTATGTATTTTGTACGTGTGTATACAATTTATTAGACATTTCTACAAGTTTGTGTATGTTTTTTCGACACTTTCTGTCAGATACGGAAAAACTGTAAAGCTTAATTTTCAGAGGTTCTGGATTATCTCATCCCTGTATTAATGTCGACAGAAACATTCGTTACAGCAAATATATAGAATTATTGGATCCAAGTCAGAACTTCGGTACTTTTCGGTATTTTCCGTCATATTTCGGAAGAAAAAAAGAAGAGTTTTTTGCCTTACATCAACCACCATATTAAAAGATATTGTAATGTTAAGTCAAACATTAATTCCATTAATTACAATTTAACTTCTGAATATTGAACCCTCTGAAAACCGGAAACTTCCGCACATGAAGTAAATCTCTCGATTCCGTTATTTTCCCTCTCATTTCCATACAGTCCGTATTTCTGGGCCGCGACTGTGGTCAAGTGGTAAGTACGCTGGACTTGTATCTCGGAGATCAGGGTTCAAATCCCAGTCGCGGTAGGTCATACCTTCTATGAAAATTTGACAAAAATGTTAATTTTCCTCCATATGTGGAGAAGTTGCTGGCTCCTTGTGGAAGGGCAAGTTAGTACTGGTTAGTATACAGTCCAAGAAAACTCATTTCCATACAGTCCGTATTTCTGGGCCGCGACCAAGTGCGCCAAGACCGCGAACTTAAGAACGTAATTCTAGTATGTTCTTGTTTCATTAAGAAATACAAAATTCTGTAATACTAGACAATCAGTTTTAAGCGAACCTACGATAAATTTTGAGACTAGAAATGTTTAACACCCTCTATACCTATATATCCATTTCAAACCTTTTTTTATTTCTCAGTGGCTGAGATCAGATTCCTGACTCTCTGAGTTTTTTGCCGTTTTTGTGGTTTATTTTATTGCGAAACTATCAAAATCTCCCTACAAAAGAATGCAAATCTAATTGCATTCCTGCGTTAACTAGTTTAGGAGAAATAAATATCATGTGGATCGGTTTTAAGTTCTAAACCTATCCAGACTATTGGCTTATCTTTTAACAAGTCCCTTCATTGATGTTGTATTAAATGGTACTAAATTAATCATGATTATATCACCATCGGCGTTCCATAAAACTGCGTCTGATACATAAATGTATGAAATATGTTTATGTAACTATCATTACTTCAAGGGAGGTACTTTGGGTTCTTATGAAAAATTAATGTTTCAAAACGATAGCAACATTTTGATTGTGTCAAAGATATTATCATGAAGGTGGGGGTCGTGATAAAACATACACACTTAAAATGACGAATTGCTGGTCGGGAATATGGGACTCTGAAATAAAAAGGAAAACTACTGCAGCTGACTGTTTTTTTAGGATAGGTATGGCAAAAACTTGGGATCAACCATTGGAAATATCTCTAATCAACCAACCAAATGAAAAATATAAGTCAACCTACTCGTATTGTGGACAGCTGGACTGGTTCAGGCAATCTCTGGGGTGATGTATGTAGACTGGTTTCTTATACATCTTGGAAACGCGGACTGGTTTCGATATAACTTTCTCCGTCGTACAGACATGGCGTCTGAAAAAAAATAATACAAGTGATTATTAGATATAATATTGTGAATTGATAATTGTACAACGTACTGATGCGAATCTATTTTCCCACAACCAAACAATATGATTGGTTGTTTTTCTGTCTAATACTATGTTTGATTAATGAAAGACTTCTATTAGAAAGTTTATTCACGGACTGGTTTCCGATCTCTGATGTAGCGCCTTAGACACTGGCTATAGATTATTGTTTAAAGATAAACTGGACGGAGATATATAATGAGTAAATATATACAATGAAAATGTGCCTTATCTATTCAACACAGTCTTGTAACGTTCAGTAATTAGTACTTAATCAATAATGACAATCAGGAAGTATGCCAATATATGTTTATGACTGTCAATTTTTTCGGCTTTGTCCGTCGAATATACGGGAAATGTCGATGTAATTTGATTTCATCATCTGCTCATAAAAGACCAAAGATGCATCTAACACGACCGATAATTGATTTATACGACTCGTTTGATTTGGTTCTCAATTCTATGATTTTGTTAATTCAAATATACCTCACCAGACATTTCAATATATACATTAAACCACCCCTGATCAAACTTCTTA
Organism: Lutraria rhynchaena; assembly: GCA_008271625.1. Classification (NCBI taxonomy): domain Eukaryota; kingdom Metazoa; phylum Mollusca; class Bivalvia; order Venerida; family Mactridae; genus Lutraria; species Lutraria rhynchaena. Next base: position 11,116,378 of record VIBL01000001.1, on the reverse strand, counting down.
CAATTTTCGCAGCACCTTTCAAATACTCAATTTATTCATCTCAAAGTTCATTAAACAGTTGAATACCCGAGTTTTAACCATTTGTTTCTGCGATGATTTTACCTCCATCGATGGGTGGTCGTCACCTTTTTACCCTTCATGACAAAAGAGCAAGACCTTACAATAAATGGAGTCACACCGCGGCAAGGTATTTGCCCACGAGTGCACGTAACGTTCATATGCGTGTCGTTTCTCAGGTCATGCGTTTCGATTCGCAAAAAAGTCCTTCACATCCTTATCTCTGATTAATGATAAACTGCAGTTTTCTGTCTAAGAGAATTTCAAAGATAACCGAATGCATACAGTTCCCATGGTTTGTTAGCCACGGTAGCAATTTTGTTGAAATAAAAATCTTATAAGACTCGAAGATTAAAATGATTAAAAGTCTTCAGACCAAACGAACGAGAGGTAGATGCAATTAAAATGACATTAAATTCAGCATATAACCACAGGTACTTAAAGGTTTTTTTTCAAAGAATTCTCATGACAGCGACTATTTTTGTGAAAAAAAAATATATCTTCAAATTTTCAAACGATTTTTCTCGCAAAGAAAGAAATGTCTCGTACCAATCAGTCGTCTCTTTTGTTACATAAACATTGTATAATGATAATAAACATATTGGTTTTCAGTATTTATTTTATCAAAGTTATCCACATTTCTGTTCTACTTATTATAATCATCTTTATCACTGTAGTTATTAATATTTTCTATTTGTTATGGATGCTGTTTGTTGTTGTTTGTTTTTGTTATTGTTGTTGCTGCTGCTGTTGTTGCTGCCGTTGTTGTTGTTGTAGCTACTCATGCTACTATTGTTGTCGTCATCATCATCATCATCGTCAAATGTATCCTTGGCAAATTCACAACATATCTGAGGTAGGACTTCAACTGCAGTGTCATTTCAGGTTTCATGAACATGGGGTATTTGATATCAGTCTAAGACATTAGAAGTCCGTATCATTATGTTAAATCTGTCTGTCCAACTCTCACTTCAGCACATGTTTATGTGATTCACCCACGTTTATGATTTAGAACTAAATCAACGCCTTGCTTTGCACAGAAAACCATCGCTCAACATTGAGATGAAATAATCAACAGATGCAGTTGTAGATTTTCTATTTGATGAATTCCAAGGGAAAATAGTTCATTTTGACTTCGTCACTAACTTTTTAAAAAGGTAGCGGACTTTTACATGATACACGAAATTAATATGCTCCTCATCAGGCGAAACTGGTTTGCACGTGCCATTTGTCCTTTACTACGAAATCCTGATCTGAACAATTGAAACATTCATTAAATAATAATAAAAAATCAGGCAATTCAGCGTCAAAGAATTTATCCATTGAAGGAACCTGAAGAAAGTAGCTTTTTTTAACTGAAAAGACAGAGGGATCCCATTCTTTCACTTTAATACGAAAATACAATGTAAAGTTACGTCAAAAATAATTCTAAATCTTAATTATAATGAGATTAAGACCTGATTATTGTCTATTTGTTAAGTATTGAAAAACAGTTTATTAGTTAATTATTGAATTACAAATTTTCAAATTTCAAATACCTGAAGTATTTAAGCGTTAATTGTCGATAATCTATGTTTTCAATGGCTTGCAATTATGTCTAGTACTGTCACCTCGGTGTACTTTAATGAAATATATTCATTCATAGTTCATAAATCACATGAAACTACGTCACTTCCATCTGGTTGTTTAAGAAAATAAATACGTATCCGTTATCACTCGGTCGTTTTCGGCGACAATTATTGCTTTTATCGCAGACCTGTATCAAAAAATCGTTTTTATCAGATTTTTCTCAGGCAGGAATGTGCACATCCAAATCAGATTCAGGGCTCATTTATATTAATTTTATTCGTCATTCGAGATGCTGCCGACATCTAAAGTGTTCTACAGTTTTTGTATCAAATTTGTTTAAGATTAAATGCATACATATATCAACGATAATGCAATCATTTTAAATTCGTGACGATTTTAATTCATCCCAGTACACGTATACGCGGTGTCACGTGACTTTTGGTGGGGGGGACGCAAAAGTGGAAAAGAGAATGAAAGGAGAAGTTGTAATAAAACAATTTATTGACAATATTAGAATACTGCGTCTTTTTTAGACTAATCAAGCTTCCATTATTAGTGTTATTTCATTTGCTATATCAATATCAACATCAACACCACAAACACCCTCATTATCATCATCATAATTATTTTCATCAACATTACAATAATCATCATCCTCATCACTGTCAGCATCATCTTCTTTTACAGATTTTGTCACGTGGTTAATTTCATTTCATGGATAGATTGGTATTCTCGGAGACATTAGCGATCAGGTTTACAGTTGAAATCAGGATTATTTCCGTGGTTGCCATGAAACGGTTCAAAGCTATCAATGTCAGAGCATATCACTGTCATATCACAAGTCATCGCTCACTGCAGGTGTATAATCAAAAATGAGATCACACTTATCGTAATCATTAAACATGCTGTTTATATCTAAATAAAATGTCCATTTTATTTGTGAAACTGCGCAATAACAGTGCTCAGCTTTCGCTGAAATAATGATACGATTGTTCTATCAATTTTGCGGAGATATCAAAGAATTACAAAAATGCACGCAACGATTAAGTGTATTAAAATGCTTTCGGAAATTCACACTTGTATACCGAATGCGTGTTCTGATATGATTAAAGCTATCAGTAAAGCGTTTATTCTATGTAATGAGATTGTCCAGATGCGCTTTTTAAGTTTAGGAACGAAACTAGAAACCTATATGTTGCATGTATTTTTAACGTATACAACCGGAAAAGGGGAAAGTGATAGTAAAATGCACTTTTCAACGGATATGATGTCGTAATTCGAAACGGAGCTGATGATATAGCTCGAGGTTTTGCAACATTGAATACTACTCGCACGTGAACAATGCATACTGATTATTACCCAGAATGAATACTGACATTGTTCATTAGAAATAAAATGCATTAAGACCAGAGGGGAATAAATAAGGGGCCGCCGAGGTCGAGTGGTTATGCTCTCCGACTTGTACTCACTAGCACCTTACGACTGTGAGTTCGAATACCACCGGGCAGGGACTACTCATATTTCACGTGTGAGGAAGCTATTTAGCTAACTTACGGATGTCGGTGGTTCTATACGAGTCTACCTCTGTCTTTAAAGCTTGAAAAATTGCCAAATGATCCCAAAAAAAAGATCTATGCTACAGTTCCAAAGGTCAAACTCGGTATTACGAACATACCTGGTAACGAATCGTTCGAAAGGTATGTTTAGAATTAAAAGAAGAAGTTTTACAACCTATCTACCCTACTTGATTTGGTCAAGTTACTATAAACATGACTATTATATCAAGCCTTGTCTTAATCGGTAGGTTACATTTGTTCTAATGAACAGAACTTTACAATTAATTTTAAATCAATCGGCCAATATAATTTGAGTTTCACTTCACAAAAGAGGCATCATACATGTACATGATTATTGTTTAAAATCTATTAATAGACATTTATCTCACTTCGACCACACGTAGATTTACTGCTAAAACATCTGTTTTCATAAATACAATTATCTTTCTGATCATAATATCAACAGATGTGTCATAATACATTAAAAAAGGTCTTTTTTCACAAAAGTTTCTGGAAGTCAAGATAACCTCAGTGGATAGATCTGGATGATAAAGAGAGAACAATAATAAAACATACGTGAAAAATACATATTACGTCAGTGAATGAAGAATGTACATTTATTTATAAATACTGATGAACATAAATATGTGCTATCATAGAAAATGACAAACAAATACATATAGAATAATGTAGTAACAGTACTATCATGCCGGTAGGTTAGATATATTCTGCTAGTAATTTACAAAGCCTGTGATTAAGTACATTAACTCATAATGATACTGTAGATGTTAGAGGGTTCACATAATAACGATGCAGAGAGTTCCTTAAAGCTATGATACAAATCTTGAATCTCTAAGTTTACATTACATACATGTATATCTTAGATTCTCATTGCAGATTCCGTGAAAAGAAATCAAGGGTCAGAGTTATACATTTAATTCGGATCACCATTCAGTCACTTCATTTGGGCCAATTTGAAGACCACAGCGACAACTCAATGCCAACGAGAAAAGAGCATGAATTGAGAATCAGAATTTATAAAACATACGTATAAAGCTGTTCTTTTGTTTTAACTACTAGAAAGTGTAAACAAATAAGTATTTCATATTTATTATTCCTACCATAAGATGTAGGTCTGATATGATTAAGACGTCTTAGAAGAAGTGCCTGAATTAACATATTTATGACATCTACTTCGTACACTCGTACACTTCAACAATTACTTTAGTTGAAAATATTGTATTGATGTATCATATCAAAATAGGTAAAAACTCGTAAAATCCAGAACCAAACTAATTATTTTAAAAAAAAACACGGCGCTGTTTCGCTTACTTATTTTCAACAAAGTGGTACTTGTTATCTTATTGAAATAACTTCCAGCGAACTAACGAACTAAACATAGCACGTTAACGCTTTCAAATATACATATTTAAAAAAAAACATCTCAAACTGTCTTCCTTTAAAAATCAGTCCCAAGAAACGACCATTTTAGAGGGTTTTTGTGTGCGATGCGTTGGAATCGTTGTAAAATCATTATAATTTTTTTTTCAACCCGATTCTTCGTACGAAAACCGAATAACATTGGACTAGATTTTGTTTCCGCATCAATATTGCAGAATTAAAGGTATTTTCAAGCACAAAAACTATGAAAGCAACAGAAATTAACTCTTGAATTATCAAACCATTGTTAAATTACGAGTGTGATTTAACTACATGTAGATAGGTCTACAGGAGGAAGCAAATAATGTTGCTGTTGAGATTTTACTCCAGAGAAGTTAAATTAAGAGTTAAATCGTACAGTGGGAAAAATCATGCTGTTGTTGAAAGGAGATTGTTGCTCAAGAGAGGGTCCCTCTGGAGAGGTTGCACTGTATATCCATTTTGCCTCCTGTATGAATATTTGCATATGCATAAAAACGCGTTTCGGTCGCCGGTCGTTTATTACTGTATTCGTGAATTCGTCTTATATTTCATATACCATAATATTAAAACTAACTAACAGGTTATGCCTGCGCACATAAGAACGAGGTATGGACATTTTTTTGTCAATGTGCTTTTAAAACTCTGACGTCGGCTTAGCGGGATTTACGCACGGCAATACGTCGCTTCCGTACTTGAAATCCGCAAAAATGTTATTAGGTAATCCGAGTGTTTGAATATGTAACATCGTGATAAACAGAAAAAAATCATGTGTTACATTGTAAGATGTTATTAACGCGTCAGTTGTAATCAGCGAACATAATCAAAACAAGATCATATCTAATTACTGAGGATCGGTAACAGCACACTAGATTTAAGACAAGTGCAACGGCTTATACATTACGAATGTCATTTTCGGTGAAAAATGATTGGAAAGGTTAGCTACTGTTTACCAAGGAAACAAAGATTGAAAACCTTGTGAAAGGTTGTTGTTGTTTCAATAACAATTAAATTAATTACCATTGTGCATTTATAATGCTATGATTACGTAAGAAATCGATGTATTAAATCAATTATTGCCTCTTGCACCAATCAGAGAACAGGCTTGCGTGTTCGAGTAGTTTTTTGTTTCTAAAGAATAAATAAACTCTCACTACAGTGAGTTCGAATCCCACCCAGACCCAGACAAATTTCACGTATGGGGACGCTTACCAGCTGGCTTACGAAATCAGTGCTTCTATTCATGTTTACACCCGGATCTTCATTTACCATAAAAGCTAGAAAAGTCACCCTTGCTGTTGATGCGACATTAAACCCAAGAGAAAAAGATGTCATTTTTAGATCTAGTCGCTTTTCTTTAAACGATTTTGTGTCTTTATTCCGTTTATCTATTGCTATAAAGTGATCGCTGTTGTTGTTGTTTCTTTTTGTTGTTGTTGTTGTTCAGATTGAAATTCATGAGTCATGAAAAAACATTGATTTTATAATCTAGTTGATGTAATTTTCGTAATAAAAAGGTAAACCGCAATTAAATAGCTACGTGAAATGTGGTATTGTATGATTATGTAGATAATATTTGGCAGCTAAATCCGTGGAATATTATAGCATTATTGTTCTATACATTCTAATTGATATGCGATCCGTTTCACCTAGACGCTTCAGGTTTTTTTTATTGACTTGCATCTTACATCGGCACGGACTGAACGGCACGATTTCTGCATAAATCGCCGGCTGTCTGTTTACATTAAACAAATCGCTTGTAAATCTAGAAACTTTAATAAATGTGATGTGCAGAATTTGTCTAAATGCTAAGGCTTATGTACAAATGCACGCTGAAAGTGCAGGGGCGATCGTAAATCAATTTATTAACTCGATTTCAAGATGTTTGCATGAGAAATTTAGCCACGTGATTTATCCGATGCATGAAAACGCTCACGTGATCTAGATTCCATGCGATATCTAAATTAACTAAGTCTACGTAAGCCTGCCTAATATTTATGTTTTGTGTGATGATTTCTGATACTTTGAGTACCCCGAGTGAGATCTTGTTCAAAAGTCTAGTTAGGTTTCATTCAAGATACTTCACTATTATGTCCCTAAAATTGTGACCTGAACATTTAGAAATAAGGAACGGTTTGTTGCGTAATACATCTGAATGTTATCTTCGGTGCAACAATAATAACATGTTTTTGGATGTAGTGGTCCGCGCATTATCGTAATATTTCCAGACTCATTCAAAGTAATAAAATATGGCTTAAACAATATCATTAAAAACAAACAATGTCATTGTAACCAAACAACTCTGTTAGCTACATTGTGATAAGATTGTTGATTGGAAAATATCTGATTGGACAGAAATTTCACCACACGCAACCCGCACGGATGCTTAAGCGCATGCGCAAAACAAATTTATTTAACAAGAGGCAGTGGAAGTGGTGTTTAACTATGAAGATAAAAACACAATAAAAGTTGCAATATGAGTCAACACAACTCACGAAGAGCCATAGATCTATTTTTATCAAACAATCATCAATTATGCCTCAATTTCAGTATAATCTGCGTACTTTAAGATACATTAAGATATTATTTGTAAATAATATGTACATAAAAAGAGAGATCAGATCTAATTATAGATTCTTATTCAAAATATCCAGTTTTCGTTTGATAATCCATTACAAAAATTTGCTGAAATATTTTAATTCTAATGTTTTAATGTAAATTGATGTGTTTTAGCGATCCTACTAACTGATTATATTTGCCGCCAACCGAGTGTGTTTGAAATTATAACCAAGATGACAACGATATAGTGGCGGTGGGATATTCGTGAATAATTTATATTTTTTCTTTCGCGAACACTGTCGGTAGACAGATAACCAATGAGAAATGGCTTCTAAACAATATGTTACAACAATAGTCTACACTATATACGGTTTGAACTTCCCGAAATAAAGGGCTTTCAAGTTCTCTTTTCTTAATTCAACAGTCATCTTTTTAATTTCAATATAATTATCCTTCTTTGATATTTTTTCTTTTCCTTTCGGGCAAGTTTCAAAGTAAAATGTAACCTTAGTTATCAAATTAAACGATAAAAACTCCCTTAATGTGACTTACATTTAAGATCTTTTTATAAAATCTGATTTCTGATCGATACATGAGTTGTTAAGATTGCTTGAGGACCTTTTGAATAGAAATGGTGCAGACTGAACACTATATTTATTTTTAACTGTCTCTTGCAAAACAACTGAGATATTTCACGACATGCTAGGAAACTGTATAAAAATTATCATTTATTCGTTGTCGTTTGCTAAGATATGCTTTTCTAAAAACAGCGTGCCGCTGTAGTTTTGATGGACTGTTTCGGTAGAATTTTTTCGCAGATGTTTTAGAAGAATTTCTGATATGAACAAAAACCTCGAGAAGACGAGTATTATTTTTAAAAAAAGCGTAACAATAAAGTGGCTGGGTCGTGGCACCTCCAACACCAAGCATTTTCTTATCGATAGCTTCTTGTAACGTTATCAATTCACCACGTAAGATCATTAGAGAATTATATAAATAAGACTCATAAAAACGTATAAGTTTGGTATTATTTACATTAGCTTATGATAAATCATTTCACCTTTCACAGTTTGTGGCATTTTTACTGCTTACGTATCTTTATAAAAAACGATGTGGTGCGTTTTTTCTCCAATTTGTTCCTTAATGCGTCATTGATAATAGATATCATTTCAGAGAAATTCGACCATTTTATTTTTGATTGATGAGTAATGTGTAGATGTCACGTGGCTGATATGGATCTAACGTCTATGTGTCATTGCAAAAAAGAAGTCATTCAGCGCTTTTAATTCAGTTTGAAAGATCCAGTTTGAAGTATTATGGAATTTGTCGCCAAGAAAGATAGACAACCCAGAAAATGGTGAAAATAAGGTGATCCTGTAATTATCTGACACCCCAGCATTGCCAACCATAACTATTATCTCAACAATACTACTGAAGAATTAGCAGCAGGTACAACAATAAGTCGTTGTTTAAAGAATTTACTTCATTTTAAAGAATATCCAATATTTAATCAAAATATTAATGAATCTTTCGTATGTTCTTGTGTCTGAAAACAAAAATCATTTTACGATATTGACCATGTACTGTTACTGTGCCAATATATAACTGGATGGCTTTCATTTTCTGCGCAATTATTAAACAATCAAACAAAGCGATTTACAATGCAAGTTGATAGAATTAGTTGTCGTGATAACAGCTTAGTCTTAGTTTGGGGAAATGATCATTTCCTTGCTACGCCATGCTAAACGCTGTGATTCAAGAGCTTAAATGCACCATGAAATGACGCTTGCTCCTCCCATTTCAATATCAGAAACATTGTAAATTTGAAACAACTGTTTCTGCGGCCATCAATGGAGTCTGAATGTAACGATGATAAACTCAAAGCTCAGCTGGGATCGTGCACCATTCTTTGCACTAAGCACGTTCATTGCACTGATTGGCTGTTTTTTCTCATCAGAAATCCTTACTGACACTTCCTTGATAGTTAATAATGATTTGAGATTAGCCAATTAAGGCTTTAATAACGAGTTCATGTCAGTTTCACTTTCTGTAATCTACATGTTGTGGTTTTTCGGGTTATACTGTGCTCAACTCTTAAAGACTTATATACGCAACAATCTGTTTGATAAGTCTTAAATAATCCTACGGTTCACATTTAGCACTTATTTATGAACCGCAGAGTCGACCCAAGCCATGATACGGTGACCCCCCGGTGGTGAAATAGTTTCGATAAGTGCATGAATCGGATACGACCATCGGTCTTAGGTAAGCCAACTATGTGACCTATTAATACGAAAAGATAGGAGAGGCTCGAACCCACAGGGTAAATAACAAATTATTCGTAATAGGTGACCTTACTTCAGATCTACATACCAAATCGCAGAACTCCCCCATCCATCCTAAACCCACGCATACACACACGCTCACTTGAGAATATAAGCAATGGCTGGCCTAAGTTCATGTTATAACACTGATTAGAGTAAGAATATTGGAGGAATTGTCTAGACATCAAAGATGTCACGAGGACTTGCTACAAGTACATGTTTATATCAGTATACGCGCTTGTATTATCAGACTGGATTTTGTGGTTTACGTGGTCGTGCTCACACTTAACACCAACGGTTTAACTTCCTGTTTATGAATCAAAATACGTGTATGATGCAAGTCCATGTTCTAATTGTTGCTGTTTTTTTCTGTTGTTGTCGCTGCGTCAACTGTTGTTTTCGTCGCTGAAGTTGTTGCTCATACCGATGCTGGTAGATGTGAGGATGTTGTAGTTATTATTGTTTCCTGCTCCGTTTTTATCTTCCCTGATGTTGATTAAAATATGGCATGATGTTGGTGGTGGTTGTTGTTGTTGTTGGTAGTGTTGGTTGTTGTTGCTGCTGCGGCTGCTGTAGTTGTTTGGAGTTTTGTTGTTTGGGATTTTGCTGTTATTGTTTTTGGCCATTCTGTTTTGTTAATCTGCTGAGAATTATAAGCATGTCAGCATGATTTTACACTTTTTTTCGTTAACGATGGAATCTGATAGTGATTACTATGACAACACTAAAATTATTAGAGTTTCGCTTATATCTCGGTCATTTAGGTATGTTTGTGTCATTTTCACATATTTAGGACTTACGTTATGCTATCTACTCTTTTATTAACTTCCGGACACGACCGCTTAACCACAGGATTGCCAACAGCAAGTGTTAATTAGGAGACGTGTTATATACACGAACATCGCCGCACTTTTGTGGGTTTTTTGTTAGAGATAGGTGCGTATGAATGTAATGTCATGTTAGCTTGTACTTATTAGCATGTTAAATGAGAATTTATACACGTAAATTGAGTTACTAGAAATTAATGATGAGCGCGAGCAGTTTCTTTGAAAAGAAAAGCAGTAGCATTATGTGATACCCCACCACATTTCAGACAAATGTGATAAACGGAATACAAAGAGACAGTAATACATCTAGGGAGTTAGTCTCTGTTCGCCTTGGTAGAATTTTTTTAGGTTTTCCAACATTTGTGTACTAGCGTAATAACAGCACTCACATGTACCAGTGATTATCATACGTGAGAGTTGTCCCAAAATATATATTATAATCCACATTAAAAATGCGATAACAAAAGTATATTATCATTTAAAACACGTTCACGTTCTTGTGAAAAGAGTCCGGAAATGTTTTAACAATGTTAGACTAAATTCTATGCTGTACATATACTTGATGGCTTTATAAAGTAAGTTTGATATTACATGAGAATTCCAATTGGTTTAGTTTCGATTACATTATAGAACAACAAAAAACAAATTATTACCGGTACTTTATCATGTTACAATAAATTCATTGACAAATCAATCACATTCAATCTTCGGCACGCGTATCAGCACGACGTGAAACTGTGTCAGAACCCGCTTTTTATATCTACTGTTAAACGTTCTCATTTTACTATATTTTTAGACAGGGAGGTGTAGAATTTCAAAAAGGTGTTTTCAAGTCAGTCCCCCACACACACACACCAAAAATGCAACCCATCACAAAAATTGCGCTTTAAAAACAGTTAAGTATATGTACGAGGATATATTATAGTTCAAATGGGGCTAATGCTAAAATTAGATATTTTATCGCAATGTTTAAACATTCCATGAAATTAACTAGGTGTAAGTAATAGCGTATCAGACTTACAAATTACTCCAACCTACAATTAATAGAATGCATATTATTGCATAGAATACGGTACACCGCTACGTAAATAGAAAGTTTTTTTCACTGGGTTTAACGCCGTTTTTTCAACAATTTTTCAGTTAGTTTTCCTGGACTGTATACTAACCAGTACTAACTTACCTTTCCGCAAGGAGTCGGCAACTTCTCCACATATGGCGAAAACATTTGGGTCGAATTTTCATAGAAGGGTATGACCTGCCGCGACTGGGATTTGAACCCGGATCGTCGGGTTACAAGTCAAGTGCACTAACCACTGGACCAGGGTCTCAGCTTTAATATATAGCTTGACATCCTATCGGCGTTTATATGCAGACTCATACTTGGAGGTTGCGTTTTAAATTTATTGGTTTACAAGAAGTTTCTGTTGCTTCCATTGGGCAAATTTTAGTGCAATTTATCCTTGGTATGGAGAACTTGATGGTTCGTTTTAATCTTTAAAATGCCAGTGCATGTGTATGTAAACATTTATGACAATCAAGAATCATCAAGATTATAAATGTACGATCAGATGGAACCAAACGGTACGATATAACATTGTACGTGACGATAGTCGCATGTCGTGGAGAAAGTGTATAGCCCATAATGTTGAAAAATACAGAGATTTTCTTATGTTATTATTTTATTTCTTATATCAACCAAAATTTTCGGCCAGATCGACGTATGTATTAGATAAATACGTAAGATATGATCCCTGAAATTCAATTACTTTTAATATAAATATCGTTTGCTTAATCTTAAATAAGGATTAGTTCACTTTTCGTCAGTTTATCGTAAAATCAGGAGGAATATGTCAGTATTGTAAAATCCTGGGCCCAAGGTTATAATACTTGAAATTAGTCTCCGAGCTCACATATCTTGTCTTTTAGTTTTCACAGTTAATTTTGATCAGACAATAACATTATTAATCTGGCAGCATAATTGACCTGAATATGAATTTATACATTAATGATCTCTATCTTTTCAACAATAATACTTTGAGAACGGAATTTAAATTTGAGCTCCGAGGCCGTTCTCAAGTTTATAACTTTGGGGCCTGGTCCGATGTTTTCGTGAACTGGTCTTTATACATAACTGATATACATGTACTTAATTGTTAAATGGCGTTGAAATGTATTCCTATCACCAAACAAATTGGCTAACCACTCATTTATTCAGATATCCTACCACCTCGGCAGACAGCTAAAATACTTATACTTAGCAAACAAACTATATAACTTGATACCCTTACTAATAAACCACCTAACTGAATGACTAGCTCAGATTTCCACGTTTCACTCTGTCTGATGTTAAATGATCTGGTATAGGCATGTTTAATGTTAGTATGTGGATACATTTCATCGTTAATGGCTAAATTTCGCCACCGAGACAGAAAATGCAATCCAATCCGGTAAGTCTGACGAATTTACCAGATATTGCAAAAAAATGGATTTATTCTGACTCCAATCATAGAGAACTGATCAAGAAGGTAGATATTTGAACTTTTTCTGTTCTTGACGAAAAATTGTTGCATTATCAAGTCAATTTGAATTTTATCAATTCCATCAAACATTTTTGAGTATTTGAACTCGTAAAAAGGTGAAATTTATTTTTTTTTATAGCGTATCTAAGTTCACTTTCATCAGGGATAAACTGTCAAATACCCATTAATGTCATGAAATTAAGTGCAACTGTGCACGTAATCACCATTAAAAGTAAAGAAAAACTCAGTCAGAAACCGTAGCCTTAAAAATCCGGAACTAGTAGCAGATAAAGCCTAAGCAAAAAAAGGTATGTTTCCGGTTACATGCCCCGAAAAATATGGGTCGGTAGGTAGGAATTTTTTTATTGTGTGTGTTTTTTTTACATATATCGGCAACTATGTATGGGAATATTTGCACTGTAATATTACTGAGTTGTGAAAATCACAATTATCACTAAGATTTGGATGCCGTAAAAACCATATGAGTCGGCAGGTAAAATATTGGGTCGGTCGGGTAACCGGAAACAAACCTTTTTTTGGCCCAAGACTCATTTAAGAAACTGATCCTTTCTACTCTTGTAAAATACCTTTTCAAAAAATACTTGAATCCAGTGACTCTTACTCAATTAACAGATATTATTTTTCTCTTGCTAAAAACTAATAGGACATTCAACTTAATGACATTTAAATACACAGAATTAAATTTCTTTTATTTTCACTCTGGAGCACAAGCTGTTTTCAAAATTCTCATGGGTTTAGAAGAATTACAGACATGGATGAAATACATATATTCATCATTTTGATGCCGTTCTGATTGAGTAATGGACGCCCCCACCACCGGTGCATCGGGCATACTTTGTTGTCAACAGTTCCCGTACAATTATATTTGCCTTCTTTTACATTCTGCCCTTCTACCAAGCTAACGAAACATCAACTGACTGATGCATATTCATTAGCATGTAACATTTCGCCTCAACGATGGTAATGCCATAATTTGAGAGAAACGTAATTACTTGCAAAAATTTAACTGCAAATTAACATTCTAATGAAACAAATGCAATAACAGGCCGATCAACGACATCGTAATGTGTGCACAATGATAACAGCATGCAGCTTGTTACGGAACAAAAATATTCTTATTTTCTTCTGTATACACACAAATCAGAAAATTTCTTTCCTTTGATATCAGAATATAAATCGTACAATTAGGATTTTATTGGTACACGTACAAGTAAGAAAATTGTTCAATGAGTTGTATCATAGTGCAATAGTAGCAAAAAACTTCAGTAATCTTCGATATTTCACGCCTAAATACAGAGCAACCTCTCCGAAGCAACACCCTGTAGGAGAAGCAAAACCATATTGTTGTTGAGAGGTTGTTGCTATAGATAGGTTAAATTAATTATTAAATCGAACAGTGGGAAAAAATCATGATGTTGTTGAAGGGAATCTTTGCTCAAGAGAGGGCCGCTCTAGAGAGGTTGCACTGTACGTTTAAAGCAATCTGTTATTTTACTTATCATTATTGTGATTCATTTTAATGTATTTAACATAACGACGGTGAGAATTCTTTTTGCTGACTCAAGTTGTTGATAAATAGCAATAACAAAGGCTATCATATAACTTACATCATCCGTAATAATAATTAAAATCAGAGTAATAAACACAAAATAAATAATAAAGGAATGTTTTTTTACAAATTACTATTAAATTAACGCAAAATTATAATAATAATTATTATAATTTATTTTTTCAATAGTACAAATAACTTAAAAATAACATTTTACACCTTTTACCAAAGCAACAGAAAGAAGATGCAGAAAAATTTGAATTATTGACGAATATATTATTTACATAATTAATTTTATACGTACCCCGGCCTCACTGTAATTTTGGTCCCTACAATAGATTGCAAATAAGGGTCACTAAAATCCTCGCTATCACCATTGATGTTACTCACACTCGCAAATGTTATCAATAGGCATAATAAAACATTAGAGTATCTACGACAAAATAATTTTATTTCCATCTTTTATTTAATTATTTTTATAGGCACAGTGTATCGTTTATCCTAGCATGATATCAAATGAATAGCTTCCAACAGTTGTGAAGTCTAGGCACGATGGTTTGTATGTGGTTCTTAATATTACGTGCTCCGTGTTTTTTGCCCGCGGTTAGACGTCTCTAGTGTCGTCGAATAAACGTAACGATTTCGCCAGGAATGTTTTCACTGATTAAGCTACCGACTGCATTTTGACTCACTCTGAAGGACGAGTAGAAAGTGAGAAAGCGAGGAAGATAAAAAAGAACCATGTAACCAGTTGGTGTAACTAAATAGCTTATTTATTGTATAAGGATAGCGTAATTCTATATATGCTTCGCTTTCTCGTAGTTAAAAGCAAGTCACTGTTCTTTACTGCATTTCTGAATGACTGTGCTCATGATAAGCTGTTTCAAATAAGACACAGACTGCCAAGTATTATACATTTATCTACAGTTAATAAAATGATAAATTGTTTTTTAGATTACAATACCTTGGGGTCGCAAGTTAGATCGACTTTAGATGTATTAATTTACATTTTTTTAGCATTTATCGGATTTAATCACTAAGTGTTGACCGTCGAAAGGCAACATAATATTCTAAAATCCATTTGATGTCGTTAAATTATGCACACAATGCACAGTATCATTATCAATGAGATGATTCGATTTCATCGCAACTTTTAAGTTTCTGTATTTTGTTACAAAATCTAAATTCGATACAAAGACAGGTGAATGTTTCGTTTTGTTCTGATTTAGAATTTGAGATGAGGATATACACTGTTGTTATTTATACGATGATGATGATTTTGCTATTGCTACGGGTGATAATGATGATGTTGATGCTGTTGCTACTGCAAGTGGTGATAATGTTTATGCTGTTTTTTGTTTCTGGTGATATATATGATGTCCAGTTTGCATTGCTTGTTTATATCAGAAGTTGCCGATGATGATGATGATGATTTTGCACATGCTGGTGATGATGCTGATTTGGGTAATGTTGCCAAAGCTGACGGTGTTGGGGATCTGATTGTGTTGCTCATGCTAACGATGCAATTAATACCGATGGTGTTGATGATACTGTTTATGCTGCTTATGTTGTTGATGATGATTTTGATGCTGATGGAGATGATGTTGTTGAATATATTGATGATGATGATTATGTTGGTGATAATGATGAGTTGGAGAGATTGGGAGAACTGTTACAAAGGCTGTCTTTGTGATAAAAACATTAATGGAAACAAAAAATGACTACGTATGAAGTCAGTTATCCAAAATGACACAAATCTTTCAACACTCAAAACATGTACGTAAAACTGTTGCGGTACAAATTTTTGTCGCATATTACCACATCCGAACAAACTTCAACCATTGACTCTTACATGATTATAACATGTCGTATTATTAAAGATAATTGTGTAGTCCTCTATATAAGGATTAGTACAAACAATGACATGATTATGTAAACGTTCATAGCATAGCTATAGAAATAGTGAACATTTTTACTAAAAGTACTGTTGACACACTTAGCATTAGATTAGATAAATAGGTTATTTAAGAATTAGGAGTTTCGTTATCCCCCTTGTTTATTAATAATACATCAATGAATTAGTTGTCACATCCCTAACAAGTACATAGGCTTGTAAGGTCCTGCATTGAACACCCATTTTAAGTATAACACAATGCGCGCCGTGTTTTCGTTTTATTTTTATATTGGTCAGCGGTATTTAAAACACGCCATGAGTAGCAGTGCTAAATCTTTTTTTTTCAAATATATTTTACAGTATATACAGATGAAACGCACTATAGTACCGTAAAAACATTCATTGTGTGACCATCTAAATTTTGTGCAACTCAATATTCAGACATTTTTTCTAGATCCGACTTTTATGCTTCAATTGCGTTTACTAGTATGTAAAGATGGGCCACTTACTTTGAACTCAACAAAAGTGTTCAAATGTCAATGATACAAAAACTGAATCTATGGCCAAATCCAACAGACGTGATGTTTATCGGTAGTTCAAAATATGTACTGCTTCAGTATTGTATTAGGTTTAAAAATAAAGCCTGCTGTTTTATTATAATAGACTATTACTATACACGTACATTGCATAGACTTCGTAATTAATCTACCGACAAGAGCTTAAAGCAAGCCAATCAGTCATACTGTTATCGGAAAGTGGACAGGACATTTAGGGAGCACATTTAGGGAGCACATTAAGGGAGCACATTTAGCACACTGATCATAGAAAGAGAAGACGACCATCTGTGGTTGTATCGACAAAGGATATTATTCTCCGAGCGGATGTATCGACGCTCAACTGGCTAAAGTTTTAATTTGGAATATTAAAAAAGATTAGTTTTTTTTTGGTGATTTGTTGGTGTTAAAACGTGGCCTATTTGGCTTGAGGACTATGTTGCTTGTGGATTTCAGAGATCTTGGTATGAGCCATGTTTGTGAGGTTTTTGTTGGTCACGGATTTTTTGGACTGTGCTATGGAATGAGAGGTGTGGATAAAGACCTTATTGACAAAATTGTTAATGTCTGCTTATTTTTTGTTTCCACCTGATTGTGTTTGTGTTTGTCAAGATGTTGTGTTTGTGATTAAGAAGTTTGGGATTTAAAAGAGGATTTTTATGTTTGCTTGAAGATGAAAAGTATTGTCTAATAAACTGCTTGAAAGACATATTGAATAAATCCTTATCTCAAGCATTTGTATAACTGGAAATGATTTATTCACTTTATTGCAATGTGTTTTTGATGAAAACTTAATTAAAACCAGTTTGATACATTTACTTGTTTGTTGTCGATAATTCCAGACTAGAAAATGAGTAGGGGGGCTCCTTGGTCGTGTAGTTAGTATTTAGTCGCATCTGACCATTAATCACTAGCTCCTTACTCCTGTGAGTTCGAATACCACCCGGGACCTAGTTTTCACAGGTGAGGAAGCTGTCCCGCTCGCTTATGGAAGGTCAGAGGTTCTACCGTGAAGAACGACAGGTTTCTTCCTCCACCGTAAAACCAAGAGAGGTTACCGAAGGACACTGGATTTCGGTGCGTTGCTGAACCCCAGAAAAAAAAAGAAAATTGGTAATAAAGAAATAATTCTAGATAAATGCTTTCACGATCCAATCTGTCTTTAAACAGTTAATCTTCCTATTCACCAAGTCTGATATGATCAGATTATGTGCCAAAACCTGTCTGAATAATTTATAACGTCTTGTTTTGTGTTTTGTATAGTTTTTTTTGTAAATCACGGTATTATCGTGAGTGCTTTTATGGTTGGGATTTTTTTCAAGTGTTGTTTTAGACGGATTTTAAGGGCTGTAAATGACGCACGAGTATTTTATACTTATCATAGACAAACTAAATTATGTTTTTAGTACACTCAAATACATTAAAAACTACATTTCCCTCACAAAATGTTTATGTACAAGACAAGGCGAAATTCCTAGAAAAAAATAATCAGTTTATAAGTTTTATACGGATGTAATATCGTCATTCAAAGTATCTGGTGTAACATATCACCGCTCAAACGGTGCACTTCAACTATTTTTTTTACCTTTTCACCGTTAGACACAAGACAATATGAAATGATATCATACAAAATGTCGCTTCACATTGTCGAGCGTCGTGACGTATGTAGAAGAACAAAAAAAATAAGCGACATTTTGAAAATGTCACTCACATTGTCGAGCGTCGTATGGCATTGTCGAGTATTGCAGTCTGCAGAAATACCAACCTCGACAGTCGACAACGCGAAGCGAAAGTGCACAATGCGAAGTGACATCGCGACAATGCCATACGACGCTCGACAATGCGAAGATGCATTTGAATAATGTCGCGCTTTTTTAGCCGTAAGAAAGTGAGATAATTCGTTCGGCATTGTCGAGCGTCGTATCGCATTGTCGCGATGTCACTTCACATTGTCGTATGTCGACCCTAAAATGGGATGGTGACATTACAAATGGCATAATTAGGATTCCGTAGTTTTCAGCCAGAATCTCGATTAATTAACTTGCTAATACTTAATATAATAATACGAGGAATGATACGTTCCCAAATATTGTCGTACCTTGGCTTTTGCCGTCATAACTTACACTGTGATAGTTTATTAAGAAGAAAACTGAGCTATTTTATTAACCATAAATCTACCCTTAGTGTCTGCTTGTGTTCAGTTCCGTAGTATTTTCGTGATAGTTTTTTTTGTTTTAATTCGTTTTTAAAGACAAGTAACTACTGTTTTTTTTCTAGATGTATTCATAATTATGTAAGTATATGTTCATGAGGTATGTTATTACATACTTGAAAGTACTCCTTTTACTCTTATGATGCAGTTTGAAGCCTAATATAACAGATTTTTTGTAAGCGTTTTTATGTAAATTGTATAATTTTCTTGTCACGCCTGATAACTGAGACTTAGTAGTGAAAACAAGCTATGTTTTTTTATATTGTTACAGTGACTATTACATCGTACAAAACGCACAACGTTATATGGCGTATATTGGTGGTACCAAAAGAAACAGATTGAACGATGTAAGGCTCGCGAGATTTCTTACGAAGAACCTTTGACGGAGTTAGTTACGTACATACAAATACATGCATAGATACAAAAGAATATTACTGCGTGACCAGCGTAGTATAAAAACCACTTTATTATGAAAACCACTCAGTACGGATTTTCTACACATTGTATTTATTGTGTATTTCAACTTACTAATGAGACAAGTTTTTCAATTTTAAGACTGTTTTGGGTGTTCCCAACGATTTTACTGAATTGCATTGCTTTGATGGTACATATGTATAAGTTTGACAATAAATATATAAATTGAAAATCAAACTATTGTAGCGTCTGTTAATTAATTCTATATCACGGACGTAGATATGAACAAAGAGTGGGTGATTTTACAATTTTGTTTCATTTCTTTTTTAGGTTCAATAATAAAACTGGCGCGATAGACTAGGAATGCATTGCTAAAACTTCAAACTGCATCTAACAATTCTTACATAATACATATGCATCGTGCTAATAAGATTTGGAATGTAAAGTTTCTTTCTCAGGACGGAAAAGATTTCTCGTGCGTGCAAAATATCCGCGCGAGCCAATCTCAACCTTGTATCCGTACATGTACACTGGTATATGGGCAAAAAGTCAACTTATGCAACAGCCGCCAGCATTGTCTGCCAGAAATTTCGTCAAAAACATAATAGTTATGTCTAATGGAACATGTATGCGCATTTATGCATATCTTAACATCAACCTTGTGATAATACCCCGGCTTAGATACAAGTAAATAGACACCTCATAAAACCGCAGCAGTATAAATAACAAATATAAATGCCCGACTGTTTTAATAACCAGCTTCGTAATTAAGGATTATTGGTAGGCTTACGTCTTTAATTTATTCATAAAATTAAAACCTTACGAAAATGTTTGAAATTAGCATGCCGAATTAGAAATATACGTTGTTTTTTTCTCTTAAAAGCCGTGGCTGGTATAATATATTAAAGGCTTTCTTAGAAATGCATTGTATGTTCTAATTTAAGGATAAGTTAAACCAATTCATGGCGATCATTGTTTTTTAATGCGGTTTTCGCTTTGCTTGTATCACTTGTAAATAATTATTGAATTATTAGCGCGTGCGGAAAGTGGAACATCTGTGTTTGCGAGTAATAATACTCAAGTGTCACGTAGACCCGTGCACGTAATCATTATCATCACTGTATTATTCAGCATTTTGTTCATGTCGTACATGCATTTTGTCTACCTCCATTTTTAATTATCTATCTACCTACCAAACTTGATCAGTAGTGCTCACACACATTCAGAAAGACCTTATTTAAAGACCGCCTACAAAATAAGGGCATCTCATTTAAAAACAACAGATTTCGGACGGATTTTTCCATATATACATTAAAACCTCACATTAAGACTACATCAATAATACGACCACCTTGTTTTCACGACCACTTCTCTTCGGACCGGCTCCAAATAACTCCCTCATAATTCAACCTGATAATGAGACCATTTCATTAACACAACCGTATTTCAAATTGCTGGTAGATATAAAAGGGAAAAATATGCTTCATATTGGGATTCGAACCTGTAAAACAAATATTCGCCGCTTTTCCGTCGAGGCTGGAAGCGAATGGTTTCATTAGTTTCGCTGTTCAAAGATACCGTAGCTTGTCGCGAATAATAGAGTAATCTCCGACGATCACATGGAGGCTGATAATTTCGGCGATGAAAAGACATGTATACTTTTAGCTTCATATAACGGATACGTATTATGAATGAAGCACGGACAAACACAGACAGTGTGTATTATGTATAATGTACTTAGACCTACTGTTTGCAAAGCATGTGACTGTTTAACGCACAATTCAATGAATATTGTTTTCGCCGAAATTCTGGCAAGAATTTATTCTTGCTAAGCATTTAGTTTGTTTTTATTGGTTATATTTGTTTAAATAAAACTAAAAATTCATTTATAACGTTCGCCAAATAACAAACAAAAAATATTCGCTTGATTGAGCGTTGTAACAAACAAAACGGGCACATTTTTACCCGAATTTGAGTGAACATTAACCCTGCTTCAAAACAGGGACTCTACGTTCTAGAGCACGTAATAGTGCTAAAATTTACAATCAGCAAATATTACACAGTCGTCATTTTTAGCACAAAAAGAATATACGGTAGAGAAAGTCAAAGTTCAGTTCAACCATGATAGATTTTTTATGGACTTGCGTCAAGGGACTAAACTCAAGAAAAAGAAAAATTCTTTTATAGAGGATTTAGCCCCCTCTGGTCCCCCGTTCCATGTTGCAATGCAACCAGAGTCAATGGGAACCAGTTTACTCATAGGGCTGCAACGGGTACACGAAATATCCAAATTACTCTAATCCATCTTGAGATTCGCGGGTACGGATCCAAATTTTATAATTCCGATTCCTGAACGGATTAAACAACAACTACAGTGCATAGTTTAAACATGTTTTGCACTTATTTTAATGACTTACTTTTGCAACGAATGGTATATGTTTTAATAAGAAATGGAGCTAAAATTCGAATATAATAGTTTTAATATTCATCTATAAATATAAAAGAAAATAAGGCATAGCAAGTCATTATAGCTTGCAACTTTTATTGTAGAAATGAAAACTGTATAGACTATTAATGCAGTACCATTGGTGTTGTGCACTTTTACATTTGTTTCTTATTGTATCAAATTATCAATTTCTCATGTCTTGTGTTAGTTTAGTTATGTGACATCTGGCATTTATAATTAATACAATGTTGCAGTCGGATCCAAAATATTCTAAATTCACCATTTGGATTCGTTGTGTAGCAGCACTGTACATGGTATTTATGTAAACAAATTGCTTGTGAGTTTAAACTTTAACCCGTGTTGATGTATATGTATAATTTTGTTTGGATCAGACGTTCCAGCGCTTACACATTTGGTCAATTTTTATACGACTTTTTTATTTTTACATGTGACAGACATATAAAAAAAACACACAATAATAACATGGTTCAACAGTAATAAACAGACCAGCCTCCCCTCCCTCCTCCCTCCCCCTACATTCCCTCCCTTCCCCTAGTCCCTCCCTCTAGTCCCTCCTAGTCCCTCCCCCTAGGTGCCCTTCCCTCCCAATGTTCCCCTTCACCCAGGATACCTTCCTATTCCCCTATCTAGCCCCTCTGATACCTTTTTCCTTGTCATCTCCCTGTTTCCTGGCTGAGTTTTTTGGTGCAAACAGATAACGATCAGAGAGCGGGAACTTATCGGAGCCAAAGAATAAAAATCCACGGACAATTACTTACAGGTGGAAACGACAAAATCTGAGGTTAATATAAGGTTAAATAGTGCAAACAGACAATAATGCTAAGGGAAATGACTTACAGGATCAAACACACAGGGGAGTTTTGTATGACCGTTTATGTTTTTATTCTTAACATTGCACTCATTAATCTGTAAACTTTTATCTTTTAACTGAGCACTTAATACTTTTTAACACAGTTTTCCAGACAAGCGCCCCCCAGTTATAATCAGTATTGATTAATCGGGAGTATCATGTAGATGTAGATGTAGATGACCGTGCGAGCACATACACGCATCTTACGGATGATAGAAACGTAGTCGCAATGCGTTTTATTTGTTATTTCAAAACTTACTCGGATTCAAATACTAAACACTCATGAAAAAAAGACATTTAACGACGTACTATAGCATTCTAGCTCTTTGCGTTCATTAGGTAGAGAGACAAGAAACGCTAACCAGTCGTCAGCGCTTTAAAACGAACTACTTCCGGTTCCGGTAAAATTTGTACGTGGCTTATTTTAGCCGGGTAAGATAATATTTTAGCCACAATGGCTAAGCAGAACGAGTTGATGGATAAAGCAGAAGATGTTGCTGACCAGGTATATTATGTCCCCGTAACTTTGTGTTCTTTAATTGCCGTAATTGTGGGGAAACTAATCAATTTCTCTTTCTTTTCTGAGAGAAATCTGTTTAGAATTTGTCAAAAAATACATGAAATATTTTTCTGGTTACAGTTATAAGTATGATGACGTGTAAAATCTGTGGGAAACTTTTAACATACAGTAAGATTTTCTACGACTCTAAAAATCTTTTTTCAGACTCTTCATTTTTTAGTTATTGAAAGGATTTGTGCAGAAAATTTTATCTTTGATGACTTGAAAGTTCAGTTGGTGTATAGCTGTCAATTTGTCATACAATGTTGTGTTTGATGTCTAAATTCTATTTGTAGTAGCTTGTTCTACCATAGTAATCATTCCCCCCCAGTTCCTTCTATTTATAATCAGGGCCAGCAAAATCACAAAAATATTACTTGTCTATGGACACTTAGGAAACTTACTTGTCCTTATGTTTTTTTTTTCATTTTTACTGAGAAACTACTGTGTTTGCTTCTACTAAAGTCTAGTATTATGAAATATCTAGGGAAAAGCAACAGTAGATGTGAAGTAATGGACAATTTAGGTGCATCGTGTCAAATACCTATAAAAACTTCATCTGCAATTACACCAGAAATAAATGATGGTTTGTTATAACTTTTTAACAAATTTACAAGATGACAAACATACTGAGACTGACGTAGGACCGCATGTCAGTTTTACGGCCGACTTATAGGAATAAAACAAATTCTGTTACTGCTTTTGCTTTCATGAACATCGGTTTTATTGGCAAGGAAAGTTCTGCCAGAAATCCTACCATAGTAACTGAATTTTTACTTGTCCATAGACAACAGAAATTTTTACTTGCCTGGACCCATGACTCGGGCAACTCAGACAATTGATTTTGCCAGCCCTGATAATAAAATTATAAACAGATCTATAGGAGTGCGGTGGATATTATTTGATTGTTTGTAGTACTGATAAATAAATGGTTCAACTTGTGAAGTGGTACAGTAAAGTATGAATATGTGCACTTATTAGGAAATCTTCATTTGGTCATTGTGTTAGAAATAGGTTTTGAAACTTTGATGTTGATACTATTGACAAATTTGTAACCATTGTTTATGACAAAATATAATGTGATCTGATGCTACGACTTACTCAATTTCAGGTGCTGCGTCATTCCAAGCATGTTTTGCCACATGTTGCTAGATTCTGTCTCATCAGTACATTTTTAGAAGACGGTATCAGAATGTGGACGCAGTGGGGAGAACAGAGAGACTACATGAACATATCATGGGGCTGTGGATATTTTCTTGGCACTGTGTTTGTCATTGTGAACCTTATTGGACAACTTGGAGGCTGTGTCATGATTCTGAGTAGACAAAAAGTACCAATTGGATGTGGAGTGCTCTTCTTTATTATCGCCTTACAGGTATGTCATTAAGCACACATAGAGAGAAGATAATATTCAGACTCAGTCAAGAGTTTTACATTAATCAGGGTTTTCCTTGGTGTTTATGCACTGTCTTTACTTGGAGTGATGAGGATGTGCATACTGAATCTTTAGTACTGTTTATCAGGGATGTCCACCATTCTGCATATGCAGTCTAATTTAGTAACTTACCACTCTCGCACATCATCTACAACTGTTAACTGAAGGATATTTATCACTTGTAGGCTTGTAGGAGATCGCATGAAGTTGATCTTTCTATGTAATTATCTTCCAAATGTCTGCAATTCCTGTCCATTATCTTCAAATTAAGTACTGAAAAAGATCATGAGGAGGTCAATGATTAAAACCAGTGTATTTTATTTCTGCATATTTCCAGTGTACTATTTAGTTAATTTTAATTTTTTTTTCAGACTATAGCTTACAGTATCTTGTGGGATTTGAAATTTTTGCTGAGGTAATTATTTAGTCATTTGAAAATGTTTTTGTGTCCTGCATTGGTAATATTCTGACGTTAAGCAATGAAAATAAAAATTATTTGACAAGTAATATAGTGTTTACTGAGTTTTGTTGCCAGTGTTAGTTTGTAACTTTTCACTGGCAGTTTAAATCAGTTCTCAGAATCAGAAACAACCATTCAGAGTCAATATTAAAAAAATAATTGGCCTTTTGTAATTGACACCTGTACGAGTGATTATACAACACATTTGTGAATCTCTCAGCATCATGTTTGTAACTTTGTAAGAAATTCCAGTGATACACAAAAGGAAACATACTGAAACACTTTATCTCTGGAGACATTTATCACATATCTTTCTAGTAATAGTTGTATGGATCATTTACTGACTAATACTAAGTTGTTTTTAAAGAAGTTTCCCTTTTTATTTTTCAGAAATCTTGCACTTGCTGGTGGTGTTTTGTTGTTACTGGCAGAAAACAAGGCTGAGGGTCGCAGTTTGTTTGCAGGCCTTCCATCCCTTGGTGAAAACAACCCCAAGCAATATATGCAGCTCAGTGGACGTATCTTACTCGTGCTTATGTTCCTCACACTTCTACGCTTTGAGATGGACTTTTTTCAAATTGTTCAAAACTTGGTTGGCACAGCATTAATTCTTCTCATTGCCGTTGGCTACAAAACAAAGTTGTCTGCCCTTGTTCTAGTCGTCTGGCTCACATGTCTTAACTTCTATTTTAACGCGTTCTGGAACATACCTGCTTATAAGGCTATGAGGGATTTCTTAAAATATGACTTTTTTCAGACCTTGTCAGTCGTTGGTGGACTTTTACTTGTTGTGGCATTTGGACCAGGTGGAGTGAGCATGGATGAGCATAAAAAGAAATGGTAGACTTGCTGTCAACATATAGGATAAACTTAATTAACTTTCATCATCAGATTGTTTTAGCCAAATATATTATTAAGACATAATTGATATATGTTAAGAATGTTATGGGTGCTTTATGATTGCGTGGAAAAAAATGATTTCTGAGTAAAATTTTGTATAATAATATTAATTGTGTTACCTTGTAACATAAGTTTATGTGTTTAAATATTCTTTTATCAATGTCTTACATGTTATTTTGAAGTCTGATTTGGCTCAGGTGACTATATTTGTATGGAATCTAAAAAGATCGTGACATCCTAGTTTCTTGAGTATTCCACAAATACCTTTTTTCTAGGAGTAAGAGAAAGATTGTTCTCTTTCTATTATCACCAATTTGGGCAAAGTCTGGTTGACTATGAACAAAAAGAAGCAGGATGAAGCAACTTGTGTGTATGTTTGTCTTGATAAGTGAAAAGTAGGGAAAACAGAATATGGAAACAGTTTGTAATTTAGGGGTGATTTTAGGGTTTTAATTGAACGAGTTCAAAAGTAAAAGGATACATGCTAGTTTCTATGTCCATTCAAATATAGTCATTGTCACCAAGCTGTCTCAGTATTTTCAATGCTTTAGTTTTACGTTGTACTTGAAGTTCAGTTTTATGAGGAGAAACAGTAGGCATTGTTTGTGTATTTATTGTTTTTGCTTGTTGATGCCATTAAAATTATCCATTGATGTATAATTCGATGAATTGTATACCGGAAGAATCATCATTGTTAGAAATCAAAAATACTATTTTTAAGTAAAATGCTCATTATTTTCCAGATACTGTGTTCATAGATTTAACGTCAGTGTTTGAGATTTCTCTGTGGTTGGGGATATCTAAGTGTATGTTCAACAAATTGTTAATGTAATGCCTCAAAATTCTGCTAAGGAAAATCATTTTACCTTTCACAACATACTATTGTTACATGTGCATCTAAGTCTTGCTTTATTACAAATATTCAAGAGCAGCTAATAATATTATAAGTTTAAGCTTAGATTTAAGCCTAAGAATGGCTGTTGTTATCAAACTCCCGTCATTGTTTTTGAAATTAAGTTGATTTTTAGAATTAATTATAAACAAAATCATTATTTATACAGCAACATTAGAAAAGAAATGTATCTGACTTAAGGCCAAAAGAATAATTTCAGATGGTCAGGCACGTATTATTGTTAGCAGATTAGTCCATGGTCTGCTGACACGAGTACTTTAAAATACGGCCTACAGTATATGTATTTTAGCTCACAAATTAGCAATGTGTGTATTACAATTCTTTATTCATAATTATGGGACAGATATATGATGATATCATACTAAGAACTGGTTGTAAATGATTGATTACTGGTCAGTTTTTGTGCACATTGTTAATCAGAAAACCAACAAGTTTACAGTGACTTTTGATAAATTGAGGGTCCAATGTTCACAGGCAAATTAGTACAGGCACAAAGCATTCAATATTTGTCTGAATCACTTACCTTGACTTCTTAAATTTTATTGGCACACATTTTGAATAATTACGCAACAGGTTATGAATTCAATTAAACTTGAAATTATTTTTGAAATATAATTTTAAGCTAGTCTGTTTGAACTTTTAATTATATATTATTAGGCTATTTATATATGTTAAGCCTTTACATATACACCAAATTGTTTTAAGTGATGTTTGTTTTTGTATGAGAAGATTACCATGTTAAAAGATATACTGTTATGTTTGGTGTAAGGTCTTTTGGATATGGGAGTTTTGTTTGATATTAATGCGTCCTGGCTTCTGTGATTGGTCTGTGTTGTCCTCCTTTACTTGTACTTTAGTCTTAAGTATTTTTTGTCGTCCTATGACATGGACAAGCATGCATGAAAAATATTTTATGTTTACTGTGGTGTTTGTTTTGCTTTTCAGTTTTGAAGTACTATTTTCTTTTGCATGTGTTGATATACAAGTAATTGTAATAATATTGTATTAGGCAATAAATTTCAGAAATACCTGTCGTGATTCTAGTTATTTTTTACTTGGTACTGATCATACATAAATATGGCTTGTCAACCAGCTGGCTGAATAATTTGTTTGCAACCATTTGTATTCTATGTGAGCAAAAGTGTCAATATGTCCAACAAAAGCAAGATAAATTACCTTACTTATTAATGGCATTGTACATAAATAAATGGTTATCATCTAATTTTACTTACAAAAAAAGTAAGATATGTTTTGTTCATGTAATTAACATATCTCCCTATAGATCTATGGTTGTGACAGTAAATGTAAAATAAATAGTTTATGAGGAAAAAAATATTTACTGTGTGCACTTGTAATTTATTTAAGATTTGGTGTTAGCTGAACACTGTCATGGAATGGGAAACAAGTTTGAGTTGATTTAAATGTTTCAGAGAATTATGTTAGGGCAATTAACTGTTTTGGTCTGGTATGAAGTACTTGTATTGGTAAAGTAATATTCAGACAACAGTCTTCCTGATGAAGTTTGTGTTTATTTTGCATCAAAATTACCAGTGTTCATCATAGTTGCATCGTAATTGTGGACAGACAATCATGAAACATTAACGAACAGAGATGAGGTATAACTATCAGATTTGTATGCATCAGACTGGATTTAAATTTTTTTTTTCAACGGCACTTGAATTATGCATGATTAAGCGCTAAACTATCACAGAGAAATTTGTGCCATACATGACTTTCAGATGTTCATCCAAACTTAACTGAATGAGCTACTGAACATGCTTAATTATATATTTCTCTTGCAATATTATCAGCAGTTCTTGATTGTTTGAATATAATACTTTTTCAGTTTGATAATGACTCAAGATGTTTTCCTTATATCACTGCCAATAACAGTTGTCAAGGTTACAAAATATTTCCGAAATATTTGCACAGTGCATGACCTGTTATATTCAGATGTTTCTTTCAGAATTAATTGACAACAAGATTTTTAAAGAATGACTGTTTAATAAAGAAATGGATTTGAATTATGAAACATGAATTTATGACTGCTGACACATAATACTAAAGATAAACAGAATTATTGTGCAAGATTTGTATAGACACTGATTAAAAATGTACATTTATAAACGATTTCTCTGTCAGCCACATTGTGCATTGTGTATAATGGTCTCAGATTCCATTTATTTAATGCTCACGAAGGAAGTAGTGTGTCACAATAACTTCCAGAGTATAGTTAAAAGATAGTTGTGTCAGGTACTGATTTTTAGCTTAAACGAATAAATTCTAAGGGAGACAACTACTGCGGTGACTCTGACAAAGTTTGTAGCTGTTGTCTCCCCTTACATTATAACAACCAGTCTGAAATGAAATTGTTTTCCGAAGGTGAAATATGTTTTGTATAATGTCGCTTGTTTTGGTAAGCTGAAGAATCGCTTAAACAAGTGTTTGTATTTTTTATTTATAATCTCGTGTTTGCTACTTATTAAATGCAATGTCATTATGTATTTATCAACCTACAGGAAAATTGATCTGATTCGTCCACAATATTTATCGTTCTGAATGATTCGTACTAGGCTCAATTCGTGTTTATAACGTGGTAATCGGACTCAACGATAATATTTAGGGAACGTTTAATTTGTGCGATGTATAACTTGTAATTTAAGCGTTCGAACGTAACCTCATAAAATTAAAAGGTCGATTAGAATTTTATTGATATCTATGGATGTTTGCTTGAACATACAATACTAAATTATCTATTGCTGGCTATTATACTTGTCTCAATGCATTCATAGTCCATGCAGATATTTTTAGTATCATCCTTATAAATAAAATATGATATGGTGAACTTGGTATGATTTGGTTGAACCAATAATATGCTGTTTTATCTACATCTACATGTTACTCCCGATCAATCTATAGGATACAGAAAGTAAAGATCCAGATTCAGGGCGTGAAACGTGAATGTGAAATTCAAATTGGACAGCATAAGGGGATCGTGGATTGTATTCATCTGTTGTTGATGAATGATTGACTCCTTTCATTCTTCAACCCCGGTTACTGGTAATTATCATGTCTCCTCGAAATTGTTCCTTTACCAATTTTGACCATGTTTAGATCATTATGCATACTCACTTCCTACAGTCCATAAATTATGACAAATTGTCCCTAATAAATGCACACTTTAAGAGAACTGAAAATCAATGACTTGCCTTAAATCTGAAGATAATTCTTCAATTAAGTCTGATGTAACCACACTAAATTGACAATTTGTATTGAATCTGTAAAATATAGCGCGTTAGGGTCAGAGCTCTCATTTGACCCATAAAATCACATTTCGACTCTTGGAATTAGTGAAATAATGCTTTTTACTCTTGAGAATTGGTTCCAAAAGGTCAAATTTACTATAATAATAGATGGAAATTTTGTTGACTTCAAATTATCAGCCAAGGATCATTTTTACCCTCAACTTTTGACATCTAGTGAGCACCCTGTGGGTCGTTTATTTTGGAATATATGATAGTTATGAGAGTACAATAATTATCACTGGTTCATGTGTGAATAATTAAGAAATTTGACATGCTTTTAAATCAAAATTAAAGGGAAGTCGAGACATATGATTGTGTTTAATACACATAAATTATTTATATGTTTAATTTGAATGAATATCTATGACATAATTTTAGTTCTGAAATATGGAGGAGCGTGTTGACTTGAGTAAACCATTTTGGGATCAGCGTTCATTTATTGGACGACTAAAACATTTCAGTTGGGTTACGGATCCAAGACTTAGTCTGTACTCCAAACAAAAACTTCTGGAAGCTAAAATTCTAGTTGAAAAATACAAGTAAGTGAAGACAATGTTTTATAACTTCATTTCAAATTAAGAAAAGGCTGGTATTCTGTTGATAAAATCCCTTGCATATCATACAGAATGTAGTTAATTCCTATTTAATCATGATTATTTGACCAGTGCATGTACAAATATGTTAACATCTTTACATGTCAATTTTTGAATGACATACATTGAGAAAATATAGGAGTACAATAAGGACTCAAAAGGCTTTTTACCCCTTATAGAAAAGGTGAAGAGCCTCCAGGTACGACTGTAACACAGGTGCGTAAGGCTCAGCAGATGTATTTGTCAGCATTCCATCCTGACACTGGGGATCTACAGAACGTTATTGGTAGAATGTCCTTTTTTGTTCCTGGTGGAATGATCCTCGTAGGAGCTATGATAACATTCTACAAGTAAGTTTCATAACAATCAGCAAACTCTAGAATATGTAAGGTATATTTGAGAGGTATTTACTTCTAAATTAGGTGCTGTTTTCATTAAAATAAGTTTTTCTCTGAATTACCTGCTGTAAAGTTTGTTTAAAGCTTAAGTGTTATATTGTGTTCTATAACTATTGAAACTGCAGAATGACATTGTATAACATATTAACATCTCATTTGATCATGTTTGATGAGATCAGAATTCATTTTTTAATTGCTCTGGCTGTATGCATATGGGAATAAATACCCCTGTCACCTGGTGATCAATGAAGTATTGTTATTTGTTGTCATCCAGCTGTTTTTTTTCACATCTCAACCCTACTTATACATCTTTGTAATTAACCCGTGTATTTTTCATTTTTTATCTTTCTTACTTACTGCAGTTTCATTTTAATTGTATAGATCTAATTCTTATAAAGATCTAGGTATAATGCAGTAAGACCTCACATTATGGACACTCGATATTAAGGACAGTTTTTGAAAGAATAGACGTATAGTGTTCATTCTTCAGCTGACAATTGATTCAGAAATGTGGACACACTGCTATTCCAGTATTACAGTATTCCAGTATTAGCAGTACCAAACAGCATGTTTCCATTATCATTGCCACCCCTTATGACAAGAGCATATTTTTTACCAGATTGTTATATATACACGTTTCAAGTCATAAAAAGTAACTTTATTGGTCCGAGTAAGCAAATGTGCCTTGATGTCAATTTAAATATGTTTGTTAAGCATTTAAATTTGGTGTTACTGATCCTTGTTATTCCATTATGGAAAGGGGCCTTAATTCTACAAATAGATTTTAGTTGCAGTTTTCTTTCATATAAGATGTCGAAACAGTTGGTTGGTTGATTTATCTGCACATACAACATGAACACTTATAAATGTACATTCCGTTCCTCTCCAGTTGATCCCACTATTAAGGACACTCCGCTATTAAGGACACTTCACCAGAACCACGACTGTCCGTAATTGAGGAGGAGTTTTACTGTTGTTACGCTTCTTATATGTATACTATATTCATGTTTTTAGAAGCAACACAGCTGTAATATTTTGGCAGTGGGCTAATCAGTCTTTCAATGCTTTGGTAAACTACACAAACAGAAATGCACAATCAGAAATAACGACGAAGTATGTATATGTACAATGTATTACTGTTTCTTAATAGTAATTTTTAAGTTCAATTAACATTATATAGCTTGTTCTTTTTTTTCGTTTTTTAGAAAATAAAAGCTCTATAAGGTCCCTTTTGTTTCTTTGCATATTTTTATCCAACAACACGTTAGCCATTCTTGAGGTTGTACCTGGAGGTTGTATATCTAGGTTATTGCATTGAATTTTCTGCTTCAAGGATTTCTGAATTTATTGAAAGTTTTATGAAAAGTCAACCTTATCATTTGTTTATTTTATTAAAGTAATCTAAGCACACAAGGCACTATTTTGATTGAAATTATGAACTATTTATCATTATATTGCATCATTATTAGTGGTGGAATTACCAGAAATAATACAAATGGCACTATTTCTTTCTTGGATATTTTAGGAGAATGGGTGTGGCCTATGTGTCAGCTACAGGATGTGCCCTGGTTACAGCTCTGGGTATGAAAGCTGTATTTGCAAATGTAAGAATTCCTTGTTGATAACCTGTCTTTTGTAAAGGTAGTTAGGTTTACTGTATGTGTTCATGTACCCAGAATTTGAATGTCTGGTATAATTGTTCTTGATCTTTGGAAAAAGCATATAGAAAAAGTTATTCACAGCCTGTTTTAAGATTGGATCTGTACAGCAGTAACCATCGATTATTTTATGCTTTCTGTCAATGTTTGTCCATAGGTCTTACAAATCTGTTCTCTTCCAGTTTCAAAATCTCAACAATCATGATTTGTGAGATACTATTTAAGATGTTTTAAATACAGTAACACACATAGTTCAATTCTACATTAACACCAGTCAATAACATAATGATCCTGGAAGAATAAATATGTTACATGTATACATAATTAATTAAGTTAATCATGGACAGAACTTAAAATATTTTGTGTTCTGTGTTCACAAGTATGCTCATATTCATGTTTTATAGAAATGTTAAAAGCGCTGATGTAATTGTGATATATAATTATAATCTATGAAAACTGAAATACCAGTCTGGGCTTCTAGAAACTGCTGGACTATTGCCTGACATTTGGTTAGGCAAAGATAGTATCTGACCGAATATATTATAAATAAGCTATAAATGCTGTAAATTATGCCTGAGTGTGAGACATCTTGTCTGGTACTGGCCAAAAAGTTATTGGACCTGCTCGAAATTTCCCTGACATGTGCGATGGTCCGGCAACTTTTGGGAAGCCTGCCATGCTATGAGATGGTCATCATATTTGTAAACATTTCAGTGCTTATTTGTAGGTGGTTGATTTTGAGCAATTGATTTACTATATGTTAGTAGGCTTTAATATGTCTTGATAATTATTTCAGAAAGGTTCTCCTGTGATACAGAGATTGGTTCCATTCGCTGCTGTGGCTGCAGCTAATATGATTAACATTCCTTTAATGAGACAAAGGTCAGGTCATTTTGTCATACTGGTTAATATTCAGCACTGTTAAAATTTGAGCATTTATATTCATTATTATTTGATGTGAATATTTGTATTGATCAGCGAAATTTTAATGTTTCAGAACATTGCTTATAAACTTACGATTTTCCTCTTTAATTCCCAATCCTAACATTTGGGTTGGTGTTAGTATAATTTTGCATGTAACTCTTGAAAGATGAAGACCCTTTTTTTTAAAGTGATGTGACCCACACTTGCTGTACAGCTTTCATTTGAGTGTAGCAATGTGTTCACAAACATATTCCAAGCTTTGATTTATTTATCTCTTGGTTTTACCATTTATGGTACAAGTTTTAAGTATGAAAGCTACCTGGAGAATTTCTGTATCATTGGTATGACATACTGATTATTTATTGATCAAACCTCATTTGCTCAAAATGAAAGTGGACACAATTATTGTGCTTGAGAGGATGACAGTATTGTGAGAAGCAGGATATTACATGTACATAACAGTATGATTATTATGCATGTTTGTATTATTTTTCTCTTAGGATTTATTTTATTTGAAGTTTTAATCTATAATAATATAATATATAATATGATAAGAATCATTCTTTGTAACTTGAGAAGTTCATATTTGTCATTTTCAGTGAACTGATTGATGGAATTACTGTGGTAGATGATGAAAATAAAAGAGTGAGTGAATCACGAGTTGCTGCTGCTAAAGGAATTAGTCTTGTAGTCTTTAGCAGAATTTTCATGTGCATACCAAGCATGGGTAAGCATAATAATAGTGATATTAATGTTATTCTTGATTCTGTAGGGTCAGGTGCATTTTTTTGTTTTCAGTAAAAAATGTGATATTCTTGTGGTCTCTTTTTATGTCTGTCTGTGCAAAAATTGATGCTATCACCAGTTTTTTTAGCTGCAAAAATTTGAAAATTAGTTTATTACTGTCAGATAATATAAGTACATTTTTGTAATACATGTATATCCTGAACTCTAAAATCAACTACTTTTCTGTATGATACATACAACAGTAGTGAATAAATCTTGATGGGCTTTGGCCGAATTGTTATTTTTAAAAACTTACAGATACATAGCTGTAACTCCAAACATTTTATTTAATATTACAGTTATGTAAGATATACTATTGTCTGGCCATCTTCAAGGCATTTTAGTTAAAACATTTAAATTGATGACTTATTTCAGTGGCACTTCCCATTGCTATGGAGAGATTGGAGAAAACTGCTTTGCTGAAAAAATATA
Source organism: Lutraria rhynchaena (assembly GCA_008271625.1). Lineage (NCBI taxonomy): Eukaryota > Metazoa > Mollusca > Bivalvia > Venerida > Mactridae > Lutraria > Lutraria rhynchaena. The sequence continues at coordinate 11,081,224 of VIBL01000001.1, read as the reverse complement.
AATTCATAAACTCTCCTCTGCAAGTTTTAATTTCCGGACTCACGTAAGTAATATTACCCATGGATAATAAACTTCTATCATCTTTCAACTTAAATCATGCTTGTATTTTCTAAACCAGTCATTCAGATATGCAACACTGTGTAAATTGAAATGTTCTTTTTTGGCAAGACCTGAGTATATTACTGAACTACCAGTATAATTTTACTGGCTTTCATTCATAACATTACACAATGTGGAAGTTAGATTCTTTCATAATAATTTGACCTTACAGCTAACCTTCTTTATGCTAGGTGTAACTTTTTATTACAAATATTGTGGCTGTTAATATTGTTGCAGAGTTTTGAGTCTTCAGATCTAAATTACAAGTTGTATTTTTTGTTGTATTATTTCAGGTTTTGTGTGATGGTTCCTGCCGGTTGTGCTTTATTCAATCAACGATGGTAAAGTCTTCAGCTAAATCATTACCTATTGTTTCAAATCTTTTGCTGATATAATGAAAATTTTCTTCAAGGTCACACATATGTAACATATAATTATGCAATATTTATTATGGTTTCAAGTGGAAAATACGCTCTTAGTCAATGACCTTAATGAAGCATTTTATCCAAAGATATACCTTATCTGTCTGATGAAGTGTACATTTATACAGTGGGTTTTTTTCTCAGCTTTTTGGGAACATGACCTGACCCCCAGAATTGGTAATTTTCATAACATTTTGGACAAAATTGGGAAAGTTACATTGTATAAAAATAACTCAAAATAATCAAAACTAAAAAATAACAGGTATTATGTTTATTTTTGTTTTTAGATGTTGATAAATTTATTTGAATGATTTAGAAATTCGATAAACTTTTGAACTGCTGTGAATTAAAATTTTTATTTTCATTTTTTTCTCATTTGAATTGTGAATTTTCACCTTGCAATTAGGAAAAACATACTTTATGCTATTGCGAACGTAACCGAATATTGGTTGTCAAAACAGCCAAAACAATTTATCTGACCAACATTAATTTGATTCTCTGTGTCAATTTAAAATAAATTTTGTTGACTATTTTCAGTTCGATATCAACATCGAGTCTAGAAAAATTTGATGACCAAGATCTGCAAGTGATAGAGAAAGAATATGGAAGGAAATTACCATCTGTTGTGTATTTCAACAAAGGACTGTAAAACTAACCTTTTTTATCTGAAAAAGAAAGTACCAATATTAATCGCCTAATCAAAAACATATCAAAAACTACCAAATGTTTTCACTTTGTCCTTGTTATACTTGAAGTAGAAATTTCAAAGTTTTTCTGGGTAAACCAGTGATTGGAGTCTCCAGTTGTTAATGATTTATTTTTGCTTTTATTCATGTAATCATGTACGTATTATCAAGTATACGTGCCAAATACATTGCCAAAATTTTGTATTTTATTGTACATTTTTTTGCATTGCACTGCTATTCAAGGTTGATTCTCAAGTTTATATACTGTATGATATATTTATGTAACCAAATTTCTGTTGTATGATGTATGCATGTATTTTTTGTTAATATAAGTATGTTCTTGTATTATTTTTCCTTTTTTGCAGACCATTATAATTTAAAAGATACTCAGGTTGTTTGGTAGTCTGATTTGGGTTTTTTTGAGATTTTGTTATTTGAAATGTTTGTTTGCCTTAATTTTAATAATCACTGTAATTTTTGTCTCATTTATTATACTCAAAATCTGATCTGAAATCTTTTCACAACATACTTGCTTTAAGTCATGTTTTATAATGGTATTTGTTGTATGTTTTTGCTGTCACTTATGTTTTAAACTTGATCTTTATTTTTTTGTAACTTTTTGATGCATTTAAAATCGTGTTAATGATAGGTTATTTATATTGTAAAGTTTTTTATGAAGATTGATGTCAGATGATCTAGTCTTGTGCATGTAATAAACATACTCAGTTATCAATTATTCTGTTGTTTTTAAGACACAAAATGTAAGATGATCCAAGTGAGTTGGAGTCATGCAGTCTGGAAACTGCATACATTGTAACAATAAATTGAAAGGAAACACAAAGATTTCATATTGTATCCAAGGTAAACAATTTCCACCATGAAGTCACATGTGCAGGGTATTGCATTCTTGTATTATTAAAAATTTTGAATTAAAAACATGTGTTAGAATTAACGGAATGTGTCACACTCAAATCATAAACACATAATATAATAAACTGAATATTCATGAAGCAAACAGCTTCCAGTTTTTAATATCTTTGAAACATGTACATGTTCAACATGGATGTGCATAACAATGTTTCAGTTTTAATGTAGCAGTCATTTTCACTTGGATTTTGGATAAGCAAGAGTCATGTTCATGGTCATCTAGCCAACTCTTTTTTGGTGCTGACCTAAGTTTCCTACAGCAAAATTTGAAGTACAAAAAAAATTTGGGGACACATCATAACTCAGATATGCAAGGTGTGTTTAAAAAAATGTTTTTCACCTTATTTTCCTAATTTGATTGGTTAAGTAAACATGACTATTTTTGTCTATCACTGTTTAAATTCAGTACAAATTGAAGCCATGTAATTGCATGCATTGCATAGCTTGCTTCCATGTTCATGCTTCTAGAGGGAAGGTAGTCTTGTAATTCTAAATACTAGAAAGTATTAAAGTTGAGAATTTCAGTTGGCCAAAATCTTAAAACAAAATAGGAAGATCATGTAATGTGAAGATGACTTTCCCAAAGTTGCTAGATAACTGACAGCACCAAGTATATTTCATGCTTAAAAAAACACAACATTTAATAAAAAATACTTATGCTGAAATGGTTTTATAATCTATAAACAAGATGCACTGTTGAAAACATTTTGTTGGCTTTTATTTAACATATTTAATACTCGAGTTAAATTCAATTCATGTTTAATATTCATCTCCACCCTCTTCTTCAGCCTCTCCTTCAACACTGTCTACTCCTACTTCCTCGTAGTCCTTCTCAAGAGCAGCCAGATCCTCACGAGCCTCAGAGAATTCACCCTCCTCCATACCTGCAATGTACCAACCATTAAATGCCATTAGATATTTCAAACCCCTGCACTAAAAAGATTACTACACAGCAAAATTATGATGAAATGCAACTTTGTAAAATACATTGTGTACAAAAGTTCTAAGAACTTCATGAAATGATTTTAGCTGAAACACGTAGCTTTTTTCCAAGCTAATATAAATGTTCCAAATATTGCAAGAAACTCGACATTAATAATTTTGAAAATGATTAGTATCTAAACTTTTTCCATTTTTTATTTATTTTTTAATTCTGCTCATATATTTAGCCTGTCTGCCTATATTTTACTGCTTAATGTTCATATTTTCTGATTTCAAAGTTCATTTGTTCACTTACCTTCTCCAACATACCAGTGGACGAAAGCACGCTTGGCATACATCAGATCAAATTTGTGGTCGAGACGTGCCCAAGCTTCAGCAATGGCTGTGGTGTTGCTTAACATGCACACAGCTCTCTGTACCTTAGCCAGATCACCGCCTGGTACCACACATGGTGGCTGGTAGTTAATGCCAACCTTGAATCCTGTTGGGCACCAGTCTACAAACTGAATGGTCCTCTTGGTCTTAATTGTTGCAATGGCTGCATTGACATCCTTGGGTACAACATCACCACGGTACAACATGCAGCAAGCCATGTACTTTCCGTGACGAGGATCACACTTCACCATCTGGTTGGCTGGCTCAAAGCAGGCATTTGTTATCTCAGCAACTGAGAGCTGCTCATGGTAAGCCTTCTCAGCAGAGATGACTGGAGCATAGGTTACCAATGGGAAGTGGATTCTTGGGTATGGTACCAGGTTGGTCTGGAACTCGGTCAGGTCTACATTCAGTGCACCTGAAAGAAAAATGTTCAGCAATTTTTTCATTACAAAATAGTCTTGAATGCACATGTATTATTTACATAAAGATTTTGACAACACGACATAAACCAGTTCAGACCTTCAAGACTATCAATTTAACCTAACACTGCATATCTAATTTTCTTTGAAACAGTATATTTCTTTTATAGCAATTACTAACGGTAATGTAAGGATGATGAAAAATAAAATGAAAATATTACCATCAAAGCGCAAGGAAGCCGTGATTGAGCTGACAATTTGTCCAATGAGTCTGTTGAGGTTTGTGTAAGTTGGTCTTTCAATGTCCAAGTTTCTCCTGCAGATATCATAGATGGCTTCGTTGTCCACCATGAAGGCACAGTCAGAGTGCTCCAAAGTAGTGTGAGTTGTCAAAATTGAGTTGTAGGGCTCTACAACAGCTGTTGAAACCTGTAAAACATCAATAAGTAATTTTTTGAAGAATCTCATTTTTTATCAAGAATATTTCATTACTGTTCAAATTTGAGTAATGTAATCACAAATTTGTACACCAAGCCAAACTAGAACCATCACTGAAGGTGATTAAATACCCCCTGTAGAGCCCTTTTTCAAAAAGCTTAATAACTTAGAACAAGCCATTTAGGAGAAGAGTCGCACACAAGATTTTGTCTACAGACAAATAAAAAAGGGACATTACTCCATGAGAATATATCTGAATATTTTTTAAAGTATGCGCAAATAAACCTAATGTCTAATTTACTGGTAAAGTTTTATAAACATCCAACAAGCCATTTACGAGAAAAAGTGCATGCAAGATTTGAAATACAAACAGATGGAAACCTGAAACCAGTATACCCCAAGGTTTTCCCTAAGATTTTTTACCCGAGGGTCCAAGGGACTCCCATCTCCAACATTTTAGGGGTCCTTGGGATTTTTGGGGGTCCCACACAGAAAATGCCAAGGGCAAATTCCGAGTTGGAAGGGGTCCCGAGGATGCGGTGGTCACTCTAAATCAGAGTCCCTTGGCTGAATCAGAATATCACGTCAGGGAAGCAAAAAATCTGCATCAGCAAAATCCCTGATACCCCCAGCACAACTTTGTTCTGCGGGGGGTATAATAAATTTGTAAACAAATTGGAGAAAGAAATGAATATAATGCACTTTTTACAAACTGAATAGCACCGCTTTTGCAATGATACTTTGTCTTTCTGAAATAATTACAAGAAATGATACTCTTATCAAAATCCTCAAGGAAATACATGAATGATCATTTACCTGAGGAGCTGGGTAAATGGCAAATTCCAACTTGGATTTCTTGCCATAGTCGACAGATAGGCGTTCCATAAGGAGAGAAGCAAAGCCAGATCCAGTGCCTCCACCAAAGCTGTGGAAAATCAAGAATCCTTGAAGACCTGTACATTGATCAGCCTGTAATAGATAATTTCAATATACAGAAACTAATTAACATATTCAAAAGTTTAGTTGTTTTTTAAAACAAATAGCCAGACCCAAATGGTACTAACTGGTGTCCAAGTGCAGTTATTTAACTGTAAATTTTGGGTGTAATTTCAGTTTGATTTGCAAATTGAAAACAGGCCTCTTAACCTGTAAGTCAAAGATAATAAAATTATTTACACCATTGAACAATTTGTAAACAGAAAGAAATGAATAACCAGCTTCCTGATGCGATCCAAAACAAGATCAACAATTTCTTTTCCAATTGTGTAATGGCCTCTTGCATAATTGTTGGCAGCATCTTCCTTGCCAGTGATTAGCTGCTCTGGGTGGAACAGTTGTCGATAAGTACCAGTTCGTACTTCATCTGTAAGATGAAAAACCATTTGAATTATATTTGAGAAGCATCACCCAGTCAATATAAAAAATATATTAAGCAAAACCAAAAAATCTCCAGACACAAAAACTGACATTGATATTAACATTAACATGTATCAGTCACCATTATGTTGTTACTGGAATAGATAAACTTATTCTGATGTACTGCAATTGCTGATGGCTCCCCAATTCTGTAAGGGGGGTAGAATCAAAACATAAAATAACAATTTAGAAATGCTTTATTAATCATTTCAAGAAACTACATTTTCTTACCAACAACAGTGGGCTCCAAATCTACGAAAACAGCCCTGGGTACATGCTTTCCAGCACCAGTTTCACTAAAAAAGGTGTTGAAGGAATCATCGCCACCTCCAATAGTCTTGTCACTTGGCATTTGTCCATCAGGCTGTATTCCATGTTCCAAACAATACAATTCCCAGCAAGCATTGCCAATTTGAACACCAGCTTGTCCAACGTGGATAGAGATACATTCACGCTGAAATTAATCGTTAAACTTGAGAAATATGAAGTATTTAAAACTACAAATTACTTAGATTTATAGAATGCTCGTGTCTACAAAAATGAATACGCCGCACAACGTGATAAACGAGCGTAGAATTTTTTCATGTAGCCGGTAAGCTACAAGTAGAAATGGGGTCTGAGGGTTCCCCTAGTTGGGGGACAAAGAGTCAACACACCATGTGAAGAAAAAGTATCCGGCGAGAATACTCAAATAGCCAGTTGATTTTTCCTGGATATTTCAAACAGTCGAGTTGGTTAGCAATTATGCGACCTACTCATAAAAAATAGCTATTTTGACTAAAAAATGTTTCGTTTATATTCCAGATTTTCGTTTTCAGTATCAGCATATCGATGTTTATAAATGCCTACTTTTGTCGCGTAATCGCAAAAACTTTTTTATGGATATCTTCAAACGTGAAATATTTTAGGTAAAAATTGACTTCAAACAAATCAGTTTTCTGGTCATAAAATTCTAAGAGCAATGTATACATAATAGGTGCAGCAAAATATGAGGATATGCTGGCAACAAACTCAGAAATGCTCATGAAAAACTCACCATTTTAAACTTTCTTGTATGTTGTGCGCAGATGCGTAACGAATCTTTTCACAACTAATGACGTATCAAAGAACGTGACGCTTTTATATCCAGCGTTAAAAAGCACGCGCCACCAAGAGCTCCAGCTATATACGTCATTGATCAACAGTTAGGACGTTGAAAACAAGAAAACCAAATAATATTTTGCCATTATCATAATATTACGTGAATTTCGTGTATTTGTGTTAAAATAGATGATGAATAAATATTTTAATCAATAAAATAGTTGCGTTGAAATTTTATTATTAACTAATCACGTGATGCATGAATTAAATTTTGGAAGGGTCTTACGGAAAGTACCGATTTCGTGTTCGGGAGATTCCGCGAAAATGACGTCATATCGATTGCAGCGACACCATGTACACACACTAAGAAAATTAGAAATTTTATGCTCGAAAGTCAAGAAATGAGAGGTTTACCAACTTAATCATAAGAAGAATACGTGCATTTTCAGGTATTATTTAGTTTGTGACTTTCTTTGTTAATGACATTCATCGCGTTTACAGTATCCGCCTGGGTTCATGTTTGACAGCCACTGTGTAAAAAGTGGGAGGGGTACACCTGTTTTGATATTCATGATAATATTTTCATATGGTTATGAACTTTTTTACATCTCGTTGTTGTCATGAAATGATCTGTTGATCGGAAAAGGCAACATTAGGACAATCTGGAGAACAATTCTTAATTGGAATTTGTTTCCTTAATGAATTAATTAGTCATCGATCAAATTATCTTTCACCTCACTGTTTAAGGTATCGTAAGTGGCTATATGGTGATATCAAGTTTTACTAATTTACAGTTTTAAAAAGTCAACCATAATTGTATACATTAATAAACCCACTATACAGAGTCTATTGCAAGTGATTTGAAACAAATATTGTACTTGGTCTGTCTTCTATAAACCAATATCGCACGTAATTTCCATATTTTTGAATAAAGATCACTACTCTGTATATAAGGATATATTACAACAATTAGCCTTAAAATAACAATCATGGTATAATGCAGGGAACCGTGTCACAGATTTTTGATAACGTCCTCCGTTCTTTAGATATTTGACTTTAAAGAAATTCCGTAGCCTGAACCCCGCTGACAATTACGTAATACGCCATAAAATAAAAACGAAAACAAATATCAAAATTCTGTGACACGGTTCCCTAGATAAGCATTTCCGCTACAAAATACCGAAAACCGCTTTGAAATCCATCTTCAAATAAGGCGGCAATCTTTGTTCAAAAATAGCACCCACTGCGTTTTTTTCTAAGCGAGAAATTAACAATAAAAGTGTCAGATCATTATCACCTTGTGTAATCAACAATTATTCTATAAATTAATACAGCCTACTAAAATTTGATAACCAATCAAATTTGTTCATCGTTAGCGGACCAATTAGTGAAACCGCCCACCATTTTAGATGACTCTAAAGAGCTTAATTACGAATTATTTGTCAAAATAGTATCATATCGTACCGATGCAATACACAGTACATCAGATTTCTCAACAACCGAGAGGCTCTCAACGGGGAAAACGGCTGATTGGGAAATCGAGTTGAATATGGCTGGGGAAACCGCTATATAAATTAAATGAAAGGTAACCATGCATTTAGTGTAAAATTAAGAACTTAAGATGTGATTGATTTGTAGAAAAGTGTCTATGTTTTATGACTGTTAATGTAATCATTTAAAAACATACTAATATATAATGGTAATTGGATACATAACAGAATAATATAAGATTCTCGAAAAACATGCGCGTCCGATGTCCATAAGGCGTTACTGTTTTTCATCTTATTGTTTGTTTGATAGCTTTTTAATATTTTACCAAAATATACAGAGTTGCTTAATAAAAGTGCACGTTGAAATAATTTTATTTTATTGATTACATCAATGAAATAGCGAAAATACTAATTTTCGTTGACCCAGTCTCCCTGTATTAATTTACTGGCGATTTAAATATATTTTAGTTTTATAACTTTAATTGTGTTTGAAACCTGACTCTGGAATATATAAATTTAATTAAACTTGCAAAAATGGTACGTCATAACATTAACGGGGTAACAATCTTTGACAGCTCGTTTTCTTATCGTGTGCGTTTTATTGCAAGGTGCATGAAGTGTCTGCATACCATATTGCTGTTTATTATATCTCCCGCCAAAACATAAAGAAATATGTGATGCGACATATATAAGGTCTAAATTGACCCATATTGATAGTATAATTAGCAAGGCGTTAGAGTATGATATCGATATCACACTTCAATACGACCACCGTTCCGGATCAGTTATTTCATCATATATTTCATATTAAAAGTACATTAGATGCTAGTAGTCCAATCGACCAAGATGTTAATGAATTCACACCTTTCTTGCCCATCAAATGATTGTCGCAGTTATATATTTATTACGTAATTTTCCACCATAAAGTTTCCATTTTCACAATATGTCACGTCACTATGGTCAAGTTTTTACGGGATATAGATTTATGCAGTTCGGTATCTTTAGCATTCGTAAACCAACTTCCGCGAGAAAGAGATTTCTAACTACATTTTTCAATTTTTGAGAACACTAACACCTTGCTTAGCCTTATTTTTCTTATTTCCCATTTTAATCCGCTTGATGTTGATAATCTGTCGAATTTCAAATACTTATGTTAACATACGGCAAGCGATACCAAATTTAATATCGATTGATACAAAATTGCCCTTAAGGAGCCCCTAACAACGCCGCCTCCTAGATCGTTCTCGCTGATAAAGTGGAGTCGATATGGGGGTGCAGTTTTTATCGCGATAAAACACTATTTTTGCATATTCGGATCGATTTTTTTGTTGCATGGTATGATAGTATGATATTTAATTATTGTTAATAACTTAAAATGTCATTTTCGCTTATTTTTACGTTTGAAGCCACTTACGCTACCTTAAGCTGCTTTACGTTATTTTCCTCACCAGCATCTCCATTGTGTCATCTGTACAAGAAAGTACATGTGTCTTTCAATTATAATCTATATCTATTCTGGTTGCTTGAATGGCTTAATATTATATGATAAATGAATATGATAATATTGTTTTGAATTCTGTGCTGTGACTTATTTGGCTTGTAGGTTGATCTCACATTTAGATGGTTTTTTTTGCCATTCTGCGCATGCTTCACCTGTAACATCATCTGCTAAGGTCTGTTTTAACAGGTTTGAAGTCTGAATTAAAACTGAAAAAATGATATACATTTCAATTGCAATGGAAGCAGAATATACAGTTGCAAGTCAGCTGCTCTACCAACTGAGCTAATCGAGCAGACAGCCATACAAACTACTATAAACACATATATATACAACACTGTTACACAATCTAACACCATTTGCCACCATGTATAACATAAAAAAATCAGTTGAAAGGATGAGTGCTGAGGTACCTATCTCCGCCTGTGACAAGAGAAGAAGATAAATATTTCCTTTTACTGACCCCATCTATTAATTTTAAGTATTTAAAATTCATTCGCATTAAAATTCCCCTTGACTTTGTTCTTTATTCACATAATTTGACTAGTTCAATTATTTTATGTGTTGGAATTCCTATAAAACTGTGTTAGTCCATTAAGTTTATAAGATGATTTTATTTTAACTGTATTTCCATGTTTTTTCTTTAACAACTCTCAGGCTTCCTGAAACTGCTGGAATGCAGGCAAAGATAGAATTTTTGTCTGACCGAATGAAAATTTGTCTGACCAAACATATTATTTATAAGTGATAAATGCTGTAAATTGTGCCCGACTGCCTGACATCTGGTCTGGTACTCTCCGAAAAGTTATTGGACCTGCTTGCAATTGGCCTGACTTGTCTGATGGTCCGACAACTTTCAGGAGCCTGAACTCTTACAAAGCTGTATGATCTGTAAAATGATGCATCATTTTATTTCATTGTCGAATCTGTATTATTAATTTATTATTGTTAAACCTTGATAAAGACAATAGTTTGCAAATACTCATTAGGTAGAACTTTACTATAATCATACACATACTTCTTTGTTATTAAGTATAGAATGTAGATCACAATTGTGCTTCATTTGAGAACTTTGTTACCAATGATTATCAATTTACATGTTTATATATACACACAATCACAGAACACAATCTGCCTGGGTTATATTCACCAGGGTTAGACACCAAGGCACAACCGAATGACATTGTCTTGTTAATTCTTGGTCTGGTCAGATTGAACATGTCAGTTACTAGAACAAATGGTCTTGTTTATATGAATAAGTAACACAAGTTATTCTGAGTGCGTTATTTTCATCATGTTATTGATACAATCAGAACCATTTAATGCGTCATCTATGTCTCTGATATAATGTGCACTAAAATAAAGGTAAAAAATTTTGATGACATTTTATCAGTAAATTATCAAATCTCATTATGGTTAGACCTCATTTAGAAAACCAGGATATTATAACTTGCTTTGTAGAATTATGAGGAATATAATATCATCATTGTCCATTGAGAATGTATTTTGAAACATAGTTTTAAACTATTATTGATGAATGAAAGGAATTGATCAATGGACTTTGTAAATGGACTAGTAACATGTACACAGTTTTGTTGTTGTTGTTGTTGTTGTTTTTAAAAAAAGGCATGCATATTTACTGATTATTTATAACACATTTCTATTTACAGTGAAAGAATTTAATAAAGGTACAGCTGTGTTCAATGGAAAATGGAAGATGCTGTAAGCCGGAGCTCTTTAGATTCCTCATCTACTGGTGATGAGTATGTTCTTGTGAACGCCGATCCAAAGTTGCGGATCACTGGCGATATAAATGACTTGAACTCAGAAGTTTGTGGTGAAAACCAGACAAGGTGCAAACAAAGTTCTGAAAAAACTATGAGTGATAGCTTAGTGGAAAAGGAAATTGGTCATGTGATTCCAAGTAGCCAATCAGTGGATGTTTTAAATACCAATGTATCTGCTAACAATGGTAAACTTGTTTTTTCATTCCAGATGGTTTTTAAAGCCATTGATTCTTGTTGCTGAATTCAAAGTTAGCAGTGGACAAGATTCTAAAAATTTCAGAAGTATTTATCTGTTAATGTCTAATACGTTGTGCAAAAAATCTGTAAAAGTTTATAATCCATAATGGATTTTTCTGGTGTGGTAAAAATTTTCTCCAATTGACGATGTTCTGCAGAACTTAAACCAGAAATTCACTAATGAAGGCCCATTAATGGTATTATATTTTTCGTGTTTTTTTTTTAATTTATCATGACCTAATTGGCACATAACAAATAATTTAAAAGCTTATTAATAGAAAATGATGAGTCATGATTTTTTCATATTTTTCAAAAAGGGTCTGGGGCCATTATTACTGAAGGGGCATTTTTTGGAAGTATTCAATGTTTCATTCCGGATTGATTTATATAACTCAGGTACAGATGCCTCAGGTGCTGGATCAATTTCATTACCCACAACTCCTACTGGAGATTGTATTGTGTTCCATGGAGTTACCTACCTTGGATGTGCTACTGTTAATGCCCCAAGAAGTGAAGTTGAGATTTATAGAAACATGGCTGTGTTGAATGAGCAATCACAGGGTGACATTCCTATTGTATTATCAGTTCCAGCAACTGCGGATGGTACTGTAAGGTTAGTAATCCTTTTCGCAACAACTTTTTTCAACAATCATAATATTGCTGCCATTATTTTGCCAATTGGTATTAGTTTTATGGTTTTCATACTAACCTTTATTTTTTTGCTTATGAATATAACATTTTGTAATATACTGGCTGTGAAAGGTTAAAATCAATATTGGTGTTACTAAATAACACATGATACATGCTTTATGCAGTGAAATTTTGGTTGTGAAGTTTACCTGTCTCAGATTTCATCATATTTAATTTGTGCTTCTTTGTGTGTAAAAAATCACACACTGTGTTATTGAATTTAAAAAACAAATTTACTGCAACTTGGTTTAATTGCTACATAGATAATTAAAGTGTTTTCCTTATTTTTTTTAAAAAAAATTCTATTCTGCTCATTTGTTATTGCAATCCTGCACTTATGAAAGTTATTGTGTATCATTCTTCAAAGTCGGAAACTTCCATAATTGCATATTGAATGAAAATTGCCAATTCTCTTGTACAACACTTGCTTTACACAAAGGGAGATTATTTACCAGCAAAGTAGCTGGTTAATCCTACCCTGACTGGTAAAAAATGGAGAATTTACTACAAACTTGGAAGGAATTAAGTTGGTTATTGCTGACAGTTTTTCATATATGTTGAATGTATATACAGGTAGTCTTTAAATGAAAGACTTTGATTCTAGGTTCATGTAGCATCCTTGTGTTCTGTCATATTTTTATCATTATTTTAATATAACTCAGTGACTGGGGTTGAATAATGATAAAACATTTTGATAATCCATCACTAGTAGTAACTCTCTGCTTTATGTTTGATTCTGAATTAGAAAATTTGACTTCTAAATATCCTTAATCTGACCAATTCCCAGTCACTGAGATATCATTTATGTGTGAGTGTTTGAAATAAATTCTCATATTAATCTTGTGGTACAAAAGTAGGACATATCTTAACTAACCAATGACTAACATTGTATAATTTACATAACCAATCACTTGCATTATTACATACAATATGTCCTATATTGGTATTGCTTTATTTGAATTGACCAATAGCAAGCTCTATTATGTTTGAACTAACCAATGACTCAAATTGTTATATTCACATCTTTGTTGCCTTGGAAGGCACTTGATGAGATTAAATCAGTAACTTTTGTACCATAAAGATTAATAGGTTGTGTAGAATACATGTGCATATTATAATTATACATATTTTTTTCTGAATGAATGAATGTTGAATTGTATTGTCTGCACGTAGATCATTCATCAGGCTGGGAAAATGATCACAGGACCCTAATTTTTTTCTTATCTAACAAGCATCCCTGTATTTAAAAAAACATAATGATGTCAAAAGGGGCCTAATGGTTTTCAATAGAGTTTCCCAAAACAGCAGGACTTTATTGGTATTAAAAAACACTTTATGTTTCGTTTCAAATGATGAGACACAACTTCAAAATTTTGATAATTTTATAATTAAGTGAAAAAACGCCAGTGGTAGAAAATGCCCTTGTCTGTTTCACTACCTTATATGTCAGGTGGCATCTGCGTTTGTCTCTATGCAAAAAAAGAGAAGAATTTGAGGAAGTTTTAATGCGCCTGTGGGTTATATTGAAGGAAACTTCCTTAATGTAAGGATATTATTTTTATGAGGACCCAGTGATCATTTTCTGTTACTGCATAATATAAATATACATGTAACATAAAAATGTGTGTCTATAACTTCAGCATATTCCTTCATTTAAATAAGTTGTGGTATAATGTATCAGTATTTGTTAGCTGACATTCATTGATACTTATCTCAGGGGAGCAGAAATGCTAAGATGTGGTTTTGTGATCATTCTTAGTCCCACGTGTCCAAATTCTGTTCCCCGAACCAATACTTTAACTACTTATTAAAATTTGGTACTGCATAGGTCAATCTTGCTTGACCTAATTTTAATAATATACACATGTTTTTTCATATAATTATATTGAATTAATAGCTGGAGTTAATCAATGGTGTCATTTCAATTACAACTAAAATCAGTCTTCTATTTCTGGGAAAATTTAATGTAGAGATCACCAAAATATTTTGAAATATGTCTGTCAAAGCAATGCTGTACTAGCATAATATCTTTCTTGTTCGCTAACTAGCTTTATTGTACAATCATGAACATAAGCAGAACATTTTTTTTATCGTGATAATTGGTTCCCAGTAGATATAAATGATGGCACAGGTTTCTTTAACTTTAAATAAGTTTAATTGGTGATGTTTGAATATCTCTACTGTTGACAGTAGAGTGGTATGAGGTGAGTGGTATTGGTCTGTCATTTTTCTTTGTATCTATGAACTAACGATCAACTGCATATATTGAGGCCATGATTCAGTGGTCAGTGTGCTGGACTTGTAACCCGGAAATCCGGGTTTGACTCCCAGTTGTGGCAGGTCATACCCTTTTATGAAAATTTGACAAAAATGCCAATTTTCCTCCATATGTGGAGAAGTTGCTGGCTCCTTGTGGAAGGGTTAGTACTGGTTAGTATATAGTCTAGGAAAACTGGTTAGGTGAATTGGTCACTATATATAGCTGAAAAACTGTTGAAAAATGAGATGTTAAACCTCAATGACAATAAGTCACATAATAACAAACAAACAAAGCATATATTGCTGAGTCTACCAAAAAAAGAGGCAAACTTTATCAGATGAGTAAAATATTCTCAAATCTTGTTAGGAAGCAAAGTGATAGAAATATTCCCAATACATGACATAAACCCAGATATAAAATTACTTGCCTAGAAAGCATGTGGATCATACAAATGATCAACTTATTACAGATTTAGATGTCCACAATATTTGTTTATTCATTAAATGACTAGTAAGCACACACTTGTTATAAGCAACCGTACTGTTACTCTTTCAAGTGTTATTTCAAATGTAACTGGTGTTCGTCCAATGATTTGAGTTAGACTCTACTTTCTGCTTGCAGTCAGCCAGACGGAATGGTTAGGTGTGTATTAATTTGTTTGTTTTTACCTTAGTCACTTGAGTTCATTTACCCACCTATGTTGTTGTAGTAGTAGAGTTTAGTTTGTGATTTTTATTTTTGAAAGAGCTATTTTTGCTGATATTTTTTAACCTTTAGATTGGGTTGAAATAGGGCATTGTTTGAAATGCTTGCAATTACAGACACTTGTTATTTTCACAATGGCTTTATGATTTGTTGTTGTCACTAGTTGCATAGTGAGGGTGTTTTGTAAATAATTTTTTTAAGCATGATATTGTGTTTTGTGTATTGTTAAGTTAAAATCAAATCTCTAAGCTGCATTTGACAAAATATTCATTTTCTATCTCTCTGCCACTAGTGTGTGAAGATAGGTTGACTAGTTTGCATTTGTAACTTCCTATTATGAGAAAATTTACAGATACTTGAACTAGTGTTCTTACTTTTTAGTCGGCCCCTACATCCCAATCATATTCTTGCTAATCAGCTGATATCTCAGTTACTACATGTCGGTTTGGTTTGCAACATTATACAAATTATATATTAATTTCCTTAAACAAAGTATTAGAACTACTTTTTAAAGCACTTGCCCTGTTTATAAGCTATTGAAAAGAAACAGTTTTATTTTTACATAAATTAAGAACTTTGCTGAAATGAAATATGTCATTAAATCTGAAATATAAACAGTATCTGCTTTGAAAAGAAAATACAGTATGCTTATGTTGCCTTGGAAACAGGATTTGGTTTTAGAATATATGCTAAAATTTTGCTGAAAATGTAAATGAAGTTTGTAAATCAGAATTTGGTGGCCAGACTGTCTCAGAAAGCTTAATTAACAGTGGTCAATATAGATATTTTCGTATAGTTTGGGACCAGCCTCCTGTCTTGGTTATGAAACCATGACTATTGTATCTGCTAAGATGGTGTCTGTAGTTAACATGAAATATTATTTAATTTCTCATCGAACACATGAATAGTGCATTTTTATTAGCTTATGTTTAAAAAACTGACACAAAAGTAATTTTATTTAAAAGAAAACCTCCTTTTTATATTTTGTCTGTTTTTCTTGTTATAATCATTTTTGTATGCTTTAATATCTGTTTTGACATTGCTTATCTGTTTTATTTATTTTTGCTGGTCTTCCAGCAATGGATGCTTTGTATGACTCCCTTTTACTTCATTCTAAGCATCTCATATTTACCAAACTACCAATATATATCCTGAGCTTGATCCTAACATTATGTTATAGCCTTCCCGCTAATAAATTATATAAACAAGAAAAAGAACCATCATGCTCCAGTGGTTATGGTTTCTTGACTAGTAATCACTGGTCCCTCACCACTGCAAGTTTGAATTCCACTCAGGACTAGATAAATTTCACATGTGAGGAAGCTGTCCAGCTAGCTTACAGAAGGTCAGTGCTTCTATGTAGGTGTATGACTATGAGTCTTCCTCTGCAGTTAAAGCTGGAAAAGTCGCCAAATGACTTTGGCTGTTGGTGCGATGTTAAATTCTAGTGGAAAAAAAACTGCAAAAGCAAAAACATCTGTGCTTAATTTCATCAAACAGACTTTTATTAGAGGAACTTTTTATATCATTCATTCAATGATTCATATGAAACTTTACACAGAAAGTACTTATGGTATTAAAAGTTACGCATACAAGAATTATGTATGTGTCTCTAAGTTTACAAAGTTACCTCTACTTTTTTTACAAAAAAAATATATTTTGTTGCATGTGGAGATCACAGTTTTGACTGTTTCATTGTTGGTTACTGGTAAGCTTTCAGTTGGTAATATTGAACTCTATGTGACAATGGGTTACCATTAAGCATACCACTACAAATTAAACAGAAAACATGAAGTAATTAATTTGCATTATTAAGCAATATGTTCTAATTGTGTGTTGTGTTGTCAGAGCTTCACTTTGTTTTTATCATTTGAATCAATTTATTTTGTAAAATGCATTTTGCTGTCAGTACAAGTGTTTGAATGCTATTGTTGTGTGTAATTAGTAAGCTGCTTGTTTTTGTACCATATTTGAAACAGATCTGTGCTTAAAATTAAGTTTAAAAGGTTGTACAGCAGTGCACTGATTTTATTTCAGGCTGTTAGAGCCGGGTACCGATGCTGAGATTTCCAGTTATAAGATACACAGGATTTTGTTTTGTGCCCGTGGACCAGTGGAGAGCAATGAGAAACGTTGCTTTGCATTCACATTCAGCCACGGTGACTCTGCAGATTCTGCAATATTCCAGTGTCACGTCTTCAGATGTGATCTTCCAGAAGCTGTAAGTCAACATGAAAAATTTGTTAATTAATGAGGGCAATGAGACTGTCGGTCCTCTTTACTGTGCATTCAAATTTAAAAATATGAGGGAGCTGTCCAACTGGCTTATAGGAGGTCGGTGTTCTACCAAGGTGAAAACCTGGGGTCCTCCTTCATTATTGAAGCCGCTAAATAACCTTGGTTGTTTGTGCAAGTGTAGAACTTTTTTTCCACAGAAGCCATTAGCTATCCATAAAAAATGATAATTGTAAGGCTGTTCTGAAAAATGAATGGTAATTAGGCTGGCCATAGATGGTAATTGTAGTCAGGTAATTGGCATTGAATGTATTGTTTCTGATATTCTGGCTACTCTTAATCAATGAAGTGTTGGAGTTTGTAAAAATGTTAAGAATATTCATTAAAACGAAATTCTGTTGGCTAAATTGTTTTCTAAAATAATATTTATTTCCTTTAATTGTAATTAATTTAATGTTTTATGGATTTAAAACTGCCAGATACTAATTTAATATTGTTGAAAATTTGATCATATAGATGGGAATGTCATGAATATATCTTATATTTATCATTTTTTCAGGTTGCTAAGATATTGTATTGTTTTGCTAATACATTCCGCCGTGTGCCAAAGAATCGTTCCTCCAACACAAAGCCAATTCCTGAATCCAACCAGGATTTTGTATTTACTGTGAATGTTGAAATCCGTGAAGAAGATGGAAAAGGGGGGTTCACCTTATGTCCTCGAGATAAGAATGTGTTCAAGCTTAGATGCAATTTAGACAAGAAAATAGCCATAACTGTTCAACAGTCCGGGTCTAAGGAATTGAAAATTGAAAGGTGACAAAAATATGCTAGTATTTAAGCTGTAAAATTAAATCAATTCAGATTAAGGCATGTCTGGTTTACTGCTAGAAACATTTATTGAGATTGTATGATTTTTATATTTCAGAGGCTCTTTTTTTAGTTTAAATCTGTATTTATCGGGATACCATTATTATGAAAGAAGAATTTCCAGAGTAATTAATTCCAAAGTTAAGTATGACCAAATGTATTTCATTGAGTTTCCTGCGGTATCTAGTTATTATATACTTGTATGTTTATATAATTTCGATATTCTTAAGTTAAAATGGTGAATAATGAATTTCCTGTTTTGTAGATGTTTTGGGTTGCTGGTAAGCCCTGGAAGAAATGTTAAACATGGGGACATGACTTTGATTGAAAAGGTAAAAATTATTTAAACTATATTTTGAACTTTCACCTAAGGAATTATTTCTTGTTTTACTTGATTGTTTATTATTCATAAGCATATAAGTATTCTATTGTTTGGTTGTTACTACCTTTGACTTGCATGTCTAATTCTTTTTATGGACACTGCCAAAATGGTGGCCATCCCCGAATCACATGGTTTGGTCATTTTAATTAAGGAACAAAAAATAGAAAACCTTATGAAGACTTTTACTACAGTGCATGTATTTGTGACTATGGTCTATCTGGCAGCTTTTTTGTTTGATATTAGATTGGTTGTTAAATAGCAATGTTTTCACCTTTAAATTATTTGATAATTCTTTCACCTGGATTACTTGAAAAATTCTGCTATAAGCTGTTAAATGTCAAATGGAAAATACTGTTTTACCACAAAGGCCAAAGCCAACGTCAGTAACAGTCAAATCCCTGTATTACAACACATATGAGTGAAGATACTCCATCCAAAGATTTCCTCCTTCTTTGGAACCAAACAAATTAGGCCAGTCAGTTAAATGTAAGCACAACTATTTTTGTTCTGGCCTTATTGGATGTGATGGTATTAGGTTATCATTACAAGGTAACCCAGGACCACTGCTTAGAGTAATTGTACACCATACTTGGTGTTCTGCTTTGGAATTTGTTGAATTGGTTGAAATAGAAAAGTAACAGGCCTTCTTGGGGTTTAAGGACAAGCCCCCCCCCCCCATGGAATTTTTTTTGCCAGTTTTTACCAGCTTGTTAGTCATTCGAACTGATCTTTTGGGTTGGCTAGCGGTTCCTAATAAGACCAATGCATACATGACCAATGGAAAAATGTTAATAAGAGGTATTTAACCCTATGGAAACCAACCAACATACCTGTTACATGATATGTTTGTTTACAGACTTCGATGGGTTATGCTGGAGAGGACGGTATATATTCTATCACTGGACACTGGGATCCTACAGAGAGTAGCTTTGCTGTGTTAAACACTGAAACATCAAGAGGTAAAACTTACTTCTATTTTTCTCTGAGGTGTAATGTCGCACCAGCAGTCAGGCTCATTTGGCAACTTTTTCTGCTTTAGCTGTGGAGGAAAATCCTAGACAACACATGGGTAGAACCACCAACCTTTTGTAAGCTGGCTGAACAGCTTCATTATAATGAAATTAGGTCCCGGGTGGGAATTCAAACTAACAGTGCTGAAGGGCTTGTGATAAGTAGCCAGAGACCATTACTTTTTGACTATTGAGGCCCCAAGGTAAAAATATTACCATACCAATTAAACTTTCCTAGTGTGGGAACTTATGGTATTTCTCCTTCTTTTGTGGGTTAGATTCCACCAGAACTGTTTGCGCATTTTCTATAGAAGTTGTAAGAGTGAGTATTGAATATTATGATTGTTGATTCCATCTGTTGTGTTAGTTTAAAAATTTTATCAAACACTATATCAGGTAAAGTGTATGAATTTGAGCAATGAACATGATTCTTATACTGCCAATATGCTGGCAAATGTTGACATTTTTGGAATCAAGGGGCAGTCAAAATCATTTTATCTTTAATGATTACATAGTCAGGTAACTGTATCTTATCTATGGAATATATCTGGTAACTTATATCTTGCACATACTGAAATTTTCCAATAAAATTATTACCTTTCAGATACCCGTGTCTTCATGACAGTTGCCATTGATCTAGTCATTATTGGAATACAGGAACCAGTCAGATTTGCCATGGAAACGAAAGCAAAAATATTTTCTCAGACTGAAAGATTCTGGTATTTTATGAGCAAACCACACACAGAATTATTCCATGTCAAGTTAAAACAGGTAAGAGCTATTTAAATGTTAACAGTTTGTGTAGTTTGCAGACTATAAAGGAATTGTACATGTGGTCTCTGCTGTGTGTTCCCTACCTTGTAGGTGTAACAACACGGTAAAAACCGTATTGCAATATATTGCAATACATATTGTTTTTGTGCAGAAAAGCAAAGCAGGAATTGAATTGAAGCACATGCATCATCTTAAATGGATCAATATTTTAGCTATTTATATATATGAAATTCATATGTAGTTTAACAGTGAATTAGCCTGCAGATATGTCAACTAGTATCGCAGATCAAACAGTGAAACACAGGTAGGCATAATGGTCGCATCTTCCGGCATTTACAAAAATGTAGCAATTAAATATTGTTTGCTTGTAAGTTTGTCTTATTTCTGAGACCTTTTCGTTGATGGCATTGCCATGACTACAAAAACCGGTTCAGAGAAAAACAATCCAGTAAAAAAACGTCAGAATTCCTATTGCAATATTAACCGGTATATCGGTTAACCGTTACACCCTCACTACCTCGTGATTTCTTCTGTGTTGTCTTGCGATCTCTACCATGT
Source organism: Lutraria rhynchaena (assembly GCA_008271625.1). NCBI lineage: Eukaryota > Metazoa > Mollusca > Bivalvia > Venerida > Mactridae > Lutraria > Lutraria rhynchaena. Next base: position 11,059,921 of record VIBL01000001.1, on the reverse strand, counting down.
GTTCTTAACCTTGTGTTCTCTACAATCCATTTCATATAATCTATTTACTAGTATTTAGTTCACAGGCCCAAGCACATATAATCAAAATTATTCTCATTTAATGACATAAATGTGTAACATAAATGTACTAATGAAATACCTAGCAGGTTTTTTGGTGGAAGAATTGTCTAAAAAAATTGCAGTAGTTGGTCAATTTGGATTTTTTTTTTCACTGGAGTTTAACATCTCACCCACAGCCCTGGTTATTTGGCAACTTTCCAGCTTTAACAGTAGGGGAAGACCCCTGACCTATACCTGGGTTGAACCACTGACCTGTAAGCTAGCTGGACAGCTTTCTCACCAACGTGAAGAACAAACTGACAGTGTGACTAAAGTGTTGAACCATTATAATGAAAAGAAATAGTAATACATGGGAATTCAATGAATTGTTGCATTTCTAGTAATTGACTGATTTCTTAAATTAATAGCATAAGTGTATACAACTTATCTAATAATATTAATGTTTGGACATGACATCAAAATGTTAAACTTATATTTTACTTCAGACACACGTATTTCTCGATGAAAGATTAATTTTGTAAGTAAATCTAAGACCCTTTTTTGATACTTGTCTGAAATCAGTTTTCAGGAGGGAGTATTAAATCAGCTTTAGAAAATAAAAAAGTTAATGAATACAATTAAAAACCATTTTCAATGACCATACATCACCCTTAGGCTATTGATGTTAGATTTTAATTAGAACATATTTCTTTTACTAAATGTATTTATTTTTACTGACCATTATATACTGTATGTTATATTGTTGGGTTTTTTTTCTGTACTTTTTTTCTTGCAACATTTTGACAAAAAATGAGATTCACTATGAAATTCACATATCTTGCATCAGAAAAAAATGTGTTCACACCTTTACTGTATAGATTGATTTAAAGTTGTTGTATTTAATGAGGACACAAACTAGAAGTATGATTACAGTATTTGTACCATATTTCCTTGCAGTATTCCCACTCAAGTAAAATCTTGCGTAAATCCCGCAATGAAATCGGAAATCACACAACATATTTTGATCCGGTTCGAGATTGCTCTCATACGAATATGTTTAGGGATGAATCGCCGATTTTCCGGAAACACCCATTACAATGTATCCGTATATGTATGTTTGTTTTAAAAAAATGTTCATACCCCCAAGATACTTTGCTTACCCCCAGATTTCAGAATTCATGGAATAAGCTTACCCCCAATTTCAGAAGTGAGTGGGAACACTGTTCTTGATAATACTCCTATCTAAAATATAAATCACCTGTCATTATGACATGATGTTACCTAAAGTTAAAATGAAATTTGAAACTTATAATGATTTGTAATCATATTGTCTTACCCAAATACAAATTTTAGTAAAAAAGGACGAAAATCCGGCAGTTGCATAATAATGGCCTTTGTTAGTCACTATTGTTTATAAACAATGTTGGACTTTTCATTCCAAGAGCTAGTTTTCATTCTTAGTCATACTTACATTTATGGAGAACGAGAAATACTTCAGGTTTGGATTTTGTTTTAACATAAATCTTTGATGTAGTCAGACAATATTTACCTGACATTCATTTATATTCATAAAACCTCACAAAGTTTGGATCATTTATATTGATTATAATATTTTTATAAAACTTGTGTGCAGAGTTTTGTTACATACCTATTTTGTACATTAGTTAATATATTGATGTGTTATTTTAGTAATTCTCAATTATCTTGAGTGATTTCTAATTAAGATGTAGTATTTGTATCATGGTCATGTTAATCTTTTCTCTAGTAAAACTCTATGTACAGTCTACTTAAATTTGACCTATGAACCCTCTGGGCTCTACCATAATTGTGTGTATGTCACTCTTAATTGAATTGTCATGTAAATTGTTGCACTTATAGTTTCCTTGTATACTTGTATGATAATGGGGATTTTTTACCTTATGACTAAAATTGTGTGAGTGAAACAATGTACTGGTATTGATGTATTTTCCTAGAACATAACAATAATTCATGTTTCTGCAATTCTGATCATATAACAATGAATTAATTAACATGATTAATACTGAAACAGTTTGAAATTGTGGTCATTTAAATAAGTATATAATATTATTATTATGTAGATTGAATTTGTAATTTTGATATGTGTATGTGACAGTCTGTTTTAAATGAGGCACCTGATAGTAATTCTATTTAAATATGCTGGATTATCTTTCATTTTTTGTCCTTTTAAAAATCATGATAACTATCTCTTTCAAAGCTGTTGAATTAAATGAGTGAACATTGTGAATCTCCTTGTGTAAATGATACTATTTTTAACAATGTTACCTGACAATTTACCTAAGACTCAGCTTCAGTGGATTCAGATTCACAGTGCTTGTTATATGCTATCGTTCTGAGAATACTTCCCTAATAGTCACATTACTGTATACTTAGCAGGGTATCTCCATTCATTGAGATTCCCCACAACCTGATGAACCAACAAATGAATGTCCATCATGAGGTGGTGGAGGAGGCTCATTCTTAAAACTAAATCATTTGATTGTTTTTTTTTCTGGTGAAAATATTTCAATTAACCAACTGTTAGGTGTCTTTCTGAGGCAGATATCCGATGAAGACAAAAATTTGAATCAAGGCATTTCATATGCTTAATATATTGCCACGGAATGTTAATTTTCAGTGGTTATTGAAGCTGTACATTTTTGTAAGGAAAGTAACTACATGTATACTGATAAAAAAAACAGTTGCTATGAAATGAAAAATGGGGAATGATATTTTAAATGACATTTTTTCCAGTGAAGAGATTAACTGATGCTAGAAAAATACTCTGTTTGATCAAATTGTATCATTGTGCTGACTCAGATAGAATGGTTTCTGACTGAATGTTCTCCTTAGATTTAAGTTTGACATAGTAATATTAAAGTTGTATCCAATATCTGTAATTCATGTATTTTAACACCTTCATGTAATCCAAAGCGATGCAAATTTTGGAATTTAGAAATTTTATTGCTATCTGGTGTGTTCAAAAACAACTACATTTAGTATTTATGGAATAACATATTGTACAGATATGATTCATTGTTATCTTGTTAGGTGACCTACATACAATGGACCCACTACTCACATTGAATATGGTATTGTAAAGGGTCTCGCAAACTGATAATACACAATTAAGGATTTAATAGCACTTCACAGAATATTATTCTTGATTATGTGTCCAAAGTGAGATGAAATTTTCTGAAGATTTTGGAAATATTTAATGAAATAAATTAGTAAAATCTCTTCAAGTATGTAGGATGGACACTATATGCTCCTGTAGCCTGTTAATTATTTTTTATTCTTGTTTAGAAAACAGACTCTTAGAGCCTTCATGTGTACCTATGTACCTTTAAGTATTGTTACATCATCAAATTAATTGTGTTTATATTCTACTGTCACTTATTGGTCAGCTTGACTTCATTTAAGTCAGTGTGAAATATGTTGAGATTGATTCATTTTTAATGAGATTTTTATCAAGTTTACAGGAAGATAATAATGATAAAACCACTGTGCTTATATTACTGTTGTAAAGTACTTTAAAAGATTATTTAAAGTTGATTACAGTTTTAGAGCTAATACAAATTTAATTGATTAAGTCGTGGTCATCTGATGCTGTGTAAATGTGTATTTTTGAAACTGATATTTGATGTTGAAAATGTTCTGGACAATCTGTGTATAGTATATAGATCAAAACTGCCATTTCTTAGATTTGTTATGGAACTTAGAAGCAGTTATAGCTTTATTTTAAACATTCTTGTTTTCTTGGTTGAATTTGATAAATATCCTAGAAACTAATTCATGAATTGCTGGCTTTGGTTGTCAGGTAGAAAGGTAAATGTGTAAATTTGATTGATCGATTGATTGATTGATTGTAAATGTAAAAAATGTTTGTGGTACATCTGGTCATATGTGCATTCTGAACAATATAGGAATTTTATTTTTGTCACTGTTTAAGAGTTGTTTTCTATTCTTGGATTATGTTATATAAAATTTTGACTACAAATGTCTGTTCTCTGCTTGTATGATTTAGTATGGTATTGTGTTAAGTATCTACCCACAAACTTGGAAGTCATAATTGTACCTACATCACAGTCAGACAGAAATGTAGAACACTTAGTTTTCTTAATGATGTTGGATTGTGATGAAAGTTTTTTTTTTTCCAATTCTGTTTCATAAGTTGGAAAATCTTGATGACAGAACAGGTGCTACTGATTTTATCTTCCTGGAAGAGAGTATTTATTTCATATTCTTATTTTGTCTTCTAGGTGGAGAGTAGCGAAGGGGAGATGACTCATGAGGTTGTGAGCGTAACTAGTCAAACAGAACTTGATCGTAAGAAAGCTGGTATGTCATTACCACTTGGTCAGACCAAATATGTATGCAGTGATATACAGACACCACAGGAAGGGCCAGACGAGGAATCAGGTGTGATATGTTGATCTATCTTATAAAAAACATCTGTATTTGCTAAGCACGTTATTAAAAATTTATTGTATGGTGTGAACAATAAATTGGCTCCCATTTTGCCATCAGGTTACTTAGTACCTGAAAAGACCAGTCATAATAAAAAGATCTAAAATTTGACTTAAATTGGAAATATTTCATTCCTTGATCATTTCCATATTTAATGAATGTTAGTTAAGTTTTTTACAACAATGGTTCAATACAAGATGTGTGAATGAATTGATAGATATGTTATTTCATGATGACTAATTGCATTTTATGCGCAAACTTACCATTAGGATTGAAATTAATCTGTTTATACCTGTCACAGTTCCATGTAAAGCCTCTCTATTGGGCTTAGTGTTGTAACACAGAACTGCTGACATACAGATTAGGATTCTGTTCGATGGCAATGCATGTGTTTTTGTGTAATAATCTGACCAAACAATTTATATGTATGCTCATATGTCTCTTAGCCAGGATTCTTCTGGTTAAGTTAGTACCGATAATTGCGTCCAGAAGAACAAATTAGTAGATTGGTAATTCAGACACCCAGGTTAGTTCAACTATCTGCTGTACTGTGCTGAAATGCTGAAACTCAACAGGACTAAATAGTTCTCTGTTGAATTTTTTATAGAGGTGTATGACTTGTTCTGAAGGTTACTTATCTTATGTAATACTTTATTTTAGATGGTGACGAACCATTACTGAGTGGATCTGGTATTGTTAGTAAGGAAATTACTGATGAAAATATTTTAGAAGCCTGGAAAGATGTACTTAAAAGATGGCATCAAAACTTGGCACAGAAACCAAAACAGGTAGATCCGAGTAAACTGTGGTCATACCTTGTGACTGTACTCATAGGAAAAAATGTCTTCTTATACCAAAGTAACATACTGGTCACGTAACTTTATTCTGAGATAACGTGCCAAGTAAAATATTTTGACTTTTCATGAAAGATACAGCATGACTGTTGACTTGATACAGCGTGACTGTTGTCATGATACGGTTTTTTATCGACAAAGGCAAATTTTTTATCTTTCTTTTTTATCTTGACTAGCAGTAGTATACATGTACATAAACGATGAATAGTTTTTAATAATTTGTAGATTGACGTTTGAACCAATTTTCAACCACTGATTCAACTTACTAGATTTGCAATGCATTATGATTTATGCATTGTAGTATTTTATGTTAGATATTGTTATATGTAAGAAATATTATGAGTTGTAGACTAAATTCATTGTGTAATAAATATATTCTTTTCTTATATATTATTTCAGACTCATCAATTAGCAAGGAAAGGCATTCCTGAAGCTCTGCGAGGAGAAGTGTGGCAACTTCTGGCAGGTTGCCAAACTAACAATGAACTCTTGGAAGCATATAGAATTCTAATTACAAAGGTTTTTGTCAAACATATTTTGAAATATACTAAACTTGAACATCTGATAAGCTGGGCTGGATTAGTGAAATCAGACTTCGTAAAGTTTTTATTATTAGACCCTATACTACTAACATATTAATATAGGATCCTAAATGAAGTCTGTGTATTGTGTATTAAAAATGTGTAAAATCTAATTTAATTTCAAGTTACTTCCAGGGTCCTGATGTTGTAAATCTCAGTTTTTAAAGCAGTTAGGGGCATCTGTTTAGTTGGTTCCGACTTGTATCTTAACTCTCACCATTGATGAGGCTCGACTGTACACATCAATGTACTTATCTCAGTATTTTCAGCAAAAATTTTTTTGATCTTCCCACATGCAAACCAGGATCCTGGATATTTATCTGATTCAATCACTTTGTCCATGAAATATGTTGAAAAACTTTTCAGAGAGGTGATATTAAACTTACTGAAAGGGTCAATAAACTGATGAAAAAATAAAAAATTAAAATGTGCAAATGTCTTGAATCAGATATAGAATAGTCATGTTTCGCAACCTCACTGAGCTGTTTTTTTTGTGCCAACCATACAGTTTCTAACATTGAAATCTCAAGTACGAGAATATTTGGAATGAAACATACCTCCAAAGTATGAAAGATATGTTTAGAAAAATAATACAGAAAAGCAAAGCTTAGCGACCTACTTTCCCCTATTCTTTTAGCCAAGTAACTGTGAATATGACTATTTGTTTTTCAGCCCTATCAAAAAATTTAATATTACATTTCTATTGTTATTTCTGACTGTAGGATTCAGCGTGTGAAAACGTAATACAACGTGATATTAACAGAACATTTCCTGCTCATGATTTCTTCAAGGAAAATGGTGGTCTTGGACAGGAGTCACTGTTTAAGATTTGCAAGGTATTGTTCTGTATCAAACAGAATGTATTTGTTTATCTTAGTCATGTGTTTATGAAAATCCCTATTATGTTTTTGCAAAGGTAATTAAATTTTATAAAAGTCTATTTTTTAATTACATGTTCTCCGCAAAGAATGGAATTAATTTAGAATGGTTCACAGAATGTTTTTATTGTTCAACCTTTTTAGTTTATGGCATGAATACCTTGGCCATCCTTAAAAAATTGTTGATTTTTTGTTGTGCAACTAACTCATTAAAAAATCCCATCATCACCCATCATGTATTTTTTGTCCTTTATTTCTGTTTTTGTCTTAAGTACTGGTATAAAATATGTTCTTCTATACCCATTGTTAAAAGTTTGAGATGCTTTACTACAAACCAACATTTTTTTAAGAATGACCCTATTTAACAAATGATGCTATTTATACCCTATTTTTTTTAGGCATATTCGGTGTATGATGAAGAGATTGGATATTGTCAAGGTCAATCGTTTCTTGCTGCGGCACTTCTCCTACACGTATGTATCACAAGTTTGACACTTGAACATGTCTTACTCAGTTAAATCAATGAAACTCTTCAATTAGAAAGTAAAGAAAGACTAAACTCAACCGGCCTTTCTCTTATTAAGGCAGCCATATTGGTTGGGTTTTGCATTTTGGAAATTTGGATTAGTTCCAAAGTTGGATTACCAGGTACAGCCGAGAATGGACAGAGACAGTCAAGGTGTGCCAAATGAATTGAAGTCAAGTGTCAATTTTTTTACTGAAATTAAACTGCTCTATTTTTTACTCTTATGTTTGAATGTTTATTACTTATTTTTTAACTATTTATCAGTAATCAAGTTTTAGTAAATTTACAAAACAAAAATGCATGTACTTGAAATTTTAATATGTCCCAGAAATGTTAACAAAATTGAAGACACCATGGATTGTTAATGAAATCACAATAGCATAATTCCATATTATATATCACATATAATTTCCACTTAACCCTTAATAATGAGATGCTCACAAGTAAGATTTGGCCTGTGCCTGACTGTCTTGCCTCTATAAATAAAGTGTTTATTGTTATTATTATTCCCCAGATGCCAGAAGAACAAGCATTTAGCGTCCTGGTGAAGATTATGTTTGACTATGGATTGCGAGATTTCTTCAGAAATGACTTCAGTGTTTTACATTTACATTTTTACCAGTTAGAACGACTGCTGCAGGTAAGCAAAAGTTCATATGGCCTGAAAAAAATAGTCATGTTTGAAGTTACTCAACCAATAAATTAGGGTAGGCCAGGGTCAGACAACTTTTCTATGTTTTTTCTAAACACCTTTTATGAGACTAGGAGGTGCAGTTCATCCCTAATTATGTTCTTTCTTTTGATTTTGCCTTAGTAACTTTTAGGTCGGTGGCAAAAAAAATAGGGTCAGTGGGATGACCTGAAACATGTCTATTTTTTTCTGGCCTTTCTTTTTAATCTAGCCTCCTGATATACACCAGAACATCATAATTTCTTAGTATATTTGAGGAAGTCATTTAAATATTGATATTTTTACAATTATTTTAGCATGGACATGATGGCTCTTTGTATTCAAATTATCTGTCAATCATTCCTGGATAAGTAATCAGTTTAAACAGTAATCAGAGCCCAACATAATATGGTTATTGTTAGTTTTGTAATGTTCATGACAACATCTGGGGTACTACTTGGCACAAAGACTGCTTAAAAGTGATTCAAACAAGAGATTACAAGAAGAATTATGTCAGGCTTTGTTGGCATTGTTTTCAACTATAATGCTATTTACTTATCCCTTATAACTCGGTAAACTGTCTTAAACTGCCTGTGTATATGGAAGGTTGACAAATCTTGACCAAGATTTTCAGACTAAATATCATGAATTCAGTCCAACGTTTTCTCAAACTTTGTCACCACTTGAAATGTTTTTGTACGTAAATCTGATTTCGGTATTACAGGATCAGCTCCCAGACGTATTTGACCATTTTATGGAGATGAGTTTAGAAGCACACATGTACGCATCACAGTGGTTCCTTACTTTGTTTACAGCAAAGTTTCCCTTGTTCATGGTCTTCCATATTCTGGATGTCTTTTTAAGCGAGGGACGCAATTACATTTTCAATGTAGCACTTGCTCTGTTAAAGGTATGTTGTAGAATTTTATAATTACTTATTCAATGTGGCACTCATACTGTTAAAGGTATGTTGTAGAATTTAATAATTACTTATTCAATGTGGCATTCATGCTTTTAAAGGTACGTTGTAGAATCTAATAATTACTTATTCAATGTAACATTCATAGTGTTAAAGTTACATTCACACATTAGGCGCATGTTATTATATCCATAATAGGGTCGAAAAATCAGGTGTGTCTTATACATAGTTGTTTAATTATTATTTTATTTATTATTATGGATTGTTTTCTAACATTAACCTGATGCTAATGCGTTGTAAAAAAAACAAAATAACTCTGTGAGGTTAGGATTTCTTTTTAATAGTGTTATTTATGTATAGTTATAGAACTCAAGCTCATATTATTTTTCTCTGTATAGTTTATTGAAATAGAAGTTTTTATCACCGTCTCAAAATATATTTGCTAGGCTAATGGACATAGAATTCATTGGATATGAATAATGCATTGATGAATGAGATTTATGTTCTCACCTCTTTGCTTTAAGATGTTTACAAAACTGCTCTTTATTCTGGATATCCTTAATGATGCTGTATTTTAACAATTTTGTAAGTTCTTATTAAAAAAGAAAATATTAAAAGGGTATTACCATGAAGCATTTTAAAAGATGATGTAAGACATTGGGTCATTTGAGAATGATAGTCAGAATGGCAATGTTGACTGTGTTCTGTTAATTAACTACAGTAAATCCTCGTAATCATGAGGAGTCATTGGAACAGATTACATGCTTGAGATAAACTTGTTGCTTGTAATAAAAAGGTATTTGTTTGTTGGTTGAAAATTATACACAACTAATAACCAGAAAATAAACAGGACTTTAAAAACTCCTCGGGATAAGTCAGGTGCTCTTGGTATCGATGCTCGTAATAATGAAGTTTTGTTGTATCTACATTTCTGTATCAACATTGCTTTCATACTTCTCAGGTGTCACGGAAAGATCTTCTAGCATTAGATTTTGAAGGAGTTCTGAAATACTTCCGTGTTCAGCTTCCGAAACGTTTCCGTACTGAAGAAGCGACTAAGGAATTCATGCAGACTGCTGTTAGTTGTAAGGTGAACGCTAGGAAACTTAAAAAATATGAGAAGGAGTACCTGGCCATCAAGGAACAAGAAATGCAACAAGAAGATCCGGTGGAAAGACTTGAGGTATGGTTTACCTCTCAAACTGCTTATTGATTAAGCCATGTGAGCTGAATATGTTAAAAAAAAAACTAGAGTCTAAGACAACACACTAATAAATACTCATTTCTAGAAGTAAAGTTTGTTTTATATTCATGCATAAAAATCATTAATTTCTCTGTAAAACTGTTGATGGTATTCTACTCTGTATGAAAGTTTTTAGACAGTCCTGTAGCTCTCCAAAAAAAGGTAACATTTTTGCTTCAGAACTCCTGGTTTTGAATTAAAAATCACCACATGTACAATACTACAATTCAGAAATAAATTCAAATCTTGTGGTTACCATATAAACCAACACTCACTCAATTTTTCTGATTTCTCAGAGAGAAAACAAACGTCTTATGGAGGCCAACATTCGTCTGGAACAAGAGAATGATGATATGGCACATGAACTTGTTGAGAGTAAATTAAAACTTGCCAAGAAACTCGATTCTGTAAGTATCTTCAGACATTGGTCTATGTGTGACTTAGTGGTATTTTGTAACAATTTAATTTTCTCTGATTTTGTGACATTTTGAAACAATGTTCTCTGATTTCATGTCATTTTGAAATAATTGTGAATTTGTGTCATTTTTAGAGTCAAGATCTGTGTGAAGACCTAACCAAAGAGTTGATGCAGACTAAGAAAAAATTAGTTGAAACTGAAGAGGAAAAACAGCGACTTGAACTTGAATCACAACAGGTAGGTTTGTCTCCGTAGCACTCAACTCTAATATGTCTTATATATTCCATTGATGAGATTTATCATAGAATGTGGTATTGCTGTGAGTTAATGTTTATCTGCAACCAATTAGATACATGTTATCAAAGTCTAGTCCCTATTAGTAAATTTATGGTTTTATGTTTTGGATTTGTATGATTTAGGTATGAATTTTTGTAAATCAGGAGCCTTTTTGGTCAAGTGGTTATGGTCTCTGACTTTTAATCATTTGCCCTTCTCCATTGTGAGTTCAAATCCAATCCAAGACCAGACAAACTCTCATTTGAGGAAATTGTTTTGCTAGCTCATAGGATTAATATGATTAAGACTGGGATAATTCTCCACTGTCAAAGCTGAAAATCACCAAATGACCGTGGCTGTTGGTGGGACGTTAAATCCTTGCAAACCTTTTTTCTACTGTTACAATGATTATGTATAATGTTGTGACTCTTGTAGGTGAAGGAAATGTGTAGAAGAGAACTAGAGAGGTTGGAAACAGACAACAGTCGTAACACTGCAATAATATCAGACTATAAACAGATATGTTCACAATTGAGTGAGAGGTTAGAAAAACAACAAACTGCATCCAAGAAAGAGTTGGAAGCGATTCGGGTAATTAAGTTTATCCATCTGTGAATGCCTGTTCAGACCTTTCAGCCATCCTAGCTTTTTTTTCCTAGTTTGCCTAGTTTGTTTTACAAATATACTGCCAGAAAGCTTGCCTGTTGATGCTATTTTTTGTCAAGAATTCTCTTAACTGATTAGATTTATTATGTTTGTATAAGTATCATATAATTATTGCATCTCAGTATAGGTTGGTTGTCACAAAACTCAGCTTGGTATTGAAGTACCCAGGCTGGAGAAAATAGTTATGTTTACAGTTACCTGACCTTTTTTGGAGCCGACCCTTACGTTTCTTACTGCAAAATCCAGAAATAAATATAACTATTTTGGGACGAATAGTACATCAAAGATACGTCTATTATATAGATATAGCTAATAAGTTATTTTATTGGAAAAAGTAAGCAAAATTTTTTGTACCTTCTTACCCTAACACTTATGGTCAGGTGACTGTAAGCAGGACAATTTTTTCTTAGCCTTTTCAGACAGTTTTGAATTCAACATGAGTTGAGACAATTATTTGTATTGTCATTTTTGTTGCAACTGTATTTGTGACTTTAAACGTTTTATGTTGTAATTTTTCTGTCTAAATTCCAGAGTAACGTAAAGTCATGTGATCGATGTTCAACCATGTTTGATTCTGATGGCAAGGTGCAGGTGACTGAACCTAAAATAGACCCTGAGAGTATAAACCCTCGAATTATGGACCTTGAGAGACACGTGCGTGACCTAGAGCTAGAACTCGCCCAAACTAAACTTGCCCTGGTGGAAGCTGAGTGCAAATCACAAGATTTAACACACCAATTAAACTCTGCAGTTACTGAAATCCAAGCTTCTAAGAATACCTGGTTTACAAAAACTTTGAATTCGATAAAGGAAGTTGCATCCACTCAGAAGAAGGACCCAAGTAAAGAATTACAGAGAAAAGATTCTGTTACAAAAGAATGAACCCAAAGGAGTATTATCAAGAAAAGAGTTTGTCTTAAGTGCTGAGTGTAGTTGAATGAAAGTTTTTTTGATAGTCTTTGTTGAGTAAATCTTTGTTTTTTTTGTCATATTTATAGAAATAAACATGTTTATTGTATGCTACTGATTTATCTCCCTTTGTATAGCTTAATATGATATTTATTAGTATTTAAAAGTATTCATTTGTCAATTCAGTATTGTGTATGCCACATTAATAATACATTAATACTTTGACTGTTTTATTCATGTAGAAAAAAGTGTTGATTTGAAGTTTTGATTCATAAAGCAAAAGAATCATGTATGATAAAAATAAAATACGGTCCCCAATGCTACTTAGTTAGGTTTGGAAATTGTGATAGTTCAGGTAGATAAAGAATGTGTTTGTGGAACTTAAATGTTTCAGATGCTAATCATTTTTGGGGGCTAGCATTTGTATTGTTGATATAATAGGAATTTACCCACTGCTTTTAAGAAGATCATTTCATGATTCAATCATGCAGTCAGTAAGATGCATTCAGTCAGTCATATGGAACTGATCTGGAGCTGTTCACAGTTTGTTAGCAATGTGTGTCAATTTAAATTTTTAATGCTACAGAAACTAAGGAAATTATATTTTAAATCCATTTTTTATAAAGTGTTGTCTGTAATCAATGTTTACCTTCATCTATTTCCTATATTAAACATTTATTTATTGGCATAAACCAATTGCTTTTAATATTGAAAAGATCTTGAGTTATACTAAAGCAAGCCCACTTAGAGCAGTAAATTAAGAACTTGGTCTTCAGACCTCTGATGTTTGAGTTCAAAGCCTGGGCATGGCACACATTATCTGGGCTGATTTGGTTAAAGACGTTACATCTAAGGTCATTCATCCTGTGTCAATGATCCTTGTGGTTCATATCGAGAAATTGACTGTCACTTGTGGAGAACAAAGTTAATACCAGTACAGAATCTGGAAAAACTGGTTTGGTTACATGCTCACTCGTGTATGACAGAAGTGTTGTTGAAAACTGGTGTTTAAGCCAAAAGATGTACAAAAATAATTCATTTGAATTATCCTAATGTATTGTCTGATGAATGCCCTGATTGAATCACATAAGATTATGATATTCATGCTTTGTGTAACATGGTTAATGTTTTTGATATATTTTCAATTTATATGTAAACGCTATTTTTCTGCAAACAGTCATATCTGTTCTGAATTTTTGTGTAGTTGACAATTTTTCTCCTAGTGTCATTTATGATGTAGGCTTTATATTTTTGTAGCCAGGCTTCAAATTTGCCTCAACTGGAACTAAACACTTCTGAAGCACTGTATTGAAACTTGCAGACTTAGAATCTAGGTACATGCAACATATTTATTACTCAAACAAAAACAATGAATCTGTGTATTAAAAGAAAATTTGCTGAAGGCAACTTCCCCTCAATGTTTCCCTTCTCCTCAAGTAACAAAAGTACATATATTCCTTTACATTTTGTGCTGAAAACTTGCTGACCACTTGTCTTAGTTTTCTTGATAGCTTGCTCATCAAATCTTTGTTTTTTTGTCATCATCCAATCATTTCTAGAGTTACGATTTTATTTAATACATTTTTGCTATAAACTGTGTTACTGTTATTGTATGATGGCGCACATGTTATAGATTAGTATTAATTAGTGTCCTAATTTTATTATTTGGTCATTAGAATGTTATTTATTTTTCATATTAATTTTAGTTATTTTGGATGCTTATTTTTAACATGTTAACCTTTGATTTGAACAGATTACTTACTTAGGATACACTGTATGATGTTAACATTGCATATCATTTATTTTGAACTAAATTCAGTGTTTTATGAGTTGTTATTTAGTAGTTGTCTAGGTAGAATTACCTCCCTTTATTTTGATAGAGAAAGTTTGGTATTGTTATCCATCATCTTTTGAAATTTTTACCTTATTTTATAATCCTAGTTGAAGAAAAAACATTCTTGTGGTTTGTTTCTAAGAAAAATCACCATTAATTGTAATAATTTAGTAAAGTGTCAGAAACCCAAGGATATTGTAGTGAATTTTGCAACTTGTCAAAAAATATAAAAGCATTTGATTGGTTCTTTCTGGGTGCTGTTTGAGAGTTGACCAATGATATTGCTGCATTCAGAGACTGGTCTTTAAACAAAGATTTGATTCGCATTTTAAAATTACAGTCTATGTGGTGAATCTGTAGTTATGTTTATTTGTGCAACACCCGTTCTAAGATCTCCAAGTATTTATTATTCTGGTCCCACATAAATTGCTGCATATAACATTGTCCATATTATTGAAGGAGGATTTTTTTCAACAAAATAATATCTTTATTTTACCAGTATGCTTTTGTTTATGGATAATTCAGTTATAATGTGTTCTTGTTAATGTCTTGTATATGACATATTTTAATTGAAGATTAGCATGCAAGGAAATGTGCAATCATTGTATATATATTTGTATATGTGTTGATTTCTGAGCTTTCTGTCACATGTTTGTATCATGTGACTTTTCGTCCTCTTTCTATTTAAAGGTACACTAGGAAGATTTGGTCTTCCCAGAAGTCTTGCCTCTGGCATCAATTTTTCATTAGTTTTATGCACTAATATGATGTTTAAGTAAATGTCATGGCAACCAGTTTGTTATTCTATACAAAATTGCTGTCATATTTTGCTGTAATATTGTCATTTCTTTACTATCTAATTAAGCATATCTTTAGTGTTTGGATAATAATGTTTGATCAATTTATATTGTATTGATTGATAGATTGATTGGTTTTACAGGTCTATCATGAAGCATGACTGGTCTTCACATTGTATTTGTACTCAAAGTAATGGCATGTAATACTTCAGTTCGGGATTTTTTAACTTAATGTGCTGTTTTTTCCTGGTTGTGTTGATGTCTCAGATAGAGCGATTGTTTCTTTTTTTTTCTTAAAGTAAATTGAGTATAATATTATACAAACTTGGAAATTTGTATGAGGAGTCAGTAAAAAAATGTTGTCAGATTTCTTGCCATGTAGCTAATTTTCTGTCGAATGGATGTTTGTCCGGTGAGAATAAAAAGACAATGTACAGTAAGTTTATTGTTTCATTCCTTTTTTTTTGATGATTTGACTGAAAACTGTTGCATTGGTCTTACTTCTGAAACTGAGTCAGTTTTGTGCTCATTGGTCGATATTTGCCATTATGCAGAATTCTAAATTTATATCTTTGACAACTTCGTTTATATTGTTGTTCACTTTTGGCAATAATCACCAATTTTGAAATTATTTATTGCTTTGTGAGTTCTGGGGTGTATTGTAGCAGATTTTGTCAACTTTGTTTGACCCATATGGTACAAATTGTTACATTAAGCAATTGTCTGAAATTGTACACAAAAAAGAAATATTTTTTTTGTAACTAATAATGCCACATTAGGGTACAGTGTGGAGATGATATGTTACAGTGTATTTGCATCTAAAATGGTCAAGATTGGAGATAAGTGACTTTGGGCATAGTCATGTACAGTCAAACCAATGAACAATGGCCACCCTTGGGAAAGACAAATTGTAGCCTTTATTGACAGTTGGCCCATATTTGGAGGTCAGTTTGTTCTTAATAACCTGTGATGGTTTTTCAAAGAATAGCCTTTATTCATAGGGTGGTCTTTATTTCGAGGTGGCTGCTAACACAGGTTTGACTGTATGTGTTACTTGTCCATTTGACCTTCTTCCATCCACATATGTCATGATAAACCATCCAACAGTCATACAAACCCCTTTGGTTAGAATTGATTTGTTTTCAGTTCTACATATTTTCAAATGTTATATTTTTAAACAGATATTAGATAGCAAAACATTATCAAAATATTTTACACTCTGTTTTAGAACTTTTTGGAACACCCAAAAATTTGGGATGGTCAATGTTATCATACCTGGTGATAGTTCTCAGTACAGTAAAACCTCACTTAGCAACCATTTCAATATTAAGACCACCTCATTTTAAGACCATTTATATTCAAACCGGTTTTCAGTATTTCTTCTACACTTAAACTTGGTGATCAGACCACCTTTATATTAAGATTAATTATTGTGGTCCCAAAGGTGGTCTTGATAAGGAGGTTTTACTGTATTTGTGTGGCGGACTTGTATGTGATATTTGCACAGATGATCAAAAACCATTTGATTTAAACTTCATTGTTAAGTATAGTATTTAATACTATAATTATCAGGAAAATTTTTTCTGTTATTGTTAAGAATACAATGATACAGAAATGTTTTATGAACCAGTGTTAGATCTTGTATGGTGATCAAAATTACAAGGAGGCTAAAATGTCTTATAAAATGGTCATTGCAAAATAGTTATTTAAGAATTAAGGCCGAAACTGAAGCTTCTGTGAGGTCAAAATGTCAGAGTTTACGATACAGTGTTTTTGTAAAATTTTCTATCAGTTTCATTTTAAAATCAACTCTTTAATTGAACTATAATTGTTAAAATGAAAAACAGGGGTTATGATCCCTTTGAATCCAATTCAAGCCCTATTTAGTATGAATATTAATCTTTCATAAAAAAGTTAGATTCTAGTATTCGTTATTGATCTGAATTTTCTGTACGATTTTATCCTTGCGATATGTGTTCTGTCTCATAAACTGTACCACTTTTGTTTATATATACATTATGCTTCAAGTATGTTGTGCGCTTTACAGCTTCGTATGCACAACAGAGTTTCCCACCGATAAATATGTTGTCTATAACAGTATAACTAATAAAAAAAATATGATAAACTGATTATATTTGTGTTGGTTGGTTTATGATTCTTAATACATCTGTCACCACCTTCCCACCTGGCATAGGAAGGCTTGTCTACCTGGTTAGGATAGAAAAAAAGTAGTCAAGGTTACGGATACTTGACAAAAAAAATAGATGATGTAGGTCTTGAAACTTTCCTTTTTTCTCAAAACTTACCTTTCCTACTTTGAAGAAACAATTCATCCCAAAATATTTCATGCTTTGAATTTTGCTGTTAGAAACTTTAGTCAGTATCTGAAAAAATAGGGTTGGTCAAGTAAACAGAAACACATTTTTGCGGGCCTTAGTATATATAGTCATGCTGATATGTTAACCACAGTGATTCACATAATCAATGACTAAGAGAATGAAGCTATTACATTAGGAATATGATTTTAACTCATAATTGGTTTTTAATTGGGATATTTTAAACAAAAAGGTTCAGCTGCACTCTAGATCTGCTGAAAAATGATATTTTTGCTGGATGGGTTATGTATTTTTCTCCCATAGGGTGTTGATGCAATCACACCCCTACCATGCCCAAAGTCACTTATCTCCTATCTCTGATTCATTCTTCAGGCGCCAGTTACTGTTAGAACAAGGCTGGTACAGTTCTAGCCTGCTCCCCAGATCTGTTGAGCAACAGTTAACTGACATTTTTTTCATACTTGAAGATTGAACCAGATGATCAATTTTGTGCTCTACCAGCTCTACTTCATTTTGGTATAAAATTAACAATCTTGAGTTTATGGCTAATCTCCAAGAACAGCCTGTTAATAGGCTAGGATAAAGACTGAGATCAGTAACAATCAGATGCTTGATTTTTTACATTTTCTACAACTTTGTACAGGTTGTTAACTCAACCTTCAGCTTTTTGTAGCGCCTTCTTCAAACTTTGTAAACAGACCGGTGTTTCGGTACATTTCCGCCCACCTCAGATTGAAGTTAGCCATATGCTACATCATTACAATGAAATACGTTATCATAAACGATATTATACAGCCTCTATGTCAAGTGGTGAGATAGTATCTGGAGCAGGAAAACAGCTGGGATACTTTATTGATCAAAACATTCAGTAATCAATACAACAAGTATGGAAAGTCAAGTTTGTCAAACATGTTCTTGTGAAAATTATTTAATTTCCTAGTAAGTGCAATACTACCGCAATAGATTCAGAAACCTGAAATGGGATGAAAAGGCCATCATTAAAAAATTGTTTGTTTGCAGTTATGCAACTGACTTATTAAAATATCACCTGACCCTTAATTTTTTTTGCAATTCTGACAAAAGGATTTTTCCATTCTTTATTCCTTTTTCATACAAGCTCATATTAATGTTAATGGAAAAATGTCCGCCTACCTAGTTGTAGATACTCACTGTTAAACGTTTGTGTTGTGCAAACCAAAGGATGGCATAATATACAAAGTACACAAAATAAACAACTAAAGCATGTATTTATTTTCAGTATTTTTATTTATAGGCATCAACAATCTTATACACATGGTAATTGCTATTTGATTTTTCATATAAACTTAGACCAACTTTATAATTCCAACATAAAACTTTTGAATCACAATATTAGTTGACAAAATATACAAGGGAAGGCATAAGGAAGTAGAATCAAGTTGTTATGTTAATATATGTTACATCTATAGTAATTTTTGAACAACCCTCATAGAAATATTGCACAGTTGGTGTCCCACAAATCACAGTTATGTTTCATCAATATGTAACCCAGAGGACAAACGCAGTAACAATATTGTTATCTTCAGCAAACAATGGCAGGTCAGTGCTATTATTTTCCTTGTTAATTAAAACTTGTTTTAAATGTTCATTTTTATTGATTGTTAATTGTAATACTTAAAACTTTAGCAGATTTTTTTTCGGTAATCATCAACTATTTAAATGAAATGATTTGATTAATGAAATTTTGTATGTTATTCCTATGTTCTATTGAAATGCTTTGAAAGTTCATGAACTTAACACTGTTTTTTTTCACTCTTGTTTTCTTATAATAGAAAGGAGTAAAAAATCATTGTAGTATACTTTTATGAAATGCTGACATATCATGCTCATTCTGAATTTAGAATGTTACCAGACTTATTTCCTACAAATTAAGTTCATGCAACAAAACTAGTACATTTACACTTAAGAAATATTGCCTTAATGAACAGTCGGTTTCTGTGCAGAAATATACTAAGTTTTACAATACAAATATTCTTAAAGTGGTCATTGTTAACATAATGACATTTATTTACAGGTGGCTGTTAATAAAGTTTTTACCATGAGTAGTAAATTAAAGCAATTTCTTTGAAGCAGAATTAAAATGGGGAACAGGTAACATTGGAAATTTTAGTCCAAGATAACAATTTCATAAAGATTTTGCCATAAATGTTTTGCAGTTTCCTTTTAAGTGCTAACTCATGTATTTGTATCTATTTTTTTCAGGGCTAACAAAACCAAAACAATATGATTGGAAGGATTCAAATCTGGCCATGTTTGGTTCTGATACAGAAAAAGATGTGAAAAGTAAGTTCTTATGTTATGCTCAAATCATTGCATTCTCTTACATACGAGTAGTCCATCAACCCTTTAAAATTACACCTGCATTATTATATTGTCATGTTTAATGGCAAACAATATTTACCCTAATCAAATTATATTTTGTATGCGACTATCAATGAAGATGTATTACATGATGAAATTTAAAACCATGCATGCAAGAGCCAATCTTATCTCCTCATAACACATCAGCTAATGTGCATTTAGCAAACTTTAAGGAAATCTAGAAGCACTTGGCTTACATCACAATCAAGCCTAAAAAACTGGTCTTTTGTGGTATATACAGTAAATCTCGAAAAATGAAACCACGTTCAGAACCTGAAAAATCATTCATAATTATGAGGTGGTCTCATTATCTAGTTATTGGGAACCAGTCCAAAAATAAGCGGTTGTTTGAAGTAGATGGTTGTAATGTTGGGGTGGTTATTATGTGAGTTTTACTGTACTCATCTGAACTATGTTTTCAAATTACAGACACTTTAAATTACTTTCAATACAGGGGAGTTATGTATCAAGGGGAGTTATGGTAATGAAAGCTGGTCCGAAAATAAGTGGTTGTTTGAAAAGGCAGTCTCAATATTTAGGTGGTCACTATATTAAAGTGGTCACAATATTTAGGTGGTCACAATATATAGATGGTCACTATATTTAGGTTGGTCACTATATTAAAGTGGTCACAATATATAGGTGGTCACTATATTTAGGTGGTCACTATATTTAGGTGGTCACTATATATAGATGGTCACAATATATAGGTTGGTCATTATATTTAGGTGGTCACTATATTTAGGTGGTCACTATATTAAAGTGGTCACTATATTTAGGTGGTCACTATATATAGGTGGTCACTATATATAGGTGGTCACTATATATAGGTGATCACTGTATTTAGGTGGTCACTACATTTAGGAGGTCACTATATGTAGGTGGTCACTATATATAGGTGGTCACTATATTTAGGTGTTCACTATATATAGGTGGTCACAATACTTAGGAGGTCACTATATTTAGGTGGTCACTATATTTAGGTGGTCTCAATATTAAGATGTTTGCTATTTGAGGTTTTACTGTATAAGCTTATTATTCCTTTTACTTCAGAATCATCAGCTGAGGCGGAACCAGCTTGGAGAAATGCAGGATCCAAACCAGGACTTCAGATATGGAGAATTGTTGTAAGTTTATACATATGTTATCCAAATGAGCATTTAAAATTCACTTTGAATATCTGATTGAATACTGAAAAAATAAATCCTAAAAGTATATTTTACAAATATGATAAAGAACTGATAAATGAACTTGGGACATAATTATGCTCATAGCGGGACGATATGATGGGTTAACCCCTCTGGCTGCTTGGGGTCATGGAAAATTTTTAGATTAGAACTCAAATGGTGAGCCTTAATGTGTATTTGGGCGGGATTAGGGGCAGTAAATACAATTTATTTGGACCACACAATATCATGTTACCCTGTAAATTGATCAGATCTGGTAGACTGACGCTGAGTTGATGTAATTAGCTTTTAACTTAGATGCCATTTTTGGCCATATTTATCATTTCACTTTTTAAATTGATGTTACGCATGTGTATATCACTGACTATGCCTCTGGAGCTAAAGTGTTTACTTTGGGTACCAGGACCAGGACCAGGACCAGACACAAGCATGTACTGCGTCATGCCATTTACGAAGCATACTGCATAATAAACATATAATATGCATATATATCATTGATAAAATGATTCATTGTACCTAGAAACTTAAACAATTGTTTTGAAGGCTGACCCAAGTGTTTCATTCAGGGATAAAATCCTTATTTATTGTCAATATACCACAACCTGTTGTAAACCCATAATAACAGTTAATACTATATATCAATTCAGACAATGAATAATGTCATGTATCATGTTTGGAGTGTTTGGATTTCAAAACATGTCACAGCTTTCATTATTGTCTGCATGTGTTTGTTTAGATGAAACTGTCAATATTACTTTGATACTGCTGTTCAAAATTATTAAATGTACACCATATATATATAATATGAATGGTGGCCCTGTATGCATATGAAAGGAGGCTCATTGGATCAAACATCATTAATATAACAAGGCGCAGTCTGTAGCTATATCAGAGTACTGAAAAAACGAAAATTTGCCGGTCAAGACAGAATTTCAAGTTCCCAGACTGATTTCAGTAGTGAAAATTGATTAAAAAATTGGTCCATAAACGTTCTATAAATTTCAGTGCAAAATTGCTCAGTACGAGCAAAATGTCTCATTTGCATTTGATTTGTCAGTTAAAGATATTGAGATATAGCTGCTATATCTATCTTATTATCTTTAACTGACAAATCGAATGCATGCATATCATATTCTTCTATAACAAGTGTTAGAATTAACAAAAGTAATTAATTGTCATCTATGATTTGATCTGAGTGGCTTTTTACGTACGCTTTGGACATTCTAACATACATGTATTTCAGTCACCAGTATACATAGGCTCACAGGCAGCTATTTACTCTTCATGTAGTTTATCATATACTGGCCGTCATAAAAAAGTAACCAGTAGGTGATGTTGGTATAAAATAGACAAAGCGCATGTAATCGAGATGAATTTACTTCTGGAAATAGCTGAAACATTTCATGATATAGTTTATCTATTATTGACCATAAAATTGCTGTATACCATTAAAATTTCAAGGTTAGTATATAAGGCCACAATAGAAGAATTTTTATGATGGTTACTTCCTTATGATGTCCAGTATATTAGCTCGCTACTTCAAAATACAAGATGATAAGGTATACTATTTTAAAACTACATGTATAATATTAAGTATCTCTCTTTGACAATTTGACTGCAGGTGTCGAACCTACCTAAAGTCACTTTACTTACTAGGTGATAAAATGTATGAAAATTTATCTGTTGTTTAATAGAGGAATTAGAGGTAATTAGTGCTGCTCAATAATTAACCCTTTGCCTCATAATACCACATTTCCCCACATCTGAAGCAGACTTTTGAACTTTTGAAAACATTGTGGCAAAAGAAGCCATTGCTTGTACTGAGTCATGGCTTCTTTTGCCACAATGTTTTCCACACTGTCGGAGAGAAATAACCCAATTTTCTTAAATAAATTGATGTTTTGTATATTTGATTTGAATTTGGAAGAGTCCAGAATATGCTTATGAGGCAAAGGGTTAAGGAGCATTGGCTAGGTCAACAGACCTTCTGTCATGACTGAAAAACTGCTGATAATCAGTGTCACCCCAACACAACACAGAACATATCTAAAACAGGAGTGATGTTAAACTTGGACAACAGATTGCTATTTAATTGATGAAACATCTGTGACTCCCTATCTGCATGAATTCATCTATGCAGAACTATATAATAAACTAGCTTCACATAGATTAGCATCATATCAAAAGTCAAGTTTCCTCCTACGCATTAATAAAAAGAAATTTTATATGTGCATGTACACAGTCATATAATGTAATGGACTTTATACATATCTATTCATTAAAATCAACTGATGAGGAAAAATAATTTAATACACTTGAAGTGTTAAATGTGATAACAGAAGCAGACTTAATACATAGAGTAAACATGCATTATTTAAATGTACCTACACCAGGGTTTTTCATTGCGGTGCATGTTTGTGCATTTATGTTCATTTTTGCAAAATGACCAATGAAATGTCAAGTTTCAACTTAAATTAGGTCCACGTAATGTAAACTCCCTACTAAAATCAACCATGTTGTTATGACACACAAAAATCTAAGAGCATGACATTGAATTTGTTCTGAACAGCTTTGACAATATTGCTATATTTTCTGTCACATTACCATAGAAAGCATATAACTTGTTCAGGCCTCTTGTCCAAAGTTCAAGGTCATCTATACTGCATTCTATTGTCCTAGCTAATAAGATGGACGTTTTGACCTATTAGATGTGAAAATTTTATCATAACCTATTATTGATAGAAGGTGTGTCTGTATCTTTTCATTTAGAACTTTAAGGTGACACATTGGCCAAAAGATGACTATGGAAAATTCTATGATGGGGATTCATACATCATTTTGAATGTAAGTACAGAAAACACAAAGATGGTATTTTAATGACTATTTCTTTTAATCATCAGGCCGCGGCTATGGTCCAGTGGTTAGAGCTCTGCACTTGTAACCCGGTCATGGCAGGCCATATCCTTCTATGAAAATTTGACAAAAATGTCTATTTTTCTCTATATGTGGAGAAGTTGCCGGTACTACATTAAATTACATACATACACAACACACGCTTCAACAGCATTATTAATTGTATTAGTAGAAATTGACTGGGTGGAAGCCATTGGAGGACATGCTCCTGAGTGGATTGGCCATCCTTAGCATAGAATTGCATAGAAATCCCCCAGCCATTGTTTATCATTGTTAATTGTATGTTAGGAGATTAATACCAGGAGATTAATGTATATGGTTGTATTGTATAGCAGTATATAGAACTAATACATGTAGTTATCTATCAATTCAATGAGATTGATTTTTAAGTGTTTTGTGATTACATCTTGACTTTATTTCCATCTAAATATATATAATAAAATCATCTACTCATCTACCACGAAAATGAAAAGATTTTAGGTTTCATGAAGAACTATTTCTTTAATACCGCTAAATGTCAAGCTTTTATAGTGTGCCACGCAACATTACTTTCAGTCATACACAGAGGAGGATTCAGACCTGTTGTTGTATGATGTACATTTTTGGATTGGTAAATACAGCACACAGGTATAAGTAAATTCATATTTATAAAGTTCTATTATAACTATTGTATGCATAATAACTTTCTTTCTGAGAGTACGGCCAACAAGAAGGCACCAGCTAGACCATGTTCGTAGCTATGGTTACACGACTTGTCATACACATACATCACATAGGATTTATACGATATTGAGTTCTTTTTGTAAGCAATGTTTTCAGTATTGCAGTAATCCAACTAATTTGACTGTTTGTGTCGGCAAAACGTTTTTTTTGTTGTTGTTTGGCCCTGTTTTGCTTAATTCTGAAATCTGAAATCAAAAAATTGAATAAGTAAGGCTTGATCAGCAGCATATCTTTGAAAATGTCCTATATTTAGAATATTGTATCCAGTGTGTTTTTGTGTCAGGAAAGGTTTCTGCATTTATGTATGTATAATACTTTTCTATCTGTATTTGCAGCCACCTCCAAATAAAGGCCACTCTGCAAATAAAGGCCACTCTTTGAAACCTGTCATTGCTTATTTAGAACAAACTGACCTCCAAATAAAGGCCATCTGTCAATAAATGCCACATTTTGTCTTTCCAAAGGGTGGCCTTTGTTCACAGGTTTGTACGTAGTGACAAAAGAGATTGTGCTATGACTCTTTCACATTTCTTGACATATTTTGTCAATTTTTCAGGATGAATATGGAACTGCTGCTTATAAAACAGTTGAACTGGACATTTTTCTGGATGACAGACCAATACAACACAGGGAAGTTCAAGGTCACGAATCAAAATTGTTTAAATCATACTTCAACCCAATCACGTGAGTACAAGCATATCTTATAGATATTTTGTTCTTCAATGGTGAAAAATTGGACTACAAGGAAATGACATAAATGATCCTCTGGTTTCTGTGTTGTATTTTACAGGTGTACCATCAAATCTTGAGATAATGGATGCCTGTTTATAAGAGCCAGTAAACATATGGTCAAAGTACTTGTTTGTTTGTTTGCTTGCTTGTTCACTTGTTTGTTTGTTTGTTTTTATGTGACATTGTCACTGGGTTTAAAGCCATTTTTCAACAATTTTTCAGGTATATATGGAGGCCAGTTCACCTAACCAGTTCTCCAGGACTGTAAACTAACTAGTTCTAACTTAACCTTCCACAAAGAGCCGGCAACTTCTCCACATGTGGTGAAAAATTGACACTTTTTGTCAAATTTTCATAGAAGGGTATGACCTGCCACAACCAGGATTTGAATCCGTTTACAAGTCCAGAGCACTTACCACTGGACCATGGTCGTGGCCCAGTGGTCAAGGTC
This sequence comes from Lutraria rhynchaena, assembly GCA_008271625.1. NCBI lineage: Eukaryota > Metazoa > Mollusca > Bivalvia > Venerida > Mactridae > Lutraria > Lutraria rhynchaena. The sequence goes on along the minus strand of VIBL01000001.1, from coordinate 11,034,081 downwards.
TTCTCGTTTGTGCTCATATATTGATATGATCAGGCTTTCCTGCAGTATATTTGAAAGAATCTAGTAGAAAACTAGGAAAAGACTAGGAATGCTGGAAATCCTGTATGACAGACAAAATAAACCTCTCTTTGTTAAGCTATTATGTTGTATTTTTAGAATTACCAAAGGTCTTTTTTATTATATTGGGAAATTATTTGATAATTTCAGTAATATTTTACCTTAAATGTTTTGTCTGCATGTGATATGTTTCTAATTTTGTTTCCAGAATTTTGCGAGGCGGGGCAGAAAGTGGTTTTAAGAAAGTGGAACCAACTCAGTACCAGCCTAGACTCTTACATTTCCATGGTGACCGAAAACATGTTGAGGTCAGAGAGGTATAATTAAATTACTTTTCAGAGGACATTGGAATTAATATGTTGCTCTCAAACCAGGATTTGAACCCAAAGATTGCACTGCTTTCTTGTATTAAATGTACCTTTGCCTTCCTTCCAGTTTTTAGGATCAACCTATCAGTCTGCTTAGGAAAAGAATGGTCCTTATTGTAAACTGGAATTTTATGAGATCGTTTCACATTTTTGGTACATTTGATTTTTTTTCAGATCCCTCGTTGTCGGGATTTGTTGGATTCATCTGATGTCTATATCTTGGATCTGGGTCTAAAGATATATCAATGGAATGGACGGACAAGCAATAAGGATGAAAGATTCAGGGTGAGATCATGTGCCATGATCATTTGGACAATCTTTCTTTTCATTGTGTAAAATATTGTTACGATTATTAATTGTTATATTGTTGAAGCAATTATTAAATTTTGCTGTATTATTCACTTCATAAAAAATTGGAACATTTTTGTATGACTGATTAATACAAATGAACTCTTTTAGCCCTTTAGCTCATAATACCGCAATTCCCCACATCTGAAGCAGACGACTTTTGAAAACACTGTGGCAAAAGAAGCCACTACTTGTAATGAGCCATAGCTTCTTTGCCACAATGTTTTCCACTCTGTCAGAGAGAAACAACCCAATTTCTAAAATAAATTGATGTTTTGTACATTTGCTTTTAAGTTAAAAGAGTCCAAAATATGCTTATGAAGCAAAGGATTAATGTACCAAACAGAAATAAGTTTGTTTGATTTGAATATGTATATAGTTTGTTTAATTTTCTTTATACCAATTTGTAGCTTAGACTACATACATCTCTGCATGAATCTAAACTCCAATAACCTTTTTACACTTGTGTGTCTTCTTCATGACATAATAGACTCAGTGATTGATAACTTTGAAGTTTTACTCTTCTTGTAATGAAAGGCAATGACTTCAATGTCTATAGCAAAGAAACAAAGAAGGGGCATGTTTGGGGAAAATTTATACCTCCCTGTATCTGATTCTACACTATATCAGAGTTCACTTTAACTTTAATTTACTGTACATGCAGTTGAATACATGTGTTTCCATCAAACTTCGTATGAATAAAATTATCATTTTGATTGATTTCAGGCAGCAGGTTACGTGAATCAAATCAAACAAGAAAGAGGAAAAAGTAAATCGGAGACGCTTGATGAAGGAATGTTTTCATGTGTATGTGGGTTGTTTATAAACTATGTCAGCTGTGTTTATATACAGCCTAATCTTTATCTAAAGCCACTTGTGCTGTGATTGAAAGCTATCATGCAAACAAGGCCCCCTCTTGGATACATTTATTGATTGAAAAGAACAACAAGTCCTTGAATAACTGTCATATTCTTATCCCTTTTGTGTACATGTATTTTATAACTACAGGTTAGAGATGTGCCCAAATTTATACTTCACTGTTGTCATGTTAATTTATTCCCGTTTTGGCTAGTATGACATTTTATACACCTTGGAAAAAAATGCTGTACTCCAAAATGTTATCTCCCTCAAACAAAGAATTTCAGTGCTTGACATGGCATGTCATTACAGTGGAACCCCTCCAAACCAGGTCATTTGGCCAGTTTAGAGGGGATGCCAGTTTAGAGGAGATTTTTGTATTAGTCTTTAGCACATGTGCAAATGTACTCGTAATGTCCATTCTGTAGCTACTTATAGCATTTTAGCATGTAAATTGCTGACCGACAGCAGATTTTTATGTACATAAACCAGTTTATCATGAGCATAACACTGCCATGATAAACACTTTGAGGCATGGTAAAATTGTTGACAGGTCTAGAGGGGAACTTTTCCACTGAATTGACCGCTTTTTGTACGAAATCTTGGCCGGTTTATGGAATGGAGAGGAAATGGGTCCACAGTGGTGAATTATATAGCAATAAAGTCGGAACCAAACAATTGGCCAATAAAGAGAGGAAACCAGTTTATCAAGGAACCGGCTTAGGGGGCTTCCACTGTATTGATAATTCTAGCATTCTTTTACATCAAAAGAGGATACTTTTCCATAAACAAAGAGGGAAGCATTGTAACAATGCTGAATAAATTCTTAGATTTTTATATCTGAGATACCTCTAATGATGATCAGATATGAATAAATCTATTTCAGGGAGATACATGTAGAAAAGCATTATTTCAGATTGATATTGGCTAGATCTATTTGGACAGTATATTAGTGTATTTGTTTTTTTACCAGGGTATGTTCTACTCCAAACTGGATGAAGTGGCTGATGTATGTGACAGGGAGCAGCCTGATACCACAGCAAGTGAAGGATCAAAAAAACTATTCAGGTTCCTGCGCATGTGGTTACTCACATAATATTCCCTTTCAGTCTACTAACATTAAAATCTAACCAATTTTTACATAGGGGGCTAGCGCATTGAAGGGATGGTATATAATAGTGTATTAGGCCTAAAATGGCCATACAAACCAAAACACCTGTATCATATATATATATGTGATGATTTTTATATGCACTTCTAAAACTTTGAATTGTGATGTCTAATTTTTACATTGGTTTACAATGTGGTAAAATTGTTTAAAAATATTTTCATTGAATTTTGTTGCTGAAGGAAATTAATACTGCATTTGTTCTCAATAAATTATTGCTTTAAGTGTTCAGTACCAACAAACAACAATACTTGAAATAGTTTTTTGGAATTTACTAGAATAAGTAAATTGACTTTGGGTTAAAATGATAAATTCAATAATATAATCTAACACACATACTTTTTCTTGATCTTATTCATAAAACAAATTTGCTCTATTTTCTTAACAAATGATATCATTCTTGTTCATAAGAAATCAGGATTTTTGGTGTCATTTCCCCTTGAATTTGAAAAAAATGACTGTTGATGTGATATTAAACCCTAGTGAAGGAAAAAACATACCTTTACTAGAAGAATGCATTTGTTTCATATTCAGATTATCTGATGAAACTGGTGATATCACCTTTAAACTAGAAAAGGAGGGTCAGATAACTCATGGTGACCTTGACACAAAGGTGAGTTGTGTTTGCTTTCCTACCAAACTAAAATCCAAGAGCCAATTAAATAAATGACTATAACAATATAGATCTAGGACCATCCTTAACCCTATTTGTCTCAATTTCATTCAGAATTACAGTCAAATCTCTCCAATTTGTGCTTATCTAGACCAAGGGACTGAGTATCTAACTAAACGTTTATACATGCATCTTTTTGTCCTTTCCTCAGGACGTGTTCATCCTGGATACATGCCTGGATGTGTTTGTGTGGATTGGACTAGAAACAACAGATAATGAAAGAAAGAATGCTATGGTGTATGCTCATGTAAGAACACCTGAAATGTTTTAATTTATTTCGATATTATCTTCCTTTTATCAATAATAGTAATAAATAAATTATAATTTATAAATAATAATTGATGCAAGCTAACTGTGACATTGTGAATGCATTAATTACTGATGATAAACTCTTACAGAATTCAAGGATATTACATTGTGTTTCTTTGAGTAACCTTTGCCATTGGTCAGTACTAAGATTTATTTATGCAAAATTATCATGCATTCATCTAATAAACTAACATTTTAAAGTATCCATTTGTTGACACAGTTTGACTGATATGTTTTATGATTTTTGTAAGCAATTGTCTGTCTCTTGTTTACAGAACTATCTGATGAAAACAGATCATCCATTATTGCCTATTACCTGCATCAGTGAGTCCAAAAAATCACACAATTTTGAAGTGGCGCTCACAGCTTGAAAATGTCAGTTACAGTCTGTGAAAAAACTACAACATCCTGTGCTTACTATTAACAAACAAAACACCTTTTATGCAGGAACAAGCCAGATCAATTGTATATATTTGAGACATTCACTTTAACATCTTGCAAAAAGAAGTAAGAATCATTACTCAAACCTAACATATAGCAAACATACTTTTTGGTTTTAAAAAATGTCATTTTTGCTGAGATGTGTGCATAAAATGACACAGTGAAAATGTATTCACCACATATAATCTTAATGCATTTTTCATTTATATCATTAAATTACAAAATTGATCTTTCATTCATAGAAACATTATATTTGAATGAACTTTTGTAAAATATATTCTTTTCTGGCTGTATTCCATTATAAAATATGGGAGCATTACATATTAAAGCTTTCACTCAAAATGTTATTGTTTAATTAATATTTAAACCTACTGAACATAACTTAAGGATTTGTTATTAAAGCATTTTACTTTGAGTCACAATTATTCCCTTTTCAAGTAATGGCTAGGATGTTAATTAGAAAAGGGACATTAATTTGGGAATATTCAGTAATTAGAATAAGTATGTTTAACTGAAATCTTAATGGACAATATAACTATTAGATATCATTTTGGAACAAGTGAATTTTTTTTGCCTGTTTCAATGTATCATTAAAACATTTTGTTCTTGCACACTTTTGTGATTACATGTATTTCTTTTATTGTTGCTATGTTGTTTCTTATTGTGTTAATTTTCTGGTAATAAAGTTATGAGATTTTGAAAATGACTTCCATTAATTGTATTTCCAATTAAAGGAGATGATTATAAAATGTAGATGTATTAAAAAGGCCAGGGATTCTACATTACAACGTAAGGTCCCTGATAAGGCCATCCTTAGAAAAATGTTGTTTTTTATTGGTTATGAAACCCAAACTTTTAACATTATTTTGGGTGTAACATAATATGCTTGTTCTGACAATGAAAAGCTGGAATAAAGAACGAAAAAATTGTCATCAAAATAGCTAAAAAAAATTTGGTCGTGGGATTTTTTGATGAGTCATTTGTGAAACTGCAAACCAACAATTCTTTAAGGATAGACACATGAATTTGTAAAGCCCATTCTGTCAATAAGTACAATGTTGTAATATAGAGTCCATCAGGGACTGTAATGTAGAGTCCCTGAGTCCATATATATGATCTCTATATCTGTATCTGTAGATTTATGTAGAAAGGCCACTTCTACAGGAATGAGCGGCCTAAAAGTGGCATAGGAGGGCTTCTCTGAATCCCTTGACTGTCTCACAGTGCACATTTTCTTTGTCCAGATTGTTCCAATTTACTAGTGTCTCCACAAAAAATCAGTGGCTAAATTGTTTAGTGAGAAAAGCTTGAGTAACAAAGCACTTAGAGTTTCAGTTTATATGTTTTTGATTATGTTGTCAGTATCAGAGTCTGGTATCATTTTTTAGATCTATAAATAACAGGGTCACTCAAATAGAAATTTGACAGTCCCTGAAAATAATAAAATGATCATCAGTCCTACATTGAAAGAAAATTCAAGAGAAAATACATTACGACCATAAAAATGTCTAGAACAAGATATAACATATAATCAATTTTAGTTGAAAGACTACATCTCGACTGATTCTTTTTGTTGTTTTCCTTCTTGCTTGTGATTTAGACAAGTTTATGTTCTTTGCTACATTGAAGTCAAACTGGTTCTCGTTCCATGTTTCTCAAAGTATAAACGGAAACCAGTTTGTGGATTCATTCGGAATCCTTTGACCATCTAAATAGAGGTACTCAATCTATCGAGGCGTTCCGAATGCCATGGATTTACCCGCCGGTTGGGAAAAACACACGAGTCGATCCTCAGGTAACTGTTATTTGGCAGTGGTATAAAATGTGATTAGGTTTATGACTAACAAATCCCTTCATTTATTTCGAAATGAGTATCATTCAATTTAGTTGTGCTGTTAACTGGGCATTTTCTTGAAATAGGCCCCGGAAAATGGTTTTTCATTTTCATTATGATAATGAATTCCAAGCTATTTAGTTCAAAGAGGGTTAATAGCAGATAGAATGGATAAGGAAAATATCAGCTATTAAACTCCTACAAAAAGCTAGGAAATTACGATTTTTAAATGACTGGTGACATGTTGAGATACATATGTAATATATTTTCGCGATTTCCATTAATTTGGGTCATACGCCGCTTATTTTTGTTATTGGAGAAACTGTTGAAAGATAAGGAGATATATCCTGAATGAAAATCTTATGAATATGGTTGTTGAGGATACATTTAGATGAGTATTTTATTCATTATTTTAGGGTGATTCTTAGAGTTCCTGGATTTAATACTACTTGCGGTTGGCCTTTTCATATTGCATCAGTTTTAGATATTCATTATTTTTGTAATATTTACATAATGCCTGTATATACTGTTTACCTGTTTTAATTATTGACCTTTTTTCCCCAAAAACGAAAGAAATTTTGAATTGAAAATGAGCCATTTTCTTGTATGCATGTGTCAGTTTGTTAAAAAAAATCACAGAAGTATGACCAAAAAAAATCATTTTCCTACTTTGGATAGTATAATCAATTTGTTTACTGGCCTCTAAATTGTTACAAATGTAATTATGTATTTTTTTCTGACTGTACAGGAATTTAAATGTTTATAACTGTTCAATGACTGGTGCTGTAGTGTGAGAAAATTGGTGCCATCCTCTGTGGACACTTACTTTTGAACGTTATCAAGTACCTTCACAGGCTTCTACATGCATAGGGCATAATATTTTTGTGTGTGGATCCTTAGTTGTTTTAAAATTTGATCAAAACAAGCAATGTTGCCAGAATTAAAGTGTACAGTATATCAGTTATCACAATACGTCAAACATATCTCTGACTTTTAATTTATGTGTGAATTCTATTAAAAAGATTAATAATTTGTTCTTCATTTTAGGTCGTGACTATTATTTGAATATTTATACCAAGGAAAGTCAGTGGGAAGTACCAACCTCATCAGCTAAACAGCAAAGTATGGCTCAAGTAGGGTGTTCACATCTTCTTGTTAAACACAGGGATTCCCGAAGACCTGCATCATGGAGGGAGGAAAATATTACTCGATCAAAGGAGGAAGCTCTTCAAATACTAAATGGTAGATTACTGTTTTTTGTGACTCATCAAAACCAAAAATTTGTCTGACTGAAAATATATACATGATGTAAATAGTGCCCGACTGGTCCAGTACTTGCCAAAAATTTATTGGGACCTGTTTAAATTTGCCTGACAAGTCCGACGGTCCAGCAACTTTCGGTAAGCCCGGTAGTATTCTTGTGTGCATGGTTATTTACATAAATTTATTTGGGAAAAATGATTTACTTGGAATAAAAAAAATTGTTGCCTTGATAAGGAGGGACAATGACGTAACCGTAAAGGGTTAAACTACCTTTATTGAGGATTTTTTGCCCATCTGTTGCGAAGAAAAAATCAGGCTATTAGATCTTTGCAGCGTCATTGTCAAGCAAAAGCATTAATGAAACCCATTACTCAAACACTTTTAAACATATCAACATGACACTTAGAATACTTGATTATCATGACAAGGCGCAGTTCCAAGACAATGGACATTATCCTGAAATCATTTATTAAATACAACGATGTAAAACTGACAAGCATTGATGCTGCCCTGCAGAGGTCTTGTTTTACAGTTAATCTGATAAATTATGATGATTTGGATGGGCGTGTTTGTCAGTCCAGTGATGTTTCATGAAGACCAAAGATATGCTTAGAAAAAAAGTTAGAAAATAATTGTGACCTACTTATTTTATAAGACCATATGTCCAGTGAAAATGTGATATTTTCAATATGAACAAAGAAAATGGTTCTACTGAACTCATTCTGTTTCTGATTGTACAAGGGGTGACCCAGAAATAATTGGACTGAGTCTATAACTAAAAATTATGGAGGATATCCTGTTATTTCTGGATCACCACCTTGTATCTGTATTAATCTTCTGTTCTTCTTCTTAGTAATTGAATTATGATGAATTTACTTCAGGTTTTTGTTTTTGGTGATTTAAGTTAGCTAGCATTATTTTATGTTATAAGGTAAATTGCCGATATTGCTGATTTCTTATGAAGGTGTTTGAACCAAATTGGAAAATGGCACAGACATAGCTTTTAAACTAATGCTTTATCTAATTTTTCTTTTTCAGGTTATCGGCAACAAATTGTTTCTGGTGAGAAAACTTTTGCAGAACTAGCTTCACAATTCAGTGATTGTAGTTCTGCCAAACGAGGTGGCGATCTTGGGCTATTTGGAAGAGGACAAATGCAGAAACCTTTTGAAGATGCTACTTTTAGTATGAGAGTAGGAGACTTGAGTGAACCAGTTTGGACTGATTCTGGTGTTCATATTATTCTTAGAACAGCCTAATGACTACTTATATTACTTATTATTTATGGCTTGTTCTAATGTTTTGTACAAATGAACTGACATAGTCTTGTTCATTGCAATTTTTTATGTAATAACTTTAGGTCAATGAATGTTTATGTGTGTTAAATCACAGTCTTAGTGCTTCATAAGGCCTGAAATATTTTATGTTTTTTTTGGGGGGAGGGGGATTTCTTGATACACCTAGGATAAGCATGATAACTGAAAATTCAGGAATGTCAGAATTAGAATAAAAATGAAAGTAACTTACCTGTACAGAATAGGTTTAAAAGGATTTTAAGAGCAAAGAAATTACATAGTAAGTTGATATATGCTTCTGTTTTAATGAAAGATGTGCATCGTAAAACAATGAACACCCGCATCAAATCTGATGGAATGGATATGAAAATAAGTCTTTCCTTCAGGCCTTTTTAGGATGGCACCATGCCATGCCTCATTGACAGCGTACCATGCTGCCCCTATTAAATGTATATTGCACCGTATGTCATAAACATGCCCTTGTTATCAGCCTGTGTCTTATACGTAATCAAAAAGTGATGGATAATTCCTCCAATAACACATGAATCAATTTTTTAAATCTCCTGCGTGTCACTTAATATCACATGCCTGTTAACCCTATAAATGTTTGTTTTGGTTGAAGGTTGCTGTAAGCTTGGTAACAGAATTCAAAAGAGATATTTCACCAATTCCTTTTCCTGTTTTTTTTTCAATCAGTGGCAATGGAAAAATATTTTAATGGCATTTGTATTGAATCAAATGGTGCTCCTGAGAAAAAATCATAAAAAAACTCTGGCCTTATGATTTATTTTTTGTTCAAAGCTTAATCACTTTAGTACCATGATGAATCCATGTTTTTGTAATGGATATTTGATCATGATTTGTCTGGATAAAAGTCCCAGCTACTTTTATGGTCAGAAATGTCATTATCAAAATTTGTGAATCAGATGAGGCTTATGTCACAGAAATAATATCCAATAGCTCCTGTTGATCATACTATATCCAGGTGATATTTAAATCATTGTTTTAGACTTTAGTGTTTTGTTCGATAGTAATGTAATCAAAAGATTACTTGTATGTCATTTGTTGCTGGTATATTTTATGTAAATCTGCTTGGTAGGTAAATTTCATGATTTGCCTGGACATTATTTCAGAAATAGAGTGGGAGGCTGTGCCTCAATTTTCAGTGTCCTGTGTTCTTTTTGCTCTGAGGTAATGGTTAAGTTAAGACCTTGAAAATCTATAACGGAACTTAATACAACTGTCTATTGTGAAAGTAATGTGATTCATACGGTTATATTTTCACACATTATTGTCTAGCATAATATTTGTCACAATATGAATGTTGTCATATATTAAATTTAAAAAAAAACGTTGTTGAGAATGAAAAAATTTTTGCTTCTTACAGTAATTTTTACCATCCATAAAAAATATTTGTTTGCGGATGATTCACCCAACTTGATGATTTTGTGTTTGGAATTTGAATCTTAAGAATATTGAATAAATGACTCAGAACTAATCAACTTTTGTTTTGTTTTATGGTAAATGTAAGATGTAATTCTAGAAACCATTTACATTATAGTCAAATACTGAAAACTGTTTTTATACATGTCATACTTAATATTCCTGAACATTAATTGCGTATGTGGGTTAGAGGCCTACACACTCGGTAGTTGAGTGGTTGTGGTCTCTGACTTGTAATCACTTGCCCCCCTCACCGCTATGACTTTGAATCTCACCTAGGACAAAATTTCACATGTAAGGAAGCTGTCAAGCTAGCTTACAGAAGGTTGATGGTTTTACCCAGATGTAAGCCTGGGGTCTTCTACCACTGTTAAAGCTTGAAAGTTGCTAAATGATCCTAACTGTTGGTGCTTCATTAAATTCCAGCGAAAAAAGGCTTATGTAACAAAATAAGATCTGAGACTTTTTCTTTTCTGGTTTACAGAATTAATAATTAATTCATAATTAATGTAAGCTTAGTATGGAAGCTTAAATATAAATCTTGTGTTTGTATGTTTTCAAATTATAATACAAATATGAACATTTTTACAGTATTCTGATGCAAATAATGTGAATGTTTACCGAAGGATAAGATGAAATGAGGTTTTAAAGTGATAATTCTGTTATCTTGAATCTTAGAGGTGTTTTTTGTCTATAAATTTCTATGTCAAGGAAACAATCCTTTAAATTGTTAATTGTGATATCTGCTAGGAAACAACTTTATGGGTAAGCATACTTGTAAGTTTGTTAATTTTTTAAACATATTGTTGGAAAAATAAAAGACTGAGTTGAATTGAAGTCATGAAATAATTTAATGCATATATAGTATCTTGTACAAAATTTTACAAAAACTAATTTCAAGATTGTATTGCACTTGAGTTCATTGCACATAAATAAACATGTAGATCAATTTATAAAAAATTAATATCATTTGGACATATACAAACACACTCTTACAAGCAAACACATCAACTAGGCCATCCATAAAAACTCTGTTGGTTTGTAGTTACAAGTTACAAGAGTTTTTTTTTGTTTTCATGTGACTTATTGTCACTGGGGTTTAACGCCATTTTTCAGCTATTTTTGTTACATATTGTGACTAGTTCACCTAACCAGTTTTCCTGGACTGTATACTAACCAGTACTAACTTGCCCTTCCACAAGGAGCTGGCAACATCTCCACATATGGAGGAAAATCGACATATTGTAAAATTTTCATAAAAGGGCATGACCTGCTGTGACTGGGATTCGAGCCCGGATCACCAGGTTACAAGTCCAGCGCACTCACCACTGGACCACGGCTGCGGCTAGTTACAAGACTGACTGATTAAACCCCCCACCCTAAAAAGCCAGTCCAGTGATTTTGATACAAAAATTGTTTTTTTATTCCAGCTTTTCCTGTTTTGTGCAAACACATAATGTTAACAAAAAAACCCAGCCTATCCACATAAAACTTATGGTCACATAACTAAAAACCAACATTTCTTTATGGATGACACTACACTAATTTGATAAAGATACAAAAAATTCAAGATTTAAATTGGCTTGATTTTTACTGATCACTGAAATTTTGTAATGTTTAATAGGCTTCACCTTATCCGAAATGAACCTTATTTCACCTTTCTCACATGAGTACTGAAAAAAAATATTTTAAATCATTCAATTGATCAAAAAGAATTTCAAAAGCATGCATTTTCACAGAGACTGTAGACATTCATGCAGACATGTGGTCAATATTCAGCGTATTAAGATTTATTAAAAATATATTAATTGTTTTTAAATCATTATAGTATCCTACTTAATCACAATACTTAAATAAATATATTTTTTGCCCAAATTGGCATAATATTCAATCGCTAGATGATTGATCAACTACAATACTTTTGATAAATACTGTCACCAGGTTCTAACTGACACAGACTGTTTCAACATACTTTGAACAAACAGTTATAATTAATCTAAGTGATCATGTTCACAAAAAAACTGACATTATTAATCTCTGACATTAAGGACAATAAATGCTTTGAGCACCTAACATTAGCTGGTAGTTAATGTTGAAACAACCATCTATTGAAAGGTGTACATTGTTTTAACTTCATTGTACAAAAATGTAGTGTCAGTATTCTGCATCCTAAGTCTATATTACAGAATATATAATGACTTTGACTACAATTTGTTTGTTTTTTTTTGGTCATTCAATTTCCAAAATTGGAATTAATTAGTCAATTTTCTTTTAAGAGTAGTTTTAATGATGATATAAACAAGCTTTGTGATAAAGCCATCTGAACTAGAACAGAATCCAGTGATGCACCATTACAACAGTCATGTGATCTATGAACATATTGTGAAAAACCTTGACCTTTACTTGGGCCAAGCATAAGAATTATATTTGTACTGTCCTTATTACTGAACATATGTTCCAGGCATAACTTTCAACCATAAGAGTTATAATAGCTAAGATATGGTACAACATATAGACACACAAATACATGTATACAATGTCATTTTACACCAATGTGGTTTTGTTAACAACATAAGAGAAATGTTTGTATATACAATGCTAATGAGGTTCAATGTCTAGTGGTTTCATGCTTGAGCATCCATAGGAGCATAATTTGGGTTCTCCCAGCCAGCAGCTCCATTTGTTGACTGGTTTCGTGAGTTCAGTGAGGTTGACATTGTTTCAAGTTGATAAGTTCCACCTGTGCCTCCAGCTTGTAGGTTCCTGAAACAAGAACAAAAATATGAGACACAGGTCTTCGATAATGTCCTCCAGTTTAGGAGCACTGATTTAACCAGTGTAAAGACAACATTTTATCCCTTGGAGTGGTGGCAAGGATAACTGATCCAATGACAGGTTGGATATTTAGCAGTTCAACATCTAGACTAAGTCGATACTTTTGTCGAAACAAGTACCCGTTCAAACAACACTGCACCAGACTGGTTATCAGGCATGTTTTGCCAACATAGAGGCTTGATGATCAGCAGGTTGCACACAAGGAAATAAACTACATGAACCTCGTCAGGGCTCAACAAATCCAATCGTCTGCTCGAGTAGAAATTGACTCAGGATAAGTTGAAATTGGTGTAGCACTAGTTAAAATTCTTAGCTGGTTGTGCTGAAGGATGAGTAGCCTGAAAAAATATGTCAAGCCCTGCTTGTGTCATGGTGAAGTAGCCCCCTTTCTACATCAATTGTAAAACAACTAAACAGTGTATTGAGTATTAGCAAAATTAAGACTTACATTCGTCTATTAAGAAGGAAAACTGTGGCTACTATTAAAACAATTACTGCAATACCAGCGATTACTGCACCAACTATGCCTGTGTTACTATTCTGCCCAGATCCTCCAACCTGTGCAGCCCTAGATCCAACACTGCCTGTAATTATAAACAACAAAATACAATCCGTCCTGGGTTTCAATGCCAAATTCAAATAAACATCTAAAACGCAGTGAATTTTGAATACATTGTAAACTTGTACACCTCCATCAAAAGAACAATTGTACTCCTACCTTTAAAAAGATTTATGCTTCTCAATATAAACATTTGCACAGCTTCCTTTAAGCAAACAGTCACCTTTTTATTTCATTAATTACTTAATTTCTTACCTTGACTGCAGACGACAGCTAAACCAGACCAAGTACCATCTCTCAAGCACATACGACTGTCGGTTCCTTGCGATCGATAATAACCGGAGCTACATTGTTGCTGACAAATGGAACCAACCTTGAATGGTGACTGACATCCAGACAGCACTGCATTCAGTGGAGTGTTCAACTGAGGACAAACAACAGCTAAAATACAAAGGAAAACCTGAATTAATCTCGTGCGATTACATTCTTCACCTACAGTAATGTAGGAATCCATTCATCCACAGTCATGTGATAAACCATTGTTGGATATGTTACCCTGGTAGAAATATATCTTCTCTTAACAAATATTTGAAGTACTTGATAAAAGAAATAGTTGACAGGGTATCAATAAGTCAGAAAGGTTATAAATAGCATAAATCAATATAACAATATATAACAGAACATTTAAGAGAACTGCATGCAGATTGTAATCTACAGGATAAAGAGTCATTTCTGCCATAAATTCTTGTGATAGATTTCCTGTTAAAATATCCCCTTAAGGAAATGGGTCTTCTTAGCACTGGTCTAATATCATAAACTAGGCTTTATGTCAAGACTTGGCACAGAACCGATAGACTAGACTTAAAATTTAAAACCAACTATAATATAAGGACAAAGCAAATACAGGCTCTTTTCCCCTCATCTAGATGTTCCTTTAAACCTGCATACATATAAAAAAAAGAGCCTAGATACACCGGATCTGTACATTTAATTACATTTAATTACATAAATGGAGTCAAAAATATTTCTTACGTTGACATGACAACCCAACTCCGCTCCATGACGGCCTCTGATTAGAATCTAATTGACACGTAATCTGTCCAGTACTAGTCTTGTCACTAAGTTGATAACCTGGGTTACAGGCGAGCATACAAGTAGCCCCATTATGGTCTGGACAAGTTCCAGTCAATATGTATCCATTCTGTGGAGCTGCACGTGCAGCACATCTCTGGACTGTAACATAGACAGGTTATAACCAATAAATGTATGGTAAATCAATCAAATTATAAAAAGTTGAATGTGTTCATATGAACAATTGTGCATGAAATTATATATTGTAACAACATATGACTAGCATTATAGCAGTTTATACAGTTTATGCTGCAGAAAACAATTAGTTGAAGAAAATCTGAACTTGAGCCAAAGTTAAATTCCAAATATTGCCAAATACAAAATGGATTTCTAATTATAAGCAAGTAATATAACAATGGACGAAAACAGACCTTATATGGTTATAGTTTGACCTTATATAATGTAGCAAGGACATTGATGAATGACTGTTAATGTAAAGTAAATGTATATTATTTGCCTTACCTGTTACAGTGACCTTGAAACTACAAGTTGACATGAATCCAGCTTGATCTGTTGCCATGACAGAAACTGTGTATTGACCCTCACTCAGGGTCATACCACTCTGCATACTTTGTATCAAGGTCGGGGTCACTCCTGAGTTGTCTGTGACACTGATAGCTGGCCAGGTGACCTTGGCTTGTTGTTGACCTTGAGGAGCCATGACGGCAAGGTCAGATGGACAAGTGAGAGAAGGTGGAGTAACATCTACATGAGAAGAAAGTAAAAAAAATATTTAAACATTAAACTCTCAACAATTTATGGCAAACAGTTCTCTTTTTTGGAGAAAATTGCGTTCAACACTTCTGCAGCAAATCTATTACATAGAACAATCTTAATGGAACAATGGTTTTGAAATACAGTACTAAATTCGATTTTGAATGATGAACTTGTAAGCGTATCATTATTCAATATTTGAGTATCTACACAAGCTGCTTTTACAACAAAAACATTTATCTTTTGTAATAAAACAGGCATCTTTTATAATATTGTGTGTCTTCAAAACTAGATTCATGACTCTAACCAATGAATGCTTCTAACTACAGCCTTTTGAATTCATAACACCAATCATTGGTTAATCATTTTTTATGTGACTTATTGTCACAGGGTTTAATGCCGTTTTTCAACAATATATCAGATATATATTGCGACCGGTTCACCTAACCAGATTTACTGGACTGTATGCCGACCAGTACTAACTTACCCTTCCACAAGGAGCAGGCAACTTCTCCACATACAAAGGAAAACCAACATTTTGTTGTCAAATTTTCATAGAAGGGTATGACCTGCCGTGTCCAGGATTCGAACCCGGATATCCAAGTTACAAGTCCAGTGTACTAACCACTGGATCTATGCATATATAATTTATGTGACATGTTGAGCGAATAACAAAGAGCAGAAAAGTCACAAGTATCTGTAACACAGACATTGCTGACCTTGACATTTTAAAGATAACACGGATGCATCACTCCAGCGTCCACTGCCATGGCATGTCAGAGTTGTAGAAGCTGGGAATCGGTAACCTTGGTTACAAGTTACAGTACATACTGTCCCTGGTGCTTGCATACCAGTAGTACAAGTTGATGGGGCCACAGAACCACCTGTCAGTCCAGCAATTGGTTGGCATGGTGATGCTAAAATGTAAACATTCCAAAACTAAATTTTCATTCATAATGAGAAATGCTTGTATATAATTATTAAAATCAGAATGCTTAAGGACTGCTTATGGCAGATAATGTTATAATCCTCAGACATCTGAATGAGTTGGTACAAATTAACTACGCTGAAATCTAACCATTTAAAGAATGGCCTGAGAAATACAATGTACATATATTAGTACTGCTTCTGATAGAAAACATTCAAACCTAGAGTTAAGTCTCGGAATTTTCCAGTTGTAGTCTAGAAATAAAACAAACCTATTGACGATTACCGGTAGACAAACCGACATAAAGAAATACTGATGCAGTGTCCCTTAGCCAATCATGCACTAGTCGGCATGACCTAAATGCCATGAATGCATATCATGAACCTAATCAGGATGTTGGGAAATAATCCTTAGAGTAGACACAACATAGAGACACCAATAAAACAGCTGATTCTCATGTTGTCTCATAATGCACCCATAGATACATACATTACACAATGAATAGTGGAACTGATCTAAGCCTATTAGATCACAAAAAACTTACAGAATCCACAATGAAGTCCGTCACTGAGTTGCAGTCCAATGGGACATTTACATGTTTTTCCTCCACTTGGTTTAGGTAAGCAAATATCACTACAGCCTCCATTACCGTTTGTACATGCATTACTTCCTAGAAACATACCAAAACAACCTATTAATAATTTAATAATTCATCAATGGATCAACTGATATTTTACCATCAGTCTCCTCATTCACACATCACAGAATACCCTCCTCAACATCTTTGCCAAGTTATTATTATAAATAGATCAGTTAAGATCATCTGACAACAAACTTTCAAATCACATTAATTTCATTCACATTCAGAATCATAAAAAAGTTACAATTTTGATAATATAGATAGATATAAAATGGTACAATGGAACTACTTCTCTGAAACAAATATCAGCTTAACAAAATATTTGAAAGTTTGAACATTTCAGGTAACAATCACACCTCCATATTAAATCAAATACATGTATCGCAGTATCAAATATTTCAAGTTTAGTTTAATACCAAATTATGATCCAAAAATAGAATTAATGTGTGAAAATCTAAACAATTTGTAGCCCGTAAGGAATACAATCTTTTGCTGAGCGACTTAAAGCAAGCAGACACTTATCATCTAATATTTACTTCAACTGTACGAAATTTATTGAAAATTTACCAGTCGGCACATATCCATTCATGTGTACATGGATATCATTGAGACGTCCAAAGCCAGGAGGTCCAAAATGTGTACTTCTCACTGCACCAGATGTAGGTATACTCATAACAGTACTAAAAGCAGAAGGAAAAAATACAATACATAGCTTTGCTCATTATCTACTGTTTGTGGATGGATCATTTTAATCGGTTGGTCAGTTCTGACAGGTTTCGAACCATTTGATGACGGGACAGTGTCAGGGAGTGGTAAGTTGACCTACTAAATGTCCCTGGGTCACAAACCAATGCTTATATATTCATCCACAAACAACCTGGAGTGTAATAGTATAACGGAAAGGGGGGGCCTTCCTCTTTAAAAGGTCTCTGACTAGTAATCATTGGGCCCAAACCCACCAAAGACCAGACAAACAGTGATGAAGCTGTTCAGCTAGCTAGGGAAGGTCAGCAGTTCTACCCAGGTGTATGCCTAAAGTCTTCTTCCATAGTTAAAACTGGAAAAGTCGCTAAAGGTGGTCGCCAGGCTGTTGGTGTGAACAACACCAACAAAAAAAAAAAAAAAAACAAAAGAAAAAAATACATCTGAAAGTAGTGCATTATTAAACCAGTCTTGATTATATATTCATTTATTATTTCAGTCCTTGGTTCAAGCTTGGAGATTACTCATATATACAAAACTTAAGATGATGTACATCATGTGTGCTCTTTTATAACAATATTTAGGGCTTGATAACACAGTATATATTATAGTCTGATAGTAACTTAATCACTCTTGAATATTTACATCAACAAATACAGTACAATCCATTGGACAAAAATATTATAAGTTTTTAGGACCCCAATCAAGTTAAGAGTACAATATACTATAAAGAAAGCAACTTTTTCATTCAATTAAAATTCAATTAAAAGTATTTTTATATCACCATCTTATATGACCAAGGACTCATCTTACCTCTGAAGCCAATCTGTATAGTAAAGAGTGTTCTGGAAGAGCGTGATACCAAAGTAATGTGCTCTAAGATCACGATGTAAAGTTTGACGTCCAGATCCATCTAAGTTAGCTTTCTCAATTCTGTTAGTACCACCGTCAGCCCAGTAAATAACACTAGCTATATAGATATAAATGATACCATTAAAAAAACAATGCATACAAATTACCTATGTTAAGACAGTTGGTTTCTACTCAAACTCAGAAATATAAACAATTACAGTCAAATCTGTGAGCAAAGGCCACCCATGGGAAAGACAATATGTGACCTTTATTGACATGTGGCCTTTATTTTGAGGTCAGTTTGTTTTAAGTAATCAGTGACAGTTTTTTTAAAAAAAAAACCTTCATTAACAGGGCAGTCTTTATTTGGAGGTGGCCGCAATCACAGGTTGGACTGTATATTGACAGATTAAGTATTTCAGTACATTTAAGACAATTTGGAGACAACATGTAATGAATGAATTCCCATGCCAACATTTTTTTTTCAAAATGATACAATTCCAGTGTAAGTCATTAATTCATTTTAAGTACTATTATTAAGTTGCAAGTATATATCATTTTATAATTGAAAAAAAGTGATACATATATATTATTGTTACATTGATAATTGATGCAATAAATGAATACCCTTATTATCCACAGCAATGGCATTAGGCCATTGTAGACCTGTGTTGATTATTTCCACTCTGTTAGCTCCATCATAGTCACTAGATTCAATCTTTGGTCTTCTTCCCCAGTCACTCCAGTAAAGTTTCCTATTGAAGTTAAAAATATTAGATTTTATAACATCTAGTCTACAGTTACATCATTCTTGTATAAAGTTTTAATCATATTTTTGTGAAATTTCTCAATTGAGATAAAATACATAAGATTTTAGGATTAGATTTAAAATGATTTTTTGAATAAAGTGTTGGTCATATTTTGCACTGTTGCAAAACACTTAAAAGGTTATTTGTGCCATTTCCTATAATGAGTTTAAAACTATCACATCAAAGTTTACATATCTTTACATTACTGTGCTTCAAAGGAATTCCCCAAAATATGAAAATTATCGCTGAAACAAAAAATGTGGATGAAATGAGTAATCAAACTAATACAAATATTTGATACTCTTCAGGGTAATAGAAAAAGGTAACAAAATTGTCAAATAGTTACGCTGTATTGGCATAGGCAATAATAGCTCTTGGTTCATCCAGGTTTGTGTTGATGACAATAAATTGAGAAGAACCATCTAATGTTGTTGCTGCTATAAGATTGTTACCAGTATCAGTGTAGAATATCAGTCTAGAAATAGCATCAACAGCAATACCATCTGGTATAGAATCTATGAAGATAAAAAGACAAACAGGTTACCATATTAAACTTTCACACATGCTACAAATATGGCTTGAAAAAAAATTGCCATGTTTATGTTTACGTGGACAAAAAATTGGGGTTATATATACATAGGCATTTTTTCCTTCCTATTTTTTTTCTTAAGACACCTATTGCACCTATTGTAAGAATATCAGCAGGGTTCGAATTTAGGCACGCATACTCGCTAATAGCTTGTAGAATTTCTGAATAGCTAGTGGTCATAAAAGTGACTCACATATTAAGCGAGTGTATGGTGGCTAATTGGTCAGAGGAAGAAGAGGCAAAATAAAACTCCATATAGCCCATTAAATTAATATTTTATTGATTATGGGTTAATAAAATTTTGTTATAAATTTTAGCCAGTCGCTTTCCATTTTAGCTCGTAAACAAAAAAGGCACAAGCTAATTTTAGCTAGTAGAAAATAATGCTAAATTCAAACGCTGATCAGGTAGATTCTTAGGGTCAGCTCTAAGAAAGCAGGATTAGTCAGGTAACCATAAACACAATTAATTTTTTCTGGCCTAATATTTCAATAGTTGCACAGACACAGCCTTGCCAAGTTCAAATGAATTTCTCTTTCTATAAAAAGGATTTCACGTCATTTCTATTGTGGCATTGGTAGTGATAGTGAGATCACCATCAGCCAAAATGGACAATGAATACCATTACACATATTGCATTGTTATTTTCATGGATAATTCCTGATCATAAGGTCTTGCAATTAGGAATGTTTGTATTTTTGGTATGAAATATATTTATAAGGTGTTGATGAAGATATTTATTCACCGTTTTCTGTTTTGAGCAAGTAAGCTATGAAACAACAAAGCTAAATCATGTCAAGGCATTAAGATGGCAGCTGTTGAAATAATGGATAAAAAAAGGGAAAAAAAAAATGAATATAAAAAATTTAGAATGTATTATTCAATACAAGTAGATAAATGAACCTACTATTGGAAAGTATTCGTACTGTTCGTTCACCATTTCCAAGAATCGAGGCACTTCTGATTTGTTTGAGTCCAACATCTGTCCAGTAGATTCTACCATCCACAGAATCATAGTCAATAGCAATAGGGTTATCGGTGTTTGTCAGAGGAACCTTTACGTAACTCTTAGAGGTCAAATCCATACGATAAATAGAGCTATTCTTTGTGTCAGTAAACAGCAAGAAGCCATCAGGTAAACTATCTACAAACAAAAAGAAATCAGTATTGCCATTAATTGAATTAATAGAATGGAACCTGGGTTTGAGGTTATAAAACTTAAGATTGGTCTCCAAGCTCAAATCTCATATTTTGTCTTTCAATGTTTCAAAGTTAAGTATGATCATGTAATAATGATATTATTGATACATGATACACTCAGCATAAGTGACCTAAATATGTATTTAAATATTAGTTTTCCTTATCATTTCAACCATAACACTTTGAGAATGAAATTGGGTGTTGAGCCTGGAGAATGTTTTCAAGTTTTATAACCTCAGGGCCAGGTGTTTATGGATAAAGAGTAGGTTGCTTTGAAAAAAAACTACAAAGCGCCTAATAAAAGAGTTAAGTTCAAGCAGATAATTACCAGTAGCGCAGACAACACCAGCGTCTTCCTGATGTCCACAATTGTGAGCTCCCCAAGCATTGGCCGGACATGTTGCTATGGAATTTTCGTTACCATGACAAACAACATTATCCAACCAGATTCTACCACTACCTGGTCCAAAACTGGCCTGTGTTTTGGCAGCAGCACCTGATCTGTTTAAGTAAATACAAAACATGGTTTCAAATACTTGATTTAGCATCTAGAAAAAAAGAATAATGTAAAATTTGAAAATCTAAGTCACTCGTTTATTTATAAATGAATATGTGTTCCATTTCAAACTCACTTGTTTTATGCAATAATGACAATAACCTTATGCAGAAATTTGATTTGCTGTCACTATGATTATGGTCAAGTTAAAGTGACATGCTTGTGTTTATCAGTGCCCAGTAGTAAGTTAAAAGGTAAGAGATCAATAAAAGTTAAATTGAATTACGCAGTGCCTGATGCAACTGAAAGTACCTCAATCATATTAAATGGTAATAAAACTGTAATTAACTGAAGAAAGTTTATGTATGTAAAGTAAACTTCACCTTCTTCGTATAAAGACAGTCTTATTTAGTCCAAGATGTAGCATCAATATTTAGAATCTACTGAATATGTATAAGAGAAAGTCTTATTTACACATATCATAAAAACTAGCAACATTAAATTTTGTCTGAAGTCAAAACTGCATAATATGGTTCATATATAACATCCAGAATTAGAGTAAGCCAATTCTTCTACCTCTTATACCCCAGCATGCCACACACGACATTGGCATCAGTAGAATTCCAATTATCGTCACAGACTGTACCCCACTGTCCAAAAGCGTAAACTTCAACACGTCCATTGAAAGCATTTCTACCTCCCACCAGTCTAACATACACAGATGATGGGCTAGGTGTGGATGGAGGAATCTGTGTGGTGGGTGTGGTTGTTGCTGGTGGTGCTGTGAAAGAAGTGTTTATATGATGCATTAAAACCAACTTAATGTTCACATACAAAACTAAACCTTTTGCCTCATAATAATTCATTTCCCCGCATCTGAAGCAGACGACTTTTGAAAACATTATGGCAAAAGAAGCCATTGCTTGTAATGAGATATGGCTTCTTTTGCCACAATGATTTCGACTCTGTCAGAGAGAAATAACCAAATTTTTTTAAAATAAATTGATGTTTTGTATATTAGCTTTGAATTTAGAAGGGTCCAAAACTTGCTTATGAGGCAAAGGATTAACACCACTTTTACTGTATTGAGCAGAATAACCCATAAAAGCAATATACTACTAATATTAAAAAATCTCGGTATACAAAACATTCACAAAGGGATAAATTTGTTCTATGATAATTAGAGCCTTTTTCTAATCTGTCAATACAAAATGTATTCCCATTATAGAACGGTAATTGGTATCCAAGAAGTAAACATTTCTTGGATTGGCGTTTCAAACATACCTCCATAACAATAACACAGCTTGCATTTTAGGATGCATTATTGCAATAAATGTAAACCATGAATATTAAAAGGTATTTTTGTTCAATTTCAAAATATCCAGCATATTCAAGTGATTTATCCGTTAGTCATCAGAAATATAATTTTCACTGACAAGACAATACCATATTTAGCAAATTTTACGTATTTTTGAAGAAATAATGTCTCCAAGTCTCTTGAAACAACAACAACTTACTAGCTGAACATAGTACACCCACATCCTCCCTGTGTCCACAATTATTGGTTCCCCAAGGTAAATGGGTACAACTGTCTAACCCTGTCTCATTGCCAGAACATCTTACATTGTCTAACCATATTTTTGTAGGAGCAGTAGATGCCCAGTTTCCTCTAAGAATGGCAGTAGCTCCAGCCCTGTGTAACACAAAATATAACATTCAATGACTTAGCTGGCTATCAAATAACATGCAAGTATAAAATTAGGTTAGGCCTAAACAAAAGAAGTTTGTTTCCGGTTACATGCCCCAAAATATATGGGTCAGTAAGTAAGGATTATTTTATTTTATGGTTTTTTTTACATATATCGGCAAAACTGTCGAGAAAATTACAATATAGCACTTAGATTTGGATGCCGTAAAATCTTATGAGTCAGCAGGTTCAGACAAGCTTTGTGAAAGTTAATACAGTAAAACTTTGACATTAAGACCTTACGAATGAAGCAAAATTTTTAATATTGAGGTTTTCCATTATCAAGGTGAAGTATAAAAGAAATATAGAGAACTAATCAAAAAATGAGAAGTCATTATAATGAGGAGGTCTTTGTACTGAAGAGGTCATGGAGTAGGGTTGTGCTACATGCATATGCATCCTGATCACTAACTCGAGGAAGGAGTACCATATCACATTGAAGTACAAGCTACAGTATTAAAATATATCAACACTATTTGATGGTTTCCAGGATGAATTTAATTTTACATTTTTACAACAGATGCTTGTACTTACGTTGGATATCCTAAAGACCGGCACACAACCTTGGCAGCCCTATCAGAGAAGTAATCATCACAAACGGTGCCCCAAGTTCCATTGTACTGTACTTCAACACGGCCCCGGTACTGAGAGCCTCCCACCAGACGGACATTAGTCAGATTAGCTGTAGAATTAATAAATGTTGTGATATATCATTTCAACAATGAAATAAAATAAACACCAATATAATCATCCTTAAATTCTTATATGAATAGTTTTATTTCGGATCCTTGGAACAATTTTTGTATTCTCTGCATATCAAAATGATTAAATAATTGACGTAATACCTGGTTTTCTAAACACAGTGCTTAGAGGCATGTCTAAATACTTACATGACCCACAAATTACTCCAACATCCTCATCATGGCCACAATTATTACGTCCCCAGCCTTTAGCATCACACTGAAGTATATTTGTTTCCTGTCCCAGACAGTTCAAGTCATCAAGAAGTATCGGGCCCGAGCCTTGACCAAAGAAGGCGGACGATTTTGCAACTGCCCCCATCCTGAAATGTGACACACATAGAAAGGGTAAAATTGTTTCTTGTGTCAATTTAAAGACAATAGTTCCAGTTTCATCCAAAAGAACAAGTGATTAAAAAGTGAAGAGGGGAAATTAAATAATGTGAATTTGTGTACAGATCAAACAATTTAAGTGTCAAAATTGCTCATCAAAATATTGTACCTAGCAAATCCTAACATAGAACATACAACACCAGCTTCTGGTGAGCCAAAGCCATCATCACAGACTGTGCCCCATGTGTTATTGTAGAACACTTCAACTCGTCCTGTATTTGGTGAACCTCCTGATGGCGGTACCAGTCTGATTTGTACAGACGGAACTGAAAATAACAACAACATGCAAACATTGATCTGAATTAATAAAAGCTTTGAGACAAAACATCTGATTGGATGTTTCTGATATCAGGGTGAAAATTCAAATGTCAAAGCTGAATTCTGAGAATGACCTTCAAAATCTCATCCTTTATTCAAAGTGAGGTCATAAACATATACATTTCCACTGATGTGATTTTTGTAATCAAAATTGCTAACATTATAGGAAATTGGGCTTTCCTAATCTTCACTTGACAGATATAAAGATCACAAGTTGTGGGTAAAACTAAAACATAAGTAAACAAATGTAACTTTTTCAACTTGAAAACTTCGCACATTTACAGCAGAAAAATGCAAACACGTAATTCATACATTATTATTACAATTAAGATAACTGGAAGTAATCAACAACATAGAAATAAAAACAGAAAAGAAAATTACCTTTCAGTTTTGCTGTTTAAAACTTCTTAAAATTCACCTTTAACCGAATTATTAAGTACTTATTTATTATTTTAAATACCAATTAATCACCAGTTCAAAAAATATCTTTTTCCCAAACAAAATTATCACCATTCATTCTAATATATAAACCAGAACATAACATCATAAAAACATTCATCAAGATGTCATACCTTGACATAAAACACTGACATCTTCATTATGTCCACAATTGTTGGTTCCCCAAACTCGGTACATGCAGTTATCAATCACATTCTCATCACCTTGACAATTAACATCATCCAACCAAATCTGTCCACTACCAGGTCCAAAAAATGCCTCTCTTCGTACAGCAACATTGGTTCTGAAATTATACAACAGAAAAATATTTATCCAAACTCTCCAGCAACTAGTGAAATGAGCGATCTATACGCAATCCTTAGAAATTGAAAATTAAAAAAAATAATCAATTAAAATTAAACAGTAGACTTTAATAAGGATGAGGTTATTATTGAGATAAAGCAATCAGGCAAGATTGGAAAGGAATAAAGGTTAATGTCAATATTAACTTACATAGGAAATCCAAGTTGTCTGCAAACAACTTTAGCAAAGTTCCTATCAACTTGATCGTCACAGATAGTTCCCCATGTTCCGTTATGGAACACTTCTACACGACCCTCGGCACGAGTTGTACCATTAACGAGTCTTATAGGACTTCTCTGCGTCACACCTTTAGAAAAAGACAAAGTAGACGTCATTGGAAACACAACAAATCTATGATACAATAATAACGAGTTCTAAAGTCTTATCAATGTAAATAAAACAAAGTAATTACAACCACATCTATGTAATGATATCAACATTTCCCTTAATTAACAATCAATCATAAACTTCTTACTGAAATACATGTGTATGATATGGACAAACCTAAAGAAAACATATAAGAGATAATTCATGTCACTGTTAACAAAGAGAAATAACTTTTTAAACTGATTTAAATCTTGGACTGTTATCCATGTTCTACCTCCACAAACAACACCAGCATCTTCTGAATGTCCACAATTATTGGTTCCCCAGCTAGCGTGTCCACAGAGAGCGAGAGACGTCTCATTACCAATACAATTCACATCATCCAGCCATATTTTGCCGCTTCCCTGACCAAAGAATCCACCACTTCTTGCTCGTGCATAACGTCTAAAATGTATAATAGATTTTAAATGATTAGATTTTTAGAATTCAAATACAGTGCAACCTCTCAGAAGCAACACCCTTTGGGAGACGCCAAATCATGTTGTTGTCGAGAGGTTGCCGCTCTATAGAGGTTAAATTAATATTCAAATCGTAGAGTGGGGTAAAGCATGCTGTTGTTGAAGGGAGGTTGTTGCTAAAGGGAAGGCCACTCTGGAGAGGTTACACAGTAATGAAAAACGTTTTTGAAAATCTATAAGCATAACATACAGTTCCTCTTTAATCATGCGGCCCTCAGAATGAATCTTTGATCACTTTGTTTCATTACTGATCACTAAGAAAAAACCAAATAAAGGTTAAATGAACAAAGAAAAGATAAACAGACTGAGTTTTGTTTCAAAATTAAGATAAAAGATATGACTAAGAAATGCTGAAGTTACACTATTAGTAGTAGTGTATCATCATTTTAAGAACAAATATAAATAAAATTCATCTCAATGTAATATTAATCATACAATCTGCCAAATTTCAGTGATGCATCCACAATTGGATTATTTGTGATATGAAACAAAGATATTTGCACATTTCTGAATCAGCGATGTGTTCGATTAAATACTTACGTGTCTAACTGCAACATTCCACAGACAACCTTCGCATTTTTAGAGGACCAATTATCATCACAAACAGTGCCCCAGGTACCATTGTACCTGACTTCTACACGACCCTCACTGGACGTACTTCCACCGACCAACCTTATTTGAAGATTAGTTACTTGACCTGCATGAAAGAAGGAAATTGTCAATCACGCAAGTGACATAAAAATAAACTTAAAAAAAAATTTCCAGTCTGTAAAACTACATTGTATATTACTAGATTGCAATGCTTGGTTACTAAAAAAGAGGAACATCAAACAGATTTATAGAAAAAGAAATTACGCTATTTTCTGAGACTTAATACACACGAGTTTTTGAGAGTTCATCTTTGACAGGCTAAGAAATTTATCCTAAGATATTTATTCTACATAACAACATAACCAGAATAATAACCAAGTGGAGATGTTGACAAAGTTTTAATAAAGGAGAAAAAAATCAATGATTTAATGATGTTTTATTACAATCTCATTTTTTTGTCAATTTACCTCCAGTACACATAACTCCAGCATCTTCATTGTGGTTGCAGTCATGTAACAATGGTGGATTGGATGGGCATTGTCCAATGTTGGATTCTGTGCCCACACAATTAACCTGATCTAGGACAATCTGACCAGTTCCCTGACCGTACTTAGAACGATGATAAGCTGTAGCTCCATCACTGAAATATACAAAAAAAAACCATAGAAATACACCAAAAAATACACAAAAATATACAAAAAATATACAGAATATATACAGCCCATTTGAAGTAACAAATTCTATTCTCCCATTCACCATTAAAAAGAAATAGTATTTTTATTCCCCAATCATTACTAATTAGTACAAAGACATAAGAGGATTATGTCAGGTGAACTTAAGGATTTAGACATCTAAAATTCTATACTTGCTTGGATACATTTATGGTTTGAGCACAGTATTCGTAAGAACTGTAAGGTTCAAATTAAGAGAATATATTTACAATCTTCATGAATCCTTATGTCAAATAGAATGATTTATGTTACAATTATAACATACAACAAAAAAATTACAATTCACAGTTTTTCGGATCATTTTGAATACAGAGAGTAACCAGTTTGAGTAAAATTTCTGTGAAAATTTTGTTTGTCTATATAATAATTCTTAAAATCCATGACCGAGTGGAGTGCTTCAGGACACGATTACTATTTTTACTTACGTGGAAGCATTTAACATTCGACAGACAACCTGTGCATCAGCATTGGTCCATCTATCATCACAGACTGTACCCCATTGACCACCAACCTGGACCTCTACACGTCCCTCCAGGTTACTTGGACCATCAACCAATCGTACTTTGTAGTTCTGAACAGTGGCTAAAAATATTAGTAGAATATTGTTGAATACATAAAATCATCATAAGGGATTTCTTCAATACATGTATTAAAATTAATTTACAAACAAAAGCACAGAGTTACATGGCAATAAATTGGTCTAACCACTTGACCTTAGTCACCAACTGTTCTTACTTATACCTTTACATGGAACTGACAAATAATCCATGTGATAAGTTATGTAATGAGGGAATCAAAGGCAGGGAACCAGTCATCACTTACTTATCAGACTGAGATAACTGGGAAGACTGGTACATGTTTTTCATAAATCAATCCCCAATAATAATGGCCATTTAAAACAAAAGAAAAAATAAGCAGGTTTTAAGATTAAGAATTTCAAGGAATTGCAAAACTGATTCAAATGTATACATACTGTCATTGCAGCTTACGCCAGCATCTTCAGAATGGTCACAATCATTCTCAGCCCAGCCTTTAAACTGACAGTTAGCAATGTTTGACTCAGTGCCGAGACATTCCACATCATCCATCCAGATTGGTCCACGACCAGTACCAATACCTGATAATGCTGTACCACCACTAAATAAATAACAACAAAAATCATTATGTCCGATGTTGCAGAAACTAATGTTTTCAATACAATAACTGAAGAAGCTGTTGATAGGAATTTAACTGTTTCAGCAGGCAAGTTGTATCCCTAGACTTAAGAGGACAAAACAATTTAAGATGGAATATTATTATGGCCATGCTTTGCATTTCAATGAGGCCCTCATTGTCATTATTCTTCACCAAAGATTTTGATAATGAAGTTTTTAGGTTCGGCAGACTGTCTGATCCGCACGCAGAAAAAAATGGCTATATACAGTGCAACCTCTCCAAAGCGGCCTTCTCTTGAGCAACAACCTCCCTTCAAAAACAGTATGACAGTTTAACTACTGGGTATTAATTTAACCTGTCTAAAGCAACAACCTCTCAACAACAACATAATTTTGCTTCTTCCAAAGGGTGTTGCTTTGGAGAGGTCTCACTGTACAACTATAAACAGAGAATGTTTACTTACGAGTAACCAAGCATTTTACAGACAACAGCAGCATCCCTATCATCCCAAGAATCATCACAGACAGACCCCCAGACACCTTGGTAACGTACTTCTACCCTTCCAGATCGGCGACTCAGTCCTCCGGTCAATCTTACAGATACAGCAGTACCGGCAGTATGCTCTGTAAAAGTAATATATTATTCAACATTTCGGAATTATATGCAGAACTTTTTGGCACAAAAATACAAATGGTAAATAAAGTATTTGAGAAATAGTTGGAAAAGCCTCCGAAATTTCGCAAAATTCAACATGGTAACACTTCAAATAAAAGAAAAAAATAATGTTATTTTGGAAGAATAAAATTCAAATGAGAAATACAATTTAATTTGTTGAATTATACTATTAAAATTATAAATAGTTTTTCAGTGGTAATTCCTATGGGATTATGAAGGCTTAACCCTTAGCCTCATAAGCATATTCTGGACTCCAAATTCAGAGTTAATACACAAAACATCAATTTATTAAAGAAAATTGGTTTATTTCTCTCTAGCAGAGTGGAAAACAAGCTCATGACAAGCAATGGCTTCTTTTTCCACAATCTTCTCAAAAGCTGTCTGCTTCAGATGCAGGGAAATGCTGAATTATGAGGCAAAGGGTTAAACATGTGTTCAATTTTTAAAGCAACTTACGCAAGCACATTAATCCAGCATCTTCAGAATGATCACAATCATTAACACCAAGTGGTTTATGATTACATTGTCCAATGTTCGTCTCATTTCCAATACAGTCGAGATCATCAATCAATATCTGTCCAGTACCAGCTCCATAGTAGGCATTCATGAGGGGTACAGCAATAGCTCTGATAGTAATAATATGACATCATGCATATATCACAAAATAATGCAAAACATGTTAATAAAACAGTAGTAACATCTTAAAATATTTCTATCAGAATCAATACTTACAATCAATTTTAACAAATTTTGAAAAACGAAATTTGACCAGCTAAAGTATATTAACTTTTACTTCAGGTAAAACACTCAACAAAAACATAACTGTGAGCAAGATTATGAGTCTTCAAGACTGAACTCTGAGCTCAAACATTATTCACCTGATAAGAAGTTCTGAACAGCTTTAGAGAGAAATTTTTTACGTCATCATTCACACAATGGCTCTAAAGAGATCTTTTAAAATGAGGTTTTATCTCCCTTAAAAAGTGTCAGGTACATGAGTTAAAAATCGAAATTCTAGTATAAAAATCCCGATAATCAGACTTTCACAGCAAACAACACCCTGCCCTTAAAATATATCAAACTTTTACATGCTGCATTAACCTCAAATTTAATTTTCTTCCAGCAAACAGATGAAATTTTCTTAAGAACTTGAAAAAAATCAACTGATGAGCAGAAATCATCCAATTTCAGGAAATAAATGGATGATCAGCATTTAAAGGAGGACTTATAGTTTCCTACAAGGTTCTTACCCTGGGTATCCTACTTCAGCACAAGCAACCTGGGCTTCAGCGATACCAAATCCATCGTCACACACAGTGCCCCATGTTCCACCGTTGTTAACTTCAAGACGACCGTTTCTCGTTGTTGTACCGTTTCTCAGACGTAATGGGCCGATGTTCAACTGGCTCGCTGAAGAGTGGAAATAAAAAACTTAACAAATTATAATGTAATTTGTTTCATTACATTAATGATATTGAAAATAGATGTTGATTATAATGAGGTGGTCTTAACATTAATGTGGTCACTAAGTACAGTTTTACTGTATAAAGCACATGTACATAATCAAATTAACGATATTTACCAGATGCGCACACAACACCAACATCTTCAGAGTGATCACAGTCATTGACTCCATAGTCATTGTGTCTACACTGATCAAGTGACGTCTCATTACCGTAACATGTGACATCATCCAGCCACACCGGTCCAGTGCCTTGTCCATATTTACCGGGGGCTCCAACTACAGCTTTCACACTGGAAAAACACGATTGTACTCAAATTGATAACAATATTTGTTGTCATAATGACATTATTTTATGTAAACTGCAGTTTCCAGTCTAATTTGGAGAAAATTCTTTGAGGCCATGTGAGATAAGGTTACTACGATCCAAAAGGAAAAACCAATTATGATAATATCACTATATTTTTATTCCTGTCTAAGAAAGAAATAATTCAAAGAGGTGGCAAGCAAAAGGCACAGCTAAACTAGATTTCATAACACAAATGGTAACCCAATACCACATCATTTTGATGTTTAATGCCATAAATCATAATTGCAGCATTTTAGAGCACATAGTCTTTTAATACAAATAGTCTCCCAAATATGATGGACTAAAGTACTTATTTTTGAATTCATTTATAATCATTCTTTAATAAACCAGAAGACAAAGTCACTGAATAATTTCCTAATAGAAAAAGGCTTAATGCTAGCACAAAAAAACATGATTTCTATTTTCATTTGAAGCAAAGTCTTTCACAATTTTGTAAAATTTATACTCAACAGAAATTTATTCATTTTATTTAATCTTAACCAATGATATAATTGTGTAAGTCTATACAAAGAATGCATTTTTAAAAAAATAACCAAGTCATAAGGATCAATACAAAAAATTGAGACTGCAACTTATTTTAACCCATAGAAAATATTCATAGTTATCCTTCCCATGCCTTACAGGTATAAATGTATTTATATATTTATAGGGAACCTTACTATGTCACGCCAATAGCGTCACAAACAATCTTAGCTGCATGGTTGTCAAAGTTGTCGTCACAGACTGTGCCCCATTTTCCGGCGTAATTGATTTCCAGACGCCCTTCATTTTGACCAGGTCCACCTCTCAGTCTGTACTGTACAGATGTGGTTGGAACTCCTGCATGATAAACACACATATAAATACAACACTTTGTTTAAGCTTTTAAATCATAAAATAACATGATTACTAAGATTCAAGCATTCAAATTTTTATTATATAATTCATGTCAAGATCAATTCTTTAGTGAATTCAAAGTTGCATATTCACCTAGGAAATTTATTTTCATCATATAATAATGAATCATACACAATCAGGTTTAATTAAAACTCTAAAATAATGATATCAAATCTATCAGGGCCAGACTTCAACATTAAATCTTAATCTTAAAAATACAAAAAAGTATTGACTATTGATAAAAAATTAGATGTCGAGCTTGTGAATGCAGTAATGGGGACTTAAATAAAAAAGACCAAACAAGAACATACTATCAGTACAAATAACTCCGACATCTTCAGCGTGTGTGCAGTCATTATCACCAGGTGCATTAGTATCACATGCCATCAGAGAGGATTCGTTACCAAAACATGTGACATCGTCCAACCAGATCTTACCCGTACCAGCACCGTAGGATGCAGCCCCTAGTGGTATGGCATGTTGGCTAAAATAAGTAAAATAAGCAAAGTTCAGCTCGTTAGCATCCTCCATATATTTATCAAGTGTGTTGACTAATGCATTCTCAGACTGTTTAATTAGACTGTCAGCAGTCTTTATCAGTCTAATTGTTAGACTGTCAGCAGTCTTTATCAGTCTAATTGTCTAATTTGTGTTGTTCATTACACTGTACATATTTCTGTTGCATTCTAACATTTTATTAACACTTTTTTTAAAAAAAAAATCCAAATTATTAAACCAGAATGAACTAATTGTATTGTCACAAAACATACCAACAATGGTAAATAATCCAAATTATCAAACCAGAGTGAACTAATTGTATTGTCACAAAACATACTCACAATGGTAAGTGTAATGACTTGCATATAACTTTTGCAGCTTTTGTATCAAACTTGTCATCACAGACAGTTCCCCATGTTCCAGCAAGGTTGACTTCAACTCGGCCATTTCTTGAAGTTGTACCATTTACTAGTCTGTATCGAGCAGCAGCTGGAAAAGACAACCATATAATTAAAATACAGTGCAACCTCTCCAAAGCAACACCCTTTGGTCAAAGCAAAATTATGCTGTTATTGAGAGGTTGTTGCTTTAGAGAAGTTAAATTAATAGTTAAATGGCACAGTGGGAAAAATTCATGCTGTTTTTGAAGGGAGGCTGTTGCTCAAGAAACGGCCACACTGGAGAGGTTGCACTATACATTTCAAACTTTTATATCTGTTCATATCTAGAGGTTACAAAAATAAAAGGAAGTATAAAACTAGGTGTTTGTAATATATGAAATGTAGAACATCGACTTATAGCATTTTCATATATAGCATGTCTTCCATTTTAAACTCAAACTCTACATACAATGGCCAAGTAGTTAAAAGCATTCGATCAATCCAAGTTGAATTCTGCCTTAATAGCTTAGTTAGTAAATAATCACAATAATCCAGTCCACACTTGTAAGTCAAGTTTAGTTGAAGTCAACCCAGCACTTTGGGACAAATAAGTCAAGAATATTGACTAAGTATTATTTGTTTAATGTTTAATGGTGTTTTATGGCACAGCATCAGCATTGGTCATTTAGTACACATTAAATGTGAATTGATACTAACCGATCCAAGGATAATAAAGTCTAAAAGAAGGACTTCTTCTCAAAAGTGAAAATAAAACTTTTAACAATATTTGTTATAAATCTACGGACAAGTATTGTTTTAATTCAACTGACAATGAGGAAGAAAAAGTTCAGAATGCTTTTCGTCTAAAAATGAAAAAAAGAAACAGGTTTGTTACCTGAATTGCAAATGACTCCGACATCTTCATTGTGCTGACAGTTAGTTGTATACCAGCCCTTATTACTACACTGTACGATATTAGACTCAGATCCGAGACAATTAAGGTCATCAAGGAGAATGGGACCAGAGCCCTGACCATATACGGCCCCAGCAACAGCTACACTGTTGGCTCTGAAAGTAAATAAAAGATCAAATGCATGAATACAAAGAACAATTTTAAAATTCAATAAAATGATATAGGGGAGTTTATGGATTATGTATAAGAGAAGAAGGTAAGTGAACATACCTAGGAATATGGCACTCTCTCCTAATCTTGATCTAAATAAAGAGTACTAATAACAGCCAAATGGAGTGTCCCCTATACAGTCACTTCATTTCGTAAAATCATTTTGACAATTAAGGTATTTTTTGTATATATTTATATATAGATATATAATTTAAATTTTGACAAGTAATATAGTAAGACACACATATTAAAATGAATTTACGTTTGAAATCCCAACATTCGGCACGCGACCTGAGCGTCAATTGTCCCGAAACCATCATCACAGACTGTACCCCATGTATTATTGTAGAACACTTCAAGTCTGCCATTGGATGTAGAAGAACCATTCACAAGTCTGATTCGAACATTGACAGCTACAATATATTAAAAAATGTTTGAAAATAATATATATTCTATATTTTATATCAACTTACCTCGGACAACTAGAAACGTAAAAAAATTGACACAACAAAAAAAATACATTTTGAATTCAACAACCTTCACACTTGTCTTAACGTCAGAGGGGTCATGTTCCATATGGTGCATATTTTTTCTTTAACATAACTGATATTAAGAAAATCTAGATATTTTATATTTAATATACTAAGTATATAAAGTCATAAAACATCAAAAGGTTATATTTTCTTTAATAAACCATTTAATCAGAAAAGTTGGTAACATTGTTAACAATGCTTGTAGTCGACACTTTCTACCAAGTTTGACTGAAATCAGAATCGGAACAGGAAATAAATCGGAACTTTGAAATAAACATACAGATGGAGAGGAGACGTCATCCAGTGGAGACATTTTAATCTTCCATACCTGTATCACAAAGTACACCAGCATCTTCATTATGGTCGCAATTAGACGATCCCCATACATTATGCTTACAGTAATCCAGACTGGTCTCATTTCCAGTACACTGAACATTGTCCAACCAGATCTTACCCCTGCCAGCACCATAGTAAGCTTTTGGTCGAGGCTGTGCTCCAGTACTGTGAATAATAAACATATTGGCATTATTCATCACATAAAATAGTATTTGTATTTATGTATCTTCTTTATCATAACCCTCATTTCATAACTGTACTATGCTGAAGTGAAAACAAAGAACTTGTAAATTTGCAACACTACATATAAGACATGCCACAAATAAAATGAAAGTAAATATATATTTCAGCCAATATTGAAGGTTTATTTATTCACAATCATGATAATACATGTATATGAATAACAATATATGTAATGCACAGATAACCAGTTTAGATTCATCAAAACCAAAAGTAGCAGGTACCATGTAAAGTTTGCACCTGTCATCAGTTGCCCTATGCTGTAGATATCCTACATTCTTAAGCATAATTCTCATAAGCAGTCCACAGAGGTAGCAATACACCTTCTTGATAGTCAATCACTCAAAGAATTGCAAATATGTTCAATGTACGCTATTTTTAATGCATAAATATTTGAGGCCATATTCATTCAGGGTTTGAATGAGTCATACGAGTCAAGTGAAAGACACAAAGCAGATAATTGTACACAATTTTTAGTTACCTTGGTAACCCTAACATTCCACAAACAACAGCAGCATCTTTTGTATCGAAATAGTCATCACAAACAGTACCCCATTGGCCAGCATGGTAAACTTCAACACGCCCCTCAGAGGAAGAAGCTCCACCCATTAGGCGGACTGTTACATTAGGATGTGTGGACCCTGAAGTGAACATATTATTATTTGTTCAAAATAATTGTGAATAACATAATAAAATAAATAAAATCAATTCAAAAAGGAGACAAATACATTTTGCTATTAAGATTAACCGCAGAATGTCAATACTACATTCTATGCATTTAGTACAAAAAAAGTATTGGGATTTGTCCCTGATCAGAGGGGAGTGATTTTTGTTACAATGTGAAATGATATTTTCAAAATCAGAATGTGACCAGGAAGCATTCTAAAAAATAGAAAAATTGGACAGATTTGAGTACCAATCTTTCAACTAACAATCACAATACATACAGAATTGTTCATCAAGCGTCAATAACAACACATATAGAATTGTTTATCAAGCCTCGTAGGAGAATGGGCTGTCACTCCCCCTTTCCTATCTCAATAGATACAGATATACACAGTTTACAAAAAATTATCCTTATGATTATACCCAGGAAATATCTCAGCCATGTAAGTGTAATGCTTTCTTACCACCACAGATAACCGAGGCGTCCTCATCATGACCACAATTATTGTTTCCCCAACCACGGTGAGGGCAGTAAACAATATCACTTTCATTTCCATTACAATTCAAGTCGTCCAGCCATATTTTTCCAGTCCCTTGTCCGTAGAAAGCTGATCCTTTAGACAATGCACCAACTCTGTGAAGGAACATTGCATATAAAATGAACTTTAAACTTGAATGCAATCTTAACATCCAAACTTCTGATTGGTTAGTTCATAGGGCTGTCATAAAACTGACCGGTTATAAAGTTGTAGTCTGAAACATCCCTCCAATTATAGTTTTAAAAGTTTGCTCAACCTTTATTCTTTTAAAATCTTATACAAGTCCCATTGTCAAGACTTTTGAAATATTTCTATGACTGTTACACTTACAATATTCTTACTGATTCAACAAAAGTTCATTAATCAAAACAAACAATGAACAGTTTAAAGTCATCAATATTTCATTCTGTTCCAGGTTCAAACATTTTTGTGTTGATACACCCCATATGATGAAGCTCTAGAAAAAGATATTGAACAGTAAAAGGAGAAGATTGAGAGACTTACGTGGGGTAACCCAACATTCCGCAAACCACTGCAGCAGTTTTACTGTTGAAATTATCATCACAAATAGTACCCCAGGTTCCATTCACATTGATCTCAACACGACCCTCATATGGTCCAGTACCATCTACGAGCCTCACTTGGGTGTGAATTCCAGCTGAAAAAGTGGTGAAATATTCATTTATCATAGTTAAATAAGTTAGTGTACATTCAAATACTTACAAGTTTTACATGAAAACAACTATGGAACCATACTGATCTTAGATTTATAGCCACAAGTATACGGTATTATGGAGGTTATAAAAGTACACTGATGTTACAAGTTATAGTGGGGTCTACTTCAAAACGCAGAATCCTCCTACACATTACCTTACAGGTGGAAAACAGACATTAAATTTTGTCCAAGACACATGTAAGCCGGTAAAAATGAATCCAAAATGTCATCAAAATCTTTTTTTATTGTTTAATAGCAAGAGTACATAGCATTTAAAAAAAATTACAAAACTTACAGGTGAACCACAAAAATAAAATAAGAGTTGCCTTAGTACCTTCATTTAAATCACATAAACAACAAGATACTGATTTTTGTTCACTGATTTCATAAATTATTTTACAAAATTTTGTCCTAAAATTGAGACAATTAAATCCAAACATAAAATTTGTGGCTGAGGCCTAAAAAAAAAAGTTTGTTCCTGGTTACCCAACTGAACCATCTTTTACCTGCCGACTCATAAGTTTTTACGGCATACAAAAAAAAAATTGTGCTATATTGTAATTTTCATTACAAAAGCAATACTTACTATTTTGACAGATGACAGCAGCATCTTCACCATGGTCACAGTTGTTAGCAGTCCAGCCATTAAATTTACAGTTTGCCAGTGAAGATTCTGTTCCGATACACTCAACATTGTCCATGAAAATAGGGCCGGTTCCTCGTCCAAATGCTGCCAGACTCAAGGGAACTGCTCCAGAGCTATCAAGAGAATGCAAGCATACTGGTACATAACGTACACCAGAATACAAAATTTCAAAAAGGTAAAAATTTATCAATAAGTCAATTAGTAGTATCTAAATGATACACTAATTTGGACTGTTTGCTGTTTTAACAATAAATAAAATGATAAGTATAATTAGATGTTGACAATTGTGCAATGATATGAATAAACCATAGTTTGAACAAATCAATTTTTCAATATCCCAACCTACAAGTAAAACAACATACTTTCAACCATTAATGTGACATGATAGGAAGATGGAGATCAAATGAATCACTGTATAGAGTCTTCTACAACAATTATATTTGTTCCCCTTATACCATTCCACCCCTCCTTTATGAGAAAATGAAAAATCGTGACTCAGTATACACATCTTAAGATATATTTAAATGGTATCCCTTTCATGTAAATAAAACTAAAACACAAACATTACAAAGCCCAGAATGTTAATTAGGGAACATATGGTAATTCATTATATTTCTCTTGATGATCAGATTAGAATAAAGAATAGATTGTCCGAAACTTACAATGGTAAGCCTAACATTCTACAGGTGACAGCAGCATCCGAGACAGACCATATATCATCACAAACAGTACCCCATATACCATTATATAAAACTTCAACACGACCACGGTCACCCTGTGTGCTGTTAGCAAGTCTCACTTGAATAGCTGGTGGATTATCTGTTAAAATATTAAATTAGTATTTAATCTGATCATAGAAAAATAAATATTTACGGGGCAAAAACGATAAATTTCTTTATTGAGTTGGACAAAAATGACAGCTTCCAATGCCTCAATTGTATGTTAAAAAATGGTTTGAATTTCCTGTATGGTTGAGAATTAATAAGTTCAGGGATTTTTATACACATTAGATTGAAAATGTTAACATTTAATTAACAAGTGACCTTTTTAAGTTTAATTAAGAATTATATGAGTAATTAGAAAAGGTCTTCATTTCAAACGAGTTTTCTCCATATGAGGATATGTAAGGTCACGATCATTAGTCTGGTTGCAGAACTCTCAAAGGAATTTTTTATGAGGGTCCTCTGTGGTCGAGGGGTTATGGTCAGTAACTTGTAATCACTAGCCCCTCACTGCTGTAAGTTCAAATCCCACACACGACCAAATTCACAAGTGAGGAAGCTGCCCAGATAGCTTAAAGAAGGTCAGTGGTTCTACCGAGGCATAAGCCTGGGGTCTTCCTCCACTGTTAGAGCGGAAAGTCACCAAGTGATTCTGCCTGTTTGAGTTAAACTCCAATGGAAAAAACATTTTGAAGACTGAACCTTGTAAGCATATTACAGCAGCATCCTCAGAATGTCCACAATTGTTGTTTCCCCAAGCTTTGTGAACACAGTCTGTGATCTTAGATTCTGTTCCATTGCATTCAACGTCATCCAACCAGATAGGACCTCGTCCACCACCAAAATTACCCCCCTTTAGTACTTTCCCACCTCTAGAAAAAAATGTATATAGAGTAAAATTCAAAGTCTCAAATATTCACTTTTCTGACACTAACTAAACTGCTTTTTTTCACTTTCTCTATTGATATATAGTAAAAGCAATTTCAGTATGAATACTATTTAAAATTCGACAACTACAAATCTTAATAACTGAATTAAATATGTACTTCATATTGATAAAAATGTTACTTTAAAACGAAGAGCAACACATGTCGGAGTCGGAAAAAAGTGTTGTTATTTGGAGGGAGTTGTTGTTCAGAGAGAAATTGATGCATTCATGACCGGTGTTTTTATTATGTATATGTGTGTGTGCCTTTTACTGTCGTTTCTTGGAGGGAATCAGTTTTTGGAGGTGATGTTATGGGAGGGAGCACTGTATACACAATGTTTTCTTGCTATTACACTAGAACCTGAATTACAGGCCATCAGTGAATGTTGGCAGCCATGTTAACCACATCCCTCATTTAACTCAAATTTATAAACATAACCGTTCAAACTGACATCTGAAAAAGGCCCCTTGTTCTTAATGGCCAGAAGTTGTCTCTCCCTTTGATCTGTATATACTGATTTTCTTTTAACTTTATTTATTTAACATGCAATAACAATACATTTTTTCTTCATATAGATATTTCCAGGTAATATTAATTATGTGAGGTGTAAATTGCAAGTTTTAAATATAAGTTTTCAAAGGACAAAATGAAAAATAGTCACTGTCAACAACATATTTTACTATACCTGTTGTGTCCTAACATTCTACATATAACAGTGGCCTCTCTGTCATCAAACCCATCATCACAAATTGTACCAGTGATGTTAAACACAGTGATTTCAACACGACCTTGGAATATTGACAATCCACCAGTCAGTTGCACATTTACATTGGGAGATGCTGAAAGTATACAAGGTTTTCACAAATAAACAAATAATTTCTGTTCCGTATAGTTACGAATACAAATTGTTTTGATTCGTTTAATTCTTGCTACTACTATTACAAATACTGGCTTGATCTTTGAATTACTGCAATATATCAAGGAACACTAATAGAATACATTATATTTTTGTTGATAAAAGTACTACAACAAAAAGATTATAACTAAAACGTTGTTCACTATAACTAAAATGATCATCTCAAAGATTGAAGTGTTAAAATTTCTAGTGGACTAATGTATCAAGAAATACAATGGACAATCTAGGAGGAAGACAAATAAACCAACATGCATACCCCTACTAGATAAACAAATGACACCAGCATCTTCACTATGACCACAGTTACTCTGTCCCCATGGTTTGTGAGCGCAAGCTCCGAGTCCAGCCTCCATACCTGTACATTTAACGTCATCTAACAACACTGTTCCGGTACCTGCTCCAAAGTATGCATTTCCCAGAGGAATAGCGATAAGACTGGAAATATTAGATAGGAAATTAATTCAATAAAAGCATAGTGCATTCTTTCTCTTCATCAACAGAATTAAACGTAATTCAATGATGCTGTAAATCATTATACTCTGGCATATTGTCTGCTTCCATCATTGCAGGGTTTTCATTAGACGTCAAAAGTTGAGGGTCAAAAATGACCCTTGATTGATGAAAATTTGAAGAGTCAACAATATTTCCTTCTAATTTTATTCCAAATTTGACCCTTCGATACAAATTCTTAAGAATCAAAAGCTTTATTTTACTGATTTCAAGAGATTCTGAAAGTCTTACTTGCTTGGATCTTGATGGGTGATAGTTTTACAGACGATCATGGCCGCGTTGTCATCCCATTCATCATCGCATACTGTACCCCAGGAACCATGCTGGACCTCGACTCTTCCTTCGTTGCCATTGCTACCATTTACAAGACGGATAGGAATGTTTGCATCTAAATCTGTAATTATAGTCCAATATCTAATCACAAACTTACATTATTATTAAACACTTTTCACTTTTGATAGATAATATCAACCATCCCCCCCCCGCAAAAAAAATCATATTAATAGTCTCTCCAAGATCATTTTGAAATTGGTCTCATTCTGTTTATTTGAGAAAAATTTGGAAGAAAATTTTACCTTTTTTACTTAAACATGTATTTTACTTAAATTGATTGAACTATAAACTTTAAAACACAATGTTATCTACAGCTCTACAAGCACATTCAACAACAATGAACAAGCATTTGCAGAATAATGTTTGAGAAACAAAAAAATGTCGGCCCTTCACTCAAAAAGTAGTTTTCCTCTTTCTGTAATTCAGGTTAAAACTGCGTATCTTACTTGGGTTACAGTCAACACCGACATCTTCATCGTGACCGCAGTTATTTTGACCCCATGGATTATTGTGGCAGCTGAATAAGCTTGTCTCATTTCCATTGCATGTAACATCGTCCAACCAAATTGGTCCACTGCCTGAACCAAACTGGGCTTTCTCGCGAGAAACAAAGAATGATCTAAAATCATAGAAATGAAACAGAAAATAAACAATCCTTCAGTGGTGGCTTATTCCCAGGCAGTCATTGGTAATTAAATATAACTGTTTTCATAGACCACATTCCATTTTGTTAACTAGTAACAGAGTTACATGGATCAAAGTCAACACTTAAATCTTAGTTTTGAGTCTTGTCTCAAAAGGCAGATCTGTTTCAGAGATATTTTTCTCAAGTAAAATATATCAGTTTTGGACAAACAATAATTATCATGCAAAAAACTATATTAATGATGCAGGAATTCCATTTTTTGAATTTAAGTTAGAGAC
This sequence comes from Lutraria rhynchaena, assembly GCA_008271625.1. Lineage (NCBI taxonomy): Eukaryota > Metazoa > Mollusca > Bivalvia > Venerida > Mactridae > Lutraria > Lutraria rhynchaena. Next base: position 10,991,855 of record VIBL01000001.1, on the reverse strand, counting down.
AAATTAATCCAAATTCGTGAAGATTTCTACTTTGTCATACATTTAAGTTCACTATCAATTAAAAGGAAAGTTATACATTATCTACACAGCTTCAATCCATAAATATTGCTTGTTTGCGATATGAAAAAATTCACCAAATGGAGAAAGATATACACAGCAAGACAAATGACAACCAATTGGACTAGAGCCAAACCTTACACTGTAAGACTGAGAAATAAAAAAAACACTTGTTTTTTATATATTTAAATCACTCATCTTTGAATATTGGAGTGAATAACATGTGCACAAGACAATTTCAGCCCCCTCAGGGTGTCTTACCCTGTATATCCAAGCATATGACAAACTACCGTCGCAGCATTACCATCAAATCTATCATCACAGACGGTTCCCCACGTAGAATTGTGATACACTTCCAGACGACCATTACTGCTTCTTGTACCATTTACTAGGCGAATGTTACTGTTTTGAGCTATGAAAAAAAGTGAAAAGATATTTCTTATTTTGGCATCAAGATAAAGAGATTTTCACTAGCTCGTGATTACCAGAACTTGATTCTATTGGTTGTTACCTTATTTAACTACCGACAATATCCCTCTAACATCGGGAACTATACAAGCGCTTACATTATACATTTAACACTGTTTAAAAATGAGCGTTCCGTGACTGAAACTTCGCTAACGTGTTTTCCATGAACTATACGTTAAAACATTGTCATCCTACATCGGATTATTTAGTAGTTAAGTATTTTTTAAATATTTACCTATTAATTTACTTCATTGTCCGTAAAATGTTGTTTTAATCGTTTTCCTATATTTTAGCTTTCGAAAACTATGTAAATGGTTTGTTTTAAATAAAGGGAAGTAACTTTATTTTTTTGTTTGTTTCACTGGGCTTAACGTCGTTTTTCAACAATTGTTCAGTTATGTACGGCGACCGGTTCACCTAACCAGTTTTCCTGGACTGTATACTAACCAGTACTAGCTTACCCTTCCACAAGGAGCCGGCAACTTCTCCACATGCGGAGTAAAATCGACATTTTTGTCAAATTTTCATGGAAGGGTATAACATGCCTCGGCCGGGATTCGACCCAGGATCTTCCGGTTCCAAGTCCAGCACACTAACCATTGGACCACGTAAGTAACAAGATAAGCTAAAATCCGTACCATCAACGTCACACTAATCACGGGTATCTCTTCCTTACATTTTTTCAATACTTTCATGTAAGGCAAAAAAGAAAAGAAAAAATATTCATTCCAATGACAAGATCATATACATAAACCATTTTTAATATCAATGTATAATTGATAAGTATGAGTCTATTAGGTTCTAAGAAATATATGTCAATTTTTGAAATATAGGGCCCTTATTTTGTAGTCTTACCGTGTCAATTTGTCAATATGAAACCACACGTTTTATGTCAATATATACATATTGTACATACTCGTATTGTTCATAATCATTGATCTATACTTATATGCTATGCAAAAGTAATTTACATGTAGGTCTACACGTGGTCTGATTATAAATGGAAATCTGATTATAAGATAACATAGGTATGTTAAAATTTCAGATAATACATAGTCACATCCTATTTGTATCTGCCTACAAGCCACTCCAAAGATTTATAACAAGGTTATCGAAAGTGATGTGATTTTCTGTAAACACTTCGTAACCAGTCCACTTATCGTAATGTTTGAACAGGGTGTACAAGCACCTCGTGGCGAGCGTACGGACGAACAGTGATATCACCGAAAGTGCAAACACAATTTATCGATTCTGATAAAATAACGTTATCATCCTGATAATTATGATGATGCAGAAAGTAATTTGATACGAAAGTAATTTACAGAAATTGTAATCGTGTACATCATTGGAAAGTTATGAAATTTATCTATACTATTCGGTTTAATCTTGTTTATCATTTCACAATGATTGTGAAACTTAGTTCTTGCAAATTTTAACAATTAATTTCGATGTATACAGAGTAAATGCATCTGTTTTATGGAACTCAAGTCTGTAACAGAATCTTGATATAAAATAGGATTTGTATCCACTACAGAAAGCAACATCATCTACCCCCAGTTCCTCTGGGTGTAATTTTAGCATCAAATGGTAATAAAAATCACTTAATAACTCAATAATTTCCGAGCAACTAATTTTTAAGTGTGATGTTACAAATGCAAGTTTCTTGTCTAGTCTCTAAATGCAGTCTTGCCATTGGTCAATTTAAAAATAATGTCCGGAATCAACCAATCAGACACTGACTTTTGGGACTGGACTACAAACCCACCATTAACATTGACATTTAATACATACACTGAATAAATCATTTCCAATGAATATTCTTATTGTCTTCGATCTCTCTAAATGTGACTGGACCCTTTTATCAGCTCACACCACTAATTACAAGTTTGTGATAAATTGTGAAATTAATTTTGTCAAACATCTATGATTTATACAAGAAAATTTGTAACTTTTAGTATCATTATACAATATTAACTACGCGTGAAAAATAAATCATAATCTACGCTTTGTCGAAAAGAAATGGTTTACATAACTGAATTTATCTATGACCTCCCATGATCAATGGATTACGTAATAGAAATTAAGTCAACATTTTCTTGAATGAAGGACCTTGTGAGTTTCATAACATGTACAGTAAAACCTCAATTTACGCCCGCCTCAATATAACGATCACCTCATTATACATAACGACCGCTCAATTTTGGACCAGTAGTTTCTATATGTCTGCTATATTTGAACATGATAATCAAACAACCTCGATATTAACACCGCTCTTTTGGGGTCCATGTTATGGTCTTAATATCGGGAATTTACCGTATGTATATGGGGAGTTGTACGATGCAGATAACACTAAAACCTCTAAAAACAGATAAAAGGTTGTAGCGCAACTAAAAAAATCCTGTTTCTTCCTAATCTCGCATAGTAGTTGTAAAAACAAATTAAATCATAGAAATAATAGATTTATGAACAACATTTATGTTTTGTAGCATTTTTTGTTTGTATCATAACACAACTGGTGTAAACCATTTAAGTTGACGATACACAAATAATGAACTCAAAGGGTTGTTTAATGACAGCTAAGCCCTATTTGGAAGGCTCTGTAAAACGAGGCATAAAATCAAAGCTGCTTGTAACTGTTAAAATGTGTTGTTGAACTGAATTAAGTTTCAATCCAAATATCATTTGATTCTCCACAAACTTTACTGAAACATCAAGAATGTCTCGTCTGATAATAAACTGTCGTCATACGATCACCATAAATGCCTAATCATTTTATCCATTATTAAATTTACTACTTTTTTCTCAGAGATTTTTTTATTTCAACTTAAAGTACAAAACGCAATTGGCAAAAAATGAATGAAATTTATCTACAGCACTTTTACTTTAGTTTAAAAAAGGCATAATTTGATTCGGTCAAAAACTTATAGCCGTAGCCGTGGTCCAGTGGTTAGTGTGCTGGACTTGTTGCCCAGAGATCCGGGTTCGAATTCCGGTCGCGGCAGGTCATACCCTTCTATAAAAATTTGACAATAATGTCGATTTTCTTCCATATGTGGAGTGATTTCCGGTTCCTTGTGGAAGGATAAGTTAGTACTGGTTAGTATATAGTCCAGGAAAACTGGTTAGGTGAACCGGTCGCCGTATATAACTGAAAAAATGTTGAAAAACGGCGTTTAACCCCGGTGACAATAAGTCACATAAAACAAAAACAAAAACTTATACTATGCGTATTATGAATAGTATAGGTCTTTGATTCGATGCTTCATTGAAACGTAAGATAAACTTTGAAAGTCTGACAAAATGACACTAGAACAAAAAGTACACGTATATGTAAAAATACAATTATTTATATTTTAACATCATTTCTGGAAGATCTCGGAGCTCAATCCATTGGAAATGTTCGGTGAAAATGTTTGGTCTGATAAAGAAATTGTCTACAGTGAAACCTGTGTACAAAGACCACCACTGGGAAAGACAGGCCATTATTGACAGATGACCTTTATTTGGAGGTCAGTTTGTTCTAAACAATCAGTGACGATTTTCAAAAACGGCCTTTTATTCACAGGGTGGTCTTTATTCAAAGGTGGTCGCAAACACAGGTTTGACTCAACAACAAACAAAGTTGTAAGGACGAACTCTCGGACCTAGTTTGTTACAAAAATAAAAAAGAGAATATGGATTTTTTTTCTCAACAGCTTTAAAACATACATTAAATAAGTAAAATATAGTAAAAATATTATTGGCCGTTGCAGTGGTTAGTGCTGTAGACTCGTAACCCGGAGGTCCAGGTTCGAATTCCGATCGCGACATGTTATACCATTCTATGAACCGGTCGCTGTGTATAACTGAAAACTTGTTGAAAAACGGCGTTAAACCCCAGTGACAATAAGTCACATAAAACAAACAAACAAACAAAAAAATCTTACCATATGAGATAGTGATGAGATGAAGCAAAATGAGACAAACAAACATAAGAAATGAACTTCTGCGGAAATAGTTTCCATAACTTGGTTGAAAAGTTCCCATTTTATGGTAAATCTAACGGACCTTCTATGAAGGTAATTTAGTCAAATAAGTAATCAGATCTCGCTGTTTCTTGTCAGAACAAAATCACAGAAGCAATGGATTGTATCTTCACATCTGTATTTCATATAAAGTCCTTAAATATTTTTCACCTGCGTATGTTCAAAGAAAAACAAAATCCTATTTACTTATGTACAATATATAGACAGTTTAAGCATCAACTACACCTCAACTACAACTATTACAAAACAACTCATGAGACTGTATCAAGTAGATAAATGATAAAATTATTGAACAAAATGAGTTCACAGTCTGACTCGCAAACAATGGATTGATTATGGTAGGGACAGGTACGTTGACATCACGAGCGAGAGGGTTAAGGTCCACATAAATGACTGATAGAAAATCAACAACAGATTACACCGTTTGGATAAACTGTATCAACTTAAATTGTGAAAGTATCTTGAAGATTTGATGCAAAACTAGTTTAACTTAATTTCAATACAGATTCATTTACATTAACTTTGTCTAAATGACTTATTCCAAAGTATACATCGATAGTGATATTTTCACAGGTTTTATCATGATCAGATTAGGCTGCTCTTCATACAGTGTGAACTGTTAGCCCCGGCATTTTTCTTATAAAACAATTCGTATAACGATAAAAAGGGAAATTTTCTACCTGTCCTGTTCGAAGGAACCTTCAATGCGAGCATGAACATGTATTTTATATAGGCAAGATTTTTTCACTCGTTACAGGCAAGGGGTCATGTATTACTAATTATATATAATATTATGAAATTTATATGTACAGGCATGGTATTTTCACTCGTTGTGAACATGTATTACTAATTATATATAATATTATGAAATTTATATGTACAGGCAAGGTATTTTCACTCGTTGGGGTCATGTATTACTAATTATATATAATATCATGAAATTTATATGTACAGGCAAGGTATTTTCACTCGTTGTGAACATGCATTACTAATGAATATCAAGATAGAGCACCTACCATCGCCGTGTACATGGATATCTACCCTCACCTTGTATTATATCAAAGTAGGGTAACTCTGATTGCATTGTATTATACACTGTATCGAAATAAAACATCGTAACTCTCACCTCGTATAATATCAAAGTAGAGGAACTTCCATTGCTTTTTACATGTATGATATCAGGGTACAGGGTACCTGCCCTCTCCTTGTACATTTCATGTCCCCGTTTGGACCAAAATAAACTTATCTCATCTCAGGAGAAGTTACATATGTAACTCGCGTTCTCGTGAATGTACTCATGTCTATCATCGCTTTAAATGTTCATCTTTGTTTCAACAATTGGACATTTCGTTGCTTGAACTTGTTCACCAACGTAGCAAATTTTAAATTGAAATTTCTCTGTCGCTTTTCCAACATTATATCATAAATATAGGACGATAGTCACAAATGAGGATACATAATGTGCGCTTTCATGTTTTTGTCTCTTAATGTCTTGTGTAAATACAAGCTGTCAAGTTCATATTACTTTTTGTCATAAAGTAAAATATATTTGAGTATTTGATTTGATTTTAAGCAAATTATTTACCTTGCTAATGGATGTTAGAAACACCCATTGCTTCCTTTGTTTGAAAATTGTATAGAAATATAGAATGACAACATCGATCTCATGCAGAGAAAGAACTGAGTATTGCTGATGGTCATTAGGAAACTAGTTTCGGTGAGCAGAGCACTCCTACCTGCTTATTGACAGACAAATTGGACTTTTCTATGTACAACATGGTCAGTACAAGAACGATCCGTCTGACAATACTTCTATGTTTGATGGACATAACATCAGCTCTGGAGTATAACGACTATGATAAATTGTTGAAGGATTTATTCAATACAACTCGATATAATCCACTTTTAAGACCATTAACGAACCAGAGTCACGTGATGAAGGTAAGAAAACGATGAAAATGTTTCTGAAAATTTAACTGTATAATTGATATCGTTGTCTAATTACATTTATTTGTAACCGCCTTGTATCTTTTACAGATGTTGTTCGTTGTGTACTATGCGGAATGTCTCAAGAACGTTTTCTTATATCTGTAAGCTCCTACGGCTGCCCAAAAGATATCTTAAAAGTCAAATCTATATTTGCTTGTTTTGTAATATAAGATTTTACATAATATATATGGATTATATTGCGTCGTAACATTTCTATTGACAATTGTATACTTAAATAAATGTTTAAAGAACTTGAACATGCGGCATGAATTGAAGCGATCCTTTGGTGGTTTATGATATCTATTTCTACTTTATTTTGATCAAATTATTATAAAATTACTTATTACGCTTTCATTTTGATATCGCAACTTTTGTGATTATTTTCTAATACATGTGCGTATAATTATATCATAAATACGTATTAATTTGAATTTATCGTCAGAGGTCAAAAAAATTACAAAGTGAAAGTAGGAGGAGACTCTTTATAATATCATATTTCTTTTAATTGAAGTATCAAATTTGCTCCAACGGATATTGAAACTTGCATTTTTCATTTTTTTCAAGTGATATTTTTTTGTTTTTGTAAAATGATAAAATTTTTTATCCTGTTTTAGTTGCAGTTGATACCTTTAGGTCACATTGACATAAGAAGGGGAAAACTGACATGTGTTGAATATTTGAGGCATTACCAGTACACTGATCAAATTTGCTTCAAATACATTCAAACATTTAATGTCTTAAGATTAGCAATCGCAGGCACTTTTGTAGATTATTTTAATAAAGTTTTGGCTCTTTCTTTACTTTGTATATATTTTTTAAAAAAGATTTTTTTAAACAAAATTAATTATACAGCGTGTAATTAAAGCTCATTGGACCTCTACTGAGAGTATCCCACGTTATGTACTGAATCTAGTAGATAAAATAATGTCCAATACTGTGTATGGTAATTTCAAATTATTTCATTATTGTTCATTTTACACACTTTGTTAAAGTTACGAGTTGTCATATCATTCATTTTACATTATTCCATATTGTGTCTTCTCCGTTACATTTCATTTGTTCATATGTTCTGTATATACTTGTAAATTTGTAGTCCTTATAGGCCGCAAGGCCTAATGAACTTGAGTTTCTAAATAATGTCTATAAATATACAGTCTAACCTGTGTTTGGGACCACCTCCAAATAAAGGCCACCTTGTGAATAAAGGTCATTCTTAAAAAAAACATCACTGATTATTTAGAACAAACTGACCTCAATAGATGCCACATTTTGTCTTTCCCAAGGGTGGCCTTTGTTCGGAGGTTTGACTGTATATGATTGATCAATTGTCCTCTATGATTTGTGTATCAAGATTAACTTAAGTATATGTACTATATTTATTGCATTTATTTCAGATAAACTTCACTCAACACATTTCATCTATAACCACATTTGATACCATATCAGGCGAGCTTGTTACAAGTGGATTTTTCGCTGTCACCTGGCAAGATGAATTAATTGCCTGGAACCCAGCCAACTATGGCGGAAAGACTCATATACCGGTATCACAGAAAACGTTATGGACTCCAAAAATAGCACTGAGTAATTCAATATCAAACGATGAAGTATTCATCGACAGCAGTGGTCTGGTTCCCATTTTTATTGACAATACCGGTATGGTGATAATGTATCCGGCCGGTACATACCGGACAAGATGCAATCTAGATATTGTATACTATCCGTTTGACGAGCACCTGTGTGAGTATTACTTCATAATCACCAATCATGATGCGTCTGAAGTCATTATTCACTTGCACACAAACGAAATACTGTTCGGATCTAATTGGGAAAACGGAGAGTGGTGGGTGTCGCGTACAAAGACGCAGGACAGCGACGCAACAACGGGCTATCTTAATATCGCTTATGCCATAACGTCAATGACATTAAAAAGGCGCCCTATTTATGAAATTCTGAACAGTTTTGTTCCCATTGTCATCCTGACCTTCTTAAATCTATTTGCATGCTTCTTGCATCCGCAATGTGGTGAACGTATTTCATTTTCTATCACGCTGTACTTAGCGTTTGTTGTTTTGGTAACATCAATGCTCGACCGAATGCCAAGATCAACGCTACAGTTACCGATAATATCATATTTAATGTGTTTGTTGAATGTAGTCAATGCTGCTGGAATTATATGGGGGATTTATATGGTTTATGTAGCACAATCACCAGCTCCAACGCTAACACTACCGAAATGCTGCGCAGTGATTGAACGATTTTTCATGGGCAAAAATAGATCAAATATTTATGTCGAATATAATGCAGAATCAGAGAAAACTGACTGCGCTAATCACGGGAAAGATAATCAATTAGAGGTTCACGGGAAACAAGATGATAATAGTAACACCAAACAACTTGGAGATTTTACTTGTGTTGACTCACAGAACATGGGCCATATGTCACGTGTACTCGACCGGGTCTATTTCTGTATAGTGTTTATCATCTGTGTAGGAGTAAGTATGACAGCGGTTGGCATATTCGCGTTATCGTAGATCGAAGTTAGGAACGCGTTCATGAATGTTAGTGACATGGAAATCAGCTATTCACGAAATACATGTAATTTGAATAGTAAACACCCGTAATTGAAACTAAACATAAAATATAATGGTTGGTTAATTTATACTTTAGTTATTTTTCTCTACCATGTGAATATTAATTAGATATCTGATTATTATACTACTGTCGGTTTCTTTATGGGTCAATTAAGTTATACTCTTGTTTTGTTTTGTACGTTAATACCTGTGTTTTGCGTTTCTAGTTTGAATTTACATAGTTTGAATTTCTAGGTCAGTCGAGGTAGATGGACAAAACGAACATAGTCACTAGAGTATCATTAATTCAGCGCTTTAAATTCGAGATTAGGGCCCGGTTCATAATAACAGATTGTCGTTGCATATTAACAGAATTCTAGTCCTTTTATTTAGCAATATAGGTACACACTTTGGGGTTAGTTTCACAAAACATTGGATGACATTATAATTATATTTGAACAATTGTAATATACGATTATCCAATTAAAGCAGTAGTGTTAAGTTGACGGATAGTGGCAGGTGTTTCCGAGTTAGGTGAACTTGGAACAGGTATAGTTGGTGTAATATTAGACGATAAATCGTGCGAATTTTGTCCAGTCACATTTCCTTGCGATTGGTTAGAATTTGATGTCGTAGTCAAATTATTAACAATGCCAGTTATTGTTGTTGGTGGCATTGTGGTTGTAGTTAAAGACATTGTTGCTGTTGTCGTTGACATCATTGGTGTCGTTGTAGTAGCCATTTCTGTTGTTGTCGATGTTGTTCTTATCGTTGAAATTGTCTGTGAGGCTGTCGAAGGTGTTTTAAACATAGTTGGTATTGCGGCTGCTGTTGATGGTGTTTTTAGTGTTGTTGGTATGATAGCTGCAGGTTGTGCAGTAATTGCTGTTGTTATAGTAGCATTTGATGTGAGTGAAGCACTTATCGGTTTAGTCACATTTGTTGGCTTGGTAATGGTTGTTGGCGTTATAACGGTGTTTGGCGTAGTAACTTTTGTTGGCATAGTAACGGTTAATGGACTAGTAACGGTTGTTCGTATGGTTGTTGGCGTAGTGACTGTTGTTGATGTAGTGACTGTTGTTGGTGTAGTGACTGTTGTTGATGTAGTGACTGTTGTTGATGTAGTGACTGTTGTTGATGTAGTGACTGTTGTTGGTGTAGTGACTGTCGTTGATGTAGTGACTGTTGTTGATGTAGTGACTGTTGTTGATGTAGTGACTGTTGTTGGTGTAGTGACTGTCGTTGGTGTAGTGACTGTTGTTGATGTAGTGACTGTTGTTGATGTAGTGACTGTTGTTGATGTAGTGACTGTTGTTGGTGTAGTGACTGTTGTTGATGTAGTGACTGTTGTTGATGTAGTGACTGTTGTTGATGTAGTGATGTAGTGACTGTTGTTGATGTAGTGACTGTTGTTGGTGTAGTGACTGTCGTTGGTGTAGTGACTGTTGTTGATGTAGTGACTGTTGTTGATGTAGTGACTGTTGTTGGTGTAGTGACTGTTTTTGTCATTATTGTCTGTTTTGTTGTCATTGGTGAAAGTGTTGTTATAAGAGTTCTATATATTTTGTCTCAGCGTTTTAAAGTCCAAAACACCACCTTTCCACAGTGCATACAGTCGATCTTCAAACATACTATGTAGTTGTTAAACACGGCAATTTACATGATACGAAATGCACGTTAAGAGTACGTTGTTGGTTTTTATACCATCAACAAGCGTCATATATACATATAGTAATAAATGTATATGGTGGTCAGTGGAACAATTCGGTGTTCCTTGATTTCTTTCAATGCTAACCCGCACTTTCAAATTCCACATGTGACGGACAACCACCCTACAAGCTCAGACCCACGACAAATAAAATATTTAAAGATTATATTCAAGTATTTCTTGTATGAAGGAAAATCTTTGTATAGCATTAGATTGTTTTTGCCAAATGCGCGCTCTTCAGTATCTAGGGATTAAATGCTTCAATATGTATTTTTTCTCAAATGTGCCTTAAATTTGTCCAATCATTATATGCTAAAAATATTCAATTTCAAATTTTACCCTCTTAATGCATTATGTTTTATTATGCATTTTTGTAAATAAAACGAGGTGTTAGTCTTACGACACCGCTTTTTGTAAATAAAACGAATAATAATTGTAATTTACATGACGTACTACTCGTTACGACACCGGTTTTTGTAATTTGCATGACGTGGCATTCTTACGACACCGCCTTTTGTAAATAAGACACCGTGTTATTCTTACGACACCGTTTTTGCAATTTACATGACGTACTACTCGTTACGACACCGGTTTTTGTAATTTGTTTGACGTGCTTTTCTTACTTCACCGTTTTTTTTGCAATTTTTTTGACGTGTTATTCTTACGACACCGTTCTTTTTGCGATTTGCATGACGTGCTATTCTTACGACACCGTTTTTGTAATTTGCATGACGTGTTATTCTTACGACACCGCTTTATGTAAAAAAACGACGTGCTATTCTTACGACACCGGATTTTGTAATTTGCATGACGTGCTATTCTTACGACACCGTTTTTGTAAAAAAAACGACGTGCTATTCTTACGACACCGTTTTTGTAAAAAAAACGACGTGCTATTCTTACGACACCGGATTTTGTAATTTGCATGACGTGCTATTCTTACGACACCGTTTTTGTAAAAAAAACGACGTGCTAATCTTACGACACCGTTTTTGTAATTTTAATGACGTGCTATTCTTACGACACCGGTTTTTGTAATTTGCATGACGTGCTATTCTTACGACACCGGTTTTTGTAATTTGCATGACGTGTTATTCTTACGACACCGGTTTTTGTAATTTGCATGACGTGTTATTCTTACGACACCGGTTTTTGTAATTTGCATGACGTGCTATTCTTACGACACCGTTTTTGTAAAAAAAACGACGTGCTATTCTTACGACACCGGATTTTGTAATTTGCATGACGTGCTATTCTTACGACACCGTTTTTGTAAAAAAAACGACGTGCTATTCTTACGACACCGGTTTTTGTAAATTGCATGACGTGTTATTCTCACAACACGGTGTCGTAAGAATAGCACGTCATGCAAATTACAAAAACCGGTGTCGTAAGAATAGCACGTCGTAAATTTTACAAAAACCGGTGTCGTAAGAATAGCACGTCATGCAAATTACAAAAACCGGTGTCGTAAGAATAGCACGTCGTTTTTTTTACAAAAACGGTGTCGTAAGAATAACACGTCATGCAAATTACAAAAACCGGTGTCGTAAGAATAGCACGTCGTAAATTTTACAAAAACCGGTGTCGTAAGAATAACACGTCATGCAAATTACAAAAACCGGTGTCGTAAGGATAGCACGTCGTTTTTTTTACAAAAACGGTGTCGTAAGAATAGCACGTCATGCAAATTACAAAATCCGGTGTCGTAAGAATAGCACGTCATGCAAATTACAAAAACGGTGTCGTAAGATTAGCACGTCATGCAAATTACAAAAACCGGTGGCGTAAGAATAGCACGTCATGCAAATTGCAAAAACCGGTGTCGTAAGAATAGCACGTCATGCAAATTACAAAAACGGTGTCGTAAGATTAGCACGTCATGCAAATTACAAAATCCGGTGTCGTAAGAATAGCACGTCATGCAAATTACAAAAACCGGTGTCGTAAGAATAGCACGTCATGCAAATTACAAAAAACGGGTATCATAAGAATAACACGTAGTTTTATTTACAAAAACGGTGTCATAAGAATAGCACGTCATGACTATTACTAAGTTGGGATTTGAAGTTAGTTCGGTAACATGACCATGCGGCCACATACATGCGTCATGGAATAGTTCGTTTCTATAAAGAAACAAACTAAAAAAAACAAAGGCATATGTGCGACTCCACTAGGAGAGCCGCTATACACCTGATCATTCAATGATAACAACAACTTAATGTTAACACCTTACATACTACTGAGATAATGCTTGAAAATAACTTTAAAATGTAAGTATTTAAAGTTATCGTACTTAAGTCATGTCTAATAAATCTGCATTAGTATTATCTGCAATGCAATTTCATGGGATGGTTGATGATGAATTATGCTTACTGTCTTATTATTTGAGTAACAAATGACTCACAAATTCAATAAATATAAACAATAAACTTTAAACTTACTCTCTATTTTACGTCCATATTGTAATATTTATGCCCCGGGGGTTAACACAAACAATCCGAAATTATAGCGTATACCTGTTTCACACCTTCATATAATAAACCAACAAAGAAACTTTTTAACTAAAAAATCGTTATTTCATACTATTAAACACCGAATAAAATGATTAAATGTGTCTTAATGTTCCATATAGCATAAGTTTTCTGTTTAAGTCAAAACTGAGTTTGTTGTGTTTTTAAATAAATTATTGAGCATACGTACACTTTAAGCAGCAATAATTCAAACACTTGCAATCAAGAAAATGTTGATGTTTTCACTTACCAGTAGACCAGTTTGGTATATATATATATATATATATATTATACTGGCCGTCATAAGAAAGTAACCAATAAGTGATGTTGGTATAAAATCTTATTTTATGAAAGATATTCTTAAAAAGAGCAATATTTCACGTGCGCGAGTAAGCCAACCAACCATTACTACCGTTATGTGTTACTTATTGTATAACTTATATATTATTGACAAAAAAATGCTGCATACCATTAAAATTTCAAAGTCAGTATATTAAGACAAAGTAGAAAAAAATTATGATGGTTACTTTCTTATGACGTTGCCCTACTGGGGGACCCCCTCAAACCCCTTCAACTTTATGTACATGAAAACAATTCCCCGCCCTTGCTATTTACCTTTATTTCAAAAAAGGATACTAACTGACTGTAATAAAAAAACAACAACTCTGTTAAGAAGTCCTCATATAAATCGATAACTGACGGTCAATGTTATAGAATATTTTTCATCTTTGTACATTATAATTGATTTATTGAATAATTGTGCTTTTAATGGTTTATTTCTCAAGTGGCAGACTGATAATATTAATAATTTTATTTGGCAAGTATACACAACATGGCAATTTAAAACAAAATGAATGGATAAATAAATACAATACAATAACAACTGTGAAATTCATCAGTCGAAAAAATAATAGTACATGTATTACATAAATAGATTTTATGAATATACAAATTCAAATAATAAAAAAACATGCAATGCACACTAATACCAGGGATGACACAAAAAAGAGGAAAGGATTCCTCTTATTTCCATTGTGGTTCCTAATATTGGCAGCGTGACATAGATATATATGAATAAAAAGCAAATAATCAACCAATGCTCGACTAAACATGTCTTCGATTTAGAAAAGATTGAGATCACATATATCACAGTCAAAGTGTTTATCACATTATTGAGACTAGAGATCACAGAATTTGATAGCCAAACTATGAAACTGCAATAATAAAAACTGATAAATTACTCGGGTAGCATTATCAAAAAAAATGTTATAAAATTGGAACTTGTTAAGAAATAAAATACTTAAGTCAAATTAGCCTACGAGTTTGACCAGTATCAAGCCTCTCTGATTATTAAATTTAAGAAGTATTTATCGTGCATTTACATCTTTTGACTTGTGTCTTGTAGTAATTAATTCTTTACTACAAACACCTCACTTATCAGAAATATTACATCCGCTCTTTCACGCATGCGTATAAAATATCAATAACTTGGTTGTCAACAAGTCCGCTTCATATCGTTTGACAAATATCCTTAAAAGCTCATACTCGGTGGATTTATTTTTTACATAAAAAAGCTTATTTTACAAAATCTGTCCGCACAATAATTACAATAACAAAATGGGGTCGAAAAGTATTGGGGTCGAAAAATCCAGGCTAATATTGTGCTCGAAAAGTCTTGGGGTCGAAATGTCTGACATTCCAGTCTACAGGAACCTGTGTAGACTACTGTTTGCAGCGATTGTCTCACCTAGAGGGCGCTAATCTTAATGCAGTAAAATGAAGATAACTGAATGTTTTGTTATAATGACTGCATGATTCGAGTTTTGCATTTACATAATTCATAATTTACTTTTACATAGGCCGGCATGTTCTACGTTTTTTTTCTGCAACCAATTTATTCATTTTCTAATTTATTGTTATCTTCAACTCATTCGTTTAATGTATAATTCATAACAGTACAGTAGTAATACACTGAGGACGTTAGTGATATACCGTATAAGATAATTGGTCCCTAGGATCTAAGGTAGATGCAGTGATTCTTATAAGATTTATAACACGTTGCTGACTAGTCCAACTAATTAGACTGTTTGTGACGGCCAGACATTTGGCCCCGACCCTCACAGAGAGGATGGCCCTTCCAAATTCATTTATGAAATCGGCCAACCGGAAAGCCGAATATGTAAGGTTAGTTGCTGACATGTAAAACAGACGAACGTTGTTGCCGCTCGGCGGAGCTCTAGTTATCAAGTACATGTAAGGAATACTTGGTCCTTACACACTGGTTAGGCAAAACGAAATGACTCCGGATTTACGCAGTAGCACCAGCTATCGTAACGCACATACTCCCGCTGACGTAAACAAAAACACACACGTTTGTATAAAATTGTACCATTTTTACCACATTAACCGAGAAATTTGAAGCAATCAATGTTCTTACGGAATGTCTATAGTGTTTCTGAATTCCGTTTTGGACTTGAATGCCACATTAAATCGTTATTGTAAAAGTTTTTTAGAAATAAAGTCGACAGTTGAACCAAACATAGCGCGTAAATCGTTTGAATTCAACATTTTGAACAAAATATTCGTAATCTGTGCCTCTCCGATGGCCATATGCTACATACATACATCTATTATCATAATATATCATTTAATATACCATTTGTCATAATTGTGTTGAGATATACGCAATTTTACTGTATTAACAGTATATATCTTCGCGTGCATGGCCGAGATGTGGATAATTTGAGGCCCATACTAGCTTTTCCATCTTAGCACATGCGTAACGGTGTGTAAAGGTATATAATCAAGTTACGGCCATAATAAAGCACAACGAAGGGAGGTAAAAATCATGAAGAAACAATAATGTGAATATATCCAAGGGAGGTAATCGCGTTTGGTTTTATTACCGCCAGTGGAGACTTAGGTTATCTTGGCGGGGCGCGAGCCATAAAAGATGCTTTAAACAGCTGAATCTCTTAAGACTATTCTATGCTCATGAATAAGCAACACTAAGGCTCTGTATGTATTAGATCAGCTACGATTTTATTGACAACTTGCTTTACACGGCATTTTTCAGCTATTCAAAGCGTAGTCAGTTTCGGATGAAAAAACATGTACAAATAAACTTTAAAGAAATGTAGAATACTTTCATATTCATAGTAAAGGTTAATCAATATTTGAAAACAGCTATTCAACTTGTCGATATTACATTCAGTTTGCGGACAGAAAACGGTTGATTCAGAGAGCCGCGAAAATTTGATTTAGACAAAATGAAAAGAATACACCGCAAAGTACTTATATTATTGTACATATGTTTAACCCTTAAATGATAATGCGAGGGTCATGTATGTTTTATTTACTACTATACTCAAAAACTAGTTTTTTGCGTTTAATTTAATCCATATCTTCGGTGTAATTTACTACAATATAAATCGAAACTCACCTGATTTAATATGCCGTTTTAAACTCCCTGGTAAGGAAAATTTAGAGGTTGAACAAAATGCGATGATATTATATTAAATTACAGCAAAACCTCAATAATGAGACCACTTTCGAGACTCGAAAAATTGGTGGTAATAATGAGGTGGTCTCATTTTCAAGCTGAATTATTAGAGGAGTTATTGAAAGTCGGGTCGAAAATAAGTGGTCGTTATATTGGGGTGGTCGCAATGTGAGGTTTTACTGTATACAGAAATGACTGCACAAAGAGCTGCAGAGACATGGAACTTATATCCAGTTGAAAACCTCGCTAATACGGACTTGTCTGGGCTATCTGAAGAGTCTCGATTAGAGGGATTTCCGCTTTTGAAAGTTTCTGTTTCAGACAAAAATACGCCGGTGTTTTAGCAATGATATTGAATAAAAAATTGGTATTGTCAAATTTGTCTTGATTAAAATAAATTCCGAACGACAAGATTCAAATAGAAAGTTTGCACTGTATTTACACTTCTCATTAACCAGCCCGAGTGACTAAAAAATTCAACAGAATGTGTAAGACTGTGTGACCGCGCGTTCAATCGAGCTCGGGGTGCGCGCCAGACATATTTTGCACCTTGACATTATGACCCCAGATCTAACACTACATAGGACGTTATATGGCTCACATTACTCGAACATTATGATTTAAATGTGCTTATTATTCGTATCTAGTGTGGCCAAGCGGCTGTGTCAGGTAGAAATCCGCACAATCTTGTTAGGTCAAGATTATAGAAATACAAAATGAAATAATCGGCCTCAAACTTGGGAACGAAATATAGAAAAAAATTGACTTCACAAGAAATACTTGTCTTAAAACATAGGGAGGACTATTTTTAGTCAACTTTGTAGATATCTATGAATTCAAAACGAAAGAGAAGCAAATCACTACTATGTTATCTATGTCATAAGTAATGTATTATTTTAAAAACAAACTGAGAGGTAGGCGTATTTCTGTGCCAAGGGAGACTACTCCCGTTGATTCACGGTCCAGATGTTGCAATGAATAATGAAGATACGAATCTGTGTCTACATGAATATCGACCTGATAAATAATATCCAAACACTTTTTCAGCGAATGAACAGTTTAACACAGACATGTATTTTTTCATGTATCTATACGTAAATTCAGATTCAATATTTAAGTATGTTACATGAAATCAGATGTAGGGCCTATAAGCCTGTTTGTCTTATCATGTAACGAATATTTTATCACACTGATTACATAAAGTGATGCATATAATGATTTGAATCTTAAATAATTAAGCTTAAGACAGTTTCAGACATCACTTCTTCCTTTGATTACGACGTATGATAGAATGTCTAAAAGATTCATGAGTACCATATCTACCGGCCTTTACTTCGATATCTCAAGTATGGCTTACAAGGATTTCAAAGTCCACTGTAGTAAAGTTTAGGGCTGGGTAAGGGTCGTTATCTATGACAAGACGATTATTTAATGTGTACTAACCGGGTTGTTCACACGTATGTTTATGATTCAGCAGTGGATTGCGTTTAACATCTTCATACATATATTCGCATGTTGGATAAAAAAAATGGTGGTCTCAAATCAGTGTGATAGTGGTTCGGTGGAGACTTCCAGTGATAATGAAAGCGTTCTAGACACAGCTGATAATAATACAACAACTAATGATGATAAAATAGTAGAAATGAAAGATAATTCGGACCAAGGCGGTGAATTAAATGCAGGCACGTTAAAGTCCAGTACAGAACGGATCGATGCCGATATAGATGTAGATAACAATGATCCTGAAGATGGTTTGGTTGCTATGGATACCGTTAAACATGCACCAGACGGTGGATGGGGATGGTGTATAGTGCTAGGGGCACTATTACTACGAACAGTCATAGGTAAATGATAGAATGATCCATTTAACCCTGCAATTTATTATGTGTACAATATATGTGCTTCCGTACTTATTTCTTAAATTACGCTAGCATTTACATAAGTCCACAATCATCAGCACGGAGGAAAATAGGCTAAAGTGATGAGAGGTACACGTGAAACATTTATTGATAACTTGTAACTCACTGTGCTATCTGCACTGTGTAAAGTATAGTGTTTACACCGTAACAATTTAATTGATTAATCAGTACACCATGGTACTTGTGGGCCCGGCCTAGTGCTTCACATATGTAGTTTTAAAATCAATTATATATTAGCCTCTCATAAGCACAGGATCACACAATTGTCATCATTAAACAGAACCATATATTCCCGAAACCAAACCAAATCTTTAGCACATACAAGATTGCACTTCAATGTCACTTTTTACTACATGTATATACTTATTCGGGCAATATTAATGACGGATACTTATATTCGATCGTCCTTGGTGTATAAGTATTGATTTGCTCATGGAATTAAACTATCCGTAAACTAATTCCACATGCATATCATTTTATCACATAACCTCCGTCAGCTTCGAAGAAGTAGTTTATAGAATTTAATTATTTTATGACCAAAAAATAGACTTGCACTTCTTTCGAGAACCACCACATTCATTTGAGACTTAATTGATGAATGAATGTCTAATGAGGCCAATTATTTTTATTCCTGTAATTTTGTTGTCGAAATCTTTACAAAATTGATCTTCTAATTGAAATATATATACGATCATTCTATTTCTTGTTCATATACATGTCCTTCCAATATCTTAAAGTTTTGGTTCAGAATTTCACGACTTATAATAACTCCTGAATTTGTTTAAGATTAGCTTTAAAAAAAACCGTAAAACCTTACATTGCGGCCTCTCCAATATGAAGACCAACCATCTGACTATCACGACTATTCTATCACAGGGCGATTATAATATTTCGTATAATTATATTTCATCTCTATAGTAGACCACCTCAATATTAAGACCGTATTGTGGCTCAACAAGTGGTCTGAATCACTGCATTATCGATGTTACTCGTGTTAAAGAGACATCAGTAAATTATTACATGTACCAAATCAACTGTCAGTTATGAATAATGAAATACATGCATGCATAATTAAGTAACAATTGATTAATACCAATGTAGTTTTACACTTGATAATTAGGCAACAGATGTATGATTTGCTTAATAATCATAATGCCGAAATCTTAGAAAATGTAGTTCGATTATGCACATTCAGCATAATTATTTCATGGTATGTGAATGAAGAATTCTATAACAAATTAAGGTTTTAACGCCTAGTTAGAAAATTACCAAAGGCCAGGTCAATTAATGATTTGTTGCTGTTGTTGTTGCTGTTGTTGTTTCTGCTGCTCTTACAGCCGTTGATGCATTGTCATCACAATGAATATTTTCGTCGTATCATTATTTATCTTACTTTATAACTTGACCTCACGGTTATAGTTTAGTCGAAATAATCAAATTATCATGATATTCATTTGTTACCAGCCTGTGTATAGGTTTAACCCGCTCTGCAGCATACCTAGGGTACTATATGAGAACGTTTGTATATTCTCTTCCATAATTTCTATTTATTTTGCCCCATCTATGTATTTGATTCTGGTCGCAGTTCGAGTTTAACCAATCTTGTAGCTTGCAATCTCATATAATTGTTGACTAATTACATTGCAGGAGGTCTTGGAAGGTCCCATGGCTTGTTCTATATAAAGTTCAAGGAGAGATATGACGGAAGCGCCACTGGAACAGCCCTTGTCACATCTCTCACAGGATTTGTTCGGCTCTCAGCAGGTCAATTTTCACGTATACCAATTTTTCGGTCGGTTAGGGTGGTTTGATACATTAATTTAAGTCAACTACTGTCACGCATTGTTTACAAATATAATACAGTCAAACCTGTGTTTGCAGCCACCTCTGAATAAATACCACAATGTGAATAAAGGCCATTCTTTGAAAAACAGCCACTGATTACTTAGAACAAACTGACCTCCAAATAAAGGCCTTTGTCCACAGGTTTGACTGTAACATAAAATACAGACTGCCTTGAACGCTAAATTTGGAATACAGTGCCCCCTTCCGAAGAGCATCACCTGTCGGAGTCTCAAGAATGTGTTGATCTTTGGAGGGAGTTGTTGGTCAGAGGGAATTGATACATTCGCGACAGGTGCTTCCTATTATATGTATTTATTTTCGTTTCTTGGAGGGAATCGATCTAGGACAAGGGGAAATTCAGGACTAGAAGGATTTACAAGAAACTTTAATATTTTTGACCAAAAGTTATTACGGCTACTTGACAGAATTATTGATACAGTAACGGTTCATGGTCGTTACTGTGTTGCCATATTTATTCCGAATGCTTTCTTTAATGGCATTTGTAGCCTGTTTTTCTTACTCAGTATTACTTGTTTCACGTTCGACCTACGTCTTGTCTCCGGTACTATTTCGTAATCAAACTCCTCCGCCCATTTTCTTAGGTCCTCCTACTTTTTCCATTTTGTACATTTAGGAGGACCCACGTTGTAGGAAGCATTGTTTTATTTATGATCTGCTGTGTTTGAAAATTTATTTCTGTTTCCATCCGCAGGTCCAGTTGTAAGTATTCTAAGTGGAAGGTTTCGGTGCCGGATACTGACAGCATGTGGTTCAATAATTTTGTTCTTGGGGTTGATTTTAAGCGCTTTTGCATTCAACTTAGAGTTCCTGTATTTTAGTTATGGAATCATAACGGGTAACGTATTTGTATGTTTATCGTCCGTGCGTCAGTTGATCGTTCACTAGATATTTAATTAACTCTTTCGTTCGCTAGACCGGGAGCTCATTGGCTGCTGAAGTTTCAATTATAAATTTGTCATAAAACCATAAAATAAATCAAAGAATTCTGAAATAATGGTGATATTTGTTTACCATGTATCTGGAGTATTGTTGCTACCAGTCTGTCCTGTGTAGAAGTAAACGTAATCATTAACCTGGTCATTACAATACCACTTCGACGATTCGCCTCACCAGATAAATAAATATTGATGGTGATTTAGATGAATCTTAAGAGAGTTAATTAATTTTTAATGTTAGGGTTGATGTCTTAATTATGATATTTCATTATTAACGTCTCTTAACTTCGGGGATTTATTTTGCAAGATCTAGATTTATTCCAAACAACAGAAACTTTACTAGATATTGCGTAGAATGTTGATTCACAAGTAGTAACCAATTAGAATGCTGTGGTTTATTAAGAATGATTATTACTCCTGTGCAGGTATTGGAAGAGCTCTGGCTCTAACACCCGTGCCAATTCTTCTGGGGTATTATTTCGATAAAAGAAGGAGTCTTGCCTTTGGACTGGCCTCAGCCGGGTTCAGTTTAGGTGGATTTACAGTCACGCCCGTCGTGGAGATTCTGTTTCAACACTTTGGATATCAGGTACAGTTAAGTGTCATAAATAAACCCAGTGACATAGCTTCACTGAAAAGATATGAAAAAATAACGCAAACGCATATACCCTAAAATCTCATTTGGGATCATATTAATATATATAAAACCATCGCTTATATTCAGACTGGTTCGCAAAAGTTTCTCTATATTTTAACAACTTTTGAAATGTACAATCGGTTTAATACTTGAGTAAGGTGTTATCTACATTACATAGAGCACCAATGTTCCGCAGTTTATTGAGTAAAGAGGAGACAGTGTCCCGTTTTCTTAGCCACTTCATTAAGAAATAGGCATGAAAAGTTTGAAGCGTGTTCTAATTGTATTGAACAAGACCTAAACTGTTAAATTCATTCAATTCTTAACAGCAGATTTGAGAGGTAGTTCAGGCAGCGCAAATATGATGGTGGGAACTCAAATAATTCCTTCAATATATCCATATTTTCCTATATTATTAACATTGAAATAAAAAGGCAGGTGGATAAATACTTCACTGCATCATATTTTTCGCTATTACCGCGTTTTATTGAGCTCGATGACATTCAAATGTACATCTCCATTCTACACGCACCAATAAACAAGTTTAATTTGCATTCCAAAATATGTTTGTTTGAATGTAAAGATCTTGAAATAAAAAAGATATAATGTATAGCGCAATGAATATCAAGTATAAAAGACAAGGATTCCTAATTTCAGGGAACATTTTTAATACTGAGTGGATTTGCTTTGAATGTTCTTGTTTCTTCTTCGTTATTCCGACCAATAGAACTCCATCGTAGACTCGCATCAATGGAAAAGTAAGTGGATTTGCATTTTCCATGTCAATAAATATATCTTGCATCGACTTCTTTAATTAACTATGAATGTCCTAAATATAGTTTTTGCTAAACGTTTTGATCCGAGAATGTTTCAAAATTTTGGAAGTTAGCAGAAGCTGTGGTAGTCTTACTGCTGGCAATGGTAGCATCAATATACCCGGAAGTAGTAACCCACTACAATTGATTTTTGGATCCGCCAGGTTAAATATGTTTGTAGAGCGCTTGACTGTTGAGCGCGAAGTCGAGGATCGAGACTTTGGCTAGGCGCATGTAGTTCCTTCGGGACGCTCTAACTGAACGGATGACTTAAAAGGATTTTTGTCTGTCATCTTTTATTTAATGTGTAAAGTTGTTGACGGAATTAGGATAGGTGAGTGATATTGCGCAATTAGCTGAACTCTGTTTGGTCAACTTTCCTCTTCACACGACGGATAATTGTCGACAAGGGACATTTTGCCAAATCGAAACAATCAAAATCATAATCATTTATTTTCGTCTGAATAAACACCTTTGTTAAACGTTAAACAGTCATTCAAGAGTTCTGTAAACGCCTAAAATACCGATACTATACTATTAATGATGCTTTTTTACTATAGACACCATAATATACTGGATTTTAACTAGTGATATGCTTTCCTTTAATGTTTCTCAGGAAGACGAACCCAACGTTAGAAAACGACGCCAATCTTGCACTTTTGCCAAAAACAGGCGATGTAGATATCAATATTACTACGAAGACATCCGGAACTCCTAAAGATGACACAGAAACGAAACCTAAAGATTATGCAGAAGGCGTTTTGGAAGACCATTTGCAGAGCACAGAAATGACTGAAACATTTGAAACTTCAATAAAGGTTTCTGACGAATGTGATGTACAAGTAGATAATAGTAAAACTAATGACCACAAGCAAAGTGCAAATAAGAATAGCCAAAATGACAACATACATGACAACAGAACAGAAAGTAGCCGAACGAATAAAAATAAAAATGAAAACAAAGAAAGAAAAACTCTGATATCGTGGTCAATATTAAAAGATATTCGTTTCCTGTCCTTTGTATTGGCAACTTTTTGCTTCACTTTACCAACGAGTGGTTTATTCCTACCAGCTTTGGCTAAATCAAAAGGAATGACGGGTAGGTTCATCAATTTATTCAGAGTATATACAATTGTTATTATCAGTAGCATCCTCGCCCTCGTAATTACAGTCCTCCCGTTTCCAAAATTATCATCAACTTTATCATTAGCTCTGCTTTCATGGTTTGTGTATGCCACCTCGGTGCTGCTTTATTTCATATGTTATGCTTAACTTTTTTATGACTAATCGTTCAAAATAGATATGCTAACTTCTGCTTGAAAGAAAGTCAAAATATTTCAAACTGGGCTTGATGGGGGACTTAATTAGAGAAACAGCGAAATGGGAAGCTAAGTTCTGCAGCTTTGATATTTACTTCATTTTTATTTTAAGAAATTCAAGCTGCCACCTTATTGTCCACAACTTCTGGGTTTGATACGGTGTTCCGTGTTTTGTCAGGAATTGTTCTTGACTTTCGGATGTTTCGATCCATCAGACCACAAATATTTAATGGGATAACATTCATTAATGGTATCCTTCCTGCAATATACCCCTCAATGACAACGTTTACGTCATTTATGGTGTTAACAGCTACAGAGGGAGCTGTACAAGGGATAAGAAATGCTCAGGTGATAAAACTTTAATTCCTTTTTACTTTCCTACATTTAGTATCATCTATAATCAACAAACAACCGTCACACATTTATTTTTATTTAGCATTTGCATATAGTGGATGTATATGTCAGTTAAATAAAGTATCTGTTAATAATTAGTAAACAGGCAGAAAATAATTGCAAAGATATTCGGTTTGATGTATCAAAGCAATCAGTCATGATGTAAAACACAGCCAGCATGATACAATCACGAAACAAGAATATTTCGGAATTACTTAAATTCAATGGTAATATTAAGACCGTACGATTCGTGAATTTCATATATTTTATATAGTTTTGGAAGCATTTTAACGCATTATATGTGCCTTTAAAGAACAAACATACAGACTGTATATGTATTGAAAAGGTCCTCAATATATTGCTGGTTACATAAATTTATGCATAATTTGTAGAGAAATGCTGGAACAAAATAATTGAAATCTTTCATTTCCATTCATATACTGATAATAATTCGTTAAAAGACTGGTGTTTCAGGGATCTGTAATTATCATGGACATGTTAGGGGTCGACAAACTTGCTAGTTCAATGGCGGTTACCATGACAGTACAATGTGTGGCTGTATTCCTCGGACCGACCGTAGCAGGTAAAATATTTATACGGATGCAGTTATAATTACTACATTTTAATAAACATAAAATAAATATACGCTAAAGCCTCAATAATGAGACCACATTCAGTACCCAAAATGTCAGTCGTAATAATGAGGTGGTCTTAGTATCAGATTAAAAAAAGTTGTCGTTATAACAAAGTGGTCGTAAAATTGAGGTGGTCGCTATTTGAGGTTTATATAGATATGTAAAATATATAATGTAATACAAAATTACAATAATGATATTCGAAAATAAATGTACACCGAGACATCATTATTTTGAATTCATTCCGTTGGTTGGACTAGTTAAAATCATATCATGCACAGTTGTATTAAGATCCGCAAGGTGAAGCACAGCATGTATCAGACACGACATTGATTTCAATAAGCTGAACTAATCGTACAAAATTTTTAAAACATTTTGTTCTAAAGAATGTTTTACAACTTTTCTATTCCTCTAAAAAAGAAAAGGTGCCTTTGTGTCAAGTGCTTATGGTCCCAGACCACTGTGAGTTTGAATCCCACACGGTACCCAATTTCACATGTAAGGGAGTTGTCCAGCTAGCTTACAGAAGGTTCTACTTAGGTGTACGCCGGGGTATTCTTCATTCGTTAAAGTTGGAGAAGTCGCCAAATAATTATGTCTGTTGGTACGACGTCAGACCCCAAGGAGAAAAAATAAAACGAAAGAAAATCGACTATTCGTAATTAATTTTACAAGCCTGTATACCTTGGTTACTATTAATTGCACTCCATTATGACTTCATTAGTGTATGTCCCAAATTTTAAATGAAGAAAACGTGTAGAACATACATAGAGAGAGGAACTATTGAAAACACACACCGAAAAATAAGTCTATGCCTTATTATGAGGTGGTCTGAACGTTGAAGTGTTTTTTTTTATTGTTAAGTGAGGGTTTAGTGTACAATTAATCATAGCTGATTATCTAAATCAATTAACATCATTAGATAATTTACGAAGACTGAATTGTGTTTTCCGTATCACTGTTGATATAATTTTGTTTTAGGCCAGATAATCGACACTTCGGGGAGTTACAACGGTGCTTTCTATTTCTCATCTGCGGCTATTTTGTTGGGTGCAGTTGTCATGGCTACTGGTAACATTGTCAAACATTATAGAGATAATCAGTCAAACGCAACGCCTAAGAACAACCAAGAGAAACAAATTAGTGAACCTGGAAATTTGAAGACAAACATGTGAATCTGTTTTGTCCTGGTATTCGGCCGACACAGGGTAACGAACAAAAGCTACACTTATGCAAATACTTATTTAGACAAAATAATCTGCCGTAAGAGTGAAATGTGGATAAAGTCATGTATCTACTGTTTTCCAAGTTGGGTTTGTTCACTGATTTGACTTTTCATGCATTAGTGTTGAAACAAGTGGGTAGCTTGATATATATATATATATATATATTCATAATCATACGATTAATTATGATTAATTTATATTTCTGTATAACATAAACACATAAAATATCGGTCAAGCTGATAAAAACAGATATTAAAATGACAAAACAAAGCCAGCAATCACATTTTCAATAAGAAATAAGCTAGACACATTTGGCATGGTAAATGTTTCAATATTTTTTGTTACTATTACAGTAAAGATCCTTTATACTGAAATTAAAACAATGGTGTTAAAGAAACGTGTTCGCAAAGCAGACATGAAAACATAGATTAGTCATAAACAAACAACGATTCATTATCTTGATGCGTATTGAAAATATCTATGTTTAATTTCCGGTTTCAGCAGAGCATAACAAAACAATATAATAGCCATCTTATGTTAGCAATTTATCTTGGCATTTTCAGTATTTCCGATGAACTTGATAACACGAATGACAAAGCTAAAACGGGCGATTGCGTACATGAAATTAAGGTAGAAAGCCACCTAAATGATTTATATGCCCGTTGTTTAAATAGCAATGAAAAAAATAGTATGTAAACATTTGTGATGTGAAGTTTATGTGGCAATAGATGCAATCTAGGCTTATCAGAGATATTCTCGTGACCATGCTTAAATGAAATTTCTATTAAAATCTGTGCTTATCACATGTAGCACAACTAATTCAAAACAGGAGAGGGGGGTCGACCACATAACACCATCAAGGAAACGCATGTATTAAAAAAATAAAGTTCTAGTGCCTATAAACCTTAAATGTTTCAAACTAGATTTGTATGCGGAAATTATTTAGCGATTTACCCTAACCATCATATTATTTAGCGTGTAGAGGCTTCCAAGACGTACATTCAAATATCGCTAATCAGAATGTTAAACGTACTTATTTTGTTCAGTTTAGTTTGGATATCTAGTTCGGAAATATTAGAGAATAATGGTACATCTGGTGCTATGATTAACGCTGAAGAACTTGTAAAGCTGGGAAGACAACTGCACAAGCCAATGCTTACTCTTATAGGAATGGCTCTTCGCAATCTCCATCCTTGTGAGCAATGGACACAATGGTCATCATGCTCAACAAAGAGGATTGGATACTTCGGTAAAAGATTTCGCAGCAAAATATGTAAATATCGCAACAATGTTGGTGAGATAAACGAGACGACTGAAAATGATGATCGATTGTGTGAGGGATTTTGTCCCGTCGGCTATAATATCACTAAACATGGTTATTGTATAAAACTGAATTTGCAAAAACTTTCACATAACGACGCAGAAAAACAATGTCAGCTGGAGGGTGGACATATGATTGTTATGGAATCGCAACAGAAATATGATGATGTCAAGCAAATAGTGCATGATTATTCTGACTATGTTTGGGTTGGAGGTCGTCGTAAAAGCGTATCATCACCATGGCAATATGAGTATGGCTCACAGAATGGCTTCATTATATGGCATCCAGGACAGCCTAGCGACACTTCCAGCGAACTTTGCCTTGATTTGGATCGTTCGAGTAAATTATGGCATGATGCGGCGTGCAGTATACAATATGCCTTTCTATGTGAAATAATTAACTAGAGATTTTTATTTGAATACAATGAACAGCATATCCAAGGTTCTGGTATTAGTTTTATTATTAACATGTGTTTATTCCATTGTATGGTATACAATTTTATATTTGTTTTGAAGATATTCTTTCCTTCTTTTTGTTGACCGGTTTCTTTCAATTTAGCGCAAATCCATAGAATGTTGTATTCGCAGACAATACCGTTTTACAAAATACATGCATGACATTTTCATACGTTGCCTGATAAAAGTGGATAAAAAGAAATATTCACAGAGTTGTTTTATTAGTCATACATTTTTTTCTTGATTCCATGTCGTATTCCTGATAAACATGTCTGTTTAATTTAGACACGCGTATATTAATGTGATGTGTGATATCAATAGGCCATGATGGAATTAAATCATACTTCATCGTGAACGGATACAGATACATGTATTTTTTCACGTAACTCTACATAATAACAAACATGTATTGCGGTGGGCGAGACATCAATTTAATTTCGTATGCAGGTGATAACGTGACAACCAACAATAAAGGCATGATAATGACACCATGTAAATAACAGTATTGCCATTTTGATACATCATGAAACATGACCTCTAGTGGCGGACCGGGCCAGTGTAAAAAAACAGAGATAAAACTTCACCCACTATACTAGAATGTAAATGTAACAAACTCTTGGGAAACTGTACTCGGCCATCGCTAATACATACATACATTTCATTTATATACAACGACTAAAATGTTCTGAACGAGACGATGTCTAACGTAGAATTGACCACCCTGTCTAAATCCCCGCGCTTTTTTTGCGCCACTGCCCATCCAATGACTATCCTGTAATGTGACCAATGTTACTCACTGTATCGTGTCGATACGTAAAGACATATGTTCAGTGCTATACTGTCGTAACGCACAGAACTTACAAATAATTGCGGTGTCCTACAGGCGTCTGGTTCTACTCGTGTTTTTTTGTTAGATAAGTAATCTGGCAGTGGAACAAATCACGGACATTTCATTCCACATATCTGGGCCGCATATGGACCCCTAGGCATGTATGTACCATGCATAAAAACTCAACATTTAATAACTACGTAATCACTTGTACATGTATGTGTACATAACCAAACAAAAAAAGCAAGTGAAGACAGTAATGCAGAGTAATACAAAGTCCGCAACTGCCGAACAGTTTTTCCTTATAAACAGAGACACAAAGTGATGTGTTTACCACAATGCAGTGACAAATACACAGACACATAAAATAGTTAAAAGACCCCCATTGAATTAGACGTTTAATAAACTTGAAAATTAACTAACGACTGGCGTCAGCGAAAATTAGTTCACTGCTTCCGTATCTGCACGATATGTGCATGTCGCATAAAAAGGACTTGTATATAATATATTATCGTGCTAAATTCAAAAGGTAATGATATTTATTAGTACAAATTTACAAACGGGCTTGCCCTGAAACAGCCCATATGGGACGCATATGACCATGTTTGCTGGGACATTGATTCCATCCTTACAGTGCTTTGATTCCAGCTGTCCAATACTTTGGTTGTTCTTTCTTTCACCTGTCTATATTCTATATTTTTTATTCATGATTATTGACTTGTTTGGTTATTTTAAAGGACAATTCCATTGAAATATTTTAGACAGCTTAGTGATATATCGTCGAGATTAATGTCTGTATACCGTGTTTTACGTCTGATCCGGCCAACAACCGGTTTTATCTGTTCTTCCAAATTCTTACGATGAAGTAAATTTCACGACATGTCATTTCCGGGTAAAAATATAAACATAAACGAAATATTATGAACGATGATCCCTTGAAACTGTCATCCAGTTAGACAGTATTGTGTTGTTGACATACCAGTACGAAAATGGTTTCATCATTTTAATTAAAAGTTCTACTCATTTATGATTTGTACGTTAGCCGAGAAACATACATTCACGTTTGAACAATACTTTGAAAATTTTCACTAAACTTCAGCCTCTTCAGGGTGTGATTCTAAGACTAATCCGTATCAAATCCCAATTTTTGTAAGTTGAATCTATTATTAACACAAAATGCCTCCCAAATTTGCTCGAATGCCGGATAGTTCAGACAGATACGGCGCAAGAGATGTTGAACGGGTAAGTTAATAATACATGTATTAGTCCAACTAATTTGAATGTTTGGTAAGATATTTACACATTTTTGGGGGTGCTGTACTGCAGAGATGAACTGTCCATCAGTCATGAATTAGTGTGATAGGTAGGTGTGATGTGCTACCATCTGCTTGAGGCCTGAAAAAAACTGAGTGTTACATAACTATAAGTTATCAAAACACTAACTGGTAAGCCTGGAATTAAAGAAAATCTATACATTACTTTGCTGTTTAATAACAAGTATTTATTTTGAAACAAAGTGTCTATTGGACATTGGCTTATTCAGTTTATATGGCAATTTATAAACTGAAAGGTATGTCATCATTTTATATTAAAAAAATACTTCTGGAGTTGTGGAATGAATTTTAACTTTAAGGATAAGTCCTGACAAAAATATTAATGAAATGAATTATCAGCCATATTTTTTCAGCCCTTGCATCATGGTGAAACATTTGGTTAAATATTATTGGTATGATTCTTTTTTGTAGCAAGCATTGTTAGATGGAGATTCTGATGAAGATGATTTTTTCCTCAAGTAAGTACTTTGTGCTACAAACCATTACAAGACACACACTTTTAGCTGTATTGGATTGCATTTTAAACAAATAAACATTATCTATGAATAGCTATTGGCTGACTATTTAATGTAATTACTTTTAAAAATGTTATTCATTAAATTAATTGTAAATAGAAGTTAATCACCAATACAAAGTTAAAACTATTGGTGTAGTACTTTGATATTTTTAACACACTTATGTAATGTGTACTTTATTATTAGTTTGTTTATATTCATAGCATCTATTTGTCATTGAACATGAAGGCATACAGCTTTTACTTGTTTTTTATTAAATTACAGCGGACCGAAAGTAAATACAAACAAATTGGGTGATCCAAAAATTGGCAGGTAGGGAAATATTGTGTTGTTTTATTTCTCAAACTCTTGCACTTTTCCCTAAGAATGATTACTTTTATACTGTGGAGGACAATATCTGAATCAATGTGTATGATCAGCAGATTTTCTTTATTCCTCCTTTGCGTGCATGTCACCTTTTTCTTATTTTTTTAACAGGGCTTTTTTTCATGGGTTGGGGAAGGGGGCCTTTTTTAAATTTATGGAAAAAATTACACAGTATTTTTGTAAAATGGTAAGAAAAAACTTGAAGCAAACTGAATTTTAGGGGAAATCTGCATGAATTTAAGGATTTTTTTCTGAGGGAAGACGCATATAAACAGCCCTTGCTATAGAAGGAAAAAAGCCCTGTCTAAAGAAGTGTTAAAATAAAAACAAGTTAAACGAAATAACCATGAATAAAGGAATAGAGTCTATATTTTTAGAACTTCTACATTTTTTATAAAGAGTAAACAGGTTTTGAACATGAGCTTATATTTATGTATGATACCAAACAACAACACCAAATGTGATTGAACAAAAGAGTATATTATGTCAATCGAATGACAAGAGTTTTTTTTTTTTTTTTCTAAAAACTTAAATAAATTGGTCAAGATATGCATCACTATAAAATCTTATGTATAAACAGGCATTTCAGCTTGAGTAAGAGCATTCTAAGAAACATGAAAACATAATATTCATGGAATAAAATAGTTGAAATTTTCAAAAGAATGCTCTAATATTGTTGATTTTCAGTAGTACTTGGTAACTTCTGAAGTTGCAGCTTATGTTATGCACAGAATTTCTAACACTATGAATTGTGTTAATCTTTATTACCATTATGCCATGACTCTTGAATTATTGTCTCTGAAATAGATGGCTTTCATTTCTTTGTTGGTTTAATGCTTATGTGATTTGTACATTGGAAATTAACTAGCTATTATTATGGTGAACTAATTGATTGTTGTAATTTGTTATGTGTAATGCATTCTTCTCATGTGTGATGAGTAAAATGAGGTTGAACATTTGTCTCTCTATGATACAGCATTTTCTTTTAAGTTCAGAATGCATCTTTGTAGTTATCTCCCTTGAACAAACATAATTTGATGCATTTATAGACTAAAGGGTCAAGTTGATGAGGTTGTTGGCGTAATGAAAGACAATGTATCCAAGGTGATTGATCGAGGAGAGAGATTGGAAGACCTGCAGGACAAGTCAGGTACTGTACTACAATGCATACTGATTTTGACCATCCTGTTTGACAATCAGACCTGATAGATCAAAATCAGCCCATCTTTTGTTTAGTTCTCATGAAAAAAAACTTATCCTTGCAAAATCAGTGTTATTCAAAAGGTATTTTTGTCATATGATTTAGGTGATTTTGAATTGTGTTATAATATTTGCTAAGTGTCACCTGCTTGTAAGTACCAAGTTATTTTTGTACTTGACATTAACAGGTTAATGTTGCCTCTTAATCCTTATCATCTTGAAGAAAAAAAATATTTTTGCACTGTTCAGGAGATAGTACTTATGGATGGCATTGGTTGTGATCTGTTTTTTCTGTCCATTTCAGATAGTTTAGCCAGTAATTCAGACATGTTCAGAACAAGAGCCAAAGCTTTACATAAAACTATGTGGTGGAAAAATTGCAGGGTATGATACTGTTTAATGGCTTATACTCATAAATTTCTGTGTCGGTTACCTATAATGCATTTTCCATAGTACATAGTACTTAATGTTTTAATGCAGTTCGGAAAAAAGAACAAACACAACTGTCGTAATCTGTTTCCCGTTGTATATAGTTTTAGTGCCGGCAGTATGAACAGATCTGTGATTTTCAGGATTTGATGAAAGGGGTCGTATTCTGAGACATTTTTTTCATTTAAGCTAATTTTTGGTTAAAGTTGGGTGTTTGAAATGGAATACATTACAATTTTACAACCCAGGTCCTTTACTACTGCCTGTTGTCAAATGCTGATTAAACAGATATTAATGCATCATGTACAAAACATGGGTTCGATTTTAAGTAAGGGAAAATAACCGCAGCCAATAACTACAGATTTTTTGTGTATCAACACTCATTCACAGTATAATGAATCTGATTAAATGAATCAGAAAATGACTTCTATCAGTATATCACATGAGGTTGTCTTATGCTATATGATAAATCATTGAAAAAGATGGGATATTGAAATGAGTTTATTTGGTTTTCATTTGGAAATACTGGCAAACCTGATTTTACAAGAACCTGTGAACAACAGCCACTCTTATGTCCATATTTACAGATATAATTGACCAATTACCCTCTGTATCACAGCCACATTCCTTCTCTCATTGACGGCCTTTGTTTACAGATTTGATACTACTTCTTTTAGTTCAACATTTTTGTAAATTCTTGTATTTGCAATAATAATTTGCAATTTTTTTCTAATTTTAGATGCGGCTAATCATGTTCCTTGTGATTCTTGTTATACTTTCCATTATCATCAGTAAGTTGTACTTTTTTAGTAATCTTGTTGAAATTTTTGGGTTATTCTAAATAGGTGAAGTTATATAATTATGTGGTCAGTGCATTTATTTTTGCAATGAAATATATGTAAGTAGAAAGAAAGGATGTTTCAGAAGTATGTTAGATGTATCATTGGTTTAAACTGCTGCAAACTTATGGAAATACAAATCTAGTTACTGGAGATCTTTAACCCTTTACCTCATAAGCATATTTTGGACTCTTCCAAATTCAGAGCTAATGTACGAAACATCAATTTATTTAAGACAGTTGGGTTATTTCTCTCTGACTGGAAAACATTGTGGCAAAAGTTGCTTGCTTCAGATGTGGAGAAATGCAGTATTATTAGGCAAAGGGTTAAAAAACTGAGTTATAGCATCAATTTAGCATATATTGATTCGAATATTGCATTGCCATTGGAATTTGACCATGTCAGTTTTTTTAAAGAAGAAAAGACAGATGAGATATTAATTGTTCTTATTTGATATTAGAAATTGATTATACTTTTTATTGAGGATCACGAATCCTCAAGAAAATTATCCTGTTTGAAGTAATAAGTTAGATACTGTAATAAATTGGATGTATTGTGGCACTTAATGAGGTATAATATTACTCTTTCTCAAAAAGAATTGGATAATGTGGTATCCTATCTTATATGGAGATAATTGTAAATTTAAGACTGAGTTAATTCGATTTCAAAAAGTAAATTGGTTCTGATAGATCATAAGGCTGCAGCCACAGTCTAGTGGCAGGTCATGCCCTTCTATGAAAATTTGATAAAAATGTCAATTTTTCCTCCATATGTAGAGAAGTTGCTGGCTCCTTGTGGAAGGGGTAAGTTAATACTGGTTAGTATTCAGTCCAGGAAAAGTTTAGGTGAACTGGTCATGGTATGTAACTGAAAAATTGTTGAAGAAAAGGAAGATTGGTTGTTGTGGTATTGTTGTAGTAATTTGTTTGTTGCTCCACATGATTCATTAATATTTGTACTTGTACAGATATCTGTTGTTTCATAAAGATTTCTATTTTTCATTTTCAGTTCCAATAATTGTCAGCCAAGTGAATAAAAACAAAGGGGGATAACTCTTAGTGATAGAACATCTACTGTGTATAAACTGGTACCCGTTGCATACCTGTTCCTTTAGTGCACTGCAACATGGAATGGGGACCAGTTTACTACCGTGTATTACTGGATTGTCTGACCTGAGGTGTTGTTGAAAATGTCTTTTTCTTTTTTCTCATGGAGGGAACTGTAGTTTGTTAGAGTATGAATAATGTTCCTGTGTATGACACAGCTGGAATACAGAATATATTTTAAATGTCCTTATTTGAAAACATTTCATCATCTTATGGTTGTGATGCCTCATGCTCAGTGCTCTCTTTGATAAGTAAATCTTTGTTGTTTTTTTAAACCACTGTCTGTATTCCTGGAACAGAATTTAGATATTATACATGTAGATAAGTTTTATCAGTTGATACAGTATAGGAACATGGAACACCAAAGCCAACTAGCTTTGAATCATTATGGAACATCTGTTTGAATGAACAATTCAGCCTTATTATTTTTTACTGGGAATTTTCTTGTAATTTTGAATGGAACATTTCTGATAAAGAAAACTTAAGCATCACTCACTCTATTCAGTGTGCCGACCCTAAAGTTTATAACATCAAAATATAAAAAATGCAATTAATAGTGGTATTACAAGACTATTTTGGACAAGTTGTACCTGAAAGCTTTGAAAAATTTGCTTAGAAAAAAAAATAGATAAGTTTAGCAACTTACAGGCCATAAATTTTTTGGCCAAGTAACTAGAAACTTAGCTGTATTTTTTTTTGCCTCAGCAAGTATTGTAACTTGATTCTCATTTGGTGATTTGGGTTAAGCTACAAAACATGTATCCAGCATATAAATGTGTTAAGAGTGAAAACTGGTGCTGCTATTGAAGAATTGATTGAAATAAAACTGTCAATGTTGAAAGCTTTATTGATATTGTTGTGCATACTTGTATTTCTATTCTGTGTGTTGGAAGGCCTTGAAATTCTTATTCAATGTATTTATTGTATTACGTATGATACTTCATGCATATCGGGGTAAATTTATTTTGATGGACTTTTATTGTGTTATACTAAGTTTATGGGGATCTTACATATTAATAGAGCTTTTGTGGTTAATTAGTATTTTTAGATGTTAGTAAAACGTGATACTTGAACACTTTTTCCTGCTTCTTGCCTTAACTCTTTTTAAAAATAGATTTAAATATACATGGTAGGATTTTAATGGGAACAATGGAATTGCTTATATTGTGCAAATCGTTCATAGACAGGGATTTCCCTGATGTAGGTTTCTTGCATCCCTGACACGATATTCAGTTGAGGGACTTGCATTGAGAGTGACCACTGCATCCTAGGGATCCCTTCTGACTCAGAATTTGCCCTTGGCATTTTCTATGTGGGACCCCCCAAAATCCCAAGGGACTCCTAAAATGTTTGATATAGGAGTCCCTGGGAACCCTTGGGCGAAAAACCGTTGGAAAACCCTGCATATATAAAACATTATCTACAAGATGTGAAATATCACATTTCATCGCTTACATGAGTTTGGTAGCTATAAAGTGTAAAATTGATGGATAGGTCCATAGTTAGGATTTGCTATCTGTGAATGAGGAGATATTATATGTGAATTAGGAGATACTATAAGTGAATGAGGGTATACTATCTGTGGACGTTTTTGGACTGTACTTTAGTTGAATACTGGATCTTAAAGAAAAACATCTTGTTGATTCTTAGGTTAGATCAATGCATTCATTGATGTACAATTTTCCTAAATTTGTTACTTTAAAGTCATGTTATCTTCCTTTCACTTAGATTTTTTTAATTAAGATAACTGTAAAAGTTTTTTTATGATGTAATTGTGTATTTTGATTGAAGTCAAGCTATTCAAAGGAGCATAATAACAAAACAATTCCAAACTTGACAAACTTGGCCATTTATAATGAATGAAACGTTTAGAAGAATTGTTGTTGAATTTAATGCCAACACAAACATTTAATCCTTGTCTACTTCTTCTATAATGACGAGCATTAACTAACAGTCACTGAATGTAATGGCTGTGGGGGGGACAAAAGAAAAGAATTTTGAATAATGTGGTCATATTTATGTTGACTTTATGTTGCAATATACGGTAAAATCTGAATATTAAGACCACCTTTTGACAAATTAAAGTTCCTCATGTTGATGTGGTCACATTAACATAATGAATAATTCAGGTAATTTGTAAAACTAGTCCAAAAAGGAGGTTGTTTTAACCAGGTGGTCATAATATCAGGGTGGTATTTAAGTGAGGTTTTACTGGTAGTGTGATTTTTAGGTTATGAGGGTTTAAGTAATCTCATATTTGTAGATATGGCTTGTATACATTTATGAGGGTTGTCCCAAAATAGCGTATAAATATAGTCTGTGTATGTTAACCCTTTGTCTCATATAATGGCATTTCCCCGCATCTGAAGTAGATGACTTTTGAAAACATTGTGGCAAAATACTTGTAATGGGCATTGGCTTCTATTGCCACAATGTTTTCCAATCTGTCAGAGAGAAATATCCCAATTTTCTTAAATAAATTGGATGTGTATTAATATATTTATTAGAGGCTACGTATTCATGGTTCATATATTTATTAATGTACTTTGATGTTTTTACTGTGACCACATACCTGTTCCTCATTTTTCTGTTTACCACTCATCACCCATTTATGATTATATATATTGTTATTTTTACTTGTGTTATTGTTTTATGTTCATATTTTTGCTTCGAATATGTGAATATGTGATGTATGCAATAAAATTATTTTTCATGCATTACAGTAATTGTGTTACGTTTTAAATTGTGGTCATTCTTTATGAAAAAATAAACATATTTAATACTTTACTACTTAAAGTCTTACATCAGTAAGAGATACAGAAAATTTAAAATATTGTGTTGTCTGATGAGGTGATACTGTTTCGACAAGGAATTTAAGCATGTCTCAGTCATGATAAGGCCAAATCCTATAACATTGTTCTCTCATGACAGTAGATATAAATTCGTTGTATTATCATTGACACGTGTATACCTAAGGTGATGACTCATCTTAGTTGAAGATTGATAATAATTTCTTTATGTTCTAAAATCGTCCAGTAGGCTTGAATTTTGGGTTGCATCATACCATCTAAGACAATTGACTGTTACACATTTGGTAGTACAATGAATTCAGAAATTACTCGTTTGATACTAATTTCATAAAATTATATTATACTGTAAAACCTTGTTATCTCAAAGAATCATCAGAACAGACTTCATTGCTTGAGATAAATGTGGTGCTCGTAATACGAGGCATCTGTTATTCATTATGTATAGGGAAATTCGCCCCTCGAACGACTGGCTATGCTCTCCTGTTCTTTTTCAAACTAATACAAACTATATATACCAATATAGAAAACAATCGTTTTTATTGATAGAATTTATTAAGAAAGTACATGAAAGTAAAAGCAATACACATATACAGATATCAGCGTGGTTTGACTTGTCCTAAAAAAATTGTATCATCCAATTACTGGGGGGTTCAACATAGTGCACGTTTTTGTCTGTTGGTTCCACAGACTGTTCCCCATGCAAGTGTTGGAAAAGGCGTTTCCATGGACATCACAAAGAATGTATTTTCTGGGATCATTAGGATACGGGAAATATACATGATCCTCGTGAGAATGGATGCAAGGGTTTGGTATACTCTTATCCTCCGGGTTATACACATTTTTAGGGTCATGGACATATTCAAATACACAGAAAGTTGTGTCCTCATTCCAAACCCGCCCGTGTGGACAAGTCTTCACTTTTGCGATACCAAACTGTGTGCATTCTACATAGTTTGACATGTTCCCACAGGGGTCGTTTTGAAACATCTTGCCGTTGACGACTGCATCATGCGTACAAGGGTTACTGTTTCTACAACCGGAAGACAGCTGAAGGCATTGTGGTGGAGGTTGGTTCACCGGACATAATCCTACATATGTCTGTTCATGCTGATCACAAAGGATAAACTTCTTAGGGTCAACCGGATGTGGAAAATACTCAACTGTATGACTCTGTGGATTGCATAAGCTTGGTATGTTTTTTTCTGAAACAAAGTTTGCCTAATTAATTCTAGTTGAACAGATTCGCTTATTTTCACTTCATTGGATTGATTTTCTCTGCTTTAAATTTAGATTTGGTTAATGAATAGGGACACAAGTTTCGTTTTAAACTGTTTCAAATTCAAGTCAATCTATGTGTCGCCAAATATCAATATTCTAGTTCAATCGCTTTGACATTATAATATGAAGACTTTAAAATTCCTATATATGTATCTTTGAAGGATTTGGAATGCATCTGTACTCGACCTTAATTGTTTAGATTTTATTGTGTAATTAGTATATTTTGTTGACAAGATGATCACCAATGCTTTTAAAGGCAGGGTGACTTCTTCTGGAATACTGATTGTAACTGAAGATGGCCGGAATAAAATAATATCATATTTTGTCATCTCAGTGCTCATGTTTCAATACGAGCAAGATATGATACATTGCCCTGAGTTTGGAGAAAATCCTACAAGCAGAGGTAGCCGATTGGTTTCTTATGGCTCTGTAATAAATCTGACCAATGAAAAAGAACGTTACAATTCGAGACGAAGTCATTGCTTGCATGACGCCAACGTTCACTCAAAATGTGTGCCAGAAAGTGTCTAGATTTCAATTGTTAACCCGATACCAGACAATCTATCATGGCCTGAAGTTATCTAAACAATTCCAGTGAAATCATACCACTTCAAAGACTCGTAAGTACGAATTTGATAAAACGACAACAGAAATAATTAATTCAGCCTAGTTTGATTCATACCTCCTGTCAACAAAACCACATCATGTGACGTCATGTCCATCTCTGTTGAAGTGCATGGTCTAACAGTATCGGACACAAAACAAACACCATTTTCACCTAGAATTCGAAAATATATAAGACAGCGTTGTAGTTCGCTATTTATGAGCGTAGACGTTTTCAAATATTATAGTATGAACTCCAACAGTCGGACTTTAAACAATTACTGAAACACTAAATTCATCATAAAAATGTAATAACGAAAGTTTATCTCTGTCTAATGCCAAGCAATATTTTCCGAGATTTCTGAATCAGAATTAATCCGGAAATCAAATATGATAATATTAATTTGTGTCAGTTTTTAATTAACTTGAAGAGCAATATGTACGTCGATCTAATACGAATCGTAGTGCTTTTAGTGGTGACGCTTAATATACCCATGTATATCAGATTTCAAGTATTGTAATGTTTGGGAGCGCGGGCTTGTCTCCAATACATATTATGAAAACTCTATTTTTGATATTGAAGTGTGATGTAATAGTAATAAAACGTAAATATATGCAATCATATCGACCAATAGGTGACAAAGGAAAGATAGCGAATGCTTTTTTTGTTGCTGTTAAACTACCTTTAAAAAGGTCTTTAACTTTTACATCGACTTTGTAGGAACCACTGCATGTGTTCCCCTGTCCTTGACCTTCAACACGAATGTAAACAGGATTGGTTCCCCTGACATAGAGAACTGGAGTACTCGTTCCACCAGCTACGGTAACCAGGCGGACATCATTACTTTGCGCATCCGGCTTGGCGTTGTTTTTTGACGCATACAGAGTGACAGATCCGGATGTGGTTGTTACCTGATAAGTAAGGAGACCGATTAATAAATCAATTCACAGTTGATTCTTGTGGTTGGGGTAAGGTAGTGTTTGTACAAGAGAAAGAAGATCACTTGTGATGGCTGTATTATATCGTATGTGCAGTAAGATTTGTAATTTACGAGGTTTGGTCATGTTACTTTTCTGAACATTATGTAATAAGGAATTTCTATTATGGCCGGACTAAGCTTGGTAATATTCCTCTGTCAAGAATCATCAAACAGCTAAAGAACCCTTGTATGTCTTATGACCTTAGCGTGAAGTCAATGGGTATGTTGAGGAGGGGATGCCGTACCATACGTGTGCGGTAATTTTCAGCCTACTGTACAGAATGTCTTGAAAACACAAATACATGCATTGAAAGTCATGAGTTTCGTTAATTTCATCACTTACTGGATTGGACCATATTACACTCACTCAAACATAATATTAACCCGAGATGATGACGCAACTTCTTCCGAATTACACCGTGTCTAGCTCTGTGGACACATAAATTTACTGGAGAAACTAAGACATTAAAAGACTGATCAAAGCGTATGTTACCTTGACACTGACGAAATCTGAGGAATCAGGTAACCTAGCAACCATTGTCGAAGAGCATGGGTGTGAGTTACTACTAGAAGCCAGTGATACCGGTGCTGTAGAACAAATATACAACATTTGTACACAAACCTGCGAATTCACACATTAGCACACAATTTTTTTTATAAAACAGAGCAAATGACATATTGGTCAACAGTACATAAAGGTCATATTTTGTAGTATCATTCGGTGACCTTTGCTTCGCATACGGAACCCTTTTGATCATACCATAGCTAACAAATAGCAGCAAATGATTAAGCGTTGCACAAACACTCTGTTGTGCGTTGTACAGTCTAATATACTAACGTTTCGATTTGGACATAAAACGTTTACTCGTAGTATTAATTAAGTTAACTGCTCTCCTCAAGCACAAAAGAAATGTGTTTAAGAGACACAAACATTAGCTGGAAACCCAAATATGTTATGACAGCAAGGTAATTAAAATTAAGCTTTCAATGAAAGATTTCGAACACTTTGCACGGTTTCGCTAATTGCGTTGATACCCATTAATCTAACTAGCCATCTTGTTGAACTAACCATTGCTACCATGCCAAGAAAATTGGGCTATGCATTGCTACCTCCTCACAATACCGCAAAAATTACCCCATACCAAATATGCGTTGCGCTGATGCGCAGCGCAATTAAGGGAGTTGGTGCAAGAAGGTTCTGTCTCCATTTAAGGAAAGAAGGAGATAGGTACTTTCTTTCACTCATCCCTTCAAATTACTTAACGGAACAGAAAGGAGGCTGTTTTGTATTTGTTAAAAGCAAACTGAGTTTGTATTTCGTGCTTGGTGAAGTTAGGATGAAGTTGTCGTGATGGACTAGACAATATCCGAAAGAGTAAGATAACATATCCTTAATAATCAAACGTTACCATGACAACGTACCTCTACAAACACGTTCATCAACTCGCTCTAAGATATCTGTCAGTTTGTCATAGCTGTCAACACGTTTCACATTGTTACATGCTGGTGGTGAGGCTAGAAGAGTGCCGTCTATATTTGTACTATTGTTCACTTGTACAACGATCAGAGAAGTTCCTGAAAAATGTTTGATAATAATTTAATAATTATAAATACCTATACCCCACTAATACATCGTACGCTAATCAATTCAAACATAACATAAACAATAAACACAGTAAGCCCTTAAAGTATTTTATTAATACGAGTGTGTGCAGCGTAAAACAGGCAATAAAGATATGGTGTTTTAGCAAAACAATAAATATTTTGGTTAAAATTGTTACTTTATGCTATGTTTATTGTCACACTATAACCTCACTTACTGATGACAACAATGTTAAGACCACCATATTGTAAAATACCTAACTTCCAGACTGGCAGTGTATATCACTCTATGAGTCTACAACTTGAACAAATGAACCATCTAAATATTAAGGACGACCTTAATGACCTTAGAAGGTTCCTCCTGATTAAAAAAAAACATTTTTGTAAGAGGCTATTTTCAAAATCTAGACACTCCTTTAATTTGTAAATTATTATAACGCAATCTAAGTTCAATTTTCTTCTAGAAACGCTGTTTGTAAAGTATAAAAAGTTTTGGCCTCCATACGAATAGAAATTTACGTGTATAGCGAGATTCTCGTTGAAGAATCTCGAATTCATCTTTGCTATAATTTCATTCACAGTTAAACCTATATTTGCGACCACCTCCGAATAAAGACCACTTTGTGAATTGAGGCCAATTTTTGAAAATCGTCAATGATTATTTAGAACAAAATGACCTCTGAATAAAGGCCATCTGTCAATAAAGGCCACATTTTGGCCCTTGTTCACAAGTTTGACTTTACATATGATATTCAAGGGCCCCATCGGTTTTGAACGACACATAACCTTTAAAGAGCTTTTTCTTAGCTTCCTCTGATATGATTTTCTGGGTCGAAGGTTATATAACTTGAGATCAGTCTTCATGCTCAAATCTCATATTTTGTAGACTGTTCTCAAGTTTTATAATCTCGGGACCTGAAGTGAATCAGGAGTTGTATCTCTATAAGATTATCCCTTCACCTATTGAGTTCGAATTCCATCGGAACCAGATAAATTTTACACGTGATAAAGCTGTAACTAGCTTAAGGCAGGTTGGTTATTCTACCAAAATGTTTGCCTGGGATCTTCCTCCATCGTAAAAGATGAAAAAAGCCCCCTAATGACTCTGGCTGTTTGTGCAATGAATGTTAAACACCAGTAAGCAATATACATTTAAGTATGGAACAAATAAAAAAAACTACGCCTATATCTTATAGATTAAAGGGTCAAAATCTTAAATACATGTTAAGGCGAATACGGTACCGTCACTTTCCATCTTTTGAGCCGCGGTCTTTGCTGTGCTAAGCTGCGATATTCTGTCTGTTAGTAATAAGGTCACGTGGGCTGTTCCTGTGCGCGCGCCATTAGCGGGAGAGAACATGTTGACACGTGCGTAGTTTAGCGCATCCGCTGTCGTGGATGGACCTGGCGTATAATGGAGGGCCTGAAAAATGTATTTCATGTAAGCATTAAAGTCTGCCGGCTGATATAAGATCATTCTCAACGCATATCAAAATATCGAGTTTCTATTGAATAAAAATCTTTACATTGTATAAATGCAAAGTCTTATGGGTATTAATATGTTTTTTTTTGTTTATAAATGTGGATTAAAATGGTTGAAAAGACTCATTAGGATTCTTACTTAATGATAGACAATCATTCGGCAGCGAGACCTATATCTTAATACAATAAAGCCTCACTTTGCGACCGCCTTAATATTACGTCCACCTCATTATAACGTTTCTTTTTACCGACTTTCAATACTTTTTTCAGTAAGTGAACTTACTGGGTCATAAAGATGGCACTGATATGGAAAATGTACTGTGCCTACAAAAGTAGTACAATAATGAAAACAACATAACCTGCAATGCTGTTAAAATAGTAAATCCAGGCCTTCCACTTTTGAGGTACCACGCAGCAATAGGCTGAGACTTCTTCGTAACTATGGCAACTTTGGTTCCATTACTTCTATTCAGCAGTTGTTTCAAGAAAAGATCAAGAAACCCACGGACCCGTAAAAACTCAAATGGTTTAATTGATTGAAAATCTAACACAATAACTAAATCTATATCCTTGTCTGAAGAACATTCTGAAAAAATACAATTACAAAGTGCTTCAAAAAATGGTGGTTTGCCGACTACGTTACCCTAATTTTTAACAGTAGGTAGGTAGGTAGGTAAGTAGGTAGGTAGGTTAGGTAGGTAGGCATTTTTGACATTATATGCTTGTACT
Organism: Lutraria rhynchaena; assembly: GCA_008271625.1. NCBI lineage: Eukaryota > Metazoa > Mollusca > Bivalvia > Venerida > Mactridae > Lutraria > Lutraria rhynchaena. Next base: position 10,947,401 of record VIBL01000001.1, on the reverse strand, counting down.
GACAATGAACATCTGAATTAAAGAACAAAAAATGTCAAAAACACTTAAACATTTTAGGGGTGTTTGAGTGAGTCAGTCGCCAGCCAGTCAACCAATAATTTTATAACTTACGATCACCATTAAATACTGACTCTTTGAGAACAGTTATCACAATTCAACTCACATTTATTCACCATAAAAAGATAAAGATATGAACTAAGGGCTGCTGTGTAGGCCTACAGAGGCCATTTGCGATTTGTTATTTTTTGATGGCTATTGTTCAGGTTTTAGGGTATCAGTATAATCTTTCAAGGCTCATACAACATGACTTGTTGGTAAAATAATTTCTGTTGTACGGCATTGTTTATACACAAAGTCATCAGAGATGAATTTGTTTGGACATTAAACACTTAACGAATCATGTTCGTCAAATTATTTCTCAACTTCAATCTTTTATACCTGATAACATGTCTAAAGTGGAATTGAATACATACATACATACAGTTTGACAGGATTTGCTAAAACAAAGAAGTCGTTTCGTTGGAGCGTTGCACCAAATTTTTGTCAGAGGAAATTTATTCTAATTGAACAGCACTCAGTTACCATACAAGTATTAAAGGGTCTAAACCAGCAATCATGATAAATTTTTGTCACTGTTATGTATCTGGGTTTTGGATAATAAACAAAGACACATGATTTTAATTCAAGCTGCTATACAATTATTATACAGACTTGGCTTGAAATTTCCTTGAAGATAAGAAGAAGAAGAGAAAAATGATTTTTTTAAATAGTGAAATAAAGTTTACTGGATTGGTATGACGATGCAATCTAACAGTACAGTTTAATCACTCAAAACCAGACTCTCTCGAAAATCGGACAATTTTCTAAGTCACCTTTTATCTCTTTACTATAATCAGCACAAGTAGTTCACTGAAAACCGGAATCCTTAAAAATCGGTCTTTGTGGCAAGTCTGAATTGGGGCCGGCTTTCAAGTGTTGTACTGTAGTAATTTCAATATAGTTCGTCTATAGCATTTCACCGGAGCGAATGACGTTTATTTCAAATATTGTTCAGTACTGTTTTTAACTGAGAATATTAACAACTATCAGAGAAAAGTACAAATAAGACCTTAACTAGTGGTCATCTTTGAATAACGATCACTCGCGAACAATTATTAATTGCACATTCATAAAAAGAAACATATAAGGTCAAGAATGAAGTACAATCGTGCATAACCGCCATATTTCTCTCCCCCCACCTTGGCGACTATTGCTCACAGGTCGCGTTATTTTTTGATAATTGTGTGATATTATTTTTCTGTTACTATATGTATATAAAAACTGACGACGAATGGAAATTGATTGGTGTGTGCTTTCGGTAAGTATAGTATATGTCGCATATGAATGACTGTTGAGCCCAGGTAGAATTTAGCCAGCTGCTCATTTTTGAACTTGGATCGACCATCGGATGAACTACCTGGTACTTCGTCATTAAATACCAATGTTTATATTTATATTAGACAACTGTTGGAATATTGTATCGTAAACGATTTACCTGATACTGAGTTATGAGTTTTCTGAAAGTAATCAAATGGAGTATTTCCACTACGTAGAACGCTCCAGATCGTCGCTTGGAGTTCGGCACTTTCCGGTATACGTCGTATATTTTTCGACAATATCAATAATGTAGCAGCGATCCCGGAATAGACTGGTTTACGAAGATCTCTCCAAGTTACTGTAGACCAATCTATGTGTAATGTCCTTCTTATAGCGTTATATTCGTCAGTAAGGGCGGGGTTGTTTTGTGTTTGTTTGAACAAATCTTCTCCGATCTGGAAGAAATTAAACATGCCAAGTTCCAAGTTTCGAAAGAATTTACTATGCTCCAATATTAAAATAAAAAGCTGAAATGTTTACACGGCCGATGGTTTCCGAAACAAAACATCAATCAAACATCAATTTAACAAAATTTAAACTAAACACAATAAAATCAAGCCCGTTTTAATGCTTACCTGCACGAAGGTCCACCTGCATTAATTTAAAAAAACAAATAAATCCTCGAATAAAGCTCAACTGAGTATAAACTCTTAAGTGTCCTCACTATCGTCGGAAGCCCCTTTTCAACAGTTATGTCTACATGACGTACAATGTTTAATTATTTGCCGGACATATGACATTTTACAGTTTGCATTGAATGGGTGGAACAGATACTGTAATTAGTTATAGAAACTTTAAATCTGCTATGAAGTTTATCAACATGAAACAAAATACGGGTGATAATTACACTGAACAATATACTCAGGACTAGTCAAACGGAGGAACTTACATTCCATATACCGCCGTTATACCCCGGCCTGTACGTTTGTGGATCATTTCCGTTACTTGTCTCAACATTCGCCATTCTTCGTAGGAATATATCATTGTCAATCAGGCACATCTGACCAATCAAATCTACAACACTGTCTACAACCTATAAATAAACATATAACTACAGGGTCCGAGATCATAAAACTCGAGATTTTTCTCCGAACTCAAATCTCAATTCTTGTTTTTTCATGTTCACATTTAATTATGATCAGAAAATAGTAACATTACTGATACATTATTCTGACAGCATAAGTGACCTGAATATGTACTTAATCATTAATGATCTCTATCTTTTCAACCATAATACTTTGAGAACAGAATTGAGATTTTAGCCCTGGGACTATTCTCAAGTTTATAACCATGGAGTCAATTAAACCAGAATTTGATACTCTTTAAATAACGACTGCCTGTGAACAATGGCTGTTTTTAGTACGCATAGATTAATTCAATACACCAAACTGACATCAGAATAAAGGAATACTGTGCACAGCTACATATTTCCGCCAGTCTCTTTGGTGACCTTTTTTTGCATTTTACTTAATTGTATTTTAAGACCAATACTACGGGACTTGTTTGCATAATAATTTGTTTTATACAGCTTTGTTTACATACAAAGCCCCCTCTTTTTTAATGGGTTTAAAGCCGTTTTCAACAATTTTTCGGTTATATAAGGCGACCGGTTCACCTAACCATTTTTCCTGGAGTGTGAACTAACCAGTACTAACCACTGTTCTGCAGTAATGTTATGTTATTGGTCATGTCCACGGCCCGAATCTCCCTCGCATTGACATGTTTGGTGACCGTTGTTTATAAGTTTGTGCAATTTGGTGCATCTCGCCTCAATGTCATTCATAAAACTGGTCTAGGATGCATTCATTTAATCCAACGTTTCACTCATGATGAATGTTCTGATGTCTTGAAATTTAAGCACAGTTTATGCTTATCTTGTAATTCATGTATAATCAAGAAAAAAATGAAAGATCAACTCGTTGAAAACACTTCAGTCAGAATCAGCAAATGAATTTGCGTTTATTTGTGACTGAAGTTTTATCTCAGCATACGTCAGAAAATAAGTTTATCTTGGATAAAGTCCTTCCCAAGAGTCAAAGAATAATGTATAATGTGCTCTCTGTACCTTGTCAAGTGGTCTGAGATCTTAATGTCCCTTTCAATATTTGTTTAGAAAACCTGTTATTATCTGTGTTCGGTATTCTGAGAAATTCGGTTTTCAGATAACTATTGATTATGAATAGTAAAAATGGGACTTGAAAAAATTCGTCATGTATTTTGAGAGAATTCCGGTTTTCAGAGGGTCCGCTTTGATGAGTTTTACTGTGCATTGAAACAGTCAAAGTCTGTCTGATATTTATGTTCCAGCCTCATATATGGCTTATTAATTGAACTCATATTCATTAATTTATTAATTCCAATTCACTGAAATTGTATTCTTGTGCTCAGCTAATTATTTGATAATTAGTTTGATATTTTCAAGCATGCAGATTTAGACATAAAACACAAAGAAATCAAATGACTATAAAATTGCTCTGTGTGCGGTTTAGATCATGTATAAATTTTGTAAGTGTCATTTTTCCCTCTAATTGTTACCCCAGTCGCTATTCTCTACTCCAAAATATATTCCACATAAAAATACATTTCGTTAATGACAGAACACACGGTGGTATAATTAGAGATTTTTTTCAAATGATATGTCTTCGAAATTTAACAAATTGTCAACCGATTTTTTTTCGTAAAACGACAATAAAAGTACCTTTTTCATTCTGCATTTAACATTTTTATCAGGATAGTAGAAACATATTCATAATTAAGAGTTTTGCGTTTTACAAATTCATGAATACATCGAAAAAATACAATCTATTACTATAGTAACTGTCAGCAGGTTAATTTGCGTGCTTTTGAATTGAGTACTTTTTATTTACTTGTATCTAAATCTTAGGCAAAATCTGCGAATTAATATCTCCAAAATAGAGTTATATCAAGTTCATAATATTACTGTATTACCTTAACACCTTTGGCCCCTTCTGTGAATTCATCGGTTGCTTCTACTGCAAACGATACGAGACACGCAACCAATAGCTGTAATGTTACTCCCGCAGAAGCCATTGTCACTCTGCTACGCAATCAAAACTTCAGATATTTATATAACAAAAGACTAAAGTTTCCTCATTTCCCAGCAGTATGAATATCTAATAACTAATACCCGGTACGTATGTCAATGTAATGCAGAAGGGCACATGTTAATTTAAAGCGGTCATTTTTTGCGCTGGGGCGTTTTTTTTCCTCACAAAATTTCTGTCTAATTTAGCGATGTTAGAATGCGGATCTCTTCCGTCTTTAATCTTCATCGTCGCGTTGAATTAGAGGCAGACAATTAGTAAACTTTGCTTTCAAACAATTAATGTCACGCACTGTTTTGCAATCGTAAAATCTTTGGTCCTTTTTGCTTGATTATCGATAGTGTGCAAAGGTTTCCGAGTATTTATCGCCTTCCCTTTTCCAGAACCTAAGATATGTGTGGTGAGAAATTATTCCAGGAAAGACCATTTTATGTGACGTACCATTGACTTTCACAGGAGCGAACATCATATTCTTACTTCCTAAAGGGGCCGACGTATTGTCTGAACCTATAATTAGAGCGCACCCAGGTTAATAATTACTGATGCAGCTGAAGTTAGAGTTATGGCTAATTCATGACCTTGCATGACCTTAGCCTTGCGTGCTCGTAAGAATGTCCGATACATAACAATGTGTGTGTGTCTTCAAGTATACATTCTTACACTGTATTGCTAATTCCCGCAAACATCATTGTGCTCGTGTATTTAAATACGAAGTGGTGCAGTGATAGTTTTACTCTAGGACATGTTTAATAACTTGACAGGCTCATTCGCTCTAATTTAACAAACTCAAAATTGATCCCTAATACCAGTATGGTCAAAAAATTGAACAAAAAAATCGATGAGCATGCTATTTTCGTGTTTCATTCTGGACAATGAAAGGCTGACTACATCGGTGGGATATCGTGATGGGAACAATCTGACGCATTTATACTAGTGTTTTCACAATGTAATTGCAACTGGTTAAATAAAGGACTCGCCAAATACTCTGCGTTTACAGTAACTCAGAAGGAGGAGATAATGTGACTCTTCAATCTTGGAGGGAATTAATGTCAAGTGTGATGTTTACACGTTCATTATTTAACCATAATATAGATAACACTCAAGTCTCACCACTCATTCTGTAAGAGCCAATGATATAGATGTGTATAAGTTGAACGTCATTCAAAGATTACGGCTTTAAACAACCCACGATCTTACTGACTTCTGCTTGTTTTTTCCCTCATTTGTCTCTATTCAATTCTTGCTATAACGAGTTTTCATGAGATTATATTACTCTATGCTTTTTGTAGCGATTAGTCAGAGAGAAGGCGATGATGTTTTTTGTCCATTAACGCAGAAACAATAAGGATAAACTCAAAACATAATACATTCACCAAGTTACGCAAGTATGAACACATGCCGATATACAAAATTAAGATGACCTAAGTGGGAGTTCGAAGTGGACCAATTTATCTAATAAAATAATATGAATCAAATACAAAATGCAATCCCATAATTATACTTTTTTCACAAAATGATTTTAGCGATAGGCATTTCCGTCTAGACCCCTTATGCTTTTATTAAATGCTTCTAAATTTGTTTTGATTTCAAAGTCCTGATTCGTGATGCCTCCTAAGCTGATAAATAGACGATATGTGCGTCAAAATGAGCTCATAATCATCTTCTTGTTGATGTTCTGTTCTTCCTCATCGTATTTGTCCGGAACATGTTCTCCACAGTATGTACGTGAATTCCCATTTCTGGTCTAGTCTGCAAAACTTATAAAATGCACGAATGACAAATAGAAGAATAGATATTATTAATTTTTTGTAGAAAAATAGGTAAGAAAATGATTCTTAGATAGTAACACATACAAAAAAGTGTACATTCCTCAAAATACTACCTTTCATAATCCTTTCGCTGCCAAGGATTTAATTGCATGGTTTACACACATTTGCCAGCGATTTTTCTGGAGGATTGCAGGGGTTAGTTGGGGGCGGTGATGCTATGCAGGGTTTCCCAGGGCGGGTATACCCGTCCTGCTGGCAAATATGCCGAAACTGGAGTGGACGGGTGTTCATTATTCTCAGTCAGTTTCCATGGTTTCTAGGAGGGATCCCTGGCCGGGGCTTGTAAACTATGACGGATGTACCCGTCCTTATGGCAGCGAAGTGGCTAAATACCCACCAGCCCAAAGCCCATCAACACATGGAAACATACAAAAATGGAAAAACACAATATAGTCGGCCATGTTAGTGGAAACCGTGACCATCTTGAATTACGCTTAATTCATTAAAATGTATTTTTGCATTAATTTACAGACCGTTTGAACTCCTTTGCAAAGTTGTATATTTATTTTTTAAGATGCTGCTTCCCAACCTTGACGAGACTTGGTTGACGCGGACGTCAAGCGCCAAGTAACAAAGAAGGAATGGAATCAAGCGTCTAACAGTTATGATAAAATGAGTGCGACAGAAATTAATCAGCAGCAGTGTTACTTTTAAGCAATCTACTGTGACATGAAGTTCTTCTATCAAAATAAATGAATGTGTGCCGGTGGAGAATTAACAAACGAACACACACTCTTATTACAATTTATTGAAAACTCACACTTGCCCGGATGTGAAGCATAATTTTTGATAGTAATGGATTAGTCTAATATCTTTTTCAGAAAATAAATTACTTCATTTCGAAAACCGAGGTAAGTGATTATATACGTTCGCCGATCATGAACTAAGTTCCTCTGGGTCATCCTTCAATAAACTTTCGTTTTTCAGTCCGCATTTGTACCTTTTGGCGTTTAATGGAACGACAGAGTAACGCAAAGTCAAGCTTTGGATTTTATTAGCTGATTGTACAAAACATGCAGAAAAGGCGTTGAAACAAGTTCTTAAAAAACGCGACGATGAATAAAATTGTTAACAGCCAATGTAAAAATATTCATATTATAAGCGCAATGACCAATAAAGTTTCACCTTTAGTGATGTAACGACGAAGTAATTGTGTACCAACGAACTACTCAGTGTCGATCCATATCGCTCAGAGGCTGTGATTCAGTGGTTAGTGCGCTGGACTTGTAATCCGGAGATCCGGATACGAAGGCAATACCCTTCTATAAAAAATTGACAAAAATGTCGATTTTCCTCTGTATGTAGAGAAGTTATTGACTCCTTGTGGAAGGGTAAGTTTGTACTGGTTAGTATACATTCCAGGAAAACTGGTAAGGCGAACCGGTTGCCGTATATAACTGAAAAATTGTTGAAAAACGGCATTACCCCCAGTGACAATAAGTCACATAAAAACAAACAAACTATATCGCCTAGTGTACATAAGATATTTTAGGCATGGCCTTACAGATAATTTCTTTTGTGTGAAATCTTATTCTAGATATCTACGCCTAGTTAATAATCCCTGATTTCCTTCTGACAAACAATGAGCTAAACGCCTTCATTAGTTCACTCAATTTATCAAATTGAAATTGAGAATTTTATCAAGCTAATAAAATCGTGAATAGACGCATACTTCAACGACAAGCTTACGCTTCGGTGACATACATTTGTACTTCGGATACGGCCAAACATTGACTCACGAAATCTACATCATTGTTTACTTGATGTAACTAGAATCCAAATTTATGTTTTTTTTAATCAGATTACTTTCATCGGTTAGTAATTATTGTAAAAAAGCATTGAAATGCCGCATTAATGGACTACATCAGTTTCTTAGATTGCACTCAAATGTCAATTACGTTAATCACCGTGGTCTAGTTGATGTGGTCTCTAACTAGTAATCACTTGCCCCTCACCGCTGTAAGTTCGAGTCTTCTGAGACCAGACAAAATTCTCATGTGAGGAGGCCGTTCAGCCAGCCTACCAGAAGATCGGTGGTTCTACCCAGGTGAACGCGTGCGGTCTTCCTCCGCCGTTGAAGCTGGAAATGACCCTGGCTCAACGTCAGTTTAATAAGTACAATTAAGAATTATCAATTAAAAATATGATACAAATTATAACAAATTTGTATACGCACGACGTATTAATACGTTTGTTTTTTTTTTCACTGAGTTTAAAGCCGTTTTTTTTTCAACAATTTTTCAGTTATATACGACGGCCGGCTCACCAGTACTAGCTTACCCTTCCACAAGGAAAAAAACAACTTTTGCTCATGGAGGAAAATCTACATCTTTGTCATCAATTTCATGGAAGGGTATGATCTGCCGAGACCGGGATTTGAACCCTTTAGTACCGATCTTTTGTAACCCGAAAACAAGTGGACGCTATAAAGACGTGATCTTAATATTACACTTGTGAAAAAGAGATTTTTCCAGTTTTTGTTCATTAAGTTTTATCATTCTATATAATTATTCAAATATAGTTTTTCACTATCGTATAATGCATTGCGTATACATATATAATTATGCGATTAAGACAAAGTTTGTCATAATGTTACAGAATGATACACGCAAAGATAATGATACATTTACCTTAACAAAGGTAAACATACATGTTGATATTATAGAAGATGTCTGATTGTTATCATGTTTTGAATGAACATAATCTATTTGTCACGTTGTATGATTGTTACCTTAATACATACTGCACTTTCATCAGTCTGTTATGTTTAAAGCTATCATTACTAATTACAGTTGTCAAACACTACAAAACTGATTCACTGTCCACAAGAACTTTCCAAGATTTTGTTTTGCCTTGCCTCTTCGTATCCCCAAGCCTCGCCTCGCTTTGCCTTGCTCCGCCTGTACTGTTAACAGACATGTTATAGACATTTTATTACATTACGGAGAAATCGGTTGTTACATATAGAGAACCAAGTGTACTATCTATGTGATCTGATTGGGTTAACTGCCTGTAATTATATTTTTGAAATACATCTGTAGCTACTGCTAATATAGGCGTACCCCCTCCAAGAATAATATGATTATTTAATAAGGTAATTATGTCTGAGCTCGAACCATCCTTATTTATATCATGACGAAAAAAGAGCATCTTTCATTATCCACACTATACTGCTGACGTTTGAACTGTTTCCAAATGCTATTCCACCATTAATGTGTGGCTCATCTTCGACCTTGACCTTGACTTTATGATAAAGATAACATATCATATGAAAAAAGATGAATATGTATTTGTTTAAAGAAAGACAATTGTATCCTTGGGATACTCATACATGTCCAAATATTCTATCCTTTGCATTTAGAAGCCAAGACCGGATCACAACTGGTAAATAAATACTGTTTTTGTGTGAATAAAATACTAGAGTAAAATGTTCTATGAGTCATGTATTTATATTCAGAAGTAGAAACGTTTTTTTTTAAAATTAGAAGGTTTATGCAACAAAAGAAAGAGGAAGTACAAAGTCTTCCATAGCCGTATGTGTCTATGCTATATTTGTTTGTTTTTTTGGCAAGATATAAGATGTAATAAACTAGAATTTGTGTGTCTAAATCACTGTTTCCATTTTATAAGTTTGTCAATTAATTTGTGACTTCGAAATAACTGTCACAATGTGGCGGCGTGGCCAGAATTTTAGCTTTTAAAATGCCAAGTTAATTTGTAATCATGACATTTGATGATGGACATTCCGTAAATTTTCATTTTCAAGATATTAACGTCAATCTAGCATTAAAATCATTTGAACAGGAATCCGTTTCATAGATTGTCTTAGCTCAGATGTCTTGCTTTGTCTTAGCAGTTTATAAACAAGCAGTAATAAAATGATAACCATCTTCAATGTCAGTAGAGTTAAAAATGTTGCATGCGCGAAGATTACGAGCAATCCGTTGGTTACCATAATGGCCAGTTTCAATTCTAGTTCGTGTGAGGTAAGTCACCATCGGGTTAAAGCAATTCTGTATTTCTTTGGAAGAAAGTCAAAATAGTTCTCGTAATGAAAAATTTTTAAATTTTTTTGAAAATTTTTAAGAAGTATCCTGGAAGGATCACCCCATACAATCATCGGCTATTCCCAAGAACGACTACTTATAAAATTATTGAAAAATAAGTCCTAATTTTCCGATACAGTTGTTTCCCTTTATACAATGAAGTCATTATCGGATAAGATCATAAATACCATGCTTGTTGTATATTAGCTAAGACCATTACACAGTATAATGGCCTCAGATATTAGGGGCTACAGAAACCGATGGTCGCTCGGTGATTTTCTCGGGGCGGTTTATGGCCCAGGCAATAAATTATATATTCGAAATATCATCAGCATTCTATTTTTTCCTAAACAAATATACATCACAATATTCACCTACTTTCGTGAAGATTTGATAAAAGATCATTTGATTTGTAATTCATGCACTTTTATTGGATAAAATGCATTATTCAATTTTTATTGGATAAAATGCATTATTCAATTTTTATTGGATAAAATGCATTATTCAATTTTTATTGGATAAAATGCATTATTCAATTTTTGAAAAGAAATAAAGTGTCATTTCGATAAAGCCGATAAAAAATGTTACATGAACTATCTTAGGCGAAAAATCCAAACATACCCAAAGCGATAATCGTTTAGAATCGAATTTACTTTACTAGCCCAATCGACATAGACGCTTAGAATCATAAATGTTTTTCTGGGACATTTTTTGTTGTAACTTTTGACCAGAATTTAATAATTTGAAGCGGCCGCAACCCTGGTCCAGTGGTTAATGCGTCGGACTTGTAACCCGGCGATCCGGGTTTAAATCCCGGTCGCGGCAGGTCATACCATTCTATGAAAATTTGACAAAATGTCGATTTTCCTCCATATGTGGAGAAGTGGCCGGCTTCTTGTGGAAGGGTAAGTTAGTACTGGTCAGTAGACTGTCCAGGAAAACTGGTTAGATGAACCCTTGCCGTACATAACTGAAAAAGTGTTTAAAACGGCTTTAAACCCAGTGAAAAAAATAATTTGAAGAAATCTGTTAATATACAATGAATGTCTACCAATCACGCCGTAAATGCTCGTGCTGCCAGAGTAAGTTTTCACATTTGATAATAATTTACAAAGTTTAATATGTATACGTTCAATTTCTTTGTTTTTGGTAATTCCCCAAATTACACGCACGCAATTATAAGTAGACAAGCATCAAGCAACCGACACGTGCTACATAATTTTACACTGAATTTACACGTATTAACTAGCGTCGATTTGTCCAAGGTATTAGCTATGTATAAATGTATTTGTTTGATCCCCTTACAAACAAGCATTTCTGAATTTGAAAAAGTATCATTAGAATTGAAAACAGTGCCGAGGTAATTACAATTTCTAATGGAACCCCGTTAAAATACTCTTCAATATCAAATCCATTTTTATTGCCCTTATTCAAAAATGTCTCTAAATTATGAAGAAGTAGCGCCAAGAAGATTGGTGAAATTTATCGGATTGGACTGGACTTTATCCAAACTATTCAAGGGAGGTAACTGTTATAAACCAAATAAAACTGGTTCCTGTTCCATTCACTAGACCGAGACAGTCAACAGGAACCAGTTTAAAGCCAGTTGAGAAAACAAGATGGATAAACTACTCCAATTAATCGGCAGTTACAGAGAGCGCGATAAATTCATTAGATTTTGTCAGTATTTGTTGAGGTTTCTGGTTGGTTCGAGAAAAACTCGACTGAGCGCTCGTCTGGGAAACATCGCTGATGAATTAGGAAACTGTCGAGCTGTGCTTCGGTTATTCGACGATGTCCCAATGCTGGCACACACTCTGCGCTACGGCTTTGGGAAAAGGGTCAGTTTTTAGCACGTAATTAATCGTTTAGTTAAGAACAACATCGTTTACTTCATTTTTAACTTACAGCAAATAATTTAAGTAATACTTGTACATGTTATAGATTATTTATGAATCCTTTGACAATGTCCACTTTGAATTTTTGCACGTACTGTTGTGTTGAGTGTTGTGGTAGCGTTCAGTTGTGTGGTAAATTGTTTGTGTTGGGTCTGTATAAACTCTAAAATTGCAGTCTGATGAATAATTTCCGGCCTGTTGCACTGTTAGATGCTTGGTGATAAGTATAAACACAGGGCTTTTTTCACTGGTAGGGAAAGGGGCCTTACTTAAATTTGGGAATTTTTGCAAAAGGGGAAGAAAAAACTTGATGTAAATTGAATTTTAGGGGAAAACTGTATGATTTTAAGGAATTTTCCTGAGGGGAAGATGCCTATAAACAGCCCCTGCTATAGAAGGGAAAAACCTTTGAAACTTCAGTAATGTTTTGATAATAGTGTCTTAAAACTTGATATGTGATTGAAACTGATGACTTATAAAATTTTGTTTGACTTTGTTAGTTTCATCTATGCCTATGGCCTAATTCAAAAAGTATCTTTCAGAAACTAACTTGTATCAGTTGACTTACATAGAATGATTCAAAACATGAAAAATGTACAAAATTGTTACTGTCATATAAATAAATGTTCAACAGGTTTGGAAGGTTAAAAACTAGGATGGGAAAAGTCAGTTTTTTGATAGTTACGTTCTACAAACAGTGTATAAATTTCCTCTATATGTAGAGAAGTTGCTGGCTCCTTGTGGAAGGGTAAGTTAGTGCTGGTTTGTGTACAGTCCAGGAAAACTGGTTAGGTGAACCAGCCACCGAATGTAACTGAAAAATTGTTGAAAAACAGCATTAAACTGAAAGAAAAAAAACATGGTTCTGTTAATCATTAGGTGATTTGTAGACTTCACACAAAATTTATTAATTTTTGTTTTAGGAACCCAATGGCTGGATGAGGTTTCTGGAATTAGTCAGTAACTGTGCAAATCAACTTTACTTTCCATTTGAACACATTGCCTGGTTAGCTAGGAAGCAGGTTATTGATGTACAACCAAGCAAATGGGGAACAGCTTGTATTGTTGCTTGGGGTGTAGCACTAGCTTCAGAGATACTTAAGTATGTTTATGATTTTTTGAAACAGTAAAACCTCAATTAGCGATTACCTCAATATTATGAACACCTGATTATAAAGACCACTTATTTTCGGGCCAGCTTTCAATAACTCCCCTACAATTCAACTTGGTAATGAGACCACCTCATTATTACACCCAATTTTTTTGGGTCTCAAAGTTTGTCTCAATACTGAGGTTTTACTGTGAATATAAATGTATTCAGAGTTTCACTTGGCAGTATTACCCTGGAATGCATGAAACAATATTTTAGCCTTCTTTATGAATTTACTAAACAGCTTGTTTGCTGTAAACAACATATCAAACTATACTATGCAAAAGCATAAAGTGGTTGGCGCATACCTTAAAAATCCATAAGCAGCCAGTGTACTATGTTATGATTGAATGTAATACATTGCATAATATCATTGCACTAGTAAGCATTATTTTCCTCACTTCATATGAGCTAATGAACTCTTGTTTGTTGCATAATATTTTGAATGGCTAAATTACCATATTTATAATATGTATGAATATTCATATAATACAACATTTGCTCATGCATTGATGTATGAATATTCATGTAATATAATGGTTGCTCATACATCAGTGTATGAATATCCATATAATTTAATGGTTGCTCGTACATCAGTACAGGAATATTCATGTAACATAATGGTTGCTCATGCATCAGTGTATGAATATTCATGTAATATAATGGTTGCTCATATGTCAGTGTATGAATAGTCATGTAAAATAATGGTTGCTCATATGTCAGTGTATGAATATTCATGTAATAGAATGTTTGCTTACATAGACCACACCCTCATCGTTGTATTTTACACAATGTATGTATCTCATGCAGCTAAGCTATGAGACTGTACACATATCAATCTTCTCATTCATTTGTTTTGGTTTCAGGGCAATCAGTAGAATAGTGATGATTAGGAATGCACAAAAAGTTCTGCTGAAGGAACAAAAGCTTGATGTTCAACATGAAAGGTAACTGTATGAAGTTGACAGTGTACATGTTGATCTCTATTTGAATAATGTTACTTTCATGATTATTAATTTATACAATAAAACCTCAGTATTAAGATTACCTTTTGGATCAAAGGTAATTAAATGGACTTAATATTGAGGTGATTTTACTAGAAAGTTGAAATGTAAAAGAATATAGACCACAAGTCTGAAAATACGTGGTCTTAACATAAGTGTGGTTTTAATATATATATATATGCCCGGTACAAACACACAATTACAGTACTAAATCAGTGTCTTCAGTTTTATTGTCAAACTAGACCAGCTATTTTAGTTTACTAAAAAGTGAAGGTCACTACTTTTTTATTCTTGCTTTTGATACTGGTAACTACTTGAAACTTTTGATGAACAGTTTCAGGATGTTCTATTTCATTATTCTATTCTATTCATTATTCTAGATTATATGGGAGTCACCATTATGAGACAAAATTATATTTTATATTTCTACACATTTCTTAGCATAATTACGTAGTTACCTCCCTTTGCTGCTAATATGCTATGAATCAGATTTTGATAAAATTCTGTTACAAAATCAATGGTGCTTTACAAGATTATGTGCTAACATGGCAGATTGATGACAACATTTATTTGTTATGCTAATTTTTCGTCAATAAATACGATTTACTTAATCTTCGTGTTCATGTTTACAGTGAGCCTTCCGAGATGTCACATGATATCAGGAGTCAGATGCGTATCTTAAAAGCACAGGAGAGAGACAACTTGCTTGCTGTAGTAGAACATTCAGCAGATTTTATTAATGCTGTTAACTGGCTCCCCCCTGGTTATCTATGGTCAGCAAAGTTTTCACCCAAGTTTGTGGGTGGTATGGGAACCATCTCGTCTTTTATTAAGTTATATAGATTACATGGTGCTAAACGATGATTATTGCAGAGTGTATATGATACAATATTATGCATTATCTTTCGCTGATTAGTGTAATAGAATAGACAGTCTAATCAAGAGGTTATTTTATGTGTTTTATTCATACTAAGGCCTATATCATGGTGTAATTCTGAACCCCCCTCCCCCCCAAAAAAGAATTTATATTCCAGACCTGGAGTCTAGTGGTCCAGTGGTTAGTGCTGGACTTGTAACTAGGCAATCCAGGTTCATTGCTCGACAAATCCACTCATCCGCCTGTAATTTCAAGTAGAAATTGACTCAGGACAAGTTGAAATTGCTGTAGAACTAGTTAAAATTCTTTGGTGGTTGTCCTGCAGGATGAGAACCGGGGTAGACTGAAAACAATTGGTCGAGCCCTAGGGTCCAAATCCCAGTCATGGCAGGTCATACCCTTCTATTAAAATTTTAAAAAAATGTCAATTTTTCTCCATATGGGGAAGTGTTGCCCATTTTTTTTTTATTTACTACCTGTACTATTGTATTGAATCTTGTCTAAAACATCCAATGTTTTAAAAAGACGGATAAGTCTCTAAACATGGCCCTTGTATCTCTTGCATATGATTTGTGTCATGTAATTTGTCAATTTATCTTGATGAATGCATTAAAATATCCATGAAATATAAATGTCTCAAAGTAAGGTAGTGATGTATGCAATGTTTATTTTTCCAAAACAAAATACAATATTGTTTCTGCTATCACTGCACAAAAAAGATACATAGATTGTATGTAAGAAATATTTTTATGTAGGAAATATGCATGAAATGTTTGTATTTCAACTTTCTTTATATTATTGTACATTAGTAATGTGTTATATGATAATATATCTGTTATTTTTGTAATTGATTTTGCTACTAATATGTATTACTGATAACCGGTGCAATGTTATAGTATTTCATTTTTGTCTTGATTGATTACAGAAATTTTTTGCTAACAACATAGTAGGCATGCATTTTCTGATGAACATAAATAATGACATTGAGCTGATGTTCATCTATGAGTTAGATTCAGTTATAAATGATATATTTTGCGCTCATCGTCTGTCATTAAATAAGTGGTCTTGCTTGCTCATAAATTTACTGTGCAAATACTTGAGGAATGTTGGTTGGTTATTTGTTTTATTGATTTTTATATACTAATCACCAGTACATGTAATGTATGGTATAATTAATTGATTGTTAATTTACTTATATAATGATTACTCATTTGTATGATTATTAGTAATTGTTTGTGTAATCACACATGTGCCATTTAAATCGTTGTTTATGAAAATATTGAATAATAAGCAGAAAAAATATTTCTGACATTACTCATTATTTTGACATTACCTCCGAAACAACATGCTGTATAATAAGTTTAATCTGCCTAAGTGGAAAGTGCTCGCCCTTTGTGTGTCTGTCACCATTTATTAGCATTTTAAGAATTCACATTTGGATTAATGAGTAGATCTTAAACTTGATGAGAATGGTTAAGCAGGGGACTGAAGGTTTTATACTGGGTTATCTGAAATCAAAATCTAGAGGGCT
The DNA here is from genome assembly GCA_008271625.1 of Lutraria rhynchaena. NCBI lineage: Eukaryota > Metazoa > Mollusca > Bivalvia > Venerida > Mactridae > Lutraria > Lutraria rhynchaena. The sequence goes on along the minus strand of VIBL01000001.1, from coordinate 10,930,585 downwards.
GACATTTTCAGCTCTGTACTCATGAAAAATGTGATTCCTTGTTATAATGTGAGCTAAATAAAGTAAATCCTAGGTTACTAAAGTATGTCACCATCATGGAAAGATTCGTTCTATAGTCTTACAGGGTTATCCCAGCTCTCGCCTAGTTTGGTGCAATGAGTTTTCCCTGTTGGTGTACACCGCAGTCATGACTCCAACCAATTCTTTCAGGAGTCCCATATTTGTGTTTTTTTATTGTAGTTAGTATAATATGTACATTGATCGTTATTTTTTACAAAAAATTTCCACATGTAAGCAGTTAAATGAAAGAAAGATAACGTGAGTAAATAAACACAACTGCTCCATTTACACAATAATTTTATTGCACAATAGCTGCAAATTATTTCATCATCTCCAAATTGGAGAACAAATTCTATCTATCATTTATAGTGTGAACATGATTATAATACTGACGCCTCTCCACAATGGTGTATGGCAGTCAGTCAATGTACAATGTTTCAAAATAAAGTTTCATGAAATATAAAGGTATCAGACTGGTACCATTCCACCAGCATTCTCGTAACATAAAGATAACAGACTGGTACCATTCCACCATCATTCTCACAACATAAAGGATAATAGACTGATACCATTCCACCATCATTCTCATAACAGACACAGCAATAATATCTATTCCTTAGTGTGAAACAATAACAGCACAATTAATGCATTAAATGGTGCATCTCATTTCTTTAAGAGTTTAATTGTTGAAAACTGTAAAAAAAGATTGCAATACACACCATACACACGCATTAAGGATAAAACATTAAAGGCATGACTTGTTTTTATAAAAGTATTTACCCACTGGCACACTTTAGATTCAATTTCTGATCAGAGTCTAGTCATACCATACAACACAGGAACAACCCACTTGACTAAATATTTGTCAAAAGAAATTTTTAAATAAACAAAATTCTGACAGCAATTCTAAACAGAAACTGTACTGTGGGTTCAATTTCTGATCAGAGTCTAGTCATACCATACAACACAGGAACAACCCACTTGACTAAATATTTGTCAAAAGAAATTTTTAAATAAACAAAATTCTGACAGCAATTCTAAACAGAAACTGTACTGTGGGGCATCCATGGTCAAGTGGTTATTGTCTCAGACTAGTACTCACAAGCCCCTTAATGCTGTTTGTAATGAGTTTGAATCCCATCCTAGACTAAAAAAATTTGCATGTGAGGATACAGTGCAACTAGCGTATGGAAGATTTGTAGTTCTATCAAGGTGTAAGTCTGGAATCTTCCTTCTCCTTTAAAGCTATTAAAGTCACAAAATGGTCCTGACTGTTGGCAGGACGTTAAACCCAGTGTAAAAACTTGTACTGCAGGTGGATTTTTTGCAAGATTTGTTATTCATAACGGGACGGAAATAATTGGTGTAAATACAAATTTTGCAACATGGTGGATAAAGTCATGTTGACTTTCTTCCTATAAAATTTAACCGAAGAAATTGTACCTATGAAGCTGATGCAGGTAAGAGTTTGATAGCTCTAATTACTGTTTAAATAATGAAGTGAAAAATAAGTGAAAAAATATAAGCACCACTATTTTATAGTAAAAAAATACACAAAAAATGAACAAATGTAGAAATGTAAAACACAAAAAAATGCTGTATACTATGAAGATATCTTTGTATGTGTAAACTGCATACAAGACTAAGCCGTAAGCTCAAAAATTCTACAAAATATGAAACCATTCTAATATAATGTGTATGAATATTTATTTTTTACACTGAACTCACAAATGATGTAAATAAAGCCACAAGTGTAAGCACAAAAATGTAAAACCTAAAAATGTAATGCCTAAAAAAAGAATTAATGGAATAAGTCAGCTAAAAAAAGCTCATGATTAACTAAGTGTAACAAAAAGACAAATATTAATCAAATAACTAGAGTGTGGTTTTATAGACATTGCTGAGATACGACCAGAAAAAATAATAGTCATGTTTCTGGTCACTTGACCAAAATAAAAAAAGGCTGGTTGGTCACAAAAACTGAACGTAAAACTCATCCCCAAATATTATTGAACTTTAGATTCTGTCGGAAACTTTAGGGTCAGTAACAAAAAATAGGGACATTTGGGCAACTGGAAACATAACTATTTTTTCTGGCCTAGCACTATCAAAGGGTGAAAAAATGCTACCTTCCCTTGGATATGTGTATGAAACAACACAGAGTACTTGATTCAACAAAATGTACGATGCTAAATCTGTCTTATATACATATTGTTTTAATGGACATATAGCCAAAAAAAAATATATTTACATAAACTAGACTTTGAGATTCTACAAATTATACACACATTGATCTGAGAACAATTTTACAACATGAAATTGTGTGAGACTGGTTTCTAGAAAGTGACAATGAGAATATAATATGGAATATAAGATTTAACCCTTATGCTGCTGGGGATTTAATTGCATGGTTTACCCACATTTGCCAGGGATTTTTCTGGAGGATTGCAGGTGTTGGTTGGGGGGCGGTTGAGCTATGCGGTGTTTCCCATGGCAGGTATATCCATATATAGCCATCCTGTTGGCAAATATGCCCAAACTGGGGAGTGGACAGGTGTGCCAGTCCTGGGAGGCCCCGTGCAGTGTTCATTATCCTCGGTCAGTTTCCATGGTTTCTTAGAGGGGTCCCCGGCAGGTGCATGTAAACTATGACGGGTATACCCATCCTGTAGGCAAATATGCTGAAACTGGGGCAGACAGTATGCCCGTCCTTATGGCAGCAAAAAGGTTAATAAGATACCCACTCTCATTGAAAGTAAATCATATTTCATATACACTGTAAGTCAAACTGAATATGTCCTAACATTGATATTTGATGCTAACAGTATGAGTTTGGTAATACCCTAGTGGTGAGTGGTTCATGATGTGAGCACATGCTGAACAAATTCCATAAAAGTACCGGTATCTGTCTGGTCCTCAGGTAATTTGTTACCCATTGATGTCTGAAAAGTCATATAAAAAACATCACTTTTTCTATCAAAATACGATAAACTTTTCATCATCACTTACAAATAGTATGAAAGTTCAAACTTTTAAAATGGGATAACTTTAAGAAAACGACAAAATGTATTCAGATTTTAACAAACAGAGGCTTACCACAATACAATCAGAGAATGCATTATGGTATTTTTTTTTAGTTTGGGGCACTGGTTGTACTTAGTGTATCAATATGTCTGTACAGACAGGGGTAATTTACCTTAAGTTTCTGTAGATATGTAATACTTGGGTGCCAGGAATGTTGGAAAGAAATCCAGTCAGGTGCTCCTCGATAAAATTCCACCATCTTTTTCTGAAATAAACAATAAAAAAAATCATTTGACTGCCAGATTAACATGTATTTACTTAGTGGATTAGATTGTTTTGGTTTTAACTTTTCTCCAAAACCTAACAAACAAGTAAATACTGATGGGTGACCTAGGAGCACTGGTAATGTCAAATTTTAGACTCATCCAGTAAGCCAGGAACCATACCATTTTAATAAATAATTATAACAAATTAAAAAGTCCACTGGTTCCCAATTACTTCGTGCTGGTGTCAAAATACGATACTTTATTCCATTTAAAAATGCTACTAATTTTTCTTTCCATTGATATTTGTTTAAGTAATAGAAAATGTAAATAATGTCTTCATAATGAGAGCCATCAGTACATATATCATAAACACAGTAGAAAAAAGATGTATTGTTGAAAACTATAAAATGACCCTTTAAGAATTATTAATGTTCATAGAATACAAAATGCCTCAAACTTTATCTTAACAATTGGATAGAGATGACTAAAACGTAAATACATGTATCAAGTAACAACATGTAAGGTAAGTAAGAAAGATTCAGTAAATACAAACCATTTCACTAAGGAGTTCCTCACTCACGGAATGATTCTGTTTCACGGAGTATTTCAGCGACATGGGTATACCATAGTCTGTATTGGTCGACTAAAAATATGAAAATACCTTAATAAAGTATTTCACAATAAGTAATATTAAAAACCGCAGATTTTTTCCCTACAATTCCATGATATTTAAGCATATAAAAAGTGATTCATCAGGAAGACCATGCTTCCAAACCATTCTTGGTAAAACAAAATTATACCTAAACTCAAATATATATAAGTAAAAAGAAAATTCGGCAAAAATTACAACTTTTAGCTTAAGTCTAAGTACAGGTTAGCCACTGTCAGTTTGAATACTAACATTAATCACACAAACTGGTGTCAAACAGAGGAGTGAACTTCATTTGGTCAGTTAGGGATTTCAATAAAGAGGTCAACAAAAATCAAAATTTCAAGTAAATTCTTGGAAACAAATGTACCATACTGTATGATAAACGTAATGATAAAGATAGACACTGGATATAATTAAGCTACAGTAAAACTTTGTTATTATGAGCATCAATATCATGAGCACTCAACTTATTATGAGGAGTTTTTGAAGTCCCATCAATTTTGTGCTTAGTTGTGTATAATTTTCAACCAACAAACAAATACCTCGTTATTTAGAACACAACATTTATCTCGAGCAGTTAGTCTGTTCCGATGACTCCTCGAGATAACGAGGTTTTACTATATTACAAATAACTCTACATATTTAGTTTTCATACCTCTGGTGGGGGCATCACCATAAACATCTGTACCGTAGACTCTGTTGTAAGGGATTTATTGTAATAAGGTGCTGGAATGGAAATGACTAGAATTAGCACCTAAGCATAAGTACCAAACATTCCCAAATAAACATACCTGGGGTACCACATTTTACAAATTTTTTCTCTTATTTGTCAAGCTATGGACTGAATGGTTTCTATACAGATAGAATATAATTTGAAGCATTTTATAGTGAGTCATAAATTTTCTATCTGCTCAAAGAGGGTGGGATGTGGGAAAATCAGAACATTTATTGGGGAATATTCAATGATTAAAACATCAGGAAATAAACAGAACAAGGATTGATAAAGAAAATGTTGGCTGCTCCACTTAAGATATAAAGAGATCACAAATACAAAACATAGCATAGAAAGAGATGAAAATGGCACTTTTGAGTTCATTATTCTAGATTAGTAATGTAAAAATGCCCACTGTATTAACATCATTATAAGTGTTTTTGGTTACCATATTAGCAAATCATATCTAACATCAGCATCCAATTGTATAAACATTGGTTAACTTTAACCAAATGGTTAATTTAACTTAGGGTTAAATTGAACCATTTTGGTTTATTAACCATTAAAAAAACATTTAAGCATTTAAAAAGGGCTGCTGTTTTGGTACTGGTTCCCATGTATATTAAGATTTAACCAGCATCTTAGACTTGGGTTAGATTAATTTGAGCTTTAACAAAAACAACATTTACTTCAACTAAAAGAAATTTTTTTTACAACAGCTAACCAAACATTCAACCAAAATTTTAACCAAACCTCGTATTTAACCCAGTGGTTGAAGTTAACCAATGTTTATACAATTGGGTGCAGATATTCGAATGACAAACATTAGTTGGAGCTCCAGAAGTAAGGCTTACTATACAAATAAATAAATAACTTACAATTGATGACTCCGACACAAGGAAAATACTGAGATTTTGCACCCTTCATTTTCAACTGGTAGGACATTTGACACTCTAAATCTCTGACAGATGGTTCCGGCACAGAATAAGGGTGTGAGTGGTACCAGCCCACCAATGACATGCCCAAATGTTTCATGTTGGCTCGAATCTGTCATAAATATAATCATAAGTAGATAAACAAAAAAAACATTAAGAATATAAATCATGCGAAGATGATAACAGCGATTTTTTCCCTTCTTTATGTCCCGTAAATGGACCCTTACCAATTGAAAATAAAGACATTTTTTCCCAATCCTGACCTAAAAATTCCGAATTTTGGCATTGTACCATGCATTTTTTCCAAAACGGACCATACCCAGACCCTTTCCAAAAATTACAAAAAAAAACACTAAATAAATATCATTTAAACAAACAAAGCATTTCATTCTTTTTTCAGTATCTTTCTTCATCATCCACTGATGAAATTATTCTTATTTTATGTCAAGACTTAATTTTTTCTGGATTTTATTGTCACACCAATGTTAGGGTAATTTGATGACTTTTCCAGTTTTGACAGTTGAGGAAGACCCCAGGGGTACATCTGGGTGAAACAATGACTTTCCATAAGCCAACTGGAAGGCTCTCGTCGCACATGTGATTTTTTCTGATCTCATTTTCAAAATAACTGAACTTAATTCATAAATTATGATATGTTATATAAACAACACTATCAGTTACTTCTTCTTCTATTAATGGTGCGCTCTGAGCATCACTAAGACGACATCGACATGGAAACGCTTGTTGAATACTCAAATCTAAAATAACAACAACAACAACATGTATTTAAAAAAAAACACCAAATACAATAACAATATGAACTTTTAATACTTAAACGGCGATGAAACATAAAATGAAAACATAAACTAAAAAATTAAGTTTTTTCATTTGTTTTTATGTGACTTATTTTCACAGGGGTTTAATGCCGTTTTCCAACAATTTTTCTGTTATATATGGTGACCAGTTCACCTAACCAGTTTTTCTGGAATGTATACTAACCGGTACTAACTTACCATTCTACAAGGAGCCGGCAACTTCTCCAAATATTAAGGAAAATTGACTTTTTTGTCAAGTTTTCATAGAAGGGTATGACCTGCCATGACAGGGATTCAAACCCAGATCTCCAGCTTATAAGTCCAGCGCACTAACCACTGGACCACGGGCCACAAAATTAAGACTTTTAAACATTTTAAAGGGGAATAATTAAGTTCTCTCTGGTCAAACAGGTAGTAAAATGAATGTAGGATAAGATTAATAACCAGGAGATCTTACGCTGTGCACTGTGGTCCCATTTACCACTGAGATATCCAACAACTTCACTGGTAGTGAGGTGACAGTGAAAATCCTGAAAATAATTACAAAAAAATATGTCAAGACTTAATTTTTCCTGGGTTTTATTGTCACACCAATGTTAGGGTAATTTGGTGACTTTTCCAGTTTTGACAGTTGAGGAAGACCCCAGGGGTACATCTGGGTGAAACAATGACCTTCCATAAGCCAACTGGAAGGCTCTCATCGCACATGTGATTTTTTCTGATCTCAGGTGGGATTTGAACCTGCAGCAATAAGGGGCTAACAATTACTAGTCAGAGACCATAACCACTTAACAACAGACTTTCCTACATAGACTCATAATACACTTATAAGTATCATTTAAAGCTGTTTTATGATGTACCTACTACCAGCGGTCATGTAGCGTGCATTCAAATTAAAGGTAAAGGAAACAATGATTAACCATGTAAAAGGAGAATAACACATTAAAATTGATTTGTAAAAGTGTGCGAGATTAATCTCACTTACATTGTATTATATTATATAGAATAAACATACACCTGATCAAAAGGAAAAATGTTCTCTTACAAGAACCAGATTTAAGCTCATAAGTGACTAATAAAAATCTGGCAACTAATCTCGTGTCATAGTAATTTAATTGTAATAAAATGAGACATTTCAATGCTGATCACCAGAGCAGGCAAATATGATGGCCGCAAAAAATATTTTACATCTCATCCCTTTTATCAAACTTACCATAAGCAATAAAGAGTTTGTTGACATGGACACAGTATATGGCTGAATCTTGCCAAGGTTAGAAAAATTTTCACAAGAAACCAGTTGATTCATATCCCTGCAAAATGATCAGACATGATTAAGAATTGACTGTTTACTGAGTACAAAAATATGCAAATTTTACTTATAGTACCAGCATTATAGCAACCTGAATTCAATTAATCTCTAAGTTATATCAACTTCTATGCTTTTTTTCAATTTCTAGTACACAATTACTTAAAACCTATATTGTTTAAGCTTACAAATTTTCATCATTTCAATCAAATTTTTCTTTCACTGACACTAACAGCCAGGGACATTTGGAGACTTTCCAGTTTTATTGACAGAGGAAAATCAATAATCTTGGGTAGAACCACTGGCCTTACATAAATCTTCACATCAGAAGTTTGTCCATGCCCTGGTAGGATTCTAACACACAGTGGTGAAGAGCTTCCTTTCTTATGTCGACCATTAAAAAAACTAAGTCAAGCTACCAGAAATTATAATATACTAACCATTGTTTACAGAGAAAATGAATAGCAGAAAAATACTTTAAAGTATAAGTAAGTTTATAGCTCCCAAATTTAGGTCGACAAAATCCAATTAAAAGTGATATAATTCTACCTAAACCTTCACCAGGTTCATGATAACAGTTACAATATAATAAATGAATGATTCCAAAACAGCTATAAATGATATCCTTGATTCTAACCAGACGCACACCTGGGGTAGAATGTAACAACATTTAATTGGATATACCTTACACACATCAGTTAATATTTTAGGTAAAATATACTTGTAATAATGTAATAGTTCATAATAAACCAGCGCAGTCTACAACTTACACTGGTTTGCCTCTGTCTGGCAGTGAACTGTGTTTCATTGGAGATCTATCGTTTGTGTTCATTTCACTCAACTCACTGTTCTTCTCTATTGTATCATGGGACTTTTGTGTCTTTGTAGGGTTGGCTTTCAGGGAAAGATTCAGAGCTGAAACATGGGAAATTATTTTTAAAATGATTTTTTCAGACATTTATTTCATGCCCAACTTTCATTTGTCCTTAGCCAGTTCTGTCCATAGTTTGCAATAATCGAGGCATTCTAACATCCAAGGACCTGAGACACCAAAAGAGATTCACACATGACAGTTTTTTGTGGATCACGGAGGAATGGGTTAATAAGAACAGAAATTGTGAGCAGATTTAACTAAGATAAGGGTTCCTTCATTATTGACAGGTTTTAATATGTATTTTATTGTTTTGTTAGATAGTGCATCTTCACATAAGCAGTCTAAATGAAAACGTTTTCTAAATGCTTACTTTACTGGACCAAATGAACTTTTAGTGGACCAAAGCAGCACACAAAATTTCATGAAATTTGACTAAATACTGTGGATACTAGATTCAGCAGTTTCATTCTCTGCAAAATGTATTTAACAATAAACCAAAAGTATAAAGAAGGAAAAATTCATCAGACAGTGCATCCAAAAAAAACATTACATCAAAGACTCAAAGACAGCTATCAAAATATCAAGTACATGTCTGAAGATTTGAAAAAAAAACTATTTTGTAAACAAACTTCAAAATTACCTTCTTCTTGCTCTTCCATTCCACAAACATTGCTTTTCTCTGACCTGCATGATATAATAATAATAATAATAATAATAATAATAATAATAATAATAATAATAATAATTATAATAATAATAATATGAACACAAATCACAAGTTCTCCGAGTTTTGAAGTTTCTCTGTCTATTTTGTTTTTGCTTTTATGAGACTTGTTGTCACTGGGGTTTAATGCCATTTTTTCAACAATCTTTTAGTTATATATGGCAGCCAGTTAACTAAAGTTTTCTTGGACTGTATACTAACCAGTACTAACTTACCCTTCCACACGGAGCCAGCAACTTCTCCGCATATGAAGGCAAAGCGACATTTTTGTCAATTTTTCATAGAAGGGTATGTCCAGTGCACTAACCACTCAACCATGGCCATGACCCAAACTCTGTCATAAGTGCTAACTTTTTTTCTAAGGTTTAATGTCACATTAATAGACAGGGTCCTGGAGGAAGACCCCCAAACTGATTTAATACAACATATTTAATACAACATATTTAACTTTTCTATCAATCAATAACTAAAAATGCAGCAACAGAAACCATCCTATTCTTGATTAATTATTCCATTAAATCAGGCAAAAGTTACAATAACAATATTACTTTAATTACAAACTAGTCCTGGCCCTTTATATTTAAGATAAGCATTTGGATAAATAATAGAAATTATATAAAAAAAACTCACGCATTTGGTGTATGTAAACTGGTAGACTTTGATTTAGTTGTTAGATCTAGAATTCCATTTGCGTCCTCAATTTTATCTTTTATCTTTGCTGTAAATCAACAGAAAAATTCAAGTAAAAAGAGAAAACAAAATAATACAATTAAAATCTGAACAAAAGTATAGTCAAACATGCGTTTGCGACCATCTCTGAATAAAGACCACCCTGTGAATAAAGGCTATTCTTTGAAAAACCGTCACTGATTATTTAGAACAAACTGACCTCCGAATAAATGCCACCTGTCAGTAAAGGTCACATTTTGTCTTTCCCAAGGGTGGCCTTTGTATGCAGGTTTGTCAGTACTTTAAAATTTATATGTGCATGTCAAAAACTGATTTTGGGTAACTTCATTTAGTATATGTCAATAAAAGTTACTCTTTCAATAAATACTGTAAATAAATTTCATGACAAGCATATATTATATAAGTATATAAACATGGATATAAAATTTATAAATACCTAAGTTTAAACATAAAAACTTGTACACACATATCAATATGAATTCACATAAATAAATATACACTTAAGGAAATAAACATATGAAAATACACATGAGTAAAACACATCATGTCATAGAAAAATGCACATTAAATATGTGCATGAACATAAACACATAGGAATATATGCGTAAATATAAACTAAATACATCCTATATGAGAAAAAGAATACAAATAGTCATTAAAATGACTTTATCATTTTTAAACTGTGGGAAATAAATGAATCCACAATTAATAAGCTTTTCTTAATTATGAGAAACAGCCTCTATAAACATGAGTATAAAATTAACTCTATGATAAATATACTTTAAATGTATACATATAAATTTTCAATGGACTTATCAAACTTACGCAAAAACTTATATTTATATTGTTTATTGTGAAGTTGAAACAGTTTGTCAAACAAAAAATAAACCATCATAGAATATTACATGGTTGTTTAATGAAGAGATCAAATAAAAAGGCTAATTCAGCACAAAATTCTGTGTCTTAGTTAATTTTATAATTATGAACTATACCAGACTCTGAAGTTTCCATTGAGACAGAAGGTTGGATGGTAGAATTGTTCACAGAACTACTAGTGGGGACTAAAGGTATGCTTGTACTCGTTGAACTACTGGTCACTTCAGAGCTGAGAAAGGCATTCTCATCAAGGGTAGGTGGTTTCTGGCCAGTCTCTGCTGTTTCACTAGATGCACTACTTGCAGGTGACTAGAAATGGTAACAGTTACAATTACATAAAAACTTATGGTAACAATTTGGGTAAGTTGATTGCTTACTGATAGTGTGATTGATTTATTAATTGATTTATGTATTAACTTATATATTGATTAGTTTGTTGATTGAATTATTAACATATCATAACTATAGTATTAGAAAATATTGTTAATAATTGGATGATTATGATAATATAGAAAAGTAGCATACTACAAACTCTTACCTGGGAACCAGGTATATGAGGTTTCCTTGGTTTTTGTTGACGGAACCAGCTGGTTTTCCAAGAATCAAGTTTTCTGCCTTTATATTTTACCTATAGATCAATGTGTAATTAAATTTCAATTTGCAAAATACAGTCAAACCTGTGACCAAAGGCCCCCTTGGAAAAGAAAAAATGTGGTCTTTATGGACAGGGGGCCTATAGTCGGAGGTCAGTCTATTTTAAATAATCATTGATGTTTTTTTAAAGAATGGCCTTTATTCACAAGATAGTCTTTATTCTGAGGTGGTCTCAAACACAGGTTTGACTGTATATCATCTGAAAAGTTCTTGAAATGCAGGCAAAAATAAGACACAAACTAACATGACATTCTAGATCAGTGTTTATTGGTATTCCCATAAAAGCATTAAATACTTTAAACTAGACTTTTTTCTGATCTGATCCCTCATTGCTTTCATACATAATGTAAATGATACATGATGTTTCTGGGTCAAATTATGACTAGTTTTTGTACATAATTGGTAGTAAAATTTGTGACATTTGAGACCACATCATTACATTGAAAATCTAGTTTTTGTATTTATGTGACTTATTGTCACTGGGGTTTAACGCAGTTTTTCAACAACTTTTCAGTTATATACGGTGACCAGTTCATCTAACCAGTTTTCCTGGACCATATACTAACCAGTACTAACTTACCCTTCCACAAGGAGCAAGCAACTTCTCCACATATGGAGGCAAATTGACATTTTTGCTAAATATTCATAGAAGGGCATGACCAGCTGTGACTAAGATTCAAACCCGGATCTCTGGGTTACAAGTCCAGGGCACTAACCACTGGACCACAGCCACAGCCAATCTAGTTTTTACTATGGTTAAATACAAATCAGGGAACAAAAAACTCACAGAAGCCCACCCACATCCAGATTTCTTAGCAGGATTCACAAGCTTCTTACAGAATATGGCCCAGGAACTAGGAGAGCTAAAAACCTGGTCAGTCTCATTTGATTTGATCTTTCCATTGCTAAGCAAGTCTGCAGTAAATTTCTGACCCTGAAACAACACATTCATACAATACAGCATATTCCTATAAGTACAATGTTAAATTAAATTGTCTAGAATAATTATGATGTATAAATGAAACAAAGTATACAGTTTGTTATACAGTTTTGTAAAATAAACAAAACAAAATACAAGGACTGTACAGACTTCACAATAACCCATCAGTGAGAAGCCTGGGACATGTGAAATCAATTTCAAACAAACAATAAAAGAAATAAGAATAAAACTTGAATTGAATAAAAATGACCAAAGACATACTGATGCCTAAAACATACACTAAACAAAAAACTCTTCCATGATGTATACAGATGTTCTTTCTTTTCCAAATCACTGAAAAAATCCACCAAATTAAAAAAAATACTAGTAACAAAAGATATTTTGCCATTGTCTACATGAGAGTTGTCATAAAACCCAGGTCTATCTGCGACAGTTTGCACAGCAGTGGACATACAAGAATTGTTTAACATAAGCCATTATGGACATAATCAACAATATAAATATAAACATATACAATACAAGTACAAACCAGGTATTCTAAGGACAAGACACCTTCACCAGCTTTGATAATTCCATCAGCCATCAACATCTGTAAAGTAACCCCACGTCCGGTAATAGCATGCCTGGCTCTCTTTTCTGGTGTAGATTGTTCCACTCCAAGTTCATCCAAATCTTCTTCATCATCAACATCTTCAACATCCTCTAAATCATCCATAGGTATATCCTCGTTCATGCCTAAAATGGTGAAACATAAAGGTATTATCAAATTCTAAGTGCTGCCTAAATACTAAATTGTGTGATGAATAATAGATTTGTTGACTGTTCACCTCAAAAACAGTAAACACATTTTAATGATGATTCTTTGCAACAATTAATTAGCTGAATATCTGCATAATTGCATTGGACTGGGGTTATAAACAAGCCATAAAGATAATAAATATAATTTCAGATCCACTAAAGTTTATGTATATATCAATATTAAACAATCTCTACATCAAAAACTGTATCCAAAAGTAATCAGTGATTTCAGTAAGATTAAAGCACATTTAATCATTGCAATACCCTAGTAAACTCACATTTACAACTATGCCAAGACACTAAATAACCATGTATAATGACTAAAGATATACAAACAAATAAATACATATACAAATATATATATACCTAATCAGCATTTTTTTCTCTTTGAACGGGGCCGGTAAACAGAACTGATCCCAATCTCCACTGGCCCCATCCCAATCGAAAATGTACTTGTACCAATGTGATCAAAATTGCCCTTTTCTCAATTTAATTTTAAAACATGAATCCTCTGAAACTGCCTAACAATCACAATCTCTAACTTAAATTTTACTCCAGATAAGGATGGCGTTTTCACATACGATGTTAAATCAAATAATTCAGAGCACAAATAAAAACATAACTAGACTGGTTTGCCTTATAATTACAATAAAACATGTTGCTCTGGAAAAGAAAATGAAACCAGTTGATTAACCAGAAATCAGTCAAACAGAAAGTATAAGTCCCAACAGTAAGTACAGTGAAAAAAACATGCTGCTAATCAAAAACTCCATACTTCATACAGTAATCATACCAATTTAAAAATATGCTCATTGATTGCTTATATGAATATAAAGCTCCCAACTGGCAATGTGCACTGGATTAATTATACAGTAAACCATAGATTTATTTCTCTAGCAAATGTAGTAATTCTATGAAAAACTAATTGGAAAAGAAGTCAATCCAACTGGCCGAAATTCTCAATCAGAAAATATCACCATCCGAAACTGTGTGTCCGACTTACAGTACACATTAGTATATATGCATTTTCATCATTGGTATTCTCTGAATGCAAGATATTTTGTTTGCTTTCGATACCAGTGCAACATTTTGATGTAGAGATACTTATATAAAGTGCATAATGAAAAACAATAATGAAAAGATTTACTAAACCTGTCATTTTCTTTGTTTACAGCGATCAAAGTCAGCAGACGTTTTATACATGTGAAACAAGCGTTCAGGTGACAGAAACCGTAATAAGTACAAATATAAACGGAAAATCCGAAAATGTACTGACCAAAACACGAAAATGACACTAACATCTAAATTAGATATAGTGATATAGGCCTATATTTGATTATAACATAATTCGATCTTATTATTTCACCCTGTGCACCTTCTTAAAATAATTTGTTTTTGAAAACTACAAGGGCCTATGTATGCACACCTATAGGTCTTTAAATAAGCTGAGACCATTATATTTACGTATTATGTATAATCTGAGACCATTATACACATATAATGGTCTCAGGTATAATGGTCTCCGAAATAAGTAAAGACTTTTATGGCCGCCAGAATTGTTAATGAGAAAACATGATTGCCAGTTACACGTACCCACATGACCTTTAAAAATGAATATCATGTCCTATGATTATAATTAATGAACAATGATTTATCGTGAGTCAAATGGTCGAAAATTGGCCACTAATTGAACGACAAACTGAACGCAATTGTTTACTGTGACAGAATAATACCACGAGGGTGTCACAGGCGACTGAGAATCTGTCATTATAGTAACAGGTTGTAATGAACAGCTGATGAAGTTTAGATGGATATAAAGCGCTGTGCTTCCTAAACCGAAATGCATTTCCATATTTGGACACGTTCGGTACGTATCATGCTTCATCTATGTTTATTTTTTTAAACTTGCATTTATTGGTATCCGTGAAGTCAATTTATTTTTCCATGGAATATTTAAAGGTCATGCCGAATTAAATAATATTCATACATTGTTATATTTTTTTATTGTAAAAGTGAATTCATTCTGACAGATTCATGATTTGTTTCCTAAATCAGGTAATCACTTTCATTGGATAATTAGTGTAAAACAATGTAAATTCAAGTTATGTAAAGACTTGAATTCTTATGTACTACAACAGCACTAAATTATGTATTCAAAAATATAGTTAAACATTTAAAGCGTTTGACACAGATATCAATTGGTACTTACGATTAATAATTCAATTAAAATTTGGTTGAACTGCTTTTTACGTCTAAACTGCAAAATATCATGAGGTAAAATTAGCACTACCATTTTAAGCAATTTTGATCTTTTGAAAGCTTAAATTTTCAAGCTTTTTCCGTTGCTAATCTAGACACAAACTGTACCTAACATGAATTGAAATGTAAGGTCCCTGCTCTGAATTTGTAATCCTTATAATACCGCCATGTTTGAAAGTGCATTGTAGCCTAAGTTTTTTTTTTTTCTTAACCTACTGAATGCAAATATGCTTTCAAATAATACAGTCAGACATGTGAACAAAGGTAATCCTTGAGGAAGACAAAATGTGACCTTTATTGACAGATGAACTTTATCCTGTTTGTTCGAAATAATCAGTGACAGTTTTTCAAAGAACGGCCTTTATTCATAGGATGGTTTTCATTCGGAGGTGGCCACAAACGCAGGTTTGACTGATTTTAAACGTTATTGATAAAATTTTTACTGTTGATTTCAGGTAACGAATAATCATGAAATTGTCTATCATCGTTAGTTTAGTCGCCATGTTTGGTGTAGAGATGGCGTTTTGTTGTAGTTGTATGGGAAACTTCAAAAGCTTTATGTGTTCAGCTGATTTTGGTACGTGGTTTGTTTCTACTAGAAATATACAATACAGATCGAGTCAACATTATTTCTTTTAACCATTAACGCATGTATGCGAGCTGGCAATAACTACATGGTAGAAGGCTTGCATCCTCGGTTAGAGACACTGAGCGATTCAACAGTCAAATTTACTTCTAGAGAGAAAATAAATATAATTATTTTGAGTGAAACGCAACATCATGGAGGGGGAACTTATCATGTGTGATGGACTCTTTCGTTTGAAGGAACCTGTTTGATTTGATGATAACTTAAAATAAATACGATCAAAATTTAAAAAAGAAATGAATATATCCCTCACAGTGACATATGTTCGGGCGAAAAAAAAACACGAAAGAGTAAAACCAAAGGGAGCTAAGCATCGCCTAAAAGGGCTTTAATGACATAACTCGATCGTGCTAAAGTTATATATCACTTAGGTTTTCTTAATGATTGTTTAATTTATTGTTAGTTGCCAAGGTGAAAGCTGAGGATGATCAACAACCTTCAATGAACGGACCATTCCAAAACATCGAGGTTCTAGAGGAGTATAAGGTATTTTCAACACTAGTATTTTTTCACTGAGTTTAACGCCATTTTCAACAAACTTTCAGTAATTTACGTCTTCCAGTTCACATAACCTGTTTTCCTGGACTGTATTCTAACTACTACTAACTTACCCTTCCACAAAGGGCCGGTAACTTCTCCACACATGGAGGAAAATGTGATATTTGTCAAATTTTCATAGAAGGGTATGACCGGCTGCGACCGGGATTTGAACCCGGATCGCCCGGTTACCAGTCAAGCGCACTAACCACTGGACCACGGTCGCGGTCAGTAGTATAAAACAAATTATATGCACACTTACGAAACACTAACTTCGATCATGTCACGCCTGAAATGACATTAAATGTATAATAACCATTCTCTCATACCAAAATTGGAGATAAACACAATATACATTTCTAGCATATTTGAACTTTAAACAAGTTAAAAGTATTGTTGATAAGTCATATCATCGATGTATACACTTCAATGCACCAAACTATCGTGCATTGTCTGTAGGAGGTCATGTTTGATATGTTTCTAGAGCTTACTTCCGGTCCGTGCGCAGTACGGGTAGTTGTAAGTTATCTGTTTTTCAGCTCGCATAAATATACGTTTAAAATTTAAAACCGCAAAAAGGCGTTTAAGTTATTAAATACATGTGTACATACCAATAATTTCTCGGAGTAAAGCCTTTTATGTATAAAATATGGCCTAATATTCCTTCACTAAACATTGCACTGTTCACATTATTAATTTACTATTCTTGTAGGGCAGAGATGACGTATCCAGGATATACAGTAGTAGACGTAAGCCAGGCGAGCCTATGAATTCATGTGAAAATGCACCTTTAGAAAAGAACAAAATTTACCTCATCTCAGGTACAGTGGATGTTATGTTTTTTACAACAGAACAGCATGAGTGATCATTTTTTATTGGATTTATTCTACGAGTCATGTTAAAACGACAAAAATAACAAGGCTTTGTCATAGGAGACTGCAAGTGAAGAAATCTACGATGCTCTGTCTTATAAATGTCAATCCAGATGTATACCCCCCCAAAAACCCCCCACATAAAACATCTCTTTTAATGTCCAGCATACACAAATAGACGTTCTGTAAGCAGGATTTATATTTCAGGTCACTACTACGACGAGGATGGAGATGATGAAGTGGATTCAGTCATCTACTCTGGTTGTCAAGTCGTCAATCGATGGAACAAGGTTACAGCAGAGCAATTCCTCTTCATCGAATTTCTCCGGGACGGGGTTGCCGATTGTTTGAACGTATGTATTGTAAGCTTCAACATTTCTTCTACAATAAAAAATGTAGACAATCCTTCAAAAAGGGGTCACGGTGATAAAGTGTAAAAAGGTTTCTAGCTGGTATCCATTTCTGGACCACCCTGTTGTTTTTTTCCTGTCGACCCTAGACGTTTTTCTATTTTGACCTTTATGAATGACATCCACATTACTTCATTTCAGGTGTAGTTCTTTACAAACAAATGGACGATGGAACGGTCATGATAATGAAATACAACGCCAATAAACTGGTTCTCATCCGGACATTTGTTACAAAAAGTTACAATGCTGATTTATTATCTACACAAACACTTAAGGAGACACGCCTAAGAAATTCGTTTTGATGTAGACACATTTTCTCAAAATATTAAATGATAAAAAACATTGAACTCTTGTGTTATCATTTACGTCTATTCAAACAGTGAATCAACACCCTTTGGGAGAAGCAAAAGTATGCCGTTGTTAAATTAATAGTCAAAACGTACAGTAGAGGAAAAGCATGCTGTTGTTGAAGGGAGGTTGTCGCTCAAGAGAGGGCCGTTCTGGAGAGGTTGCACTGTATGATTAATCTGTCTGTAAACAAATGAATATATTTCAATTTATAGTGTACAACAAACAGTAACAGCTGTGCGGTAAATATATCGCCTGAAACAAGACAACTAATATTTTTCAAAACTGCGCATCTGTCACAGGGCATCATGTAGAATAGTTCAGATTGGGTATATCCTATCTGTACTGTATAAGTTGGGACTTTCATGCGGTTTGTCGACATAAAATGACCAATATCAATTAGTACGATTGGTGATTTTGATGCTGCATTGTGGAACTAAGGGACTTACGTCTTAGTGGAACTAGTTATTGCCTTCCACGAGGATTCTGTTTCTGAAAGAGCTTGAAAAAAACGATTCATTTGATACCAAACACTCAATTTGACCTGAAATTGACTTTGGTCCTTATGGAAATGAAGCGACGATTTATTAGGGTTTTTTTTGCGACAGCCAAACTTAGTCAAACTTGTTTCTCTACATCCCACTGGCAAGAGTAGATCGGGGGGGGCAGAGGGTCAAATTACCTTGTATGAAATAAGCACTTGTTTAACGAATATGAGACTTCTCGATCAAATCCACCGAACCGACCGAATGGTTCTTCATGATGACATCGTGTTATGTGAGGTAAGTCGAACTTGGTGACATCGGAAACTAGTGGATAGCGTGTGTATGGTGGCATTACGTGCTGGTATATTGAAGCCTGGGTGGTATTTATATTTAGCCAAATCAAAATACTTCAGAATGCATGTGCATGCTCAGAATAGGAAAACGAGGCGCCATTTTAACCCTCACGATTTTTCCTGCATAACCATTGCTTCTATTACTTGTTTGTATTAGGGCTCCGTATTGCTGGGAAATAAAATTGATATCGCGATATTATATCGATTGTTCAAATATTGCAATTACCGGTATATTGAGGAATATTGCACACCTCAAATATTTATTATAATGTATGTACCACGTGCACAAATTCTAGAGAGCTATACCTATCACGACACGTATATGTACATGATTAACGACTAACACAGCATTATGAGTGTGAACGTATGCTCAGAGTTTGGGGTATGTCGAATGTCAAACTTAGATGATGTCTTAGGATTCATTTAAAAGATGTTACCTTCAGATATACAAATATTCGCATAAACTGAATAAAAACTCAGCAAATACTTACACGTTCATAAAAATTGTGTAGTAACAAACTGGACGGTTGTAGAGATGGCATTTCAACTGAAACAATAATAAGTTTCATAATCCTGTCATACCCGTCACACATCCCAAACAACGCCTCCTTTGATAATCTGTATTTAATCGCCTTCACGTTATTTACTTATTAAACAATGTCATCAAAGTGTAATATTGATTCAGAACCAATTTATTTACCTTAAGAAAGTATATAAACAAATAGACTATCATACAACTATCCCGGTCAAAAGTAACAGTGCTTTTCTCCGCCGTATACAGGTACGCACATACCTGTCTGGTTATTGATAGTTTTAATTTCTGCCTGTCACGTAGTATTGACGCAGAACGTATTCATATCTTCAAATGCAATGTGTGCACTTGCTAATCGCTGACTAAGTCAGTCACGTGATTTGAGTTCTTTTGTATTCTTATCTTTGATTTGGACGTAATGTGTATGATTTTAAAATAAACTGAAAATTACAATGGCGCTTGGTACAAAATGTTCTTCTTCTATCGGGAATAAATACTCAATTAAAGCTGTTGTTACAATAATTCTTATATTTGGAGTTTCTGTTCTGACGGATATATTCAATTTAAGGTAAGCATGGCAGAAGAATTTATTTCGTTATATGTTATGTTGTGTTCGTTATATGTTAGGCAGTACAGCGCCTGTATTTATCTTTGTGATAAATATTTCATGCAGTTGAATACGATCAACATGTGATGTATGTTTGCTGTTGATTGTACTTTTATATTTGTATCTGTATATTATTTATGTATATCAATTCATATTTTTGTTTTGTCCTCCATTTTTGTATGTTTCTATATGTTGGTGGGTTTTGGGATTGTGGGTTTTGGTAAAGGTAATATTTTTGGGAAGATGAGAATTTTTATTATCATTATTATTTTTACGTGTTATTTTTTAGATATCTTTTTTCTTATTTACATTGAAATCGACCCTCCCAAGTTTCTTGTTTTAGAATGGCTTTTGTGATGGCCAAAGAAAAAACAAACGTGATTGTCTTGACCAAACATGCAGAGGGTAGCTAATAATACTGTCATGGCTTGAAAACTGTAATCAAAATGCTTAGAAATGAAATTATAGTGTAACTAATTGTTTAGAAAATAATATTGTGAATTAAACATGTTACTTTTACTGCGAAATATAACATACTACCACTACTAATCAGTAATACAAAACTCACAATGCGCTGAAATTCTATGCGGCACAGGAACCCATTACAGACAGATTTATTGCAATGATTACAGAGTAAATCATTTATCTTTTTTATATCTGCACATCAAAGGCTTGGTCCCTTCTTTCTTTAGTTAAACGAAAATACGACCAATTATTTGTTGAAAAAATGCTGAAAATAAAAAAAAATATTCGTCAGATTCTAAATCCCCGGTTTAAGAAAACCAAAAAATGAATGAAATAAAAAATATGTCAAGCTCATCTGGAGAAAATATCAAAATTAAAATCAAGTGTGATTTGATAGAATAATTTAACAGTTACGGTTAAATGCACTTTAACATTTCATTTAGTACTCCACTACGCCATCTTCTGATTCCTGCCCAGATCACGCCCTCAGCGATTGAGCCATTGATCATGTACGATGGTTGTAGAAGTATTCCAAATGCTCCTACAGGATGGCAATGGGCGGAAGTTGAATATTTACATGACAAGGAAATCCACTCCATACTTGATATTCCTGACCCATCGAAATCTAAGATTTGGTTAGAAGGAACCAATCATGTTAATATTGCTGATACATTGAAGATTTCTATTCAACTTTACGATGGTAGAAATGAAAGAAGAAAGCACGGTGGAGACTTGGTGAGTTCTGAACTAGAGACAATAAAACTGAGAAACCTGATTGGTTCTGTTTGGCTTAGATACGAATTTGACCAATGGCACTTCTTCATCTGGTCTGCGAACTGAGGCATGATCAGGCTGCATTTTTGACGTTTGCAAACATATTTACTAAGCATATAGCCACATTTTGTGGCATAAATTATGCGAGGCATCTGATTAGTTATTTCAGGGCTCACTTAATATTTTGACCAATTACAAAGCTGCCTTATGAGAATGGTTTCCGGATACAGTTTTGTTACACAGAAACCAGGAATCAGTTTTTCCAAACTTCGCAAAAATCTTGTACCTCTGTCTTGTTGGTTGTATTCATTGGTTTATCTTTCGGGATCGTAAAATTCTCTCTTATCGCTGACAATAAAAAAGATTTTACCGTCGTATCAAACACTTGTTTTTATAAGAGGCATGAAATACCGCGCAATCCCTAAAATAAGACCACTAGCTGGCCTTAATGGAGTTGTCTGATTAGTGCGATGGTCATGAGAGTGATTGGAAGCAACACACATTTCACAACATGATTGTCCGAGTAGCA
The DNA here is from genome assembly GCA_008271625.1 of Lutraria rhynchaena. NCBI lineage: Eukaryota > Metazoa > Mollusca > Bivalvia > Venerida > Mactridae > Lutraria > Lutraria rhynchaena. The sequence continues at coordinate 10,908,442 of VIBL01000001.1, read as the reverse complement.
TTTGTCTTAATTAGTGAGCCGGAAAATAGACCAGCGATTTAAAAACAATGCAATTTAGACGTTTTTTTAAAGTAACTCGAAATACTAGTAACAATTATTGAGACGAGAATGCAAATAGATTTTATCCAAATTATGAATCTGTCTGAATTAATGCCCAATTAAAAAAAAAACAAAACGGTTTTTAACGATACACTAGCATTGATACATTGAATAAAGTTTTGAAAAACAATGGATCATCGATTTCACTAAGACAGTTACTTTTTATTTTGTTATAATTATTGATATTCATGATGTCGTTGTTGTTGATGGTGGTGGTGATGACAATGTTTTGATTGCGTTCATATCTTTAAAATTTAAGGTTCGCGTGTGGCTGAGGGAGGACAAATTGGGAGCTAAATCTGCTGCGCATGTTATTGACCACAAGAACGGAAGCTACACTGCTATTATCACTGCATTCTGGGAAGGAAAACCGGAAGTACATGCGGCAATAATTTCCCCGCGTGAAGTTATAGCGACTGCTTTTAAGAGAAGGTTGGTGGAAACAAATTATATTATAGCTTTACATTACCAGAAAAAATGGTGCATATATATGTTTTAAATGTTTGGGTAAATACCCATCAAAGCATAAAAATGTAATTAAGGGGATATTGGACTTGACCAAATAAATCACTGACTAAAGGGTGTCTATGCTAATTATGCATAATTTTTAATTACATCAGGAAGAAATTAAATAAATTATTTAGTGTTTTCATTGCAAACAATACATACGGGAATGTGCTTATTTCCTAAATGTTCGATTTCATATTGGAGTCATTTGTAAGTAGATATGTCATTGAAATCATGTATAAAATTTAGAAAAAAAATTGCTTCAATTTCATTTACACGGTAATATTCATTTAGACACTTTTATTTTTTCGTGCATCAATGCATTATTAAAAAGTATTACACTGATTATTGTCTCATTGACAAGCTCAGAGCGTTTTAAAATTACCCACGCCCTTATGGTATGCTAGATCTCGTTTTTTATCGTTCCAACCTCGTATTTCAAGAGGTAATCATGTCAAGAAAAGCATTGAATACAAAGCTTAATAGACAGTCTGTGTAGAAGATATAATCACGTATGTTCCAAGAAACGAGGGTGTCTATTCAGGGTATACCAAGAGACAATAGAAGATGCAGACTCTGCAATCAAAATGCTATAGAAACAGAATACCACTTTTTATTATGCTGTAAAAAAATATGCTAATCTAAGACAATAATTTTCTTTTTTTTTCAACACGGCCAAGCTTAGCAAAATTCAGATCGTTTTCAACGACAAATACAAAAATAAAATATATAACCTTGCTAAATTTATAACAGAAGCCCAATCAGACAGAAAAAACTTTAATTCTTTGAACATTTGTAATCGTTTCTTTTAAATATATCTTGATATGTAATTATTATGCATATTGTTCTTATATTGCTTATGTAATCATTATCTTACTTCCGATGTTGTTAAATACTTAATATTTAATTATTATATAGATGTTGTTCATGTACAATTTTGTTATACCTAAAGGCCAATTGCCGACTTGCCAAGAAATAAAATGAAATGAAATGAATGGTTGTAAGATCTCCTTCGTTTCAAACTTTTTTCATACCTGTGATCATCAAACATGAAAGAAACCCTTACACAAAAACTATCGAGAAACATTTCAGTAGCCTTGTTCTGATACCACTCAGAAATATTTATCATAACTGATACTTTCACATTCAAGCAGAAAATCTTACCTGGTTTTGATTAGCATTTATTTTATTGAAGAAAGTGAACGTATGTGATTATTTGAAGGGCTGAAAAACTTTCACCTACCATTAACCACTCTGCGCCCAATTGTGTAAACTTTGGTTAATTCTAACCACTGAGTTAAATTTTAGATAAGGTTAAATTTTGGTTAAGTTTGATAAAGCAACAGTTTGGTTAAATTTTACCAGGACTTATTTTAGGTTAGATTTAACCCAAGAATCTAATATTGGTAAGAAGTCATCAACATCCTCAGTTTATCTGTTTACTGGTCTAAATTGTTCAGGTTGTCCAGCGTTTGGCACGACAAGGGCAGACATCTTGTGTCTATTTAACTTTTGGTTAACTTTTTAACCTAACCTTAAATTTAAGCCAGTGCTTAAATTTAACCGACGTTTATACAATTGGGTGCTGGTGACTATTGTGAAAAAAAGAATAATTCCTAATATTCATCACTCTCCTATCAACACCTAAGGTTATTCTGAACAATATACAACTTATCATATCACAATTTTAGGTACATTTGTCCACCCGTGCTGATGAATACCGCCATTTTCCAACATCCGTCCGATACAAATGTTGTGGAAGAGACTCCATGTAACTATGACAACCAGATACCTGGATACAATAAAATCTGTAATTTTACGCTGGAGAATTATGATCGCCCATGGTATTGCGGTCAGCCACGGTATGTGAATACCATTATGGTTTTGCTTTAGTCTTATGTTTACTCCCCGGTACCACATGTGTTTACTCCCCGGTACCACATGTGTTTACTCCGCGGTACCACATGTGTTTACTCCCCGGTACCACATGTGTTTACTCCCCGGTACCACATGTGTTTACTCCCCGGTACGTACCACATGTGTTTACTCCCCGGTACCTGATATGTTTACTCCTATGTCCCACATGTATAAAGTATTTATACAAGAATATTACAGCGATAGACATATTTGCAGGTTATACTACGAAACAATGTCATTAATTTATAGAATTAATTGTATCGCATTAAAATTTAGTTGGGTTGAAAACACATAAAAACATCTTTTATTCATTTATCAAAAGCACGATTGGAAACTTGTTTTTAAGCAAGAGTCGTATTTTGTCTGAAGTTGGCTTTTTGGCAGGACGGAAAGGTATTGCAAAGCTCAAAGTTGGCATGCAGACATAAAAACAAGTACAGCTGCAGTAACAAGTCTAATGGAATACAACTAACTAGCAACGTAGGGAAAATTACAATATAATAATGAAAAGAAATTCATGTAGAAATGCAAGTAGAAATACAAGACAATGCAATGAGTTATTACATTTCTGGTAATTGTTTTCTCAAACAATCTGACAGTCAATGTGCACATATGTTTCAGACATGAAAGGCTATTGTGTCAAGATTGGACAATGATTGCAGATATTAACTTATGGAATACCGGACATGAACAACTTAGGTTGTCAAATATGGAGCATGAGTTAATGAACTTGTAAGTGTATACTGAACATCCTCGCAGTTCTATCACTGCCGGTCAATGCATCTACCTTCTTCCTTATGTGAATAAGTCCCCTTCTGTATCGTATGAATGGGTTTGTTTTTAGCAAAATCGCAATTATTCTATATTTCACTTGTCAAAAAAAGTCTTGCTATACAGGTCTTCTGTATAATGGATTTTATCCGAGATATGCATACTTCTGTACAAAAATATGAAAGCATTAAAATGTCGGGTGCCGGTGTTCGATATCTCAAGCTATTAAGAAAACGTTTTATAATTTCCTGAAAAACGTTCGTTCAGTAACGAAAAAAGTGGATTAGTTTCAACAACTTTGATCGTTGCCATAACTGTACATATTTATTAATTTTGTCCCGTATGTTATTATTGTTAGTAAAGAGTAAATCGAATATTCAGATGACTGTATGTATGTTTTTTATATAATTTTATTAAAAAAAGGCAATATAGTTAATTGAATAAACATAGGGTCTTTAAGATTTCCAGCTAGATATGAGCAATAAAATCAACAAACAAATATAGTACAAGTTCCCCTTTTTGATCAATATTGTGTGTAACTTTATTTCATCATCAATAAGGAATGTCAAGGGCATCGGGAGTAATTCATGATATCAACACGGACAAGGAATAATTAGATAGTATGCACCTATGTCTATTTTTGCGCTTATCTCATGAGCACGCCGTGTATTAACCTAACGATCGGTTATATCTGAGATTGTGAAGTACACTGTTTGCACTTAGAGATAATTTTCATTAATGAATTTTATGCACAAAGTGCTTGATTTTTCATGTTTTTTTCTCTCTTTTTTAAACGGGGTTAAATTCATCCTGATTATAGCTAGCTTAAGGTATAACATGCCTAATGGACCAAATTATTAGCTCAAAATGAGCCGGACAGATTTTCGTAACGTGTCAAAAACATTGATATTCATTTGAGTTATTGTCTCTTTAATTTTGCATTGAAGTGTTTGAGAGTAGCCCATATTTCAAAAATTAAAGAAAAAAGATCCATTTCAATGAAAAAGATGCAATAACACGATCTATTTTTTTTTAAATATAAAACTATAAATAATCATTTTATATCAAAATTATGACAATTGACTGTTACTTAAATAATAATTATAAGATGAAAATTACATGTTACAATATTATTGTTTCCGAAAGCTTTTTCTTTTTCGGTGTTGTTTAATGAATCAAATTATTTGACTACATTGTATGTTGTAGGAAATACACTGCAAGAAAGATGGTAACCAATATAACGTTGTCTGTAAAGAAAGGTGAGTCATGTTCATTTTCTTGTATACGCCATTTGTTTGTCTCACAAGTATTAACAATTGTCTTTTACATCGGATATATAATCATACAGTAAAACCTCACTGAGCGACCCCCAAATACGGCCAAATCATTACAACGACCGCTTACTTCCGGACCGGTTTTAAATATTTCCTCTTCATTTCAACTTGATAATAAGACCACTTCCATAGTAGGGTCCATTTTTCGGCTCCCAAAGGTGGTATTAATATGGAGGTCTTACTGTGTATATACACAAACACAAGGAACAAATAGTCGTACTTTAATGTCATTAATGTTCATACAGTGCTGTTCATGCCATGCCCATGTATAATAAATATCATATAAGGGGCCTCCGTGGTCAAGTGGTTATGGTCTCTGACGAGTAATCACCATTCCCTTACCGCTGTGAGTTTGGAACCTGAAAAACATTCCCATGAGAGAAAGCCGACCAGCTAGCTTACGGAAGGTCAGTGGTTCTATCCAGGTCGAAGTCTGGGGTCTTCCTCTATCATTAAAGCTGGTTAAGTTGTGAAAAAACACTGGCTGTTGATGCGATGTTAAACCCAAAAGAAGAAAATATCTTATGTTTTTACTAATAGCCAACTTGAGTACTTCCTTCAATTCCATAATGAGGTGATAAGGTTGTTAAGTGCAGTTTAAAAGGAAAGATTTGACCTAAGATATTTTCTTTGCAAAGCCGTGAAACTGATTTGAAAATAATTACATGTACATGTTTATTGAAAAGCGACACCATAGCGTCTGAAAGGGTCTCTATAACTGTATTATACAGTACATGTAGAGTTATAGATCAAGAATTAAAGCCTGTCCAAGTCTCTATTTCACGACCATCATAACCTTACACTCTAACGTGTAACAATTCATTACCCTGCTTTCTCATTGATACAAACAATGACATTTTGTTGCACATCAACAAGTCAGATCCACTCTTGATGTATTGGCACCATTAGAAATATTGACTGGAAAGGACTGTTATTTATGATTATGATTCAACTCTTTACTTAAACACTCGAACAGCGGTTATTGGTATGATTGGTCCCTAAGATAATGTAGGCATTACGCCATAGATTGTTTACATAGTTCATAGTATTGGTAAAACCTGTCCGGTTGCTCAATTCTAAAATACTCTTAAACAACCCTTTACTTTACTTTTATTAACAACTCAATTTATGTTATTTGTACAACAGTATGAGTGATCTAATACGCATGATTTATACCCAAGTTAAAACCAAGCATAAATGCGCAAAATTGATATTTTACAAAATGTTCAAAGAATATCCAGCAAGATTTATCAGCAATTTGTTGTCGTACAAAAGTAGGCCTGAGTGTAACGACCTTTATCAAATATTTCTGTCTCATATTAAGTGAAATGACATCATTTGAAGTAATGAACAAGATGGAAAAAACTCTGGAGGTGTTTAAAGATTTTGCTCAAAACCTGAGAATATGTTAACAAAACATTTTTTGGGGGAAAGGACAGCTAAATTTTCATTGGTATATATTTTACGGTCATATGTTTTTGTCTCCCCCAGGATAAGTGTGACGTTAGGCCCTAGAAATTTAGTAGTCCTCCGTTTTTTGTATGTTTCTATGTATTAGACGAAATTTGGGTTGGTGGGTTTGTGGGGAAGGTAGTAATTTTGAGAAGGTGGGATTTTTTTCCTGGAATAATTTTCTCATTTACATTATTCTGATTATTCTGATGTCATAAAATTCAAAAGTTGAAGCATTGCATGTTCTTTATTTCAGGTGACAGTGATACAAACATGCTTATTCCAAAGTTGAATTGTAACCGAATTCCAAAGTCAGTAACATGGAATTACACATCACCGACGGGCTACTTTTATGACCACAAATGGATAAACAAAAATTGTAAATCTAACTTGAACCAACAGAGTTATGAATCCTGTCTACAAAATACCACTGTGGTTTTGATTGGTGATTCTACCACACGCCAAATGTTTGAACGGATCGAACGAATGATACCTTGTAAATGGGTGACAGATAAATGGTCTGTCAGTGGAAAACACCGACCCGCCATTTGTAAAAATGCGCGGATGAATTTCAGCCTCATTTGGAAACTCCATTCTCTTCCGTTTTGTACGCGAAATACTCCTCGCCATTACTTGAAGTCTTTTAATGCTTATTTAAACGAAATTCAGGGCAATAAAAGCTTTATTATCGTTGTGCATTTTTATGCTCATTTTCTAAATTATCATTCCCACGTTTTCTACGAGACGCTGAAAGATTTAAAGAAAGGAGTTATCGCATTGTTAAACAGAAATCCTAATGTTTCTATAGTAATTAAAGGACCTCATGCATATTCATTTTCCAAATCAACTGATCACGTGATATGGATGCCTGACGCATATGCTAATGTATATCAGAAGTTAATACATAATGAATTCAGAGATTTAAGCGACAAAGTTATATATTTAGAAACTATGGACATGACTGTATCCAGTGAGCAATGGCACATACATTCAGAAGACTTCATAATAAATTCTATGGTAGACAATATGCTTAGCTTAGTGTGCAAATAGATCTAGAGATTCTTTTTTATTTCGATCTAATTTTGTATTGTAATAAAATCCTAAAAAAATGATTTGTGTGATATTTGTGTGCCTTCATAAAAATGATAATATATCCAGATCCCTTACTCTGATTTTTTTTGTAAATCATCTCAGTATGACTGAAATGAGATAGCTCCACCACCTCATCACAACTTGGTACACTAGCTAGTTCCATACAGTGACAACATACATTTAATTCTAAAGCATGATATTTATGATCATAATACTACGTCATCATTATGACGTCATTGTATCGCTATATTTGTCGCGCGAATGTTTAAAAATGTTTATAGTACGAAAATATGCGATTACATAATGAGGTAAAACCAAGAGTAAGATTTTGATTCATGCAACTTTTTATACTTGGCTCTGGGGTTGCGTCTAGAGGTAAGATAATTTTTAGATCTAGTTCTTAACATCAAGTCTAGGCTTAAATGCTTCCAAATAAAATAGATCTAGCCCTAGACGTAGACACTTCATGTTGCAGTCATTTCCGAACACTGTAATGCCAGCAAACAAAAGGAACGGCAAGTTGTAGTGAAAGTCCGCTGACTCATAGTATTAAAATACCTCGTAAGAATCAAATTAGGGATAGCTCTACCCTGATTTGTGTAATGTATTAGACGATTACAATCGTAAATACTCGGCCATTTCCGTAAATAAATATTTTCATTTTGGCGGAAAAGGACTCGTGTCTTCCGATTGAATATATATTTCTGTCATAAATTGTTGTAAATAGATAAATTACCCACAAATGAAAGAATACATGTAACTCTATCTATTTTTTTTCTATTGCACTTGTCATATGGTACGCGAACATAGCAAGTGCATACAGAGGAGTCTGATTGTAACTACTGCTCTAGGTGTTTGAACAAAAAGCCATCGGAGGCTTCGAGTCCACAAAGTATGGACAAACTTTAGCTCATGCAATCTGTTACTGAGGATGCAGATGAAACCAGAAAATGAAAATTAGGAGGAAACTCGAAATTAACCTCGCAACATTTCAATTTTTCACTTGGCTAAATTTCTAGAAATATGCACGACGTACAAGGCTATAAGATATACACGCATAGTAAAGAATGACAAAACACAAAATTCCTGGTTAAATAACAAAATAAAGATAACATCGTGCACTAGAGAGAAAAAAGTAGAAATCTACGAATGCCAAAACCGAGATCGTACCCGAAAACTGAAGATCACTAACATTTTAACAAGGTTTTAGCCGTACAATTATACATACAATTGACTGGGAGGCAACCAGAACCTTGTGCAGAGTTATCCATCTTCATACAGTCGAATTATGAATAAAAATAAATAATTCCAGAGTGACTCATAACTGGAATAAAATGACGACCCACAAGAATCTTATGGAAATCTTTAAATACATTGGCAGCGGATTGTAGACTACCAAGGGATGTAAATCTGTATAAAAATTATTTTTGTGATTTTAGAGTTACCTCCCGTCGATCTCATAGTGAGCATTCGAGAATGTTGAAATAAACCGTCGCTAGATGCACTTGATTGTTTTTCAGCTAGCTCAGATTACCAAATAGATATATTGACAATTCACATATTTTGCCTTTTCTGCTGACATAACAAACAGAAAATTGCCGAAATTATGACATCTAGTACCGTCGAGTAATAAGTCGAATTATGTGCTTTGTAAATACCTATTATAATTATTGATACATAATTATGCACGAACGTAGCCAATTATTTCAATCTAAATATTGTTGCAGTCCGGACGCATTGGTCTAAGAATTTGTCAGGCACTGTACCGGTCTATCAGAACCTAGTTTTACACATTTTTGTCAGACTGAGTACAGTGCAACCTATCCAAAGCAACACCCTTGGGAGAAGCAAAAGTATGCCGTTGTTGAGAAGTTGCCGCTCTACAGAGGTTAAATTAGTAGTCAAAACGTACAATAGGAGAAAAGCATGCCGTTGTTGGAGGGAGGTTGTCGCTCAAGAGAGGGCCGCTCTGGAGAGGTTGCTCTGTATTTTTGTTTTTGGTAGTGTTGTTCGGTCAGGATTGGAAAACTGCCAACTTTTGCGCTGACAGCGCCTGTGGCATTCCATCGGGCTTTTAGCTTAATTTCGAGTTGTCGTTGTTGCACTAATGTGAACAGACATATTAGTAGACTGTTTGAACTCTAAAATAGGCTCATTGTATACGAGGGTAATTCATAACAATTCGATATGTACAGATACGATACATTAACATAACGTCATATGACGCACGCGTATGTATTCGGTGTCAATTGATAAAGGAAAATAATGGCCATGTTTTATTACTCTGCGATATAAGATGAAAAAAATACGGGACCATTATCAGAACTTATTGGATGACCCTCGTATATACCTATTTCATACTCTATTAAAGATTTGTTAACTAAATAAGTATATGCATATGGGGGTGTATGTTTTGGAAGGGGGTCGGTTTGCTGAAGTATTTGTGTAAAAATGCATGAACTAGAAACTGAACTGTGCCTAGTTCTTCCGTTGACAATTTCAATAAACACTGAAAACTTAAGATAAAACTTTTGTACGCCCACTACCTAATATTTGTGACGTCAGTGCTTTTTGTTTATCATATTACTAAATATCAACACGATGTAAGCGTTCAACTATACGGTTCTCATAAAGTCACAGACTTTCATTCTTGTTAAGTGTCAGTACTGTCAGAACACGTCAGAGATGATATCGTATATACGTGTTATGTTTTGAATAGGTTTATGCAAATACCTAATTCTGCATTGTTTTATGAAGTCTGAATTACGAAATGCTAATAAGCTACTTAATAGTAATCTTTAGATGTTTAAAAATAGTTCTCTTCTTATTGAAGTTATCCAGTTATATACCAGCTAAGGTTAAAAAACTTTGTGCTTAATTTTGACTGGTAAAAAAATCGATGGGTGATTTTGTTGAATAAAAAAAGTTCAGATGAAAACGTTCAAAGCGAGGAATGAGCGTATTACTACTAAATGGAAATAATGAGCGCGTTAAAGATTAATGTCGACATTTTCAACTGAAAGATAATGTTTAAAACTGTCAAGTAAAAAGGTGTATTAAATATACACGTACTTCTCAAAGACTTTGAGTCATTGCAGCCACCGAGACTTAATTTACATATGTCGGTAACCATGGACCTAATACTCGAAACTTCTATATCAACGATCCATATAAGTCTAGTTTAAATCATCGCCGATGCCGTGGTCCAGTGCTTATTGTACTGTAGTTTTAATTAACTCGGAGATCCGATCTGGGTTCTTATCCCGGTCGCGACAGTTCATACCCTTCTATGAAAATTTGACAAAAATGTCGATTTTCCTACATATGTGGAGAATTCGTCCGCTTCTTGTGAAACGGTTAGTACTGGTTAGTATACAGTCCAGGAAAACTGGTTAGGTGAACCGGTCGCCGTATACAGCTGAAAAATTGTAACAATGTCACATAAAAACAAACAATCTGGTTGAAATCAATTAATTTCAAGTAACACTTGGTGCGAGACCTACCTGACAGTGAGATAAAGAAACTTTTTCAAAGTAAAAGTAAAAAAGTTTTCAGAACGTTAAAACACTTTTTTCAGTCAGGTAATGGCGAACTCTGCGATTAGATTATCTTGTTTACAAGTGTGAAAAAAATTTTTTGAACCTTATAAAAATAAAATACCTGCGCACCCATATGAGGATGCATCCAATTGTTCACAGGCAAAATTTGCGTGAACCCAAACATGGAAGTAGGAACAATAAATACACGCGTGCTCAATACCTACCTGTGAAATTCAATGGTCGTCGGTTAGATCGATAACCAGGGCATGCTATTTATGGCCTGTAAAATGTCAATACACAAATCGATGAACGACGTACAATCATTTAACAGTATTTCAATTGAACTGTCCATGCATCAATGCGTTAAAGAATCAGATAATCCGCTTTACCATGTACTACTCAAATTAATTTTAATAACTAGTTGTGTATTGGTGTTTTCGGGACGAATCTTATTTACATTCTGTTGTCGGTAAGTTTTTTTTCGCTTTATTTAACCTCATGACTTGTTATAATACTGGTCAAAATGCGTGAACGTGAACTGCATAGTTATAAACTGCGCCAGACATTCGTATAATATTTTAATGATGTATATATATTTCTTCCTTAATATTAAAACACTCGAAGCATTGAATGCACATTTGTATATTGGATGATTTCATGTAATTCATGCAGGGCTTTAACCGATGTTCATATACGTGTACAATAGCCGGATAAGTCAAAAGTTATTGCTTATATGAGTCTCAAACAAAAGCTTGTTTTACACCGTAAAGACAAGTGACAACTTTATGGAGTTATAAACGTGTGTTTGTTTAACTACGGTGAAATTCTTTTTACCACATCGCGACTTATACTAATTATGTTCCCAATATTTCTTAAAGTATATTGAAGCACACATCCAGGCAAATACCACTTGTCCATTCCTGAGATATAATGAAGTATTTTAAGAAATTACTAAAAGATTATCACAAAGCTTTCCGGTTAGACCGGATTACCGTGTTCCGGACAAGCATCGGTTTTATATATGTTTGATGGTGTTTAATAGATTCACTATATATGTACGATTAGACCCATCTAAAAGACTTGACATGGATACACACCGAGTGCTTGAAAATGACCGAAAATAGGCTTGTCTTGTCCTTAAACCTAAAATTCTCATTTCATTTTATTGATTGGCCATGTTCCTTTAGGGGTCAGTTTATAACAAGTATGTACATTAATGCATTGTCATAAATTATTTCTAGACAAGGAAATTAATTATTTTGTCGTAATCTACAATCATACTTCATCATCTGAATACTCAATGTAGGCAAGTCTTTCATCGGAAAAGTTGCACTATATTTTTAGTTTTTGATAAATGTTCATATTGATTCTGCAATTACTTTCCGTGTTTGATAATAAGGACAACTTTAAAAGGCAGTGTTCTGGCCAAGAAGTAATAAAACTTGAGAACGATCACCGAGCTCAAATCTCAGTTTCATTCTACAATTATTTTGATGTTAAAAACGTCGCTTCTTAATGTATAAAACGGACCAAGCACGTTGACGTTATACTGTATGATTAAGCCATGCGCTATCAACATATTGTTTATTTTTAATTACATTTTTAACACATGTAATTGGATTTCTCAGACTTACACGAAATGATACGTGGGTCCGCTCATTGTGTATATTCAGAGTTTCAAATATATGTGTGGCGCGATCGTGGTCCAGTGGTTAGTTCGTTGTAGGACTTGTAACCCGGCGATCCAGGTTCAAAACCCGGCCGCGGCAGTGCATGTCCTTCTATGAAAATTTGATAAATAATGTCGATTTTCCTCCATATATGGAGAGGTTGCCGACTCCTGAGGAGTCCTTGTGGAAGGGTAGGTTAGTACTGGTTAGTATACTGTCCAGGAAAGCCGGTTTGGTGAACCGATCACCATATATAACTGAAAAATTGTTGAAAACGGCATTAAACACCAGTGACAATGTAACATAAAAACAAACAAACAAACCTGTACGTGTATATAAACTGAGATTATGTCGCATAACTTATGAAAAACATTATACAAATGTGAACTGAAAGAGTTCCTGGACACTTTTCTGTAATGTCTGGAAGATCGGCATTTTACGCTTGGACCTTTGTACTGATGGTAATTTGTTAAGAATAAAAATGTTGATTTTTTACATTTCAGAATAACGTTTCAAAATTGAGGTGTATCCGGAATCGAGCGGCCAGGGAAATGGTGGTAAGATTATGAGATTATTTCATTCAGTATACAATTGTGTAGCAATACAAAACAGCATATTTAGTTCTGTCCTGTAACACAATCATGTATGTTACAATATAGTTCAAAGTTTTCCGGAATTTTCCGGAACCTCCATTTTTCCAGGTCCGGACCGTACTGACTTTTATTGTTTCCGCTGCACCGAGATTAAGATTTCTTTTGAAAGTTTTCAAATTTCACCAATTGGAATTATAACAAAAACTTTCTGACGACATCATTTTCTGTGTCCTCCCTTCAAAATTTTGACACAAAATCGTACTTTCTGTTAATGGCGTGCGCGGCCCATCATGTCGACCAACGAACAATAGATTTTTTTCGAGGCTCGTCAAGTTGATTTGAATGTTTACTTTATGATATATATATATAGTAAACATTCGTACGTGCCATTAGGAATAATTTGCAAGGTCCGGGTCTGATATTCATATAGCCTTATTGTCTATGATTATTAATACGTTAGGTATTAATTACAGTTGCAATGAATGATTGATTAGTTACCTTGGTTTAATTATATGTACTGCCAGACAGAATTACTGAACTTGATCCCTTATCATTAAATCGGCAAAACCTTTCTTTTAATAATTTATTTTAAAAATACATGTACATTTATACGCGTAATTATTGATTTCCATAGATCGTCAGAAAATATCTAACCACGAAAAAAACTTTATTTCTGGAAATTCTATCCATTTCAGAGGAGAACAGATCATTAATTGAATAGTTCTTTAAGGAAATCGGAATTTTCCGTACAATATTTAAAATTGACTTGTAAACGTAATCGTACCGAATCTGAAAGGCATTATGGGTCAGGTTGTACAGTAAAGTTCCATCATGCGACCGTCCCGATAATACGACCGTTGGCATAATAAGATCACTTTTTCTCTGGTCCCGATTGTTACCTTCTATATTTCACTGGTCGCAGGTTCCGATAATGAGACCATCCCGTTATAACGTATTAAGACTACTTTAATATAAGTAATATGCTTGATAAACCGACCAACTAAAGCATCGAAATATATCCAGAGGCTTAAATATGTTTTTTTTTCTAAATACATAATTTTAAACAATTAAATATTTTTATGTGAATGTTAACATACAAATTTTACAAGCATGCATTGATATTCACTTGAGCCCAATATTCAATTTTTGAGTCAATTGAACGCGTTTTTTTTTTCGTATCAACGAAGCAAACACAATTTATTTATTTTTGTAAATTTCCTCTTCATAATATTTAAATAATTATGTGTAGTATCACACCTTCACAAGTAATTAATAACCCGCTTATTGTGTTCTTCAGTATAAAATTGAAATATTAATCTGTAGAACTTTTTCATCTCGCCCCCGCTTTTAGTTGTGATTAAATTACAAAAAAATCGATGAAACGTTTTGTTTAATTAACAACTGATAATAAAAAAGGTCATCACTAGGTAATGTTTTGTGGCATTCAAAGTGGATACGTCACACATCCGATGATATTGTATTTGGTAATGAAAAAGAGTTTTTTAGAAGAACTGGGGGTAAAACAGTGTTCGGGCTATTTTTTCAAAGCACTAGCCCAAGCTGTGGACAAATGGCTAAGTGGGGTATTGAAAGTGCACAATTTTACCCTTAAACTGAACATTTATTTTTGAGAAAGTTCTCCAACAGAAATTTACTAGTTACAGGCCTTTAGCTAATGGGTTAGCGCGTAGACTGGCAAAATGATCGAGTGAAAATCAAATTTACCAAAACCTCAAAATATAAAACTCTTGATTTCAGGATATCCTGGCTCAAACGCTCACTATCAGTCCCCACCACTGGACGAGGGAGGAAATATATGTGCCTGGATCTTTGGGTTCATTATTTTCTTATTGTTCTTCCCTTTTTCTCTTTTCTGTTCCATAAAGGTATGTATAATGTTGCTTATAGCAATGCTTGTATTTTTGTGTGGGATCAAACCCCTGTTATGCTATGCAGAGAGTGTCTAACAGTTATAAATCTTGCAACTCGACCGATTAAGCTATAGTGGTGGTACATAAAAGGGTTTGGCAATAACTCTGACATATGAATGATCGTTGAATCTCACCGATGTGGGATGAATAATGATTTACAACACTTAAATACTGTTTGCTTATCAGTCACAGAATTCGGCGTTTCCATTGGTTAATTTCAAAACTTCTCGGGGATCATCCAATCAGAAACTTGGTATTCGAGACGGGTCCGGAACGTCACATTTTGAACTTAGTCATTCGCTTGGAAATAAAATAAGACATTTGAATATGTGTTGAACCGTACGTGTTTAGAATCTTTTATCAATTGTTAATGAAATGGTGCAAACATTGCGTACGTACAGTTTGTTAGTGACATTAATTTCGAGCGAGTAAAAAGTATTCTTAAGACAGTGGAAATGGTGATGAAAGTGTTGCAATATTAAATATGAGAACTACGTCACTAAACAACACGTATCGTGCCACCGTGTTTTCAACTATTAATCTACTTCTGAAGGATTGTATTTGCAGAAAAATAATATCGTTAATTATTCAACATGGAGTCAAATGATCATCGCTAAAATGATGGATTCATCATATAGATATGCATTTTTAATGTTAAAATACACATATTGTATAACGTTCTGCTTGGATGATACTTTCACTATGATGTAATAAACGCAATTAATATTCATATCTTATCAATATGCGAGGTTAAAGTTCGTCAAAGAAGAATATTATTATTATGTGACTACAGTAAACCCTCGAATTTAAGACAACTTTCGCGTTTTCATTGAAGTGGTCAATGTTTAATGATAAACAATCATATTTCCACTTGACTGTGATGAGAATTTCTCTGTAAAGATGATAAGACGTGTCATTGTCCGCCTTTTACGAATTTTGTTTTATTTAGAATCTTTGTTTATTCCCAGATCGTGCAGGAGTATGAACGAGCTGTAATATTTCGGCTTGGGCGTGTCCTATCAGGGGGCGCCAAGGGGCCAGGTAATCAATGTCTCTATTGTTTAATTGCTTTACGATTTTTGTGCTGCTTTACACTAGTGCGGTTCAATTAGACCCAATTTAATGATAAAAAATATTTTTTTATTATAATCAAGACATCATTTTACATGATGCACACCTCACAAAACATTTGATTAAAACAGTGCCGTCTAATGTTTCATGAATTCGATATTTTACAAAAGCGTCTCTTAATTAAAAAACGGCATCTAATTTCATTAAAATCTTTCATTGACTAGCCGTATTTATGTGCACTTTGTATCATTCAAATCAATAAATCAATACTTGTTGTTTAACTAGGTCAATATGGTTGATACATAAATAAAATAATGAATGCATTTCCAATACATTAACAAATGTAAATATAAATATTATGTAATTCTTCGTGACATTTCCTTATATGTAAGTTCGAGAATGGGATATGTTCTGTACCATAAATAGTTATTCCTTCCCATTACAGGACTGTTTTTCCTTCTACCGTGTGTGGACTCGTTCAAAAGCGTGGACCTCAGAGTGGTATCATACGATATTCCGCCTCAAGAGGTAAATAGCAATGATTTAATGTCCAGTAGAAAACATTTGTTGGATGATATACCATGTAACATGTGTTGTGTCACACTCTGTAATTGTATTTATCATTATTGCGCTTTAAATTGGATATGTTTATGATGTTTTACGCCATAAACAGTCTGAGAACGTTTTATTGTCCGAAAAACAAGATGTATCGCCTGTTTGTGCGTACAATCCAACTTTATGCATAAGGTCAGAAGAAAATAGTGTTTCCAGTTATCCGACCGAACAATTATTCTTGGTCACGAACCTAAAGTTTTTAAAAGCAAAATACATGTAAAATAAAATGCAAACATTCATGGTATTTCGAAAATATTTGGGGACGAATCTCGCCTTATTAGTACGCAAATTATGCGTAGACAAAAATAGAAAAGTTTTACGATCTACCTGTCTTATTTTTTGTCAAGTGATCCGATATACGACTATTCTTTTGCTGACCTAAAGAAATAAACCTGACGAAGCGTTCCATTAAATGGCACTAGTTATTGAAAAGTATACATGAGGCTCGGGTATTTTCAGCATTTTGGTAGTTTGACGAAAGTCGTTCGCCCAAAGAGTACCTCGTTTAATAAGTTAGTCTAAACGTTTGTGGCTAAAATAGCCGTGTTAAAGGTTACTCTATTTTTTGTGCCGAGCCTCAAGTTTTTAAGTTCGAAAATATTTGAGGATGAATCGTACAGCCAAAGTACAAAGGGTATGAAAAATAGACAAAATATTTGCGACCTATCTACCCTAATTGGGGGGGGGTAAAGTAAACATGATTATTGTTTTTCTAGCCTAATGTTAAAGTTACTTTTTGAAATAATGCATAAACGTTAAACATTAACAAAAACAATGCGAAGTTTATATTTTTTAAAGTTTTATATAGCACTATTGATCTTTTAGATTCTAACAAAAGACTCCATGTCCGTGATGGTTGACGCTGTGGTCTATGCACATGTCTTTAACGCTACAGCGTCGATCATTAATGTAGAAGATGCTCATGGGTCCACAAGGCTTCTAGCAGCAACAACACTCAGAAACATCTTGGGAACTAAATCTTTATCTGAGATATTAAGTGACAGGGATTCCATTTCAAGTTACATGAAGGTACGAGAGTCCGTCATCAAAATAACAGATTTTATTTATTTTTTTTAATATTATTTGTAACAGTCGTAAATGAACCGGAAGTGCATACATTGATCATTTAGTTAGGACATAAGGGACAAATCAGAGTCCTTTTACGGTAATTTGAATTTAGGTTCCTCGCGATTTACGCTGGTCATATACGATGAAGCCTCCAAAACATAAAGCTGTTTATTCAATTACGAAGTACTAATTTATAATTACGACATGTTAAAATATAAGTGTAGAATGTCACTTTAGGGGCTCCGTAGTTATTATAATTATTTTCTGTTTAGTTTTGTTGATATTTTTCCTACACTGTTTTGTGTTTAATTCAATCTGGTTTGATATTTCAGTCAGTCATTGACCAGGCAACTGATCCTTGGGGGATCAAGGTTGAACGAGTGGAGCTGTAAGTGCTTTTAAGTGTGTAGCATTTGGCGAGGTGTCGGTCGTTCCTTAAAAATGTTCAAACTATGAAATTTCTAGTTCTGGGTTTTCCGAGAGAGAGCTCAGAGAGTGATTGGCATAAGCAAAGTTTTCCTCTAGAACTAACATGAATTTAAATGACAAGAATATATAAATGTTTACGTTTATCAAACTCCGGCTCCGAACCAATTTTCCGCTAATCACATTCTTTATATACCGTTACATATAAAATGAATGATTAATGATTGAGTGGACGTTGATATTCAATTTTTTTTCATGTAAATTGAAAAGACCTATTTGGATTATCACCATAAAACAAAATAACGTTCTCATACATTTTTAAAAGAACGATCGAAGCGAAATTGTAAAAAGACCCATGGATATTGTCTCCAGTATAGATCGATACAAAAAAGTCACTCAATAAACATTTTTTATAACATTATGTCCTGTCATTTGTTTATTTATACTTGTAATAGATTTTCGGACTTTATTAGTCTACAAGGGTTGTTTAAACGTCATTGCGAAATACTCACAGCGATCAATACAAAACTAACTAGCGTACACAGCTAATATTTGTACTCAGTTAAAAGCTTTAAACTTATACTCCACTCAATGGTCGTTCATAATTCATATATGACCCTGTTCATGTTATATAATATAATGCAAAAATTTATTTTCGCGACTAATAAGACCCACTACCCTGTGTTATACTATTTGAAATGGTGGCCGGACAACCGAAACAGTTGTTTTCATGTGGACAGCTACGCCTAGTACTATAGTCAAACCTGTGTTTGTACCACCTCCGAATAAAGACCGCCCTGTGAATAATGGCCATTTTTTGAAAAACCATCACTGATTTGTTTAAAACAACCTGACCTCCGAAGAAAGGGCATCTGTCAATAAAGACCACATTTTGTCAGTCCCATTGGTGGTCTTTGTTCAGAGGTTTGACTGTATTTGTTACATATATACGAACAATTAAATAGCGATATAAACCTGAAAATAAAACATGTTTTCAACATACAGCATTAAGATAAAAGCCTCTAAAATCTGGTTTTATAACTCGGAGTTTACCAGTGTTTTGCAGAGGAAAATAATATTGATAAGATGCCAAGTATTCGTCATTGTTGGCTCCTTTAGATTGGAGTTGTATTTCCAATCTAAGAGAGGTTACACTGAGGCAAATTCAGTACATTTTTGGAGGCTTAACTATATGCAGCAGTATGCACTTATAACCCAGAATCCTTTGTAAGTAAATCTTTTCACAGCTTCGTAACAAACACGTAAAGCATTTTTTTCTTTTATTTCAGGAAAGATGTAAGATTGCCCTTTAACATGCAGAGAGCAATGGCTGCTGAAGCTGAATCGGCACGTGAAGCTCGTGCCAAGGTATTCAATTTATGTATCATTAGTTTAGATTTACTGATATTTAAGACGTAGATGCTTGTGGAACAAATTAGGTTAAAGGAAATAATTAATTTAATAAAAATACTGCAGATTTGAACTTACAAAATAAATCGTGTAATAATGTATATAAACGCTGCAGTCCCATTGCTGAAATGAATTTTTTTATAAAAAAAAATGGAAAAAACAACAATACTTAAAGTTCGATTCCAGTTACATAACATGACTTTCAGTGGGTTCTTAGAACACCAGTTATTCCTCTATCGTGTCTGGCACCACAAAAATAGATACATGAGGCCCTCAGTGAAATTTATTTACTAAGTGCTCCCGCAAATCTTAAACATGGGACTCAGATGTAAAAATATTACGCAGATTTTTTTGTATCAAAATTCATGCTTTATTCAGATGAAAATATTTTCAATACATATATTTGTGTGATTAAATAGTACCCATGATAAGATGTGGTCATACTATCTTGTGAAATGTTATCACTGCACTTCATGATTCAGTGTTCACACTAATATCAACAAATATTTATCCACTTCATAACGATAAGACCTTTGGTTTACTTATATGGCGGTCGTGAATGCCATTATATTATTGATTTTCATTCGCTAAGTAGTTAAGATAAAGTTTTAAATCTCAATCAAGTTCGATATTCTCAATTAAAGTATCCATTTTGCAATACAGTCTAAGTATGTACTTACAACAACTTCGTATCTCATTTCTAGCACACGTTTCCAAGTACGGGTTGATCACTTTTGGTGACTATATGCGGTTCTGTCCATCTGGAAATAATTCATACGTATCCTGAAACTTACAATAATAAAATACTTTTGATAAGTTTTACTGTCCTGAACAAATTGTCACTGTGCTGAGCTTCTATGAATGTAATCCGCTTAAATCACTTTTGCGTTCAGTAGGGTTTGATACTTTCGCAAGCTATTTTAATACATTTTTTATAAATAATACACACATATGTTTTGCCATAGACTAATAACTAGTATTCGAGGTTGTAGCTTAACATGGTACTAAGTCGAAATCTTTTCTTATTTCGATCTAAAGTAGTATTTACGATTGTCTAATTCATTCAAATCAACAAATTTTCGTTCATATGCTTTTGATTGTGTCGAAATTTTGTCTAGGTTCAAATCAACAATTTTGTTTATGTCCAGTAAGTATTTCCAGCCCGTTTAGCTGCATAAATGTGCGCGCTGATTAATAATAAAGGACCTTGAATCCAATCAACGATTAGATAAAAACATACAAACAAAATACATAATTCTGTTAGTATGGTGATTCGTGTTGTTATCGTAAGTTGCTGTCTTTGAAGCGATGCGGGTTCAATCTTCACTAGGCCCCTGTAAACCTGAGATTGGTTTCCGAGCTCAAATCTCAATCCCGTTCTCAAAGAATTATGGTGGAAAAGATAGAGATCATTAAGGTTTAAATACATATCCAGGTCAATTATACTCGATTAGAGCTCGGAGATCGATCTCAAGTTTTATAACCTTGGGCACGGGACCCATATAAAGATACACAACATCTCACCATTATCTTTCCCTGCAGGTGATTGCTGCTGAGGGTGAAATGAAGGCTTCTCAGGCTTTAAAGGAAGCGGCTGAAGTCATGAACCAGTCCCCGGCTGCTCTGCAACTGCGATATCTCCAAACACTCAACACCGTGGCCTCTCAAAGGAATGACACCATTATCTTTCCACTTCCGGTTGATTTGATCAAGAAGTTTTTGAATCGTTAACACGACTCACTCAATGATTGGACAAATTGCAGGTGCCATAAGATGTTTGAGTGTTATGATGATGTATCGTAGACTTGTAATTCGCATTTTTTTTTGTTTATCTTGATGCCATTGTTAGTTCATGAATCTTTTTTCGAGCCGGATGAGTCAAATATCTGTGTTAAAAGGCTCGTGTATATACAATATGTTGTATCAGACTTACGTATCCTCAGTCAAACAGTTCCTAGCGTCACACAGTGCTTTATAGTTTAATTTAATTTGAATAGTATAATTTATCAACTAAATACATTGGACTATATACACCATTCAAAAGTGAATTTTCAACGTTGCATTGTTTTACAGAATTAGGATTTGGATGCATTTTCAAACTCTTTGAATTCAACATACATATCCTCAACAAGATGAAGGCAGACAGTCGAAAAGAATCTGCCCATTATTTTGTTTTGTTTTATTTTTGTTTTGTTTGTTTGTTTTTCTCACTCGTATTATGACGAAAAATTAATGAATATTATGAATTTATTACAAAACCTTTTGTACACTTACTTGTATCTCTGCGTAAAGTTTTAGAGTAGTTCACAAAATACTTAATATTAGGGATTATCAGTGGGCGAAGAATCTCATACTTTACTACATGCCGTTCATGGACACAACGACAACTACTACATGAAACATATTGTTTCTATCTGCTGCTTGTTGTTTTCCACTTTCTATGTTGTTCGTGTTATCATTTTTATTTTATTTTTTTAATTTATGATGGTTTATTCTGGAGACGATAGTAAGAGTTCATGTAACCACTTGTCCCTGTAAAGGTGTGTTATTCTTACGCTCAATAGTTTAATTAGTCGCGGTATGAACAAATGGTTCATCGCTTTGGTGACATGTTGATCGTATTATTGGAACAGCCGAACACGTGATCAAAAATGCATGTATTCTGTCGGTTGATAGACTTAGAAAACAATAGGGAACAAGTTTTGAGATATGTTCAACTGAAATAACCACTCTTGTGATGGTTTGTCCCTCTCGGAACCCAGAGACATAACAAGGAAATATGATCACGTGACTTTCTCAGTGTGGGCCTATATACGGATATGGAATAATAAATTACAGTAAAAAGCATATTTATTAACAGCTATGAAAAACGTTATATAGCTAAAAATTGAATTTATTTTCATCATTCAATCCATGTCCACAACTGCACACAATTACCTAGTTCCTGGTCACGTGCTAAAACAAGGCGAACTTTGATTGGTTGAAACTGAAGTCGTATATGTTCGCTCTTAGAATTTCTTGTGTTAACTCAGAATTATCAAACTGATAATCGATGAAACCTTTTAGAGCTGAAAATTTTAAGTATCTTATACAAGGGATAGTCCAAGCTCACAATTAGCGAGCTGATACAAAGAACAATTTTGAATAATACAAATGGTGGAGTCATGAAGCTGAGGTCAAACATTCCGACAAGTCTCATGTTGTTTCTTGTTACATATTACTAGTATATTATTACATTATAATACTTGCACTTTACTTGCACATTAGAGTCAGCACCAAAAACTAGGTCGGTCACGATACTAAATGACGGGGGCTTCGTGGTCAGGTGGTTATGGTCTCTCTGACTAGTAAGCTGCTGTGAGTTCGAATCGCCCTCGGGCCCTGAAAAATATACTTCAGGTAGCTGTTGGTGAGACGTTGAAACAAAAGCTATCACGAAATTTAACTCACACGGAATTTCCGATGTCCGTCTTGTTTAGACAATGACGCGTTGTCACAAAAAACTTGATCAAAGATGGCCGTTACTAATGTGATGAAATGCAACAATTTGGTAAATTATCTGCTTAGAAACATGAAACAAATATAGCGTGTACAAAATGTACACGTTAATGAATGACTCCATTTTAATAGATTCAGAAAGCCTATTCTTAAAAGATGGAGTGTTTCTTGAATGCAGAAAGTTTGTTAGTTTGAAAGAAGTTCCTTTAATGGTTGACCTACGAATAATACAATATCGCTGTAGATGTCTTCTATATTCTTATCATATATTGATCCTGTACCCTTTCATCCACCATGGTAAACATCGTCACTAAGCTTGAGGCATATATTGATAATAATTCACACGGTTTTATATATAAATAAATATTTCATGAGCATTTACATTGATATTTCTATCATACGAATTCAATATCAGTTCATCATCCCTACACATTCCCCCAGTGACGAATGTACCGTTGAAGGGTAATATAATATAATAATATATACAAAATTTCAAACCATGTTAAAACGTCAAATCTTAGGCAAGAATTGTGAGTAAAAAATGTAAAAGTATGGATGAAGCCCATAATCCATTTTTTGGCCTGTCAGAATATTCAGGGCTTCATTATTATTCGGATTTTTTTTTCGAAAGAAATAAACTACAACAACAACATGTTTAAATGAATCTTGTCAAGCAAAGTTCAAGAATGGCATTGATGAATTGTGGGAAGACAAATCTACGTCACAATATAATTCTCAACGTGCAAGTGGTTCTATAATGGGAAATCGGGCTTGATGTGTGCTAAATCGAAAATGATGATTTTAACATGTTTTACTCGAGTTCTGGTGGATTACTATCAGATATCACATCATTTAAAAAAGTAAAGCACTGATATTTCCTTAACACCAATGTCATTATCAAATATTGACTTCTTACCAAATCAGACGTTTTCATATGATTGTCTATCTGTCAACCATTGGCAGTGATATTGCTTATGAGAATGAAGCATTACACATACAGTAAAAGCAATTAATTAGAACATTTACGAGGGCGAAACATTTTGGATTAATCTGCAGAATAGCCATATTGTATGAAATAAGCCAGACCTAGCGGAATTAGTTAGTACAAAAAAACATTAAGTTGAGCGTATATATAGTTATACAGTCAAATATGTGTTTGAGACCACCTCCGAATAAAGACCCCTTTGTGAATAAAGGCCATACTTTGAAAATCCGTCACTGATTATTTAGAACAAGCTGACCTCCGAATAAAGGCCATCTGTCAATAAGGCCACATTTTGTCTTTCCCAAGGAGATAGAGTGTGTGTCCTACGACATCGACCATACACAAATATGTATTGTAATCTCTAACGATTAATATATTATAGACAAAAATCTATTACTGGATGTCTCAATAGAATTTTATTGAAATCAATAGTTTCTTTTGTTAAAACTTGTCATTGGCTTCGGACGCTTTGTGTGTGGTTATTTAGTGTTGTGAAATTGTCACCATTGCTATCTTAATTGTCTCGCGTCGTCGACGGGAAATTTATTTCTGTGCTTCCAGGTATGTTGATTTATACTTAATATTATCAGAGCTTGTTAGGCTTAATAATATTAGTTATATTCATTTAATATCAGTGATATTTACCCAACAATGTTAAATTACTTTCGATTGCTTAGCAACAAATTTTGTCACGCTGGTATATTTGATGTGTAGATCTATTCGTTAATTATGACCAAGTCTATGTATAAGCGACCGACCGATTTGAGATCTTCCCAAACGGTAGCGTTTTAAAGTAATCCATTGATTCGTTTTACCTATGAAAATATTCATTAACATAGAAAATGATAAGTCTCGAAGTAATCATGTCCGTAGTGACGTCACTATATCAGTTTATCTTAACACTCGTCCCTGAACCATCCTATGAAATAAACAAATTTACTTCCAGTTATTTTATTTAAAAAAAACTCTATTTAAACGATTTACCCTAACTTTT
Organism: Lutraria rhynchaena; assembly: GCA_008271625.1. NCBI lineage: Eukaryota > Metazoa > Mollusca > Bivalvia > Venerida > Mactridae > Lutraria > Lutraria rhynchaena. Next base: position 10,883,470 of record VIBL01000001.1, on the reverse strand, counting down.
GCCTTATGGTTCGCTTTTGTATAACAATAGCGTACCAATTCAGTACAGTGAAATCTCATTTCCCATAGCAATAAGGTCACAAGACGTAAATAAACTAGTCATATGATACAGCATTCATGTGTGACGTATCCTAGGTTCATTGATTTTAGCAGGTAACCTGTGTGTATTTTGCAAGCTTGAAGCCTATATCGTAACACATTTCGCAATTTAAGAGGATAAAAGGGATTAATTATATTCGGGTAAGTCTTAAAAGAAAGATTTTGATATCGACAAAACACAAGTGAATTTTCATATACAGCTATTTTACATTGTTTTGTACCGGATACAAACGTCAGTTTCTACGTGTGAGTAGAATTTTCTTGTAAAGAACCAGGTATCGTAGTTTTAAACATATCCGTATATTATTTGTGCATTTATACGACTTAAAATTTTTATATAAACATTTTTGATGTTTAATTGGTGTATAACTCTTGTTTTACAGGCTAAACGTTGTTTTCTGTTTTGATTTTTCACTGTACTGTTAACGTTAGATTGACTATCGAAATAGGCGTTCTCCATGTAGCATGAATGGTAGAAGAATGTTATTTGATTTAGAAAAAAAATGTTAGACTGAACTAAAGGCTTTGAACATGCTGTTCGTCCAAGTAAATGTGAACGGTGATTTAATGACCTTGTTCTAGCCACGTAAAACGTAGACAAGATAGCAGTTCAATTTAGGTCAAGCGTGTAAATAAGTCGTTCTTAAGATGGCCATACGGGTACCTAACATCAAAATAATACTTGTTGGATATATTAACCATAACATGTATAATACCTATCTTTCTTTTGAAATTTTCAACAAATTTTATACTCTTAATCAGACGCTTCGCTGTTATATTTCTTGCATCCGAGGGTAGGGCGTGGCACATGGGCGTTTTACGTTTCAAGCCTTAGAAATTTGTCCCAGATTTTGATCCCAACTCTTAATTCTTGTTTTCTTCGGCAATGATCTGTATAGATCTATAAAAATAGAGAATTAATAATGAAAGCTGACAGATCTTTAAGACTTTATAAAAGTATGGATCATATTTGCGCCCGTATTGCGTTCCAATATACTCAGCTACCCTGTTTCGTAACTGCGTGTTTAAATACAGTATATCGTTTATGGTACAGTAACCTTGTGGTATTACAGAAGATATTGTACACTTCACTACACATATCGTATTTTTAGTTTCTTTTATCAATTTACTGAAGTACCCTATTGTAAACTCAGGTAAACGTGAATACAATCAAATAAGTGTATTTTGTGCTCATTCCCAGTTGTAACTAGAGCGTACATACGGGTAGTTATCGTTTTTAGCAACATAATGAGTTTAATTTATTCTCTTCGCCAGCATTAAACTGGTCCCCGTTCCATGTTGCAGTGCACCAAAGTACACCAAAGTCAACGGGTACCAGTTTACGCCAGCGTACGCTTGCTGGCGCCTACGATGGGTAAGGGTCATTCAAACGTGAGTTTTACTTTCTCGGAAATGTGTATGCACTTGAATTAACATCACATTTTGTCAACAGATCGCGCTCAGCATCATACGAATCTATTCAATGCTGCTGTAATTTTTGCTTTAAAAGTAGCGTACGTCTAGTTTAAATCCCTCACGACTATATATATTCATTTATGTATGTATAATATAAGTAAATGTTTGACCAACTTGAACCTTAGATATCCGTGGTTATCTATATGTGAACTTTAATTTATATTTTAAAGATGAGATTCATACGTCATATCCTTCGAAGTTTTTGTGAAAATCGACTGGCGCCACCACGCCTTCCACTTTATCTTTGTCAAAACTTCGAGTCCTCTAATTTGTAAGGAAATCAACGCACGGTTGATTTTTTTCGTATCTTGATTAAAATGTTAAGTGTGACGTATAAAAGGCTCAATTTGTTATCACAACTGTAGGTAAGAGCCGGCATGATGAGATTAGGGGGTATGACTCAAATAGGATGGTTTCATGTCTTAGGAATTGAACGTCGACCTCCGTGACATTTATAATGAACCCCTGAATATTTTGAGTTCCTTTTTCATTGAACTTAATCCGAGTTTGGGCTACAATTTCGCAAGTATTTATTCAGCTTGATTGAGTCGGGATTGAAACATTTAACTATTATTTGAATTTGTATAGAATGCCGTCTTTATTTAATGTAATGCTCTATAAAACACTGATGTGGCGTGTGGTTATTGTCAGGACCTAGGGGGGTCTTGTTTGTGAAGCCAAAATAACCATCAGTGCGCATGAAGAATCGTATTTAATATTACTACAATCCCACGTAGATACTATTGGAACATGGTTTAGGGTCGTAATCTAGTAGAAATGATAATCACCAGAGCTGCGTCTATATAATGAACTAAATTGATCAGATTAATCAGAGTCGTGAGGCAGTATGTAAACAAATCGTATTGTAATGAGAACAATAACTGTATCCATAATTTGGCAATTTGTACAGGTGTGGGTACGCTGTTAGGTAAATTATACACGGACAATATAAGCGCATTTACGTCATGTCAATCGCGCGAGGAGTTGACTTGCCGAAGATTCAAGATCGAATTCTCATTATTTATGGACGAAATTTCCTCTTTCTCTTTTTGTCTGTTACAATTATTTCCCGTTCATTCGGTCACGTTCTTCAATAACAACACGTTGTTAAAGCTATCATGGCCAATGGCAGTTATCGGCTCAAATGGTTCGTATGTTGAGTGCATAAATCATTTCATGCTTGTATCACTAAAGGTACTTTTAGAAGTAAAATCTATGGACACACATTTATTGAACTTGCTTGTACTATTGTTAGATATAGCTGTACTACATGTCTAATTATTTTTCATGACAATATCAAGTGTTTAGAAACATTTAGATGTATTAAGCGGTCTGATTGGTTCGTTGTTTATGTCATAATTCACAGTATTGTAAACCGGAAATTTATAAACCAAATTAATGAAGACCATCATGTATTGCATTTGTCCTTAAATCCTTTAACTTCAAACGAATTATTCATTTCAAAACTACACATTTACAACAATATAGATGTGTTCGATAGCAAATGGGATGCAGTTATTGTGGATCCGAAACGTCACTGTTATTTTTTGGATAGGGAGTACGCTCGTAAGCACTTTAATTAATCGTTTATCTTGAAACATGGATTTTACTGATTCGTAAGCCGTACTTAATTATCTCATTTACCTATTTTTGTGTTATAAATACGCATCGGCCAACAGCGTATGTGCCTTGATTACGTTTGGGACACATTTTCCGAGCATTTTATTGATTATTGCTCGCGAATTCACCACTTAATGGTTCGTATTTCATATGAGATACGCCGGGTTTTGTATACAAAATATTGGAAATACAGAGTAGTGTTGTTAATGTGATACATACCGTTTATACATAAGCGAATATTTCCTCGGTTGATTCTGGATATATTGTGGCGTGCTGCACAGTTTACGGCGAGTAATCAGATAAAATCAGTTGTTTACACGAAGTGTTTATTTAAACATTAGCAGTTTCTTAATGTTCGGATAATTTCTTGTGAAAGCACCTGCTTTAGTGTGGTCGTGTTCAAAATGTAAGCATTTAATATTGTGCATACTTCAGTACATTTGTATTTACAGATTGCTCTGTTGTCATATCATGCTCATACTGATATTGCTCTTTGCTTCTATTCGCATGGAGTTAATCACGCCTTTTACCTATAAATCAACATTATCTTGTCTTCAATAATACCAAATATTAATAGTGTTGAAATGTTGATATTTTGTCAATATAATGTATAATATTTACTAAACTATTCAGCGTGTGTGTGTGTGTGTTTGTGTACGTGCTTTGCGACACTTGCGTACGTTGTTGATTATGTTAATACTATAAAAATTAATGCAAGTCTGTATTTGTTTACGTGGATGTAAATAATTCATCTCTTTCAGGCATTTTAACATACCTTGAAGTAAGCTTAAGCATCCGTGTCCTTCATCGATCGTTCACAAGGAAAATGCTAGCTCGTATATTTTGTCTACTTTTCTTGATATAATTATTATCTATCACGAAAGTATGTTGTATGCTTGTATCTTTTGTCAAATTTATTTCATGTAGGTCTGTAATGGAACTCAATACTGTGAAATGTTAACATAAAAGTCTCGTTCATTTTGAACGATGTTTTGGGGGGAATTTTGTTAGATAACGTTATATAAAATTTCGATACCACTAAAACATTAATTCTTTACAAAAAGACAAAAATTAAATGTTTAAACGATATGTTCCACCCACAAAGTTGGAAAGGCTGAGATATTTAGATTGTGAATGTAAAAAGTTGCAATCATCAAGGCAAAATTAGCAATATCGTATGTGGTGGAAAGTGAACGCTTATTTATGAAAAAATTAGGACCAGAAATAAAAAAAAAACGTTAGTTATGTAGTGATTACGTCCATATTCCGCATTTATAAGCATCTAGACTTTACGTCCCCCTTAACAAAAATCCTGTATCCGCCCCCTGATAATACATGTATGTATTGCTTATTATATAGAATGATACATTTTGAACACAGGTGGCTCAGCAATTAAGCTGTGTGATGCCAGTGAATTTTTCGTTGCTGTAGTTCTACGTACTGATTCTCAGTGACGCTGATCGAATTCTGGTATTCAAGGTTCGGTTGAGCAATACATCGAATCAAGTGATTTAATAACTCGACTATTTCAAATGAACTAGTTCCCTTTAACTCTGGTCATACTGAGACACTTTGGTGCACTGCAACATTGAACGGGGACCAGTTTACTATTTCAAGCAGCCGTTTCGCATAAAATCCGAATTCCGTTTTAATGGCGTGTGATAAATAGAAGGGGAATAACCGCCGCCAGTTGCTGACTTAAACTGGTACCCGTGACACTGGTGTACAGAGACCTTTGGCGCACTGCGACATGGAACGGAGGACGAGTTTACTGGCTCCCGTTCCAATATGCAGTGCACCTAAGGCACAGACATACTCAACGGGGACCAGTTTATTGCAGACTCTTTTTTGAGAAGATAAAAGTTACTTGCTGCTTCCGTCTGCTAGAAAATTCTTCTCTCCACTCCAGTCAAGGTTTGAATTCTTTCGATTAATCATCGATGGAGCACAAAGTAGATTTGCCAGACGAACCTAATTATTTTAAGCGGAAATACGTCGAACCCAACCGCGCATTAAGCTACAAAACAGAGAAGAGTCGTTATACTCACTGCTATAGAATCAGGGCGTTTTCTCGGCAGGGAATTTTTGAATGCATATAGAAATGTTTAGATTCTGATGTGGTAGACAACGCCACATTCTTGATAAATGTCTGACAATAACAATGGATATCTTGATCTGGGTTAATCTCGTCTGAGAGTTTACGTGAATTCTGGACGTCTATGCCAAGATAAGACATTGAATATCTGACCATAATCGTGACATCTGTCTTCCTCGCTGTCATTTTTTTATCATCAACTATTGATTCTTACATTCCATACATAGTTTGAGGAAAATATTTTAAGTTTTTGCATCATTTTAATTTAGCCTAATATGCTTCTTACTTGAAAATTTGAACTGATGCATGTGAAGATGTAACCTGTTTTATTAAAAAATCATTTCATGTGGTCGCTTTTATTTTACAACTGTTGCTCCTAGTTGAATTGTGCATTACCTTAAGCAAAGACCTATATTATGTATAGAATGGGTCTTTGCCTGCTGATTGTTTGTGCATCTGCAGTGTCAACACATGAATTTCTTTATTAAAGTTTGTTCTCAATGACGTTAGATCTGACCGACATAGACACAGTTGTATTTATTGCTTAACTTAAAGTTGAATGGTTATATGTGCAGTCAGGTTTAATAATTTATCCCTGTTAATGCTTGAAAGAAGCGTGTCAGACATGTTCAGAAAAAACTTGGCAAAATTGGCGTTTTCACATTATTTAGTAATATTCCCATAGAATTCTGTCTGATTATTAAATAAATGAAGTAGAGAGAAATAAATTTAGATGTTAACTTCTGTTGTACATTGCTTTTGCTTTTATAGTACATGTACTTAGAAGTTAGGTGCATATATGGTTTTAATTTATTGAATACATATCTGTTACAATAGTTGATCAGATTACAAAAAAGGAGTAACCTGACAGATATAGTAAAATGCTGAAAATTTTTTATATCAATTTTGCAAGAAGCTTGTAAAGCAATCATTAAAACTGCTAGGTAAATAGGGGTATAGGAATGGAAACTATGATACAGTTTTTGCTGCCATTTACTGATGTGTACATTTGGATTGTCGTAAATGGTAATCAGAATCAAAGACTAAATTCAAACAACAATAATGCCTCCAATAACATTTTGTAATTGCATGCTGTAGTCAGTGTAGTCTGCATGCTAACCCATTGACCCGAGGCCCAGGCCTAGTAAATTTCGATTCAGGCCAGTAAACATTCTTAAAATTGTGTGTTTGCGCAAGTAGAAAATTGTTTATTATCATCCAACACTTACAGTTAGTGCTTTGAAAACAATTAGTTCAAATACTGTCAATACATGTGGTTTATTTTGTTTATTTCAGTTTTAATTAGTCAAGATTGAGGTGCATCCGGAGAGATTTGAAATGGATGAACCCTATCCTACCAGCGGCAAAGGTAAATAAGAGTTAGTTAGTATCTAGATCTACTTTTTTAGCTACATCATGGTAACTTCCTGGTTTTAGGTCTGAATTGTCATACTGTCCTAGTAATTATTAACTCATGGGGTCTGTAGTTTGTTTGTTAATCAAACTCTCTGACCCCTTTATGTAGTAACACTTTGGTCATTTGTTAATTATAGGCTAGAGTACTCACAATTTTTTATCTCCTAATTCAGGCTCATTGTTTGTATGTAGGAAATCAGTTTTCTTTGATACTGATTTCCTGTTGATGTAGACTTGTACATATTTCTTATCTTACAATCAGTGCTTTTTGCACAGGTAGGAGAAGGTTCTTTTTTCTTAAATTTAGGAAAAAATAACACAGTATTTTTGCAAAAGGGGAAGAAATAACTTGATGTAAACTGAATTTTTGGGGAAAACTGCATGATTTTAGAGATATTTCCTCAAGGGAAGATGCCTATAAATGGCCCCTGCTAAAAAAGGAAAAACTCTGACAAAAGGCCATTTTGATAATGTATGAAGTACATAATATACTCATCATGATTCTAGCATAGTGAAGCAATTTGCATGAACAGCCATTTTATCGCATTAATGAATTCAGAATCTTTTCAGTGTGTGGTCATAAATCATTCCTAGGATGTAGCTTGGAGCATGCTCTATGAATTTTTCCCAATTGCACGAATTCCCTAAATTTAATTTTTAACAATCACCTTTAATTACAGCTTTATAAATCATAATTCTTTGTACCACTCTATGTTGCAAATATTTGATTTTTTTTAAGTATACTTAACCATGCATACTTTTTGAATTCTGTTCACTGTTTTGATTTTAAAATGTGGTAATCAGGAACATGAAAGTTTAAATGCTTCCCTGGACATTAAACACCATGAACCTGGTTATTCTCAATGCTTATTACGATTTCTGTTATATGTGGGGGGAGGAATATTCAGTTTGCATATCACCAGTTATGTGCTGTTATTCTGTTCAACATCAGGCTATTTGTATTAGCTCACACATGGACAAGTGGATCAATATCTTGTACACATTAGTTTCCAAGTCTGCAGACTCTACCAGAAAAAAAAGAGAGTTTTTCAATTTGACATCAAGATTTATGGTTAAAAAATAGATTTTCCCATGCTCTAACTTTACTATAGTTTCAGCATTTTAACAGCATTTTAAATAAACTAAATTCTTACTCACTTTTATTATTTCAGGAGCCCAGCGTATGTACAATTCTGTTTAAATTTTGTAACATTAGTTTTTGTTGAATGTTTGGTGTTTGAACCATGTTAATATTTGTCAAGTTGTGTCAGTTAGAATGCCAGTCAAAATTTTAATGTTTATTTTAAATCCCCATAATGTTGAGTTTATCAAATATCTCATAGTTGCAGTCTGCTTAGTAACCAATTATTGACTTACATTAAATTTTCTTGTGTGAATCATGGAGTTAGATTTTACAGCTTTCTGTTGAGATGACAGAATTGGATTATACTCAGTCCAGATCTAGTGGAATCTTAATTGGTTGCTTAGAAGATTGCAGATTCATCAATATTAAATGCTTTGGCTTGCATAAATCCATTATATTTGTACAAGATAAAAGTAAATACATGTAGCTACAATTCAAAAGAACTATTTTGGAACATAGGAATTAATGTAGTAACCCAATTAAAAAATAGTTCAAGTTTTGCTCACTACAAATTTAATCTCACAAATTTGTGATATGCTTGGTACACTCTAGAACTCAACATTGTTTCTGTGTTTTACACAAACTTTGCAGTTTACATAATTTAACACACCAACCGTATTATTCTGTATTATTTAAACCATCCATTTATCTAAAATATATGTTCTCTTAGCTCGGGGTGTTGAGTATTTAAATGTATACAGAATATAAATTGGCTTATGGTTATTTACTTTCGTTATTGTACAAAGCATTTTACATTATCAAAAATGATACATTTATGTATTTACATTACTCAGAGTTTCTAAATAAGCTAGTTGGGTGAAAAAGGTGCACTATAGCATATTACATAAGCCACCTATGCCTTCTACTGTAAACAGCTAATTGTAGACACACAAAAGATACATTGTCATTGGGGAGATACATCAATGACATTGACAAATTAAACTATGGTTAATCTAGTATGGAAAATACATACAGTATGTCTATGTAGACAACTTTGGTCACTACCTCTTTGGATCAGATTTGTGTAAATTTTGGTATGCCACCTGTTGACTGTCAACTGAAAATACCGAAACCATAATATTTTCCTTAATATGTTCGCCTAACAGAAATTGAATTGTTACATCAGTTCATTTCATTATAAAAAGTAGTGTAATTATAATTTATTTTGTGTATAAGAAAACAAGGATGTTATTTTTCCTCCTGTTAGAGGATTTCTTTTTTTCAGGCACGTTGTATTATCTAACAAAAACATTCAGTTATGGTCAGATCAGCTAAATAATTATCTTAATGCTAGATGGGTGAAATATTTGAACAATAACTCCATGGGGTTCAGGCTTCTCGAGGCTGCTGGAATACTTGCCTGACATTTTGGTCGGGCAAAGTTAGAATTTCTGTCTGACCAAATGAATTTTTGTCGGCCCGAATATATTATGAACAAGTGATAAACGCTGTAAATTCTGCCCGACTCCTAGACATCTGGTCCGTTACTTGCTAAAAAGTTATTGGACCTGCTTGAAATTTGCCTGGCAACTTACGGGAAGCCTGGGGGTTGAATGAAATATATCTAGCAACAATTCATTGTTAAAAGATTTGGTAGAATATAAGTATGCTACAGCAAATGTAAGCATATCTTAAGTTGACAAGGTAGCAAGAAGCATACCAGACAGAAAAATTTCTTTATAAAAAGTGTAACAAACCGAGACATGATTATTGGGCTCTCCAACAATGTTGAAATGAATGCTTTGTTCGCATCTTAGTGTGTCTGCTCTATTGTTTACAACTGTAAATATTGAGAGATATGCTGGTAATGTGTTGTTTTTGTTCTGTGCCATATGGTGCCTGGTAGTGTCTGTTATTGAATGTTGTATTAATATTGGTATAACTAGCTCATACTTAATTGAATTCATTCTAAATTAAGGTGATGGAATCAAATTAATGTGAAAGTAGATCAACCTGAGCAAACATTTATTCATCCAAATAAATCTCTGAAGAAATGCCAAGTTTGCATTTAAGCTTTCCATTGTTGGTCTATAAGTATGGGAAAAGTTTTTGTTTTCAAAACACTTACATGCTCTGAGAATCAGTAGATATTTAAATTTTCATGTACCAAGTTTAGTTATACTACAGTGGACTCAAGTGTTTCAGATACAAGAAACTTTTCTGCCTTATGAATAATACATAGTGTGACTTCAGCATTTTTAGACTGGTTTTCTGAAAATGTAAAATTATGTTATTTTGCTGTGTACTTATCGTGAAAAATGGGAATTTGTGCTTGTCTGAGGTAATATCTACTGATTTACTGATAAGTAGCAGACAGAAATAGTTCTTTCAAAGGATTTATGTTGTTTCCAATGCTTCTGATATCTACAATATGTTAGTTCTGTTTTTATAACAGCATGTAGATTACACAGTTTGCTATCACCTCTCTGTATGTGGGTCAGCGCTTAACAAGATAAACAATATTACTGTCAAACATGTGTCAGCAGCCTTCTAATTATAAATAAGGTCACGTTTGAACAGCCATTCTTACACACATATTAAAAAGACCATTTGACCTCTGTATAAAGGTCAACTGTTTACAGAGACCATAATTATTATTTTTTCTTTATTGGCTGTTCATTATACATAAAATCTTCTGAATATGATGTTAATGAAGTATATCAGAGCACAAATGAATTTTTTTTCAGACTTCAAAAATATGATGATCAGATTTTAATTTAAGTACAAGAAATGGTATTATTTTGTTATGACTGAATATTGAAGCTCTTGTACTATTCTGCTAAAGTGGATAATGCTTAGCTTGCACTGTAGTATTACATGCTTGACCCAGGGTAGTGTAGTTAATAAAAAAGTCCCTTTTGCTAAAGCAGTAGAATAGCATGCATGTGTATTGGAATGACTTGCAAATATTTCTTGAGGCAATTCCTTTCTGTGATTAGTTGGTAATAAAAGCCCTTGAATCATATCATGTAATTGTATTGATTGTTTGTATGTACTACTGACAGTTCTTGGCGTTAGCTCCTGGCCAACAATCAAGAACTTATAATGTAGTCAAGCTATGGCTTTTGTATGATTGTATTGCACTGTAAAGGCACTTGTAATTATATAAGATTTACTACTGATACTAATTCCCTGATTTGTGTAATAGCTTTACTGCTTTAGTGTTGAACTATGAATGTTCTACAATAGAAAGTGCTATTTTAACTGTAGAATATTTTTTCTAAGAGCATAGTTCCCCTTTGCTGTCTATAGTTCTTCCCGTACATGAAAACTGCATGATTTGTTATGAATATTATCACTGATTATTTTATGATGAAAGATGATATTTTATCATAAACCTGTCTTTAAGGACCTATGCTGGAATAGTTTGGTTCCTAAGCTGCATCTCCAATGACTTCTTCTTCCATTTTTGCTTCAACTACATTTTTTAAATCCCAAACAAAAGATCTGAAGCATGAATGTGATTTTTTTATGCAAGTGCAGCTAAATAAAATTGCATTCATCCATTTAAGGTATTGCTTTTATACAGTTTAAACATTTTACATTACAGGGAATGATGACAGAGGACAACCAGATGGAGACATTGGTTGCTGTGGCTACATCCTAATGTTCTTTTCCATCATCATTTTAGTCCTGTTTTTCCCCTTCTCCTTGGTTTGTTCACTCAAAGTAGGTATTTAATAACAAATTCTAATTCACTAATTGATTCTTTTTCGCCTATACTCTGTATTGGCAGTGTATTTAATCAGTCAGATGATGGTTTAATTGAGTTGAAATGTTTTTCAAGATGGACACTAAAGGTTGTTTTTCTACCAGGGATGACTTAAGGTAATGCTAGGCTAGTATATTTCAAAAGCCAGCAGGCCAGTCTGGCCAAGCGACTTATGTAGGAAAAATTAAAAGCAGCATCCTGTGCGTTATCATTAAATTTGTTCACCCCTCTCTGAGAAAAAATGGTTTACAGGATAGCTTCCGTCTCTCATCTTGTTTCTTAATGTTGGTTGTTTACACTCTTTTTGGATTTGGATTCGATTTGCCTTTGTTGTCCGTATATTTTCCTCTAAAGTATTAACAGTTTAATTTCGTGTTTTCTATAGTAGTGGTTATGAAGCTTGAGATTGGTTTCCAAACTCAATCTCACATTTTGCTTCTCATGCTCTAGTTCAACTAAACATTGTTTGAAACGAAATTGAACTGTGAGATTGGGAGGTGTGCTCAAAATCTCAAACCTTGAGTACTGGGCTATATACAGAAATGATTTTGTCAGAAAATATTTCCTCAACCACTAATTTGCTAGAAATATTGGATACCTCTAGTTCTCTGTTTGTCTTGACTTGACTTGTACTCCTAGGCATACTTGATTTTAGACTTGATTTATTTTTTTAAAGTCTGATGTATTTGATGAAATACTTCTTTATCATTTTTGGAACTTTGCCTAATTATTTTGAATTGAAATAAACAGATTCATGTACTTAAAACTCACATTTTATTGATTCATTTTTTGTTCATTCTTAGGTTGTACAGGAATATGAGAGAGCTGTTATTTTCCGACTTGGTCGAGTTGTGTCAGGCGGAGCAAAGGGTCCAGGTATGAATATTCATTATCATTACAAGTTAATGCATAGATATTGGAATTCAGTAATAAAAACAATCACAAAGGGTTGAATCAAGTCAGCTAAGAAAGTGATTTTCCCCAAAATCTTGACCAATACTTTTGAAGCAGTAAATTTAATTTTTTAATCATTTATGACCTATGTATGATTGTCTTGTTAGACACATGTGTTTACTTTAAGTTGTTCTTTTATTCAATTTTTTTTTCAATCATGACCTGAAGGATCCTCCTAAAAGTTTGGTTAAATGAGTAGACCCCTGTCTGTATACTGTTGACAGACCATCTTAATGAATAGCAAAATTATAGATTTCTTCCTAGTCTGAGAGAATTTTTACCGAACATGTTCTGATTCATTTAGCAAATTCATGTATTCATGTTACATAGTTGTGGTTACTATGATGAAATCCCTTTTTACCTACAATATATAAGTCAGTTATCAAAAGAAATCCTAAAAATTCTGCAAAGTATCTTTTTTCTTATTTCTGCTGTGTTGCATTGAATGATGTGTGAAAGAAACTTACCTGACCTTTAGGCTGTTTTCATTCATAAGGTGACTGCAGAAATAAGCTTATCTTTGATATTGTTTTGTATGTTGTATTTACTTACCTGACAAAGCCAACCTTATACCATTGTTCTTAATAAATTTTAAATGCATAGTTCTGGGCATTTAAACTATTTCACCCGTGTGCATTATCTACTTCAGGTTTGTTTTTCTTGTTGCCCTGTGTGGATACATTCAAAAGTGTTGATTTGAGGACGTTCTCCTATGATATCCCACCACAAGAGGTAAAAAAACCATAAATACTTACTATCTTATAGTTTTTCTTCACTTAAACATTTTTCATCCTTTGACGTTTATAAAATTTGTATTTATCTGATTATAATAATTTCAAAAGCTAAGTTCATGCTAAAAAAGACTGTTAGCCATTGAAACTTTTCAAATTTCAATAGAACATTGATTACCTAGATCTATTTCTTCATCTTGAGAGATGTAAACAGGACAAATCTATCTTTTTTATTAAGTATATGCTGATATATCACTATTACTTTCCCCTCTCTGTAAATGAAATCAGATGGAACAGTTTTCATGAAAACAAGTTGTGAAAATGATAATGATAGAATTCTGTTTTAAAAAATCCTTCGTATTGTAATGATCGTGTCAAATTGATGGGTAAAATTCTTCATATTGAATGACCATGATATTTTTTAAGAAGCTCTTTGAAAATTTCTTTTGTATAATTTTTTTATTCTTTAATTGTTCTCTTCATTCAAACTGTTTTATTCAATTGTAACTGAATACTTCCTTTGGCAGGTTTCTCTCATAAATTTATTTGTATAGTTTAGCTATAGTCTTCAAATTGTAAATCATTTTATACTTTGTGTGACTTTCCTTGTGGTATATCTTTATCTTTAAGTAATTTGACAACTCTAAATTTAGTGAAGTTAGATATTTGTGTTATTGTACACAATCGTGTTACCTTTCAGAGAATTATTTGTTTTGAGTTATTCCATTGGTTAAGATTAGCGAAAAAGAAGGTCACACTGATTATAAAACTGATTTACAATATAACAGATATAACAGTGTTTATTTATACTGCCTATCTCATATTTTCTGTATGCTTGTAATTAATTTGAAATATAAGTCCTTTTTACAGACCTTTTATAAGATCCTTATTGTCTTCGGTTCATTTTTGCATTTAAACCTTGCTTCTATTGTTTATCATAGTGGAGTGTAACAATATAATTTGGACTTTAGTATTAGATATTTTTTATAACATTACTTAATAACATTACTTAATAAGATTTTTTGTATTGTTATCTATTCTTTGAGGTATTTTGAAATGTGTATTTGTTAACTATGTATATGTGAAGATTATTATTTGTATGATATTTATTACTTCATGTTTCCATACAACCTGTTACAAGGGCCGTGTTGTTTTCAAGGTTTTAGTTACATTTACTCTACGTCCATTGAAACTTTTTTACCAATAAATCCTCTGAATTCATTCAAATGCAGAGAACAGTTTATTAATAAAATAAATATATACCGTATATTCCCTAATAAATGCCCCCCGGTGTTACATTTTTTAAAGAGGGAGCATTTAAATGAGAACAAAAAATAAAATTTGAAACAAGTTGCCAAATATGTATTAATAAATTTAAACTACAGACTAACCTTTGAAAATTGTCCAAACATCTTTAAGCTTTAAAATTGCCTGTCATGGTAAGTCACTTTTGTTTTCTCTTGTCGAAAGTGGGGGAGCATTTATTGGGGGAGGGGTGTTTAAAAAGGAATATGCGGTAGTTCACATTCTACCATAGAATAAGTTTTATGATGCTTTGAAGATGTGTAAATTGTTGAATATTGTAAACTATAGGCAAAATCTGAAAAAGTAGTTTTTCAGTATGATAATTCTAGTAAAAAATATTCATGTTTACAGAATCTTACCCACCCTGCTTTTTGCACCAAACCTAAAATTTCTAACAGAAAAATCCAAAGTAAAAATATTTTGGATGGATCATACCTCATATTCTCGCAAAACTTGTTAAATAATAGAATGTTTTTTCTCCCAACATACCTACCATTTTGTTTGGTGAAAATACCCTTAACATAATATTTTCTAGCTGAAGTTTGTTGCTGGTTTGTGATTGGTAAATGATTTTTCTTATTGTTAGTTTAAGTGTTAAAACTTTGGCTAGGGTACTATTAATAAATGTACTTCGTCTGGGGAGGTTTTTTTTTCAAAGTCCCACCTTGGATAGCATCCGTAGACAAATGCTGTATTGCAATGCAGCTTTTACAGTTTACAAATCTAATGTATATACGTGAAACACAAAGCACTGATCTAAATTACTTGTGGCCATTTAAGATAAGCAATAAAATTTTCTCTTCCATGTAATAAGTTTGGTTCTGCTCTTGCATTGAAAATAAGTTACCTAATTGTTTCACTGAAGGGAAGATGTTATAGATTGCTATAATCAATTCTTTTATTGCTTGTTTTGTCATTATGGATCACACTGTTTATTGTATTCATTTCTGATGGTCCTAGACTTTGATCAATTTATAGATTTTGTATTGGCTGCTTAATCATTTTCCAATTAACTGTTGATAATTTACATTAGCACGAAAAACAATGAAGATATTTTTTACAAAAGTTCTATTAATGACATGTGTTAGTGTCAGACCTTTAAATACAGCCTAAACAAAATAAAGGTTTGTTTCCGGTTACATGCCCCAAAAAGTATTGGTTGGTAGGTAGGGATTGTTTTTTCACATATATAGGCAACACTGTTGTGAAAATTACAATATAGCATTAAGATTTGGATGCAGGAAAAAGATGGGTCGGTTGGATGACTTGAAACAAACCTTTTTTTAAGGCCTAGGTATAAATGATCATTTGTCCCCAGATATGCAATTCCTTAAAACTAATATGAAGAATGCAAGTCTATACATGTATTATTATGTTTTAAACTAATGAATTCAAAGTTTGATGTTTTTTGTTTGAGTTACTTATTGAATGATTTCTATTTAATCCTGTATATTAGTCAGATTATTTGTCCATATACCTCTTTTGTGAATAAACAGTTTAATTGAATTTTAGTGATAAAGGATCAATATTTTTTCTAATGGTGTTGAACTTTCATCTCGTGCATCTGATTTTTGTTTGAGCTGG
The DNA here is from genome assembly GCA_008271625.1 of Lutraria rhynchaena. Lineage (NCBI taxonomy): Eukaryota > Metazoa > Mollusca > Bivalvia > Venerida > Mactridae > Lutraria > Lutraria rhynchaena. The sequence goes on along the minus strand of VIBL01000001.1, from coordinate 10,867,335 downwards.
GCACACAAAGTTAAGAATACTTGAGTACTGAACATAACTGGGTTTATCTATACTGTCATTGAATGATTGAGTGCTAAACATAACTGGGTTTATCTATACAGTCATTGAATGCTTGAGTGCTAAATATAACTGGGTTTATCTATACAGTCATTGAACTTGTTGTCACCAGATACTGACTACATTAGTTTTATATAGGCTAAATATAGATAAAACTTGATCATAGTGACATAAATATGTTAGGAATTTTTTTTCAATTTTCAGTATTTCGAAATGATTTTATGTCATAGTTAATTGGATTTTTAGATTTAAAGAATATTTGAAAGTCTTTTGTGAGTTCTGCCAAGATCAAATCAGTGAGGTACTGATAAAACCCTATCTGCAGAGCTTGTAGATTAAGACGCCAAATTTTACTACTGTAATCACTTACATCTGTCTTTCCACTTATATGTATTTTTCACACCTAGATCAGTTCATTCTTATCTGTGTATATTTACTGCTGTATTTTTTAGTTGCTTCAAACTTGTTTTTTTTAATCATAGCATCTATGGTCTCTGTGCTGTATTTATATCCTTTTTTTGTTAACTAAGGTTTTAAAATCTGATCTAACATCTTATTTCCACTTTGTATTGACAACTTTCCACCAAACTTTTACAACTATTTTATCAATCAGTTCTTTTTTTGTACATTCATGAAATAAAACTCATATCAAGACATAACAATAAATTGTTAGAAGTAAGACAATACTTGTAATTCAGTCAAAACCTCTTTACTTCTCATGTGTTGTACCAAATATTTCCTATTAAATGACCTTCCTCCAATGAATGCCCCAGGTGTTCTTTTTAAGAAAATGCAGAATCTTGATTTTCTACCCATTATATTCATTTCATCACAAATAAAAATGTGAAAATAATTTGAAATTTGGCAAGATGAGAGTCTTTAAGGAAATTAGTTTTGGAATACATGTACAAGGTTCATAAATACATCAGTCATTGAGGTAGGAATAACTCAACCGTAGAGCCTTATCAGGATACTCTTGCTGATAATTCCACCTAACAGTGAGATTGGTATGACTTCTAAATGTGGTCATTGTAAACTTTGAAAATAGGTCATGATATTGCCATTGCCCTAATGAATTCGAATATTTAACTTTTAAATAATGGCAATAAAAATATTTAAACGTCATCGTTATAATGTTTGCTGGCTCCGTTTAACAGTAATCAATTTTTAATGGCACTGTAGTATCTGATACTCAAATATACATTGAGTGTCAGTTAAAATCAATAAGTTGATTTGTTCTCCATGGTCACAGGGACAATTTGCTGCTTGTTCTAAATTAAGTTTATAGTTTGATCTACACTTCCTAATATGGTTGTGAATAAATATTTTTGTCTAGGTTTTGAACTGTATGTGTAGGTTTTATGTGTACTGATTGAATTATACTTCTGAAAAACTCAAAATAGTTAACAAGTCTATTGTATACATAATTTCCTTAATCAAGTCTTATTGCATTTACGATGATTGGTCATAAATTAATAAAATTTTCTATTCCAAATTAGTATTTCAATGGAAAGCATGTATATATTCAGTCAGTTGTATTTTTGGAGACAGGGTATTAAATTACATCCTTCTATAGTCTTTTTTGTTGTTGTATAAACTTCCTTTCCAAGTTAGTTATGTTTGAAAAAAATGCTTTGTAAATTTATGATAGCTTAATAATTATGTTGAATTGTATTGAATGTTTATGGACATTTTTCTCTAAATTAGATATTGTCACGTGATTCTGTGACAGTAGCTGTGGATGCCGTGATTTACGCACGTATCTTTGATGCCACCATGTCGATCATCAATGTTGAGAATGCTCATGCTTCCACCAAGCTGCTCGCCGCTACTACACTTCGTAATGTACTGGGTACGAAGCAACTGTCGGAGATTCTGAGCGACCGCGAAACAATCGCTCATCAGATGCAGGTTAGATCGAGTGTCAATCAACTCTGAGTGAAGTTTGGTCGGAAGCAACTAAACCTAATCGCTATATGAACAAAACTAGCATATTCTGTCATTTTTATTGTATTCAAATTGTCCATGTTAGATTTTTATTTGGCTGAAATTTATCTTAAATCTTAGTCTCTGATTCTACATGATCAGTTATTTTGATATCAATTTGCTATTTCATATACGTGATAAGCAGTCTTATTATAATCTGTACCTTAAGTACCATGTGAACTGAAATTCTGATTTTGAAGAATTTTAATGACTAGAAAACATGCTTGAAACGTTCATACGTTGATGAAGTTAGGTTTAGTTGCTATGGTTTCGTGCTCTAACAAATTCTTCTATTGTAGATATTCCATAGTATGGGGCAATATGGCGGCTTATTGTTCACCTAATATGATCAATAGAAATAAGATATAATATCACCATACATAGTATTCTGAAAAAACAACTTTCTTATTCAATAGATCCTAACAAAGGACTCAGTGACTGTTGCTGTTGACGCTGTCATTTATGCGCGTATTTTCGACGCTACTATGTCAATTATTAACGTCGAAAATGCGCATGCGTCAACCAAACTCCTGGCTGCCACAACTTTGAGAAATATCATGGGGACGAAAACATTATCCGAAGTATTGAGTGACAGGGAGACAATTGCTCATATGATGCAGGTAGACTAAAAACTGACGATGTACATATTGCATGTTTTTCCTTCCCAAATGCTGCATTCCAGATTGAACCAAACCACCTGTATGCTTTACCCATGAAACAGCTATATTCCATTAAAGCAATTTATATTTTACCATTCAGAATTCTCATGTCATTTGGACTGCCTTTGATTATTTCACTAAGTCTGGTTTGCTTCATAATGATGAAATTATTTTAATTTGAAGAGTTGGTTTTTGTTTTTGATATGTTATTGTTGGTTTCAAGGGAGAGATAGAAATTGATTCAGTACTTATGAGTGTTCTCAATTCTCTGCTGCTTGTTATAATCATTACCGGAACATTACTGGCTGTTAACTATTAGAAAATGGCTGCCATGTAGCTTATTTGGATTTGACTAACTAAGCACAATGGTTTAATATTAGTGTCAATATTCCCTTTTCTCTACTAATTTCTGAATGTCTGATTTTCTGCTTAAACACTGAGTTTGTTATTTTGGTCTGCTTCTTTAACTGAATTATCTAAGTAAGTATCATGACTCTGTTGGATTCCAACCCACAACTGTCAGGTTGAGCGTTTGCGCCTTATCCTCAGCATGATTGCATCCCTTAAAGAGAGAATGGATAAACTGATGTACATTGTATCTGCCTATCACTGCAGAATGATTTCCCCAGTCATCAGACAGCAGTTTCACTAAACTTGTTAATATTATACTTTTCTCATGCCTTTTAGCATCTTGCTGATAAAAAAAGACAATTATACAGAAAATTTTTAAACTTAAGCTATGTCTTGATTGCTACTTAAGTGCCAGTTCATCTTCATTTGATGTTTGTTATGCTTTTTACAAATACACATAATATTTTTAATGTTAGTATTGGCAGTGGCTGTGGTCTAGTGGTTAGTGCGCTGGACTTGTAACCTGGAGATCCGGGTTTGAATCCCGCTCGCGGCAGGACATACCCTTCTATGAAATTTGATAAAAATGTTGATTTTCCTCCGTATGTAGAGAAGTTGCCGGCTCCTTGTGGAAGGGTAAGTTAGTACTGGTTAGTATGCAGTCCAGGAAAACTGGTTAGGTGAACTGGTCGCCCTACATAACTGAAAAATTGTTGAAAAATGGCGCTAAACTTCAGCGATAAGAAGTCACATACAAACAAACTATCATGTTAATATTAAGGTACTCAATAAGAATGAGGTATTGTTGGAAATTATCGGACCAGGATGCATACTTTTATGTCCAAAATTCTTGAAATTTTATTTGAGATTAAAACTGTTTAAAGTGTAATAGAATAAATCCAGATACCGATGTGTCTGTGTGTGATTTATGTCAACCTTTTTGTGTCTGTGAATAACTTTTGGCTGTTCATCTTATCACAGAGGATAAAAGATTTATGTCTCGCTACAGCACCGCAGTTAATGAATAATTCTACCTCATTCATTGACCTGTTAATATACAGATATTTCCTGTTAAATGTCTGTGAATAAGTTTTGCTGTTCATCTTATCACAGAGGATAAAAAGATTTATGTTGCACCAAAATACTGCAGTTAATGAATAATTCTACCTCATTTATTGACGTGTTGATATACAGATATTTGCTGTTCAATGTCTGTGATATTAATTGTTATATTTAATCATTTACAGTCAACTTTGGATGAAGCCACTGATCCATGGGGAGTGAAAGTTGAACGTGTGGAAGTGTATGTATACATTTAATCTATAATTTGTATTGTGTATTCCCAAAGGACAACATTTATTATACATTAGTGTGTTAGTTTATCAATTGACCTTCAGTGTTTAATCTAGTTCATAAATACGCAAACTTGATGTCAAGATAAACGATTGTGCGGTGACTAATTGTTTCATATAAAGTTCTCTGCATCATGTACCAGTACTTAATTGAATTTATGTAAAATGTAGTAATGTTCATGAGTGGTCAATCAAGTTAATATATAATTGCCATATTGACTGCTGTATAAGGTTATCACTTTTTTGCTGGTCACCCAATTTTTGTTAGAAACTTGTAACTTGTTTTTTTATGTATAATGATTTAAAATGCTGTCACTTAGAAGAGGCAAGTTAGATTTGTACACAATTTTACTTTATTTTGATCACTTTTTTTATGTTTTACTCATAATTCATACAATAAATGAAATTGTTCAGTGAAATATCAGGGTTTAATGACAGTGAAAAGAACATTTAATGTTTTATTCATAACAGGATGCCAACTTTAACATCGTTTTAATGATAATATTCCGAGTTTGTAGCTCCAATGTAATCCTTAGGGTTTGTTATAACTATTCACCCTACACAATCTTAATGCTGACTACCTGTGCCCAATTGTATAAACATTGGTTAACTTTAACCAAATGGTTAATTTAACCCAAGGTTTAATTTAACCATTTTGGTTTACTGACCATTAAAAAAATTATTTAAACATTTATAAAGGGCTGCCATTTTTGTAATGGTTACCGTTTATGTTAAGATTTAACCAGCATCTTAGACTTATGTTAGATTTATTTTAGCTTTAACAAAAACAACATTTAGTTAAACTTAAACGAAATTTTCTACAGCAGCTAACTGACAATTTAACGAAAATTATAACCAAAACTCTAGTTTAACCCAGTGGTTAAAGTTAACCAATGTTTATATGATTGGGTGCTGATAAATACCTTGGTAATTATATATTTGAGTGTTACAGTTCAACTTTTCCTCTAGCATAAAATGTCCAATCTTTTGAACTCGACTCAAATTACAGGTATATAATACTTTCTGTTAACATTAAGTTCATACAGGATGTTTTCTATACAGCATGTAGATATCATATGATTATCTATTTTGAAATAGATAAATATTAAGTTTTTTGATGGCCATAAATATTATTGATATGTGGGTTCAGAGAAGTATGTATTAATTCTTCTAGTTAGTTATTCTGTCATTTTCCTTGTATGAGGAAATAATTGGTTTGAATACTTATCAATGAAACCTATTAAGTTTAACACAGTTCAATAATTGTGATATGATTATTTTTAGACAATGATTAAACAATGACAGGATATGGATAATGAAAGTTGGGTTTTCCAGATGAGGCTCGGGAGGGGGTTGACACAATTTTAACTATGCACGTTTATCCACATGTATGGCCATCCTGGTTTATTAAACATTACATTTATTAATCTATATTGTCTGAAGAAAGACTCTTGATATCTATCACAACTATTCACATGATTCTTATCAAACTGAAAACATACATATTGCCTGATATTTTGCTTGCTCTATATATTCATGCTGTATGTTTCAAATCAAGGCTTACATGACTTCTGCACCAAGCTACCATAACGAAAAGATTAGAAATATAATTAAGCCCTTGCTTAGTAATTCAACATACTGAGTATATATTTAATATATCGTTCTATGTTATATTTTATTTGTGTTACAGTAAGGACGTCCGCCTCCCAGTTCAGATGCAGAGAGCTATGGCTGCTGAAGCCGAGTCTGCACGTGAAGCTCGTGCTAAGGTAAGCATTTTCAAAAGCAAATAAATCTTTTTAATATGAGATTTTTCTTTTAGATTTTATTGTAATTGTCTGGTAATTGTATATTTTTATACAAGATTGAGTTTCAGTTAATTTTTGCTGTTCTTTTAAAATGAAATCAAATTTACATAGTTCCATATCAGTGGATAAGCAAGAAGCACTCAAACATTTACGGTACTAATATTGCAATATTTATGCAGTGCGGTATTAAATACAAACACCTTAAAATTTTAAATACTGCTATGAATTCACTTGTCAAGCGTAACACATGTCTCAAGAAAGCTACTTTTCCTAATCAGGTATAACTAATTTATGGCTTGTGCATTTTCTGTTTGAATAACGATGATCAAGTTTGGTTAATGATTTGATATTGCAACTGTTGCGGGATTACTTACAGCCAGCATTTTATGAGATTGCTCATGGAATATTCATACCATATCTGTGTGTGCATCTCAAAATATGATTTAAAATTCCATTTTTTTGTGCTCAATGGTTAATATATCTATTGATTAAAATGAAAACTGTCCAACCCTGACAATTATCATACACAAGTTTTCACCAGTGAATATTTCCAGAGTTGCATTAAAGAAAGGTTCTTCTTGATCATAATTCTGTGCCTGTGGATAAATGTGTTTAGTGATCTGAGGTTTAATTGTAAAGTGAAATGTCATTCTTTTGATTTCACCCCAAAATTTATGTTACAATATCTAACCATGGGCAAAAATTGAACAGTACTAATTGTACTGTTAAGTGTATGTTGTTATTATAAGTATATGAGACAAGTAAAAATATTATTTCAAACCAGTTTATTTTTTCCCAGCCATTTAATTATCGAGCAAGTATGTAATCATTCTTACAGATATGCAATTTAAATATGAAAATTTGTTTCATGTATTAACCAAGACAATTCAGAATACCATTTGGTTAGTCTTATTGTCTTGCCTCTGTGTTCATTTCTTTAGAACTGGAGATATCCTTGTTTATGCTTTTTTTTAACCAAATAATCATGCATCTTTTTATCTACTCATTAGGTCATTGCCGCTGAAGGAGAAATGAAGGCGTCTCGATCATTGAAGGAAGCAGCTGATGTGATGAGTGAATCTCCATCTGCCCTTCAGTTGAGATACTTGCAAACTCTCAACTCCATCGCTGCTGAGAAGAACTCAACCATCATTTTCCCTCTCCCAATTGATATGATCGGCCAGGCCTTGAGACGCTAAGTTAGTTGGGTAGCTACTACAGACTCACTGATGTCTCACGGTCTATCGATCATGTGACATGTTTTTGTCAAGTGCTTTATTGATGGTTTAGAGAACTCTGGGAATGTAGACATTGATATTAGTAGAGGATAGAAGAAAATGTTTAATGTTGTAATCTTTTAATTTTTTTTTGTGGAATGTAACATTAATAAACACCTTTTAACTATAATGATACTGGTGTAAAAACAGCTTATGGTAAGTTAAAATAAAATATTCTATACAATTGATCACAAACCCTAGAATATCATATATTCCTCTATTTTCTAATACATGTATATATATATGTATGTTTGTTATTGTGTCAAAACTGTAAACTGTGTAGTTTCGGATACATATTATTTATAAGCCATTTTTTCCAAATACATTCCAGCTTTTTGGATTTGTGTCCATACTTTTTTTATCACTGCATAGATTCATGAGACAAACCGCAGTACTGAAAATGAATTATCAAAAAAAAATCAAAAGTATTTTTGTTAAAAAAATTTTTTTTGCTATTCATCCAGAAGTATATGTTGAAAAACAAATAATGGCATAATATGTATACAGTGTGTGTATATTTTGTAACTATTTAATAATCAGCATTTTTTACTCATGTGTGAATGTAATTGTTAATTCATACCTTTTTGTTTGTTCTGTACCAGCTTTGAAATATCTTTATGAAGGCTGTAGTTAAATATATTGTTGCGTTTTTCATAAAAATTCTTTTTCTCAGATAATTTGAGTTTTGTTTTTCAAATTATTTTATCAATGTTCAAGTTATAACTTTAAAAGAGCACATATGTTAAATGTACATGTATAGATAATATGCAAATGATTTTCTATCTTGGCTTGTAATTTGTCAGACATTACTTGTTCTCATATTTGTTCAAATCTTTATTTGAACAATATTTGCTATTACATGTAATCATAGCATTATACAAGACTAAGTCAGGATGCATATTAATGAACAAACTGCTAGACTCTCTGGTTTCTGGTAAGGTCTTACGCTGCTTGTTCAAAATTCTAAAATATATTTCTTCATAGTTTAAATATCTTTTCTTAGTTTTGACATTTTTTTGTATGCAAGTTATGTATTGTTTTAATAAAGCACGTCTGCTACATTCATGTGTTTGTATTTTATTTTCCTTGTAATACGTTTGTATTGTTTGTTTAAACATACAAGTTACATAGATTTGTCATTTAAGCAATCTGTATCAGGCTATTTTGTGGAAAAATGTAGATTTACAGTAATGAAACCCAGACTTTAAACAGTGGGTAGGTAGGTAGGCATTTCTCTTGTTGTCAACATTATATGCTTGTACTGAAAACAGAAAGTTGTAATGAACGATTTTTGTCAAAATCACCAAATTTTCTTGGATTCGGTCACATAACTGCTAACCAAACATTTTTATGGATGGCCTCAGTAATGTTGGCAATTACATGATTAAAAGTTTTCTGAAACCTCCGGGTTTTCCCAGGTCCGGACCCTACTGGCTTTTACTGTTTCCGTGGCACCAAGGTTAAGATTTCCGTTTTTTTTTGGAAAATTTTCAACTTTTACCCATGCAATTATTCCATATTTGTGCCTAATTTAAATTGTCTGAATATATGATAGAATCTTTTCACTGATATCCCCAGCAGTTCTAAATCAAGAGAGTCTGACAATGAAATATGTGATTGTGGTATCAAGTCTTAATTTGCTAAAATGCATAAAATATCTATGTAATGATGCATTCCAAAGTGAGTTGTTGATTCAATGTAGGAGAATGTATGTCTATTCCTAGGTTTTCTAATTTTCTTTCCATCAAACTGTTGTTTTTACTTATAATTTTACACATTTACTGCAGAATTTCACCAGTACCAGTAATATGAATAGAATTCTAGATTCCTCCTTATTTTTGTAAAGTCATACGTGTATCAGCTCTGAAAATGGAACACCATATTATCAAAATTTGAGAAGTCAGTTATTTTATCAAGCTGATAAAAAATTAAACTACAGATATTTGTCGGCTACTCACATACATTTTAAAAATGACCTGAAAAATACACATCACATGAAATACCCTCATGCTAATCGTTGGAATATTTAAAATTGAATGCTCAAGCATTAATGTATTGGATTTAATGACACGAAACAAGCAGACAGGAGAATTCATAATTACATGCATATTCAGACTGTACGAGTGTACCTAATTATTTATATACAAATACAACATTCCAACAGCTACAAAATTAATGTGCATACAGTAAAACTTAGAGGCCCATGTTCACTATTGAAAACACCTCCTTATGAAAACCACTTATTTTCAAATCGATTTTATATTTCAATTTGATATTGAGACCACTCCAATATTAAGACCATTTACATTGGGCCAATAGATGATTCTCGTAATAAGGTTTTACAGTAGTACACAAAGACTGTGTTTAACAACTCATATTTAAGATTCCAAAATGATCAATTATCCTGTAATGTTAAATGCTGTATTGTTAGATGCTTAACATCATTTTAATTGATGGTGCTTTAACCCTTTGCCTCATAAGCATACTTTGAACTCTTCTAAATTCAAAGCACATATACAAAACATCAACTTATTTAAGAAAATTGGGTTATTTCTTCTTTAAACATAAATCATTTATAAGTGAAACAAAATAATTTTCGGCAGGTTTTTTAAATTTCGTGTGTCCTAGATACTTAAGTGCATGATAGTGATTCAGACTGAACATACATGTAACTTGATATACATGAAGTCTCATCACCGGTGATGAAATTCTCAAGTATGTTTTGTGAATACTCTGTGTACATCTGAAATAACCTTTTCATTTTAAAACTACATTGCTTTCGTGTGTCGTCATTAGATTGATGTTTGGACCACACGCACCCATATCTTTTTGGGTTTTTGTTGAAAGAATAATATTCTTTAAGATAAGGTGAATTTGGTATAAGCTTGTCCTTGTGTGTGTCTAGCTGAGTGTGTATCAGTTCATCATATTTTAAACACGATAAAATTGTGTATAATTTAGGTTCAATGTTCTTACACGCATGTTTCTCGTGGATAACGTGATGTAATGGAATATGTAATCTTATTTCCTTCGCGTATTGGCTAAATTCGGTCTGATAGTCGCATGCACTGTATTATAATAGTTCCAATCATTTTCCTGTATACATGTTCGTAGATACAGAATGGTATTATTCCAGGTTAATTACGACAGTCCTGGCGTTTCATATTCGTTGACAAGGTTGAATTTTGCGTGCTTGCCGCCAACACAGCAATACCAGATCGATTTGTAGTGAAGTGATGCCTTTGTGGCAAAATGGATGACGGATATTTCTTGCCTTTCTCTTCATATACATGAGGTTAGTTTCTATTTAACATTTGTTTCACTTTTGTTTTGATAATGGTTGGTAGTCATAGAACGTTGTTTTGCAAAATAATAACAAATTCAGGATCATTTTTAGTCTGGTATTGGTAAAAGCATTGCTGTCATATTAATATATTTAATAATGGGTAAGATTATTTTGAAGCTTTCAGTTTAAACGACACAGACGCAATAGAGCAACTGTTAAGTGACGTGTTTCCTACGTCGTTTATTTTTATAACCAAGGCATCAAAATGTTTGTTTACGAGACCCAAACTTTTAACTGTGCTAGCCAGGTTATTATGTGCATGTTTTGAAAAAGAAAACTGGAGTAAAGAAAGAAGGATTTTCTTGCCAAAATAAAATCGCTAAAATATTTTCTGTTGGGAATTTTTGGAAGCGACTTCGTAAATATTTGTTATGTGATCTGCATGACTGACTGAACTTCGACTCATCGGAAAACAAAACAGAATGACACTGGTTGCAACTAAATACCAAACGAGTCCAGTAGCTTGATGCAGAACTGTCCAAGTATTGCCAGTATATAGACGAAGAGCACGAATGGGAACATAGTGCTGTCTAAAAAGATTTGCGATCGTCTGGGCATTAACCCCGTAATGCCAAACAGTAATGGTTGCTGGTACAAAATAATTACGTGAGCGAGTCTACATTATGCAGCGACACTTAACGTTAAATGTCCGGTTTTCGTACGATCTCGGAGGGATCCAGTAATATTGTAACGATTCGCCAGATTTTGAATAATCTGTCCTGAACAGCAAAGTTGGCGTGCAGCTTTTATTTTCTTTTTATGCGACATTGTCACTGGGATTTAAGGCCGTATTTCAACATTTTTTTTTCATTTATATACGGCGACCGGTTCACCTAACCAGTTTTCCTGGACTGTATATTAGCCAGTACTAACTTACCCTTCCACAAGGAGCCGGCAATTTCTCAGCATATGGAGGAAAATCGACAATTTTGTCAAATTTTCATAGAAGGGTGTGACCTGCCGCGACCGGGATTTGAATTCGGATCTCCGGGTTACAAGGTGTGCAGCTTTATTCATCATAGATCCTGCTCGGTGTATACAGATAACCTTATTTCTGTGATTTCCAAAAGGACGCAGAGTTGAAACACTTATTGCTCTACGCATGCTACGTAAGCAAAACGTTTTTCCGCCTAAATGAACGAGAATTTTAAAAAGAGTTGCATAATCGTTATACACGATAAAAGCATGATAAACACGAGTAACACAAGAATATGTTTGCTAGCCAAACATATAATTGAAACAGACGAAGTGTAAAGTATTCATTTTGGTCAGTGTACCTCCAATCTTCTACTTGTAAATAATGACTTATGACTGAATGATTTATTCATTTTATATTTATTTCAGATTTCATAAATCAACGGGATAGCGATAGCAGACTTTTATTAGCCTTGCAGTTTAGATAATTCTTTGTGTGAAGAAGTGTATTTTTCTTTCTTATTGTCTGTTATACGTACGTACACTTGCTTACTTTTATATATGACCGGTTGGAACTTGCCAACATAAACAAATTTACCTATTCATATTTTTTGTACGTAATTGCCAGTACTTAATTACTTGTGCTTTGTACTTTCTTCCTTAGTTAATTAATTACCATGATTGAATTTCAGGGCAAACAAGCGTATCATAACATCTAAGCTGAACTTAAATCGTGTGGCCTTACGTATGTCGATGTATTTTTAAGTGGAAAATGTAGTTTTCCAAAGTGCTTTTTTACTGTTGTGGTTAATATTAAGTGTTTATGGTGTTTGTGCTTAGTGTAAAGTGTTTAGTGTTTGTGCTGAGTGATTGATCATAATATTTGTGCTTAGTGCGTTATATTTTTGTGATAAGGAAAGAAATTGTTCGTGTTGGAAATAGTGAATATGGAATATCTTTCGGATTATTTTAGGATAAATTTGATGAAGTAGGTGGATTTTCTTGAACACTGCACTTAACTTTCACAATGCCAGGTCCCTCACACATTTAACTTCACATGCACAATTTTTAGGATTGTGAAGTATCTCAAAACAATATCTAATAAACATATTTCAGTTATAAAACTTGGGCCACTGAGCTAATTTTAGATTCAACTCAGAAATTCAGTTATATTGCCGATTTCAAATAATTTCTGTAACGTATATATTATGAAGTTAATAAGATGTAATTGTCTGTTTAATTCCAACAAAACATTTCAGTTTAAGATATTTATCTTAAAAAAATGTCTGTAACACATATATCACACAAAAAAACATGGGGTCATTGAGATAATGTTAGCTCCAACTCCTAAATTCAGTTAAATTGGCTATACACGATTAACCTCTACTACATTTGAGGTTATTCAAGTTTGAATTAAACATGTACAGCAGAGACTATGGTACATGGTCTCATTCATTCTCATTTAGACGTTTGTAATGAGTTGTTAACGAACATTCCAGTCTATCAGATAGATAGATAGACTACAGAAAGTACAAAATCATGCAGCTAGACTGGTGACCAATGCCTCATTTGATCAATCAAGCTCTGAAATCCTAAAAAATCTTCCTTGGTTACCAATTAGAGCAAGGGTTATGTTTAAAGTTGTAGTCCTTGTTTACAGAGTTGGTAATAAAATAGCGCCAGCATATATTGTTGAATTCTTCAACTGTACGAACACAATTTACTGCCTAAGATCATTTGGAAGCCCTCAGTTTGCTGTTCCTAGAAACAGGACCAAAATAGCAGATAGGTCATGGATGAGTATACTGGGACCAAAATGGTGGAACACTCTCCCGTGTTGCTTGAAATGTGTTTCGAATGAAAGCCAGTTCAGACAAAAACTCAAAACATATTTGTTCTCAAAATTCCAGAAGAAACTTACTAAACTGTAAAAAGTTTTAGACTGACTTTTGAATGGACCATGTGAAGCGCAATCGAATACCGGCATAATTTTTTTGCGCTATATAAATGGACTTATTTGTATGTCACATTAACAGGTCGCACTTGAATAATATTATACACAAGCACAATGAAATATGGTTGGTGTTAGATCCACCCTGAAATTTCGGCTCACTAGCAGTAACAAACAACAAATAATAAAATTGATTTACCGAACTCATTACATATTCAGCACTGTGGCTCAAGCAGAAGAACAATATAAAACAAATTCATAAAGTAGGATGTTTTTCTACTAAAACATGTTCGCGAAATAAACAAATTTGCTCGACGGTGTGTTTTCAATTTTTCGTAGAATGAAGTCATTTATAAGATGATTTATGAACCAAACTATGTTCACGAAACAAACACATGCGCGATTGATTGTTTTAAACTCATTTCTGCGGAAAAAATGAATGGGGGACGATTATAAACCAATCATTTTCCAGAATTAACAAATGGGAGTGTTTTCAATTAATTTCCATAGAAAGAATTCATTAAATAGGATGTCTATGAACAAACTCATGCTCCCAGAAATGAAATAAATTAACGTTGTTTTAAATGATTTGATGGAATATCGTAATAAAGATGAAGTGCTTGAACTAAATCATACTAAAGAAAGAAAAAAATGTGACGGGCTGTTTTTAATTAATTTCCATATAATAAAGTAATGCTAAAGGATCTTTTGAACCTTAAGTTTCTAATCTAAAAATAGGACCAGTTTTAACGCAAGTTATAAAGATGTTAACTACAAAAGTAGTTTTATTACCAAATATGTATACTAAATAACCAATCAAGACGCACGGCATGTATGATACGCAATCTCATACAGATATATTGATAATCTAGCGTATTTTCAAAAATAATAGTCTATGAAACAAGTAAGCAAAGCTCGCGACATAAACACCATTCATTTCGATCCTAGAAATTGACAATTTAGCGCGTGTTTTTAACCAAAACACCTCATATAAATTGATACGCATGTCGCGCGATATGTATATATATACTATTGGTTGACAACGTTTATTCCAAAATTTCAATTGATTTTGGATGAAATAGTGTATGTAAAATAAATATATTTATAAATTTATAATAGATATGTGTACCGCGATTGTTGTTTATAGTTTATTTTCATGAAATAAGTTCCTTAATTAGTCAAAAGCATGTTCATCGAATAAGCGTCCGTTCCAGCCACTTTGTTTAGCAATCATTGACTTGAAATGAGGTTTGGTATTAGATTGCTTTTACTCGAAATCGTTCAATTTGAATAAATATGCAGTGTGTACATTTTTAGAAATGGTTCTCATTAAATAGATACATTAATTATGGCGTTTCAGGAAAATCATATCATGTTCATTAGATGGATATGCGTACCTCGCATGTAGTTTACGATTTAATGCGATTCAATGCGTAGGCTGGTGAATTTTTGACCATCATTATCGGTGAGCTGTAAGTGCACGATATATTAGCACCAGATACACATTTAAGTTTATTAGGCACATGCAAAGTGTCGTACCTCTGTATCTATTGTATGATTGATGGAAAACGGTTGTAACTTGATTAACGTACAATTTATATACGTGATGTAGGATCTTTATGGAAAACTGTTGTGATACCGATAATTAATTCACTCATTACGTAATGATTATGTTATCATTAAGATTTTATCAACATTTGTACTGTTCAACAGTGCCAGTTCTTAGAAAAGTTTTGAATACATTTATGTTTATTGAGTTTCCATATTTGTGTGCAGACTTTGTTTAATTTTTATGGATATATCAGCTCAGCAAGTCTCCGTAGTGGTATTTAATGTTTCATGGCTTATAATGCCAAATTTACAACATGTACAATGATTTCACTTGCCAGGATATGATGGCATTACGATGTAGAGGCACTGATTAAGGCTTTAAGACTACAATGTCAATTCATAGCGTCTCAAATTTAGACACATGCTGATCATGACCATCTGGATGTTGGTCTATTGGCCTGAAGTTAGTAATGCATGGAGTTGTTTTACGTTTTGGCGCTGATAGACAGGCATATATCTCAACCTTTACATCAGTAACGGAATTTTGGCAATAAGGACACTAGAAAACGGTCCACCAAAGTTACTTCAGGGGTGGAATTTATTTCCTAACATGTAAAGAATGTAAAGAAAGTTATTTCCACTTTCACACTGACACATATTTTCACAAAGGTTTGACCAATCCTCATAAATCTTTACTGGCAACACCAGTACTCATAGTTGTTCACGAACTATGCTTCTTTTATCAGTTACCCACGAACGTCTAAAGCACTCGTAAGGTGTTAAGTAGTTTTCTGAACGTGTGATACTAGGTAGTGTTAGTCAGTGTGAGAGCATGTTTGTGTTGGTGACAGAACTTAATGCAACTTTTGTATCACTTATGTATCCTCAGCTGGCTACAGCGTTGAATTGGTTAAGCTACGATCCTTAACGATTCCTGTATTCATATATTCATTAACACAAAGACTTATCATCAATGAAATAATCTTTCCGTATGTAATTGTTTGCACAGTACTGCATAGACTGTATATCATATATTTATATTTTTCTTACACATAGCTTTTTAATGTTTACTGTATGTTGTATATATATATACGTTTTGCTCTCCGAATACGGAAGAAATAAATCTGTTCGTCCCGTCCCGACCTACCTTCCTGTCTGATGTATGCAAAAAGTACAACGGCATCGCTTATTAGGCATTAACAGCATCTTAATACACGTATAACTATGTGCTAAAGCCACATATATATCCTTTTACCTGTTATGTCAACTTAATATTTTCTTAGTATTTATATACATGTATTATCAACAATGTAAAATGTGTGGTATAAGTATCACAGTTGATGCCGTTTACTTTGTAAATACATGTAAGTCAGGGGCGTAACCAGGATTTTGAAAGTGTTACGCAGATCTCGGCACAAAGTGCCGATGGGGGAGAGTATGGGAGGGGGTATCCCCCTCCTATGGTGCAAAAAAAATGAAAAAAAGGGACACGAAAAGACGCATTATGGTACATTTTAAGACACGCATATAGTGAGATATATTGTTATAAAAAAGGGAAATTAATCAGTACAATTGTAGGAATAAAACCTCTCCAATAGGTCTCATCAGGCGGTGATGATTATATAATTTGATGTCATAGATTTCCCCGCGACGTTTTTTTTTTGTTTTTAGTGTTTTTATTTTTTTTATCCTTTTTGTATTTTTATTTAACTTTTTTATTCAGACCGATATATATGTTTCTTTGCTTTCGCTGAATGCTTTTGATCTCGTCATTTCCTTATTTATCAAACACAAGTGCGATTTGTCGATGCCCAAACGCATCGAAATCACGTAAAACCCGGTCGATATCGATCTCGTGATTGCGATGAATATGTATCAGAGCTAGCCCAGTCAACCATTCCTCGGTCATCGTATTTCTTAGATACGTTTTAAGTCGGCGAAGGCTACTAAATGACCTTTCAGCAGAGGCCGTGGACACAGTGACATAGTCAGAAGGATCTTCAGCACAGCATGTATGTTTGGATATAGTTGATATATTTCATCAACTGCCTTTGCCAGACCTTGAATGGGCGAATCGGCTGCAAATCTCTTCCAGACGTCAAGTTCAGCATCTATTGCCTGGCAATCTATGAACGGAGAATACTCCTGCTTAATATCGGCCCACATTTCGGGTGAAAGCTGCTGGAATTTTGTTGGCAAAAGATACTGAGCGTTCAGTCTTGCAGTCGAGAGACACAGTCATGCAGTTGGGACAAAAAGTGATCCATGAATGGTACAAACATATTCAACCTCCAATATTCCTTTGGGGTTTCTGCGGCTATGTTATTTCTGTGTTTTTGCCTTGCAGCAACACGAGGCTGACAGACATTGATGTCATGCTCAGTTGCCAAGGGTACAGCCTTCTGCCAAAGTCCTCCAAAATGCCCAATGTCATTGCGTCTCTCGACCAGCAACCCATAAAGAACTTTAGCATGCTGTGCTGCTTTGACCAAGTCACATTGTGGATCTTGCATTGAATCCGTCAAAGGATTCAGTGTGTCTAAGGGACCGCTGACGAAACACAAAGCGACAACAAAGTCAAAAGACAGGACAGCCTTTTGAAGGCTTGACGCTGTGGACATAGTTTTGGTGTCCATGCCAACTTTAAGGTCAGTAAGTGTTTCTTTAATTGGTTTGAAGTGTGTATAGAAAGCAGTGATGCCCATTGTGGTGGATTACATAATTGAAGGCACCGAAAGTGTCCAACATCGCGTCGCACTCCCGTATTCATGATTTGTCGCAACAGCCTCTTGTAGGTTGAATGATAGCGTAATGACCCCTGTGTCCTTTTTATACGGACGGAGGGAACTAAATAAAACATGTATACTTTATTAACAATATGTAGATTAGATGTTTCAAGACAAGCAAAATAGAATATCAATCACTTCACACATTATGTTAGTGTCAAACTTCAATTTGAGTGTCCCTAACTCAGCAAATCATAAGACAGTTTATAGTAAATCACAACTAATCACGGTGATGATGTCATGCATGATACATTATTGATAAAATATAGAGCAAAGTGTTTTCAAAAGGTTTGCATCCCTCTGAGGTAACAGAAGCTGGATTTACCAACGGCACCACGGAGTGCGTATATAAAGTACCTCCTTTTAGTCTCAGTAGCGGGGCACCACCAGTTTATGAGATATGTAACTGCTTATGTACTTGTTACACATATTATAATTTTGCACGGTCGACTAAGCAGTCCACATATAATTCGTACAAATGTACGGTACAAGGAAACTCAGGCACATTTTTTTCAATTTGCCGCAATAGACATGTTTTTTTTTCACACTGGATGATGTTTTCTAACTTAGGGCTACGTAACTAAATTCTCCGCTCGTACTCCCATCGTTGCATGGCTCACATTTGTCTAAAGAATATGTTTCCAACTGTACTTTCCTGAAATAAACCACTGTTAATGTAATCATACAAAATATAAACAAGGTTGTACTTCAGCAGAATTCTATATATATCCGGGATAAACACGCAGCACTGGTTGTCATATTTCAAGAATCGTGAAGGCCGACTTGCGAAGATTCTTTTTGCTTAAAATGTGTTCGACGTCTGCACATATGACCAAGAAATAGATTTTTTTTTACTTCTGTTACATTTTATTTTGCAGATTAATTGCACTAAATGTAATGTCTGTATTTGTATGTACAGGAAAATGTGTTTTAAGCAGAATCTGTGGAAAACCTCAAGTGAACGTATGTCTGTATTTGCACTCCACAGTTCACAGCAATAGAGTGCCTTTGATACGACAATGGACAATTCTCATGGTTATACGGATTAAGACCGAAAGAGGTAACCTGCTCTCATTAACGCTCAATATGGTTCCTCCTAGTTTACGAGAGGTGTCCTGTATCATTCTACTTGTAGACAAGTACTTATCACAAATCAATCCCAGATGAGTGTATGTCTCAGCTTCACATATTACGTCATTACCTAGGGTCAAAGGTTATAAAACTTGAGAATAGTCCCCAAGCTCAAATCTCATATCTCGTCGTTTAATGTTTTTGTCGTGAAAAATTACCGTGTCCGTTGTAGACAGGTGTTCGTTGTTTACGGGTGTCCGTTAGCAGAGGTTAAATAGATAGATATAAAGCACCAATAATTCAACACTAACTTGAATTTTAATTTTCTCCTTCCACATATTTTGGAACTGGTTTTCAATACTTATTCTGTATTTCAACCTGCAAATCAAGACCATTCATGAAGGTGGTCTTTGTATCAAGGTTTTACTGCACACTTACTGGAAGCAAACCAATGATGTTCATTTATTGTAAAAAAATAGGAAGCGCTCTTAATACTTATGATCTTAAGTTTAGATCGTGTACGGTAAAATTGTCACCAATTTGTCGGGGCGTCGCTGTATTTTCAAAAGATTGGACAAGGAGAATTTCAATTATCTAAGAAATCACGTTAACAAAGCCGGTGTTTGTTTTCATACGTATGGTTGTAACTGTGGAATTTCATTGACGGATCTGTGTGTGTAGTTGTAGTAAAATAGCCATGTGAGACTAGTTGAGCTAGTATGGGATAAGAGAAAATTAAGACCAGACGTTTTGATTGATGAAGGGCATTTATTAGAATGCCAGAAAATTCCAAGTTAGCATAAAATAATATAATATATATACATACATACAACAAAAGTTCAACGTAACAACAATAATAACGAATTGTTAAAAACATGACGTATATCATATGCGTCATAAATAACACGTTGAACAGAAAACTGAAAATCGAAATCCCATACCTGGGTGATAAAAACACCAAACCGGCTTCACTTGCTAAGTCGCCACCCAGAGGCTAATTGTAAGATTGTCAAGAATGACTAAATGACACTATAATGTAAAGAGGTACAAAGCCGATAATTTATAGAGAAATGGAGTATGAATATGCTTAAAAGTCCTGAATAATATTGCGATATCCTATGTAGGTAGTTAACGAAATTAAAGTTTTGAAAATGAAGTATGACAAGGAAGGGGGTGACTATAAACACAACAGCATCAGACAAAATCTAATAAATACATTTCAACGAATCTGATATTGACCCTAGTGTGATACGAACAAAACAGAAATCATATGTTCCTTGCATTAAAGATCCATAATAGGTAGTATTAATAATGAAGTTTTAACACAAAGTCAATCACAATTTTATATAATACAGAAAATAAAGTAATCACTTAAGTGCCATACATACATGGAAACATCACTCAGATTGCCAAATAAAATAATAAGTGTTATATATAACTTAGTATCATAAATTAAACGTGCAACCATCGCAGGATTGGATTGTCTTAATTTTCAGCAACATATGACGAGTTAGCCATTATGAATAAACTCCATAAAGTAAGAGACTGTTGCCTATCACCACTGACCTGAGTCACGGGGAGCTGGACCAGGTTCTGTATGTTGTGGCTCTGGCTCAGAACGATCATTCCGAACATGCCGCATCTCGTTTTCATGAGTCATATCCAACTTGTGTATGAAATTAGAAAGCGTTCAATATTTTACCTAATAATGAAAATTGACGTATCTTTTTTTCTGTATTGATGTTTTGAGTGTGAGAATAGTGTACTTTTATTATATCAAGTATGCGGCGTTCAGACAGGTGTTTGAACCTACGATCATAATGAACCTGGCGACTTTTTTCTTTTCAAGTAAAAGTTAAAATCTTAAGTCTCATAACAATATAGCAGCAATAATAATGATACCTTATTTCATTATCAGTCACATTTTTTCATTCTGTCATTAATTTTCTCGGTCTTGTGGACAGTCGATCTATCAGCTTCTTGTTGGTCGAATTTGTATACAAATCTCTTACAGTCTGAGGTAGGTGGTCCATGTCCTGTTTGATATCGTATAAGACGTCGGGCCATCTCGTTGGGTACTCTCTGTATGCACGCAGAAGAAGTAGTGTCTTTCTTTTAGAAAATATAACTGCCGACTTCCTTTTCGGTAGCGACGTTTTCTTCCGAAAAATTCGATAAACATAACTACATGTTGTTAATGCAATAACTAATACAGTATGAATCATCGTTTATGTTCGGTCTTATTATCCTTGTCGTGCCTTTCAAAATGTAAATGTTAATATAAGTGTTTAGCATAAACATTTACTAAGTCAGTAAAATTTATGAAAAAATTATATAATCATGTTTGTGAAAATTCAATGAATTTGTGATTACAATAACATTTTAAACTTAATAGCATTCTTTGTCGCTTCGGTATAAGCTTACACACATAAAACACCCCCAAAAACTTGCGAATTTTACCATTTTAATCTGTGTAGTGATCATTCATTCTAATGCTGAACTACCCTTAACTGGATTTAGTTTGTGTTCTTATTTCAGATATGAATGAAGAACGCAAACGACCTTTACTTTAGGCATTTCAGAATGTATAACAATACATGTGTGGGTCGTGATGTATTTGAATTACTTGCTCACAATAGGTATAACTTTTACCAGATAACCAAAGAAACACTCGGAACTTTAATATCATTACATATTTTTAGGCATTAACCACCAACCATGAACATAATTTCAATAATTTGTTCGACGTCAGCAAATCTACTGTTCATTCAGACTCAGTCTGTCTTTATACCTGTATTCTTTAATAAACTTCAATATTTTGTAAAGTGGCCTGAATAGATGAATGGTTAGTAATTCGAGGGGTAGGGTGTCAGTTGCCCGATGCTGTTGGAGACATAGATGGCACATTGCACGAGATTTACAGGTTAGATACTAAGCCACTGGAGCAGTATTAGACTGGTTATCGAGGGTACTATTCATTCCACATCCAACTTATTGTGAACGTACATGATATAATGCGACACACAGAGTGGCCTTTTGGAATACCAAAATGATGCTCGTCAGTTTGGCCTGATGCTAAAAACTAGGACAGATTTGCCTTGTCTCGCACAATGTGTGTTGCTGGCAGATTTATCCAAATAGACCACCTCTCATCACACCATATACTGCACCACAACTGACTCACAAACCCATACACCAGCACAGAAAGTGTAGAAAACTCAACAAAACAAAAAACAAAGACATCGTGTCTACATTAAAAACGCAATTTCTTAATTAAAAGCGCACAAAATTATCTGATCTGGGATCATTGTGTCCACATCCACGATATTTGTTATCTTTAATTGTAAATGTGTGTGCAAATATTGCTTGCAGACGCAAAAAAATGGGTATTATATTGTAATCGTTAATTCATATCAATCCCTAAACTAACGTATTGTTATTACAGTCATGTATTATTATGTTGATACGACATCTGATATTTTGTCCTTATCCGTATCGTACTCGTCATCGTAGTAAGTAGAAAATGTCTGATAACATCACATTGAGTGTCACTAAAAAAGTGGTCCTGTGGAAAATGGTGCTTTATATATGTAGCGGAGAGCTTTAAATGGACATAACTTAATATGCTGTTGGCGGGATAAGGGGACAATCGTTGTTTTGTCCAATGAATGCTTGTAATGACACATTGGTGAAGATATGCTCGAAACTCGTGAACACTCATAATTGAGATTGATGTTCCCAATACGTATTACGTTGTTAAAAATTTTTGTGAGAATGGAACAATCCTCCGGCACAGAACAGTCCAAAAAAATGCCATTAAAAACATAGCTCTGACCATGCAAAGAGAGGTATTAGGTATTTGGAGGTATTAGGGGCACTAATACGATCTATTTGGACCTTGCATTTGATTTGAAAGCCCCGTTATAGATATAATTAAGTTATAATCCTTACCTATCGACTTGGATGACATTTTTGGCCATATTTATATTTTCACTTTTCAAATACATTATGCGCATATATACATATATAGAGTAGAAAGATAATCAACAGGCCACAAAACAATTACCATTTACCACAAAAAGGGGCATGAATCTCTATAGGTAATATATACCAGAATATTATGTTAATAAGGAAAGCTTAAAATATTTTGTAACTATAATTCATGTTTTTCTCCCGGTGCATGAAAATATATAAAAAGTAGTAAACCACATTTATCATAATAAGGGATCACAATATAATACTAAACATCTAAATATTGATCCAATAGTAGGTAACAAACATTAAAACATTAATTCAAAACAGTAAATTTTCTGTCAGAGCATGTTAATGTAAAACAGTATAGGTCAAGGAATATGTATATTATCATAGTGTAGCATTTTCACTTACATTATGCAATTTAAAAACTTGATATTAATTTAACATGTTATAACCAAGATGAAAGATGTACAATATATTATAAGTAGTAACATGAATGCTGGCAGTATTGCTTTTAGAAACAAATAGTGTAAAGACAATTCCATGAGTAAAATGTTAAACAATTATATACATTGCTGAGTTCAAAATAATGATATTGAACAAACTTGACACATGCAAAAATAAGTTCAAAATCGTTACTATTTAATGTCAACACATTGCTTACTTCTAAGGTTTATAGGGCAAACATTAGAAATGAAAAAAAAATATTTCTACAGCATGAAAATATATCAGTAAATAACAAACCAATGACAAACCCATAAAATATATAAAATACTTATCAACAGAATTTATACTTACTCAATCAGAACATTGTTTAAGTAAATAATATAAGTGCAGTAAAACCCCTGAAAACTGGATATCTTGAAAACCAGATTATCCTGAGAACTGAAATTCTCTAAAAGTCGGATGATTTTTCAAGAACCATTTTTTCTATTCCATAAACAATAGTTCTCTGAAAACTGGAATTCTTGGAAAACCGGACTTTTTCCCCCAGTCCGGAAGGGGTCCGTTTTTCATGCGTTATACTGTATTTAATATCAGCAATAAAGACTAGAATGAAACATGAGAATAATAACATGCTTTATACAGCAATATACATCTATGTAAATAAGCTGACTAGAAGATAATGTGATCACTGGAATGGGTTAAAAAATTATAACATGTACAAAATCCTATGGTTACTCAAAAAGTCTTAGTCACCTTTAACAAAATATTTCAGATATTTTTCTTTTGTAATGTCATAACATCCTAATTTATACAGTAGACATGAATTTTTTAGCTGTTAAATTATTGATACAGGTAATGCTTATTCTTAATACACTTAACACATACCTGTGGAAAAAGATAAACAAATTTGAATTAAAATGGTTTAAATTGTTTACATATCTTTTATATACCATTTATACCAGGTGGTAAAACACACTTACATGACATGAAGAGTAATTATTATTTGTCAACACAACTATACCATTTAGTAACACATAACAAGTGAATAACCACATCACAAATGCAGAAAAAAAGGAATAATAAACATAAACCAACATAAGTTGAACTTTTTCCAATACGTATATTTATAGTCACCACTTATTATGAGGATTTAAAAAAATCAGTAACTCTTCATCATGTTGAAAACTCTGCAATCTTCAATACTTCCAGTGACTTCACAAGGCAGTCTGTACACAAACGATGCCATCAAATTATCATTGGTTGTGGCATCGTTTAGTTTTACTTCTCCAAAAATGTTTTCTCTCTCTCTCAAACAACAAAGCACTCAGTAGCTCCCCATCCTGTTTCATGACTTCAACCTTCAATCTGAATGATTTAATAGATGAACATCCACTACTCATTGTATAAATTCCATCCACAATCTTTTTCTTGTGACATCCTGTAGTATGTAAATATGTTCTAAAATCATAGAGGGTTTGGACAAGTTTTGTTAAATTCTTACAACAAACTATTACAGAATCCAACAAATTTCTTATATGAAGAACAACTATATAAAATTTTGAACAATTATTGTTACAGTGACATGTAAAAACAGTCAAATACAGTCATACCAGTGTTTGCGTCCATCTCCGAATAAAGACCACCCTGTGAATAAAGACCATTCTTTGAAACACTGTCACCGATTACTTAGAACAAACTGACCTCCGAATAAAGGCCACATGCCAATAAAGGCCAAATTTTGTCTTTCCCAAGAGTGGTCTATGTTCATAGGTTTGACTGTATGGTATTTCGATGATTTTACGATTTCAAAACCTTTCACAATTCATTTATTAAAGTTAAAAAATAAATGAAACTTCGATTTTCAAAAATTCAGAATTTTTTTATTTCTTCTTTAAGCGTAGATAGTACAGGTCTGAAATATTACTGACAAGTAGTTGACATGTACAAAAACCAGTGGTAAGGTTGATTTTGGCATGGCATGGCATGGCTAGTTTGACTGTATTGAGATTCTAGAAATGAGCGCTTGCGAAAAAATCTCTGTGAGTTGCTGAAAGTTTTTAATTTTTAATATCTCCGCCATTATTCAGAGTATAGCACAAATGTTTGTTTTTTATTTCTTCTTTAATCGTGGATAGTACAAAGTTCTTCTTAAAGAAGAAATAAAAAACAAACATTTGTCGCAAAATGCTGAGTCGGTGAAATTCTGCAGCAAACAGTCATTTCTAGAATCTTAATAAAGCCAAAAGCAACCATACCATACCAAATCCATCCACACCACAGACTTTTCTCCTTGCCAATTACTTGTCTGTAAAGTTCCAATGCTGTACTATCTACGATTAAAGAGTAAGTAAAAGATAAACATTGGTCAAAAAGTGCAGGCACGAGGAAATTTTCTTGCAAACTGTCATTACTAGAATGCTAATAAAGTCAAATGGAAACGTTGCATGGCCACATCTTTCGAGCCTCTGATTTCTATGCATGTCCATTACTACCATGTGCAATTTCAATGCTATACCCTGAATAATGGCGGAGATATTAAAAATTAAAAACTTTCCGCAACTCAGAGATTTTTTCGCAAGCGCCCATTTCTAGAATCTCAATACAGTCAAAACTAGCCATGCCATGCCAAAATCAACCTTACCACTGGTTTTTGTACATGTCAACTACTTGTCAGTAATATTTCAGACCTGTACTATCAACGCTTAAAGAAGAAATAAAAAACAAACATTTGTCGCAAAATGCTGAGTCGGTGAAATTCTGCAGCAAACAGTCATTTCTAGAATCTTAATAAAGCCAAAAGCAACCATACCATACCAAATCCATCCACACCACAGACTTTTCTCCTTGCCAATTACTTGTCTGTAAAGTTCCAATGCTGTACTATCTACGATTAAAGAGTAAGTAAAAGATAAACATTGGTCAAAAAGTGCAGGCACGAGGAAATTTTCTTGCAAACTGTCATTACTAGAATGCTAATAAAGTCAAATGGAAACGTTGCATGGCCACATCTTTCGAGCCTCTGATTTCTATGCATGTCCATTACTACCATGTGCAATTTCAATGCTATACCCTGAATAATGGCGGAGATATTAAAAATTAAAAACTTTCCGCAACTCACAGAGATTTTTTTGCAAGCGCCCATTTCTAGAATCTCAATACAGTCAAAACTAGCAATGCCATGCCAAAATCAACCTTACCACTGGTTTTTGTACATGTCAACTACTTGTCAGTAATGATTCAGACCTGTACTATCAACGCTTAAAGAAGAAATAAAAAACAAACATTTGTCGCAAAATGCTGAGTCGGTGAAATTCTGCAGCAAACAGTCATTTCTAGAATTTTAATAAAGCCAAAAGCAACCATACCATACCAAATCCATCCACACCACAGACTTTTCTCCTTGCCAATTACTTGTCTGTAAAGTTCCAATGCTGTACTATCTACGATTAAAGAGTAAGTAAAAGATAAACATTGGTCAAAAAGTGCAGGCACAAGGAAATTTTCTTGCAAACTGTCATTACTAGAATGCTAATAAAGTCAAATGGAAACGTTGCATGGCCACATCTTTCGAGCCTCTGATTTCTATGCATGTCCATTACTACCAAGTGCAATTTCAATGCTATACCCTGAATAATGGCGGAGATATTAAAAATTAAAAACTTTCCGCAACTCACAGAGATTTTTTTGCAAGCGCCCATTTCTAGAATCTCAATACAGTCAAAACTAGCAATGCCATGCCAAAATCAACCTTACCACTGGTTTTTGTACATGTCAACTACTTGTCAGTAATGATTCAGACCTGTACTATCAACGCTTAAAGAAGAAATAAAAAACAAACATTTGTCGCAAAATGCTGAGTCGGTGAAATTCTGCAGCAAACAGTCATTTCAAGAATCTTAATAAAGCCAAAAGCAACCATACCATACCAAATCCATCCACACCACAGACTTTCCTCCTTGCCAATTACTTGTCTGTAAAGTTCCAATGCTGTACTATCTACGATTAAAGAGTAAGTAAAAGATAAACATTGGTCAAAAAGTGCAGGCACAAGGAAATTTTCTTGCAAACTGTCATTACTAGAATGCTAATAAAGTCAAATGGAAACGTTGCATGGCCACATCTTTCGAGCCTCTGATTTCTATGCATGTCCATTACTACTATGTGCAATTTCAATGCTATACCCTGAATAATGGCGGAGATATTAAAAATTAAAAACTTTCCGCAACTCACAGAGATTTTTTCGCAAGCGCCCATTTCTAGAATCTCAATACAGTCAAAACTAGCCATGCCATGCCAAAATCAACCTAGCCACTGGTTTTTCTACATGTCAACTACTTGTCAGTAATGTTTCAGACCTGCACTATCAACGCTTAAGAAATAAATAAGAAACAAACATTTGTCGCAAAATGCTGATGCGGTGAAATTCTGCAGCAAACAGTCATTTCTAGAATCTTAATAAAGCCAAAAGCAACCATACCATACCAAATCCATCCACACCACAGACTTTCCTCCTTGCCAATTACTTGTCTGTAAAGTTCCAATGCTGTACTATCTACGATTAAAGAGCAAGTAAAAGATAAACATTGGTCAAAAAGTGCAGGCACGAGGAAATTTTCTTGCAAACTGTCATTACTAGAATGCTAATAAAGTCAAATGAAAACGTTGCATGGCCACATCTTTCGAGCCTCTGATTTCTATGCATGTCCATTACTACCAAGTGCAATTTCAATGCTATACCCTGAATAATGGCGGAGATATTAAAAATTAAAAACTTTCCGCAACTCACAGAGATTTTTTCGCAAGCGCCCATTTCTAGAATCTCAATACAGTCAAAACTAGCCATGCCATGCCAAAATCAACCTTACCACTGGTTTTTGTACATATCAACTACTTGTCAGTAATATTTCAGACCTGTACTATCAACGCTTAAAGATGAAATAAAAAACAAACATTTGTCGCAAAATGCTGAGTCGGTGAAATTCTGCAGCAAACAGTCATTTCAAGAATCTTAATAAAGCCAAAAGCAACCATACCATACCAAATCCATCCACACCACAGACTTTTCTCCTTGCCAATTTCTTGTCTGTAAAGTTCCAATGCTGTATTATCTACGATTAAAGAGTAAGTAAAAGATAAACATTGGTCAAAAAGTGCAGGCACGAGGAAATTTTCTTGCAAACTGTCATTACTAGAATGCTAATAAAGTCAAATGGAAACGTTGCATGGCCACATCTTTCGAGCCTCTAATTTCTATGCATGTCCATTACTACCATGTGCAATTTCAATGCTATACCCTGAATAATGGCGGAGATATTAAAAATTAAAAACTTTCCGCAACTCACAGAGATTTTTTCGCAAGCGCCCATTTCTAGAATCTCAATACAGTCAAAACTAGCCATGCCATGCCAAACTCAACCTTACCACTGGTTTTTGTACATGTCAACTACTTGTCAGTAATATTTCAGACCTGTACTATCAACGCTTAAAGAAGAAATAAAAAACAAACATTTGTCGCAAAATGCTGAGTCGGTGAAATTCTGCAGCAAACAGTCATTTCTAGAATCTTAATAAAGCCAAAAGCAACCATACCATACCAAATCCATCCACACCACAGACTTTTCTCCTTGCCAATTACTTGTCTGTAAAGTTCCAATGCTGTACTATCTACGATTAAAGAGCAAGTAAAAGATAAACATTGGTCAAAAAGTGCAGGCACGAGGAAATTTTCTTGCAAACTGTCATTACTAGAATGCTAATAAAGTCAAATGGAAACGTTGCATGGCCACATCTTTCGAGCCTCTGATTTCTATGCATGTCCATTACTACCATGTGCAATTTCAATGCTATACCCTGAATAATGGCGGAGATATTAAAAATTAAAAACTTTCCGCAACTCACAGAGATTTTTTCGCAAGCGCCCATTCTTGAATCTCAATACAGTCAAAACTAGCAATGCCATGCCAAAATCAACCTTACCACTGGTTTTTGTACATGTCAACTACTTGTCAGTAATGATTCAGACCTGTACTATCAACGCTTAAAGAAGAAATAAAAAACAAACATTTGTCGCAAAATGCTGAGTCGGTGAAATTCTGCAGCAAACAGTCATTTCTAGAATCTTAATAAAGACAAAAGCAACCATACCATACCAAATCCATCCACACCACAGACTTTCCTCCTTGCCAATTACTTGTCTGTAAAGTTCCAATGCTGTACTATCTACGATTAAAGAGTAAGTAAAAGATAAACATTGGTCAAAAAGTGCAGGCACGAGGAAATTTTCTTGCAAACTGTCATTACTAGAATGCTAATAAAGTCAAATGGAAACGTTGCA
Source organism: Lutraria rhynchaena (assembly GCA_008271625.1). NCBI lineage: Eukaryota > Metazoa > Mollusca > Bivalvia > Venerida > Mactridae > Lutraria > Lutraria rhynchaena. The sequence continues at coordinate 10,837,469 of VIBL01000001.1, read as the reverse complement.
TGGCCACATCTTTCGAGCCTCTGATTTCTATGCATGTCCATTACTACTATGTGCAATTTCAATGCTATACCCTGAATAATGGCGGAGATATTAAAAATTAAAAACTTTCCGCAACTCACAGAGATTTTTTCGCAAGCGCCCATTTCTAGAATCTCAATACAGTCAAAACTAGCCATGCCATGCCAAAATCAACCTTACCACTGGTTTTTGTACATGTCAACTACTTGTCAGTAATATTTCAGACCTGTACTATCAACGCTTAAAGAAGAAATAAAAAACAAACATTTGTCGCAAAATGCTGAGTCGGTGAAATTCTGCAGCAAACAGTCATTTCTAGAATCTTAATAAAGACAAAAGCAACCATACCATACCAAATCCATCCACACCACAGACTTTCCTCCTTGCGAATTACTTGTCTGTAAAGTTCCAATGCTGTACTATCTACGATTAAAGAGTAAGTAAAAGATAAACATTGGTCAAAAAGTGCAGGCACGAGGAAATTTTCTTGCAAACTGTCATTACTAGAATGCTAATAAAGTCAAATGGAAACGTTGCATGGCCACATCTTTCGAGCCTCTGATTTCTATGCATGTCCATTACTACCATGTGCAATTTCAATGCTATACCCTGAATAATGGCGGAGATATTAAAAATTAAAAACTTTCCGCAACTCACAGAGATTTTTTCGCAAGCGCCCATTCTTGAATCTCAATACAGTCAAAACTAGCAATGCCATGCCAAAATCAACCTTACCACTGGTTTTTGTACATGTCAACTACTTGTCAGTAATATTTCAGACCTGTACTATCAACGCTTAAAGAAGAAATAAAAAACAAACATTTGTCGCAAATGCTGAGTCGGTGAAATTCTGCAGCAAACAGTCATTTCTAGAATCTTAATAAAGACAAAAGCAACCATACCATACCAAATCCATCCACACCACAGACTTTCCTCCTTGCCAATTACTTGTCTGTAAAGTTCCAATGCTGTACTATCTACGATTAAAGAGTAAGTAAAAGATAAACATTGGTCAAAAAGTGTAAACACAAGGAAATCTTCTTGCAGACTGTCATTTCTAGAATGCTAATAAAGTCAAATGTAAACGTTGCATGGCCACATCCTTTGAGCCTCAGATTTCTATGCATGTCCAGTACTAGCATGTACAATTCCAGCCTTATACCTTGAATAATGGGAGAGATATTAAAAAATAAAAATTTTCCCCAACTCACAAAGATTTTTTCGCAAGCGCTCATTTCTAGAATCTCAATACAGTCAAAACTAGCAATGCCATGCCAAAATCAACCTTACCACTAGTTTTTGTACATGTCAACTACTTGTCAGTAATATTTCAGACCTGTACTATCAACGCTTAAAGAAGAAATAAAAAACAAACATTTGTCGCAAAATGCTGAGTCGGTGAAATTCTGCAGCAAACAGTCATTTCTAGAATTTTAATAAAGCCAAAAGCAACCATACCATACCAAATCCATCCACACCACAGACTTTTCTCCTTGCCAATTACTTGTCTGTAAAGTTCCAATGCTGTACTATCTACGATTAAAGAGTAAGTAAAAGATAAAGATTGGTCGAAAAGTGTAGGCATGAGGAAATTTTCTTGCAAACTGTCATTTCTAGAATGCTAATAAAGTCAAATGTAAACGTAGCATGGCCACATCTTTCTTGCCTCTGATTTCTATGCATGTCCATTACTAGCATGTGCAATTTCAGTGCTATACTCTTACTAATGGCAGAGATATTAAAATATAAAAAATTCCCACAACTCACAGACATTTTTTTCGCAAGCGCCCATTTCTAGAATCTCAATACAGTCAAAACTAGCAATGCCATGCCAAAATCAACCTTACCACTGGTTTTTGTACATGTCAACTACTTGTCAGTAATATTTCAGACCTGTACTATCAACGCTTAAAGAAGAAATAAAAAACAAACATTTGTCGCAAAATGCTGAGTCGGTGAAATTCTGCAGCAAACAGTCATTTCTAGAATCTTAATAAAACCAAAAGTAACCATACCATACCAAATCCCTCCGCACCACAGACTTTCCTCCTTGCCAATTACTTGTCTGTAAAGTTCCAATGCTGTACTATCTACGATTAAAGAGTAAGTAAAAGATAAACATTGGTCAAAAAGTGCAGGCACGAGGAAATTTTCTTGCAAACTGTCATTACTAGAATGCTAATAAAGTCAAATGGAAACGTTGCATGGCCACATCTTTCGAGCCTCTGATTTCTATGCATGTCCATTACTACCATGTGCAATTTCAATGCTATACCCTGAATAATGGCGGAGATATTAAAAATTAAAAACTTTCCGCAACTCACAGAGATTTTTTCGCAAGCGCCCATTTCTAGAATCTCAATACAGTCAAAACTAGCCATGCCATGCCAAACTCAACCTTACCACTGGTTTTTGTACATGTCAACTACTTGTCAGTAATGATTCAGACCTGTACTATCAACGCTTAAAGAAGAAATAAAAAACAAACATTTGTCGCAAAATGCTGAGTCGGTGAAATTCTGCAGCAAACAGTCATTTCAAGAATCTTAATAAAGCCAAAAGCAACCATACCATACCAAATCCATCCACACCACAGACTTTTCTCCTTGCCAATTACTTGTCTGTAAAGTTCCAATGCTGTACTATCTACGATTAAAGAACAAGTAAAAGATAAACATTGGTCAAAAAGTGCAGGCACGAGGAAATTTTCTTGCAAACTGTCATTACTAGAATGCTAATAAAGTCAAATGGAAACGTTGCATGGCCACATCTTTCGAGCCTCTAATTTCTATGCATGTCCATTACTACCATGTGCAATTTCAATGCTATACCCTGAATAATGGCGGAGATATTAAAAATTAAAAACTTTCCGCAACTCACAGAGATTTTTTCGCAAGCGCCCATTTCTAGAATCTCAATACAGTCAAAACTAGCCATGCCATGCCAAAATCAACCTTACCACTGGTTTTTGTACATGTCAACTACTTGTCAGTAATATTTCAGACCTGTACTATCAACGCTTAAAGATGAAATAAAAAACAAACATTTGTCGCAAAATGCTGAGTCGGTGAAATTCTGCAGCAAACAGTCATTTCAAGAATCTTAATAAAGCCAAAAACAACCATACCATACCAAATCCATCCACACCACAGACTTTCCTCCTTGCCAATTACTTGTCTGTAAAGTTCCAATGCTGTACTATCTACGATTAAAGAGTAAGTAAAAGATAAACATTGGTCAAAAAGTGCAGGCACAAGGAAATTTTCTTGCAAACTGTCATTACTAGAATGCTAATAAAGTCAAATGGAAACGTTGCATGGCCACATCTTTCGAGCCTCTGATTTAAGTGCATGTCCATTACTACCAAGTGCAATTTCACTGCTACATCTGAATAATGGGTGAGATATTAAAAATTAAAAACTTTCCGCAACTCACAGAGATTTTTTCGCAAGCGCCCATTTCTAGAATCTCAATACAGTCAAAACTAGCAATGCCATGCCAAAATCAACCTTACCACTGCTTTTTGTACATGTCAACTACTTGTCAGTAATATTTCAGACCTGTACTATCAACGCTTAAAGAAGAAATAAAAAACAAACATTTGTCGCAAAATGCTGAGTCGGTGAAATTCTGCAGCAAACAGTCATTTCTAGAATCTTAATAAAGACAAAAGCAACCATACCATACCAAATCCATCCACACCACAGACTTTCCTCCTTGCGAATTACTTGTCTGTAAAGTTCCAATGCTGTACTATCTACGATTAAAGAGTAAGTAAAAGATAAAGATTGGTAAAAAAGTGTAAACACAAGGAAATCCTCTTGCAGACTGTCATTTCTAGAATGCTAATAAAGTCAAATGTAAACGTTGCATGGCCACATCCTTTGAGCCTCAGATTTCTATGCATGTCCATTACTACTATGCAATTTCAATGTTATACTCTGAATATGGCGGTGAGATATTAAAAATTAAAAACTTTCCGCAACTCACAGAGATTTTTTCGCAAGCGCCCATTCTTGAATCTCAATACAGTCAAAACTAGCAATGCCATGCCAAAATCAACCTTACCACTGGTTTTTGTACATGTCAACTACTTGTCAGTAATGATTCAGACCTGTACTATCAACGCTTAAAGAAGAAATAAAAAACAAACATTTGTCGCAAAATGCTGAGTCGGTGAAATTCTGCAGCAAACAGTCATTTCTAGAATCTTAATAAAGACAAAAGCAACCATACCATACCAAATCCATCCACACCACAGACTTTCCTCCTTGCGAATTACTTGTCTGTAAAGTTCCAATGCTGTACTATCTACGATTAAAGAGTAAGTAAAAGATAAACATTGGTCAAAAAGTGCAGGCACGAGGAAATTTTCTTGCAAACTGTCATTACTAGAATGCTAATAAAGTCAAATGGAAACGTTGCATGGCCACATCTTTCGAGCCTCTAATTTCTATGCATGTCCATTACTACCATGTGCAATTTCAATGCTATACCCTGAATAATGGTGGAGATATTAAAAATTAAAAACTTTCCGCAACTCACAGAGATTTTTTCGCAAGCGCCCATTTCTAGAATCTCAATACAGTCAAAACTAGCCATGCCATGCCAAAATCAACCTTACCACTGGTTTTTGTACATATCAACTACTTGTCAGTAATATTTCAGACCTGTACTATCAACGCTTAAAGATGAAATAAAAAACAAACATTTGTCGCAAAATGCTGAGTCGGTGAAATTCTGCAGCAAACAGTCATTTCAAGAATCTTAATAAAGCCAAAAGCAACCATACCATACCAAATCCATCCACACCACAGACTTTCCTCCTTGCCAATTACTTGTCTGTAAAGTTCCAATGCTGTACTATCTACGATTAAAGAGTAAGTAAAAGATAAACATTGGTCAAAAAGTGCAGGCACAAGGAAATTTTCTTGCAAACTGTCATTACTAGAATGCTAATAAAGTCAAATGGAAACGTTGCATGGCCACATCTTTCGAGCCTCTGATTTCTATGCATGTCCATTACTACCAAGTGCAATTTCAATGCTATACCCTGAATAATGGTGGAGATATTAAAAATTAAAAACTTTCCGCAACTCACAGAGATTTTTTTGCAAGCGCCCATTTCTAGAATCTCAATACAGTCAAAACTAGCAATGCCATGCCAAAATCAACCTTACCACTGGTTTTTGTACATGTCAACTACTTGTCAGTAATGATTCAGACCTGTACTATCAACGCTTAAAGAAGAAATAAAAAACAAACATTTGTCGCAAAATGCTGAGTCGGTGAAATTCTGCAGCAAACAGTCATTTCTAGAATCTTAATAAAGCCAAAAGCAACCATACCATACCAAATCCATCCACACCACAGACTTTTCTCCTTGCCAATTACTTGTCTGTAAAGTTCCAATGCTGTATTATCTACGATTAAAGAGAAAGTAAAAGATAAACATTGGTCAAAAAGTGCAGGCAAGAGGAAACTTTCTTGCAAACTGTCATTACTAGAATGCTAATAAAGTCAAATTGAAACGTTGCATGGCCACATCTTTCGAGCCTCTAATTTCTATGCATGTCCATTACTACCATGTGCAATTTCAATGCTATACCCTGAATAATGGCGGAGATATTAAAAATTAAAAACTTTCCGCAACTCACAGAGATTTTTTCGCAAGCGCCCATTTCTAGAATCTCAATACAGTCAAAACTAGCAATGCCATGCCAAAATCAACCTTACCACTGGTTTTTGTACATGTCAACTACTTGTCAGTAATGATTCAGACCTGTACTATCAACGCTTAAAGAAGAAATAAAAAACAAACATTTGTCGCAAAATGCTGAGTCGGTGAAATTCTGCAGCAAACAGTCATTTCTAGAATCTTAATAAAGACAAAAGCAACCATACCATACCAAATCCATCCACACCACAGACTTTTCTCCTTGCCAATTACTTGTCTGTAAAGTTCCAATGCTGTACTATCTACGATTAAAGAGCAAGTAAAAGATAAACATTGGTCAAAAAGTGCAGGCACGAGGAAATTTTCTTGCAAACTGTCATTACTAGAATGCTAATAAAGTCAAATGGAAACGTTGCATGGCCACATCTTTCGAGCCTCTAATTTCGATGCATGTCCATTACTACCATGTGCAATTTCAATGCTATACCCTGAATAATGGCGGAGATATTAAAAATTAAAAACTTTCCGCAACTCACAGAGATTTTTTCGCAAGCGCCCATTTCTAGAATCTCAATACAGTCAAAACTAGCCATGCCATGCCAAAATCAACCTTACCACTGGTTTTTGTACATGTCAACTACTTGTCAGTAATATTTCAGACCTGTACTATCAACGCTTAAAGATGAAATAAAAAACAAACATTTGTCGCAAAATGCTGAGTCGGTGAAATTCTGCAGCAAACAGTCATTTCAAGAATCTTAATAAAGCCAAAAGCAACCATACCATACCAAATCCATCCACACCACAGACTTTCCTCCTTGCCAATTACTTGTCTGTAAAGTTCCAATGCTGTACTATCTACGATTAAAGAGTAAGTAAAAGATAAACATTGGTGAAAAAGTGCAGGCACAAGGAAATTTTCTTGCAAACTGTCATTACTAGAGTGCTAATAAAGTCAAATGGAAACGTTGCATGGCCACATCTTTCGAGCCTCTGATTTCTATGCATGTCCATTACTACCAAGTGCAATTTCAATGCTATACCCTGAATAATGGTGGAGATATTAAAAATTAAAAACTTTCCGCAACTCACAGAGATTTTTTCGCAAGCGCCCATTTCTAGAATCTCAATACAGTCAAAACTAGCAATGCCATGCCAAAATCAACCTTACCACTGGTTTTTGTACATGTCAACTACTTGTCAGTAATATTTCAGACCTGTACTATCAACGCTCAAAGAAGAAATAAAAAACAAACATTTGTCGCAAAATGCTGAGTCGGTGAAATTCTGCAGCAAACAGTCATTTCTAGAATCTTAATAAAACCAAAAGTAACCATACCATACCAAATCCCTCCGCACCACAGACTCTCCTCCTTGCCAATTACTTGTCTGTAAAGTTCCAATGCTGTACTATCTACGATTAAAGAGTAAGTAAAAGATAAACATTGGTGAAAAAGTGCAGGCACAAGGAAATTTTCTTGCAAACTGTCATTACTAGAATGCTAATAAAGTCAAATGGAAACGTTGCATGGCCACATCTTTCGAGCCTCTGATTTCTATGCATGTCCATTACTACCAAGTGCAATTTCAATGCTATACCCTGAATAATGGCGGAGATATTAAAAATTAAAAACTTTCCGCAACTCACAGAGATTTTTTTGCAAGCGCCCATTTCTAGAATCTCAATACAGTCAAAACTAGCAATGCCATGCCAAAATCAACCTTACCACTGGTTTTTGTACATGTCAACTACTTGTCAGTAATGATTCAGACCTGTACTATCAACGCTTAAAGAAGAAATAAAAAACAAACATTTGTCGCAAAATGCTGAGTCGGTGAAATTCTGCAGCAAACAGTCATTTCTAGAATCTTAATAAAGCCAAAAGCAACCATACCATACCAAATCCATCCACACCACAGACTTTTCTCCTTGCCAATTACTTGTCTGTAAAGTTCCAATGCTGTTCTATCTACGATTAAAGAGTAAGTAAAAGATAAACATTGGTCAAAAAGTGCAGGCACGAGGAAATTTTCTTGCAAACTGTCATTACTACAATGCTAATAAAGTCAAATGGAAACGTTGCATGGCCACATCTTTCGAGCCTCTGATTTCTATGCATGTCCATTACTACCATGTGCAATTTCAATGCTATACCCTGAATAATGGCGGAGATATTAAAAATTAAAAACTTTCCGCAACTCACAGAGATTTTGTCGCAAGCGCCCATTTCTAGAATCTCAATACAGTCGAAACTAGCCATGCCATGCCAAAATCAACCTTACCACTGGTTTTTGTACATGTCAACTACTTGTCAGTAATATTTCAGACCTGTACTATCAACGCTTAAAGAAGAAATAAAAAACAAACATTTGTCGCAAAATGCTGAGTCGGTGAAATTCTGCAGCAAACAGTCATTTCTAGAATCTTAATAAAGCCAAAAGCAACAATACCATACCAAATCCATCCACACCACAGACTTTTCTCCTTGCCAATTACTTGTCTGTAAAGTTCCAATGCTGTACTATCTACGATTAAAGAGTAAGTAAAAGATAAACATTGGTCAAAAAGTGCAGGCACGAGGAAATTTTCTTGCAAACTGTCATTACTACAATGCTAATAAAGTCAAATGGAAACGTTGCATGGCCACATCTTTCGAGCCTCTGATTTCTATGCATGTCCATTACTACCATGTGCAATTTCAATGCTATACCCTGAATAATGGCGGAGATATTAAAAATTAAAAACTTTCCGCAACTCACAGAGATTTTGTCGCAAGCGCCCATTTCTAGAATCTCAATACAGTCAAAACTAGCAATGCCATGTCAAAATCAACCTTACCACTGCTTTTTGTACATGTCAACTACTTGTCAGTAATATTTCAGACCTGTACTATCAACGCTTAAAGAAGAAATAAAAAACAAACATTTGTCGCAAAATGCTGAGTCGGTGAAATTCTGCAGCAAACAGTCATTTCTAGAATCTTAATAAAGCCAAAAGCAACCATACCATACCAAATCCATCCACACCACAGACTTTTCTCCTTGCCAATTACTTGTCTGTAAAGTTCCAATGCTGTACTATCTACGATTAAAGAGTAAGTAAAAGATAAACATTGGTCAAAAAGTGCAGGCACGAGGAAATTTTCTTGCAAACTGTCATTACTACAATGCTAATAAAGTCAAATGGAAACGTTGCATGGCCACATCTTTCGAGCCTCTGATTTCTATGCATGTCCATTACTACCATGTGCAATTTCAATGCTATACCCTGAATAATGGCGGAGATATTAAAAATTAAAAACTTTCCGCAACTCACAGAGATTTTTTCGCAAGCGCCCATTTCTAGAATCTCAATACAGTCAAAACTAGCAATGCCATGTCAAAATCAACCTTACCACTGGTTTTTGTACATGTCAACTACTTGTCAGTAATATTTCAGACCTGTACTATCAACGCTCAAAGAAGAAATAAAAAACAAACATTTGTCGCAAAATGCTGAGTCGGTGAAATTCTGCAGCAAACAGTCATTTCTAGAATCTTAATAAAGCCAAAAGCAACCATACCATACCAAATCCATCCACACCACAGACTTTCCTCCTTGCCAATTACTTGTCTGTAAAGTTCCAATGCTGTACTATCTACGATTAAAGAGTAAGTAAAAGATAAACATTGGTCAAAAAGTGCAGGCACGAGGAAATTTTCTTGCTAACTGTCATTACTACAATGCTAATAAAGTCAAATGGAAACGTTGCATGGCCACATCTTTCGAGCCTCTGATTTCTATGCATGTAAACACTGGTAGGGGACTAAAAAGTATAAAAAGAAAAAGAAGTTGTCAACTGAATTCTAGTTCTTAAGTCCTATACACATTCCTCAGCCAAGCTGTGCAATATACATACAAAATTTAAAAACACAGGACATCACAAGTATTGAAGCCAATTTTTATATCATAGCCAAAGCTAACATATATTTCTCATGACCTACTGACCTATTTCCTCGGCTTGAAAATCTTCCTCTCGCATGGGTGGGGGAGAATTGCAACTGTTAATCTCTGAAATAAAAAAATACCTCAGTTTAAACTACAAGTAAGCAAAAAAAAAAAAAAAAAAACAATGTAAGCAGTTTTCAAGAAAACACCTCAAGTGTTCATTCTCAAATATCGCTACAATAAATATAAATTCATTTTTAAAGTCTCAAATACTATTTTATATAATAGCTTTTCACACAAGCTTTCATACCTTCATATTTTTGTTGATCTACTACAGTGGCTGAAATTAGCACCAGTCTGCTAGTCATTGATTAGTAAAAAATTAAGTGGATATTTTAGCATATTAATATAGGAACATAGAAATTCTGATTAGTGCCAAAATATCCCTAATTTCTATGACTGCTACTGTATGAGGTTCTTCCCAGTGATTTTTCTCGATGTTTTTAACCCCACAAGAGAGATTTTCTAACCCCACAGGTAAAAATTAACCCCATAATGGCAGTTTGTATGGAAGGAACCTCAATTTGTACACTAACCCTAACCCCCTAATGGAGCTCTTACAAGTATGGACAGATGGGCAGACAGACAGGGCAATTACTGTATGTCACCCTTAGGGGGCCATAAAAATATGCCAGGGTGAGTAAAATAATTGTAATTATTGAGGACACTCTCGCCTCCAAATGAGGACACATTCAACATAATCAGTGTTCCCACTCACGTAAAATCTTTCGTAAATCTCGCAATAAAATCGGATATCACGCAATTCATTTTGATCTGGTGCAAGATCGTACGCGTACAAATACATTTAGGGACGAATTGCCGATTTTCTGTAAACATCCATTACGATGTATGCGTATACATATATTTGTTCATACCCCCAAAAAACTTCTCTTACCCCCAGATTTCAGACCTAAAGGGTAAGCGTACCCCCAATTTCAGAGGTGAGTGGGAACACTGATAATGAATGCCAACTGAGGACACACTCAGCATAATCAACTCCAACTGCGGACACACTAACTGTAAATTGAGGACACACTCAGCATAATCAACTCCAACTGAGGACACACTCAATTTCAGTTGAGGATACACTCAGCATAATCAACTCCAACTGAGGACACACTCAATTTCAGTTGAGGACACACCTAGCATAATCAACTCCAACTGAGGACACACTCAGTCAACTCCAATTAAGGACATACTCACTTCTAATTGAGGAAACACTTCCAATTGAAGACAACCTTAATAGTTCAGTGATAGTGCTCACTTCGAGTGCTAGAGGTCTAGGGTTCAAATCAGAAATGTGAATCATCTCCACGTCCTCCACTGATCCTCTTAACTGCCCCCTCCTCACTGGCATACCTATAATAGATAATAAGAAATTTCTATGAAGGGTTTTCACACCACCCGCCCATGCTCTTTCCTTACTCGATATACAGGTATACTTAAATCTGACTGAGAAATGACAGCATGAACATCTCTGTTCCACCAGTCTGCCAACTTGTGTTTACCTTTAAGCCAACATTACGAATTAGTCCCTTGTTGCCTGGGACAAGTTTGATATCACTGAATCTAAGGTCATAACGATGTTAGCGACGCTGAGACTGATGTTTCGATTCCTGGCTGGTCGCTCTATATGCAAAATCGAGCCTTATTTTAAGTTGTAATTTTTGTTGGCTGTCACTAAATCAGGTTTAATACCAAGAAAAGCATCAATACTTAATCTGATAAAACAATTTCAATAATAAATGAATAAATAAATGATAATTTTCAAATGACAATCTACAATCTTATTAAATAAATTATCTCAAATTTTACTTTTTTAAAAAGTCAAATTTAATAGTCATAATGAGTATCAATTTGTCTAATTAAAACACTTAATAAAAAGATGCAATAAAAATGAATGTTTTCAAAGTTTTACCGAGAAAAAAAAATAAACAAAAGTCAGTAAAAATGTACGAAGTATCAATTTAGAATTATTTTTTGTAAACCTAACACAATTCAAAGTTAGGAAGTTTTAGAAATCAATTATATCTACTACTTTTCATTTTAAGCAGTGATGAATTATAATACTGTTTGCCCTTCAAACTATCTGACACTTATCTACTTTAAAATTCTCCTATCCTTCATAGATGCCCATTTTCTGAATGCCTTGTCAAACCGAAACTGTCCTATCTCTGGTCCTTCAAATGAAATTCTCAATAACCTATCTAATGACTTGACAGACATCCTACTGCATAAACAAGTCTTAATAAGATTCTGCTTACTAGACCCCCTTTCACAGTCAACTGTTGACACAGGAGCAAGTAGAAATCTCTCTACAGCCTCACCTACTACAGGTTTTATCACCTACCACAGGTTTTATTACCTTTACAGGATACACATCCTTCTTGTGAATGGCCAAGTTAGCCACATCCTTTGATTTTTTAACAGACTTCCTTCTTGTGAATGGCCAAGTTAGCCACATCCTTTGATGTTTTAACAGACTTCCTTCTTGTGAATGGCCAAGTTAGCCACATCCTTTGATGTTTTAACAGACTTTTTACATTCCCTAACAAGAGCTTGAACATACCCCAAATACATATTCAAGTCTTCTATATTGCACTCAACACCTATACTGCCAAAGTACTCTGTAACTATCTCTACATCATCAACCTTACTGTCCTTGTCTACAACAGGATTAAATAAATTACTCATAGCTGTGAGCACTGCGCTATCATCATTGTCAGAAAATCTATCGTTTAATGACTTAACAATACCAGTTACAAACTTGTCACAAATGCTAAGCACTTCAAGGAGCTGCTTAGCACTGTCCCTAATAGTGTGGCCTTGGTACTCAAAAGTTGTGAGACCATCCTCACCTACCTGAGGCTCATCTGGAACCTTAGACAAGAAAGTCATGAGGCAAACACCATCTTTCTTTGAACTCAGACTTTCTATCCTATCTACAGCAGAGTGGAGCAGTGGTGTTACTTCCGAGAAATCTGGTCAGATTTCTGGCAGCACTTGGACAAGGTAGCAAGTGGTTTGAGGATGCCACAAATGAAATTAACTACTAGGAATTTGCAACAAGTAATTGGCTTGTAAAAACTAAGGGCCTTACCACTACTTTCTTCTAAGAACACCGATACCAAAACACTAAAATTTCTTACAAATGCCTCCACTGAACCCTCGAAACTAAGCCACCGTGTATGAAATACTTCTTTAAACTTCAGACTCTTACCCTGTGTTTGCTGTTGTATTGATTCCAGCATGGCCATATGCTTTGGTGAAAAGTGAACATACTTATATGTACTGTTTAAAATTTCCTGTACCTTAACTAAATATGGTATGCTATCTGCCCCACTACAGCAACTAAGTGCTAACCAATGTGCTATGCAATGAGTGACTAAGACACCTGGAACAGTCTGTTTCAGTCTGGTTACTACACCCGATCTATTTCCTACCATAACTGATGCACCATCAGTACTTACACCGCATAGACCTGACAATTATATGCCCTTATTGTTGAATGTATCAAACACTGCAGTATAAATTGTTTCAGCATTAGCAAGGTCAAGACATTCAATACCAAAGAAGTGAGTTTTGGGATTGACAACTCCAAGAGTGTCATTTTCTAGAATGCGAATATGAATATACATGATAACATTCTGCTGAACTGAAATGTCAGTGCTTTCATCAAACATTAAACTGTAATTGCCACTTATTTTTACTTTTTCCTCCCTACGAAATGTATAATAAAAATCTTTTTTTAAAATATATATATATGATAACTTTTTTACTGTCATTTACATAAATATCAATTCCTTTTTCTAATCTTATCAAATAAAATATTTTAATAATTTAAATGTATTTTTGTTAATTAGTTTATTTAAATTGCCTCAAGTTTAAAATATGAAATCTGGAGTTCCACAAGATTTGAACTTAAATCCGATGCATTTAATTTGATTAAAATTTTGCATTTTATATACCTGATATAACATATGACAGTTAATAGTGGACAACAGTAAGGAAGGAAGGTCTTGCTTAGCTATGAAATAGACATTAGCCATGACAGTTCTGACAGCCGACTCACCCTTACTGATGGAGGCAATTCTAGCAATTTCCATCTGAGTCCGTAGCTTTCCTGATTCAACAGCATTCTGATGATCTACATATATAAAATAAAAACAAAACATTACCTTACTTGCCACAACTTTGATATCCAATGTCCAAATAATCCACATTCATTATACACATCCACATAATTCACATTCTATTATCTTTTTCTCTGCACATTTTGACATTTACAACACTTTAAATTAAATTTGAACAATAAAGTTATTTTATTTACAATTATGAGTATTTTTACCTTTTGTTTTCATATGTTTTGCAATTGACTCTTTTTTGAGCACATTACATCCAGATGTGAAAGTATTTACATATTGGCTTTTTACACACAGTTTACAGAACATTTCCCTCCTGTTAGCATCATAGCTCAAAAATGGAAAATTTGTAAGCCAAGACGAATTTGCAGTTTTAGCGATTTTGGCAGGAGGTGTTCCTATGGAACTCTTAATTTTACATTTAACACTAGATTTACTTGGCGTGAACATAATGATAATTATGACCAATAGGCAAAACATTTATTTATATATATATAAGGATCATTCAACGTAAACGATCAATTAAATTAAATTAATTGATCCCAGTTTTGTTAATTATTCAAACGGTTGTTTGATAAAAGACTAACCGCTCTTTAATCTTCTATACGCGAAAACAACAGCAGCGACCACAAGGTATAAGTTGCTACAAACAAAGTTGATCACACATGCCCGATTATCCAATTAATTATCGTGTCACTTGCATCTCAACGCCTTCTCAAAGTGTCATTAAAGTCGATAAACAATGTAATCATGCTGATCATGCGTGACCCCCGAGGATGATATGGAATTTTGTGAGATTTGTCAACATTGGCACTCCAACACAGCTTCAATATCACTGCTCCCTCAAAATTCCTGCCCTGGTCACTATGCAGTCAAGCTGGGAATCCATAGTGCACAATGAAATTCTCAAACAATACCTTAGCTGTTTGGCTCTTGGTTGGAATGGCCAGGGAAAAACAAGTAAAATGGTCAGTTATGACCAAAACATTCTTGTATCCACCCTAGGACATTTCCAATGACAGGAGGTCCATACAGACAAGCTCCAATGGATAGGAAGATACCACCAGAACTAAAGGTGCAGAAACAAAACTTTTTGTTTTTCTGCTTAGACACCTTGAACAAATCCTTACTCTATTTTAATAAAACTATCCAAACTGGGCCAAAAGAATCTAGATTTTAACAGACTGGATGTTCTGTCTCTACACTGATGACCAGAATCATTATGAAGGCCCATGAATGCAACGTCACGGAAAACATCAAGCAAGACAAGCTGGCCTACAGGATTACCAGACAGAACACCCTTTCTGTAACACTCCATATTCAATAAAAAGATTCTGTCATTCCTTAAGAAAATTCCCGACCTCAGGCTCCTCTAGGGCACAAAGCCGTTTTGTTGGCCTATGACCCATTTGGACCAGCTCTACCACCCAAACCAGGACAGGATCCTTACCCTGCTCATCAGCCCAATCCACAGAACTCATTTCAGTGCCTATAGGCTCAACCCTTTAGCTTTATCCAGCACAGTCTGTGTGTTTGAAATACATACTATAGCAGGTAATTACTGTGAGGAAGCTAAAGTGCCAGTGCAAACGGCTTTCACTACGTCTGGAAAGATTACAGTAGAGGACTGTTGTAAACGGGAAAGTGCATCTGCATCGACAGTGGACCTACCACTCCTGTATACAAGTATGAACTGATGTAGGTACTTGTCACTTTTACTGCAGACTCAATTAATATTGTATTCATATTAAGCTGCATAAACAAACGTCTACAAAGAGTACTCTGACCATTTACAAACAATATGAGAGTTAATATTTTGATAAGAGTATAAACGGATGAGCAATTCAACAAATACAACTAAATTTCAACAACCACGAGTAAATTTCAGGGGGAGACAACTATGCGTTTTATATTAATGTGAATCTAATGAACAATAATGAACGTTCTTACACTATTTTTCTTTTAATGCAGGCATTTTCCACATAAAACACGTCTTCATCCTAAATCTGATCAATGGATGACAGATTCTTCTCTCCAAAATTATCTAACAGCACGAAGATAATAAGTAAAATGAGGTAAAATTTCCTTGCAGAAGGCGACTTCCCGCCATATAAACTGGTCCCCGTTCCATGTTGCAGTGCACCAAAGGAACAGGTGTCTGTAACCCGAGTCAGCTGGTACCAGTTTACCCGCCATATTGTTTACAGGTTTGGTTTAAAGTCGACATACCCGTCATGGAATTACATGACGGAATCACTGAGAATGGGTGCGTTGAGGGTAATACCTTTAGTAACTATTGGTACTCTTGCAAGTTTGCCAATGACATACCATTGAAACCAATATTTCCGGACAAAATTTGCCATTGGAAGAGAAATTTGCTGACCGACTATTCGTATGGTAGTGTTGGTAAATATATGGCTGACGTCATTCAAAATGGCACGCCGTCATACACGGCATTTTAGAAATCCTTGATGTTGAAACTGGCTTCCCTTTTTTATTCCCTATTTACATATAAATGATATTTTTTCCATTTTGTGAACTGACGCTAATTTTAATCGATGAATTATCTGTAATAGCTGTATGAGGCAGAAAATAAAGTTCTCAATGTGGGGCTCGAACCAGCGACGTTTTCCAATTCTTTACTACACAATATTAAAAACATATTTAAAAAAATACATTAAAAGTCTCACGTTCCCCAAAATACTACTCTCATCAAAACCACCATCCAAACCCCTAACACACATGACCGTACAAAAATAGAGGACAAAACGCTGTCAGAGACGCACGCATGAGAAACACAAATATCGGCCTTGACATTGAAAGAAATAAATACTAAAAGGTTATATTCTGCTCATTCGTGACCTGCAAAATAAAATCACATGTTTTACACAAACTGTCAGTGGTTTAAGCTTAGTCTTAAAGTCTCTTAAGCGTATTTATCAACATGCTCGGCATATTTAACAATTGTTTGTGAGAGTTGAATTGTGTTTCCATCAAACAGAACAACAGGAGAAACAAGCAGCCTGTCTTTATTACTCTTACATTATTGAAAATGCATTTTTATTTGAAAATATATGCAAGTATTGGTGCTAAGAAGCTACTCCATATTATCGATCTTAAAAACAAAACAAAATACGAAGTTCAATTCTCTTATTCATTACGTGTTTTAAAATTTAAAATGGCCCAATATACACATGCAATAACTAGTTTAAACGTTGCTGTGCATCGGTGTACATACAAAAATAATAATGCAGCATTTGAACGTATTATTTCACAATGTTATTTTACTACAGAGCAAAATGATCAAAGTTTGTTTGGCATTTGTTGGTCTGTTGTACTTATGTAAATTACTTTTACATTAATTCAGTAAATGCATATACAATTGAGCAACGATAGTATTGATATGCATTATATAGTATTTATCTTTTACAACATGCAGCGCTTATTTCGTACGTGGCTGATTTTGCTCACGACTGCCAGTTTGATATCAACGAATTCGCATTCACAGTTATTGAAACTGAAATTACGTTCGTATATCATTACGTTGTAATGCTTCGAGATTGTTTAAATGGCCCGGGGGTCATTTCTGTCATTCATTCTATGTTATGCAAAGGATTTTTGTTGAACAAACACAATTGTAGAACTAAAATGAGGATTTGGTCATGAAAAAATACGGTGATTAAATGACGACTATTTGATTTATAGTTTTGTTATGTTTGTTTCATTTAGATGAACGCGCATTACATCAAGGGTGTGAAAATTGTGGTTGCTGTGTAGGCAATGTATGTTCAACAGTAGAGAGTATTGGACAATGGGTGGAAGAATATTGCACAAACGGCTGTATTCCTGGAATCGGAGGAAATAAATGTTACAACAAAAGTCCATATGATTGTGTGACATGTGATCAAACATTTCCCCAAAACTGTGACGAACGGAAATACGTCAACAACGACAAACGTTGTGTGGATCGCCCAAAGAACTGCAAAAAATGCACATCAGCAACCCAATGTAAGGAATGTTACTTTCTTTATTACAACGATGTTGAGCTATAAACAAGGGGTGAGTATTAACAGTAAAAATTTATTTCTCATCAATTTTTATTTTTAATACTTACCCCTTGTTTATTCAATACAGTCTTTAAATGTTTAGATCTTGATAATACAGTGGAAACCCTCTTAACCGGTTCCTTTATAAACCAGTTTCCCCTCTAAATCGGTCAAATGTTCTGGTCCCGATTTCTTTACTATGAAATAAAAAATGCCTTTTTAACTGGCATTTTCTCTAAAACGACCAAATGACCTGGTTTCAGGCTCGACCGGTGTAGAGGAATTTCACTGTATTAATATACATTGGACTATTACAGCTATTTGGATATAACTCGGGCGAACGTGGCATAACTGATGTAAAAAAGAACCAGACCCTAAAAGATAATCAACAATCAAAAAATGACTTAATTAGCGATATAAATAATGATCACTGATATGCCTTGTACACAGAACTTAAAACCACATTTAAAATGATGGAAATTAGAACGTAATCATTTTGGGTATCTCTGTTAGAAAACACTTGAATCAATCTTATTTCGACTGCTACCGACCAAATTTTACACTTTTGTAATCTTTGAAGCAAATCCCACGCTTCGAATTTAGCGCAGACAAATACATCCCGTTTCTTTCGTGTTTTCAGTGATAATTCAAATTCACCCAAATTACGGTGTTTACGATACAGTAAAACCGTACATAACGCAGTGTTCATACTTAAAATAATATAAAGGGTTAAAATCAAATATTTTTTCTTGTCATTAAATAACGATTTGGTAAATTATGTTCTTAACCCTGAAATGCACAATCCGAAATCCTAACAACTTCAAAATATATAGCTCTATTGATCTCCATTTCTGAAAAAATTTTACAACCATATACAATACAACATGAAATCACATAGCATCACATGAATAATGATATATAATTTTAAGAAAACATGCAATTTAAACAAAAAGTATGGAGCTACTGCTGCCTACGATGGTGTACCCTACAAATTATTTGTGATAGTCATTATGTACTCGTGAAGTGTATAATAATAAGTTGTTCATTAGAGTGTTGTACGATCAATGTTCATAAAGTAGAGCACAGTCAAATTATTTTCAGTACTTTTGCACATTTTTATCACAAAACAAGGATAAAGTTCAGTAGGAATACTTGACTGCAACTCGTCATCAGTACAACCAAGGAGATAAGACATGAGTTTAAAATCTGTTACTTTCAGTAATAGTGTAAAGCGTTTTTCACCAAAGTTCAACTTGAGTTGTTGTAAGAAAATATCAAGTTTCCGACGGCACTCGCGATTTGTGCAATAGAATAAGATATGCTGCAGATCGTAGTCCAAATATTCTTGCAAAGTTGGCACACTGTTGGAGTGGTATGTTTTTTTCGAGCAGCGCCATCTGGTCATTGTTGTCATGAGGTTCAGGCATCGAGGATGGTGTTTCGCGACTCGCCTTGTATGTAATACTGATATAGTATGATGTACAGTAGAAAATAGCTCGAAGTCTTGCGATGAATTAAGTCTCGTTGATAGTTGTTGGTTTTTAAGTCGAATATGGACTTCTTTATGGATTTGTTCCATTATACTTTCGAGGGGAAAACACCAGTGTTCTTATAGTCTTGAAGTTTTGAAGATTGTATTTTGAGAGTATCCGAGTAATGTCCTTCATGAGACCAACAGAAATGTTTGACGAACGAGAACCGTATTGAAAGATTCTGTATAGCAGTAGCTTGTTGATAATTTCGTTCTGGTGTGTTCCACACAGGGATCCAAGAAACAAGTTTTGAAGGTCGATGTAGGCCTCGATTGATGTAAAGCCAAGTAAGCCGGTAACCATATCAGATCTCGTTGAGAAGGGTTGGCCTTGAGCATGTTTAAGGCTCACAGGGTGTGACGATTCTAGCTGATGTCTGATGTTGCTTATTGCTATCGAGTTCCAGAGTTCACACCCGTAGAGAACTCGTGGGGGTACACATGTCCTGTATGTGTTTGCTACTATTAGGGGATTCATGCCAGAGTAACTCGATAGCAGACTCGAAGTCCCGAAGAACGTCGATCTGATTGACTGTCTAACAGCGTCAATGTTGCAGGATGGTGTTCCTTGACATGACTGAGTTATTCCGAGGTGAACATATTCGGTCTTTTCTTCAATTGATTGGTTTCCATATAGTATAGGTGTTGGGTTTTTCTGGTGTATACGTGATTTATAGTCCATCGTCATAGTGGCACATTTGATCGGATTATAACAGTATCTCCATTTATTCGCGTATGTTCTGCAAATGTTGACTAGTTGTTGAAGATCGTTTCTAGGTGTTGAAAGTAGGACCACGTGGTCGGCCCGCATAGGAGCAGTCAATGAAAGCTCTCCCATATGAAGGCCATGCTTGGAATATTCAAGTTCGTAGAGAAGGTTATTCAGGAAGAATGTGTAAAAAAGGGGCGCCAGGATGCTTCCTTGTCTGGTCCCCTGATCGATCTCGTAAGACTCGGAGAGCTGCCCGTTATACAAAATAGAATTTTGCTAATTTGAGCCCAGATTAAAATTACTCTTCGGAAATGTGTATGTTTTTGCGTCTCATAAAAACGGAAACGAACAATGCGTTAATATTCTAAAATTGGGGTGAGATAAGTAATTTTAATCTAAGGAATGGAAATCTCATAATATGTTGGTGATATCATCTAAAAAGGTTGAAAGTATTCGTTTTATTTGTGTCTCAGTAATCTACAAAGAATCATTCTGTCCTGAATCAACCCTTGAAAACTAAAATCACTATGGAGATGACTGTATTTCAACGGTTTGCCTCTTTCACCATAAGCTAACATTATTTCACCGGCCTTAAATGTTGTTTAATGCTCAAAGCTAAGAAAGTCAGGTTTTCCAATATATTTTTATCCATTTTAGATCCATTCTTAATTCGAATTATAATTGGTAAGTAAATACGTAATTTACTGATTCATAAAGGATTTTCATTATACAGTTAACCGGTATACATATATGCATGAATATATGATGACAACGATGCGGCAGCGTTTTATACCAATACACAACATCCGAAACTATTGATAATTCCGCTGCTAAATTTACTTGTCATGATTACAAAACCCTTCTCCCGTTATTTGTGTTTGACGTACGTAAACAAAGCGAGATAATGAAGTATTCCGTCACCGATATCCAAATTAAAGCGCAGTTTAACGCTAACGTACCCGCGGATACGGAAGCTTTCGCCGTCGTAATAAGCGATAGACTGATCAATTTTGAATCCGACGGAAATAAGATGAGCGTGATTTAGGGGTAGATTAATTTTTTTATATTACTAAAATGTCTGAAAAACCTGATCGACGCGTCTCCTTCGCCGGTATTAAACATCATCGAAATCCCGCATTTAATGAGCTCACAGTGTCGTCTGACGAGTATGATTGGATTTTCGAACAATATAAAATGAATGATGTGAAATCGTTAGCCGGAATGAAACATCCTCAAAATCCCGCATTTGATGATACCAGACCGGTTGAAAATGATTTCCAACAACGAAAAATAAATTAACAGAAAATGGCTGCATTATCAGAACCGAAATGAGCAGAATTTGAGAGGATTATATGCGCGAATAGAATGAAAGAAAAGAAGAGAAAAAAAAACTCAAAGCTAGTTTTATTAAGAGACGTTGAAACGAACAAAGAATTCGCGTTTTCTTCAATTTACCAAGCTACCAAATTTAAAAACGGTTCACCGAAAACTATAACTCGTTGGGATTGTCGATTGTGGGAAAACAAATACGAAATTAAAATTGTATCGTAAGATTATATTATTATGCGTAATAATATATTCGAACAACGAAAGAAAAAATTAAAGAAATTCATTTCAATAAAAAAGATGTTTTACTATTTACCAGACCTTAAAGAATTAGCCAAGGAAAATAAAATTAGGGGTTATATGTTAATGAATAAACCCGAATTAATGGAATTACTGATTGAGAAAGGTATAATTCCGTAACCCGGAAGAAAAGAAAATAAATCCGAAAGACCCGAAATACGATCATTTGAAATCGATACGGAAGAAACCGTTTCGAGTTACTTTAAAAGATATAGATACCGGAGAGGAGAAAAATTTCGCGCCTGTATGTTCGGCGGGAAAATACCTGAAGAAGAATATAGGGGCGTCGACGAATATAATAACCCACGATGGAAAAATCTACAAAAATAGATACGAAATTAAAGTTATCGGCGAGTTCTTAGAATAATATAACTCGATTTTTTTATCCAAATAAAATAATTCCTATATAAATAAAAAATGAGTATGAAAGATTATAGCGGAGAACTCGATGACATCCCATATTGTCTGAAATTAATAGTGAGGTGGGCGACTTTGAGCTTCTAATTAATGAGGATTACGAGAGGGATGATTTCAGTTATGAAGTCGGTGACAGTGTTTTATTTTGGTTGGGAGGAGGGAAGAATGATGAGAATAGCCGATGAGAAATTGATGGGAATTTTCTCGTGGGTCTGCTTTTGAAGTTTGATTATTCCTGCGATTGTCGACAAATGTACGTAGTTCGGTTTTCCCAATTGGGGTGTTGGGATTTTACCGACCGTACATATGCCTAGTTTATTGTTCTACGATCCAACAAACAAAAACAACTCCACTGGTCCATATTACAAATATTTAATTGTCCCATGAAACAAAGCGTAAAACAAGGTTACCAACTAAATAATACTAAATTCAAATTAAACGAAATATATCTATCACCGATCGTAAGTCCAGGCGAAGATATTATAAAAAGTTAACACTAATAAATAGCCGACATAGTATGAAAGAAGCGTCGACTACCGACTGTAACTCTGGACTGCCAATTCTCTCTCCTTTTTTTTGTCTGGGCGGCGAGCGCACCTCTTTTATATTATCCCCAATGTAGTTACCCAACCTTTTCATCATTTTTGTGTGTTCTGCGCACAAGTGTGTGCAGACTCTGGACAGTATTACCAAAAAGGTCTAAAGATCAAGAACTAACATCATGAGTCAGGCATTTTTTACCTGTTTGTGATTGTCTGCGTGCGTAGTCTGAACTTGTTATATGCTCACCTGACCCGGATAGATATATTTAGTTTCTACACCGGCACATCTCCCCCCAATTATTTTTTTTTAAAAAAGTCCACTTTTTTTTGAACGTAATATGTTTTTTTTTCTTATATTAAACATTCCAAAAACATTATATTGACATTAATAATAATTAATTCCATAAATACAAAACACAAGAATTGAATATACGACACTTCTAAGTATAAGAAAAAAAAATTGGTTGATTATGTCTACATATTCTGAATGATGTCATTAAAATGAATCAAAGCATTTCTTAAATCTAAATTTTGATATAATTTTTGATTTTTTAACGAATTTTGGAAAATGATGTTAGCTCTATTAGTTATTTGATTTGTTGATGTCCAAGTAATAAGTTCTGCAGTATTATAACAAATCATACATTGATGAAAATCTTTTAAAACATCGTTTGTGTACCACAGAACTGCAGCAACAAGTTATTCTAAAATATTCGTGTAGTCTAAAATATGGGAAAACGAGTTCTTTGTTACAAAACTTACACGAATCCGTAACCAATTTCGCTTTGTAATTTAGAGATTTAATTGCTCTTTTGATAAGTTTTCTTATTTTCCAGCTAGGATTGTATATGAAGTATTCTACATCTTTGTTTTTGATTGATGCAGGTAGAGGAGTACTTGAAATAAAACTATGAAAAAACTTATTTATTTTTTTCCCTTTATTATAATGAAAATGAACTCCTTTCAATATTCTTAATTTTATTTTATGATTATGAGAATTTTCTATTAGTTGTAACAATTGATTTTCTAAATTGCCAAAATCATAAAACATAATAATGTCGATTAAAAAATCTAATGGTATAGTTTCTAATAATTTTTGAATTAAGCAGTCATCGCAGTCGAACCAAGATTCATCAAAAGAGCAAAATTCATAGAAAAAATTGTATAAATATTTTTTGGCTGTTCTTGTTTTGAAATTTCCTCGGTACACAATCGACGTAGAAAACCAATCAAATTGATTAATTTTATTAAATTTGAATAACGATTCAAAGTATGTTGAATATTCAACCAACCTCCCAGCATTAAAATTCATTTTTATTTGAAGGCGATTACAATAATTTAATGGCAAAATTACAATGGAACACTATCGCGGATATTTACAGCTGGGCGCATATAATTGCACCATACCTTAGGTTTTATAATGAACAAATAAACAATGTAAAATTTATAACATACAGGGTGTTTGTCTATTTCCTAATTTACATAATAATGCATTTTATCAGATGCATTATGTTTTAAAGCATGCATAAGACAATGTCTAATGTAACAACAATTACAAGTCGTTATAATATTTGATTACTTAATACAAGAGTTTAAGTAACCATATATGCAAAGCATAATGATAAACATGTAAATTGTACAACATGTTATGAATGACATTAACAATTGATCAATAAAACAAATTTGACATTTAAACACTTACAATTGATTAATATCAAATGTCTCAAAAGAAATGAACAAAACCTGAAAAAAAAAAGGAAAAACGACTCATGATAATATAAATGAATAATATGACAATAAGATTGATTTACACAATCAATTATCCAATTACGTCAATAACAATTAATTCATTATTTTGATATACATATACATATATACATATATACATTTTTTTTATATCAATGAAAACATAAAATATGAACTGAGAACAATGTACAATCTAATGTTTTTTTTGTTTTTTTTTGTTTTTTTTTTAACCGTTCCATGACTGATCTGGTTGTTAAAAAATGCGTCAATACATGCTGTTTTGTCTAAGTGAGATTTTTTTTCATTTATACACAATTGGTTAATCAAAATTTGTGATTTTTATACCATTGTGAATAATCTCTAATTTCGTTAAATAGGTGGTACGTAGCATTTTCCTTATTTTAAACCAATTGAATATTCCCAATCTTATCTCGTTTGGAATAGGTAGATCTACTTTCGTTAGCTTATTAGTGACCTTAGCTCTTGATACATCGATCAATAATTTTGGGATTAAATTCCCAACAATTCCCTCTATGTAAATTGTATTAGGGGTAACTGTTTCCCATTCCACAGGACATGTAGGTATTTGAACCAGTGGTATGTCTAGGCACTGAATTCCATTTGATACATGCATGTTGATGTAGGTAGAATTTGAATGATCAGACTTGTTAACCTTGATCATAATGTAAATACCAATCACCAGATGCACAATAGCTATACCCAATATTAGGTGATCATTTTTTATTTCTAATTTCAAGGAAGTTAGAAATGATTCATATGGACTTTGAGTCGTAGTAGTGAGGTACTTGAGTTCAAATGCGTTAGCCTGTCTTAATACAGTGGATGCCAATAAAACTAAACTCAATTTTTTATATATCATAAAGATACAAACAGAGTTGAAAATCGTCACTAAAATTCCAACGATACCAATAATTTTGTATACAATTGAGTAAGAGTCCAAATTAAGATTTTCGTCCAACATTGATTCTGCCAAATTAGCGTACACTTTAGAATTTGTCTTCGCTTTTTCAGCCAAATGTTGTAATGATATTTTCAGGTGTGAAGTCGGCGACAAAGTCGTGTTTTTATCCCCAAATGGCGAGAATAATCGAAATTGATGGGGATTTTCTCGTGTGTCTGCTTTTGAAGTCTTATCTTTTCTGTAATCACCCAACCTCCGGAGCTCATAAAAACCGTACCTGCATCTGCAAGGAAGAGCTGGAGGAGGAACCCTATGTGATAGTAAGGTTTGACAGGAAGCGTATTTGGCTCAACGCTTATTAGATTATATTATTCTCATGAGGAATAATATAATTGACAAAATTATTTTTTATCTAAATAAGATATTTCTCATATAAAATAAAACGCAATGTCAACTGTCAAAGAATTAAAACGAGTGGTGCGACGCCGGAGGGTGCCGGTCGCTAGCGTTGGTGTTAACACCGACCCCATAGGTCCGCCAAGTAGTGAACATACGAGTCCGCTGATTGAGGAATCAGTGCCAAATATTAATATACCGACTCTTGTTCCTAGAATAGTCACAACCGTGGCGCACAACGAGAATAAGGTTGTGAAAAAATCGGTAAACGCCGCGATCGATTGGGTGAAATGGCTAGCGGAAGCGACACCATCCGTTGTGAGGGATGTCTCAGAAAAACTTCGAGTTTTAAGAAGAGATGTGGCAGAGTTATTCAAGAAATAGCCACCATTCGAGTTAAAAAAGATAGATCCGCTTTGAAGGATTTTACGACCGTGAGGGAAGGTTACGATCCGCGAATCTTTTTTAGGGCGGTTAGGAAAATGATAACCAACTTTTTTAGAAGAAATCCGCAAACCAAGACTAAGATGACTCTCATATGTAATATGGAGAAAGTAAACGCACAGACTGGGGATAGTGAAAAAAAAGCCCAGAGATATAGACAAGTTTGAAAAACCGAATTCGGATATCGTTTTTTATGTGTTTGGATATGAAAGGAGCGTTTACCCACTTAGAAAGAGCATACACTATAAGAGGAGGAAGATAATAGACCTCTTGTTGACTTCTAATGAAGAAAAACAACATTACTTTTTGTAAAAAATTTAAATAAATTATTGTCTTCACGGATTTTGAAGAGAGAAAAGAAATATCATTTTTGTCGCAACTGCCTAAACCCGTTCACTTCTCAGAAGGTGTTGGACGGACACGTGGAATTTTGTTACTCGAACGAATGCGTAAAAATCGCGATGCCGAAAGAAGACTCGGTTATCGAGTTTAAAAACTTAACAGGTCGTGGTATATGCCGACTTTGAGTCTTGCCTAAAACACATCGATACTTGTGAACCAAACCCGAGAGAGAGTTATACCAAACAATACCAGAAACACGTCCCATTGGGTTTTTGATACTATATTAAATGTTTCGACGACACAGCGTGGACAAGAAAGCTCTGGTCACCTACACCGCACAAACGGATGACGAAGACGTTGCGCAGAAATTTGTAGAAATGTTGGAAAAAGACCTGAGGAAGCTTCGTAATATTCCTCACAATAAGATGATATTTGGTCAAGAAGACCGGGTAGATTTCGAACGAGCTGAGAAATGTTGGATCTGTCAAGGAGCGTTTTCCAAAGTCAACGAGGAACGTTGTCCTTGCTGCGATGAAAATAAATGGTGTCATGATTGTAGAGCTAAAAAAGTCCGCGACCGCTGTCACTACACCGTGAATTATAGAGAGGCGGCGCATAGTAAATGTAATCCGAAATTCACCCCGGAAACCGAAATTCACCCCGGTAGTGTTTCACAATTAGGCTGGGTATGACAGTCATCTATTTGTCAGGAACCTCGGGAAAAGTGAAGGTGGCATTGACTGTAATGCCAAAACCGAGGAAGAATACATTAGTTTTACGAAAACGATACAAGTTGGTACTTACATTAAAGACGGTGAAGAAAAACCATTAAATCAATAAAATTAGGTATATCGACAGTTTTAAATCCATGGCTTTCAGTTTGGACAAGCTCGCAAGCAATTTAACGAAAGACCAATTTTTAAGCGTATCTGAGTATTATCGAGACGAGCGCCAACGAAATTTATTACTCAAGAAGGGTGTATATCCGTACGAGTATATGGATTCTACGGAAAGATTAAAGGAAACGAAATTGCCTCCGAAAGAAGCGTTTTATTCGAGATTAAATAATGAAGGTATTAGTGACGAGAAATACGCGCATGCGCAGGAGGTATGGAAAGCCTTTAATATGAAACTCTAAGAGATTATCACCATTTGTATAATAAAACTGACGTTTTGTCGTTGGAGGACGTCTTCGAAAGTTTTAGAAACGTGTGTGACAAAAAATTACGGGTTGGATCCTGCGTGGTATTACACGTCACTAGGGTTGTCGTACGACGCCATGTTGAAGAAGACGGGTGTGAAAAAAAAATTATTAACAGACCCTGATATGTTGCTCATGATAGAAAGAGGTATGCGAGGAGGCGTATCTATGATTTCAACTAGATACACGGAAGCGAATAATCCGTATATGGGTGATAAGTTTAATCCTTAGGAACCGAGTAAATACATAACTTAATTGGACGCCAACAACTTGTATGGGTACTCGATGAGTAAACCTTTACCAACTCATAGATTTAAATGGATGATTAGGCGCGAATTGAACAATGGGCGAAAGAAGCCTCGCATTTTAGAAGTTGATTTGAAATATCCTAAAGAACTCCACGATTTACACAACGATTATCCTTTAGCTCCGGAACATTTGAGGATAGAGCAAGTAGACAAGTTAATTCCGAATTTACGCGACAAAAAGAAATATGTGGTTCATCACGAAATCTTGAAGCAGTACGAAAGAATTAGAAACAGAACAGATATTAAGTTGGTTATAAAAGAGCGAAGGCGGAAAAGTTGGCGGCGAAACCGAACTACAACGGAAGTACAATCTTTAACGAGAATCTCATTGCGATACACGCAAAAAGGATAAATTGAGGTTCAACAAGCCAGTTTATCTCCTATGTGTATCCTAGATTTGAGTAAAACGCTCATGTACGATTTTCACAACGGATACATATAACCGACATACGAGGGAAAACTAAACTTTTGTTTACAGACACGGACAGTTTAATGTACGAAATAGAAACGAAAAATTTTTACAAGAACATTTCCGGAGTTTAAAGACGAAGCGGGTGGAGAAATTATAAGCGAGTTTGTCGGACTCAGAGCCAAATAATACGCGTTTAAAATGTACTCGGGGGAGGAAGAGAAAAAATGCAAGGGAATGAAAAAACCCCGTTGTAAAAAAAGAGCATCCGGTTTGAGGATTATAAAACTTGCTTGTTTACGGGAATAGAGCAATTGAGGATGATGAATATTTTGAGAATTCGCGGTCACGAAATGTATACGGAGGAAGTTAACAAGGTCGCGCTAAGTTGTGAAGACGATAAAAGAATAATTTTACCGGATAGAATTCACACGTTGGCTATAGGTCATAAAAATAATTTAAAAAAAGAATATGAATAATTCAGTCGGGAAAGTGATTTTACCCAATAAACCGCTCAACAATTTTGAATTGATAGACGCGGTCAAGAAATTAAAAATACCCAATTTTGGGGGCGTGTTCATGCGTTAAATAACTACACACTCATTTTTTATACATTAATATTAAAGTTAACAATAACTGCAAAATCATTTTATATTTTTCTCCTAGCAACAGCGTCATCACAATGTAAACAGTATCCTGGCAACACAAATCGATCTTATTACTCCTTCGTCGAAAAAGACATGTAGACATCTTAAATACGTCCCATTACCCATTTACTTGTGCACGTTCTGTAATGTTTGGTCTGGTTTCTCGATATTATTAATCATTCAGATGAGGGACACAAGAGAGCACTGCATCCATCTTCACAGACGTATCTAAATTCCGTACAATCTGTTACGGGTGCCGTAATTTGAATACAATCTTCATACCGAAGAGTTTCAAACAAACCGGCGATTCTTAGCTATATGCCATAAGACCATTAATTAACTATATCTTGTTCCATATTTGCGTCTAATTGAAATCGTTAATTGATACTTTTCTTGTCTCCATCTCATGAAAAATGTGCGAATACAATGATAATCATGGTGACGGTAGAATATGAATCTAGCGGAATATTACATCAGTCTTTTCATACCAAAAGTAAAAGTAAAAACAGCCTATTTAGATCACTTTTCATTTTGTTTTGATCGGTTTTGTTTGTACTCTAATATGGTAAGTATGAATCTGATATGATTCTAGTATAACATGAAAATCTTTCTCTATGGTTTGTATTGCCTTACATACATGACAAAAACATTTAGGGGTTCTATTATTTGTTACATTCTATGTTTGTAATAAATATATGCATGTACTAAAATAAATCCCTATATTTCAGGATCGACATAAAGTACTACATATTTATTGACTGGCGACTACTTCATTGATAATACAGAATTATACATGAATTATACGTCAGTATCACCAAGAAACAACTTGCGGTATATTTTACAGTACATTATCAGAGAAATTGACGGAAAATGTTTCATGACACTTATGTAACTAATGTATAGAAATCTGCCAGATGTATGCCACTGCTTTTGTTTGGTACATTATTGAACAAACATTCTATGAGTTCTGAGACCTGGTTGAAGCAAATGAAGAACAAACATATCTGTTGTATACATTTAGCACATATGAACTTGAATGTGACTTTTTCGTGAAGTCTATGCAGCAGAATCCAAGCTGCTAATGATAAAATTGTAAAGCTTCTTTCAAAAGCGTTTTGCATATAACAGCATGTATACAATTAGAATAGCTGAGCTACTTTGAGTAGCTGCTGCCCTGATTCGAATCCGCACCATCCGGTTAAGAAGTCCGGTCCACGTGTCCGGTTCAGGAATCCAGTGTTTCTATTCGTTTTGGAAAAATTGTAGTGTTTTAGTGTAAAATGTGCGTTAAATATGTGCTTAAAGTGCCTTTGTATTCGTTATGCTGTGGAATTAATGTGTGTGTTTATTAATAATTGTGCTGGATGATGTGTTTTTATTCATAAATTTGGATTATTATACAACATCAACCATCTGAACTCAAGGTAGGCAAGGATAATATCGACCTTGCACCGTAACATTCACTGTTCACATTCGTGGTATTGATCACATTAAATTAACAACAGTAAAACCTCTCTTAGATCTATACTACTTCAACATGAAGACCGCGTCTTGTAATAGACAATTAATGATGGTCTTAATGTTTAAGTTTTATTGTGTATATATACATATATTCAGTGCAAATAGAAACAGTCATTATGTTGTAAAATTTCTAATGATATTAAATGAATAGTTGAATGTATCGACTTACGTTCATATTTATATCTAAAGCGCAATGACAACATAAGCGGCTTTCTTTTTGTAATGATAGTACAGTCAAACCTGTGTTGCGGCTACCTCTGAATAAAGACCACCATGTGAATGAAGGACATTCTTTTAAAAACCCTATCTGATTTTTAGAACAAAATGACCCCCGAATAAAAGCCTGTCAATAAAAGACACATTTTGTCTTTCCCAAGTGTAGCCTTTGTTCGTAGGTTTGATTGTAAATTCAACATAATGAACTGCTTTTCTACCGACACATTTTACAGCCTTTTTGAAACTAAGGATAAGAAATTTCAATTAAGATAGATTTGATAGAACCGCCGAATTTCCGTAAACTAGCTGGACAGCTTCCTCACATGTGAAATTAGCCTGGTCGAGGGTGAGATTCGAACTAACAGCGTGAAGGGCTTATGATTACTAATAAGAGACCATAACCACTCGACCACGGAAGCCCCCTTCACATAAACTTTTAACTATTAATTGTTGTTAAGTTAATAAAGCATTATGAATGTGTTCTATTTGTTATTTAGATACTTTAAAATTTTGATATTATTTTATGTTTCTTAAATAATATACGTATTAGAATCGCTACTATATTTTTAGAATTTTAAGTTAAATTCCACCAAGTTTCTGCATGATAAGGCATTTTAATTTTATTTCCGGTTTAGTCATAAGGTGCCCCACTACCACCGGAGACGTACAGCATATCCATTTGTCAAAATGAGGCTAGCATTCTAGACACATTCTTCAAATGTTTTTCGAATCATCGTTATAAGTTGATTTTGTGAAATATTTTCACTGAACCTCACGTAAATATTAAGTCATATTATCATGTGATCATATTATCTTACTCACTTTCCATTTTTATAAAGTTTTAATTAACACTTTCCTTATCATCGAGGTTTTACTGAATATTCAATACAAAAAAGAAAAGAAATCGCTCACAAACATTAAATTAGATAGATCCATCATCGAAGTATATCAATTTATTTACATACAAACCAAAATATACGAAAGTCATATTAGCTTTTCTTTTTTGTAATGGATATGTATTAACAAATATGGAGTTATATTCAATGAAATTATGTTAGCAAATATTTTTTTATTTTATTGGTGTATTTTTTAGTTTATTCCTCAACGAAAAAATTATCGACTACAAATCTTTAGAAACAAGAAATCTAGTCCCTATATATAAACAATTTAAAACTTAAATCATAATTATGATTGACAATGCATGAAAGCTGTATTTGACAGTTATATTCTCATGAGGATAGAAGTCAATATGACTTGTTCTTTTCTGATGGCTTCGTTTTTTTTTTCTCACAGGATAGCTAGATAGATTTTCGAACTTAGGGTGAACGCTAAAAAAACGATTTGGTATGGCCTCAACTATTGATAATTGTTGATACATGTAAGAGTAAAAAATATAGACAAAGAAATAAGCAACATTGACATATAATGCATATGCTGATACTTTCATAAACTATACTTTAAATAAATAATGAAACATTCATAAAAAATATGATTTATTTACACAATAAACTCAATTCTTTCATCAAATAATGACAGGTCTGTTCATATTTATCATATATTACAATAACATATTTTTTGAAAGAAACACTATTGAATAAATGTGTAACGTGTTACATTTGTATTTAAGTAATATTGATAGTGAACAACTTATAATATGTCAAATATAAATGACATGAGATTTTCCGTTCATGCACAGTCAATACAACAATGTTCCAAGATACATGTAAAGCAAGAGTATATACATCCATTATTTGCACTATATTTACATTGTTTTTACACTGTTTATATACACATTTATTTACCACTGACTCAAGGCACTTAATTGTCATCACATAATTTTAATCAGAGTCGGAATTAACATCACTCAATCCTGAATCTATCATTGAAACATTTGGAGTTTGGTCTGGATTTGGATTCATTTGGTATTCTTCAGAGTATGATATTGTTTAAAACACCCTGGATTGCACATAGATTTTTCACACTCACGGAGGCAGTCTGCTTCCTACGGATCCCCTAAACTGACATTCTACACTTATATTTTAACTTGTAGCATTCTTTTTTATTTCGTTTTTTACAAAATGACATTTCGTAATTAAGAATTAGTATTTCGTTTATACGAAATATTCTTTAATTCGTAAATAGGAAATAGTATTTCGTAATAAACGAAATTAATAAATGAAATTCTAATTCGTAATCACGAAATTTATTTAAACTTTAGCCATTAATCTTGGAAGCTGTAGAATCCAATCAAGAAACCGTGAATTTGAATGAATTTTTTTTTGCCTGACGAAATTCAAAACCCGCGGGCGCTTAACAAAATAATAAAACAGAATGGCCTTAATTGACACACCAGTGGTTTTCACGGCTTAATTTATGCATTGTACATTAAAGCTGTAGAACCTATTTTTTCTTTGCATTGCTGCATTTCTCAAATGAGTCCTGTTATTTCTATCAGTAGTCATTGAATAAGGAAATAAACAAAATCTTCCCTGAAAGATCTATTTTTCTTTAGAATTCTTTTTAGGTTGAATTTTGCAAAAAGAATGGTTTTATCAGTAAAAATAATTCCTCGAAAAATTACGGAAACTATTGACGTCTTAAAACGTAGTAACCCAAAAAGGTTCTGCACCTTTAAGTGTTATCTGTCACATAGTGATATGGTGTTAATGGCCTCTCTCAGAAAATTTTTACATTCAGGATGTCTGTAAGCGCATTCTAAGCCCATACTGAGGTCGGAATTTCCAGATAAGTGTAATAGATTTAATTTTGACCCCACAACGCTTTCTATTATTTTCAGGCTTGTTTTCGCCGTATGGCACTCTACAAATGTTTCGTCATGTGATTTGCATTACATGATTGTAAACTTAAATTAAAATTGATATTATTTCATTATTTTTAGCATTTAAAGTCTCAAAAAGGTCGCCTGGTACCATATCAGTTATTTTATCATTATGACAATTATACATTCAGCATCAATTAAGTAAAAATGACACTGATAACTTTAACAAAGAATCCCCACGTTTTAATGATGAATACTGCGACAATACGATATCGATAATGCTGTACATGTAGAATGATGATGAAAATTCGAAAATATGATAATGTTAAAGTTATAGAACGATGACGAATGTTGGGAAAGTAAGATGTTAATATCACTATGGAAATATTATGAAACCGCGAAAATACGATTTTGATTACGTGAATAGAACGACGAATATAATAAAATATTGGAATAATTATCATGCATGATACACATCATGCAGACAGATTACATTAAGTAAGAAATCAATATAAAACATCGTTTAATTCCCTTAATCATAAATAAGTAGTGTATGTTAAACGGGAAGTATTTTAAGTAATAATAAATCTTAATCTTGTCATCTCCATCTTTAGATAAGGCACGAAAAAATGAAATATTTATATACCAATAACATACGGAAAATTATTTAGCGCTATTCATAGAACGCCTGTCTCAGAAACAAATAATAAGCGCTATTCATAGAACACCCGTCTCAGAAACAAATAATAAGCGCTATTCATAGAACGCCTGTCTCAGAAACAAATAATAAGCACTATTCATCGAGAGTGAGCCTCATCACCGAAAAGCGCTTATCATTTACATAAGCGTAAGCTCTATTCGGCATAACAGTGGTTAGTGCATTGGACTTGTAGCACGGAGATCCGGGTTCAAATCCCTGTCTCGACCTCGAAATAACACAACATTTAAACAGTTTTCTTGTTGTTACCAAAAAATCTGATATTACCTGATAACGTGATTGTTAACATGTGCACTGAATTGAAAGAACGTAAAACAATTTAACAGAATTCTGTTATATTGTATTTGATGTTGCTTCTAGTTGATACGATTTGATTTTATCTGTAGGTGACTATTTGGTGTTAGTTGACGTTGACTGTAGCTGATGTTAGTTGATGTTGACAGTAGCTGATGTTAGTTGATGTTGACAACAGTTGATGTTAGTTGATGTTGACTGTAGCTGATGTTAGTTGATTTTGACTGTAGTTGATATTGACTGTAGTTGATGTTGGCTGTAGTTGATGTTAGTTGATGTTGGCTGTAGTTGATGTTAGTTGATGTTGACAGCAGTTGATGTTAGTTGATGTTGACAGCAGTTGATGTTAGTTGATGTTGACTGTAGCTGATGTTAGTTGATTTTGACTGTAGTTGATGTTGGCTGTAGTTGATGTTAGTTGATGTTGACAGCAGTTGATGTTAGTTGATGTTGACTGTAGCTGATGTTAGTTGATGTTGACAGCAGTTGATGTTCTTTGATGTTGACAGCAGTTGATGTTAGTTGATGTTGACCGCAGTTGATGTTAGTTGATGTTGACAGCAGTTGATGTTGACAGCAGTTGATGTTAGTTGATGTTGACAGAAGTTGATGTTAGTTGATGTTGACTGAAGCTGATGTTAGTTGATGTTTTGATGTTGGCTGTAGTGGATGTTTGTTGATGTTGACTGTACTTGATGTTAGTTGATGTTGACTGTAGTTGATGTTGATTGTAGTTGATGTTAATTGATGTTGACTGTAGTTGATGTTGACTGTAGCTGATACTCAACTAAACAACAACAATAATAATACATTATAGGGTAAAAGTGTTACCATTATATTCGACAATAGTGACAAATATTTACGACAACTGCTGGAATCAGTACTGTTCGCCCTGCTTCGCAATTTAGGATAACAAGTACTTCAGAAGCCATTCAGTGGACATGAGCAAACACGTGTCACTTAAAGGAATTCGACTGTGTTTGATTAATATTAACTGTACAGGTTATACTTAAAGAATTATATAATCATCATTAAAAAACAACCGCAACAAGAAAACACAGCAAGGCGAAACATTATAAAATATTTACAACGGCTTGTAAGAAAGCTTTAAATCTGTAATTCTTATCAAACGAATCTTTATTTGATAATTTCCGTCGATCATGGTTTGATAAACCTTATTAAATGAAAGTAATTTACATGCGTTCATTAACATGGATTTTTGTCCTTTATTTCATGCTTGCCATAGTTCTTAGGGGCGGCGACCGTGGTCCAGTGGTTAGTGCAAAGACTTGTAACGAGGAGATCCGGGTTCAAACCCCAGTCGTGGCAGGTCATACCTTTCTATGATATTTGACAAAATGTCGATTTTCATCCGTATATGACGAAGTTGCCGGGTCCTTGCGAAAGGATAATTAAGTTAGTGCTGGTTAGTATACAGTCCAGGAAAATTGGTTAGGTGAACCAGTCGCCGTATATAACCAAACAAATTGTTAAAAAACGACATTAAACCCCAGTGACAATGTTACATTAAAACGTAGTTTTTAGATTATATCGTTTTCGTAAGTTATGTTCCGAAACAGCTAAAGTGAAAGTGACTGACAACGTTGCCAGGTTATTCCCCATATTTTTTTTAATTTGAAGATAGCCGTAATAAAAGGCTATTGCAGAAGTAACCAATCAGTTGTCGGTCTAGAGCAGCAAATCCACAGGGTTGGCCTACGAAACTTTCTCACCTAGCTGAAAAGTCGCTCAGTGTAACACAGCACATTTTCCCTTTTATTTGCTGAATATTTCGCAACATACGTAACGCATGTTACTGGTAGTTACTTTCCGCGAATCACATCGTTAAATCAGCCATTAGTTGATGCCATGAAAACTCATTATTGGCGATTAGATAGCGTTGGATTTATGTTTTTTTTTAATTTCTTGACTTTTATTCTATTGTGAATATTCCGAATCAGGTTGATGATGATCATACACTATTCGTCAGTTTTTAGTCTGCTTCTTGTTGAAATGAAAGTAGAATGCTGATAACAATGTCACGGATAATGTGCGTTTTATTCCCTTTATGTATGGCAGAGGTTGGTTCTCGTTGCCATCCCTAGTTTTTACAGATGCGATGCAATATAAAAATTACTACATAAAGAATGTTTAAGATGGCTGTAACATTAAGACCAGTTTTATTACAACCTTTAATGTGGTCTTTATACAGAAGCTTTACAACACACTTTTATTTGAAGTAAATCGATGATGCTGATTTATTATAAAAGAAATAAGAAACACTATTAATACATCTATTAATGATCTTGTGTTTAGATAGTGTACGGTAAATTGGTACCAATTTGTCGGGGTATTACTGTATCGTCAAAAGTTTAGGTTGGGGGAATTTCATTTACTTTGAAATCACGTGCAAAAAACAGTGTTTGTTTACATACGTACGGTTGTAACTGTGGAATTTCATTGATGGGTCTCTGTGTGTGTAGTTGTAGTAAAATCAAGTGACAGACGATATATCTTTCATTTTGATAAATAGTCCTATTCTACAGTCAAACTTGAGTTGCCAACCATTTTCGAATAAGAACCAGCCACTTTAAACTACGTCCTAAGAACACGCCTGCCTGCCTGCCCCTTAAATAACCATCGGAACAACAATCATCTCAGTACAACGTATTTTAATGTTGTCTAACAAAATATTAATTGGTTCTCCTCACTAGACCTGCTGCCTCTGAACGACAAACATTTACATTGCTACGGACAATATGTAACTGAATTTTGTTACCGAATAAAGTTAGACTGGGCATATACAGGCTTTATTGTTCTGTTCACAATGTGGTCATTGTTTACAAGTTTGGCTGTACATGTTCAATCAAAGTATTAATCAGCAGATTGTAAGACAATAGGGAATAGACTGAGATTGTATAAAAATGATAAATTATTGATGAACTGAATCTAAAGTTGATTAAGTCAATTCTTTCCGTGTTCATTAATAAACTACTGTGACAGGTTGCGCTCGAAAGTGTTAACAACTTGTGAATAAGCACATTTAAATGTGAAATTCTAAAAATATCTAAATGCATTGTATGTCTTGTGAAAAGTTGTGTAACTCGTACTCAGAATTTTTCGAGAATGTTGGGCTTCGACAAAGCGGAGTTATGCCATATATGTTATATGTTCGCTTTGAATTTAAGATTTAGAGATATTCCTTTAGCAAGATATAAATTCAGGGCTGTCTCTTGAGGATATAATCCTTATTTTGCTTCTGTTTGCCGATGACTATATATTTAGGAATGTTTTTGTTTATACAGGAAATTCCTTAATGAATCAAACTAATTTGTCGGGAAAAAGTACTAAAAGCTCTTAGTGTTCTGTTGATACTATTGTCATAGTATAAATATATAAATTTTATATATATATATGAACAAGGTGTAAATAAAATTTTGTTATGTTTATTTATTTTGCAGTATTCATAAATGAGTACATTGTCTTCAAAGTCCAATTAATTACTTGTTTTGTACATCTGAGGATTATAATTTATGTCTGTGACTGCAAAAATTAGGACAGATGAGCAAAAATTTGAAATAATCATATCAGGGACATAACCTGAAAATTTAAACTCTCAATTCACAGACATTATGTATCCATGAAAACTTATACAAGATCACTGGTGTCATAAAATACAGATCTTGAAATATCAAGTTTTATTTGGACATCAAGATAAAAACATAACAAACAATTATAAATGTTTCCTAATTTATTTTCAGGATTGTATCTAAAATTGTCAAAATGATTGTTATTTCGAAACATTCTATCTAGGTAAATCAGGCTATAATTATTTCTGTTGCCTAGCAACAAAAACTAAAATACTTTAGGAAGATGGGCAGAATATGCAGCAGACTATAATTAACAGAGAACCATCACAATGTAACATAACATTTATTTATATGACAAAATGACAATATTACAATAAAAATGATAAAATGATGGATGTAAGAAGGAAAAAACAAGCAAACAAAACAAACAAAAAAATGTATGAAAAAAATTAAACCATCTCTTGTTCAGTCTAATAAATTACTAGTCTACAGCTTGTTACACTTAACACTAGTAAACACAAAACAAAGTCACTTCTTGTTAAACAGACCCCAAACTGAGCTGCTTCAGCTCTAGTGTCATCTAGGAGTGGAAAACCTCTGCTCTGCACCTTTAGTGAAGGGGGATCAAAAATACAGAAACAACAGGAGGCATTCATATTAAAAACTCTTTCATTCTAGGTCTGGGTACAACAAAGATCATCTGATATACAGCTGAGCACAACAAAACATCTGGTCTACATCCGGGTACATCAAAATATCATCTGGTCAATATCCAGATACATCAGCTTATGAATTCATATACTCAACAATGTAACAAAGTAAACAAAATCACTTGTTGCCCACCATACATGACTGTGTGACAATAAAATGACATGAAGTTTCTTATTACAACACATAGACAAGATAAATTAAGATCATATACTTGTACAAATACAATAAATTTCAAAATGTGAAACAAATGATCATGACAATCTCAAACATATGTACAACAGTTTATACTCAGTTTATACAGTAAATAATTTAAAACTGTAAACTAGCTTAAACAAAATAACCATATTAAAAATGTAAAAAAAAACTAGAAGAGCAAAACTGAACAAGAATGAGAATCTTCCCTAGATGCCAAAAAAAATCATGAAAAATTATGGAAGTTACAGGTGTACTACTACACATCCATTTTAACAGTCAAATATATGTAAAACCATGTTTGTCTGACAAAGTAGTTGGTCATAAAATTGTGCCAAACTGACATCGTTTTGGTGAGCATTTCAGGCTGGTTAAAAACTTGGGTGTTGGGTGATGTGCTGTTAGGTAGGCCTATGTGATCCAAACAACAAAATTCTAATGTAAATCTAAAATTTTGAAAACAGAAATTATTACATTTAAATGAACTGATTACTTAACACCAATAAAGCTTAATTCTATAAAAAAAACTCTTCACTGTTGCATAAAATATCCCAGTGGAGATAAAGACAAAATGAGGTCCTGCTGTCAAAAGTTGGAAACATTAAATATCAAAATATACACACAGTTTTTGAGATCCTTCAGATGTACAGTATGGATAAACATGTATAATCATAGTTCAAGTATGTGATTCAAAAGTTAATCAAATATTATTTAAGCATTGTAAACATAATAAACTATGTATTCTGTGAGTATGCAAATTTTTTTTAATTCTTTAATTGAAAATTAAAACAAAATGGTTGAATAATAACATCCTGTGCAATATCAAGTAGTGTTTTAATCATTAACACAATAAAACAATAACAACAACAACAAAGTTAACATGTATACATACAATATTTGAAATACAAAAAACTGAGTGTTAGAGCTACAGCTAGCCAGAAATGTTTAAAATGCTTAAAATATTAATTCAAAATAATGTCATAATATTAGGTGTAAGAAACTTTTTGCCAGTAATGTCTGTTTATTCATTATTTCCACTGACATAAAATTAATTCTTAATACATTAATTGAGAAAGGTACTTTTTTTCTTTTCACAATCATGAAAACTTCATGTCACTCATCATCACCAAGAATTGTCTCCCTTTAGCCACTACTGGTTTGGGTCAAGTTTCCTGTCTGCCTTCATTGTACAACGAAATTCTCTAATTTGTTCAAATAGGTATCCTTGTCTTACTGGCTCGATTCTGGGCTGTGCTAGTTCATTCAGCAGAGCTGAAAAATCTATCACCATATTTTTGTTCATAATAAGTAATGAGGCCGCAGCCATGTTCCAGTGGTTAGTATGCTGGACTTGTAACCCGGCAATCAGGTTTCTAATCCCGGTTGTGGCAGGTTATACCCTTCTGTGAAAATTTGACTAAATGTCGATTTCCCTCCATATATGGAGAAGTTTCACGATCTCTGGGCAAGTGTAATCTGTGGAAACACATGGAAAATGCTGAAGAATTCCGTAATTTTCCAAAAAAGTAAAAAGCTTTACGAATGCATTATTTTTGTTCCGACCAAATGAGATCACAAAATTAATATATGTGTTCTAAATATATAATCATGCAACAAAATAACAATAGTTAATTAAACTAATGTTACTGTCAAAATTTATGTCTAACGGCTAAGTGTAGGGCCTATTCCCTGGTCTCAGAGTCAAATAATAATTGATTTCACGGCTTTGTGTTTTAATTTTTATTTCTCAACCGATTTTCATAAAATATGTAAAATATTAAAAATGATGCTCTCAGCTTTCAGAAAATGTAAAAAATAATCAACATATTTTGTCCAAAAATATGCTTTTGAACCATGGGAATTTCATCGAAATTTAGATAAAAATTGTTGCTTAATTTTGGATCTGAATTTCACGGCCTTATGGTCTATTTTTCGGCTCATTTTTATTATTTTTTGCATCACATTAAGTGAAAGCTCTCAGCGTTCAGAAAATATCAACTTTTTGAAAATTGGTTAGTGATAAATATATTTTTAGTACTTCAAAGTTGCATAAACAATTTTTTGGCAGGTTTATTTGCATCGAACAATTAGACCGTTCACTAATACTACATGTAAACGTTGAAACTGTTCTTAATTTCAATACTTTACAAAAAATACATTTCTCGACTCCTTACCAAAATATTTTTTCAAAATGCAAAAAAAGTTTGAAATACAAAATTTTGCAACAAGGACACAAACAATAAAAACCGCTTTCATGACGTCGCTGTGTGAGTTTCTCACCAATCAATTAAAGAGAGTCAATTTGAAGCGACAATTAATCATATCAAAACACATCCACTTCAACGTCTTACTTCAAATGATAGTGCCGAATCCAAATCAAATTAAAAAACATTTTTATTGCCTAAATAAACATAAATGAAAAAAAATCAATAAACAAAATCTTTTAATAATATTAAGATACAATAATATGATCCTAATATGATAAAAAAAATACAGCAAGAAACTATTCTTTAAATCGGAGTAAAAAATATCATTATTATACTTTATCATCATTATAAAATTATAACATAATTATAATTATGGACCTCCCAAATCTCTCCGACAGTGCTCCGGTTGTTGTTGTACTTGGTGATGATAGTGTCAAGTTTAGCCAAGTTTTCAATAGCCTGACCAGCTTCCGCTT
Organism: Lutraria rhynchaena; assembly: GCA_008271625.1. Taxonomy (NCBI): domain Eukaryota; kingdom Metazoa; phylum Mollusca; class Bivalvia; order Venerida; family Mactridae; genus Lutraria; species Lutraria rhynchaena. Next base: position 10,795,651 of record VIBL01000001.1, on the reverse strand, counting down.
CCCAATTTGTAAATGTTGAGTGATGAAGATATAGGATGTTCAAGGCAGCAAAAAGCTTGTCCAAACTGGTATGTCCTAGACCTTCATGAATAACTCCTGCAAAAGTCATAAAGGAATAGTTTCAATACATAATGGTATAAATTAAAAACACACAAACAAGAATGCCAATCAACACAGTACAAACATACATACAAACATACAATACATGGTCATCTGACTGTTAATCTCAAATCATGATAAAAGCATATAATGGAATACATGTACATAACTGTAAATAAATAAAATGTGGTAAATGTGTATAGATAAAGGTAATTTGAGTTTCTTTTGACCAGAGAAATGCTTTGAATTCCACAAAATCATTAATAGCCACAATGAAATAATAGCCCAATTTAATTTTAATAAACATCAATTACAAGCTAAATAAAAGTCCAGTTTTATTGTATATTCACTGCAGAATTATTATCCTAGTTACTGTTAAGGTTTGATATTTGGTCTTCTGTTTGTGACATCCCCAACATTGATTAGCTTGGTGTATGACATCTTATTTTACATGCCACTTGTCAGATCATTATTTCATACAGTAAGTAAAATTATCATTATCATTAAGGTAAGGCATTCATAGTTAATCTTTTTATATTAGACACAGGCTTATTGTAATGAAATCAATTACAGTTTCTACCATCTAGAGTAAGTATAACCTATCTTAAATTCTTCAAGTTATTTTTCATTTAACTGTGATTTTAAGTCACAAAAACAGCCAAATTGGTTTGTGACTTCTCCAGCTTCAATAGTGAAGGAAGGTGTACACAAGGGTAGAAACATCTGGACAGCTTCTCACATGTAGAATTTGGTCCTAGGTGGGATTCAAACTCACAGCTGTGAAGGTCTAGTGATTACAAGATAAAGCAACCACTGTCAGTTTATAGGAAATACCATCATACATACCCTATTTCTGCATGGAACCACTCTACTAAATAGTACTTGTATGGAATCATCATATCTTGGTGAATACATCCCATCTTCATCATTGTCTAACTTTAAGGTCACCATATCAGTCTGTAGCGGTATGTTTACCACATAGCCAATAGAATTCTCTATTTTATCAGTAACCTAAACAACACATTATTCATACAGATAAATGAGTAGGTAAAATCATCTAAATGAACCATACATGTATAAAACAACTCAATATAAAACCACCTTTAAGGACAATCTGTCTTGATACTGAAGTGGTCTCTGTATCAGGTAGAGATATAGAAGAAATATATGGAAACTGGACCCATAATAAGTGGTTGTTAAAATGAGGTAGTCTTACTATTGAAGTGAGAGCTTAGGGAGATATCACTGTGCTAAATATTGATTCTAGCTGAGTAGTAATTTATGTAAAACAGTGAATTTTAGTAAATAGAGTATTGGATAGGCTTTTTTTGCACAGCTAGGAAATTAAATATCAAGGTCTGAGGTTCTAAAACTACATATTGATACTGCAGTTGTAAAATGCAGCCCCATCGTTAGTCAAATTCATAAATGAAATAACAAATCAAGTGTTTGAGTATCATTTCCAGTCTTAGCACTCAGTTTTATTAAACTGTTAATTTTAAGGTCCAAGAAACTGAGCTCACCTCAACTCTACAACCAGATTTAATCATCTCTTGGAAGCCACCAAGTGCACATAAATAAAATATCATATGTTTCCTTTTCAATAATTGATTACTAAATTCACAAATTTAAAGGTATAGGTATCAGGTTGGAGGTAAACACCTCTTTCAGTAGTCAGATGCTTAACACTTCATAAAACCTAGTTGACCATATGTACTTGATACAAATGACACAATCCTTTACTTAAAGGTAAAATACAGATCTATGCACCACTAGTATGAATTTTATGAAAAAATAACTAAAATAGGTCAATGAATAGACACATAATACTCCAACAACATTAAAATCTTAACCAATGAAAACAGGCTTAAAATCCCTTTATGCAGTAGAACCTAGTCAAAGTGACTTCCAGGGAGTCCAAATAATTACTTCACCGTATGTCCTTATTTCATTATATCAATAACATTGAAATAAAGAAGTGCCTGTTCTGGCAAAAATAGATACTTAGCTATATTCATAACAATGAAATAAAAATGGTCAGTTCAGTGAAAAAAAATACATCACTGTATCTAATTCTTCACAATATCCAAGTTCACTATAACTGTGTTTTACTGTACAGGGAACAAGTTTGTAACTCATGTAAGAAGAGCATATATATATAAAAATGACAAACTATTTTCATCATGCTTTAAATTTGAGACAAGTTTCATCGAATCCCTGATATCACTGAGTGTTTCTGACAATAGGACAATAAAAATCTAACGGACCAATTATAAAGTTCATAATGCCTCAATTCATGTAAGTAAAATATTCACACATTCATATTGTATGGTAAAGAGTTGATAAAGTGAAAACATTTCACACATCACAGACCATAAAATATACAGGTAGTTGTGTTTACAATTACCTATATTTTTACCCATATTTTGGCACTGACCCTATACTTGGGATGACATATACATCTTGTTCTCACAAGAGGAAGTGTTCAGAAAGAAATTAGAAAAAAAGAAGTACTTTGACCTAACTACCCTACTTTCTTTCATCAAGTAACTTGACATATGACTGTTTTTTTCTAGCCTAATGATAAGTATATGGTAGGAGACTTACTGCTGTAAAAGTTTGGATTTTAGAAGATGCTAACATGACTCCTCCTCTTTGATCTTCTCTGGTCCATGATATAACAACTGTAACATTGAACAGGCCAGTACTGATAATCCAAAGCCTAGATCTGTCAGGAATAGAAGTCCGTTTAGACAGGTCTTCTGGGGTTTCCTGAAATAAACACACTTTGTTACTTGAAAGATTGTTACTTCCTGAAATAAACAACACTTTGTTACATGAATGATTGTTCCTCATAAGTATATACTTTTGTTTCCATGTTTATTTGTTTTTAAAAAAGCCAGTCTGACTTAAAAGAATTGTTTATTCAGCAAGAAAAAATTACCAGAAATGAGATTTTGTGGGAGTCTGTAGTCATTTAAATTTTCATATGAAAACTCAAACTTAATGCTTTGAATTATATTTCTATGAAAAAAATGAAGAAAACTTAAGACAAGGAAACTACAGTAGAACCTAGATTATCCGAAATCGGCGGGACCGAAAAATTATTTCGGATAATCCGAGGTTTCGGATAATCTGGGGTAATGGAAATCTTGAGAGTTTTTATACGAAAATAAAGTACATTATGAGGAACATGTAAAATTATAAAATTTGATCAGTTAATAAAATACAATGTATACACATGTTATAAGAATATTTGTAAGCATAATTTTTTCAATAAAAACGAACACTGAAATAAAGTCAAAGTCCGTTACAAAATTCCATTACATAGTCACAAACAAGAACTAACATCACTAATATCTTTGTCGTCCGAAGTATGTAAGTGTTACAAACTTTTGGACATGTTCTATGCTAACTTGCTACTTCTGTGTCAGGAGGCAATAATTAAAATATAACAATTTTCACAAGTGTTATCACACACCTATTATTGACTTTTGTAGGTAATTAGTCATTATTTTTGGTTGTTTTAATGAAGAATACATGTTTATTCCATCTCTCAGTGCATACATAAAAATATTATATAAACATTCTATGGACTGGCACTCAGTAGCTGATTTATAAGAGACCATATCTATACTTAATGCGTTACTTTGGTATGAAGTTTTTTGAAGGCATTCGATTTTTTGCCAAATAATTATAAAGGCGCCTTAATACAGTGATTTGTCTGTTCGTCTGGCTAACACAGTCATTACAGGAGAAAATAAACATCAAGAATGACGTTTTGTAGATGAAGCTTGGTTTTTGTTCATCTTTTATTCGCAAGCTTTAAATACCATCATCATAGTCAGCGACAGCAGCATCTGACTGACGAAGTCCATGCGTTTTGAAGACATAATTAACAATTAAAATCCCAACTGAATTTGCAGGGTCTCCTGTACTTGGTGAAGTGGTCCAGCTACCATAAATTCAAATCAACATGGCAACTGGCCAGTCATCTTCCCCCCAGCTAATTGACAGCTACATGAACCCACAAATATGTGATGTGAGACTTGAGCATGTGGCACAGTCACTTGAACGTGCGTTCCAAAAGCGCCTATCATCACGTGTATCTAAAATACTAATTGACTTTAATATTGATGTGTTTCCCTATGCATTCAATTCAGAACAGTGCTTTATTGTAACAAGCTATGATCAGTTGAACACAAAATTCCCACTGTGTGAACACTGGTTCTATGACGTGAACACAAGTGGTAAGGCTTTGAAAATAGGCTTGCCTATTAGATTTGTTCTACATGTAAGATCTAAACTGTTAAGAAACTAGAAAATGGGAGTGTTGAATGTAAAAATTCCTTAGGAGAAAATCTGTATCTATAGTACCATTGAGCCGATGGTAATAAGTTTGAAGATGTCCGACAGTGTACATTTCAAAAATGACAAGGGGTTACATATGTGCCTCACTTAACAAAATTAGTGAATCTTTCACTTAGTCAAGGTGTATTCCCATCTAAATGGAGAGAAGCCATAATACGACCTCTGATTAAAAAAGTTGGAGCTGATCTTGAATTATCAAACTATCAACCTGTTAGTAACCTCTCATTTCTTTCAAAACTAATTGAAAAAGCTGTGCTTTTAACACTTAATAATCATGCAAATGAACATGACCTCTTACCAAAATGTCAATCTGCTTATTGTCAATTTCATTGTGTGAGTCAACCTTACAAAAACTTGTAAATGATCTATTAGGTGGAATGGAGCACCAGGAAGTCACAGCCCTTATAGCTATTGATCTAAGTGCAGCCTTTGTATTATGATCCTTCTTTTTCATTATTTAATCTTACCTAACTTTGCATTGTTGTTACATAAAGTCATCTTTTTGCAAATGTCAAAGTATCTATCTGTATTTGGTATCAGAAGATTTGTTTTAATGAGTACATTTTAATAATGTTAATTTTAATTTTCTGTTTGGAAAATAATGACAGTATTTCAGTTATTTTAACTTAGTTTAAAAATGTTTTATATTATATCCTTTGTCTTTTACTTCAAACAACAATCTCTGCCTAAAGAAATTATCTAATTACTTCATCTTGACAATAATTGTTCAGAAACTCAAGTAAACCTGTTTAAGTTGTATTTTTATCAGATTGTAAATCTCTAATAATGTGTCCATAAAGAAACTTAAATTGTCAAAATAAGCAAAACTGTCCAGCAGCTTGTTATCAGTTTGACCCTAAGGGATTTGAGACCTATGTAAGGTCCAGTGTTTAAGACCCAGGTATCATTCATTTCTGGGATTTAAATAATAAACTTCGTTATCAAACTATAACAAGCTTGCTACTTATTACAGTCCGCTCGGTCTCGAGATATAGGACAGCCCGGTGCCGATCTGCAGCGAACGGAACCATTCTGCTTTCTGTGTGGCATGACGCGACAACTTACCATAAGACGCCTTCGTAAAAGTTTGGTGGAGAGTACGATCCTGTATGAGCACTCCACAGAATTCTGCAATCGGGACATTCCTGAGAGATCAACATGGGAGGCAAGGACAAAAGAACCCTGTGTTTGTAACTACTCCGGTAACAACCAGAGACCAAAGCTCAAACAAGAGGGGCCGAGGCCGTCCTGCTAGAGCAAGCTCAACAACTACAGATCTACTTCAACCAGAGGAGCTAGTGCAGCCTGCAGCTGACAATACTAATTTGGACGTCAGTCAGCTCACTACTACCTCAGGGGTACAGGTAGAGACTCTTCGAACTCCATCTGAGTCTACAGAAGTGATGGCTGCCATGGGTCCCCAAATGAAAATTCAGACATTTCATGGGAAACCAGGTGAAAAAGGAGGTGCATGGTATAATAGATACCATGACATTTGTAAGAATTTGTATAATTTTAATGAAATTAGAATTAAACAAACATTCACCCTATACTTAGATGGACAAGCACAATCCTGGTTATTATTCCTTCAAGAAGAAATCAGACAGGACCCAGACCAAGTGCTCGAAGCCTTTAAAAAACGTTTTGACGGAAGTGATGGTGGATTTGTGCTAGGGACCATCAGACAAAAACACTCGGAAGATGTAAGCGGGTATTATATCCATTATTTAGAGAACACCAATGATCAGGGATGCCATTAACTTGGTTAATTGGAACATTCATCGATTGATTGCTACGTCCTATCCGGAAGGCGGTGAAGCCACAAGAGTTATTCACACTAGAATCTGCCAGAAGGGCAGCCATTAGGGCAGAACAGGCGATGAATGACAGTGTTGAAATCGCACCTGTGCATGCCTCAGCCATAGATACGAAATTGGACAAGTGTATTGAACTTATGACCTCACTGATTCAAAACCAGACAGGTCAGGAGTTGCCAAGACGCCAGCAGCATCCTCAGCCCAGGCACTGGAATTACCGCAGGGACAAGTACCATGGGCAAGGTAGGAATAATTTTTATTCTTCTGGCGAGACCCCATCCACATTTTGTCCACTTTGTCGTGGAAATGACCATGATGTTCATCAATGTTCATACTTAAATGAATGCCAAAATTTTATTAAGACTAAAAATCAAAAACCTAATAGCAAATAGGGACTCGGGCCTGTTCATAGGCAGCTGTCTGTGAATGGGCACAAAGGGAAAGTTTTATCTCGGTGTAAACAATTAGTTCATGATACTCTGCCTGAGCAACCATCCAAAAGTAATTCAAACTCTAGGAATCCATCTAATTCAGCTGAAGTTTTAGTCTTTGCTCCAATGAACAAAAATACTATTCAAGTTAAAGTTGTTAATGCTAAAACAAATGCTTTGGTAGATACTGGTGCTGCAATTTCCTGCATTAACGCTAGTTTTCTTAAACAGACAGGCTTAGATGTGAATAATATTGAACCTTGTACCCTTGTACATGTTTCTGGTGTAAGTGGTAATTTAGTTGATGTGCTGGGTCAGATAGAAGTACCATTGGTGATAGCGGGTGTCTGTTTTGTCTACAAATTTCATGTGCTAGATGAATTTCAACATAAGATTATTGTTGGTATAGACTTTTTATATGACAATCAGTGTTTTGTTGATCTTGGTCGGGGAACTTTGTTTGTTAAGGAAGGTCTAGCCAACACAAAAATGACAGTTCAATGTGCTAAGTTAACAAAGCCCACTTGTATTCCTGCTCGTACTGAGGTTGCTCTGCCTGTTACAATTTCACGAACTTTCAAACAAGAAAAATTTTTGTTAGAGCCTGTGCCAAACAATAAGGAATTGAGAGTTGCTCGGTGTCTGGTCACAGCTAAGCGTTCAAGAAATTCCAACTCCAAAAATTATAGTGCTGTTGCAAGAATTTTGAATCCCACAGATGGGGATATAAATGTACCTATAAATTTTACAGTTGCTTCTGTGAGTAGGGTTACTTATAACCAAATTTTTACATTCAGTGATGCTCGTGCTACTAAAACCCCTGTTGATGTCAATGTGCTCAATAAATCTCATGAAGGTGCTAATAGTGAAAATTTACAATTCAACATTTCCAACTCAAATTTAACTTCTGAACAGTGCTCAAAGCTTGAACAATTTTTACATAAAAATCAGGATGTATTTTCTAATTCTTTGGAAACAATAGGGAAAACTGATGTTTTTAAACACAAAATTGAAACAGAACCTGGAGCTAGGCCAGTGCACATGAATTATTATAGGCAAGGTCCAGAGCAAAAGGCAGAAATAGAACGCAAAGTTAAAGAAATGTTAGATGCTGGTATAGTAAGCTCTTCGGATTCAGTTTGGAATAGCCCAGTTGTGCTTGTAAAAAAGAAAGATCAAATATACAGATTTGCCATTGACTATAGAAATTTAAACAAAATTACGAAGGCTATTTCACATCAACTTCCTAGACTTGAAGATGTTTTTGATTGCTTAGGGGAGTCTTCTGCGACTATCTTTTCCACTCTTGACCTTAATTCTGCTTATTTTCAAATGGAACTTGACCCTGAGACCAAACATAAATCTGCTTTCATCAAACATGAGTGTGTTTATGTCTTCAATAGAATGCCATTTGGGTTAAAGAATGCTCCTATGAGTTTTCAAATGTTAATGTCTCAGGTTCTCAGGGGTCTCCATTGGAAAATCGTATTATGCTACATTGATGATTTGTTAATATTTAGTAAAAACTTTGAAGAACACTTGGACCATCTACAGCAGGTATTAAGTAAATTAAGAGAAGCTAATTTGACTTTAAAACCTGAAAAATGTCAGTTTGGTTTGGAAAGAGTAATGTTTTTAGGCCACATTTTATCTAAAGATGGTGTCTGTATGGACCCAGCAAAAACTGGTAAAGTTAGGAACTTTCCTGTGCCAAGATCACAAACTAAACTAAAAAGTTTCCTTGGACTATGCAATTATTATAGGCGCTTTGTCGAGGGCTTTGCCAAAATCGCATCTCCATTAAATGCCTTACTTAAGAAACATAAAAAGGGGAAATTCAAAAGGGGGGATTGGACAGAAGACTGCCAAACTGCTTTTCAAAAACTTAAAGATATTTTGACTTCAGCACCTATTCTTAGATTTCCTGATATGAACAAAGATTTTTACTTGTCTACAGATGCATCTGGCACTGCCATTGGCTATGTTTTAGGTCAAAAAGATAGTCAAGGAAAAGAATACGTTATTGCTTATGGGGGTAGAGCTCTGTCAAAAGATGAAAGAAAATGGTCTGTAACTGATCAAGAGTGTCTTGCTGTTATCGATGGAATTAAGGCTTATCTCATTACTTGTCTCATAGAAGGTTTACAGTTATGACTGATCATAAGGCTTCGTCCTATTTACATAGTTTAAAAGATCCTCAGGGTAAACTTGGACGTTGGTGTATGTTTCTTGAGAATTTCTCATATGAAATAGTTCACAGGCCTGGAAAACAAAATGTAAATGCGCATGCAATCTCCAGGATTCCTTACCCTCAGGACCAGTCTGATCATGACGAAACTGTTGGGGTTATTCAATTTAATACTTCTCTTTCTGATAATGACCAAATTCCAAAAACTAAGCAAAATTCATCTGATAACTTAACTGATTTTAGCAGTCTGTCTGAAGGCACTGATATGTCCACCCCTATTGGGTCTGTTAAAGTCTTAAATTGTAATAACTCTTGTATGGACAGAGTGTCATGTAAACAAATTTCGACTGTATCAAAAAGATGGTTCAAAATGCTACAGCATCTCTTTATTTGGCTATGGAGTCTATTCTTAATGACATGTCATTCCGTTTATGAAGCTCATAGCATACCAACTGAACTTGATACAAATTCTGACAATAATAGTGTTTGTCTTGTTGAAGCGATTTTAGAATATGGGAATTATGTTTCTTTAAATACCATTGATAAAGTTAATGAGATGCCTGACATAGACATGGCCACACTTCAAAGAAAATGCCCAGTTAGACTTTCTTATAGACTATTTAGAATCTGGGAAGATGCCTGATGATGAAAAGAAGAAACGATTATGTTTCAAATCTGACGAGCAGTTTGTCATCAAAGATGGTTTACTGTATCACATTTTTCAGAAAAAGTATAAGGGGAAACCTGATCTTAGTAATTATTATATTTATCAACTGGCTCTTCCTATGTGTAAAAGAAAGGAAATTCTTGAGCATTACCATGATAGCTTAGCTGGAGGTGGTCACTTTGGAATACAACGCACTTATGAGAAAATAAGAATGAAATATTGGTTTCCTAGTATGCATCAAGAAATAATCAATTATGTTTCTTCTTGTGATTCGTGCCAAAGATCTAAAACAGATAGACATCAAAAGCCTCCTCCGTTAAATCCCCTTCCAGTGGGAGAACCTATGAGTTGCATTCACTTTGATATTTTGGGTCCTTTACCAAAAACTAAACAAGGCCACCAGTATATTCTTCTTATTACCGATAGTTTCTCCAAATGGCCTGAAGCATTTCCCTTAGTTACACAGAGTGCGCAGGAGATAGCCTACATTCTTTACAACGAGTATATCTGTAGGTATGGTGCCATGCGTTCCTTGGTTTCCGATCGTGGGAGGAACTTCATGTCGAAGTTAGTCAGTGCACTTTGTGAACTGTTCCAAATTAAGAGATATCACACTAGTTCATACCATCCTCAGTCTAATTCCACTGTTGAAAGAGCTAACAGTACCCTGGCCAAATGTTTTACTGCTTATGTTGATAAAGATCAAGAAAATTGGTCCAAACTTCTGCTTAGTATAATGATGGCATTTAGATCAACGCCTGCAACTGAATCTTCTGGCTATTCTCCATATCATCTTGTATTTGGTAAAGAAATGACTCTCCCTGTTGATGTAGGTTAACTTCCTAAAACAACCATGCCAAATCAAACAAAACAATACTTAGATGATCTTATGAGTAAGTTTAAAATTTCTACTGACATTGCAAGACAAAACATGGAATTAGCAAAACAAAAAACGAAGGAAAGATTTGACAAGAAGGCAAGGGTTCCTGATTTTCAGGTCAATGACAAAGTTCTCCTAAGGTGTCATGCTGTTAAACCAGGCCTGTCTCCCAAACTTTCTCATAAATGGGATGGTCCATTTGTAATTGTGTCAGTAGGATCCAAGTTCACTTATAAAATCAAGAACTGTCAAACTAATAAACTTATGAGGAGTTATGTCAATGCTCAGCGTTTAAAACACTATCAAGAATCTCTTCATACTGATTTATCAGATCAAAATATTCCAAATGCAAATTTGTCTCAGAATGATCCTCAGCCAGATTTTAACGCTGATCCCAAGGCCGTTCTTGAAGAACATTCCCATGGGTCTGCACCAAATATGTCTGATGTAAATCCTCAACCTGTTGTGACCAAGGGTCCTCAGTCAAGTTTGGCCACTAAGACTGTTGAGACCAAGTGTCCTCAAGTTGAACCCCAGTCTGTTGAGCACCAGGATGCAAAACCCGAATTTAATCCAAGGTCCTCAGGCTGATAACCAGTCAGGAAATGGGTTTGGTTTAATCCAACCTGACAAAATAGTAGGAGTTTCAAGGTATAAAGGGGAAAGGTGGTTCAGGTGTTTCCTTTGTGGTCGTAAAAATTCTGAATGGATTACTGAACGTCATATTAACCCAGTATCCATACAAGCATATTTAAATATGCACACTACTACTGGTCGTCGGAGGAGAAGGAAGCACAAAATGGTGTATTGGAGAAAGAGTAAACCCGAAGATTAATTACAAATAAGGAAATCAGTCATCTGCCTGTCTTAAATCCTAAATGATTAGGTACTTTGGCCATTCTTCCAAATTCAAAAAATAATTTTGAATTTGGAAGAATGGCCAAAGTACCTAATCAGTTAGGATTTAAGACAGGCAGATGACTGAGCACCAGGAAGTCACAGCCCTTATAGCTATTGATCTAAGTGCAGCCTTTGATACTGTAGACCATAACATTCTGGTCGATGTTTTAAATAAGCAATATGGTCTTCGTGGCAATGCATTAGAATGGGCAAAATCTTATCTTCGACCGAGAGCCTGTCGTGTAAGCATTAATTCTACACTTTCCACACCATGTGATGTTACATGTAGTGTACCTCAGGGTAGTTGCCTAGGTCCTTGGTTGTTTTTAGCTTACGCTGGAACCCTTTTTGATGTAATACCATCTGGGATATCTGTATACAGCTTTGTGGATGATCATATAACAAATAAACTTTTTAAACCAACATCTATCCAAAATGAAAATCATGCAATTAATGAGCTTCAAAATTGTGCAACTATAATTAATTCATGGATGAATGAAAATAAACTAAAAATGAACAGTTCTAAAACAGAATTTATCATGTTTGGTAGTAAGCAGCAACTGAGTAAATGTCGAACCACATCCATAAACACTGCAGGAAAAAAGGTTCCACTTGTGAAAACTATTAGATACTTGGGAGCTTTTCTTGATCAATACCTTAATTTCAGGGAACATATCAACCGCAAATGCCATACAGCTATGCTCAATTTTCTACGTATTAAAAGTACATGTATACCCAAATATAGTACAGATGATGCGGCAGAAATTTTGGTTTTATCTCTTGTTTTGTCTCATTTAGATTATTGCAACAGTATTTTATATGGTGTTTCAAACTGTGATATTGGAAAAATGCAAAGGATCCAGAATATGTGTGCATATAATTAGTTATTAATGGAAGGAAATATGACAGTTAAAAAAGCAGCTTTGTTTAAATTACACTGGCTACCGATTAAAGCTAGAATTAATTTTAAGATTTTAATCTTTATGTACAATTGTTTTACTGGAAATGCCCCATCTTATCTCCAAGAACTTGATAAAAAATCAAGTGAAAATAGGCCTGGTCTCAGATCCTCAAGCGAGATTGAATGTAATTATCAGATTCCTTTTAACAAAAGAAAAAAATTTAATGATAGAAGTTTTGGTATTGTTGGCCCCCATTGTGCAATATTTTACCATCTAGCATTAAATGCTCACCATCTATAGATGTTTTTAAGAAGAGACTCAAAACACACTATTTTAAAGACTTCTTTAACTTATTTTAAACCAAACTTCAAGTTATTTTTATGGATTGATTTTGTATCAATGTAACTACGACATTTTAATCATTCACTTGTATTTTATGTGCTCTATTGTTTTAAGCTTTTTGTATATCATGACTATTTTAATCTATAACATTTGATAACAAATTTTATGTAAAACGCCATTGAATATGTTTTTTATAGAAATAGGCGTTTAATTAAATAAAGAAGTTTAAAGTTTATATGCGCCTCAAGTGCACATGCACATTCCCAATGGCATTATCTCTACAGCTGACCAACAGTTTTATTAAACATCTTCACAAATCTCACAATGAAAGTGGACTGAGTTATGTTACTATTCTCAATACCCAGATCACTGGTTTTCAGATTAAAGAAAATGATAGACTTTAAAGCCGTTTCACAGCTCTTTCATATTGTGCTGTATCTCAATCAAAGGGCAAATACAGGACCAGTTATAAACGCAGTACATTTTTGTCAAACAAAATCTCTTTGGCTTTATTTGAGAATGAATTGGAAAATGTCAGACAACTCTCTTGTACTCTGAGAACCTTCAAAACTGCAAGTGTAGAAAATGAAAAAAAAGTGCTCTGAATTGTTCGTTGAAATGATAAAATTTACAGCTACAGCAGAGTTACTATATACATGCATGCTCTACTCTATCCCATCCCTTACATGACAGAAAAGCATGGTGCCTTTCACACTTTTAGTGGACAAGTTGTAGGGAAGTTAAATGATGTATTAAAATCCACACACCAAAAATCTTCCAACAAGCAAAACCAGTTGTCCGAAAATTAGTTGTTCGAAAAAGAATAGAGTTTCTAGCCTCACACCAAAGACAAAAACGTCAATATCAAAAGGGAATTGATGAGTGTTGGCAGTCAGGATTTTTTGTGCAGAGAGGAGCAAAAAAGCAAAAAATTTCTAGTGAAATCACAGACGCACATGCAGCCTATTTGGAACATAAGAAAGCAAATGAAAAACGTTATAATTTAATCTTATTAATGTCACGCATTAGGTATTTCACATTATAATAGCACAAAAATTCATTAAGTTACCATTAAATTATCACAGCAGAACATACACTCGTTACAACATATTCTTTTTTTCAAAATAAGATAGAATGAAATGTTATTGCTCATGAAGTGTTTTCCATATATTTGCAATCTGATCATTTTCATTCATTTTCAATATGACTATTCTTGATATAATTCCATGTTTGTATGCTGAGTTTGTGCGTTTGTATGAACATGTGATTACCAGGGATCATTCTAATATAATGTTGTCAAAATATTGTGTATGTGTATAATAAAATGTATTTGTTTTACATAATGCATTTAATTATACTATGTACAATTAAATATGTCAAGTAAATTTAGACTTTCTATATTTCGCCTTCCATGCAAAAACATGTGCTTGCAAAATATTGCCTGCAGAAATGACTACTTTTCCCTTCTCAGATCTGCTTAAAACTTTTCCCTTCTCAGATCTGCTTAAAACTTTTCCCTTCTCAGATCTGCTTAAAACTTTTCCCTTCTCAGACCTGCTTAAAACTTTTCCCTTCTCAGACCTGCTTAAAACTTTTCCCTTCTCAGATCTGCTTAAAACTTTTCCCTTCTCAGACCTGTTTAAAGTGATGATAACCTGGGACAGCTATCAGTAATATTACTGATCCTGGGATAACAAATTAGATTAGCGAGATACAGTTGACTGCTTCCAATAAACGAGAGCACTACAATTTCCCATCTGCTCATCAAAATCTGCTGACATCAATTTATTGATAAAATGATACCAAGGAAAAAAAATTGAACAATCCTTCAAAGGGGTATCGGAAGGGGACATAAATCATGGTTTGGGGTCATTGAAGCTGCATTTGATTCAAAATTTTAAAAATCCATCCTGTCAACTTGGAAAAAATATAATGAAAATAGATAATTCAATAAAATCAGTTGTTAAAACTAATTGAATATGGCTCTAAATCTGAATGAACTTAGTAACTGAAGCATAAAAAACATGTTTGCATCAAAATATTCAAGAAACCTTATATCCACTCACATTAGGAGAAAAAATTCTAGAAACAAATTAACTGGAATGCTGTATATTAATTTCTGAATACACTCATAGATTAAGTTAAATGATTTAAATTCAAATTTATCAATAATATTACAGCAACAAATAAAAATATTTACACTTGGAAACTATGCGACACCCCACTCTGTAATTTTTGTCAAATCCAAGAAGATATTGATCATTTCCTCTTTAGTTGTCCATACATTACTCCAATATGGACTGCAATTAATCAAATTTTCAGAAATCTTGGTATATGTAAACAAATTGTTTTTTACATAAAACATTCATCTTGTATATGTTGTATGCATTAATTGTCTGTATGTATATACCATGTTCGTTTACACAGACAATAAATAATGTGGAAAAAAAAAAATTATTAATTGTATTATCTCATTTATTTAGTACTTAGTGTGAATTAAGACTTTATCCCTTTTGATGTTTTACTTACTTGCTACTTAAGAATTATCTTCTTGTTTGTAGTACTGAGGAACTAGAATTCACTCTTACTGATGTCAGGAAATTGCAATTAAAATGTAAAGACTTCAATTATATAAGACATCACCTTGAATATACATGTAATAGGCTCCCTGAAGATAAGGAATTTGAGAACATAGAATCTGTTGTAACAAAGAACCATTATGAACTGTCTACAGAGGGGCTACTGTTACATGAACATACTGCTAGGACAAAGAAACTTAATCAACTAGATACAAATTGGACAATCATGCAGTAATGTGTACCAACATCCCTGAGGAAAAATGTACTAGAGGCTTATAATGATTGTCAGGAAGATGATGGTTGTATTTGTGTCCAGCATACTTTTGCAGCAATAAACCTTTTGGCCCAAAATGTACCGCAGACAAGTTGAAGGGTATGTGAAAATTTGGTATAAATGCCACCTTTCAGACGTTGCTTCCAACACACATTCAAATCCTTCAAACCTTTGCCTGTAGAGGATACATTTGAAAGAATTCATATGGATTTACTGTGTTCATTTCCAAAAACAAAGATGGATATCAGTATATACTCTTAGTTACTGACTCCTTTTCAAAATGGTCAGAAGGTTGTACTCTCAGGACACAAGAAGCAAGGAAGTAGCAGATATGCTTTACAATGAGTTCTTCACAAGGCATGAAGCAACAAGGAAAATTGTATCTGATCACGGTAAGAATTTCCCAAGCAATTTGATTGGTTGAGTGAACTGTGCAAAATCAAGCGACATTTCACCAATAGTTACCACCCTCAACATAATTCTACCATTGAGCATGAAAACAGCACCTGTAGACCTTATTACCAACTCCACGTACAGAAATCACAGGGTTTAGCCCATTCTAGTTGGTATTTTGGCAAGGAAATGGTATTACCAGTAGATAAAACTCTTATTCCAAAATCATCTTTAGCTAAAAATGTACAGGATCATTTTAAGCAATTGGCTATGTGAATATCAGGTGACTGGTCAACTTGTACCCTAGTCAAATTGTACCTTAGTGAACTTGTACCCGAATTTGGTCAACTCATACCCTAATTTGGTAAAATAGTAACTTATAACTTCAGTCAATAAAAACAGGAATATAATAGTTTTAACAAAATAAGTTACTAAAATAGACATACATACAAACATTCACTAAAATAGCCTATCCTTACTAGATTGTTTTAAAAATTGTTTTTATAAAAACGGGCTATGTATTATACCTTAGTTTATTGTTAAAGATAGTGAATGCTTGTCCATACAGGAATAACCGGGAGGCGAGGTGAAACAAACTCAGTTAGCTTAATTTGTAATCTAATTGTAATTTCTATGCACGTTAGACATTGATCGTTTAATTCATAGTTGTGAAAAAATTAACAACAACATATCTTAAATTCTAAAAGGTCATAACTGCCACTTACGAACTATTAGAATCATGTTTCCAATTTGCACATAAAATTGTAAAAGGTCCTTACTGCCACTTATGACCTTTTGAAATAAAATATCCATGTAGATACAACCTTTCAACCATTATGAAAAATTACAGTTTCACTTACAACCTATGAATTATTTGTAATTGAGAAGTAAATTGACTGGGAATAGAGATGGGAACCAGTTCTGGACATGCACAGTAGTCTGAAGATTTAATAAATAAAAAAATATAAGAAGGTCATATCTACCAATTACAACCTTTAAGCACTGAGCCATCGATTTATGAATATAATAATGATGCCACAATCAATAAAAATCATTATCATATTTTGAAAGCAAATAAAAACATTACAAAAAATAGGTACAAGTTGACTAGGGTACGAATTGACCAGAAGCTGAATATTGTAATACTATATCTCCTTTCAAAAAATAAGATATTTATATTGCTGCGTTCGGCTGGAAGAGATCCACATAAATATCATGTGATCATTGAACTTTGAGACTTAATGACAGATTTCCTGCCTAATATTTTGCTCTATATCCACTATTTTTACATACTTTTAACTCTTAACATCCTCTTACTCCTGAACATAAAGCAATGTAATAGTTAAACATTGTTAGCCAGTGAAATGTATTGTATTTGGACATGTGACTGACTAGCATTCATTATTTAAATGTTCTGCCCGACGATTTATAATACAGTGCAACCTCTCTAAAGCAACATCCTTAGGGAGAAACCAAGTTATGTTGTTGTTGAGAGGTTGTTGCTCTAGAGAGGTAAATTTCATACAGTGGGGAAAAAATCCTGCTGTTGTTGAAGGGAAGTTGTTGCTCAAAAGAGGGGCGCTCCAGAGAGGTCGCACTGTAATAGTAGTTTCAAATCAACATCTATTTAATATGCATTATCTTTTTGCTGCGGTATTTATGATTAAAACGTCACACATTACAGACTAATTTGAATGTGGACATATTTGTTCAAAATGCATAAAAATCCATTCTTTTTTCTGTTTTAGATTTTAATCATCAACATCTAAACGATCAAACACGATCAATTTGATTTGTTTAAATAATAAACATTCAACCCACAGGGAGTTATGTGTACCATGAAACTGATATGACCAGACAAAATGATAGTGGTACTACAGAAATCAGACAATATGTATGATTTCAAATAAGGGGCTGATAAACCTGTCTTCAAAAATATCCCTTTTTCAAAAGCAAAAAGCTTTAACATAAAAAGTCACACACCACAATATACTATAAGCTGTAATCTGACATTGAATTTGTTGAAGGTAACATTCAGAGAATAATTTGGAAATCAACAGCAAATGAGCAAAACTTGTTCACAGATATGAAACAACTACAAACTAGAACTATCACTGAAGGAGAATACCCCCCCCCCCCTGCAGAGCCCCCCTTTTTTAAAGGCTTACTAACTTAGAAATTAAAACAAACAATAAAATGATGTATTAAATATACATCATTGTATAAGATGGTATATAAAATTTAAGAATTTATTAATCAAAATTAAACCATGTCAAAAACATTAAATATAAGGATAGTCTAAAAAAAGAATTGAATCCTTATTTCCATTGTAATGCTTGTAAAAATTACATTAAATTGTATGACTTATGAATTTTTTTTATGAACTATTTTTATACATTGAGTTGAAAAACTTTGATAATAATAACAAAAAACGTTTTATTTAAAATGCATCACAGATGGAAAGCTATATTTTGCAGTAAAACATTATTAATATTACAACAAATATGAAATTATTGAAAAGGGCAATATTATCACAAAAATGAAATTATTGAAAAGGGCAATATTATCACAAAAAAGTATATTATATAGATATAGATACTTGAGACATATACAATAAACTGTGTAGAAGACCTTGTTTAAATTACATTTACTTTATTAATTATGGCACAAGCTCAAATTGAAAAGGGAAACAGAGTGGCATGGCCAGATTGTAGTATGGAGTGCCCTGTGGTTGTTTGCAATCCTGGAAAGACCTGGATTTGTTATGATACCAAGCTTTTCATAGCTGAAAGACCAGATGACAGGACAGATAGGATTTGTTATCTCGTTTGATTTCTGTATCGTGCATTCTGATTGGACAAGTGCATCATTAATTTTTCTTATCACTTTGATCTGTTGTGTAAAATGGTGTTAAAGTATTTTGAGGGTGAAAAGCACAGAAAAAAGAGAAAATTAAGCTACAAAGAGAAAAAACAAAAGCAAAAAGATAATGAAAAGAAATGAGTGGAGTGTAAATTGAGAGAAAAATAGACACATAACAGGCCTTGGCTATTTTACAATGACCAAGAAAGAAAAATATACGGCACTGAGTGACAGGAGTTTTATAAGGACAATAAACAGCAACAAAATCAATTCTTTTATTATTGGCTCAGGTAATTTTCAAGCATCCACTGTAGACAACAACCAATCATCAAAATCAAATATTAAGGCATATGATGTCTTCACAAACAAAAAACATTCTGCACAAGAAAAAATGAAGTCACAAGCAGGAAAGAGGCTTACAATGTCCAATACCACAGTCACTGAGAGCCTTCAGTGGTTATAATCACCAGTGACAGTGAAGTAGAGGAGTTGGGAAGACACAAGGTTGAGAAGCATGATTTTCCTACTAGCATTGGTTTCTATACATCAATGGAGAGTTACTAGAGACTTTGTGATAAGGACTTGAACCCAGATGCTGCTGATGAGTAGTGTTTGCACTTCCAAAATAAATTACCAATCTTGACTTGCTAATGACTAAAATTCCTTCAAGAACAGACTTGTGTTTGATATTGTTATTCTAGCAAAACAAATTTGATTGGCAAAAGAACATGTTCTTTATGCATACCTTACAGGATTTTGTTGTAATTGCGATACAGTTGAGACTGACTGAACAACCATTTACAGATTGCTGGAATGTTTCTATAAATCAGCTGAATTAAACAATTCTCTGTCTGATGTGACCAGAGATTGTATATTTAAGGACCTGGTGATCAACTTTAGTCTGTTTTAATGACTTTAAAGAATAACAACTGATTGCAAAACAAACAATGTACTAACATCAAACAGTTTCACACATTTTCTTACCACTAATATATACAATCATCAATAATTATCGCCTAGGGTTGTTAGCATGTAGGTCTATCATGTTAATCGACAATTGTGCAACATCATTAAATTGATTATGTTTTTAATGATTTGTCTGAGATGATCCCTCTATATAAATTTCATTAATATTATGATTAAGTTATCCCCAAATCAAAGGAAAGAACTCTATTGGCATGACAATTCCAAATGTCATTGATACTTGACGGGAAATGAAGAAATTAATGAACTTATTTTAACATGGGTTAACGACACTGTTTCTAGGAGAATCAAATGATTCAGATTAAAGCCTTGGAATTTGCGTCAATATTTAGACGTCAAGGCATTAATTTTTAAAGGGCTGGTTAGAGTTAGAAAGAGGAAAATTTAGTTTATGGTACTACAAGTAGTGAGAGGGGGGACATTACCGGTATTGACCGGCCGATTGATCAGGATTGGTCTTCCTGACCTCCCATTTAGCCCAAATTAAGGTCCAAGTGTTGTGTTGCAGGGGCAGAGTTTAAGCAGCCATACCCTGGCCCTACTCAACCACCAGGATCCTGTCATCAGGCGACACAGGTTGCAGCCCACAGCAAACAGGCAGGCACAGTGGGGGGGGGGGGTCTTACCCTCTGTAGTGCAACAGCTGGGGAATTCTAGCCCCACCCAGCTGGGGGAGGATGTCATTTTAGGTCACCAACCAAATGCAAAAACCCTGACCTGGATTATGATAGAATTATGTCCCTTTTTATGTGAATTTGCTCTATAATCAAAGCTGCTGTACTGTAAGAATATTATGTAGGAATTCTAACCCCCATCCAGGTGGGGGCCCTATGGAAAGATCAGGCATGGAATGGCAAAAAAGGGCAGCAGAAGGCAGAAATTATTGTTCATGTGTCTTTTTATAACTCAATACAATTACATTTCTGTGAATGAGTATATTAATGATGTGCAAGTTCAAATTAAAGGAATAATCACACCACACTAATGTTACAGAAACATTGTACAGTCAGGTCTGTGTTTGCAGTCACCTCCAAATAAAGACCACCCAGTGAATAAAGGCCATTCTTTGAAATACCATAATTGATTATTTATAACAAACTGACCTTTAAATAAAGGTCATCTGTCAATAAAGGCCACTTTTTGTGTTTCCAAAGGGAGACCTTAGTACATACAGTTAAACCTGTGAACAAAGTTTGTGTTAAAGTATTCTTGATATGAAACTGTATTAAATGTTTTAAAATTTGTTTTAATATATATTTAAAAACTATTGTACATGCATAATAATAATTACCTAATTATGTCTATTATTTGCTTGCATTTGTTATTTAAAGTTATTTATAAAAGCTATAATATATTGTTACAATTATATTATCAATGTACTGACCTGAAGAAACAAACAACTCACAGCTAATGTTTCACCAAAGTGAATACTTGTTACCTCAAAGTCAGAACATAGCGTTATCCACCACTAACTCAAACAATTCAAGTGGAGAAGTTTGCAGTTACTTGCGGAGGACAGGGTGAGCACATGTAGGAGATACTTAGCACTGAGAAATGCTTCTTATCAGAAATTTTTGGCAGCAAAAGAGATGAACAAAGTGAATAATGCAAAGACAGAATGAACATTATTATATTATACAATATACAGTAACATCCAAGCAGACAAAACAATGCTGTGAGAACTTGCTGGAGTGGGTTGGTCCTTAATGAGAACACCAACAATAGTGTATCAATGGAGATTACAAAGACCAATATCAACAACAACAGACAAAGACAATGAGAAATCAGAAATGTCAACAGCAATGTTTCATCAAACGGAAGACAACAACATGAGTCAACAACAGTGGAACTGTGTCAGTGGTCCAAGCACGAAATCAGGTTGACTCCTGTTTAAATTGACCTAGTTGGAAAGTTTGATCCTTGAAAGAATGATGCTAAAGGTTGGTTGAAAAATTACAAGTATTATGGTACTGCAACTGGAAATGTAGACAGTTCATTGGCTAAATTTTTTGGCATGTTTTAGTAATGGGAGCAGCATTTGACTTGTATAATAACTTAAGTCAAGACATTGAGCAATTAAAAAATTATAGGCATTGATCACAATGAACAGTGTGCACCACTACTACTTATTTACAAAAATCATGGTATGTTATTCTCATGGAACACCCCAAAGTGCAGTAGTCATTGGATGCATTAGTTTGAAATGCCAAATATCAGATTCTTTTTGCATCGGCAAAATTATATTATTAGTATTTGAAGTTGACATGGTGTAATATGGCAAAAAAGAATGGATGAGTTGCCTCAAGAAATAATGTAATAAAAATAGAAAATTGTTCAGAAGTACACAAATGCCTGAGTTGCCAGCTGGAGGCGTATCAGATATGGACATTAATAGGAGATAGAGAACACATAAGTGAATAACAATAATAGTTTACTTAAAATTGTAATTTTAAGTAACTCACTAAATAATTGTTTCTCTTTTTATACTTCTGGAATAGACGCCATGGACATATTATCCAAATTTAACATGTATGTTTGCTGGCCTTTCACCTTTTTTCAATGAAAAATTGCAGGCCCAAAAATGGCCCATAAAATGTGTTATCTAACTTGTAATTACTGTAGTAATTGAATATTTATATATGTACTGTGGGTTGTTTTATCAGATCAAGATCAAAAGTTAACTAAATCCAGAATCTTAGGTCTGCCTGAGTGTTTTTTTAACATTTGTGCATGTTTTGCTGTTTTTGATTTATCATTGAGCATGCAGCATGTTTTGTTTTATATGACTTATCACTTATTATGACTTACAAATTCGGACAAATTAACACATGGATGCACACACAGACGCAGGCAATTACACAGAACCGCCATTTTAACAACTACGTCGAGCTCACCGCAAGTGGGCTCAACAAAAATGGAACAATATCCATTTCACCTTCAGCAGAATATTCAAAGAATATTGAAGATGCTACGTATCCTGAGATTCACCAGTATACACAAATGTTCCTTACATCATAACTAACATGGTGCACAGTTGCTATTTTTCAATATCCCAAAATTTTCCATTGTGAGTTCTTCAAAATGAATAAATTTGCTTATGCAAAACCACTATCAGTACCCTTATTCAATTCTTTCACCAAGAATGTTGAGCACAATTCAGTGACAAGTACGCTTGTACCATTCTTGCACTAAAAATATTTAGCTTCATATTTGGTTATGTGCAAATGTATCAAATATCTTAGCTGTTGGGTCAAAATCCTTTTTCATTATTCTCTTACTTTAAAATATGGTAAAGTAAACAGTGTTTTAGTCAAAGAATAGTCTATATAACAATTTAGGCTTTTGGCTCTTCTGAAGTTTTGGGAAATGGACTTATCGTTGTCTTGCACTAAGGTGCTGATATATTCTATGTAAGAAAAATAACCAAATCTAATAGAAGCAATAAAATTAAGTGATAACAACCAAAATCAGTACAGGTAAGCAGGGTTTATGTTAGATGAAAAAAGTAAAATAGCATTGATGCTATATGAAAGGGTATAATCTAGTTAACAGAGAAATAATCCATTTAAAATTTTTGTACGTCTGATTAAGGTCAAGGCTAGCTCAAGGTTGGATGATATGAGTGGATTAGGAATCCATTTTATGTGAGTTTCTGTGTTTGGTGGGTTTTAGGCTGCGGAACTTTGAGGAAGGTGATATGTTGGTGAAAATGGGATGTTTGGTTATTATAATTATTGTATGTATAGATTGTATGTGGTTATTAAATTAATACAGCCTAACAATGATTTCTGTACTTTAGACTGATGAGTTCCAATGAAAAGTGCCGATATCATCTATGTGAATACAGATTGTTGTATCTCTAAGAAAATATCTAATTAGCTTTCATAAGGGTGTACATTTGTTTGCATTAATTGTCTGGTGTTTTTTTTCAAGTTAAGCTAAGCAGAAAGTGCTACTTATCTGTTGTGATCATCATGTCTGATATTTTTGGATTAAAATTTACTTTCTGAGTTTGTATTTCCTTCATTTCTATTCAATCATCTTATAAGTTTTCCAGAATGTTTGCCTACTTGATATCTAATTCCTCATAAATATGGGTAATACCAAATCTTAAAATTATATGATTAGTTATATGAAACAAGGACTTGATGAAATCTCTAGGAGGCATCTTTTTAACAAATACATTTAGAAATCTCTCAGAATGTTTCTTCTGGTGATTTATAGGCCCCCTTTTGAAATGGGATATCTGGGAAAAAGAAACTAGGTCAATTGGTAACATTAATGACAAATGGAATGAACCCACTATAGAGGTTATATTTTTAATGTAATAGATAGATAGATATCCATCTTCAGTAATAGTTCTTGTTTGAATTATGTCACCATGTTTACAGTTTTGGTTGACTCAAGGGCAAAACAAGCCATCTTGCTTGTTTTGTAGTTGGCTGTATGTATATATTGTTTTTTTTTTTTATTTTTTATGCATTTTTCTGCTTCCTATTGCATTGATGCCGTGTGTAGCTAGCCTAGGAATCTTAGAGCTAGGGTGAAGCAGTGACTGGGTTAGCTTAAATAACTTGTGGTTGTTGCTTAATTAATTAAAGAAAGGAGGAGCGTAACAGGACTGTATATGTAATACAGCCAAACCTGTGAACAAAGGCCACCCTTGGGAAAGACAAATGTGGTCTTTATTGGCAGGTGGCCTTTATTTGGAGGTCAGCTTGTTATAATAATCAGAGACAGTTTTTCAAAGAATGGCCTTCATTCATCTTTATTCAGAGGTGGCAACAAACACAGGTTAGATTGTATATATGTTTTGTGTTTATACCACTTTGTATTCCCATCAGCCCGATTAGCTCAGTCGGTAGAGCAGCTGACTTGCAAGCAGAAGGTGGTGGGTTCAAGCCCTGCATTGGGAATTTTATTTTCTGCCTCCTATTACATCGGTGCTACAAGTGTGTGGTTAGTCTTGGAATCCTAGAGCTAGGGTGAAGCAGTGGCTGGGTCAGTTTAAAGAACCTGTGGTTGTTGCTTAATTAATTCAAGGAAGGAGTACAACAGGTCTATATATATAATATATGCTTTTATGGTAGTTTGTTTGTTCATCTACCCAATTAGCCCAGTTGGTAGAGCAGCTGACTAGCAGCAGGCGGTGAGTTTAAGCCCGACTTTGGTAACTTTATTTTCTGCCTCTTGTTACATTTGTGTTGTGAGTGCATGTGGCTAGCCTTGGAATCCTAGAGATAGGATGGAACAGTGACTGGGTTAGTTTAAGGAACGTGTGGTTGTCACTCAATTAATTCAAGGAAGGAGGAGTGTAACAGTGATGTATATAAAAGTGTTTATAGCAGTTTGTATGCCAGTCAGCCGATTAGCTCAGCTGGTAGAGCAGTTGACTTTCAAGGAGAAGGTCATGGGTTCAAGCACTGCATTAGGAACTTTATATTCTATCTCCTATTACATTGGTGCTGTGATTGTGTAGCTAGCCTTGGAATCCTAGAGCTAAGGTGAAGCAGTGGCTGGGTTAGATTAAAGAACCTGTTGTTATCACTTAATTAATTCAGGGAGGGAGTGTAACTGGGCTGTATATGTATATACATGTATATATATGTGTTTATATTAGTTTGTATGCCCATCAGCCTGATTAGCTGAGTTGGTAGAGCAGTTCACTTGCAAGCAGAAGTCATGGGTTTGAGCCCCCCATCGGGAATATTATCTGATTTTTTTCTCTCTTGCAATGTGCTCTTGAAAACATTCACTTCTCAGTGAAATAAAAGCCGACCCGACAAAGAGAAACAAGAAACAATTTGGCTTTATACCATGTACAATGTAGTTCTGATAAATATTTATCATCTTAACTTTTGTCATTTCATTTTTAGCTAACCTGAGCATAAAGTGCACCTGTGCCATGTCAGTATTCAGATATTTAGTCATAATTATTATTTTGCAAAAAATGTATATTTTTGATCCATGTGTTTATATTACTGCACACCTTATTTTATTGTTGGTAATAATAACATCATTACTTTGATGAGGTGTATACAGTTTCACCCTTATTTAGGGAGTTATCTGTCATTGAAACTAATCAACAGTTATGAAAATGATAACTAACAACAGTGTTCTTTCTTTATTACCAACATCCCTTACTAGAATGCTTGGAATCTTGCACATTTACTGCCATCAATCATGCTTTGATGCATTTTAAAATTGTCATTTTTTAATCCTGTATCAAGCCACTGGAAAAATTCGATTATAATAAGTTGATATTAAGAGAAAATTGTTCCATCAGTACTTTCAGTGCTTTGATTGATAATGAAGAAACACTATCTAGTTGGTAGCCTGGGATTGAACTACTACATTAGTAACATGTATAATCATCTTGTCAAATACAATGTAATTTATCTTATATTTTATCAACTATTTTTACATTTTTTGTTCTGGCTTCCAAGTAAATACTTCAACAGACAAATTTTATCATACTAAACTGATGTTTTGTCTTCTGTGACTAGAAATTCCTTTATGATGGTTCATCTAATGTAAAATCCTCAAAATAGTAATTCATTGACCAATCAAAGTTACTTATCTATTGACCAACCAAATTTAATTTTATTGACCAATCAAATTTACTTATATATTGACCAATCAAATTCACTTAGTTTCTGCTCTCCTGGACTTAAACTCCAAACTACACAGATACTTGGCAGTCACAATTGTTAGAGACTGGTGCTTTTGAGAGAGACATGAACACACATTATTTAGTCATGGCATTTTGATCAGGGGGCAATACGAATCAATGTACAATGACTCAATAAGGAAACAATGTCAATCTCAGATCCTCAGCACTAAGATTGAGGATAATCAGATGGGAAGCCATTCTGCACCAAAATAGTTTTCTTGTGAGAAAGTTAGTGAAAGTGCATAAAGAATTAAGGACTGTTTGTAGCAGACTGATGCTGTTGAGACGGACATAAATACATTACACAGACAATGTATTGTGATCAGTAGGCTCTACTTGTATCTCTAGTATCTGGATTTTGTTGTTTACAGAAATGTGCAAAATTTATTCCTTTTAATTGCAATTATATTAAATTGCTATTTTATACTTTTGTTATAAGCTTATCAGTATTTAATTGAAATTAAATGTAATTAACTGAAACTAAATTTTATGCACTTTTTCTAAGTAACTGACTTATGTAATGTAAATGCAAATTCTTGAAAATAAATAAAATATTTCAGTAGTTATCAGTCTGTCAATACAATTTTGAAATTGTCTGTAAAACATTTGCTTGTATGCTATTTAGCAAGCTGTGAAGTGTTTATAAGTATGAAGTTTTATATGTTCTTCTTGTTAATTATCATCTTATACTTAATTAATACAAATTTTCAATGTAGACATCCCCTCTCTTTGTATTGAGTATCTCCCCAAAATTACTAAAATTTGTGAAGAATTAATCTTAGAAATTTTCCAAAGATTTAAAGGATTTTTTGCATTTATGTAGTTTTACAGTTTTCCCCAAAAAATGTTTTAAGTTTTATAGTTTTCTGTTTACAGTCTTTGATTGTTGAATTTAGCATACATTAAAACCTCAATAATGAGGTGGTCTCATTGTCAAGTTGAATTATAGGGGAGTTATTGAAAGCCAGTCCAAAAATAAGTGGTTGTTATAATAAGGTGGTCGTATTATGTAGGTGGTCACTATTTGAGGTCATACAATTTTATGAACAGTGTGACATGGCAGACATATCTATGGTAGTCATTGATCAAATTTCAATTTGTAGTAACACATACACATTGACAATACTATGTCTATAATATTACATGTATTTGTTGAATGAATAATTATCATGTATTGTGTTCAACTATGTTTAGTATTCAAATGGAGTCACAATCAAACTGACAGCTCAAAGATTGACTTCATTAATAAAGCTATATTTACAAGTATCTGGACTTTATTGTTTACAGAAATACTGAAAGAGGTGAAACAAAATCATGCATAAATCAACAGCATAACAGTTGAATTAGCTTCCCATGTTGTCACCAACAAAACATTTCTTTAAAGAATGAGAATTATCCAGGGAATGCTGTAGTCAGGAATACCTGCCCTGACTAATATAAACAACCTGACTAATAAAAACAAGGGAAAAATCTGCTTTGTACAGGACTTGAACCAACAACTAGCACGACTCTCTACCATCTGAGCTGTGTGACTGATTCTTACCCACATACAGATCACTCCATTTTTATCTTTTTTGCCAACCTTGGGCAAACACACCATGTGTAAACCAGAAAATTGTGCCTTGTCTGAGACTTGAACTCAGAACTTCAAGAACACTACTACAGTGCTCCACCAATTGATCAAACCAGACAGCTGATTTATACCTGGCAATGTCTAAGGAATAATAACAGTAATATTTTTAGGAGCAATAGACCACTCTTATAGTAGTAAAACTAAAGAAAGGAGCTTGTCCTTATTTCAGTCTGAGGGAGGCACACCTATACAATCCCTAAAAAGACCAGGTAAGGTGCCACAGCAGCCAGTGGAAAGGGCTAAAGTTGTAAGCTGTGTTATTCATTGCAAAAACAGTGTTTTTAAGTGTGTAGAAAGCTTTTCAATTAAATGTTTTACCAAAGTGGGTAAAAACTACATTGTACTCTATTTTTATGCATTCAATATGAGTAAAAATGGAAAATAGAAAAAATTAATTGAAAAAAAATCTTCCACTGTAACAAGGACAATTATTGAAACGAAAGTATATTTCATTAAATAGTCTGTTTAAGAAAAGTAAATGTTTCAGGGCAAAAGTCTCAGGCCCCATGGTCAGAAGAGGAAGATTTTTTTCACACTATATGAGAAAAATACATCAAGGGGAAACCAGACTTGGTGTCCAATTGGAAACAATATGCAGCATTTAATAAATGTATATGCCCCCAGTGGCATGCTTGGTGATAGATTTTGAATCTAAATGAGGGCAATGTGTAAAAGTAGAAGTAAAGTTTCGAATATACATAACTGCACAATATATTCCATGTAGGAAAAATAACCAAGTCCCATAACTGCACCAAAAATATGTGATAACAACCAGAGTCAGTACAGGTAAGTAGTGTTGGTGCTGGATGAAACAGTAAAATGAAGTTAACAAAGAAATTGCCATTGATGCTAGAGAAAGGGTATAGTTAGAGAAATAACCTAAGGTTTAGGTCAATTTGACGTTGGGTAATATGAGTGAATTGGAATGGTCCAAAATGCTTGACAAAATGGTACATCTCTAGATGAAAAAAAAGAATCTCTAGTTAACCAAGAAATAGCCCATTTAAAACACCATGAGTCATATCCTATCAAAGTCTGTTTCATGGTGGCTTATAGCACATCAACAACTAATGGTCATGTAGTGTAGTGTTAAATGAAGGGGAATGCAACAAATATAAACCATGTAAAAAGATGATGTATTAATAAGAATAAAGAATAACAGATAAATTGATTTGTTTAAGTAAAATTAACGTATGTGAGACTAAACTCATTTACATTGTACTACACAGAGTGTATAAACACGCAGTCAAACCTGTGTTTGCAACCACCTCCAAATAAAGGCCAACCTGAGAATAAGGGTCATTCTTTGAAAACTACCATTGATTATTTAGAACAAACTGACCTCCAAATAAAGGCCATCCTGAGAATAAGGGTCATTCTTGAAAACTGCCATTGATTATTTAGCACAAACTGACCTCCAAATAAAGGCCATCCTGAGAATAAGGGTCATTCTTTGAAAACTGCCATTGATTATTTAGAACAAACTGACCTCCAAACAAAGGCCAACCTGAGAATAAGAGTCATCCTTTGAAAACTGCCATTGATTATTCAGAACAAACTGACCTCCAAATAAAGGCCATCCTGAGAATAAGGGTCATTCTTTGAAAAGTGCCATTGATTATTTAGAACAAACTGACCTCCAAATAAAGACCAACCTGAGAATAAGGGCAATTCTTTGAAAACTGCCATTGATTATTTAGAACAAACTGACCTCCAAATAAAGGCCAACCTGAGAATAAGGGTCATTCTTTGAAAACTGCCATTGATTATTTAGAACAAACTGACCTCCAAATAAAGGCCAACCTGACAATAAGGGTCATTCTTTGAAAACTGCCATTGATTATTTAGCACAAACTGACCTCCAAATAAAGGCCATCCTGAGAATAAGGGTCACTCTTTGAAAACTGCCATTGATTATTTAGAACAAACTAACCTCCAAACAAAGGCCAACCTGAGAATAAGAGTCATCCTTTGAAAACTGCCATTGATTATTCAGAACAAACTGACGTCCAAATAAAGGCCATCCTGAGAATAAGGGTCATTCTTTGAAAAGTGCCATTGATTATTTAGAACAAACTGACCTCCAAATAAAGACCAACCTGAGAATAAGGGCCATTCTTTGAAAACTACCATTGATTATTTAGAACAAACTGACCTCCAAATAAAGGCCAACCTGAGAATAAGGGTCATTCTTTGAAAACTGCCATTGATTATTTAGAACAAACTGACCTCCGAATAAAGGCCAACCTGAGAATAAGGGTCATTCTTTGAAAACTGCCATTGATTATTTAGAACAAACTGACCTCCAAATAAAGGCCAACCTGATAATAAGGGTCATTCTTTGAAAACTGCGATTGATTATTTAGAGCAAACTGACTTCCAAACAAAGACCAACTGTCAAAAAAGGCCACAATTTGATGGTTCCAAGCAAAAGAAGTCTAATTTGATTGTTTCAAAAATGACTTTTTTGCATTTCTTGCCTCATTCCACAAATTACATCAGTGAATGAAGTACATGCATTAGCAATTATTGTGAAATTTATATATCCTATGGGATATGGGACAAACATAGTAGTGAAATGAGCATCCTGCAGTTTCTAGAAAAGAATATGACAGAAGTAGAACTAGAAACCCAGAAATTTATCCCTTGTGAGTTTGGATCCACAGAAATAAAAACTGCAGAAATTAATCTGTCCTTTTTTTCCAAAACGCAGAATTTTTTACCACAGAAATAACCTGCTATATGGTTGAACTAAGTTTTATGTAGTAGTGATGTCATTGAAATTGTTTGAGAATCACTTTCCAAGGTTAAATGGTTGCACTTGCATAATAAATATTATTATTTTCTCATATTGTTTTCTTTGATGACAGTGCAAACAAGATGACCACAACAAGAATTTCTTAAAGTAAGAAATTAGTGTACTCATATTGCCTTAGTTTGACTCTTGTGATCATTTACAGAATCTACTATACAAAATTTATGAATTTTTTTTGAAGTCTTTATTAAATTTCTGCTCTTTTCTTTATTTTTGTAAATTAAATGGTTTTTTAAACCCACAATATTCAAACATGATATAACAAAAATAAAAGAAATATAACTTTATAATAATGGAAATTTTTAATACAACTTTTTATGCTATTTTTATATATTTTTTGTTCATGTTTTATGGCGCATTGACAGCTAAAGTCATGTAGTATGCATCAAACAACAAGGATGACAATGATAAGTCATTAAATAAGATAATGTAAGTTCAAGATGTAAATGCAAAAATGAGAATGAAGAAGATATGAATTGTTAAAAAAAAATGGACTGGTGCAGTAATAAGGGTGTGTAATGGTTTGCAATGTTATTTAATTCACAATCTATCTATTAAAATTCATTTTATTTATGCAGCACTGATACAACCTGTCATGAACAATCTGATAATACTTTGACCCAATTTAATTTGATGTTTAAATAAATTGATAAGAAGCAATTATGGAAAGATAGAGGCTTCCTTAATTTTGAGTAATAATAGGGTATGAAAACAGTGATGCTGGATTAGATTTCTCTGGTTTCAGTACGGAAAGTGAAGGTGACCTTATATGCAGGCTATATGTAACAAGGCAGTTAGATTCTAGTTCTGAATCTGAAACTAGTCATAAGTCAAATACAAGCTCTATCATCAATGATACTATAGATCATATATATGATTCAACTTCTTTAATCATATCAATTGATGTGAACACATTTGACCACTGTCAAAATGCTGATGATATGCTGATGATAATAATAATGGTGATAAGGGCTGATTATGATGACAGAGGTAATAACAGAGCTGATATTGACAATTCTGGTAAAATGCGTGCACATGATGATAATTCTTGTATTATGAGAGCAGATGATGACACTTCTGGTAATATGAGAGCTGATATTGACAATTCTGGTAAAATGAGTGCATATGATGACAATTTTGTATTATGAGAGCAGATGTTGACAATTCTGGTAAAATGAATGACCATGAGGACAATTTTGGTAAAATGAGAGAGTAGTTTAAGACAATTCTGGTAAAATGAGAGAGAGCAGATTAAGACAATTCTGGTAAAATGAGAGAAAGCAGATTAAGACAATTCTGGTAAAATGAGAGAGAGCAGATTAAGACAATTCTGGTAAAATGAGAGAGTAGTTTAAGACAATTCTGATAAAATGACAGAGAGCAAATTAAGACAATTCTGGTAAAATGAGAGAGGGCAAATTAAGACAATTCTGGTAAAATGAGAGAAAGCAGATTAAGACAATTCTGGTAAAATGAGAGAGAGTAGTTTAAGACAATTCTGGTAAAATGAGAGAAAGCAAATTAAGACAATTCTGGTTAAATGAGAGAAAGCAGATTAAGACCATTCTGATAAAATGAGAGAAAGCAGATTAAGACAATTCTGGTAAAATGAGAGAGAGTAGTTTAAGATAATTCTGGTAAAATGGGAGAGAGTAGATTAAGACAATTCTGGTAAAATGAGAGGTTGCACTGTACCATTGGATGGAAACAGTGGATAAAGAAATGATGCATACATTTTCAGTTGAAAAACTAAACTTGATTTGTGTAGGGGATACTTCAATACTTTGTAATTAACTTCAAGGAAATATGGTATCGTAAAATATACTTTTTTGATTTAGTGAGACTACTATCAGCACCAATGCCATGTTTCAACCAAAAGCTTTTGTTTTGTTCAATTGCTGCTGAACCTTTCAGCAGTTCCGTACCACCTTCCTCCGGTTTCATCAAAAGATACTGTTTTGTAGTATTTGTATGAAAGAATGTTTTTCTCATCCTCCCAGATCAAACAGTCTATGGAATATGAAGGATAAAAGGTTTTGCAACTAAAACAGACTGGTATTATTACATGTTTTGAAATCATGGTCTGGTCCCTCATGAGAATTTAGTACATATTGGGTTGATTCTACCCATAGCTGTCTAAGCCAAGTTTTGACCTACATTTCTTAGCATGATGTATTGATGATTAAGAGGAAATTCCTCATTCTACTGGATAATTTCATTAGGGCAAAAATGACTTATTGATATATCAGAGGAAATCCTTCCTTCCAATGGACCAAATCTTCAAGACAGGAGGGAAATAAGGCCACACCAACTTACAGTGTATCTGCAATTGTTTAATGTGTACTTTTTCTATTTGTAAAATTTGTAAAGTTAAAATGTACGAAACTGTATTCTTAGGTGGTTGAAATAAAGTTATACACTTGTTCTTGACAAATATTTTACATTTTATCTTTGTTGTGAACAGCATTTAATATTCATTCACAGAATACAATAATTATTTAGTACAAATTGGAAGCCTCAACGTTGTAATTGTACATGTCCTGGTTCCAGGTTTTACACACTTGCTTTCATAATTGTAGTTCTATATAAAATAATTAATCCCCATAGGTAATTGCTGAGTTTTAAGAACATTTTACGACATTAACCACTTGACCAATACTGATGTGTTATAGCACATAGCATGTGGTTAAGATATGCAAGAAAGAAATTATGCAACTATTTACAGAACTACTTTTTGTGTAGTATTTTTAAAGATGCTTTATTCATTGCACTGCTTTATTCATCGATTGTAAACATCAATGTGTTCTGTGGCCCAGTTATATATACTGTATATCATACAGATAGGAATGTAGAACAACATACTTTTGGTTTCAACAGTGTAGATAACATCAAAGAACAAAATTGTTTTTCATTTCTAGGCTGTTTGTCTTTTTTAAAGACATTTCTTGGTACATTTGGTTTACATCTAAATAACACAGTGGGTTGGACACATAAGGTCAACCTTGACAGAATGGAAACCTATTTTGGTGGTGTATAGAAGATTTAGAGAAGGTAAGGATATAATATGGGTTTGATAGAATTTAGTAATCATTTCTGGTTATACTTATGTGTTTAACATCAGAAATAGCCTGCATCTTCAGATTATTTTAAATTTCATTAAGAAATTCACAGTAGGTAAGGTCCTTACAATGATTTACTCCCTTGCTCAGTGTGTCATGTGCAAACACTACAACCCTTGCTCTGAAGAAGTGGTGAATCAAAAGAAGATAGTTTTATTGTTGCATTGTGGAACATTCCACAAGAAATGTGTCATTTTTTTAGGTTTTTTTTGCTGACTTAGAGGAGCCTAGACTAGAGTTAATTTGATAACTTAAATGATCTAGGGCATGGCAGGACCAATCAATTGTTTTAATTAAAGAAATAATTATAAAATGTTTGTCTTTGATCCCTTGTAATGAATTTAGAGTGCATTAACTGATGTACTGTGAGAATAGTGATGTTACATAATGTATAAACATTTTGTTCAGAACAAGTACCCTGACAATACAGATGTATTGGTTATTATCACACATATTAGGGCTGATCATAGGCATAATCCTTCAACTACCTTACAACAATTAATTGAAACTACAGAACAATCTGAAAGTGCTTATGTGGTATATCCTTTTCAAATTAATTTATCAGAGGCTTCTCACAGAAATAATCAATCAATACAGGTAAAAAATACAAATAGAAACCAACTGACAGAAGAAATAACTTTCAAGACTTTAAAAAGTCAGAATGTAGGAATTGTGGTCATTCACTGCATATTTTGTTTGTTTCAACTGTTGAATTGAATGTTAGGTTTATGATTCTTTATGTATGGTGGAAATTTATGCAATACAACAAATTCAAAGGTCATGTAATACATTTCAGACAAATAAAACAATGGCAGCAAGGCCAAAGGAATGCAAAAAGAGTTTCAAGTCCAGGCACTCCTTCCCAGAATGCCCCAATGACTGGGTTTGTTAGAAGTGAAAACTCAGCAGACATAAACAATCATAGTGTTTCTACGATTCAGATGGTAGAAGCTCTGATTCTGAGGGCAATACAAGCACAGGGGAACATTCCTCTGACCTGGAGGACAGCAAAGAGGACATGAACCAAACAATTAAATCTTCCTACGTTCTTGCTTAAACCTATCAAGCTGTAAAGCATGTGATTTTTGTGGCTCATGAGAAATCTATGCCAAACAAATCGCAAATAACAGTTCAGCTTCACATAAACAAATACCTAGCTTTTAAAGGCGAGACGCTGAACAAAGGCAGACAAATAAACACACCAGAGTGTTCGCTACTTACACCAACTGAACAACAATCAACAACAGAAGCAGACCAAGAACAAAAGGAAGAAGAAAAATAAATAACTCTCAGTGAGATTGTGTGTGTTATGATGCATGATTGGTAAGTGCGTATCATTCTATTGTCTAAAACAGGCACACAATTGCAAACTATATCAAATATTTTACCACAAGTTAAAATGCACTTGAAGTATATTTTATCTTAAACCAAGTATGCCTAGTCAAAGAAGCATATTTTTTTCTTAACAATAATAAAGGAAATATTTCTATGTTTTTACTTGAGCATGCTCAACAAATTTACAAATATTTTTCTTGTTTTGTTTCATAAGAATAGTGGTCTGCATCCTAGTCTGCATGAATTTTCTGGTTGTTATACAAATTATACTTTGGGTAGTAATTATTATGTTTAAAAAATTATATCAGTTTTTATTGATTGTATGATGAACATATCTTTGATTTCAAATTTATGAACTTCTTCAAAATGTAATGAATACTTGTTATGTGAAACAATTCTGTCTAAAGAGCACCTTGACCAGCTAATCAGAGTTTGCTTAGACGTAAAAAGTGAAGGAACTGTCAACCAGCAATAATATATTTTGAGCAAAAAATCATCATTAAGCACCATTTTAAGCAACCACCATTCTACTAAATTGCCAGACATACACTAGCTCCATACAACATATTTAGTGACGCCTGAAACATATTTAGTGACACCTGTCAAATGTCATTCTGTTGATTCTTATCCTAAGTGCATTATATAAGCATGCAATTATGTGTTAAAATCATTCTTGCCCTGGTCCAGCAGTTGACCTCATTGTCTTTGTGGTTAGTGATGTTGGAATTCCAGGGAGTTGAACCTCCAACAAAAGTAATAAACAACCACAATCTGTAGGTTGGAGGATGTAGGGTAGCTGAGACATTAATTACCCAAACCAGACATCACATAAATGATCATTGATGGCATACATTAACAAGCTTTGTCCTGATTTAATTTTCAAACATGCAAATGGGGTGGAGCTCGTCAATTAATTTTTTACAGAAAATCAGGTAAAGGAACTGGGATTTTTAATGGCCTTGCATCACTCAACAGAATAAATGTAAGTTAACTCATTACTAAATAAATAAATTACCAGATAAAGGTGAATAATAAACTTGATAAAGGACCATGAAAGGATACTACAATGGAATATTGGTGTTGACCCAAGCATGCTACAGACCAAATTTGGTGATGATCCATTCATTGGGTTCATGAGAAGAAAATGTTATAAGAAGAAAAAAAGTTTTAGCTCTAGTGGCCCCTAAAAAGAGTCAACTGGTATAATATGAGCAAATTGCAGTTAGAAGTACACAAGAGCACTACAAAGCAAATCTGAAGGAAATCTGGCCGGTACTTTCAGAGAAGACCATTGTTGATGCCACAACATCCCCCTTCCCATTGTTGGTCTAAGACAGTAGGCCATGTTGAAAAGCTTAAACAAGAATATGATATTCTACAAGAATAAGAGACTACATGCCTGGAACCACCCAAAATTAGTGAAAATGACTGTCTCCCCCAGTCGTTCTATATATTATGCACCAAGGGGCATAATTTGAGCAAACTTGATAAAGGACCACTAGGTGATGCTACATACCAAATATCAAAGCTCTAGGCCTTGCACTTTTTGACAACAAGAATTTTTAAGATTTCGCTATAGAAGTCCACGTAAAACAAGGGACCCCAGGGCTAGGCCAATTTTGACCGCAGGCCATAATGTGAGCAAACTTCATAAAGGTCAACTAAGTGATGCTACATACCGAATATCAAAGCTCTAGGCCTAATGGTTTTTGACGAGAAAATTTTTTTAAGATTTCACTATATAAGTCTATGTAAAACTAGGGACTCCTAGGGTGGGGCCAATTTTGACCCCAGGGGCATAATTTGAGCAAACATAATAAAGGACCAGTAGGTGATGCTAAATACCAAATACCAAAATTCTGGGGCTTGCGGTTTTTTGACAAGAAGATTTTTAGAGTTTTTCCTTTTGGTTACCATGGAAACCAGAGTTCTGCATTGAATGGAATTCCTTTAGCACTTTTAGAAGAGCTTCATGCAAGCAACATCACTGTCAAGTTTTATTGAATTTGGCTAAGCAGTTTAGGAGGAGAAGATGTTTAAAGGAATTGTTGACACACGGACGGACGATGGACAACATTGTGCTCAGGTGATCTAATTATAAAAGTTAATAGTTTTGAACTATTAATTAAATTATAAAAGTTATACTTTTCTTTAAACATCATCTTATGAGTAACAGCAATAATAGTTTGTTCAAGGACTTTTGGAGGGCACTGAATATAAATCATTTTAAATATATTTTATCTGTCATTGAATTATTAAAGTTTCCTTATATCTAAATATATTCTAAAGCTGCAGGACATTTTTTCATGAGATACTTTTCTTACTGGTATGACTCTATAAAAAGGTACCAAATAAATGAAATTGTACTTCATTTTATAAAAGAACAATCCTAAGAACAAAATCCATGTATGAAAGAATCAGCATTTTCAGCATTATTCCTTATACAGCATTTTGTTCTCAGGAGAACTTTAACATAACATATACCTACTTCTTTCCTACTAAAGAAAAGAAAAATGTTATGTTATGTTAATATATAGTATTAAAAATATTTTTACATGAATCAATTAGTATTCTTCTACCATGAAAGAAATAATATTTTAGTTCAAGTTTTCTTTTCTTTAGTAAAGAAGTAGGTATATATTATACCTATTTCTCGACTAAAGAAAAAAAACTTACTAATACATTATTTCTTTCATGGTAGAAGAATACTAATTGATTCATGTAAAAATATTTTTAATACTATAAATTGGTAGAAAAAAGTCCTACAGCTTTAACCATCATTTTGAAGTAGATTTTTTTTTTAATTGCATGGCAGATGGGGGTAAGCTGCTGCCACGTGTCCTTTTTAAAGGATTACACTGCCCAAGACATTGAAATGGCCAAAGGTGATCGTTATGTACTTTGCAAAGGCTGGATGGATGAGGCTTTGTATTGGATTGGGTCCGGAAGGAGTGGGTTTGAAGGCCAGGCAGCATGACGGGCCTTACTGATCTTGAATGCATTCCATGTTCAGCAAACCCTGATTGTGAAGACAATGTTACGGAGAATTGTAAGACAACATTGCTATCATCCGGGGTGGAATGACTTCGGATTCACAACCCCTAGACCGGCCCATCGATAAGCTGATGAAGGGTACTCCAACGGAAATAAACTGAGTAGTATGTGGACAGCCAACATACATATAAACATACATACATGCATACACGTCCGGAGGCAAAACCTGAGCTGTCAAGATCTGCAAATGGTCGGTCGACACTTAGGATGAAATGGACACAGTCATTGACGTTTAAGCCTTCACAAAATGTTGTATAGTAAAACCTCATTGTCTCGAGGAGTCATTGGAATAGATTAAATGCCCAACATAAATCAGGTGCTAGTAATAACAAGGGACATGTTTGTTATCATTGTATCAGGTGCAAGCTTGATACAACATGACCCTTTTAGAGGAAACAAGGTAATTAGCGCTTAAGTTAAGTCATGGGACATTTGTGCTCAAGACCCGGATCTCCGGGTTACAAGTCCAGCACACCAATCACTGGACCACTGCCATGGCCCAAGAATTAAATAGATGGGACACAAAAAACTCCTCGAGATAAGTCAGGTGTTTGTGATTCTGATGCTCACAATATCAAAGTTTTACTATACGGTACTGAAGACTGCTAACTGTATGAGGAATTCTTGTAGATGCATCTGATGTTACACTTCAGAACGATGATGATGATGATGATGATGATGATGATAAAGACTGTATTGGTGATTAATCCTTAAATGTGTATCATGATTTATCAGGATATTGCATGTTGTTTTGTGATACATATCACGATATATTGTGAAGTTGTTTAAAAAGTTTTATTTTCCATATATATTTTCTATGCTTAAAAAGTATGTTGGTTTTATGTATGAAATTGTTTCCTTATTTTTCCATGAAGGTCGTGGTGACCATTTTCCATGATGTGAACATAGGTATATTGGACAATGACAGTCATAAACACAACTATACAATTGTTATTGACAATTACACGATATTTGTACAAAAGTACCCCAAGATACACACACATAGTGATGTCATTATTTCAGAAATCAACATATCGAACATCAACATAGGTTATTTGGAATAATTCATAATTATTAAATACATTTTAGGTATTAATACTGTTAATGTATACACAAACCTTATGATACCATACACCCTTTATTTAGATTCAAAATGGAAGGTAGTCACTTATAGTTTGTTCTACATTAGAAATTTTTATATAAATACAAAATCTTTAATACATGAATATTAAGATTCACATTATCAAAATTTAAAAGATAAATAAAATCGTTTTAAAAATCAATTAGTGTCTAAAAAAGCAATAAGTTTAAATAAAATACAAAATCTTTAATACATGAATATTAAGATTCACATGATCAAAATTTAAAAGATAAATAAAATCGTTTAAAAATCAATTAGTTTCTAAAATGTTACTAAAGTATTCTCCCTTGGAAAAAGTTGTTCACAATCTGATTGTTACAATCATTGGTCAGATCAGACACACAATCATTATAAACAGATGGTTGTTATATCAAAAACAGTTAGGAGAGTCACTATGTACAGAATGTTGCTGTATACAAGGGGTCACTATAACAGTCTAGACTGCACATAAATTCACTCTGACTTTATGACAGAAGGATTAGTGTCATAACTCACTCTGTTTGAATTACACAGTACACAAACAAGCATCATGGATAAGTACTACAAAGAAGTGCAATCTCCATCTCGGGCAACAAGTAATGGTGAATTAGAATTTTAAAAAGTCAGAATTCTATGGACTATTAGAATTAAAAGACTCTCAGTGGTACATCACACCAAATGCGAAGAAGCTGTAAAAACTAAAAACATCCGATTATAAGGCTGGTTATTATTACAAAAGTCTGACAGTTAATGCAATTTCATGCCTTTTAACACATCTTCAGAAACAAAATCCATAATGGTGAACACCAAAGTCCTTGTTTCTCCAGAGGTTCACTTTTTATGAAAACAACATACATGGTTATATATACACATGTTGATTAAATTCTTATTTCTTCTTATCAATGATTTTCTCCCAATACACTGATGATCATATCATTTCAAATAAATCATTTCTTGCACATCATAGCTTAAACACTTTACTCTCAAAATTTGGGCTCTGAACATTACTAGTACCCAAATACTTGCATGTATCATTTAAGCCTAGTGCTTTGTTGATATATATATACTGTCATCAATATACATCAGATGATCATTGCAGGTAAATACTAATAGAACAAATACCTGCTGCTTGGTTTTAAAAAATGGCATTTTAATAAGCCAGTATTATATTTCTGTCTAGTGAAATATTATCGGGAGCTATTTGCCCAGTTTTGTAACTTTTGCTTTGTTTCTTCAAAATTAGTCACATGGTTTAGCAGTTCCTGTCAGACCTTAGTAACACAGATGCCTGGCAGATTTTATTCTGTACTGTACAAATATATTGAGAAGGTAAGCAGCACTTCCTTTGCATGTACTACCCTAGCACTAAATATTGTATTGTGTCCATTCATTTGAAGTAAGACTTTTTTATAATGACACTATCCTGCCATTATAAATTCTGAGTAATTATTTTGTGCTATGTTTAATTTTTTTTTATTTTAGATGAATGTCAATCATAAAAAGTTAATCACTGAGTGACTTCCAATGTATAAGTTATGTGAATTGTTCATGTTATGGCCAAAAATTTCAATAAATTTTCTAGTCCCTGTGTTGGGTCATATTTCTAAAACATAAAATAGGTAAAAAATATACAAACAGAAAACTGGTTAATTTCTTAAAAGTGACAGAAATGACTGCTTAACCTATATGCCCAAATCCATGCTCCCCTGCATTTCAATGTTTCATTTCCAAATACACAAATGTGTGTGCTCCTGGGTACTATACAATTATAAAACTTTTTATCACAAAATACTGATAAATGTACCATTATCAGCATAAACTTGATCATGATGGACTGTATTTTGGATAGATCAGTTTTCAGAAAATTTTCACAACCCACTTGCCAACCATTTGATATTCAAGTAGCAAGCCTTCTGACTGGTTGCTATCAATATTTTCAATTGATCACTGAACAGTTAAAGGCAGTTGATCTAGCTTTAAAAGGCCATAGTCTGTTGATTTTAGGTCAAGCTTGCAAGTGGAAAATCTTTTGTTTTAAGGGGATACAACAAAAACTGGAATGCATGCACAAACATGCACTAACATTTGGGCAGATAATAACATGAAATTTACTTGTGGTATACGGCAAATAAATCATAAGGACAAAGGTACCAAAAGTAAATCAATATAAAAAAGGAATATTTGTTTTTTGTGTAACAAAATTAAATTACTGGTAATACTCATTCAATTCATTCTGTTATGTTTTTATCAGTGTAATATGCATTTTCAAAACAGTTTCACCATCATCATCATCAGTGTTCCTCATACAGTACGCATTTTCAGTGCCACCAAAGTTGTTAGATATACAACATTTTTTTAAGGCTTTTACAACGATATGTATGCCCAATTCACCCCAGAGGTCGAAAAGTGTTTTGCCGGTCTTGTTTAGCTCTGGATTATAAATTCTGCCACCGGATGTGCATGTATTTAGGGTGTCCACACACTACTCAGTCCATTTCCGTTAAGGATTCCCTCTATCAGCCTGTCGATGAACCTGCCTAGAGGTTGTAAAACCAAGGCCATTCCCCCAGGATGAGAGCAAGTGTCATCTTACAACCCTCTGTTAACATCATCCTCACAACCAGGATGAGATGAACAGGAATACATCCAACACCAGTGAAGACTTTGTCATCCTGCGTGATCTTCTCCCCCACACTTTCTTGACCCATTCCAGTACAAGAACCTGATCCATTCAGTCCTTCTCTTGTACAACAATCCTCTTTGGTCATTTCACTATCCGGGACAGCATTATTCTTTTGAAAATGACACATTGTCATCTCAGTGCAACAAGATTCTATCTGATACTTTTTTCAAAATTGATTTTTTGTAGATAAAGATTTAATAAAGTGAATTATATATAGCAATATCAAACTTACATTATTAATTTTAACTTGTCAAAACAATATTTGTCCAAAGGTTGTATATCAAACGCTTAAATTGTTTGGTGCAACAAGTTTTATCCTGTATTTTAAATTTAGATTTGTTTGTACGTTTCATACTTTTTCACTGATTTTTTAACATTTTTTAATGAATCAAGTAAATAAATGCATTTAAAACACCTCTGTAAACTGAAACATATGATTTATATATTAATTTATTGTAGATGAATTAAAGATCTAAATCTAAGTACTATACAGATTTTTATGACAATGAAAAAAAAGTAATTTCAATTTATAATCATTATTTCCAAATCCTAATCTTTATTCTATACTCAAATATTTACCACTGAATTTTCTTATTTGGTTGATATATATAATTATGTATTTAAAAGATTTTTAGGACTTTTAATCAACTTTTCATTGAAATAAAAATCTTCTCAACAAACACTAAATACTGAAGGCAAAAAATTTTACTGGAATGTGA
Source organism: Lutraria rhynchaena (assembly GCA_008271625.1). Classification (NCBI taxonomy): domain Eukaryota; kingdom Metazoa; phylum Mollusca; class Bivalvia; order Venerida; family Mactridae; genus Lutraria; species Lutraria rhynchaena. The sequence continues at coordinate 10,752,811 of VIBL01000001.1, read as the reverse complement.
TTAATAATCTTGATTATATATAGATAAGAAAAGGATTCCTAGATAACAGCACAAAAATCAATTCAAGTAATCCAATCAGTGTTTATTAATAAACCAAACTATCAGCCAGAAATCTTAAGTAAAAGTGGTCAAAATAAAAAGAGATATTAAGTTTTTTGTCTTAAACAAATTGAATCTTCTAGTTATTTTTGTATTAATACAATTATTATTTTTGTATTTCACATAGTTAAACAAGGTAAAACCTTGTTGCACCAAACAAATTTTGTTGCACTAAGGTGACAATTCAGCAACAACTTCCTTCTGTCAGCACCATGTTTGGACATTGTTCTCATTAATACCATATTCTAGTCCAGCTGCCCTATTTCCATGAGCTTTGGCAAAAGTGACAGCAGCTAACTTCTCACAAACCATATATGATGCTCAAATTCTGCCTATTATTTTAGGAAGACAATTTACCAAGAAAAGACAGTTGCAAAAGTGACTGACAAATGTCAGTGAGCTCCAAGTGAAGACAATTTCATAGAAGAGTGTTAGACATAGTAGCTTATGATTGGATCTCCAAAAAATCAAATAACTAAAGTGACTGAAGGACATATCTGGTAGTTTATTCCTATAAACCAATTTTCTTATTACTTTCTTAAATACCTCTAACACATATAAGTGTCAGATATCAAGACATAAAATGGTAGGTTGCGGTGCTTATTTCAGACATAGCAGCATTAAAGAGGGACAAGCGCATTGAAAAAATGAAAAAATTAACTACTTCCCTTCACAACAAGGAAAAAACAACAAATACATATCAAAAATTAGTTTATTTTGTTGTGTTCAGTTGGTATGCAATGCATGAACATATTTTCTCACAAAAAGCATCATATATGAATATTTCCTTTTTTACCACCGAATAAAACCAATGCTTTATGGTCAAAAATAATGAAAATTTAATTATTTTTCAACATAAGAAATGTATGGACAGATTCCTTTTATTTTACATGCGTAAATAGTTGGAACAAAGACCTATTTGATATACAAAAAAAAAATATCATACTTTGCAGTGCAAATTTTTGCCTAATATTCAAAACTTAAGTCACCACATGGCAACCTATTGAGCCCACTAAGACACTTGTTATCATCTGAAAATGTTGTCCATTGTTTTACGGGAATTACCTTGTCATTTTTTGATGCACGCACATAAGCATAGACAAATATCCATCTTTTTTAAGTTGAATATTATTGATTTAGGATGAAACAATTTAGGATATCTTAGTTTGATTACACAGAATCAATGCTGAATGAAGATGCAGTTAGGATAAGGTAAAACATGCAAATTTTAGTCCTTTAAACCCTAAATGTGACTTTGACCTTTGAGATATGACCTGGGCCTTGTGCATGACACACCATCTCATCATGGTGAATGATCGTGCGTAGTTATTTTAAAATCCAATGGTGCATTAAGAAGTTATGGTCCGGACAAAGTCAGACATACTAAAACCTGCCAATTTTGTCCCTTTAAACCCTCAGTGTGACCTTGACATTGAAGATATTGACCTGTGTCTTGTGTATGACACACCGTCTCATCAAGGAACAATTACGCCATGTTGTTTTAAAAACCACCATTGCTGAAAGAAATTACAGTCTGGCACACAGTCTCATGAAGGAACAATTACGCCATGTTGTTTTAAAAACCATCATTACTGAAAGGAGTTACAGACTGTACAAAGTAAAACACACCAATTTTTGCCCTTTAAAACGCAAGTGTGACTTTAAGCTCTAAAATGTGATCAAGGATCTTGTGCATTGTACACCATCTCATCATGGTGAACAATTGTGCTGAGCCATTTTAAAATTCATCAATGCATAGGGAAGTTATGGTCCAGACAAAGTCTGATGGACAAACACACAGAAGCACCCATGGACAGATGCACAAACACAGAACCGTCATCTTGACAACTATTCCAAGCTCAACGCAATCCAAGTGTGCCATAACACATATCAAGGTCATTTTTTGCAGCTGTTTGGGAATTTATTTTTGAAATTGGGAAAATAAGGCTATTTTGGATTGGGAACGGGGCCTATATTTGGGCACTGGTGATAGGGCGGAAATGCCCTGAACATTCATTTAAACAAAGTAAAAATTACTAAAATCACCTTAACAGATGCATACTAAGATGTAATAGAAACTACCAGAAATGTGTTTAAATTTCTCAACCTGTCAACTATCAATATCTACTCAACCTTCTCACTCTAATCACCTATTTATGCCAATCTATGAGTGGCTTAAGTCAATGTCAGTAATTGGTTATTTTAGAAACATAGGAAAACATTTTTTGATTATTTAATTTGAAATCAGGCATCACTTTGTTGTTTTTGTAAGATTATTTGTTTGTTATTAATTTCCAAACATGTAAAATTAATGTCTACCCTATATATACAACAAGTACAGAACTGTAACAAAGTTTAGAGAAAAATTAAGCATTTTTAAGAAATCATAGACAAATCACTCATTATAAGTTGATCAGTGTCACAATAGTGTTGTTATCCTTATTGTTTAAATACAATGTGCTATAGTTACATGTTCATTATTTCAATAATGAATAATTAAGTAAATAAACAATTATTTAGGATTTTGTTGTAATTGTCACAAGTCAAGTTAGACCAACAGAGTAGAATTGCCAATTTGTGACAGAATATATTGTATCAAATTAGTCTGTATATCTTCACATTACAGTAATTGTATGTTTTGGGAGTAAAATATGAAATTTTCATCTTTTATACAAGATTTCAATGTCTTAATTTTACTCTATCTGAACAAACCATGCACAATAACAAACAATGATAGTACTCAGTATTGACAGTTTTCCTTCTGCAGCAGGGGCCATTTATAGGCATTTTCCCCTCAGGAAAAATCTTTCAAATCATGCAGTTTTCCCCCAAAATTCAGTTTACATCAAGTCTTTTCTTCCCCATTTTGCAAACAGACTGTGTTAATTTCCCCAAATTTAAGAAAAAGGCCCCTTCCCCTACCTATGAAAAAAGCCCTGACTGAATAATAAATAATTTCACTGGAACAACAACAAAAACAACAACAACAACAACAACTTACTTGAAATTGTCTGTATGCTGTCTTTTAATTTCCAGTCGCAGCTGTCAAGGGGAAGTTGAAACCTGGACTCATTTTCATTTGTAATGTAAAAAGTTTGTTGGTATGTAGGCCAGATTATTCATAGTATGTTTCTTTTGATCTAAAAACAAAAATGTTTTCATTAAAATTTGTGTATTAACAACCTATTACAGACTGCTAAAACATGGTATTGGTGCTGATCTGGTCTTTTTATGTTATATCAATGGCACAGAAAAATATACAAGATAGGAACTAATTTAAGAATTGACTTGCTTGGCAGTTTTACCTACCTTATTCCTCTCAATTATTCAAGAGGATAAAATTGCCCATTCTTGAGACATGCACTGAAACGTGCTTAAAAATGGCCATTTTTAGCATTGTGAAGCCTCACTTGAAAAAAAATGAAAAAAAAAATGTAAATTTATTGATTTACTCCAAAATTGACAAATATATCACAATTATGTTATTCCCATATTACAATTCTGTGTGGTATCTATCCCAAATTGTCAAGCCTCACATTCTCTTTTGTATTACAAGATGTATTATGACTGTATTGTCATGTATAATGTACTGACTTGAAAATAAACATTTGTATTTGTATTTTATAAAATCTGAGTTGCACCAAACAATAAAACATATCACTAACTCTACAAATCTTTTGAATAGATTTAATCCCTTTGTCATACCCTAAGGCAAAATATATCAGTTTGGGACAATCATTTGGCGTGAATAACAAGGTGTCACCTGAATATTGATTTTATAACTGGTTTCGCACTTTAAAATCAAAATTAATCATAAAGCAATTGAAAATATTCATGACTTTTACCCATTTTGTAGCATTAATTGATTAAAATTATGATTAAAATAATCACAAAATTCTGTGACTGAATACCAGCATGATTAATGTGATTGTTAATCGATTAATAATCATGATCATTAAAGATCATGATTTCCCCATGTCTGCTTTACATAAAACATTAAATCTAAAGCCTTTTTTTCATTTTATAGTCTTAATCTAATAAATCCAGAACCACCTAAATGTAATATTATCTCCAGCAGCCGAATTAAGTGTATTAAATAGATGTGCAATAAATTTATATGATTTGTGCAACATAATTGTTGCAACCACCATGGTTCTAAACCACTCACCTGTACCACTCAGCCTACAGAACAGACAAAGTGCCTGTTACATGTTAATACCACGAAAACTATCAATATGAAAAGTCTAATGTTGTCGACATTGACATAAGCAACAGAAATAAGTATTGTTGTTTGTTAACAGGATATCAATAGATACGACAAAAATCAGATCTACTGCCTCAACAACCTTACTACTAAGACTCAAATGGTGCACAGTACGTGAATGATTGCCTAGAAATATTGATCACCACTTAAAATTGATTGGAACAATAACAGCTTACCAGAAATTGTCCGCCAGTGTGATGTTTTATCTTCCAACATCAGCTGGTCACATAACGGAAACAGAATCTCCCTAACAAATTAAGGTTCATTAAAAAATATCACCACACCACATGAAAGAATTCGTCCGTTAACACAAGTCCATCCATAAATGGAATTAGTCTCAACTGCCTGGTATCACTTATTAAACAGAATCTGGTCCATGCCGGCCATTCGCTGAGTTCTTTTTTTAACGAATACAAAGTCCTGCGTTATTGGAACACAAAACAGAACACAAAACACTAGGCACACATAAACGATGACTTTTCAGAGTTAGTTGCCATCAGTCATCTAAATTACAACTGTTCAAACGCCGTTTAAATTTCCTAGACGCAGGTAACCTCATAAGCAAGCGCAGGTTAAACTTCAAATGGCGCGTTTTTTTCAGGTAAAAATGAGCGGGATTATCGTTCTAGAAACATCGGTCGCGTCATCAAGTTAACAATAATGTGATAAGCACGTGACTTTGGTGAACACATCTCGGGATTATAGATTTCGGGTCTTATATCGATTTTATGGAAGCAAATACAAAACGAGGGTAGAATACAAATAAATACAATAAGTATGAATAACAAATGTAACATTTGTAGAAAGTTATTTGTTTTTGAAATATTTCATAAAATTCGGTAAAAATTTACTGACAAGCATCATAACACATTAATTTTCCTGATCTTGTCTTTGTGTTGATATTGTAACGTGGCTGTACACATATATTTATAGTAGTTTGTATGAGCGTCAGCCCAATTAGCTCAGTTGGTAGAGCAGCTGACTTGCAAGCAGAAGATCCATTGGAGGTGACGATAGTAGGCATGCGCATGAGCGTTTTTAAGTTCTGGTGTCCAATAAGGTTTTGCTTAAGTATTAAATTTGGATTTTGGTAAAATGATTTGCGCTTGGTGAAGAGTCTCCACAAGCATTGTCTTCAGTTGGTCAGGGTGGCACTCAGAATGTATGCTTATTGTAGATAGTTCCCTTATTTGACTCTGCATGCTCCATATTTGGCTGTCGGCTTGAAATAGACATTTTGAGGTCCCGTCATTTAATGTTACAATTGATTATGATTTCTGAAATAACCTGTCAGAATTAATAGCACATTTAAAACAAGTTTTGATTTTAACCCTTCATATTGATGAAGGTAGGAAGACTGCGTTATGTACAGTTTTGCTGAATTGTCGTAAAAACTAAATTTGGATGAACTTAAATTATCACAGAAAACATGCGAAAATGTGGTGTATTTGTTCTTGCTATGTTTTAAGCATGGACTTTCAGTCATCGTTTTAAAGAGCGTATACAATTAAGTCGGTAGCAGACTAAATTGAAATTTTGATCAATTTAAGTACAGTAAAACCTCGATGATGAGAACACCTTTGAGACTTGAAAAATCGGTCGTAATAATGAGATGGCCTCGTCATTAAGTTGAATCATTGGGGAGTTATGAAAAGGTGGACTGAAAGGAAGGGTCGTTAAAACAAGGTGGTCGTCATATTTAGGTGATGGCAATGTGAGGTTTTACTGTATTTTCTAATAAAAACGCACAGCAAGATTCATTTTGTTTTTTTCTTCAGTTTAAACATATTTTAAAGTTCTGTATGCAATACATGTAAGTGATCAGTAATTGATGTGAGTAAAATGATTTAAATAAAAGATTCCCAATGTTATTTTAAGGCAAAATTTGTCAATGTTAGTTATAAGGATGCCACGGCCGTGGTCCAGTGGTTAGTGCGCTGGACTTGTAACCTGGAGACCCGGGTTCGAATCCCGGTCGCGGCAGGTCATACCTTTCTATGAAAATTCGACAAAATGTCGATTTTCCTCCATATGTGGCGAAGTTACCGGCTCCTTGTAGAAGGGTTAGTTAGTACTGGTTAGTATACAGTACAGGAAAACTGGTTAGGTGAACCAGTTGCCATGTGTAACTGAAAAATTGTTGAAAAAACGGTGTTGAACCCCAGTGACAATAAGTCACATGAAAACAAAACATAGTTATACGGGCAAAACATTTTATTTTACACTTTGCGGGTGGCGTTATGTGGGTCCAAGTCAACAAAAAATGATTTGTCCTCTCAACATGATCTCTAATTAGTTCCGATGAATTGAGTGAAACGAATTACATTCTTACCTGTGTTTGTGGCCACCTCCAAATAAAGATCACCCTGTAAATAAAGGTCATTCTTTGGAAAAAACACCATTGATTATTTAGAACAAACTGACCTCCAAATAAAGGCCACCTGTCATTCAAGACGACGTTTTGTCTTTCCCAAGGCCTTTGTTCACAGGTTTTTTCCTGGTTGTGATAGTCCAGTAGAGGGCAGGTCTGTATACACAAACGGTTCGTAATTCATGTGCAAGATGTGTATAGTATTCATTCAGCTTTGGGTATCAGCCAACAACGGACGCAGTTTTGCACTAGCGTTTGAATTTTTTATTTTTACCAAATTTAGACACATATTATCCACCATACTGTTAAAAATTATACAGTTATTTGTTACATCCATCCATCCTATCAGAATGACGTTACTTAAGTTTACAGTCATTGACAGGATTTGTGTATTATTATAATTGAATAAATTAACACATTATTTGTCATAACTGTATTGACCGTCATTCCTACGTACTACGTATATATATAGAGGATCTTGAATGAGTGCTTATTTCTTACCATTTTTATTAAACGAGTTAACTAAATAATATGACACGAGGCTTCGCCACTCGTGAAAATATTGCATCAAATGGTCACTCGGTGAAATAAACCACCGTCATACACCGAAACAAACAAATATTCTCTATATAATAACACCGTTGGCAAAAATGCATACAAGCGTACCGCACTTACAGCCGCACGACCGCAGAATATGACATAGTGATTTTCACGTTGATATAAATTTTACGTTGCGCCGAAAATGGTTCCAAATTCAACATTGGGATAAAGTAATTAAAATTTTGAGGTATTTTTGCGTATTAAAGGTAATCTTCATTAATTTACTCTTGTATGAGACATCTCATGGGTACTTTCTTTTTTGCTGACTATAAAAAATTCGCTGACATTTAATATAATCTCCACACAACTCTTGCATCAATTCGCGACATGCAGACGAAACAACTTCAAGACTGTTTGTTTGTATTGTTGTCGCTTAAGTTTTAAAGTTGCTTGTCTTAACTCTTGCTCAGTTATTTCACTTTTGGTGATCAAATATAAGTAATTGATCATGCAAACTCAATTGTTTTGCCTTTCTCTGCATTTTTGTGAAACATGGAAAACACAGAAGTCAACATGTATCTCTTGTATACTTATTACTGCGATATACATATTACTGTGAGAACCGGTAAAATAACAATAACTGAAACATATGTGCATCACCTCAACTTCAGTTTCCACCTAGCATTTTTTACATTATGTACTGCAGCTGTCAAACATTTTCAATGGTGTTAGTCCCATTATCTTTTACACAGTCAAATGGAATGAATCAAAATTAATAATGTCAAATATTTTTTGCATTCATAGATTCTAGTCTGTTAAAACATGTTGTCCAATTAAATAAAAATGCCCCAGTGGTATCTTAGTATTGGAAGATACTTAATATTAGTTAGAAGTTTAATATAGTACCAGTATTTTTCTATGTGACTTCTTATCTTGCATTTAATTGGCAGATCTGCGGTAATATGTGTACACAATAAAAATCATTATGGCCGTCAGTTAATGAGAATTAAGTTGTATCATGATTGCATACTAGTACTGTTATGAATTTTTAGCCAGGTAAAAAACTAGACTCACAGTAATGTGTATAACCAGGATGCAGTATAAAGAAATTTGGATGATAGATTTACAGATGTTGCGCCAAATGACACATTTTGTAAAATGGATATCTAATGTAAAAAGCCAAAATGTTTTGCCAAATCGGTATTTATGAGTGTAATTATAGACATGGTTGGCGGTATGTGTGAACAACATACCAAAATAATTAGAGGGTAATTGATTGCTCAAGTGTATTTGTCCGTAGATTTTACTTAAAATAAATAAATGTAAGTGTTATTGTTCTCAGAGATATAGTAATGTACTTCTGCTACTTTGTTTAAATTGCAGCTATGTGCTTAATATCAATAATAACGAATTTGTAATTGAATCTAGATTCAATAGATATCTATATCTAGATATTACCTACTTATTTTGTTGGTACTTTGTTAACACATACGGCTAGCCGCATCGATAATTACACTCATAATTACCAATTTGGCGAAACATTAACCATTTGGCAAAGCATCTTGGCCGTTTTCACTGAATATCCATTTTACCAAAAATCGTCATTTGGTGAATTATCTGACATCCAGATGATATGATAATTAGGGTTGAACACATTGCAACTGAAGAGTCATTTTGGCACATATTTTGTGATCTGATAAATGGAAGCCAATAGAATATATAAATTTCCCCTGCAGGGCTCGACACTTGTCCAATTGTCCGGGACAAGTAAAGGTTGACCTCGGACAAGTGAATATTCCAATCAATTGCCCGATCAGACAAGTAGAAAATTTCTCCCGTGAATCACATTTCATATAATCTTTTGTCAACATATATCTATTAATGAGCACCAAATCATAGAACTATTACATATAATAGAGGAGTGGTTCCTGGGGTCACACTGTCGAGACACCATGCTTCTGAGAACCAGTGTGCTATTTTTAGTACAGTATGAAATTCAGTAAAAAATTCTCATGTCATTGTTGTACGAAACTGTTAATTCATGGAAACGAACCAGATGTGTTATATTGGAATATAACTAACAATAATTTATATTCATTTGTCTGATAAATACCCAACAACAACTAGACAAACTTCTATCACATGTTTACTAATGGCAATTGGAATTGCTTTACAGCTGCTTCACTCGAAAAGATTGCAAATTGGCCAATTTATTTGCCGGTTTTTCATTCAAGATAAATGAATGTATTGTAGTAGTTTGTATGATGTGATGGTTTAACTTTATTATGATGAGGCTGTTATTTGTGTTCAGTTATTTTATAACTGATAATGTTTTCCAGATTTGTTATCTATATTCAATTGTGGACAGTTTTTGCCAAAACAGCCCTGAAAAAACTTCACCTTAGTTCAAGTCAAGGGATAAAGCATGAGGTAAGCTTCTTTGTAAGACTATTTGTCTGATGATTTTACAAGGTATCACATAGCTGTGCCTGCATTTGAATTTTTCTTTACAGAAAAGTGAATGACGGTAGTTAGTGAAAATGAAGATTGGGTTAAAATTCATGAAAATGCTACTATTCTCGGGGGGGGGGGGGTCTTATGGATTTTACTTCCACTTGCCCGAGGGCCAATTTACTTGAACATCTACTTGCCCTCAGTAAAAACAGATTGCCCCATTTTTGAAGTTAAATTTTAATATAAATTTTTTATAAGTTTAGTTTAATACATGCGCATTAAACGGCAATAAGAAGAAAAAAAAGACTTGAAGGCATGTTGCAAATATGAATTTTTATACAGCCCTTAGCCAGCAATGGGAATTGAGCAGGAGGTGTAGCCTCTAAACGTGTTGCATGCTGGTGCATTTTAAAGTGAAAAGAAACTGTAGAGAACTTGATCGTCAATTATTTGTCAGGAGGATCTACAAATGAAATGCCAGAAACATCACTTATGGATAAGATGTCAAATAAATCTATATCAGTCCTTATATTGCTGGGATTAAACCCTGAAAACTTGCTTTCGCAATCAGACATTACGATTTAGAACAGTATGGAAAAATTCACCCATGAATTCGCGATTTATATCAGTGTGCAGGTGCAGTGCGATATGATCTTTTACCTGAGGTTAATACTAGTTACATTGATTGTTAATTGGTCACCTAGAAATAATCTGTTTGCCTATTTCTGGTTCCCCGTACGGTATGTTTTGTTTTAATGCCAATAATTGATTCAATAATTTAAATGTTGTGATTGTTGTCTATTTTGATCGGCAATTTATGCAAGAACTTCAAACTAGAACTTTATGGTTTTATTGCACAGTATTTTTTTAATAAGCTGGTTAGATTATTTCATTTTAACTACTTAAATTTTGATATAAGCACTCTTATAGGGGGCATGCCAAATTTTACGATGGAACGGCTGGAATCAGATTAATGTGACATAAACTCACATGATACAACTTTTATGCAACAGTTTTCGTAAATATGTGCGCTTTTTGCAAATTGCATGCCTTTCAAGGTCTCTGTGAAATTTCACTTGCCTGTTGGGATATCTTCTTTGAGAAATTACTACCCCATGGTGATTTTAATCTGGCAAGGGCAAGTGGGCATCCGCTTAAAGTACAACGTAAGGTAGGTCTTTGTGTTGTATTATGGTGTGATGAAGAAGATTACCAATTGTACCAAAGTTTTCTTTTTTGGAGCATTAAAGTTAGATTCAAAACTGCTGACAAAAAAAAACAATTTCTATGTTTTTCATGCTTTTTTTAAATCTTGTACTTTAGATTATTGCGTAATTATTATGATGATTTTTAGGTACAATTTTCAGCGAAATATTTATTGCAATAGTGTTATTTTTTGAATGGCATTAAGGTACAGACATCATATGAAGGTTTGAAGATTTAGATTTTATTTTTTCTAAATTAAGTCTTTTCTTTAAAAGGACTTTCAGAAATATCACTTCAACTTTAATTAAAAAGCCTTACTGTGATTGTTGATATGTTTTTGTGTTCATTATTGTTTACAACTTTTTTACCTCCTTCAGTTCTGTAAATGAAGAGTTACCATGCTTAGTTCAAGGATTCTGTGGTGTTGCTAACAACAAGGACAACGCTAGCGCCCAACTTTCACTTCTGAAGTGAACAGTTTGTGCAGGTAGGCGGGGCTAATCTTTCCAAATATGGTCGAATGTGGGCCTTGCAGTAATTTTTGCTGAACTTTAATAATTTGATATAAGAGAAGTCAGATTGGTAGTGGTAGTTTCTTGTGAGATATTGGGGATTTGAATATACACTGTGGTAAATTTGATTTTGATTATAAAATGGTTATATAAATGATGTATGTGTTTTATAATTAGATACAACCACATAGGATTGCTTGTAAATATTATGTTTATTACACAGCAAAAACAACTATGACATCTTTTACAACCGATCTTTTTGTTTGTTAGATACTTGAAAAAAAAGTTATAATGATCTCCTTCCTTTAACAATCTTAGAGCATTTATTGGTTGTATTTTTTGTTTTCTTTTTGTATAGACTGTATTTCGAATATCTTGAAATATTTCCAACCTGCCAATTCATAAGTTAATGCAGCCAATGCTGCAGGTCCTACAGTCACAGACCAAACTGCTGCCACCAATCTTCACTGGAGCGTAAAATCAATGTCTGCCACCCTCGCCGAGCTCCGAACTGCATTAGTGAAAGCCCAGGAAGTACTTGGCTTTATGGGACTTGGAAGTGCCTTGGAAGAAGTGCAAGAATTAGATAAAGAATCGATTGAAATCAAACAGTCTGCTCATGATGATACACTCAGACCATTACCTTGTGAGACAGTGAGTAAATGTTGTATTGTCTTTTAAACATGTATTTATTATCAATAAATAAAGCTTAGACCAATACAGTCCAACCTCTCTTACCTGAACCTTTCCAGTCGGGAATCCTCTCTAAACCGAACACGTTAGCTGGTCCCAATTTTTTTATTATGAATTTAATACTAGAAAACATTTGTACTCCTGAACCTCTGTAATCCAAAAACTTCTCTAATCCGGATATTTTTTCTGTCCAAACAAGTTTGGAATAGAAAAGTACCATGTAGAAATTTTTATGAATTTTATGATTTAGTGGGTACAGTGGGAACTTCTCTCATCTGGACTTTTCTGTAATTATTTTCACAGTTGTAAGTTATTGATATTCCATTACAGGCTGAATCTTGTGGTGCTACTTTCTAAGAATGTGCAAACTCTAAAAATATTGTTCCGCCATGACTCAGTTACTTACAGCAGCAGCCCAGGTTGGTAAAGTTACTCCTGTACTTGTCTCCCTTTAATGTCTGCCTCTGTTCTTCAACTACTGTCTTACCTGGCTGCCCTATACTTAAATTCCTATACTTAGGCCAAAAAAAATGAATACCTGATTTTGGCTAAGGACCATAACTCTAGAATTTATAAGGGGATTACGGTTTTAGTTGGATGTTTGATGACGGAGTATCACTAACAAGAACTGGCACCATAGCTTAAAAGTGAAGGTAATTAGAAGGCTCCTATTTGTCTATGACATCTAGTTAAAGCAATTCTGGTGTATAATAATTTACATTAAAATAATTGAAGTCATATTTTATTTTCATTTTTGCAGGGTAATGATAACTATGTTGGTATTGCCGCCAGAGACACAGTCAACGCCTTGAGAGTATTTGTAAATGCTGCACATGGAGTGGCGGCCAACTCCAATGATCAATAGGAATAAGATTGATTTTAGACAGCACACGAGAAGTTATTGCCAAGTCTAACATGCTTCTTTAAGCTGCGAGAGATGCTATTGATAACCCACATAACCCTGACAATCAACAAAGATTACAACAGGTTGGTAATGTGTCAATACTTCATAATGTCTTATGGCCTGATTGATCTTAAGTTAAACCAAGTTCCTGGTAAATATGAGTAAAATTGTGCGTTTTTTTTTAAATTTAAAACATAACTGTTTTTCATTCCTTGAGTTTCATCCTTTTATTAACATATGAGGATTGCCTTGGTCCAACTAAAAATTGTCACTTTTATTATTGAGTGTTTTGTAAATTAACAGGATTCTGACATTTAAAACATAAATGTATTACACACCTAAAAAAGTCCCTAAATTTTGGCATTGACCTTCAGACCCTAAATAGCATAGATAGCAACATGGTGCTCTTAAATTGTACAAGTTTTGCAGCTGATGCTTAAATATAGATATTAAAAAATGTTAAACTGGCCTTAAAAAGTCCTTGAAGTCCTTAAAAAGCCCTTAAAATGTCCTTAAATGATTTACTTCAGTTCCTGTTTTAGGCGTATGTTTTGAGTTCTATCTAATGGCTGCTAAGGCACAATGTATTGTATATACTTTCCATGTATTTTTTGTTTTTGCACTAAGTGTCTGATTATACCGCAATAGAATTGGTTTCAGACTGAATTCCGAATATCAGAAGCGAGGGTTATGACCCTAAGACATGAAAAAGTCTGCTAATTGTTGGTATGATGATTTTAATCCCATTTTGTTTGAATTTGGATTGAATTTTATGACATACTGTTTGACATTTACTTTTTTGTCCTCTCTAGGTTGCTAAGGCTGGCTCTAACTCCTTGGATACATGTGTTAATTGCCTGCCGGGTCAGAGAGACGTCGATATTGCAATTCGTCAAATCACCGAGATGAGCCAGACACTCTTCTCACAGAAGGTAATTTTGTTGACCTTTTTTTGGCCAAAGTTCTATAGCGAACCATTCACACTAACAAAATTTTCCTTTGATGTCTTTGTTCAATTTTCAGGATTTTATTGAAATTTTTTTTTTTTGTAGTCAGCTAACTTTCTTATATATGGCAAGTCATATTTCACAATTGTCAGATTGAATGTTACCAAAGGAAAATTGATATATTCTTAAAAGTCATTCACAGAAAAATTCATTCTCTTCAGTAAAATCTTGATAATGAGACCTCTTTTATAATTAAAAGCTGTCTTAAAATTGAGGCAATCTGATTGTCAAATTAAATTATAGTAGTCTTATAAAAGTCAATAAAGTATGTGTTCTATATAATGAACTGTCTTAACAATGATATTGTCTATATGTAATGTTTTACTATGCTATTTAGTAATATGGATTTTACATATGCATTAATATCATAGTCCCCTATCACAGGTCGCTCATTCACAGAGGTCCATGGGGATATGATGAATGTTGCTGGCAATCTGAACAATGCCACCAGAGAGATTATAACCAACTCTCGCACCACCACTCAACAGCTATCAAAATCGTCAGAGCACACAGCAAGGTCTATCAACAGTTTGTCGATACTGGTCTCACCCTTACAGGTTGGTGTTAAATCTCTTTTTGGGTTCAAATCCCACCCAAGAACAAATTTCAAATAGCTATAAGCTGTCAAGTTTACCCATCTATTTAATGTCCAGTCACATATGTTTAGAAAAAATTCCTCAGTGTGTATTCATATTTCCTTATCAATCTGAGCTGTCACATTTCAAAAGATTTTTAAGGTTTACGGATCCTGAAAATCACATTTTGAAAAAAGTTGACAAGATTTGGTAAAACAGTATCCAGTGTTCTTTTTGTGTTTTGTTACCCTTGGTTGTCTTTCACTATTTTTAGACGTAAATGTAGTATTAAGTCCATCTTCACCACCACGTAAATAGATGTTCCTTAAATGTTCCAAATTTAACCCAGATGCAGCAATATTTTAACAGTGGGTTAATTACAAATGCTGCTTGAGATTAGACAAGTCAAAGTAGGAAGATTCTTTGCCTTTTCCTTAAGGGACCTATGTTGATTGTAAACTGTTGATTGTAAACTGACTTGAGAGAAAATGTAAACTTGATGACATCCAGAATTATCGTGACTGAGTGCTGGAAGAGTTTCACTAAAGTTCATACATCTTCTACCGCATCATGAGCATTGTATTGTACATGAATAATGTCTCGCGCAAGATCTTCCTATCTGTAACTACTCCCGCCAGAATAGGTTTTGCGAAACAGTGGTTAAGTGTCTAAGCATCCAACTGCAAACTTAATTCTTCTAGCTTGCTGACATTGGTTATAGCAGACATAAGAACAGTGAAATCAAACTTCCTGCAATTGTGGGCCACCAACACAACACTGTTGTACTGTTTTAGCACACTAAGTTTACTGTTTCCACTGCAGTCCCATAAACAAACATGGTACCACCTGCTATACTTATACCAATGGTTTGTTGTGCTCTTTTGGATTTCGGCAGCTTAGGTAGAATGTAGGATGAAAACTCATTTCCAGTCCTAACATCTCTGGCAGCTATCTGGCTATAACCCTAAATGATAAAGACATATTGTTACACAGTTTGCCTAATGTTAGTAGGGTATATCTTACCTTACCAAATGTTAAAAAACTGATTTTAATTACCTCTAGACCTTTCCTAACACAAATCATACAATGATTTAAGTGAAAATTTAACTTTGTGGACCATATGTGAGGAATATTCATAGGCTGAATGCCAAAGTGATTATCTTTTTCACAGGTTGAATTTCATATTACATGTAAAAGACTGATTAATTAATTTGTGATAATCTTACTCCATTTCTCTTTGATAGGTATCTTGTACTGCTGTTAACATGAAATCTGATGCTACTTTTTTAATGCTCTTTTCTGCAGCCTCTCTATCTTTTTGATTTTACTGTTGCTAATAGTCGGAATGTCTAGGGCTGCCAGCAGATTGTTCACTTTGTTCGGTCCTCCTAAACTGTCAATCATAGCTAAAACAGAAGGAACTTCAATTAATGTTGTGTCATTTATATGACATCTTTAGCAAATCATTTACAAATTTGATCATTTGGAAAAGTATGTCTCTATACATTTTTACAAAAATGTACATTGGAACCCCGCTAAACCGGACAGGTTTGGGACTGGGCGAAATGTCCGGTTTAGCGAGGTGTCCGGTTTAGGGGGGTTTTGTGTTTGGACAAGTTAAACTCCATGAGATGTTCATTTTTTAGAGCAAATTATGACTGTATTTTGCCATTAGTCAGTTGGGATGTAAAAGAAAACAACATATAAAAGTAGTGTTTATTTACATTGATATCAAAGATGACTTAAAACATTGCATATAATCTGTATACTATGATTTTCATCAAATATTACATATATGGTACATAATGTAATACCTTATTTGATACATGTACATACATGTATATAATTATAGCAATGTGTCACAGATACTTGCTAATATGTGCATACATATTCATAGTGAAGCTCACTTTTTGGCGATTTTATGTTTAGAATATCTTTAAAAATAAAATAACTGGTGAAAATTGTCCTTGATCTTTAATTTGAGCAACAAACAATCAAATTAAACAACTTTGTCTTTGATTAGCCATTTACACCCAAAACAGGACACCTACACTTAATCCTTTTGATAAATCACCCATCATATCTGTTATTAAAATCAATTATCTGTTACAGTATTAAAATCAATTAGCAATCATTGACCATGATGAGTAAATGATTGAGTAACAAACAAGATTATCACCATTAACTGGGCCTTTGATCAGGCTATAAGGATGGCAGTAAATAATTATTATAATTTGTAGATTAATGTAATGTTTTATATTAGAAGTACATTGTCTAAATAAGCATCTCTTATCATGATAATCAAATTCATGTTAAAAACTCGCAAAATAGTAATAATAATGATAATTCTTTAAACAACATTAATATATTTTTCATAAATTTGTTCAATCATGCAGGGCCCACTAAATCTCCAATAAACAAGTAATTTATGACATCTTCCAAAATTACCGTCTGGTTTAGTGAGGTGAAATTGTGCCGGTCAGCTTTAAATTCTCTGAAAAAGGCATCCGGTATCCGGAATAGTGAGGGTCCGGTTTAGCAAGGTATTTTGTATAGAGAAAAAGTCAGGACTTTGAAAATCGTCCGGTTTAGTGAGGAGTCCGGTTTAGCGAGGGTCAGGTTTAGCGGGGTTCCACTGTATTAACAATAGTGGTCCAATAAGACACCCTTGCAGCAGTCAAAGTACCCATGCTAGCGATCGCATTAAAACAGTTGAAAATATATGCTTTTAAAAAGTAGTATGTATCACTTTTGTCTTATAGATATTTAATGGTGTTTTCCATTATGTAATTTGACACTCACATTTAAAGAATAATCTTAAACTTCTGTACACATGTCACATTTTAATTATAAAACAAGTTTAGATGTAAGAAACTTGTAAACATGGTGTCTGACAGCAAAATACAGCTTTCATCTTCACAATGTGTATAGTATTGACAGTGGGTACAAAGTGTTATGGGTACGATACATATTTTTGTCATAGTAAATATGGACAATAAAAAACAGGTAAAACATCGCCTGCATCGGTAATTTGATCAAACTGGACAAAAAGCATTTATGACATTACAAATGTGTTACCAAATCTCTATGGGACCTACCTGTTCCAAGCTTGAAGCCTGAAGTCCCTTGTTTAGTTTCTTTCGTCAATTTTCCGTAAGCAACACAACTTATATATTCACAATCACTGTTCATGCATTTAACTTATAAATTCCCTCCCAAACCTTTCTTAAGTTCACCAACAACACTGTTTTTACATAATGGTATAGTATAATCCAAGTCTACACATTTTACAAAATTTCAGTCCACCAACACAGAAAATTCCCCCAAGCGTCTACCCTCTTTCCAACTGTCATTCTGTTTTGAATTAGCCATACTTTCAACATGACCTACTTGCACGTAATCACTCACGGTGTAATTTAGCTTTTTCTTTACAATTAAGTTGGAAATATCTTTGTTTTATCTGTTTCTTTCCTTTAGGAAGAAAAACGACCGCGGCGATCACGCTTTAAGTCCCCCATCTTTATTGCTAACGCTGGTTAATCACATGTTATTTCATCATGGTCACGTAGTTAGTAACGTGACCTTAAGGACATAACCGACTTTACACGAAAAAATATGATCTTTCAGGGGCCGTAGTCCTTAAATAGCTTTTTGTTGTATTTACAGTAAAACCTCGATTGTGAGACCACCTTTGGGACCTGATAATGAGATGGTTGAATTATAAGGGAGTTATCAAAAGCCATCATGTGGTCATGATGACATGGAGGTCCTAATATTAAGGTGGTCGCTATAGGAGGTTTTGCTGTTCTTAAGTTAAATGACTTGTCATGATGATATAATTATCATTAATTCTTAAATTCTTTCTTTACCCTATGTTTTTGTTTTTGTTTTGTTAATCCTGGAGAAAGAATACTTCAGTTATTTCCTTGTTGATAAGGCATATACATGTAATGATTGTTGCTCTTAATATTTTGAGTCAGCTACCTAATTTTATGATGTTACAAGTACAATGTCGATATCTTTAGTTTGTAAAGATTAAAATTTTTCTTACAGCGGAATTGCTGGGTAGTATGATATGTGTACAAAATATGATTACAATGTATTAAATTTGTTATTTTGTTTTACGATCAAGAAGAGAAATCATTTTAAGTTGAATAGTGCTTTTTTAATCTTGTGAAGTTTATAAAAATGGGTTCTGAAAATTCTAAGCAGTACTTTGATTTTGACTTGAGTGTGGATCTAAGATTTGAGGCTAAATGCTTAGTCTTACACTCAGCTTTAAGAATCTAAGATTATTCTCAAATCTCATGATAATGCTTATTTCAATAAAAAAATGGTTTACTAAATACAGAAGAAAAATGTTCATATCATTATTTTTGTCTTGTTGAACGCAGAGTGATTGTTGTTACTTTCGTTCCTTGCCTGAGATTTGTAAAAAATCTCAGTTGTAGAAATGTCTCAAAACCTTTATATACACACCTCATGATTGAGATTTAAAAAAAATTCTCAAGTGTGGTCATGTCTCAAAATATGTACATATATATAAACATCAGACGGAAGAGGGTAGTTTTATTGCACCCAAAATGTTCCTGTATTTGTACCTCTGTTCATGTGTCCTTGTGTAATGGTCTTACATGTATCAGTTGACAAAATAGCTGAAGAATTCAACTTGGACATCCAATGTACTGTTTTTCCAACTATATTGGTGTATGAATAATGTTTCAGAGAAAATCAATTTAGACATTCATGTCTGGTTAGTACTTATGTCTGGTCAGCAGTCTTGAAAATTTCTGTTATTAATTTTGTACAAAAAAATCCCTGTATACTTGATTTATATTTATCTTTAACAAATTTGAAAATCAAGAATTTCACTATAGAGTTTCAATACTGGTCTAAAATTTAAGTTACAAGTTAGTAGATTGTGTATAATTTGCTTTTAGTGGCTTCGAACTAAGTTTGTGGAAATAGAATGAAATACAAATACTTGCTTTATGGCTGAAAATATGATTACTTACTTAAGGCTGTTTTTAAAAGGTTTATCAAACTGAGGAGGGAAATTTATATTCAGTGCTACAATTATTCTAGGCAATGAAATTCATTGACTTTAATTTTGATTTAATACAACTTAATCTGATGATAATTTTGTTCCTCAAATTTAAGTGTTTGGGATTTTTATATATGATTATATTTGTGGTTCTCATTTCAGGTCTGGCTAAGGATACAGACACACAGAACCAATTGTTGGTGGTCTGAAAAGCGTCTCCATGGTATCCAGTAAGTTGTTGTTGGCCACCAAAAGTGTTTCCATAGATCTCAATGCACCAAATGCCAAGAATTTACTGGCCCAGGCTGCAAGGTATTGTAACAGCAAAAGTCTAGACTCACACAGTATTTTAATGTACAAAGTGCTTGCTGATAATTGACAAAATCCCTTATGTTTGTCCAGGAAACTGAGTGTGATATTTTTGAAACAATGACTTTAAACATAATTATGTTTGGACCAATTTGGAATTCAGTGTCCAAAGATGGTGATTTTAGAAGTAAAAATCTTTTCAATAAAGAAAATACCAATTTCATAAAGCATTGACAATTTAAACATGATTTTGAACTTGTTAAAAGTGTTTTGTGGATTGATACGTGTCTAAAGCATTGATAATTTTTAAGAATATTCCGAACATTCAGATCTGAAATGAGAACATGTAGCAATCTTATTTTGTGTATTCTCAAGATATTTGAGAATTACGTATCATTTTAATGATTTATTTTCAGAGCTGTGACTGAAAGTATTAATCAATTGATGTATGTACCGTGTCTGCTCCAGGTCAGAAGGAATGTGATATTGCTCTTCGATAAATTGAGGTAAAATTATGGATTCTGATTCAAATTCCGTTTCTGATTTATCTCTTAACCGTTCCTGTATTTGTGATTACGGTTAACTCAGTTTACTTGTTATGATTTTCAATGCATCTCGATTTATCCTCTTAAGTTTATGTATTCTCTTCGAATGATTTCAAGTGCTACATTTTTATTGTGCCCAGGCTAAAATCAGGAGCCTCTGATTGGTTACTTTTGTGTGCTGTCTTGTAAATTGACTGATGAAAATACATTGTTCATAGACTGGTCCCCAAACCAGTTTTAATTCTCATTTTAGTTTTTTCTTTCTATAAAAATCAAGTTAGAAGAAATAGTGAAAGCCAGTCTGGAAATGAATGGTTGTTATAACAAAGTCAACTCTTATTGAGTTGAAGTATGAAAATTATACAAAACTAGTTAGAAAATGGGTGTTATTATAAAATGGTAATCTTTTCACTGGAATAATCACTAACTGATGTTTGATTTATTTTCTATTTACTAGATGATAAGATATTGGTTAGACAACCCTAATGAACCAGTCAGTGATATGCCATACTTTGAGTGCCTTGATACTGTCATTGATAAATCTAAGGTAAGTCAGGGGAGACAATTTGTACTATATTGATTAACATTTGATGTACCAGGGAAACCATTTGTACAGTATTGATGGAGTTTTGTTATTTCAGGGGAGACAACTTTTCAGTATCAAGACCCCTGAACTATATATACATATATATACATATTATTTGCTGTGCTTTTCTGAAAGATGGCTGTAAGATTAATGTTTTTAGAAATGATTCTTTTATAACTTATATAATTTCTTATAGAGTCTAGAGCTCTGGAACTAGTTAGAATTAATGTTAGGATAATTGAAGTTAATGAAAATTCCATATAAAGAACTTACAATAGTATGTAGAATAATAGAATTGCCATTAACTTCTAGAGATAAAAATAACTTTGAGGCAAGCACTAAATATTTGTATGATAAAAAAAGTCTGTTTATGATTACCAAACTGATTTTTTTTTTGCGCAGACCCTAAAGTTTCAGCCAAACCCAAAGTACAAAGATATATTTAGATGAATTGTTACTCCTAAGTATTAAATGTATGTTTCAAAAAATATTAAAAATGTTAAAATATTAAACTATACTTATGAGTCAAGTAACTGTAAACATGACTATATTTTTTCAAGCTAAATGAGGGTGTGAATCTTTGACATTAAATCTACTAACTGGTTTGTTCATATGGTACATAAGAATGATAATCAGGTTTAATTCTGTTTTTCAAAATTTATTTTATTTCAGTCACTGGGTGGGGCAATGACCAGTATGACAAACTACGCTAAGAAAGGTGAAACAGACAAATTCTGTTCATCTGTTCAGAGTTTCTCAATGTCTATTTGTGGACTCACTGAAGCTTCTGTACAGGTAAGTTGCCATGGTAACCATTTCCAAATAATACTCTTGATCCACTCAACAAATGACAAATTGTTAAATAAAGGCGAAAATAACAAGTTGTTATTAAATAAAGGCAAAAATGGACCCGACCATTTTTTTATAATTTTGGTAAAAGATCTTGGTCCATTTAAGGCTTGTCAAAGCATGAAAATCACCAAATGATCATGGTTGTTGGTGTGATGTTAAAACTCCTATGAAGAAATAAACTATATATTTTATTTATTTTGTCTCTACTTTTAAGCCTGCATAATTATTTGGTTGGTATCGCTGACCCTGCTTCAGAACCTTGCTGTCCGGGTCTGGTAGATCAATCCCAGTTCTCACGCGCCAAACCATACAGATGGCGTGCATGAATCTAACTAACCCAGCCAGTTCTCAACGACAGGTAAATTTTTACATTTTATGTATGAAATATTGATACTTAAGTCATCATTTGTGATCTAGTGTTTGGAACCTTAATGATAAATAATTTTTTTTTGTTCCCCTCTTAAATACTTCTTTTTGGCATCTAGTATTTAATAAAAATGGTTTTAATGATACTGTTACTTGGTATAAGTGTTGGCATCTGATTAACTAATAACGTACTTAGACAAATCTGAGTCAACAAATGTTACCTTTGAAAAGAATGTTTTGATATTTATAGACCCCTTTTGCTGCAATTTAGATTCATTTTTTTGTTTCAGTTCTTCTCTTATTTTATGTAAGAATTATTTTCAGAATAAAATAAAAAATGCTGATAAAATTTGTGGTAATATCAAAGCTTAGGATTCTGAATTTGTGTTGTTCTCAACCCAGATACATTATTCACTTTGCTGAATTTTTTTTGAAACCTAGACTTTAATTTCTATTAATTTGACTTTTCTTGCTAATTATAAAAACGCACACATTTTTTCTTTCAAAATTATTGACCCTTTTTAATGTGTATGAATTCTTCATTTAGTATGCTCAGATATTTTAATTGGAATTATTAGAACAAATACCATAAATTTGGACTCTTATTTTACCCTGAAATATTCCTCACCCCTCGATATCAAACCCTTTTCTGGCTCCTTCTTCTAGTAAAAATACTTTCAAATGAACTTACTATTTTCTATTTTTGGACCTGCTAAGTATTACTCTGTGTGAATATACATAGGTTAATGGTAAGGTCACGCCCAATCTTTTTCAGTTTCTAGTTGTGTGTTTAAAAAAGAATCTTTACTTTAATTCCTGCAGAATTTGTATAAATGTGCTTTTTAGCTCACCAGAACTGAAGGTTCAGGGTGAGCTGTTAGGATGGGTAACTAAATGCTCCATCGTCTGTCGTCCGGCGTCAACAATGATCTTCTCCTCAGAAACTACCAGTCAGATTTACTTCAAATTTGCTGTATAGAAGCCTTTTGATGTCCTAACTGCAATTTGCTCATATTATTCCAGTTGCCCCTTTTAGTGGTCACTAGAGCTAAAAATAGAAAAACCTTTAATCATCTTCTCATGAACCAATGGATGGATCATCACCAAACTTGGCTTGTAGCATCCTTAGATGGTCCTCTCTCAAGTTTGGTAAAATAAATATGGTCGGCCCCTTTTAGGGGCCACTAGAGCTAATAATAGTAATACCTTAAAACGACTTTTTCTCATGATTCTATAGATAGATTATTACCAAACATGGTTTTTAGCATCTTTAGGTAGTGTTGGATTAGATTTGCTGAAATAAAAATGGTTGGCCCCTATTAGGGGCTACCAGAGCTAAAAATAGAAATACCTTTAAACGTCTTCTTCTCATGAACCAATGGATGGATTATCATCAAACTTGGTTTGTAACATCCTAAGATGATCCTCTCTCGAGTTTGGTCAAATAAATTTGGTTGGCCCCTTTTAGGGGCCGCTGGAGCTAAAAATAGGAATACCTTAAAATGACTTTTTCTCTTGATTCTATCAATAAATTATTACCAAACATTGTTTTTAGCATCTTTAGATAGTGTTCTATGTGATTTGCTGAAAAAAAAATGGTTGGCCCCTATTAGGGGCCGCTAGAGCTAAAGATAGAAATACCTTTAAACGTCTTCTTCTTGTGAACCAATGGATGGATTATCACCAAACTTGGTTTGTAACATCCTTAGATCGTCCTCTCTCAAGTTTGGTCAAATAAATATGGTTGGCCCCTTTTAGGGGCCACTAGAGCTAATAATAGAAATACCTGATAAAAACTTTTTTTCATGATTCTATCGATGGATTATTACCAAACTTGCTTTTTAGCATCTTTAGATAGTGTTCTATGAGATTTGCTGAAATAAGAATGGTTGGCCCTTATTAGTGGCCACTAGAACTAAAAATAGAAATACCTTAAAACGACTTGTTTTCATGAACCAATGGTTGGGTCTGCACCAAATTCGGTCTGTGGCATCCTTCAGTCATCGCAAATATTCCTTTGTAGTATCCTTTGATGGTCCTTTATCAAGTTTATTATTGTTCCCCATTATTTGCCCGCATGTGTACCTTTATTACCTTTTTAGTAATATGTTAATTAACATTTATTCTGGTGAGTGATGCAGGGCCATCATGGCCCTCTTATTTATTTTAATGTGTGCTATTGTAAGTTTTGCCAATTTGATTTACTATCTGTTGAAATTAAGCAAACCTTATAATTATGAATTGTTGTTCTCAACTAAAATTGTCAGAAAAAACTTTTAACTGAACCCTCTGTAGTTTGCTTTAATTTGAAAAAAGTTTTGTATGGGAAAATGAATAATTCATAATAATGCTATGTGGAAAAAACAATCTGTTTACTTTCTTATTACATGTTAAAAAGCTGTTGTTTACATAAGCAAGATATATGGTAAAATTAGGGTTGTCAATATTATGCTAAGGCATATAGTTTTATTTCCCAGAAACATATGGGAGAAATGGTTTTTTTACCTTTTTACCATTTACAGTAAACTCCAGATATAACGATATCGCATTTTGTGATATTTCATTTATTGCTATATGAATTACTTGGTTCCAACTTAAGCTCCTATATTTTCATTACCCTGAATGCCTCTTTAAAAGATATTGAAATAACGTTATTTTGGTTATAGCGATGCAATATTTGGGCCTGTTGGCAATATCTCACCCTGATTATACGATATTGTAGTTGGCTAAAGTGCAGAAAGTGGTCACACTTTTGAGCAAATCTTCATCAGACCTGGTCAGAACGTTTGTCTCAATGACAAGTTCGAACATTGGTCATCTGGGTCAATTTTGTGAACACTCTAAAAATCAGATTTTATTGGATCTTCAGGAAACTTTGCCAGAATGTTTGTGTTAATTATCTTGTGAAACTGGACGAATATGGGTCATCTCCGGTCAAAAACTAGGTCACTAGGTTAACGCTCCAGAAAACTGTGTTAATGCTCTAGAGGTTGCAATTTTGATTGAATCATCATCAAATTTTGTCAGAATGTTTGTTTAAATAATATCTTGCTTAAGTTCGAACATGGGTCATCTGGGGCTAAAACTAGGTCACCAGGTCAAATCATAGAAAAACCTTGTTAACCCTCTAGGGGTTGCAGTTTTGATTGGATTTTCACTCAAAATGCTTGTCTTAATGATAGCTTGGTTAAGTTTGAACACAGGTCATCTGGGGAAAAAAACTAGGCCAGTAATCCTAAGAATCGCCCACTTATCAACTCTACTTCAGTCATACTAAAAGCATGTCTGATTCAAGCAAACATCTTGTGTCCACTATCAGGTAGGTTCAAACTTACGTCCTGCCTGTTTGTGGACAGCTCGCCATAGTCACTATATTGGTGGTTCAGTATTTGTGGGTATAAATACACAAATTCTGATTGTAGTTATGCGTCCACAATTTTTTCTATCTGTAACTCCTACATTTCTCAAGGGATTTTTACCAAACTTTCACGTAACTATCGTCACCAAATATTCCAGAGTATATTGTTGGTGTTTTGTGATTCATTAATATTTTTGCAGAATCATGCAGAAAAATGTAGACCTTGTTTTGTGACAATTTGCCATCTCTTGTTGTAATTTATATCAACTCACAGTCAACTCGCAGAGATTATGAAATTTTCTTCTTTGTGTTTTACCAGGTTTTACTTTTTTCATATCTTTCACAGGGATAGTGCTCCTGCTCAGAAGGCATGTGATGACACATTTGAAAAGGTCAATAGGTCAATATGTGATCTTGACCAGACGTCACTTGCAGCAATTTCACAAAATCTGCCTCAACGTACAGAATGTTATCTTAGGGTAAGTCAATGCATTGCTTTTATTATGGCATTTTTTTGCTGAAATCTGAAATGAAAAAAACAAACAGATTTTTACTTAAATCTGAAATGAAAAGAAATATTTCTTCCATCAAACTGAAGTGGAAAAATAGAATACAGATATTTACTTCAATGAAAAAAAGAACTTTTCTTTGTTCTTGATTTATGTTTCAGCTCAATTGTATTAGCTTTGCTATCTTACAATGACTACAACCAGACTAACAAAGTTACTTATAATTCTTTGCTTGTTTTTCATTAACTTCCCAATCAGTTTTTGAATTGATCCTATTCAGCTCTGAATTGATTAAATAAAAATATTGTGACCAATCATAATACTTGGCTGTTGCACAGAGGAGTAAAATAGTATTTTTAATTTATAAGCTCCATTTTGATTGGTTGAATTATCTAGTCCACCTAATTTTGATTGGTCTACTTGAAGACTTTGCTACATTTTAATTGGTTGATATTCAGTTTGCATTATTTTGATTTATTGGTATTTAATTCACATAATTTTGAATGGTTGATATAAAACATGCATCATTTTGATTGGTTGATATGTAACTTCCATCATTTTGATTGGTTGATTATTCTTATTTTAGTCATATCAAGAACAGATGATTAGTTGTTCAAGAGAGATTTTGGAAGTTATTGATAATGGAAAGAAAGCTGCATCCCGAGAGCCTGAAAATCTGGGTCACGCAGTGAGTTTTCTTGAAAAGTCTGTAATTTTTAAATATGTTTATATATCTAGGCCTAACATTAATGTAAGGGATAAGCCTATGTTTTCATATTTGTGAGTAATTAATATGTTAATAGTAGCAAATTTGGTTGAAAATTTATTATTATTTTCTTTATTTTCATCATTGTTATTAAAGAAAAATGGAAGACAAAAATTTTTTTTTGGTTAATATTTTTTTGCGTTGCTAGGTTACCAGACATGCAAATTATTTGGACACATTGTCTGATGCCGCTGTTGGTTCTGCTTCTTTGATGAACAACTTGAAGCAACAGATGAGCATATTAGACTTGACAAAGACAGTGATGGAGTTGGCCTTACAGTTCTTATACTCTTCAAAGGAAGGTGGCGGTAATCCTAAGGTAAGTGGTGAAATTAACGAAAAACATTTGATGATCTTTAGGGTCTTTTTTGTGCAAAATCTGTGGACTAAATCTTAGGGGTATAGATGGGGCAGGGGAGTTAATCCCATTCCCTTATAGTTTTTCCTTTCCTGAGCAATTATTGATGCTTTGTGATTGCCAGTAGAATCACCAATATTTGTATCTGTCCATTTATTCTTTTTTAAAAGCACTCTCTGGTTGTATTATATGCCATGATACATAATTTCCTCCCCTCTGACCAGCAATCAGTTATGCCTATTGATATAACTTCAAATATTGACATGTAAGTCTATTTAATGCAAGCGTAATTCAAGAAAGACATAAATCACTTCAATGTCTAATAAACATAAGAGTAACATTTCTAAACAGGTAGAGGAAGTGTGATTTCACCAAGGTTGAGTCGTTGTTCAGTAGTCTTAGGTCATTGTCTTGTACTTTGAATAAACATATTATCATGAAAATTGTTACCTTTTTATTGTCAATCATTTTTCATCAATGAAAATATGTATACTTTAGTTCAGGCATATACAACTCTGGAGAACATTACTACTGCTGCTGATGTTATGAGAGACATGGTACAAAATTTACTACAGATGTTGGAAGATTCCGTCTCTCAAGCTGGAGAAGTCACGACAATGATCGATAAAATCAACAAGTCTATTACAGACGTTAGCTTCCTTTACTCTTCTTTAAGTCAGCATAATTAGAAACTTCTTATGTTTATGTACAAGAAGTTTGGTGCTGTCCCCTTGTGGAAGGGTAAGTTAGTATTGGTTATAATACAGTCTAGGAAAAACTGGTTATGTGAACCAGCTGCCATATATAATTGAAAATGTGTTGAAAAACGGCATTAAACCCAGTGACAAAAAAAACAAGAATTTTGGACAAGTACCATATTTAGTGATTGAAAAATTGTTAGAGCCCCCTGTGGTAAGATTTTAGTGGTGAAAAAAATATTTTTGCATGAATATTCAGTATTATTCTAAAGTCTTACTTTAGCATGCTACTACTTTTTTGACCAAATAAATTGTCATAACTACTTGGGTGTAACTTTTTTTGGCCAAAAAAGTTGTTTTTTTTTTTAGAAAACCAGACTGGTATTTGGCTCTTCTTGTGAAATCCAGGCTTGATTTTTTCGAGAATAAACGGTATGGTGTATAATTGCATAGTTGGTATGTTGAAATACAGACTGATTAGAGAGTTGAATTAAAATAAGGCCTCTTGGTTGGTCTGAACCAGACTAGTTGTTGATTTTCTTGTGAATAATGAGATTTTTATCAAGAATTACCTGCAGTGTGTAATTAGGTAGTTGTGAAAACATGATTTTTATTCTTTTTTATTTGAATTACAGATTGATGAGAGAATTGAACTGAAACAAGGACTAGGATTTGTTGACTATCAGACTAACATGGTTAAAGTAACTAAGAATATCAACAAAACTGCTCAAGATATGGTAGGAAAATCTAGAAAAACCTAGGATTACTAGCCAATCAGCTTACAAGATACTTTTATTTATCGGACTCCTGTGGTGCGGCTGCTACCGTCATAATGCTGAGGTAATTATTTTTATTTGTAAAGATGCAAACAATTTCCTGTCGTCCACTAATCTAACCTCTCTGTTTGAAGATTAGTGAGGTCTGTGGCTGATAAATGATTAAATTGGATAAGGCATATTGGGTGAATAGTATTTTTTCATCTTATGTTTAATCACTTTGTTTCTAATTTTATCTTCAAGTTGTAAAAAAGTCCAAGAAAGATTTACCTGACATTTTTTGCCCAGCTTCCATGATGCTGAAAACTTATCAGAATACAGTACTTATTATCAGTTGAACCAATTATATTATTGTATTTAAAACAATGTGAACCAATTATAATGCAGTATATTTAACATTAACCAATCAGAACACAGTATTTTAATAATATTAATTCATTTTTCCAGGTTGCCAGCAGAATACATGTGAATGTTCAAGATCTTGGTAAAAGTTGTATTGAGTTGGTTCAAGATGCCAGAAATCTTCAAGCAAACCCAAGTGACTCTTATGCCAGACAGGATATTACCCAGCATGCAAGAAGTGTTACTGAAAAGGTATAGTCTTACAACTTTTGACTAAATTTTTGAAAATGTGTTACATCCATTAATGTCAAGCCTGCAAGATCTTTGCATATGTGTGCTTCTATACATCTAAAAGAAAAACCTTGTGAACGCTCTAGAGGCCACATTTTTTGGTCAAAAGATTATGAAAATTGGTGGTTTAGTATTGATTATATCTCATGATTTGGAGAAAGGGCTATGTGGGGTTATAAACTAGGTTATAAACTTGTGAACACTCCATTGGTTACGGTTTTGATGGGATATTAACCAAACTATGTCAGAATGTTTGTGATAATGATATCTTGGATAAAAATGTCAAAGACGTTAAATACAAACACAAATACACTAACATTAGTAACAAACAGGTTGCCTCAGGTGAGCCATTGAGGACCTTCATGTCCCACTTATATTATATATTAACCAACCATAATTATTGGAGAAAACACATAATTTGGAAATCTAGTGTCAACATTTATAAAATATCACTTCCTAAATATATAAGCTGACATGCAAATTTTGGAAATCCTGTTTTACTGTTTCTTAAACCAGTGAGTCTCAGCAAAAGGGTGAATATTGCAATTAATGGAGAAACAAATCTTACTTTAGCAAAAAGAAATGTTTCTATTTGTAGGTTATATAAATAACAATTTTGCTTGCTACATAATTATGTTACTCTTTGATAATGTTTGTTTGTTTGTTTGGATTTATCATTTTGAGTTCCTTAAATACTCTTAAAGTCACCTCACATCAGTCAGTCCATGTAGCCAGTATGCCTGGGTTTCCCAGTATGAGCCACATTCTCTGTAAGCAACTTATTGAATCCTAATACTCATCAGTGGTGAGGGACATATGACCAACAAGCTGTTGATTGATCTTAGCTGCATGAACTCTAACACAATGTCAGTCAGTCCTCTTGTACTACATCAATATTGTTTCATAAATCATATTTGGGAAAAAATATCAAAATCAGTACCCCACCCACCCAATTTTCTAATAATCTCCAAAGAGTTAAAGATATTCAAATTTCCACTGAGAGAAAAATGAAAAAAGTGACATACGGAAACTATAAAGCAAATATTGAGATTTTTTTAGATCTAGTTTTGACAATATTACATTTTCAAAAATAGTGCCCTCAACAGATCGCCAAAAGAAAAATTCTCCTCAAACATGCTAAACTATATGCAGACATAAATTACTTGGATCATATATTGATGTTACCTATGTGAAAAACATAATAAAACATATGTTTTGCTTTTTTTCTGGTAAAGTTCACTTTAGAAAACAGAACAACATAAAAGGTAACATGAAATGACTTGTCATAACAAGTTTTTGTAAAAAAGATTCTACAAACATCTTGCAGTGATTCCTCTGCACTTAAGCATTTAATGATTTTCACTTATACATATGTAATATCATAAGAATTACATTTGACTGTTACCCTTTAATAGCTTTTTCTATGTAAGCTGAAAGTTTTGGCACCACAGATTCTGCAGTGCTCTACATTAGTTACTAAAGGCTGGCCTTCACTATTTTTCATTGTAAAAACATTCAAAATTCCATTGTCCCTTTTCTCCTGAAAATTGTTTTTAATTGTTCAAAGTCTAGGCCTGAACTAGCAATATTTTCAGCAGTTGCAGTCTTCATCACTCCATTGGAGACAAGTACTTCAAGAGATGGAAACTTTCCTTTTTTTTTCTTTGTTACAGTCCATACTATGTTTAACATCTATTGGCAGAAAGCTTTTATAAATCATACAATCTCTGTCCTTTGACAACATAAGCTCAGACAAACATTTCACATCAGCTTTTGCATTGTGTGCATTGTACTTCTTGCACAAGATATCACATGGAAGGTCTTCCTGTTTGTATGAAGTTCTACCAGGATAAACATGTTTGAACACAGGCAAATAATCTACTAATCCGGTGACACCCTATTACACTGATACGAAATTTGGAAGCATTTCACTTGCTATATATGCTGATGTTAACACAATAAAGTCAAATCTTCTGCCATTATGGGCAACAAGATATATATTGTCAAACTTTTTAAGCCATAGGGGAAAATTAGTCCATGACACATGTAATGGTTCCGGCCCCACTTTAACACCATCCACTAACTTGTCTTTTTCATTGATCATAATAATCTAGGTAACACTGTCTGCAGCTGCTGTGATTGGAACTTTTGAAATCACATATTGGTTGAATGAAACACCAGTGGACAGTTCACAAGCAGCTATCTGGGTGATGTGAAGAATATAATGTCCCCGAACTTAAACATATACAAGCATACAGTAAGATAAAATGCAAGTTACAGAATACAATCTTTTAAGTACAAGGGGCATTCGAAAAATAATGCGAGTTCAGCTTTATCTCGCTTCAAGCGTGCAAACCGTGATAAAACTCACCACGTGTCGATAAAATAATCACTCATGTGTAACATAGTGAAATTTCTCTCTCATAACTTCACTGACCTCGGTACAGTACACGTTATTCCGAAGGCTACTCGTTAGACTGCATACAAAATGACTGGAAAAAGAGCTGAAAATGTGCTCGAAATTAGGGCATATATAAAAGGTAGGTCACTACTTGGTTTGAAAGGTGCTGATATTTACAGAGAGGTGTGCGATATTTATGGGGAGGGCCAAATGTCTTTTAGTTCGGTTTGTAGATGGGTGGCTAAGTTTAAAAGCGGGCTGCAGCAACTTAAAGATGCTAGTCGCCCTGCTCGTCCTGCAACAACAACGACCAAACGTAACATCCAAAAAATCAGCGATTTTCTCAAAAAAGATTCCAGGTACACCGTGAAACATTTAGCACGGTTCACAAACATGTCGTTATCACAAGTTAATAATATTTTGAAGAAGCATTTGAAACTAAAGAAAATTAATACACGCTGGATACCCCATTTGCTGACAGATGAGCAAAAGAGGTCCTGGGTTGCAGTGGCCAAAAAACTGCTGAAAATGTATCCAGAATTTAACAAAAGGGGTTTTGATAGCTTTGTTACTTGTGATGAGACCTGGGTTTACTTTTACGAACCTAAGCAAAAGTGTTCAAACAGAGTTTGGGCCACTAGAAATGCAAGGCGCCCTAATATTGCGAAAAGAACACGAACTGTCAAGAAGATAATGTACATTATTTTCTTCAATAGTAAGGGTCCAGTGCTGCAAATTCCTGTGCCAAACGGAAAAAATGTCGCAGCAAACTTCTGTAGAAACATGGTTTTAAGAAAATTGAAACAGGTCTATCTAATCCGTCGTCCCAAAACAGGACTCAAGCACCTCAGACTCCTGCATGATAACGCACCAGCGCATAAGGCACGCATTGTAACTGAGTTTTTGGAATCGGAAAAAGTTAAAGTCCTTCCTCACCCCCCTTGCAGCCCAGACCTTGCCCCTTGCGACTTTTTCCTATTTCCAAAACTAAAATACCATCTATCTGGTAGAAAATATAAGTCTAGAAGCTCCCTCGGATCTGCTGTTTATCAGTATCTAATGGGTCTCTCTGTTGAAGAGTATGAGAACTGCTTCAAAACGTGGATTAACTGTCTAAAGCGGTGTGTTCATGTAGGTGGAGAGTATTTTGAAGGACAGACCAAAATAAATTAGAAAAAGTTAAATAGTTACTGAGAAAACATGCAACTCGCGTTATTTTTCGAACGCCCCTCGTATTTTATTGAATAAATCAGGCAACCATGGCCTAATGCTGTCTGCCTTACAACCTAAGGGTCATGAGTTTGAATCCAACATGGGTCACAAACATGTTTCCTCATATTACATCAGTAACTGGTTTGTTCCAGGAAGCAGATATATTTTAATCCTATTGCAACTTAAACAACTGAAAATTTAGCCCAAGATAAATATGGTTAATACACCCATTTTAATGCATAAACTTTTACATTTAGTTTGACAGTATTTTAATGAAAACACCTTACAGTTGCTTTACATAACTGTACAGCGAATGAATGTGAGATAACAAAAGTGTGGCACAGTCTTAGGTTTGCATTACAGAAGTCACTTACTTTGGTCAGTGGTTTTCAGGTCTGTCACAACGTAAGTTGGTGGTCTTTGTTGATATAGTTGCTTGAATGCATCTCACGGAATAGGATCAGGCAGTCAGTCAATGTACATTTCTTCATCATGACCAATGCCTGTCAAACAAACAATAATTATTCATACAAATAAGTTATGTATTTTTGAATAATTGTTAGTCTAATATAAGGACTTTGTTACAGAATATGTCAACATGACCTGAAAGCAGAAAATGAAATCCTTCTCCCGAGTAGAACCAGTGTAGTCAAAAAAAGGCATAACTTTAATTCCATTTACATTTTACATGATTTTAGTATTTAGCTGTCTTATGTTACTTTGTACACAATTTTATCGTATTAATTGCTCACAAATTGTTTGATGTTTCACCTTACATTTGTATTTACCTCAGTGCATTGTATGTAATGAATTTATCAAATGTAGTCAAAAATAATCTGAATCATAGAATTTGACTTTTCACTATGTTCCATGTAAATGTATAATAAAAATATAAATCATTAATCAGAATATATATGTTATCACACCACTTCTAACTTATGAACATAAGTCATTTTTACTGAAATTTCTGATTATTTTTTATGTTTAACTATGCAAATCAAACACCAAACATCTAAAAGCAATATGGATGAGTAATATTTAAAGTGTATTTACTATCAGATGTGATTATTAAAAAA
This sequence comes from Lutraria rhynchaena, assembly GCA_008271625.1. Lineage (NCBI taxonomy): Eukaryota > Metazoa > Mollusca > Bivalvia > Venerida > Mactridae > Lutraria > Lutraria rhynchaena. The sequence continues at coordinate 10,718,697 of VIBL01000001.1, read as the reverse complement.
ATCTGTTTATGAGTTATGGAATAGATAATGGAAGTTTAGTTAAAAGTGTATCATTCAAAATGTATCTACATGTACAGAATATCTTGGAAGGAATAAAAATCAGATTTAAATGAAGTACAGTATAACCCATGAAAATGGACCTATTCTGGACAGGGTCAGAAGTCCAGTTTTCTGACAATTCCAGTTTTCAGAGAACTATCCATTACAGAGGAGAAAAAAATGAGACTTGAAAAATTGTCTTACTTTCAGAGAATTCTGGCTTTCAAGGAGTCCAGTTTTGAGGGGTTATACTGTATATAAAGGCATAATGTGCATGAAGGCCCAATTTCTTATCAAGTCACTGGTTAAACTGTATAAATTTTGGATTTGACATGTATCCCCTTGTAAAATTACTAAAATATTACATAGAAACACACACAATGAATTGTGTGTAGGAAATGTTTGATCTGCTGCGGCTTCTGACATTATCATAAGCTATGTATATGTACCACTGTTGTCATAAGCTATGTATATATATGTACCACTGTTATCATAAGATATCTTTATGTTACACTGTTATCATAAGATATCTTCATGTACCACTGTTGTCATAAGATATTTTTATGTACCACTGTTATCATAAGATATCATTATGTACTACTGCTATCATAATATATCTTTATGTAACCCTGTTATCATAAGCTATATATATGTAACACTGTTATCATGAGATATCTTTATGTACCACTGTTATCATAAGCTATCTTTATGTACCATGGTTATCATAAGATATCGTTGTGTACCACTGTTATCATAATATATCTTTATGTACCACTGTTATCATAAGCTATCTTTATGTACCACTGTTATCACTCCCCACAATGTTTTTCCCTTATTATGGGCCCACTACCTTTCCCCTAGAGGTGAAAAAAGCACTGGATTATATCTTGTTTTTCTGTACATGTTACATACATTTAGTTAGGCCGCGGCTGTGGTCCAGTGGTTAGTGCATTTGACTTGTAAACCGGAAATCCGGGATTGAATCCCGGTCACGGCAGGTCATACCCTTCCATGAAAATTTGACAAAAATGTTGATTTTCCTCCATATGTGGAGAAGTTGCTGGCTCCTTGTGGAAGGGTAAGTTAGTACTGGTTAGTATACTGTCCAGGAAAACTGGTTAGGTGAACCAGTCACCGTATATAACTATATAGAAATTATTGAAAAATTGCGTTAAACCCCGGTGACAATAAGTCACATACAAACAAACATACATTTAGTTAAACACACTCTTTATCCTCTGTCATTTACACATCAAATTTTACACTGGTCAATTTATTGTATAAGGGTTATTCAGTATTTTTAATCATTTTGTTTACACAATATTTTTTGTGTTCAGTTTAAAACGGTTGAATGCTTTCCAGTCACCCTTTTGTCAACAGGTTTTTAGCTTACCTGAGCATGCAGTGCTTTGTGCGCTATAGTCATCAGTCAGTATACTCTGTCATCCAGTGTCCGTCGTCTGTTGTCCGTTGTCCACACATGGGGGTTGTTAATGCTCTAGTGGTCACACTTTTGAGTGAATCTTAATCAGACCTGGTCTGAATGTTCGTCTCTATGATATCTTTGACAAGTTCGAACATGGGTCATCTGGGGTCAAAATTAAGGTCACCAGGTCAAATAGAAGTCACAGATTTGATTGGATCTTCATGAAACTGTGTCAGAATGTTTGTATTAATGATATCATGAACAGGTTTGAACATGGGTCAACTCAGGTTGAAAACTAGGTCACCAGGCCAAATCGCAGGAAAACCATACAAGTTGCAATCTTTACTCAGGTGAATGAGAAAGGGCCGTCTTGGCCCTCTTGTTACCATGAAATTCTCATGTTTTTTGAAAAAGTGAACTCAAGTATTTGATGTGAGGAGAACCAGTTTTCCAGCAGGCTGTTAACTCACTGACACATGGTAGGCAGATATTTTACCTCTTTTTACAGTTTTAGTCATTTTTATATCCACTACCAAACTATATTGTAGACCAAGGTATGTTAGCTTTTACAGCTTTATTATGCATTCTTTCTCCAAAATTGGGCTTTGCTCTCTGCTCTAGATATTTTTGATATATTTTTCATCCATTCATTATAACAATATTGTTGAATTATTGTTGAATGGTGAATTCTTATCTGTTGATTTCATTGTTAGGATATTGGTGAATTATTGTCATACTAGTACTAAGAAATTCATAATAAATAATTTGTGTGGTCAGTTTAAATCAGTTGAATACTCTGTCATCCATAATTTTTATTTTTTATGTCCCCCCTTGAACGCATTTGGACTTACAAAACCAACATTGCATACTAGAATGTTTTATTTCTTACACAGTTGTTACCTTAGACCTCTCTGAGTGCGCCCATATCACCAACCTCGATTTGACCTTGACAACAATTTTTCATGTTAATGATTGTTGTCATTTAAAAGTTCTAGCATTTCCAAAAATGCTTGGAATCACCGTTTAGCCAAATATAAGAGCTAAGAATAGAATATTAAATAAAGATTTCCTAGAGATTTTATTTCTTGTATCATTTCTTATTGAGAGTTTACAATATGTTCTTCTATATTTGCGACGATATTAAACTGGTTCCCATTGACTCTGGTTGTACAGAGACAATGTTCCTTTGGTGCACTGCAACATGGAATGGGGACCAGTTAACGACGATATAAAACTGCCCCAAAAGAGCATATGTTAAAAAATTATGATATAAAAATTACCCGAAAGAGCATACAGTATATTGAACAGATAACTGAAATGTCCAAGTATTGCATGCAGAGGAAACAAAGGATTTCATGATGAATTAACTAGCATTCATATCTCAATATTCATCAAATAAAATCCTCCTTTTGTAGAAATGCATGCATTTCTGAACAATAAAAGCTAATGTTTTTGCGTGAAATATTCAAAATAGTGTTTACCCCGCAGGAGCCTACAAACTGGTTTCAAGCTTCATACATTAAAAAGGCGTGTCAATTATACAAAGAGATAACCCGACAAAAACATGGCGGATGATGTGCCCCGTAGGAGACCCATTTGAGGTCTTTTTTCCGCTATTTTTTTATCATTCTCCTTATTGATTGGTTTAGACCAGGTGGTGTAAGGGAAGAAATGGTCAAATCTTTTTTAATTGTATATGTCGGCATCCATGAACGGTGACAATTATAGTTTGAATGCATGCTTATGGTTGACTATGTACATGATTATAGTCATGATGTCTGTACTAATGTGTGCCTCAAAGATTATGATCTGACTTCAGCATATTTTGCAGCATTATTCTATGACTGTGAAACAAGCTATGAAGATTATGTTCAGCATATAATGAACCTGTGCTTCTCCATTATTCATGGCAACAAAACAACTTAGTTTTTAGCTTGTCTGTTTCGAAGAAAAAGTCGAGCTATTATGATCGTTGTGTCGTTGTAGGACTTCATTGTTGTGCAAAAACTTTGATATAGCCCATTACTCAAACACTTTTAAAGATATCAACACGACACTTGAATACTTGATTATCATGAGAAGGCACAGTTACAAGACCGGGCATTATTCTGAAAGCTATATTTTTAGAGTTATGCCCCTTTTTAACTAAGAATTTTGATCAAAATTGCATATTAAATTCTATTAAATGATGTAAAACAGATGAACACTGGTTTCACTCTGTGGAGCTCTGTATTCAGATTTTTAGTTAACTTTGCTGGTCATTTTGTGAAATCAATATGCATTAGAACACTACTCAAGTTGATGCAACTAAGACTTAGGGACCAGCCTTTGATACAACTAAGATTTTGATTTCTGGTATTCCAGATTTATCATCACAGTTTTTGTGTGTGTTTTTTATACGTTCAAATGAGAATCATCTGCAATTTGTTTTGTAAGATTTACTGCTTGTTTACTTTTTATTTAATGTCTCTCTATTTATATTTCAGATAAACCAAGAAAACTATTCAGCAGAATCAAGAAAATATTATGACCTTGAAGGTAAGTAAATAATATGTTTTATGATCTGAGTTTATATTGACTTAAAACTTGAATGATGTAGAAAAGTCATTAATTAGTTTATGATTGATATCTATCTGTACATTGCTAGCTGACTGTATTGAAACCGTATAAACCATCAAAATATATTTATAAAAACATCATTATTGAAGCCTGGAATGAAATTAGTCTTTAGCCAATGATTATCTCTGACTGGAACCTGACCTTCAAGACTGTTGTTAATTTAATTTTGTTGATAATATTCAACCCTCATATTGCTGTTTAGTCAGGAAACTGGATAATTGACAATCAAAATTTAGAGCCAGAACCTAACAACTGTAAACCCAGAATCAAAGTAGCTCTTTAAAATTATTTTCAAATAATTGTCATCAGAAATCAGTGGCTTGAAAGAATAAGCCATGGTATGTATAAGTTTGATTTTATTAAGGCCTAAAAATTTTGACATTCTAATACCTGGTAAAATGTACCAAAACTACATGTCAGATTTACTTCAAATTTGCTGTGTAGAATCCTTTTGACGTTCCAACTGCAATTTGCTCCTATTATACCAGTTGACCAGTTTTAGAGGTCACCAGAGCTAAAAATGGGAAGACCTTTGAACGATTGATGAGTTGAATAATTGGTTCAAATCATTTTGTATGTACAGTTCCCCAAAATTTATAGAAATGTTGCCAAGGTACAATGCATCTTATATCTGAAATCTTTATTATAAAACTCTAGCTCTAATTTTATTGGAAATATTCATTATAAAACTTTAGCTATTTTAATCTGAAATATTCATTGCAAAAATCTAGCTCTTTTTATCTGAAATATTCATTATAAACTTAAGCTCTTTTTATCTTGAACATTCATCATAAAACTTTAGCTCTTTTTGTCTGAAATATTCATTATGAACTTAAGCTCTTTCTTAACATAAATATTCATTATAAAACTTGAGCTCTATTTTTATCTGAAATATTTATTATGAAACTATAGCTCTATTTTTATCTGAAATATTCACTATAAAACTTTAACTCTTTTTATCTGAAATATCCATTATAAAACTTTAGCTCTTTTTATCTGAATAATTTATTATAAAACAATAGCTCTATTTTTATCTAAAATCTTCATTATAAAACTTAAGCTCTTTTTTATCTGAAATATTCATTATAAAACAAAAGCTCTTTTATCTGAAATCTTCATTACAAAACTTAAGCTCTTTTTTATCTGTAATATTCGTGTTAAAACTTGAGCTCTTTTTATCTGAAATATTCATTATAAAAATTAAGCTTTTTTTTAGCTGGAATATTGATTATAAAACTTTGCTCTTTTTTCGGTTTAGAGGATGTTAATAATTCTGAAAAAAAAATCCAAAATTTTGCACTTTTAGTTCTCAGACTAAAATAAATTTTATACATAAAGCAAACAAAGCCTACATGACCAAGAAAATTACATATGAAGAATTTTGCCTTTGAATTTTACACAATTACCTTTTCACCTAAATGATTATGTTCTTATCAAATAAATCATGTTTTTAAATTTTTAAAAATATGTTTGTGATATGGGGCTGGTGATTTATTAAAATGCAGGTCAAAATTTCCAAAACAGCCCAATACCGAAACAGCTTAAATCCATACTGACCTGTACTAAAATAGACCTTTGTCTTTTAGCTCACCTGAGCACAAAGTGCAGATGGGTGTATGGCTAGCGTCCGTCATCATGAGGTGTGTGTCATATGTCATGATTTGTGTGCCGTGCGGCATCGGCATTCACCTTGTGGTTTTGATACATCTTATATAACTCTGACTTGGCCGTGGATTCTATTGTGTGTTTATAAGTATTATTGGTTGATGGACTGCCTGAATGGGAATTCTTTACTCATTGTCTTGTATCCTGCTACACCCTTTGTACGGTCCGATATTTATTTCATTGAATTGAACAATTTAAACTTATTTCTATGTTAATCCAAATCAAACAGAATGAATAAATTCAAAGTGAAGCGACCAGTCTAAGAGACAAAAAGGTATATGTTACCCATGAAGTCTGTTTAGAAAGGCAAAAATGTAATGACATCAACATCTTATATACTAAATATTCCCATCAAAGGTGGATTACATCTTATGGAATATGAACTAATGGAAATATATTTTATTACAGCATGAGATTTCTGATACACTGATACAGTAATTATTGATTAATGTTTATATAAAAACAGTATGCGGACAGGGTATATAATTGAAACAATCATACTATTAGATTATTACGAATGAAAACGGGCCATAGCCTAGGTCCAGTGGTTAGTGCACTAGACTTGTAATTTGGAGATCTGGGTTCGAATTCCGGTCATGGCAGGTCATACCCTTCTATTAAAATTTGACAAAAATGTCGATTTTCCTCCATATGTGGAAAAGTTGGACGTATGGAAGGATAAGTTGTACTGGTTAGTATGCAGTCCAGGAAAACTAGTTGGGTGAACCGGTCACTGTATATAACTGAAAAATTGTTGAAAAATGCTGTTAAACCCTAGTGACAATAAGTCACATAAAACAAAAAACAAACTTAAGAAAACAGTGTTCAGAGAAATGAGTAGAGTAAAGTGTATATAACAATAAGATAGAATTAAACCATTCCTGCTGCAGTTTAATAAACTTCAAAAAGACTGAAAAGCCTGTAGCTTCAGTTAGCATTGTGGAAGAAATGTACTGTCAAACCTGTGTTTGCGGCCATTCTTTGAATGAAGACCACCCTATGAATAAAGGTCATTCTTTTAAAAACCATCACTAATTATTCAGAACAAAATGACCTCTAAATAAAGGCCATCTGTCACTAAAGGCCACATTTTGTCTTTGCAAGGGCGGCGTTTGTTCGCAGGTTTGACTATAGTCATAAAAAACAGAAAACAGATAGAACAAACACTGTGAGAAAAGTTGCCGGCTCCTTGTGGAAGAGTAAGAACTGGTCAGTTTATAGTCCAGGAAAGCTGGTTAGGTGAACCGGTTGCCGTTTATCACTAAAAAATTGCTGAAAAATGGTGCTAAACCCCAGTGAAATAATTCACATAAAAACAAAAAAACCAAGATCCTAACAGCAAGAGTCTAGGATATGATTTTAATGAGGTTAGAAAACATTGTTTTGTAAATTTTAACAAATGGAAAAGAATGAGATTATTAAGGTATGATAAACAGTATGAATGACAACTATTCAGCTGTAAATTCTGTATCTTGTGAATGTGACAACATTCAAAATGTCTAACTTTGGTTGCATTGAGGACATTTCTGTCACTCGGTTTAAATCTGAGCAGTATTACTAACCTCTCGCTGCTGTGAGTTTGAATCCACCCTGTATCAAATTTCATATGTGAGAAAGCTGTCCAGCTAGCATACAGAAGGTCTGTGGTTCTACCAAGGTATAAACCTTGGGTTTTCCTCCAATGTAAAAACTGAAAAGTCACTAAATGACTCTGGCTTTTGGTGCGATGTTGAACTCTAATGAAAAAAAATTGTAGTTCAGTAATAATGCTCTCGCTTTTAGTTCAACACAAGACATTATTAATTCTTTGGCCACGGTCGTGGTCCAGTGGTTAGTGCGTTGGACTTGTAACCTGGTGATCCAGGTTGAAATCCTGGTCGTGGCAGGTCATGCCCTTCTATGAAAATTTGACAAAAATGTCAATTTTACTCCATATGTGGAGAAGTTGCCAGCTCCTTGTTGAAGGGTAAGTTAGTATAAAGTCTTGGAAAATTGGTTAGGTGAACCGGCTGCCGTTTATACATGTAACTGAAAAATTGTTAAAAAACGGCGTTAGACCCAGTCACATAAAAACAAACAAACGGATACTTGTCAGTTTCTCTTTAGTAATTTAATGACTGACTAGTAAGTTATTGTTCTTGTTAATATCAGACCTGGAACAGAAATTACAAAATTTTTGTCTGTACCAGCAAATCTCAAGATGATTTGAGTAATTTTGGTATTTTAGGAGCCCTTTGCAGCCCTGACATATATCTATACACATCATACAAACTGCAGCTATGAAATGTTCCCTCCACAACAATTACCTCCCTACAACAATCAATCTTGTTTCCACACAATGTTGCTCAAGAGAGGAAAAACTGTATATAGTTTATATAATTAAAACCATTCAGTGTTAAAGCGAAGTAGTGATCATCTCCACTTTTGTATGTTTCAATCATTAATGATATCAGTTCTTATTTATGCATTATTGACTTTGAATCATTTAGTATTGTACAATTACAAATGTTTATTTTTTGTTGATGACACTGCATTATTTGTCTCTCCATAGGATGTGAATATCAATTATCATTGAATAATTGATGCAGTTTGGCACTAATTGGAAATTATCAGTGTAAAATAGACGTTAATTATGGTTCTCATTAAAGGTTATATGGCAAATTAAGACCATAAAGGTGTTGTCACTGTTACCAAGTTACAATATGCACATACCTTTCAAACAACATAAATCTAACAATGTTTGAGTGTGGTTTTCTCCAACTGGCATGGATTCTTTGTTCACATTTATACTTATCATAATCTGATGTTGTTGCCCATCTATCAATGGAAACTTGATGTTGTAGGAGTCAATCATCCAACTCATAATTGCTAGCACCCAGTATTGGCAGTAATCCTCAATACTTTCTTCTTTAACCGCTTGCCTCATAATACTGCATTTCCCTGCATCGGAAGCAGACGACTTTTGAAGACATTGTGGCAAAAGAAATTATTGCTTGTAATGATTAATGACTTCTTTTGCCACAATGTATTCCACTCTGTAATAGAAAATGTACCCAGTGTCCTTACAAAAATTGATGTTTTGTATATTTGCTTTGAGTTTGGTGGAGTCCAAAATATGCTTATGGGACAAAGGGTTAACAATGTCATAGAGGAGGTTTATGAATTTCGATTGTTCTGTACTTTTTCACTTAGTTGCCTTCTTGAAGATATGTTTTGCACTCTTGCAGTTGTTGTCTTACACAATTTTTGTTATTAGTTGGTTCAGTTACATATTTCTTTAGCATTGGAATTTGTCAATAAAATATGGTTTGAACTTTTTCTTGCTCGCGTATTTGTCTCTTTCTTAATTCTGTCTGTAAGTTCTTCAGATGATACATAAATCATTTTCCTCAGATGATGCTAAGCCATCCTCACTATATGTTACACTTAACAATGATTGTCTGTCTGAAACAGGATTACCAACTTGATCAACCTGACACGTTTTTGCTGAAGATGGCAGGCACATCAAATGTGTGTAGAACCAGGTAGTCATCATTCAGTTGCTTTCCTAAATGTTTGTACATTAAAATTACAAGTTTTGAAAGTTCCTCCATATTTAAATTGTCTGCTAAACCATGGAAGAATGAACAATGAGATATCTAGGACAAAATTTGTATGAATGAATGTTGGCTGTAAAGTAATTGGATGTTGACTTGTTTTTTGTTTACATGCTGATAGGTCTTTGTTTACTGTTGTGGTGACATTGAAGTCTCTAAGGTTGTATGTCTTATCAAAGTCAAGAACAATCCTTCCTGTACAACAGAATCTCTTCATGTCAGTAATTTGTTGTAGGTTGAATGTGGTGATAACCAGATGCTGGAACCCATTTAGGTGTTTCACCACTTGTGGGTTTTAGTCGAGGCAAATAATTTGATCAGCAGTCTTTGTTGTTAATGAATTGGTTTATGTTTCTTAGCGGTTTTTCATTTCATTGTTTATCTTTGTAATATTGTAATTTGGTATTCATTTTCTGTTCAACTGCCTTCATACTATTACATTTTAATTTGGGATGGGAACAAATATTAAAAATGATTGGCAAATGTCAGTGGGTGGGTGGTCTGGTGTCCATGATTTTTTTCTGTGTGCAACTCCTACATTACCAAACTATCACATTACTATCATCTCCAAGTATCAAAGCGCATATTATCAGGGTATGTTGTCAAAAAACGTCACATGATTCAAAGTACTTAAAATGCATTATGTCTTATGGTGCAATGACATATAGAATGAAAATATGTTGAAACTATTTCTATTTTCTAACAGTAAATTGTCTGTGAGCCCAGTAAACAATGGCAAGTGTAATTATGTTAATGTTGTTGTTGTTGTTACATGTAATTGAAACGGCAATTATGACTTTTTCATCAGTTTAATATAAAGCATTGATTGATCAATCAGGTTTCGTTGATGATTATGTATGATTAAAGATTTACATACAATAATAACTTGTAATTATGGTTACAATAATAACTTGTAATTATGGTTTGTTTATAAAATTACATTTCCTTCAAAGCTGCACCAAGTATGGGAATATTTTATATATGCTGATACATTGTTCATTTTTTTTCATTTTGATATTAAAAAAGTTTGAGTGAATTATAAAGTTAACTATTTGCTTACAAAATATGATTTGCAAAATCATTGTTATCATTCTTGGTCTTGTATAATACTGAAGGAGGAGAATCCATATACCATCATTTCATTCTGTAGAATTCTAAAGAAACCCCAGAAAACCAAACTTTTCATCCAGTCACAAGGGGGATAAGTATTCTGAGTTTCCACTGTACTATTTTCATTTCAATCACTGTATTATTAGCATAATATTGTATTGTATTAAATTATGCAATTAAGAAGGTTTTTGCCTAAGCATGATAAGATTTGATATGAATGCATATCATTTTTAAAGCTAAACAAGGGGATAATTAGGCATATTTTAAATTATTTCTCAGATAATAAATATCACATATAAGATACTGGCCAATCTGTATTATATTTATCAAGACACTACCTAATATACAATCAAGTGCTTAAAGTCGTTATAAAGGACACAATACAGAGAGACCATGCTAACAACATGTTTTATTCAACTTAATATTTTAAGTTTATGACAGATCCTTCAAACATGTACTCTAGTATGTTTTTGTGACTTCACTCTTATATCATCTGTTTACAAATTTCAGAGCCGGATTGTAATTTCACATCAGAAGAGTTTAGAAAACACTTAGGAAAGTTGACTGATATAATTGTGTGTAATGATGCTGGAATGTCCGGTTATGACCTGGATGATGATTTTTCTTCTTGATGACACTAACAGGAGGGTAACAGTTTCAACAATGTGCAAAGAATGGTAAGTTATGTGTGTGATCAGTCATATAGAAAATTCTTTGCTTAACTGAAAATGAATTAGAATTTGTAGCACCTCAAAAGTAATGTTATACAGTTCAACCTCCCTGAATAGTCACCTCCCAACAACGGTCATCTCCCAACAATGGTCATCTCTCAATAATAGTCACCTTCCAACAGCAGTCATCTCTCAACAATAGCCATCTCTCATCAATGGTCACCTCCCAACAACGGTCATCCCTCAACAATGATCATCTCTCAACAATGGTCATCTCTCAACAACAGTCATCTCTCAACAATGGTCATCTCTCATCAATGATCATCTCTCATCAATGGCCATCTCTCATCAATGGTCATCTCTCATCAATGGCCATCTCTCAACAACAGTCATCTCTCATCAATGGTCATCTCTCATCAATGGTCATCTCTCATCAATGGCCATCTCTCAACAACAGTCATCTCTCATCAATGATCATCTCTCATCAATGGTCATCTCTCATCAATGGCCATCTCTCAACAACAGTCATCTCTCATCAATGGTCATCTCTCAACAATGGTCATCTTTCATCAATGATCATCTCTCATCAATGGCCATCTCTCAACAATAGTCATCTCTCATCAATGATCATCTCTCATCAATGATCATCTCTCAACAATGGCCATCTCTCATCAATGATCATCTCTCAACAATGGCCATCTCTCATCAATGATCATCTCTCATCAATGGCCATCTCTCATCAATGATCATCTCTCATCAATGATCATCTCTCATCAATGGCCATCTCTCAACAACAGTCATCTCTCATCAATGATCATCTCTCAATAATAGTCATCTCTCATCAATGATCATCTCTCATCAATGATCATCTCTCATCAATGGCCATCTCTCAACAATAGTCATCTCTCATCAATGATCATCTCTCAGCAATGGCCATCTCTCAACAATAGCCATCTCTCAACAATGGTCATCTCTCAACAACAGTCATCTCTCATCAATGATCATCTCTCATCAATTACCATCTCTCAGCAATAGTCACCTCCCAACAACAGTCATTATGCATATTATAAAAACAATTCTTTGGATTTATTTTGGATTACAAAGGATCATTCAATTGTCAATAGTGTAATTTGAGAGGGCAGTGTAAATTTATGGAACAATTTGTTATTAAATGCTGTAGTGTAAAACACACCGATAAAGCTCCTCACATGTCTGGTTGGTTTTTAACCAGGTTTTCTGAAGGAAAAAATTGTTAGATTGCTGCATGGGTGGGTGGTGGGCGTCAACAATTGGTTAGGTTAGTTGGTTAACTTTTGTTTAAATTGACAAATTCTCACTGAATGTTTTATGTAGTATGCTTACATAAAAACCTACTTTATGAATGTATTTGGTGGTTCTAGATCCAAGGTCAAGGCCACTGTTACTTTGAAAAAAAGTAAAAATCCAGTCTCATCCAAGGGAGACAACTTTTAGAATCATGTAACTGTACTCTCATGAGTTACTCCCCTTAATACCAGATAATTATGTAGAACAATTGTGCATTGTTTGTATGCAGAAACATTGTTTTTTTTACTGCTTTGTATTGATGCATGGGTGGTAGAACTATCTAGTGTTCAAAACTTTACTTATTAGGACCCTGCATTGAAAATGTAGGAGAAATATAATAATCAGGTTGTCGCTCAGTCGGTCTTTGGAGTAAACTGTTATTTTATTTCTTCACATATTCTGATCAAACTTTAATCTCTCTTTCTCCATGATGGGTTCTTGTATGTGACTTCTGGGTACATTCAAAATGGCAGATGGTCAACCATCTTGGAATTTGGTAAAATTTTATGGAGCAAACTACCAAAACACCAAATACAATGTCAAAGTATGTCTACTTATTAGCATGCCAGATTCAAAGTTTGGCAAGAATATTCTTTTAATTGGTTTATAGTGTTCTGATCCTTCATAACTCCTATATTTGGGCAGGAGCACTGGTGTAGAAGCAGTCATCAAGCATGATTAATATAAGTTGCAAAAACTTTTGTAATTAATGTAAAAAATAAGTATAAACTAGTGCTTTGGAAAACCTTGTTTTCATGGGATTTCTTCATCTTGTTAAAAATATTACCATGAATTAAAGTTGATTTTCATTCTGCAATCTATTTGTAATTTTTTCTGTGATTTCAGGTTCTATATTGTAGCAGAGGAAAAAGCTAGATTGAGTACAGAAGCAGATATGTTGTTGTTAGGCTGTGAATGTTTACATCTTTGTGTTTGTGTTATTTTATTTTCCCCTCAAACCACCCGAAATGAATTTCATTTCTCAGATAGTTATCACAAAGGTTACATGTAAGCTGAAACATGGTATTGGTGCTGATAGTAGTCTCACTTGCTCAGAAAAGTAAATTTTTAGATAGCATATTTTCTTGGAGTTATTTACAAAGTTCCCCTGCACAAATCAAGTTTTTCATAAACATGCATGCATCATTTTTTATCCACCATTTCCATCCTATGGTATATCAAAAGATTTTTTCTTTCATTTTTACCTTTTTGTGAAAGGTCTAACCTTTTCCAAGCAATAATTTTCAATGATGTTAATTCATAGCACTAAAATCTTGTCCAATTTAGAAATATCTTGAATACTCATTGGCCAATGTAGGATTTATGTTTTTGAAATGAGAAACAATGAAACTATTGCAAAATAAACTTTTAATGGTTACAGACACTACGGGATTTTAAACATTTATTCATTCGTGATCAGCACCAAAACCATGTTTCAGCTGTGTGCCCATACCATGTCATTTTTTGGTAATACGGCAAGCTAAGTTATCAAACTGATTGATTCGAAATCTTCAACTTCATGTAATGCTGGTTAGTATACAGTCCAGGAAAACTGGTTAGGTGAACCGGTCGCCGTATATAACTAAAAAATTGTTGAAAAACAGTGTTAAACCCTAGTGACAATAAGTCACATAAAAACAAACAAAACCAATCATGTAAGTTCTTTATTTCTTTATCAGGTATGACCAAATAAAGTGGAGGCTAAGGCCAAAAGTGTGAACTACTGGCACAATGTAATGGTTTTTTGATAGATGAGTAGTTTTTGCCTGAAAATAGGAAAATGTATTTTTCAACAAAATTTTGTTCGGCAAAATACAGTTTTCCTGTTTTCAGGGTAAATCTTTTCATATATCAAAAAAAACAGTACAGTAAACAGTTTTATTTGTTTAAAATGCCTATTTTGTATGTTGAACATATTCAATGGCATTGTACATTAATAGATAAAAATATAATTAGAAAATTTGTTTTGAGTGAGTACAGAAACAAAATAAAAAAGAATTATGAGGACTTCCTTGAAAGTAATGATTGTAATTAAAAGAATTCATAGAATTTTCCAAAATAGTATGTTCAAAGCTTTTTCTTGAAGATGTCTTTCGATTCGGCATGTTTAATGTCTACAGGCAGAAAAAAACATTACATTTCGCTTGTAGTTCACACTTTGGCCTTAGAAACAAGCGGTTTGTTGATGAACTTTGCTTGCCATATTACCAAAGTCATGTTGTATTGGCACACTGTGTAACCTGTTTCAAAGACATATCATTGCCGAGATGGCACTTTTTAGACTTGAGACCTTTTAGTGCCATCATTGCAGTTGGGATGTCTATGAAAGAGGCTACACCATCTTTAAAAATGTACATGTAACCACTGTTCTGTTGTTTCATGTGTTTTCTTAATTTGAGATTTTATAGATTATATGGGTACATAGTACAGCTATTGTGAAAAGGTACAGCTATAAAACTGGAGAACCCATTTTTTCACATTTTGTGGCATGTGAAAAGTCCAGAACAGATTATGGACTTATCAAAAATTTTCCCCTTGAATTTTGGCGTTTTTTCTTTTTTTTTTATGCAAAATTTCCTTCCTGCTTTTTTTCATGTCTTTCAGTATATTTACCAGTTTCCTGTTTTTCTTGTGTTATAAAAAATACTTGTATATTTAACTTGCTTTTCTGACTGAAGTGTTAAGTTTGTAAATACTTATATATGATATACATTTGCTTTTCTTTGACTCTGTTTTTTCTTGTGTGCTGTAATTGTGTATTTGAACTTTTCTGTGTAGTATGAAATATTCAGGTAAATAAATCTGTTCATTTTATTTTCTTGTTTCTACAGTTTTTATCAGTTCTAATTTAGGCCAGTCACTAGTTTACTAACAATGTATATTACTTGATTTTAATAAATTGTGTTAATAAGCAAGTGACACTCCTAAATTTATTTATGTATTTAAAAATGCCAACTAACAAAGCATGGTATTTGTTTATTTCCACAATATACAATGACATTAAAGAATATCTGGATCATCATAGTAAACAACAATACAGAAATACAACACTGCACAAAAAACAAACCCATCAACAGGACTTCTACTCACAGGCAGTAGTGACGGGCATGTCAAAGTAAGAATCAAGACGCCCAACTCGACCCAAAAATTCCCTTCATAGGAAAATGCCTTTGAATACAAGCCCAGTGCTTGAACAGGTTAATGTGCACCATCATTCCCTTGGTTGGTGCTTCAAAATTATTTTTGTATTCTTAGACAAGTTTTCTATGGAAGAGAATTTTTGTGATGAGTAGGTCATCCTTGATTTCAGTTCTTACTTTGACATGCCCGTCACTATTGCCTGTGAACAGAAGTCATGTTGGTGGGTTTGTTTTTATAACAGTGTTATATTTCTGTTTGTGCATCCAACTTCTCAAAACACAATCCACGAACCATCAGTGATAGATTCACACACATGCTCCATCAGCCACAAAAAGAACACCAAAAATATAAAATACAGTAGAAACCCGTAACATTGAACTCACTTATATTGAATTCCCACTTTTATCAATATAATTATAAAGTCCCAAATTTGATCCTTTTTACATATTAAAAACATTCACTTAATTTCAAATTAGTTGGTCTCGATATTTCTGTATATTTAAGTAAATTTTTGGCCCAAACATCAATATTTACGTTTTATATGTAAATGTTGCATGTTTTAAATACATCAAAATTATAAACGTCATGTTTTGTCCCTATCCTGTACACAAAATAGCGTGATTAAATAATTTTTACAACACATCGTAACAAACCCAGTTGTCAAATTTGTCCAATTATTTGTATATTGAAGTTTGTTTATATCGAACAATTTTACAAAGTCCCTTAAACTTCAATATAATGAGTTTCTACTGTATATAATCTTTAAATTCCTTTTCCAAGTCTATAGTCTAATCACTAAGCAGCCATCAGAGCTTTATTTCCACCATTGATTGCTTGCATCCACAAAGAAACCCAGAAACTTCAGGAGTCTACATATATTTCTGTAAACAAAGAAACTTCATGAGGTACGAGCTTGTGAAATATGGAGAGACTTACAAGCAGCTGGAAAAGTTTCTGTTATAATATTACTAAATCACACGTAAATCTGGACAAGTTTTAAGGAAACAAGTAACAGACGCAAGTGTTTCTTTAAGAGGTATATCCTACCAAATCTTAGAATAAATAAACATCAGCAGATTATAGACCTACTGTGAAAGAAAAGAAAAATAATCCATAATGGATTCCATGTACAGCGTGCTTTAATCCACAACACCAAGTCTCCTTACTACATCAAGAGTCCTTACTACATCAAGTGTCCCAATTATACATAACTATGTTAATTGAATCATTGTACATGTAAATATATACAGAATCAACAACACTTACTGTGAAGGGAGATTTTTACATCACATCAGCCAGAGCCAGTAAGGACCTCGCCTGAGCCAACACCATCAGTGGCTTCAAGTATATGATCAGCGCGTCAAGCTGCCCACAGAACCAGCATTTTGGATTGCTCACAAACATGATGAAAGCCAAGATCTCACGGAGTCAATATCTCATAGATAATGTACATCTCTGCTTGAAAGAATAATGCAACAGAATTAGAGCTCTGCTCAAGCAAGCTGCTTGCTATATTAGGCAACATTGCACCAAACATCTGTCTTCAAAGAATAATAAAAGTGTTCACATTAATTTTCAGAGTTTTTCCAAAATGTCACGAAATGCTACAAATATACAACACATAACTGATATAATCAACAATTCTGGTAAATGAGTAGGACATGATTGCCATTATGTCTGCTTTGTATATGAAGTGTACATTTGTTTTCAACTTTTACTTTCAGCACCAGTTGATTAATGATATGTTTATTTATAATTACCTACTATTTATGTCAGACAAGCTCATGTTCATCATGTATTGTTTATTGTAAATAATGAAATATAACGTGTGGTGTTGGTTGTTAATATTTTTTATTTAAATTAAAGAGTGGTCTCCCTTTATTTCAACACAGTATTGATTTCCTAAATCACAGATAATCCAAAATCATAGAATATCAAAAATATTTCAGACCTACATGTATCCATTTCAGATAATTGAGGTTTTCTACTATATCAGTTTTTTTTCATAAATAAAGGCTAGACCCAATAAATTCTTAAACATGTTAAGGTACAAATTTAATATCTGAACAATATGGTGTACCTGAAAGCAATTAGACATCTACCTGAGACAGAGGCGTTTTTTCCCAGAATATTAGTCAGTCTATGTCTGGTCATGAAGCCCTCTAATGGGGTCAACCCCTATACTGATGATTAAAACAGATTTGGGAGCACACACTTGTTCTTGCATTATTACCATATCCTGTAAGATGATACTAGTATGAGCAAATATTGGTTGTACAAGATGAAGAATTGCTAGCCTTTACAAAATAGGTCTATAGTCACAAGTTGGACTCCAGTTAGGCCTAAAAAATAAAAGGTTGGTTTCCAGTTACATGCCCAAAGAAATATTGGTCAGTAGGTAGGGATTCTTTTATTTTATTTATTTTTTACACATATCGACAACACTGTACGGGAATATGTGCACTGCAATATTAATGAGTTATGAAAATTACAATATTGCACTACAATTCAGATGTAGTAAAAAACTTACGAGTCGAGGGCAAAATATTGGGGAACTGGAAACAAACCTTTTTTTTAGGCTCTTGTATATATACAATATTATATTACAATTATCTATAATAATCAAGAATGCAATTTTGTAGCACTGAAACATTGGTTCTAAACATCACCTGCCTACTGTAGCCAGAGATAGCATTCCATTGGAAGCAGTAACAGCAGTTAATTTCAACCTCAAAGTATAGATCACCTACATAAAGTCTAGTTGTTTTACTTCCAAAGATGGCCTTATTATACAGGTTTGAGTGAACGTCAACAGATTTACAATCATGAAAACAGGTATATACAAAAGAAGTTCAAAATTATGTTGCTAAGGTTACTGTGTCAGAATGAATTCTTTAACAATTTAAAGTACAATGTGAATTATCTTCAACACTGTGAATTAACTTCATTGAAAAATACTACTCAGAAAAGGTAACAGACACTAAACAAGAGGGTATAAAAATGAAAGAAAAATATTTTAGCTACACCATAGGATGGAAACGATGGATAAAAAAATGGTGCATGCATGTTTACAAACAAGAGGCTGCATAAATGAGGTCAACATGTAAAAGTAGAAGCAAAGTTGTTAGTAAACTTAATTGCTTTATATTGGTGCTAGACAAAACGATGGACCTAGTTTCCAAGAAACAGCCCATTTTTCACATTGTAAGTCCAAATCTGTACAAAGCAAAGGTCAAAGCAAGGTTGGGTCCAACCTGTCAAGGTCAAATCATTAGATGCCAGCGCCATAAAAAATAAAATTGATTAAAAGTTAAAAAATTATTGAAAAATATGCACACAAACCAAAATAACTGATCAAAAACTATTTTGATTTTACTTAATATGACATGACCTTGATATCGACCCCAGTGGTGCCAAATATTTGTCACATCAAGACCTTCATACAAACTATCTATGTAACAAATTTGGTTGAAAAATATTCATCCATCAAATTTTATTAAACAAAATATTTTTTGTGAAAAAATAAGTTGAAAAGGCCCAAAGCCTAAAAAAAATTAAATTGATTGGACAAAAATGAAAGAAGATATTAGAATTTATACTACAGCAGGTAAAAGGTTTAACCAATTGCAATGCTGACACTTGGGTGGGTAAAATAGCTCTACCTATTCTGATAAATAGTCCAGCTGAAAATTCTACAGTCCCAACTGGGAATTGAACACAGGATCCCTAGCACTGTCGGCTTACACTCAACCACATCACTAAAGAGTTAACCCAACAACTAGGCTGTTAAAAGAGGCCTATATTCCAACAATAACAACACATTTTACAAAAATAAAAGGAAACAAAACTTTTCACTTGTACTAGAAATGGAACAACCATATTTTCAATACAACTTTACATAAGCTAACAAATAAAAGCTAATTGTAACAAGTCCACTTACCTGTAAACTCCATGCCACAAATCCTTCAAAAAGCTTCTCAATCAAAAACCATGTCTGACCAGCATGCTTGCCTGTTAGCGTCTGATTTTTCCCGCTTTTAGTCAAGTGAACCTGAAAGGACAATATGTTATCCAATGAATTACCAGGTTATATTCAAGTAACTACAAAACAAGATTCAGTTGACCAATAAAAAACTGCCTTACAAATTTATAAAACACACTGAAACTTGTCTTGTCTCAAACAAGAGGGTGTGTTTCCATGCAGTACCCAACTTTCTTATGAAAACAAAGATTTATTTCAACACATACCTGTATAAATTGATATTGCAAACACTGAAAGTTAAACCCATTATATAAATCTATGGTGAGGACATCCATTTAAAAAAATGAACATTATTAAATTATCATTCATATATTATTATTTACACAGGTTTGCACCAGACATCAGAAGCTAAGGGTTAAAAATGACCCTTGGCTGATAATTATTTGAAGAGTCAACAAGATTTCCTTTGGTATAAATTCTCAAGAGTCAGAAGCTTGATTATTTTACTAATTTCAGGAGTCAAAATGTTGTTTTAAGGATCAAATGAATGCCCTGTTACACGATAACTGATTACAAATAGACCATACATAATATGTTTCATTTCTCAATAAACTGTCTGTGTAATTAGTTTAAAACAAAGCAATTATTGAGTATAAATGTATAAAAAAAATTTCAGTTGGAGACAGCTTCTAGGAAGACTACCTCTCTATAAAGACCACTTCATTTTCAGACTATATTTCAGCGAGATAAATTATTAAATATTCAATACTGATTTACCGAGTATTTCCTTATAAACGCCTCTCCCCTAATAAACGCCCCCTCCCCTTTTTGGACAAGAGAAAACAAAAGCGACTAATAATGACAGGCTATTCTAATCTGAGATGAACAATGAAGATTAGTAGAAAACACTTTAAATCCAAGGAATGGCACAAACACATTTTAAATATTTTAATATTATTTGAAGATTAGGGGTCAATGAGAATTAACTCAATATCTCAATAGAACATATCTCAATGCAGCATACATTTATAGTTGTTGAGACTGATGAGAGCATGGGAAGTTTAGGTATGGTCAAACCTGCATTAGCTGTCACCTCTGAATAAAGACCATCATGTGAATAAAGGCCATTCTTTGAAAAACTGTCACTGATTATTTCGTCATTCAAATAAAGGCCATCTGTCAATGAAGGCCACATTTTGTCTTTCCCAAGGGTGGCCTTTGTTCACAAGTTTGACTATAAAATTCCTAAACACATATTTAAATGTAAATTAGGAAAAGTAAAACCTGTTTTGGTTAAAAAATGCCCCAGGATCTTTTCAGTGACTGAAGGAAGCTGTTTTGAGTGGTGAAAGTGGGTGAAAGCTGAAATTTAAAAAATAGATCTCTAAACCTCATTGCCTTGGAAACTATAAAAGACCTGGGGAAAACCAGAGGTTCTGGAAAATTCCAGAAAACTTAAACATGGGTAAAACATTTGCGGAAGCTCTTAAAAATCGTAAATTTGTATCGCCAAGTTTTACGGAAGCTAATCTCAAATCAAAAAAATTTAAATTATTTCACACTAGTGTTTTAAGGACATAAAATCTGTGCTAAAGGTGACCCAGACATGACTAAATGTATAAATGAATGGCCTGTTCCCATAAATAAGCATGAAGTTAAATCATGGTAAAGAATATGTAGCTTTTACAGGAAAATGATAAAAAATCTCAGAAATTGCCTTACCAATCACACTGCTTACCAGAAAAAATATATAATTTAAATGTGGTACTTTAGAAAATGAAGCTTTTCAAAAGCTTAAAGAATGTTTGACAAGCCCGCCTGTTTTATCATTTTTTGATATTAATGGACGAAGTTTTATATTAGATACTATCTCCTGATATTAATGGGAGTTTTATATTGCATACTGATGTTAGTGGTGATACAATTTCTGGAGCACTATCCTAAATACAGAATGGTAGTGAAAACATGATTACTTATGGGAGTAATGTCTTAAATCAAAGTCAAAGATATTACTGTGTTACAAAATGTGAATTATTGGCAATAGTGAATTTTGTTCAACATAATAAATTAGATAAAATACTGAGAATCAGACTTCAAATTGGCAAGATTGTTGGACAACTGATGAATTGCTGATGAATTGATTGATTTACAAAATAATGATTCATCAATCAGTGAAATTCTAAGACTTGAGATTGAAAGTGACCAAAATCTGGGGCCAGTTTCGCAAAACAAAATCCTAAGTTATTACTTGATATGTTACTCAAGTCAGATAAATGACCAAGC
This sequence comes from Lutraria rhynchaena, assembly GCA_008271625.1. Classification (NCBI taxonomy): domain Eukaryota; kingdom Metazoa; phylum Mollusca; class Bivalvia; order Venerida; family Mactridae; genus Lutraria; species Lutraria rhynchaena. The sequence goes on along the minus strand of VIBL01000001.1, from coordinate 10,696,839 downwards.
TGAGTGAAAACATCTTAAGGCATTTCAACAATGGACACATGTCTACAGCAGACACTATAATTCCCCCTCAGACAAAAATTCTTTTTAAATGACCTTACATAACGGACACTTGCCGTAGATTCGTCATGCTTTTTAATGCCACTAGCAGCCCATACATCAAACACTGAATTTCCAAGACTTTCTTTGTAAAACGTGCTCATTCTGTGAATCGAATGATGAATTTACAATATATTAACATATTGGTTGTTTTGTATTTTTCCCAGTAAAAATGTGTCAAAAAATATCATCTTTACTGAGAACTTTGAATTTTATCCTCCACTTCATCACACTAGCGAACAAAGGACACCTGTCTACAAAGGACACTGTAGTGTCAGTAATAGAGCTTGATTTTTTGCCTTTTGGGTTAATTTCAAATTTGACTCTCTGGAACTAGTCTACTTGATAAATTGTTTTAATTTTGTATTTTAATCATTTTATTTAAATTAGATTTTGCCTTTTTTTGTAGTTGCACATGCGCATGAGTACATCTGCCCAAAAGGAAGAACAAATCGCATGTAACAATTAAACTGTTCATTAACGAAACAAAAACTAAGCAATTGTATTATAGCGACTTGGTCAGTGAATGAAGTTTTTATCAGATGTGGATAGTCTATAAACTCATCAAATTCATCTGTTGTGTTAAAATACTTTTTATGACCAAGCCTACTACAGTAAAAACTTCATTTCTTAATGAAGGCAGAGAAGGATCTTTATCTTCCCAGACATTCTAAGGGAGAAATAAGGGTTACAGAACATATGGCAGAATACAACCAAGAAGAAGGCACAAAACGAGTAAGGAAGCTATTAACACTATATGAAAGTTGGAAATTAGTAGTTAAAGAAGGAAGGTAACTTCTTAAAAAGATTGTGATGATGAACTTGGTACATTCATTGACAAAGTGAAACAATATGAAACAGACCTAATCAGTGCATTTGAACATCTTTGGCATGTTAGTGTACCTGACCCAAATATTGTTTGAAAGGTTGATGTTTGTGTGGCAATAATTAAAGAGATGATTAAAATCGCTGGCATTCAGGATTTTGGAAGTGAACATTTGAAATCTCTGAGGGATAATGAGCGTGCACAATGTGTTTTTAGGTTAAGTGTTAGTGAGTCACAAGTTTCAGAGAAAGTAGTAGATGCTGCTGCAGATCATGCTGTAAAAATGGCAGAATATAATGCTATTAAAGCCAAAGAAACTTATGAAGTAGAATTAGAGAGGATGCAGGAAGAACATAGAAAGTGTGGATGAAAAACAACATGAAGTAAAGAAAATTGAAGCTCAGTAGAACTTAAAAGTTGCTGAGGCCCGTCTCAAAGCTTTAGAACAATATGTTGATCAACCATGTTTTCAACCTAACAGTGCTTTGCCTCCTCAAAGCAATGAATTTGGACTTAATCAACCAATACAATCTAGTGGGCTTAATCAAAACGTGCTATCGAGCGCACCTCTATTTAATGCTACTCAGAATACAGATACTAACACTTTAGCCAAGGCATTGTCTGAATCCGTGGATAACCAAACGATCCATTAGCTCTCAGAGACTTTGCAGACTTTCTTCAAGGTGGCAAGGATGCTATGCCGCTTGTTCCCAGTCTCAGCATATTAAATGATTGTTCAGAAAACCAAAAATTGCATGGAAAACTCCCAGATTGGGTTTCACTTGGAATTGTGTGGTTTCAGACAACCTAGATAACACTAGCTCTTATCCATCATTTAATGAATTTGTTGACTTTGTAAGTAAGGAGGCGCACTTTGCCTGTAATCCGATTTCCTCACTCTCAGTGTTCCAAAACATAGACAATAATCAGAGAACATCAAAGATATCAAAGGGCAGAAATGTTAATGTGAAGGTTCTAGCAACTAATGTTTCTGACCAAATGAACCACAGCGGTGTCAATAGCAATGCCAAAATGTGTTACTATTGACAAAGGATTGACCATTATATTTACAAATGTGATCAATACATGTCACTTTCAATTGAAAACAAACAATCCTTTATTCATGAGAAGAAACTCTGTTACGTTCAGGACATACCAACAAAAATTGTAAAAGGAAACATGTCTGTGGTGTTTGTAAGGGAAAAACACCCAACGTGTCTACATGAAGAGCGACCTATAAGGCCCTTTTCATCACATGGTGAAAACAATGTAACTTTGGCAAGCACATTCCATGTTTGTTGTGGCAACAGCCATAGCATCTCAATGATAGTTCCTGTATGGAACCATTCAAGGAATGACCTGTGTTACCTAACAATAAACCTCTTGCTTTACTTAGATTAGGTCACCTGGGGAGAAAACTTATTACAGACAAGAAGTACCATGATCATTACAAAAAGTTTATGGATGACGTAATTAGCCATGGTGATGTAGAAATAGTTAAATCTGAATGAGTGAAGGGAAATGAGTGGTACATTCCCCATCATGGAGTTTATCACCTCAGGAAACCTGAGTTTTCCACAGGGTGTCCTTTGTACGAAAGTTTGACTTCATTTCAGTTGTAATGTACATAATAATGTATATAATATATATTATTTTTTCATTGAAATTTTATTATTTGTACTTCAGCCTCAGTAGATTTATGAATGTTATATTGTTATTACTTTGAATTCCAGGATGCAGATTTATTCTTTATTCAGAAATATTCAATTTCCTTTAATGAAATTATTTCTTTGACTAAGTATTTGAACAAAAATTATGATACTTTCATAGATAGAATGAAATTGCCTACCCAATCACTTTTTATTTGTGTTCATTTTTGGTATTGCACAGCTGAAATTTCTACAACAAATGTAGTGTTAGCTTTATGTATTAAGTGTGATGTATAAATTCTTCTGAAGGTGTGTACAAGTGTTGTACTTTTTTCTCTTTTTTTGACCATTTTGTGCATGTGATAACATTTGTTACTTTCTTATTGAAAATGTTGTACAGATAATGATTGTCACAAAATTAAATATTGTAAACATTCAATCTTTGTTTCATTACTAATCTTTTTAGCCTGTAATTTTAATCTTATTACAAATTCTAACATGACATTTATTTTATTCATGGAATTAAAGAAGGAAAAGAATGATGCAAAATAAGTGGCTGCAAAAACATCTCAGCAATGAGTTCTAGCTTGATCATTCTCTACTTTGAGTACAAGTTTGAGGCAGCTACTTAACTGTCTCAAATCAACAGACTCAACTCAAGGTTTGAACACTATGATGAGTCAATAAAAATTTCAGGAAACACAACTCAAATTATTACTCAGCTCAAGTGAGTTTAAGTTGTTACAACAAACTTAAGATTTTTTTGCAAAACCAGGGCCATTACAAGAGGGCCATGATGTCCCTGCATTGCTCACCAGAATAAGTGTTAAGACCAAAAAGGTAATAATGGGCAAATAATGGGGAACGATAATAAACTTGATAAAAGACAATCATAGGATATTACAAAGCAATATTAGTGATGACCAGAGGATGCTACAGACCAAATTTGGTGATGATCCAGCCAATGGTTCATTAAAAGAGGTTATTTTAAGGTATTTTTATTTTTAGATCTAGCGGTCCCTGAAAGGGGGCAACCAAATTTATTCAAGCAAACTTGACAGTTGACCATCTAAGGATGCTAAGGATGTTTTTTGTGTTTATGTGACATATAATCACTGGAGTTTAATGCCATTTTCAACAATTTTTCAGTTATATATGGCAACCAGTTCACCTAACCAGTTTTCCTGGACTGTATATTAACCAGCACTAACTTACCCTTCCACAAGGAGCTGGCAACTTCTCCCTATAAGGAGGAAAATTGTCATTTTCGTCAAATTTTCATAGAAAGGTATTACCTGCCACAATCGCGATTCAAACCTGGACTACCGGGTTACAAGTCCATCTTGAAGTGTTGCTTTTTCATTGCAATAGATTACCTAAATTTTCAGAAAGTCTGAAAAAGACCTACTTACATCAGGGTTATAATTGCACAGATTCATATCAGTTAAATTTGAACAAATTTGAGACAAGTCTATGCTTCTATTTTACCAAAATTGTGGGAGCAAACAAATTTCTAAAAAAAATCCCAATCCAACTTTGTCCTATTTTTATCCTGATATTGTAGAAAGTCCAAACTTTCAAATGAGCCATGCATGTTTTCTGCATCATTTTGTCCAAGGTTTGGCTAAAATTTACCTTAAATTGACTGGATTAGTGATGACAATGGACTTTTGTAGGTAGAACATGCGAATCATACACAATCTGTGCACTAATTAACAAATTGTTGATGAAGCACTACTGTATATTTATTAAGTACTTACATCAAGTTTTAGATTTCGTGGACAAATTTCAAACGATTTCATTTGTATAAATGTGTGACAACGTAATTAATTTCTGTGCCAACAGTATTAGAATTAAGAGTTACAAGTTACAAAAGGTAGACCTTTTGTGGATTACATCTGTTACATATTTCATGATGATTGTAAATATCTTATAGTAAAAACAGTACAATCAATAGTTGACAATTTCAATCAGCATAAACTTACTGATGAGAGATCAAGATTACAGCATCATTCAATAGTTTTAACCAAATTTGCAGTTTATCACACGGACTATAATAGGTAATTACATGCAGTATATTGTGACAGGAAAAGACCAGGCCCGTAGGTTATTATTTATTATGTTACTCCAGTTACGGCACAAGTCAGATAAACGACTCAACTGAGTGAAAACGTTTTAAAGCGTTTCACAAAAAACTCAAGTTTTTACTCAACAAAGTGGAAATAAATGACTCAAATCTTAATATTTTTCACGATGTAAGCTGCCATATCTGGTAACTCTTCAGCCTGTGCCCCGTCAAAAGGTAAACATGAGAGCCAAGATGGCCCTTTTTCGCTCACCTGAGTATAGATTGCAACATCTATGGTTTACCTGTGACTTGACCTGGTGACCTAGTTTTTATCCTGAGTCGACCCATGTTCAAAATGATATCATAAATACAAACATTCTGACCCCTAGTGTGTTAACAACGTTTTTCTATGATTTGACTTATTGACTTAGTATGTGACCCCAGATGATCAATGTTCAAACCTGCCCAAAACATCATGAAAACAAACATTTTAACACAGTTAACAAAGATCCAATCAAAACTGTGACTACTAGAGGGTTAACAAGGTTTTTCAATGATTTGACCTGGTGACCTAGTTTTTGGCCCCAGATGACCCTTGTTCAAGCTTGTCAAAGATAGTATTAAGACTAGCATTTTGACATGGTTTGGTGAACCTCCCATCAAAACTGTGACCCCTAGAGTGTTAACAAGGTATTCAAGTGATTTGACCTGGTAACCTCGTTTTTGACCCCAGATGACCCATATTCAAACTTGACCAAGATATCATTCAATCATTCATTTTGACAAAGTTTGGTGAACCTCCCATCAAAACTGTGACTCCTAGAGAGGGTTAACAAGGTTTTCAAGTGATTTGACCTGGTAACCTCGTTTTTGACCCCAGATGACCCATGTTCAAACTTAACCAAGATATCATTAAAACAATAATTTTGACATGGTTTGGTGAACCTCCAATTAAAAATATGACCTAGAGAGGGTTAACAAGGGTTTCCAGTGATTTGACCTGGTGACCTAGCTTTTTGCCCTAAGATGACCATGTTCCAACTTGTCCAAGACATCATTGAGATGAACATTCTGACCAGGTCTGATTAAGATTCGCCCAAAAGTGTGACCATTATAGTGTTAACAACTCCCAGGTGTGGACGACACAGACTGACTGATCACTACATGCTCAGGTGAGCTAAAAGCATCTGCATGTTATGCATTCCAAACATATGCAGTGTTTGCATGCTGGGTCTCTGGCTTCATTAAAATAATGCCACAATATGATTCAACCAATCGTATCAATTAATTAACTGATATCATGTAACTAATTACAATTGAGTATCGGTTTGCACAAAAACACTCTAGTGATTACATTGTTTAATTGACAAAAGCTTCCATAATTCTCAGAAATTATGATAATGGCTGAATTTTTATAGTGATTCTAACCAGACTGAGTTATCCTGAGTTTAGTCTGTCACATATAGAACTAAATTCAGAACTAATAATGATTTTGTTGAAGAAATCATTGCCAGCACCGAATGGACGAGCAAGTTCACTATATCAATTGTGCATGTTTTTACTTTCCCGATGCAAGTCCAAGTAGTATTAGATATGGTATGTGAAATATATTTACGAAGCTAAGACTGAATTGACATGTCTGTTGAAATACATGTGTACTTTGTCTTTGTTAAATTTTCTTTCAAATATTAGAGATACTGTTTGGTAATGAACCAGTTTAGCACTTAGCAAATTTTCATGTGTGTTAGTTGTGCACACTTCAGCTTTTAAAATTGATACACTTGCACATAATTTCATAATTCTCATTCTGTTTCAGGTAGAGTTTTCCAAAACCTCAAATAGTGACCACCTCAATATTACAACCACCTTGTTATAATGACCATTTATTTTCTGACCAGCTTTCAATAATCAACATGATGATGAAACCACCTAATTATTACAAATAATATTTTGGGTCACAAAGGTGGTTTCAATATCAAAGTTTAACAGTATACTGTTTTAATCATTATTTTATCTTCAGGTTGGTCGATTCATGAAAGATCATGGACTCAGTCTTCCAGTAGACTAGGACACAGCAGCACCCTCAACTCTGGACTACTTTTTCTTACTCTTTCTGCTGGACTCAATCTGGTTCATAGTAACTTATTCAGACAAATAACTCTGCTGCTTGGAAGAAGCCAGGAGAAGTGTTTGATGATAAGTATCATGATGTGACTGTGGAGGAAATGCAGGCCTTCTTAGTGGTCAACATACTTAAGGGATTAATGCATGAGCTACCATCAGTAAATCAGCCATGGTCTTCAAACAGCCTCATTGGAAATGCATCGATAAAGTTAAAACAAGGACTTTGTACTTATTTTTGGTGAATATTACTTTTGTAGTATTTATATATATTTGTAAACTGAATATTTTTGTATGTCTTTAAAAAAAACTGTTCATTAGTTCCTTACTTAATTCATTATTTCATGTAAATGTTATAAACTGATAATTTTATTCTTAAAACCTCATTAATACTTTATAGAAATTTATGTAATTATTATTTGATAAGCTTTACACTAAGTCAACTAATACAAAGTTTAGTCTATTGTAATAATTCTGATTGTAGCACCAAGATCAACTCTTCATCTGTAACAAGCTTGTTCATAGCAAGAAACAAACTTATTGTGTTGTTGAACATAATAACCAGACAGGAAACCAAGGTAACTGGTTGACAATCTGGGTGTGTACAAGTGGTCTTGTAGTCTTATTATTATCTATCAATAAAGATATCTTAATCCTAACTTAGTACAATTGTAATAGCTTACATTATAAGTAAAACATTATACACACATACAAACATTCATTTTAATAGCCTTCCCTTAGAGAGTACAAATCTTTGTTATACATAAAAAGATGACTCTGGTGGTATAGATGAAGTACAGTCAAACCTGTGATTGCAGCCACCTCCAAATAAAGACCACCCTGTGAATAAAGGCCATTCTTTGAAACACTGTCACAGATTATTTAAAACAAACTGAATTCTGAATAAAGGCCACATGTCAATAAAGGCCACATTTTGTCTTTCCCAAGGGTGGCCTTGATTCACAGGTTTGATAGTACATAAAACTGATAACACAATTGTACTTTCATGTGTATGCACACTCTTAATTTAAAGCAAAGTGATGAAAAGTTTTACTTGAAAGTGTATCAAACAGAAAGAATTTGTGCAATTCTGATAATTTAAGCCTAAATTGGGTGTTTGTCGTCATATTTTAATTAGTTTATTCAACACACATTGCTTTTAAGCTACATCGTCATTTTATAGTATTATATTGTTGTTGTTGCCATGTTCTAATAACTTGCTTTGACTTTTTGAAGTTTGAGGCTCATGATAAGCTTGCTAAGTGTAAGATGCCCACAAAGAAAAGGAGAAAGACCTTGAGCTTATGACAAGGGAGTTGTTTGAATTAAGAAGGGACCTACAGGGAAGCAAGAAAATCTTTAGAACAGTGGCAGGTGTCAGACTAGATTCTTAATGTTTCACACTCCTTTATTCAATTTTATTTCCAATATTCAAATACCAGAAATTGAGCAATTATCTGATTTTCATATGATAGGGTTGGTTCATTATTTAAGGTTTCCTACATTCTTATACTGATTTTCTGGGAAATATGTACAGTGATGAGAAAGGATCTTTTAATAGAAATTTTTTAGGAACCAAATCAATGCTCTTTTATGTCATGTTCTTAATGACTAAATACTATGCATTTGTTTAAAACAGATGACTAGCAGACACAATGTGATGGTCTGCCTAGAGCTGATATTATTCCAAAAGAATGCATTGGTGTAAGTTCACTTAAGCAATTGCACTTATCATATACAAAAATGAACCATTAAATTCAATGTTTAGAATCTTTGAGGTTGTTTTAACTGCTTTGTCTCTTTGCCAATCATAGGCCTGGCTTACGACTGTGTTTCATACTGTAGTATTAATTCTTTTGCCATTCATTTTTTAACCCAAAAAGTACATTAAAATATGTTAATATATTTCTTTAAATCATTATTTTTATCGTCTTTGGATAATGGAGCTAATGCCTAACAGTGGGTTTTTTGTTTCACCAAAGGACATCAGAGTAGTAAGCAAGAAGACAAATGGGACAGAAATTTCTTGCTATCTGATGTTCATTTTCTACACAACTGTGTTGACTGAGGCTATCAGAAAAGAAAGTCTCAACAAACTGATTGCTTAGGCTATTGTGGGTAAGAACTTCTAAAGCCAATCAATAAACTAGTTTTCATTAAGAAGCAATAATTTCTTTCCACATAAGCATCAGCAGATTCTCTTATTGTACATTTGCTTTCACTTGGGATACTAATGCTTTATTAAATGTTGCCTACCAACATATTCAAACATATACAAATGATCTTAGCTAACTATAAAGACTATATTTTCTGTTGGACAAGCAACTAAACCTAGAACTATCACTGAAGGTGATAAAATTATAATCTCCCACAGAGCTCTTTTTAAAAAGCTTAATAACTTAGAACAAGCCATTTAGAAGAAGAGTTACACTTAACATTTTGTCTACAGACAAATAAAAAAGGTGCATAACTCCATGAAAATAAATCCTTATTTTTTCTTTTTAAAATATACACAAGGAGACCTAATGTCTAATGTGCAGGGGGTATAATTATTGAATCATATTGTGCATATTTCTTTATCTTCCAAGGAATGATACCGAAGCAGCAGTCAAGTTGTCCATGAGAAGGAAGTGAGTGCTTTGGTCAGTTCTGAGCAAAGAAAAACAGAACAGTTTGGAAGAGAACTCTGATGAACTCTGGCAAGTACATGTAGTTAATGGTACTTTTTAATATTTGTGTTTAAAATATATGTTGCTTAAATGATTTTGGTTTTGCAACCTGTTTTGTATTATTTATGGAATATTTTAATGCTATGATATTTAATTAAAACACTTTCCTGAATAATAATAGTGTAACTTTTGCATAACTTTTTATAACAACATAGCAACTTTTTTTAACTAATTAGTGTAACTTTTCTGTAACTTTTTCTGTAACTTAATTATGCCTACCCAGTAGTATATAACTTGATTGTAACTCAAGTGTATCTTTTCTGTAACTAAGATATATCATGTAAGTGTTTGGACTTTGTAACTTTTAGTAACTAATTAGTGTAGCTTTTCTGTAACATTTCTGTAACTTAATTATGCCTAGTATGTAACTTAGTAGCTAAATATGTCTTAATTGTATGTGTTTGGATTTTATAACTTTTTTGTTACAAATAAGTGTAACTTTTTTGTAAATTAGGTATGTTTGGTATGTAACTGTGACTAATTTGTTTTCTGTATATATAGGCACAGAAAGTTTCACATTATTTACCAACTTTTATCAAGCATAACTATTTTGTAACTTTTTGTGACTTAAATGTGCCAAATGTTGAAATATGTTGAAATAAATGATGCAAATTAACATATCAGTTGTAACTTTTCTGTACCTTGTGTTCAAAAAGTGGTTCCAAACTTCTATTTATACATTAGTTATGCTTTTATTTAAAAATCTTTTACTCAAAAAGCATAATGTTATTGTAACTTAATTCAGTATGGTATGACAGTGATATTTGACCAAGAATCGATTTTTAAAAAACGATTCAGTAGGAGTACAAATACAGTAAAACCTCACATTGCAACCACCTCATCATTACAACCACCTTGTTATAATGACCACTTATTCTCAGATTACCTTTCAATAACTCCCAGATAATTCAACCTTGATAATGAGACCACCACATTATTACAAAAGATTTTTTGGGACCCAAAGGTGGTCTAATCATCAAGGTTTTACTGTAGAAGTACCAATATATCTAATTTTATACAAAACACTGTAAAATAACCTGATTATTTCATATAATTGTGTAAATCAGGTAACTGCGTAAATGTCAATGTGATTTGATTTATTCTATTTGGATCATAATGATGAATTTCTTGGACGGATTCCCATTCAGGACAAAGTCACAAAGACTCTGACAGATTTAACACAGTACAGTGCAATATGGAATACATTAGAAGGCATGTGTGTCCAATGTGGGAGGCTACTGAGCAATCACATGGTACAAATGATGAATTGTGATTGGTTTACAAAATTAGGTACACAACAATATAACAAGTAAACCTCAATTGGAAATTACAACATGCAATAAAGAGCACTGCACATTCATAAAATATTTCATGTCAAGATTAAACCCAAGTACTATATAAATTAGGTACTCATGACATTAATCTTGGTTTTACATTCAAATACAAATGTATTTATAAATAATTATACTGCCCAAGTCAACTGTATATGTATCTGTTGTGTAGCTAACCTAATGTGCCAGATATTTTGATGATTACTATGCGTATGTTTCAGGAATGTGGATCAGGTTACAGATTCAAAACATAATTGTTGCTGCCATAGAAATTCCACCCATTTCTTTAAACAGTTTGAAAAAACAGGAACAAAAAGTTAGTAGTCATGTTGAGGATGAGGACAGACAATCCTGTGCAAGAGCTCTGAACAAAGAAGCAAAGATGCTAAGAAAAGATAATAAGTTACTTTTTTAACTATTTCATATTGAATATTGTTCTTTATCCATGAGTATGGTCTAGGGAATTGAATGTAACAAGAACTGAAACTTTTGTTTGTGTAAGAAAAAAATACTTGTCAATGTTAGGTCCCTATTTTAACTGACTAGAGTTTCTCTACTGGTATGTTTATTGAGCAAACTGAAGGATGGCACCAAAGTTTCAAACAAAAATCCAAAACATTGCTAAGAGAATGTCTACTATCTTCATTGTAATGTGTATATGTTTTACTTATAATTACATTTCTAACATAGCCAGTATCATATTTTATGCAAACATTTCAGTTTTAATTCAAATATTGATGGCTCAATAGAGAGTGAGTAACCAGTCATCAGGAGAGTTCAAATATGACATGGGGTGGCAAAAGAAGGGGCAACAGAAGGTAAGAATTATTGTAGTCCATGTGTCTATCTTATAACTCATTACAGTCTTCTAAAAAACAAAAAAGTCCAGTAATATTGAACAAAAACAAAGAATAAAAATAAAGTCTTCACTTAAAAAGCATATAAACAATCTCTCAGAGAATGATATTGAATTATTTAATTCACAGTTGGGTTTGTTTGTTCAGAATGATGTCACAGAATGTGAAGGTGATGAGTATGAATTTTATGATGAAAAAGGAGTGGATATTCAAACTGCTCAGTGATACATGTTGAACTTATAATGAAGGACGTGACTCTGACAGTATTGGTTTTTATGAAACACCCAAATCTAATAATTTGTCAAGATAATTGGTTAAGGATATTTTCTCATATGAAAAAGAAAATGTTTCTGATAGATTCAAAAAATAAATGCAAAGCCCATGGGTCAACCAGTTACTACATCATTAGCAAGACTGGTGGATGCTGCATGTACCATCTTGGAAAAGAAAAATACATTGCTCAGTATGGCACTCAAGGTAGAGAATATTATAGGGGAAGAAGTAAATACTATGGAAGTTACAGCTGTGGATGGAGCTATCACATGCCTCATGTTCAGAAAGGATCACAAGGTTATGTGGGACCCTTCAGAGGTCAGAGAAGACCCTATCAAAAGTCAGCAGCTACTGCCATTGCTACTGCTAATGAGCCTAATGCAGAAAGTTGACTGGTAGGTAACTTAAAGAATCATACTGAAACATGGAAATCTTTTACTTAAGACCATAGGAAACTGGAGAGTGTTACAGAATTTGTTTCTGTTCCAAAACAATTATACATTTCAAATCAAAATGATTTTGATGATGAGAAAAAATGTGTTATTGATAAAGAAGTATCAGAATTACTAAGAAAGGGTGCAATTGTCAGGTCATTTTGGGAAGTAAATCAGTTTATTTCAAACATTTTTGTGGTTTAAAAGCCAGGAAATAAATTTAGACCTATCAATAATATAAACAAGAGCTGTCAGAGGACAGCATGCTTGACTATCATGTGCTTGTCAGGAACAATGAAACCTTATACTGTATTTAGCACATGTTCATAAATTTTCACTAATTTACTTCAGTATTGTTGATGGCCCAATTCAACCCTAGACAACAGGGACAGGCATATTTTCTCATCATTTACCACAAAGCTGTAGTAAACCTATTACTAGGCCTCTCACATTAAGATATTGTTTAATTACCACTTCTAACCCATACTTTTACAGTAAGCTAGCTGGAAACAACACTCGTCTGTCAGATGTATTAAGAATGTTTTCAAGAAAATAATACTTCAATTTAGTGTTTTCAATTTGTTCTTACTACATTTGCACGATGACCAAGACCTTAAAATTGACACCATGGCTCAAAAAATCAAGAGTGTCATGCAAACTATATAAGTGAAAAATTTGGTTGAAAAATATTGATAAAAGAAAATATTTGACAAAACACTATTCAATTTTACTAATAGTGACCTTGACCTTGGCTCCAGCTGTTTTGCACATTAAGACCTTAAAAATATTTATCCAAATCAAAATATTTGATAAAAAACTATTTACTTCGATTTTAGTAACAAATTCCCCAGTGGCCCCTACTTTTTTACACGGTGACCTTCATCGATGAACTATGTAATAAATTTGGTAGAAATATACTGATCCAAACAAAAACATTCCATCAAAAAACTTTTTAACTCAATTTATTAGCAATGACCTTGACATTGAAATTGACCCCAGTGGCCCCATCTCTTTACATTTCAAGACCTTTATACAGACTACCTTAATAACAAATTTACTTGAAGAATATTCATCCAAAGCAAAATAATTGGTCAAAAACTATTAATTTCTAGTGTATTAACAATGACCTCGGCCTTGAAATCAACCCCTGTAGTCCCAAGCATTTGTCACATTAAGACCTTCATACAAACTATCTATGTAAGAAATTTGTTGAAAAATGTTCATCTAATGAAAAGTTATTTAGCAAACATTTTTTTGTGCAAAAAGGATAAGTTGAAAAGGCCCAAAAACTTACAAAAAAAATTCTGGGTCAAAAAGTCCGAGTAACCTTAGATAAGATATTCCCAGTTCCCAGACCTCTCAGCAACGTTTTAAATTGATTGGACAAAAATGAAAGAAGTTATAAGCATTTATACTACAGCATGCAAAAGGTTTAACCAATGCAACGCTAATACCGATACTGATGCCGAAACTTGGGTGAGTACAATAGTCCTACCTATGCTGACAAATAGTCAAGCTAAAAAAAGTTGAAGGAATTGGTTACTTATGAACATTTTAAACAAGGACATTTTACAACTGTTTTAGATTTAGTAAAAGATAGTGATTTTTTTCTTTTCAGTAGAACTGCAAGACGCTTACTTCTCAAATTCCAGTTCATGAACATTTTCATAAGTACTTAAAATTTATTTGGAGAGATACTTCAAATCATTGTGTGTGTGTTTGTGTTTTCCCTTTGGTTACAGTGCTGTTCCAAAAGTATTTATGAAACTTTTAAACCCATTTATGCATAGCCTATGTCAAGTTGCATATGATGCCTTTATCATATAGATGATTCACTGAACATGAATCAAGATAGAAGTACTTGTGAACAAAACACAAAAACTATACTTGACACTCTCCAGTCCTTAGGTAATTGTATAAACAAAGAAAAACTAGTTTTGATACCAACACAAAAAATAATATTTTTGATTTTAATTGGATTCTGCTCATTTCATGTTTCATTTAAGGTCAAGAAGATTATAACAGTTGCTGAAACATTATTAGGAGCACAGTATGCAGTAGTAAGACAGTAAGCTTCATTCATTGGTCTTATAATTAATGCCTGTCATGCTATTCTTTGAAGTTCCATTATATTACAGACTGTTGGAAAAGTGCAAGAATACAGGACTTGGTCTTGAATACAAGTATGATAATAGGGTTATATTAGATAGTATCTGTATTTCAGAGTAACATTGGTGGATATTTAATGTAAGGAATAAGAATGGTAAGAGAATATGTCCAATCTAAGTTGAATTCACATGTCAGTCTGATGCATCAAGTGGTTGGTCATGTTTTGATCAGGGCTTTGAACAGTATGGTAATGGTCAATGGACAATTCAACAAGCAACAGATCCTGTTGATTACTTAGAACTGCTTGCCATTTTCTTTGGATTGAAATCCATGTATATTGGAGTTATTTACTCACATATTCATTTTTATTCAAATAGCATTTCTGCTGCTGCTATATAAATGATATGGGTGGTATGGCATCTGAAGGTTACATCAGTTAGCACAAGATATTTGGGAATGGTGCATTGATAGAAATATTTATTTGTCCACTTCATATTTAAAAGGATGTGATAAAGTAGCTGCAGATTGGCACTCAAGAAATTTTTCTGGTTCTAGTGAGTGGAGTTTAAAATGATATTTTTAGACAGATGTGTGTTCAGAGTTCTTTGAGCCTAACATTGATATGTTTACATCTAGAATCAATTTTCAGACTGATAAACATGTTTCCTTTTATCCATCACCTAGCGGATTACAATCATTATTTATCCCCCCTCATTTAATTAGAAGGGTAATACAGTCAAACCTGTGAACAAAGGCCACCCTTGGGAAAGACAAATGTGGCCTGTATTGACAGGTTGCATTTATTTGGAGATCAGTTTGTTCTAAATAATCAATGATGTTTTTTCAAAGAATGGCCTTTAATTACAGGGCAGTCTTTATTTGGAAGTGGCCATAATATGGGTTAGACTGTAAATAAATTAGAAAATATTCTTAAAAGAATTATCTTGATTATGCCTATTTTGGCCACTGTTTTTTTACTTTTTGTTTCTCAAACATTTTCATGTCAAGTGTTGGGTGGGAGAGAAAACGATAAAAATAAAATGACATTTTTCCCTCAAATTTATATGTCCTT
The DNA here is from genome assembly GCA_008271625.1 of Lutraria rhynchaena. NCBI lineage: Eukaryota > Metazoa > Mollusca > Bivalvia > Venerida > Mactridae > Lutraria > Lutraria rhynchaena. Next base: position 10,681,274 of record VIBL01000001.1, on the reverse strand, counting down.
GACCAATTGCAAGCTACTTTTTATATATAAAGCAACATTAATGACTTAAGTTTATCTCAAATAAAAATCAATGACTAAACAAATACAAAAAGTTTACTTTAAACAAATCAAAAACTAGAGTTTTAAGGTTTTTAAAGTTTGTGCTCCCTATTGCAAAATTCTGTACATAGAAAGTAGTTCGACCATTTATAACTTGAATATGGGTCAACAATTAGTAATGATTCATCAAGAGACCTTTTAAAAATATCAATTACTTCTTCAATTATCACCCATTTGAATTATGGAATAAATAAGGCATGCTTCAATAAAATCTAAAGGTTAAAAGTTGCTAAATTAACACATAAATTATGAAGGAAGTGAAGCGCCAAACATTGGTGCCATAATAATAATCTGTCATGATAATAAGTTTAAGGTCACCCACTGTAAATTTTAGGTGAAAAAAAGATGTTTCTAAATTTTGCAATTTTTGGATTTTTAATTTTATTTTTATTTTGCTAAAAATAAGATAGGTGGGTCTGAGAAACGAAAAATCAACAAACAGTGGCCTTATGGAGATCTAAGTTTTGGTTTCGTTTGATTAATAAATTTAGTGATATCTGTTCCCATAAGGTTGCCAAGAGAAAGAGTCATCCACCAGAAAGGAGTCTTCAGATATGTCTTCTGTGATGTTGTCTACAAATTTCTTCAAAGTGAAGAATTTCATCTCAAGTTATCCAAATCATATGTAAATCATGGAAGCATGGAACAAATAAGCAATATGCCAGTACCTGGAAAAATTGGTTGGTTTTGTGTCAGAAACCGGGTAAAGATTCCGTTAGAAAAACTGAAGTAAGGTATTGGAGTTTTCCTATTTTTACATGATAAGAAAAAATCTATTCTGAAATTAATACCCACAAGGTCTCTTTGTTATAAATGAAGGTGATTCTTGGCAATAAATGGGGTAATAATTCAGTTTTGATACCACATTTTATAAAAAGAATTTTAGTGATCAGACCTCCCACTTGTAAGTTTATATGGAATGTCTCTACTGTACTAAAAGTATTAGCTCTTTGGTTTCCTCTGACTATCTGGGATCTCAAGACAATTACCAACATGTTAGTTGCTCTGATAGCACTAGTTTCTGCTCCTAGAGTACAGACTCTGGCTTCTTTGAATTTAAATTTCATGATAGAACATGACTGTTATGCTGCTTTTTACTTCCCTTATCTACTGAAGACATCACAGACAGGGGAAAAGTAGTAACTTTAGTGTAAAACTGGATCATTTGGAGGATGAGGCTCTCCTTAAAAATTGTTTGCTGTAATGTGACCCAACATTTTTTCAGTGAGTAGGTTGGTATGGATTTTTTTCTTTTGAAAGAAGGCAATTGCTATATAATAAAAGGAAATATAAAATTTTTACTGAGACGGTTAAAAAGTTGGAGTTAAAAAGCAATATTTCTGAGTTGGTCATGCTACAGCAAACATAATTTCTTTAAGGATGACCTGAAAAGTTGTGTGTTTGCCTCACATTATTATAATGCAAAGAGTTTACACAGGAATTTTGTCATGAAGAACAATTGTTTATATCATATAAGACTTATGAAGCTGTTAAGTCTAGTGCCTTAGTTAGATGGTTAAAATGTGTATTATAGTTGTCAGGTATTGATGTGTCTATGTTCAAGGCACATTCATTCAGGTCTGCATCTGTTTCTGATGTATCAAGGGGTCAGTGCTCTACTAAAAACAACAGATACTGCTGGTTGGAAGTCAGATGTTAACTTTTTAAATATCATCAAAGATCTGCTTGTAAAAATAATAAATCCATCACTAAAGCTTGGATGAGAGGACATTTTTAACTGCAGTTTTAATATTTTGCATTTATTTTCAGAATGTTATCTTCAACAGTGAGCCATCAGTGTCACACAAAGTATTTTGGACAATGACTGCAGTTTGTAGCAAACAGCTACACAGCTATGATTTATCATGTATCTGTCAAGAAACCATCAAAGTGGACTCAAACTGATCTAGACAAGATACTGGGTGATTCCTTCCTTCCTTTGAGAAGCAATCGTTAAATGAAAGCCTGTGAAATATCCAGTACTGTCTTTGATTTTTTATTTGAAAGGCAAAGCATGGAAAGAACCAGTTTGTACTTACTCAGACAACTGTGGGACAAGAAACAAAAAACGAACGTTATGTTTCAATGCTCAGGTACATTCAGAAATTGAATTTAGAATCCATAGAACAGGAGTATCAAGAATGACACAGCCTATGCTTGCATTAAAAGATCAAATCGCTCTATATATTTGCATTTATACTACTGCTCAGTGGGCTACTATTACTAAAACTGCCCGTCAAAAGAATCCATAAGTAGTTAAGGAAATGGACTTGCCAATCTCTTTTTATTTTAAATCTTCATCAAAATTTCGTAGAAATTTTTACCTTGACTCTGTTAGAAATAAGATCTGTTGGACTGATATAAGGTCATTTTAAATAGAGTCCAGCAACCCAAATATTGTAAAAAAATCAAGTATGGTTATGATGGTCAAGTTTATTATCTTGTTTCAGCCAAGAAAATAAGATCACTAAAAATATTGAATGTGGAGAATATTGTGTTTCATGGACTGCTTAAAGATTACATTAAAATAACGTTAAGAAATACAGGGATCTGATATTACTATCTAAGTCAGGTGTTATTCCTCATGCCCATCACATGTTCTATGTATTACTGATAAAAATTTCATGATGTTGATCATTTTCATTGTTTATAATTGTTAACAGTTTTTATAAACATTGACCTTAAGTATGTGTTAAATTGTTCAGGGCAATTTTATGTTATAATTTCTTGATTTTTTATGATAATTAATGCTTGTTTAAACAAGCAGTGAAATTTTAATATCTTCCCAAAATCTGATTCTGTTGTAGACAATTATTCAGAAGTACTCTCTGTATTGGACTTAGGAGTGGTTTTCATCAAATTCCAATGGATCCTGATACTAAGCTTAAAACACCTTTTGTTACCCATGCTGGCAGTTACAATTTCAAAATGCTTCCATAAGGTTAACAGAATGCACTTATTGCTTTTCAAACAGCTATGTCTCAGTTTCTCAGGGGTGCCAATTGTAAGTTTTTTCTAGTTAATGTCAATGATATCTTCATTCATTCATCAAATTGAACATTTAATGCATTTAGTTCAAGTTTTTATTCAACATAGAGAAGGCAATGCAAAACTTCAGCCTAAGAAATGCAAGTTTGCAATGGTGTGTGTAGGATATTCTAGGTCCCATTTTCTCTAAGAATTGTATAGAAGTCAACCCTGATAAATTTGATGCTGTCAAGTCATTTCAAAGGCCATAAACTCAGAAAGAAGACATGGAATTTTTAGGATTATGCAACTGTGACAGAAAAGGGGTAGGTTGACTTGGTTCATTTAGGCAAAAAAATTGGCCCTGTGTCAGATTACCTCGAAAACTAAACTCAAAGTGCTTATACTTAGAGTGAAAAGTGAATGGAAATTAACAATCAGGTTTGTCATTTGTTTGGCAGCCATTTTGATTTCATGTGGGGACATAGAGGTCAATCCTGGTCCAAAGACAGGGGTAGGTATGAGAAGAGGAGCCTTGAATAAAGATTGTACAACCCCTAAAACCCCAAATGAGGCTATACAGAGTCCCTGTAACTGGAAAACTTCGGACAATCATCCATCACTGGATGCATGCTCCCAGCATAACCATCGGACCTCGTCTAAAACCTCAGATATTGACAATGAAATGCAAGGTACTGAACTTTTTGAGCTACGAAACAAAATTTGACCGATCAAACCAACAAGAGGGCCAAGATGCCCTTTTTTGCTCACCAGAGTAAAGATTGTAACTTCTAGGTTTTCCTGTGATTTGACCAAGTGACCTAGTTTTTATCTGAGTTGACCCACGTACAAAGCTGTTCATGATATCATCAATACAAACATTCTGGCAAAGTTTGAGGATGACCCAATCAAAACTGTTGCCATAAGAGGGTTAAAAAGGTGGTCCAGTGATTTGACCTGGTGACCTAGTTTTTGACCCCAGAAGACCCATGTTCAAACCTAACCAGGATATCATTAAGACAACCTTTTTCGCAAGGTCTGGTGAAGATCCAATCAAAACTGCAACCTCTAGAGGGTTAACAAGGTTTTCCAGTGATTTGACCTGGTGACCTAGTTTTTGACCCCCAGATGACCCATGTTCAATCTTGTCCAAGATATCATTGAGACAAATATTCTGACCAGGTCTGATGAAGTGTCTCACTCAAAAGTGTGACCACTAGAGCATTAACAACCCCCAGGTGTGGACAATGGACGACATGCTCAGGCGAGCTAAAAATGTTACATCTGAAATTTCTTCCATGAATGGTAAAATTGATTCTCTTTTGACTTCTGTGAAAGATCTTAAAACTGGATATGAACAAATGCAACAAGAAAATGTTTTACCTCATGATCAGATATCTACTTTGCAAAATAAGCTTCATCAATTGTGTTTTCATGGAATAGCAGAAAAACTAAATGAACAATGGTCCATTACTATATATGGAATGAAATAAAATGGGCATGAAAAAGAATGTTTGGCACTTGGAAAGCAATTAAACAATATCATCCTTATCTTCCAAATTCACTCTCTAGATATTGATAATCTAGGTATGGAGTACATTCAAAGCTGAAAGATTTAACTGGTATAAAGGGTTGCTGGGGCATGAAGCTTCAAAGCTATGATTTGGATGTAAAACATAAGCCTGGCTCAAAACAATACTTATATACTGTTGGACTTCGTAGAAGTATAAGGGTACAAAAAGACAGATCAACAGATTGTCAAATTGTAAACATCAGTAATGTAAGTTTCAATGGACCAACTCAGCTAAAACAAAGTGAAATTGAATATTTTCAGAATTCTATTATTAAGAGAAATTCCTCTACAATTAACTATTGAGCCAACTTGTGAATTAGTACTAGTAAATACTCCAAAAATTAACTATAAAGATAATGATTTAAAATTGTCCAAGGAACAATGGGCATGCACCTATTTTGGACTACCTTGTTTAAAGATCAATTGCCTGTAGAAGTCAAATTCAGTAAAGCATTTGTAAGTCTTGCTGAACAGTATCTCATTAAAAATAACATTCTTCATCGAATTTGTGAGCCTAATAACAAGGAAAAGAAAAGTCAAGATAGGCCATTTACACACACATTGTAGTGCCTTAGAGTTTAAGGCAGGATGTTACTGTTTCATATCATGATGGTCATGCACATTTAGACTTTGATAAATCTTATTTTGCTATTAGATCTAAGTACTAGTGACCAACGAATATTGTATGTTAACACAGAGAATCATGTCACTAATTGTCATTATGATAAGCACAAGTCTCTTTTATGTCTAATCCCTGTAGAACCCCATAGCTTCAGCAGGATTCATTTAGACATTGCAGGACCACGTCCATTTACTGAAGAAAAGTTTCATTATATTCTGGTGGTAGCGGATTCATTTTCAAACTGGTGTGAAGTATTTCCAAAGGTCTAAAGAGGCTACTGAAGTTGCAAAGATTTTGTTTTGAAGGCATTTTTAAAAGGTATGGGGATCTAGATGTAAAGGTCACTGATGAAGAACAAAACTTTACATCTGAACTAACTAATGCTGTATGTGAAAAGTTCAAAGTAACAAGAAACCACACTTCTTATTTTCACCCTCAAAGTAACAGTGTTGTGGAAAGAATTAATGAAACTTTAGGTCAGGATTTAAGAATGTTGTGTAATGAAAATCAGGATAACTGGTCTGATTTCATTCCTGCAGTTATGATGGCTTTCAGAAATTCTATTTCATATAATACAGATTTTACACTCTATAAAGCCTTATTTGGTAGACAAATGAGATAACCAAGAGATACATCATTAATACCAAAAGAAAGCTCACAAATTAATGTTACACACCATGTTGAAAAACTTATTCAGCAATTGCAGTTAACAGAAATTCAGGTACAAGCACATAGGTTGGGTCAGCAAGTAAGACAGAGAACTCTTAATGATAGAGATGTTAAGGAATCTAATTTTCAAGTAGAGCAACATTGAGTACCGGTCAGGAATGAACATGTAGCTGAAGTCTTTCAAAAAAAACCTTCATGAAAGTATTCTGGTGGTTATGAAATCATTATTCAAGGTCGAGGTCAAATTGAGATGGATGGATTGAGATGGGTCCAAGGCAACAACTGCGAAAATTTCAAAGCATTCTAGTAAGCCCTATTGGTGCTACACAAAAGAAAAACATGACATTGTGTTTAATAAATGCATATGCCCTGGTGGCAAGCTTGTCAATGTAAATTGTACATGAAGTCCATATGTAGAAGTAAAAGCAAAATTGTAAGTAAACATAACTGCTTAATAAGCTATTTCATATATGAAAGATAAACAAGTTGCATAGCTGGCCCAAAATACATAACCACCAAAATTTATAAAGGCTATGAACTAAATAATTAGAAGTCGCAAAATGGCTTTTTCAAGGAATGACCTCGACATATCAAACAGGCCCACCAAGGGTCATAAGGTAAAACATGCCAATATTTGCCCTTTAAACCCCTAAGTGTGACTTCGACCTCTAAAATATAGGCAAGGGTCTCGTGCATTACATGCCTTCTCATCATGGTGAACTTTTGTACCAAGTCATCTTAAAATTCATTGATGCATAGGGAAGTTATTGTCCCAGAAAAACATGCAAATTTTTGTCCTCTAAACCGTAAGTGTGACCTTGACCTTGAGACATTGACCTGGGTCTTGCACATGGCACGCCATCTCATCATGGTGCACAAATGTGCCAAGTTATTCTAAAATTCAGAGGTGCATGAAGAAGTTAAGGTCCGGACAAAGTCAAATATATGAAAACTTGCCAATTTTGGCCCTTTAAACCCTAAGTGTGACCTTGATATTAAAGATATGGACCTGGGTTGCATGCATGACACACTGTCTCATCAAGGAAAGTAATTATGCCATGTTGTTTTAAAACATATAAATGCTGAAAGAAGTTACAGTCTGGACACGGTAAAACATGCCAATATTTGCCGCACATACATGGAACTGCCATTTTGACAACTATGTCGAGCTCACTGCAAGCGGGCTCAACCAAAATTATCATCATATGAACTTCAAAGACTCTGAGTGAAATGGTCACACAAATAATTTTTTATTACAACGATAATCAGGATTAGGCTGTATAGTAGAGATTTGGACCAAAATATTCAAGGTCAAGGTCAAAACAAGCTTGGGTGATTTGGTGGACTGAGAAAGGTCTAAGGAAACATCTGTGAAAGTACCAAAGTATTCCTGTAAGTGGTAATGGTTTTATCAGTACAAATCAATTCAGGGTCAAGGTTAAATCGAGGTTGGGCGATATGGGTGGGTTCAGATTGGACAACAATTGGTCAAGGCAACAACTGCCTAAAGTATCAAAGCATTCTAGTAAGCAGTATCGGTGCTAGGCAAAACTGAAATCACATTAACCATGCAACAGCCCCTTTAACACATAATCAGTCAATATCTGTTCAAGGTCTAGGTCAATCAATGTTGGATGATATGGGTGGATTAAGATTGGTCCAATGCAACAACTGCATAAGTATCCAAACATTCTAGTAAGTGGTGTTAGTGCTAGATGAAAATTATTATAATTATAAATTGAAATCATTTCTGATTTGTGACTTTTAAAGCTACAGGTTATTCTTACTGCAGGAAAATATCCTACTTTTACTTCTGATTTCTGGGACCGTTCATTTTGTCTTCTTACAGGTCAAATACTGTTTTACACAGTCTTAATTTTGGTGGCAGACAGCGATATCATCCAAGGACTTAATTATAGTGCATTATTTATGCAGGAGGGCAATGTTCACCCAGCCAGTGGAAATTGGCAACATACATTTGTCATCAATGACTTCATGAAAGAAAACAATCTTTACCCTAAATCAGATTCAGGACAATTGTTGTTAAATAAATGATTATTAATATACAGGCTGACTGACTAATTCAAGACAATGAGGCCTACCTTTTTATCATGTTTCATTGGACAATACAGTGACTAATTGAGTGATTTGTTTATCTTGTATATAGATTATGTTAATTGTCATTTATTTACTTATTTATATGTTTTTACAAATCTTTCATTTTTCAGTTTACACCTAACATCAGTTTTCAGTTTACTTGCACATCATTCATCTTTATGTATGCATTGTTTTTAAATACAATGAAGGAGCATTGTTTTGTAGGCAAGGGGTATGACAAGGATTTCTGTACATATTTTAGTGTACAGTCAAACGTGTGAACAAAGGCCGCCTTTGCAAAAGAGAATTTGTGGCCTTTATTGACAGGTGACCTTTAATTGTAAGTCAGTTTGTTCTAAAAAAATCCAGGGTGTTTTTTCAAAGAATGGTCTTTATTCACAAAGTTGTCTTTATTTGGAGGTGGTTGCAAACATAGGTTTGACTGTATTTTTGTTTTTGTGTAACTTATGTATTTTGTAATATTTATATGTATTTGTAAATTGCATATTTTCATATGTATTTCATTTTCATAACCAGTGAAATCCCTCATTAATACTTAAAAGGAATTTATGTAATTATTTTTTGATAGGCTTTAAAGTTAGTCAACTATTACACAGATAAGCCAATTGTAATAATTGTGTTTTTAGCATCTTTTCTTGAGATCTACTATTCATCTGTAATAAGTTTGTTTTTAGCAAGCAAGTATATTATTGTGAGGTTAAATATAGTAACCAAATTGGAAACCATGGTAACTGGTTGACAACTAGGGCTGCAACAAATCCAAATTTCTTCAGATTGGATCATGAATACTGAATATATCTGAATACTTAAGATCAGATCCAATTGTAACATTGCTATAAAGAAGTAGTCGAAAAAATGCATTCATCTCTTCATTTTTGCAAAAAAAAAATCCATTAAAATAAACCATATTAACTTCTTGATCTTAAGTCCTAGAAACATGGCATTTGTAACTGAAAATGAGTAAGTCAACCTCAATACATACAAGATAACTTTAACTGTCATGCTTAATGTATTCAAATTAATTGGGAGCAATTTGTTAAACAATGCAGCAATGCAAAATGTGGCTGCTTTCTCTTTCAACATTATCACTCTACAGAACACAAAAATGAGAGAATGACAGTTTTAGTCATAAATACCAAATGTTTCATAACTAAACATTCAAGTATTAGAGATCGATGAATTAATACAATAAGAAAAACAATAAGAGTGTATAACAAAATATCACTGTGTTAATAGTCTGTATTGTGTTTTCATAACTAAAATCCAAGCTAAAAATGCAAACTGTAATGACGCGCTAACATATTTTATTCTGATTTTTCATGAAGTATCATCATCATAATGATAAACATTAAAAACATACCATTTTTAAATTTTATGCTTCTCTGAATAAATTTTTGAAATGCATAATTATTATATGTTGCAAAAGCAAGTCGTTAAGATAGGAGAAAAAAAAATTTAAACATGAGTTACCATTTTGTTTCTATCTAATCAGGAACAGTAATTACAACATTTGGATCAGTACTCACAAATTTCAAGATAAAATTGGGTAATTTGGATATTTCAGGTACCCATTGCAGCCCTACTGACAACCAGGTATATATATATAAGGGGCCTTGTAGTCTATTATTTATACTTTGCTTTCAAGTAAGAGTCATGTTTCACTGAGAGATTCATACTCTATCAAAGAAGTTTCTGTAGATGAGGCAATGTTTTTTTATGGTCACCTGTCATTTAAACTATACATGCCAGCCAGGCAATCCAATGGGTCAAGGTTTGGATGCAGCATGATGCAAAAAATGCCTAACTCCTGCTTTGGAAAGATGAATGGTCAGATATATCATGGAACTTGGCAACCATGAAGTACTTGGATTGACTGACCAGCTCTATCACTGAAATTGTCTATTTAAACAACTTTTTCATCTTTTTGGTGGTATGTGGCAAATTTACTTAGATAAAGTCACTTTGATGGTTGATGGGGGTACCATTGAGGGGGAAGTAATTTCTGTACTTGGTATGAATCAAAATCACATGGACAGTGAGAACACTATTTGTGAGCTAATTAAAAATATTCTACTCTCTGTAGATGATGGTGTAATAATTAGAAAGTTTACACTGAATAGCATGGACCCTTTATCTTGGGTTAGTGAGAAATTGAGGGTCTGAGGATGACTCACAAATTGATAAATCAGAGATAGGTTCCTCATTCTGAAAGCATTGGATTTGAAGGAGTTGACAAGTTCAAAGGCCATGTAATACATTGCAAGACAATCATTTCTCTGACTCAGAGGATAGCAAATAGGACATGAACCAAACAATTAAATTGTCCCTCTTTGTCACCTAAACCTATCCAAGCTAAAGAGCACATGATCTTCATGGGTCAGGAGAAATCTACACCAACCAAAGTGCAAATAATGGTTCAGCAACAAATGGACAATTTCCTAGTGTTTAAAGGCAAGATGCAAACAAAGGCAGACAAATGAACACACAAGAGTGTTCCCTACCTACACCAACTGAAGTGCTGCATGACCAGCAACAGAAGCAGACCAAGAACATAAGAAAGAACAAAAATTATTAATCATTAATAACATTGTGTGTGTCAATGACTTTCCTTCATGAACTCAACCTGGATGACATTTCATTGACTTTGAGTTTTGATTTACAGACTCAACTTTTGATTATGATGGAAATATTAAACATACACAGACATTCAGCATTGATTGAATTGTGCATAAATGATATGTGTATATTATCCTGTTGTCTAAAACAAGTGCACAATTGCAAACTATATTTAATGCAAGTTAGAACACACTTGAAGTATATTTTATCTTACCAGTAAAACAAGTATGCCTAATTAAAGATGCATATTTTTTTCTTAATAATATTAATGGGAATATCAGAGTTTGCTTAGATGTAAGAAGTGAGGCAACTGTCGACCAGCAATCAAACATTTTGAGCAAATCATTCAAACCTAAAGCATTCCAGGGATTTCCCTGACACAAGTTTCTTGCATCCCTAATGCAATATTCAGTTGAGGGACCCGCATTGAGAGTGACCACTGCATCCTCAGGAGCCCTTCCGACTCAGAATTTGCTCTGGGCATTTTCTGTGTGGGATCCCCAAAAATCCCAAGGGATTGTTGGAGATGAGAGTTGCATTTGTTTCCGGTTACCTGACCAACCCATCTTTTACTTGCCGACTCAAGTTTTTACTGCATCCAAACGGTTGTGCTATATTGTAATTTTCACAACAGTGTTGCTGATATACGTAAAAAAAAAACATAAAAGAAAAAATCCCAACCTTCCAACTCATATTTTTTGGGGAATGTAACCGGAAACAAACCTTTTTTTGTTTAGGCCTGATGTTTATATACATCAAAGGAAAACTTCTCACCTCCATTTAATAAATCAGTAAATTTATACAGTGCCCCCCAAATCCTAGGACAAACAAATAATTTGTCATTTACTAACAAACTTCCTTTCATAATATTTTGAAATAAGCGAAATTCATTACCATGCAGTAAAGGGATTTTTAAGTAAATATAATGAAAAAATAGCTTTGGAACAATTTCTTAAATATTGAAGGTATAAAATGTACTTTCTAAATGACTTTCTAGCAAAGACATTGTGATTGTCCTAAAACATACTTTGTTGATTAGTCTCAAAAACATGTGACATAAAGCACATAGGATAGTGTTGGTCATTATCCCTTACAAAATGCTGACCTTGAAAGAACATCTACAGTGCCAGATTATAAGATAGTGGGTGATTTCGGTAGAGCTGAATGTTTACGCATTTTCTTGTGTTTGTACTTAACAAGCATTTCAAATTACACTTTTCTTTAAACATCATCTTATGAGAAAAAAACACAATAATAGTTAGTCCAAGGACTTTTGGAGTGCACTGTATATAAATCATTTTAAATACATTTTATCTTTCATTGAATTATTATTCCAATATTATTTTATTGAGTTTCTGCCATGGAAGTAAAATACTAATTGACTTGTGTAAAAATATTACTAATACTATAAATTTGTAAAAAAAAGTCCTCCAGCTTTAATCGTTATTTTGAAGTAGTAGTTCATTTTTTTAAATTGCATTGCAGATGGGGGTAAGCTGCTGCCACATGTCATTTTTAATGGATAACGCTGCACAAGATAGCAAAATGGCCATATGTGATTGTTATGTACTTTGCCAAGGCTGGATGGATGAGGCTTTGTATTGGATTGGGTCAGGAAAGTGTGGATTTGACGACCAAGCAGGATAACAGTCCTTACTGATCTTGAATGCATTCCATGCTCATCAGACCTTGATTGTGAAGACGATGTTACGGAGAATTGTAAGACAACACTGCTATCATCCCAGGTGGAATGGCTTCGGATTCACAACCCCTAGACCTGCCCATCGATAAGCTGATGAAGGGTACCCCAACGGAAATGAACGGAGTAGAATGTGGACAGCCAAAATACATACATACATATATGTCCAGAGGCAAAACCCGAACTGTTGAGATCTGCAAATGGTTGGTCGATACTTGGGATGAAATGAACACAGTTACTGATGTTTAAGCCTTCAAGAAATTTGTATAGTAAAACCTTATTGTCTCGAGGAGTCATTGGAATAGACTAAATGCCCAACATAAATCAGGAGCTTGTACTAACACGGGACATGTTTGTTAATTGTACAAGTTTTGTGCCATGTGAAGTCAGAGAGAAGTATACATGTTTGTTGATCGTTAAATTAAGCTGATTGATGATGTTCACAATAAGAAGTTTTACTATGTGGTACTGAAGACGACTCACTGTATGAGGAAATCTTGCAGATGAAGGGATCTTATGTTCCACTTCAGAACAATGATGATGATGATGATGATGATGATGATTGTATTGGCGATAGAGCAGGGTATTGCTTCTTAAAAGCGTATCATGATATACCACGATATTGATTTTCAAAATACAAGTTGAAACTTGATATAAATGTGTTTGTACACAGTTGATAATGTTAGACTAACCAGCTTTTAGACATGAATTATGCTTAAAAACAATGTTTGGGCTATTTTTAACATTAATAAGCATAAAGTTCAGTTATTTAAGCAAAACTCGATAATATCAGCATGCTGAAAAAATATTGTGATATTTGTATTTCCTAGTTGTATCGAAATATAGCAATATACAGATAAACCAGAAGGAGGCCAAGTTCCACTTTAGACATATTTGGAAAATAGACAGTCCTTTTCAGGGCTGGTAACAATCTTTTCATGATTGAAGACATTTTGAAATTATTACCAGTATTTCAAATTGTCACACACAAATCAAAATCAAAGTTTAAGTCAAAATTTCTTTCACATCAATTTATTTTTGGTACCCTTGTTCTAACAATTTAGTCGTCTTATACAACAGGAAAGTTGTTTTCTTCATTTTTTATCCATTCAAAAAGTATGTTGGTTTTAAACATGAAATTGTTTCCCCTAATTTTATAATGACCCTGAAAAGATCTGAATTCCTTATGCTATGTTCAGCAAACATTGGCAGGCAACTCTAGTGCCTACTAGGACAGTGTTTATATGTTAGGGATGCTGATACCAAGCTTTTTGTACCTAGGAGGCCAGACAACATCATAAAGAGAATGGGTGCCAACATATGCAAGATAAGCAAAGTGTTGAATACATAACTCAGAACAAATGGAATAAAAAACCAAGATTTCCAACCATGGAGGAAAGGCAGGACAGAAAGGAAGAAAAACAGAAAATGGATTCTGTAAGATGGCAACAGTTGGATACTTCATTCCAGGACCTGTATTTTCACATTTTGAGGAATTGGATTACACTGACAATATGTAAACTGTAATATACATGTTTGCATTTATACTATTTGGTATTTGACAATGGTAGACAAAAACACGACTATTGCAATTCTTATTGACGACTACACATGATATATGTACAACTGTACCCCAAGATACACACACAGTCATGTCATTACTTTAGAAAATTAACATACCTAACATTAACATAAGTAATTTGGAATAATTTATGCTTAATAAGTAAATGTAAGATATTAATATTGTTGTTGAATACACAAACCTTATGATACCATACATCCTTTATTCAGATTCAAAATGGAAGGAAATCACTTATAGTTCTACACTTTACATAAATTCACCCTGACTTTATGACAGAAGGATTAGTGCCATAACTCACTCTGTTTGAATAACCCAGTACACAAACAAGCATCATGGATAAGTACTACAAAGAAGTGCCATCTCCATCTCAGGCAACAAGAAATGGTCTGTTTGAATTTTATGTCTGTCAAAACAAAATCTATGGACTATTAGGAACTTAAAACTATCAGTGGTACATCATACTGACCACTTCTTAAGAAAAGTTCAACAACAAACATATGGCTACACATGTCAATTAATGTTTTATTTCTCCTCATCAATGACTTTCTCCCAATACACTGGTGATCATAATAATTCTTGCACATCGTAGCTTAAAAATTGTACTCCAAAATTTGGGCTCTGAACATTACTAGTACCCAAATACTTGCATGTATCATTTAAGCCTAGTGCTTAGTTGATCTACACACTGTCATCAATATACATCAGATGACTATCGCAGGTAAATCGTAATAGAACAAATACCTGCTGATTGGTGTTAAAAATGGTATTCTAATAAGACATTTATGTTTCTGTCTTGTGAAATATTATCAGGAGCTATTTCATATTTTTTTGCCCCTTTTTGCAACTTTGTGCTCTTTTTTTTAGTTCAATAATAGTCACATGGTTTAGCAGTTCCTTTCAGACATTAGTGACCCAGGTGCCTGGCTAGTTTTATTCTGTACTGTACATATATAATGAGAAGGTAAGCAGCACTTCCTTTTTGCATGTACTATCCTAGTGCTACATATTGTACTGTGTCCATTCACTTAAAGTAAGGTTTTTTTATAATGACACTGTCCCACCATTATAAATTCTGAGTAATTATGTAGAGTTTTGTTTCAGTTTTTTTTCTACCAGATAAATGTCAATGATAAAAAGTTAATCACTGAGTGACTTCCCATATATAACTAAGGATATTGTTCATGTTCTGGCCAAAATTTCAATAAATTTGCTAATCTCTCAGTAAGGTCTTATATTTAAAAAAGGAAAATAAGTAAAAATATACATATCTAAGAAGTAAAATAGGTAAAAGATATACTTATATAAAAAGTAAAATAGGTAAAAATACACTTATCTAAAAAGTAAAATAGGTAAAAATACACTTATCTAAAAAGTAAAATAGGTAAAAGATATACAAATAAAAATACTTTTTAAATTTCTCAAAAGTGACAAAAATTATTGTTTAACCTCTACATCCAAATCAATGTTCCCCTGCATTTCAATGTTTCATTTGCAAATACACAAATATGTGTGTACCCTGGGTACAAAACAGATAATAAAACTTTTTAACTCAAAATACAGGGCCTTATTCCTTCTAAAATAGAGGCCAATATCGGGTGACTTACCAATTGCAAAAAGCCTCTTTTTTCCCAATTTGGTGAAAAAAAATTCCCCAGAATACAATGCTGTAATTTCCCAATACGTTGAAATATGATTCTCCCTATATCTTGAAAGTCTGTCAAACGTTCCCCAATTTGGCTGAAAATCACATTTGAATTTCCCAAAATGAAAGGCTATGGCCCCTTCCAAATTTTTGGAAAGAAGGCGCTGAATTACTGATAAATGTACCATTGTCAGCATAAACTTGTCATTAGGGACTTTATTTTGAATAGGTCAGTTTCCACAACCATCTTGCCAACCATGAGACATTCAAGTAACGAGACTTCTGAATGGTTGATATTAATATTTTTAATTGGTTGTTGGTTTCCTTTGATTATTGGCTCCGGCATTTGAGCACAAATCTATAGTCAGAAATGGTAACCAATTCTATTTATGTAAATAAAAGCAGGACATTGCATAAAGCTTAAAACTGAAATTGAATGCTGAACAGGAGAAGGCAGTTGATCTAGCCATAATCTGTTGATTTTAGGCCAAGCTGGCACAAGACAGTCTTGTTTTAAAGGAAACACAACAGAAATTTGCTGAGTCCTGATGTTTCTAGGCCTATAATGACAACACTTTTGTCAGGACCATTTACATTCAGCATTTTGGATCAGGGCCACAACTTCATCCTTATCAGCCCAGTCATTTCGTTAAAACCACATCACAAGCAGCATTTCAGGAAACAGGTCAGATACATGTCCTAGGACAAAGTTTTCATGTACAAAACTATGGTACTTTTGGAGCAAATAAAATTAGCAAAATGGACAAAAAATATAAACAAGAGGGCCACGATGGCCCTGCATAGCTCACCAGAATAAATGTAAATTAATTTGTTACTAAAAAGGTAATTAAAGTACACTTGTGGGCAGATAATGGGGAACAATAAAAAAACTTGTTAAAGGATCATCAAAGGATATTACAAAGGAACATTCATGATGACTAAAGAATGCCACACACCAACCATTTTTATTTTAGCAAATCTGATAGAACACTACCTAAAGAAGCTAAAACCCAAGTTTGGTAATAATGCATCCATAGAATCATGAGAAAAGACATTTTAAGGTACTTCTATTTCTTTTTTGTTTTTATGTGACTTATTGTCATTGGGGTTTAACTATACTAAACCAGTATCAAATTTCCCTTTCACAAGGAGCCTGCAACTTCTCAACATATAGAAAAAAATCAACATTTTTGTCAAATTTTCATAGAAGGGTACAATATAAGCAAATTGCAGTTAGAACGTCCAAAGGCTTCTACACAGCAAATTTGAAATAAATCTGACAGGTAGTTTCTGAGGAGAAGACCATTGTTGATGCCAGACGCCAGAGCATCCACCTACCTATCCTAACAGCTTACCCTGAACCTTCTAGTCACCATTTTACTTGTGTGCTTCATAAATATTGTAATAGGGTGATATTTACTTGGGGTACAAGGCAAATAAATCTTAAGAACAAAGGTACCGAAAGTAAACCAATATCAATGTAACATGAATTTTCAATACTGTCTTCATCATTATCATCATCATCACCATCTATTTATTATTTATTGGTGTTTTATGGTGCATCCATATCTAATAGTCATGTAGTGCACATCAATATTAAATGGATAACAATGATAAGTCATTTAATGAGATAATTTACACTTAATATGTAAATGTAACTAGAAGTCACCAAATGGCAACATGTCGAGCCCGCTTCGTTTATCCATTGCTTTTTCATTTGACATTTTTAACGGGACCACCAAGGGTCATAAGAAAAAGAGAGAAGTGTCGAATGCCTGACAGAAACCAAAGAGTGACCTTGATCTCTTAATTATGGTCAAGTATCTGATGAACAATGTGAACAATTGTGCAAACAGTTTTAAGAAGGGTGTTTAAGTTTTCTACATTAAAATGCTTAGTACAGAATCATCATCATCATCATTGTTCCTCATACAGTATACTAGTATCGTCTTCAGTGCCATCAAAGTTGTAAGATATACAATATTTTTTAAGGTTTTAATAATGATATGTATGTCCAATTCATCCAAGAGGTCAACAAGCGTTTTGCAGATCTTATCTAGCTCAGGATTTCAAATTCTGCCACTGGAATTGCATGTATGTAGAGTGTCCACATACCACTCAGTCCATTTCCATTAAAAAATACCCTCCACCAGCCTATCGATGGACCTGCCTAGGAGTTGTAAAACCAAGGCCATTCCCCCAGGATGATAGCAAGTGTCATCCTACAACCCTCTGTTAACATCATCCTCACAACCAGGATAAGATGAACAGGAATACATCCAACATCAGTAAAGACTTTTGTCATCCTGCGTGGTTTTCTCACCCACACTTTCTAGACCCAGTCTAATACAAGAGCCTGGTCCATCCAGTCTCCCTTGGCCACATACAACAATCCTCTTTGACCATTTCACTGCCTTGAGCAGCATTATCCATTTGAAAATGACATATGTCATCTCAGTGCAACAAAGTTGTATCTGACATCTTTTTCAAAATTGACTTTTTTGGCAGAAAAAGATTATATACTTACAATACACCAGTGAACTTTTGTTATTAATTCAACATTGTCCAAACAATATTTTAAATAATATGTTTAAATTGTTTGATGCAACAGTGTTGTATCTCAAGACTTAAGGTTTTTTTGGATGTTTTATATTTTTTCAAAAATTTATTAACATTTTTTAAATGAAAGAAGTAAATAAATGCATTTAAAATACTTCTGTAAATGAAATAAATAATAAAAAGATAACGTATAATTTTATTAAAAAGAAAACAGTAAGTGAATTCTCAACCAGCACTGAACACTGAATGTAAAAAATTGTACTGAAATAATCTTGAATAATAGAAAAAAAAGGATTCCAACATAACAACACAAAAATCAATTCAACTATAAGCAAGTAATGTCAAGTAGAAGTGGTCTAACTAAAGAGATATTAAGTTTTTTTCTTCTTAAACAAGTTGAATCTTCTGGTCATTTTTGTATTAATACAATTATCATATTGGTGTATCACTTAGTTAAACAAAACATTGTTGCACCAAATAAATGGAAAGAATATGGCATTTTCATGCTGATACAACCTTGTTGCACTGAGGTAATGATTGTTTGCAAAATATGCAAAAAGGGTTATTTAAAATTTTGTTATAATAGTCACAAGTCAATAATATCTTAAACCAAAGAAGAATCATCAAATTGTAACAGAATAAACTGTCTCAAATTGGCCTGTATATTTTCAATTAACAGTAAGTGCATGTTCTACGAGTAGATCATCAAACTTTCATTTTTAATAAAAGATTTCAATATCTTTAATTAAACTCTATCCTAAACAAGCCATGCACAGTAACAAATAATGGTAATCAGGGTTTTCACAGGACATCAAAAGTTGTCATAAGTGACCCTTGGCTGATGATAATTTGACAAGTCAACAAAATTTCCCTCTAATCTTATTGTAATTTTGAGCCTTCGGTACAAATTCTCAAGAGTCAAAAGCTTTATTTTACTGATTTCAATAATAAAAATACTTTTTAAGGGTCAAATGAAAGCCCTGAGTGATACATAATTTCATTGGAACAACAACAACAACAACTTACCTGAAATTGTCTGCATGTTGTCTTAACTCCAGTCAGCAGCTGTCAGGGGGAAGTTGAACCCTGGACATGTTTTCATTTGATGAATTTGTTTTGATCTAAAAACAAAAAAAAAAACATTTTCTTTAAACTTTGTGTATTTATATGTATTAACAGCATATTAAAACAACTTCATTGTTGATAAACCCTTTTGCAAAAGAAAATAAATACATCTACATAGATGACTGAGGCAAAACAAAGAAGACAATTGTTAGGTATTACATTTTATAATTTTCATAGTAAAAGACGAGTGGAATTAGACTACAATGATTCAGATGAAAATCATCAATAATTAATGAGCTAAAAATGCTATATAAAAAGCAATACTTTTTCAAATTTCCCATTTTTTTCTGATTTATCCCTATATTTTCCCCTTCATGAAAGCCTTCAGAAAGCTTCTGGTAGTTTTGGAAATTAAAAATTCACTTTTTTTGTCATTCAGAAAAATGCCAATATTCAGCCTTATTTTGTGCAAAAAATCACTGGATATGTCTTTGAGGCCAACTTGAATTAAGTCTGCAAAGAACTTGCTGGTTAAGTCTGCTGCAACTCAAAGCCTTCGTACATAACTTTTTCTATGTGTTTTCCTAAGAGTTTGTATAGTACATATAGCCTAATGTACTTCTTTAAATACAAGAGCCTGATATGATTCAAATGATAATAGATCTAGAATTATCTGCAGAAAATGATTCAAAGAAATACTAAACAATATGAGAAAAAAATGTGAAAATGCAACAGAACAAAAAAAACAGTAGATAGGCTGTTATGTTAAAAAAGCACAAACATCTTCGCAGGTTAGTATTATGAAATATTTGACAGAATTTTAAACCCGTTGAAGTGATTTTTTTGAATTTATCACATACCTTTTTCAAACTTTAAATGTGTAAAACTTCAACACACTGTGTAGCAGATCTTTCATCAGGTGTAGAATTACATTATGTATGTGCATTGCAAATGTTGATTAACACTGACTGCCCGCAATTTTCATAATAAAAGTCCTATGTTTTCATAGTACTGTGGACTAAATACTAACTACACATATTATCACCTGAGAAATATTATCCTGTGTGTTATTCTACCTGTTATACAAGTTGTGAAATAGCCCATGGGTGTGTACTACTAAAGTGAAAATTTCAGATAAATACAATGTTGAATATCCTTCATCACAACAAAAAAGTTTTTGTATTCTTGTATCAATAATTGAATAATAAGCTTTAAAATGATGCATCATTATCACATAACAGTGATTTGAAGGATTTTGTTTTTTTGTCTGACCTTCCTACACAGAGGCAGCACAAAATTTCACAGCTTTGAAATACATACAAAAATAACTGTAAACTTATCCATCAGTGCGAACACAAAAATTTGAAATGTACAAAATAAATATTTACTTAACACAGGCTTCTCAAAACTGCTGGAATACTGCCTGACATTTGGTCAGGCAAAGATAGAATTTCTGTCTGACTAAATGAAAATTTGTCTGACCTAATATATTATAAATAAGGGATAAATGCTGTAGATCGTGCCTGACTGCCGGATATCTGGTCCAGTCCTTGCCGAAAAGTTATTGGACCTGCTCGAAACTTGCCTGACGTGTCTGATGGTCCGTTAACTTTCGGAAAGTCTGCTTAACAGAATAAATCTTCAGTACAAAATAAATATATCAAAAAGATTATGAAAGAGTTGAAACTAATGATCTGAGACGACAGGAACCAATGACTGGTTTCCGAGGGCAATCTCAAGAATTGGGAACCAGACTTGAATAATTTCCAGAAATGGGAACCAAAGCCTGGTACTTACATTAATCTCAAGATGGAATCAAAGCCTGGTTCCCAAGTATGATCTCAAGAACAGGTACCAGATGATCAATTATCAACAATCTTGAACCATAGGCTCTAAATTGGACATTTTAGAAGCTGAAAAATTAGGCTAAAATTTCTCTCTGATAGGGTCCAGGACCCTTTTTTCCAAAGGCAAGGAAATGGTATCTGATGATTACACTGTGCAAAATAAATCCCAAAACAGAAAACATTTTCAAAAGTCTGTATTTTTTATTTTTTGTCATTTTTTTAACTGGATTATTGCAAAATTATAAGAATTAACAAAAAATACATGAATAAGCAAGCATGATTGGTCCTAGATTGGTCAGCTAATGGCAAGCCAGTTCCCCCAAAAAATCCACAACAGTAAAAATGCAAAAAAAAAATGAAAATGTAGACCTAGAATGATTACACATGTTTAACATAAAAAAATACATTCGACTCCACGAAAAAATCTTTGAATGATTTTTCTTTTTGCAAAAGCCCTATTTTATTCTTGGATATAGACATGAACCATTTGCCCACAAAATGTTTTTAGTTATTGAAATATTGGATCTATTTTAGTATTACTTTGAGAGATAGAGAGAGCTAAATTAGATTCTAAATGATGGTATGAAAATTATACCTGTTTCAAATTTCAGTCCCGTTGATTTTTTTTATGTGAAATGAATTTTTGTTTAATGTTTACATAAGATTTATCAATTCAAGAATAAAAAACATTCATAACTTGAAACACACAATTCTGATTCCAGACACTTTTTAACCTGTCCCGAAACCATCTGATCAAGTCAATGCATAAAACCAGATGACTGTTTGGCAGCAATACCCTAAAAATAAGCCCTAAAAAATCAAAGCCCTAAAACATGGAGATCTGGGGTCAATTTCATAAACATGTCTTAGCTAAGATAGCAGTTTTTAATCCTGAAAATCTTGCTACCCTTTGTTTGTGAATAAGACATGTTTTGTCCAATTGATTGTTTTGGGTGCTAAAACTGAGCAGTTAAAGTTAAATGTCTTAATTGTACAGTACATCATAAGTAACATTGTTCTTCAGGGTAAAAATGCTATTTTTAATCAGATATGTCTATAAAATAAGCTCATATTCCCTCAACATTAGGCTTTATTTTTTCTTTTGAATAAATATTTTTTTAATTTAATTTCAGTCAATAGGTATAAGAATATTTTAATTCTTGTAACAATGCCAAACAAAACGTAATCCAGTTCATCTCTGAGTCTTAAAATCAATACATAAATATTTTTAAACAATACAGTCCTAAGTTTGACTTGATCTTCTGAAGACAATTTTCATAATAGTATTCTTAAGTAAAATAATTTCACAGTGAACACACTATATTAACACAATTATTGCATGTCAACAAAAAACTTCTGAAAAATCATCATTATCATCATTTAACGTTTCACCAAATATCATTTTTTCTACTCTTCAAAACATATTTCATGGTTCAAATGATATTTTAAGAACAATTTCATCATGTCCTTAATTGTTTCATGATGTCCATAATGCATCCATTCCAGTATTCAATATATAGTATTTTTTTTAAAAAAATGTAAATTTGACACATTATATAGCATGTAATTGCACCTATGCTGACATGCCATTAACATACGATCTGTACTCTCCCGAATACATTCGTACAGACTGATTCTGAAGATAAAGGATACAAAAAAAACATCGAATAATCACCAAATTTTTTGGATTCGGTCACATAACTGCTAACCAACAATTTTTAAGGATAGCCTCAGTAATGTTGGCAATTACATGATTAAAAGTTTTCTGAAACCTCCGCATTTTCCCAGGTTCGGACCCTACTGGCTTTTACTGTTTCCGTGGCACCAAGGTCAAGATTTCCAGTTTTTGGAAAATTTTCAACTTTTCCCCATGCAATTATTCCATATTTGTGCCTAATTTAGATTGTCTGAATATACGATAGAGTCTTTTCACTGACATCCCCAGCAGTTCTAAATCAAGAGAGTCTGACAATGAAATATGTGATTGTGGCATCAAGTCTTAGTTTGCTAAAATGCATAAGATATCTACGTAATGATGCATTCCAAAGTGAGTTGTTAATTCAATGTAGGAGAATGTGTGTCTATTCCTAGGTTTTCTAATTTTCTTTCCATCAAACTGTTGTTTTTATGCACAATTTTGACACATTTACTGCAGAATTTCACCAGGACCTGTCATGTGAATATACCTCTAGGTTCCTCCTTATTTTTGTAAAGTTATACGTGTATCAGCTCTGAAAATGGAACACCTCATTATCAAAATTCGAGAAATCAGTTATTTTATTAAGCTGATGTAAAATTTAACTACAGATATTTGTAAGCTATTCACGTACATTTTAAAAATGACCTGAAAAATACACATCACATGAAATACCCTCATGCTAATCGTTGGAATATTTTCACTTGAATGCTCAAGCATTAATGTACTGGATTTAATGACATGAAACAAGCAGACAGGAGAATTCATAATTACATGCATGTTCAGACTGTACGAGTGTACCTAATTATTTATATACAAATACAACATTCCAACAGCTACAAAATTAATGCGCATACAGTAAAACTTAGAGGCCTATGTTCACTATTGAAAACACCTCCTTATGAAAACCACTTATTTTCAAATCGATTTTTTATTTCAATTTGATATTGAGACCACTCCAATATTAAGACCATTTACATTGGGCCAATAGATGATTCTGATAATAAGGTTTTACAGTAGTACACAAAGACTGGGTTTAACAACTCATATTTAAGATTCCAAAATGATCAATTATCCTGTAATGTTAAATGCTGTATTGTTAGATGCTTAACATCATTTTAATTGATGGTGCTTTATCCCTTTGCCTCATAAGCATACTTTAAACTCTTCTAAATTCAAAGCACATATACAAAACATCAACTTATTTAAGAAAATTGGCTTATTTCTCTCTGACAGAATGGAAAACATTATTATGGCAAAAGGAGCCATTACTCATTACAAACAATGGCTTCTTTGTTTTCAAAAGTCGTCTGCTTCAGATTGGGGAAAGGGGGTATTATGAAGCAAAGGGCCAAGTATGAGCAAGTTTAGGATGATTTTTTTTTCTGTGGTTAATTCATCATGGCATGTATAACGTTTAGTTGACCAACTGTGAACTTGTCATTCTGGGTACACTATATCGCTAATACAGAGCATCCCGTCATTGAGTCACCCAAGTTTGAAAAGTGAGGCAATACATTGGAATAACAATGTGAGACATCGTGTGGCTCATCGGCGCGACCTGCCGTATGTTTAAAGAATGAACGTTGGATTGTGTTCTTGATTAGAGAGTGAGTACAAAGCCAAAGGACTGGTACATGTATAATATAGGGAGTGGTAGCATGACAAAGGTATCAATGGCGGATTTAGCTGTTTCTTTTAAAACAGAATGATATTTGGAACAAAAAACTTGACATCTTTATTCCCTCCATATAGGCATATTTCACACGCAAGAAATACCAGAATATGTAAACAATGAAGTCAATTTTAAATGTGAAAATACGTGACAGATGTTAATCAAATGTTGTAAATTGTACACTTTATACGGATTCAGTATTATTTAAAATTTATTAACTAAGACATAAAAAAGCTTCTATGAGTGGGAGACTTTTAGATTCTTTTTTGGACTTGTAAAGACTCTTCTGGTCTCTAGGCTGTAAGTTTGTTCATAAGTCTGTGGCATATTCTCATTAATAAATCACCAAAGACGGTCCTCATAAATAAATCCACAAATTATACTAACACAATACACCAATCAATTACGTTTATAATGACATGGTTGTAAATCAATATGTAAATATTAACTAGATTGAAGTATTAATTATTGAAAACATGATAATTATAATCCAGATTACTGGGCTCCTTATTGTCATGTAATGGTTATATAAGTACATTATACTTCAGTATCAGATACAAGTATATACTGAGCTAAATTCTAACCTTGTTCATAAAACTGTAGCGTGATAGGGGACGTACCGTGTATTCTGTGAATTAACCTAAAACTCCCCAGATGTTCTGCTAAACTGGTCCCCGGCTCTATGTTGCAGTGCACCAAGGGTCTCTGTACACCAGAGTCAACGGGTACCAGTTTAATGTTCTGCATTCGGCTTCCGTTGGGTATGGTTTAAACACCAACGACTGGCATATTTTTTACATTCTGAGTAAATTCATCAGATTTCCGTCTCTTTGTTTTTTTTTTTTTGCTTCAACGCGACGTAAATATTTGAGATTAGCACGACGAGGAAGACTTTTCAATCGCCTGGTGAAGAGTTTTTATTGTCACTGGGGTTTATCGCCGATCTTCAACAATTTTTCAGTTATATACGGCGACCGGTTCACCTAACCAGTTTTCCAGGAATGTACACTAACCAGTACTAACTTACCCTTCCAAAAGGAGCCGGCAACTTCTCCACATATGGAGGAAAATCGACATTTTATTGTCAAAATTTCATAGAAGGGTATGACCTGCCGCGACCGTGATTCGGACCCGGATCTCCGGGTTACAAGTCTAGCACACTAACTACTGGACCACGGCCGCAGCCTGGTGAAGACTACATATTTATAGTAAAACATATTTACATACGTACAATAAGAAATGACATTTTTAATGAGTTAAATCATCTTAAATCTGTATATTTCTACATACACTTAATGAGTTAATTAATAAAGCTGTCCAAGTTATCGTGAAAAAATGTTTTATCATTCTGCACATTTATATCATTCTTCACGCTTCGGCCGACTCCGTATAGCCGACATTAAAGGACTGCAATGAAAACTCTAGACAATCTTCGTCAATCGCCATTTCAAAAACAATTCGCAGCAGAATTTTGGCAGCCGCATCACAAATATATGGCGTAGACGCATACAAAGTTGCCAAGTACATCCGTGCTTAGATAGAGGTACGGAATCGGCCGAGGTGTTCCGAAGGAGTATCAAGTCTGAGTTAATTAACAACAAAGGTAAATTAAGAGTTAAAATTTTAATCAGAATTTATCCATACAACTTCTATTAATGATAAATACACGATTATCGTTATCAGTACATTAAATTGTAAATAATTTAATCTCATAAAAGAATGACACCGTGAGATATGAGTAACCTCACCGTTCACTGAAAGATG
This sequence comes from Lutraria rhynchaena, assembly GCA_008271625.1. Taxonomy (NCBI): domain Eukaryota; kingdom Metazoa; phylum Mollusca; class Bivalvia; order Venerida; family Mactridae; genus Lutraria; species Lutraria rhynchaena. Next base: position 10,655,081 of record VIBL01000001.1, on the reverse strand, counting down.
TAAGCTATTAATTTGCATTGATTTAATTAACTTGTTAAATAGATAACACTTATACTAAATACGTACAACTGATAATTCTGTCCTAAGGTGGTATCATACAACATAGCAATAGCAATCCTCATTCATGAAAAAATTAGTTACAAGCGTACAATCAAACTTGTGTACAAAGGACACCCTGCTGAAAACGCCAAAGCGTCCTTTGTAGACAGGCGTTCTTTGTTCGCAAGAGTGACGAAGTTCTCACTAAGAATGATATTAGGTTACTGCTTCCTGGTATGCTAATCAATACCTTACAAAACAAGCATATTTGTGTTGATGCATTCATACTGGGAAAATACCATATTTAGGTTTGCAAATATGGCCGAATCTTAAATGTGGAGAACAATTAGATTCTGAGGCTTAAGTAAAGCTCGTAAACAGACGACGGTATCAAAATGGGAAACAAAAACACCAAACAGGTCAGCATTCTTAAATAAATGGCAGTAACGCAGGATATAAAACGTCGCACACCTTAAGAGTATCCAGTCAAGACAACAAACGCGTACATGTGATGATAAGAAAGGGAAGTACTGTATCACGTAGCATTGTTCTATATCAATGTGATCATAAGGTGCAATAAATATTTAATACAACTTAAATGGAATTACATGACCGTGCATTAAATTCTGTCAAATCATTAATTCATTTAAGTACCGCTATTGAATGAGTGTTGTCCGTAAACAACGGTCACACTTGAGGATTCATTTACTATCATTAACAAAATGAACCTTTGAATAGAGACCTCTACATTTGTTATTTGTTAATTCAGAAACTAATAACAGTGATTATCCATGGATAGAACCAACCAATTAACACAATCATTGATAATTATAAAATCAATTAGAGAAGGTATTCAGTCGTTTTTATTTACATGATGATTTATTGATTACAGCGACGTATCAGACATGAATAGTTTTATGCTTCTCTTATCTCAAATCAATTCCATTCTGAACAACCAATTCATAAAGGCTGCATCCCGACTTTTGCTGTGTAACAGTCACAGCATTCTTGCGCCAGGCCTGCTGGTGTGATATATACAGTGGATATTATCAAAGATTAACATTGATTAGAAACTTTGCACTGAATAGAATAGCATTACAAACTATCCGAATAAATGTACATAAAAATCGCCCTTTCAAAAATAAAAATAGTGGAAAACATGTAATCTCTTTATAGCGATTTGATTTAAAACAGTAAAAATCTGAAAGGAACACTTCTCATGGTAGCAATTAGTCAGTGAGTTTGCGATGTATTCCAGCATTAAGTAGGAAGCACAATCTAGCAAAGACCCACCAACTACGCTATTTACACTAATGTACATAGCAATATTTCAATATATACAATATAATATACGTGTGTTCAACACTTGCATTTGATCATTTTGATGTTTCAATACGGAGATGCATAAATATATATGTACATTATTTGTCCATATTGTTCTGGTTTCGGCATACTCCTAAACAACAACACTTTGGAATATTAGAAATGAGCGCTTGATTCAACAACAGTCGATGCCTCGGCTGATTGTCCCCCGGCGATACTTCGGAGCATTGCTCCAGGGGCAGCCAACAGACTAGATGGCATTGGGAATACAATAGTATGGTTCATCTCCTCTGATACACTCTGTAATGTTTGTAGATAGCGGAGCTGTAGAGCTTCAGGAGTCATAGCTAAAACATCCGCTGCTTCTTTCAACGAACGTGAGGCTTTCATTTCACCTTCAGCCGCCACAATCTGCGAAAATATGATTGAAATGAAGCGGAACGTAAATTCAGAAAATACAGAAAATACGGTCTCGCTATAAGGGTGCTGAGGTTTGAAAATAAACAGAAGGAAGTTAAAATGAACGGAGAAATGACGAGTGTGAGCAATAACGCAGCGGTGTGTAAAGTAAGTTATGTTGCTGTCATCTTCCAAACGAAATCATCAATAAATACATAAAAACATCTGAACACAGGTTTTTCTACACCATGTCATATTATTTATTCAAATAGTTGTATAAAAATTATTTCGATAGAACATCGCGTGACAGGCGCACTGTATCTTATGACAGTTTCGCGCATGATTAATATCTGAATAATTCACATGTTAAATAACTTATGATGGTAATATTTATTCTGACTCATAAAATTCTAAGGTCATTTAGGCCAGTTTAAAGGGACGTATGTCACATGACCATATCCCAGACTGGTCCATAAGGTTTCAGTGTATGACGTTTGACTTATTTTACCTTCGCACGTGCTTCTCGTGTCGACTCGGCTTCGGCTGCCATAGCTCGCTGCATTTGTACTGGTAAACGAACATCTTTACTGTAATTACAATTCAACAAGGTAAAAGACATAATTGTGTAAGTAGAATGAAGGTTATTTATTGTAATATTATGCTCATGCAGTTTTATTAACAGCCAACAAACAATCATATAATTATAGCTCCAAAGAACTTTTACAACCGACTAAACCGTCAGTATACGAATAGAGGTAGCATTAACATACATGTATTAACGATACAGCAAGGCATGGTCATACAACGGAGAGAGAAAACATTTGACAAAGTCAATTACTGCTCAGGAGCATGCTCCTATGAAAACAGAGACATCAACCGATGTACCGATTTCTTCGTACGCTGAACCAAACAAACATGCTGTATTTATAAATACATATTATACTAGTATGTACTGTGGCATATGTCTGCATACACTTAGTCAGTTATTTTTCGTCAAAACTTTCGTGAAAAAGTTTTATTTTCATGGAAATATTTTATCGTCCACTTAATAAGTACGTTAACCATCTGGTGAAGAAATCTGGTCATGAAAAGTCATTAAATTTTCGTGAATATTCCGGTAGATTTTCATGAAAATATTTTGATTATCTTATGCAGAAATATGCCACCAGTAGTATGTAACAATTTATTTCATGATAAATGACCAACAACCAATGCACATACTAGCATACAATATGAATTATATTGAAATGAGGAAACTTGAAAATGTGAGACAATACCTAAAATTGTTCTAGGTACCTTGATTTATTACAATGTGAACACTTTGATAGATTAAAGACAAATATTGTGAGTAAACATATAGACTAACTATTGATATAATCTATTAGATAAATATTTGAAGAGATTTAGATTTCACTTCTAAAGTGTGTGAGAAATGAAGTGCATGTAAAGACAGATGACCAAGTCATAATGGAGATGTTTGGAGACAGCGTATCTCAAGAGGAATTTGTTATGTGATATTAAAGTATTCAGTCCATTTTATAAGTTATACTTACATTTCAACCCTCTCCACTTTAACTCCCCATTTGTGAGTGACACCGTCTAATGTTCGCTGAAAAATTTCAACATTGATCAATAACGGCCATAAGCTGTATGACACACCGGTGTCTATGCGCATCCTGGGCAGGCATTTTATTTTGTTTGTATACAAAGCTAGGAAATTTTCTATCTATCTCTTTATCTCAATCAGGATATACTGAAACTTTCTCTAATCTAGTAATAAATGACTTTTATTTGCGAAAGCCAGAGCATCTGTCAGGAGTACTGTAAACTATAGATTTATAGAGATTTTAATTCAGTTCAATTGTCACATATAGCATTGTAAAGTACCTAATCAAAATGCAGGCCGTATCTTGATTGGGTACAGCACAATGCTGTATGTTCATCCATAATGATACATGTACCAGCAGGTTCACATCAACAGTTCGTGTTTACTCATTCGTATAGAAGATATATTTCACTCATTTGGGTATGTCAGTGTTCATTTCGTTATACATCATAAGCCGAAAAAATAATCATGTTTCCAACTTGACCAAAAAACAAATATGGTCAGAAGGTCGAAAACTTCTCTTTTCTATTCTTTCTCTAAACATTCTTTTTGTACTTTGGAGTATGATTATGTCTCCAAATATATCTTACTTTGGATTTTGCTGGTTGAGTCGGCGCTAAAAACTAGGGTCGACGATGGTAGGTTAAACACGACAATTTTTATTGGCTACATAACATGTTACAAGTTTTTTCCTGCAGGTCTTATACATGTGGTATAGGAAGTAATATACCTGCATAGTTGCATCGATTGAATCCCGATCTGAAAGCAAGTCAGATAACCCAACTGTGCCAACAGTTGTTCTAAGAGTTGTTGCCCCAAGCAGAGTTGTAGATGCGCGCGCATCCATGATGTTGACAACTGACATTGTGGCGTCAAATACTCGAGCATAAATAACAGCATCTACAACACACGTGACTGAATCTTTTGTCAGAATCTGAAAAGGTAAAACAATAACGTTTGATTAATGCTATAAACCAAATAAACAAAAATAAATCCTATAAACTATGAAGCGTAACAACAACATTGAAATTCTTTGAAAACCTGTTGCCAGGAACACAATGAGTTTGCGTTTTTTTTTAAAAAAAAATGGCAAAATGGAAGACATCACAATCTGGTGATTATTTTACGTTGAAATAATGTGCGCGCAACAAGCAAATAGGAGACGTAGGTCATACAATCGCAATGGTACTCATTATATTCTGCATCTTGTTAAAACCAGAGTTTTGCTGCACGTGATCAGTCGTATTGATGGGGTAAGATGAATGGCTTAAGAAAATCATGGCCATTGGGACAGAGAACATGTTATTAATCAAACAAGTGACCTTTTACCTCTTGTGGTAGAATGTTGAAATTGAATGTACGAAGGTCAACCTTTACAAAATTGTCACAACATGGCAGAATGAAAAACAATCCTGAAATAAAAATTGTCCTTATTTCATTAAACAGTTGTTTATATAAATTCATTTCGTGATATTGTACACGGAAAATATTTTTATTTCTCTGTGTCACAGTACAGGAAGTTATTTGATTGTTAACTTGAAATTTCATGTGATTGTGGTTTCATGTAAGAACATGTACGTTAAAAAATACTCAACACAAATATTTTCTGTGTTATACCCAGACACATAGCCTAGAATGATATTTCATTTGATGTTCATTAATTTGCTTTAACCATGACAAATACATGCAGTCGAACTCGAATCAACGGGCACCTGCAAAAAAAAACGACCAATCCGAAGTACACATCGATTGGTGTTACAGACTAACACACTATCTGCACAAAGACCAAGTATGCATGAAGCCCAAATTTCTTTTCATAATGAGGTAGATTTTGTATGCAGGTCTGACTGTACATATTGATTAGCAATGATTTTAAATTTTGTTCCAAGAACAAAATGTGTGTTATACCAGGGCCCTGGGCTTTAGCTGACCGGATTCTACCAAGACGGAAGATGACAGCTCTCTCATATTCTTGTACAACCTATAATAACAAGAACATTATATACAGTTATATTGTAATTACAAATATGGTACATATATTGTAATAAAATTATTCATGGCTTGAGGAATTTTAAAAAATATGGAAGAAGGGAAATAACTCTGTCAAAGAGTTTTGGAAGCTCTTTAAGAGTGCGGTTCGGTCTCTTTTAAAATCTTATTAGAATTTATACAGTGTAAATTATGAGCGCCACCAGCAAATTGGAGATATAGAAGGCCTTGCAATAGTAATACCTTTTTGTCTAAAAGTGTAAATACAGATAAGCTATCTTCGGTCTGAAATCACATGTAAAATATTTGAAGACATATACCGAAATGAAACTCAGGTAAATGAAATTAATAGTGGACAGATAGGGACCGCAATGCAAAACGACAAGCACAATGAAAACATACGGTCAGTGGCTTTATAGATTGAGGCCATACTTAAAAAATGTTTGTTTGCGGTAACGCTACCTAACTTTTTTTCAGCCGGTAGGTAGGTAGGGCCTTTTTTCGGGAAGCAATTATCAATAACAAAAAGGTTTTTTTTCACTGGGAGGGTTAAAAAAAGTTGAGTCGCGGCGATTTTTATGAGGCGGTCGCGTTACAGCAAACATATATTTTTAAGAATGTCACACTACTTACCTTCAAACAACACATCAGTGAGAATGGAAACGTTACTATCAGAAGCAACACAGAAAAAAATATGAGTAAGTATCCACAGAAACCGTAATTAGAGTCAGCTTGAACAACATTATCATCATCTGTAACAAAATCATACGAAATTAATGACTTCTCGGTCACCATGGAAACGATACAAGTGCATTTGTAAACAAGTTTAGTTTTAAGTTTATCACTGAGATTATTCTTTTTTAATTAAACTTGGCTTACAATTAAAAATAAATACATACAACTGTTTATACATGAACGAATGGAAAATTCATTTTACAATCAAACTCAAATCACAAAACGAAGTATGTACATCTATATGATGTATTAATGTTTGGACGAATTTAATGATGTCGCATAAATACATCTGAAAATTAAAGAAACAGAACAAGCATGATTAGTTTTTCAAAGGAAGCGCAGCTGAAGTGATTCTTACCAATTTGTTTAGCAAACATGTCATGTTGCCCAATACGTATTTGTCGGATAAAGTATATAATTTAAATGTGTATAAGACCAAATATTTACCAATTAAATTGAATGCAATTTCATACAAATTTAGAGAAAAACTTTTTTATAAGTGAAGGACTTATGTCATTTATTACACGGCATATTTAAAACATGATATAACTGCTTAATATGTATAGGGCAAATAATTACATGTATATACCCAGATCAGGAATATACATGAAGTTGCGTTAGAGGTATAACATTAAAATAAAGTAGGAAATGAAGAAGAGGTAGATACACAAATCGTGAATACACAAACATACACGTGCAAGAAAATATTAATTACATTGAAGAATTCAAAGAATTTGCCCTGCCCCTTTAGTCATGTGCAATTCGACCAAGAGCGGTAAAGTTCTGCGTCAATCAACTTTGAACAACAATATGGTTTGGATAACCTTTACCCGGAAGTACTTAAAACATGCCCCAACATACACCATGATTTCAATTAACTTTACCATTGTGTTTCTTTTCAATTAAATGTTGTTTAACTTCCTTATCAGTGGATGTAATTACGTTACATTGTAGATATATATCGAGTGATTTCTATTAAAAGGAAGTACACAGTATACCAGCGTACATACAGTCAAACCTGATTAGACAGCCACCATTCAAATAACGTGAGCACTCTCTATCACACTAAGATTTACTGATATCCTGTCAAACATGAGCTAACGGTTACCCGTAAATAACGGTCGCTGGTGAACAACGATCACTTGCTAATAACGACCACTTGTAGACAACAGGCATCTGCAAATAAGGTTTACTGTGTGTAAAGGTCACAAGTCTCCTCTCCTACTGGCGTCTTTCATTTTTCAGCTTTGACTTTACCTTGAATGAGGCGAATAGAGAGCTGTATCATTTATTCAGTAGACACCAAGTTTGTTATTTTTATGACTGCATTAAATCAAATGCTTCCGTACAGTAAAAGCTCTTATCGCACAAACATGCAGTCAGTATGTGGGTGGAGGTGAGGGTGAGTAAATTAAAGGAAGCTCGGGGTGCTGAGTATTAAGATATCACTCCAGACAAGACTTCATGATTGTCTATACCTTGTCTATGAGATCCTTGGCCATGAAGCGGACCATATTCTTGTGCAGAGGTTGGTCTCCTTAGTTCCATTATAAAGACGTTTGCTTGACAACCCTTTTGTGGAAAAAAGTTTGAACAGTGAGAAAGATGGCCACACGTGCGCATGTAAGAAAGAAGACATAGAGAATATAGAGATTCAAGATGTCAATTTTAGATAAAATCATATGACCTGTTAACAGAACAAGTTTTTTTCAGACCCCAAAAAAGCAAAAGCAATTTGATTTTCAAGTGTATATTCAAATAGCAATAGCTACACTGCACAGACAAACCCTTGCAACGTGATAAGACCGGAAAAAGTATAGTCGTGTCTACGATTACCCGGCCGACCCTATTTCTCCGCCGGCCCTTAAGTTTCTAACTACAGAATCTAAAGTACGAAAATGTTTGGGACGAAACGTACCTCCAAAGTAAGTCTACAAAAGGTATGTTTAGAAGAAATACAATGTAGAAAAGTTTTGCGACCTACCCTATTCTTTTGTGGTCAAATAACCGTAAAAACGACTTTTCCTAGCCTGAGCATACAGACGATTTGGTTCTTCGTCATTTTGTGCAGAAAATTATCTATACCTATCATAATTATGAAAGCTCATTTTCGAATTCAGCCAAATACTCTCACACTGTTCGTTGTAAAGGAAAAGGGGCTTTAAATATTAAAACGCCAAGTAAATTTGAAGGATTGCGAGCTTGTCTTGCTATCAAAGACAGAGAGAAGCCTTATAATTGGTCAATTGGTCGGACTATAACATATAACTACCCAATCAGTGGTTTGGTTATAAAAGAGCAGACGTATAAGCTATAAATAGTTTTCAAGATGAGAATAAAAACCACAGGTACTTTGCGTAGGAGGCTTGCATGAATTTAAATGCATGGTTGGTTGATAAGATGCAAGAATTTAAAGGGGCATCAGCAGTGCCAGGATGGTCAGTGTTACAGCAAGAAACAAAGGTTTGACTGTACATAAATACCTACTCAAACGAACGTGTCGATTTGACGAGCTTGTCTTTCTCTGCATGGTTTGTAAGCTATATGTTCAGCTAGAGTCACAAAAATTAAGATACGATAAATAAATTCAGGGAAAATATAAATCACAAATTATAACGCATTGATTTGTGTTTCAAATTAGTTCTGGTGAATAAACTATAAAGAAATTCTATATCCACGAAAATAATGCAGCTAGATTTATAATACTGATGATAAGATTAATAACAAATAACAACAAACAAATTGAAAAAGAAATAATGGTACATAAAGCAAAATTCAAATCATGATTAATAAGCAGATAAAAATATACATACACACAATATTTATAATTACATGTACACTATAAGGATATCCTTAAAAATATTGGTTTGCCGTCACGAGACCCAAACTCTTAACTGCGGGTAGGATGGTAAACATTTTTTGTTAACATTATATTAAAATTCATGTACATGTATATGCTCATATGTTTACTAAAAACGAAAGGCGGGAATAAAGAACGAAGTTCCTTTTATTTTTTTGTAAAAATCACAAAAATCTTTGGAGGACGGGAAATTTTTAAAGGAGTCGATCGTATAAATGCATGCCAACATTCTTTTTATGGACGGCCTAATGTATAAATGTAAATGATAGAATACATGTATATCTTTCAGGTATCTGCGAATACAAGGGAACAAAAGTGAGAAAAATAAATAAATATGTATTATATGTGATGTTAACTGCGTTAATTAATTACAACTAATTACAGCAATACATATATCATAAAATTAGTCTTCGGTTCCATTTGAATGGATGAGCTATGTACAGTGCAACCTCTCCAAAGCAACACCCTTTGGGTGACGCAATATTATGTTGTTGTTGAGAGGTTGCTGCTCTAGAGAGTTTAAATCAATAGTCAATCGTACAGTGGGGAAAAACATGCTGTTGTTAAATGGTGGTTGTCGCTAACGAGAGGGCCGCTCTGGAGAGGTTGCACTGTACTACTGTACCGTCATATTTACATTTAGGCAAAACCAGACGTGTTCAGTGAATTCCCTTTTAACCGGTCGAGTCCGGGACCAGGTCATTTGGCCGGTTTAGAGTGGATGCCACTTCAGAGGGTTTTTTTATTGTATAGTAATGAAGTCGAGACCAGAACATTTGGCCGATTTAGATGGGAAACCGGTTTATAGGGGTACCGGTTTAGAGGGTTTCCACTGTAGATTGATCCATCGTCCAATTAAAGTTTATTGTTATTATTCCGACAAGAGTTTCAATCGTTTTAGTTCATTTTCAGCATTTAATGACAGCATACCGGAACGTATAAGATAATGTCTGTTGATATTTTTTATATTTAATTGTCGTTGTAAAATAAAACAGAATATAACAATGTGCAGCATTGATTGAGCGATTGGCACAAGATGTTGGCCAGGAACAAATATATGATTTTATTGAATCGTGTCAGACTTCCATACAACACATCCGAATTGACGTTTTCAGGCCAATATATTCAATGAATAGGATATCTGTGATGATTTAATGCCAACGTCTAAAACAGTGAATAATGTACACATGATCTATATACGTATTGTCAACTATGTATTCTTTGGGAAACGTGAGCCAATACCGCTCCCGCAGATTTTTAGGAGCTTGGACAGGGCTTATTTCAGACAACAATGTAGAAACATGCACTTTGTTGACGGATTATATCCCATGAAATTAGGTGGCACTTCACAAATGCAATAACGCTTACCCTTATAATTCATACGAATTCCACCTAAAAAATGAATACCCAATATCTACCACAGATCGCTGACGGGTTTCATGTTACGTACGTTGGTGAAAAGATAGAGAGGGATGTTACAATGGTAACAATGGGTTTACTGAACTAAATGAACCAAATTTGACTTATTCGGATGGCTGATATTTCGGATGCGAAAAAAAACGATATATTTCCTGTTTATTTTTTTATTTTAATATGTTCATGATAGGGACGCTATATTTTCTTAGAACAAAGGTGTTTCTGAGGTCTAGAGGTTATGGTATTTGACTAGTACAAATGTAATATCAAGCCCACACGGAATCAGGCAAAACGCACATGAGAAAACTGTCCAGCTAGCTTACGGAAGGTCGGTAGAACTATCCAGGGGTCTTTGACAATCGTCAAAGCTGGAAAGTCGCCAAATGACGTTAAACTCCAGAGAGAAAAAAACGACCGTGAACTATAAAAATAACCGATAGAGTCAATCATTTTTTTGTAAATTATACTGAAAATAGTCAGACTAGCAAACATTTCTTTGACTTCAGCATAATGATATTAAACCATTCCATAAAGTGTTGGTTTGTATTTATACGATTCAAACATTCAAACATCGCCCGACCCTAAAACATTTTAGCGATTTTCACACCAAAAAGGTCTCTATTCCAAGTTTTCATTTTCAGTATAATACACCCACACCAAAAATTGCCAACCTACCAACTCACTGATAAAAGTTTGGGTCACGAAAGCACTAACCAACATATATTAAGTATGGCCTTGCAGGACTAAAAAAGTCTTGACACGTTGTTATGTAATAAAATGAAGTATAAATACAGAAAACTGGTCCGAACATTAATCCCAGCTTTAACAGAGTTCTATGATCGTATTGAAGTTATGCCTAAGTGAGATGTTTTTACTACACTTGTCTGATGAATTCTCAAAATGTTTTTCACTGCCTGTGTTATACTTTCTATTTTATCTGTGTTAATAATCATACACATATTGAATTAGATGACCCTCCGAAGGCTGCGTGCTTAATCATATCGGAAACAGGGGTTATAACACACAGTAAAACTTCGATAATGAGACCACCTTCGGGACCCTAAAAACGGTCGTAATCATGAGGTGGTATCATTATCAAGTTGAATTATAGGGGAGCTATTTAAAGCCAGCCCGAAAATAAGAGGCCCTTATAACAAGGTGGTCGTAATATTGAGGTAGTCGCTATTTGAGGTTTCACTGTACAGTCAAACCTGTGTTTGTGGCCACCTTCGAATAATGACCACCCTGTGAATAAAAGCCATACTTTGAAAACCGTTACTAATTATTTGGATAAACTGACTTCCGAAAAAAGGCCATTTGCTAATAAAGGCCACATTTTGTCTTTCCAAAGGGCGACCTTTGTTCACAGGTTTTACTGTTTAGGCATAAACATTCTTGTTAAGATACCAGCGACACGTACATCCTGAGGTCGAGAGTGTTATGTATGAAATCATAAATTTATCAACATTGGATGAAACAAACTGTGTATCTTTGAATGTGAACTCAAGTCGTTAAGTAGGATATTAATTGCAATATCACATATGTGTTCGTGACTAGTACAATTAATCTCGAGATAAGATTAGAGGCAAACTGGTGGTTGTCCTAACGAGTCATCAACTAACCTAAATTATACAACAATATGTAAGATAAAGTACTATAAAATATACATTGATTCGACCGGAACTGCTAAAATGAAAGTAACTGCGTATTATAAATTCGTCTTATACTACGTAATGCATCACCACACAATAAGAAGAATGTAGAACAAATCTTGACATAACAATAAGTATAAAGAATTACTTATGCCATGAATTTATTCCACGGCGTAAACCAAATTACATACAACTGTTTTTTGCAATGTTTGCGAACCATTAACAAAAATCTTACCTTTAACTAACTACGTAAAGTTTTCCGCTGCTTCACAAACCAAGTGAAATACGTATAATGTGAACAATGTTTATTTACGTATGTTTATTAAGTAAGTCACACCATTATGAGAAGTACTTATTGCATTTGGAAATCCAGTCCGGTTTTGTTTCAACATCATATGACAGATCGTATACATCGGGGATTGCCTCCCTTAGATTTCATATCTAACAATATATTTACATCACACTACTTGTGTATGTACTCGTAAAATGTATGAGTGGAGTCTTAACGCTTTTTACAGGTGAAGGTCGTCATAGAAACCTTCACTATAAAACACAAGAAATGTAATGTTTCTAGGTACATTCTTAAACGGTTTGAAAAAAGAATACATACATTTGTATTCAGATATCTGTATCAATGTATTAATTAATTCAAAGAAAAGTCGACATTCAGTGTATGTAGGCAATGGTGTCATTTAAATACACATTCTAAAAATGTACATATTCATAACAAAATGAATTCATATCATTATTCAATACAGCAGAGCCTGGTTATAAAGAATTCATTTTGGACCCGACTAATTTCTTCATTATACCTGTTATTTCGCTCAGTCCTTTACGTAATTAAATGAATGTATTTGGTTGGTAGAAATGAGTTATTTATACATATACTTCACAATATCCAATCATTCGCTAAAACTTTGTATTACTGTTGCATGTAGGTATAAAACTAGTTGGACTTATTCTAATAGGACTTGGCATTGACCGCGAATCACTAAGTGCGTACGTACAGACGTGCTGTGTGACTGTCGTAAAGAAGACGTACAGTGTTACTGTCGTAAAGAAGACGTAAGTGTGTGACAGCACTAAAGAAGAAGTTTTGTATGACTGTCGTAAAGACGAAGTACCACGTAGCTGCCGTAAAGACGAAGTGCTGTGCGGTCCATAAAGAAGAGTTATCAACAAAAAAGTACATCCCAAAATAACGAGATCTCTAAAATATCTACGTTTACCGACAAACAAACAATGCATAATTGCAACAAAGTATGTACTTGAAGAGATTGACAAGAAGCGTTAAAAATACGTTCTACTATACAAAAAATAAACAAAATAATGAACAATGCAACCAGAAAACTGCAGAGCAGTAGTCAGGTAATATCACCAGAGTATATAAACCATTAGAACGTAGCAGATTAAGTAAAGGTTTGCGACACACACATAATCACTGTACACAATATTCCAGTATGAAACATGGGGTACTAAAATGTTATACTTCTGTGCTAAGACATACAATCATTTATATTACTGTCAACAAAATTCTGTCTGAGGCAACAAAATGTCGACAAATAGACAATATGATAATAAAATAATATCTTCATTACCATGGTAACATTCGATTAACTCATTTGAAATAAATAACAATACAATGATGAATCATCTACATAAACTCAAAGCAATCTTGAAATACTGATAGAATATCGCACGTATGTGACGTCACGTTGCCATAGTGATGAGATATCATACTAATTATATGTGACGTAGTCAAAGAAATGGGATATCACATTTGAGATGTCATGTTGTCATGGTGATGCAATATAATACTAATGTGATGTCATGAGGTCATTGGGATGTCATACCGCACCAATGTAATGTAGCATTGTCATAGTGATTATACATGTATATGGTTACAGCAACAGTTAAAGCCTCAAGTATAAGTTATGTAGTAATAACAGACAATGAGAGAACCATGGTGATAACTTATTATAAATCATTCTCGTAGTCGTTACTGTTTCAAACATAAACTATGGTAATGGTACAGTGACGTCAAAATGTTTTTTGGCTCCTATAGTAATATAATTTTACACCCGGGTTCAATGCCGCACCAACAGCCAGGGTCATTTGGCGACCTGCCCAGGTGGAGCTTTAACGGTGAAGGAAGACCCCCATCTAGGGGGTACAGTGATCCCTCCCTAAACAACACCTCCAAGAACCGATTCCCTCAAAGAAACGAGAGTAAAAAGCACACATACACATAATAAAAAAACCTGTAGCGAATGTATCAGTTCCCTCCAAACAACAACTCCCTCCAAAAGAACAGCCTTTTTGCGACTCCGTCAGATGTTGCTTCTTGGAGGGAGCGCTGTACTAACCAAAGACTATACCCACTAGACCACCATGTCGATATAAAACGTTGAAATCCATACAGAATAATAGCAAGAATATGTTTGTAATGTTATCATATAATTCGTGTCTATGAGATAAGAAAAGGTCTCATAGTAATCGAAATGAACGATTTTTATCAAGGTTTCTCATAGACGAAAATTAGATCTATTTAAAAAATATGCAGAGAAATATTATCACATTAAACACAACGCTAAGATGCTCGATGAATAAGATTTAAATTATTTTGGTGAACATGTCCATTACTGCACGGAATGACGTCATTTTGTTGACGTTGACGTTGCCGGTGGCGTTCAAGACGGAGAATAACTCTGTCCTGACTGGCAATGTCTGACATTGATAAAACAAATAAGTACACCATCAATAACGATCTAGATATTGACCATGGAGCAGATAAACAGGCTAAAAGTTTCCATAATCCAATTGAGTATCCAAATAGTCCAACTGAAATAAACAAAAATGAACATAATTCATAAAATTGAAATGTTGAACTGGTTTTATAGAATGTAATCGGAACTAGATTTCCTGAAGAAATATATAACATGGCATTTCAAGTTGAATTTTCCTGGCTTTCATGGTATTTCAAGTTTTATTTCCCTGGCTTTGGGTGCGGAGCGAAACACTAAAGATAATAGTCAGTATTGTTCACTTCACTTTTGATCTAAGTCCGATTTAGTGTCATAGATTTACATTTGATCAATGACTTTTCTCACAGTCCTTCCCTTGCCATTCGGTCCTTTAATTCCACTTGATCCCTAACTATTTCAGGTCCCCCCTTCATTTTACGCTTTCCATTTCACACGGCCAACCAAGTTTAATTTGCTCCCCACCCCCTTATATTGTTCCTCTCATATGGACAACCAAGTTTTATTTAGCTCCTCCCCTTTCATATTGTCCCATCCATTTCATGCCACCAACCAAGTTTTATATAGTTTCATGCGATCAACCAAGTTTCTTTTAGTCGCATCTTTTCATTAAGCCCCCTTCAGTTTATTTGGACTACGCCATTTCACTTACTACATCAAGTATTACTTGGTTACCTCCCTTCTCAATTGGACCATCTTTAAAATCGCTAAAGATCATCGTTGGAAGTTCATGATTAATAACGCAACGTTCCGATGGTTATTGCTTCCATTTATATAACAAAAAACATGTACTTAGTAAACAAATACTTAAAATGATAATAAACACTACTTACATTGAGCTCCAGGTGTAAACGAGCAGAGATACAACATTAACAAAAATACATGATTACCATACACCCATAGATTGGTAAACACCTGCAAATAGCGGAGAAACACTTCAAAATTACATTCGTATATTATACATAGTCATAATCAATACACCTAGAACAAAATTTCATGCAGAAACAAAATTACAGTCAATTCTAGTTCTCATAATATACTAAAAAAGCATTGTCAACACAAAGAAAAAACAACACACCATGGGCGTAGACAGGGAATATAAAATAGTATACACGCCGAAGGCGTGCACGAGTACCGAAGGTACGAGGGGGGGGGGTGCACGAAGGGGGGATTTCAATCTTGATTTTTGTCTTCTGAAGACGAACTGGCAACATTGACCTACGTGGGGATTTTTTACATTACGCACGTGCGTAGGAAGAGTAATGGTAGTTACGCCCTTGCACAGTGCTTCAGAAGTCTTTGGACAAAACAGGTTTGAAGAAGTAAGGTCTGATTAAAAAAATCTTGGAAATGAAGTGAAGTATAATTGAATACATGTAAAACTACAGCTTCGCAGAGCACCTATACTTTTAACCAAAATTCTAAGTTAAGAAGGGGCATATCTCCGAAAACATAGCTTTCAGAATAATGTCCATTGTCTTGCAATTGTGCCTTGTCATGATAATCAAGTATTCTAAGTATCATGTTGATACCTTTGATAGTTTTCAAATCATTCTATTAAATAGCAAATTTAAGAACTCCAAAAACATGGATAACTTTCAGAATTATGCCCCTTGTCTTGCAACTGCACCCTTGTAATGATAATCAAGTATTCCTAGTGTCATGTTGATATCTTTAAAAGTGTTTAAGTAATGGGCTATATTAAAGTCTTTGCACGACAAAGACGACGATTTTGAAGACAACGACGACCCAGCGGTAATAATAGCTCGACTTTTTTCTTCGAAACAGACGAGCTAATAAAACCAACTATCAAAAGTGACTTTATTGCACAACATGCTGCCAAAAAGACGCGATTCTGTAGTGTTTGTAAACATAATATAATACATATATTCTATTCACTCATGCTGATTAATCAGTTACGTAGTATATATCCATAATTTACTGATAATTTACATAATAATGATTTATTCACTTTATCAAATGCATTTTCACATCCATGAGAATACTTCTTCAGGAATGAAAACTATTATTTATCGCCTCAAAGCTATCATGGATTTGTATTTTATGAGCATTGAAAAATAACTTACTTTTCTGTTAAAGTATATGTTAAGAATCCAGTCATCTTTCCTCGTGTAATCGTTGGCTTTAAACATAGCAGCGCTGAATCAAGATAAGAAATTGTTACAACTTGACAAATTAACAGTAATACAATTATTCAGACATATAATTATAATATTACATGCTAAAATTCCGTACATATCGATTTCAGTTCTATTGTGATAGAAGCGTTTCTTTGTAACAAATTTCTTTCGATTGCAAGTACTCAGTACCTATAAAATGTGCTTAAACCTTTGCAAGGGATTACCCACAACTACCAAGCTGACTGGTAGACTTATCATGGTATAACCATACAACCCACACGTATTTCTTCAACATGACAATTAAACCATAAATAGAATTTTATTCAATAAGTCTTACTAGTGCCACAATTATTAGTTGAAATAGACCAAAACTGAAACTGACCAAATTACATAGGTTATGAAGTAACACAAATTCATTAGTCTTCTTGATAGGTCAATGGGCTACTAACCAGTGTCTCATTATGAGCCACTTTTGGTTTGTTTATGCTCTGTTTTCTTTGATTGTGGGTTTTGGGGGTTTGTGTTTGTGAATTTCTTCCGTGTTTGTGTAAAATGTTATATTCGTTGCTATGTACGGAATGTTTTAATTTCTATTCACACAGTGCAAGAATGTATTCTGCCAACATAAGGTTTTGAGTCAAACACAATTGGCAATGCATGATACTTTGTCAATTATACACCGTAATGCTCCAGTGTACAGTAATTGATTTAATCTTTTTTTCTTTTTGTGTTATTTACGTGAACCATTATAAAATATGTATGAATGTAAACACCAGTAACTTCCATGTTTATTTTTGTCGTATATATCTGGAAATTAACACACGCTAACAAATTAACACATAAAATTATACTAATTCCTAGTCAACTTGTTACGTCTGTACATTTCTATGCTACTGTGCATGCATGTATTTTAATATGTTGCTCTTACGGGCCTCGGTGCCTATTGAATCAGAAATAATAAAACATCTATTTTAATTAACTTACTGCTGATAATTAGTCCACTGAGCAGCAATATCCACGATTGTTACAAATTGAAAGTATACAATATATTGTGGGTATATTGTACCTAACAAAGTACATATACATAAGACAGTCACTTCATCTATAATTATATCCAGTATCATGCCATATATGGAAGCTGAAATAAAAAACTAAAATGAATTTTGTATCAAACAGTTAAACAGTCAAATCTATGAACAAATGTCACCCTTGGGAAAGACAAAATGTGGTCTTTATTGACAGATGGCCTTTATTCGGAGGTCATTTGTTCTAAATAATCAGTGATGGTTTCTCAAAGAATGGCCATTATTCATAGGGTGGTCTTTACTCGGAGGTGGCCACAAACACAGATTTGTCTCACCAGAATAAGTATAACAAATAACGTTGAATGTTACGCTGTTTGGTGAACAACACCTCACATAAAAGGTACAAGTAATTGTTTTATGGAAAAATAACAATACAATTTGTCACGAATGTTTAAACATATTAACGAAGAATTACAGCAAGCGTGAGTTTATACTGTAAATATACAATGCATGAACAGACTTTGTTTATATTTTGTCCCATTTCAACTTGATGATGATACCATCTCCGTCATAATTAAGACCACATTCTTAGTTCCAAACGCTCATTTTAACAACAATGTTCACTGTTATCCAAGTTATTCATTCACGAGTAACTTTGTTTTTATTTGAAGTATACGAGATGTCACAATATGCAATATACAAGTACAAATAAACATATTATAAATAAAAAATATTACACTCCCCAAACTCCCAAAGCCCAAAACCTATCCAACACACAGAACCATATAAAATGGGGACGAAACACAATCTGCACGCACCTTGGAACGCTCTGTAGCATGGCTACAGGGAGTTAGACTAGATTTTAGTACCCAACCTCACACTTACCTCCAGGGAAATAAATAAAAAATAAATAGATAAATAAATGGATAAATAAATAAATAAATAAATAAATAAATGGATGGATGGATGGATGGATGGATGGATGGATGGTTTTATTACTCTGGTTTAGATATCTGGCTGAGTTGCCATCAATTTCATCCAACGCTACACTGAAGATGTAACATAAAGCCGCAAGCTGGTAGGCGTCCTCACGAGAGAGTAACACAAAGAAGCCCAGAAATACGATCCTTATGTAATCTGAAAAACAATACATCCAGATTTATCATTTTATTTTTATTTGTTATCTGTTTAATTCAAAAGTAGTTACAAGAAGTGAAATCAAGATGGACGAAGTATAAACGAGCTGCAAATCTATGCTACGTTTGTTTCTTAGAACACTCACTAACGACGTTGGGTGCGTAGTAAATTTCTGTTATGCAAGAGATAAGTATGATATATACATGTATTGAAGGTTTTTTTTACTTTTTATTTTCAAATCATCAACAAAAATTAACATTTATATTTGACATCAAACTCTTAAAATAACGGTACAAGTTGCCATTACATATTACCATTATGTTATATCAATCTGGAGAGGAATCCCAAATAATAATATGCTTGTATATCCATATCCATATTTTGTAAGTTTGTATAAACATGTTTTTTTGTATCCATCCAAATTATGCCCCTTTAAGACTTGATAGAATTACTCACCAATAATATTAGGTACAAAGAGGAAGACATTCTCGGTATAGAAGAGGGCCTTGATATCTGAAATATTGATACGTGTATTGTAGATCAGTATCTTAACATAATACATGTACATAAAATAAATAAAAACGTGACATTATGTAAAAACATTGAAGTAAACTTAAGAAGATACGATTCTTCATATTTTGCCAGCATTTTCTCTCGCCCATTTTTGTATAAATGGATATGTCTTTCCAATACGAGAGTCTGATTAGTTATTTCAGATTCTAATGAAATGTTGACAGAATAAGATTAAGGATATATTTGTATTTATAAAATATAAAAAAAATAAAATATAAAATTCCGCGTTCATTAGCTCTCCATTGCCCGTCTTTTCTTTTCGCACGTCTCAAACAAACCTTAACCTATGTCGTATTTACACATGTACGAAAATCGACGCACTTGTTAGTCTGTAAGAGGCGTAATTACGCAATCCCAAAACATGGAAATGAATCAGGTTTTCAATTCCACATTGAAAATAATCATCTTCCCTATTTTATCAAGTTTTGCGAATTTTCAATTTACGTGTGACGTCCCCAAATCTTGCAGCTGATTTATGACGTAAAATGACGTCGAGTTCCTCTTAAAGTGGAAAAACGTACATTTTTCTAACATAAAGATTGGTGATTTTGATGAATTCATTTAAATAGCCCAAATTTCACACTGTCACTAAAAGAATGCAAAAAATAAATGAGAGTCACCGAATTCGATATTGCGATATTTTCATTTTCATGCCGGAGTTTCTCATGCCCAACATAGATACGTCAATTTCACCAATTAATTATAGCATTGTTTTGTTAAGCAATATTGAAAGGTTCACGCTCATATAAAAATTTACACGATTGTATTATTTCTTCAATTAGAAAGTGAAGTATTTACATATAATATATAACAATCTTGTAATAAAACAAAGAATATGGGATTGGATACAGTACGCTCTGTAATGTCATTAAACATTTCATATCTATCTCAATAGCTTATCTTATTACATTTTATTCAAGCATGAAACAAACAAAGAACATTTGAAGTGCAGTATGAACCTAAAATATAAAATTACTCTTCAGTTACTATTATATTTAGAATATACCTCAATAATTCAGCTATTGAAACAGGGCGATTCAACGACAATGACCGGCAAGGACATTAATGTATTCAATTCAACATTAATATGATCGAAAATCCTCATCACTTTTCTTATTCGTCCAAAATATATTATCAACAAAATAGACAAAGTCTGTTACACAATCTAGATCAATCTGTATGGATGACCTTCATCTGCATTGTTTGTTTATATGCTTTGACTTTTATGATCACATCAAGATAAACGTATTTTCCTAATTATCGAAATAACAGTCAGTTTAAATTAGATAATATCACTATTCTTTTTTAGGACTTTGAATGCACAACTATGATCCATGATTTATGTGTATGGCTTTAAATATGTATGTATTCAATGACGAATAAATGATTCTGTTCAGTTCTGTTCTGTTAAGCAAGATTGATCAATAATAGTATACGCAATTTACATTACATCTGTACATGTCATTATAAATTTCACAGCTACTGCATGATCATAATTAGGTTTAAACCAATTATCAAGTTTAAAGATATCGGCAAAACATCTAAAGCATTTTTTTTATTATCCTGGTAAAATTAAATTAATTTCATATTCAATTCATTTCAGATAACGACCCCGCAATTTGCAACAAATTCTATCATTACCTTCTGAAGAATAAAACAGTTGACAGTCTAACTTTATTCACTCAGCACATATGTATACATGTGATATGAGAATTATATACAGATGTTACAGAAAAATAGCATACGGTAGTGTGACTGCGGTTTACAAATCTCAGACAACAATAATAATACAATAATAGATATTTACGAATTGCTTACAGTTAAAAGGTTATACATTCTGCCAGGTGTTTTTATAATGAATAAGCACTTAATTAAGAAAAATAGATAATTTCAATAATTAACTACGCTCTCGTTGATTCATTAATTTACAAAATGTATGTATATTTTTGTTTAGATAGTTGGAAATAATCGAGATCGGCGGGGTATGACTAAACAGCGGATATTGCCCACATCCGGGGATACAGTGCAACCTCTCCAAAGCAACATCTTTTGGGAGACGCAAATTTATGACGTTGTTGAGAGGTTGCCGTTCTAGAGAGGTAAAATAAATAGGCACATCGTACAGTGGGGAAAAGCATGCTGTTGTTGATGGGAGGTTGTCGCTCAAGAGAGGGCCGCTCTGGAGAGGTTGCACTGTTTATGCAAATATACGCAAATACAGCCATTCTTGTATTTGTATCTGTATCTACATAAATACACTGCAGGACCTTGTCGGTATGTAAGCAACGGGAGATGGGAATATATACTAGATGGAGGGCTCGTCTGAAGCCCTGTACTGTCACTGCGCACACTACACTATTATCTAGTAAGTTCCAGTCTATAGTGGTTCTAGGAAAGACAGAATGTTTAATAAAATCTTAGATGTAAAGGTCTTAAAGCACCCGTGATGGTTAACACTTTGCCGATGAATGATATCACTGATAGAATCGTGAAAGGATTGAGCTTTGATAAATCTCTTACCACGGGACCAGATAGGTATTAGCAATAACGGCTGACATCAGCCCCTTATCCACCTAGTAGAAGCCTCGAATTATTTCTTCTGTTTTGGAGTGGTGGTAGATCCAATTAATTAAGCATCCTGGTTAACACAGCCTCTTTCTCTCTGATCTGTAGTCATTGGTGATAAATCTCGCACAGCGCCGTTGTACCATCACGAGTTTATCAATGTCCTTCTGGATTCCAATGTAGAACGGATCAGTGATAGATAAGCAGTCTTCTTGCGGAGTGGTGGGCAGTGTTTCAAGTTGCGTCGTAAAATCCAAGGGTAGAGATAGCTTTGTTTGTTGTCTTGTTAATATGACTACTGAACTTCAGGTTGTCCGAGAAAATTACTCCAAGGTAAGTGTGTAAGTGTTGTCACTCACTTGTTGTAAAATGTGACTATTCAGCTGGAAGAAATGGTTGAGTCTGTTGTTGATACTCATTACATAACCCTTCTTGGCATTAAACCACATACCCCACGGCTGGACCAAACTCTCTAGTGCTACCAGGCTTTCTTGTAACTTAATTTAATCTTGTAGAGTTTTGACGATTCAGAGAAGACATTCGTCAGCAGAAAGACGCACTGTTGGTGTTACGCATTCCGGAAGGTCGTTGTTGTGACATAAGAAGCAGAGTGGACTCAATACAGTGCCTTGTGGGACTCCATAGTTGACTTCACCGATTCTGAGGTCTCACCATCAACAACATCCTTCATGGTTCTGTTTGTAACCAGGAGTTGATTTCACATCAATAACATAAGATTTCATCTAGTGGAGTAGGCTTTCATGTGGTACAAAATGTCAAACGCCTTGAAGAAGTCAAGAATAATAAGGTCAATTTAAGATCCAAAGTCATGGTGATGATGAAGACTGGGAGTAGTAGTAAGTAGTTGTGATTCGCAGGAAAACCCAAATCTCAGGTCATGGTTAAGAGAGGTGAGTATGGTATTTCTCTCAAGATGGTCTGGAATATGCTTGCAGACTAGTGTTCTAGTAATTTGCTCGAAACGCATGTCAGGGAGACTGGACAGTAGTTTTCTTCCACATGGGAGTAGCCTTTCTTGAAATCTGGAACCTGGTTTGCTGTATGCCAATCCGATGGTAGCTTCCCGAAATTAAGTATTTTCATGAACCATTAATATGACTGCATGACGGAAGAGAGGAAATTAATAAATATTTTATAACAGAGGAGTATTTCCGCTCATATTCGTGGATATGGGCGCCTAGTGTTATTTCCTTTTTAATATAATTTACTAAATTACACAGTACCAATGTGTTAAAAATACATGTAGATAATTGCTCAGTACTTAAATGCGCTATTTAAGTGCCTTACTAGGGAAGAGAAACGATCAAATATTGTTGTACAGGAAAGTCATTTACGATCATATCCGCAGTTATGGGTCCGATTTGAGAAAAGAAAAGGCCATATATGTGACTAAATAGGAAATTCAATTCCGAACGAGTTACTCGGTTTAGCGTAATTAAACTTTCTGGTTTTTTTGGTTGGCAAGGACGTAAATATTTGAATGAATCTTAAATTTCAAGACTGCTATTATTTTTCTTTATATTTTGTCTCCATTTTTTTCTTATCACCAAATACTAGAACTTTAGATTTTTTTCATAATTAATACTAAGCTTCCATTCATTACAATAGGTATTAAATGAATTCAGGCAACTAATTAACTTTTCTTTAGAATTAAAAAATGACAGTTACTCGGCATTGAGTAAAACGATAAGTTTGAATAATAATTCAAAGTCTACATTTTCTAAGTCAATACCAGAATTATTATCATTTTATAGAAAATTTTCAATATCGTTGTGAAAAAAGTAAAAATAAAATTGGAGAAAGATTTTCTTCTTGTCTAAGACCCGTTTGGCAACTGAAAAAAATCACAAGTTTTATTATTTAAAGGTACCTATGATTTGATACTGCTGTACATGTTTTCCACATAATATGTCAAAAAATTACCATGAATATTATAACTTCTAAGTTTATCCCACAAACCTGCTCTCCAAACTAAATCAAAAGCCTTTTGGAAATCAACGAATGCACAAAAAAGTTTATTTTTCTTTGATTTAAGTATATCAGAAAGAATATGCATAAAAACATTATAAATTGTGTAAAAAATGGGAAAATAATTTTAGTACATCTGTATGAAAAATATAAGTTACCCCGCAATCCAGTTCTAAAATATTCCACGACAGATAGTCTAAGATAAAAAAAAAATATCAGAGCCAAATAAACAGGTTTACATACAGTCACACCAATATACAAATAAGACAGACTTATAGAGGTATCATTTTTTAATACCAGTACTATATACACTGCCAATCTCTTGAATGCTATCATGAAAGAACGCGACTTTGAAATACCTAAAAAATATATAGAGGTGAAAAAGGACTCCAACTTCATAAAAATAATACAAAAAAGTGCATGCCAATCTTAAAACCTTTAATTTTGTAATGTAATTGGGGCAAATTTGATCTTAGTGTTCAATCTACACCAAGCAGTGTCCCTGTCTAGACCGAGCTTCAATGTGGCCTTTCTAGCCCACAAGCTTTTCAACAAGGGGCTATTTGAAAAAGAATGGGGGCCAAAACTCAAAATGAAGAGTAGAAGTTCTAAAATTCGCGCACCCTGTGACAAACGGATTGTTCTTCACCATTTTCAAGCATACCGAACTTTGCATGAATGGTTTGGCGCCGTCGTGAACAAGCCAGTTTTTAAATCGCTTGTCTGTAAGCCATTTCGTTTGAAACCGCTTATCGTACGATTTGGAAGGGTCCGGGTCAGACTGACTTGTGGACGAATCGAGATCGGTATTTTCAACTGGTTCTTTTTCCGTAGACTTTGATTTTTTGGCCGCATTCGGCGAAGAAAGTATGAAATTCTTTTTCATCTTGCGGTCTAAATTTAGCAACTAGGTAGCTGAGAGGAAAGCTATGGCAACCGACTGGTTTACAGTATGCGAGTGTAACTACACTACACTTGAAAAATAAATAAAGCCCAGTCAGCACGTGCACGCTTTATGAGCGGAAAGCATAAAAAGACCCACAAGTACTTAAACACACATCGTTTATGTTTTTATGTTCACGGCGAGTGCGTCCGTCGGGCCCAAAGTAAGATATGTTTTCCGCCCGTGGTCTAGAATGAACACTGAATCTGTATGCCGGAAATGCCTCAAATATACATTTGTTTATACACATCTCAAGGTGTTCCTAAAGTAACATTTACAGGTATCAACTTCAACCTAAATCAGGACCAAAAGTTTATCATTTCACAAAAATAAAAAATATGTATTATTTGAAAGAAGAAAAATATTTTTTTAATCACCATTGGAGCGAATGTGATATTTCAATTAATAAAAGAAATATGTTGGTATAAAAATTTTCCTCCTATACTTTCCAATTGTAATTTTATTGACCACTGACGATCGTGAATGGACTTAAAGTTGGACATGTTTAAACCTTTATGGCGTGTTTAGTTTATTCCTTATCCAATTAAATCATATGATGTTAACAAATAATAAAAATGAACTTGTATTAAAGACTTATTAATAACTTTGGTTTATCTTACAATTTCTTACGGATAACAAGATGCTGTATTCAATAAACGCATATGCCCCGGTGGCATGCTTGACAATAGATTTTGAATCCAACGATGTCAATGTGTAAAAGTAGAGCAAAGTTTCAAATATACATAATTTCCCCAAATATTCCATATCAGAAAAATAGCCAAGTCTAACTGGTATACTGAGCCAACATATAAAACTAAAATCAATAGAGTAGATCCCGAGGGCCTAAAAATACCCTGGGCCCGTATTCACAAACCAACAAAATGAAAAATATCTTAGAATATCGAAATTACATATACCTTGTTCTCGCCAATTATTACTAACGTTACGAGAATGTTTTTAACGTTTGTCTAAGAGCGAAAATAAATCGAAGAAAAATTCTTGGATCGAAGATTTTTATCTAAAAAGTTAAATCAAAGTGCGAGGTTTCTTAACTTTAGGAAATTTTCTTAGGTAAAAACAAAACGAAAATGAATGTCTTGTCGAACTTATTACTTTACTATATCTGCATAGATTTCGGAAACAGTCAACCAATTTCTGTAATTATTGGCCTTTTTACGCTTCATTATTTTTACTCACTAGTAAATTGTGAGTGGACAGAATGCTTTTATGCGATGTACTGCAAATCAACTATACCTCAAATAGATTGATAGAAGAGTAATGGAATGTCGAGATTTTTTTCGCAACAGTGACCTAAGTGGTCACGGGTAAATGAAAGCTTTGATTCCTTAAAATAATCACCTAAAATACGATTTCTTTAACAAAATAAATGCTTATCAAGGCTGTATTTGAGTAGGGTTTACTACTTGAATGTAAAATTATCAGCAGTGACAAACATTTCTGAGTGGTATTTAATCAATGCTGCTGAAATGTGTCTTGGTCGTTTTTGTGCAAGGCTTTCTTTCGTTTTTTTTTTTTTTTTTTTTTTTTTTTGATGATCACAGACACGGAAACAGTAAGAGACCAAGCAGATCTTACAACCATAGCAAATATTCTATTTTCATGGGGATGAAAGGACAGGACACAATTCAAGATTCAAGTACCAGCTTCGTAAGATCAGTATATATCCTCTCGTTCATATTGAACACTCGTGTACTTGTACATAAGATATCATTGAATATATATAACGGTAACTTTGGGGCGTCAGAATTGAGATAGCAAGTGTTAAAGAAAAACACATTTTTGCCATAAGCTGCGTACTTTATACTTAATACTTTATTTGATTGTGCCTTAAAGAATAACATCATAAAAAATAACGAAATGACAAACAAATGAATTTAATAGTTTATATCAGATTTTAAATGAATATATCTCTATGACCCTGTTTGTAAAGAAGCTAGTTTTATACCGTATACATGATCAACAATCGGGTGCATGTACAACTTTGAGACCTAAAATGCCAAATGTATACATAAAATTGCATCAAATGTATGGTATTTTTATTATTCGGCAGATTAAACACACCCGCAAGATATAACGAAATGGGAATTCCGCGGACCCCCCCCCCCGACAACGGTAAATTCCACAACTATTTTTTTCAAATTAAGATTTTTTTGTCTTAGAATACGCTGAGGGAAAATTTAAATTGGAAATTAAGAAATTTCTTACATCTTAGTCAAAATTTAGGGTAAAGAAAC
This sequence comes from Lutraria rhynchaena, assembly GCA_008271625.1. Lineage (NCBI taxonomy): Eukaryota > Metazoa > Mollusca > Bivalvia > Venerida > Mactridae > Lutraria > Lutraria rhynchaena. The sequence goes on along the minus strand of VIBL01000001.1, from coordinate 10,627,672 downwards.
TTTTAACTTAGAAAACTAAGATTGTTAGTGAATACGGTCCCTGGACTTTAATAGAACATAAAATACATGTAGGTACTAAATTTACAAAATAAACTATTAAAGAAACTAGCAGTCGCGGTTTTTATATTGCCATTGGTATTTATTTGAAAGTACTCCAAATGACTATTTTGTATAAGAATTGTTACAGAATTGACTGAAAATCTGACGCATCAAATTTAGCAAAAACAAATTTATTTATCAGATATTTTCGTATAAGATCTAATGGGAGCGTCATATTCAAAGACACATTTATAATGGTGAGGAGTAACATATGTCGATCGTAGACAAAGCGAAATTTGAATTTATAGATTTAATTCGTTGAACGAATGTCCTTTTGTAATAGTAGTGTAGTCCGGCTCAATAAATTTTGCTATTCTTGAAAAATTAAGCGACCCAAAATTACCCTACAAAACATTGTATTTCACGCTTGATAAATTGCACGCGTGCTGTTACTTATACAGTGATACATGAACATGTGCACAACGCACAGATACAGCGCTTGAAAACTGATATTCGTGTCACTGGAACGATATCATCTGTATGACTTTTGTACTAATTTCTGACAGACTCAACATTAATATTAAGATGGTAGCATAAGAAATTATTTCCCAGTTACTTCATTAATTTAACAGAGTAAGTATTAAATTAATTAACACTCGGAACAACATAAGAGCCCTTACCCCAACGGTCATCCTCGCATTTTTTCATCATTAGCAATAATGTCCGAGTGTAAGAAAATCGTAATCTACAACTGCTTTATCATAACAACAAGAATAACGTGTTCAGTTTGAAAAAATACATAGCTTCATAGTTTCCACACGAAGCACGTGTTACTGTTTTGAGTATCACTATATTGAATTGAGTACGTTCGTATTATGACTGCGAGGCTGTAGGTCGTCTTTTTAGTGTCTTGATTTTTGCAAAAATTACGTATCACTATATGATCAAGCTGTAACAGACATGTTTATATCTGTTTCATACTCTGTTGTATTACATACACTGTGGTACGATTCAAACTGGTACGTTACGTTATGGAAAAAACCGAAAAATCACTTTGGACCATCCTAATCTGAATCACTTAAAATATGCTACACTTCTTTGGCCGTTCGAATTCCTCCATATGGCCATTTGTAATCATGTAAGTTAAATTAAATCGATCCTTCCTTATAGTGATAAATATATAATTAAATTAGTAATTCATTCTTGCTAAGCTGACTGGATGTCACTGTGTGTCGTTAAGTTCCTTCGAGCGCTTTCACCTTCATTAATAATAACATACTGCAGAGAATACTGATGAAATTATACGCTTTGATCATGAATTTGTCAAACTTTTAAGTTATTATCAACATATATAATTTATACATTCTTGAATGATATGTAAGCCGCCTTCTCATCTGTATTCTCAGTGCTTTGATTTACCTCATGCATTGTGATACAAGGGGTCGTAAATACGGCTAGATTGCGTCGCATTTTAAACATTCCGCTCCGCTGTAGGTTTGGAGAAGAATTGCCGAAATCGTACCATTATCGCGATTTAGAATTATTTTATTACACCTACGAAGGTATTATACCTTTAACATATTATTTAAAGTATTGTTGTATGGGTATTAAGTTGTTTAGTAGAGCAGTAATGGATTTCATTAAGTGCTCTTTTTCGGACAATATTATTCGGATAGCACGCGTGGTATCAAATACAAAGTACTTTTCCATGAACAATTTAATTCCGTCTTAATGAATTTATTTATTCGAAAAGCACATAGATTTATAAGAACGGTCTTGAGTATACTTATGATAATATCATTATTGGTTTTAATCAGTGTTTTTTTTGTTTTTGTATCAAATATTCAGGTATCACAACTTGTTTTCTGACTTAAAGTTTAAACTAACTAAGAATTCACGTTTTTCATATACATTTACATTAATTGTTAAACAGTTCATTCTTCACACAGAAGTTTTTGTAAAATGACCATATGCTTGGTATTTATCGAATTCTCTGCTAATTGTCTTGCCCACAAACACTAATTATTTAGATAAGCAGTGGCTTGGACACATACATTCACAGGGTTTTCCCTAGTTTTCTTTATTTGGGAGTCACAGGACTCGTGCTTGTCATTTTGGGGGTCCCTGGTAAATTTTGCCCTGCCCCCATATAGAAAAATCATGTTTGGGAATTAGAACTCCCAAAAAAACACGAAATGTTCTTTGAGTTGTTTTCAATTTTGATTCGTCCATGGTTGCCCTTCACGTCATTTTAACAACAAGTAAAAATTCTTTACTCCCTTATATAAAATTAATAAACGGTGCTCCGACATAGATCTCAGGAAAAGTGAAATGTTCATTTTACGGGTCCCAAAGATGCATGGTAGTTGAAAATATGGGGCACGGACGAAAAAGAAGTATCAGGGAGGCAGGTTTTCTGTGTCAGGGAAAACCCTGCATTCATGAGGCAGTTGTACTGATCCATCAAGGTGCCATGTATTCAATGAGTCATAATTGTCATTTCAGATTTTTTTTCAAACCATCAATCAAAATGTCCGAAGAAAACCAGACTTTTGATGTTGAAAGCTTCAGAAATCCAAATGAAAGTAATACTGAATGGAAAATGAGAAAACGATTCCTTCTGGCTCATCATGATAAACTTGACATGGATAGACTTGTTTGTCTTGCTAATTGTTACGTTAATGTGGAAGTTTATGGATGCGAGTAAGTTGTACATTTTATATACCATTCATTGTGAAAATGAATACATAGTTTTTGACTAGGTTGTACCTTCTACAGAGACGATGTGTAGAGAAATTTTAAGATATTCTAGAAGCCTGCATGTTTTTTGTTTTAAGAAACCACCTAATTTTGATTCACATTTTGTATTAATTAATTTATTAAACTGTCAGAAGCTGATTAATCATAATGTGGAAATATTTTCAATACATATGGCCATTTCTTCACAACAGTAATTCAATTACCAAATCAGTTACTACAAATGCCCCCCCCCCCCAAAGTTTTTAAGAATAGCTTAATATATAGCTTAATAAATGCTTTAATGATCTTCAAAATGTTACCCATTTCAAGAATTGTACTGACAATAGCACAAGTTTGAGAATAAAATGTGTGAAATGTAATACCGCAGAGGCCTTTGTTAGGGAATACTCCATATTAATTCTAGTTATCCTTTTCAGGTATCCATACCAAACAATGTTACAGTTAAAAGAATTAATTCAGCAATTATAATCTTCTCAACTTTATTTTGATTGCAATTTTGTATATAGGTGAGTTGTATAACATCTTTGTTAAATCACTTTTTAGACTAGGAAAAAAAACAGTTGTGTTTATGGTACTGGACCAAAAATATGGTAGTTTGGTTGCAAAACTATCTAATTTTTCTTCTAGATGTACCTTTTATACTTTGGAGGTACAATTGAATCCCAAATATTTTCATACATCGGATTTTGCCAAATGAAACTTAAGGACCAGAGTGACAAAAATAGGGTCAGTTGCTTAATTGTAAACGCAAGTTTTTTCTGGCCTATTGTTTGCAGAAGTTTGCAAGTATTTATTATGCATGTATGTGTATTATTATACTCTGATAGATCTGCTAATTGGTCATTATTCAGTATTTACTCATCTACCAAAGTACCAAACTATTGATTGCTTTTAATGCATTATTTATTGTTGATTTATCTTTAAAAAATTCATTTTTTTCAAATGATTTTTATTTTTATTCATTTATTTACAGATTATTAAAATGAATTATTACGAACAATTTTATGATGATTTAGAACTTGAGCCTGAAGATGGTTATTATAGAAATCGAGACCCTTATTACTACCACCCTAGAGAAGACTATTACACAGCTGATCCCTACAGAGAACCCCACCATATGGATGATCTCTATGAACAGAATGAACCTTACCACAGACAAATTGATTACCATCGGGAACAAGAGAGAGATTGGTATAGGCATGATACAGATCTTCCTGAGTATAGAAGGCAAAGTGATCATGTTGAATATGGAATAAGTCGAGGAATGCAATGGAGTGGACGTTGGCCTTCGAGAGGACAAAGTCACAATCTGCCAAACAGAGGCTGTGGAAGAATTAACAGAAAAGCCAGAAACAATAGAGGTAGAGGAAATGGTGCTCATAATAGTGATAGGGGGCGTGGAAATATTGAAAGAGGGCGGGGTATTGGTGACAGGGGGCGTGGTAGTTTTGACAGAGGGCATGGTAGTACGATTAGGGGACATGGTAGTAATTTAGTTCCAATGGAGTCTGTCAAAGGAAGGATGAAAGCGATGACATTTGTTAAAGCTGGTGATACTAATGATGCTTCGAATGCTGAAATAACTGAAAATAAAAACTCTGCTGAAACAAATGCAAGTGACACTACTATAAGATTTGACTATAAATCATTTCAGAATGAACCATCCCAAGAGGAACAAGAAGTTGAGCAAGCCCTGAATGCTTATAAATGTCAACTAGGTTTTGGTTATGGATACGGACCTAGAGCTGATCTGGTAGATGGAGAGCAACCAGAATGGCTTGTTGCAGCTGAGGATGATAGTACACCGGCTGATTCCTTTACGCTAGAAACAAACCATCAAACTTCTGAGCCAGTAATTCAAACAGAAGATAAGGCTGTGGCTCAAAAGAATGTAAAAACAGCAATGGTTAATCCAGCTCTTAATTTTGTTAAAGCAAAGTCGGAGTTTCACAGTATTGATGTTGCTTTTCATGAAACTGAAAAAGTTGCAGAAAATCAACCCACACCGAATTCATTAAGTGTTAACTTTGGAAATAAGCGTGTAGGTCTTGGATTTGGCGTTAGTGCAAGCAAAACAGACTCAACCTGTCAAAATGTATCTGATAAATTGTATGCTGGAATGAAAGGTGGAAACAATTTCCTGATTGATGCTAAGTTTGCCAGGCTTCAAGAAGCAGTGAAGGTAAGAAATTTGCCTAACAAAAATGGCATTGAGATTTTGCACATGGCTGTGGACAAAGTGAAGATGATTATAAATGATGATATTTCTTCAATTGGTAGAGCACAAAATGGTCAAGTTATGTTTCTTTGTAAACTTTTTATTGATGGAGTATACATTGCTCAGGGTCAAGCTACAGCAAAAAAGTCTGCCAAACACGAAGCGTATCATAATGCATTGCAGGTGTTTTCTAATGAATCTTTGACTGTGAAAGAAGTGTCAAAGGATGTGTTTGAACTAAGACCAAAAGACCCTGAGTTTAAAGTTCCATCTACCATTGGCATGCCTGGTCAGAAGCAAGATTCACAATTACCAACAGCAAATAAACCATCTAAAGCAAGTAACACTGTCTCTATATCAGCTGCTGGAAACACAGCTAGAGAAAGCGGTCAGACCACTTACACCAAACCAAAGATTATCTTCCATCAGCCATCTCATCCTTTGAACAATAAACCACTTGATTTCCAAGAAAGAGAAAATAACACCGTACAGCAAGCGCAACGAGGAAGTAAAACTGCTGAAGCTCTTGCTATGAAACTGTTAAAATTTGTTAAAGAAAGTCAAGAGGAAAGTCAAGATGATTCTGATTCTAAAGCTGGTATAACATCTGAAAGCTGTTTACAGAGAATGCCAACAAGTACTGCCATGTCAAACCCAAGAAAAAGACCAACACAAGCATTAAATGTAAGAAAAATCATACCCAAGAAGACTAGGAGGTCTGATAATTGCCAAACTTTAGAAGATTTGTCTGATTTCATACTGGTAGTTGACAGCCGTAGTTCTCATGGAAACAATAAACTACCGGATGTGGAGATTCTACGGAACAGTGCTAACTTCAATAAAGTGGTATTGAAATTAGAGTATGAGGACAGTGCAGATGATGTCAGCTGTAGTCTTGTCTTGGCTGACATTGTTGTTTCAATCTCTCATGGTGCAACGAAAGAAGAGGCAAAGCTTAATGCTGCTAAGGAAGCATTGGAATATTTATGTCAGTGTTGTTACACAATAAAACGCAAACAGCTTGTTGATAGTGAAGCTGCTGGTGTAACAAAGGAGCAGTTGTTAAGTGATATTCAAAATTCTAAAGGTGCTAACCCAAATGCAGTCATACCAGACAGCAATATTGGTAATTTATTGCTACGAAAGATGGGTTGGATTGGAGGCGGTGTAGGTAAGGATGGGAAAGGTATTGAAGAACCTGTTAAAGCAGAAATGGTCATAGGACGTGAAGGGCTAGGTTTGAGGGCTGAAAAGGGAATCGAGAAGAATTTTAGTGAAAAGGTTACAAAACTACTTCAAGATTATGTGAAATCTAACGATCAGTATGATCTACATTTTTCTTCAGAATTATCAAAAGAGGAACGTGCTATTATACACAAAATTGGTACAAAGTTTGGGCTTAAAACACAGAGTAAAGGTAGCAAAATAGGGAATGACAGGTTCTTGATTGTGAGTAGGAAACGATCAGCAAAAGAGTTGTTGGAACATGTTAGAGAATCTGGAGGCTCCACCAGTAAGTATGAACTTATACCCCCCTCTAATGCAGATTTTCATGGGACTAGTACCAGAAGAGAAGATATCAGTCATGGACATTATAAACAATGAAGTATGAAAAAAAGTGTGATAAGTATTGGAGGAAACATCATTGACAGTTTTTTATTGTACTGCAATGATTAAAGTTTATACAGATGTAGTTATAGTCTTCACTATGATCTGTGGTGTCTATGGTATACGTATATAATTATAAAAAGGCTGCTCCAATATTTGGATTGTAATTGTGCCTAATGAACTCTTATGTATTCTTTACAGATATATTTTAGCTCTTTATACAAAATTCAAATGCAAATGATAGAAATTTCAGGCATTTTATTTTCATCTGAGATATGGACATAAGATTTATTTCATCGTAAATCTTTGTTTTTCTTTACAAACAAGATTATTTCATTTAGAAATTGCTAACTTAGCTTTAGGTATTAATGAAACAACATTTGATTTGACATTATTACTATTGAAATTATTTTGGAAAAGAAGGTCAGAAAACCGATTAAAAGTTTATTTAAAGTTCCTATTTTGGGCATAGTGGTACAAAGTACATTTCCATAACATTGTCATGTATTCACAGATCAGCCATGTGGTTTAGACATATTCTTTTCATGAAATATGCTGCACATTTGAATACATGTATTTATTTGTACATTTGTTTACCTCTTGATGTATGAAGTATAACTGTACTGGATTATTAGATGTACTGTTTTTAAAACATTGTGATTGTCTATGTTTTATGTATGTATTGTCAACTTAATGCATATGCATGTTATTTCATGTATTCATGATAACTATGTTCTGCAGTTGATACATTTGGCCATCTTTAAAAAAGATGTTGATTTGTAATAACATGACTCAAACTTTAAAGTGTGTAGTTCAAAGGGTAAGATCTGCTAGTGGAAACTGGGCACTTTCTCTTATGCCCTATTTATGAGCGGATCATGTTTGACTGACTGGTGTTGTCCCAGTCCATTGGTTATTGATGGGAAGTTTCCATGAATATCTTCATTTTTTAGTAATATTGTGAACATCATTGTGTATCTATTTTGGGTAATGGTAAATAATTGTTGCAGAATAAATGATTGTGCTGTTTTTATTTTGTTATCAGATCAACTTCTGGTTTAAATTTAAATCTCATTATCATGTATGTTTATTCATTGATTGCCTGCACACAAAACTGATGAGTTTATGACTGATCAAGGTATCTTTATATCATAATTTGTACAAAGCAGATTGTTTTTTATTTTAACTGAAAGGTGTTGATAGCTCTGTTGTTTTGTATCTGACAAGTCTTTTTTGTTGTTTTTTAAATAAATGTGTTTACACCCAAACTGACCACAGGTCTGAAAAAGAAATATTGCCAGCCCTATCTGAGAGTGACATTTTCACTGTATTGCATGATGGGAATTTTCATTTAATACAGGCTTAACTTACTAAATTAATGGTTTCATTGTCTTCATCCTCCACTCTTTGTTCTAACAGATCCCTGAAGATACCTGACGAGGTACATAAATAAACTACAAACAATGATAAGGAGAACAATGTTTTATTTTTACTACATGATATTTCCAAACATGAAAACCAAGAAAAATATATCAAGATCACTTTTCATAGTACATACACTGGCATATGTATATTTTTTACTGTGGTTCATTGTCGCACCAACAGCCAGGATCATTCGGCAACTTTTCAGCCTAAATGGTGGAGGAAGACCCCAGGCGTACACCTGGGTTGAATCACCAACCTTACATTAGCCAGCTGAGCAGCTACCTAATATGTGTAATTTGTCTGGTCCTGGGCGGTATTCGAACTCACAGTGGTGAGAGGCTAGTGATTACTGCTCACAGATCACAAGCACTCAACTATAGGGGCCCCTTTTTCATAGTATAGAAATACATGTAAGTATTATATGTTAATGGAACACACGTAATGTAACTTAGTCTCTAGGTGTAAAGTATCTGGGTGAATCACACAATGTGTACAGTCCAGGTGAACCAGCTGCCATATATAACTGAAAAATTGTTAAACCCAGAAAAAAAAATTCTTTACCAAAGAAACCTAAGCACAAAATGTCTTACATCAACAACAGAAATGAACATTAAAACTTCTTAATCGTACAAAGTCAGTTAAAACATCCATTGACAAGTGGATACATGCATATAATAAAATGGACAAATTTTGACAAATCTTAGGATATGATTGGTAATAGTACTGAAAAACATGTTTATTCACTTAAAGACTAGAATAAAATTCAATTAAAAGGTCTGAATGATGTATTGCTAATTTCATTGATATGTCAGTAGTACACACAATAATGTCACCTGACAATTTACAGTGATAAGGAACACAAAATGATTAGGTTGGTCCATATCAAAGCACGATGAATTAATTTGTTAATGTATCAAAACCTTTACAATGAGAAGTGCTTCGCCAGAACAAGAAATATGATAAGCTAAAACCCATTATTTTATAAGAGGAAATGCTTCATCAGTCATATTTAAAAACCATACAAATCATGATTCTGAACATGAAATTATGAAAGTGATGACCAATGAAATTATTTTTTTGTGGATAGTAAAAAACTGATGAAAGTTTCCTGTGAAAAAAAAATAGTTCATTTCAAATATACAGGAAAATATAAAAAAGTAACATTCTAGCTAATAACATAATAGCTAATCATCGAGTACCTTGAACCACAAGAGAATAAACAACGCCCTCGCATTGACAGGAAACGACAATCATAATCCTAAACCAATTAAGAACCAAACATACCTAAATGTTTCTGCCTGAATAAATACATAGAAAAAACTTGAAATATTTTTTCCCAAAGGTATGGGAGCAAAGAAATCTTCGTGTAAGACTGCACAGACAACAAAAGGGGAGAAAGCAATTTCATATCAAACCAATCAACAAGCAAAACCAAAACGTCAAATAAGTAGACAATTTTCATGTGTACCCTTAATGTAAAAATCACAATGAACCTGTTTTGTAACAAGCAATCCACATAAATACTTATTCAATAACACATCAAGAGAGTAAAAAGTCATGTATTAAATAGCACGGCACACCCTTGATGTTATACCCACTGATGGTTTGTTATAACATGTTTTTAAATGGAAGAAAATATCATCACAGACACAGAGAAGAACAATCCTCAGTGAATCCCAAACAAGGGAGACAATTAGATAAATACCACATTGACCGGGTTACCTCCCTTGAAGGGACATGCTGGTTCTTGAAAAACTGTTCACTTCAAGCACTACAAGGTAGATTCTTGTTCAGTAAAGAATGGTTAAAATTTTGTCATACAAATGGCCCCTCTCATTCAGAACTAGATATGACTCAATTTTGAGTTGAAGAGAAATTAAATTATTACATAACTTAACAAAAATAACAAATATCACTGTTGCCTATGATACAAACATGTGAAGGAATGAGATGTAAATGGATTTCCATATATACATTAAAATGAAGGCTATAACAGTGAAAATAAATACATGTACAAGAATGGAATATCATAGATAAAAGAACAATATTAACACAGACATGCATCTAATAATGGTCATCATGCTTAATTATCAGGAATTAACAGAACTGGTCATATTGCAGGCAAATGATTCTTACCGTCAAAAAGTCCTGTTTTACAACTTTTTTCCAAGCTCATAGAAAATTAAGATTTTTGAAAATACATGAGTAACATTTATGATTACTTTGTTTTCGCTACGTAAAAACAAAAAATCATTGTTGAGCAACAATAGAGTTCAAATCTTTACACTGCAGTCAATGTTTTTTAATGACAATTAACATACACATATTTTTGAGCTTAAACCTTACTATAGATTATTGACAATAATATACAATTACACATTGTGAAATCCACTAATAAACCTACAAGCAATCACAAAGAATTAGGATCACCATGAAAGCCATGTGAATCTATATGAAAAAGGTCAAATATCAAGCGACTAGGCTGCGCTTTCTTTCAAGAAAAAACTAGTTACTACTTAAAATATCTATTCAACTTAGAAAAGCAGTTAAACAAATGCATGTAATATTGCTAAGAGGTGATTTTACAACATAGCATACATTGGAATAATTGGAAATTTATGCAGTTTATGACTGGAGGATCTGAGGAAATGTTTTACAAAATATTTATAAGCAAAAAAAGAAAAAAAAAACAAGTAATACTTACAACAAAAGTAAATAAATGAAAGACAATCAAGTAGTTAAATACAAGTTAGAGTGTACCTTAAGAGGAGTGAAATTGAAAACATCATGATTTCCACACACCACAGAGGTCTTTCAGACAAGGCAAGATGAAAATGAAACTTAGCAATTCAATGACATAACAGAGCCAAATAGACCATGCAATTTGAACCAGTACCTCCCTAATAAAAAAATTGGTACACTGAAGCGTAAACAAAATATGCTGAAAATTTAACAACTCTAGAATAATCACTAATACATGTATAACAAAATCAAAGCATAATGATACAGTAAGACCCATGTACAATTTTTCCAGATTAAAACTTTTGACTGGTCTCATATATATCCAAGCAAAACAGATCACTGAGCACACAGTTTGAGCATGTTTTCAAACAAATAAGGCTAGAAAAAAAAGTAATGTTTACGGTTATTGACAAGACAAAACTAATAAGCATCGGTAGACCAAAAATCTTCTCTTTTATACCTCTTTTTCTAAACACCTTTTGTGAACAAACCAGGAACAATTCATTCGCAAATACTTAAGTATCTTGAATTTTGCCTTAGGAACTTTAAGATCAGCTAAAAAATAGTAAGGGTTGGGAAACCGTGAAATTGACTTTTTTCTGGCCGAATAAACACAAAATGATCAATGTCAGTGCTACTACTCTTCATGCATTTCACTACCTTGTGCCTCAGAATCAGATTCAGCCTGTGGTCTGGTTTTATTTGCACTTTCAGAGTCTGAATCTACTCGCGTCCTGGCTTTATTCTGTGACTCTGAATCTGAACTCAACCTGGTCCGTGTCTTTGCTACAGTTGAATCAGCAGCCTGTTCAGCTAAGGTTCGAGTCTGAGGAATAACTTGCTTGATAACCACCTCTGGTCCGCCAGCATAAATCTGATGCAAGTACTGCCACATTTCTCCTGACAATTGACCGTAATCAGAGTTAGGTCGTACAACTAACTGTCCATTTTTCATCATACTGATTCTCTTATTATCAACTGGTCCCGGAGGAGCTGAAAAATAGATACATGTACATAAATTAAGAGGAACATGAAGCCACATCATGACAATAATTCTGTCTTATATGTATTTATCTTTTAATCTCCTCTACTAAATCAACAAATTATTGAGTGAATGATTAATAATCTTTCACTAAAAGCAAGTTAAGACTATCAAAAACGTAAATGATGATGCATGATCTCAGCCCATCAAGCTGCTTCAGAACAGTTTAGCCATTAAATTAAATAACATTAATTCAATATAAATGCCACATCAGAATGTATTTATCACTGACTTACTGTCTTCCTTTTCTCGTACAAAATTTTCCCACTCCTTGAACCACGACATGCTGATAGCATATATCACATTAGGGTTGTCTTCATCCTTGAATTTCTCATTCAACTGAATTGGAGCAAAATTTTCCTATTAATTGTTTAGGCCACGGCCGTAGTCCAGTGGTTAGTGTACTGGACTTGTAATTCGGAGATCCGGGTTCGAATCCCTATTGCGGCAGGTTATGCCCTTCAATGAAAATTTGACAAAAATGTCGATTTTCCTCCATATGTGGAGAAGTTGTCGGTTCCTTGTGGAAGGGTAAGTTAGAACTGGTTAGTATACAGTACAGGAAAACTGGTTAGGTGGACCTGTCGCTGTATACGACTGAAAAATTGTTGAAAAACGGCGTTAAACCCAAGTGACAATATGTCACATATAAAAAAAAAATTAATTGTTTATGTATGTTCTCAAAGGACTATAAGATTTATAGTATATTAAAGTAAAATAGGGACAAACTTGTCGGTCCTAACTTGGGATTAAATAAAAGGCACCAGAAAGAGTTAACCTAACTAAAGGCTGTTTGAAGTAGTCTACAAACCCACTACCACATGCTGCACTAAAAGCCAGGGTCATTTGGTAACTTTTCCAGAGGTAGAGGACCCCCAGGTGCACACTTGGGTAGAATCACGAATCATGTTTTAAATAAGCAATAAAATGCTACATGGAGAGGACAAAGTATATCTAGTGCAAGTAACAAAGTATTATTGTAACTCAGACAAGTCTGGATAATTCACTGATCCACCCAATACTTTACTTTGTCCAACTGAAGGCCATACATTCATTACATAGAATTACTCCTTTTCAACAAGAGGAGTAAAAATATTTATAAAACTTATTCTTTCAGCACTTTGTATGTTTTCAGAACTAATTGATCAAGCAACAAGTAATACTGATCATGCTGAAATTACGTATCAGAACGATCCTATTAAAAATATCATTTCATAACTTAGCCTATACTTAACAAAAAGTAAGTCAGAAGTTACACTAAGCCATACTTTTAACAATGAGTAGATAGGCATTATATGTTTGTACTGAAAACTAAAAAAAAAATTAGCAATCCCTCTTGGGTTGGCAGAATTTTGAACAAGTTGATCCCATAACTAAAAATAAACAATTTTTTAAGGATGGCCTTACCTTGATAAATTCTTCTAATTCAGCTTTTTGCCTGTTCCTTAAAGCTTCTAATTCCTTGTGACAATGTGTGCATGTATAAAGATGATTACATGCTGGTCCTCCACCAAACCTGTCAGGAAACATATAACATGGGTGAAATTTTCAAAAAAAAACAACAACCAGACATCTTAACCTTGATGCCACAAAACAATAAAAACCAGTAGAGTCTGGACCTGGGAAAAACCAGAGCTTCTGGAAAATTCTGAAAAGAACTTTTAACCATGATATAATAGTGAGTATTGTTTGTTTCATAAAAAGAATTTGAAATATCAAGCAATAACATCAAATTTGTTTCAAAACAACATTTTACATAAAAACTTTCCCAAAAGCAAAAGATTAGTATCCCAACAGGAATGTTTTCCTTAAGTAGTCAGCAAAGAACAATACTTCATTTCATTGATTGGAGATCAGTAACACAAAATCAAGTCTCATTTAAATGCAATCTGAACTTTTTCCATCTAGATTTCAAAACAGAACAGAACATCACGTCCTTGATGTAGGCCACCAGTCAATAAAGTACACACATTTTATAAGAACAAAATACATGAATCATACCAGTTTATCAGTATCTGAATATTGAAGTAAAATTTCTAGTCAGAAATGCTTCAATTGTACAAAGTATTTACCTATCATGTAGAAATTCCCACATTGACTGAGTCAGAGGTTCAACCAGGTCACCAATTAACTCTATCTTGTTAGGTGGAACACCTGGGAACAAATAGCAGTGAAACAACGCTAGTTCAGATCAACGTTAAGCTATGATTATATATATTAAACAAAATTCAGCTATAAGTTTTGGACACATAATTGTATATCATACAAGCATGTAAGAAACAATATATCAACTGCATTACTTTAGTAACATGTCAAATAATTTACCACAGTATCAGCTAGGTAGATCACATAATGTGTTACTGTTAATGTCCATATCGTAGGTATGGGTCGACAAAACTTAAACAAAGAGGGCTGCTATGTTTTGGTGAGTCTTTTACATCTAATGACAAACGTGTACAACATGTACGCGTTCGACAAATTCTTTGAAGACACTATCATACAGACAAACGAAGATGTTTTTCCAGTAACAATAAGTTAAGTAACATTAAAATGTTAACATTAATAGATTTAATAGCTTACCACCATGGAGACATAAAAAATCTTGATTTGAGATGGGTCCTGGCTCTGCGAATGTATTAAATCTGTTAATCCATTTCTTGGACACAAAAAAATGCATTAAGCTTGGCTGAAATTAAAGTATACACAACTGTTTATATATAGTGTAACAAAATAATACAACTTCATAAATACTAAATAAATCTATGGCAGGTAAGGTATATTTTTTGGTAGCCCAATAAGTTTCAATGCTGTACATGGGAATAGATAGATGCCAACTATTTAACATACCTCTCCTTTGTTCATCAGATGCATAGCATCCTGTCTGACTGCATTCATATGGTCATTCTGCTTCCTAAAATGGAAGAAAAAAGGGCAATATGTCCCTGGTTCATTGCACAGAAGGAAATAGTACCTTGATAATGATATACACAGACAGTCGATGAAAGTAACCTGAGAATGTACCTGTACTACATGTACACTATGAATTGTTTGAAAGATGATTAACCATAAATACATAAAAAAAAAAAATTACTGAACTAAATTCCATTTGTATCAATTTAAATTTTAATCAGCAGAAAGATCACTGTTTAAGATATACTTAATTATGAACAAACACTTCACAAACAAACGGCTGTATTTCTATCAATCTATTAGGGTTATTTCTAAGTGTCAGGTAGTTGTCCATAGATAAAAACTCATATTAAAAAATAGGTTTTGAAACTGAAGCAAAACAAGAATTTCATCAAGTCAGACTTTGGGTTCAATGAAAAGAAATGAACAAAATATTTGTAAAAATATCAAAAACTAAATTAAAATCAGACTTAACAGCCCTGTTTAGCTAGTTAGTTCCTTACCTGTAAAACAGAACATATGCTTCACAATTGATAACCTGACTAACATCTACCTCTGTAACATACTGATCGTCGAACTCGTACCATTGCTCCGTAAGAACATTCTGACAGTATGCTGTGTAATGACCACCTGTAACAAAACACATGTATAGTAAACAGCAAGATTACAGAGTGAAAAAAAACACTAAAACATGGACACAACGGATCATCACTGACTTCAAGCTTGTTGTAAACTAAACAACTCCATCATGACGAGCCGAAATGCTATCTACACATATATTTCTCAGGACTTCAGTATTCATTTAAATTCAGTCAACAACTCTTTAAATGTACCAAGATCAAATTTGAAGAAATGTGAACCTCCCAATGAAGAATCAGGAGAAAATGGGAATAGTCTCTTTTCACCAGTCACTCCTGAGCAGCAAAAGCCAGAATTTGATAAAACAAAACGAAAAATATATTCCATAGATGGACTCTAAATGAAACGATGAATACTCTATAATTATAGCATAGAATGCTTTTATATAAACATGCCAACAGAACTACATACCACCAGCTGTCCCATGATGACATATCACAGCCACAAGATCATAAGCTGTCACTGTACTAGTGTGATCTGTAAACCATTAACATCAATTTAAATATGTTACAAATACCTATCTAGTATATATATCTTTCCAAATTCTGCAATGTTATTGGTAAAAAATATTCAACAAAATATTTCCCTTAAAGCAATAATAATATTCATTCAATCTGAAGTAAAGAGTCTATTCTATATTCTGTGCAAAGAATTTTCTATAAACTGCATACATTCTTGTAAGCAATTCATATTTTGGTTATTAGTATTTATACATATAAAACAACTTTCTTATGTTCAAGATGATTAACTGAATACAATCATTCAGCCTTGTGAAAAATCACATGTTGTTACTGGCAAATAATACAATTAATACTACTTAGACTCAGTATATTAATGTTTCTTTCTAGACAGCAAGCAAGTCATTCTATTTGTCTTTGTATGATAGAACTATAGTCACACTGTATACAGCATGTGGTTAGTCCTGAAAAATTAGCAGTGTTCTGGTTACATGACTGAAAACAAGGTAGAGACGTGTGATACATACCTTTGTGAAGATATGGTTTCATGTCAAGGTTGGTGAGTGGGAATGAAACATAGGTGCTTATCTTAGAAGAATAAAATTCGTGTCTAAATCTTTTCAAATGTATACTTAGAATCTGAAATATAGAATTTTTACTGTTTTATAATCAAATTAAACTCGGTTGCAAAATTAAATATCTATCAGTAAATTGTTTAAGCTTGTAACATGATTAATAGAGGCCAGCTATTTAAATGGATTTAATAAGTGGAGAATTTCATCATTTCTAAAAGTCTTCCGTAGGAAACCAATAAGCACATCCGTAACACAAAAAACAACCATGAAAAATTTAAATCATCTATACTACAGATTAGATATGAAATCATCAAAGTACTGTCAAATTGTAGAGTCAATACTCAATTCACACTATCAGCACAATAAATGCATGAATTTGTATATTCTTATTAAAGTTTCACAAAAAGAATAATGAATGTTTAGTACAATTTAAATGTTTATCAGTTTTACCTCAGGTAGCTGAAGAACTTTGGAATATTTCAGACCATTTCTCAATCTGCAAAATTTGAAGCAAAGAGCAGGCACCATTATATGCAATATCACTACAATGTATCCATAATAATTAACAAACAAAAACGATCACTATCTGTAAACACACACACGCACACAAACACATATAAAATGTATTCAAATAATGATAGTTTTTAGTAGTGCAAGAAGTTATATAATTAAATGTATGCTGTATTTGACAATCGATCAGGACATTTTTCTCCATGGACCAAAAAATATACTGGGGACCCTTGAACAGAAACTCTATGGGAAAACCCTGAATAGTACTTACTTCTTGCATTTCTCACAACTGTACATGTTATCTCCCTTGAGTTCATCAGCGGAGAAAAAAGCTGCCAAACAATCCTGTAGTGTTATCGTAGGTCCCAGAAACCAACTGGAACAGAAACCAGGAGAAATTCTTGTAGTTTTATACAGTAAACAAATAATTTCTTGACATTCATAAAGGAGGCTTAATTCTGAAACTAGTCAAGACTAACCAAGACAATGGGCCATTTATTGTAAATGAGGATTGGATCCAGGAACACAGGTTGGTATAACTAAATGTGAATACAGTGCAACCTCTCTAGAGCGGCCCTCTCTTGAGCAACAACCTCCCTTCAACAACAGCATACTTTTTCCCCACTGTACGATTTGATTATTAATTTAACTTCTCTAGAGCAGCAACCTCTCAACAACAACATAATTTTGCATCTACCAAAGGGTGTTGCTTTGGAGAGGTTGCACTGTATATCAATGAATACTATTGAAAACAAGTGTAAAAAAAGTAATTTGTTTCATTTGTTTCTACCTTCTCATCCATTCCACCATCCACTGTAACCAACCCTGATGTACTTCACTACACGCCCCACCTTTCTGTCCAGTATTATGCGTAGCTGAGTGTAACATATGTACATGATCCTTGGAGGGTATAGGGAGTGATAAATCCTGAAATGTCTCCTTAGTTGTCGATACCTGTAGGTACAGATGAAAACAAACCATTTAAAAGTCAATAACAATAAGTGGGGGGTGGTACAGATATTGTTTCCCAGGAGATGATAAAATACATTAATTTCCTTAACCTAGTATGTGATTTATTCTTTATGAAACTAGTAAAACTAGAAACTAGAAAAGTATGACCTGACACATGATCTGAAGAAATGGCAATTTATGCTTGTCCTGAGTCAAATTTTACTGGACAATGTCTTAAGTTGCAAATTAATATTCTCTAAAAAATTATTCATACTAGTTTGATTGTGATTAACGGGTCGATAAGTTAAACCATTTTCTAGTCTGCCTCTTGGAAAAACAACAGTACCAGGGGTGTAGAAATGTTTTCATGCAGCCGGTAAGCTACTAAAAGTAGAAGGGGAGTCTGGGGATTTAATGCAGTATTGTGTCCATTGTTTCGGAAAAAGTAGCAACCAGGAATGCTCAAATAGCTGGTTGATTTTTCCGGCTTTCGACTCATTTCTACACCCCTGCAGTACTAGTATCTTATGAGACTTCAATCATCACCCTGGTAATATGCTTATAGTCTCTCAGCAAACAGTTTACATTAATTCAGTCCAAACTTCTACATTTCTGTTTTGATATCATAGAAACAACACAGCCATATTCCACTGTACCAATGATAGAAAATTCAAATCTATAGCAGAGCCTTGATTTCACAGCGAATATATTACTCAAATATCCCACTTATATGAAATGCATTTCAGTCTCAGATTAATTGAATACAGTCTTATATGTTAAACTGCATGGATTTTACTAAATGGCGTTATACGAAGACAAATTAGTACACAAAATAGTTAAACTTATCATGCAAGCCTTGTTTCAGTAACTAATACCCACAAACCATTTGTAGGAATGACTGGGAAATTATTGCCCTCTCAAGAAAATGTTTTTTTGTACTGAAGACAAACACTCACCCTTTCACATGTAAGACATTGAACAGAACTGCTTAGATTTCCATCAAATATATCGGATATCACACTCTGATATTGCACTGTTGTCTTTGATCCTTAAAGAAAACGTAAGTACAGGTAATACATACCTTTCTTAACAATCTAAACATGATATATAGAAACATTATGAAATGGTCACAGTAATAGTAATGTACTATCAGCATTTTTACCTTTCTGGGCACTGAATAGTGACAGGTTAAATTTTACCCTCCAGAAACAAAAATATTAATTTTGTAAACAATTCTGTAAAAAAAATTGTTTGACTTTGCAATTGAAAACACTATAATACTAAAAATACTGTCTTAAATATGAAAATAAGAGCTTTAATAGTATAACATTAATGACTTCAAGGTATTTGTTATTGAAACAGAACACGATAAATCATTAACAACATTGCACAACATACCGTGTCCAGCTGACTGGTTTATATCTGTAGGCTGACTAGAGCTATACCTCATTTGTTCCCTATCCATAGAACCACCTGATATTGTTCTATGACCCCTTCGTGGAGGTCGTAAGGGCTCTGACTCAGCATCAACATATTCACCAGACTCACTCCTCTGATCTTCACTACATGAACTTACGTTATCACCAACTTTCTTAAACATATTGATAGTGTCTTTTTTCCCTTTTAGATAACTTGGCCTATTTGCAATATCTGAAGAATCTTCTATCTTGCTGTACGAATTCCTGGAAGTCATGTGACAACCAGATTTGTTTTTTCTAGAAATTTCACTAACATCACTATTTTCATCACTAGACAAGTTAGCCTCTCTTTCACTACCTATGGCAGAGTCACATGTTTCATAGTCACAATCTGATTGGCTACTAGTGCTGCTAGTATCCAATGAAAACTGTCTGTCTGGTTGACCAATAGGAAGTGAGCTAGGATGCTCCGCCTCCATATCATCACATTCTTCTATGATTGGCTGTTTCAATTCTTCATGCAACTGATCCATAAAACATCTCAAAAATTCCTGTGTATCCTAGTGAACCAAGTAATAAATAAGACAAGATTCAAAGAATGCCATGACAAAACATGTACAAAGATCCTCACTAGAGTGAAACAAAAGAATAACTTGCGATGTTTAAAGAATGGAAAACTTGTGTTTCACATGAATGGTACTTTTCATCACTTCAATAACATCAAAAAGCTTAAGTTACATTAATTATCATTCATATCAATCATTACACATTAAGTTGCATTACGTTATATATTTTGTCATTAAGAACAGAATAATCAGCTAACAGTAAACTCAAAAAACAGTGATTTTTTCTTTCTTTGTTTGGGTCCAGTGAACAGACCCTTCCCAATCAAAAATAAAGACATTTTTCCAAAATCCAGACCTAAAAATTAGCAATTTTGGCATCATTTTCCAAATTGAACTGGACCTGGATGCTTTCCCAAAATTGCCAAAAAAATCACTGAAAACATTTAAAGGCAGACCCTTATCTGAACAATAATCTTTACCAAACAAAACTTCATGTCTACAGTAATGGACAAATAACTCAAATTAATGATTATAATGATATCTTCATACATATTATGTACATAACTGTGTAATCCCAATATTCATTGTATGCTTCAAATACAATCAGATGGATCAACGAACTAACAATGAACAAACATCAATTTTGCAATATACAGTAAGTTCTATTAAAATAGACTTACTTGTTGTGAGTAACCCCTGAACATAGGATGTACCAATTTGATTCCACTAACAATTCCACTAGGTACTAAGAAACTAGGTCTACAAATGTACAATATAAAATATATTGAATATGAGCCATGAAAACAAGTTATATATATATATGTAATACGTATCATTGTTTTTTGACAAGAAATATCTAAAAACACAAGCATCAGATGTCGCAAAACATTTTACAGTTAGGTCTCCAAGCCCAAATCTCATGTTTTAAAATAGAATTATAAGGTCCTAAATAAGCCAAGAAAGAAACAATATATGAATAAAATCATCAGTGGTCATCTACAGAAGACAAACAGACTGCTATATAAAGAATGGACGATGAACTTCACAGCATGACTTAACAATACAGATTGCTAAAGCTGCGGCTGTGGTCCAGTGGTTAGTGCGCTGGACTTGTAACTCAGAGGTCCAGTTTGAATCCCGGTCATGGCAGGTCATACCCTTCTATGAAAATTTGACAAAAATGTCAATTTTCCACTATATGTGGAGAAGTTGCCCACTCCTTGTGGAAGGGTAAGTTAGTACTGGTTAGTATATAGTCCAGGAAAACTGGTAAGGTGAACCGGTCGCCATATATAACTGAAACATTGTTGAAAAACGGCGTTAAACCTCAATGCACAAAAGGTCACATTTAAACAAAAACAAATAAATAGATTGCTAAGGTAGATAACTTGACAATACAATACTTGCTGCTACAACAAAATAAACAACATATTTACAAACCTTTTTCTGTGCCAAATTTCATTCATAAGTTTCATATAGTTTTTACTCAGCATTGGACTTTTGTCAGAATGCACAAAGCCTGGACAATCCAAGAAATATCTTGTCAGTGGGGGACTGAAATATGAATTTTACATAAGCTAAACTCAGTAAATCTTTGATTCATTCTGAGCGGTTCATAAGGTTATTAAGAATCTCATTTTAATTAGTAGCTGTTACAACTAGTTCATTCTCATTTTTAACAACCAACATAATACATTATGAAAGAAAAGACAGAAATAAAGTTACCTCTCAGAGAACTGACAATCAGTAATGATATATTCGCAGCTTTTGATAATAAATATTGAACTTTCCAAATGTTTCACTGTTAGTATACAATAAGTACATAATTAGTAAATAATTAGCATATAACTTACCAATTGGATAGTGCCTGCAGTGCAGCATTTAGGTAGCAAGTATTTCCAAGGTTTTGAAGCCCAGTCAATCCTGTGATGAAACAAAATGTATATCTGAGTCCGAAGTTTATATAAAGATCTTTTGCTATTTTATTTTCATAGCATTTATATAGTATATTTATTAGCTTATAATCTTTAGTTTCTAAAAAAATAGGTGCATATTAAATACAGGGAGAGGCATTTCTTAGAGAACATATGGTAAGTCAGTGTGACACACCTTTAGGTTTACCATGTTGTCCACCTTCCTCTCCGTCAGATTCTGTATCATCTCCACCGAAGGCAGAATGTTGTGGAGAGTTATCAGGTGTGAAACCATCCATACCATTATCCTCTTCTTCAAGTTTGTCAGGAATTCTGTGAAATATTTACAACATTGTCAGCCTGTATTAGTTTTAAACATAAAAAAAATAAAAATTTTGTTGTTTTAGTAGCGTTCATCAAACTCAGGAATTAAAGATCTAATTCTTATAATAAAAGAGTACAAAATACTTAACTTATATTACCACCAAGTAAAATGTCTCTGATTATATGTAATACATAGGAACTCAAAAAATGTCACATGCAGGGGTGTAGAAATGAGCCAGAAGTTGGAAAAATCAACTGGCTATTGGACAATACTTGCCAGTTAATTTCCCCCACAGGGGGTTTTGCCCCTTTGCCCACTACTGGGGGAACCCTCGGACCCCCCTTCTACTTTTAGTAGCTTACCCACTACATGAAAACATTTCTACACCTCTGCACATGGAAGGGTATGACCTGCCTCAACCGGGATTCGAACCAGGATCTCCGGGTTACAAGTCCAGCGTGCTAACCACTGGACCACAGCCGCAGCTTCAACATTAAGTGTTTTCAGCAAACTTTGACCAAAAATATCACAATAGCTTTACGTGTTTATTATAAGCTAACAATGTTAACGAAAAAAACCTAGTACTTTTAAAAGTTTGGGTCCCATAAATGCAAACCAACACTTTAAGGGTAGCCTAATTCATCCATTTGCAAACATTTTTATCTTATTCTATGTAATATGTCTTCTGTTCTAACCTGTCCTACCCTTTCTCTTCAACTGAACATTGAAGAGATTTCAGGTAAATAAACAGTGAAAACTTACCGAAATGTGGGAGTGTTTTTATCCTGGTACACTTCTGTTTCACAGGTGTAACACCAGATTCTCAAAGTAGCCAGATTAATTGCCAAGCAATGATTGTCCAGCTAAAATTAAACATGAAAAAAGGGTAATTATAAATTTATCAACAGTAATGAACAGTTAATAATTTTAAACCTAAGGGAGCATATCGTCTTATCTTTCATTTGTGAAGGGTAAATACACTAGAGGTTAGTTAAGAAGGTTAAATGCAGGAAATTTGATTGTGTAATCAGTACAACAGTATGCAGCTTAAGCTTGAATATCTGACTGCCTGAAACAGTAAAATCCATTTCAACAACATACTTAAGAAAGAAAAATGGTAACTTTGTGCTTGCCCAAGGTTAATTCTTACAGTCCGGTCTTACAACCAGACCCAAAAATATTTTCCTTGTTTGTTCAAAGATAAATATATAATCATTTATAGTGTACAAGACATGTCTAGAAGTCAGACACATTTGGCAGACAGTGTAACACCACATCATCAACATACCTGAGCATGAAGGGAACTGTGATCTCGCAATGATTCCCCACATCCTACGTATGAACATCTACCAATCAGACAGAGCCATAAATTCGTTGCTTTCATTTCACATGTGTCACACACTTCATGCTAGGAAAAATAAATAATAATAAACTTACTCACACTTCAATACATTTTGTTCACGGATACATTTTTTACTGATCTCATAGCCTTTTTTACTAAAATTGGGAAGGGGCCTTAGCCTTTCATTTTGGGAAATTCAAGGGTGATTTTCAACCAAATTGGCAAAAGGTAGAATGACTTTCAATATATATATATATATTTTCAGTAAATTATACAATATATATATTGTATAATTTACAAAAAAGTCTTTATTCAGCATAAAACAGGTCAATAATAAAGCAACATTACTGAAATATTATATCCAAAAGGCTATCACATTTGAAAACAAGAGCTGTGCAGTGTAGCACCATTGCTAATCTGTTTTACATCATTCTATGAATAATAATTTTGACTAAAATTCTAAGTAAAAAGGGGCATAACTCCAAAAATATAGCTTTCAAAATAATGCCCCTTGTCTTGCAACTGTACCTTGTCATGATAAGTATTCCAAGTGCTCCCAAGTTTTTCCAATTGGACCAGACCCAGACATAACAATTTTAACATGTTCAACAATGAACAGTTTAATGATTAAAAATCCAACATTATTTCATGAAATTATCTTAAAAAGTAACCTTCTGAGCTTTCTTGATTATATCCCACGAGATCGGTCCAATACTTGTAACATGACTGCATTGAGACATTTTCGTCTTTCCTGTCTGCGACATTTTGTATGATTAAGTCACCTGAAAAGATATTTTATTTGTAATAAGCATATCATAAATCTACATTCTGTATTCTAATCAAAGCAACCAAGGATCAGTTTGACATAACGAAATGCTTTCCACATGTTTTAGAAATAGAAAGATTGTAACTAAATGTTGCCAAGCATTGTTCAAATTAAGAGGATCAAAACATATTTCCGATAGTCATGTTTATAAAGCAAATATATCGTAGACATTTCAAAACAAAACAAAGGGTTTGACTGGACTATGTTTAGATTCATTGGCTAGGATTGCGTTAATACTCGTCCAAATGACCAATTGGCTATTAAAATTTTTGACTGGCATATATTTACACCAGGAAGGCAATTTTTGGCAATAAAAATTTTGGGCATACACAAATTTACATCATCACTAAAACTCTGTTGATTCAGGGACCCTACATTACATTGTAATGCAGGGTCCCTGGTTGATTCAATGCTATACATGTGTCATAAATCTTTGACATTTGAATTGCACCTCAATGATCTACATCCTTTGTATATTACACACAATTAGACCCCTGGTAAACAATAGACTGCACCTTAATTAGCAAAATGGCATTTTCACATTTAATAAATTATTTAATTACATATGTAACATAGGTAAAAACATGAGATCACAGAATTTTACTTCCTCTGACAAGCACCGAATCAGTTGCGAAATTAGCATACATCAGAACTTACAAAAGCAACAGAATTTGTCCACAAGAATCTTTGTTATATTAATCACCAATAAAAGTAAATATACAGATTTAGTGTTCAATGGCCAAGATAAGCATTTCCACAAACTGCAATCACATGACTTGTTTTTGAACAGTTGAACTGTCAAATGAAAATGGTTTACAGCAGACATGACATGATTTATTCTAATTCGTTAATCAGAAATTCAAAATAATATTTGTTGTAATATATCCAATGAAAAGGAGAAGAATTTCAATAAACTTAGGCAAATATTATGACAATCTAAAACATTTTTCCTGTCATGATGCATCAAATTGATTTCCCCACCCACTTTCAGTTTGAACTGACTCGGCATTTCATCAGTCATATGAAGACAAATAATACGCATTAATTCAATGTCAATTGAAATAAAAAATATACACGTTAAGCAGAATCAATAAAGGCAACAAACGTTTTGTATCTGGAAAAAATCCACTAGCATGACAGTTTAGATAATCCAATATGGCGACACGCACAGTGTATTGAATTATGTTGTGCCCGCAGTATAAACATTTACATGGCAAAGTGTATTCCCCGGCCCTAGCACCGTAGATAGGAAAAAAGTACTTGATTTCACGACCCAGGGGTATATTTAGTACCTCTTACCCGGAAATATATTTTTAAACAATGTGAACATTGTAGAAATTTCGATAAAATTGCCACTAATTTTTTGGTCGGCATTCCGCCGTCCTAGCATTTTATTTTTTACCCATCAACTCATTTTTTTTTTATTTTTCATATATATCTATTTTTTCAGAAAGTGTTAACATATTGAAAATTGATTCATGACAACTATGTTGTGAGGGCTTCTAAGTAACACAAAGATTCACAAAAATTAACACATATTTTTGGGGCGGAATTCCATGGCCCAATAGTTTAATTTTTCAACTTATCTACATATATATTTTTCTTACATCATGTGTATTGTGTATATGTGTACTGTCCAGCCACTTCCAATACAATACATATAGCGATACAGGACTGTCAATATGCTATAAAGTAAAATACACTGGCCACTTGAGTAATCAGCGTAAACCAATCTATCCTAAAACATTGAGACTAAACGAGTCCGAGCTGTTTAATATACAACTTATACAGAAAGTTCTGTCTTGGTGTTTAAACAAGACAACTGTGTCTAACTTTCATTAATTTTTATGCGACAACCTGTCACCTAGTATATGTACTAACTAATCCAACACTCTCTCACGATAGCTATGCTTTCTATGAGAACACGAGTAGACTGATTTTTCAGTCTTTTATCCATCAAAGCTCCAGACAATACTGACAAAATTTTTTGTGTCCACAGTTTCTATATCTCCCAATGCTCACTCAACTAGTATGTAATTTTATTGGTTCTTACCTTGGTAACTTAAATGATTAAAGCTCCGCCAATGGGTTGTCAAGATCCACACATTAAAATATTGTCAGCCTGCGTCACATCATTACCCGATTTTTTGACTCGACAGTTTTCATATTGATTAAATATCAGGTCTAGTAGTTGTACTCTATCTGTGCAGGACCTAGGCACACCTATAAAACTTTGATTCCATTTTTCAAGCTTGTCCAACAATGAGCCTTGTAAATATAAAATGTATCTAAAAAATTGCTGCAAACAATTCTAGTGACCACAAAAATTTCAGTAAAAATCTATGATATTTGCATAGTAATTTTACATAAAAAATGTTTACCATGAAAGTCAAGTATCACAATCAAAGGTATTTGTCTGAGTATCTTTTTCATTTTAATTGATGTTGTGTGTTGTATATTTTGCTATACTGTTTTATTTTGTATAACTGTTGGTGTGACAATGAAATATGTTTCCTGGGTATATACAGCAATATCTTGATTGGTTTAAGAGTCAACAGTCTTAGAAAGAATGCGAAATTTTATTGCATGATACCTTTCCAGGGTACTCATTTTTACTTTCTACTGTAATCTATTGTTTGTTTTATTTTTATGTGATATTGTCATCGGGTTTTAATGCCGTTTTCAATAATTGTTCAGTTATACACTGCGGCCAGTTCACCTGACCAGTTTTCCTGGACTGTATACTAACCAGCACTAACCCTTTCAAAAGGAGCCGGCAAATTCTCCACATAGGAAAATCAATATTTTTGTAAAATTTTCATAGAAGGGTATGACCTGCCTCGGCCGGGATTGAACCCAAATTGCAGGTTACAAGTCCAGTGCACTAACCATTGGACAATGGTCACGGCTTTTATTGTAACCTATGCATTGCAAAGAACACATCAGAACCAATAAATGACCTTGACCTTTTGAAAATCCAAAAACAAATATCAGCAACATATATGACACAAAAGTGGAGATGAATGATTCACGACTTTGTTAAGGGTCGAGGGATATCAAACAAATGATGTAAGTCAGATATTCAAAGTCAAATGGAAATTTATTGTATTTGACCTGGATAATTAACATCAAAGCTATTCATAGAACACTCACAAAACATCAAACAAAAAATAAAATAAAATAAATAAAGCAACAATATCACAGAAAACTTAAATAAAAAACAACTTAAAATTATAGATACATGTACAGGTAAATAATTATGGAGAGGTGGGATATTTTTCCTCTGAGTGACTTGATTCAATTATGCCATGTCCTGGTTCCCATCACAGAGTGAGTTTTACGTAAAAAAGTGTCCTAGTTCCCAACATACACTGACCTAATACCTGGTTGCCATCACAAAGTAATATGGTTCCCTGCACACAGAAGTAAACTGTCATATTAGAGAGATGCTGATTATCTGCCAAGTATCAGATAAGACATTGGAATTTTATACAGTAACTTAAACACTTCATATTAAATATCTGAAGACTTTTTAAACAAGTTTCAGAGTCATTACATTTTCATACTAAGCCAAATAAAAATAAATTTCTTATAATCAACAAGAAATGCCAGTTCTCACATTACATAACTTAGTGTGATATTTTTGCAGAAATATTCAAGAACATTAAAATATGAAACTTATACTGTATAACATTTTTAAAATGTAATAAATGCAAAACTGTAGTAGCATCTTCTATCATACAGACAATATGACAAAATATTGTTCGTTTATAAGGGTAGGCAAGGAAATTAAATTTTATAAATGACTGAAAATAAGCTATCCAAGATAAACAAATGTAGATAAAAAATTTCAATAAAAACACATCTTAATTTTGACTTTTTCATACACGAATTTGTCAAATTAATTTTGGTGAGGAAGAAACAGAAAAAGACTACATCATAAAACAGATGCATACGTAAGATTCAACGGAAACAACAGATAAATTAGGCCAAGAAATTATGAGTGCTTCCTACAGTAGTTGTGTATAGTTCAAATTGTCCCTTGGGTTTAACACCGTTTTTCAACAATTTTTCAGTTATATATGGCAACTGGTTCACCTAATCAGTTTTCCTGGACTGTTTACTAACCAGTACTAACTTACCCTTCAACAAGGAGCCAGAAACTTCTCCACATATGGAGGAAAGTCGACATTTTTGTCAAATTTTCATAGAAGGGTATGACCAGCGGCGACTGTGATTGGAACCCGGATCTCCGGGTTATAAATCCAGCGCACTAACCACTGGACCACGGCCGCAGCTTGTACAGTTTAAAACTTAACAATAGATGAGTTTCATTATATTCATGTTTAAGAAAAAAAAAACAGCTAAAAAATCAACGATTATTTCCATGGAAACTAACTACAGTCCATAGAACAATTATTTTATCATAACATGCCATAAGACTTGTTTATTGAGTATGAACTGAATTATTTTAATGAACAATAACTAAATATTCCCTAATGAAGGTTTCTAGGATGTTACATTTCAAAGGTGCTATTCCAAAGGTGATAATCTTGGCATGTATAACTGCAGCAGTTATTGTAAGTCTGTGACATTCTTAACATGACACAACCACGTAAGGAAACTCACATTATTTTCTTTAGGCCTTAATATACACATAGGCAGATAAGACATTAAAAAACTGTTTTCATGATAACAATAATGAAAATTACATTTTGATCATACAAGTATGGGAGACTGAATGTAGAACATACTGAAAATACAAAATGATAAAAGACACTTTAGTCAATATAACAAATATGTGGTAGACATTCATACATAAAATATAAGGTTTTTCAAACAAGAATGGATACCACGTTTTTGCAAAGCATACAAAATGACTGAGCTTACTTGCATGTAGTACAATATAAACTGTCCAATTGGCTCTGGTCTCACAATGTTTCTCCTTTAGCAAAGACCAAGTTATGAATCTTAGTTGGAACCAGTTGCAGAACTTGACCATTTGATTGAATAATTTCTTCACTAAGTCTTTAAATTAACCAATGGTAAGACTTTATTTCAAGACTGGTTCCAGAATTCATTCCTACAGACTGTAATTCATTCGTTGGCCCTTCTAAATTAAGTCTTCAGTCTAACATTTGCTGTAAATGTGAGGCATAGAATCTATACAAATCAATTTTATAAAACATAAACTTAATGTTACTCAGTAATTCCATGTCGTAGTGCATTATTAACCATGCTGGTATCTTAAAACAAAAAGAATTGTGATATCCCAGTCATTCACATGACTCTGAAGTTATAAAACTCAAGAACGCTTGGTGCTAAAATCTCAATTCCATCGCTGAAATATTTTGATCAATGATCTTTGTTTAAACATGTTGGTACGTAATGTAATTCACCATATTTACAGAGTATTATATGGTATTTATCATCAGTTTGACAGCATGTAGAGATAAAGGCAAATTGTGATATTCAAATTTTGAGAACAATCTCAAGTTTTATAACCTTATTTTCTGACTCATTCTGCATTATAGCACCATTTGCAAACTACAATACGAAGTAACTAACTCAACATAGACTCAACAATGTGACATTCTCGCTCAGGCATGTGACCCATAACACAAAAAGATTCAAATATTGTATTATGGTAAGTAATTGATACCTTACCAAAATGGAAGAAAAAGTATCAGCCATGAATGAAGACTATAATATTACAATATACATGAAAATGTTATCAATATTCTCAAAGACTTAACCTACACCAACCAGACATACATATACTATGAACCTCGTTTATCTCAAAACACAAAGTATATCATAAAACAACAGGGATTGAGGTTCACACAGCCAAGTTCAATCTCAGTGCTCAAATCATGTCTTCATTCTCAACTTTTTTAATCATTTTTGCATGTGTTACAAGCCTTAGTAAAATATTAAGATAAAGATTAACTCATAAAAAATGTAGAAAATTATACAATTCATACCAAGTTAACCAAAATTAGGTTCAGAACATGTTCTCATAAAATTTATCACAAAAATGAAATTTTAGTCTTATTACCTAAGATGTAAAAGTCATTAATATTACCCGAGAAATTATAAAAAACTAGCCTCATGTCGTATCCCAAATGTCGATACAATAAGATTTGTTTCATGCCGGAATGTTAAGAAAATTGAGTATTTCAAAATAATTTGAACATAATTAACATAAAAAATATTGAATAAGCTAATTGGATAAGGAACATATTTACAATGGACACTGTTGATTGTTCATTGTACAGTACATTTATATATACCCATTCAATTAATACAAACTGGATACGCATTTAATTGATAATCACTTGTAGATTGAGAAATTAAAATTTTTTTCACAGGGGTTTAACGTCATACCAACAGCTAGGGTCATTTAGCAACTTTTCCAGCATTAACGATTGAGGGGTCCCCAAGACATACACCCAGGTAGAACCACCAACCCTCTGTAGGCTAGCTGGACAGCTTCCTCACACGTGAAATTGGTCCTAGGAGGGAATCAAACTCACAGTGGTGAGGGGCCAAAGATTACTGATCAGAGACCATAACCACTCAACCATTGAGGCCCCTATAAATATGTATCACACAATGTCCTACCCACATGAGATATGAAATAGTGTAGAAAAAAATATACATATGCTGCAACTTTTTATCTTCACAACAAAATTGGACATTATGAAGTAATTTGCCTTAATTTCAGTATAAAAGAGTGAGTAATACATCTGTCCCATTTTTCTTATCAGATCCAGTAAATACTTATCAATATATTTTTCAATAATTCAGTAATTGGCTTTTAATTTTTAAGAATACTGATCATGAAGACTAGAGGACAATGCGAATAATCAATTTAATTTGGCTTTGAAAGAATCATTAATTTCTGCATAATGTTTCACAATAAATTAAATATAAAATAACACAAATATAATGCTAGACACGGGTTATGATATTACTATAAGGTCTTAACAAACAAGTAAGGAAGTAAGTTCAACATCAGTTCAAAATTTTGACACTCCAAAAAATTTTTACCGTAACAACACAAGTCCTAGTGTTGCCAAGTTTGGAGCTCATATAAGATCAGAGGCTCAACAAAAAAATAAATAAATCAAAGCTGTAACACAAACAAGTCAAGGTAATACAAGATACGGTACATATTATACACAAAACTAAACATCTAAAATAAATAGTGATCCCTGCAGTCGTATTAAGCTACAAACAAATTTAATAAAAATATTACAGATACAAGTAAAAAATCAAAATCAAAACCCTGGTGCAACAAAGGGTAAAACAAAACATCGCAATGTACAGAAATTTTTATCAAATGCAGCTGAAAAGTGCAAACAATGTTTGTATTTAACTGACTCCTCTCATAATAAATTAAATGCAACTAATTGGAATGTGAACCCAAAGTGGTCCCGAAAAACAGAATGGAAAACAGCATGTAAAAGTTGGTATCTGTAAATAGGTGGACAAGCAATACACCAATGCATGGAAATATGAAACGGAAACATTTCTTGTCAAGTTTTAACAATGTTTACATCAATAACAGATTCAGTACACTCTAAACAAAAATAATTGACCAGTACAAACAGGCTCATTTCGAAATTAAAGGAAAATGTACATGGGGCATGTGATTGAGACAAATTCATAATTTTATGCTTTGTATGTAAGTTTAAAATAACCAATTAGTTTATAAGTAAACAATATAAAACAATGTAAGTAGGTATTTGATAATTTGATATAACATATCTGATTAAATAAATAAATTCACACACTTTGTACAATAGAAAAAAATAGATATAAGGACAGATCTTATCTTCAACAGCTAAATCAACATTTGATTTTAAATCTGGTAATTCAGCACAAGATAAATGGTTGTACCATTGTATATACGGGTCAATATTTCTAACACAAACACTTCAGATACAAAATTCTGATAGGTTGTTTACAATTACACTGCTATCTACAAATGAAAAAAATGACAGTCAGCTGCTACACAAAGTAATATGCTAATCGTTATACTATTAATAAATTACATATAATATTCTCACAAAAACAGTGCGTAAGGTAAACATGAATGTGATGTTCATCAGGGAATGTTCATCAATGCTGGACATTGAAAGTGGAAAAGAAATTTAAACAGAGTCAACTTGCATAAAAAGTAATCTGACATTGTCAGTCCAGTCATAATGTTAATTCATTTGTAAGACAATGTATAATAAAATCTCACATAGCATTCACCTCAATATTACAACCACCTTGTTATAATGATCACTAATTTTCAGACCAGCTTTAAATAACTCTCGGATAATTCAACTCAATTTGGTCTCATTGACCACCTCATTATTACAACCAATTTTTCTGGCCTGAAAGCAGTCTCAAAATCAAGGTTTTATTGTATTTGTAAGACAAAGTGTTTCTTCTACAGCCAAGTAAATAAGTCTGGACATGCAAATCTCAATTCAAAATTTGAATTTTCTAACCTTTGATACCATAAGCAGGGATGTAGAAATGTTTTCATGAAGCCGTTGAACTACCAAAAGTAGAATGGGGCCTGAGGTTTTCCCCCCAGTAGTGAGCAAAGAGGCAACACCCCCTGTGGGGAAAAAGTTGCCAGCAAGAATGTTCAAATAACTGGTTGATTTTTCTGGCTTCCAGCTCATTTCTACACCCCTAATAAGGAGAAGGTAAGATGCAGAAAATCTCATATAAATACTAGCAAGCACTTTGAAACAGGGTCCAGATATATCAGGCTTTTTAAACAATATTTTACTGATAATCTCATGGTAAATACATAACTTATATAATATGAATAGATATTCCATAATCAATTAGTAAGACTAGCATAGGGAATTGATAGTATTTGGATAATACTCAATAAAACTTAAGTGAAAAAACGTATCAAAGGTGGAATGTAATAATTTAAGTGTGGCAATGTTTTAAGTTCAAAATCTACACAACAATGTAAATCAAAATTATAGTGAAATCATTTTCAACAAAAAATGAAAATAAAGTCTTTTGTTCATTGATGGTATAAAATACTAACAAGTATGACCTATTATAAACACTTTTTACCAACATTGGCAACTAAAGGAAAAATGACATTTTGTTCAAGTTTTTGATAAAAAAGATACAAATCATATATCAAGTAAAAATAAGGACTTTTTTGTTCATCAAACCTAAGTCAGCAGAGAAGGTACCTACATAGTTTCCATGCATTATCTCACTCCATTCAAAAGTTATACAACTAAAATTACCTGGTCCCAATGTTAGCAAAAATTGTAAAAATTTGTCAAAGCATTCGGGGATATTTACATAAAAAATCAAAGGACTTGAAAGAAAATTCATTTGCAATAGAAACATATATGGACATATCTTATTTAAATAGAATTCAACAAGAATTCTAAGGGAAAAATACTAAGAAAAATACATAAGAGAAAAAAAGAACAATCGAAAATCACAAGAGCGGGTTCTTTGACTGACATATCACATACAGCATATTCAATATATATAATGTTTCAAAAAAATTTACTTGAATCTAATCTGCATTGTTTCAAGTTAAGATAATAATCATATCAGTTTGGTTCTAGTAAACACTAACAGATTTTTATACACATTGCACACCAATATGGCACAGTATTCGATATTTGTAACACACTTCAATATTTCGGATCATATCACCCACAGACTGCTATCTCTTGATCTGTTGTTTGATGAAAACAGCAACAAATACACAAAAACCATTCATTATCTATAATTCAAATATGTTTTTCAGAAGCAATAAATAGATGAGTATATATAAAAAGCTGTTTTTATAGATCTAATTAATGTATATAAGTGTTTCACTTTTTCCTACAATACAAATGATCTCTTGTAAATTTGTTCATTTTCTTCTCTATCAAAATTAAATTAGCAGTCACATTTTGAAAATCAATAAAAAAATGAATTATCATTAAAATGAAACAATCAGTATTAATATCAGCATGAGTTCATTCAATTGGAAAATACTAAATTCAGTAAATATCCATGCATGAAATTAACATCTATGAGTTAAGAGCTTGAATAAATGAATATTAAACACATACAGCATTGAGGGTAAAAATCTTTACTATCAATTAAATGAGAAATCAATTAAAATGCATACATAGGAAACTTCTGTAACTAACAAATGCAAGCCAAATAATGAATTAAAAAAAAAACATCCTTGACAAAAATTGGTTCAATATATATTTAAGGATAACAAAATACTGATAAATAATTCTTGGAAATTCAGTTCCTTTGGAACCTTATTGATAACAAACACTTACACTTATTGACAAAGATTCTAGCAACTACTGCAAGTTTAAAAGAAAACTGCTAAAAAATGAATTGACAATTAAAAAAAATCGACACTTAACTTTGCACACACTGCCTGAACTGTCATTTTATAGGTAGTAATATGACTTAATAAGTATGTATGAATCAACGAAATATCATTTAGGCCATCCATGAAAGAATTGTTTGAGTGACCTTGACCAATCATACTTAGGGTCTGACAAAAATCTGAATTTTATTAACCATCATCTTTTTTTCTTGATAAAAAAATTCAAACATAAACAAAATTTGCTTTAAGCCAAATTTGATCAAAATATGGTGGTCGGTTTTTAACCAAATATAGTTAGAATATGAATGTCTAGTTTTCAGCAAACTTTGATTAAAATATGCAGATAACACAAACAAACACGAATCTTAAGGATGATTTTTTACATACAAACACATGTAACACTGTAGTCATTATCATGATGAATACTTAAGAACTATGAACAATAACAAATAACAGTTTTGAATCTGTTATAAACTATTCCGAAAAAAGATGCATACATACACATATATTATTCAATACTTTCACAATTATTAACTGTTCGTCAAACATACTAGCAATAAAATTTCCAGTAAAAAAAGAATCCTTAATAAATTCAAGTTATTGAAATAAGAACTAGTGCAGATCAGCGGGCCCAGTCTCAAGTAGCTCCGTGTATATCGCCTTCACCAGGCTCTGCAAACAATGCACGGCAATCCAATACAGCTGCAAGGTCTAAAACTATTTTACATAATGATGGATACTCCAGGATCTCCTCAGTTGGTAGTGGTGGATGAGACAGTGGATAGAAACTGGGACCCTGAGAAATAAAGGAATTTGGTTTTAATAAATGTATGCTTATTAAATGGTCATGCAACTGCTTCATAGTCCATACAAATTTGAAGTATTCTGCAGTAATGCAGAGCAGAATCAGGCAATTCTAAGCTGTCTGAAAAATTTAACAGCATCAAAACAATAAAAGCTTACAAACTTTGAATCTATTTGTGGAAAAAGTCTTTTTTTTTCTTTACAATTCATTTACCTCTCCAAGAAATGACTGTATTACATAGTTACAGTGGGATTCAAGCTGTGGAAGCAGTTTATATTAGATAAAAACAACACCATATTTCACAAAACATCTCAATTGAATCAGTCACAAATAATCATTTTTCAAGAACTCACATTTTAAGTTTCAAATTTGTCCATAATTAATATTAATAATAACTTGTACCAACAAAAAGAAGACTTGAACATGCAAGAACCATTTATATAACTTAACTGCTAGTAGCAAAGTCTTTACATCAACAAATAAACAATATGTATGAAGATTTTTAGGAGTTTGGTTACTATGATAACCAGGCAATCTATTAACCCTTTGCTTCATAATACTGCACTTCCCCGCATCTGAAGCAGATGACTTCTTGTAATGAGTAATGGCTTCTTTTGCCACAATGTTTTCCACTCTGTCAGAGAGAAATACCCCAATTTTCTTACATAAATTGATGTTTTGTATATCAGCTTTGAATTTGGAAGAGTCCAAAATGTGCTTATGAGGTAAAGGGTTAATGAATGTATATAGAGATTCATTACCTTAAATCCACGGTGTAGAATTAGAACAATGTAGCAGAAGACGAATCTGAGCAGTATCAGACGTAGAAAGTCATCTCCAATAAACTGCATATAGGCATGGTCTGAAACAAAGATGGATGTCTTAACTTTATGTTTTCACTTTTGCATCAATTTCCTACTTCCCGGATCATTTTATACCTCTCATATAACTCAGATCTTTTTTTCAAACATTTTGAATCATTACTTAAAATTGTTAAAATGAATGCTGTGTTAAAGAATCATTACTTACATATAAAATTAACTAGTTCATAATAATGTACATGTGGATATGTCTAGTTTTCTCAGGAATGATAAAATATACATCATCACAATGCACATCATTGCAAAGAAGTTGCAAAGAATGTTTGGCAAGCATTTAGTCCAATGATATTTTTTCATTCAAGTTTCATTAGACCAAATTGCTTACCAAACAAAATTCAACAAAACCCATTTTCCATGTCAAGCCAAATTACTTATCAATATGCATTACAATGGACAGACAGAAGGAATAAAATACAATACAACATGGTAACACTGAATTCCTGAGGACCTAAATATTACCATTTTTTCACTTGAGTTTAACATCGCATCAACAGCCAGGGTAATTTGGTGACTTTTCCTGTTTTAGCAGTGAAGGAAGACCCCCCCCCCGGGTTTACACCTGGGTAGAACCACTGACCTTCTGTAAGCTAGCTGATCAGCTTCCTCACAAGTGAAACTAGTTTCCAGAGGGATTCAAACTCAGAGGTGAGGGGTTAGTGAACACAGAGGCCACTCACTACATGAATATCCATACTTTAAATAAATAGTGAGGGGTGAATTAATACCTAACTTTATCTGATTTTTCACTATCTCTGAATTTCTTTTAACTGTGTTTTACTGTAATTCCAATACAGCCACACAAAAAATCATTTGGTGAGGATTTATTAATGTATTTCTGCATAAACACAATCTGACATCTTACCTATAGACCTTGATCGTACAAATAATTTGCTCGCCTCTGACAGAAATCTGTCCACATAGTTCTGACATTTATCCCACATTGTGATTGGAATATCAATTATACTACAAACGTGGCAGAAAGCCATCAAAGGACAGTGCAGGAATAAGGTGAATAAGTTACCCTTTTGTCGCATGTCTGAAATTAACAACACGACAAATATCATCAGGAAGTAGTCTATAAGTCATTAGATGAAACAATTATTTTCCAAGTGTGAAGTTGTACAAATGAGAGGTTGATACTGTGCCATTAATGAGAAAAATAATTTGCTTAAAACACGTAATATGTCCTAAGAAAAGCATAAACTTCAAAAGTTGAAATCTTAAAGATTGCAGAATGGAATTTATAAGCACCTGTTTAACAGACTAATTAAAATCATAGGACAGCTGAGAAAACCTGAGATTTCAAACAATAATATGTTATAAAATCTCTAAGGACACCACCAACTACTGATATTTTCATACATTTATTGCCTATGACAGTAGATCAATATGTGGACTTTTTCACCTGGACAAGGTAATATTGACAAAGAATGGTCATAAAATCAGATCAGTTCAACTAAAAAAAGCTGCTTTTGTTCCTCTATTCATGTTAATTCCCTTTAGAGTGTGTTTGTGCTAGACCATATGATGTAATAGTAATAATTAGGCAGTTTTGACCAAAGAAAAATATCGTAACATGTAACCATGTACTTGGCAAAAATAAATGATAGATTCTACTCACCCTGCATTGTGGTTGGTACCTGTTCAGGAGATAACAAACAAACGACTGGCTGACCAAAGAAATTAGGGAAGTGCTGTAACATAAAATGTTTGCAAACATGTTTATATGTGCATAGAAAACAGTGTTACACAAGATTGGTGGTTAAGTTAAATACTACAGTGTAAACATATATGAACCTACTGCTTGGAAATAAAGGCACTGGCTTATCAGCATACATAGCATAGAAACAACATGAGAGTTAAATAACAAAATAAAACAGATTTTGATTCAATTTACTATCTCAAAAAGAGTTAAATATATCTAATTTAAAATCTTCTAAATAACTAAGCATATAAGCTAGAATAAGTCCAAATCATAAAGAATACTGGCACTCAAAAGTAAAATAATACTCAATTGAACACTCAAACACAGAATTATACTAAACTGAGCACTCAAATACAGAATTACACTCTGATGAGCACTCAAATATAGAATTATACTCTGCTGAGCACTCATATATAGAATTATACTCTGCTGAGCACTCATATATAGAATTATACTCTGCTGAGCACTCATAGATAGAATTATACTCTGCTGAGCACTCAAATATAGAATTATAATTGGCAGAGCATTCAAACATAGAATTATACTCAGTTTTGTGTGGGTCTGGAGGTTTGAGTGTCAGTACTGAGTGCCAACTGTCAACTTGCAATGATATCAGACTCAGACCACTCAGTGATTGACATGACAACACCTGTCATTTAGTGATCAATATTGACAATTAATTACCTGAAATGCTGAGCTATTATCACTGTCAACGATAAGGAACAATGGTTTTCTAGTATAAGGATACAAATCACCAGGATGCAAACTGAAATAAAAAACATAAATATATAAAAATTATGGTTATCAAATAAAGCCAAAACTGTATACGTAAGTCCTCAAGTTGGCAAAGTTAGCTACCATGTCTGTTTGGTCTTCAGTCCAAGTGTACATGATACAAATAGATATGTTTTCTTACCGGTTTACATTATAAAACTTGTGAATAGATTCTATTCCCAAATCTCAATTTTATTCTACAAAATACTCCAGTTAAATAATAACAAATGAAAAGTTCCATACAGACATACCATATTTGCAGACCATGCATTGTATGTATGTGTATATTACTGTTTATATGACAATGGTACATATTACACTACTAAACAGAAATCATTACCAGTGCATTTCCTTGAGAGTTCCTGGTCGTTTAGGCTTGCTGGTAACCTCACCATCTCGTCGACTATTTGTCACTACTCCTCCAAGATCATACGCGGCTAAAAATTAAAACATGGAATTATTTAAATAAATAATAATATCAAAACGGAAGTTTTTTTCCTCTAAAAATTGTAGCAAAAGATCAAAAAGTAGGAGCAACGTAAACTTTTGTTACATAAGAACATTTGTGCAATCATTAGGTAAAGCATAATAGAAATTAACTCATTGTATTCTTCCAAGTCTTCACAAGATGAACTAGTTGCAATAAGATATGAAGCTTTTATCATTATCAAAACAAGATACAAAACTTGAATCATGAGAACAATATTATAAGAAAGTTTGTTGCTGCATTACAAATTGACAGAAATATGTATATATGTAAATATGCAGAAGTTAATGTGGAAACTGCATTTGGCATATGAGAAATTAAGCTAAAAGAACCATTTTGAAAGTATTACAACAGTAACGCATAACATACTTAGAATAATCTATTACGATGGAAACAATTCAAAAACAATTACCATCATCTGTATGTTTTGCATTCCCATGACAACCATCAGCAGAGATATAGAGCAGCATGGCTCCGTTCGGAGGTAGTTCTTTAAAGCCGGAGGCAAGGAATGTATTCAGCTGACTGTAAGTAGGCTTATACAGCAAGTATTTGTGGGGATTTTCTCTTTTATTTGGTCGGTCTCCATTCTCCTACAACAGATAATGGATATACAGTAAAACCTCACATAGCAACAACCTCAATATTACCACCACCTTATTATGACAACCACTTATTTTCAGACTGGCTTTTAATAGTTCCCCTATAATTCAACTTGATAATGAGACCATCTCATTATTACGGCCAATTTTTTGGGGTCCTGAAGGTGGTCTCATTATCTAGGTTTTACTGTATATAACTACATGTATAAGATACATAGATAAAAAAAGTTTTGTTTCCGCTTACATGTCCCAAAAAAATATGGGTCTGTAGGTAGGGATTTTTTTCTTTTATTTTTTTTTACTTATATTGGCAACACTGTTATGAAAATTACAATATAGCACTAAGATTTGGATACCATAAAAACTTTTGTGACACAAATATTTAAAAGAAGTCGTTCAAAACAACACATCCATATCTTAAGACTCTGTTAGTTTTTGTATATGTGTACAATATATATACTGAATAGGGGTGAAAACAACCTGAGTTACTGTTGTGGAACATAAATATTGTCTTGATTTAAGATGAAGAAACCAGGTTGATATAATACGTACAAATGGTTGTCTCCCAGGGGCTGGTGAAGC
Source organism: Lutraria rhynchaena (assembly GCA_008271625.1). NCBI lineage: Eukaryota > Metazoa > Mollusca > Bivalvia > Venerida > Mactridae > Lutraria > Lutraria rhynchaena. The sequence continues at coordinate 10,587,182 of VIBL01000001.1, read as the reverse complement.
ATCATAGATTTGATTGGATAAATCTTCCTGCGGTTCACGCTCCAGTGTTTGCAACATTCTAAACATGTCCAGAGTTAGTTCACTGAATTTTACCTGAAACGCAATCAAAGATCATTAACTATACTTTTTTCTTTCTATAACATAAGGCAACACTTCAAGTTTTTAGCAGAGGAGGAATACTTAGGCCATATATCTGAGTAAACCCATCGACCTTCCAGACAGCTTCTTCAAAAGTAATTTTTTCTGGTTCAAGATGGGAATGAAACTCACAGTAGAGATTACCCATATATACGATATTCAGGTATTACACACATAATGAATTATCAATATGTGCCAACTATTTTGAACTTCTATTTGAAAATTCGTATAACACTTAGTACATGCATTTAGCTACGATGCTACAGTATCATGTCATGTTTCACAATTAAACCTGCTGCCAATTGGAAAATAAATACATAGAGACAACAAATAGATGATAGATTATCAGCAAATAACTCATCTATTCAATTAAACTAGAGACATTAAATAAATGACATCCACAGCTCAAAGCTCATATTGTTGTTATATACATATAAATGACTTCTAAAATAACAGGAAAACAATTTTCCAACTGATGAACTGAATTTCAAATTAAATCCTTACACAACAGACATATAACTAATCATCCCATATTTACTGCGAGCATAGGCAGATATCGGGGGGCTGGCATACGCCCCCTCCCCCCTAAAATATCCTGGGAAAGGATAGGTGAGGTTCTGCTGTACACCCGGGTGGAACCTTTTATAGACATTCTGTATGCTACCTAAACAGCTCCTTCTAATGTTACCTTTTTTCTGGTGCCCAGGTGAGAAAATAAAATTTCCATAAAATACTAAACCCATGTAAATCAATTTATTGAAAGGTCAAAGATCAAATTTGTTTTCTGTAGTTATTCTTCAGTCACCTACTGGTTGACCTAATATTTTAATCCAGTGTTTACCTGTTCATGTGTATTGCCAACAATAATAATTTCTTGCAATGTAAAATGTACATGAGACATTTTATCAAGTGGTGGGGTATTTAGTGGAGTCAGTCTGTGAGACAGAACAATAGCTGTAGCATCAACATCCACCACAGATATCAAATTATCAGCCTGAAAAGAAAATACACGGCTAAATCCACTAAAATAAAAATTATGTTATAAGTTAATACAGCCAAATCTGATTTAATGACTACAAGTGAATAGTAATTGTCACACTCCATATAATGTAATTATCAAACTGACTGAATTAACCCCTCAACAAAGGCCAACTGTGCATAAACAGTCATAGAGCTAATCAGCTAGCCCAAAACCTGAGGCTAGTGAATCTCTAATTAGGCTAGCAAACTTTCTCAAAATTCAGGCTAGTGGTAATTGCTTATTTTAAATAGCTCACTTATAATTCGGTCTGTGCTTAAAAATTAGTTCAAACATTGCATTAGTTATTTCCCTTTGTAACCTTTTGGCAACAATTTTGACCAGATATTCATAAGTGAAGTAAACAAACTGGTCCACAAAATTTCAAAAAGGCATGTATAAGCAAAGGGCGGTTTCTCCACAGCCATTTGAACAGAACTCATATGAATACTACATGATTAATGTAATACATATAACAGAGTCCATCAGGGACTTATAAGTGTATATAATAGACCACAATTGGCTGATTAGTGCAACAAACTGTAGAGTAGATATTAAACACTTGGAATACGGTCCAAATACAGAAATAAAACGGATTGCTTACTGGTAGAAATAACTTCACAGTGCCAGAAAATTAACCATAACAATATAGACTAATAGGTCAAATACGAGGGTTGATTCTATACATTGAGACACAGTGTCTGCCACGAGGCCCTAGATAACTGAAAGTTATCAAGACAACGTAGTATTGGCAGACACTACTTTATGAATACTGCAGGGTTTCCACTGGACATTATATTTTTTCCACCACATGTACGGAGGGGAAGGTCCGAGATACAAAAAAGTATGCCTAATTTGATCTTTTTTTCACCACTTGCAGATTTTTTTTCACCATTTGCGAAACTGGCGAATGGCAGCGGAAACCATGATAATGCAACTATTAGAACACAACATTTAAAATATTAATTTGTCCAGGAGAGCGTATCGAAAAATTGCTTTAATTGCAATAAAATCAATCACTCAAAATGAATATCATCAATATTTAAGTTTTATATCTGGCATAAAAAAATTCAATGTACAATGCAATAAAGTTTTATCTAAACAACTTACATTGAAGGGACTGGAATAGGTTGTGGGTAAAGTGTGCAAAACATCTGGGTAACCAATCCTTATGTAACATCAGAACACATTTTAATAACAATACAAGCAGAGGCTATAATGAACTCAGATGCTTTAATCACACTAAAACTTAAACAGTCGAAAGAATATGTCATGAATTTAGTTTACGTTTATCTGTTGTTTAACGGCCTATTCCGACAGCTATGGTCATTTCAGAGCCACCCCAGAGAGGGGAGAAGATACAGGAGAACCGGGCATATATATCCCTACCCTTTTAAAAACGACTGTAAATTAAGTATAAAATACATTATACTACATTTGTATAGACACATTCTTGAAATTAATGCTACTTTTCCTTTGTAAGTATCATGAAAACCTTTTTTTCCAGTTCAAAACATACACAAAACAATGTATGCTATCTTCATCCCAGTGCTCAGTTAACCTGTTCATGACTATAGAACTTGTATTCATGTTTTTCATATTTTTGAATGCTTTTAAGTAGTTCATAAAAATCTTATTAGATAAAGCGAATCTGTTCTCCATTAAAACCATACTATATACACACACCTTTAAATACGAAGTTCATCCACACAGTACATGTACATACATTAGTACGGCATGTTGAATAGAATGAAGGTCGGTCCAATAAGTACAGAGTACACGCTGACCTATAAAAAGATACCTCAATAAATGCTTTTATTTCTCCTAGTACCAGATTCCATTCCATGTGATCTTCAGGCTCATATGTACCAGTGTAATCATCAATCTGTTTGGCCAACTCCTATAAAAAAACATTACATTACAATAATAGAACTATGCAATCAACTAAAAAAAAAAGAAAAAAAGTAACAATTGCACAGATCATTATCCATGTTAAATGAAATCAGTTAGGTGCCCTACTGCCATTCAGTTTAAAATGACATTTGGATATAACCACATTTTTCAGATCCTGCCAATATAATGGGTGCAGACTGTAGTACATTGTGGATCACAATATGGGGGATCTGACATTCAGCACTTTATTTGAAGAAGACAGTCAGTAAAACATGAAATACACACCCTGACTAGGTCTCTGACCAGTTTCATTTTCTTCAGTAAAAGACAGACGACAATAAATCTTGCGTAGAACCGGAGTTTCTTCACCATTAAATCTGGCCTGAAATAATATATAAATAATAAATGATTATTATCGATTGTAAGGATATTATGAAGATATATCTACATCAGAAATGTGATAATGAGCAATAAGTTAGTCTGAAAAAATGTCACCTTTCCAGGTAGCCAAATCCTCCAAATGACAGAACTATTTTCTGGGGTTTTATGTCACACTAACAGCCATGGTCATTTGGCGACTTTTCCAGCTTTAACGGTAGAGGAAGACCCAAGGCATATACCTGGGTAGTACCAAAGACTTTCAGTAAGCCAGCTGGATAGCTTTCTCACAAGTGAAATTTGTCTGATCCAGAGTGGAATTTGAACAAACTGGTCAGCTTTGATGTTTTGAAAGATTGAAAAGTACTCTAATGGACTTTTTATTCTAGAATCCCATATTGTGTAAATTTCTCACATTCAGTATTAACTATAATTTATACATTATTTTCATTATTATAGGGATTAAAGGTTATAAAACAATAAATTCAGTCTGACATTGCAGCCTTTTCATTGGTCAATTTTACTAGTAAACACAGAAACAACCAATCAGATGCTTAAAATTCAAGATGAACAATCAATCTAAATTTCACAACTACAGACTCAAGCACCAGGCCATAGGGAATTTGAGTTTAAATGGTCATAAAAAAGATAAATAATTTTAAATTACTTTTGTTTATACCTTTCTTCTTTGTTTGCTTTGGAATAATACGCTCTCATTCTTATAGCCGAGTAAAACGAGAATGACTCGTTTAGATAGTTTGTCTCACTGGTACGCAGACTGAAAATGACAAAAAAAAAACATAAATAAAAACAAAACATAAACATGCATTTGCTCTATTTAACAACAGTTACCTTGATCATATTCCAGTTTAACTCAACATTTGTAAGTCATCTGTCTACCATGCCTAAAACTATGGTGACAGAACTAATTTTTTATAGTGGTGGCTTTATTGTGATGAAAATCATCCTGTAGGAATATTTTTTACACGTGGGTGAAACCAACAGCTGGGGTCCTTTGACAACTTTCCAGCGTTAACAGAGCAGGAAGACCCTAAGCCACTGGTCCCTAAACTAGCTGGACAACTTCTTCACATGTGAAATTTGTTGGGTCCCAGGTAGGATTCAAAATTACTATAGTAAGGGACCAATGATTACCAGTCAGACAACTAAACCACTCAACCATGGTGGCCCCCTCAATATGAATGGCATATCTCAATATGGCAGCCAGTGAGTTTTCAAACTAGAAGATCTAATTTTAGACTTTGAACAGAAAGTTTGAATTTCTTCAAAGAAACTTTCACTAAAAACAGCATCTTTTTAAAGATGTATTAAAAATGTATTATGCCATAGATATTTTGGATAGTTTTGTGTTGAGTTTTGTGTAATTTTAATGCAGTTTTATTAACAGGAAATTGATTATACAATGCAATTCCATGAAAAGAAAGATGCTAAATTTATGCACATTAATGTTGTAATCATCTGTATGTTTGTATGTTTATTTTGACATATGCCAGTCTATTGTTCTGTCAAATGTTGCTGTAATTTTAAGCACTTAAGTTGACCGAGACATCCTATGTTACAATCATTCAGCGACAGCAGAACTGAGAAACCTTTACAAGTCACAAATAGGCAACTGCACCACACCGCTGCCACAAGATCCATTAAGGTCAAAGACGAATATTTCACCCATATTTTTAGATCATAATAAATGCACAGAATTTTGAAAGATGGTTTCATCAGTAATATCTTTTTCTGCAGAAACTATAAAATCCCGTAGATTCGAAACAAGTTACAAAAGCCATGGCCGTGGTCCAGAGGTTAGTGCGCTGAATTTGTAACCGGGAGATCTGGGTTCAAATCCCAGTTGTGGCAGGTCATACCCTTCAAAGAAAATTTGACAAAAAATGTTGATTTTCCTCCACATGTGGAGATGTTGCTGGCTGCTTGTGGAAGGGTAAGTTAGTACTGGTTAGTATATAGTCCAGGAAAGCTGGTTAGGTGAACCGGTCTCCGTATATGACTGAAAAATTGTTGAAAAAACGGTGTTAAACCCCGATGACAATAAGTCACATAAGAACAAAACAAACAAACAATCAAACAAACAAACAAAAACCATGACCTTCAGTAATTGAACACTATACACATTTGTATTAACAAACACAACAATTATAACTATTTTATGAGTAACACAAATTATTTATGAACTCTTGACGTACAGATGTAATATGTCATAGTTTAGAACCAAAGGCTTGCAGGCTATTATGCTTCAGTTTTACGAACAGAGCTAACAAAACTAGGCCCAGAGCAACAGCTAAGCTGTGTATTTGCGTATTTACTCAAATTTACTTAAATCTACAAAATATGCAATTGAAACTATATCAGATGCTTACAAAAAAGCAATTACAAAAGCAAAATACCCAATTAAAACACTTATGATGCGTATCAAAATCAATTTCCATGAATATACATGCATGTTGTCATTTTCGTCTGTCAGTCGTTCCTCATAGTCTCGGGAAAATGTAGTATCAATGCAGTACAAAAACCACAAAATGTGTTCAGTTTGGGAGTGTGTATTCCCTGGCCCTAGTGACAGGAAATAAGAGAAATGAGTTTCAGAAAACCAAATTATATTTAGCAAATACCCAATTCAAAATGAAATGATGGTGTAATACCTAATTCACTGAGAAAGCTTATCTGTTGCTCTGTAAACCATTAATGTACTAAGTACTAAAATGCAACTAAGATCATTATGTAATACATAATGATTTCAAGGGCCACAACTCTTGTGTTTATAGCTCATTTTCCGAATGCAATTGATGAAATTCATCATCTACAATCCTAGTATCACAAGTATGACAAAGAGGTCTTGTTAATTTCATGATTTCTTAATGATTTTCTAAATGTGTTAATTTCATGAAGATTGCTCAAGAAATGAGATATGTAATATGGTAACAAGATCATCAATTAATAGCACCAAAACATGTTTTTTACATTTGGTTGCAAAAATAGTTTCATTTGCAAAACTTTAATTCATATTTGATAAGTACTTTTATCAGATAGCAAATCACAAATTTGGTGTCAAATGACATGCTGCTACAAGGTCACTAGACTTCACATTACTTGCTGATGTGGGGGTCACATGACTTATTGATACGTGGTCACAAAACTTGCTGACGTGAAGGTCACATGAATTCTTGATGTGGGGTTACTAGACTTACAGACATGGGGGTCACATGACTTGCTGATGTGGGGGTCACATAATTTGCTGATGTGGGGTCACATGACTTATTTACTGATGTAACATGACTTACTAACATGACTTATGCATAAACAGAAAGACGCATCACACTATTAGAACTATTAGATCTTAGAATTATGATGTAATGACTATTTTAATGATACCATGAGATAGACATTTATCTATAACAGAAACTCTAAACAAACTACCGTCAAACAAACTTATTTAATAATGAATAACCAACATCACAAAGTTCTATCAGCGAAGTCAATAATTCCCATATATTAACTATACACTGGGGGATTGAGTTTTCTGCAATAATGGTAGCTATATAATATAAATATTCCAAACAAATTGGAACTATTACAATATAAGTGTATCAGTCCAATTTCTCTGCATAAGTAAAAACAATTACAACACAAACACTTTGTCCTCAGTGTATAAAAACTTATATGTAGCTAGAATTTAGTAACCTTTCCTCAAATTTGATACATATATTGGTGAATCAGATGCTCATGTCATTTTAGACAAACATGGCTGTACCATATATTCCTCAATAAATATCCCGTATGTGCTACATTTTATCGATTTTTTTGCAATTTGTTAAATGTACATGTTAAATGTTTTAAAAATTGTTTGGGTGCATTGGATTTAATTTAATGGATTAATAAAGAATTATTGGTAAGTCAGACTTTTCACTGTTCTTTGGGACATTCTGTAGTGGCATTATTTGGGAAATATTTGGTATGTACTAATTGTTATCTACAGTAATAATCAACTAGTCTGTAGTCTGGAATTTATAATATCTCCCGGAAAAACAAGGATTCATAAAAATTGTCTAATAAAGTAAACAAACACCATTAAGATGCGGTATTTGGTAAATGGTAAGGATTCTACAGCTAAAGATTGAGATAGGTTATAATAAATGTGCAAATCCATTGTTTTATAAATGTAATCCTTTAGATAATTCACTCAGTGAAATGATATGTACACAGATACACATCTTTGTTAGTTTGTTTGTTTTTATGTGATACTGTCACTTGTTTAAACACCGTTTTTCAACAATTTTTTTATTTTATACAAAAGGCGGTTCACCTAACCAGTTTTCCTGGACTGTATACTAACCAGTACTAACTTACCCTTCCACACGGAGCCAGCAACTTCTCCACATATGGAGGAAAATTGACAATTTTGTCAAAGGGTATGCCATGACCAGGATTTTAACCAGGATTGTCAGGTTATAAGTCCAGCGCACTAACCAATGGACCACAGTCGCAGCCAAACACACAACTGAACAAAAAATAATCTAATGCAGGAAGTAAGCAGATCGTGGAAAAGAAGAATCTACAGTAGAAGTGTACATTAATAAGTAACAGAATGATGAAACAACTAAGTGAATAAAACCTAACACAAAGTCAAGATGACTCGTTCAAACTCAGTGTTACAATATACACACAGAGATTAGACTCAACAAATAAATTGTGGGTATTTATTAGACCATACGATCTGTGCTATGAATATTTCATGTAGTTGCCAATTGTAAAGAACAAAATAATAAAACAGTTTGCAGATACAACAGTGTTTCAACGAGACTGTATGTATGCCAACATTATTGACTGATGGTCATAATCATTAAAAGAATAAAACTGAGGCAATTTTTTAAAAAAAATTGACACAGATCTAATACTTCCAGTTGTTTGTCCAGTATCAGTTTTTTACTTCCTGAATAAGGCAGAAAAATAATAGAACAAAATCAAGAAGTCAGTTGGAATATATGCTTAGTGAAAGGCATGCGCCATGCGCCATAGTCACATTAAAATTTAAAATGTCACATTGTCTTTGGCAACTGATGTGCCCGTGGCACATTCACATGATTTTGATCCTTTCATGTAGGAAATGAAGTGAGTACGATGTAAATACTGCTTTCTTTGCTTTTGCAAAAGCAAGTACCTAATGATAGACACTCTGTGTCATCTGACGCTTTACGCTAGCTTTTTCTTTATACAACAAGCACCTAGCACGCTTATAAATAGTCAGAAAACAGTTTTAATTGCTACTCAGTTATTGCCGCATGAAAATGTCACATTGGTTCTCAAAATGTCATTAATTTTGCATCCAAAAGGGCCAAAGAAAATTTCTTTCCTGATCACTGTATGCTTAGGCATCCAAAATATATGGCTAACAGATGCCATTGTCATAGTAAAATATGTATCTTTCATGTTACTTATTCTCTTGTATCCAAATTACTGGTATTTTACAAATTTTATTTTACTTGGGTTTAACATCACACCAACAGCCAGGGACATTTGGCAACTTCCTGCTTGAACACGTGAGGAAGACCCCAGGTGTCCACCTGGGTAGATAGAACCACCAACTTTCCTTAAGCTAGATGGACACATGAAATTTGATTCTGGTGGGATTCAAACTCACAGTGGTGAGGGGCTAGAGATTTCAAGTCAGAGTTTGGTGGTCCTACCAAGGTGTAAACCAGAGGTCTCCCTCAACTGTTAAAACTGTAAGTCATCAAATGACACAGGTTGTTAACCAGTACTAACTTACCTTTCCACAAGGGGCCAGCAACTTCTTCACATATGGAGGAAAATCAACATATTTGTCAAATTTTCATAGAAGGGTATGACCTGCCATGACCGGGATTTAAATCCGGATCTCCGGGTCACAAGTCCAGCGCACTAACCACTGGACCACGGCCGTGGCTGCTAACATGTGTGGTCATCAAAAGCAAGCAATTTGGTCATTACTAACCATTGGTCACTTCAGACAACTAGTCTCTAACATATGTTTTACTGTTCTCTTATTATAAAATTCCTCAGTTGTCACTACGGCCACTGAGACGTAACAATCATACATTAATAATGCATTCAGTGAAGATGGTATTACAGAATCAAGTTTTCCCACAAGAGTCTATCACTCATATACAAATCTATATGTCAATCTAGAATGCTTGCCGTAATGAAGTCAATTATTTACATACAATTAACGGTGACATTAATGATAGCAGTAGTGTGGTTCATGTTTGATTGTATTAGATACCACTGGACTTATACTACACAATGTTATATATCAATACCAATAGTACACTAACTGTAACATTATTAAGTATAGCCGAAGGTGCAATATATTGTTATTGCATTTACATAATAGATAAGACAAGCAGCAGTAGGCCAGAAGTACTGGAATCTCTTTTTATCTGTCAGGAATGTCCAGGGTTTTTCCCTTCTATAGCTGGGGCCATTTATGGGTGTCTTCCCCTCAGGAAAAATCTTTAAAACCATGCACTTTTCCAATAAAATTCAGCTCAATCAGTAAAATCATGCTTTTTCTTCCCCTTTTTGCAAAAATACTGTGTAATTTTTTTCCCACATTTAAGAAAAAGGCCCCATCCCCTACCTGCGAAAAAGTCCTGACATCCTTGGGTTTCAATTACGCCTAATAACTAAATACTGTTCAAAAGATAATAACACAGTCTGTTTTCCCATGTAAAAACTAATTAATGATAGATATATTTTTATCTTTATATGACAAATACATTAACTTGTTCAAAAAGAATCTGAAATTCATTAGAAAAAATGAAATCTAAAATCTCTATGAAAAAATAAACTATGAAAGATACCATGCGACATTGTAAAGAAATCATCAATAATTTTCATACTGTAAGTCTAGGGACTGATGTATACTATATGTTCATTGTCACCAAGTTTACTTCAGAGCTAGTAAATCATGATTTCATGATCATAACAGTCATACAACAGAATTCAGACAAATTTACATCATTAAGCATCCAATATAACATAAACTCTCATTTGCAGCTGCCAAACTTTTTTCCCTAACTTTTTCATGATAATTATGCAGGCAGAATGGATTTTATGCATTCAGTACCAAAACTGTTTTTACTAATTCATAATCAGTAAAATTCAACCAAAATTTACAGGGTTCTTACATGATGTCAAACATTAAGGGCCAAAATTGACCCTTGACTGATAACAGTTTAAGAGTCAACCAAATTGCATTCAAACATGTACTGGCCTTCATAAGAAAGTAACCAGTAAGTGATGTTGCTATAAAATCTTATTTTATGAAAGCTATTCTTAAAAAGAGCAATTGTGCGCCACAAATAAGCCAAACAATCATTACTACTGTTACGGTATATGTAACCATACTATTATCCATTATTGACCATAAAATTGCTGTATACTGTTAAAATTTCAAAGTCAGTTTAGTAGGCCCAAACAGAAAAATTTTTATGATGGTTATTTTCTTATGACGGCCAGTATATTAAAATAAAGAACTTACTAATAGTGGTAATACAGTTGTCCTATCTTTGAAGCCACCTCACCAATCTGCCATCGCTTCAGCCCATACTTCACATCTAATACTTGTCTGAAAAAATACACACAAAACTGAAATTAACCCTTTGCCTTATAATCATATTTTGGACTCTTCCAAATTCAAAGCACATATACAAAACATCAATTTATTTAACAACATTGGGTTATTTCTCTCTGACACAGAGGAAAACATTGTGGCAAAAGAAGCCATTACTCATGACAAGCAATGGCTTCTTTTGCCACAATGCTTTCAAAAGTCGTCTGCTTCAGATGTGAGAAAATGTGGTATTATGAGGCAAAGGGTTAAAGAATACTTAGTTTGCCCTTCATCGACCCTGGATTTTAAGAGAGAGTCAGTCGGTCGGTCTGAAAAATATTTGATTTTATTCAGAGAATATTCCTCATATGTCAGATTGTGATCATTTTTGGAGCAAAAAGTGAGATAAAGCACAGAAATATCTTATTGGCGAAAATATGAAAAAAAAACATGTTTCAGATACCGGTAATAAAATGTTTTGTGTTGGTGGATTTTTTATGGTTGGTAAAGGGCAGTCAAACATAATTTTATAATAATATAAGCCCAAATAATCGATATGTTAACATACACAATACATTTAAAACTTGTGAACGCAGACCAACAAAGGGAGAGAATTAGAGCTGTCAAGAACAAATTTTTTTATTCAGGGGTTAATGAGGCCCATTATATCAATAAAAGTATGCAACAGAAGTCCACCATACACATGGTGGTCTTTATTCAAAGGAGGTACTTTAACTATGGTTTGACTGTAATTAAAGTTGAGGCCAAGGAAATGAAAATAAAAACACAGACCTTTGTTCCACAAAACACAATATGAGATTTTCTGTTCAGCATATCAATCCAGACCTCTACTGATCTCATGATCAAAGAGATATCGACTGATACTTTTAGAAATCAAGCCACCATTGTTTTGTTTTGTTCTTGTTTTTATGTGACATATTGTCACTGGGGTTTAACACCGTTTTTCAACAATATTTCAGTTATATATGGTGACCGGTTCACCTAACCAGTTTTGATGGACTGTATACTAACCAGTACTAACTTACCCTTCCACAAGGAGCCGAAAATGGACATTTTTAGGCCATCATTGAGATATTTTTGAAAAACAGGGGCCTCTGTGGAATTGGACCCACTATCAATATTATTGTTGTGGTAATTTTACAATTTGGGCCTCAATAAAGGTGTTAATGCGTAATTGGTGCCTAAACTTCAGAGCAATATGTTTAAGATATAGTCCAGGTTAAACATAAGATGTCCAATATCTGAACAGCAGTGTTTTGAGGCTGGTGATAGTAAATAATAAAACAGCTCCACCAAACATCTCAAGACTAAATGTGTTACAGGGTAATTGTGTGGAGTGGTAATGATGAACTTAAGTTCTTCAAGTGTTCTAGTAGACCATAAATACACACCAATATGTATATTATACACAGTCAAACCTGTGTTTGCAGCCACCTCCAAATAAAGACCACCCTGTGAATAAAGGCTATTGTTTGAAAAACTGTCACTGATTATTTAGATCAAGCTAACCCCTGAATGAAGACCACCTGTCAATGAAGGTCACATTTTGTCTTTCCCAAGGGCAGCCTTTGATCACAGGTTTGACTGTACACAAACTTGGTCAGTTCAATTCCGTATTTACGGTCCATTTGATGAATTAAGACCTAAATACAACAAATTACATCATCTCTACCCAGTATTGGTCCTGTATGGTATTTTGTATGATATAAATGTATATTTATAATCAAAAACAAGAGATGTATGCAATTTAAAACCAGACAATGAAGTCCATACATTTATCAATAGTACTATAGGAACTGAAGTATATGAAATACATTTTTCATGGATTTCATCGTGGATACCACTATGTACAGTAAACTTACATCAATATCATACATTACACAAAGAATCCTAACAAAATTCTAAGTGTAGTTGAAACACACAACAGCTGAGTATGCAAAAGATAATGAAGTATTACTGGACAAGATAACAGACAAACTGGAAAACATAACTGATCCAAATTAAAAATTACTGGCCTAAAATATGTATTATATTAACTTAAATCTACACTACAAATTGAAGAAATTCCAAGGATATGTGGGCCTTGTTTTAGTCATTATTTACACGGGTGTAGAAATGTTTTTATGCAGCCAGTAAGCTACTAAGAGTAGAAAGGAGTCTGAGGGTTTCCCCAGTAGGAGGTAAGGCCCCCCGTCAGGGGAAAAGTAGCCAGCAAAAATGTTCAAATAGCTGGTTGATTTTTCCGGCTTCCAGCTCATTTCTACACCCCTGTATTTAGGACAAAATAGCTTCACAAACCAGTATATGAATTAGCCGGAAAACAAATAGAGTCAAACATTATCCAATACTACTAACACTGGTATAGTTTTGTTTACATGATGTAATCTACAAAAACTATTCACCATCCCAACTTTACTATCAACCTACTCCCCAATATAATACTTAAGCCTACGAGTGGTGTCTGTAAGACTCTATTGTGGGAATATCGCCAGCCAATGCACGCCAGTGCAAACAAATATCATCAGAAAGATGATAAAATACACAAAATACTTTCATTGATTATCAAACACGCTCACTGCGTGGGAGCGTAATATCATATGTCATGAATATTACTGTTTCATTCCCAAAATTTTGAGTAACAAATGCAAATTCTAGAAAATTTGTAGGAGACTTAAGATAACGTAAACAACTGTATTGGTAGAAAGTTAAACATAGCAGCATTTTTAATGTAACATTTCTGTACTTTAAATTGCTTCCAATAACAATTTAAGAAAGGCAGTTCTGGCAGTGATGTTCATTGAATTGAGACAATTTTTTATAATCTGATGTTGAAGTACACTAATTTGTCCGTAGGTTAGGCCATTACAATTAACCACTATATCATTAATATTATACAAATTTTCTTACACAGTGGATAGGGAGTAACTCATACTTTCATTTTCAATAAATTTTAGGTATCTCTATTTGAAAAAGCAGAATAAAGCGATACTTACAAGAAAGTTCTTTAATGTAATTACACAAATACGTTACCTTAACAACGTAACAGAAGAGTAACAAGTTCATACTACCACAGTAAAGGCTGCATTTACTTTTTAGAATATCAACTCCTTTTAAATACATTATGGTGCTCACTAGATGTCAAAAGTTGAGGGTCAAAATGGTCCTTAGCTGATGATAATTTGAAGGGTCAACAAAATTTCCATCTAATATTATAGTAAATTTGACCTTCTGGAACCAATTCTCAAGAGTAAACACATTATTTTACAAATTCCAAGAGTCAAAATGTCATTTTAAGGGTCCAATGAGAGCCCTGATACATTTTACATTTATCTGATCATCAAAAAAGAGGACAGCAAATCCAACAGTAAATTTATTACAGCCTAACAAGCATTGGTGAATTCAAGTTATAAACAAATTAGTGAATGTTTGAACACATTCTTACCAGTCTCAGGCCAGAAAAATGCTTCATTTCTATAACCAGTCAATCTAAAACTTGTATGAATATATTGTAAAGAGAAGACCCAAATACTAACATTTGTAAAACAGTGATGGTGAATATCTCATAAAGAATTAATGACACAAACAGAGAAATAAAATGTACCAGTGAATCTGAATGAGATTCCACGCAGAGCAAAATTTAAAATTTAATGTTGGTGAATATGAAGGGTTTGATGCAAAACTGTTTTACATGTAACTCAGATTTCATATCGGCTACAGCAGTTGTGAGCTGAACCCATTATCCAGTAACACATGAACGATATGGAGATAAAATGAAATCCATCCGATGTTTACCAGTACATTAAAATTGTAACGTTTCCGCAAAATTAAAATTACATCCCTGAATTGTTTTTATTTTCAAAGGTAAATTTGACGGACAGGGTTAGTGGAGGGTGTGTGTCAAACAAAACATTAAAGATTTTGATGTCAAAACAGTGATAATTTTAGGTCTGCATCCTGCGTACTATACGCATTAAATAAGCTGAGGATGCAACATTTCGCTTCATAAGCATCCCTGTGGACGCATTTGGTTAAATGAGCCTAGGTTTAGAATTAAAACGATTTAGTTAATATAGTCTGACTCCATGATACCAGTGGTTCCATGATACAGGTGTAATTATGAATCACGCGATATTTCCGACGTAATGCCACCTACTGGCTGTTTATGGTTAACTTACCAGAAATTTTGTCACTTGCACAAAAAAGTGTGCACATTGATTTTGTTTTTCTACTATGACCCAGACCCATAGTTTTTCAATGGGACCCATTGCTTTAAAATATATGGGTCCCGAGGACTCATTATTTAGATTTCTAAAATTATCGCTGTCAAAAAATATGTAAGGCCTTGATTAGAATCATAGATTAGCAATATAGGAAAACTACAGGCTTAGTAGGGCCTTTGTTTGCATATCAAAGTGAGAAAAAAGCTTTGTTTTGACTTTTTGTAGAGACAGTCAAGTTTCATAATTCTGGTACTGAAACTATAGAAAGTAAGTTATTTTTACAGTATACATAAAACTTTGTTATTACGAGCATCTATATCATGTTTATTTTTGTTTGTTTTTATGTGACATATTGTCACTGGGGTTTAATGCCATTTTTCAACAATTTTTCAGTTATATACAGCGACTGGTTCATCAAAACAGTTTTTCAGGACTGGACACAAACCATTACTAACTTACCCTTCCACAAGGAGCCGGCAACTTGTCCACATAATGACATATGAAGGAAAATCAACATTTCTGTCAAATTTTCATAGAAGGGTATGACCTGCTGCAACTGCGATTCGAATCTGGATCTCCGGGTCACAAGTCCAGCACACTAACAACTGGACCACGGCCGCAGCCCATCTATATCATGAGCACCCGACTTAAGTCCCATCAATTTTTGTTCTTAAAGGTGTATAATTTTCTACCAGCAAACAAACACTTCTTTATTATGAGCACCATGTACATCTCGAGCAGTTAGCCTGTTCCGATGTTTCCCAAAGATGTTTTAGTACAGTACATAGATATGTAATATGTCTGCATAGTGAAATATGCAAAATATGAGAAAAGAGGCATTTTTTCATGTTTATTTAGAAGTAAAAAAGTATCAATATAATGTCAGTACTGTTTATTCGATATATCATTAATATGCAAAAAGCTGAATCAATGACATCTTGAAGAATTTGGCACAATTTTATTGAAAGAGCACGCTACAGTTCATGTTGTATATAATTAATTGAATAAATTATGTACCAGATGTATAAAAAATGTGAATAATATACAAAATGAACATGTTGAATATTCTTTTATTATCTCATTTTTATCACGAAGTGATCTGTAAGTAGACTTGATGGCATCATTAGTAAATATGTCCATGTTAGAATAATATGCTTGTTTAATTAAATAATGTTTTATTTAAGTTAATTAGATGACAACATTATGACATCTAGCTGGATTCATAAAAGGAACGTAGCCTTGGAGATTGTACAACAGAATCTTCAAAAAAAAAAATCCAAACAACTAGTCACATGTAGTTAAATCAATCATGTAATCTAATTTCAGTAAAACAGCACCTAACACAACTAAGGACACTTTTTTCAAGTGCTGAGAATATACCAAACACCCATAGAAAAATCACTTTTTCATAAAAAAGCATTATTTTTTTCAAATAATTATTTCGTTTAAAATATTAAAAGGAAGTTATGAGTACAGCATAAAAGCAATGAGAGTCAGAAATCCTAATCAACTTATTGGATGTTATCCAGTTATGTCACTAACAATTAAGATTCCATAACAACAAATACAGCAGTTATTACATACACCAGTATTTCCATGTATCAATGTATCAATGTATAAGTGGTCAGTGAACATTATATTGGTTGCCAGCCAATTGTAGAACAATTATCTGCACATCTGGTTAGACCTCGACATGAATCATAATGCTGGAAAAGGATGGGAATTTGACTCACCTGACACTATATGCTTTAAAATGGTTCATACCTCAATTCCTCACACAAGGAATATCACTGAATTTACAAGTCAAGCTGAAGATATCATAGATGAATAGATTTACTCCTGAATTAATTCAAATAAATCTTTATTTCTGGGCCAAGGGAGGGAGATATTTGAATAAACGAAATTATTGTTAGAGTAAATGTTCTTTCAGTATAAGAATACATCTCACAGGTCATAATGACAAAGATTGCAAATCTCAGGTCATTGATAAAGAAATAAAATAAGATTTTTTTTTGTTTAGGTATGTATTACTTAATATGAGAATCACTGTAATTCAAAATTTAAACCAAATTTCCAAGAACATTTCACTTGCAAATGACTTCTGATGTGAGGTTATAAGTCGAATAAGCAGAAATATGTCAGCAGTGAGCAAGCTTGTAGTAACGAAACCTAACTATGTATGTGTATTACTTGAGACCACTACATGAAGGATTGAAGATTCAAGCGACATATTGCATTCATGATCGACTACACAATGACTACAGTTTCAAGATTTCACTAGCAGGCCAAACAAACTTTGAGCTCTTAAAATGTGCAGTAAAAGTAAAAATGAATGGTAAGTTTAAACAGAAATTTGTAACAGAGAGACTGACAACAGCTTATGTCATGAGACTGGTTTTCATTATTTCACATTTTACAAGTTTAGAACCAGTCTAAAGTAAAAACTCACCTGTGCTGCTGTTGAAATTTCCATAGCTTGGTATAAACATCAAATGTTCTACCAAAATAAGACTGCCATTGTTTATGTCCATATTGGGGTAAATCCCTGAAAATAAAAGAAAAATCAGTATGGAACCAAGACAAGAAAACAAGGTAACAATGTGACAAGATACTAAAAACATTCTGAATTTGGGATCCTGAATGTATTAGGCAAGTTTTGTAATAATAATTTTAACTCAAAATACTATCAGTATTAGAAGGAATTCAAAAATTACAAATTAAAAAATTAAAAATTACAAAATCCTTGTTATTATTTCATGCAGAGAATATGAACAATTACAATGATCCTGTATATCTGTACTAATCATCAGAGAATTGCTAAAAATTGTGTTTCGTGTAAAATGCTGTCAAATCAACAATTTAGTGCCAGCAGGCATTTAACTTAACTAGTGGATTATCAACAAGTTTTCCATCAGGTTACATGATTGGCCAGTAGTTCAAAAGTAGAACAAATCACATTCAAATCACCTTTGAAAGTACTGTTATTACACACATTCATATAAAGTCTTCATTTATTCCCAAAACGACCATTGTCTAAAGGGACATGTTTAACCACTGGCAATATGGCCATAGACTATACATGTATTCAGATATCTATATACTAAATAGAAGAGCCCATTGAAGTTCTAAAATTGCTTTTGTTTCTTTATAATGGGTTAAGTGTATAAAATTTCAGATACCAGGGTTCCCTGGGACGCTCACTTCTCCACATCTTTGTATGCATGATATCCACAGAATAATAAATATAATCAGTTTTGATATCTATAGACATGATTTGATGCATGTATGGTTTACAAGAACTTCAGTGTCTCGAAAGGATATGCTTTGGATGGCTCAAAAACAACCAGCAAAATCTTGAAACAAATAGTTTATAATGTGCACAGAAAAAAAACAACATGAAAAGTCTTACAGTTAAACAGTTTGTGAAACTATACATGCATCTTTGCTGAAAAGGCAATAAAACAAGAACAATATAACTTTTTGAGAAACAACTCAAAAATGACTAAATTATAATCATTTACAGTAAGCAATGTATTAATTTATTGGGCTGTTAGTGTTTTATCTTCAAATGAGGTCAAACCTGTCATGAGGACATGTTCAAGTTCATCTACATGATGATATCAAAACAGAGAGCAAACAACATTTAAAAGGTGAGTATCAGGTTAGCTATTCTGCTATCAAAACTAGTCTAGAATTCAGAAACAAAAGATATTCTTAATACGATAATGGTCGCAGATTTCTTTTAGTAGTTTTACAGGCCTGGAAAACATGTTACACAAATATAGATGTAAGTAACCATTTATCAATATTTATGATATCAGGACAATTGCTGTATATGATGTAAATAACTGTGATTTTGTCTTAATATAGCAGAACCTGATAATTTAAAAAAAAAACAACAACTGAAAGAACAACAAGGAAAGACACTGACAAATAATCATGGATAGTGTCAAGAACACAAACAATAAATAATGCTAACTATAAATTAAACTAAATAAAACTATAGCTACACAACAGTTTCAACATAAACTGTACCTAAGTCCATTGAATAATTGCTTTGATTTTTCCAGCAAATGACAGAACTCGTTTACAATCCGTTTTTCATTTTCGTCCATCGGCGGTGCTATAACTTCGTCCGCCATTATGAAGAATCAACAGTACTGATAATGAAACAACTGGCTTGATTCAATAAATAAGTAGTAATTACTACAATTACAATATAATTAAGTGTTCATTTCTCTCAAAAATCTGACCAAATTCCCTGAATTCGCATGAATTTGTCTCCAACGATTCCATGCAAAAATTACAAGCGGTAACGCGTTTTATACGCACGACTGTTACAATCACTAGGTGCCAATATTATGGCACGCCGTCTGCGCCAATTGTGTTATTTTTTTTACAAGAAACGCTTGTAATGAACATGATCCGATGCGATATAATACATCAAAACTAAACAAACTTTTGATATAACTGGTATTATTTGCGATACATGCATATAGATATTTTTAGGATGACCTAAAGTCATATTTCAACAGTATCTATCAGATGTTGTCTTGCATCCCAGGCGTTATTCTAACACAAACGACCACACTAAATTAGTAGGGAATGAAAAATATATTTATTCACATGATGAAGTCAATTTTGAGATAGACTGAATGAATGTTTCCTCACTGAATCATATGACACGAAACGAATTTATTGTTAAATTAAAATTGATAGATTTTTCTCCATTTTTATCCAAATATTTCTTTCCTTTCTAGACTACATCAGGGAAGTATAATTTCAGTGTTTACAATAACTTTTAGTGCAGTCGTTCGTTATCTAAAATTATAATATTACTATTTAACATTTTCTAAAAATCTTTTTCAGTTCTAAATTCTATCCCCTCGGATCTTGGGAACAGTTCTGAATTTGCACTGACTTATACTGGCGACAGTAAAGTATTCTATTAGTTGAAATGATTGTTCCATTTACAGTGCTCCTCTCTCCCCCGTTCATCCCGGAAACAGCCGATCGTTCGAATTCATATATGTCTACGTCATACCTAACTCGTTTGCATATTGTTTCCTTAATTTTTGTAGCATACATAGGCGTAGGCAGGAATGAAATGTTTATACGTAAAGGGAGGCACGAAGTGCCAATGGGGGAGGTGTGGGAGGGGTTTTACACCGTGACTTAGGTCGCAGGATGTTTCATACGCACGCGCACGTATTTCGCGTAATGGGCCCCACTTTATACGTTATCGAAAAC
The DNA here is from genome assembly GCA_008271625.1 of Lutraria rhynchaena. NCBI lineage: Eukaryota > Metazoa > Mollusca > Bivalvia > Venerida > Mactridae > Lutraria > Lutraria rhynchaena. The sequence goes on along the minus strand of VIBL01000001.1, from coordinate 10,566,643 downwards.
TTCATATAAAAGTGATTTCTCTCAGTCAATACGTTTTTTTTTCGACTCAGTTCGTATTCATAAACCTTATTGTTAACAAACGATTTATAAATCTCGTGGTAGCAGCGAGGGCGCCTCTGTTGAATTAATTGCATTCATCCCGTTCTGACGTTCATTGACTGCAGGTATTCCAAAACGACACCTTTGTTCTGTCCACCATGATGTTAGTTTTGCTGTTGGTATAAGATTGGAATGGGTTGATATAAAACTCCATACTAATACCATAACTCATTCAAAGAAACGATATCCGTATATATTAACATTAAGTATATTCTTAGTTTCATTAAATTTGTTTCTATGAATAAGTTCTGGTATTTGTATGGGGGTCCTTAAGCTACAGAAAGTGAATTATCGATCTTGATCACCCGGCATACACCCGTAGCATTTTCCTTGATGTTCGAAAATAACCACGTCTAAATTAGAATGTTGCTTTAGTGTTAAAATACATGGACGTTTATATGGAAAAGTTTTAATTTCAAGTTTTTATTAATAAAATTTGAGTACTGCAAGCTTCGGTCGGTCGTTTTTGTTGAATCTGCCATTTTGACACACTTAATAGGACATATTTTTACAATTTTTACTTTGACGAACATTCTAGTCCGTAGATCATTAAGAACTTAATTGCATGAAAAGGGGAGGTAATCTAAATTCGGAATGTAATTCGCGCTGTTTGCATTATCTCCCTTGCTTAAACAATACCTCTTGTGCGCTTATGTACATCGTCAAATTGCTTTTTGCCAAAATCCTAAAGTAAATGGCTTGTATTGTATGGAATTATGTATTGAATACTAGTGGCATAAAATCAGTTAAAAGTGCGCATGAACTATGTATTATTTTCATTTTTTTCGCCAGCATTTCAATACATTTGAACTGGGACCAATGAACACATATTGGTCCCAGATTTGAAAAAAAAGCAATCATTGTTTTTAATTCATGCAAAATCATAGTGCATGTGGTTAAGAAGTGATACAAGCCTGATAAATCACTTTTCTAAACAACCTAGTTTGATTAATACTATTCATATGTTGGGAAAAAGTCAACCAACTTTGGAGGTCTATCATGAAAATCTCGAGCATTAGTACCATATGATATACATCTTCAGATCGGCTTTACTGTTTTTTTAAAAATGAACGTTCACAAATTAAGTATGATAAGGCAATAAAATTTATCACATAATGTTCTGTTTGTAAATCAATTGAGAATTCAATAAAATATACAAAGTATGGTGTATACCTTACCAAAAGTTTTGGCTTATTGTTTTAGAACATTGGAGCCTGTTAGGCCATTTCTAGACTCTTATTCGACCAATCAAAAGTATTTATTCAAACCTACTAGAAAACAGCCTACCATTGAAACCATGTTTTTGAAGTGGACAAGTCACTACGATGAGATCAAATCCAGAACCTAACAAAAGAAACATAAATAAGGATTCATTTCTTTTTTATTCTTAGCATCAGATGTATTAAACAAGTACTCATAACAATTCAATTTCACAGTCAAGTGATATATCATAATGATTGCAAAAAAAGGAATTAAATATTCACTTTACACTTTAAATAAAACTATATGAAGACTATAATAGTTTCCAATATATTCATACTACATGTACATGAATTTTACAAGGACATCGTTGCAATACAGATGGCAAGGGAACCACAAATGTGTTCTTATTTGATGGTGATAAGAGATTCCACATTTCACAGCATTCTCAGCTATCATAAGTTTAACATTTTCCAGCAGGGCTTTCTTTCACTGGTAGGAAAGGGGCCCTTTTCTTAAATTTGGGGAAAAATAACATGGTATTTTTGCAAAAATGGAAGAAAACTTGATTGAAACTGAATTTTAGGAGAAAACAGCATGATTTTAAAATTTTTTTCTTGAGGGAAAGATGCCTATAAATGGCCCCTGCTATAGAAGTAAAAAAAACTGTCCAGAATAACATTTAGGTCAAAACTTACATGTCTGCATAGATGCATTCTTTAAAAATAATGACAGCAAAAAACTGCATTTGCAACATACATGTACAATAAAAATGATCACATTGATGAAAATTTATCACATAATTTAATACCAGACCATCTGATAAACTTGGCAATTTTTAGAAAATCAAGCTGAAATCATTTCTGTCAATCTGACTGCTCGTATCTTTGTTAAGTCTATCTCCTAAAATGTCAGGCATAATGATCAGTATGAAGCATGTCACAGTATACTGATTTATAAACATCTTGTTTTATAGCCTACCCTTGTTCAATAATGTCTCATGTTTTTTTTCAAATACAATCAAATACAATCGTAGCACAGGTGAGTGATTTTTCCACCTAAATGTTCATAAACACTGTTAATTAAGTGCTTGCTTTCACATGACAATCCTAAAGTGAATTACACTTTAGGAAGTTTGTCAGTTGTTAACATTTGAAAAAGGGTAGAGCTACTATATGGCTTGAAACCCATGGCCAAATGGTGATTTTTCCTTTTTAGTTTTTTCCATGAAAATCTACCCAAGAGGTAATTCATTCACTAGTTTGGTAATATCATCAACATTTGATTGACAGGTGCTTCCATCTTGAGTCACATGACCAGGTTGAAACTGCTTCATCATTACAGGTAGGTGGGGCTTTACAAGATCTACTTTTGAACTTTGAATGTGAAATGCTGGTGCTACCCAAGCGCCACAAGGACATCTTTCACCTAGAAAAGAAATGTAAACTTAGCGAATTGTAAGAATAACAGTTGTGAAACCATGCACTTAGAAGTTAAACTTGCCAAGTGTAAATAAAATCAACATTTTTGTACAACAACAAAAAAACATCAACACATGATATATATGAAGTTGAAAATGTAATCTCTAAATCTAAATACAGATAATATGAATTATTTTACACATTATGTTATTGTTTTATGTTTTGACAGGGTTTTCACTAGACAGCAAAAGTTGAGGGTCAAAATGACCCTTAGCTGATGGTAATTTGAAAAGTGAACAAAATTTTCATCTAATTTTATTGTAAATTTGACCATTTGGTACAAATTTTAAAATGTCAAAAGCTTCATTTCACTGATTTCAAGAGTAAAAATGATGTTGTTTTAAGGGTCAAATGAAAGCCTTGATTTAACATCGCACAACAGCAGAGACAACATAATAATACTGGACACTAGACTGGAGACACGACACCATGTACATCAAGGCGTGTTAATTCAACTTATACTGGAGTTATCCTTCAATGTCACCATTTTTACAGATCTTGGTATGAAGTGGCAGGGATTCAAACCCATGATCTCCAACATCGAGGTGACAGTTTTTCACTATGGCTCTCTTCAAAGTAACTGTTACGAATCAAATAAATAAATGTAAAAAGTCTTACCATACCAAATAAAGGAACCAAGTTTACAATGACACTTCGGGCACAACAACTGAAAATATGTTAAACAATACATATTGACTGTACAAATATATTCAACAATTAAATAGAATCATACAGTACAAAATAATTTAAAAGGTCAAACCTACAGATGCTCATGCAGTGATCCTCACATTGTTTATCTAAGTTTAAAATACTGTTCCTCTATTTTTTAATGAAGTTTCATGTAATAGTTTCTTGTTGACTAATCTTTAAATTTAGCACAAGTTGATGAAGCTTAAACACAAATTTGTAGAAGGTTCTAGCCAAAATTTGTTACAGATAAACTGAGAGCTAGAAGTTATATGTCATAAAATAGACAGATACTGGCAGACTTAGAATTTCAACACAATGTTTATATCAACACATAGAGGAAAACTAGCATAATGCAAAATAATGGAATCATTCCACTGTAAAAGTTCTGTACCTTGCCATCTAATTGATTAATAGCACCTGTCATCCACTGGACTGGTTCTATAAATAATGATTTATCACAGACTGCATCCTCCTCCTCATCACCAGCATCTCCCGCATTATCGACTTGTCTCTGATTTGAGGGTAACCTGCCCCGCCAGTCAAATGCTGCTTCCCCTACACCAAGTGTGTGTACCAATAAACTGGAAGTTCTAAATAATGGTCTCCTGAAATAATAAACACCAAGGACTGAGTTTTATCACATACTGAATTTCCACAGAAAATACCTCTCCCCCTAATGAACGGTCCCTATCTTTATAATTAATGATGAAAAATTCTTCTATAATCTAAAACTTACCTGCATTTCATGCATTTGTAATAATTTTCATTCTTAGATCTATCAACTTCACATGCAAGGTCTGACTCCTGAATATCAACACCACCTGTAAGATAAAAATATATGACTTCAATTTAGTCTGTTAGTTGGTTTATAGAACTAATTAACCACTAATTATTTCAGGGGCATACTGAAATACTGAAATTTATACAGCTATTCATTTTCTCGGAGTGTCTTCATTGTTTTATTTTGATAAAATACTTTTCGATAAATAAATCAACAAATCACTGATCATTTGAGGTACGACATCCGTAACCATGACAACTATGACAACAATATACCTGATTGCATGTTCTGTGCTAATTGTTTCAACCTGTATGTTCTGTACACTGGACAAAAATCATCCACAACCCCACCCATCTGATTAAATATGTGTAGTTGTCTCATAAAGCCATCATTTGGTCTGAAAAAGAAACACTCAATACTATAACATCCACGATTACAACTTTTTCCACTTCCTAGGTAGTGCTTATATAGCATGCATTTCTTCAAGGTTTTTTTTTACAGCATTTAGGGAACATGACCCAACCCCCAGAATTGGGAATTTTTACAACATTTTGGACACAATTTTGGAAAAAGTCACACTGTATGAAAATAACTTAAAATAATGAAATAAAACTAAAAAATAGCAAATATCATGTTTATTTTTGTTTTTAGATATTGATAACTCTGTTATTTGAATGGTTAAGAAATTCAATAAACATTTGAACTGCTGTAAATTCAAGTTCTTTTTTCATTTTTTTTCTCATTTGAATGGGAATTTTTGCCTCATAATTGGGAAAAAACATACTTTTTGCCATTAGGAATGCGACCAAATATTGGTAGTCAAAACGGCCCCCAAAAAACTGACTTTGTGCATATTGCTCCAGTCAATTTCAGATTAATTTGACAATTTTGTAAATTCAAGTTCTTTTTTCATTTTTTTTCTCATTTGAATGGGAATTTTCGCCTCATAATTGGGAAAAAACATACTTTTTGCCATTAGGAATGCGACCAAATATTGGTAGTCAAAACGGCCCCCAAAAAACTGACTTTGTGCATATTGCTCCAGTCAATTTCAGATTAATTTGACAATTTTGTATTATAAATAGTAGGTCATAGTTTAGTTTTCTTTTATTGACAAGGTTGACACAAATAATGTGCAAGTGTTAACAAGATTTTAATGACAATTACAATGCTATGCTCACTAACTTCATAAAACCTAGAAAATGTTTGAACCACATGCATCAGTGATGATTTTGTTGTTATAAACAGCAACTTTCACTCGCAGGACTTTTACAAGCAGTACTTACCTGACTCGCCCTCGAGACTCTTTTATCATTTTCAATGCAGTCTTTGCGGAGATTTTCTGACTGTACATCAAATAGGCAGTTGCTATAGTTACACTACGAGACATACCAGCGAAACTAAAGCAGAAGAATTTATCATTTTGATAGAACAGTAAACAATGCATTCTGATCCCCAGGTTACGAGTCCAGCGCACTAACCACTGGACCCTGGCCACTTATCATCACTGTGCACATCACTGTGCACACCATGTTGCCAACAGCTGAACAATAACAGGATGGATAATACTTGATAACAGAGTAGTACTTCACTTAAAAATTCCAAAACTTTTATTATCCCAGAAATACATTAGGCATTTAATGCAGAACTTGTATTTAATTGGTGTGAAATGCATTTATTATGAACATTTTATGAAATTAATTGACATATAAATGAATTCATTTATAAATATGAATAAGCAAGCATACAGACAATGGAAACATATAAATAACTACAGAATATTAAATTCAGTAGAATTTGAGAAGGAAATCAAGGAATTTTTGATAATAACATAACAAATCCTGTGAGAAATCTCTTACAGACATTTCTTTTCTGAATCTTTTTACCTATTTTATTCCTAAGCACAAAGTCACTAAATCTCAAAGAATTTTCATGATTCTCAAACTCTTCTAGGATTACAGGAAAATGTATTTACCAGTGAATAAGAACTTTCCCATCAGGATTGCTTGCAGCTTCATCAATAAAAGTGAAAAACTTTTGAAAATGCGACAATAAATCTTCGAACTCCATATCCAAGCATTGATGATATAGATATTTGAATACACTGTCATCCTGTGGTATACAAAATACTAATGTTCAATATCTGTGAGTTTACACTTGGTTATTTCATACAATCAGAGAAAAATATGAAAACTTCACCTTTTAATTAATAAAGATAATATAGTTTGTGTGTGTAAGGGAAGATAGCAGAAAATTCCATCAACTTAGAGGAGCATCAGTGCATATTCAGGCTTCTTGAAACTGCTGGAATACTTGCCTGACATTTAGTCAGGCTAAGTTAGAATTTCTGTCTGGCCAAATGAAAATTTGTCTGACAAACTATATTATAAAAAAGTGATAAATGCTGTAAATTATGCCTGACTGCCGGACATCTGGTCCAGTACTTGCCGAAAAATTATTGGACCTACTCAAAATTTTCCTGACCTGTCCGGCAACCTTTGTGAAGCCTGTGTGTCTGACAGTATAACTATTTTATTTCAGAGCAAGTACAATACTGATTGGCACTATTCAATAATGAAATAGCATTGACTACTAGAATAAATGATGTAAGTTGGCTAAATCAAACATTCAATAATTAAGTTAATTTAAAACCACGTGTCTTACACAATGGTTGTAAGCAGTGCAGTTTCAATGGTTACATTCCCTGTTTAATCATCATATAAACAAAATTCAATAAAGTTACCTAATGCAAACAATTTTTTACCTTTATCCATCGCAATGGTGAGTTATCCACAGTGACAATGTGAGTAATATTTGCATCATTTCTACGTTGAAGAGATTCAGCAGCATCTCTGTCACCAACATATAAAATTGTATCTCCAATCCTGTCCATCTTGATGTGTTTTTGTCTAATTCCTATAAAAAATGCACAGAGGATGGCACCTTAAATATCTCTCAATAAAGCAAGTCCGATCAGTAATACAAATTTTACGCGTTACATAGTACAGTGTGAAATATTTGTCTTGATGTTACACATTAAATAAAGAAATGTCGAGTTTATGGCATGAAAATTGTGTGTTTTTAAGCCAATAGTAGTTGTGTGTCAATTTTATGTTTTGGTTCATTCTACCAGATAATTTAAAATTTACTTAAACAATTTTGTACATAATTTATGTGATTTACACGACATTAATAACTTAAGTGCAGGCACATGTGTCAAATTGTTTTAATCTGGCACTTGAATCTGATTTTGTTTTTCAGGATATTAAAAATGTTATCATTATGCCATCAGTTGTATGCATTATATTATGACAGTTCATACATATATCACACATTTGTTGAGTGTAAAAACTATAGTTTAATTAGACTGGCAAAATTTATACCAGGAATGAGGCCCAAAAGTTGGTGACAGATAATTGACAAATGGGCACAGTTTTCCAGGGTAAAAATCTTTAGATTTTTTCTTGGGGGGGGGGGGCGATTCTGATCGCAAACTGATAAACGGGAATCAAGTTTTTATAAATGCATTGAATAAAACATACCGGGTAATCAATATATTTTTTATAAAAAATATGTTTTACTAGCCAGAGTGAGGCTGGCATTATTATGCTTTTAGATTACATGTAATTGACACAATTTATCATTATTAATATATAGTCTACGAACACAGCTCTCTGGTCAAGCATTAAAACTTGCTACATTATATCCCTTGTAACCCAATTATCGGTGAATACTAAATACCGGTGATTCTATAAATAGCCATAACATACACGCATGCGAAACTGACCGTTGTCAACAAACGCTACGCTTGGTTTATCTTGGTTCATGCCATCTGTCGGCACAGAAACACAGTTATAATGTCATTTTTGAGGGTGAATAAGCATTAAAATTAGTTTAATTTAAAGAAAATGATAAAAAATATTCATGATTCAATCAAAAGATTTCAAATTATGTTGTATTTCTTAGAAAAAAATGGACTTCTTTCACAGCCACCTGCAGGTGCTTGCTTCTGTAATAAAGATACTATGTTGAAGTTCATACGGATATTTTTTCCTATCCAAAATGTAATTAAATAGAAAACTATGCATGGAAACAAAACAGGAAGTTTACAGAACACTATAAAAAGTGCCCTGCTGTTGTTTTTGAAACATCTAAAGTTGAAAGTGTTGCATTTGAAACTGTTACCTTATATATAACTCATTTGTAGAGTTTGGAAGTTTAACCCAGTGCAGTAAAATGAGTGCTACATGATGATGTCATGTGACATTGGGAGATTTTTATTTGATCACCGGTATTTAGTATATATGAGGAAATAGTGATGTCACTGCACAGCATTGTATTCATTGGGTTGCATGCACTAGATTAATGGAGATTTTGTACATTTGACTGTTGACATCTGCAAAAGAGATATGTACTGATAAACCACTATATTTATTTATGGGGAGTGATTTGTTTTCTTTTTTCAATTTCTGGTCTAAATTTAGCATCACCGGTATTTAGTATCACCAGGATACTGCTTGTTGTATTCTGACAGTTTTGTTAAGACTACTAATACCTGACAGGTCAAAATGAGACATAACACTTCAACGTGAGGGCTTATTTAATGTTCTAAGAAACTACAAAAAAGCTTCTATAAATCACATTCCAATGGATACACAATCATAATTTCCATAAACCACAAACCAATTCATCCCAAAGTTAGTATCCGATTCATTCTATTATTATCGCGGAAAGATGTGACAAATAATATTCCTTTCATTAACAGACAACATTATCAAAATGTAAATTAATAGTACAAAATATAGACTAATTACCTTTTAACTAGCGAAAAAATCTTGAAATAAACAAGATGTGATGAATTATGTTATCATAATATTTTATGTTGCGCAAGTGAAAGACAGCAGAGTATGGAGTATTCATTTTTCACCCGTAGAATCAGACTTCCGGTAATAACCCCGCCCAGTTCTTTAACCACGCCCATTATATTTAGATTCGATTGCGTTATAAGTTTCTCAGTGTTTATAATCTGGATCATAAGTAAAATTGATTCAACGCTATCTCCAATGTATAAAATTATCATATCAACATTTATAACAATTTTACAATATGATTATCTTTATCAGGACATCAAGTTTGGTGACATCATGTGATATCTCACTTATAGATATCACGTTTACGTATCACAGGGGTGAAACCCTGAAAAATACAACTTTTTAAAAAAATCTAAGCATTTGTTCAACAGCAACTGGGACCAACATTGGTCCCAGACAGCAACATGCACCCAAGGTACACTATATTATAAATTCGTACAGTGATTGAGCGTTAGTAAGACATTTAAGCACCATAGTTTAAATTGAACGTGCCGGTTTGTTGGTCCAACCCCTGTGGTTTTCAACCAATCCCACTTCAAGGGTCCTACGATGGAAGGTAATGCATTACATAGTAAATAAAAGCCACTCCGATATTTCAACATACTAGAAATATCAAGAGTAAAGTGGAGAACCGATCTAATAAGTGACTTGCTATAATGGATTCATGTCATTTACTTGTATTAATAATTTTCATGTTTATTGGACTGCACAGGTCGGTTTCAGGCCAATCATGTCAACAAGTTGGTGTATGCCTCTGCAAATTTAACAATGGTTCAGAAATAGATCTGACACCACTTGGTCTTCAAAATGGGAGTGCTTTGTAAGTAAAAATAACTTAATTTAGGCAGTATCTGCGTTTTTTTTTATTTTATAAATACATGTATATACATAAATTAGTTTATATAACTATGTGTAATTAACAATACACGTAATGAATGATGTTGCCTTAAATATTGAAGGGGTCAACTTGAATTATAATAATAATATGTACCACTTTGAATTCGAAGATTGACTGAATTCAATTGAATGCTGACTTCTTATTCGTTTACTGCTTAACAACGAGACACATGAATCGCTTAATGGCATGTACCAGTGATCAAATACTGTTCTTATTTTGTTGTTCGAAACTTTCAAGCTGGATTTAGATATTTTTCAGTTTTATGCTATTAAACTTTGATGTTGATATTTTTGGCCTGATATGTAAAAACTGCGCCTGATTTTATTTTTACGCTATTTTGTTTTATTTATAGACGATTGTGCACGTATTGTTTACACTTATGAGTCTCACGGTCTAGTTTATATATAATATATACGTATGTACACATTATCTTAATACATGTACATAAGGATTTGTTTCAGGATAAATCAGTTGTCTTTTCAAGGTTACAAATATTCCTTCAACCCGTGTTTCCCATTTACTGAAGGTGATTGTCAAGCTGTGGCTGTAAGGATATAATATTATTATTACTATTTTGTATCCGATTAGATTATATTACAGTTTTATTAATTTTTTTGGCTCCATTTAAACAAATATATCATTAGTTTTATTTTTAACTTTACTGAACTTGTTTCCTTTAACAGGGCTCTCTCTCTCTCTCTCTCTCTCTCTCTCTCTCTCTTTGGGGACTGGGGCCGGGGCGCTGAGAGAGGGGAATTTTCATGTCATTTTCAGTTCAAGAGGGAATTTCAAAAGCCTAATAAATATAAAAGGTGTGAGAATTTATACCAAAAACTGGGGAAAAAAGTACATTCTACTGGTGGGGGAATGGGCCGAATTTCGGCCCCAAATTCGCGAGATCGAGAGCCCTGTTTAATATCACACCTAATAGGCCAATAGTACTCATTATTATTTAGTTTTTAGAAGAGTGGATTATGAGTTTGTAATCTATATTCGAAATGGATTTAATTTAGACAGAAAACAACACTGTATAGTTAGCATATAAAGCGCTCTAAGTTAACATTTGGTAGATCGTTTGGGAAAGTATACCATTTGAACAATTTGTTATGAATATATTTGCGACTTATTGCATAAAAACATTGCTATAAAACTCCTTGTTTGAAAGTCATCTAAATGTACACGTAGTGTATAAGAAACGAGGAGCTTATAAATGCAATCATTGTACACGTATTATATCTAATTTCTTTGGAAGTCCGAGATAGTTTCATTACATAATGATAAAGTCATACTGTGTAAGTAGGAAATGTTATAACAAGGAAGCAAGGTGGAAAATAATCTGCCATCCGCTAATATAATAATATAAATTGCAATTCAAGAGCTATTCCTACCTTTTACAGGGTTGCCAGGTTGACTTCAATGTCGACTTGTATTACATAATCGGAGATGTAAACAGTGCACAGCTTACATACGATGGTGAAATGCTGGTCGGTAAATACTCACACGCGGGTTCTTTAACAAGGTTTGAAAAGTTTGATAACAAAAGTTCCATATTTTTTTTTAATTGATGTCTTAAAAATGTCTTGAAACAATTGATGACATATAAATTATAAAAAAGGCGAATGTTTAACGCTATTTTTTCAACAATATCTCAGTTATATACGGCGACCAGTTCACCTAACCAGTTTTCCCAGACTGAATACTAACCAGTACTAACTTACCCTTCCACAAGGAGCCGGCAACTTCTCCACGTGAGGAGGAAAATCAACTTTTTTGTCATATTTTCAAAGAAGGATATGACCTGCCGCAACCAGAATTTGAACACGGATCTCCGGGTTACAAGTCCAGCGCACTAACTACTGGACCATGGTCGCGGCTGGAAATACAGTAAAACCTAATTTGGCGATCACTTCAATATTCTGACCACCTTATTATAACGCCCTCTCGTTTATTGACCAGTTTTCTTTATATCGTCCATACTTCAACTTGATATTGAGACCACCTCAATGTAGAGATCGATTTTGGTCGCAAATGTTTTCTTGAAATTGATGTTTGCAATCGTATGAAAATAGCAAATACTGGTCCCAGAAAATCAAATTGTTCTCATGGAGCTTTGTTTATCCAGAATCATTGAATAAGTGTTTTGTCGCGTATAATATGTTATCTTTGATGCTAGAGAATCAGTGGTGGACTATATCTGTGAGCCGGATGCGGAAACACCAGTGGTGTCCACAGAAGGTGAAATTAATCCACTAACATATGTGAGTCACACATTTTATAATAATAATAATGCACATGCATTTTATTTTCATTCGACATCATTTATGTTGACGATTAAGTTTTCGCTAAAACGTGAAATGTATGGTCATTTTGATTGCTAGTATTATTGTTATCATAAAGCAACTTGATTAAACTTTCTAATTATTGGCTAATTAATGTATAGTTTTAATATTTATTCATTTTTGTGTTAAAATGCCATCTAATGTCAGAATAAAATAGCAGCGTTTACGGTAACCCGACTTACCCCTTTTGGCGCCGCCCTAATGGCAAAATGGCAAAATCCAAAGTACATGTATAAAAACTTTTGGGGACAAATCATACGTCCGTAGTGCGAAAGGTAGATAATGAAAAAAAAATGGAAAAGAAAAATTTTGCGACCTGCGAACTCAATTTTTGATCAAGTAACTGTAAATATTTTTTCAAGCTTTGTTTTCGTATTTAATTGTTTTATTGCAGAAATTTACAATAAAATCGAAACATGCTTGTCCGACAGCAGCACCAACTCCAACTCCGACACCAAATCCAACAACTCCAAAACCATGGTATACAATACAATTTTTCCCTTTTTTTATATTCTGTTTCATTCCATAAAATATTGTAAATATATATGTATATGCGTCATTCATCAAAGGGAGACAACCGCCACTGTAATTTTCCTCGAAATACTTACAAGTAGCCTCCCTTACACCCCATATATTAAGTTTTTCCCGCCAAAAATTTTAGAGGATGGTTCTAGATCTTTTTCATGAAGGATAATCAATTTTTTACACTTAGAAATAACTTGTTATGAAATATTATTATAGAAACAGATATTTCAGTGTACTGTACATTAAAGGAGAATGCAAGTGAGCTGTAAAGTAAAACCTAGGTGTACAGATATTGACATCATTTAGATCTAGCTCTAGATTCCACTTCAATCGAAACACCTCGCCCTTTACCACAAGGTACAACATGAAGAAAAAAGTGAGTGTGTACCGATTGATGAAACATGGCTTATTTGTCAATTTCATTTAATCTAACTTTTAGGTGTACTACAGACTATGAAGATTTTATCAAAACATGCTACTATGGTTACGACGGACACGCCGAGCCAGTCAAAGTACTGATTATAAATGACTGGAATGGGGTTTGTCAATTTCCCACCAATTTGGATGTTGCTATGCATCTCTACTCAGAGAAAGCCACATGTCATGGAGTCAGCAAACGTTGCCATCCAGACCAGCCTTTCTCTGTGAATAATGAAGTTTGTAAAGAAGTTAGTAGAATAATATACTCTAGTACAGTTAACTACACAATTAACTGCGTACATGGAAAATTTAATTCAGAGATTCTAATTTTCATCTACCCCTAGAAAATTTGGTTCAACATTTCGATTTATAAATTCAAGAACAGAAGGCCAAAATATTTATTCAATTTTGCGAATTTTTCTTTATTGACATTAAAAAATTCATTTTTTTATGGTCATATAATCATTTGTTCCGAATTCAATTCCAGACAAATTTTCATTGAAATTTGATGAGCTTGTTTGATTGGCGTGTGGGGAATACGTGGGGAATAACTCTTTCAGCACTGATTTTAATATTTCTGTATCAAAGTTAGATTTTTTAATTGCGTTTGAGAGTAGAATCTAACTTTCATCCATTTTTATCACTGGTCAGAAGCATTATTATTAAACTTGTATATAAATTCACCACCATGCATTATCCCAACAATGTACTAACCCAGGATGATATAGAGTACGAATTCAGCTAAGATATAGCTCACTGTACAGACTAACATTGTGATTATGCATCTCTGTAATATGTACTTCATAGTCTATTTTCTCAGTATATATATATATATATATATATATATATATATATATATAGGACTATACTATATATATATATATATATACTATATATATATTGTGCATCTCTATAATATGTACTTCATAGTCTATTTTCTCAGTATTTATATATATATATATATATACTGAGAAAATAGACTATGAAGTACATATTATAGAGATGCATAATATATATATAGTATATATATATAGTATAGTCCTATATATATATAAATGGATTAATATGTTTGAACATGAATAAAAAAATATACTCAAGTTCATACCAAAAATATGTATAGTCCTATATATATATAGTATGAACTTGAGTATATTTTTTATTCATGTTCAAACATATTAATCCATTTATGTGCACATACATGTACAGTTATAATAAATTGTGTCCCTTATATTTCAGCCCTAGAAGAAGAAATAGACACAACCACACCATATTTTTAACACAGTGTTTTTTCAACCAATGATTGGTGTCAAAATTATCACCCGAGGACCGTAGACCTAATGTTTCCCTATTGAACTAAGTGGACGGACTTGTAAAAAATGCGTCCAAAAGACAACATTGCGCTTGCACATTTTTTACACATTTAAGATGTTTTGATAAGTACAACCACAAATATTCAGAAACAACGGAAAAAGACAAAAATACAATATAGCACATTTAACATGAAACAGAAGCAATCTTTATTCCTGATGTTCCGGACTACGAACAAGATATACAGTCGACCTCGAGGGGCAACAATCTTGAACGGATTTCAGTGTTTGGGTTATACATGTATGACATATACACGCAATACAATACCATTATCCTAAGAACCAATTTTTTGTTGTTCATTAATTCCTTATGTTTGATGACTTGTTGTAGTTGGTTTAGGCCAGAAAAACAAATATAAATAAACAAAAGTAACTCCACAGAGAGGCGCAAACGCTTATCTGTTTTAAATAATTCTATTTAATGAGCAATTTTGACCAATATTCTTAATTAAAAAGGGTCATAACTCCAAAAAATATAGCTTTCAGAATAATGCCCCTTGTCTTGCAACTGTGCATTGTCATGAAAATCAAGTATTCCAAGCGTCGTATTGATATCTTTTAAAGTGTTTGAGAAATGGGCTACATTGAAGTTTTTTATGCGACAACAACGACGACGCCACAGTGATAAAGACGAGGTAAAAATTAGGTAACTGGTCAACTCGTACCTTAGTCAACTCGTACCTTAATTTGGGCAAATCGAATCCGATTATTAGTCAACACGTACTTTTCATGGTCAATTTGTACCTTCACATATTTTTGGATTATATGTTTAACCCATTGCGTGATTTTTTTCATTTTTCAATGACACTGCTGTAAAGAAACGAGGTGGGTATCAGAAAAAATATCATTTCTAGAAGAATTAAGATTTTCCAGAAAATATGTCATAGAATGTAGCGAAGAGAAACAGATATGAAACAATTATGTATACAATATACAACAAACAATTTATTAGTGTTATTGTATGCGAATTAATGAAGAATAAATACATTTTAATAAAACTTAATAAAACAGGAATTCAAATTTATATTGTGAGTGGATTGGTGAAATAAAAGAGTCCACATATTATTCATTTAAGCAACAATTTCAGCTTTGAAATTAAATGCGTGTAAAGAAATACATTCATTTGAAGAAAATGAAGACAACAAAAAAGATAATTATAGAATTGTCATATTAATCACAAGCCTATTTGATAGTTAATATTTTAACTAATACCAATGCGATACACAATCCAAACAACGTGGCTTTAATTTTATGTTTGATAAATTGATTGTTCGTATCAAATAGATAATTGAAAAGTTAAGTCAATGTAATTACAAAGGTACACCTTATGTACAAGAATTATGTTTTTCATCTATTCAGGATTCACTTTGTTTATTAATTAGGGCAACATGCCTTTATGGCATGACTGGAATCGTTAGTAACAAACCCACGAATTAGTAAGGGAGACAAACCCGCCCATTACAAGTTATAAGGATAGCACAGTTGCGTCCCTTAGACAAACTGACAATAAATGGAGTATAGCTTATAAGATTCTTCGTTTCAGAAAGATAATGAAAATAATAATTATAAGAACATGCAATTATAACATGGTATACCCCTTATATATTTTTTCCATCAAGTCAGGATCCAGTCGCTCATAGTAAATTTCAAAGTAAATGAATTATTGATCGTTTGCTTAGTAATACTAATAGATTTTTTTAAAAAATCGTTGGACTGTAAATGATATATTTTGAATTTAATTCATTGAATATATAGTGTTGTATTATTTATGATGGATGATTCGTGTATAGAGTGTAAGGAGTCGGTTTTCTTGCGCAGGCGATCTCCCTCGGTTTTCTTTGAAGTCCGTGCCTGTAACTTTACCGTATGAATAAACTTTAAACTTAACCAAAGAGCTACTCTTCAAATGAAATACAAATTCTGTACGTAAAACATAAACAAACACCTGACAACGATGTAAAAATGGCATTAGTTTATATAAATAAGACATTTACTGGCAAAGACATCGAAAATAAATTTCTTCAAGCATGTGATAAAGGTGACATTTCTACTGTGAACAAAATTTTACGACTTCATGTGTCCCCAAACACGAAGGATGATATGGGGAAGAGTGTACTGGCCAGGGCCAGTGCAGGTAATAATTTCGGCGAACTTTATCTGTATTTGTTAGGTATTGTCGAGCATCGTATCGCATTGTCGCGAGGTCTCTTCGCACTGTCGAGTGTCGACACTAAGAACGCGACTGCGACATTATAAATGGTACGATCAGGATTCCGTAATTAAGTCATATATTCGGTCAAATCAATGATATTCCTGACTGAAACTTCAGTTTCATTTATTCTTGACGACTGATATATTTTCCAATTTTCTAGTTTTATTCGTCATCATGATTACACAAATTGCTTTTCTTGTTTTTCTTTTTATTTATTTTTGCCTATTTTCTTACTCATGCGGCATACACTAATTACACTGTCAGTGATTGTCTTTTTATTTAGCTGTAATAGGAGGCAGAAAATAAAGTCCCTGATGCTGGGCTCAAACCCACAACCTTCTGCTTGCTAGTCAAGTGAGCTAATCGGGCAGACGGGCATACAAACTACTAGAAACACCTATATTGTATATACAAGACTGTTACTTAGCCAAATCGACTATCAGACAGCCCCTCCCTCTAGCCGGTTTGATTATTGTGTCATGAATATAGGCGTACAGGTGTAATTAGAGGCAGAAAATAAAGTTCCTGATGTTGGGCTTGAGTCCACAACTTTCTGCTTGCAAGTCAGCTGCTGTACCATCTGAGCTAATCAGGCTGATGGGCACACTAACTGTAAACACGTACATACTCTACCCTGTTACACTGGAGATGAAAAGTTTGTGTTTCTTAAACTTTTTATCCCTTAACTGTGCCACTTTAGTTGACATGTACTGTCTGTCTTCAACACTAGCTTTCAACATGTATTTCATTGGACCTTATTAGCAAATGTTGATAACAAATATTGTATTGTGAGTAATTTTCTGTTACAGGTGGCCATGCAGAGATAGTACGAATGCTTATAGAAGCAGGTGCTGATGTCAATTACAAAATGTCAGGATTTGTTAGCTCCCTCCATTTAGCTGCAAAAGGTAAGGTCATCAGTTACTGTAAAAAGTGTTGCACACACATTCAGTTATTTTATATCTCAATGCTTTAAAGAAATAATCTTTTTGCTGCACTTTTAATAGATTTAAGTTACTACAAGTATATACATTTGTTGTAGATAAATATACTGTATTCACCTGACTTTGATTTCATGTTACTCAGTCCTATGAACTGTAATCTGTTTAAATATTTTGTTATTTGTGTCTGATAGGATGAAAATAGGCTCATTAATTATCTTTTTTTGCATGTATTCACTATTTTTCAGGTTGTCATGTTGATGCTGTCAAACATCTTATATTGAATGGTGCAAAACTTGATGCAAAAACTTCTGCTGGACTAAGTCCAATTGATTTTGTTAAGCACGAGTCTGAGCTTTGGAATGTGATGAATGATGCTTCTCGGGGTGAAATGCCCGAAATTGACGAGATTCCAGATGTTCCTGAGATCCCAGACTATGCCTTACCTGAAGGAGCTGAGCCAAAGAAAGGCAAGAAAAAGGGTAAAAAGGGAAAGAAAGGATCTAAAAAGGGAGGGAAGAAAAAAGGAGGAAAAAAGAAAGGCGGAAAGAAGAAAAAGAAGAAGTGATAAAGACATTAAAATGTTTATATATGACTACATGCTTTGTGATATGACCACTATTATGTAACAGTCATTATAGCTGCGTTAGAAAAACAGTTTGATTAGTGTAGATGAATACTTTGTTCAGTATTTTGTCACTGTTGACCATTTGGCAATATCTACTCATTTTTTTGCATCACTTCAAAATAACTTCGTAAAAAAATATACATGTACCTACTTTCGATGAATTCCCAGCTTCTTTAAAAAAACAGTTCTTGCAGATTTGTGTCTCTTATGGAAATTAACTCAATCAGTTTATGTCAATTTATTGAACCAATCATGAAACATTTGGTATCTTCTGTTATTCTATGCATGCTATAATTGTTGTTGGATCATACATCTACTCAACACATTTATTTATATAAAATCATTTTTGTCTTGTTGACAAGCTTAATATTTTAAAAATGCTTGTTCACATGTTTTTAAACACTTGTTAACATGAATAATTTTCAACTTATCGACACTGTGTTGATATGCAAGTCAGTTAGGGCAAACATGTTAATTTTTATATATGATGTGGAGGTGTGAAGTATGCTATTTTATGGTGACATTCATTGTCTATTGAGTATAGGTTATAGGGGGCATGTTATTCATTTTGTATGTTTGTGAACTAGTAAATGAGCATGCATCTTGTCTGTGATGTATTTTGTTTCATGTGCCCATTTTGTACTGTATTTTCATGTGCTGTATTTTATACAGTTATTCTTAGAACATTTCAAGAAGTGGCATTTTATAAAGAAAAGTTAAAAGTACATGTAATAAATTGAATCTTTTCAAAGGTTCCTTTTGTTATATAGTTTATTCAAAATAGAAGCGCACAATGTTCCATTTCTATGACAGAGTTTGGGCCTGATTCTGTTTTTGTTATTAATTTAGTTTAAATTTCATTATACTTGTCTATTGCTTCATATTAAAATAAGCCATTTGCTTATTTATACAGAATTAACTATTTATAATAAATATGAAAATGACCAATTTTGTTATACACTGATGTTCCTCCATTTTGTCACATTTAACAATAAAACTTCTATAGCTTATTCAGTATTTTGACAGCAGGGTTCAACAAATCCCCTTGTCCGCTCATAATTACAAGTAGAAATCCACTCAGGATGAGTTGAAATTGCAGCAAAACTAATCAAAATTATAAGCCAGTGATCTTGCAGGATGAGCTGCCTGAGTAAAAATTGTCGAGCCCTGGACTGCCTCTTAATTTATAACAATCTCTTGTATTTGGACCAGTTTCCAATTGTATTTTCCATATTTTAGCTTGATAACGAGACCACCTCATTTCATTTCACCCAAAATCATTATCTCAAAATGATGCAGATAGATTTTGAAACTGTTTACAATTTTTAGCTCACCAGAACCAAATTTGCTCAAATAAAATGGTTGGCCCTTTTTATGGGCTTTTAGAGGCTAAAATTTTTAAACATCTTCATCTCGTGAACCAATGGATGTATCAACACTACACTTGGTTTGCAGCATCCTTAGATTTTGCTCTTTCAAATTTGCCTGAATAAATTTGGTTGGACCCTATCTTTGTAGTATGGCTCTTTATCAGATTTATTATTGTTCCCCTTTGTCAGCCCAGAAGTGTACTTTTTTACCCTTTTAGTAACCAGTTGACCTACATTTATTCTGGTGAGTGATGCAGAACCATCATGGCCCTCTTGTTATAGGTTTCTATGATGGAGAATGATTTTCTTTGAGATTTTAAGAATAGTGACAATCCTTCAAGTTATTGCCCCTTTAAATTTGCATTGAAGTCTATTGAAGTAGCCCATTTTTTCAAAAAGGAAAGAAACAGAAGATTCATTTCAATGAAAGCTTATGGTGAAAGATGCAAGGATAAAGTACAAGTCTTAATTAATGAATAAAAATATAGGTCAGTGTGCATTATCTACAGAAAATATAAGGTATTTTTCAACAAGGGCAACAACTCTTACAAAATTTTTAAAATGTGGTAAAATATATTGAAGGTATATATCAAAAACAAAACCAATAATTGGGCTTTACCCTTTTTTGTAATATTAAGATTTTTGTGCAGCATTGAGCAGCAGATACATTAGACAAGTACATTATTGAGGGCGTAATACCTTAAGATAGATTTTTGGGGCCGGAAGATTTATTTATCAAGAATGTATTGTATTTAGTATATAAAAATTGTTTATGAATGCAAGTAGTGCGCAGAGTCAATGAGCAAACACAATATACAGTTCAGACTGTTCAACATTAAGTTTTAAGCTAGAACTGAATTTTAGATACTTGTTATCTAAAAAATCTAAAATGTATGGCATATCAATGCATATTTTGACGAATTAACTTTTACATTTAAGTCTCAGTAACATACCAAGTAATTTAAGTATCATCAGTTTTTGACATCCTTCCCTGCAATCTTTTATTGCTGCACAGGGGATCTGAGCTTGGCCAGCTGGGGAGACGGTTCAATAAGAAAAAATATTATTTGCAACGTTTTATATCGTTCGATGGGAGTTTAGACCGTAGAATTTGTACGCTTTGTGTAAACGATTTTTTGACTAATGATTCCTTGATGAAATCTCAATATTTGCCGAGCATATTGACTTACAGTAAATGAGCTGAACACCCATTGGATATATGGGCCGCCTCGTCTATATAATCTCATTCCATCAACGCCTTACCTTTGAACGTGTTTAACTGTAAGTTTACTGCATTGATTGATACCTTTACGGTGCTGTTGGGGACAATTTCACTGCATTTTCATTTCTTTATGATAAATAAAGTGGGTATATACTCAGTTTCAAACGGGTCTGCCTAATTGAAGGCCTACACGAAATTGAAGACCAGTGAAGACCTACATCAATACAGTATATATATGTACATCAAAACTAATGTTATTTTCGGGTTCAGCATCATTAAAGTATGTATGAATAAAAAAAAAACAGTATTTAAGACTCATCCATAAAGTGATTTTGAAAGCTTTTATTGTGCGACTATTTTCTACCGAACGCGCGGAAGAAGACAATTCTAATTGTGAAGAGTCTACGTTTCGTCTAAACACCAGTTCGTCCAGCACATACCTGTTTTATTACTGCATGTTCATATTTCTTTAAATTCAGGAGCTTTTTTGTACGCATATAATCATTATAAAAATGTACAGCACGTAAGGAATTATACTTACATATATAAGCGCATTTATGAATGCAAAAATAGATCTAAGCATATATGAAGTCTGTTTAATTCAAGACAAAACAAACTCAGTAATATTATATTATTACTTAACACATAGTCAAATAACATTTAAAACTTATTATCGCATTCTTTTCAACAATGTTACCTCCAACAAAGCGCTAAATGGATCTAGAAATTCGATCCGTAAAATTGAACGTACGTTATTCTTAGGACGATTTTTTTCAACATTTTTTAGACTTGGATTTAAATGCAGTCCTGGGACTAGGTGATTACACAGAGACAGTAATTTTGATGATGAGTCTAAGCTTAATTCTAAACCAGCATGCTCAAACAAATCTAAGGACAAAAAAGCGTCACGTAAACAGTATGTTTGCAATGAGTATGATAAAAGCTATGCCTCCATTTCATGATCAGGAAAATAAATGTGGTAGAATGTTTGTCAATAAATACCATCGAATTCATATGAAGTATTTCAAAACAGATAACTTTTATTTTATACTAATGTTTTTTTTCTGCAAATTTTAAAAATATATTCATTGTATCTATCTGCTCCATGCCTTGTAACTAAAATCTGCGTTAAATATACAGTCAGAGACGTAATATATATGTCTCTGATACAGTCTATCAATTTTAAGTTTTAAGTTACCAAAATTTCTACCCAGTTATAAAAAATAGTAATAAACAATGTGGCCATTTTTAGTTGTTTTTTTATGCACTAACTATATATCAAGCTGTTGTCAGACCCCTTATCAGTTTTATGATGTCAGTGGGAAGCCAATTTAAGGGCGTAACGAGGTCGTGCACTGTTAAAGTATATATATATATATATATATATATATATATATATATATATATATATATATATATATATATATATATATATATATATATATATATATATATATATATATATATATATATCATCATCATCATTATGTGCAAACTATCAGAATATGGGCGTCAGAATATATATCTGTAGATGTTCCTTGATCCACGATCTTGAGCAAATTGTATTCTATTCAAATATTTCTTCATGTTTTTAAAATGTAATTGTCACCTCAAGCTATACTTTAACACGTTCAAAATGTGTATCTCATTTCGCCCAGTGTGATTTACGGCGGTTGTCAAAAAGTCGCGGTACGAAAAGAAATTGTTTCGAATATATTTGAGGACGAATACGAACTCCGATCGACTCTAATGTTTTTTCACAAATTAAACAAATGATGCTGTTGTATGAAATAATTTAGGAGTCGATTACAAATAATTCATTTTAAACGGATAATTAGTAAATAAACTACAAAAAATAATTTCTCGCTTTACGTGAAAGAGATTTTACGAGATTTCATCGCCATGATGGATTTGTAATCAAAGAGATTCGTAGTAAATTAGTTCGTAATTGGATTTGTAACATGTGAATCATTCGATAGTTGCCGTGACTTACTTACATACCAAAATGAGTTGGGGATTAGATTTATGGGTAAGTTAAATAAACATAAACATTTGCCCATCGTTTATGTAAACAAATATTTAGTCTAATACAGTTCTACTTGAACCGGAAACAGGAAGAGTTTTGAGGGTCCGATTTTTCACTGCGATTGCAAGTTTTAGACCTGGCTAAGCATTTGTCCCTGAACATGCACTGATTTCAGTGTTATACTCATTAATAATTACCTGATTGACCTACTGCGATTTAAGTCACTGATGCATGCATTATGCACTATCACTTGTCATCTGTCAAAACCAATGACAATGTTACCGAAATTTCTTTACATCTGGAACATAACCTTTAGTTTGTCAGTTTAATGTGCTGAACATGAAACTGCTTCCCTCTAGATTTAATGATTTGTCCAAACTGTGTTTCTGACTCTAATCTGTTCATAATATATTTTGGTTGTTGAATTCAACACAGTTCCTGAGTATACCACACTTCTTTGTGTAAACTTCAAACATAGCCATCAGAATGACCAGTTGTAATTTTATAATGGAGACTGTATATTTATAAGTGAATAAAGAAAGTGTTGGTCTGTTGACAATTTGACCAAAGGTTTTACTGTCATTATTAATGATTTATTTAATAAATGATACTACATTGACAAGCTTCTGACTCATTCTATTTTTTTAATCAGCAACATTTGATTCAATTCACAACTTCTAATATTCAGAGGAAAATCATTCTGTGTTTTCATTTAAATCAATTGCTTTCTATCGCATCATTTTCCTAGTTCTGTTTCTATTCAGGGCTTTCGATCTCCCGAATTTGGGGCTGAAATGCGGTCCCATTGCACCACCTCTGGAATATACTTTTTTGCCTATTGTTGGTTAAATTCCTCCACCTATTATATTAATTAGGCTTTTGAAATTCCCCCTTGAACTAGTGCTCAGGGCACACATTGATAAAGGCACTAAAGGCTGGTGTGGGCAGTGTGCACTTCGATAAAATCTGTAATGTCTTGCTTTTTTTCTTATCATAAATGATGTACATGCAGTTTGGTACATGATGTTATTAAAACTTTTAATGCATGTTAAGTAATCTGAAAATATGGAAAATTAACTAAATAACTACACAGATTTATTTGTAGAAACTGCATTTGCATATTCAGACTTAGGTGGCAGTGATTAGGGCAGCGTGGGATTGTTAAAAAAGGGCAGGGCGGCCCGCCCGCTATTCCATGCTAGATACAACACTACTTGAACTGAAATGACGAGAAATTTCCCCATTCCCAGGGCCCCAGCCCCAGTCCCCCAAGAGAGAGATAGCCCTGCTTTTGTTATATCATCTGGCTGTTGGGAATGATCTATTCTGCATGTTTCATGTTTGTGTTTTATCAGTGATGATCGAACTTGAACAGAGGAAAATTTAGTCTTGTGTTCAAAATTGATGTATAAGGAAGTTTAATGAGTAACAATTTTTCTAGGAAGTGTGGGGGGCATTAATTTTTACAATTTACTGTGCTATCTAATGCTTCTAATATCCTCCCAGTTGGTAATGCATCAAATTTCCCAAATTTTTATTTGTTTGACACATTTGCACCTCTACCTCTGATTCAAAGATGTAAGACTGTTATCTGTGGTTTGCAAAATGCAAAAATGTTAAGAATTAATTAGTAAATGTCTAAATTGTCTGGGGTTTTACTCCTGTATTCTCAGGGAATGCAATAAAGGCCAGTTTAAACCCTGGATATTGTTTCCATTCCATACTTGTGTAAACACTCAACAACAGTATCCATCTCTGAAAAAAGCAAAAAAGTATACCAATAATCATATAATGACTGAATGTTCATATTGTTTTTGAAAAAGAGGTCCTTGTCATGGTTACACAATATATTGAAAGCTCATTTGAATGCATCAGATGTTTGATGTAATTTTGTGAAAAGTCATTGTTGAATTAAATTAATACAATGCTTATTTCTACTATGATCATATTCACATCAAGTTACAGTTGCAGACAAAACAAACACTTAATGCTTCAATAAAAGTATCATTATTTGTCCAGATCTGAGGTCACAGTAAATTATTATGACAAATTTGAGCTATGTCAATTCACATCAGTAATCTTTCTTTGAGCAATTAATTCTTTAATACAATTTGATAAATTAATGTTTAGTATGAAAGCTGTAATGGAATCACTCATAATTAATTAATTTCTTTAATCATAGTCAAATTTAAGTAGAAAATTATGTATTATTAAAACTGGTGTGAAACTTTTTCTTACAGCTGACATGCTTCATGTTGACACTTTTCAATGTAGGTTTAACTTTGAGGCTCAGATCAATCAGGTATCCATCTAGGAGTGCACCTGCCTCTCAATTAATATTTCATACCTATGAAGTATAATCAGGGATGGATTTTCATCAATGAGCGTACACTTAATTTAACAAATCCTAATGTTTTACAATTATCAATATTAACATGCAATACATGACTTTAGAATATAGTTAAGAGTAACCTCCCAACTAAAATCCTTGGTCTTTTATTTTACTTCATGTTTATGTATAGTCTCATTATTTTTATTCTTCAAAGAGAGTTTATCCATAGAAATTACCTCTGGGAATTCTCCAGGACATTAGAATGATCACTGATGTATTGTTTAAGCCTTGATGGAAAGTGAATGAAATTTAATGATGTCTTGTTGATAATTGCAATACTAATGAGTACAGTCAGTTAACAATTGTATAAATTGTGCAAAATTATCCACATGGTACTTTATTTAAATCTGTGGTATCTGCAGAAAAGATGCTGAGGTGACTTGAATATTTACCCTTCACTGTTGTACAAGATGCCCCCATGCAAAACATTATTCTAACAATATAATTGAAGATTCCTTACACAGTCATGTGTAATATTATAGAGTAAAACATATGTTAGCCTATTGCCAGTCACACTTTATATAGTAGTTAGTACAAGAGACATATAATACTTCTTTCTCAGTTCAGCAACATGCTTGCAATTAATTGGGTGCTAAACCACAAAAAAAACAGAACCTTCCAGTGCTCCACTGTTAAGGACTGTAAATATTATAACCTTTAGTTTTGACCTTGGAATAAATTTTTTTGCCTTAATTCGGAAGTGTGTAATGTAAACCTAAAAAAAGTGTTCACTGTTACTTTCATACTTGGTAAATTTACCGACATTTTTCATCCACTAAAAAAATGAACTCCACTAAAAAAATGAACGTGGCTGTCACATTTGTCTTCATTGTGATGTTATATTTCATGCCTGGATAGACATGTTAAAAGGGTAAAGGATAAAACTTTATGTCAACTTTCTTGGTGTACAGTACATTGAAGTTAATACATACACTTTTTATATACATACACTACTAGGTAAAAAAAAATGAAAAAAATATTTTTACTAACGTCCCTCAAAAAATGCTGTTGGTCGGTAGGAATTTTTAAAAAAAATATCTTTTCAGGGTTTCCGCTGCCATTTGCGAGTTTTGCAAGTGACACGATTTTCTGATTGAGTTTAATTTGCTTATCCCTTTGAGAAAACAAAACAGGAAATTTACATTGTCAAAATGTTACAGCCTGTTGGACTACAACTTTGCAATAGTTTCATAGCCGAGTCATTTTTTTTACAGCCTCAGGCTCGGACTATTCATATGTTTTGCAGACTGATAATGTACTAGCACCCTCTGTTACAGTACATGAAAGTTTTAAATAACTCCAGCTCTTAGATCAACTAAAATGCAACAGGCTTGTATCATCTGTACATCCAGTTACATTTTTGTTAGAGTGTGTATTATACAGTTCATACAGATTTACATGTTTTTTTTTTATTTGGTATTATGAGTTTATTGTGTACAATAATTAACTGTTGTATAAATGATGTTGTTACCTATATCAGTAAAGTTAGCGAAACTTGCATGTATTTGATCGAAGCATCACAGAATTTTTTCTGAACTACATTCAATCCATTGACTTATTTGATTGAATCAATACCTAATAAATAAAAGTTTTATATTATTATGATTTGTATAATTATACATTTTGTATCAATTTATACGTCCATACATCAGGTTTTAACTTTTACTTGATATAAAAAGATAACAACAGTGTTCATGTCACATCAGTTAGATGCATTAGTTACATAATTATGTATGAATATTGTTATAAGTTTACCTACGAATTGATTAATATGTGATTCAAATTTGAAAATTAGTCAATTTAATTAATCTACCTGAAAAATAAATCAGTAAAATTTGTATCATATTTGATCAGAATCAAATGATTTTCATATAAAAATACTGATAAAATACAGAAATAATACAATCACATGATAAATATCGAACATACCTCATCTCCCTGAAACAAACTTGTAATGGTCATAATCATCATGCATGTGTTAGATTTATTCAATTACCTTAATATAGTTTGTCATTTATTTTATTGATGAATTGCTGCAAGGGGTTAATGTATAAGTTTGAAACTTATGTCGTATATTTGTGATCATCATTATACCCCTAGGGGCCCTGATGTTATCATGTAGTTCATTGGACTATTTCCGGGTTAGTAGTTATACTGGCTGTGATTTGGTGATAATGAAGATGTTTTAAATTAAAATTTGTGCTAAAATTGGTTTTCTTTGAGTGAGATGCTGAGGAATATTGTTAATTGTTCTTGGATTATATAACTTGTACAAGCTCATAACTGCATACTGTTCTGCGTATGAAAAAAAAAACTTCAGTTATTTAATTGTCTAAATAGTGCCTTATAACTTAGTAAAGTTTTCTTAATTTTAGAACAAGCATTAAGCACCTTTATGCATTGTCATCTTGCTAGTTTTTTTGTTTACATAAAATTTGAACCTAGCATGTCATTGTCATCTTCATTCTAAAAGACATTTCTTGTATCCGTTGTGTGTTTTACAAGTGAAACTAATTAGTCTGTACCATTATCTTTGTCTTGTGTTTCATGTAGAAATAGTCTCGATTAATTTTTACAAGAAAATCAAGCACTAGTGTTGTTTACTGTTATTTTTGGTATGCGTAAATTATCAATGTTTACAAACAGATTTTGTCTATGTAATGTTTCATGATGGAGGTGTAGTGTTTAAACATTATAGGACAGGGTGAATAGTTTACGGTCTTATATTGGATTTTATCTTATCTGTCGTATTGTGATATACCTGTGACAATTGTAAAGTACCTCACAATGAGTAAATATAGAATCAATGATAAGTATTCGGTCACCGATGATAGCAGTGAGCCCAAATTAACCAAGAAGTATAGACGTAAATCGTCAACGGCTAAAGCTGATCTTCACCCGAGAAGTCGGAGTTTGAGTTTGGGCTCATCATTAAGTGCACCCCAGTTAATGGTGGTCGAGATATCAGAATCTATAAAGTCTCCAAAATCTCCTCTCGGGAAGGGTGAAAGCATGGAAAATTTGGATGTATTTCGGCATCTTGCTGCAAAGGGCAATCCACTTGTGTATGATAATATGTACGGATATAAGGTGGGTCTATGTTTGATTGTCTGTAACTCTTTGTCATTCATTGAGTTGGATTGCTTGTAAATTGTTAACTTTTTTATGAAATGTGAGAAAAACAAGCTATTTATAAGGATTGTTATTAATTTGGTTATTTTTCATTTTATGTGCCTTAATTGTATTAAGCAGACAGAAATGATCAAATTGAATCAAGAAATTGCTATGTGCTAATTATTTGATGTTTTATGAAATTGTATTTCATTCTATTTAGAATTTTGAGTAAGTGGGTCATTTCAAAGTCGCAGTATTATATTATTGTTTTATCAATTAGTTGTTATAAAGTTGTTCATTAATAAAAATATTCATAATGCTAGCTTATGAAATGATTTTAGAGTAATGGATATATTTTCATTTACATATCTGACCATGCAATTTATTCATACTTATATCAAAATAGGTAGTGACCTTTGAAAATGTATATAATGAGCAATGATTTATTTATGAATGGGTAAGTTTCCATTATGTAAACATATTTGGGATATTTGTAAATCTACTGGGCTTGAAGAATCATGGAATGTAATGATTATGTATAAATAATACATAGTTTATCTTATATGGAATGTGGTATTGATAAGTATAGGAACTGTTAAATATCCCATGATTTCATGCTCATAATAGCATTACCTTGTGTAGAAACTTAAAGGATAGTTGTGGTATAAAAATATCTTTTTGTACATTAAATAGTTATTTTTTATGCAGTTAATTATAATAATTCAATTAACAATGTTCATATAAAAGGAAAAACGAGCACCATTGAATGGACACTCAGATTGTGATCTCAATGTAATACTTCTCATTAATAGTCAACCTAAAAGGAATATGTTAATTTGCTATGTAAAAATTATCCATTGATGCTGGCTTTTACCTTTAATGATAAGTTCTGACTCTTACCAATTATTTATACTAGGATTTTCTACGGTTTAGAGAGTATTTTTTTAGCGTAAGTAATTGACTTAGTCATGCCTTCAAGTCAGTCTTATGTACTGTCTGGTTTGCCAGCTACAAAACAATTCTTTAGTCACAATACCATGTCTGACAAACATGTATGTAAATAGGCCTTTTTTCCCATTATGTTCGTAATAATTATCTCGATCTTTGATGATCATGTAATAATAATTGTTTCCAATATCAAGAGATTAGTTCCATAAATGTCAAAATAATTATGAATTGTTGTGATCATAGCATTCATATATTATGTCCACAGACACTTGGTCGATATACAATTTACTAGAGTGCTATATTTAATCAATGGATTAATTTCTTATAATAGTAAACTATTAGTTTGACAATATTGTAAAATTTGTTTGTGTGAAGAGTATAGATGTTGGGGTATGACCATATTTGTACCATTGATTCAGCCAGGTATTTAGGGTCATTTACTCCACTTAAAGACAATAAACCATCCTTTGATTTAAATTTATGTATCTAAGTACTAGTTCAGGTGGAAGGAGTGTTTAACTTTGTTCACATGTATGTGGTAAATTGTAAAAGGTCCACAATTGACATTCCATATTGTATAAACTACATTTTTGATCACAATTTTAGTCAGTTTACTTGACATTACAATAATATTGATTTAGATTGAAATCTCCTGTGGGTGAAATTAAATGACTATTAGTCAGCTTAGGATTTTGAGTTAAAGTATATTCAATTTATTAATAGACATTATAGATGTGTTGTGATGCTATTATTCAACTTCAGGCTTAGTTGTACATGGTCAAACTTAAAGTTTAATGCAATCTATTTATCAAAAAAAAATTGTCTTACTTCTCACAATCCATTTTATACAATACATCTTCCTGCATGTTATGATGTACTGATGTACGAGTACATCTATACATGTGTTCCTGTACATCTATGTACATGCGTTTGTCGTTAATGGGACACCATTTCTTGTTTTCTTCTTTCTTATTTTCGTAGAAACTGCTTGTTATGAGTTTGACAAAGTTGCTTCCATGATTCTATGTTGTT
This sequence comes from Lutraria rhynchaena, assembly GCA_008271625.1. NCBI lineage: Eukaryota > Metazoa > Mollusca > Bivalvia > Venerida > Mactridae > Lutraria > Lutraria rhynchaena. The sequence goes on along the minus strand of VIBL01000001.1, from coordinate 10,536,087 downwards.
TTAAGATGTATTTAGTATGGCAATTCTGGTTAATTTAGTGTTGCAAGGTCACATTCAACTGAACGAAATTGACGATTTTTAGAGGAAAAAGATGAAATATTTGCTTCATATGTGATAAAATGATGTGTTTTTGGTTCGTGTGACCATTTTTAAGCCTAATATACCATTTATTCACCATCCCTTCAATGTGCCAGCCCCTTTGCATTCATATGTGACTGAGGAACTTTGGCCATACCATAAAGGTCAAGGTATTTAGTGGGCACAACATAATGTATTTAGATGGGCATCTTGTATGACAAAATTATTCTCCCATTGGAAAATATGTGCATTGCATTTGCAAGCAAATATTTGGCACCTTTCTAATCAAGATGTACATTCATAATTCTTGGCATGAATTGTATCAATTTGATTAATGTTGATGTATACACACATTTTCATATAAACAAGTTTTTATAATCCAGTAAAATATTTTATCAATGGTGAACACATCCCACTGTCTGACTTGACTTCTGAATTACATAAATCATGTTTTCATCCTATAAACCTGTTGTAAAACACAGCATAATTTTACCTGAGCTAGAGAGAACAATGTCAGTGATGCAGGTACATCAGATTAATGTTTATAATAATAAAAACAACATAGTTTTAATGATTTAGTCATGCCCTGCATACATTAGGCCATAATATATTAATTACTAGTTTGTTATCTGTGCATGCCCCCCCAGGTTTTATGCCACTCATTCATATTTTACTTGCATTATAAAGTTATGAAATGTGCTTGAAGGATTGTCATTTATAAAAAAGTAATTGTTGCAGATGTAAGGCTCATAGTATGAGTATGTTTATCATTTATAATGTTTTACATATATTTCAGATGTTTGTCATCGAGTTAAATTAAAGTTTCTTGTGAAATTTATTTTCTATAGGCTTTATCAACCCAGTATAACTATTTTCCAGAAAATAAAAATGAAATCCCCTGACCTTTTGTCTGAAAATATTGGATGATGGTGAAACATTTTTTTATTATGGCCTTAGTTTTGTGCAATATGATGTTCTGGGGGTCCTGAGTTATGAGTCATCTGTACAGGGTTTAATATCCACTTCATAAATGTCATATATATCTGAAGTATTGCAAAAATCTTCTCAAGAATGTTGTTAATTAAGAATATGATCATGTAACTGGTACACAGTCAGTGTACTGTAGGTCAGTCATACTTGTAGTTAAACCTTGTATATAATTGATTAATTGGTTGACTAATTTTAGTTGAAAAGTCCCCGAATGTCATTATTTGCATCAATTTTTAGATATTTTGTGTTAGCTTATTCAGTTATCAAAAGGATTAAGTCTTAGAGTTTTTGTCACAAACACCTGCTTACAAAAGTTGGAATGTCACAATAAAATGCCATCTGCATGCATTATTTGATGGAGTTGTTTAGGTTTTGTCAATTAATGTTTAGGGGGGGGGGGCTGTTGCTCAGTCTAGACTTTAATTGCTGTGGAATGTTCTTTGTTAATGGAGATACCTAAATTGTACTTAGACGTTCCTTGTTGAGATCTTGCATAGTGAAGGAAGGAAGATAATGCTTTGCGATATTACATGCGCTGCAGTGAATGTTTTTTGTTTTATTTTCTTTTGTTTTTTTTTCTCATAAGCTCACCGCCTTAGGATAGATTCTGATTTAGAATTTTCCAAGTCTGGATTTACATATTGTATGTTTGCCCTGTTCGGTAAGTGGATGCATTAAAGCTACTACAACAGAGGCTGTTGGTCCAAGACCTGATCGAGAGAGGCTATGGTGTTCAAACCAATGCCAGTGGTCTCCTAGCACTGATTCACATCTCACAATAGGACCGCTCTGGGATGGTATGAACTGGTTAGTCCTTGCTGGTTACTTTGTAGAATTACACAGCCTGGCACATGATGAGGTAAACTGGAAGCTGTGTAATTCTCAAATATCCTACAAAAACAATGTACGTATTATATAGCAACTTTTAGTTTGTCCCAATCCATGTTAGTGACAGCTTGCTAGTTATAACACTACTTAACAAGCTAGACTGACCTAGCGTAATTGATTTTATAAATTGGACATGTTATACCAAAAATGTCAATTATTGTTTATGGTTGATAGCTATTATTGAGTAATTTTATTGTGTAAGCTTTATGGATTTGTGGTAGCAATGTACTCTGCTGTAATTCTATGCAATGTTTTCACTATAATTGTGTCTGGATCTTTGAAATGTATATAAGTGCTGGTTTGTAATCTGTTTGTACAGTTGGATGTGGTTGTGAAGTACAAAATGAATTTAGTTCTCTATACATAATGTCACGTTGTGTACTGTTTTATTTTTACAGTGTTGTGTTTCGTTGTTCATCAATGGAATTGCATAATAATTATTTTGTACTGACATGGTTATAAACTGGGATAAAGGTTCATTTCCTAAAACCAATGATCTTATTCTGAATCTGATAGAGCAAAGTTTAGAGTGCTGGCACACGAGAACCTGGAAGGCATGTAGATTCTGTGTAGTTTTGTGACTGAAGATGTTGTTTGTGATTTAAGTCCACTTATTGAAATGCTGTTTGGTGTTGTTATCAACATCTGATATTCGTGGTTTATACTTTATTCTGTTCTTATTATGGTTAACTCATGCAACAATTTAAGTTTGAGGTGGACCTATGTATTTGTACTTAGTTGTATAAGTGTCACCTATAAGCTGGTGGTATTTCATAGATAAATGATCATTGCCCAGTTAAAATCAATCATGTGGTAATTAGTATGCACCGTACCTGCTTATCACTGTTAGCAATGTAATTATAAAGTGTACTTAATTTTCAGTCTGCTGAAAAGTGTCCAGACACATATAATGGATGTTTATTTTGTGTGTGTTGGCTGTGTGCACTTGGTGTTTTTATTTACTGTCTAAGATTATGATGGATCGTCTAATGATGTTTCCCAGCTTAAACAGCAAGTCTGACTTGTAATAGAGGTGTTATGACTTTAATAGTAATATATTATACTTGCACTTGTACAGGGTCTGTGAATAATTTTGTACTCAAAGTACATGTTTAAAAAAATGGTCATGCTAGGTGGATTTATGATTGATTTTGTTCAGGTTTTGAGTACTTATTGATCAATTTTTATGTTGAAGCAATATGGTTATTTCTGTATTATCTTTGATGCATGTTGTTTGAGGAAATTTCTGGCACACAGGTCTAGTTTTATGTTCCAACTGAGTTAATTATTTCTGTTGATTATATAATTGTATGAATAATACATCTAATTATATACACCTAGTTAACTCAGCAAGCTGACATTTGCTGTTATTTTTTTTGACCATCATTTCATATTTTGTATATGATTTCGTTGAGTTATGACCTGATTCTGTTGTAAAGAAATAAATGTTATATAATATGATTGGGATTTGAGTGCAAATGCCCACCCTGACTTACTGTCACTTCGTTAGCTTCTAAGGTTGAGTGTCGGGTCTAAGAATCTCTGGTTTGTAGTTTGAGCCTTTTGTGTAGTGCATGTACTCTGTGATGATTTTGTTCAAGATACTGAGTTTGAAATCATTGTCATTAACTGATTATTGATTTATGTGGAGAAGTGGGCAGTTACATGCGGAGAACAAGGTTAGTACTAATACAGAATCTAGGAAAACTTGTTTAGTTACCTGTCCACCTGAATATTAATGAAATATTGTTTAAACAGGTGTAAAATGCCAAAAGAAAAATAGAAAATAATTCAGTTTAAAATATTGGCTTCACTGATCTCTTGTATGTATATGTGATGTTGAGATAATTTTAACTGAATTTTAAAACCTGTTCTGTGCAATGACGTTCCTGTTGAAGATGGTCCTGATATATAATTTTGGATGTTTTACCAATTTTCCCAAAATAACATTTTATACTTTCCCCTGGTGGGAATAATTTGATAATGATAGTCTTGAATCATGTTAAAAATTTTGCCAAGTTATCTTTTAGATAGGTATGCGATTAGTCAACAGCTGAGCTTTTCAATGAATATATTCCACTTTACCAACCCGCTGTACTAAAAAATGCAAATTAACATTTGTAGGTCTATTTGTCTAGCTAAGATTTCCTCTGAACACGTTATTCTAATCTTAGAGTGAGAAATGAATACATTGTGGCTTGTTTCTCTGATTATTTAGCCTTACATTGTCAAACATTTTATCTATGGTGTTGTTTTGGGTTTTTGCAGAAAATGTTGCTGAGGTATCTTGTACATAATGTTGATGTTACGTCTTGCTCAGGATGTAGTCTTAGAAGTTTAACTGTCTTATTACCAGGGCCAGGTTCTGGTGCTCTCGTAAATTGCTCTGAATACATTTTACAGAGTTTTAAATAGTTTTACATCTGGAATTAATGTAGTTCTAGCCGGTATTCATGATCTAACTGTTGCCTAGGTTTCAAGCGTTAATATAAATGTTGGTGTTGACATTTTGAAATGTTGTTGTGTTGTTTTATTGAAGTGTTTAATGCCTACTGAACTGGACTAGGTTAACATTGTTGTTATTATTGTTGTTGTACATAATTACTTAGCATACAAGGCTTGCATAATTTGGTGCGTTGTTAATGTCAGTGAAAAGGCGTGTCTGGAGAAAAACTAGAAATTCTAGAAAGATTTTTCCTGAACAGTGGTTTAGTGGAAACTTGGATATTTTTGCGATTAACAGGATTAACAGTAGGAGCGTGAAGATATTTGAATGTGTATATACGTGTGTATGGGGGTCTAAGACCTCGTGATTACCAGAGGATTCAAGACTTGTTTGAAAATGATATGATACTGATTTAAACATCAACTTGAATCAAGTAAGACATGATACTACAAGATTGAACCCATCTGGTCAGCATGTAGATGTCAAGTCAACAGGTTTAGTTATTTTGTTGAAGGATGGGAGCACACATTCACTTCTTCTGATAAATTCTTTGTTGTTTTTGGAGATACCAGTGAATGTGAGATTCATACTGTGGATTTATTTCTCTTTGAGATGATATGACCTGTATTAATATACACATAATTAATGATGTTGTTGCTAGATATGTTCACAAGTTTGTACATCTGTGTAACATATCATATCCCAACATCTAAACTTCTCTGAAAGTGCCTGAAGACGCATGGATTTTAGCTGACTTTACCTTTGCCCTTATAAAATTTGAAAAATGACTAAACATCCTTAGTGATTTACTGCTGTATACATGTACACCTAACCACACTTTGGTGAACATTATGTGAATATTCTTAACCATAGTGACTTCCTGATAGGCCAGCAAACATTGGAGTATTAGTACTTAATTTAGATCAATTTATGTTGTCTTATTTTGAGAAATAATTTGGTCATTGATAGACTGGTCATTTTCAAAATAGGTGAAAAGTTGTAATAATTGAAGCAGACACCTAATTGACTGTTACAAGTGACTAATTGAATTAACATAGTTAATAACACAGAAAGCCTTGGTACAGTTAACTGGATTACTCAATTTTCAGTATATTAATTACAGTAGTTTCGATTAGCTGAATGAAGTAATTACCATCATCATGGCTAACTTAGTATCCCTTCTTAGATAATGAACTGAGAAGACTCATTAACAGTCTTATGGTTGATTAAATAGAAGCCAAGTTCATTTCACTATCTTCATTAATCATTAAATACTTAATCTGTCCATGATTGTGGGAGATAGTGATAAGATAGGGAAACATTTTGTTTCTGTTGGCAGGATAACAAAGCCAGAAATAAACAAATACATATTCTCTAAGATTAAACTGTTCTGAAATTGAAAACTTGGCATCCTTTGATGTTTGGTATTATTGTAATCATTGACCATCATTGTTAGAACATGATACAAACTATTGGGATATAATTAAACATAACAAACTTGGCTTATAAGTCATACATAAAATGCTCCAATGTTTGCTGTAAAGAGAATACTGGAATATTCATATATTGTATAGACTGATGAGTCCCAGGTGAATTAATATCCTTATTACAGACCATGATGAATAAATGAAGAAATTTGCCTGGTGGAAACAGAGATGGTTTAAAAAAAAACAGACCTGAATAAAGCCTAAACAGTTAATTGTGTTGAAGTTTTTAGACACGAAATGATTCTGTCAGGATATTTTTTTGAATTAAATGTGATGAAATATTTTGTATGCTTGTGAAGTCAGAGAATATGTCCAAATCAGGCACATTGAAAAAACATAAACGTTCAAGTGGGTTGTGGAATGGTGGTATGCCAGACAGTAACGACCATGTTGCTGTGGCACTGAAATACCGTTACCTGTGTTTTTACAGCTCAGTTGTAGGTATTTTAGTGAATGTTTTGAATTTTTATGCCATTTTTCTCCCATCATTTTTGTATTAGACAAATGTGATTCGCATTATAACCAGGTGTAGAAGAAATTTACCTGTAACATCTGTAGGTGATATTCAACTTATGTTACCTGTACAGAATATAGTGTGATGTTTGTTCTCTATCAACATCAATATAGATCTTTAATGAAACATAAAAAGTTAAGCTTATGGTGATAAAGTTCTGCGTAACAGCCCCTGGCTCTGTGTGTGACAGCAATAATCTGAAATTTGTATCTTATAATTCTATGATTGTTACTTTGATAGGAGAATGAGTGTGATTATTGCACTGAGGGAAGTTGAAACATTTATATAACTAGGCCCTCCCTTAGAAAACATGATTTCTGCTAAACGTTATTTGCGTTTTTGGTCTGTGTTGCTACTTTAAGCCTCGAAACACCATTATACATCATCCCCACAACATAGCAGCCCCCAATGGTTGAATGCCAAGGTCAAATTCACTGTATGATTGTTCACATTCAGTGTTCCCACTCACTTCTGAAATTGGGGGTACGTTTACCCCTTAGGTCTGAAATCTGGGGGTAAGAGAAGTATTTTGGGGGTACATCATAATGGGTGTTTTCTGAAAATCGGTGATTCGTCCCTAAACATATTCATACGTGTACAATCTCGCACCAGATCAAAATGTGTTGCGTGATTTCCGATTTTATTGCGGGATTTACGCAAGATTTTATGTGAGTGGGAACACCGCACATTGAGAGTGCATTCTGTGTACAATACCATCCTGGTCCTTGGTTTGTTGACTTTTGGATCTGAAATTTGGCTCCATTCCCTCCTTCAAATGGTATGTCCCCCCCCCAAAAAAATGAAAAAAATCCTTTTATGAAAAAAAATCATAATTTATACAACATATAAATTTCTCCTTTTTTTAAAAAATACTGAAAAAATTCCCCCTTCAAAGGGCCCTGGCCCCATTCCCTGAAAATGTAGAGAGCCCTAATGTCATATTTGGTTGTGTAATTCGATATATCAGTTCCTCATTCACACTTACTGAGAATGCTATGCTGTCGTTAGCAATATTAAGGATGGATCCCAGAAATTGAATGCTGTGTTCTTTCCTAAGGATTGGCAGCCCGTTTTCTTCCTACTTTCTTGTATAAACGACAGACAATTTCCATTACTAAAGTCCGACAATATATGTGTATGGTGCACTTCCTTCTTCCTGTTGTCATGTAATTTGTCTGATATTGTCTGTCATTACTCAACCAATGTATGTAGGAGTAATGAATGTGGTTTTTTTCTTCAAAATCATCATATAAGTGATCTATGCACAAATGTTATAGCCCAGGAAAATAAAAAATTCACTAGTCCTTGCAAACCTTAACAGGCATTTCATAAAATATATCTACCCAATATTCCCTAATAAATGCTCCCTGGTATTAATTTATGACCCCCCCCTCCCTAGATATCTAATGTAACCAAAAATGGTTTGAACCATGACTTGACATATTAATTACAGTTATATAAAATGTTACATCTAGGAGGTGTTTATTAGAGAATATTTGGTACTTGACTTTCTGAGGTTTGCTAAATTGTACTAAATGATTCTGATTGTGCTGTATGACTCCATGTTGCTAGGCAACGAAAATCAGAAAGTGAACAGAAAATTTGCTTCATTTTTTCGAATTATTTCATAATTCCCAATAAACCAGTGGTATTTATCAATTTATCATGGTTCATTCATCATATGAGAATTCTTCTGTAAAAAATAAATGTTAGTTTATCTGTCTGCTTTTGTGGTGTGGTATATGTATTATCTGTTCCAGACACAAGTCCACCAGACACACATATGCCTTGATGCTAATTAGAAATTAAAGAGATTTACATTTGGTTGTTTAAGATACAACTTGGCATGTTTAGGCTTGTTAGATTGTGCCTACCATTATCAATAAAACATCAGAATTTATAGCTTATAAATACTCATAAATTTATAAACTGGCATTCTGCATTGTTGTTTGTTTGACTGTATTCTATATTGTTGTTGTTTTGACTGTAACTAGTTTATAAAGAAACCAAAGCTTGGACTATAAGAAATACATTTCCTTTTCATTTTGAACCCTTTGAATAAAATGGAATGAAACTTTTGTATGTTTAAATAGATGTATGTAGGTGTGTCCACTGCAATTTGTCAGGTCTGTTCCTCAAGGTCAAGGTTATTGCGAATTTAACCTTTGAATTATTACTCCAGTATGATCTGTTCTATATTCTTAGGGTAAATGTAATTAATATTACTTTGGTATTAAATTTTTACCAGGACAAGAAAGCATAAAGTGACAATTAAGGACAATTAATGTCAACAAAATTTATGTCAAGTGACTCAACTCAAGTTAATTGACAAATTAGGCTTCTTATGATACAACATCGTCTGGACAAAGTCTCCTCCTGTTCTTCATCAATGTAAAGATCTAAGGTCTAACAACTTGTAACATTAGTATACTGAGCAGGTTACAAATTACATATTTTGGCCACATAAAAAAAGTTTTTTTTTGCCGTCCTGGGCATAGTTTGTGTAGTGAAGTTAAAAAGTTGATTTTCTGTGACTCTGTGTTAAAAAATTGATAATATATAATGAAGCTTTTGACTCCTGAGAATTTGTACCAAAGGGTCAAATTTACAATAAAATAAGAAGGAAATTTTGTTTACTCTTTGAATTGTCATTATCCTGGGTTTTTTGACCCTCAACTTTTGACTTTTTAATGGAAACCCTGTGGAAACCAAAAAAATTCAATTCTTTGGCCAAGAAACTTAATACTTTGTGTACAGAAAATTTTAGTGTGGATCAGGTTGCTGTAAATACATATATTTTTTAATATGGCCTATGAAGTTGACTGTGGATATGTACATATATATTTAACATTTATGCATAAAGTGATATGATAATGGTGCCCAAACAGTCAAGTATAGTGTGTGTCAAACTATACATAGCTATGTGGATGACAGTCACCAGGTATTGTATTCAACTTAAACAATCCATCAAATATTTGTTTAATGATTGTATAAGGCTGGTAGATAACACTTTAGACCCCCTTCGACCCATTTCATCAAAATACTTTGTGTGATGTTGCCTAAATTGCCCTCATTAAACAATAATGGGTAAATCTGATAAACTTGTCACACTTTTCAATGTTAGGTTATCATTATACATCCTAAAAAACAGTACACTTTTATCTGTTTGGTGATCTTTTAGTGCGCTGGACTTTGATAATTTATTGTTATAAATCCTAATATTTTATAGCAATTTTGTACAGAAAATTACATAAGAAATGTGATATTGAAGATTTCTGCTTAGAATTTCTGGTATTTGTTTTAGTACATCTTATTACCCTGTGTTTCCTTCATAAAAGCATTGATTTTAACTGAGAGTTCTTAGTTAAGTTAGTATCATGACCTTTTAAGATAAACCTAGGTTTACGCAGGTGGACATTTTTGTCATTTTACCTTTAATTAAGATCTTGCTGGTCTAAAATCCCTTTTCATCATTTTTTGGATATTGATTAACTTGACATGTTAGAAGGGTCAGTCTGCAAGGTCAAACATTTCTCATCAAATAGTCTTCTCCCTTCAAGGGTGTTCTGCAGTTTCCATGTTAACATAACCACACTATTTTCTCAGCCAATGAAAAGCGTCCATCACATCAATTGACACAGATCAGACTTGACATGTAACAGTTGTTTCAAGGTTGGCTAATTTCCTGAACTTAAATATTCAGTCTCTGGAGTCCTGTTTTTATTTTTTTATCAATCCTATGATATTATAAGAATGAGTCAGAATATTTCTCAGGAGATAATGTGACTCCACTGTGTATGCATGGTAACCAATTGATAAAAGCATTGATCTTACTGGGTTCTGTTAGTGTATTTGCAGACAGTCTGATACTCAGAGAGGATTGTATGATGTGTGTGTAATCTATTGTATTATTTATTTCTGTATAGTTCCTGACCTTGTTTTTTATTACTGACAGTTTTTCCATCTGTACTTTATGGTTCATAGTATTGACCCAATATTGTCAGCTGTTAGTTGTAGTCAACTTTATGTTGATTCTACCGGATGTACTTATCATGTATGCAGGATTTCATGATGTGTTTCTCTGTGGCACAAAAGGAACATGACTGGATTTTGATCCTTAAAATTAAGAGCTCTGGTGAGATTTAAGGGCCTGTACCTCAAAGTTAGAGGTTGTAGACAGGGATAATTGGGTCATGTCTGTATCTAAAGGTCAAGGTTGTAGACAAGGATACTTGGGTCATGTCTGTATCTAAAGGTCAAGGTTGTAGACAGGGATACTTGGGTCATGTCTGTATCTAAAGGTCAAGGTTGTAGATAGGGATACTTGGGTCATGTCTGTATCTAAAGGTCAAGGTTGTAGATAGGAATACTTGGGTCATGTCTGTATCTAAAGGTCAAGGTTTTAGACTGGGATACTTGGGTCATGTCTGTATCTAAAGGTCAAGGTTGTAGACAGGGATACTTGGGTCATGTCTGTATCTAAAGGTCAAGGTTTTAGATACTAAGGGATACTTGGGTCATGTCTGTATCTAAAGATCAATGTTGCAGACAGTAACATTCAACACTGTAGAAATTCATAAACTTTTTGTGATACCAGATGTTATTTTCTACTGGCTTTTATTTTATTTTTATACTGGTCATTATTGTTGCCATGGCAATAAATACTTAGACAGGGGATTTTATCTGTTTTAATGCTGTCGAAATGTATATTGGAAGAAGCCATAAATGAACTAGTAATCTATAATGGAAGCTATCTGTTCATTAATAGTTCAACATTAATTGGCCTGAACGGATTGTTTATCCCACTTGTAACCTGAAATCAACCATTCAGATTTCAAGTGGTCCATTACAATTTTATGACACTAAGTCTTGGCGTAGTGAGGTTTAGATCTGTAGAATTGTACACACTTTTGACCTGATCCAAAATCATACCATTGCAAACATAAAATTCTACTGATTGTAGTTAAAACACTGTTTTCAGTACCTTTCTACTTCCTACTGCTCCCAGTGACTTAAATAAACTTCTGTTGTGAAGATGTCATAGTTGTTCATATTCTGATACATCATGTGCTAGTTTCATCATACAATATAAAAGCAAGAACTTTATTTACCAAACACTACTTATATGTAATAAAAAGATGAATCCATTTTAATTAAATTGAGTTCTTCATTAACAATATTTGATTCATTGATTTAAAAATTTTTTATCAGAAATGATTTATTTGGTTTGTAACTTGGTAATATTGATAAAATACATTATTTCCCTTTATGGTGTCAAGTATATGCCATTAATAGCCCATTATTTTTAGCTCAGCTGATTTTGTCCTCCTATTTTATTATTGAGGGTATTGATCATGCAAAGAAATCTCTGTGCACTTCATAAATCAGCTGTCGATATTTTAATTTCTCAGAATTGTGCTCTGAGCAACAATACTGAAACATAATGGTTCACTTATATTGTTGATTGGATAAACTAATAGCCAGCCATACTAGTTGCTATTAGTAGAGGGAAGGGAGTATTGGTTTCAAATTCCAACATTCAGATAGCATTTGTATGAGTTGAATTTGTTTTATTGGAGAAAATAACATGGCACACATCATAATGTTGAATCAATGCTCCGGATAAATTCAGACTGAGTCAGTTCTATTTTTACAGCCATATGTTGATTATCATTGGCACATGTCAGAATGTTTAATTCTACATGGTTCCTAATGGTTCCTTGGTGGTTCATGTTGATCTCTTGTATATTTGTCTTGCTGGATTGCAACAGATTCCTTCACTAATGGAGGGGAACTGACTAAGTCAACATTGAATTTCTCCATAATCTAAGCTTAGTATAATTCCATGTGATATCTTGATACCTATCATCTGAGTACCTCCTATTATATGTGTAGAACTTAATTGTCGAGCCCACTTGCAGTGTTAGTCCGTTCGACTTGACTTTGTCAGGACCATAACTTCCATATGCATCAATTAATTTTAAAATGACATGGCAGAATTGTTCACCATGATGAGATGGGTGTCATGCGCAAGACCCAGGTCCATATCTCAAAGGTCAAGGTCACAATGCGGGCTCGACATGTTGCCAATTGGCGACTTCTAGTTTTGTTATATGGTCAGTTGATGACTATCAGTATAACTTTTCAGTTTCAATTTTTTACTATGTACATTCAAGGTCTGTACCCAATTATATGCTGACTGCTGACTTAAAACAGTTTCGGTCCATAACCTCAGAAAGCTTTGACCTGTTGATGTTTTCATACTACAGTGTTTACTTTGACATGCTAATCATCTATTGCTTAATGAGCAGTTATTGACCTTGTTCATTTATAACTAGCTCACTCATCAAACACTATTTACCTTTTAGTGTAAGGCTTTGTTAAGTTTGTTCTTATGCCAAGTTGGGTTATATCTGCTAGTAAAATAGTTTTAAATTTCAATTGGCCTGAAAAAAAGTAGGGTAGGTAGGTTGCAAAACTTTTCTAAGCACATTTTTCATACTTAGAGGCACCATAGTTATCATATATTTTTGTATTACCATAATGTGGATTTTGCTTTGAAACACTTTAGGGTTGGTGCCAAAAATATGGTCGGCCGGGTAACAGGAAACATGACCATTTTTTCGGGCTTTATTTTCTATGATGTACTGTGAAATATTGAGTCTGCTTCACTCAAATTGAAGCTAGGAGTAGAAAATGATTATATATACATTAAATGCAGCAACTAATATTGAACCCTGTTGGTGTATCAGTATTTGTGGTTTTAAGTTGTTTACAAATAATGTGATTTATATGAAGTTACTACATTCTATGATGAGGAAGTTAATTATTTTATTGGTCATAGATTTTGATTTGATCGATTAGGTGTGAATTGGTTCACTTCAACTTTACTTACAGGATACGAACTTGAAATCTATTGACAGTTCAGTTCAATATACAACTATGTCTTGATTTCGCATAAACAGTTTGGTTCAGTATGAGACTACATTGTATGTGTATTGACAACACATAAACTGTTTCGTGTTTCTAGCTCTTGATTGTAGATTTAATTATGAAGTAAACTTCCTCATCTATCAGGGTTTTTTCCCAGCATTTTGGGAACATAACCTGACCCCCAGAATTGGGAATTTTCGCGAATTTTGGACAAAATTGGGGAAAAGTTACATTGTATAAAAATACCACCAGAATAGTGTACCAGTCTAAAAATACGTAATCAGTGATTTTTTCCCTCATATTATTCGCACTCGCTACTCTCAACCCCAAACATGTTGTAAAAATGGCGAAAAGTTTTTTCTTATTTGAATTGGGAATTTTCGCCTTGCAATTGGGAAAAAACATACTTTTTGCCATTGGGAAAGCGACGGAATATCGGTCGTCAAAACGGCCCAAAAAAAACCCAATCTATGTATATCAGATTTCTTGTGTAAGCAGGTTATGATTATTTAGAATTCCTGTTTAAATGAGTCATATTCATGATATTAGGGGTTTTAGGGAACACATGCTCCATATTGCTTTGCTGCCTAATTGCTTCGAAGTGTGATATTGTTTGTTGTATTCGTTCCCTCTTGTTTTCTGGTGTGTAGGGAGGGTGTGGAATGAGTCATTGGTGATGAGTATAAGAAGACATACTGATGTATAGAAAATTACATAAATGAATAACTCTGAGTGAGCTTTTTCAAATAACAATAGTTTTATCCTACTTGACTTAAAGTGCTGGTTTCTACTTGATAATTGTGAAATTTGAATTTCAAGTATCCCATCCATTGTTGTCTAAAAATGTTAATTCATTTACATGTAGCTATTAAGTTTCACCAAAATTGTTTGAGCAATGAGGAATAGCATGTATCAGACTCACAATGACACGGAAACTTGTATTGTTAGTGTAGATAAAAAAAGTCAGATTTACGGTACTTGACAAAAAATTTGGGGTTGGTTGCCAAACTTGTAGTTCTTTATCTTTTCATACTTTACATCTAAGATTCATTCCCAAATATTTTCTTATTTTGGATTTTGCTGTTAGAAACTTTAAAGACGGCGACAAAAAATAAAAAAATGCTTTTTTTTGTGAATTTTGTTGAATGTGTTAGACTGTGTTATTGGTATAAGTTGAAACTATTAAAATTGCCCATTTTTCATTTGCCTAATATGACCATGCAGTATTGAATATTCATGAAGTTATTAAGTTGGGGGTGTTTTCCAGTTACCAACACTTTGATTTATATATTTCACACCACTGGTTAATTCATAGCTTGAACTTCTTTTCACAAATTTATTGTTTTTCATACTACACACTGTCTATGTATTGTTGATTTTTGTTGAGGTTCAATAAAATGTTGAAAAATAGCTTAAAGTCAATTTCTAGAAGGAAGTTAAGTAGTTTCTGATGTGTAATGTATAAATAAGGTAGTTAAATGTCCAGTACAGTACAGTCTATTCCATGAAAATAATGTACAATTCATGTGTAATATCAATTCACGTTAGTATTGTACTTAATGATTCATATCAACGCATGTTTTTTTATTGTTTTTAATATAAGGCCAAGACCTTGTCCATTTTAAACAATGCTGTCACACACTTGTCATGATAAAACGTAAAAATTGATGATTCAGAATGAAAATTGAAGAAGTAATTTAAATTGTCCATTAAAACACTTCTGCTCAACTCAACTGATGGTTTTAAAATCTCTGTCAGACTGACTAGAAAGCATATTCAGTATATATACATTAGAACTGTTCAGTTAGGTATTTATAAAGTTTGACCCTTAGCAGAAATTAGTGATACTTACTGGATGATTTAATTGTACAAAATGTTTCTTAAGGTTTGTTGTCTTCAGTTTACATGCTGCATGTTTGGTTATTGTGAATTTCGTATGAAAAGTGAAAATAAATTAACTTCTGAAATCTAAGGTCGGGCGATTTTTCAATTAATCAGACATAGAATTTTAAGGTACTGTTGTAAACTTTTAAAATTTCAATTATATAATTATAAGATACAGTCAAACTTATGTTTGCAGCCACCCTGTGAATAAAGGTCATTCTTTGAAAAAACATCACTGGCTACTTAGAACAAATTGATATCTGAAAAAAAAGGCCACCTGTCAATAAAGGCCGCAATTTGTCTTTACCAAGAGTGCCTTTGTACATAGGTTTGATGAATTGAAAATATTTTTTAATAATTTTGCTAGTGATAAAAATGAGTTGAAAATAAACCATGTAAATTTGTACGAATTGGCTAAAAAATGTGAAAGGTATGAAAGCATATACATGTATAGAGAAATTCAGTGTTTGTTTTACATCTTATAACAAGAGTAACATGGAAGTACTGATAGAATTGTGTTAACACTTGTGTTTTAATGTATGTTTCAGGACCAGTACGACAGTGTTGGCAAACATACAGAAAAAGGTATCGACTTCTTGGAGAAATATTATCACTTCCTGAAAAAACGATGTGATATAGAAACTACGTATGCCAGCGATTTGAAGTAAGTTCCTACATGGAAGATTTTGTAGTACAGTATAAACCATTTTTTACTGGTAGAAATAATAATTACTTCGAGCAATTGCATGGAAACAGACTTAAGTACATTTCTAATTGATTGAGTACAGTCAAACTTGTGTTAAGCAGCCAGTCTAGGGAAATGACCAGTTTGGCTGCTTAAGATAGGTGACCACTTAATACAGTTACCGGTAGTTGTCATTGAAGACCAAATTACATAATCAGTCTTTATGTAATTTGATAATCGATTTGTAGTTGATTGAATTATGATTTCATTTCAGCTATCATGTCTGACTATATTTTTTTAAGTGCATTATGCAGAGCCTGTATTGTTAAATGGTCACATACAGTCCAACCTGTGTTTGTGGCCACCTTCAAAGAAAGACCCTGTGAATGAAGGCCATTTTTTGAAAAACCGTCTCTGATTATTTCAAGCAAATTGACATCCAGATAAAGGCCACATTTTGTCTTTCACAAGTGCGGCCTTTGTTCAGAGGTTGACTGTATATGCTATCATTCAATTGCTAATTGTTCTTTAATGAAAATATTTTATTGTGAAATTAATGATAAATACTGCATTTATAATATCAGTGTGTAGAACTCGACTTACCTAATGGTATTGTAATAGACTAATGTTCTGTCTGCAAGGTACTAAACTACTATAAATATTAATGACTAATCCTGTCTGTAGGACATAACACATAATCAATATAATTTGTTTACTTCAGGAAGCTGGTACGAAATTTTCAGCCAAAGAAGAGAGAGGAGGATGACTATCAGTAAGTGTCCATGTTTGTGTTGACATGTCAAACTGGGTACCAGATCTATATTAACACATTAACAAATAATGATTTTGTATTGTAAGACTGGGTACCAGATCTATATTAACACATTAACAAATAATGATTTTGTATTGTTAGACTGGGTACCAGATTTATATTATCTCATTAACAAATAATGATTTTTTTATTGTGAGAGCCAGTAACAGATCTATATTTACACTTTAACAAATATTGACTGTATTATGAGACCGGGTACCAAATTTATATTTTCTCATTAACAAATGATGATTTTGTATTGTTAGACTGTGTACCAGATTTAAGATAACTCATTAACAATTGTCCTTGTTTTTGTTGAATTTGGTTACCAGATTTATGTCAAAATATGTAAAAGCTGTGTTCCTTGTCAGTTCTGTCTCCAGTTCTAGATGGAATATGTCTAATTTACTTAATACCTTCCCTCATGGATATTGTAGAAACTGTTACATGAAGAAATAATTACAATTAGTTTTTTTATGCTGAAAGTGAGATATGCCTGGATGCATGATCTAAAATCTCCCTCATATTTACTCAAGAGTCTTTATTTTCATGTATTGTCAATGTATAAATATACTAGATGATAATAACAATAATACAATAATAATTGATGATATTAGTATGTACTATTGCAGTCACATTATGGCTTGCTCATTAGGTCAAGGATTTTCCCATTTCCGCATTACTTTCAAAAGTCTTGAAGTCTTGAGTACAAATTTCAACAATAGCACACAAAAGTGAATTGTTGATTATAAAGATGATTTCATAGAAATACAAACTCAATTGGTTAAAAATTCATGGAAACTTGTAATGCAAATGTCGGCCATGTTAAAGAGTACTTAAAAATTGGCACATCGCCTAAATGAAAAATTTTTCTTGCAGCTCAAAATACTAATAAAGTTAGCATTTTAAATCAAACCAATATATTGTATTATATACTCACATTTTGTTGTTGACTTGTTTTAAAGGAACTCAGCATTCATCACTAATATGCTTCCATTTCACACTTGTCAATATTAGAAAATTTGTGCTGTAAAAACTTGTTATTATAACCTCCTTTTTGGCCAAACAAACTGTATTAATATTGAGTTTGTTTCATTTTTAAGTTAAATATGAAGCAAATATTGAAATCAAGCTGAGCATGGGACATCAGTATATTACTGTATAATGAAATGGTTTTATTAAGCCAGACAAAAAGTTGTTGGGTTTCTTAGATACCTAGTGGACCCAGCTTTTGCAAATTGTGCCTTAAAAGTAGGAAAGATATCCTTAGAAGAAAGAAAAACAGAAAAGTTTTGCGACCTACCTGCCCCATTTTTTTGGTCAAGCAACTGGAAACTGGACTATTTTTTTTCCAGGCCTTATTGAAGTGGTCGCTGAGTGAGGTTTAACAGGGTAAACCGTTGAAGTGCTTAGATTATGGAAAACCAACACCATGGTAATCTTCTGTTGTAACTTCACTGTCTTATATTCCAGGTTCTCATGGGCCCGGGGATTTCAAGATATGCTCAAAGAGGTTCATGATATGGCTGGGCAACATGAAGTGATTGCTGAAAATACACAGACACAACTTATACAAGATATACAAAAATGTGTGGCTGAATTAAAATCTGATAGAAGAAAGGTAGGCTAGACTGATCTGTCTTTCGGTCAATCAATCACCAAATATTTGGCTCAGCAGTAATGTGTCTAAATATTACTATTATGGTGAAGTTCTATCATTTCTTCTAAGTCCTTTAGTTCATGGCAAGTACTGGTTCATAGTCCAGGAGTCAGACACCGAGACTTAACACATGATTACTAGTAATCTTAAGTTGGAAGATCTTGTGGTTGATAGGTGTAATATAAACAAGTCGAATGAATCAAACATCCAATCAATCAATGTCTCATTTGAAAAAAAATACTTGGAGGAAAATGAATATGATTTGTTGTCTATGAGTGACTGATAACTGTAGTAAGTTTTTGGTGCATTTCACTGGCGTGATTGACTCTTGTACTTTAGTCAAACTAATACAAAGATCACCGAAAGAAATGACCTTGTATTGAACTCTTGACCTTTGTATATTGTGGTAAAAATGCGTTAGAAAATATTTTCTTGAAGTGTTTGGACTAGTTCAATGTATTTGTTTAAGAGCTGATGAGGACTTGAATCTTGATGACATCCTACTGACAGTTTCTGTTTCAGAAGTCTCTGACACATTAAGTAGACTGTAACCTTGATAGATGTTACACAGTACCTGCAGCTACCAGATTCACTCACTGATTTCAGTTGTTTTTGTCAATATTTGCAACTTAACTGAACCATCCTAGCTATAGATTTTTTGCAAACTGTAAAAATTCTTATTTATCATTACGCTTACTTATTTTTAGACACATTTATCTATTATCTTGCAGTTACTACAAGATGGTTCAAAGATACAGAGTCAGATGAAAGATTCATTACGAATGCTTGAAAATGTAAGCTATTAAATATTGGTATGAGCATATACACTGATCAATGCTAATTTATATGCTTTCTTACATTTTTTATAACGCCAGAAAAAAATTTGTATTTACAGTTACCCGACTTAGTATAGGTTTGATGCTGACCCTTAAGTTTCGATTAGTGAAATCCAAAGTACAAAACTATTTGGGATGGATTATACCTCCTCAGTATTCAAGTTATGTTTAAAAAAAAGTGAGGAAAGAAAACTCTTACGACCTACCTACCAAGTCTGTTTTGGTCAAGTGTTTGTAAAGATGACTAGGATATCCTATTTTTTTCAATTATTCAAAAAACAAATGGGGACCTTCAAAATGTGTCTGGATTATAGTGGGTACTAGATTGTAAGCTGTTGTTTATTCTCATGTTTTAGAAATTAGAAAGCTCTGGTTGAACATGACCAGACAGGTATACATGTCCAGTAAAAAATTGGACAGTGTGTCCTGTTTACTGTAATTTACGTGATAAAATTAGAAAGCTCTGGTTGAACATGACCAGACAGGTATACATGTCCAGTAAAAAATTGGACAGTGTGTCCTGATTACTGTAATTTACATGATAAACTGTCTGGCAAAAAATCTGCTGTGTAATTTTACTTTTAATAAGTTCCTGAGAAAACATCAGAACAATTAATTGAAATTTCAATGAAATAAGTGATGCTATTATCAATATGTAGTTTAAGTCCCGTAAAGTTTTGTCAACCTTGTTCATTGGGTATTGTTTACAGGCAAAGAAGAATTATGAGAAAAAGTTCAGTGACTCAGAGAGAGCCTTAGACGCTTATAAAAGAGCTGATGCTGATATAAACTTATCTCGAGCGGAAGTAGAGAAGGTAAGAAGGATGGTTGTTAATATTGATGAGATTGATTCATTTTGTGGTCCAGATGGAAATTTTGATTGTCCTAATGATGCATTCGCTTGGGAAAAATCTTCACTGTTGTTAAAATTTTTATAATAAATTTTGTCATTATAGTCATCATAGTCGTACTCCTGCAGTAATGGAATCAATTTTAATATCTGAACAGTAATTGAACATTTTGAAGTGCTTTCATGGGTTAGATTGTATGTTTTTTCTTGGCCTATGTTCAGTTAGTATGTAACTCCTGCGTTTATATGTATTTTTGATTATTTGTCCCATGTTTAGATAACTTTACAATTGTTTAGAACTATTCTGTATGTTGAGAAATTAGATCATTTAACTATTACTAAAAGTGACAAATTTAGAACCAATGGTAAACAGTTTAATAAATTGTTAATATGATATAATTATGTGCATAGATGAAAGTTGTCTGGTATGTGCCGAAATGTCTGGCTTTTACCTGTCAGGTTTCATATTTACTGTTGGACTGTACCCGTTTTTGTTGTTTCCATGGTGCTTAGCTTATGTTTTTTTTCCAATTTTTCAACTTTAGCCCCTGTATGTAGCCGCAAGGGTTGTCTTGTTTTATGTGGGTCCTATATCTGTCTTACGTAACCACAAGATATTCCCTATTCACAAGTATAAGTAATGAGTGTAGACTACATTTACATTCATTGTTGAATCAATTTCTTTCAGTCTAGGTAGTGTACAAGGATAATATATTGACTTAACTGATGTCTTTTGAATAAGATTTTGATGCAAATCTCTTTCCTGAAATTTAAGACTTTTATCATATTGTATTAAATATTGGCAAACCCTTTTCCTTGTTTCTTAGAATATATTCAAATCTTTGAATAGTTTTTGTTGTGTTTTGAATGATTTCAATCCCAAGATCATTAAATTATTATCAGTCACCATTCCCTCAGCTAAGAATGTTTAAAATTACCCCTTTTCAGTCAATTTTATCTTGATAGAGTGTCAATTTGTATCTGATATAATATTGCTTGTGTTGAAATGGGAAGTGTTTGTTCAGTTTATTATACTGTATAATTAAATTGTATTCTTGTAATTTCTGTGACACTAAAGACCAGAAAAGTTTATTTATTGGTTATTTATCTGTTATCCTTCATCAGAATTCATACTCATCGTATTTTGTTTTACCATTTGTCTCTACTTATAGTAATTATAGTTAATATCATTGTATTATCTCTGATGGGTATTATTTTTCCAGCAAAGAGGCATTTCTAACAAGAGAGCCCAGGAATCAGAGGAGAGTAAAAATGAATATGCTTCCCAGTTACAAACCACGAATCAGTTCCAGCGGGATTATTACACAACTAATATGCCCAATGTATTCCAGGTGAGTTAAATCTTACCATGACACAGCCTTAATGCGAAACGAAGCTTATTACCTCTGATTGGTGGTCCAGTTTCATGAATATTAATCTGCAGTTGTAAAGTTAAAGATTTCCGTTAGACACCAGAAATTTTTTTATTGTGTTGGGATTCAAAGTGGCATCAACAGTCAAGGTCATTTAGCAACTTTTCATGGTGTTTTTCATTGTGGGGGAAGACCCCATGAGTACACCTGGGTATAACCACTGACCTTCCATAAGCCTGTTGGATGGTTTCCTCATATGTAAATTTTGTCTGGTCCTGAGTGGGACTCAAACTAACTACAGTGATGGGCTAGTGATTTCTAGTCAGAGACCATAACCACTCAACCATGGAGTCCTGAAAAGTGAATGAAGAAAACATAGAAAGAAAAAAGTCAAGAATGAAATGTTATTAATGATTGATAACTTTTTGATACTCTAGGAGCATGAAAATATAGAACAGCTAAATTCAGCCTTTTAACATTTACCGTGATTTTTTTATGACTAATGCAATAGATACTACTATACATATCTGAAGACCTAAACCTGTATTGTATTACTATCTTGAATTACAATCAAAGGATTTTCTATATTTTGAAAATTGTGTAATAAATCTAGAATCTAGACCCTTTAAGTTAGCTTAAACACTTGCGGAATATGTTTTAAAAACATAGCTTGCATTTATTCCCTTGTCTGACTTATTCCCAAAATCATAGAAAATATATTTGTGATTAAGCAAAATTCTTGTACCTAAGTTTGTGAAAATTCTACAGAGAGTAAAGTAGACATGAAAAAAAAAAAGATTTAGTCTAAGGGATAGATTGTAGTCAAAGCCTTCTTATATAATGAGTTTATGATAATTGTATAGTTTGCAGATATTTGATGACACACTTGCCAAGTATATCCATGCTCTTCCTGGTAGTATGACTTAAAATGTTGATAAATCAATACCACATGTCACATGTTCTTGAACTCTCTATTTACTTATCTTTGAAGATTCTATTCACAAATAATAAATGCCAAAATCTGCCATTGGAACATCTCTTCCTCATTTCATACTGTTAACCTTTGTTGTTCTCATTTGCTTGTGTTAGATGGAATAAACATGAAGTAAAAGTAATTTGAATCAGAGTTTTGGTTAAAATTTTGGTTAGCTGTTGTAGAAAATTTTGTTCAAATTTAACCAAATTTTTTTTTTGTTAAAGCTGAAATAAATCTTACTCAAGTCTAAGATGCTGGTTTAATCTTAACATAATTGGTAACCAGTACCAAAATGGCAGCCCTTTTAAAATGTTTAAACGATTTTTTTAATGGTTAGTAAACCAAAATGGTTAAATTTAACCTTGGGTTAAATCAACCATTTGGTTAAAGTTAACCAATGTTTATACAATTGGGCCCAGTTGTCCGTCTAATTTTATCGGATGCATCTGAAACATCATCTCCACAAATGAAAAAAGTGTGTAAAATGGCTTGCTCCTGGCGTGTTTGTTGGAGGATATTTGGTACATTGTTTTCTGTGACACTCATTTTCATTTGATGTCACATTTTCAGGTTGTTACTGTGTAATCCAACTTGATAATTGTATTTTACAGGCATTGCAAGAGGTAGATGAACGTCGCATAAACAAGATAAAATCTGTGATAGAAACGAGTGCCAATATTGAGTCTAATGTTCTTCCCATTATAAAGACTTGTATAGATGGAATGACAAAAGCTGCCCAGTCAATTAGTTTGGAAGAGGTATTTGTTATTACTGTTTTGATTGGTTGAATTAATCCATGGATTCATATTTTAACCAATAGATTTACTCCAGAATAAAAAAAAACATGCTATAATGACAATAGAAAAAACAGCCTTTCTGGAACTTGATTGTAATACTTAATTATTGATGAAAAGTTAGGGAAGAGGTTTTTTTTTTAAAAAATATTGCTATATTAGTTCCTGGCAGTAAAATCTTGTGGCTGGCTGAGTATTTCAATTCATGTGTGTACTTGTTCTTGAAATTCCTTTTAGTCATGTTTGTTTATGATTGTCGTTCAGGCATGAATAATGAGTGAGCTTTTTGTTCATAAAACAATTTATTGATTGATTTAATTTCTTGGTAATATTAGATATTCACTATGCATATCTATGTGTTAAATATCCTGTTAAAATGCTACTTTGTTCTATGCTTTCAGAAGTAGTTTTGTGGTGGCTGTGCTATATGATTAAAACATTTTTCAGGATTGTAAATAAGTGATTGACAGATATTAAGTGCTGTGTAATTGTAATATTTTTCAGGATTGTAAATTAGTGATTGACAGATATTAAGTGCTGTAATTATAATATTTTTCAGTATTGTAAATCAGTGATTGACAGATATTAAGTGCTGTGTAATTATAATATTTTTCAGTATTGTAAATTAGTGATTTACAGATATTAAGTGCTGTATAATTAAAATTAATTATATTATTTTTCAGGATTGTAAATTAGTGATTGACAGATATCGAACTGGATTTCCTATTCCTGGAGATATTCCATTCGAGGATTTATCATGTAAAAATACTGTGAACAGTAATAATGTAATTAGAACTTCAAGTACTCCTGACAATAAAAATACTAAAAGTGGTACATTAGGGGGTGGTAAAGGAAAGAAGCGTGGAGGCTTGTTCAAATTATTCGGTCAGACTAATGTAAGTATATGTCGTTTTATTTTTCATTTTGGATATTTGCTGAGTTTGTCTCTAGACAAACACTCATTGATTTATATCATATATGTGTCAATATCATACAATATTATATAGGATTGGGACAAGGGCAACTTTTGTTCTTGCTGTTAAAAAATATTGAAAAATTAAACTAATATTATTTGTATCCTGTTTTAGGTTAATGTATTGAAACTATAGTTAAATCTTAATATTAAGACTATTTTTTATAGAATCAAAGAAAATAGTCTTGAGATGGTGTCTTTATCAATATAAAACATAGAGAAAATTCATCGTAAAATGATAATTGTAATCAGGTAGTGTCTACATTAGCTTCAACTGTATATCGACTTTGATATTTGTATTTGTATAGTCACTTTGAATGGGGGTCTGGGGTAATTGTCAAGTGGTTATGGTTTCTGACTAGTAATCACTAGCCCCTCACCACTGTGCATTTGAATCTCACCCAGAGCCAGACAAAGTTCTCATGTGAACAAGCTGTTAGAAAGACAGTTGATGGTACTACCAGATGTATGCCTGAATTTTCTCTTCCACCCTTAAAAGCTCTAAGTTGCCAAATGACCCTGGCTGTTTGCGCGACATCGAACACCTGAGAAAAAAATAAATCCTTAAATGGTTGTTTAATTATGACATTGTTTTTGCTCCTGGTCCTGTTTCCATGCTGTTTATTTCGTATCTGGTATCTATACATTAGTCATTATGCTTACCCACTAACCTGAAGTCTGGGCTAGTAAATTAAGAACTTTCTCAAAATTTTGTATTCAGGCTAGAGGAAAATATTTAGGCTTAAAAAATTCATTTGAACTGTGGTTTATATCATCAAATCTGGGTTTAATAAAGGAAAATTTATTTTTTCTCCTGTATTTGAAGGAAGCAATTAGTTTAAATAAAGATTTATAGGGTAACTCGTTTTTAGATAAGAGATATATATACAATGAATTAGGTGTACAAGGAAGTGGGTTTACATACAGCTAGGTGATCTAGAATGCAATCTTACATTTCTGAATATATCTTTTCAATGTATCCTTTTGTTCTTGAAATTTTACGCGAAAAAACTTTTTTGTCAGTGTGTATAAATAATAATATAGCCATGTCTTTGTTACCGTTTTTTTAATTTCAACTAAGTATTATTTGACAGTTTTGTCTTAGAGGTACATTTCTTTTCATTTCAAAGTTTTGTTTCTTTTTAAGTACTGTTATTTTTTGTGTTATCCAGGATGATTGACTTAACATCAGCTGTAAAGATAATTAATTACATGTTGGCACTATTTACTTACGTCTTATTTGTTACATTTTGCCTTATAAAATTGAGATGATATTTTGCTGTAATTATACCAATTCATAAGAAACGAGATTAAATATGAATATATTTAATTCGAACTAGAAGTTTATTGGATTCCTGGTATGTATACAATGGGCAATTTCACAAACCTTTTCGTTTACATGGCATGGCTTATAAGTTTATGAGTTATCCCCCTGCAGCAAATTACCGGTATATTGACACCTTGTTTTTGTGGCCTTTGATGAAATCGCCTTGGTATATCTGTATATGTATATGGAAGAACCATTAATCTGATGAATTCAATGTGGTCTTGTTGATTTGACTGGGAAGCTGTGTCGTCAACTTCGTGTTAATGAGCATGGGTATTTCTCCCATTTTCTAAGCAATAGGTATTTGTGGATAATCAATTTTATGTTTCTGAAAATTCTTTCTGGCATTTTGATTAAAACCATGCTTTGGAATCTGAAGTTTTTGGTGTCAGCTGTGGTTATATGTGGACTTGCAAGAACTGATTTTGTAGGCAAATATGTTATTTCTAGCTGTTAGGTTATTGTTTACAAGTACATGAATGATTTGAATGTTTACAAGTACATGAATGATTTGAATGTTTATCAGCTATTGTGTTTATTCAATAACTTATATTGGTAAATCAGCTGACATTTTTATTCTTAAGCTAAGGCTGTAGATTTTGTTCATTTTTCATGTTTTTATTGAATGATTTGTTAATTTATCATGTAAATTTAGATTATACATAGTCTTAGTGCTGAATTCAATTAATTTGGTGGCAGAGAAAATATTTTTTTGTATTTGATTTGAAATTTTATGTTATATTTTTGTTATTATTATGAGGATCTGTCTGACATATTTAGGAAGGTAACATTTTGTTGCTATGCAACCACAACACCTTTAAATATAGATCTGATTTTAATCTATGAACATGCACTATTTTTTTCAATTAAGTTTAGAAATGACATTTGCAAGAAGACTTGTAGAATCTTCACAATTTCTGTTTTTACATATTTAGCATTATTGTATAAAATTCATGGTCTATAGTAAAATATAATCTTATAATTGCAAGTTATCAAAATTTTGAAATCCAAAATTGAGTATTTTCTGGAATTAATTATGAAGTTGTATAAAGATTAGAGGGCAAAATATTGAAAGTTCTAAAAATTTAGGTATTCAGTTTTAAATCGTAATTGAAGAAAAAAAGAAACAAATTGTATATGATGCATTATACAAGCATAGGACTCACTACACCAGTACTGATTAATACCACTTACATTATTTACTTTATTGCTTATGTGTATATGTACATGTGTATCTATTTATCAAAGTCATATGTTTCATTGCTATAAGACTTTTTCATTCACATGCAGACATGTGTCTTTAATTTAAAGAAATTGTTAAAGAAATTTGTACAAAATCTGAACATCAACTGAAGTATATACAGGGTACAACTGCTATACTTGCTGTCATTGTTACATGCACGCTTTTGTTTTTTGTTATGTAACATCGCTTACGCTATGAACACAATAAAAATGACTACAGATTAGAATGTATACAAAAATGTTTCATCATGAGTATGTTTTTTTAGTGGAATGTTTTCCTATGAAATAATGCCGTGATATGGCACACAACATACTGTAAACTTTGTTTGTGTCCAGAGAGAACCAAAAATGTCTGAATTCTACAATTACTTTAGGTATATTAAATTACTTCTATGTAAGAATGAGGAAGTATCATATGTCTTGATTGTCGGTCAAATACTTGTATTCATTTATGTATATTTATGATGTAAAAATACAATATACAGGGTTTCTACTAGACATTATGTTTTTTTCTGCCACATGTACGGAGGGAACTTTGATACTGCTTAATTTGTTTTTTCCCGCCACTTGCAGTTTTTTTCTTCGCCATTTGCGAAACTAGCGAATGGCAGTGGAAACCCTGAATATTGACAGATAATTTTATGTATTATGATTCACACATGTTTTTACATGTATTTGCGTCACTTAACAACACTTAACAAACCATTTAAGATTTATGTACAACAAAGAGTTTGCCAAATATGTCTGCTTGACTATCTGACTAGTCTGATGAACATTCATTCAGTGTTTTAAATATTTTTTTAATAATAAGTAAGTAAACACAGAAGGTAATGTTTCTTTTCAACTTGTACAAGATGACTCTGTTTGGTGAACTCTTCAAATACATAAACTTCCTTGTAAATATCAACAGATTTCACATTCTCTCTTCTTTTTACAATTGTATTATCAATATCTGACTCAACTATTGTATTTCATAACATTGTATTATGTTTACTAATATTACATGTTATTTACTATATAGAGTTCAGGATTTTTCCTGGACTGAACTATTTTGCTTTTATTTTGCTATTATATGAACACTTCCATTGTTTTTTTGTGCAACAACAACATTTATGTATTATCATTTCTTCATTATTCAGTCACATTCAGGAACAAAGGTATATGACAATACCCCACCCACTCAATATATACATTGTCATAGTATACTTAAAATCTGCTACAGAATGGGTGAATTGATGTGTTCTTGTTTCACATAGCTTTAAATGAAGGTCTATCCTTTTCATACTGTTCAGATTGGTCTAGAAGTTTGGCTGTTGCTCAATCTGGACTGGTTCTGAATTTTTGTCTTTTTGCCCTAGCAGATTGGTCTGGATTTGCTGGATTTAAACACTACCAGATTGGTCTGAAATGTCTGGATTTTAATACTACCAGATAATCTGGAATGTCTTGATTTTAATACCACCAGATTGGTCTGGAATGTCTGGATTTTAATACCACCAGATTGGTCTGGAATGTCTGGATTTTAATACTACCAGATTCGTCCAAAATTGCTTCTAGCCAATCTGGATTATACTCAATTTTTTATGGCGAATTTAGTTGATGGTAGCTTAGTATATTAGAGCCAAATCAAATCAAAATAGAGACAGTGTCCTTGTTTCCACTTCCCATGCTGAAAGAATTTTAGTGAAACGGCATGCTTGTTATTATTAGCTGGGTGCAGTCAATGAGCCACAATGTTTGCCATAAGAACTTGATGAAATAAACAACTTACTGTAACCACAAGCGTAAAGATTATTGTGAACAAAGTGTTTGAAAAAACACATGCTGCTGGGTACCAGCCACCAGATGTGTGAAACATGTTGAGAAATTGTTGCCGAGGGATGCAATAATGTTGTTACAATCAGTTTAATGGTTTTTGTTATTCATGAATTGAAGTGTTTGGTGTTAGCCTAATTTGAAACTAATCAAGTTATTTCTTTTTAAAGTTATTATGAATCTTTCATGAGACCTTGATACAGTTTCATGAATTTCATTTGCTGCAAAATCATTTTCATTGAACATTGTTTGACTCATAACCATGTTACCAGGGTGCAAATGCATAAATATAAATCTTATAATTTAGCTTCAGTTTATGCGCACATATAAAATGTTTGCTTAGATTTGTCTTATGTTTTATTTCCACAGATGTCAATTAAATACACTTGGCTATGCAGTGTTTTTGTTTAAATAGTAATTCTGTAGCTGTTGTTGAAAGAAGTGCTAAGCATTTAGTGATGTGAAAATGATTTTAGAATTTTCATCATTCATCTTCTACTTCACCTAAAACTCGTTGATGTTTTTGTTTGCTTTACAGAGTCTTGTGCTTGCCCCAGATACAATTTTAAGTCCATACAAGTGTTCTGATTACATCCATGATGACCATGGAACTAGTCTAGTGATCAGTCTATACAGAGGATTTTCTTTTTATGGCTTGGTGTATTGATTAGAGATCTCTGGGAAAAAATCTTCTGTCTGAGCTGGGAACAGCATTAATGACCCTGTTGCTTTATGTTGAACTTATCTTGTCTGATGTGACAGGTGATTGCTGTCTGATCACACTTGTTCTGTTACTCTGATTAATGAAATATGTTTTAATTCTATTGTACATCCACAATGGTACTGAAAGAAAACAGATTGTCCAGCATTTAACGTGATTGGTCTGGTTCCAGTTTTTCTTATCTTAAACTATATCTACTGGTCGAAGCATCATTCTTCCTTCCAAATTATTGTTATATTGACAAATTCAACGGGCTGCTTAGCTTTTGACTTAACTGTAAAGTCCATGATGACTTTCATCAACAGTGACCAGTCTGAATTATAATTTTGTCTTTTTGAAGAGGGAAATTAAAAGTTGGACCTATTCCGGGAACTTTTCATGGCTACTATCTCAGTTACAGAACACTCTATTCATGATGTACAGCCTTGAATACCACTAGAAGTGGTGATTTCCTTTAACATATATTATTTAGCCCATTGTGGTGGCATGGTTACTACAATCATAGGAAGTTATATGTGTATTGTTCTACTGTGTGCTGTAATTAATGGCTCATTGAATTTTAAACCCTGTTTTATTCAACTTGTAAGATACAATTACGGTGTATTTGTTAACAATTTCAGTTTTAATTATTTAGAAAACTTGATGTGAAACAAGAACACATTTTTTATACATTTACTAAGTCATTTGTTGAGGGTGCAGTATTTGCACAGCTTCTGTACTTGGTATTATTTCCTTTATTGCATTTGATTGGATGATGCAATAACAATTATCCAATCAGATTTGTTGTTCCATATTTATAGCCTATCAATATTAAGTCTGAAAGAGTTGTTTGGATTTTTAATGTGAAACACAAAACTTGAACTTGAAATTGATTGCATTATACTAAAAACAAGTTCAAGCTTGTGAAACTAGGGACTGAGTTAATAAATCATTGTTTTGAAACCAGTCTCAGAATGCTGTCTTGTGATTGGTTCATTTAAAAAATGGCTTTGAATTATCCAATCAAATGACCCTTTGACTCTTTTCTCTCAACAGTCTTTAACCTCAAACACTGGTTTGAACTGGTATAAAAAACAATGCTTTAAATGGTTGTTAGTTGTGTCCCATTTAAAAATTGCTGTTTCAAAAGACTTTATTTCATAAATTTTAATCACAATACTGAGCTGAAGTCTTCACAAGAGGACATGATGATGTCTGTCTAATGAACTATGTTTTCAGATAAGCATTCATTTACATTAATTCAGCATTAACAAAGACAAAACCGGAGTTCCAATTCAATACAAAGTTATACATATTTAATTATTGCCAAAATTTGAAATGAAATATTAACTTGTTCTGAAGCTGTGAAAACACTGTGCAAACTGAATATACCGTATTTAGGAATGTCTGGTGAAGGACTAATCCTACATTTTATATATTTGTGTATATGTTTAGATAGGTTTCATTAATTCAAGATTTGGTGATTTGTCCTGCCCATTTACTTTTGGGTGAAGATCATATAGCATTTATAAAAAACATGAAATATACCTGTATTAATTAATACCATGACTTTGGCAGACTGTGATTGAGGGCTTAATATAATAATCCAGATAAGAGATCAGATTTATTTCTTATTCTGTTCTCTTAACATTGCTTTCCATTTTACCTACCTTTTATTTTCATCAAAGTCATCAGTGACAACATCATCATTATTGTCCATATCTCCAACAATTACACCTTTGTCATCTGTGTCATTTTCAATCACTTTTCATGCTTCCATCAGAACAATCATTATAATCACCATTATCAACAATGTCATCACCATTGTTATGTGTTTGTGTGAGATTATCTCCCCTTCTGTGATAGTATCATTATTTTCAGGTCCAGCGTGAATGAAAAAAATTATGATAGCGATTACTTGTAATTTACTAAACTAAACTCACAGACATACCAGTCTACATTGTATTGTACGGCAGAATTCTAGTTAATTATGATAACATTGAGTGATATATTCTATGAGATAAAAATATTACATAAACTGTAGATGTAATCATTATAATGTTGTGTCATTTATATTTCATCTTATTTCACCACCTTGGGACGTTCACTATAATAATGTAAGTTTCTCCTCTGTTTGATGCCTGCATATCAGATGTTGTGTTTTATGAATTTGACGGATATTTTTCTGTTTTAGTTCATAAAGTTTTTTTTTCTGCATCTTGGATTTTTTTTTACTTTTTTAGTTTGTTCATATTTAAACCCTTCCCCCTTTGCAGATGAGTATTTAAGAGTTGATATTTACTGTACACTGAGTTTGATACAGTACACTCTTTCCTAGCTTCTGTATGTTTGTTGGTGTTTCCGTAGACTGCATCATTAGTCAATGAAGCATCAATACGTTAGATGCATTTTGTTCATGTTAATATCTGTCAATTGTTTAGAAATTCAGAATGATCCGTACGCCTGTAACTTAACTGTACCTAGAGTATTAACTATGTCCTACAGTTGTCCACCACTCCATTACAGTACCATTAGTTAGCTGATGTTTACTGCACTATGTTATAATTCTGATTGCTATCGATGTTGTAGAAAAAATGTTAGTTCTGCATGCCAGTGCACTTTAATTACTTGTAGGAACAAAACATCATATCCCCAAAGGTCTTATAAAATGTAGGTCCTTGTCTGTTTTATTGAATGAAATGATGTATGTGGTATTGTTGTGAGTTAATAGAATCAATATTTAGTTTTTATATCGATGTTGTGATTTGTGGTAGATCTATATGTTGTCATTAATATAATTGGTAGCAAAGATGTCTTGAGATATTGTTTCTTGGCATGTGCACATGTGTATAATTAAATTAACACATCGAATACTGATAATTGTATTCATTGAATGAAAATCTCAAATATTGTGGAAAAAACAACCTAATGCTATAATAAAGTAATGTTGATTCTAAGTTCTTATTGTCTTACAGTATCATGAAGTCCAGCTTTTTAAAAAAGGCTTCAATTAAATGCATATGATAATAATTTATAATTAAAAATTTTAGGCCCGTCCTTGCTTGTCTCTTTAATTTTGAGTTCAAATGCTTGTCATAAAGATGATGAGTAATTCAACTAATGCTTAAAATATTAACAAAAATTTGTTTCTACTACAGGTGTCTTATCATTGACTTAATTCATATTGTTACACATAGTATTGTCTGTAACATATTTTAAATTTTGCTTACTTTGAAAACAGCATGGATCGATGTCCAGCGATTCGAACCTTCGGACTAGTTTGTGTGTGTTTATGAAGTATATGCCAGCTATTTTTTGTGTCTGTGTTTATGCAAATGGCTGAATGTTGTTAACACCAAAATTAAAGTATTAGTTAGATACTGTACCACTTTCTTTTGTGAGTCAATGACTATGACAATTTTTTTTTGTTTTACTGTTCTCACTTTATGAACCATAAAGGTTTGCTAAAAAAAAGCATTTTTAATCCATGTCTTCTTGAATATTTGTTTATGATAGTATCATAATTTATGCACTAAATGAAAAAATGATTGTTTTATGTTTGTCTTGTACATCATCCAGTACTGATAATTGTATATCTGCACTCAGAAATGTGCCATATGGGTTGATACAGCAATAAGGAAGTTCTACCATACACCTATCTAATTAATGAATCTAGGTTGATATTGAATGCTTTACATTGTCTGATACAACCTTATTTTACACTGAAGAGCAAGTTGTGTTATAAAAACATTTACATTGTTCTGTTTGGCAGATCACACTAAAAATAATATTTTCACCATTTTGTATCTGATATTATAGCCTTAGTGACATATCATATAACTTATACAGGAATGTATTCACTGCATTTTAAGCCAAGTCTTCTTATCAATATTAATTGTTTTTTAATTGTGTTTCATGTTTTATTTTAGGCAAATGACGAACAGAGAGAAGATTTCAGTAATATTCCACCAGCACAAAGAAAGGCCAAGTTAATGAAAAGAATAGAAGAAATCAGAAGGCAAATAGCTCACGAAACAGCGGAGAGGTAATGGTTGTTATGTTATAGGATAGCAAATAGCCTGGTCTGAGATCAAGAAATGTTATCAGTGGTCAAGTGGTTATGGTCTCTGACTTGTAATCACTAGTCCCTCACTGTTGTGAGTTCAGATCCCACTCGGGACCAAGTTTCTTATGTGAGGAAGTTGTCCAGCTAGCTTACAAAAGGTCGGTGGATATACCCTGGGGTAAGCCTAGGGTCTTCTTCCATTGTTAAGGCTGGAAAATTGCCAAATGACCCTGGCTGTTGGTGCATCATTAAAAATGAGGTGATTTACACGACACTTTTTGGCACAAGTTTATTCTATGTAATCATCATAGAGTATATGTGAAGATTGTGTAAAACTGCTCAAAAGTACTGTTATCATTCAAATGTAGTGTATATTGTGTACATCTAACTTAAAGTTATTCATCTGTCATTGGTATTCATCGCAAAATTGTATAATATATCTATACAGTATGTACGTCATAACATATCTGTATACAATGCTCCTTCCTGTAACGTCACCTCTGAAGACCAATTCCCTCCAAGAAACAACAGTAAAAGGCTTACATACGTGTAATAAAAAACACATGTCACAAATGTATCAATTCCCCCTGAACAACGACTACCTCCAAAGATCAACACTTTTTTGTGACTCCAACAAGTGTCACTCTTCGGAGGGAGCACCATATTTCACTATTTCAATGTATATATGTATTACATTCATATATATCTATGTATTACAGAGAGGGAATGATCAAGATGAAGGAAGTATATGAAAGTAATTCAGCGCTAGGCGATCCAAACTCTATCAATAAAAAAATGGAACAAAATGCTGAAAAACTAAACCAATTACAATCAGAGTTAAAGAAGAACCAGGTAAATGATGTAGTGCTAGGTCGGGATAGTTCTGAGTTTGACTTCTAGTTGGTGGTTGTTTTTTAGTAAAGCCTATGTTCAAAAAAGTAAATAGTCTTTGTCCTAAGGCCATGGTCCTGGTCCAGTGGTTAGTGCGCTGGACTCGTTACCCGGAGATTCGGGTTTGAATCCTGGTTGCGGCTGGTCATACCTTTCTTTAAAAATATTGGCAAAATTGTTGATTTTCCTCCATATGTGGAGAAGTTGCAGCTCTATGTTGAAGTGTAAGTAAGTTCTGGTTAGTATGCAGTCCAGGAAAACTAATTAGGTGAACCAGTTGCCATATATAACTGAAAAATTGTTGAAAAATGGCATCAAACCACAGTGACAATAAGTCACATAAAAAATAACAAAACAAACAAACTTTATCCTAAGATCTGCTCTTCAGTTGTTTCATTATGCAAATAATTTGATATTCTAATTTGCTTTTTTAAAATTTTTAACTGAATTTTGTCTCAAGTTATCAGCAAAAAGTCAACCTTTAGGGATCTCAATCATTTTTAATTGCCTACTAAAGTGTCCCTACGTTTTTTTTGGCTTTTAAAGTGATAGTGATACTTCCTCTTGTTTAGATTTGTCTGTTTGGATCTATTCTGCGCATTCTTGTTGTTAATAAGTTGATATGAGTGACATATCCTACGGGTTTATTTGTGGTGAGAGGCTGTGGACTGAGAGGAGGAAGTTGATCTGTGTTCGTTGTTGAAATGGGAATGTCACTGTACCACACAACTAGAGCTCCATTCATCATAAACTATAAAACGAAACTTTCATTGATTCGTGTCCTGAAATGTTACTCTCTACTCTCTGACTCTTGTGTATTTCGTAACTGTTACGTCTCTCATGACTGTAGTGTCCTTGATTGGTTGCTGCTTTGGTAAAAGAAGACTATTTTTGTTTGCATTTTCTGCTTATTAATTTTGCTGCATTTTTTTTTGGCACTCAAAACATGGTTGGAGCCATAGCTTTTGAAACTTAATATTTTATCTTCAAACTTGGAACAAAAGAATTTGATTTGTAAACTTTTGACCTCAACCTTTATCCCTCAAGTTTGAAGTTGTATGCCTCAAAATCCCATATTTTGCTTTTTTTGAACTGAATGATCTATTCTTTTATGGGAGCTTTTTGCATTTTTCAATAAAAAAAGTAATATCAACTATTCTCGTGTATGTATGTGAATTTTTGTCTGGTCATACATGATTTGTGTATTTTAGGATTATCTCGCTGATGCCGAGAGAGATATGAATATGGGTGGACGTCATCCCTCTAACGAATCCTTGACCCCTAGTATTACATCCACAGAGGGCAGTAACAACCAGATATCAGCTCCTGGTACACCTAATCAACAACACCACCAACAGGAAGAATACTATGAGTAAGTTATAATTGTGATTTTTTTAAGAAATTATGAAACATATTAATTATTAGTTACAAATTTCTGGGGTATACTTTGCCTTCAAAATGTGAAATCTGTCGATTTTTTTTCTTTGGATGTATTAGGTTTATGTTGATTTTTAACCTCTGATTGTCTCCCATTGAACCTCTTATCTTTCTCAGGCACATGATCTGCTTAGTATGTTCTTTATACATTATTGGTCACGTCTAAATTATTTATTTCCGTCCTTCTGTCATCCATGTGATGTTACTGGTAACTGTATGGTATACGAAGTCATAGTTTTACTCTGTAATAAATCGGTCATTCTAGGTCATTGACACTGGATGTAATATTGTTCTGAAGTGTTCTTGTAATTGTTCAGTATTGAGTCTATAAATGCATCTGTCCCCTTTTATATGATGTTTGTAGTTAAAGCTTAGTCTTGTGAGAAAAAAATTGAAGAATTACATCAGTAAAGTCTGGTTTAGTTTGCCTTAATTGGCAACTGATCATATGATGATTTGGTCAGATTTTGATATTTTTCCCACGTTTTGTTGACCACAAAATGATTTTATAAGCGCTACATGATTCTGACTCTGTATTGGTACATAAAATGTAGAGAAATTTTATGCAAGGGAGACAATCGGATTTTCATTTTGTTTGAGTGAGACCCAATTATTACCCCCCCTTGATTGACTTGATGTTTATGGCTTGTTACTGTTGAAATTAAGTGTGCTTAAAATAAATCTTTTATTAAATGAAACAGTGGTGACATATTGGTGTTGTATTTGCCAGTAGCGTTGTGGTTTCAAATTTTGTGCACTTTCGAACTCATTTCATTTCATTCAATCACTCATCTATCAAATACCAAGTGTGTGAGTGGATTGTTTTGAAAAATGTTATTGTTCGTATTTGAATTTTTAAACAAATTTGCGAGTGATTAAATTGATACTTACATTGGTTATTTATATTTTGCTGAAATTGAAACTTGTACCTAAACGTGGTTAAGTAAGAAGTATGATTTTGATAATATCTTATTTTAAAATATATTACCAATGATTAAGTACCTGAATTATTGATCTAATATAATATATGTTGTTGTACACAGCTATGTATAAATTGCATATCATTCTAATGCTTTGCTAATTGAGTATTAATTGATTATTGTTCTTTATCATAAGGTATTAGATATTATAAGTAAAACTTATGTCATATATTCATACATTTCTCATGTATATATAACATCAGTACAGTGAAAAATGGTACTTTTTATGTTTTGAAAATTTATTATTTTCTTCTTTGAAACAAAAATGGCATTTTTGTGTCAAATATTCACAATTTTTCAGTTTGAGTACATGTTGAGTAGGTTTTTAACGAACATGTGGTCAATGCTAATAAAGAAGTTGATGTACAGTCGAAACTCATTATATTTAAGTTCAAGGGACCTCATAAAATTGTTTGATATAAACAAGCTACAATAAGTAAATAATCAGAGAAATTTGACAACTGGGTGTACTTTTTAGAGCAATCGTCGATGTGTTGTAATATCATTTAATTGTGCTATGTTGTGTACAGAATAGGAACAAAACACAGCATTTGTAGTTTTGATGTATTTAAGATATGAAACATTTACATAGAAAAACACAAATAAACGTAAAATTGCTAACTTATTCACAGGAACTGATTTTATAATCACTAGCATTAAAACTGATATGTTGTCATTAATTTAATATCGATTTTGGAGTTCAAAGCAAATATATGCGATCAGGTAAAAAATTAATTGGTGTTTGTTGGAAGTAAAGGTAGATTATGTAAGTGGGAATTCGATGTAAGCGAGTTCAATGTAATGAGTTTCTACTGCATATGACAGTTGTGTAATATATATTCAAGTTATTTTTAAGACGCACAGAAATGACACCAAAAAATCATTGTACTTATGTCAGTCATTTTATTCAATGCACTTTTCATACTTTCATTGTATTTTGTTGCATATATCCGTTACCATGGTGAATTTATTTGCTTTACAGTGAAAGATATAGATATAGTTACCGGTAATTTTAGATTTTATGTTGATTTTTAGTTGCTGTCTTTGTAGTGAATTAACACATTGTACCTGCCCCCTCCTTTAACATTGTGTAACACAGGAGCTTCTTTTTGATGTAGATATGATAATCTGAGTGGAAATTTAGGCTTGTATGATGCATTTTTAATTACAGAACAAATTAACATTATTTTCTCCTTTGATAAGCTGACTGAGGTGTTAAATAAAAAGGTCTACTAACCCAACCAAACATAAGCTTTCATTTTCATATGAACTATATCTATAGTAAAAAACATGTTTGAAAAAGATCATATTTTAGGGGATGCTTGTGTAGTCTTTGTATGTCATTTTTTGCTTAATGCTGCCTCCACTGCTGTTCGAAGATTTTGGAGGATGTTAGCTGAGTCTTGGTATTTCATTTTTCACCTATTGCTGCCCTCCACTAATGTTCGAACAGAGAAGTTAGCAGTTACTTGTGGAGAATGAGGTTTGTGCTGGTTAAGAGTCCAGGAAAGCTTGTTAGCTGCCTGCTGGTTTGTAACTAATATACTGATAAAAACAAGTACATAACCAGATATGTATTAAGTTGTGGAATTATTGCAAAGGTGTTCATAGATTCCAATCTGACTTTCTGATATGTCTGGTAAAGAAATCTAAAAAGATCCTTATTTGGCAAACAGATAATAAAATCCTAATTTACACCATTATAGAACATTATTAGAGACAAGTTAAGCTTCTATTCTACATTCTACATAATAGATTGTCTGTATTTCAGATGTCAGTATCTGCAAGTTAGAAACAATTAGACATATTAAACTGCATCAACAATTTAAGCCAGGCATTTGTCTATCCTTTCTTATAATTGTGTGTGCTCTAAGATGCTACCCAATCAGACAGCTGCTTAATGTGCTGCTTCTATCCAATCAGGAATCAGGAAGCAGCTTGATATGTTCCTTCTATCCAATCAGGAAGCTGCTGGATATGTTCCTTCTGTCCAATAGGAAGTTGCTTAATGTGCTGCTTCTGTCCAATCAGAAAGCTGCTTGATATGTTCCTTCTGTCCAATCAGGAAGCTGTTTAATGTGTTCCTTCTGTGTAATCAGAAAGCTGCCTAATGTGTTTGCTCCACATGGTTGTGTGCTGTTATTTTATCCACTATTATGTTGACTGAATCATTTCACAGAGTTTGTTTTAAGGTGTTATAATGCACATGCATTATAAACATTCATTATTTTTTCCTTATACCCTTATTTGACATTTCATGATTCATGGCTTAATTGAGTGTTGTAAAGTTACTCTGAAGCCTTACAGCAGTAAAAGCCCATTGGCTGATAGTGGTTAAAGAAATCATATGATTTCTCGACAGATTTTTCTATACATAAAATAGAGCTTTTTATGTCATTTCTGCATTTTTATTTGCCATTTTGCCCATGCTATAAACTTTTTTGTTAAAATGTACTCCTGCACTGTATTATGTCTGTTTGCTTGTCCCGTCATTTTTATAATTATTTGTCCAGCTTACTAATTATTAGTTTAACCAGATGCAAATATATTCGGACTGGCTTGGATGTGTATATTTTGTGTACAGTGTTGTATGTGAAGTCAGAACTTATATATTCATTTATTAGATCAAAGGTTTGAATGTTGTGGTGTCTGGTGTTTGTAATCACACTTTATGCTGTCTTATACACATGTTTTTCTTGTTCTTCTAAAATATAAATATGTTCACTTTAGGAAATAATTTAAGGGTTATACATAGTATTTTTGTCCACTTTTCTAAATGAAATGGCACAGTTAGACTGGTATTTATCATGTTGATACGATCTTTTGGACTGTTATATTTAGATGGCTATTATTTAGTTGTAGTAAAGCGGAAATATTGAAAACTGGTCTAGAAATATGTTTTTGTTATAATGAAGTGGTTTTAATATTGAATAGGATGCCACATGAGGTATTTTTATACTCCTTAATTTTTATGTTGTATAGTTTTTTTTATATAGATGAATGAATCTAGCAACCAGGTTGAACCTTATGTCCAGGATGTGTTTACATTTAAATATAGAATCAGATAATCCTGTTTCAGAATACACAATATATACTCTCATTCTTCACTGGTATTAAGCACTGGAAATCTTTTGTTGTTTTATCAATAAATCATTTATATCTTTTTTTCTGTACGTAACAAGATTTTATCCTCTTGAACTGTTTGAATCAAATGTCTGTATATTGGGTCATTTATTATAAATTCCACTTTCTTATAATTTCAATTTTAGTATACTCTGTGCACTTAGCAACTGATAGATCATTGTTTAATTCATTTCATTTATCTTGAAAATTTTGTTTAATTTTTTTATTTTGCTACCTTTGAAAATGGTTTTTGTCTGTATTTTTGTTATCTATATACTGGCTGTGCTGGTTTTTGGCAATTTTTAAAAAAAGATGCTGAAAATTGACTGCAGCAGAAACTCTTGATAGGCATTTGTTATTTTTAATAACCTATTCTGCTATATGATTGTTTATAAAATCAAATGAGAGGAGTGTTTAAGTGCTACCTCAATTATTTTCATGTTCCCACTTTACATGGGATGTGTCAATTTTTTCTTCAGGCCAGTCGAAGAACCTCAAGTTGAGCCCGAACAGGAATTAACACCAGATCCGGATCAGGATGAATTCTCTTATCCGGTTATTGGATCATGTAGAGCACTCTATCCATTTGATGGTATGTATAAAAGTTCATTCATTTGTAAGCAGACTGTTAGTACTGATTGATTTTTTAAAAAAAAACCTTGTGTTGAAAATTCATTTACAAACAGATGTTGCCTGACTAAGTCATTTATATATTTTTTTATTTGCTAAGAATGTTGTCCTTTTACAATGTCTTATGTTAGTCAACATTCTTTTTATTTTATAGATAACTGTATTGCATTTATTTTGTAACCAGTTAGATGTATATTTGTTTGTTTTCTCATTTTCTAATTGTTGCCACAGAAAAATGTCCAAAAACTTTATTTGATTAAATGATAGATAAAAATACAGTGAAACATTGGTAAGCAGAAGTTTTAAACATGAGTTAATTCTAGTTTTTTTTTCTTTTTTTGGATAGCTTGGTGTTATATGAAAAAGAATCATTGATGAAGTTTCATAATACAATTTTTATGTTTATTTCAATGTTGTAATTTCTTTTTCTCTCGTTTCTATAGCAACTGCTGGAGGTATATGTCATAGAACAACTACATACTATCTTACACTCTCACTTTACAATTCTATATACTCTACTCTTGATTGAGAAAACTATACATTCACTATAAACAATTCTTTTCAGTCTGTTACAAATTAAATGTATTCAAAAATGTTACAGAGGATATTGTCCAATAAAATGTTTGGTTTGATTGGCTTAAAGTCGGGTTCTTAGATTATTAATTTCATTTTTAGACCAGTCTAAAAAAATATTTATTCTTTTGGTTTTGTTTGTAGCTACCGGTGGACTATTAATTTCGTTTTGAGACCAGTCTGAAAATATTTCTTTTGGTTTTGTTTGTAGCATATCTCTGATTGTTTTGGGTACCATTCCTGTTAGTTTCTAATTTATTTGGTTTAAGATCATTATTAGAAGTTTCATTACTAGGTTTGTTTTGTGTTTTTGTTATTACCGTATAACCCAGTAGCACTATAAGATATGCAATGTCATTAATCAATGGTTTTTTTTGAAGTTCAATTTTATGGATTTGCACAAATCACTTGATGTAACCAGTTTGCAGGTGCTCAAGTTGATGATACAAAGTGACACATTCTGCACTTTGTGGTACAATTAGGTATTACTGGCATTCTGTAATCTATGGAATGGAATGAAATATGCTTCTACTTGATCCAGTCCTTTAAATGAACTTATTTGAACTTTGGAATGTTCAATTATAAACTTTTCTGATGCATAAGATGCTAATAAATTTGAAAGTTTGCTTCAGAACTGTTTTAACTAATTCTTATCTAAAACTCATGTTACTACAGTTTTGGATCAAACCTTTAGTGTGATTTATTGCTAGAATTGTTTAGATTTAAAAATTTTATTTAGTCTTTATTTATTGAATATTATATAACTTGAATATCTTAGTTCAACATACACATTCATTAGCATTGAACATACCCCAGGAAAATGAAAAGAACACACATTAGAAAATGATGGATCAAAACTTTTTGGTCAGTCCATCATTTAATGTAGCATGCTTAATAAAAACATGTACTGCTTGCATTAAAATGTATTTGTAGAAAAATATAAACCAGAAAGTTATGTTATTTTATTTGTTAAAATATAAAGTACTTTATTCTTACTATTACCTGTCATAAAATGCTTATTATATTTAATTTGATATTACAATGCAAACCATAGTATATTCAATGAGTTACTGGATTTTCTTCTTCACTTGTTTTTTTTTGCGGAATGTGATTATGACTCTTGTGCAAAACTTACATTGTATTATTTGTCCTCATGCACAGTTTTTTGTATTGATGACTGATACACAGACTCTAAAACTATAACAGTTTACAGGGACTGTCAACTTGTTAATACTGTATATACATTCATACCTTTGAATATTTTTTTATTTATGGAGTTATTAAATGTACACATCATTTGTATAGCATTTGTACTAGTCTATGTGAAACATACTGAGAATGTGTCTGTCACTAGACTGACAAATATATTGGAGCTGGCATATAACACA
This sequence comes from Lutraria rhynchaena, assembly GCA_008271625.1. NCBI lineage: Eukaryota > Metazoa > Mollusca > Bivalvia > Venerida > Mactridae > Lutraria > Lutraria rhynchaena. The sequence continues at coordinate 10,493,737 of VIBL01000001.1, read as the reverse complement.
ATGTTTGTGTTATGTTCTGATCATGTAGACAGTTGTAATGTAGTGCAGTAAATATCAAATTTATGTTATTGATATCAGATGGCTGTTACATAAAGTCAGCTTCAGGAAGCATAGCTTTTGTGCTTACATATTGCACATTTTATGAAAATTATTATCTTAAAACATTTTGTATGGTATTGAATACGGAAGATTTCTGGCACCACAACTATTGCTTCAAACAATATGTTATGTTATGGTTACTGCCACTGCACTATGAGTAAGCTGCTGATTTGCGTACACAAATGTTATCTTAAATTTTATTGTATTAAATTGTCCGTGATTCGATAAAAAAAAAATCCAACAAAAGATGTAATTTAATTAGAATTAATTTTAAAGATGTTTAATTATTACTACTTAATTGAGTACTTTTTAGCTTTTATAGTGTTCCTTCTTTGTGATGTGTATTACATTAATGTGGTTTATCATAACCGTATAGACATACTTTCTTAGTTGCCAATATTACTATAATATCGATAGTGGAATTGTTAAGTTTACAGGCATCATGCTAACCCTTTGTCTCATAAGACCCTTGTAATGAGTTATGGCTTCTTTCGCCACAAAGTTTTTCCCTCTGTCAGAGAGAAATAACCCAATTTTTTATAATAAATTGATGTTTTGTACAGTTGCTTTGAATTTGGAAGACTCCAAAGTATGCTATGAGGCACAGGGTTAAACAATGAAGAGAGATATGTCAGTATTTTTGTATGATTTGATTTTACTTCTATCTTCAAAACACTATTTTTTAACCTTTATGATAGTATTTATAGATTTTCTTATTCTATTTATAGCAATCAATGAAGGATCAGTTTGCATGCAGGAGAATGAAGAAATGTGGGTGTTAGAACAAGACCAGGGTGATGGATGGACTCGTGTACGGAAGAACGACAGCTCAGAAGGTTTTGTTCCCACCTCTTATGTTCAGTGCCACTACTACGACCAAGACGCTGTGTAGTATTATGCTCATCCAGTAGATTCGTGTTTAGTTATAGACTCGGTAGTTGAGGAATATTTGTTCGTAGAAACAATAACTTATGTCAAACTTTGACACAGGAACTCTCATAATCTTAACCTGTTACAATAAGTTGGATTGAATGGATGGTTCATGAAGCTGTTATGATGCCATTCAGCATAAGAAATTTCAATGAATTATGGTGTTGCGCAAGTGTTCATGAACTTTGAATTTGTCAATAAGTATGATGTTTATTGCTGATTTAGGTTCAAGTTAAAACTTTATGCTATTGAAGTAATGAAAATATATCCATACAGAAGAAATGTGGATTATTTGTTTGTGAATTAAAGCAATATTCACTCTTTTTGTAATTCATTGAGGTGTAAAGATGAAATTACCCTGCGTATAGTGTAGTTACATCGCCTTATATATTACCTCGTGTCTGATGTATGTATGAGTGCATATGCTTGCTCAGATTACTTCAAAAAGCCAAAAGATTATTATATAATTATTGTATGTTTGACCATTGTGACCTTATTGAGTTGCCATTAGTGACGACCTTGACATTAAAGCTATTCGTTACAGGATGGAGACCAGGTTTTATAGACACAAACAAATTATGATAGTCATGTATATGTATTATATTGCTTCCAAATGTTTAGATATCATTAAATTGATTATAAAACATCATAAAAATATAAAATACTGCTGGTTTCATAATTTATGGTTGCTACAATGATTATTCCTGAAATAAGCAGTATTTTATTTCATAGTGGATTGTAATATACTCTTGTTTCAGCATTTTGTCATACCACTATAACAAAGTCACATGGTTAAAAGTTTTCTGGAATTTTTGGGAACCTCCGGTTTTTCCCAGGTCCGGGCCCTACTGGTTTTTATTGTTTCTGCGACACCAAGGTTAAGATATACGTTTTTTTTTAATTTTCAACTTTTACCTGTGAAGTCATATTTTTACTGTAAAATTGATAAAAAGCATTTTGGCATCTATCTATTGACTTTGTTGATGTCTTAGCTGTATGAAATGGAGTAGATTTTCTGTACCTATTTAAAATAAGAACATGATATTTTTTACACGGATTTATGTTAATGTAACCATTTTATTACATGAATGATGTTGTGAAGCTGAGTTTGAAAACCAGTCTAAGAATTCAAGCATCTGATTGGCTGTTTGTATGTGCAGCTCCAAAATTTGTCCAATGAAAAAGCTTCATTTTGAAACTAAAATATTGTGCGCAACCTGCTAATGGCTGTTTGCCTTGAATGATTAAATGTATGATGACAGAACGATAAATGTTGATTATTATCTTGCCATTCATTAATCACTTGTTAATCTGCTGAAGATGGTTTGTTTAAGAAGAAGAACTGTGGAAATGATAAACATCATCATTATTAGTAGCATATATACCACAAACTTAATACCACTTCTTATTCAATGAGCCGTAGTCTTGATACAATGGAAAATAATTAATTACATATAACATATGAAGTCCTAAGTGTACTATGTTTTTTTTTCTTGAAATATTCAGAAAAAAGGGTTATCTAAGTTGCTGAATAGAACTCTTAACTCATTGCTGCTAGATTTTGTTACAGCATTGTATTTCTTGAAAAGTGATATTTTTAACTTTAAGGTTTCACTTGTTGATATGTAGGCTTGCTGCACATAATCTTCTCCTAATTAATAATTTTGTAATATGTATAACAGCATTTTTCTTCCTTGTAAAATATCATATCTATATCTTCTGTCTACATTTACCCAAATGAACATTTTTATTGCCAATTGTTATGTAAATTTGTAAATAGACGTTTTATACACTGTTTGTATTCTTCGAAGTCATCCTCTTTTGATGACCGTGTTTAACCAGAGTTTTAACTGAAAAATTATCATCTCGTTATTCAAGACTAATCTTGTTCTCCTATGAAGAGCATTTAAGATCAGTGGAAGTGTGCATTAGAATTTAATATAGTAACATATTTTGGTCTGTATTTCAGTTGTAACTAATTATTCAAGCTGTCTTTGGAATTCCATGTTAGTAATATAAAGACTATTGTTGTATTAAGAAGATTTTCAAGCCCAGGAACATTCATTATGAGCTGAAACATAAACTGACTTTATGTATAGTATATTAATTCAGGTTTACTTAAAATGCTTGTAACACTCTCCTGTTAAAAATCTGTCCATTTTATTCATGGTCTTTAATTTACTACGTCAATATTATTTTGACCATTTATTTGATTTTTTATTAAAAACTTGTTTAATTAATTTTAGAAAGCTATGTGTCTTTAGATCTCGCCATACAGTCTTGCGGCTTCTGTCCTAAGCTTTACTTAGACAAGGGAGAAAACTCATTCTTAATATGTCAGTATATTACTGTTTGTACAATTATGGCTGAATGAAGTTGTGGCCAGCTTTCAATAAATTGATAAGATCGTCAACCAATTATGTTTAATTGAAACAAAAAAAAACAAAAAGCATAATAACTTGGTTTAGAAATCGAAAAACAACCAAATAGTTGATTTACCTCTTACTGAAAAAATAATTCTCAGTTATATTTGCCTCCCTTGAATTTTGCTTGTAGATTTTTTTGTCCTTGTGCAATAGACGCTGATTTTAGAAATAATACCTCACGTAGTAATGAGTATTCTTTGTGACTGGCATTTGTTCATCTTTAGTTTGTTATTATATTACTTCACTTTTGATTAATTTGATTGGTTTTAATTGCGTAATTGCTCCAGTTTGTGTTGGCCTGTACATGTATATAATAATGTATGCTTTCACTGTACACACCAATAAAGTTACTTCCTCTAGCCTGGTACCTGTAAATATTAAAGAATTTGTTTGAGTAGAATTGTCATATAATCTGTGTTTCACTGTTTATGTGAACCTCTATGATTAAATAAAATGTAATTTGGTGATGTGAAATCCAATATTGATGTCAGACATGTTAGTGAATTAAACATGTCACTTTTAAATGTGTCACTTTTCCTATTACTACCAAATGCTCTAACAAATTACTGGTAGTTAAAGTTATAATGATGGATTTTATTGTGTTTCATGAAATGTGAATAATTAGTATGTTTATTTTTTTCCCAAAGAGTTTTGTTTTGAAAGTTGTCTGTTGATTTTAGTAAGTTTGTGGAAACATGTGTTAATTATTGTTTGTTTCCTTTTTGAATTAGGCATCACAGCACTATAATCAGACCTTTGTAGGCTAAAATGAAAACATACCGGTATATATTGTATTATGTAACTGTGTGGTGTTTTGGATGTTCTAATCAATTGTGTGAACAAAGAAAACCTGCTGTTGATATGAGTTGGTGCAATTTATATGTTTAGTTTTGAAATGTATTTTGTTTTTGTAACCATTCTGTATGTGTGTGATGTTTTTTGTTACAACTTATTAACGTGAAAATGTAACCTGGTTTTTGTAAGCTGTATCATTTACCATGTAATATATGTTACTCAGAATTTCACCAAGATTATTTTCTTGCAGTAATTGCTGTATTGATATAACAGTGCATTACGTTTCTCCAGTTCCATTGTCCTTTTACCTGGAGAGGTTTGGTAATGTTTTGAGCTTAGAATTTAGTTATGTATATATCAAGTCAGACATACTGGAGAATAAAAACATCTAAACTGGTCTTAATAAAACCAAGCTTGTTTTTGACGTGTTGTTGTTGTTGACGTGTTAGTGTTTCAAAGTATGTGATGTTTTCATGGATATATTTGTGAGACATTTGAAAGCTTTTTCCTGATGCTGATTTCTTGTCAGTATGTTTTTTTTTAAAAAAAGTTTTTATGTTGAGATAGATTGTTGCTTATTTATGCTGCTGTTATTGCTTTCTCGTTCTGTGTGTGTACATAGGTGTTCTCTGTGTACAGTATATGTCCCAGTTGCTGTAGAATTGTACAGATTGTCGTGGTAACAAAAGAGAAGGCAGAATTATAGCATAAGTTCATTTATTCTTGTTTATATGCCATGTTAAGTATTTTTTCATTCCAATCATGTAAATATATCATTGTGTACTTTGCCTTATCTAATTATTGTTTGTTTGCTTGTTGGTCACGTTACTGAATGTTTGAATTTAAGCAACATTCATGATTTTTTTAAAATTCAATTCAGTTAACATTATTGAATGTTTAAATGAAGATTATTGAATGTTTGAATTTAAGCTACATTAGTGAATGTTTGAACTAAAGCAACATTATTAAATGTTTGAATTTAAGCAACATTAATGGTTGTTTGATTGAAAGCAATGCTTCTGAATATTTAAAACAACACCTATCATTTTATTTTGTAACTCTTAGACCTCAGTGTAGTGAAATCCCATTGAACATAACATACTACATGTGATATAATACGATGATAATTATGATATTGGTCTCTATTTTATTCTGTTACTTAGGCTACTGTTTTTTTTAGTTTTTTTTTTTCAGAATTTTGTTACCAGAAAATCAGGTAGGAGAGAAAAATTTAAACAAATAACCAGTTTTTGTCAAAACTAGTCGAAATACTTGGTTAATAGAATTTTACAAGGAGTTTTAAATTAGTTTAAATTTTCAGGGTTTTTTTGTTTTTGTTTTAAAATACAGTCAGCAGTTTTGAGAAACAAAGTGACAATGAACATTAGCTTCAAAGCTTAGGTTCTGTTAAAATGTTTAAACCAAATTTTTGCAGTTTCGTTGATTCTTGATCCAAGAGTTGATACCTTGGTTAAAATTAAGTTTCTTTGGTTTTATGTTTCTATGTTTACGTCGGAAATTGTTTACCTTTTCTCCTTGACAACAGACTTCTTGAATCCTGTCAGATAGTATGTTATGACTTCTGCTGATATGTTACCCATGCATAATGAAACATCATTTACTGGTATTCATAATGTCTTCTAATCAGAAAATATACTTTAGTTGGACTATTGGTTGGCATTTTGACAGAGCGAACATCATAAATTACCAAATTTGTAATCTTGATATATGGACTTATGAATATATTTAGTCATAATTTAATAGAATTGTAGCATTATAATTAGACTTCATGTACAACTCACATGATTTTTTGTATGATAAACATACTATTTATGTATGCAGTGTTTTAGTACCTTAATGTCAGTATGTGGTTGGGCAATCATAATTCATGATGTGTATGTCTGCAAGACCAATATATCCATATAAATGTGTTCAACTCTTTTATCATTAAAACCCAGATCAAAATGATGGCGCATGAGATCAGTATATTTCTACTATTTCTCATATATTTTCATATGTAGATAAATTTCTCTCTGCTGTTAGCTTTGCAGAATGTTTCATTTAATCGCATATTATTTTTTAGTTCATCAAAACCATTTTTCATCATACATTTTTATCAGGAAATGAGGGATCAAAACCTGCAATATGCTAGTTAGCAGTGAATTTCTAATGTCCCTTGTTAATCCTTGCCTTCTAGGATTGGCCTAATTTGATTTTGTTCTGGTTTTACTTGTGAGATAATAAACAAGGAAATTACTTCATGCAATTACTTAATGTTAAATTTTTCTGTGGTCTCCATTTGTTGTAGAGCAATCTATATGATATCCTTTTTAATTGACACTTTCCTTGTTGTTTCTGTGTTTCGTTCAGTATTACCGTTTCTGATTTCAATATTCACAACCTTTCACAAAAGGCTCAAATTTGGCACATTGATAATCAAAATCCGAAGTAATAATTCATCCAGTTTTTCTTTATGTTTTGATGATATTAAAATTCATCACCACCTGCCATCATGATCATGATTTCTCCCCATTTTTTTCACCCTTTTCTCTTTTCACTTGCCGATAGTATGGTAGATAACTGTATGGATGTGTATAGACTATGAAGGTTCTATGTTTTATGTAGAACTCCCATGTAGATCTGTTTGTAATGATTTTTGTATGTATTCTGTGTACAAATATTTAACTGTCATAATTAATGCAATCTTATTATAAATATAATAATGAAATTAATAAATACCCATGTGGGTTTCATCTTAATAAAGTGTTGGTTATTTTTTCTGTTGCTTCTTTCTGTCAATATCAGAGCTCTACAGATGGATTGATTGATTGATTCAGTATTTAATGTTTTGAAGATTTAGCTGAGATGCTGAGATACCAGTCTGATGTTGATCTGAGATGAATCCTGAGATTAACCTCAAAGCTTATGTCTCACTTTTGTTTCTAAGGCGTTGAAAACACTGATATTTAATGGTTTGCTTACCGCATAATTATACCAAATTAATATTCGACCAAATTATATGGAAAATGATACAACTGAATGGGCATCAAATCTGATCTTGCATTACACATCCATCTTCCACATTAAACACATTACATCATACAAAGCTCTGACTTGGGTCCAAAGTTATAATACCAGAGATTAATCTCAGAGCTCAAAGATCAACTTTGGTCGCAGCTTATTGTGAACTTCAATGTTTGTCTGCCATATGTGTTAATCATTGTACATAATTGTTAAGTTAAATACAGAATACAGTTTACAAGGCAAAGTGTTAATGCTAACAGGAAATACAGCATGACAGTTGTTTTATTTTGCTATGTAACTAAAGCTTGGTTCATGCACTGTATTAAATTAAAGCAAGTGCACTAAATGCCTCGACTAGGATTAGTCTGGGTCCTTGAATACTGAAGCTAGTTGAATAAAAACATGTTCTACATAATTATTTATGTTCATAGCGAATTTACTGGGTAAATTCAAGTCAGAAGGATATGAAAAAATGCTCATCAATGGAATGGATAATAATACAATACAGATTAGAAAATATGTATAACATTACTTGATATTACAATATGACTGATACTTTATGTGCACTCCTGAATTTTAATAGATCTTATGCACTTGATAGTGATTTGCTTGATATTGTAATAGACACAGCTTGCAGTATTTAAACATGAGGTAAGACAATGTTAACTATGAATTGTGTCCAGTGAACTATGAACGACACAAGTAATAGTGATGACAAAAATACATCTTACTTAAGAAGTACAAGAAATAGATCTGCATGCAACAGTTTAATTGTCCAAAAGACAACATGTGTCACGTATAGAACTTACTTTTTATGGAACATAAATAATACTGCTACATTACATGACGAGTTATGAAGGGTGATAAAAATAATATAACTTGAAAAGATTTCCTTTCCCCTCTACATAATTTGAGCTAAAGCTAGATGCGTTGTGTTGTATAAGATTTATTTTGACATCATGGTAATAAAACAACATGTAGTGATACATAACATAACACAGCATGGGTATAAACACCATGACATGCACACTAATACCATGGATAACACTAGAAAGGGTAAACCCTTATTTCCATAATAAATAGTAGTTCTAAGCAGGGTCTTTCAAAAAATTTGAGTGACCCTGTTCTAAGAAAGAATTTTCAGAAGAGACTTATTTAACGAATAATATGGCACCGAAGTGAAGAGAAACAAGGCCTGTCATGCATCAAAATGTTCGGGAAGGAAGTTTTACTAAAGCCCGGCAGACTTTTGAAATTTTGACGTCGAACCAAGAAGTCTTAGATGACGTCCAAGATGTTTACATCTGTTAAAGTTGACCTATATTTTGTCTTTGCCAAAGAACGAAATTTTCATTCACAATGAGTCAAATCTCGGAGTTCCATTGAAACATAACATTGTTTTATAAATTTCTCCCCAAAGTAACAAAACTTGATTAAAAATCAACAGCTGTATCAATAAACTTTTTTTGTTTACATGCCGTCTGCCAATTTTAGGCATACTCACACTAAATGTTTATGCAAATTTTGTAGACTGGTACCTGAAGCCATTATACACATGTGTAATGGTCTCAGATGGCACATACATATTAGGCCAAAAGCCTCTAAATTTATTTTACATGTTGGTACCCGATGATTGTAACCCATTATTGAAAAAAAAGCACGTAAAACAGTCCACCGCGAGTTTAGTGATGACCTCAATTTTCAAGATGCCTGACACTAGGATATTTATATGACTTAATTAATTTAAGACCATTGTGATTCAAACTATGTTTTGATGTGTCTCTTTCAAGGAATTGAGCAAAATTGACATTTGAAAACGGGTAAATATTAGAAAGTTTATTAAATACTTTCTTTTCTAATTTTCATCTCTGGTACCGGGTCGCGAGTTTCGTGATGAGCAGTGTACATATAGTATTCAACAAGACGCTATGACGTTTACGATGTTTAATCTGACTTACTAGAAGTTTTCATTCACAACATGAAACGAATACAATGCGCATGGATAACACTACATCTACATGATACTCCCAATCAATCAATACTGATTATAACTGTGAGGCGCTTGTCATGAAAACTGTGTTAAAAAGTATTAAGTGCTCAGTTAAAAGATAAAAGTTTACAGACTAATGAGTGCAAGGTTAAGATTAAAAACATATAGGGAGTTAGAAAGGAGCTGTCTCCAGCCTTTCCTTGAAGATATTTAGGCTGGGACTGGATTTGACCTGGTATGGGAGACTGTTCCACTGCTTTATAGTTCTAGGGAAATAGGAGCTAAGGTGATACTGGGTACGTGACTAGGGGATCAAGAAGTTCGAATTTCTAGTTGGGATGAGGTGGTTATGATCAACATGAACAAGGTTGTTCTGGATTTTGTAGAGAAGTATAAGAGAGGAATGGAGTCTGCGGCTTTCTAGGGAGGGCCAGCCAAGATTGTGTAACATTTGTGTGACACTACTTTGGAAATCAAAATTATTGCAAACATATCTAGCTGCAGCTCTTTGTACACTTTCAACTTTATAGGTTAGATGTTTCTGCCAAGGGTGCCATATTATTGAGCAGTATTCTAGTTGCGGTCTAACATAAATTACATATGCCAAAGTTTTGACTTGCCTATTTTGGGTTTTGATGTTTCTTACTGATCAACGAAAACAATAACCAATATTAAGATACCGTTGTGATTTTATCAATATATGACAATATCGACACAAATGTCACAAGCGAATCCACAGAGTGGACATCGCTTCTTCAACCTGACTTGTCATGATGAGTTTGTAAAGCATAAAAAGCTAATAAGAAAATGGCATCGCCTTACACCACAGATACCTGACACAGAACCAAATTTTAGCTTCATAGGCCACTTATTCCTAATAAAAAGGAATAAGTGATATATGGAGCTAAAATTTGGCTTTGAGTCAAGTACCTGTGCCTTGCACCATTTTCATCATACATTTTTTATTCATTAAGGCTCAGCAGAGACTAAGCATGCCCATTAGTTACTCAGAATGAATTTACGTTAACAGATAAACGATTAATCACACATCATTAAATTAATTGAGACTTCAAAAATTTAAGCATGCAGTACATGGTATTTGTCAAATGAAATAGCAGTATGTCTTAGAATTACATCAGCCCATTACATGACCATAAAACCCCATTAAACTAAACTAAACTGTCTCAATGTGACGTACTGTGACCACCAATAGGCCAGTAATCAGATTATTAACAGGACTCTTAAAATCATGATGTTCAAATTTATTTCAATCAAAATACTTGTCTTCATCTTGTCCTATATTTGCTGATCTTGGATATAAAATTAGGTAAATAAGAGAAAAACAGTTTTTTGCCATATAACTTCCTTCGCTCATCACAAAACTGGCCACGGCCGTGGTCCAGTGGTTAGTGCGCTTGAGATCCGGGTTCGAAGCAGGTCAAAACCTTCCATGAAAATTTGACAAAAATGTGAATTTTCCTCCATATGTGGAGAAGTTGCCAGCTCTTTGTGGAAGGGTAAGTTAGCACTGGTTAGTAATTCCATGTTAGACAGTGTAGTCGCTTACAGAATGAGGAAAATGTAGAAACATGGCTTCCAGAGATTCTAAGCAAACAGTCAAACAGTAATACTACATTACAACATAACTTACTCAAAAATATGAAGATATTAACAAAACGTTTGCAGTTATTTTTTAATTTATTTGAATACAGGGCTTTGAGATCAATAACACAATAGTGATAGATGACAGTACTTGTATATATAATACATATCAGTTGAGGCATTGAGCTATGGGCTTACGTATTTTTTAGGTCCGGCTTTAACCGGTTTTTTCCATTTCTATATGACGCTTTCTTTAAACCAATGAGATACCACAAATTGATCATGTGATCATTTTCAGCCTATCAGCGTACTTGTTTTCAGATACTTTGTTTAGTTTATCAGCTACAGTCACTTTATTTTTTGCTCATCATTTTTCCACCTCCTCCTACTCCTCCACCCTGAGTATATGATACACTTTACATCTTTCGTTTGTGAGCCCAATTATAGGCTACACTTATTTCCCTGCTTTTATCTGGTTGGTTAATAAAATGTGAAACATAATTGGGTTGCATGTTTCAATTACCTTGCTTTTGTTTTTATTTGTTTTACAAAATGTAAATTTGGTTGCATGTTTTCATATATGTAGTTTGACGGCGGTTTTTTGTGCCCAGATATGGGATACATCAGACTGAATGTTTTTATGGTTCGGAGATGTATGTTATGTAATTGTTGTTATTTGGTAATGACGCATTAGTATTCCATTTGTTACCTGCTTTTCATCTTTGAACCATGTTGTAGATATTTGTGATGTATTTTATTTTGTTTCTTTTATGGCATTTTTAATAAATGCCCTATATCAATCATCTCTCTGGGCGGCGGCTTTGCCTTTGTGGCGGTTTTTTGTGCCCAGATATGGGATACATCAGACTGAATGTTTTTATGGTTCGGAGATGTATGTTATGTAATTGTTGCTATTTGGTAATGACACATTAGTATTCCATTTGTTACCTGCTTTTCATCTTTGAACCATGTTGTAGATATTTGTGATATAGTTTATTTTGTTTCTTTTATGGCATTTTAATAAATGCCCTATATCAATCATATGCTATGTTTTAGTCTTCTTTTATCCCATACAAGTTCGACTCAGTATTTGGCCCTTCTTGGCGTCCTGTATGCTTAGCTTATTACTCAGGTCAATACATAAATAAACTTTTATGCAAACATAAAATTTTTTATGGCATTGAGCTATGGGCTTACGTATTTTTTAGGTCCGGCTTTAACCGGTTTTTTCCATTTCTATATGACGCTTTCTTTAAACCAATGAGATACCACAAATTGATCATGTGATCATTTTCAGCCTATCAGCGTACTTGTTTTCAGATACTTTGTTTAGTTTATCAGCTACAGTCACTTTATTTTTTGCTCATCATTTTTCCACCTCCTCCTACTCCTCCACCCTGAGTATATGATACACTTTACATCTTTCGTTTGTGAGCCCAATTATAGGCTACACTTATTTCCATGCTTTTATCTGGTTGGTTAATAAAATGTGAAACATAATTGGGTTGCATGTTTCAATTACCTTGCTTTTGTTTTTATTTGTTTTACAAAATGTAAATTTGGTTGCATGTTTTCATATATGTAGTTTGGCGGCGGTTTTTTGTGCCCAGATATGGGATACATCAGACTGAATGTTTTTATGGTTCGGAGATGTATGTTATGTAATTGTTGCTATTTGGTAATGACACATTAGTATTCCATTTGTTACCTGCTTTTCATCTTTGAACCATGTTGTAGATATTTGTGATGTATTTTATTTTGTTTCTTTTATGGCATTTTTAATAAATGCCCTATATCAATCATATGCTATGTTTTAGTCTTCTTTTATCCCATACAAGTTCGACTCAGTATTTGGCCCTTCTTGGCGTCCTGTATGCTTAGCTTATTACTCAGGTCAATACATAAATAATACATATCAGTTGAGGCAGGATACTGTGGATACAAACCTACATTTTTAACCTTCAAGGTATTGACTTTCCAGTATTTTTTGTCCTTTTGTACCTGTTTTTGTCTAACAAAATCTCCATGTATTCTTATTTTTAGTAATATAATTAATTTATCAGTTCTAAGGAATATGCATGCATTTGAGAAATATGTGCATCAATGCGCATACATTATATAGATTTGAAATGTGTTATGACAATCTTGAAACTGTCATCTCTGTACTTAAAGCTTATCTGTAAACAGGTATACCGTATCTGGATAACAGTAGAGTACTCCTCACTGATTGTAATTTGTTATCTGTTGAAAGTGGCTACATCTCTACTTAATACATGTACTTGATTTAAGTATTGTACTACTTTGGTAACTTAAACATTAACCTGTTTCTAGCTGGTAAGGATTACAGTGTCCAGTATATGAACATCATGTCATTAAAAAGTAGGTGCTACTATACACTACCATTTGTTACTTGATGAATTTTATATATAATTTATGCATAAATTAATAAATATAAGATTTAATGCATTTGCAGATTTACGTCTTATTTTTTACAAAACTGTGTTTCCTCGGCTTTAATGACGTACTTTCAAAACAGGTCTGATGTCATATTTTACCTATACATAACACAGAAATAGAGAAGTAGAGGGAAAACGCAGTCAACAAAAACAGAATAGCATATACGAACAATTTCACAACCTACCACTTTCTTTATTAAACAAATATTTTGTTGTCTGCATTTTCTGATATCCTTCTGTTTCTTTATCATCAGCATTTTCTCACTATTTCTATATTGTCTGCATAATATGTCTGCATTTTATACCAACTCGAATTTTGATTAACTGTAAATTCATGTGCTCCCTACTTTTGAAGATCATGCCGTTATCAACCGATTAGATTATTTCCCTTTATTTCATTTTATATGAAATATAGAAAGACATTTAATTTGGCAATGTCAACTTCTTGTTGCTGAAACTGAGATGCTGAAACTGAGATATGGACAAACTGTTCATCTGTGTGTTTGCCTATTTCAAGTGTTTACATTAATCTGTAGTTAAGAGATACCTTGGGTCAGGAGGTTACAAATAAAATTTGTTTTATGTGTCATCATCAGGTTTTGTTGTGTTCATTTTGTAGGCTATAAATTTGTGGATGGCGAATTCACTGTGAATGATGAAATGAAAAAAGATTTCCAGGAAGATGGGTTCATATTGGTGAAGTAAGTCAGAAAATTGTGCTGCTGATCAAACAAGATAATTTATAATGAGTGACAATTAAGTCTTCAAATACTGTAATATATATTCATATAGCATTTAATGATACAGTTTCTTTTAGATATGTAGAGACACTTATTTTTACTATGTCAATAGTTTGTTTAAGTGTTCAGGATATTAGTTTAAGAGGGTGTGCAGTTATGACTTGAAATATGCTGTAAAAAATGTTTCCAGTTTAGCTATACATATTTATTTTCAATCTTATAAGGTATTTCAAAAATGTTAATTGTGCAAGTGGCGTGCAAACCTTGCAGTCAGATTGCAAACAGTAGCCTAACATGTCGACAGGTGTCATATTGTTACCACAAATTCCAGATATGCATGAGTATACCTGCTAGCTCACTAAACCTTGGTTTGCCCCATTAATAAAAGGGTTTACTTAACTTTTGCCTTTTTATGGTACATTTGTAAATATTACATACAATGTATAAGTACTGGAGGACCGGGCTTGCAGTGTTATTCCACATTAGTTACCTCCCCTGTTTATGTATTTATTAAAAACAAACTGTGTTCTCATTTGTTTCAGGAATCTTTTGTCTGAAGCTGAAGTGAAGCATATTGAAAATGCCTTGATAGCTGGAAATTTCACAGATCATACTTACGGTGTAAGATAACTTGTATCTGTCAGACAAATTAGATTGCTGCGTTCTGGAACCAGTTCACTATGAGCCTTTTGTGTCATATTACCACATCCCCCCAACCTGAAGCAGATGACTTTTGAAAACATTGTGCCAAAAAGAAGTAATTGCATGTAATGGGTAATGGCTTCATTTGCCACAATGTTTTCAAAAGTCATCAGTCGAAGAGAAATAAACCAATTTTCTTAAATAAATTGATGTTTTGTACATTTGCTTTTAATTTGAAAGTGTCCAAAATACATGTATGCTTATGAGACAAAGATTTAATATTGAGATCTGTGACCTGCATGCATTTCAAATGTATGAAAAGAATGTTCTGTATGGTATGGGTAATCAAACACAGTAATATAAATTCATTGATAGGATTATTTCATATTACATGTAGAACTGTCGTAAAAAGGAAGTATGATGTTCAGGGAAGAAACTTAATTTTAAGTTATTAGGTTGAAAGGTTTCCTCATTTCCATCCATTTGAGAGTTCCCTGACTGCCTCTAAGTAGACTACAATAAAATGTTTGAAACCCCGTGTACGTTTCGCTGAAAAGTATCATGTTGATATGTTGCCCTTGAAAATATGGAGCATCATTCCCCGTGATTTGAAATGGATTTTTACAAATAAAAATAGCAAGCTAAAAACTCCGTGCAGATTTGTAATATTATTGTGCAGTATTGTAGATTATTCTAGTCTTATTTTGTCTTGACTTTAGATATAATTCTAAAGTAATTACAAGAACCAGCTGTATTGTTTGTCTATCATATAACAGAATCACAGGAACCAGCAGTATTTTTTGTTCTATCATATAAAATGACTGCAGGAACCAGCAGTATTGTTATATATAGTTCTATCATGTACAACATGATTACAGGAATCAGCTGTATTGTTAGCTCTAACATATAATATAATGACAGGTACCAGACGGTAATGGTAAGGAAGCACATATGATATTATGGAATCATCCTGGTGTAGATGTCACTGGTATGGTGGCCAGGTGTGAGAAAGTTGTGAATACTTGTGAACAGGTTATTATCATATATTGTTATAGCACAAAGGCACAAAGGCCACCAAATGAGAGTAGCCTGATTTAGTCTATTGTATGTATAAACAGTGTCTTGAAACAAAGTTTAATAATAATCATAATGCACCAAAATCGTCGAAGTCCCTAAAATTGCCCTATTCACGAGTTTTATTCTGCAAAGTACTGTTGGTAATGGAAGTTACTCCAATGATGAACTTCAAGGTTATCTGGATGATATGTTGTATTCTTATACTGATATGTTATCAATAGAAATTTAATGTTTTATCTTCAATATTCCTATTTTGAATATAAGGCTTAAAAAGGTACTTGTATCTATCTCTTGGCTACAGTTTTTCAATAAACAATAAACAACTTTTTCTGTTAACTAGTTTCCTACTACTTACATAGATTTGATTCATAACATACCATTAATCCAAAACAGACAAATACAAATATTGTGCGTTCACCGTTTCATGTACAAAGACATGCTTGTGTCTTCAAATTGATGATTTACCGTAACTGAAATTTTAGTAAAATATCTGTTTAGAGAAAAAACTGGATTCACAGTGACTTGTTTTCAAGATGAATACTGGTCATTATGCTGACAGAGAATAAAATTAAACATGCATACAATGATATATAGTCTATTGATTTGACTTCAGGAAAATGTTTTTTAAGGTTGATTTGTACGATGTTCATATTTTCCATTTCTTCAACATCCTTATTTTCACATTTCATGAAGAATCAATATTTGCTAGATAAACATAAGTCACTCAGTCGATGCTTGTATTAAGACATTTGTATATTATGTATTACTCTTAGTTGATTGGTGGAGAAGTGTATCATTACCATACAAAATTGATGAAGAAACCAGCCAAGATAGGAGGTAAACATGTTTGGCATCAAGATTATGGGTAAGCTTATTCCCATTGGTATGAAATGTGCTCAAATCTGATCACTCAATCTCAGTTCTCAAATCTATACATTCAGATCTGAGTAATCAAATCTAAACATTCAAATTTTAACATTCATGTCCCACAAGTCTCAGCTCTCAAATCCGAACATTGAAATCTCAGCATTAAAAGCAATAAAATCTTATCAAACAACTCTCAGCTGAAATATTCAGTCCGTTGTGGTCAAACAAGAAAAGTTTAGTTCAAAAGTAATGTTTTTTTAAGTTTGAACTGAATACATGTTTATATTTATTTTGTTTATCACCTAAACACAAATTTATTAACAATATTTACATATGTATCTTCAGATATTGGTATGAGAATGGCTGTCTGTTCCCTAACATGATGACAGTGTTCATAGCTGTAGACAAATGTACAAAAGCTAACAGTTGTCTTCAGGTTGGTCTAATGACAGTGTTTCTATTTAAACTTTCATTCACCAATGCTATCAAACCTGTAAACAAACACCATCATTAGGTGGGGGAATATTTTTTACACTCAGTTGGCCTATATTCAGCAAGTCAGTTTGTTCAAATAATCAGTGACGGTTTTTCAAGGAATGGCCTTTATTCACATGGTGGTATTTATTCAGAGTTGGCTGCAAACACAGGTTTGACTGTATATAAATTTATAAATGGCTACTTAATGAGGTCTGTTGAACAAAGGTTTTTACATTCATTGAACGTTTTGTAGCAATCTGTTGTATGGGATCGATACTTTACAGTGTTGTGTCTTTCTATCACGTTCTTAATGAACTGTATTGAAATAATCATTATAAATACTGTCTTTTATTGGTTCATTATAAGTTTGGGAGTGTTACAAGTACGAGATCAATCAACTTATTATTTATGTTTGATGTTGATTGTACTGTCTAATTCATGAACAGATGCCATGCAGCGGTTTTTCCTTCTATAGCAAGGGCCATTTATATGTGTCTGCCATTCGGAAAAA
Organism: Lutraria rhynchaena; assembly: GCA_008271625.1. NCBI lineage: Eukaryota > Metazoa > Mollusca > Bivalvia > Venerida > Mactridae > Lutraria > Lutraria rhynchaena. The sequence goes on along the minus strand of VIBL01000001.1, from coordinate 10,476,101 downwards.
TCTTTAAAATCATGCAATTTTGTCCGAAAATTCACATAACATCAAGTGTTTTTTCTTCCCTTTTTTGCAAAAATATTGTGTTATTGTCCCACAAATTGAAGAAAAAGGCCCCTTACCTGTGAAAAAGCCCTGTGATGCATCTGACTAAATACACACACATACGTATAATGGTATTTACCCATAACTGGTGTTATTATTTTATGATCTTATGAATAAAAATCTATCAATGAATATGCTTCGCTGTATGCTTCCTGTCAGCACTTTGATTCCACTTAGCTCCCAATTTTGAAGAGATGTTAGGCAAGTTGTTCGGCCAATGGGGTTGTGTTGCTTATTAATTCATGATTTGTCTCAAATAACAGATATTGAAAGGATCTAATAGGTGTGGACGTATAGACCATGGCAAAGTTGGAGGTCAGATTGGAGCAGATGTAGATAGAGTTGAGGAAGTTACTAAACATTGTCCGCTAGAACATGTGGAGATGGAACCTGGTAAGTTTGTAGATCAACTTAATGAAGTCACTAAACATTATCTGCTAGAAGATGTGGAGATGGAACCTGGTAAGTATGTAGATCGAGTTAATGAAGTCACTAAACATTATCTGCTAGAAGATGTGGAGATGGAACCTGGTAAGTAAATAGATTGACTGAATGAAGTGACTAAATATTGTACGCTAGAACATGTAGAGATGGAACTAGGTAAGTACATAGATCGAGTTAATGAAGTGAGTAAACATTCGGTCACTAGAACATGTGGAGATTGAAATATGAACACTTAATGTAATCATGCTCCTTGATTCCAAACGTACCACTGTATTGATCTATTAAATGTACCATTATGGTTACCATCATGATTGTAATTGGTCTTTTTGAATTGGGAGAATCCAGCAAGTACTTATTTATGCAGCTGATAATCAAGCATTCTGTACATGGTAAGATAAGTAATCAACCGAGGTGTACTGATTGGTCAAAGTCATTGATAAGAAAAGTGACAAGTCAAAAGATTATATAATTATCTGTAGGTCTATGCTTCCAAAATCATCCCTATGAATCTTCAATGAAATACATATTCATTAGTTGAAACTAAATGATAAATATCTTCCTTTCAGGTGATGCGTTATTTTTCCATTGTAATTTAATACACTGTAGCGGGGCTAACACTAGTGCTAATAGGCGTTGGGCATTTCTTTGTGCATATAATAGAGTAGACAACAACCCGACAATAGAACATCATCACCCATGTTACACACCCCTTGAAAAGGTATTTTATCTACACCTTTTTGCAGTTTTTTTTTTAAATTGCAACAGCAGTGACGGCCATTTAATATTTAATTCATTAAATATGGAAAAAAATTCGTTCAAATCATTCAACTAAAAGTTTTGAAAGCGTTATTTTTATACACCAATATTGAAGGAAAAGTTATTCTTCTCATGCACTGAGAAGTACACATTTTTTTTAACAAAATACACATACTATTACTTAAGATAGAATAGTTACCTCCCTTAGATTTACGCAACTTGCTTAACCAATATAAAAAGGCAACATATTTAATAAGCCATCGGGCCGTGACGTGCAAGGTACTATATTTTTTGCGAGATCACTGTCGTTGGTTCAGTCCAACCCTAGACACGTTTTCCATGTATTTTATTTATTTATTTTCTCTCCTCTTTCTTTCTTGATCAAATATATAAAAGCATGATTTCAAAGAAACAGAAAGAAAAAAGGTCTTGTATTATAAAATCTAATTTAAAAAGTCTTGTCATTCTTTATCAGAAATTTGAATCTTGATGCATGCTTATACACCTTTGCGTACATAGGTGAAAATGTTGATGGTGAGATCGAAATTTATGTATTTGTGTATACTAAAATTTATGTATATTATTCATTCAAATTTCCAGTATGGTTCTATTTTTGCAAAATCACAAAACACCTTGCCATGTGCATGCATAAATTTGCAACAAAACACAAACATGCATTCAAACCAGATCTTAAAACAAATTACAATGCCTCCAATGATCACAATCAGAAAAAACAGAGATTTTATGGCTGTGGTACCATATACGGTTTTATTACCCCTGAAAATCGATTTGGTCCGAGTTTATCCGGTAATTTTCGTAATTGTCCGTATGATATACGAATTCAAAAGTAAAATGATATTAATTTATTAAAGTCAACATTCCCGTTAAATGAATTTTAATGCATTGGAGGGACATTTAAAATGACTTTTAAATCAGACTTTTTCAGAAATTTTCATACCAATAACTCTATATTCTATGTAAGAAGGGTAATTGTTTTTAAGTGCTAATTCCCTCGCCTAAATGTCAAAATAAAATAAATATTTTTGCATATAAATAAACATGAATAATTAAAGTTAAAATGAATATGATGGGACATTTTTTAAAAAATGATTTATAAAAAAAATAAACAAAATGTCTAGTACTCCTTCTATTTTCTATGTCGCCGATTTAAGCGTAAAGTGCTAATCTGATAAGTGAAATTGTTCCACATGACTTATCATGTATATATTGCAGGTACCTAACTCAGCGATACTTGAGTGTCAAGATTTTACAACTATGGATGGTAAATGGTTTCTTGATCCAGAAGTTGAGAAGAAGAGTCGAAATATAACTGGACGCCGAATTGCCTCTCCAGCAGATTCATAATATTTTCTGTTGCGTTGCTTTATTTGGCAGTGCACTGTTGTTGCTGTATATTGTTACAGGAGAAAAATAACTGTGTTATTACTGAATGATATAATGTATCAGACAAATCAACATCATTGTGTCGTTGGTACGCGTGGAAGAGACTAATATATTTACTGTTATATTTGAAAAAATGAACTTACTGCATTGGATTTAATTTGTATACTAGTATTGGATGCATTAATGTGATATTCTATTTTTAATATTCATGCATGGTTTGTGGGACAAATAGACAACATTGAATTGAGATGAAGTGTTTTTTTGCAATATGAAATCTACTTTAATATGTCACGATGTTGCTTCATCACATCTGTTTGTATTTCCTTGTTTTGTACAATATAGATATTGCTTATTGCTATTAAATGCATGTTGCAATTATTTTGAATTGATTCTAAGTAATAAAGTCAATGTTTTGATATTGATTTTTTGCTTCAATGTCATACTGGTGAACAGCTCAAATTAGATACAAGAATGGCATCGTGGTTCTTCGTTTTCTTGGACATCATATCATGTTGGATATACATGTATATATACATGTATATATACATGTATATATTTGTGCATATACACAATTCACCGAACAATTCAAACCTATATGAACTAAATCGATAGACTGCAGTCAAAAAATCATTTGTAAGAATATATTAAATAACTTTTTAGTCTGGATTGTAGGCCTATGTTTGACGAAGAACAGATTTTGGTGATTTCTGTTTCGATACTCTGCATATTATTTCATGAAGTGAAACACATTTGAGATGATCATGGAAATATATTTAGTTGAAAACAATTTGCTCTATAGCAGAACTTGAAATTCTGTGTGAAATTTATATCAGGTAAACAATTATTTAACTGCAGTGATGGTAAACGTTAGCCTTACTCATTTGTCTTTTCAGTGGTTTGATTTCATAATGAATCTAATGTTCCATTTTCTAGGCTGGAGTTAGATGGGATCAAATAAAAAAAAAGCACACCGTTACAAAATCTAATTAGTTGGAAAAGATTTCCATCCTTTATTATTATTTGTATAAATGGACCAAATATTTTTAATCAACTTGGTATCTGGAACCGATTAACATATATGTACATGTATTGGTCTCAGTTTTGTATAAATCTTTTATTTGAACCAGGGACCAAATAGATTCTACGCTAGTAATATAATTATGTGTTTCTGATTTTGTAGATCGTCTACAAGGTGGCTTTTTTACAAATTCTTTATGAGAAATGAACATTTAGCAACTCAGTAAAATTTGCCAATAATTAATTCGTTCTGTTAGTGGAGATAACCACTGCTTGGAGTTGACTAACATAGTTCCAGTTCCATGTTGCAGTCCACCAAAGGTAGAGACAACGGGAACCAGTTTAGATATTTCAGTGATGTACGGGAAAACCTGCCTTTAGCAATATCCACGCCTCCTACACTGGTTCCCGTTCCAATTTGCAGTGCACTAAAGGAACATGCCGTTTCTTTACAAACAGTGTCAACGGGAACCAGCTTACACAACACCCGGATATTGAAATAGAAAGTAAGGCATTTTTTCATGATTCTTTTAGCTATATATTTCATTGTACGCTTCAAAAAACTTTCAAAAAATGCCCACCATGATCTTTTAAGATTTTGGATGCGTTTTCAACCGTTATTGTTGCATGACACGGCGTAAATATTCGTACATATATCTTAAATTACTGAACGTGATCGATGAGGACTTGTCCCGTGCTCAGGTTAAAATTAGTCATTAGTCATTACAGTTTGATCAACCCATTGCACATGTCAGTGAAGTTATTTGACAATTCATTCTATAAGTCGTTTGCATAATTTGATTTTCGATTAGCGATACTGGAAAAGTGAGCGCATAGTGGAGCAGTGCTCGACCTTTGGTAATTCGGATATTTGGATGGATAGTTTTAGAGCTCCAGTGGATATTTTTAGAGTCTTTAGAAAATTACGGTCTGTAAGAAGGTGTCTGCACATTCAGTTCTTGCTGCATTGTTTGTTCACATACAACCAAAATACACCATCTCCATTCTGCATAAGTTTTTGTTGTTTTTCCTTTTTTGTTAATGTCCAGGCTTCCAGAAACTGCCGGAAAACTTGCAAGACATTTTAAGTGTTTTTGTCAGACATTTCTAAGAGTTGTGTTAATACTTTCACATCAAAGGCAGTGCCATGTATATTTCAGAAAGTATCGTAATTGTAGTAATTAAGGTTCCTATGCACCTGCTAGAAGATTAAAGAATGAGATTGAATTGGTTGTTTAATTATGAAATAATAAATACATCCCTATAATGAACTATTATTATGGTGTACTGTTACTACTGTATCGTCAATACATATCGTGTATAACTGGTCCATATCACAATACGTATCGTATCGTAAATGTCTGAGCAATAGGCCTTTTCAGAAAGGAGGTTATCTCCTTGAAAAAAACTGTCTCATTCAGATTCCTTCGGACACTGGGTAGTATTTTTGATAATGGCGTCGCGAGACTTACAAAACCGATATCGATATACTATGTGTTGAGATACTAAGGAGGACATTAATTGAAAATAATTGATAAACACACTAATCAACTATTTAAAAAGATGTTAGATACTGATAATGATGGTTGGTTGAAGTCAAATTAATAATGCTACCTTGTTCAATGTGTTTATGAAGAACATTTGATAATGACAAAATGTCAATCATTATATCAGAGAGATGCAAAACAGTTATGTTAAAATTTCCATTAAGTTCCTAGTAGTACTTCGTGATATCCATTGAATGCATAAATGTTGGACCCACATTAGCAACAAGTTTGACTTACATTTAATTAGGATACGATATTTATGCAATGTTAAAAATCATACATCTATGAAGCACAGTACTACTTGGAAGTAGTAGGTGTACGTTTTTTATCTCCTTATGAAGAGCTATCAAGGGCAGATAAATCCTTTTTCTGAAAAGGCCTATACCCAGCCCTAGCGTTTACATGTATTCTCTGCAGTAAAATATTATTTTATCAAAATTCAAAACTTCTGACTGAAATTCACAACATTCGTCATCAAAATCATTATCATCATCATTTTGATCACACATGGAGTCATTTTACATAAATCCGACAACGATTGGTTGGCGTAAAAACTAGCTAATATACTGGCAGAGCTCTTGTCGGTCTCATGACTCAAAACACTGAATCAGCATATTCATTCTCATGGTTGATTTAACTGATGTTTTTATCCTGTAACATTACATACATTTGCTTAGTTTAAATTTCATATATTGTACAAGAATGTAATTTAATACCCCCTAAATGCTTGTTTAGTTCATATTGAAGTGATGAACAGATATATCGTACACCTTGTAGCACTATCATGTTTCATATTTAGTTTCAAATTTGTTTATTTTATTTCATCTTATATAACCTTGAAACTTATTTTATAGTGCAACAAACATATAATAAAAGATAAATTCAAGGTTGTTTCAAGAATATTATTGTATGGTTTATTTACAAAAAATTGTTTAAACCTTTAAAGAAAGAAATAAAACTAATTTAAAGTGCCGGTAATTTGAAAACACACTTCAGATGAGTCTGAGTACAGTAAACCTAACATAACAACCACCTCAATATTATAATTCCAACTTGATAATGAGACCACCTCATTATTACAGATGATTTTTCGAGTCCCGGAGATGGTCTCATTATCGAAGTTTACTGTATCGTTCTTTCTTCGCTGCAACAGAATTAAAATCTTTGAATGGTTCTTATCCGGAAGTGGTTTTGGGAATTACTGTCAGAATGATTTTCTCAGTTTATGATGTTATTTTCATGCTCAAGTGTTGTGCTACAAATGATTCAATTAAAGAAATTGAATGTTTAGACATTTTATAAACTTTTTTGTCATGGTCAGTTGAAAATGAAAGAAATTCTAATCATACTGGTGTCCTTTATATGTTTACTTACGACTTTGAATACCATGACTTTCGATTAATTTTTTAAAACCGAGTTGTACAACTTTATTAAGATGAACATGGTATTATATGTACAGTATAACCCCTGAAAACCAAACCCCTTCCAGACTGTTCCAAAAGTCCTGTTTTTCTGAATCCTTTTCATGTTTTCTTGATGTAATTATGTTGTCTCAGGTGTGAAATTATCAAAATAACACTTAGCTATGGTTGCATAACCATGTCATTTTGTTATATGAAATGTAATATTGATGCAGACTGGGTGCTCTTCCCCAGATATGGCCTCTTATGTCAGTATTACTTCCTTTATCACTTTCTGCCTGGTTAACTTGTTTATAATGATTTGATCACTTACAACAGCCACTTAACTGAATGTTTCGAGTGTGAATACTGCTTATAAATATAAAAAAATTTTAGGCAAATCTGTGGCCACCATGTAAATGACAGTAACTCTAAGCACTCATATGAGGCTAGGAAAAAATAGTCATGTTGATAATTACCTGACAGAACCTTTTTGATGCCTTTTAAGTTTCTTACAACAAAATACGAAATTAAAGTTAGAAAAGTTTTTTTGACCTATCTACCCTGTTTTATTTTTGGTCAAGTAACGTTAAACATTACTTTCTAGCCTGAGGCCATCTGTGTGCAAAGAGCAGATTTTTCTCCTTTTTGTAGAGTAATTGGAGGCAGAAAATTAAGTTCCTGATGCAAGGCACGAACCAGTGACCTGCTTTCAAGTCAGCTGCTCTACTAACTGAGCTAATTGGGCTGATGGTCATACAAACTACTATAAACACATATGTATACAGCCCTGTTACACTCATTCTTTTAATTAATTAAGTGACAACCATGGATTCTTTTGACTAACCCAGCTTTTGCTTCACCCTGGCTCTAGGATTCCAAGGCTAGCTGCACACTCACAGTTTCAATGTAATAGGAGGCAGAAAGTAAAGTTCCCGATGTGGGGCTCTACCAACTGAGCTAATTGGGCTGACGCTCATACAAACTACGATGAACACATATGTTATATATACAGCCCCGTTACAGTAGCATTAGCTCACAGGTTTATATATTGTTGGGTATATGAATAAAATAATGTATTCCTTATTGTATGGTGCATTATATTGTGTTTTGGTGCATAGAAAAAGAAACATCTGTATGCTATTTCAATACTGTCGATGACCAGGGTTAATGCAACAGATACCACATAGTAGGCATGGCTTATCATGCACATTCATAGTATGATCTGATCGGCAGAGAATGCAAGTACACAACAAGTTTGAAATCATTTTTTGAAAGTCATTAATTAAAGACATTCAGATAAGGCCTAACCGAAAGAAAAGGTTTGTTTCCGGTTACATGCCCAAAAAAAATATGGGTTGGTAGGTAGGGATTTTTTTTTTCATTTTGTTCTTTTTTACATACGTCAGCAATGCTGTTGTGAAAATTACAATATAACACTAAGATTTGAATGCCGTAAAAACTTATGAGTTGGCAGGTAAAAGATGGATTGGTCAGGCAACCGGAAACAAAGCTTTTTTTAGGCCTAACTTAATATAGAGCTAATGATAGTCTCTGTACATGCTTCGTGTGTTAGTAAATACTGTTGTTGTATTATTATATAGGTCTGAATGTATGGTATGTTGATAAATTATACTACATTAAGCGTCACTGATCACATAATTGAATCTATGATGTATATGTATACATGCATATTTAAGATGACTAACGTACATCAGGGTTTGACATTAAGCTTGCATACTCAAAAAGTGCAAGTAAAAATTACATTTAGTCAGTGAAAATTCCATCAACTTGCAAACTTACAAATACAGTAAGAGAAAATCCATTATAAGCAGCCTTTTCACAAATTGTCAATAAAAAGTTGATAAAACTCTTTCATTCTGGCTTTGTTTTCTATAAAAATGTGTCAATAAAATTGCAAATTGGATTTTCATTTTGCAAGTGGCATGAACATCAAATTGTAAAACGTTAACTGGTTGAAAATCCTCCTAGTTTCGGTTTACTGCAAACCAACATTTTTTATGAATGCCCTTTAAGTTACACTTTTTTATTTTCTTAAAGAGTCATAATTTGTGTAGGTGAGTTTAGTAGTTTAGTTTTGTTTGTATTTTGTTTTTATGTGACTTATTGTCACTGGGGTTAAACACTATTTTCAGCAATTTTCAGTTATATACGGCAACTGGTTCACCTAACTAGTTTCCCTGGACTGTATACTAACCAGTACTAATTTACCCTTCCACAAGGAGCCGGCTACTATTCCGCGTATGGAGGAAAATTGACATTTTTGTCAAATTTTCATGGATGGTATGACCTGCTGCGTCTGGGATTTGAATCCGGGTCTCAGGGTTACAAGTCCAGCGCATAAACCGCTAGACCACAGCCACAGCTAGTAGTTTAGTATGGTATAATTGGTAAGCTTCATGCCACTGTGTTAACTCTGTTCATATGATAATTTTCTGAACATTTGAATTTAGGTTTTCTGAAAATAAAGCATTCATTTATTCTTCAAAAACAAAATAGAAGTCTTTGGCAGTATACTGGAATCACACTAATGGTTGATTGGTCAGTTAGTTGGTCAGTCAGTTGATTGGTAGGGCTCGACAATTTTTTTTCAGGCCCCTCGTACAGCAGGACTACAGCAATTTCAACTTGTCATGAATTGTTTTGTTGAGCCCTGTTGGTTGGCCAGTCATGTGGTCCGTCCCCAAATGATATAGAACCTTGTGGTGAATATTTCTCTTACATTTTAATGGGAACTTCTTCAAATTTTTTATATACATTGTTGTTGGATGGAAGATTTATATTGTATTATTATTATTGCCAAAGGTCACATGTTATAGAATTCTGTCCCCTTGAAAGTTGGTCAGTCACAAATGGTAAAGAAGCTTGATTCATTGTGGTGAATATTTCCCTTACATTTTTGTGGGAATTTTCTGTCTGTACCTAAATGAAATAAAAATATACCATTCCCTTAATATGTCAATACACAATTATTCTAGTCAACTATTTGCAAGCCCTGTAGAAGTACTCTCTTGCACTTTTGTGTGTGTTGGGGAGAGGGGGGTAATCAAAATCTGAAACTGATAGGTCAGTGAAAAAATTAGACAATCTGAATAACTAATTAAGTATTAGGTTTTCTGAAAATAGTGCATGCATTTAATGTTCTATTCAAAGTTAGGCATGCAGAAAGAGGATAGTCTGGTTTACAACTATATAAAGCATTTATATTGATTTTTATCGGTTAACATTGTTATTCTAGTGTTGAAGTTGTTGACTAAAGACTTCTATAATTGTGGTTAAAAACCATAAGCAGGTACCATTTTGCTTGTTTGATCGTTTGCATGTAATAAACATGTTTCTTTATGCTTCTGCATAATTTCATACATATATATATATATATATATATATATATATATATATGTTTTTGTCCAAGCTTTTGTATATCGTAAATTTAAACTTGTTGAATCGTATTGTACTGTATTGATATTTATAAGTGTTCCAATTGGTTAATGTTGCTCAGTGGTGTAGTTACTATCTTGGGTCATTTATATCTAAGATGACATTTATTCGTCTTTTTCCCTGGCCAGTATTGTATTTTCTGTCCGAAGATGCTAATTAATTCCACCTTTCAATCTTGATTGTTTTAGCACAATGATATAAGTGCGTACATGTTTGTCATTTGTTTAGGCAAAAAATAAATGCCTATTTTCCACAAGTATCCTAAAAAAAATATCCTCAACTAACTTCTTTTTCAGTTACATTTTTAGTAAGGAGATATAGTTCATATGATAATGAAAATAATTATATACATGTATGAGTGCAAAAAATGACTTGAATCAGCAGAATGACATAGGGTCAGTCTGGTTAGCCAAAACCTGGAACATTTTTTAATTTAAAAATGAGGCACTTCATTTTTTTGCATGATCTTAAGAAAATGTTTTGTCTATTCTTTTATTTTAATTGACCTTTGCATCATAATACTGCATTTCCCTGCTTCTGAAGCAGACAACTTTTGAAAACATTGTGGTAAAAGAAGCAATTACTTGTAATGGGCAATGGCTTCGCTTGCCACAATGTATTCCACTCTGTCAGAGAGAAATAAATCAGTTTTCTTAATTAAATTGATGTTTTTTTATATAAGCTTTGAACTTGGAAGAGTACAAAGTATGCTTATGAGGCAGTGAGTTAAAAGTCTTGATTAGTAGATTTGTATAAAGGACTGTTGTACTTTTAATTCAGGCCATCAGGCTTGTACAGTACTCCCTTCTGTAACATCACCTCCAAAGACTGATTCCCTCCAAGAAACGACAGTAAAAGGCACATATACACGTAATAAAAACATCTGTCACAAATGTATCAATTCCCTCAGAACAACAACTCCCTCCAAACAATAACACTTTTTTGCGACTCCAACAAGTGTTGCTCTTCAGAGGGAGCACTGTGTAGTGTCTTGCACTATCATGCCTACATTGTTTCTCCTGGTACAACTCTGTTTAGAAAGCAAAAAATGTTATTTAAGATATCTCCATTGAGGTATTATTAGAAAATTGTGTAAGGCCTAAACAAAAAAAAAGGTTTTTTTCTGGTTACATGCCCCAAAAATATGGGTCGGTGCTAATGTAGGGATTTTTTTTTCATTTATGTTTTTTTGCATATATAGGCAACTCTTTTGTGAAAATTACAATACAGCACAAGATTTGGATACCGTAAAAACTTAGGAGTCGGCAGGTAAAAGATGGGTCGGTCGGGTAACTGGAAACCTTTTTTTTGTAGGCCTTAACATTATTGTCTGTTAAATATTGATTACATTTGTTGCTATTCTTGTATTGTATCCCTATATTATCTGCCTGTCTGTTCAATCCTGCTTAATGAGCAATAACTTCCGTATACAGTAAAACCTCACATTGTAACTACCTCAGTATTACAACCACCTTGTTATAACAACCACTTTTTTTTGAACAGGCGTCTCAATAAATAATTCCCCTATAATTCAACTTGATAATAAAACTACTGCATTATAACAATGGATTTTTCTGGTCCAGATGGTGGTCTCAGTATCATGCATTAAGATAATAATTTATATACTTCCGTATTCAATTGTTCTTTTGTTAGACTAGAGCTAACATGTATAATATTGATTGTTCTAATATTGTTAAGAATCAGAACATAAATGATTGACTCACAAAACATCATGACACTGATTTCAAGAAGGAATGGACATACTCAAAGTCTACTCAATGTCTGCTCTAGGTTTACTCAAAGTCTACTCCAGGTATACTCAAGATCTATTCAAAGTCCACTCTAGGTCTACTCAACATCTACTCTATGTCTACTCAAAGTCTACTCTAGGTCTACTCAACATCTATCCTGTGTGCTCAAAGTTTACTCTAGGTCTGTTCAAAATCTACTCTAGGTTTACTAAAAGTATGCTCTATGTGTACTCAAAGTCTACTCTAGGTTGACTCCAAGTCTACTCTAGATCTACTCCAATTCTACTCAATGTCTACTCAAAGGTTACTCTAGGTTTATTGAAAGTCTACTCTATGTTATACAAAGTGTACTCTAGGTCTACTTAAATTCTACACTATGTCTACTCAAAGTTTGCTCTAGGTTTACTCAAAGTCTACTCTATGTCTACTCAAAGTTTACTCTAGGTTTACTCAAAGTCTACCCTATGTCTACTCAAAGTCTACCCTATGTTTACTCAAAGTATACCCTATGTCTGCTCAAAGTCTACTCTAGGTCTACTTAAAGTCGAATCTAGGTTTACTCAAAGTCTACCCAGTGTCTACTCAGAGTCTACTCCAGATCTACTTAAAGTCTCTTCTGTTTGAATGGCTCAACGAAGTGATGCTGATTAGTGATATTGACTAATTTACTGATTACTCAGCCATGTTGCAGTATTATGAATGATATTTCTTTCCTCTTTCAGATATTCAGTGACCAGAGAAATAATTCGAGTGTTTCACTATGCGGATTTTATGGTGGATGTTGGGGATTTTAGCACTTCTGTGCTTTAGTTCTCCTGTGATACAAGGTATGTATTTCTTACTACAAGACATTATTTTCAGGGCCATTTCCAGCTATTTTGGGAAAAGGCCTGTGGCTTAAATTGGGAAAAAATATTTGGCATGTTGCTACATTTTTAGAAATTTGAGAAAAATGTTCTTTGAATAATACTTGTTAATGTGTGACATTTTATGTGAAATCCAGTGATATTAAAATACATCATATAGTGTCAAGGTCACTGCTACTATTTATTAGATTTTTACTGTGATTTTTTGCAGCGGTTTGTGATTTATTTTTGAAATTGGGGAAAAAAGGTCATTTTCGATTGGGAATGGGGCCGATATTTGGCCCCTGGTGATGGGGCGATAATGCCGTGGTTCTGTACTTACATGATCTTTTTATTCCTAAGTTTGACTGTAATCCACGTAAAATCAGTCTGCTTATTCTGATCTGACTAGGAGTGTTTGGGAATTTATTTATGTGTCTCATCCTATACTTTGAACTAATCGAAATTCAACGCGAGGATAGAAAAAAGTCAGTGCCTCTTAACTAGTATTAAAGCTGACTTAAAATGATATCATGAATTTTTTATTGAATTATAATTAAAACATTAACTTTTTATTAAAGGTGGTAGAATTGTCACAAACAATTTTAGAAATTTATCTCACTGTCAGAATTACTCAATGTAACATCCAAAATATAAAATTTCAGAATAAGCTAACTCAATGTAATATCCAAATTATAAAATTTCAGAATAAGCTAAAAACAGCCAAACTGGTCATATGGTTATAATAACACGTTTACAATTGATGATCTGGGGTTAATTTTAAAAAAAAGACTTTCACTGACTGGAGTGTGAACATATTTAACTATTTCCAAATCAGGACTTGAAAAAATTTCTTAGGCTACTTGTCCTGCAAGACGGCCTGTTTAGAATTTTAACTAGAGCTGCAGCAATTTCAACTTGTCCTAAGTGCATTTTATACTCGTTATTACGAGCAGACAAGTGGATTTGTCAAGCCCTGCAAATACCTAAATCATATTTTTCATCATTAATTTACCTAGTTTTACTTTTAAATTAACTACAGGCAAAGAAACAGACGATAATCCTTGCGGAAATACAACACTTACAGCTCCTACAGGACAGATCTCCGTGACCTCACTTCCTAAGGGACAGAAATGTACATACACCATTATTGCTGCCAACTACACCCCACAGGTTGGTTCAGTTGTCTCAACATCTACAAACCTGTGTCTGTTTTTCAACAATTTTCCAGCTATATATGATGGTCAGTTCACCTTACCAGTCTTCCTGGACTCTATTCTAACCAGTACTAATTTACCCTTCCACAAAGAGCCGGCAACTTCTCCACATGAGGAGGAAAATTGACATCCTTGTCAAATTTTCATAGAAGAGTATGACCTACTACAACTGGGATTTGAACCCAAATCCCTAGGCTACAAGTCTTGCACACTAACCACCAGACAACAGTTGTGGCTTTTCCTTGAGTAGCAAGTTCTCCCCCCCCCCCTATTGCTGTTACTAACTAAGTAGCGTGTGAAAGATTGACCTTTCTCAATGATAAGTACTGTATTGATGCATTTTAATTATTATTTCAGGTTGCCTTGAAATTCAACAAGATCTCGTTAGATCCCAAAATCTTCAATTTAACTGTGTATGCAAATTCTGTGAATGGTAAAGTGATCGCAAATCTTACGCAAGGTCAGCATATGTTTTTTATTGTGATGTTATTCCTTTTTTTTTCATTTGAGTTTAATGTCATACCAACAGCCATGGTCATCGGGCCCCGATTCCACGAAAATACTTAAGTCTTGCTATCTTACTTAACTTCGCTTACTTACTTGATAAGCTACTTAGCTGATGTCAGCGGGGCCTGGTGACTTTCAAGTTTTAACAGCAGAGGAAGATCCCAGGCTTACACCAGGGTAGAACCATCAACCTTCCATAAGCTAGCTGGACAGCTTCCTCACAAGTGAAATTTTAGTCCCGGGTGGGATTCTAGCTCACAGTGGGGCTTGTAATTATAAGTCAGAGACAATAACCACTCATCAAGTGAGGCCTCCGAATGTTATTCTTTAGTTTGTATGTTGTTAATCATTTACACAACATTTTTAGGGGTATGGTTTTAGATAGAAATGTTTCATCCAAGTTTTATTCTCCTCAATCTGAGATTGGCCCTTCACTCGTGAGAACTTTTGCTGCGAAAGAGAGAAGTTCTGATACTCATTTGTCACATCAACTGACTGCCATATCTCACTTAGTCACTGTTGATTAAATGTGTGAAAATCTACAGCCATTCACCATAGCAAAGTCAAGTCAAAATGCTTATTAACTGAACATTAAACATGTTTGTTGTCGCATAAACAAGATGACGGTAGATAGTAATGAATAACTGTAATTGTGAATGTTATGAATAACATGTAGTTGTATTCTATGACTATAAATGTAAATGTATGTATATATGATATAGTTACAAGTAAATCAAATATACAATACACACAATGATTTAAAGACATGACAAAATTGATTTATCAATAATTATAAATTTTGTTCTCATTCTTTTATCGTGATATGAATAAAAAAACAAGGAAATGTGGTAGTGTCATTAAAAGAGTGAAGTTGAATTTATCTTGAGCTCATACAAATTTAACAGAAGTATCTGCCATGATTTCTCTTCACTGATGCTTCAAAGTACTGGACTGAGGTTATAAACTTGAGAACAGTCTCTGAGCTCAAATCTTAATTCCGTTCTCAAAGTGTTATTGTTGAAAAGATAGTGAACGTTGTATAAATATATATTCAGGTGAATTATGCTGTCAGAATAATGTATCAATAATGTCATTATTGTCTAATCGTAATTAAATGTGACCATTAAAAGACAAGATATGAAATTTGAGCTCGGAGACCAATTTCAAGTTATATAACCTTGGACCCTGATAGCAATCATAATGCTTTCTGCAAAACCAGACTTAAAAATTGATGTGAAATTTTGGTCCTGGTGGGTTTCGAGCTATTAGCAGTGAGGGGCTAGTAATTTAGTCAGAGACCATAACCACTCGACTACGGAGGCCCCCAATCTTTGATTGAAACATGATAGTAACTGTAATTAGTTACACAACAACTTATTCTTTTAATGTATTTCATGGTTGAAGTATTGTTCGTCTGTATGTAGGGCTCGACTTATTTTTTGGGAGCTACTCGTCCTGCAGGACAACTAGCTAAGAATTTTAACTAGTTCTACAGCAATTTCAGTGCATCCGTAGTCAATTTCTACTAGTAGTTACAAGCAGGCAGGTGGATTTGTTGAGCCCTGGTATGTATATGCTATGTCTATAAACCCATTATTGTATATTTTCCCTTCTTATTAAAGAAAATGATGATTCCGTATTACATATATTACAGGTTCTCAAGACAAGCCGTACTCCCTGGTAGTATCTGGATACAATGTTACGGTTGTGGTGTTTTCAAGAACTAGTGCAAATACAACTGTTGTATCTTCTGGATTCTCAGCTTCTTATGATCGAACAAGTATTTATTTTTTTCAATCTATTTTATATACGTTTGTGATGTTTCTAATTATTATTAATCATTTTCTCATATTATTTGGACAATACACTCTGTCTTCTTACAATGATGACTCAGTGGACTGTGCGTGTAGAGTAACAGAACCATGCAGTTCTAGTAAATATGATCTACAACCTGTGAGTTTTTTTATTGTTAAAACCAGACAAAAAATAGGTGTGTTTCCAGTTACCCGACTGACACTTTTTTTGGTATGAACCCTAAAGTTTCTTACAGCGAAATGCAGAGCTGGAAAAGCAAAAAATGTATTGAAAGAAAAAGTTTTTTGCAACCCACCATTCCTATTTGTTTATCAAGTACCTGTAAACATGACTTTTCTGACCCGAGAACTACTTTATCGTAACGAAAATGATCACTAATGGTACATGCACAAATTGTGTTTAAAATTCTATAATTTTTTTCAGTAGTCAACAATAATAAAATTTTATTTTTATACAAATTTTTGTGGAATTCTATGAGAGAATAAACGTTAGACTGTGCCTCACTGTAAATGTTAGACTGTGCCTCACTGTATTTATATATTTTTCAGAGTGTCAAGTATCGGAGTCGGGACTGGGTGGAGTAATCAGTAGTCCATTCTATCTACCAGGAAATGGCTCTGTGAACTGTACATATAATGAGACCAACATCTTACCTGGTTATATGACAGTGGTGTCTTTCCCAATCTTCAATGTTTCTAAAGGTTCTGTCAATATTACCATGGGCAAAGTAATAACATCACTCTCAGGTATATTTACTAGAAATTTCATGCTTAAACCTTACATTGCGACCACCTCAATATTACAACCACCTTGTTATAAAGACCACTTATTTTTGGACCAGCTTTCAGTAACTTCCCTATTGTTCAACTTGATAATGAGACCACCTCATTATTTTGACTGATTTTTCAGGTACCAAAGGTGGTCTCAATATTGAGGTGTTACTGTACTAGTTTTATATTATTACCGTATGTTATGATATTTTCAAGTTTCTCATGTTAGAACAAATGGTAGAGCTTTGGACTGTGATACAGAGGTTGTGGATTCAAGACTGTGGGATATGTACATGTTCCTCTTTTAGAATACATCAATACAGTACAACACCTGAAAACCAGACTCCCTGAAACCTCAAGATCTCTGAAAATAAGATGATTTTTCAAGTCCCATTTTTTTCTCTTCCATAATCAATAGTTATCTGAAAACCAGCGTTCTCTGAAAACAGGACTTTGGCCCAGTCTTGAAGGGATCTGGATTTCAGGGGTTATTCTGTATCATTGGACTTTGACCTCTGGTGAACAGTTTACCCCTCGTATTGGGGCAAGATTTTAGCTGGTTGTGGTATGTGGAGACTCATAATAGTAGCGAGTTTCTATCCAAAAACAGTGATTAAGTGTCTCGCTACTACAAATAACTAAAATACTCATAAAAAGATACCAGAATGCTTAAAAATGTTGATGACCATAGGGTTCTCTTCTTTATCCAGGGGTGATAACAATTGAAATTGTCATTTTTCTGACAGACTTTTTTGTTACCCTTTGTGTCACTTTGTGCAAGAAAAGTAAATATCAGGTTATGACTAACATTGTATGCAGTGTTGTATAAAAATAAAAAATATTTTATTAGTCCGTTATTATCAGTTTTACAAGAATTTTAAGAAACAGATGATTTGCTCAGTGTCTATCATATGCACGATACTAGTAATTCCAGTGTTCTCTAGATTTCTCTCCCTTGTTATAAGAATTTCTTAATTTTCTTATTTTGCTACCATCATCATGTTTTTTAACTCTGTTGAAATGGTTGTAGGCAATGAATTTTGTTTGGAGACCTTTGTCTCAATGCAACCTTCCCATTGGTCAGTTTTTATATTTAGCCTTGTAACAACCAATCAGATGCTTTAGATTTGAAAAAGTTCTGTAAACTGTGTATGAATTTTGTTAAGAGACCTTTGTCTCAATGCCACCTTCCCATTGGTCAATTTTTATATTCACTTTTGTAACAACCAATCAGATGCTTTAGATTTGAAAACATTCTATAAACTGTACATCACATGTCTCTGTTTTGTTCTTATAAAGAAATATGATGAAGAACTATTTGTAGAGTGAGCTTGTTATAACAAAAAATTGTACATTACCAGTAGGCTAGACACATAGTAAGTGGTAAACATCGATTTGATATTAAAATATCTGAATATTAAGTATTTTTGTAGTTCGCAATGTACAAAAAAAGAACACAGCACTTTTTTACCTTAACTTTATTGTTAGAAAAGTAACAAGGTAAATGAGAATAAAAAGCAAAAAAAAACCACAAAAATAAAAGAAAGTCATGTATAGTTATCACAGAATAATTGTCTGAACTCCCTAACATTGTGAAAATATGGTATTACAATGGTAGATGTGTTCTTAATTGTTTTTATTTAAATGTAGTCAAGAAATATGTGACATGATAAAAATATACAAAAATACTGTCATTATTAAGGGTAGGTGAACAGGAGTCATTGATGCCATATAGACATCTAATTCATGCAATTTTCAGTGGGAATCTAAACAATACGCATGCTCATAACCATTTTTTCTTCTAAGATTACAGGTATTTCAAAAAGTTTTTTTATCAGAATGTACAGGCAAAGTGTGCAAATTTTAATTTTTTGAATTCTGTCCACAAACATTTTGATTTACTCTTTGTATGTTTTGGAATTTTTCATTAAAATGGCAAATATGTTCTGCCCTATAAAAAATATTACATCAATGATAGAGTATTAATAATGTGATTATTAAGTAATAATGTACATGTAGTATGCACTCAGTATTTTAATTTTATGAAAGTTACCCCAATGTTGAATAAACAAAAACATCACAGCACTATAATCAAGTAAAAAAGCAACACATGACTAGATCTGAAAAAAATCCTGTGGTATTTATACAACATAATGAAACTGTTAAATCCATTCAGGTTACAATAAAATGTAACCATGTTTTCTTTGATTAAATAATGAAAAAACTTAAATGTTAACCATTTGCTGCTGGACAATATTTACATGTAACTGTCCTCAATGACTCCTATATCTAGTGACCCATGTGTTTGGTCCGGAATAGGTTGGACCCTTTTTATTGGAAACTGATGTGGTTGTGGACCACTTATATGTGTGTCAACCAATCCGCCCTCGGAGTGATAACGTTTTCTTTCTGTCATTGGTGGTTGGAGGAGCACCGGACTTGTTGCTTGTGACGGTGTTCCTTGCAGAAGTTCTTGGTTAAGGTAAAACTTGGGATGAGTCTCACTCTGATCATCGTACGAGACATTGTTGTGTCCTTCTGGTTCAATTCTTTTCTTCTTGTTCATTCGCTTATTATATTTATTGTTCTTTGTATGAGCCTCAGGTATTAGTTCATCATCTCTGTCCGCATATTCAACATGCATTTTCTTTGGCGATTTGGGAGATTTGTCCCGAGCAGCTTTACGGTGTTTCATCACTGGACTGATGTTTGCTTCATTAGTTTCATCCCTCTCTGTTTTTGGTGTTGACGCTATTGGTGTATTTGGTGCCCTTACCTGCGGGCTGGTTGGAGTTTTTACCTCGGCGTTATATGGAGAATACAAAAAGTTTTGAGTCGGAATTGTTACATTAAAATTTGGATGTCCAGTTCTTTGGAAGTCATAGAATGCTTGCGTTGGAAACTTATGTTTCATAGAATATATATCCTCAGCACTAGCATACTCAGTCTGCAGTGAACTTATGTCAATAAAGTAACGTTTTTCTTCAACCACTTGTCTGAGACTGGTGTCAAAACGTTTTATTGTTTTCTTCTCGCCAACGAGCTTTGTAAGGCGTCCTGGGAGTGTCCCTTCGAAGAACATAATAATGGAGAGTTGCTGGACCCGCCATTGAACATGGCGATTGTCTGACACCAAGGCGCATGTCTGAGACATCATAGCTATCAGTGCATTGAACATTAGAACATAGGTAAGTATTACGAATACAGTGAAAAGGGTCACAGCCATCCAGGGTCGTCTGGCCTCGTAAAGATCTTCTATATCACCGAGTCCTAGCATTAGTTTAAACAACAGCATCATGGTATGGCTGTATGACAACAAGTTGTCATCCGTCGTTTTTGACCCCTTAAATGTCATAAAAACAGCGGCTGTGAAAGCAATCAACATAAGCACTATAATGAACGAAAACCTCAACAAATCACCAAAAATTATTTTCTGAATCATGACGGTGAAGAAGCTGAACTTTTTCCAGGCTCTTAAAAAGAAAACTGTGAACCACCAGCCAGTTATCAGAGATATTATAAGGCAATAGTTTTCATATTGGGATAATGACTTCATTAATACATACTCCAAAACAAGACTTAAGGAAAACATCATCAGAACAACTCTATAAATCCCGTTGTGAAGAACATTTATAAGTTGCTGCAAATCGTATGTTTTCACTCGAAGCGTAAGGTGAAGAAGTTGCATGAAAACTAGAATCACTCCCAGAATAAGAAATAATATGCTAAATACGTCCAAAAATGTATCACGTACTGGGCTAGATGATCCGGTTCCCATGGCAATTTCCGTGCTATTCTGTGCCTTATAATCTTCTGCTTTGTACACTGAATAAACTGTCAAGGTTATCATGAAAAGAATATGAAATATTGCCCAAATGTAGTAGAACCAGCGATAGTGCAGCCATTTTGTTTTGATGACATGTCGCATTATTGGTTGCTGAATAAATTCAAATGCGGCTGAGCATTTAATGTCAAACATTGTTTCAAGGATGGATTTCCTTTGTTCGCGTTTTAGTTGAAAATTACAACAGCCTGTTGTATTTGTGTTGGAGACTTTTTTCTGAGAGACCCCTTGCGCTGTTGTGGGTGCCACGTGACGCCGCATTCGTTGTTGCCGTTCCTGTTGGTCTACAGCCCATTTCTCTGTAGCTATTGTGTCAATCTCTGTAATGTCATAAGACTTTCTGTCAAAGAGTCCATCATGACTATTTAAAAAGCAGTACACTTTTGGCAACTGAAGTATGAAGTCAAAGATAACGGATTGTGATAGTGAGGCTGCTAGCTGTAGTGGGTTAAGCTCCTCCATGTTTGGTACAAACCAAATATATGAGAAGTCACTGTGGTCATATTCCAAACTAAGTATGTTTGGGAGATCAAGTTTATCTTTTATCTTGTCATGCAAAAACTGCATTGTTGATAACACATTTTGTAACTGTTCAGGATAAATAGCTGCAAACCTTATGAGGGAATGAAACACTGTGTCACCTTTTGTGTTCTTGCGTTCCATTTCAGCTCCATTCTGTAATAAGGTTTCGATCATGTCTTTGTCGAATGTTAGTGCTGCGACTGATAATGGTAGTTCACCCATCATGACAGTATTAGCAAACTTATTGCCTGTCGCAACTGTGTGTAATAAGGCTGTCTTTAGGCTCTGACTAAGATTCAAAATTTCAGAAAGCATTTCCTGCACTGCATCTTTGTTTCCTTTCGCTATGGCAACATGTAATGCTGTCTGCCCAAAATAATCTTCAGACTCTTTACGAGCTGCTGTCATCAATGCTGGACATGCTTTCACAAGCTCTCTGATGATTTCACTCGTCTGATTGAACATGGCAGCTAGATGTAAAAGGGATGCGCCTTGTTCTGCCTTGTATGTAACCAATTCTTTAACTTGGCTTTCCTTTTTCATTATGTCCAGCAACATTCGAACTTTTTCTTCCTGTCCCAGACTAATAACATGTTCTAATTCATGAAAAAACTTTGGCTTGTCACTTTCAGTAAAAAGCTTCTGTCGATAGTATTCCCTGTACTTCTTACGGTGAGCCATGTTTGTGGTTTATTTCTGTTCTTGTCTACAAAGCTGTCTTCTTAAGAATGTTTTTGTTCAAATTTGTATCGTCCTACATGCATGTAAATTTATTGATTCCTTTAAACTTTTTTTATCATTTATTCTTGTTGTCTTCAGCCTTTGTATCTTTTGTTGCATTCTATATAAATGTGATAATCTGCTGTCGTCTGCTAATTTTTGTCCTGGACTAAGTTTGCTTGGATTTTATTGGTTTGTGTCGAACAAATTCTGATCTATATGTTTATTGTTAATCAATGCGTCTGCAATTACATTGATTATCTTCCTTCTTGTTGCTATGTATCCAAGGTTAATATTTAAGTCACTTGATTGATTGCAAGGTTGTTTTCTGAGCATTTATGTACATGCTAAAAGTTGTTATAATAGTTTCTGGTAGGATTACTGCCTTCCAATTAATGTTTGATTTCTCCAAATGTAAAACAATGATCTGGAACTATATTTTTTATTGACTGGTTGTTTAGCCGAGATTTTAATCTGAATACATATCTAGGTTTTAAATAATTCACACCCGTGATTATCATTCAGTGCAGTACTTGTACATTTATAACACTGAATTATAATGTCCGTCTGCTCAATGTTCTCCTGGCTGTCGTTTTTTTCTCAAAAAAAAGTGTTCATACATCAATGAATAGATCTTTTCTGACAGATGGGTGCTGTATATCCTTTATTCATCTGAAATAGACAATCAAATTATATTATTTCTTAAATGATATCATTCGCTGCTGACAGACTAATTTTGCTGAGTCATCATTTATAAACACTGTCAAATAAGTTTGGTTCATGTTGAAGGTTTGAACAGACATTACATTACTTGAAGTGTGCCAGCCACTGCTTATTAGGCTAAGGGAAAAAACACTCGTTACCCGAATTTCTTCAACCATTTTTTTGGAGGGTGGCTGTATGCTGTAATTTTGGTTAAATATTTAATTTAACTACAGGTAAGGCCTAAACGAAAGAAGGTTTGTACTTGGTTACTTGCCCGAAAAAATATGGGATGGTAGGTAGGGAATTTTTTTCTTTTATGTTTTTTTTTTACATATATCGGCAACACTGTTGTGAAAATTACAATATAGCACTAAGATTTGTTGCTATAAAAACTTATGACAGGGTAACCAGAAACAAGCCTTCTGTAGGCCTAAATAGCAATAGTTGTTTGTTTCAATAAACAGTCGTAACATTGCAATTGCTGAACAGTCTTGTTAGCGAAGTAGATTCTTATGATTCTATGACAATTGAAAATTTTGTCAACTTATGATAAATTCAATTAATTCTTAATTGATTATTAAATAGTATTACAATCTAATCAAGTACAATTTAGTGATGAAAATAAATTTGTAAATTTTGTCTAATTGTTGTTAAATCAATTAATAATTGACTTGCTTAATACAATCTAAACAGATATAAATCACTGCTGAAAAGTAGATTTTCTTGTTACACAAAGCTACCTGCTTATTCAGTTATTTCATGGTGTTATTACTTATATTCCAGTAAAATGATCTCAAATATCCAATCCACAAATTGTTCACTACAAGATTTCTTATATACAAGCATTCCTGAATGGTTTGTTCATCTTAAGTAGTTCATTTGTATACCACATCATATATTATTCATTTCAAGACCTGATTACATTTCATGGTGTTAGATCAATGTTAGAACGCAGGTGGAAAATTGTTAATTATTCATCTTTTAATTCTGGAAAATCAGTATTTGTTTGTACAGTCAAACCTTTTTAGCAAAGGTCACTGCAGGAAGAGAAAAGAAATGGTGTTTAAGCATAGATACTCTCTTTTTTGGAGATTAATTTAGTCTTTTTTGTTTGCAAATTTTTGCTTAAGTTTGACCTTTGTTGTCATGGTGACATTTATTCACAGGTGGCTGTAAACTTAGGTTTGACTGTATGTACTGTTTGTTTGTTTTGATTCAATGTTTATTATTCCTGTAGTTGCTACTGGTTACCTCACCCTTAGTTTGAGATTGACTAGAATCTGTACAAGTGAATGTTGTAATTGCAAGCCTGAATTAGACTCATGGAAGATTCATTTTTCTTTTTAACATTGAATGTTGTACCTTAGCCATTGTCATGCATTTTCAAAGCTTAGTGTGATTTCTAATTCTACTGTTGTTTATGAACTGTGAATTATATATTGGAGAGTAAAACAATTTACTGCGGTTGAAATAATGCCTGTAAAAATGTGTTTTCAGCCATTTTGAATGGAAATAGTATACCTTTCTTGCCTCCAAGACTGGAGAACAGAAAATGTGAATATTATATTTGAATATAATGTGTTCTGAATTATGAAAACCAATCTAGTATATTTTGATTATGTGTTGATAAAGAAACTCTCTGGAGAAGATTTATTGCTTGTTTTATAGTTAATTGTTATTCTAATTGAATAAGGCCATCCTTAAAAGATTGTTGGTTTGCAGTAATGCGACAGGTTCGTAATAAGAAATAAAAAGTCCTGCAACCCAAAAGTTTCATATTGCATTTCAAAAAAATCACAAATCAGTTGTATACAAATCCATTTCTTAGCAAAAAAAAAATGGTTCTCTGTATTTTTGGAAGTATTTTGACATACCAATTAAAATAATCATATGCTACTAGTTTAAATGCTAGATTGTGTGAAGCTCATATGGTTTTCTAACTGCTAAAAGCTTTAAGGCTCGCCAATGCCTGTGTTACTTAAGATCTAAATTCTTAAAGAGGAGAGGCCAAAAGCAATCCAAAAATTTCTACAGAATAACCCCAGAAAACTGGACCCCTTCCGGATTGGTCCAAAAGCCTGTTTTTTGAGAATGCTGGTTTTCAGAGAATGATTAATTTTAGAATAGAAAAAAATGTGACTTGATAAACGATCAGATATCCTGAGAATTCCGCTTTTCAGGGAGTATGGTTTTCAGGGATTATACTGTATTAAGTGATCAGGAATACAGGAATTATATGCTGTATTCAGTTAAAGTATAATTAAAATAATGGTTAATGATTATTTAAAATCATCAATTAATAATCATCGTAATTAGTCTAGATGATGGTCACCCCATGTCTGTCACGGGGTTCAAACGTAAAATCTCCTGGATTTAGTGGCTGGTACCTGAAAATTGCACCACACCCCCCCTCCTAGTGTGTAAGACATAAAGTATTATCTTGTTGGCAAACTTTTATCTCTGGGTAAATCCTGTCACACTCTGACAGTGATAAGGCATTCCTCGTTTCAGACTTTAATGATATATATAGACCTTAATCTCAGGCTTTTAATCAGTTTTGGAGATCATCCAGTCAAAAAATTGGACAATTATATTACAGGTCACCATAAGGTCAACCAATGATTAGTTTAGTAAATGAACTTAATTCTGGCATTTATTAATAAGCTTACAGATTTATTCTTATTAATAATAATTTAGCTGATTTTTGATTTGGTTTGTCTTGTTAAAGTATACATATTACGTATTCAAATGGTTACAAAATATTTTTCATTGTATTCTCTAGCTGTATAGGTTGACATCACATCGTTCCCTGTTAAGATCATGATAAAGTAAACCTGACAATGAAGACCATCTTTAGGGGAGTAAAAAATGTGATCTTTACTGGAGATGGTCTTTATTCAGAGGTTAAAAAAATAAACTGCTCATGATATGTACAGTGTGGTGGTCTTCATTCACAGTTTTTTTTCGGGGGGGGGGGGGGGGTCTGAAAAGTATGTTCCCCCCCCTTAATTTGTTTAAAATTCCCCATTTTTTCAATTTTATATTTCTTGAAGACATTTTAATAAAAAGAGATCAGCTATCTGTCCAGCTAGTCTTTGTGCAAGACTCTTTTAATCAAACTATGATAAAAGAAGCATTTATTGATGTTTACATCAAAAACATCGATACAGATTTATGAAACATAAATTATTACAATGGATGATGTTTGAGGTACAGTCTATGCAAAAACTAGCCTGGTTGTCTAGTCCTAACAGAAAAATATTCAGACAGACGACATTTTGCGTGTTATCAGCGTATAATATACTTGTCAGGGTGGAGACTGACTCAGAATTGAACTGTTATGCATAGACTATTTGAAGAAGTTTTCTTTTTAAAATATTGCTAGATTTTATGGAGACCATAGCATGAGGGCAAATAGTTTTCTACTTCATTTTTAGAACATTTTCCTGTCAACTTTACCCCAACCTGTTATATTTTGTTAGGAGAATTCACTTCAAAATTAACTTAGTACAGTTATTATGCATTATTGGTATTTCCCTTTCATTTCAAAATAAAAATTGCAAATTCGCTTGTTAAATAAATCGCTAAATATGTCAAAATATGAAAATAAAGTAATATTTACCTTTAGAATAATTACATTATGTTGTTATAATCATTTAAAATAATCAATTTTGCACAGTGTGTCCATACTTATCAGAAGGTCGTCTCAGTTTTGAAAGCTCTAACCTGGTAGAGAGATAATCTACCATAAGGCTTACTGGATTGTTTCCAGATTCAAAGTCAAACTTGAGGTTTGAATCAATATTTTGTCCTTTTAAAATGAGAAATTGTCAATTTCCTACTATGCAGTAGCAAATTTTAAACAAAGGAATGTTTTAAGTCACATAGACAGATAATTTAAGTCTCCCTTGCCTTTTTTATGTAACCAATTACTGGTAGTATGATTGTATTTATCTGTCAATTTTATGTCTGTTTGACCTTCCTGACGATTTTTGGAAAATTTGTTCTAATTATATAATTGCTAATTGCTTTGGTAATGGCAATTTTGAGCAGTTATTACTTTGATTGCTGGCAAAATGGTTGTCGTATAGTACAAATATTGAAATAAATTTAATTTTCTAATGCTGTTTTTTTTTTGTTTTTTTTTGTATGATCATCTTAACTTCTCATACAATGCTGAAGTAGTCTAAACATTATTATTAATTTTCTGTGTATCCGGGTATAGTTTCGTTATGATCTGAAACATGTCTTAATATGTTCCTGATTTTATCTTATCAAATACATGTACATTATTGTCAAGTTTGTATGTTGTCATTGTACCCCTCGTGGTGCGTGACATGGGGTATATATCTTTATATATATATATGTATATATCACACATTATTATACGTATATAGTCCAAATAATCGTTATCTGGTTGCATAATCTCTTGTTACTTGCAAACATTGCAATATTTGACAAATAGCCTTGAATTGAGTCTTCTGATATATGGAGAATGAGAGTCTTCTCATTTTTATAAATTTAGTCTAATGTTAACTTTTGTATGATTTACCTGATTCAATGTGTGATATACACATTGGATATTAAGTTAACTCTAGTAATTGTTGGTTGTCTGAATAAAAACCATGCTCTATTTCTGATTATAACTTGTCTTTCAATGTCATCAATGCTAATTTGTGTATGTTATGTTTAATTTTACCAAATTTGCTTAATAGGACTACTGCTTAAACCGTATCTAATTAGTATCAACATGGTTTATTAAATGTCTGCTCTGAGTTAATTTGATTTTACAAGGTTATGTAGCTTTTGTGTAAGGGGGCTGTGTATATAATTTGTGTTTATAGTAGTTTGTATGCCTGTCAGCCAGATTAGCTCAATTGGTGATTAGCTCAAGTGGCTGACTTGCAAGCAGAAGGTCACGGGTTGGAGCCCCCTTTGCCTCATAATGTTTACCACAATGTTAACACTGTCAGAGAGAAATAACCCAATTTTCTTAAATAAATTAATGTTTTGTATATTTGCTTTTAATTTGGAATAGCTCAAAGTATGCTTATGAGGCAAACAGTTAATCAACAGTGATATGATCTACGTGTGGCCATTGTAGACTGGGTTTGGATGTGTCACCAATATTTAATGACATCTTTTGATTCAGAAAACACAGGGGGGTAACTATGCAAAATTGAGGTTACATCTTTTTTTATTAAAACTGAGTAATTTTAGGAAAAGATGAATAGATGTCATTTATAGGAGTCTGTGCCTGGTACCAGTCTTTGTTGGAGATTAGGAGTCCTGTTTTACTTACTCTCACAAGGCCGGTTAACAGTCTGAAAACCCATAAACTTTAATTGATTGATTCATATGTAAATATTGATATCTTCATCCACTTCTATGTTGCATTGTTTTTTTGTTGCTGTTTTCTTATATATCTAGATAAGAGGTTTAATGTGAAGTGGGTACAATTCAAGATCACTGATCACCATTTCAGGATTGTGTACATAAAAAAATAAATTAAGGCAATCCTCGAAAAAATGTTGGTTGACTCAAACGTATAACAATTTGTAGATAGGTAGGTTTTTATCTTATTTTTCATTGATGTTTACATCATATGCTTGTATGGAAAAGAAAAGACGGGAATGTAAAACAACAAAATTTTTGTCAAAATTGCTAATATTTGGGAAATATTTATGACTCAGTAGTGTAAGTGCAAACCAACAAATATTTATTGATGGCCTGATGTGAACCATTTTTTTTATCCCTGAATTAGAAAAAAATATAATTTTGTCAGCATTATTGTGCAGGTGTGTTTTTTTAGTTTTGAGAAGAAGTAGATGAGTTCGAATGACATACGTTATTTAAATGGATTTTTTGAAAAAATTTTATATCATTGAATATTTGGTATGTGAGATTGATGAGAAAAACCCTCAAAAACAATTAAATTCTAATTAAAATTATGTGTATGAAAATTAAACTTCTTACCTGATTAAAATCTGAATGTTTTTATTCTCCATTATTTTTTCATTTGTTTTTCAGTAAATACTCAAAACAATTTTAATATAAGTGATTCACTAGTACAATGTTTTTGCATTCCTCGCATGTGATATGCAGACACTGTTATAGCACAGATAACACTTACAGTTATTTTTTTTATTATGATGTGTATAACGTTTTTTTTTTTTTACTTTCTGATAAATGCGCACTGTTTTTGCCTAACAAAGAGCTTTGTGTGTCATTGAGCTTCCATGTTGGTGCTATTTAAATACCTGGGTCATTACATGTGATTCAACCGAGCTACCTCACCGAGGGAATTATTTTGCTGATAAAATTTTCCCTAATACCGGTATATCTATATTACTATTTAAAGAAAACTATTGACTGATTCCAACAACTTGGTACTTAAAAACCAATTAAGGAATTTTTTCTTATTTTTTAACGCTTCAATTAATCATTGTTTTAAATTTTGTATCTTACCAAATTTCTTATTATTATCAAATATCAAACAAAGGTACCTGTTAGTTTAAAATTTAATGAAATTGGATGTTCAGTTATGTAAAATCTGTAAATGTTATATTTAAAATCTTGAAGAATATAGAATCATATGGTAATGATAAGTACAGTAAAACACAAGTATTAAGACTACTTTCGGGACCAAGAAAATCGGTCTTAATGATGAGATGGTCGTAATATTGAGTACAAATGTAGACAAAATCTTGAAAACCAGTCAGGTTGTCATAATAATAAAATGGTCTTGATTTTTAAGTGGTTACAAAGAGAGAGGTTTCTCTGTATTTCTTGAACCCGTTTTTTTTGCAGTTGAAAGAATGGAAACTCTCATTATACATACAACATGCATTTGTTTATTATTATTGAACTGCTTATTTAAATGCTGCTGAAGTAGAAACACCAAAACACAATATTGATTTATTTTGGAAAGTATTGGTCATGTTGTCACATCTAAACAGTATTTAAAACCATCAGAAGTTTTTATGTTCTAAAAATTGTCATGATTCTATGTGTATTTCATAAGTTGTCTTTGTTATAATGTGACAAAGAAGAGGAACTTTTTCCTGAATCATCCAGTAGGCCTATTGATAACAATAGAATCGATAAGACAGATAAATCATTTTCTCTGAGGTGAATTGTGGCAGGTTATTATCCGAGAGGACATTGTAGGCAACAATATTGGCCTCTTTGTTACCTGCATGATACTTTAATTGATTTTGATATTTGTCATTTATTCCGCATGTTATGTATACTTGTAAAACGATGTTCTTGTATAATTATTTTGCATTAATTACCACGATAATGAAGCTTAAATTCAGAAGTCTGTACCCTGTTCTCACATTGATTAATTTTGTCTAATTGTTCTCTTTGTATGTTATAATGGTTATGTACCATCTTTATGAATGGAATAATTTAACTTAAGCTGTTCAGATCTGGTGTTTTAAAATTTCCATGTGGTCCACAATTCAACTATGGGCTATTGGTTACGAAATTTAGAGGACCACTCCATAGGAATGCAGCATTGCTATTGGTCAATTTTTTGGTTTTTACTCATTTTATTTATATGATTATTATTTGTCATAGAATGAAAGCCAGTTAAGCTATTGGTCAATTTTTTTGGTCTGAACTCATTATGTCATAGAATGAAAGCCAGTTAAGCTATTGGTCAATTTTTTTGGTCTGAACTCGTTATGTCATAGAATGAAAAACAGTTTAGCTATTGGTCAATTATTTTGGTCTGAACTCGTTATGTCATAGAATGAAAACCAGTTTAGCTATTGGTAAATTTTTTTGGTCTGAACTCATTATGTCAAAGAATGAAAACCAGTTTAGCTATTGGTCAATTTTGTACTTTGAACCAACCAATTAAATGCTTTTGTTCATTTACTTAGTCCTTTTGCTCCATTTTTTTACAGTCTGTCTCTATCTTGGTTTTATCCTTAAGGTTTGTTTATTTTGTTACTTATGCTATTGAAGTTGGCTGTTTTCTTGTTTGAAACTTTCATCTTGAATGTCACCTCACCAACAGCCATGGTTGTTTTGCGAATTCCAGCTTTAACAATGAAGGAAGACCCCAGTTGTACCCTGATTAGAACCACAGACCTTTCATAAGCTAGCTGGTCAGCTTCACAAGTCATGTATGAAATTTGTCATGGGTGAAATTTGAACTCACAGCGGTTAGTGGCTAGTGATCACTAGTCAGAGACTATAACCAGTTAACCACGGAGGCCCCTCATCTTTAAATTGTGCATTTTATTGCTATTTTCTATGTTTATTACCCTGTGGTCAAATGAACATGTGATTACCAGCCTATAGATGAATTTGATTAAAATATGAAATAGTATTAAAATCTACAGTCAATAATGTGGTGAGAATTGTCTTCAACCTGATTTTACATTTGCAACATGACAAATGCTTATTAAATTGTTCTGGATTGCTTATTTATTTTTCAAATGTTCATTGTTTTTAATTTGACTTTTGAACCCCTTAGATACAAACTTACAAGCATATACTCGAGATTACATGGTTGTGATAATACAAATGTTCAGATGTAAGCGTTTGTATGATAATCTATATCTGTCCTACTATCAGTTTATGTACCATTCATTTCTGAATAGGTACGCAGTTAAACTTCGAAATATTACAAGCACCCAACCATTTTTTTTCTTTGTTGTGCATAATTTTCAACCAGCAAATAAATACCTCATTATTACTAGCCCCATGTTTATATCGGGCATTAAGTCTGTTCCGATGAATTTTCAAGATAATGAGGTTTTACTGTATGTATAATTGACACAACCTTCAATTATGTTTATCATTGATCAAGGTCAAGATGAATTATTTGAGATTGGTCACAAAGTAAGTGATTGTTATAACAAGGTGGTTGTAATATTGATATGGTTGCTATGTGAAGTTTCACTGTATTGTCATATAGTATAATATTGATTGAAAATATTGTTAACTAGCAAAATACTGAAAAATATACCCATGCTTCACACAAAGTTTAACATTATTACAGTGCCTGCTAATCTAGTGGCTATATCATGTCTTGTTCATTTTTAAACTGATATATTTAGAATGGATTGTGTGTAGGAATGTCTGCAGTGAGAGGCTAGTGATTACCAGTCAGAGACAATAACCACTCAATCACAGAGGCTCCCAAAACCTCATCCTAACGGAACAAAGACCGCAGCAAAATAACAACTTACCAGTGTATTTATCAGCTTGGGAGACTATGAACACTTTCTGACCAGATCCAAGGTTATTAATCATCACCTTGGCATTGTGCATATATTATTTTATTCTTATTTTATATTTCCAGGAACTAAGAGACCCGGAGATTTGTTCGGTGCGGCTGGTGTTACTAATTTAATGATAAGAGTGACCTTTAAGAATGACACCACACCGCAGACCTTCTCTGCTCTGTATCAGACCGTTGATCCAAGTAAGTGCTGAACTGAGTTCTGATTTCGACAGTGTGGGTGGGGTACTTTCCGGAACATTCTTCATAATTTCAATGTAACATGTACACTAAGGCTTCCATTGAAAAATGAGGCCTTTATGCACTGTTGTTTTCTATAAAGTGGCTTATTTGGTTTATTGATTATTAAATATACTGTCACTTACATGGCAGATTTTATCCGCTGGGGCAAAATTTACTGTTTTGTGATTTTATTGTTACTATTTACTTCAAACTCTAATTATTACAGATCATTACAGGTTTGAATCACCAATGGTCTTATAGAAATGACTAGTGGTGAGCTTGATATAGTTGTGACAATGGTGATTTTTTTTGGTATATGTGTGTTTGGGCCTATATCTGTCTGGATTATGCTTGTCCAGATCATTGCTCTGTCATTAGAAAGGGGATTTTATAATAATGTGGCACAAATTTCACCATAATGAGATGGTGCATTGCACCTAAGGTCCGTTTGTGTAGCTCGCTAGTCAAGGTCATACTTGAAGGTCATAAGGTAAAAAAATGGTCTTAAATTGCTTGTCCAGACCATTATAATACAAGTTCTTCATCTCTTGATAATAGCAGACTTGACATGTTGCCTTTGGGCGTCTGGTTTGGGATTTTTTCTGAAGGTCATTTATATTGAAAAAATACTCTCATCACACCAGTCTGTCATTAGACTGGTACATTGGTGTTATTTCTGGATATTTTTTTAATACATTATTTCAAAAGTAGACAGATATGTATGTGTATAAAACTACTAAAGTTGAATAAGTTAATTTCTGATTGACAGGATGTAGTCTTAGTACCATAATATAAAGGAATTGAACAAGGCTTTATTTTTGTACAATATTTCATGCTGGGATGTTTTTTGTATATTCAGGGTGCAGCGGAAGTGTTACTGCAGCGAAAGCCAGTAAATCTTTGTCTGTCCCAAAAGGTAACCAATTTCCAATGACATGTTATATGCAGATAAAAGCGGACGATGGTAAAGTTTATGTTTCTGGACAGGAAACTAGTAATTTGGCTTATGGAGTTGATTCATTTGTGTTCTATGATGGAAATTCTGCACAAGGTTCTATCTTAGGGACACTTGGAGAAGGTTTGTATTTTATAGTACTACCATGTTAAATATATCTTTTATTTATTCAGTTTGTTGGATACCAACCAGTATTTTCCTGCTTTTCTTCAAGCAGACAATTACATCCTCTTGTAAAGTCATTTAAAGGTCAAGGTCAAATGACTGGATTTTAATGTTTAGTTAAATTGTTACAGAGGTAAAACATAATTGATATAAGTGTGATGTATTATTATACAGTTTTTGTACAAGCATAGTCATTGGTCAATATCATTACTGTCCATATAAATCAACCAATCAGAGGCTTTGGTTCTTAAACTAAGCTTGAACTCTCCAGTTTCTTTGTGTGAGATCGATATTTTGGATAATGTTTCAGGTTACAACTGGTTTGTCAGCAGTGGTAGTTCAATGACTGTTGTAGCCAACCTCGGAGCACAAACCAATCGTAACAGTACTTTGAAGTACAAGTCGGACAGTAAGTTGAACTCTTTAGTGAAAGGAGTTGAATGTAATTATCTGCTGTATAAGGCCAGAAAAAATAGTTTTGTTTATGGCTACCTGACCGAAACAAGTCTTTTGTTCTGACCCTAAATTTCTAACAACAAAAACAATATGAAAATATTTTAGAACAAATTGTACCTCCAACGTATGAAAGATAGTTTTTCAACCTAATTATCTGAATTTCATTGGTCCAGTAACTGTAGACTTGATCTGTTCCAGCCTAAGTGGTATTTGTATGTGCCTTAAATTTGTACATTTTTGCAAAAAAATGTCTAAGATTAGAATTTGTGTTGTTATTTTGCCATTGTAACAAAAATGATAGATAATTTCTGCATTTCAGTTTTTGTTAAGCGTTGATGACAAGTCAACATAATGTAAGGCCAGAAAAAAATAGTTGTGTGTCTGGTTACCCAACCAACCTTATTTTTTGGTACCAACATTAAAGTTTCTAACAGCAAAATAAAAAATTGCCACCAATTACGAAAATATTTAGGGATGAACTGTGCCTCAAAAGTAAGAATGGTATGCTTAGAAAAAAATACAAAAAGTTTCGCAATCTACCTACTCCAATTTTTTGGTCAAGTAACTGAAAACATCATAACTTTTTTTTCTGGCCTAATATTGTATAAAACATATCAATGCATACAATGAACAATATGATTGATAGGTTGACAAGCTAAAATACACATATTTCTGTGAGCTATCAAACTTTTTGCCCAGTCCTTTTTGTATTTCTGAAATTATATGCTTATGTGTACATGTATATACTATGTATTTACTATATGTAAAATAAATAACAAAACTCAATATAATATAATTTATTGCATTTTGTTAAAATAATTTTTGGATGTTGCTTGCATTTCAGAATTCAGTATGTACTATGTCCTTGGGAACAAGTCTTTGGTAGTAGATTTTGATGGTACCTTTGTGGGGAAAGACGAGGTCATGTTACAATATGTGAGCAAGGATCCAGCTAAACAAAAGGTGTAAAAACATCACTTTTACCGAATAAGGAGCTTTCTTAAATTTATGTGAATATTCATTAATATTTAGCCTTTTAGCTCCATCAATTACCACAAATCTAGGTATATGAATCACTCTGTATGAGGCCGCAGTCATTTTCCATTGGTTAGTGCACTGGACTTGTAACCTGGAGACCCGGTTTTGAATTCCGGGTGTGGCAGGTCATACCCTTCTATGAAAAGTTGACGAAAATGTTGATTTTCTTCCTTATGTGGAGAAGTTGCCAGCTCCTTATAGAAGGGTATGTTAGTACTGGTTAGTATACAGTCCATGAAAATTGGTTAGATAAACCGGTTGCCATATATGACTGAAGAATTGTTGAAAAATGGCATTAAACCTCAGTGACAATACGTCACATAAAAACAATAAAAAACCAACTACCATGAAACCTGGTATATGAATCATTCCGTATGATGACATTCCAATTAACCAGGAATACAATTAAAGAATATATTAAGGGCCTCTGTGGTGGAGTAGTTATGGTCTAAGATTAGTAATCACTAGCTTGGGACTAAATTGCACGTGTGTCTGTCCAGCTAGCTTATGACAGATGGTTGGTACCACCAAGGTGTATGCATGGGGTCTCCCTTCTCTGTTGAAGCTTGAAAAATCTGCAAATGACACTGACCAAATGACCCTGACCAAGTGGATGCTCGTACAATGTAAAACCTCTGAGGTATCTAATTTCAGGTGAAAATTGAAGTAATTGGTAACTCTACTATCACAGATGCTGTTGTGACTGTCCTGTGTGACCATGGTATGGTGATGTACAAGTTTAAGTAAGTTTTAACTTTTTACATCATTTAGAAACAATCTATTTGTTTCTCTATGGGCTGAGAAATTCATCTGTTTTGCATTAGATCAAACAAAATATAATTTGATGTAAAATATACAGTTGAATGTTTTTCATCATGAGCCAAAATTTCCAAGTTTTTTTTTGTGCTGTTCCAAGCTGAATTGGTTTTCATTGTTTCCATAGCACCATGCTTATGTTTTCTGGTTTTTGAAATATTTTTGACTTTCACCCTTTGAAAAATAATGATGAATAAACTTTTATGTAAACTATGATGTCTAGTGTTCTATGCATGATTATTCTATCATGCACTTAGGTATAAGCCAATATAATGCTGTTACTTGTATTCAGTTCATTATATGAATGTTGATTTTTACCATTATAAAGCACAAACAGCTTACTTGATTTGGTAGTGATTAAAGTGAAAATTCGATTTCCAAAATGCAGTTTGACAAAACAACCTTTGAAAGTGAATTTTATGTGTTCTGTATAATGTCTTTCAGAGGTGATTCAGCTCTGTTTCCTGTTGTAATGCCGAGTTCTCGTGCCATGGTGATGATTAATAACCTTGGAACTGGTCAGAAAGTGTCCATAGTGGCTGAAGCTGTTACAGACACTGGTAGACTTTCATTTTTCTCAATCTGACTCTGTGGTTTCGCTAATTTGATTCTGGATGTAATTTCTTGGATTTCATGGGTCGGCTCATACACGAAATAAAATAATACTGTGATATCAGTCAACCATCCAAAAATTGTAAATAACCGAAATTGTTCTACTTAAATAAACTTTCATTGTCATCTGGTTGATGGGTCTTCTCATGGTATGCCTGAGGTTTTCCTCTAGTGTTAAAGCTAGAATAGTCCCCAAATGACTATGGTGTGATAGTAAACTCTTGAGTAAAAAAAGAATAGGATGAGGCTTTCTTTTGGTACAGTTAAACTTTTTCCCATACACAGTAAAATCTCGATATAAAAATCACTTTTGGGACCTGAAAAAATGGTTCTAATATTGAGAAGGTCTTTATCTCTAGGTGACATAAGGAGGAAGTATTAAAAATGTAAGTGATCATTGTAATGAGGTGGTCATATTGTTGATGTGGTTACTCAATGAGGTTTCACAGTATTCCATTTCTAGTTCTGTCTAATGATGATGATGTTTGAATACTTTTAATGACTCACATTTAACTATATTGTAGATTGTAACCAACTGTTTACTGGGAAGTCTGGACAGATATCGTTATCTCCAAGTAAAACAAAGTCCTGCAATGTGGTCGTTAATGCAGGTAATGTACCTAATATAGATTAAGTAATATAGATTTAAACAATTACCCGAAGAGCCTTCAACACTTTTTAGGTTGTATTGTTGATGTACATAGTTTTTCAGGCCGATACAATGTAGTCCTCAAGCTTTGACATTGACTGTGAGCCAGTCTGTGTTAACCCTTTACCAATTAATTTAAGACAACAAAGTGGCAAAAGAAGCTATTACTCATTACAAGCAATGGCTTCTTATGCCACAATGTTTTCAAAAGTAGTCTGCTTCAGATAGGGGAAATGCAGTATTATGAGGCAAATGGTGCATCTCATACAGCTATGACACGTTTTCATTTAAAATCCAGCAGATTCATTTGTTCACTGAATTTTGCTTGTACTAAGTGTTTAAATGTTTTTACTTTCAAAGTCAATCTAGGATTTATTGGCCAATTCTTTCCTAATAAAAAAGTAACCAGTCTGGTGGTAACTAAGGACGTGTGCCTGGTTTCTATGTATGAAGTACTCAAATGCAGAGGATGCTCCATAATAAACCCGAGTTGTATTAAAATGATATGTTTACTGAAATTAATGAAAACTTTTCTACATTACAGCGGATGATGTTATCCTAGATTTGAGCTCAGTGAATTTATGTAAAACAGGGAAGTTAGAGATTTATCAAGGTGCACTGAAAACATCAAAGAAAGTAGCGACACTGACTGCTGGTAATCTGTATCCTGTTATACCACAGATGAAGTTTCCTTTTGGATCTGGACCTAGGTATAGTAATGATTGATCAACAAAAATTAACAAATCCACTACTTGTATGTGCTAGACCACTTAGCTCAGTCAATGGAAGACTCATTGGTTTATTTTGGGAAAAGAAAGGAAGGGTTGTTTCAAAAGTGCATTGTTGCTCATATAATAATTATGATGTTAACTAATTGTGGTTGACTACAAAAATTACACTATCTTGTTCAGAGAGATTTCTGGGTATGTTTGATGGGTAAATGATCATTTTAGATTTTGAGAAAATCTTATTTACTGCATTGTCACTTAATGATCATTTGTTTTATACTCAAAAAGTTTATAGGATTTATATTCAGATATCCTAATTTTACAGATACAGTAATACTCTGTTATTACGAGCATCAATATCACAAGCACACGACTTATCTCGAGGAGTTTTTAAAGTCCCTTCAATATTTAGTTATTAGTTGTGAGTAATTTTCAACCAACAAACAAACACCTCATTATTAAGAGCACCACGTTTATCTCGAGCATTTAGTATGTTCCGTTGACCCATCGAAATAGCGAGGTTTTACTGTATTTCTATTTTTGTCATACAGTTGACATGTTTCTTCTGTTAACATACATCTTTTGTATACTTATTTCTACCATCATGTCTGTTGTTGCCTTTTCTTAATCTTTTGATGAGGTCTATGTTTGTAGTGTGGCGGGATACAGTAATGTCCCCAATGTAACATATATGATCATTTTATCTGCAGTAAAAACTCTTTAATATGACCCAAAAAATCGGTTGTAACAATGAGGTGGTCTCATTATCGAGTGGAATTACAGAGGAGTTATTGACAGCCAGTTCAAAGTAAATTGTCATCATGAAAAAAGGTGGTTGTAATATAGAGATGGTCACTATGTTTGGTTTTCCTGTCAGCCCATCCAAAGAAAGTTGTCATTATAAAAAGGTGGTTGTAATGTTGAGATGGTCACTATGTTTGGTTTTACTGTCAGCCCATTCAAAGAAAGTTGTCATTATAAAAAGGTGGTTGTAATGTTGAGATGGTCACTATGTTTGGTTTTACTGTCAGCCCATCCAAAGAAAGTTGTCATTATAAAAAGGTGGTTGTAATGTTGAGATGGTCACTATGTTTGGTTTTACTGTCAGCCCATTCAAAGAAAGTTGTCATTATAAAAAGGTGGTTGTAATGTTGAGATGGTCACTATGTTTGGTTTTACTGTCAGCCCATCCAAAGAAAGTTGTCATTATAAAAAGGTGGTTGTAATGTTGAGATGGTCACTATGTTTGGTTTTACTGTCAGCCCATTCAAAGAAAGTTGTCATTATAAAAAGGTGGTTGTAATGTTGAGATGGTCACTATGTTTGGTTTTACTGTCAGCCCATTCAAAGAAAGTTGTCATTATAAAAAGGTGGTTGTAATGTTGAGATGGTCGCTATGTGAGTTTTTTCTGTATTTTAAATGAAAGTATGTATTGTGCTCTTTCAGGTTGGTCTGGACTGATAGTAATAAGACTTGTACTGAACCAACCATTGTAGGAAGATACTGGACTCAAAATGATGGTATTTATAAAATATTCATTGTTCGGTCAAACTGCGGTGATAAGACCACCTTTGGGACTGAATATTTGGTCTTCATACTGAGGTGGTCTCATTATTAAGTTGAAAGATGAAGGAAATATTGATCTTACTTTGAAGTTATAAAATTTCAGTGAAGTCTCCAAGCACAAATCTCAATTCCACCTTCAAAGTATCACTTGTCGGGGTTGTTGATTGGAGGGAATTGATACATTCGTGACAGGTGTATTTTATCATGTGTATATGTGCCTTTTACCACCATTTCTTGGAGGGAATCGGTCTTTGGAGGTGAAGTTACGGGAGGGAACACTGTATTATGGTTGAAAAGATAGTGATGATTAATGTTTTGAATACATATTTAGGTCAAATATACTGTCACAGTAATGTATCAATAATATCATTATTGTCTGATCATATTTAACTTCGAAACATTAGAAGATAAAACACGAGATTTGAGCTTGGAGACCGATCTCAAGTTTTATAACCTCAAACCCTGGTCAGAGATGCGTGATTGTTGTTAGGATTGATGATGAGGACCACAGGGGGCTAGCACGTTTAAGAAATGGAGTATTATGGCGTATTAGGCATAAAATGGCCACATTGACCAAAAACATGTATATCATATATATACATATACAACGGTTGCAACATCCAAAATGACAGTTTCTGCATCACGTTTGTTTAAAACTATGTAACTTTTTAAGGAATCGCTCAAATTTCAAATAACAAGTGTCTACAGATAGCTAATACATTGTACTACACATAACCAGTAAGCACTTTGTCCAATTCAAAACGATGAAGCAGATATTTAATCTTTTTCCTCCAAAAAATCATCAATTTCGTTTAGTCGAACGTGACCTTGCAACACCAAATTGATCAGAATTGACATACTAAATAACCTGCTTCATTGTTTTGAATTGGACCAAATGTTTATTGGTTATGTCTGTCATAGTATTTACATGGGATTTTGTTGTTAATCTTTTAGTCAAATAAAAACTGTGGAAACTGTTTAATCAGGACTAGTGTGGACCAGGGGACAAGTCTGGGTGAAGAAAAGTTTTATTTTCAGACAAAATGAACTAACTTCTTTTCACAAATTATTAAAAATAAAGTCAGTGACTAAAAATCTGTTCAGACTTAGATTTTCAAATTGTACGTTCCACTGTAATGATTTCAATGATCTATGTTTCAGCTGCTACATGTGGAACTCTTAGCTCTGGTCTGACGGGCACGGTCTCGACCCCTAATTTTCCAAATCAGTATCCTCTCAATGTAAAGTGTAACTGGACCCTTCCTGCACAGAATACCTCTATGATGTTTTTGTCTGTCAACAGTATGCAGTTCAACTCTCAACAAAACATGTCATTACAGGTTTGAAATTTTCCGTGGATCTGCTGATTCCCACATGGGGGCCTTTTTTGGCTCATCTTTTATCAAAGAAAAAGTCAAACTATTATGATCACTTGGTCATCTTTGTCATTGATAGTTGCCATCATTATTGTGCAAAAACTTTAATGTAGCCCATTATTCAAATGCTACCAACACATCACTTGCAATACTTGATTATCACGACAAGGCACAGTTGCAAGACAAGGGGCATTATTCTGAACAAATGTCACATAAAAACGAACAATTGTTCAGAAATTTGATTCAGAGAAAATTGACTTTAGTTGAAATTGTTCGAATTTTATTAAGTCGGTATATAAGTACCTTTGTACATCTCTGATGGATCAATTGATACAGAATTTTGTTAAAAACTTGTTGAGTGCGTGACTTTTAATGGACAAATTATAGATAGGTACCATAAAAGAGCGTGTTTACCTGTAACAATTTTGTTATTTGTCTTCTTATGTGTGGTGATGCTGTCTGTTGCTTGTGGAGGATAGGGGTACTCAGTAATAATGGATAATAAATAAGTAGCCTGGTGTAGACGGACCGACAAACATACGTAAATGATATTCTGAATTAAAGCACTCTACCAAATTAATCATTTCTCATTTTATTGTCTGACAGAATTCTTCTACTGGTGTTATACTGGCGATGTTTAATGGTACAGTATTGCCCAACGATTTGATAATACCCAACAAGAATCTATCGATGGTGTTCTTGGCTGGTCAAGCAGTAAATGGTGTAACTCTAACACAAGCTGGACAGGGAGCCCAGATCTCATACAAAGTGTTAAGTAAGTGGATACTAAGCTGGAACAATCGAGGGTATCGAAAAATGGATCACTTGTATTGGTTACTGTGTATTGACCCCTTTAAATTTCAGTTGAAACTTTGTAACTTATTTGTAATTGTGTAATTATTATTAATCAATGACAATGTGGAGGTCTCCCAGTCACTGACAGCAACCATTTATTAAACCCTGCTTACTGTTCAAATAAAGCATCAGAAGTTTCCGAGGACCTTCTGCAAAATTCACTAACTCCATAAGAGCTTGTAAATTTATTACATTATTGTGTAGTTTGTGTAAGTGTGCCTTACTAGACCGATTACTTTCTTATTTTACACAGTAGTTACGTATAATTAACAGGACTCACAAGGTAACGTGACTCTGACTTTTGTTCAGTAAAAGTATGCCTCTTCGTAACTACATATTTTGTCAATACAATTGTTAATGATGAAACTCATGCTTTAATGAAAGTTTGTCAGTAAGATAGTTCTCCTGTCTTAAAACTTTTAATTGATATGTTGAATTGTTCAAGAACGAATTTTGTATCTGCAACAAGAAATGTATTGTTTTTGTGTATTTGTGTGTTATTTGCTCTTAAAGGTTTA
Organism: Lutraria rhynchaena; assembly: GCA_008271625.1. Classification (NCBI taxonomy): domain Eukaryota; kingdom Metazoa; phylum Mollusca; class Bivalvia; order Venerida; family Mactridae; genus Lutraria; species Lutraria rhynchaena. The sequence continues at coordinate 10,434,060 of VIBL01000001.1, read as the reverse complement.
CTTCTGGCAAAATTTGTGTAATATGATGTAAATCTAAATTAATGTACTTTCAGCTTGTGGTGGACTGGTTAAGAATGGCTCTGCAAATATATCTGTACCTCAGTTGAAGAACCAGTCCATTGAATGTATCTGGATCATTCAAGTACCTGAAAATGGTACCAAAAAGTCTGTGAACATAGTCTCTGCTAACTTTACTGTGTTTGGGTACAAAAATGCATCAAAGTGAGTCAATTTACCTTAAGATGTTATTTTTTGCGATTTCAATATGAAATAATACTTTATATTAATCATATATGTCTGCCAAATTTTGCCCTTAAGCAACATTTCGATCAGAATACTATTAAAACCTATGTGGATTTATTCCTGATTTGGTAGCCTGTGTAGAGAACTTGAATTTATTGAATGTGGCATTTAGTATTTTTTATTTTTCTGTGAACATGTTGTGTTGTTTCAGTGGAAACCTTGAAGTGCATGATGGGGGTTCCCTCCGTGACTCTCAGATGTCTGTAAATCTTACCAGGAAGAATGCTACTAATTTGAAGAGCAGACGGAACATCATGTTGGTCAGATACACGTACACAAATGCAACAAGCGGACCATTTGGTGTTAACATATCTTACGTCACCTTCAGTAAGTTCAAAAGACTTCAGAAAAACTATTGTTAAGACTAAAATTTTCTTTGAAATTCTAAGAAATATCCTCTCCTGAATTATTGGTCAGATATCAATGTTTCAAGACAGTCACTAAAATGTGTTTTGTCCGCATACAGTCATGCATGCCTCTGACTTATAATCACAAATCTCTCACCACTGTGAGCTCAAATCCCATCTGGGACCATACAAATTTCACATGTGAGGAAGCTGTCCACCTAGCTTAGGAAAAGGTGATGGTTCTACTCAAGTGTATGCCTGTGATATTCCTCAACTATTTAAGCTGGAAAAGTTGCCAAGTGACCCTGTCTGTTGGTATGATGTTAAACCCAGTAAAAAAATGCAAATTTATGCCAATTTGGTCTTCTATGCAGAAGTGTATTTGATATGTTGTATCAATAAACCTATGCTAAACAGTTACTATTATTTACACAGTTGACTTTATTCACAGGTGGATATTAATGCAGGTTTGAGTGTACATTTGTTACCGGCGATTTTTCCTTCTTTGTTTGGGTCCGGTAAACGGACCCTTCCCAATCGAAAATAAAGACATTTTTTCCCAATACCCGCGAAAAAATCCCTATTTTGGCATTACACTGCACATTTTTTCCCAATTGGACCAAACCCGGACCCTTGCCAAAAATTTCAAAAAAATAAATGGTTACTCGCATTCTGTATTAAAAGATGTTGACCTGATTGTATGCGTAGAACTGGTGGATGTAATTGCTGTCTGGTGTTTTACAGCACAAACACATATAGATGGCTGCAGACTAATTCAGTTAAGACAGCTTATGGAATATATGAATAACAAAGCCTATGAGATGAAATAGGGACAAATGACATTACTAACAAAAGAAATTTCTGTATCATTTTTTAAGTCTTTGATGATATATAAATGGTCTACTTTTGTCACAGAATAGAATCAAAACAAACCAATTTTGCAGATTATTATTTGTTGGAGCCCTCAGTCTTCCTTTAGAGAATCAGCTAAGTGTTGTGATTGATTTTTTTTAGATTGTAACACAAGCATGCAGTGTGATAATGGAATTTGTATGCATCCTGAGTGGTTGTGTGATGGCCGTCCACAATGTGCTGATGGTAAAGATGAGAAGAACTGCAATGGGTCTCAACCTATTCCCCCAGTAACCACTGTAGCACCAGCTCCTAAAAAAGACAACTCGAAGAAAGGTAAGTGACATTCATGTACAGTACAACATTTTTTGGTTCTCCTGTTAGCAAAGTGCTCTGCTTATTGATAGATTTTAAACTGTTGGGGTAGAATAAGCTGTAGGTTGTAAGTGAGACTGTTATTCTTGTAGTCCTGCTGGGGGTAAAATGTGTTGTATGTTGTACAGTGCTCCCTCTGAAGAGCAACAGTTGTCAGTGTCACGAGAAAGTTTTGTTCTTCGGAAGGAGTTGTTGTTCTGAGGGAATCGATATATTTGCGACAAGTGTTCCTTGTTATGCATATGTGTGCCTTTTACTGTCGTTTCTTGGAGGGAACCGGTCTTTGGAGGTAACGTTATGGGAGGTAGCACTGTATGAAATTGTTATTCCTGTAGTCTTGATGGTAAAATGATTCTTCTGTTATATACATGTAGTTTGAAACTGTTGCTGTCAAGTATTAATTCTGTGATAAAATTAAGCACAAGTACAGTAATGTACGAGATTCATGTACATGAAATAAGCTGTTGAATACTTGTCATGCTTCAAAAGAGATAGGTTTTCTACAAATTCAGTGTTATTGATAAATCATTTTTGCTTTATAGGATTGTAGTTAGTGCATTGTCTTTTTGATTTAAATTAATGGAATAATAATGATAATAAGAATATTCTGTATAAAGACAACACAGACCATTGGCCGATCATCTTTGTGTGGCTCTTACATAAATCTGTTGTTGCCATTGCAGCGCTCTCGATCTCCCGAATTTGGGGCCAAAATTCAGCCCCATTCCCCCACCTCTGGAATATACTTTTTCCCGTATTTTTGGTAAAAATCCCCCTACCTATTATATCAATTAGGCTTTTGAAGTTCCCCTGAAACTGAAAATGACGTGAAATTCCCTACACACCAGGCCCCCCCTGGCCCCAGTCCCTCAAAGGAGAAAGTATTAATGAACCTGTGATCGAAATCATTGATCTTTGTTCAATTTTGAGGATTTATTTTAGGGCCATGTACTGCGTAGGAAAGAAGTCCTAATATTTCATACATTTAACAGAAAATGGTTTCAATTTGAAAGTCTTATTTCATTTACAGTGCCTGGGTTCTGGATTTTTGTGTGCCTGATGCTTGGAATTGTGGTCGGAATCATTCTTACTGTGGCTGTCCCACGATGCATTAAGAAGTTCCGTCAGAGGGGTATGTCTCGAGCAAGTAACTATGGCTCACTCCACGAGGACACGTAGAGAGATTGAAAATAACTTCTACAGCTAACCATTCTTTGAACTGAACCCTGGAGATTAAGAATGTGGATAATTTCCCCAAAATATGAATATTTTATTACTTTTACTGATAAATTTTGCATTGATTAGAGGAATTTGTTTTTGATTTAGGTGAGCACTAAAATATGGTCATTAAATTGTTAAATTTGAATCTCTTTTTATCGCTTATTGTGCCATTTGTATTGTATTTTATGGACTAAGATTGTCTTAGCATGGTGATATATTGATACAACATATCCAATTGCTGTTGATTGGTTAAAACTAAACCTAAAAATGTTTGGTTCTAACATTTATTACAATGTGAATTTTGATATCTGGTCTCAAGTGGGAACTGTGAAACAAGTTTAAAAGTATATAAATGAAAAAATCATAGCCACTTATGTCTCTTTCATCTTTCAGTAAAATTATTGGAAAATTATATAATTCATTATCGACGTTTATCACTTATGAAATTAGATCTGGACAATTTTTTTAAGAAAATCGATTTTGAAACCATAATTCTATGTAGCTTTGTTCAATACTTTAAGTATTTTTCTTACAATTTTGACTGGTAATTACAATTTCTATTCAGTAGTTAAAATTTCACTTGGAGTTTAAATGATTTTTATGAGCTGGCCTGCAGATCATGGTACTATGATTCTGCACTTATGGCTCCACATGAATTATATTTCTATGAACAAACACATATGTCTGAATACTGTGTGCTAATAACTTTATGTGAGATTTGATCAATTTTATATTTAACATACTTACTGTAAACTTTCTAATCCAATCTTTGTGTACACTTCATGCTTTCATGTATAATTTACCAGTACTTTGTCGCTAATTTTGTTCTATGCTGTGAACTACTGTATCACAGATTAGGTGCCTCATACAGGACTTGAGCCATGATCTGCCGTATTCATATTGTCCAGCAATGATGCAACTGTTACTATGGTTACATGACTGCAATCCAGGCGTTTTGATTGATGCAATATTTAGTTCTAACAATAGATTTTCACTTTTAAATGTAGAACCAGTCTGTAGCCATAATAGAGAACAATCAATTAGGATATGTTATAACTTGTTGTAGGCACGCTAAGGCACGATTTATCACCATCTTCTTCTTTGTATTTGTTCTGTTTTATAACAAATGTGAGTTATATGCAGTATATATATATTCACCATGCTTATAACATTTGACGATGTATGATTCTACTATGCTTATTACACCTGAGGGTATTTTTGTGTGTGTTGTTTATATTGTTTGATCTGATCAGTAAGAACATTTTTGTATAGATCTGAAGTTTGTGTTTTATTGATTACTTTGTTAAATGCAAACCTTTACACCTGCAAACCTTCTTCTGATTATAATGGTTCTTCTACCTTTTATGGAGTAAGATCTTTGGAATGATTTTTGTTTTTTTGTTTTTTGCTGCATTTTTACAGATTTTGTATCATTTTTTAAAAATGGATTACAGTATTTTGTTATCTAGGTAGATTTTTTATAAATTAATTACATAGAATTATTTTTCTGATTAATTGGTGTGAGTTCACTGCTAAACTTTTTTTATCTTAAATTTATTTCAATTATTAGGAAAAAATCATTCAAGACTGAAAATGATATTTTATTTTAGTAATATTTTGTGTTTGAGAAAGTTTATGGAATTATAAAAATAAAAAAATAAAAAGAAATAGTGAAATGTGTGGGATGAGATTATATCATTAATTGAAAAGTAATTGCTTGATGAACAAATGTGTATTAAAATGCATGTACTCAGGCTGTATGTTTTTTTGTTGAAGTACATATGTTTATCTAGTATTATATGTCCACATATTGCTTATTTACCTTATACTTATTTTTGCGTATGTTAGAATACTCACACTATATAGGGTAGAAGGAATATTTTAGTTTTGTTAGATACGTAGTTGTGTTACCTTGTTTTACAAAGTTTGGTCTATGAAGCTTAAGGGGACTGAACTCTTCATGAACATCTGTGTTATAGATCTGACAGATTTGACATGTATTTTATTTGGTTTGATTTAATTTTCTAATCATGTAAAAATTAAGTAGACATCTGACTATTTGTCTGAGTCTATTCTTATCTCCCCTTGGCTGTTTGAAAGGGCTGTTTCTGGTTTTACAATGTTAGGCCTTCCTTAAAAAATTTTTGGTTTGCAATGATGCGACAAAAGCTTTTTAAAGTTGGTAGATAGGTAGATATTTTTGTTAACATTATATGACTATATTGAAAAGGAACTACTGGTATATTAAATGAAAAATAAAAAAAACAACATTTTTTGAATGAGTTTGATGTATAAATGCAAACCGACAATTTTTTAAGGATGGCTTCACTGTTTGTATTTTTAAGCACATTATCTTACTAACATTAGGGTTCATGGTTTACTTTGGGTTGTATTATATTACTAACTTGTATTATGTTTATATATTTAGCTTTTGTTGCTTGATGATAGTTTTGCCACTTCAAGTGTAGTCAGAGATTTGGATCATGCTTTTTTAGATATTTTGTCATTTAGACGTCAATTTCTTCCCATTATTCATTTTTTAGCTTGTCTGTTTTGACGAAAAAGTAGTGCTATTATGATTGCTGCATCGTTGTTGTCGTCATTGTTGTGCAAAATCTTTAATATAGCCCATTACTCAGTCACTTTAAAAGATATCAACACAACACTTGGAATACTTGTTTATCTTGAAAAGGCGCTGTTGTAAGACAAGGGGCATTATTCTGAAAGATATATTTTTTAAGTAATGGCTCTTCTTAATTAAGAATTTTGATTAAAATTGCTTATTAAATAGAATTATGTAAAACAGACAAGCATTGGCGCCGCTCCGTTAATGTAGACTACTGTCATTCAGAGTAATATAGTAACGTTTTTTTATTAATTTGGTGCAATTTTTGTCAAATACTCAAGAATTTCCTTTGTATTAGGGTAATGGTTAGGTTTTACTGTATAGTCTTGGTATCATGTGATTGTAAAGGATTTAATCTTATTGTTGTAGTAATTAACAAATAATTAAGGATTGATTCCCTTTTCACAGTCAACTAGCACTGTTTTAAGGCATCTCCAGTACTGTAAGTGTTAACCAATCTTAAATATTGTCTATCTTAAGAACGTCCTAATTCTGAAGTACCGGTAATCGCCTAATGAAATGTAAGTGTTTTTTTTCTGCTAATAAAGATTTTTAAAGCATTATCTTTAATAAATACATTCCATTGTTCACAATATTGACTCTTCTTTTATGCAAGATATTCATTCTTGTTATTACTTTACCTTCATCAGATAATTGTATTCTTTCCAATTAAGATTTTACAAGTATAGGAGCTGTATATTTGGTAACTATGTTTTGAAATTTATAAAAAAGTCTAATAATTTATTCCTGATATCATACATTATTTTGTATTTTTCTTGAAAAGTGTGATTTAAGCTCAGTGTGATTAACATTCTGCCATTATAGATCATATCTAATTATATTGTTGTCAAGCCAGCTTGTTATGAACTCAACATAACTTCCACAACAGCAGATTACTGTTTGTTTCTGTATATAGGTGATTTCTGTCTGGATCTTAACACTTTAGGGACGTTGTTGTGCTGAAGATCAATTTTCTGTAAATCAAAGTTCAAGGTAATTAGTTGGGTCTTCCTCCTTTGTTAAAGTGTGAAAAGTTGCTGAATGACCTGGACTGTTGTTGTGACATTTAACATCAGAGAAAAAAAAACAAGGAAATTGGAAGGCTTGACATACTGGTTTTGAGTATCTTGCGTGTTTGAAATGCTTTTGAAAAGACATTCCAGGTTCACAGATTAATTTCTTGGTATTTTTTGTCCCCCTTTTTAGCGGATTGTTAGTGGTTCTTTGAAGTTCTCTTGTTATTTTCATGCATTTATCATTAAGACATTTCTACTTATTATACTGAATTATGTCTCTTCACTGTGTCAGGGGGACTTTTGTTCCTGACAAGCTGTTGTTATAGTTGAATTCACTGTGAACTGTTCTATAATGGTTGTATATACTTAGTATATTTATTTGATGGACTGTTAATTGAAATACTGGTCGGCAATGCAGGCTTCTTGAAACTGCTATAATACTTGCCTGACATTTGGTCAGGCAAAGATAGAATTTCTGTCTGACGGAAAGAAATTTTAACATACTGTTGTTTATCTAATAACAGAATGCACAAGAAAAAGGCATACTCTCCCATACCTTCATGATAAACACTCTTGATTGACATTAATTAATACGTGACTAGCTGAAAGCGGTCCTGGGTGAAAAACAAGGGTCCAGTGGTTAATGCGCTGGACTTGTAACCCAGCGATCTGGGTTCAATTCCTGGTTGTGGCAGGTCATTCCCTTCTATGAAAATTTGACAAAAATGTCGATTCTCCTCCAAATATGGAGAAGTTGCCAGTTCCCTGTGGAAGGGTAAGTTAGTACTGGTTAGTATTCTATCCAGGAAAACAGGTGAACCAGTCGCCGAATATAACTTAAAAATCATTTAAAAAACAGCGTTAACCCAGCGACTATGTCAAATAAAAACAAACAAACAAAGTGAACCATTGTGGTATAGATCATTGTGAGTTTTACTCTATCCTAGATCATAGCAAAGTCTTTCCTAGGTACAGTTTCACAAACTACCTATTTTTAATGTAAGAAACGAAAGTTGTGAAACTTGAAACATGAAAAGCAATAGTTTGTTATGATGATGATACTTAAAAAATGGTGATATATAAATATTAACTAGAAATGTGCTATTTTCATGTTGGCCATGTTTGTTTTTTTTGTATTATAGTAAGTGATTGAGAAAAATTACACACAAGACTAAGTCTCCATTGTGTAACTTGAGTTGATTTCTTTAAACTCCCAGAACTGAATTTGTAAATTACTTTTGAACAAAGACTAGGCTAGATGAAAAGTTCTGACTCTGTTAGTTTGAATTGTGTGTTATATGTGTATGATCAAGGTTCAAGGCTATGAAACTTGAGGCTAGTCTCCTAGCTCCAATCTCTTTTTGTCTTTTATTGTTTATTAATTGATTACAGTACAATGATGATGATAATGATACTATATTTTGTCGGCCTAATTGTCTTGATTTTGTGTTTAATTAAACAATTAAAGCTTATTTTTTTTACAATAATATATTTAAATTTGAATTTGTAGACATTACCCATTTTTTATTGGCCTGAACAGAATTGAGGGAGACACATTATTTGTTGGAGACTACTATTCATTTTTTTGCTCGTTGTAAAATACTAGTTTTTGAATCTCATTGAGTAGAAACTCATAATTCACCTTTGTATGATCTGCTGCCTTATTAATAAGCGTATTTATGATCACCAATCACTATTTGTTGTTTATTGTCTGTATGATGTATAAACAGCTATATGTTGATGTCAAACTGTGTTTACTTGACTCTCTTGAATTATTGTTTCATCTGGGGAATTACAAGAGACTTCCAGTGTCAAATGTGTTATCAAAATACTGTAAGTGGCCTTCATGGTCAAGTGATTGTGGTCTCACTAACCAGGGTTGCCAGCACCTCAGATGAATAAAATTCCCTGACCAAATGGAGTTTTTCACTGACCAAAATTACCAAATTTAATAGTCTCCGCCTCCCATACAGCTGTCCAATCCACCCATAAAATCAGATTTTATTCCTTAACAACATGGTATTGCATTATGTAGACAGTTTAACAGCTAAAACATGCTCTATACATCATACAAAGTTTGGTAATTTTAGGTTCAATGAAATACTGAACTACATAGTATGCAAAATAAGCATGTAAATCTAACTAAATTTAACCAAAGAAGACTGCCATAGCCATTACAACTGAAAAATATTTTTTTTGCCCTTCAAAATAATTTTTCCCTGACTTTTCCCTGACTTCAGGATTTTCATTTTTCACTGACCATTTTTCAAAATTCCCTGACAATTCCCTGACCTTGAAAAAATATCAGATTTCCCTGACTTCAAGTCCGCTGGCAACCCTGCAAGCCCCTAACTGCTGTGGGTTCAAATCACACATGGGACAAGAAAAATTTCATACGCAAGGAGGCTGTCTAGATAGATTATGGAAAGACAGTGGTTCTATCCAGGTGTACGCTTGTCTTCTTTCCCCAATGTTAAAGCTGGAAAAGTTGCCAGTTGACCCTGCGATGTTAAAACGTGATTAAAAAAACATGGAAAAATATGCCATAATTGTATAGCGTTTTATTAATTTTATGGATGAGATCGACCAGGGACTTAGTAATACAAAGTGCCTAGATCGGCCTTTCGTAGATATTCAATTTCCTGAGCAATATTCATATGAACATGAATAAATATGTACAATAAACCTTTTCAATTGGCGTAATTAAAACTTTTCACTTTTAAATCATTCTGTAGGCATTTTTTGTCAGAAACAAAAACTACGTGCTTACGCAGCGGGTATCCCACATCCGGTTCAAATACTGAATACATTGAACTCCAGCACTATAACAAAATTTCAAGGACTATTCAAACAAACGTGCCGTCATGGAATTATTCACACGTTTTGTTACCATTAAAAATTATTACGTGAATCACTTCAAGAGGGTTGTTCAATGATATTGTAGTGTTACATGCTCTGAATTCAAGTTATTGGACATTTCAAACAAAGAAAGCACATTTATCAAATGAGCATCATTGTGACATCATGAACATACTAAATCGAGCGTATAGGTGACGTTATTCACAAAAGTAGAACTCATTCTTTAGCTAAGTTTAATCTTCCGCTCAGTCATTTCTATCACTTGTCTATGATAGTATTGTAGTGACGTCTGATATTAATTCTGATTGGTCACTAAGACAATGAACATTTGCGTTAGTACATGTATTCTGCCACTGTAGTGGTACAAGCTTCTTTTCGTAAGTCATATTTGTGTAATATCATATCATTACGATGTATTTCCGCTTACCTTTGATGAAAGTGTTCATTTGTAGCAAGCTAAAGATTACTTCCATGCATTGTGAAGATTCTACATTAGCATTATCTAACAGATTTTTCTTTCAAAACTTGGGTAGCAAAGCATTTCATGCCCCACTTCAAGTGTTTGGAGGGGGCAGTCTCCTCGTCCCTATCCCAGCTTCCAGTGTAAATCTTCAATGGAATCATTCAACTTCTCTGTCAGATCAGTCGGTCAGCTTTGTCACGAGAGCATGGGACAACAGATCAGAAGACCACGTGGTCGTTACCTGCGTGGGGAAGCATATTAAATAGTTCGCGGATGTTTATGTATACATTTTTCTGTAAACCATACTAAGTCATCTGGCGTAACATCGGATTGTTACGTTTCGCAAATGTCGTTACATATTGGACGCCCCATCGTTTCGTATTGAACGCCCTATCGTTAAGTACTGAACCGGCCCGAAACCAGATTTTATCAAATGATTGTGGAAATGAAAATGATTGACAAATCTTTTTTTATTCCGGAGTGAAAAATGCGTAATTTTTCGTTGATTTGCGTGATTGTTATGTATATTTTTATCTATGGTGTTCAAGGTAAGGCACAAGATAATTAAGTTTTTATTTCACGATTTTTTTATCTTGATGGCATAATAACAATACTAAGAAAAATTCTTAATCGAATTAAAGATACATTATTTCTAAGTCTACTTGTTCAACATTGAAACGAGTGTTTTGATTAAAAAAAGACACGGTTCTTACTGTGACATTTATTTTCAGACCAACAACTATACACCAAATGGACAAGATACCCCTCTCTCGATGGTTATGAAGCATTTCCTAGAACGACAGAGACAGCTCGCAGCATTGTCCATTGTGGAACAATGTGTAGAAATGTGTTAAGATGCAAGTCTTTCTTCTATGTAAGCGAGCAACTGACATCCAACTGTCTTCTCCATGATAAAATACTATCAACCAATGCAGAGTTAACGTTGTCAACAGACACACAGTACTATACTGCAAGTAAGTGCTTGATCATTTAAGAGTTCACTCTGAAATACAATTCTACCGAATCCTCATGTGTCATGTGTAATTGTAATCCTCACATGTCATTGTAATCCTCGCGTGTCATTGTAATCCTCACGTGTCATTCTCATGTGTCATTGTAATCCTCATCTCACGTGTCATTGTAATCCTCATTTCATTGCAGTTATTCTCCCACATCACATGAAAATTTTATTGAAATATTGTATACAATAAACAAATGCAGCTTATATAAACAACAGTCGTCACAGACGTAAGAACGACTCTACAGTTGGGGTGCCCGGTGAAAGCAAATTTATCTCCAGAACCGTGCAGGTTGAGTATATCAAACACTGGCAGCAAGAAACTTGTATTTCCGCTTACCTTTGATTAAAGTGTACATTTAGGACAAGCTCAGGTTGATTTCTATGCATTTAAGATTCAAATGCGTATTATTTTACAGATTTCTCTTTCAAAACTTAGGTGTCAAAGCATTTAATCCCCCAATTAAAATGTTAGGGGATCAGGCCCTTGTCTCTACCCCAGCATCCAGTATTATAAATACATGTATTCAGTGGAATAAGTCAACTTTTCTGTCAGAATGGTCGGTCAACTTTGTCGGGAGAACACGGAACCATTGACCATTAGGTCACCGGGTCGTTAAGTGCGCGAGGAAACTATTTCTTCATGACTCGTTATGACAATGTTATTAAGTAATGTAACGTAAGGATGTAAAACATAGTTGGCTGCCTTGCATGTTGCAACTCTCCACCGTAACAAAAGGCGTTTTCTTCTCCCAAAGGGTGTTACTTTCAGAGATGTTGCATTGTATTACAAGAACAACTTTTTATTTTTTTCAGTGGTCAGTGATTGCGCTGAAGCTTTTACACACGGGTTCGATGACTCTGGAGTGTATCGCATTCATCCAACAGAAGGTGAGCAGATGAATGTTCGGTGTGACATGTCTCCGGATACCGGTGGCTGGATAGTAATACAGCGGCGAATAAATGCCAGTGACTTTTACAAAACCTGGGACGAATACAAGACAGGGTTTGGGGATTTAAATGGAAACTTTTGGATAGGAAACGAAAACATATGGACCTTAACGAAGACAGGATCTTGGAAGTTACGAGTCGATCTGACGCTGGGTAATGAGAGTGGGTACGCAGAATACAGTTCTTTTGCTGTTGGCAACGAAGCGTCGAACTACGTCATTTCAATAGCAGGATACTCTGGTATAGGTGGTATAGGTGACAGCCTCAGCTCCCATAATGGAATGGCATTCACCACAAAAGACAGAGACAACGATATTTACCAGACCGGAAATTGCGCACATACATATTTCGGGGCTTGGTGGTATTATGATTGCCACAGTAGTAATTTGAACGGCAATTACGGAAACGAAGGGGTGGGAAAAGGGCTGAATTGGGTTGAGTGGAAAGGTCCATATCAATCCATGACAACGACGAACATGAAAATAAAGAAAATCGGTTAGATGTTTGCATCATTTAGCTGCCTGATACACACTTTCGCAGGACCATCACGTTGCCATTGAGTACAACACCAACTGCAAACGTACATTGTAATACACATTCTAATTGTTCGCTTGTAACATTTTGATAACAATTCAGTGTGGCATCTATGGACTTATTTGTGATTGTTACATATCGATTGGCAAATTTAGACATGCAGGGCACTTTACAAATTGTGAATTCGGGTTCCATGAATACCCAACCAATAATGATATGTGCGGAAAATCGGACCTTTGAAACAAAATATAGGAACAGTTGTTTAATTTAATGAAATTGAAACGTGTCACAGAAGTGTCCTGTTATGTAGTTTTAATTACACCGATCGTATACCAATTGTAACGATCAGAAATCAATATGAAATTATAATCAAATGCAATTTTCATGAATTATTAAATTGAAATTTAATTGATGTATTGTTAATGTGTTGACTGAAGAGACAGCGGTATATATTTTGGATCAAGTACGTTTCTAATATCATTTCATGCAAATATTTGCGTGCAAAGAGAGCGGGCATTTTAGCACTTAGCTTCTAATGTAATATGATAAAAGATAAGAACACAGGAATACTTGTTGATCACTCGAATATACAACTGTAACCTGTATTTCATAATGCACATTGATTTCAAAGGAAAAGTACGCCGGTATCGTTCAGACGCAAGCTTTGAAATTGTCAAACCGCACAGTTTGTCATGCAAAATATATTGTTCATTTTGCTGTTTAATTTTATTCATAGTATGTTGTATTTGTTCTATTATGTTTAATGAAAATTTCCTTTTACTTTTGCATTCATACTTTTATTTTTCTTAAGATTTTATACTCATAATGTTTAAAATTAGTATCTAAAAAAAGAGCGACAAATTGAAATCTTTATATCTATATCTTTAACCGGGTTCGAATCCCGGTCGCGGCAGGTCATACCCTTCCATGAAAATTTGACAAAAATGTCCATTTTCCTCCATATGTGGGGAAGTTGCCGACTTCTTGTGGAAGGGTTAGTTAGTACTGGTTAGTATACAGCCCAGGAAAACTGGCTAGGTGAACCGGTCGCCGTATATAACTGAAAAAAAAATGTTGAAAAACGGCGTTAAACCCCAATACAACCAACCAACCAAGTAAATGCCATATCGAAGACAAGTACGTCTTTCTAGGGATATTCGAAATGAATTGCTTATTGTCCTCTATCTCGATATCCACGTGAGGCACGATAAAAACCAATACATACCTGTCTGTATACGGTTATTCAATATTTACACAACGGTGTATAAATGTCCATGTAAGACTAAGTGTACGACGTAAAATTTGCCATTTGAATACACGCAGTCATTGACCACTGTAGTTAAAATGGTTGGTAGAAGTGTAGACAAGAAAGATGAAATATACATCAAAGCTCGCTCAGACCTTGGTTGTTCTTTGAAGCAGCTGACGACTGAACTTTCTACTGCTTATGGACCTTCTTGTGTGTCTTATGTCACAGTTAGGCGGTGGGAAAAGAAATTTGAGTCAGGTGTAGAGTCCATCAAAAATGCGCCGAAATCAGGTAGGCCAAAATCTGTATCTCGTAAAGAAATCGTTTCCAAAATAAAGGAAATCATTGAAGGAGATGCCAGATTTACAGTTCGTGATATTGCACGAAAGGTAGGCAGATCACTATCAATGGTTCACTTTATTTTGAAGAAGCATTTGAAAGTCAGAAAGATTTCTACTAGATGGGAGCCACAAGAGCAAAAGAGGAAACGGGTTAAAGCAGCCAAAAAGCTGCTTCAAATGTTTCCAAAATATGACAAAAAGCAGTTAGTTAGCAGAAAGGTTAGCAATAAGATCTGGGAGCAATAAGATCTGGGCCACTAAACACAGCAAACGCCCAATAATTGCCAAACGGTCTTTGAGTGTACAAAAGGTTTGTATGCAATTTTCTTCTCTGGTGTAGGAGTCGCAATAAAAGTGCCTGTGAAAAAGGGCAAAAGCATCACCGGAAAGTACTACAAAGACGTAGTACTGACGGAAAAGTATTATCAGAAACGACGCCCTGCCATTGGTTTTAAACTTATCCGTCTTCTACATGACAATGCCCCCGCTCATACCTCCGCGATAGTTACAGCGTTTTTAAAGAAAGAAAAAGTAACTGTTTCGCCTCACCCCCCGTATTCCCAAGACCTTGACCCATGTGATTTCTTTTTGTTTCCGAAATTGAAATCATTTCTTGCTGGGCGGAAATACAAGTCCGACAGGCACTTGGATCTGCCATTCATCAGTACCTTATTACTGTGCCCAAATCAGCGTACAGTGACGCATTCAGGAAGTGGATACATCGGCTGAACCTTTGCATTTCTAGCCACGGGGTGTACTTCGAGGGCATGAAATGAGCACTTTTGGGCTAACTTGACATTTGAAGTCTCCAGATAGAAATAAGCAATTCTTTTCGAACATCCCTCGTATTGTCGATGTTGTAAAATGTATGACCATCATGTAAAAATAACTGCTCGCTTTGCTTGCAAATATTGGCATGTAGTGTAACTTAAACTACTTTAACACAAAATACATATCGACGTCTGTTCTATCAACGCATCATCAAAACATCAACTGAACTTCAAATAAATTATTCAATCATCAGCTTCGTTTAATTATGTTTTCATGTTGATTTCAGACGGTTACAGCTGGTACAAGATCTGTACAAATTAGAACTAGAGATCTCGACAGTTTTATGACACGTTGCAATTTCTTTAAATTGGTTATAATTGATCCAATTTAATTTCAAAGTTCTGGTTTTCCATATATATATATATATATATATGGAAAGCCAGAACTTTGAAATTATATATATATATAATGTGTGTATAATCTGATATTAGAAATATAATGCAACAACTAAATTTCAATGGCTTAATTTATTTATTTTGATTCAATTATTTGATGGAAGTTTATTACTTGTATGTGTTTGGTTAATCCTTGGAATTCTTACTTCGAATGTATTGAGTTACTTCGTTCATAATGATTTATATCCAGATCATATCTACTAAGTTCTATTCTATTGCATTCTAAGAATTCACTTTACTATCTGTTCACTATTAACATCTAATTCACAGAGAGCAGTCACTGGTATGTAAGAATTTATGTAAGGACAGAGGTGGTTTACGTTGTATATAGACACTCAATCCCTCAGATTGGTAAGTGGAATGTGTGATTTAGTGTAATTGTATGTGTTTATGGTTTTGTGTATGTTTATGTAATGTATATTAATAATATGTAATGTTAAGTCTATATATGTTTCTTTAACATGTATTGCCTGCTATATATGCTATATTTGTATTGTAAACTGTCTGTAATTCGTGTTTGTATAACAGAGTGCTATATGTATATTTTCAGGGTTGTTTACATTCAGATTACAGCAATATAGAAACAGTAAAGTGTTGCTTTTTTATCATTTTAATTCAACCAAGGAACCCAAAGAAAAATTACCTATATTTACACAGTTACAATTACACTACGGATATGTTGACATTACACTTTTATATCTTCTGTGTCTAGGTTATCATTATACTAGAGATATGTTGACATTACACTTTTATATCTTCTGTGTCTAGGTTAGAGTTTATTTAGAAAAACTAAATAAACACTATACATCTTAGCGTAGTAACACCCACCACTATTTAACTCCTCAATAACAAATGAATGACTGTTGATTTGTAAAGTTGCACATTATTTTATCATAAGGAAAATTCTCCATGAATCAGTTACCCTCTTCAAGAAAATCTGAAAACAGGAAAACAGGAGCCATCTAATAGGCTTTAAATGTAGAATCAACACTGAAACTAGGTGGTATATAGTCAGGTGTCTACAGTATAGTGTCATATTTTATAATGCTATATCTGTGTAACTGAATGTGTTGGTACAAATCAATCCACATACATGTTGCTTTAAAACAGTCATATTGAATGAACTTTAGGCTGCAAGTTATCAAATAGTCATTCAACTTTGTATTCTAGTTGTGGTATCTTCAACAAGCCAAGGCTTATATCTCATTTGTATTCTAGTTTTTGTATCTTCAACAAGCCAAGGCTTATATCTCATTTGTATTCTAGTTGTGGTATCTTCAACAAACCAAGGCTTATATCTCATTTGTATTCTACAGTGAAGTCAAAGAAAATAGTTGATAATCTGGTGTTTGTTTCTGTCCAGGAGAAGCAATCTCTGTGATAATTCATGGTGGTTGTAAAAAACTGACCAGTTGAACTAAGAACTCTCTGTACAAAGTTTATTTTAATATTTTATACAACAGACCAGTGTGATATACAACATGGTTCATGTATTTGTATTAGATATGTCTTGTGCTTCGACTGTATTTGTTTACATTATCAGAGAACACTAAAATGGTATGATGATGTTTCATTATACATAGCAAATATTTTCTCAATTGTCTAATATATGCTGTATGTTGTAGTTGCTATCTAAGAAATAAACGATATTGAATGAGCAATTGGTTTTGTTTGACATTTACTTTTAATAGCACCATTCTGATCGGATGAATATGACTTTTAATAAACCATCTGAGTCTGATTTTAAACAAGGATCTTTCTATAACGACTTTACGTATTTAAATCTTGCTAATTCAAATCAAGTTATGTATTTCTAGAACCTGGATACCCTAAAAGACTTTGTGTTTAATGTTGTGAGTGTGTAGAATAATTGAAATACGACAATACAGATTGACGTGATATATCCTGACAATTATTAGCATAATTATGGGGATTCGTAATAATCAAATAATTCAGTTTTACCCCGTAAATACGAATGGCAGAAGACCAAAGTACATGGAAAATGGTCGCAAAATCATTCTTTAACAGCTGCTACAATGCCATGGCAAAATATTTTCTAAAACAGGAAAAGCATGGTTTATAATCCAATATCGATTTGTTGACAAAATAATTATTGAACAAGCCAGTGATATGAAGAAGAATAATGGTAGTTCTAGGTATTTGTATAACACATGATTTGCCTTTTTTGGTTCTTAGGATTTTAGTAGGAAAAAATGCTTTTAAGACAATTAGACGCTTAATACAGGCATGTCCGGCTAAAATAAACCATACAAAGAATAGAATATAATGGCTATGAATTATTATCAGTGAACAAAAACCAAACATATAAATGTTTATTATTCTGAATTTTTAGAATATGTTTAAATATAATACAACCAAAAGTGGATAAATATGATAGTAATAAGTAAATATCATGGTTGATTTTTGTTCATGGTTAGTATTCAATATACTTCAAATGTATGACTAGAGAACAGCATGGAAAACCTCGATTAGCTAGCAATATTAAGATCATTTCACTTAAAACGGGCCAGCAGTGGTGATAGCTGTTCTCTATTAATTTTGAATGCTAAAATTGTGTGTACAAAAATAAAATGTTTACCATAAAGGCATACAATAAAGAGCAAAGACACAATATGAATAGAGAGATATGTAAGAAAATGTACATTATATATATATATATCTCCAAAGTTTTTCATAAATGGTGAAAAAATAGAATGAGTAGATGGTTTTACTTATTTGGGTGTCAAAGTTAAGTGTGTGACAGTTGCATGAAAAAAATGGAGAAAAATGGACAACACTCATAAAGTTCCCTTTGGTCGAGGACTTTTTCAGTGCATGTTATGTGTAGGTCCTGATTTAGTGTACCAGGACACCGCTATTACGGACCGCACTTTCAGTCGCACGGCCGCAGAATGTAGAATAGTGATTTTCACATTAATATAAATTTCACGTTGCGCCAAAGATGGTTCCAAACACAAACTTAAAGACAGAATAATTACAATTTTAAGGTACTTTCGCGTGTTAAAGGTAAACTTCATTAATTTACTCTTGTATGAGACATCTTATGGATACTTTGCTTTTTACTGACCATAGAAAATTCGCTGACACTACAGATAATCTACACACCCAGGCCTTTTTATGCCATTTTTTGAGTCCAGTGATTCACGCAGTTTAGGCAAAACGAAATGACTCCGGATTTACGCAGTTGCACCAGCTATCGTAACGCACCTACTCCTGCAAAAACATGGCTGACGTAAACAAAAACACACGTTTGTGTAAAATTGTACCATTTTTACCACATTAACCGATAAATTTGAAGCAATCAATGTTCTTACGGAATGTCTATAGTGTTTCTTAATTCCGTTATGGATTTGAATGCCACATTAAATCGTTATTGTAAAAGTTTATTAGAAATAAAGTCGACAGTTGAACAAACATAGCGCGTAAAATCGTTTGAATTGAACATTTTGAACAAAATATTTGTTTATCTGTGCCATCTCAATCTGCTTCAAATTTATCAGTTAATGTGGTAAAAATGGTGCAATTTTATACTCTGTGTTTTTTTTGTTTATGTCAGCCATGTTTTTGCAAACCAAAATCTAGGGTTGACTGTAAATAAAGAGGGTTTGTCAGGAGACAGGAAACGGAACTGTCTTTTATTTTGGCCTTAACAGTAGTTTATACAATTGCTTATTCCATTTGTAAAATGTATCTAGTATAAACATACTCATAACTTACAAAACTGGCAGTAATTAGAATTGTCTGTACTAGGGACCAGAAATAACCAGTCTTAGGATTAAGGTGGTTTCATTATCAAGTTGAAATATAGAAAAAAATTACACAACTGGTCCAATTATGGATTGTCGTTATGATGAGGACTGGTGCTTTTAACATTGAAGCAGTTGCTAAGCAATGTTTTACTGTACAAATGGACCAGTTCAGCAATCGTGCTCTGTAAATTGATTTTGTGTATCAATAATTACAATTATATTTACATCTTAAGTTCATTGTAAGTTCCACAATGACAAAGTGTTTGTGTCAAGTGATTTATTTTCATTAATGCTAGACCAGAGAGTGTTTGAGTGCAGGTAACCATGGTGATTTAATATCTTCGTTGTTTCCTCTTGGTATCCAAGCATGTTTGATAGACATTGCATTTTAATGCCTTGGTGCCTTGAAAGTTATATTGAAAATTTATGTTGCAGTAAATGATTCAGTTGTTTGATATGTTTTATCTAGACCATTTGTTATTTGTTAAACATTACTTTTATGCCTCATTAAGCATCTCAATCTGCTAATCACAAGTTTAATTGTTATGTCGATTTAGCAATGCAAATTTTACCATTCTGATGGTTATCGTAAGTAGACAAAGCCAGTTTTCACAATGATACAATATGTTTGTTTTTATGAGCTGAAAACTGATACAAAATTACTGCTTGTAGAATTAATAGAAGATGGTTGACTTCTGATACTAAATTACATGAGAATCTAATCAAATTATTGACCTTAATGTTTTGCGTGTGAATATATTGTCAATGTTTGAGTTTGGTAGAAATTACATGAAGGACAGATCCATCTTTGAAGTGTTGTTGGTTACATAGTTCAACTTGATGTTTGAGCCAAATAAAAGAATGCCTGGTTTCGAGAAAAAAATACAGTCTGTAGGCCGGCTGAACTTTTTTTCATTTTTTTTTTTGTTTGGAGATGTAAGTCATATGTAAATGAAAATATTCGCAAGAAAAAAACTGACTGAGACCAGAAAGTCTGTGGTCAGCTGTGGAAAATAGGGACAGTCAGGTTGGTGGAATCCAAGCTTTTTTTACACCTAAGAAACTTTGTTGGTATCCAACATTTTACATATAAGACACAATTAATGTACCTTATTGTTACTTAGGGTACAATTCTTTGTTTTGATGACTGGAGACAATATTAAAACTGCATTTCATGCATGAGATGTCTGCATTAACAGTTCATGCATTGAAATTATTGTCAAGTATTTTGCTGTTCTGTGTTATTATTGTGTTTTATTTGGTGTGGTGGTGAATGTTTCATGCATTAATAATGGAACAATCACTATGGTTAGAGTGATGAGTATTTCATAATGATGTAATAATGGTAAAATTATGTTTAATGTGAACTTTTCATTTTTATAAATGAATTGATTAAAAAAATAGAATTATAAAAAAGATGCAAAAAAAATTAAAAATTTATGAATGGATCAAAATTACTTAACATAAAATGAATTATGTTACTCCTTACTTTGTCATAAAATCAGTATTTCTCACCTTATTTTGGTGACCCTAATAAAGGTCAAGGTTAAATTTGAGCTCCTTATGGAATTAGGAGCAATTGCTTTGTGTTCTCCCAGTGGACAGCTTTGTCTTTGAATAAATATGTGACTGTCATAAAACTAGATCATGTCCTCTTTCTTCTATGCATATAAAGAAATTTTATAATGTCAATTTTGTCTCATCTTGTTGTTGGTGGTGGTTGTGTTGTTGTTGTTGTAGGTGGTGGTGTTGGTGTTGTTGTTGTTTTGTGTTGTTGTTGTTGGTGGTGGTGGTTGTGGTGTTGTTGTTGGTGGTGGTGGTGTTGTTGGTGGTGTTGTTGTTGTTGGTGGTGTTGGTGTTGTTGTTGTTGTTGTTGTTGGTGGTGGTGGTGGTGTTGGTGTTGTTGTTGTTGGTGGTGGTGGTGTTGTTGTTGGTGTTGGTGTTGTTGTTGTTGTTGTTGTTGTTGGTGGTGGTGGTGTTGTTGTTGGTGTTGGTGTTGTTGTTGTTGGTGTTGTTGTTGGTGGTGGTGGTGTTGTTGTTGTTGGTGGTGGTGGTGGTGTTGGTGTTGGTGGTGGTGGTGTTGTTGTTGTTGTTGTTGGTGGTGGTGTTGGTGTTGTTGTTGTTGGTGGTGGTGGAGGTGTTGGTGTTGTTGTTGGTGGTGGTGGTGTTGTTGTTGGTGGTGGTGGTGGTGGTGGTGGTGGTTTTTATCTTGTAATTAAAGTTATTCACTTATTTCTACAGAAATTCTTAAGAAAGATGGAGTGTAAGTCAACCCTGACAGTTATAATGAAACTGTATGAACTTTTTTATGAACCTATTATTATTCCCCTCAGGTCTGGTTTATCTTGTGATTAGTTCTTAATTACTTGTATGAAAATACTTACAAACATCTATAGTATAGTTTGTTCTTACAATCTGCTCAATATTGTTACAGCAGTGTTTATGTTGCTGATTAAATTGGACATTTTAGACACAAATTTTCTGGATGAGAGCTTGTCTTTATGTTAGATGATCTCCTAGCAGTAAAAGGTTGTGTCACTTTGAGTTTTAGGGGCCACCCTGCTGCTGTCATGTTTGGACATCACTAGCGGTCAAATTAGCATTCTATGATAGTGACTTGTGGATTGTGATTGTATCATTGCTTTTCTGTGTTCAGTTTCTTGCCATATCTTAGCTAAAAATCTTGCTAATGGCATACTATGGCTATGACCAAACATATTTACAACATATCAGTTATGTAAACATTGCATAAGAATGCTTAAAATATCAAAACAATGGTTGTTGACGATAGAACTTTAAAGAGTGGTCCTGCTGACAGACGGACCCCGGCACGGTACACAGATTCAGGAGAGAAACTTTCAGAATGAAAGTGTGCACTGTTTTGTGGGTTGTGCTGTGCATGTGTCCCTGGTCCCTAGCTGGAAACACAGATGACAAAATAATATAATTTGTCTTCAAAGTTTATTCTTGAAATCCAGTATACAAGTGATGCTAAAATTTATAAAACATCTAAAAAATCAATTCTTCTATAATTATAATTAATTCAATGGATTCAACACAAATACAGTTATTTGAGGAAGTGTCTAATTTAAACTCAGGTCATCTTGATAAACTTACACAAATGCAGTATATCTTGTAATCACATTATGAAACAATAGTTATATATACATATAGTCACACTAAATTCAATTATTATGGAAATAATGTTTGCTGTATTAAACAGAGTTACTAACAAGTTCAATTAATTGAGAAATTCTATGAAAAGTGGCCTAGTAAAATTTCAGTCATTATTTAAAAAAATGTAGTATTTTATAATTACAAAATGTATCTAACATACAAAATATGTTAATTAATACAATTTGTTTATAAAGTGTACTCCTGAAATCTGGTATACAAGTGATGCCCGAAAATCTGAATTCAGGGTTTGTAAAGATTTCAGTGTTAACGTTGCCAAAACAACTGTTGAGCAAATATTGAGACTTAAGCTCATCCTGTCAGTTTCGTATTTCCTTTGTAATGGCCTTTGGGGTGGATTAACCAGTAATAATTTGTCAAAATTTTATAAATAAAGGAAGCTAGACACTTAAAGTGTTGGTATAAATATGTGCTTGTTGTTGTTGTTGTTTTTCCCTAATTATACAAAATGTTCAACAAAGCAAATGTTTATTGAAAGCCAAAAAAAAAATATTTCTAATGTTTGATAATTTGTTTTAGGTATGCTGTATTTGAAAACTAGATTGAAAAATTGATAAATTTCCTTAAATTTTGTAATTATATTAGAGATACAATGTTTATATTACTATATTCAGAATCCTTATTTAAAAACAAAACTCTACATATGTAACATTACATACTTCTTTAAACATTTAAAAGAAGTGACATACAATGAAAAAAAAACAAATACAATATAGTGTTATATCATGTAAAATTTTATATACAAAAATAGCATCATAATATCTAATGCAGACTGTAGAAACTAAGGTGATTTTTTGGGTAAAGATATTTGACTAAAATATTTCTGTACCATAAATCAACACGGTAAAAATTTGTACTCATCATTTTTTTGGAAAAAACTGGATACTCTCCTGTCAATGGAGGTACTCTAAGATCTGAAAGACAAGAAAATCAATTGTAAAACAAACAATCTTTGAATACAGAACATGAACCAGTGGAGAAGGATTGTTTAAGATAAACTAAAATAATGTTAATTGTGAAATAATGAAGTGAAATAGTTCTATTGGGTTTCATGCTATAGCCTATAATGACTGTGTTGCATTATTTTTTTCACTACCAAGTCGTATATAAATTAATTGTACTATTTTCAAATTTTTTTCTTTCAAATTTCTTGGTTCCAATAGGAAAAAAATAACTTGGGAGGTAATGAAGAGTGTTTGTTGACTGTTTTACAGTTTTTTGCAGTGTTAAGAATTGGATTGCAAAATAAGTCTTGTTTTATGACTTGAGTTGGCTACAAATTTTGATATAAGAAAGTGGCATAAATACTTATAAGAAGTCTCACAATGTTGCACAGGCTATCTTCATCATTATTGCCTGTTGTAGTTATAGACAGACAATATGTAAGCATATGCCACACTTGACATGATCTTACTGTGTAATATGAAACAATGCAGTTGAAAGGATATAAACTGTTCGGAGGAAAACGAAGCATTTGTTGTCATATTGTGACCGACTTTAAATTTTGGAGTGAATAATAAATGTTTGTAGCAAATGAAAATCAAAGTGCTTATAGTAAAAAATTAATGTCACATGATATTGGTTTTTTATTAGGTCCGTGTATTTTTGTGTATACAATTCATACTGTTGACTGCTGCTGCTCATATTCTACCATTGTGACTGTAAAAAAGCTTAAGACTCAAATCATAAGACTCAAATCTGAGTACTGAAATCTCAGAATCCGTGTCGGAACTTGTATCATTTCTCAGTGTCAGGTCTTAAGCGAAGCTTTTGTTTTATATTGGGTCTTGCACTGATCATGTTTCTTAGGATGTTTTTTTTCTCCACTCATGTTTTAGATCTAATCTTTCTCTTGTTTTATCTCTTAGGACCTGTCAAATGTTAGGTCTAACACTTTACATGTGTCTCAGATCAGGCCTTACTCTGAATCTATGAATTCCTGTCTAACTCTTAACACACGTCTCAAGTTAAGTCTTACAATCAACGCATGTCATATGTCAGCCTTACACTTAACTTGTGTCTAAGGTAGGGTCTTACACTCAAGGTGTTACATCCCTAATGCCCATTTAATTATCTTACAGTTTGATATATTTGAATTATGAAATAGGTCATTTTGCTTATTGACCAGTTTTGCCCAAATTACTTATTATAATTTTGAAGAAGCATTGTCTATATTCTCGTCAATCATTTCATCTGATTCCATTTTAATCATGAGATCTAATGAGTGAATAATGTGCAAGCAGTATAAATAAAAGAATATTCTCAAAAACTGACTGATATTAACAACGCAAATTTCTATTAATTCTGCACTTCCTGTTGAACAAATCTGTATATTGTTAAGTCGGTTGTGAGCATGGGGTATAAATATTTGTCCATTAACTGATTGGACATATTGCCTAGCATTTAGTTAAAGAAATGTAATGGTTCTTCATCAGTGAAATGTTTGTTAGAGTCTTCAGTTATTTCCATAATGCCTATATTTGATGATGAGTCATAAAAAATCATTACACTGACACAGTGGGGCATATCTGTTTTTGATGCTGTCTCTGGTTTATATTGTATTTTAACACAAAATTTATCATGAATTGATGAATTGAGTACATTAACATAAATATATTAAAAGCGGATTTTACTTTTTAGGTAGTGTCAAGCACTGACCACCATATCAACGGACAAACATCATTGTTCAGAGAATGATCAACCAAAATATAAAATGGACGGAAATACTAATCCATCGTTAGGTAAGTGATTTTTTTCTTCCAATATATTGTACAGTAAAATAATTTTGGTATTTACTCTGATATTCTAGCAGGGTTAATGTTTTGCTTGATTGAAATGGATGTAACAATACAAGCTTTTTCTGCCTTGAACATCCCATATCTTCATCACACAACACATAAGTAGGGATAAGTAGGAATTTTTTATTTGATATTTAAACACACCCGTGAAACACCTTAATTACAACTTTCGAACAATGACTAAAAATTTCATTTCTAGCATGCAACATGGGAAAACTGTTCAATTTAACAAATTTGTAACATTCTACTGAAGACATAATCTAAAATTCAAACAAATTGCATATATCCTAATTTTGCTATTATCTTTTTTTTTTTTTTTTAAAAAAAAAAATTGTTTTGCTGAAATAATTTGACTTACCCCCAGTGGGGCTTGAACTCACGACCTTCAGGTTATCAGTCTGGCACCTTATCCACTACACCACAAGTTCTCACATCAAACCTTACAAAAGATTTCATATATAAATTTACTATTGACTGTCTTATGTCATGTCACATGACCTCTGATATGTGAAAGCTATTTTGATTGGCTGAGTAATTTTCCAAAACAAATATGGCTGATCAGAGTTTATATATAACATGTGCTGGATTACTTCTTGGATTAATATCTTGTAAGTAGATTTTGTATGACTTAAATTCATTTTTGATGTTTTTTGTGCAACTGACTAGATAGTGTATGCTGTCTGCAAGTTGGTCAGTGCCTGGGCCACTTTGTTCAAATAATAACAATGAAATGATGCTATTGATTTCTTCATGTCTGAAAATTTCATTACTGCCATACTGGTCAGACTCGCCTACATGTCAAGGACATTTATTTGAGTTACAGATTTTATTGGCACAACTCTCCTTGAACATTTTCCAGTGTTGTAAATTTGAATATTTTGTAAATGAAGGTCTATTTCATTCTATTTCATTTTTTATATATTTTCATGTCACAATTTTTTAACATTTTATTTATATTTTTTAAACACCAGTAGTTTTTACTGAGGCTGTGATCTGTAAAACTTACCTTTATTTGGAAAAAAACTTCGGAAATGTACCAGTAGTTCTCTTATTTACTGTTACCACTCCAAATGAAAGAATATTGTGTACAATATGAATATTTTTTTCTCAGGATTTATCTTTTATTTATAAAATGGATAAAATCAATCCCAGATGGCCTTTAATATGAGGTTTTAGATAAAATAGGCCAAATAAACTCCAAATGGCCCCTTCTTTAAAGGCCAACCTTGTGTAATGGCCTTTTTCACAAAACCAAAGAACGATTTTTTGGACAATGTTAGATTTTTATTTATTTTCTTTCTATTTTTTAGTTTCATTTTTTCGTGAAATGCGCTTGTGGTTCTCCTATACTGTTACCATAGCAATCATTGGAAAAAATGCAAAAAAATGTATCTTATTGTCAAAGGGAGGTAATAATTGTGCATAGTTACCTCCCTTTGGCCATAAGGTACATTTTTTAAGTTTTTCTTTTTTTTTACCGAACTTTCTTCTGATTGTTATGGTAACAGTATAGAAGAACCACTAGCGCATTTCACGAAAAAAAATAAATTTAAAAAAAAAATTGAAAAAAAAAAATTGAATTTTTTTCTGTTAAATTGTAATTTCCGATTTTCGGACTTGCTTTCTTTTGTTACGGTGTGAGTGGTGTACATGTTATGTTGTGAGTCAGGTTAGGGTGTTACTAGTGCTCCTGTTAGTATGTTAGTGGTGCTCATGTTAGTTTGCATGTTAGTGTTAGTAGTGCTCATGTTAATTTGCATGTTAGTATGTTAGGAGGGTTAGTTACATACATGTCATATTACAATTTTATACAATTCATACAATTTTTATACATATATAGATTTTCACCTACCTCTAGTGGGGCTCGAACTCACGACCTCCGGATTGGCAGTCAGACAGCTTATCCACTGCGCCACAAGCCCGCACATATATCTAGATTCAAAATTTCGTATATAAATTTACTATAGGCCATCAGGAGGTAATAGTATTGTTGTAACAGCTGATTTGATTGGTCACATGGTCTTGTGATTTGTAAAAGCTGTTTTGATTGGCTTATCATAAGGCAACATGGCTGACCAAAGTTTACAATATAGTTTGTTGGATTAATTTCTGGATTATTAGATTGTAAGTAGATTTTATGATTAAATATTGATGTGTAATGACAGGAAATTGTTATTAATTCATTGCTGGATAGTTTTTTTTCTGTAGTTTAACGTTTTTAGGTAATAATTTCATTTCATTACTGTGTATCACTGAAGGTCACGGGTCGTCCAAGGTCAGGCGCTTGTTTCATTATTGCTTTGCTAGGACAGCAATGTTTTAGCTTTAAAATCTTGTTACCCTTAGTTTATAAGTTTAAAATATTACATTGGATGGTCAGCTGTTCTAGGTAAATGTCTGCAATATATGCCTTTTCTGAGAATTCTGGTAGTTTGTAAGGTTTTTGAATGTTGGACTTGCTGTTAGAAATTTACCTGTTTAGAATAATAATACCTATGTACTGTTATACCAGTTGACAGATTTTATAACTGTTTAAATATAAATGGTATCAAACTGATTAAATTTGAAGAAGTTTGTAATGTGTTTACTGTTGCAGTGTTCTGATGTCAATTTTCCATATTTCATATATGATTATATATATATATATAATTAATACAGTCAAACCTGTGTTTGAGACCACCTCCAAATAAAGACCACCCTGTGAATAAAGGCCATTCTTTTAAAACCGTCACTGGTTATTTAAAAACTGTCCTCTAAATAAAGGCCATCTGTCAATAAAGGCCACATTTTATCTTTCCTGAGGGTGGCCTTTGTTCACAGGTTCGACTGTATTTTGTGAACATGTTACTGACATGTTGTTCATAGTGTATTTCAGGTATGGGAAGCTGGATACCTGGATACCATACCTTTAGTTTACCTTGTAGGAAGAATCAAAAGATTTGATGATTGAACACAGTATACAGTAAAACATGGTTATAGAGAACTTCAGTAAAGAATCAGACAAAGTGAAGTATTTATAAACATGGATTTATTTAGGTTCCAAAAGTCACTATTACCACGTTTTAATGTATACATTTATTTTTAAAATAAATCCTTAACTACAACCAATGGCATTAATTTTATTGTGAGAAGCTTGTACATAAAACAATTATAATACATTGTCTCCAATTTCAAAACAAGACACTGATCTCTTTACCTGAATACTTGTTTTTTGTTATTCTTTGCAATTTCATGAGAAAGAATTGAAAATAAGAGTTGTCAAGTTCAAACAGTCAATGTAAAACCATTAAAGAAACAACTGCTGCATTGTTACCAAATCAGGTTTGATCCATTTTCCTATTTTTTGTACAGGTGACCTTGACCCACATAACTCAAATCCCAAGCCAGGCCATACACAAGTATACAGTTATAAAGATCAGATTCTGGCTGGAATTGGAATATGCACATTAAAAATACAATGAAACACATGAAAACAATTATGTACACTATTAGGCCATCATTAAAAAAATGTTGGTTTGCAGTTCCACACATGGCATTAAAAATCCATCCCTACCCGAAATATTATTTGATCTATTTCAACAAAATCATCCAAACTCCGTTCCAGCTTTTCATTTTCAGTACGTATATTATGTTAAAATTTTCTGATTATCTGCCTTCCCACTGTTAATGGTTTTGGGTCGTGTAAGCACAAACCGTTTTTTTTAGGATGGCCTTAATGTTCACAATTATGTGAAATTATGGACAAATTCACTCATATTTAAACAAGAAATGGTCAAAATATAGTCAGTTTGAGATTCAGACACATACATGATGAAATCTCAAACCCCTGACAGGTACACAGTTTGGTGCTAATAAAAATTACAGATTATATATGTTTTATTCAAGTATCTACAACATGTGGAATAACAATAAAACAAAGCACATTTTTTTCAAATTAGGCCAAAAGCATTAATAATTCTTTCCACAAAAATCCCCCTCCCCCAAAATTAGATCAGTAGGACAACAGAATTTTTCTGTAGTTCTGAGATGCAGTTTATATGGAACAAACTTCTAAAAAATCTCAACTTACTAAATGATTGGGGATAAAGAGAAACAAGTTACTTTGGTTTTGCACATCTGTTATAAACAGTGAAGTCGGGACGTGATGAAAATATTGGCAAGAAAAAACTGACTAAGAGACCATAAGGTAGAAAGAGCAATTTTTTACACATCATAAAGTCTTGCACATTTTCATTATGAATTTAGCATAAAATACCCTGAAGATGTATAGCACACATTTCAAATTTCATTTGCCTTATTTTACATAAGGATTCAAGACTTGAACTTGCATGAAAAATTAAAAAGACTTAATAGATCATACTAAAAATTTTTGTTATTTTACAAACTTAATTCTCACTTTAAACTGAACTTCAGACATTTACAGTAGTTGAAGTCAAAATAAATATATTATCAAATCAGTAAATATTTTTCATTATGTTATCAATTCACTTTAGAAAATTTGGGTCTAATATACCCATTAGTATTAACAATGAACCAATTACACATAAAAATAACAATTAATCAAAACAGCAAATATACAAAGGGCCCTAACACAATCAATTTATGAAAGATAGTAATTTTCAGTTGTCTCCCCTGATAATAAAAAAATACAAATGGTGGACAAAACAGACAGCACAAAGAAATTGTTTTTAAAATATAAACACAGAAGCATTGAGGAAAAAACAACACTGTCCAGCATATATGTATGAGTACTTCATGTTGTATATAAAATCAATCCATCATTACAGCATATTACAACTCATGAATATTTTGATTTGCAAATTTCATAAACTTGGGGAAAAATTATCTTTTAAAAGTCACTTTGACAAAAAAAATTTTCATGATGCACAGACTGAAGGACAGAAATACAGAAAAAGTTCTAAATCGATGATATTTAACAACCCAAAAGGAAGGAAGAAAAATGAATGAAAAACAGCAGGAAGTGTTTATGTGATCATTTAAGTTACCATGGTAACAACTCTTAACTTATTTAAACCGAAAAAAGCAGTTAAACAAGTTTGGCTAACTACAAATAATTAGGTTTTAATAACAGTAATATGGAGAGTACAATATAAAAATCTTATCCAGTGCATCATAAATGAATACAACTTCAAGACTTATCTGGTTCATATTTGACATCAAAATTCAGGAGATAACACATAAATGACAATATACTAATTAATATGCATAATGCATAAATTTGTTCACAGCAAATTTCATGGTACATACATGTATGAAAAAGAAGTAAAACAGCTGTTATCTTAAAAGAAAGGATATTTTAAAGTAGCTAAGATCACCGACATTATGCAAAGAACTTTACAAAATTCAAACCATGTGACAGGAATAAGAATTAAATAATGTTCTTAATAAACAAAAAATTAAAGCTTGGGGAATGACTGCTTGTTGAGAAAGCATAAACTTGTGTACAATAAACACCGATCTGTGGGAAGAGCAATTTGGGTTCAAATATTCCAGATAAATCTTCAATATCCTATTTTAGTCATCAAATA
Organism: Lutraria rhynchaena; assembly: GCA_008271625.1. Taxonomy (NCBI): domain Eukaryota; kingdom Metazoa; phylum Mollusca; class Bivalvia; order Venerida; family Mactridae; genus Lutraria; species Lutraria rhynchaena. The sequence goes on along the minus strand of VIBL01000001.1, from coordinate 10,403,367 downwards.
TTCAATACATGGTGTTATGTTGTCATTTCATAGACATGTTTCAGCTTAGTTGAACTTTTTGAACGAATGATTCCACCTTTCATTTGTGATTAAAAGTTCTTTAATTTTCTCACAAGCTGTTGATTATCTGTGTAACACAGTCAAACTAAAGAACAAAGGGAGAGAAGCAATGTAGACTTAATACTCAGGTGTTCTTTATTTTGAGGATTATTTGGTCAATCAAGTCAAAAAATGTGTGCACTGTTGAAATGGCAGCCTTAATTCATAGGTGGCTGTTAATTCAGTTTAGATTGCATATAATTGGCATGATTCAGTTTAAAAAGTAGCCTTAGTTTTGATGAATCTATGAAATGACACCCTGTTGTATATGCATATTAACAAGAATCAGACTGTATCTTCTAAATGACTGAGGTAGGAGTGATCTTTCAACATCATGTATGACTGGTTTTGATGAACACTTGAAACAGATGTACAAAACGATGCCTGAAAATATAAAGCAACATATGTGTTATCAATAACACTGGATGAGAATAAAAATAAGGTAAGTACAAATCAACTTCCTCTGTGCACTAAAATAATACTAAGGACAAGCTTGATTGAGACTATTGCCTCATTACAATGTCTGAATTACAGGTGTAGTCTAACAAAACAAGCAAGCCTTGATGGCCCTATATTGCTCACCTGAGTGACCTAATGAAATAAATTGAACTTGGTATATAAGTGACTGACAGGACAGAACCAATTTCAACCCAGCAAGCATAATTTGAACAATCCTAGCAGAGGATGACAAGACGCTGCTGCACACCAAATATCAAAACCTTAAAACATGCAGTTTTTGACAAGAAGATTTTATAAGGTTTTCCCAACATAAATCTATGTAACAAATAAACCCATGGACAGAGTCCATTTTGACCCCATACCACACAACGCTACACACTAAATATCTCAGTTAAAACCCAGGCTTAGAAGACTTAATTTCAAGTCCATGTTAAACAAGTGACCCTTAGGGCAGAGAAAATATAATGCCCTGGGGCATAATGTGGACAATCTTATTATTTTACAATAACTAATAGTAACTAGTACATAGTAAATAGTACAATGTCAGATAACTCAAATAATTATATCAATAAATCCATATTTTACCACATCCATAAATATGAAACAAGGAAGGGTCTATGTGGGAAGATAATTTCTGTGGATTAGTATGTCAGCAAGTCCAAGGTGATTAAATATCTTGGAATGCCCATCAGAAATTGCTCTACCTCACTAAGGGAGCTACCATTTCATTTAAGACTTGCTTCAATAACTACAAGGTTGTAATGATCATATTATATCTGTCTATGCTATAAAATGTCTCTTTGAAAATGAAATTTATATCTTAGCTTCAAGACAGTTCCTAAGTTTTAAAATCCTTGGGACCTGTGGTGTAACAACCCTAGTCTTAAATTTATTAAATTTTAAAGTATCAATATATTATAATCAAATATATATTAATTATTAATAGTCCCAAGTTTAAGTAACTGATTTATGATAAATTGAGACCTTACTTGTCAATTTTACTACATTCTGGAAGCAGTGTCCCAACATTGTTTAAACCAACATTCTTCACAGCCACATGAAGAGCTGAAATAAACAAAAAAGTCAACATTTACATGCCAGTCCAGTAAGATATATATATATATATATACATAAGAAAATTAGAGACAGAAGAAAAACATCCAAAATTCTATCACAATTTCAAAATATCAAAATAATATTAGTGTGCTGATTATGGTTATATAAACTGGAGATTTCTGTTTGATATCCTGAAAAAATATGAAAGAAAGAGAAAACATGGTTAACATAACATGGTTACGATGAAGACACCAACTGACAATATGCTGTTGAAAAAATAATCATACTAGTTCTTTTCCTTTAAAAGGGGGCTTTATCTAAGGTCATAGACTACTTAATATGAATTGAAAGTCAATTGTTTTCCTTTAGCTGAGTTTAAGGTTAAAGACTATATAAAATGAATTGTTGTCTTGAAATCACATCTTATATGCATGTTCTTAGACTAAAAGTAGCATATATGTTTTCATATTATGAACAGAACAGAAGTATACAAATATAATAAATAGTGTACTTACTTTGCATTGACTGCTTCAGTACAATACTAGATTCTGTAAGTAACACCAGAAAATAACAGTCTTCTCTACCATTTGTAGATCTGAAATTAACAAACAATGGTTATAGGATAAAAATATCAAAACTTAAATACATTAAAATAATAAAAGTGTGCCGATACTCCACGATTTTTTCCCTTCAATGTCTTGAAAAAATATGACAGAAAGAGAAACCATGGTTAACCTTATGTTTTTAAAATATAGAAACTAACATGAAAAATGAGAGAAGAGAAAATTGGAACTACAATTTAAAACTAATCGATGATACGTCGTTGAACATTACACTCATTTTCTTCCTTCAGTATCTGGCTTTATCTAAGTTCATGGATTACTTAAATGAATTTCAGTTCTCAAAGTCACATCAGATAAGTATATGCTAATGTTTTTAAAAAACAAAATAGCATACATTTTAAAAATTTGAACAGAAAAAAGCAACATAACTTATCATAAACTTACAATACTTACATTGCAATAACTTAATCATTTTTAGAAGATTCTGTAAACAGCATCTAACACAGTTTAAATTATAATTCTTCATAATGTGAACAAAGAGCTTATCACTAAACACATACTTCTACTGTAATATCATGGTCAAATCATACTCCAACATGCTGTTTTTACATGTAAGTATTCATTTGGTATCTATTTTGTTGATTTAACACATTTTATAACATAAATGATGTCATTCTGTAATACTATAAGTCTTCATCTACAACCGCATGCATAAATAATGGGTTGCAAATTCAACCAAAAAAAAATACAAGTTTTCATCTTTTATTATGTTTTTCTGATATTCTTCCAATAAAACTTTCCAACTTTGATACTCCGTAAAACCAGACTCTCTGAAAACCAGACTTCTCTGAAAATCTGACAATTTTTTACCCAGTCTGGAAAGAGGTTATACTGTACATCTTAGAACAATGTCTAATAAACATATTTCAGTTATAAAAGATGGGGTCACTCAGCTAATTTTAGATTCAACTCTGAAATTCAGTTATGTTGTCAACATATATTTGCCAATTTCGATTAATTTCTATAATGCATATATTAAGTTAATATGATATAGTTTTCTGCTTAATTCCAGCAAAACTTCTCAGTTTTGAAAAAATAATTAAAAACAATATCTATTACACATATTTTTGAAGCATCAGCACCCAGTTGTTGCGATTTTCATGCGGCTTGTAATCTCTTAGATTGTGCAACCCTGCATCCTTTCAAAAATTTCCATTTAGACAATATTGCTGAAATATTGTTGTTGCATTTAACATCTTAGCAGATAATGTTGCTCATCCAAATACTATACAAGAAACTCCTTTGTGAAGAGTTTGATTGTCTTCCTTATGTGCAGAAATGTTGCACATGCATTACAAACTACCGAAATCATCTTTAAGGCATTTCTATTTTTAACCCTGGTGGCCCCTAAAACAGGCCAACCAAATTTATTTGAGCGAACTCGACAGAGGATCATCTAAGGATGCTACAAACCAAGTATAGTGATGATACATCTATTGTTTCATGAAAATAATTCTATTTTCAGCTCTAGCAGCCCCTAAAAAGGGCCAACCATTTCTATTTGAGTAAACCTGATAGAGGACCATCTAAGGATGCTACAAACCAAATTTGGTCATAATCCATCCATTGATTCATGAAAAAAGTCATTTTAAGGTATTTCTACTTTTAGCTCTAGCGGACGACGGACATTGGAGCATCCCCCTTACCTATTCTAACAGCTCACCCTGACAATCATTTAAACCAAAAAAACAGTCATTTTTAAACAAGTCCTTGAGTTAACTGATTATATGTTTAAACTGAACAATCAATAACATATTATAGTTCATATAGGTAACTCTTGCTACTAAAGTTAAAAGTATTTGTTTTAAGATTATGTCCCTCAATTAACAATCAACACATCATACAAATTCAGACTAAACAGACAAAAATACAACAGCTTACCAATGAGACTTCCCGTTTTTTTAAACTAATTCAACATTAAGAGCTTCACAATCACTCCATGGTGGTTCCTTTGACAACACATCTAAAATAAATACAGAAATATTTCTAAAGACAACAGATCTGAATACTGCGTACATAACAAAGTAATTCAGTTTATTTTAAACAGTATGATCACGCCTGATTTTATATAGAATTAAGCAGACACAAGTCAGTAAATTTATCTACAATAGGGCCCATAAAAATTTTGCAAGGAAGAACTATAACTACAATAGAACACAGCTATAGTGAATTCCTAGGAACCTACATAATTATTTTCATTATATCCAAATTTCACTATATCAATGACAATGAAATAATAATGTAGGGAAGATACTTTCAGTAGAATATATGTGTCAGCAAGTCAAAAGTGGCTAAATGTTTTGGAATGCTGCATCCAAACTGCTTTATGCTCCCTAATGGAGTCATCATTTCAATTAAGCCCTTCATCAGGTAATAACAATCATACTTCACCAGTCAATTATCTTTGATGAATTAAGATGTATAAAAATATCAATTTCACTTGCCCTCAATTTAAGTGATTAATTTTTCACAAATTGAGACTTACTTGTCAGTTTTACCAGAGTCTGTGAGTAGAGACAAAACACAGTTTAAATTGCTCTTCTTCATAGTCATATACAGAGCTGAAAGAAACAAAATAATGTCTGACTTTACTAGCCAGTTCTATATGTTATATTTACACATGAAACTTACAGATAGGAAAAAACATTATAACATTTATCATAACTTCAATGTATTAAAAATAATGTTAGTGTGCTTATTATTGTTATAAACAGGAGTTTTCCCTTCTATATCCTGAAAGAATATAAAAAATAAAGTACATGGTTAAGGTAATATTAGTAAAATATAAAGACTAAAGTATGATATATCATTGAAATAATTATAAATATTACAGTTATTTCTTTCCTGAAGCATGCAGCTTTATCAAATGTCATGGACAATTTAAAACGAATTTCATTTCTCAAAATCACATCTGACATGGATATTCTAGATGTTTTTTTATACCAAAGGTAACATAAACATTTTTATATGTTAAACAGATCAAAGTAAATGACTTATCATAAATAGAGTACTTACTTTGCAATGACTGCTTTGGCATTACTACTAGATTCTGTAAGTAGCATCTGAACATTTCAAAATTATCATTCCTTGTTGTTACATGTGGTGCTGAAATAAACAAAAAATGTCCTTCAATTGCAAGTCCAATATGCTACATATATATCAAACTTGGTTACAGGATAAAACTATCATAACTTCAATATAATAAAATATTAAGTGTGCTGGTTCTCTATCATTCTTTTTTTTCTTTGATGTCCTGAAAAAAAAACAGATAGAAAAAGAAAACATGGTAAAATACAGAAACCATGAGATGAAATCATCAGAGAAAATCAGAACTGCAATTTGAAACAAATAGATATGTTTTGAAAAAGAATATCATTTGTATTTTTCCTTTTGTATGTGGCTTTAAGTTGAAGCATATTCTCAAGTTTTATTAACTCTGGACTTGTACTAGGACAGCCCTAGTCTCATGAATTTTTATAGAATCAAACTATCATTTACATTTTCTTCAGTTAAAGTAAATGACTTGCTATAAAAGGAGAACTTACTTTGCATTGACTTTTTCATCATTAATACTAGAATCTGTAAGGAGCATCAGAACAATACTTAAATTACCATTCTTCACTGTAATTTGTAGTGCTGAAACAAAACAAAATGTCCTTTACTTGTCAGTTCAATATACATGACACTTGAAGATAGAGAAAACATAACTTATTATAACTTCAATATACTGAAAAATAATAACAGTGAGATGATTCTCTATTATTATATGAACTGGAGATCTCTTTATCATGTCCTGAAAAATATCAAAAAAGAAAAAAAAACATGATTAAAATGATATTGGTAAAATGTAGAAACTAAAATATGATGTTTTGTTACAAAGAAAATCACAACTGTTTTTTTTTTTTTTTTTTGGAAACACAGATGATGTTTTTATGAGAAGTTTAAATAGCAAAATCTGAAAATCAAGAATTTGAAAACAAACATACCTAAGTATATACTACAGTATCCTATTCCATTGAACATTGTACCACTAGGTCCATATCCCAGACACAAACTGTCAGAAAAAGTGTTTGACCATATCTGTATAATACAAATCATAACATGTTTAATACGGTGGGACCTCTCTAATCAGGACCACTCTAACAAATTACTCGCTAATCCAGAACTGCAAAAGAAAGAAATTAGTTATTCATTATCTTTAACATACCTAGCTTCTTCTCTGCCTTCACTATTAAGTTCAAGATGTCATGAACTATCTTTATTATAGCTCTGTGTAATAATGTTTGTGGACATTACTATCTTATTTTACAAGAAATGTTCAGGTAGAAATGATGATTATAGTCAAATTCTGAAACAACCTCTAAATCAAGGACTTTTATTATTTGAGTCTTAACTTAAATATATGATGCATGGCTAATATGGGCATATTGTTCATACAAAGTTAAACATTAAAATCATGACAACCCAGCTATGACGAAAAAGCAAAATTTTGGTATGAAATTACCTGCTGTGCACCCCAGGTATTGAATCAGATTAATGCGACACAAAATCATCATTTGTCGCACAAGATGTAAATTTTGCATGACAAATTTCATAAATATGTGAGATTTTTGCATATCACATGCCTTTCAAAGCCACAGTGAAATGTCACTTGCCCAGTGGGCTATTTTCTTCAAAAGTCACAAGCCAGCAGTGATTTTAACCTAGTGCGGGCAAATGGGCATTCACTTAAAAAAAACCCTGAATTTTCGTCTGAAAAAACATGATTTAATGACAAGTACTGTATGCTTACAAACTGACAAGTACTATTTAAATAACAAAGGGCAGTAACTTCTAAAATGTGCATAAGAGAAATATGGTTCTTGCATTAGCACTTGTCCTCATTGAGGTATATCTACATATGAGGTTGCATATTGATACCTGCAATTGTTTTTGTGTAATGCTCCATACAAAACTTAAGCATGAAAAATAACTAAGGGCAATAATTTCTAAATTATGCCTAGATAGTTATGGTTCTCATACATTACATTTCTCCTCATTGAGGTCTATCTACCAATAAAGTTTCATAGAGATACCTGCAATACTTTTTGAGTAATGCTCTGGACAAAAATTGTTTATGACACCAGACACCTGCCTGCCCAAACACCTGGTTTTCGCCAGTCTGTAAGTCATATATTTTCGTTGAAAAATCCAGCTAACCAGATCAGAAAGAAGGCAACTCTCAGTCTGAATAGGTTGTCAGTTGTATTGTCTCATAACTATATTATCCTGAAAAGGGTACATATCTTAAGCATCATGTTTCAGCTGTAACAAGAGTTACAATTCTGTTCCTAAGTACCTCTCTACCTCCTCCAGTCAATATCAATTGAGAAGTTCCCCACGTAAAGCCAGATGGACTTTCAGTGTGTCAGGATATATAGTTTATTTCAAGATAATAGGCCTTCGGCCCATGAATCAACATTTATGATAACCTGACATACAATTTATAGTTATATACATGATTATGCAAAATACACGGTAAACTGTATGTATACTGTGTATGGTGTATTTATAAATTTTTAACAGTACGTATGATATTTAAACGTTCATGCAAGGTAAAAATACAGGTGTACAATATAAGTGTAATTACATGAAAACACAGTATAACATGTAACTGTTAAACACATCATATGTTTGCTGCATTCAATCAATGAACAAGTTCTATATATGGAGTTCAATGAGATAAACGTTTGATTATTATTGGGTGAATGGAAGATAAATAAAAACAAACTAGTAACTAATAGAAAAATAAGGAAAAGTTATAAGGTGTAACCGGATATATACATAAAATTATGTGAGTGGAGAAAAGGTAGTTAAAATAGTATAACTTATCTCGTCTTTCAAAGCTTTTTAGTAGATATGCCGATAAATTTTTAACCATGGTTTTATTCGATGACGAGATTAATTCAACAAATTTTGGGATGTTTGGTCTTTTCCAAAAATATTGCTTTATGAAGTTTTTTCGTAAGTCATAATATAATGGACATTCTAAGACAAAGTGAAATTCATCCTCAAGTTTATTGCATAATTGGCATTTACGGTCTGATCTTGGAATTTTGTAAGGTTTATGCCATCGCCCTGTCTCAATTTCTAATCTGTGAGATGATAAACGTAATTTGGATAATATATAACCCAACGGCCAGAAATAAAATAGTCATTTTTACAGTTACCTGACTGACCCTAATTTTTAGGGCCAACCCTAATCTTTCTAACCGCAAAAATATGGTGCGAAAAACCAGAAGTATGAAAATTTTGTGGACAAATGGTATTGTTTACAAGCAACAATTATTAACAGCAAGTATGTGATTACTCGCAGCCTATCGACTCGGTACATCACCAGTAAAGGTATTAATCAAATTCATCAATAAACCAATGACTGTTCCGAACACAGAACGATCTTCACTACCAAAATCATAGCTCCACTGAGAAAGTAGTTACTTCCATCAATGGCACTCTTGGAAAATGGATAGTAGATCGATGCTGTAAAACGTAACAACACATCATTCAGTTATAGACTTAAGTCGATAATCCCAACGATTTTCCTGATAGCTTAATGATTTTCACGACATGTAAACATTACACTCATGACATGCTATAATTACACTGCTTCCAATATACTATTTTTGCGAACTTTTCTGCATGTGAAACATATAAAATTCAATAAAATGAATAATTAAAATAATTCAACTGTGGAAATGTAAAGTTCCCCACGAAAAGCCAGATGGACTTACAGTCAGAAAATTCAAAAATTTTTCAACATGCGAACATTTCCACTTATACAGTATTTTTGTTCTACATGAAATATATTTTAATTAATTAAGTTTAAATTGACTATGGCTCTGGCACAGAGTACTGGTTCAACCCAGGAACCATCAAGAAGGATTTAAATCAGTTGAAATAAGTCTATTTGCTTACATTATTTTGTTAAGTGCCTGGCTGGAAGTATCTGATGATCTTAATTTTAAAACTTAGGTTTTCCTTCTCTTCCACAGTAATGTTTAGTTGCTGAGAAGTCAAAATCCTGAAAAATAATGAAAAGTCTGATTTAGATAATTAATGTACATATTTTTTAAATTCTTGATTGTGATTCAACAGTGTTCTTTAACTCCTTTGCAACCTAATTCCTCCAGAATGTCATAGCCAATATAGGAACAATCAGAATTTGTTATTTCATGGATATACAATTTTTTTTAAATAGATGCTGGAATAATTGGTGTGCCATTCATAACCACTGGTAGTGATAATTTTATTAAAGGTAATGTGTATAATAGTGTAAATATATATCATATTTATCATATTCTAGACTAAGGATGAATTTTACTCATCACACTTATTTCAACTGCACACTTTTTAAATACATTTATACATCTGAACTGTCTTTTATTTCCCTTCAAACTTTTTGGTTTGTATTAACTCTAAATACAGAATATTCAACAAGTGTTCTGAGTGTTAGTAAAATCATTATTCATTCACATAAATATTCTGTACAGAAATATGAACATGATCTCTTAATTATTGATTTGTTATACAAATAAAGCTACTGTACTCATACTAACTTAGAGGGCTCTTAAAAAGATGGCATTTCTTCTGAGATGATCTTGCAGCCCTAGGTTCTGGTGTATAAGGATCTGCCAGAACATTTCCTGGGTATTCCTTTGTTGGCCAGCTTTGTTTACAAAATGCTGTAAAGAAATCATTCTATTATTATAGAATTATGTTGCTTTATGCCAAAAAAGGTAGCAGTAAATAAAAGCATATTTATCCATCTAGTATGCTTTGTGTCAGATATCTTATTTCTTAATTTCATCAATGGTGCGTCATTTTACCAGAAATGGAAACGTGCGCCTGCTTCCAGGCATCATACGTGTGGATATACGCATGCATCATGGGCCGGGATCTAGTATTGGTTCCCGTCACTGTGTATATCATTCTACTACCCGCAGGGAATAAGTTCATTTGGATTGTTTCGACAGACATCGTTACAAAGCTGGGAAATCCTGATCGGTTTGCTCAATCATTACAAAACAAATTCTACGTAAAAATGCCAATAAACCTTGGTCTGATAAGATATTTTGGCAGAATTAAATCTATGAAAACTGAAATTGTAAACTTTTGCTATTTTTGAATAGCTTCAAAGAGGAATTATGTATCTTAGCCAAGGGAAAAATGCTTCTTTGGTGAAAAATGTCGAGGGGAAGACATCACTTTTTTAGTAAAAAAAACCCTCATCGATTACAACTTACACAAAGAATAAAAGCCATTTAAAAATGCATTTGATCAACAGCTTGCATCTTGATACAAAATGCTAAGGTCATGAGCTAAATTCAAAGGAAGTCAGTGTCAAGAGTTCTAAGTATTCATGACAACACTATGTCATATGAGTCGGACCCAGTGACAACAGTTATAATGGAACATAAATGGGAAATATAATCACATCCACCTTATTCTCCAGAGTTTAGTCCATGTGACTATGACCTGTTCCCCAAATTAAAAATACCACTCCAGGGAGTTCGCTTCGATGACCTGGAAGATTTGAAAGTTACAATAATCATCTTCTGAAGAGACGGAATGAGGTAATCTGAAGCAGGGGTCAATACTTTGAAGCAATTCAGTATATGAATGCCACTATTTGATATAGTTTGTTCACTACAAGACCATTATCAGAAAATACCGGATGACCCTTGTATGAAACGTCAATTTGCAGTGAACTTTTTGTCTTGAAGCGTCGGACTTGAAAATGTTTCTCTATCACTTTACGCAGGGACACGGCACCCCAAACCCTAACAAAGCACTGAACTGATATATTCGTATTCAAAAGCACAGCATACTTCCCATGAAATTAAAACTCGCGTAGCCATAGGCTGTCAAATGCCCATTTTTTCAGTCTATCTTACATGCTTCAATTCAGCAAGTTATGGCGCCTTTTCTCTAGCAGTTCGTTTAAACATTGAAAATTTAAACGCCTGCTCTGCTTTTCCATAAACCTGGCCATTATTTCTGGGTACTCAACAATATGCTGCTCTATTCTACTTGCTCACGTTAATTTAAATCTGTCTTTCTACTAAGAACTCGTGCAGTCACGCCATAATATGAGAGGCGCCGTAATATTTACAAGCTGTGATAATCACTACAGCATTGTGTAAAACACAGTCACCTGGATCCGGGACACCCAGGTGGTAAGACGGAAAACGATGTTGGTCTCTTTTTTATAAATTTTAGTGTAGCTTTTGTCTATATATGATTGCCAATTAAATCCACGCGACATTACGACTACGAATAACAGTCTTTCTTTTCTTAAGGACAGTTATACCAAAACATACAATTTATTTAAGTTCTTTTCACACCATTTTTCAGTTATATATGACAGCAGGTTCACCTAACTAGTTTTCCTGGACGGTAAATTTTAACATGTACTAATTTACCCTTCCATAAAGAGCCAGTAACTTTTCCGCATACGGGGAAAATCGACATTTTTGTCAAATATTCATAGAAGGCTACGACTGGTATTTGAACCCAGATTGCTTGGTTACATGTCCAGCGCATTAATCACTGGATCACACGGTCATGGCTCATTGTATGTTCTGTTTGAAAATGAAGTCGGCCACATAGTTCCACCACACGACTTTGATGTACAAGATTTCGCCTTTCCACATAACCCTTGTTAGCTCCATCATGAACTTTTGTGTTCATCTGACCAGGGGTGTCTGCGGCCCATAATTCTAATGCCTGAAGCTGAGTGCTTTTACAACTTGGATTGAAGGAGAGCAAATTTCCTAAGTAAGCACGATAGACATACGTGTCCGCATTGCTGGTGATCAGTTTATTGTTCAGATACACATCAATGCTACTGAACATACTTTGAAAAAGGTTATTGACGGTGGCAATTTCACTGTCATTCGCCAAGTCTGAATTATCCGCCTGAATAATTTTGATTTTCCTACACAGGTAAGACTGATTCAGATCTGTCCATTTTTCTACTTGTGCAGGCATTGTGTTGCATCATGATTTTAATCGAAAATATCAAGCGGCCTAGCCTGCTTCACGTGGCGACGATGAAGTTTTTTCTTGGCCCGTTTGGTCTTGGGTTTTTTGTGACTTCACGTAACAGGGATTCGCTTACATTTTTCAATACGGAGGCGCCTCTTTTTCGTTTCACTTTTTCAATAGTCATCAATCAGCCTACTCCGGCGTCCGTCGTCCACACCTAAGGGTTCTTAATGCTCTAGTGGTCACACTTTGAGCGAATCCTCATCAGACCTGGTCAGAATGTTTGTCTCAATGATATCTCGGACAGGTTCGAACATGGGTCATCTTTGGTCAAAACTAGGACACCAGGTCAAATCAACGGAGTATCTTGTTAACCCTCCAGTGGCAACAGTTTTGATTAGATCATCCTCACGCTTTGTCAGAATGTTTGTATTAATGATATCATGAACAGCTTTGAACAAGGGTTAACTCAGGTTAAAAACTAGGTCACTAGGTCAAATCACAGGAAAACCATAGAAGTTGCAATCTTTACTCATGTGAGCGAGAAAGGGCCATCTTGGCACTCTTGTTTAGAGTTGGATCCTGGCATGATGTCTTGCATGATAGCTTTTCCTTGATGGAGGCCTTCTTTTTTTCAAGTTTGAACTCCAGATCGAACTAAAGGATTCAGTAAAGGCATGATGCGTTTCATGGCTTTCTCAAACATGGATCCAAGCCCCTGTCCATACTGACGAGTTTGACCTTAGTAGTGTAGGGCGATACCCTGGCACCATGGTGTATACTTCTGGCATCACATTTCCCTCACTAGGGGCGATACCCTGGCACCAAATTTTCGGAAAATGGTGTCAAATTGTGTTGAAAAAAGGTGTGAAATTTTGGACAATTTTTTGTTTTCTTCTGGCAAACATTTTTGATAGGTGGGGGGTACCACATTTTGTGTTTTTTTTAACTTACCAGCGAAGAATGTGTGCAGGACTGAATGTGTGCAGGACTTTTTTTCAATTTTATTTTTAAATTGATTGGTGTGGGATAGAATTTTAATTTCAATTTTATTTTAGACACAAAAAAGACAATTTGACACGAAGTGTGTTTTTCGAAATGACATGGTGGCCCTGAAAAGGGGCCGTTGGGGGTGATCAGTTTGATCAGTTTGGTCCTAAAAAGGACCGTTTGTATTTTTGTAGTAGAGTACTAGTTAGCAGCTGGCTTCTTTGGGGTGCAGAGCTCAGACGGGCAGTTTTGTTGAGCATACCACTTGTCTGCATCCTTCATGGGGTTGGGATAGCAGTCTCCGCAGGTCGGGTCCCCGCAGTACCATTCTTGTTCTGGAACAGAGGGTTGAAAGTACGCTCTTTCAGCAATGGCAATTAATTGCCAATGGTCTTCTTCTTCTTCTTCGTTTTGTTGATAATACGCCTCGGCTGCTTGTCTTTGTTGTCTGATATCAGACTGAAGTTCAGCCTGCTCCCTCTTGACCTGTTCATCGATTTCATTCATAGCTTGCTGCCTCGGTTCACGCTGCCTTACTCTATTCACAGTTCGATCTCGAGCGGCCTGTTGCTCTCGTCGGCGCTGACGGGGACTGGGTCCCCTGGCGGGTCGCGGCTCAGCAGATGTCTTCTTTTCTAGGTTGAGAAAATATTTTCTCATACGTATCAATTCATCTCGCTGATGAAAACGATCTACTTCAATCAAATTTATCGACTCCGCAATAGCCACTTCTTGCTCTCGTTTTTTAGCGACGTTATTAGCCAGTTGACGGATCGTCCGCCATACTCTAGTTTGCCTAGCCGTCAGTTGTCTAGCTGTTTCAAGTTGTTGCAATAGCGCATCCATGGCGAGTGAATGAATGGAAATGAATGACGTGACGCAATGCATTGGCTTTTTATACGGCAAGCGCGAACCTTAGTGAGAGCATGTTAAATGACGTCACGTCCATATCTTTATTCGATAGTTTTTGTTTGTTTTTGTGCTTGTTTTGTGTTTCTTCTATCCTAATACCAACAAAGTAAAACAAACAGGTGGTATCATTTTTTTTATATTTTTATTCAACATGAACAACATTTTTTAAACATAGAACAATAGTGAACAATATTTTTTTGTAAATCAACATATTTTTCAATAGAACAACATTTTTTTGTACATTTTTTATGGTAGAACAACATTTTTTATACATATTTTTTAAACAGAACATCATAGAACAACATTTTTTGTACATAAACATAAGTCCTAACATCTATTTTTAAATAGAACTTTTGTGCATTTTTGGTTAGAACAACATGGAATAAATTTTTTTGTTACTACATAGAAAATAATCGCACATTCAAATTAAGCTGTATAATAAGTCATGTTTCTATTCATGATTCTATGATACAAATGTCTTTCACCTCCTATTCTATCACGGCGTAGTGCAAAACACTTTTGTCCACATTTGTTTACATATTGAGTTTGTCTATAATAGGTACCATAATGTTGTTCAAACCAAAGGGTCACATAAGTATCGTTATCTCCTGGCCTATCCTCTGGAACTCTGAATCGAGTGAGAAGGATCTGGTTCAGGTCACATCCACGAGAAATAAAGTCCAAAACGAATAAACAATACACACCACACACAGGTAACGTATCCCCTTGTATACAAAATGCATTCCACTGATACGTTTTTGAATGTTTTTTCACAAAAGAGAAAGTCTCCACGAAAGGTGGTAGTCCATAAGAATCAAAGTACACGATTGTATGGTCTTTGAGGTAAATAGCCACCCAGTGTTCTCCTAGTTGATTCACATGGTGTGTATTCACAATATAGGCCTTTACATTATGAGGATTCTCCGAAGGTAACTGATTTTTTGCACAAACACGAGCATGCAATGTAGATAACATTGGTGAATGATCTAAGATGTATTGAAGTTCATTCGTCTCCATAATGCCAATTTCTATTCACACGTTCTGCCCATACACTTATCCAGTGATCGTTCAGTTCTGACTGATTCTGACTGAGTTCGTTTTTAAACTGAATCCATAATCGACAGGCATCTCCTTTTTCCCTATCGGTCAAGGTCACGAGTTCAGGATACCACTTTTCCATGACCTTGAACACGTCTAAACCTTGAATCGCTTTTTGAATGTACAGTCCTGTCCACTCTGATGTGTTCGTGTATAAGCAGAGTACATGTTGTACTTGACTAGGATGAGCCACTTGACAACCGTACCAGTCTTTGTGCACTTGATCATAAATGAACGTTTGAAGTGCTTCTGTCACATGGTGGTTCAATCCCCCTCTCAAGGATTCAGTTCGTTCACTTGTATCGGAAGGATACGCCAATAATTGCATTTCAAAGTCTTGTCCTTGTTCTATGTTTTCTATGTCCATTGGATCCATCGATAGTCTAGAAGTACTTCACTAAACTGGTTGATTTCAATCTGATCATCGTATTCCGCATATACAATCACGTTAATGGCTTGTCCTAGCGCTCTGGCAAAGTGAAATTCCAATATCAGATTCCCCGTTTTTATAGGATGGTGTTGACCTTCCTCGCAACCTTGATCGGCTGTCAAATCCAGTCCCCAGAGTGTTGATAATCATTCAAACTCAATCCAAAGGAACGATTGAGTCCAAGAGCTCCTGTTGCTTGACAGAGTGAAATGTAGGACCGTAGACATTCTCCCGTTTCGAAATTGGGTTGAAACGGTTTGTTATGAATACTTTTTCCATCAATACTGACCTCCAGAATATTGAGATCAAAATGACGGAAATCAAAAGGATTGATCGCTATATCCCCATTCATATCTCCATTTCTCATCATACCAATAATCAGTCGTTTTGGTAATTGACCTTGAAATAAATTATCTTCAATCTTGGAACGTTGACCGGTAGGAATAGTAAAGGTTTTCACCTCAGTCCGTCGGATGGGAAGTTTCATGTTTTGTTGAGCAATGTGTGATTGAGTTCATTGACCACCAAAGGGAGTAAATCCACGGTTCTCACATTGAAACCAACTTCCATAAACTTGATTTTAGCGGGTGCAGCAGCCATGAGACAAAAATTGGGTGATGCTTTGTTCAGTCGTAGACGTATTTCTATCCCATTAGGTAAATATTCATCTTGCATCGCCAGATCCAAATGAAGTCGGCCACATAGTTCCACTACACGACTTTGATGTACACGATTTCGCCTTTCCACATAACCCTTGTTATCTCCATCATGGACTTTGGTGTTCATCTGACCAGGGGTGTCTGCGGCCCATAATTCTAATGCCTGAAGCTGAGTGCTTTTACAACTTGGATTGAAGGAGAGTAAATTTCCTATGTAAGTACAATAGGCATACGTGTCCGTATTGCTGGTGATCAGTTTATTGTTCAGATACACATCTATGCTACTGAACATGCTGTGAAAAAAGTTATTGACGGTAGCAATTTCACTGTCATACGCCAAGTCTGAATTATCCGCCTGTATAATTTTGATTTTCATATACAGATAAGACTGATTCAGATCTGTCCACTTTTCTACTTGTGTAGGAATCACGAATTCAATAGGAGCATTATTGTCCAGGGCAGAAATGGGATAATGCTCAGTCCATTGTCCCTCCTGCATGGCGGTCATCGTAGGGGGAACGACAGACACGTCCAATTCTGTCTTACTGCATTCACAAGAACCGTGTTGCATCATGATTTTTAATCGAAAATATCAAGTGGTCCGGCCTGCTTCACTTGCCGACGATGAAGTTTCGACTGAGGTTTTTTCTTGATGGGTTTCGCCTTTATACTTTTCTTGGTTTTTTTGGTGACCTCACGTGACAGGGATTTGCTTAAATTTTTCAAGACGTTAGCTCCTCTTTTTTGTATCACTTTTTTAGGGTTGGATCCTGACATGATAGCTTTTCTTTGATGGAGTCCTTCTTTTTTCAAGGTTCGAACTCCAGATCGAACCAAGGGATTCAGTAAAGGCATGATACGTTTCATGGCTTTCTTAAACATAGATCCAAGCCCATGTCCATACTGGCGAGGTTGACCTTGGCACATAGGCATCATTGTCGTTGGCGTAGGTGTAGCTTCACCATAGACTTCCTATGAATAAACTGAATGGGTTGCCCTGTGTCACCCCTTATATGGATGGCGATGGTGTCAAAGTTGGCTTTAGCCAGTGGCACGTAATGTACATTCAAGAACTCGAAATGAATATGTGGATAGGCCCCTGCTTTGGTTCTCGGGTCAAAAGGAACCACACGTAAGATGGGAGCTTCAATGTTTCCCAAATAGGTATAAGCCGCCAGGTCATAATAAACAAACAAATGATTATGACCCATGTTCAAGTCTACCCCGTGAGGAAATGGATCTGGATTCTCGGTTAAATAGATGGTAGGAGCACTATGAGGAGACCCACCCAATTTCATAAACATACTAGAATGAAACTGAATGCCTAGGTTCTTTGAACTATCCATCTTATTACGTTTACTTGTTCCCGAGAAACCTACAGTAAAACGGAGGTTTTTCTCTTTAAACAGTTGATCTAGGTAATCTTTAATGACTTGATCCAGGGTGTCTACCAGATGTTGTGGTGTGACATAGGTCCCTACAGGAATACAAAGACGTATTCCTTTATCAGCATTGGGGAAACGGCAGTAATGGGGAAAAGCCTCAAAAGCCTTGGCCTAGGATCCTGTGTGACAATGGAAAAATGTCGCTCTTCCTCAGTGATATTAATGACTTGACTAAGTACAATCATTTCTACTAAACCAATTTCCCAGTCTTATTTATTGAGATGGATGGGTTTGAGTAGTTTGGTACGAAAACAGCATTGGGTATTGTCTGGGAACAGATCCATCGAACTGTCACTCATCAGGGTAATGTAAAACGAGCTCATGTTGGTTAGGGTTTATTGAATTTCAAAGACGGATTCGGAAGAATATAACCCAGAGAACTACTTAAAAGCACGATCGAGTCGTTCAAAACTTTGACACGTTAATAATGATAAACACCACCTCAATTTGGGAAAAAAAGGTGACCTTGTTCTTCGGCTCAATCGGTCTGACTTGCTCTGAGGTGCTCACTGAGGTACTCACTGCCACATTGGCTGTGTCAGACTGAGACATGCTGTATTTAAACAAGATGGGATTCAGGAATCCAACTGTCAAATTTCGAACGGTATCCTGCCCAATGCACTTTAATTTATCGTCTTATTTTTCCGTCTACTTTTCTCTCACGAAATTCACAGATACCATCGTCTTTTATTGGTTGTATTTCTGGAAGATAAAAGGAACCCAAAATGGCGAAATCGTGTTCCCCGTCTATGTCAAGTTAGGTAGATAGCATTTATCAAATGTACGTTTGGTTTTATTGATACGCACAATCTCTCCAACGCGAATGTCTTCTTAGTTTCTTTCCTTCTTTGTTTTTCCAAACAAGGTCAAGGTCACTTCAGGTTCATTGTGCTTATTCACTGATGCAAGTGCCATTTGAATACTTCGATGAAATTGATGATTATAGGCTTGCACCAGATCTGGCAATACATCGACATACCTTCGTTTTTGATGATGGGTAATATATCTCCACATGTGGGATTTTCAAAGTACGTTGAAAACGTTCTACCACACTGGCTTTGGTTTCTGGATCTTCAGTTGTGAAATAGTGAAAACCTTCTTTGTTTAAAAACGCTTGAAATCTTTGATTTTTTTATTCAGCGCCTTTGTCCGTTTGCAAAGCTTTGGGTAGTCTCGTTTTAAGAATAGAGCGAAACGCTTCAATCAAGGTGAGTATCCTTGAGGGGAACGACACAAGCATATTTTGAAAGTATATCAATGACATAAAACAGATATCGATAAGTGTGTTTGATCAGGGATTGCATATCCGCCAAATCAGCCTGCCACTGATGATCGATGCCACCCACTTTGGTTTTCCGTCTTGAAAATTTCCGACGGATCGGTTTATGCCAGGTATATGTCTCATGTCCCTTCAGCCAGGATCGTACTTGATTCCATGTAATACCGTGAGCTCACGCTGCTCTAAGGGAGGGCGTATCCCTCCAAAAGCAGTAGGATGTGAGAGATCATTACATATTCTGCAACACGGTATCTACTTTGGTGTCTCTGTGGTCTAGTAGGGTTCCTACTTAGGCTCTGGTTTGATCAAAGTTTTTCTTTGTTTTATAGGTTCCCGAGACGTAAAAGGAGAAGGCTCGACAAAACTATCGTAAAATTCATTTTCTTCCGAGTCTGACTCGGGTTGTTGTTCCCATTACTATTTCCGTTTATTCCTCACCACTTCCTGTGGTACCTTGACTTCTCTTAATCCACGAGAAAAATATTCCCATCCTTTTGGGCTAGACCCTTTTCTGTGAGGAATCACATCATTGACTAAATCAATAATGTTGGATCCTTGTATGGGTTTTCCATCATATTCAAAAACACCTTGTTCAATCCATGACATATGGGGATGATTTTGAAGAAAAAGCAATTAGAATTGAGATTTTCGACGCATAGTTTGGGGAACACTTTCAAGAATCCTATCGGTAAATGTAGCTGGAGCTGTTGGAGCTTGAGCTGCAGGAGCTGGAGTTGGAGCCGTGATGGTGGGTTCACGCGCTTTTGATGTGACGGTTGAAACCTTTGCAAGACTTGTCCATAGTGTTGTGCTTTTTCTGATTCGGACAAGGATTCATGTTGTAGTACTTCCCCCATTTGTTTCTATAAATCAGAGGTCTGTGTAACTTGTGATGGAGGGGGTAAGCGTGGTCGCTGTTCTGATTTCCATCGATTCATCTCTTCTAGCATTTTGAATGGTACAATAACCATTTCCTTCATATTTTCTTTCACGTGTTAGGCTATCCCTCCACTGAGAGCACCTGCAGCTACAGCTTTAGCAAGGACTAGAGCCAGTGCCAATAATGGAAATAATCCTCCGTTTTGATTAAGCACCCGTTTCATTTTTTGAATCGATACTTTTTATCCGCTAAGGTACGGAGATGTTGACACTTGGGCTTCAACCTTTGCTTTTGAGAGTGGATAATGCAGCGTCGCCTTTTAAAACATTGTGACAGCACTCGGAGACAAATTGAATCACTTCTATAAGCGCTCCTTGTATCATCTTTCTTCTCATTCGCTCTTGGGCTTGAGTTAAACCCCAACACCAGATGACCGTACTTGAGTAGGAATGGTCGCTTTGGAGCCATAACCTCAACTAATACTCTTTTCACACATCACTGTTTATATAAAGCATCTAAGGCTTGTTTTGAAGCTGAACCCATTGGTAGGGTTCTCATTAAGTTTACACGTCCTTGCAAGACAGGTTTCAACACCATCTGTTTTGATAACTGGGACAATGTCCAGGGTGAAAGGGTATCTGGAGACGAAGAACTGATGTAGGAGGTGGTTGGAGAACTTCTACTGGACCCACTTGTGGATCCGCTTGACGTACAGGTTGAACCGCGGCTTCTACTTGAACTGCTAGGAGAACTAAAACTGGTTCTCCTCAGTGGTGTCCTGGGTGACCCCATAGAGGGTGGTGACCATCCTGTTGTCGTGAAAATGGGTGAGTTCGATGGAGTCCGGGGGTGACCCAGCAGGGGGTGACCCACTTAAAGAAGTCCCATTAGGTAAAGAGAACCTACCACGTAAGGGTGACCCACTGGGTGATCTTCTTGATAAAAAAGATCCTCTGGATCCTCTTCGAAGGGTGATAAAACGTTCATTGATTGTTGGCGAGACTGTAAATGCAGGTTGTTTCTTTTTCGGAGCTCTCTTTGCTGGAGCTTTCTTTGCTGGAGCTCTTTTTGCTGGAGGTTTCTTATCAGGAGAACGTTAAGATCACATCTTATAAAAGGGGTGCTTCACACCACTCTAGTCATTCTAGTCATTCGACATGAACTAAAACGATCCTAGAATGGAAAAAGCTAACGATAACAATAGCATGTATCAACAAAATTCTTTGATGTATTCATTGGAGAAAAATAACAGAGTTGAACAAAATGGTGGATCAACTTTGTGAGCAGAAAAATATCACATGTGATCATATTGAATGTTATCTTTGTAGACAGAAAGGACATTATGCGATTACGTGTTCAGAAAAAGTAGGTAAAAATGAATGTTTTCATTGTCATGAAAACGGACAGTTTGCAGCGAACTGTCCACAAAAAATCCTCAAGTACCAACTCAAGGAATGAGTGATGAATTCATTGTTGACACGGTAAACCAAATGGATCCACCAAAAAAGAAACGGAAATACAAAAAGAGAGCGAACAAAAAGAAAATGAACGATATAAACATTTGATGTGTTGGACAGTGTTCGTGAATAGTGTTTTTTTTTTTTATTTTGTGTGGTGGACATTATGTTGTATACTGGATAGAAAGAGTTATTTTGTTATTTGTTGTTGATTGTATTTTAAAAAATAAACAATTAGAAAAAATACTATTTCTGTTGTTGTAGAGACAAAAACTTATCTTAAACATATGGTGGCCCTAATAAGGGCCGTTGTTTTTCTTCAATATTTGGTTTCGGCTAAATACAAATAGCGCCAAATATTGACGCGTATCTCATCATCATAATAATGGAGAGATCCGGGTATAAATTCCCTATCTTGATAGGTACAGCGGCACTGTCTACCTCCACAGAGGTTTCTTTGGAAGCACGCAAACGATTTCCCATGTTTTTAAAGCATTGAAATGAATGCGAAAACACAGATACTTAAACAATAACAACTATGCTTTCACAAAGGTTGACGCTGGTACCACGTGACCATCGATGCTCTCTCAAAGGTTCGCGCTTCAACCGTATAAAAAACCACGGACACTATCAATTTCATTCTACTGCAATGTCTTCAAGAACGCTCAACATCGTTAAGCGAAAAAATACCGCCATAAGGCAACTTGAAAATGCAGCAATGGAGGAGCTGCGGATAGTGATAAAGGAACTGAGAGAAGAAAATAAGACAGAGGGGGTTGTGGAGTCAGGGGAAAAGGATTGGGGGGATCACCCCCAAGCCTCAACCCTGCCGAGGACTGGGAGGAGGACAACGAACCTCCTTTCAGTCTGACGCACTCCACCGCCGACCTGGAAGACATCCAGAAGTCGGACAATTGGTGTCCCGCTTCTATGGGTGGATGTGGTGAACGCCATTAAACCCCTCTACACAAACGGCCCTTTTCAGCGCCACCATGTGTTTTCCGAAAGCAAACTCTTGTGAAATTGTCCAAATTGTCTTAAGTCCAAAACAAAATGTCTAAGTCCGAAAAAAAACAAATGGCCCAAAACAAATGGTTCAAAACAAACACACACAAAATGTCTAAAGTCCAAAATGTCACACCGTAATTTTTGCTTGTATCACGTGGTTTGATAACCATGAAATACGAGAAATTCATCTCTAAATTTCGGTGATCACCACTTCTTGAAAACAACACCGCCA
Organism: Lutraria rhynchaena; assembly: GCA_008271625.1. NCBI lineage: Eukaryota > Metazoa > Mollusca > Bivalvia > Venerida > Mactridae > Lutraria > Lutraria rhynchaena. Next base: position 10,380,714 of record VIBL01000001.1, on the reverse strand, counting down.
TTTTTAAAGATTACAAGCGTTGAAACTTGTTTTAGACATGTACTGAGAAATTCTCAGTTAATTTAATTTGCCCAGTCTACATATTCATTGATAAAGGAAATGTTTCTAATGTATTTTCTCCTTTTCTATAAAGTCAAATATGCGCCAGATACAGTCAAACCTGTGTTTTCAGCCGCCTCCGAATTAAGGCCAGCCTGTAAATAAAGGTCATCCTTTGAAGCCGTCATTTACTGAATATTTGACCTCTGAATAAAGGTCATCTGCCAATGAAGGCCGCGGTTTGTCAATCCCAATGGTGGAGTTTGTAATAAATACGCATGAATAACATTTATAATAAATACGCATGAACGACAACACGGTACATGATTCTAGTATTTAAAATTAACTGAAGCCAATTAACAAAGTAATTACTTGCATGTTCATCGTGTAGAGCGCCCGCTATTTTCAAGGCAATTGTTGTTAATATCTGAGTATACATGTACAAATTGTACATCTTAAATACTGTTCAGGTATCTACTACCTGTGACAAATTGTCACTACTGTCTGTATTGTAACAGTAAATACCAACAAAATGCTATCAGATTCTGGACATCTCGACTCCCATCCTGTATGTTTCTTTTAGTCTTGTTACTTATTCTGTTCATTTCTGGTCTCCGCATGCATTTCCATCATGCGTATTATGATTAAAAGTTCTTGTCAACATGCAGAATGCACAGTTGTGTTTTGCTATTGCATATTATTAATACCTACATGATAGCATGTGTTTATATGCAGACTATGAATATGTAGATTACACACTTACATGCGTATAACATAATTATAATAAATCACACCTAACAATTACAACGTTATATAAGACATTGACCAGTAATTTAGCTATTAGACTGTCATTGCTATCATCTAGGACAAATATAATTGCCCTAGTTACTGTATGCATTTACTACATAACCCATTAACTTAAATCATCCGCTAAAATCATCAAAACTAATGTGCAATTGAAAATTTTCTCGACAATACAACTCAATAATCAACGCCAAACACATTCACGAAAAAAAAAACATAAGGACAATGAATAATATCAATCAATGTTCATATTATATGTAGCAATTAATCGCTCGATATTTTCGTGCAAAACTTGGAAAGACAGAAAAGTCTGCGTTAAGGAGACAAGACCAATGCAACTCGTTTGTATGACTAATTGCACAACTCTGTAATACAAATACATGTATACCATATACAAATGTACATGCAAAATTCATAACTTTAATCTGAAAGACAGCATACGCCCGATATTATTCCTCAATATCATTTCAAAGTTTCGTCTTTTATCGTCGGTGCTGTGGTTTATCACAGTGGCTAACTGCATAGAAGATATTTTGTATAAAGAGCTTAGATCGGACTCGATAAGAATTATGAAGAACTAGGAATACGAAAAATCATAACAGTTATTATTTGTGTAACATTCCTTCACGTACAAACACACATGCAAATTAGTATTTTGTGATAACTCCTTACCTTTGCCATATAAGTCTAATTTATCCACGAATGTAGCTCTTACAATTATGATAAAAAATCTTAACACTAAAACTCATGTAACTAAAATAGGAAAATGTGACCGAAAATGGACCACGTGCATTAGGAGAACCCGTGCTTTAACAATTTAAAGAACGAGAAATGAAAATCTAGTGAACAGTCAAGCGGAAAACACATCAAGCGCCACGAAGTAAGATCAAAACGGGAAAACAGCGCTTTAGTAGCTGATACATCAGGCAGATTAACTAGGTTTGTTTTTCCAATGATTCAGTATTTACTGATAATGCAACATTAAATAATCGGATTTTAGAAGTAGAAAAGAAATATTGAATTGTCGAGTGTTCTGTTTATATTATTCTAAACTGATCACAATGATTTAAATTATTGCCAACATATGATATTTATTAATTATAAATCATACACATACTTTTTATACATAAACGTGTCTGTTTTCAGCAATAAGGCCATACCAACTTGATTCTATGTTTATCTACCAGGCAAAAATAAGGGCACAACAATTTTTTTTCTTTAAATCAAGTCTATTGAACTTTAAAACCTCATAAAAGGTAACAGTTTGTTACATAACCAATTAATTATATGGACCACTGTTAATAGGCCTAACACGTGAGCACAAATACGCAGTAAAACATATTATAAATTAATAAAACAATAAAAATTCCACCCTGCTTCTATTGCCGCATTGTCCTCTGCTAAGGAGACTACGCATTGAGCGTAGGGTTTGTCCTGTAAGTTAATTGGACGTTTATATCTTACCACAGGCGTAACATTGTGAATGGCCTGAATGATTTTTTTACAAATAAAGAAGCAAATGTTTCGTCGCCAACTTAAATGATATACCAATCAAGAACTGTTTTGGGGAACTTCTTTAACTTGACACGCTACAATGGCATATTTACATGCCATTCTGAACTCAAGCCATATTTGCTAATGAATACAACCCCCCTCCTCATCAAGTAAAGAAGTAATAACGGCGAATAGTTCACAAAAACACACGAATGTTAAAGATTTACCAAAAAAATAGTTATAATAATTTGTTCATCAAACGCTTGCATGAGTTTAAACTTAATAAACATCTATGGTATAGTAAAGATACGGGCTAAAAATTACTGCCGAATACCATGTCTGTTTTTTTTTTTTGCCTAAACCCTAGAAAACCTACCCACTCAATGACGCTAAACATAGAATCAATTTGGCATGGCCTAAAGGATTCAGCGAATTAAGTCGAAGATTTTCGATAGTTCTTTTATATTTTCATATTAATGAGATAAATGACTTGGAAAATAAAACACGAATCCAAGTTTAGTTACTGTATAGAACTGTGTGATATTATATTAGTGAATTCATATTTTACCAGAATATTCTTTGAAGTTACTATTTTCTTAGTTTTGAACTATTGTAAGTGCATGTATATTTTTACATCTACTGTATTGGCTGTCCATTTATGTGTAAGAATGCAGAACAATGAAATTATCAATGAATGTTATATATCGAAACAACAGACGTTAGCTTATCTTATACAGAATTACCAGTAGATCTGTATTTGTACATTTATTCTAAGACTTATATTAGTTAATATTTTCATTGTCTTTCATGTACAATTTTGTGAGGCTAAAAATTTATGTACATTGTATTTATGTTAACATCTTTTGTTTAAAAAAATCCGTTCTTTCATTTGAGTTGGTTATAATTGTGATCATATCTTAAACATATATTATGTAATGTATGCGCTATGTGTCCTGTTTAAACAGATGTTAAAGACCTGAATTTTGGCTTGTCATAGTTTGTTGGTATAGTGCAACTTCTCCAAAGCAATATCTTTTGGGAGAAGCAAAATTATATTGTTATTGAGAGGTTGTTTATCTATAGAGCTTAACTTAATAGTTAAATCGTACATTGGGAAAAAATCATGTTGTTTTTTGAAGGGAAGTTGTTGCTCAAGAGAGGGCCGCTCTGGAAAGGTTGCGCTGTACTGGTTACTTCCCTTTGTATTTTCAGAGTACATGACTCTATTCTACATTTCATCCTGTAAATACAATAGAAGCTCCCTATCTGGCCCTTGTTAACAGCATGGTGCATTCAGCATACTTTTTGCATTTCATATGTCTGGGTTAACAAGTAAAAGTAGCTCTTTTGATTATATTACTGACTTATATTATCTGTTGTACTTGAGGAACAGAACAAAATAGCACAATTTTCTAATGGGTCCTATAATTTACATCACCTTAATACATACCAATACACTAAATTCCTTCTACAGCCTACAGTGTACTGCATACAATAAGGGGCCACACATATAAAGTATAGTGTCTGATCAAAGGGGCATCCTGTCGGCAGCAGCTGCCATCTGGTTTATTTATCATCAATCTTTTGGGAGTCATAAATAGATGTTAGCACTAGAAATATAGATTTAAATGATTATAATAATACAAAATATAATTAAGGATACAAATATTTCAGCAAATATCATTATTATGTATTACAAGCATGTACATTGTTTTACTTGAGTTTAATATTGCTAAATTGAATATTTAGCACGGTAAGATATTAAATTACCAGAGTCTTTATAGCTATTTAGTCATGTTTACTTTCAAAATGATCAGCTTTTAATATAGATTAATATATGTGTCTTAATTTTGTGATTTGTGCAGTAATAAACTTGTTAACATTTTTGTATTTTGAGACCCTTAACAGAAGCACTATTTTAAATGTTAAATAACTAAATTCTAAGTTTTTGGAGCTGTAAAGTCATGTTTATATACAAATCAAGCAGAATTTTGTTCTGATTAAGAATATGTCTTTTATTTTAGGATTTAATCAATAATAAGTGTTTAGCTACTGATTATATTGTTTTTGATTGTTGTTTACAAGTTTGTTAACATAATAATAATAAGTCATTGCAGGCTAATAAATTCAATTAAGCGGGGCTTATCAGCCCCTAGATCTGTCCATCATTAATGACTTACTCGACTAGGGCTTATCAGTCAATCGTAAAAATGATCGCATTATTTTACTATATGATAATTACCTTTTTCCTCACCTTGCAACTGAAATTTGGAATTATTACTTCTTACTTCTTGCTCTAAATACAAATTACATTTTAGATAAATAAACAATTTGGATCATGTCGTTTAAGGACATTTAGAATATTTTGAGATTTGTTCAGATCTTAGTACTCTGATACTTAGTAAATTTAATTTACTTTTATACTCAAGTGTTTAGACACTTTGATGATTTTGAATTTAATTAATCAGTTTAAGACATTCTATGCGAGTTGGAATATTTTGTTTTATTGATGAAATATTAACTTACCGGTAATCAGGGCTTGACGAATCCACTTGTAATAACAAGTAGAAATCCACTAGGGACGAGTTGAAATTGTTGTAGAACTAATTAAAATTCTAAGCTGGTCGTCTTGTGTGATGAGCAGCCAGAGAAAATTAGGCAAGTCCTGTTAATGATGCTGTTTGTTGTGATAATTGTGCTATTTGGAATCTTTTAATTTAAGCAAAGTGACTGTAATTTTCTTACTTTTGATTTGACTTTCACTTCACATTTATTTGTATTTAACCAAGACTACTGATTGCTGCTACAAAATATCATTTGCAAAATATCATTTTTGTTCTTGAGCAGACAATATAGTTTATAAAGCATATTTGTGAAAATATATTGTTGTTATGTTGTTTTTAATATTGTTTTGTTGATATAATTGGGACTATTAGCAATATTTAACACAATGATTTATAGAAAAAAAATATCTGATTTGAGAAGATAACTATTTTGAAAAGATGTTCCAGTTTTCACAATTCAGAATGCTGGTCATCAGAAGGGAATAGAAAAATTCTGAAAGTTTATTGCACTTGGCAAAAAATGCCAATCTTGGGCTCATCTGGGGCTATTCACATCTCTCATGAAAAACAATGGCTGAAATTAGTCTGCATCCAGTCTGAATGCTGAATTCAGCCTCAGCAAAGATTCAGCAACTGAATATTGTCTGACCATCTAACATATGGGTCTGAATTATGTCTGAATATGAGTTGAACAAGGCTGGACAATATTCAGATAATTTTCAGAATTAAATTCAGACCTTTCTCAGATAAATGGAAATATCTGAATACACTCTGAATTGAGTTCAGACCATTTTCAGAATTATTGAAACATCTGAAGAACAGCTGGATAAAGCTCACATCATCTTCAAATGACTGATTAATTCAGACTCAAATATAAATTTCTGATCTACTAGTTTAAAGGTCTGAAATTTTCAGTGAATGAGAAGAATCAAACTGCTTTCACTGAAGTATTTTGGAAGGAAATGAAATCTACATTAGGTATTCTATCAACATAGATATCTTAATAAACAGTTTTTATAAATGACATCAAAATTTATAAAAAATATTCTTATTGCATGAATTATGAAATGTTGAAAAAAATTACAAACTTTGAGAAAAACATCCTTAAAATTAAATCAGATTAAGTACAATATAAAGTAAAAATGGAAATAATCAGAGTAGTTCAAGTATCATACATGGAGAATATGTAATTAGTGGCAATTAGAAAACTTCAATTCAATATTCTAAATATTATACCACTTGACTAATCAGACATTTGAAAGTATACAATATCATTGTTTATTCTAAAAATTCAGAATTTGAAAAAAAATGCTTTTCCAGATAAACCAAATTAAACAATATTTATCAGATGTCAGCTAAATAAATATAGCAACTGATAAGCTTGTCCTAATGACAGTTTTTTCCTTCCATAGCAGGGCTGTTTGTAGGCATCTTCCCCTCAGGAAAAATCTTTAAAATCATACAGTTTTTCCAGTCATCAAGTTTTTACTTCCCTTTTTGCAAAAATACTGTGTTATGTTTCCCCAAATTTTGAAAAGGTCCCTTCCCCCACCAGTGAAAAAACCCTGGATGAATAGTCAAGATGATAGTCAAGTGTCAAAGCAAGCTTTGAAAGCATAAAACAACAATAGCTATGTTGAGTAAGGCAAAATACACATACAGGCTGTGTTGACATGAGTACCAACCATAATACGTTATGATGATAAGTTATGCTCCCTCTTGCACAAGTGAAACACTTTGTGATCTTTGTGAAAGTTTAAGATTAACCCTAATAATTTAAATATGAAATAGTTAAAAGATATTTGATCAAATAAATGAGGGGATTGCACAAGAGATTGCTAAAATATTGAAAGAGCAATTGCTAAGATAAAAATGGGTCAAGTAATGAAAAAGTAGTTGCTGCAAAAAGACATGTTTAGAAATATAATAATGCTATACAACTTGGTAAAAAATACAGCAATGTGAATTATCTCCTCTTTACACACAACTTAACATCAATAGTTTTCATCTGTGAGAGTTCAAAGAAAATTGGTCAAGTAATGAAGGAGGAATTGTCCGCACAAGAATTTGCTGTAAAAATATTACTAGAAGTCGCCAAATGGCGACATGTCGAGCCCGCTAAGACACTTATCATCCTGAAAAGGTTGTCCATTGGTTTTAAATGCCAATTTTTGCCCTTTACACCCCAAGTGTGACCTTGACCTCTAAAATACGGCCAAGGGTCTTGTGCATCACACACCTACTCATTATGGTGAACAATTATGCCATGTCATTTTAAAATTCACTGATTCATAGGGAAGTTATGGTCTGGACAAAGTCAGACGGATAAAAACACAGATGAACAAAGGCACAAAGGGACGAACAAATAACCATCTACGTCATTAAGTTGAATGCTGTTGATTTCAAGGTGAAATAATTTGGGGTATATTTTAGTTTGATTAAATAGAATCAATGCTGAATGAAGACACAGTCAGGACAAGGCAAGACATGCAAATTTTTGTACTTTAAACCCTAAGTGTGACATTGACCTTGGAAATATTGACCTGGGTTTTGTGCATGACACACCATCTCATCATGGTGAAGAATTGTACCTTGTCATTTTAAAAATCCTTCGTGCATGGAGAAATTATGGTCCAGACAAAGTCAGACATACTAAAATCTGCCAATTTTAGCCCATCAAACCCAAGTGTGACAGTGATGTTAAAGATATGGACTTGGGTTTTGTGATCATAAAGGAAAACTATTATGCCATGTTGTTTTAAACCCATCAATGCTGAAAGAAGCTACAGTCCAGACAAGGTAAAACATGCCGCTTCTTGACCTTTCAACCCCAATTGTAACCTTGACCTCTAAAATATGGTCACGGATCTTATGCATGACACACTGTCTCATCATGGTGTACAATTGTGCCAAGCCATTTTAAAATTCATTGATCATAGGGAAGTTATGGGCCTCACAAAGTTAGACGGACCAACACACAGAGGCACTCACACATACTGGTCTACGTTACTCAGTGAGGTACCTATTTCTTACTCACTGAGGTCTACCCTTTATCAAAGAGATAATCTATTTCTAAGAGCATAGTTCGGACAAAAAATTAAGCACAATTTACGTGACCACTTTGATTTAACTATATCTTGCATTTTTAAAAATGGGTACCATGCATACATACAGCTGCACATACCTCAGTTTACATCACTCACAACACACATGCAGTACGAACACCAGGTGAGGTAAACACCCACAACTAATGCCGTTCTATTGCTGAGAGGTTATTGAGAGGATCGTACCTCAGTTTGCATCACATATAACGCACATTCATCACAAATACCAATTGAGGTTAACACACATAACTGACTCGGTCCTACCATCCAGAGGTTATTTTTAGGGGTGGAGTATAAATGTATGCAAATCATTTACGCAATGAGAATTATTTGGTGAAAACCTTTCAATTATTTAGAAAACACTGATGCTTTCATTCTAAGCACTTTTCTGTAGTGTCACTATTCAACCCATACATTAAAAATATGGATTTCTTTAACATGGCCTTTACATATTTACACTGCCAATATGAAAATGGGAACAAAACATTTGCTCTTTTTGTTTTCCATGGTTCAGATGTGCATTTCAGCAGTTCTGAATCGTTAACACATATTATTCCAGAGTTAATTGCACCATGTTGTTACCATGATTTGTTCATGTTCTACAAAATAAATCAATATATTTCGTACTGTTGGTTATGATTCGTACTATAGCTGCTAAATTTGAGAACAGATACTGATTCATTAACTAAAAATACAGTTGACATACTAATCATATATTTATGCAAATATAATCACACATAATAACTGTGCATTACTTCTATGGAAGAATTTAGTAAAATAAACCACATATTTATAACTTTTATCAGGACAGAAATAAAATGAAGCAAGAGGAATGCCAATGCCATGAAACCATGTTTTCAACATGTCACCATGCAAACATATGAAAGCACATGTAAATGTCAAATTCAGGGAAAAAGCCAAAATGTAATCCCCATCAAGGTAACCACACAAGTTGCTGTACCTAAAGTTTGACCGCAAAAGGCCATTCCAAACTAGCTATCCACCAGAAGCCAATTTCCTATTTATAAAAACAGTGACCATGACACTAGTGTATCAAACTGTTACAAGTATAAGTTTACAGTAAAAGTATCTATACAAGAGAGAATTTGTTAATATGGGGAAGATGGACATGTCCTGAAAATAGTCAATAAAAATTAGAATGCTTTACTCCTAAGGTAAATAACAAACTTGACATGCACTGATATGGGCTATAGCCAAAAAATGTAGACAAATTAAAAGAATACTAGACTTATAAAAACTTACAATACAAGTTACTGCAGCTAAATGGAAACTGTGACCAATGACTAGTTGAACTTGTATGGAGCAATTTAGCAAAAAGTTAAAGATGATTAGAATGCCCACAGGCAGACTGTTGAACCCTCATGCATTCATTTTGACATAAGACAAGTGTAAACTTCACCTGTTCAAAAAGCCCACCAGAGTTGTGGCATCAGTGGGTGCTTCACTTTGCTTAAAATAGTGCATTATTTATACCAGTATAATCCACAGTGCATTCCAGCCTTTATAGCTGACAGATTTCACAGAATATGATAAGAAACTGGAAGTGATCATAAAAATATTTACACTAGCTACATCATAGCATAATAATCATTAACAACAACCAGGAATAAATTTGAAATGACTGATAAACAGTAGAAAAAACAAGATATTTGAAAAACACATATACACTCCCCTCTTCATACACTATCGGCGGGTGGTTGGTGGTTAAGCAGAAACAAACCAATTAATAATATCTAGTGTGATGTATTCAATCAAATTATGGCAAAAGAAATATTAAGAACAAAACCTGTGGACTAGTCCTGTTAAGACTTTTATGACATCAATTTCTTTTACTAGTGTACTGAACATTTAGATATGTAAATACAGCACAATTTACAACCCTGTGCCATTGCATCTTAGATTACAACCCTGTACCATTACAGTACAATTAACAACCAAGTACCATTACAGTACAATTTACAACCTTGGACCATACAACACAATTATTAATTTGTTACCATAGATACAAGTAGAACATTGAAATTGTAAAATATGGTACAATAATTTATGGGCAAATTAACAGGGATGAATACAACTTAAAAACCAATTTAAATTGCACATAATTATACAAATGCCTTTAAAATTGATGTTTTTATATTTTGCCAAAAGGTTGTGGAATTTAACAGTCATCTAAAAAATGGAGATAAAACAGGCATTAAAATTTTAATAGATGCAACTTAGCAATATCATTGTTTTCTTTTTTATACAATTCTCACTGCCAAAGAAAGATACTCTAACAAAATATGAGATGATTCTACACATATGTAATTAATTCAGGAATTAAACAAAAATCATGAGTACAAGCTATTTGATTTACCCACCACTAAAACATTTTAGAGCCCTGATCCAATCATTATTTTGCAAAAACTTTGGCAACATCTAGTTTTAAATAATAACCTCTTTATGATCAACATTTGTGCTCTCACACATTCACAGCCTTTAATTCAAAAGTGTACCTTAAACAGAAGTTTCCAAGAAAGCACAACAATAAAATATATGTATATCCCAAATGTATGAAGAATACATCAAACATTCTTAAGTAAACATGAATAATTTTTAAACATATCATACACTCTTAACATTTGTAGCATTATTGGCATTCTACTACATCAACAATTATGAAAAATATCATTCTATATTTGGTGCTACAAAATCCCGATCAGGCTTTTATAGGTAAAAATGGAAAGTGGGTGTTCAAAGGTAAAATAAAAAATCTAAATTGGACAACTTTCATTAGATCTCTACCCCATCTCACTTCATACATCATGTTCTGAAAACAAGTTGGGCCGAGTTCTTAAATAGTAATTAGGTATGTAAATTTAGGCATTACATTATATATAAAATTAGACATTATTCATTTTCAAAAATGAATAATGTTTTTTTGATTTCTGATCAACTTTTGTACCCCCCTGCACATTAAACATCAAAAATTTTATTACCCTTTTGCCATCATAATAAAACCACAAAACCCAAATCTTATTTTACGCCCTACATCAAGCTTTGTCTTGAGAATGATGTTTATGGTAATATGAACTGGTGAACTGCCAGTTTACAAGCATTTTAATTTACGCTTTTCTGCCATGATCCAGTTGTGTACTGTGTTTTTATTTTTATCCCCGTCAGATCGCTTAGACACTTGTATTTCTTGATAACGTTGACACAGTCAATCATTTTAAGTTGTAGTGAACTATTTGCTTTGAACACTTGACCAAGTAGCTCGCTCTGTTCCTTTGACAGTTGCTGGATTTTCATGCCTACAATAGAAAAGGCTTCCAACAAACACACTTCAACAATGTTATAAACTTTTTGTCAAATCTTCACATATCATTGCAGAACTTATTTTTGAAGTAAAAGATATTCAAAATTCTCATTCAGTTAATGTTATATAATGGAAGGCCTAATTATGAGGTTTCCTTGGGCTTAATGAAATTTGCAGCAATTTGTGCTGCATCGCAGTCAGCCAACGTTGTCAACTTCACCTCATTTGTTTTGAGAAATTGCTGTACATTGCTTACTATTTTAGTGCACTCAACACGCACAATATAAATGGCAAGTTTTTGTTTACCTTGCTTTTTGCCTCTGATAGATAGTTCCTTTGCCGGTGGGGATAAACTTGTACCAGGATGCTTACCTGAAATTGACATAATCCTGTATATACCTCAACCTACATTACACACAACTCACATGCATTGTATACACTAGGTGAGGAAAACACACTAACAACTAACACAATTCTATCACCACAAGGTAACATTATCACATTATCAATAGGCACCGGCCCTCTAATCTGGAGTCCAGGGTTCATTCATTTAATCCCCACACAGGTCAATTTTTAGGTCTTTCTCTGTAATGCTGATGATACTAAACACTGCGGCCAAGTCTGAGGGTCATATGTCCCTCACCACTGATTAGTATTAGAATTCAATCAGTTGCTTACAGAGAATGTGGCTCATACTGGGAAACCCAGGCATACTGGCTACATGGGCTGACTGATGTGAGGTGACTTTAACAGTATTTAAGTAACTCAAAATGATAAATCCAACCAAACAAACAAACATTATCAAAGAGTAACATAATCGTGTGGCAAGCAAAATTGTTATTTATATAACCTACAAACAGAAACATTCCTTTTCGCTAAAGTAAGATTTTGTTCCTCCATTAATTGCGATATTCCCCCTTTTCTTAGACTCACTGGTTTAAAAAACAGTAAAACAGGATTTCCAAAATTTGCATGTCTGCTTATATATTTAGGAAGAGATATTCACCATTTTATAAATGTTGACACTGGATTTCCAAATTATGTGTTTTCTCAAATAATGATGGTTGGTTAATATGTAATACAATCGCTCACCTGAGGCAACCTGTTTGTTACTGATGCTTGTGTATTTGTGTTAGTATTTAACATCTTTGACATTTTTGTCCAAGATATCATTTGGTGAACATCATATTAAAACTGGGTTTTCGAGAGATTTGACCTGGTAACCTAGTCTTTGACCCAAGATAACCCACATTCAAAGTTGTCCAAGATATCATTAACAAAAATATTCTGACAAGATTTGGTGAAGATCCAATCAAAACTGTGACTTCTGGAGTGTTAACAAGGTTGTCCAGAGACTGACCTGGTGACCTAGCTTTTGACCTGATTTGACCCATATTCAAACTAGTCCAAGATATAATTAAGAAAAACATTCTGACAAGGGTTAGTGAACATCCCATCAAAACTGTGACGAATAGAGTGTTCACAAGTTTTTCCAGAGATTAGACCTGGTGACCAAGTTTTTGACCCGGTATAACTCATATTCAAACCTGTCTAAGATATCATTAACACAAACATTCTGACAAAATTTGGTTAAGATCTAATCAAAACTGTGACCTCTTAAGTGTTCACAAGGTTTTCCAGAGATTAGACATGGTGACCTAGTTTTTGACCTGAGGTAACCCATATTCAAACTCATCCAAAATATCATTAACACAAACATTCTGACAAGACTTAGTGAACATTCAATCAAAACTGTAACCAATAGGGGTATCATAACCAATTAGGGTATTTTTATTAGTTATTTACATGTTTGTCAAAACAATTAGTCATCACAAGCTAATCAATTCAATTAGGTGGAGCTTATCAGTTGCAGATCTGTCCAAGACTTGTCAATCACTGAAATTGCACTGAAAAAGCATCTTGACTAGGGATTATCAGCCAATCATAAAGTGGCATAAGTTTTGGTTGTTGACCAATCAAAGACAATATTTGTTGGCATATAATAGCTTGCACCTGCTCTTTTGATCATTTTGCAACTGAATTTCAGAGCTGAACTTTAATCTGGTGAATACTTACTATTTGTATTTAATATGGTTTAGACACTTAAAGAGTTTTTCTTTTCTTTGTTGATGTTTTATTTTCGATACTTGGAGGATTCTGATCAAATCGATTCTTGATATTTAGAATATATTTGGAAGGATTTTTGAGACTTTGCTACTTTGTAGATTGTCACTTTTATACTTCATTTATTTGACATTTTGATACTAAGTTGATTTTTGGATTCAATTAAATTATTTGAGAAATCATATGCATATCAGTGTATTTCATTTTATTAATTGAACAAAACTGATCATGCTGATTCTAATGATTGTTGCACTGATTTTGAATCTTCTAACCAATTTGGCTGTGCTTTTCATATAAATTTATGATTGGATTGGCAACTTACATTTATTCATATTTCAACCAGACTTCTAATTGCTGCTGCAGGGTCCTTTGCAATGAATAATTTTTGCTCTTCACTTATCAGTTAGGGATTTTTGAATATAGAGTAGCTAGTATAATTTGCAAAGCTTAATTTTTGTTCTTAATTTTGTTCTTCATTTTAGTTCTGGATAAATTCAGGGATATTTTAATAAAGACAGCATAATTTGCAAAGCTTAATCATTGTTCTCATTTATCAATCAGGGACTTTTGATTATAGAGTAATTAACATAATTTGCAAAGTTTAATTTTGTTCTTCATTTATCAATTAAGGACTTCTGATTATAGAACAGTTTTGCATATTAATTGTTTGCGAGTTTAATATTTTATTGATATGTACTACTACATTTGAATCATCATTTATTCTGATTGGCGATTGAAGCATTAGGTTGGATATTAAAATGTACTTTAAACCAGTTGGTTGTTCTTTTTATTTTTGTAATTGTTGTGCTAAGGGTTAGCCAGAATTGAGTTCTGGCTAACCCCTAATAGCTAGTGGTCTTGGTGAGTGCTATAAATAGAGTGCTGCCACAATTATCACTTCACAAAGACATAAAGCCCACGGGCGACCCGATGGATGACGGGCACTTTAAAGAGGGGTACGACACAATTATAACCATTGGCACAATATATGTAGATGATGCATGTTTGAAAGTCAAAGTCACCTTATTTGTGTTATATATTAGTAACTGAAGCAAGACTGTCATTAAAGAATACAAATCTCCCTGACACCATCTCAGCAGTAAACTGTGGACACACGAAATAAACAATATAATTGAGAAAATCAATTAAACCTTGCTGTTTGCCTGTGGATGAAACTTCATTCGCTTAGTCCAGGACACACATCTGAAAATGACAAGAAATGCAAGTCAATCAACATAGTAAGCATTACTGACCACTGAATTTTGCAAATTTTATTGCCTTGGAGGTCCCATATCTCCAATTATCGCCTAAATATTCTGGGAAGAACTATGTATCATAGCCAAAATATCTTAATTATTAAAAAGTTTTCCTTAAAAAAAGCTCTAGATAGCTTATCATGTTCATTGACAATTTCATTTAAAATACTGTGGGTTAGACTAAAGCTGCTGAACTGCGATAATATCCGATTGTTATCAATTGCGTATAGACTTACTCCAGACAATTTTATTTATAGCAAAAAGCACAAATATAAATGGCATGCATATCTGATCCATACTAATTACATGCTGTCAACATTCAGGAAATGAGAGATCAACACCAAATATAAACATAAACCAAATAAGAGGGGCCCCTTCTTATCCAAAATAATGTTTTTAAATTTTTACTCGGGTGAATGTTGCAAGTGGCATTTGTTATTAACAAATAAAGTTTAAATATCTCAAACATGCAGCACCCTGGATTATTTTTGACTTCTGGTAATATTTCTAAAAAAAAGTTAACATCACGCCTTTAATGAAACTGAAAGTACTGTTGCTGGACTTAACCTTTACTGTTCACTTTGTAGATTATCATCTGTTAAAACATAATCTACTAATAACAAGCAACTGGTTTTAATATTGTCCGCAACACATAATGTCCCCTACCGACTCCGCCTTGACTTGGTATGATAATTAATCTGTATAATTGTCACACTTGTATTAAATACAACACCATCAAATAATCAATACAGAATTTCATTCACATGGCCTGAATAAAGTTTGTTATTGCAGTATCAAGATTTTGCAACAAGTTCTTTACTATTAATATTACCATAGCGACCAGACTTGTAACCCTGGGAGACAACAAAATAGTGTACATAATCTCAACATTGTCACTTATTCACATACTTTTAGTAATTTAAGTTTAAACAGTTAATAAGTGATTGCGGGATCCAATATTTTGACCATAATTTGTTATATTTCCAATCTGGTCAAAGCTAATTTTAATTGGGTGTAAAAAAACTAGAACTATCACAAAAGTTGATATCGTATCACCACCCCGACTATACACATTCCCAATGAACTTCAAAATATCATATAAATTAAGTCAAAATAATACTGCAAATTATCTCCACGATAAAAACAATGTCATTTAGTAGTATTATTTAATATAATATTACTAACTCAAATATCAGATTTCATCCACCTATCTTGAACAGTGAAAAAGTTTTGGCAGAATCAAAACTTCTGTGGATATTTTTACTCTTTCCATTACCATGGTAACTACAATTTTACCCATGGGAGAAGACAAAATGATCTGCATAATCTTCACATTGCCACCTATTCACATACCAACCTTCATCATCCCAGGTTGTTTAGCTATGGAGTTACCACAGGATCCAGAAGTTTTGGCCACATTTTTACTAATTCCATTACCATAGCAATGACAATTTTCTTGCAATGGAGAAAACAAAATGATGTGCATAATGTACGTATTGCCACCTTTTTACATACCAACCTTCATCATCCTAGGTTGTTCAGCTATGGAGTTACCACAGGATCTAGAAGTTTTGGCCACACTTTTACTAATTCCATTACCATAGCAACATTAATTTTCCTGTGATGGAGAAAGCAAAATGTACACATAGCCACCTATTCACATTACCAACTTTCATCATTCTAGGTTGTTTAGTTATTGAGTTACCGCAGGATCCAGACGTTCTGGCATCCTTTTTACTAATTCTGTAACCATAGCAACCACCATTCTTTCCCAATGGAGAAAACAAAATGACATGCATTATCTACACATTGCCACATTGAATTACAGACTTTGGTTTTGCCTGCAACAAGCAAGTACATTGTTGAACATTAATGCCAGGTTATTTCGAAATCCCATCATGAATGACAGAGTTGTTCGGGCAAACTCATACGGACACACCGACATGAAACCGCCATTGTGGCATCTATGTCTGGCTTTCTGCAGGCGGGCTCAATAAAAATATTAGGTTTATTCTGCGTATTGCTTCAAATTACTATATAATTTATAAATTCACAAAATTAAGAATAAACAACCTACCTTCAATGTCTGGACAAAAGGTGTAACGAATTTCAGAAGCGAGTGTACTCTGCTTGACAGCTGTTGTTGGTTCCTGACACCTGAAAATCCCCATCAGGTCTGAACCATTCCATAACAACTTTGTCATCATTGTCTGTGGGGATACAGATATTAAATTGCGAGTTATTGCACTGCACACAAATGTGTAACAAGAGGACCAGGACATGTTTTGCCAAAAGGGTCTAGGCCTGTTAATTTTGTGAATATTTGCATGATATATAGATCAACGTGTGCTTGGATTAAGTTTGTTACTAAACGGTATTTTACTGTGTGATATACTGCTGATGCGTGTGATCAATTTAATCTTAATTTACCAAATGGATTTGACATGAATGTAAATAAATGTCTGAAATGAATATTTTGTGAAATTCTTGGCCCCTGTTATATATAGGGGGAAATGCCCAAAGGACCATGATTATCCTATATTGCTCACCTTTGCACCATAATCCACGCAGTCTCAATAAAACAGTGCACCTCGGTTTTTTACCTGTTGTCGGCACATTGCATTTCAATGATTGACATATTTTAAATTTTACAAAAAAACAGCAATAAAAGCAGTCATCCTCTCTTGTTTTGTTTTCTGTACAGCATATCAAACATGCCAATTTGAAAGGTTCGTGACAGTCGCTCATTGATTTTTCGTTTTCAAAACCCTGTCCAACAAATACCAACAATAATCTAGAGAAAAGACCTGATTTATTTGCTACCTACACGTACCAAGCTTTTGTTCTTGTACCCCCATCCATTCTTATTCTGTTCATATTTTTATAGTTAAGAAAAAAGCGTTGTCGCCAAGTTATGTGAAAGGTTCATTAATCAAATTCACTAGGTTAGAATTTTCTAGCAGTTGCACACATTAGAGAGAAACTATAACAATACAAACATTCATGTATGTAGCTTCAAAAAACAAATATACTGAATTACGAAAATACTAAAATAATAGACAAGAAAGTTATAGAACATCATGTGCTCTTATATCAATGGTTATAGTTAAGGGTGAAAGGTGTGTTACCATAATTAACAAAAAACTACAGTGTATTAGTCCTATATATCCAACATTCATGACCATCAGTATCATACTGTGACATACATACTTAAGCCCATATGTAACACAATACTGGTCAAAAGATTTCGGCTTCAAATGACTGAAAAGAAGGTTCGTAATGACAGATTTGTTACCATTAATTAATTTAATTATTCTTCTTAATGACCTTAATAGGCTGAACTTAATACGTCATAGACAATGACATAACAGAATGTATGTTCTAACTGCAATTCCGGAATAACCTTGATCTAGATTATTGCATAAGTATGATGTTTTACAGCATGTAGTCAGGTGAGTACCGGTAATATTCCTTTGTTGTTTACAGTGGGCACCATGACTTATTTTCTTCTGTAGATGTAAACACTGTAGAATGTTGTGTGAAAGCCCGCTGAGCAGCTTTTAACATATGTGACTGTGAAGAGGACTTCAATGTGAGAAAGGTTCATTACATAAGGTAATAAACCTTTCATGTTTGTAATATCTTCCTATAAATTGGCAAACATCAAAATAATTCCGGAATGTGTGTTTGTTACATGATTTATAATTCAAAATTTCCAATTAAGTGTACTTAAGAGGGAAATATTAAAGAATTTTGTGTGTAATTGTCTGCTTTAAATTGGTATGTGCAATGACACAAAACAAACATGATCAAGCCGTATTCGAAACATTTAAAATTGCACTCACACATATGAAATGGACACCACATGTAGGGTGACTTATGTCACACTAACACAGACATATTTTTGTCTAATTTACTTGTTGATTTATACATTAAATGACTAGTTTATAAAGCGAAAGGTTCATTACATGATAGTAACGAACCTTTCAGCAATTTCCAGTCGTTTCCGTATCTGACAAGCTGTGAGTACAAAGTTAGTGATTGTTCAATATCAACTCACATAGCATTTTGTCTGATTAATTCTTCAAGTTCTTATTCTTAGTTACGAATAAACAACTGTTTTTTAAATGGACTGCAAAAGTAAGATTAAAAAAGTGAATAGTAGCGCACAATTTCGTGCATGTTTACATCTTGAAATAAATTACTTAAACCACTTTAGCCTATAGTATACCTGACAATGAGAGATTCTGTATAGTGGAAACGTTAATTATTACTTTTTAAACACACGTTTGAAAAATACGCATTTTATGGTAACAAATTATTCTTCATTATGTCCTTGATCTTATGCTCATATTATACTACATATTTTGCTCTTGATACACTTGAATATCTACACTGTCGTCACCAGAAGAAAAAATAGAATGTATCGAAGCAAACTTAAGCCAAGAAAATAACACAGTAGAAACATGGGGATATGAGACATAAATAATTAGGGCTGTGTATCGCCAGGTGACTCACAATACGATATGTACTGCAATGCGGGGGGTGCAGATATGCAATATGGCATGATACCTCCATACATCTAGAAGAGTAGAGCAGTAGAATCTTCATATGCTGGGGGCCAATAACTGTGATTTTTATTTGAAACTAGAATGCTTACTGTATTGGAGACAGCAGCAACCTGCGCAGCAAATTACTAATGGGGAGACGCTAAGGCTATGACTAAAGGGCAGCTTTTAAGATTTATGCGAGCGTCACTTCACTTCACCCACAATCACAATAACGTACTTTATAGCACTTTCAATAAACATGGATCCCCTGTACACCTTCAACTGGATGTCATTTACCAAAGTGAGTGAAAATATACTCTGTAATCTTTTTTTGATGTAGCAGAATTTACTACCATATTTCCGCACAAAGTATGAATAAAATTTTTGACTTACAAATCATTATTTGAAATAAATATTTTCATCGAAAAGGTTTTGAATTTAACGAATTTTTATTCAAGTGAAAACTGTACAAAACTTTGTCATGAAAGAAACTGTAATAAGTTTTCGCATTTAGATCTACAATAATAGTGCATTGCGGGCCAAGTCACGGATAAATAGAGGCAAAGTTGCTGACAAAATAAAGGAAAAACAATGTTTAAGTTAATTTGGCTAGATCGGCTCCCGCCAAAAAGTGTATTGCGGTATGCTGATACAGGGGACAGCGATACAATATGCGTACCATTCAAAGTCAAACCACAATATACTGGTATACCAGAACAGTCCTATAATAATTGGAATATAAGTTTGTGTTATCTTTCCTACAAAAATCAGAAAAAGAGATGCCATTAGTTTTCAAATATTAAGATACATGCATTCATTGCACATAAATGCACAGTTTCTAAACTTTTTCCTATGTGGTCATAGTTCAGTATTTTGTAACAAACCTTTCATGAACCATTCAGTGATCACTGTCAATTTTTAGTTGTTCCTCACGTTTCAATCATTATTTCAGTCATGTGTGTTAGGATGCAAATTCTCTATCATTTTGCTCCATACAGCATCAGATACTTAAAGGTATATTAAAGATAATGTTGAATGGTTATTTTAATGTTTAAAATGCTTCCGTTTTTTGTAGTTTGCTATCATTGAGTGATAGTGTTTGTTGATTTTGTCAAACAGTTCATTAAAAATGTTGACAGAATAAACTTCTGGAAAGATATTTTATATTATGCTTAAGTGTGTACATGAAAATCAACAATATATTATATGAAACTAATTTGAAAGGTTTGTTACAATTTGACGCCATATAAAACGTCACAGTTCTGATTTTCAGACTAAATACTATATGTCCATGTAGCCAAAAATCAATAAGGAGAATATCAAATGTTTACTTTTTATATATTTTAACAAGGATACTAGCGGTTTGTTAGATGCACAACACATGGAAACAGATCATTACTGTACTTTTATTTTAATCAAATAACTTGCAATTTATTTTCTACTTCTTGGTACAGAGTTTTTAGATTCGAGATGTGTTTAGCATCATGCCAATATGTTTGTATGAGAGAATAATGACTAGAAGAACAAAAATCATTATGCTTAGTAGAGTAAGTTTCCAAAATGAAACAAAATTTGCAACAAAAAGAGTAACAATAGTGTTGTAACAAACATTTCAGGACACAAAATACGTATTTAAAGCACCTTCTTTCCCTATGTGCTGCTTTTTAATTGTTCAATTCTTGCTGAAAATATCTTTGAATATGAAAATATAATGATCCAGCATGATATTCAACCAGGTTTTATGCAGAAATCACAAAGTTGATTTCTATGTATTTTTAAAATGTAAGTGCACTGCTTTATTGAGACTGCATGAATCAAGAGAGCTAAATAAAGGACATTCACTTTTGAGATTTCTCAAAATAAATGTATACATATGTAATTTTGAAGTCAACAGAGGACCACCCAAAGATCATTCATGCAAAGTTTGATAAATATCTATTGAGAAGTTCAGAAAAAAACACATTTTGAAGATTTCCAATTTGTAACGGTTGGAGCTCTAGGGCTTGGCCAACATCAACCCTATGCGGATGCGTTATATAACTTTTGTAGAAGACCACTAGATACTGTTACATACCAAATATAAAGCCATAGCTATCACAGATTAAGAGAAGAATTTTAAGTTTCACTTTTTAAGCATAAGGTATAGGACATATGGAACCAAGACAAGAAAGTGGTAGACAGGCAAAGGGCATTCCAATAACCCACCTCCTGCTTTGTAGCAGTGGATAAAAAAATCTAATTCATATAAATAACGATAAGCATCCGTCAATCTTCATCTTATTTATAAATTGAATACAAGGTTTCCAATTTAAATAATAAATGCCCCTGTTGTGCTTGCATGAAAGTGCTTCCAATATATGAAAATAACAAGACCTTGTCTACTGAACACTGAACATCATGGCATTACATAATCATAAAATATTAATTAAATCAGTCAAGTACAACACTTTTACTTATAGATCCCCCATGCCTGGCTTTTCAGTGCAACTAATGAAACGAGTGTGAGCTCAGGATACTTACTAGTAACAGTTTCTCTCGATTCCTCTGGATGTAGCAACAGTACAATAGGTCTAGATCTCCCCACAAAGGATGTGTCTTCGTGCCCTATACAAAAAAAGCAATGAATTGAAGTAATATCATTGGGAGGTTCATAACACACCAATTGCTATGTTAACATGACCGTGTCTTAAGTACACACAAGTATCATATATTAAAAGATGACCATATAAAGTGTGAGGTACACCACACACATACTTTGCTGAGTTATCTTACTATGACAGATGCATACATAACGAGGTACAATTAATAAAATGCATGCAGTGTTAAACTACAATGATGGAAGATATAGCTTGATGTGTGATCCATTCTGTCAAAATCAACTTTAACCGAATACAGCATGATTTACAGTAATATATATTTTGCTCTTTATATTCAAAAGGTTTTTAATTTGCGGTTACTGAATTGGTGAAAAATTACAAAAATAAAACACTCCCAAATAAACTACTCAAAGTTTGCTAACCACCAAAACTTCATTCACCTCAAAATTCTTAAGATAAGACTTTTGTTAATAAATCTATGACATGCTGCTTTGACATCCTTCTAGCATTAAACAGTTTATGATTGTAAGTGATGACCTAAAGTATAACCAGCAGATAGCTAATATATGGCACTACCTTCAAAACCAAACATTTTCATCACCTATGAGAGGATTTGTAAATAGTGTATGGTGCAAAGCTAACTTTGAGTAGTATATCTGGTGATTTACAGTTACAAAATAAGGGCAGTGCCAGCCAGTCTAAAATTAAGACCAGAAGCGTGTCAATGCCACAAAACCAGGCTTTCAACATGTGACCAAGTAAGCGTATAAAAGCCCCCACTTCAAGCCATTAACAGAAAAGCAATGTAAAATATTATGCTCATAATTGGTAAATGGTGGGGAACAAATGTGTTAAGTTTCATGACTTCATGACACAAGTTTCTGTGAGGTAAAAATCCAGAAAAGGCCATAACTCTGCTTTTACTAGATATAGCCACAAGCTAAATGTCAGGTGCACAACAACTCATGGTGGTTAACATTTCGACAAAGTTTAATGAGTCTTGCTCATACAGTTTTGGAGATATGCACAACACAAGATTTTATGAGATAAATCCATAAAGGGTTATAACCATTCTTTTTCTAGACCTAGCCAAAAACCAATTATCAGGTGCACAACAACTCATGACGATCAACATTTCTATAAAGTGTCAAGACTGCCTGAAACAGTTTTGGAGATATACTTGACACAAGATAAACTGCGACAGACTGATGGATGGACAAGGGCAAATCAATATGCCACCCATTTCAATGTGGGGGCACAAAAAGCCAAAGAACAGTGACCTTGACACTAGAGGTCTCAAAAGCCAGTCCCACCAAGGTATCCACACAAGGTTGCTTTACCCAATGTTCGACAGCAACAGGCCTTCTAATCTAAAGCTACTGACCAAAATAAATTTTCAGTTTATAGAAACAGTGACCATGACCGTAGTGGTACCAAATACAATCCCCACAAGGTTGCTGTATCTAAAGTTTGACCTCAATGGGCTATTTTAAACTGAAATTATTGACTGAATACCAATGTTCAACAACCAATGTTTATAACAACAGTGACCTTGACCTTGAACCAAAAGGTCCCAAATGCAATCCCAATGAGGTATTCACTCAAGGTTGCTGTACCCAAAGTTTGACTGCAATAGGCCATTCTAAACTACAGTTATTGTTCTAAAACCAATTACCTATTTAATGGTAAGTGACTTTGAACCTAGAGTTTCCAAATACTGTATCCTATGTTTGACTGCAATATCCCACTGCAAACTGAAGTTATTGATTGGAAACCTAATAGGGGCCAACCAATTTCATTTTAGCAAATCTGATAGAACACTGTATAAGGATCCAAAAAGCCAAATTTGGTAATAATCCATCCAAAGAATCATGAGAAAAAAGTCATTTAAAAGTATTTCTATTTTTAAAGGCTTCTACACAGCAAATTTGAAGTAAATCCGACTGGTAGTTTCTGAGGAGAAGACCATTATTGATGCCAGACGACGGAGCATCCACCCACCTATCCTAACAATATTAAACCAATCATTCAAGTAATAACATCATAACGTTATTTAACCAGTGCCTATTCTTATGTTCTATTAAAGTAGAAAGTTTTAATTCTGAATTGTTCAGTTATAATAATTTTAGAAGTATTGGAACTTGTTTCCAACCAATAAACAGTCCTCAAAATATGAACATCACAATTATGTATATTTGGCATGTGCCATATTATGATGTAAATTCAATAAAATTGAAAATAAGGCCTAAATTAAAATATTGTTTGTTTGCTGCTTCCGACCGACCCACCCAAAATCCGCCGGTCCGAAAAATTTTTTGACTAAAAAAATAACGTATTTTCTTATTCTTTTCGTGCTCAAAAATATTTCGTTTGCGCTCATTTTAGTATCTTTTTGGTAATAAGTAGTCTCAATCATTTAGGCGCTACATATTCATGAGCGGTAGCATTCACCTGACATGATTCTTTTTTAGCCAAGGACCGGTTATACAATGTCATCTCTCACATGGTTTCAAAGGAAGCACTTTTCCCAAGATCAACAGATAATACAATCAGTAAATATGTTGATACTGTTGTAAATGCCCTGTGATATGTAGATGGATCCATGGATAAGCTGATGACAAGGCTGAATAATGAGCTAGTTGTTCCAAAGAGGTTAGTAGATCTTAAACTTGATGTACATCTTTACCATATACTGTTATAATTTAGAAAGAAAATTGAATGTACAACTTGTTGATTTGTCACCATATATTAATTTTGTAAGCAGAAAATATCATTTTGACTTTTTGACCTCTTTAAGTAGATTTTATTTTGTAAGTTCATATAAAATTGTGTACCAGTATCCTAAATGTTTTCATCTTAATAACGAGATGATGGCAGATAAAGATTTTTGTTCATTTCACTGGGTTTAAGGCCAACTTTCAACAACATTTCAGTTATATACAGCGGCAGGTTCACCTAAGTCGTTTTCCAGGACTGTTTTCTGACCAGAACTAAAATTAAAAAGATTTATATCAACTATTTTTAATCATCACATTTCCACAATCATTTGTTTAAACACTGCAAATGATTTCTAGAGATTTTGCACATTTGTCTCTGTATTGCTATTTCAGACTTCTGTTGTTGTACAGTGGCTACAATGATTGGAGAAAACATAAGAAAAGGGCCCCCAGCTGACAGCACAAACTTTAAAGCTACACAGCTCATCACTATTTAAGATGTTGATGTTGCCATTTACATCTAAGTGGGGTGACTTTGTGACTGATTTTAGGAATCTTGCCTTATGCTTTGATGAATATGCTTCATTCTTGGACGAGTCCAATACTTCACAGAAAACAAGGCAAGAAATGGATGGCCATGTGCAAGAAGTTGCTAAGCATTCATATCTTCAGCATAGACAACAAGTAAAAGATGTCAATGATAAATATTCAGTTCTAGATGCAGCCATTTCTAAACTTGACTGTTATGAAAGTTTGTGTTTTATGAGGAATATCATTTCAATAGACAGTTTAAGAATACATTTGAGAGATTTGACTTTCTTCAAAACAATGCTCTTTCTGAACCTATAGATATTCTTCAGTATGACCCTGGTGACTCTATTGGGGCCACAGTGTTTATTTGGAGAACCCTTCATGATCGTGGCACCAATGAAGTAATGAATGATACATTACATGTTGTTGAAAAACTCAAATCAAACTTATCAGAATATCATACTAGAAAGATGAAACGTGATTTTGTAAAAAGATACAGTACACTTCAAAACATGTTCTGCGCACCATGTATGCCGAATTATCTTTAGATGCAAGTTGTGACCAAAACCTGACTCTAGATGCAAGAGTAAAACAGGCAATTTTAGTTGATGATCCAGATTTAGTATTAGATTTAAGACATAATAATACTGGTCGGCCAGGTGATGAATTCCAGCCTTTCTTCGATCTCCTTGCAGCAAAGGTAGAGGAGCTCTCTGCTGCTGATGTTAGACGCCATAATGTTGAACATTTATCTCATTATGTTTCAATTAGAGATCTCATTAATGATGTAAGAAAAGATTTGCCTGAGGATGCGAAAGTACCTAGTGAATCCACAGCGCTGTTTTCTTTTGCTCCTAAAAATGCTTATTTAAGAGTGTCTCGGCTGTACAAATAAAAGGTTCCGTTACAGTTCAAAGTTCAGACAAGACAGTTGAGAGCTTCTCATCAAGATAACTTTTAGGTGATGTACAAAATGTATTACATGGGAAAGTTTTTGTAAGACTCCAGATTAGCTGTTCATCCTCCAAAGAATATGCATACTATGCTACTACAACCGTTAGTGTAAGGAAAGACATATGTTGTATTTGTGCCAATGAAAATGCCGTGACTTTTAGGTGATGTATTACATGGGAAAGTTTTTGTAAGACTCCAGATTAGCTGTTCATCCTCCAAAGAATATGCATACTATGCTACTACAACCGTTAGTGTAAGGAAAGACATATGTTGTATTTGTGCCAATGAAAATGCCGTGACTTTTAGGTGATGTATTACATGGGAAAGTTTTTGTAAGACTCCAGATGAGTTGTCCATCCTCCAAAGAATATGCATACTATGCAACTACAACCGTTAGTGTAAGGAAAGACATATGTTGTATTTGTGCCAATGAAAATGCCGTGACTTTTAGGTGATGTATTACATGGGAAAGTTTTTGTAAGACTCCAGATGAGCTGTCCATCCTCCAAAGAATATGCATACTATGCTACTACAACCGTTAGTGTAAGGAAAGACATATGTTGTATTTGTGCCAATGAAAATGCCGTGACTTTTAGGTGATGTATTACATGGGAAAGTTTTTGTAAGACTCCAGATTAGCTGTCCATCCCCCAAAGAATATGCAAACTATGCTACTATAACCATTGGTGTAAGGAAAGACATATGTTGTATTTGTGCCAATGAAAATGCCGTGAAAGATCAAGAACTCTTAAAAAAATACAGGATAGTTTTACCCCTGTGCCAAACCTGCAAGATTGCTGGGAAGAAGCCCTTAAAAAAGAACCCTATAAAATGAAAAATACATTTAAACAGTTTTGAACATTACAATGAATATACATGAAGAAACATGTACTCAATGAAGAATTAAAATGCTGTATTGAAATACTTATATTTTTGTCTTTTACCACTAGGATTGTAATAGCTTGAATTCAAGTCAAGTGTTTATATGTTTATGACAGAAAAAAAAATTTACCTGTCTACTGACCCAAGCCAAAAAGTATGGGTCGGAAGTGGCAAACAAACAATTTTTTAAGGATGGCCTAAGTCTGAATACGAATAATGGAAGACTTGTAATGATGAAGTCAGATACAAACAACCTGTAATTTAGATGCACTGGTAATGTGATTTTACATCATTTTCCACACAAATGTAATATCATGATGACAAGGCAACCTGGCCACATTTTATAGGAACACCAGTACTAGTGTTTCTCTCTATGGGCTTTCCAATATAGGTGGTAGAGGACGAAAGACATTAAGTTACATACACAACATGAGGCTTAGGACCAGTCATCAATGATAAAGTTTGCTGACGTGTGCATGGATTGAATCAATAACCACTGGTACTCCATAGAATACATAAACAGAATAGTTTGGAGTAAAATTATGCATATTTCAAATGTCTTGTTCATTTGGAATTACATAAAAAATGTACTGAATCATATACAAAAACAAATGCAATGCTTTAAAATACCTGTTGCCAAGACAAGTCCTTCAGGCCATAATCATAAAGAAGCTCTTCTCCTACGTTGATTTCTCTGACAAAAGAAATTAAAGCAATTGTAAATAAGGCCTAAAAAAAGATTTGTTTCCAGTTACCTGACTGACCCATCTTTTACCAGCTGACTCAAGCTTTTAATGGCATCAAAATCTTAGTGCTATATTGTAATTTTCACAACAGTGCTGCAGACATATTTAAAAAAAAACATAAAAGAAAAAATCCCTACCTACCGACCCATATTTTTGGGACATGTAAACAGAAACAAACCTTTTTTGTTTAGGCTTAAGAGTCATTTTATGACAATGCACTCAACACTCAGTTCCAGCTCTTCCACGATAAAGCTTTAGGAGAGGAGGTTGAAGCAGAAGTATATATATGATTTTGTAACATTATCTATAAAATATGAGGGGAGTGGATCAGTGGGGAGTGTGTGAAGCAGAAGTATATATTATTTTGTAACATTATCTATAAAATATGAGGGGAGTGGATCAGTGGGGAGTGTGTGAAGCAGAAGTATATATTATTTTGTAACATTATCTATAAAATATGAGGAGAGGGGATCAGTGGGGAGTGTGTGAAGCAGAAGTATACATTATTTTGTAACATTATCTATAAAATATGAGGAGAGGTGATCAGTGGGGAGTGTGTGAAGATTTATGTTTATGTTTATTTCAAAGGTAAGTTGAGTAACTGAGTAATAGAGTTTCACAACAAATTCTTGGTTAGTTGGTTAATTTGATGGAAGATTTTTTTTTGGAGTTTTTTACAATAAGGTTTTGCAACACACAGTCACTGTCACCTAGCCAGTTCCCCTGGTTTACCAGAACAATGTTTACAAGTCACTTTCTCAGCAAGCGTCTGATGTCCTTACATGTGCCTGTGGGATGAATGATCCTCCAGAGCTTTTTCTTTAACAAACTGAGGCCTTTAAAAGGCCCCTTCCTATCTAAAAAGGCCTTTTTCACTGTCTAATTTGGTGATAATATTCCCCAAAATAATTTGTGTAATAACCAAGAAGTATTTTTCTGACACACAAATGTTTTAATTTGTCACTGAATGCAACTTGCAAACATATACTGAAATCATACTGTTCTAGACTTCAAGTAATTTCTTTTTCCACTCAATGTTTTGAAAAATATATTTCAAGAGCTAACCCTAAAATCCCAAAATCCTGGCCCTTTCCCATACTCAAGACAAAAGTCTTGAACTCAGACTCATGCACAATGTCAAGGATCAATCACCACAAACTTCTTTTTAAATGTTGACAAATCAGTTGTGCAACAGCTTGCAACTTGTGTATAATTACCTTTTTCTCATATTAAAAATAACATGTCTAGAATTTTTAGAAAGGGGCATCAATAACATATTGAAAATTACCTGATGGCAAACAAGCATAAGTTCCCAAAAACTTCTTTCAAAGCACAATTTCTCTCCTTTCTGTCACCATGATTTTACAAGTCGGACAATCAGTCGATGCATCAACACTGAAAAACTGTCATAATGCACCATAATGTAATATATTATAGATGTCTAATGTAACTGGTTGGAGTGTGTACCTCACAAGATTGACTAGCATTTCTTAAGCAAAACTGAGTTTCTTGTGTGTAACTACATACATCATATAAAAAATAAAAATCAGACATTTAGTACCCTTATGCCACCATATATGCAAACAGTACCAAAAGCCTTATACACACTAGTAAATTAAAACAAACAAACAAATGAGGGCTTGACATTAATGATAGTTCGATAGTGCAGGACAACTAGGATGACTGTTTCATCATGTAGTTTTCTGGCACTATTCAGACAGGGTAAGTGAAATTCTTGTCAGAAAACATTTCCTATCATTTTATGCTATGAAATGCGCAGGTTTCAATCTTCAAGCAGGTAGGAGTTACTTGATTCGATCGACAAAATGTTTGAAATAACTGATCTTTGGTCAAGAATAGTAATAATTGATGTTACCATGATTAAACATATTGAGTGCCGTTGTGTAATTTCCAACCTCTTCTATAAATAATGTAATTCCGGGAAAACCCGGTTTTGTTGTAACGTCATTTATAATCATCTAAGCAGACGCATGCTGTTTTGTCCGCCAATATACGAAACATAATCATCCTGCATGGATATCTTACGTTAATAGGAGAAAAAATGGATACAATCAATATAAGTATATTTTTTCTTACTAAGATATGTATTAATCCATTATGCTGTCATTAAAACCTACAAATAACTTCAATATCATGACTTCTACTCAGTAAATAAATGCGTATGCTCCGACCAGGGCACAAATCTTCATTTCAAAACACTTGATGCTTTTGATCGTTGTATTGCAAGACACAAAAAGGACCCAACCAATGTAAATAATGACGTAAATAAAATGTCTGCAAAGTTTATTGTATTTGTTTTCAGCAGCATTGTATAAAAGCATTCAAGTGAATATGTTATGTTTTTATGATTATCCCAAATAATTGAGAACACAATTTTATTTCCACTGTGCCATACATATATTTAAACCCACTACAGAATTCTCTCGTCAGTTTACTGTTCTAAAAATAGAATATACTGCTTTTTTTAAAGCACTGAGTTTGGCATCTATGGTGATAGTGCAGTGTTGAGTGTGAACTGAAAGAATCAGGATTGATTCGTACTCACTCCACTTTATTATTTCAAAATATCATAACTTGAAATTTGGTTAATTCTGTAGCTTGGTAAATATAATAATTATAATGCTTGTTCATAAATAAAAAAAAACTGATGACAAATATAGCCATGTATACATACACCAAATTGATACTGATAATTATATATAACATAGAGCAAAGCTATGTTTATCCTTATTTAAAATCCCTTAGTTTTGTATTTGTAATGTATAACCATATCTACAACTATAAACATATCATACACCAACTAGACATTGTTATATTTTAGGAAGTTCAACAACTGCATGTGGAACACTTTGGTTTGGTTGACATACATCCTGCTACAGAAGAAACATCTGAGAAAATTGAAGATGATGAATGTATGCTAGATGATGGATTGAATAAAGCTATTGAGGCTTTTCTTGAAACCAACAATACTGTACTATGAGAATGTGAAAGTAGAGAAGCTGAAACATCAGAGATTGTCAGCTCCCAGAAATCATGTAACTGTCATAAGGATTGTTTAGGACAATTCAGTACTGATTAGATTAAATCTCATGTGTTCAATCTTAGAGAACTTGATAAGTCTGAAAAAGACTTTTACATTATGGGTGTCTTTCATCGTCTTGGTTTTGTGTATAGCCCTGATCATCTGAGCAAACAAGAACACCTAGAATACAAGTATGGTGACAAGACAGTATGCAAGGATGCATTTTGTCTTCTGTTTGATATCAGAAATTTTACCTTAACAGCTCTTACACAGCATATTCGACAGCATGGTCTTGTCAGAAGGGATCATGGCAATAAGGGTCTTGTTTATGATTACATTATAAAAGTTGTTAATTTCATCAAAAATACAGGTGACATCATTGGATTACTAATGCCTGCTGCCCCTAGTGGTTCAGATGGAATTCTGCCAATCTATTTTTCAGCTTCTTCAACAAAAGTAGCGCTACATGCTGAAAATGTAGCTTGTTGTATGGATGAAAGTGTAAAATACAGTACATTCACAGAAATCTGGAGATCATGCTGCAAGCAAATTAACAAATCACCATGCGATGATGTTTTTTCTACAAGTGCGGTCATGCGCAAGTCCATCATGGATTCAAGGACTGAATGTGAAAAGCTTACGTCATGACACAGTTCCTCACCATGGTAAACAGATGGGCCCACTGTACTTTGTAACACCTCGGAGTGTACATGTATTTGGTTTTCGCATTGACTTTGTCCCACAACATATTGACTATTTAATAGTTGATCCCATACCACTGGGTTTGATGGAGGAGGAATTCATGGTCCTAATGCAGTTTTGTCAATAGTAGGTCATGATTTGTCAAAATATTCACTAGGAGAGGAGGAGTGTAGAATACATGCTGATAACTGCAATGGTAATCATATTCATCATTCTTTCATTCTAATGTACTTGAAAGCCATCAGTTAATATACTAGTATGCCAGTTAACAACAATATTAATTATGATAAACTTAGATATGTTATTATTACTTATCAAATTAATATACTGAAAGTAGACAAGTGCAAATATACTATTTGAAGAATACTGTTTTTTTTTAATTCACAATGAAACAGTTACAGACTATTATATAAGTATGTTAATATTGCTCTAAAGGTTGCTTTCTGATTTATAGGTCAAAACAAAAATTGGTACGTTCTTGGCTACATGGCTTGGTGAATACTTGTTGGATTAAACAGAAAAATAACGTATAACTATGCAAATACCAGGCACACTAAATGTCTAGTAGATGCTGGTTTCACACAAGCAAAACATCTGTATTGTCAAACAGATGTGGATGCAATCTATCAAGTATATGATGTATTCTCAAAATCATCAGCCACAAATGAAGCTTTATTGTACAAGGTAATCTGCTTTTATCAAAAGTCATTATTCATCATGATTAGAATACTGTGCCTGTAATCAAGTTACATATATCAGCATGTATTTTATCACATATATCAGCAAGTATTTTATCACATATATCAGCAAGTATTTTATCACATCAATCAATACATGAATTTCTAACAGTAATTAGGGATTTGACAGTCTTTCATAAAAGATGATTTATTGAAAAGAACAAATGGAACTTCATGTAATGCTCTATTAGCTACTCAAATAATGTTAACTTGTTAAATTATGCTTAAAACTTTAGTTAATAATACATTGTCAATTGGTAAGTTTTGCAGCCATAGTTTTGTACTAATTTTAGTAATATTTTGTAATTATAGGATGCTGAAAGTAGTGTGGTAAATTGGGAATGGAGCGACTGGAAAACGTTTATTGCCAGATTCTTCAAACCACTAAAGGCATCTCCAAATTTCATGTGTTTGAATTTTCACTTGATCATCCAGGGCAAGTTACTGAAAAACATACATCAAATGGAGAAGCCTTCACTTTTATGCTGCTGAAGAATGCAGGTGCCACGTTCAATCCTCATAAAATAGAACGGCCTGAACCAATCCAAGCAGCAGGCTTGTCTGCTGAACGTCAGTTGTATCTTTACAAGCATGTTAGACAACATGTCAGACAACAATATCAGGACATAACATGCCCTCCTTTATCTGAGGAATAATAGTTTTGTTCTTCATTAATCACTTCATGGTTTTGTTTGTGTCGTTTGAAGACATTTGTGTCATTGTGTAGACAATTTTCCACTAATTGATCCTGAATAAATGAATCATTTACTTTAAGATGTCATAAAGTGATCATTATTCCCTTCATTCTAATGCTATCAATAACATTGATAATTTCATTTGACAATATCAATTAACCGAAATAGCTTATCAGTTCAAAGTTGTGATAAATCTCACATACATAACACATACAGTAGTGCTATTTTTGTCATTAGTTCTACACTATTAAAAATTCGTGTACCAGTTATTTATTGTACAGAGAAATATCTTTGACTTATTGTTGTACTTTTATGTATTTCAACTTTGACCTTACAAATGAATGCAGTATGTATGTTAAATTATTTGTATAATTCACTGTATGCCTTTGTTATGTTATATTATATACAGTAAGAAAATTAAATATTTTACCCGGAGTTAATTATGTATAAAGAACATCATTATCATAAATTTAATGTATACATTTATAAAATCTATCATATTCTTTATTATACAGAAAAATTAAAAGCTTTGCGGCAAACGGACGATACTTAAACAGTGTTGATTTTCTGTTTACAATTAATGTTGGTAACGTCATTACATTTGCAACTTATAAATAATGTTCTTTATTACGTCAGAACAACAACATAAGTGTGGATAATTTCTAAAAAATGATGACTTTCGGAAAGTGTTGATTTTCTGTTTACAATTAATGTTGGTAACGTCATTACATTTCCCCCTTATACATAACGTTGTTTCTTACGTCATAACAACAACATGTGTGTGGATAATTTCTAAAAAATGATGATTTTCTGAAAGAAAAATGATTGTGCTATATGAATATGCAAAAAAGTGAAAATATCAAATTTGACCCCTCAGGTTGGAAATCACACAGCAGCACTCATATTGTTAATTAGATTGAAAACAAGTAACAAACAAAATCATGAATACAGGTGTCGTATAATGTTGAAACTTTCAGTTTCTCGTATCTGTGCATGCACTGTGAAGTGACTGGTATGCATTCCTTAGATTACATTATGTTTCATTGTCATGCCAGTTTTCTACTTTGGACGGTTGTTTTATTTTCAGTATTTTCATCTGCAGATAAATTAAACAAACTTGGTCAGACTAGAAAACATTTGATTTGGACAACTGCTTTTGTATCAACTTGTAAAAAATACTTTTGACTCTCATATAAAGGTACCAATCCCAGTGACAATATGTCATATACATATGTATTTATAAAGGTACCAATCCCAGTGACAATATGTCACATATACATATATTTATAAAGGTACCAATAGGTAGGCTAAATATTTGTGTGCTAAGTGTTTACCACATGCGTTTACCATTTGACTCTAAGAAGAACCTAAATGCTGTTGATATGTAGCCTTTCCTGGTGTTTACTTCACTGGGTTTTTAAGATTTCTCCTTTGTATACTAACAGCAAGTCTCCTTTTGTTCTTTTCCAGTCATTTACAACACCGCTTCCTAAAAACAATAACTGCTGATAATTGTTTACATAAACAGCAAGCTAGGTACATTATCTTCATACCTGTTATCAACAAGAATGGATTATTTGATACTGTTTTTATCTCATGTTGAAAAATACTTAAAATATACAGTGACAAATATCAGTAGAACGAACACATTTTTTCATAGTATCAAATTTCAAGTGTAAGCTGAAGATTGTGCTGAAAATTATGGCCTTTGGATTACAAGGTCCAGACATTATGCCTCTATACTACAAAGATGCTATTAAGTCTTATGTTTAGAAATACTTATTTGTGTACATTTTTCAGATTTGTAGACAACAGTAGGGGTAAACTATTATCAAGTTAAACATGGTTTCATTAACACTTTGGCACTTCTTGTTGAAGTCCTTGTACTGTTTTTTCCATGTTGTAAGTGCTGTTGCTGATGGTAAGAGTTAATGTGACTTTTTCTGGCTCAATATTATAAGACAACATGACATGAATAGACAACATGACATGAATAATCTCCATACTGCCATCTATTCAGACTCCAAATTCCATCAACTTGATGTATATGGTCTTTATGTTATCGCATGACCCAGACAGCCTGACAGACAAGGCAGACAGAGGACAAACCTATAGTCCCCTCCAGTGTAAACAACAGTAGGAGACTAAGTTTCATAAAAAGAACATAAAAGTATGACAACGGATGAACATAATCTTCAGCACAGCATGTAATAGTACCTTTTCCTTTAAACATTTCCATCCTAAACCCTAGGGGATCATTGTTTTTCTTGATGTTGCTTCAAGGATTTCTGTTCTTTTGTTACCAACTGAAAAACAAAAGTAAACCTAACATTTTTTTTGTCCTGATACACATTGGGAAAACTGACCTTCTAAGTTCATCAAGACACGGAAGGTGGATAAATTTCCTGCCCACCTTGTAAAAAGTTCGGGGGGGTGGCTTTTGTCCACCTTGTAGACACCTGATGTTTTGCCGAAAATATATGGAATTCATAAAAACAATGTATGTATACAATGTATTCTTTTAAATTTCATTATTTTTTAATCAAATACTTTACAAGCAAAGAAACTAAGACAGCTAGTTCCATTGGTTCTCTCAGATTCCCAAAATATCTGTAAAAACCTAACCATATGATCCCAGTAACTGTTTTCTTGATGGATTATGTAAACACATTATTAAGGTCTTCAAAAACTTCCGAAAATTTGTAATATGTGTTATTATGAATATGAAAAATCAGTAGGAAAAATCAGAGTTCAAAAGACTATTTATCATCAAAAACTTTAAAAACACTATCAAAGAGAGAGAGAGAAAGAAAATTAATTTACATAAACCATATGGAACTGAAAATAGAAGTGTGTTAGATAATGAAATAGCAATGAGTATTCGTGAATTGTTCATTTATCTTTGGTGTGAAATTAATTACTAACTAATGAAAGAAGTACAATAATACAAATTAATCATATTAAAGCACTTCTGAGTACAAATACCGATAATAAACCATAAAAAAACACCTACGGCAGGTGGAAAGCATTTATTTTCAACCAACTGAGCCAGGTAAGGTATTTAAATGCATAAGAAAAAAATAGTCTCTCTAAACAAAACTAAGGAAAACAATGATTTACCTGTAGTCTGGATGCTGAGAGCTATGGAAGAACTGTCACAGTTCACTTTTATAGTCTTCAAAGAAGAAACAACTTTGGCACCAAAGTGGTCCATTCTTTTTCCCACCATGCGACAAGTATAACAATAAGTGCCGTGAGAAAGTCATTGAACTTCTAACTGGAAAATATTAAAATTTAAAATACATCTTTTACTATGTGTCATTATCATTTAAAAAATTATTAAAGCACAGTTTTAGGAAGACAAAGCAATTGTTCATGCACTTAGAACAGCACAAAGGTGATCTGTATGACAAAGACTAAGGGAACCTCCAGAATAAACAAATAATATACAACTACCCCCTAATTCAGAGGTCAATAATTAATATACTCAACCAAAGACTATGGAATAATATTTTGTAACATCACAATTTGTGTAAATATTAAAGATGTCTTAAACAGGACAAATGGCCTTATTGAAAAAACTGTCAACTGAGACCAAATCAAGGTCAATAGTTGTCTGATGAGATACATATTAATTTTCCAAGGCTGAATAGTTTTAGTCCATTGACCTTGTATATAAAAGATAGTTGTTATTTGAAGTTTGCATGTAGCCAGTTTGCATTACTAAAGCAGCCACATAAAGGTCAATAGACCTTTCTTCTAGAAAAACAGAGTCAATAGCTCATTTTAGTTCTAACCTGTTCACTTATCAATCAATCAGATTAAACCATTCATAGTGGTATATAATAAAATCTTTTTTCTTTAGATAGATAACAAGCAACCCTAAGAACCACTAAAGACATGTCATCCACCTTCAATTTCGAAAATGAATAATATATCAAGAAGTCCATTTACCACATAATTGATAAAGCAAAATACATCAACTAAGGACTACGGACCCTGAAAGATCGTATTTTTTCGTGTAATGTTGGTTATGTCCGTAAGGTCACTTTACCGACCACGTGATCATGATGAAATAACATGTGATCAACAAGCATTAGCAATAAAGATGCCAGACCAAATGCATGATCGTTGCGGTCACTTTTATTCCTCGAGGAAAGAAATGGATAAAACAAACATATTTCCAACTTAATTGTAGAGAAAAAATTCAATTACACAATGAGTGATTACGTGCAAGTGGAACATGTCGAAAGTACGGCTAATTCAAAACAGAATGACAGTTGGAAAGAGGGTCGACGCGGTGGAATTTTCTGTGTTGATGGACTGAAATTGTGTAAAATGTGTGGACTTGGACCTATACCATTATGTGAAAACAGTGTTGTTGGTGAACTTAAGAAAGGTTTGGGGGGGTATTTATAAGTTAAATGCATTAACAGTGATTGTGAATATAGAAGTTGTGTTGCTTATGGAAAATTGACAAAAGAAACTAAACAAGGGACTTCAGACTTCTAGCTTGGAACAGGTAGGTCCCAAAGAGATATTGTAATACATTTGTAATTTTATTAAATGCTTTTTGTCCAGTTTGACCAAATTACCGATGCAGGCAATGTTTTACCTGTTTTCTATTGTTTATATTTACTGTGACAAAAAATATGTTTCGTACCTGTAACACTTCATACCCACTGTCAATACTATAAACATTGTGGAGATTAAAGCTGTATTTTGCTGTCACACACCATGTTCACAAGTTTCTTACACCTAAACCTGTTTTATACTACTTTTTAAAAGCATATATTTTCAGCTGTTTTAATGCGATCGCTAGTATGGGTACTTTGACTGCTGCCAGGGTGTCTTATAGGACCACTATGTTAATACATTTTTGGAAAAGTCTGCAGATATACTTTTCTAAAGGATCAAATTTGTAAATGATTTGCTAAAGATGTCATATAAATGACACAACACTAATTGAAGTTCCTTCTGTTTTAGCTATGATTGACAGTTTAAGAGAACCGAACAAAGTGAACAACCTGTTGGCAGCCCTAAACATTCCTACTATTAACAACAGTAAACTCAAAAAGATGGAGAGGCGTGCAGAAAAGAGCATTGAAAAAGTAGCATCAGATTCCATGGAAACAACAGTACATGATGCCTATCAAAGAGAAATGGAGAAAGATTATCACAAATTAATTAATCAGTCTTTTACATGTACTATGAAATTCAACCTGTGAAAAAGATAATCACTTTGGCATTCAGCCTATGAATATTCCTCACATATGGTCCACAAAGTTAAATTTTCACTTAAATCATTGTATGATTTTTGTTAGGAAAGTTCTAGAGGTAATTAAAATCAGTTTTTTTAACATTTGGTGTGGTAAGATATACCCTACTAACAATAGACAAACTGTGTAACAATGTCTTTTTATTCTCTAGGGATACAGCCAAATAGCTGCCAGAGATGTTAGGACTGGAAATGAGTTTTCATTCTACGTTCTACCTAAGGAGCACAACAAACCACTGGAATAAGTATGGCAAATGGTACCATGTTTGTTAATGGGACAGCAGTGAAAACAGTAAACTTACAGCGTGCCGTTACTGATTTCATACAGTGGCTAAAACAGTATAACAGTGTTGTGTTGGTTGCCCACAATGGCAGGAAGTTTGATTTCACTGTTCTTATGTCTGCTATAACCAATGCAAGCAAGCTAGAGGAATTCTTCAAGTGTGCAGTTGGATGTTTAGACACTTTACCACTGTTTTGCAAAACCTATTCTGACACAGAAAGGAAGATCTTGGTGAGACATTATTCATGTACAATACAATGCTCATAATGTGGTAGAAGCTGTATGCACTTTAGTGAAACTCTTCCAGCACTCAGTCACGATAATTCCGGATGTAATCAAGTTTACATTTTCTCTCAAGGCAGTTTACAATCAACATAGGTCCCTTACGGAAAGGCAAAGGATCTTCCTTCTTTGACTTGTCTAGTCTCAAACAGCGTTTGTAATTAACCCACTGTTGAAAATATTGCTGCATCTGGGTTAAATTTGGAACAATTAAGGAACATCTATTTACATGGTGGAGAAGATGGACTTCATACGTCATTTATGTCTAAAAATAGTGAAAGACAACCAAGGGTAACAAACACAAAAAGAACACTGGATACTGTTTTACCAAATCTTGTCAACTTTTTTGAAACAGATCTTGTTGTGAAGTAAAAAAATGGTATGTTTCCAATAACAGACTAAGAATTGGGGTCGGTTGTCAGTGAAACTTTTTATAAGAACTACCACATGTTTATAGTATCACAACAGGTTATAAATCACTTATTATACTATTTTCACTATTGTTTCATACAATATAGACATTAAGAATACTTGTACTTTATAATGCTTAAGGAATATGAAATTATAACGATAGTTTCCAAAATTGAAAAAAAAAATTTGTGTCTGGGGTGAAAAATCAGGATTGTCTGGTTACTGGAAACAAGTGACTTGTTTTGGGTTCTAATTTTATTGTATTTTCTTCAAGGTATCTTTCACAACTGTAATCTAAATTGTACTTAAACATCTAATATCTTACAATATGTACTCCTCAGTTATTTGGGGAAGTATGATTTTAATTTTCTGTGACAGGCATTTGTTTTGTGTATTTTCCTTGAATATAAGACAATTTTCTATTGTCAGGTTTATTTTGTCCTAGATATGTGGAACTTACATTGATATTCAATGTTTCTAAAGAGTTCAAACACTGTAGGGTAGTTGTACATCAACACAGAAACATGATTATGTAAACATATATGGCTTCATATGATTGTTATTGTACACATTGTTACTGTATTCTTCAATTATTGTTATTCATGCTAAAATGTATTATAACCTGACAATATTTTGGATAAAATGTTACCACTTAGTTGCTTTAATTTGTTTTCTGTGAAAAAATAAGTTCCCGATGTATTATATTTCATTAATTTATGTTATGAAAATATTTTTTTGGAAATTTTGCCCAAAATTGTCTCCCTTGAAATGTGACCCCGGTGTCATTTAACTCTTTCAGGCCTATCAGTTTATCTATAGATAAGATCTAAGACTATCTAGGGGGTACAAGTCGATAGCTTTATCAGATCAGCCGTTATTCTACTTCCATTGGATAGAGTAGTGTTAAATAAACACCTGTTACTTAATCTATTTTCATCAAAACATAATAAACCAAAATATATTACTAAAGGGTATAAAATTTCTGACAACTTGATGTAAAAATTACCACATTTTACTATCAAATATTGACGTTTTTCTGTGTTAAACATGCGAAACAAGGGAAACTCATACAAACTGTGGTAATTATGAACATCCTACCGCTTGATTTTCTCCAAGATTAATGTTTATAATCCTATATAACATACATACAATTAATTCAATTTAATCAATTCGGTCCCGCATTGTCATCAAACAAATGGAATATCATCATTAGAATCATCAGTTTCAGTCAAATAAATGTCTGACTCGTCCCTATATTCTATGTCTGCCAATTTAAGACTGAAATCCAAATCACTAATGGTCGAAAAAAAAAACTCCATTTTGATATCCGACTGCATTATGTCTGTAAACAAAATTGAATCACTTGTGACATACGCGCATGAAAACCGGCCAATTAAATTCGCTGTTCATTTAACCTAGAAATAATGTTGTAAACAATAGAAAAAGGATCGCTACGATTGGCTGTATTTACAACAAAATCTGTGTTAACTCGAATTTAAACCAACAACAGCCATTTTTACTCGGCATGTTTATCATGCCTTGAGTCAGGATTTGACATACGATTGCTAATTGTAAACACGACTTCAGTTTGCTTATCAGATATAATCATGCCTTCAGTCAGGATTCGGACTGAAAGAGTTAACAATGTGTTGAGAAATAAATAGATGGTAATATCTTCTCAGTTTTCTTTATCATACCATTTAAACAATGAAAGAAAATATATATATAGGTTTTGTGTGGTGCAATCAAATAGATATTCTGAAAATGTTGGTCCAAAATGAACATACATTGAAGTGATCTTTGGAAAAATGTCCAATTTGTCGAGTCAATTTTCATGAAAAAGTCTTTTAACTATTTTTATATGTCAACAATCCTAAAAGGCAACATAAACAGTTATAAGGAAAATTACTGGAACTCAAGAAGATATATTTCATTACTTTATAGAGTTGATTTAATGTAACTAGGTGTTTGCGGTTTAGACGCCAATTTGGAAAAAGGGGGTTATCTACTTCAAAAGCAGATACCTTGAGTTAGGAACTTGTTTAAATTTCATATTTAGATGCCTTAATAGATATACAACAAGAACTTATGAAGGAATTTCAAATGTGAGTTTCAGGGTCCGTAAACCTTAATTCCAACATTCTTAGCCCATACCGTTCTTAAATTCTATGTCAAATTAATACATTACATCATTATTTCTAAAAAGTGAGCCAAAACCCTGACAACTTAAAATAGATCATACCATAGAGTGTTGACATCTGATAATTGAAGAACTGCAGGTGTCTTTTGTGCAGAATCCATGTCGTTTTTGGTTATCCATTCCTGCAACAAGAGCTGACAATAACAACATAAAATTAATGGTCATAATACTCGGCTTTTAACCCTTTACCTCATAGCCCCTATTCCACTTGCCTACTACATACTGATGATAGATAAGATAAACTGCTAACCAGTAACTAATACTGGCTCAGTGCTAGTGATAGCTTTATCTTCATACAGTTATTTGGATCAGCTACTGTTTTTGATACATGAGTTTTTAACAGGCTGTAACTACATTAAATATTGATTAAATCAAAAAAGTGTGAATGTAAAAGATTTAGGAAATTAATTTTTCATATCAAATGATGTATTGATTTTATTTGTAGGCAAGGTGTGAAAAAAGTTATTGCTAGTATAAGATGACCATGAAAATAAAAACACCTTGTTTAGGCATATTATCACTGTCATATCATTTTTGACACATAGTTTTAAACAGACACTATGTACATAATTAGTGATTTAATCCTAGACAGCTGTAAAAACAATATACATCCATAAAACATATATATGCCGATGAGCAAGACCCCTTACTGTTTTTCTGGGGGTAATGTCTGTCATTAATTGTTATCAGTATGGATTGTGTCAACACGACTGTGTTTGTCACCCTGATTGTGATTTTGATTATAATAAGTCGCCAACATTTAGCCATAATTTATGTGGTAGAATAGACTATATGAACATCAAAGACACACCCGACTGTTTTCCGTTTGAGCGGATAATTGTTGCTCTTTTTATATGAATTATAACGCTGCAAACATGAAAAAAATCATGATAATGCAAGTACATTTATAAAAAAAAACCAAAGCAAAAAAAAAGAGAACTCTTGCATTAATATGAAATATTTACACCAATATATTTAGCTACATGTTAATCATATTGATATCTGTGAATCCAGCAATATTAATGAACATATGCAAACAGAACAATAATTGTACGTACATATAAAACACGGAATCATCGAATTTACAGGCATGATGCTGCGCGACAACTACTTCAATTTATTTCATTTCTTCAGTTTTCGTGATTTTCATGACGCACAATGAATAAAACAATGTATTCATTATTATTTAACAAAAAGTGTTGAAATTCAGTCCCAAATATGTTGCATATGCTTAAATTGACCATTATTTGGACCTGTTAATATTCTCAGTTTCAGGGTGATTTTCAGAAAATCATGATTTATCAGTGGTTTGCAGTCTTAAATGGTGCTCGATGTGTATAAAAACTGGATATTTGATGGAAATCGGGTGTGAAACGAACATACACAACATAGGTAAGTTTGATCAGTATTTGTGAGAAAACTCTGAATAGGAACAATATTTTTTGTTTACATATATTGTTTGTTAAATGTTAGATCCATCATATGCACTAATAAAAAAAACATGATTTCGGCGAAAAAATGTAATTTATCGACGGTTTAATTTTTGAGGACGCACTTCGCGTCTATATGAGGTAAAGGGTCTGGACTCACTTCGCGTCTATATGAGGTAAAGGGTCTGGACGCACTTCGCGTCTATATGAGGGAAAGGGTCTGGACTCACTTCGCGTCTATATGAGGTAAAGGGTCTGGACTCACTTCGTGTCTATATGAGGTAAAGGGTCTGGACGCACTTCGCGTCTATATGAGGGAAAGGGTCTGGACTCACTTCGCGTCTATATGAGGTAAAGGGTCTGGACGCACTTCGCGTCTATATGAGGGAAAGGGTCTGGACTCACTTCGCGTCTATATGAGGTAAAGGGTCTGGACGCACTTCGCGTCTATATGAGGTAAAGGGTCTGGACGCACTTCGCGTCTATATGAGGTAAAGGGTCTGGACGCACTTCGCGTCTCTATGAGGTAAAGGGTTAATTTGCCATGCAATCATGCTGGTCCATAATACAGTAGGAATGACCTGTACCCTGAAGCTGAAATAAAACCACACACTTCAAAATATGAAACAGCACAATATATCTCTTCATAAAATATACATGTACTTTAGCTATAATATTATACGAGTATAAACACATGTAATAGAAACAAACACATGTAATAGAAAAATTCCATTAAATAG
This sequence comes from Lutraria rhynchaena, assembly GCA_008271625.1. Classification (NCBI taxonomy): domain Eukaryota; kingdom Metazoa; phylum Mollusca; class Bivalvia; order Venerida; family Mactridae; genus Lutraria; species Lutraria rhynchaena. Next base: position 10,337,232 of record VIBL01000001.1, on the reverse strand, counting down.
ATATTTGCAAAATTAATTTTACATTCTCTACTTGTTTTTAATCTATATTGGTCATAAGCACATGGAATACAGGTGTTAATCTAATATTTTTTGCTTGTGTGTCACTTATTTTTGGACAGTATTTTAAAGAATTATGACTATACAGAACATTAATTGGACAGGCTCTTGAATATTTTCTTTCTTTTTTCACAAATGGGTTCTTGGCAGAAGACAAGAGAAAAACTCTTACTTTCTTTACCATGAATAAATATTGTAGATAAATATGCAATTTAAGTCTAGAGAACATTTAAAGTATAGCAGCAATTACATTTCCAATGCTTGAGCTTATCCAATGGTCTTGGGGAACAAGATGTTGTTAGGGGCGTGAATTTCAATAATCAACTCTGGACCTCCTCGTACTCACTCTTGGATAATAAATCTTTTCTGTCACACCATAGTCTGATAAGCTGTTCCATTACTCCTAGAAGAACTGTAGACAAAATACAAAAAAAAGATTCAACAATTTAAGCTGAAAGCATTGATATTAAGTTTAAAATGCAGAATTAAACATATTTAAATAATTAAAATGGTAAAAGCTGTGGCATTATAAGGTAACTTGTCACTGATATTTTTATTATAATTAAAGAGACAATATTCTTTGACTGAAACTGACTAATAATGACAAAAATGCATCACATTTTTGATAAGTTTAGATCCAGTTTGTCACTCATGGTTCATTTATGGATTTGAGTGACAACCTAGTTTTTAATGCTTTAAATGCTCCAAAATTCATATGAGTATGCAAAAACTGTTTGATGTAACAGCAATGCATATAATCCAAGCACATTCCATCAATAATATCAAAATGTGGCATCGAAAATGCCCAGGACACACCCTTGATACCTTTCTCTGCAAACTGGGATGTTATAAGAATCAATTAATATATGCTACATTATTTGACACCATATACTGAACACAACCAATGATCTTGAGCTTTCATGTTGGGCATAAATTGTTTCATGTTATCACATTTATCTTCATTTTCATATACTAAATACATTTGTAACTAAAAATGATCACTGAGTGTCTAGACAAACTAGAAAACTTAAAATTTCCCCCATTTTCAGAAAAGTCATAATTTTGTTGCTTCTTGGCCATGTGTAACTATTTTTTGAAAATTTTGCTGAAGATGTTTGGGTTGGGGTAAACATGTGATTATGTCTGAGGATGCAGATAGAAGTAATTACATTCTTAATCAACTCAATAAATTCTATGATATTCAGTGCAACTATGTCCACATTCAACAAGCCATTTTATAAACTCAAACAGATAATCATCATGTTTAATATCAATATCGTTTTTAAATTAGGGCACGAAAAATCCACTCATCCACTCGTATTGACGAGTGAGTTTAGGGTCCAGACGAGAAGAAAATCAGCCACAGTCGTCATACTGGAGGAGTAGCTTTTGCCTAACAATCCAATGCAAAAGGTCAGAAAAAAATTATCTTATGGTGGAAATTTTGGGGTTAATATTTTACTTAATATCCATTCAATATTTCCTGTCAGAAGGAAAAATCAGTAATGGCACTAGTTTTGAGTAAATGCCAATTGTCCGGATCTCTTGGTGAGTGGCTAACGCCTTCTCACAAATAAATATACATACCTTATCATACTTTCAGTTCATACAAATAACATACTTTATACAAAAAATAGATGTGTAATATATCTAAGCCTCTGAGAAATGAGTGGAGATGTTTATGTTAAACTCGATTAGCTGGGCTGAGATACCTGTAAAACGGCCTCGGACTGGCATTTCTTCGGACTGTTCGCAGGATGTTTACCATTGTTCAAGGTGACGTTATTGGATATCGTCAGCACCATGTGCAAAATGTCATGATGCCAGCCTATGAGCCAGTAGGGTGGCTTAGACTGTATTTAGCTCTTTAAATGATCGAATGAGGCCCAGGTGTTTCCATAACAACATATTTACTGTTTCAGTGTTATTTTTTTGAGTTTGCCACTTTAAGTGGTAGGACAAGTAACATTAAGGGTAAGACGAGTGGATTTTATGCAGGACAAGTGACCCTCAAAAAATTTTCACGCCCTGTGATAATCTTACGAAAAAACAAATGCATAAATTGTGATATTAAGCAAACCTTTTTTCCCCTCTTCCAAATTTTTCCTTGCTTGTCGAGCTAGAACCACTGTTCCTTCATGAGTATGCATTTCATCAAAACAATTTTCAGTCTCATTTCTAGAAGCAACAAATTCATCTTTTGTCATTAACACAATGTTTTCAAAACATAACCTTAATTCACAGTGGCAAACTGAAATCAACTTAGGCAGTCCAAAAGAACATTTCCTGACTAAATAGATCAAGAAACTGACTACAGAGCATTTTTCATCATAGTCGCAGTAAATAATTATCATTTTAACTCTTTGTACATGTAATTACTGAAACAACTGCAAACTGGAATAATACACTTATTTACCTTCCAGAATACAATTTAACATCCATGATAATCTGGGTAAAATATTTGCAGTTGGGTCTATACATAATATTTGCGATGTAAGGATAAATATTGTACTCTAAAAGAAAATTTGCACCTTATGTTGCCTTAAATAAAATTAATTAACAAATTGTTCCCCATAAAAAAACTATATTATTCAAAAATAATAATAAAAAAACACACAAAACTTAGGAACTACAGCAAGAAAGACCAAAACAGTTAAAAGCCCTGAAGAAAGTAATTCTCCAGAGCAAAGAACTAAATACAACTTTTCATATCCTGCTTGAATAACACCCATAACATTGCCATTCTTCAATATAAGATGATGTATCATAATTATATTAGTTTTTGCATAAATTGACAAAATTACTTTCACACTGAAAACTTATTAAGCAGTCACAAATATTCCCATAATTTCTGAAATGTAAGTTTCACAGAAATTCAGTTTAATCAGAACACACTATACCTATATGGATATATATGACTACGTCCTTTCTTGTCAAACTCTCCAGGGCTGAGACAATATGGGCAGCTATAGTAAGCATTAAACTGCATTAAGTCCTGAAACACGCATTTTGCAGGAGAATCACAGGCCATCTGTAAAAGTAGAGCTTTACGTGTTCAACTTTCTTCCTTAACTCTCATAGTAAACCTTAAAATGAAGAAATATGAAAAATGTTATTAAATTAATATTTTGGATGTTCAAAGTATTTGGTCACAATAAATTAAATTCCATGTAAAAATAGGACAGCAATGAGTTTAGTTTTCAGCAAAATCACATTTAAAGAAGATCAATCTAGCAAGATAGGAATTGCTTGAGTTGGCGTAAAACATGGTCGACAACAATTTTGAAGTCACATTCAGGGCAGCAGATTCACTGAACTATGACCAACTTCAGACATATTTTTATCTAGGATAACGAGAAGATGGCCCTGTGTCTTTTATAAGACATTAAGTTGCAACAAATTTATCATTCATTACTCAGATCTTTCATATACCTAGAAGAACAGACTAATGATCCTCAAGTTCTTCATATAGACAAATAAAGTAATGTACATAGACCGCATGCATACACTGTCTATACGAAAGGATTCAAAATCTATCGGTCAGCCAGTCAGATAAAAGAAAATCCGTCTGCTGGCAGAAAATTTGTCGGTGTGAAAAGTTCTAATATATTGTTTACATAAAACATAGGTGTATTTATATGCCGAGCATTATTATGCTAACAAGAAAAAGCTACCATTTAACATCTTATTGTACAGACAGGTGAATTATTACTTATTAGCATTTTCCCTAAAACACACAAATAATACACTTTCTTCTACATTCTTTTTTCTCCTTCCTATAGTTTCATTACTATTCAAAGTAGATGGATATTTATTAGAAACAGGACCAACTCAGAAACAGCAAAATACTTTAAATTATAAATTATAACAACAGAATTTAAAACAAGACTAGATCTAGTTTGAACAAAGATCAAAAAAATAATCTAAATGACCAATCTTTGTCAGTAAAGCTATTGTTGTCTTAAAATGGTTTATTAATTATTATTACTACAAAAATAAGCAACAGGAGTACGGTTTTGTGCAGAAATGGGAAAAGTACAATTCTGGACCGTACCATCTTTGAAACTGATAAATAAATGGCTGCATCGCGAGTAACACTGTCCAGTGTCATAGTAAACAAATACAGAGATAAATACACCTGTAAGAAGCAGAAAGCTGTTTTCGATAGTTTTTCTTGCATTACCAGTCCTTCAGGATTTTTATCGGCAAGGACCAATGGACCGATGTAATTTGAATGTCTTATGATAATCAGTTTTATTATGCAATATGATATAACAACTATCTAATATTTAATTGGTAAACAGATAGCAATTATCAGGACTAAGAAAAATACTGAAAAATGGTCAATACTTATATTCAGCTTAATAATTTACGGAACAGAAAAAGAAACGCAACTCCAAATTTAAATGTGTATTAATTTACAGAAATTATCAATTTTGCAAAAAATCGAATTAATGATACAATTCAGAAATTGATGCGGGATGTAACCATTATAGACAATTCAAAATTTCATGAAGACTGTGCAGCACATGAGTCCGTTTCATCTGATAGGTGGTCAGTTCAAAAACACCAGCAGTTAATGGTGGGTATGGCCCCCATTTACAGTGTATCCCGCATGCACATGCCTTGTCATGGACTGGATTAAAGGATCGCTCTGTGCTTAGGGAATAGCATTCCACTCCTGTATGAGCACGAGACTTAGTGTTTGAAGCGTTGTTGGCGGTTGGGGGCATCTGCCAACACACCTATCCAGGACGTCCCAAAGAAGCTCTTAAGGAGAGATTCGGACTATACGGAGGCCAGCGCAACACGTGAACGTTGTTTGGAACTGATTACGAAGATGGGTTAGACGCATGTATCTGTCTTGGCGCTGTGTTGTGATGCGTAGACGTCCACTTCTGGGCCTGTCATTTGTCGTTCCTATCCGATGTAGACGCTAGTACAAATGAGTTATCATCGATTTACTCTCTTGAAAGTTCCTGGTGATGACAGTCTGGGACTTAGAAGCATTTGCACTGCTGCTTGACGTTGATCTTGTGTCAAACGTACCATGTTCCATCAAAAACATTTACCTGACTTTTGAAGCACTAACACCAGGTAAGATAATACGCCAATATGACAAAGTTACTGCGCACATGCAATGAACTGCATGGGGAAATGTTAAAAAGAACGAAATGCCCACCGGAACTTTTCAAACTATTGATATTGTCCAAAAGTTGTTGACATAATAAGGTTTGAAAAGTATAAAACTAAATCACAAAAAAACTTTTCTCTCAATAATTTTTTCACATGAAAAGAAATGTGTAAACGAAGTTGCTTTCCTTTTTCTGTTCAGTATATTTACCAGTTAAGTTTTTCTCCATACAAAATGAAATTGTTGATTCAATTCTGAAAATGTTTTACCTTCAGTGCACAATGTCCACAGCTGTTCAGTAAATGGTTTGAAGAAGGTCGAAAACTTTGGCTCTGACTTCCCAAACCTCAAACCACACAGAATTTTGTTTTCTCTTCTGAATATAAATAGAACATTTGACTATTAATAATAATTTGATGAAACTAGAGAAATCAAAGAAAATGCTTCCAGAAAAAGTCATAAAGTTTCAATAGATTCTAAGCAGCTACATTCAAATTATTGAAGAATGATGCAGCAGGATAGACAAGACTATAATTGCAATATTTAATAGTTTATACAAATTCATTTAGCTTGGTTGTGAAACAAGTTATATTAATATTACAACTTATATAAATCAAGCCCGAGTCTGCTTCCTGGATAACACAGCAGTATTACATCCGAAAGATTGCATTGTGAAAGCCATGATCGGAATCTGGCGGAACTGGGGCTTGAACTTACAGCCTAGTTAATCATTTATGTACGAATTCCAGCTCAATCACCTGTATGTAGGAGGTAGTTCATTAATTACAGCATACACTGGCCATACTGCAAATGAAGAAGACCTGAAATAACATGTTTTGCATCTTATATCATCTAATTACCACAAGTATAGCACATGTTGATCTTTGGCATGTTATTGGATCAAATTATGCCATAATTTCCAACAAAAATACTGTTGGTTTTCATTTAATTTGATTAAAAAGTGGAAAATTTGAAATGCAATGATATGTTGAAACATATATGGTACGATATGGCCACTTGTACACTGCATGTTGCAAAAAAGTCAAATATAATATATAATATTATATAACAGTGCAAGCTTTCCTACCACTTGTGATTTATATGTCTCTGCTATGACTAAGAAAACTGAACAACAACAACTTGGATAATATGTGTACTCTCATATGAGTAAATGAAATCTTTATTAGATATTTATACCACAACATGCACAAAAACTGTTATAACAAAAACTACAACAACTTGGAAAATATTATCCAATTTGATGAAATGACACAAATACAGATTTTTTAAACATGGGTTTTTAATGTCAAACTTAGCCAGAATATGGCAAAATGATTTATTTATGTTAAACCACTCACTCTTTATGAAAGCTTAACTGTTCAAAAAACAGCTTTCAATACTTTTCATTCATAGTGTAAATTTCTGAGGTAAATATATGGCTAGGATAATGATTGAATTTGTTAATAATTGTTTGCTTTAATGTGACTATGTGCAATTTGTATATAATTAACATCAATTAAATATCAAAATTAATATCATTTGCACCTGTGCAGCTTTAAATTGTTTTCTGGATGTAAAATTAATTTGTTCATATTGGGATTTTGTTCACAGAGACAAAGAGAAGATGAAGGGGCGGAGACTGCAAAAAAGAGAGAAGAAACATGTACCTCTTCAAAAAAAAAAAAATTTTGAAGATAATTAATTTTTCATTGTATTATTTTGTTATAAAAAATTGCTAGTCAATTGATGATAATTTGAATGGAAATGGTGCATAGGAAGTCTTATTTACGTAGATATTTAAGCTGCATGAATATACGAAAAAAATGACAGCTACTACAATAAAGGACTTGTATCAAAGCATACCTTTGTAAACCAACAATTTGTAGTAAAGTTTTCAAATAATGACTTGAAACTTGTTTCTTTTTGTGTAGAAGGCTCTTGTTTCATTTTCTTTAATTCTTCACAACCTCAAAACTAAATCTCTGGATATATAAAAAATATGATTAATGTTTCTTTTTAGTTTGTCTACTTTGACAAGTGAGGGTGTGGTATCAATGTTTCATTAAACACATCACTTAAAAGTCACGAAAATGAATCAAAGGCTGAAATTTGTCAGCACTCTGGTAACAATTTTGATTTTTAACACAAAACAGTCAATGACCTAAATGTTAATAGTGACCATTTCAATAATAATTGATTGTCATTATCGCAGTTGGACAGACAATGCAAAGATTTCAAATGTAGTAAAATAGGTGTGATTACAAATGGTATTGTTCACTACAAGTAATGTTATTATACATTTGACTGAATTACAACTGTAGAAGGGAGGCATCTAGATTTGCACTCGTCCATCCATCAGTCCTATCACAAAATTGTGTCAGCTATATCTTAAAAACAGCACATCTAATTGCTGTCATGTGCTATGCATTCTGAATCAAGTAAGAATTTTATTTCAGCATGTCAGAGAATATTCATATATTTAATTGAGGCAACATGCTGAAATATGTCTGCGTTGACATGTCTGAACAAATTCTGAATTGTGTCTGAGATGTCTGAATGAAAATGCTGAACCTTGTCTGAAAAATTTGTCTGAACGAAACGCTGAATTTTGTCTGAGACATCTGAATAATGCCTAAATTGTCCCAATTTAAGGTATGTTTCAGCTTGTCAGACAATATTCAGACAATATGAATGAACATTGTCTGAACATATTTCATCAAATTATATTCAGAATATTTTTGAAAGCTGAAACTGCTCTGAATTTGAGTCAGGTATGTTTCAGTCTTTTGCATTCAGATATAATTCAGATTCAATTCAGCTTCATTTCAGACAAATTCAATTTCATTTCAGACGAAATTCAAACTGTACTTTTTCATGAAGGATAAAGCAATGAACAAGGATAAAAGGTAAATTTGATAAATACATACCTCTTTAAATGGCAAACAATCATAAATCCTAGATAGCCATACTATCATGCTTTCCCATGCATGCAACAGAAGTTCTTATGTTTCTAAAAGTCTATAAGGACAGCATATATGAAAAATAAATATTATAATTTATTTACTGGTGGTCCATGGCGCAGTTTATTTTAAAGTCTGATTTCCTTCAAGTAGGTTATAATTACCTCAGGCGAACCATTTTTTAAAAGCGTGTTTAAGTTTTCAACATTAAAATGCTTGGTACGGATAGGTTGAAAATCAATGCAATCAATAAGAAAAATGTCTGAAAAAATATGGTGCACTACATGGAATACATTCTGGCATATCACCTCTGGTGAGAAGCCAAGAATGGGTTAGATGAGAATGTCCAATTCTGCATCTAGTGAATATCACCTCTTCCTGACGAATAGACCTGTAAGCAGGGCGCCATTTGCCAAAGGTTGGCTTAACCTAGTATTTGTTGTAAGCTACCTACACTTTATGTACTAAACACACTCGGCAATATTCTTGGAATAAATCATTATGCAGATTCAGCAAATTTTGTCCTCTTTTTTCTGCATGATCAGGTTATGGATTACTTACCGTTTAGCGCAGGAAAAAGTTGCTAAGGCAGCCCCCTAACAGACATAAACATAATAATGTAAAAGTTTGATGTAAAAATGGAAGACTTAGTGCTGAATCACCTCCCCAGAAGGTCAGACCTTCCGTCACCCGAGAGGCTTTGACACTTGGGTCCCCAGTACTTATAATATCAGGCTGCTCATAACAAAATCAACCCACTTGCACGAGTGATAGCTAAAAAGAAAATAAATGAAAAAGCTCTTAAACGCAACACATTGTTGAGTATCCAAAACATCAGCAGCCTTTCTGTCATTCTATCAGTCCTGGGTTTCCAACCAGAATAAATACAGTCTGCTTATGCCCACTAAAATACATAATAAATATACAAGTATTATATATAAATATACATGAATGTATTAGTACAGAGGTGTCATTGAGAAGGATTTTTGTATCAATATATCAGTAGAAAATTATCGACGATGCAGCGATATATCGATTGACAGGCATATATGGCAAAAACTCTTACATTCACCCTCAGAATTTCAGCTTACGGGTCTTTTTGGATTTAAGAGGGTATTTACCAAATACAGTTATATTTGATTATATGCATAGTGTAAACAATGATCAAAGATAAAGGATAAATAAACAGTCGAAACTGAATAACTTGTTTCTTATTATTAGTTGAACTAATGAGTTAATGACTTACAACTACTGGCATCAATTTCAGATAACAAAACAGTACTGTTAACTTAAATTCCATACTCGATATTTTAATATTGGAATCCATATCAAATCAGATTACAAAGATCGTTGATATATCGATATGAGCGGAATCGATTACACCCATATATTAGTAATACATTTAAACACCAGATAGTGGCAGGTTGCCAAGTATGTAGATGGTAGTGAACGACCTTTTTAACAGATATTACATTCCTATTTGCAACACTCCCAATGAACAGTAAATCAACCAGTCCTGGGTTTCCAACAAGGATAATACTTGAGAAAAGAAGCCATATTTAGGGTTATTTCACTAAGGATTCAGAAAGGACCTGGGTCGGGTTATCTAAATAAGGCTTGAAAAGAGTAGCTACACATAGGGTTACTTGAGAAAAAGTCTATATGGAGTTACGTAATAAAGGCTTCAGAGAGTTACCCAGGTTTCGGTTCCTTGAATAAGGCTTTTTAAGCCATATTTGGGGTAATTTGAGAAAAGAAGCCATATTTGGGGTTACTTGAATAAGGCTTAAAAAGAGGAACCATATTAGGGGTTACTTGAGAAGAGAAAATATATTTGGGGTTACTTAACGAAGGCTCAAGAAAGGTGGCCAAGTTTGGGCTTATTTTAATAAGGCTTAAAAAGAGTAGCCATATTTGGGGTTAGTTGAGAAAAGAAACCATATTTGGTGTTACTTCACTGAGGCTTCAGAAAGGTACCCAGGTTTGGGGTTACTTGAATAAGGCTTGAAGAGTAGCCATATTTGGGGTTGAGAAAAGAAGCCATATTTGAGGCTACTTAACTAAGGCTTGAGAAAGGTTGCCCTGGTCAGGGTTACTTGAATAAAACTTGAAGAGTATCCACATTTGGGGTTGAGAAAAGAAGCCATATTTGGGGCTACTTCACTAGGGATTCAGAAAGGTAGACGAGTTTGTGGTTACTTGAATAATGTTTGAAGAGTAGCCATATTTGAGGGTACTTGAGAAAAGAAAACATATCTGGGGTTACTTCACTGAGGCTTCAGAAAGGTACCCAGGTTTGGGGTTACTTGAATATGGCTTGAAGAGTAGCCACATTTGGGGTTGAGAAAAGAAGCCATATTTGGGGCTACTTAACTAGGCTTGAGAAAGGTTGCCTTGGTCAGGGTTACTTGAATAAAGCTTGAAAAGAGAAACCACATTTGGCGATACTTCACTAGGGATTCAGAAAGGTAGATGAGTTTGTGTTTACTTGAATAAGGCTTGAAGAGTAGCCATATTTGAGGTTACTTGAGGAAAGAAAACATATTTGGGGTTACTTAACAAAGGCTAAAGAAAGGTACCCAGGTTTGGAGTTACTTAAATAAGGCTTGAAAAGAGTACCCATACTTGGGGTTTAGAAAAAACCTATTTGAGGTTACCTCACCAAGGCTTGAGAAAGGTATGCAGGTTTGGGGTTACTTGAATAAGGCTTGAAAAGAGTAGTCATATTTTGGGTTAATTGAGAAAAGAAGCCTTACTTGGGGCTACTTAATTAAGGCTTCAGAAAGGTTGCCTTGGTAAGAGTTACTTGAATAAAGCTTGAAGAGTAGCCATATTTGGGGTTGAGAAAAGAATCCATATTTGGGGCTACTTAACTAGGATTGAGAAAGGTTGCCTTGGTCAGGGTTACTTGAATAAGGCTTGAAAAGAGAAGCCATATTTGGGGTTACTTTAGAAACCATATTTGGGGATACTTCACTAAGGATTAAGAAAGGTAACCTGGGTCAGGGTTACTTAAATAAGGCTTGAAAAGATTAGCCATACTTAGGGGTATTTGAGAAAAAAGTCTATTTGGGGTTGCGTAATAAAGGCTTCAGAGAGGTACCCAGTTTTTAGTTACTTGAATAAGGCTTAAAAAGTGTAGCCATATTTGGGGTTACTAGAGAAAAGAAAATATATTTGGGGTTACTTAACGAAGGCTCAAGAAAGGTGGCCAAGTTTGGGGTTACTTTAATAAGGCTTACAAAGAGTAGCCATATTTGAGGTTACTTGAGAAAAGAAACCATATTTGGGGTTAATTCACTGAGGCCTCAGAAAGGTACCCAGGTTTGGGGTTCCTTGAATAAGGCTTGAAGAGAAGCCATATTTGGGATTGAGAAAAAAGGCCATATTTGGGGCTACTTAACAAATGCTTGAGAAAGGTTGCCTTGGTCAGGGTTACTTAAATAAGGCTTGAAAAGAGAAGCCATATTTGGGGTTACTTTAGGAACCACATTTGGCGATACTTCACTAAGGCGTGAGAAAGGTAGACGAGTTTGTGGTTACTTGAATAAGGCTTGAAGAGTAGCCATATTTGGGGATTGAGAAAAGAAGCCATATTTGGGGCTACATAACTAATGCTTGAGAAAGGTTGCCTTGGTCAGGGTTCCTTGAATAAAGCTTGAAAAGAGAAGCCATATTTGGGGAAACTTTAGAACCCACATTTGGGGTGACTTCACAAAGGCTTGAGAAAGCTAGACAAGTTTGTGGTTACTTGAATAAGGCTTGAAAAGAATAGCCATATTTGGGGTCACTTGAAAAAAGAAGCAATATTTGAGGTTTCTTAACAATGGCTTGAAAAAATAAGCTTGAAAAAAAGTAGCCATGTTTGGGGTTCCTTAACAATGGCTTGAAAAAAATAGCCATGTTTGAGATTACTTAACTATGGCTTGAAAAAAATAGCCATGTTTGGGGTGTATTAATTATGGCTTGAAAAAAGTAGCCATGGCTTGAGTTACTTAATGATGGCTTGAAAAAATAGCCATGTTTAGAGTTACCAAACTATGACTTGAAAAAAGTAGCCATGTTTGAGGTTTATTAACTATGGCTTGAACAATTAGCCATGTTTGGTGTTTATTAACTATGGCTTGAAAAAAGTAGCCATGTTTAGAGTTACTTAATTATGGCTTGAAAAAAATAGCCACGTTTAGAGTTACTGAACTATGACTTGAAAAAAGTAGCCATGTTTGAGGTTTATTAACAATGGCTTGAAAAAAGTAGCCATTTTTAGAGTTACTTAATTATGGCTTGAAAAAATTAGCCAAGTTTGGGGTTACTTAACAATGGCTGGAAAAAAATAGCCATGTTTGAGATTACTTGGCTAAGATTACTTAACTATGGCTAGAAAAAATAGCCATGTTTGGGGTGTATTAACTATGGCTTGAAAAAATAGCCATGTTTGGGGTGTATTAACTATGGCTTGAAAAAATTAGCCAGGTTTGGTGTTTATTAACTATGGCTTGAAAAAAGTAGCCATGTTTAGAGTTACTTAATTATGGCTTGAAAAAATAGCCACGTTAAGAGTTACTGAACTATGATTTGAAAAAGTAGCCATGTTTGAGGTTTATTAACTATGGATTGAAAAATAAGCCAAAAATAGGGGAAAAAGTATTTTCCAGAATGGGGCAGATTTGGAAGATTGAGAGCCCTGTCAATACATTGATGTTAATAATAATCATTTATTGCACATCATAGCTTAAAACACGGTCCAATATTTGGGCTCTGTACACTGCCAGTGCCAAATACTTGGATGTATAATTTAAGCCTAGCACTTGTTTGATATATATTGTCATCAATGTATATATGTCAAGCATCACAGGTAAATAGTAAAAGAACAAACACCCACTTTTTGGGTGTTCAAATGACATATTTATACAAGCCTCTCTCTCTCTTTTGGGGGAATGGGGAGGGGAGAATTTTGCATCACTTACAGTTCAGGGGAATTTAAAAAGCCAAATTAATAAAATAGGTGGGGGAATTTTTACCAAAAATAGGGGAAAAAAGTATATTCCAGAGGTGGGGGAATGGGGCCCAAATTCGGGAGATCAAGAGTACTGTTAACTAAGGCTTGAACAAGTCATTGGACCGGGATTCTCTGAGGGCCTGAAAAACAGCCATGATTGGTGTATGGCTTGAAAAAGTAGCCATGTTTGCAGTTACTTAACAATGGCCTGAAAAAATAGCCATGTTTGAGGTTTATTAGCTATGGCTTGAAAAAATTAGCCATATTAGGGGTTACTTAACAATGGCTTGAAAAAATTAGCCATGTTTGGGGTTCCTTAACTATGGCTTGAAAAAATTAGCCATATTTGGGGTGTATTAATTATGGCTTGAAAAAAAGTAGCCATGGCTTGAGTTACTTAATGATGGCTTGAAAAAATAGCCACGTTTAGAGTTACCAAACTATGACTTGAAAAAAGTAGTCATGTTTGAGGTTTATTAACTATGGCTTGAAAAAAGTAGCCATTTTTAGAGTTACTTAATTATGGCTCCAAAAAATAGCCATGTTTAGAGTTACTTAACAATGGCTTGAAACAAATAGCCATGTTTGAGATTACTTGGCTAAGATTACTTAACTATGGCTGGAAAAAAATAGCCATGTTTGGGATGTATTAACTATGGCTTGAAAAAATTAGCCAGGTTTGGGGTTTATTAACTATGGTTTGAACAATTAGCCATGTTTGGTGTTTATTAACTATGGCTTGAAAAAAGTAGCCATGTTTAGAGTTACTTAATTATGGCTTGAAAAAAATAGCCACGTTTAGAGTTACTGAACTATGGCTTGAAAAAAGTAGCCATGTTTGAGGTTTATTAACAATGGCTTGAAAAAAGAAGCCATTTTTAGAGTTACTTAATGATGGCTTGAAAAAATTAGCCAGGTTTGGTGTTTATTAACTATGGCTTGAAAAAAGTAGCCATGTTTAGAGTTACTTAATTATGGCTTGAAAAAATAGCCACGTTTAGAGTTACTGAACTATGACTTGAAAAAAGTAGCCATGTTTGAGGTTTATTAACTATGGCTTGAAAAAAGTAGCCATTTTTAGAGTTACATAATTATGGCTCCAAAAAATAGCCATGCTTAGAGTTACTTAACAATGGCTTGAAACAAATAGCCATGTTTGAGATTACTTGGCTAAGATTACTTAACTATGGCTGGAAAAAAATAGCCATGTTTGGGATGTATTAACTATGGCTTGAAAAAATTAGCCAGGTTTGGGGTTTATTAACTATGGTTTGAAAAAAGTAGCCATGTTTAGAGTTACTTAATTATGGCTTGAAAAAATAGCCACATTTAGAGTTACTGAACTATGATTTGAAAAAGTAGCCATGTTTGAGGTTTATTAACTATGGATTGAAAAATAAGCCAAAAATAGGGGAAAAAGTATTTTCCAGAATGGGGCAGATTTGGAAGATTGAGAGCCCTGTCAATACATTGATCTTAATACTTACCATTTATTGCACATCATAGCTTAAAACACGGTCCAATATTTGGGCTCTGTACACTGCCAGTGCCAAATACTTGGATGTATAATTTAAGCCTAGCACTTGTTTGATATATATTGTCATCAATGTATATATGTCAAGCATCACAGGTAAATAGTAAAAGAACAAACACCCACTTTTTGGGTGTTCAAATGACATATTTATACAAGCCTCTCTCTCTCTTTTGGGGGAATGGGGAGGGGAGAATTTTGCATCACTTACAGTTCAGGGGAATTTAAAAAGCCAAATTAATATAATAGGTGGGGGAATTTTTACCAAAAAATTGGGGAAAAAAATATATTCCAGAGGTGGGGGAATGGGGCCCAAATTCGGGAGATCAAGAGTACTGTTAACTAAGGCTTGAACAAGTCATTGGACCGGGATTCTCTGAGGGCCTGAAAAACAGCCATGATTGGTGTATGGCTTGAAAAAGTAGCCATGTTTGCGGTTACTTAACAATGGCCTGAAAAAAATAGCCATGATTGAGGTTTATTAGCTATGGCTTGAAAAAATTAGCCATATTTGGGGTTACTTAACAATGGCTTGAAAAAAATTAGCCATGTTTGGGGTTTCTTAACTATGGCTTGAAAAAATTAGCCATATTTGGGGTTACTTAACAATGGCTTGAAAAATAGCCATGTTTGAGGTTTATTAGCTATGGCTTGAAAAAATTAGCCATATTTGGGGTTACTTAACAATGGCTTGAAAAAATTAGCCATGTTTGGGGTTTCTAAACTATGGCTTGAAAAAAGTAGCCATTTTTAGAGTTACTTAACAATGGCTTGAAAAAATTAGCCATGCTTGGGGTTACTTAACTATGGCTTGAAAAAATTAGCCATATTTGGGGTTACTTAACTATGGCTTGAAAAAATTAGCCATGTTTGGGGTTACTTAACAATGGCTTGAAAAAATAAGCCATGTTTGAGATTACTTAACAATGGCTTGAAAAAATTAGCCAGGTTTGGTAATTATTTACTATGGCTTGAAAAAAGTAGACATGTTTAGAGATACTTCATTATGGCTCGAAAAAATAGCCATGTTTAGAGTTACTGAACTATAACTTGAAAAAAGTAGCCATGTTTGAGGTCTCTAAACTAAGGCTTGAAGAGTAGCCACATTTGAGGTTTCTTAATTAAGGCTTGAAGAATAGCCATATTTTGAAGTTTCTTACATAAGGCTTGAAGAGTAACCAGATTTGAGGTTTCTTACCTAAAGCTTGAGGAGTAACCACATTTGAGGCTTCTTAATTATGGCTTGAAGAGTAGTCACATTTGAGGTTTATTACCTAAGGCTTGAAGAGCAGTCACATTTTAGGTTTCTTACCCAAGGCTTGAAGAGTAGCCACATTTGAGGTTTCCTACCTAAGGCTTGAAGAGTAACCACATTTGAGGTTTCTTAACTATGGCGTGAAGAGTAGTCACATTTTAGGTTTCTTAACCAAGGTTTGAAGAGTAGCCACATCTTGGTTTTCTTATCTATGGTTTGAAAAAAGTAGCCATGTTTGATGCTTCTTAACTAAGGCTTGAAGAGTAGCCACATTTGGGGTGTCTTAGCTACAGCTTGAAGAGTAACCATGTTTGAGGTTTCTTAACTAAGGCTTGAAGAGTAGCCACATATGGGGTTTCAACTTGGCTTGATAAAAGTAGCCATGTTTGAGGTTTCTTTACTAAAGCTTGAAGAGTAACCACATTTGGGGCTTCTAAACTATGGCTTGACAGAAGTAGCCATGTTATATGGCTTGAGAAAGAAGGCGTTTTTGGGGTTACGAAAATAACAAACTGGAAAAATAGTTAGGTGGATAGGGATACAGTCACATTATTATTTGTCTGTCGAGTATAGACCAGGGCACAAGAATGGGCAAGAGGATACAGAACTGCCAATTACAAATTTACAAAGTAATAACAAAGAGATAATTAGGGCGACAGAATGCACAGAACACCGAAGTACTTCAAAAGACTACACATGTAAGCAGGAGGAAGTGATCTTAATTTCATACCTTGTAAATCTTGATCATCTTGGCTTATGTTTCTAGTTCTGCAGGTTCCCAAAGACAAACATCTTTTTGTTGAATATTTTTCTGACATAATGGTGTTTTGGTCACCTGAAAATGAAGAGGTAGTCACATAAAGATGATACAAGATACATGAAAATTTATTTAACATCAGATATATATGAATAATATAACAATAATATTAGCTGTATGATGTACTTTCCGACAGTACACATAATTAACAAAAGCTGTAAAAGAAGGAACAGTCTGAGACAGTGGCTTTTTACCTTTCTCCCCTCCCAAAATTGACTAATTTTTTTCCCTTTTATAAAAAATTTCCCTCCCAAGTTCCGTCTTCCGAACAAGCATAAAAAATACAATAACGTAAACTGAAGTGATCGATCGAGTGTGCCCTATAGAATGCCTTACTGGAGGGCACTGAAAAACCGAAAATTTGCTGGTCCACACCAAATATTAAGTTCCCAGACCAATTTCAGATGTGAAAATTGATTAAAAAATCAGTGCATGAACGTTTGCTCAGTTATTAATATTTGAGTCACAGACTTCAAATGTTGTTCCGTACGTGAATTCAGGACCTTTTTCAGTTTTTGGGGAAGGGGCCCTAGCCTTTTTTGTGGGGGAAAAAAAACATGATGTTTTGGATTTTGGGGAAAATTTTATGGAGTTCTATGTGGATTTTTAGAGAGACAATATCCATTAAAACACCAATATATATGTCATTTTCTGGTGTTGTTTTCGTTTTTCGTCGACCATGGCGCTGAATTATGATTTTCGTAAAAAAATGTTTAAAATGCGGCGCAACTTGGTGCGATCACGGTCCTATATTTTCGGTCCTAATGGTAATAGTTGAGTTCATCTCGAGTTCTGTGAAAAAGGTGGGGAATAAAAAAAAAATAGTCGTAAAGACTAGTCATTGTTATTTTTTGTTGTTTACTTAGCCGCAGTTGAGATGTTCAAACTAAGTAAGGCTGCAAATTGGACCGGAGACGCAATAATGTGTGCCGCAGATTAAACATGTCACAGGAATAACTGCTCATCTCTCATTGGATAGTTATTGCTAGTCGGAGAATCGCAGGCAAACTAATTATTCAACCGGTAATTGACGATATTTAATTATCTATATTTCCGTTTTATTTACGAATACAACGAAAACAGAGTGGAATGGAAGATTGTATGTCATTTTTCTTGGGGAATTTGATTTAAATTGGGGAAAAAATGGACAGATTTTGGGGAAAAAAAGAGGGTCCGCAGCTTGGGAAGACGCCGTTATTTGGCTACGGCAAAGAAGGGCAAAAAGGCCCAGGAATTAAATACTGTCATTACTTTAAAATGTAGTACTGTTTTGATTTAATTAAAGGTGGTTTCCAAAAAAAATTTCCACGCCATAAAGTTTATGGTAAGCCGAAATATCGCACAACTGGAGGCACTACAAGCCAAAATTGTGTAAAAAAGACTAAATAAAACATGCAAGATATCAGCATTTTATCGTCAAAAATATTAAATGCAAGCCCTAATGAACCTGAAATTAAGGTAACTGTCAATACTGATGCTGCAACTCCGACAAGTTAGCCATGTGAGCCATACAGTCTTACTGAGATAATAATCATATGTAAATAATGATACTTATGCTGTATCCTGACGGATTTCAAGTTAACTGTTTGTATTATATTAAGCATTATAGCCTTAAATAGAGGATCTTGAATGAGTGCTCATTCCTTACCATTTTTATTAAACGAGTTAACTAAATAATATTACACAAGGCTCTGCCGAGTATCATATTGTTTTTGTCAACGAGTTTAATAAAAATGGAAAAGGATGAGCACGAATGTAAGATTCTATTCATCACATAACCGTAAAAAAGACCACAGAAAATGAAACAGACTATAGGATGATCTATCTACAAGACATCTAGTGTAGACTGTTCACTACTGCGCACAAAAAAGTAGTGCATTTTTCTATTAATCGTTTGGCGATAAAATGCAAGATAAGATATAAAATCTTTATTTTATTTACACAAACATCATTTTATTCATCAATAAAATCATTACGAATCGAAAGTCGACCATGTGTACAAATATCGAAGTAGCGTAGTAATACAAAATATGCAAATGTAGTGATTTGGCTAATTTGAATATTCATTGCACTGTTTGGCAGTGCCGAACGATATTTCCAGCACGGGTTTACGGCACTCCTGGACCGCAGGTTATGAGATAAATAATGTTTCATACAATGCTTGTTAAAAGATTTAAGTGTTTAACTGATTTATTGTTTTTTTCCCCTAAAAGGTAAAAATCATGCTAAAATTCCCCTCTTTAAGGCCCCAGGCCCCTTCCCCTACCAGTGAAAAAGGCACTGTAAGATGAAAACGAAAAGGCATGACTAAAAAGTCAACCAATTTTTAAATTTTTTAAGGCCCTCAATCTCAATTTGGGCCAAAATTTGGCACCATTCCCCCACCTCTAGAATATACTTTTTACCCTATTTTTGGTCAAAGTTCTCCCACCTAATATATTAATTAGGCTTTTGAAATTCCCCCTTGAACTGAAAATAACAAAATTCCCCCTTCCCAGGGCCCCAGCCCCAGTCCCCCAGAAGAGAGAGCCCTGTATTAATACTTACTAATAAATAAAAGGAACCACAGGCATTAAAACTGAATATGATACACCATGACACATGCAGGCGGTCACCATTTAAAATTCAAGTTGTTGATGCTACCTGAAGTAAAATTTGACTTTTAATATACATTCCAAATAGTATGAATTACAAAAGCACATAAAATGTAAGTTTGAATTTGCAGATGTTGCTTCATTCAAGTTGAACAGTCTACAAACCATTGATCAATTATTAAAATCACTGATCCAAGATAGTTAATTCATATCAAGATAAACATTAAAAAAATGTCATGTAGGCTTCTTACGATTATTATTGTATGATTATGCTGAAATACCATTCAATATTTGGTATTTTAGGTCTCTGACAAAAACATCAACATAGTCTAAAATTGCAGATAAAATGATCCATGCATTTATCAAAAAAACACCAAAAATAAAATCCCTACTACCAACAGACCTTTTACAGGAAACAAACCTATCTTTTTGGCATGACTGTGCACGAAAGCAATATTATTTGGGCAGAAATAAATTACCCTGAAGCAAGTGAAATTAGGCACATGACAAACATTACTCCCAATAATTTCCCCAAAACACAGTCATTCAATCCTACTGTATTGATTTTGGGGCCATAAACTGCAAAGTGCAGTACCCCACCCACATCAAACAAAACACCAAGTAGAAATCGGATTGTTTTTTCCTAATTACAGCAGCTAACGGCATTAACACATCAAGCTAAAACCTGAAATCAAACCAACCAATGGATAATTGTTTGGATCTTATCGTACATTGCTTTAGTCTAGAAAATCAAATTTCACAGCACTCTAACTTCTAAGCCAAATAGAACTGCACATAAAATCTCGAAGTTCGTGATATTGTGATTTATTTCGTGACTGAAACATCATACACATTTTCCAACATCATACAACTTGACCTAGAAATATTTTGTAGACATACGTTCCGAACAAAAAAGGCAAAAAGTAAATATCACCTGTGAAAACATGGCGTCACATATTGCTAGCGCCTAACACCATTGGTCACATGACAGTTGTACTCGAGCTTTCTATTGGTGCAGAGGTTTCGAGTAAAAACGACCCAATTCGGCAAAGTGTACTCCCCGGCAAAATTGCAAAGCGGACCGGTCCAAAACGGCTCGATCAAAATCGGCCCACTTATTTCAATTAAATGTAACTCGTGAAAGAGATTAAGATTTTTGGTGAAATTGTTATGATCTTTGCAACTCGATAAATAGAATTTCGAGTTTTACGAGTGCAATGTGAAGGATTACTATAGTAATACATTGTGTTTGATGTCAACGGTGCTATCATAGTGCTATATAGTTGTATGTCGGAATAACGGTTAATACAGTTATGACAAATAATGTATTTATTCATTCAATTATGTTATAATACACAAATACAAAGTTATCTAGTAACTGACTGTAAACTTAAGTAACGTCATTTTAACGGATGAATGGATGGATGGATGGATGGATGGATGGATGGATGGATGGATGGATGCCGGTAAGTGAAATTAAGAGTAGGTTTTCCTGACACCAACTACATACTCCAGTAATTGTATTTCCAGTTCTTCCAACTTCCAATCAAATCTATGATATACTTAAGTCCAGTACATATCAGCCGTGCGATTTTTTTTCGTAAGATTTTGCAGTTCCGGGGTGCCGTTGACAAATTTGCAACATGTTCGGACAGGTCAGCACTAGTCGGTAAGACACGGTAAGGCAGCAATACAATGCTCGCACAGTGATCTCACAGGTCGCACGGTTTTCGCAGCATGATTGTAAGACAACAAAACACATATTTGCACGGCATCCACAAGATGGCCAAGCAAAAGCCACAAGGCAGTCGTTACTATTCGCAAAACTTTCTTGCCGCCACATTATGATACGCAAGATTTTGCAATACAACTGTACAAATGCCTTACGTTGTTTGTGTATTCATTGTACGATGAGCCCTGAATATAGATTTTACAAATCCAAGCGGCAACAACCATCAACAACCTTGTGAGACCCCAAATCGCTCGAAAATCGCTAGGAAAATGTGTATGTCAATAATCTAGTTTGCTATGTTGCGACAGCAACGCAGTTTTGCGGATTTGTACGCAGACAGGTGTACAGCCACCGCAAGAATGATATGATGTGGACTTTAGCGATTAAAAATTTATAACAATATTTTATGTCATAATGAAAATAACCATAATGTGTAAAATTTGCGCATCATTTCTAGTTAAGCTGTTTAACTTGGTGCGCTAAAGCTAAAGCAAGGTTCCTGAATAGAGCAGAAGGAATGCCGCGACCCAGGCGGGATACCGTTACTTCAGCCAATCAAAAAAGTGGCGAGTGACTTACCTTTTAGTTTTTCAGATACGCAGAGTAGCAGAATGACGGTTTTTTCTAGGCTGATTTGAGTTGTTTGATGAGTTTAGATTAAAACATTAGGTCTGTTCGGGTATATAAATCACAGAAATCGAGTGCCTATGCTTTCTGTCTAAAATTTAAATTCGCTTAAGCAATGAATAGCTGTCTTTAGGTAATGAATACTCCATGATTAATTATTGAATTATTGCTAGCAGAGTATTAATGCATTTAAAGCAATTATATCATTCTTATGGGATAAATAGTATCACACTACTGATATAACAGTTATTCATGCGTGTACATATCGTTTCCATGACAACATGATGGTTTCGTTAATTGCTACAACAGTCCGTATATCTGGGAGAGCTGTGGAACATTGAGCCTTGCAGGACTCCAGGGTATCCGAGCAGACGTGTAAGTGCTTAACGCTTATAAATAAACAACTTTATGTCCCGAAGTCTGGAATAAGTTGATTGTATTCTTCAAGAGTACAATTGTATTTTTTCTTTACAAAATGAAAGGTTATTTGACTAACTCTAGCAATGTCCATGTATTAGTCTGTATCGGAAGCTATCTCAAGTGAGTTCAAACCACAAGTTCCATCAATAAGTTTGAACCCACCAATCATAACAGGTTCATAGTCACTCAGTTCTTACCAAACCTCGCTATCTCAACTTAGTTTGGAACTTCAAACTCCATCAACAAATCCCGAGGAGTTGGTGGGGAGTGTGTAATACACCCAACAAATATCCACCAAGAAACCGCCGTCAATTCCATCTAAGCTACTAGCATCAACATCAAAACTGCAGAGGCTATAACCAGAACCTCCGACTACATAGGCGGATCCAGGATTTCTAGTTAGGGGGGGGTCGGAAACTGAACAAGTAGGCAAAAATGAGAAGGAATTGTTTGTGAATTGTACGTTATGTCATTGTGTTACTGTACTCGTAACTTATTGCACGAGTAGCGAGCGGAAATGTTTTGACATTTATATATATTTTCATGTAAATGTCATATTTCATGATAGAAAAACACCTTTGCTTGGGCAATTTTAGGGGGGCGTACGCCGGATCAGCCCCCCCCCCCGGATCCGCTTAAGGACTACAGTGGCAGGTGGTTTCGAAACCACAATGACTACAAACATCAGCTTCATAGTCACAACCACAACTATCGACAATGGTTTCAAAACCATTATGTCCAAACATCAACTTTGCTGTCACAACCACAATTACTGCATCTAATGGTATAATGGTTTCAAAAATACAATTACAACCACAACCTTTGTGCCGTCATTACCATTATATATGTATGAACCAATATCGCCAACAGATATTTACAAATTGTCGATGTCGACGTTAATGGGTAGATGCTGTAGTGCAAAAGCTTGGGCATTCTTATTTCCACCGTGCTGGGGTGAATTCAAAGTGTAATAAATTACAGTGTGAGCGTAGTTAAACTTACAGTCTTTCGGAAAAGCAGCAAAAAAAAACTACGAAGCAGATTTACAGACACATACTGAAGAATGAATCTTTCTTTAAGTTGTATGGTGAATGTTTGGATTCATTATGAACATATATGGGCACGTGCTTCGAAATTCAACTGAATACATTTGTCAGAAATAACAGCAACAACAGACAGCAAAATATATGTATCCTTCTCAAAACCCAGTTTTCACTAAATGTAAAGCAAAATGTACAAATTACACAGAATTGTTGGTCATGTTGGTCGTGTGCGTGGACAGTGGATGGTTTCAAAAAAATGGCCATATTTTTTATTATCTCTCTCGCGATGGATGACCTCGGTTGTCGGTGAAAAAAAAAACACGATGATTACTTATTATGGTATAAAACTTATTTTCTGATATTTCATAAAAAGAAAATGACCGTTTTATTGTCATTTTAAAGTGAATATGCTGTATGCAGCAATAAGTTTGACATTCAATTTGTCTTTTATCATACTAGTAATTGTCAATTATCGTCATTGTTATGTGTTTCTGTGGTGCATTAGGGTTGTGAACTTTACCATTTCAATGTAGGCATCAAAATGATGAGTTTATGAGAAAATACCAATTTATTTTAAATATTGGGTAAATTCTTACTATGTGGAAGTGGGCCTTTGTGTGGATAGGGTAAATTAATAATGTCACTCAAGTAACAAGTTATTTACTGCCGGATAAGACTTATATCTCTTTACCAAAATGATCTTTTTTTTAAATTAGGCACGTACTAGAATCTTTTCTCATTAGTATATAATAAACTCCACCAACAGTTTACTTGAAGTTAAACCCTTCGAAGTTTTGTATCAGCAACTAGATTCTATTATTTAGAAATATTATTTTTCTGTTGTACTATTTTAAAAAAAGTCCTTCCATGCTACTTATGGATGGTCGTCATATCAATGATAATATGTTTTGTCTTAGAACTTCACATTGAACATAATCAACGGAAAATACCATAATTGTTAATTAATTTTTAAGTGTTGAAGCCAAAAAATGAAAAAGAAATATTTTAAACAAACAGCACACACACCATTTATTTTTAATATGATTAATATACCAGTATGTAACAGGAAAAATAGCAATTTTATATAATATTTTTATTTCAGGTATGGCTGATTAATTGCCAAGAGGAAGGAGAGCATTTGGTCCAATATATTTGTTTATTGGTGTGTTTGTTTGTTTATTGGTGTGTTTGTTTGTTTAATGGTGTTTTATGGTGCATCGACATCTAAGGCCATGTAGCGCGCATCAAATGATAAGGACGACAATGATAAATCATTTAGAAGATAATGTAAGTTTAAGATGAAAATATAAAAATAAGAACGAAGAAGATATGAATTGTTTAAAATTGGACTGTTGCAACAATAAGGGTGTAATCGAGTTGGATAACCCTTACTTAAATTTATTTCAACATTTGTTTAATTATGTTCTCTTCAACCGAAACAAACACTTTGTTTAAAGGTCGCATGCAGATTCCTATCATGGTCATATTAGTGTGGTATCACAGATAATTCCTTATCTTCATTCCGTAAGTTGCTGTCAAAGTTAATTTATATTTTCATGACTTAATGATCCAAAACTTACAGACAGCTATTGTTAAGTTGTTGGCACATG
This sequence comes from Lutraria rhynchaena, assembly GCA_008271625.1. Taxonomy (NCBI): domain Eukaryota; kingdom Metazoa; phylum Mollusca; class Bivalvia; order Venerida; family Mactridae; genus Lutraria; species Lutraria rhynchaena. The sequence continues at coordinate 10,312,453 of VIBL01000001.1, read as the reverse complement.
TTCAGTCTACTGTTCCTTTCATACAATACCTTAATAAAGATAAAATTTTATCTGATTTTTCTCTATTAGAAATATGTATTGTTAATTCAAGTTGAAGAAGCTTTAAGAATACCCAAAATAGTAAACTTAATTGTTAATAATACAAACATAATATAGTCAGCCTAATTCACTGTGCAAAGTGCAGTTTACATGTATCCGGTTTCTTGTGATATTTTAAATTTAATGTTACGTTTAAGGCCACAGAATTGTAATAACTGATACGTAATTGAGCGATGTCTGTATTGTTTAGAATGATGCGATTTTTCTAAACAAAGTTTCTATATGTGTTTTCTCAACAACACATGTAAATGGAATCTGGTATTCAAAAAACAAGAACAAACTTAATATACATGTATAACACTGAGGGTGCTGACACTTATACGAAAATATTTTGACAAATATTCAGTTCATTTAATATTTTTCTGTATAGAAAAACCAGCAGCATATTACAGTTTTGTATCTGTCGTAATTTCATGTGCAGCTGACAAATATACAATAATTTGTTGATGGAAATATTTACTCATTAAAGTTTGTGTTTTTAAATTGTTGTCAGTTGTACATGATTGATGTTACTTACATCTTTTGACAATCATTAATAGTTTTGTCCAGCTCTGACTGAAAAAACTCATCATTACTTATCTTAGCAGATTCAATATTATCTTATAAAACTCTTAACTATTTTAATACAATATCTTTTTTGATGGTCATTGCAAGATATACCCCTATCAGTTGATGATGGTATTATCAAGCATACCCTTATAAAACAAAATACAGGAAGGGGAACATTAAAGCGTGAAAAACTACGTATCAATGGTAAACATACAAACTGCTTGACTATATTTATTGCATCAAGTTTAAAGTCACACTTAAACAGGTTAATGTCTTTTGGGTCATTTTAAAGCTTCTGTATTTCATTAAGGTCAATTTAAGAGAGATCCGATGAGCAGTAAGTGTCTATTAGTGGGTCATGTAGCCGTCACGTGGACCAATGACTGGACATGTATCTTATCAGTCACAAAAAGGTAACTGTCCCATCCAATGCCTCAGACACTCCGACCGACGATGAATACACCGAGTGTACTCTAAGTAAACGTGTTTCACAGATATGTACAACAAAGTCAAATCAAGTTTATTGGCATAACCAGCAATAATAAATTGCCTTTGGCCATTTACAATGGTTTGGAAAATTTTATGGCAAAGACATAAAGTTCAATTGAACATAAATGAAATAAGATGAAACAGTTTCAAATACATATATATATATATATATATATATATATATATATATATATATATATATATATATATATATATATATATATATACATACATAAGATTCACAATCATGTTAATATATATATATATATATATATATATACATACATAAGATTCACAATCATGTTAATAATAACTGAAAAAATCATTGAAAATAAATAGAGCATAAAATATGCATACAATTTAAAGGAACATGTCTTGAATATTCAGGGTATTGTTTCTTAGAAGCATAGCTTGATCTATAAATTTGGCAATTTGAAGAATTCTTTTTCTGTTTGATGATGACATAAACGAGACGAATTTGTTAATGTTTGGCCATGAAGGTATGTCTAAATACTGTTTTCGTAAGTCACTATACAATGTACAACAAAATAAAAAATGATACTCTGATTCCTGTTGGTTTTGGTAGCATAACCTACATTTCCTATTTTCTCTGACAATACCATCAAATCGACCCGCTTCTATTTCAAGTTTATGAGAGCTTAATCTAAAAGAACTAACACCTTTCCTCAGCCTATCATTTGTGATTACACTAAGATATTTTTCGAATTCAAAATTTATTTTAAATTTGCAATAATATTGTAGCTTGGGTGAGTTGTTTATAGAATTTCTCCATTCTTGTACAAATTGATCACGTAATCGTTGTTTTAGTTGATGGGTGTAATCATAACCCCTGTTAAAATTAAATCTTAAATCTGTAAATCCTAAATGGTCGATAATAGAATTGATACGTGTTGCCCAACTATTCGGAATGTCTTGGTTGTAAAGATCAAATAGAACATTATACATGGGTGTGTCCGGATTCTTCATGGTTTTACACCAAAATTTTATCGACCTTTCTTTTGCAGTGATAAAAAGAGGGTAACGTCCTAACTCACCATAAATTGCATACGACGGCGTTTGTTTCTTTACTCCTAGAACATATTTACAAAATCTTAAGTGAAGTTTTTCCGCATCTTTGAAATTATAAACACCCCATACCTCAGATCCATAAAGAAGAATTGGTACAACCATACTATCAAATAAAGATAATTTTGTTTTAACATTTAATTTAACTTTATCAAAAAGCGACAGTAAGTTATGATATGCTCTTAAAGCTTGTTCATATAATGTTTTGGATGCTTTTGACATATTTCCTGTATAATTGAAATGAACACCTAAATAAGAAAAAAATTCAACAAATTCAATTTTAAAACTATTGATAAAGAATTCTTCTAACCGATTATGCTTACGCTTTTCGAAAACACATATTTTTGTTTTATTTACATTAATTTTCAGTCCCCATTTTTCAGAATATTGATATACACTGACAATTTGCGCTTGTAAACTATTTGGGTCCGTTGTGAATAGAACTATATCGTCAGCAAAAAGAATCATGAGCATAGATAAAAGTTCAAAGTCTTTATCAGTTAGTGAATGCAATTTTAAATTTTCAGTAATATCATCAATAAATAAAATAAACAAAAGTGGAGACAGAGGTTCACCTTGTTTCAATCCAATCGTTATGTTAAAAAAAATCAGAAAGTTCCATTGTACTTGATGGTTTTACACATGATTTTACCTTATCATATATATTTTTGAGCATAATTGTCATTTTGCAGCTAATACCAGACTCAATTAGTTTTATCCATAGAGCATTTCTGTTTACGGTATCAAACGCACGCTGGTAATCAACAAATATACACCACAATTTAGATTTATTTGCCAAGACTTTTTGTATAGTAGCATGCAGAAGAAATATTGCATCAGCCGTTGAACGCCCATCCCTAAATCCAAATTGTGAATCATTGAAAACTCCCTCGTTTTCGCACCAAGAATTTATACGATTGCGTAAAATTAGTGAAAATATTTTTCCTATGACATTGATTAACGTTATACCCCTGTAATTACTTGGATCATTTTTATCACCCTTTTTATGAATCAGAACTAAGACCCCTTTTGACCATGCATCAGGATATACACCCTCATCAAAAATATTATTAAATATTGTGCACAAATAGGGTGAAATAAAAGTATTAGAATCGATAAAAAAATCAGCAAAATTATTATCAAAATCACAGCTTTTATGTCTATTCATTGTATTTATTGTAAAGTTTAATTCTTCAACCGTAATTTTTTTATCTAATTTTTCTACGTATACAGATGCATGTTCCTTAACATCATCGTCAGAAATATCATAATGGTTGTTTCCATAGGACTTATTCGCTATGTTCGAAAAATAGGTTATGAAATCGTTTAAGCTCGCATTACAATCAAAATCGTTTGTTTTCTTGTGATTATTAATGTATTTCCAAAAATTCCTTGGGTTTTGTTTACTCATTATGGATAATTTATTTTTTTCTTTACTATAAAATATGTACTTTGCTTTACGTTTGTTAGATACGTAGTTCCTTCTTGCTTTCAAGAAATTTAGCTTATTCGTATCCGTTTTATCCCTCACAAAAATACGTTTTGAGGTTAAAAATTCTGCTTTAGCTCCGCGACAATTTTCATCGAACCATGGTGATTTACGTTTAAAACGCTTTTTATTATTATTTAACGTTTCACCAAAGCAATTAAATGAAACATCGTACACAAGATTAGAAAATTTATCCATGCATTCATTTATATCATATTCACTAGACTTAAGTTATCATCGATCATCGAATAAAAGAATATTATTATTCAACAATTCGTTAAATTTATCTTTATCAGAGGGATTCCAGGTGATTTTATCAAACTGACTGAATGCGCCTGATTTACAAACACTAATATTACATTTTAACTTAAATGCAATTGGTGTATGATCAGATAAGTCAGTAAGTTAAAAAAATTCAAAGTCCGTTATACTATCAAAACACTCTTGATTAGTAATAACATAATCCACAGTGCTAGATACAGGGCGACCTCGATATACAGAATGATATGTACAATTGCCATCGTTAATGCGACCATTGAGAATACATAAATTATTCTCTTTACATAATGTAAGTTGTTTATGTCCAAAGGTATTCACATTTTTGTCACAGTTTTTACGATAAAGTAAGGATGATATAATATTGTCAGATTGTGGGACACTGGTATAACGGTCTAACTGTATATCAATAACGTAGTGTAGCAGTTCACCAGATCGCGCATTCAGATCGCCAACTAAGTATATATCTCCGATATCACAATATCTTCGCACATCATTATTTATAACATCATAAAAATCACAATCATATAAGGTAGAGTTAACATTTCTATATAGATTTGAGTCCTCTGGTGGTATATAACACAAACAGAAAAATGCATCTTTTGCTGTAAGAGTAAAGTCTTTTTTCAGTTTAAACCAAATTAAACCTCTATCATCAACAGCAACTAATTCTATATTATCTTTATAACAATATTTGTAATACATAATAACTCCACCACTATGACGTTTGGCTTTTTTGTTGAAGTTCGGTCTGGGACAGTTAAAGCAGGAATAACCTTCGATTTCTATATTCTTTGTTTTTGCATTCCATGTTTCACAAAATAATAAAATATCATAGTCAGAAATAAATGATAAAAAGTCACAGTCATCAAATTTTAGAGTTTATACCCTGTACATTCCATAGAAGAAATGTGAGATGTTCCTTAGTATCCTCCTAGCTGCTGTAACCAGCGGCATCAACATTGTCCACAGTACACATAACATTGTTGATGTAGAGCTTATCATATGACAGATAAGCTCGTTTCCCGTCATCTTTGGCGTTCACGAGGACCGTAGTTAGGGTCTTGCGGCGGTCTTGGATTTCCTGAAGAAACTGCTCACTAACACTGATCTTAGGCCGAACTGGGTAGTTAGCATCATCTTGAGGAGTTTGCTTCATAGCATCCAAGTACTATTATCGGTGTTCAAATGCTTTATTCTTCACTAGCAGTTTATCCGGGAAGTGGTTGAACTTTACCACGATTGGTCGTTTTTTGCCGGCATTATATCGGTAGCCCATCCGATGAGCACGCTCTATCTTTATAGAAGACTTGGCATTTTCGATGTTGAGAGTGTTCATGAAATAGTCTAATACAAGATTTGTACAATTTTCCTCACGTCTCAGTTCGGGTGTTGCTGCTTCATCAAAACCAAAGAAGAGCAGGTTGTCTCTCATTGATCTGGCTTTTAGATCAAGTACCTCATCGGAGACTGATTTTAGCGAATTCAGTTCTTTAGACATTTTGCTCATTCTTTCACGCTCAGACTTTAAGCATTTCTCTATTTCACTTTGTCTAGAGTGCAAATCGTCACTGCACTGAGAGTCATATGCCCTACTTGCTTCCATTTCTGTAATTTTCGAGTTTGTTTCTCTCATTGTCGATTCAAGGGAAGTAACTCTCGAGTCTATATTCGTTATCTTGTTTGATAAGTTCAGTAATTGATTTTCAATCGTATCCAGTTTACTGAAACGTTTATCAATTGAATTAAGCCTCTCCATCATCATCAGTTGTAAGTTGTCACCTAGTGATACTTGTTGAGGGTTCTGTGGTGAAGCAAAGTTAGCGTTGGTATTGTAGTACACTTGTTGTTGTTGTTGAGTTGGTGTACAAAATGTATTTGATGGAGTTTGATAGTTTGGCGTCATATTAGCCATATTTGTTGGTTGCACATAACTCGGGGTTCCCATATTCATTGAATTCACTTGCTGCGGACAACCGTTATATTGAGTCGGAGTGACAACAGTTGGCCGCTTTTCAGGAGTTGATATATTGTCAGGTGATGAAAGTGGCCTTTTGTTTTTAGCGGTTTTCTTCTTTGCTGGCATTTGATAATGCTAGTAATTGATCAACAGCGTTATATCCTGCTCTATTCAAATAGCAAGTGAAATAAGAACGTGCGTCCGTGTATTTCTCAAAACCACAATCCGTTGATTGTTGTTGTTTACAAGCTGGCTAATCCAATGAGCGGGTTATTCATGCGTGACGAATCACGCGACGTGGGTTTGGTGAGAAACTCTCAATTCACAATGTTGAACTTTGAACTTTCATATTAGACAAAGAGAATAGAAGAAAATGTCATAAAGTTCATATTGCAGTAATATCCGAGTTCAGTAAATAATATGAAGTATATTTGTCACTTATCTATAATATATACGTATCATAATCCAACATAAACACGCCTTCGACACAGCAAGAAGCACGTGTTGAACAGACTTCCAAACCAAGCAAAAGAAACCTCCAACACAGACGACAAGTCAACCAAGTCAGCCAGCTATAACAAAATACTTGTTCCCTTATGACCAACACTTCCGATAGCCAAAAGACATGTGTCACCTTGCTGGCGAATGTTACAATAGCATCCAACTTGAACATAATGCTATTACAACATTCACTACCAATCAACACATGTCCTCATCTAGAGAAATGACACAAAAAACAGACTATTTTTTGGTATAAGCCATACAGGTACCTACAGACCGGCTGAAATAAAAAGAACGGGCTAATATAGTTATAATACAGTTTACATGTACAATTTTAAGAATAAGTATAATAATTAAGACATATTAAATATTATCTAATCTATAAGCCTAAAGACTGAGATACTCTCAACCGTTCCTCTACCGAGTCTTTAGTGTAACCATCTTTGGCGTTTTCACTGTACCATCGTCCGTGACGTTTGAAAAGTCTATCAGGGATGCTTCTATTTACAGCAGACGTTGCACCGGCGCTCCTTAACAAGTGCAAACAAAATAGACTTACATCTTTAACATGAGGTCTTAATGCAGTAAAAAAAATGGTTCGTAAATTACTATATGCTAAATGTTTACCATCATTTCTTATTTTATGACATAACTTTGTTGCCGTTAAATGGCAAAATGTATACGTATCAGAATCACATTGAATATTTGCCCACGAAATATACTTTTCTAGATTCTTAACTGGACACAAAACAGTCCCCGTTCTTGCAATTAATATCCATGCTCCGTCGTGGTACTTGTCCGTTTTACTCGACTCAATAAACAAACTCATGTACACTGGGTTGAAAATTATGTCACATCTGCGTAATTTCAACAGTTCTTCACTCCTAAGAAATCCGGCGTATGATAAAAGGAATGCATAGATTGTTCTCTGATTCTTAATATTCCTTTCTGAATATAAGGAACTATATACTTTCATTAACAAATCCACAGTTACTGGTTCTTTTTTAACCACTGGTTTAGCTAATTTACGTTTTACAGCTTCCAAAACATTCTTAACTAAATTTGAATTTGTTGGAGGAGTGAAATCGAAAAGTTCATGATACCATTTAATACTATAGAAAGCATTAATAATAGGACTAGGTGTATTGGCTGTTTGTATTAAAGAAGCTAAGTACAAAGCTACATGAAACGCCTGGGCGGGCAAGGCCTCCTTACTGTTCAGTCCATTACTCAAAGCCCAACTTCGCCAACGTTTAAAACCGTGAGTATATGAGGCACTTGTATTTTTTGCTCTGGATTCTTTGAGTAGGAAGCAAGGAGATCTTCTCCACCATGACTTCAGGCAACTCATCAATTTCACTATTGTAGCACTGAAAAAATAAATGTGAAAAACAATATCTCATTAGTCGAGATATTTTAACAACTAATATAATACAATATCAATGCCTGTACAGAAATATAGCAAATATACGCTGATACCAGCTTCGTGCTCAAGGTAAGTATGCGACATTACAATTTACATCATATTCTATTGTTACGCAACTACATGCTGATACCAGCTTCGTGCTCAAGTTAAGTATGAGACATTACAATTTACATCATATTCTATTGTTACGCAACTACATGCTGATACCAGCTATTTGCTTAGTTCAGCATACGCCTTATATACTTTAATTCACGGTTCCATACAGCGCAACTATCTGCTGACACCAGCTCATTGCTTTCATACTGCATACGCATAAAACCTAGTCTTTAAATCCATAAAACACAACTTCATGTTAACAAATGTTTATATGTAAATAAACACAATGCAACTATATACTGATGCCAGTTTGTTGCAACCTTCGCATACGTATATGCATGTACTTAACTTAAAACTTAAATTAATATTGTGCAATTATTAATATGCTTAACTTACTAATACATGTAACACCATATCAGTCTCATGAAATCATAACTTTGAAATGTAATAATTACTACTGATTCTCAATTCTTGAAATCTATATACAATGCTAACATGTTGAATTTTAAGTTTTCAATTCCGAAAATGCCTACTCCATTTTTGCAGGGAGTGTAATATCTCTTATAAGTGGGTAAATATATCCAATCTATAACAAAGGTTCTAAATACTCCGCGATTATAACTTAGTAACGGCCAGTAATTAGCCGAAGCCCATTCCGGAACAACAAGTACACCTCGTGCTTTGCAACACTGCATTTTCTTTAGAACTCAAGCAACAAGAATAACAGGGGGTACAAACAAGCCAAAAACTGAGCTCCAGTCATAAGTAAATGCATCTACGTCTGTAGATTGATAACTCCAAAACCTTGAATAGAATACTGGTAACTTGGCATTGTGCTCCGATGCAAAAAAATCTACAAAAATCATATCTATGATTTCTGGCGGTACACCCCAGTCATCTATTTCAGTAATGCTAGACAAATAATCTGCTCTTGAATTATCACAACGTGGTATCCATTCAATTTCTAAATGAATAGAAAGCCGGGATGTAAGATTGAAAATCTTCATAGTTATATCTTGTAATTCAACTTTCATCGACCCTTTCTGGACAATTGTGCATACACCTGTATTATCTGTAAACCATTTAATCCTCTGGTTGCTTAAACTATGAATCATAGACCTTAGAACCCTATATACAGCACTTAACTCTCTCCATGTTGAAGACTTAACGCTCTCTTCTGGCGTCCATACCCCATGCGATACCCCATTTAAAATATTCACCTCGTATTTCCACCATATGCCGAGCCTGAAGCATCACTGTAAACAATCTTAGAGCAAACCCTTGAATTATGAAGGTGCTTAACATTTAGACTTACTAGCGTAGTTTCCCAAAAAGATAACTGTTGGATACTAAAGTCCGACAACTTAATGTATGAACTCCAATTATTTGCTTGTAAGACATCAATGCTTAAATATCTTGTCATAATCTGAGAAACAGGACCAATAACTATGCTCATTGAAATTATTTGACCTATGAAACTAGCTACTGCCCTGACCGGAACCCATGATTTTCTTTTAATCTCATTAATAGTAAACATGGCCTTATTTACCCTGCGTTGTGGGATACTTATCTTAAACTCTTTCGTGTCAAGAAAAGCGCCTAACCACTCAATCTATTGTACAGGGAACCATATAGTTTTATCTAGTTTGGGGATCAAACCCGAATCTAACAAATCTTGTTTATATCAGACGCCAGTTGAACTGTCTGTTCAAAAGAATCTGCGGTCCCAAAACCATCATTGAGAAACAAAATGACCTTCTTTCCTTCCCCGCGCCATTTCTTTATCAAGGGTCTAATGAACTTCGTGTATAAATACGGTGCAACCCCTAAACCAAACGGTAGTACCAAAAAATTATAATAACAAATATTGCCATTTATGTCAGGAAATGAAAACCCTAGAAACTCCGTATGTTCGTAGAAAATATCTATAAAATGGTAAGCTGAATGTATATCAAATTTGATCATCCAACTGTCTTGTTCTAAATATAACAGCGCTAATCTAAGATCTTCGTATTTTATCGATTGTTTCCAGACATGTAAGTTGACATTCTGTAAATCTAAAATCAAGCGTTTTTTAGCATTGTTTTGAATAGAAACAGACAATGGATTGACCACCTTAGGTAAATACGAACACTTTTCAATCAAACTCTTGTCTAATAAATCTTGTATAGCTTCAGTAACCAATGAGCTTTCTTTCAAAGCCGACATATTATTTTTAGAAATCGTCCTAGGCGGCATAGAGTAAAAGGGTATTTTATATCCATTGATAATGGTATCTACAATAAATTTACTCGATTCTATCCTACGCCAAAATTCAATATGATCTCTTAATCTATGTCTAACAATAATGTCTTTCTGACCTTGTTCATATACAAAATAGTCATCGGTAAATATACAAAATAGTCATCGGTAAATCGATCATTGTCAAAATTTACACTTCAAAAATAGAACAGCTTATATACTCATCTCTGACGTCATCGGGTTTTTCCGTGGGATTTTCCAACGTAATCTGAACGTTCTCACTTCTTCGCGGGGAGGTCAGGTTTGTTGTCTCTGTTGATATAGGGGCAGTGTCGTCTGATGTGGTTTGTTTCTCCACAGGCAAAACAAGGTCCATATGCATACGGGGTTGGGCCTCGTGTTATGCCAGATAACGGATGGTAACCTCGAAAGGACTGTATCCTTGTTCCATAAGGGCCTCCAGTCCCAGTGATTGGGGTTTGTTGACCGTAACCTCGACTAAGCCTAACACTATCAGAATATCCATAAGCGACCGCAGGCTTAGATTTCCCCTTGGTGTTAGACTTGAGTTTCCTCTTCTTGAGCGCTCGAGACTCTGCTTTGGAAATACGGAACTCGTCTTCAGAATCACTGGCAAGTGGGTTTGATTCATATTCGTGAACTGTGCCCCACCCTCATTCACTACCATCGGCCATCCGTATAAGTTTGTTGCGTACCCTAACTTTTGCTCTCGTATCTTTACACAACTCTGAAGCATATTCTAATTTATCGTTATTTATAGCCCATTCCAGCTGTTTCAAATTATCATCGAGTCCTGAATTGAAGTCATACTGGAGTCTATTACCTTCAAATTTCCACTTAATATCTTTTTCTTTTTTCAACTTTTTCAGTTCTCCTGCCGATAGTGAATTTTCACGTACCTCGTCCTTAAGTGAAATTATTTCACGTTTTTGTCCTTTGAGTTCTGTCAAAATTTCTCTCAAAGCTCCATTAATACCACTATTTGTATCATTTTCCTTTGAATGTTCTATGTCGTCCACGTGTAACATAGTCAAGCTCGAAAAACCGGTTTGTAAATTTTTTGTGTCTTTACCAGTCTGTAACCCGTGGCTGAATGACTATACACGTTTTCTTTAACGCACGAAATTTCCTAAATTTCAGTTGATAGCGACACCTATCGGAGCTTATGAACCAAGGGAAATAAATTTTTGTCTAATTCGTAAACTTAAACGACAAAAATTACATAAATATTCCCAGTGTTATGATATTAACCCCCCCCCAAACAAACGAAGATCAAAATCTGTCGTGAGTTTCCCGCCTACAATATCTGAAGCGTTAGAGGAAAACAGAAAGAAGCAGAAACAATCTAATACTAAACGGAAATTATTATTTGGCAATATTCTGTTTTAAAACGATTGTTTCTTACGTCAGTTCTCCAAAAACTCCATTTATAACACATACCATGAGGTAAACACAACATAAATGACTGTGAATTAATTATTATAGCTAAAAGTTATTATAAGTATAAATACGCATTTATTTAATACAATGTTTTGTCTTTGAATAACAATATAATACATATCACATGTAGAGTTTTTTTTAATTTAAATAACAATGTTTTTTCTTGATTCATCGTATTTTGTTGCCTTAATACGAGTATGATATGTATTTATGTATTTTTTATGATTTTTGCACGTTTATTTTTCTAGTATAATTGTTATTTATACAACAAGAAGGCCCTGCATCTCCCACCAGAATAAATGTGAATTAACTTGTTTCTAAAAAGGTTATAAAGGTACACTTGTAGGTAGATAATGGGGGAACAATAACAAAATTTGATAAAGGACCATCAAAGGAATATTCGTGATGACTGAGGGACGCTACAAACCAAATTTGGTGATGAACCAACCATGGTTCATGAAAAGGTCATTTAATGTATCTCTATTGTTTGATGCTACAACCCAAGTTTAGGGATGATCCATCCATTGGTTCATGAGAAGAAGACGTTGAAAGGTATTTTTATTTTTAACTCTAGCGGGCCCTAAAAGGGGACAACCATTTTTATTTGACACTCATTCTCGAAATAAGAGCCAATCGTCTGTCACAGTTATATTAACGTCAGATTTTACGATTTTTACGGACCACAGAAGACCAATTATGTACCAGTGAGTATATAACATTTCTTTAAAAAACACTTCATGTAATTGAAAAGTGAATTTCATTCCCGGAAAATGCTATCAAACACAATAAGGACCCTAGGAAAAGTCTATGGTCACAAGCAAGATACATCATCTTAAACAGGTATCTCTTTGTATATGGTTTGCAGTTACTTTATAAATTCTTGCCGGAGTTTCAACATAAGTTGCTCAGTATAGTGTGAGTAATAGTAGAGTATCACAGACTTAAGGCATATAATTTTTTTATTAGTTCCGCTGTCACAGAATTCACGTATTTTATGTGACACGTTCTTGTTCAAGTATATGAGCGTTTACACAAATAATGAAGAGAAATATCAAAGTACATCAACTGCAGTTGTACTTTTGATTAATACAAGATATTTCTAACTGAAGGTTTCAAAAATATTTAAAAAATCAGCCCATTTTATGTATCAATTGTGTAGGGACATTAATGATGTATCCTTACGTGACACCTACGATTGCCTTTTCTAGTGGAGTTTTATCATTCAGAACGTGGTGCAAATAAAAACTTTGTATGGTCTTCCTGTTTAAAAAAATCAAACCAGTTATTACTGATTATATACAAGAAAAAAATTAATTCAAAGCATGATAAACTGTATACAGACATTATCTAACAAGTGTGATGACGTCTGCTATTGTTGATAAGAACTACATGTACATTGTTCTATTCTAGGAGTATCATCTGATAATCATGTGAAGTTTGCATTTACATAGGCATTGGCAATAGCATCTAACATCTAAATATGAATATATTAAAAATGCCCTTATTTGGTGATCAGTTACTGTGACGTTTAAGTTGTTATTATGTCATCAAGTGAAGTCAACTGACTCATTACATTTATTGATGACAGTGATTAATCAGCATGCTGATCATAAATGATCATTTCAAACAATTAGGGATTTGTGCAGTCATTTCGAATTAAGCAGACCTCAGTTGGAGGTCAGTGTGAGTGGTTTAAAAATTCTTCAGGTAAGTTGATCACCGTTTGACACACAGGGAGCTAGCACGTTGAAGAGATGGTGTATAATGGTGTATTAGGCTTAAAATGGCCACACGGACCAAAGACACCTATATTATGTATATACATTTACAAGAGTTACAACTTCCCAAATGACAGCTTCTGTACCAAGTTTGTGTAACACAACGTAACTTTTCAAGAAATGGCTCAAATTTCAAATAACTGGTGTCGACAGATAGCTAATGCATTATACTACTTATAAACAATAAACATCTGGGCCAATTCAAAACGATGAAGCAGGCATTTCAACTTTTTCCTTCGAAATATCGTCAATTTCGTTAAGTCAAACGCGACCTCGCAACACCAAAATGATCAGAATTACCATACTAAATACTCCTTAAAACAAAAGGTACAGTAATGGCAGCACATGTTTACTATAAGTATTACAAAAATACGCTGATTCAGCGCAAAAATGTAATCCAGGAACGTTCTATTCACGTTCAATTCACAAAAATACTACGACGCAGTGACCTTTGCCCCGTAATTTGTTTGTAAGCGGACGTTTCATTGGCTGAATTATTATAGCGTAGCGAGGTGGAAATCTATGACGGAGTCGACGATTTTGTTAATTTTACGCGAGTAGGACATTCCTGTATTATTATTTTGTGCCGGATCAGTGTATTTTACAGATATTTATGGTTAGCACGCGTTGTCATTACTCTACCTGTTGTTTAAAAGTGTATTTAGTATGGTAATTCTGATCAATTTGGTGTTGCGAGGTCGCGTTCGACTAAACGAAATTGACGATTTTTCGGAGGAAAAAGATTAAACACATGTATCTGCTTCATTGTTCCGAATTTGACAAAGTGCTTACTGGTTTTGTGTAGTATAATGTATTAGCTATCTGTAGACACCAGTTATTGGAAATTTGAGCGATTAATTAAAAAAGTTACGCAGTTTTAAACTAACTTGGTGCAGAAACTGTCATTTTGGAAGTTGTAACCCTTGTATATGTAGTATATATATGATAAACGTGTTTTTGGTCCATGTGGCCATTTTGGGCCTAATACGCCATTATACTCCGTCCCTTCAACGTGCTAACCCCCCTGTGGTTTTTCCAGTCACCAGCATTTATGACAAAGTTTTTTTTCATGATCTTGAATGATATCTCTTATATTGCCTATTTACCAAACTTAATTGGTCACAGTATTTTCAGGTAACTTAAAGTAGCAGCACACTCTATGATTCTGATTAAATGTTGCTCATGATAACAGCATGATTGTCATTTCATTTTGAAGGGTCGCATTCTCATTTTTGCAGCTTATTTACTCATAATACAATGATTATTTAGGTATTTGATTGAAAACAGTTTTACTCATTTTATCCATTTTTCCTGTATGTCTAATTTATCTAAGCATTAGCCTGTATGGTTGAATATGTTAGATCACATCTAGACATATGACCATGTTAGTTAGTTTTTTTACTTTGGTTAGCTGACCGTGGTATTTCATGGTTACTTCCTGTGACCAAGCGTTTGACTATGGTTTGAAATTTTGTTTCACAGTAGACTATGGTATTTCATGGTATTTTATTGTTACCCTGCATGACCATGATCTAACATGGTCATACTCATAAAATTAATCATGGTGTTTGATGGCTTTTTGGTGACAACCATGAAATAACATGTTCAGATATCAAAAACAATGAAACACTATGATAACCGTGGTATGCATTTCAACAATGCTAGTAATGTATGTTGTGTTGGTGATGCTTCTGCTTCTGATGTAGAGAAAAACACACAGTAATATTTCTATCATAAATTGTGGGGTTTTTTTGTCAATGGTGTTAGTATTCTTTTTAGATTTACTAGCGTTCTTTTTTATTATTAGAAAATAAAACTGTTAAACTCTATACATCTGTTTAGTGTTGCAACATCGGTTCAAAATCATAATCAATTATCGGTTGTAACATCCAATGTGATTTTCCGATTATATAATCGGTTCTAGTGTAGTAGTGTAACATAAGTAGACCACTAGTGTTTGATTCTATTTATGCACCCTTTGGTTCTTAGTCATCCTCTGCTTTATGCTAGTTGGCATTGTAACATATAAGCATGATGAATGGAGTGTGTTATCCATATGAACCATTTACAAGGCTCTATTAACATCAAATGACTTGGGGTGAACAAATATTTGTTTTTCGTATCGATCGACGATCCTCCATCTGTTTTTAAACAACGCGAGTGATTTCCCTGGAATGTGTGTTCAGTTTGAGGCATCAGTAGTTAGTTACGGCGCCTAAATGAGATAGACCGATAATCGATTATGAAAAACTGCAATCAATTATCAGAATCGGCAGATGTTTTCACGCCACTAATCAATAGTATCCGATTATCGTTTCATCACTACATTTGTTAATCAAACCTTTATTTAAACAGAAGGTATTGTTATAAGGTTAGTAATGTTATGCAACAAACTAAACAATACAAGCCAAGAGGCGAGACCTTTTGCAGGGTGAATCTATACTGCCAAAGCTATAGATTGCTTAGAACCCTTGTCCCCAATCATGTTAGTAATGTTAGTTTGTTAACACAACATCATGTAAAATTAACTACTGTTGTAAGATGTGTTAGTGTGCAATCTCTATTTTTAACTTCAGAAGTCCAGTTTACCAGGAAGACGATTATGTTGAAGTTCAGATTAATGCCAATAGTGTTGAATTTCAAGTGTTTGTTGGACAAATTGTGAGAGTGGACAGAGACAATGAAGAGGTTGACTATTTTCAAGTTTTGTAACTTTGGGGCCTTGACCTTAGAATCTCTGCATGGAGCTATGTGGGAGCACTTGTTTATTTAAGTTATATAACTGTGTTCTCTTTAAACCTTCCAATTTGTCTCAAAAATCATTCTTATCAACAAAATCATTTTTTTCAGTTTTGTGAATGTAAAATACAGTCTAAAGTTTTCTGCAGAATTACATACCTTTCTGTTCAGTGTTTGTTTGTTTGTTTATCTGGTCAACATTTGACAGCTGTGGTCATTTCAGAGCTGCCACAGAGAGCGGGAGAAGATATGAGAGAACAGGGCATATATATCCTTACATTTGATTTACATGTTTTTGTGCTAAAAATTAGTTACAGTAACAATATTAGATGCTAGTCATATAGATACTTAAAACTGCACAAATTATCCAAGTATATACATGTAGAGTAATGTTTACATATTTTTGGTAAGAAGAAATGTTTTAATAGACAGACATTATCACTACATGTATACATGTACTTTACACACTTTTCTATGTATATTCTTAGTATCTCTATTAGGTTTAGTGTTCATGTTTATATAGACAATTTAGTTTAATAAAACTGTTTTTCCTTTGCTAATTACATACAGTTACATGCGTGTGTGTTGTGACGGAGAGTATTTTCACTTGCGCAATAGTTTTGTACATGGTCTGTTTTAAACTATACTCAACTTTATAGATATGCAAAATAGCCGCTTATATTCATATTTCTAGGGAAAGTATTTCGTAATAAAGATACAATGTTCTCACCTTCGAGCAAACAAAGTGATGAGGTCTAATTTTGACAACTGACAAATTCTGAGTCAGAAAGGGTCCTGAGGATGCAGTGGTCACTCTCAATGCGAGTCCCTCGACTGAATATCGCATCAGGGACGCAAGAAACCTGCATCAGGGAAATCCCTGAGTAATGTATATATGAATACAATTTTCAACATGATGAAGAACTAAAAAGGTAAAATCAAACTAGACTCAATAAATGGATCTCTCTATTGCCTTTCAGTCAGAGAAGATGTGACAGAGGCCTGTCTTAATGTGCTCCAGTATTGAAGAACAGATAGCAAAGTTAAATAATGATTAGGTAATAATTTGATCTTCATTTGTTACCTAGAAACTTTAAAATGATAATTGTATTGATATAATACTTGAAATGACAATTGTATTGATATAGTACTTGAAAGTGAATCTTAATATTCATCTTGGCATATGTTTTGGGAAGTGTTTTGTTGCATGCACAAAGTTTCTTAATAAAGCATTGTAGTCTTGAAAACTTCTTTCAATCAGTATTACTTCTGATGTTGACAAGTATGAACAATGTTTATTTACTGAAGTGCACTGACTACATGGAATACCTGTAAAGAGACAACAGACATTTTGGAAAAATTTACACAATGACAAGTCCTGTGAATGCATTTGACTTGCAGCAAGATTTGATATACCAGAATTTATCTGTTTGATTAAGAAGTACTTTGTTATATAAATTATGTTCTTCAAAGCAAAGTGGATAATTTAGGTCATGAAAATGTCAAATTATCCCTGATTTTCTATGCCTAGGTGGGAATTTGTTTAAATTTTAGTTGATTGAAAAAAGTGAAAGTTGTTTTTTTCACATACATGTAACAACATATCACAATATATGCCATGTATTTTTGGGAGGATTTTTATGTAAAACTGAAACTTCAGTATCAACAAGATACTTCGATTGTCATTATATATCTTCTGATATGTGGTATTAAAACCACAAATTAATATTAAATATGGTATGTATTTAACCTAAGTTAGTGACCTCCTAAATATTAATACCACTTCATTATCAGGACCAATAATTGTTTGACAGAATTTCTCTTAATATTAAGGCCATTTTGGTAAGATGGTAAAATATTGAGATTTTACTGTAAATGTAATTGGAAAAATATAACCATAATGGAAAATTATGAGGAAATAATATGTCTTATTATATGAAATTTTACATTTTTAATGACACAATCATAATATGTAGCATTGACATAATACAGACATGTTGAAATAAAATTATTTATGATCAAGGAACTCAGTATATACAAATAATGTGAAGCTTAGAGGCTTTCTGTTTCAAGTATCTTGAAAGATAGCTGCTGTATCAAAATAAGAATTTTCTGTAGAATATGTAAGTCTTATGTGCATAAACTGCGTCTGATATAGACTGAACTCCTTTAATTGATTTTACAGATGGAAGCTGTAATGATACGTTTAAAAGACACTTGTGAGGAATGTGGCTGGTATTCTCTGTGATTTGAAGGCTTTATGCTGTGAAGAACAGTCCATGTATCCAAGGTAACTACAATGTATTCATATAAAAGTAATTGGATAATTTTGTATCATAGTGCATAGTAATGTAATGTGTGTTGTAATGTGATGTGGTGTGTAATGTAATGAAATGTGATGTGTAATGTAATGTAGTGTAATGTGATATAGTGTGTAATGTAATGTATTGTGTAATGCAATGTGGTGTGTAATGTAATATGGTGAGTAATGTAATGTAGTGTGTAATGCAATGTGGTGTGTAATGTAATATGGTGAGTAATTTAATGTATTGTGTAGTGTAATGTAGTGTGCAGTACAATGTAGTGTGTAGTGTAATGTAGTGTGTAGTGTAATATAGTGTGTAGTGTAATATAGTGTGTAGTGTAATGTAATGTGTACTATAATGTAGTGTGTAATGTAATGTAGTGTGTAATGTAATGTAGTGTGTAGTGTAATGTAATGTAGTGTGTAATGTAATGTAATGTAGTGTGTAGTGTAATGTAATGTGTAATGAAATGTAGTATGTAATGTAATGTAGTGTGTAATGTTATGTAGTGTATAATGTAATGTAGTGTATAATGTAATGTAGTGTATAATGTTATGTAGTGTATAATGTAATGTAGTGTATAATGAAATGTAGTGTGTAATGTGATGTGGTGTGTAATGTAATGTAGTGTATAATGTAATGTAGTGTGTAATGTAATGTCGTGTGTAATGAAATGTAGTGTATAATGTAATGTAGTGTGTAATGTAATGTAGTGTATAATGTAATGTAGTGTATAATGTAATGTCGTGTGTAATGAAATGTAGTGTATAATGTAATGTAGTGTGTAATGTAATGTAGTGTATAATGTAATGTAGTGTGTAATGAAATGTAGTGTGTAATATGATGTGGTGTGTAATGTAATGTAGTGTAGTGTGTATATGTGCAAACAGTTATTTGCTTCGGAAAAACTAAATTCAGGTTTGTTGAGAAGATAAAGGATGAGATGGATGTTCACCTTAGACATCATACACTCTGTTTGATGTATATTAAGCGCATCAAAGTGAAACTTTTACATGTTGTATTCATTGAAATTGACCGTATTTCGGACAATTATTTTTTAACATTTCTGTTTGTTATGGAAGTTTTACATGGATTTATGAATTATGATGCAATCGATTCGCAAAAATTAACGAAAATAAAAACACTCTGAGAATAATGGATTTACTTTCATTCAAAAGTTTATGCGTATCTGTGTCTTCTCTTAGCAAAATCACTCTCTGAAAGTCACAGAACACTTTCAGACTTTGATGAGCTGTCCAAGATTTATTTGAAATTTTACTAAAATTGTTGCCTATTTTATTTCAGAAAATATGCAGATATTGCACTATTGTTAGATGTTGGATATATGCATGCATGCAGAAACCAGATTGGAAATGTGTGTTCACATATGTTTAAAGTTTCCACAGAAAGTTGTGTAAACATGAAAGAAATAAGTTTATGTGTTAAAAATGTTGGGAACAGAAGACGGTCATTTGACTTGTTCAAATTTCTAAAAATAAACTCCAATTGTGACACAAGAAAGACTGCAATCATGTTGCTTGTTGCCAAGTATAAGTGTAAAAAAATGAACTCAGAAGATCAAGACTGTATATTTATTTTTACAAATAACTTGATCATGAATGTCATCTTATAATCCATCATAGAAAATCATTTTTATTAACAATTGGTCACATCAAAATGACCACCTTTATTAATATTCAAAGCATTTACTCTGTAGATCAAATTGTACCCATGTAGCTTAAACTGATGTTCACAAAATTTGGTGCTCTTGTATTAATCATGCGTTTTAAAATGTGTTCTCATATGATATATATCATGTTATGTGACATATAATGCTCTGATTTTTGTCAGTGTGCACCATTAAGATAGTGTTTGTTTTTTTGTATTATGTGTGTATTAAGTTGAATTTGTCTACGCTAGAATCTACTGTACAAGTATGAGGCAGAGTTATCCTCCAACCATTCTTTAAGTCAGTGAACAGTGATGTTGAATTTATAAGATATTTATTTTTTATTCAATGTGTGCTTGATAACTTACAGCAGGAAAGCATACGTGTTAATATGCTATTTTATTCTGATAATATATTAATTGGATTTTAATTATATTCCTTAGTAATTTTTTATATGAAATGTTGAGAGTATTTTGGTATTCTAGATGTTTGATAATACTTTGTAAATGCTAACTATGTATCTATATATTGATACCTTATTTGTTCATATTGAAATTAAAATCTGTGACTTAAAATTTCTTACACCATACAATATACTGTACATATATTTTGTAGTTTTGAAATTGTGGTTACTGTGGTGACATAATCTGCTTTCTTATGTACATATATCATCATTGGAGAGTTTTTTGTCTGTTTATAGATATAATTTAAGATGTGTTTAAAGTTTTAGGTTTAATTGCTATGCAATATACTATAAACTTGTGCATTTTAAGTGATTTTATTGATAGGTTTTAGCTCACCTGAGCACAAAATTAAAACTTAGATAAAAATGTGTATTAGAGGTCTGTGGGCTTAAATTGGTATTCAAAAACTTGCTGTTGACTATCTAACTGTGTTTCTGACACTGAACCTGAGATAAAGATATGGTCTCAGACTGAACCAAGTATTTGGCTTCTACCAGATCAATGTTGTACTTATTTAAGTTTGCTAAAACTAGCTTTGGCTTTTGCTAAATGTTAGTTCATAAAACATTTTTATGTTGTACAAATAGTGAGAACAGGAATAGAATAGAACTGAGTTGTAATGTTTGTCATATAGTCTCCCAGCACATTAGTTTAAGTTCTCATGATGCAAAATTTAGAATGAAATTTATAAGAATTAATATTGCATTTTGTACTAAAATTATGGCATATTGCAATACTTATTTTTTATTAGTTTATTTAAAAATAATGATGCATTTATTTTTGTATGTCTATTCTTAATTTATTAAAACCGTGTTTTATTGTACAATGGCATTTCTAATTGTGGTATTATTGCATGTTGACTTGTTTTTGTAGGATATTGTTACAAATAATTATTTATCTATACATAGTTGAATTTATTTCAAAATGAATAATTTTGTTAAATTTATATTGTAATGAATTACATTTTAACTTCAGTTGCCATTTTGTTTAAGTCTTTTACTTTAATACTGCTGCAAAATTATCTTGTTTAAAGTTATATATCCTACATTTTTTTTATTCAGAGCTGACTTGTACTTCCTGTTCTAAATGTAGATCCAAAGCCTTCTTGTTCATCCTTCTAACTCCTTTGTAGCGTTACTATTTATAGTATTAACAAGAATACCACATTTTCAATATCTTTTCTATATCTTTTCTTATCTTTACTCTACAAAACTTATGTTAACCTTTATGGTACCTCATTTCCTTATCTTTATTATATAAAACTTACGTTAACCTTTATAGTACCTCATTTCCATTATCTTTACTATATAAAACTTATGTTAATCTGTATAGTACCTCATTTCCATTATCTTTACTATATAAAACTTATGTTAACCTTTATAGTACCTCATTTCCATTATCTTTACTATACAAAACTTATGTTAATCTTTATAGTACCTCATTTCCTTATCTTTACTATATAAAACTTATGTTAACCTGTATAGTACCTCATTTCCATTATCTTTACTATATAAAACTTATGTTAATCTTACTATTTATATTTAGCTTTTAGTTAGACACTGACTTGCTGAAACTCTCTAAATATGGAGTTGTTCCCCTTTGAATGTAGAATATTACTGCTGATGAATTCACAATACAGTGTTGTGTTGAATGTAAGCGTTCAAGATGTAGATGTAGATGAGTATTTATGTACAAAAATAAATGATGAAACAAGTTTAGTAAGTCTACACTACACTGAGTAAAGGAAGGAGAAAATGCTTTGGTGTAATCAAAGACCTGTACATGTACTTCAGTGTAGCTTTTTTGTGTTATAGAAATAGTAATTTTCAATTGAAGAATATAAAAATATGAAAAGTCATTAGGCTAGAAAAAAGCAGTCATGTTTAAAACTTCATGACCAGAAAATTAAGTAGATAGGTAAAAAAAGCTTCTATTTTTTCTAAACATCTGTTGTGAAAATTTTCTATGAAAATTTGACAAGAATATTAATTTTCCTCCATATGTGGAGAAGTTGCCGGCTCCTTGTGGAAGGTAAGTTAATACTGTTTGGAATATAATCCAGGAAAACTGGTTAGGTGAACCAACCATCATATATAACTGAAAATTTGTTGAAAAATGGCTTGAAACCCAGTGGCAAAAAACATACAATAGCATTAACTGACCAAAAAAACAATACACAATGGCAATGTCCAATCTTGTTTGAAATCATATGACATATCATAACTGAGATGTGATAGTAAAAGAAACATAAACACTAAAATCTCACTTTTCTCCTTATAATTATTTTTAACTGTGATTAGGTTCAACAGTTCTCCTCATAGCAGAATTTCCATGCATGATACATGATATATAGTGACTGGAAATGTAAGTTCACAAAAAATGTTACATCACACTCATCAATTGACCCATAATTACAACAAATTGATGGTAGGATCCCAGTTCAATCAAGTAATGGTGGACAGCCCCAGGTGTAACACATGTACAGTTTGGCTGAACCATGAAAGTTTCAAATGAAGGATGATCTTCAGGAATCAGAACACCACCACATAAATACAAAAGTTTGCTGTTCCTTCTTATAAGGAAGCAAGCTTTAGATTCATTGTTTTCATCAACAGCTCTACGTAACTTAGGTAAACCAAAAGACAGACAACAGAAATACAGAAATAGAATACCAGCCTAATACTTTGTCCATAATGCAACATGATGTTTAGTGATAAGTGTGTGGTACAATAAATCTAAGTATAAATGAATGGATCTAGTTGTTCGCAACATTTATATTTTTCAAAAGAAATAGTGTTTATTCAATACTTCGTTTATACTTCGTTGACTGGGTTTGCACAGGGTTTGAATATTTGAACTTTAATAAATTGTATATTTTGTTTCACTAAAAACTCCTTGTCCGTCCTACCCCTTGGGCGTATCGGATCCGGTGACAGTGTTTTACACAATGCCGTAGTGATTATCACAGCTTATAATTGTTACGGCGCCTATTATGGCGTGACAGCACGAGTTTTTCAGTAAATTAAGACAGATGTAAATTAACGTGAACAAGAAGATAAATTTGGGGAGAATTTTGTTGAATACCGCGAAAATAATGACCAGGTGTACGCAAAAGCAGAGCAGACGTTTGAAAGCTATGAAACGAACTGCTGGCGCCATAATTTGCCGAAGTGGACCACGTGAGACTGAAAAAGTTGGCAGCCATTACGAGTTTTAATTGCATTGTAAGTATGCTATGTCTTTGGCAGCAAATATATGAGTTCAGGTCCTTCTTAGGAAATTTTAAAAGCTTTTGTGTGTGTGTTCATGTATTCAATATTACTCCCATCCAGGGATCCTACATTACGGGGATATGCAACTCGCAAGTCTCGCGGTAAGTCTGGGCCTTCGCGAGATAACGCGAGAGCGTCAATTCCAAAATGTCGTAGTTTCTCGAAAGAACAGCCAAGGGGCTGGTCAAAATAACCTCTTCAATCTACTGAAATAATTGATGTTTTACACATCTTTTTTTGCTTATTGAAGTTAAAGGGTTAAGTATTTTACACATGTTCTATGTTGTATCCTAGACATACTTGTATTGTAAATTTTCCATTTTTTTTGTGACAGACAGAAAATGAAATTGAAACGATAATTGACTGGAGCAGTCATGAAATTGAAAGATGACAACTTTTTTGGACCATAGCACGTTAAAATGTATTCTCGATAAGATTTTTCTTCAATCATTTGAGGCTTGAATGTTTCTATAATTGCCAGCTGAATTTATTTTTTAAGAATAATTTTGTTTTAGTAGTTTGTTTTGCTCTCGATAATGACCATTCCTGGTACGATGGGAGAAAAAGACATTTTTTTTTACCACAATAGAACATGAAAATGTATTATAGATCAGATTTTTCTTCTATCGTTTGAGGCTTAAATATTTCTATAATCGACAGTTGAACTTATTTTCTATGAATGACTTTGTTTTAGTAGTTTATTTTCCTATCGATAATGACCCATTTTACAATTCCTTGATGATGGTCTGGTACGATGGTGGGTACTAAACGCCAGTATCCTCAGGTACTGGTATCCCCTACTACTATCATCAGTATACATACATGTTCAGTACTTTTCCATAAGTTGTGTAAGGTTGGAACTTAATAATGGTTTGAAAACTGATGATATTATTACACTTTTGATCTCCATTACTCGTAGTATTTATCTTAACATTTTCTCAGACATTCCTAGTGACATATTCATCATCAGATTCAATTTCGCTGCTTGTGTATTCACTTAAAATTTCATCTAAATTCCAATCACTAAAGTCAATGAAATCATCCTAGCCATAAGGCATTTTAATGGATTAACATGTGACAGTATGTGAGCATAAGTTTGTCAACAGGTATTGCTAATAATAAGTTATTAATGAAATCAACACAGTGTGGATGTGTTAAATTGGCATTAATTTGACTTAATTTTATTGTTTAATCCTTACTGATTTTGATAGATAGTCCGTGGCTGATTGATATATTTAAACGAATATGTTTGGCCCCCAAACAGGTCTGAAAACAATGTAGATCAATAAACCAACGGGTGATATACTACCCCTAACTGTTTTTCCCCGGTTCAATTCGTCAATTGATCGCTATCAGTAAGGATCTTTCACACTGATTGTGATTTTGATAATTTGACGGCATTAAAAGTAATATATTGGCTTAAGATGAGAAGGAAATTTATTCGGAAAAACAGTAACCGATTTCTTGGGAAAAGGAACAATCAAGATGAAGCATATAGATATATATACACATTTATTTAAATAAACTTTCTTTTTTTTCACCCAACAAACCTTTAGCCTCAGCTTTGTTCTGCAAACTCTAAATAAGTTAGGGTTCCTGTTTTCCATGAACCTCCTAAATAATCTTTCTACTGCATTCTGGTAACCTTTTGTCACATATTGATTCTTTGGGTCGAATTCTTGTCTTGTCTATTTTGTTTATGAATGAATATTCATTTCTATTTTAACTTGTATTTTACAGAAGTAGCCACATTGAGATCAGACATCTTCAACTATTATCCATGAGGTTGGTTACAACATTAATGTGGATCATTGAAGATCATACTGCAGGAAAGCAGCATTAATGGATGGTTATCAGAAAAAGGTGGATGGTAGGTGTTTTAATTTTCTGTTTTAACTTTCATTTCTTCTGTATATATTAAGGTTTCACTTGGTGCAGATTGGCATCCTGTCTGAAAATCCTCAAAAGCACCAGTGTGTACACACTGGAAGATGGAGAGGATCTGAGTTTGGCATTGAAACCATATTTAGCAATTGTACGATGATCAGTAGTGTCCACTGATCAAAATACAATATCTAAGTATTGTGTTTTATGTTATTCTCAAAAGCACCATGTGGATGGTAGGTGTTTGTATTTTTTGTTTTGTTTTACTTTTCTTATCTTCTGTATATATTAAGGCTTCACTTGGTGCAGAATGGCATCCTGACTGAAAATCCTCAAAAGCACCAGTGTGTACACACTGGAGGATGGAGAGGATCTGAGTTTGGCATTGAAACCATATTTAGCAATTGTATGATACAATAGCTAAGTACTGTGTTTTAATGTTCTTCTCAAAAGCACCAGGTGGATGGTAGGTGTTTGTATTTTTTGTTCCCACATCTCCAACTAAAGTTCTCCTAACTGGTATTAAGGTTTCCCTCACTCATACTTAGGTCCCCTCGTCTCGCACTAAGGTTCCCCCAACTTGCACTGAGGCCCCCCTATCTTACACTAAGGTTCCCTTACTTGCACTTAGATTTCTGTATCTGGCACTAAGGTTCCCCCAGCTTGCACTATGGCCCCCCTAACTCACATTCAGGTTCCTCTGACTCATGCAAAGGTTCCCCTGGCCCACATTCAGTTTCCTCTTACCCGCACTAACGTTCCTGTAAGTCTCACCAATGTTCCTGTATTTCGCACTTAGACTCTCTCAGTTCATACTAAGGTTCCCCTCACTCAGACTCGGTGTCCTCTAACTCTCCTCAAAGTTTCTCCAGCTCATATTTGGGTTCCCCTGGATCACATGAAGGTTCACATGCCTCGCATTGAGGTTCCCGTAGCTTACACTGATGTTCTTGTATTTTACATTGAGGCTTCCCAAGCTCCCGCTTAGGTTCCCCTAACTGGCATTCAGGGTACACAAACTTTCTTTTGGGTTGTCCTAATTCACATTTGGGTTGGCCTAACTCGCAGGAAGGATCCTGTTACTTACATCAAGGTTCACATAGCTTGCACTTAGGTTGCTTTCACTTGTACTTAGGTTCTCTCAGATTGCATTCAGGTACCCCTAACTTACATTTAGGTTCCCATATCTCATATTGATGTTATCCAAAACTCTAATGGCAGAATGGCATCCAGTCTGAAAGTCCTCAAAATTACCAGTGTGTGCACACTGGAGGATTGAGGATCTGAGTTTGGCATTGAAACCTTATGTAGAAATTGTGCGATGATCAGTAGCGCCCGCTGGTCAAAGTGCGGTATCTACATATTGTGTCTTAATGTCATTCTCAAAAGCATTGTGAGCCGCTCAGTATCGCCCCTGATCGGAATGCAGTGTTTAGAAAGCCTAAGAGTTTTGGGTGACATTGATGTGAGATGTGTGAACCTTGATGTGAGTGATGGGTACCTGAGTGTGACTTGAGGGGATCTGTGTGTGTGTGAGAGTGACTTAAGTGCGAGTTGTGGGGACTTTAGTGTGAGTGGAAGGGTCGCTTTTGTGAGTTTGGGTAGCCTGAATGTGAGTTGGGGGAATCTGGAAGAGGGCAAGTGTATCCTGAATGCGAGTTGGTGGAATCTAAGTGTTTGTTTGGGAGGACTTAATGTGAGATACAGGAACGTTGGTGTGAGTTGTGGGAACCCTAATGTGGGTCATGGGAACTTTCATGTGGTTTGGGGGGCCTGGATGTGAGTTGGGGGAGCCTTGGAGAGAGTTGGGGGGCACTGAGTTTGGGTAGGGGGGCCTTGGTGTGAGTTGGGGGGGTCTGGGTGCAAGATACGGGGGCATTGTTGGGAGTTGCAGGAGCGTTGCTGTGGGTTGGAGGAGGCCGAATGTGAGTTGGGAGAGTCATTGTGTGAGTTGGGGGGGTCTGGATGTGAGGTAGGGGGTCATGGTGTGAGTTGGGTGAACCTTGGTGCGATTTATGGGAGTCTGGGTGTGAGTGAGGGGAGCCATGGTGTGAGGTAGGGGGACCTTGGTGTGAGTTGGGGGAACCTTGGTGTGAGGTGTGGGGCCTGGGTGTGAGTGAGGGGAGCCCTGGTGTGAGGTAGGGGGACTTTGGTGTGGGATGTGGGTGGTTTT
This sequence comes from Lutraria rhynchaena, assembly GCA_008271625.1. Classification (NCBI taxonomy): domain Eukaryota; kingdom Metazoa; phylum Mollusca; class Bivalvia; order Venerida; family Mactridae; genus Lutraria; species Lutraria rhynchaena. The sequence continues at coordinate 10,284,495 of VIBL01000001.1, read as the reverse complement.
TTTTTTTGTTTTTTTTTATTTATATTTATTGCAGGGTGACATATTTTCACTGGGGTTTAACACCGTTTCACCTAACCAGTTTTCCTGGACTGTATACTAACCAGTACTAACTTACCTGTCAACAAGAAGCTGGCAACTTCTTCACATAAGGAGGAAAATCAATCAACATTTTTGTCAAAAATAATTTATGTTAAGAATGATCCATTTAAGTTGTAGGTTATTTTGTTACATTTTTAATTAATATCTTACTTTTTTGGATAGGATAATTTTTGTTATTTTCTTTTCATCTTATAGGTCAATATTTTTTTACAGTTTATTATCACTTAAGTAAATTAGAATACATTTTAGGTATAGGTTATTTTGTTAGATTTTTAATTAATTTTTTAGTTTTTTGATAGGATTTAACCTTACGTAGAGATCGTACGATGATCAGTTGCGCCCGCTGGTCAAAGTGCAGTATCTATGTATTGTGTCTTAATGTATCATTTTTTAATCTTATCAGTTAATATTTTTTTACAGTTTATTATCACTTAAGTAAATTAGAATACATTTTAGGTGTAGGTTATTTTGTTATATTTTTGTCAATATCTTACTTTTTTGATAGGATAATTTTTGTTATTTTCTTTTATTCTTATCAGTCAATTTTTTTTTACAGTTTATTATCACTTAAGTAAATTAGAATACATTTTAGGTGTAGGTTATTTTGTTAGATTTTTAATTAATATCTTACTTTTTTGATAGGATATAACCTTATGTAGAAATGGTACGATGATCAGTTGCGCCCGCTGGTCAAAGTGCAGTATCTACATATTGTGTCTTAATGTATTATTTTTTAATCTTATCAGTCAATATTTTTTTACAGTTTAATTATCACTTAAGTAAATTAGAATACATTTTAGGTGTAGGTTACTTTGTTATATTTTTTGATTTATATCTTACTTTTTTGGATAGGATAATTTCTTATTATTTCTTTTTTATTACATTTGTTAATGACTTAATGTAATTTGTTTGTTTTATATGACATATTGTCACTGGGGTTTAACGTCAGTTCATCTAACCAGTTTTCCTGGACTGTATACCAACCAGTACTAACTTATCTTTCGACAAGGAGCTGGCAACTTCTCCACATAAGGAGGAAAATCAATCAACATTTTTGTCAAAAATAATTTATGTAAAGAATGATCCATTTAAGTTGTAGGCTATTTTGTTATATTTTTAATTAATATCTTACTTTTTTTATAGGATAATTTTTGTTATTGTTTTTTTATCAGTCAATATATTTTACAATTTATTATCACTTAAGTAAATTAGAATGCATTTTAGGTGTAGGTTATTTTGTTATATTTTTAATTAATATCTTACTTTTTTGGATAGGATAATTTCTTACTATTTCTTATTTATTACAGTTGTTAATGACTTCCTTATTATCTGAAACTCTAATGGCAGAATGGCATCCTGTCTGAAAATCCTCAAAAGTACCAGTGTGTACAGACTGGATGATGGAGGATCTGAGTTTGTCATTGAAACCTTATGTAGAAATTGTATGATGATCAGTTGCGCCCGCTGGTCAAAGTGCAGTATCTACTTATTGTTTCTTCATGTATTATTTTTTAATCTTATCAGTCAATATTTTTTTACAGTTTATTATCACTTAAGTAAATTAGAATGCATTTTAGGTGTAGGTTATTTTGTCATATTTTTTATCAATATCTTACTTTTTTGATCGGATAATTTTTGTTATTGTCTTTAATCTTATCAGTCAATATTTTTTACAGTTTATTATCACTTAATGAGAATACATTTTAAGTGTAGGTTATTTTGTTATATTTTTGATTAATATCTTACTTTTTTGGATGGGATAATTTCTTATTATTTCTTATTTATTGCAGTTGTTAATGACTTAAGTCATTTGTTTGTTTTTATGTGACAAATTGTCACTGGGGTTTAACGCCGGTTCACCTAACCAGTTTTTCTGGACTGTATACCAACCAGTACTAATTTACCCTTCTACAAGGAGCTGGCAACTTCTCATATGGAGTGAAATCGATGTTTTTGTCAAAAATAACTTATGTAAAGAATGGTACATTTTAGATGTAGGTTATTTTTTATTTTTTTTTTAATAATTGTTTAACTTTATTTTGTTATTTTTTTTGATAATTTTAGTTTCCTGAATTTTTTAAATTTTTTTTAGGATCATCGTTTCCCTGATTGATAATGCAGTGCAATGAGCTATCATCAAATTGGAACCATTCTTTTTTAGTAGAATGTATAAAAGGTGAGTGTCATAATTTTTTACAAAAGTACATTGTTACAACAGATAACGTACTAGATATGTGTACTAGAATTTTTGTAATGACTTATACAAAAATCAAATCAGAGAATGTCTCAGAAAATATATGTACTAGTGATATGTTTGTGTTGCATTCTTAGCAGGATTTTAAGTGACCGAAGCTTGTTGATTGCTGCTGAATTTATTTTGCTGTACTTTGTATGAACCTCATAGAAACACCCATTGATTCTTGGTGCGGTATTGATACTTAGTCTGTACAAGCTTCTTTTAACAAGTCCTATGTTTACTGAGACACTGTTCAAGTTTTCCTGAATGTCTTAACATACAGATATCACTGATTGGTAGGCTGCACTTATGTCTTTCTGTTGTTGTTTTGAACAATTTAACATTTCTGAAAACTCATTTTGTCTTACTGCAATTTGAAAGTAGCCTCCCTTTAAGATTCTCTATTGGATTGTTTCCCTTTAATTCACCATACAGAAGATCTATTAAACTGGTTCCCATTGATTCTCTGCACATTGGTTCACTGCAACATGAAGTAGGAACCAAAAATTCAGTGTAATGAAATGTTCATCAGAGATGTGTTTTTTCATGTTCTAAATTGTTCACCTTTCTGCCGTATTTTCCTTTAGGTTATTGTAATCATTTGTGTATGAGATATTTATTTTTACATCCAAAATCGGGTATGTCATATACATAGATGTAGCACTCCATCCAATTTTCCCATGACTAAAAACTGACAAAATAAGGACAAATTGAATCTGTTTGTTTCTCAGAGTCAGAATCTATCAAATGGCGTATTTACAAATTTTTTGTAATTTTTGTTTAAAACCCTTACAGTTCTGTAGTCTTCCCAGATTTTGTAATCTAGACATCTACATGTGTCTGACCATCAACGACATATGTTTGCTGATTGTGCCACAAACTACAAGAAAACACACAAAAAAAACAAAAAAATGGCTTGTTTTATTTATTTTGATTTTCTTCACTATATTTTTTCCTATTATTTCTACCAATTTTTACCTGTATCTAATGTGTAAGTAGTATAATAATTTGTAATATATCAAAATTCAGTGTAACTACTGAAATCCGGACCCTCTGGAGTAAAACATTGAAAGCATTCACAACATTTTTTCAGTGTTGTTATTAAGATCAGTCTTGACCAGAATTGTGAAAACAACATACCATATGGCATTACTAAATCGAAGAGCAGTTGAAAACATGTCAATAGGGTCTGATTTTCTCTTCAACAACCCAACATCTGAGTTACAAATACAGTAAACTTCACTTTTAACGATGTTGAAGGGACTGTGAAAAATATATCGCTATATCCGATTGTTGTTGCATCCGAAGTTGATGCACATCTGCATAGTAAATGTACATCACCACATACAAAATACAGGTAGTAATAACAACTGAATAAGCAACAAGACATCTAAAACACATTCTTACATTTATTTTAATCCACTCATACCTGAATTGTGAATTTAAATAAATAAAACACACTTAGTATAAGCACAATCTTTGTAGATCAATTTACGGCATTTGTCTCATGACAGTTGGTGCACTTGATTTACGAACAGTTTGTTAATGTAACATGATTTAAGCACCTGTATATCTAGTATTTTCTTTTTCTCTGCGACATATTTACGCTTTTTCAAATGATCTAGAAAACGTCTAGGGATCTCATAAGATTTTGTGTACATGTCGCAGTAAAGTTGTCAAATCAGTTATTTTATTAAATCTCTAGTAATCAATACTTTGTTTGGAAAATGTGCATAATCTACAATTTGTAATTGTTGGGCCAAACTGAGATTTTCCATGTTTATTTGTCTGAGTCCGTTTTGCATTTTAGACCCAAACTCAGTCAAATTTGAATGGGGCCCATTTTTGCAATTTTTACTCAAAGTTGGACTTTGAATGTTGGACCAAACTGAGATTTTCCACATTTATTTGTCTGAGTCCATTTTGCATTTTAGACCCAAAGTGAATCAAATTTGAATGGGGCCCATTTTTGCAATTTTTACTCAAAGTTGGACTTTGAATGTTGGGCCAAACTGAGATTTTCCACATTTATTTGTCTGAATCTGCTTTGCATTTTGGACCCAAAATCAATCAAATTTGAATAGGGCCCATTTTTGCAATTTTTACTCTAAGTTGGACTGGATTGTTGGGCCAAACTGAGGTTTTCCACATTTATTTGTCTGAATCTGTTTTGCATTTTAGGCCCAAGGTGAATCAAATTTGAATGGGGCCCATTTTTGCAATTTTTGCTCAAAGTTGGACTTCGATTGTTGGGCCAAACTGAGGTTTTCCACATTTATTTGTCTGAATCTGTTTCACATTTTAGGCCCAAAATGAATCAAATTTGAATGGGGCCCATTTTTGCAATTTTTACTCAAAGTTGGACTTCGATTGTTGGCCAAACTGAGATTTTCCACATTTATTTGTCTGAGTCCATTTTGCATTTTAGACCCAAAATCGATCAAATTTGAATATTGCCCATGTTTGCAATTTTTACTCAAAGTTGGACTTCGAAATTTTATGTACAATTTCAATTTTGATGCCAATAAACTGAAAATGGCCTTATCTAAAGAGATTCTTTACTTGTTCCGTTTTATCTTTTGTTTTTTATACCATTCATATAAAATATTGAGAATGTCAAATAAATAATTCAGAGAGACGCCGACATTATATCTATTCTTTCATGGCAGTAAACTCATTCATTATTCTTAATGTGTCATAAGTTTTCTTATGGTAGTCTAGTGTCACAATAATTACTTTGATTTTCTTCTCAATACTTTCAATTAAGATTTTACTTATAGACCAACTAGTACTACAAAATTTAAAAAAATCTATATGAAGGACAGTTGCTTTAATGTTGTCATGAACTGGGTGAAAAATATGACTACTCTATAATTATATGAAAAGCTGCAGAAGATATTTAACACGGTATCCTCTAAAACACTGTGTGAACACACAAGGATCACTAATGTACTTACAAAGATATTTCACCTGACTTTATCCGGCAATAAGAGCCATTTTGACACAACAATTCAATTCACAAACATACACAAAATATAAAGTGCCCAAACTATACAGTAGTTATAAACAGAAAAAAGACACACAAGTTATGCTTTTCTTTTAAATCGGTTGTGATGTACATACAAGTTGAAGCTAATTTGTTATTATGATCATGTAACAACTTTTTCTGTATTTCTCTTTTTTTCTGAGACAATGAGTAAATATTTTGATTGGTTAAACTAAATGATAGATAAAGGTGAAAACGTATCTTGCAATCATAACCAACATCAAATGGTCAGTATTTTTCTTATGTGACTACTTCAAAGGACAGACTATCTGATTTACAGATGCGACAACATGATTAAAGAATCAATTATCATTATTATTGATGTCGATTGATCACTCCTATGCAGAACCTGTCACACTTCAATAATCCAATTAGCGCTACCCATTCCGGGATTCAACAATAAGATGTTGGTGCCAATAATAAGTAATATGCATTTGAGTGTTTATATTTCTCATGCTTTTCTCATTTGGATTTGTATATTATGCCATCTTGTTTTTCATTTGTAAACTGTCTATCCCAGGTGACCGTTAGACCAGTTTCTATATATAATATATCCATTACATATTGGACTTGGTATTGACAAGTTTTTTTTTAAATTTCAGCAGTACATTTGGCAGTGAAGAATTGTACTTTAAACTGTGTTAGATGCTATTTACAGAACCTTGTAAAAAGATTAATTCATTTCAATGTAAGTACTGTATAAGTTTATAATAACTTATTTGCTTTTACTGTTCAGATTTTTAAAATGTATGCTATATTGTTTTTTAAAAACATTGACATATACTTATCTGATGTGATTTTGGGAATTGAAATTCATTTTAGTAATCCATGACCTTAGATAAAGCCACATACTTAAAGTAGAAAATGAGTGTAATGTTCAACAACGTATCATCTATTAGTTTTAAATTGTAGTTCCAATTCTCTTTTCTCTCACTTTTCATGTAAGTTTCTATATTTTAAAATCATGTTAACCATGGTTTCTCTTTCTATCATATTTTCAGGACATTGAAGGGAAAAAATCATAGAGAATCAGCACACTTTTATTATTTTAATGTATTGAAGTTTTGATATTTTTATCATATAACCAAGTTCCGTAATACTTGTAGTATACTAGTATATTAGACTTAGTTGTAAAATCAGACATTGTTTGTTAATTTCAGATCTACAAATGGCAGTGAAGACTGTTATTTTCAGGTGTTACTTACAGAATCTAGTATTAAGCTGAAGCTGTCTGTACAATGTGAGTACACTATTTATGATATTCATTTACTTTGTTCTGTTCATTGTCTGAAAATCTGTATATGCTACTTTTAGTCTAAAAACATGCATGTAAGATGTAATTTCAAGACATGCAATTTATCTTAAAGAGTCTATGACCTTAGACTCAGCTAAAAGAAAACAATAAATGTGAAAATAAACAACAGATTATTTTTCAAACAGCATGTACGATATAATTTTGAGACTTTGAATTAATTTTAAGTAGTCTATGACCTTAGATAAAATCCCCCTTTAAAGGAAAACAATAAGTATGATTATTTTTTCAACAGCATATTGTCTGTTTGTGTCTTTATCCTAACCATGTTGTCTCTTTCTTTCATGTTTTTTCAGGACATCAAACAGAAATATCCAGTTTACATAACCATAATCATCCTACTAATATTATTTTAATATTTTGAAATTATCATCAAATTTATGACTTTTTCTTCTGTCTCTAATTTTCTTATGTATACATTGTATATCATACTGGACTGCCAAGTAAATATTGACTTTTGGTTTATGTTTATTTTAGCTGTGAAGAAAGTTGATTGAAACAGTGTTGGGATACTACTCACAGAATGTAGTAAACTCAACAAGTAAGTTCTCAATTTATTATAAGTCAGTTACTTGAACTTGGGACTATTAATAATTAATAAAATATTAATTAATATATAATTATAATATACAGATACATTAAATACTGGTCCAATTTAAGACTTGGGCTATTACAGTACAGGTCCCAAGGTTTTAAAACTCAAGAACAAAAAACAAACAAACTGCATGTTTTAAGGTTTTGATAATTGGTGCGCAGCATTGTCTTGTTGTCCTCTTCTAGGATTGTTCAAATTATGCTTGCTGGGTTGAAATTGGTTCTGTCCTTTCAGTCACTTGTTTACCAAGTTCAGTTTATTTCATTAGGTCATTCAGATAAGTACTATAGGGCTTACATCAAGACTTACTTGTTTATGTAGAAAACGCCAGTAATCCAGACATTGTGATGAGGCAATAGTCTATATCTAACTTGTCCTTAGTATTATTTTTGTGCAAAGAGAAAGTTTATTTGTACTTATTTTATACTCATTCAGTGTCATTGATAACACATAGGTTGTTTTTGTATTTCCAGGCATCGTTTTGTACATCTGTTTCAAGTGTTCATCAAAACCAGTCATACATTATGTTGAAAGATCACTTCCAACTCAGCCATTTAGAAGATACAGTCTGATATTTGTTTATATGCATGTACACACCAGGCTGTCATTTCATAGGTTCATCAGAACTAAGACTTTAAACTATGAATCATGCCATTTAAACTGAATTAACAGCCACCTATGAATTCAGGCTGCATTTTCTGCAGTGCACACATTTTTGACTTGACTAAATAAACCTCTGCATAAAGAACACCTGAGTGTTAAGTCCACATTGCTTCTCTCCCTTTGTTGAAGTTTTACTGATAATCACAGATAATCAACAATTTTGCAAGAAAACTTTAGATCATTTAATGGGTAATATCATCAGAAATGTGAGGTAGCATCATTCTTTAAGTTCAAAAAATTCAACTAAGCTCAAATATGTCTATGAAATGACAGCCTAACGCCATGTATTGAACATTTCATGACTATATTATCTGGCACATTTGAACTTATTGTACACAAGTTTCTGCTTTGTTAACAAGCAGTCATTCTCCAAGCTTTAATTTTTTGTTTAATTCCTATTCCTGCCATATAGTTTGAATTTTCTTTGTTTAATGTCGATGATCTTAGCTTCTTAAAAAAATCCTTTAAGATTACAGCTGTTTAAACTTGTTTTTCATATATATACCCAGAAATTGTATTGTCATTTATGTGTTATCTGATGATTTTTGATGTCAAATATGAACCAGATAAGTCTTGAAGTTGTATTCATTTATGATGTACTAGATAAGATTTTGTATATTATATTGTACTCTCCATATTACTGTTATTCCATGGTAACTTAAATGATCACATAAACACTTCCTGCTGTTCTTCATTCATTTTTCTTGCTTCCTTTTGGTTTATTAAGTATCATCGATTTACAATGGTTTGTGTATTTCTGTCCTTTAGTCAATGCATCATGAAAATTTCTTGTCAAAGTGACTTATTTTTTTCTCCTAGTTTATGAAATTTGCAAATCAAAATATTCATGAGTTGTAATATGCTGTAATGATGGATTGATTTTTTATACAACATGAAGTACTCATACATATGTACTGGACAGTGCTGTTTTTTCCTCAATGCTTCTGTTTTTATATTTTAAAAACAATTTCTTTGTGCTGTCAGTATTGTCCACCATTTGTATTTTTTTATTATCAGGGGAGACAACTGAAAATTACTGTCTTTCATAAATTGATTTTGTTAGGGCCCTTTGTGTATTTGCTGTTTTGATTAATTGTTATTTTTATGTGTAATTGATTCATTGTTAATACTAATGGGTATATTAGACCCAAATTTTCTAAAGTGAATTGATAACATAATGAAAAATATTTACTGATTTGATAATATATTAATTTTGACTTCAACTCCTGTAAATGTCTGAAGTTCAGTTTAAAGGGAGAATTAAGTTTGTAAAATAACAAAAATTTTAGTATGATATATTAAGTCTTCTTAATTTTTTATGCAAGTTCAAGTCTTGAATCCTTACGTAATATAAGGCAAATGAATTTTGAAATGTGTACTATACATCTTCAGGGTATTTTATGCTAAATTCATAATGAAAATGTGTGAGACTTTATGATGTGTAAAAAATTGCTCTTTCTACTGACCCATACCGTATGGTCTCTTAGTCAATTTTTTTCTTGCCAATATTTTCATTAGGTCCGGACTTCACTGTTTATAACAGATGTGCAAACCCAAAGTAACTTGTTTCTCTTAATCCCCAATCATTTAGTAAGTTGAGATTTTTTAGAAGTTTCTTCCATATAAACTGCATCTCAGAACTACAGAAAAATTCTGTTGTCCTACTGATCTAATTTTGGGGGAGGGGGATTTTTGTGGAAAGAATTATTAATGCTTTTGGCCTAATTTGAAAAAAATGTGCTTTGTTTTATTGTTATTCCACATGTTGTAGATACTTGAATAAAACATATATAATCTGTAATTTTTATTAGCACCAAACTGTGTACCTGTCAGGGGTTTGAGATTTCATCATGTATGTGTCTGAATCTCAAACTGACTATATTTTGACCATTTCTTGTTTAAATATGAGTGAATTTGTCCATAATTTCACATAATTGTGAACATTAAGGCCATCCTAAAAAAACGGTTTATGCTTACACGACCGAAAACCATTAACAGTGGGAAGGCAGATAATCAGAAAATTTTAACATCATATACGTACTGAAAATGAAAAGCTGGAATGGAGTTTGAATGATTTTGTTGAAATAGATCAAATAATATTTGGGGTAGGGATGGATTTTTAATGCCATGTGTGGAACTGCAAACCAACATTTTTTTAATGATGGCCTAATAGTGTACATAATTGTTTTCATGTGTTTTATTGTGTTTTTAATGTGTATATTCCAATGCCAGCCAGAATGTGATCTTTTTAACTGTATACTTGTGTATGGCCTGGCTTGGGATTTGAGTTCTGTGGGTCAAGGTCACCTGTACAAAAAATAGGAGAATGGATCAAAACCTGATTTGGTAACAATGCAGCAGTTGTTCCTTTAATGGTTTTACATTGACTGTTTGAACTTGACAACTTTTATTTTCAATTCTTTCTCATGAAATTGCAAAGAATAACAAAAAAACAAGTATTCAGTAAAGAGATCAGTGTCTTGTTTTGAAATTGGAGACAATGTATTATAATTGTTTTATGTACATGCTTCTCACAATAAAATTAATGCCATTGGTTGTAGTTGTCGGATTTTAAAGATAAATGTATACATTAAAACGTGGTAATAGTGACTTTTGGAACCTAAATAAATCCATGTTTATAAATACTTCACTTTGTCTGATTCTTTACTGAAGTTCTCTATAACCATGTTTTACTGTATACTGTGTTCAATCATCAAATCTTTTTATTCTTCCTACAAGGTAAATTAAAGGTATGGTATCCAGGTATCCAGCTTCCCATACCTGAAATACACTATGAACGACATGTCAGTAACATGTTCACAAAATACAGTCGAACCTGTGAACAAAGGCCACCCTCAGGAAAGATAAAATGTGGCCTTTATTGACAGATGGCCTTTATTTAGAGGACAGGTTTTAAATAACCAGTGACGGTTCTTAAAGAATGGCCTTTATTCACAGGTGGTTTTTATTTTGAGGTGGTCTCAAACGCAGGTTTGACTGTATTAATTATATATATGTATAATCATATATGAAATATGGAAAATTGACATCAGAACACTGCAACAGTAAACACATCACAAACTTCTTCAAATTTAATCATTTTGATACCATTTATATTTAAACAGTTATAAAATCGGTCAACTGGTATAACAGTACATAGGTATTATTATTCTAAACAGGTAAATTTCTAACAGCAAGTCCAACATTCAAAAACCTTACAAACTACCAGAATTCTCAGAAAAGGCATATATTGCAGACATTTACCTTGAACAGCTGACAATCCAATGTAATATTTTATACTTATAAACTAAGGATAACAAGATTTTAAAGCTAAAACATTGCTGTCCTAGCAAAGCAATAATGAAACAAGTGCCTGACCTTGGACGACCCGTGACCTTCAGTGATACACAGTAATAAAATGAAATTATTACCTAAAAACGTTAAACTACAGAAAAAAAACTATCCAGCAATGAATTAATATCAATTTCCTGTCATTACACATCAATATTTAATCATAAAATCTACTTACAATCTAATAATCCAGAAATTAATCCAACAAACTATATTGTAAACTTTGGTCAGCCATGTTGCCTTATGATAAGCCAATCAAAACAGCTTTTACAAATCACAAGATCATGTGACCAATCAAATCAGCTGTTACAACAATACTATTACCTCCTGATGGCCTATAGTAAATTTATATACGAAATTTTGAATCTAGATATATGTGCGGGCTTGTGGCGCAGTGGATAAGCTGTCTGACTGCCAATCCGGAGGTCGTGAGTTCGAGCCCCACTAGAGGTAGGTGAAAATCTATATATGTATAAAAATTGTATGAATTGTATAAAATTGTAATATGACATGTATGTAACTAACCCTCCTAACATACTAACATGCAAATTAACATGAGCACTACTAACACTAACATGCAAACTAACATGAGCACCACTAACATACTAACAGGAGCACTAGTAACACCCTAACCTGACTCACAACATAACATGTACACCACTCACACCGTAACAAAAGAAAGCAAGTCCGAAAATCGGAAATCACAATTTAACAGAAAAAAATTCAATTTTTTTTTTCAATTTTTTTTTTAAATTTATTTTTTTTTCGTGAAATGCGCTAGTGGTTCTTCTATACTGTTACCATAACAATCAGAAGAAAGTTCGGTAAAAAAAAAGAAAAACTTAAAAAATGTACCTTATGGCCAAAGGGAGGTAACTATGCACAATTATTACCTCCCTTTGACAATAAGATACATTTTTTTTGCAATTTTTTTCCAATGATTGCTATGGTAACAGTATATGGGAACCACAAGCGCATTTCCAGAAAAATTAAACTAAAAAATAGAAAAATAAATAAATAAAAATCTAACATTGTCCAAAAAATCGTTCTTTGGTTTTGTGAAAAAGGCCATTACACAAAGTTGGCCTTTAAAGAAGGGGCCATTTGGAGTTTATTTGGCCTATTTTATCTAAAACCTCATATTAAAGGCCATCTGGGATTGATTTTATCCATTTTATAAATAAAAAATAAATCCTGAGAAAAAAAATATTCATATTGTACACAATATTCTTTCATTTGCAGTGGTAACAGTAAATAAGAGAACTACTGGTACATTTCCGAAGTTTTTTCCAAATAAAGGTAAGTTTTACAGATCACAGTCTAAATAAAAACTACTGGTGTTTAAAAAATATATAAAAATGAAAAAATGTTAAAAAATGTTAAAAAATTGTGACATGAAAATATATAAAAAATACAATTTTGAATGAAATAGACCTTCATTTACAAAATGTTCAAATTTACAACACTGGACAATGTTCAAGGAGAGTTGTGCCAATAAAATCTGAAACTCAAATAAATGTTCTTGACATTTAGGCCAGTCTGACCAGTAATGAAATTTTCAGACATGAAATCAATAGCATCATTTCATTGTTATTATTCGAACAAAGTGGCCCAGGCACTGACCAACTTGCAGACAGCATACACTATCTAGTCAGTTGCACAAAAAACATCAAAAATGAATTTAAGTCATATAAAATCTACTTACAAGATATTAATCTAAGAAGTAATCCAGCACATGCTATATGTAAACTCTGATCAGCCATATTTGTTTTGGAAAAATTACTCAGCCAATCAAAATAGCTTTCACATATCAGAGGTCATGTGACATGACATGTGACAGTCAATAGTAAACTTATATATGAAATCTTTTGTAAGGTTTGATGTGAGAACTTGTGGTGTAGTGGATAAGGTGCCTGACTGATAACCTGAAGGTCGTGAGTTCAAGCCCCACTGGAGGTATAAAATTATTTATATTTATATGAATTGTTTAAAATGTATGTATGTATAATAACCAATTAAGATATACAAACAAGAACTATGCATTAAAAATTTTCACTTTAGCAATTTTTTTTAAAAAAAAAAAAGATAACTGCAAAATTTGGATTTATGCAATTTGAATATGCAATTTGAATTTTAGATTATGTCCTCAGTAGAGTGTTACAATTTTTTTAAATTGAACAGATTTGACGATTTATTTAACCTCTCTATAGCAGCGCCCTCTCAACAACGACATATTGATGCATCTCCCAAAGGCTGCTGCTTTGGAGAGGTTGCACTGTATTGTTACATCTATTTCATTCATGCAAAAAATTTAAACCCGCAAGAATATCAAGAGTAAATACCAGAATTATTTTACTGTATAATATATTGGAAGGAAAAAAATCACTAACCTTATGCTGGCTTGGTATTTATGTCCATTTTTGTCATTTTATATGGTGGTTAGTGCTTGACAATACCTAAAAAGTAGAATCTAAAATGTAATATATTTATGATAATGTACTTAGTTCATCAATTCATGATAAATTTTACGTAAAAATACAATATACATCAAACAGTCATGTCCCACTGTGTCAGTGTGATGTTTTTTGTGATACATTATCAAGTATAGACATTATAGAAATAACTGAAGATTCTAACATACATTTCACTGATTAAGAACCATTACATTTCTAACTAAGTGTTAGACAATTTGTCTATTCAGATATTGGACAAATATTTATACCCACAAACTATCTTATTACAATACAGACTTGTTCAATAGGAAGTGCAGAAGTGTAAGACCCTACCTTAGGCACAAGTTAAGTGCAAGGCATGCGCTGATAGTAAGACCTGACCTGAGTCGTGTGTTAAGAGTTAAACAGGACCTAATTCATAGATTGAAAGTAAGGCCCGATCTGAGACACATGGAAAGTGTTAGATCCAACATTTATGGGACTTAAATGTAATCAAGGCACAAGCTAAGAGATAAACCAAGCAAAAGATGGGATCTAAAACATGAGTGGAAAAAAAACCCATCCTCAGAAACAAGATCAATGTAAGACCCGATCTAAAACAAAAGGTCAGCTTAAGACCTGACACTGAGAAATGATGCTAGTTCCAACACTGATACTTAATGTTCATTGAAGTTCTGATGATATGTTGCTTAGAAAAGAGATATACATATGCCTAAATATTTCAGCTGATTCCAATTTGTGCAAGTAAAATATAATTATAGTTATTTTCAGATCATCGTTACATATATTTTTTCAGTTTTGTCTTTCTAATAAACTGACAATTCTTTGAATTCAAATTAATGCATTTACATAAGACCAAAAGTTCTAAAGTGATAAAATTTAAGAGCTAGAATTTGAGTGCAGATATTTGAGAACCAGGATTTGAGTACTGAGATTTGAAAGATAAGATTTGAGTACTTAAATTTGATAGCCAGGATTTGAGTACTGAAATTCAAGACCTAGGATTTGAGTACTGAAATTCAAGATCTAGGATTTGAGTACTTAAATTTGATAGCCAGGTTTTGAGTACTTAAATTTGATAGCCGGGATTTGAGTACTTAAATTTGATAGCCAGGTTTTGAGTACTTTAATTTGATAGCTAGGATTTGATTATAGAAATTCAAGATCATACCACATGCTGAATATCTTGCTGCAAAACCATTGTACCTTGTCACATGGCTTGAGTTATTTAATACATTTATTCAGCTGAACAACAACCACAATACTACTACCACAACAACAACAACAACAACAAACTGAAAATAGAAATAAAACAATTTTTTATCACTCTGTTATAATTTAGGGTAAGCACATACAACTGTAATAATTCCAAATCTTTTCACTATCAAACAACTTTATCACTACATGGTTTACTGATGATAATCTAATAACTCGTACCAAACAACTTTATCACTACATGGTTTACCGACGATAGTGTAACACCTCGTACAAAACAACTTTATCACTACATGGTTTACTGACAATAATGTAACATCTCGTATCAAACAACTTTATCACTACATGGTTTACTGACAATAATGTAACATCTCGTATCAAACAACTTTATCACTACATGGTTTACTGACAATAATGTAACATCTCGTATCAAACAACTTTATCACTACATGGTTTACTGACAATAATGTAACATCTCGTATCAAACAACTTTATCACTACATGGTTTACTGACAATAATGTAACATCTCGTATCAAACAACTTTATCACTACATGGTTTACTGACAATAATGTAACATCTCGTATCAAACAACTTTATCACTACATGGTTTACTGACAATAATGTAACATCTCGTATCAAACAACTTTATCACTACATGGTTTACTGACAATAATGTAACATCTCGTATCAAACAACTTTATCACTACATGGTTTACTGACAATAATGTAACATCTCGTATCAAACAACTTTATCACTACATGGTTTACTGACAATAATGTAACATCTCGTATCAAACAACTTTATCACTACATGGTTTACTGACAATAGTGTAACATCTCGTATCAAACAACTTTATCACTACATGGTTAACTGATGATAGTCTAACAACTCGTGCAAAACAACTTTATAACTACATGGTTTACCATAAAGATGAATACAACCTCAACCATTTCTTTCAAAATTTAATATTGAGGATAATTAACTATCAGGGCAGTGTTTGAATATGCACACCCAGTTGTTTGTAAAATCAAAATGACATCAGTCACACTTTTCCAACACTTTTTCCATGAGAAGCAAACAGTTTATTTTATTTTTTTTTCATTCTACAAAAATGCTACTAATTTAATAGGATTCCTTATAACTTGTAGTTCGATAGAATCACTCGGCATCTCTGACTTGATAAACAGAGTAATAATACAACTGAAAGAGAACCGTGTTTTAATTCACTGTTCTGTGACAATGATAGACAGGAGCAGAAATATACCATGTAAAAAATCAAACATAACTAGACCTATCACTGAATTGTGATAAAATACCCCCCAAAATGGGGACAGATTGCACAACCGTTCAACCAACCAACAACCAGGGTTTACAGGGGTATAAATATACTAGTAGATAAATCAACTTTACATGTATGGTTTGTGAAGTAGGTTTGGAACACTTATGGGATGAATTCACCATGCTCGTACATTTCAACTGTACATTTACCTGAAAAATAGAAGTTTATAGGTTATATTTTACTAATCAATAAAGACAAATAATGAATAAAAAGTTAACACCAGGAAAGAAAATATAAATTCTACCTAAAACTCACATGTTCATTAAATTTATCAATAATTCAATACAAGGTAACTTCTACCTAAAACTCACATGTTCATTAAATTTATCAATAATTCAATACAAGGTAAATTCTACCTAAAACTCATACGTTCATAAAATTTACCCATAATTCAATACAAGGTAAATTCTACTTAAAACTCATGTGTTCCTTAAATTTACCCATAATTCAATACAAGGTAAATTCTATCTAAAACTCACATGTTCATTAAATTTACCCATAATTCAATACATGGTAAATTCTACCTAAAAGTCACATGTTCATTAAATTTACCCATAATTCAATACAAGGTAAATTCTACCTAAAACTCACATGCTCATCAAATTTACCCATAATTCAATACAAAGTATGGAGTGAACTGTTTCCAGGTAAAGCATTGAATTATGTTAGACAATGAAAGTAATAACTCTATTGCTAAAAATGAAATTATTAAAAATTTAATAATGACTCTGTACTTCTTTTAAAGAATATATATAATCTGAAAAATATTACAAAAGGTGTCTCTAATCATGATGCCTAATAATGTAATTATAAAAAATAATTAAGTACAAGGCAAATATGTCTTACTTGTTGACTAACATTCTTATACAACTTTGGAACAAGTTCAATAAAATCATCATCCACTGTTTCATGATGTTGAAGTCTTGTACAAAATTTTCTGAAATAAAATAATTAAGGCATGAATTGATTAGCATCAGATTGACAAATACTTAAAATGTACAAACATTTGTTTTTTACCTCTGTCTCCCATTTTCAAATATTTATATTACTACTAACATCATGTAACATGTTGGGTCACTGGTGGATAGATCCATTTGAATAACACAAAATATAAATACTATATATATGAAGAATGTCAGACAAATACAAACAAACATGTTCAGCTCAATGATAATTACGTCATTTCTGTTTGAAACTTTGTGTCCATAGTGAATCTTAAATTCGTGCTATCTGATAGACTAAAATCGTACAAGCAAACATTTAATTGTAAATTAAACCTATTTGACATAAGTTACTCAAGGAACAATACATTATACAAGCACATTGAATATTCAGGGTGATCCATAATAGGTACTACATACACATTTTTATGCACACTGTAGTTTTTCATGATTTAGAAAGTAATATTTTTCTTTAAAAAAGAGGGAATTAAATTTTTACATGTAGCAGTAAAACATCAAAATACTTGGATCTCCACTTACCCAGCATAATCTTTGAGTATATTTAGATCTGACTGCAACATATGTAATATGGCACCCTGGTCTTCTAAAATAACAAAACTTATCTCAGATACAGAAGCCTTCATAGGATAAGGTGGTGGTGGTAACTGAGTCTCCCATCTCAACAATCGTGTCAGTATACGATCAGCTCCTGAGAAGAAACACAATGAGTCCATATAAACATGAGCATATCAAATAATGATGTTTTCACCTGATTTCAGAAATAAATTAAAGACACGAAACAGAATTCATCTGAGTCATATAATTCGACTTGAAACATGACATTAAAGCGTGAAAGAACTTCTTTCAATAGTTTTCAATTGGTTTCAACTAGATCAGAAAGCACTTATAACTACACAAAAATGCAGGTGCTAAGTCAACAAGAGGATGCAACCTTACATGTAGATGGAGCTGTTTTGGTTTCTTTTGATATTTTCAATTTCTGTTCCAATGTAGAGCTCTGTAACCAGTCTGAGACAGCAGATTGTATACCAGTCTTCACCGTGTAGAAATCAACAAATTCAAACCAAGGTTCCTACAAATAAATAAAAGACAAATTAAATTCATAGACAAGTGAAAACAAGGTTAATTAATAGGTAAAACAGATAGAGTTCCGAAAAATGACATTACTGTAACCTTTCTTCAATGAGTAAAAAAACTTCCTTTACACAGTATGAAAGCACGCAACTAACACTCTGCCATAGAAAAATTGCAGTAACACTGATTTTATTTAAGAAGCTGTTGAAAAGACTAAACTAAGATTTATTATTTATTTTTGCAATCAGCAAACTATTTTCATTTGATAATGATTACAATAAAAAGTAAAATTTAGGTGTGTAATGGATTTCAGTGCAATAAATATGTAATGCAAGATGGACTTATATTACCAAATACAATGTGTGTGTTAGAGTATCAAATACAATGTGTGTGGTAGAGTATCTACTACAATGTATATGGTAGAGTATCTACTACAATGTATATGGTAGAATATCTAATACAATGTGTGTGGTAGAGTATCTAATACAATGTGTGTGGTAGAGTATCTAATACAATGTGTGTAGTAAAGTATCTAATACAATGTATGTGGTAGAGTATCAAATAAAATGTGTGTGGTAGAGTATCAAATAAAACGTGTGTGGTAGAGTATCTAATACAATGTATATGGTAGAGTATCTAATACAATGTATATGGTAGAATATCTAATACAATGTGTGTGGTAGAGTATTTAATACAATGTGTGTGGTAGAATATCTAATACAATGTATATGGTAGAGTATTTAATACAATGTGTGTGGTAGAGTATCTAATACAATGTATGTGGTAGAGTATCAAATAAAATGTGTGTGGTAGAGTATCAAATAAAATGTGTGTGGTAGAGTATCTAATATGATGTATACCGTAGAGTATCTAATACAATGTGTGTGGTAGAGTATCTAATACAATATATATGGTAGAGTATTTAATACAATGTATATGGTAGAGTATCTAATAAAATATATGTGGTAGAGTATCTAATACAATGTATATGGTAGAGTATCTAATACAATGTATATGGTAGAGTATCGAATACAATATATATGGTAGAGTATCTAATACAATATATATGGTAGAGTATCTAATACAATGTATATGGTGGGGGTATCTAATACAATGTATATGGTGGGGTATCTAATACAATGTATACGGTAGAGTATCTAATACGATGTGTGTGGTAGAGTATCTAATACAATGTGTGTAGTAGAGTATCTAATACAATGTGTGTGGTAGAGTATCTAATACAATATATATGGTAGAGTATCTAGTACAATGTATATGGTAGAGTATCTAATAAAATATATGTGGTAGAGTATCTAATACAAAGTATATGGTAGAGTATCTAATACAATGTATATGGTAGAGTATCGAATACAATGTATATGGTGGGGTATCTAATACAATGTATATGGTGGGGTATCTAATACAATGTATATGGTAGAGTATCAATATCATCAGTCATGCAGCAGATATAAACAAGTTTCAATGTAGCTGAACCATATTTGCACAAATACAAATGATCAACAAAATGATCATTAATGAATGCCAGAGCTGTGCCCATGGTCCAGTGGTTAGTGTACTGGACTTGTAACCTAGTCATCCGGGTTCAAATACCAGTCAAGGCAGGTCATATTCTTCTATTTGACAAAAATGTTAACAAGTTCCCTGTGGAAAGTAAGTTAGTACTGGTTAGAATACAGGAAAACTGGTTAGGTGAACCTGCTGTGAAATGTAAGTGAAAAATTGTTGAAAAAGTTAAACCTAGTGAAAAAAAATGGATGACACTAGCCGTGTCAATCTAAAACTTGTTCCTTTCAGTATAAAAAAGAATTTATGACTGAATGACTTTCATTCACACATCCAATCAAACAGACAGGAATTTGTAATTACTGTAAATATTAAGTTTTAGACATTTACAGAGTGTGATTGAAAGATTCATAAAACAAAAACTTAATACTAACCTTCCTATTATGAAAGATTGCCAACAATCTATCAGACAGATATTGTGGACGTAATGATAGTAAGTATAATGTAGCATCACGAAGTAATAGTTCCTCCACTGCATGGTCTGGTATAATCTAGCTAGTTTGTAACACAATTCCTTCCTAGATCCACTATTATCACTGTCATCTGTTTGATCTACTGACTATGAATACAAAGAACAACATAATTTCCATGCCTTACATTAGAAAGTATATACTTAAGGCACACTAAACCATAGACACTAATGAACAGGTTTTTGTATACAGCTATTCACAAATCAGTGCTCAATGCTGTGTTTTGTAAATGTCTGTAGTAACACCATGTAAATATTTAGACAGACATTCAAAAGGAACAAGGTTACATTAAAAATGAATTCCTTTCAACACTTATGCTCTCGAACATAAAACTAACCTAAGCAAAATGTATAGCGTGGTAAATGCCCGAAAGCTATATTTGTTCTTAACAAATCATGTTATTTAGTAATTATAAAAAAGTATCAAAATAACATACCATCTGTTGCTTTTCCACACCGTTCAGTGAAATAATCAGCTGTCTGACCCAGTTTTTTTCATTTTTAGTAACCAAACCCTAAGAAGAACCTCTCACCTACACTAGCTCTCAGTGCAATACTGCAATATAAAAAATACAATCTGTGAAAATGTACATATTATTTTAAATTTTGTAGTCAACTTGATGCAACAACATAAACAGAGATCAGTCATAATCAATTTAACTTTTTTATTTACCTGACTATAAAAATAATAATAAAACACAAAAATAATAAAATAAATAAATAAAGGGCTCCATATTTCTCATGAAAGTAATAAGAATGGTTCTGTTACCTTCAGTTTATCCTTTGAGTGTACAGATACTGATATAACAGCAAAAATAAATAAAAAACATAGTAATTGATATGTATTAAGTATTTTCCACTCTAAGAGTGCATGTCAACAACTGAAACTTGTATGAGAGAAAATGTGATAACAAGTATGTTAGTGATTAACATGTCCACAAATTTTCATATTTGACTTCCTAATAAACAATTTTGCTGTTGAGACAGAAATTTTATCACTGTTGTAACAGCTTACTTTGATTGGATAACGTGTAATCTTCCTAGAAACAGAACAAAGAATTGTTGCCATGTCAACGCCGTGATCAGGATGATCCATTGGTATATCAATAGCTTGCTGACCCCATCTGAAGATGTTCCGTCAAGCAAAAGTTGGTGCTTGGTCAAGTTTTAAATTCATTATACACTTCTGTAATAAAAGAATAATATGTTATACATTTGTACAAAGTTCGAATAATGGCCAGTATTATGATTTAATGTGGCTCTCAGGTGATAAATCCTGATCAAAGAGATCAGCTTTTAAATCAAATATCTAATTGATGGTTTCCACTACAGTATGAAAATTGAGGTAAAACATGGCAGCCACAAACATTCTCTGAAATCAAATAAATAACCATAGTTTCATTCTTGAGAGATGTAATGCACTTTTGTTTCTACTGAAACTCTCAAAATCTGTTAACAAGTGCTCAGAAAATGTCAGCAGAAACATGTTTCATCAGCTAAAACAAAATGATATGGCTTAAATATATATTAAACATATACTATGAAGTTTAAATGTGAATTATTTTGTAGAGTGCAGTAAAGAAATATCCGCCCACCTTCAAACAAGAATCAGCTCCCTTCTCTTGTAAACTAGACCACAACTTAGAATCAGTCTCATAATTTCCTTCCAAAGTCAATATCACGTAATTATGTTAACCAGGAAAATTCTCCGCAGTATGATTTGTCAAGGTGATACCAGAGGTCACCCTGTTCACTATGGAAGACATTTTACACCTTGACCTATCTGCTCTTTTCGATATTCCTGCAAGCGTAAAATGAATCTGCTGCATTATCTTTGTATTATTTTGCGCCATTTTAAAAAAAATATACCATCTTTATGAATATTATGTTGCTCTTTTTGCTTATTGTTGTTATTTTATTTCATAATATGAATTCACATAGAGCAACAACATTGTATGTAAGCATAGAAATAATAGAAACTACTGGTATACATTTCATACAGAATAATATGGACAAATTGCTGAGGTCCTAGGAAACTGATGGAAACACAAATCATTCAAATAAACAAGAAAACAATTCAGTCAACAGACAATATCAACAGAAACAAAACCTTCCATGAGAAAGTATTACTGCAGTATTACCATACAGTAATTACCAAACTCTCACAATAAATCCAACACTTATGGAAATAATGAATTTGGATCAGCACAGTGCTAACATTTTTTAAAAAAAAATCCAAAAGACTTTTCTAGCATACTGATCTAAGTCAAAATCAGATAATACATGGATTTATGAATACTTTCTCCTGACAGTTCCGATGTGTGCAACATAAATAGGTCTGATGAATTTTTACCTTTTCTACATAGAGAAACTGTTCTCTAACAATGTTAAATGTCTAATTTTTCTTTCCTTTGTCACACATTTGTGAATTAATGCAACAAAGAATCACACAAAACTGTGAAAGTGTGAAAATTCCCCAATTTCAGAGCAAAACAACTGAATTTTTTCAAAATCAGTCAGAACTAGTGCCTTCAAAATTGAAGAAACAATCACTATTCTAGTAATAAGGGAATATTTTGAGAACATACAAAATCAGTCAGAACTAGTGCCTCCCAACAATAAGGATACAATCACTGTCCTAGTAATAACGGAATATTTTGAGAACATACAAAATCAGTCAGAACTAGTGCCTCCCAACAATAAGGAAACAATTACTGTTCTAGTAATAACGGAATATTTTGAGAACAAACTCAGTTGTTCTTATTATTGCAAACATTTACATTATTTTTCCATTGATCTCATTACAGTGTACATGTATTATATTTATTGCATTAAAACTATATTAAATGACCTCGTAAAATCATATTTTATATGCATTACTTTTAAACCATCATTGATGTCCATGCAAATAAATGTTACTTTTATGTTGTTTTCCTTACCACCCTTTTGACCAGGGTAATTGGCCAAATATTCATATTCAACACTAAGACCATCTATATAATGAGTAAACCTGTTCCAAATACAAAAACCCCTCTTAAACCGGAATCCTTGCTAACCCATGAAATTTTGTTTGGTCCAGACCTGTCTGGTTTAGTGAGGTTCCACTGTATTAAGCAATACAGAGTCATGAGCTGATAAAAAGTTTATTGAAATAACTTAGTCAATACTACCTAAAAATATTAATACATGTACCTTATACTTCACCGTGAATATTTCCATCATTGAATGATAAACAGCTTGTTCGGTGCCACTTTAATCAGATCAGCAAGAAAACAACAACAGTTTCTGAAATATAAGGACACCAATAAATAAATAATCAAAAGGTAAACCAGGGGTGGCCTAATGGTCAAGCGCTCGACTACCAATTGAAAGGTTGTGGGTTTGAATCTCAGCTATGGCTTCTGATTTTTCAGGGATGTTTTTCATTGTCCCCCATTCTACTACTGAGCCCAGTACTGTGTTTAGAAAATCACAGGAATTGGGTGAGGCATGTTTCAGTGCTTTACATCAGGCACGATAAAGAACCAGGAGGTCTATTAGAAGAGTAGGGAATCAAGTCCGGTTCTCATGTATCTTCTCCCCTCTCTCTGACCCTACTCTGAAATGACCATAGCTGTTGAATGGGCCGTTAAACAACAGATAAACAAAGGGTAAATCATTTCATTGTCTAATAACTTCTATACAGGAATAACTACATAATGTTTAACCTTCCAAGAAATGTTACACGTAAGCTGTGTGTTTTTTTCACAAATTTTCCCACAAGTACTGATAGCATTACATTAACCTATCAACCTGACAATTTATGACATAACAGAGTAAAAGTGCTATAAAACTCAGCTAACTCAATCATCTACCGAATCAGCACTTCATAAACAAGAAATAACAGAACAATGATCACAATATTACCTATCTTGGTACCATTTTGGAATCTTTAACAGTATTTGTACACATAGTCCAACAATTATACATATGGCCTCATCAGATGTTCCACTTGTAACTTCAATCTGACTCTAAATTCAACATGGAAACCAAATATGCATATCCAGTGTGCACATTGGTACAATGTAAGTCCACTTTTCATTTAAACAAATCCAGCAAAAACATGATCATAAGCAATAAAATCAAACATTGGTCTAAATTTAACTAAATTTGGTCAAATGTTTACTGATTTGTCAATTAACATGAGGTAACATTTACATCTAATGAAAGAATTTGTTCATGTAATGTAGGCTAATTGGTTGTCAGCAAAAAGTTTATGACAACAATAAAAAAATACAAATTTTACCTTTTCAATGTTATAGCAACATTAAAATCAGTTGAACACTAATTCCTAACATTACAATTGTAAAAGAATAGATGGAAAACAGAAATATTCTCTGTACAACAAAGATGAAGAGTCAGCTCCCTGTATGACTTAATGAAATCTTGATAGATTGATCAAAGAATATGATAATGATGAGACAGTTCTATAACTGAATCATGGATATTAAGAGTTTTGTAATTGGTCCGAGAAAGTTGTATGACAATAACCTTTATACAGCTATGAAGTATGATTCATCCGCTTGTAGAATGGCCATCAACACTCCAATCTAAAACAGAACAACAATTAATAGTACCCAAGTATCATTGATATTATAAGCATTAACTTCTTTAGAATACTGCACACATTCAAAATAGATCTGTTAGTTTTGATAAAAACAGTATGCATCATCACATTTATGCAAGAACTGAGACGAAATTAGAGAAACACTAGAAATATGGAATAATTGCCCCCACTATGTAATGGGATGACACAGAAAATGTAATGTATGGATGCTGGTATTTGTGAACCATGACTTGACCATTGCACAAACAATATGGTTCTTACATTCATGTCATAAGTGCATATTTTTTTCTTAAACCAATTACTGATGACAACTTTATGAGATAGACACACATACATGGATTTAGATAACACTATAATATATGCCGTATTATTAATTATGAGACAGACACACATACATGGATTTAGATAACAATATATATATTGTGTATTATTAATTATGACACATAAAAACCAGAATCTATGAAATGTAGATTAAACTTTATACTAACATAACAGTAACAGGTACATCATATAATTATGTAAATCCTGGATATTATGATAGAACAACATTAGTATTGAATACTGAAAAAATTGTTTCCAATGCATTTGTTGGATGAAAGGTCACATACCTCATGCTATCTATAATATGCTTCTGATTCTCTATAATATGGAAATGTTGTAAAATATGGCACTAATCATTGGTTTGAAGAGTCCCTGAGTGGATAGTATCTACAGCAATGGTTCACCTTCACCTGACAGGAAGTCTTGAATGCTGTTAAAAATGTAAATATTGCTTATTTTATAAGGATAATACTGAAGATAAAAGAAGAAAGAGGGCATCTGAACATGAAATTTATGGACTACAGTAACATTCAAACGGTAGGTTGAAGACAGGAAGGCTTTTACCAGCATAATGAGGAATATAAAACTACATCAATCATATTAACCTCATTTACTGCAAAACAAAACCTCAGACACTTCCATTTAAACTCAGCATGCCTTACATATAAGGAACTTCACATCAAACACATGTGCAAGACTCTGATGTCAGAGAATGACAGGAAAATATATGACTTTAAAACATACCTATGACCATACATGGTAAGGAGTAAAGTGATATAGCAAGCAGCGGGGTTCTTCTCTTTAATAGCCTTACACAATGGTAGAATAGAATCATCTGTATTGACATTAGGTACATCATGAGCATCACCAGCTGATAATTGATCATCACAAGGCAAACTACCTAAATGTAGAAATAACTTTTGTAACAAATCCCAGCACCATGTGCAGAACTCTTGTTCTGATGTCAATGATTGCTGAACAGCAGCAGAAACCTACCATAAGAACCAAAATGTAGGTAAATACATAAACAATTTCAAACATATTGTACGATATATATAATTGGTGAACAATGTAAAATACTGTTTTTCAATGAAATCTTGTACGTAAAATAAATACATACCACCCATGGCTTGGACACATTAATTTTCATCAAAAGCAAATTACGTTAGTTGATTATAGTATTATGTTCAGGATGTGTTCATCAAATAAAAATACACAATAATACACAGCATTGTTTACTATTCATTGATATCTATAAAAGAAAAAAAATTGGTATTCAACATATTAAGATCTTAAAGATTTTATAATCTACCAGGCACCAACAAGATAATGTTCATATTCAAATTGGTAAAATTTTAATATTTAGTAAAATCCTTAAATTAATTCTTTATTAAAAATTTATTAAAACTTTAACAAAAACTACATTATGATGATAATTGTATTTAGGTTACCACTCCCTGACACAAGACATACCTGTTTCACTCCACCCATGATCATAGATCCAAGATGTTTACCAAAGATGAACTTTTGATAAGCTTCTACAACAAGGACAGCAACTTGTTTATGTATATACCCTGGTACCATCAACTTGTCCCCCTGAAAAATGTCATCATATCTCACACAATGATAAAATGATCAAACAATCACCATCAACTCACTCACTGTCCTAAAGCCTGTTGACAAATTGTGATTCAAGTACATTTTGTAGTACTGTAATGATTCCCAAAGCATACAGAGGGGTGGGGATAAGTTTTCAATACAACCACATTATATCACTTAGAAAAATCAAGTTTCATTGGGATATATTTCTGTAAAAAAGATGTGTAGTTCAACTGGTATCTAACTACATGTACTTGTTTCATAACTTGATATTTGTAACAAATGTTTTTGTATGACAAATAAGACAGCATGATAGGATTAATGCTCTTTATATAAGTTGTAATTCAGTTGTAATTAGTTTATTTGGAAAGAAAACAACATGCTACAAAGAAATACATAAACCTTGATTTTCTTATTTTTATATTTTCTAGATAGATCCAGTACATTGCTAACCATGTGACTTTTATATTCTTCCCTGTTACAAATTTCCTAAATTTTATATTTCTCAATCTGAAAGATTCCATACAATTTCCAGGGCTCTCATTCGACCCTTAAAATGGCATTTTGACTCTTTAAAATTAGTAAATTAAGCTTCTGACTCTTGAGAATTTATACCGAAGGGTCAAATTTACAATAACATAAGTAGGAAATTTTGTTGACTTCAAATTATTATCAGCCAAGAGTCATTTTTGACCCTCAACTATTGATTACTAATGGAAATAAATGGAAATAAGAGGAATCCTTTCTTCTTTTTTGTGTTATCCCTAATATTGGTGTGCATTGCATGGTTTTTATTATTTGAATAAGTATACTCATAAATTTTATTTATGTAATACTATTATTTTTTCGACTGATTAATTTCACAGTTGTTATTGTATTGTATTTATTTATCCATTCATTTTGTTTTAATTTGCCATGTTGCGTATACTTGCCAAATAAAATTATTATTATTATGCATAGTGAGCACCCCGAGTTTCAAAAAACGAGATACTAAACAAATCTCACATACCCTTGCTGAGCATCCCCAGTTCATGTTACTCAATACTTGTTGAGCCATATGATTTTCTGGTGATGATAAATTGGGAGTTGAGAAGCCAATGTCTTATGATAAGCAGGTCAGCATCTATAGGAAGCCAAGTCTCCATAGAAAGACTTTGGAACAAGAATAGCCCCATCTATAGGTGAAAAAATTAGAATTAAGAAACATCATTAAATTCATACAACTAATGCGGCTACACATCTTTTATAAAATTGATCAAGTTTATACAAAAGGGATTAATGTTAATTAATTAACACAGACATTTAATAATTTCTTCACCAATTATAAACTAATTATTCATTCTTTACTTTTCTTGCCTAGATTGATTAACAAGGAGGCCTTTTTGTATGACATACACTGATTATGAATAAAAGTCTACCATTAAAGAGTACCCAATATATAACTAACCTGAATTGAAACATAAAAGCTACATGCTTGCACAAATTTTTATGACCAATATTTATGAAACATCCACATAGTTTAATAGCATAGCAAGGAAGCTAAGCCCTTCCTCCTCCTTATGAGGTTGTGGATTGCAGTCAGGTTAGTAGCTAGATACTGAATTCTTCATATTCCCTTAAATATGAGGCATAAAACCAGTGTTGTAAGAATTTGTGTCATAATTTGAAGCCCGAAATTATGTTATAAACATCCGTATACCTGTTCTCATTTCACCATGAATTCATTGACCTTCTGTATGAGTACAGACATCATAAATGAATGACAAGTTATAACAGCAGATAACAATTCTTTTCCAATCTTAGAACAAACATCTCTTGTTTCAGGGCGTATGTATGACACCTGTAATACAAAATATACATAATAACATAGTTTTATCAACTATCAGCACATAGACACAAGAGAAATCCTTAAAATATTCATGATGTGTGCACTGCCACATCACAGCAGTAGGGTATTTTATACTGTTCTTTTTATAAAACATTACATTCACTGAAAGGACTAAAGAACAAAAAAAACTAATAACAGAAATGTCAAAAAAATGAAACTGTGTTGAGCAGTGTCTGTTAGTGAAATGGTATAATTTAATCAATATACAAGTACCAGCAGAGTCTTGAATACTTTTATTAATGGCAGTCAAGGTAAATAAGATATCTTCTTATAATGTTCAATGTTCTGATCAGTAAGAAGATCCAAACAGAAAAATAAGAAATTTGAACATCAAACACCTCAGTTAGTTAGTCTAGAAGACCTCTAGTTGAATTCATATTAAATAAAAACTACAGTGCTCCCTCTGAAGAGCAACACATCTGAGAGTTGCAAAAAAATGTTGTTCTTTGGAGTGAGTTGTTGTTCAGAGGAAATTGATGCATTACCGAAGGTGTTTTTCTTATGTGTATGAGTGCCCTTTAATGTGGTTTCTTGGAGAGAATGGGTCTTTGGAGGTGACGTTTTGGGAGGGAGCACTGTACCAATAACACAAACCTCAAATACTGCCATGGTGACAGTTTCTATAAAGTCAAGGTCAGCAGGTGTACAACTTTCTGTCATATTGGTCATTGTATTCAGTAGATATACACCTACTGATGCTGGGACATGTTCAAGTAAATCTGACAACTGACTTCTACAGGACGAATCTAAAATTATAAAAATAATCTACTTCATTTCTTGACAAGAGTGATTTTGCAACCCAACCTCAAAATGAACTTAAACATGAAAATATAAACCTCAAAATGTGTATAATCTACATGCAGGAATATGGCAACAAAACAATGGATACTTCTTTCCAGCAGTCACTACACCATAAAATACAATGAACTATATAAACAACAAATAATTATTCTGAACTAGTTAGTACTTCAGAAAACTATATTTTGCATCAATAAAGAAGAAAGAAAGAACAGAACAGGGACAAAACTTAATTCTTATTACAGTCAAACCTGTGTATGCAGCCACCTTCAAATAAAGGTCATCATAGCAGTCCTCAAACAAATAGTCCGAGCCTCAAGCTATGAAAAATGGCCAGGACTATAAAATCCTCATGTTTAGTCCAATCGGACTATAAAATCTAGGAAACCATGAAACTAAATTTTTCATTCTTGCTTAATATAAATCTTTCACAGAGGAGAGTGAAAGTATAGAAGTCATGTGACCAAGAAATGTGTCTTCAACGACATACGATACATCATCAGCAATGAATTTCATTTCAATCATTGAGTCGGTTGGTCGGTCGGTCGGTCGGTCTTGCCAATAACTAGTCTGTAAAGTTCCAATGCTGTACTATCTACGATTAAAGAGTAAGGGAAAGATAAAGATTGCTTGAAAAGTGTAGGCACGAGGAAATTTTCTCGCAAACTGTCATTTCTAGAATGCTAATAAAGTCGAATGTAAACGTAGCATGGCCACATCTTTCGTGCCTCTGATTTCTATGCATGTCCATTACTAGCACGTGCAATTTCACTGCTATACTCTGAAAAATGGCAGAGATATTAAAAATCAAAAATTTTCTGCAACTCACAGAGATTTCTCGCAAACTGTCATTTCTAGAATACTAATAAAGTCGAATGTAAACGTAGCATGGCCACATCTTTCGTGCCTCTGATTTCTATGCATGTCCATTACTAGCACGTGCAATTTCACCACTATACTCTGAATAATGGCAGAGATATTAAAAATCAAAAATTTTCTGCAACTCACAAAGATTTTTTTCGCAAGCGCTCATTTCTAGAATCTCAATACAGTCAAAACTAGCCATGCAATGCCAAAATCGACCTGGCCACTGGTTTCTATCCATGCCAATTACTTGTCAATAATGTTTCAGACCTGTACTATTAACGCTTAAGGAAGAAATAAAAAACAAACATTTGTCAGAAAATGCTGATGCGGGCAAATTCTGCAGCAAACAGTTATTTCTAGAATTTTAATAAAGCCAAAAGCAACCATACCATACTAATTCCATTCTAACCACTGACTTCTCTTCTTGCCAATTACTAGTCTGTAAAGTTCCAATGCTGTACTATCTACAATTAAAGAGTAAGTGAAAGATAAAGATTGCTAGAAAAGTGTAGGCACGAGGAAATTTTCTCGCAAACTGTCATTTCTAGAATACTAATAAAGTCAAATGTAAACGTAGCATGGCCACATCTTTCGTGCTTCTGATTTCTATGCATGTCCATTACTAACACGTGCAATTTCACCGCTATACTCTGAAAAATGGCAGAGATATTAAAAATCAAAAATTTTCTGCAACTCACAGAGATTTTTTTCGCAAGCGCTCATTTCTAGAATTGCAATACAGTCAAAGCTAGCAATGCAATGCCGAAATGGCAATGTGACAATTCAGAACATTAAATGAAAATTGAAATAACATTGGAAATATATGATTTAAATAAACAACAGATACATTCAATAAAATTGTATGAATTAGCATTGCTGATAATATAAAAATTTGATATATAAATATTTAACCAACAAATAAGGTTATTTAGTATAGCAGAAATACTCCTACTTGAAACTTTAGTACATTTTTTGAGCTCTTTCAGCAAATAACTCGACTTTCTAACACCAATATCACCAGCAGCCATAGTCTTAGCAACCATTAGACAGTGATAACTTGAGCCTTCAGTCAGACAATGTATTAGCTAGTCTAGAATTAAACACTGGATTGTTGGCTAGATCTTGTTACTGAACTTGTAATAGAAACAGAGCCATATGAGTATGTAGTTTCATATATGGAGCTGAATCCTGAAATACAAAGTCAACATTTGATTCAATGTCACTTGTTCAAATTATGTGTATTTGTCATTCAATAACCTTCGGTTCTGGTGAGCTAAAAAAACATGGAAGTTGTATCATAAAGCAGAATATACAATTATGTATTGTTTATATTCTCCTGCAGTTAATCATTAAAGAACATATACCTTCATAGATTTCACAAAACAGGACACGTTTTCAGTCATTTGGTCAGATAACCTGAACAATTTGTGACAGACTGAATGAAAAATTGTCAAACCAAAAATGGATTTTTATAAATTTGTGTAATCAGGTAACTTTCAGGAAGTTTGTCATTATTCTTATCATGCAACTGATACAAGAACATTCACAGTGTTTGCAGTCTTTTTATTCAGTGAACTTTGTTTTGACAGATATTGCACCGACCATGCACTGAACACATAACGAACTTGTACCAACTATGTCGAATAACCAGCGTTATTTCTCCAAAATATGCAGAATTTGGTACCGAAAACCCAACGAATACCTGCCATTTGAGTAACGGACTATAACGAATGTACCACATATCAATTTGTACAGCCCAGCATCTGCAAAATATATGATTTTATAGGGAAACCCCATTGGAACGTTGGGCAAAGGTTATGTTGTTCAGCAGTCGCGGAAGACGGTATGGAGTCAATTTAAACGTCAGGCCATTGCGCTCAAGTTGTCATTTTCAAAGTAGCATCATTTTGGATTGGCGCGATTCGTTGGCGGTTCAT
The DNA here is from genome assembly GCA_008271625.1 of Lutraria rhynchaena. Classification (NCBI taxonomy): domain Eukaryota; kingdom Metazoa; phylum Mollusca; class Bivalvia; order Venerida; family Mactridae; genus Lutraria; species Lutraria rhynchaena. The sequence continues at coordinate 10,252,078 of VIBL01000001.1, read as the reverse complement.
TGGCTTTTCGGCCAGGTCGGTATGTAAACACACTCTCATTGGAATGAAAGCGGTATTAATTCTTTATGAACACGACAAACAGTCCGAACAAGGATTCCTTGTGATTTATTATTACCAGAAAGACATTTCGCAAGATAAAGATCACGCAAAATTTTGAGGATGCACAACATAATGTGTTGAATACAAACCATTCACTGTACGAACCTTTTACGAATACACCGAGTTTAATTCAGTACACATTTGGTGGAATTTTCGGTTAGGTAGAATAGGGCTGCTACAACAAAAGCATGAACCAAGAACTAAGTACTAAGACAATATCAACCAAACATCAACAACAGCTTCATGAGATATTAAGTATGAAGTAGAAGTGTACAGGCTTTTAAAAGTTCTACAAAACAATGATGGTAAAAAAATGTGTATAGATACAAAATTTCAATAACACTGAAAAACTCAAAAAAATTTGCAAACCTAAATGAGTGCATGTCTGGATACAATCCATTATCTGAAGAAGTATACATTGTAACTTATACATGAAAGTCATGGTACTATACACAGAATACACATACATATTACATCTGCTCTTGTGGTATCGTCATTTGATGCTTTAGGTAAGGGAGATCTTACTTTCTTCTTTCTTTTTCCTCTTTTTGTTTTTATATCCTACTCTGCATCTGAAACATCACAAGTATCTTATATTTATATATGTAAATATACATAGATATTAATTGTATGGATATGAAACATCACAAGTATCTTATATTTATATATGTAAATATACATAGATATTAATTGTATGGATATGAAACATCACAAGTATCTTACATTTATATACATTTATATGTAAATATACATAGATATTAATTGAGTGGATAGCTCACTTAATTATGCTATTACCAACCAGTAAGGTATAATAAAGAACGGTGTGTTGCCCAATATGTCACGTTAAAAATACACATAGAAAGAGATTATTCATTCAAAATATCATCAGGATTAAATCTATTTTATTGGTTAAGACAACATAAACCTGGTACTCAGTCTTTGTACATTCTTCCTGCGATCTGCTGTTTTTCTCCACTACATGATACTGAACAGAGCATTTTATATTCTGTATTGTTCATTTGTATCAGTGTTTCTTCCAGAGGGTGTTTTTGCATTTTTGGAGCACTTTCTTCACTTTCCGTGATGCAGGTTTTTATTCGTCGCTGGATTATTCAAAGCCATGCATTATCGGCACCAATGTAATAGAAAGCAGAAAATAAAGTTCCCGATGAGGGACTCGAACCTGCAACCTTCTGCTTGCAAGTCAGCTGCTCTACAGCTAATCGGGCAAACGGGCATACAAACTACTATAAACACATAAATTATACAAACAACTCTGTTACACTTCAAAGAAATGTTCGAATGCAGGCACAGCTAAGTAATACCTTGTAAAATCATCAGACAAATAGTCTTACAAAGAAGCTTACCTTTTGCTTTATCCCTTGACTTGAACTAAGTTGAAGGTTTCTTTAGGGCTGTTTTGGCAAAAATTGTCCACAATTGAATATAGGTAACAAAATCTGAAAAACAATATCGGTTATAAAATAACTGAATACTAATAACAGTCTCATCATAATAAAGTTAAACCATCACATCATACAAATTACTGCAATATGTTTTTTTCAATCTAGAATCAAAGTGATTAGACTTCATGATAACCTCCACAGTATTTCACAATTTATAGGGGAAATTTATCTACTCTATTGGCTGCCATTTATCAGATCACAAAATATGTGCCCAAATGACTGTTCAGGAATGCATCCAACCCTAATTATCTTTTCATCAAAATTTCTTTATAAATACTGGGTGCGTTCAGAGTAATACCATTTGTAACCATTTGTACTCTTACTTGCCAATGGCACACCAATGGTACCAATGATTCTGGACAAAATTTGCCATTGGCAAATTTATCTGCAGACAGACTAATCGTATGGTAGTGTTGGTAAAGCTAAAGTATGACGTCAGTTAATCCTCAAACTAAAAAATATGGGTGTTAATCAACAGGTATCCACCTGGATTAGGTCATTTCTAAGCAACCGCAGCCAAAGGGTTGCAGTTGAAGGTCACACCTCCAACCATTTGCCAGTGTCATCCGGTGTCCCCAGGGTTCAGTCATTGGACCCTGCCTGTTTCTGGCATATATTAATGACTTGCCTGAAACAATCAAAAGTAAGACCAGGTTATTTGCCGATGACACAATAGTCTACCTGACAGTCAAAGGACAGTCAGATGCGGCCATATTACAAAATGACATTCAAAAACTAGAACTTTGGGAACGAGACTGGGCTATGGAATCCAACCCAGACAAGTGTGAGGTGCTTAGGGTTACCCAAAAAAAGAACCCTGTGATCTTCCCATACACCCTTCATGGAAAAACACTAAAATCTGCAGAAATTGCTAAATACCTTGGAGTAACTATCTCAAAAGAACTAAACTGGACCCACCATATAAATAACATCACCTCCAAGGCAAAAAACTCCCTAAGATTTATCCAAAGAAACATCAAAACCCAAAACAGGCAAGTCAAAACTTTGGCATATGTAATTTATGTTAGACCGCAGCTAGAATACTGCTCAATAATATGGCACCCTTGGCAGAAACATCTAACCTATAAAGTTGAAAGTGTACAAAGAGCTGCGGCTAGATATGTTTGCAATAATTTTGATTTCCAAAGTAGTGTCACACAAATGTTACATAATCTTGGCTGGCCCTCCCTAGAAAGCTGCAGACTCCATTCCTCTCTTATACTTCTTTACAAAATCCAGAACAACCTTGTTCATGTTGATCATAACCACCTCATCCCAACTAGAAATTTGAACTTCTTGATCCCCCAGTCACGTACCCAGTATCACCTTAGCTCCTATTTCCCTAGAACTATAAGGCACTGGAACAGTCTCCCATAGCAGGTCAAATCCAGTCCCAGCCTAAATATCTTCAAGGAAAGGCTGGAGACAGCTCCTTTCTAACTCCCTATATGTTTTTAATCTTAACCTTGCACTCATTAATCTGTAAACTTTTATCTTTTAACTGAGCACTTAATACTTTTTAACACAGTTTTCCTGACAAGTGCCTCCCAGTTATAATCAGTATTGATTGATCGGGAGTATCATGTAGATGTAGATGTAGATTCAAAATGGCGAAACGTCATGTTCAAAGCAAAGAAATCCAGGATGTTGAAACTGTTTTGCCTCTTTTAATCCCTATTTTGCAAATGAATGATAACTTATTTATTTTGTAAACTGGCACTGAAATTCACTAGTGTTTTATCACATTCACAGTTAATTATCATTGCAAATAAACAAACCCAGCTATTTTAACTTTCTGTTTGCCATGCCTACTCTCCTGTTTAAAGATATGGGACTGAGCAAAACAAACGAGTTTGCACTATCAATTACTAATATTTGATCACCAAATGTGGGATAACAGCGCGAGTGTTAAGATAAACAATCTAAAACTTAAGCAACATCAATACAAACAAACAGTCCTGAAGTTGAAATTGTTTCGTCTGCTTGTCGCGAACTGATGCAAGAGTGGTGTGGAGAGATTACCATGAGTGTCAGCGAATTTTTTATGGTCAGCAAAAAAGAACGTACCCATAAGATGTCTCATACAAGAGTAAATTAATGAAACTTTCCTTTAACACGCAAAAGTACCTCAAAATTGTAATTATTTTGTCCCAATGTTGAATTTGCCACCATGTTCGGCGCAACGTAAAATTTATATGAACGTGAAAATCACTGTACCGTATTCTGCGGTCGTGCGACTGTAAGTGCAGTACGTAATAGCTGCGTCCTGGAACACCAAATCAGGGCCTATACATAACATGTGCTGAAAACATGCGCTGGACCAAATAGAACTTTTCGAGTGTCATCCATTTAAAGTGTCAAATGAAAAAAACATGTTTTCTGGTGCTTTTTTCATTTTTATCTTTCATTCAACTCTCACACACGTAATAAATTTAACTGCTTTAACGATGTGTTTTAAGTACCACTACTAATATTGTTCAAGGTCACTGCATTGTTGAAATTCATCATATACCAGATTGTGTGACGATGTTGGGCTAGCAAGCACAATCTAAATGGGTACATCATTATGTCGCTCATTTGCACAACAGTCAACATTGTATAACCTGTAATACAACATATTTAATAAAGACCAACATTCATTAATTACTCATTCTAGCTACATAGGATGACAGTTACATTGTGTCGTGTTTGTCATTTATTGTTTTTGTATTTTTGCATGCAGGTACAATTTGTAGCATTTATATTTCTTTATTTATATAAATAATTACATTTCATTGTTATTTGGAGTAACAATTTCAAAAGACCTAAACTGGACCCACCATATAAATAACATCACCTCTAACGCAAAAAGCTCCCTTAAAATTTATCCAAATAAACATCAAAACCCAAAACAGGCAAGTCAAAACTTCAGCATGTGTAATTTATGTAAGACCGCAGCTAGAATACAGCTCAATAATATGGCACCCTTGGCAGAAACATCTAACCAGTAAAGTTGAAAGTGTACAAAGAGCTGTGGCTAGATAGGTTTGCAATGATTTTGATTTCAAAAGCAGTGTCACACAAAAGTTACATAATCTTGGCTGGCCACTTAGTTCACTTAATTATGCTATTACCAACCAGTAAGGTATAATAAAGAACAGTGTGTTGCCCAATATGTTACATTAAAAATACACATAGAAAGAGATTATTTATTCAAAATATCATCAGGATTAAATCTACTGTTGAATTATTATTATTTCTAGGTAATTATTTCAAGACAAGTCACAATATACTGTTGAATTATTATAATTACTAAAGAATTATTTCAAGAATTTTCTGATTCCGACATTGCTGAACACTTTAGCATGTTGGAATACAGAAACAAATCAACAGAATCCACTGAACTAATGAACTTAAGGTCAATTCTCCAGGATCAATGCTTAACTAAGTGCTTTGTATTGTAATACTTCTTTACCATTGAAATATATGGTAAATAAATTCTATAAGATTAGCCTCCCTTTAATTGGACAAAAAACTAATTTCATCATGTTGACTGAATAACGGGCTAAGTAGGTTTTAAAAGACTAAGCGCGTAATCCGTTACTGCCCGAAATCCGCTACTGCCTGACTGACTGAACCATACTGAATACAGCTTAAAACAGCAGGTAGAGGAATGACTACGCTTGCTATCAATAAATATCTCTAAAATACACGGATCCGGCTCAAAAGAATAATCCAGGAATGGTCTACCCACGTAAAATTAACAAAATCATCGACTCCGTCATAGATTTCTACCTCTCTACGCCATTATGATTAAGCCAATGAAATGTGCGCTGACAAACAAATTACGGGGCAAAGGTCACCGCGTCATAATATTTGAAGTTTCAATCATGCGACGATTTTTGTGAATTGAACGTGAATAGAACGTTTTTTGATAGCATTTTTGCGCTGAATCAGGGTATGTTAGTAATATTTATAGTGTGTATGCGTTGTCAATAATGTCTTTCTTTCATCTGACATCTTGCTTCAGCTAAGGTAAAAATAGTCACATGTATAACAACAGACACATCCTGTATCTCAATGCTAGTTAAAGTATTTTATCAAGTCAATTATATTTCATCATATATTTTCTAAAATGTCATGTAAACCATTATTGATATTACTAAGACCTATAATATACATATATATTCATATATTGTTAAAAAAATATGTGACAAGAACAGAAACTTCTAATCTAAATGTTTTTTTTAAATTCAGTGATATAATCAGTTCAGATGAAGTTTGTCATATCAATGCATGTTTTGGAATTCACACAGTATCATTGATGTCCTTGCTGATAAAGTCTGTTGGTAATTGCTCCTCATGGTATCAGTTGTTAATTTTTGCTTCTGCTGCTGCTGTCTATGTTTGTTGGCAAGGCTCTTATGAGAAAATATAGACTGTATGTTGTGACTGCATATTATTCCATTTTGTCCACTGCTGCTGATGATTTGACCTGGTGTTATATTTTATTGGTATTGTTGTTGGTGTTCCTGCTGATACTGTTGTTGCTGCAGCAGATTATGATAATGAGATTTTATGTTTCAGTTTAAATTATTTTTGCTATTGGAGTTTGTTTTGTTGTTTTACTTTAGTTAAAATTTGCTACTGTTGTTGCTAGTGATGCTTTTTTGCTGCCGCATACAGGTAACATTGTTAATTGCTATTGCTGTTGTTATTGTTTTTGTTGTTGCTTCTGCTGCTGCTAGTGATGATGATGATTATTATATGTTTGTTGTTTGCAGTAAAGCTATTTATGATATGACGGCTGTTGACTGTTTATTCTTGAATTTTGAATAATTGTTGTTGCTGATGCTGCTGATGATAAAAATACTGATTATGGAGATATCGATGATGATGATTAGGTTTATTATTTTGGGCACGTTTATGAAAGCTGTCATGACTGCATAGTCAATATCAACTCCTTAGAATATTCTTTAATCCATAGGTATTAGAAGGTTATTATATTATAATGGACCAGTGATAGTACAATTATTCAAAATACCCAGACATAATCCCCTCAAAAATGGCTCAAATAAAAATTGTCACAGAATGTGAGCCCATTCAAGGTAATTTGGAGTCATTTTTTCTGAATAAAACTTATTACAATTTTACCATTAAAGGGCCAGTGACAAAAATATAATGGACAAATACTTGTAAATTCAGTAAATACCTTTATTTATGTTGATACCATACTAAATACAAAAAAGTCAATTAAACAAAAACATTTTACATTGATACCATATTAAATAGAAAAAAAAAAAAAAATAGATTTTAAATTGAAACTATATAAAATAGAAAAAAATAAAATAAATAATATTTTACACTTAAATGATATACTAGGAGTGACCTTCATATCCTCTTATAAACAAAAAATACAGATCAAATTATGTTTAAACAGTAAAAATATATCCTTATAAACCAAGTAAAATAGTATGCTTGTAGAAGAATTTGCCTAATTGGACATTTTATTTTTAGAAACAGTGACAAAATAGATAGAACAAATGCTTGTAAATACTTTTATTTTACATTGATACCATATTAAAAAGAAAAAATAATAAAACAAAATTTTTCATTGAAACAATATTAAATAGAAAAAAATAATAAAATAAGATTTTGCATTTTAACCATATTACATAGAAAAAAAGTTAATAAAACAAATACAAAAATTTACATTATATTAAATAAAAAAAATAAAACTAATACATGTAGAAACAATACGAGTTGTTCATCAACTATCATGTTTAAACAGTAAAAAATCCATATAAATCAAGCCAACATCAGGCTTTTAGAATTTACCTAATTTGACATTTTGTTGTTAAAAACTGCTTGTAATGATTGGTTAACCAAATATGCTGCGAGCCAGCTACCCCAACCCTAACTCAATTTGAATTGAGGGGGGAGGTAGGGAGAATCCAAAGCTCAAACCAGCCAAAAGTGTTTCTCCGCCCCCTGGCTTGATGTTAAAAGTCAATAAATAAAATCATACCAGTAATGTATGCAGTACATTTCTCTTAACTTATTACACGTTTACAAGATATCTTTTTCAAAACGTGATTGTATTTCATTTACAATCTTGCTTTATGGCGTAGTATCCACGTTGTGCCATCTTCTTGTAGTATCCTCTGTTGACTGAGGGACTCTACATAACAATGCAGAGTCCCTGTCTTGGTTGACCTCGCAAATAGAAAAAGAGAAAACAATTAGAAAGTTCTTAAAAAGGGATAAACAAACATTTTCATTAATCGGGAAGAGAGTGGTGTTCACACGAATCTTTGGACTAGAAAATACTTCTTTGCAAACGAAGGATAAAAAGTAACGGCACCAGCCTTTTCCTACTCTCCTATTCAATTCATAGTGGTTTCAGTTCACATATTCTACACCACTTTCACCAAACAGAGCGTCTAAAAGCCGCCTATCCTTTAACCATCCATTGTAACACTCGGCAAAAAGAGGAGAAGAATTATTATGCAGACAGCGCAAATTTCATTCCACATTTTGTCTGCATAATCGGACCCATTCAGAGATTGTTTTTGTCAGGAAGAAAGTGATATGCTAGTCTATATGACAGGCCTGATGCTAAATCACCTCCCCGGTAGGAAAAACCTACCGTCGCCCGGAAGGCATTCAACACGGTGCAGCCCTTATGCCATTCTTATTGTTATCAATGAACATAACACAATCATCCCACTTGCACGAGTGTTGAAATAATAAAGCCAAATGAAGACTCCTAGACGATGTCGAGATCCGGAGGATAAGTTTATGTGAACCTAGCCATACTTAAAATGAATGAATGGAGAGATTACTTTCCTTGTCAGCAAATTAGCATTCATCTGATATAGTCCAGGAAAACTGGTTAGGTGAACCGGTTGCCGTACACAACTGAAATATTGTTGAAAAACGGCGTTAAACCTGGTGACAATAAGTCACATAAAAACATAAAAACAAATCATATGGACCAGAAAGAAATATAAAAAGAACTTACCATTTTCAATGTACTGGCTGGTTCCCAAGCGCATCCACATAACACCATCTTCCCATTGTATCCACGTTGTGCCGTCTTCTAATAGTATCCACATTGTGCCATCTTCCTGTAGTATCCTCAGTTGACCTCGCAAAACAGAAAACACAATAGCAGTTAGAATGTGATCAAAAACAGCAATCCGGGTTCGACTCCCGGTCGCGGCAGGTCATACCCTTCTATGAAAATTGACAAAAATGTCAATTCCCTCCATATGTGGGGAAGTTGTCGGCTGTTTGTAGAAGGGGAAGTTAGTACTGGTTTGTATACAATCCATCAATACATCCATCCAAATGGCAATGGAGCCAATATATTCAATGATGCATTATTACACATGCTCAGTCTACCTTAAAATGTGACACTTCCTGATATATTGATACGAAACTAGGCAACCATCAAGTAAACCATAATTTCAAACCTGTTCCACACAATATTCATTCTTAGTGGAAGTGTCCAAAAACAGTTTAACCAAGATTCCTTACTTACGACCTCCTGCAGAGCACAACCATGCTTTACATACCAATGCTATGGTCCAACTTGCTCCTAAATACACGGCCAGCGAAGTACTTGTACCCGGTAAGAGGGCCTACGTCACAAATTGGGATACAGAAGGGAATTAACCAACTAGTAGAAAAAACAAAAAATCCAATTGAGCGTAAGGAACCAATGTAATACACACCTATATAGTGCACTACGGGGGAAACAGACCCACAGAAAATCCACAGGCAGACAGATCTGGATTGTGAATATAGCAATGAATATTCATAGTAAGGCTTTCCATGACAAAGATGAAGAATAGTGATGTGAATGTATGTGAAGGTGAGTGTGTGAGTGTATTGTGTGAGTGTGTGACTAGATTAACATACCTGAAAATGCATGAACACATGAATCTATGGACCAGAAAATGTGTAATTTACAAACTAAGAATAAAAAGTAACGGCACCAGCCTTTTCCTACTCTCCTATTCAATTCATAGTGGCATCAGTTCACATATTCTAAGCCGGAGTCGAGGTCCGGAAGATACGCTTATGAGAACCTAGCCATACTTAAAATGAATGAATGGAGAGATTACTTTCCTTGTCCGCAAATTAGCATTCATCTGATAGGTTTCATATGAACCAGAAAGAAATATATAAAGACCTTACCATTTTCAATGTGCTACCTGGTTCCCAAAGGAATCCACATAACACCATCTTCCCATTGTATCCTCGTTGTGCCATCTTCTTGTAGTATCCTCTGTTGACTGAGGGACTCTACATAACAATGCAGAGTCCCTGTCTTGGTTGACCTCGCAAATAGAAAAAGAGAAAACAATTAGAAAGTTCTTAAAAAGGGATAAACAAACATTTTCATTAATCGGGAAGAGAGTGGTGTTCACACGAATCTTTGGACTAGAAAATACTTCTTTGCAAACGAAGGATAAAAAGTAACGGCACCAGCCTTTTCCTACTCTCCTATTCAATTCATAGTGGTTTCAGTTCACATATTCTACACCACTTTCACCAAACAGAGCGTCTAAAAGCCGCCTATCCTTTAACCATCCATTGTAACACTCGGCAAAAAGAGGAGAAGAATTATTATGCAGACAGCGCAAATTTCATTCCACATTTTGTCTGCATAATCGGACCCATTCAGAGATTGTTTTTGTCAGGAAGAAAGTGATATGCTAGTCTATATGACAGGCCTGATGCTAAATCACCTCCCCGGTAGGAAAAACCTACCGTCGCCCGGAAGGCATTCAACACGGTGCAGCCCTTATGCCATTCTTATTGTTATCAATGAACATAACACAATCATCCCACTTGCACGAGTGTTGAAATAATAAAGCCAAATGAAGACTCCTAGACGATGTCGAGATCCGGAGGATAAGTTTATGTGAACCTAGCCATACTTAAAATGAATGAATGGAGAGATTACTTTCCTTGTCAGCAAATTAGCATTCATCTGATATAGTCCAGGAAAACTGGTTAGGTGAACCGGTTGCCGTACACAACTGAAATATTGTTGAAAAACGGCGTTAAACCTGGTGACAATAAGTCACATAAAAACATAAAAACAAATCATATGGACCAGAAAGAAATATAAAAAGAACTTACCATTTTCAATGTACTGGCTGGTTCCCAAGCGCATCCACATAACACCATCTTCCCATTGTATCCACGTTGTGCCGTCTTCTAATAGTATCCACATTGTGCCATCTTCCTGTAGTATCCTCAGTTGACCTCGCAAAACAGAAAACACAATAGCAGTTAGAATGTGATCAAAAACAGCAATCCGGGTTCGACTCGCGGTCGCGGCAGGTCATACCCTTCTATGAAAATTGACAAAAATGTCAATTCCCTCCATATGTGGGGAAGTTGTCGGCTGTTTGTAGAAGGGGAAGTTAGTACTGGTTTGTATACAATCCATCAATACATCCATCCAAATGGCAATGGAGCCAATATATTCAATGATGCATTATTACACATGCTCAGTCTACCTTAAAATGTGACACTTCCTGATATATTGATACGAAACTAGGCAACCATCAAGTAAACCATAATTTCAAACCTGTTCCACACAATATTCATTCTTAGTGGAAGTGTCCAAAAACAGTTTAACCAAGATTCCTTACTTACGACCTCCTGCAGAGCACAACCATGCTTTACATACCAATGCTATGGTCCAACTTGCTCCTAAATACACGGCCAGCGAAGTACTTGTACCCGGTAAGAGGGCCTACGTCACAAATTGGGATACAGAAGGGAATTAACCAACTAGTAGAAAAAACAAAAAATCCAATTGAGCGTAAGGAACCAATGTAATACACACCTATATAGTGCACTACGGGGGAAACAGACCCACAGAAAATCCACAGGCAGACAGATCTGGATTGTGAATATAGCAATGAATATTCATAGTAAGGCTTTCCATGACAAAAGATGAAGAATAGTGATGTGAATGTATGTGAAGGTGAGTGTGTGAGTGTATTGTGTGAGTGTGTGACTAGATTAACATACCTGAAAATGCATGAACACATGAATCTATGGACCAGAAAATGTGTAATTTACAAACTAAGAATAAAAAGTAACGGCACCAGCCTTTTCCTACTCTCCTATTCAATTCATAGTGGCATCAGTTCACATATTCTAAGCCGGAGTCGAGGTCCGGAAGATACGCTTATGAGAACCTAGCCATACTTAAAATGAATGAATGGAGAGATTACTTTCCTTGTCCGCAAATTAGCATTCATCTGATAGGTTTCATATGAACCAGAAAGAAATATATAAAGACCTTACCATTTTCAATGTGCTACCTGGTTCCCAAAGGAATCCACATAACACCATCTTCCCATTGTATCCTCGTTGTGCCATCTTCTTGTAGTATCCTCTGTTGACTGAGGGACTCTACATAACAATGCAGAGTCCCTGTTCTGGTTGACCTCGCAAATAGAAAAAGAGAAAACAATTAGAAAGTTCTTAAAAAGGGATAAACAAACATTTTCATTAATCGGGAAGAGAGTTGTGTTCACACGAATCTTTGGACTAGAAAATACTTCTTTGCAAACGAAGGATAAAAAGTAACGGCACCAGCCTTTTCCTACTCTCCTATTCAATTCATAGTGGTTTCAGTTCACATATTCTACACCACTTTCACCAAACAGAGCGTCTAAAAGCCGCCTATCCTTTAACCATCCATTGTAACACTCGGCAAAAAGAGGAGAAAATTATTATGCAGACAGCGCAAATTTCATTCCACATTTTGTCTGCATAATCGGACCCATTCAGAGATTGTTTTTGTCAGGAAGAAAGTGATATGCTAGTCTATATGACAGGCCTGATGCTAAATCACCTCCCCGGTAGGAAAAACCTACCGTCGCCCGGAAGGCATTCAACACGGTGCAGCCCTTATGCCATTCTTATTGTTATCAATGAACATAACACAATCATCCCACTTGCACGAGTGTTGAAATAATAAAGCCAAATGAAGACTCCTAGACGATGTCGAGATCCGGAGGATAAGTTTATGTGAACCTAGCCATACTTAAAATGAATGAATGGAGAGATTACTTTCCTTGTCAGCAAATTAGCATTCATCTGATATAGTCCAGGAAAACTGGTTAGGTGAACCGGTTGCCGTACACAACTGAAATATTGTTGAAAAACGGCGTTAAACCTGGTGACAATAAGTCACGTAAAAACATAAAAACAAATCATATGGACCAGAAAGAAATATAAAAAGAACTTACCATTTTCAATGTACTGGCTGGTTCCCAAGCGCATCCACATAACACCATCTTCCCATTGTATCCACGTTGTGCCGTCTTCTAATAGTATCCACATTGTGCCATCTTCCTGTAGTATCCTCAGTTGACCTCGCAAAACAGAAAACACAATAGCAGTTAGAATGTGATCAAAAACAGCAATCCGGGTTCGACTCCCGGTCGCGGCAGGTCATACCCTTCTATGAAAATTTGACAAAAATGTCAATTCCCTCCATATGTGGGGAAGTTGTCGGCTGTTTGTAGAAGGGAAGTTAGTACTGGTTTGTATACAATCCATCAATACATCCATCCAAATGGCAATGGAGCCAATATATTCAATGATGCATTATTACACATGCTCAGTCTACCTTAAAATGTGACACTTCCTGATATATTGATACGAAACTAGGCAACCATCAAGTAAACCATAATTTCAAACCTGTTCCACACAATATTCATTCTTAGTGGAAGTGTCCAAAAACAGTTTAACCAAGATTCCTTACTTACGACCTCCTGCAGAGCACAACCATGCTTTACATACCAATGCTATGGTCCAACTTGCTCCTAAATACACGGCCAGCGAAGTACTTGTACCCGGTAAGAGGGCCTACGTCACAAATTGGGATACAGAAGGGAATTAACCAACTAGTAGAAAAAACAAAAAATCCAATTGAGCGTAAGGAACCAATGTAATACACACCTATATAGTGCACTACGGGGGAAACAGACCCACAGAAAATCCACAGGCAGACAGATCTGGATTGTGAATATAGCAATGAATATTCATAGTAAGGCTTTCCATGACAAAAGATGAAGAATAGTGATGTGAATGTATGTGAAGGTGAGTGTGTGAGTGTATTGTGTGAGTGTGTGACTAGATTAACATACCTGAAAATGCATGAACACATGAATCTATGGACCAGAAAATGTGTAATTTACAAACTAAGAATAAAAAGTAACGGCACCAGCCTTTTCCTACTCTCCTATTCAATTCATAGTGGCATCAGTTCACATATTCTAAGCCGGAGTCGAGGTCCGGAAGATACGCTTATGAGAACCTAGCCATACTTAAAATGAATGAATGGAGAGATTACTTTCCTTGTCCGCAAATTAGCATTCATCTGATAGGTTTCATATGAACCAGAAAGAAATATATAAAGACCTTACCATTTTCAATGTGCTACCTGGTTCCCAAAGGAATCCACATAACACCATCTTCCCATTGTATCCTCGTTGTGCCATCTTCTTGTAGTATCCTCTGTTGACTGAGGGACTCTACATAACAATGCAGAGTCCCTGTCTTGGTTGACCTCGCAAATAGAAAAAGAGAAAACAATTAGAAAGTTCTTAAAAAGGGATAAACAAACATTTTCATTAATCGGGAAGAGAGTTGTGTTCACACGAATCTTTGGACTAGAAAATACTTCTTTGCAAACGAAGGATAAAAAGTAACGGCACCAGCCTTTTCCTACTCTCCTATTCAATTCATAGTGGTTTCAGTTCACATATTCTACACCACTTTCACCAAACAGAGCGTCTAAAAGCCGCCTATCCTTTAACCATCCATTGTAACACTCGGCAAAAAGAGGAGAAGAATTATTATGCAGACAGCGCAAATTTCATTCCACATTTTGTCTGCATAATCGGACCCATTCAGAGATTGTTTTTGTCAGGAAGAAAGTGATATGCTAGTCTATATGACAGGCCTGATGCTAAATCACCTCCCCGGTAGGAAAAACCTACCGTCGCCCGGAAGGCATTCAACACGGTGCAGCCCTTATGCCATTCTTATTGTTATCAATGAACATAACACAATCATCCCACTTGCACGAGTGTTGAAATAATAAAGCCAAATGAAGACTCCTAGACGATGTCGAGATCCGGAGGATAAGTTTATGTGAACCTAGCCATACTTAAAATGAATGAATGGAGAGATTACTTTCCTTGTCAGCAAATTAGCATTCATCTGATATAGTCCAGGAAAACTGGTTAGGTGAACCGGTTGCCGTACATAACTGAAATATTGTTGAAAAACGGCGTTAAACCTGGTGACAATAAGTCACATAAAAACATAAAAACAAATCATATGGACCAGAAAGAAATATAAAAAGAACTTACCATTTTCAATGTACTGGCTGGTTCCCAAGCGCATCCACATAACACCATCTTCCCATTGTATCCACGTTGTGCCGTCTTCTAATAGTATCCACATTGTGCCATCTTCCTGTAGTATCCTCAGTTGACCTCGCAAAACAGAAAACACAATAGCAGTTAGAATGTGATCAAAAACAGCAATCCGGGTTCGACTCCCGGTCGCGGCAGGTCATACCCTTCTATGAAAATTGACAAAAATGTCAATTCCCTCCATATGTGGGGAAGTTGTCGGCTGTTTGTAGAAGGGGAAGTTAGTACTGGTTTGTATACAATCCATCAATACATCCATCCAAATGGCAATGGAGCCAATATATTCAATGATGCATTATTACACATGCTCAGTCTACCTTAAAATGTGACACTTCCTGAAATATTGATACGAAACTAGGCAACCATCAAGTAAACCATAATTTCAAACCTGTTCCACCACAATATTCATTCTTAGTGGAAGTGTCCAAAAACAGTTTAACCAAGATTCCTTACTTACGACCTCCTGCAGAGCACAACCATGCTTTACATACCAATGCTATGGTCCAACTTGCTCCTAAATACACGGCCAGCGAAGTACTTGTACCCGGTAAGAGGGCCTACGTCACAAATTGGGATACAGAAGGGAATTAACCAACAAGTAGAAAAAACAAAAAATCCAATTGAGCGTAAGGAACCAATGTAATACACACCTATATAGTGCACTACAGGGGAAACAGACCCACAGAAAATCCACAGGCAGACAGATCTGGATTGTGAATATAGCAATGAATATTCATAGTAAGGCTTTCCATGACAAAAGATGAAGAATAGTGATGTGAATGTATGTGAAGGTGAGTGTGTGAGTGTATTGTGTGAGTGTGTGACTAGATTAACATACCTGAAAATGCATGAACACATGAATCTATGGACCAGAAAATGTATAATTTACAAACTAAGAATAAAAAGTAACGGCACCAGCCTTTTCCTACTCTCCTATTCAATTCATAGTGGCATCAGTTCACATATTCTAAGCCGGAGTCGAGGTCCGGAAGATACGCTTATGAGAACCTAGCCATACTTAAAATGAATGAATGGAGAGATTACTTTCCTTGTCCGCAAATTAGCATTCATCTGATAGGTTTCATATGAACCAGAAAGAAATATATAAAGACCTTACCATTTTCAATGTGCTACCTGGTTCCCAAAGGAATCCACATAACACCATCTTCCCATTGTATCCTCGTTGTGCCATCTTCTTGTAGTATCCTCTGTTGACTGAGGGACTCTACATAACAATGCAGAGTCCCTGTCTTGGTTGACCTCGCAAATAGAAAAAGAGAAAACAATTAGAAAGTTCTTAAAAAGGGATAAACAAACATTTTCATTAATCGGGAAGAGAGTGGTGTTCACACGAATCTTTGGACTAGAAAATACTTCTTTGCAAACGAAGGATAAAAAGTAACGGCACCAGCCTTTTCCTACTCTCCTATTCAATTCATAGTGGTTTCAGTTCACATATTCTACACCACTTTCACCAAACAGAGCGTCTAAAAGCCGCCTATCCTTTAACCATCCATTGTAACACTCGGCAAAAAGAGGAGAAGAATTATTATGCAGACAGCGCAAATTTCATTCCACATTTTGTCTGCATAATCGGACCCATTCAGAGATTGTTTTTGTCAGGAAGAAAGTGATATGCTAGTCTATATGACAGGCCTGATGCTAAATCACCTCCCCGGTAGGAAAAACCTACCGTCGCCCGGAAGGCATTCAACACGGTGCAGCCCTTATGCCATTCTTATTGTTATCAATGAACATAACACAATCATCCCACTTGCACGAGTGTTGAAATAATAAAGCCAAATGAAGACTCCTAGACGATGTCGAGATCCGGAGGATAAGTTTATGTGAACCTAGCCATACTTAAAATGAATGAATGGAGAGATTACTTTCCTTGTCAGCAAATTAGCATTCATCTGATATAGTCCAGGAAAACTGGTTAGGTGAACCGGTTGCCGTACACAACTGAAATATTGTTGAAAAACGGCGTTAAACCTGGTGACAATAAGTCACATAAAAACATAAAAACAAATCATATGGACCAGAAAGAAATATAAAAAGAACTTACCATTTTCAATGTACTGGCTGGTTCCCAAGCGCATCCACATAACACCATCTTCCCATTGTATCCACGTTGTGCCGTCTTCTAATAGTATCCACATTGTGCCATCTTCCTGTAGTATCCTCAGTTGACCTCGCAAAACAGAAAACACAATAGCAGTTAGAATGTGATCAAAAACAGCAATCCGGGTTCGACTCCCGGTCGCGGCAGGTCATACCCTTCTATGAAAATTGACAAAAATGTCAATTCCCTCCATATGTGGGGAAGTTGTCGGCTGTTTGTAGAAGGGGAAGTTAGTACTGGTTTGTATACAATCCATCAATACATCCATCCAAATGGCAATGGAGCCAATATATTCAATGATGCATTATTACACATGCTCAGTCTACCTTAAAATGTGACACTTCCTGATATATTGATACGAAACTAGGCAACCATCAAGTAAACCATAATTTCAAACCTGTTCCACACAATATTCATTCTTAGTGGAAGTGTCCAAAAACAGTTTAACCAAGATTCCTTACTTACGACCTCCTGCAGAGCACAACCATGCTTTACATACCAATGCTATGGTCCAACTTGCTCCTAAATACACGGCCAGCGAAGTACTTGTACCCGGTAAGAGGGCCTACGTCACAAATTGGGATACAGAAGGGAATTAACCAACAAGTAGAAAAAACAAAAAATCCAATTGAGCGTAAGGAACCAATGTAATACACACCTATATAGTGCACTACGGGGGAAACAGACCCACAGAAAATCCACAGGCAGACAGATCTGGATTGTGAATATAGCAATGAATATTCATAGTAAGGCTTTCCATGACAAAAGATGAAGAATAGTGATGTGAATGTATGTGAAGGTGAGTGTGTGAGTGTATTGTGTGAGTGTGTGACTAGATTAACATACCTGAAAATGCATGAACACATGAATCTATGGACCAGAAAATGTGTAATTTACAAACTAAGAATAAAAAGTAACGGCACCAGCCTTTTCCTACTCTCCTATTCAATTCATAGTGGCATCAGTTCACATATTCTAAGCCGGAGTCGAGGTCCGGAAGATACGCTTATGAGAACCTAGCCATACTTAAAATGAATGAATGGAGAGATTACTTTCCTTGTCCGCAAATTAGCATTCATCTGATAGGTTTCATATGAACCAGAAAGAAATATATAAAGACCTTACCATTTTCAATGTGCTACCTGGTTCCCAAAGGAATCCACATAACACCATCTTCCCATTGTATCCTCGTTGTGCCATCTTCTTGTAGTATCCTCTGTTGACTGAGGGACTCTACATAACAATGCAGAGTCCCTGTCTTGGTTGACCTCGCAAATAGAAAAAGAGAAAACAATTAGAAAGTTCTTAAAAAGGGATAAACAAACATTTTCATTAATCGGGAAGAGAGTGGTGTTCACACGAATCTTTGGACTAGAAAATACTTCTTTGCAAACGAAGGATAAAAAGTAACGGCACCAGCCTTTTCCTACTCTCCTATTCAATTCATAGTGGTTTCAGTTCACATATTCTACACCACTTTCACCAAACAGAGCGTCTAAAAGCCGCCTATCCTTTAACCATCCATTGTAACACTCGGCAAAAAGAGGAGAAGAATTATTATGCAGACAGCGCAAATTTCATTCCACATTTTGTCTGCATAATCGGACCCATTCAGAGATTGTTTTTGTCAGGAAGAAAGTGATATGCTAGTCTATATGACAGGCCTGATGCTAAATCACCTCCCCGGTAGGAAAAACCTACCGTCGCCCGGAAGGCATTCAACACGGTGCAGCCCTTATGCCATTCTTATTGTTATCAATGAACATAACACAATCATCCCACTTGCACGAGTGTTGAAATAATAAAGCCAAATGAAGACTCCTAGACGATGTCGAGATCCGGAGGATAAGTTTATGTGAACCTAGCCATACTTAAAATGAATGAATGGAGAGATTACTTTCCTTGTCAGCAAATTAGCATTCATCTGATATAGTCCAGGAAAACTGGTTAGGTGAACCGGTTGCCGTACATAACTGAAATATTGTTGAAAAACGGCGTTAAACCTGGTGACAATAAGTCACATAAAAACATAAAAACAAATCATATGGACCAGAAAGAAATATAAAAAGAACTTACCATTTTCAATGTACTGGCTGGTTCCCAAGCGCATCCACATAACACCATCTTCCCATTGTATCCACGTTGTGCCGTCTTCTAATAGTATCCACATTGTGCCATCTTCCTGTAGTATCCTCAGTTGACCTCGCAAAACAGAAAACACAATAGCAGTTAGAATGTGATCAAAAACAGCAATCCGGGTTCGACTCCCGGTCGCGGCAGGTCATACCCTTCTATGAAAATTGACAAAAATGTCAATTCCCTCCATATGTGGGGAAGTTGTCGGCTGTTTGTAGAAGGGGAAGTTAGTACTGGTTTGTATACAATCCATCAATACATCCATCCAAATGGCAATGGAGCCAATATATTCAATGATGCATTATTACACATGCTCAGTCTACCTTAAAATGTGACACTTCCTGATATATTGATACGAAACTAGGCAACCATCAAGTAAACCATAATTTCAAACCTGTTCCACACAATATTCATTCTTAGTGGAAGTGTCCAAAAACAGTTTAACCAAGATTCCTTACTTACGACCTCCTGCAGAGCACAACCATGCTTTACATACCAATGCTATGGTCCAACTTGCTCCTAAATACACGGCCAGCGAAGTACTTGTACCCGGTAAGAGGGCCTACGTCACAAATTGGGATACAGAAGGGAATTAACCAACTAGTAGAAAAAACAAAAAATCCAATTGAGCGTAAGGAACCAATGTAATACACACCTATATAGTGCACTACGGGGGAAACAGACCCACAGAAAATCCACAGGCAGACAGATCTGGATTGTGAATATAGCAATGAATATTCATAGTAAGGCTTTCCATGACAAAAGATGAAGAATAGTGATGTGAATGTATGTGAAGGTGAGTGTGTGAGTGTATTGTGTGAGTGTGTGACTAGATTAACATACCTGAAAATGCATGAACACATGAATCTATGGACCAGAAAATGTGTAATTTACAAACTAAGAATAAAAAGTAACGGCACCAGCCTTTTCCTACTCTCCTATTCAATTCATAGTGGCATCAGTTCACATATTCTAAGCCGGAGTCGAGGTCCGGAAGATACGCTTATGAGAACCTAGCCATACTTAAAATGAATGAATGGAGAGATTACTTTCCTTGTCCGCAAATTAGCATTCATCTGATAGGTTTCATATGAACCAGAAAGAAATATATAAAGACCTTACCATTTTCAATGTGCTACCTGGTTCCCAAAGGAATCCACATAACACCATCTTCCCATTGTATCCTCGTTGTGCCATCTTCTTGTAGTATCCTCTGTTGACTGAGGGACTCTACATAACAATGCAGAGTCCCTGTCTTGGTTGACCTCGCAAATAGAAAAAGAGAAAACAATTAGAAAGTTCTTAAAAAGGGATAAACAAACATTTTCATTAATCGGGAAGAGAGTGGTGTTCACACGAATCTTTGGACTAGAAAATACTTCTTTGCAAACGAAGGATAAAAAGTAACGGCACCAGCCTTTTCCTACTCTCCTATTCAATTCATAGTGGTTTCAGTTCACATATTCTACACCACTTTCACCAAACAGAGCGTCTAAAAGCCGCCTATCCTTTAACCATCCATTGTAACACTCGGCAAAAAGAGGAGAAGAATTATTATGCAGACAGCGCAAATTTCATTCCACATTTTGTCTGCATAATCGGACCCATTCAGAGATTGTTTTTGTCAGGAAGAAAGTGATATGCTAGTCTATATGACAGGCCTGATGCTAAATCACCTCCCCGGTAGGAAAAACCTACCGTCGCCCGGAAGGCATTCAACACGGTGCAGCCCTTATGCCATTCTTATTGTTATCAATGAACATAACACAATCATCCCACTTGCACGAGTGTTGAAATAATAAAGCCAAATGAAGACTCCTAGACGATGTCGAGATCCGGAGGATAAGTTTATGTGAACCTAGCCATACTTAAAATGAATGAATGGAGAGATTACTTTCCTTGTCAGCAAATTAGCATTCATCTGATATAGTCCAGGAAAACTGGTTAGGTGAACCGGTTGCCGTACACAACTGAAATATTGTTGAAAAACGGCGTTAAACCTGGTGACAATAAGTCACATAAAAACATAAAAACAAATCATATGGACCAGAAAGAAATATAAAAAGAACTTACCATTTTCAATGTACTGGCTGGTTCCCAAGCGCATCCACATAACACCATCTTCCCATTGTATCCACGTTGTGCCGTCTTCTAATAGTATCCACATTGTGCCATCTTCCTGTAGTATCCTCAGTTGACCTCGCAAAACAGAAAACACAATAGCAGTTAGAATGTGATCAAAAACAGCAATCCGGGTTCGACTCCCGGTCGCGGCAGGTCATACCCTTCTATGAAAATTGACAAAAATGTCAATTCCCTCCATATGTGGGGAAGTTGTCGGCTGTTTGTAGAAGGGGAAGTTAGTACTGGTTTGTATACAATCCATCAATACATCCATCCAAATGGCAATGGAGCCAATATATTCAATGATGCATTATTACACATGCTCAGTCTACCTTAAAATGTGACACTTCCTGATATATTGATACGAAACTAGGCAACCATCAAGTAAACCATAATTTCAAACCTGTTCCACACAATATTCATTCTTAGTGGAAGTGTCCAAAAACAGTTTAACCAAGATTCCTTACTTACGACCTCCTGCAGAGCACAACCATGCTTTACATACCAATGCTATGGTCCAACTTGCTCCTAAATACACGGCCAGCGAAGTACTTGTACCCGGTAAGAGGGCCTACGTCACAAATTGGGATACAGAAGGGAATTAACCAACTAGTAGAAAAAACAAAAAATCCAATTGAGCGTAAGGAACCAATGTAATACACACCTATATAGTGCACTACGGGGGAAACAGACCCACAGAAAATCCACAGGCAGACAGATCTGGATTGTGAATATAGCAATGAATATTCATAGTAAGGCTTTCCATGACAAAAGATGAAGAACAGTGATGTGAATGTATACCAGAAAATGCATGAACACATGAATCTATGTACTTGAAAGAAAGATAACAAATACTGACATTTTTCATGCGCTGGCTGGTTCCCAAGGGCATCCACATTGTGTCATCTTCCCATAGTATCCACATTGTGCCATCTTCCTGTAGTATCCTCAGTTGACCTCGCTAAATAGAAAATATGTATAATAGCAATTAGAATGTGATTAAAAACAGGATAAATAACATTTTCGTTGGTAAATTAGTTTGCGGGACCATTCATCCATCCAACAAACACAAATTCTAATTGTGTATAAGGAACCTATGTAGCACGCATCCATATAGTGCACTAAAGGGGCAGCAGAATCACAGAAAAAACACAGACAGACAGATCTAGATTATGATTAAAGCAGTGAATATTCATAGTAAGTCCATTTCATGACAAAAGGTGAAGAATGAACATATTTGTAAATTAAAGATAGAAAATTACTAACGTTTGTAAAGCGCTGGTAATTAAGGTCATCCACATATCACCATCTTCCCATGATATCCACATTGTGCCATTTTCCCACAGTATCCACATTTTGCCATCATTTGACTTCAGAAAGAAGTGAAAAACAATTAGAATATGAACCAGACAGGATAAATACACATTTTGATTACATCAGAACTGAGTTTGTGAGCTTGCGGTAAAATCAATTATTTAATGTGCAATATGACACATGTTATATTTTATGATCAAAGCCATGAATTTTCAAAGTAAGGCATTTTATGACAAGAGATGAGGAATTAAGACATAAATGTGTCTTATAGTGTTGCAAGTGTTTGTGTGTGTGATGTATATGTAAGCATGTGAATCACGGGAGGTACTTCTGAATAAACGCTAACATAGATACAAAATTTGACTCAAATCAACCGTTCATAAATTTAGCTTTCCAAGTATTGCTGAGAGCAGGAAATATAAAAAAAATGTTATTATATCAACATCACAAACATTCAGACTGCAACCACATCCTCAAGAAAATATCATTCAAAAATGAAGGATAAAAAAAATAACCAAAAAGTATTATGCTTGTTTCTCTCATGTTAGTTTTGTTTTTAACCAAAATGATAGAATAAAGTGATATATTTAATTTTCAGTTTAGACAAAATTGCTGAATGATATAAGGTTCGCTTACTTCAAATATCGTCCCTTGATTGTCTCTTTTTCTGTATGTCCTCGAATTTATTTCATTTACACTATCTTTGATCTTGAGGCTTGTGAAGCATACAACTACCTGCATTATCGTACTCTTTGTGACCTTTTCGTGAAAATAATAAATTGATGAAGATAAACAGACACACATTCTCAATGGAAATACAAGTACTATAGTGCATGTTTAATCAAAATTTGTCCAATAATTCTTGTAATAAAATCACAGGTACCGGTCAATGTGGTAAAATTAATGAAACACTGTTTAATAGAGAATACTTAAGAAAATGTTTATCGGATGAAAAAATAGATGCCATACATCGAGCACATTTTAAAGCACAAGTTTACCTAAAGTTTATTGTTTATCTTCCATGATAAAGCTTTTTTGGTCTAACCTAATCATCACCATCCTTTAATGAATATGTAAAAAGTAATTAGACTGGACTATCACTGGAGTATCGATTCATGCAAACATGATAAAATAATTCAAATTTTACTAACATCAACAAATGCACCACGAGTATGTATACAAATTATAATCATTTAAATTAATATCAACAGTTGTTTAAAAAAAAATGTAAAATGTATTCATAAAATAAAGCGACGAATAAGATATATCTATTGAATAATACACACCACGTGGTTGAAACAATAAATGTATAATTCCCAAAACACTTCCTTTCATTGTGTTTTACTTGTCACTAATGCGGTTGCCCGCGAAAAATTCACTCAAAACTAACCACGCCTTTGGGTATCTGAACACAATTAGTACCACGTGACTTCTTTTTTCTTAATCCCTTTATCGTTACAATGAAGCGTTCGCCAAGAAACACGTTTTTCGTGTAAATCAATCCTTCCGATTCCTCGCGTGTAAACACATTAGCAACAACAATAATGTACATGTACACCGACTCTGTAATTATAATAAAACAACTGACGACCAAAACTTTTTGCGTACTGGTTAAAATATTTTTAACGAAATGTCTTTATACCTTAGATAAATATAAAGTAATTTCATGCTCAATTCAAGAAGTTAATTTACCAGATACAAACAATAACAGTCTTACCCTGTGAGTGTTCATAGACTGTATCGAAAAGTATGGAGATGACACGGTAATTAATACACAAATATCTTTACATAGCTATACATAAGCCAACACCGGCTTTTCATAGACGCAGACCAAGGTCAACAACAATGTGAAAATTTGAACGAAATGCAATTCCATTTACTAACTATTCATTTAGCATAATAAATACATTAGATTCCTCATAATGCAACAACAACACAAAGACGCTAAGGAAAACCCTTAAACTGAGTGTAACTTAACTCAAATAATATCCGACCTGCGTACGAAATGTTGTGGAACAAACCCATAAAACTAGCTAAACATTTACCAAACCTCCATCAGAAAGAAATCACATTACGTACAAAACAAAAATATCAAAAATGAATAAATTCTTACCTCAATTCTTTGAGCATAATAATTATTTAACGTATTATAAAACAACGTGTTGTCTTTCCAACGTATTACGTCTGTGCGCGAATTTACTTCCCAGCACCAAACCTATATAGAGCTAAATTGCCACACCCAATATCGAGAATAACAAAACCCAGGGAATTCTCGTGGAATTCTGGACAAAAATATCGTACGATACTCAATTTATCCTAACACATACTGAGGCTCGTACACGTGGATTTATAAAAAATACCACTTGAATCAAGGTTACAAAAATATTTACTTACTTGTTACTGAAGCGAGTTAAATATAAATTATATGAAAATGCTAAATTCAAAATGCAAATAATAATGCCCTATCTTTGCAAAACAATAATCCAACAATTTAGTCGAAAATATCATGATAACAATCTGATGCAATAATTTCCCATCTTTACGTTGGTTAAAATTTGAGGCCCGACTATGCACTTTGTGACAGTCCTTTGTAAGACATTCTCTGAATACCGTACGCTCTAAATTCCGGAAACCGGACGATCTTTCCGCATCACAGACTTTAAACTGTTCTTCATTTTTGTTCAGAATATCCGAATATTCCGGACACCGACATTTTCAAGGTATCAAAATTTTGTGAAGGGTCCACATTATTGTTGAAACAATATGATTTTGCCCCCCATTAACAAACGTGTCAAGCATCTATTGTTTACTTTAAGTGCTCATGTGTAATAATAGCTAAAGCGTAAACTATTAACCAATCATTGGTATCAAGATTGTCTAGAATTTTAAGATTATTCATTTCTTAATACTCTTAATCAGATATATTAAATTTTGAATCGTAAAGCATTTTGTTGAGTTTGCAAAATACTAACGACTTAATATTATACATAATCACTACAATTACGATATACACTTTCAATGTAACACACACACATACATACAAATATCATTGGTCTATTGAATACCTCTCGGAATACCGGAAATCTCTGAAAACCGGACTTTTGATCCGGTCCGGACAGAGTCTGGTATTCAGAGGTTACACTGTACATGCAAATTTTCGGCGCAAGCCAGGTTTTTTTATTTAAAAGACTGGTGTAGATTTTACTAGAACAATTTTTGGTTTCAAAATTGTGTTGGTCACTGTTGGTGAGGTGTCAGCTGGATACTACATAAACAAGCAGTCATGTGGTAAAGTTTCTGATTCAATGTTTATTGTTCGTAATTGTTGATGAAATCATGACATATAACAATAGTTTCACAGAAATACAAAGATTATACAAATAATACATGATTAAGTAATTAGTTGTACACAATATTACACAATAAGACATTTTGAACGCTTTAAAATCCGGACCAATATTTAACTGAAATCACTAACGCACGTGAATAATTCTAAATAAAATTTAAGCGAATTGCAAAGCAACTTTCCAGTAATCCAATGAAAATTTAAAAAATATATATTAGCAAAGAAGTCAAATTAGCTACCAGCGAACAACAGCAAAAATTGTTTATGTTTCAAGTGATAATTCGTGTTTGTTTACACTCGCCACCAAATGAATGTCATATGGGCGAGCATTCACTATCTTTAACAAAATAACTTTCTTGAAATGTAGACGACAATAAAGTTTTAACAATATATGATGACAACTGGTTATTTTAATGATAGTTTGTATGTGCGTCGATATTTTAACTTGTCGCATAAAATCAACATGTAGGCAATATTTTGACCATCTTGTTTTAATTTGACTATATTGGGGTGGAAGATCATTATTGTAAAGTTAATAGCTGTATGATATTGCTGCAGTCTGTATACTGTAAGTTGAACATATACATGTACAACTTTTCTAGGCAGGCCACATTGTTTTCGTCAAATGTTTGGTTGTAAAGTATACGGGTTTGAGAAGAGTATGTACCGTATTTTTCTTCAAAATTGAAATTCTTTCATAATTTAAGACTTTTGTCCACTTTGGAAAAAGGTTACCAAATGTCTTAATCGTACAATAAGTTACCATAGCGACCAGATATGTACTTAGAGCTGGGCTTATTAAAATCATCCATATCTGATTCAATAATGTTTCCCCCTTCAAAAAGAGAATCCAGTTCACTATTAGCATTACATATCAGTATTACGTTTAAAACCTTCATCAACGCTTAATGTCTGATCTCTATTGAATGTGATTTCACTGTATTTTGTGTTATCCGATGCTTCAAATCTTCGATCGAATTTTACCTCAGTATTATACGCATCCAAGCCCAACCTGTAACATCTCTCAATATTGAGGAAGGCTCCTCCGTCGTCCAGTGGTTATGGCCTGCGGGTAGTAATCACCAGTCCCTAACCGCTGTGAGTTCAAATCCCATCTGGGACCATTCAAATTTCGCACCTATGGAAGCTGTCCAGATAGCTTACGGAAAGCCAGTAGTTCTTCTCAAGTGTACATCTGTGGTCTTCCTCCACTGGAAAAGCTTGAAAAGCCATCAAATGACTCGGATCGTTGGCGCGACATAAGCCCCAGTGAAAAAAATGTTGCGATTGCAAAAAGAATAGGTTGTTATTTTCACTAGTATCAACATTATACAGTAAAACTTCGTTATTACGAGCATCGATATTACGAGCGCCTGACTTATCTCGAAGTGTTTTCGAGGTCCCGTCAATTTTTCAGTTATTAGTTTTGTATAATCTCAACCAACAGACAAATACTTCGTTATTACGAGCACCACGTTTATCTCGAGCAGTTACACTGTTCCGATGACTCCTCGAGATAACGGGGTTTTACTGTATATTAAATTACTATCATTATCATCATTATCCCGATTCATCATAATGCATCAGTGTAAAATCAGGATACTGCGAGCCGACTACCCCAACACAAACCAAAAATATTATCTTTTGTACACCCCCCTCATGGAGGGGAAAGTGGAGGTACGCGTGCAATAAGTTGCGAGTACAGTAACACAATGACATAACGTACAATTCGCCCTGGACCCCCAGCCTACTTGTTCAGTTTCCGCCTTCCTCCACTAGAAATCCTGGATCCGCCCATGAGAAGGTGACCATGCTGCAAACAGTATTGTGCACCTTACACATCCTGATTTTACTATTCAGTACAATATAATGTCAAACAAAATACTGTGTATTAAAACATAATGCATATAAATGACCATTTGATGAAAACAAAATTTGATTTCAATATCCTAATAAATTGGACTGAATCCGTCGGTGACTCAAACTGACCAAAACTACCCAAATGTACCAAAGCACGTGCAAATCGTCCTCACCGTACACATTTTCACCCTCCGTAATTCATTACGCGTAAAGACATACATTTCACGCTATTCTATCTGAAACGCGTGAAATTATCAATATCACTCAGAGCAAATCTGCAATACAAAGCAAAACATGAAATGAGAGTTTCTAATTTCGAAAAAACAAAAGATTCGAAACAATTTGCTTATGATCATGATTGTTATATCTACCATGTACTGTTACTCTAACATGCTTGCTGAAAAACCACGTCTACTATATTTAGACTGTAGTCTCGCAACTGTTTAACCAGTATTATCTAAACAGACAACAATGAATAAAAGCATTTCTTATCATATGAGCCCCTTACACAACAATATCCAAGACATATACTGAGCATTAAGCAAATATGTAATATATACAGTCCAACTCTGGATCAACTGAACGTGTCCTTATGAAACAGCTTTTTAATACAAAGTAAGAATGACTGCACGTGTTTCATTGAACAATTTTTAGGAAATACCTTTTAGTTTGAATCCGAATAAGAGGTGTTTTGTATCATGAGTTTTATTTATTCAACAAGACCACGCAGTTTATATATGTAACATGTATTCGGTGCATGAACTTATTAATTCCAAATTGCTTAATGCAGAGATTATCAAAATACATGCTTTTAAAGAAAACAATAATGAAGTCTGAATGCTATCGAAAAAAAAAATTGCAAGTACATGTATTATCTCTATTAAATACCCCCTTTGCTACGTGTCACCCCATGAGGACATCTATAAAGTGAAAATATTCAACATTGATTTGACATTAGATCATATCAACATTCGAATGAAAGGAGTTTCCGTAATTCCAAAGATAGATCTTACATCTGGTGTCTGGTCTCTTTAAACTAGGAATACCTTTCTTAAGACAGACACATCACCATTGCATACACAGAATAACAGGTTAACCACCTCGAAAGCTCTGTGTCCAAGGTTATAGAACTTGAGATCGGTCTCCGATCTCAAATTCTCATATTGTATCCTTCAATGTTTCTAACTTAATTATTTCTAAACAATGAAGATTTCAATCCTAAGTTATTCTGCCAGCTAAAATGATCTGATAACGTATTTAATCATTACACTGCAATATCTTTCAAATCAGAATGCTTCACTTACAAAATTGAGATATGAGCTCGGAGATTGTTCTCAAGGTTTACAACCTCGAGCCTTGGTTTCAATCGTTTGCCTGAATGGATTAACTTTCATCTGTGTAAATCTCAGATTGTCATACTGATGAAAATTAGACTTAGATACGAAAAGAAAAATGGGAAAAAATGCAAAATACCTACAAAGTAAAACCTCAAATAGCGACCACCTCAATATTTCGACAACCTTGTTATAAAGTCCGCTTATTTCAGACCGGTTTCAATAACTCCTATAATTCAATCTGATAATGAAATCATTTTCCCGATTTTTGGGTCCCGAAAGAGGTCACATTAACGAGGTTTACTCTGATTATTTTGTGAATTTAATGTTACATGCTTGACAACATGCACGGCATGAATTAGTTAAGATAGCCACTGTTTCGTATTCTGCCCTTAAACAGTTCCAATAAATGTGTCCTAATACGAGGTGTGTAAACGAGACAAGTTCCGGTAATCACTATAAACCGTACAAGTTGAATTATAATTGTAGAATCACAATAAATCGTACAGTGATTGGAAGTAGCAGGTGCTTGTGATAGCAAAAATAGTACAAATTGAAAT
Organism: Lutraria rhynchaena; assembly: GCA_008271625.1. NCBI lineage: Eukaryota > Metazoa > Mollusca > Bivalvia > Venerida > Mactridae > Lutraria > Lutraria rhynchaena. Next base: position 10,222,248 of record VIBL01000001.1, on the reverse strand, counting down.
ATTAAACAACGCAATGGCTCACATCGTGATTTTGTTTACACACTGAGTGATAGATATTAATTATTAGATATAACACAAATATTTGCATAATTTATTATCATGACAGACCTTAAGCATTATAGTCAAAGCATTATTTGCCAAACAATAAGTATATTATTACAACAAGTTAAGATTCCAGTATCACTTTTTCCATGCTTTATTTATTTAACTTCTAAGAAATAAAATAGTGTGAAGACTTATATGATATGTCAAATCTTTGCTGGTGGGTAATTAACCTAACTAGTGTTCCTGGATTCTGTACTAACTTTGTTCTCCGCATGTAAGACCTAGACAAACAAGAGGGTTAAGATGGCCCTTTTTGCTCACCTGAGTAAAAATTGCAACTTTTATGGTTGTCCTGTGATTTAACCTGGTGACCTAGTTTTTTAATTGAGTTGTCCCATGTTTAAACCTGTTCACGATATCATTAGTACAAACATTCTGACAAAGTTTGAGGAAGATCCAATCAAAACTGCGACCTATAGAGGGTTAACTAGGTTTTCAAAATTTGACCTGGTGACCTAGTTTTTGACCCAGATGACCCATATTCAAACCTGTCCAAGATATCATTAATACAAACATCCTTACCAAGTCTGAAGACGATCAAATCAAAACTGTGACCTCTAGAGTGTTAACAAGGTTTTTCTATGATTTGACCTGGTGACCTAGTTTTTGACCCCAGATGACCCATGTTCAAGCTTAACCAAGACATCATTAAGACAAGCATTTTGACAAGGTTTAGTGAACCTCCAATCAAAACTGCGACTCCTAGAGCGTTAACAAGGTTTTTCTCTGATTTGACCTAATCACCTAGTTTGACCCCGGATGACCCACGTTCGAACATGTCCAAAATATTTTTAAAACAAACCTTCTGACAAAGTTTGATGAAGATTCAATCAAAATTGCAAACCTCTAGAGCATTAACAAGGTTTGCTGGTGCGCTGACCTAGTGACCCAGTTTTTGACCGGAGATGACTAATTTTACAAGATCATTAATACAAACATTCTGACAAAGTTTCATAAAGATCCAATCAAATATGTGATTTCTAGAGTGTTCACAAAATTTCCATTCTATTTGACCTGGTGACCTAGTTTTTGATCCATGATGACCCATGTTCGAACTTGACCAAGATATCATTGAGACGAACATTCTGACCAGGTCTGATGAAGATTCGCTCAAAAGTGTGACCACTAGAGCATTAAAAAAACAGGCGTGGACGACGGACGCCGGAGTAGGCTGACTGATGACTATAGCTCACCGAGCACTATGTGCTCAGGTGAGCTAAAAGGGGTTTGTTTCCGGTTACGTGCCCAAAAAATATGGGTCGGTAGGTGCAGATTTTTTTCTTTTACGTTTTTTACTCATATCGGCAACACTGTTGTGAAAATTACAATATAGCACTACGATTTGGATGCCGTAAAAATATTTGAGTCGGCAGGTAAAAGATGGGTCGGTCGGATAACCGGAAACAAACCTAATTTTTAGGCCTAATTGTCACATGAATCACTCGAATCAGCATTGTATAACGATGGCTTCAGACCTTATGCCAACAACAAATCGTCACGGACAACATGTGCCGCACCCAGGTTTTGAACGCGTAAACTCGAGGTCTATGAACCGAACGCTTTACTTATTAAGGGAGCTAAGTAGTTGGGCTCCTGAGCCAAAGTCTCACCTGAGCAAAAAGCACTCCACGTAATTACCCCACTTATCAAGTCCCGGCTCCACACAAATACAACCATTATGTTGGGTATAACAATCATGATACCTTCCGATATACCAGACTTCACAGGAAGCCCAGTCTAATTAAAAGCATAACAAAGATTAGAAAATCAATATGAAAATGTAGTCCCATCCAAATTAACAACCACACCAACAGTAAACCACCTAATTAAACATCATGTCGTAGACTGGTTCAACACCATTTGGAAAACGGATGTAACTAGGGTAAAAGGCCTGCAAAGGCACAAACGCCGAAAATAAGAAAACATAACTCAACAGAACGGAAAGCGTGTTCTAACTGACTAGCGTGTAAACAGTAGTGCGTACGACAATTATTACAAAATAATACATGAACAAACAACAAATACATGACGCTGAAACAAATGAAAATGAAATAAATGAATAAATGGATAAATGGCAAAACCTGCAAAGGCACAAACGCAGAGAATAAGAAAACGCAACTCAACAGAACGGAAAGCCTGTTCTAACTGACTAGCGTGTGAACAGTAGCGCGCAAGAGGAATATACGTATGCTAAATTTCCGGTATGTGCAGGGGCGGCAGGTGACATAAATGATGAGCTATGGGGAGCAGGAGTGACTATAAGGTAATACACAATTATATTGATATTCGTGAGAATTACAAAAATAAAAACAATCTTAAAGACACCCGGTACATATACAGTACTTATTGTGTACAAACATCAACTTATTTCATTCACCATAGTACTGTGAAGCACAAATATCACATCTACAGATTTCTTCAAGTATGAAACATAAATTTCATACAATTATATTCACTGCACATTGAATGATACTCACACAAAGACATCAATCAATAAAATCTAAACAGACAAAGACATATCCATAACATATTATTCAATTTATTCAAATGTTCACTCTAAAGTTCATTCATATTTTCAATATAATTCACAAAGTGATCAATTATATACCCAGTCGTTGTTCATCCACCTAGGCTTGACCCTTGTTCTCTTCGGTTGGTGGGCATCAGATCGTTTCTGGCGTCTAGCGGGAATAATGCACTTCGGTCTTGACTCCTTGGTCGACGAATCGGGTTGGCTGCAATCTAAAAAAGAAACAGGCTGGGCGGACTCGGTATTAGCAGTACTATCTTGTTCACCATTGAGCTTTGTGGACATGTGTCCTTTGTTCGCAGGTGTGATGAAATGGAGTATAAAATATAAAGTTCGCGTTAAAGATATTTGTTGACTGTTTCCTGGTATGTTAGTCAGTATCTTACAAAATAAGCATCGTGACACCGCAAAACGTCCGTATATATCGTTGCATATCGTCCACTTTTTTGGACGTACGTTTCGCGGCAAAAAGGTATGGCTCTGTCGCATAACGTCCGCATTCTAAAGAAAATTTAATTTTTGTTAACTAACATTACATTACCCATTACTTAATCTGTATACATAAAGGCGGTAGTTTAGCGCGCTGGACTTGTAACCGGGAGATCCGGGTTCGAATCCCGGTTGCGGCAGGTCATACCCTTCCATGAAAATTTGACAAAAAAGTCGACTTTCCTCCATATGTGGAGAAGTTGCAGGCTCCTTGTGGAAGGGTAAGTTAGTACTGGTTAGTATGCAGTCTAGTCCAGGAGAACTGGTTAGGTGAACCGGTCGCCGTATATAACTGAAAAATTGTTGAAAAACGGCGTTAAACCCCAGTGACAATACGTCACATAAAAAAACAAAGGCGGTAGTGGCATACATCTATTATCATCTGTTATCACCCTCTTGTTGTATGTTAATTTTTAGCTCGACTTTACAAAGAAAAAGGTCGCCTTATCGTAAAAGTTAGGTCGTCTGCATCTGCATTGGCGTCGATTGAGTTTTTACTGTCAGCTCAACTCATGTAGAACATTTCAAAATCTGTCCGCTACAGTCCACTCAGTACTTTGATTCTACTACATCGGAGCCACGTGATCTTCCTCAGTGTGTAATGGAGCGACTCAACGCACGATATGTTCGTGCAAAACATGCGAATGGGAAATCTGTAAGGAAGAACTGTGTAGCGCAAATGACAACATAGCCCGCGTTAATAATACACGTGGTATCGTATGTTAAGCCCGTATACGCAAATCTTTAATATGAAAGTTCACCTAATAATTTTACCATGAAATGACCAATATGAATAAAAAAAATCCGACACATGTACCAGTTACACAGTTAAATAAATGAGGATTATATTTCACAATTTAAATCAATCAACAGAAAAAATAAATATATATTGTTACTGTGGCGTGCCTAATATTTTTGCAAGCACGTGTACTACACTGTCTTTCTAAAGCTTTTGAAATCACAGACATTAGAAGCTGATCTACTACTGTAAAACTGCGATGATCAGAATGATACATTCTTTCACAACCAAACTATCAGGTCTGTGCGACTCCTATTTGGGTGTCTATTCCAACCAAAAGAAATACACTAAAATCAGCAATTTTCACTCAATTTAAGCAATATTTACCATCATTAAGCCGAATATTTTACATCATTGTATTCATTTCATCAATACAAACATAAATTTCATCATTTTCATCACTTTTATCCGTCCGTAGGCCACTTATATTGGAAATGGAAAGGGATGACAGACTCTTGTTTCAGACACAGGGGGCTAGCACGTTGAAGGGATGGAGTATAATGGCGTATTAGGCCTAAAATGGCCACACGGACCAAAAACACGCATATCATATGTATACATATACAAGGGTTACAACTACCGAAATGACAGTTTCTGAATCAAGTTTGTTTAAAACTACGTAACTTTTTAAGGAATCACTCAAATATCACTCAAATAAATATCTCTAAAATACACTGATCCGGCACAAAAGAATAATCCAGGAATGGTCTACTCACGTAGAATTAACAAAATCGTCCACTCCGTCTTAGATTTCCACCTCGCTACGCCATTATGATTCAGCCAATGAAACGCCCGCTTACAAACAAATTACGGGGCAAAGGTCACTGCGTAATAATATTTGGAGTTTCAATCATGCGACGATTTTTGTGAATTGAACGTGAATAGGACGTTCCTAGATAACATTTTTGCGCTGAATCAGTGTATTTTAGTAATATTTATAGTAAGCGTGTGTTGTCGTTACTGTACCTGTTGTTTTAAGGTGTATTTGGAATAGTAATTCTGATCATTTGCTGTTGCGAGGTCGCGTTCGACTAAACGAAATTGACGATTTTTCGATGGAAAAAGATTAAATATCTGCTCCATCGTTTTGAATTGGACCAAATGTTTATTGGTTATGTGTAGTATAATGTATTAGCTATCTGTAGACACCAGTTATTAAAAATTTAAGCGATTTCTTGAAAAGTTACGTAGTGGTAAACAAACTTGGTACAGAAGCTGTCATGTCGGAAGTTGTAATGGATTTTGCGATGGATCGAACTAAGTACCCACTTACCTATTCAGTAGTAACCATGTAACTATGCGTAACTATGTAACTATGTAACTACGTAACTAAGTAACTATGTAACCAGTAGTAACTGTGTAACTATGAGTATCTATGTAAGTAACTATGTGTGTGTAACTATTTAACAATGTGTGTGTAACTAGGCAAGTGTTGTTTCGTTTTCAGGATATGTGTAAGGAAGATGTAGAGGAAATGTTGAGTGATTATAAGAGTGCGATGGAGGCTAAGTTCGAGGTGCTGGAGAAGTTTATGTTGAACACGTTGGTGGGGAGTAAGGGTAGATGGCAGGAGTTTGACAAGAGGTTGACCGTGTTGGAAGAGACTGTGAAGAAGGCGGGAATCGAACATCTGGATGACAGCTTGGCTGGATTGAGGGAAGAACTGGAGAGACTGAAGAGCAACAGTTCATCGGATGACATAGAAAGATTCGAGAGTCTGGAAGCGTGCTTTTTCAAGTTCGGTGGCGGGGGGCGTGACGGGGGTTAGTGCTAGTGACGGTGTTGGTGTTAGTGGTGATATTGTTTTGGCGAACGGGAGTGTGGAAATAAAAAGGCACAAGTACACTCCTACGAAGCGCCCCCCCCGTGTACTCCGGACCGGAAGAAGGCAAGGCTGAGTTAGCCAAAGAAAGGAGGTGGAGAAGGGTCTGGGCCCCTACCACCGAAGGTACTGGATGACTAGAAGGATGAGGGAGTTGGAGCGTCCATTGAGCGATACTATGAAGGTGGCGAGCTCTGAGAAGTTGACGGCGGTGCAGTTGGCGTGGGTATTGTACTTCTTCGATGTATATATGTAATATAATTGTTTTGGTATGTGTGGCCATTTTAAGCCTAATACACCTTTATACTCCATCCCTTCAATGTGCTAGCCCCCTTGTTGTCCTATACAAAGCAATATGACATAAATCAGCATAAATATCAATATCATATATATCAAATATCACAGAGGTACTAGAACAGTATTAAGATTAAAATAAAAACATTGTTATAGTGAAAAGAAAACGCCTAGAATATTAAGATACAGAGCTCAGGACTAAGAACTAAATTAGTTAAAAAAAAATTAAAATTCCAGCTATCACAGATACATATTAAATTTCAATATTCAGCAAATGAGATTTCAGCTTTGACTTAAAAACATGAATGCTGTCTAGATCTCTAATGGTTTGGGGAAGTTCGTTCCAGAGAGATATTCCTTTATATGAAAATGTTTTACTTCCAAAACCTTTGACCTTCGGAACAGCATAACGCCGACTATCTTTAAGTAAATTACCTGAGCTATCATTACAGGTTGTTAGTCTAAATCTAGTACTGTATTGATGAGCATCAATAACAGGTGAGAAGTGTTCATTCATATATGAAGGAGCTAAATTTGCATTAATCTTAAAAACTTGACACAATATTAGTAGTCAACCCTTTTAGACACTGGCAACCAACCTAATTTCAAAAATTGATCTTTCCCGACATGACACCTACAGTCAAGATTAAGGACAAATCGAATAAGTCGATTTTGCGTAGTCTGTAATTTATTTCTTAGATTTTGGGAAATAGAGTACAATCAGACGGCTGAAACATAATCAAAGTGGCACTGTATGATGGACATAATCAGTAACTTCTTTGTATGATATGATAAAAATTTAGCTTTCCTAAATAAAAACTTTAGTCGACCATTTACTTTGGTTAAAACAGACAAGGTCATGGCATCAAAAGACAAACATTGATCAATTGTTCCTCCTAGATATTTGACAGAATCTCTGGGTTCAATGGATTGGCCCTTACATGAAATATTTAGATTAGGTGCAGACTTTATTTTGCATTTGGAGCCAAATAATATCGATTCCGTTTTGCCTAAATGAAGAGAAAGTTTGTAACATATCAGCCATTCACTCAGATTTTTAAGTCCAGTGCTGAGTTGTGTCTGTATATCATGAATATCCTTACCATGAACTAAAACGGCAGAGTCATCAGCATATAATAATAATTTGTTTTTGACAACAGCAGACATGTCACTTACATATATTGAAAACAACAATGGACCCAAATCGATCCCTTTGGTACCCCACATTCAATTTCGGCCCGGAAGGAAAAAGTGCCTGATATATCTACTAGCTGATAACGATCAGACAGGTACGAGGAAAACCATTGGACAGCCGATTCTGAGAGACCAAGTGCTTCAAGTTTCATTAAAAGAATGGTGTGATTGACGGTGTCAAACGCTTTCTAGAGATCCAATAAAATCATTCCCACATAGTTACCTTTGTCCATCTGATAGCGAATATAGTCAGTAAGATGAATAAGACAGGTCTCAGTTGAATATTTACTTCTAAAACCAGACTGATATTTAAATAAAAGATCCTTTGATGTAAGATATTCATCAAGCTGGTCATATACAACTCTTTCTAAAATTTTGGAAATAATGTTTAAAACAGATACAGGACGTTAATTGCCTACTTCAGTCATATAGTTCTTTTTAAAAAGAGGAGTAACTCGAGCAGATTTTAAACTGTCAGGCACACTACTCTGAATCAAAGATAAATTAATAATATGGGTGAGAGGATACGCTATAATAGGAGCAGCATCCTTGACAAAACGAGACGGCAAACCGTCCGGTCTGGTAGCTTTATTTGAACTCAATTTGTTCACGTATTTAAAAACCTTGTCCTCAGTTATCATAGAAAAACTAAAATTGTTTGGTACAACACCTTTGGACGAATAAAAGTTAAAAACAAAATTCTCACCAAAATTTTTGACACATGCTGGTAATTTCTCAACAAGTTTGGCAGCTATGGATGTATAAAAATTATTAAATTTTTCAGTCACCTTAAACTTATCAAAACACACCTCACCATCAATATTCAAACCAATAGAAGATGCAGACTGACCTTTCTTGGACGGAAGCCCTAATTGTTTCAGATGATCCCACAGTGATTTAGAATCTTTGAAATTATTAAACACAGAACTGAAGTAGCTCTTTTTTGGCATTTAATATACAAGATTGCGCTCTATTTCTGAGGCTTCTAAACGTTGACAGATTTTCGTCAGTTCTATTACTTTTATAAGCTTTAAAGGCAGAATCTCATTCCTCAATGCATTTGAGAACGTCTGAATCAATCCAGGTTTCAGTGCATTGCTTAATGCGAACTCGTTTCACTGGAGCTTTAGCATTAAGAATAGAAAGAAAAATATCTTTAAAACTGTTCCAAGAGGAATCAACAACATCACATGATAAAACGTCACTCCAATCGACACCAGCTAGAGACTGTTGAAAAACATCCTTGTCGTAGTTCTTCAATGATCTAATGACAACAGTGTTATGTTTTCCAATACTATCACGGGTAACTTTCCGGGTGCAATAAGTCAGAAAATGGTCACTCAAACAACAATTGATGACACCACTGAGATATTTTATCTCCATCAAATCTCCAAAATGAGTAATATGAAAAATTAACATTACAAAATGAAAAATATATAAACAATAGAATAACACAGTACTTAAAACTACACAACTTTTGACTAGAAAACAGGACAAAACAAATAAAAAGATAAGTCAATAAAGTTATTCTAATTGCGCATAAAAAACATCAACAGAAGTTAACAATGGTTTGGTTGATTCATAGTACAATACTTGGACTACAAAACATAATTCTAACTCTTCTAACTGACAACAGAACATCATAAAGGCAGTAAGTGTAAAAAAAACATGCATTTTGCTCATGGTTATTTACATATGTAAAAATAAGAAAGTGAAATGTATAATGAATTTAAGCATTTATATGTGTGGAAATAACTTATAAATAATTTTAAAGGTCTTAAAAATTTGTATAGAAAAAAAATTCTTTTCATATATATTGGTAAAGTTTACAGTATTTGCAATCTGTAAAATTTCAGGATAAGCAAATGTTTGAAGTAAATCTAAACTTTTGCATTTAATATCTGCTTTTGAGCATAGGTCAACAAAATATTTTCAAGTTTTATGGACAAAACCATCTGGATTTTGCAATGGGAAATGGTCTATTATATTTTCTGATAGAAAACCCACATGAATTATCTTAAAAATCTTATAAGTTCTTGCATATAAGAACACAAACTGAGCTTTGACATAAATTAACAAAAACTTTTATAGATTAAATGAATCAAGCATTAAATACAAAAATCAAGTAACAATATTTTTCTCTTACTGGGGTACATACTATCATAAAAATCATGCAGAGAGCAGAAAGGCATTACAATAGTATCAATTTCAGTAACTTAATCATGAAAAACTAAGTTTCAAAGTTTTAAATTAAGTATTTTATAATAACCACAGAAACTATAAACATTTTCAAAGGTAATAATCAAAGTAAAACACTGAAGTAGTAATAACCTTTGCATGCAGTATGTATTTTGTAAGTTTATAAACTTTAAATGTTTTTCTTTTGACAGTTTAACAGAAAATATAGAAGACATATTACTTTTTTGAGATTATTGCCATGAACACAGAATTTTTATTTGGCATCAGCAAAATAATGCCATTTAAACTAAGCAAGAACTTGTTTTTCTGTAATGACTAGGCTGCTATAAACAAAGTTTAGCAAATATATGATTATTTTGGCAGTGTGGTCTCAAATTCTCTTATCTAAAGCAAAACTTTCCTTCACTGACCGTTGAAGAAATTTTTCCAGTTCGAAACTCCTGCCTTGAAGTATATAGGTAATTTTGTTATAAGCAATTGAATGAGATTGTAATTTTTGCAATTTGTTGCTTGATCATTCTTTCCAGGTTTTGTTTAAATACAATTGTTTTGTTGCTAGGCTCACTTCCTTTCTTGAAATTGAACCTTACCTGGCAAGTTTCTTCTGCATTGTTTGCTGATAAGCAGGTTGGGCAATGGTTGCTTACAAACTTCTTCTGATTACATCCTGTAATCAATGAATAAATTTACTAAAAAACAAAACTGTAGAATGCAGCAGTTTATGACAAGCACTCTAACACGGCCATCAACATGTCAAATCTTCCTATTTCATACTTGTTTGAGTGGATCACAATGCATAATTTTATTTCATGAAGTGTGACCTTCACCTCTGACATTGGGTTGGTGTTACAAAAGGAAGAAATTATAGGATTTTGCACATATATTAGCTTGGCATTTTGACATTGATGATCATAATCATTTTCAGATGCAGGAAAATATTTTCTATAAATGTAAGAAGAATAAAGGCAATAAACCCCAGATTGTAAAGAGGCTAAAATAAAAGTAAAATTGTTCATATCATAAAAAAGGTTTTGTTTACAGAGTAGTAAACTTTAAAAATAGACAAATGATAAAAAATGTTACCTGAAAATATGTAACCATTAAGAGGTTTAGTCAAATTCAACCATTTAAAATGGTGATCTAAATATGTTTATTTATTTCAGTAAACCAATAAAAACCTGCTTTCAGTTTATTTGCCACTAAATAATATAAGTTTTATTCACAGAACATGAAAAATTGACTTTGGGAGAATCAAATTTCAACATTACGGGAATTTCAGTATTGTAATTGGGGTAATTCTTTTCCCAAATAGGGAAAAAGGATTTTTTGTAATTGGGAAATCACCAAATATTGGCCTCCATTATAGAAGGAAAAAGGCCCTTGTCTCATTATCCAGTTGAAATATAGAAAAAACTAACCCAAAAATAAATAGCAATAAATAGTTCAACCTAACATTTTTACATATGAGTGCAACAAAACCAGTATTACCAGTACATAAACATGATAACAACATTGCTATGTGAAATGACCCCATATCTAAATATATCATGTATAACACTATGAATTATTCAATTAAATATTATTATACTTCACAAGAGTTCTGTTGGTGAAATTACCATTTATGTATCTTTCTCAGAGTTGGATTTTTCATCCTCACTAGGTGTACACAAAACAGACACTCTCAGCAAGAATGACTGCATAGCCATCAAGTAATGTAAACATGGACAGCTGAAGAAAGACAATAAAGCATTAAAATAAACTGTACATCATTGGAGGTCAATGAAAAAACAAAACTCTGTTAAACTAATAATCTGAGCTTAAGGTCTGACCCGCATAATAGTCACCAATCAGAAATCAGAAAAACGTTTTACAGACCTCTAGTACATTGTATGAGAAACCCCTCTGTGAATTATAAAAAGATTTCACCGTCAAATAATGGAGATATGACTAATTTGTCTGACATACCATATGACTCAAAAATGTAATGTTCTGAAAACTGACCAACACCATCATAAGTATCATTTTTTTATTAATTGTCATTTAAAACATACTTTTCAAGTGATGTATCATTGCAAGATACATAGTACTACAGAAATAAACAGTTTAAATGTTTTTAAAAAGATTATAGTAAAGAATAGATATTTATTTTGCATTTGCCATTTCACGGCAAGATGTCAGATTTCACAAGATTGTAAACATGACACAAACTTCAAAACCATACACTGCAAGAAGGAAAAGAGGTACAGACTTGAAATATTCTTTAAATTTATCTATAATGTAGTGGTTTTCAAAGAAAGAAATATAAAAAACATTGACCGTTTTTTTTTTATATTTGATGTGAAAATCTGTTGATACTACACGTCTTAAAACAGAAAATAACGAGTTAAAGAAGAAAAACTATTTTGAACATCATTATGAAACAACATGGTTAACTATAACAGCATGTGTCCATTATTTTGCAAAATGCACATAAAGGGACATTTATAAAACAAAACATATCACTCGGTAGTAATAATTTAACACCATTTCATCAGAAAAAGATACATAATGTAAACAATTATTATCTACAGCACAACTTAATTCATGTATGAAAATTAATTTCCGATATAACTTGTGTCAGTATTAAAATATTCAAAAAAAATTGTCAGGTTTGTCTCACCTGAAGGTAAAGAAGAAACCCAAATTTGCTTTTAGGAACCACTGCATGAATGTTAGGGTCATTATTACTAAAAATAGTTTTCTGTTACAATATCTTAACATTACGGTAACTAGTAATATCTATATGAAAGAACTATCTATGATGCTGTAAGATATATACATACTTAGTTCTTTTCAAAGAACTTAACTAAATTTGGAATCACTGTTTGTAATGTTCGTTTACAGTTGGTAACACGCAGCTGACCTTCACTATTCTTTGCCGTGAATGTATTGCGCAGACCATCCTCTCCAGATCGTTCAAATATTTTCTTCAAATGTAAAGAACCTAGTCCAGATGCTGCTATGTTTTCTGTAGAAGCAGTCTTCATAACAGAACTGGCCACAAAATTGGACAGGCTTGGCATGTATTTACTGCAAGCTTTGCTTGACATTATGTTATACAGTATGGCCTTAGGAGGAAAGCTGTTTGAAATAACACAAGCACAGTCCTTTGATAATGCATGAACAACCAATTTTAATAAGCATCGAACATCTTCTACAGCATTGTGTGCATCATATTCAATGTTCAGTAAGGCCCGTGCCAACTCTTCCTGTTTGTATGATGGCATTTTTGGGAATACAGTTTTGAACATACTTAACATGTCTGACATCCCACAAACAGTAGGGTTTAAGTGTTCATATAAGTCAACGTTTTTGCATGCTGATACAAATACTGGGAAGTCAAACCTCTTCCCCTTGTCAGCACACAAAACCACATATTAGAATGATGACAACCACATAAAGAACTTATCTAAAGCATGATTCAATGGAAGGGCATCAACTGTTTGTCCATTCACAATCATTTCCTTTCAAACCATACCTATACCAGTTATACGTTCTGCCGACTCTGTGATGGGTATCACAGGAAATACATATTTGCTGCACACTGATCCAGTCTGAACTTCCATAGCCGCCAGCTGTGTAATGTGAGGCATCTGTCCTCCACGAACTAAAAACTAAACAATCAGAAATGCTAATTAGTAAACTCAACTAGGTTATTTCTTGGTAACAATCCATAACATTCTGACTAATCCATCATATATTCCATATTAACAGTACTCATAACCAAACAGTAACATTATATTACATTACTTGGCTTTGAAGTCACATTGACACAATATAGATCACATAGCAATTATCAAGCTTATTGCTGAAGGAAGACCTTCGGGCATTATTCATGCATGAGTGGGCATCTGGGTAGAACTACCTACTGCGTAAGTTAGCTGGATGGCTTTCTCACATGAAAGATTATTAGTTCCCAGTGGGATTCGAACCCATAGTGAAGAGTGGCAACTCATTTTAGATGTCAGTAAAATGCAATAAAGGAAAACACACCAAATATCTTTACACTTTAGTGGTAACAATAATCATTCAAATTTTTCAGTCTTTAGTAATGCTTATACTTTTCATAATGATACTAAATTTCAGTTAGCCTATACTGAATCATTCAATAGGGGAACACAGTAATAGGTGGCATACTTAGATCAGTAGTTTCCAAGTCCATGATGACATACGTTGCACTGTCTGGTTTCACTGGCACTGGTTTGAAGATACCTCTTGGTACAGCAGCAGGCAGCTGGTCAATATCAACACCTCATGACCAATACCTACATAAAAATTGCTATTTATTATATAAGTGCTCCATTATGATTGATGTCAGACAGATACATGATTCACAGCCAGACTAAGAACAAAATAACTTTTTTACAAAAATAATAGGGGAGGTAAAATCATCCATACTGGTATACTTTATTGAACGTTGGATGTTTGCTTTTGGCACAAAGATATGAAAAACATGTCTACATAAAATTCTGGCCTAGTATCCACTGTAAATCACAACTACTATTTACCTGACTGATAGGAAACTCCTTCAAGTGTCTCATGTGCCCCTTGAGTAACTGTCCTTTCATGTTTCAACAACGGACGCCGTCGTTTTGTTGATGGCAACTGCGACCACTCCTGAGAATGTTTATGTTTCTTAGCACATCAGTCAGCATAATCAACAGTGTATTCTCCAGGTGACAGGCCAGCCTCAGAATTTACCTAGTTGTGTAATTCAGAAACATCATATTACCATCACATTTAACAGACTTCTATAAATAGACATACTGTCCTTATTTTGTGAAAACATGCTGTAGATCATGAAGCTACAATCATTCATTTGGGATTACTCACTTTTCTTTATGCTTTATATATTTTATAAATGATAACTGTATTCAATAACACAGAAGAATTTTCCATCATAAAATTAAGAATAGTCACTGAATGCAAGTTTAGTAACAAAGATAAAATAAAATACATTCCTTGAAAATAAGCTCTGGTCATATAGCAGAGCGAGCTAAATTAGAGCTTGAATTTTAGTAGTAGCCCTCAGCAATAATGATGGATTCTTCAAAATCTGACAGTCACTGAATCTCAAAAGTTTAAAACTTACTTCTCAGAGCATCCTTATTCACTTAAATACCAAGTGCCACATGCAAATGTCAACTCGAACAACGAAATAACTGAAACATGAACAAAGAAACCCAACAATAAACAGTAATAACTCAACAAAATGAAACAAATATTTGTAACAGTATTAAACTATAACAAAGATCTGTATGAAGGTGCAATCTGAATAGTATTGGTCCACTATTGACTGCTTGGCAATCACAGCACATAAAGATCAGATAGATCCTAACGAATCCATTTCATCGGAGTCTAATCTGATTTCTACAAATTTGTTGCCACGAGAAGACTTCCATCAAGTTATGAAACTATGAATTTTTCAAAAATGTATGAAATAATGCTGAATGTTTGCATCCTATGCAATAATATATAGAGAAATTTACTGAATAACTGAAAAGAAAATTTGAAGAAAAATTGAAATATCTTTGATTTTCACTAATTCAGAAGTTTCACCAATGCAAAGCAAAATGTTTATAACTGCAATGTAATTCAACATAAACAAAAACAGTTTAACTTGGAAGAAATGAACATGCAAACAATTAAATATTAATTAAATAATTAAATTAAATAAAAAAATATACCTGTGTGATGTAATGATGGCCCTCGTTGATGAATGCTGTTGTAGCCTGGACTCTGAAGTCAAGAGCCTCAGAGTCGCCATAATGCAAGGACTTGGGAGCACAAAGGGCCACTTCCCTATTTGCATGCTCACATTGCTGGCTACTTCCTAGGTCACAATATTGGTCAGCACGTCTGATAATTGGCTCCAAAATGGCATCCAGTTTCTTTCTAAGAATGTTGTCTGATAAAACAGTTTTGTACAGCAAACCTCGGTGTATATATTTCACACCAGGTTTTCGAATATAATCACAGAGCCTTTCCTCACACAAAGAATGATCTCCAAAATATGAGGAATAAGTGCTCTACGAATTTTTTCCAGTCCCTCTTTGTCACCAACATGTTTTGAAAACGCATACGATATACATTTCTGATTGTGGGAAATCACATGTTTACTGATCTTAACCCCCTTGTCTGATTGTAAGGCATACAGATTCTTCCCAATGTTTTTTATCACATGATTTTTATCAAATTCCTTCTTTATGTCTATATTTGATGATTTCAGTTTGGCAATTAAAGTATTGTCCCCATCTCCCTCGATGTACTCTACTGGTGTCCCTTCACTGGCCATTTGATGGACACCTTTAACACCACTTACCCCTTCCATCACTCTGGCACTCCCGATGTGGTTGTGAACACAACGATGACTGCGTACTGGCTGACTAGGTCTATTTCGTTTCCACCACTTGCAGGTTGCACATGACCGATGACTTACTAAGCTCTTGACCACTTTTTTCCTATACTTGGCCTTACTCATGAAAAATGTGTGAGTTGGAATGACATGACAAAATAACATTCAAACAAAGGTAACGGCTAAGAAGATTATGATTCTCATATATGTATTACAATACAGCAAAATTTCAAGCCTATGTTCTGACACCAAAGTGCATTACACAACATGATAGTCTTTTTATCACATGAGACAATGCGAACCACATTTTGGTCATACTGGACCACTAGGTGAGTGGGATCTAAAAGTGTGTTCTCACTCCGGTGTTTCAAATCATGTACAGTAAAACAATAAAATTAAGGCTGACAATAATTCTACATGGTTAGTAAATACATTTTAAATATAACTCATCCATATTATTTTTAAATGTTTAGTGTTTGATTTGCAGAGTTTAACATAAAAATTAATTAAAAATTTAAATAAAAATGACGTATGTTTATAAGTTAGAAGTGGTGTGATAGCATATATATTCTGATTAATGATTTATATTTTTATTATACATGTACATGGAACATAGCGAAAAGTCAAATTCTATGATTCAGATTATTTTTTACTACATTTGATAAATTCATTCCGGTCGCCGTATACATACAATGTACTGAGGTAAATACATGTGTAAGCTGAAACATCAAACAATTTGTGAACAATTAATAAGATAAAATTGTGCACAAAGTCACATAAGACTAACATCAGTCTCAATCATACATTGAAATAATTAACAGTCTCAAGCTTAACCAACCAAACACACCCAGCAGACTTGACACACAACATGAACTAAACGCCCAAATCCAACATTGAGCCCAATAATGACCTTGACCTTTGAGCCACAGACATTCTTCTAGAACACATTAACTGTCTGATCATGGTGAAAGTTTTGCACAGTTTTGTTTAAAAAAACTAATAAATGACAGAGTCATGGCATAGCAAAAAAATCTAAAATAATCCAATCAAACAATGTGGTGACTATTGTTAGTATTTTACAGAAGATCTAAACAACTTTATACAAGAACACAGGAATTATTTACAAATTTTGTAAATAACTGAACCCCAACATACCTTTGTAATGAACAATCTGTTAAGGTACAAGTCATAAAACAGAGTTTTCCTTCTTGGAACTCTCTTTCTGGTTCACCTGAAACAAAATATGAAAACTTTCAACTTTCAACATGTTCACCAAAATAATATATACAAATACATTAGTAACAGTTAAATGGCAATACTTCTTCGAAAATAGAATTACTTGTAAAAACAACCTATAGTCTGTTAAACACCTGTTTTCTGAAAACCAACATTTAAAGGGCATTAAATGGACAATTTACTTAAACAAATAATTGCTAGGTTTCCTCTACAAACACTTTCTGGACAACCCTCGTACTAAAACAAATAACTGCTAGGCTTCCTCTACAAAAACTTTGTGGACAACCCTTATACTTAAACCAATAATTATTAGGCTTTCTCTACAAAAACTTCCTGGACAACCCTCATATTTAAACAAATAATTGCTAGGCTTCCTCTACAAAAACTTTCTGGAAAACCCTCAAACTAAAACAAATAATTGCTAGGGTTCCTTTACAAAAAATTTATGGACAACCCTTGTACTAAAACAAATAATTACTAGGCTACCTCTACAAAAACTGTCTATCACACACTTGTCAAATAATATTTTGGTAGTTAAACATGTAGTGTAGTATTACATGCCATAGTGTTCTTGTTGAACAGCTGCGGAATGAGACACAACAAGCTTTGAATTACTTTGATCTTAACACTCAGCAAGAGTAATCAGTTGTAGCCATGTGTTTTCAAAATCTTTCATGCAGAGTGCAAAATCCTTCATGCCAAAATAAAGCAATTAGTACTGTAGTGTCTGTTAGTAACCAAGGCTAAAATCATTTGCAAGAACTGTCATTCTTGTTTGAACTCCTGATATGCAAACCATTGATAATGAATTGTTCCAAACCCTTATCACACAGAGATGATAGCAAAGCATACAGCATTTACCCATAATAACTTGATTTATATTTTTTCTGAAGAAATCAAATGAAAGGAGTTTCCTTTTTTGGCTAAATTCTGAACCTAGACCCTTTAATCATAAATATTTAGTCTTATCCAGTTAAGCAGAAATCTTAATTCTATACCGTTTAACCCTTTGCCCCATACACATACACATATTTAGGAAGCTCCCAAATTCAAGGCTAATATACACAACATCAATTTATTTAAGAAAATTAGGTTATTTCAAATATTAGGTTACAAGCAATGGTTTCTTTTGCCACAATGTTTTCAAAAGTTGTCTGCTTCAGAAAGCTTTAATTCTGCATGGTTTAAAGAATAATTTTACAGTCAAACCAGTGAACAAAGAGCACCCTTGGGAAAGACAAAATGTGGCCTTTATTGACAGATGGCCTTTATTTGGAGGTAAGTTAGTTCTAAATCATCAATGATGTTTTTTTCTAAGAATGGTCTGTATTTAAAGGTGGCTGCAAACACAGGTTTGACTGTACATGAACTTGTATTAAATATGATGAAATATGTTTGAATTGGTTCAGGGTAAAACTAGTGTCTCTAGTCCGCTACTGAAAAAGCAAGTACACAAATACACAAGTGAGTTAGGACTGTCAGAGCTAAAAGCATTCAATGGTTGGTTGGATAACTTCTACAAGGGGACTGATATTGTGTTAGAGTTCATGCACCTAAGGTCAATCAAAGAAAATGTTCATAGATGAATGACAAATGACCACAACAGCTGGATGTGGTTCTAAAGGACTAAGCAAACAAAACTGTATGAAATATGCAACAAGCGAGACTTTATGCAATCATGAAATGGCTGCCAAGGAATTTTGTAACACCATGTTGTTTCATAATTGAAGTTAAAGGGGAAGTGTTACGACACAGAAATTCCATTACGTCTGTACTAGCTTAAGGTCTTCAGCATACTCATTTTATACTGTGACAGGTTGGGTACACTGAAATCAATGCAGTAGGGAAAGCTAACAAAATCGTGCCAGGAATCTGACATTATGGTTTCTATTGATATAAAGGCAGTGCTGACACGCTCATATTGATTTATCATTCATGCTTTGGACTTTAATGAAGGGTATCCTGATTAAACAATATATAAACTTTTAATAAGCAAAGTATCAACAATAAAGCCCTAAATTTGAGCATTAACTACATAAAAGTTACCAACATTTCTGAAAGATTAGCTTTCCGTCACCATCTTGACAAAGTTTTCAACTATGCCATTATGAGATTGACCTTAAGTGGTTAATTGGCACAAAAGGTTGAGAATTAAACCATGTGATTTTTATCAGGTATTTATTTAAAAATAAATGATTTCTGAAAAAATTATAAAAAGTAAGTTTTTTTTCTTTTATTTTCTATTTCAAATTCAAAAAGAAGTAAATAAACACGATCATAGAACCCAAAAGTCCTTGATCACAAACCTTGTTTACATGTTGAATTTTCTAAACTGTTTGTGAGATCTTGCAAGGTTTCTAAATATTGAGGCAGACAAAGTCATTTTTAATGCTGTATTGCAGAGAAATATGCAAGTGGTTTGCTGTATTATAACTTTATACTCTCAGTGGTATATAATAATGTAATGGGGATGGGGGTCCGAAAATGGGAGAATACGAAACAATGATGGATGAGCCCGGAGGGCGAGAAAACAATTTACTTTAAACAAACGCACCACCAAATTTTAGATCACATGACATGGACAACCAATCAAAATCGGACATAGTACATATAGTCATAGTACATATAGTCAACTATAGCATGCTTCCACAGACTAAACCAAATAGTCAAAATACAAATCAAAGAAATATACGCTGTTATGTCATATACGTAACATAGAATATTAAGAAATACCTAAATAATGATTCATTTTTACAAATACAAATATGAGGGGGAGAATACAACTGATAGTATGATGAATGTTTTTCAAGACAATTCTCCGACATGAAGAATCAACAATAGACAATGTTAAAATGTAAACAAATGAAACAATATGAGCAATTACAACCCCCAGGTGTGGACGCCAGATGCCAGAGTAGACTGACCGATCACTATAGCTCACCGAGCACTACATGCTCAGGTGAGCTAAAAAGTAGATGTATGCCCTACAAAAAAGTAAGATAAAGTTACTGAGTCAGTCAAAATAAGAATCAAATTTTTACCAATATTTGCTTAAAAACTAGAGTGTAAAGTTTTAATTATAAAACCACAAATGTCTTCCTATCCAGACATTATGAAAGGAAATACAAGATATGAGATTTTGAGCTTTGTGACCTTGACCGTCTGTGACAAAGGTCAAGGTCAAAAGTTTAAATTAAGGATGGACTTCTCTTTGAAAGGCAAAGTTTGAAGGCTAAATATGACATGTCAATAGTTTAAATTCAGACAAAACATAGATGAAGATGAAATCAGAATAATTTAAGAAGAAAACTGACAAAATCAAAATGTTCACCTTTCAAAAGGAGATTTGATATTGTAAGGGATATCTTACCAGTAGTAGATTTTGTAATATCCAACACTTGTGACATATGTAGTAGTCGGTCAGACATTTGTAAGTATGGACTACTGGCTACTTGGCGAGCTGTCTTAGCATATCTTCAGATATGTTAAAGAGTAAAATACAGAAAGCATTTGTTGGATTTGGAGATATCATTTGTATAACGATGTGCAGTCATCAGTAGATAATTTATATTGATCTATTTAGGTCTGCTTGTTAAGAGTCATCCTATATATGAATTGAGCTGCTCAAAAAAATCCTCACAAGTACTATAACAAGACAAGCTTTCAGCATATTTCAAGTTTCAACCTGTTAATTCCTATTAATATAAGATTATACATAGAAGGTCCATACTGTTTGATTTTAAACATTAGGGTAGCAAAGAAAAATTGGTTGTTGCTCGAAACATTTTAAGGTTTTATACCCATAATGACCAAAATTAGTACCTAAAAAAGGAGCAGACAAATTTTGGGAACCTTTATATTTTTTTTAGGTTTCTATAATAGAAATGATTTACCGTTACATTTTTAAAAAACAATGAGAATCCATTGAGTTATTGTCCATGTTAATTTGTATTGAAGTCTATGCGAGTAGCCAATATTTCAAAGACTAAAGAAAAAGGGAGATCAATTTCCATGACAACTCACAGTAAAATGATGCAAAAACACTGTATCAATGCAAAGAAAAATATAGGTCAAAAATCAATATTTTTTCTATTTTTCAAAACGGCAATAACTCTTACAAAATTTGAAAAATGTCATAAAATACATTGAATTATCAAGGGTTACTATCAAAGAAGTAATGATAAATACATTGAATTATCAAGGGTTACTATCAAAGAAGTAATGATAATTGGGTGATACTATTTTTATTATATTGTTTTGAGTAGCAATTAGAAGATGCATAAAATGATTAACATATTATGGATATAATACCTTAAAAGTAGATACATTATCATATGATTACAAATGTAATAAGCAGTGTTCACGAAAACCATAAAGACAAAAACTCAGGTCCTTGTAAGTATCTCTGTTGACATTAAAAGGATACCAATTGTGATTCTTCACTTGATACTGACATTGTGCAAGTTCTAATCTAGCAACATCCCATAGTTTCTTCCAACCTTCTTGATGATAACTTGTCATAGCATCTAACAGAAAGTTCTCAGCTTTATTTGGTTCACCAAGTTTCCTGCATCACATAAAACATCCTATGAATTCCTTGACATTCTGAGTGTCTACTGAGTTTTCAACCAGCTTTTTTGTAAGTATACAAATCATTTAATCTAGTATCTGTATTTTAGAAAAATTTTACTTGCATGTAGAAATCAGTCAATTCTCTCCTGATCATTCTAGCTGATCGAAACCTTCTAATATGTTTAAATGTTCCTATAGCTAGTTCTGCTTGTTCCTGAAAGATAAATAGCAGTATACAATATACATTCTAACATTAAAGTGCAGCTTTGACAAACTGTGAATGAAATCTTGTTTATAAAACAAACTGAAGAATTCTGAATCATTCAGAGGCATGATGATCAGACATAAAATCAAAATCTGCAAAATAAATCAATATTTTAACAAGGGTTTAAAAATAATAGTACATTAACTTATTTTTTCCTCTCTGGTGTTAAACATTGTAACAACAGCCAGGGTCATTTGGCAACTTCCAGCTATAACAGTGGAGGAAGACTCTAAGTAAGGGTGAGGGGCTTGTGAATACTTGTCAGAGACCATAACCACTCAACTACTGAAGCCCCATTCAATTTACATAAAAATATTTTTTAACAAAAGTGAAACATCAATTATTACAACATGTATAATGAAATTAATATAAATCTGCATTAGAGGTGATCAGTGCTGAATCAAATAAACTGTAATAAGAAAAATAAGCAAAAAAGAAGCCCAACAAACCAAATAAATCCTCTGAAAGATTCTCTTGAAGAAAGTACCTCTCTTAATTTCTCACGAGGACATATCTTTGATCAACTCCTGTAATAGTATCCAAAAATAAGAAAACATTACATTCTGCTACTTAAACTACATGCTTTACAACCAGAGACATTCAAAGATTGCCTCAGACAAATACACAGTTGCAACTTTGAACATTAATTATATAATGTAACAACATGATTTTCCAATTTTGGACAACTAGTTTCAATAGCTTAAGTCACACACTGCAATCGTAAGGCTAATTCTATATATGATTGAAATAACAAAATTCCACTCACAAATAGCTGAAAAGGCTATTGGGATAGTACTGCTATAACAAGATCATGAAAAGTTACATATTTAAAGTTTTGCCACATGCTTGACAACCAGAGACATTCAAAGATTGCCTTCTCAGCTTTAACAGAGAACAGACCCCAGGTACCTAGGTAGAACCATGGACATTCTGTAAGTTATCTTAACAGCTTACTCATATGTAAATTAGGTCCTGGCTGAGATTCAAACTCACAGCAGTGAGGGGACAATGATAACTAGTCAGAACATATCACCACTCGACAATGGAGGCCCTTTAAACTGTCAGAAACATCAATATGCCTGAACTACATTACTTACTTTACAACAAACATAGTCTCCTAGATATGTTGTATTTAGAGCTTGAGATCAAGGATTGACAGAATCATGCAGTTGGTGACGTTTTAGGAGTACTTCAAGTCCATTCAAAAACACACAACAATTTAGTCCACCTTCATTGATGTCAATCTATCATCTGTAAAGCAACATTCATAATAAGTGACTTACAATCAGAGAGGTTAACATTTAAAAATAGTATATAAAAACATTTAAAAATAGTATATAACAAGCAAATTTTAGAAAAATTTATATCCCCTGCTGAAATGACCACTGTATATATGGTATTTGCACATTAAGGATCGAATCTCGGTCATGGCAGGTCATACCCTTCGATTTTCCTCCATATGTGGAGAAGTTGCCGGGTCCTTGTGGACGGGTAAGTTGGTACTGGTTAGTATCAAGTCCAGGAAAACTGGTTAGGTGAACCGGTCACCGTATGTAACTGAAAAATTGTTGAAAAATGCCATTAAACCCCAGTGACAATATGTCACATAAAAACAAACAAACGATATTAAACTCCTGTGCAAAAAAAAAATATGTCAAGCAATGTCAAGACTAAATGATTTAAAAATGACTAAACAATCAATTCTAAAATAAAGTCTTCATATTGGTCAATTTCATGAAGTATCTAAATCAACCAAAAACTTGAGTTGAAGATTAGTCTAATATTAGTTCATCATTTTCTAAGTGTTGTTATTTTTTCAAGAATTCGTGTAATTAATATTCAGCAAATAACTTCCATGTAAAGGTAAAATTTTAAAGTATGGTCACAATTTTCAAGTATTAAAAATATAGATATTTCAAGTTGGTAAGAAATTAGTACAGAGTAAAATATGCAAAGTCATCAGATAAACAAAGTTTGTAAACTTTTCAAGGTTTATGTCTGTTTTCTACATAATTCTAGTTCCATATCAGCAGGTATTTAACTTGTGTTCCAAGATTCTGTATCAGTTCTTATCAAGAAACTGCCATATCTTCCACATAAATGACAAAATGTGGAAACTAAATGACCTTAAAAGTAGTGTCTTCAAACAAATGTCTGCAACACCTTTAGTTTGAACCTCAGGCTATAGTAACAGACCTGAGACAGTAAAATGGTAATAAATTCAATTTAAAACACCAAAATTTAAAAAAACTTTCAATGAATATCAGGTTGTTGCAGGATACAGCAATGCTCAACAGATAAATATATAATAGAAAGGTATATAACTCTTCATACCAGTGAATGTGGACTGCCTTCACAAAACATTGAATTGTAAAACAACAAGGATAAATGGTTTAAAAAAAATTTCAGACTTTGCTACAATTTTACCACCACAGATCCATTACCACTACCTGCAGTTTGAACTAATGACTTTGAGGTCTGTAGACCAAACACTTTTACCAATTGAGTTAAGCAGGCGTACAAATCATCCAAGAACTCACCATGTCAGGAAATCCCACCAGAAGTGTACCATACAAATCTGGGGTAACCATGACTCGGTTTGGTGATGAAACTTTCTCACCGAGAGTTGATATTAATAATTAATCACTCATAGGCAAATCTGAACAAAGCAGGACACAGACATTGTTACCTTATAACAAGAGAAAAAAATACACTTTAAACATTGTAGCATCCATCAGTGACTTTTTCATCAATCAAAAATGCGAACTAAAATACAAAAAAAAAATATCCTTCAGACAAGTCAGGTTCTAACCAGTCAATCTGATTCAACCAGAGATCAGTCAACAGGGTATCATCAAATCATTTTAGATATGACAACATTTTCAAAATTAATTATACCATATCAACAAAAAATGGTAAATATTTTAGTTTTTCAGCCAGTTTCAACATTATTTAAGCTAAATACTGTTAAGTTTTCCTGGATTCTGTACCAGTAGAAACCATGTTCTCTAAAAGCAATCGCCAACTTCTCTACATGAATCATCAGAGGGGGACTCCATGGTTCAGTGGTCATGATCTCTGAGTAGTAATCACTAGGCCATCTTTGATGTGAGTTCGAATCCTACTAGAGACCAGACAAATTTTCATTTCACATGTGAGGAAGCTGTTCAGTTAGCAAATGGAGGGTTGATGGTTTCACTCACCTAGATGTTGAATATTTATATTGAAATTTCATAAACACAAAGTATTTCAATTGTCCACAAACTTTGTGCGAACAAGAGTTTACTGTATGTGTACATATGTGGACTTATAGTACTATGATTACCTTCTTCTGTGATAGCCTGTAACTGGAAACCAGGCATACCAACCCTGGTTATCATGAACTTCCTGTAAAGAACATAGAGAAAAAGAAAAGTAACATGCCAAATACCATATTCTAACAAACATGCAAAAGATCATATTGTAACAATCAAAGAATTTTACATTAACTATAACTGACAAATATTCTTAAATATGACTTAGATTATTGTAATGCAGTGCATAATATTTCACACAGGGCTTCGACACAATCATATTGTGCATTGTTTACCCTTGATTAATGTCCATAAATTAGGATGTTTGAAAAAGCATATGCAACAAAGAAATATGCATATAACGCATTTACTCAAGCTGCTCTATGAAAATAGAAAACAAAATGCGTGACCTTTGAACCATTGATATTTGTCATAGATATTTTCACAATTTCATGGACTGTCAGTCCTCATCTCTATGTTTTAAAGATAAATATTTGTTGAAAAGATTGGAATCAACATCAGACAGAGCTAGAGCTGTAGGGATGAAAACAAAGCCATACTTTTATGCCTTATTGCAAAGCATCAACACAACTAAAAAGTTGCATTCATTTTCTCCAGTTAGTTGATGGCAAGTTTTAATACTGGAAATACTTTTAGTGATAAGGATTAAAAGTGTTTAAACAACATTGTGATGGATCGACATAGCATCACTTAGACATGTACACTGAGAGAAAGAAACATATATGGACGGAATGACAGAGATATAATCAAATGTCCAAACCAAGGACAACATGTCTTAAGTTAATTTGGAAAAGAAATAAACATGCTGTCAATTTAATGAAAAAGTGAATATATATTAAACCAAAATACTTAACAATGTTGAGATTATCTCAGATTTAAGATGTTCTAAGCTCAATCAGTAATCTTATATTTTAAGAGGTGAAGGCCTCACAACATTCTAATCATTCTTCCCTTATTTGTGTCAATTTGATGTACATCATCCGCAGTACATGGTAAGGCTACAGTGTGTGATATTAATTCAAGGAGTCCCTGCACCTCCAGGAAGTCACAGTAATAGAGAACAAGTACCGATAATGTTATGTGGTAAATAGAATCTAGTTTACGCTACAGTAATTTACTTCACATAAATTGTGAAACTAGTTTATGACCTATGCTAATCACTCTCGACAGCTGCTACCTGTATCATTAAGCAGATCTAAACCCAACTTAAACAAGTGAATATAAAGGTGAAATCTTCTCTAATCAGACATAAAAACCTATAACCTTCAGGCCAGGACTGCAATGAATAGGAGTCTGTTAACTTATGTCTGACTTAACATGAGTATTATCATAAGTGGTGACCAGATGGAGAATTGTATTTTCTATTTTTAGCTCTAGCGACCCCTAAAAGGGGCCAACCAAATTTATTTGACCATACTTGAGAAAGGGCCATATAAGGATGCTACAGACCAAGTTTGGTGATGATCCATCCATTGGTTCATGAGAAGAAAATGATTAAAGGTTTTTCTATTTTTAGCTCTAGTGACCCCTAAAAGTACAATATGAGCAAATTGCAGGTAGCACGTCAAAAGGCTTCTGCGCAGCAAATTTGATGTAAATCTGACTGGTAGTTTCTGAGAAGAAGACCATTGTTTACGCCAGACACAGGAGCATCCACCTACCCATCCTAACAGCTCACCCTGAACCTTCGGTTCTGGTGAGCTAAAAATGTCTACTTAAGTAGGTAAGAAGGTAAAAAATGTAACAATGAGTCAATCAGCCTATATTTGCTCTGACATAAAAATACTGACTATACACCACAGAGCAGAAGCAAACATCGTCTGTCACAACACAACTTCATACATTTGTTCATTTACAATTCATTGTACCAATATGTCAAACTTATTGGACTGTTTTCTATATAAAATAAAACTATTTTGATAAAGATATTGAAATATATTCTTTGTCGACAAGATGTACCAATGTACAAGTCTTTCATTCCATTCCGTGTTAATGATGTTGGAGTTACTTACCCTGAGGTACGTACTAATGATAACAGAGAAGATCTTTGTCATTGTGTCATCATTGAACAGGTTCATACCAACAGTATTAAAATGTCATAAAAATCTCAGTGTCACATCATTTCTACCACCACCTGGTGGACCCACTGCACAGAATAATTGCATATCTTGTAGTGTAATCCTTGATGTGTCATTCCAGTCATACCTTGTAATAAATTGAGATTATTCATGGAATAATTTGAAAATAAAACAATGAATCATAAAATATACTAAAGATAGATACATGCTCTCATGAACTCACATTTATGTGTTGTTTATATATTGATCAAATTCAACATCAATCAATCAACGTCACAACTAAACCGTCAGGATTAAAACTAATTTACAATTAAACCAAGTTTATATATAAGAAATGACTGATATCAACCAATAAATTCATAAATTTATGAGCAAAGTTTTACTGAGATATCAAATACTTTTAGGAACTTCCTGCTTAAATGTTCTGAAACTATGAATAAATAATTAATTAAGACTTCAGCCAACAGCTACCACTCTGACATGGTGTGTCTGTAAGGAGTATAATTACCAGATGCCATGGTCAAGATATTGTCTAAGTGATTCAATTGGAGGTTGTGCTCCATAAACTTCTTTCTGTAGCATGTTCATATCATCAACAAAGATAATCACTCGTTTATCCATCTGCAGGCCATACACACCCTCCTCCTCATGTCCAGACAAGACGTAATAATGTTCTAAAACAGAAAACAAAGGTGATATATCAGAATGAAAAGTACAGAGAATGAAATACTTACAAGCAAAAACCAGTTGTGTCCTGTAGACACTAAATGCAGACATTAACATTAATGGAAACTTAATGCACAACATTTTTACATCAACTGATGTTCTCAATCTTTCTCTGAAATACAATGAAAATCTAAGATCATTAATGCAACATAATGACACATCTGTCAATAATAAAAAAATATCCTACATTCAGAGAAAAATTATAAAAATATTTCAAGTCGTACCTGTGTTTGATTAGCACTTGTTTGTGTGCAGAGAAGTTAACAAATGCTGGAAGGACCTTCTCTTTAGGAAGATCATGCATCAGCTTATCCTGGATGTACACAGACTTTCCTGTACCAGTGGGACCAACAAATAGCAGGGGCCTAAAACATGTAGAAGTCAAATTAAAACTATGTTCAGTATTTACAGGAGCTTCCAGATTGAATTTATGTAGTCTAACAGAAGTTTTGTGAAAAGTTTCTTCTGCAGAAATTAACGTGAATTGCTTGAATCATGCTTTATTTATACAAGACTGCAATGAATCAATTCACTCCTACATTAAGACACCAGTACATCATACATTCAATACAGACCACGCATTAATACTATATAAATTATCTTGTTACATTAAGACACCAGTACATTATGTAATCAATACAGACCATGCATTAATATTATATAAATTATCTCGTTAGATTAAGACACCTGTACATCAGGTAATCAATACAGACCATGCATAAATATTATATAAAGTATCTCTTTACATTAAAACACCAGTGCATCATGTAATCAATACAGACCATGCATTAATATTATATAAAGTATGACACTAAAAACACTCTTCATGTCAAGTTGTTTAAACTGAATTTCAAGATATGCAACATGTTTTTTTTTCATATTCAGTATTTTTGTGTAAGATTCACATTGATACTGAAAACATGCTCACAAACAGTGGAGGTAAACAACATGCCACCAAAACATGCAGTAAAAACAAATATGAAAACTTGAGGTTTTATTTAATTTTGTTCAGATAAGGAAGAATGAAGGTTATAAAGTAAACAATATACATACATCAGCAGGGGGTATTAAAAACGTTTTGCAAGAACATAAAATGGTAGATAGATGAAAATTTTGTGTAAGGTACATTACATCCCAACACCAAGGTGAGACCAAACACTGCAGAATACATGCCAGAAGATTATAGGATGTCAATAAGGATTTTAATGCATTGTACAATGATTGAAAAAAATATTATGCAAGATATATATATACACACACACACCTTTTGATATGCAATTGCAATACATACAGTTAAGCAATTTTACACTATACACCATATATCTGTGTGTGAAATAGTTTGCAGGTATTTATCTGTACACTCCTTTGATTTTTTCTATAATACAAACACATATATCATGTATATCCGAGTTGTGTACATCAAAGAGCTATACTGATCATATACCAGTACAAAGTCCAATATTTGTAGTTTCAGTGCTCAGAAAAAAATAAAAAAAACAAATAGATACATGTATAGTGTGGAAGCAACATGAGTTAAATGTAAAATGACTTGAACATGCATTATCCTCAACATCATTATAACTTGATATTAGAAGCTGATGTTAATGAAATATTGGATTTGTTAAATGTTCAGCTGAGGACCATATTTATGAAGTGTTTACCGTGAATGATCAAAGCAGAGTTCCATAAGGAATCTGTATCTAGCTGTATCAATGGTAGGGACCAGCATTTCTCTGATCTTCTTTGATATAGGCTCACAGCATCCTTCAACAAGTCATTCCAGTGTTTCCACGAAGCTCTTGCTTTTTGCTGAAATAATTGTACAACATTTTCAAATTAAAACAATTGCCACAGTTCCACTAGCAATAAAAAAATGAGTATTTTAACAACTGAAAATTGTTTTAAATAGTGACTAGGGAGGCAACACAAGCATAAATAATGTTGTATTATAATGAAGTGATTAATTTTTCACTGCAGATATTGAAAATGAATGAATAATAAGACATTTTTGTTGTGGTGAATGTCATTCACACGAACAGATTAATGTAAACATCCAAATATACACTGTGAAATTTTAGAGTATAAATGACAGCAACTAATACAACCAGCTTCAATTATAAAATTAAGTTATAAAAAAGTACAGTCATTTTACAGTAATATGTAAAACACATACAACCCATTCATCTTTGACATCAGCAGAAAATCAAGAATTAGCAAAACTCACAAAAAAATAATACGCAAAATCATTATAATAGTACATGTATGCAAATATTCAACAAATGCCAGAAAGTGCAGATTATTAATAATTAACAATATATGCCCTTCTTATTACAATGCTCAACAGAAAAATAAAAATAAACTCAAAGTATACAATGTGCCTGGAGCGTGAAAAAAATACAACACAACATGTATACATGTTTTCAGGTATGGAAATTTAATGAGATCTATTCACAATGTTCACCCAGAACATCAATATAATTTTGCTTCTCCCAAACGGTGTTGCTTTGGGGAGGTTGCACTGTGTTACAATAAGACCAACTGAGCATAAAAGAACTTATTTCACTTCCTTGTTGTTCTGTATTCAGAGGTTTCACTGTACATAAAAATGTTCAGCAACCAAACCTACCTCAAAGAATACATCATAAATTAACTGTTCTGGAGGCATCAGGACAAAAAATGTGCCCAGACATTTAAGCATCGCATCTTTTTCAAACTTTCCTCCAATACGATTTTTGAAGAATGCATCAAACTTATGTCTACCATCTACATGAACTACAGTACTGATAGACCATGGAATGGAAATTGTATAACATCCTGAAATATAAGAAAATCAGACATAAAGATGCTAAGATTGTGGTCAATTACATGGCCACTGTTTCTATAGCTTTCAGGAAGATGTCCTAATCTGCTTCTGGCAGAGACAGTCCAGGGAACAGATCTGAGATGATACCATTGAACAATGGGATGTCATGTGACTAGAACTTTCATAAATTCACATCAATGATGGATCTCAGAAGCTGAAATAGAATTAACATAGGAATTTAAAACAATGGTTTTAATAAGTACGAAAATGACAAGCACAATAAGGTTATACAAGCATGGCTTATATCATAATATGATATACTACTCAAAATTTGATAAGGATAGCTTTTTAGATTGCTTATATTTGATTGGATATAAATGTCTACCAAACTTCTTTTATTTTAATTGAAAGTTTATGCATTTGTCTATTTGTTTGAAGATAGAAATAAGTTTTTGGTGTATTCATTGAAGCGTGACAGAAGCCAAAAGTTGAATGGGTGCTAAATTGACATTTTTGTATGGATATGCCAAATGTGAAATTTTGCTGCGAATGAATTAATTGAATTAATTTCTTGGTCAGTATCGAGTGTGATGTCCATTTGCATTGATAACTGCCTGACATCGCCGGCGCATGCTGCTAACAAGCCTCCGGATTGAGATTTATGGGATTCGAACCCACTCCTCCAAGAGGGCCCGTCTTAGCTCCTGGACTGTAGTGGGCTTAACAGGGCAGGCTGAAATGGCTCTCTGCAGCATGTCCCATACATGTTCTATGGGATTGAGGTCGGGGGAACGTGCCGGCCAGTCCATTCGGACGATGGTGGCATCCTGGAGGATTTTCATAAAATTGTGAACTACCAGTACATGGAATCAATTAACAAAAGAAAGTAACCAGGCATCTTGTGAATGAATGCTCAAATTCTGTGAATCTCAAATTATATTGATTTCTACAAACAAAGAAATGTTTGGTGGTTGACAAAACAAATATATGTTTAGTTTTCATTTCATCAAAGCGTCAGAAAGTTCTAAAAACTACATTACCTGTTGAGCAATGACAGACAACACTTCCAAATCAATTCTGTTGATCTCATCGAAGCAAGCCCAGGCACCAGCAGATGCAAGTCCTTTCAAAACTGAATGTATAAAATACGTTTTATCAAAATGTCAAAAATGAATTCCTCAATACTTGATAGACAATGTAACAATAACAATGTGTACAGTAGATAAATTGTTTAAATAATTGACAGAATTTATTCACCTGAACATCTCATGAACCTTTAATTCTCACAATTTTTCAAAGAGTACTGATATACAGCCACAGATGTACATATAAAACAATATAAGTACCTTTCCCATAGCAATGTAATCTAAACCATCAGAACAGTTGAATACAACACACTGTACAGCCAGAGCTTTAGCCAAATCTTTTACTGTTTCTGTTTTATCAGGTCCATCGGGACCTTCTGGGGCACCATTTAAGTTCAAATGGAATGCACCAACCAGAGTACGATAATATCTGTCAGTCAGAGGCGTGATCTTCAGATGAGTTGTGTTTTCCAAGTATTCGTAAGAATATTTCACTGTTGCATTTGTAATTCTTACAATCATATCGTCATCTTCCCAGTAATATCTGAGATCAGCCAACCAGCTGAAGTCATTTTCACTTGCTACACCTGTAATAAAAACAACTTACATAAGCATAAAAAGTGATTCTAGACATACAATATACAAAACTAGTGCAGACTCATTAGCTTGTTCACCTTTGTATTCTCAGGGAGTTATTACTTTTATT
This sequence comes from Lutraria rhynchaena, assembly GCA_008271625.1. Classification (NCBI taxonomy): domain Eukaryota; kingdom Metazoa; phylum Mollusca; class Bivalvia; order Venerida; family Mactridae; genus Lutraria; species Lutraria rhynchaena. Next base: position 10,189,637 of record VIBL01000001.1, on the reverse strand, counting down.
GAGCAACATACAGTAAAACTTCATTATTACGAGCATCGATATCACAAGCACTCAACTTATCTTGAAAAGTTGTTAAAGTCCCATCAATTTTTGTTCTTAGTTGTGTATTATTTCAACCAATAAGGTTGCATTCATGACAGAATGATTATGAATTAAAAAAAGTATAAGATATCAATTCCAACATTACCTCGTGCGCTTTTTGGATAACATCCCACACAGACAGCAACATAATATCCTGTATTTGTAGAAGCCATTTCTCAACAGCACCTCTAACTCTGAGGTGGAGATTGAACTAACCATCTGAACTTGCTCACCTTCACTACTAAACAGACTTCTAGAAGGTTAAAAAACGGTTTCAGGAGATTTGACCTATTGACCCAGTTTGTGAGCCCAGATAATCTATTTTCGAAACTGTCCAAAACATCATAAAAACAAACATTTTACCACAGTTTAACAAAGATGCAATCAAAACTGTAGCCTCTAGAGGGTTCACTACGCACTCAGGTGAGCTAAAGATATATATGCTATAATGGTTGCCATGGAAACAGCAATAAAAACTCAACAAATTTGCATAATTTCCACTTGAACCATTGAGATGGTCTGCTTTATATTAGAGAGACATAGTACAAAATATACTAGAATGTGTAATTTCCAATTCTTAGTTTGAATGAAATGCCAAAAAAATTAAATTTCATGAATTAACATGTGTTTCCTAACACAATAAATTGTTCTAGTAATATCATACTTCCTTCGCCTTTCAACTTTTTGTGGAAATCACTCAATCTAAAGAACATAACTATACAACATGTCTTCATTATGTATTATCAAGTTTCATATGCATTTGATGAAGACATGGTGCAGTAAAAATTCTATCTATTTCTGAAAAATGTATATTTGCACTACAGTTGCCATGGCAATGAAAGTGAAACAAACAAAAGCTATCACTAGACATAATTCAAGGCATATTAAGTTGCACGGAAGACATAAATAAAAAAGTTCAAAAGTGCCATAATTTTGTTAAAATACAAGCCAGAGTTATGCAAAAATAAATATTCAAAATTAAGTTTTATTCAACTCTGGGAAATATTTGTGGAGATAAAGGATGAATGAGGATCTCTAATGAACATTATATGTCTAAAATCTGTCCACACCAAGAAACTATCATTCATGTAAAATAACAGCACTTTGGTCCCTACCTTCTGTGGCAAACTGAACAAACATTTATAATAAAGAGTATTGCTGACTTTATAACACAACAGTCAATGTTAGGTCACAGTGGGTACGAGTGGTGATTAAAAAACTTTTTTGGAGTCAGTTTAAATATGTGTACTACAAGACTTCAGTTTAGGATAAGTATTCTGCTGAATTAATGACAATACATTTAATGTTTGGCAAGTACCCAATCAATGTGTTGTTCTTATTCTGTCCAGAACTGTTGTCCATGCGTAGTTCTGTCCTGGGCTCATCAAAACTGGACGTGAAATGGTCATGGAGCACTAATGTAACACTGTTTGCCCACTTTCCATAACTAGAGCATTCCTCATCCATCAAGTAGAAATTTTGAGAACCTGAAGTAACAAAACTGTCTTTGTACTTATATATAACACAAGAAATCACACATGAAGTAATACATGTATTTGAACAAAATTTATTGAAATCATCATTCCAATGAACTTGTTGTATCAGTAGGCATTTATAAATTGACAGTTGAAGTACTATGCAAAGCTATAACAAAAACATTTCAGCGATATAAAAAAAATTAAACATGAGGGCCATGATGGCCCTGCATCGCTCACCAGATTAAATATTAATTAACTTGTTACTATAAAGGTAATAAAGGTACACTTGTGGGCAAATAATGGGGAACAATAATAAACATGATAAAGGACCATCAAAGGATACTACAAAAGAATATTTGTGATGACTGAAGGATGCCACAGAACAAATTTGGTGATGATCCAACCACTGATTCATGAAAAGAAGTCATTTTAAGGTATTTCTATGTTTAGCTCTAGCGGCCCCTAATTGGGGGAAAGCATTTTTATTTGAGCAAATCTGATAGAACACTATCTAAAGATGCTAAAAACCAAGTTTGGTAATAATCCATCCATAGAAACATGAGAAAAAGTCATTTTAAGGTATTTCTATTTTTAGCTTCAGCTACCCCTAAAATGGGCGGACCAAATTTATTTGAGCAAACTTGAGAAAAGACCATCTAAGGATGCTACAGACCAAGTTTGGTGATCATCCATTTATTGGTTCATGAGAAGAAGATGATTAAAGGTATTTCTATTTTTAGCTCTAGTGGCCCCTAAAAGGGGCTGACCAAATTTATTTGAGCAGACTTGAGAAAGGACCATCTAAGGATGCTATAGACCAAGTTTGGTGATGATCCATCCATTGGTTCATGAGAAGAAGACGTTTAAAGGTATTTCTATTTTTACCTCTAGTGACCCCTAAAAGAGGCTAACCAATTTCTATTTCGCAAAACTGATTAAACACTATCTAAAGATGCTAAAAACCAAGTTTGGCAATAATCCATCCATAGAAACATGAGAAAAAGTCATTTTAAGGTATTTCTATTTTTAGCTTCAGCTACCCCTAAAATGGGCGGACCAAATTTATTTGAGCAAACTTGAGAAAAGACCATCTAAGGATGCTACAGACCAAGTTTGGTGATCATCCATTTATTGGTTCATGAGAAGAAGATGATTAAAGGTTTTTCTATTTTTAGCTCTAGTGACCCCTAAAAGCGGTCAACCAGAAAATATGAGCAAATTGTAGTTAGAATGTCAAAAGGCTTCTGCACAGCAAATTTAAAGTAAATCCGAACAGGTAGTTTCTGAGGAAAAGACCATTGTTGACGCCAGACGACGGACGCTGGAGCATCCACCTACCCATCCTAACAGCTCACCCTGAACCTTCGGTTCTAGAGAGCTAAAAATCAGACAACATGATCCGAATATTTAGATGACTGCAAACATATTGATTAATACCGTAAGCTAAACTGTCAAAACACATATTAAAAAGGTTACTTATTGTGTGCACTGACTGCAGTCTATGAATATGTAAGCACATGACAATGAGCCAGTGGCTACCAATGTGTTTAAGACCTTATGAAACTGACGATTTGTGGGTTAATATTCTTGCGATACTAAAGGTAGCCACAAAAGATTTCACCTTGAGACCTACATGTAGCATTTGACCCATATTCAAGCTTAACCTAGCTATCAACCAAACAAACATTCTTACCAACATTCATGAGGATTGGGTTAAAAGTGTGACCTCTACAGAGTAAAAACTAAAATTGTTGACAACAGACATTCAACAATCGGCAAAGCTCATACATCTAAGCTACAAATTAGAACAATTTCTTTGACAAACACATGAAGACAGCAAACACCTGCAGTGAGGGATGAAAATATGGAGGAAATCATTATGGTTTCTATTACCATGTGTCTGCAGCATTCAGCAGGATTAGCATCAACAGTGTTACTGGAGGTAGTTGGAGTTGGGCATGATGCTGAGTTGGATGTTGGCATCCTTTGTTTCGTGGGCCCATCCTTTCATTTTGTAGGCCTAAAGTAGAAACAAATTTATGATACATACACTATATGTTATAGTGGATTCCACATAAACAAGCAAATGAAAGATTAATAATTAAATATGAATTTTGGATTGACATCTTTTAATGATCATAAACCTCAGTGTACAATATGACTGCTATCCTTCAAACCAAAGATACTGATCGATATTTTCCAATATTTTAAGTGTGACATGGTTTACCGACCACTGTATTATGACTGGAATACTGTTCATACAGTGAAAAGCACAAGCAAACAAACAATTAACTAGAGGTGTCATTGATAAGGATTTTTGTATCAATATATCGGTAGAGAATTATCGACGATACAGCGATATATCGATTGACAGGCATATATGGCAAAACTCTCACATTTACCCTCATAATTTCAGCTTATGGGTCTTTTTTTGTTTTAAGAGAGTATTTACAGTTATATTTGATCATATGCATAGTGTAAACAATGATCAAAGATAAAGGATAAATAAACAGCCGAAACTGAATAACATGTTTCTTATTATTAGTTGAACTGTAAATCAGTTAATGACTAGAAACTTCCCTATAAACTTTAAACAGCTTAACAACTACTGGCATCAATTTCAGATAACAAAACAGTACTGTTAACTCAAACTCGGTACTCGATAGAGATTGGAATCGATATCGAATCAGATTACAAAGATCGTCGATATATCGATATCGGCGGAATCGATTACACCCCTACAATTAACTACAACTTTTCCTATTCGAAAAGCGCATGAAAGGGATATAAGGTATGTCATGTCTTCCAGTCTAATCTGCAGTTTCCCTCAGTGCCAGAGATTGGCAGATTACCTCAATAAAGGTTCTTTGGAGGAACCATATTTCTTCCTCTTCTTTTTCTGCTTAATAGCAACAAACTCAGTTTCATACTCATCATTGATGACTATGGGTCTTAATCTCACCTCTGAAATTAAGTAACTAGAACATCAGAATATATGGCACTAAATTAGTCTGAATCATTCAAGATTACCAACAGAATTATTGTAGTACTCTTGAGTGTTTAAAAACATACAATTTCAAGGTTTACAAAATCATAAAAAGCACTACAGGAAGTGGGTAATGTAGTCATTTGTCTCACACTTAAACAATGCTGAAAGTATTGACATTCAAAACACATATTTAAAATTTCATCTCAATCGCTGACAAAATGTGGGACTAGTTCCCTCCAAAAATTTGTATACTTCAACCTTCGTTAGCATATAAAACAGCCTAAGTTCAAGGGCACATAACTCTGCAATGCTTGGATTGACACACATGAAAATTGAGTCACACTTATTTGCACTTCATGGTGATGTATCTTTCATTCATGTATCTTGGAAACTGTAGAAGTAGTTTGCACCGTAAGATGAGCAGTATATATTGCAACAGACTAACTGACTGCCGACCAACCGTACAGTGACTCCTATATACCCCCTAACAAATTTTGCTTGTGGGGGGGTATAATGAGGACTAGTCTATGACTTCTGCACAATGCTTCTAAAAGGCTTCCATACTTCTAAACTTAATGGAATCATGGGACCTGGTAACAAATACAAATTGTCAAGAAAAAAACTATGTATTTACCCATTTAAGAGTGCAATCTGCGACAATAAGTCACAATAGTACAGGAAATGAATAATCACACCACTGATATTCCCCCAGTCTGTTAATGTTGTAGTTTTAAAGCTGGGACATGAGAATTCTCCTATATAAACAGAACTTTCATATAGACCATATATAGTTAAAAATTTCAATCTACTTTCGCAACTAAAATCAATACTGCAGTCCACATAGGACTAAGTCTATAATCCTATACTGCACACTCTGCACCCAACACATGCATCAGAAATTGCCAATTTGTACAGAAATCACCGAAGGTAACAGAGTTTGTCTATGAAGAATGAACATTACTGACTGAATTTATCCCCAGAAGTAATAAGTATAGTAGATTTGTGTAACCCTACAGTGACAGCCAGATGTTGTCCAGAGTAACCAAATACACTCTATCAATATCACACATATTAGAGTCTAAACATGTTAAATTATATTAGCAAACTGAAAGTCACTTTTTTAAATACATTTAATACATAGTAATAAACCCTCATCCAAAACATATGCAGAAAAAAGAAAACCTAGGTCATTGTAGGGCATGAATATGTATTTTCTTGATAACCAATCCCCCAAAACGTAAACATTGAAATAAAAAATAAAATAAAAATGAATAATATGATGGTGTAACAAGTTTTCGTGGTATTAAAAAACCATTGCCGTATTTTATGCAAAGCGTTAGTTATTTCAGGATATTTTGCAAATGATCATCATCGAAATTCATTATTATAAAAATATTTATTTTTTTTTAAAACAAAATTCCCTCCGATACACTCATTTGAGCATTTTAAGTTAACTAAGTCAACGGTGTACATGTAAAAAGTTCGGACTTATGTTTTCGTGGGTCGCCTCAAACTACCCCAAATTTACTGCTATCACTCAATGACTTTTTTGGTTTTATTATGTGCTTGTCTTGATATGTTTGAAACAGTCCCATTGACAAGGAATCCGGCGGTTGCTCCGCCTATCTACTAAGACTACTGAATATCCAGTACACAATTAAAAGCGTTGCATATGAATAAAAATTCATTGAACAATTTAAAGTGTCTGAACTACAGTCAGTTAGGCATTAGCGGATTTCGGGCAGTAATGGATTACGCGCTTGGTCTTTTAAAACCTTGCTAGTCCGTTAATGATATATTAATAAAAGTAATATTCAGTCATCAACCTGGTTCCATTCCACACAAATTCACGTATATTTGAAAATGTCGAGATTCTGGGTAAGTCTACAAAACCGCGTAGCCCCGAATGAGGTCACCGGATGTTTACGTATTTTATGCGTGCAATAATGTGTTGTTAAAACTGAAATGCGAATATCATCAAACTTAACATTTAAATTATCCTCAATTTGGCACCATATTGAGTATAAATATCCCATTTCATCATCCAACACAATTATTTTGCATATGATTCATTAATCTGTCCGATTTAAGTGAAAAATGCAAGGTCAGTGATTCGGGTAGTAGCGGATTGCCGATTTGGGGGACTGTGTCAAAATCAAATATCACTCTAGAAATGGGCGAGTTTTTGATGCTGATGAGTGGTAAATGCATTTCTGTGTAATAAAAATGTTAAACTTAGATTTACATGCCTGATTGCTTAAGATCATGTCCTAACCTGTCGGAAAATTGGTTGTAATTCTATATTACATTGAGATGATCGCATGCTCATTTTCTCACCATCGAACTGTTCTTTTCTATTCTATTTCAATTAATACACGACCATACAGGATTAAACACAACAATTATTACTTTCCCGAGTTCCCAATATCTATATATGAAAATGAGCATGCGATAAATAATATATATGTATGACTGATATCTCCCCTACTGTAGACTCATTATTTTTCAATATTTTGGGGTCGCATGAATAATTAAGACGGTTAAATTGAACAACTTAACGATTTTTTCACAAAACGTTGTTAATTCTGAATACTTTTTCCATTTAGTTTTTGGCACGGAAATGATACTTTTGACCGTCACTAATCTTCTTAATTTCAGTAAAACGGTTGCAAAATATTGAGTGTATCAAACACTGACTCAGCTATGCACTAAAGACATCATTCTATCAGTGCATGCATCCTGCAATCACCATATGAAGCATGTTTTACATCGTAGAATGAATGATGTGAATTTTTGAATATTGAAAATTGTAGTTTGAATGTACAATTAATGGTGTACAAATAATGCAGTGACTGTTTATTTTGTTATTAATTTTATTCGATCGTGTAAAAGTAAGGCACCTAAGCGTCAGGACACTTGTATAAACATATTCTACAACAGTTACTATACTCCTTCAACAGCGCCGGTCTGTACTTTTACATATCACAAGCATTTCTATGGTCGACATAATTATAAGTGTTGTAAGTACAGAAATGTAAAACTTGAAAACAATGAAAACCCATTAAATTTGTCATTTGATGGACAGGCATGACTATGTACATGCATCTATGATAGTTTAGTTCTAATTATTTCCGAGGCTAAAGTGTTGAACAAAGCAATGAAATTAATGCACAAACGGCGACATCCTCCCAAGTATTTGCTTACCACGTGTATCTAGCACGGATTCAATACATGCAGTAAAACCTCAAATAGCGACCACCTCAATATTACGACCACCTTAAAATAACGACCACTCATTTTTGGACCGGCTTTAAACTCCCTTATGATTCAACTTGATAATGATAGTTTGGACAAGTTGATGTATTGAATATAAACACCATCCGATGATGGCCCGTACATTTTATGTTTTATTTAGGATTTTGTGTTAGCCGGATATTGCAGCATTTTCCCGACGTAAAATCATTTAGACAATGCAACTTAAGGCGACTGTCTAAACAAGAAACACAATCATCTTAGGTTATTATCCGACGCGGTCATATCTATAACCGAACTACTAAAATGAGTAATGTTGAATCGGAGCGTTCCTTTAACAGGAATTAATATATGTTCTGAACAGTCAAATAATACCAAAGAAATGCTGCAAGCGAAACATTCCACATTATCACATACAAAGACTAAATAGCCATAAGCCAGCCATCATGGCTCAAATGAACGTCGCCAATCACAAAAGAACAAACCCATCACAGTTAAAACCATGCTTGTCAACTCGCATTCTACATAATTAGCCTCGAAAACTATTGTGATCCATATAAAGATAATACCGTTCTAAAATTTAAACGTTAATATGCACGCTTTGTTGGTAATGATTCGAAGTAATAAGTCCCAGATATTTTTAAGACTGCTTCCGATGTCAGATGTAATATCATCTTAATAATGCTTTACATGATAAAAATAGTCAATCTCATTCCAGAGTTGTCGTTCGTCATCTCTCCCATACATCTCTGTCATCGTCTCACCGTATTACATGATTCTTGTAAAAATTGACATAGTCACAAACGGTACAAAATTTACACCTACATGAAGCAATTTCTTCTGCACAATACATTCAGGACAAAAATATGTTATAATTTACTAGAAAATCAGAGATTTTGACCGTTGACTCTGGTTTGGTGCACTGCAACATGGAACGGGGACCAGTTTAAGATTGAAAAATAGTCACAACGCAACACTGGCCAACAAGGGGGACAATCGTTGATTTTTCGTCGCGTATGATTAGTCTCCCTTAATTAGTACGGATATCAATAACCATTTACCATTTAGTCATAGCAAGTCGGCATACATAATATACCTTGGGCCATTTACAAAAAATGACTAAGGTAAAAATGGACAACAAAATGAAGAATCATCAACAACATAAAAACATGTTTAAGTATCAGACCAGATAGCATATAAATATTTTATGGGGCAGTAATCATGAAAGTTTTCCCTGTTTTCATTGAATTATAAATACAATTTGCTACATTGAAAATAACTTTAGAACTGTTTGACGTCATTATGTTATAAAATTGATTCAATGAAGCCCATGATGATTGGTTAAAATATTTCGTTTTGTGATTCCTGTAAAGCGGACAACACAGAAAGAAAGATACTCAGATTAGACTAAATTCTGTGACTGTGTACAAAATTTCCATTTTCTATCTGATTGTTGAATATATTATGGTATCCTAATCTAAATCTAGCCATTTCAATTCTATTTTTTCATTCAAAATTATCACCAAATATTTGCTTTGTTTGTCAGTTTTAAATTTACTATAATAACTAATTTTGGTTTGATTATTTAAAGTTTGATGCTCTTCTGGTCTCTAACTCTCTGTCGTAATATTGCTATTTATAGTATAGCTATCTGTTGTCTGAGTTTCGTTTATGATGTTTCCGTCAGCCTAATTTCTAACAATACTGTAAGTGGTACAACATAAGCTAGTTAGTTGATACAATATATTACTTGAAGAACGATCGACATGATTAATAAATTATAATATCCTAATATATACCTATTACATTTACAAATGTAACACTCAGGCATTATAAAAAACAAATACATGTACAATATTGTTGTCCAGGACACAGTACATGTAAAAAAAACATCGTGCAGTGTATTGTAATGTAAATTTTATCAACGATCCACTAAATTTCTTCACTTTCATGTGTTAATAGACGAACAGTAAATATCATAAATCAGTATCATATGAATTGCATCCTCCAATAATTAAAGCAAAGTTTGTGCTTAAATCACACCTAAAATACTGCAATTTTAAATGAACAGAGCATATGTACATAACGGCTTTAAAAATCAAGTCTGATCATACTTGAGAATTCCAGTTGGTATTACTTGATAACATTAAAGAATGGCACAAACAAATCACTATTTTATCATATTCAAATAAAATCATAGATAAATCAACCATATTCAGTCACAAGTTTTCATTAATTACCATTTGTAGAATATCAACTGGGTGCAAACGAGCAAGACACCAACGACACAATACATTAACACTGCTAAGTAATATACATCGAAACATGTTCTTTCATTATGCGGGAATTAGATTAAGTTAATGAATCAATGGTTAATTAAGTTAATTAATCAATGGGAAACAATGCACGATACGTTTGTGCATATTTAAAAGGAATGTGCCCTAGTCGCGAGTGACGTGCTTCTTATCCTATATACAAGACTTTAGTGAAAAACAATAGAAATTTAGGCATTCACGATGTTCACCTACAGTACATGTATCCGGCGACATGTGACTTTATTTACTTTCAGACGATTTTGTTGAAATGCACGCGCGCTACATAATGAATATCTAAGATCAAGTAGAATGCTATTTATGTCACAGGCTTTGTTTTGCATATTTCACGAGGTAATTTTGGGTTCAAAACACGCCATATGGGGATATAAACAGGATAAGATTAAAAAGCAAACTGTAACAAGAAGTTATTAGCATGGTGAATTGAAAGTGATAGATATTGATGTACAGTATACATAAACTCCCTGAAAGCATCATGGGTAAAAAATTATTAGTACAGAAAACATGGAGATTTGAAATTACATTCATGAGCCCTAAAAAAAGAAAAAGGTTTGTTTCCAGTGACCCATCTGACCCAATATTTTACCTGCCAACTCATAAGCTTTTACGGCATCCAAATCTTATTGCCATATTGTAAATTTCCCAACTCATTAATATTACAGCACAAATATTCCCAAGCGGTGTTGCCATTACATTTAAAAGAAAAACATAAAATAAAAAATCCCAACCTACTGACCCATACTATTTTGGGCATGTAACCAGAAACAAACCTTTTTTTGTTCAGGCCTGATTGAAGTAAAACTATTAGGAACAGAGATTTTATTAAAAAGAAATTTACATGAAAAAGATGTACCAAAATTAGGAATTAAAAGCAAATTTTTACATGATGTTATCAGAGCCTGGTGTCAGATCAATTACTCAAATAGAAGCAAAAATATTGAAAACTATATGCAATAACAGTGATATGAAAATTGGTGGTAAAACTATGTCAGTAAAAAATGGATAGGAAAATCATCATATACGTAACTTATCTATATGATACACACAAAAAAAATCTTTTAGTTTATACTAATTTATTTTAGCTCGATTGTGAAACAAGCAATTAAGCTTATATATATCCCGCTCGAGTCTGCTTCCAGGACATTAAACCAGTACTGTGTCTGAAAAATGGTATTGTGACATTCATGAACAAAACCCGTCAAAGCTGGGATTTGAACTCAGGACCCATGGATCAGAGGTTGGTTGCTCCACCTCTAGGACACAATGCATCCCTAATTCAATAAATGTAGGTGAGCAGCTATTTCATTAATACTAAACTACAACCTTTCCTTCTAGACTTGCTTCAAGGCCATAACTGTGCAAATTTTGATAAAACCTTATTGGAACCCTGGAACCACTGATATAAGGGAAAGAAATTTACCCTAGTTCCAATCATAGAACCAGTACTCCTTGCATAGCCAATGTTGATATCTACACAACTATATGCATATATATAATCATAGTAATTAACATGCCCTGGGTCTCCTAGAGTGTAAGGACTTTATGTATAAATGACCAAAAATCCATTTTAATCAACATTTTCTACATATTAGAACGTATGAAGCACCTACAGTAACATTCGACAAACACAGAGACCAGGCTCCAAGGTTATAAAACTTGAGAACAACCTCAGCTCAAATTTTAATTCCATTCTTAAAGTATTATGGTTAAAAGGATAGAGATGATTAATGTTTAAATACATAATCAGGTCAATTATACTGTCAGAATAATGTATCATTATTGTCTGATCATGATTGACTTAAAAACATTAAAAGACAAAATATGAGATTTGAGCTTGAAGACTGATCTCAAGTTTTATAACCTCAAAGCCTGATCTTGGTATCATTTTATACATTGTCAACTGTCACTACTGTGAATTATAGAACATGGCTTTCACAGCAAGTGTTTCAGGCCTTCAGTATAAATCAGTTCAGATGGACAATCAACTAATCTATTTCAAATAAACTTAAAAAGTAATGTTTTGCTCTTCTATTTCTTCATGTTTACAAGAACATGTATGTAATATTGTAATACTACTGTTGGCTTAGAATCTCTGAAAGCCATGTTTCTGGATTTCTCTCATTCTGTAAGAGACTGAAAACTTCCCACATGATGTGATAATCGCAGGTGGAAGACAAATAAACTTGACATTCAAAGTTATTAAATTTGAGATTGGTCTCTTAGATATCACTTTTTGATAATGTATCAAATTCTCAATAATAAAAATGAAGATATTAATCATTTTTCTGTTCTGTAATTATACTAGTTTACATAGCATCACAAACGAGAGAAGTTGAGATTTGAGCACATAGTAATTTAAAACTAACTTGAAATAAATGACATAAAAATGTGTAATAAACATTTTTAATATGTTCTTTAACGTAAATATAAGTTATTTTAATTGTTATATTTTATTAATGTTTTAATTGCTATATTTCAATTTTATTGTATGCCAAAACAGCATGTGATGCTTATACATAAGGCAAGACAAATGCAGTCAAACCTGTGTTTGCAGCCACCTACGAATAAAGACCATCACGCGAATAAAGGCAATTCTTTGAAAAAACATCACTGATTATTTAGAACAAACTGACCTCCAAATAAAGGCCACATTTTGTCTTCCCTGAAGGGTGACCTTTGTTCACAGATTTGGCTGTATATCACCTGTACTAAGCAATAACATCAACTTTACAGGACACATAGGGTTCAATTTCATGAACATTAATCAATCCTTTGTGTTAATTATGGAATTTTACACACAAGTTTTATTTGTGATGACATTGGTTATGCTTTGTTTCATGTGACTTATTGTCATTGGGGTTTAACGCCGTTTTTCAACAATTTTTCAGTTATATACAACAACAGGTTCACCTAACCAGTTTTCATGGACTGTATAATAACCAGTACTAACTTACCCTCCCACAAGCAGCCGGCAACTTCTCCACATATGGAGGAAAATTAACAGTTTTGTCAAATTTTCTTAGAAGGGCACGACCTGCCGCAACCGGGATTCGAACCCAGGTCTCCAGGTTACAAGTCCAGAGCAGTAACCACTGGACCTTGGCCGCGGCCTACATTGGTTATGTCTGATAGAGGTGTCATTGATAAGGATTTTTGTATCGATAAATCAGCATAGAATTATCGATGATACATCGATATATTGATTAGCAGGCATATGTGGCAAAAACTCAAACATTTACCATCAGAATTTCAGCTTACAGGTCTTTTTTTGTTATAAGAGGGTATTTACCAAATACAATTATATTTGATCATATGCATAGTGTAAACAATGATCAAAGATAAAGGATAAATAAAAAGTCGAAACAGAATAACTTGTTTCATATTATTAGTAGAACTGTAAATGAGTCAATGACTAGAAACTTGTCTATAAACTTTAAACAGCTTGGAAACTACTGGCATCACTTTCAGATAACAAAACAGCACTGTTAACTCAAACTTGAAACAGCTGTTTAAATGTCAGTGGAACATTGCAATTTTTATTTATACAAATGACTCGACAATTATCTACTATAAACAGTATTAAACTCATAAACTTAACAGTGTACCAATGGCATTATAGAACAAAGGAATATACACTTATATACATTACAGCTGGGCTGATACTTCACTTTCAGTGTTTGACTTAAATGACTTGCAGTCTATAGCATGATGAACAGTCAAACAGTAAACAAAGAACTGCTAATTCAAACAGAAAAGGTGAAAACTTTTCAGTGTTCTCACAGACTAACAGATTCAAGTTTAAGTCTTAAATTTAGTAGAATCCATTAGAGAAATGGGGCATCGGGGAGATAATTCTGGTTTGATTTCCGTTTTCATTCGTATGAAATGTGATTCGATACTTGATAGTTTGAAATTGGAATCAATATCGAATCGGATTACAAAGATCATTGATATATCAATATCAGCGGAATCGATTACACCCCTTGTGTCTGATGATGTCAATGTATGAAGTATGGATAAGAAATTTGTGTAAAATCAAATCATATCATGTTTAGTCTTTGTAACTTGTCAAACAGTGAGTCAATGAAAAATTGCTACTGTAGCTGAACATTGTGCAACTGAGACCATGATCCAAAATTATAAAAAAAACCTGAGATCAGTCTCAAGCTCAAATTTTGTCCTGCGATGTTTCTGGCTTAATTATAACTAAACAAAGATTTCAATCCTTTGTTATTCTGCCAACTAAAATGATCTAAAAATGCATGAGATCATTAAACTGCAATATCTTTCATACCAAAATGCTTCACTTACTAAATTGAGATTTGAGTTTGGACATTATTATCAATTTTTATAACCTTGGGGCCTGATCTTTTCAATCTAGCAGTGGAAATTACCATCCAATATCAATATAGATCTTGTAGATGTATGATCAAATTTGTGAGAAATGTTTCTCATTCATCATGCATGTTAATAGTGTTTTGGTCACATTCGTGTATCGCATTGTTTTCCCGTGATAAGATTGGTCTTCAAAATCATCCGATCCTGATAGACCTTCACGTCAAAGTTTGGAATATTTAATTCTTGAGTTTGAAACTTACGAAGAAACGATTTGGATAAGCCAAGACAATATATATCATACATATATATATACTTCAGATGAAATAATTCATCTAAGCATATCCAAAATGATTCCCTAATGAATTCATCTCAGTATCTAGGACCACATAAACAATGTTTGTGTGCTGCCTCACAGATAATAGATTATCTTGTTACTGTAATAGCAATAAATTGTGATAAAAATCTTTAACATGTATGCAATATGCATCTTGCCTAAATAATGCCAATAAAAACTTAAGGTGAACCAAGTAATTAGTCAGCTGGTCAGAATACAAATTTATGCTTTTCATTGTTGTTAGGCATTGGACTTGAATTAGCTCAATTTATAACAAATATATAAAATACAAACACATACAAAAATCTATAAACTTTATTAAATAATTATATGTAATAAACAAATGCATAAGCTAATTTCAATTAATTCCGTGATTTCATAAAAATTGAAAATGATACGATAATTGATGCATTTACAACAACTCAACCATTTAACTTAAATAAAAATAACTTAGCAAAACTTACACTAGAATGTAATCAAGCTAATAAAGTAGACTGTAGTTTTGTGATGAGCAAAGTAAGCTGTATGGTAAAAAAAAAAACAATTTTTCTCTGATTTACCAAATTTTATATCCAAGATCAGCAAATATAGGACAAGATATACTAGTATTTTGATTGAAATAAATTTTAACATTATGAATTTTAAGAATACTATAAATAAACTATTGGGGATCATAATAGCTCACATTGGAACATGCAGAAATTCAGTTTCGTTGAAATAGCAAAGAAATGGTCATATTTATCATATTTATGTAATTCTAAGACAGTTAAACAAGTCATGAAAATCAGTGGTTCACAATATGATCATTAACTTTACTTGAAGCTTCACAAAAATAAAAACTTTGAAATGAACACAAAATTCAATAAATCAATTACGAATGAATAATTGCACAAATAACACACTATAAATGTATCTAACCTCATCGATCTGTTGATGATGGAATTGGTTCTCAATAAGATGAATTTATTTCAACAACTTGAATGTTTGTTCACACTCCAACACACTAAAGTCAAATACTGTGCACTGTTATATAGATTTATTCAGCTCAAACAAATATTTATCTTCTGTAAATGTAGATGCTGCTTGATGTGACACAACTTTTGAACATTCTGAAATACATATAATCAGTTAAAACATGCAAGCCTTTTCTAGTCATTTTGGAAAATAAATTTTAAAAAAATGAGATGTGAAATTTTTTTTAATGGGATTGGGAAAAATAACCTATTTTTGGCTTAGGGAATATGTCCGATGGTCGGACCCGTGGTATGCAAAGTAAAAGGCCTGGTATTATACGTATATATATTTTTTTAAAAAAAATTCATACCCCCCAAAATACTTCTCTTACCCCAGATTTCAGACTTAAGGGGTAAGCATACCCCAAATTTCAGAAGTGAGCAGGAACCCTGCCCGCAGGGGACATTGGCCCTTTGCCTCCTATTGGAGGAACCCTCAGACCCCCTTTCTACATTTAGTAGCTTACCAGCTACATGTTAAACATTTCTACACCCTTAAATTACAAAACATTGATACTGTGAAAAAAACATTGAAACCTGCAGTAAATACTAGGCAATAAGTCAACTCCTCTCATAAGCTATTTTTTGAAAGATCATGTAACTATCGTGACAATCAAAATGTTTGAATTATAATTAAAAGGCCGAAGAAAATAAAAGGTACTATCGTGACAATCAAAATGTTTTAATTATGATTAAAAGGCCTAAAAAAATAAAAGGTATGTTTCTGGTTACATGCCCAAAGAAATTAGGGCCAGTAGGTAGGGATTGTTTTGTTTTATTTTATTTCTTACAAATATCAGAAACACTGTATGGGATTATGTGCCAGTAATATTAATGAGTAGTGAAAATTACAATATTGCACTGCAATTCGGATGCAGAAAAACTTAATTAGTCAGCAGGTAAAATATTAGGTCAGTTGGGTAACCAGAGACAAAACGTCTACAACTTTTAGGCCGAGTATATATGGCAACAATTTACTTTGTCAGGCTCTTGAACCCAGTGTCGCTGAACATCAAATTAAGTTAGACAAGAATAACTTCACAAGCCACTCTGAATGGCTGATAACTGATATACATAAAATTGAGCATTAAAGTGGTTCCCACTTCATGTTGCAGTGAACCAATGTACAGAGAATCAATGGGAACCAGTTAAATAGATATGGTGAATTAAAGGGAAACAATCCAATCGAGAATCTTAAAGGGAGGCTACATTCAAATTGCAGTAAGACGAAACAAGTTTTCAGAAATGTTAAATTGTTCAAAACAACAAGAGAAGGACATAAGTGCAGCCTACCAATCAGTGATACCTCTATGTTAAGACATTCAGGAAAACTTTAACAGTGTCTCACTAAACAAAGGACTTGTTAAAAGAAGTTTGTATGGACCAAGCATATGAATCAATGGGTTTTTCTATGAGGTTCATACAAAGTAAAGCAAAATAAATTCAGTAGCAATCAACAAACTTCTGTCAATTTAAATCAAGCTAAGAATGCAACACAAACATATCACAAGTGCATATATTTTCTGAGACTTTCTCTGATTTGATTTTTGTATAAGTCATTACAAAAATTCTTGTGCACAAATCTAGTATGTTATCTGTTGTAACAATGTACTTTTGTAAAAAATGATTATGACACTCACCTTTTATACATTCTACTAAAAATGAATGGTTCCAATTTGATGATAGCTCATTGCACTGCATTATCAATCAGGGAAAGGATGATCTTAAAAAAATAAAAATAAAATAAAAAAATCAGGAAACTAAAATTATCAAAAAATATAACAAAACAAATATTCAAAAAATTTCAAAATAACCTACATCTAAAATGTACTATTCTTAACATAACTTATTTTTGATAAAAAGTCGATTTTACTCCATATGAGAAGTTGCCTGCTCCTTGTTGAAAGGTAAGTTAGTACTGGTTGGTGTACAGTCCAGGAAAACTGGTTAGATGAAGTGACGTTAAACCCCAGTGACAATGTCACATAAAACGAACAAATTACATAAGTCATTAACAACTGTAATAAATAAGAAATAATAAGAAATAATCCAATCCGAAAAAGTAAGATATTAATTAAAAAATATAACAAAATAACCTACACCTAAAATGTATTCTTAATTACTTAAGTGATAATAAATTGTACAAAAATATTGATTGATAAGCTTAAAAAAACAATAACAAAAATTATCCTATCAAAAAAGTAAGATATCAATCAAAAATATAACAAAGTAACCTACACCTAAAATGTATTCTAATTCACTTAAGTGATAATTAAACTGTGAAAAAATATTGACTGATAAGATTAATAAATGATACATTAAAAAACAATAAGTAGATACTGCACTTTGAACAGCGGGCGCTACTGATCATTGTACAATTTCTACCTAAAATGTATTCTAATGTACTTAAGTGATAATAAACTGTAAAAAAAATAATGACTCATAAGATTAAAAGACAATACCAAAAATTATCCTATCAAAAAAGTAAGATATTAATTAAAAACATAACAAAATAACCTACACCTAAAATGTATTCTAATTTACTTAAGCGATAATTATCTGTAAAAAATATTGACTGATAAGATAAAAAAAAAAATAACAAAAATTATCCTGTAATAAAAATAAGATATAAATTAAAAATGTAACAAAATGTGGATTGATTTTCCTCCTCATGTGGGAAGTTGCCAGCTCCTTGTCGAAAGGTAAGTTAGTACTGGTTGGTATACAGTCCAGGAAAACTGGTTAGATGATGTGACGTTAAACCCCAGTGACAATGTCACATAAAACGAACAAATTACATAAATCATTAACAACTGTAATAAATAAGAAATGATAACAAATTATCCTATCCAGAAAAGTAAGATATGTATTAAAAAATATAACAAAATAACCTACACCTAAAATGTATACTTAATTACTTAAGTGATAATTAACTGCAAAAAATATAGACTAATAAGATTAAAGAACAATCACAAAAATTATGCTATCAAAAAAGTAAGATATTAATAAAAAATGTAACAAAATAACCTACATCCTAAAATGTATTCTAATTTACTTAAGTGATAATTAAACTGTAAAAAAATATTGACTGATAAGATTGAAAAATAATACATTAAGAAACAATAAGTAGGTACTGCACTTTGACCAGCGGGCGCTACTGATCATCATACAATTTCTACCTAAAATGTATTCTAATGTACTTAAGTGATAATAAACTGTAAAAAATAATGACTCATAAGATTAAAAGACAATACCAAAAATCATCCTATCAAAAAAGTAAGATATTAATTAAAAATATAACAAAATAACCTACACCTAAAATGTATTCTAATTTACTTAAACAATAATTAACTGTAAAAAAATATTGATGGATAAGATAAAAAAAAACAATAAGAAAAATTATCCTGTAATAAAAATAAGATATAAATTAAAAATGTAACAAAATGTGGATTGATTTTCCTCCTCATGTGGAGAAGTTGCCAGCTCCTTGTCGAAAGGTAAGTTAGTACTGGTTGGTATACAGTCCAGGAAAACTGGTTATATGAAGTGACGTTAAATCCCAGTGACAATGTCACATAAAACGAACAAATTACATAAGTCATTAACAACTGTAATAAATAAGAAATGATAACAAATTATCCTATCCAAAAAAGTAAGATATGTATTAAAAAATGTAACAAAATAACCTACACCTAAAATGTATACTTAATTACTTAAGTGATAATTAACTGTAAAAAATATAGACTAATAAGATTAAAGAACAATCACAAAAATTATGCTATCAAAAAAGTAAGATATTAATAAAAAATGTAACAAAATAACCTACATTCTAAAATGTATTCTAATTTACTTAAGTGATAATTAAACTGTAAAAAAATATTGACTGATAAGATTAAAAAATAATACATTAAGAAACAATAAGTAGATACTGCACTTTGACCAGCGGGCGCTACTGATCATCATACAATTTCTACCTAAAATGTATTCTAATGTACTTAAGTGATAAAATGTATTCTAATGTACTTAAGTGATAATAAACTGTAAAAAAATAATGACTCATAAGATTAAAAGACAATACCAAAAATTATCCTATCAAAAAAGTAAGATATTAATTAAAAATATAACAAAATAACCTACAACTAAAATGTATTCTAATTTACTTAAGCGATAATTAACTGTAAAAAATATAGACTAATAAGATTAAAGAACAATCGCAAAAATTATGCTATCAAAAAAGTAAGATATTAATCAAAAATGTAACAAAATAACCTACACCCTAAAATGTATTCGAATTTACTTAAGTGATAATTAAACTGTAAAAAAATATTGACTGATAAGATTAATAAATAATACATTAAGAAACAATATGTAGATACTGCACTTTGACCAGCGGGCCCAACTGATCATCGTACAATTTCTACTTAAAATGTATTCTAATTTACTTAAGTGATAATAAACTGTAAAAAATATTGACTGATAATATTAAAAGACAATAACAAAAATTATCCTATCAGAATAGTAAGATATTAAATATAACAAAATAGCCTACACCTAAAACGTATTGTACACATATCTATATCTGTTGTAACAATGTACTTCTGTAAAAAATGATTATGACACTCACCTTTAATACATTCTACTAAAAAAGAATGGTTCCAATTTGATGATAGCTCATTGCACTGCATTATCAATCAGGGAAACGATGATCCTACAAAAATCAAAAAAAAAATCAGGAAACTAAAATTATCAAAAAATATAACAAAATAAAGTTAAACAATTATTAAAAAAAAATACAAAATAACCAACATCTAAAATGTACTATTCTTTACATAAGTTATTTTTGACTAAAATGTCGATTTTTCTCCATATGAGAAGTTGCCAGCTCCTTGTCAATAGGTAAGTCAGTACTGGTTGGTATACAGTCCAGGAAAACTGGCTAGGTGAACTAGCATTAAACCCAAGTGACAATATGTCACATAAAACAAACAAATTACATAAGTCATTAGCAACTGCAATAAATAAGAAATAATAAGAAATTATCCTATCCAAAAAAGTAAGATATTAATTAAAAAATATAACAAAATAACCTAAACTTAAAATGTATTCTAATTTACTTAAGTGATAATTAAACTGTAAAAAAATATTGACTGATAAGATTAAAAAATGATACATTAAGAAACAATAAGTAGATACTGCACTTTGACCAGCGGGCGCTACTGATCATCGTACAATTTCTACCTAAAATGTATTCTAATGTACTTAAGTGATAATAAACTGTAAAAAAAATAATGACTCATAAGATTAAAAGACAATACCAAAAATTATCCTATCAAAAAAGAATGATATTAATTAAAAATATAACAAAATAACCTACACCTAAAATGTATTCTAATTTACTAAAGTGATAATTATCTGTAAAAAATATTGACTGATAAGATAAAAAAAACAAAAACAAAAATTATCCTGTAATAAAAATAAGATATATATTAAAAATGTAACAAAATGTGGATTGATTTTCCTCCTCATGTGGAGTAGTTGCCAGCTCCTTGTCGAAAGGTAAGTTAGTACTGGTTGGTATACAGTCCAGGAAAACTGGTTGGATGATGTGACGTTAAACGCCAGTGACAATGTCACATAAAACGAACAAATTACATAAATCATTAACAACTGTAATAAATAAGAAATGATAACAAATTATCCTATCCAAAAAAGTAAGATATGTATTAAAAAATATAACAAAATAACCTACACCTAAAATGTATACTTAATTACTTAAGTGATAATTAACTGTAAAAAATATAGACTAATAAGATTAAAGAACAATCACAAAAATTATCCTATCAAAAAAGTAAGATATTAATCAAAAATGTAACAAAATAACCTACACTTAAAATGTATTCTAATTTACTTAAGTGATAATTAAACTGTAAAAAAATATTGACTGATAAGATTAAAAAATAATACATTAAGAAACAATAAGTAGATACTGCACTTTGACCAGCGGGCACTACTGATCATCATACAATTTCCACCTAAAATGTATTCTAATGTACTTAAGTGATAATAAACTGTAAAAAAATAATGACTCATAAGATTAAAAGACAATACCAAAAATTATCCTATCAAAAAAGAATGATATTAATTAAAAATATAACAAAATAACCTACACCTAAAATGTATTCTAATTTACTTAAGCGATAATTAACTGTAAAAAAATATTGACTGATAAGATAAAAAAACAAAAATTATCCTGTAATAAAAATAAGATATAAATTAAAAATGTAACAAAATGTGGATTGATTTTCCTCCTCATGTGGAGAAGTTGTCACCTCCTTGTCAATAGGTAAGTTAGTACTGGTTGGTATACAGTCCAGGAAAACTGGTTAGATGAAGTGACGTTAAACCCCAGTGACAATGTCACATAAAACGAACAAATTACATAAGTCATTAACAACTGTAATAAATAAGAAATAATAACAAATTATCCTATCCAAAAATGTAAGATATGTATTAAAAATATAACAAAATAACCTACACCTAAAATTTATACTTAATTACTTAAGTGATAATTAACTGTAAAAAATATAGACTAATAAGATTAAAGAACAATCACAAAAATTATCCTATCAAAAAAGTAAGATATTAATCAAAAATGTAACAAAATAACCTACACCCTAAAATGTATTCTAATTTACTTAAGTGATAATTAAACTGTAAAAAAATATTGACTGATAAGATTAATAAATAATACATTAAGAAACAATATGTAGATACTGCACTTTGACCAGCGGGCCCAACTGATCATCGTACAATTTCTACTTAAAATGTATTCTAATTTACTTAAGTGATAATAAACTGTAAAAAGATATTGATTGAGAAGATTAAAAGACAGTCACAAAAATGATCCTATCAAAAATGTAAGATACTAATAAAAAAAATGACAAAATAACCTACACCTAAAATGTATTCTAATTTACTTAAAAGATAATAAACTGTTAAAAATATTGACCTATAAGATGAAAAGAAAATAACAAAAATTATCCTATCCAAAAAAGTAAGATATTAATTAAAAATGTAACAAAATAACCTACAACTTAAATGGATCATTCTTAACATAAATTATTTTTGACAAAAATGTTGATTGATTTTCCTCCTTATGTGAAGAAGTTGCCAGCTCCTTGTTGACAGTTAAGTTAGTACTGGCTAGTATACAGTCCAGGAAAACTGGTTAGGTGAAACGGCGTTAAACCCCAATGACAATATGTCACCCTGCAATAAATATAAATAAAACAAAATAAAAAAAAACACCCACATCCCACACCAAAGTCCCCCTACCTCACACCAGGGCTCCCCTCACTCACACCCAGGCCCCACACCTCACACCAAGGTTCCCCCAACTCACACCAAGGTCCCCCTACCTCACACCATGGCTCCCCTCACTCACACCCAGACTCCCATAAATCGCACCAAGGTTCCCCCAACTCACACCATGGCCACCCTACCTCACATCTAGACCCCCCAACTCACACAATGACTCTCCCAACTCACATTCGGCCTCCTCCAACCCACATCAACGCTCCTGCAACTCCCAACAATGCCCAAGTATCTTGCACCCAGACCCCCCCAACTCACACCAAGGCCCCCCCTACCCAAACTCAGTGCCCCCCAACTCTCTCCAAGGCTCCCCCAACTCACATCCAGGCCCCCAAAACCACATGAAAGTTCCCATGACCCACATTAGGGTTCCCACAACTCACACCAACGTTCCTGTATCTCACATTAAGTCCTCCCAAACAAACACTTTGATTCCACCAACTCGCATTCAGGATACACTTGCCCTCTTCCAGATTCCCCCAACTCGCATCCAGGCTACCCTAACTCACAAAAGCGACCCTGCCACTCACACTAAAGTCCCCATAACTCGCACTTAAGACACTCTCACTCAAACTCAGATCCCCTCAAGTCACACTCAGGTACCCGTCACTCACATTAAGGTTTACACACCTCACATCAATGTAACCCAAAACTCTTAGGCTTTCTATACACTGCATTCCGATCAGGGGCACTACCGATCGGCTCACAATGCTTTTGAGAATAGCATTAAGACACATATGTAGATACTGCACTTTGACCAGCGGGCGCAACTGATCATCGTACAATTTCTACATAAGGTTTCAATGCCAAACTCAGATCCTCAATCCTCCAGTGTGTACACACTGGAAATTTTGAGGATTTTCAGACTGGATGCCATTCTGCCATTAGAGTTTCGGATAACATCAATATGAGATATGGGAGCCTTAATGTAAGTTAGGGGTACCTGAATGCAATCTGAAAGAACCTAAGTGCAAGTGAAAGCAACCTAAGTGCAAGCTATGAGCACCTTGATGTAAGTAACAAGATCCTTCCTGCTAGTTAGGGCAACCAAAATGTGAATTAGGACAACCCAAAAGAAAGTTTGTGTACCCTGAATGCCAGTTAGGGGAACCTAAGCGTGAGCTTGGGAAGCCTCAGTGTAAAATACGAGAACATCAGTGTAAGCTACGGGAACCTCAATGCGAGCCATGTGAACCTTCATGTGATCCAGGGAAACCCAAATATGAGCTGGAGAAATTTTGAGGAGAGTTTGAGGACACCGAATCTGAGTGAGGGGAACCTTAGTATGAACTGAGAGAGTCTAAGTGTGAAATACAGGAACATTGGTGAGACTTACAGGAACGTTAGTGTGGGTAAGAGGAAACTGAATGTGGGCTAGGGGAACCTTTGCATGAGTCAGAGGAACCTGAATGTGAGTTAGGGGGGCCGTAGGGCAAGCTGAGGGAACCTTAGTGCCAGATACAGAAATCTAAGTGCAAGTAAGAGGAACCTTAGTGTGAGATAGGGGGGCCTCAGTGCAAGTTGGGGGAACCTTAGTGCGAGACGAGGGGACCTAAGTATGAGTGAGGGAAACCTTAATGCGAGTTAGGAGAACTTTAGTTGGAGATGTGGGAACAAAAAATACAAACACCTACCATCCACCTGTTTCTGATAACCATCCATTAATATTGCTTTCCTGCAGTATGATTTTCAATGATCCAACTTCATGGACAATAGTTGAAGCTGTCTGATCTCAATGCGACTACTCCTGTAAAATACAAGTTAAAATAGAAATGAATATTCATTCATAAACAAAATAAAAATAAAAAAATCAATGGAAGAAATTGATACCACATAGCTTTGTTTTATCAAATGGTCCAAATTTATTAAGTGTTCCAGAAATATTTAATTTATCTTTAATAAAATCACTCAGCTTACTTCAATCAATAAATGTCAAGTCCACTTAAAAATATAGTCAGCAAGGTTTATTATATTCACAACCTAAGAGATAACTCAACACACTGAGAGGACTGGCTGGTTTTGCAGTATTGTGAGGTGTAAAAAATTGTTTGTTTCTGGTTGCCAGACAAACCGTAACTTTTTATCATCCCTAGGCCATTACATGCACATCCTACATCTCACATTTTTACCCCTGCGAGCAAAATATTCTTTCGGTATTTGCATTTGCTCCATAGATGCTTGTTAATGGTCATGAAATCAGAAGACCTAGGGCTTAGATATTATCAGGGTTTTCACTAGACATCAAAGGTTGTAGGCCAGAAATGACCCTTGATTTATGATAATTAGAAGAGTCAACAAAATTTCCCTCCATTTTTATTGTAAATTTGACCCTGACGTACAAATTCTCAAGAGTCATAAAACTTTATTTTACCGATTTCAAATGTCAAAATGCTGTTTTAAGGGTCAAATGAAAGCCCTGATTACGTATTTTGCATTGGCCAATAGGAACACGCAGATGGGTGGACTGATTAGCTATCTCAATGTGAGATGCAAGAATTTGAGACATTGCTGCTGTCAATCCTTATTAAAGGATCATAACATTCTGCCAAAATGAGCAGTATATTGTATATAAGACCAGTTCGAATCATACAAAAATATTAAGCTGGTATGCAAACAAAAACTGAAGTAACATCCTTATTTCAAATAAACTAGAAGTCACAAAATGCAGCTTTTTTAGGGACTGGGGACACTGGAAGCTGGTCGAAAGGGGAAAAATCACATGAAAAAGGGAAAATTGGGGAAATTATCAAATTTTAATACACTGTCACATAACCAAAACCAATGTCTTCATGAATCAATGATTATGACAACAGCATTCAAAACAACAATCCAAAGGTCCATATCTTTGTCTTTTCTACATTGGAACAGGTCTACCACATTTTCATAGTTGTGAACGGTTAGAAGTTAGATTTTCTGGCCAAAGATTTATTCTCATGAGTGAATCGAGCAGTATCGAGATGGTATATTTACTCGCTATAGCAAAAAAGGAGTTAACCCATCCAGTATGCTTTATGTCAGATGTCTTATTTCTTAATTTCATCAATTGTGCATCATTTTACTGGAAATGTGCACCTGCTTCCAGGCATCATACGCGTGGAAATATGCATGCGTCATGAGCCGGGATCTAGGGTTCACATCACTGAGTATATCATTCTACTATCACAGGGAGTAAGCTCATTCGGATTGTTCTGACAGACATCACTAGAAGCTGGGAAATCCCCATCAGTTTGCTTAATCAACACAAAACAATTTAACTCTACATAAAACTATCAATAAACCTTTGTCTGATAAGATATTTCGGCAGAATTAAATCTACCAGAACAGAATTTGTAAACTTTTGGTATTTTTGAATAGCTTCCAAGTGGAATTATGTATCTAAGCGAGGGGAAAAATGCTTCTAATCAGTACTCAATTCTGATTTCACATGTTTAATGTTTGAACTCTTACATTCAACATGTTCAACTGTTATTACTATACAGGGTTTTTTCCTAGTATTGGGAATTTTTGCGACATTTTGAACAAATTGGGAAAAAGTCCTACTGTATAAAAATAACTTAAAATAAATAAAACTAACAAGAGGGCCATGATGGCCCTGCATTGCTCACCAGAATAAATATTAATTAACTTGTTACTAAAAAGGTAATAAAGGTACACTTATGGGCAAATAATTGGGAACAATAATAAACTTGATAGAGGACCATCAAAGGATACTACAAAAGAACATTCGTGATGACTGAAGGATGCCACAGACCAAATTTGGTGATGATCCAACCACTGGTTCATGAAAAGTCATTTTAAGGTATTTCTATGTTTAGCTCTAGCAGCCCCTAATTGGGGCCAACCCTTTTTATTTGAGCAAATCTGATAGAACACTATCTAAAGATGCTAAAAACCAAATTTGGTAATAATCCATCCTTAGAAACATGAGAAAAAATCATTATAAGGTATTTCTATTTTTAGCTCTAGTGGCCCCTAAAAGGGGCTGACCAAATTTATTTGAGCAAACTTGAGAAAGGACCATCTAAGGATGCTATAGACCAAGTTAGGTGATGATCCATTCATTGGTTCATGAGAAGAAGACGTTTAAAGGTATTTCCATTTTTAGCTCTAGTGACCCCTAAAAGGGGCCAACCAATTTCTTTTTCCCAAATCTGATTAAACACTATCTAAAGATGCTAAAAACCAAGTTTGGCAATAATCCATCCATAGAAACATGAGAATAAGTCATTTTAAGGTATTTCTATTTTTAGCTCTAGGGGCCCCCAAAAGGGCTGACCAAATCTATTTGAGCAAACTTGAGAAAGGACCATCTACAGACCAAGTTAGGTGATGATCCATCCATTGGTTTATGAGAAGAAGACGTTTAAAGGTATTTCTATTTTTAGCTTTAGTGACCCCTAAAAGGGGTCAACCGGTACAATATGAGCAAATTGCAATTAGAACGTCAAAAGGCTTCAGCGCAGCAAATTTGAAGTAAATCTGACAGGTAGTTTCTGAGGAGAAGACCATTGTTGACGCCAGACAACGGACGCCGGAGTATCCACCTACCCATCCTTACAGTTCACCCTGAACCTTCGGTTCTGGTGAGCTAATAAAACCCTAGGGCCGTGAAATCAATTATTTTTTTCTTATTTCCCGGCGCTAAGGCCGGGAATACACTGCTATCTGTTTCAATGGACACATGCTATAAAAGTGTCTGCAAGCAAAATGTCGAAGTGGGATGAAGAAAACTTCAAGATATGAGCAAAAAAAATTACATTTTATTTCATTCAAATGAATCTAGTTCAGACCACGAGCAATATAAAAAGAGTATTTTAGATTATATAGTTTCAAACCATACAAAATGTTCTCCGGAAAACATGTATGTTATTACACAATAAACGTATTTTTTTTGTAAATATTGTTACAAACAAAACTGTCATATTTTAAAAAAGCTGCGCAAGGCATATTCTTTGATTTAAAATGTGTTGACATTTGGGAAAAGTTATACAGAAATTCAAATGTAAGTAAATATTTTCAAAACCAAGTATCCTTTATTTCTGTGTCTTACAGCATTATTGATACAAGTAAGTTTAGACTTGATAAGTAAGAGCATGAATACCCAATTGATAAAAAAATAATTGAGTGACAGGTTTCAGAAAACCCAATTATGTTAGCATTCAAAATGAAATGATGGAGTAGTAACCAATTCACTGAGAAAGCTTATCTGTTGCTCTGGTCACATTGTATAAAAATAATTTAAAATAAACAAATAATAGATATTGTTCATTAACATCTTTAGATAAACATGTTATTTGAATGACTTAGATATTCAGTAAACATTTGAACTGCTGTAAATAAAAAACAACATTTTTTTCTCATTTGATTTGGGAATTATCACCTTGCAAAAAACCTGTAAATTTCAATGTAAGTGAACTTTCTAACCTTTTATCCTTCCGAAGATTCAGTCATGATATGTACTTCTCAACTGACATCAGTTCCCTCGGTGTATACACTTATGGCTTCTCCATGCAGTGAATTTTGTTTGTAGGGTTTGTCTGAAGAAACAAAATCACATATTGTATTAAATTAGAACAGAACAAATTCTGTCCTTAAAATGCGCCAATAAATACTCAATTTGGTTCGGTAAATTCAAACTAGAGTATAAAATGCAATAAACTTGAAGTAGAATAGATCCACAAACTTGATCCACTAAAAATCTGTAATAGGAGGCAGTAAATAAAGTTCCTGATACAGGGCCCGAACCTGCGACCTTTTGATTGCAAGCCAGCTGCTCTACAACTGAGCTACAGTAATTGGGTAGACTGGCATACAAACTACTATTAACACACATACACACACACACATATATATATACAACACTGTTACAAATCAAAATGGAGCCAGCAGTAAAATTGAAAAAAAAAATTAACTTAGACAATTAGTTCCCTCCAATATGAAATCGCAAGGTCAAACGCTCGCAGAAAGTTACGAAAGTCACCTAAAATCAAACCAATACGAATAAAAATGAATACAAAAATACCTGTTCATTCAGCGTCCATCTTGACTGAGTTCCCTCGGGTGCATAAACAACTTATGGCTTCTCCGTACAGTAAATTTTGTTAGTAGGGTTTGTCTGTGAAAAAAAAAACTCACATTGTATTAAATTAGATTAGAACAAAGTATGTTCAAATGCGCAAATAAATAATGAATTTAGTTCGGTGAAATTCAAACTTGAGTATAAAATGCAATGGACTTTAAGTAGAATAGATACACAACTTCAATAAAAAATTCAAAATGGCGCCAACAAAAAAATTGGAAGAAAAAAACAATTTGGAACTTAATTCAGATCAACAGTTCATTGCGACATGAATTCTTTAACTTCGCTAAATCAAACGCTCGCAGAAAGTTAAGAAAGTCACCTAAAATCAAACCAATACGAAGGAAAAATAATTTAAAAATACCTGCTCATTCGGCGTGCACTCCACTGGGTCAGTGATTCTTGTGCAATAAAAATCCCGTGATTCGGACGACCAATCAGTGCGCGTTTCGCACAATGGTTTAATTGTCACGTGCTAACAACTAACAATCTCTATCCAGAGTTGTCGTTCGTTACCTCTCCCATACATCTCTGTCAACGTCTCAGCGTTTTACAAGATTCTTGTAAAACACGAAATAAAACCACAGAGTGTATACAATTTACAACTAAGTGAATAAATTTCTTTTGCACAATACATTCGAGACAAAAGATATTATAATTCGCTTGAAAATCAGAAAAATATTGTATTTATCAAACGCACTCTCCTAACGGATAGTGTTTGTTTACTTTCGGTAATTAGGTCACAAAATTAGATCGCTTAAATGGAAACAAAACGCAGAAGTCGAAGATAACTTGTAAAATTATGACAACAAATGTACATTGACAGAAATCAAAAGCTTGATTTGTGTGTCATATGGAAACTAAAAGAGACTCGGACAAACGTTTTTGAACTACTTTCCAGACGTTGACAGAGATGGATGTAATGGATAACGAACGACAACTCTGGGTAGAGATTGAATAACTAAACGATCCAATTCATACTCCATGTCACATGGCACTCTGCGTAACATCGCGCATTGAATGTTGGGAAAGGAACTATTTGACCCCCATGTTTATACCAAGTCACGTAGTCAATAATAATGAACTATCATAATCTACTATGCACATAATTAATGGTCGCCAACAATCAGTGCTTGTATGGTGCTGAGACTGTATCCGGTCTATCATGACATTGTTTAACGACTTGATAATCAAAACTGCATATTGTATTCATACTGTGTGCATGGATACATTCCATCTGTGGAACATGCGTGGCAAGCTGGAAGATCTGACACCCATTGTGATCAGAATGGCTAGAAAATCTTTACTTGGCAATGTTAGTTTTATGCGCTCAATTTGTTCATGTTTAAACGTTGGTCAAATCCGAGAGTTGGGGCAGTATTTTCAATCAATGCTTAGCGGCACCCTTTCCCCCAACTTTTCGCCGCCCAAGTGTAAATAAAAATCCTAAATTGAAAGCAATGTTGAAATCATCGAGTCTGAAGCAGAAAGAAAGGAGAGAGAACATGTTTCTCTAGAATAACCAATGTCTTCGTGTGCTACAGGTGAATTTTCTCGCTATGAATATCCGATCTAGTGTACAACAAAACATATTTTACTTTCGTCATCAAAATGTTTCGTATTTGTCCATCTCTTGGCTGATACCGAAACAGGTCCAGTTTGACGCTTGTTTCCTATAACCACATTTAAGCAACATCAAGATGCGAAAGATCATTAGAAAGTCACTTTATGTTGTTACCGAACATGTTCAAGAAATAATTATTGCAAAATTTAAATGATCAATGTCTTATAGTATAAATCATAATTTATACAGATCACTGGTCCTGACTAGGATTGAATCCAGAACCATTAACTCTGTAAGCAGACACTTAACCACATCGCTAAAGAGTTAGCTCAACAGAGATGCTGTTGGAAGTGGCTAATATCCCTACAATCACTGCCGTGTTTATTGTCTTGGAAAAACAACCAATTAAATTGGCAATTAAATTGCCTTTAATCACTGAATCAGGCTAGTGGTTTATTATTTATTTTCAATGTTTCACATGTAGTTTGGGATATCATTTTAACAATAAATAGTTTGGACACTGTGTAGATATACACTGAGTTTCCTCCTGTATAATTGAAGCTACATATCGTT
Source organism: Lutraria rhynchaena (assembly GCA_008271625.1). Taxonomy (NCBI): domain Eukaryota; kingdom Metazoa; phylum Mollusca; class Bivalvia; order Venerida; family Mactridae; genus Lutraria; species Lutraria rhynchaena. Next base: position 10,158,229 of record VIBL01000001.1, on the reverse strand, counting down.
GAGTACCCAAGGGAGATAAATAGACATATTTGCTAGGCTAGAAATAAATTGTCATGTTTAGGGTTACTTGATCAAACAAATAAAGGAAAGTAGGTTGACAAACTTTTCTCTCAGCACCATTGAAAAAAAAACAAGACAGACATTCCCATGTACTTGTACTTTGAATTTTACTGTTAAAAACTTTAGGATTGGTACAAAAGAATTGTTGGATGAGTAATCATAAACAGGGCTATTTTTCTGGCTCAACTTCGGATAAAATTGTCCAGGTATATATAAAGGAAATGCTATTGAAGATACTTACTGATAATACATAGTTATAGAATTTCCAAATTTGAGGCCAACTATGGGATATATTTTTTTCTACACAAGGGAGACAACTCAAAAAAATTGTGTGAAAAAAATACTTGGAGAATCACTTAATGTTTGTTATGCTGTCATTTACCTTGTATCTTTTAATCAAGTTTTTGATATTACAGCCTTCATATTAACCAAAATGGATTCTCCGAGACATAATGAACTCAATTAAAAAGACTTAAAATAAAGCTAATTATAGAGAGCAAAGGTAAAAATCAACAAGAACGTGCGAAGATATTTAATGTAAGCAAATCAAAATGATTAATGCATGTTACAGTTTATACCACTATCAGTGTTGGACAAATTCATTGCCTGGTGCCAGCAGGTTTCCATAAATTTCCGCTGGGCTACCAAAGAATATTGATGTAAGCCATCTAGGCTACCTGTAAATTCAAGATCAGTAGCCCGGATCGGGTTATAACAAATATCTGCATTGCAATGTGCAGTTATTTAAATCATCGTGCATTTGTTTGTTTGTTTTTATGTGACTTATTGTCACTGGGGTTTAACGCCATTTTACAACAATTTTTCAGTTATATACGACGACCGGTTATACATGGCGCACTAACCACTGGACAAATCATCATGTATATTGTAAACAGGCGCAGACAAACTGACACACACATATACCTCAAATCTAATCGTCACTGAGGGGGGTCAAATGCATATTGACCTGTGGCATTTTCCGCTCATGCATATCAATACAGTTCTACAGGTTACTATAAAAATGCCAATATTCTGCACACCGTAGGTGAAGTAAACAAACTCACATATTCCGAACGCTCAACCATTTGGCATGCGCTTTTCACTTAATGGGCGGAGCGATACCTATACAGAGACGTATGTCAGCGTTTCAATTTTAAGTCAGATCCAACAATTAGAGAAAGTAAGCTGCATTTATTGATCAGCATAAAACCCATGTCTTGATTGAATTATTTTTAAATTTGTTTCTGGAAAACCTCAATATTGACACATGCCGCAATTTGTGACGTCATTCCGGCGTGTCATTCAGCCTAGTACAATTTTTTGAAATGAAATTCATAGTTGATGACGTAACACAAGGAATTAATGATGAGTTTCATGGTCACATGACTATTATATTCCTACATGCCTTTGCAAATAATTTATATTTAGTACCAATGGAAAATCGTGTTATGAAGATTTTATTGTCCGGGTCATTTTTTTGTAGCCTCGGGCTTTGACTTTGACTTAACTGTTGCTAAATCATTTTGTGAAATCGATCTCTGCAGACTTTATTATGTCTAGTTGTACCTATTTCGGACATGAGCTGAATTCGGATACGCTTTGTGCAGAAGACTATTAGTGCATAGATATGTTATCAGGCATATTCTTGTAATTCTGTTCATAAAATTGTAATTAACTCAGGTTAAATTTTAATTTTACTTAAGAGTTTATTTTGTGAACTGTGTTTTTATGAACTACGCAAGCTTGTTTTGTTTATATTTAATTATATAAGTTATGATGAAACCATTGGTTGGACACTGCTGTTAAGAAGATCAAAGGTCACTAAATATGCAATAAGTTGACTCACAAACGCCAAGCTTTAATAAAATGCTGGGAAACTTGTTAAAAAATTTGGTACCCAGTTGGCTACTGGGAAAAACTGAATTTGTCAGACACTGCCAGTATACATGTGTTCCAACTTGCACACAACAGCATATACACAAATATCTGCTGGATGGTCAACCCCTTAAATAGGACCACCCCGGTAATGGGGACACTTTTTAAAAGTACTAATGGTGTTCCTATTAGCAGGGTGCTACTGTAACACTGTTCTTACAAAACATCCTGTACATGATATGAAAAGATCAAAATACATGTATATAAACCGGATTATGATTGTACTATATATGTGCGTAAGACTTTAAGATCATAGACATGACTTTATATGGAACTTTACATATATAAAGCACTTCTTAGAATGGTAAGGAGACCAAATCCATGCTACCCCTTGTGTCCAACATGGAGAAGGTTAAAACTACATTGAAACAGTTTGTATGAGCCTGGAGTACTGCTGATGAACTGGAGTGAAAACGATGTTACGAACCAATGATACAAGAAATAGAAGAAAGATTCCCAAGAGATTCTGTGTCAGTATTTCTTAATATTGACTCACATTCTCACTAGCTCTCTCACTCTCTCACACTCTTGCTCCCTCACACTCTTTTTCAAGCACTTACACCCTTGCTCACACATACTCTTGATCGCTCACTCGCACTAATGATTGCTCACTCGCTCTTCCTTGCTCACTCACACTAATGATTGCTCACTCACACTAATGATTGCTCTCTCACACTCATGCTCACTACTTCTTACTCATGCTGGCTCACTCACTCTCATGCATGCACTCTCACACTCTTGTTCACCCGCTCACACTCTTGCCTGCTCACTCACACTCGTGCTTGCTAACTCACACTTGCTCACCCACTCACACTCTTGCTCACCTGCTCACTCTAATCATGCTTGTTTACTCATTCATGCTTGCTCACTCACTCTCTTGTTCACCCACTCACACTAATAATGCTTGTTTACTCACTCATGCTCGCTCACTCACACTCTTGCTCACTCACTCACTCTAATAATGCTTGTTTACTCACACTTGCTTGCTCACTCACACTCTTGCTCACTTACTCACACTAATAATGCTTGTTTACTCACTCATGCTTGCTCACTCACACTCTTGCTCACTCACTCACACTAATAATGCTTGTTACTCATTCATGCTTGCTCACTCACACTCTTGTTCACCCACTCACACTCTTACTTGCTAACTCACACTTGCTCGCTCGCTCGCTCGCTCGCTCACTCACTCACTCACTCACTCACAATAATCATGCTTGTTTACTCATTCATGCTTGCTCACTCACTCTTGCTTGCTCACACACACTCTTGCTCACTCACTCACACTCTCACTTGCTTACTCTCATGTTGATTGTCTAACTCTTACATGACATAGATATTATAACTATGGAGATATTATCCAGACTGTGACTTCAGTATCTACAAAATCATCTGCCAAGGAAATGTTCAACAAGAAAATGGAGTAAGACTAAAATATGTCATTTTGTGCGGAACAAATTTGTAATTTTTTTCATAATCATTAGGCTTTGCTGCATATCTTGTTAGAGGCTGTGTCACAGTACAGTTGACAAACACGGTCACACTCACAGTTTGTTGATAAGACTTTGCTATCCACTCATGAGAAATGTGTTATCATGAAAAAATTCCTTCTTATTTATGTTTTATGTAGAGCTTATATGTGATTATATCTCCTGGCTGACCTTAGAGACTACGTTTTTCTTTGGTTTTATTTTAAGGTCCAGCCTACCTGACTACCCTTATATTTTGGCAAAGAGACGGGATATGCATAAATTTTTGGCTTAAATAAATACTGCATTAAATAAATTATGGGCTTATATGTAAAAAATCTTTTTAAGGGATCTGAGGCACGAAGAGTCTGTACTTTCAAAACAGAACATGGAAGGCCTTATTGAAGAACTAGGAGTTTGTCCTTTGCCAGATGCCTCGCCAGCTGTTAAGTAAGTAGTTTGTTGGATGCACTTTTCTTGTTACCGCCAGGATTGTAACCTGCAACCTCAAGATATCTCAAGTCTGGAATTTTCTAAACACCATTTCACTCAACATTTCCTTAACACCATTTCACTCCACATAGTGAATTTATTCTAAAATTGACTTTTGGTGTTGGTGAATTATTGGCATTTTTGGATTGCTGCTTTTATATGAATGTCTTGTTATAACAATATATATATATTTCTTATTCAAGGTCAATTCTTCAGTCGAATGCTGTTAAGGACAGTGATTGGTTAGATACAGAAGATTCCGATGAACCCCTCTCAAAAGTTATGAGTCTGCATTAAACAAAGATGTATAAAAACAGTAAGTATATGTGTAGATGAAAACTGCAATTTTTTATAATTGTTTTTAGCTGATAGTTGTTTCTTTTTATTTTATAGAAAATTTGACCATAGCTGTTTTATAGCCTGGTTGAAATGTTTTTTCGTCATATGAGATTAGTTTCGCATGAGAATACAATATATAAAATAAATGATAAATCATAAAAAAAATCCTGAAAATGTTATTGAGATATACTTTTATTTTCACAGTACTCAAAGGCAGACAGAAGTTGAAAGCAAGCTGAGAAGTGGTCCACGCCTACTTGTGAAACCTCAAAGTAGATTTCTGCTCTCTCCAAAATTTCCCTGTAAGAATCGTAGTGATATGTCCTGTGCGGTAGACACATCATGGCACAAAAGAGGATTTGACAGCTTAGCTTGTAAGTGAAAATGATTTATTTCCTCAGTACCACCATATATATATTTGAGATAATGCTAGCAAATTAATACTTGTATGTTTAAAACTAAAATTTATGATTTATTTGGAAGGATGCTAGATACCTCAATAGGTTGGGCATAAGCACAATAATTTAAGGTTAGATCCTTGGTCTGACTGTGCACTTGTCTAACACTGTGACATTTTGGACCAAACTTGTGATTCTGACTGAATAGCTCTGAGACAATTTACATTAATCCTCTATCCAGTAAGAAAATGGAAAATATCAATATATCGGATAAGTATGTCATTGTACAGGCTTGATTACTTAAAGAATGAGGAAATAAAATGGAAGCCCTATAACTCAGTTGGTAGAGGACTTAAACAGTAATATGAAGGTCCGAGTTCGAACCCCAATCTTGTTGTGATTTTTTTCACTCTGTGACATTATTGTTTTTTTTATTTGTAACTCATTACTGCTAATTTTACATGACTAATTTACCTTTAAACACAAATTGTTGCATTATGTTTCTACAGCTCACACATTCTTCATGGGAAAAGCCAAATATGGAAAGAAAGTATTAAAGATTGTAGAAAGCCACAGAACATGCGGGACATGTAAATGGTGGAAGCGTAATAGACCAGGTCAACAGGTTATGAAACATAGGTGTGTTCATACGCACAGTGGAAGTGAGAGACTTATGGAAAGTGTCAGTGATGAGCAGGGGATTAAGGAGCTATTAGAAGAAGGGAAACCAATTTAGTATTTAGAAGGCGATGGGGATAATACACGTTTAGCTGGACTGAAAGGAAACCTAAATTTAACACTGAAAAAAACGATTTGATAAGGGTCCTCTGAAAGGTGATCACCTTCGATTCAGACTTGAGGACATTTTTCAACCCCTAATATCAAATGCTGTACAGTATGCTGACCTTGGTTCGAGCCAGCAGTGTGGCAGAGAAGTAGCACTTTGGGCACCAAAATCACTACATTATGGTAACTCAGAATCCTTCGACCACCGTGTACATGCCACATCTGCTTTCATCAATGAAGGGAGAAACTACATTGTTCAGGTATGTACACAGAACTTTGCATGTTTCTTTAAAAGTGGCAGTTCATATTTTTAGAGCACAAAGTGTTATAAAAACGTTTTTTTTTACAACTTACAAAAATTGCCAACAAAATGACTTGTCACTTTATTCTGTTGTGTTACTTTTTTGTAGTTATTCTGTTGATTTTTTTATACTTTTTATCAAAATTATTATAATTAAAATTATTATGAAATGAAAGTATGATGCACAATGTGTGAGGTAATTTGGCAGAACACAATACTTTTTTATTTCACAATAGGCTATATACCAAACTTGAAAATTTCATGTTTACTTGAAATTGATTATTTTGATCATATACTGAAGGAATAAAAAAGTACATTAAATTAATGAATTATTTATGTTTTGATTAATGATTTATTTATGTTTTGATTAATGAATTATTTATGTTTTGATTAATGAATTATTTATGTTTTGATTAATGAATTATTCATGTTATTTTCGATAATGTTTGTTGTTTTGTTATAGTTCAGTTGTTTTGAGCTTGCACCTTTACTTGTTATAGATGGAGTTCAGTTGTTGCAGTTTCCAAGTTCACTACAGTGTTTTTTCCATTAAACAAATGTTCCTGTTTAGCTATTCCTGGCGATCCACTGTTTTAAGTTCAAATTTGGATGTAAGTTATGATTATAGATAATTATAGATCATGTCATATTATTACATTAAATACATGATGTTTTACTTAAAAATATTAAAAATATAGTTAAAAGTTGAATAACAGCACAGTACTTGCACAAGTTAATTTGTATTAGGTCAAAATAGCATTTTAAAGATTTCTTAAACAAACTGTTCCATGTGACACCTTGTTTTACTTGCTATGTAAGTATACACATTACAATTTTTGTTGGCAAACAAAACAGCTGGATTGTCACCCAGAATACATACAGGTCGGATATGCTGAAAACTCTACCCAAAAGAGAAAGATGTCATCAGATAGTTCGCAGTTACCTTCATCAAAGCGTAGATGTCTTATACTTAGGCAGGAACAAGCAATCACCCAGGGTGTTCATGAGTTTTAGAGGGAATTTCATATCAATTAGGTTCCTACCAACTCATTTAGTTTTGTTATAAACTTAAGAATAAACTAATTTATTCTGACTCAATTGTAATGAAAGCTATGGGCATATGTAAATCTATCTCAGTTCCGTTTCCTGGTTTAACCAGTACTGGTGTCTTATGTTAAAACATGATAGCTCAAACTCACAATTCATGGGTAGAGTGGCAGATACATTAACCGCTAAGCCACTGCTCCCCTAATCATAAACTTTAGAAACAAAATGTGGCCATATACAGCTGCCCCTGCAGTAACAACGATTATTTTCAAAGACCAAACTAAATTCTTTTATTTTTGTTTGACCTAATATGTACCTCAGTACTTGCAGTGATGCAAGATTCTAATCCTAAAAAAGGAAGCTGTTATTTTGTTGGTCTTAAGAAAAAGTCAGTGTATTTTTTTAATTTCTGTTTTAGGTATTGGTCATAAACAAGATATTGATGTGGTGAAACTCCCTGATGCCATTCCTCGAGGAGACTTCAGACCTGTGACACATAAGCCATCAGACCAAGCCTCTCTAGTTATGTTCGACTTGGAAACCACTGACCTAAGTAATTATTGCTTTTATTTTATTACAATGATTTGATGAACTACTATGACAGGTTATATATCACTGTAAAGAGCACAAGAATGTTAAAAGTCTAGTCCTAAAATGTACAACATCTGCAGAGAAACACCATTTTTGGTTTGTGTTACTTTCGTTGTAAAGTGGTTGTTTCTCTTTAGAGGACCTCTTTATAGATTTATTTGTTTGTTTGTTTTTTGGGTTTAGTGCTGTTTTTCAGTATTTCAGTCATATAATGGCAGTCTTGGATTCTCTACAATTAACTGTCAACTTTCCCACATGAGGCAGAGGTGCAGGATGAATGATGTCAAATGTGATATAATCTATCAAATCATCATGGAGAACATATGCTGCGCCCAGGGCTCGAACTCACGACCTTTCAACCTGTAGATCCCACTCTATAGAGGTTACACTTTAGACTATAGAATTTCTGTTCTAACAAAATAAAATTTACTTTACTTTGACTGTCTTTCATAATATTTATGTCCATTTGTCATTTACCTATTTTCTATCATATTTCATTTATTTTCAGTTCGCGGTAGTACCATTCCTCACATAACACAGATTTCAGCTGTAGGCAACAACACTGGTGATACCTTTGACAAATATGTAACACCAAAGATGCCAATAAGAACAACTGCTCAACAAGTGACTGGCATTGTTGTATGTGGATCAGATATGAAAGTTCATGGAATTCCAGTGCAATCATTGACAATTAAGGAAGCACACTTTAAGCCTCTCTGCCGGACGTAATATTTTGTAATAGTATTTTGGGGGGTGGGATGGGATTTACATGACTGATAGACAGCAGAAGTAGAAGTCTCTTAAGAGATTTGTGGCTCTAAAGAGGGTGGTTTTCTCATTTGTGTAGCGTGATTGCACTCTTTAAGCGCGTGGCTGAAAAAATATGCACGTGGACCTGATAGAAATACTGCGGGGGCTCAATGCGCTTAATAAGTTAAGCAAGTTTTCCTTCTTGCAGCAATTAACACATTACATACTAAACAAGAATCAGTAGGTGTCTGTAGTTCAAATAAATCATGAAAATACATAATGCTTACTGGACTTGGACTATTAGCAGTTTGTATCAAAGAGGCTAGATAAGGTGCAACGTAAAACGGCTTGGCAAACTAAGCGTTCTCGCTCTGAAGCCCATTAGAATTTATCAATAATACGACCTGTTAAAACCATGCATGTAAGCAATGTTGGTGCATTGAATGAAATGCCTCAATCATCTTTTTCCACATTTTTGAGAACTAATCAGCTGAGGTGTTTTTCTCTTAACCATTCAGTTGATAAATGAATAGAATTTTCAAGGCATATATTAAATATCTTTATAGCTATATTCTGTAGTTCTGTGTTCATGGAGCCTTTAGATACTATGCTGCAAACACCTACATTATCACTAAATCATTTAACCTTTGATTTCTTAAAGGATTTACCAAAGAATCTAACACACAATAAACTGCACAAAGTTCCCGCCAAGTTGATGATTTAACCCCTTCGTGAGGTCCCCAAGTTCCATGCTCTACCCCTGTACAGGTTTGAATTTCATATCTGGCAAAACCAGAACCGCTCGCATCAGAGTACACTATGTGGCTACATTCATGAGAGACTGGCGATCTCTTATTATTTAGCCTACATAAATTCTTCTCCAAGAATAAAATTTTGCTCTTTTCCGACAACTCAATGCGCGAATTCCAAGTTTTGGCTGTAACAACGTCAATACTAAGAGACTGTGTCATAATTTGCACCTGCTACATAAAACAACAGTCATTGAAATAATCTGCCCTGCAAAACTCGCTACTTTACAAACTTGCCTGGAATTATTGCTTAATAATCTTAACACCATGAAATTGCTTTTTGTATTCTATCCATGAGTATACGCACGGAACTCTGGTGCCATTCTAAAATTGTGCCCAACCACTGAAGACATGGTACTGGTTCCCAACACGATTTGTCAACTTTCGGAATGAGGCCAGACTGAATTAAACCAGTTTTTGTATCCTGAGACATACTTTTGGTTAATTTTCAACATATCATTTGTATTTTTATCGACACAAATATTGTAACAATAAATCTGATCGATACGGAATCCATCATTTGTTATCCTCAACTTATATACAAGGAACTCAACAGGAAATGGTCTATAAACATGTCTCCTGAGTGATTGATCTTTACTATCGGAAGAATCTCACTTCAATATGCTATAAGAATGCATAATTATACATAAACATTTATGACCGAACTCTTCCATACATAATCACATTCAGTCACGGCCGTGGTCCAGTGGTTAGTGCACTGGACTTGTAACCAGGAGATCTGGGTTCGAATTCCGGTCGCAGCAGGTCATACCATTCTACGAAAATTTGACAAAAATGTCGATTTTCCTCCACATGTGGAGAAGTTGCCAGCTCCTTGTGGAAGGGTAAGTTAGTACTGGTTAATATATAGTCCAGGAAAGCTGGTTAGGTGAACCGGTCGCCGTATATAACTGAAAAATTGTTGAAAAACAGCGTTAAACCCCATTGACAATAAGTCACATAAAAAAACTAAAAAAAACATAATCACATTTATCTTCTACTACTATGGTACAGATAACACATTTCCTATGTTGGAATGCAGTGAGTAATAAACTGTATTTATCCACATTTTACAGGATTTAGTGATCAGTTAGTTAACGCATTGGCAGAGGTACATTCGAACCGATGGTCGTACATGATTCGAACAAAATGGTTGTAATTCTTGCATAATCCGACGCCTGTTAAATCTGGTTCTATTTTTTCCCAAGCTTTACACAGTCAATCTTGTATTAAGAGTCCGCCCGTGGGGAAGAACAAAAGTGGTTGCATTGTTTTATTCCCTTCGTGTATATGTATGTTATTTTTGCTACAGGGCTCTTTATTTGTGACCATTACAGATACCAATGATAATGATATAATTATTATACAAAGAAATAATCCGCGTTGATTTAATTTTTTTTGTTTTTATGTGACTTATTATCACTGGGGTTTAACACCGTTTTTTCAACAATTTTTCAGTTATATACGGCGACCGGTTCACGTAACCAGTTTTCATGGACTGTGTACTAAAATATATGTACATTATCTAATACTAAACATGTATATTGATATACTGGTACTTGTAATGACAAACATTCAATGAAATAGTATAAGCTCTGAAACGCTTATTGCACAGATTCATTTAATGTATGAGTAATCATGATTATGATTGTGAAGAGTTTTGAGCGATTTGAAAAAAATTCTTCGTCTGAACGAACTTCGTGATAAACAACAGATTTAAGATGCAAAATTGTTGCTTGCGACTTCGGAAAAATCCAACGCAACGAAAACCGAACTTGAATTGTACAAAAAAGCAGAAAAATCGGGATTTGTATGTTTTTCGACATAATGAAAGATTCGTCTTAAGCGAGTTCCACATAACGGGGATCGCCTGTAAATCTTTGAAGGGCGACTATCCAAACAGGCACTTTATACAAAATGTTCTAGTTACTTCCCTTGATTCAGAACTGAATTATTATTATATCAATGTTTACAAATTATATACGTGGGGCTATTTTTAATGTGGTTTATTCGAGGTATAAAACAGAAAAAAAGAAAGAACGTACGATATTTAGAGTTAAAGTGTCTGCTTTAATAAATAAAAGATTCGTGAAGAACGTTTTTATCCCGAGTTCACAAAATGTGTTGATAGAAAATGGATGTTGCTGATAAAGTAATGGCTCACACAAATGCATTACACAGCCTTCTTTGGCTTACTGGTGTGTCACTCAAATTACTTTCTATGACCTCACATAGACCTTGTCATAAATCATAGTAAATCATGTAACTAAAAAGAGAAGAAAATGAACTTGCTCGGTATTTGCGATACATGTATTTTATCAATACAGTAAAACCTCGATTATGATACCATCTTAGGGACACAAATTCGGTTGTAATAGAGTTATTGGAAGCCAATCCGAAATTAAGTTGTTGTTATAATAAGGTGGTCGTAATATTGAGATGGACGCTATTTGAGGTTTTAATGTGCACAAACTAAGTGGTTAGATGTGACGTTTTGTTCAGTATTTAGATAAGTATTAAAGAATTGTATTGAATATTAAAAATTAGTTCATGTTCATGACTCGTTTGTTGTCTGTACAAATGTACATCATATCAAAGACAACATTTAGATAAGTACATCTCACGCTAAGAAGCACCTAGTCATTCAGTCATGTCGAAGTGTTATGACGCTACTTTATAGAGCTGTAAATATAAATTATAAAACATAAATCTTATATTTATATAAAACACAGCCACAAACACCAAATGAAACACATGTATCTAGTATATATTGTAAATTTTGTTGAATATATTGATACACTTAAAGTGGGTAGTTCATATTAGTAGTGAACAAAAGTGATTGTTTGAATAAGATTATCAGAAATTTAATATATAGATAAATGTAGACAGTTAAACTAGTGTTTGCGGCCATCTCTGAATAAAGACCACCTTATGAATAAAGGTCATTCGTTAAAAACCCGTCACTGATTATTAAGAACAAACTGACATTTGTCACTAAAGGGCATATTTTGTCTTTCCCAAGGTTGCCCTTGTCCACAGGATTGACTGTACAGTGCAAACTCCCCAAAGCAACACCCTTTGGGAGACGCAAAATTATGTCGTTGTTGAGAGGTTGCCGCTCTAGAGAGGTTAAATAAATAGTCAAATCGTACAGTGGGGAAAAAGCATGCTGTTATTAAAGGAAGGTTGTCGCTCAAGAGAGGGCCGCTCTGGAGAGGTTGCACTGTAGTTAAAATCGGAAATACTAATGAATGTGAAGTTGCATTAAATTCTGAGGTATTTTTTTTTTCACTGGAGATTAACATCGCACGGACAGCCCGAGTTATTTGGTAACTTCCAGATTTAATGTCGGAGGAAGACCCGAAACGTACACCTGAATTGAGCCACCGACCTTCTGTAAGCTCGCTGGTCAACTTGCTAGTATTTGAAATTTTTCTGGTCCCGGATAGGTTTCGAACTTGCAGCAGTGTAGGGCTACTGATAATAGTTAGTGACCATGACAACTCAACTACGGACGTCTACATCAACAAGTAGTTTAGGGATCGGTTGTTGAACGTGAAATTCAACGCATTCTTAAACAGAGTGTACAGTGCTCCCCCGAAGGGTAACACTTGGCGGAGTCGCAAACAGTGTTGTTTGGAGGGAGTTGTTATTCGGAGGGTATTGATATATTCACGATAGTTTTTTTTATTATGCGCATGTGTGCCTTTTACTGTCGTTTCTTGGAGGGAATCGGTCTTTGGAGGTGACGTTACGAGAGGGAGCACTGTAATAGCATAAAAATAAGTTTTCTAACAATCTTAAACATAAATTATTCATCTCTGGCGATAGATTCACTCTAGTAGGATAATACTTGAGTAATAAATTATATTCGTGTGTTGAAGTACACCCACAGAGGCCTACCTTTTTACAGATTAAAAAGTTCATTTTGTACAGTGTAATGAAAAAAAACGGATTCACACACACACACACACACATATATATATATATATATATATATTCACACACCAACTCAGTCTTTGCTGAAACTGTCATCTTCAGTACCAGTGTATTACTGATAGATCGATGTATGTATTATCGTTATAATTAAATCACCAAGTTACAGTTACAATTCAACTCCCAAAACATATCTAAATGCAGAATTTCAAATTGAAAACTTGATTCGAGAAAGGGACGGCATCATGATCTTTGGTTGGAGTCATTACATGGTACCTATTCCATTTTCGTTTTTTTTTGTTCATGTATCATCTCAATAGACCACTTGTGCAGAACTGAAAATCAAACTTTCTTTTCAAATTTAATTGTTGCCATTTTCTAATCGTTAACATAATGGACATCTGACAACAGTCATCGTAAAACATCACCTAATGTCGACACCCTAATGACATCAATATCAGCTAACATCAAATAATATCATTTACTATCAACATCAAATAATGTTAGCTACAGTCAACATCAACTAACATCAACTACAGTCAACAGCACATACCATTAACTGCAGTCAACAGCACATCACATTAACTACAGTCAACAGCACATACCATTAACTACAGTCAACAACACATAAAATGCACCACGGTCAACAGCACATATCATTAACTACAGTCAACAGCACATACCATTAACTACAGTCAACAGCACATTACATTAACTGCAGTTAACACCAGACAACATCACCTACAGTCAACAACACATACCATCGCCTACATTCAACAACACATACCATACAATTACAGACAACAACACACACCATCGCCTGCAGTCAACGGCACATACCATCACCTACTGTCAACAACACATACCATTAACTACAGTCGACAACACATATCATTAACTACAGTCAACAGCACACACCATTAACTACAGTCGACAACACTTACCATTAACTACAGTCAACAGCACACACCATTAACTACAGTCAACAGCACATACCATTGACTAAAGTCAACAACACATACCATTAACTACAGTCAACAACACACACCATGAAATTACAGACAAAAACACACACCGTCACCTACAGTTAACAACGCATACCATCACCTACAGTCAACAAAACACAACATCGCCAACAGTCAACAAAACACACCATCGCCTACAGTCAACAAAACACACCATCGCCTACAGTCAACAACACATACCATCACCTACAGTTAACAACACATACCATCACCTACAGTCAACAACACATACCATCACCTACAGTCAACAAAACACAACATTGCATACAGTCAACAACACACACCATCACCTAGATTCAACAACACATACCATAAAATTACAGACAAAAACACACACTATCACCTACAGTCAACAACACATACCATCATCTATAGTCAACAACACATACCATCATCTATAGTCAACGGCACACACCATCATCTATAGTCAACAACACATACCATCATCTATAGTCAACAACACACACCATCACCTACAGTCAACAACACATACCATCACCTACAGTCAACAACACACACCATCACCTACAGTCAACAACACATACCATCATCTATAGTCAACAACACACACCATCACCTATAGTCAACAACACATACCAACAACACATACCATCACCTACAGTCAACAACACACACCATCACCTACAGTCAACAACACACACCATCACCTATAGTCAACAACACACACCATCACCTACAGTCAACATCACATACCAACAACACATACCATCACCTACAGTCAACAACACACACCATCACCTACAGTCAACAACACACACCATCACCTATAGTCAACAACACACACCATCACCTACAGTCAACATCACATACCAACAACACACACCATCACCTACAGTCAACAACACACACCATCACCTATAGTCAACATCACACACCATCACCTACAGTCAACAACACATACCAACAACACATACCATCACCTACAGTCAACAACAGATACCAACAACACATACCATCACCTACAGTCAACAACACATACCATCACCTACAGTCAACAACACACACCATCACCTACAGTCAACAACACACACCATCACCTATAGTCAACAACACACACCATCACCTACAGTCAACATCACATACCAACAACACATACCATCACCTGCTGTCAACAATACATACCAACAACACACACCAACACCTACAGTCAATATCACATACCATCACCTATAGTCAACAAAACACACCAACACCTACAGTCAATAACACACATCATCACCTACAGTCAACAACACACACCATCACCTACAGTCAACATCACATACTGGGGAGAAGGGAAATGTGTTTTAGAGGGTGAATTAGGGGAAATTAGAAACAGTGAACATATTTAATTTATGCTTACATTGTGTAACACCCTCTTTATAAATATTACAAAGAACATTTAATATCATCTCTTTCAGTTTCAATATGTCAATGAAAGCATTAATGACCAGCTCAGTTATGGCCACATCCTTCATGCAATTCACCCTCATATGTCATTACTTTTCTTTTGACTGACAGAGGGGTGTTTTCCTGAAATAGGTGGAAAATATGTACTTTTAAAATATGGCCAATTTCAGAAACAATTGTATTAAACCACGACTTTTTTATTCATCTAAGAAGCGCATAATATTTATTTTTAGATATGATTCACAGAAGATAATCAGTATACAACTATCAAGATAATAAAAAGAAAACTAGAGGTTATAGACTTATTATAATTATACTACAGATAACCGCCTGTATGACATGTATTTATTATTGTTCAATACGGGTCCAAATCCAGATCATGCCAGAAATATTAAATTGTATTCAATAATTCTATTTTGCCTTTTTGAGGCAACATCATCCAATCACAATTAATCTTATAAAAGGGAAATGCTATCTGGAAAATTGTCATTTCGTTATTATTATTTCAATGTTATAAGTTGTTATTCATGTAGCTAGTCATTTTAAAAATTGCAAAATTAAAACAAGAATGCTAATATAACTGTTTTTAAAACAGAATGCTTGAAAGTACTAGTACATAGGTTAAAGTGTAATTTGTAATTGCATGCAAAGTAATAAGGTTGAGCCTCAGTGCTCTCAGCATAATTATAAAGGTAAAGGTTTCTTTAACTTTCTTATTTAATGCAGACAGTCCCAGTCTGGACAGGGTGGTATTTATTTCCAGTCAAACTCAAGGCATGTGTCCTTAAATCCGGTACCCGAACCCAGGCTAGGTTGATACTGTTCAGTGTTGTTTTGAAATAACATTCGTTCGTTGGTTCGTTCGTTGGTTCGTTCGTTCGTTCGTTCGTTCGCAAAAAGTGGCTTTGCAGTGCCTTTAGCCAATTACATACTTTACATACATACTATGGCAAAGACTACACAGTACAAAATACAACATAAACTAAGTTCAGTAAATTTGCAATATGATGTACATACATTTTTATGATACAAATTCCAAAATAAAAACAAAAAAGTGAAGATTTATCAAAAGTATTTTTTCTAACTTTAAATGACTTTCAAGAAAACCTGGTTATATTATAGATCGTTTTACTTCTGTTGTATTTCCATTGTATTTTGGCTACAACATTTGCACACTCTCTGATTACGTTCTATCCCTGTAATCCTACCAGATTCAATTTCTAAATTATGATTACTTAGTCGGAATCTGGAGTGTTGTTCTCTTAGACTATAATTTGTGATAATACTGAGATATTTTTTCAAATTCAAAATTTGTTTTGAATTTACAATAACAAAATAGTTTCGGCATAGAATTGATTGAACCGCGCCATTCCTGTATAAATTCGTAATGAATTCTATTTTTTTATCGAAGGATAATAGTTAATGTCAGCAATAAAATTTTGCCGAATATGCGTAAAACCAAGATGATCAATCATAGAATTTAGGCGAGACGCCTAGGTCACACCGTTACAATTACTACACAAATCAATGCACATGGAATATAAGGAGGAGTCAAAGTTCTTCATGAGTTTTAACCAAATTTTAATGGATCGTAATTTACAAATAATCGATAGCGGAAACCTTCCCAATTCACTGTATACTGCCATGTTCGGTGTCTGGTTAGTACCTCCTAACAATGTCTTACAAAACTTAACGTGTAGTTTATCAACCTCTTTGAAATTATGTATTCCCCACACCTCTGACCCGTATGAATTAATTGGGACTATCATTTTATCAAAAAGAGCTAATTTTGTTTTCAAATCAAATTTACCTGATCGAATAAAACAGAAAATTGTGATAGGCACGAGGAGCTTGTTCATTTAGAGCTTTAACTGCAGCAGAAAAGTTACCATTGCTAACAAATTTAACACCCAAATAAGTAAAACTGTCTACTCGTTTCTATTTTTTCGCCATTTATGAAAAACTCTGGATATTGTATCTGCATACGTCTCTCATATACACAAAATTTTTGTCTTTGAAACACTAATCGTAAGACCCCATTTTTCATGATATTTATAAATACAGTGCAACTTCTCCCGACCGGCCCTCTCCTGAGCGATAACCTCCCTTCAACTACAGCATGCTTTTCCCTCACTGTACGATTTGACTATTTATTTAACCTTTCAATAACGACATAATTTTGCGTCTCCCAAAGTGTGTTGCATTGAAGAGGTTGCACTGTATAGTCTAATTGGGACTGTAAACTGGTAGGGTCAGTTGTAAACATAACAATGTCGTCTGCAAACAGTATCAAATACATAGACAAATGTTGCAAATCATTTTCAATCAACGAATTAAAATCAACGTATTCAACCGTATCGTTTATGAACAAAATAGATTACAGGGGAGCCAATGGCTCTCTTTGTTTTAAATCAACAGTAACGTCGAAAAAAGTCCGACATACATGTATTTATATTAGACAGTTTGACAGAAGATTGTACATTGCGATGTATACATTTCAAAATATTTACAATTTTGCAACTAATATTTGATTGTAATAACTTTATCCACAATACATTTCGATTTATAGAGTGAAATGCACGTTGATAATCAATAAATACACAGTATAATTTAGATTTGTTACTTAAAACTTTTTAAACAATAGAGTGTAACAGAAAAAAGCATCAGGCGTCGAACGATCATCTCTAAAACCAAACTGACAATCGTTGAATTTTCCTTCTGATTCACATCATTTATTTATGCGATTTCTCAATAATAATGAAACATTTCCCAATAATACTGATTAAAGTGATTCAACGGTAATTTGCAGGGTTATTTTTATCTCCTTTATATTAAATATGGTTACAATAGTACCCTTAAGCCAAATATCTGGATATGTACCATTGTCAAAAATAAAAATGAAAATTGAACATAAATATGGTGACATAATCTCCTTGGCATCTATGAAAAAAATCTGCAACTATATTTTCTAGAGGTGTAACGGTTAACCGATATACCGGTGAATATTGCAATATGAATTCTGACGTTTTTTTACCGGATCGTTTTTCTCTGAACCGGTTTTTGTAGTCATGGGGACGCTACCGATGAAAATATATCAGAAATAAGACAAATTTACAATCATCATCATCATCATCATTATCATTTTCTCTCCATTCTGCCTCCATCATTAACTTTTAAAAGTTAACTCGTGCATTTGATTTGCTCATCAATTAAACGCTATAATAAAGAGCTTTTTCCAAAACCAAGTTGAATTGTTTATGGGGTAAAAATGCTCAAACCAACTTGTTACCGAAAACCGAGTATGTACTTAAATTGGATAGTTTCTATGAGAATCTGAATGATCCTAAAAAGTCGGTGAAATATGCCGAGTGTTTTGATCATGATGAATTCGTACTGATGAATTTCACGGATGAATCGGATCAAGCTGATCCCCATTCTTCTTCTAATGCTGTCGTGGCTTCTTTTGTGACGGCTTATACTCGATTAGAACTGTACAAAGTGCTTGAACCTCTTGGAAAAAGGGTGCTCTATTTTGACACAGACAGTTGTATGTACATTTATGACCCTCAAGAATACAATGTACCTATTGTATCCAGTCGTTTGGGAAAATGGACGGATGAAGTGCCTCGTGGACGTATTGTGAAATATGTCGCTTTAGGTAAAAAAAAACTATGGCTACGAATACATTGAAAATGGAGAACGACATCAGGCGTGTAAAGTGAAAGGCATCACGTTACACTATAATGCAACTCAACAAGTGAATTTCGATAGTATGGCGGACTGTGTGAAAGACTGACAACATTATTCTACCGTGGTTGAATATGCGTCCAGGATTAAACGTCATAGAGATAGAACAGTGACGAGTGAGAAACAAATCAAAACATTTCGTTCTGTGTTTACCAAACGTATCATCGTCGACGATTACATGACTGTCCCCTATAGATATCTGCATGACTGACCTTGACCTTATTTTCTGATATGATCATATTCATAAAAAACCTTGACCTTGTTGTTTGGACTATTCTGATATATAATGATGTAGTAGTAGTAGTAGTAGTAGTGGTAGTATACAAAAAACAAAAACAAGTATGGATTAGATACCGTTACCTACTATAGAGTTAAGACTTAAAATTGATCAGTGCACATTTGGACTTGAAAGCTATCCAGCGAGAAGATTGGAACACGTACGTGGTAAATAACAATAAAGTGATTCAAACCATTCAAGAATGGATGGTTTGATATCATGAATCATACCATGTTAAGAAAAGCATTGATTTTTGCTTTTCACATGAAAATACCTGAAGGTCATCATAGTTTAGAATGGATTCGACAACGCTTGAGTACACCAGAACTGTTTGAAGAATTTAGAAATGGACTTTATGTGATGAATTCATTTTATGATCAGACAGTGCCACTAGACTTTAGTGAAACGAATTGGATGAATCATGTGGTGAACAAGGATCGTATGGTGTTACAAAGAATGGCAAACAGCCTATGCTCAGTTACAAGAACAGGAATCCAACATTCAATTCTTACAGGGTATTCCTGAGGATGAGGAAGAGTTGGAGGAGGATACCTCCATTCCTCATTTAATTGTATTTGATGATATGCTTGGGGACAAAGATGAAGAGAAAATTAAATTATGGTTTACACGAAAAGGTCACCATCGTAATGCCAGTGTCATTTACATTACTCAAAACATGTTTCAACAATCGAAAGCCAGTCGTACATTGAGTTTAAATGCACATTACATGATCTTATTTCAAAACACAAGAGATAAAGGACAAATAAAAGTATTGGCGAATCAAATTCAATTGCCACACTTGTTACCCGCTTATCAAGATGCGATCTCTACACCCCACGGTTATTTAGTGATTGATTTTCACCCTCAAACACCAGACACGTATCGGTTGAGAACCGATATTTTTCATCATTGGATCACTAGAGAGGAACGTGGCCCGACGGTGTATATATAAAGGAGGTAGAACTTAGAGAGTCATCATAGTCATCATGGCAGACAGAATGAACACCATAGCTCAGTCGCTTGAACATTTGAGTCAGGAGCGTGATCCTGCTCAATAGGAGCAGTTGTTACGATCAGGATTAAATGGTCAAATGGTTTACGTTAGCTGCTAAAGTGATTTTACAAAAGATTTTTACCTAAACAAACACAAAATTTTATGCAACATCAGAATAAACTAGAGCAGTTAGGCGATGATCAAGTGGATGTGGACACCAAACGTCAACTCATATTGTAACCAGGAGGGAGTGGATTTCTTGGAGGGGTTATGATACGAAGTTTACTTCGATGGAATGGTCAAAAGACCATTCGTAAATTTGGCCCTAAGAAAACTCCTGCAAAGAGAGCTCCTAAAAAGAAAGCTCCTAAAAAGAAACGTTCTCCAAAAAAGAAAGCTCCAACAAAAAGAGCTCCTGCAAAAAGAACGCTTAAACAAAAACCAGCAAAGAGAGCCCCAGCAAAGAGAGCTCCAGCAAAGAAACGTTCTCCTAAACAAAAACCAGCAAAAAGAGCTCCAGCAAAGAGAGCTCCTAAAAAGAAAACACCGATAAAGAAAACACTTGCATTTACAGTTTCTCCAACAATCGATGAACGTTTTATCACCCTTCGACGAGGTTCCAGAGGATCTTCTTTATCCAGAAATGGGTTGTCACCCATTAGGTCACCTTTATCTAGAAATGGATCCTCTTTAAGTGGTTCACCTCCCACGGGATCACCCAGTGGTTCACCCAGTGGGTCTCCAATCTACACAGCAACACGATGGTCACCTCCTGCAACCAGTACTCCATGGAGAACTCCTCCCAGGACTCTAAGAAGCCGTTTGAGTTCTTCTAGTGGGTCAAGCAGTTTGAGTTCTTCTAGTGGGTCAACCAGTAAATGTTCGACCTGTGGATCAAGCAGTTTGAGTTCTTCTTCAAGCAGAAGTAATTGAAGCAGCTGCTCGACCTGTAGGTCAAGCAGATCCAGAAGTGGATCCAGAAGTGGATCAAGCAGAAGCAGCAAAAGTTCTCCCCCTTACATCAGTTCTTCATCTACAGATACCCTTTTAACTCAACTCTTATTACGCTTTCTCCAAAGTCATCCCCATATGTCATTATAGATTTAGTCAATGACGTGATTCGTCATAGGAAAGGGTCTAGCTCTAAAGGATGGGAACAGTTTTCTCGTGGATTAAGAGAAGTCAATGTACCACAAGAAGTGCTAGGAAATAAACGGAGATGGTCATGGATACAACGACTCGAGTCAGACTCAGAGGAAGATGAATTTTACGAAAGTTTTGTCGGGCCTGAGGAACCTATAAAACAAGAAAAAACTCGAATCAAACCAGAGCCTCAGTGGGAACCCAACTAGACCCTATGGACCCCTAAGTAGATACCGTGTTACAGAAGATATATTATGATCCCTTACATCCTGCTGCTTTGGGGGGAATATGCCGCCTCTATAAGACAGTGCGAGCTCATGGCATTACTTTGAATCAAGTGCGGCCTGGCTAAAAGGACAAAAGACGTATACCTGATGTATTTTCAAAATATGCTTGGGTCGTTCCCCTCAAGGATAAAACGGGACTCACTTCGATTAAAGCGTTTCGCTCTATTCTTAAAACGAGACAACCCAAAGCTCTGCAGACGGACAAACGCACTGAATTCAAGAATCAAAGATTTCAAGCGGTTTTAGAGAAAGAAGGTATTCACTATTTCACGACTGAAAATCCAGAAACTAAAGCCATTGTGGTAGAACGTTTTCAACGTACTTTGAAATCCTGCATGTGAAGATATTTTACACATCATCAAACACGACGGTATATCGATGTATTGCCAGATCTGGTGCAAGCCTATAATCATCGATTTCATCGAAGTATTCAAATGGCACTTGCATCCGTGAATGAACACAATGAATCTGAGGTGACCTTGACCTTGTATGAAAAAAAGAAAAACACCCCAAAAAGAAACCACAACCACATCTTCGTGTCGGAGAGATTGTGCGTATCAATAAAACCAAACGTACCATAAGATAAAGGCTATCTACCGAACTGTACGACTGAAGTGTTTAGAGCGACCCATGTCAAAAGAACTTCACCTCCTACCGTCAAATTGACAAATTTAGAAGGAGAACCCATTTTGGGTTCGTTTTATCTCTCTGAAATACAATCTATAAAAGACGATGGTATCTATGAAATTGAATCAGTGTTGGCTCGTCGTAAGAGAAAAGTAGACGGATAAATAAGACAAGAAATTAAAGTGCACTGGAAAGGATACCCTTCGAAATTTGACAGTTGGATTCCTGAATCCCATCTCGTTTAAATACAGCCTGTCTCAGTGTGACACAGCCAGTGTGGCAGTGAGTACCTCAGAGCAAGTCAGACCAACTGAGCCTAAGAACAAGGTCACCTTTTTTGCCCAAATTGTTGTGGTGTTTATCATTATTAGCGTGTCGCTCTTTAATTTGTGTTTTCAATGACCCGATCGTGAATTGTGGTTCCTGTTTTTAAGTAGTTCTCTGGTTTATATTCTACCGAATCCCTCTTTGAAACCAAAACCAACATGAGCTCGTTTTACATTACCCTTATGAGAGACAGTTCGATGAATCTGTTCCCAGACAATGCGCAATGCTGTTTTCGTACCAAACTACTCAAACCCATCCATCTCAATAAACAAGACTGGGAAATTGGTTTAGTAGAAATGATTGTACCTAGTCAAGTCATTAATATCACTGAGTAAGAGCGACATTTTGCCATTGTCACGCGGGATCCTATCCTGGCCAAGACCTTGAGGCGTTTCCCCATTACTGTCGTTTCCCTAATGATGAAAAAGGAATACGTCTTTGTATTCCTGTAGGGACCTATGTGACACCACAACATCTGTAGACACCCTGGACCAATTCATTAAAGATTACCTAGGTTAACTGTTTAGAGAGAAAAACCTCCCGTTTTACTGCAGGTTTCTCGTGAACAAGTAAACCTATTAAGATGGATAGTTCAAAGAACCTAGGCATTCAGTTTCATCCTAGTATGTTTATGAAATTGGGTGGGTCTCCTAATAGTGCCCCTACCATCTATTTAACCGAGAATCCAGATCCATTTCCTCACGGGGTAGACTTGAACATGGGTCATAATCATTTGTTTGTCTATTCTGAACTGGCGGCTAATACCTATTTGGGAAACATTGAAGCTCCCATCTTACGTGTGGCTTGTTTTGATCCGAGAACCAAAGCAGGGACAAATCTACATATCCATTTTGAGTTCTTGAATGTACACTACGTGCCACTGGCTAAAGCCGACTTTGACACCATCACAATCCATATAAGGGGTGACACAGGTCAACCCATTCAGTTTATTCATGGGAAGTGATGCCTATGTATCAAGGTCAACTTCGTCAGTATGGACAGGGGCTTGGATCCATGTTTAAGAAAGCCATGAAACGTATCATGCCTTTACTGAATCATTTGGTTCGATCTAGAGTTCGAATCTTGAAAAAAGAAGGACTCAATCAAGGAAAAGCTGCCATGCAAGATATCATGTCAGGATCCAACTCTAAAAAGTGATACGAAAAAGAGGAGCAAACGTGTAGAAAAATGTAAGCGAATCCCTGTTACGTGAAGTCACCAAAAAAAAAACCCCAAGAAAAGTATAAAGGCCAAACCCACAAAGAAAAGTATAAAGGCCAAACCCATTAAGAAAAAACCTCATTCGAAACTTCATTGTCGCCGAGTGAAGCAGGCCAGACCGCTTGATATTTTCGATTAAAAATCATGATGCAACACGGTTCTTGTGCATGCAGTAAGACAGAATTGGACGTATCTGTCGTTTCCCCTACGATGACCGCCATGAAGGAGGGACAATGGACTGATCATTATCCCATTTCTGTCCTGGACAATAATGCTCCTATTGAATTCGTGATACCTGCACAAGTAGAAGAATGGACAGATCTGAATCAGTCTTATCTGTGTATGAAATTCAAAATTATACAGGCGGATAATTCAGACTTGGCGAATGACAGTGAAATTGCCACCGTCAATAACTTTTTTCACAGCATGTTCAGTAGCATAGATGTGTATCTGAATAATAAACTGATCACCAGCAATGCGGACACGTATGCCTATCGTGCTTACCTAGGAAATTTACTCTCCTTCAATCCAAGTTGTAAAAGCACTCAGCTTCAGGCATTAGAATTATGGGCCGCAGACACCCCTGGTCAGGTGAACACCAAAGTCCATGATGGAGATAACAAGGGTTATGTGGAAAGGCGAAATCGTGTACATCAAAGTCGTGTGGTGGAACTATGTGGCCGACTTCATTTGAATCTGGTGATGTAAGATAAATATTTACCTAATGGGATAGAAATACGTCTAAGACTGAACAAAGCGTCACCCAATTTCTGTCTCATGGCTGCCGCACCCGCAAAAATCAAGTTTATGGAAGCGGGTTTCAATGTGAGAACCGTGGATTTACTCTCTGTGGTGGCCAATCAACTCAATCAGCACATTGCTCAACTCAACATGGAAATTCCCATCCGACGTACTGAGATGAAAATCTTTACTATTCCTACCGGTCAACGTTCCAAGATTGGCGATCATTTATTTCAAGGTCAATTACCAAAACGACTGATCATTGGTTTAGTGAGAAATGGAGATATGAATAGGGATATAGCGACCAATCCTTTTGATTTCCGTCATTTTAATCTCAATCATCTGGAGGTCAGTATTGATGGAAAAGTATTCATAATAAACCGTTTCAACCCAATTTCGAAACGGGAGAATGTCAACGGTCCTACATGTCACTCTATCAAGCAACAGGAGCTCTTGGACTCAATCGTTCATTTGGATTGAGTTTGAATGATTATCAACACGGTTACATACTCTGGGGACTGATTTGACAGCCGATCAAGGTTCCGAGGAAGGTCAACTCCATCCTGTAAAAACGGGGAATCTGAGATTGGAATTTCACTTTGCCAGAGCGCTAGGACAAGCCATTAACGTGATTGTGTATGCGGAATACGATAATCAGATTTAAATCCACCAATTTAGAGAATTACTTCTAGACTATTGATGGATCCAATGGACATAGAAAACATGGAACAAGGACAAGACTTTAAAATGAATGCAATTATTGGCGTATCCTTGCAATTCAAGTGAACGAACTGAATCCTTGCGAGAGGGGTTGAACCACCACGTCACAGAAGCACTTCAAACGTTCATTTATGATCAAGTGCATAAAGACTGTTACGGTTGTCAAGTGGCTCATCCTAGTCAAGTACAACATGTATTCTGCTTATACACGAATACATCAGAGTGGACAGAACTGTACATTCAAAAAGCGATTCAAGGTTTGGACGTGTTCAAGGTCATGGAAAAAGTGGTATCCTGAAGTCGTGACCTTGACCGATAGTGAAAAAGGAGATGCCTGTCGATTATGGATTCAGTTTAAAAACGAACCCAGTCAGAACTTAACGATCACTGGATAAGTGTATGGGCAGAACATGTGAATAGAAATTGGCATTATGGAGACGAATGAACTTCAATACATCTTAGATCATTCACCGATGTTATCTACATTGCATGCTCGTGTTTGTGCAAAAAATCAGTTACCTTCGGTGAATCCTCATAATGTGAAGGCCTATATTGTGAATACACACAATGCGAATCAACCAGGAGAACACTGGGTGGCTATTTGCCTCAAAGACAATACAATCGTGTACTTTGATTCTTTTGGATTACCACCTTTCGAGGAGATTTTCTCTTTTGTGAAAAAACATTCAAAAACGTATCAGTGGAATGCATTGTGTATACAAGGGGATACTTTACCTGTGTATGGTGTGTATTGTTTTTCGTTCAGGACTTTATTTCTCGTGGATGTGACCTGAACCATATCCTTCTCACTCGATTCAGAGTTCTAGAGGATAGGCCATGAGATAATGATACTTATGTGACCCGTTGGTTTGAACAACATTATGGCACATATTATAGACAAGCTATGTGAACAAATGTGGCCAAAAGTGTTTTGCACTACGCCATGATAGAGTAGGAGGTGAAAGACGCTTGTATCATAGAATCATGAATAGAAACATGACTTATTATACAGCATAATTTGTTTTCTAAACAAAAATGCCGTCCTAACAAAAATATGTACAAAAAATGTTGTTCTGTTTAAAAAATATGTACAAAAAATGTTTTTCTGTTTAAAAATATGTTTATTTACAAAAAAATATTGTTCTGTATTGTTCTATATTTAAAAAATGTTGTTCATGTTGAATAAAAATAAAAAAAATGATACAACCTGTTTGTTTTACTTTGTTGGTATTAGGATTTAAGAAACACTCAGTCCCCGTCGGCGCCGACGAGATCAACAGGCCGCTCGAGATCGAACTGTGAATAGACTAAGGCAGCGTGAACCTAGACAGCAGGCCATGAATGGAATCGATGCTAGAGAACAGGTCAAGAGGGAACTTTGCTGAGTTTGAATCCGAGCTAAAGCAGAAAGAACAAGCGGCGTATTATCAACAAAATGAAGAAGAAGAAGACCATTGGCAATTAATTGCCACAGCTGAGAGAGTACTTTCAACAATCCGTCCCAGAACAAGAATGGTACTGCGGAGACCCGACCTGCCGAGACTGTTATCCCAACCCCATGAAGGATGCAGACAAGTGGTATGCGCAACAAAACTGCCCGTGTGAGCTCTGCACCCCCAAAGAAGCCAGCTGCTAACTAAATAAAACGGTCCTTTTTAGGACCAAACTGGTCTAATGACCACCCCAACGGCACTTTTCAGGGCCACCATGTCGTTTCGAAAAACACACTTCTTGGCAATTGTCGAAAATTGAAATTCAAATTCTGGTCAGTCAAAAAACATGGTGCCCAAAAAATACAAAATTTGCAAACATAAAAAAACTGGTGCCATAAAAACACAAAAACATGTCCAAATTTTCACAATTTCACCTCTTTTTCAACAAATTATGGCACCATTTTCCGAAAATTTGGTGCCATAGTACCGCCCACAGTGAGGGAAATGTGGTGCCATAAGTAAAAAAAAATAAAAAATCGTGGTGCCATAGTACCGCACTACACTACTAGCGATACATTAAGTGAAACTGTAAAACCTCGATAATCAGACCACCTCCGGGTCCCCAAAATCAGTCGTTATAAAATGGTGGTCTCATTATCATGTCACATGGAAGTGATTGGAAGCCAATCTGAAAATAAGTGGTCGTTATAACAAGGCGGTCGTAATATTGAGGTGATCGGAAGTTGAGGTTTTACTGAATGTATATGATCATAATATCAAAACAATAAACTTTTTAATTCACTTATGATAATTCATTATTTCTGTAATATGTTGATATACCCTGACTATTATACTTGATGTACACTATTCAATCAATTATATTCCTGATATTCTGTAAGGTGGGTAAATGAAATGACATCTACACTCGTACACATTGTCCTCACAATATTCATTATTCAGACCTCGATCTTAATTATGGTTTATTTACATCTTGTTGCAGATGTGTTTATCAACACCGAACTCCGTCATGGTAAACCATTCAATATGAAAAATAATTCTTCAAAACGTATATAACACAATTCTTTGGACGATTTAGGCGTGATGCTATTTGGTACTTTTTTATCAATTTACGGCGAAACTCTTATATAACGAATAGTAAAGGTCTTATATAAAAAGTTCTATACACTGGGGTGTAATCATTGCCTTTGATTTGAGACCAACAAGCATGGATATTGAATAGTTAACATCATAATAAATTGTTGGTTTACAGTCCAACTTGACGGAGGGTACATAACTGTTAAAAGACCACCTGCATTATGAGTTCTTTTTTCAGTTTCCATTTTTCAGTTCTAATTATTAATAGTGTTAAAGAACAAATTATATGTATCTTTTATTTAGGGGCTAGTTTAAGTGTTGAGTGAACTTGTTTCTTATTCACGTAGATGATATCTCAATGCAAGTTGCACGGTTGTTGGTGATATTTAGAGAGTTGTTCTTTAGGCAATGATTGAAGTATATTGCATCTTTGAAATTAACGTTCAGAAATAAACCATAAGTCATCATTTAAGGTTACAAAACTTACGATCGGCATACCATATTGTTGTTTATTATATCTCCCGCCAAAACATAAAAGAATGTGTGATGCGACATATGTAAGGTCTAAATTGACCCATATTGATAGCATAATTAGCAAGGCGTTAGAGTATGATATCGATATCACACTTCAATAATCGTTCCGGATCAGTTATTTCGTCATATATTTTATATTAAAAGTACATTAGTTGCTAGTTGCCCAATCGACCAAGGTGTTAATGAATTCACACGTTTCTTGCACATCAAATGATTGTTGCAGTTATATATTTATTACGTAATTTTCCACCATAAAGTTTCTATTTTCACAATATGTCACGTCACTATGGTAAAGTTTTTCACTGGATAAAGTTTTATGCAGTTCGGTATCTTTAGCATTCGTAAACCAACTTCCGTAAGAAAGAGATTTCTAACTACATTTTTCACTTTTTGAGAACACTCTAACACCTTGCTTAGCCTAATTTTTCTTATTTCCCATTTTAATCCGCTTGATGTTGATAATCTGCCGAATTTTAAATACTTATATTAACATACGGCTAGCGATACCAAATTTAATATCAATTGATAAAAATTTGCCCTTAAGGAGCCCCTTACAACGCATCATCCTAGATCGTTCTCGCTGATAAAGTGGAGTCGATATGGGGTGCAGTTTTTATCGCGATAAAACACTATTTTTGCATATTCGGATCGATTTTTTTGTTGCATGGTATGATAGTATGATATTTAATTATTGTTAGTAACTTAAAATGTCATTTTCGCATTTTTTACATTTGTAGGCACTTACGCTACCTTAAGCTGGTTATACAGTTATAAATTAGCATCGAAAACAACCAATATACAATGGTATCATTATTGGATAGAACTGGCTAGAATAATGACCATTCACATAAACACTGACACAACTACTTGACAGTTTCAGGGCCACAGAAAATGTAAGTAATCAACCTAGAAGATTATGAACCTCTGTTATTCGTTAATGTTTTATTATTATTCAATAAAATGTATATCAGCGCATAGCCTTGCACAATTTTGAAAGTTTGACACAAAAATATTTGAACATTAATACTGACATACCTATAGGTGTCATAAATGGTAATTATTATGAACATAAAGTACAATATGATACACAATATGATACACATCGCTGAATAACTTCAAACTCCACCTATGTAATTCAACAGAGACCAGAGCAGGCACTTAACTTGACGGAATACATAAATGTTGTATTTGTTTATAATGATAAGACCACTCATCCACTATTTAATGAAAAGAGGAGATTAATTCCAAATTAACAGTAAAATGAATTATGATCACATAAACATACATTTATCAGTAACAACATTCATCAATATTTTGAATTTCGGTGGTCGTCTAGTTCAGCATATAAATGCATGATAACTTCGAAGACTCAATCATATATATCAAGCCACATGAAGTACGCATGTATCACACACATTTTCAGACAGAATGCTATTATTCAAACTTGTGCATAGAAAAATGATGTAGTAATAAATATATTCAATGGAAAGTAAGACCGGAAATTAAGAAATATCAGAACAATGTTGTCATTTAGAAATTCTGATTACCTGGTTATGAAATAAAGCAATAATACCAATTTATTTTCAGTACATCATGTATATTGCAATTACAACAGCGGAAGCTTTTTGCTCATATAGACAATTTTGCAAATAACACACATGATTCTCAAACAAAAAAGAATCAATGCAGCACAGGAGACGTTACAGACATAACTTATTACATCGGCTTATGATTATTATTATTATCCATAGACTAATACCAATAAAATAAAGTGAACCATATTCGTTAGAGGTAAGCATGCACACGACTAACCAATGACATGCTTTTGTATCAATGACACACAAAATGCGAAAATAAGTAAATATTCCAAAATGAAATAATTAACCACATCCTACAGCAATAATAGTACCGCGCACCTGTAACGGCTGTTGTTGGATAAAATGGATTAATTAAATTAAAATAATTCTCAATATTAAAAGCATTTTAGAATAATACGGATTGTCACGTGATATTACTATTTTCAGATAATTATTGAGGAAAGAAACACACAAACTGTTTTACAAAAACAATACAAACGTGTTTGATTACATAAATCAATCAGTTATGCCAAGACATATCATACAGTCAACCCTGAGTTAATGACCTCAGTGTGACCTCGGGTTCAACATAGAAATACGATGACTTCCATTATGAAATTGTTCCACTTTTCTTCACTGGGGTTTAACGTCGCATCAACAGACATCCGGGTCACTTAGCGACTTTTTCAAGCTTTAACATTGGAGAAAGACCCCAGACGTACACCTGAGTAGGACGGTTGACCTTCGTGAACGAGCTGGACAGCTTCCTCAAGTTTGAAATTTCTGATCCCGGAAGGATTCGAACTCACAGATATACTAGCCAGAGACTTTAACCACGAAGTTCTCCTGACATTATTACACTGATATGATACCTAGTCACAAAATCGTTTTAAACGTGTTTCTAAGTATTCGTCTGCACTTAGCATCGGTCAATGGCCGTATTAGTATTATCTCAAAGCTGATGAAGTCCTCTTTGTTTTTTGCTAATTAACTGGATTTCTGTGATTCTTTAGGAAGAACCTTTTTCGCAGTGATTTTTTATTCTCCAGTATTCGACTCAAAAAATAAAGTATGGCGGAGGAATACAGAACTTAAGTTGAAACATTTTCTAAGAGTTCCCAATTCTCTACTAAAGCAAATATCGGTCTGAAAACATATCTAAGTCAATAGTTGTGACTTTGAATAGTTAAATTCACTGAATGTAGTTTGAATCCTGTGTGAAGTCACGTGCAAAATTGAAATAAATAATGTCTTCTTAAAACAATATCAGCGCACATGTTGATGTCTTGAATTATGCATTTAATAAAAAACTAAATACTAAGATTAATGCTGATCAAAGATTTAAGGGTAATACAAGTATTTTTGTAACATGCCATAGTGGAGCGACGTGGAAATGTCAGTGCCGTAGCCAGAACCATATTTGAACCGAGGCAATCTAGGGGTTCTAGGGGTATGCTCCACCGGAAATAGTTTTACCAAAACCTGCCATTTTCCCATTACCTGCCCAAAATTTAACCGAGGCACGCGCCTCGATGTGCCTCAGTGTAGTTACGACGGTGGTTGTAGCTTGTTCTGAATCTGTTGAACTGATGTAATGCTTATACACTGCAATCTCTCCAAAGCAGCACACTAAGGGAGATGCAAAATTATGTTGCTGTTGAAAGGTTGTCACTCTAGAGAGGTAAAATAATAGTTAAATCTACAGTGGGAAAATCATGCTGTTATCGAAGGGAGGTGCTCAAGAGATGGCCGCACTGTACGTGTATAAAACACAGAATTATTGAAAATAAAATGTGCGTGGAAGCTATTTTTTATGTAATTAAACTATTAAACTACTAATTTATTGTTTCAATTCTGAATATAACGTAGTACATTTGTTACTTAGCCTTTCTATGTATACTTCAAGTCTTCTTAATGCATTTGTGTGAGGCCAGGAAGCCTTATTTAATAACGCTATGATGACGTTAGCATGATGGTATACAATATGCAATTGATGTACAATGTATTATGTATGTTTACCTTTCTCATATGTATGAAAGCGAATGTTTGATTAACGTTTGCTTGACGATATAATTGTATCATGTAAAAATATTAATTAACGAAGTATATAACATTATTGTCTGCTAATTTGATAATCTAGGCGAGGCTACCTTTAGAATCGCTTACAAGTTTGAGTCTTAATTGTCATACAGTGCGCCATGACTGTTCGCCGATGTACGGAATCGTTGTCATTACTCAATTGGTGTATATT
Source organism: Lutraria rhynchaena (assembly GCA_008271625.1). Classification (NCBI taxonomy): domain Eukaryota; kingdom Metazoa; phylum Mollusca; class Bivalvia; order Venerida; family Mactridae; genus Lutraria; species Lutraria rhynchaena. The sequence goes on along the minus strand of VIBL01000001.1, from coordinate 10,125,907 downwards.
TATTTTTGTATGTATGTGATATGTATGGCTGTGGATGCTTGATTGACGATTGTTTGACAATGTAATAACACAATATTAGTAATATTTATCAATTGAATTGCTTGAACATTTTTGTGCAAGATTAATTTTTTTATTGTACATATACAAGTATGTCAATGAGTTTTATTATTCATACGTTTTTAAACGCGCAAAGTCAGTATTGTTAATATTATGTGATTATAAACCGTCATATAGTCGCACGGAATGTGATCCGATATTCTAGCTATCCGACATTGGCAAAATGGGTGCAGGTTTCCTGAGAATTTTTAAAATGCAATGTATTTTTTTGTATTTTATTTGTTTTTCCAGGACTAGTCGGTTAGAATAAGGTTGTTGAGAAAAGATCATTGCTATATTGATATGTTAGGCGTGGCTGCCTTTAGAATCACTAGCAAGTTTTAGTCGTGCTTGATACTATGTCGTGTTTTTCGTTGGTGCATGGAATCGTTGTCATACTATAAACGTTAATCAATGTTGAATAATGTGTGATATGATCGTGCATATTTAAAATGGATGTGTCCAGGCCGCGGGTGGCGTGTAATTATTTTATATACAATATTCCATTGAAAAACAATCGAAATTTTGGAACTAACTGTTCAACAATAGTGTATGTATCGCGCAACATTTGTATACATTTATTGATGATGCTTTGATTAAATAAAAAAGCGTTACGCTATGGATGTATACAACCATATTAAATGCAATGTAAGTTGCAGTCTTTTATATATTTCACGGACAATATAGTGTTGAAAACACATTAAATCACTAGTACATCAGAACAAAATGAACAAATTATATGTCGCGGTACACGTTTGCTTATTTTATGTACAGGATTTAATTTTATACACTTCAAAATGATGTAATTAGTGATGTAGACATCTAAATGATCAATATCTATGACGAAAATCAATGTCATAAAAATCACGGGTCTTGTTTTGTAGAAAAAAACTCCGAAAATGTTTTTTCATTTCGTGAACTTGATTTGGTCTATAAACATCATAATAAGCGATTTTATTCCATGGAAATGTTTGAAAAACGCAAAGTCTCGTCTGTCTGGGTTTTTCGTAAATATCGTTTGGTTTAAAAAAACTGTTTCTAATTTTCAAAATCAGTGCGCGTGAAGTTAAATTATGTGATGGAACCTATTATTGTGAAAATTAAGAGCAGTGTTCAAGAAAATCCACCTACTTCATAAGCACAATCACAATGCACTAACTCTAGAAGAGACACTTTGGAAAAAACACTTTCCATTCGAAAATGCTCGGACACACATAAGTTCTCAAAACTTCAACTCAGGTTAGATGATATGGTTTGTTGGTTTACCCTGAAATACAGCAGTAAATTAGTTTACTAAGGGATGGAGTACAAATTATAAGCAAATGACAATTTAGTATTAAGCACAAATAATTTAGTACTGATATTGCAATAAGTACAAATCACAAGTACTTAGGTACTGACGATTCAATGTAAGCATAATACAGAGCTAAGTAAATTAGTGTTTCACATGTATGTAGATCTCAAACAAAATAAGCACATGAAGTATTGTTAAGCATTTCAACAGATATAATACACCAAACATGGTTTACTAGCAACATATACACATTTATTATGAGAAAGTGATTGTTTTAATGTCTCTTATAACTCAACCTTGAGTGGCAAGTTACTTTTATTGTTTCATTTGTACGTTGGTGTTTCAGGTATATACTTTGATGAGACCATGATAAATAAATGCACATTTTGCTAATTTATATAAGGTTTTGTTTTGAATAATGTGGTAGTTGGTACTAATTTCACGATAAAAAATTGAGTAAGAAATTGTATTCATCTTCAGCTACATTCGAATTACAAAATAAACAATATCTATTTGAACGTTTAATATTTCTAAAACTAAATCTCGTTTGAAAACTAATTACAGTTAAGTAAATATTAAATAGAGTTGCAACGAGTACCCGAAATATCCGAATTGCTCGAATCCATCTTGGGATTCGCGGGTACGGATCCAACTTTTGTTAAAACAAAAATTGTGTTAAAAACTAGATTTGCTCAACAAATCAAATTGTCACATCACATAGCATTTAATTCATTCTACCATATTAATTCGTTCGCTAAGTATATAGTGCGATTAAAGTAATATATAGTCATGACATGAATTGTAGAATGATACGACAACTTGACTTCAAGACCACAACAAATCCACGACAAGTATTGTGTTACGTTTACATCACTGAAATTGATATTTTCATTGACCATGTTAGAACTCAATGGGTTATTTGTTCAGTAGAATATCCTTTCTGTTAGAGCGCAATTAGGCATGTAAAAAGGAAGACATATAAAACTTAAGTTAGTTTTCAATATCATTTTTTTCCTTACATCACCTGTCCATATATTATTTTTAATTTAATTATCAAAATGAATAAGTTACAGTGTTATACACATCGAATTACGGGATAAATGTTTATTCTTTATTCAGAAATATTGAATTTCCTTTAATAGAAATTATTTCCAAAGACTAGGTATTTGATCCAAGAAATATAATACTTTAATAAATAAAATGAAATTGCCTATCCAGACACTTTTTTATATATTCGTGTGCTGCACAGCTGATATTTCTACAGCAATGTTAAATTAATGCATTAACTGTAATATTTATATTTTACTGAAGGTATAAACATCAATTCAAATCATTTGTATCTCCTTTCTCACCATTTTGGGCTAGTGAGAACATTTGTTATTTTCTTATTTATCATGTTGTTCATAAAATGACCAGATGAAATATTGTAAATATTCAAACTTTGTCTTACTAGTCTGTTAATCCGTTTCTTTAGTTTGATTCAAACGCATAGTCTAATGCATTGTATTGAAATTGAAAATTAAAGACACTTTTTCCAATGTAAAACTGGTATTTTTAGACTGTAATTTTGTCGTATGACAAATTCTAACATGGCATTATTTGTTTTTTACTGAATTAAAGATGAAATAAAAATATGCAAAAAAACATTTCTACAACGAGCTCCAGCTGATCAATCTCTACATTGAGTAGAAATTTGAAGTAGAAACTTAACTGACTCAAATTAGCAGATTCAACTCAAGGTTTGAGCATTATGATATTATGATGAGTCAACAAAATGTCGTGAAACGCAACTCAAGACTAAATTTTTAAACTTGTCTGAATTTTTGTGAAATCTACGGAAGCCCTGGAGGGACATTTATTATTTATTTCTTATATTTTATTATTTATTACTTATAACTTATAATTTATAACTTATTACTTATTATTTATAACTTATATAACCATTCGAAGAATGGTGGAGGGGAATTAAGTGTTACCCCTGTCCGTCCGTTCGTTCGTCCGTCCGTGTACAAAATTTGGTTTCCGCTCAATAACTTTTGAAAAACTTAATCGATTCAATTTATATTTGGTATGTAGGTATATAATATTAAAACACAGGTCAAGTTCGAATTTGGTTACAATCCACTAATTTTTAAGTTGGTTTCAATCCACTAAATTTTTTAAAAAAAAATGGTTTCCACTCAATAACTCTTGAAAGACTTTATCGATTCAAATCATATTTGGTATGTAGGTATATAATATCAAAACACAGGTCAAGTTCGATTTTGGTTACAATCCACAAATATTTGAGTTACAGGCCTTTATGACTAAGTCAAAATTGGTTTTTACTGTGACAAAGGTGGATGCGGGGGCATCCGTGTCCTTTGGACACATTTCTAGTTTCGTAAACGATACATGATCTCATTTCCAGTCCAGACGAGTATAATCTATAAATAAAACGAGCAACAAACATGTTACAAACAGCTAGTTTTGACTTTCATAACTCTAACAAATCTTTAATTTGATTGGCCGTTAGAGTTATGAGCCAATGCTATTTATATACTTGACCATAATTTGTTCTCAAAAGATGGGGGGAAAATGGCTGCTGAAGTGTGTTGAAACTTTGGTATGTCTTCACTCATAAAATACAATAAACTTTCAGAAAAAATCTGCTGCTTCAAACAATTCATACAATGTTTGTTCTAAAAAAGAGCACCGCAAGCGGTGCCAACGCTCGGCTGTTTTCAAATTCAACAAGTGCAAAAACCTACGCAAAAAGGGCAATAACTAAAAAATAAGGAGCATATGCACAAATCACCTTTATGTTATTTATACGTATGGTGATCTTTTACTTGCAGACCTAGGTGCAAAGATTGACCCAACAGTGTCTAGTTGTCTATTTAAGGATTCTGGATACCCCAACGTGTATTTGTATCGCAAATATTAGACCTAACGGCACTTCTTACGCTTTCCATTCATCGTCCTAACTCACATGCGGACTTCCACTGTTACCCAACAGAAAATAAAGAAACTACTACCTGGGTGAAGTGGTCGCATTGTGAGATTTTACTGTAATGTGAAATATGGACATGATGAAATAGTTACCCCCCCCCTCACTGTAATCGTCCTCTACTGTATTCACTATCTGGTTAGTATCGTTTTCAATCATTAACTTTGTCGTAATAATTTGAATAAAAATGCACCGTTTAACTGGAATTAGATTTCACGAAAGTACGCGTCCACTGAGTGATTGACGCTAAAATAGTTTACTACTGCTACAATTTCAAGGAAAAGACAATATGGTATCTTCTTTTGATTTTGTCTTTATTTGCATGCAAAAATGAACATGTTTCTAACTTATTCGAAATAAACTATATTTAAAGCACTGTAGCAGTAAAACCTTAATTAGCGACCGTCTCAATGTTACCATCACGTTGTTATAACGACTGCTTATTTTCGGATCGCCCTTCAATAATTCCTCTATAATTTAACTTACTAATAAAACCACCTCATTATTACGACCAATATTTCAGGTCGCTGTATCATCGAGGCTTTACTGTAACTGTGTTTGATTCAGAAAGAAACATAAACTAGTGTCGTGATTATGTTTCAAGCAGACTCGCTGAGCCTTTGAAACGGTAAACAGCAACTGATATATAAAACTCTTATTATAGTACAAGCTAAGTACATGTGTACCCAGATCTGGACCCCAGTTCTATATATTTAATGCGTGAGTACTACAAGTACTTTGAAGTATATTTGTAGTATGAGTACTTTGAAAGAACCGGACCCTAATGTCCAACAAAATTATTGAACCGCAGTATTTCAAAAGTACACTCGTGTCATATTACTATTATAAAAACTGGATTAGACATGTATTAACGATTTCTGTTTTTTGTAAATAAGCATAATAGCAAATAGACAATACTTAGGTATTAAAAGGTTAATGCGGTAAAATCTATGAACAAAGGCCACTCTTAGGAAAGAAAAAATGATGCCTTTGTTGGCAGATGTCCTTTATTCGGAGGTAGGTTTGTTCTAAATAATCAAAGACAATTTTACAAAGAATAGCCTTTATTCACAGGGTGATCTTTATTCGGAGTGGCCGCAAACACAGGTTTGACTGAAATTAAGTGTTTTCATAACGACCTTGTTATTGGACTGAAGACTATTTATTCATCAACGTACAAGTTGGACAAAATATTTGATAAACACTTGTATAAATTTGTTTGAAGATCAAACATCTTAAATTTGTCTAAATGTATTTACTATGCAAATCTTGCATGAAATTAATAGCATATACATATGTATTAATACATATTATTGAAATATTTTTGTAATTCATCATGCATCTTGTTTTCAAGCCTATCAAAATATTTATAACATGTTTTTAATCCTAATCTATCAAGCTATATTATCAATGTTATTCATCTTATAAATCATTGAACAGCAAGTTTAGCATCACTTCGCGAAAATTGTCTTCAGGTGATAGATTCAGTGATAGGTAAATGTAGCGTATATATTATAGGCAAAATTGTTGGCCTTGACATTCATGCTGTATCTTAAAACATTGCTTAATTGACGTGTTGTTAATAACAGTGTCATCTACGAACAACTGGGTAGGTCCTTGTACTAGAACAATTAATCAAAGGACCGTGAATTTATTTATAAAATATGGCATACATGTACAACTACCGTTATTTGATCGTACCAAAAATAGATTGTGAGGCATATTTTACAAATACTGATATTGGTACAAAGCTGCCATGCACCAAGGTTTAACAGTGTTTTTTATGCATAACGTGCTTACACAATATTCTACAGCACACCTGGTCCGTCCATGAAATTCTAGTGTTACAAACGACTTTTTATAAACATTTACCACGCTTCTCTCGTGATTACAATCACAACCCTACCAAAATATTGTGAACTGTTTTTTTTTTTCACTTGAAATTAACGTCGCACCAACGACCATTTATTTGACGACTTTCCAGCTTTAACAGTTGAGGCATACACCTGGATACAACCATTGACCTTCCGTAAGCCAGCTGGTAATCTTTGTTTTTTCTTGGTTTGTTTGTTTTATGTGACATTTTTGCATGGTTTAACGCCGTTATTTACGGCGACCGGTTCACCTTACCAATTTTCTTGGACTGACTGTATCATAACCAGTACTAACTTACCCTTCCACAAAGAGCTGGCAACTTCTCCACAAATGGAGGAAAATCGCCAGTTTGTTCTAACTAATCAGTACTAGTGTTTCAAAAAATGGCCTTTATTCACGGGGTGGTCTTTATTCGGAGGTGGCCGCAAACACAGGTTTGACTGTACTCGAATCCATCTTGATATCCGCGAGATACATCACCGCTAGTTGTCGAAACTTTATAAATCAGCATTAAACATAACATTCGCGGGTAAGGATCCATATTACGCAATTTCGGTTCCTGATTGGATAGTAACAAGAACGAGAGCTCTCGGTTGAAATATGTTTTTCATTTATTTTAATGAAAGATAAAGGAAAATCATAACGAAACACGTCAGTTTGATTTTAGACATGAAAGCAGTATAGGCCATTAGCACAGTGATACATTTGTTGTACACTAACTGCTGTTTCTGATTTTATCAATTATCAATCACTAATAATTGAGTATTTAGTTTTTAAACTTATGATAATTGTGACAAAACTGTAATTCGCTCTTTCTGTGTTCTGTAGTGCTATAATGTTGAAAGAGAAAGCAGTCCTATTTTGCATTGTTGCATGGTTTAACAAAGTTCCCCTTTAATTTGAACACATTAAGCATTACGGTTTAGGTTATCTTGTATGTATGGTTTGTATGTCGCAACCAACGCTAAACGTCGCAATTTCCCTGACGCTAAACGTCTCACAAAAATCGACTGACGCTTAAGGTCGCAGCCTTGACGCTAAACGTCGCACATGGTCGGAAGGTTTAGTATCGAACCTAAACAAGACACAAGTATTACTTAGGACAAATATGACTTCAAAGCAACTACCCTTTGACCCATAGCAACCATCCACATATCCAAAGCAACCACTCTCGCGCCCGTAGCAACCGCTTTAGGGTCTATAGCAACCACTCTTGTGCCCCTTGCAACCGCCTTAAGGGCCATTACAACCACTCTCGCGCCCTTAGCAACTGCCTTAAGGTCCACAGCAACCACTCTTGTGCCCCTAGCAACCAACTTAAGGTCTATAGCAACAACTCTAGCGCCCCTAGCAACCGCTTTTTGGTCCATAGAAACCAGTCTCGCCCTCCTAGCAACCGCTTGAATACCCATAGCAACCACATTTAGGACCATAGCAACCCTGGCAACCATCTTAAGACATTTGAAATTGAAATGTGAAAATACAGGGAATTCAAAACTCCAAAAACCGGACACCTTCTGGGCCACATACCTTATGCGGATTAGCGAAATTCCTGATTCCTCATTCGACGTTTTAACGAAGGCCGATGTGAAAAAGTTGTAGGGTTTATTTTTATTATTAGTCATAACAACACGATTATCTTCTTTTTGTTTTATAATTTTCGATCGATGATGTAATCTCTTAAATTTTCGCTTATTCTATTAACCAAAGTTTTACCAACTTCCGCTTTTGCCCGCTCCAATTCATTCTCATCTACGTACGTTTCCAATACTTTTTTTAAATTTTCCACTCCCTTTTTTACATCTCCCTGTAATTTCCGTTCGATTCTGTCTTCGATGGTTTCGTCGTACAACGTCCATTCTTTCTTTAGGTTTTCCAGTTAGGTTTCCAAATTTCGTTCGTCGATATATTCCCTCATGTATTCTTTTATTTTGTCGACAAAAACTCGCCCAATTTCCGTCTTTGCTCGTTCCAACTCATTTTTCGTCTACGTATTTCTCCAATTCTTTTTTAAGACTTTCTACCCCTTTTTCGATATCGTTCCTCAATTTCTCTTCTATTTTATCTTCTATATCAATCAACGAATCGTTTAAATCTCTTAATTCGCGTTTTTGTTTATCTAGACCGTAATCACGCACCTTCTTGTTTCCCCGTTTTATAACAAATGCCTTGCTCGCTGCATCACCTCCGTCTGTGGGAGTGCCAAGATTCGTAATCTTGTTTCCAAACATATCGATGCTCGCTCTTTTCAGGAAATTGTTACTTATATAAGCCAAGGACACGTCCGAATCCGAAACGTGAGTTTTAGGCATTCGATCAAATTTATCGACAGGCATTTTTTTTAATTTTTAAAAACATTTTTAAGTCCAGTCTTCTCGGTTAATATTTTTTTACTATAGTCCTCAGGACAATACCTTGTGACAAAAGTTATAGTCCTCATAGATTTTTTATAGTCCGAGCTTGTTTGAATCGTTTCGTAGAATATTTGATAAATTACTTAGGGACATCTATCCTACATAAATCATTATCCTGGTATTCATCTTGAATGTCTAGAATATGCTATTTAATATCATTTTTTAACAATTAGCCATTAAGTCAATTCTTTTTTCAGCATTAGACCAAAATTCTACTCTCTAAGCTTTCATGGCTGCATTCAATTAAACTATAGATGTGAAACATGGCAATATGATTGTTACATAGAATGGAACAACTTCAATAATTCAGATGTAATGCAATGTTTTATACCAACCGGCAATCTTCGGATTAATCATTTTGAATTAACTCACCAGTCGGGCCAGTGACTTTACAGAAGTTAATCGCCCGAAAACAAAATTACTCACCTAGATAGAAAACCCAATATTGATAAATTTTCTTCATATTAATGTTAACAGATTTACCAGGCTTTGCGCCTTCGACAAACCGTAGAAAATTCATACTATCCGACAAATATTTACTGATTCCATTCTATAATTAGCGATTGATTCAAGCTCAATGTCTTACAAATTTATTTAGCATGTGGTAGCCTAGTTTTTTCTAGTAGACCAGTGGCTATTTTTTTTCTGGTAGCCCAGATATTATATAAATATGCAGCAAACGGATTCATCATAACTTACATTGCAAAGAAAACAAGCCTGGTTCATAAAAGCACAGTTCACATAAGCCAAACTCTTAAGTAATATCAAAATTTAACGTGAGTAACACATATGACTGTCATTATTATATTAACAGAATTATAAGAATATGTCTGATAGCATATCTATGTACTAATATTCTTGTACACAAAGCATATCAGACTTCAGTTCATGTCCGAAATAAGTACAACTAAAGGGTCAATAAACACTACACAGATCGATTTCGCAAAAGCTTTAACAAGAAAATGTTTTCATAAAACTTAAGTCTGCGAATTTAAACCAATAGTCCAAGCCCGAGCCAATAAAAATGGCCCGGACATTAAAATTTCCTTTATGTGTAGACCAATCTATGATATTTATGTTAAATCGAAGTACTGGAGGTAATGGGATTTAAATATATGAACTGACTGTAATTAAGTTCAAAACATAGCATTTGCAGTCTATCTAGAAAAATATAATTAAAAGAATAGTTTACAGTTTTGGCTTGAATTAGCTTTGTAGACTTGCATAGTCAGGGAAAAGGAAATGACGGGAAGAAATATCAATCTATATCTTAGATATTTGCGAAGCCAACGTAATTCTACTGACCAAATTGTGTTAATAGTGTTTTTCGATGATTTCTGTACACTTAGCTATTTACATTTCCTTATTAAAGCCAATCGAAGAGTAGAAGAAATTAAGAGCACGTCAGCTAAGCAATGTTCTAAGATACAGCATGAATGTCAACAAATGTACAAACTTCCAGGTGTACAACGCTAATTTTAATCATTTAGATTTTGTTTACATTTCACACATACACTTTTGTTATGTACGTATGTTTGATAAATGTTATTTTCCTTGCTGGATTTTTTTTTCAAATTACACGACTATAATCTCATTCTAGAGGTATTCTGGTCTATACATGCAGGAAATTGTGAACTGAACATGTTTAAGATTATAATCTCTTAATACCCGAATTTGCATTGTAAAGATTTAAACGCAGTAATGAATGCAAAAACATTACGGCATTGTGCAGTCTATCGTAGAATTCTGGAATAATCTTAATATCTGTATATACGTATCTAATCAGTTTTAGATCAAAACGAACATTTAATAGTATCAGGAGATGTTAATAAAGATCAAATAAATTTGAACATACATTGAGAGATATTCTCCGCTTAAACATTTTGTCAAATATCATATGACACAATCAGTGGTCAGTATAGTTTTCAAACAGCCCGATCTCAAACATCTTACGTCATCTTCACATTCAGAAAGTATTGAACATAAACTTCCGACCATGTGTTTTCATAGCTTTTTTCATATGGAAAGGTATTTATATAAGTCATCCTTGTTTTCGATTCCAATTCCGATTTTAATAAATATCATAATACATGCTTGTATATGTGCATGCTTTGTATGTGAATATTAAATTGAAATAAAGTTTCAACCAAATAGTTACAGAATAGAAACCATCTAAAAAGCGCGATTTATAAAGGATGAAAACTCAATTGTCAAACAATGACAGTGACTTATTAAATTATAAACGTATGAAAAATAAAGCACATGTAAATAATCACAAAATATGCAAAACAACGCTTTCTTTAAAAACTGCTAACAACTGCTAAAAAATTCATTTGTATACATCTCAAATGCAGATAACGTACTATAGAATTGCCGTAGTTTACGTCTAAAATTTAAAGTTGTTCACATTCGTTGAAAAATGTTATAACTTAACAACAGGTTAACAGTGTAATATTAAGATTAATAGCTGTTAAAAATCTTTTTAAAATCCCAACATCCATCAGGGATGGCTCACGTATATTGTTTTGTGTTTAGGTAACATGCATTCTGTGCTTTTTATTGGAAAGGTCTGTATGATACTCGTCTAGTGTCCTGGGAGAAATCAACTCTTACAGGTGTTGCTCATTTTCCTATGTATTCATAAATAAAAATACAAGCTATAGTAATGGACACGTGATGGTAAACTTATTCAAAATACCCAGATTTAGCCCCAAAATGGCTCAAATAAAAAAAACTGTCACAGAATGTGACCCCATTCAAGGTAATTTTATTAGGTTATTTTTTCTGAATAAAACTTATTACAATTTTACCATTAAAGGGCCGTTATTACTGCCAGTGACAAAAAGTGGAAACTTGAAAAAGTGATTCTATCCATTAAATTTAGAACGAACATCTCATTTCAGGAGGCACGAAAACAAGTCGAAAAAACGCAGCGTTTTTAAACACCTAAAGCTCAATCTTGCGCCAGCATCTCTGCTAAACGTACATAAACAATTGATGTCGGTACACAGTGTAATATTTGCACCTATGTAACCACCGCACAACCCATTCAATCAAAAGAAAAGGCTGACCAACAGAGTCAAACTTCCCCTTCAGTGACACAATTAACTTGCAACAGTACCAATCAAAAGGCTTCGCCCAAGAAAACCAAAAGCAATGTTAACAAGGTTGTTTCCACTGAAAAGATTTCTCAGAGGCAGACACCGAAAGAACGTATAGTTCTTACAGATCGGCCGAATGAAACCTGGTGACAGCCTCCAACAGATCGAATCAATGGAGGACGAAGAGATCGATGCTTCACCTCCAAGGAAGCACTCGCCCTCCAGAAAATGCTCCCCCAGCGTAATTCGGACAGGAGCATTAGTCCTGTAAAGTTTCCGTCGTGATTCTCTCTTTTTATAAACATCAACCATGGATAACATCATTCAATGGAACTGTCGTGGTTTATAATCTAATTATAATGATTTACTACTTCTATTATCTAAGTATACTCCCAAAGTGATATGTTTCCAAGAGACCTACTTAACGTCAAATGATGATTTAACTATTTAAAGCTACAGTCTTTATAACGCCATCTGTGATAACAATACGAGGGCATCGGGAGGATCAACAATTGTTATTTCAAACTGTGTTCCTCAGCGTCAAATTAAATTAAACACCCACATACAGGCTGTTGCAGTCGAGGTCACTTTACACAAACCTATTGCGGTTTCTTCGCTTTATCTTCCGCCAAACTCAACTGTAAGTACTAATGAGTTGGAAAATTTAATTCAACAACTCCCACAACCCTTCCTTTTGTTGGGCGATTTTAACGCACATAATCAATTGTGGGGAAGCAACTCTATAAACGCTAAAGGTCAAGTTATCGAAAAGATAATTGACAATTTACAATTAAGTCTATTCAATGATAGATTCCCTACCTATTTACATCCAGGTTCAGGAACGTTTACTTGCGTAGACCTGTCTTTATCCCATCCTTCTATATTCTTGAATTTTGCTTGGTCAGTTCTAGACGAGCAATTTGGTAGTGATCACTATCCATTACTATTATTATCTAATAACTCAGTTCCAGATGAACCTCGCACTTACTTTAAATTTGAAAAAGTCGACTGGGAAAAATTTAAAATGCTATGCTCAAGAGATCTTGCACTAAATAACTTTGACACTGCACATGATCAAACGGATCGCTTCACTTCGATATTAAATAAAATTGCTTGCGATAACATCCCAAAATCTATGAAAAGTTCTGTGAACAAAATAAAAAAAACATGGTTTGATGATGAATATGAAGGAGCCATTCGAAAATGGAAGGCTTCACTCCTGAAATTCAAATGCTGTCCTACAACTGATAACCTCGAAGAATACAGCATATTCAGAGCAAAGGCTGGACGAACAATTCGTGAATCGAAACGTAAATCTTGGCGGTCGTATATTTCGAAAATTAATTCGCATACACCAATTCAGAAAGTATGGGACGAGGTCCGAAAAATTAGCGTTAAACACAGAAAACAACCTATTGTACACTTAAAACGCCGTGACGGCCCTGACGCTAAAACGCCGAAGGACATAGCTAATACATTAGCTGAAACATTTGCCCACAACTCTTCGTCAGAACATTATTCAGCAGAATTCAATTCATTCAAATCTAAAGCTGAAAAGGAAAACATTAATTTTAAATCTAATAATGACGAAGATTACAATGCATTCTTTAATATGGATGAATTAATGGACTCTATTGATAAAGCTAAATACTCTGCCGCTGGACCTGATGGAATTCATTACCAACTTCTGAAGCTTTTACCACAGGTTTCACTTGATCTTTTATTGAACATTTTCAATGCTATCTGGGTAACAGGTGATGTGCCGTCTTGTTGGAAGGAGGCACTCGTTATACCTATCCCTAAACCTGTGAAAGACCATAATGACCCTACTAATTACCGCCAAAATTTGCAAAACTTTCGAGCGAATGGTTAACACTCGTCTTGTTTGGTACTTGGATTCTAAAGGAGTAATAACTAATTTTCAATCAGGTTTCCATAAACAGCGAAGCACTACTGATCATCTTGTCCGACTTGAATCTTTCATTAGAAAAGCTTTCATTAATAAACAACATTTGTATCAATTTTCTTTGACTTTGAAAGGGCTAATGATACGACGTGGAAGTATGGCATCCTCAAAGATCTCAAAGATGCTGGTTTAAATGGGAGACTACCCTTGTTTGTTTCAAATTTTCTATCAAACCGTAATTTCCATGTTCAGGTTGGTTCCTCTTTATCAGAGAACCACCAACAGGAACAGGGAGTTCCACAGGGCTGCATCCTTTCGGTTACACTGCTTGGTCTTATAATTAATAATATAACCAAAGTTCTCAACCCCGGAGTTGATTGTTCATTATACGTCGACGACTTTTTGATATGTTACCGTTCGAAAAGTATGCGTACCATTGAACGCCAACTACAACAAAACCTTGACAGATCCAAAAATGGGCCTCAGAAAATGGTTTTAAATTTTCGAAATCCAAGACGCAACGCGTACACTTTTGTCGTCTACGAAAGGCACACAACGATCCAGAACTATACATATCCAGCTCGAAAATCCCTGCTGTACCTGAAGTAAAATTTCTTGGTGTCATTTTTGATAAGAAATTGTCTTTCATACAACATATTAAAAATCTAAAACAAAAATGTCTTAAAGCTCTAAATCTACTGAAAGTCCTTTCTAATACTGAATGGGGGTCAGATACCTCAACGTTACTAAAACTGTACAGAAGCCTTATCCGTCCCAAATTAGACTACGGATCAATTGTTTACGGCTCTGCCCGCAAGTCATACTTAAAGATACTTGACACTATATACCACCAAAGCTTGCGTTTGGCTCTTGGTGCTTTCCGCACATCACCAATAGAAATGTATTAAAATATACGGAGGCCGGTGAACCGCCACTAAAGCTACGTCGAAAAAAGCTATCGCTTCAGTATGCAAAGACTATTTCATCTAACGCGAAAAACCCTACCAGAGACGTTATATTCAACCTTAATAGCAAAGAGCAATTTCAAAACAAAGAATACATGTATATATTAGTTAAGCATCTTTGATTCATTCAAGCTGCTAGATTGTGAACATTCTATTCTATGAACCATTATTATAAAGAGTTCACGGAAATGTAGATTGAAACTGATACATGAATAAGAACAAAATAGATTTCTAAATAATGTTGGCAAACATTTCTTTCACAGTTCAAATGAACGCATGACTATCATGATGAGTACAAACACCAAACTACAGTAAGGTCTCTTTTAACGAGCACATCAATATTAAGACCAGCACAATACAACAATCACTTGTTATATTTGCTTCATGCAAAGTATTTTAACTTGGTAAGTATTGAGACCGATCCTTCTTATGTCGATTCATATCTGAATGAATCACTGAACTGATGTATCTTCCTGATAGAATATCAGTTAAGGCGAGGCAACAATAGATTAACAAAACACCGTACATAACCAGTGCAGTATGTGAAAGTGAGAAAAGAGGCAACAATAGATTAACAAAACACCGTACATAACCAGTGCAGTATGTGAAAGTGAGAAAAGAGGCAACAATAGATAAACAAAACACCGTACATAACCAGTGCAGTATGTGAAAGTACGAAAAGAATCTGATATTTATGCTTAGTAGAACTTTATCGGAGGTTTGTTTGTGTTATATATATCATAAATATGGTTTTAGGTCAAATTTGTGCACTGTTGACAATAGTTTCGTTTTGCATGGCATCTTGAATAATCAGTCTGTGAAAATCGGACGATTTTTTATGTCCCATATTTTTTCTCTTCAAAAATCAATAGTTCTCTGAATACCGGAATTCTCAAAAAAAACCCGGACTTTTGGCCCAGTCCAGAAAGGGTCTGGTTTTCAGGGGTTTTAATGTAATGGTTCTTTGTTGATCTTATTTATGTCTGCTGGGCAAACTGAGTTTGTCGACTGCGTTATTATCAATTTAATGGACCGCTAAGTAATAAACAATAATAATGTAATCACTGATCGCAACAGTTAGGATTTTCTTCTTGTAAAACTCTTTTACACAATGTTGACAACGATTAAACATTTAACCATATTTAACTTTTTTCAAATGAGATTTAGAACAATTGGAGTAATCGAAATACGCCCGAGGGTTCAATGTGTATGTTTTCATGCAATAAAACTCTTTAATGTGTCAAAATATTCGCCGTTCCTGTATATCATAGTGCTTGTATATAATTTTAAGTTTGAAATTGTCATACAAATGAACCTATCAACGTACATTTGCAGTGAAATAAAATCTAAAAGCTCTCCTTTCTGAATGTAAGTTTTCTTGGCTAATTGTTAAACGTTTAGACACAAAAGCACTGCCCAGAATTTCAATGATTTTTTCTCATCCAAAATTAAAGACCTCCGCCAAGAAATAAACTTAAATCAGACTGAGACCACAACAGAACGTATAACTGAGGTGCATTCAGATTCTAAACTGGACGACCTGTTACCAGCTACGCACGAAGAAGTAAGAAAAATTATCGAAAAGTCTCCAAACAAGTCGTGTGAACTTGATCCAATACCAACATATATTCTGAAATCATGCCTGGACGAACTTCTGCCATTGATTACCACTATAATCAATACATCACTTAGTGTTCGCCAAGTACCTTAAACTTTCAAAAAGCTCTATCATTAGACCTTCTCTGAAGAAAGCTGATCTCGATCCAAATGTACTGAAGAACAACTACAGAGCAGTCTCAAACCTTCATTGCTTATCATAGATTTTGGAAAAGATAGTAAATGTGCGCATTGAGAACCATCTTACAGAAAACAGCCTGCACGAGCCTTACCAACCTGCATACAGGACGTTTCATTCCACTGAAACAGCGCTACTTAAAGTACAAAATGACATCCTTCAGTCTCTAGATAATAATTGTGTTACTGTCCTTGTTTTACTTGACCTGTCAACAGCATTTGACACAATAGATCACAATAAACTGCTTACTCGTTTAGAAAATCACTATAATATCTCAGGTATTGCTCTTGCGTGGATTTCGTCGTACTTGAATGACAAATTTCAGACAGCGTGTGTTGAGGGCGAACTATCAGAGCCTGTAGTAATGAAATATAGTGCTCCACAAGGATCAGTTTTAGGCCCAAAGTTCATTACTAGGTACACAAAGCCTGTCGACACTATTTGTAAAAGTCATGGACTATTACATCACTTCTATGCTTATGATTCTCAGTTATACGTATCTTTTAAACTTATTGATTGTGTCTCATAGTATGAGGCGTCACATCGCACTGAATGCTATTTAACTGAAATAATTGCCTTGCTGAATGACAACATGTTAAAGCCAACCGCTGGAAGCAAGTTGAGAATGTTTCCGTCATGGTTGGGGGATCTTCAATAAGCTCATCAGACGCAATCAGAAATCTTCGCACTTTCTTCACTCCACACATGGACATGGAAAAGCATGCAATCATTACCAGCAGACCAGCAGATCTGCCTATTTCCAGTTGCGAAAAGTTGGTCACATTCGCAAACTTCTTACAACCGATGCTACAAAAACTCTAGTCCATTCCTTAGTGAATTCAAAATTGGACTATTGTAACTCTTTCCTTGTTGGTATCTCAAAAGCTATCATGAGTAAACTTCAACGAATTCATAATACTACCGCACGAATCATCACAAAAATTTCACGTCAAGACCATGTAACGAAAACAAATTCTTGTTTATACGTACAAAGCACTTCATTATCTGTGCCCACCTGTACATTAAAGAGTTGTTGAATGTACACAGACCAAATAAAGACCTTCGTTCAAGCAATGCATTGACATTAGTTGTCCCATAGACAAGAACTGTTACGTTCGGTAACAGAAGTTTTAGCCATGCTGCTCCGAACTTATGGAATACTCTCCCTAGCTCTGTCCAAAGTGCTCAGTCTTTGAGCAATTTTTAAGAAACAATAGAAAACCCACTTGTTTTTAAACTTCTTATAAAATTGAAACTGCAGGTTTAAACTATTACATTACAGTTTTTAATCTAGAGTTGCTTCTATTTTTTATTTCTTTTGAATGTAACAGGACTTTATGCTCCTTTTTTACCTTTCATATGGAAGTTTTAATCTAGAAATATCGTTTCATACTTACGTTTACCTAAGCTAGTATTGTTCAGCTCATGTTTTGTTGTAGAATCTTATATTTTATTTTCTATTCTATTATATATGTGTGCTTTTTATGTTTAATTGTAAAGCACTTTTGAACATGTTCATAATATGAAAAGAGTGCTATATAAATTTGGTATCATAATAATAAATTATAATAGTAAAGTCCAGCGCACTTACTACTGGACCATAGCCGCAGCCGGCGACTATGCCTTTAAGTTTAAAATCGATAACTTTACAACTTGACAAGTTTCGTGTGTTTACTTCGAGTTTAAGATTTCTAAAGGATAAACACGATAACCTTTCTTGTTAGTACGAAACATCCTAAAAAACGTTGAAATCTAAACGCATCGTCTGTACAACGGCACAGCTTACACGATCGTTTTTTTATGTTCATACCCCCAAAATATTCTCTTACTCCCAGATTTCAAAAGTGAGAGGAAACACTGGTACACATGCTTTCTTCACACATTAACAGTAGAACATTCTTCAAAATCAAAAGAAATGTTTCGAAATATTCGCTTATCAGGAAATTATAAAAAATGTATACAAAATCTAATAAAAAAGTAATTTCAATATGGTCAGGGTGTCCCAGGTTTTATTTTTTCAGGAGTTGTTTTTATTAATTTTTTTTGACACAAATAAAATACTATCCAAACATGACGTACTGTATCAAATATATTTCTGAACATGAAAACATGTATATGTAAAACTAAAAAAACTATCAACTTTGAAATTTGGTGTAATTATTTTACCTTGAGCATTCAATTGACCATAAAAGTTCTAAATATTTAGAAACTCAGACATAAAAAGTATTTTCCAAAACATGTGCCTGTTTTTATCGCCATCTTACAGCAAGAAGGTGCCATGTGACTTTTGTTTCGGAAAAGTCGCGTTTTTCATACATTTACATGACACGTCTCAACTTTACAGCATTCTTCCAACTAACTGCCTTGTCTCACCTTACCGAATTGATACCGGAAATCCAACAGACATTTGCTGTGCTCGTCGCATTTTTATTCGACGAACTTTGGGTTGACAGATTTTGCACCGATCGTACACCTAACATATAACGAACTTGCACTGATTATGTCCGAAATATGCTGAATTTGGTTCCGAAATCCCAACGACCCCCTGCCGTTTGAGTAACAATTATAACGAATATGTATCGAATAAATTGAACGTTTAACGAACCCCTAACGAATCACACGCGAAATGTGATCGAATCGGTGCAAGGTCGTCATGTGTTCAGTGTATGTTCGTTGCAAAATCTGTCAAACCAAAGTTCACCGAATAAAAAGGCTGCAAATACTGCGAATTTCGCTCTGGATTTCGGTATCAATTCGCTTCGAATTTTGGTAATGTGGGACTGGGCGTTAACAGGGTTTGAACCTATTTTAATGAAAGAGGTCACTAGTGTCGACATTGTTAAGCTATGTTTACCCAATAAGTGTTTTTTTATGATTTACTTCATTAATTGGGGATATTTGTATTTATATACTGTAATTTGTTAATTGTTTTAGAACCCTCCAAATATTTACATCACTGTAACATTAATTATTATTGGTACTTTTATAATCTTTTCCATCATTGTATTTAGTATTTTTATCATAATCACTTTTATATCAGCATAATAAAATGTATTATCGTCATTAATTCTAATAATGATGAAGATCATAACTATCATTTTTATTTCATCATTAATATCACCATAATTATGATATCAGGTTAAATACGATCTGGAGATTGGTAAACGTTTTTTGTCATAGTTTGACGTTCGTTCTCTACATTGAACATAAGTATAGTTATATACTAAGTGTCACTTGAAGTTTATCGAAAAAAAAATTCTTTAAGCTTTAAGTAATCTATATACATAATACTTCACTCCTTTTTTGTAAAACAACTTGATATGACTGAACGATTTCACATGGGTTAAATTAGCATCTATACATAAACAATTTAATTTCTTACCAGCTATCTGAAATTTGTGCAGTTCCGATTTCTTTCTGAACCATGGTAATATTTGTTCTTTTTCTTCACTTGTACGTAGACCAGTATCCTTGTTTACGATGCTAACAACTTTGTCTTAGAGAAGTGTCATGTTTAGTTCTACTCCGGTCTGTGCTTTTTAAATTCCGGTCGGTCTTGTTACACTTCCGGTGTTTGTTGTAAGACTTCCGGTCAATGAGATTAGATTTCGGTCTATGTTATTGGGTTACATACAAACACATATAGGTAGATATTTCGTTTTCTAAATCCATTTTATATTCACATAATCTACGATGTTTTAGATATGTAATCCATGAACTCACACGTCTACGCAGTAATAATGATTACAAGTTATTGTGACAGTATGGAATAAATATCAGAATATCCTCAGTCCATCACGTTTCTTTGATATGACTTGAATCTACCACCTGAAACAGATCGTGAAACAGAAATAGAGTAAAAAAAATATTAAAACAATGACATGACAATCAGGTAACCTATCAAATGAGATTCTTCAGCCTAACACAATAAGAATTTCACCACGTTTTCAGAATCCCAGAATTTAGATGTCAAATTAGCATATTTATCACATTAGATGCAATGTGAGTGAGAAATTGATAGCACATTTTTATTTACTGTAAAAAAAAATAAACAAATAAATATCAATTTAGCTAAACCTCGGGGTGATACTGATCAATAGTAATTGATTCCAAAGAACTATACATCGTTGAGTTTTGATACAAATCATCACTTTGCAAGCAGTACTTTTTCATGTATCACAAGTTTGAGTTCAACAGCGTAGAAAACTAACAACAAAA
The DNA here is from genome assembly GCA_008271625.1 of Lutraria rhynchaena. NCBI lineage: Eukaryota > Metazoa > Mollusca > Bivalvia > Venerida > Mactridae > Lutraria > Lutraria rhynchaena. The sequence goes on along the minus strand of VIBL01000001.1, from coordinate 10,105,254 downwards.
GACGATTCAGTCTGTACGAAAGGTTTCAAAATCTATCGGTCACCAGGCAGACAAAAGAAAAGGGAAACCTGTCTACATGGCAGAAAATCTGTCCGTCCAAAAGTTATAATAATTTGTTATCGGAAAAATAGGAGTATTTTTATGCCGAGTATTACCATGATAACAAGACAGAGCTACCCTTTAACATCTTATTGTACTGACAGGCAAATTATTACTTATCAGCAATTTTACCAAAATAAACTAAAAATACACTTACTTCAACGTTCTTATTATATACGTCCTATAGTTTCACTACAACTCAAAGTAGGTAGACGTTTTTTAAGAAACAGGACCAACCCAGGAACATAGCAAAACACTTTAATTTAGTAATTTTATTTAACGTACAATAGGATTTAAAACGAAACTAGATCTAATCAGAACAAAGATACAAAAATAATCTAAAGGACCGACTTTTGTCAGTAAAACTATTAATGTGTATTTTGGTTTCCATTCACAAAAAAAATGGTGATTAGCATATTTAGGCAAAGTTAAGCACATTGTTGAATTGCAGTCTTGTGCAAATGATCTTACAGAATTCAAGCCCCAAGTGTTGATAATAGATAAAGCATTACAAGTACATAAAGTGTTTTGTTTGTCCGTTTTATTAGTCTGTAAGGAGTTTATGCTTTTTTTAAAATGTTAGGTCGCACTTGGGCTGCACTGTTTGCAATGTTGACTTTAGTCGTCTTTAGTGCGGAAAGGGTTAATATGTCAACATAATAAGTTGAGCACTCGACATAATAGTAGCTAAAAACAGAATGTGTGTTCTAAAGATACTACCATAAGGACAGAATGTTAAACTTTGCAACTCATAAACACATATACAATGTATATGGAAAAATGAAATAAAATATGGAGTTCGGTTCGGCTTACTCCCAAAACACAACTTATTAAAAACTGCAACTGAAACAAAAAAGTTAAACAAACAATAACAAAACATAATGAATGACATTAAATATGACCTTGACCTCAGCGCTTAAGATCAGAGTCGACTTTAATTATTCTGCTTTCAGCAGATTAACTGTTAAAAACAATAGCACCACGAAATACTGCATATATGTAAATTTGTTCAATGAATATACAGTAAATGTTGACTAGTAGGTTTTGACTAGAAAACTTAATACTGAAAACAAAAGGGCCATGATAGCCCTTTTTTGCTCACCTGAGTCAAGATTGCAACTTCTATGGTTTTCCGGTGATTTGACCAGGTGACCTTGTTTTCAAACCGAGTTGACCCATGTTCAAACCTGTTCACGATATTATTAGTACAAATATTCTGACTAAGTTTTGGGAAGATTCAACAGGAACTGTGACTTCTAGAGTGTTAACAAGGTTTTAATTTGATTTGACCTGGTGACCTAGTTTTTATCCCCAGAGGGGGGTATACAAACTAAATTAATATTTTAATTACCCTAACTTTAGGTAAACATAAATGAAACAAACGTCAGTACGTACTCTGTAATTAAGTCCTAACAGAAACAAATAGAAAACAAGTTTTTGTTGCATAAAAGGGAACAATTATAAGTACTAGTATGTGTTAGACGTGCTGTCAGAACCGCATGGCATAACGATTTCTTTTCTGCATATTGGGTATTTGTTCTCTTTTGCTGCACACTGGTTACATGTCACAAAATAACTACAATCAGCCAATAATGTTTCTTTGGTATCCATGCAAAGACCATAGTCTGAAATAAAATAATATAAGGCGTTTTATATATAAAAATTGTTTCTGGTCACATGCTAATCAAAAATAGTAATTTTTTAAAAAAATCTTTTATTATGTTTGAAGGCTGCTGTTGAGGTATTTTTTGCAGAAAGGTGAAAGAGGGGAGACAGTCAGAGGTACAGTTAATTAAGCCTAATAATAGGTCTAGGTTTGCGGAAAACATCAGGGTCGGTCGGGTAACCAGAAACGCCAAATGCCACATAATAATTCTATGATAGAGTCATAAAGTGTTATACACACTGTAATAACAGCTGTGTGAAGTTTAGTTTTGAGGAAAACATGTCTACAAGAGATTTCCAATAAACATACATGCTTAGTTCTGTGGATCATGTTCCCTTCGTTCTGATGAATGGTGGCAAGTTTGATTGTTTGCACTATTGGCTCAGTTACTCGAGATAGCTGCTATTAGACTGTTCATTGCTTGCAAGCGTTCAGAGTGCATTTGTTCATGTCTTTGTCTTTTTTTATCTTTTTCTTTTTTTTTGCTCATCAATGTATGTCTTAAAGAGAAAAACCAGTTCATTAGCATTTGAACGGGAAACCCTCTTCTTTGGAGGCTTTGGAGCGCTGGAAGATAAATTTTCATCATCTTTGTCAGTTTCGCTGCTTGCAGGCTTTTTGAAACAGTAGTTGAGTTGGTGGACAAAGTGCATTCAGGTTCAATAGTCGGGTCTTTTGCAAACAGTTCGTCTAATTGAATTTCATATTCAAAACTATTCCTACAGCTGCCTGACATTTTGTTACTATTCTTTATGTTCTTGAAGGCTCTCAGCAGCAACTTCCACCTTCCACAAATTTGTTCATTACTAAACCCATATCCAATCTCTTGAAACTTACTGCAGATGGTTTCCGACATTTTTTCTTCAATTTTCCTCTCTGAACAAGGCCCACATTCACCTTGTAACAATCAATTAGCAATAAAGTCTGAGATTTATTCCAATAAGTTCCTTTTTCATCCATTGAGTCAGAACAACCTGCACAATCTGATGAGCATGGAGTATAATGTTTGAATGTTTTTTTCTTGGATGAAATTGAGGCAAGTCTCACACTGGAAAAGGGTTCTGCTGTTTTGGTCAGAAGCAATCAGATACACGTCTGATTGTACTGAAATGAAACAAAACATTACATTTGAAAATGAGGGTATTGCATACCAATAGGGAAAAATGCTGATTAGCACAACCATAATAATGCCTAATGCTATTATAATATGCATGCCCGAGGGTTGTGCTAATTGAATTTGCATAATGCTTAATAGAATAGTTTCTAGTGCTGAAACAAGTGCCGGGTACCCACAGGTCGGGTAGAAAAAATGTCAGTACTCGGGTACAAAATTGTAACCCAATGTCGACCATTGTCTAATAGATCATTCATCAGGTATATTATGATTCATGATGATGTAGAACATGTTTAAGAAGTATAATTTCAAATTGTGTATGTATTCTATACATTAGTGCATATTGCCGACGATGTTTTGCCATTTCTAATATAAATAAATTACAGTTTATTTTACATCTTACAGAAGGATGATTGACAGACACGTTCTGTCCATGAAATAACGTAACAAAAGCAAATAATAGAATTAGATAATATCTACAGATTACGTGAAATACAAGCATTTACTGATTTGGTATTTGTAAACATGCATATTTTGTCTTCCGCCTGCTTAAATTTACTTTGTTTATTAAATGACGACGGTTATTTTCCACAAATAAACATACCTTTTTCAGAACATTCATGTTTATCAAAAGCGGCGGATGTGGCAAAAAAAAAGACGTGCAACAGGCACACTTAAAAAATGTTACGTCAGCCATCATTGTTCCGAGTGCACCACTTTCTTCGGCGTCGCTGGAAGAACTTCTTCTGAACAGTGTGTCGCTGCGTTTGTAAGTTGTTTCTACTTTTCGGAACGTCGAATTCAGCATTACGAATAGGCCCGCGGTAAAAATGTTCGATCTGTGTACGGTGCATATTTCTCCGTCAGATGTGAAGATTTTACAATATTCTAAGAGTGGGCCATGTTTTATTCCAATAAGTTCCTTTTTCATCCATTGAGTCAGAACAACCTGCACAATCTGATGAGCATGGAGTATATTGTTTGAATGCTTTTTCTTGGACGAAATTGAGGAACCTTGCTGTTTAATATATATATTACGACTACATAATTAAATATTAGTCAAATCCACAATATTTGTCGAATGTTCATTTATTTCTCATATCATTTATTTGACATGCATCAAATCTATATCACTTTGAATGGTTTTATATCGTATATAATTTCAACGCGCGTTCATCGACTCCCAATGGTATAGCATTCTGTACGGCACGTAAATATAACTATTGGTAAAACTCTAACGTACGGTTAACCTGGGTGGATATCGAAATCAATAAGGACCATACTAGTATTTTGTTTGTGAGAATGTGACTGAGAGTCGCCACTTTGATCTATGTATGACACGATAAAAAACTACACCTCGTTATCGATATAATTCTTAATTACTAATCAAATCGGACGAATAAACAAGACGGCATGAAAACGATTTTTTTATCATATGGACTTCAATGGTGATATTCTTCTTCGTCCCAAAACTAATCGATTCCGGACCGTAGGTTTTGATTCTCCTAAAGGGCACTGCTTTGGAGAGGTTGCACTGTACATGTACTGTTGAATGCAAATTCGTAGGAAGAGAAAAAATTGATGACAAATAAATTGCGTTTTGTTTGTTTTTAACAATAGTCTCTTACCTTACTAATGGTAGAATTCATGGATTTTTTTATATTAAAAGAGAACAATTCATAGTGTAAGACAGTACAAACCACTAGATAATCTAAAAATGAATTTGCAATAATACGATGAATTGATATAACAAAAAACGAAACAATTTATGTATTTAAGTGGCGTGATATACATGTATTTAATTTCAAACATTCAACTCACTGTTTACATATTTCAAGTTAATTCAACGGCAATAACGCATTTAGATAGACCGTATAACCATTTGTCTCATAAGCATATTTTGGATTGCGAATTCCAAATTCGAAGCTAATACATCAATTCATTTAAGAAATTGTGTTATTTTTCTCTCTGATATACCGGTAGTAGAAAACATTGTGACAAAAGGAGCCGTTACTCATTTGAATCAATAGCTTCTTTTGCCACAATGTTTTCAAAAGTCGTCTGATTCAAATGTGGGGAAATGCGGTATTATGAAACAAAGGGTTAAAGTAATATACATGGCAAATTAGGATTGCTCAACAGTTCGTAATATTTTCAACGTGTTATCAATAAAGACTTTAATGTAAAAAACAATTTGTTTTGTAAAGATTCCACAAAATAAGTTAATGCACATTATGTACTTGATTTTACCAAAAAGACTTATTTTACCAAAAAGACTTATTTTACCAAAACGACTTATTTTACCAAAAAGACTTATTTTACCAAAACGACTTATTTTACCAAAAAGACTAATTTTACCAAAAAGACTTATTTTACCAAAACGACTTAAACAGCAGTTTAATTATAATGATTTGTGGGTAGTAATAACTTCTATGCGATGTTTGCCTTTATTTTGTCTCGTATTTTATTTTGACTTTCACAATAGCAAATCTCCAAAATTAACGATTGTGATGACCCTTAATAAACTAGTACAGTAAGACCCCCTGAAAACCGGACTCCCTGAAAACTCCCTGGAAACTCGGACGATTTTTCAAGTCCCATTTTTTCTCTTCTATTATCAATAGTTCTCTGAAAACTGAAATTTCCAGAAAACCGGACTTTTGGCACAGTGCGGAGGTATCTAGTTTTCCGGGGTTGAACTGTACATTGTATATGTATTTAATTCTACCAGTAATTCGCAGAATCTTTGATACAGTAAAACCTCTCTTAACGACCATATCAGTATAACGACTGCCTCATTGAAACGACCTTTTATTTTGCACCGGTTTTCAATATTCTTCTTCATGTAAACCTGATAACAAGGCCACCTTAATAGTAATGTTGATTTTTTCAGGCTGAAGGTGGTCACTTTATCTTAGTTTTACTGTTAAATCTTCAAAAAAAAATGCACTGAGTATATTATGACAAGATAGCGGACATATTTGATATTTTGATGCATTCTCATGCAGCTCAGTCCAATATACAAAAGTCCTTTGCGACCACCTCAATTTAAGACCGCTTCCAAATACCGACTACGTTTTTACCGGTTTTCATAATTTAAATTAAAATATACATTTTAAATTGATAATCAAGGCATGAGGTTATAAAACTTGAGATCGGTCTCCAAACTAAAATCTCATATTTTGTCATTACATGTTTCTTATATAATTTTAGTACTCTGCGTTACAACGTATAGCAGAGTACAATTGTCCTTACGGACATCGTTTTACAAAACCAGTTTGTACGGTTCAAAGCGCGATGATTAGCCACGATGCGTATTGAGTGGATTAGGTTTTTGAAAAATTAGTTCTCGCGAGTCATCGTACGAACATAAATGGATCATTCTGAAATTAGAGATATGGTAGATGAAAGACTGCGGGCGTCTTTGGACCAACATAAGAACAGCATGTTGTACGATATGGAAATTTATTAGAAAAGATAAGTGAATCTTCTAATAGTATTCAACTGAACAAATTTTCTAATATTCTAACGGCCGTTCCAACGTTTAAACGCAAACCAAACGAAGAGCAGTACAAATCCAAAGCCACGTTAGCCCCGGACGGGGCTGAGCAGTTAATAGGCGCTGACAAAATCGAAGAGTCAAGACTCAAAATCGCTGACGATGATGGTTTTTACAACCAAAATTAAAGGTCAATTATATTAAATTAATGTAGGTGAGTGATTGATAAAATCAAACGTGACTTATCTGAAACACATAAAAAAATAAGTTTTAGTAATTATGTCCATGAACGATTATTTTAAATTAAATTTCATTCACTTATTATATAGAAAAATATCTATCTGAAAGACTTAGGATGATTTAACATCACTATAGTGAAATCTTAACCAATTATATTTCAGTGATATTACATATATGGAGATGTTGAGTAATAATAAAACGTTTTACATAGGACTTATTATATATCTTCAGCAAAAAACATTTAGACTCACTGGCAAAAGTTGATTCGCTTACCCGATACGTCTGAGTTTAATGATTAGTAAACCAAAATGGTTAAATTTAACCTTCAGTCAAATGACCATTTGGTTAAAGTTAACCAATGTTTATACAATTGGGCGCTGGCGTCATATTCTGATGATTAGAAAGCAGAAGCGAGGGCAACCAGAACGTTAAAGGCTGAAAAGTTGAAGAGTCAAAGAAATACCAAGTCATGACCATACAAGAAACCCGTCGGAGCAATGTCGAACGTTGCAAGCGTCTCCCATTCCTGCCTCAACTCAACAGACACAAAAACGACCTGGTTTATGTTTAGCTTGTGGTAAACCAGGTCATTGGAAAGGAGCAGTGGAGTGCCCTGCTGGCTCTTCTAATAATAAGATGAGTATTTTCTCTTTATTTTTTTCTAAGTCAGTAGAGTTTAAGCCATTTAAGGGTAATACAATAGGCATACAGGTATCCAAGAGAGAATGTACACTTTTTCATGATGTTAAAGAAGAGAATATTTCTACTTCCGGTTACGAAAAAACGGAAACAGTATCATAGGTATATAGGTTAAAAACGCATATAAATAAATGGAAACATGCTACTTATAGTAAGTATATATTGGATGTAGTAGAACACGGGTACAAGTTACCACTTAGACTAATCCCAGACCGTGTGATTTTAAGGAATAACGAGTCAGCCAGGGAATATTCTTTTTTTTGTTGTTGAAGACATTCAAAATTTGCTGAATAGAAGGCATAGTGTCTAAATTCGACGGTGTTCCACACATTGTAAATCCTCTCACTGTGGCTTATAAAAAACAAGGCAAATCTACGTTGGTTCTAGATTGTAGACATAAATCCACCCTTGCATTAGTTCGAAGTAAATTTCGAAGATATTAATAAAGCTGAAGCTCTCTTTGACGAAAATTCGTTCCTATTTACATTTGACCTCAAAGATATTTTCTCTGATCATAGAACGTATCTAGGTTTTCATTCCCGGAATAAAACAACGGGACCTATTACATGTTCAATTCTTTACCGTTTGAAATAAAGACAGCAGGTCACATATTCACAAAAAATAAAAGTAGTGGTTACGTACCTTAAATCTCTGGGACATAAAATCATAATGTTCCTTGACGATCGTATTGGAGGACGTACGAAGTTAGACGAAGCCGTTCGTTCAAGTGAACGTACGAAGCAGTCATTGGTTGACTTTGGGTTTTTATTGGCCGATGATAAGTGTAACTGGGTACCCAGTCTCAAAACCGAATGGTTAGGTCACATACTAGATATGGAAAGAAACTTGCTGTTTATTACGGACACTAGAATAAAAAATCTAGAAAAATGTCTAATCTCTTTATTACATCAAATGCATCTAAGTTCCAATAAAATAATTCATGTAAAGTTCTTAGCCAGTATTATAGGACAGATAATATCTTTAAAGAGTGTGATAGGTAACGAAGTTCAATTAATAACCAGACTTCGGTTTAGTCGCTTAAATTACAGAGCCAGTTGGAATGCACCGGTCAAAGTGACCGAAAACGCCATAGATGAGTTGCCTTTTTGGTGAGATAATGTAAGTTCCATGAACAAAATGGGAGGGTTTTACGACACGCTCATACTTCCTTGTACAATATTTTTAATGATGTCAGTGGTCTAGGCTATGGAGGTTATTTAGAAAGAAATATAGACGAAAGCACTCCTTTAAGGGTTGTAAGCACTGAGTCGTCCCCGGAAGCGGACACCAAGTTGGCAGTTGGACGACCGGAAGTCAAAAATATTCGTCACGAGCTCCCGGAAGTGAGCAAATTAGAAGATAAAACTTTAATGAACAAAAGTACGTCTATTTCAATGTCCCCGGAAGCGGACAGTTTATAATTTAACAAGTCCCCGGGGAGGCGGACAGTTCAGTTATAGCCATGAAGTCCCCGGAAGTGGACAGCTTAGTTACAAAGAAGTCCCCGGAAATGAACAAAGTTGTAAGCATTAAGTATCCAAAAACGGGTTACACGATACCCAGTGAGCTTTTGGAAGCGAAGTGTTCTTGTTTGCACAAAAACGCAATGTGTCCAGACTTCAGCGCATCTACAATTACTAATTTGTCAAATATTATATATGATTCTGAAGTTGTATGTGCATGGTCAGATTTAGAAAAACGCAGAGGCTCAACATGTGGGATAATAAACAATTGATCGACTAGCTTCCAATCTTAAAAAATAAATGTTAAAGGTTCAATTTACACTGGTGGGTTCCGGGTACAGAAGCAATTGACGCTTTAGATCAGCCTTGAGGGTTAGTGGTCACTCGGTTAGTTCCACCGCCAAGATTAACATTAGCATGCATAAATGAATTAATAACCGAAAAAGCTAAATGCACTCTTATCATCACTAACTGGCATCAAATTCAATGCTTTGTTGGAGATTTTTAAGCTCTCAAATTTAGCAAAATGTATTATACGTAACATGTACAAGTATCGACATGATTTTTTCAATTGTGCAAAACTGAGGCCCAACATTTTGTGGTACAGCAGTCGCCTTAAACGACTATAAACGGGCACAGTTTTCAAGGCATTTCTGAATTAAGAGCTGTTTTTCCTGGGCGAGTCGACCACGTTTGCAGTTTTCTTTTTCACGGCTGTCAGTCATTCAATACAGTAAATGTAACCCGTGTATTCATATTTATTTATCATACATTGTAATTATGATTAAGATACTCCATTTCCTACTGGCTATTTGAACATACATTCATTACCTCAACAATATAAATGTATTCATATTAGTCATCATGTCGTCAAAATATATGAGTCTTGCAAATCGCACAACAGTGTCTGATGTTTTTTTTTTTGGATTTAAGATGATAGTTAGGACTTGTTATTAAACAATGACAATTTCAATCCTATGTTATTCGGCCAGCTGAAATGATCTAAAAATGAACTTAATCATTAAACTGCAATATCTTTCAAACCAAAATGCTTCACAGATTAAAGACAGGAGCCAGACCACCTCAATATTAATTCCGTTTTTTCTGGACCCGAAGTTGATCTTCTTATTAAATTAACGTTTATGAAACATGTATATTATATTACTAGAATCATTGACAATTTTATGGTCTTTTAGCATCAGCATCGATATTTATGTTTTACTAATAAATGATGATTTTATGTTTTGTTTATTGTGTTGATTGACTATGTATATGTGACTTATTATCACTGGGGTTTAACGCCGTTTTTCAACAATTTTTCAATTATATACGACAACCGGTTCACCAGACCAGTTTTCCTGGACTGTACTCTAACCAGTTCTAACTTAACCTACCATACTCATACATTAAGACCACCCCGCTATTAAGACTACTTTTTCAGAGAAACCATAGATGGTCTTATTAGCGGGGTTCTACTGTATAAAAGTAAAAAATAAAATATTTTAGCGATAAAATGAACAATCTGTACGACACTGAGCACGGCCCTAAAAATCAACTATTTTAACCTTTGACTGTCGCTGACATATCAACATACTTGTTTTTGTTTACTTAAGAACACATGAAGAGCGTTTTTGGGGGTTAAGGTTCATGACAACCTATGTGATGAATTGAATGGGGTGGTTCTTTACATCATTTGATTAAACGTGCCATCAAGCCAGAAAAATAACACGACTGATTTATAAATTTTCTAACAACAGTATCCAATTTTACAAGGTTACTAAGAACAGCTTCAACAGAGTATCCTTGTTTTTGCTGAGAAAAAAATACCCGCTTTTTGTTTGTTTAACATGTGTAACGACTAGTTTTAGTAATATTATTCGCATACATATACGAGACTTATCCTCAAATCTGATCATTTGCAAAATAAAAGTCTACACGAATACAAACGAATTAAATACTGAGGTGGCCTCAGTATCAAAATAAAAAACAGGAAGCTTTGGAACTTGTCCTAGAATAGATGGTCGTTATAATGAGGTGGTTGTAATATTGCACTGGGCGCACATTGAGGTCTTACTGTATTATCTCATTGCCTAAACCTCACATTATTGTGGGTGGACACAAGCTATAACCAAGCATCTTAAGTACTTTTAAACACAATAAGAGACATGGAAAGATAATTACAACACGTACTGTATCCAAGTAATGGCTGAGACCATAATAATGGCATAATGGTCTCAGGTGATTGCTTGATTGCTTATGTTGAAATATGATTGATGAATTGAAAAACAATCAACTGAACTCAGTGACAATCATTCAGGATTTGTGTCTCAGCCACACATTATGAACATATGTTTTCATGTGACTAATATTTATATTCAAGTATAATAAAACCGCAGTCAGATTATTAATTCGTGATGAAGTCCCACATCACAGTAATATTGTTACCTTTACCTTAGAGGTACTAGGCTCCTGATTTGTGTGCATTATGGGGACTAATTTGCTTAAAGGGACTGGGCTCAAGATCTGAACGTTTTATGCATGTATTAAATCGAATTTAAGGCACCATTTTCCTAAGAGGGATTGAACTCCGGATTTTTGATGTTCAAAATCTAGATAAGGTATTTATTCGACAGTATTTGTAACGAAAAGTAAATGTGGGATGTTTCAAGAACATAACGTCCATGTTACTTACAAAACCACTTGGTTATACTGGCTTAGGTACGTGAGGGAAATCGAATTGAGTAAGTAATATAGAAGAAATGTGTATATGTATCGAAAGATTAAGAATAAATTTAGTTATACTTCATGTTCAGAAGATATCTAAAGTTAACCACAAATTAACAAGATGGTTGCCCCCCTTAGGCCATTGTTATAGATTTAAAAAGTTTTATACAATCGCTTTACCAAACTTAAACCCGATCAATGTCCGGTTAAGTGATTATGTAGAATATTTGACGAAATTTAACATCACTTAAAATTTTAGCCGATGGTTAAATTTAACCAGTGTTTTATACGATTGTGCGCTGAAGTTAGTCTTCTTTTTATTTTTTGTTACGTTAAATTATTTATTTTTGATGCCTCTTGTAACATATACAGCATTTCTACCATATGTAGTTTTTATACCGTAACATAGTTGCTCCACCCTAATGGAACGTATCGCTAAATCAGTTGAAGACATCGAAACGTTGACAGAGAAAAGAAACAATGGTTGATTTACAGTCAAACCTGTGAACAAAGACCACTTTTTGTCAAAGAATGGCCTTTATTTAAAGGCTGGTCTTTATTCAGAGGTGACCGCAAACAGGTTTGACTGTATTTAAGATCGGTCTAATCAGCCAGGTATCAAACATTTTCACCGCTAAACATGTAGTTGTGGGTATTATTAATTTCAAATTAAAACTTCATATTATCAATAGTGGGCTAATTGATATTCATGCAAAAACATTTTTATTATAATTTTCATTTTATGCCATTTTGTACGTAATATGACAGCCAATCATTGACCCATCCCTTGACAAAACTCGTTCAACAATAAATTAAATAAAACGATTGCTTAGCATGATGAAACAGAAAAGTTGACAAAGTGAGTCAGTGTTTATTATTCGGTATCATCTTGAGTATAAACTAAAAAATCTTCGATTGAATCAATGCATATTGATAGTATCAGTGTCCTCCGTACTCATTTGGTCGTGAATTTGTTGCAATCAAAAAGATAATAATATTATGACACTTTTAAACAGTCGTAAATTTTAGTATATGAATAAGGGCTTTGAAATCGCTGAGTTTTTCTTTAGACAGTGATGTGTAAAACGAGCAGAATTTCTTATTAACACAAAAACTCGATGGTAGCTGAAATTCAGTCCCTACTATGGTCCTCATCCACCTACTTATCATAAGGGATAGACCGTAACTACAGAATGACCTCGATTTTAGACCACCTTTGCAACCAATTCTGTCTTAAGATGATGTGGTCTTGTTATCAAGATGAAATACTTAAGGGTAATGTTGAAAATAGTGGTCGCTACATCGTGGTCTGAATACTAAATATTTTAAACTGCTATCTGAATTTTGGGACCGAATTGTTCATGCGAAAGCAAACAGTTGAGAGTGTTCACCAACCGTTCATAAACACGAGTAATTATGAACTGAACAACATTCATAATTGATTATATAGCATCACAGACTTGTTGAAAAAGCACGTGACTGCTAGAACAATTATTTAGCGTAAATGAAATAATAAAATCATATTTGATGGAGATTTGTCCATCTTGGTTCATACGACGCTTGGTATATACAAGGCATTGATGATGTTAATATATTTTTATCTCCAATAGAACGAAGAATAAATGATCAATTCGTACAAAACTGACGGAGTAGACTGAATGACTCAAGCAGAGCATTTTTTATAAGAACACAGCTGTTTTTAAGGTTCAGTCATGCTTAAATATCTTAAACATACCCAAATTTCGATGTAACTTTGCTAAACATAGGATGTCCTGTCAAAGATTACATACAGAAACTTGTAGATGGAACAAACCGATAGCAACTCCTGTAAATAATAGAATTAGTGTAGTCTGTAACTTGTTAGAACATGAGTATCATTTTTTGTTTGAGCGTGAGTTATTTTCAGAACTAAGAGTCAATTGTATTCCTTTGTATTATATAAGAAACCCTAGCACGTTTAAATTAATTGAATTGTTTACAGGCGAAAATAGAAATATTATAACGAAATTAAGCATTTATATCTAAAAAAACATTTGATATTAGAAAAAATACCGAATGTTGAACGCCAGAAGAGGCTATCGGCAGTTTTGGTCAAAAATGACTTTTTTCATATTTGAATACATTTTCATGTGTATTTACAGTGCACAAAATATCAACGCCAGATTCCAATGATAAGTGGTGTTAACGCACTACCATCAAAAGGGTCTATCAGCAGAGTCCAAATTTGTTGACTGCCAGAAGGTACTAACAGCACAGCCTATACCGCCAGAAGGGGCTAACAGCACGGTATTGTGCTGATAGGCCCTATGGTTCCTGTTTACTCATCCTGTACGCCAAATATCTGATAAGAGTTATTTATTTGTGTGACTACTGAATGTACATTTGGAATGCAGACAATTGCTGTAATAACACTTGGTTATGGTTACTAATCACTAATCAAAGCTTGTAAAAATTTAGATTTGGTCTGTGCAGGGGACCAGGCTGTAAATTCTGCACATTTTAGAAGAAATTATGTTATGATGAAGGTAAGTCTTTATTGTTTACCTTTGTTGATTCTATAAATTATTGCTGAATGTACGTCTTAGAAACATTTAATAAATAATAAGCGAACATATAAATTGAATTAGTGTTTACAGAATGTGCTATTGTTTCTATATCTGTTGACTCCTTCTGGCAGCTTATGTAAGGTCATGGATGTTTTGGATACTTCGCAAATATTTTTTTAGTATTTGTTAGCTATATAACTTAGATTTATTAACTCGTTATCATAATAGTTATTTGTTTTATGTTTATCTTATACTGAAAATTTTTATGAGAATGTGTATTTGCTGATAGCCCCTTATGGCAGCATAAAATTTCTAATTTCAGATATGGAAGTTGACTAGTCAGACAAGGATACTTACACTGCTGTCCTACTCGATGTATTGTGTGTTTCAGCCAATGGAAATCATAATGGTACATAAATTAAGAAATTTGTGAATGTATTTATGTAAATAATAGTTTTTAAAACCATGCATGAACCAATGGCATTGCAGTATTTCTATATCTAAAACACCAGTAAACGTGTTCAACAACAGTATTAAAAAGTTAATCAATAAATTAGTCTAGTCAGTTTAATAAGTGCACTGATCAAATTCTTTGGTAAAAGGCAAATGGTGTCATAATTTTGAACATAATATTATAATTAAGTATAATAAGTTCCATGAATGCACATTCACCAGAACTAAGTCATGTCACTGTTCTAGGTTTGACCCATTAATCCTGGTAATTGCATATTGATTGAAACTTAACATGTACTTTAGAACAGTGCATAGTATGTAAACCTATCAAATTATTTTTGATAATTCTGCTTACAACATATGCAAAAAATACTTGTACATGTATTTAAATACTTATGCTCTGATTTCCAGAAACAGACCTGCCAAGTTTGCCATCACAGAGAATCCACTGCAACAATCAACGGAAGAAAACATTCCATTACTAGAGTTAAAAAGAAAATTTATCTGGATAGCAAGGGAAAACAAAAACGAAGTGTCACAATCCACTTGTCATATGATGACGATTAAGCTTACGATTGTGACTTTCAATGTCAACTACGCTCCATCTAGTGAAAGTTTGTCATATTCTGACAATTATCAAAGTCAATTCATTGAAAAAAAGGAAATGAAAACAGGGTAATCCTCAAAAGGAAGAAAAAAGAAAAACAACAACAACAACAAAGCCTTATGTTTCTGGTGATACACTGGCAAATGAGGAGCAGAAAATTCAAGAAGCCATACAAAGGAGCAAAGAAAAAAGTGAGTTGAATATCCAGCTGAAGCGTTTTGCAGAAAGAGAAATAACATACCTTCTTAACACCAATGGGCTAGAGAGAAAGAGAGAACAAATTTCACCAGATGTAAACTGCTTCTTTAATGCAATAGCTCATCATTTTGATGCATGTCACTATATATATCGAGAGAGAAACAAACTCCACGGCCCTGTCATAAATGTTTCACCAGACATTTAAGGACAGAATCAGGTACATACATGAAGATATCAAGTTAGCATATTTAGTAATGCCAGGTTATGAACATTATGATTCATGTTTGATGCAACAAGACTAGCCTACCAACCTGTTCATAGACGTTAGATAAAAAAGATGTGTCCAGTAAGAATCAACATAACTTTCTCAATACACTAAATATTGGGGAAAAGGTAGTTGAGTGCACATCGCAAAAAAGTCACAGGAACTTTTATGGCGCTGATCACAAAGACAGTATGCCCCTGCTAAACAAACAGATGAGAACATAATTCACCACGTTAGAAAACACAAAACATCATTTTCTGTAGTAGACTCACTCTACAGAAGAAAAACAACATCAAGACAATTTTAAGCCAAAGTCTCTCCATTAGCAAAATGTTTGAACTGTGTAAAATAAAATGTCAGGAGGATGGCAAAACGGTGGTTTCAGAAAAGGTGCATAGAAACATTTTCTGAAAGAATTGAATCTTTTCACAAACCAAAGAAAGACATGTGCCAGGTGTGTAATACTTTCAATAAAAAGCAAAGAAAAAAAGGGAACAGAAAATGATGAGATGAAATATTGAACATCTGAAGAATAAAGCTGGGTCAATGATCGAGAAAGATAACGATAGGAAAAAAGCAAAATGTGACCTTTTCGTAGCTATCTTTGATCAACAGGCAGTACGACAGACACCATGATCAAATATCTCACAAGCACATTATAAACGGAAATTAAACAGTTACAACCTAACCGAGTATTCATTTGCAGACTGTTATATTTGTTAAATGTTACATTTGGAACAGACAAAATGCCACCAAACACATTTTTGTATGTTGTATGTAAATGCTGTAAATAAAACAAATAAGTATTTTGTTTAACATTATACGTTGATTTATTGTGACTGACCATCATAACACGTGCTCATAGACCCCTATTAGCAGTTAAGAACGTCCATAAAATCAGGCTGCCAGAAGGGGCTATCAACAAAAAATACCTAATATGGCTTTATCCATTGACTTTCAATTTAAATATTTTTTGTGTGTTTTGACCTTTACATGTACAATAACTTTTTGTAAATTTAAGTCAGCTTATAACATTTACTGATTTTTCGGTAAAGTCGGAAGTTTTAAATGCATTTTTCTCAAAACTACAAAAAACTGCGTTCAACATGTAATTACTATAGTTTAGTTTATTATTTTCTCTTATATTTAATATTTTAGATAAAGTCTTGTGTGTATATTTGTTTGTTGAATACATGTTTGTATATATAGTATTCTTTTGCGCATAATCATAATTATGCAGACATTTGCGTATGTGTGCGGGTGTGCGTTCTTCGTTCGTTCGTTCGTGCGTTCGTGTGGATGAGTGAGTATGTACATGTGATTCGTTTCGGTTTAGAGTTACTACGATAGTATTCTAGTAGTTCATGTTGTCTAAGAGGGAGCGAGTGTGTATACGTAGTTTAGTGGATAAACATTTTCATGTTTATGCTTGTAAAAAATGAACGTCGTTCTGTCACTTTGTAAATATTTGCCGCATGAGTCAATAACCTTCCGTTAATTAATAATAAAAACCAAGAAACACATGCGTTTGTTAAAATAATGTCCTTCCCTCACATATGGTTGTAAATGCAGGTTTGACCATTCTTTTGTGTTCAGTAAATGAATTCAACTTTGCGCTAAGATATAATTATTTCCAATTTCTATACATTTCTACGTCATGTTTTTTGCTTCATAATAAATATTTCATTGGAGAAACGTATGATAATTTATGTATGGGTTTCAATGCGTTAAAAGTTTGTTAAGAAATCGTATTTGACAACATTTGCGCAACGATCCGGATTGATATCAAGATTTAAAGACAATTTGCACATAAAGCAGAACGTGCATACACGATTTTATATAATACTGCATGCACACATTTAGCATTTTGGTAGCTATTTTGAAAGTAGTTGAAACAAAAAGTTAACGTAATGATTACGTAAATAATACCGAATAAATAAACCATATAATCATCTTATAATAGAAAATGGAATTTTCAATGAAACTGCAGAAATGCAGTTTTCAATGAAACTCGAGTAGGATTTATTTTGTCTATTCATCGATAGATAGCCTTTGAAATCCGCATTACAGTTCGCAATTTTTATCGCCATGTTCAATTCTCTAACGATACTCATTTGTAAATTAATGTAAATTTCCAATAATTACCGCTGAAATAACAATTATATAGAAGGTATGGTATACATATACAAAAATGCGTATTTGCAAGAAACATTGAACTATTTTCGGATATTCATGGTCACTGATTTAATGCATACCATTATACTAATAAGATGTAACATATAATATTTGAATTTTTATCTCCTTTTTTGTATGGCTTATATCATTACCAGACCGATCTCATGTTATACATATATTCTATATTTGAACTTTGAGACCAATCTCAAGTCATACATATTTAGACCCTTGTCTGATTAAGCAATAAACTTGAACAGAAAAAAACATAAACAGAAATAGTTTAAGAAGAAAATAGAGACATCAATTTAGCAGCAACATGACACATAAAAAATCTCCTAAAAACATTTTAGTATTGGATTATTAACAAAAAATTTTTCATTAAATTACATTGTATTAAAATAATAGTTGTAATGCGGTTATCTTAAAATGAATTAAGACATCTACAGTGCTATATAATTATGATGAGATGCAATCAATTTATCAGACATAGGAGGTGTGTCCTTCTGACTTGACCAAAGTTTCCTGCATCTACGTAACATTTATCATATAGTACAAAGATCCACAGAGCCTACTGTACTGTGTTTGGAAAATAACAGGAAACGGGTGATGCGTGTATGGGTGTTTTACACCGGGCACGATAAAGAACAAGGAGGTATATTCGAAAATAGTAAGGATATATATATTTCCTGTTCTTCTGTATTTTCTCCCTTCTCTCTCTGGGGCGGCCCTGAAATGACTTTAGCTGTTGCATGGGTCGTTTCACAACTGATGAACAAAGTTTCAGAAAGTGTGTGTATAGCATAATGCTCTAGGAGTTCCGCCAATCTATGACCCCTTAATGATACTGTTGTTAATGTGGATGTTTAATACTTATTATAGGGACGTTAATGCAAATAGTGATATTATTAAATTATACAGCAAGACCTCACACAGCGGCTATCTCAATAAAAATAATAATAAAAAGACCACCTTGTTATAACGACCACTTATTTTAGGACCAGATTTAAGTAACTTCCCCATAATTCAACTTGGTAATGAAACCACCACACTATTATGACAGATTGTGCGCGTCCGGAAAGATGTCTCAGTATCGAGGTTTTACAGTATATTCAATAATCAGTTTAAATATTTTAATATTTCACTGAACTGATCTAATTAAAATTACTTACATTTAAGGTTTGGAAGCATCTGTGTAGTAAAATCTTTATCTAAGTTTTTTTCTAGATAAAACTTGGTACAAACAGATAAATACTAAAAAAATGTCCGTACAAAATATTTCTTTGTAGGTATTATGTACATGTAACATCATTAGAAATTTGTTCTATTCTTGCGAGTAATGGAATAATAGCTTGAACATATAAACAATATTTAAAAATGTTTCTCTAATTTTTTGTTCATTTTTTATCATATTAAGTACATAAAACTAGTCTTGGTTAGTTTGTATAAAGGACACAATTTCTAGTAGATTGCTTAAGCTTAAGTCTTATACCGTAAAACCTCTGAAAACCGGACTCCCTTAAAACCAGAATTCTCCGAAAATTGGACCATTTTTCAAGTCCCATTTTTTTCTCTTCTACAATTAATAGTTCTCTTAAAACCAGAATTCTCAGAAAACTGGACTTTAGCCCAGTCCGGAAAAAGTCCAGCTTTCAGGGGTTATATTGTATAAAATACGCCAAACACTACTTGGCTAGTTTCTCCGATTGGCGACAACTGTAATTCTTTATAGATTTATTTGCTAAAGAATTTTATTGGTCTTAGAATACCAAATCCACACACTTGTAACGTAAGTTACAGATCTGTATTTTCCTCGCTTACACTCAGTCTTTAAATGTAAATATCTTAAAGCATCTTTTTCTACAGTTATATCAACATCAGCAGAATAGAGTCGTAAAGTTTGATATCATCATTGACTTTATATCATTATACTTTACCAGTCTAGTTTGTATAACTTTGGATTTTATCGTTCATCAAGAATATGTCAGATTTAAATCCGAACATGGTATATAACCGCGGACACTACACCTCTTTATGTACTGTTTACTATCATACCTGGATTTGGCGCAATGTAGTCGGATAAAGTATTCAAAACAATGTACACTCATTATCAGACAGAACTTAGAAGTCTATTGTTCCAAGAGTTCAATTCATACAATTTGACAATATTTTTCCGTACACTTAAATTTAGAATAATATTAAATGTTACAAAATTGTTTATGATAGCATGCAAATTATATTTGGCAATGCTTCTACATATATCAGGGAGGGAACCTAGGCATTTTCTCCACGATAGTTCTTTTGTGCTTTGTGACAACGCACTTTGGGGTTGAACCCCAGAGTGCGTTAATATGCTACATATCAACGCACTTTGGGTCACAAAGCTCTGTTGTTGATAGATTTCACATAAATGTTTAATAGCTTTAAATTGACGAAAAACATGTGTATCTATTTATGAACTATGAAAATAGGCTAATGACACAATTTCTTCTACATTTTATAATCACAATTCTATACAAATATATGTAGTATACATCTTAATGCTTATATATTAAATGCAATACAGATACACGCGGCAATGCAATGTACAAGTCTTATTTTAACCCAACCCGACCACATTACATTTTTAATTAGTTTTAACGTCATAGGGTGTTTCTTTCTGTAAGACATTCTTGCTGATGCATGTACCCGTTAGGATAATGCTTTTCAAAAGTTCTGCTCATTACGCTCTCAGTAATTATAGACAACAGTTAAACCATATAATAACATCACAATTTTGTGAATGAAGTACAATGTCAGCTTAAGATCAGAATCGTGCAAAAGATGACTTCGCTTTCTTCGCTGGTGCCATTTTATTCGACGTCGCCAGAAGGCGGCTTCGAGTAAATTGAAATGCAGTTCTCATTTTGACCACGGAGAAATTCGGTGAAACTTGGACAGGAAAACAGCCAACTCAAATATCTGGGTACGTCCCTCTCATGCAAGGCTCGGATTAAAAACGGGACCCGAAAACCTGAAGTAGCTGTCTATAACCCCTATATGGTACCGGATGCTCTGATTTGCATTATCAGTTATATAGAAAGTTGTGGTCCTTGTGCAATTGTTTTAAAAACCGAAATTCGACGAAACGTTTTCGTGCGAAGAAATCGCCATATTAGCGAATTGCATGAGAGTTTATCACAAAACATCCATTCAGACTGTAAATGTCAAACGCACATTTTTGAGTCAGAGGTATAATCTGAAATCTTAGAATTTTATTAGACGATGCTACGTACTAAATGTAAGTTCTAGCCATTCTTAGTTCAAATAAGAATTGTTCTGTTATCATGGTAACCAGGGTTCAGCATGAAATAAAAATATTTGAACATCTTTGAAAGAGCTTCGTGCCAGGATTGGGCTTGCGGTTAAAGAAGAGATTTTGTGTAAGTTAAATGTTGACGACGAACGATAGACAAAAGAGTGGTCACAATCGTTCTTTCATTCCACTTTGAACAACAAAATTATTAGACTGCGCACTGCGCCTCCTTATTTCAACATCAACTTTAACATTGACTTTTAAATAGAAATTGCATTTTTTATTATCATTATTATTTATTTATTTTCATTTTTTACGGCGGCTTTAATCACTGATGGTTTAGGACTAGACAAATAATGCAGCGGTGGCTTTGAGCTTTACTGCCCTTCCTTTGAACATTAAAGGAAACTCTTAAACACGCACTGGCCACCAAATTGCAATCAAGTGGCTACATGCAAGAATGGATGTGATTTTATAGTCTTAAGAATATCATTTACGCACGCACGCACGCACGCACACACAAAAATTAACAAAAAATGTTTTGCATGTCATACAGATGTATTGCTGTTTTATAAAAGGGACCGTAACTTTGTCTAAAAATGTTTGCTTTTTAAATAGTATTATGAAACAAGATCACAAGTCTACATCGTAACTTTATAAAAAGAGAGCTAATTATAACTAAACATTATTTGAAATTAAATAATATCTTTTTGATTAATGTCCGCTTTAAATGTTAATAAAGAACCTAGTTTCATCCAGTATATACGACCAACAATTAGATACAGTCATGTTATATGTCCGATTTTGTGGCCTACAAGCGTCAAATATATGCATAAGACCAATATTTGCGGCCACCTCCAAATAAAGACCACCTTGTGAATAAAGGCCATTCTTTGAAAGCCGTCACTGATTATTTAGAACAAACAAACCTCTGAATAAATGACGACTGTCAATAAAGGCCACGTTTTGTCTTCCCTAATTTTGGCCTTTGTTCACAGATTTTACTGTAAATGTATTATAGTTTTGTCGAAACGCCAACTTAAACACGCTCGTGAGTTATCACTTGAGATTAATCTCGGACTTAAAATCTCAATTTTATTTCAATTGTGTTTAAAGTACATATTCAGACCATTTACACTGACTTTAGAGTTGTGTAATCAACAACAATAGTTTTATTTCTCTTAACACAGCAACACCAAAAAGACGAAAAAATGATATTTAAACTGAGAGATCTTAAGTTTTATAACCTAGTGCTAAAGACTTCATTTCAGTAAAGATCACCCGGACACGTAGATGTTTAAGAGATCATGTGAATTATACTTTGTAATTTTATTCAATATTCTTAAATACCCTCTTGGTTGATAAAATTTCAAGTCTTTATCAGAAAAAGAAACTGGATATATCTTAGCAAAGATGGCAGTTTTTCTACTTAAGAAATCTCGCATCCACTTCCATGTAAACAAATACATGTAATGTATTTTATCCTGTGTATTACAGAGGGGATCTATTGTCACCTGTTAAAGGTAAATGTCCGAAATATATGCTATCAGGAAGATTTTCATTGGTGTTTATATATGTCTATGAAACCGGCCCCTGAAAACTAACAAATATTTTACGTTTTATGCGGCGAATATGATGTTTTATATCCAACATGGATATTATTGGTATCATGTATCTATCACAATAAACACCAGTTTACTATGAGCTTCATAATGCCGCTTCATATATAACATGTACTTATCTATACATTCCGCACCTCTCCGGTTGAACTCTACTATTAAGGGCACCCCGCTAATAAGGACACTTCCTCAGAACCATTATTGCCTGTAATAGCGACGTTTTGTAGTATATGCTTTAAACACTTCAAAATACCGTCTTTATACACAGGGTTAACTGTTGTTTAGTAATGTGATGTGAACATACAACGAGAGAAATGAATGTTAATATGTAACATCAACTCAATGCTCTGACTTACAGATAGTTGTAGAAAGCCGGAGATTGTGGTAAAGATGGTCTCAAATTTCGTATTTTGAAACATGCTGTTGATAACCTTGTCTTGATATAACATTGTTGTCTCAGGTCGACCATTTAGGACTATCATGACTGTTTTATTACGTGTACATGTTCTTGTGAGTGATCCACTCTGAAATAAAAAGAAAAGAAACGATAGTTTACGCTAATGTAAAACGCATAATTATGAATGTGTAATTGAAAAAAAATAAGACATTGTGTTGTGTTAAGTGTATTAAATAAACGCATTTCAAGCAAATCAAACCCCGAAAATGCAAAGAAGACGAAAATACCCCAGTTCGTTGGATCAATGTGCATGAATGATGTATAAATATTGGTTAACTTTAACCACTGGGTTAAATCTGAGTTTGGGTTAAAAATTTGGTTAAATGTTCGGTTAGCTGTTGTAGAAAATTTTGTTGAAGTTTAACCAAATTTTGATTTCGTTAAAGCTCAAATAAATCTAACCCAAGTCTAATATGCTGGTTAAATCTTAACATAAATGGTAATCAGTACCAAAATGGCAGCCCTTTTTAAATGTTTAAATGATTTTTCAATGATTAGTAAACCAAAATGGTTAAATTTAATCTTGGGTTAAATTAATCATTTGGTTAAAGATAACCAATATTTATACAAATTTGGGCGCTGATATTTTTTCTTCCTAATTAACAATTTATCACTACTAAAAATACAGCACTTTCCATACACAGCAAAATTAATTAATTAATTATGTTGGTGTTTGTGGACAAATACAAAATACTTCCGAAGTTTTGAATCAGTCAAACTTTTAATTGCACGAGTTTTAATTGCATGTGTACATGGACATAGAAATTTTGATTGAGTATAATTGTGCGATATAGGGTGTGTATTTGAATTTGACCTCTTAATAAACAAATCATGAATTTTTTGGAAAACTTACAGATAGTCGTGTTTGATCGATTGATTATTAGGAGTACCACGAAAATACGAGACCTTGAATCATACAGTACGGCCTCTCTCGCACCAAATGAAAATCTTTATAACTAAATGACACATATATTGTAAGAGGATATGCACAGTCATAGATCATATTAGAATCGTTTGAAGGTTGAAATTATCAATAAATTCAAACTTGGGAAGGAATGTCATCAATGGAAAAGAATAAAAATATGACCCTTATGCATAGTTGGCCTTTATTCAGAAGTTTGTTTGGTGTGCTTAGTACTTACTGTTTACAGTTGGTCATTTAATCAGGGTTGACAGTGTATTACATGAATTCAAATATGGATAGATTCCAAATTTACGAACTTATTTACACGTTACATGATATAAACATATCGATTAGAAGGCTATGGTGTCATTGTGACAATTTTGATCTATGATGTACAGTATTAACCCCGGAAAACCGGACCCTTGCCGGACTGAGCTAAAAGTCCGGTTTTCTGGGAATTCCAGTTTTTAGAGAACATTTTATTATAAAAGAGAAAAAACTGGGCTTGAAAAAAATGGCCGATTTTCAGAGAATTCCGGTTTTCGGGGAGTTCAGTTTTGCGGAGTTTTGTTGTACTTTCTGAACGTGTACTACGTGCATGCGACACAGTTCTGTTGTCATAATACAGCCATGGAATCATATGGCGTTTGTAGGTAAATGATACTGACTCCTATTACCTTATGTACACTGTAGTTTATACAAAATAATGTTCAGCTTTGTACGAGTGATCCATCAATATTAATATATCATACTACATACATAGCATCATACATCGAATGATAAGTCTCTAATTCCTCAAACATTTCATAATAAGGCAAATATCTATAAAAATGGGCGTCTTTATGAAGTGACGAACAATGTTCAACAGTCAACTTCTGCGTTATCAATTCAAGCGACGGTTGCTACCCAACCACAAAAATCTCCGAACTAATACGGAAATACGGAAAATGGCTCTAGGTTGAAGGATATACTGACTTGTAACACTCAAGTTCACATTTTAATGCCATTGTTATGCCGATAAAATGAATTAAATTAACACGTATAAAATGTCACATTCAAATGTAAGTGAAAATTGCAAAGTTGCTCAAACCTTGTTACGTTAAATAAAACTAAATACAGAAATATGTATCAATCTACTTCACAAATTCTTTTTTCCAGAGATTAAACTTGTTCACTGGCTATACAGCGGCTATTTTAACTCATAATTACTTTAAATTGTCTTCTATTTCAAACAAAAAAGTTTGACGTTCAAAATTTTAGCTCAGTAGATGTGCAATTAAACAGTACATGCATCAATATAATTATCATCAACAGTGCTGTGACATAATGAGCGGTAGGTTTGTAAAATCCGGAAACATTCACTATATCGTTTAGCCATCTTGTGATCTCACATTTTTTAGTGTTCGGATTTTGGAGGTAATATTGTATGTGAACCAAATTTTGTGAAAAACGCGTTGAGAATTCAGAAGTTCCGGAATTCGGAAGTTTGACGGGTAAATTTCGGGATTTTAGATTTTAGAAGTTTCCGGATTAACAGATATTCCTCCACTGTATTTTACTAGGAAACTGAACATTTTGAATGAAATTATCATGATTTATTTTCAAATAATACTTTTCAAGAATTCTGCTGATAAATGGAGAACAACGTCCAGCTGTACAGTTATTTCATGTTGATGCAGTCTGTTTATAAATACTTTTTAAAACAACGTCAGGAGCGTAGCTATACGACAGATTATCCCATGAACAAAAGTTTTCATATGTCGATGTATGGCTCAACTGTCATGAAGCCAAGTAAACCTTTTACTAGCAATCACCAGCCCCTTACCATTGTGCGTTCCACCGGGGACCAAATTCTGCATAAGAGGAGAGTTGTCCGGCTAGCTTACGGAAAGTCGGTGGTTCAACCAATGTGCCCATCTGGGGTCCAATAAAGCCGAAAAGATCGCAAAATGACCCTGGCCTTTGATGCATTGTCAAAATCAGCGAAAAATAGGGAAATAAAATATAATCATTAAAAAAGTATTATTAACTACAATACTACTGATGTAACAGACTTGTTAGACCTCTCCAGAATCTACTACAATGTAATAATAATCCTTACAGAATGCTTGTAATTAGATTTATGCGACTTTGTTTGCATGAACATTTTAGATATGGCAACCATTTGCTTAGAAATAGATTTGTACTAACAGACATGTCGTCTGCAACTAGACAGTAAAAAAAAAAAAATCCGTGGCTGGCGAAGAGGAGAAAATCGATTTTCTGAATAATTTCTGGTTGCCGTTTGGTGCAGAAACTGTCATTTCGGAAGTTGTAACCCTTGTGTGGCCATTTTAGGCCTAGTACGCCATTATGCTCCATCCCTTCAACGTGCTAGCCCCCCTGTGCCGCGGCCTACTGACCTTATTTCAAGAAGGAATGCTGAATGCAAAAAACAGCACTATTTGTGAAGTCTTGTTAAAAATCGAATACTTACGGTCGATACGGAAGAATTATTTAGGAATCATATCAGAGAAGGGAGCCAATACACTCCAGCCTTGCGTTCAGTTACGATTAACGTTACCCAATCACCGTTCTTGTAACAAAACAGTTAATCAAACGCGCCGTTAGCCGCGAACGTTTCAAAATGGCGGACATGAATTTTGATAGCAGCATTTCTGCTGGAAGAAACTACCGACAACAGAGAGAGATCTATTAAGTTGGAGAAAAAGATGCTGGCAACCACATGGTTGCTTGGAAACCAGTAATGTTATAGGAGCGTTGGTGATCGTTTTGGTATGATTAAAGGTAATACTCAAAAATCGTTTTTTATAAAAAAAAAACATATTTTTCATATTGTGTCATCTTTGATATTGATTTCTACCTTCCTCATTGAAAATTTCTTGTAATCGGATGTATTTTAATAAATCTGTTGCATAATTTGACCATATGTGTCTGATACCATGTTAACAATATACAACCTTTCCGGTCATCTTTTCGTGCTTGTAAATGAGTGCCCTCCTAGCATCTTCTAGCATTCACTTTTTTATTTTGATTGAATGTGCAATTTTTGTCTCTATGGCATTCAGGCATCGGTTATTTCGCTGTTTATATCGATCAGATATACGGATAGCCGCGATGTTTGACCCGATCACATGACTCAAACAAATTCACCAATCAGAGCGCCAGATAACTTAGACCATACATGTACCAGTTTAACATGAAACATGGAACGGGTAAAAGTTTTATTAAACACAAAAGAATAGTAATTCGTAGAATTCGTAACAATAGCACGTCGTTTTATTTACAAAACGGTGTCGAAAGAATGGCACGTCGTTTTATTTACAAATATCAAAGAATAACACGTCATGTAAATTACAAAAAAAGGTGTCGTAAGAATAACACGTCGTATTAACTACAAAAAAACGGTGTCGTAATAATAACACGTCGTATTAATTACAAGAAGAAACGGTGTCGTAATAATAGCATATCGTATTTTTTTACAAAAAACCAATGTCGTAAGAATAGCACGTCGTATTATTTACAAAAAACCGGTGTCGTAAGAATAGCACGTCATATTAATTACAAAAAGAAACGGCGTCGTAAGAATAGCACGTCGTATTAATTACAAGAAGAAACGGTGTCGTAAGAATAGCACGTCGTATTAATTACAAAAAACCGGTGTCGTAAGAATAGCACGTCGTATTAATTACAAGAAGAAACGGTGTCGTAATAATAGCACATCGTATTTTTTACAAAAAAAACCGGTGTCGTAAGAATAGCACGTCGTATTAGTTACAAAAAACCGGTGTCGTAAGAATAGCACGTCGTATTAATTACAAAAAGAAACGGTGTCGTCAGAATAGCACATCGCATTTTTTACAAAAAAAACGGTGTCGTAAGAATAGCACGTCGTATTATTTACAAAAAGAAACGGTGTCGTAAGAATAGCACGTCGTATTAATTACAAGAAGAAACGGTGTCGTAATAATAGCACATCGTATTTTTTACAAAAAAAACCGGTGTCGTAAGAATAGCACGTCGTATTATTTACAAAAAACCGGTGTCGTAAGAATAGCACGTCGTATTAATTACAAAAAGAAACGGTGTCGTAATAATAGCACATCGTATTTTTTACAAAAAAAACGGTGTCGTAAGAATAGCACATCGTATTTTTTACAAAAAAAACGGTGTCGTAAGAATAGCACATCGTATTTTTTACAAAAAGAAACGGTGTCGTAATAATAGCACATCGTATTTTTTACAAAAAAAACGGTGTCGTAAGAATAGCACGTCGTATTATTTACAAAAAACCGGTGTCGTAAGAATAGCACGTCGTATTAATTACAAGAAGAAACGGTGTCGTAATAATAGCACATCGTAGTTTTTACAAAAAAAAACGGTGCCGTAAGAATAGCACGTCGTATTATTTACAAAAAACCGGTGTCGTAAGAATAGCACGTCGTATTAATTACAAGAAGAAACGGTGTCGTAATAATAGCACATCGTAGTTTTTACAAAAAAAACGGTGCCGTAAGAATAGCACGTCGTATTATTTAAAAAAAAACGGTGTCGTAAGAATAGCACGTCGTATTAATTACAAAAAGAAACGGTGTCGTAAGAATAGCACGTCGTATTAATTACAAGAAGAAACGGTGTCGTAATAATAGCACATCGTATTTTTTACAAAAAAAAAACGGTGTCGTAAGAATAGCACGTCGTATTTTTTACAAAAAACCGGTGTCGTAAGAATAGCACGTCGTATTAATTACAAAAAGAAACGGTGTCGTAATAATAGCACATCGTATTTTTTACAAAAAACCGGTGTCGTAAGAATAGCACATCGTATTAATAACAAAAAGAAACGGTGTCGTAAGAATAGCACACCGTATTTTTTACAAAAAGAAACGGTGTCGTAATAATAGCACATCGTATTATTTACAAAAATCTGGTGTCGTAAGAATGGCACGTCGTATTAATTACAAAAAGAAACGGTGTCGTAATAATTGCACGTGGTATTTATTGCAAAAATAAACGGTGTCGTAATAATAGCACTTCGTATTAATTACAATAAAAAACGGTTTCATAAGAATAGCACGTCGCTTTGTTTACAAAATAGTGTCGTAGGAATGTTAGTAGGTTGGAATTGTTATTTTGGAAACATGACCATGCGACCACATACATGCGTCATGGAATAGTTCGTTTCTAAAAAGATACAAACTAAAAAAACAAAGGCGTATGTGCGACTCGACTAAGAGAGTCGTTAAACACCTGGTAATTCAATGATAACAATAGCTTAATGTTAACACCTTTTATACCACTGTGATAATGCTTGAAAATAACTTTATAATATACATAAATAAGGTTATCATACATAAGTTATGTCTAATAAATCTATATTAGCATAACCAGCAATGCATTTTCATAAGCTGGTTGGTGATAAATTATACTCAGTGCCTTATAATTTGAGTAACAAATGTTATACAAATTTTATAGATATAAACAATAAACTTTAAACCAACACTGTATCTTATGTCCATATTGTATTATTTATGCCCGGGGGTTAACGCAAACAATACGAAACTTAAAGCGTACACCTGTTTCACACCTTCATTAATAAACTAACAAAAAAGATTTTGAACTAAAAATATCGTCCGTTTATGTTATTAAATCCTAAACAGAATGATAATATGAGACTAAATGTTTCATGTACAAATTTTCCATTTGAGTAACAACTGAGTTTTTTGTGTTTAATGTATGTAAGGTAGACAATGAGTCTGAGAATATGATGAAATGATTATGTTTTGATTCTTCAGCGAGATCGAGGGCAAGACCCATGGCTTTCATCTCAGCAGAAAAATAGAGGACTTGTCTGAAAGACGGCATTTTTAAATTTTATTTCCAGATACTGCTGCAGCTGCTACATAATATGAATTTGGAAAGTCGCACTGTCTGTGATACCCTCAAGCGAATCTCCCGGCTCAGTACATCCAAAGAATTTGTATTTTGCTTGATCCAAGGTCATATATGTTTTAAGGGTGATGATAGAGCAAGTGCTAAATCTGTCCTGAAATTACCAATTTTAAATGTCAAAGTTCTTTAAACTGATTTAAAATCTTCATTTTTTTAACTTTATCACAACTTCCTGGTATTCCCAATGGGATGCCGGTATCAATTACAAACTTCACTCATTCAAACCAACCCTAGGCGAATGGTACCCCTCTTACAGATCCATTCGTTGGGAAAAAGTAAAATTATCTACAGAATTGGTTAATCTCGTTTAACCCATTCTTGTTTTTTCACCAGAAATGATATGTCAGAATGTGTTCTATGTAATGCACCACATTCTATCAAACATATTCTTGTTGACTGCATCGACCTTCAGCCAATCATTATTAAACACTTTGATGTCTAAGACATATATGCACTTTTGAAAATACCAAATCCGAAATAATTATTGATTACTTAAAGGAAATCGGACTATACAATCAACTGTGATACTTTAATACACTTCCTTTTAACAATGTATATGTGTATGCACTATTTACAATACAATATAATTGACATTGGTCTCACACACCTTTAATTTATCACTACAAATCATTTTTTACCAATTTATATCAGTTATCTCTCATTCTTATTAATTTATTATCCTTTAGCACGATTTATTTGTTTTGCTTTAAAAACTTATGATGGGTCGGTTTACAAGCTTAAGCTGACGATATGCTTCTGAAGTCATATTCTAAACAAGGAATGGACAACTCTGACCATTTATCTCAAATCTTCAATATTCGACCAAATGGCTATTTGAATATAACTTGAATAAATGTGGCGTAATCTATGTGAAAAAAACAGACCCTAAAAGACAATCGACATTAGGAAGTCATTTTATAATCTATTGTGACAACGAGGATTTTATATATATGACATATATTTAATTACTAAATGTATATGTGAATGTTCATAGCTTCACAGCCCTGTGAACGATATAGGAAAATAATTGCTATAGACGTTCAGTCACTCCTATCAACACAGACTATCAACACAGATATTGCAATGTTTGCATAGAATGTTGACTCCATAAAGGCAATTAGGCCTAAAAAGGTTTGTTTCCGGTTACCAGACCGACTCAATATTTTACCTGACGACTCATTAGTTTATACGGCATCCAAATCTTAGCGTTATATTGTAATTTTCACGACTCATTAATATTACAGCGCACATATTCCCATACAGGGTTGCCGATATGTGTAAAAAAAACAAAATAGAAAAAATCCCTACCTACCAATCAATATTTTTTGGGGGGCATGTGACCGGAAACAAACCTTTTTTGTTTAGATCTTTGATGAAGTACTGAAATATTTCCTGGCCAGTCGTGTAGGTTATCATGGTACCAGCACACCAAAATAATGTTTTCAACAACCATCTCACCAGTTTTTCATGATTCCATAACATACATTACAAGCTGATACAAACGTAACCTCTCCTAGATCAATTAAAACAACTGATTCACTGGACTATATTTACGTAAACAACAGAGTTTATATTACATTGTATTACTCTTAAAAAGCACACAGCGGCGCAGCTCCATGAAAATAACGCTTGAGAGAGTGATTACATACCATTTGCTGATAAGCCATGTCATGTGTTTAAACTCGGAAATACATCATCTGCCTGTGTAAGGACTGCACTATCTAAACGGCTTCACAGAGGTTCAACGAGACTGCAGATGTAGCCAACTTGTATCTGAAAACACAGATGGTCATTTACTATAGTTTGTATATGAAGCAAAATAGCGGCGTGTTTTGTACTGAAGACATTCCATTGTATTAAAAACGCCTTAAATACCATAACATATTTTCTCCAGATTGAAATTTTACCAGCAAAAACATGAAATAATATTTTATTTATAAATAGACACATCATTTTCTGAAAACTCGTCCGAACATATTAATTGGAGATCATACTGAGGAGACATTTTTTGTTTGCTAGGACCATAATAATCCTACCCACTAAATGTAAAATAAAATGTTCCTCCTGAATAACTGATATATTAACGTTTAATGCGAAATAAAGATTTTGAGAGTCCACTACAATTACTTTTATTCACATTAAATACTAATCACTTATATGTATATACATTATGCATGAACACAGAACTTTCAAAACGAACAAATAATTAATTTATATATCGCGGAAACCACCGAAACGTTCTGAAATGCTACTCACCCTACAGAAAGGACTTAGCTGATCTTCCTCCATTTACAGGTCGTTGCCGGAGTGAGGTGTATTCATCATGAGTGTTTCTAATAGAAAATACTTAAATTGATTAAAATTTCAGTTTCGTCTGCTACTGACAAAAGTGTATACGTTCTATAACACGACGAATGAAAGTCCACGCTCACAATCTACGAGGACATATACATCACGTGTTTCACATGTTTTCCGTGATAATTCAAATTCATCCAAACCAAGTTTTTATTACGATACAGCAAAACCGTACATAACGCGGTTTCCAGAGCTCAGTCAATATAAAAAGTTAAAATCAAGACATGTTTCCAATTATTATGTATCGATCTGGTAAACTCCTGTACTGAATTCTGAAAGATCGGGTCCGAAATCATGATCAGTTTCAAAAATCAATAAAGGACCTCAAAACGTCTAATTTTAAGTTGCCTGTCAAATATGGAGCCAGCAACTATTGAGCATGCAAAATCAGATGAGGATGTATTTTATTCATCGTTATGGATACAATAATTTACAATGGGTAAATCTCTTACATTGAATGAGTGCACATGTACCGCTATATGAACAAGTCTTGTAAATCAGCGAATAGAGTAAGTGTATTCTTTGGGGGATATGTTTGTTTTGGATATCATAAAAACGGACACGAATAATAAGTTTTTAATATTCTGGTGAGATAAGTGTAATCTGAGGAATAGAAATTTCATGATATGTTTTTGATATCATCTGAATTGTTGAAACCATAGCATTTTTGTTTGCGATTTTACGTAAAACGGGTAAATGCTCAGTTATGAACCGTCTACGCACTGGTTCCAAAGTAATATATATGGTAAAATACATCGTAAAAATCAATCACTGATGTGTGCTTGAACGACGGAACTTGGTCCTACGTACATTGCTAATTGTTCTGGTGAGTCGGTAAAGATACTACTTTAAATTGTTTATAATTTTGTTCCTTGCTGTTGATGAGCTTACGTATGCATTTTAATTTAGGATTCATTCATTCATTTGTTCGTTCGTTCAAAGATGCGTGCGTGCGTGCGAGGGTGCCTACGTGCATGCAAACATGCGTAAAATAGTTTAACAAATTAATCTCCCTGAGCTAAGCTACCAATAAAAATTAATAAGGACGCTAATATGTCTTCGTCTTTCCAAATGCTCCTGAGTGCTACCTGATGTATTCATGTACATAGTAATGGCCTTCAAAATACTTGTAAATTGAAAGATGTCACCAATTTAAGTACATGCAAACAAGAAGTGATATGAATCAATAACGAAAAATGCTAACCAGGAATCAACTTATGACTCCAAGTCGTTCATATAATTATATTTTAGACCCTTCCCATATTACTGTTCTAACATAGTGAAATTGCATCGTTGTATCTGTATTCAGGCGTAAGTGGTTATGGCTCTCTATTCAAAAACGGCTACAGGGCATCAGGTGTTTATGAGATCCAACGGACGAGCGGTGAATATTTACCAGTTCAATGTGACATGTCTCCGTTAACAGGTGGGTAGATAGTAATACAACGGCGAATAAATGCCAGTGACTTTTACAAAACATGGGACGAATACAAGACAGGATTTGGGGATTTGAATGGAAACTTTTGGATAGGAAACGAAAACATACGGACCTTAACGAAGACTGGATCTTGGAAGTTAAGAGTCGATCTGACGCTGGGTAATGCTGTGAGTAGGTATGCTGAGTATTGTTCATTCTCGATTGTTGACGAAACATCTAAGTACGTCCTTTCTGTTGGAGGGTTTTCTGGAAATGTCGTCGATAGTTTAGCATATCAAAATGGAATGGCCTTCACAACAAAGGATCGTGACAATGATAAGCGTGGAGACATTAGCTGTGCAGTAAAATATTTAGGCGCTTGGTGGTACAACGGGTGTCACCAAAGTAATTTGAATGGTGATTTCGGAAATACTGATAGAAGTCAAGGGCTCTCTTGGTACAGATGGAAGAATAAACACATCTCTGTCACGACGTCAGAAATGAAAATAAAGAGATTATAATAGGGATGCTAAACACATGTACGCTATGAGGAAGCAAGTAGATGAGTTCCATTACACAGCCTTAGACTGTAAGAATTTGATAGCTGCCAATTAATTTTACACTTTAATTTCAGACTTATCAATAAGGATTCAAACAAATGTAACATCAATAACGAATAATTATAACCAATGCTTGCTCAGTTATATCATGTCAGTTATATTAATGTCTGCAACTATTGCATGCTGACCTATTCATTAAATTATATCAATACCGTTTTTGCTTCTTTTTATTGCGAGGTTCATTGAAACATCTTTTTTCGTTAATCTTTGAAAAATTGGTTATTCCCTTAGACTTCAATGCGAATTTAAAGGGACAATATGTCAAAGGGTTGTTATTGTTATCTTACGGAAAATCATTTTTCATCATGAAAACCTTTAAAAATGATAAGCGTTTCCAAAAACTGTCCACTCCATTTTTATATAACAATTTTGACATGAATCTTATGAAATGATTAACTTTAAAAATAATCACACTAACATCGAAATGGCCCGTTCTTTTATTTTTATAAGCATTTATTGGAACGTCAAAAACGTGCGGAATAGATGCCGGTGTTTGATACCGTCAGGTAAGATGTATATCATCTAGAATATTCCATTATATAATCTATGTATTAATACAGTAAAGACATCAATTAGCGATCACTTTATTATGGAGACCACATCATGACATCCACAGGCTGATTTCCTTATTTTCAAATTAAATCAATTTGAAAATAGGACGACCTCGATATTAACACCAATTCTGTTTTTCCCAAAGGCAATGGTCGGCAGGTGTCTTGGGTTTACTGTATGTCCGAGTTAATTTGACGAGTTGAAGTTACTGGACCCAAGGTCATTTGTTCTTAAAACCAGCATTAAACGTAAACCCCAATTCAAATAGAGAATATAAAATTTGTAATGCGCTGCTATGAATGTTTCACAATGTTTAAAGCCGGTAATTTTAAGTAGGCGAAAGTAAAGAGTAAAACATGACATTACAATTCTACTGGTTTAGTCTATACTTGCATTCATGAATCATGCTACATACCATATCTGTGAAACGTAAACATCACAAACATTATTTGTACCATATGTTTGTGTATTATTCTGTTTATATATTGTTCATATTGTACACGTTGACTCATGGGCCGAATGACTGTAATCTTGAAATAAGTTATATATTTGAATCGCAAGACTAAACATGAAGTTTATAAATATTTTATGCATTATGTGATTTGTTTATGCTTTGAAACTTTGATTTATTGCTTTTAATTTTCTATTCTAAGATCAATATTAAGTAAGGTAACCGTTGAATGTGGATAGATCCTTGACTAAATCATGCTTTAAATTTTACTTCAATTATAATTATATCAAATGTTACTATATACGACTCGTACATATATGCCAAGGGTCATTTTTTTACCCTACTTTTTACATCTAGTGGGTATGTACATGGTCCTAGGGGCTCGAACCGGGCCGAAAACCTCTCACAAATCTCTAAGCAAACTTCCGAAATGGCAGAATAAGGATTCAAAGTTCGAACCACTTTGGTCTTGCATTCATAGACATGCTATTACCCCTAAGGATATCAGTTATCAGCTGATCGGTTATGGTCTTAAACAGTCTGAACAATGATAGCCAGTACCCATACCTATACAACCGTGTATACTATTGGTATGTTCAATATAGGGTTCGAATCGGCTCCAAAAACTTCTGGAAAACATCCATTTCGTAATATTGTCTATATATAAACCGGTTATGAGGATCTTCTTAAGCATGCTATGCCTCATGTGTGTCCCATCTACCTTCATATGGCGTCCAATTGTAGGCAGTGCCCATACCTACACGACCATGTTTTATCTAGATATGCGCCGTGACCTTGGAGCTCGAAGCGGTTCCATAACCTCCTGTATTTGTTTCTGTAGCGTGTCAGATATTTTTGCAAGAATGTGTACAACGGTGTGTCTCAAAAGCTTATGTGGTTTTAAACGATAGGCGCGACTCTTTCACACAATCCCATGTATCATATTGGTATGCAAGTCACGGGTTCGAACGCCTTCGACAAACCTGCTATATAGTGAAGTTTTATTAGTTCGAACGCTTTTGATCAACGTTCTTAAACATGCCATGATCCCAGCAGATATTAGAGTAGGTTGGGTAACCAGAAACAAACAGTTTTCTTTTGTTTGAACGGCCATTTGACTGGCTTTCATGTCATCATATAAAACGAATGCATGACGACCGTTTTTTTGACATACTAACTAGTAAACTAACTTATAACATCTTGTTCTGAAAAGAATACTAAAAAAGATGTATGCATAAAATCTGCTCATGCTATGAGCAAAGACTTCAAAGAAATATTTGATTTAGTACAAATATATAAAAGTGCGTCATAGAGAATATCTTTGGAGTTGGCACCGTTTTTAACCGTCGTACTGGAAATACGACTTTTTCGGACCTCATTGTAATATACAACATCAAGAAATTTAATATCAATTCATTTTTTCAGCTAGAAATGGAGGTTTGTACACAAACGACAATAATATCTGATTACTTAGTATGTTTCCAGAGATACATGTTCATATGGTTTGTGAATAGTGCATGGTAGAGAATAATTTAGTAGTCATAGCCTTCTAATTGCGGCGTCTAACCGCAAATAGGAGTCGTCTCCCTTGTTTGAAAGCACCTGTCTCGTAGTAATATTTGATTATTAGTTTTTCAGATTTTACTTTACATTTTGCTCGGATATTGATTGGTTCATATAAATTATAGAAAAGAAATGTTTTCTCAATGTAAGATTTAAAATTTGTGTCATTTTAAGTCAAACAATGCATTTATGCTAAAACTATATTTTTACGCGGATTCGATAGAACTATGTGTTACTCGGTGTAAACAACATGGTGGACACCGTTGCTATCAAAATTGATTTTAGTGAGTCAAAAGTACTGGAAACTTAATATATTTCGAGACATGCTTAAGGAGTGAACTTATTGAAATAGATATTCTTCAGTCATTTATTTTAAATTGATTTGTCCACGAAAAAGCGAAGAATATGGAGAAGAAAAGCAAACGAAATGTCACCATGAAAGCTTCATTCAATGGTAAAAATGTGTTGGCTAGAGATCAACAAAACGGGATTGATAACAATCAGTACTATCCGGATCCAGATATTCATAAAGATGAAGAAATAGTCTTACCAAAAGACAATCGACAAAGTGCACGATCTAGAAATGCAAACACTATGTCTGCAAAATCAGGAAAAACAGTTCACAGTGGAAAACAGTCAGAGGCAAGAGAAAATATTGTCAGATCTCGCGGCAGACCAATAAAACCACATGAGGTATGTGCTTATTTCATGGATCCTCCAGTTTTTTCAGGTTCAGACCCTGATGGTTTTTTATTGTTTCTGCAACACTGATATTAAATTTTCCGTTTTTTTTTAATTTTTAACTTTCACCAATGTTATTTTCATGTAGATAGCTGAATTACTTCAGTATTTATTTTCTTGTAATGCTAGAAAGGTTAATCCCTGTTTAAGATGTGTAATGTTTCCCTTGCCTCTTTGTATCAGAGACATATATATCACATAATCTATGTCACTGATTGTATGTATGGTTTTAAAATGGCAAAACTATGATTGATCCAAACAGTAAAACCTCAAATGGTAACTACCTCAATATTACATCCTCTTTGTTATTACGACCACATATTTTTGAACCAGCTCCCAATAACTAACCTATAATTCAACTTGATAATTATAGACCACCCATTATTTCGACCAATTTTTCAGGTCCCAATTCAAAGGTGATCGCATTATCACCATGATTTAAATCTATGTCAGTCCACAATTAATTCATCAGTCTGGAATGATGAAGTTGAACTTTATAAACATTAGCTTTAAGTAGCTGAAGATACTGGATGACGAGTCTTTATTATAAAAACATAAAACGTTTCATTGGACTAGTTAATATCCTTGATAGTTGTTTTTTAAAGTAGTGAAATTTTCGTCATAATTTTGTAAAACCATATTTTCACTGTCTGTGTGATGTCAGGTTGGACTTCACAAAGTGGCAGTTTATTTTGTTGTTTTCTTGACCAGTTGGTGAATTTCAATATTTCTGAATAAATATGACTTCAATTATAAATGATTTTCCATTGTCTAATTTGAAAAAGCACCTATTATTTGTTGTTACTCAATTGCTTTACTGCAGAAATGAAACTATATCGCACCCACGGGCTTCTTGAAACTGCTGGAATACTTGCCTGACATTTGATCAAGCAAAGTTAGAATTTCTGTCTGACCAAATGAAAATTTATCTGACCGAATATATTAGAAATAAGTGGTAAATGCTGTAAATGTGCCGGACTGCTGGACGTCTGGTCCAGTACATGCCGAAAAATAATTGGACCTGTTCGAAGTTTGCCTCACATGTCCAACAGTCTGACAACTTTCAGGAAGCCTGCACCTAGCCAAACAAATCTAACTGAGATGATTAATTCTTCAGTATTACTTAAATGTTAGGCATTTGGTAAGTCAAGGAATGCAATGTAGGCATTTGCTATGGAGTAAGTTCATAATTTGATTTCTTTTCACATTACTCACTTGTGTTTCAGGCTGAACCATTTCTTTCCATTGATAATTTACCGCCAGAGAAATCATTTGTGTCAGACAAATCAACATACAATGCTCCAACAAGTAAGTCGGTTTTTTAAGTAGGTTTAAAGAGAACTATGAAGTCTTTCATACATGTATTTTACATTTATAGTTTTTCTGTGTTTTATGTCAATCTTTAAAAAATCAACCCTCCTCCTGAAGAATTGTTGAACATCAAGTTATTTTTCGCCATTAGGTAAAGTCCAGTTTTCAAAAATTGTAGCAGACATATTGAAGAACTTGGACTTTTAAATCTCCTTTTTTGTCCATTTTTTATGGGCTCCAGCTTTCATCTGATTCTTCGTTGTGTTAATGTACTCAGGGGTGTAGAAATGTTTTCATGTTGCCAGTAAGCAAGAAGGAGATCTAAGGTTCCCTCCAGTAGGGGGCAACACTCTCTGTGTGGAAAAAGTATGAAGCCAGCAAGAATGCTCAAATGACTGGTTGATTTTTCCGGTGTCCGGCTCATTTCTACACCTCTGTTTACTGCTATTTTCATTCCATCAATTCCTGCTATCATTCCTCTGAAAAAGATGGCTTTAGATAAATGTGGTTTTTTGTCTGTTTCAAAAATTTGAATGTTTCAAATGGATCAATTTGATTATTTTCCCTTACTTCGCGAAAACGGATTTATTTCCAACTGAAAGAAAAGATTATTGGCCTTATAATTTGTTCCATTGTAGTGTTTTCAAAAATCCTTTAAATTGATCTATGTATCTGGTCAAGGTTACTTGTAGTGTAAAACTATATGTTTTATATTTGTACTATTAGGTCATTCTGTACTTTTATTTTGTTAAGTGTCAACCTCACTTTTGCAAAACCTAGCTACCTATTCAAAAAAAAGCACAGAAAGAAAAAAAAACAAATAAATTTTCTTACCTTTAATAACTGGGCCACAGCAGTGGTCCAATGATCAGTGCACTGGACTTGTAACCCGGAGATCCAGGTTCGGATCCCAGTTGCGGCAAGTCATACCTTTCTATGCAAACAAAAATGTTGATTTTCCTCCATATGTGAAGAAGTTGCCGGATCCTTTTGGAAGGGTAAGTTAAAACTGGTTAGTATACAGTCCAGGAAGAATGGTTAGGTGAACCGGTCACCGTATATAGCTGAAAAATTGTTGAAAAATGGTGTTAAACAATAAGTCACATAAAAACAAACGAACAATTGTCTTTAATAGAAACATCATATTAAACATGAAAAAGAACAACAGTCACTGACTAGAACATAGAAATCTAACACTTCGGATTCTGATTTTGTGAGTCACTGTATAAAACACTAGAGCACTAAAGAACATTTGAAGAATTAAAAAAGATCACAGTTAAAAATAAAAATTTACTTAAAACATGATTTGCAAACTGTAGTTGGAAGCTGTAGAATCCAATCATGAAACAGTGAACTTGAATAAAATGGTATTGTTTTTTTTTTTTGGCTGACAGAGCACAAAACTTAGATGCACACAGGCACTTAACAAAATGATAAAACAGAATGGCCTTATGTTGTTCCAATTTAAGAATGTTCCCAAGCTGTTTTGAAAAAAAACACTAAAACAGAATGTTTATTTGAAGTATTATATACAGATCGAGATAAGAATAAAACAAAACTATCAAACAGAATATCTTGTGTGTGACAAGATAGAACATATGATTTCATGTCATGTTATTGATTTATATCTGCAGCTATTGATCTACCATCAAACATAGGTTTATAATAATCAGTTCAATTTGAAGTACGAATAAATAAATGCCCGTAAAAGGCTTTTTTCAACTACAAGTTGTTGAATTGGTATTGTAATCAGTGTATATTACAACTGAGTGAATTTCAAGTAAATTCTTTTGAATAGATTTCTGTATACAATATTAAATTGTTTACATTATCTGAAATGGGACTATACACAAAGGAATATGATATTCAATTAGGTGCAAGTGATTAGATTTACAGACTTTCATATATAGACTGTATTAATGCATTATCAAACTATGACTGATTTGTTAAAAATTCATCTGAATAAGAATTGCCATTGTAAATATTTTTGTATATTTATTTGTTTGTATGTTTTCCTGGAAAATGTTTTAAACTTTAATCAACTGACTGAGTCATATCATGTGTCTGAATTTGTTATTATTTGTGACCTTCACTTTTTTAAGATTGAAAATTGCTTATTGACTTTAAACTTGAAGTTTTTTCCACAGCATTAGGATGAATGTACAGCGCAACCTCTCTAGAGTGGCCCTCTCAACAACGTCCCATCAACAACAGCATGATTTTTTCCCATGGTATGATTTAACTATTAATATAATCTCTCTAGAGCAACAACCTCTCAACAACAACTGATTTTCTTCTCCCAAAGGGCATTGCTTTGGAGAGGTTGCACTGTATAGTGTATTTCAACATTGACACCATTTATTGTTTTGTTACCTTAGTATTGGCATAGGTCACTGTGTCATTGAAATAATGTATTCTGACCTTGACATTGAAATTGATTGGTGATCTTGACATTGAAAAAAAATCTAATATTCAGGTCCTGTTAGAGCGCCTAAACCTGGTCCTCAGCAGTCAGGAACAACTAAAAGTCTTGAAGCCCAGTTACAGAGAATGACGGCATACATGTCTCCATATAACCAGCAAACACCAGCTCCACCAAGGTATGCATAAAAGCCATTCTCCTACATGATTCGCTATTTTTAATGTCATGTGACTTATGATTTTTCATTCGTACAGTCAAACATGTGAACACAAGCCACACAAATGTGGGACAAAATCTGAAAAATATGCACAGCTGGTCCTTTTTGCAGTGGTTTACTTGCTATTTTATTTTTATAAATGTGGACATTGTTGACAAAGTAATTTGTATTATATTGTGGTTGTAAATGCCAGTTTGACTGTACATGATATTTTGATAACAAAATATAATTATATTGATATCTATTCTCATAGTGCTGATGATTGTGTACTTAAGTACGATATGCCAACATTTACTTGTCAGTTTATTATTCCCTTATGTCTTGCAGCTTTATACAATTACTGCACTCTAATCTCACCTAGATTTAGATTAAAACAGTGAATTAGATTAAAACAAAGATAGAAAAAGCACTTGCTTGTATTTTCAAAAAAACAGCATTGAAAAATCTGAAAGCCTAAAAAGTCACGTTCAGATAAAAAAAGTTATGTAAGCAATATAAATTACAAATAGATCTTATTCTTGCTTTGATTGATAAAGACTATTGTTGTTGTTTTTTTATTTTATTTAAGATGTTGTTTATATGTTGTTATTGTTATTGTTGTTGTTTCTGTTGTATGGTATTGTTGGTACTAAATAGATAAGGCTATCCTTAAAAAGTTGTTTGTTTGTGGTGCCCTTGCTGACCTATTAGATTGGCATCTGATTTTCTGATGCTAGATTTCCACTAGCATACCAAAAGATATAGGGTTGGTAGTTTGGCAGAACTGGTTTTTTTTTCAAACATATTTTTTTAGTTCGGAGCTAGAGATTACATGAAAATGAAAATATAGGTGAGAGAAAATTGACTGAGACTGGAAAAAAGTCAGGTTAGCAGAAAAAAATAGGGTCAGTAGGGTTAGCGGGAAGCAGAATCTTCCTTGTGACATAGATAAGTACACTTGCAGTCTGACTAAAAGTGTTTTCATTGATAATATGGATAAATATTTCTCTCACAATTCTTAGAGTGCTTAAAAATATTGGTATATCTTACTATCCATGCAAGATATTTTTCTCTTTCCTAAAAATCCATAATTCAAAATTATGTTTGAATTTTTGTTTTAAATTGCATTAATTGTGAGTTTGGTAACAACAAACAGACAAACTAACAATATTTAAGGATGGCTTCTATATGTCATCATCATCCTGTTCTTTCATGTGATACATACTTCATTTTATCGTTATCATTTATATAAATCTTATCTCTGTATTTCTGATATTATAAAACTGATTTTCATTGGTCAGTTTTGTGGACTTCACTACAAAATCAACCAATCAGAACCTTTCACTTTGAAGCTGGATTCCTAACTGAAACATTAGTCTACAAATAATTAATTGTTTAAGTACTTTTCAGACATGCTCTCTGTGGCTGTTACGAAACAAATACTTGGTTAGACAATATTCGGTATAGTGTGCATTAAAGACTAATTAAACATTACAAAATCTCAATGAGCATTGCATCAACATCAGTTGGTCATGATGACCCTTTAATCACCAAGTAAAAATTAGAACACATGAGCGACAAAGTGTTCCTTAAATTGTTTCATGATTTATTCCATCAGATTACGATGTATTATATTTTCTGTACAGTTCTGTCAGGGACAGATTACTTCAATCATTTATAGAGGAAGAAGATGTTTGTAACAATTCTGAGATGAGTTATGATGGGTAAATTACCATACACAAAGTGTTCTATTCCTCAGGTGCTATTAACAATGCATGAATGCAGTTTGTATGGCTCAACTTTCAAATCTGACTGTCAGCTTAATCCACCCTCTCCACATGCACGTGAATGGACTCCCTTTGCATAGTGAGATAATTTTTGTACTGGCAAGGGAGGTGATCGCTGTTTGAATTTCCAAGACAATTTTTTGATACTCAGTATTTCATTACAAGCGAATACTATTCCTGGCCCTTGAATGGCTGTTAAAATCTTTTTTGACTTGAATGACCTTGAATTTTACACACATAATCAGTATGTATCAAAATGAATATCTGAAAGGGGTCATCTATCTGTGTTACATAATTTCTTGTCACAAATGTTGGTTTAATTAAACATTACAAAATGTATTGCTGTTTTTGGATGTAGGGTATTAAGAAAAAATGGGTGGATGTGATTTGTTCAAATTTGGTATGTCCTGATAACATGGCAACATGAATCAAAGCACTGAATGTTCTGTTGAATCTCTGCTTGTCCTGTAACCAGAGATGTTAAATAACAGGCTTCCCGAATGTTGCCGGAACGTTAGACAAATCAAGCAAATTTCAAGCAGGTCTGATAACTTTTCGACAAGTACCAGACCAGTTGTCTGGCAAGTAACGGCATTACGGCATTTATCCAAGCGGGTGATCGGTGATTTCCCTGTAAACATGTTTTGATTCATCAGTAGTTTTTATGCCAACCATTCGTTGTCAGCTTTGTATAGAACAACTCCACGTGCAATCCAAAATGTTT
The DNA here is from genome assembly GCA_008271625.1 of Lutraria rhynchaena. Lineage (NCBI taxonomy): Eukaryota > Metazoa > Mollusca > Bivalvia > Venerida > Mactridae > Lutraria > Lutraria rhynchaena. Next base: position 10,061,143 of record VIBL01000001.1, on the reverse strand, counting down.
TTCCTTAGGTTTTACGCCTGGGAAGAATAGAAATATGTACGACGCAGAAAAAGAAAAACAAAGAAAGTACACTTATTATAAACGTTGTATTCAGTCAGACAATTTTCATTTGGTCCGACAGAAATTCTAAGTTTGTCTGACCTAACGTCAGGCAAGTTTTCTGGCAGTTTCAGGAAGCCTGAAATAAGGTTTCAACTGTTCAATTATGTCAATGTAAGTTGAGCTATACTGTCTGCAGTTCACACTTAGCACTCAAAGTGTGTTTAGATTGAAGTTTACACATCATGGTTGCCACATGTCAGCATTCATCATTTCACATTTTTTTTATTGTTTACTGTTTGAATCAGATCATACTGATCCTGTTGGTTTTAAAGGAGTTTTAATTTTGTGTACATTATATCCTTATTAACATCTCAAATGATGGATTACGTTTCTTTTTTTTGATTTACCAACTTAGTGTTTGAAAGATTTTTTTGCCGCAATTTTGGAATTATTTGAAAGATTATTAAAGCATTCATGGTAATTTTTGGATTTTTTTTCTCAATGGGGACATTAATTAGTGATAGGGATTGGGAAAGGATTCAAATTGTTAGTGGCAACCATGTGCAGGGTCATAGTTTATACATTTTACTGAGCAAATTGCTGTGCGGGTTGCTTTATCATTAACATGCAGGTATAGGAGACTGTTGAATTATCTCATAGAATAGAAAAAATCTTTATGATACAAACAGTGTCCAAAATGCTGTGATTCAGCTATTGAAGAACAATTTGTTTAAGACTGGAATAAGGGCTGATCACAAAGTAGTTGAATTTCAAGACTCCAGTATCTATTATGTAAAAATACTCCTTTAATTTCATCGCAAGTTTTTACTTCATAACCTTGTACATATCATTTTGACATCAAATTTATTAATTTTAATACATTACATTGACATTATCATTTTTTACTCTCACATTTTGACATTCCTGTTTTCATTTAGATGTATGACAAAGTGTTTATCATTTTTGACATTCATACATTATCATTTAGTTCATGATATTGACAATATTGTCTGACATTCATGTATGCATTGTTAATCATCATTAACAAGTAGTTAATCATCCATCAGTTGTTTGTGTGTGTGTGTGACTCTGACATTACTGGGGTAAAATAAGGTAATTAGTGTGGTTCAGGTAATCTCTTTGTCAGGAAATTGATTAAAAGCTTTCGAGTTGACTGAAAAGAAGGGTAAGTCAAGATTCCTGAACAACATAATTGATTTGGGTTCTGAGATAAGGTTATAAAAGTTTGGAGACTGGTCTAAGAATTTTGTCTTATGATTGGTCAATTTTCGAAATTGAGCTCATAAGCAGCCAATCAAATTCTTGTGTTTTTGAAACTGGTCTTCTAGCTTAATTTCATAAGCCCAGGCATCAATAACATAGTTATTAATTAACTTATGACGTTTACTTTCAGTTTCTTACTGTTTATTAAATAATTCATAGTGTTTTGCAAATTTCTGTTTTATTTGTGAGTTTACGTGATTTTTGTGAAATAAGTTTTGTTTTCATATATTGATTGTATATATGGTTAAATGTAAGTTGAATATTTTACTTTTTAAAGCCCCAGTGTAGCGACTGGACACATTTATTCAAAGCATGTACCATCGTCTGCTGAACCTAGAACCAATACCCCTGATCAGGTAGTTGTAAGACCCTCAACTCAGTCTGACCAAAAGAATATTAATGTACTCAAAGATAACAAACTGTTGAATGAAGATGTTGAAAATATTACATTGGATGCAAATATTGTCATTAATGATAATAAATTTAGTAATGAAACTTCAATGAATAATAGAAAAGGTTACTTAGCAACCAATATTTCAAGGGGGACACGCCCAAGAACGGCCCCACCATCAGGGAACTCTTGTCGGAGTGTAGTTAAAATAGAAAATAAAGTAAATCAAAATGGCACCATGCCAAGCTCAGGCTCTCCTATTTTAGGACAAAAATCCACGAAAACAAGGTCAAGGCCTTCATCTGAAAGGTCAAAGTTTAGTAGTAGAGGAACTTCACGACCTGTATCAAGGGCTGGTTCTGGACTAGGTTCAAATGTGATGGGTGTTAGGTAAGCGTGTTAAAAAGCCGGGTTCAAACCTAGATTTTTATAGTAGTGCTAACATCACTGGTAGAAAAGTAGTTTTATTTTTTCAGTAATATATCACTGTAAAAAATTACAGGAAATATGTCTCCTTGTACTAAAATGTTCAAACTGCTTAATATTGCCTATGCCATCCTTTTACAGCTGATTGAGATCTTATATCTAAAGCTGAAGAACATGTTTTTCTTTTCAAAATTGTTTTATTAGGGTTAATAGCTTAACCTAACTTCTAGTTAGCATATATTTTAAATGAACTTTTAAGCAGAAAGTGCTGGTAGTTTATATTACACTTTGAGACATTGTACTAACAGCTAGAAATATTTATGGAAATGTTCAACTAAATGATGGAAATATTGGAAAGAATGGTGCCTTAATAAAGTAACCAAAAATCAATTTTTACACACCTAAATATTGTAAGATACATCTATTAATCTAAAAAAAAATTCTGCAGCTTTTAAGTACATTAACTAATTGTTTGAAAAAGAAAGTAAGGCCTTGATTGAGTATAATTTGATGATTTGTCTCATAATAGTTGTAATACCCAGTTTGTTATGATATGATTTCTGCCTTCATATGTAAAAAAGTTGATATTTTACATTTTCCCTATATCTACCTTTATAATTTTTTCCCAAAACCCGAGTATTGTGTTTGTTTACGCTATTATCCTGTAAATCCTTACTCATTTCATGAAAAAATATTTAAAAGTTTCAGACCGGTTCAAAATGTTATTTAACTGCTTACAAAGTAGACAGTGTTATAAAACTTAGTTGGGAGTTCAAATCTCAGTCATTTTTATCCTGTCATGTCATTGGTTAGTTGTAGACTGTGATCAGAAACAACTAATCAGTCGCTTGAATTCTTAGACCGGACACCAACATAAGTTTAGTAATTTCTGACCCAGGTCACTGGGTTTTAGTGCTTTATTCGTTGGTTTGGTTTTGTGGTGTGCAAGAGTAGGTAGATACAGTTTTTGAGGGAGTGACCAAAATGGAGAATTTTATATGTTTTTAATCTCTCTGTTGCCCTTCTGGTGGCTAGTCCTAGCCTTGTCTTGTATTTGTTTTTCCTGATATGGTGAAAGTTGTAAGACAGGAGATATATCTATTATGTGTACATTTATGTTTATAATTCTCATTGATCTCTAAAATGTCTTTTTTTTCGTTTTTATATCTGAAAGAAAAACCTCAATACAATTGTTAGTGAACAATTCAAATTTAATCTGTTGTGTATTAAAATAATTTGATCATTCAGAAATGGATATAAATTATTTCGTTATTGATTTTATTTATTGTGGTAATACAAGTAGCATTTAATTGACAGTAGACGGATGATAAATGATAAAAAACCGTATGCTCAAATATGACAATTAATGTTTCTACTAAATCTTGTTGGAAATAATTTAGCATCATGTTGTTTTATCAATAACAGGCTGTATATTGGTTATGTTGTGCATTTCTCTGCTGAATCCTTAAAATTTTATGTTCACCTGGTATGAAAAAAAAACTATTTGGATCGTTTGTTTGTCTGTCCGTTTGTCAACATTATCTTAAATTAAAATTTAGCTTATTGTACCTTGATGTGCTCTCTAGTGGTGTAAGAAATTGACTAGAATGTAAAAATAGATTCCTGAGAACACAACTTGTAAAAGATTCCAGTTTTCTTTGGACTTCTATGGTAAAAATGAATGTTTAAACTGTTACTCCCATGTTGGCATATATTGCAACACAACTTCTACTTTTCCATTACTGCATATTGGATTCAAACCAATTTGGCTTTTAAAGTCTGAAAATATTTCAATATTGCATAAATCATTTACCCACAAACTTAAATTTGGAACAAAAAACATCAGATAAGTGATTTAGGCTCTCTGCTGAATCTCAACTTTAGTTGAACGGCTGGTCTTGCATTATTTTCTTTGCAGACATATACTACAGTACATGTCTTTGTTTTCTTACTTTGTAGATGCTTCATGTTTTACTTTTTTCTAGTGCTACACGCTGTTTTTGTAGGAAGATTATTGATAAATTATTAGAGAACTTTACACTAAGCAAGGTGGTTCTGGAACATGACCCATACCTGTAAAATGTGTGCCCATTTTTTACATAAATGGTAAACAAATTCAATGTACTATGAACAGAACAGACTGATGCATTAGGCCACTGTTTTGTTATCTTTTGTTTCTCAGAATTTAGATTGAAAAAAATCAGGTACGGGGGAAAAGAATAAAATGACCGAACCGTGCAAATTTCAGTTTGGAATGCCATTCTAGATGCCATTTTAGCAGTGTCTGTGAAAACAACTAGACTTGATAATCAGTATATAAATTAAAGGAAAGTAGGTACCAAACAATGTAATAATGATGTTTGTATGAATGAAGTCTTTTGGTCAAAATTTCAGTTTTCAAAGTTTAGTCCTTTTTTTAGTTTTGTCAAAAAATATGGTTGACAGGTCTGAAAAACAAAACTTCAATTAACAGTGGCCTTACTAATGCCTTGAATTGGTTACTGTTTTGGCTGGATGTTGTCTGTCCCAATGCAAAGGTATCAATTTGGACTATTTTGGGGGCAATTTTTGTTTCATTCATTTAATTATGGGAAAAATGTCTTCACCTAATAATGTGGAATATGGCCTGATTTCTGCTCTGATATGGCCTAAAAGAATACTACTTTGTTTAACAATTTGGATTGTAGGGTCTTTTTTAACTTGCAGTTAACAAATCATGGCTTATTAGAGAACTTTAATGATGTAGATATTTTTTATTCTTGCTTTTAGGTAAATGCATTGGTTGATTGCTAGAATGAGAGTTTGAGGATAATTTTATTTTCATTTGTTTGATATATGTTGAAGGAGGGACCAAATTAAGAGGGCGGGGTTTTCAATAATCTTCAGACAATTAATGGGGAGCGATCTGTGAATATTTTTTGATAGTTTAAAAAATGTTTAGTTTGCATAAAAATCTACAGCATTTCATACTGTTTGGCTGGATAATTATATTTTCCTGTTTACTATTCAACTTTGCAGAACTAATCATACTGCCATTGATGCGTAGATTATTTACATGCTTATTAATCAAACATAATTTCAACAAATGTGCACTGGAGAAGGAATATTTTATTTCTGCCATTTACTTTCTTTTTTCTTTCAGATGAATTGTGTGTTGAACAGTAGTATTATATTTCATTTTGAATCATTCATGATATTTGTATACAGATCTAATTAATAATTCTTTTTATATTGAACATGTTTGTGCTGTACATTTACCTGTGTTTAATTCTTGAGGCAGGTTTATGTTGTGGTCTGAAAGTTAAGCTGCATGTTTGTCTGGTGTTGGGAACAAGTTAAAATTGCCACCAAAAAGCATATAATTTCCATTTTTCACATATAGTATCGCTAATTGGCAAAGCTTAAGTCACATATATAATTTATTGAATTTAACCCTAACTATTACTCATCTCATTTAGTGTCATGAATATACACAGCATCAACTAGTGTTAATGGATCTTTGAAAGATATTCTGATGATTTCTGTACTAGTCACAATATGTTCAATATAATTATGGTCATTTTACCAATTGGATTCACTTTTCATTACATTGAATTTTACTATTTTCGTAGAACTTTGTGATTGTCAATGCTTTATACAGTATAATTTTATATCAATTGTGGTGTATTATAATTTGTACAGTGAGACATCCATCGTATTTGTACTTCATTGTTCTATCTATAAATTCTTACATTTTACATCCACATGTAGTGATATAAAAGTTTTTTTATTAAAATTAAAAAATATATATATTTAGATTAGGTCCATGTTGTCTGATTGGGAAATTCAAATATTGTATTGATTTTGATTGGTTGTCCAAATCATATAAAATCCATTACCATTCAACTTATTCTTTTGTTAGCACTGAGGTAATAGTGTATAATCTACTTGATCTATCAATTGCAGGAGTGTTATGTCACGTGCTGGGAGAATCACACCAGCTAATACGCCTTTCCATTCACCCAGCAAGCAAACCAGACATCCCAACTACCATGTCAAATCACCATTCAAACATGCTGTCGGAAAATCAGAGCCAACTCCCGTAGGTTGATTTTAGAAATTTGTGTATAATTATCTTGTAGCATTGAATTATTTGCATGGTATTTTGCTGGCTTAGGGAGGTTGCTTGAATCGTCATTTTGATGGTCAAAGGGATACAACTCTGTTTGCCAAGCTGAGTATCTTGTTTGACAATCTATTACTTAACTTAAGGGAAGAAGTCAGTTTTATATCTGTTAGCAAAGTGGCAAAAAGATGTAACTAGCATTAAAATTATGTGCTAGATGCGGAGCACAAAGCTTTTATACTTTTAGTGTAATTTTCCGATTGATGTGACAACCGATTAAAGTTAGATGGTGTTTAATATTTTCTGATGCTTGGAGCTATTTACAGAATAATTTGACTGTATTGGTAATCCAGCTTTGATCTGGTTATTCAATGTTGCCATAGTTATAAAAATATCATCTTCAGCATGTGAGGAACACTGGTCGAGACATTTTGAACAAATTTCTGTATTTGATAACTCTGTGGTGAGGGCCAAGTAGACATTCCTAGGCCTAAATCTGTAACCTCCCTATACCACGATTATTTTCAATGTGCTTTGCAAACCGTTGAGTATGGACTGTTTTCCGATCTATCTGTAATGTCTAAATAAAATATCTGTAACCGATAATTGTCATATACCGGTATATGTACATATTTTTACATGTTTCTAGGATGGTAGGGAGACACCCTCTATGGGAATGAAGGAACGTACGGCACTGGCTGCATTTCATGTACACAAGATGTTGGCTGTCGCCGGTGAAAAAGATGCTCATAAATTGTCAGGAAGACTGAAGAAAGGGAAGTACGTGGAACATAGATTTATTTATGATAATGTAGGATTTGGTGTAACTTGTTAGCTTTTAAAATTACATGTCCACAAAATCTTTACAAGAATTGTGGTCTGAACTCCAGTTACAGATTTTGACCATATTTAATTTCTAGGATTTTTGGAGATATTAAACATAATTTCAAGGCTTACATCAGTATTGTTAACTTTCTTAAGTATTGTAAGGGGGAGCTGTATACAGTATGATTATCTAATGATTATATTACCGTTTATTTGAAAATCTGCTTCATTTAATTGAAGTATAACATTAGTATGGAGACCAACCATACGTTTATGACCTCTGACCAACCGTAGTGTGTGTAGTTCACAAGAAAACATTTGTCAATCCTATTAAGTATGCCACAGTTTCTGTCTTTCAGATTGAAGCCATTGTATCCTGTTAATGTTCAGGGACCTAGTATAAAACAATGCAGAGGCATTATTTCTGGTAAGTTTTATCTGTGACGGAACCTTTGTACATAATATTTTAAAAACTTCTCGGAGTGTATCTCTTTTTAAAACATTGAATGAAAAGTTCAGATTTCATTGAAGAAATTATCACGAGAATATTAACTATAAATCAATGATCAATAAAGTTAAATTTTACAAAATTGGATATGATTTCTGCTGCAAGAACAGTTTCTCTCAAGTTTCAAGGAAACTAGGATTTTATGTCAGTTTTTTAGGGGGGGGATTGATTTGGGGCTGAAATTTGGCCCCATTCCCGTTTCTGAAATGTATTTTTTTTCTGCTGTAATAAAAATATTCTCCCTTAGTTGAATTTTATTTTTCATTAGAGACATTTTCGGTCTAGAACATCTTTTTCATCTGTAACCATCAAGGTTCCAATCTGTTTGTAATCAAGTGTCGAAAGGTTATGTATGCTCTGTGAAATTCTTTTTCCCTTTTTTCCCTCAAGCTCCTATTTTCCCCTTTCTGGGCCCTGCCATCTTTTGCCTTACGGTGAAGAAAAAATGCTTTATGTACAAAAATAGGAAGTTTAAATGTATTGGTTTAATGAAAAATCTTTATCATCCGTTTACTTACATTTTAGTTGAATGTAATTTAAAGAAGTGTGTGACATCGCAATTGAGATGAGAACCAGATATAAGCATATCTTATTGAGTTAGACAAACATTGAATGTCAGTCAAACTTTGATAATTGATTAAAGCTGTTACTTAATGAAATTCTGAGGGAGTTAGATCTATCACATAATTACATTATTTTACTTATCTCAGAGGCGAGATCATATCAGCCATCACCAAGTCGTACTCTACAGCGTCGATTGAATTTGATAGACCAGATTCCAAATGTTCATGAATATCTGTATGAAAGACCAAGGACGGTTGAGTCGGTTCACCAGACTTCGGTTGCTTCAAGCATTGATGACTTCTATCATGATGGACCGGACACTAACAGGTAATTTAATGTATTGATTTTGCATTGATTTTTTACAAATTTTGAAATATGAATCCAAGGACTCGCTGCCCTTAAGATCTGTGAGTTCATGACCAAAAATTTGAATCCTACTTTTTGCAGCAAATGCAGAAACAAGCATAAATGTTTATATCTACCCTGCATCCATGCATTTAGAGCTAGACTGATGGTGATTGGCTCAAGTATTAGCATCCAATCAGTTTTGAGTTTACAAAAGCTAGCCATATAGTGCACTTATAAAAATATCTGCGTTAATGTGGGCAAAAATGGGCCTAGATGAAACTATTCACTAATAATTTTGTGTCCTAAGAACCCATGTATTTCTAAACATTTTGTCTATGACAATACATGTGAGTGTCTATGACTCAGTATGCTCTTATAAAAAGTCACTGATTGTTTGTAGTCAATCTTTAAAGCTGTGGTACTGGTATTCTACATGCTTAATGAAAAACCAGTGATTGTCGTATGTTATGGTCCAATATATTATTTCAGGGTTGCAAACTTTTTACTTAATTTGATTCAACCAAACTGATCATTTTTATTTCCATAATTCTATAATGTATATTGTATAATATACAATGTGATAACAGGCATTTTTAAATGTTTTTATGGCTACTCTCAATATGTTTTATCTCAATTAAGATACATTTGTAATTGTCTGTGAAATATTAGAATACATGCTAGATTAGTCTAGTTGGATATAGTTTATACCAATTTATTTTAGCTCGATTGCAAAATAAGCAATTTTGCTTATATTAATCATGCTCGAGTCCGCTTCCTGGACACTACATCAGTACTTCGTTGGAAAAATGGGATTGTGAAGTTCATGAACGAAACCCGTCGAAGCCAGGATTCGAACTCTGGACCTTCTGATCAGAGGTCTGATGCTCTACCTCTAGGCCACAAAGCCTCCCATCATGCACTTGTATGCTAATCTATGTGCTATGGACAATGCACCATTTGAATAAAAATATTTCATCACTAGATATACAACTTCACATATCATAATGAGAAGTTGTCAGTTGCTTGCATTATGCGTAGGAATGGGTAAGTACAAGTTGTATAACCAGAAGCAGTGGTTAGGTGAACTGACTATATCTAATTAATATACTGTGGATAATTGGAATAAAATAATACCATGCTAATACAACTGTTGTAATCTTCAGATGTTAAGCTTCGCCTTGTTCACCTTGATTTTTTATTTGTGTTGTAGGAGTTTACCAGATGAGATACTGTATGCTCAGGAACCTTCAAATTTGGCTCCAGAAAATACGTTTATGCCAGAGTATACCCAAGAAGGTATATATATGGATATATCATTTTTTCAACTTTGCATGTTTGATGTAAAACTATTCTTATTCAGAATTTTGACTAAGGTGATTAACGTGATGGTGGTTTGAACTGACTATTGCAATTAGTTTGTAAAAATAGTTTCACTGAGAATTGTTTTTGGTGTACTTCATTTTTAAGTTCTGTTTCTTGATTAATATCAATTTAGTAATATGACAGCTTTGAGTTGTTTCCTTTTATTTATCAACACTGAGTTTTGATAAAGATGCAGATTCATTAGTTAATTAACTAGATTTAGTTTCTGTGTAATCTTTTTAAAAATTTTAGTTTTACGTTGTGCATTGTTCGTAGTGAATTGATCTTTACAATGCAATATATTGCTCTGAATTGTAAAGATAATGAATGAAAGAGTGACTTCTAAACAAAAGTTCATTCCCCCCATCTGATTTACTCTAAATTTGTTGAAATATTGCATGTGTAGGAACAGGTTACTGGTTCTTAACCTATGACTGATGGACTTACAGCAACACTTCATTGAACTTTTGTTAAAGAACTGTGAAATTAAGTGTTTATAACTGTTCATAAAATTAGACTGGCATTACAAATTATTTTGTTCTAATTCAGATTTGATTGGAAGCCTTCAAGCTATGGGTGTTGATGAAACACCAAGAATGTTTGCGACTGAAATTGGAGTCAAAGATGCTGATGATGTCACGACAAAAACTGACGTCACTGTATCTGATAATGTACAACATGAACTTCATGTTAGTGAATCTGTTGAAGAAATGAAAGATACTCAAGATGCAACTGAACAAAAGAATATAAACAATAATGATACTGCTGATATGGAAAGAGAATTGCCGACTAGTGGATTTGATGGAAAAAATAGGATTGGAAGTCCATCCAAGTCTGTTCGATTTGCTCAAAGTAATGAATCTAAAAACAGTAAAGAAATGAAACAAATGAGAAATGAGACTATAGTTAAACAGCAGAGAAATGTTAATAGTGCTGGATCTAAAGGTGGTCATCATATTGATGATGATGAAGATGTTGATAAAAAAGTGATTGAAACTGTAAGTAAAAAGAATAAGGAAAATTCTAAAGTAACCTGTAAATCTGAAGACATTGATGTGATTAAAAAGAAAGATGATGATGATGAAAATAATGATAGGGCAAAAGATGGACCTAATGGAAATGTTGGCAATACTGATATGCCTAAAACCTCAGGTAATCAAACAACTGGAGAGAAAGGTAACATGAAAGAAAAAAGTTCTGACAAAACTGGATCAGAATCAAAAGATAGTGGAACTAAAAGGGCCTTGAGTTCATCTCAGAATAACTCTGCATCTAGGCCCTCCCATAGGTCAAGGTCACAATCAAGGGAGAGAAGTGGCCAAGATTCATCAAGAAAATCTCAAATACGCAAATCTCAAACCAGTACTAAAACATCTAAGACTAAAAAAGTCTCAACTAGAAATAGCCATTGCTCTAGATTTGAGCAATCTCAAGCCAGTAAGCAACATATAAATAAATTGGAAGTGTCATCTGTCATACATAGTAATGGTGTTAGCACAAGCTTAAGGCCTGAAAGTCCAAAAAGAAATAGAAGCAGATCAAGCAGTCCTAGCAGACAGAGAGATCAGTGTTTCCAATTCTTTGCACCTATGACCCGACCTTGCTTTGAAGCACCTGATGATTTTGATTGTTACCATAACAACAGTCAACGGTCAAAGGTTAAATTTTTGTTAGAGGGTGAAGAACCAGAACTAGAAACAATATTTATTGAAGATGATAATGATGTGGGTATAAAGACAGATAAAGAAATAACATATGATGTTCTTGATTCTGAAATTGATATGTTAAGAACTGCGATACAAAATTCATTAACATCTAATACGGAGGCAGTTGAAGAAAATAATACTGAAATAAATGAACAAGAGGAGACAGAGTCTGAATCTGACAGTGAAACTGGCACTTTGGAAGTGGATACTGAAAGAGAAGATACTTTTAGGGGAGATTACTCCAATCTTTTGGAGAAATATCGTCAGAAATGTATGGAACGAAGCGAGACATTTGGTGCTATTAGTGCAACCCTAGTCACTCCTAGAGACTTTAAAACAAAGAAATCAAATAAATCTGAGGTAGTGAAGCATCGTAAAGGCTCATCAGTTGTGCTGAGTGAAATTGGAAATGAAGATGCTGGAAATGAATCTGATGGTCAACCCAAGGTCGTACATCTGACTGCTTTAAGTGACAGTGGTCATGGCTCGGCAGATAATCTTTCGGAATTTTCTCATTCAAACAGCAAAGTGAATGTCCCAAAACTTGAGCTTGGTGGAAGTACTAGTGATCTTGGTATGGATACAAGCAGAAGTGATGTAACTGTAACCAATGACAATGCTGATGTTGCTGAGGCAACCAATGATTATGTTAATGGAGAGGAAGAAGATGGGAAAAACCTTCTAGAAATTGTCTGTGATCAGTTGACGACACCAGTCTTGCAAGTGAGTATAAGATGATTAATACATGATTAACATGACCAAAAAAATATAAAGAAATAATAATAAGTTCCTATGTGTTGATAAAGTATGGACAGGAGTGCCACTGTACATGAATTCCATTATGAGTGTGTAGAACATGTGATTTAATGATTTATAGTGAAATGACTGACTATGTAAGACAGCAGTATTGTTTAAATTCATGGAATATTTTTCTGTTTAATCATAAGTTGTGAAGGTATCAGAAATTTTACAATCTTATCAGTTGACGATATTTCTTTTTTCGTTATCAAATTAATCAATGTTAATTTTGGGTTTACCATTTGTAAATTATTTGAGATCTTATTGGTGTGGAGGAGTTCATAATGTCTGCTAGGTCTGTATCTGATTGATATCACTACGCATGTGCACTGACTAGTCTGATCATGAAATACATACCGCTGTTAAAATAGCAGGCCTTTTTTGCCATTTTTGGGTCTGCTCTTAGGCCCTGTCCCCAAGTAAAAAAAATATATATTTTTCCCCATTGAAAAAAGAGAAATATCTGCCCATAATTAAAAACAATTGAAATTGTTCCTTCATCATATACTTAAAACTATTTTCCCGTGGAATTAATCGTGTAAGATATTGTGTTAAGTGCTCGGTAAATATAGAATGGTTTAGACATAACTTTGTGTATTGTTCTTTCATGATTATAAGCCTTTGATAATTCCCCAATTTGGTGCTTCATGATGCAAATTTCCCTATCAAAGGGACCTGATACCTGTTCCCCTTAACCATAAACAGGGCCATATAGATTTAAGGATATCCTTTGAAGATAAACTCATATGTTGTTTGTTTGAAATTTGTATGTTTTTTATTATGATTTAGGCCCTTAAAGCTAAACATATAAGTTTGTGAATATTACACATATGTGTACATGTATTTAAATATGACTCATTAGGTGATTTCAACAGCTTCGTGGCCGCATACATACATATGCTTTATTCCTAACATATTGAAAATATGAAACTAGACTTTGTGCATATTATAAATGGAATTTATTTGTATCAAAAGTTTTATCAATTTTCAGGAAAAGCCAATGAAACGCAGAGAGTTGTAAGTATATATTATAAATGTAATATAATAAAATCAGTCTATCTAATCATTTTAATGTAATAAATGACAATTTTTTTTATAAAATCTACATAACATATAATAACAATATCAGATTAATATTAGCAAGGTTAAAAGTTTCCCGGAATTTTCCAGAACCTCCGGTTTTTCCCAGGTCCCAACCCAACAGGATTTTATTGTTTCCGCGGCACACTGTGGTTAAGATTTCTGGTTTTTTGAAAATTTTCAACTTTCACCCATTTATTAGATCAACAGATAAGAGAATAATCTATACAAATTATTACTAAACAGTCTTTAAGATTTTAATGGTTAGTAATGATGATGTTGTAGTTGGTTCTCAGCTTCCTGCGTTGAATGAGAGGTAACTCTTGAAGCTGTACATTCTTACTCCTAAGTTGGCATGTAAAAGTGATCAAATTTTGTTGGAGAAATACATAATTATGCTTCGACTATTTAATATTTAATTGACTATTTGATAAAATTCATGATTTACAACATAGATACTTAGTCCTTGAATTATAAGTTTTAAATGCCAGTTTCTCAGACTTCTCAATACTGCTGGGCCCAATTGTATAAACATTGGTTAACTTTAACCAAATGGTTAATTTAACCCAAAGTTAAATTTAACCATTTTGGTTTACTAACCATTAAAAAAATCATTTAAACATTTAAAAAGGGCTGTCATTTTGGTACTGGTTACCAATTATGTTAAGATTAAACCAGCATCTTAGACTTGAGTAAGATTTTTTTCAGCTTTAACAAAAACAAAATTTGGTTAAATTTGAACAAAATTTTCTACAACAGCTAACTGAACGTTAAACCAAAATTTTAACCAAAACTCTGATTTAACCCAGTGGTTAAGTTAACCAATGATTATACAATTGGGTGCTGGAATACTTGTCTGACATTTGGTCAGGCAAAGATAGAATTTCTGTCTGACCAAATGAAAATTTGTCTGACTGAATATATTATAAACAAGTGATAAATGCTGTAGATCATGCTTGACTGCAGGACATCTGGTTCAGTACTTGCCGAAAAGTTATTGGACCTGCTTGAAATTCGCCTGACATGTCTGACTGTCTGGCAACTTTCGGGAAGCCTGGTTTCTAGTGAAATCATTTTGAGATTCTATCTTGACTTTTGTTCTTAGATCCTTATTGTGCTGTTAAAATCATTCAATGTTTCAAACTGGGAATTGTTCTGACAGAAAATCATTTTTAGGGATTTTTCATACACTGTGGAGGGCTTTAATGATAACTACTTATTGACTGCATGTAGCTATTAATTCTCTTCATTTGTCACAATGATCAATTTTTTTAATCCTTACTTATCAAAAAGTCTTACAGTTATAAGCCTAGACTCAATATCAGTTACAAAACTGGTGTTCAGGAAACTAGTTTGAGTATGCAGTTGTCTGATTGATCAGTTTCGAAACTCAGTTCTCCATTGACCAATTGGAAGCTTGAATTGTAGACTGGTATCTAAATTCGAATTGAATAAGTTCAGTCTGATATAACTTTGTCTGGACTGAAAATAATATTAAGGAATTACACATTGGAACCAGTAATTATAATATTAGAATGTAATTAATTGGATTAATTGAATCAAGATCCATGTACGCTCGGTTTAGCATTTTAATAACTTGAACATAGGATTACATGTATTTAGTTTAATCTTTCGTATGCTTGTTTTGTATAACAGTGTCAGACAAATGCAGAATTGCATGTATTACATGTTTGTAAAATTTTGGCTGGATTTGTTGTAATTTCTTTTTGAATTTTTGGTGGCAATCTGTGTGAAGTGGAAATTAGAGAAACATTGAATTGTTTCATTATTTATTCAAAGAATTTTGGATTTTACATTAAAAGTTGTTGGAGATTTTTTTCATTTTGCTGCAGAGATATATTTTATGATTGATACAATATGATTTTTTATTCAAAGCTATTGTTTTTCATGCTGTAATGTAAAAGAACCATTTGCATAATTTTGTGCCTCGGCCTGAAAATATACCAAAACTAAACAAATGTAAAAATGTTCAGTGACTGATCACATACTTTATGACCAGTCTAGCATTACATTGACTGTGTCCAACCTCTGTTTCATAATGTATCATGGTATAAATGCATTCTTGGACTGGTTTCCAATCACACTGTCATGATCTCATGATTTGATATTAATGGTTTGGCTAAAAAATAATGTAACATAATTTGGATGAAAAATGCAGCTAAAATAAGTTTTTGTCTGTTCTTCAGAAGTTTTTTTTGTGGAGTACATCATAAAATGAAGTTAGGAAACACAATCTAGCTTACTATACATAAAACTAACCTGAACTAAATATTTCTCCTAGAATTAGGCAGATCATGTTAAATCAAAGAAAAAAAAGGTGAGTTGCTTCTATGAACACATAATCAAATCTGCAACATTTTTTGGGCACTTGTTGTTAATCAAATTAAGCTATACTCAGCCCAGAATCTTGATTGATTTTAATCACTGGTTCAACATGTTTGGGTTAATGCAAAAAGCGGGGCCTCAACTCTTAAGTTTTAGTTACTTTCATTACAGTGAGAGTTTAAGTCCAGGTAGGTCCTCAAATTTTAAGTTTCAGGGAAAACTTAAAATAACAATTAAGGGTCAGGGCCTAAGTTATGACTTTTTTTTGGATAATCAGAGTGGTGATTATTTTTATGAATGGAATTGGGGCCTCATCTTTGAGGATAATGGAACTCTTTAAGTGTGAATCTAAGCTTATGGTATGTTTTATCTTGAATTGAACTTGATGAAAACTTCCAGTTTTGATTATATAGTTGCAGATTTGATTATGATAGGAAATCATAAACTCTTAGTAGCTATCTCTTAGTGTTTACTGTCATGTATATTTCTACTATATAGAGACCTTAGTTTGCATGATCATAGTTCAGTCCACTTAGTTTTTTAAGCTTACCTGAGCATGAAGGGGAACAGCCATTATGATGGCTCCTAAACTCGAACATATTTATACTGTCTGTTGGTTGTGGAGATTTCAGGTTTACAGATTAATTAGTTAATTAATTAGTTATCTGATTAAACAACTACCAGATACATTGCCAGGTTTGTTAGAAAGTCAGTTTAATATTTATGAATCATTTAAAATTGTTCTCTTTCATTGAAGTTCGAGGTCTTGACTTTTTATAATTGTTTGTCTTGCATTTATACATACATAAATCTTTGTGTTGTGATTTACTTTAGAAACTTTTCTCATATTATAAAATATTTACATTCCACACATTTGTGTTCTTGTAGAATGCCACAGTATTTTATAATTTATCTATCTTCTTCTTTTGTTTGTTTGTTTTTTTGCAGCCATATTTTCTCAATACATAAGCTATTTAATTATTTTGGCATTCTTATATTGTACTCATATTTTCTTATTTTCTTTACATTATTCCTTAGTTTCTTTGTCACTCATTGTAGTGTGAGATCACATTACTAAGATTGTCACATGACATGATGATGTTTTTTAAGAAAGATACGAAAATGTGAAATTAATTTTTTTCACATCCAAAAGAATGAGTTTGGAAACCAGTTTTGTATCGAGGCATGTCATCGGTCAATTTTAAACTTGATTTGCACAACAATGAATCGGACGGTCAATTTTTCATGATTGGTTTCCAAATTATGATAGGTGCAAATACAGTCTTGTATCAAATGATGTTTATTCTGTCATTCAGATTCATTATGCAATGAAACAATGTAAATTCTTATATACCGGTATATAAATGTGATACACATGTACTTCTTAAGTACATATATTCCTGTAGAGTTCTCCAATTTTAAATGGTGATGTGTAGAAATGTAGCTAATATGTTACTTCTTAATTGGACTATTTGCTTTTTAGATTTTCCTTTCCTCGTGTCCTATGCATCTATTTTCTGTAATGTTTTGATCCATATTTAAAAGTGGAGCAGTCTATTTTCTGTAATGTTATGATCCATATGTAAAAGTGGAGCAGTCTATTTTCTGTGATAAAAAGTTATTTCAAGTCAGAATTGATCTTATAATCACTGTTTTTAAACTAGTACAGTTGTGTATTAAAGTTTTTGTTACTATAAACTAGCCTATAATTTCTATAAATGATCATGAACAATCTAACGGTTAGTTTGTTCAGTTGACACAGTGCCTTATGAGATGTGGGGAATGAAACCTAGATGAGCAGTTTGGCAGTTACCTGCAGGATGAGGGCAACAAGAGCCTTGTACTGGTTAGGTAACCCAGGAGCACTGGTTAGGACAACTGAAGACCTTCTTTAAACAAGATGGTGATGAAAAATAGTGCTGTACTCAATACATCCAAGTTTAAAGACTGACAGCACTATGATTATATATAATGTAAACATTGGGTTTTATTACTTCAGGGAGGAAGATGTCTCCAACTTGCAAGTTATTGCCACGACAAAGTCAATCTCCAAAAACAGGTTTGTTATCAATATACATATACAGTCAAACCTGTGAACAATGTCCACCTTTGATAGAGAAATATTTGTGCACAACTAACTTTACTCTGGGGGTGAATTTTGTTAATTGTAACAATATTAAGGGGCCTCTGTGGTCAAGTGGTTATGGTCTCTGACTAATTGTCACTAGCCCCTCACTGCTGTGAGTCTGAATCCCGCCCCGGATCAGACTAATTTCTCACGTGAGGCAGCTGACCAGCTAGCTAGACAGGAGGTCACTGATTCCATTAAGGTGTACAACTGGGGATTTTCCTCCACCGCTTAAGCTTGAAAGGTCTCAAAATGACACTGGCTGTCAGTGTGACATTGTAACCCATACAACAGAGAATAAGTGTGGCTTTTAACTCAAGTTTGACTGTACATTTTTGCTATTTGATACTCTATTCTTCTTTTATAGTTACATCAAGAACATTACATGGAATTTTATTACAAGATTTATTTAGTTTTATGAAAGCTGTAAAAAACAGTCTTTGCCTCTCAAACAATACTGTCACTCTACACTTATCATTGTTCATTTTTAAGACTCAAGGAGTCAATGAAATTGAAAGACCTCCTTGAATAACTTAAGTCTCCAGACTTGCAAATATTATATTTCTTGTTTTAGGCTTTATTTTCATGAGCTAACTTATTGCAGTTATAATCTTGTAATCATGAATCTTATGATTGTCGCAACTTTTTCAGCAAAAAGGGATCCAACAGCACTACAAGGGCTCCTTTTCCACCCCTTTGTTTTACCATCAATGCTCGGCCACCTAAAGGTTATCTCTACTACTTTGCTTATGGTCCAGATATGAATCCTAATAGGTAACTTTTGTCTATTCATGTTTATAAGGATTTTATGGTTCAAAGCAAAGATATGAAGATTTTGCTCGGTCTGCCTGTGTGTCCGTCTGTCTGTTTTTTTTGATTGTTTGTTCTAACTTCCGTGCTTTTGTTATTTCTTAAACAATATAGGAGCTATTGATCCATGTCAATCTTTAGGATGTGACATGCTTTGTGTTAGAATCAGACCTACTTCTACATTAATTTAAGGTCACAATCAATGACAATCAGTAGGACATACACCACTAAATGTTTTAACATTTTTTTCAATTTCAAATACTTTTATTGATCTTATATCTATTTTGCAGGTTTGGTAGTTATATTCAGAGAGAAGTAAAAGACAGATACTGGGGACTTCTGTTTGGTTTCAATCTAGTTTTTAATAAAAGAGGTATGTACCACAATAGATTCATTGTCATAAATGTGAGTTTAGAAACCAGTCTCCTTATGCTATAATTCTATTGGTGAATTTTATAATTCTATCTAAAGATAACCAGTCATATGTCAGAGATATTAGACTGGTCTACGAAACTAAGATTTGTATTCTTGAAACATTTTTCTTAGTGTGATCTGAATAAATTTCAGTACGACTTGGAAAAAATTGAAAAATGGCTGACTTGATATTAATTTATCGCTCTTTTATCTACTAGTAGCTATACTTCATGACTTCATGTTAATCAGGTGTACTTATAATAATCAAAGTTGTTATAATTAAGACTCTCATGATTTACAATCACATTATTCCTGCAGCATAATTGATCTGTTCTTCTATTTGAATGTTTAACTGTAGTATTTATTCAACCAAAATACTTTGAGAATCAGATTGACATATCAGCTTGGAGACTGTTCTCTAGTTTTCTCACCCTTGGGCTCGAACTTTGAAACTTAACCCTTTGCCTCATAAACATATTTTGGACTCTTCCAAATTCAAAGAAAATGTACAACAACAATTTGTTTCATAAAACTGGGTTATGTCTTTGTGACAGAGTGTGAAACATTGTGACAAAGAAGCCATCATCTGTTACAAGCAATGGCTTCCTTTGCCTCAGTGTTCTCATAAGTCATGTGATGCAGCTGTGGGAAAATGTGGTATTATTAGGTAAAGGATTTTTAAGGTTCATCTCATAGCTATAACCTGTCTTATATTTCAGGAACCAGTGAGGAGGCTGGAGGGTTTGCTAACATTGAGTTCAACCCAGTACGTTCTGTTGAGGGTTGTATATATAAGATTACACAGCAAGAATTACAAGTGTTAGATAAATGTGTCGGGTACCCGGAGGTTGGTTTTCTCCTGAACTTTTTTCTAAAACAAGTGTGAGCTGTCTGCAGACCAAAGGCAGCTTATTTTGGCAGCATGTGAATCTCACACTGTCCATTTGATTTTATACTGTTCTATAATGAATTGACAACTTACGGTCATGTAGCGTGCATCTCCAAACACACAATCCAACTGCATATCATTTATAGTATCATGTAGACGTTGTAACTCACCTATCTGTATCCCTGTATATGATATGTGTACACTTACCCTGCATCAGAAAATGCTGATTTTTAGTTGTGGCTAGATGCTCAGAATGTAAGTTACAAAAGCTTGATGCTACATAATTGTGACTAACTTGTTCATCGTCATACTTTATCTACCTCTGCTGAGAGTGAAAGTTGGTCCCTGCACTTGGTTTAAACACACCAACTATTCTTACTGATAATTGTAAGGTAAAACCTCATCCCTGGGATTGTTATGTTTTGTGTTGTTTATATTAATCATACAATTAATGGTGTGAACCCAGTTTGTTAAGTTGTTGGAATATTGATTAAAGTTGCATGTTGCATTTTCTAGAAATCCTGTTTTTAAACTTACCGATACATTCTTTATTATCAAATCTATCTACTAAATTAGCTGATAAATACCCTTTAAAGTTATTGTCTTTTTTTGCATCCTGGATTACACTTCTTGCTACTACATGTATATTCTATTTCAGCATTATCAACATTTAATGTTACCTGTATGGTTATCTAACAGTTCCGAACCAGACGGTTTGGGTGTTGCTCAGTACTGTGTCCCAGCTCTTACATTTATTGCACAAAACAAATGGACAGAAACAGGTAACCAGTCAATCATTTATTTCATTTTATGATAACAGGATTGGTTATAGTATTAATGTTAGAATTAAATTATACTCACAAAAAACAATAGGACAGTGGATTGACTTACAAATTAATGAAATTTAGTGTCTTTTATGAATTTGATTTAAAGTATAGTGTGATTTGTCTGTGTTGATGTTTTTTTGATGACTGACAGCTATTGAGGTCTGTACATGTTTTTGCAGCATACAAACACATTTTCCAAACTTAACAGGCTTATCACTCAGCTTGTTGAATTGTTTCCAGTTTTCAAATGTAATTTAAAAAAAACATTGATTCTTGTCATGTGGCAAGAAATTATGCTTTAACAGCATAATTTAAAGTTTGACTGCATGAATTCCACCTAACTTCTAAATGGCCTTATTTAGAAACAATGTGGTATGTGAAGGAATGGGTTAGTACTGAATGAGGATTTTAAGGGAGTCGTTGGATCTGTGCTAAACCTGAAAGTTTTATCATAGTATCCCAGATAATCCTTTATATATGTTACAGAAATTCTTTATATCTTAACTTTTAAATGTATATCAATCCTACTTTCATAGCTTTGTATGACCCAATTGACGAGCTTCTATCAATCAAAATAAATGGATGAAAACCTTGTTTCAGAAATTAAGCAGTTGAGTTTCTAAAATGCCTTTTTGAATTGGAACAACCAAGAAATCATATCATAATGCTCTTTGAGTTTTTATGCTCAGACCTCCCTTGAGACAGAAAATGGACTGGCTCATGTTCTTAGGCAGATTGAAATGGATCAGTCCATTTTTTGATGTTTTGAATTTTTTTATTTTACGTCAATTTCATACGTTTTTTGTGCCATCTCACATTTTTTGTCATGCTTGTCTCCCTTGAGGTTCAGTTTAATGGCCTCAACTTAAAATGATTTATTGCATTGAAAGGCCCTCCAGAAAAATGGTTTGTTTATAGCTCTACGATACATGAGTACAATAATATCGAATTCTGATCACTTTTAGACTATTAGAAGTTGAACAAATTTTTATTGTGCGATGTTGTCATGGAAATGTTTCATTTTTTTGCTTCCAGGGAAACCTTTGAATTGTGACTACGCATTATCTCAGTGTATTAAAAGTGCTGATTTGGTTACCACTGAATACAGGGATTCCTTGAAAACCATGGCAACCCAACAACCAATTACAGCATGAGAAGAATTTCATTTGGACTTGATGATTTATGATACCTCTTAATTTGTTGTAAAAAAAGCTTGGTACAATTTGTACTGTTATAGTGTATTTGATGTGTAAAATGTTCCTTAAAGTTTGTGATTTTTGAAAATATTTTTTGATATTTGTGTAAAAAATTCTGTGTGGTTTCAAATCTCATCTGTAATGTGTAAACCAGTCTTCATTTTGTAGAACCAACAAATGAGTTGTATCTGATTCTGTTGTCTTAATATTGACATAATCTTTATATTGAGATGATCTTAATATTGAGATAATCCTAATATTGAGCTGATTCTAATATTGAGATAATCCTAATACTAAGATCATCTTTATATTGAGATGATTCTAATATTTAGATAATCCTAATATTGAGATAATCCTAATATTGAGATGATCTCTATATTGAGATGATCTTTTTATTGAGATAATCCTGATATTGAGATAATCCTAATATTGAGATAATCCTAATGTTGAGATGATCTTAATATATTGAGATGGCTATTGTAATGAATTGGTCACAAAGTGAGGTTTAACTGTACAAGCAACTGCTGATATCAGGAAAGTTAGTCTTGTTTCTTTCAGTATAGAAGAGAAGAAGAAGTATCTGATTTAAGACAAACAACACTTAGAATTAGATAAACTTCTTCCAGCCTCAAATTATGGATTTTGTTGTTTAGCTCATTGTTACTTTACCAAAAACATTTAGCTTGAAAAATTTAAAGAACATTGTAGTGTTAAAAGTTTTAACAGCTTTCAGAGCATATAATATTATGAAATATAGTCTTTGTGATAACAAGATTATAGAATGATGTCACATGGTCTTGAGATTAAAGTATTGTTGTTGTTGTTTTTTTCAATGTGAAATTCATGTGTGATTGTAAATTGGTGCAAATGTATTCATTTATATTGCTGACGAAGCATGCTAATGAAAATTTACTCATTAGAAATAAAAATACATTTTAAATGTTATAAAATATTCCTATGTTACTGTTACTGTGATGTAGGCCCCTTATTTTACCGTATGTATTGTCTAAAACAAGCCTAATCCCTTTTCCTAATCCTGAGATTGTTGAATATATTTTTACCCATTTATTTCAGTAACTATGACATTGCTACCATTTAAAAAATCAGAAAATTCACAAAAGAAGTTTATTTTTGAAATCTGCCTATAAATACCGCCTTTATGACAGTCATAACTGACCTTTGTCTTTCATTAACTTAAACTTATTATAGAAACAGACTGTGGTAATAAAACGAGCAGTAAATGGAATCTTTTCTTTTGTTAGATAAGATTTAGACACCGGTGTGTGTGTAATATAATATAGTGATAATTATTTATGCCTTTATTGTAGCAAGCATTTATTTTACTTTTTTTGGAGGTAGTTCGGCTAAGACTTGAACTCAGATCACAGGATTCAGAGTTAAGTGCCAACAATTACACATCCTTGTCACAAAAAAAACAGCATTCATTCTATGAAGGGTATGAATGATTATCACTATAATTTTAATTATACATTTGATGGCTAACATAAAATATATGTGTGCATTCATATTTTGTTGGAGTTTGGTACAGCTAAACCTGTGAACAAAGGCCACTAACGGGAGAGGAGTAACATGGCCTTTATGCTCAGGTAACCTTTATTTAGAGGTTATATTAGCCTATTTTATCTAAAAATGGTGTTCTTATTGTGGCCTGTGTACACAGGTGGCTGTTAGGTCTGTTTTTTTTTATTATTTTGAATTTTACATTTGTCTGTGATAAATTATATTCCATACTGCTGTATTGTGTTGTGGTAGAGATGTGATACAAATTATGTTGTATTTATCTAAAATGTATTTGTACCTAAAACATGAATAACATGTTGTTATATGTTGTTTTTCAATCCTTTGTAGTGCTTGAATGTTTTCTATGGCATTCACCCACAGGTTGGTTACAGCAGTTTGATATATTAAGAATACACAATATTACACTGGTACATTACTATTTAAATTTTTGTGGTAAATCCCTGAAGTACAAATTACTTCACTGCTGATATAAAATGTTTGCTGCTGAAACGTTGTTTATTTGTTAGCACTTGTTTAGACACTTAGTTCACCTTACATGAAATGCATCATGGGATTTTTGGTTTTCAAACATGACATACATATGAGGCTTCACTTTATTTGTATTTTTTTTTTAAAAATTGAAGTACAGTCTATTCTCAATATTTAAACCACTATTTGGACCCAAAAAGAAGCAGTCTCAACATTGAGGTTGTCTGATTATCAAGTCCAAATATCGAAGAAATATAGAAAGCTAGTTCATAATTAAGTGATCATTATAATGAGGTGGTTTAATTGAGGTTTTACTGTATATTTCATTGCCATTTCGATAACAATATGATGTAATTTCAGTTGGTCACTATTCCCTGAAATCTTATAATTTTTAACTCCGAATTTATTGATAAGCCACAAATTATATGATGTATCTAATGTCATGTTATATAGCTATTTTTGATAAATTACTGTATTTACAATGCAGGTATATATTTTATTGTTTGTTATGTTTGAGTACATTGTGGTAGATATGTATAAAAAATTGACTTTAGATTTATTATATATATAATAGCCGTTGTTGTTGAGTACTTTTCAGATGTTTTTCTATATGTGAAATAAAACCAGTAATATTGTAGTGTGTTCTTCTATTTTTTATTTTACCTGGGCCATTTGTACCTTTAATATATCTTGTAGTTTTCCCAACCATGAACTCTACAGCTTGTAATGCGGAAGTTGGCCATTTTCAGATACAAAGAAAATACTGCAGTGGTTCACAGGTTTTTAACATTAATATCCTCAAAGTTTATAATAGTCACCCATTTTAACGTTAATAACCTTAAAGTCTATAATAGTCACCCATTTGGCATTTTACTGAATGTGTTACTGTTAACTTTTTGTTTTGTCAAAATCAGTAAACAATTTTTCAAGTAGGGGAAATTTGAATGAGTCGGTCACATAACTGTGAACCAATGATTAGGACAATACAACTGTATACAACACAATACTTACTAAACTTGCACTATACCCCAGTTTACACAGTGACACTTGCTATTCACAATACTTATTGTACACGTTACAAAATACTGTTGCATGTAACATACAAGTGCACATAACACAATATCAATACACAAATCACAATACCAGTGCACTTGACACAATATCCATAACAATACCAGTGCACACAACACAATACTGGTGCACATAACACAATGTCAATGCAATTATACCACTGCACATGACACTATACTAGTGCACATACCACAACACCAATGCATATGATACAGTGCAAAATGCACATAACACAGTACCATTGCAGATAACTCTATACAAATGCTCATAACACAATACCAGTGCATATAACAGGATATAAATGCACATTACACAATATTAGTGCACATAACACAATATCACTGCACATAACACAGTACACATTGTGCATGTAACACAGGACCAATACACATAACACAAAACCCGTGCACATAACTCAGTACAAATGCACATTATACAATACTGTAACAGTATTGTATATATAATATATGTATTTATAATAGTTTGTCTGCCTGTCTGCCCGATTAGCTCAGTTGATAGAGCAGCTGACTTGCAAGAAGAAGGTCGCAGGTTCAAGTCCCGCACAGGGAAGTTTATTTTCTGCCTCCTATTACATTGGTGCCGTGAGTGTGTGGCTAGCCTTGGAATCCTAGAGCTAGGATAAAGCAAAGGCTGGGTTAGCTTAAAGAACCTGTGGTTGTCGCTTAATAATTAATTAAAAGGAAGGAGGAATGTAACAATATTGCATATGTATTTATAATAGTTTGTCTGCCTGTCTGCTTGATTAGCTCAGTTGGTAGAGCAGCTGACTTGCAAGCAGAAGGTCGCGGGTTCGAGCCCTGCATCGGGAACTTTATTTTCGGCCTCCTATTACAATACCAATGCTCATAATCATCTCTGATCTTTAATTTCGATTTTTTTACAGTTCGAATTCGCCTTTTCCATTTTCTTTATTGCAAAAACTAACATTTCTACTTTATTGCTTCGTACATATGCAACATGTTTCAAGGGAAGTAACTCTGTTAGTCATATTTGAGTACAGAAGAGGCACGCTTCATAACAGGTGCCCTGACGTCACTAATCCTAATTTGGAAAAGTGTCAATTACCGATCATAACACATGCAAGTAGAGGGTAAAACATGTACTTTGTTTTCAATTTGTGTACGTAATGACAATAACAATAATAAATACTAGTGAACGCGTGAGTAAAATTGTCACTGGATTATACTGATGGATATCTTCAACGCAGATTGTGTTCGCCAGTTGTGACCGCGCTGTTTTGGAATTGACCCAAAAAATCGGTATTTTGTTTATTTTGCAAGTTCGGCTCCATCTGTATTGAGTTAAAACATGATTGCAACTTTGTTTACATTTTAAATTATTGTATTAATAGGTCAAATATGTGATATAAATGTTATTTCAATGACTGTCATTTCTTCTTGAGGATCGAGAATGAGTTTATTTATGGAATTTCGCATCATAGGAATCTTGTTATATAGTCGGCCATTTTTTTCGCGACCTGATTGGGTCAAAGAATTTTGTAGGGCACACGATATGTTACTCACCCCTAGTTAATTTTACGCGATTGTAGAGCGAGGTCATATCTCGTGCCCTTGCTATTTGTTGGGAGTTGTTAACGCGTAAAGTTTAACATTATGTGATAAGATATTTATGGTACGTCCTCATTATCATGTTTTTATTGATCATTGATCTGTATTGAGCGGCGTAATTTTGTGTATTGACTCGGTGACCTAATCGATACGGATTTTTGTGTTATAGTTTTAATGTTTGCATTCTTTTGAATTGCGTAGATTTGAAAGTGTTTGATGATATTTAAGTTTTAATGGATGTTTATTTTCTGTTGGTTATATCGGATTAAAGACCTGACTTTGAATTTGGAGTAGTTAATAAATTTTACTGGATGGGGGTAATTTCATATCTTGGGGTTAATTCAGATCTCTCTACAATATTTTAATTTATAGTTGCTTTTGAAAATATGCGACGTTTATAAACTTTGAATGGAATTTTAATCATGTTGTAAAAATTAACTCAGGATTATCGTTTAATGCGGTTGGTAGTTTATTATTGGCTTAAAAGTAAACTTGTACGATTTTTTCTAGTTGAATGTGATTTATTAGATTTAAGCTTGGCTTTAAACTGTAATCTGATAGCTTTTGAAGTATTTATCAGATAAAATTTATGAATGAAGCTTATGTTTTTTTCTTATGAGTGAAAGTTTTTTATTTTTATTGTGGCTGTATCATATGGTACTTGCATGTTATATTTTTTGCTTTATTGTGTGTAAAAAAAATTATGGAAAGGTTGAATAATGCTTAGTTGTTGCACCAGTGAATTATGATGATTTTTTGATGAATTTACGTATTAAATTAAGTGATTTTATGTTCTGAGTATACTGGTCAAACATCAATTATTTACTGAGCTTCGACCAATTTTTATTGTGTTTTTAAATTGAGTTTTATTATTTAAAATGATTATATACTCACAAAAATGAATTATTATATGTTTTATTATTTCCATGAAAACAAATGAATCTTTGTTATTAGATGTTTAATTATGACATCAGGTTATTTATTTATTTAATTATTTCCACTTTGCTTTTGGATTGTTTAAAATATGTTCTTTATTCCTTAATAGTATTAGCAAAATATTTATATTGCTTTGATTTACCTAATACCTTAAAGTCTTGTTTATCTCAATTTAGGGCAAATTAGATGAATGTTATACAAATATTATTATTAAACAAGATAATCTATTTCATAATATTATTTTAATATTGTGCAGTACATCAATATTGGCCAGTGATCCAGAACTGGTAACATTCATATCTAGGCTAATATTGAATGACCTGTTACTTTTCTCAAAAAACCCACATGGTCTGATATATTGATGATTATTACTGTTACATATCATTAGGCATATAAAAGAAGACCTGGTTTCAGCTAAAATATTGGGTTGGTTTGTTGGCAGATTTTTTTCTTGAATATTTTTTTGTTTGTCAATATGATCCATATGAAAACAAAAATATTGGCACGAAAAAAAAATGACTAAATGTAAAATTTTCGTTAATGCTAGGTTCATATCACTAAACTTTGGTATATCAGGGTGCCCACTGGACATCAAAAGTTGACGGTTAAAAATGACCTTATACTGACAATAATTTGAAGAGTCACCTAAATTTGTTACTAATGTTATTGTAAATTTGATCCTTTGGTATAAATTCTCAAGACCAAAGTTCTAGTTTACCAATTTCAAGAGTCAAAATGCCATTTTAAGGAGTTTCCTGTATGTCATCAGTGATTTTTCTGCAATTTTTGGAAAGGGCCAGGATCCAGTCCAGTTGGGAATGCCAAATTTGGGAACTTTTAGGCTGGGAATTGGGAAAAAAATGTCTTTATTTTCCATTGGGTAGGGTCCCGGACCAGACCCAAACAAAGAAGGAAAAAAAATTGCTGATGATTTTATGTGGCTGACAATTGATCTAAAATATTTTATAGATTTAGTTTATGTCTTTTCAGTATTAAATCAGAATTATTCTCACCGATACGTTGACAAATAGTTCTGATCAATATGAAATTGTTTGGTGACCATTCTTTGCTAGGTACTCAGCAATGTTATTTTTTGTTACATTAGGCTGTATAAATTGTGCCCTCTGAATACACTGTTACACATATTTATAGCCAGCTGTTCAATTTAATCCAATCTATGTCATATCTGTGACATTTTGATGACTTTTTATTAGTTGGTAGGTTTTTTAGTTATAAACCTTGTTTTTAGTATTCTGTGGTTGAGCTGCTAATGTGAAAATGATTTATATAGATGGATTACCTCAAGTGTTCATTATTGTATTGTATTGTTCAATGCTTGATGAAAATTTTGTGTTTCTTTAAGGTTATTGGTTATTTGGGGCTAGAAACAAGTTATTTATGTTAACAATTACTCTCTGAGGTTAGCATTGAACCAGGACTGTTGATTAAAGAGATCCCAGGTTTTAGCTCTTATGAAGGGAATATTTCCCAGCTGTGACAAGTTTTATCCCTTCACTGAGTCAAACATCAGTGCCCTATTGTATAAATGTTAGTTAAATTTAACCTGTAGGTTAAATTTGTGTTTGAGTTAAATTTTGAGTTAGTGTTTGGTAAAGTGATGGTATAAAACTTTGGTTAAATTAATTCAGAAATCAATTTAAATTAAATTTGAGCCAAGTGGCAAATAATGATTAAGAATTGTAAAGGTCACTTAGTGTTTATTTGGTACAACAAGGACATCCACCTTGTTTCTAGTTAACTTTTAAATAAATTAATTTTTGTTACTTAACCTCAAATTTTACCCAGTTAAAACTTCGACCAATGTTTATGCAATTGGGCGCAGATGGGGAAGTTAATTGTTACTGAGTGAATGAGGAGGAGTGTGGGAATAGGTTAATTCTGAAAGGTAACCTCAGAGCCCCGGATAAGTCAGCTGCCTGGGGTGCTTGACTGACATACTGTTGACTATATCAGTTTAAGCTCATTACAAGCACACAAACAAGGAGTTTCTTTATATATGTATATAGCATTAATACTAATGTTTATTGTTCTTTATCATGTGAGTTGTTTTTATTAGTCTCATAAAAACTATACTTTTGTGGCATGTAAATATGATGTTCAAACGTTCTGGTAATTTTATTGTTTCATTTATGCTGAACTATCCCTATTTATTCACTTGGCCTCTTGCCAAATTTGCTGCATTTTGAGGGGGGGGGTAAAGAAGCATATCAATAAGCTACTGTCATCAAGTGCTCAGTACCAGATATCTGCATTTTTCGTGTGAGGGAGTTTTTTTATCATGTAAATTTTACAATCTCTAGGCTTCAATTTGTTGATAATTTCATCGAACAAAGCCCTCTTCGGAAGTAATTCTTCCTGAACGTACTTGTTTTATATGCACTTGGGGAAATGATCGTTTATGTACAAGTTCTTCATTTAAGAACATTAGGCCGAAGAAAAAAATACTCTTGTTTCTGGTCACGGTCATCAAAATAAACTGGGTCGGTAGGTCAGGATTTTTATTTTTTACATTTGTCATCTGTAATAACTGCTAATGTGTGCAAAGCCATTGGTTTGATAAATTTTGATGAGCTTCATGCTTATTCAAACAAACTGGACACCCAATAAAATACAAAAATGGACGCATTTATCTACTTTCACAGCGAGCAAGCATCGTAGTTGTGCAACCATCTTAAAATTCTGTTTCCAGTGGTATACGGAACTGAAATTCTGGAATATTTCTCGGTAAAAATAATGCGGTCGGGGTAAAAATTAACGGTCGGTCAGGGGACCAGAAACTAGATTTTTTTTTCAGCCTTACAATTATAACAGTTTCAGTTAATGATGAAACAATGCACTCTTCCTTGTTTTGAAATTACTATCAGACTAAAGTGGCCAGTGGGCTCGCTTATGATTCTGTACATAGCAGTATTTGGACCATGTTTTTTGAGAGGATGGGTAATTTATTATGGATCTATGAAATAGTACTGGCTATGTGACACTTTGTTAATTAATTGAGACTGGGATAAACTGTGGCATAGGTACATTGGTATGAGTTTTGAGGTCAACCTCAAGGCGTTTATCAACCGGTCAGTTTGTCAACTCTGACTGCAGTTTTAAATATATTCAAACTGTTCATAGCTTGTTAATTTCAGAGTCAACTGATAAATTGTTTGAACAATGGCAGAGTCCAATTTTTCACTTTATTATACTCTTTTCCAATTGTGTGAAAAATTTATAAAATACGGGGTATTGAAAATTATGGATCTGAACTTTCATGTAATTGAAAATAATCTATGATGTTATAAGTTGATATTAATATCAATAAAGATTTCAATTGCTTTGACCTATCCTTTGAAGTTATTCAATATAAGTGGTTTTTAAGATGTATGGTGTAATTTAGTGAGCTCATCAAATATTGTTGTTATGTGGACCTTTCTGCCATACTTGTCGATACTCGATATTTTATCAGAAAGAAAGTCAATAATTTGTTGATCTTTGTCACTTCAAACAGTGGTTGTCATTTTCTTCGTCTTTGATATTACATTATTTATGCCCGTACTTGGGTGTTGAAACTCATTCGTTGGGGAATCCCTTTTGTTTGTACATCGTAAAATTCATATGAATATCATATCCCATTAATGTTCTCATTCACAGGTCCTTGTGGGACCTTATGTACTTGAACATTAGCATTTTTTATTCTTGGCGTGCCTGATTTTAGCAGCAATAACCAGCTTTTTTTTGTTCAATGTTTGTTCGTGAAAACCAATCAATGATTGTTCATTTTATTATTGTAATGACACGAAAACATCACTTTTTTATTTATTATTCATCAGTAAGTAGTTTTCACTCAATTCATATTTTCATTTGTTAATAATTTTATTGCCTTTTCACATTCACCAAAATATTGCTATCAAAGGTAACGTCATAATGAATATTTCTTTGATAAAAAACAATTTGTGCAAGTATGTTTTTTATTCTATTTTCGCTATCCTGTCAATAGATCAGTGTGGGTATATGTTTATTAATGTGACTGCTAATGGAAACCAAAGTCATGGCAGCGGATGGATTTTTTTTAATCATTGCTGTTACATTATTACATTGGTACTAAAAACTTGCTTATTTGCTGACTGTCAAAATGTCCCCTAATTCAGTCTTTATCATACCAGGGATTTTTTTTACCATATGTAATAGGTTCTGGTAAACAGACAAATTTCCAATCCAAAAAAGTGACCATTTTTTTCCAATTTCAGGGAAAATTTCCCAAAATAAAAGACAAAATTAATTTAGTACTGAAATTTTTTATTGTTACCCATGTGATTTTCCTTGATTAACATAGTGTGACAGTAACGGTTAACAAATCGAACGTGTCCATTTTTGTTATACATTTTTACATTCACAAGTTAGAATTGTCTTGATTGCAAAATTGTGAAAACTCGAATGGATATTGGAATTCTTAACCCTTTTTGCTGCATACCAGTAATACCGCATACCTTCGCATCTTAAGCAGACGACTTTTGAAAATATTGTGGCAAAAGAACCCATTGCTTGAAATGAGTAATGGCTTCTTTAGCCACAATGTTTTCCACTCTGTCAGAGAGAAATAAACCAATTTTCATGAATAAATTGATGTTTTGTATATTTGTTTTGAATTTAGAAGAGTCAAAAATATCTCCATGTGGCAAAGGGTTAATGAAATAACAGCTTGCACTGACTTGCACTGTAGATGTAAAGGATTTGTCGTTCAATAACTCGTACAGTATTTTTCAATGTCTACACCCCTTCCTGTCAAATGAAGTCTGTCAGATAAATACCCCACCTAATTCTATCTTTTATTCACTGTTTTTTTTCAACAATGTTTCAGTTAATTATATATGGTGGCCAGTTCACCTGACCAGTTTTCCTGGATTGACCAGTACTGACTTATCCTTCCACAAGGAGCCAGCAACTTCTCCACTTATGGAGGAAAATGTTTTGTCAAATTTGTCAAAATGAAGTGTTCACCTCTAAATGTATAAAGTGGTGTGTTCTATATTGATTTACTCAAATGTATATAATTTTATGTGAATTTTCCTTAATAAAGGTCCAATATATTAAAAACATAATGCTGCCATCAGTGAAAGGTGAGGGGGGTATATGCGTGTATTTGCTTACAAACCATAACGTGATACAGTGTGGTATTAAAGATAATCAACCATCTGTCCTCGATACATCTGTTACATTATAATTATGTATGCTTTATTATCATAGTATTAATTAACTTGGAATGAATGATGTAGGTATAGTTTGAGGTCTGTGTGGTAGATCTTGTACCGCCTCATTAAATCAAGACAGCATTATTTTTTTAAATTTGCATCTTTGATTACATGTACAAGGCCGTCTTTAAAAAAAGTTTGTTTGCAGTTATGCGACCCAAACTTTTAACAGTGGGTAGGTATGCATTTCTTTTTGTGAACACTATATACTTTTACTGAAAACCAAAAGCTGGAGGAATGAATCAGGGATTCCCCTGACGCAGGTTTCTTGTGTCCCTGGCACAATATTCAGCTGAGGGACTCGCATCGAGAGTGACCACCGCATCCTCGGAACTCCTTCCGACTCGGGATTTGCCCTGGGACCCCCAAAAAGCCCAAGGGACCCCTAAAATGTTTGAGATGGGAGCCCTAGGGACCCTTGAGTGAAAAATCTTAGGGAAAACCCTGAAGAATGAATTTTTTTTTGTAGAAATCTTCTAAAGACTTCTGAGTCAGGGATTTTTGAATGAGTCTGTCACATACCTGCGAACCAACAATTTACTAAGTAAAGAGAACAAGTTTTGGTTGATCTATGAAAATTTTGTTTTCTTTGGTCTATCTTTCATTGAGTGGCTTTGGAAAGTCCCTCTCAGAATGCTTAAACAATATTATTCTAACTGCTTGATTTTGTTTCTATGCATGTTGAAAGAATTACGAATGGCATTCAAAATATGCTCTGTGTATTTATTGCTTGATGACAAAGACTTGTGCACACTGTCTACTTTATTGCTGTAATCAATTACACGCTATTGCTGTGAACAATTAATTTTCAATTATGTGAATGAAATTATTTTTCTCTTATTGTTTTACCGTCAGCTTTGTCATTCCTCAGCTCTTGGTTCTTATGACTGGGTCTAAAGTGTACAAATCAGTTAATATTTATTCTGTTTTGTATAGATTTCTAATAATAAAGATAATCTAATGAAGTTGTTCTTTTATTCAGCTTTTGTGTTATTGCCTAACACTGTCAGATTAAATCTTAAACATAGTAACATTACTTTGCCCTCTATATTTTGTATGGTCCTACGTGTTGGTGTTTTTTTGGGGAGTTAGTATTTTTGAGATGGTGGATTTTTTTGTTTATTTTCCCAGGAATCCTTATCTAAGTAGATTGTTGTATCATTGTGAATGAGAATAGTTCAAAATCCTCTCTGTGTTGTTTTCCTTTAGGCCAGAAAAAAAGTTATGTTTCCAGTTACTCGACCACAAACTTGACATATATTTTTTCTAAGCATACATTTTTCATACTTTTGAGACACAATTTATCCCTTAGTATTTTCATAATACCACAATTGGTTACGAAATTTTTATAGTGCTGGCACCAAATAGTAGGGTCAGTTGGGTGAGAAACACAACTGTTTTTTTTTCTGGCTTTATTTTTACGTGATCTGAAAAAAGTTCCTTCGTTCTTAATACCAAAATAAATAAAATTTCCCCAAATTTATTTATTTTTCGACACATTATATCATTTTGTCCAGTTGCATTATAACAGCTTTTTAAGTCCTTATTGGTGTCTTTGGACCTTAAAAAATTCCCATTTTGTCAAATACAAGACTTGGATCATGACCCATCCTCATAAAAGGGGAAAAACTTCAGCCCCTTTTTCTATTCTTTAGATAATTATCATGCTGCCACATAAATTCCTACATTCTTAATGACTTCATTATTGTTCTACGAAAAAACAAGGAAACTTGTATCAATTATCAAGCCATCAATTTCTCACTGAGGTTATAGAAAGCGGATTCTTTAAAGAGAAAAATCATGTCATAATAAACTCTCCCTAGTATAATAAATACCCCCTCCATGTTATTTTAGTAAACAAGGATATTTATGCTTTTTTGTTTTAATGTTAGTAAAAATGTTGGCCTTCATAAACTAGTTGGTACTGTAGACATAAAAAGCCATCTCCACATTTACAATTTGTCATATTATTTTAGTACCGAATTACCGCCATAAATCCTGTACATCACCTAGGAACAAGTTCATTCCATAAATCCTCTAATAAATGCTCCTAGGGATGTGATATTTTAGATTCTTTTTATCACTTTGTCACAGTTATTGTTTGAAAGATGCATTATTACTGGAAGACGGAATGTAATTTTATGTGTGACAGAAGCAATAATGGTTAGATACAATTTTTCTTTTTTCCCTCAAAAATGGTTGGGAGCTTTAATTAATGGAGGAGCGTTTATTGGAGAAAGTTTGGCAACTGTATCAGAAATTATGTATTTATCTTAAGATGGTAAATACTGGTGGAAAAGTAAAGTGAAAAAAAAGTTGATCATTATTACTTTAACTGGTAGTGATGTATTTGTTTAGTGAATAATGGTGAAAAAATGGAGGAAAAAACGACATTGTCTGAGATAATATGAATGTTTTTTTTTCTTCAGCTTCCTTTTAGACATTTTGTTAACAAGCTCATGGTTCACATTTGAGGTGTTGTACTTTAAGCTTGATGCTGGTAGAAAATTGATGTCAATGTAGTTTTAAACACCCTGAATAGTTTGAAAAATGAGTTTTCTGTACATATATACTGAAATAGTTTAAAATTTGCATATATTCTGTAAAGATCCCTTGTTTTCTTTGAGAATTGAATCAGAACCTTGGGACTAATATTATAATCCAACATGTGGTCGCTTGATTGAAATTAATATGCACAGTTTTAAGAACATCAATCTCAACAATTGCTGCAAATCAGGGGAACAAATTGGAAATATGGGTGAAATATTTATAACGGCCCTCATGAAAGTCATTGTGGAATTTGTTTTGACTGAATTAATTGACCTTTTACGTCAGCCCCTAAAAAACGGGTCTTAATTGTCTATTTATCATTTTAGTCATTGATTCATTCCCTTTCTTGCCTTTATTTTCTCTGAACTCCATCCCTTATAGTTATCTAAAAATGATGAATATTATATGCTTTAGTGGTTATATGAGCCTTGTTATTGTGGTAAATGTGATGCCTGTAAAATGATTTCTCGGCTCTGCCAATGTTTGATAAAAGCTCTTGTGATGTAATAAACGACCATTACAATACAATAATTCTCTGTTAGCAAACATACAAATATTTACATCTGTATAAATGTCATTTGTAATAACATTTGATCCACATGTTCTATATATTACTAGAAGGCCTACTGACCTAAAAAGTGTGCAAACCTTTCTAAACTCCTTAATAGGTATTGGCATTACTACTACAAAAACAAACTGGGTCTCAGGTAGGGCAGTCATCGATTGAAACAATAGTGATATATGATTGATTTTTTTTGCCAATTGATAACCAATACATATTTTAAAAAAAAATGATATATTAGGAAGAAAATTGTGGTAGAATTTTAAAAGTAAACGTGTTTCAAAGTGAAAAAAAAGCTTTGTTTTGGGACTGTTTAAAGGGGCTATAGTTTCTGGTTATGAAACTATTGAAAAGAAAATTATTTTTGCAGTTAAATTCCCCTGAAGTTCATAGAAATGAATATTTTAACTATATTTACATTGGGAAATATACAAAACATGAGGAAAGTAGTATTGATGGTGTGTTTTTTATGTAAGTATAAATATATCAAAGTATTAAAGATTGATATACGATTGATGCTGATTTCTTGATACATCAATATCGCCTAACGCTATAATGCAAAAAAAAAAACTGATTGGCAGTCCTAGTCTGAGGATAAAAATTCAAAATTTAAACCAGTCTCCAAAAGTAAGCTTTTGATTGGTTGTCTCTGAATACTGAGTCAGATTGACCAATTGAAAAGCTGTATACTTTAAGACTGGTCTGAGTTTTAAAATATTTGTTATTGAACCAAAAGTTTTGATATCATTTTTGCTTGATATCCTTCAGAGATATTTTTAATTAAATCTTATTGATCAAAATGAACATTTTTCTGGATGTATTAGATTAGTCAGAATGTCTTAAAGTACACAATTTTACATGTTACAAAAGTGCATTATACTCCAGTGAAATTAGTTCAGAATGAAAATATCTGAATTGTATGACGTAGATCTCTTAGTTTTAAACCTTGGGGTATGATCATCTGATTAATTTTCATTTTCAGTGCTATGTTAATCCAGCAAAGCCTGCTGGAACTTGTTTACCTTTTGTTTGATTGCTGAAAGAGGAATTAATTTTACTTCCTTTACAAATTCCCTTGTTAATGTATGATTAGATTATAATAATAAACACATAGCTTACGAGTCATGGTATGGTTGCCTCATGACAAAATGTGTAGTTGCACATAAATGATTTAATCTCGGTAGATTTGGTTATGTCTTTCTCTCAATGATAAAAATGGGTTTCTGGTTATTTAAGTTTGATTTGTTTAGCCTGGTTTAATTCTTGAATCAAGAAATCTACGGCAGGCTTAGGCCTATAAGAAATAGGTTTGTTTCTGGTTACCTGACCAACCCATCTTTTACTTGCCGACTCAAAAGTTTTTACAGCATCCAAATCGTAGTGCTATATTGCAATTTTCACAAAACAGTGTTCCCGATTTTTATTTTTGCATATCAGAATACTTGAAGAGTTGTTTCTCTTTTGTGCCTCTTTTGCATCAAAATTTGGTGATTTTGTATGATCCTATTATTCTATTTTCGTGGGGTTTAAGGTCTCATCAACATTCAGAATCGTTGGGCAACTTCCAGCTTTTAACAGCATACAGGGTTTTCACTAGATGTCAAATGTTGAGGGTAAAAAATGACCCTTGGCAGATAATTATTTGAAGAGTCTAAGATTTAGATTTATTTGGCGTTTAGTGCATACAATGGTGCGTACAAACACAATAACAAACAATTCATTTAGTAATCCATGACCATGTGCACTAACACCAAGGATGACACAAAAAAGAGCAAGCCCTTTTTCCATGGTCCTTGAAAAAAAATTTCCTGCTAATGTTATAGTAAATTTAACCCTTTTGTTCAAATTCTCAAAATTCAGCTTTGTCGTACTCATTTCGAGAGTCGAAATGCTGTTTTAAAGGGTCAAATGAGTGCCCTGACTGTAGGAAGACCTCAGGCTTAGTAGAACTACCAACGTTTAGTAAGTAATTAAGCCATTTGGATAGCTTCCAAAATTTGTCTGGTCCTTGATGGGACTTGAACTTGCAGTGGTGAAGGGTTAATGATCAGAGACTATAACCACATGCCCATGGATGTCTCCTGTATGATCTTATAATTATTGATGTATTAATACTTACATTTTTTTCTCATGTGAATTTTTACGCATTATATTTCTCATGGATTGATGTTGTGATATCTTTTCTAATTTCAGTCAAGAACTCGAGGAACTAGGACATCTCATTAAAGACCTGTTGCGCAGAGGGAATTGTAATCGTTGACTGAAAGGCGATTTTGAGTCCATTAATTTCTCATTGGGGACATTGATTACAATATTATGTGATAGTGCTTTTTATACTGATTAAAGTATGTGTTGAAATGAACGTGAGAATATTATTCGAGCATATGACAATTGTGTGAACTCTCCAGCTCTAACTTAAGGTGAAAAATAACCGTGTCCAATCGGTCATATATGATAATTTGTATTCTCAACACAGGGTCAAGGCACAAATTAATCGACTTTTGGTGATCTAAAGCCAGTTTGGCTGACCTTCTCCTTACGATTGTGTGTTTAAAATGAATGAAAGTAAATTTATCTCAAAAACAGGAAGGAGGACAAGTTGGCTCTGTGGCATGAAAGAATACATTTAGTAAAAACGTTGATATTTGACTGTAAATTATGATGTCAGTTTGAGAAGGATATTGTCTTTGTACATGTATATTCAATGTATTTTATATGCATGTGTTGCTATGGCAACATTTATCACTTTTCATTGCAGTGGACACTGAACAATACAATTTGTCAAG
Organism: Lutraria rhynchaena; assembly: GCA_008271625.1. Lineage (NCBI taxonomy): Eukaryota > Metazoa > Mollusca > Bivalvia > Venerida > Mactridae > Lutraria > Lutraria rhynchaena. The sequence continues at coordinate 10,022,335 of VIBL01000001.1, read as the reverse complement.
AAAAGCGCTAATTTTATATTTGATAAACAAATTCAGAGGAACGGTCAGCTATTTCTGGTATTCTGTAAACTTATTACCATAGAAACATTACTATTGTAATACCTTAAATACCATGAAAAATATTGATTAGAATTCAACTGACGCAAGTTAGGACAGGATTGAGCAGTTTGTTGTTCATAGTTTTTAAGGAAATACTTTTGGATGGCTGTGTCACTTATTTGCGTCTGTTGGACACCTGAGGTTGCTGTGTTTGGATTTATACCATAAATACTTCTGTGGATCATTTTAAAAGAAAATTGTGCTATTTAAAGTGATTCCTGCGGATTTTCATTGAGGAAATAAAGTTAAAGAAAGACGTTAAACGCTGTAGATGATGTTATAAGGCAGAACCTCCTGATGTTGTGTTTATCACGGTACAATGTAGATATGAAGATGCTGATGATAGGTCTCCTGTTCGTGAACTGGCTCCATTCTGGATTGGCAGCCACGCCTCAAACTTGTAAGTATACATGCTTTTATGTCTATTCAGGTTTTTTTTACAGGTTCCACCAAACCTCTAGACTTACGGCCTGACATTCTGTCTATCAAATTTAACCAGTTCTATGCTGTATCTAAGGAAAAAGTTGTTCGACTGAAGCTAGACTTAAAATGACTTGTCGTTAAAGATTTATTTGACATGTGAGACAATGAGGCCACCTTCAAATAGCCTATTTGGACTCTCCTTGGAATAGGTCTGAAATTTGTAGTTTACAGCTTACTGTTCTTTTACCATTGCATTCGAATGAGGGATAAATGCTGCTGTCTGGCATGTTGAAAAGAGAATATTAAGTTTGTTAGTATTTACGAAGTATTTCACTTATTATACAGTTTTCAGCCTCTATGTACTAAGTATGCAACAATTGAATCTGTTGTGTATATTAACTGCTGTTGTATCATTATTTTAGAGCTTACAATGAGCTTAATGTACTTTTATCTACCTTGTGCTTATCATAAAACTCTGCCATATTTAGGCATCTGTTGTTATATATATTATGACCACCTTGTTAAAACGCGCATTTTTTTTTTGCGAACAGCTTTTAATAACTCCTCTATAATTTAACTTGATAATAAAATCCTTTTATTATTACTGAAGGTGGTCTAAATACCAAGGTTTTACTGTATTTAGTTATTTTCACTTCATACTTCCATCTCACCAATTCATGACAATATTTTCATGCTGAATATAAGGCTTCAAATCATTTTTGTTATTGGGAAAAACTTCCATTTCAGTGCCATGGAATTTCATCAGTTTTGCGTTGTAAATGGTCTAAAATGTGAGCATTGATGTTAATTCGCTATTGAGAGACTGCCTTTATTTAACTGTCCACCTTATTTTTTAAATGCAAATTCATGATTTTTGATTTATTTGAAATTTCTTGCCGAAAAACATTTTTTTCTTGATCAAGCATTTGGGGAACTAGGTTATCTCAAAGAATAGCAACATATGCCCAAATTAGCTTGTTCATAATGACAGAATTAATGAATGAAGTATTCTGTAATCTGTTAATAGTAAGACCAATGACTCTTATTACCTGACTGTTATATTTTCAAAAGACATTTACTCAATGTTTTAACATTCTGTTGTCAGGTGCATGAGCGAATTTTTAGTAAAGTCATTCGTTTTAATCTAGTTGTTTTGTTGACAGATTTCAATCATTCATTTCACTGCCTGATTTATTTCTAAAAATTAAATCATTGATCTTTATCAGCGATCCAAGCCTAATTTGTCATTTAATTGATTTAAGCCTGATTAAAAACATTGATATGTACCAATAACTGAATTAAAGTTCCAATATCGGGTCAGTAATCTCATTTGTTAATTACCTTCACTTGATTTACTATAGTGTGGATTTCATGCCTTGATTCCTAACAGATTATAGTGTGCAAAATGAACAGGCAAAGTTGAATTTTCTGTTTTAATTTAATGGCTTTTTGTGGAGCCCACTTGTGGTGAGCTTAACATAGTTGTTATTTATACATTTGATTAATCGTCTATCAATCTTTCAAACTGTCACAAACCTTTGTACTTATTAATGCACTAACTTAATTTCATATTCTTTGAAAAAAAAGGAGAATCAAGGGTACATACTATTTTACACTACAATTACATCATGAATATCACATTAATTGTCATTAGATCTTGGGCTTTTTACTTCATGGGCTTGTCCTGTGACCCAAGACTAGGGAGCTCAAGATGTCAGTTTGGGAAACAAAACAGTATTTATTTTTGAGGAATTAAGGAAGATGCCAGGCCTCACCTGGGTAGAACCTCAGACTATATCCGTTAGCTAATTGGACAGCTTCCTCACATGTGAAATTTGGTCCTGGGTGGGATTCAAACTCAGAGCAACGAAGGGCTTAAGTGATTATTAGTCAGATACCATAATCATCCAGCATGCTGTCTTAACTAAGTTGGCAAGGTTATATATAGATGTGAGTTTTTAAACAGCTTATCAAGTCAGAGACCATAACCTCTCAACCACAGAGGCCCCCAAACAATAGTGTACCTCCTCACATTTATAACCAGTTTTTGGCCTTCATCTTTGTACACAGATATGACTTCAGTATGTATTCATGAGGGTTATTTATGAACTAGGGAGTGTTAACTCTTCTCACCAAACAAACAAAATATAAAGCGGACTATCTGTAAAAAAAATGTTGGTTTGCTGTTACACAACAGACTCATTAAAAAATCCAGGACACACAAATTTTTGAGCAATTTTGACAAAAATTTTTTTCATTCTTTATTCCAGTTTTTCATAAAATGTTAACCACAAAAAATGCCTACCTACCTACCCACTGCAAAGTTTGGGTCACATAACTGTGCACCAACATTTGTTGAGGATTGCCCCATTGGTTTTGTTTTATTCTCAATCAAGCCAGTGAGAACTTCTTATTTAAAGAGTTTCCAATACAGTGGTAGTGGAAGCAATATTGTGCTAACCAAATTATGGCTAATTTAGTGCTGTCTGTCCTGAATAATTTGGTCAATGTAACATTATTTTCTTCCGAGAAACATTTAATGCGTTTTTCCTTAGTGCTACAATGATTTTATCCCTTTGTGCTACAATATTATCCTTTGTGTTCCATTGATTGAAACAGCTCTTGACTGGCATGGTTTTCAATTTTTCTGTTACTGAATTAACAGACTGTAATGAGGGCTTTTATCTTTTAACTATGTTATGTAGAAGTGGCAATGATGAAGCTTCTTATTGGAGAACAAAAAAGAGTATGCTCAAGTGGTTTTACTCTAAATCTGTCATTTAGTTGCCTTTCATCTGCTGGGTCGAGTATGTTATATTATTCCTACAGGTCTCTCCAGCTCTTCATGGAGAAGGTTGATTCAGTATGTTCTAACCTCTTGAAGAGCTTCAGCATAAATGTTTGTTTCACATTGAAACACTTACATCAGTCAAAAGCTGTGTGAATTTTAATCTCTGGTTTTGTAATTATTTATCGGTAACAAATGTAAATGTTTATGTATTGTAATGAGTCCAACAATCCACCCACCATGTAGCTATGTCATTAGTGATTCTTCATCCACGGGGTCGGCATGATTCTAAGTAACCTGAGCCCTTATCTTATACAAAAGTAATCCCACTTGAGTTTAGATTAGAATCATGTAGTTTTGTGTGATTAGTGTATTATATAAACAACCTAGATTTCCCAGAATCTGACTCAGAATGTAAGGTCATTAGTCTCTTGGAATGCCACATTTTCATTGGCCAAACTTTAGAAACGAGGTTAGAAATTACCAGTAAAAGACTTGAATTTCAAGCCTAATCTAAATGTCACTTCCTAATACATGTTTAAACTGCAATTAGAACATTAAATGTCCTAATGTCTCCAGTGCATGAATGTTGATGAAGGATTTTACAGGGTTTGGCTGTATATTCCAGGACTCATGCTCACTGCTACTGTTTTGCTGGATAGCCGTCTGCAACTTAAGCCACATGCCAAGCATACAGGTTAAGTAATCATTGCTTCAGAAAAGCACAGAAATTGCCATATTTCAGTACATAGTAAAATCACAGAATTTTGCAACTATAGATAACTGGCAGGGCATTCATTTGACCCTTAAAACAGCATTTTGGCTCTTAAAATTAGCAAAGCTTCAGACCCTTAAGAATTTGTACCAAAAGGTCAAATTCTCATTAGAAGGGAATGATGTTGACTCTTCAAATTATTATCTACCGAGGGTCATTTTTGACCCTCAATTTTTGATGTCTAGTGGAAACCCTGACTGGTTTTCAGAGCTTCAGTTGCACTCAGGAATATAGAACAAAAATATAGGCATTATGATACTGTGATATAATTTCTACTGAAATAAATAGTTGTGGCAGCTGTCCTATATTTCACTTTATAAAGATTACTTATATAACTTCAGTAACTGACTCATAGTTTTATCACTAGTTCAGATAACTTAAATTTCATACATTTTTACATAAAGCTGCTAAAACGTACCTTTAAACTTAATTGGACCCCTATTATTTTGAGCTGAACCATTGTTAGAAAACAACCACTATTCATGTGAAGATATACATCTTAATATTCCCCTTAATTTCTGAATGGGAGGTCTTGTATAGAGATCAAACAAGGTTATCTCAGTATAACTCTTGTAAGAAGCAGTACTTAACCTGAGAGAAATTATTTAAATTTTAAAGGCTGTTTTACACTCTTCTGAATTTACCTTTCTCATGCATAATGTTAAGTTGGAAATATTTTTATGGGTACAATTTTCCTTTTAACATTTCACTCACAAGGAGCTAAACAGCATTTTTTGGTTGATACTCCTATCAACCTTAGATTAGTTTCTTTTTCCAATTGATATCATTTTATAATATCAGCATTCAGTGATAATTTTAGAAATCAAAATAATGTGTCCTTGGGACCCATATATTGTAAAGCAATGGGTCTCATGGAAAAACTATGGGTCTGGGTCATAGTAAAAAACAAAATCAATGCGCACACTTTTTGTGCAAGTGACAAAATTTCCCGTAAATTAACCATAAACAGCCAGTAGGTGGCATTACGTCAGAAATATCGTGCTGACATATTCATACTTACACCTGTATTATGGAAACACTGGTATCATGACTGTATTAACTAATTTGTTATAATTTCTAAACCTAGGCTCATTTAACCAAATGCGTCCACAGGGACGCTTATGAAGCAAAATGTTGTGTCCTCAGCTAATTTAATGCGTATAGCACACAGGACGCAGACCTAAAATTATCACTGAGCATTTATTAAAAATAAATTTGAATTCTTGTTTTGCTTATTCTGAGGATATTCTTTTAAAGACATTATTTTCATGTTATTATTATTTCCAGTTGCATTTATTTTTGTCAAATATTAATCGTTTACGGTTTTATAAGTATTAATTGCAAATTCAGCGCAGTTCATTCTACCAGTATTGTGTAATAAAACAAAATAATGAACAGTGTAAAAGTACCTTTGTTATTATTAACTTCAGTTGCATTTATTTTTGTACAAAATTGTTAACTGTTTCATAAGTATTATTTGCATATTCAATTCAGTACATTCTACCAAGATTGTTTTCATGAAACAAAATAATGAACAGTGTAAAAGTACCTTTATACATATACCCTCATAAATGATCTTGAAACCTTTAGATGTTGAACATATCTGACCTCTGATATAATACTTGCTTGTTGTTAAACTTAGCTTCAACTTATGAATGCTTGTATGTAGGTTTATAATATTTCATGTACATGCTGTGATTTTATAAAAATAAAAAAGTGGTCTTTTTATAACTTTTATTATCATTTTTTCGTTGTTGAATTAATAATGCTCAAATTGGTGAGCCATGTTACCATGATATTGAAATATAATACTTTTTTACTGCTACATTTTTTATAGGTCAAATATTTGAGTTTTATTGCGTTCTTGCACAAACAGACGCCACTATGTATACATCTTGCTGCACTCCATGACTTGTTATCTTGATCTGATGAGAGAAAAAAGTAATTGAGTTTAATTCAAAACGAACAAACCCCTGCTTCTTTACATAAAAATCTTATCAGCCCTTTTACGCGATTTTCTTCCACGTTACAGATTGAGCCTCTGAGTTGTTGAAGTAGTTGCACTTCGGGATATTTGTGCACGTAAAAATTGACTTTTGGAGAAAAATTTCTTAGGCATAAAGAAGCTCTTGGTTTCCATCTACCCTTTACCGATCCTAATTTTTCTGCTGACTCAAGACTTTTTTGGTCTTTGTCAATTTTTTCTGGCTAATATTTTCATTTTCATATGAACTAAAAATCTCTGAGCTAAAAAATAACCTATTGACCACATTTTTTGGCTATTTTATTGGGAATCAGATATTTTTTGTTGGTGTTACTGAGAAATTTTGGGTTTTCGCTAAATTTGATCTATTTTTGAAAAATTCTGACCTATAATTGGACCGGTCTTAGAGGATCATGAGTTCTGTACAATGTTTAAAATTTTGTTACGTTCAATTCAAAAATGCCAACATACATAGCTGGAGCTAAATAGTACCCTATACTCCGCATTCTCCAGATTCACTCATTTGAGTCTGAGTTCAAAGATTTAAGTTTGAGAATCAGAGCACTTTGCTTCAATTAAATTCAAAATTTTATTTATCTATTTCATTCAAGCCTGAATGCAAATCTCTGTACAAAACCTAGTATGGTATCAAGAAATATGTGTCTGAATATGATTATTACTCAGCTCTCTGATGCTATGATTTTGTATCTACACAATTCAGTAAATTGGTTAATTACTCTAAAAAATCTGAAAAAGTGAGTTCAAAATGATTATTTCGCTATTAAACAACATTTTAATTTTTTTTTATTAGAAAAAAAAGCACCTGAACTCAGACATGTGAGCCTAGAATAGTGCGGTTTGAGTGCTGAATACAATTCAATATTTCAAGCCTTCATATACTGTTGCAAAAATCAGAATTCAATTTCGTTGGTATTGGATTGTAAAGGAGCCACTAGCCAAGAAAAAATGTGTTCAGTCTTAAAAAAAACATCAAATTCAAAAACATTGGAGCATATTTTGAAACTCTGAAATTCTTGGAGACTTCGAAGTCTTAGTTTAATCCTGAATTGTTAAATTAGTTCCTTTAAGCTAACCCCCCCCCTCTCATGAAAAAGGGAAAATTGCAAAGAATGATGTGTACTTGAGTGAAAATGTGACCTGCTTAAAGCTCTGTGAACACCATCACTTTTCTCATGATTTTGACTATAAATCAATGAGACATGATAGAAAAGATTTTTTGGTTTCTATAGGATGCTGTCCTTTCTCAAGGGACCTGTCCCTTTCAGTTTTTATTGAGTGATAAATTCAACATTTTATGGCCTTTGATTTTTTCTGAGCCAATAAAGTAATTGGGATTAAAAATATTTTGGTTTGTATAATGACTTTGCCGATGATGGTGATAACGTTGTTGATAATGTGTTCTTTGAAGTTGTTATAATAAAATTGAGGGTGCTAATGATGATGATGATGATGATGGTAATGATGAAATTGGTGATGTTGTCAGATTATTTTATTAAGATGATGATTGTGAAGATCTTTTATTATGACATTAGTGGTGTTGTCGAAGTAAAATATGATGAAGTTGTTTGGTGGTTTTTATCAAATATTTGTGCATTGAGGCCACTGCTGTGGTCTAGTGGTTAGTGCACTGGACTTGTACCTGCAGATCCGAGTTCGAATCCCGGTCGAGACAAGTCATACCCTTCTATGAAAATTTGACAAAAATGTCGATTTTCCTCCATAAGTGGAAAAGTTGCTGGCTCCTTGTGGAAGGGTAAGTTAGCACTGGTTAGTATTCAGTCCAGGAAAACTGGTTAGATGAGCTGGTCGCTGTGTATAACTGAAAAATTGTTGAAAAATGGTGTTAAACCCCAGTGACAATAAGTCACATACATACAAACAAACAAACAAACAAACAAACAAACAAACAAACAAACAAACAAACATATTTGTGCATTATCATTATCATTATACTACTACTGCTCCTGATGATGATGATGATGATGATGTTGCTGCTGCTGATAATGATGATGAAATCAGTAGTGAAGAATAAAGGGTTACAAAGGATTGTATGTATGATGCATGTATTTAATGTAAAGATTATAGAGCTCCTGATGATGATTTTTGTCCCTTTCTGAATGCTGATGTTTGTGCAGTTGCTGTGAATGAAGAGTTTGATATTGAAAATCGTGACAGTGGAGTTCATACTGATGATAATGATGAATCTTATGCCAGGCTGTATCTCTGCCTAATTTTACTCCAGGAGGATTACGGACATGAAAATGTAATTACAGTGAATTCTATGCTATCTGTAACGTTACAAAAACTAGATTTCCATTCATCTAAGAGGGCCTGATATTTCCTTTGCATTTTAAAGACTTTGTGTCATTTCTTCACTGCTAAAGCGTTATTAAAAATGGCTGGGGGAAAAACTGTGCAATTTTTTTTAAGAATGTGTGTTGCAAATTGTTCCTTTGAAATCTAAGGGCTTGTATTGAGAATGCAATTTAATTTCATTCAAACTTTTTTTTTTGAATCTAAGTTCCATTATACATGTTACAAATTGGGGGCAAAACCGTTCTTGTAGGAATAGCTGATATGTGACAATTCATAATCGTTGCCTTGGAAACCATTGTGTAGTGTGTGCTTTAAATACTTTAAATTGCAAACAATACAGGTTTGGTGTGAAAAGCAGGGTGTGTGAATTTGTTGCTACTGAAATTTCCTTGAATGGCATTGAAATGAAACTGAAATGTGGCTTTCTTTCTTGGCAAACATAACCCATAAATAGTATTGATTTCTCCAGTTATGCTGCTCATAGCTCGGCTACAGTAAAAACAGAGTTTGCGCTGTATAAAGATGTTTGTTTAGTTTCACAAATGAAAATGAACGGTTGTTATTTTTCTGCAGAGCTAGTTTCGATTCTCGTTCAAAAAGGTCGTATAAATTAATGGCTTCGTGTCTTTTGTTAGGAGTTCATTGACTTCACACAAATCAGTAATAGAGATTTTTTTTAGATGGGGATCATTTTTAGCCAAATAAAATATCTTTTCTAGCTGTGGATTTTTGGGGGTGGTATTCAAGCTGTTAAGCTATTAATTGGTTTGTTTCTATATTATTTATTACAATACGATTGTCTGTGATATCTCTGTGGAGCTGAATAGAAAAACAAGCTTATCTTATAACGGGTTATTACAAATTTGTATTACGCTAATTGTAACTTAAGAAGTCCTTTACTCATTGCTTATTTCTCAAATTGATCACATGACCTTGCTTTGTATTTAAGTACATCTGCACTGAAAATTTTAAGATTTATGTCTTATGAAAGTCCCAAATATTGAAGTGTTTGAAGTCGGTACTGTAAAGTAGGATTTTTGTGCTTTGCTAGAAACAAATACACAAGAAATATTGAGTTTTACTGCAGTTTCTTTGATGTGAAACCGTATAAGTTTTCCTAGGCATTGCAAAACTTCTGGGTACAATTTTTAGCCATCAACATTTATATTTAAGTTATCATACATGTATGCAGATCATTTTCAAGTTAGAAAACACTTTCTAAACTTGATTCCAAACTCTCTGGTCAATTTCAAAAAAATAATCTACTCTATATTGAGTTTTTTGGGGGGCCTCCATGGTCGAGTGGATAAGTGACCAGCGATCACTGCTAAGCCTCTCACCACTGAGTTGGAATCCCACACCAGGACGCTAGCTTACAGAAGGTCATTAGTTCTACCCAGCCTCAGGTCTTCCTGCGTAATTAAAGACTGGACAAGTTGCCACATGACCCTAGCATTTGCAGGTACCAACATTCAGCCTCAAACAAAAACAAAAAACCCCAATGAAATGTTTGAAAATTCATGTAAAACATACTATATACTTGACATGTTGAAAATAGGTTGATTTAGGACCTGTATTAAGCTGCCAGAGTAACGAAAGAATAAAGTCTGCCACTTGAAATTAAACCACTCCTAGATTTTGTTACCTAGTCTGCAGAATTTTCGATTGCTCGTCGAGAATTGATTCACACAAAAAAACACTCATGAAATTACTTCATTATTTTATCGAGGTTTTAAAATGTTTGTTTATTTCTTTAGAGAGAATCTGATTTATTTCAGGATAACAGAATGAGTTCATTGAGTATAGATAACTTGAAGATTCTTGAGGCTATGAACAAGTGAGGCCCAACTTTAAAATATTGTTTGGGCATCGTTAAGGTGTGAATCAAGCAGTCCAGGAAGGGCCCCCATTCACAAAAAAGATGTCCTGATTCTTTTAGGGTTCATTGAACTCAAAAAAGGGGCTTTACTGCTGATAGACGTCAGATTATAGTAATTATGAAACTTACAAAAAGTCACTTTTAGGTTCTAGAGTGATTTACGGACAAAAATAAGATACCGTTCAATTCAATTTCAGTTATGATGTGACAGTCTCGCTATGGATATGCTTTTTACATATTTGATGACTGAGTAAGACTAAGTAAGTGATGTATCAGATGAACTCAGCATATAAAATCTGTGATATACACTTATATAATAATTACAATATCAAATAAATGGATTGTCCGGAATTTTGAAATTTAAATATAATTCAGGATTCCCTAGTAATCAGATGGAAGTTAAAATTTCTGTTAATTAACAGAAATTTTAACTTCCATCAGATTACTGGGGAATCCAGAATTATATTGTTTGCCAAGAATGAAGTATTCATGGAGTAATGTGAAATGATCATTATCTTTAAAGAGTTCAAGGTCATGACCCCTCTGCTTTGAAGGATGTAGCCCCCTGCCCATTATTTTTTACAATACTGCAGAATACACTAAGATCTGAGGTGTAAAAAAGAAAAATTCCTGGTTTCCAGTAATCTGACTGACCCTGTTTTTTTCTGCCAACCCTTGACTTTTTTCAGTCTAGGTCAACATTTTGTAAAAATATAATATTTTATTATTCTCTTCAAATTAACTCTATTTCTGAATTAAAGAAAATGTCGTTGAAAATGATTCTACAACCTACTAACCCTTATTTTCTATAATAGTGGACATCAAATATTATCTTTTGGGGCATAATCTGCCTGAAAGAATTAACACTCCCTAAATTTTAAAATAAAAATAATATGGCCATGTTGTTTCCAGCATGTACATGTACATTTTATGAATGAAAGTGATACACAGACTTGACTTCACTGATCAAGTGTCATGGATTTCACAACAATTTATCATCTGAAACTTGAATCATAAAAAAGTCCACTCCAGTCATATCAATTCTCCTTCTAAAGTTAACAATTTTTTCAGCAAAAATGTCAATATTTGAAAATAAGGTAATTTTTCTCTTTTAAAACACCTTTGTTTACCTGAGTATCAATAAAAAATGTGTTGAAATTTCAAAAACTTATTCTTGGAGACTTATTTAGATGATTGTTTAAATGTAAGCATGACACTAAAGTTGACTGCTGTCAATCAAATTTTGTCACAAAATACAAATAGATGTTTTTTTGAAAGTATTCTTTTCTAATTTTTGTTCAAATATGAAAATAATTTCTTTTAAACATTTAAAATGACAATTTTTGTCACTTTAGGGAATTGATATAAAATGTATTTACTTGAGGTTTTATTTGTTTTGCATTAAAACACCATTTGTCAGCCATTTTGTTTGATAACAATTTATCCAATTAAGGCATGGAAGTTATTGGTCTGACTGGCCCTATTTTTTTGGTCTGGTTTAATTTTTTTCTTCTGCAGACATTTCAATTTTTTTGTGAACTATAACTACAGTTTGGTGAACTGGTTGCATGCTGTATATAACTGAAAAATTGTTGAAAAATGGCGTTAAACCTCAGTGATTATCAATGTCACATAAAAACAAAACATAAGCAAAACAACATCTTGGAACCAAAAAATATACATAAAAAGTTTTTCCAACCTACAGCATGGTCCTATATATTTGTGAGTTGTTTGTGGAAACCAGGATTTTTTGCCTAACCATTGTTGCCTTAGTTGCCAACCAATACTTACCGTGGGAAACAGAGGTCATAGAAATAAATGACCTTGTGATACAGAGATCACAGAAATAAATGACCTTGTGAAACAGAGGTCATAGAGATAAATGACCTTGTGATACAAAGGTCACAGAAATAAATGACCTTGTGATACAGAGGTCACAGAAATAAATGACCTTGTGATACAAAGGTCACAGAAATAAATGACCTTGTGATACAGAGGTCACAGAAATAAATGACCTTGTGATACAGAGGTCATAGAAATAAATGACCTTGTGATACAGAGGTCACAGAAATAAATGGCCTCGGGTGTACAATATCTTCTGACCCATGTCCATTAGTTCTGGTCCAGCCACCAAATGGCTGCTAAATAGCTGGCGAATCCTAAGAAACTTCAGATAGATACTTTTGTGGTTTGCCTTCCATGAAGTCAAAGTTGGTTTCTTCCTCGATGTCTGCTGTGTTTTAAAGTACATTTCATGCTGGGATGCTTATATAATGTTCATTTCTTAGATAACTGATATAACGCTGTAAACATGCAGATGAAAATTGACGACCTTATAGTTACTGTACCTTAGGAGATTCGCACGTTTAATTCTCAGTGATATTTTGAGTCTTTTTGTATGGGTTTGTCTGATAACTTGGTTGTATGGGTATGTCTGATAACATGGTTGTATGGGTTTTGTCTGATAACAAGGTTGTATGGGTTTGTGACTTTGTCTGATAACATGGTTGTATGAGCTTGTCTGATAACATGGTTGTATGAGCTTGTCTGATAACATGGTTGTATGAGCTTGTCTGATAACATGGTTGTATGGGTTTGTCTGATAACATGGTTGTATGGGTTTGTGACTTTGTCTGATAACATGGTTGTATGAGCTTGTCTGATAACATGGTTGTATGAGCTTGTCTGATAACATGGTTGTATGGGTTTGTCTGATAACATGGTTGTATGGGTTTGTGACTTTGTCTGATAACATGGTTGTATGAGCTTGTCTGATAACATGGTTGTATGGGTTTGTCTGATAACTTGGTTGTATCGGTTTCAGGAAGTTTTGCTGTTTTCTTCCTATCGGTCATTATTTTTTTAGGTCATTATTTTTCTTAGTGTTAAAACACAATTATCTGATCACAATCCCTTGGTGAGTTAAATTTGTATCTTTTGTTGAGGGAACTAAATTTTGGTCTGAAATTTCATTGATTGGTCATTCAATAGGTCTGTGACCCTTTAAAGTTGGTTTACTGTTGTCATGGCGATTATTAAGATATTAAAATACTGAAAGCTGGCGTGAAAGCCAATAATAGATAACATATGGATTCAATCTGCTGACTAAAGGGTCGTTATAGCAATATTATAATTTGGTAATTTGTGGCTTTAAGATATAGTTGAATTATATAATCGTGGGGTTCCTATACAGTATAGTATGATAAGGTTGTATATTGTACTTTATGTGTACATAAAAGGTTTTAGCTTATTGGTTTGTCAAATACCATTGGGTCTAATTCCAAACGTATTACTGTTAATGGCCATGCTTACTCGGGCTTATAACTTATAACCCAAAATAAAAAATTAAGCTTTTACCTTATATATTGTATTTTAATTTTTTACCCGGGGTCTCTAAGTGTTGTTAAAATTTAAGTTTTTACCATTTCTGCTATTAAAATTTAAGTGCTTACCTTATATGCCATTAAAATCTGAATTCTTATCCTTTAAGGCATCAAACTTGAAATTTTTACTTATTATGCCATTAAAATCTAAACTTTTAACCCCTTTGCCATCAATTGAAATAATTACTCCTGCTACCCTCTATGCCATTAAAATCTGGGTTTTAACCCTCTGTGGCAGAGAAATTGCTTGTTTTTACTCTTATAATCCCATTAAAATTGAAGTTCTTACCCTCTATGCCATTAAAATCTAAATTGGTACCCTCTATGTCATTTATATTTTGATTTTTACTCTCTGTGCTAATTAAATCCAAAGTTTGATACCTGCCCACTATACTTAAATATAGCTTTTTTAATGGCTGTTATATTTTAACTATAGAATTATTACTGAGTGCACCTCATTGAATGCTTTCTTATGACTTCTCACAGAAAATATTCAATCTTGTTGTAGAAGTTGTCATTCATCACCCGTGTACAAGATCACACTGCGTGTGGCAACATGTTTTCTTCATTTTCACAATTCATCTGCTACTAGTAGGCTCTGCAAATGCGTCTTGTTAAATACAAACACTCCGCTCTCCCAATTTTCCTATGTACTTCAAAGTATTGGCGTTTGTGCTGTTTACAGGAATTTTTGTTAATGGGTAAATTTTATGTTTCTGGCTTGTAGTTTTTTGGCAGTAATTAATTTAACTGTATTTTTGTGTACTTTAGGTAATATTGCACAAGGGTATGGTTTTATAATATATCTGGAGTAAGAAATAGTTTTACTGTAGATATAAGCCCCAATTCCCCAGTTTCAATTAACAGTGATCAGTGATTATATGTATATATTAATTGATGGTTAGGGAATCATATATGCAGTATTTTTATGTTATATTATAGGTACTGGTAAATGGACCCATTCGAAATCCAAAATGGTGACCATTTTTCGTAATTGTCGGAAAATCTTTCTAAACGAAATACAAATGTTCAATTGAAATGTTGGAAATCACGTACACTATTTATCCTAAATTGGTTGGTATTGGTACCTTTCCCAAAATGTAGCAAATAATCTCCTGTCTAGGCTCTAAAAAAACCAGATAAATTCATCAACATGCTCTGTTGTTCTTCTGAGTATAAATTTCAGCTTAAAATAACTTCCAGACTCCTATATCCTCTGTTAGTACAACTAGGTTAAATCTTTCGATCTTTTGTATTGATATAGATTTTTACCTTATATGTACTGGAAGGACAATGTGCTTATCATTGGTACCTCCTATCTTTCTGTCACCAGTGGACAGTACCAGCCTAAAAAAATGTAATGACAAATAAACATAACCCCATGCAAACATAGAAGATTAAAATCTGTCCTAGTGATTATTTTTTTATTGTTGTCAATTGAGACTTTTTGTTTATTGTTGAAGTTTTGGTCAGGTTAGTACGGTAATGTTAAATTGAAGTCAAGTCTATTTTGTTCTAGTATTGTTCAATCTGGTTCAGATGTTTATCAGGTTGTAAATTAGTCTTTGGTTCATTTCAAGTATTGACTATATATTGTTTAAGCTGTCCCACAAATGGGTTAATGCAGTTTTAAGTAATGTTAATCCTTGTAAGTAACCAATCATTCTAGCATGCATAGGCAAAAATAGAGAATTGGAAAAATTTGCATCATTTTGTCTGAAATTTGGAATTTTTTGCGCTGTATTACGAACAATGGTTTTGTATATTACTTTAATTATCACATAAATTCACAAATATGTGATAAATAAATGAAAATGAGTCATTTGACAGTCGTACAAGTTCATGATAGGTACTTGCAAAAATATATTGCAGAAACATTACTAACAAACTATTGGCATGTGTATCATATTTGAAGATGTCAGTTGAAAATTTATTTAGTTTTGGAATTTTGGTTCAAAATTGAGAAGAATTGTTACCAATTTTGATTCCGAAAGGGGCCAGTTTATTGATGCTTATTATAAAAAATAAAAAAATGATAGTCATTTTGAGCATACATAAAAACTTGATTCAAAGGAGGTTATGACAAACTCTTTATTTTATCGTTATATTTTGACATTAATGTTTGGTTTTGTATAAAAAATACTCCCTAATTGTATTTGATTCATGTTTAACTATGTTTAGCAAGATGTTTGATTAATTAAGAGATGATAATTATGTTCACAGCACATTTTATTCAAGGTTATGAATTCTGTTTTGATTGTGAAATCTTTATGATATAAAATGTTTACATATGATAGCTGTGAGTTTTCATTCTTTTCCGTAAACACTCTTTACTATCAAAGTTAAAGAATTAGCATTGTTGTTTTGAAATGCCGAGAAACAGGGTTATTTTATAAATAAGAGGTAGATCATTATCGCCACAAGAAGATCACAAATCTCCACGCTGATTAGAAACTGTGGTATGTAGAAGAGGAAAGTTTTCATTTCAACACTTTTGACAAAAAAAAATTAGACAAAAAAATGTATTTTTATCAGAATGTTAAAAATAACCCTATCTTTTGGATCTCTCACAACTGTTTCGTTGATGCTTAAACTTGATAACTCAAATTAGCGACCTCAATTCAGTTTAGTGGAAAGTAGTCCTAGTCCTGGCGTATGAATTCTGTGACCCTAGAAATTTGTTCTCAGCTGTATGATTGACACTTGATCTTAAACAAGTATTCACCATGTTTAACAACGCATTGTTTGCTTATTCTCATTATTGAGGTCAATTTGAACGAATTTGAAATTTCAACGCTGATTAACAAAACTGCTTAGGGTGATGAAGAGCATCGAATTTCACTCCTTCAATGATTTGTTATTTTTAATGGTTTTGTTCACAATGAAACATAATGGATACATGAGACTGTGGTAATTGAATAACTGGTAATCTTTGCCCAGCCAAGTCAGAAAAAGTTACGCCCATGTTTCACTGCATAAATAAATGTAAAATACATTTAATTCTACCAAACTTAAAATTTGTGCCATGATTGAACTTTATGCTCTGACTTAAATAGTCAAATAAAGGTATGAAAAATATAGTGTCTTTTATATAAATATTAGTAGATATATATTAAAATTGAACCATTGAACCTGCTAGAAAGATGGTCACTTTTGGAAGTCATTATTTGAAAGTGATCTTTTTACAAAGGTTTAAGATTGGCTGCTGTTGATTTAGTGTGAAGCATTTTTGTGGTAGGTATATGGTAGGTGAAGGTTGTGATTAACCATTTACCTCATTAGCATATTTTGAACTCTTCCATATTCAAAGCAAATATACAGAACATCAATTTATTTAAGAAAATTAGGTTATTTCTCTCTGGCAGAGTGGAAAATATTGTGGCAAAAGAAGCCATTACACATTACAAGCAATGGCTTCTTTTGCCACAATGTTTTCAAAAGTCGTCTGCTTCAGATGGGGGGGATGCGGTATTATGAGGCAGAGGGTTAATTATCATATGAACCTACAGGTTTAGATGAAGGAATTTTATTTTTGCCTTGTTAAATGACACTTGATTGTCATTTAGCCCTAACAGCATGATTTCAGCAGTTTGTTCGGTTTTTATTCTGGATGTCAGCCATAATGGTTGATTCTTGCTGTGATTGTAGAAGCATGCATCTAGTGAACAAAATTATTTGTCCAATTGGCCTTGATTAGTGACAATGTATCATTATTTTGTTTATTCAGTTCCTGTTTTAAAGATAAGAGCTTTGGGTTGGAGAACTTGCTTATACCACCTCGGGGGGGGGGGGTCTCCATGGTCAAGCGGTTATGCTCTCTGACCGGTAGCAACTAGCCAACATTGCTGTGAGTCCAAATCCTGCCTGGCACCAGACAAATTTCACATGTGAGGAAGCTGTCAAGCTAGCATATGAAAGGCTGGTGGTTCTACCCAGGTGTATGAAGCGATAAAGCAGGAAAAGTCACTGTTGGTGCAACGTTTTAACACCCACCACCACCACCTCACAAAAATACCGCTTCTTTGAGGTTCAGAAGCTCAGTGCCAGGCGAACAAAACTGATAAGGATATGAAATGTTTGTTGTTTACAAAGATAGATAAATAAATCCACCAAGTGCTATAGCCTATCCATGTCCAATTAACTTGATGAAACACATATTGATTAAAAAGTAATGGGTTAATGGAAATTGGTCAAGGCTGATGTGTCTCAACAATGATTTGACTGAAATTTTTACATTAAAGTTTATTTGTCCTTTATTCTGAGTCACTCATCATGTTAAATGTTTGACAGTTGGTACTTAAAACAAACAAAAAAGAAACTGCAAGCTCTATTTTAAAATGTTACCAGCAATTTGTTATAAAATCCAAACCTTCATTTAGAGATCCATTCTATGTATGAAAAAAGCTAACCAGTATGCCATGATCTAGTTCTGTCACCTTGGAAAAATTACCGATAGTACCAATAGAGCAGTCTCATTACATTATTTTGTATTATTCAAGTGGTGTTTTGTAACTTCAGATAATAACATGGCCAAGTTCTGATAAGATGTCAGTAAACTAATGATAAGATATCACAGATGTATAATGTCATCTAATTGTTTTATAATTGTTTGATGTACCGATAAATGCACTCAGAGCATGTGTTATATTCAATTATTGGTGACAAAAACCAATACTTCATGGTTTTGCCATTGTATTCTTGGAAAACTGTCCTGATGTTTATTTTAGTAAAAAGACATTGGGTAATATTATAACCTTTTAAACCAGCTTATGGTCTTTAACTAGTTAAACACTTGCCCATCAATGCTGTTAGGTCAAATCCCACCTGGGACCTGCAGACAAATATCACACATGAGGCAGTTGTCCAGCTGGCTTATGGAATGTCGGTGTCCCACCCAATTGTTCATGTGAGATCTTACTTCACTGTTAAAGCTTGAAAAGTCGCTAAACGACCCTGACTGTTGATGTGTTAAAGCCCAAACTAAAGGAAAATATTAATCCAGCTACATACCGGGTAATTATACTCTGTAGTAAGGGAACCATATGTATGATGCTGGAAAAGTTGAAAAAATATTTTATTGTAACATGTTTTACATATGACCCAGCACTTACTGTGAAAAATGATTTTGTATCATGACAATTTGTGCTCCTGTCTTAGTATAATTAGTATAGAGTGTTGAAGGCTTGGCATATGTGGAAAAAAAGTCGTGCCTGCGGCTGAAACAAATATCATTGTGTCCATAAATCATTTTTTGAAAGGGAAAGATGGAGTCCTGGAAACTCTGACTTGTAACATTTTCTGTGTATGGTTTTGGTATTCTATCCTTGTCTGAAGAAGAACTTAGGCTCATACAGGGTTCGAGGTTATAAAACTTTAGATCACTTTCTGAGCTCAAATTGTTGACCTGATGTAGATGGTCTTTTCTGGACTGCTTACCCATATTTTTTTACTTGTATGAAGACCATCGTTCAGTTGAATGGAAGTAACTAATATAGGTGCCATAATATTAATGAGTTGTGAAAATTACAATTTTGCACTACTATTAGGATGCCATAAAACTTCGGCAGGTAAAATATTGGGTCAATCGAGTAACCAGAAACAAAGCTTTTTTTGTGCCTTAGGGAATTTTTGGTATTGCCAATTAACATTTGAAAAATGGTCTTAAATTAGATTAGAGGTCAAGCTGACACATTGTAAGTATGGAACAAAAAATAGGCTTGATGCTGAATGGAAACTTTGTATGATTTAATGTAATCCCAAACAATTAGATTTTTTACAAAAATGACAGGATGAATTTCAGAGATTACTATGATGATATGATAGAATTTTATCAAATCTCATTATGCTTAAATTATTTATTCATGCTAATGAGCAGAAAATCCAAGGTTGGTTGTAAAGCTTGTTATGCCTCTTGGTTGATCTCTAAGAACAAAATTTGATACTGTTTTTTGTGTGTCCAGGTCAACAAAAGATATAAAATTTATGTTATTTTGATGAATTAATGACTGGATGTATGACATACGTGACCTTACTGCATGTTTATACATATTTTTTATTGGAAAATGAATAAATAATGATTACTTTGTGAATTAGAGGTCTGCCACAGGGAAGGTAATTCTATAATTTATATGAAAATTTCGTATTAAAATTGTTTAAGTGAAATTACTTACACAAGCATTGAATTTCTGGTAATCTTAACATTTGAAATGCATACATGTAATGTATTTTATACTAATTAAAACCACATAATTTTCTGGGGTCATTATCCGATACATGACTGTACATCTTCCGATTATTAATTTCCTCTCCCATTCATTTTATGGCCTCTTAATGACTTAATAAAATGTATTATTTTGTCCGCAATGAACTTTGTAAAAAATGATGATAAAATATTTAACTGCTGTACTCTGCAGTGGGTATGTATGTATGTACGTATGTACTCATGTTAGGTTAACCTCACCTTGTAGATATATTCTGCAGATAGAACGGAAGAATAATGACTAATAGAACATTGTTAACGAGTATTTAAATAGGTCATTTAGCATTTGACAGGTGCTCCTTCAGCATGATAGAGTTATATCTGGATTTTATATCTGAATGATGAGTTATGTGTTTTTTCGGCTCTGAATTTTTCTTATGTAAAAATATTTATATAAAATGTGATTACATGTATTAGAATGTCGTGAATTTTTATTGCAACAAATGGTAGATACAGTCAAATGGGTCAATAAAGACCATCTATGGGGAAGTCAAAATGAATGAAATGTATTAATTTTGTTGCAAGGGTAGGAAAACGTTGTTTTTTCAAAGCAGCAATTATTAAAGTACAGTATAACCTCTCCAAAGCAAATTGCCCTTTAGGAGAATCAAGATTATGTTGTGGAGAGGTTGTTGCTCTAGGGAGGTTAAATTAATATATAAGTTAAATCATACAGTGGGAAAAATTCCTGCTGTTGTTGAACGGAGTCAAAGTTGTTCCAGAGAGGGTCATTTTGTAGAGGTTGCACTGTATTTGTTTCTAAAGCCAGGTGGTATTTGTGTACAAGTCGTTAGTAACCCAGGCACTGTGAGGGTTGACTGTCTCTGTTTTTAACTGTAACTCTGACACAGAATGTGCTAGGAATGTCTTTAAATGAACAGATTGAGAATCAAGTGTAACTTTGTATGAATAATTTGAAAGTTATGATAATGTTCGTTCAAAAATAGCTCTGACTAAAACTTGTAAATGATTTATTATATGGAAATTAAAATCCACAAGCTTGCTAAATGTAGCTTGTTTTTTGAGTCATTTATGGCTTATTTATGTCCTAAATGAATGTGTTTTTTTATGGTGGTGTAATGTCACTTTCTGTTTCTATTAGTCATGGTGGTTTGATTTTTCTTTAAAATTAGAAATTTTTTTAACATCTGATGAAAAAGTCTATTCGTTTTGTTCATGTATATTGTTATGTTTCATTGTTTATCTAAATTAACTCACCACTGTACATCTTAAGGGGCCTCTGTAGATGAATGGTTATAGTCACTGACTAAGTACTGTGGAAGTACTTATTTTGGTGGGGATTTTATTTTGGCATTATTGGCAGTCAGGGTCAGTTGCGCCAATTCAAAACACAGCCAATTCAAACACCACCATTCTATTTATATTCATGACCCCACGTTATTGTCTAAGAGAGTTTAAATTTGATGGTCTGAGAGCGTTCACACCAATTTATGACCCCATCAATTCAAAACATGTGAAAAAACGCAAATATTTTACACCGCAGATATATTGCATTATACAGTATATCTATTTCCTTACTGCTTTGAGTTCAAATCCCATGAGGGACCAGATATCACATCTGAGGAAGCTGTCCAGCTTGCTTACGGAAGGTTGATGGTTCTACCCAGGTTTACAACTTGGGTCTTCCTCCACTGTTAAAGCTGGAGAAGTCACCTAATGACCCTAACTGTTGGTGTAATTTTAAATCCCAGTGAAGTAAGTCTGAAATAAAGAGTTTTCTTAAATATTATAGTCTCAAAATGTCTTCTTATCTGTGGTTCCCTTCTGTAAGCTTAAAGTACATATCACTGATTTGTCATTGGAAATTTAGAATAGTCATTTTGTTTTCTTATGTCTGATTTAAGTTAATATCTTAAAAAACGTAAATGAGGTAAAAACCCCACTAATTTGACTTACACATATCAGCCATAAGTAAGAAGGGAAGTCTGCTTTCAAAATAATTTTGATTGGTCCTTCGGCCCCTAAATTTTTTCATTTCTGACCATTTGCATATTAAAAGGTTCATAGAATCTGGATTAGATAGGAATTTTCCCCCTGTATTGATCAGAACCCTTTTTCTGACAAATCTTCATCAAATTAAAGTCTGACGCAAAAACCCATAAAACGTGCAAAAACGTCTCCCTGCTTTCCTGTCAATTGTAAGCTGACAAAAACAGGATTTCTTCACAAATATTGTAGAAACATAATCCATTTTCATGCATAACGGATTTCTGCTTGCTGAAAAAAAAAACGATCAAATACAGAATAGTTAATACGCAAATCTGAATTAATGTCCCTTCATAAAAAAAGCTTTTTATAAAGTACTTTATTCTCAATTATAGGTCATCAGTTAAAATGACATTTAATTGGTAAAAAAAAACTAACTCGACTTTGGTGGTCCGCGCCTTTAATTGATCTTACAAATATCACAAGTTCACCAAAGCTTTTAACCTATTTTATGAGGCTATTGGGCAAAAAAGATACCCTTTGTCATACGAAGTCTTGTTTACATGACTGACACATTCAATTATGATAATTATATACTTATATTACGAGACCAATTACACAATATGTAGCCAATTATACTTTTACTAAATCATACTGCAATTATGTTAATGGATTTTCAATTCTGAAATTTTGTGGTTATGTAAAAGCTGAATATTGTTTTTGTGACTCCTGTTTATACTATTTAGAAACATTGGAACTGTTGCGATATATTTTGACAGCTAATTTATCATATTTTCTGTTAATGCAATACCATTTGTATCAATTTCCATTTTTGTGAATGAAAATGAGGTCTGTCACCATTATATTGAACTATTTAATTGATTTTCCCATTGAAAAAAACTGATTGAAATCTTCAGAAACACATTGTAAAGTGATATATTTCACATTTTGTATGGGTTTAATGGTATAACGTAAATGCGTAGAAATTTAGTATTACAGCCTTAATGTAGAGTGTTTCAGATATAAATATCACATTAATACATGCTACTTGTATCCAGAAATAAAAATCTAAATTTAAATGAAGCCTACTCAGCTTGCTCAGATATTAAAAAGCAGGACGACTGATCTAAAGGTCAAAGATTTAAAACTTCACAAACATTGGTGTCTATCAACAATAATTGTTCCATATTTATACATTTTGTGATGGTCAGTCCTTGCATGCACTCCTGACAAATTGTCTCAGAGATACAATGACGCCTGATTAAGGTTTTGAACCCATGACCTAACTCTCAGTCATTAGTCCTGTTCTTTACAACATGGCTTATTGAACTCCTTTCATTTTCACCTTGGATAATGCAGATTGAAACAGGATCTAAGGTTACTAATCTGAGTGATGAAGCTTGAATTTGATTGGCTAGTTTTAAATCATGGTCTTAGAATTGTCCAATGACAAGCTTGCAAATTGACAGCGACAGGGCTTCAGCTCCACATTTTAATTCATACTTGAGTTGGTTTGAACATTATGTTTGGACCTGGACACATATTTGGGTCAAATGAATGTATGTAAACCTGTTCTCGGCATACTATGAAGCTGTAAGATTGGATTGAAATTGATCGTTATGGAAATCCTATCCTTTTTACACATCGTTTCCAATGTGGCATTTATTTGCACTTGGCATTTTATATGTGCAGTATTCAGCATTTGTGACAACATAAATGTTATCTGTTCCATGTCTCTATGATGACTTTGAGTGATACGGTATTTCTGATTTAGTGTCTGGTATTTAGGTATTGTGACATACATTTTATCATTGCACTGTAATGTCTGTTATAAACAACCACAGGGACTAGTATGAGGTACCTCTGTTAAGCCGTACTGTATATATATACAGCTGAAAGGACATTAACTGAATATACATTACTATTTTGTTTCCATATACTTTGCTCATGTGTTATGTATACAGTAAAGCATCACTTTGTAACCACTTCAATATTTAAACCACCAAATTGTTTTATTCGGACCAGTTGTGAAATATTTTGTCTATATTTTAACTTGATAGTTGGATAGGCTATCTCTATAATAACTCCTGTTTTGTTTGTCTCTGAATGTGTCTTAATGTTCTGGGTTCTACTGTACATGAAAGGGCAAAAGGATAAATAGCTGATAAGACAGATACATGATGATGTGTGTCAGTTATCTAATATCTCACATATAATAACATTGCTGCTTATTATATGAGAATTTTTACGTTTTATCCATAAACTGTGTTTTACAATATTAAATCAGAGAGACAATGTTTGTAACTAATTATCATTTACATAGTTTATGTCTGATGTAATTGATCATTTCAAATGAAAGACTTTTGAATACATATTAGTGAATATACATACATGGTATTCAACGATGCTGAGTGTTTGAGCTTGATGCCATTCTGAATAGTGACCAAGGGAGACAGTCACACTGGTTTCTTACAGAATTTCAGCAATCTGAATTAATTAAAATCATCAAAATTGATGTCATTTATTGAAAATCGTGTAAAACCTGCTTATTATTAATAGTGAACAGCTATACTGATTCAGTTGCTTAGTGATTGTATTAATTGAAATGTGCTCTAAAAAATTCTAATTTTTTTTAAGGGGGGGGGGCTAATGCAATGGATTATGTTATTTGTATGGTGCACATTTTAGACCAAATACTCTTGGACATGTCAAGCATAATGACAGTCATAATTCCAGGTGCAGAAATTTGCTTGAGTATAGTTTGAATATTAGTCATATCTTAGTTTGTGGACTTGAAGTATTTATATCTATGATTTTTTTTTAAATTTTAGGAAATAGTTTCAGTTCAGTCCAATTGGGAAATAATGCGTGTGATGCCAAATTTGGGAATTTTTAAGTCTGGAATGGAGAAAAATGTCTTAGTTTTTAATTGGGAAATGTCTGTTTACCGGACCCAACCAGGGAAGGAAAAAAATTGCTGATTGTGGATACAAAATTTAAGAACTGTCTCCTTGATCAGATCTCTTTTGTGTTATTGTTAAATTATGACCAAGTGCAGAGTTTGATGTATGAATTTACCTACTGATTTCATTTTTAAAGGCTTAAAGATATACAAAAAATCAGTCAGTGAGATTGGTCAGCAATCTCAAATTTTATACAGCTAGTATCCATCAAAATGTTCTGTTATATAAATTATGATTTGGCTATAAATTGTGTTATTGATTATTTTCAGATGTGCGCTGCCGAATCTCTCCTATCGATGACCCAGATCTAGTCACGACCTACCTAGAAAAAGATGTTCTCACAAGTGGCTGTGTCTCCAACGCTACTGCATGGAAGAATCGCACTGAGGTCCATGTGATACGTTACCATAGTGATAGTAATGACGAACCCACTGTTGAACTCTTTGTTCAAGACTTTGAGAAGAGCGGTGAGATGAATACTGATCTTCATTTCTTGAAACTTCTGTTACCTCTGATTAGGCAAAACTTACATAATTACGTTTCATATGAGGAAAAAAAAACATTCTTGCTTTTTCTTGATTTCATTTCATTAATTTATTTATGTAAACTGGTTACTTGATTAGGGACAGTATGTTCTGGTTGAAATGATGTTTAAGCATTGCGTTATACTGATCCTGGTTGAGGGTTCCAATGAAGTCTCTTGTTTCTCTTTAGACATTTTTTACCTTGTCTTTGTTAATTGTTGAGGCTCTCCGTGGTTGAGAGGTTATGGTCTCTGCTTATCACGTCACCACTGTAAGTTTGAATCCCACCCAGGACTTAATTTCACTTGTGAGGTAGCTGTACTGCTAGCTAATGGAAGGTGGAAGGTTCTACCCAGATATAAACCTGGGGTCTTCCTCCATTGCTAAAGCTGGAAATGTTGCCAAATGACTCTGGCTGTTTGTTGTCCCTTCTTGTTGGGATTCATCATCACCAGCTGTTTGCAAAGGAACAAAACTTTCTCACTTTGAGAATTTTCTCAAAATCAATATTTTAGTTTATGTGAAATGAAATGTGCTTCAAATTGATTCATCAGTGATAATATGACACAAATGTCCGAATATGGTTTGATTATTTTATTGTCAAATACACTTTTTGTAATTTATTATGTGTAATGAAAATTAGAAGTTTAAGGATAATCTCAGTCAAGGTCATTTGTGCCGTGACAGGTCTTGTAACCCGACGTTCAAATCCCAGGAGGCAGGTCATACATTTCTATAAAAATTTACAAAAATGTTGATGTGGAAACGTTGCTAGCTTTGGAAAGGTAAGTTGGTACTTACTAGTATGCAGTCCAGGAAAACTAGTTAAGTTTACCAGCCTGAACTGAAAAATTGCTGAAAAATGGCATTAAGCCCAGTAAAAAAAATTATCACTTTATTTGATTATTATTATTTAATTGCAGGTTTTGATCAACCATTCATCATTGTTCTAGCATCTGATGTAAAAGTTGTCTGGCAAGTCAGACTTAACAAGAACCCTAAAGCCCTTGGGAAGCACAAGTTTGTGGTAAGTGAACATTGTTTGCTATGTGAAGTATGCTTGGTGCTGACAGACATCTGGCTTACATGGGACTTACCTTGCTCTGTGCAGCCTGGTTAGCATAACACAAATTACACATTCTGCTGGTTGTAGTGCACTCAGCTGATGGAATCAAGGCATTAGGCCATGCCTAAAAAATTGTTGGTTGGCAGTTATGCGACCAATTCATTAACAAAATGACCCAAAACTTATTTTAGTATTTTTGACAAACTTTGACAAACTTGTTTTTTGTTTTGCATTTTTTTCTTTCCAGTGCAAGCATATACTGTTATCCAAAAATGCCTACCTACCTACCTAACTACCTGCTGTTAAAAATTTAGGTTGAATAACTGCGAGTCAACATTTTTTATGGATGGCTTCATTTCCACTTCTGTGTGTCTAAATGCGCTTAAAGGCATTTAACTATCAGTCTCAGAGCCCTCAACGTCCCAAAATCAAGATTGCTGAACTGCTAGTTTTTGGTGTTCCTGTACTAAGTGCCAGTTTTAGAGTGCTGTTGCCTAAGCACTTGTCAGCTACATTTGTAAGCGCTGATGCCTATATCTCAGAACTTCTGACTATTGATCTCAGAACACATGAGTGCGACTCTGTGAGCACTTAACTGTGAATCATTTAGTGCTCAACTTTCAATTTCTTTGCACTATATGTTGTCTCTACTGGTAAAACTTTCTTTTCACTAATCTGATCTGTTTATTATTCATTATTACTGCTTGTCTTACGGTAATAAAATGTATCGCATTATTTATCTATTCAAAATGTCCTGAAATTAAGGACTCTGTATTTTGTAAGCTACGCTTGAGATTTCCTATGACCTCAATTGTCAAATTAGCTGACCTGTTAAACCCTTGGGTTTTTTGTTCATATAAAGCCATTGATTGACATATCAGATGATTACATATGATGATTTTATTGATCTGCATATTGGTGATGAAAGTATTAATTTAGTGCATAATTGTTAAAAATGCTTGCTTGTCTCGGTTGATTTTAATGAAACCTTTTATGGACTTTTTGTGATGGTATGAGTAAATTGTTTAGTAAAAGACTGATTTGTTCATATATTACATAATCTAAGTTTAATAAAAATAAGACTAGAAAAAAATGGTCATGTTTTGGGTCACTTAATTAACCAAAAGAATTAAAGTAGGTAGTTAAAAGTATTTACTATCTATTATTTTTCTAGAGAATTATGATGTACGATTTATCCTCTCATATTTTTATGCTTTGTATTTTGCCATAAGGAACTTTAGGGTCAGTGCCAAAAAATAGGTTTGTAAGGTCACAGATGTTTCATTTTGTCAGAATGAACCTTATATTATTTCAGTAAAGCGAATTTACTATGATGTTTTTTTACCCAGAATCCATGGCCTTGAATTTTGAATTGAGAATTGCGAGTCTCAGAATGCAGCCTTCTCATTGGTCAAATATTTCCTCTGAGCATGAATTTACAACTTATCAGAGAGCTGGTCTCTACACTTTGTTTTAATGACCTCCACTCCATGGCCGCCATTAAAATTCTTTGTTGAAGAATGAAAATTAACGACCCATCAGTGGCTGGTGATTTTATGGGAGAAAAAAGTCATTCACGTAATTAACTCGAAATGGGTTAATGTAGTTAATTGCTCCATTTTTTTCATTTAGGATGGTTGATTGCAAAAAATGAGATAGTTGTTGTTAATAAATTGTGTTTTATTTTTTCATAATGTTGTAGGCTGTCAAGAAAAATTAAATGATGTATACACTGTTTTTAGATGTGTAAATCAAAGTTACAGCGTAAAACAGTTGTAACTTGATAATGGTCTCAAGACTGGTTAAGATAGTACTGCATTAACTTTAGATCTAGTTCAGAAATAGTCAGTTTATTCGTTTATGCATTGAAGATAGATAAAAATTTGAAATTTAGAGCGTGATGCAAAATTTTGTCCTGCGGGTAAATAAATTTAGGTCAAATTACTACAAATTACGCATTAATTTAGAATGTTTCGTGTAAACCTGATTTACTGAATTTGGGAAAGGTTGCAATCAATATCAATGAGACAACTTGTTGTTATGGCCTAGTAAAACACTGTTGAGATTCTTTTCTTCACATTCCTTTCTCTGAAATTGTTTTCTTTAGGCTAGAAACAAAAATTAGGGTTACTTGACCAAAAAATAGGGAAGCGAAACTTTTCTCTTTTTTTATACCTACCTTTTATAATTTGGAGGTACGTCTGATCCCAAAATATTTTTTTACCTTGGATTTTGCTGGTAGAAACTTATTGTGTTTGCATAAAAAATATGTTCTGTAGGGTAACCATAAAAACATTTTTTTTCTGCCCTTATGAGGATATTGTGGTAAAGAAAGCAGAATTATGCAGTTAAGCTGGGGAGAGGTCAACAAAATCATGAATATGTTGATTTTTTTTATCCCTGGGGGTTTAAATGTTTCACTAACATCCAGGTTCATTTGGTGACTTCAATGATGGAATAAGACTTGGATAGAACCACTGAGCATCTGTAAGCTGGCTGGACAGCTTCTTTACATGGGAAATATGGTCTTGTGTTGGATTTGAACTTATTGCAATGAGGGGATTGTGATTACTAGTCAGATATCATAATTATGCTTTCTGATGTTTGAATATATTTTAACTGTTAAAAGATATAGTCAAACCTGTGAATAAAGGCCACCCTTGGGAAAGACAAAATCTGGCCTTTATTGACAGATGACCTTTATTCAGAGGTCAGTTTGTTCTAAATAATCAATGATAGTTGTTCAAAGAATGGCTTTTATTCACAGATTGGCCTTTATTAGGATGTGACTGCAAACACAGGTTTGACTGTACATTCTAAATGTAATGTTTGTTACCATATTTAAGCTATGGAAACTTTTTTTTTGCTGAAAGCATTATGGTCTTAAACCTCACAATGACTCAAATTTGATAAAATGCATTGAGGTTTAGAGACTTTCATCAGAAAGTGCTGAATTCTTTAAAAAAAAAAACAAATTCGACTGAGGATTGGAAGAGCTTTTTACTTGAGAACTCTTTCCGTAAAAATATGTCAAATTTTGAAAATTAAAAATGCTGTCAATCGTAATAATGGTTTCCCTGTAGAATTGTAAAGAATGAAATTTTGTGGGGGTGTAAAAAATATTTCCATGTTAGTTCCACAGACTTAAGGATTATTAGTTTGGTAGCCAAAAGTTCTATAAGTCTAGTTCACAGACTGCCATGGTAGTTCCATCAGTTGATTGCTGGACTTTTAATGAGTGGTCAAAGGTTTCATGCCTGAATGATTCAAATGTTCCACTTGGATAATTTGACTGATATTGCACCCAGAGTTATTTGTCTACCATCTTATCATTCATACACATTCACCATAAAGGTTTATTGGCTGTTAGAAACTTGTCAGTACAAGTGGTGCAGACATCCTAAATATGGTTGATAGATGATTCTTTATTAAGTATAGGCAAACAAGCAAACCTGTTAGCTATCCAGCCAGTAAGTCATTCAGCCAGTAAGCTATTCAACCAGTAAGCTATCCAACCAGTGAGTCATTCAGCCAGTAAGCTGTCCAGCCAGTAAGGTATCCAACCAGTAAGTCATTCAGCCAGTAAGCTATCCAACCAGTAAGTCGTTCAGCCAGTAAGCTATCTAATCAGTAAGTCATTCAGCCAGTAAGCTATCCAACCAGTAAGTCATTCCGCCAGTAAGCTATCCAACCAGTAAGTCATTCAGCCAGTAAGCTGTCCAGCCAGTAAGTCATTCAGCCAGTAAGCTATCCAATCAGTAAGTCATTCAGCCAGTAAGCTATCCAATCAGTAAGTCATTCAGCCAGTAAGCTACCCAATCAGTAAGTCATTCAGCCAGTAAGCTATCCAGCCAGTAAGTCATTCAGCCAGTAAGCTATTCAACCAGTAAGTCATTCAGCCAGTAAGCTATTCAACCAGTAAGTCATTCAGCCAGTAAGCTATTCAACCAGTAAGTCATCCAGCCAGTAAGCTATCCAACCAGTAAGTCATTCAGCCAGTAAGCTATTCAACCGGTAAGCCATCCAGCCAGTAAGCTGTCCAACCAGTAAGCTATCCAGCCAATTAGTAACCAAAAGCAAGCAAGGAAGCAAGTTAACAAACACAAACAAACACAAACAAACAAATGGTTACTGAATTGTACTAAAAATGTTTCACTTTCTTAATGAACTGCAAACCCGATGTGTTGTTGTGTGTATTGATCCCAGTGCTGAAGAGTATGGTACCTAATTATTTTAGTTAATTATCTTCAACTTATTGGGATTGCTCTCTACTAACAAAGTGTCTCTCTTATTGATTAAAATAGTTTCAGCATTTTTGTCCCACATTTTTGTAACATTTTACTTCCTTTTAATTATGTTTCACTTTCTGGATCCATTTCTTTCTCTGTTTTCTAACTATAAGCCCGAAATAATGGTTGTGAGTAAAATTGAATTCTTGTTTTATCTCCTGCATTTTCCCCAGTTGATTAGTTAATAGTTATGAGATATTCTAGTATACATAACAATAATTTTGTGATAGTTGTAAGAAAATTAGTGGCCTCTTAGGTTGGGTGGTCATGGTCTTCAACTAGTAACATGAGCCCCTCACTGCTGTTGTGTATAAATCCCAACTGGGACCTGACAAAGTTTACATGTGAAGAAGGTGTCCAGCTAGCTTAATGAAGGTTGGTGGTTCTACCCAGGTGTACATCTTTGGTCTCCTTTCAACATTTGAGCTCGCCAAAATGACCAGGCTATTGGTGCAACATGATACCCGAAAACAAATAAGAAAATACATATGAAGAAGGTGTCCAGCTAGCTTAATGAAGGTTGGTGGTTCTACCCAGGTGTACATCTTTGGTCTCCTTTCAACATTTGAGCTCGCCAAAATGACCAGGCTATTGGTGCAACATGATACCCGAAAACAAATAAGAAAATACTGACGGACAATTGACCTGTTAAATTAACCATTTACCTCTCTCAAAGCTGTCGTATATTGCAATAAATACCTCATCCTAAAGAACAACGATAAAAGAATATGAAACTCAGTGCTTAGGCCAGTCACAAAATAAAGCCTCACCATTGGTCAATTTTCAAAGCATTTCTATGAAATAGCCAATCAGATACTTGAGTTCTTGGACTGGTTTTAATTGTCAGTTTCATTATCTTTTATCCGTGTTTGATGTTTCCTGGTAATTATCTTCAAGTTGAAGTCAGACATAAATAAAAAGTCCATTATAAAATCACCTCATTTGTAAACTCATTTTATTTGTTATAAATTCTGAGAATTTCAGTGTTAAAAAGTAGAATCATGCGATGTCTTTAAATGAGTAATTATTTCTTTAAAAAAAATGTTGCGTGATGTAAAAAATTAAAGGCATTTAATAGCTGCATTATTGTCTGTTTAATTAACCGATTTTTTGGTATCGTTTGTATATGGAAGTATTTATTAGAATGTAACAAGATCTTGATGATGCATTTAATGTCTTGGATAGTGTTACTCCAAAAGGTCAAGCATGTTTATCGAATGGTTTGAAAGTGAGATATTTGTAATAAATATTAATGTTTTATGTTTTCTAACAAATGCCATTTCTATTTCTACTCAAGTTCTGTAATTTTTTCTACAGTGAATGTCGTATTGCAATTTTTAGCTCACCTAAGCACATAGAACTTATTGCGATGTTTCTTGACTTTCTAGGCGAGCATTAAAGTGCCTTCATAACTGTCTTGTTGCAAATGAATGTAAATTTACTTATTAAAGAATCATGTTCACAAGATTGGCCTTTGCTGACCAATAATGTGTGTATTTTTAGTGTTACTTCATTTTGAATGTAGTTATTTTATCTGGTGTTACTGTAAACTCTCTATAACTGCCTTGTAAATATATTAATGTGTTCAGCATTCCAAGAATGAGCTCTTTTGAGAATAAATATATTAAACTTATTCTGTTATATATAGTGCAACTGATATAAAAACTTCAGTTGATACAATTAAACTAGAACTACTCTTCTATTTCGAAGAGTACATATGGTTTAGCAATTTGTTCTTTTCCTAACTTAGCACATCAAAGAGCTTCTATATTGAGTGCGATGCTGAGAAAATGAGAATTTCTGTTTGTAGAACATGCATTGTCAGTCATCCGTACTTCCCTTGTTGAAATGTGACAAAAAGGTAAATCCATGGTACAAGAATGATTATTTTCTGGGTTGCGAAAAACAAAAACTGAAGACTAGCATGCCATATCTCTCATCTCTTAACAATTACATAGTCAATGTGGATTCTAAAATTAGAATGAAGTACGGGGAAACTGCAGAAACAATACATCCCCCACCCAGCCATGTAAAAAGGAACATACTGATTATTTAGGAAATTAGGAAAAGTAATTTTGAATTTTTCAACAAATGTGGGTAGTGTAAAATTTATATCGATCTTTCATTATGCTGCCTATTGATTGG
Source organism: Lutraria rhynchaena (assembly GCA_008271625.1). Lineage (NCBI taxonomy): Eukaryota > Metazoa > Mollusca > Bivalvia > Venerida > Mactridae > Lutraria > Lutraria rhynchaena. The sequence continues at coordinate 9,989,474 of VIBL01000001.1, read as the reverse complement.
AATGATACCCCTTAAATGAACATCTTGAATTTGCCCCACCCAGTTGAGGGATCTTGAAATAGAGAGGTCAGGGTCTAGCTCTGGGAATAGAGAGGTCAGGGGTCAAGGTCCAGGAATAGGGGGGTCAGGGTCAAGATCTTGGAATAGGAAGGTCAGGGGTCAAGATTATATATATTATAAAGGTTAGGGGTCTAGTCTTAACACTGCTGGGTAACCTGACTGCTTCATATAACTGAAATATTGTTGTCATTGGACTAAAAACCTGTTACCAATATTAATAAACTATGTTGGTGGAATACAGTTAAACAATGTAATGACTGTGAATAAAGGAAAAGAAGAATATGTACAGTATATGCAGGGTTTTCCCTAAGATTTTTCACCCGAGGGTCTCCAGGACTCCCATCTCCAACATTTTAGGGGTCTTTTGGGGGTCCCACACAGAAAATGCCAAGGCCAATATCTGAGTCGGAAGGGGTCACTCTCAATGCGAGTCCCTCGGCTGAATATGGCATCAGGGACGCAAGGAACCTGCGTCAGGGAAATCCCTGAGTAATCAATGACCAGGGTCTATCTATGGTTTGGTGCAATGCTTGGCTATAAACCCAAGTTTCGGTTACTAGAATTTTGCACTTAAGCCTTTTATTTGACTTCAGCAAAATAATGCGCATTGAAAACCTCGGTATGACTAATAAGACACTACTAGTATTTTCTTCATTAATGCAAGTAATTGTTTTGTTTTGCGTATTTAGTGTTTGTTGTAAGACTGATGTACTGGCTTTATGACTGAAATTAAGTTAAAATAGTTTTGTGTGTGTACCCTTTGAACATCCCACTTGAATAGGTATTACATGAGACTACCAGAGGAACTTACTGTGTACACGTAAAGATTGATAAACTCTAAACAAATCTATTATCGTTACTGGCAATTAATGATAATTATTCGAATTGTGATAGAAAATACCAACCACTTATATTTGTTTGCGTTTATATTTCTACACTACCATATGGTAAATATTGGCCAAAAATTCCATGCACTCTGTGGTTTTTGTATATATATATATATAAGAATTGCTGCCTCGGTGCCAAAAAATTCAGCAAGGTATCAAGATTATGTGTATAGGCTAAATGAAATATTATGTTGGTTAATGCGCCATATTTGTTGGATAATTGGTAATGTTTAGAGGATGGTACTTGTGTTTGCTCGAAATTCTGATATCTCTGACGATTCCCTTTTATGGGGAGAGGCCACACCCTAGCAGGGGGAATTACAAATTATATTTTCATTTTTTTGCTTCTTATTGAAACTCTTGTTTCCAAGAAATTGCTACATGAATATATTGATTGATAATGAATTGTATATTATTAATTGAATAATAAATCAGTAGGAATTTTTACTATTATAATAATCTGCTGAAAGTACTCTCATTTTCCCTACAATGCAATGCAAACAGTCTATATTAATTTTAATGATCTAATAATGGTTCCATAATAAACTGTAATCAAATGGATAATAAATTTATTGTTATGTAGTTATATGTGAAAGCCATTGTCAAACTGAGCTTATTAATCAAAATTAATCAATGCATGAAAATTTATTAATTCATGAATAATTAACTATGCTTGAAAGATGATATGAAAATAATGGGAATTATTAATAAGCGATTGTAATGAGATTTGATCTAAATTGGCTAGTATTATCCTATTATCACAACACTCAAACTGATTTGATTGTGTAATTTTCATCCCGATGATGATCATCATAAGGAAATGTTCACTGATTTCAAGGAAAGCTGAACTGATTGAGAGTCATGTAAACTGATTTGAATCATAACTTAAATGATTTGAGAAAACCTAACAGATTTGAGGGACGCCTTAAATGATTTGAGAGAAAATTTAAATGATTTTAGTGAAAGCTTATCTGATTATAGGAAAAACTGTAATAATTTAAAGGAAAATTTTAATGTCTTTAGGGAATACTTTAATGGTTTAAGGGAAAATTTTAATGATTTGAGGGAAAACTTCAGTGATTTATGGGAAAGCTTTAATGATATTAGGGAAAAAATTCAATGATTTAAGGGAAAGATTTAATGATATGAGGGAAAACGTTAATGATTTAAGGGAAAGCTTTAATGATTTAAGGAAAAGCTTTAATGATTTTAGGGAAAACTTTAATAATTTGAGGGAAAACTTAAATGATTTAAGGGAAAGCTTTAATGATGTGAGTGAAAACTTTAATGATTTAAGGGAAAGTTTTAATGATATTAGGAAAAGTTTTAATGATATTAGGGAAAGTTTTAATGATATTAGGGAAAGCTTTAATGATATTAGGGACAACTTTAATGATTTGACGGAAGACTTTAATATTTTAAGGCAATTCCTTAATGATTTAAGGGAAAACTTCAATGATTTAAGGGAAAACCTCAATGATTTGAGGGAAAACTTCAATGATTTATGGGAAAGCTGTAAAGATATTAGGGAAAACGTGAATGATTTGAGGGAAAGCTTTAATGATTTATGGGAAAACTTTAATGATTTGAGGGAAAATTCTAATGACTTAAGGGAAAGCTTTAATGATATTAGGGAAAGCTTAAATGATTTGAGGGAAAGCTTTAATGATATGAGGGAAAACTTTAATGATTTAAGGGAAAGCTTTAATGATATTAGGGAAAACTTAAATGATTTGAGGGAAAGCTTTAATGTTTCAATGTTACAAGGTAAAGCTTGTAATATATCAAGCTTAAAAACTGATAATGATGAATATTGAGCATGAAGAACAAAGTTAGGCTGTCCTCTTTGGTATGTGTTATTGGCCTACTTTTATGAATTGATATGTAAGGATGATGATAACATAAATATTGACCACCTGTAGACAGATGTTTTCTTGCAGTGCTGAATGTTTTGTAACCTTTGTTGGTTTGTTACCAGAGTTACACATTTTATCTCCGAGATAGCTTATCACTTAATTATTATTTGCGATAACAATACATAACTTCCTTGCATGCTTGGAATTTTCATCCTAACGCTTATCGTGTTTTTCATTGCTTCCTCGCATTATTTTCAAGGTTGCTACGGTGAAAATTGTGCATTTTTGTTGCTATTCATCTGTCTCGTTGTCTTTACTTTTTTCATTATGATTAAATTGTTGTATTGTAGCATGGAATTGTACAGAGAAATTGGAAGAATAGTTCTAGATGTGGTTAATTGTCATTGTATAACTCTCTATATCGACGGCAGCTGATCTTAATACCCATTACGACATAAAAATGGATTGAATTAATTAGATTATGGAGGAAAAATCAGTTCAGGAGAATATTAGATGAAAAATGACCAGGAAATGATGGCTGAGCATAATGTTAGTGTTAGCTTCATTTCTGTAAAGAGAACAAAATGTCCTTGCTTTACCAAAGACAAGTTAAGTGCTAGATCTACATAAGCCTACTTAAGTGCTACTGGTAATCCATTCTTATCCAGTTTCTCATCCATTTTTCATTGATGGCTACTTTTCACTTATCGTCTTCATGTCAAATCTACCACCACTCCCACGTTCTTCTATCCCCTCTCATATACAACCACACCCATCTATGAATTTCACCTCTCACCTGCAAGCACTCCCATCTATGAATATCCCTCACTTATCTACAGCCATTCCCATCTATGAATTTCCCCTCTCATCTACAACCACTTCCACATACAAATATCTGTTTAGATAACTGGATTGTACTATAGGCATCTTTTAATTAGCTGATCTATCAACACCATAGTAAAGAAAACATATACTGTGTACATCAGGAGAGCAGAAAATATTGAATTAAACACTTATCAGATTTCAGCAACACAGCTACCTGCAAGTATTGGAACTCAGGATTATTTATTTATAAAGCACCTGCTGTCACTTAAGGTCAATCAGATATGTGTCAGTCAGTTGAATACATAGATGACTTTATTGTACTGATCTTGTTTTTTTTTTTTTTGAGTACACATGTATCTGGCTGTATTCATTAGAAAATATTGTTCATTTGTTGATATTGCTTGCTATTTTCAATGTGATATAAATTGTATTGATTTTACTTTGTGCTAAAAAATGCTGTTTTATCACTTGGTTTTAACATTGTACCAACAGCCAAGGACTTTTGGTGACTTTTCAGCTTTAATGGTGGAGGAAGACCCCTAGTGTACACTTAAGTAGAACCAGCAATCTTTCGTAAGCTAGCTGGACAGCTTCATTACAATTGAATTTTGGTCCTGGGTGAGATTCGAACTCACAGCTGAAAAGAGCTGGTGACTATAATAGTGAAAGACCCTGACTTCTTTACCCTGGAGGCCGGTTAAAAATGCTGTTGGCTTCTCTTTTTGAATATTGAATTGTTGTTGAATTCAACTTAGTTACAGATAAAAGACAAACTATTATGTATTGAAATGAAGACTAGTAACTACCTTTTTTTGTCTTACAAAATGTTTTGTTATATAGCTTTGACCTATGACTATTTTTTTTTGTAACTGATATTTTCAGGACTTGTTTACCTTGTCTGAGTAAAACCTCTTCATTGCTGGAGAAGTTATAGAATGAATTTCTCATAAAAATGTCACTATATCCTTTGTTTCATGTCAAGTAGTCTGTAGTGTGTATGGCACTCTACATGTCTGGTGATTGGCCAAGTTTACTGTACTTTTTTGTGGGGAGGAAGCTTTTTGTTTGCTGATTGTTTGATGTTTGTTCATTTGTCCATTCTTTCATTCATTCTTTCTTCCATTCTTTCTTTTGTTTCTTCATTCTTTCATTCTTTGTTTCATTTATTTATCCATCCTTTCTTTCTTTCATTCAATATTTCTTTTGTTGATTTTTTCCATTCTTTCTTTTATTGTTTATTCTTCCATTATTTTTCCATTTTGTGTTTTTTTCGTCTGTGGTTAACACTTATATTTTTTAACAGCATTTCTGTTCTGTAAGTCAACTAAAGTCATACTCCGGGTATCTATGTGACCTTTTAGCACTAAACTGGTTCTTCATTTGCTTTTAGCAGCTGACATACTTCCCTCAGTGATACGTATTTTTGTCTGTTATTATAAAACTACAAGTATCTGAATATATCTTGTTGAAAAAAAAACTATCTAACAACTAGGAGTATGTACAATGAATACATTGATGCTAGTGATATGTAATGAATATATATAAAATAAATCCTTCATCATTTACTGTGGTATTTTTGCCCCAAGACGTTTTTTCAGGCAGTTTGCTAGCCAGTGCCAAAGTACCGGCCTATAGAGAAATCTTACCAAAAATTGCGACAGCTTTCTGGCAAGCTGAAATTCCTATAATTCTGAACAATTTTTACCTCATAGTAAAGTTGTAATGTGTCATATTGAATTTTTCGTATCATTGCTGTTAAGTGTTTTAGCTTAATATAGATACTGACTTAAAATGGGACTTAACCTTTAAAGTTGGAAGTCGCTGAATGACCCTGACTGTAGGGGTGACATGACGATAAACCCCAGTGAGAAAAAATTGTACAAAGTATGCATAAAATATATGTTTAACTGTTTAAGTTTTCTTGTAAAAGACTCAAAATTTGAGAAACTTTAAACTTATATTCATAAAAACACAAACAAAAATTAACTGATCAGCTCTGTAGCATAAAAAAATTGTTGAACAACAATAACACCATTGACTTCATGATGTTTTTAGTCTGGCCTGATGCATATTTGTTAAGATGTTATCTGTTGATGAGAATGGCACAGTAATGATTTGATTTCTCTGTAACTACCTACAAGACCTGTAAGTTTGTTTTGCTGGAATTCAGACGCAGGAACATTAATTGTTCTCGATGGATTTTATTGCAAAAACCAATCAATGGAATTGAAAACTTTTCTTTGGGATATAAGTAATGAATATATATTTTATTCAAGGATGTTTTTCAAACTTCTGAAAAAAAATGCCCTTAATTGGAATAATGAACTGATCCTTCATGAAAGTATTATCAGTAAACACGAAAGGTTCATTTATTGAATTTAGGTTGGTCACAGTATGAAAAGTGCCAATATTAGGGTCTTAATTACTGACTGTGCTGTCTTTGAACATGATCATCTTCTGTGCATCTTTTGATTCCGTCATGTGCATCAATCACATGACTTGATTCATCAAATTGTCTCCTATTCATATTTATCCTTAGGGATTTTTCATTTTATCCCTTTTTACATATCAATGCTTGATATCTTCTCTGTTTTTATTTGTGTTTGTTGAAACATTAACTTTGTAATATATTGATGTGTGACTTGCTAAAATTATAGTTAATAAAATTTAATTGATGTGATACAAAGTTTAATGCAATCCAGAGTTATCGTAAATAGCATAACTTACTTATTACACAGTGCTCTTTATAATAAATTATGCCCCTTGGCACATATGTCTTACAATATGGAATGCCTCTGTTCATCTGCCAGAAATGTATGTTCTTTCCCTCATATCAGAACTCATGATACACTCAGTTCATTCTTCATTATGGTAGGTTATGAGTACTATTATCACAAACAGTATTTTATTAACTCTAATGGTGTGTTATTGACACAAACAGTTAATTATTGACTCAAACTGTTTGTTATTCTGCTTAAACAGTTAATTATTGACACAAAGTGTTAATTATTGATACAAACTGTTAATAATTGACACAAACAGTGTGTTACTGATACTAACTGTGTATTATTGACTCAAATTGTGTCTTATTGACACAAACAGTCTGTTATTGACACAAGCAGGTAATTATTGACTCAAACTGTGTCTTATTGACACAAACAGTCTGTTATTGACACAAGCAGGTAATTATTGACTCAAATTGTGTCTTATTGACACAAACAGTCTGTTATTCACACAAGCAGGTAATTATTGACTCAAACTGTGTCTTATTGACACAAACAGTCTGTTATTGACACAAGCAGGTAATTATTGACTCAAACTGTGTATTATTGACACAAACAGTGTGTTATTGACACAAGCGGTGTATTATTGACACAAACAGTGTGTTATTTACACAAACAGTTTATTATTGTTATTGTTTTGTATATCATATATATCATCTTTAAGTACACAAAAAGTGCATTACTATTTCAAATGACTGGGATGTTACTTTCATAAGCTGCTCATACCTTTTCATATAAATTTTGCAGGCAGTGAATACTGGAAGATTAAGATATAAAATTGCAGATTCTATCATAGACAATTGATTTCATGCTAAGTATTAATGCTAGCCATGCAATTGTTGATTTGATGTCATTGTGTTGGAAGACAGTAACTGTTGACTTAAAATGTATCACATCTATTTTATATTAATTCAAGTTGAGTGGATTCATTTCGGTTCTGCTTATGCCTTTATCAAACTCAAATAAAAATATTTTATCGTGTTCTTGTAGAACCCCATGTGTATAAAAGTAGACATATTACAACTTGTTTTATATTGATTTGTCTTTACCTAGCTATCAGTTGTATTCTGATGTTTCTTGTAAATGGTGATGAAATTTTTTTTTCAAAAGATTTTCTTGAGAAACAATGAATAAATGTTATTCCATCTTAAATGTATACCGTCAGAGAAATCTATTTCTTATCATGTCATATAGTTGTTAGTGATGTACTTGATCTCTTTTTGATCATAGTAGAATCTTGTGTAATTTGTGTGACAGTTTTCTTACTGTGAAATTCTTGACGATTCTGAACAAGCTTTAAGTAGAGAAATCTTTTATTGTGGTTTGTATGCCAATGATTTATTATTACAATGAACGTTTTTATATCATTAATTACCTAGTCTATATGTAGGTCATATTAAACTGAGATTTAATTTTTGAGTTATTTTCTTGAGGTTATGTTTTTATAAAAGCAAAGAATCTATTTGATGGCATTTATTAAAGTATAGCAGCGAAACTTGTGAACAACGGCCACCAAAGTGCGGCAGAAGAAATAAGATTTTTGTGTACATTCTAACTTTAGTCATTACTACAAATATGTACTGCTAGTTGATTCTGGGGCAAAAAAATGTTTTCATTCATTGATATCATTTTTTTGTAGAAATGAGTTTATTTTAGTGTATGTAAGAAAGAAACATGCGAGATATTTTCATTTGGAGCTTTGATCCTCTGTATGTCAAAGGTATGATGTATATGTATTTTGTTCGATTAATAAATATGTGCTTAATAGAAGCTGATGTGTAAACAGTAGCCTTTATGTTCTGGTGGCCATTAATTTAAGGTGACATTTTCTTTACCGAATGAAACATTTAAATAGCGCCACTCTGTGGACTAATATTGCTGCAATAAAACACCCAGAGTGACTTTTTCTTGTATTGATGGCTGTGGCCATGGTCCAGTGGTTAGTGCACTGAATTTGTAACCTGGAAATCCGGGTTCGAATCTTGGTCGTGGCAGGTCATACCTTTCTATGAAAATTTGACAAAAATGTTGATTTTCCTCCATATGTGGAGAAGTTGCTGGCTCCTTGTGGAAGGGTAAGTTTGTACTGATTAGTATACAGTCCAGGAAAACTGGTTAGGTGAACCAGTCGCCATATATAACTGAAAAATTGTTGAAAAACGGCGTTAAACCCCAGTGGCAATAAGTCACATAAAACGAACAAACTGATGGCTGAATGTGACAACTTAACAAACATTAATCAACAATTATAAACCAAGAAAACGAAAGTGACATCTCATCAGTGCTATATATGGTTGTTACATGTGACTTTACATTTATAGGTTACATTTTCGCCTTAAAACATCAATTTGTTTTAAACATGTCAATAAATGGATTAAATGTGCATTTGGATGATAATCACTCGGATGCCTGACTGTAACCTTTAGGTTAATGTCCAATTATCTCACATAAGGGGATATTCATACTCATAAACGCCTCTCGCTCATGTATTGACCTATACATTATTAATGTGTGACTACAATGTGTAGAATTTTTTCTGGAATATATTTTTTTCTGGGACATGAAGCAGGAATCCCATAGTTTTGATTAATTATGTGTTTAGTTGACTACAGAACAGAAATATCAGTTGATGACAGAAAGTGATGAAGTCATTGCATTTTAAGATTGTGTGTTTCACGCAATGTTGTAACGTTTGGTTAATGGAATAAATTCAGCCTAAAAATTGTCCGCATGGTTCATATTAGTTATTTACAAATGTTGCAAGTTTGATCACGTGAATTTCTTCATTTAAGATGAAGGGTCTCCTTGGTTTAGAGGTTATAGTCTTTGACTAGTAATAAGTAGCTTCTCACCTCTGTAAGTTCAAATCACATTGCCGGTAAACAGGGACCAAACAAAGATCACATGTGAGGAAGCTAGTAATCAGTAGCCTCACACCTCTGTAAGTCCAAATCACACCGCAGGGACCAAACAAAGATCACATGTGAAGAAGCTGGCCCGATAGCCTGCTGAAGGATTGTGGTTTCTATCAAGCCTAGAATTTAGTCACCAAATGACCCTCAGGCCTTTGGTGCAACATTAAACCCCAAATAAAGAGACCACCTAATAAAGACCCTGTTTTTTTTATCCATTTACCTTGTTGGTGCATGTTCACAGGCGGCTTTTAGGGCTTGGTCCAGTGGTTAGTGCACTGGACTTGTAACCTGGAGATTACTATGAAAATTTGACAAAAATGTAGATTTTTCTCCATATGTGGAGAAGTTGCTGGCTCCTTGTGGAAGGGTAAGTTAGTACTGGTTAGTAATCTAATAGAGCCACTATATCAATATCAGGGTTTGTTGAGAAAATATGGACAATGAAGACAAAGGCATTTATTTGGTTTATTATAGTATGGTTCTAATGATGAAAAAATTGCATACTCAGTTACCCTACAGATCCTTTTTTGTGCCGACCCTAAAGTTCCTTGCAGCAAATTCCAAAGTGCTAAATATTTTGGGGATGAAATGAGCTTCCAAAGTATGAGAGATTTTTTCCGAAAAGAAGTGTCAGGACATACCTACCCTAATTTTTTTCAGTCAAGTAACCTGATACATTTTTTTCTGATGTATCTTATGACTATGTGATCGTGACATGCGGCCGTATTAAATTCAAATTAAAAGCAGGAAACGGCACATTGTGCTACAATAAAACAGGAAAGTATGATGTTGTTGAATACACATATAGAAGTTAAACAATAATAATAAAGTGCAACTGATGGAATGACTCAGATCAGGTGTGGGTGAAAATACCATTTACATTGTTAACAGGAGAATTCTGTGTATTTTCAAATGTCAGACAACTTCAATTTAGTGTTTTTTTTGGCTTGAAATGAAAATAACATGAATTAATGTATGTGCTGTTTGTACTTTAATGAGTATTTGTTTTATTGGTTGGGTTGGTTTTGTTTAAAAGTGAAATAAACCAAGTTAATTATGTGTATGTTATTTTTTGCCCATACATTCAAACACCTCATCTATATATCAGTAGTTCTGTGTGTGTAGATTAAAGTTTTTTTGCATATTCTTCTGCTTGACTATTAATGTATTTATGTGTTTATTGGCACATTCCTGCTCATGACCGTTGGCACATTCCTGCATATGACCACTGGCACATTCCTGCATATGACCACTGGCACATTCCTGCATATGACCACTGGCACATTCCTGCATATGACCACTGGCACATTCCTGCATATGACCTCTGGCACATTCCTGCATATGACCTCTGGCACATTCCTGCATATGACCGTTGGCACATTCCTGCATATGACCTCTGGCACATTCCTGCATATGACCGTACACACATTCCTGCATATGACCGTTGGCACATTCCTGCACATGACCATTGGCACATTCCTGCATATGACCTCTGGCACATTCCTGCATATGACCGTACACACATTCCTGCATATGACCTCTGGCACATTCCTGCATATGACCGTACACACATTCCTGCATATGACCATTGGCACATTCCTGCATATGACCACTGGCACATTCCTGCATATGACCACTGGCACATTCCTGCATATGACCATTGGCACATTCCTGCATATGACCGTTGGCACATTCCTGCATATGACCGTTGGCACATTCCTGCATATGACCACTGGCACATTCCTGCATATGACCGTTGGCACATTCCTGCATATGACCGTTGGCACATTCCTGCACATGACCATTGGCACATTCCTGCATATGACCGTACACACATTCCTGCATATGACCGTACACACATTCCTGCATATGACCGTACACACATTCCTGCATATGACCGTACACACATTCCTGCATATGACCGTTGGCACATTCCTGCATATGACCACTGGCACATTCCTGCATATGACCATACACACATTCCTGCATATGACCACTGGCACATTCCTGCATATGACCACTGGCACATTCCTGCATATGACCGTTGGCACATTCCTGCATATGACCATTGGCTGATTTCCGTGCATGACCATTGTCACATCCTGCACATGAATATTTGCTCTTTCCTGCTCATGATGATTGGCACATTTCTCTGCTTAGCTATTGACACACTTCTTGTACATGACATTTGGCACATTGTGCTTGGCTGCTGGCACTTTCTTATCTTTTTAGTTGACCTGGCAGATGGAAAAATAGCTTCAATGATAATGGATAATTGTTTTGTTGTTTTTATTTGCTGCAAGAAGTAAAACTGTTTAGTATTGATTCTAAATAATTGCTGTATGTTGCTTGTTTCTTTGTTCACTAGTTTTTCTCTGCCACAGGAATGTTCTTACAATCATTGATTTTAGATTCAAACTGGCGTAATGTGTGTTTTTTGTTAAGAAACATTTTATAAGTTAATGCTTTTCACTTGACTCGTGATGTTTCTATAGTTTATCTAATGAATATTACCAGTCATTATAAACTAATATTTTGATTATCATTAACAAGAATGTGGCTATACTTGTAGCTTGTTCAAAAAAAACTTTTACCTGAAACCTGGGGGCCACTTAATTATTTTTGGGCAAGTATTCAATTGTTTTAATTAGTTGTACAAGCAAAACCTCAGGTAATGTCCACTTTCAAAACAGACCACCATTTGAACAGTGGCTGCTATTTGGCAAACATTTTTTATATGATAGACTAACTAAACCCCTTAATAAGGGCCAGTAGCGCATGAAGGTCATGTTTCTTCATTCTATTAACTGGTATTTGTTCACATGTTTTATTACATGGCAAAAAATGTAATTAATTTGACTGTCTCATGCTGGCTCCTTAAAATAGTCTTTTACTGGTGGACAATAGCTAAAAATTGAACATGATTGACTGCAGAAATGCTGCCTGTGGTTGAAAATTAATGTTGTTGATGGAGGTGAATGGCAGAGTATGTCGGTATAATTACTGAGCAATTAAGTCTTGCCATACTGGTGCATGTAAACTAGATTCTATTAGAGTACAGATGGAAAATCAAACCCTCGCTTCACCAGTATTGTAATTTCTATAATTCAATTTAATTTGTTGAATTTAATGCATTTTTAAGATGCAAGATTGTTGATTAGATATTGCCCTCATACGCAGTGGACTAGTCATTAAAAAAGTGCTTTTATCTTGGAAATAGAAGTGAGAAAGCTTAACTATTATTGGATGTTTTTACCGTGTCACTGGTTGGTGAGCCAGCCGCCAGTAAGTTAAAGTGTTGACTTTCCTGCTAGCTGTTTAGGGAATGAAAAAAATGATTTGGAGGGGGGGGGTATTGTGTTCAAGATAGTAAGAACTCGGTTCATATTCTGCCTAACATTTTTGTGTCTGTGTCTTGTAAATCTTCTTGCTCAGTTTCTTATGTAATTCACTTTTTAGGTCCTTATCGATCTATTGGGAAATATGGGACATAATTTGCATATGGTCGTCAGATACAACATTTACATATAAATCCATTGAGGAATTCAGTTCCTTTTGTATTGTGAATGTCAAATATATGATTGAGCCATGATGAATTATATCTGATTCAGGAATGTTCGAAAAAATCATCACTGAGAATCTTGTTTTCTAAAACCCTACATTACGGTGATTAACATAATCATCCTTGCTTCAGAAAAAATCTGTTTTCTTCTTACTTAGTCAATATCTGTGACTTCCTTGGTTATCTTATTTCCATAAATTTAATGTGATTGTTAATATTGGTATATTAAGCCTGTACTGAAAAAAAAACAAGAACATAAAACCGTCAAGAAACCATTTGTTGTTTCCAAATTTTGTTCTGGCCTTGAAATATAATGAACCCACCTGGTACATAGCCTGTTGTATAATTATCAGAAAAAATGTTGTTGCAAGATGAACTTCAGTTATGTAACCTTTCATTCTGGCCCTAATTTCATGAAATATTTTGATTAAGATTTAAATTCTCTCTAACTAATATTTTCCACTGCTTAAACTTTTTTGATTCTCATCAAATCTCATTGTCATTGAATCATGAGGATAATTGGATGTAGGTATAACATCAGTATTAATAAAATCTGTTGTAGGCAAAACGCCACTAAGAATAGAATCTATTAGACATAACACACCTAAAATAGAATCATTTGTAGGCATAACATCACTAAGAATTAAATAGAATCCTTTGTAGGCAAAACAGCACTAAGAATAAAATCTATCAGGCGTAACATACCTAAAATAAAATCATTTTTAGAGATAACATCACTAAAAATAGAATATAATCTTTTGTAGGCACAACACCATTAAGAATAGAATCTGTTGTTGCAATTTATTCATTTTACTCACAATGAGACCAACTTCAGAAAAGATATCCCAATAAGAGATTTTTTTAAAAATTAATGTTTAGTGACAGGGTCAGTGAGGTATCAAGAAGGAAATGGTGTGATAGGAATAAAACTATCATGTGACCTATCAGAATGAGTAGGTTTTCAGCTTAAAGTAAATTACAAACAATGGGTAGAGTGTCTGTGAGAGTTTTATTTAGGTCTCAGTTTGAAACTACTCCGGATTTTATCCCTTACTGTGGTCATGATCTAGATAGACTGGTAGTTTATGATTCTTCTGTTTTCATATGGGTCAAAACACAGGACCACCATGATGTTAGTAATAGTTTTTTTTTGTTTTTTTGCTGTTTTCTCTAGCTTTCTTTTACGCATAATTGGGTTACCTTTGGTTTTTGCACAGACTGCAAACTAGCTACCAGGAACCTACTTGCTGGGGTCAAAATAAATAATTGACAGTTCAGGGAAGAGGTCTATGTCCATTGCTGCAAATAATATAGGTCAGTGCTGTAAGAATTGGTCAATACAAGAGATTCAGGCCCTGAATCTTCAGGTCAGTGTGGTCATCATGAAGTTGTAAAATGACATTCAAAGTATCAGTTGGACTGAATTACTGGACATCAAGTGGTCAGTGAATAACTCATAAATAGCAGTTTTCTAAGACTATAACTGCCAAGTATCTGTGTATCTCAGAAATACTGCCCAATAATTTTATCTAAATGTATGAAAATTGATGCTTTACAAATGTTGTATGAATATTTTTATTTCTGTTTGGTGGCCATGTCAACTTATAATTTATGGCTGTAATTAGTCTGTTTGACCTTTTTATAGATAGAATATGTTTTCAGCCCTTCCATGCAATATCCCTACATCCTTAATATCAAATTTAAAATGGAAAATAAGTCTTAAATCACTTGCATCAAAATGATGCGGGAGGTCTTCATGTTCGAGCAAAATTCCGAAGTATTGGCACATTGTCTGTTAACCCCGAGTTTTAAATACAAAATTAACATTCTCTTTTTTGAATAAAAACTATTGTTTAGTGAAATTTCCTTGGAATATCATTGACAATTGTCAGCCCCAAGTTTAACAGTTAATTGATTCACAACTCATTGTCTTAGAAATAAATCAAAGTGATGGACTCCACCAGAAAATACTGGTAGTCCGTCAAAAACTATTTGTCCCCGCATCTTTTAATCATGTGGGAAAGATTTCTCCTGCTTGTGGCAGAGTATTTGAGGTTGTACTAAGTTTTCAAAGGTCACAAAGTGTTGGTTCTCAAGCAAATAAAAATTGGATCCTTGCCATTTTTGAACATTTGGAACCAAATAGTTTAAGCAGTCCAATGTGGAGAATGAAATAATTTTACTTAACAACTTCTAGCCCAATGGCCATAAACAGACAGTGTTTGTAAACAGTCGATATGATGTCTTAGCTTTACAACTAACCTCCACAATGTAGAGATTTGAAACATCCAATCAAATACTTGAACTTTAGACTGGTCTCCTAAATTTTGATCAGAATGGACCAGTCAGATACTTTAATTTAGACTGGTATTCTAAATTCTGATGAGATTTAGCCAATGAATTTTTAGATTGGTTTTAAACCACTTTGTATTCATATCTCCTGATGCTTACAATATTTTCATTCTTTGTTCCGTTCAGGATACATGTGTCCTGAATGTGTATTATCATGCAACAGCAAGACCCTCATTGACTATCAATTTATTAACTGCCCATGGAATATATGGGTAAATTTATCAGATAACCGAATATAAGGTCAAACAAATATACAAATGTAATTATATGGATGTATTCTAGAACAATCAGCACGACATCTTTAGGTAATAATATAGACTGACTAAATTATATTACATTTACCTTAATGTGTTTATTGCACATTTTCAGACATAGACATTTCCCGGAAATACTGCCCTGAATTTGAGGTCATCATTGTTCGGGAAATAATTATCTAGACTTGTCACTATGTAGTTTGTAATTATGTTTTTAATGGTGCCATCATGTGAAGTATGTAGGTAATTCGATATGTGGAATTTGTAGAGTACTTTTTATGTTGCTAACTTAGGCATTGAAAATGTTGGGTTGGGTATGAGCTTTTGTGATCAGGGTAATTGTTTTCCTGGCTGATGTTGACCTTCAATTTTTATTAAAACAATATCCCTTCCAAACCAGTTCTACATTATATATCAAACTAGTTGTACATTATATAATTGTAAGAAAATTAGAATTGAAATCACCTGGCAGATCAAAACCATCCATGACAAATTTTAAGGTAGAAAATGATGCAGTTTATCCCTCTGCCGCATAAGCATATTTTGGACTCTTCCAAATTCAAAGCTAATATATAAAACATCATTTTAAGGTAGAAAATGGGGTTATTTCTCTCTTACAGAGTGGAAAACATTGTGTCAAAGAAGCCATTTCTCATTACAAGCAATGGCTTGTTTTGCCACAATGTTTTCAAAAGTCATCTGCTTAAGATGCCAGGAAATATGGTATTTTGTGGTAAAGGGTTATATAATCCTAAGAACTTGGACATGTAGTATGTAACAGACAGTTTATCTAACAAATGTTCACAGGTTGAAACTATCATTCTGTATGCTTTTGCCTACATCTTTACAAGTTGCAAATATGAAGTTAGAGACAAACAGTATTGGATGCGATACCTTCTGTCAAAATTTTACTTTGAGAAATGAATGCACTGTCCTAGTTTTGAACCCATGTAACCTTTGTATAACCAGTCCTGTGTTCTACATATCTACAATTCTCAGTCTACACACTGAGCTTATTAGGAAACTGGTCATTGATAGTAAAACTGAACACTTAACAACAGTCATATCCTACAGCGATCATTACAAGATTTATTGCGAATTTCGTTGATTTTTTAATGGCCCTCTTTGTGTCCATAGTTCAGATTTGGCATGTTTACTCTGTACTATTCTCAATAATAATCTCATGTTTAAAAGTTTTCCGGAATTTTCTGGAGCCTCCTGTTTTTCCCTGGTCTGGGCCCTACTGGTTTTTATTGTACTCCCCCCCCTGCACCAAAGGTTAAAATTTCCATTTTTTGAAAATTTTCAACTTTCACACATGCAATCTTAATCTATCTTACTTCCAGTAGTCAAGTAGGAAATAAATTACCAACATGGTTATTTTGTTTGTTTCTTATTTGTTTTTATTTTCTGAAGTTTGTATGAATAGATTTAGTCTGCATGTCAGTCAGTAGTTAAATGTTTATTTAAGTAACATTTTTCATATTGACATAATTATTTTAAGTCACATTACTCTACTAAACTACCATTTATTTTAACAGGAACTTCTTAGGCAGCTTCCTGGTTAACAGAAGTATGTTCCATGCATTTCAAAACAAGGTTACATTGAGGTCACTGCTCTGTACTTGGGTGTCATTTCCTGATCTTTGACCTATGGTTATTTTGTAGACCAGTCTAAGATGGCATCATTCCCATTGGTCATAATAAATACTATGGTCAAAAGCACAAAATGATTGGGCCTCCTAAAAGATTTGGTCACTAGTACGAAATTGTGTTACCTGAAAGATATTTTTGGCACAAAATGGTGGAGGCCACATAAAAGATACTTTTGGCCTCAGGGGGGGGGGGGCACCTGAAAGATATTTTTGGGTCACAGGCACAACATGGTGGGGGCCCCCTGAAAGATATTTTTGAGTCTCAGGTACGAAATGGTGTGGTCCACTAAAAATTATTGTAGTGTTGCAAAGATGAAATGATGAGGGCCTCTGGACTGGTTCATTCATGCATTCTCCATCAAAATCTTTAAAGAATTTAATGTCTTGGCTCTTCCAAGAATTAAGCTTTAGCTTTGATCCTTGTAAAAGATCATAGCATTTGTGTAAGGTTAAGTTGATTGTAGTAGTTTGTACTTGAACCCTGGCAAAAAATTGTTTTGCCTCGGCATTTCTGCGTAATTCAAGAATCATCAATATTTAACCGTGTTTTCTGTCCTCTTTGCTGAACCCAATTAATTTTTTTATCTCTTTCTACCACTGAGCACTATTAGCTTGTTATTGATACATTTTGTTTACTTCTGTACAACCTGATGTGGCAGTATCATTATTTTATTTGCCAAAGCACTCAATTCCGTTCCGTGAAAAGTTATAGTAGAATTGTGTGGCATGTTTCAGCCTAATCAAGCGTGGTTTTACTCCTTATTTTCTGCGTTGTTTTTTTTCTTCCTGTATCAGTATAAACAGGGATGATTTTTTGTACTTGACATCAGCTCTAGCTGGTAAATTACTTGATTGATTTTATGGCCCATGAAAAACCTGGCTGGATGCCATAAGAATATATTAAGTCTTGAAGAGATGGCAAGGGGAGTAACTCTCAGTGTATTGATTCCATAAAGTTTGACAGAGTTATTTAGCTTGATATTTGCATTGATGTTCATAAGTCTGTGACTATGATAATCGGGTTTAATGTTATATATATATATATATAAACCATTTCTATATTGATTTTTATTGCTATTTGCGTTTTGCTTTAAAATGTTTATATGAATAAAAGATACCTTGTAATATATATGTGTCATTTGTTTTCCCCAAGAAATGTTTTTCCTCTGAAAATTTTATTTTTATGACTTCATTTACAATTCAAGACTTAAATTCATTGCTTTTTGTGAATTTTTTTGCAGAACACTTGTGCAAAATATTTCTGAAGCTAAGGATTTTTATTCTGTTTTATTTCTGTTTTATTTCCTGTATTTCTTGGGTATTTGTTCATTATAATCGGAAACGGTCCTTACATTGAGTAGTTATTAATTTATTGTCGGAAACGGTCCAAACATTCATGCAAACAGTGTGTATTATGGCTGCAAAATCTTTTAGTTATTTTAAGTGTTATGTTGACTTTTATGCAGCATTTGATTTAAGAGTCTTAACAATTTAAAATTCTCTCAATAAACTATGCAGGAGAGATAGAAACCAACCAATATGTCAAGTTTCTCTTGATCACAGAGTGGCACTGCACTTAACATGACGAATTTGAACACAGCAGCTGAAAAAAATGAAATTAACTTTTATTGAAAATAGCAGAGTGGAAACTGGATACTCATCTAAAGTTACAGAATAGTTGAACTATTTCAAGATATTTTTATTTAATCACTTGTCGAACATTTAACATGTATTGTCGTAAAGCATTATACTTGTTTCCGTTCACTCATGTCAAATATTCTTTTAATTTGAAGTCAGTCAATATTGACTTTACTGCTTTTATTGACTCATCGTGTCAGTTAAGTACAGAAATTGTGTATAAAAGATTAATTAAAGTAAAAAAAAACATATATTTGATGTACTTTGATGTTAAAAAGCGGAGCTGTTAGATATCCAATACTATTGTATTGGATTGAATGTCATCTCTAATTTTATCATTTTTGTGTGAAGTGATTGCATTCCATTTTTTGACCGTGGAAAAGTACAAGTACTTAGAAATATGCCTTAATTACTATTATAAAAAAAACTGTTAGGTATAAATAAGAAAACAGATTCCTAGAAAATACTTGTACAAAATATCTCACCTAATTGGATGGTAAAGGAACTTGGTTCTGTGAACAGTTTTCATATTTACTGTATGTCCATTTGTCAATTTTAATTGCACGCTATAATTAACCAGTCTGATTCTTCAGTTCTTTTAATGGTCTCAGGAATAGATTTAAAATCTCATACTATTTAACTGTGTTATTTTAATATGTACGTTAAAATAGTGTCTTGTACTTTATTTTTTATATTAAATCGTCATCATTATAAAACAAAATTGTAAGTATAGTAGAACTTGAGCTAGAGGACCAGTTTCAGATCCCAATCACCTGATAGGTTGTTTCTGAGCTTGGTCACAAAAAATTAACCAATGGCATGGCTGCATTTTTAGACTGGTTAGCAAATTTTTCCTGAGCAATATTTTTTTACTTATTTAAAATTTTCTATATCTATATTTTCAGGTGTCAAAAGGATCAGGTTTAAAATTTGCTTACAAAAAACTGGAGTCACGACCTACCATACGCAAGCGCCAGTTAATCCCATTTAATCCTGATGACCTTATGAACTGGGTAACCAAGCAATTTTCCATAGTTACGACCTTCACTTCAGTACAAGGAGGAAATCCACTAATAGTCACAGTGGGCAAAGGTTTGTTTTGTTTTTATCCCTTACAGAAATTGCAGAATTTTTTATTACTGTTTCTTTTTTTTTGCATAATGCAAAATATCATTTTGTGTAAATTTTCAAAGAAACCATTGTTACTAATGAAACCATTTTTTTATTTTTTAAGGAATTCAATTTTTTTGGTGTTAAAAATTAGCAATTGAAAATCAATTTAAGACAGTAGCAAAAATACAAAAAAAAAGTTAAACCAAGATAGATTCAAGAAATGGCATTAAAAAACAAACCATAAAATACTTAATATTGCCTGACCTAGATATTTGATGCTTCCATTATAAGTGTATCATATGGATTTCTTTGTTATCTGTCATCTATTATTCATCATACCACAGTAATTATTGGATCATTTCTACAATAATTGAATAGCCAACAATATAAGTAATGTATCATTTATTTATAGATCAAGGTCAGTGCTTGAATGACCATATTTCTGCTTAGTTATTTTGACCTCTAACAGAAGGTTGTTTCACAAGTACCTTAAGTTTGTTTTTAGCCTCTGATGTGGCTGATACCATGTCTTTCTATTCATTTTTGTATATGTTTATTTGAATAATAAGTTTAGGGTTACATTTTTGTAAATACAGTCAAAGCTGTGAACAAAGGCCACCCTTGGGAAAGACAAAATGTGGCCTTTACTGACAGATCAGGTCTGTTCATTCTAAATAATCAGTGACAGTTTTTCAAAGACTGGCCTTTATTCACTGGTAGGTCTTAATTCGGAGGGGCCGCAAGCACAGGTTTGACTGTATACTCAAACTTATGAGGTTCCTGTTCATTTCATGTGATTTCTATTAATATAGTGTTGTCTGTAACAACTTAGACTCAATGTGAAGGTCGCATTCTATCCATCCAATTCATTTAAAGTGCTGTTGTCTTGAAATCTATCTTCAGTGTGAAGGTCACATAGAAATATGTTGCTCTATATTGAGTTGGGCCATCTCACCATAATTACCCTTGATGTCAAGATTTCATTTACTGATTTCTGGAATGTCTGTGTGCTTTTCTGTTTGTAGCCCAGTCATTTCAAAGTTCATCAACATCAAATACAACAGCATGTGTTCTGAATTCTAATCAAAATGAAGTATTGAATGTCAAGGGCATTGCTAAGGAGATGAAACCTGTGGAAGGATGTGTGAACAGGAGAAGTTACCATGGATTAGAAGAGTAAGTGAACACATTTGAAGAAGTTTGTAAATCATCGAACAAGAGTTGTACTGCCCCAAACTTCAGAAACTGAAATTTTTTGTCCATCCCAAAACTCAGAAAACCTTTTTTCTGTTGTTATTGGTTACAAAAAACTTGATTAATGATGTTTTGGGCCATTGAACCCTTTTATTTGGTGAAAACTTTTTTGACCCAAAAATCCTGTATTTCATCTTTTGGACCCTGTCTTTGAACAGTGTGTGTGTACTTTTTGAGCCAAAACTGATGTTCAGGTGTTACAGTTTCAGGATGATCTATGTCATTGAATTGATGGACCTGCCAGGCTCGAAGCCATATTCTGTAAATGTTGAGATAAAACGTTCAAGACGGAATTTTGAGAAGCAGTTATATCTTATCTTAAAATCAACGTCAAAAGTTCATTGGCATGTGTTCACTACGAAGATTAAAGCTCAAGTTGATATTGTGGTACGTTTGCTTGTTGTGTTTTTTTGCAGCCAGTTGTATAAATATGGTTAACCAAAATATTAATCAGAAACAAAATGGCTGCCTGTCAGCAGTTAAAACTTGGAAGCAGACAATTAGAGGGTCCGGATGACATCAGTACTGATATCAGACACTTTGGCCAAATTTAACCAGAAATTATCTAACCCAAAATGTTATACAATCACTTTACCCAAAGCTAACCCAAATTTCAACCTCACCTCAATTTTTAACCAATGTTTGTACAATCGGGTGCTAATGTTACAGTTGGAGATGGGGTAATGTTGCGGTTGAGATATTTTCTGTCTAAACTACATAAATGTGTTGGAATATCTTGGTACCAAAATATCTTGATACCAAATTAAAATGACCAGTGAGGCAAATATGTGCTTCCATCAATTTTGGCTTTTGTTAAAATGATGTGGAATGTAATATTTTTTTTGTTTTATATAATGTATTCCTGTGGTCACATACTGTATGGGTGGTATTGACCTGATGACTTGCAATGATATCAATGGTATTTCTTCCACTCTGTATCTGGAATTATCATTTGATCTTAGTACTGTGTTATAGTTTATGCATTGAGTGTTATGATTGGTCAATTTTCTCACTCTGCTCTGAATCAACCAATCATATGCTTGGTTTTTGTGTCTGTTATATTCACAGTTTTCTGGTTTACTATCTAGATGCCATGCTTTCAGAAGAAGTAAGCAATTACATGTTTTTACCAGTATGTTTCTGCTCTTTACAGGCTAACAGTCCTTATGTATCATTTTCTGGCGTTAAATCGGACAAAGTTGTTCAAGTCCAAAACGAGAAACTCACCGAGACAGGTTTAGATTTATTGGGGTGGGTCGATAACTATTTTGGCAGCATTGAAATGTATGTTGTGATGAAAAACAGCAACAGAGTTCAAATCACGCTACCTGAAATAGGTAATCATTGTGTTATTTATTGCCTACTTATCTTCATGCAGTAAAACAAGGGTGCAATAATCACAGATGTAATGAAAAATCAGATATTGTGAATTCTTGTTATTTCCCAGAACATGTTTTTCCTTATTTCATTGTTAAAGATATAGTGAAGTATGGATGTAATGAAGTAATTATATAGTTTATACTCAGGAATTCACTATAACCGTTTCCTACTGTGATACGAGTGTTAAAGCATGTACTGTACTCTTTACTATCTTCTATACTTATTGACCTTCATGATATTTGTTTAATCACCTTGGCTTTGTTCAGCACTTGGATACTTAACTGTAAATGTTTGTCTGATATGTTTTAGTGATGTTTTATTTTAGTTAGCGTTTGTAGAAGTTAAAGATATGATTATTTATCCAATGTTTTTTTTGTATCTTTAGAAGAAAAAGAAGAGAGGAAAGCCAACAGATTCAAGAATTCACTGACCAGTGCTCTCACTACACATTGTGACGCAACCTCCATCACCGTGGCTCTCAGGAAATCTGATCTTCAGGTATGTATGCTTCATAAATTTAATTAGGTATTAATTACGCCTCAGGTACTTGGTGCTCAGACCCTGTGTATGTATGTTAACCTAGCACCTGTCAGCTAGACCAGTGATATAATCATTAGACAATTTAATTAACATCATTGCTCCGATTTCATCCTGACAAATGTTTTTGTTAAATCTTTGCTGGAAAACATTTGATAATAGGACACTTTTAAAATTAGCTCCTATCACACATTTTACAACCAGCAATGTTAAGGTACATTCTATCGTTAAATAAGTTATCTTTGTTTGTTTATGAACCCTGAAAATGTATTTTGATTAACTACTGTGCAAGAAGCAGATAGGGCAGCCCGCATGCCAATTAAATTTTAACAAATTTTCGAATCCACCCAAATGGGATAAGAGTTGTACATAATATGATATGTCCAGTCAAATCTATTGCCTCACTAACACACAGACTATCAATCGCAATTGTCTGAAAGTATTAACAACTCACCAAATTATTTGTAATGGTAATCATCTCTTTATTTCCAGGCACTTAACATAAAGAAGTACATGTTAACGTTGATAGATCCATCATGTACAGCTTCAGAAAACTTGACTCATGTGTACATCAGAAGTTCTCCAAATGAGTGTGGTACCAGTCGGTTTGACACACAGACTGGTGAAGAGGCACTGTCTAATACGGTATGTATACTGAAGCATCATATAGCAACCTTTTAGTCTGGTCCTATGATTGTGATGGGTGGGTTTGGGGTTGGGGGATTTTGGGGGGAAAGTTGGTCTTTTGGTGAAGGTGGTATGTTTTGTATGTGCTGTTTTTAGGAATCCTGTTTCTTATCTGTATTCAATATGTAACTACCTCATTAAGATGACCTTATTGTTGCGTCATTTTTTTCCTTTGTATTTTAACTTTATAATGAAACCAATCACCCCAGTAATAAGACTGATTGAATGTGATCCCAAAGGTGATCTTAATATATCTAGGTTTTGCTGTATTTTATGATACTGCTGTAGTACATCTATGTTTTGAGAACTGATATTTTATTATTAGGCATGACTTTGGATTGGGTCACATGATTAGTTATTTCTGTCTTTCCGTTCTCATTCCTTAGGCTTGTAATGGTTATGATAAATCTATGTACGAAATGTCAATTGTTTCAGTTGGTTGTACATGATTCCAAAGTTCAGATCGATGAAGTCGTGGAAAGTAGTGGATTTGATGAGATATTCTCCGGATCAGGAAATGACGAGATGTCGGATCTTCTCTTAGATGATGAAGATTTATCTATACGACCCACGGAGGCCAACTTCATGTGCTTACTAATGGAAACGGTAAAGGAAATATAACTGCGATTCTTTTATTCGTTTCACTATGTTGGGTTGAATACTGTTTTATTGATAGTATTTTAGAGAAATCGTGAGATAGTTTACTCAACAAGTGTTACTTGATTACTTACATAAAACTAGCCTCTTTCCCTGTCAGCTAGTTTGAAACTGCTTTCTGTTTTGCATGATGTGTGGTTCTGACATGGATGACTGAGGTATTTTTTTATGTATAATCATTAGTCCACGTGTCAAAGAGAAATAGGGATCTCACAAGGATCTTGAACTGTTTCTTGTCTTAATTCCTGGATTCTGACCCAAATTTTTGTATTTTCATAGTTTGATTGGTCAATTCTCTGGTACATTACAAAGCTTTGTTGTGTATCAGTCTATATAACTGCAGGAAACATTGAAAGGAAACCTATGATGGAGATCATTGCCAGATTTGAATGAATCCCTGTGAAAAAATAATATGTACTATGTGAGTTTTCAGTCACTTAAACCAGTACTTAACTAACATTAAATTATTGAAATATTGATGAAAATGTTATTTTATCTCCTTTCAGCCAAAACTTGATGTCAAGGTTCACTTGTTCAACAATCGTCTCTTCTTGGCACCGTACACATCCCCAGTCAAAGTTGATTTACCATATTCTGTGCTGTATCTTGAAGCTATGTGTGTATCAGATCCTCTTCTGCGCGCACAGTTAGTCAACTGTTGGTTCGCTCCAGAATTTGGTGGACCGGAATCTGAGAAACATTTCTTAATTGAAAATAGGTAAGCAATTAATTAAGTTGTAATTAGGTGATAAAATCATACTACCTCAAAAATAAATAGGTTAACTAATTTGGCTTTATTCAAAAAAAGGTAAACGAATTTAAGTCATTTATTATCAGTAGGAAAAATTATCTTATCTGCACCAAAAATATATATACATGCTAATGGTACATTTAGAAAATAAATAAAAGCTATTGTTTGTTGATTTATCATTGAAAATGGTAGTAAACCTTGCTTGGCAAAAATCACTTGATTTAAAACAATAAAGTTATTTTTGTGTTAAAAACTAGTGGGTATGTTGTTATTTTATTGAAAATAGTGCAATTATGTTGTTTACTATTTTTGTCAAATGAATAAAAAATATTGGGCATCTATGTTACATAATACATCCTATCTTTTTTTCCAGCTGTGCTGTGGATAAGAGTGTTTACTTTTTGACGACTGGTAGCCCGCAGAGTGAGAGGATAAGCTTCACGGTACAGAATTATTTAATGAAGGGAACCAGTCCTGTGGTAAAACTTATGTGTCAGATCAGTGTGTGCTGCATTGATAGAAAATGTGGAAAATATTCCAACTTTGTTGTAAGTTGTTCAAATAGTTCTTCCTTTTACTGTTTTTTTTTCTTCTATGGGGTTATATGTCACACTAACAGCCTGGGTCAATTGATGACTCTTCTAGCCTAAACAGTGGCTGTGTACTCCTGGTTAGAACTACCAGCATTCTTTAACCTTCTGTGGTGAAATAATAGTGTTGGTCTTATTGTTATTCAGATTTTATTGTTACGAAAGATGAATCAAGGTCTAGACAATTTAAAGAATTTTACGATTCCCACTCTTGTCCATGACAATCCACCTTGCCTTTTAATTATCCTTCCTGCTTGGTAGGCTTGCTTGTTGGTGTAGAGTATCACCATTATTTTAGAGGTTCTGGTTTGATACTTCCTATTTTGTATTCAAGAAATTATTTGTGTAATTTTTACAGTGTCCTGAAGTTAATGGAGGGTGTACTGATCAGCCTCGGAGACATGGTAGTCATGGCAATGCAAGGACACACAGTGATATTGTCTTAGTTGAAACCTTGTTTTTACCACATAATATCAACACATACACACCAGTTAAAGGTAATGTCATATTTTTTTGGATGAATAGCCCCAATTGCACAGATGAAATTTTGGTCAAAGTTGCTTATTAAATAGAATGATGTAAAATAGATGAGCATTGGTGCTGCTCTGTTGAACTCTAGTTAAAAACTGTCTTTTTGTTTTTAAACAAGATTGTTATCAGTGTGTTTCTGTTTACAGTTGATGATGACAATGAAGTTCCTGCTGTAGAAATAGAGACAAATGAGCCGAAGTCGGGTGAACGAGTTGTCAGTAGCGACAAGGAACCAGTGGTAATTGAAGGACTGGATTCAGCAACAGTTGTTGGTATTGCTTTTGCGGCATTCATCATCGGTGCAATGATGATGGGAGCACTGTGGTTTATACATACTCATTCACGGAAATGTAAGTTGTTCATTCCTTGGCCAGTTCTTTTGTACTTTCTGTCAAATAGTTGAAGCTATAGAATTTTTCCTCTCTATTGTTATCACAATAATACCCATAGTTCTTGCAAATCATGGATTTTTGGAATACTTAGTATCTGCATCAAAACAAGTTGCGTCTTAAATATACATAAAATTGGCTGTCTGCCAAAGTCTTTATGTTGGTATTTTCCCCTTTCTTCACAAATTGAAATATTGGTTTGTTAATCACTATGAGGAGTAATTTACTCTTTTGACTACAGAAAGTAGGAGTATTACTTTAAAGATTACTTTCAAAAAACGTTGGTTTGCAGATATGCGACTGACTCATTCAAAACTCCTCACCCAAAAATATCTTCAGTAGTTTCCACAAAAAAATGTTTCATTCTTTTTTCTAGCTTTATTGTTTTCAGTACTAGAACATAATGTCTACCTTCCTACTGTTAACCTGCCGTAAGCCAACACTTTTTTAAGGATTGTCTGATTATTGATGATGTTTTTGTTTGTTATTTTCAGTTTTCTCATCAGGACCTTTTAAAAGAAATATTGGTAACAGAGACACACCAGAGCATGATGTTGGTTATGTAGAAACAACGCCAGGTTCTTCTGCTCCAATATCAACATAGTCGTATTTACCTCCCTTTGACAGTATAACATATCTACCTCACCATTGAAGAGCTTATAGTATTTGTGAAGACCGAGGACAGATTATGTCCTAACAGCTTTTTTCATTGTGCTGTTTTTATATAACTATAGATAATGCCAAACTTTCCTATAGCTAAAAAAGTGTTTTATGTCTGTGACCCCATAACCCTAAAATTCAACATTCTACATGAGGCATCATTGAGGAAGAAGAGACAAGTCCTTCAGTTTTTTTCAGACATGTTGTTCAAACCATCATCGCAGTGAAGCAAAAAAGTGCTTATATTATTAATTATTAACATCATTTAGGCTCATTTTCATTTTATCTTTTCAATAGCAAAATCTCCATAAAACATGAAGTGGATCATTCTATATGTTACTTCCCGGCGTCTGCTCTCAGGAGAATTGATACAGAAAATTCTGCCAGTACATTGATTCATCGTTACAGGGAGAACCAAAAATTCACAGGGATTTGTGTTTTAAGAAAAGACATTATTTTGTAATTTTTCTCTGTGTCACATGATTGCCTTCAGACAATTTGATTGGCTCAGCATTCTCCTCAGCACCATACCTCAGTTCTGTGTTTGTGCATAAATTTGCATAAATTAATATTATTTTGCATAAATTATGGCCAGTTTAACACTTTTAATCTCATGTTAACAGTTTATCTTCATTCTGTTATTATAAAAGTATTCATAGTTATGGACATTCTATACCTCAATGAAATGTTACACGAGTGTTTTTTATATATATATATATAAATATATATATTTATAAGTCATGTGACCCAGGTCATGTGATGAAGCAAGAAAGTCACATGACTCTTACAAACCTTTACAATTATACGACTGGAGCAATTCATTGTGAACTATTGACTTTCAGAATGCCTGAATTTAAGTATAAACCCTCTCAGGAATGTATCAAGTTACTTTACTACATGAAATCAAGATCTGATATCACAAGGAACTTTATAATGGAGGCTTCTGTTCTGGGAGTCAATATTAGTAATAAACATATGTGAAGTGCAAACTATTTGGAGAATTCCATTTTCTGAGGAATTTTTAACATTGACTTTATGAGGAGGTTAGTGTTCTGACTCATTTTGACAATTTGTTGAAATCTTTGACTATTAGAAATGTTCAGAGATCAAACTGTAACATGTTGACAGTTATAAAAGACATTCAGTGTTCACATTGGTCAATTTTGACAAATAAAGATGTTAAGTGTTCAATATGTCGACAATTTTTGTTGACAATTAAGCCTATGTGTTGAATATGCTAACTGTTGCATAAAAATGTGTTGACAATTAGAAAATGTCGACAGATGTTAAAAAATGAAGATAGCTACGATAACAATAGGAATGTGTTATGTATGTTGGACATGATTTTTGGAGAATGTTTTTCTGGAAAGATATTATTTTTCCATGCTGTTTGAATAAAACTGTCGCTTGTTATGTTTGAAATCCCGGTGAAATTTGAAGACATAGACGGACTAGTTTGATTCGACTGCATTTTACGGACATTGAAGAAAACATCTGCTTTCTGATTGTAGAAGATGACTGTAGGTCATGGCAAGCCTGAAGTATCATGTATTTTGAAAGATTAAACATTCATCTAAGCATCTCGTTTTGCGCAACAGTTTTTTCGAAACCTCTGGAAGAGTTACACATCTTTCTGATGTTTTTTTTGGATCTTTTTTGGAGTTAACTGCTTTGGGGTCATAATTTTTTCTGGGAAAACAAATCACTATCTTAGATAATTGAATCAAATTGAATTGGAAAAAAGATACCTCAATGATGTCAAACTTATCTGGATGAAGTTTATGCAGAAGATAGGTATGCTATGAATCTTATTGTTGGACTAAAATCAAAGTGCTATGTGTGGCTTTGTTTGCCGAAGATTGAAGGTCATCATGAATGAAGAGAACTCTTCAATAGGAAGAAAGATTTATTTTATCTGATATTAATTCATGTTAGTGGTGAAAACTTTGCGTTAATTAGAAATACTAGGAACTGGTGAGCTAGTATACTTGTATAAGAACTGCATTATATTTGTTTATGCTTTGGCAGTGTGTGTTGTTAATTGGACAGTGTAATATTCCTGCAAAGGAGATATTGATTAGGTTGTTTTTATTGAAATATTCGAACATGAATGAATTTCAAGCAGGAAAGATATAGAGCATGTGGTATTTAATGCTCGAAAGCCAAGGACATAAAATTTGAGCATAAAATTTGTGTTTATATGCCAAGATGTTTATATAAGTGTCTGCTATTCTTAATCCTCAGGTAATACGGGTTTTCCTGACATTTGTTCTATTTATAATTCATTATGTCATCTTCCATGTGTTATATATATTTTGCATTTTTACTATGTCATACGGAAGAACGTCATGATCAGTGTTCATTAATAATTTGCTGTAAAGAAAATATTTGGAAAAATTATTTATCATGAACTGTTAATAAAATTTCGGAAAAGGGTTGTTGCAAAAATACTGAGACTTTTGATGATGAATGTTTTTTGAAGATTATTGTGGTCAGTGCTCCTGGTGTGTATAGATTTATTGCTGAGAGGGATTTGCACACTTGGACTTTTTTTCTCTAGTCGTCAGAAATTACAAAAAAGATTTGGTCTCAGAAATGACCAACCATTTAACTCAAAAACATCAGGGGTACAAGAAATTTCAATGTCTTGTTTAATGTTATGGGCAGAAAATCTGAATATTTCCTGGAAAATTTTAAAGAATATTGATCATGGTATATTCAGTGTGTTGTTCAATGTTAAGAACTTTTTCTTAGTTGTTTTTTGTGTGTCTGATATTTTATATGCTCTTGTAGGCATTTAGTTGTTGCAATGTTCGTCTGTCTGTCTGGTCGCATCTGTAAGTTTTTCAATTTAAGTGATTTTAGAGTAACTTTTCACTGTGTTATGAAGTCATGATGCTTGCAAGAAGAAAAGGGTCAATGTCACCAACGTCAAAGCTACAAGAGGCATTAGTCACTAATTTGTGACATATTTGTTTTGCACGTTTTCTTGTTTTGTATTAAAACTTCAATGCAGATTTAGTCATCATGGCTAATTACTTTCTTTTCTTGATAATTAATATTTTAAAACATTTTATGTGTTCCCGTTTTCTTGTATGACTGAACAGAAAATTATTTGAGGAATAGACTGTATAATTGTTCATTATTTCACTGATTTTGCAAATGATTCTCATTGGTCACAAAAGTAAAATTCCTTATAAAAGCCGATTCAATATGTTACTTAAGATATACCCTATTATCTTATTTTACACAGATATTAACATCACAAGTCACAATTCTATGAAAATTTTAGTTGCAATGAAACCTTGATTATTGAACTGCCAGTTTTCTAAGCACCTTGGCATTATTCAAAGAAACTCTATGATCTTGGTCTCCTTTAGGTTTCAACCTAAACAGTTTGGTTTTATATGAATTGCATTATTTAGAAACCATACATTATTCAATGTAAAATTTCAGTTTCTGACTGTTTGAATAATTAAGGTTTAATTGTGTGTATGAGAAATGATAGACCACAGCTACCATTGAAATGACAGGTTATTTTTAATAATAATTGATTATTTTTTTTAAAATTAGCTGATGCAATGGGTCTGCATCAAATGTTCATAATTATGGCTCCTTATTAAAAAACAACACTGAGATAGTCTTCTTTGATTTATTATTCTTTCAAATGCAATTGTAGTAAAACCTCAACATTGAGGCTACCTTTGGGACCTTAAAAATCGGTTGTATTAATGATGTCTCATTTCCAAGTTGAATGATTGCAGAGATATTTGAAGGTCGGACCAAACAAAGTGGTCGTTACAATAAGGTGGTCTTTGAGGTGTTCGCAATGTGAAGTTTTACTGTATAAGATTTATACTGGATTTACGCAGATGTTGTTTTCAA
Source organism: Lutraria rhynchaena (assembly GCA_008271625.1). Lineage (NCBI taxonomy): Eukaryota > Metazoa > Mollusca > Bivalvia > Venerida > Mactridae > Lutraria > Lutraria rhynchaena. The sequence goes on along the minus strand of VIBL01000001.1, from coordinate 9,958,253 downwards.
TTTAAATCTTGTAATTTATGATAATTTATTTGAAATGATTTATTTTTTAAATAAAAGTTTTAATATCACAATATAAGCATAGTTTTGCTGTTATTTAACTGAAAGGGCAGATATATATTATATTTAATGTTTTAATTTTATTTTCAGTTATTTCCCTTTGTTTTTTTATGATGAATACCGGTACAGAGAATGATCTGATTTAGAATTTCAATGATTGTGAACTATTTTTAGTATTTAATTATTATTATTATTTCTGTTTAAAAAAGTATGTCACTCCTTCCATGTTTTATGTTGGCCCTTTTTAATCAAGGGTCTGTGTTGTTTTTTTTGTATTTGTTTTTATTTTGCGTTCCTACCTCAATTTTTTTTATTTATTTGTTCTGTTAATCATTGTAAATAACATTACTACTGAATAATCCTAAATTAACGTCCCCGGGTACATTTTACAGATTTTTTTTTCAATAATTTAAGGTAATGTTTAAATGATTTCTTAAAGCATTGTATATAATCTGATGGATTTTCAAAACAATTATGATGAAACTATCCTTAAAAATTGTTTGCTTACAGTTAACATGACCGATTCATTAAAGAATCCCCTGACTCAAGAACATTTAGCAATTTTGACAAAAACTTTTTTCGTTCCTTAGTCGAGTTTTTCGTTTTCAGGGCAAGCATTTTATGTTAACAAAAGTAAGGGGGCCTCTGTGGACAAGTGGTTATGGTCTCTGACTGGCAATCACTAGCCCCTCACTACTATGAGTTTGAATCCCCCATCAATTTTACGAATGAGGAAGGTTCAGCTTGCTTACGCAAGGTGTGCACCTGAGATTTTCCATCATCGTTAAAGCTGGAAAAGTTGCCATATGATCCTGATAGTTGGTGCCACATTAAAACCCAGGGAAAAAATAATAAAAAATGTCTACCTTCCCAGATATTCACAGTTGGGTAGCATTAATAGCAAAACAACATTTTTTAAGGATGACCCGAGTCACAATTATTTGTTTCTTCAAAGGATTTATTGGGCATTAATTACCTAAGTGGTGTTTAATAGGGAATATTCAGTATGAATCCTGCAGATGTTTGTTGTTTTAGTGTCAAGAATTTTCACATACTTAATGGCTTACATTTCTTTTTGTATGTTTAAGAAAAAGTAACGTTTACAGTCATTTCCTCGTAGAGTAATGTCTCGTATTGTGTGAACATGTATTTGGGTAAATCGTGTCAGTGTTTAACATTCTTATGTCATGGTTGTCATTGATTATCACTGTTATGAAGTTGATTTTTCTCAGTCAAGATTTCTCTGAGTGTTCTTAATATTGCATAATTCATGTTTCTACATTAATCAGTTTACCTTGGGATGTGTTTCAAAGAATAGTTTCCAAATTTTCATAGGTTATGATCAGGTATGCAGATGTGCTGTTCTTGCAATTAGAAGCAGAAGACTTTAATGCTTTTATTGACATTTTTACATCATTTTTTTGGTTCCTCCTTTTTGAAGAGTTACTGTTTTCCAAAGCAACTTTTTTGCTTCAGGTCAAGAGTTTCATTTTTCCTCTCCAAGTTAGAGAGCAGTATACATTTCAAAACATCTTGTCAGCAATTCTTTCCCTTTCTAATAAAGCGTGATTGGGGTTTTTTAAGTTGGATAGACAAAGAAAATTGCATGAGATATTATTTTATATGAATTCCATGAAAATTTAAGTAGAAAATTTGACAGTTTATCAAATTCAGCATTTTTCTTTTTTTTGTTAATTGTACACTAAATATACCTCATTGTCTGACATGGGTACATGTATTTCGTATATCTCGAGATTTATTCTTTATAAGAATTATGCTGTTTTTCAATGCTACAAATATTTTTAAAATTTCATTTGCAGATTTGAGTATTTTTTGACCAACAATAACAAACTCCAGTAAAGTGATCAAATTATTTTCTCATGTTTTTATCGTCTTGTAGCTCAAAAAGCATTTCCATCTTGAATAATTCATATATATATATATATATATATATTCATTGAGACCTCCAGTTATAGTAAACATGTAATCCTTTCCTGTGCTGGTAGGTCTGTTTAGATAAGTGTTGTTCTACATGTATATCACATGACTTAATGGTTCCTTCAACTTTGTGTACAAACATTGCATTGACAATCAAAAGTATCATGTTTTTTGTACCAGATTCGGAACATATTTCTTGAAACACATCCCTGGTTTGTGTCAGTAATACTTAAATCTGATTGGATGTAGATCTGAGCTTAGAGACCAGCATCAAAATTCAAGCATCTGATTGGTTGATTCTGAACATTTTCTCAAAATTGACCAATAGCAAGGCTTCATTAAGATGAATTAAAATAATACAAAATAGCTTAATTTGAATTATTGTATGAATTATTGTAAGTGATGGAGCTTTTTTGAAAAAAAATCAAAGAAAAAAGAATGAAACACAAGTTTAAGGCTGGCAAACTTGACAAGTGTATGAATTAAGTACCATGAAATCATAGTCTAATAAATAAGGACTGGAGTTGTAAAACTTGAGAACTGTCCGTATCTCCAAATGTGACTATCAGCCTCTCTTGCTTAGTCATGAGGTATTTTCTCCAGATTTTTATGGATCCTTGTAATATTTAGATTTGATTTAAAAGTACCATGTAAGTCTTCAGTGTGTTAGTTCAACATGGATTTGTATGGGAATGTATGATTCTCTTTGTTTTAGCGACCAAAAAATATTCATAAGTCAGAATTTAATAATTTTGATATTCCATAGGATTTTGTCATGCAGTTTTTGAAAAGGGTCATTTTATCAAAATTGATTCGGTCATTTTATCAAATTTTATGGAGTCATTTTATGAGACTGTGGCAGTTTTGAACACCCACTGCTTGGATGACCGCTCTCAGCAAATACCATACTATCCATGTTATTGATTGATCTATTGTTAATTGAAACACCCTAAATAAGATGATCATCACTATAACTAGATGTTTAGATGTTTAAATCCATTAAGTTATGTAGAAGTCATTGAATGGCTATGGTAAAATGTCTGTTACAACTAACAGGGTCAGGACTTGTATCTCAAGTTTTACGCCCCCAGACCTTACTGTTACAGATTTTGTATTTTTTGTCATGGTTTGAGGTCATTCTTGCTGAGATCGTATTGTTTAAAAGTGTGTATGACAACATTATCATGCATTTGTCTGAACATGATGTCATTTTCAATTTTCTATCTTCATAAAATATGATAATAAAATCACTTGATGAATGATTCTATTGATGGTTATAGTACTGTCTATATTTTGCTAAACTTACCAGTTGATGTTAAGCAATTTACCTTAAGATTTTCTGCCATAGTGAACTTGTTAATGATTTTTCCATGAGGTTAACAGTTAATTATCGAAATGATAGCTTGTGAAATATAACGTGATTAAAAAATTTCATTTATTCTATGATTGTAATTTTGCTATGCGTCAATGTGAGCCCAGTACTTCAAATTCATTATTGTTGCATCATTTCTCATCATAATTTTGACATGAATTGACTGTATTTTTATTGAATTATGATGGTAAATCCTGGTCAAATAGTTTAAGCTATAAAACTTTTAAACAAAGATCTTTTTTTCTTTTAGTAAACTTAGATTTTGTTTGTGTAAAACGGACACTTTAATTTCCTTTGTTACAAAGTTATTGTATGTTCAATGTCTAATTAATGTGTGATTTTATGATTTTATCTGTAACTTCCAATGACCTTGTGGAGTGGTCAAGGTCAAATTAAATTGGTCACACTTTGGTAAAGTATTATTATGATCTGTACATTTTCAGTTCATGAAAGTTATTGTTGTTATTTTTTGGTAAATGTGTTGTTTTGCATCAGGGAAGTTAAAAAATTGTTGTTTTTTTTTATTTCAAATACACAGTAACAAAATATATTTAGCGCATTTTGACTTGGACACCCAGTTTAATATGATTATTTAAAAGACTTTATCTAACAGGGACATCTATTACGTCAATCAGTATTATTATATTTTCTTTAAAACATGACATAAAAAAATACGAATACATATTTTGTTTATGAGATATAAGCTATAAAGTTAATTGTTGGTAATTAGAATTTCAACTATAAAGATATGAGACTGACCTGTTTCTTTGATTCATGTAATGAATTAATACCAAAAAAGTCTTGCGTTACTTTCGCCTGTATTGTAAGATTGTTTAAATATGATAAATAAATAAATTCATATGAAGTTGTTACTATGGGACTTGTCACAACAACATTGTCTTTTGTATTCCTACATTCGTCATAATTCTTTAACGAAGTTATAGATTAATTGATAATTGATTTTTTACAGTTAAATAGTATATTCATTACAGCTGTTTCATTGTTCGTTTGAGTTCAAAAGAGATAATTCTCATAAAGGTACTCTCTCTCAGTTTTACTCCATAGTCTTAGTATTAAGTAAAAAAAGATTTCAATTTTTTGTTTCATTTTGTATCAGAAGACTTGATTGCTATCATGTTTAAAAATTGGAAGATTTCACAGAAATCAATGTTTTCTACATTTTAAGTTTGATTAGCAAATTTTTATAAAGATGCATTTAAACAACTTAAGTCTCCAACGTGAGGCTTATTTCTTCCACAAGCATGCTTCATATTTTTTTAAACTGACAAGATATTGGGCTAATATAACATTTGAAGATAAATAGTCAGGTATAAAACATTGTAAGAAACATAATGTGATGTTAACTTTGGGAGAGCACCTTTAAGCTAGGAGTTTTTGATGAAATAATGGTGACTATCTTTAAAAACATTCTTGTGCTGGACACTTCAGAGAGTACCTTTAACTGTTTCTTGAGTGACATACTTGATATCCATTCTTACATCAACTGTTTATAATACATCCATCATTATAGATGAGGTATTATTGTATTCCTTATTTCAAATGTTTTTGAATGTTGTCATTTTGTTCAAAAATGCATTAAATGATTGAATGATAGACGTTGTGTTTTTATGGTATCGACAATAGTGCCTTCCCTTGCCTTACAAATGTGCTTTAATGGGATATGTGATTGTTCTGTAGCAGGACATTCCATTGTGTACATGAAAACCTCTGTATGGAGGCCACCTTGGGACCAAATATGTATGTGTAAGAATGCATTTCATAAACAACAATCCATGGCAATGTATGAGAATGGATCTAAGTGACCTTGTCTCTCAGTTTTTTGTCAAGCCCACTTGTGGTTAGCTCAACAAAGTTGTCAAAATGGCAGCTCCGTGTATGTGCGTTCGTCTGTGCATGTGTGCATCTGTGTGTTAGTCTGTCAGTATTTGTCCGGACCTAAATTTCTCTAAGCATCAATGAAGTATAAAATGACTGGGCACAATTGCTCACCTTGATGAGACGGTGAGTCTTGCATGAGATCCTTGACTATATCTTTGAGGTCAAGGCCACAATTGGGAGTTTAAAGGGAAAAAATTAGCATGTTTTACATTGTCCGAACTGTAACTTCTTTCAGCATTGATGGGTTTTAAAACAATACAGCAGAATCTTTTTCCTTGATGAGACAGTGTGTCATGCACAAGACCCAGGTCCATATCTTTAATGTCAAGGTCACACTTAGGGTTTAAAGGGCCAAAATTGGCAGGTTTTAGTATATCTGACTTTGTGTCCGAACTTCTACATGCACCAATGAATTTTAAAATTACTGGACGCGATTATTCACCATGATGAGACAGTGTGTCATGTGCAAGACCCATGTCTGTATCTCAAAGGTCAAGGTCACTCTTTGATTATGTCAGGTATTCAACACATCTCTTATGACCCTTAGTGGGTCTGTTCACAATGTCAAGGTCATACCCTGTGTAACGTGTTTTAGTCCTACCAAGCGACTATGGTATTAATTTAAAACAAAAATGTCTTTCAAAGCACAGTAATAAAGTTATTTAACAATATAAATGATTGTACAACAATGTTCACAGATATTAATTTTCCTCAGGACTACTTTGTCCGTGATTATTTAACTGAAACAAGCACTTATAGAAAATATACAGTATACAAAAATCAATTTATAAATCAAGGTAAATCGAGCGACATATTATCAATTTAGACAAAGATGTAAGTGTAGGTTGAAATATAGTATTGGAGTGCCCACGACCCGGTACTGGTATTAGAAACCTCTGTCTTGGTAACACCGCTATCAAGAGGATCTAGTCCTTATGCACACTGACCAAAGTCCCGGACACGCACCAGAGGTAATATATATATATACAAGAGATACTACGATTCGGTACGGGTATTAGAGAACAGAGACATCCGTCATGGTACATATGCCGCAATCACAGGGGTTTTTTTTAGGGCTTGGGGAAGACACTGGATGCTGGTCAAAAGGGGAAAAATCACGCGAAAGGGGAAATTTGGGGAAATTATCAAATATTGATACACTGTCACATAACCACAACCAATGTTTTCATGAATCAATGATTATGACAATAGCATTCAAAACAACAATCTACAGGTCCATATCTTTGTCTTTTCTACATTTGAACAGGTCTAGCACACTTTCATAGTCTTGATCATTTAGATTTCCTGACCAAAGATTTATGCTGATGAGTGAATCGAGCGTCGGTTGGCCTAGGGATGGTATCTTTAATCGCTACTGCGAAAAAGGAGTTTACCCGTTCAGCATGCTTTGCGTCAGATATCGTATTTCTTAATTTCATCAATTGAGCGTCATTTTACCGGAAATGGAAACGTGCGCCTGCTTCCAGGCATCATAAGCGTGGACATACGCATACGTCACGGGCCGGGATCTAGTATTGGTTCCCGTCACTATGTATATCGTTAAACTATCGCAGGTAATCAGCTCATTCGGATTGGTTCAGCAGACATCGTTATAAAGCTGGGAAATCCCGATAGGTTTGCTCAATCATTACAAAACAAATAAACTCTACATAAAAATGCCGATAAACCTTGGCCTGATATATATTTTGGCTGAATTAAATCTACTAAAACTGAAATTGCCTATTTTTGAATAGCTTCAAAGAGGAATTATGCATCCTAGCGAGGGGAAAAATGCTTCTTTGGGGGAAAAAATGTCGAGGGGAAGACGCCGATTATCGGCGTCACTTTCTTAGTAAAAAAAACCCTGTAATCAGAATGTTCTGGCTCCTTATTACGCTGACCAAAATCGCAGAAATGCTCTTGCACAAATATCAACTGTAATAATAACAACGTAAAGTAATTATCAATTAGGCTTACTTGGGCCTCCGAGGTTTATATTTACCTACTTGTAGAATTATAGCTTCTTGCAGTTATGATAGTGTTCACTCGCTCACGCCTGGCATCCGAATGATCATTCACGCCAGATCCCGTCAAGCGTTTCCTTTCCCGAGATCTACCCAGATCACGCATCAACTTCCGGTTGAGTGAATCAGCCAGTTATGCCGATTCACTACACTCCCCCGACATTATAAGTTACAGGGGCCTCCATCCTGGTTCGCATGACTTGTGGGGTTGCCACCCTACTATAAATGGCAACCTGGCGAATGTCCTGTCTTCATCTGGGTGAGCACCGCACTGTGGGTTTCACCCCGGACTGCCTTCATTCCCGTTGCCCCTCTCTCATATTAAAGAGAGGGGTTTCCTTAATTCCGTGGGTAGCCTGTAGAGCCTCCGAGCATTTTCGCCCGAGACCCTCAGGACTCCCTCCCAGGTCTCTTCCCGTATTTTGGCCACCCACCGGGCAGTTTTGCCCAGAGTGGCCAGAGTAGAGATGCTCCTCCCTTCCGAGTGGGAATATGGGGCATCAGTTTCAAGCAGGAGGCGCCCTGGTTCTAATGTGCATAAGGCTTCCCGCTGTCCACTGTTGAACTTATTCACCAGCCCCGTAAATCCGAAATTGGTGTTCGGGAAGACGGCGATCCACTTGTCCCGTGTTTTTACTTTACTACTGAAGCAATGCAAGTGGATCCTTTGCTCGGCTGGCACCACCCCTCTGAAGTGATACAAAAGCTCAAGCATTTCCGTCTTGTCATATCTACAGTGGAGTACCAGTACCTTGTCTGGTACAAGGAAGGACAGGGCTCGATCTAGGACTTTGTGCTGTAAGTCCCATTCTGAGGGGTCTATATGGGTGTAGGCAAGACCAACTTACCCAAGCGCACAAACCCCTTTAGGCACTCCTCAAACCTCACCCAGCCCTGTTACCTCTGATCTTTGCTCATCCTGGGGTGGACACCTATGGTCACCCCAATCCCTTGTGAGCACAGCTCAGTTACCTCCTCTTGGGATGGGTATGTGAGGGGGTCGCAAAATACTGCCACCCCTCCCGTAACATTAACCTCATCCCCCATCTCGGGATCTACCTTTCCCAAGATTTCCTTCAATGTGGCGTTTTTGCCTATCTTGTTTCGAATCCTGTCCAGGCGGAAATGGCTATCTGGGGACGATCCTTAAGCGGAATATCGATAGCGGGATATTGTTCCCGTATCTCCCTCCGCATGTTTGGAGCAAGGCACGCCACCACCACAACAAACACCCTCCAGTGCATTAATAGAACTGGTGAGTTCAGCGGTTCCACCACGAACTGCTCCGGTACTGGTAGACCAGCCTCCATGTGAAGATCCTGAAGGGCGCCCTCCATGCATTTTGATATGCATACGCACCCCTTAGTAACCATGTTCAGGTCACTTATGCATTTGGACAGGACCTCCAAATCCAAACTGGTCACCACCCACTAGCACAGCAAATCAAGAGATTCAACCTACTGCGGTTGACCTCCTGGGTGCTGCGCCTTCTCTCGTCAATTGCCAATTGCTTTTGCCGTTATATACAAGGGTTTTAGGTAAACTCTTGAGGGCATGCAAGAAGGCGTTGTTTGAGATCTATCAGGATCTGGATGTCTGTCTTCCAGGCACATCCCACTCACATCTTCTTCCATGGTGGGCACCTGAGCCATTTGCAGCCTAGGTGTGTGTTGACTGGTTCTTGGATATGAGTCGTGTCTGTCTCTGCTGATGTTGTCTCCACGGCTAGCTGTAAGCAGCGTCGACTTTCCTTGGTTGATTCGGCGCCTTGTTCCACATGTCATTTCCATCAATGAATCTTCCAACTTCTTGATTTCAGCTTCATATGAGCTGAAATAATGTGGTACTTCTGGTAGCTCTGATATAGACACTGTCAACATCTTTAACTATAACTCAGTGTTCCCATTCACGTACACATGTATGTAATGTACGCACAATAAAATAAAATCACGTACATTTTTTCAACCATGTATGTACGCGCACGTACGATAATAATTAATAGAAACTACTTCTATAGACTATAGATTCTGTGATGTATCGATAGTGTGACCTATCGAATGACCATGCGTTCATGACGTGTTTTCGCGCGAAAATATAACAATCCATTTGATTGGCCCAGACATACGCATGTAGTAAAATTGTTGACTGGTTATTAAATCGATTTTTTTTAAACCAATGAGCAATGCAAAAATGGAGACAAATATAGTCACACAATCATATTTTTTTTCTTCTCACGAGAGCGTAACATACTTTGCGCTGTCTGCGGAAATGGCGAGCAAAACAAAAACTTTGAATGACTTTGGGTTTAAATCGGGCCTGTCCGCAACAAAATCCTGTGTCATTATCTCAGAATGACATTTTTCCCAAAGAAGTATATAAACAGTTGGGGGTGCGTCTTATACACCAGAACTAACATATTTTTTATTCATATATGACTTTAATAAAAACTATTTCTGTAACAAGCATTTAATGAGTGATCTTAATCGACTATCTTCTGTTTCTACGGTAACACGGGGACAATTAAGATGTGATATAATTGACACAAACGGTAACATGTCAACTTATATAACATTTCGAGCAAGTTGTCATTCACTCACCAGAAGTTATACGTAGAGCAGCCATTAAAATGAATCAGTAAAATCAGGTGGTAAAATCATCAGAATGTTAAGCTTTCAGGACTAGAGTATGGCAGTCATTTTAATTTGACAAAGTGTACATATTAGGAGTGTAAACTTTAAAGTTATATGCATCATATTTTTTAGTTAAAATATGAAATACACATGCTGTTTTGATATCGGGAATAAGATATACTTTTAATTACTATACTTTCTAATTTGTACCCCCATATTTGGACAGTGTACCCCCATTTTTTACCTTAGGGGTACATATACCCCCAGAAAATAAAACTAGTGACAACACTGTATACTGCGCTTCGAGGTTGGTGTATGTTGTAAATCCCCTTTATGTATCAATCCCTCAGCTGTAGGGGAATGAATACAAGGAGAGAAGTCTATCATTTCCAGAATTGGTTTTGAAAGATGCTTCCTTATTAGCACCTCCAGCATGTATTTCGTAATGGTTGCACCCTCTTGCCTAATATTCACAATATGACCGGCTAATTCAGGGCCTACCCTAGGTATGACTAGTAACTCCATTGCGTCACAAGCATTTACCTTCATTTGGGGACAAGTTGCCATATTTATGAAAATTAGGGAGGTGACCAGGGCCTTCTGTGCTTTGATTTCAAAAAATATCAACAGACAAGTGATCACCACTATAGAGTATATGTCACTGAGAAATACACTTAAATAATGTAAACCGTAAGAATAACTATACATTCTTACTTGTTTTCCTTTGTAACACCGTTTCCCTTCTCTTCTAATCAATCTGCTGACTAAAATCGAATGGTATTGGGCAAAAAATCCAGTCTAAAACACGGGCAATGGACGCGTTTGTGTAATAGAACAAGATAAATTACTCAAGACGGTTAGGCCACGAGGGATGATGGCTTTACAGAAAACGGTTTACAAGTCGATAAATAAACCCACGTTTTGCAACAAATTTAGGTCACAACACGCTTGGAATGGGTTTTTAATCACCGCTGCCACCAGTAAAGTAATTATCAATTAGGCTTACTTGGGCCTCCGAAGTTTATATTTACCTACTTGTAGAATTATAGCTTCTTGTATTTGTGATGGTATTCTCTCGCTCGCGCCAGGAATTCAAATGATCATTCACGCCAGATCCCGTCAAGCGTTTCCTTTCCCGTGATCTACCCAGATTACTCGTCAACTTCCGGTTGACGAGTGATCTGGGTAGATCACTCAGATCACTTGTCAACCGAAAGTTATGCCGATTCACTACACTGCTGCCACCATTATAGTAAATTGGTAGCAAAAACAATCCATGGTCTCTACCGGGGATCTAACCCGGGGCCCCTAGCACTGTAGGCGGACACTCAACCACGTCGCTAAAAAGATAACCCAACAGCAAGGCTGATGAAAGTGGCCCATATTCCTCCAATCACAACAAACGTATCAATTCGCTCGATCGGCTCGCTCCCAGAATCGAACCATTAAAACTAAAAGAAATCTTGTTACATTCTTGTAAATAGAAAAGAAACCTCGTTCATGTATGTAAGTCGCAATCCAGAGGTTCTAGTCCTTAATTTCAAGACAATGGGAGAGAACCCTCAATCATGGTCCGTACGCCGCAATCAAAAGTATTAATCTCCACAAATTACTGACGAGTCCTAGAAATTTATATACCTTTCAACTAAAAGATAATGGCACTCGGATGTTAACAAACAGACAGACTAATTACAAGTTCACGCGCTTTTATAACGAGGGCGCAAGTAAGAAGGGATTTGATTGGCTAATAAACACAAAGTAAATTATGTTGTGTTTTTTATTATTATTATTATGTTATATTATTTTTTACAAAGGCTGATTCTTTACACCTCAAAAGGCAATGGACGACCTTTTCAGGACAATAATAAGTGCCTAAGTGGGCTCGACATGTTGCCATTTGGCCAGTTATTATTTAAAACCCGCTCGGACCAAAAATACGTTACAAATGTAATAAATCACATTGACTGCATTAAAATCATAAAACGAAATAAACTTACACAGTCTTGGCTAAATTTGTACCATATTTAAAAATATATTCATGACACAAACAACTCCGTCTCTGGACTTGACTGAGGTCATGATAATTTGATGGTTATGATAACTTGACAGTTATGATAGCTTGACGATTATGATAACTTGAGTTATGAAAACTTGACAGTCGTGATAATTTGAAGATTATCATAATGATGGGTATGATAATTTGATGGTTATAATAACTTGGTGGTTACGATAATTTGATGGCTATGATAACTTGATAGTTATGATAACTTCATGGTTACGATAACTTCATGGTTATGATAACTTGACAGTTATGAAAACTTGACAGTTATGACAATCTGATGGTTATGATAATTTGATGGTTATAATAACTTGATGGTTACGATAATTTGATGGCTATGAAAACTTGACAGTTATGACAATCTGATGGTTATGATAACTTGATGGTTACGAGGGATGTTGGAAAAGAATACATACATTCACTTACGATAATTACTGATGCAAAAATTACTATCACGATAGTTATCGATAATTAAAACATCTATCATGATAGACTATTGATAGTCTGCCTTACTATTGCGATACTATCAGGGTAGTTATCTTCCTGCCTTTTATTAGCAGCTGCCCTCTAGGTATACTTAGTACATATATGTATTATAGAAAAAGAAATTCACAAATTATTTTTTAAACTGTTTAAGTTTCATTTCTGCATGACATATCCAGGAAAAATCAAACATTTTTTACACAATCATTTTAACACCAACCATATTGCAGAATGGTTTATGGCTATAAATCAAATAGTTGAACACTTAAACAAAATTCAGTTAAAACTCTTTAAAGTATTACCACATCAGTATTACGAGGCTTAAGAGTGCATAACACCAAAAACACCATTAGTAACTAGCTCTATATCTAAAAAAAGACAACACTGAACTGCCACTATTTAAGTTTTAACACATACAGGCAACAACTTCAGTCTTTCTCAAACAACACTGAGTCTTTCTTAATTTGTGATATGATATGTAACAAATCTGCACATTTCCTGGTTTTCTTCAGTAGTACCAATTTGTCAACATGTTTAGATTTTAAGGCAGAGCAGTGACAATGTCATCAGCTGTTGAGAACACCCTCTCAGAGATAACGAGGAAACTGGAATAGATAAGTGCTTCTTTCCAACAGCAGAAAATAAGGGGGTTCTTATGATCACTGTTCCTCCTCCAAACTAATAAGACTTTCACAAGCTGAAATAGGAGCTTCTTTTCTGTAAGCAAAAAATTTACTTCCTGCTATTTCCTGAAGAAATGCTGGCTTTTCTTCTTTAACAATATAAATATCACCAACCCAACTACCCATAGCACTTTGGCTGTCGCTAGAACTTACAAACTTAGGCTTCTTTTCAAAAGCCCCTTCACTGTCTTCAGTGATAGTAAAAGGCTCTTCATTTTCTAGAGTTGACAGTACAGACAAAGTGGGTTGTAAAGTCACCCCTGTAGGCTCCTGCTTAATGGCATGTTTGACATCAATTCTTTGTGCAAGTGCTTTGTTCACATTTATACATTCTAAAGTAAGTTCATGAAATACATTAAACATTGTTTCTTCAGACAAGAATGGCATTAACTCGCATCATGGATCAAGTAGAGATGTTTGATATGTTCATATCTTGGAGAAAGGTCAGTTATTTATACAGCTTGTTAAACTTGTTTTACACGTTCAGAGTCTACATCATTTACCATCATGATGCTAAAAATGAGCTGGTGTTTCAGAGGAACAACAACTGACCTTATTGGAATGCTTTCCTCTCATAGAGCAACTGTAGCTGTTTTCAGTGGTTGTAGATTAGATATGAGCTTTTCACGTATATATCATTTTCAGATGAAGTTGAGATACCCTTCTTCTCACGGAAGTCTTGATGTGAGAGCAGCATACACGGCTTCCTGTTGTTCTGGAAGTTTTGAGACATTGTATAACATCTATTTTCTTTGATAACAACATCAGTAAAGGGTATTTATTGGCCGATATATTTACAAATGTATTTTAAATTTTTACGTGATATTTCAATATAGACACCGTCTACCTCCAAATTGAAGAGCTTTCGTCTGAAAAATTTTATCTAAGGGAGAAAACTCGTACAACACTATGTGTAACATAGTCATACGAGTTACGTCCCTTATAAAATCTATGTAGGTAATTGCGTATATATATTGACTTTTATCTACAGAGGATAATGTCCAATGTTTATGGTAAATCATACATATAAAAGTTAAATGACGTCGTCTACTGTACATTTTTCAGTAATTATTTGATAAAAAGGCTACGAGGGATGTTCGAAAAGAATTGCTTATTTCTATCTAGAGACTTCAAATGTCAAGTTAGCCCAAAAGTGCTCATTTCATGCCCTCAAAGTACTCCCCATGGCTAGAAATGGAAAGTTTCAGCCGATGTATCCACTTCCTGAATGCGTCACTGTACGCTGATTTGGGCACAGTAATAAGGTACTGATGAATGGCAGATCCAAGTGCCTGTCGGGACTTGTATTTCCGCCCAGCAAGAAATGATTTCAATTTCGGAAAACAAAAAGAAATCACATGGGGCAAGGTCTGGGGAATGCGGGGGGTGAGTCAAAACAGTTACTTTTTCTTTCTTCAAAAACTATCGCGGAGGTATGAGCGGGGGCATTGTCATGTAGAAGACGGATATGTTTAAAATCAGTGGCAGGGCGTCGTTCCTGATAATACTTTTTCAGTTTCGTCAGTACTACGTCTTTGTAGTACTTTCCGGCGATGCTTTTGCCCTTTTTCACAGGCACTATCATTGCGACTACACCAGTGAAGAAAATTGCATACAAAACCTTTTTTACATTCAAAAACCGTTTGGCAATTATTGAGCGTTTGCTGTGTTAAGCCCAGATCATATTGCTAACCTTTCCGACGGGCTCAAAATAATGGACCCAAGTTTCATCACCTGTTACGACATTGGCAAACTGCTTTTTGTCATATTTTGGAAACATTTGAAGCAGTTTTTTGGCCACTTTAACCCGTTTCCTCTTTTGCTCATCAGTAAACAAATGTGGCACCCATCTAGTAGAAATCTTTCTGACTTTCAAATGCTTCTTCAAAATAAAGTGAACCGTTGATAATGATATGCCTACCTTTCGTGCAATATCACGAACTGTAAATCTGGCATCTCCTTCAATGATTTCCTTTATTTTGGAAACGATTTCTTTACGAGATACAGATTTTGGCCTACCTGATTCCGATGCATTTTTATGGACTCTACACCTGACTCAAATTTCTTTTTCCACCGCCTAACTGTGTCATAAGACGCACAAAAAGGTCCATAAGCAGTAGAAAGTTCAGTCATCAGCTGCTTCAAAGAACAACCAAGTTTTGAGCCAGCTTTGATGTAAGCCCGTATTTCATCTTTCTTGTCTACGCTTCTACCAACCATTTTAACTACAGTGGTCAATGACTTCGTGTATTCAAATGGCAAATTTTGTGTCTTACACTTAGTCTTACATGCACATTTACACACCGTTGTGTAGATATTGAATAACCGCATACAGGTACATATAGGTTTTTATCGTGCCTCACGTGGATGTCGAGATACAGAACAATAAGCAATTCATTTCGAACATCCCTCGTATGATAAAATTAATTGCCTCGTTTTAAGTTGGAAGTTTTTAATGGTACAATCAAAAGATTCATGACCACATCCTCTGAAATAAATGTCTGCCAAAAGCACTGACTGATTTAATCAATGTATTTTATTAAATTGGTACTCAATTAAGAGTTACCATTTTGTGATAGAGTTGTCTACCCTGATGGTATTATAATTAATGTACATGTATGTGTCCATGCATATAATTATGTATTTATGTTTGTTCATGTGCTACTGTGATTCACCATGGAACCTAATGGTCAACTGACCTTATGATAATCTGAACAAAAACTTTCAAAACATCGAGAGAATGTACAAAATATATATTACAAACCCACCACATGAAGCTTTCTTCTCTGTATGAAAGGTTTGTGTTCTAAACTGTAGCCATGGATATTTTTTATCTTCTATTACTAAATCTGACTTCCTGGATACATAAAATGTCTATAATTTTATATACGTGGATTTTTTTAAAATGTAAATCTTGTTCCGAGATTTTTGGTACTCATTATTCATGCTATAATAATAATATATTTTAGACTACTTATCCTAACATTGATTGCTACACATACTATAAAGTACAGAGTGTGCAATACCATGACGACTGTGTATTTGTTTTCATTCCAATAAAAGGCCTGTGTTTGCTATATGTGGGTTTAACTCACCTTTAAAAACTAGACGTTTTTCAAGCGTGAAGTAATGTACAGCACTATGTACATATGAAATAAAATACCTTCTTAACTAACTTCAGCATTGATTTTGTAGTAAGATGAAGTCTTTTTTTAAATAAATGTTTGAAAAAATGATGATCTGCAGGTTAAAATTTTGGTGTAGTGATGATTTGAGCAGGTAGAGTGAATTGCTTACTGAAATATCTAATAAGATGGACTGGTTCAATGACTTTGTGATGAAATTGTGATGATATGATCATATGTAGTGTGTAGAAGGAATGCAAATACATCGACTTCTGCATTGTATTGAGATGTTCACAGCTGTCGTATTCTTTTATCACCCATTGATTACAAGTACGAAGACCAACTAAGAATATGCATTTTAAGAGAAAACATTTTGGCTATATGCTTTCTTCTTTGATAGTAATATATTTTAGCATTTTTGCAGCTTCTATGTTTTTAAGTGTTTTTGTCAGGCATGGTTATGAAAACGGTTGTACGAACGATTTTACTGAATCAGTGGATGAAATATTTTCTTGTAAGATGGAATATTCTGAAGAGCTCACTGATAAACAATTCGCGGGATTTCCAAAACACATTCATCAAATGTTTTTCTATGAAACGGACAAAAGTATTCCGAAGAGACTGGAAACAGCTCGTAGAACATGGATTGATCGTCAACACCACTTCCGGTATACGCTGTGGAATGCTTCAATGGTGGAAAACTTGATAAAAACGAAATATTGTCAGCTTCTGAAGCTATACCGTAGTTATGATCACTGGGTACGGCGAGCAGATATGGCTAGATATGTTGTTCTATACGAATATGGCGGTGTGTATGTGGACATTGATATAAAATCCAGATTTGAATCTCTGGACTATTTATACTCTAAGCTGAAGAAAACAAGCGGAATTGCGCTTTATGTCACTAAGCCTGCGGTCGTTACGAATGACTTCATGATAGCTAAACCGAAACATCCATTTATGAAATCCGTTTTATGTGGACTTGAATCATCCAATCAATGGTATGTTTTGCCTTACCTTACAACAATGATGGCAACAGGTCCACTTTATCTACATAGTCAATATAGAAGTTATACTCGGAAAGATGATATTGAGATCATTGATTCTAAGGATCTCTCAGACTTTATCAGCCATATTCATGGAGCAGCTTGGCATCAGTGGGATGGTGTTCTAATTTGGTGGATATTTAGAAACAGACAATTGGTTACTTATATAAGTCTTGCTAGTCTGTTTTCTGTGATTGTTTTGTTTTGTCTCTGGAAATTTCGTAATAAGTTAAGGTATTCATACTACTGTAAAAGAGGTCACAGATAAACATGATACCGAACAATTGTATGCATTGTGGTTAACATGTTAGTTGCAAATCCAATAATATGTATATTTTCATATAATCAATGCCTTGTGCTTTGTACTTTTACTTCTTTTGTATGCTACAATGGACATCTCTAATCTCACAGTATTTACATAGTGCCCAATAGCACTGTTTTACTAGTCAACATAACTGACCCATTTTTTATAAACAAACCAGATTCTTAGTCGAAAATGAACCAAATACTTGCAGATATGAGTCATTAATCTAAAAAAAATGATATGACCGGGACAAAATAGTTTCTTCTGTCGAATAACAAATTGATTTGGTAGCTTCAAATTCTTCAGCAAGTACTCTTTACAGGGTACTTGTGTTGAACAGTTTTTTTACCGTGGGCTTAGTATATTGGTGATAGTTCATGCTGAGAAAGTGACAGTTACTTGTGAAAACTAGGCTAGTAAAGGCACAGAATCCAGACAAATGTGATGACTGTATGTTGGTGAGTAACTGAAATAAGGTTGAAAACAGCATAAAACGAACAAAATAATTATTTTTGTCCATTGATCTTGCGTACATGACTGATTACTGCATTCAGTTAGACAATTGTAACAATGTGGTCTAATTAAACCAAAATAGGTCAGACCGAAGAAGGAAACTCAAAAAAATTAAAATATTTCCAGCATGTTAAAACATTTGAGTACTAACATATTCCCCCACACTTCAAAATATATCAACACAATTCTAAATATCAATAATCAAGTTCTTGATTGACACAGGTCAATATTAACACTGATCAGACAGGCAATATTTTAAAAATTAGTTTGCACTGGTCGATTTTGTTTGAAACATATGAAGCTACAAGTTTCATACATGTAAAAATTTATAACTGAAGAATTTCACACTTATGACATAGCATAATAAACTTGTTAAAATTAGTACATCCAACTGTTATTCATATAAAAATTCAAATAAAATATTGGACAATACTTGCAAAACAAAGATGCCATTATGTTTATATTTTTATTCAGTCACACATTTTGCATAAAATGTCAAATAATATTCAAATCATCTGGTCAGGAGCAAAGTTCCAATACTAGAGACTTACTTATGCTATGAAAACGTTGCATGCTTTTATAAGCATAATAATGTTTTCAGTAATTTCTGAAACTGTTCTAAGGTTGATCCATAAATTTGTGAAAAACGTGTTCTAAGTTCATGCTACCAAAAGTTGTAAAGCTATTGATGTCAATCATTTCATCACAGATGTTCAAGCAATAAAGGTACTGTCAGAAAATTCCTGATTTTTCTATGGTTTGTAGCTTGTTTTATATTCTAAGTCAAGCCAGGAAAATAATTGTCAAGTTTCTGTTACCTGAATGACCCAATTCTTTTGCACAAACCCGAAGGTATCTGACAACGAAATTCAAAGTAAACTATATGACAAATCATAGCTCCAAAGTAAGATAGGTACTGGTATGTTTACAAAAAAAATAGAAAAAAATTTGCAACCCATCCACCCATTTTTTTTGTCAAGTAACTGAAGTGAGACAATTTCTTAATTTCTGGCATTAATGTAATGCTAAATCCATCAATCAAATCCTATTAAATGTTAGTTCTTTAATAAATATCAACTAATATTCATTGCTTAAGACAATTTATCAATGTATTGAAGAACAATTTTAATATCAAGATAAGTATAATGTAATTTTTCAATTTAATTTTGTCTACAGTCATGCACACTGTTGTGCCTATCGACAACAATCAGAAAACAGTATTAGCAGTGATAAACTCTACATGTCTATAAAATATAAGCACAATATAAAAACACAACAATCCCAACAACTTGTCTCCTATCAGCAATCCAGAACAATACTGACACATTTCACAGCACTGATCTTAAAAAAGTTACTTTTCTACAACCCACCACCGACTGATCGGATCACACAACTGTTCATTATTATCAATGTTCAGACACTTCTCTTGATGCAACGGAGGAATATTTCAAGCTTGTCTCATCCTGTATTTCATTTCAAATGTCAAAATTCCTCATATTTTCAGCAGAAGCACTCATAACTTGAAATAAAATGCTATTTCACACTTTTATAGTAAAAAATGTTGTATATAACAAAGATACCCATTTTCAAATTTTCATTTTGACAATGCCTATTCGCCTCAGCGATTATAATCACAGCGAACATGATTTCTACAACTATTCATTGGCAATAGTAACAAAATGAATTTTTCATATCAACCAACAAATTCTTTTTCCTTAAAAAATGGATGTTTCAAAGCATCTTCTGCTGTGATTCTAGTCAATGGGTTCAAGTCTAATAACCTTGACAATAAATCAAATGCTGAATCAGGAATTCGTTTCCATGACGATTCGGCCTCAGGATCTATTTTCAATGTCTTTTTGGACGCGAGTTTACTGAGTGGAGCAGTTCTAAGTTTCATACACATAGTCTTTAGATCAACACTAGCTTGAGTTGGGCTGCAAATCAAGTTCTTCCCTATTAAAATAAAAAAAATGTAAACCAAACATCAGTAAGAACATCTTAAAATTAATCCAACTTAGAACCAGGACGTTTACATTCTCATATCAATTAAAGGGATGCTTTTTTATGACATGTTAATTGAATAAGCATGGTCACACTGAAAAAATACTCGAGTCATTGTGTTTATAAGGAAGTAAATAACAAAAAGGCTGTCTCTATTTAGCAAATTCTGCTTGCTATATCCTTTCTATGCTCATCAAACTGTTTGTTCGTTTGTATGTTTATTGACTAGTTGCAATAAATAGTATCCATATTTAACTAACCTAAAAACTGTGTAAATGTAAATTGGCTTTATAAGTATTTTCTCACACATAATAATATACATATTCATTCACCCAAGGTAAACTACTCTTCTTTCTGTATTCAGATATGAATACATTAATTATCTTGTATTATCATGTGCTCTTATCATGAACACTTAAGCAAATACTAACCACAAGCTTTTGCAGCTTCCTTGACCTGCTCACTACCAAAAGTACTAACAATCTGTGCGAGAGCCGTCATATCATCATTGGCACGAAAAAATGGGTAACGTCCACTTAATAATGATAGAAATATCACGCCAGCTGACCATATGTCTACAGCTGAAATGACATGCAGGATAAATTGTATTACATTATTTAGAGTCTAGAAGCTGAAAGAGGTAATGTTTGCATGTTGTAACTCCTGATAAATTATAATGAAAATTTTCCATAGACACTAAGAAATAAGTTTCAGAAAGGCAGAGTTCACTAAATTTGTACAACTGTCCAGAAAAAAATCAATCTGCCTAGCAAAACAAACGTGAAAATTTAGTCCCAAATGAAGCATTTTTTTCCAGTTTATAGGTGATAAAGGTTGTAGGTCATTTGACTCGACTGAAACTTAATAAATAATAATATAAACTATCAATTCAGGCCAGCAAAGAACAGAAGTTGAGTTTATAGTCACTCAACCAACCGTATTTTCTGGCCCTTAAGTTTCTAATGGCAAAGTCCAATGAATGAATGAAAATAACAAAGAGTGGTACTACCTAGAAAAAAGTTCAGAAAAAATTAAGAAAGAAAAGTTTTTGAACTATTTATCCTGTATTATTTTTATCAAGGAAGCCTAACCTTGACTATTTTGAAAGGCTAAGCTCCTTCTCTTATCTAATATCAAAGACTGAAATGTTGTGAATTCAGTAAAATAAAATGGTAAAATTGTGTAGTTTTTTTCTAATAAGTTAATGTAGAAATGGCTACTTTGTGCTTGTTTGAAGTAATAACTACTTGGACCAGATGGTGGGCATGTTTGCTGAAGTTGAAAACTGTTAACACCTATTTTGCATGGGTGAAAATTAATAAATTTCAAATAACTGGAAATCTTAACGTCAGTGCCATGAAAACAATAAAAACAGTAGGGTCCAGACCTAGGAAAATTCAGAGGTTCCAGAAAACTTTTCACTATGATGCTTTTGAAATTTTTAATGAAATAATGTAGCTAAAATGACTTGATAACAGAAATGAAATTTGAGTTCAGCTGTAATGTAAAGAATGAATACGATAACAGGGAATAGGTAAATATACCTGTTGATTGATCTGGGCATTTGATCAGAACTTCTGGAGATCTAAAACCAGGTGTACCAGCTCTTGGAGCATTCTGATTACCTCTGCAATGTGGAAAAAATCATGATTTTATTATAAAATAATCAAAACACACAAAATATCACAGATAGCAATGCCTTGTTGCTGGTATTGGAATGAAATTACATGATGTACAAAGATAACAGAACTTGAGGTTGACCTCAGAGCTTAAATTCTATCATTGCACTTTAACATTCAGAGGTTTATTATGACAAGATAAGTATATTAATCTGGCAGCATCCTGTTTAAGATATACAAGTATGATTTTTTACTTAGTATACAAAGGTATATTATTTGACTTAAATCAGGTGAGAACGGAAACACGATTATGCATGATATCATTCTACTGACCACGGATTTTAGCAAAGACTTCTCTCCATACCAGGCCGAAATTGTATTCAAACATAGTTTTAAATTGCCTAAAGACTTTAAGCAATGAGCTAAACAAGCAGCATCGATCAAGCTGTGACAAAAGAACTTTGTTTTTTTCTTAACAGATGAGCATAAACTGAGGACAACTAACCTGGCAGAGCACAATGAACATATTTGTGGCTTCCCAAAACACTGACAAGCTGTTGGAGGATAGTGACTTGATAACGACCTTTTACCAGAAGAACTGTCACCATGTCTCTCTTTAGCAAGTAATGCTCTCTTAGCAAGTAACAAGCGACGTGGGGATTTCACCCGTTTGGCAAACACAGAGTTATTTAGATTTGGCGTATATTGTTGTGTCTTATGGTCAGGACTTGGGGACGGTAGATCCATCTTGTGGTCTCCCCGCTGTGATGGAGTACTAGCATTGCTTGAATCTAACTAAAATGGTAGAAAAGTTCACAATGGATTCACATACTAACATTTTTTACAACATAAATTATTTATTTAATAACCTGAGCTCACCGATTCAATTTTAAATTTAAAGCTCTAGAACAACCATATGTTTTCATTGTATTTAGGCAAATAAAAAAAAAGATTTCCTATGACTATTCAAATAAATCATTCTTATAGATAAACCTACTTCTTTGATTCAGAACTACTCATTTTTTAGACAAACATTCATTTCAAACAAATAATCTAATATAAACAACATAAGTCAATTTTCACTTTTTTCTTAGGCCTAAAAAAAAGGTTTGTTTCTGGTTACTCGACCAACCCAATATTTAATCTGCCAACTCATAAGTCATCCAATCTTAGTGCTATATTCTAATATCCACATCTCATTAACATTACAGCGCACATTTTCCCTTACAGTGTTGCCGATATATATTAAAAAAACATAAAATACAAATAATTCCTGCCTAATGACCCATATTTTTTTGGGCATGTAACCAGAAACAAACCTTTTTTGTAGGTCTTATTTTTCAAGTAGATTGTTACGAAACACATACTTTTGACTCAGTAAGAAGACCTTTCTTTGTTGTCGTAGTAACAGGTGAACATTCAAAGCTAGATGATTCAATATTCACAGCATGACTGACAGGAGCTTTGTGTGCAAGACCAAAATCTACCAAAGCATACCTAAATAGAGAACAAAAGAGTCAACAAATTAATACATTAATGATGAATGTTCAGAAAATGCACAGATTCATTGAAAAACAATTTAGGCTAGAAAAACAGTTGTGTTTCCAGTAACTTGACCAAAACACTAGGTAGGCAGAAAAACTTTTCTATAATTTTTTCTAAACATTTCTTATGTGTGAATAAGGCATTAACCAGTATTGATCCACACTGTATAGTTGTATTGGATACAATTAACTGTTCCCCTCTTGGACATGTTCACAAGCACCATGGTAATTAGCAAACATAACATTTTGATTTTCTAGCCCTACTACACATTTTTTTTGTTGACTCAATGTTAACATCAGAGTTAATGAGTTTGAAAGATGCTTAATTACAATCTCACACATCAGGCAGAAATTCTTTCAGACAGGTACAAAGTTTTGAAATTTTACAATAAACACAGATAGAAGCATTTTTTCATTATGTTTAATTCTATTCAATGGTAAAAACGTATGTAAATCATAACCTTTCGAATTCCTATTCTCAAAATGCATTGGACAATAGTAGTCTATTCTGTGAATTTTATCGGAAGTTTTACCTTTTAGTTTTTCGATCACAGAGAAAATTGCTTGGTTTTACGTCTCTATGAATAACATCAAACTTGTGAACTCTTCGTAAAGCAATCAGTAAATTCTTGATATAGTCATGAACTTCATGTATGCTCATGTGTAAAATATAATCCTGAAAATAAAAACACAACGAAGGGTGACATATTGCATAACACAAACTATAAAGCTTTAACAGTGCATCACTTTGAGTTTGGCAGCCAGTCGTTATTTTTTTTAATCAAAATTGGGGCTTAAATCACTTCTAAGTGGTATTAAATAAAAGACTTCCAATCAACCAACTAGCTTACAGAATAAGCCACTGAATCAGCAACATAATACAACTAAGAAGGATTCAAGCGAGCCCAACATTCTTACAGTTTACAATAATACATAAAAAATAAGTTGAATCAACCAGAGCAGGCAACCAGTAAGAAAATACTAATTTACATGCGGCACCTACCTGGAATTTTTCATGAGGAAAATACTGCATCACTATAACAACATGATCTTTGTTTCTAATACAAAGTTCAACACCCATCACATTGTCACATCCACTGAAATCATAAAGTATGGTAATGTGTTCCATTTTGCAACTGATTTACTGAATAGACATAAATACAACAATAACTTTAATAGCACTGAAAATGCAGATTTAAATCCTACTAACATTTAAGTCTTAACAGACAAGTGAAATTCAGTGATAACAAAAGCTACAGCAGGCTAAATATAAAACAAAGAGTACAATGAATTTTTGTATCATGGCTGATTTTGGAATAGAACATTAAGGCATTATGAGTCATATGTCAAGGGTCACACAAATCCTGATATAGTCTGTCAGAGTAGTAAGTTATTAAAGACCATGCAATAAATAGAATAATAAATAACAAAATCATTGTTGAAATTAACACATTTCTTTATAAGAATAATGCACATGATTTTAAGAAATGGGTAAATTTGGTATTTGGAAATGAGCAAATGACTTATGATTCTTGAACACTGCATTAGGCCAGAAAAAAAAACTGTCATACTAACGGTTACCAGACTGACCTCATTGTTCGGACAATGATCGTAAAAATCCAAAGTATGGAAATATCTGGGAATGAATCGTATCTCCAAAGTACAAAAGGTACATTTAGAATATTAAATTAGAGAAATTTTGTACCCTAATTCTGTAGAAATTCATGTAGTTGGTAAGCTACAAAAAAGTAGGGATTCTGGGGGTTCAATGCAGTATATCTTCTTGTTTTTCGGAAAAAGTAGTCAGCGAGAATGCTCAAATAGCTGGACGATTTTTCCAGCTCATTTCTACACTCATGCTAGCTGCTCTAGTTTTTTGATCAAGTAACCATAAAAATGACTTTTTTAGTCTTGTGACCTCGTTCAAAGGAACAATACTTAAACTAAAATGTAAGAATATGATTTCAATACCCTATTTCTAACAAGCATCTTAATTCTCCTTCTATACGTGATGGATGACTTGTTGGAATAATATGTTTCAGAGCGAACATCTCCTTAACATCTGGGTAGTCTTTCAATCGAGCCAAAAACACAGAACTAAAGGTACCTGAAATATTGATGAACATTAATGTTACTTCTGATATACATTCTTCTATGAATTAGTAATTAAACTTGCCTTAATAAGAACAATATTACTAGATATTATATAGAGTACAGAATACTACAGAATATACTTGAGCCTTGTCTGGCTATTTTGGGAAAAGGCCCCAGGCTTAAATTGGGAAAAAATATGCTGCATGTTACTACATTTTGGGAAATTTGAGAAATATTGTTTTGGAAAAATACTTGACATTTTATGTGAAATCTGTTGATATTAGAATATAGTGTAAAATGTTAAAATACGATGGTGCCGTAATGCACATCAAGGTCACTGCTACCGTGTGATTTTATAAGAATCTGTGGGTACATTTTATCATTCTGATTTTCATTGGATTTTTTTACCAATTTTTGTAGCTGTTTGGGATTTTTATGAAATTGGGGAAAAAAGAACGCTATTTTCAATTTGGCTCCTGGTGATAGGGCAAAAAACCCTGCACTTGTGAGGCAATTTCAGTGCAGCTAGAACATCTTCCTCAAGTTATTGTACAAATCTGTCCACTCCACTGATTGAGTAAATGGCTTACCCCAAAAATCATTATTTAATACATATCTCAAATATCGAACTATCAATTTAAGTATTTACATCAACACCACACTCTGAAATCCTTGCAGACACTATACATTGAGCCGATAAATAATGCCTAATAATACAGAGAAATAAATAATTAATTACAAAAAATCTTAAGACAATTATGAAAAAATTATAACATGCCTTCTCCAATTTTGTCAATCACTTCGAAATGTTTTTCCACTTCCGGAACAAACTCATACAAACATTCAATTTCTTCTTGTATATCCACTGTAACAACAGCAAGATGATTATAATAAAAACAACACCGTTGACCATTTATTCTCTGTAAATGAACAGCCCTTAATTATAACTCCCAAACTTTCACAACTCATCCATAACAATAGTAGGAAATTTTGTTGAATCTTCAAATTATTGTCAGCCAAACAGTTTTTTGGTGTTTTTCGGTGTTTTCCAGTTTTTTCCGTTTTTTTCCATGGACCCGTCAGCTAAGGGTCATTTTTTTACCCTCAAATTTTTGTTTATTGAGCATTCTGCTTTTTATGATTGCCAAAATATATTGTTTTATGTCTACTGTTGAACTATAGTATTTAAATGGTATACCAGTGGGCAGTTAACAATTTGTACCATATTATTAATTTCTTAATTACTATTATTAAAACTTAGCACTAGTTGGCAAAGAGTTCATGCTAATTATTGTAACAAAAATCAGTCAAAACTTACATGGTAATCTGTCTGGTTTATGTTTCCTGCTACTCGACTGATTCTTCACCACGGAAGAGTCATCTTCATCGATCATCTGAAACATGGTCGGTGACTTCCGATCTGATGTGAACAGTTGATAGACTGTTGGAGAATGAATACGAATTTAGACAGAAGCTGGAGAACAATGATTTAATCTATTGTATTTTATGAAATCGTAATGTAGTTAACGTAACCAACAGAACACAAATTTGTCTACAAATGAACACTTACCGACTTTCCCTTTATTTACTTTGAAGAACGCGGGAAATTTCCGAACGGTTGCCGTATAATTATTAATATCGTGAAAATAATTTAGAAGGACAAACGCCGCCAAATTCTTACAAATCAAAGCACAGGAAGGGCTATATAATGCTTTATTCAAACTACATGCAGACACTTGTAAGTAAACATAAAATTTGTTTGTTTTGTTGAAAAAAAGAAAAGTTTGTTTACGTATTTGATGTACACATAGGGGACACGTACTTTGTGTACTTCAAAGGCAGGCACGGGACTATAGGAAGAAAATTGGAGTTGACAGTTGAAATAACAGCGATAACAGCATAACAGCGAACCAACATTTTTTAGGATGACCTCATTCAGAACACTTCTCGACAATTAAGCCTTCAATTATGTTCCATTTGCTTTCAAATCTGAAACTTGAACCAAATCATCTGAAAATTTTCTGGACACAGACATTCAACAGCTATGTTTTCCAGCAAACCACAACATCAATAAATATCTCCTTAGAAACGATACTCTAAACATCTAATGTTAAGATTTGAAACCTGAAAAACAGATTTACAACAGTGAGCTTATTAACACATTGAAAAATAAAAGAAATGTTGAAAATCGGTCCCATGATGAGACGCCGCAAATTTATATATTAAAGCTTATTTATGTTGGTATAACGTATCGTTTTGCGCTGTTTTACAAATCAGTGCTTTTTTTATAAACAACTTTATGCGTATTCTGTAATATTGCTAGTATAATGATAATTTTTTACATTTATGCGAATACAAAGGACGACACGTGTGCGTTTTATACTTGCCAACCCGATCATTTTAAAGATAATCGAGTTTTGCGGATATTGGACATTGTTTGCACGTATCAGGTTGTTTTATGTTAATAAGTATAACTAATGAAGAGAATTATTAAAAAACGTTACATTAAATACGTTATGTGTGTGATCACATTTATTTTAATCCTGATACTATGGAACTTTTACAAAGAATGTGGTGAGTTTAATTAATCACTATCATAAATGTATTTAATGATCTAACATGCTTTAAAACAATGACACATTAACTTATGGGATATGAGAATTTATTAGAATACAGTCAGACTTCGATATTGAGACCAACTTCGGGAACTGAAAAATTGTTCGTAAAAATGAGGTGTTTTTATCATCAAGCTGAATTATATAGGAGTTATTGAAAGCCGATCTGAAAATCAGTGGTCGTTATAATAAGGTGGTCGTAATATTGAGATTGTCGCTAGGTGACGTTTTACTGTAATTGAGATTTTGTGTTTAACTGAGTAATTAAATTAAATTAAAGAGTATTTCCCGAAATTATACCAATGTACAAAAGTCTGAACATGTCATATTGTGAGTTATAGACATAGGCACTCGTTTTCCGCGATTAATATATTTTAATCTAAACTCATCAAACAACGCAAATCTGTCAAGGAAAAAACAACGTCATTTCTGCTACTATGAAAAATCAGAAAAAAAACTTAGACTCAGAACGTCGTTCCTTTCAAGAGGCCATCCTTAGGTTTGGTGCAAGAAGTGACGGAGCTATTTAGGTATAATCCTTTGAATTGGCATTTAATGTCACCGATTTGTTTTTCGCCGAAGATGTCATAAGATCGCTTGTTTGCCTTACATCAGTGGCTTTTCAAAATGATATGGAACGAACGTGATAAAATGAAAAACTCAATTCAAAATTAGTTTTTATATAATTTTGGGGATTACAACCAAACTAAACATATTTTATAATTTTAGCTTACCCCGGTTTACGCTTTATTGTTTTAATCCACCACAATAAGTCTTCTTAGAGAATGTGAAACTGACTGAGTTAATTTCAATATTGCCTATACTAATATTTGAATTAGGTTGTAAACTCTCTTTTATCTTATTCATTCTGAATTTTTAATTATATACGTAAGTAATACATAAGTAATTGCATCTCCAATGTACAAGTTTGTGTGATTTTATTGTATTAATTTCTACTGACAATGACAAAAAAGACGAACAAAGGTAATTATCTGCATGATTTGTGCAAAGTTACAACCGATTCTTGCCAATAAATAAATTTATACATGACGTGGTAAATGAGCATTTGGGTTGTATAATATATTATACTAAGATCACTATCGTTACCTTGGTTGTGCTTAACGTCCAACCCTTAGTTTCTATTTTATATGAGTTCTATCCAATTTATTCAAATAACTCTCATTAGTGTGGGTACGCAGTCCGTTTTCATAGGACGAGAATATGTGATTTGAAAATGTTTGTTCATAGTATACTTTTTTGCTTTTTTTTTTTAGATAAAGCACTAAACCAACCTGTCAGCCGCGACAACTGCGTTACAACTAGGATTGGAGACCGCAATTATCGGAGTAAGTTGAAACGACCAACGAGTGATAAACACATTTTGTTCGGTAAAATACCATATAAGTCATTCTTTTTTACTTTGACAATGAAATAATTCACAACGACTAAGTGACGAATTCAACGTTGCTCATGCTTCTTCGCAGACATGAATTTTATTTCAGAAAGATGACGTCAACCAGCCCATCAATGACCTTGTCAGTATGTTAAGTGGCCTACGATGTTAAAAGCACTCGCCAGATACATTGTGTCTGCAAATTCAGTAATTTTGATCAGCATGGGTCCTTGTTTTAAGAATTCTTTCTACGGATAATCTCCGCATGAACACCATAAATCTATGCATGACGTTGCTAATTATTGTCCATGGAACCAATTTATACTTTATATTTAAATGTACATGCGTATATTATGTAATTCAGTAAGCATGTGTAAGATGTAAATGGTTTATACTATAGTATATCACATGATGGACCGCCTGCTTAGGTACAGGGTCTGGTTTATGGATCTTTGGTTCGTGAGTTCGTAACCTGGACGTAGTGCATGTTCTCTAACACGATTTGGTTATATCCTTTGGACTGACCTTTTACATTGAACGGTTGGCAGACGCTTTTGGGGAACAAGGTTAGTACTGGAACAGAATCCAGGAAATCTGGAAAAAGTGTCTCCCAGTTTATAACTAAGAAGTTATTAAGAAGTTAACTAAGAAGTCTAAACAAAGCGTAAAACCCCAATGTTTCAAAATATTTATTTATTTATTTATCTATTTATTTATTTATCTATTTATTTATTTATTTATTTATTTATTTTATTTATTTATTTATTTATTTATTTATTTATTTATTTATTTTCATGTCAGATGAGGTAACTGAAGTTTATATGATGGAAGATGAAGATAAATCAGGAATTCCCCCGTTCCAACCAGTTGAAGAAATAGATTTTCCAACAGTAGAAGGCGCAGTTCCACGTATACCTCATATAATTCATCAAATATTTACAACGGAGCAGGTTCCATTGGTGTATGTGAATAATATTAAGTCCTTCATGAAATTTAATCAACATTGGGAGTACAGATTTTGGACATACAAATCAGGAAGAAAGTTATTGCAGGAATTCCATCCTTACCTCCTTAAAACATACGACAGTTTTGGGACAAGTGTGATGAAAGCAGACATAATTCGCGTGGCGGCTTTGTACGAATTTGGTGGTTTATATAGTGATCTGGATGTAGAATTCCTACGACCTCTTGACCGTGTAACTATGAAGTATGCGTGTGTATTGAACGTTGCCCCTTGTGAGGTAGCTGCATACTACAATGCATCTTACCAGATAGTAAATGGATTTATGATGTCTAGGCCGAAACATCCATTTTTTAAGTTACTTCTAGACGGATTTAAAGGCGCAGACCCAAACAGAGATCCCCCTGACGTCACAGGCCCGATGTTTTTAACAAAACGGTACGAAAAATACAACAGAATACCTCCTAACACCGTAAATAGACACAATTTTAGATTCACAAGCAATTCACCATCAGTTTACCGAAGTTTCAGACGGGACGATGACGAGGATGCAACGTTTATACCAAATACGCAATATTTTATGGATAATTTAAGCCCTATGTACGAGAAGGCCTGCACTGAAATGTGTACGGATGAGATAAAACCAACACTTCCGTGGTTTAAACAAAGGGGGTGTTTAGAGTTCAAAATTAGAAAAGAACTTCGGGAACGTAAACGGTATACCTTTGCTCTACATAAATGGACTGCACTTTGGTTAAAGCCAATAAGTTATGTGAAAAAAATGAAAAAGGTTGATATTACAAATATTGTACCATACTGTAAATTTTTCTGATTTAATGATCAAACACTTCGTGATGCATTCTTGTGTAAGGCCATCCTTAAAAAGTGTTGGCTTGCACTTGGATTTAAGTGACCGACTTATCAGCAAAAATCTCTCGTCCTCACTTTTTAGCTATTTTGACATACAGTGCAACCACTCCTGAGCGGTTCTCTTGAGCAGCAACCTCCCCTCAACAACAGCATGATTTTTCCCACTGTACTGATTTAACCACTTTTTCAGTTATATACAGCGGTAGTCCAACTAATTAAACTGTTTGTGACGGGAAGACATTTTTTGATTTGCCCCGACCCTCACAGTCTAACAGAACTGCGTATTTGTGTGCGGAAAATTCCCAATTAAAACCCGTTGGGCACGATAACAACAATATCTGTGAACAATTTGAACCGTTCGGTAGATAGGAAACACATTTCTAAACTCATACAAGCAGAAATTATTCCAACGTACCTTTTCTGAAAAGTGCTCTAACGTTTTGTTTCCCTCCACTATTTCTCTATGGAAAACGAAACCGGTGTAATAGCGGACAACTGCCGATGTCGAGGTAGATATCTACCGGTAAGGTTAATACAGCGACCGGTTTAACTGCCAAGTTTTCCTGCCCGTCTTCTAATCAGTGCTAACTTACCATTCCACAAGGAGCCGACAACTTCACCACATGGAGGAAAATCAATTTTTTTGTCAAATTTTCATAGAAGGGTATGACCTGTACAACTCTGTTCTAACTCCCGAAGAATACTTGATAATATATAACAACATATAGTTTGTTTCATTACACTAGCACGGTTACTACAACAGGTCACAGCATTAGCTAAAATGTCGACAGCTTGGTAATACTTATTGGACATGGACTGAACAGGATTTGTACAACCGACAAGTACAAAGCAACCTTCCCCAAACAACACCCTTTGAAAGAGAGCAAAAATATGTTGTTGTTGTTGTTGTTAAGAGGTTGTCGCTCTGGAGAGGTTAGATTAATATCAAAAAATCTGTTAAAATATCTGTTGTTGAAGGGAGGTTGTTGCTCAAGAGAGGGCCGCTCTGGAGATTGCACTGCATTTTGTCACACTATTTTATCAACCTATGCCTATATATTTGTATAATATATCCTATAAAAGATATCAAGAAGGAAATTAATAGCCACACTCAACAAACTAGAACACGGCAGTAGAAAGGACCATTTTGATAAATTTCAATTTATTTATCACAGCGTCAAAGCATTTTATAAATGCCTTTAGTCAACTAAAATCGATGGAAGGTCTGACTTGATGCTTTACTTTATTAAAAATTTAAATCACATACAATGACCTGCAAAGAAAAGGTCAAAACAAGTCCTACTTTCAGACATCCCCAATTGTGGGCCTATAGGTTTGTTTGCTGTAACCCAACTGGCCTTTTTTACTACCGACCACATTTTTTTCAACCAAATATTTAGTTGTGTGTAACCTGTGGGCAACAACGCTAAATTAGTCATATTCAGTCTTGCTGCTTAGCAAACAACAAGTCCACTTGCGATGGCATTAAAATGTAATAAGAATTGGTAAAATAAAGTGTTGATTTTCATTTTAAATAAATTTTATAAAATTTACACACATCATATAATATGTTTTTTATGTACTACAAGTCAATATATTTCGTAAACATAAATCAGTATATAACACATAAGATTAAGAAGCATTCTTTATTTTTTATAATATAAAATACAAGAATATGAGACAATATTAAACATATATTTTAAAGCTACAGCAACAATTATCAAGCAATGAATGTATATGTACCTATACAGCAATAATATCAAGAAAAGCGGTTACATAATCTCAAAAATAAAAAAAATCTTTAAAAAATCTAAAACTACATTCAAAAAGCACTTTTTACAAAATCAACACAACAAGACTGTAAGTTGAAAATAGCATACAATGCATCAAATTTTACACAAATCACTACAGAAATCATGGCATACATAAGTATTCAGTCAGTTATATAAACCATTACCCTACTAACAGGATGAGTACAAATGGCTTTTTTTCATTTACATACAAACACAACAGAATTTTGCTTCTTTGGACAAACTACATCAAAAGCTAAAAATTTGATTGAAGAAGCTACTCGAATAACAAAAAGGGTATATATGTGAACATGTGGATCATTATTCATCCTATGTTAATCCAACAATGCTTAGCTGTAAGGTGACCAAATTCAAATTTATATGTACATTTTTGGGGGATAGGAGTAAGCCTCTGAGAGCTATTAAGTCTTATTGCCTGCCAGCCACTGAACATGAATGACAGATACATATATACTATTAGCATAATTTTAGGTAATTAAATCACCATCTTTGGTAAGATGTTTGTACGATACAACACTGTGTATGGTAGTCACCCTTATATGTACGAAATAAGCATACAAAATAATACTGTTTTTTTTTATTTTTTGCATAAAATGAAGTAAAATTACCACATCAGGTTGATTTAATGCATAAAATCAATGCACACACATACATACATATCTAGTGTAAAGTTTACGCATGAGGTCTTGGTCAATAATTAAAAAACACAAGTTCAAGATAATTGGGGTACAAAAATTTGCAATTATCATTATGTTTATCAATACATCACCTAAAAATACCAACATGTAACAGATATTGGGCTTATGAAACAGTAAAAGACAAAAGCAATCAAATTTCAGATACAGTTCAGAATTGAAAATAATGTTACCTTCATGCATATTGCTTAAAAAAGGAGAAACACAATCATGAAATTGTTGTATTAAGATATATCCATGAAAAATTGTAGGTTTGCAGTTCTTAAAAAAACGTGGCCTAAACATGTTTTAGTGATTTGACACAAATATTTTTCTTTTCATTCATTACTCCAGTCTTTCATTTTCAGAACAAGCAGTTGATTAGCAGTAAGTTTTTGTTAACAAAAAATACCTACCTATCTAGTTGAAAGTTTGGTTTGTGTAACTACAAACTAACATTTTTTTAAGTTTGACCTAGTTTGTCATTGATATAGATACTAGAAGACGCATGTTCAAATACACAAGTTATATAAACAAATACAGATGGAAGGACATCCAAATATATTTGAAAACAAATAAATTATAATAAAAGAAAATGAAAAAAGAAATTGACTGCAAGAAAAAAATCTGAAAACAATTCTACACAAGCAAATCACTATAAAATGTATATCCTGTCAAACTATCAAACAAATTTGATAAATAATTTTTAAATACTACAATGCAAGATAAACATAGCTTGTGAAGTCTAATGCTGTTACCAGCCTGGACAGTTTTACAAATACAGTAACTTAAATTATTGGCTTGTGAAATTTGTCAATAAATACCAGGTTTGCTGGTCAGTAAACTTTGAACCATTTGTGACAATTATTCAAGTGATACTTTAAGTATCAATTTTAGCAGTCTGACAATTTTATCATCATATGATATTTCACTGGTATGTGATAACAGTATACATGTACTGGTATGTGATAACAGTGTGTATATATATACTGGTATGTGATAACAGTATACATGTGTTGATATGTCATAACAATATACATATACTGATATGTGATAACAGTATACAGTACTGATATTTGATAATAGTACAGATGTACTGGTATGTGATAACATTATAGATATATGGCATGAATTTTTTTCCATAATGTTTCAGCATTTTGAGGGCATTATAAAACATATAATTATAATAAACAACAAAAAATGACAAAAAAATAAATAACGCCAAACATGACTAGTAAACAAACAAGGCTTAGCAGAAAGATAAACTTGAAACAGGTACATATTAAACATTATGAGAATATTATATCAAATTTAGGAGAATTTACACTAAACATTGATAAATGACTTTGATGCAGTTAGCGACATAATTAGTCTGGCTAGAAATCTTTCATTCTATAGAGCAGTCTAGTTTTAAAGAATTCTAATTTTAAATACTGAATTCCACAAAAAAAAACTAGCTGAGAAGAGAGTACTGCACAAATCTCAAGTTTACTTACTACAGCCAGTACAAATAAATGCCGAGAACATCAAGTGCAGTGACTGGCTAATACAACATCGTAAAATAACGTATAAGAAGTATCTTAGTCAAATGTACACAAAATTAATGCTTAAATTGATGATTCATAATGAATTGATGAATAAAGGCAACTGTGCATAATGCATCATATCCCTGGAGTGTGTTAATACTGAGTTTGAGGAATTCTTTGGTAAGACCAGGGCCCGACTCCACAAGAAGGCCTCAATTAATTAAATCAGTTAAAAAATGAGATTATCAAGGTCTAATACATGAGTTATATAACTTGAAATCATTCGTCAGTATAGATGATTATTGCACTAGCTTTTGTAGCAATAACATCTGCATCAATATTGAGTCAGTTCGTCCGTACCATTATTCAATACATACCAAGTCAATTACTTCACTTAAGAAGAATCTGCATTTGAGAACTATTTTTGCAATGAGACCATATCTTTGTTCTGATATTGGGCATGGGTGTCTAGCACATTGATAGGACGGATTAAAATGGTGTGTCGAGCCATAAAATAGTCACAAGATGACAAATGTGTTTTAGTGATGTTATTACGATCATATATATATCAGCACTCAACAAATCCACTTGTCTGCTTTAAATTATGAGTAGAAATTGACTGACCTGCTTGTAATTACAAGTAGAAATTGACTGACCTGCTTGTAATTACAAGTAGAAATTGACTGACCTGCTTGTAATTACAAGTAGAAATTGACTGACAAGTTGAAATTGCTGTCAAGCTAATTAAAATTCTTAGAAGTTTGTCCTGCATGACGAGTAGCCAGAAAAAAAAATTGTTGAGCCG
Source organism: Lutraria rhynchaena (assembly GCA_008271625.1). Taxonomy (NCBI): domain Eukaryota; kingdom Metazoa; phylum Mollusca; class Bivalvia; order Venerida; family Mactridae; genus Lutraria; species Lutraria rhynchaena. The sequence continues at coordinate 9,922,204 of VIBL01000001.1, read as the reverse complement.
TGTATATGATGAACTTGTTTCTGGTCCGCGAGGTCATTTTAGACCTTAATACATCATTATACACCATTCATTGAATGTGCTAGCCCGCTATCGATATTGGAAGTATCAAGGGAAATGGTCAAGCTTCAATTTGGAAAATCAGAGCCAAGTTCATCCTTCAGGAATTTCTAGACCTCTTCATGCATCTGGGAATTTTTTTCTTACAAAGTCTTATGCTCTGAATAAGCTAATAACTTTAATATGAAAATCTGCACAATATATTCTATTCTATTATATGCTACATTGTAGCACGTTTTTTTGCTAGAAATGTTTGATTTAACTTTTTGATATCAAGGCATAAAGTAAGAATTTAATAATCCTATTCCATCAGTGGGGAATTTTGAGTATATTTAGGGGGTGGGGGAGGGAAGTATACATTTAGGATCAGAGAAATCAGTTAATAATCAGTTACATGAAGGTCACCAGATCAGACAAAATGTCATGGTCAGATGAGTGAAAGTAAGAAGAAAATTACCAAGATAAACATAAGCGTTAATATGAGTATGTTCCTGATCTGTTTCATTGTAAAACCTTCTCCTTGTGTTTATATGTAAGTTGTTGTTTTTTTTCTGTTATACCACTGTACTATACTATATGTATCATCATGGGTCATACAGCTTACAGGATTATTTCTGAATAAACTTAAACTTTTTGAAACTAGTAAGATACAATCAGCATTTTGTGATGTTTCAAGAATTATTTCTGCCTCAATGGAGTCTGTCGTCAGATCTCAAGGAAAGACAAATGTTTGACGGATGTAAGAACAGATGATTGAGAAGTTACTATATTTTCTTCACGTCAGGGCAAGAGTCAATCCTGCTGCACCAGACGCCACTAAAGCGCCACCTGGAGTGAAGGCACAGTGTTGTGCAGTGTCCGTCTGGCCCTGTGAATAAAGTTGTTAAAATTACAAAATTATTTACAAACTGTTCATTCTTTTAGTTACGTAGGTTAACAACCAAGCTAAAACTTCAAGCTCTGATTACAGCATAAAAGCTTTTTTCTATTTTTCTATTCTCTATGAACAAAGGAAATACAGTCAAACCTACGTTTGCAGCAATCTATGAATAAAGACCACCAGGTGAATAAAAGCCATTCTTTGAAACACCATCTTTGATTATTTATAACAAACTGATCTCCGAATAAAGGCCATTTGTTAATAAATGCCACATTTTGTCATTCCAAAGGGTGGCCTTTGTTCACAGTTTATACTGCAGAAGATATTATATTCAAGGTTACTGGTCATAAAACTGTAATTCACATTTGATGCAGGAATACTATCAGCAGCATGCACAATATGAAGGCAGAAATTTTTTGCTTCATCAATACAACAAGTTTATATAATTTTCTATATTTGCACATTACAACATTTTTTTGTATCAAGTGGACAAAATATACTCTAAAAATAGCCATGCAAGGCTCAAGAATTCCAGACATACAAACACAATGCAATTTGTCATTCTTCAATGTTGATCATTCTTTTAGTGAATTATGAGTGGTTCACAGTAATATGTTGACTGTGTACAGATTTTTGCATGTCAAGATCAAAACGTTGATTTACAATTCAATTTTATCAGTTCTGTCACCTGTTGTATTATTCTAAAGATGTAACATGTATTTATTTTATTTCAATTGAACTGAATTAAGAACCCACACAAAAAGTATATTTTTTACAACATTTTCGTATGTGGAAAAGAAGATATACCTCCAGTACTTTGATACAGGAACCAGACACAACATCCCACACTCTCACTGTATCATCATCACTAGCACTTGCAACATATATACCATCATTTGAGAAACATAAAGCTTGTACCCAGCCCTCGTGTCCGGTCAGTGTGTGAATTAGTTTACCAGATCGTGGATTCCAGAGTTTTACTGATCGGTCCCAAGATCCAGACGCCTGTAAAATGAAGTCAGTACTTATTCATTTATTCACTTTTATGGAAAGTTCAATGAGTTTATCAGACCAACAAATTAAGCACCAGGTAGTTAAAATCTCACTGCAACATTATGCATTCAGTACTTATGTAAAGCACCATAACTTCATACTCTTGTTTGCTATGTCAACACAATTAACTAGCAACTAGAGACTTCGCTCATAAAACTGAGCATAACCTTAAGTCTGAAAACTGAAACTTCAGGATCTTACTTTAAAAAACTTGAGATTGACTTCCCATCTCAAATCTAAATGATTTTAATATCTTAAAGTTGATTATGATAAGATTAGCTAACTTTACAAACAACAGTTTACAGTACACAACTAAAAGTTCAGTTCGGACTTAAGGCCAAGCAATGATTATTTCGCTTATATGCTACAAAAGGATGTGTAGTTTAACATACCAGCATGCCATCTTTTGAAAAAGCAACAGCATGGACATTTCCAGAATGACCTTGTAGAATAGCCACAGAATCATGACCATCTTTGCTACCAATGGTCCACAACCTCACAGTAAAATCCCATGATCCAGTTGCCTGTAAACATAAAAAATCAATAGATTATCATCCACAATAACAGAGGGGCCAGATTATTTTCCAGTGTAAAGTAAATAGCAAAAGTTTGTCTCAAATATAAGGGCAATAAACAAGAAACATGAAAGAAATTAACATTTTTGGGATAAGATCAGACTAAAAAATTAACCAACGGCCAGCCTTCATACAAACATAATGTGTTACCAGATTCAGCCACAGATAACATGTCACAAAACGTGTAATTTCAATAATTTAAAGCATGACTATTGTTCCAATTTTAGCTCACGTAAAAGGTATTACTGTAGCATAATGAAAAACAAAACATGCAACAAAACATCAAAACTAAACCATTTGAATCTAATTTGCTGATAGGATACTTTGCTTTATAACATATTTATTAATTGAAATATCAGCTCTTCAAATTTTGTAATGAGACTGGTCTCAACTGAGATTTTTTGTGAAATCAGAGTCAGATAACAAACCAGGGCTTTTTTCCTCAGGCAGGCACAGTATTTTTGCAAAAATGGAAGAAAAAAACTTGATGTAAACTGAATTTTTGGGGAAAAATTTTTCCTGAGGGGAAGACGCCTATGGACGGTCCCTGTAATAGAAGGAAAAAAATGCAAACTGTACACAGAATTGTAAATGCAGATCAACTATGATATAAATTAAACAGAAAAACAGCTGATAACAGCACTTTCACTTACCAAATACAAACCATTAGCAGAGAATGCGACTGATTGTACTAAATTTTCATGACCTTGGAAGACCTTCAGAAGAAATCCTTTCTGTAAAACATGAAGAAAATTATAAGCAAGAAATTTATTCAACTGTTTCAATGCAACATGCTTTGTTCTAACATAGAAACATTGTGAAGAGTGAAACACTCAAGGAATGAAGATGCTTTTGTCTAAAACTCATTCCTGGAACTCAGAGACTTACTGGATTCTCTGGAGTTAGAGTAGTTTTCTGCATATTAAATCACCCAGCCATAAAAGTAGTGTCTGTGTTAATTGATGTCATATATTGAGTAGGTTTGCATGGGTGACAGTTGAAAATTTTCAAAAAAAAAACTCTGGAAATCTTAACCTTGGTGCCACAGAAACAATAAAAACCAGGAGGGTCCAGACCAAGGAAAAACCAGAAAATTCTGGAAAACTTTAAACCATGGGTTTGTAGTGAACAGTTACATGTCGAAGATAGGATCTTTTCGACTGACACTAGTTCATGTATTTATTACATATTCATTTTTATGAATTACTTTTCACACCAATATAATCTTATAGTAACATAAACTGTTCAACTCAAATATCAATTTTATTACAAGGTCACTCAAATCAAGCTATTCAATCAAACTGAGGAGCACAGTCCAGATGTGGCTAGTAACACAGATACACACACTGACTTTACAAAACTGAAAAACAGTTGATTAAGTGTTATACCAAATACAAACAAACTATGTTTGACAAGACTATTGACCTAACGGATGTTATTTAAACATCTACATATACTATTATATTAACCCTAATTCTGACTGAAACATACGACTTCCTGATGTAATGTGTAAATCAGAGGTGTAGTAAGCATTGTTCTTGATGTAATATTAATAGTAAAATTACTGTGATACAACCTGTCCCCTCTCAGTTAATAGCTGTGTGCTCAGTTCTCTAAGCAAAGGGGGGTAACTGTGAGTAAGATATAACTTAGATTACCCCTGAACAAGATGCCAAGGGACTGGACTATGCTACATTTACCTGAACATCCCATAGAATAGCAGTCCTGTCCCAGGAACCAGAACATAGTTTACTGGAATCTGATGAGTACACGACTACCTCTACACTCTTAGTATGACCTACAGTACATGAAATGATATAACTCATTAATACAGTGATTTAATATTGTACAGTTTAATATAAATTGAACTGTCTCTCTTTAAAGATTGTCTGAGTTAAATGATAAAATGATGCCATATCAAAGCAATCAATTAAAAGTAAACTATTTCAATAGCACAATTGTATAATTAAGAGTGCCTCCCTTTGAAAACATGCATAAAAGTATGTGACACAAAACCAAAGTTTAGCTATAAGTTTAGGTATAAGTAGCCTATGGAGTTAAAGTATGGGTTGTGTCAAGTACCTGTGCATAACAGATAACATACATCATTTCCAAAATAATTCAAGCTATCAATTATATGCAACAAATTAAGTATTTACATTGAGATTTAAGACAGAAGCATAGTTTCTTCCAATAAGACATTTTTGTCTTTACTGCTTGCCTTAAATAAGGCAATGATACAATGTAATCATCAGGACATATTGCTGGCTTTTGGCAGAAGAGTTCATAAATATAGCAGTCTAATAACACATTAAAAAAGCTAGTCATCAGTGATGTATGGTAAATTTACCAATGACACAATCCAATACTTATTATAAAATCTGATCATTAACAAAATGATCAGTTCACTCATGTCATAGACAGTTCATTATGTGTCAATCAGTTTATTCGCACAAGCATTAAACATACTAACCTTGTAGAACATGAAGTGAATCACCATTACTCATTCTCCATATTCTTACAGTTTTATCATATGATCCACTGGCAAATGTTTTACTATTTGGTGCAATGCTGACACTTTTAACAGCACCTGTCATGAAAATAGGGAAATAAGGATTAACATGGTAATGCTGACATCAATTTATTAATAAAAAAATGAGATCATAAATGAACATAAAAAAGGCCGGCCTTAAAAAATGTTGGGTTTGTCGTTACAAGACCCAAACTTTTATCAGTTGGTAGGTAAGCAGGCATTTTATTAGGCTAACATTATATATTTGTACTGAAAATGAAAAGCTGGAGTAAGAAAAATTGTCAACATCCCTAAAACATTATTTCGGCATGGGATTTTGTAATGAGCTGGTTGTGTAACTGCAAACCAACCATTTTTAAGTATGGCCTAAGCGAATGTCTAGTTTGATTTTAAAGCTATAAGTTTAACTAATCCTGAGCCACTGTTTCAACATTTTCTTTTTATGACTTGACAAATTTTCTATACAAAAACATAATATTCCAATCATCCATTAGATCAACTCTGTTGCCAAGATTGTCTTTTGTCTTTTAATTATGGCATTCAATGTACTATAAGAAATACAGAATAGAATTTGCAATGAAAATAAATCAGATTGACGATATGTCTACCAAACTCAAGACTGGCCACAAGTAAAGAGAAAAGAGTAATGAGAACAGAGATTTTTATTATAAAGTTTCGTGACGTCTGACCAACATTCTTGAGTTTTAAAACTATTTTCATAATATTTTATAAATATTTTCTAAATTCAATAATCAGCTAATAGGGTTACCTGTGTGGCCCTTAAGTTTACACACTAGATTTCCGGTTGATGCATTAAATACTCTAACTCTTTGATCATCACAACCAGTGATCAATATTTGAAAATCAGGAGAAAATGCCACACTGTTAACCTGAAAATAAAATAAAATCTAAACTTTCAAAATCTTAGACACACTGTCCATTATAAAGAGGCATTTTGGTCTAGAGGTAGAGCGTCTGACCTCTGATTCGAAGGTCCTGAGTTCGAATCCTGGCTTCAACGGGTTTCATTCATGAACTTCATAATCCCAGTGTCAAGGAAGCGCGTTCGACATGATTAATATAAGCAAAATTACTTGTTTCACAAGCTAAAATAAATTGGTATGAAAAAAGTTTTATAGGTCATGTTATAATCAAACTACTCAGAAAATGTTTTTGTGTAGTATTAACACTGCAAATTGACATTTATCAAGTAAATCTTTGAGACAAATATTTCAACAAGACTCCTAGTATTGGAAGTATTGTTTAAACCAAGCACTTAAAAGTGGTATGGCATAAAAATTGTCTGTACATGATTACATACTCATTAAAAATAGAGTAGGAAGTTAGTGAATTTTTTTCTGTTTTATTACTCTTGAAAGCCACTGTCAAGATTTTTTTTGTACTGAAAGGTAAAAAAAAGTGAATGTACCTTTCCATGGGCCTAATAAAAAGTCGAGGGTCAAGGGGAAATATCAGGGTACATTGGATAACTAGAAACAAACAATTTTTATGCCTAACTTTGTAACATTTTTTCTGTGTAAAATAAGTTGTCTTCATGGACTTCTTCCTTAGTTTTACATCAAAGCTAGTATTAGATATACAAACTTTTCTGCCCACAGAACAATCTCTCAATATTATAATATCACCTCATGCAACACGTACCTCATCTTTGTGTCCTCCAAACTGTTTTAAATCTAGCTTAGAGTAGTCTCTCGGACCTCTGAACATTCTGATACTCTAGTTTAACCAGTAGCCATTATAAAAGTCTGAAACAAAAAATTACAAAGAACTCAAATCTTATACAAGCACAACCACATTTCAGTTAATTCCTTCTTATATGCTTCATTGCTTAAGAGTTTAATTGAATCTTTACGAAGAAGTTTGTATTTTAATAGTTTGTATATTTGGACTCCTCCAAATTCAAAGCCAATATACAAAACATAAATTTATTTAAGAAAATTGCTCATTACAAGCAATGACTTCTTTTGCCATAGGCTCAGCGGCATATATATTTTTCACATATTTGCTTGACTGATGTTTGTAGATTGCAAAATACTTTATACCCATCATAGCTTAATTCAATGCATGTCTGGGCCAAAAGATTACACTGCTTGAAGGACATCTCTGCATGGAAAAGTAGACAGTCTTTGACAGATACCATTTCAACAATTTAGTTGTTAGCAGTAATACTTCTTGGGTAAATCAGCAGTCACATCACTAATGAAAGGTATAGACACATATCAAGCTATCAAGTACATCCAAGGTTGTACATGATACAAAGGAACCAATAATCTAATACATGTATTATGCAGGGATTTCCCTGACACAGGTTTTTTGTGTCCCTGACGCAATATTCAGCCAAGGTACTCACATTGAGAGTGACCACCACATCCTCGGGACCCCTTCCGACTTGGATTTTGCCCTTGGCATTTTCTGTCTGAGACCCCCCCCAAAATTCCAAGAGACCCCTAAAATTTTTGGAGATGGGAGTCCCAGGGACCCTCGGGTGAAAAATCTTAGGGAAAACCCTGATTATGATGTATGCAGTTTATACACACAATCTGAATGCCAACCAGTTGATAAATTTACAAGTACAAAAATATTGATATCAGATAGAATTTTGTTTGTACAAATATTTGCTTTTAATTAAGACTGGGGAAGGAGGTAGTGTCCGCATTGACGGTATAAGATACTTTAAATAATGTGTAGATTGAATGATAACATCGTTTTTGGGGGGGCACCATTCAATTTCAGAAATCAAAACAAGTCATACAACCTAAGTTAATATGAAAACTGCAGATTCGTATGAGCTAAAAACAAGTTTATCTGTACGTTGACTCATTTTGATTCACTGAAATACATATTTACCAAAATGTCGGTTCCAATATAAATGTTTACTTCAAAAATAAACGAGAATTTGTGCGATAGTTTACATTGGAAACCATGCACTTCCTTTTTTCGTATATAAATGACGGTACCCGGTCTTCTGTACTCGTACGTTTAAAACACGGTAATCCGGTCCGTTTTCTCAATAAACTCCTGAACAGGTTCCCATTGATAAGTCCGAATAACATTCGGTGCAAGGCAACATAGGACGGGAATTTTCCGCTTCGATTGACGATATGGGTGATTATTGATGCGAGTTTTATCTATAATCAGTAGGGTTTCTCGCCTTACTGATTCTCGTAATGTAAAATGTTTGTATTTGGCTTAATTAACCAGTCCAACTTAGAGACTGTTTGTCACGAAGAGACAGTTTTTGCTTGAGTGTGTCGAAATAATTTGTTAGTCAGTTCTGGATAAACAACAATTCTGGTTTCACAAAAGGTAAAGTACAAAATAAAGATAAACAAACGTGAAACAAGGGCTCAGAACTAATCTTGAACTCAATTAAACTTGTTCTCGTTCCATGCTGCAGTACAGACAGAGTCAACGGGAACCAGCTTAGAACTCAATGCCCACCACTATTAACAATCATGCTTTGAGCTAGCCAGGCTGTTTGTTCAATGTTTTCCATATCGAATGGATCGATCATCCACTATGTATACATGTATACACACTTAAAATTTATTGCTCTTCCATCTGTAGTGGTTGTCTTAAAAATACACGGAAAAATGTCATTGACCTCTGTATTCTACTTCGCTATACTTATATAAAAGTACAAGGAATGTGCACGATTTTGCTGATTATGCAATATGCATGATGGTGCATAAATTTAAATCAATCAGTATGTTTAGACTGGATTTTATATGGTTTCTTGAAGCAAAAACAAAACAAAACACGATCACGCTCGTATCAATTTTTAAGCAGTACACCATAAAAGTCAACCCAATAATGTGCTTACATCGTGTGAATTGGTACTCGTTTCATGGATGAAAACACAAATCACCAAAAGGTGTTTTGTTCATAAAAAGACCAGTTTATAAACCAGAGTTAACGATGAAGATAAATCATTGTCATAAGATAAATATACGATACATTTTATACTGAATGTACAAACACTATGTTATTATTCATACGCCAAAGTACTTTGTAACAAAAAAAAACACCTATAACGAAAGCAACATCAGAAATGTTTCATTCACAACGTAATATTTAAACACACAATCAGGTCCTCTAGAAGACAGTAATAATCAGGTTCTCTGCGCAGTGGACGCATCACCTTGGCCGGATTTCGCTCATATATATATATATATATATATATATATATATATATATACATGTATGCCATGTATGCTTTAATTAGCATCTCAGATCATTTCAGTATTATCTAAAAGCCGTAAATTTAAGCAACACCCAAAACTTTCATGTAATTCAGCAAAGAAATGTGGTAAAGACTTGCACCGGCCATAATTCACGAACAAAGGTCAATTTTAGTCATAGATTATAATAAATACGATAATGATTATATAACTTCAAAGTCAACAGTACCAACCAGCGATAGTTTTCATGTGAAAAAAGCGCACATTTATCCCATTTAAATTGCTTAAGAATTATCGCCAAAATACGGGATTTTTGTTGAAGTCTCAAAGATATTATACAAATTCTCCCGGTCATATACATGTATTTATCAATATAGTTTGAACATGTACCTTTAGTATAACACTTTTTTTATCAATATTCCAGGCTATTCTCGTGTATTTGTACTGTAGGCGCGTTTTATACCCTAAACAAATAACCAGTCCCACTGACACTTACCCTTAATTCAATTGCTGTTCATAATCTCGTTTATTATTGATTTCAGTTCTTCGCCTGTCTTCCGTAATTGAATAGGGGCCGGTTTTTTCTTATTGTGAAGACGTTCTGTACTGTTCATAATAAAAATGTTTCAGGCTACGGAATACATTGTTAAATTTCTATTAATACTTCTATTGAATTTCGTATCTGATTTCTGTAATATGTGGTGACTTAGTGGTTCCTTTTTAAATTAATCGCTCCTAAAAATTGAACTAAGTGCCCCTCTCTTTATGCTCTCTGTGCCTGGTACCGGTGCGTTCCTATATGTAACGTTGCAAACGTCAGCGGACAAGTACATACGCGTACGTTTTCTACTTTTTCTATTCAAAAGTACGTCCGAGTCCCGGAACGAAAAAAGGACGGATTAAAAACCATAAAACCGAGTTTTAGATCATTCTCAGAATGCAATTTTCTCATTGGTTAATTGTGATATTGCAATTAAGACAAACTCATTGCATAATTAAAATAATCTCAAAATTCCAATCAATAACAGCAATATACAATTTATAAGAATCTAGATAAGGTTTTAGTGAAATTTGACAAGCCTGAAATACCGATGTTCAAAATACGGTCTTGTTTTAACCAACGAAATTACTTAGCAAAAAATCAATACCAAACGACTTTTATGTACATTTTAATATTCAAATACGATAATAAGTGGGCGATGGTATTTGAAAAATGAAATTCATTCACAGTGTGCTACCATGAGTGTGTGAGGTATTTATATTTCAAAATTGTCGATTAAAGATATCGGCTTTGTGGTATCTGTAAATCCTCACATACTACTATAGATACTATAGATTTTCATAATGGTTCATTAGGCTAGAACAATAATAATGTTTAGAGTTACTTGTCCAAAAATGAGGAAGTTAAGTTGAAAACAAATCCTTTTTTTTCAAGCATACGTTTCGTGAGAGTACAACGGGCACAATTTATCCTTAAATATTTTTGTACTTTGGATTCGGCGTTTGAAAGTCGAGGGCTCGTGGGTAAGCGATTATTTTTTGTCTTGGCTTAAGTTAAAATGATGAATAGCATAAAACTATTCAATATGACGACTCAGCGTTCATATGACTTTACGCTGTCTGCACATGTGTAAAATACTTAAAAAGATATACGCTACATCTCGCAATGTTTAACATACATGTACATGATCTAGAACGTTTACAAGTTCAAAGCTTATTAGCACGTAAAATATGTTTGCATGCTGAGACATTTCTAAATGTCAAACGTTTTTGAATAACCTGTTTAATTGCGTTCCATCCCAGATTTTGAAATCAGGATTTATGACTCGCGAGAACATTTATTTCTCATAAAACTGATTTGTACCTTTAACGTCAGATACAACCACCGATTGATCGAAACGTTTCGCTCCACCGACCTCGAGTTATTGAATGAATATGGAAGCATTTCTTACACCGACCTAATTGTCTGTTCCTCGTTGCCATAATAAAAGTAATTAAAGCGGTAAAACATGTTGAAAACAGGCGGATAGGTTAAAATCAAGGTAAGGCTTTTTGCTCTTTGTATTAATGTGACCGATATTTTCGCGTCCTTTTTTAATTTACAAGGATTCTATAATATCGATTGTTTTGTTAACCTAACATCTGTTGATTTTTTTTATTTTATCTGTTTTTTTCTTCTCATTTTTTGCAAACTGAATACATGGTAGTTCGATATCAGATTACCGGCGTCATGGATCTCTTATGTTGTGTACTAATAGTAGGCTGTACGTATTTCGGACATGTTTGTTAATTGTGGTATGGAAATATATGGAAATAACTGGAGCTTTTAATGCATGACAGGTAGCTACAGGGTGACTTTATGCTTCTAGTATTGATTTATGCTGAGTTATTTTTGAAGTTATTTTGCTTTATTCACTATTCATGGTTCAATCTTATGTTTCACATTTTTTCGTACAATGAAGTTGAGGGCGTGTCACCAAAACGATGTAATTATCACGGCGATTTCGATTCGTATCAAGAACGCTATTTTCACAACCTTTCTAACATTCACGTTTACGTGATGAGCAAATTTGCGTATTTTTATGTAAACTACAAGATTATGAGAGCCTTAGTTCCGATTCATGCACATAATAATCTTAGAAAGGCATTTTTGTAATCTCTGTGCATCTCATAATGAAATACATGTGTACGCGATTTATATAATTTTCAATTCCCCAGACATATTACGATTCGTATAAATACAATAGTGGATTTCCAATACGAGGGTTGTTCAAAAATGACACGGGCGATGAAATTCAACAGTTGGATTTTTACTGATTTTTTGACAGCCCTCGTACTCCGGTGTTAAGTTATGTGGTTAGACAAGTTTTTTTTCTGATTTATAAAAAAAACGTCTCTCACTCATGTTTACTGTAATTCTCTTATTCATACAAGCTGCAATTACAATGCTTAATTATAATGCTGTGTTTCATATAAAAAGGATTTTATTACACACACCAAACTGAACAATTCTTTTATTCATATTAGCTATTATTTAAATGCGAACTACACGCAATTGTTCTTAAATTTATGTTATCAATATATGTGTTCCATCTTAATGTGAACTGCATTGACTGCGTTTGGTGGGAACTTGCACGATGGCCTCTTTGTATCGGGTCAAAGTTCAAATATCTGTAAAATAATGAAAATATTTGTTGTTTTTCAGGTGTGACGAATGGTTTGTACTTTGAAAAGCAAACATGATTCGTTTGAAACCAAAACATCATCCGAAATTTTGGATTCCTTCATTCAAAGGAATCATTAAAAGAAACAAAAAAGTGACATTGATTATCACCATAGCAACCATAATCTTTCTGTCAGTGTATGGCAAAACTTTGTTTCACTTGACTAAAGAGTTTGTAACTCATTCTAATTTCAACTTTAATTTGTGTAAACGTTTTCACCAAATGACGCATGCGGAAACCAGACAATCTGAAATTCCGAAGATAATTCACCAGGTGTTTCTAAACGTGTCAAGAAACAAATTGGAGTTTTTCCAAAAATATGAACCTTACCGTAAATCCTGGAGGACAAAGAATCCAGATTTTAAGTACATACTGTGGAACAGTACAATGGTTGAACATCTCATAAATACAAGTTATCCGTCAATAACCGCGTTATATTTGAGATATGAGAACATTTGGCAAGCTCGTGCCGACATCGCCCGATACATTGTGCTCCACTATATGGGTGGGGTGTATGCGGACATTGACATAGAATGCCGACGGAGCATGAGTGAACTCTACAGAGAAATTGGAGATAAGAAAGTTGCATTGAACTACACCTATGACCCATTCGGAATAGCGAATGACTTTTTCGTGGTATCGCGCAACCATGAGTTCATGGCCCACGTAATTGACGGTTTGCAAGAAGCCGACGTGTTTTACTTCACGCCGTTTGTTAACACGATGTTCCGGACTGGACCGATGTACATGCTTGGACGGTATTTAAACTATCCTCATAAAGAAGATGTCTACTTTTTACAGAGAGCGCAGCTATACATCTCCAGCGAGAATCACGAGAAATCATGGCATGGAATTGACGGCTTTTTAATTGCTATAATATGGAGTGGTGTCGATTCTTTACAACTGATTAGCATCATTCTCCTCATTGTGTTTATAGTCAAATTAAACAAACTTATTCGCATACGAAGGAAAATTATACGCAAATCAAACAAAAGTGTCAAATTCTTTCAAAATGCTTCAATAACTCCGATAATCGAAGAAGAATCGATATGATATCGTAAACATTATCGGCTGGATATGTTTAATTGACCTGTATCAGGCAATACTCTATTACCGGTTGATTCGGAGAATACTTCAATAATGGCCCATACACTAACATATTTCATTTACTGTGCTAGATGTTTGTGGCTGTTAAATAATTAAGCACAATGAAAGAAATGGAAAACATCGATTTATTTAAAAAATTCTGGATCGATTGGACTTCAAACAAAAACTAAATTATGAATGACCTGAATAACGTAAGTTTGAGGTTAATGAATTGCCAGATTTTTAAGCATGTGCCAACAATGACGACGGAATATGCTGTATTCAATTTATCGGATATCTAATTTTTTTTGTTGTGCTAAAAGTTCAATTACCCAATTTATTCGTTCGTCTGTTTGGAGATAAATGTAAATTCCTAGCTTTGTGATTGGTCAGTTTTATCGCAGAGCTCACAACCAACCAATCAGGGGCTTCAGTATTTAGACTGAATAATTGGTTCAGTATCACAAATATAGAATTAATATTACCATAGAAGGTACGAATACTTTGTTCATGCGAATTTTCGAGTCAGAAAAAGAAATGTTTTTGACATTATGTATTGCTGAAAAATAATGTTTTGAAACGGACGTTTTCTGCATTAAGAACATTGGCATGCCTGTACGTAAGGGTCGATAATTATCACTAACTGAGTCGTCTCTACTGACTGGTTCCGGTTGACTCTGGTTGTACTGCAATATGGAACGGGGACCAGTTTATTTACTGACACGTGTTGAATTATCTCCCTTAATTATCTGATATAATTTTTGGACGGGGGAGATGACCTAGCGTGATAAAAACTAATTCGGCACACCTTGACCGACTACGTTTAATGACTGTGTTAGCTAGAGGTACGGAATCGGCCGATGTTTTCCGAATGGGTAAAAAAAATTATATATTTTCGTTTTATAGGAAAATTACTCCCATACAAATTTTGTCATAAACTCCAGAATTGACTCATGATGTTTTATTGTAATTGAACGAACTAATATAAAATGTACTTCTTTGTTGAGAAATGCGTGTAAAACATTTATTGTTGAACTTTTTAAAACCATAATCTTCATATATTTATATAGATTGTCAATAAAATGTTACAAATACAATATACCGTGTTTTTTGTGTTCGCTTACTTATTATCAATTTTAAAAACATTACATAATACTTGATTGATATTTATTCTTCAAGTTTCAACGTAAAAACGATATTTATTCTTTACATTGAAAACATTTTTACATTTGAAAATAGGATTTTAAAAGCGTCTAAGTGAAATACACATGGGTATCTGCATAAGTATTTAAATAAATACGGTAATGCTAGATCTTCAGTTCCCCTCTTCCGGATCACTGACGTTCAGTTATTTGTAATAGGAGATTCGGTGATAAAAAACCCTGACTCAAAACCAGTTATAAGTATTGCAGTCATATCTTTATGCGTAAAAAATGTTGGTTTCTAGTTACAAGCTCGTTAAAAATAGGTCAGGTAGGTAGGGATTTTTTTTATTATTCATTTAGGCCGCTGTTGGGATTATTTTTGTGCGGAAAGGTAAAAAGGTGAGACAGTGGATGTACCGTTCCCAGGGCCTAATAAAAAATCTAAATCAGGTTACCAGAAACAAATTTTTTTACGCCTCATACAAAATTTACATATACATTTGAATGCTTTGAATATGGATATATGAGAAATTTCCATGTGAAAAGGGGTGTAAAATTTCACATTTACAAACCTTCCATCATTCAAAAGTTAAATATTTGAGTACTGCCAAAACAACTAGTCACGTTTCTAGTTACATTACCCCCAAAACGGGATAGGTGGGTCGCAAAACGTTTCTGTTTTTATAAGCATATCTTTCATACTTAAGATTTTTGGCATGATTCGTCCCCAAATGCTTTCGAAATTCCACGATTGGCTGCATTTTTTTCGATTTTGTTGGTAGAAATTTTAGGGTGGGAGCTAAAAATAGGGTCGATCGGGTAACCGGGAGCACCACTATTTTTTCTGGTCTAACTTCAATGTCACAAAATTCAGATGTTTAGAACTGAAATTAAACGGGTCTCGTTGTATAAGTTGAAATATAATGGGTACGCGTGCATGTATGTGATTTCGGTACTTGATAAAAAACATTGATCTATTGAGGATATCAGGGGCGTAGGGAGGACTGGTGAACACAAACTGGGCAAGGGGTATGATGTTTGAGTGCACCCCTTGCTAAACGCAAAGCGTGTTTATTTCTACCGTTTTTACCCGAATATCAGAAAATACATTTTTTGCAGACCAAAGGTTGGATTTATTTTTCTAATCAGTTACGAAGATAAACCATTTATAAAGCATTAAATTCGTTCTCTACTTACATAAAATGGAGGCACGCATTTCCATGGAAACGAACATTTCTACGTGAACTTATCATGAGCGGTCTAGTGTGATATGTATATGAATTACTATATATGATTAAACGAGAGCGCTAAACTGCCACAAAATAAGCCCGTCAAAATTATCTAATAAAAACTGATTGTGAGCTTGAAGAGAGGACAAGGTCTACATTTCATTGTTGTTACTGAACCACAGACCATGATAGGCCGCGGCCGTGGCCCTGGTGCGCTGGATTTGCAGGTCATACCCTTCCATGAAAATTTGATAAAAATGTCGATTTTCCCCCATATGTGGAGAGGTTGCCGGCTTCTTGTGGATGGGTAAGTTAGTACTGGTAAGTATACAGTCCAGGAAAACTGGTTAGGTGAACCGGTCGCCGTATATAACTGAAAAAATGTTGAAAATAAGTCATGATTCAAGAATGTCCAACCGCAAGCGTTTTCCATAATACATCTTACCAAGGCGATTTGTACATGTATAACTCAATTCAGAAACTGAATACACTTTGCAGATCTTAATACCAAAACCTTCGTCAACCCTGAATTGTGGAAATCTTTCACTATTATGCGCGCGCATTTAGTCATTGATATACAGATATACTGCCTAGATAGTACGATACTATGCATAATTGTCATATTTTCTATTAGCATTTAACATAAGAGCAGGGCAGGACAGGACAGGACAGAACAGAACAGAACAGAACAGAACGGAACGGAACGGAACAGAACAGAACAGAATGGTTTTCGATAAAACAAATATACAGATCATACAACTCCTGTCGAACGAAACACACGTGTAATTATGCGCAACATTAAACTACTTAGATGTCTATACGTTCATGATCGATTTTGATAGTAAATGCTGAAACGTTTAAAAAGTTATTCCCACGTTACCGAGCAAAAAATAACCGTGTGTAGTTTGAATGAATGTTAACATAAACCAGTGTGAGCGCAGTTTACGGTTCATTGTTATACTCAGCACATATAATATTGTGACAAGAAGTATAATACATTATAAAGCATTATTAACAGTGAACCAGACTGTATGT
Organism: Lutraria rhynchaena; assembly: GCA_008271625.1. Classification (NCBI taxonomy): domain Eukaryota; kingdom Metazoa; phylum Mollusca; class Bivalvia; order Venerida; family Mactridae; genus Lutraria; species Lutraria rhynchaena. Next base: position 9,905,185 of record VIBL01000001.1, on the reverse strand, counting down.
GTTGATATAATAACAATGTGTTGATAATACTTGTAACAAATGGTAAATTGCAAAGTCATTATTATATATATACACACGTGCATAAATTAGCAACTGTTAATCCATAGTGAAGGCAGGTAAATGAGGAGGATAGAATGTAAATATGTATCATATTTGTTATATTAGAGACTAAGGATGAATTTTACTGTTAGTACTTGTTTCAACAGTTCTGTTTTTAATTACATTTATATTTCTGTACTGTCATTCCATTTCCCTTCAAATTTCTTGGTTTGTACTAACACCAAATACAGATCATCTAGCGAGTGTTTTGGGCATTAATATAACCATTATTCATTCACATATAAATTTACTGTGCAGAAATATGAACAAGAACTCTTAATTATTGATATGTTAGATGTGTAAATCTACAGTACTCATATTTTTGACGGCTCTTAAAAAGAGATAAAAAGATATCATTTCATTGGAGATGATCTTACAGCCTTAGGTTTTGGTGTATGAGGAATTATTGTCTTATCAGCATGTGAACTAGCACACTTGTGTATTTTGATGCAGATGCATCCTACAAAAGCGGAATTATAGCTCTTGGTTGAACAAACAATGGGCATTCTGGACTTGTGTCGCATGTAAATAAAAAAGTATTCATGCTAAATTCATTAAATTTTACGTTAGTATATAATATCAACATGTGAACATCCACACTTGGGTATTGTCTTGTAGATTCGTGCGAGATAGGCTGAGTTATAGCCTTTGATCTGGGGAAACATGGAATTTTTTTAACTTGTGTTACCCTTGAATAGTTTATATTGTAAAAATACAACCATTCACTTTAGTCTGCACTACTTTGGGAATTCATTTTAACAAGTTTCACTAAATTCATCGACGTCAGATATTTTCAACACACATCACCATTGCAGACCGTTGACTAAAACTAATGCCACGCTTAACTTATCAGATATAACTTATTCTACCATAAATCAAATTTTAGTTCTAGGAAATAAGCTCATAGTTAAATATCAAAGTGAAATATCACTAAAAGGATTTCAGATTTGTGCTCAGCTCCAAAAGGTAACCATGACGTATCGAGGAGATGAGAGGGTTGACCGAGTAACACCAGAATTTAGCTAAGAGCACAAATAAAAAAGCCTAGCGAAATCAGGGTGGGTCGGGCGACGCCGTTTTTCAACAATTTTTATGTTATATACGGCGACCGGTTCACCTAACCAGTTTTCCTGGATTGTACACTAACCAGTACTAACTTTCCCTTCCACAAGCAGCCGGCAACTTCTCCACATATGGAGGAAAATCGATATTTTTGTCAAATTATCATAGATGGGTATAATTTGCCGCGACCGGGATTCGAACCCGGATCTCCGGGTTACAAGTCCAGCGCACTAACCACTGGACCACGGTCGCGGCCAAAGTAAAATTGTTAATGCGATTAAGAGTATCAATAAAAAGACGAATATTCAAGAATCAAAGTAATACTTTAATTATTACGTACACAGACAAATAGCAATTTGATTTTGTTCTACATATGAAAACATTGCGAAACTCATGACACGATTATCACATCATAATTAGCTTTTTTTACGGAAAACAGAATATACATGCACGTGTGAAGGTACATAATATCAACAATACATTTATTTTCATTAATGCAATTCAGCATTGAATTTATTAAGCCATGATTCCAGAATGCGTGTATATGCAGTGTGCCATTGCACCCGGCCACGAGTCTTGTAGGTAATTCTTAAACTGATAATGCATTTAGACTATAATCATTGCGTTTTGCTGAAAGCACTGTTTACAAACATTTATTTCGTTCTCGATGTGTTTGCAAATAGTTAACCCAGTAGGACAAATTTTGTTTGACATACGATCTAATGACACCGGTCTGGTGTTGAGCTTCGATAACTTTTAGCAATAGTAGGGCATTGTGGGTAAACTTGTTCCCTTGTTATGTCGCCCAATACCTTTGTGTCGGCCCAAAGGGGGTTGTCACGCATATCAAATATAACCCATATATGATAGAAGGGAAACAACTTCGGTATGTTTATTTTTCCAACGTACATGTATGTCATTATTGCCCTTGTTAACGTACCGCAGTTCAAAGCATTTCGCTCATTAATACTGTAACATGAAGATACGTCTACACAATAACCGAAAATGTTTGTAAAACTTAATTTTCTACGCGAAAAATACGGTCAAATTTCACAAGTCGAACTCTAGGAGAAACGAACTGCCATCCGTAAAGGTAGCGCAACAATACAAACCTAGACGACCTACTTGATGCATCAATTACTGAGGCACTGCTCTCCCGTTTGTGATCTTACTCATATCACTATTTATTATTTATTTATTTTTCATTCCTCGTTCATTCTAGTAGATGGAGTTACCTAGCATTTTTGTCTGGGAAGACGCCAGGCTTACATTTGGGTAGGACCACCAACCTTCCGTATGCTAGTTGGACAGCTTCCTCAAATGTGAAATTTTGTCCCGGTTGGGATACGAGCTGGGATACGGTGGGTGCCAGTAATTACAAATCAAAGACACATTAATGACATAAAGCTATCTACGTGCGGATTATACAATTATTTATTATTAACAATTATTGCATATTTATTCGTTTAGTATGTGTAGAGTCATTTACTCATCGAAAATGATATACCATCATAATACAGCTTGATGTTTGGAATGATAGTATGGTAGTCTGATTATAATGATAGAAATTCTGAGGACAGCACTTGATGGTCATCCATTTTTTAATTTTCTCTTCGAATCGTGTTGTCAGAATATAAACAGCCTGTGTATGTATGTATAAAGGGTATGTAGTAATTACAGTGACAAACCTTCAAAAATGTCGTTGAAATGACTTTTTTAATGAGTCATTAAATGAACTAATTGATATGGACTTGTGGTTCATCTGGACACATGGTACTTTCATAATCCTCAATAAATACTGTACAGCGAACTTAGACTATTGATTATGAAAAGTTTCTGTGTTCCAACATATAAATTACGCAAACACACCGCCGTAGGCTACACTGTGGCACACCGAGGCACGTGTCTCGGTTAAAATTTGGCCCCGGACCCCCTAGATTGCCTTGGTTCAGATATAGGTCTGGCTACGGCACTAATACATATACATATGCAAAAGTCTCAATACGAACAGATCTGTTCTTAATGATATGAAGGTTTTTTGTGACACTGGCGTACGTCAAACCATAATGTGTGTCATTAGGGTGATTGTTGTTTCATGAGTCTTCGACACGTGACTCCATTGTAGGTCATTGACTGAAATGAAAGCAAAACAGAAACCAATAATTTCAGAAGATCAAATGGAGCTATACGCAAATCCTATCCGTCAAATTTTCCTTTCTTTACTATTATAATTTTTTGTACTGAAAACGTAGATTCGGAAACGCTGATGCCACCATAAGATGGGTAACCGACACCAGCCACAATCCCATCAAACTGGCTGCGAACATTTATCTTGGCCCTTGCAAGAACTAATAAATATCAAATGGAAGCTCGCACACATATATTGTGTTTTTATTATATGTTTACCTTGACATACATTGATTTCAAATTACTAATCAGTCTAAACATGTAAAGGATAAGGTATTGTACCTGTATTAATGTATCTCCATCGCGTGTCCTCTTTATTATTTGTACTTTACCACTGTCGAGTCTTTGTATACGCATAATTAGTGTACCATTCTCCCAAGTGGCTAGAGCCTACAAACAGAAATGTACACGTACAATTGTTATCTATTTTCCACTGGATGGGTTAATATATTCCCAGCTTATCAGCTCTTGTTCTACAGCGAATGTGTACGATATTTGTTGTGATCTTATTTCTTTTATTTCATTCATTTGCAAAGTTGGATTTAGATTAACAGCAAACAGTTTAGCATTGAGTAGGAACTGTTTGGTTATACAAAATTGAATCTATGTAATGAAAATTTAGTGCCCACATCATTTTTATAACATTTAATTTAGGCAGAAGAACCAAATTGTTAAAAAAGAACCTCAATAGTGTTTTTTTTTCGAGTATTTCTTGACTCAAATGAATGATTAAGACAATTCTAGGTTGCGAATTCATAAAACTACTTATTGTTTTCTTTATTTATAACTATTTGTAGTTCTACTAGATAGTTTTATAACTGACAACTTTATCATTTAATTGTGATATTTGTAGGAAATGTAGTTTCAATCAGTCGTTCTAAAGCCTACCCCCCCCCGCGATTAAAAGCACTTAACATAAATCCCCTCTGGAGTGACATAATTATCAGAACGTATGTACCACGTCAACAGATGGATTTAAACCCATACAGCAATTCCGAGATCGTTATTTTGAGATTGTTATTTTTATTTATAAGTCGCTCGACACCATGTTGTGATTATTGATCTAGGAAAAAAAATCATACAAATCACCAGTCTATTGTTGGCAATAATCTGTATACATGTATACCAGTCACTGAACGAAATTATATAGACGTCATTTGTTCGTAAAGACTAAGTCTGGTGGGCGAAATTTGATAAAACATAATTGATAATGATTTTGTACCATTAAACTGTTTTTAGTTTTCCTTCGTTATTCTGTGGAAAACTAAACAGGTTAATCTGACATTTCGTGCACACTGTGCATTCAAACCAGTATAGTTTTACCAGCGATATTTCTAAATCTCGCGGTGCATATCAAAACATAGATATTAGTTTGTTTATTGATAATGTAGGTGTACCCTGTTCAATATAGCAAAAGAGTACATACATTACATATATAACCAGATAATAATGCCATTGTTTTGTATTATGTACTGTAGAACTTGGAAATTAACACCATGTTTTAGACCAAAAGAAAAAAACCTTTAATCATGAGGTGGTCTCGTTATCAAGGTGAACATAGATGAAACATTTAAAACCGGACTGAAAATAAGTACAGTAAAACCTGCGAACAAAGGTCACCCTTGGGAAAGACAAAATGTGGCCTTTATTGACAGGTGGCCTTTATTCGGAGGTCAATTGGTTCTAAATAATCAGTGACAGGTTTTCAAAGAGTTACCTTCATTCGCAGGGTGGTCTTTGATGTCAGCTGGCCACAAACACAAGTTTGACTGAAGTCGTTATACCAAGGTGGTCACTATGGGAGGAATTCTAACCATTGTAGCTTTGTCTGTATTTGTTTTTGCATACAGACACACAAGTGACAAATAATGTAATAAAACAACAATATCTTCATTTGAATTACAGTGCAACCTCTCCAAAGCAACACCCTTTAGGAGAAGCAAAATATGTTGTTGTTATTGCGAGGTTGTTGCTCTAGAGAGGTTAAATTAATAGTTAAATCGTACAATTGGAAAAACATCATGCTATTGTTGAAAGAAGGTTGTTGCTCAATAGAGGGCCGCTATAGAGAGGTTGCACTGTATGTCAAAAAATCTTTAAATTACCGTGCTGGGTTTTCCCGCGCTAATTTTAAATTCTTCATTGAGTCTGAAACTTGACTGACAGGTTCTTTTTCCATATACCATTTTAATGTCTATTATATCACCAGTGACAGTTATTGTCTGTTTTCCAGTTTCATTGGAGTACGTTTTCCGCTCACAGTTTCCAAGCCCTGTCTAAGAAATGTTATTGTTAAGTACGGTATACATAGTACAGTCGAACCTCTCTAATTCGAACCTTTCCAATCCGGAATCCTCTCTAAGCCAAAACGTCAGCTGGTCCCGATATTTTTATTATGTATTAAATGCTAAAAACCTTTGTAATCCGGAACCTATATATATATCGTAGAACCTCTATAGTAGAAAAGTTCTACAATATATGTAAATTCTACTCGTCTTTTCTGAAAATTAATCTATCATTAGCTTATTTTGCAACTTCAAAACTAACTAAGTAAATAAATGAATAAACGCCGTCGGTACGTCACAGTTTTCAATGTTTAATTTCTTAAATGCTGAACTCTCACGCGACTTGTTAGATGCTGGCTTACAAAAATTGTGTGGCCTCATACATTTCACCAAACAGTTGACATTCTGCGAGTTACATGTATCAGAATTATAATTTGCCGCGACCGTGGTCCAGTGGTTAGTGTGCTGGACTTTTAGCGCGGCAATCCGGGTTCAAATCCCGGTCGCGGCAGTTCATATCCTTTTATGACAAAAAATATCGATTTTCCTCCATATGTGGAGAAGTTGCCGGCTCCTTGAGGAAGGGTAAGTTAGTACTGGTTAGTATACAGGCCAAGAAAACTGGTTAGGTGAACCGGTCACCGTATATAACTGAAAAATGTTGAAGATATTAAGCCATTGAATCCATTAAGAATAAATAAACAAAAAGTGATCCTTGCAGTTGCCAGGTCCATACTTGATAGGGGGTTATTTCTGAAAGTTGCTTAAAGTTAACAACGTAAAATAATTCTGCTTCCAAGTGCCAAAATTTATTTCAAGAGTAAATTAGTTGGTCGAGTGCACGTAATGAGCAGTTTACTGTTTTTTTCTTCTTCTATTTTTAACATTATATAAATGAACATTTATCTAAATTGAAATACTGCGATCTCAGTACAATATCAGTGTATTTGAAGATCACACAGATAACACACAAATAGTATCCATACATGAAGAACTTAAAGATTAATTTACTTCTTCAAATCTTTGCATTCGTAGTATGTACATTTCAGAGCGTCAAAATATCAAGCGCCACCTGCGCAGTCAACAAACAAATGATTTAAACGCGTAACATAATAATAAAGTACAGTCGAACCTCTTCAATCCGAACCTTTCCATTCTCTCTAAGCCGAACACGTCAGCTGGTTCTAATGTTTTAATTGTGTTTTTAATGCTAAAAAAATCCGAAAACCTCTCTAATTAGAACATTTTTGTCCGTTCGGACAAATTCAGATAAGAGAGGTTATATTAATAATTGTATCATTCATTAATTTGCGTATGTCACGCAAACTATGATATTTGATATTTATAGACATGAATAATACTGAATTATTCGGAAAATAATTAAATTCTGCTTAAGCAACAAACATACGAACTAAAACCTCTAATGAGCTGATATAAAATTCTGCCTCACCCATCTCAGTTAAATAAGCTTCCACATTTTCACTTCTTTCCAAAATCCAAGTACCGCACAATTCCTTTTTAATTGTTTCATACGCTTGTTCCATGGATACAGTCAACTTCATTTAAACTGTTTCATAAAATATCCAAATTAAATGTACATTTTTGCAAATAGTTTGTAAATGATTGTCAAGCACGAGTAGTACCACAAAGGCATGAAACCTTCAATGCTAACAAGTAACGTCCAAAATAAATTTGCCCCGATGTCAAAATTTAATATAAACACATACATGTACAGTATCTATATTCCTGACAGAAGAAGATTGCTTTAAATGATAACACATACATAATACAACAAACTCCTTGTAACGACGCAGCTTAACTTGGTGTAAAATTTATTAATTCGCGAAGATCTTGTTTAGTGATCTTGTTCGAAGTGAGTGCCACCGCTTAAACCAATAACACAGCCTGTATGTTCTAGAAACTGTCCTGATTTTAAAATCGAATAAAGAAGGTCGCAATACACGCTTGTATAGATTCAATAAAATATTTTACAACTTTTATTTCGACCATATCTGTGGCTAATTGATACAAATAAAAAGCTGAAACTGTATATAACTTTAACGCATTAAATGTAATGAACGTATAGATTTAATACCTTATAATTCAGAGTTGCCCCGGTGTATTGTGTCATAATAAAAGCTTTATTTGTGTCAATTACACCTTTGAATCATTTATGTTCACAATGAATTTTATACATAGGCTGCGGGTTTATGAAACCTAGCTTCAAACGTCGCCTTAAAATTGAATCATTTCATTGGCTCGTCCAGAGCGTTGTCTTGAAATTGACCAATAGCAAAGCACTATTCTGAGAATGATCTTCAACTTCCTCATAACCGCATATCCCGGATCGAGAATGTTACCACGGTATTTTAGTCTACTCGAAATAGAATTGGCAGCCGAGATTATTGACTGGTTTACAGTATAAAAACCAGGTTATAAATGCGGAACACTTGTAATATTGAGATGTTCTGTATTTTAACCTCAGTTAAACCTACTGATATGTCCTATATATTCGTATTACGAATGGTCAAACTAATCCTCCTGACAACGGCGTTTTATCAGGACATTTTTTTCTTATTCAAATTGTAACAATTTTGAAATCTAACAGGTCAAACTGACTGCTTGTCCTTTGTTCATTATCTGAGACAATTACATGAAGATGTGAACTTGTTCACGCGTCTAAATCCTTGACTGTGAACATAATGAACTGATATAGATATAGTTGACTTAGAGTTCAATGACATAAAGGAAGTAGTCTTTGTACAACTAGATAAACGTGTGTCTTTATTGCAATGCAGCCAGAATTATTACTTAAAATACACCATTGATAAACAATAGTTTGTACTTAATTAATTACCTCACTTTGCACAAACTTTTCATGAAACACGCATATACGTCTATTATCAAATATCTGTACATGTAACAGGTTTTCTATGGTTTTTTCGAAGTGGATTTTCCGGAAAATATCACGTGCAACATAAATGTTCCCAAGTAAACTCTATTTCCAATTAATATTAGATTATGATAGGTAAAAAATGTTGTTTTGGTTACAGGCTATTATCAAAATAAGCTTTGAATGTGTTGGTAACTAATTTATGAACGAAACACGATGCAAAAGGATCGTAGTTTGCTTTCAGGAAGATTTTCAATTTATACCCCAATCCCTGAAGCCGATAACTGTTTTTGTCAAAACATCAGATGTATTGTGGTTGGTCCGGTTCATATTCAAATATATAATAAAAACAACATATTTACAAGTATTAATTCAGCGCAATCCCATAATACGGTGTAGCAGTCCAAAAGACTTTTTAATGGAAGATGAAACTTCAGCGCTTCACGCAACCGACTTGAACACGCAAAAATCTCTTCTTGAATTTACGAAAAACTACTTCCCGCTATTAATCGTTGATAAAACGCGTATCGGCGCATTGCAAGCAATAATTTCACCTCGCTATCTAATATGTATGTACACTGTTTTTAAACTACGCATAAAAAGTGCTGACTATATCATGTCATACTGACATGATACTTGCATGATATGTGATGTGTAGAATTGATAGTAACGTAAAAAGTAATGTAAGATTTTTAAAAATATTTTTGTACGAAAATGGAACTTTAATCACCTATTGCTTTTACATGAATGCACATTTTGTACATACATGTATATAACATATGTAAGAAAAAAACATACATCAATTTACACTTAATATGTGTGCAACACACTTATCGTCAAAGTGTCCATGTAGGCAGAACCCAAATAAAAGTTTTTTTCATGTCACTTTTTCATATCAATTAAAAAATATTTAACATACATTATATTTGCATAGTTTTATCCCATAATATTTATTATATTCAAAATGTATGTTCATACAGAAGAAAATAAGTGTTTAAAAACTGCCAAGCGTAGGGTCACCGGTAATCAATATCAATTAAATGTCATCATCAATGTGGTGAAATGGACAAAAGAAGTAAAATTGCCTCCTTTATAAACCAAGGATTTAACTTAGGGATCCCACTGAGGATGGACCGGGGTATGTATGCCACATGTGTGACTGCCTTGTTTGTTTCAATACTTCACAACATCCTTATAATCATCTGTCTACTTTGATGTCCTTTCCAGATGTTCAGTGTACAACTGTACATGTGCAGATCCAATCTCTATCCAGAGTTGTCGTTCGTGATCCATCACATACATCTCTGTCAACGTCTAGAAAGTAGTTCCAAAACACGTGTCCGGGTCTCCTTTAGTTTCCATCTGATACACAGAATCACGCTTTTGTTTCTCTAAATGTACATTTGTTGTCATAATTTTACACGAATACCTTCGACTTCTGCGTTTCATTTCCATTTAAGCGGCGTAACTTTGTGATCTAATTACCAAAAGTAAACAAATACTCTCGGTCGAGAAATAGTGCGATTGATAAATAAAATAATTTCTCTGATTTTCAGGTAAATTATAACATCTTTTGTGTCGAATGTATTGTACAAAATAAAATGCTTAGCTTAGTTGCAAATTTTGTTACATTTGTGGCTTTATTTCTTGTTTTACAAGAATCTTGTAAAACGCTGAGACATTGACAGAGATGTATGGGAGAGATAACGAACGACAACTCTGGATAAAGATTGGTGCAGATCTTTGTAGTATTGCTTTGACAACTTCAAGGATTCGTTACAAGAGAACATCTGTGCCTGTAAAGGAGAAAAAACTCCTTGGAAATTGAATTGAGTTTTCAAACCTCGGTGATTAAATCTCAAAAAGATTTTAATGCATCACTGTCACAGAAAAGTCGCTCTTTTAAGTACAATGTACATGATCTTTTAGTTCTGATGTTACGTCACTGGTGACACTAGAATTTACTACAAACAAATAAGTTTCCCTGACATTCGACTTCGTGTACAGTTCACCACAGTTGCTGCATTATTTGAACGGAATATAATCGGAGGCCACTGTTTAAAAATCTACTAAAGCGTGCTTTTGACATTTCAGCAAAACATCATCGGCATTCTATATACATGAAATGCTGGGCAGAGTATATACATGGAAGCTGGGAAGAGTAGATACTTTGTTAAATACGCGATGTATGCGCATCACAGCTGGTCTGTTCGCTTCGCAGACAAATCGTAGTACAGTCAAACCTGTGGACAAAGGCCATCCTTGGGAAAGACAAAATGTGGTCTTTATTGACAGTTGGCCTTTATTCGGAAGTCAGTTTGTTCGAAATAATCAGTGACGATGTCTAAATGATTGGCCTTTATTCACAGGGTGGTCTTTATTCGGAGGTGGCCGCAAACACAGGCTTGACTGTAGATGTAATTGGAGTCATTTAAGAACACGCTGTTGCTCTGATATAGAAGTGTGATCAAACAAAGAAATTTAAATTTGTTCATTTGCACGCATTGCCTATTAGGTTGTTATCAAGTACTGTTCTGAACACTGGGGCTTAACCCATTATTATCAGCACTTTATTTATAGTATAGTGAAACTTATCTAATCGGGACATGTTCGGATTCAGGAAGACGATCGAATTAGAAAGGTGTTCGGATTAGAAAGGTTTTCCACTCTATTCAACGATAAAACTTCATTCGTAAGTTTTGTCCATAAATATCCGTCATTATTGGGTTAGGAAACGCACAAATTTAATTACACAATAATACACTTAAAACTGGGAGATGTTTTGATTTGAATAAAATTTTGATTATGGGTGCGAGCCTTAGGATGGCCGTAACTCGGTAAGTATGGGGTAATAAGGGTAATTTAGTACTGGTTAGAATACAGTCCAGGAAAACTGGTAAGAAGAACCGGCCCCCGTATATAACTGAACAAAATGTTGAAAAATGGCGTTAAATCCAGAGGGTAAAATAGAATCTATCGGGGTTAGTCCGGAGTTAAGTCCCTTCATACTGAAGACTGCGTTGTTTTATATAATAGACACCATTTTTATTCGCGGATAATAATTGTTACGTTGCAATTTTTCGGTAAGTGAATTTTGTATTTATTACTGTTCATAAATACGAATCAAAATTTATTACTCGTATTAACTTTAAAATCAGAAGATATACATAAAATCAGAAGATGTACTTATAATTGTATTTGATATTTACTAACGAGGTCACCTTACGTTAGAATTTTTTTTCTGTTGACATGTTTAACGCACGTTTGTATTCTCGCGGCACCTGTTCAATCAAAATTTGAAACAACAATCAAATAAAAAATATTATATTTAGTGCATTATTTAAATTGTTCTTTATTCATTGCGTGTAAAAATCTGTGTAATTACTTGATAGTATTAGTCAGACAGTAAAAAATATCAACAGATGGAAGCCATGTTTAAATACGACGTAACAAAACTATTCTCCCGATATAGCAGATAAAGCACTTTAAATACATGAAAAGTGCTTAAAAATTTTAATTTCTGTACAAATCAAAAAACAAAATTGTAAACAATTTAGAGGTGGGTAACCATGGATGAACAGAGCTAACACCATATAACAGACTGAAGAGCTTTTAAACTTTGTTATTCAAAACACAAAACCTTAAGGTGTTTTTTTTTTGGTGTCACATTTCAGTGTACAGGTAAAAAGATCACAATCAGATAAAAGAACTTTAAACTCAGGGTTATGTCACGATCTTTAGAATCCTTTGGTTATGTCGTCGGTAGAACTGATCAACGAGCGTACGTGAAAACAGCTAACGTATAAGTACAGTGGGCGTGTATAGTTACTGGGGTGGTGTATAAGAAAGCCCAAACGCCAGACTCAGTTTCTGGATTAACTTTTACATCTATTACGTACTGAGTTATACGCTCACTCTGATTTACAGCCAAACATGTGTTTGCAATCCTTCAAATAAAGGCCACGTTGTGAATAAACGTCATTCTTTGAAAAAAACATCAGTGATTGTTAAGAATAACAATGTGTAAAAGGACCAACGTCATGTTATTAGCTGCATAAATAGAATTCACTGATTAAAACAATTGTTTTGCTGAACAATTTATATGTAGTCAGTAACCATAATTTCAAAATAAAAATGGCTGAGATTGCATAAAATTTTAGTTAATTGATTTATGACTGGTACTCGGTAAGATAAAATCATTAGACGACTTCTTACTGACCCGATACGGTGAGATACAGGGTCCGTAAGTTAATATAGCTACTGTCCAATATTTATTTCCGGACTCTGTATCACACCGTATTGGGTCAGTAAGACGCCATGTAACTAATATATGCAGCCTATTTTATGAAGATAAATGGTAAAAATTTCAACTTATTATGAATGCACATGCATGTCAGTTTGTTATGAACATAGGTAAAATTATCTAACTAACTGTGGATGTATACTTAAGAACAAGCGAATTGATGTTCAGACATAACACGCGGTATTATCTCAAGAGCTACTAAATGTGGGAGCACGAATGGACGTGAATTCAGCCAAATTATATGTAATATTAGTAGTCAGTCTTTATTAAAGACTCATCAATAATTACAGTTCATTTAAACACACTTTACATGAAACTCATACAACATATTGCTACTCACGTAATGGATTACTAGTATATGACTTTTCCGGCTATAACGCTGGCAGAAAATCCCAGGCGTATTTGATACCTGGGTAGAATCACCGACCTTCCGTAAGCAGGCAAACCAGTATCATAATTGAATTATTAAAACAATGACATTTATACGCGATTAAAATGTATTCATATTATATAGAAAACATGTCACTATAATGTTTTCTGTCATGAAGGTATCATATTATAGTGAAGGAACAAACATGCGTGCAGTACGTGTAGCGCAATTCGGGGGACCGGAAGTGCTGAAAGTTGACACAAATGTTCCCATACCAACGCCATCCCCATCACAGGTATCTGTTTTAACCTTTCCTAGAAGAAACCGTATTTATTCACAAGTAAAGCCGTTTTAGTACTATAATCGTTTGGTCTAAGGTTGGCCGCTTTTCGTGCACCTATTGTGCGTAGTTTAATTAGTGAGTTGTAATAATTTTCTGTTCATATTTAATTACAGTGCAACCTCTCTAGAGCGGCCCTCTCTTGAGCAACAACCTCCCTTCAACAACAGCATACTTTTCCCTACTGTACGATTTGATTATTAATTTAATCTCTCTAGAGCAGCAACCTCTCAACAACAACATAATTTTGCGTCTCCCAAAGGGTGTTGCTTTGGAGAGGTTGCACTGTATACAATTATATTATGTTCGGCATTAATTGTCCGTGTTTACGCAAGTATTTTTTTTTGTCCGTGACTTATAGGTCCATTGTGTTAGGTGCTTTGTATGTAAGAAATATCTGTACATACAAGAAGTTTGTGTAGCACCAAGTTTTTGCGTCTTGTGCAACTAATGACAAAAAATATGATTCATACGTGCAATAAAACGCATATTTGGAGAGATAGTTTTGCAAATTGGAAAGGACAGATACATTTACAACACTCTTTCACGATTTATTCAGTTTTAACAAACAGAATATTTCCTCCTTGTAAAAAAAGTTGTGTCAACTTTATAAAATCACTCACATTTTGTTCTGTAACTCCCAAAATGAATTCACTTGTTCATGACGCTTTGGGAACAATTAAAATTGCAGGTTCTGGTGGAGGTCAAGGCCGCAGGGATCAATCCCGTAGATGCCTACATACGATCTGGAAAATTCGTCTTCCAGCCTAAACTTCCATACATACCTGGATCAGATGTTGCTGGTGTTGTCAAAGAAATCGGGAACAAAGTTACAAAATTTAAAGTTTGTACAAGTATTTCTGATTTTTTTCAGTTATGTATAGCGTTCAGTTGTATTGTATTGTATTGTATTGTATTGGATTGTATTGCATTGCATTGCATTGTATTGTATTGTTTTTTTTTCGTTGTTTTGTCTTGTATTGTATTGTATTGTGCCTGTGTTGCGTTGCGTTGTGTGGTGTTGTGCTTTAAGTCCGGTCTATCACCACAAAACGAAGAAAAGTAATTTAGTTTATTCGAATTAATTACAAACGGTGTAACAAAATCGGGTTAACCGGAACAACATGTTACAGTATAACAACATATAGGTTACAGTATAACAACATATATGTTACAGTATAACAACATATAGGTTACAGTATACCAACATACAGGTTGCAATATAACAACATATAGGTTACAGTATACCAACATACAGGTTGCAATATAACAACATATAGGTTACAGTATACCAACATACAGGTTGCAATATAACAACATATAGTTTACAATATAACAACATATAGGTTACAATATAACAACATATAAGAGAACACCAAATGATTCAGCACAGCATGACGCGTAAAAATGTTTGTTTCTGGTGAAATACTCGCTAAAATAGGGTGGATAGATAGGTAGGGAATTTTTGTTCGGGATTTTTTATTATTCTTGAAGGATTTTGACTGTTTGACTGTGCCACTATTAAGGTGTTCCGTTAACTGTTCTTTCAGCCTGGAGACAGGGTATTTGTGATAAACCACACACAGCTATCAGGAGGTTACGCTGAATTCATGGTTTCAGAAGAAAATTTGATTGGACATTTACCCGGCGATGTTACCTTCCAGCAAGGGGCAGGGATTGGAATTCCATGTTACACCGCATACAGAGCGTTTATGCAACAGTAAGTTTTACAGAAAAAAGCCTCATGAATCACTCGGTTTGTAGTATACTGGTTATAAATGTATTCATAATGGCCCTGTTTTGGGGCTGGAGACTGTCATTTTATTAATATGACAGTCAGTCATGAAGCCAATAACGAGGCCATTATGGCACTTAATCATTTACAATTTTATTAATTTACTATACTATGAGTGGCCACGTTTTCATAATGGCCGAGCTAGACAGTCAATCAGAATGACCGAATCTCATAATAGCCGAGGCTGGACTTCATATCGGCCCTCTGTTTGAAGTGAAACCCCGCCAAATACTAATATTGAATAGTCAATTTATAATTATGATATTGGATCGTGCATCTGCTGGTAAACAACAGTTTAAATCGAAAAAAAAATCATTACTTTTTTACCGCCCCATATAATTACCGGTAGATGACTTCTTATTTCAGAGAAATAAAGAAAATGAAGCCAGGATATCATGTTCTTATACACGGGGCTAGTGGAGCGGTGAGTAATTTTTTATTATATAGTTAGCGTTATATATATATATATATATATATATATATATATATATATATATATATTACCCAATTTGTATTTTTATTCTTTATCAAGCGCGTAGCGCCCATTACGCAAAATACGCACGTGTATACGTAATTCCGCGGCTTAAGTTGTAAAACCAAAATATCGTATGATGAGTTTTCTCTTCGCGCCGCACAACAGTATATGGATTCTCATGCATACACATTTCAGATGTATTCCCCTTGCCGCTTGGCAGTAATCATTTTGAAGTTCTGCTTGGTGGCCCATAGATAAGGATTTCATTACTTTTTTACCCCTCATGTATCTGTATATGGCGACCTAGTTTTGCGAAATGCTGTCTCTGTAACTTACTAGTATATTTATTCGTTCTTCACCATTTTCACTCCCGTCATTTGATCATTCAGGTGACATTAAAAAAATGACTAATAATAGTATCGTATTCCATTAAAAATAACTACAATTAAACCACACGTAGCGACCACTTCGTTAAAATGACTGCTTATTTTGGGACCGTTTTTTTATATTTCCTCGGTGTTTCAACTTGATAATAGGACCCCGTCTTTAAAAGAACCTTTTTTGTCCCAACTGGTCTTGATATTGAGGTTTTACTCATAAATACATGTATATCTTCAATTAGGTCGGGCTCGCATGTGTCCAAATTGCGGTATCCAAAGGCATGAAGGTGTTAGGAACAGCTGGATCAAAAGCAGGACTGGACCTTGTAATGGAACAAGGTGCCACGGCAGTATTCAATCATAATGAAGATGGATATGTTGATAAAATATTGGTAAATACACGCTCAGTTTGACAATAATAAATGATTGGTCGTTTTAATTGTCATATTTGTTTCGTAAAACGAAATATTAGTTTATGCTACGAATAATTCAATTAAAACTAGTGTTGTTATATAAAAATATGAATTAGAAAATTGAATATCGCTATTTATTTTTCATTTCTACGTATGCCAATTTAAAAACAAAGGTTCATTGAAAGATATTCCAAACTGCTATGTTCGTTGACCTGTTGATGGTGTATTCTTGGTAAAGGATAACAAATCAAATGGACATCAAACATGTTACCATCATGCCAGTGCATATTCTTTTTCGCTAAGGACTGAGTATTTGAAAGAAAATTAACTTGCTATGATGGCATCATTATGTATGATATATTATACCTGTCTGACAGCCTTTAATGTTCATAAGTACTCTTAATGTTCAATCAGACAGTTCAAATTTATATTCGTCTTTGTCTTTATTTTTTTAAACGTATTTTTGTACTTATTAAGATCTGAAGGTTTTTGTTATTGTTATATGAAGAATTACTATATGTCAAATTTGTAGTGCTCTATCCTATCTTGAACCATATTTAAATATTTCTTTTTCGTCTTGTTTATTCTAGGATCATTTTTGACCATAACAAATATTGTGTATATGTATTAAAACATTAGTACGAATAAGCTGAAACTGAAGCTGCGTTGCATAAAGAGATAATTAAATGAGTTGTATTCTCTATTACCATTAAATTTTGGGACAATATTGATATGACACACGTTGTACCGAGCAGTGCTTGTCCTGTGTAATAACAGCCAATATTGACGTTAAATATTGTGTCTGATTAACAGCTGATTCTATGTGTGGCATAGTAAGTGAAGTGTCGAAATAAATAGTGTTCATAAAACTGGAAATACACGGTCTAATTTTTAATGTATGTCATTTCAGGAAAGTACAGGAGGCCTTGGACCAGACCTCATTATTGAAATGTTGGCAAATGTTAACCTTGCAACTGATTTGAAGCTTATCAACAATAGTGGAGTAATCATGGTACGTTACCAAGTTGTATCCATACCAATAATTGCGAGATATTTGACATGGATAAGAGAAGGATTCATAAAAAAAAACATATAAAAAACCCGCCTTCATTAAAATACTACCCCCCCCAACCCAACAACCTAAAACCCACCCGACACATGCATAAATGGGAGGACAAACACGGTCTTCTAGAGCGTACCACATTTGAACGGTTTGCTGTAAATGTACAGGGTGTTTAAGCTAATTTTGTGGGTCTAACCTTACACTTACGCAGGGGAAAACAAAACAAACAAAAATAAGATGACAGGAACTGTCACAAAGCCAGGTTTTCGTGAGAAGTTGCAATAAATTACATGCGGTCAAAATAAACGAAGGGCCATAATTTCGCAAAAATGATCAAATCACTAAAACACGATAATTTGCGCTGGGGTACTTGGTGGTGTTAATTATGGGAACGTTTCATCGAAATCCCTCGAGAAATGTAGAAGGAGATGCGCGCAGAAGAAATTACGGACGCCTGCCCGCCTGCCCACCGGCATTCGCCAATTTAGTAACCAGGATTTTTCCTTATGAAACAGATAACCACATAAATAAAAGATAAGCAGTGCAATACGCATTTGTAGCGCAACATGCTTATTTTCTATTCACATAGCTGTCACCACTTGTCGAATCCGCAGCCAAATATTTCATTACTTTCTGAACAATACCATTGACTGTCGTGTATACGATTTATGACTATAATTATGACCCTTCATCTGGTTTGGACACATGCAGTACTACGTCTAAATGGTAATGTCTAGGTCAAATCTTGATGATAATTCACTGAAAATCGTTATTAAAGCTAAATAAAATACAAAACATCAGGGCTGTATACATTGAAAGCTTTAGAAATAAAACTAGCGGTTTCCATTGCCCCAGAATCGTGACATTCTGAAAAAATAGGGAAAGTGGAAATTAGACAGAAAAATAATGTTTGAATGCAGTGCGCAACATTGAGTATTGTCCTAGATTAAAATGATGTGATAATAAATGAGATTCATTTTAGATTGTTGGAAGTAGAGGACCAGTTCAGATCGATCCCTTTTCGGTGATACTAAAGGAGGCGGTTGTAACGGGAGTTGTGTTACAAAACCCCACCCAGGTACTATTACTTCATAATTATCTACCTAATATATTGTCCCGAATTAATATTTTAATTTCTTAAACAGCAGACAAACTCTTTGCTTTTTGTGGGAATCAAAGATGGTAGGCTTACTCCTTGGATAAATTATATACTGAAGCAATACAAGGGATGAAGATTTTTATCCATTATTCATAAATTTAGATCACTAACTATACAATTTTTATACTGATCTAAAGGGCAGTAATTACAGTACGAAAATACAGATTGTTCCATTCTGGACAATTTGAATTACATGTGAGACCAGGAATGGTAACTCTGAACGAAGATTTATGTTTAACTGGTCCCCGTTCCGTGTTGCAGAGCACCAAAGGAACAGTCTCTGTACAACCAAAGTCAACAGGAACCAGTTTAAGATTTGTGTTTGTTAAATGTTGGGAACAATGCTAATCAGTACCTAACAATTGATTACAGTGTATAAGAAATTATTGTAAAGTTAGGTGGTTAAATTCATATGTACAGTTGTATCTAAATATTTTTTAATTCGTTATCGTCAGGAGGAATGGTCAGAAATGCATGCTGGGATATTGGATGGTCTAAAATCTGGATGGTTGAAGCCCTATGTATGTAAGGAGTATGCTATGAGTGATGCCCCCAAAGCTCACGAAGAGATCATCAACAATAAAGGATCACTTGGGAAAAGAGTGATTGTACTATGAAATGAGGCTTGTGATACATTTTGTAATTTAGTGACTTAATGTTGCGCCAACAGCCAGGGTCATTTGGTAAATTTTCCAGCATTAATAGAGTAGGACCCCAGGCATATATTCACTTTCATCATGTATTCATG
This sequence comes from Lutraria rhynchaena, assembly GCA_008271625.1. NCBI lineage: Eukaryota > Metazoa > Mollusca > Bivalvia > Venerida > Mactridae > Lutraria > Lutraria rhynchaena. The sequence goes on along the minus strand of VIBL01000001.1, from coordinate 9,885,613 downwards.
TGCAATGCTTACTGATAATTGTTTTTATCATAAACATGTTTTTCTGTCTTCTTTACTAACATGTATTTGGCCGCGGCCGTGGTCCAGTGGTTAGTGCGCTGGACTTGGAACCGGGAGATCCTGGTTCGAATCCCGGCCGCGGCAGGTCATACCCTTCCGTGAAAATTTGACAAAAATGTCGATTTTCTCCCACATGTGGAGAAGTTGCCGGCTCCTTGTGGAAGGGTAAGTTAGTACTGGTTGGTATACAGTCCAGGAAAACTGGTTAGGTGAACCGGTCGCCATATATAACTGAAAAATTGTTGAAAAACGGCGTTAAACCCCAGTGAAACAAAACTAACATGTATTCAATTGTAAAACTATTTCAATCATGTACAAAAATGTAACTGTAGCCATCTTTAAACTATATTGTGTATATATAAAGTCTTCTCTCTAGAATGATCTGTAAAAATGTCTTTCTTTCACTATCTAGAACCCTTCCTTTCCATTTTTACCATAACATTTTTTCTTTTCCCTGAATTTAACAGGGCACATGTCTATTAAGTACAGTAAAAACTACGAAATTGGTTGTAATAATGAGGTGGTCTCATTATCAAATTAAATTCTAGGGGATTTATTGAAACCCGGTCGTTTTAACAAGGTGGTCATAACATTGAGGTTGTCACTTTGTGAGGTTTGACTGTAAATTCAAATGGCATGTCAGCTACAAAATTTTAACCATAAACCAATATTTTGTAAAGGATGGTCCTAACTTGTAAATAGCACCTATTCAAAGAAGTGAACAACAGATACAGATTAGCTTAATGAGTAAGAACTCATGTCAGGAATGTTAAAAATGAGCCGGCAAAACCAGCAGGTATAATCTTCAATTATGCTATTTGTAAACATGACTTTTGACACTTTTCAAAAATAAATAAACATTTGTTAAATGCTAGAGCCAGTTTTCTTATTGGCAATCAATGCTTTGCCAAAAACCTAAAATTTTAAAATCACAAAGCAACAATGCATTAATTTCATAAAGACCAAAAATGGAGTAGTGTTGAACAAGGTCACACAGTGCAGTTTATATTCATTTATTTATCCAGAATCATTGGGAGGTACATTCATATAAATTAGAAAGAACAGAAAATTTTTTACATAGAAACCACCTTTGGGGAAAAATCAGTCTTCATAATAAGATGTTTATTATCAAGTTAAATATAGAGGAAATATTGACAGCAGGTCTGAAAATATGTGGTTGTTGTAATAAAGTGGTTTCTATATTAAAGTGGTCTAGAAGTGAGGTTGTACTGTATGTACAGGCAGCCATTCTCATTCTCTAGTTGACTAGTTGAATGTACATCAAAAATGTAAATAAACATTGTACCTCTCTCTATATAAATCTATATATATCTATATATGACAAACAAACAAGCCAGACACTCTGAACAAACATTTGATATCAAAAATAAAAATAAATTCAAAAGACAATCACCTGGGTCCAGGGTTATAAAACTTGAGATTGGTCTCCAAACTCAGATCTCATATTTTGTCCTTTGATGTTTCTAATCTAATTATTACTAAACAATGACGAATTCAATCCTTTGTTATTCTGCCAGCTAAAGGATCTGAAAATGTATTAAATCATTAAACTGTAATATCTTTCAAACCAGAATACTTCACTTACAACATTGAAGATTGAGCTCGGAGACAGTTCTCAAGTTTTACAACCCTAGGGACTGATTACATAAATATTTCTAAAGCTGCTTAAAGACAAAATATATCAAATCTTCAACATCACAGAAAATCATCTAAAATAGCTGTTTATTTCTTCAGTCATTTGTTACACACTTAAAGGATATCACCAATGAAGAAACATTTGTAAAATGAAGTGTAGCATAAATACTGAAGTATTTCTTTTTAAAGAAAGTAAATATGTTGTAGTTTTAAAATGTTTAAAATACCACCTTTTTCAATATGAACAACTTATTACATACATGGTAAAATGTAAACAGCACACAATTTCCATCTTATGATAGTACTTCCCCTATTACAGTGACCTAGCAAAAGTGAGTAATACAACTTCAGCCATACGGATACAGTGATTCCTAGATATCTCCTTATATAAAGTAATATGAACATGATAAAATGATATATTATCACTAGGTAACCACAGCAACTATTATCACAGTTATTGTAGTGATTAATAATGGCAAGAGTTGGATTTCTTGTTTAGACTGGTATTTTCTGTTTGAAAGATCACTGAACAATTTCCTTTTCCAAGAGGTTTAGCAAAAATCACAAGAGACATCCATACGTCCCTGATCTTCAGGTCATACGCCTGTTTCTCTATGCTACTTTATAATTTATAGTTACATGCTACTGATTATTCAGTCCAAAGCCTTGACATTTTGTCATTCATTTTCACCTTGAATCTCGGCATTTCATTTCACAAATCTAGGACTGTCCTTATTTCAAATTACAAATACTCTTTTTCCCAGAGCCCCTGTGTTGTTGATAACCTCTTCATGGGCCTTAGGGCCTTCTTTGAGGTCATATTCTTTACATATATGGGGCTTCAGCCATCCAGATTTTAAGCCTTCTGATATCCCAGCATGCATCTCTGACCATTCTTCCTGTAATGAGTAAAATTAATATTATGCAATCATAATTATTTTTATACACAAATGATCAACTACTGAATATGTTTCTAGCACTGGACTGAGCATCATTTAACTCAGGTCCAGGTTTTTCCCAGGACCAGACCCTGCTGGTTTATATTGTTTAAGCTGCACCAAGGTTAAGATTTCTGTTTTTTTGAAAATGTTCAATTTCACCCATGTATGAGGACAGTCTGGTAAAAATGTGCAACCTGATAACATCATTAAAGATAACATACCTGTGTGGCATTCATTAAAACCATTCCCGTAATAGTTGATTCCTTCTGCATAGCCAACCTTGGATTAACCTCAATTTGACCTCGATTTCCAACCACCTAAAATGTGTTTTATCATTCAATTGTATTTATGCAAGAGCACTGATTTTGTTACACATGTAATTATATATATAATAATTTAATTGCAAGACTTCAAGTATTAATATCAGATATAAACAGTCTTTTTATCATTGTAACATTTTTTACCATCAACTCACAAGCAGTGTTAAAAGCATTCTTGTTTTCTCACATTTTTTAACCAATTTCATGTTTATATGTCAAGGGTTAAACACCATTCATCAACAGCACCCAAATATATCAGTAGTATACAAGTCTGAAATTTCACCATCGGTTTCTCCCTGATTTTGTTAAAACCTTCCTACTTTTTAAGGGTGTATGAACCAGCTGTGGTAGACAAATGAATTTGGACAAAATCACGTTAGTGAATTTATCACTGAGAAACATGAACCAAGCCCAGTCTAAACCCAAAGACCATTCAAGTCAAAAATCCATTATCAGTATATTTTATTAATGGTAATATCTACAAAACGTACCACTATTATTCCATTCTTGTTGATCAGTTTCATATCAGAGTCAAGGTTGACATTAGCTAACATCTCGATGATAAGATCCGGTCCAGACCCTCCAGTGCTTTCCTGAAAATATTACCGTAAAATCAGTTTTATCCATTCACAAAATGGACAATATAGCAATTAGTAAAATTCAATACACATATGCATACAAAAGGCAGTTTTGGAAAACAGTCAAATACATCTGATGAATTGTTTTGCACCTGGACACAGGTAATTAAATAGTACCTTGATGCTCCCTATGTTTTAATTTTCAACTTCCATTTGCTAATAGTTTCATAATTAACTTAAGGACACTTAAACTGAATTTAATTTCTAATCTAGACTGCTTCTAAGTAATATGTTCTACTAAGAGGTTAAAGACAGTTGATTCCAGAAAAAATGTTGTGTTTCTTTGTAATATACAAAACATATTTCAGTTAAAAATGACCTATAGTTGATCTTGATTCAGGGCAACCAGCCACTTCCTCTACAAGTAATTTTAATTATCCTATATGATAGACATATAGGAAACAATTGGAAGTAAACATTCACTGAAATTGTCAACAAGTTATATGTGCCTTGTTCAAGACTAAAACCTGTCACACCAGGGTCCAGAGATATAAAACGTGAGATCAGTCTCCAAGCTCAAATCTCATTTTTTGTTGTTCAATGTTTCTACATTAATTAATAAAAAATGAAGATTTCAATTCTATCTTATTCTGCTAGTTAAAATGGTCTCAAAATGTATATAATCATTAAACTACAATATGTTTCACAATGGAATGCTTCACTTATGAATTTGAGATTGGAGCTCAGAGACTTTTTCAAGTTTAATAACCTTGAGGCTAGGGCAGCAGTCACGAGTCACATAAGCTATCAACTTACCACACTCACTTCTGAATATTAAGTTTCACTGATAAATTGTACAGACTCAGTATACAATGACAGGCATATTCTTATACTCACCATTATTTTATCAACATATCCCTCTTCTTTATGATTGAACACTGCTGTGGCCCCTTGTTTCTGTACAAGGTCCAGTCCCTCTGGTGACCCAGCTGTCCCAAACACTTTCAGACCTTTGGATAAAGCAATCTGGACACAAGCGAGACCAACCTAGAGTTAGAATCATATTACAGTAAAATACTGTAAGCCTGGAATGCATCGGGCTAACAAAGGCACCTTATTATCTTATATCTGGAGTTGACAGCACAGAGTTCACTAATAAGAAGGCAGGACTAGTGGTAGTAAACAGTGGTAGAAGTAACAGATCTAGGTCACATTCTGTGACTATTGTTTTTGTTCTAGGTAATATTTGATACATTGGTATATTTAATCATTATGATTACAATTTTACTATCATAAGTCTGTTGTTACTGCATGAGGGTGTAGAACTATGAGGTGATAAGGTAAAATATGAGGCATTCAAATGCTGGACTTTGCTAAGATTTCAAATGGAATCCCAGTCAGGGATTTTTTCCTACCCTGACAAAACTCCTGCCACAGTTTTTTCTAACTAAAACAAAACCCCTCTTATCCTTCCCATATGAAAAGCATGTACGCCTTTATGAATCTGACTTCATTATGCTTTCATTTAGTATTAAATAAAATAAAAAATAAAACAAATTATGGAAGACAATCCATAGATCTTGGTCTAAATTACAAGTTCAATGACAGAAGTTTTGTTCTTTGTGGAAAAACTGCAGAGGTAGGAAAAAATGCCACTAACATGGGTTATGTCTGTCCTCAATAGTTACACATATTTTATTAATGTATTATAATATGACTTACAGCACCACTAGCTCCGTGTATCAAAACAGAATTTCCGGCTTTCATTTTCTCTCTGCCTCTGAAATTCACAAATGTCAATTAGCTATGAATTGACTACATTCAAGACACAAAAAGGCACAAATATGGGCACCTTCTAAAATCTGCCAGCAGTGATAAGAGATAGAAAATAATCAATTTAAGCTAAATTTAAAAATAATATGCTAATTATCAGACTATGAATGTACATTAAGGGATAAGTATGTTTACAACAAATAAACTTACTTTATACATAATGCTCTATATGCAGTATAGCAAGGAATTCCAATAGCTGCTCCCTGCTGGAATGTTAATGAGTCGGTAAGATGTCCCATAAGGCTTTCTTCTGCCACAGTGAATTCTGCACAGCCACCGGAAATGTTTTTTACCACATACACTCTGTCACCAGTCTAATAAATATGATGAACTCTATACAGTAGAGTAAGGTTATAGTGAATCCCTAGGAACTCTTAAAATTAGTTCACAATATCCATATTTCACTCAATCTATTACATTAAATAATGGACTTGGAAGGTAAAAAGTAACTTTCACTATATAAGAGTTCACTATAACCATGTATTACTGTACATTGAATAATTTTCCTCCAAACTATAGAAAACTTGTTCATTTGTGTTAGATTTATCACTTTTTCTGAACAATATTTCAGCTATAACATAATTCTAATACAAATTTGTAAACTTAACCAGGGCTTGTGGATTGCTAGCCAGTACAACCTATTCCTCCGCATTGTAAAAATTATGACGTCCTAATGTTATGTTATTGGTATAATAACAAGTACAACAAAATGTTAACATCTGACAACCAATAAGTTTACATGCAACATGAGACATAAAAAAGATAGTTGAGTATCAGGTGAGCTGATAAGCCTACAAGCACAATGTTTTTTAACATAGAAGGAAGACAACTTTGTAAGGTACTCAGGCAATATAAAACCATGTCATGTGTGTATCAGAGAAAGTAGATCAACGTCCTTTTAACATAATATGTTCTATTAAAGTATGTCTTGTGGGAATCTGAGATTATGATCTGAGTTCAGAAAAATTCAATACAGTCAATGGGTTGACATAGTTACTGCGATGTTGATAAAAATAATATAATTATGCAAGCCATATCACATGATAAGGTAAATCTGTCATCCTATCCCCTATCAATAAATCCTGAACTTATAAAACACTCCAAGTTTTCTGTAATTGAAATCATTTTAAATAATACGAGCAAACCTTGAAATTTGTGACTTTGTTTCCAACTTCTTTCACAACACCAGCAACGTCTGACCCTGGTATGTAGGGTAGAGTTGGTTTAACAGCGTATGTACCTGTACGTATATAGGTATCAACTGGATTAATGCCTGCAGCTTTAACTTCTACAAGAACCTGAAAAATAAAGAAATCTAAATTACACAGAAGTGAAACTCATCATAATTTAACTAAATGCGAATATAGTGACTTAAATAAGGAAGTAATACTGTTACATTGAATTCACATTCAGTTAGGTATATTTTGTAATAACACAATTTATTATCATTTGACAAATGCATCACAAGTCAATAACAAATTGCTGTTGATGCAAAATCATCATTACAAAAGTTCTAAGACAGGTCATTATTTCTCAAATAGTCTATACGGATATAATTGTATCTACGAAGAGACACAGAAATTCAGTCAAACCTATGAGCCAGGATTAAGTAGTAAAAAAACCTCATACCTGAGATGGTGCGGGTGTTGGTATGGGAACATTTGTTTCAACTTTCAGCACTTCAGGTCCCCCAAATTGTGCAATACGTATGGCACGCATGATTTGTCTAGCAGTCATACTGTAGAACATACATATCATAATTATCACATGTGAATGCATTTGTGCCAATAATAGACATAGGGATAAGCACATTATATGACATACATGTATATTTGGACCAAATTCATATTTATGAAGGACACTATGCATACCAATCTACCTGGTACTGATCTCAAAACAGAGGAGCCTGTGGGTAAGTAGTCCAACTAATTAGACTGTCAATAACAACAAGATTTTTTTTATCTGGAATCATCTCTCATTTATGAAATTGGCCAACAAATAAGTCCAATCAGTAGGTCTCGAGTGTAAGTAAGATTTAGAGCAATATTCTTAAACAATTCTGATACTGTTTCATATAAGTTTCTATTGCAATGGATTCAAATCAACTTTAAACATTTTTATCATTGTTCTAAATTCAAGCCTAAAAAATTATCTCTATTTGCAATCAGACTTATTTTTTACATGTACATATTTATCAAATAATGTCTCAGGCATGTTTATGAAGTTATACATTTCGCTGCTTCTTCCACTCCTAAGGGGCTAGCATGTTGAAGGGATGGTGTATATCTGTATATATACACGATAAATGTGTTTTTGGTCTGTGTGGCCATTTTATGCCTTGATACACTATTATACACCATCCATTCAACACACTAGCCCCCTATGCTAGTAAAGCAGCTGACAATGTATAGTACATGAATATTGTACATACAATACAGCAAGTATAAGAAGTGTAAAAAAACAAATAAATTAAAAAATAGGTAAAATGACGGTCCAGTGAACAAATACAATGATCATTTCTCTCCACCTTGTGACGATAAAATAACCGTGTCAACCTACCAATCTATCCAGAACACAAAAATAAATGTACTCACTTCTTATCAGTTTCGCCTAACCATTTTCAATATCTTGGACAGAATAATTTGAGAATGATAGCCGTTTTATTCCGAATAACGTACAAAGAAAGGTAACTCTGGAAGCTTTGTCTGGAGGGTTTCTGTGGTGAGTACAAATTTCCTGATTATGTAAAAAATCAACGTCGCCTTTAATTGCATTTCTTTGACTACGAATTTTTATACGAAAATACTTCAAGTAAATTGTGGTTTTGCATGGACGATGTAGAATTAGCTGCATTTATGAAAGATAAAATTGATTGTTGCCAAAGTATTGGCAATTGTTGTCAATATTTACGTCACATGATCAAAGCTTGACAAAAAAGCTAATACACATGATGTTGAATCATCTGGCTTTTATTGTTGTATTTGCATTACACTGGTACCCGGTATATGGACGCTAAGCACCAATGATAGTTGGAACCAGCTAGAGATAGATAATTAAAAATGAACTCTTGTCATCTAGTAAATTGTAACTGAATGAATTTGCAGCAACTGTCATTCAGATGTAAAATAAATTCAATCAATTAAAAATTAATTGCTTTAAGCATCCAGTTCTGGTCTTTATAAATGTCAAAACTGACTATTTGTAAAAATTCTTTTATAAATTGTAAAACCTGTCTTAGTAAATTCTGTATGAAGGCCTAAAAAGTTTTTTCCATATACCCGACCAACCGAATAATTAAAATCAATTTACCTGCCAACTCAGAAGTTTTTACGGTGTCCAAATTTAAGTGCTACTGCTATATATACAGTGCTCTATTGTAATTTTCACAACCCATTAATATTATGGCACACATATTCCCTGATATGTGTAAAAAAATAAATAAAATAAAAAATCCTTACCAACCGACCCATACCTTTTTGGGCATGCAACTGGAAACAAACCTTTTTTTAGGCCTAATTAGGTATAAAAAGTACTGTAAATACTGGGCTGTATTTCGACTTTGCTCATTAAGTTACAGGGCCATATTTTTTATGTAAAATGCTGGCATTTAAGCTTGATTCAAATATGAGTTTAGGGTAAATTTTTGTTGTTGCTCTGAGCTCTGAGTGTTAAAAATGAAAGTAGACATTAACAAAGGGGGAGTAACCATTAACAAATGGGGAGTAACCATTAACGAAGGGGGAGTAACCATTAACAAAGGGGGAGTAACCATTAACTAAGGGGGAGTAACCATTAACAAAGGGGGAGTAACCATTAACAAAGGGGGAGTAACCATTAACTAAGGGGGAGTAACCATTAACAAAGGGGAAGTAACCACTATAGATAGTTAGATATCATAAATCCTGTATCTGTTTTACTACTGATGTAGACAGTGTTGTTTATTTGAAATGAGAGACTTGTATTAAATTAACCATATAAGAAATTTATACAAGGTAGAGTAAAAAAGATTGGTCAAAGTTAAATAAGCTTTGTTTACGTAAATTTATATTCTGTTTTTATTGTTTATCATTATGCTTATAACACAATTAAATCAGCTTTATTCAATGTATTGTAATGGTAGATTTATTTATTTCATCACCTTTATACTTTTATTCCGCATTTAACTATAGTGTCTCTTAAAGTTCTTCCAAGTCACTAACATCATAGTCACTGTTGAAAAAAATCATTGACCTATGGAATCCTGATTGTGCCATTTGAATGACTTATAATGTTGCCATCATGTTTTAGGGTCGACACATGACAATGCAAACATCGTCATCATGCACTAGATACTGTACCAATATGATATTTACATGAAAATATGTATAAATGTCCAAAACTTCGCACCCTACGCATGCAAGTACAGTAACACAATGACATAACGTACAATTCACCAACAATGCCTTCTCATTTTTTAAAGACTTTAACCTTGTACGTTGAAACATGATCCAACGGCTGTTTAGAAAATAATAATAATGATAAAGCTTATAACAAACATACTGACAGGAAATCCTTTTCTTATCTATATTTAGTATTCACTCAAAGCAGTTACAAAATTTGTGGAAGTATGGTGAAAATAAATGAAATAATAGTGCCATTACTAGTTGTAATATATCCATGTACTTGTTTCTGTTTATAGATTGACCTTGTGGCACAGATCTGTTGCATGATGGGAATATTCAGGAATCTTGTGCTGGGAATTATTTCATTGGTTTGTTTGGCATCTTTTAAAGCTGTGGTCTGCAAACAGCCAAACATTATTCTGATTGTGGCTGATGACTATGGTTTCCATGACATCGGATATCATGGCTCTGAGATCAAAACTCCCAATCTCGATAAACTTGCTAGGGATGGTGTCCGGCTTGAGAATTATTATGTGCAGCCAATATGTACACCAACCAGGAGCCAGCTCTTGTCTGGCCGGTATCAAGTAAGTTTAATTATGTATTGTGATTTTGTATGGGACTTGAGTCATTTTCACTCTGTACTTTTTGTTCCAAGATGGTAAGTGTACGGTTAGGCTCTTAGAACTAGCTTAACCCCTCCCCCTCTGTAGCTTTGCTACAGACTGTTCAAAGGTGTTAACCTCCAGGATACTGTGTTTTGTCCTCCGTATTTTGTGCGGTCCTATACATTAGGCTGATTATAAGGAAGGTTAGATGTACTGTATGAGTTATTTCCCTTGGAACTGTTTTCTTATCTGGATTTCAATATTTCCTACATGTATTTGAACTTGATAATGAGACCACCTTAATATTAAGACAATTTATATAGCCCTAAAAGCGGTCATAATATCACGGTTACCATGGAGAGAATTTTGTACTGATAAAGATCATGTATCTATTAGAATTATGAATATTTTTCACCAGATACACACAGGTCTACAACACGGTATTATATGGCCTCCTCAACCTAATGGCATTCCTTTGAATAATCCTTTACTGCCTGAAAAACTGAAGGAGGCTGGGTACTCAACACACGCTGTTGGAAAATGGCACGTTGGCTTCTATAAGAAGGAGTATCTACCAACCAGTAGGGGCTTTGACTCGTACTTTGGTAAGTCTAATGGAGATTTTATGCTAGTTGGATGAGCAAATTAGGACTGAGGTTACCAATGCGTGTTTTGAGAAGTGTCTGAAACTTCAATCTTTTGAAGTTTTGATTCAAAGTACTGTAATGAATTTCCACTAAAGTTGTATAATTACCTACTCCAGTTTGGTTTTCATTAGATGGCATTCTCCGATATAATTAATACCATCCTACTTACCATTCTACAATCCTTCATAACTTTGTCCATGTATTGTATGAAGAACATGGGATGTGTAGGTTTGCCTGGCAATTAATTTTACTTCAGTGATTAGGCCTAAACAAAAAAAAGGTTTTCTTCCGGTTACATGCCGAAAATATGGGTCGGTAGGTGGGGATTTTTTCTTTTGAGTCAGCAGGTAAAGATGGGTTGGTCGGGTAACCGGAAACAACATAGTTTTTTTATGCCTAAGGTGCTATCTGTTACTGATGATACATATTAGGTCAATAAAATCAGTAAATCTGAGATACATTGTGGACAATTTTTAGGCTGCGTTCAGAAGCAATTTATCTGTAGGTATTCAGTTTAAATGTTACTAATGGACTGATTTCCTAACTTTAGTATTCTACCTCAGATAATTATTAGAATCTGGCCTAAAGATGTAAAAAGATTGAAAAGGAGCAGATTGGTCATTTAATGACCATCAGTTTTCTATATAGACATTGCTGATGTCTTTATGATGAAGTTTCTTGCCATTAATTATTTCTGTTTTGCTATGTGGGCAGGGTACATATAATCCTACACTTAAATTTGTATACAATCACATTGAACCTAACCCATAATTCAAAAATGAGGTTTGAGCTAAGAGGATGATCTCAAGTTGTATAACATCACCACTTGTTTTTAAACAACGTCTCTTTGTCCTTCTCTGATTTATGAAAATTCTCAGTTGATAATTTAAGAAGTATACATTTAAAGCATTAAATTAACCCAGAGATGGATATTGATGGAAATGAATGTGACAGTAGAATGTGGTTATAGTGAATTCCTAGGGACCGTAATAATTACCTGGATATTTCACCTACATCCATTACAATGAAGTAAAGAAGGCCAGTACACCCTTTGCCCCATAATACTGGGTTTCCCTACAACTGAAGCAGACACGTTTTGAAAACATATGACAAAAGAAGCCATTGCTTGTAATGAGTAATAGCTTCTTTTGCCACAATGTCTTCCACTCTATAGGAGAGAAATAACCCAATGTTCTTTAATAAATTAGTGTTTGTATATTTGCTTTGAATTTGGAAAAGTCCAAAATATGCTTATGAAGCAAAGGCTTTATTGAGATACTTATATTGTCGTTAAGTAATTGTTCTTTGTACATTGTACTTGAAGGGCTTTTAAATTATCTAATTAAATCTGTTTCTGTTTATCTTAACAGGTTATTTGACTGGTAGTGAAGATTACTACACTCATTATAGATGTTATGATAAAATAGCATGTGGCTATGACCTACGTGATAATACTGACCCTGCTGATAACCGAACATATAATGGAACATACTCCACCCACTTATTTGCTGACAAAGTGATTGATGTTATCAATAAACATGATAATAAGAAGGTAAATATCTTAAATAAGTAATAACTTATTGTATGTGAAGAATATAATTCAATCTTGTGTCATTGTGGCTCATCCAGTAAGCTCGGGTTTTATGTGTACTATGGTCCATTGGCGATTAAGTGTTCAAAACTTGGGCAAGGCTTATGTTACTGTGTCACAGTTTGGCTGAAACTATTTTATCCAAATCTTCCACCTCTGATTCTCAAAGTAAATGATTTTTGTTATTTCATCTTTAAGTGTCATCCGTCATGTAATTTGCAACTTACCAACATTGTCTATGATATCAAATGACTACGTTTTATATCTATTTTCAGCCATTGTTTGTGTATCTACCTTTCCAAGCAGTACATGCTCCCCTTGAAGTACCGAAGAGTTATGAAGACAGATATCTGAATATAAGAAACAAAGCCAGAAGAACGTATGCTGGTACTGATTTATGTTAGATTACCAATCATACCTTAATAAATGCACCCAGGGTGTTACATTTTTCACTAACCCTTTGCCTCATAATATCGAATTTCCCCGCATCTGAAGCAGACGAATTTTGAAAGCATTCTGGGAAAAAAGACCATTGCTTGTAATGACTAATGGCTTCTTTTGCCTCAATGTTTTCCACTCGGTCAGAGAGAAATAACTCAATTTTCTTAAATAAATTGATGTTTTGTATATTTGTTTCAAATTTGGTAAAGTCCAAAATATGCTTATAGGGCAAAGGGCTAAGGCTTACTGTTGCACCAACAGTCACTTGTATTTTGTGACCTTTCCAGCTTTAACGGTAATGGAATACCCCAAGCATACACCTTGGTAGAACCATAGATCTTCCATAAGCTGGCTGGACAGCTTCCTCACATGTGAATTTTGGTTCCAGGTGGGAATCAAACTCAAAGCAGTGAGGGGCTAGTGATTACACGTCAAAGGCCATTACCACTCAGCCACTGTATATCTGTCCCACAACATACCCCTGATCCTTGTATTGTAGCCTGAAGTATCTATGTCATGGGTTTTTTTTATTATATAGGTATATTTATACTATTTGCATTTTGATCATGGCCACTCATATATCATTTCATCATATTCATAATCAGTTCTAACATTTATCCAGTCCGGTACAGTATGCATAGTAGGGTATTTTTAACAAAACCTAACCCATAATGCACAGCATTTTAACACACTCGCTATACCACTCTCGTAGCCTGAAGATGCAAGTGGTGACATTACATGTTATTCCTAGTGCATTGTCATTATTTACAACAGTATCCTGGAAGATACCCACATTCAACTATTAGAAGAAGTTATTGCTTAGACAGTAACATCTATGCTAAAGGGTTCCTTGCTGATATCAAGTTTTTTTCATAGTTACGTATTTGCAGATGATATCTAGTCATTAACAGTTGATGTGTTATGTATTCTCATGATAAAATATTCACTAGTATAATGTCTGTATAATGTAGGTATGGTTTCATGCATGGATGAAGCTGTAGGTAATATAACACGAGCCATGCAACATAAAGGATTATGGGATAACACAGTCCTTGTCTTCACAACAGGTTAGTTTTATGTGTACTCATACATATAGTTGACCATATATTTGTGTCCACCTTCACGTTGATATTTCATACAAACCTTTTTGCACATATACCCTTAGTCCCATTATTGTGTAATAGTTGATTCTACGTTGACTCCATTCTGTTTTAAAATTTTTTACAGTATAACCTCAAATAGCTACCACCTCATTATTATGACTGATTTTTTTGGGGTTCCAAAGGTGGTCTCTTTATCGAGGTTTTACTTAATATAATTAGTAACTCTTTAAAAGGTAGTTGAAAATTATAATTTTAATGTTAAGCTTTTTCAAGTTTTGCTACTGTGCACAACTGCTGAAAAAGGGATGTAAGATAATTAGCATGAATTGATTTGGTTGTGGGTTGTATTGGGGTTTAACGCCGTTTTTCAACAATTTTTCAGTTATATACGGCGACCGGTTCACCTAACCAGTTTTCCTGGACTGTATACTTACCAGTACTAACTTACCTTTCCACAAGGAGCCAGCAGCTTCTCCACATATGGAGGAAAATCGACATTTTTTGTAAATTTTCATGAAAGGGTATGACCTGCCGCGACCGGGATTCGAACCCGGATCTCCGGGCTGTAAGTCCAGCGCACTAACCACTGCACCATGCCCAAGGCTATGAATTGATTTGAACTCATTTTGAGTATTGGTATTTCATATTTACATAAAATTACCTTTCCATACAAGTCATAATAAGAGGCAATTGGTCAATATGAATTAAAAGTTATGATAAACAAAATAGTTGTAGCATTCTGTTCAAAGGAAAAGGATTGAGTATTCTTTGATAAATTTAGCTGTACAGTGCAACCTCTCCAAAGCAACACCCTCTGGGAGAAGCAAAATTATATTGTTGTTTAGAGGTTGTTGGTCTAGAAAGTTTAAATTAATAGTGAAATTATACATTGGAAATATATCATGTTGTTGTTGAAAGGAGGTTGTTGCTCAAGAGAGGGTCTCTCTGGAGAGGTTGCACTTAATTTATAAGTCAAGCTGTTTATTCTAAGTCTCTGATATGCTATTACAGACAATGGTGGACAAGTTCATGAAGGAGGTAATAATTGGCCCCTTAGGGGATGGAAGGGTTCACTATGGGAAGGTGGAATGCATGGTGTAGGTTTTGTTAACAGTAAACTGTTGGACAAGAAAGTGATTGGATCTGTGTCACCTCATCTCATACATGTAACTGACTGGTACCCGACACTCGTCAAACTGGCTGGTGGTAACTTAAATGGTACCCAGCCTCTTGATGGATATGATCAGTGGTCTACGATTAAGTGAGTTCAGTTCTTATGGAAACTTGTGTCATTCAGGATGTCTTAAATTTGAATTTTAATGATAATGATTGTTATAAGACAATAGTTAAGGTATGATATAGCTATAATCAATAGGTTACGAGGATGACATTACATGTTCAACAATTCTCAAATTTTATTTTGCCCATTAGGCAAATTGATACTCTGAATGCTTTAATTTAATAATTTCTTTAATAATTAATTGCTCAAATCATGATTATATTAAGAGAAGTGTTACATGTATTAATTTCAGTTGAACATTTAGCCATGTCCCAACACCTTTATACGGTTGATTTTCATTATGTCAAACTCGCTTATATCAAAATCTCTGTGTATGTCAAACTGTTTCCAGTAGTCCTGAATTTTTGCTCCATTCTCTATATGCTTACCTCTGATTCAGTTATCTCAAAATTTGTTTATGTCATACTAGAATATTGTTCCTGTGACTTTAATTAGTGTGTAGTTTGAATAATTTGTCTCAAAGTTGGAGCTGAATGGCAAACAATGAATGCTTTCACATACATCCACAATGACATTTTGTTTATTGAACTAAAAGCTCTGTAAGATTTTAATTTGTGTTACAAACAGTAACAATCAGATTAGAGTGTCACGGTAATCATTATAGATATTTAACTGTCAGTTAACGTAATGGTAGATTTGGTTGGATATTATTGGATTGCTATCTTAGGAAATTGATGTTAGCTTGATAAAATAAGGCCATACCAAATGGTATCTATGTTTATTTTATGACTTTATTTTACCAATCTACTGAAGAAACTGGATGCCATAAGGTATGTCTCTTTTATCATATTAGTCTATTCAATGTTTTGTTTCCATTTTTCCAGCTATGGAGAACCTGCCCCTAGAAAGGAATTGTTACATAACATAGATCCTTTCTACAACCCCTCTGGTGAGCCCCTGGCTAACAGTACCTTTAATACAACAACAAGAGCTGCACTGAGATTCAATGAATGGAAAATAATCACTGGAGACCCAGGTTTGTATTGTGCTATATGATAAATATTGGACTATAATACCAGTCTATGAATGCAAGCTTTTCATTGGTCCATTTTATGAAATGAACTCAAAAAGAACCAATCAGTGGCTTGAAGTTTGAAATCTGCATTCATGCTCTGTATAGTCAGTATTGATACCAAAAAATTGACTTTTTTCTGAAAAATTTAATTGTCACCTGTAAGGTAAGGTTTGCATAAGAATGTGTAACAGTTAAAAACAATTATTGAATATCCACCCAATATATCCATATTTTCCATGCAAACCTATTAGTTAATTTTCCATGAGCTATAAATGGAAAATAAAGATAAAGTGTGAATCATTTATTTGTTTATAATTTCTCAGGCAATGGAAGCTGGGTGCCACCTCCTTATATGGAAAAACCTATGGATTTGGAGAAACGTAACAAGTCTAAGAATGTCTGGTTATTCAATATTCAAGATGATCCCAATGAGAAAAACGATTTGTCGGAGAAACGTACTGACATTGTGGCAAAGATGCTTGACCGATTATCGTACTACCAGAAGACTGCAGTACCATGCAATTATCCACCCAATGATCCCCGTTCTAATCCTGCTGAGTTAGGGGGCTACTGGGGACCATGGGAGTGATATCCATCTGTATGAAATATAGACACCGAAGCTATAGCTTGTTTTTGTGGTTAACCATTTTATTTCACTTATATAGCTTTTATTCTGCATATTCTTGTATTGCTAAATTGCATAATTATCTGTTCAGATGTTCTAAAAAAGTATCTAGCTTATTTTCTTGATCTTTCTGAGAGTTTTAGCAAATTTTAATTCTAATTAGATCCACCAAGATCTATGAAACAAACAATTTAGCATTTATTGGTTAAATTTCTGGGTTATCCATGCATTTTATGGATGGAATTTGCTCTGATTATTTTTGCCAGTGATGATTCATTTTTAGCTTGTCTGTTTTTGAAGAATAAGTTGTGCTATTATGATATCTGTGTCGTCATCATCGTCTTTGTTGCACAAAAACTTTAATATGGCCCATTACTCAAACACTTTTATAGATATCGACACGACACTTTGAATACTTGATTATTTTATAGTACTTAGTATTAAGCAATAATACCTAATGTTTATCTTGTTATAATTGATCTCCACACAAAACTTTGTCCACTTGAATAGAAAGTTTTACTGTGTTTAGAAAGGGCCATATTAAATGGAATTTATCTTGCTTGACATTGTTATTTTATTAGACAAGATTTTTATTTAGGGATTTTTTTGTAAAAATGTTTGTATATAGTGGGGAGAACCTTTATTTGAATGTTTATGTAGTACAGTTTTCTGTTGTTTTGTTTTTCATCCAAATGATAATACTTAATTTTTATTTTGTGCCATTTATTTTGTTTTCTTTAGTTTACAAACCAGCTTTGAGACCAGTCTACAGACTGTAGTATCTGATTGGTTGATTTTGATCCCAATTTTATTATTAACCAATAGAAATGCTGCTTTCTCAGACTGGTCTCCAAACTCGTTTTTTTGATATGTTAGTGTACTATAGTACTACTAATTTTTACTTGCTGACTTTTCTTTGTTATTGTTAAGTATGTTTCTTTTCACTGTAAGCAAATTAATTAATATATTTCTGTGTACACTGCTACATTAAATTGTTATAGATATCATTATAGCTATTACTAAATATTTGTAGAGACCAACTTAAGACATACTCTCTGTTGTTGTTTCTTTCTGGTTGATTAATGTTCACATTCAGTGAAACACGGTTTTACTGAACTTTGATATAATAAATTCTTGGACACAGTGTAAAAAAATTCCGGTAATTCCCTGACCAAGCAGGTCTGTATTTCAATGTTAGGGGTGTAGTGAAGTTAGGATATGATGAAGTGAATATTTGGGTCCCCTAGAATTTATTGTTACCGTGTACCACTGTATACTCTATGGATGTTATATTGTCTGTAATATTGCAAATAAAAGTAGTTGTAACTTTATGCTCAAAGCACATATTTTATGAGATTATGTAAAGATACACAATTATATGCTGTGCACATTGTATGTAACACTTTTGTCTTGTCGTGTTTTTATACATGTTTATGTAGAATCTTACACATCACTTTTAGGACTTTCTGTGAAATTCATTTTTGTTCGTCATCGGTATTGAAAACAAGCCAACTATTCTGCACATGTACATTTTATAAAGTGGTATTTTTTCATTTTAAAACTCAAAATGCTATATTCTAGTATACATCATTAAGTTATTAGTATTTGACTTGTGTCAGTTGATAAATAACAATAGTGACTAACATTATAAGATTCAAACTTTTTCCTGATCTCTGTGTATCTTTAATTTGATAAGTTACTATAATTTTGTCTTGTGTCATTAGTAAGAATATATAGAAATTGTTTAGAAAATGCTGAAGTGACTTTGAATTACCAGTAATTTTTACTAGTATATGTTATATAAAGTCCAGTTTGTGGACTCAGTTACATTGAGTAATGTTTGTGTTTTTTTTTGATGGACTTTTGGCTTGAAACTGAAATTAACCGCATTAGAAACCCCCCAGAACTGTATTAAAATTGATTCAAAAGTATTGCCATTCTGTATGCCATGCATTTGTAACCCCTGCCATAATAAAATGCTTCATGACAAATATATTTTAGACATTGAAGTGATTGTGTGAATGTGTCTTGTGTTATTTTACTAAATCTAGTGAGAAATGTCCAGAAGTCTGTTTCATAGATGTATCTTATTGGACTGAGATATTTCTATGAAATGACCTTGAAATGACATTTTGTTCGCTTATACTTACAGAATCTCGCATACTTCTTTCCATTACTTGATATCAGCTTATATATATTTTAGTCAAAGTTTTTCATACTTTTTGTTAAAGCTTTTGGGTTATGTTATTATACTAGAATGCTTGAATGTGATAGACATATATTGAATGTTTAATGAAAAAAATGGGAAATCCATTTTAATCTACTGTAAGTGCTCTGCTTGATGATGCAAGAGTGATTTTATCTTTCAAATTTGATCAGGGAATTTAATGAACTGGTTCTCAATCTTACCTCAGTTTGACAGTTTTTTTTGCTATTATCTACGTAACAGGAATTCATTTGTACAGAACAGTACAGAACTGAACATTTATTTTGTATAGTATGCCATAGTAGATAAATGCTGGACAATGGGACCAATCTAGTTCATTTTTATTTTTTACGCAAACAAATATTTCTACAGAGACAAAATGTACTAAGCAAAATTTAGTTTGTCATTCTTAATAAGTTCTTACATTCCATTTCACTATTAATTGTGATATTCTGCTACTGTAAAATATTTTGAATACTGAATATTCCCTTATAAACATAAAAGAATATTTTTCTAATTTTGGTTTAAATGATTTTTTTGGGTTTAATTAGAAAAATGATGAAAGCATTAATGATGAGTCATGATTTTTCATTTGATTATTTTTTTCTTTACATGTGGGGAGCATTAATTATAGTAGGGGCTTTTATCAGGGAATAATTGGTAATTTGCACTGACCTATATATGTGGGATTATACTTTATAACTTGAAGTGATATGAGTTAACTATATTTTAACATGTTAATAATGGGATTCAATGCCATGTGGTTGTTGTTGTTAATACTGTTTTTTTTTCATTTTATTGATCTTTCCCAGATTAGATGTCAAAAACTAGGACAGTATGACAGAAGATTTTACCAATGATTTTATTTTTCTCTAATCTGATTCACTTTTCTTTGGACATTGTCTGTTGCCTGCCAAGTAGTATTAACTTTGGTTGGTTACATAGGAGTATATAGGTACATCCGCTGTGTACATAACACACAAGGAAATGAAGGTTGAAATTTAGAGATCCATCTCAAATCTCATCCTTTTGAGTTCTCTAAATGATTCTAATGAGATCTTGACAATGAGAATATGGTGTCATAAATGCATATAAATTACAACTGATCCAACTATGACCAAAACATACACGGGCCTCATGGTTGAGTGGCTATGGTCTGCCACTTGTAATCATGAGCACTTCACCACTGTGTGTTTGAATCCCATCCAGGATTCAAATTTCTCGTCTGCAGAATCTGTCCAGCTTGCTTATGGAAGGTTGATGGTTCTACCCAGGTGTAAGCCCGGGGTCTTCCACCACTGTTAAAATTGGAAAGTGCCCAAATGACTCAGGCTGTTGCTGTGACATTAAACATACTGCATAACTATTGCCAAATAATAGCGAAGCTTTCCAGAAAGCACAGCTTTTGTGAAGCTTAAATGTAGCTTTTGCGAAGCTTCTGCATTATAAGGTGCGTTTTTCTACAAAAGGTTCACAAAAGCTGCGTCTTTAACAAAAAACAGCGTCTGTGAAGGTTTGGCTTGAGGAATTCTGCACCTTTTGGTTTGAAAAAGCGCAGCTTTTGCGAAGGTGCCAATACCTCTAGCTTTAATGTGGCTGTAACGTAGCTTTTGTGTAGGTTAAACGAAGCTTTAACGTGGCTTTAATGTAGCTTTTGCAAAACTTTTTTGGCAAGGGAAGCATTTATTTGCTAGAAATAAGTTTAGAATGAAGTTAATCTTGAATAAGTAGACTGATCTACTGAGTGAGAAATACAAAATTAACCACAGATATCAACCTTCTAGTTAATTTTAATTATTGATTTTTTTTCTGAACTATGGCTACCATACCAGATTTTGTACAGCAAGGACTTCAAAAAAGGTCAAGTTGAAACAAAACTCCTGAAACTCTTAGCTCAGGTGATATTTTTTTCGGATATATGAAAGCATCAATAAGTAAGGAATAAAACATAAAGAGATTAATGTATTTTTGAACAATTTTATTTTACCTGAGAAATCTTTTGGCATTATATGCATTTGTATGTATTAATTAATATAAAAATATGATGAATTAAAACTATAAATAATTTTACATAGACAAATTTTCAAGCATAGGATGCATAGAACAAATTCTATGCCTCCAGATTACATAGAGACATATTGATACTTTACTGGCAGCCATTTTGTCCATATTATACATATGTAACACTACCTCTTATCTTGTTTACTCTCAGTTGAGTAAAAATAAGTCATCTGATTGGTTGATAATATCATGTGATCAAACAAGTCTCTCCCCAGTGGATGGATCAATAATTTTATGTAATGGTATCCCTGGAGACACACTAGGCATGCTTCTCTCCATCTGTGATGGTTTGTATTTTCCCTTCATTCGACGAGATCTTCTGATGTACCAACAAATGTAGATTATTATTATCAGAATAATTATAAGTAAAATTATCACAGAGGTTGTTATGGCAACAGTGTTCTTTGAGGTCGAAGCTGACATTTCTGACTTGATTTCACAAAACTGACCTACAATATAAAACGTAGACATCGTTACGCGGTGCTGCAAAAGCATAATCTTCAAATCCTATAAACAAGTTCAACAGAGTGTAATAAATCTCATTTTTTTAACATTATCTTATTAAATAAGTTATCATCACTATCTTTATCATTTTGATGCGCACTACATGAACATCAGTTGTCGATGTGCCATAAAACACCATTATACATTAAACAAACAATAAATAGATAATCTGCAACCACAGAGTTTGAAGCAAATAGTTTAAGTACTAGTAATACTTCTGAACGAATCCTCATAAATACTTTATGAAAAGTTGAATGTTACCAGAAAACAGGACCCTTTTTACATACAGTAAGAATAACTTAATTATCATAAAACCAGTACCAGCAACTGCAACAGTGCAACCTCTCAAAAGCAACACCCTTTGGGGGAAGAAGCAAAATAATGTTGTTGAGAGATTGTTGCTCCAGAGTGGTCAAATTTATGGTTATTGTACAGTGGGGAAAACATGCTGTTGTTGAAGGGAGGTTGTTGCTCAAAAGAGGACCACTCTGGAGAGGTTGCACTGTAGTATCAAATGCTTCTTTAACTGAAAACACTCGTGCAGACATTTATTGTTTGGAACATACAAGAAAAGTTCAGTATTTTCATTTTGTGAAAGGATATGACTACAATAGAAATTTGAGCCGAAACTGGCCAGATGGCTCTGTTGTATATGCTTACTAAATTAATCATGAGCAATATCAAATTACAGTAGTTATACATAACAATTTTAGCAATCTGATACCTTGAATTCTCATTTTCAGGGGTGCAATACATTGGTACATTAAAGTGACAATGTAATATGGCATTATGTATAAATATACAAACATCTACTCATTGCTAGGTCAACTTGGTGTAAAATTGAAATAATGATGTTAATGTCTTGATTTATAAAATTCATCCAGAAATATTCATACCTGTAAATGTATCTGGACAAACACAAACATAGGATCCAGGGGTATTCACACAAGTTGACATCTCTGCACATTTATGATCTCCGTCACATTCATTTACATCAACACCACAAGTTTCACCATAAAAACCCTCCTCACACCGACATTCAAAACTTAAGCCCGTATCTACACAAGTTCCATTATTCTCACATGGGGAACCAGCACAATAGTCAGTGTCAATTTCACAGTAGTTGCCATGGTAACCGGTGCCAGAACAATCACAGGTGAAAGAATTCACACCATCAATGCAACGCCCATCATTTAAACAAGAAATACCCTCTGTAAAAAAAATTATAGAAACAAATTTCTGAAACATGTGAAAATGACCATTGTGGGGTTAGAATCCACAACTTTTGAGTTATAGCAATGCACAATAAATCTACAACACTAATCATCTATACAATTACCTGTATGGCACAAATATATAATATGGATGACCTTTTAACTAACAGTTCTGCACTCAATCAACTGAGATGATTTAAACCAACTAATATACTGTACAATATCTCTAAGGTATAAGACCTTTTTTGGACTGTATTCTAACTAGTATTAACTTACCCTTCCGCAAGGAGCCGGCAACTTCTTCACATATTGAGGAAAATTAACACTTTTGTCAAATTTTCATTTGTGACTGAGATTTAAACCCTAAAGTATAAGACTAACATTAAGTAGAAAAAAATAACAAAGTACATGTATACAGTGTAATATTCATAAACCTGACACATGACGGTTTTATAACATATATTTATACAAACTTACCAACACAGTTATTTATGTTGACCTGGCAAAGGTCACCTTGGAAACCAGTCCCAGTACAATCACACATAAATCCTACAGTTCTACTGTTCACGCATTGTCCACCATTCAGACATGGTCCAATCTTGCAGTGGTCAACTAACTGACCACATGTCTGACCAGTCCAGCCAGCAGGACACAAACACTTAAATGAGCCATAGAAATTCTCACAGACTCCTACAAGAAAGAACAAACAAGCAAACATTGAAACCGTAATGAAAAATTGACCACAAATTCTTTAAGCAGAGATCATGGTTATCTATGAATCTCCCAAGTGACTTGAAATGTGTTTGAAATGAAAACCAGTCCAGAAAAAGCACAAAACGTATTTCTTCTCAAAATTCCACAAAAGACTTACCAAACTTTGTACAAAGTTTTAGACTGACTTTTAAAGGGACCATGCGAAATGCAATCAAATTTATTGTCATAAATTTTTGAGCTATATAAATGGACTTGAATTTGTACATTCAGACGTTACAAAGATTAGTTCCGTACCTTCATTATAACAAGGATCTGGTCCGTCACATTCATTGATATCCTCACTACAAGCATGTCCTGTATAACCAGTCTGTGTACAGTCACACGTAAAACCACCAACAGTGTTAGTGCAAACACCTCCATGCTCACACGTGGAGTTATCCAAGCATTCATTGATGTCTATATTACATAGTGTACCAGAATAACCAGTATTTGTACAATCACAGATATAACTTTCAGTGTAATGTAAGCATTCTGGAGACTTAGAGCAAGCCTCTTTTTGGCAAGTCTCATTATGCCAGCCACATGAATTGACAACATCTCCACAACTACACAATCCACGATATACACATTTTCCATTGTTAGCACAAGGTTGAGTGTAACATGCGTCCTTTACATACTCACAAAATTCCCCAACATATCCCGGCAGGCACGAACAAGAATACCAACCATTCTCATCAACACAGGTAGCACCATTTGTACAATTATGATTCACACAATCGTCAATGTTAACTTCACATCTGTCCCCTTCAAAACCAATGTCACATACACATCTATAACCATTGGTTTCTTCAACGCACCACAAAGCATTATTGAAACAGGGGCTTGAGGAGCAACCCCTTTGATCAACCTCGCAGTATTCACCACCAAATCGGAATGCACATTTACATTCATATCCATTTACATAATCAATGCAGGTGCCGTTATTTTCACATACAATGTCTTCGCACTCATTCGTCTCATTTTCACACTGGTTGCCATAGAAGCCTTGAGGACATTCACAATGGAATCCTGGGAAAAATTTCCATTCTTGGTCCCCACTCTCTGAACAAGTGCCACCATTTCTGCAAGGATTTGACTCACATTCATTTATGTCAATTTCACATCGCAAGCCACTAAATCCTTCTCGACACTTACAAATGTAGTCATTTTTCTTTAAGTCATCCTGAAAACATGTAGCACCATTTTCACACATATTTTGGTCACACATATTCACTGGAGTATCACAAGTTATCCCAGTAAAGAACTTAGTACATGTGCACCGGAATGAGTTTTTATCATTGTGACATATTGCATCATTTAAACATGGTGAATCGAAACAATAATTGACATATTGGCAGTAAACCCCATAATACTGAGATAAGCATTCACAAGTGTAACCATAGGAACCAATTACACAGGTAGAATTATTTTCACAAGGATTTTCATAACAAAAGTTGTAATGTTGACATTGTTTGCCTGAATATCGGTCCAAGCAGACGCAAGTATAGTTTGTGTTATTATCATTAGGAACACATGTCCCACCATTGTAGCATGGCGCTGTGGAACAAACACTTATACCCTCACATCTGTCACCAACGTAATTACCAACACAATCACACATATAACCATTGACCATATCCCTACATAGTGCTCCATTCAAGCAGGGACTACTTTCACACTCATTCACTTCCACCAAACAAGTAGTGCCCGACCAGCCTGGCTGACATTTACAATCAAACATGTCAGACAGGGTAAAATTAACTTCACACTCAGCTGTCCCATTCACAAAACATGGATTGGGGTCACAGGGGTTGAAAATTGTGTCACAAAGTTGACCAGTGTAACCATGGCTACAAGAGCATGTATAGTTACGATGTCCATCAACACAATTGCCATTAATGCACAGATGATCACTGCAATCATTGACGCTTGTTTCACACATTGATCCCTCCCAGCCATCATAACATGAACATGTACGAGAATTCCACATATCGTCACAGACAGCATTTACTGGACAAGGTTGTTTTATACACATATCATCTCCATGGCAACCAATTGTAATATCTTTTTTGTAAAATGACAGCCCATTGGTGGAAATTTCAAACTGGTCATTCAAGTATGAAACATATTCATCATTGAATGTAATGTTACGTAAACATCCTTGCAACATTCCAATAATCAAACTCGGATTCCCTGTAAAATATAATACAAATTGAAATCTATACAGGCGATGATTATTCAGTAATATATATTTATTTGTTTGTTTGTTTGTTTTTATGTGACATATTGTCACTGAAGTTTAACACCGTTTTTCAATAATATGACGACCGGTTCACCAAACCTTTTCCTGGACTGTGTACTAACCAGTACTAACTTACCCTTCCACAAGGAACTGGCGACTTCTCCACTTATGGAGGAAAATCAACATTTTTGTCAAATTTTCATGGAAGGGTATGACCTGCTGCCATCCGGATTTGAACCCGGATCACCGGGTTACAAGTCCAGCACAATAACCACTGGACCAGGGCCACCACCTTGAAATATATTAATGTAATCAATGCCAGGAAAAGCTTTTTTTGAGTTTAAGTCTGTTTTCAACAGTATCTTAGCTATTACTATAGCTGGTAGTTCACCTTACCGATGTGTCTGGATTCTGAACTAGCACTAACCTTGTTCTCCGCATGTAACTGTCCACTTCTCCACATAAATCAATCAAGTTAAAAAAGAGAGGATTCATGAATGACCCTAGATTAGTCGCCTTTAATCAAATTGTCACAGAGAACATACTCCTTGCCAAGAGTTCAAACTCACACAGATGCGTACACCTTTTACACTCCCTATTGAACCAAGCACACAGGTTTTTGAAGTAAAAATGCGAAAATATTTTAAATCTGACAAACCAGGTTGATATGGTTTTCCTCCAAAGTAAATTTTAATGACTGATGGGTAGATAAATGGGTCAAACACACGTGCAAGGGAGAATGACCTTGAATCTGCATATACAGTGAAAAGGTCATAACCTCTGACCCATCTTACAGAATGCCATAAGGCATCAGATAGTATTTCATCAAAACTAAGGGAAGATCCTGAAAGAGAAGACAGTAAGAATTATTACTAATATATTCTAATAATAAAGATTGTCAGATTAACCATTACAACAATAAAAACTAGACACAAATCTTTCTAACTGACAAATTATATAATTAGCATTTCTTAATAAATGACCAAAAAATTCTGTTCTTGGTTATGGAAAATACCACTTATCGTCATGGAAATTTGTAGTTACATAAATTGAGAAAAAAAGTTCAGTCTTCCCATAGTAACAAGAAACATCCATCTTTCTTATTTAATAAACATAAGTTTCTATCATACAAAAAACATCAGTAAAATTATCCTAAAAATTATATTTAACATCAAACCTGACAAGAAAGCCACTTGCAGACTGCCTTTGTACAAGCTGATTTCTAGACTGGTTTCATTATCAAATTCGACATAAAACAGGGTAGCAGTCTGGTCGCGTGTTCGAAACTGGAATGACCCAGAATCACCAAAAGGAACCAAAGTTGTATCTAATTGCAATTCAGTATAACTTGTCTTCCCATTGAAAGTTACTTCTTGGGCTGTGGAAAAAGTGGCATGACATAATACAGGTGTAAGAAAAGTATTACATCAAAGGGCAATAACTCACAATTATGATCACTATAGATAACAGGAATATTTGTTTCAGATCATACATGCAGTAAAATCTTGATAATAAGACAATAGGCAGGACCTTCAGGACCCAGAAAATCAGTCGTAATAATGAGCTGGTCTCATTAAGTTGAATTATACGGTAATTACTGAGAGCCATACTGAAAAGAAGTGGTTGTTACATCACGATGGTCATAATACTGAGGTGGTCACCACATGAGAGTTTACTGTAATTACGCATTGGATTTATTGTTATTGTTGAGTTTACAACCTGACCAATCATTACTGTATGATAAAATTTGTGATCAAAACTGTTTACAACTTTTACTTTGGAATTGCGACAATTATGAAAACTGTAGAACAAAAATAAGCTCTGAGATCTTTTTTATACCAAAGTCTCTGATTGGATGTTTTTACATGGACTCATGAAAATGACCAATGAAAACACTGTATTCTTAGTGTGATCTCCAAATTGAGAATATTTTCATAGAATCTGTCTCAAAACAGTGGATTCAAATAGCTCTAATGGAAAGAATGGAATTGATTGAAAGAAAAAAAAACTTGGTATGAGCACTCACTATGTTCACATTTTGATCCAGTGAAACTTGGAACACATTCACACACAGATTCATCCCACTGGCTGACACAAGTTCCACCATGTTGGCATGGCAACAAAGAACATTTGTCCTCCCTAGAGCATCCTGGTAGAGGCATTTCTGGATCATTGCCAAAGACAGATGGTGATGCATCTCGTAAGTCAATTGAAACCCCATTGATGGACAAATTTTTCAGACATCCATCAAAACTAAAATTTGAAAAAGGATGTAAAATATTTTTGAGAGCAACCTGTTGCAATAAAAACCTTAAATTCTAAAAATTATATCTAGTAAAAGGTGATGAATTAACATTAGAGCAGAGTAATATGGACTGGATGTCTGTTTTTTCCACCAATCTCAACTAAGGTGAAAATTTTATATTATGAGATTAAGTCAAGTTTTCTTAAGTAAAATATGGAGTTTTTTTTATTCGCTATCTAATACATGTCCCATTATTTCATGCTAGACTTGTTTAGCAGATATTTAATCAGTCAGGAAAACAATTAACAACCTGTTAACAAAGGCCATCACATGGGAGAAAAATATAGTTTTTTATGCACATTTTATATTTAATCAAATATTTATTTTATCCAGTGTATACATCAATGTGCGCTAAACATAAGCTGATTTTCAAACAATGGCTTTTATTCACTACTGGTCACCAACTGAGATTTGACTGTCCTAAATCTCAACAGCATCTTCAAGTCAAACAGTGTGTCCATCAATAAACTAATAAAGATGCAAACAGCAAGTCAGCACCATACATAAATTTTGTAAAGGTTATTTAAGAAAATATGGATGCTGGAATATATACCAGCTAGTTGAAGAATAGATGACACTGAACAACCCTAAAACAGTTACCTGGTTGTCACGGTGATATTCTTATTCCTCCATAAGTCCAGTGATGGATGATCATGTAATTGTCCAAAGAATAAAGGAGAACGTACGGCTAGCACACCTGACACAGTGCCAACAACATTTCCAATAATACTTGATGCACTGTTTGTTACTGAAATTGTAAATCACTTATTTATACAATAAGGGCTAGCAGGCTGAAGGGATGATGCATAATAGTGTATTAGGCCTAAAATGTGCATTTAATCATAAAATAAAATGAAGCCTGTTTTGGATGTACTATACAGTAACCCTTCACCATTTACCCACTATGAAAAATAAGATTCCCTAGCTGTGATTTATGATGTAAAATGAAACAAAACGAATGTTTTCTCTGACTTCATCAAAATCATCACGAACATACTTACACATAACTCTGTAAATATCTTGTTGAAAAGTCGCAGAAATATGCAACCAGTCCGCAGTGTCTATATAACCAACATGACGTGTGTAGTCTACCCCATCAAATACTAAATACATGAAAAGATGATTATCCTCAATGTACAAGGTGAATGGATTGTTGTCCAACTGAAAAAAAGATACAGTGAAACCTCACTAAGTAGCCATCTCAACAATATGACCATCTCATTACAATGACTACATACTTTCAGCCCAGTTTTTAATATTTCCTCTCTATTTTAATTTGATTCTAAGATTATATTGATATTAGGATCATTTTCTCAGGACCTAAAGTTGATCTTATATATTGAGGTCTTACTGTATTTACACAAATACAAAGACAAGTTTGAAAGAGTATCCTCCACCAAGCAAAATTTTATACACATGAGGTAAAAGTGAATCTGTCTGTATTGTTTCAAATCCAAGTAATAATTAATAGAAGGGACACAATTCTGCTAAAACCATTTGACAAGGCAAAGGTGAATATAGGCTTAATTATAATAAAAAGGCCTAATGGTATTATTTCATAAAGTTTGGTAGAAATCAAACCATTAGTTCAGAGGTAATGCGGTAGCATATAGAATGAAAAACAAATTCCCAGAAAATACCACATAAAACAAATCTGATTTTTTCTACACAGACTACCTGGCAGATAAACGAATATGGAACATTTTAAGAGCTGCATGTCAGAAAATACCAACATAGAACATCATACAAGTGATAAGCCAAAATTATCTCTATTAGAACTTTGTTTGAATAGCGTTTAACATTATCTATATAAGTAATATATATTGCTCAGTTGACTTTCATCCAGTGTACCAAGGTTCTAATAATATCATACAATCAGGTAGAAAGAAAAATTGTTCAGTTTTCAAACCATCAACTTTCAACATTTTTACTCTCTGAGATAACAGTGAGGGCTATCCTAATGTAGAGGAAGTAAAACCAATATATTCAAATATTACGATCACCTTGTTATATGGACCACTTATTTTCAAACCAGCTTTCAATAACTCCCCTATAATTCAACTTCATAATGAGACCATCTCATCATTACAATCAATTTTTTGGGTCCTGAACGGTTTTATTATCCAGGTTTTACTGTATATACTTACAGCGTACAATATAACACCAGACTGAGACCTTGGTGTAAGCCATACAGATATGTCCTCTAGTTTTAAATATTTTCCGTAATGAAGAAAACTATTAAGTGTAAAGTGTGCCGAGTTCTGTTGTTCGCAAAATGGCCCTGAAAATGATATAAAAAATTATATACAATGTCCTATAAAGTCACAGATTCAGGGTTTACGTGAAGAATAATTCGGTATAAAACATCACATCCAAAATTAATTGTATCAACTATACAAGTTGTTAACTCCTGAAACTCTGGTTAAATAAAATTTCTGAAACACCGATGATGAACAGTCAATAATACAATACAGATGCTAACAAAATATTCAGTACACATTTTGCTCTTGTTTAACTTTAATTGAGGTTCAAACAATGTAAACAATACTAAAAGTACTTTGATTATATGCAGTGGCCAATTGACCTTACAACCACCTGGCTTAATTAGCAAATCATAACTGAACAGTTCTACTAAAAGCAAGTTAGCAACACACTCAACATCTTGAAGAACATTCATGATCACTAGATACAAACACCCTTACATGACAAGCAGCCCTAATTGGACAGACAGTAATTGACGTTTATGTTTAACCAAAAACAAAAACAAGAAATACAAACCAACAAATCCACTAGGACATTCACATTGGCTTGTTGACCACAAATTTGTGCAGTTTCCACCATTTTGACATTGGTTGGCAGCACACAAATCATTAGTTGCCTGGCAACCAGCTTCTGGAAAACTGGACTGGTTTTCAGCATCCACTGACCAAAGATTAACTGCTGAACCATCAATTGTTAAATTCTAAGAAAGAAACAAACAAAAAAAGCAATTATCACTTTGAACTGAACGTCAAAACAAAACTAGTTATGTTACTCAAAACTTTACAAATGATGTAAGTCCTTTTCTTGTCAGAGCTCACTAATGTTTGCAAAGATTTCAATGAATTAAAACAGTTTTAATTTTTTCTTACCCCTAAACATCCAGTATATTTATGTGTACTCTTCAGTTTACTTCTGAGATACGGTGTCACATGATCTACACCTCCTAGTATGATTGGTCCATTTAAATCCACAGTCTGACCAATAGAATCAAACAATAAGGTCACATGGCATTTCCGACCAATCGCACAGTCTGACAGAGACACACTTATCTGAGATGGTGAAATATCAATATTTATTTGATGAGAAACAATCTGATTGACTGGAATCAAGTCTAATGCATCAGACATAGTATCACCATACAGATTGCTAGACACAGTTAATTTTTTATCAGATAATTGTACAAAAAGGTGAGCATTGCTTCCACTTTCATTCATCTGAAAAAAATACAAGAACAAGTAATCAATTACAAGTTTTGTCTCAATACTTTTTGAGCTTATATTAAATTCTTTTTATTCCATATGTCTGATTGAAGAACACAATTAACTTAGTTTTAAATCAATCAAGCATGTGTCATCTCTGTAGCAGACAACTCTGACAACATTGCATTTTAAGCATTTGCAGAATACACAAGTTTTATCATCATTCTTTTTGATTTGAAAATATTGATAACTTTACTTTGACATTATTTTTCATCAAACACTTCAATTTGACACATATCATACCAAACTGACAAAGACTTTAAGCGACAATGAATTCTATTAAATTAAAAAGACACTTACTCCAGTCATTAACAGAACAGTCCCTTTCAGAATACTTGTTGAGAACCATAGATTTATTCTTGATGGGTGCACAGTCTGTCTTTTAATCCGAGATAATCTTTGAACTTCTTCCAATGTGACACCCTGTCCAAACCCAATATCTGCAGTGGATTCTAAATCACTCACTGATCTTTTAACCTTCTCATGACCTCTGACCTTCACTATTGACTTTCCGTCAAATGTTGCCATAGCAACAAACTGACAAAGGTCACCATATACTCCATGAATACAATCACATCTATATTTAGTAACATCAAGCTGTGTGCATATACCACCATGCAGACAAGGTGAAGGTGAACACAGCTTTATTTCCTCTTCACATTTTTTACCTTTAAAACAAAATTTCTTGTTTACACAAAAGCACCTACAATGAAACCACCTTAACGACCTCGATTTTGAAGAGCCAAATTGTGACGTCATAAATCATACTCTATGTAAGAAATTGAAACTAAAGAGCCATTTTTTAAACTTAAAAATATTTTTTAGACACCAATCTTTACAGGTGCACTCTGTCCACAGAATGTCTGTAACAGAACTGTGACAGAATAGTAACAAACACCTGTATTGTAATGTAATGTAACAGTGTTGTATATATAATATATGTGTTTAGAGTAGTTTGCTCAATTAACTCAGTTGGTAGAGCAGTTGACTTGCAAGCAGAAGGTCGTGTGTTCAAGACCTGCATCAGGAACTTTATTTTCTGCCTCCTATTATAGTAATAATAAAATGAGTCTATGAATTATAACAAAATACTGTCTCAGTTAATTTCATTAATTGAATGTAATATTGCATCTTCTGAGTTGAATATCTTGACTCGTGTACCACATTTAAAATGAAGCAAGTCAGTTTTGACTATGTTGAAATGAGGTTTTATAAATTAAATAACATCAACTGACCTTTGAAACCTGGGGTGCATTCGCATTGATAATCATTCTCACCGTCAACGCATCTGCCGTCATGGAGACAGGGGTCAGGGTCACAATCATTGATATTCGTACTACAGTTGACTCCTACAAACCCTGACCTACATTCACATTTGTAACCATCAGCCATGTTTATACATGTGGCATTATTATCACAAGGTAACATCAAATCACAATTGTTGATATTTGTTTGACAATAAACACCTGTAAATATATATGATTTAATGATTAATATGATTCAACCAACATTTAGCTCAACAAATTTTTCATTCAACTCACATTAATCAATCTCAAACAGTTCATCTTTATTTAAGGATTTAAATGCCTTACCTAGGGATCTATTTTGTCAATAAGGAGCCAGGATAATTAGATCATATCGATACCAGGCCATTTTACAAGACTTGCAGACCTGTATTACAACTTACAAGTGTTACTAACATTTATGAATGTAGAAATGTCTCAGTAACATTCAACTTTGCTTCTAGAGCATTTTGACTACTTAAGAAAACACTTTACTTAAGACCAATTATAAATATACATATTGTCATACAGTGCTCTAATTGCACTGTCAGCTATGGATTATTTGAAACCATGGAATGTTCAAAAAAAAATTTATTTCTAATAATTTTGAACAAATGTCATATGATTTAAGGCTTCATTTACCATTCATTGTTATGTAGGTTCAAAGCAGCAGCCGTCTTAGCAAGTTTCATCTTTTCAGCAAGTTTTGTTATAGATTAAGGAATATATTATACATATTATGTGTACCTTCAAATCCAGATAAGCAGACACAAGTGAAGTTTTCATGCTCCTTAAAACATGATCCACCATTCATACAAGGATTAGGACTGCAATCATCTGTCCTTGTTTCACATACTTCTCCAGTGGTTCCTAAGGAAACAGGACAACAGTATATAAAGTTTTGAGATTAGTTTCAGAAAGCAACATTTTCATTGGTCAATTTCTATACTCAGTGATCAGAAAGCAGCATTGTCATTGGTCATATTTTATACTCAGTGATCAGAGAGCAGCATTTTCATTGGTCAATTTCTATACTAAGTGATCAGAAAGCAGCATTGTCATTGGTCAATTTCTATACTCAGTGATCAGAAAGCAGCATTGTCATTGGTCAATTTCTATACTAAGTGATCAGAAAGCAGCATTGTCATTGGTCAATTTCTATTCTAAGTGATCAGAACTAACCAATACAACCATCAATATTCATGTTCAGGCATTTATCACAATAATAAAATCTATGTATTAAAAATAAGCAATTTTATCCTGTATATAAAACTCAGTATGTATACACCATAGGCTACCCCAATTAATAGCATTAAATCAGAATTATTACATGTTGGTCAGACAACTATTGTTAGCTTGGTTGAGGTTTTACTATCAGCATGGGATAAAGTTTAAATTAAAGAGAATCACATGCAACAATTCAGTGCGGTGGTTTTATGTATCAGAAGATAAATGCAACCATTTCAACAAAACAAATCACTTTTTTAAACAAGGGAATAATTGGTGAGTTGAGATCACAGAATTCCAGGTTTATCAAAAGAATAACAGGATTAATTTTCATTCCTCAGCAACAACAATAAAGAGACACAGTCACTGACCAGTTACACAAAGACATGATACAGGTCCACCAACAGCTTCCACACAAGTCCCATTGTTCTTACAAGGTGATGTGGCACATTCCAAAATGTCTTCTACACAGCTATCTCCAGTCCAATATGGCGAACAGACACAAAGATATGTTCCAGGAAGATTTACACATTGCCCACCATTTTGACAAGGAGACAGGCTACATTCATTAACATCTGAGTCACATGTCTCTCCAGTCCAACCTTTTGCACACTGACATACTGACTCTGAAAAAAATTAGGTATGAAAATGCAAAATCCTACACTTGCCAAAGCTGAAAGGAGACATGAGATATGACTGGCTATAAAACAGCACAGCTGTATTTTGATTTGCTGATTTCGATACATTGAGATAGTACATCCATTGACATTTAAGCCATGTGAGTCTCTAGACCAATCATCAGCAAATTGACATACTGACAGAAAAAGTAAGATATTATATTGTTAATACTTGCCAAAGCTCAAAACAATACAAGAGATAGATGTCTCTTCTTAACTTGTACTCAAATATAGGAATCAGTGACATAGCCAGTAAATCCAGAGATCAAATAAGGTAAATCAGGTGTGCAAAAATTCATATTCCAAACACTTAAACAGAGCATTATTCCAAATCAAATTTGGTATATATATATTGGTAAATATAAGCAGTTTTACCTGATTCATTTTCCACACATGCCCCTCCATTGTGACAACCAGTGAGGATACAGCCATTTACATAAGTCTCGCACTGGGAACCAACATACAGGGAATCGCACAGACACTTATACCCGGCCTCGTAAAGATTCTCCAAACATGTTCCACCATTCCCACATGGAGCTGACTGACAGCTTGTTATTTTACCTTCACACCTGTCACCAAGGAAACCATTCTTACACTCGCACCTGAAGCCGGGTTCAAGTGCGAAATCAGTGATACATGTCGACTGGTGTAAGCATGGGTTAGGATAACAAACATCTGTCTGTACTTCACAATTCATTCCAGCATAGCCCTAAAATAAAGCTCTATAAAACTAATACAGTCTGTTAGCATTTATGTACATTTGACACTTTAGCTAACAATAATTCCTGTTTCACCTTCATCTCATAAGCAACTGCTTGCCAGTACTTATTTCAAATGTTATGTGAATCAAATTTGTGTTGAAAGATATGCTATCAAATAGATAAAGCTTGATAAGGTCAATGCAAATTGTTTGAAGTTGATGATTTTCAAACCCAGTGTTTAGATTTGAATGAAATCAGGAAATCAGGAAAAAAACAGAACAGTAAAGTACTTCAGAAAAATGGAATAGTTATTTCCCTTTGTTTTTAAACACCATTAGACAGGTATTAAAAATTGGCAACTATCATTTTAGATTTTCTGGTTACTTGCCCATAAGACAAGCTGAATTTTATGGACAATCTCAGCACCCTTATTTAGTCAACTTATTTACAGTACATTTGACAGTTTAGCTAATAACAGTTTCTTTAGGTGCCCAGGTCTAACCTGTTACACCCTCATAACAAGAGCAACTGCTTACCAGAACTTATTTCAAATGTTATGTGAATCAGATTTGAGTTGGATGATACGCTATCAAAGATAAAGTATGTCTTGCCAAAAACGACCTCTCCGTCAACAGACTGAGTAACTGGATTTAAATCAAAAAGACTGTGAAAAGTTATGCAATCCATTTCATACAAGAGCATAAGACATGTACCCTGGGAATTTTGACAGTGATGTCCTAAATAGAGTACTGTCTTATATTAATTACATTACAGTAAAACCTAAAATAGCAACCACCTCAATATTACTATCACCTTGTTACACTGATCCCTTGTTTTTGGATTGCAGGCTTTCAATAACTTCCCAATAATTCAACTTGATAATGAAACCGCCTCATTATTACGACTGATTTTTTGGGTCCCAAAGGTGGTCTCATTATCGAGGTTTTACTGTATCTATATATTTGGAATGGTAGAGTACCATGAAAACCTCATTGCATGACAAATCCAACAAGGTGTATGTGTACTCTAAATCTAATCCAATATGGTCTTGGTTATAAAAATACGTCAAAAATGACTAAATAAATCTCCACTGCAGAAGAGTTTACCTCAGAACATTGACATTTGTATCTGTCCTCATCATGAACACAGGTAGCTGAGTTAAGACATGGATCACTTATACAGGCATCAATAATGTTCTCACATTGTGAGCCAATCCTACCGGGTGGACAATCACATCTGTAATTATATTAATCAATCAATTTGTCAGCAGGATGGAAATATTTTGTTTAGTCAATGGAAGTAACTGTGATGTACGTAGATGTACAAATGTATATATCTGAACACGGACTTTGCATTTAGTCACAAGTCAAAAGCTGAAGTAGGTTCTTGAAGGGACTTGCGCTAATTTGAATGGAACAAGTCCCCATTGCTCGCAGCCTTAGAAATGTCATACAAACATGTATAAGTCTCCATATATGTGAAGGATAAATCATCAAGCGCTTTGGTCTGTGAAAGTTTTTTTTTCCAAAAAAACAGTTACCTGAAGTCATTCACCAGATCTGTGCACACCTGATACGACTCACACACTGCTCCGATACAGTCATCAATGTCATTCTGACAGTGAAAACCCTCAAAGCCTGAAGAACACATACAGGTATATCCATCCCCATTTGGATCCTCTGTACAAGTGGCCCCGTTCTGACAGGGTCCTGATGCACAAGTCTTCTTTACTTGTTTCTCACACCGGCTCCCTTCTCTACCTACAATAGTATTTAATCAAAGAAAACATTTATCGAATAACTCAACAAATGAGCAAGTGATTTTAAACACACAATATAAAGTTAACATACCTGTAAGTTAATAACTTTACATTTTCATTATTGAGTCATACGCTAAATACAGAGTTATTGAAAACATTTTCAGTAAATCAGATTTGTTAAGTAATTTGACCCAGGGATGTCATCATCTTCAACCAAAAGAGTGATAGATGAAGCTTTTAGACTATACTAGGCTGAAATTATTTTACCCTAATCTTGTTTCAAGCTAGAAGATGTCAGTTTCTTGAAGAACTTATGATATTGTGAATGTAAAAATCTCAACAAATAAGTCATTACCTTCCCCCTTAATCCTGACAAGAAATCCAAAACTTACCTGGCATACAGTAACATTCATAACCATTCAATTTATCAATACATGTACCATTACCAGTACATGGTGTTGAATCACATTCATTTAATTCTGTTTCACAATGGTTGCCATAGTAACCAGGAGTACAAAAACATTGGTATCCACCTGAAACAGTATAAAATAATAAATTTAATTTGTAGCCGGTCAGTAAAATATTAAATTAGGCCTAAACAATTAAATAAAATAAAACAACATTATATGGTCAAAGTCTAGAATGTATGAACATTAAACACATGAATCAGCAAGAAGAAATACCATACTTGTCCCATTTTAGGCAATTATTGTACAAAGCATAATCATTTAATCAATGCCTGCAACTCCTTTTTACATGCTATAATGTTAACTATCAATATGACCAATGTCAAATATATAATAAAACAAGAAAACTATTAACGCCTTCACTGGGACCATTTAATTTGGATAATATTAAGGTGGTTACCAAGGAAACACTGATAACCAGTACAAAAATAACTGGTCTTCATATTGAAGAGATTGTTTCACTTTCACTGTGTACCCTAAATTTTGGGAACATAATAATAAGGGAATAAAATGGGAATATAATAATAAGGTACCATCTTGAACATCTTCACAAAGTGCATCTATACTACACGGATTTTCGCTGACACAATACCGCTTGACTGCTTCACATCTGGTTCCCATATGATGTTCACCACATACACAATGAAAACCTTCAACAACCTTAACACAGGTACCATCATTAAAACAAGGGTTTGGTTGACACAGATCAATCAAGTTCTCACATAATTCACCTGTATATCTGTAAATTTAATTTGAACTTATCATGTTTCTCACACATGATTAAAGTAATTTCAAGCATAAAGCTGAATAATGTTTGTGTACTTAAGAAAAATTGACAAAAGATAATATCTGTACACCGTCATTAGAACATGTTCTGAATATCAGGTATAAAATCAATCAAAAACACTTACGCTTCTAAATGACTTGTCTCCCCTGCCTATAGCAAAATTGAGCCAAAAGACAAACAAGAAAGACAACTCCCTAATTCATGCATTCAAAACAATTCAAATTCTAGAAGGTATATTAAACATTATAATATTATGCAGTGTTAACTTTTACTGTGCAAATATAACAATCAAGGGTTACTGGAATGAATATCAAGCTGAGCCCCTAAAAATCAAAGTGTTCTTTGGGCACTGGAGTCAACCCACTGAATTTATGAATGTATATTTACCCTGAATTACATAAGCAGGTAAATGTTTGATTAGAGTTGTCCTCGACACAAGTGGCTTCATTCTGACATGGACTGTCAACGCATGACTCAGCAGTTGTTTGGTACACACAACAACCTAGAAACAGAGGAATATGAAGATAAAGGCACAGCCCTCAGCCATGTTGATGCTTATAGTAAATTAGTCTATTTGTTCCAATTAGGAACCATTTTAAGACATGTTGCAGAAAAAATATAATTTAACTGTAATCATACCATGACAATGTGATGAATGTATTTATTTAATATTTGGTTCTCAAAAAATTGATTTTTTAACAAATCCAATCCTCGACTCTCGGGCCAAATCAGTAATCTTGTGGAATTTTATCTAAACACCTCAAAGCTGAATCACAGTCAGTGCATCAAGACTTCTCCGTATCTATTATTCATCAATTAACATGAGTCATTAATTCAGTTACAATCACAAGAATAAAATCACAATCAATGACAGAATCAACATGAACAGCAGTTTTAACCATTTTATTTTGTTCTACAATAGACAAAAAATGAACTTTTTTTGGAAAAAAAATATCGACTTTGGACAAGGATTCCAAAAACATGAAAGGATGAGACATGAGAAAATTTAGATGTGTTCCTTCATAGAAGATATTTGGAAAAAGGAAAAGATTGTGGATAAAATTTGCGAGATCATGTAGATACTGAATGTTTGATTTACCAATTAACAGAACTAGTCCACGAAAAATCTGAACACTGTGACCTCCATCCATAAATTTTTCCATCACCGCATAAATCATATGTTCAACATTATTCCCTGAAAAATAGACAAAAAAAGGGTGCAAATTTTTCTTTGATTTACATCAGCAGAATAGTAACCAGTCAAAGGTGAAGTACATCATGTTTAATTTGTAACTCAATCTCCTGAAATTAAAATGAATGGTATGTGTATATACTATTGCCAGTCACACCTTTGAAAGTAATTTTTGCAGTTATTTTGAACTCCAGTTAAAATCAGTATGAGAATATTAACAATTAAATAGCCATGAAAAAGAGTCGTGAACATTGTAATTATGATGTGAATACTTTCTCAATGTAGCATGTATAAATTATGACAATGATAACCAAATTCTGACCTGTGCTTGCAGTCACCACTGAATAAAGGCCACCCTGTAAATAAAGGCCATATTTCGAAAAACCATCATTGATTATTTAGAACAAATTGACCTCTGAATAAAGACCACCTGTCAATAAAGGCCACATTTTGTCCTAAGGATGGCCCTTACTTTTTACTAATTTATTTTAGCCCAATTGTGAAACAAGCAATTTTGCTTATATTAATTTCACTTGAGTCCACTTCCAAAACACTACAACAATACTGTGTCCGATCCAGATTGTGAAGTTCGTGTTGGTAAAGTTCAATAAAAATCAAGCAAGTTGTTTCGGGGAAGAAGCACACACATGACCATGTCTTCAGAAAGACAAACAGATGGCCAGACAGACAGATGGCAAGACAGAGAGACAGACATGTGGTGTAACATCTAATCATTAAAAAAGTATTTCAAAATTATTGAAACTAATGAAACAGCAAAACAAATACATATAAAATAATACGAATGTAATAGGAGGCAGAAAATAAAGTTCCCGATTTGGGGGCTCGAACCCGCGACCTTCTGCTTGCAAGTCAGCTGCTCTACCAAGTGAGCTAATGCGGCAGAGGGGCATATAAACTACTATAAACAAACATATATACAACACTGTTACATGAATAATGTCCTATTCTCAAAACGTATCTTTGATACATTTTATAAACACAAAACCTTACCTTAAAAGAATCACCAAGTAAATATCCAGTACTTATAACATGTCTTGTAATATTATCAAAATAGACAAAATCGCATAAAGTTTAGTCATTATACGTTCTTACAACCCGGAGGCCTAACAAACAACAAACAAACTGTCACATGATGTTCTGTTGTAGACAGATTATTACTTTAAGTACAAACTGTACCATCTGTTTAATGTAAAGATACATCGGGACATATCTGACTTAGAAAACAACAAAATCAATGACCGACTCACTCACTAGATCAATCTTAGACAATCATCCCTTGAGACTTGTGTAGATAAATCAATACAACACAGGTGTGGAAATCACCCGATGTCCTTGGTATAAATAAATACCAAACTTTGGCCAATTAAAGCTTATATTGGGAGTATAATATGAATGATTAGTTTTTACAGTGTAAATGATGGATAAATAAGACACAGAAAGTTGAGAATATTACCTAAATCAACCTCTATACAAAAGTGTGTAATCAAATAATGCACACAATTGATAAATGATGTCAAATACACACCTTGTCAACATACAGAATGCTCTCTGAATACAGCATCCACCTG
Organism: Lutraria rhynchaena; assembly: GCA_008271625.1. Classification (NCBI taxonomy): domain Eukaryota; kingdom Metazoa; phylum Mollusca; class Bivalvia; order Venerida; family Mactridae; genus Lutraria; species Lutraria rhynchaena. Next base: position 9,844,025 of record VIBL01000001.1, on the reverse strand, counting down.
GCTGTGAAACTGTGTTTGTGAACCAGTCTGAGAATACTGCAATACCATTGGTCAATTTTGTGATGGAGCCCACAATCAACCAATCAAATGGGAGAGTTTTGAGACTGGTCTCCATGTCCAATTTCATGAACTCATATTTAACTGTACAGTCGAACCTCTCAAATCTAAACTTTTCCACTCTGGAATCCTCTCAATACCGATATGTCAGATGGTCCCAAGTTTTTACTACAATTAATGTATTTAATGCTAAAAAATTTTGCAATTCGGAACCTTTGTATTCCCAAATATTTTAGTTTGTTGAACAAGATTGGATTAGAAAGGTTCCACTGTATTTATTGAAAAGAAAATTACACCAATATTGAATAACATACTCACATTTTGCACCAGCTTGTTTCTAAGATGTGGTGTTTGTAAAAGGAAAAAATCAATTACACAATATAATTACTGGGGTTACAAATGTTAGAAGAAGTATACAGTGACTTTGTGAATATTGTAATATTTGCGTACAAAAACAACACAGTAAGTAATTTAACAGACACATGCTTTCAGTCATTGATTACAGAGTACATTATAAGCTTAACAGAGCTAGATTGAGCTAGTTTTATAAGTTTTGAATTGACATTTTTTACATTCTAAGTTCAGATTTTTTTGGAAACTGGGATAATTCTATACATGGCAGACAGCATTTTAGCAAGAATGAATGGTCAACCATTTTGCTGTGTAAAGCAGAATGCTAAAGATTTTATTTACCCAATGTTTTGTCTGAATAAGTAAAGTAACAACAAACAATATATTTTCAGGTTCTGTAACATGTTCAGACATCTGACCAGCCTGCCTATATAAGGCAAAGAAAACAAAAAATGTTTGCACTAATACCCCCCCCCCCCCAAAAAAAGGTTGGTAAGTTTGCACAACTTTTTTTAACATGTTTTTTTTTTTAAGTTCAGACATACAGATCAAATGAAAATATCAGTAAAAAAATTGATCAAGACTGAAAAAAAAGTCGAGGGTTGACAGAAAAAAATAAGGTCAGTCTTGTTAGTGGAAACTAGGAACATTTTATTTAATGCCTTACTACACAGACTTTTTTTAACTATTCAATCTTATTTTGTAAGCAAGTCACAACTTCCCCTTATAAAATGTGGACCTTGGTCAAAGTTTATGGAAAACAGATAGACCTGAATTACCCAACACAATAACATTCAAAAGTTGATCTTGAAAAATGTAGATCGAAGCAGCCACTGACAGCTAAGTTCACATTATATGTTCAAAAATCATGATAAAAAGACACAAATATCTATAATGTTTATGGTAAAATGTACAAAAATCAATTCAAAACCTAAATGAAAACATGATATTAAAAGTAAACAATACCAAAAAACATCATAAAAATTTATACTCACTTCAAATAATTATCATATCCACACAACACTTAAAATAATTGACAAACAGCAAAATCCCATTCACGCAAAAAACAAGATCCTTTGCAACAACAGTGTCCATCAGACCACCACAACTAGTAATGGTTCACTAAACCTTAGAGTGACAATCACAGCTCTCCTTCATTGATCTGTGTCCAGTTGTAACACAGGCAATCTACATCCCATACCAAACAATGTGCGGCAATAAAACACAGAAATTCCCTGATCACATTTTAGGATTTCTATGTCAACCAACTACCGTAGATCAGCTGATATTTCTGACAGGTTTATTTTTCAATTAAAATTCAAATACAGACTGTTTTGACAAATCAGAAAAAAATGCTAATTTTATATGACATGACAAATACAAGCCCCTGGTTCTGTCAAGGTTTACATTCTGATGAAGTAAAATTATCATCACAAAAAATGATGTTAAAAAAGTTGTTAAGACAATTTTTAACCACCTACAGTACACCAGTTTGGACCAACAGCTAACCTGGAAATGTGTTCAGAGTTCATATGTATATTATTCCAAATAATTTCAGCTTTAAAAATTCTTCAGTCTGGAGCAAAAATGTATATTTTGTACAAGGCTGCCTGATTTTTTTCCAGGCAAGTCAGATACATACAACAAACTCTGTATTTTGTCAATTTGTCTTGAATTAATCTCATACAGTGCCTGAAAATAATACATTAATTTGTACGGTTTTTGATATATTTTCTATCCATTTACAAAATTACAACAAAGAACCAGAACAATACAGTGCAACCTCTCCAGAGCGGCCCTCCTTTGAACAACAACCTCCCTTCAACAACAGCATGCTTTTCCCCACTGTTCGATTTGACTATTTATTTAACCTCTCTAGAGCGGCAACCTCTCAACAACGATATAATTTTGCGTCTCCCAAAGAGTGTTGCTTTGGAGAGGTTGCACTGTACATGATAACAAGACAGCCCGCAGTGGGATATAGCTTCATAAAGGCAATTAAGGTACAAACCGATGTACTTTTTCACGCAACTGAAAAAAGTGCCAGGTGGTTGCTGGACCCTTCATGTGAGCCTAAACCATTACTTGAACTCATTACAGTCACCCAGGGACTCAGTGATATCGAGTCCCCAAGTCACCTAGTGACAGTGCAAAATGGTCACTATTTAGCAAACATTTATAGAATAGATGCCAACTGTGCATAATATCAGTGGCATAGTTGGCTCTCTATTCATGTGGATTCATAATTATGCTAGGGGGAATCCAGGGACATATGTCCCCCCCCAAAAAAAAATTGAAAGGTAAACTTTGAATGAAAAAAAATTGTCAAAATAATGTGTGTTCACTCATACACTCGTGTACAGGCAGCTATGTGCCTTATAATAACTACATTTCTCGATCCTCTTCTTATGATGGCCTTTGCTCACAGGTCTGGCTGTTCCGATGATTTAGCAGTCTAAAAAATGTACTTGACGCTAAGAATTCCAGAGATGTGTTCATTAAATGAAATTTTGTTATTCATCTGAGCTAGAAATGGTGCCAACTATTAATGCATTTCATTTCAATCAAATATACATATATACAGAATCTGCATTATCTACTGATTCTTTTTACATAAGAGAAATAACAGCCAACCATAATTAATTAACTTCTCAATGACTGCATGTTCTTGCAGGAGCATACCCAGGCTGAATTGAAGTGGATTCAAGAATAATATGTTCTGAAAGTAGGTAGTTTAACCCCTTTCAGTCAAGAATTTTATTGCTTTTATTTTCATATTAAAATCATTTTACCATCCCTAAATAATTGATACCACATATTATTGTTTTTATTTTAGTATTATTATTTTTTTTTGAAAAATGATGTGGACTCAGCAGTGTACTTGCATATAGGCAGATATGAGCCTGTCTTGTTTTCTCTTGAGAGAACAGACATCAGTAAGAACTTCACCATTGTCAATAACGGCAGATTATCAGCAGATTTGGTTGGGGATGGGGAATCTAATCCCATAAATCTTTTTCTTCCACCTTATAAGCTAGGAAGCTTACTAGATAAGTAGTACTGTAGAAGTGGATCTAGCTTTATGTCAGCACTGGATATTAACTAATTAGATCAGGGATTCGGTAGTGTCCCTGACTAGATAGATCAATCACTTTTTAATTTCGTATGTGTACCAAGTTTTATAACGCATTCATGTATTTAATACCGTATCCGAATTCTTGGGAAAATTTTATAACAACATTTGACCACTAACTTCTAGTGGGCCCCGCGAGCTGAAAAGTGTTGTTATCAAGTCTGATTCTGCGAACATGGTATCTCACTCTAGTGTGTAAATCTTACACCACCAATAACGGTTGATAATCAGAACAATATTAACGAGCGACACGCAAATTTGCAATAAATAATGTTGAATTATTAATCAATATTATCAGTACTGAAAATAATTACAATCAATTACCATGCTCGGAAATCCCGAACGCACCGCGTTCATACTACAAGTCACGTGACGATCACGCTAAAGTTCCGTTCTTTAAATGATCCGCTCCCTAAGCGCCAAAATTCGGAGCTGCAGGCGCGACTTGCATCGCACGAACGAAATGAAAACGCAATATTTACATAATTATTCTGAGTCTGCCTCGCTCCGAACAGTCACGTAAATTGCCGGACAGTCAGTCAGGTTCGTCTGCAATTGCAATAGGCAGACAAAGGGAGACAATCGGACTAAACAAGTAACGGGTCAGATTGGCAATTATTAATACGTAAATAATTAATTTGTTTTCGATTTCCGATAAATATCAACTTCTTGACATTGATTTGTGTTTGTAAACATCTTAACCTCGCCAAATTATCGATCTGTGGAAAAATCTGTTGCTATAACATTGAATTGTAGAAGAAAAATGGAAGCTAGATGACTCGTGCCGTAATATACATTTATCTATCCATATAAGACAATGATCTGAGGGATGGTATTGTGATTAATGCAAGATTCTTTTTATGTACTGATATGTACAATATATGGATTATTTATTTAGACATAATACAACTGTCTTAGTTGAAATATTGCGCATAAGTTTGGCTGTGGATGTACAAATTAAGAGTTCAGTGGTGTATTTTGGAATACAATTGTAGCATATTTTAGGTTTGTATAATATACATGTTTAGATTATTATAACCATTATAAATGTTAGTTCAACCAATTAGACAATTTAAAAAAGCTAGATCTTTTTTATTGGGCTCAGTCCTGCTCAGAGGATAAGATTAATTCACTTTTTTTTAAATTTTAAACAAGCCACTTGAAGAGCTGGATTACTAAGGTTACATACCAGTATATATACATGATCATCATAGGCGAATTTCTTTTACATTTATATATATTTTCATGTAAATATCATATTTCATGACAGAAAAAAACTTTGCTTGGGCAATTTTAAAGGGGGGGGGGGCGTACACTGGGACTCTGCCCCCCTGGATCCGCCTATGCTCATAGCAAAGAAGTTATTTATTTTCTTTGCTTTTTCCGAACCATGTTTTCCACATTTTTTCAGTGACTATATGAGAACAACTAAGAACACTAAAAGAATAAATGACTTGAGTTTTCCGGACAATTTTAGTGTTAGCTGTGTCTGTGAGCTATATATGCAGTAATTACTGGTTTTGAAGGAATATTGAATGCTTATTTCATTAATTTTAAAAGAAATTGGGCACCACTTTACTAATAGGCAGCTACGTACCAATGTGAAATGTTGCTAGCATGTTTCATTAAAGTAATTGATGGCATAAAAATTTTGAATCCATGATAATTTTATCTTTCATTTTAGGTTGTTAATCACAAATACCAGAAAACTAACCTGTACTGGTCTGCAGTTCAGCTGATAGAACCAGTGCATTGTGTATGTTCCACAATGACATTATAACTTTGGATTTTTAGTTTCCACAATCATGTGGTTATACTGTAAATCTCTTGCGTGCTAGTGGGTTGGTACGGTTTGTATCCCTAGAGCCTTCCTAGAGTCAATGTTCCATACATGATTAAAATAGTGCTGAAATATCACATAGTGAAATCAAACTGAAAGAAACAAAAACACATTTTATGTCATGTAAAAATTTCCGATTCTTTTTTATGTGTTTTTTCTCTTTCAGATCTTTAATAGAGAATTATTAGATTTCATTTACTTGCTGATAAGGAAGACTATAATCAAGATGAGCAGTTTACGAAGTCGGTCGAGTTCTCGGACTATGTCCTCAAGTGTACGTCAGTTACAAGACATGTTAAATATACATTTGAACACGTCAGAAAAAGCCGACTTTTTGGAAGTGTTGAATCAATTTCATATTAATCGAGATGTTCCACTGTTTGTAAAAAATCTTAAACTGCTACTTAATTCTCCTGCCAAGCAACAGTTGTTTCCACTGATTAAAAAGGTCATTCCAAAAATTGACCTTGAGGAATTTGAACAATGTTTAAAACCCGGAAGCAGAAAATTTGATACTATGCCTGCAAAACAATCAAAGAAGCTCCAAAGGTCAAGGCCACCATTGAGTTCAGCTACAGTTTCATCAAAATCAATGATTCCCAAGTCAAAAAAGCGGAAGAAAGAAAAAAGCGGCACAACTCGATCACGTAATACAAGTGAAAGTTCAAACACATCTAAGAGTTTCCAATCAGTAAAAAGTATACAAAAGGACACCAGAATGGACTTTAAGTCCATAAGAATGCAATCAGACCCCTCTGGACGTGGGTTTGGGTTCAGCATAAGAGGTGGTGCAGAATTTGGTATTGGTATTTATGTGTCTACAATAGAAGATGATGGTATGGCACAAAAACATGGACTTACAACTGGGGACCGCCTCGTTGAGGTCAACGATGTTGCTTTTGATAAAATAACTCACCATGAGGCTGCCAAAGTAAGTAACCCATGGTTTGAATTCTTTAAAGTGGGGATTTTCACTAGCCATGAAACCTTATCCACTGTGTAAAAGTATTGAACAGCATGCAGGGATTTTTTCATTGGTAGGAGAAGAGGCCTTTCTTAAATTTGAGGGAAAAATAACATGGTATTTTTGCCAAAGGGGAAGAAAAAGCTCGATGTAAACTTAATTTCAGGGGGAACTGCATGATTTTAAAGATTTTTCCTGATGGGAGATGCCTACTAACAGCCCCTGCTATAGATCGAAAAAGCCCAGACATGTGTATAAATCTTAAGTTTAAACAACAGATAAATTCAACCAATATTTTGAACATTATGACTAATGCTACCCAGTGATTTTTTTTCTTTTGAATGGCCTGGCATTAATAGTTGCTTTGGTGTAGTAAGTATAATGTACTATAAATATCAAGAAACTAGAGTGATAGTAAGTCCAATAAATTATTACTGAGTCTTAATAACTTTGGAGTAGAAATATTTCTCTCTTGGGAACAATTTCTTTGTTGCTTAAGTTATGAACACAACTGATGAAATATGTTTAGCTGTTTGCTGTTCAATTAGCTCAGTTGGTACAGAGGAGGACTGTGCATTGAAACGTCATGGATATGAGACCTGGACCAAATAATGTGTCTCCCTGGCAGTTCGGCTAAAAATGTGTAAAGTGATCACCGTAGATAAAAAAATGCTGTTAATAATCATATAAAATCCAGAAAAAATCATTCAGTTTAGCCATTTAGACTTTTACAGTCTGTTGATATACATGTAGTACACAGCTCTGTTATATAAAACTATCAGAAAAGGGCTGTACACCCTATATGATTACTTACTTCTACTATGTAATTACCTAAAGAATTAGTCAGTGGTTGCCAGAGTTTGTTATGCTACATGACAAAAATCCTCAGACAAGTCAAAAACTTCAAACTTTGACAAAAGTCAAAATTGCTTTGTGTTAGGAAAAAACTGTCAAACTTCTTATTTTATATATTGATTAGCAGAGGGGGATGAGAATACATCTACATGTATGTATTTTTTTGTCCTTATATAAAAATTCACTCTTATGATCTAAACTAGCCTAACCTCACCTAACCTAGCTTCACCTGACAACATAACGTACCAATATTCTTTATTTGGTATGATATTGTTTAGCATATATATAGCAATCGATACAAATACATTGGGAAAAGGGGTAAACATGTTACAAGCAACTTAACAATATACAATTTAATTTTAAACAATTTATATTTTAAATATTTTTTGCAGATAATCAAATCAAGCTCAACCCTTGCCATGAAGATAAACAGGGTTGGAAGGATACCAGGATCATTTGTGGTACATCAGATGTATCAGTGGGTGAACGAGTTTGGCCGCGCAGTATCCCCACCCCCTGAAAACCAACACTTGCGGGAAATTAGTTCTGGTGGTCCTAAGTCTGGATTTCACATCCTGCAAGGAGCTGATGAAAGAAAAGTACCGTTACTTTGATGTATAGATTGTCAATTATGATCAATTCATTCTATTCGGTTGTATTAACATGACCAAATCGTGTACCATTTGTTTGCTGTCTTTCCATTGGTCAGCGTAACAAAATGCTCAGAACCATCTAACCAATCAGGGCTTGAGATAAAAGATTTTGAGACTGTAATCTTTAAATAAATTTATGATCTCTCCAAATCTCTTTCTAATGACCACCTAATAACAGTAAACCTTACTTAATGACCACCTCAGTGTTAAGACCATGTCATCATAAGGTCCAAAAGTTTTAGGTCTGTTTCAGATATTGCCGCTGATATTTCAATTTGATTATGATACCACATCAACACTTAAATCAATGCATCATGTCCCAAAGGTGGTCTTAATATCGGGGTTTTACTGTAGAATTTAATTCATTAAAATATCTTTTGAATTGCCACAAACATTTACAGTGAAATTAGCCTTAAGTAACCACTCTAGTGAGAATGAAAGTATGGTCTCTGAAGACAGATGGTCTCTTAACTAAGGATTGAAGTTACATACTAGGAAATAATACAAAACCATGTAGAATTTTGTACATTTAATTAGACAATTACTAAACACAAAAATTATTCATAAAAATTAAAAAAAAACATTTATTTATAGATTTCTATGAGTATTGAGAAAGAGGAGAACCTTGGTGTTATGATACGAGGTGGGAGAGAATTTGGACTTGGTATCTACGTGTCCGGAGTCGACCCTCTCTCTGTGGCAGATAAATCTGGAATGAAGGTAATGATAAAATCAATCTACAATAAATTTACGTATGCCTTGAATTTGAATCAATGAAAATCATTTGTATATAGCTTGAATTCAGTTTCAATGCTCGAAGTAGAATCTTTTTTTTTTCAACCTCAAATTTTGTACGTGTTTTAGTTTATATATAAAATTGATCTTGCTATCATGATGTTTTGCATTGTTTAATACAATACATATACATGTATAGAATGTATTCTTGCCATTATATGGTGTATAGATATGCATGTTTTTTTTAACATGTCATGCCCCTTAAATTTGATTCTGTGACTTAATACAAAAAATGTGCTGATTTGAAATTCATGTGGAATTGAAGACATTAAAGAGTAAGGCCTGAACAAAGTAGTTATGTTTCTGGTTACCCAGGTGACTCCATTTTTTGGAGCCAACACTAAAGTTCCCAACAGCAAATTCCAACAAAAATAGTACAAAAGTACAAAAATATTTTGGGACAAATTGTGCCACTGAAGTATGAATGATAAGTTTAGAAAAAATAAGCAAAAAATAGATTTACAACCTACCTACCTAATTTTTGTTTTAGTCAAGTGACTGGAAACACAAGCTCTTTTCTCTGGCCTTAACAAAACTTGTTTTTATGTGATATTATACTTATTACTTTGAAAAATGGAAGGAGGAATATAGCAGTACTGTATAGTTACAGCATTTATATAAATAAATTGTTTGTGATAGTGCCAATATGATTAGCTCAGTTGGTAGAACATCTGACATGCAAACGGGAGGTACTTTGATTTTCGTCTTCTTGATATATTATATTACTTACAGGTTGGAGATCAAATTTTAGATGTGAATGGGGTCAGCTTTCTCGATATTACTCACCCAGATGCTGTACAAGTGTTGAAGACATCAAAGCACCTCATGTGTACAATCAAAGATGTTGGGAAGTTGCCCTATGGAAGGTTCGTGTAACCCGGCACACACACACTTTTTATTAGCTAAATGGGACATTTTGTTCCTTCTTAAGTAAATGCCCATGTATGGTTCTATGGTTGTATACATACAGCGAAACCTCGCTAAGTGACCACCTCAACAATACAACCTCCTCATAACAATCACTATTTACTTTATTTACTTTATTTACCTTATTTCCTCTTTATTTCAAATTGATGATAAGACCACATCAATTTAAGGACCATTTTTTGGGGTCACAATATAATGGTCTTAAAATGGAGTTTTTCCTGTGTCCGTCATTTTCATACCCTTGCAAAGAAAACCACGATATTTTCTAGCTATTTGATGGACTGATGGTCAAATTGGGAGGACAAAATGATCAGTCCCATATTGAAAGTCTTAATATTGAAATAAATGGACAAACGTTTCATAGATAGACAAACCAGATTTGATCAATGGATTGATCATTTGACCAATCCGACCAACGAACTAACTGATAAACAGCTTGATGCAAAGCCAGTTATTGTACCTCCCTCTTAATCATGTTGTCTTGAAGTACACTCTAAAATGTTAAATATGAATTACATGTATAATCAATTAATTAGAATAAAAAGGGAAACTAATAAGCTTCTCATTTTTATAGGAATTTTCATCCAATTGTTATTTTTTTAGGCCTTGCTAGAATTAGATTTTAGTGTGTGGATATAATATGTTTTTTGTATGATACAGTCAAACCTTTGAACAAAGGCCACCCTTGGGAAAGACAAAATGTGGCCTTTATTGACGGATGACCTTTATTCCAAGGTCAGTTTGTTCTAAATAATCATAGAAAGTTTTTAAAGAATAGCCTATATTCACACGGTGGTCCTTATTCGGAGGTGGCTGCAAACATAGGTTTGCCTGTACTTGCACAATAGTGAAAATGAAAGTTTTATCTTGTAGAACAAAAATTGATCAGACTAGTTGGGTTAGTAATGAACTACAGAGGAAACGACACAACAGCCAGTATGTATCCATGTTCAATTATACATAACCTTCTCTTCTAACTACATGGTGTTACCAATTATTGTTTGACCCCTAAACTCCATACCATCTTTTTTATCATTAACTTGAACTATATTTGACATATATGCACAGTATATAACCTTTCAAAACTGGGCTCGTGGAAAACTGTATTTCTCTCAAAATTGGATTATTTTTCCATTCTTTTTATAATCAATAGTTCTCTGAAAACTGGAATTCTCAGAAAACCTGACTTTTGGCCCAGTCCAGAAGGAGTTTGGTTTTCATGGGATATACTGTAATTTGTTATGCGTTGTTTAATCTACTATATTCTGATTTACCCTCTTAAATCTGCTGTATTGTATTTTGCTATTTGTCAAATGCATGTGTTTGCATAGAATTGTATGTTGAAATAAGATTATTTTAAGCACTTTAACTTCATTCCAGTTAGGGTCACTAGCACAATTGTTTTTAATCAATTCGCTTATTTTTATATTCTTTCAAAAATTGCAGGTCTAATGACCATGCAATATCTCCCAACAAAACATCATTTGCAGAAATGTTGTTTTTTTTTTCAGAAATTCTGACAGCACAATGACCAGGACAAGTTCCAGAGTAAGGGAAAATGTTCATGTTCAACATTACGCATTTAACATTTAAATGGTCCATTCTTCAACAAAGGTTGCTTGTAGGAGCCCAATAAATTTAATGTTCATCGTTTCTATTATTGTTCTACTTTGCTGGATTTTAGTCCAATGTTTTTACTCTTTTAAAAGAAGTTTAAAAGTAAATGAGGAAAATCTCTCTGCTAAGTCACTACAAAGGTTTTAGGTGCATGCATGACACAAGCAAGAGTTGATATCTTTTATTATGATTTTCTCACCTGTTTATTTTAATTGGATTTAACTGAAATCGAAATATCATATAGTTTAACAAACCAGCAAGTATTTGGTAAGTTTTTATCATTATCTAAGAAAATGAATAATATCTTTTCTTGAGATTTCATTTTGATTGTAGGTATAAAGCATGAATCAATTTGTTCCAGCTATAATAGAATTGTTAATTAATTTTTACTGTTTTTTTTACCCAGAGTTCCATGTTCCGCAAAGGGATTGGTTCCCAGCTCATGTATAACACAGCTATAAGCACAAAATGGGACACTATAGAGAACCAAGCTGTAGAGTTATTGAATGAAGGAGAACAAGGGACATTGAGGTATTATTTGAACGAATATCAAGCTGGATTTATCACTGTTGATGGGTTAGTGATGGCTTCGTTTGAACTGTTGAATACTCAAGCCAAGGTGAGGAGCTTTTACAAAATTTTGCAGTTTGTGACTTATTCAGAAAGTTTCTTTTAAATGTTTGATCTCAGTTTCTCAACCGTATTTCATATATTATTATTAACCGTATTATAAGAGTAGCTTTCACTTGGTTCTTCTAACCAGTGGCATTGATTTACCGATCATTACCAACTGATCTGTTCCTATACATATGGCACTCAATCAGGCGAATTCCCCTCCTGATTGAATGTAACCACTTTTAATTTGGAGAAACATTAACCTCATAGGGACACAAACCTCTTGATGAAGAGTCCACAGAAATAATGTGAAAACTCAGGATTATATTTTCTGTGTACTTGTACAAGTATTTGCGATACTTCCTCCACGACCATTTTTTAAATTTTGTCATATTATTTGCATACTGTTGTTTCTATGGTTACAGATGCGCATGATGCCAGAAATCAGAAATTGGGTTCGATCGCATGATCTGGACAAGTTTGATATGCTCTTGGATAGAAGAGAGGTAAGTGTTTCTTTTTGTCTCGATGGTACAACATCAAGATAATTTATTTGCTTTAAAAATTAAAACAACTTATTTTATCTGGGGTTATTTTATTTGTATGAATGTAATTGTTTCTCTGCAGACTTTGTTTATTGCACTAGTAGTGAAACCCTGAATTTATTGAGACTTGAGACTTATTTAAGAGCTCCAATAGAAATCATATGTCAAACCACTTGATTGTCTCATCATTGAAAACTTGCGCAATGAGTTCATAGAATACTGTATCACTTGTTGAAAGTCATTCATTTGTTTATTCATTTATTTAAAATTGTCTCAGGTTTACAGAATTTGTTTATATTTTTATTTATCTTCAGGCACAGGAGAGGCAAATTGTCAAAGGTTTCCATGGATACAGTACAGATGATGAGACGGGGCACAATTTCCGACTACAGAAGGTCAGTTATTAATCTGTTTTTTTTTCTCTGTCACATGATACTAAATTTGCCTGTCTCATTCAAAATTTTTAATACTTGAGGTGTTGGTTACCCTCTACTCTGTGAAACTGTTACTCTTTTCTCATTTTGGATACAAAGAATACACACTGAATAAAATTGAAAGTTTGTCTGACCTAAGTTGAGTGAAAGTCACTGTCTTTTGATAGTTTGTGCATTGGTTAGCTGGATATAGCAAACTTACTTATTTTTAATGACTTTTAATCTCTTCTTCTCAGTCAAGGGTAAGGTCTGCTCCTACGTCTCGTGCAGCCACACTCCGAGAGAAATCTACACGTGTAAGGAAACAAGTTGCAGAATGGGAACTTGAGCCGTTACGTCAAGCTATCGAACAGATTGAGATAGACTCTGATTATTCAAGTGGTAATATGCATGGGGTAATGAAAATAAATCATTTTACATTTTTGTTTTGTTATTTACTTTATTGTTTTATTTCTGAGAAATGAAAATATGGCTAGAAAGAAATAGTTTACCAAAAATACTATTCGTATTTACTTTAGTTTTTTCGTAAATACGAATTATTATTTCGAAATATATTTAGTTTGTAAATACGAAATGCTATTTCCTAATTACGCAATGATAATTGGTAAAAACAAATTAGTATTTCATAAAAACGATACAAAAAAGAATGCTACAAGTTTAGATATAAGTGTAGAATGTCACTTTTGGGGCTTTTGCATAATACTTTTTGACTGCTTTTCAATTGAACTGATAAACAATCGTTTTGCAACTGGCCCAGCGCAGGAATGGTATTACTCCCATTAGTGCATAAGAGACAAACATATAGGTTGTAGACATCGGTGTTGGCACTTGTTCTTTTTTTTACTCATTGTTTTAGACTATCCTACTTCAGTCAAACCTTTGAACAAAGGCCACCCTTAGGAAAGACATATTGTGACCTTTATTGACAGGTGGTCTTTATTCAGAGGTCAGTTTGTTCTAAATAATCAATGATGGTTTTTCAAAGAATGGCCTTTATTCAAAGGGTGGTCTTTACTTGGAGGTGGCCGCAAACACAGGTTAGACGTGACTGTAAGTATAACTGTATTTTTGTTCTGTGTTTAGCATGTTTCTCGAAAGATGAATTCGTCAAGGCAAAGATCTAACAGAAGTGCAGCATCATCCCCCAACCTACATAAGACCATGCTAATGAAGCGATCCATGTCAGAGGAAACATTGACACCAGTCTACATCGACTTATCATCTGACCTTCCGTCTTCATTATCTCATAGAGCGTCTCCACGACCCAGATCAAATAGTGCTTCTACTCGCAACAGATATATTTACAACCAGTCAAATAGACTGTATCCAAATAATTCTCAAGCTAGGAGAAGGCATAGATCTGTTGAGGATTTGAGGTCAGTTCATTTTAACAAAAGTAGATTGCAGGACTGGATAAAAATTTCTTACACTCTGCTAAAGTAAACAATGTATTTGCAACCCACTTCTACATGATTATTAATCATTGAAATTTCTGACAAATATTCATCTTAATCCTTAAAAAAATCGATGTTGTACAATTACAGACATAATAATAATATAATTAAGAATTGATGGTTCTGTCTAGGTGTATTCATGTTATCTTTCTCCATTGATAAAAGCTGGAATAGTCATCATACATGACCCTTGCTTATGGCATGACTTTACACCCTTCCAAAATAAAGGACAATCGTAATTGTACTTTCTGTTCAGGATTGCCGCACACAAGAAGAAAAGGACGCCAGATTCCTCCAGACGGAGTAGTGTGTCACATTCTAGAGGAAGTTTAGCCAGCAGTTCATATTCATTGATTCCTGACACAGAACCCAAAGTAGTCCACGCTGATGTTCATCATCAGCCCAGGGTATGCATCTGTATGAATCCTGAATCATAATTTTTGTATTACATGTATACTCTTTACATTTCTTATTTTAATCACTACACAATAATACGATTCTACCAGATTGTATTGTCAAAAAATCATTACAGTCCAGAATAATGATTTATTTATGTCTAACAAATTCTAATTGTTTAAGGCAATTTAAATTAAAAGTTCAGATAGCATGAACATTAATGGCTAATGTTTTGCAATGCATTGTCCATGATTTGTTTAATTCATTGCAAACTGCTTGATTAGGCCTAAAAAAAAATTAGGTTTGTTTCCGGTTACATGACCAAAAAAATATGGGTCGGTAGGTAGGGATTTTTTCTTTTATGTTTTTTTTTTACATATATCGGCAACACTGTTGTGAAAATTACAATATAGCACTAACATTTGGATGCCGTAAAAACTTATGAGTCAGCAGGTAAAAGATGGGTCGGTCGGGTAACCTGAAACAAACCTTTTATTTTAGGCCTTAGGGATGAAATGTGATGACAATCAGATCAGTTTAGGGACTCTTCTGTACTGGTAGATAACACTGGTTTAGTAAAATTAATACAAAGTATAGTTGAAATGATGTAGACCAAATTCAAACTAACCATGCTGATTTTTAAAAGCCTGAGTCCAAAGAACTTCCCATGACTGGTTCTCTATTAAACCAATAATTATTAAATCATGGACTGGTATGTAACTTTGATGTTTTAACTTGAGAACAATATCATTTTTCATTATAACCTCAGTTGATTGATGGTTCACCAAGTGATGACAGTGGTGTAGAAGTCAATGGACATGCTGGAAATGATATTTCATTGAATAGGTAATTTATGTACCCATCAAAGTGATAAAATCATGATTGAAAACCAGTCTGGAATTGTAAGCTTCTGATTGGCTGTTTTTGAGCTCAGTATCATCAATGAGCCTATTACAAGGCTTTTGTTACGAGACTGGATATGGACCTGAGATAGAAATAATATTGTAGACTAGTCTCTAATCTTTATGATCTGATTGGTTGTTTTTTTGGATTCAGACTTAAAGTCTACCAATGACAAGGCTTCTTTCATTGACTGATGTCAATTCTCATTCTTAGAACCTCAGAACTTGGACTTTATTTGTTTGTTTGTAGCAACCAGTCTAGCATTAAAATGATGATAGTCTTGTTTATCTAAGAGATGTTAGATGTCAGTAAGGTTATCATATACTATGGAAGATCCCAGATATCTAATATGCAAATTTATTTTTTTATTTATCTGACTTTGTCCTAGTCTTACTAAATTACCAGATGTATAATAATAGTTCACACATTTGTATTTAATAAAAAAGTTCACATGTATATATTTTTTCAAGCAAATTGAGACATGTGTAAGTTTTAAGTCATAGTAGAATTCTGGGTGACAGCAAGTGTTGACTATGCTCCTGTAAAGTGACTACAGTTGCAATAATTGAACTTTTTGTCACTAACAGCACATTTTTTACTCACAGGACTTACAGTACAAACTTCTCACTGCGACAGAAAAGGTTTGTTATGATTTGTTCTTTTACTATTAGAAAGCATGTAGTGTAGAACATTGCTATAGTGAATTCCTGGGGATCCACATAGATACTGCATATATCCATAGGGGGTTTGCACGTTGAAGGGATGGTGTATAAAGGTGTATTAGGTCTAAAATTGCCACACGGACCAAACACACATGTATCATATACCATTTTACGCCTAATACACCTTTATACACCATCCCTTCAACAAGCTAGCCCCCCTATGCATATATCCATAACAACGAAATATAGTTGGGCATGTTTCAATGTATTGAATTCTTCTATATATTCAGGTTCACTATAACAGTGTTTCTCTGTAGCATGTAGCATGGTTGATATAAATTACAAAATGCACCAATAACTGCATGAGCATTTTTGATTACATGGTTTATCATCGTCTGATATTTCTTACTACCTTTAAAGGGACTAAACTCTTCATTAAAAATCTGTAAACTCCCATCTGTTTAGGGTAATTAAAAAAGTAAAACCCACATATATCGAGACTTCAAATGCTGTGTTATGTTACTACAACAATTGCTTAGATCAAATTAAGCTGTACAATAAAATTCAAAAGCCGTCTGCAGATGTGGGGAAATGCGGTACAATGAAGCAAGGGCTTAACCCTTGGAATGACTTTTGTAATGTTTTATTATTGCAATCTTGAGTTATGTCCCTTTACCTGACACTTTCAAACATGTTCTTAATGATTGCATTTGTTTAATGTTTATTATTGAATAGGTAAAAATATAATGCTTAAATATGAATTATATAAAATGTTTCTCATTCAGGTGAATTTACCTTTGCTATCTCCAAACCATAGTCTGTATAGATATTTCAATACAGTGAACACTGTATTCTCACAAAATTAATCAGCAAAAATATTTTCCGTTTGTTCAAAAAAGTCAATGGCAGTTTCCAAAGAATGGCGTTTATTCACGGTGTGGCCTTTATTTGGAGGTGGCTGCAAATATAGGCTTGAGTGTATGCATTTTTTGTTTGTGTATACTTAAGATACTTTGTTGGCTTTATTTCCAGGGTGACAATTTCTGCAGATAATCCAGTCAATATTGATGATGTCCTTCAAAGTAGGTCATCATATGACCTGGGTAGTCATAGCAACCATTCAACATTAACCAATCACAGTTCACGATCTCGTTCTAGTGTTAACACATTGACCAATAGAAACTCAGTTGACAGGGATAGCAATAGAACATTGAGTTCCCATGGAAACTGGTCAACGGATAAATCAGGTAGTTGGAGTTTATTGACCCCAGAAATACGTGTCAATGATGGAGAGGGCTCCATTGATACAATCAGCCTGAGTAGTGATACGTCGCCAAGATTCAAGCGCCACCCACGACAAAGGAAACCGGTGTATGACACTGATGATGAAGATGACGATGACGATGATGATCACATGTATATGATTGGAGATGAAGTGAGAGATAATTCTGATCTTTATGTGAGTCCACTGGACCGAGTGTTAGATGAGGAAGACTCATTCCTGACTGATGTGGTACGTAGCATGGATAGTCTAGAAAAAACAACCCTTTTTCATTCATTACAGCCAAGTCTTGACACTCCCATTGCTATATTTCTATTGAAGATATTAAATTAAAAAATTAAGTTACTTAATTTTGAAACATACATTTAGTTTTGAAAATCCATCTTCAGTATGCCTGGCCATTCAGCTCAATTGTTCATCTGGAATGAATGGGTTTGAGACCAAAACAGTGTTAAGGGCAGTTTGTGAATTCACAGTCTAAGACTGTTAAAAGCCAAATTACTGGTGAGGTCAGGAATGTTGCACTAACATTCAAAGGAAAAACAAATTGAAGTAAAACTTCATTTTTATGAGTATTGATATCGCAAGCAACTGGCTTATCTCAAGGAGTTTTTAAAGTCCCTTCAATTTTTGTTCTTAGTTGTGTATACAATGTGTATACAAACAAATACCTCATTATTACGAGCACCACGTTTATTTCAAACATTAAGTCTGTTCTGTTGAACCCTCGAGATAACAAGGTTTTACTGTAAACTAAGTTTAAAAGAAATGAAAAAAATATGACACCTTTTCTCTCATTTAATTTGCATAATTTTTTATGTTTTGTTTAAGCATAGTTAGATTTGAAGATCTTTGTGTTTATAGCATCAATGTGAACACCATTATATACTCATTAATGTACAATGTATATAGCATATTGAAATGTTGAGGATTTTATTGAATATGTCATTGTTCCAAAAACAAACATTTTTTAGAATCGGCCTAAGTGAATGATACAATGTTACAGTAAAAGTTAAAAGCTTTATACAAATCAAATCATTTTCCAATATTATATGATGTATAAATGGAGTGCTAAATGACAAGTTACCTTTCTCTTATATTGGAAACCAATATTTATACAGTAATATAATTTGTGCGCTTAACACATGTGTATAATACCATTGCATGCTGGAAGGGACATTGTCAATATTCTACACATCCAATACGTTGCCATGGTAACATATATGTTCATTTTATTATTTATATTAGAGAGACATGCTAGCTAGGTAGCTTAAGTCTATCTTTTAAACTGCTTAATGCAGTAACATGAAGTATTGATGTTGTAAAAAGACGCGATAGGTTTTAGGAATTCTGAAAAATTTGTGCTGTTTAGATTTAAATACATGTATGGACAATTTTGATTCAGGAAAAAGGATTAGTGGTGAATATTGCTATTGACAGAAGTTAATTGAATATTGTCTGTGTTTCATTTTTCATGCAGTGCCACGCCCTTAGATATTGTGCACTAAGTACGGAGTAAAAATGTGCTTTTATTCGCGACAGAATGTACTTGTATATAGAGTATCTGATATAACATTTTCTGTATACATATGATTATTTGAATAATTTATTATTAGAGTAAATAATTTGTAATTGAATATTCAAAAGCAGGGGACTTTTCAAATGATAAAATTATTCAGATATATGAGAAATATTTGACTGAGAATTACAAATTTTCAGAGTTTTATAATATTTATCTAAAATTGGGATTTTATTATTCACAGATTTTGACTTTGCTAAAATTTTGGGAAAAAGAACAAATATTTAGGAGACATCGGTATAGTAATTAACAATGGTGTCTACAGACATTGTTGAATAATTTGTAAAAAATGAAATTATTTACCAAAGATATTAGGAAGTTATAATTTGTATTTTACTGCATGAATCATTAGAAAATTACATGGCGTGCGTTTTAACAATATGAAATCATTCAGACATTAAATAAGATACTACAGCTTTACTATTATGAAACTACCTTCAAGTACATACATGGATAGTTTTTTGGAATTAGACTTGTTAAGAATTCCCCGACCACAGGTGTACTCGTTTGTGGAATTAGCTATCATAGCTCGAAAGGAAGAGGTAAATAACCATGGGTGTAATCGATTCCGCCGATATCGATATATCAACGATCTTTGTAATCCGATTTGATATCAATTTCAATTTTAAAATATTGAGTATCGAATCACATGTAAGTGATGCCGGTAGTTTTTAAGAAATTCTAGTCATTAACTCATTTACAGTTCAACTAATAATAAGAAACAAGTTATTCAGTTTCGACTGTTTATTTATCCTTTATCTTTGATCATTGTTTACACTATGCATATGATCAAATATAACTGTATTTGGTAAATACCCTCTTAAAACCAAAAAGACTCATAAGCTGAAATTCTGAGGGTATATGTAATCTTTGTAATCCGATTTGATATCGATTCCAATTTTAAAATATTGAGTATCGAATTACATGAAAGTGATGCCGGTAGTTTTTAAGAGATTCTAGTCATTAACTCATTTACAGTTCAACTAATAATAAGAAACAAGTTATTCAGTTTCGACTGTTTATTTATCCTTTATCTTTGATCATTGTTTACACTATGTATATGATCAAATATAACTGTATTTGGTAAATACCCTCTTAAAACCAAAAAGACCCATAAGCTGAAATTCTGAGGGTATATGTAATCTTTGTAATCCGATTTGATATCGATTCCAATTTTAAAATATTGAGTATCGAATCACATGAAAGTGATGCTAGTAGTTGTTAAGCTGTTTAAAGTTAATTGTGCAGTTTCTAGTCATTAACTCATTTACAGTTCAACTAATAATAAGAAACATGTTATTCAGTTTCGACTGTTTATTTATCCTTTATCTTTGATCATTGTTTACTCTATGCATATGATCAAATATAACTGTATTTGGTAAATACCCTCTTACAACCAAAAAAGACCCGTAAGCTGAAATTCTGAGGGTAAATGTGAGAGTTTTGCCATATATGCCTGTCAATCGATATATCGCTGTATCGTCGATAATTCTCTACCGATATATCGAAACAAAAATCCTTATCAATGACACCTCTATAAATAACTGCACATTAAATCATGGAATGTATTTCCTTTACGTTAAACAACAGTATGAAATCCACATTTTTTAGTTTTAAATCAAACTACTAATACCTGAAAAACCTGGCAGTCATGAAACGTAAACATCGACATTGACTTCCTATATCGAATGAACATTCCTGAGAAAGATGATTTAGCAGAAATTTTGTTAAATCAATAAATGATTATTTCGTGTGACTAAACAATGGTATGAGGTATATTTCAGTTATAAGTTCCTGGTTCCACCTTTTTCCAGCTTTAATGAAGGAGAAAGACCTCAGATGCACACCTGAGTAAATCCTGCAACCTTCCATGAGCTATCTGGATAGCTTCCTCATATGTGAAATTTGTTCCCGGGTGGGATTCAAATTCACATCGGTTGGGAGCTAGCCATTACTTGTCAGTGACTATAGCCACACGACAATGGAGACCCGTATTAAATCATTCATTAGTAAGATGAGACACCAGATTGTATCATGTTAGTGGGACTCATTGACCCAAGTCCTTGTATTGCCTCCTAACTTACTCTTTGTATTTAGAAGTCTTGATCTTTTCCCTGTTACAATGAAGGGACTTCATAATTATAACACAGAGAAAACTGATTCTTATGTCTTATTTTATCTTTTAGGAAGCACAGCTTCTTGACGAAGCTAGAAGAAAATATGGCAACATACCATTGAAAATCATTTCCATATATAAAACTAAACCAACACTGGGAATGGCAATTGAAGGTGGAGCTAACACTCGACAACCGGTACCTAGAGTGATTAACTTGCAGGTAAATTTAGAAAAAAATAACAGAAGGTATTGGCTTGCTTCAAATGGCTTAAACTCTACGGGGGGGGGGGGAGAAGAAGGGGGGGTATAAATGTTGAGGAGATGTTAATGGTCTGACAATCCATTTGTGGTATTATGTTTGATCCTGATAAATCATTATTGTGCTTATTCTTGTATTATCAGCAGATATATTGGTCTTGCCATACGGCTGGTTCTAGACTGATTCAAATAAGCTTTTTATACTTACAAAAGAATTTTATGAAAAAATGTGATATACAATCTAAGAAGAACCTCAATACAAATAACTTTGTTTGTACTATATGCATGCAAACAAGTTTTTCAGTGACAGTAAAACCTCAAGAATGAGACCACCTATGGGTCTTAATGTTGATGAGGTGGTCTCACATTGAATTGTCGAGGAGTTGTTGAAAGCTGGTCCAAAAAAGTGGTCGTTATAACAAAGCGGTCATAATATTGAGGTGGTCACTATGTGAGGTATTATTGTATATAAATATATTCATAAGAAAAGTTGAGATACAACATTGTTGTATTTATTGTCTGATGAGCAATGTTCTGTAAAATGATGTAATAATGGCGTAAAAATTACGTGAACCTCGTCTTTTTCTATATATTAGCCGGGAGGATCTGCTTACGAGTCTGGCGGTCTCAAAATTGGTCATGTGATCTTGGAGGTAAATGGACACAGTTTAGTCGGACTTGAACATATTACAGCTGCCAAATCTCTGGCTGAAGCGTTTAAGAATACAGATCAAGATAATATGGAATTACTTGTCACTGAATCAGACGTTAACATCAAGATCTCATGATAAGATCAGTTTTCATTTGTTCATAATATTTCATAATACCATGTTTCCTTACTAATGGTTTTGTAAATTGTTACCTTAATTGTGTCAGAGTCAACCTGTACTACAGTAAAACTTCGTTATTATGAGCATCGATATCACAAGCACCCGACTTATCTCGAGGAATTTTTGTTCTCAGTTGTGTATAATTTTCAACCAACAAACAAATACCTCGTTATTACTATCACTACATTTATATCAAGCATCTAATCTGTTCCGATGGCTCCTTGAGATAACGAGGTTTTTCTTTATTTTAAGCCGGATTTTAACAAATTTATCAAATACGAATGTAAACTGTACTACATTTTTACTGAGTTTTTAGTGTAATTTTGGTTCAATGTTTTATTGAAAACTCAATACTCGCATGTTAAGAAGTAATGTGGTTTTGGATATACATTGTATGTATATTGCATATAACCACGTTAATTTTTTATTCAATTTTAGCTGGTAAAATATGCTATCCTTGCGCTGTACTGTAATTATATATACAGTTGTTCTGTGTCGTTTGAGTTTTCTGTATTTGCATATTGTGTCAATGTTCTTTTTTATCATGTTTTTAAATCTTTATAATTTAACTGATTGTTATTCTCAGTAAGTCTACTTTCATAACTGATTGTAATACTCACAACAAATCAAATTTTTACTCATTGTTTGTGTTCATGATATTTTCAATTTGATGTTTAAAGTGGTAAAATACATGTAAGAAATGTACCATATACATTATCAACGCAACTAATTAACATCCCACGTAATTAACATCATTTTCTTATTGCTGTCAGCTTAAATGTGATTTTTCTAAATGTCCTTATAATGATTACAGTAAAACCCCAAATAGTGACAAGGCCATGGCTGTGGTCCAGTGATTAGTGCACTGGACTTGCAACCCGGAGATCCTGGTCCAAACCTCGGTCGCGGCAGGTCATACCCTCCTATGAAAATTGTACAAACATGTTGATTTTCCTCCATATGTGGAAAAGTTACCAGCTCCTTGTGGAAGGGTAAGTTAATACTGGTTAGTATACAGTCCAGGAAAACTGGTTAGGTGAACTGGTCGCCGTATATAACTGAAAAATTGTTGAAAAACGGCACTAAACCCCAGTGACAATATGTCACATAAAGAAAATCAAATAGCGATTGCCTAACTATTATGACCACCATATCGTAATAACCGTTTACTTTCTTTTTTTAATATTTGTCTCATACTTCAACTTAATTCTGAGACCATCTCGATATACTAAGACAAAAAATTTTCTCACAAAGTTGGTCTTTACGTTAGGAGGTATATATAGTATTAATGATTAGTTATGTTAACTGATGTTCTTATCATGTTGTAATTTACAATCATTTACCAATTATATTATACAAAGAATATTACGAATACAGCCATAGTTTAAAATAGATCTATTAGAAATATTGTATTATCGTATTGCGCTATACGAGCCAGTATATAAGTATCACAGACTTTTTTCATGCAAATTTGTTCCTCATTAATTGTATAGTTGTGATGTATGTAACAAAGTAATGTGTATAAATCCTTTACACTGACTGCCATGATGTGCAACAAAATTAAAAAGAGATTTTATATGTTTGTTTTGTGTTTTCATCATTCTGAAATTGAAGTTTTTTTTGACAGTCCTTTAAATACATATGTTTTCCAGCTCAGTGAAATGTATGATATTAATCTCTGTTCTATAGAGTGCTATCAACGTTTTTTCAACATCAGTCAGTTTTCTGGATGGTGTTTCTCCCTCTGGCAGAATAATGAAACCTTCCTAATCAATACCTACAGATGAATTACATGAATAGTTGTTATTACATATATACAGTAAGATGTCAATTCTCAGATATTCTTTCAAAATTTATTAATAGTGCATAATTAGAATTTTATAAAATTAAAACTGCACTGTTTATGTTTTTACTAATTTTTAATTAAGAACAATTTTATGATCATTTGTTCACGAAGCAACAATGTATACAACAATTATGTCCTGTATAATATTTGCTGAGCAATTACATTTTAACAACATAGCACAGCATCGTTGAGCAATTTTATTTACATTTATTAAACATAACATTTGTATACAAAAATTACAATACAAGCTATGCAACATGATAAGTGGTTGTTTCGTCTGCAAAAAAAAACACATGTAGTGACAACTAGGTTGGAAATAACTTATGAAATACATTATGACCTGAAATATACAAAATGTAATTGAGCAAATTTTTAGTTAAATGTTGCGAATCATCAATTAAGTGGGGGCGAATCGTCACTAAAATGGGGGCGAATCGTGCACTGGGCTCACAGATTGTGATGAAACAACTGGAAATAATCTGGGTACTTCACGAGATTACGCTTCTCAATTAAGTCTGAGACCATTATGCACATAATAGTTAAGCTGCAGTATCTTATTTAATTGCTGAATTATTTCTTATTGTTAAAACACATGCCATGTAATTTTTTAATGACTTGTGTAATAAAATACAAATTATAACTTCCTAATATCTTTGATAAATAATTTCATTTTTTTTACAAATTATTCAACAGTGTCTGTAGTTATTGTAAATTACGATACAGATGACTCCTACATATTTGTTCTTTTTCCCAAAATTTTAGCAATGTGAAAATCTGTTATTTTATCTCCGCCCTCTTAATTAGGTGGTTAGATATATGCATGCGGTAAACATGTGGCAGGGTAGTAGTAGTACTGTAGCTTCAGTTAAATAAAGTAGATCTATAAGCCATCCTGTGTTGGCCGCGGCCGTGGTCCAGTGTTTAGTGCTCTGGAGATCCAGGTTCAAATCCCGGTCGTGGAAGGTCATATACCCTTCTATGAAAATTAGACAAAAATGTTGATTTTCCTCTAAATGTGGAGAAGTTGCCGGCTCCTTGTGAAAGGGTGAGTTAGTACTGGTCAGTATACAGTCTATGAAAACTGTTTGGTGAACCGGTTGCTGTATATAACTTAAAAATTGTTGAAAAAGACGTTCAACGTGGGTGACAATATGTCACATAAAAACAAAACAAACATCCCGTGTTGGGTCTTGAATGAATCCCTTTAAGGGTCAGAATATATCAAACAATGCTGGCATCATTACAACTGGATTAACACATTTATAAATCATATGTTGCTATAGAACGATTATTCCTATTTCTAGCATATACAATAATTTTTTATTAAGCGCCATTCTAAAATCTCAACCTCAGGTCATTTCCATACAAGAACTTTAATTTTCAACCCAATACATAGTAGTTTTCCATCTCGTTTTCTTAATTGAAGTTTTTTTTTAAGGTGTTATGGTCATTTTCTTATGGTCAGAAAATGGAATACAATATCAGATCAACTGGCAATCAATCGTATAGACCAGACATTAATGCTTGCATCAGTGTTTTTAGGGGTGGGTGGGGGTGTATGACATTGGTTCATGTCGTTTTAAAAGTTAAGATCAATTAAGCTAAAAGGTAAGTTTTTCACAGCATAATCTTAAACATACACACCCTTTAACATTGTACAAAACAACTGATTTACCGATATGAAATGATCACCTAATTTTTTTCTTTGGGGTTTTATGTCACACCAACTGCCATGGTCATTGCGACCTTTTCAGTTTTTGTAGAGAAGACCCAGACATACACCTGAGTAGAACGATCAACTTTCCGTTAGCTAGCCGAACAGTTAACATGTCAAATATTTGGCTCTGGGTAGGATTCGACCTCACAGAAGTGAGGGGTTAGTGATTACTAGCTGGGACCAGTATATATATATGTGTAGAGTGGTCCCAGTTACTAGTCAGGTGCCATAACCACTCGACCAGATGATACAGGGACATGTAACGTGAAGTCAAAAGATAACCCAACGTTGATCGACAGTTTATTCAGACAAACATTTTTTATTAAGTTTTGGAAACTTCTTGTCTTCATGGTGACCTCCATCATAATAAGAATACGAATATGCGATCAAAAGATAGGAGACATATATGAAGCGAGTTCACACGCATTTTAGAACAAACAGGAGGATAAACTGATTATTTTATTGTAATTACACATCAAACAAAAATAAAAGCACACTCAATGCTCAATGTTAATGTAACAGAAAAATTCATTCATTCAAAATAACAATCGCATAAAAATAAGGAACGAAGCACAAAAATAAGTGTAAGCAGGTCAGGTATTTCGATCCTGGAAAAAAAACAAATGCCGGAGAAGTACAGAAATGCCACTGGTATAATATTACTTCCTGATGAGAACTCGGGAACAACTGCCAGGTCTCTGCTGTAGTCTACACCTATACAAAATAGCAATGCCATCCTGCTAGCATGTGGACAAGTCTTAATGCCCATGGACAGGTACCAAGCTATCGACAAATACCGCCTGACATCTTGGAAGAGCTAAAGGCTAAGGTAGAAAATGATAACAGAAAACACAGTAAAGATCCAAGAAAGGTTGTCGAGCCAGGAGCTTATGTTGAAGTAACACCGTTTGAAAACCTTGACATCTAAAGTCAGAGTTGCTGGGATACAGAGGCAATCTTATAAACCAATGAAGATGCATTTCCACAATGATTACACCATAATTACTTGTGCCTCAAATCACTGACAATATTTATTATCAACAACAAACAGTTAACTGAACTATTTAAAAATTTTGAGCACATAAACAATGTAAGACGTACAAAAATAAAATACATGGCACATATATGTATAATAATACATGTAGCAAAACACAAAATTAAATATTTTAAACATGGCACTACTTGATAACTTGAAGAAAATGCCTCATTTGAAACATTTCAAATTAGAGTCTGAAATACTCCATCCTGATCTGACTTTGTAAAGCATCTAATTCTGATTTATATGTAATTATTATAAATTGGCACCAACGGATCCATTATTGACTAGTAAAAATAAGAACAAAAGTACTAAATAAATCAGGCATTAATTTAACTGACATTGTATTATCCTTCAATTTCACATATTTACCAGCTTTTGCGCCGAATATCTTAAATTCAGTACGTAGCCTGGACCCGAAACACTGGCTCTGAATATAGGGGCTACATTTAGATAGTAAAATGGAAATAAAGGGGCATTGATAAAAAACAATGACAGTTAAATAAGGCCAAAACGTGAGTTAGTTTTTGCATCAAATTTCAAAAATATAAAAACAACAATAAATACATCGTAACAACAACCAAATCAACAACACACAATAAATCATAACAAGAAATACATGTATACTCCAGCTTAAATTCAATATGACGAAAATAATAAAATTTCATCACAACTAACATAATGCCAACAACAAGTAGAAAATGCATGCCTTTGCAAACAATAAAACTTGAACAGGCTCACCAAAACTTAAAAAAGAAAAAAAAAAACAAATCACAATTTTACACTAACCACCTTAAAAATCACTTTACATAGAATAAAACATGCCACCAATAATCCCTATAGATTTCAACAAAACAAGCATGTATGCTTAAATAAAACCATTCTGTCATTTATGTAAAACATCTTAAGGTTAAAAAATATGTCATGGCTACTTCATAATAAAGTCTAACCTGTGAACAAAAGCCATCCTTGTGAAGGACAAAATGTGACCTTTATTGACAGATGACCTTTATTCGGAGGTCAGTTTGTTCAGTGATGATTTTTCACAGAATGGCTTTTATTCACAGGATGGCCATTTTTTGGAGGTGGCCACAAACACAGGTTTGACTGTACCATGGTCTCATTTTATTGACATATAACTATGATATAAGTTACTAAACACAGAAATCCTGCTAATGGTACACATTTCAGATATTAGCCTTTAACGGCAGACATAGATACCCAGAATAAATCAGTAAGATAAAACATTGTCATTGCACAACCAACAAGTAACTGGATTTTGAAATTTAAAACCACTATCATAGTCAAGGTATGCTAATAAAATGGGTACCTGGTTCTAATTTACAAACCTGGTTCTATTTACAAACCTGGTACAAATTTACAAACCTGGTACCAATTTACAAACCCGGCACCAATTTACAAACCTGGCACCAATTTACAAATCTGGCACCAATTTACAAATCTGGCACCAATTTACAAACCTGGCACCAATTTACAAACCTGGCACCAATTTACAAACCTTGTACCAATTTACAAACCTGGTACCAATTTACAAATGTAAATCAGACATTTTAAGAGGAGTGTGACGATTGTAAACACAGACAATTTGACAGATATGATATGCTGAAACTTTTTTAATTAATATCCATAAAATATATGACATAAGATGCATTTGTTGTAACCATACTGACTTCAGTATTAATAAATAAACCGCTTTATGATCCTGATCCAGCCTAAGACAGATATGTGTTTTCTATAAAACGTAACTGTACTCATTACGAATAGAATCTTACGAAAATATTAATGGTTTTAATTACAAATAATTCTATCTTCAATGCTATATGATCTTCCATGTAATGATTAATTATATTGTTCATTTGATTTTTTCAAAATAATAGTAAGTAACTACCGTGCACAGAATGCACAGAATTTTTTGTACAAATGTTATTCTCAATACAGCATAAGATTCAAGAAGAAACTGCCAGTTGTGCATAGAGTGTAATAAAATACAGAAAATTATGACAATAATAATAATAAATGTAAAAAAAACCTATGAAATCTTCTCCTCCAATAAAAACCTCCACAAAAAGAGCATAAAATATAACCTGATCCCATAAAATATAACCTGATCCCATAAAATATGACCTGATGCCGTAGAAAATAAATCAATATATACAGAATTACTTAACAATGGATGTAGATAACTGAGGACTCAAATGACAGTTAAAATAAATGAACATTATTTTAAAATGAAACTTAAAGCGATAAACCAATCATATGAAACTGGCATAAATGATTTATTCATTACTAGAAATGCTAATGAAAAATGCAAACAATTTCCACTATATTCAACCACACAGAGTATTCACCAGATAATAACCTAAAAACAAATACAGCCAAAATAAGATATTGGCTAAATAGACATATTTATGTATGGTTTCTTGAGTAACAATTACTAGTAGAGTTTACTACAGAAACCCCCATATATGGTCATAACACTTGCATACAGTCAGACTTCAGTTGATAACCACAAGTGAATAATGATCACAAATATGAGACAGCCACTCTATATCATATACATATTGATACAAACAAGAAACAAATGGACCATTCGATATGACCTAATAGTGCATGCAGTCATTACTTGTTAAATATCTCCTGGGTGACCATTTGTATACAGGCAATACTGAATGATTAAGTATGATATTGATGAAAAATACTTGCACAAACTTTTGTAAAGTAAAAAAATCATTTACTTGACGGTTTCATTCCGACTGAGAAAAATAACATACCTGATAGATGACAAATTAGCTGGTCCTAATAACAAATAATACTGATAATTTGATTTTAATCAAAATATAGAAAACACATAAAAGAATACAAGATAATGCAACCATGAATAAAACATAAATTCATCAATCAGAAAGGAAGAGAGAGATGCAATAAAATATAATTTTTAAAACGCAAAGATAGATTTATAATACAACTGATACGGATTTCAAGATAGATTTAGATACAAGCAATACAATAAATATTACTTATTTAGGTTCTGATTTCAAACCCTGGGTCTTCTGTCTGTATTCGTGCACTTGCATCCCTGTCATATAGCACTTCTGAAATTAATTCAATGTATGGTTTCCATACTGTCAACACATGATATAAATAACATGATAACTATGCTAGATAAACACATATTAACCCTTTGCCTCATAAACATATTTTAGACTCTTCCAAATTCAAAGCAAATATAAAAACTTTTTATTAAAGAAATTGGGTTTATTTCTCTCTGACAGAGTGGAAAACATTGTGGCAAAAGAAGTCATTACTCATTACAAGCAATGGTTTCTTTTGCCACAATGATTTCATAAGTGGTCAGCTTCAGATGCTGGGAAATGCAGTATTATGAGGCAAAGGGTTAAACAATAATACAACAAGCTGGCAGGGAGATATATTTATTATTTCTAATTTTTGTGATTGTTTTACATGATAAAATGTAAAGAAAGCTAAAAAATGATTTTTGTGGAAAACTCATATGCAAAATAACCCAGAGTACAACAGCCATAAACTGGGCCATGACTGTGGTCCAGTGGTTAGTGTGCTGGACTTGCTAGCATGTGATCCAGGTCCAAATCCCAGTCGCGACAGGTCATACTCTCCTACGAAAATTTGACAAAAAACGACAATTTTCCCCCAAGTGTAAACAAGTTGCCAGCTTCTAGTGGAGGGGTACATTAGCATACATTTCAGGTAACTGATTAGGTGAACCCGTTGCCACATACAACTAGAAAATTGTTGCAAAACGGCGTAAAAGAACATTATAGATTTAACATTATGTTCATCGTACCACAAATGTATCAAATCTATAAGCAAAACTAAGCTAAAACCATACTTCTACAAACAATACAACCTCCAAAGTTACAAACAATACTGTAAAGTCAACTAACTCTGAATAAAGAAATTCTGTTCTTGTTCTGACTCAAAAGCTGATATGATTTTGATGCCTATTTTTCTAGCACACCAGTATGAAGTGATTAAAAATATGCTCAGTTGTTATCACCAAGGAGTACTGGTATAACCATATGTATTTTTATAAATCATTGAAAAATGTACAAGTGAAAGAAATGAAATACTATTTTACCACTAGAAGCGTTTCCTGGTGGCTGAGGATTACTTGGCCGTGATTTTCCATGTTGACCAATGAAGCAACGATTTGTATCACAATAATCAAGGAATCTGTGAAAACAAATCAAGTATACATTTGAAATATTTTACAAATATATAAACCTAACAATTTGGGTTTCATCAAGTAACAAACTCAGTAACTCAGTAAATTAATTTGTTCAGAGGGCAAATTTGGTGGTAATTTACATGCAAAAAAGACAAGCCACATTTCTCTAGATTAAATATAAGTCTAACAAACATGCTTTGAAAAATAAGCTTTTATAATAGCTTATAATCTTACAAATAAAATCCTGCATTCAACAAAAATCGGTAGTAGAAAATTTGTAATTAAGAAGGATTTATAGACAAATCTTGGATCATTTATCTGATTTTATTAATTCACCATTGCCATTTCAAAATCAAACAGAAGTTATTGAATCAATCTCATGAATGAAAGAAACACTTACTTTTTCCAATTAGCATCTTTTTCAAGAATGAGCGGGTTACCGATCACAATTAACAAAGACCTAGCTCTTGTCAACGCAACATTGAATCTCTGCAAAATAAACAATAGTGCCACGATGGCCCTGCATCGCTTACCAGACTAAATGCAAATTACTAAAAAGGTAATAAAGGTACACTTCTGGGCAGATAATGGGGAAGAATAATAAACTTAATAAAGGACCATCAAAGGATACTACAAAGGAATATTTGTGATGACCGGAGGATGCCACAGATCAAATTTGGTGATGATCCAACCAATTTATTCAAGCAAACTTGAAAGAGGACCATCAAAGCATGCAACAAACCAAGCCTAGTGATGATAGATCCATTGGTTCATGCGAAGAAGATGTTTAAGGATATTTCTGTTTTTAGCTCTATTGACCACTAAAAGGGACCAACCATTTTTATTTCGGCATTCCTGATAAATGACCATGAAAGAATGTTACAAACCAAGTTTGATGATAATCCATCCATTGTTTCATGAGAAAAAGTAATTTTAAGGTACTCTTATTTTTAGCTCTAGCAGCCCCTAAAAGGGGCTGACCAAATTCGTTTAGGAAACTTGACAGAGGATAATCAAAGAATGCTACAAACCAAGTTTAGGGATGATCCATCCATTAGTTCATGAGAAGAAGATGTTTAAAGGTATTTCTGTTTTAGCTCAGGCGGCCCCTAATAGGGCCAACCATTTTTATTTGAGCAAATCTGATGAAAGACTATCTAAGAATGCAACAGAGCAAGTTGGGTGGTGATCCATCCATTGGTTCATGAGAAGAAGTTTAAAGATTTTCTATTTTTAACTCTGGTGACCCCTAAAAGGGGTCAACTGGTATAACATGAGCAAATTGCAGTTAAAACGTCAAAAGTCTTCTACAAAGCAAATTTGAAGTAAATCTGACCAGAGGAGAAGACCATTGTTGATGCCAGACAACGGACGCCGGAACTTCCACCCACCCAACCCTAATAGCTTCCCTTGACCTTCAGTTTTGGTTTATTTTCATTTTTGTAAAGTTAAATTCTGTTTATGTATGCAAAATTGTGTATATTCAATAATTTTAAGCTCTCCCAAACCAATTTGTATGATCTTTAATCATGTTTCTAAATACAATCATACCTTAGGATTCCTAACAAAACCAAGACGGAAAATCATGTCAATTTCAACATAATTTTCCCTACTTCGGACAGCAGAAATGATAATGATCTTCCGCTCCTGACCTTGAAACTCTTCAACAGATCCAACCATCATCTCTCTTTGATTGCCATAATTCTTTAGCTCAATCATTTTTCGCAGTTTTTCTACCTACGGGTGAATTGGATACAGAGTGAAAATTCCTCATAAAAACTAGCAACTTTAGGATGTTCAGTGAAATTCACTGGCTGAATGTATTTCACAAATCTACGAATGAGTGTTTAAGTGTTTTTCTTCTCTTTTTGCCAAATGCATTTTTAGTACTACAAGGTGACAAGACCAAATAGATGATATAGTATAAACATTAAAAACAAACATGTACCACTTCTTTAAACATTCAAGAACTACCGGTAATTTTAATGGTAAAGTGAATGCATGATTAATCATAGGGGAATAATTCATGAAAGCCAAAACTAAACAAATAATCCATACAGATAATAAAACAAATTGTCCTCAAAGGATATTTTTACATATAAAAGTATCCAAAGAGAAAAAAATATGAAAATTAAGCAGATTACCCAAAGGGGAAAGATCACATAAAATATATAACAACAATATATAGCTATCTCAATGGAATTGATCAATATTTACCTGTTTTCTGTAAGGCGCGATGATGAATTGATCGATATTTACCTGTTTTCTGTAAGGCGCAATGATGCCTATGTCCTTTGCATTAATTTTCAGTCCAGCTTTCTTCTCTTTCAGCAAAAGATCAAGATATTTCTGGACTTGAGAAATTTCATCCCTAAATTTACATTTAAATGTCAAATTTTAGTCCGACTTTCAATCATTTCGAAATTTTTGTATATAATACACTAAGTACTACATAAACTAAAAACCTACCCTATTAGTTCAGTAAGTCTGGAACAGGACTGTATATGAATCTCATTTACAATGATGTAAGGTTAGTATTGATAGATAACCAAGAAGCAGTTATATAAACTGTCTATTGATAAACAGAGTTTAAATGAATACAAAAACGACCCTGTCATTTTGACTAACCAATGAATACAATATCACATGATGGAAAAGACTACAGAATTCTACTATAGAAATATAACCAAGCAAACCAATATTAATCCAACTGTTTATTTGTAATAGCTCAATATAGGCAGATCCAGGATTTCTAGTTGGGGGGGAGTGAGGCGGAAACTGAACAAGTAGGCTGGGGGGTCCAGGTCCAGGGCGAATAGTTACTGTACTCGCAACTTATTGCACATGTGGTGTGCGAAAATTTTTTGATATTGATATATATTTTCATGTAAATATCATATTTCATGACAGGGAAAACCTTTGCTTGGGCAATTTTGGAGGGTACGCCCCCCCCCCTGGATCAGCCTATGCGCAATGAAGCCAATCTAAGTAAGTAAGATAAATCATGAACCTGTTGAAAAAAGATGGACTTGATGCCTCTCGTTCCTCTGCACCAAACACAGCATGAAATATAATGGGTACTTTTTTATTTGGCAGGTGCTCCCATGTTAACATGGCATTAAGAATCATAGGATCACCATGGCACTGAAGTTCTCCATCATAGAATAAGGCACGTGGAACTTCCAAAATGGAATCGTGAGATCTATAGTTGCGCACCAGTTTTGTGATATACGATGAATCATATCCTGAAATTTCTGACCTTTGATAACCTTCGCAGTCCCTCATCAATCTCTCCAACAAGGAAACCTCTACAGTTGTAAAAGTGTAACAATGTCAGGAACAGTATAATACACAATCCAGACTAAACTGAACAACCAAAATAGTTCTATTTTATAACTATCACAAACTTATATACAGAATGATATAATGTAACTTGAATGTATTCGAAAATCTGTTTTCATGATCTTAGAACTAAATTTAAAAAACAAAGGCAGTTTTTAACGTTTACCAACATAGCCTCCATACGTATTAGTTTTGTCTCTTAACGTTTTAAGTTACTTCCTGGGCATTCATATCAGCAATCAGATACGTTTAATTAATCAAAACATTTAGAGTCTTACTTATTTCACACCACAAATAATACAATACATGTATTACAATGGACGAACAAATCATGGAATGAATGCCCCTCTTACTGACAAGGTAAACTATTTATGAACACAGACCTAAGCCATAATTCTGTGAATACCGAGATCGAAGAATTGGTCCCAATTGACGCGGATCTCCAGCAAGGACAAGTTGTCCACAATCTTGGTTCCGACAGTCCATGAGTCCTGTGATAGGTACGATACACTCTGGTTCTACAGCATGGGCAGCCTCATCAATAAATATGTGAGTGTAAAAATTTCTTGGAAATGCTGCGGACACCAGCCTGTATTTGAAGAATGCGGGAGTAGAAAATTTCATGAACTAACAGAAGATGCTTTTCTCTTATTTGAATATACATTTGTACATACTTTTACCCAAAATAACAATAAATAATCATAGTAATGCAGCCCTTTTTATGGTTTTGGGGAACAGGTATCAGGTCCCTTTGATTGGGGAAATTTGTGTCTGAAGCACTAAATTGGGGCATTATTAAAGACTTATAATCATGAAAGAACAAAACACAAAGTTTTGTCTAAACCATTCTTTATTTACCAGAGCACTTAACACAATATTTTACATGATTAATTCCATGGAAAAAATAGTTTTCAATACATGATGACAGAACATTTTCAATTTTTTTATTCATGGGGAAATTTTTCTCTTTCAATGGGAAAAATATATACTTTTTTACTTGGAGGCGGGGCTAAATACTGGACCCAAAAGTGGCATAAAAAGGCCTGTAATGTAATATCCTGGATATAAATATATATAAATACAAAACATGCATCATCAGTGGCTAATATTCAAAATAAAAAAATCAAGTACCACTTTGAAGACATCATGAAACTAAAAGAAGCATTTCTTATTTGAATCTAAATTTTGTTCAACAAAACAACAGTTAATATTGACATGTTATATTCTTAACAAGCATTTAGTTACTTATATATCCTACAAAGAAGGTTAACATAAAACTTCATGGAAATACACTAAAGTCACCACTCTATGTATGAATAAGGATTAGATTTTTCTCGAACAAAAATGTGGGCATCATTTTCTTTTATTTTGAAGACATAACAGAAATAATGGAAGCACCACTTTTAGACCAACACTCGACAAACTAGACTTTTAAACAGTAATAAAAAAATCTTTTAGCATCTGGAATCATCAAACGATAGGTAAGTTGTGAAATCTTCATCAGTGTTGTAAATATCATCAGCTTAGAAGGATTCCATACAAAAATATCATATGCTGCTTCCATCTGTTACATCAGTGCTAACTTCATAATTTCCATACACTTAAATCAATCATTATCAAACAAAACCATATGCCATTTTACATTATCATAACCGCAATTTTTTTTCAGGTGAATGCAGTGACGTGTGCTGTGTGTTGTGTGTAATGATGTGAGTTTAACATCGCATCAACAGCCAGGGTTATATGGCAACTTTCCATCTTGAATAGTGGAGGAAGATCGCAGGCTTACACCTGTGTAAAACCACCAACCTTCTGTAAGCAAGCTGGGCAACTTCCTCACATGTGGAATTTGGTCCCGGCTGGGATTCGAACTAACAGTGGTGAGGGGCTAGTGATTAGAAGATAGAGACAATAACCACTCGTTCGGAGGCTCAATAACCACAATTTACATCAAAATTAACAATCAGTACAACAAACCTTCCAGCCAGGCTTAATGTAACCACAAGTATCTTGTTTTTCTTCAATTCATTCTTAGATGGATAAAAGAATTCATTATCTGTTGCATCATAATTGTACCTTTTTGAATCCTGAAATAAACAGAAAACAGATGAATAAATTGTACATTAAAAAGTTCCTATTATTACACACAGATCACACACACACACAAATTAACCTTCACAGCAAGGATGAGCATACACACACATGGAAACACAGAATTGTACAAAACACAAACTAGCCAACTTTGCTTCTATGAAGTATTTCCAAAGAGAAAAAGAAAACACGCCCTAAAGCAAAGGAAATAGCTCAATGTAACAACTGTAACGACCTACAAAATGTTCAATAGATGTCTCCAATGAAATATTACGTGAATCAGTGGTTCTACCTTGGTGTACTCTTGGTGTCTTCATCCATTTATTAGGAATCCCCAAATGACCATTTATTGCTGTTGATGTGACTTTAAGTGAAATAGAAATAAGTCAAAGTACAGCCTCTTTTTTTCAGATGGCTCAGTTAAATTTTGAACTTACATTCATATAGTCAACGGTTCACTTTGTCCCCTTGTTTTGAGTCAAATAGTATTACTAAGAGCATGTGGTGTGGTTTGGTGTGGTGTGTGTGTGTGTGTGTGTGTGTGTGTGGTGTGGTGTGGGTGTGTGCGTGGGTGTGTGTGTGGGTGTGTGTGTGGTTTGGTTTGGTGTGGTGTGGGGGTGTGTATGTGTGTGGTGTGTGTGGTGTGCGTGCATGTGTGTGTGTGTATGTGTGTGGTGTGTGTGTGTGGTGTGTGTGTGTGTGTGGTGTGGTGTGGTGTGGTATGGTGTGGCATGGTGTGGTGTGTGTGTGGTGTGGTGTGGTATGGTGTGGTGTGTGTGTGGTGTGTGTGTGGTGTGGTGTGGCGTGGTGTGGTGTGGTGTACGTGCATGCGTGTGTGTGTGTGTGTGTGGTGTGTGTGTGGCGTGGTGTGGTGTGTGTGTGGTGTGGTGTGGTGTGTGTGTGGTGTGGCGTGGTGTGGTGTGGTGTGGTGTTGTGTGGTGTGGTGTACGTGCATGAGTGTGTGTGTGTATGTGAGCAAATGACTGTAAAATGATCCTCACCTTTATTTCGTTTGGCACACTTTCAAGCCTTCTAGACTGTGCATACATTCTAAATATGTCAGCCTTTTGTACTGTTCCTGGCTGGTTTCTGTTGATTAATTTCATCATAACAAAATCTGCAGCAGTGTTTTCTGGACAGCAAATCAAAATCTTTGCCTCTGGTTGGCCGTGATAAACCTGATATTATTATAAAAATTGTAAAACACAAACATTTACTTTATAGAAAGTGAACTGCTCCACATACGCCAATGCATGTGGAGTTAATGTGTTCATTATATCTAGCAACAATACATTGTACAATCTCTATCCAGAGTTGTTTTTTGTTATCCCTCACATACATCTCTGACAACGTCTAAGCTTTTACAAGGTTCTTGCAAAGCCAGAAATAAAGCCACAAATGGTACAAATTTTACAACTTTGGAAATAAGGTTATAATTTACAAGAAAATAGTAGAAAATGCTTTATTTATCAAACACACTGATTCTTGATGGAAAGGGTTTGCTTACTTTAAGTAACTAAGTCCTGTTGCCTAAATGGAAATAAAACATAAAAGTTTAACATTATCCTGAACAATATGACAACACATACACATTAAAAGAAACACAAAAGAATGCATTTGAGTTTCAGAAAGAAACTAAAGGAGACTCGGTTACATGTTTTAACCCTTTGTCTCATGATATTGCATTACCCGCATCTGAAGCAGACGACTTTTGAAAACATTTTGGCAATAGAAGCAATTGCTTGTAATGTGCAATGGCATCTTTTGTCACAATGATTTTCACTCTGTCAGAGAAAATAAACCAATCTTCTTAAATGAATTGATGTTTTGTATATTTGCTTTGAACTTGGAAGAGTCTAAAGTATGTTTATGAAACAAAGGGGTAATTACACTACTTTTCAGATGCTGACAGAGATGTATGTGAGGAATAATGAATGAAAACAATGGATAGAAATTGACAATAATAATCAGTAAGGGGGTGTGATTGCAATTGTATACTTATAATTCGGTCAATCAGTTGTATTCTTGCTGATAATAATTTTAATAATTTCATACAAAGTTTAACCACAACCCAGACAGTATATCGTTGTATAACTCTGGCTAGAACCGTACTAAAAGATTGAAGATCAAACCTGTCTTATAGCTTCAGTGATTGTGACAGTCTTGCCGGTTCCTGGTGGACCAAAAATCATATATGGACCCGGTCTACTGGTTCCATGCACTATGTTAGTGACTGCAGTCTGTTGTTCTGGATTGAGTTTTCGGTCAAACCATGGCCTGGAAAAGTGGAGCAAATGCAAAGCTCTGTTTGTTTTAACTCCATAAGAATCAAATGTCACAGATAAAATGTTTCACATGCATTTCTAAAGTTATGAATGTATTTTAATGTGAAAAATATCTGGGTAAAATGTTTATGTTACTGTAGGCCATAATGCTACCAAATTACTTCAGCGATAAAGTAGGCCTTGGCTTACCAGTCTGTACTGGCCTTAAGGCTACAACAACAATTTTGAATAGGAGTTATTAAGAAAAATCAGATCTTTGAAGTCCTTTTAGCTCCACTAGCCTTATACCCCATCAACTACACTTGAAAGTTGACAATACTGTTGTTGCTTGATTTTCAACAAAAAGTCAACTTTGAGAATGACAACTGCAACTCAAAAGAAACATTAACATAAAAATCATTAGTGCTGGGAAACATTATTGGAGAGTTATTATCGAACACCTCCATAAAAACATTGATAGGGCTATGTGACTCACTTCAACCTTGCCTCTCTAAGCTGGAATGTCGTTGATCTTGATGGGAAGAGAATGGTTTGAGCGTAAGGCTTCAAGTCTGTTAAGGCTCTATGTTGTAACCAGAAATTAAACTTGGCAAAATCAAAACGTACATCATAATTCATTCCTTCAAACCATGCATCTTGCAATCTGAAT
The DNA here is from genome assembly GCA_008271625.1 of Lutraria rhynchaena. NCBI lineage: Eukaryota > Metazoa > Mollusca > Bivalvia > Venerida > Mactridae > Lutraria > Lutraria rhynchaena. The sequence goes on along the minus strand of VIBL01000001.1, from coordinate 9,804,565 downwards.
ACAAACAATTTTTAACTAACCATATCATAGGCTAATTCAATCACAAAAATTGATAAACATAAAATCGTCAAATCTTGGAGGTCTCTCCTTTACAAATATTTTTTTCTTGCCATACCTGGTTAAAAATCGATGACACAACATTTCAAATGGCTGAAGTGTAATTATGCTTCAAATTAGGTAGCAGTGACAGATTCTGTCCTAAAATCATTTGACTAACCAATTTCAAGTAGTTTTAAATTTTAAGATAAATAATGACATATGTATTCACAAGATTATTGATAGTAACGCATTTTTGGGTGACAAGGTGATACAGCAAATTAAAAAAAAACTATTTTCACAGTTTGTATGTATGTTTTACCTGGATGACACTCCAAGAAGAACCTCCTCCAATGTGACAAAATGAACATGTGCTTCATACCTAGTAGACCTGTTACTGTGATAGTATATATAAACTTTATCACCTTTAAGAACTGACGGGCCCCTTTCCATCAAACCAGGCACCTGTAAATGTAATTTGTGAGATCATTGTACACAAGTTTTACCATCAGATTGAATAAGGCTTGACAAATTTTTCTCAGGCTATTCATCCTGCAAGACCACCAGCTTAGAATTTTAACTACAGCGCAACCGCTCCAGAGTGGCCCTCTCTTTAGCAACATCCTCCCTTCAACAACAGCATGATTTTTTCCAACTATACAATTTAACTATTAATTTAACCTCTCTAGAACAACCTCTCTGCAGCTATATAATTTTGCTTCTCCCAAAGGGTATTGCTTTAGAGAGGTTGCACTGTAGTTCTACAGCAATTTCAACTAGTCTGGAGTAGATTCTATTAGTGATTATGAGTGCCTGCTGAATTACAAGATAAATATTGAATCCTTGCAATGGTCCTGACATTTGACCTGACTAAAGTAAAAGGGTGACAATAGATTTACAAACAAGATGTATGTAGTATTTATAAAATGTATGTTACAAATAAATTCCTGATGAATAATTTTGGCAACCTATGATTTACAAACAAAAATGAATCTTACAGTGTGATTTAAATGGTAGCAAAAACATGCACTAATGCATTAAGTCATACACATTGGTAAATAAAGTTTACCTTTAAAACCATAAGGTTTGTTATTCTGTCAATACCCATAGTCACATCAATTAAATCATATGTTTTGATGTCCTTCTGCATCTGAAGTTCTTCTAACCACAGTAAAGTGTCATACTTAATCTTGTATGTGTCTGGTTCAGGTGCAACAGTCAATAATGGTCTAAATCAGAAGAAGGCAGATTATTTCAACTTTTAATGTCAAGTGTGAATTCTTCAGCAACCATGATTCCCATTCAATAAAAGCTTATTTGGAATATATTCTCTTGATCAAATTAGCAAGGGAAATAACTGGAATCAAAGAGTTTACAAGTAACTCGTTTGATGAAATTATTGTAAGCAGAACAGCAGTATCAAAACATACTTAAAATCCTTTTGAAACATTTCTATACATTGACCTAATAGTTGTAAATTAATTTCAATGCTCAGTGTTTGCCAACTTAAATGTTACAATGGCAAAGTTCAAATTGTTGCCAACTATAAGCATTCATTACCATCTAAAGCATTATCTGAACCACGCAAATCATTTAATGTTTAATGACTTTCATAAAAGTGTTCAACAGTACAGTGCAACCTCTCGAAAGCAACACCCTTTGGGAGACACAAAATTATGTCATTGTTTACAGGTTGCCGCTTTAGAGAGGTTAAATAAATAGTCAAATCATACAGTGGGGAAAAAATCATGCTGTTGTTAAAGGGAGAATGTCACTCAAGAGAGGGCCCCGATCCGGAGAGGTTGCACTGCAGTGATTGTAAACTATAAAGTCACAGTGATACCACATAAGGCCAAGGAAAAATGGAGATTCCAGAAAATTTGGGTAAACTATTAACCATGCATAAGCCCAAGAAAAAGGTTTGATACCAGTTACCTGACCGACCCAATATTTTACCTGCTGACTCATAAGTTTTTACTACGTCAAGATGGTAGTGCTATAATGTAATTATGACTCATATGCCCATACAGTGTTGCTGATACATGTAAAAAATAAAATAAAAAAAATCTAACAACCGACCCATATTTTTTGGGCATGTAATAGAAAACAAACCTTTTTTTAGCCCTAAGTCTGAAATAAGCAGTAAACTCTACAGAGTGTATCTGATATCACATAATATTTACCTCAGTCTGTCACTAACTATCTCCAAATGTTCGTTCAACCCTTTTGATGCTTCATGTTGGAAATGACCTGGAATTCGACTGACCCCTAACTTGTATTCCTGAGACAAAATATTTTTCCCTGACCTAGATACAGTAGAGATGAAGAGTATGACTACATGGATAAGAAAAAGAAAAACAAAATAATCATATACGCAAAACAACACTTTTAACAATGATTCATTCGTATAATTTGTTTGCTAACTACATATTTATGGTTGCAATGGTTTTAAATGCCTGTTAGTTCCATCATTTCAGAGGACCATAACATAGGACAATATATTACCATATAGGTCCTTCGTATGACAATTATAAGAAAACCAGTGTACAGACATATCTGAAATAAGAAGTCGTAAGAAATAATTCAGATCCTCACTATGATTAGCTTCCGTTTCAAAACATATGATACAAAAATGCTATTAGACAAATGTTTTGGCTCAATATTTAGTTTTGTAAGAATTGTCCACCAATCAACCAGCCAGCTAATCACTTAGTCACAGCTTGTGACATAAAAGGCCACAGCACTGGCTTTATAGTCTGAGTTTTTAACTTTAAAGGTTAATTCTTAGAAAATAACCTTTGAGTAAGAAGTAGATATTGATCGTAGGGGATATGTAATATACTAGACATGTCATAAGACCAAAATAGCATAACAAATCTGCCAAACATTTACAAAATAGCACTGATTATGGTAGAGTAAAGCCCAAATAAGGTTAAAAATAACTTTCAGCACATCGTCTAACTAATGTTAAAGTTTTGAAGATTGAATTTAATCGCCAAAACCATGTCATTTTAACAGCTTAGACCATACACAAGCAGAACTACAAATTAAGTCAAACTAAGGAAACAGCAGCAAGACACAACTGCAGAATTTGAAACTGAAACCACAGATAAGATTTCAAACAAGATCATATCATAATAATGAAATATATTTTTTTTCGCGTTTTCATTTCATTTTCATAATTTTCTGAACACATATACACTTGTTTGCATGGTATTTCATTTTTCAAAATATTTTTTACCATATATTACAACAACACAATACATTTGAAACTGAAAAAAAACTTACGTAGGCAAAGGGACACCAGGAATTGTGTTCTTAACACTATGATCTGAAATTGTTTTTTGCCGTACAAAAGGAGCTGAAGGGGCCAGATCAGCATGGAGATCACCTGGAAGTACAATCGTAAAAATTACAGAGAAATTCCAATGAGTAACATGAACATGAAATTGCACAAACTTGTTCAGTAAATATACAGGGTGTCCGGAAAGAAAGGTAACACTTTGTGCGCACTTCATGGTCCTTTAATTTTCAGATGAAAGTATAGTATATATGTATATATGTAGAATCAAATATGTAAGTTTTTTGTGTCAGAATATCTTAAATATTTTTTAGAATTTGCACTGTAATACAAATTTGAAAGTATATGTACCTTTTCATCAGTTCCAATTGTTATTTTTAGAGACACAATAAGAATATAGCATTCGTGTAGTTAAATGTGCCCAAAACTTCAGCTAAGTGGGCATTTTGTGAAAGGTCGCTATGAAAACAGTATAAATCCTCTGTCTGGCATTTCGTAGTTTAACCATAGTTTAACCATAATTTAACCATAGTTTAACCACTGTTTTCTACCTCAAAGAGGATCTGTAACCAAACTATTTATCAAAACAACAAAATCAAGTCACTGAAGTAAATGATGACCAGTGATGACTGGGGATGATATGTTCAGGGGTGCAAGTTTTCCAAATTATGCTGGATTTCTGGTTTTTAACGACCCGGGGATCATTTTTCCAAATTGTCTAAATCTGTTGAGAAATTAGGAGTTGTTTGCATTCCCGCTGCATGTTAACGGTAAAGTGTCGAGGGGAAGTTATATTATCATCATTTTAACGGGACTGGAATGAAAGGGGAACAACTCTTTTAGGCGACATACTGCAAAGCATTCTCGCATGAAGGAATCCAAAAGTTCAGGATGCAATCACACGTTTTGACTCGCATATATACTGAAAAAGCAAATACAAAAGGGAAAAGAACAATATCCAGTATGTATTTACTACATCAATTCCGTTCAGTTCTAAATACGTTTTCATAATTGTCACACACAACAATCATTAATATAAATTATTACCTAAAACATGAACGGAAACAAAACGTAACACACATTCCTGGGTAGTTCCATCATCTTCAATTAATTGATGACTTCTGTTTTTCCAGCCAAAGTAAAATGCCAATGGAACAAAATGGTGACCATAATCTGACGGGGCCTTACATCTCACTGATATCTCATAGGATGATTCTGAAAGAAACACAATAAAGTGCATTTTATAGGAATGGTGTTCAGATTAGTAAAACTGATCTTCTGTCCAGGTTTCAGATATTCAGCAAAATATATAATTACATATATACATTATATTAGAATTTTTCCTTCTATAGCAGAAGTCTCCCCTCAAATCTTTGAACTCTTTTCCCCTAAAATTCTGTCAATCTCAAGTTTTTTCTTCTCCCTTTAGCAAAAATAACGAGCTGTTTTTCCCTTAATTTAAAAAAAAGCCCCATCCCTATGAAAAAAGCCCTGTTAACAGGTAAGATAATCTTATCATACAACAGTGACACATCAAAATTTTAATACTATGATTTTCATGCATTATCCCTTGTTTACACACAATACCGCTTTTATGAATATACAGTAAAACACAGTTATAGTGGAGTCTGATATGGCAAGGCATTGTCTACAACTAAGTATTTAATTTTTCAAAACATGTATCTTTAATACATTGTTAAGGATTTAGCGAAACATGGATATGATGAAGTAATTATTTGCATCCCCAAAATTTGTCTGTAACCATTTTCTATGGTACATGTTCTCCAAATCCACAAAATTTATTTAAATATAGACAAATTCTACTAGTTCAAGGCTTAGATATGTGTTTATTTATTTGTAAATTTATCATTTAAAAAACAAATGAAAACAAACAATAAAAAGATTGTTTAATGTTTACACAGTACAATCTCCTGTATGTATACTTACTCGGGTCTATGTGACGATTTAATGGTACTGAGTAATTTCGGTTACTGCTCCTGACAAGTCTAAAAACACCAGTGTCCCATAGAAACAAATGCCGTCTGAATATCAGGATGTTTACATTACTTGTGTTTTTAATGGTGATTAACATATACATGGTGCCATCTGGTTTGGATTCTCTCTCAATGAAGAATGTTGTGCCATCTACAGTGGGTTCAGAATTGATTTCAATTCCATTGGGACATGACATCAGAAAATCCCTAAATAAATTTAAAAACAGAAAGGTCCTAAATAAATGACATCAGAACTTATCATATCATACAGGTCGAATTCTCAGATTCATTATTCAATTTCTCATCATTGGATAAGAAATTTGAATTTGAACTGTCAAGGATCAGAAAGTTCCAGGCATGTGACTTAAAAAAGCAGAGGGCCAGGGGCAAAGCCCTGGTAGGGCTCAAGGAGCTTGGAGACCCTCAGAGGCTCCCGAAATAATGGTATTCAAAGAGATTTCAGGAAACTAGTGACAAGGCTAACAATATTTCAAAATGAAATATTGTTAGCCTTGTCACTAGCTACCAGGACCAAAGACTATGAATGAAAAATTGAAAAATATACCATTTTCTGCAGATTTTTTAAATTGCAGGTGTCATGGATACTCAAATCCGTGAGCATGATTCAATCTAAAAATGCATATGACTCACACACAATGCATGTGACTTGACTGATACGGAATTATAACGTCATCAAAAAAGTACATAGAATAAGGTATAGATTATCATCAAACAAGACAGCAGCTAAGTTTACAGAACATGAATTGTGAACACTGTAATGTCATGTAAAACTAGTACTGTATATTCCCTTATAAATGCCCCTCCCCTAATTAACGCCCCCCTTTTTTGGACAAGAGAGAACAAAAGTGACTTACCATGACTGGCTATTTTAATCCAAGACAGACAACAGAAATTAGTAGAAAACATTTTCTAAATCCAAAAAATGACATAAAACACATTCATTTTCAAAAACGTAATGCCCCTGGGGGCATTTATTAGGAAATATACGGTATAACATGAGACAGAGCATCACATAAAAACACCAACAACATTCTGAATGAAAACAAAAAAAATCTGAATGAAGACAGGAAACTTCTGAACAAAAGCTGCCAATGGCATACAACCAGTTGGAAAACAAGCTGTCAGCGTGATAGTAAAGTAATATACATCATAAAGACAAAATAAATAGAAAACTGTATAAAAATCAAAACAAATAATCACACAGGCCGGATGAGCAATACCTTAAAGTCAAGTTTATAATGAACATGTGAAATGACAAGAGCATGAAATAATTACTGTATTTTTTTTAAGACTTAGAAGCAGGAATCATTACAAATTGCTATAGCAACAGTAATAGTATATATTTTTACACATCTAACACAAAAAATGTAAAATACCTTTTATTACAAAGATCATAATGAAATTTATGGATTCTATGGCGATGTCCGTTCTTGTGTGATTCCAAATTCTTTTCAGTCGAACAATCAACACCACAAACATCACAGAAGAATGGATTCTCCTCGGCCATGGCACGCCATTTTTCCAGTGTTATTTCATGCTCCTTAGAGTCCAGCAGTTTCTCATACAAATCCTGTACATCTTTGCCCAATGAAAAGTAATCTCCGAGCTCATGAATTGCTTTTCTATCTCTCAGTACTTTTAGTATAAAGCGGAATTTTATTTTTGGAATTGTAGGGTGACGGCTACTTTGAAAAGTACTGAATGGATTTTCATAGATTTGTCGAAAATCATCCCGTTTTATAATGTCCGCCTGATTTTCATCCTTAAGGTACTTCAAAAGTATATCAACAACGGTCCCTATGTCTCTACTGTTGGGATTCCGCCCACGACGCATCTTTCACTGAAATATATAAACACAAACCTTGTATTAAATATAGAAATAAAATTAAGAGAAAGAAAATGATTAATGACTCTTGGACGAAAGTCATGTCGTGCTAATTTTGTGTCAATGGAGAATAATTTTGATAATCAAATTTTGGATTGTACTGTTGACATGTTGAGTTAGAAAGAATTATCTTATTTGCCAAAAGGAATCTCCTGATTTAAAAAAAAGCAAAGTAATCTACATACAAAGTGTTTTCAATAAGTGCCCCAAGGTCTTTTACGTACAAAAACCTCACCAGAATGAATGTCTATGTCAGTAAAAGGCTTATAAAAGTCAAATCAGATGAGTACATCGGACTAAATCCATACATATTTATCACAAATTAACAAAACACATAACAAATTAGTGCATTAATTAGAAAAAGGTTATAACCCAAAGTTTGACTGCATTGAACTACCAAATTGTCTACAATAACCGTTGTTAAAACTAAATAAGAAATTACAACCATTTTTGTTTTCATTTTTAATGTCCTCTTTTAGTCCACAATGTTATTTTGGATTTTTAGTTCCCAGCAAAATAATTGTACGTCTCGTTTTTTTCCCGATTTTAAGGTGAATATACAAATAAACATTATACATGTATATAAAGCTCAGGACCATTTAATTTTAGATTATTTATGATATTAGCTTATAGTTTGACCTTGTTTATATTTTTTATTAAATATTAATATAAGTTTTTTCACAAATTTGTATCCTTTTCTGAAAAAAAAGATGGAGTTGTAAAAAGAATTCATTTAAAATGATTCTGCTCCTGAATCTATCTAGTTCTTTTTGAGTTTATGCCCTTGAACTTAATAGTTCAAACTAGAATCAGTATACTCATTTATGCTACCCACTTGGCGACTCATTCTGAAGGGAAAATTACATTCTTCACTGATTTGAATTGTATTGTAAAAACTTTATTGATATATATACAAATAATTATTGTAAATAACACTTTTAGCGGTTAGATCACATTTCTGTGACTGTTCTTGAATAGATAATGTATCTAATGTACTGGTTCACTAATACCCTCCATGTCAATTTATACATTGGGTATTCCTAAAACCCCTTTTACAACTCGATTAAATCTGGGACCAATATACACAGATTAAATTAAGCAAGCGTCTATTTAACAGCCTGATCAAAAGAAGAAAGTGAAAGGAATCAAATATTTATGAAATAGACACGATTGAATGAAATTCCCGCTTTTCAAAGTTTAAATGAAACTTTATATATTCTTAAGAGTGATGTAATTCAACAGATGAAAATATAAAAACTAAAATATTGTGACTTATAGCACGTTTTTGCTTGATTATTATTTTTCACCCTCCAAAATGACCGGAATAATGTTCCATAAATATTTTGACCGGGTGTCCACAAATAGCCGATGGTCCATGAATACCCTACCCCGCTCTAATCAAATAGTAACCCACATACAGAAACTGTACATTCAATTACAAGGTATGAATGGTTCTTATTTTGATTTCAGTCTCACATCGAAAACTTGCAGCTTTTTTGAAAAGTTTATTGCAAATACGGACTCTAAATGTAGAGATCTTGCTGTAACCTTTAATAACTTAATAAGCGAATGTGAAGGAAAATCTATAAAACCTACCTCCAGGGTTGGACGGTTCCTAGCGCCGAGACGTTGTTTTATTTAGCCCCGACACTCACAGTCTGAGCGCAGTCTGAGAGGATGGCCCTTACGAATTTATTTATGAAATAGGCCAACCAGAAAGCCGAATAAGGATAGACAGTTCCAAATTCATAATTTAAAATACATTAAACAGTATCTACTTTCCGTCGTTCGGTTATTATTATTTTAACGACACATTCTAATACTTCGATAAAATTATCTTACCTGTAAGTCTCCTGTCGAAGTATGCAATAACTGTAAACAATGGACTGAAGAATGTGATCTTTTAAACGACACGTATCAACGTTTCAGCGAGATATCTATTCATTTTTCAAAAACGAAAGTACATGAATGTAGTATACTTCGGCTAAAGGAGCTAACAGACAATAGTCTCAGAAGTAAAGAGTAACCTCCCTTGAAAGATTTTGAGCGGTCGACCAGTACAGCCCTCAAAATAACAACATTACAACTGAACAGTACATTAATAAATTTTTTTGTACTTCTGAATATTTTATGTTCGTTCAAGGGCTAAAAAGTATTTCGGTCATTTACAAAGAACTTCTACCCATGTTTGTTTAAGTGGTTGTTGGCTGGATTATTTTGCAAAGGGGGCTAATCATTGTGAGTTGAAAAATAAACTCGCTGCGTGCGAATTCTCATTATTGTTAGCCAGCTTACTTTTATCACGGTGGCTTACTGTAACGTCACCGTCTCTACGATTCATTGTGACATGACCCGAATTTATTCATTTTCGGAAAATACACATTGTCACAGGCATTAGTAATGGACCTGTGGTGGTAAAATTGCTATGATAAAATTCTTTATAAAACGTCATAATTTAACCAAGAGTTACCTAAAGTGGAAAAGCCACATAATATGGCACTGTTCAATTGTTATAGATACACTATAATAATAAGTGAACATCTGTTTTTTTTTATTTAAAGTAATTTTGGGTTAAATCATAATGTTTTATAAAGAATTTATTGCCACCATAGGTCCGTTACTAATGCCTGTGGTCATTGTCACGAACGTGGACCTACCTATTTCCTATGACATAAATTGTCATCGAGGCGGATTACAACTTCAAAATAATTGTGAAACTCCTTTTTATGAATGGCCCTGTCCGATGGGTGTGTTTGAGTTGGGGTATTTGGGGGATGGTGATATTTTGAGATGGGAAGGTTTGCATGTGTCTTTTTTGAAATCCTTATATTATCTATATTCAAACAAATGACTGATATTTATTTTTACATTATGATATTTGCTGGTTCCATTAAATAAAAACAAAACAGAACAAGTCGTAATCACAAACAAATACAGTATAACCCCTGAAAACCGCACTCTGTGAAAACCGAGATTCTCGGGCGATTTTTCAAGTTCAATTTTTTCTCTTTGGTTATAGATAGTTCTCTGAAAAACGGAATCCTATGAAAACCGGACTTTTGGCTCAGTCCGGAAAGGCTCCGTTTTTCAGGGGGTTTACTGCATATCTAGCCAGAATATCATTGATAATGATGCATCGCCACATACGAATAATAGCAGCTGGCACATATAGGATCAAAGTAACAATCGTATACATCTGGTGATAAACAAAGCCAAGACATGCGCATACTGGTAGTTGTGGTTCATATGGTGACATCAGCAACATTAAAGAAAAGGTCTCAATTCCATCTTAAGGTCTTCATTTACAAATTAATCGGACGTCTCTAGAATGTGAGACCAGATCTACACAAACAAAGAAATAATATAGGTATGATAAAAAACTGAAATATTTATATTATATATATGTATATTATCTTATTCTCCGAATAGGTATTTTAGTGACTTTGCATTGGAAAATATTCCCAGTACGCTTGAGTATATGTACGAATAACTGGAAATTAGAGTCTGAATGTCAGTTGCAAACACTTATTAAGTGTTTCTTCACATCATCGTGCTGTAACACATTATCAGTTTCTCTCCATTCAATAAGAAGGGCTTCAATTTGCGCTGGAGTGTCACCCTTTTGGGCCCGCAAACATTTATCAACAATGCGTTCATTAAGTCCAAGATCATGTCCAATAGCCCGTACTGATTTAGTTGCATTTATTGATATCTCCTTTAACACAACATCCGAAAGGCATTCTGTAAATAACGATCACAGAAATTTAAATGAAATCTCTATAAGCATTGTATAGGACGGAAGAACGGACATGGAATCTCGTAAAATTTTATATGCAATTAATAGACACAGCTAAATCGGTTCCTCAATTAGTTCATCAAGTTGATTACAACATTGAAAACAACAAATACTATCGACTGAATATTCATACACTGTGAACTTGATGACTATTAGCCTATGTACATTTCGATGTTGAAATAAATCAATTAACTATACTTATACTTATATAATTTATCATTCATGAACCGACCCAGTTTACTACTATGTAATAATGGTATTATTCCCTATCAACAGAATGATGTTAAATGTACCTTTCTGGAGCCCAACAAATTCTTCACACCGATGAGCGAGTGTCGGAAGGCCATTACGCTGTAGCGCGCCCATAATAGGTTGGAGCTAAAATAAAGACAGAAATTATCTTTCCAATATTATCATACTAAATAAGTTCATTTTGGAAAATTGTTGATTCTTGTGAAGTCAATTATAGTCTCACTCCAGATTCGTTTTCATAATATTCACTTATGGTTGTAATAGGTTCCAAATATCCTTCAAACTTTAATCACCATAAAATGGCTGCCAATACTTCTAAAACTTGAAGAATTATATGTCTATCCCGGACGCTTGTGCAATTTCAATAAGGCGCAGATAAAAATTTTTTGGTACTGCAATAGAAGCATGAAACATTATGTACACAGAGGATTGAAACATAATTACCTTGTCATCGTGTTTTTGTTGTGCTTTCATCCAATCTAACAAGACTGCCTTGAATAATATGGCATCGTTTGCAGACTCGTCGAATTTTCGTTTTGCATTTCTGTGTCCTTTTTCAAATTCCTTCTCACCCATTAATGTCTTCATGACTGCTTGCCAATTACACAAAGTCTCGTTTCTAACTTCTCTCGCCAAATAGCTTGCAAGGGATGCCACTAAAATGAATACGCAATTAAAGGGACTCAACTCATAAATGACACAGGAATATCACTTCATAGATTTAGTACCCATTTATCAGTTACATTTGTATAATAAAGCTTAACGAACACTAGAACTATCACTGAAGGTGATTAAATACACCTCGCAGAGCTCCCCTTTTTAAAGGCATTATAACCTAGAACAAGCCATTCAGGGGAGGAGCACACAAGATTTTGTCTACACACAAATAAAAAGGGGCATAACTCCATGAAAATAAATCCGAATAATTCTTTTATACTATGCGCAAGCTGACCTAATGCTTAATGTGTTTGTCAAGTTTTATGAAAATCCAACCACTCGTTGACAGACAGACAACCTGAAACCAGTATATCCCACACAACTTTATTGTGCAGGGGATATGATAAATACTAGTTAACTGCAAACCGGTACACATCAGAGGACTGCGTTTTGTCCTCCAGTTTTTGTTTGGTTCTATGTGCTGAATGAGTTTTGGGTTGGGAGATTTAGGGAAGATAGTGTTTTGGGGAAGATGAGTATTTTGTACGTATGTCTTTCTATGCATTCTTTTCATACTGATATTGGAAATCAACAATAAATAAACAAATATCTACATCCAATCTTGAGCCATTATAAGTTTTTTATTGCAAGGGAGGACATGATACCTGCCTTTTCAACCATAAAGTGTACACCGCCCTCCTCTTATTCATTTTAAAGCATAAGTGATTACATATGCATAAAGCAACAAAAATTAGTTAAAATATCAATAATAGTGTAAACTTGCGGTAAAATGGAAATCGGACCATGACAAACCCAACAGTTGACTTTGGTCGGACGGGCTGAAAAATAAATTGTTGTAAACAATATGAACATTTTCTATGTAATCAAATAGATCTCATTTCCAGTTCTAAGGTTTACATCGTTGACTATTAATAAATATATTTTCCAGAAATCATATATTCATGGTTTCATACAAGTCAAAGATAAACAACCTTGTCATTATTGTCAAAGGTGTCATGTTTAGTTAATACACACGTGTTAATGAATTCTTGATAGGTATTAAGAGTTACATCTTTATTGTTTGTTTTGATGTGACTTATTGTCACTGGGGTTTAATGCTGTTTTTCAACAATTTTTCAGTTATATACAGCAACCGGTTCACCTAACTAGTTTTCCTGGACTATAAACTAACCAGTACTAACTTACCCTTCCACAGAGAGCCGGCAACTTCTCCACATGTGGAGGAAAATCGACACTATTGTCCTGCCGCGACCGGGATTCGAACCCGAATCTCCGGGCTACAAGTCCAGCACACTAACAACTGGACCACGGCCACGGCTAGTTACATCTTAAGGTTAGAGTTCAGGCATACATATTATTTTTCTTGCACTCTTGTACTAATCATTAACAATATACGATCCAATTTGCCATGTTTAATGCAAATGCATACCTTGAACCACGAATTAAAGATAGCTATCAGAAAAGGCTAATAGGAAAATTGTATGTACCTTTGGTAATGATATCGTCATTTCAACCGAATATGCAAAGTTGTCGGGATCAAAATGTTTGCCCCTGAGAAGCAAGCATCGTATATTCCCAACAAATGATGGTAAGTCTTTCTGTTTATATACATCTTTCACCCTCACAGTAAACATTGTTCCAGCCCCTCCTTTATACGACATGTATTCCAATTCAATCTGAAGTACACATTGAAATAAAAACATTACCAATTCAGTAGAGGAATATCGCCGCTGGGTCCTAATACAAAGATTGTGGGCTTTGGCGAGGTTAGACTACGTCGTCATGATCTGCTTAAAGACTCAAGTACACGCATGTAAATATAACGGAAATAAAAATAAAAAAATGTGAACCAGAAATGAGTCTGAATTTTACATACCAACAGAAATTGTGATACAACTACAATAAAATAAGACTTAAACATAATTTTGTTTATAAGGATTGTAACAATGAGTATTAAGTACTGTAATCGCTCAATATTATAGCAACCTTTGAATCCAATAAACCGGTCAGGACCATAGGCAGATCCAGGATTTCTAGTTAGAGGGGGGCGGAAACTGAACAAGTAGGCTGGTGGTCCAAAAATGAGAAGGAATTGTTTGTGAATTGTATGTTATGTCATTTCAAAAGTGTGGAAAGTTTTTGACATTTAAATATACAATGTATATTCATGTAAATATAATATTTCATGATAGAAAATACGCCGGGTCCGCCCCGCCCCTGGATCTGCCTATGAGGATATTGAAATAACAAACGTTGAAATACAGAAGAAATATAGAAAACCTGTACGAAATGAGTAATCCTTACAATTTGGCTGTTTTACTATTGAAGTGGTGTCTGAAAGATTTCTGTAATACCTTTTGCTCCGGGTCTGTTTCAATGTTTCCTGTGCATATCAATTCTATTGCTTGACCTTCTTTAACCTTGAATTCGCCACTTATGCCTGGTCCTGAAAATACAAATGTTCAATTTCCGCACGGCGTAAACTCCCTATGTTGTATCACTATCACCATTACCAACCGCGTGATAACTGATAATCCAATCGATTGATAATCGTCGTTTACTTCCATCTTTTACCATAGTTTTCATTTCACCAACATTTTAGCTATTTTTTATGAAGTACAAACCTACCAATGTCAATGATGACAAATTTGAATTAAAGGCCAAATTTTGAGTCTTTTCAAGTAGGGACTAATATAAACCCTATCATACTCTATTACTCTACTATCTGACGAACGTTATTTGTATTTATTTGACCAAACATTGATGCTATTATTAATTAGGAATACCTTCATTAAATCCTATGCTTTCTAGATAGTCCACTAAGGCCAAAGTTTGATTCCCTTCAAGTAGGGACTGATATAAACCCTATCATACTCTATTACTCTATTATCTCACGAATGATATTTGTATTTATTTGATTAAACATTGCTGCTATTATTATTTTGGTATACCTTCATCAAATCCTATGCTTTCTAGATAGTCCACTTTAAATTTAATATCTTCTTTGCGAATAATTCTCACTGCACACATCTTTGGATTCGAACTCTTTTGTTTGACTACCAACACGGACGCTGTTTTATTGATACATGCTTGAAGAGTCTCCGCAATGCCAGGAATGTTTTCTTTGGGAACATTAGCAGATACTTCTAATTCCATAATTCTGAAACGTGTAAATCATATATATATATATATTTTTATATATATATAGTTCAAATTCGTTGAACGATCGATGTCTCAGGACAGGTGGTATATGTTTTCGAAATCAATTTTCAGAAGTTGTTAAATTCTGTTTCTTCCTTTATTCCGGATTTGTAAATAGTCATCCTTTGCTTCTCAGAGGCGATTATATATGAGAAATTACCAATACTTTAGTATGTGAGACGAACCCCGTCTCAGAAAATGGTATATTTTGATGGCACATTAAACATCCAAGATAAAATGTTATAAAATTATGCATTCTTTACTTGTCTAGATGTTGTCTACAATAATATTGTAACTGTTAATTACGTTATTTTATCTCGCCCGACTGGTAACGAAACAGTAACATTGTTTTGCTGTCCCTTATATTCCACATCAGCGATTCTCCATGTCTTATCTCTGCATGCATACAACTGATAGAACCTTCCTCGTTGGGATCTTGAGGTACCTGCGCAAACAAATAAAGACTTCACAGAGCCACAGACTTATTATTATAAACAATGTTTCATATTATATAAAAAGAACAGTCGCAAGAACACAGTTAATATTTAGATGTGTAACATTGATAGCCTTGACTATGGCAAATAATGTGCTATAGTTTCATGTGTCATTGACTGACTGTCAATCCCATTTTATACACTTACTTTCGTACTTCTATTGTTTTGCCAAATCTTTGCGTGAATGACCTATTACAAAACAATATATATATAAATCCATCCAAAATTTGTTAAAAAATAACAACAATATGTTTTCTTGACTGATTGGTTAAATGAAATATTAACTGGCGGTTGTTCATAATGTCAGGAAATTTGTTACTCCATTGAATTGATCTTATTAACACTAATTATAAATTACTAGTGAAATTAACTAGTTTTAAAGTAGGGTTTGGTTCTGTTCGTTTTATGTAATTTATTATTTATTCTACTACATCATTTACTTAAGTGTTCTGACTTCGGAATAGGACGCTTTTGCAATACCCTGATTAATTAACATACCACATACCTTGTTTAGTAGACGCCTTTAAAAGGTCAACTTCTATGGACTTCCGTGGTGATTTCTTCGACACCAGCGCGATGAGCGAGCTTACGGACAGCACGTTTTCTAACGAGGGATTATCTTTAACCAGTCCACTCAGAGTGTCACTACCAACTGCTTGTACCTAAGACACAACTCTTTGTCAGTTTGATATAATTCGTAATTACTATTTTATACTTCTAGTTCATGTTGGCTCATACTGTCGAATAAAATCCGCACAATAAACTCAGTTTATAAATTCACAAATACTTCCCCTTGATTTGATCGATGATTAAACGAAAACGATATGTGCAGTCATTAAACTTTCATGGCGGACTTACTTATAGAAATATATATGTAATGAAATATAATATGTTCTTCATTAAAAAATTCTATTTAAGTACGCGTTCGCGAGAAAAACAAGTAAGTTATACATTACCATCATTCTCATTTCAGTTTTGCTTTCGAATGTGTCCCTTGGCACAAACAATTTCACTTGATTGTCAACAGCTGAATACACTGATATGCCAGGGCGGTCAACGATAATGGTTTGACTTTTGGGTCTTGAAACGACGATTATTTTCAATATGGTAAAATCATTTACTTCAATTCCAGCTAGTCTTTTGCTGGTTTTCTGTAATTTTGACAATACAGAACAGTCAAACGTGGAGTAACTGTGCAATGAATTAAGGCCACATTTAGTACACTCATTTTAAGCACACATTCGTTGATATTATGTAAGAAATTGAAATGAAAAAGATCGTTTACTAAGGTTACAATACACACAATAGCAAAACAAAATTATAATAGTATAATTAGTCCTTAAGAGTAATATATATCAATCTTTTATCGATGAATTACCTCCAATTCTGACATATTTGAAGTTGGTTGCACTGGACTGTATGTCATCCAATCGTTTCCGTCCTTAGATATCTTGATAACAATTTCATCGCTGGGAGAAAGAATTCGATTGTGTGGTACGTAAAGCCTGGAGGGCACCTATTGAAAGTTATGAATAGAACAATTTTGAGCCTAAAATGTTTTATAATTGTTTAATAATTGTGCGTGTATAACAGGCAATTAAATAGGAATTTAATTAAATAATGCTTAAATGTATAAACGAAAAAACTGTTTTGACATTTGTTAATGTTTCGTACATAGGAGATTCTTTTTTTTATCGTACCTCAGTGTGTAAACTTTCCTTCTTCGAGTGTACTTCAATCTGAGAGCTGACCGGTTTCTCATCATCATCAAGCACCGTTATTATAGAATCAACTTCATCACTAGCAAAACATTCCAAGTCATCTTTCTCAATACCACCTGGTGGAGATGTCAGCACACTTGTTATACCACCATGATACTCCCTCCGCCCATCAACTTCATCACATGGTCGCTCATAACTGTGTATGAAGAATCGATGTGTTGTTTAATAAATAAATGTTCAATTGTGAAAAACTACGACATATATCCAATAGAAATTTACGTTACATTCACCGAAAACTAACGAACACAAAGATGTCAATCCGAAGAGAAGCTAGCATCTTTTATCCCAGAAGAAGTATTTATGCACATCCATACGAAGTCTTTAACATGTTAAACCATCTCTTCATACGGGGCGGACGTTGTATTGAAGCCTATTCGGACCGCAATAGCGTAGAATACCTTCATTTTAGCATTAGGTTCGGCAAAAACTCAGAAAGACGCAATACGCACTCATATCATAAAATCGATGTTGATAAAATGAGAGTGAGAATGTAATCTTACACCATAGGTTTCCAGTTGTTTGGGTCTTGACGCCATGCTTTCTCCTCGGCTTCTTTACGTAGTCTCTCCTGTTCTCTACGCTCCTCTTCTCGGCGTCTTCGTGCTTCTTCTTTCTTTCTCGCTTGTTCTTCTTCGCGCCTTCTGCGTTCTTCTTCTTCACGAAGTCTCTTTTCTTCTGCTTCACGCTTACAATTTAGACAAATATGTATCTTATTTCAACATGCTTAGAAAAGCTAAAAATAACTTGAGGAAAATATATATGCTTTAATAACAATTGGCTGATATGTTTTTGCGATGAATACGAACGTGACAAGAGTAAACCTGTTCAAAAGTGCACCTGTGCAGCTAATACGTTATTTTAACATTCCGTTGACAAGTGCCAACATAACTAGGTGAAATATAATTCAAGGGAGGGAGACTATCTATCCTAAATTATGTCTTGTCAATTTTCCACACAGAGGCATGAGCACCGTAGGGAGTTGGGCAAATACTAGTAATTAGGCTACCGTATGAAGGCATGAAAATGTTGCATCTTTTGTTGTTTTTGTTTCATTTTGTTTTCTTAATGTTCACCTTAATTCTTTCCTCTTCTTCGCGCTTACGTCTCTCTTCCTCCTCACGTCGTAATCGTTCTTCTTCTTCGCGTCTCCGCCTTTCTTCTTCGGCCCGTCTTTCGGCTTCTTCTTGTTCCCTTCAGAGTTAAAATTACATTAGTTCCAAAATGTATACCGCCTGATAATTTATCGTTCAATATTTATAAACAGACATAGAAATGCAGTATCACTTTACACTATATCGCCTCACATAAGTGTTTGATAGGCTTTTTGTTGCTTATCAGCAGTTCAAATATTTTGACCTACAGATTTGAAACGCAATAAAGGTACATATGAAATAAGATAATAAGTATATTAATATGTCACTATATAGAATTATGCACTTAAGTTTTTTAAAACTGCAAACTATAAACATATAGGACTCATATTTATATCATTCGATTCAATCATATGTCTATGTCTCATTATAAATTAAAGCAAATGTGAAAGCAAAAAATGAAGATTGTTCAGAAAATAATTGAAGCGATTAAAACCGCCAATAGTCCTTCGAAAAGTTGAAATTGTGTACTGGAAGGCGAAAGATACTACTCAACTTTTCCTAAGCACCAAATGTTTAGTGTGAACATTTTCAGCAATGATTTGATTACCGTCGTACAAATGATTTTAATGTCAATGTCATGTTTAATCAATTTAATTGAAGGACAGATTTAACATTTTTATTGCTTTTGCATTAGTTATGTACCAGAGAAGAAGAAACCCCCCTATATCCAAGATGTTTGGACACACATCATGTTTTCTAAATTTTCACAACCCTATTTATGTTATAGTAGTGTATGAGTACCCATTTCTTACGACAACTGCAACGCCTTTTAATGCTTCTCATTCTTGCACCAACATAGCCTCAAGCTCATGGATGCTTCCAGGTTGCACATGGCGAGCTGACATCCGTACCTGCAGCTCTCTCCACGTGTTCAATTCGAGCTGGCCAGTCAAGGCACTCAATACCCTCCCTCTGCAGGTAGTTATGGACCACCTGGGCTATGTGGGGACGCTATTAAAATGAATTGATCGCCCACTGCCCTGGCATAGCGCATAACCTGGGTGTCTAACATCTCCCCACCCCATAACTAACCCACCCCCGTAGCGGACTTACTCAGCAATATTTCCGGCTTGACCTTTTTCTAGGTCTTCCCCAGACTATAGCACATCTGTCAGTAAAGTCTAGGCAAAACGTAGACTCATCAGTGAAGAGAACATGTCTCCAGTTTTGTCTGGTCCATCTACCTAACATTAACTCACCCATTCCAAACGGGCATTGTGGTGGCGACGAGTCAAAGGAATTCCTAAACAGCGTCTTCTCGATCGCAACCTTCAACGCACTGAGTACAAATATTGACCCAAGAATCTTTAAGGCAGTCATTGCAAAGATGCTCGACGGGCCTTGATAATCAAGAATCGGTCTTCAGCTGCTGTCGCCATTCTTCGTCTGGTCTGTGCCCATCACGCTTCCTGCGGGTGTACCATACTACTGTTTCCTTGCTCAGGCTCTGGTGATAATGGTGTGGTGCACACCAAGCGCCTCACCAAACGTACGGTGTGTGGCTCCCTGCTCCACCATCATACAGCCCACCACATCTCTGCTTCACTCAAATGCCGTCTTATTATAGCGTTTGCTAAAGTGACCAATGTAAAAAAGCCTCACCTTTGATGATAAAACTGCTCACATTTAGGTTGAAGGGAAAGGGCATCTCAAAACATTGCTGAATCAAACTATTCAAAATAAATAATTGAATCCTTTTTACAATTTTTTATAATATAATGAGAAACCTTTGGTGCTTAGCAAAAGTTGAGTAGTGTAGTTTTATGCATTTACCTTTTCCTCCGTTCTTCTTCTTCCCGTTTCCTTTTTTCTTCCTCTTCTCTCTTTCGTCTTTCTTCGTCCTCTTTCCTTCGTTTTTCTTCCTCCTCCCTTCGTCGCCGCTCTTCGGCCTCTTTACGTTTTTCCTCATTGTAACTTTGTACTTTAGCATCACGCCAACTATTCAAGCAACCTTGAAGCCCGTCAATATCATCGCTTAGCAGAGAGGCACCATCTTGAACTCTTCCACATACCAGTTCAGTTTCGTCGATCAACTCATTGAGTCTATGATTCATTAGCTCTCGCGTTGCCTTTTCAAGTTCGATAGCTGCTTTCATCTTTTCCACAATCGGTTTTCTTGCCCTTTCGTCGAAATGAGTCGAAGGTTTAAACTGGGCTAGTATATTAAATAACAACATCATTATCAAAATGCAATTTAAACGAACAAAAGAATCATTTTGATTTTTGCAAGGCCTAGAGTACAGTTTTTTCATGGATGTTATGCCTTGAAAAACTGAACGGCTAAATGAACTGTGATACTTGAAGATTCCAAACAGAAATGTAGCAGTATTTAGGGGTTGGCAATCGGTGGCATTTGAATAGTTGTCGGCGTGATATTTACGATTGTGTTCTCCAACTTTCTTTTCAATAACTGCTTTTTAATAGGTTATTTACTTTAATCACGTTGTCAGTTTACTTCCTGTTTTCCCGTTCTGATGGTAACATCCGGTGGACACTACACGAAACAGTTAATTTGTTTTAAAGACTAACCCAAAACTAATTCATTACATTACAATAATACTCTATAATCTATAATCGATAATATCAAATATCTTTGCCTACACCAGCCTTTGGAAACCAGTATTCAGGCCTAATTCGGAAATTAGAATAAGTTTTTCTTCAACATCAGTCAGACCCGCTATCATTGAATATATATGTATATATTCTGGTTTGCGCATACTGAGCAAATTTTTATTACTTTGTATCTTATATCAGGGTATACATACAGAATATCTTTTGTATTGCATCCTGGTTACGTTTTATAAGGTCCTTCTGTGCTGCTCGAAGTTTTTCTATCTTCTCTTCAATATTTTCTAGATAAGCTTTAACTTTTTCTACCGCTTTCTGGGCCTCGTCCGAAGTCTGTAATGCAAAGTACTGTTTGTTTGGAATTTAATGCGTCCAGGATCATCATATTGTGTAATACATCAAGAATTAAGTGCACGTATCGCTCATAATTTAATTCTTGCGCGGCCGAACCCCACCCATCAGTAAATAAAATCAACTAACAAAATATGGAAACATACATAAAAAATACAGTTCAGTGGTATCGTCATATAAATCCCTGTATAGGAAAGTGGACTCGCTTTATGGTGCGCTTAATTTCGACAAAATGTGCAGTTGAAACTTCACTTCACTATACACATACCCGAGTTATGGTGAAATATTTAAAGATACACCTGTAATTGTGATTTTACAAAGTTATTAGAGTAGTAAAGAATGGTTTAAAAAAGGATTGAATTTAGACCCATTCAGAATTTATTAAAAATGCAATGATTATTGACTTTAACTCAAATATCACTTAAATATAGATTACAGTGTTTATCGATTTTGTTCATTTCGCAATAAACTAGGATTTCAGACATCTACGATATTTCATTAAATACATTTAGGGCTGAGTGTGAAAATTAATTATGTTGATATCTATTCTGTTTTTTTGTACATATAGAATTTGCATGAGTCCATATTGCAATTGATTTCCTATCTTATCCGAATTGTTTATTAGGTTGTTTTAGGTTAAACGAAGTTTACCAAAGAAGTATCAAACTCCGAGGACAATTGACATGACCATTCCTCTTAGGTTAAATACTGTTATTAGTTATGCGTTCCCCCGAATTCCATGAGGAGCAGTCAATCATGCCCATTGTCTGGGTATCAAAGGAGAGAAACGCATTTACTTACGACTTTATTCTGTAAAGTTCTTTCAAGCTGTGCATAGCATGATGGACAGTATTTCTGAACATTCGTCATAGAAACTCGCTGTTTTAATGAACTAATTTTGATTCTACTTCGTGAATTTAATATTTCATAGAATCTCAAAAATTGGGCATAAGTTTTAAATATGTTTTTGTTCGAGTTACTAGTAAATAGTTATTCAACAAGACTAGACAATTTAGCGCTATCAACATTTCCCAGTTTTCGTAATATAAAATACGGAAATGACATTATAAGAGATTCCAATTAATCATAATGATAGTATCAAGAAAGAAACCGTACCTTTCTAAGTTTGCCTGTATATGCCTCTGCTTCTTCAAAACTTGTTGGGGGTTCCGGAAGCTTCCGGAAATTGTCGATCTGGTCCGAAAGAATACCTAACGCTTTTATGTCCGACATATTACGATACTTTTAATTAAATGAAATTATGAGATATAAAAATTATCAGATTTCAAACTGTACTAAATATATATTACATCAACAGTTTGCGCATAAACCTTGCACAATGTTTCATGCCTGTTTCATTACTCTCACCGACCATACCACGAAGGTTTATTCCTTTACTGAAGTAGTGATTTCGTAGAAATTTGGAAAATGACTTCCTTGACGACATGAGTAAACATTATCGGCATTTTGCTGTCCCAGAGTAAACACTGCTACAGTTCAAGTACTTTTTACAACCGATTTTGAAAACGTCATTGATCAAAAGATATTTATAAATACATATTTCATTGAACCAGTTATACACGATTCGGATCAACTATTGATTTTCCGTTATAACTGCCTCAACCTGTTCACAGAAAGTTTAAACGATTCCTTATCGCAAAATATAGCTTTTCGTGATTACAAAATAAACCTACACGGCCACGTTGATGAGCGATACTGTTAAGAATATTAATCGATTCCTTTTTATTTATTGCATTTTTGCCCACATTTGAAAAAAAGTAAGTGTGGTCAGGACTCACACCGCCCAAACGTCTACGATAATGCTATTTGTTTATAAATAAAGATATACTGTTTAAAACAAATAGTGAAATTAACCCAATATGGCAATATATTTTACTAACTCTGTGATTATTGTTATATAATTGTTAACCTGATACATTGTCAAATTTAGTTCTAATTCGTAAGTGAACGGGTGACATATTTAAACGATTTTACTTTACGAGTGTTTTCAACGAACACAACCTTAAAGTCACTCCTACAATAATGTTTACAATATTGGATTAAAAAGTAGGAAGTAAAATACTTTTCAGTTAAATGCAGAGGTTTGTCGGGCTAATATATTAAAGATTGAAGGGTGTTTGAAGGAGAAATAACGATTCGTGTTCATTCGAAGCCGATACAAGTTGAAATAAGTTATGTCATACCCGATGAATGACAACATGCAAGGATATACCGGTATATAGGCTCCACTTTAACTAATGATTTATGAATAATGAATAATGACGTTTTATGGTTAACGTCAACTCAAGCTTTTACTTAATCAATACTGCATACCGCAATAGATACAGTTGATATGATAATTGGTTGACTAGCGCGCTTATCCTTATATCACATTGTATTGTTCAAGACATTACAATTAAAAGCTGACAATATCCACAAAACAATCAATTACAACCTGTGTTATTAAGTATTAAGGACAATACAAACAATACAAAATTTCGGAGTTGTTTGTTCATTAAGAGATATACAGTATACAAACATTGTTCAGACTTTTGTATTCTCAGGATTACGCAAACTTCGCAAGCTTGCGTTGTACTTTTATTTTATAATTGAGTTTATTGAGTACGCATTTTGTCAGCAAAGATAAATCTACATTATCATTGAAACAGTAATATGTGCTCACGAAGTAACACGAAAGTGAGCAATTAATCAATAGACAGTATAGATACGCCCGATTGAATATCTTTTCGCAATACTATGCAATTACACTCAATAATTTCTCTGCATTTCTCGGTGCGTGGGAAGGCCTTTCAGTGCTAAAACTTTTGTACCTCCAAGTTGAAGTACCTTACAAGGTCACACAAAATGTTGAAGTTGGATAGTTTAAATCCAGCGATTTGATCGTTTATCACTGTATACACTCATGTTGAAATGAACGTCAAGTCATAAGTATCATTCTACTTGTCGCTGTGTAGTTTTAAACAAAAAACAACATTGCTTATTGATACAGCGAGTAGGTTTTCAATCTCTTTGTCCCTCTAAACATTGTTTAGCTTGGTATATGAAGGTTTCATTTCCGCTGTAAAGTTTATACTATTTTTTTCAAAATGAATTGGTTTGTATCATGGGCTTTGTTTAAATGTGAAGTGTGATCTTAAACTCTATTATGAAGATTACATTACAAACGCGAATGTGATGAAATAAACAAAACATCACAAGAAAAAACCCGAAATTTTGTGGAAGTGACCCCAGACTATAAGACAAAAGATGAGAAGACATGACAAAAAATTTGTAACTAGATAAGGAAGACCAAACATGTATGTTGTTTCAACATGCTTACCTTGCAAAGAGATAGAAGCTTGTAAGACAGGAATATTTAGACTAAACCAGAATGCAGATCTGACGAAGGAAATATTATGTACATGCTATTATAAGAAAAGGAGAATGTCAAACATATCTCTTATTCTATAAATTTTCATATGCATCGTATTAATTTGACATTGGAGACAGAATCCGATACAACTGAGCTTACATATGTATGAACAACTACCGATTATTAGGTGCAAACTCTCGTTAAATATTGGTTTACATCATTGTGTTGTAAAACATTATCAGTTTCTCTCCATTCAGTAAGTTCGGCTTCAATTTGCGCTGTAGTGTCACCCTCGCCAGTCTGTATGCATCTATCAACAATAAGTTCATGAAGACCTAAATCACGTCCAATATCTCGTACTGCTTTAGTCTCATTAGATGATATCTCCTTTAACACATCATCCGAGAGGTTTTCTGCAAATAAACAATTACAGAAATATAAATGAAATATCGTAAAACATTGACGTAGATGTTTATTCATTCATTAATTAAAATTGCTACAGCTGACTAGAGTCCGTGATTGGTTAATTTGATTGATTACAATATCGAAACCATTAGTACTATCGACTAGTTATTTATACATATTTATGGGGCACTTATTTTCTATCAGTCCACGTACATACTAGTGTCAAAATATGTTTATCAACAACAAAAATTGACATTTATTTATCATTCATTGGACTGACCCAATTCAATGCATGTATATACTATGGTATTATTGCCCGTCGAATAATGTAGAATGTGCCTTTCTGTAATGCAACATATTCTTCACACTGGTGTACAATTGTTGAGTGACCGTTATCCTTTAGTGCATCCATAACAGTCTGTAGCTGAAATAGTGATAGAAAAAATAAATGCTTTATTCCAATTCATTTTGCATCGATGTGAATTCTAATGAACTCAGTACTAGATCCCGCTTTTCTTTTCTACTTTAATTGACTTTTGTCACACTAGCAATGTTTCTAGAGATTGAAATCTGTAACAAGAGCCTTATTTATGTAACGGAGGCAATTTCTTGTACAGTGCGCTTCTCTTAACGTAATGGATGAATTTTTTAAAATTTTGTTTTCAACTCTTGGTCATTGTCATTGCAACAAAAGTAGTTTGTTAAATGGCATACACAGCATTTGGTAACATTGCTTGAAATATCGATTCAGACACAGTTTTTCGAAAACAACTGAGATATATACGTATTCGTGATTTTTATCTAAAAAGCGTGAAACAATATGATGTAATTGTGATAGGGAATAGATAAAACACTAACAACATTGAAACAGAAGCATGAAATTTTACATAACTATACGGACACTTACCTGCATGACATAAGTAACTGTACAAAGACTTACCGTCATGAAATATTACATAACTATACAAACACTTACCTGCATGACATATGTAACTGTACAAAGACTTACCGTCATGAAATATTACATAACTATACAAACACTTACCTGCATGACATATGAAACTGTACAAAGACTTACCGACATGAAATATTACATAACTACGCACACTTACCTGCATGACATATGAAACTGTACAAAGACTTACCGTCATGAAATATTACATAACTATACAAACACTTACCTTGTCTTTATGCATGTGTTGTGCTTTCATCCAGTCTAACAGAACTGCCTTGAATAGTATATCATCGTTTGCATGCTCATCAAATTTTCGTTTAGCGTTTCTATATCCTTTTCGAAATCCCTTTTCACCCATTAAAGTTTTCATTACAGCTTGCCAATCAAACGGTACGTTGTTCCTGACTGCCTTCGCCAAATAGCTTGCAAGGGATGTCACTATAATGATTATGGACAATGAATATGTATTTAAATGGTCTAATACCGTTGATTCACACAGAATTATTACAGTTACAGTGTCATCTTTTAATTATTATGTTGATGTCTTGTAAATATGAAAATCAAGAAAGCGAAACGGAAACTCACCTCGATCTTGCAGATGTGGAAGTCGTTGATAACTCTTAAACTTTTTAAAAAATAAGAAGAACCCACATTTTCAAAGACATACATAATGTGTAGTTTTCATTTTGAAACAACGAATAATCTAACATGTATTAAACAACATATTGTATCATTTTAGTTACACTGTGAACAGTCGAACACGCACACACACGCACACACACACACACACACACACACACACACACACTAGACAAGGCTTTTTATATTGTGTTCTCAAAATACCAAACTTCGCACTAACTAATAGACGTTTTACAGGCTTATATTGTGTTCTCAAAAGAACTTCGCTTTAACTAATTTTGTTTATTTTTGTCAAATTTATTTTGCACGTCATATTTTATGAAAGACATGTGCATATGCGTTCAAAACTACCATAATCGTTCTACAGATACACAAAGGACCAAAGATTATTTTCACAGGCAGAGTAAATACCTAATAATTAGGCCAGCCTTTAAAACATCTTTGTTTCTCTTCCTGCGACCCGTGCTAGTGGAGGCAGGCAGGTAAGTAAATTTGTATTATTTAAAATATCTTTTATATTTTAATCATTTCTTTATTCAAAAAAGAACATGACTGTGCTAACTGAATTATTCATCTGTTGGTGACATTGTAATTTTTAGGGCATTTTATATCCATCATATATTTGCATGTTGTGTTGTGCAATTTATCCTTGACTGTTGTTTCTGTTAATTTCTCCACGTTTTGTCTGTTCTCATCAGCTGATATAAACAGATTAAATACATTCATAGTGGTTTGTATCTATTGTCTCATCATTTTTTATAATGTTAAAGTTTATAAATCGTATTTTGAATTGAAACCAATAGCCGTCCCGAAACGTTCGTCGGGTTCCTATGTGAATGGCGCCAAATGTTTGGTCCGAAAGACTTCATTATATTTATCTCGAAATCCACAACGACTTTATCCAGTACATTAGAGAAATTCAAATTTGAACTTATGAGGGTAATTCGTTTTGAAACCAATAACTTAACATCGTGATCCATTTTAACAGTGTCCGACGTTTTTCTGACAATATCAAATGTTACCTTAAACACAAATACTTAGCGGGAACCAGTAAAAATTGCTTCGTACTTTATATTATTCGTACTTAACATCCGGTCCGGATTTTCGAACTTCTGTACTGAAA
This sequence comes from Lutraria rhynchaena, assembly GCA_008271625.1. Lineage (NCBI taxonomy): Eukaryota > Metazoa > Mollusca > Bivalvia > Venerida > Mactridae > Lutraria > Lutraria rhynchaena. The sequence goes on along the minus strand of VIBL01000001.1, from coordinate 9,776,558 downwards.
ACATTTTTTAGTAGACAATATTTTTTCCGGGTCGCGGCGACTTTTTCGGGTCTGTCGGGGGATGGGATACAAACAATCTTTCATTAAAGGCCTTATCACAGAAAAAGCATGTTTGATATTTTTACACAACATTATACATCTCACATTCAATAACTTCTCGGTAGGTAGGAAGGTCATCATGCGCTAAATCTTCATATCTTGGTGGAGAATCAATCAAATCTACATTTAGTCTCGGATTCATTTCAATACTATTTTGATTTGAATTTACATCATTTCCGGTGGAAATTACATCACCATGTGGAGCTGACGCCTCTCTTTCGCGTCCATGATATAATTCCGGTCCTGGTATTGAGAAAATTGAATTGTTTTCTTCCTGATATGTAAGTATGTTTCTGTCATTTCTTCCAGGTTGTTCTGTTGTATACGGACTCCGTGCAACTAACATAGGTGCATTTCTATCAGTAACCTGTGTCTGTACATGTGACTGTTGGTTCCGACCGCCTGCGTTTAAATAATTCACTCTAGTTTCATAGCCTGTGCCAACAGTACGTCTTTGTGTTGAAATTTGAGTGTGTGAATTTATAGGAATATAAAACTCATCATCTCCGTGGATATGGTGGTGAAAATTATAAGTTTCCTTAAATCTGTTGCACAGGTAGTACAAATACATCTGAAGAAAAGCCAGAACCAATGAAATCACAAACGATGCTACCGAATAACTCAGATTGATCTTAGCTGATGCCTCATGTTTTGGTTCTTTGTTAAATTCTCGTTTTTCCCATGAAGCTTGTACTATACCCCAAATACCGGAAAATACCAGTCCAAGTATGAGCGCTGTACACACACATGGACAAAGTATACATATCTGCCTTGACTGAAAATGAACAAGTATCAAACGTAAGAATTTATACATGAACAGACATGTAACGACGTGCTGTTCTTACGACACCGTTATTGTATATAAAACAACGTGTTATGTTTACGATACCGTTTTATAGTAAATCTAACGACTACTTAGCAGTTGTTAAGTGAAATAACATGCACAGTATCCATCCTCTGATATACAAGTATATTAAACCATTGTAAAAACACAAGGCTGTACTGTGATAATTAAAACGAAGTTACCATCTTTTTCACATGTTTAGTCCCCATTCGTTATTGAAAAAAGTAAAGGCATAATAAAAAAATCCTAATGTATAGAATTGTGACCTAACCGTTTAATTCATTTGAACTCGATAATTGTTTCATAATTAGTCCAACACGATAGTACATTTGTACTCGAAACAACTTTGCTTTGTTTAAATCAATTAAGTTTACCCTATATGTATTCTCAAATATGGACACACATTACATTATAGTTAATTAACAAATTATGACAAATTTTGCTGAGGTTTTAAGTAATTGATAATGATTTCGAATCCAAGTTTCAAGTATCAGTGCATACATAAATACATACCCATTTATTTGCATATTCCTTTGTTACTCTCTCTTTATTTGATGAATATATATTGTAATGTCGATATTGTAGACAAGATGATATACATGTCTGAAAACATTAAGGACAGTCAGTAAACCATATGCACAATGAATAGCTTTGATTTGTTTGTATAGTTAAAACACAAACCCGCATGTTACATCCTGAAGTTGCTGCAGATCGGCGATGTGCTAACACAGACATACAAAGGATATAAAAATTCATCACGGCGCCAGTAAAACAATTAATTTACAATTACAAACAGCCCTTATCTTTCTGATAAATGATATAATAACAAATTTTCAGTGGGAAGTACCAAGTTTTGGTATTTTGCAGATTGAATTAAGTACTGGGACCTACCAGAGGCACTGACACTTTATGTGTTCAATAATACAACTATACACAGATGAAGTATTGAGCTATAGGTTAGAATTCCTTACGACCTTTGATAAGTAAAATGTTTACGTACAAATGTCCCAGCGATCATTATCCCACCAATGCAGTAAGGGAATGCATAATCCGGTGCTGACTTGGAGATTGCAGAAGCTCCTACAATGAAGGCGGCGAAAGAAATCACCATGGTAGGTACAGCCAGAACACAAGCACACTTCATGTAAGTATATCTTTCTCGTAATTGTCTTTCAGAGCCTTTCAAATGATAATTGTGTAAAACTCAATCACCTTGTTTGCGAATCTTTCAATAAGCTTCAAATGTTAGTTCTTATTTGTAAATGTACGAGTATATTAATCGGGTATGTAAGCTGCTGATATGATATGTTTTTGAAAAAAAAACATCAATAATTATCACAAATGTGAAAATGAATACAGTGAAGGTTGTTCACTTATTGCCCATTTACGTTTTGGCCGAGCATAGCACCTGCTGAACAATGTTTGCTATTTTTGGAGCGAGGGACGTGGAGTGCTGCTGCTTGTGGAAATACTTTCTTTGTCTCTTTTAAAAATGACTAAATAATTTTAACTGTGCTACCACCACAATATATATGAATTATCAGCATCTTAAAAATATAAATTTGACATGCCACATTCACGAAGAGGTGTTCGGGGTTGGAATTAAATCAGTAAATTAAACATTTATGATCACTCAAGTGTACTGATTCGATGTTTTCCATTTTAACCGATTTGTTTTGATTCACGTATAGTATGTATTTAACCACCAAAATGATACCACATACGAAATTGTAAGGTTTCAAGCGGTACACACACAACAAACAAACCCTCCCGATTCTCTACTATAGAAAGAAAGCATTTAGTGGTTTAATGTATTAATTTATTCAAATTGTATAACTGGTATGATTTACTTTCCACAAATTTATATCTGACTACGCTTTAATGTTTTATTAATTAATTTATGAATTATTAAAATCATATACATTTGTTTTTACAAATAATATACCTGAACTTGTAGGTCTTGTCATTGTGGATGCAGGTTTTCAATAGTCATCCAAATTTGCTGAAATGATGAATATCAAAATATTAAAGTGGGCTGTTATCTCATTCATGTTTTTGTAATGTGATTCAATTCTAGCAATTTTGAAATAACCGCATTTCAAAATAGATTCGCATTTTACGAATATGCATATTAAAACATTTTAAACACAAAACACAATATTACACATTTTAAACACAAAACACAATTTTAGATAACGTATGTTATGTAAAATTAAGCGAAACGCTGAAACAACTGCTTAAACTTGCTAAGGAAATGCATTTTATTACATCGCCAAAAAGTGTGAAAATGCTTGTGTACAAAATATCTATTGACAAGTTACTTTACTGTGTGCCCCCGTGAAACACTCTGTGACTGATTAAACCTAGCTTTCATTTATACATTTCTTACAAGTGGCATATCAAATAAAACTCTATGATGTATATTACGCCGTCTAAAGTTACATTATTTTACACGGCATTAATCTTAAACAGGAAATACAAGTGATTAAAATGGTAACAGATATTATAGGACACATGTAGCTGATGATTATTTAATAAAAATAGCCCATTAAAATTGTGAGGGGGAAATACTGATCATTGGCGTTTGATTTGTTCTGTTTAATAAATCAGTTATTTATAAATAATGATCCCTGTTATGCTAATAAGTACGTAAGTCGAGACAACTAAAATACCGATCTGTGATGCAAACAGATGCTTATTCTCTCATAAACGACAACGCAAATTCATAGTTCGAACCAGCATGGTTCATAGCATGAACCAGTGATGGACGAGTTTTAGGCAAACCAGGTCGAGTTGACTTGGGACGAATTAAATCAAAACAACTTAGTTTGCATCATCCAGACGTTTGTGTTATGCTTAGTAGGTATTAGCAAACGTCTGGATGATACAGACCAACAATGGGGCATTTCAATTGCACGCGATATTATAAGTTTCATATTCTTATGTAAAGAACTACACTGGCGAATTTATGAACGTTATTGTCCGCTTTTCCAGTGGTTAAAGACACTGTAGATCTTGTTATGGAGGACTTTGATACAGAAGAAGCTTGGAATTATGCCGTCAACGAATTCTTGAATATTACAATCCACCAACCCTTACAAATGAGTCACTTTACTTAGACCAGTGTTTGAAAGACTTTACTCCATATAATTATGTCATCCATTTTGGTTTTGTAATAAAAGTCATAAATACCTTAGTTGTCTTTGTTTCTTTCTACGTGCGTGTTTGGTATGGTATACAGACATACGTGTACACGTACACAAAACTGACAATTAAGATGACCATGATTAAACTTACGATGCACAAAGAGCTCTTCACATCGAGTAACAAAAGAGCAACTACTCTTTTTGCAAAATTACAAAGGATCTGTTGTTCTTTTAGTGAAGCTATAAAGAGTACATTGTACTTACTCTTTATATGTAACCATTTTAATACTAAAACTTATCATCATTCAAGTATTTACACTGTACATGAGTTAGCAACATTGAAACATAAGGTAAAGACTTGTAAACGGATTCATTTTGTTTACTCCCCTATATGTACATGTAAATGTTTACGTAAACAAATTTCGTAAGTTTACGTGACAGTTCTGGCTGTATATAAGAAGAAATGTTTTATTTACTGTTCATGATTTGGTAAATGTTTAAATACACGTCATGAGACAATTATGGATACTATAGCATTGTCTGCATATTTTTCTTTCATCGACATTTGTAGTTTTGTTTTATTCGTTTGTTAAACCAAACTCTACTAAACACCTAAGAAAATGGCGTGATAAACAACATACCTCACAAGTATTTACATGTACACCGGAAATCAATCGTCAAACGTAGCACTCTACTTTGTTATCTGGGACCAATATACACATTGTTGGTCCAAATTGTTATAAAGTTCTTCCTTTAAAACGGCTTGGAAATAATTTCAATGAATATTTATAACTATATCTGTTATCTATAACTTACCTTTATTTATCTCCGAGAGTGAAATATCGAGAGTTCATTTTGACCTTCACATTGGTGTGCAAACTGAATAACTTGATGTTATTATTTTATATGCATAAGTTTTACGCTTGTCATTATGAAAATGGATTAATGTAAATATTTTGTTAGATTTGATTCAAATGGTACAAACATTGCTGTTGTTGAAGATGATTAATGACTGAGATGATTTAGTACACAAAATGAAGCTGATATCTAGGCCTATTTTTTTTAAATGTATTGAACGTTAAGACGCATCTTATAATTCTTTAAAATTAACAAAACATTTTGATTTTATCCAGGGAGCAAGATACAACCGTGTCGTCTGTAATCAATGTTGTAAACAGGAAATATATCGTCGGGTAATTTCTACAAATCTGTATATTATTTTTCCCATTTTGAGAAAATCGCATTTGAACTTTTGAACTGCAATAACTTTAAGCGAGTTACGGGTTTGTGAAATTGGGATTAACCCTATTTAGGATAGATCTACAAGCAGGTAAGTATAATCATTGCTCATCGAGACGAAAACAGATACCAAAATCCCATTATCGCAAAAAATTGACTTACGGTGTTGTAAAAATAAGCCGACGATATGTCATTATCTTCTCTTTTTCTAGTTTCTAAGTATCCGATTTCATTATTATGTTTGTATGAGTAACGTCCCCTAGACAGCAACATATGTGCCTTTATGACAGTTACATCACCCGAACCGTTGCTAGTATTTACCACAGGTGAAAGTATCGTACCATAGACACACATAGGGTCCCAGCGCCGTATGAAAAATATCTGTGATTTTACTTAGATGTGATGTTATGAACATGGTTTCGACAAAAAAGTGGCTTAAATTATTTTTCTATCAGCAATTCTTTTTGTCCCTGAATCAATTAGCAATACATATTCATTTGTTATCTTTAAGATACAACTAACACCAATTTATTACATGAGTTATGTTATTACATTACATCTTCTCCACTATAAAATGTTTCTTTTGTCGTTTTCCCTCTATCATTCATATACCATTTTCAAACTGTTTGCTTTGTAAACAATTGACATTTATTTATTTTGTTTTATTACTTATTTTCATTCCGTTTTGTTCAATTGTTAATAATGTATACATATGGGATCAATGCCATCGCCACGTTTTGTATAATATGTATGTATGTTATCTATGTTCACATGAGTATTTTTGGCCTATTGATACTGAAATAAACTATCTATCTATCATTTATTGATTGTTTGACATTTTGGGGATGCGATAGCTTAATAGTTTAAGTGGCTTGATTTTTAATTGTGATGTCCTTAATATTATGTTAAATTGTTCAGGAAATACTGAAAGCCAGTCCGAAAATTAGTGGTCGCCGAGACAGGCTTTAGTGTAGCTTTTTTATGCCTCGAAAAAGTATCTATTGTTATGAAACATCTGTTTGAATGATTCATTTGCTTTAAAAAAAAACTTTGCCATACGAATTGTAGTTTGGAATAAGTCTCTCAGACGCTTGGAAAATCTTGTAAGGAAAATTATGTAAAATATTTACATTTCCTAATAGTGAAGTGATTTGTCAGGTCATCAGGACTTTAATATGGCCGTGTTTTACTGTATTTTAATAAATGGGTGTCGTATTTCACTTCTAGTATATAAACGTGTACGGTTTGTATATAAGTAATTGTAATTGTTTAGGACACTATGGTAATTTCATAAAATCCTCATTGAGCAGTGTCATACTTTTATTTTTAGGTATATTGGCCACATAATATCAGTATCGGAACATATACGTTATGTTTTTATAAACATTACCTAATGCACACCTGTTTAAATTGAACCCACCTAGCAAAGGTAAATAAAATTACAAATATTTGTACCAACTTGTAGGCCTTGTGGGGTAAGTGTCACAATTTTAAATTATCTCATCCGTTTAAATGTAATGAATATCATGATCAGTAATAAAATAAGCTTTTATTTCATCTGGAATGGCTTTAAAATTTATTTATTATTTAAATATTATTATTTATATGATGCTAAATTGTAATAATTCTCTGTTTATACTAGGCTAATGAGTAAATTATATTCAGTCATTTTGTAGATATTTTGTGGCAATTTAGTGTTTCTATCTTTAAAGAACTTTGAAAATGTCATTTATTGTTCGAAAAAAAGACCTTTACTATACATGTATACTGTACAGGTCTTTGTTCTAAACATGAAACACGTGTTTTGGGTTTTCTATTCTGACGTCCTCGCCCAGCAAGACTTTCTATGCCTTAGTATTTTATAAATTTCACTTTATAATCTGTCAGATACAACAATAATCAAAGTCTTTGTATTATTTACTAATGTATACAGTATATAAGCATATTTATTCAAGAACTAGCTACACGTACATATGTTAATTTTCATCATTTTTACGCATTATGAACACTCTCAATTTGGGAAATATGACAGGTAGATTCCCAAAGACTGATTCAATGATATATGTGTACTATATATACATGTACTATTAAGTAGAGTACCTTCCAAGCAATGTGTACAATCTGTATGTAACAATATTGTGACATGATATACCCATCCTTGCTTTGTACTGCCGTGACTGTTTATCAATACACTACATAGTCATATGAAGCATTTTTCATTCGAAAAAGATTGTCAGAATTTTGCTGTTCATTGTTAAGCCAATACAATTTTGTCTTTAAAGGGGAGACAATCGCAGCTGGACTTAGTTGCCGTTTTCTGACGGTGTAGTTAAACTTTATTCCTTACCGGAAATCTGACCAAACAGGTATCACTAGGCACATTTCACGTAAATTATTCCTTAACTTAATGTGGACAGCATTCAATGAAGATCATATGGTATTCAAAAATGTAAGTTCATATCAATTATGGAAAATGATTTATTTGCACGGCTTTTCTGCCTTTTTAATTTCGCTGCATAGGCGCTCGGTTAACTAGATTCATCTTTGGATACATTTAACATTGTCATTCAATAATCATGATATTCGTACTCTGTAACCGAGCGCGTATGTTTCGCTGTTGCTGTTTGAGCCACTTCATAGTAGTAAATTTGTGTGTAGTAATTTTTATACCCTAAATCATATTCGTTGAATATATATTATAGTGTTCAGGGCTTTTTTCCGTTCTATAGCAAGGACCGTTTATACTTATTGGCGTCTTCCACTCAAGAAAAATCCTTAAAGTCATGCAGATTTCCCCCAAAATACAGTTTCCATCAGGTTTTTTCTTCCCCTTTTGCAAAAATACTGTGTTATTTTTCCCCAAATTTAAGAAAGGCCCCTTCCCCTGCCTGTGAAAAAAGCCCTGGTGTTGTGTTATTTAAAATGGTAACTTGTGTATAGAGGGCAAATTACATTTATTTATAAATCAAATAATGATGGCATTTGTACTGATACAAATCATTAATACATTGATTTTGAAAAAAAAAGAATAACTTCAGACTGGTAAAATGAAGGTACCAGCATACCAATAGCAAAAAGTATGTATATATTGTCTAAGGTACAAGCTGACTAGTCCAACTAATTAGACTGTTTGTGTCGGCAAGACATTTTTTTATTTGGCCCCATCCTGCTCAGTCTAACAAAGAAGTGCATATTTGTGTGTGAAAAAATATGTGTTTACAATTTGAACCTTTTGGTGGATAGGAAACATGTTAGTAAGCTCATATAAGCATAAAATATTCCAACACACCTTTTCTGATAGGTGCACTGTTTTGTTTCTCTCCACTATTTCTCTAAGGAAAACGAAACCAGTGTAATGGCGGGCAATTTCCAGTGTCGAGGTAGATATCTACCCATGTCATGCTAAAAACTTCCCATCTGCTGTATTTAACTCATCACGGGTGCATTCAGGAAATGTGAATTTACACAGCTTATTAAATTTAAAATTCTATATGTGAAGCGCACATCTAATGCAGTTGTTGTACAAAGTGGAAAATTTGAAATGTCACAATATGGTAAAATATATGGCTGTAATTCGTGTTTTCGCACATAAATATGCAGTTCTTTGTAAGGCCGAGAGGATGGCCCTTCCGAATTCATGTTCGAAATCAGCCAACCGAATAAGTAAGGCTACAAGCAGACTAAGGTACAAGTTGGCCAAATTCTCTGATAATGCTTATGTTTCACTTAGGAATCGGACTGTCTATTTTAATAATTCTTGACAGAGCTGTCTATATCTTTTCTTATAAATATATATTGTAAAGTATATTATCTTCCTATCCTGATATGATGTAGCTGTATCAAAAATAAAACTGATTTAAATAGATAGGTTTTCCAGACTTGCCTGTTTTTGGCCAAGCTGGATTCTCTCTGGGATAATCATGCTTCTAATATAGTTTGTGATGTTTTTTTTACAACCGTTGAATTAAGTTATCTGTCTGATTTTGACATTGTCACCCAAAATTATTCGAAGCTTATCTTCTGACCAGACAAACCAGATATAGATAAACCTTAAGATGTCATACCTTGTGCAAGAAGCGGGAGGAAGTTTCTGAGCCACTCTTCCTGTATAGTTACATACTTAATTAACATTGTTCAATTTGTTATGAAGGAATCATCTACTTCATTTGGCATCTGATTGCTACCTATGAATCAACTTGCAGACTTTTCCCATTTCATATTTATACACTTGAAAATATATTGTCTACCTTTATTTAGACAAATATATTTTTTAACAGAGAAATAAATGAACATAGTTAGCAAAGTTGACCCTTTGTTGCAATTTTAAAGAAATACAGACCTGCAGTTCAAAGTATCGTTGAAGAATTCTGAACTTAGTATTCAGTGTCTCAAATTAAATCAGTTACTTACAGTGTTACATCTTGCCTTAAACTTACATTCTGGATGTCATTTTGATAAATGACATTTATTTTCAGCTTGTTGATTCTACATTAGCTCCAATAAAAAGAAGCTCTTCAGGTTTGATGTTAGATTGTTAATGGTATGAATATAATTTATGGATGTTAGAAGAATAATTAAATCTTCAGTTGTCATTAACTGAGATTGGTGCTGCGCATGCACAATGAATGTGCTTATGCAATATGGCATAAATCATGTTCTAATGAGCTCAAAATTTTAATTACATTTCTATCTTAAACATTATTTAGATTGGCCCTCCAGCAAATAGGTTATATATGCCTCACAATTACTTTATTTACGTATTTTATTTCTTAATGCTTTGCTGTAGTGACGTCTTATGATAACTATTGATGTAGCAAAATTCTCTTTATGAAAATATCATGAACAGATCCAGGATTTTTTTCATGTTTAATTGATCATTAATATTCCTGTTTATGGGACCCGACAAATTTGTGAGGAAGCTCTCAAGTTAGCTAACAGAAAGTTGATGGTTCTACCCAGGTTCTACGCCTGGGGCCTGCCTCCAACCATAGGCTCTCGATTTCCATGATTTATGTACCTGAACAGACCTAATGTTTTAATCTGAACTCATCAAACCACTTAAATCAGCCTAGAAAAACCGTCATTCTGCTACTCTGCGTATCTGAAAAACTAAAAGGTAAGTCACTCGCCATTTCTTTGATAGATGGAAGTAGCGGTATCCAGCCTGGGTCCCGGCATTCCTTCTGAAATGTGTGCTCTATTCGGGAACCTCGCTCTTGCTTTGGAGCGCCAAGTTTAGCTGCAAGGTTCTCAAAAAGAGCGCACATATGGTGACCTACATTGGGATTGTATATTTGGGTGTAGTTGGTTCAGTCACTGTTTCAAACCATGTTAGGAATGAACACCTTGTTTTTGTCAAATGCGGTATTTCTGGTCTTAATTTATCAAACCTGTTAACACAGTACATTTACAATTGTAAAGTAAAGCAAATTGTTCATACCGTTGGGCATAACTTAAATTTTGCAGTACAATATGTTTTTAAGAATTGTGTAGTATATTAATTGTGAAACCTTTTACTAAACTCGTTGATGTCATTAATCTCTTTAAGTGAATGAAAACAGTTTCTTAATCTATCATTGAACACATGACATTGTAGGAGGAAAATTAACATAAATTTGTGGTTAAAATTTTTCATTTCATGTTGTTATCAAACTCATCTCACGTCGTTACGCATTGACTTTGAAATTAGATTTTGCTATGCACCAGTGCAAAGCGATATTTCTATTTTATAACAACATTATTCACCCTCTATCTATCTACTTTATTGTTACGTTTTCCTTATGAATATTTCTAGCACCTTGTAGTTATGAAAAGATCATTTTTACTAGGGAGGATGTATATGGAGAAAAACTTGCCTTGTGTTGATAGTAATAATGTGACTTGTAAATTGTTTGTGTTTCTGTATACACTATGCTACATTTTGAGCATAAGAATCATTAGGTTATTTTTTGGTATATCTTAGAAAATGGCGGTTCTTATACATAAAAAATCATGCCAAGAGTATCTTTTTAGACATCTTTCTTTAAAATCTGGATATAAAAAACAAGAACAATAGATTTAAGATGAAACTTCATTTACAAATATCAGTATTCATGATATTCAAGAATGAAGTCCTAGTTAAGAATTGTCTGTGAAATGACCCCTTGACAAAAATCAAGGTCCCTAGTCCAACTCTCTGTGAATTTGTCTTCCTTTCTCAGTGCAGTACATAAATTTGAAATTGTTACTTTAATCAAGACTTAATGTCTTTCATGATGTTTCATAAATGAGCTATTGCTAAATATAATTGCTGTTAAAACAGACTTAATTTTACAGAATGGAGTTTGTTGATATTACGATTGTTATGTGAACTTGAGTTTGAACCTTTATATGATTTAAAATGCATCAACTTCCTGCTACAAGGTAAATTACACTTAGGATGTATAAATTGTTGTAGTGTAATTAAAAAAGTAGGTTAAGACTTTTGTATCATTTTGCTTGTAAAATCCACTGAAATGCAGCATGATAGTCACACATAAATACTTCCTTATGATTTGAAGTATGACTTTCACAATCATGTTTTACAATAACTAAAATAATAAATTTCTCTAGTCAGAAAATGAACTGTTTACTGTAATAACTTGGTTAACTCATTTCCTGTCCTTAGTTGCTATTGTTTAATATGATGGAAATTGACTGATATGTTTTCGCAATTTCGAATTATTGCAAATTAGTTTACAGTTTGATTCCATTAAATATGGTGGGGATGGGGCAAATGGACGTCAATTTCAGTCAATGAATTTTGCCACAGGTCTGACACCACTATTGCCGGTGAAAACAATTGTGTCATATCTATTTACAGGATCATTGGCAGAAAGTGAATTTAAGTCCTTGTTTTTGGGGGACTTGTTCTTTCTTGTGGGGACTTCACTGGCACTAATAAGTCCTTTAGGCAGGCATGCTGAAAGGTTATTTGAGGCATTAAATTTCAATCCTTTAATATAACAAATCTACCCACACTGAGTTCTTGCTGTATCAATGAGTGTGTTAAATCCTGTTCACTGGGTGAGTCAGAGAAAGCGATCTTACGTGATAAAATGTGATGCTGTAGAACATTATTTTACTATTGAACATTACATTCCAAAATTCTTCACATCCCTGGCAAACACACACACACACACAGCGTAAGGATTCTGTCTGAGTCACTGTATGTGGTTCCATTTGATATTAGCCTTGCCTAACAGAAATATTGTATTAAGAATTAATGGTTGTGAGTGAGGGGGGGGGGCACACTGGTCAAACAGTTACGGTATCTAACTAGCTTACTAGTAATTACTCCCCCTCCACAAGTCCCTGTTCATGCACCTCGTACCAAATTGTTGCTATTAGGTGTTAAGAATATTCGGTCAAATATTTCCCTTGAGAGTAACTAACTAGGATCCAATTTGTTATTCTGAAGTTATTTATGCTAAGATCTTTTCGATAAGTATTCTGTTTATGAGTCAGTCAATCAAAATATTTGTTTAGATATGTAGCAAATGTACATATTAGTCTGAAATAAGTTGAGGACGAAGATGAGATTTGAGCTTTGAGACCAGTCTTAAGTTTTATAACCTCTGCCTATGGCCTCACTATTTGTGTCTCCTCAATTACCTCACTCAATTAGCTTAGTTTGGGGGCCTCTAGAGCTAAAAACAGAAATACCTTTAAACGTCTTCTTCTCATGAACCAATGATTGTATCCTGACTAAATTTGGTATTGTAGCATCCTCCGGTCATGACAAAAATTCCATTTTAGTGTACTATAATGGTCCTTCATCAAGTCTATTGTTCCCCTTTTTCTGCCCAGAAGTGTACCTTCATTATCTTTTTAGTAATCAGTTAACTTACATTTATTCTGGTGAGCATTTTATATGCAGTGCCATTATGGCCCTCTTGTTTTATGCCTAATCATAACCAAATATATTTGATCCATTCCTGAAAATATTGTACCTCCTTGTAAATGTTGAGCAGTATAATTATTTGTGATTATGTGGCATGTCAAATGTGTATATAATTCTCAATGACAATCACTGTGGTATGTAAATATACAGAAGGGAAAGTATTTTATCAGAAAGCTGATGTGGTTGGTAGCTGGTGGTGTTTAAAACCGTGACTACAGTTTGTGTGTGTGAGAGATGTAAACCATATTTATCTTGAAAAATGTTTGCCATGTGGATTTTATAATGTGCCTGTATTCAAGGAAATAATTCAATCCTTTCATTTTGTTGAGTGTATGTTATACATGTTAGTATCATTGGATTTTATTGAGATTTTCTGTACAGGTATTGTAGAGATCTTTCTGCTATACACACTGTAAGACACTGTCTTAGCAAATTCGTAAAAGGGACCCAAATATTTACATAATTATATCTATATTCACTTCATCCATAACAATACATATTTTAGAATTGTTGGCTCTTTGGCTTTTCAAGTTAATGCGATTTGATTTATGTCTGTACTCCATTTTAATGCATCATGGTGCCAACGATTTATCATCATACTTTTTTTCCTTAATACAATGAAACATCGCATCGATATTGAAACCATATGCTGTACCTGGAAAATCAGTCATAATAATGAGGTGGTCTCATTATTAGGTTGAATTTTAGGGGAGTTATTGAAAGCCAGACTGAAAAAAGTGGTTGATACATTGAGGTGGTCTCTGTGTAATGTTTAACTGTATACTCTTCACCAACTTTGAAAGGAAATTTACTTTCTAAACCTACGATAGCCTGTAACATGCTCGAACATGCTTTGATTACACGCCTTTTTTATGCCATTTTTTGAGTCCGGTATTCTGCCCCGTTCCCGAGTAAAAAAGTATATATTTTTCCCCATTGAAAGAGAAAAATTTTCCTATAATAAAAAAAAATGAAAATGTTCTGTCATCATATACTTAAAACTATTTTTCCGTGGAATTAATCATGTAAGATATTGTGTTAAGTGCTCTGGTAAATATAGAATGGTTTAGACATAACTTTGTGTTTTGTTCTTTCATGATTATAAGCCTTTGATAATTCCCCAATTTGGTGCTTCATGACGCAAATTTCACCTATCAAAGGGACCTGATACCTGTACCCTTAACCAGAGAAAGTACTGGATTGCCCTTGCCTAGATAATCTGAGAAGGCATTCAATGTTTAATGTCAAGTTAGATCAATGGAAAGTATAATGTTGTGCTAAAACCCATCACTTATACATTCCTGCTTCTGTAGTCACAATGTGTACACTTGTATATTAATGTAAGTGGTCAAAGTCAGTAATTGTTTATTACATATATATATATGAACAAAGATCAGATCTTAAACAATTATCTGTAGACGTTGTATGAGGGCTTTTGTTGGATTGAGTGAGAGGAAATTATATCTGTAAAAAATTGTTATTACAAGCATTGTTTATTATAACAATTATCTGCTTTATCTTTTGTCTTTTTAAAGTACTGAGGATTTTTATTTTAAGTTGTTAATTTTTGAAAGACAGAAAGTGTCTTGTGTGCAATCAGATGTTGGTTCTTTCCCCTGATTTTTCGTTGTTCTGTCTCTCATCCGTTTTCCAGGAATGTCATGCAGACGAAATGGAGTTTGATTGGATAATTGAATCATAACCTCATTGCAACCCCTTGGATCAAGTGAACCCGAGGATGTTTGCTTGATTAATGGATAATGTTGTGAGTCCTTAATTTCCCTAAGTATAATTAATTGGTCATACCAGTTTTATTCAATATGTTTTCAGATGACTGGCTTGCAATGACCAGTGCAGCTTCTAACTACCAAGAGTCTTCACATTTCATCCATCAAAGATACGACGATACAGCACATGTCATATTTGTGAGTATTTGCCTAATTCTGTATGTTAATCTGATTTTAGGGAACTCGTTTTATGACAAACCAATTAGCTTTTTTTCACTGTGTTTTTCACAGGGCACAACCCCTCCCCATCTTATATGGTCTTTGGACGAACTGTTGGTATAGGTTATTCTATCACTTATACAAACATATAATTTCGATTAGACATGACATTGTTGCTGTAATATTCTTCCCACATATAATAGGATGCAACCATTTTAGAGTTGTATCCGTAGCAGCCGTATTTGTCTAAAAATACCGGCTTCAGAAATCTTTAATCTTATCTTTTTAGATTCCATAATTATGTTGTTCAGAAATAATTTATATCAGGCCTAAAAAAAGTGGTTTGTTTAAATTCCCGACCAACCCAATATTTTTACTGCTGACTCGTAAGTTTTTATGGTGTCTTAATCATATTGCTATATTGAAATTTTCACAATTCATTAATATTACAGTGCACATATGCCCATTCAGTGTTGCAGTTGTTTGTAAAAAAATGAAACAAACAAAATCCCTGCCTAACGATCCATATTTCTTTGGGCATGTAACTGACAACAAACCTTTCTTTCTCAGGCTTCAATATTTGCTCTACATTGCCATGTTTCTACTTTTTAACACATTTCATAAAATTATCAATTTTAAAGTAGAGACAGGTTTTTGCCATGTTCTCTTTTATTCTAAAACTGTATATAAAGTGTTCTACTCTCTCAAACTTTTGAGAAAATTAAAAAATATTTGCCATTTTTTTATGTTATAGTAGGTGTGTTTTTATATATGAGATGGTCATAACCAAGAATATGTTTAGTGCATGTATTATGAACTTATCACTTCCTTCCAGCAACAACAAGAGAAGGTTCGACAAGACGAGAAACGTCGTCAGAAACATTCCAGTCCCTTAAGTCCATCCAAAGTAACATCATTACCTCCAAAACAGTTACCGGAATTCAGTCGCTATGGCAATCATGGAGTAGTTGCCTTGGAAACCAAGAGATCACCAGTTGTGCAAGAAACCCCAAAGCCTGTAGCGAAATCTCCAGCATCACCGAGTGTTGAATCATCCGTAAAATCAAGTGTCTGTATTCTCACCTAAGCACGATCATATATAGATCTGTAGCCTGCAAACACTATTTAGGCTTTGCCTGTGTAATTGGGTTGGGAGCATATGTATGTTTATTCTGCCATTGCTTGACTTTTGAAATTAATAGGACTTGGAAGGTTTTCGCAATTTATGCTTCATTCTTTGGCTTATTTGAGTTTAACTGTAACCCTAGGTACTGGCGCATGACATTCTTTTTGCCTTTGAAAAACATTGACTCATCAATTCGTCTTTATGTTTGCTAGACTCTGTGTATTAAATATTCCTTATTATCTGCCAGATATTGTATTCAGTTAAGTGGACTTCATAATTATTTTTTCTACACCCAAGCTTGAAGTTTGAAAATTTGCATGTTTATACTTTGCTTTTTTCCATGACTTGTGACCTAATCTTCATCTACATAGACAATGCATGTGTGCAAAATTGTGGCAAACTAATAAATACTTTTAGTGGCACAGTGAATTCATGTTAGTGAATTAGTTAGTTGTTAGCGCTCAGTGTATTTTGTAAATGGTGTGGATTTAATATTTTTGTTCCTATTTTTGTGAACTAAGTTATTTGTTAGTGACTGGTTTGGTAATATTTGTATTGTGCATTTGTAATTCTGTTTTCTGGATTTATGATGTAAACTGATTTATATTAGTCAGAGATTGTGGATGGTGCACGGCCGAAAAGAAGACGTAGTAGTCGGCATTTAAATACTGTTTACTTACTAGAAACTTACGTTTGATACATTGTGGATTGTATGCATGAATTCTTATTTTTATGGGATGTACTCAGAGTAACACTGCCAGCTTTAGATATTGTGCCATTTAGTTGTGTTCATTTTTAAATAAAATATCCTGTTACCATGGAGCTTCATCCAATGCTAGAGACAGAAACGGTCCCAAATCCAGGACTGTGGTATGTTTTGTCTGGTCTGGGAGAATGTCCAAGCATGCGTGTCGGAGAGTCATGCTCATATGTCCCAGGAGAACATGAATCAGATAATGGACATTTATACATCATCGGAGGAGCAAACCCTAGTGGACCTTTCTGTGATACCTATGTCCTTGACCTTAACACCTTTCGTTGGGATTTCATCGATTCACCTGGATTTAGGGCCAGGTATGAACATGCAGCGTTTCAATCTGAATCAGAGCCAGGAAAAATCTATGTTTTTGGTGGGGCCGACCAGACTGGAAACATGAATGATATACAAGTCCTTGACACTGACAAAAGCTCCTGGAGCTCTGTTCAAACTGCAGGTACTCCACCCACTGAAAGAACTTACCATACAAATTCAACTGTTGTTGGTGATAAATTTATTGTATACAGTGGTGGACATTGTGGTTCCGACCCTGTCACAGACAGACAAGTTCATGCATTCGACATGAAAACGCATGAATGGCAAACTTTGAATGTCAAAGGGGATTCCCCAAAGCCTAGACATGGCCATGTTGTGGTTGCAGTTGGCAACAAAATATATATACATGGTGGGATGTCAGGATCTAATTTCTATAATGATCTCCATGTATTAAATTTCGACAAACTTACTTGGTCTGATGTGAAACGCAAAAAAATTACTCCATCTGCCAGAGCAGGCCACAGTGGTGTTGCTATAGGAACCAACATGTTTATATTTGGCGGAATGAATAGAGACGGAGCATTAGATGAATCTTGGAAGTTTGATACATGTAAGTGAATTCATACAAGACTTTTAATTGTGGCCAGCTTTTTAAATACACATGTAATATATTTGAGTCTTATGTTTGGTGAATTTTAACTTCTTTTAATATTCTTGCAGAATAACTGTCCATTTTGATAAATTCTCTTCTTTTGATAATTTTGATTTTGAAACTAATTTGCTTAATTAGTTTCAAATATCTGAATTGATATTTTAAAAATTAGGTATCTGGTAGGTTGGTTAGTTGGTGCTTTTATTGTACCGCAGTTTTATTAAAACAAAGTTCCCTTGTTATCTTTATTAATAAATGTCTAAGAATTCACACTGAAAACTTAATGTTTCCTGCATTTTACTGAAAAACCATAGACTTCACATTGTTCTTTACCTTAGTCTTACTTTTGCTTATTTTTCATTCTGTGCATGAAAATTACTGTCACTAAATGTTGCTGTCAATGCTCATTGGCTGACCTAGCTTTCCTGTTGTAAAAACCTGTTGTATTGTGTTGTATTTAAAACTTAATTTAGTTCTTGTCATGTTTATCCTCTGATTAAAATCCTCAAAACATTGACCTGAAGCTTAGTGTCCGAAGAGTTACCTGATTGTTTTGAATTTGTATTGTTGTACACTTTTTTTAGTTCATTGGGGTCAAATTTCACAATGCTGACATGGTATTGGACTATCATTGTGGTATTGCAATTACATGTAACTGCTAAGACTGGATAATACTAATTTAAACTCAAACATTGATCTACCATGCTTAACAGTTGACATCAAAAGGAATGGATATGCCTTGATTTTCAAACTTTTTTGCGCATTTAAATTTTAAAATTGTATTTGTTTCTGAGACCACATAGACCATACTTAATAAAATAGATATAAAAACTGGTTACCAAAAATCCAGAACTGGTTACCAAAAATCCAAAACTTGTTACCAAAAATCCAGATCTGGTTACCAAAAATCTAAAACTGGTTACCAAAAATCCAAAACCGGTCGCCAAAAATCTAAAACTGGTTACCAAAAATCCATTCTGTAGTTATTAATGTTCATACTAAAAAATGCAGCTTTTATAAAATGACAACCTTGTACAAGTATTTGATTGTATTGTCTTCATGGCCAGTTTCGTCCTTTTCTTTACATGAAAATCAACCATCAATGGCATATGTGACATATGCGTGTTGCCTTCATTTTTGTAGCATGGGGAATAAAATGTGCTTGGGTAATATAAAGTTAATAACTAGGTACTGGTTTTTTTCACTCAAGCAAACTGATTCTATAACAAGCACTTTATTATATCAATTTAGTATCATCATGTATCACTAACCGTGTGGATTTGGAAGTATGACTTGATAAACTATATACATGTATTGATGCTTTATGGTACTTTTTAGCATATGACATTCTCTTGACTGCCTGGTTTCTGATTTTTTGTTTTTGTTGTTGTTCCACAAGTGTATGGATAGGAAAACTTTTAAGTTAAGGACAATGGTATTGTAAGTGATTCTTCATCATGGCTGACTGTGATCAGCTTGGATATTAAAGTAAATAAACTGCTGATGAGGAAATAGCAGTTTAGAGTCCCGGCTAAACAAATATCTGTATGATGTTTTTTCTCTTGAGATAGTTTTAAGATATTTCATCCAATTTGTTTGTCTCCCATTTCTGATTGTCTCCAGAAAGTTATAACATGCATAGGAACACTGCTTAGTATATTCTTGGATAAGCTGACATCCATACATAACAAATGTTTACAATCACCACTGCAACATAATTTAAGATAAAGCCAATTTATTTGGATTGAGTTTGTTGAATTATTGTATCTATGATTTGAATTTGATATGATATCTTATACAGGCTTTATCACTGAATGCCTGTTTTTACTTTCAGTCCAATATTCCCAACCAAATGAAATATTTTTTATTTCACATTTTTAGTAACCTCACAATGGACTCAGTTGACATTAGAAGGTCCACCCCCAGCTTGTAGACTCGATTTTGGAATGTGCGTTATACAACTGAAGCGCAGTTTAGTCACTGTGGATACCAGCTCAGATGTTGTTACGGCAACCAAACAAGCCAAAGATGTTCTTGAACGAGAGATGGCCAAACCAGGAAGTGCTACTTCTAGAAGCAGTTGCCCAGAACTAGGGGCTACTGGTATGTTTCATTACATTTTCAGGGTTTAATACGGTAGCATTTTATCTGTCACCACTTAATCTGTTATCTACTGTAGCTTGATATTCATTTGGTTTTAAAAATATTTACCTTGTTTACTAAATAAATGTTGTCATCTTGAGTAAATATCAGCATTTATTGTTCAGATAACTAGATAAATATAAAGTTGATAAAGTATCAGCATATGACATAATTTATACGCAGGTTGATTTTTTATTTCACTCTTCACTACCTATCAAAAGTTAAAACTTCTATTTTTGTGTGTGTTTGATATTGTTAGCTCCATTAAGTGTTAAGCAGTGGATGTACATAAGTATATAATTAATGTTATATCACTTGCTTCAAAGTCTAGGGGGCCTTTGTGGTTGAGTGGTTGTGGTCTCTAACTTGCCCTCACCACTGTGAGTTCAAATCCCACCTGGCACATAAAAAATTACATTGTAAGGAAGCTGTTCAGTTCTACCCAGGGGTAAGCCTGGCATCTTCCACCACTGTTTAAGCTGGAAAGCCGCTAAATGACCCTGGCTTTTGATGTGACATTAACCTCCTATGAAAAAAGTACTCCAATGTCTTGTCTCAAATGTTTTATTTTCCTCTGTTTATGGAGGAGAAATACATGTATTAATTTTGTGAATGTTTGATCTGCTAGAAATGTCATAAAAGTTTAATTCCTGAATAAACTGTACAAAATATTATTATTTTTATTGATTCATTAGTGACGTAAAATGATACGAAGATATTGTCTCATTTGTGTTTAGATTCCAGTCCAAATGGTGCTACTGGTGGACCAGAATCTGAAACAGGGGCAGATAATTTAGATGATGTAGATGGCGCCACAAGCAGTGCAGCGCCACCTAGTGAGGTTGAGAAAACATTCAGTCTATGTTTGGTGCATGGTGGTATGGACACAGAAGGAGAAGTGTTTGATGATGTATTAATCATTAATTTAGAGCAATAATTTATTTTTATGGCCAAGAATTTATTTGCATTGCCTTATTGAAACATTGCCATTTTTGTCCAAGCTATTATAAAATTTGATTTCCATTGTGTTGTTATTATCATAAGTTTGTTTAAAATTTGCACATTTTATTAATATCATTTTTGTGCATTTTTTTATAAATTGTCATTTATAAGGGTTTCCTAAGTAACAAATTTGATTGAATAAAACACTTAGTTTCTTATAGGATTTGTAAGCTGACTTGTTAAGCGTCAGATTTGTTAAAGATTTGGCTTAAAAAAGAAACTAATTAAAAGTCAGCATTTTTTATCCTGTTTTTTTTAACAGTTTTATTTCCTATGGTTCCAGTTTAATTTGTGGTGAACATTTAAATATAGTACTATACAGTTATTAAATGAGAACAAAATGTGAATCTTCAGATATTACTTGTTAACTTTGTGTTCACATTTATGCCAAAGTTATTGCATTTGTTTAGTAAACCTTGTACAATGCCATTGTTGGTCTATGTAATTAAGTGATATACATGTACTAAGTATTGGCCTAGCATTGTGCAAACTCAATGTCATTCTCAGTTGATATAATGATTCTGTGAAGAGTGATACCAGCATTTATAAAAAAAAACATTTTACTGAATTGCATTCCATCAAATTTGACAGAATACCTGTAATGCCAAGCAGCTGTTGATATTAAAACTTCACTTTTTCTGTATAGCTGAATTGAAAACATGAAATAACTGTGAGCTAATTGCCTTGACAAAGTGTCACGTGTTTAGTGGTATATAAAACAAATTTTGTTTCTTAACCTTTTTTAAACAATTATTCCAGTTAACAAACCACTACACTTTTGTTAATGGAGTCCAATACGACCATTACATGTTTCAATTCACTTGTTCATTATTACTGATTTGACTGGTCCATGAAAATTCACATTTCTTAGTATCCAGTGTAGCACACTGTACTGGGTTTTGAAACAAAATTGAATACCAGTCTAAGGTCTCTCTCCCCTGGTTGGTTGATTCTTGTTGCCACCAGAAATTGACCAATCACATGGCTTCATTTAGAGACTGGTTCACATTCTTAGATTTATTACATGAGCTCTGACGTATGAAGAATAACTTGAATTTATAGTAATTGTTTGTTGGCTTATAAGTGATTTCAGTGGCTCTGATGCTGCGTTTTACATGAACACTAAATATTGAACCAAAACTTGATATTAGATCATAAATTCAATCAATGTCAGGCTTACAATGTTATCTAATGTATGAGTTATGACTGTATGTTATGCATGTGTATATAAGCATTTTATCTTGCTGTGACATGCCTTTATTTAGGAGTGTTACCAGTATTGACTGCTGTAAATTGTTAGGTTTTGTTTCTGGGCTTTATTCATTGTGAGTGAATGAAAAATTGTTGATGAATATGTTTGTTTATATTAATAGTGATAAACAATTCTGTTGTATGATATGTTTATGTTATTTATTTGTCTGCACATAACTGTTGTGAATGATTTTCAGCATGCAGTTGTCAAACTGTTTTTACTCTCAAAACTCAGATACATTTTATTTTATGCCTTTGGTTAATGATCTGATAATGTTTTTAAGCATTCATCCTGTAACAATATTTCTCATTGCCTTTTTAGTACTGGAATAATTACAGATTTGCTGAATTTTACAGATCAAGAAAATGTGTATCTCTCCATTTTCTAAACGAAGTATGAACTGAGCAAACTACAAGTCTGTTATTGTGATATATATCTTAGTCTGTTACAATTAATGTAAACTAATTACATTATTATCAATATATTAAAATACAATAGGACTGATTCTAGTGCTTTTTATTGTACCTTTTTCCTCTAATTTTTTGGTGCATTATTAAACATGGCTTGTAGTCTATTTCATTTTAATTGTTAAAAAAGATTTTTTTCTTTGATCAAATTTTGATTACTGAAATACTTTCATTGATGTATTGTTGTTGTTGTTGTTTTTCTTATAAAGACCTCCCGTCTGTTATACATATAATTATGATGCTTAATTAAATGTAGAATATGTGATACTGCTATCATGTTGTTATGTGCTAAAAATACTGGTACAAAAGGTTGAAGCTTTAATTTTCTGTTGTAATTTTGAGAAAAAGGTATATCTGTTGGTACATTTGATGCATGGATTAAGTCAGTATTTCCCAAATATTTTTGCCATACAATTGGTAAAATAATGAAATAATTGATTTTATTTGTATCATTATTCTTGTTAAGATTTGAAAATGATATTCTTAAACATCCATGATATTTTTTTATAAAGTTTTAGGTATGAAATTTCCATCTCATGATCAGTGAGTTGATTCAAAATATTGAGATTTGTTACTCATAAATTATTTGATTTCATCAACTCAACGTGTGTCTAATCTGATATCTGGCTGATCTTTATTCCGTCATAAATAAGATGTTAAAATTATCTGCATATTTAATGCTATAAAGTTTGTGTGTGTTTTTTATCAGATATCTTACTTTACATCTCATGGTTTAAGATAATTGTGTTTGTATACTTAGTTTCAAAAACCAATCTTTTCATCCCACACAAAATCGTTGAAATATTATGATCTTTAGGCCATGCGTAAGGATGTGATTTTTTTATGTCCTCAGTGTTGCAATCCAATGTTGCAACCATAAAAGATGTGTTTAGCCTTTTATCAGGCAAATTTGTTTCATGCTTAATAATGTATTGATAACTACTTTCATCTTGTATGAATTGAAATCATGGCAATGTCACTCTAACTACAAAATAGCTTAGAGAAGATACCAATAAATATTTCAAAGTAGCCGTAAAATGGTTTATTGAGTGTAAATTTATCATAGATTTAACTGATAACATTAAACTTGATTTACTAGAATTTTTGTCTGATTTAGAAAAGGACCTGACGTCACTGTTGTAAAACTTAGCTCTTAGACCATCCCAAAACTTACACTCTGCAATTCAAACTTAATAAAACTTACACCCTGCACCCTAACATGAATCATGCATTCAAATTGACCAAACCTGAACCTTGGTCACCCCAAACCTTCCATGTCATGGCTATGACTTTTTAAAGAATTCATTGGATTTCAATCAAACTTTTTGTAAATGTGGGACACTTACATGATTTGATGTGTGACATGCTAAGGTCATGGTTATACATCTAAGGTCACAGACACAGACATGGTGGGAGGGGGCTTTTATCAGTTACAAGTCACATTTTTTTCTGTGTATTGAATATGTTTAAGATGATTTTGTTGGGTTGTCATGACACTGTTTGAATGAGTCGTGTCAGTTGTATTAATCTGTCTCTAAAGTTTCATCTGTGTGTTTTGTATGTTTGTTTGTGTTTTTTTTATTTGTTTACTGTTGGTAGTTTTGCCACACTATGAACCAATACTTGATCAAAACATTGCTTAGTGAGCTTTCAAATTAAATTTTTTCATACTTACAAAAAGTTTGTTTCGTTATTCTGTGAAATTTCCTTTCAAGACCCCAAACCAAAATAAAAAAAATACAAAAAAGGCTGCCTTGGTCAATCTATATGATCAATTTGACCTAATTTGGATAAGTTGCAGTTGAATATCACATACTACTGGCTTGCAGTATTGTCATTTGTTGAACTAATCCAAATACATGAATAAGGAAAAAATTGCTGACCACCTTTCCATACCTGTCTGTTACTTAAGCCACAGAAAAGTATGAAAAGGTAGCCAGTAATGTGTATGTATCACTTTTTAAATAGTTTCTGTTTTAAACATTGTTGATTCCATCTTACAGGAAGATCAAACAGAGGTCTTTGTTTAAAATAGTTTTTCTTTAGATAAACCAAAAATGGAAAAAAGCACCACTACTAGTCTTTTGATGTGTGGTCTTGGCTATCTTTGGTTATCTTTATCAAACTCCATGTATCTCCCACAACATGTCTGTATATAATATACTTCAAAACAAAACTATACAAACGAGGTTAGTACTCCACTACAGACATTTATTTCAACTAATTCAGAATATGGGATCCAACGAGCATTGTGTCACTTTTCAATAACGGGTAAGTATTCTGGCACTATCAGATTGGGAACTGAAACATACAGAAAAAAATATAAGTTAAAGTGATCAGACTCCAGATTCCTGGAGAATTAAGAAATGTCTTAACAGCGGCTGTACGATGTACCTTCTTTTTTGGATGTTCTAATAAATAATGACTCCTGTTATTTCAAAAGTGTGATTATTATAAAAGATTTACACAAAGCAGATAAAAAGACCTACAAAATTTCTCTGGCATTGTGCCAGAAATACCCTAAAGCATGAAAAGAGACGTTAATACAATACAATAATTAATTACATGTAATTGATAAAAAGGCCGCCAGTTCGTACTAAAATATTTACAATACATGCATAGCATTCAAATTTACAGACTGGACATAGCACAGAAAGACTTGAAAGAACATGAGAGTTCACTGGGAACCAGCCGATATGGTTCGTCTTATTTACGCGCGCGCTTCTTTCTCTGAGTTACCTCCCTTAGCTTCGCATGACGCCAAGTTACGTCATTACGTGAAGATTGCACAGTTTTATAGTTTACTCATTTTTTGTAATCTCAACTCTTTATAACACGTGAATTACAATATGATATGCATGTAGTAAGAAACCATTTATCGGTGTTGTTAGCGTGATCGTCTTAGTGTAGTGTGCATTAGCTCTGTAGATAAAGTGAATGGATTTGTAATTGCTGGACGCCATTTCCGTAACAGTATGGATTCGATCCTCACACTGGATGTAATGAAAACGTGTGTTATTTACCAATTCCTTTCACGGCCTTCTTGTCTGGATTGATGGCAGTTTTGTGTACTCCATAATTTGGTGCAAGCAACATGTATCTGGATGGGTTTACGTAACTCTCGCGAGATACCGTGTTCTCTGTGTACCTTATATCCGGCAAACGTCCTGGTTTCTTTACGTAATCAAATTCTGGATGTTTACACGAAAAGTTCACTCGGCCTGAAATTAGTGCATCATTTAGCTTCGTTCTAGATCAACGCTCTTATATTTTCCGTCAGCACTGAGGGAACATTCATGATAATTTCAAGCCGGTAAATAACACGTTTAAGTTAAGGCGCATTGTAGATGTGACAGTGTCTGATTCATTGCATAAGTAGTACTCATATACATTAGCAGTTATTACTTAAAGCCGAAATATCTGTGTTATGAGTAAATGTTAATTTCAGATTTTAAAGCCACTACATTTGTTCGCATCCCATTCAATTTCAACAGATTATTTCTGTAAATTTAAATACATGTAATCGTAGAACATGGAGTTAATATCTATATGTAATAGAATGGAGTCCATAAGACCATGGTGAGTTTATAGACGTCGATCATTGATACAATATGACGCTTATGATATATATAAAAAAACTCACGAGTATGTCGCAACATATTCGAATATCTCTCAGCTTTCCTTCCAAGATCTGGATGCCAAATCAAGTACGACTGAAATTGTTTAAATAAGTGTTAGTCACGTTGCAACTGCATGTACGAACACTTTCAAGTTATATAAGTTATAATTACATTGATGGTGGAAGTACGTTAGGCAGGGGTGAGTTCAGCTATTGAGACAATAAAATGTGTATTTTCACGCTAGCCAGTATTACATGAAGACTTTGCATATTTGTGGTTTTCAATGCCGTCAAGTTCTGCTCTTCAACATATCCAAAAGACATTTTTCACAATGAAACAACGTATAATTTCATTGTGTTTATATATGCGTTCGTAATAACGATTCATGAACGGGTGATTTCTCATGTTCCGAAGTAATAATTTATGGTTAACAACGAAAGCGGATGAAAAAAGATCAACAGGACCCTCAGAGCACCTCGGCTCGGGGCGTGGCTCTTCTGATATCAGAGGAAGATGGTAATATGTAGTAAGATTGGCGTACGGCGAAAATACAACTGCATAAAAACTGATACAAGCTTTTATGCTAATTACATGAGTAACGCTACCATTCTTTTTATATGTTAGAAGGCTTTTTAAATAGAAAGCTTCGGTTTATCAAAAATATAGGGAGAATTGCTGTCAAGTGTCTGTGACAAACTTGATAAAGAATAATCCAACTTCTGTAGTAAAGTTAGAAGTTTAAAACGTACGCGTGGAGAAAATTGTTTAAATGAAACGTAAATCATGAATAATACATGCAATTTCTCTTACGTTTTCTGCAATCTCATTTATTCGCCTGTTGCTCTACACGTGACCACAAAAGACAAATGATATCATTGTCGCACATTTCTCAGTTTAAAGGGGATGGGGCATTGAACAATAGGAAGACTAAAGACTTCAATATGTCTGCATAATATCTATACTGTATATACGGTAAATAATCAATTCGTAACTGAAACTAGAAGTAAATGGTACACTCACAGATGTGCTCGGAATATTTTGATGATTTAAACCAATTGGATGTGGATTGCTTAATCTTGTAGGTGACAGAACTCGAGTTTGTGGTGGATCGTAGCTCTCAAAATTACGGAAATCTAGCAGAGTTGTCGTCCGTGGATGTTTGTGTTTTCTCGTGAAAACTGTTGTCATCTTTAATCCTGTTTGTCACGCACGATCAGTTATTTTACCGATTTCGTTTATTTGATGAAAGTATAGCGATTTCCCCGTGTGACAAGACCGACGCCAACGTCAGCTGTGAGGTTGCTACGAAACGACGTCATGACGTCACAATTTGCCATGTAATTAACGTAGACCTGGTTGCCCGAAGATAACCGACGGACAGGAAATGTGTGACCACAAGTTTTTTGAGAAGCTGAGAAATACAGTTCGAGCTGAAATCTGTGTATTTCTTATGTAACATTGACTAATATATATTAGATTCTCACATTAAATCCAGAGCTATATGTTTCTTTTCTTATGGAGCTAATTTTAAAAGGCGAAGTGTTTTCTTGAATTTCACTAAACCTTTGTAAGAAAAAAGCTATGCCACGTGTACATATGCTTGGATACGCACCTGGATGGCTATCTTGAAGTGCAATTAGTATCGCAATTGTTGCAAAGATAGGTCAAGAATTAACCAATCGAGCATTTGTAAATTTCATCAGAGATATACCGGTATATCTCGATCAAATGTCCTGCGTCCCATGGACTGAGAGTCTTAGATCTGAACATCCCGCACAGAGGAAACATTAATGTTACCATTTCCTAGCGTTACCGTAAGTAGACACACTCACCAGGGTACGCCCCTGTATTTATTGCCTTGACATTTTGGCGCCAAAAGTAAAGACCGCTTATATCATAATTTCGGAAAGAATATTATTATATTGACGTGGAAGAGTGTGTAAACTATATGACTTGCATTCATATATTTCTTACTTAACTGTTTATTATAATTCACTGAACATTATGATGAATTAGTTTGAAACTTGTTAAGATGATGTAAGCGATGAGAACATGGCGTCTAAAGAGACGGGAATACAGGTTCACCTTTGAGAATAATTGATTTTCGACTAATTTAAATTGTATATTGATTGATCATCAGCATTGTTTATGCCTATAATTACTACTAATTATATTTGTGTATTATCTCTTCTGATACACGACTTGTACAAAGATTGCATTTTTTTTTTAAAAAAGTGAATTATCAAGGGAGGTAACTCGAAGATCAACTCGAACAATCATTACAGTGGTTGTTTCCCTTCTAAACATTACATTTTTCATAACCGTGGACATTATCTTTATTAAGTCATGTAAGAATTTAGCTTGTCCGTCAAATATTTTGTATCTTATTGC
This sequence comes from Lutraria rhynchaena, assembly GCA_008271625.1. NCBI lineage: Eukaryota > Metazoa > Mollusca > Bivalvia > Venerida > Mactridae > Lutraria > Lutraria rhynchaena. Next base: position 9,747,678 of record VIBL01000001.1, on the reverse strand, counting down.
AAAAAGAAAAGTTTTCATAAGCTAGCAGATATTATCCTGTACACCAATAGCGAACTCTACATATGTATACCACTTCATTCAAGTCGACTTGCTGAATTGGGTGTCTGAACATTGTGCAAATGAATTTACAAAAATTTCACATACAGTTAGTTATCTGTCTATAATGCTTGACTTTAATTCTATCTCATTCAGGGGAGTGTTAATTTTTCTGATTTCTCTCAAAAGGGGGGTTGGCAGTAATCCAGAGATTACTGACACATCTGCGCACACAAATGACTTTAAGCCTGAAATTGGAATAGTGTAATTGATTTCACTTGACCTGTTCGGTCATTATATACTTAAAATTATATTTTTCCATGGAATTGATCATGTAAAATATTGTGTTAAGTGCTCTGGTAAATACAAAATGGTCGAATGGTTTAGACATAGCTTAGTGTTTTGTCCTATCATGATTATAAGCCATTGATAATTCCCCAATTTGGTGCTCCATGACACAGATTTCGCCTATCAAAGGGACCTGATATCTGTTCCCGAAAACCATAAAAAGGGCCCAGATGAGTAATTTTGTGGTTTGTCACTGTGTGCTACATTATAAACATTTTTTGAATATCTAAGACATACATTTCTATTTATGTTCATGTTTCAGTTTTTGGCACGACTTGGAAGCAGGCCATCTTTAACTGGTGTTGAGTCTGTCTTATTTGGCTGTGAAGGACCACAAATGAAAGATGTGATAGAAATTTATGGTGGAGAAGGAGCTGGTAAAAAGATTTTTATTTGAAAACTACCGGGCATTATCTTGTGGACATGTTTTAGCGAAGATATAACATTTAAAACCCTAAAAAACATACAATTTTTTTAATATGAATAAGTATATTTATGGTAAAACCTTTAATTGCTGTCACTTCTGAATAAAGGCCACCATGTGTATAAAGACCATTCTTTGAAAACCGTCATTGATCATTTAGAACTAACGGACCTCCAAATAAAAGCCATCTGTCAATGAAGGTCACATTTTGTCTTTTCTGTAGACTTATTTCAGTCAAGAGCCTGCAACAGTAAGAGAACAATTTAAGCAATATTATTTACTATATTCTATATATGGATTGACACAAGTGTTCACTTTGAAATTTTATATCTTAGCTAAGTTGGTTTATACATATACACGTGTGTATGAAAAGAAGTAGGCCATTGCTTGTCAGTCTGCTACTGAAACGTTTTGTTTTCTTATTTCTACTAAATGTCCTAATATATTTTATAATAAGAACTATGTTCTGTCATGTGAATCAGAAGTAGAAGGCAAGAAAATTTGAGTAGTTGTCAGTGGTATTGCTCTATGGTTCTAGATTTGCTGACTGACATTCTTTTTCTTTGAAAATCTTGCAAACCTAACATAGGACTCAAAAGTCATAGATTTACCATACACCCATTTCAGTTTGATCAGAAGAAAGTATGATGTCTCCGCTCACATGATGCCCCTGTCGATAATAGCCACCAAATTGCTTTATCGGTCATTTTACATACTCAACAATGTTACAATAGCCTGATTTTTATTTATTCTTTTCAGGGAAGACTGAATTGCTGATGCATTTGATTTGTAGATGCATTCTACCTGAAAGCTGGAACAATATTCCTCTGTATGGACGTGAAGCAGGAGTTATCTTTATTGACACTGACCTTAAATTTTCAATTCTTCGTCTAGTAAATATATTGGAGGAATATGTAACTTCTATGCAGAAAAAAAGCTTTGAGAAACCTTCTGTCAATTCTACAGATCTTGAAAAGTTTATAAGTGAATGTTTGACTAAGTTGCACATCATCCAGTGTTCAAACAGTTTCCAGTTGTTGGTTACTTTGCACAACATTGAAAATTTAATATTAAATGAATCAAGTACATCTGTCATTATGATAGATAGTATTTCAGCATTTTATTGGATTGACCGTTATAGTGGTGGCGATAGTGTTCTGGCACAAGAGGCAAATATGAAGAATATTACTGACATCCTTCATAAGTTGGTAGACATGTACAGCTTGACACTATTTGTGACTAAGTCTTCTGTGTTCAAAATGAAGACACAGACTGATATTAAAGACTTCAAAAAAGTTCATGCAGAAGAATTTCTTACGCAGGACTTGGAAACAATGCATGCTGAATTCATGTGCAAGGTCTGGCAGCGTTTTGTAACCCATAGATTGATCCTTATGAAGAATGAATACAATGATTCCCAGTCAGATTCATTTATTGTTGGTGGAGATTGTGTGCAGGGAAATTGTAAATTTACAGTGTCTGAAGCTGGGATCAAATTTAAGTGAGAAAAATTATACACAAATGGAAACCAAGTATTGATACCACAAAACCTGAAATTTGTAGTTTTGTGCCACTTCAGCTGTAACATTGACAACTGGGACCAAATGATTCCGAAATAGTGAATGTCATAACAATTCATAATTAATACAGCCAATTTGAAACCACTTCTTGAACATGTATATACCTGCTGTGTTATTAACAGTAATGAGTATATATATATAGATGTTTTTTAAAATTCTTAATTAAATGTATCAAAAATGTCCAGATTTTGAAAAATTAGTCATTAATCTGGAGTTTAATATTTTCAATGTAACGAAATATTTCTCTGACATTCGTTTTAGCTCATTAATATTTTGAAAAGTGAAAGAAAAGCAATGTTGCATCATATATTGCATTAGTTAAGTGATAAGTGTTTGATTTAAGCTCAGTTTCTCAAAGAATAAAGTCCAATTGACATTGAACTTTCATATATATATATATATATATATATATATATATATATATATATATATATATATTTCAAATATACAATACTGGACTGTCTTGTTTCAAGGATGGTGTTCTTATTCATTAAATTTGTAGTTAAGAACAATAAAGATGATTAAATAGCTGCATGTTGTCATCAGCATGACCCACAAACATGTTGCAATCAAGAATGATTCAATTGCCCATCTGGTGCCAATATACCTATGTTTGTGTATTAGTCCAGGGCCCACATAAAACATATACTGAATTCACTTCATATTTTATTACTTTGCATCTATGGATGAGAACTGCAAGTGAAGCTTAAAACAAATATTGACATACAAAGAAAATGATACATTTCTATTAATGATTATTCAAACAATATCTGAAAGCATAAGATAATGGTATACGTGCTGCTTCTGATCAAAGTACACACAATATTTAGAAAGCAGGATGGACTATTTTTTTTATTTCACCTGATCTTTTCCGTCATCTGTTGGTCAGGGGACATCAACTATTTTACAGTAAGTAAAGCTCAATCCTTGGACAATTATTCGTGATACATTCATTGAATATACTGCATTTCCAAATCTTTGTTAAGTCTGATAACAGACAAAATCCCCCATCTATATACTTGGTATACAAGAATTTTTCAATATTCGAACATATCAGAGGTTATATTCCTTGAAGCTATAGAACTTTCTTAATTGATTTCTTGAGGATTAATTATTGACTTTGACCTATCAGAATGAATTGCAATTTTAGAATGGTATTCAGTTTGTACGTTGTAAATGAATTTTTAAAGTGCATCTGTGCATCCCAGATCAAAGAAACATATATATATATACATACAGTAGAACCTCGTTATCTCGAGGAGTCATAGGAACAGTCTAAATGCTCGAGATAAACGTGGTGCTCGTAATAACGAGGTATTTGCTTGTTTGTTGAAAATTATACATAGCTAATAACCAAAAATCGACAAGACTTTAAACGCTCCTCGAGATAAGCCGGGTGCTCGTGATATCAATGCTCGTAATAACGAAGTTTTACTGTATATATATATATAACATACCGTATATATATATATATATATATATATATATATATATATATATATATATAACATACACTAACATAAAGAAATTGGAGTCCGGTACAAGGGTATACATTGTGTAATATGTTCCAGCACATTTAATATTCATCAAACCTGAAATGGTTTAACAATATCTACTTCGCACTGTACAATTATTTACTGAGATGCAATTTATGGATTTTGCCAGACTGGTAACTAACAAGCAAACAACAGTTCTTTCTGTCAAAGCACATTGACTCAGGTGAGGACAATGTCTTTTCTTCCTGAGGAATGAGTTCACCAAGACTGAGGCCATTTCTATCAAACATGACAATATTTTGGGACTTGTATCCAGCAACAAGTACAATATCATCATCTGTGATACATAGTCTATATGCTCCACGTAGACTGTGATCACACAACTCACAAACAAACCCTCCATTTTTATTGAATACAAAAACACTACCGCCTAATGCTGCAACAAAAACTTTGCTCCCATCCTTACTAACAGCAAAATCAACAGGTTTATTAAGAGCAAAGATTTTCCTTCCCTGTGAATCTGTTTCTATCTCCTTCACCAAGTCACCAGAGAGAGAAAATACATACAATGAATTCTCATAGTAAGTCCACAATGAATTTGAACAAAATGCAATACTTAGGCGACTCTGATTCAAGAAATGCCAAATGCTCATTTGGGGCAGGTGTAACTGTATTTTCTTACCAGGTGACAGTGATTGACCTACATGTATAAACTGTACTCTTTTCACACTTCTTACAACTACCTTTGTAGATGAAATGACGCAAATTCCAGCTGGTGAAAAATCAAGGTCACAAAAATCCTTAACATTTAGATGATCATCAAGTCGCCATAGTTTACTGTTCATTTTGCAAATGACGAGAATCATTCCATCTTCAAGTTGACACATATCCATTATATCACAGGCGGCAAAGTTGGTACCTATCATAACATCAATCTGGTTATATGATGAAACTACATACTTCTTATTTTGTGCCGGTTGCTTTTTAGTGTCAAATCGGACTATTGTACCCATACTATCAACCATCTTCATGTCAAAGTAGAAATTTGAGTTTCTTTCGAATTTGAAATCTCGTTTGTATGACATTGATTTCTTCACAAATGCTTCGACATCAGATACAATCTTTCTACCTAATTTCTCAGCAATGAATATGTCTGTATCATTGGTATCCCGAGCTAGGTCAGTATTTCTTTCTGTGACTGTTGTTAGCAAATTATTTGCCATCTTAATTTCTTCAAGCATCTCTTGCTCCAACTTCTTTACCTCTTCTTCCAATTCGGTTTTGACTTTACATTCCAGATGATCTAAATGATCATTCAATTCTTTTCTTGCAGCATTTATTTCTTCTAGAAGACTGGCCTTCTTCACCTTGACATAATCAAGATTCGCATTTTTTTCCTGCTTAACATCAAGAAGTTTTTTGCTTACACAGCCAATATCTGCAACAATTTGTTGAAACTTTGGCATGTCAGGTTTATGGAGTTCAGATTCAATCTCTTCTACACTGCTGCATGACCTATGATATTAAAAAAAATACCAGTGTATAAAGTCACTGCAAATGTTTTAATCACAGAGAATCACATACATTGTAATTTTCAATTTAAAACATTCTTAAAATCTAAGGAAGCTCTCTTTTCTTTACATAATGCTGTACATGCAGCTATCACTATAATTATTCTGCTTATTTGTTCTATTGTTTTTGGAGTTGATATTTTTTATCTTAAAACTCATCCATAGGTCTACTGGTAAGACTAGTCTGTCTTACCTCCATTACCAAAGTCTTTACCCTTATTAAAAATCTTATAGAAATACACACAATTGAAACAAAGACAAAATAACATTTATTTTATAACAGAGTTTTTGCAATAAACTGATTCATACTCAAGGTAGTCTACATACTCAGTTTTAATTTGTTTATAACATAAAAATACATATTTCAATGCATAATTGTGATAATAATCGGCATAAAATAAGAAAACATGGCTGTTTTTTGGTGTTTATTTCGTATTTTCGGTCAGTGTTTTCCATGCATCTCACTCACAATAATTGATGTTATAGTGGGTTGAATCTTGAATATAGACAAACCTGGGTGTCCATGATTTTTAACTAAAATTTGCGAAAATGAAAAAGTAACATAACTCCAGGGCCTTTTTTTCAAACATTGGAAAGGGGCCTTGGCCTTAAATTTGGGGAAATTCGAATGTGATTTGGCCAAATTGGGAAAAGGTCGACAGACTCAAGATATAGGGAGAACCATATACTGACATACACTGATTTAAAAACTGTGTATAATATACACAGTTGGACATTTGTTTTAACCTGTCTGAATTCTCATGAAATATTCAATGGGATCTTTCTAAAGGGGTAAAATGTTAGAAATATGATTTGTTAATCATTTTATGCAAATAAAATGTGAATCATGTTTTCTTATGTATTTCTTTATACACTTAGAAGGAAATAAGGCCCTGAACTCATTACTTCACATTTGATAAATTTTAAAAGAGAACAGGGTGCTCACTAGATGTCAAAAGTTGAGGGTCAAAAATGAAAACAATTTGAAGTGTCTACAAAATTTTCTTCTGATGTCATAGTAAATTGACCCTTAGGTACTAATTCTCTTGAGTCAGACGCTTTAATTTACTAATTTCAAAATGCCATTTTAAGGGTCAAGTGAGAGCCCTAAATTAAATTATTCAGTTACTAAGAAAGTCTTTACCTGTGTTCTCTTGCAATACAGAGAAGGCAATAAACCATGTCATGTGTGCCACAGTACATTTCAATATCACGGTCTGGATGGAACAGGCATTTCGCTACAACTGATGAAGTATTAGCATCAGCCTGTGAAGTCTGCCGTAGCGATGACCCAGCAGGTACTAAATGATGGTTTTTTGATAAACGTTGGTGGTACTTGGTGCATGTTTTACAAAGAAACTGGTCACAGGTTGGGCAGAAATCTAACGCCTCAAGTTTTGAACCATCTGCAGCACATGGTGTACATTCAAATTCAAACAAACTGTCTGATCCATCTACAACAGACTGGGAGAACCTTCCACCTTCAGCCATTTTACTACAATAAAAGCATGAAAGCAAATAATTTTTTGTTGCATTTCATTGTTCAAAATTTAATTTCAGATCTCAGGGGCACATCAATTATTGCTTGAGATTTTTTACTATCATACTATCATACTGTTGAATATGAAGTCTCGGTGATTTTTTTTGAACTTTCAAAACTACCTGTGGCTTTCTGAAGGGGAAAAATATAGCACGATAAATCAGAAACAAGAGGGGACCATTTTCGCTCACTTAAGTGATAATTGCAACCTCTATGGTTTTCCAGTGATTTGACCTGCTGACCTAGTTTTTAATCCGAGTTGACCCATGTTCAAACCTGTTCACAATATCATTAAGACAAATATTCAGACAAGGAGTCAAGGTTTGGTGAAGATCCAATAAAAAACAGTGACCTCTAGAGAGCTAGTTAACAGGGTTTTCCAGTGATTTGACCTGGTGACCTAGTTTGTGATCCCAGATGACCCATATTCGAACTTGTCCAAGACATTATTTAGACAAGCATTTTGACAAGGTTTAATGAAGATTCAATCAAAACTGTGAACTAGAGGGTTGATAAGTTTTTTTCATTGATTTGACCTTGTGACGTAACTTTTGACCCAGTTGACCCATGTCCAAACTGGTCTAAGATATTATTAAGACAAACGTTCTGACAAAGTCTGATGAAGATTCAATCCAAATTGTGACCTCAGACTTCAGATTGTTAACCAGGTTTTGTGGCGCGTTGACCAAGTGACCTGGTTTTGGATAGGAGATAACCCATATTCAAACAATTCCACGATATCATCAATACAAACATTCTAATTAGAAATGCATGAAAATGCAATGAAAAGTTCAATCAATTATTACCCCCCAGAAAAATCAGCTTGATTTCATTTTCAGAAATTCAGTTCTCTACTTTCGATTTCAGTTTTATAACAAGTATTAAAGTAATTATAACATCCGAGTCCATGCATTCAGTTGCATCGTCACAAGAATATTAAACTGCAATGATCGCACATCATCAAATAAATAAATAGAAGACTTCGATGTCATGGAAAATATAAAATGTGTAATGAACTTACCCTCGTAAAAAGGCTCATTTAGTCATTACGCAGTACTTCGATCTACGGAAGTAGAATAAACTCTATCCCATGGCGAATCGTCCTTACGTTATGTCCACCTTCCTACATAACTCCGCCCACACTAAGATTAATGTTGTTGCTGAAATTCCACGATGTTCATTATAGAAAATTGCAATACGTAAATTATTTCGTCAGTTAAAATTTTCTGACAAAATGCGGAGCATTTGAAAAACAGTTACTGTAAATTATTATTATTATTATAGACAAAAAAGAAATAGAAGAACATTGGAAAACGCAGACAACAAGGATACAGAAAGATACGCAGTAATTAATACATGTAATATTGTGCTCTCAGACGATATGCAATTGTTAGAAGATTGTGTTTGACTTCACTTTGTGATGAATTAAGTTTGGTTCTTCATTTATCTCCAATTAATAACAAGATTCGGTGATTTTTGATAGATTATGCTTTTCCAACTTCACCACACTATATTACAACCCTCCCGGTGACCCATTTAATTACACATCCCCAGGGCTTCGAGTAAAATAATCTTGTTCAAGTGATCAAATGATTTTTTTTAATAAATCAACGAGTGGATTACTATCATTCACATTATACGTACTTTAATGCAATATTTCATTTCATAACCAACCGACTTCGTCGATTTATATAAATAAAAAGCATTGTGCAGCTTTTGTGTAAATACATTGGATATTTGATACAGTCTATCATCCTTTGTTTTAACTTTTTTGCCGTAATATTTTTGTTGCAAGATAATGCATGATTGAGTTTTATTACTACTAAACATTAACCTGTAAAAAAGGGTACTGGTTTGTAGATGATACTGCGCATTGATAAACTGTATGTCAAAAAGCAATTAATTTGTTCATACGAATATCGAGTGTGCATAAATGTCCTGCATCCATTGTGCTTCTGATTTGAAATGGTAAAATATAATATTCATATTAAACTTAATGGATTTTGGGTTATGGAGATAATAAAACAATGGCATTTTTAATATATTTGATAATTAAGTATTCATCCTATTATAATAACTATGAAACAATACTGGATATTTGTTGAACGTGGATTTCATGAATACATGTACATTGTAAAAGTTATTTGTGTTTTCTTTCACATTCGATGCTTGTGTAGCGCAATCGTCACATTTGTTTAGCACATTTGTTTAATCTACTTCATTTACACTAATGTTTTCTGTTTGTTTGTTTGTTTTTCAATGAGTAAATGTTACGTCTTGTTTTTTATCCATTGGAATCGCTTGCTGATAAATTAATAACCGATCATGGATTATTTATGTACAGTACACGTCACTTTTGTTTTCGTACTAATAATTCTTGTAACGGACGCTCTGGTAGCGGAGACAAAACGTACCACAGGAAAACATAGCACTAAAAGGGAAATACACCATACTGCGATAGGAAAGTCAGCATTTAAGTCACATGATATCAAAGAATACAGTAATTCATTTTTAATGAATTATACTGGAGAAGAACGTCATGCCAGAAAACTTGGGGAAGCGTACGGATATCGATATGACCGGAAGGTATTTTTTTTTGCTTAAACATTATTTTATTTAATATAAACTGGAAATTTGATTCGTCCAAGGAGCTCATTATTAAAAACTAATGACAAAGCACTCGTGGTTTTATTAGCCTATATTTTTGTGTTGAGAACGTAAACTTATTGTCTGTATTCCACAAGGATTATCCAGAATGATTGAAATGTGAATATTTCTAGCAAGCATGATTCCCTGGTTTCATGGTTCCATAGTTCTAATATTGAGATAAAATATTGTATCAACAGACACTTGAAAATTTTCTAGCGTAACTTTTGTTACTCCAGTGAATGCGTGAGAAGAAATCATCTTCATGAATAGTTTGGTATTTAAAAATCGTCGCTACTATTATAACCTATATCTGAGACCATTGTATAATGGTCTCATCCTATATAAGTATGAACATGTCGATATTTACACATGTACTTCCAAATTCACAAAAGCACTTACATACACGTAGGGATTATTTAAATTGAAATACTGTTACATCGTTGGGGTCTCCGTGGTCCAGCGGTTACTGTCTCTGATCGCTGTGAGTTCGAATTACCACACAGGACCAAACAAATTCTCATGTGAGGAAGTTGTCCCGCTAGCTTACGGAAGATCGGTGGTTCTACCCAAGTGTAGGTCTGGGTCTTCCTCCACTGTTAAAGCTGATGGGTCACCAAATGACCCTGGCTTTTGGTGCGACGTTAAACTCGGGTAAAAAACTGATACATCATAATGTCACGAAAATAACATAAAAAAGTTTTTGTCCTAAATTGTTAAACCATGTACACACAGTCAATGTACAATGATTTATTTAAATACCTTTGTAACTCAATTTCTCAAATGTATCACTATTAAAGGTAATAGTATATTTTAATGTTGTCATTTGTATTGTGTAAGTATAAGATTTAGGCATTCATGGAGTTTTGTTAGTTTATAGAGTGACACAAATCATCGGTGCCGCACATGTCTTAAATGCTTCTGATAGATGATATATTAGATAATTAGGACAAAATTTAAACCGTGCAATTACTGTAATTGTTGTGTCAAACCAAGGCTAAACGGTCGTCAGTAAATGGTGTTCACCCGTGAACACCAGCTACTGATTATTAGACCCATGTACATTTATGAGACTACAGTACCCAGCAAACAAGCGTATATCGGGCCAATGTAGGCAAAGTGATATCAGTTTCTGATATTGGTCCAATATTCTAACCGTTATAAACATACACATACTATCAATTAAGTAATCTATTTAACACACATACAGTGTCAGTATGTATCAGTGATCTTGTTATAATACTGTCCTACAATAATACAGTACACCCTTTATATCCCTACAAACAAAGGTTAAAGGGCAGCTGTAGGAAGTGCCCTGTCGGTTGGGGTCCTGACAAAATTTTATTTCTGCTCCATAAACTACTTGCTTACATTCCTGTATTTGGATAGCTCTGGATTAAGATTTAGAATCCCAAATCTGATGGCGTCCTTTGATTGAAGTCTAATGAAGGTCCAATATTGAAATATGATGTCGGCTCAATGTCAACTATATATATATACATAGTTGACATTGACATATATATATATATATATATATATAAAGCCTACACCAAAATGGCCGCTTATCATTGGGGATATGGTTCTTAAAAATATGGTCTGGTGAGATGTCCCACATTTTAGCTAGTAGTTTATCTGTTATGCAGATATCGCACCGTCGGATGTAAGGTTTTATGTAATCTTTCATTTGGAACCTGTTATACAGCTTAGAAACATTCCCTTGGCTTCCTTTACTCCAGGATGACCAGAGTGAAAATCGTCATGCGTTAGTTGTAATGTATTTTGTTGATCAGTGGTCGAGCTATTTTGGCGTAGTGCTTAACAAAATGCTGGTAGTAAGATCATGTGGCTACAAATTGTTTTACATGTTTAGCATTTTTGCCTTGGTCATGCAGCAGTTTTTGCGATATTTGACGAGTCTGGCATAATTCCGTTGCAAGGAACAATGCATCCAAGGAAAACTGCATAGAGTTTTCACTGAATTTTCTCGAAATTTAAACTTGTTACTTGTGTTATTGGACCACTGACAGGTCAACCCTCATTGATTGAGATTATTTTGTTGAATACTGTGGTATCATTTAATTTCGCTGGCATGAAATTTCGCGCAAATGGGAAAAAAGAAAGATTCGCGCGGTCGTAAATTCGCGCATTTTGAATTTTAGATTTTTTTTAATTCCAGATACTGACGCGAATCACGCCGTTATTCGCTACAGCGCGTGTCCTCACTGGACCACGTACATGTTTATTACAGCGGCACCCTTTGTTACCATGATTAATAAACAATATGACAGTTGTCACCGATAATTGCTTGTTAATTGTCACTCTATACAGATAAAACGTGTCTCAGATCAAAGGATGGATTAGCATGTAAATTAGACATTTTTCGGGTCCACATCTTGTTATGGCGCCCGAGCAATTACTAAAAAAACAAGTCAAAGGTGCGAATAACCCCTTTCACTAGAAATGGTTTTAAAACATACAATTTATAGTTTGTTTCATTCTCATCTGTTCTACACTCTCTTCGTCGGAATCGGGCCTTCCTGAGCGAGCCGATGCTTCAACTCCGAAAGAGAATACCAGTAATTAAATATGTTTATTCTATCTCTGTGGGAATATATCATTAACGTTTTTCCTAAAAGTTATGTCTCGTTTCCCTTTTAATTCTCCAAAAAAGTATAACTCCAAGCAAATCGGTATTAACATAGCCGGAAGTAGATACACCACTTAAGTGATATGGTATTCGGACAATGAAAATTTCGGATAGTCACTTCTTTCTGGATGGTCTTTTATTAGCGCGGTCTTAAATTCGCGCAACAAACGTAGCGCGAAATACGCGAAAATTCGTCCTGCGCGAACAAAAATGATACCACAGTATTGATCTTGCTATTGTTTCACTGAATTTAGAATGTATTTGTAGTTAAAATTAGATTTATTAAAAATAAATCTCATCAAACATTTGAAAGCACTTTATATATTTGTAAACATATGGCTGAAAACTGCTTAGTCATTTAGTGGCACTCTATGTCCATTAGTCAGTCCATTTGTCCGAAAGAGTTAATCAACATCAAAGCGATACTCAAGAGTCAGGAGACTCGAGTTATAGTTGGCACAAGGGACACATACTGTCATGCAATAATACATCGGGAAATCAGTACCAATGGTTTATTGATAGAATTATTCCCTTTTTAATAATAAAGAGGCCAATAGTGCCTCTATTCTCATAATTATTCTATGTTTTGTTAATTCAATACAAATATAGCTGAAATACAGTAAACCTGTGTTTACGGCCACCTCCCACATTTACAATACTAAACACAATGAAAAGATTACTGTCAAGTAAACCTCAATTTACACTATCTATATTACATAGATAGGCATTTTAAATTGTATTTAAAACTAACAAATTTAATTTAGTGGTGAACTCTCCGTCCTCTTAAACTGCTGATTTTGTGTACTTATGCATGTACAGGAAAACCTCGATAATAAGACCACATTCGGGACCCAAAGATAGGTTGCAATAATGAGGTTGTCTCACCGTCAAGTTGAACTATTGAGGAGTTATTGAAAGCCAGTCTGAAAATAAGGTTTTCGTGGTATTGGGCTGGTCACAATGTAAGGTTTTGCTGTATGTTCTATGTATATATTAGTATTGTGTTATATGGACGGCATCGCGACAAATGGGCCCTTTTGACAAAAGTTTTCAATTTTGCAAGTTCTATATCATTGTAAAGCACGAGATTTCTGTTTTCTAAAAAAATCTTCTTTAGTTTGTGTCTTTTTTATTCTGCGAGTTACATTAATTCCAAACCGATATGTATACAATGATGTCAATTATATGAAAAATGATGTCACCAACGTCATAATTTTGTTTACCATTCTTTATCTAAACAGGTGTCAACAATAAGCAGAATATCAGAAGTTTCCGATTTTTGTCTATTTTTCATGTCCCGTTTATGGATAATACAGTGCTGCCGGCCATATTCTCATAACTACAAAGCTTACTTGATTTCCGAATAAACATTTGTAAGCGAACTATATGTTAAAGCGTATAAATACGTATTGATGATGTTCTAGATAGACAGTTTTGTACTTGTAGTTGTACAAACATTTGATTAATAAATTTTTATTGTCTTTTACAGATCATGAAATACTTATATCGATTTACAAAAGAAAGTTTGCCTCGGCGCTCAATGAATAAGGCAATGAATCCATTCACAACGGTCCAAGGACGATCTAAACACGTAAGTAACCGCAAAACTTCCCCCTCACTTCCTCCAAGACATCTTTTTCTCTCTTTCCTTCCATCATTTATCCATCCGTCCCCCATCCATAACCAAGCGTATATGCACACATTTTGTCTGCCGTTCACGAAAATGTAACGGGTCATCTGTGCAAATTTTATGTCCACTGCACGTGACCGTAGATTCTTTATACTTACAGATACAGTTACGTTATTTCGTGCAAGAAGAATACCAGAAGTTAACGAAATATGAAACCATGGAAACAGAGTACAACATTACAGATGCACGGTGGTCAAAACAGTGGCACTTGGTAAATTTAGTGATTCTGATTAATCAATTGAATACAATGTTCCTGATGATAAAATATTTAATGTTAGAGCTTAATCTTGCGACATTCTGATTGGCTACATCATCGTATGTAGTAGTATCTTGAAGTCAACCAATGGAAGAGGCGTGGCCTCGGCCGTGGTCAGTGGTTAGCGTGTTGGACTTGTAACCCTCCAAACCCGGTTGCAGCAAGTCATGCCCTTCTGCGAAAATTTGACAAAAAATGTCGATTTTCCTCCATATGTGGAGATGTTGCCGGCTCCTTGTGGAAGTGTAAGTTAGTACTGGTTAGTATACAGTCCAAGAAAACTGGTTAGGTGAACCGGTTGCCGTATGTAACTGAAAAATTGTTGAAAAACGGTGTTAAACCCCAGTGACAATAAGTCACATAAAACAATGGCAGGGGCGGGTTCTGAGATTAGTTTTAATTGTAATATAAGGCTATAATTAAATGTTTGTTAAAATTGAGGACTAAACATTAAACAGTTTGATATTTAGGTATTCCTTAAATCAAATGTATTGTTTAATTGACTGGTAGATTTTGCTATAAAAGAGAGCGCTGCATTTCTGAACGGATGTTTTTATCTGCAAATGTATTAACATCAATCGATGTGCACTTCTTAGATTGTCATATTACAGTAAAAGCTCATATTGCGACCATCTCCATATTACGACCACCTTGTTCTAACGACTGCTTATTTTCCACCGGCTTTTAATAACTCCCCTATAATTCAACGTGATAATGAGACCATCACATTATTACGACCTAATTTTCGGGTCCGAAGCTGTTCTCATTATCGAGGTTTTACTGTAGTTATAATATGGCAAGATTGATAGTGCATTCGGTTTGCTTCACAATAACTAATATGTAAATTAAAAAAAAAAATGTGTCATGTTTTTGCCAAATAATATGTTTATTTATTGGCATTGAATGGAAAAATATGGTTATATTAGAGCAACACAATTTTCAGCATCCTAACCATACACCGAGTATGTACGTACATGAAGCGTGGATGAATGGATACACCGGAAATGGCGTAACCTTGGTATTTGTTGACGATGGTGTGGACATAACACATCCGGATCTTGTAGATAACTTTGTAAGTATTTGTATGAGTGTAAACGGGTTTTGTATCACCGGGGATACGGTACGTATCGCGATACGATAATACCGGTTTGCATACATACCGCAGTTTCAATACGTTCAACTATAATAAATTCAATAATTGTTGGCAGATGTGTTAAAGTACTTTGGAAACTCTTTAGTTGATGCGTTCAGATTAAAAACGGTTAATAACAGTTTTGGTTTAAACTTTCACCATGCACTGTCTAGTTTAGCATTGTCTCTATAATAATATAAAAATAGTGCTTTTTCCATGATTTTTGTAACTCTCTTCCATATTTTGACGTAAAATGCTTTGAAATACAGTAAACCTCGATAGTAGACCACCTTGGGACCCGAAAAATAGGTCGTAATAATGAGGTGGTCTCATTAAGTTGAATTACATTTGGGAGTTATTGACAGCCGGTCTAAAAATAAGTCAATCATAATGGTCGAAATATTGGTGTGGTCGCTACGTGAGGTTTTACTGTATGTACTGTATGTTTGACCATGTTGCTGAAAACCAAAAAACAGAACAAGTCTTGCACAAATACTCTTACCGCTCTAAGAACGTACAGCGATATTTTGGTACACTGGAACAATAGGCATATAAACGTGTCTCGGCTTTGAAAGTTCAACTTTCAACTTCTATGATCATAATGATGGTCTGTTATTATGGTCCACTATTTCTAATACATCAGTAAATTAATGCTCCGAAATATCTTAATGGTAAAGTTCAGAATGGAAACGATGTCATTGATAGAGAGGGTTATGATAAAGAATTATTGACACATTAATAATCACTTATGTTATAAGATTTTGTATATTATATTAATCGTTAATCGTATACCATGAGATCCTAATTATTGTTAACGAGTTACCCCATGCTTCGAAAGTAACTGACAACTTGCCTACATGAAAGGCGAGTTAAGGATGAAAACCAAATGACATTGAAACTAAATGTCAAAGTCATAGTGCAGAGAGATATGCCTTTCATCTGTGTCTAGAAGCAGTGGCCAATCAATCTACCGTCTTACAGTCTATACTTAGTTATCATACTAACTATATGCATACGCTGTACATGAATATGTCTCAAAATCAAGGCTAAATGCATTTTGATTCAACCTGTATGTATTTTGTACTTTCAGGATTTTTCTCTCAGTTATAACTATGTGTTTGAAATTGCAAATGGTTCGCATTTAGATCCTGAAGATGGGTAAATATTATTCTGCTTTAATCATGTAACTTTGATAACCTAAAATCAATAGGTTCCACTTTATACAATCGAATCCCTACCTGATAAAGTATATGAATATCAGTCAACAGAAATCAAGGTGTTTTTATAGACACGTAGCTAAAACAGCATTTTTTAAAGACAACCATCTCGCCCAACTACATGCTTTAAAGATAACCATCTTGCCCAACTACATGTTTTAAAGACAACCATCTTGCCCAACTACATGTTTTAAAGATAACCATCTTGCCCAACTACATGTTTTAAAGACGACCATCTTGCCCAACTACATGTTTTAAAGACGACCATCTTGCCCAACTACATGCTTTAAAGACGACCGTCTTGCCCAACTACATGCTTTAAAGACGACCATCTTGCCCAACTACATGTTTTAAAGACGACCATCTTGCCCAACTACATGTTTTAAAGACAACCATCTTGCCCAACTACAATGTATATTTAAGAAATATATGTTCCAATATTATTGTTTTATCAAGTGATATTTGTATGAGTCAGAGTTCCCCTACTTAAATTTCGGGTGTGTAGCACAGTTGATATAATGATCCGCAAGCGAACGACTTTCCATACTTTATCAGATGATAAAATATGTGAACATGTTTATAATTACGATTCTAACCACAACACTATTTTTGAATGGAGCATTTAATGGAGTCATACACATACAGGTAGTATTCACCTTCATCGCGTAACTAAAAAGTCATTCAGTCATGTGTATGTTTATTGAAGTTCGTCCAGCAGTAATTCATTCAGGTCTCATCTTTATCTTAATTTCCTTAATGATACTTTCTCTTTAGTCATGATCAAACATTTCAATACACTTTTTTGAAATTAACATAAAATCGGCGTTTTTAATGTAAACATCCATTGTTTGCGCATTCGGATACCAAATTATTGCAACTTTTCTCAAAGCAATCATTTTTAATATAAATGTTATCATATTTTCCCAATAGGCATGGTACTATGACTTCTGGCATAGCGATGGCTGTAAAGAATTCTGAATGTATTATTGGAATCTCACACCAAGCCAGGTTCACTGGTAAATAGTTGAATTTTGTATAGTTCCTAATTTATTAACAGAGGTTTATTGCTAATTTATACAGAGAGACATTTGTGTTATGCGTCTGTGTTGAGCTAAATAGCCGTTCGGTGACCGACTCATGATACCGACACGCCATTGGTCAATTTTAAGAGAATGTTAAGTATCAACCTATCAAAGGTGTTGTCTTAAAGACTTATTCCGAATGAAGCACAAAACAAATCATTCTCGAAATATGATTTAAAGAATATATACATGGACTCATAAGAAGAGATATATTTCAAACTAAAATAGAAACTCATTCATGAACATGCGTAAATACCTATGTTGAAATTTATTTAATACAATCGTATCATCCTCAAATTATCAACCTAATTGAAACTAATCTTTCCAATCCACTCACACATAATAACATGTAAAAAACGGCGAACAGAACACAGACTATTTCCTCAATAGTTGAGCTAAGTTTTTGAGGTTACAAACTTTCTTAATGTGATTTTTTTCTTTATCGCCGTAATAGCTGTCAGGCTCCTTGACGATTCAATAGATCCTACTGACGCGCAAGTGGCCCTTACTCTCGCACATGGACTTGGTGATGTAGATATCTCTAGCAACAGTTGGGGCTATTCCGGATTCGGGGCAAAATTTTTCCCTCATTCACCAAGTGTGGCAGCAGCAATTGAAAATGGGATAACGGAGGTAAATCGATTATATAAATGATAAAAAAGTTGACTAGCAGTTACCTCAGCATTTCATCATTTAGTCTGTATCTTATAAGACGATTTTTAAAGAGCCTCATGACGTAACGAGTTTGATGACGTAACCAAAGGGACTTATCGAATATTATTTTTGGAAATGGTTGGTCATCACGTTGCTGAATGAATGCTTTCCTGTAACTAACCGAAAAAAAATGACACAACTGTGACAGACTGACCAGTCAGTCATTGACAAATGAATGAGCGTCACGGTCCTGACCATGAAGAGGTTAACCATCTGACCGAAGCGACTGTTTGACAACACATGCATATGTTAGAAAATAAAGCCTACATTAATGTCAATCTATAATCATATTCTAATATAGGGACGACAAGGAAAAGGTATCATATACGTAATGGCAGCTGGAAACGATGGGCAGTATGGAGATGACTGTAATGCTAATGGGAATGTTGTGAGCATCTATACAATTGCTGTAAATTCTTTGGCTGCGAATGGAAGCGTGGCTTCTTATGGAGAAAAATGTACGAGCCTAATGATATCAGCTTATGGTGGACAGATGGAGGGTATAAACAATACAGGCAAAATTGTAAGTTAGGTTTAGACTTACGACGATGTTATAAAAACTTGGTTCGCAAAGCTGTCTCGGTACTAAGTGAAGAAGTTGTTTTTTTCAGTCAGTTACCGTTGATATCATTGCTTTCTCATCTCTATTCATTGGCACATAGTTGAGACTACTGAAAGAGTTCTGTTTAGATTAAAAGCATATTATGATAAACCTAATGCAAAAACAATGGGCCATCATGCCACGCCTCTGATTTGAAAAAAAATATAATAAGAGGCCGACGTGATCAAAATGAGAATAAACTATCAAACAAGATGTTTTAAAAATGCACCTAAAATGTATACGGAACGAACCAAAAAATGAATTGGACCAAATACCATGCAAGGATATACAAAAGAACTTGTGGAACTCAAAACTACCCGAAACGTGTCACATTGCGCACATTAGACTCGTTAAAATTTGGTTTAGAAATTTACTTGTTTTTCCAGACCACTACTTTTAGAGACAGAGGTTGCACGGATGACTTTCTCGGGACTTCAGCAGCAGCTCCCGTTGTTTCTGGTATTATAGCATTAGCGCTTGAAGCAAAGTGAGTACATCATAGCACCATGTTTTATACTTTTAAATTAGCGTTCTTCTAGTATTTTTTTGTTCAATGTAAGGTAAGATAACATAACAATAGTTATGAACGTCATATCAGCAAATTAACTATGCTTTTGCACAAAATATCAACAAATTAACAATAGTGACGAACTTATTGATCAACAATTTAAGAATAGCTGAAGAAATCTTTTTTGGATGGCCAATATGGAATAATTCTTGCAGTTCTAATCTGACGTGGAGAGATGTTCAACATCTCATCGTGGAAACAGCGACAAATGACGGATTACCTGCAGATTCGAACTTCGTAGTTAATGGAGCTGGCAGAATGGGTAAGTTACTTTATCCAACTTATTTAACTTTTGTACTTGCTTTTAAATGGAACTAAGAAAAGTACGTTAATTGAACATTTTATGAAAGTCATTCAGAAACGAAAATGATAATTACAAATGTTTTTAATGAAAATGTACACCATGAGTTTTATGGATGTTCTCAACTACCCTCCGTCAAAAGGGGCTGGACGAGGACTGACAAAATACATGTGTTGAGGGAGGCTATTTTGTCTGCATAAAATTGGCACCTTGCGAGGGATGATATTTGGTTTGTGTGAGCGGAACCTGTACATTACGAGACATTATAACTAGTTTGTACGAATAGCACTGTTATTTTATATGGAAGGACGTTTGTTGCAAGCAAGCTGCTGGTGTATTATTCGCTAGATACTTCATTTATGTCCATTTCTATTATATTTCATGTAAATCTAGTGAGCGAAAAAGTTGGTTTTGGATTGATTAATGCTATGGGGATGATACAAGCAGCCAAGACTTGGAAAACAGTTCCTACACAACTGAGATGTGTTAAAGAAGTATCGAACATTTGTGCGTACGTATCGCAGATCTACTGTAAGATTAAAAATACCTCTTAAACAATTTTTATTCTATTTACGTAGACTGTTTGACAATTATATCACAATTCGTTATACTGTTTTGAATTAAATTATTCATTTATTATCATTACCCAAACTGTTAACAATTTGGATGACGAAGGAATATTGTATTACATTGTAAAAGTAGTTGAACCTTTGATATACATGTACCTTACTGTATCTGCTTTCCAATATTAAAAGTCAATTACAACAGAGTGGAGTGTGAACAAAAAGGGGAAGTTACTCATGCAACAGAAATAAATTATAATATGGGGGGGGCTTAAAGTCCAGATATTTATGGACACAATCAGCACATAAGTGGCGCACGCCATCACCGCCTTCTTCCTTAAATTCGCCCTTGACAATAGTGTTAACTTCCATTAAAGAGCATTTGACGATTGTTACATGTATGTTTAGTCATCTATCATTCTATGATTACATCTTCGCCCTTTTTCTGACAATCTGAAAATCACTTGTTAGCGCAAAAGGAAAGGAGAATCTCAGAATTGGTTAAACCATGACGATTTTTGTTTTGTTCGCGGTTCTTGCACAAAGATCTTTGTGTTTTGAGTGGATGATAAGTATAAAATAATGTACTTCCTCTGAACTAGATAGATATCGATCTAGGTTCTACAAATCCATAGGAAGACATTGTGCAATATTTCATTTCCTTTTGAGATCCTGGCTACCTTACACTACTAATCTAGATGTACCTGTTGACGGTTATCTCCGTTTAGTCACACTGTTCATGTACATCGTATTTAGATGTGGCTCTGGCCCTTTGATCGAAATCATTGAAGTTGACGACTGCTTTATTCGTTATCTGGAGCACGTTGAAGTTTACATCTATTTCAAAGCAACATGGCGGGAATTTGTGGAACTGCATCTGATATCGCCGAGCGGAACTGATAGTAAATTGTTGCGTCAGCGGCATTGGGATATGACGTCATCAGAAGTGGAGCATACATTTATGACGGTTCATCATTGGGGCGAAGATCCACTGGGGAACTGGACGTTGAGAATGGATGAGTTCTACAAATGCGCTAATGGTATTGGTCACAAAATAAAATTTAAATATGTCTCCTGGTCTGGCGATGGTTAGTACTCATAGGTGTATAGGCATGAATGATATGTATACAAGCACAGTGAGGCACGAAGTGCCGATGGGGGAGGGTGTTGGAGGTGTTTTACAACTTAGGCCGCGGACTTCTTTATATACACTTGCGTATTATGCGTAATGGGCGCTACGCACCTGGTGCTGGATATGTAGGCCCAACTTTGTCCAGAAATATTCAAAATAATCTAAAGACATTCATTTTTTTGTAATTGGTACATGTTGCGTAGTTGTGGCATGTTTACTATGAAATAAGATCGAAGATTATAAACTTTTGATCATTCTAAATCTCATTTTAAGGTCGATGGGCCCGGCCCGCAAAAAGTTTTCCTTTAAAAACTTTTTTTTGTACGTTTGGAATTATATTTAATATGAAAATATCCGAGACCGAAAAAAGTCCTGCGTCGACAAAAAAGAGCGGTAAGGGGCTAATGATCACTAGTCAGATACCATAACCACTCGACCATGGATTTTCCCAACCAGTCAGCCATTTCAAGTTTGCGCTGCAAAGACATTCATTATATACTGATGAAAATGTTGCTGATTTCAGAATTAAAAATATATTCCTACACGATCAGATTGTACGGAACTTTGACAAAGATAAAAGACGGGACACCACAGGGTTTGCTATTTTACTTCTATTTGATAATTGTGATTTTCGTGGGAATCTATTTCAAAACAATAAAGTCGTTATTCCAGGTTCATTATATGTTCAGTGATACGTTCTAACTTTTAAAAACTATTTTTTTTCACCGTTGATTCCATTTGAGGTAATATCATGTTTTATATGGTTGCCACAATGGTAAATCGATGTATTTTCGCGCGTCGGTCCGCCGATTAGGATGAGTTTTGCCCTGACCATAACTCCGCGATTACTTGGCACAAACATTTACCGTGATGCAAAGATATGATCGATAGCGCGGAGGTCTTGGTAATTAGCTAGCATTTGTAGTAATAAAAAAGTTTTTTTCATTACAGAAGGTACATTAGGTGGATATTGTGATCACGAGACAACCTGTACAAATGGAACATCATGCCTACAGCAGCACAATGTGTGTGTTATGTGTGATCTTCCTGGTGCACAGGCTTTTAAGGATATATGCAGGAAAAGTAAACTTGAAATGACCTTGACCTTTTTATTAGGGATAATAATAACTAGAAAAAAGTTGTGCTTTCGGTTACTATACCAAAAAAATAGGGTAGGTATGTAGGTCAGAAAACTTCTTGTCTGTTGTGTTTTGTAAACATGCCCTTCGTATCTTTGGAGGTACGATTCGTCCCCGACTATTTTCGTACTTTGGATTTTGCAAAGAAACTTTCGGGTTGGCGGGTAACATTTATCACGACAATTTTTTCCGATCTTTTGATTTTATCAGTTAAGTTAATCATTAAAAAATGTGATATTTCTGTTTATTTATCAATTATCAGACTTGTAATAAGTCAGCGTGACAATTTGGTTAAATGACAATCAAAATAATTGTTTAGATATTTTGAAAAATAATGAAGAAAAACTTATAAAATATATATGTAATAATTAGCGCTTAAAATAGATTAACTATGGAATATAACTAATAGACGCAAGCGACTTTACATCTATAGTTTCCACATCAAGTACCAGACTATTATACTACTTACTTTTTCATACAAATTCCATTTCTTTTTTACTATTTTATTCATTCCTGTTGGTATTGACGGATATATAGGTTTTGTAAATTTAATAATAAATTTTAGTGGGTGAAGTCGATGGATACTGCGACGCCAATGTTACTTGTGTAGATAACGCGGCTGTATGTAACTATGACAACAACACATGTGTACTATGTGAAGATGGCTTCCGTAATATTGACGGAGTCTGTATTGAAGGTACATGCACAAACTGAACATTGCAACTGAACCTCCTACCAATTTTTACAATTTCTGAAATTTCTAATTAATAATTCCAGAAACTCCGCTGATCCGTGCTTTACCCGTTGTCCAGTCAAGTCGAGATTATAGATTATAGGGTCTCCGGATTATACAATTTTTCTTTATTATTGGAGAAAAGATATTGAATTAAATTCTTAACTAAAATATGTCAGAATTTAGTCTGGATTAGAGGGGTCGTTATTATTGTGTTTCCATAGTACATCATTCCCTCTTAGTTGAGTCATCTTCGCTTTCATTCCTGATTTTTCTCTGTCAGAGGATCTGATTTGGACCTAGACCTGCAAAATATCGTACTCATACTTACGTCTTATGAATGGAGTTTCCCATAGTACTTCATCAATCGTTTAAAAAATGACAGAAAGCTCCTATCAAGAAATACAGGACTAGAAAAATATAGCTATGTGAAAGGCTTCTTTTCTAAGCTTTTCTATTTTTATTTCTTGACATTATTAGTGAGAGTGCCAGGTACAATTTATCCCAAAATATTTTCCTAGTCTGTTGCTAGAAAATTTGGGTCGGCGCCAAAAAATAAGGTTGGTTGGGTAATGTATTATTTTGCCCAACTGATATTTGTATAGTATGCACGCACTATATATGCGTAAACACGATGTTACTGGTTCTCATAATCTTAAATGCTGATACAATTTTTAAAGTCTTGCGAACCACAATTGTTCTTGCAGATGGACAATTAGGCGGGTTTTGTGATGTATCTGTGGTCCGATGCTCTGAACAGGGTGTTGGCTGTTACGAGTACCGCTGTATTCAATGCACCAATGGTTATCACCTGAATAATGGTTACTGCATCGAAGGTACGTGATTTCATTCCTGGACTTCTTGGTCTCAAATTGTTGATTATGTAGTATTATTGCGTTCTTTACATATCGCCAATTACATTATATGGACAGCCACTCGTGTTAAATTAGTCGGTAGGGGTCGCAGATTCGAGACACTTCCGCCGCCTAAATTTCTTCACGACAGTTCAACGAAATGTAACGCATTCAAGCCATTTGATGTACCCACACACAGCTCTCATTCCCAGACCAAAATGAAAACTAGTCAGTTGTATTTGAATGTGAGGAGGCGACTTAGTTGTAACCGAAGAACGCTTTTAAACACAAATGCCAGCCACCCACTGTGTATGACGAAAATGTTGTTGTTAACATCATTAAATCATTAAATCGACGCTTGCCATTGTAAAAGTTCTTATTTCTGATCTGCTACCAAAGAACGCATTAGATAATCAGTACATACCCGAAATTGAAATGCTCTTGAAACACGACATACATTGTATTATCCAAAAGGATGCATCTCTTTTATCATACATGTAATTTCAACGCTAGAAAAATGTTTTACAAATGTAGAATGCGTTCTAAAGATCGAGAAAACTTAATTATTTCATTCACAAAATATAAGGATGCGATGTTGAATCTTCAAGATGGAACTTTATATGGCTATTGTGATGAGGAACAACCTTGCACTGTTGAGAGTTCTGTTGCGTGTTTGTTGGAGACAAACTTATGTGTAAATTGTCAATATTGGAGTTCTCACAGTAACTTGGATGGATTCTGCATTAAAGGTGAGTGTTGACCGAATTTACACTATACCGAGACTAAATAAATACGAATTCCCCACTTTGTGGTACTTAGGCATAAAATTGTTTGTGTCTGGTTACTCGACCTACCCTAATTTTCCCCTCCACCTTAGACTTTTATTAGGCCCCAGGACGGTACATCCACTTGGTAATGCTAGGCCTAATTACAGGCATTAACTACCGGTATTTGTTCACACAAAACTTGTAGGTAGAGTAGTTTAAAGGTTAGTTGTTATTGATAATTAAAGATGAAAAAGTAGCAATGTCCACTGTTAATAAGTTCTGAATTAGTAACATAATGAAAGTCACTTTTCCACGGAGTCACACATTCCCAAATCACAATTATATTTTTAGTTACAATTTTAAGAATTTTCTCCCCCCGTGGTGTCGACCTTTCCAACATGACGACAATTTTTCTCTAGATTTTTAGCAACTTCCGACACCACTTAGCTTGATGTCTTCTCTTGGCATCTTATGGCCTTCCTGTTTGCGTTGATCGCCTCAATAATACTCTTTGTGCCGTCAGCTATGCCATTGGTGATGGCGGACAGGGCTGGACTTAAGTCTTCTTCCAACCTATGCCTCTACAGAGCAGGATCATCTTCATTGTCCACTGGCTGCACTTAGGCATTGGTGACAGTAGCAGTAGTGGTGCCCTGTGCTTCTTGAAGTAGTAGATCCTCCTGGTACTTGCAGGAAGTCCTCTCTTGGCAAGGCATGTTCAGGTTAATACTGTGAGATCTTTGCTGTAATGTAAGTGTATTGAGCCACGCAGTGGTGGTGATGATGGTGGTGGTGGTAAGCTGAGGTTGGCTGTCTATCCACTCAATACATAAGCAAGCTCTTTTTGATCTATTGTAACCAGCTTGTTCTGGACTGGCCCAGATTACCCACTCTTTTTTTGGATTGGGCGAAATTGTTTGGTTGTCTGGACTGGCGTCATTTACGACAGTTGTTTGATCTTCTTCATCCATGAACACACAATCTAGTTCATTGGAGTCCTCCGCAAGTTATTGGTGAGAATGTCATCGGAGCGACTCCTCACAGCTCAGACCTACCATATCCTTTTTTCACCGACCTAAATAGGGGGATCGGCCGTTTCAAAACTTTACTATAATCTGGTACGCCGGACCGGGCCTCCTCATCACTATGACGTTGATACTTCTTGATATGTGCATCTAATGTATCCTTGTCCCCGCCACGGAACAGGCATAACGTGCAATAGTATGGGAATATGTATTTTGAGGATGTGACCTTCCAGCCAACTCTTTCTCTCAACCTTATTTCGGTGTTTGCACCGGTACGCTCTTCCTCTGCTTTGGAATTGAGATCACAGCATCTGAAATTTAGATGCATCAATGACACTGGAAGCATTCAACTGCGTTTTTCGGCTGCAAACTCTTCTACTGTTTCTTCCACCCTTTGATTTCTTTTACTGGACTTAACCTTGGCGATTCAATTACCCTGTACCTATTACTCATTTCATCTATAAGATTTCTGTAGTCTGAGATATCAATATCAGATTCCAAATTGGCTTAAATTTCAGCCATGTTTGGAGTTTTATTACTGAAATAGCAAATTTATTTTTATAAATCTGCCATGTTTAGACAAGTATTTGTTACAATTATTCAGATGGATCTCATGGGGGATATTGCAATATTTATATCACGTGCGCTGAGGACGGTAACGGGTGTGATATGAATACAAGTCGCTGCGTCCAGTGCTGGGACAACCGCCGTGTGATCGACGGATATTGTTGGCTAGGTAGGTATTAATATGCTTAACTAGAACATTTCTATGTTGTATAAAATGCAGTAAAACCTCGTATTGCGAGCACCTCAATATTACGACCTCCTTGTTATGACGTCCACTTATCTTCGGACCAGGTTTCATTAACCCCACCTGTAATTCAACTTGATAACGAGACCACCGATTTTTGGGTCCCGAAGGTGATCGCGTTCTCGAGGTGTTACGTTATTGTTATTTTAGATTTATCATTCTGAGTACACAGTGTTTTGTTTAGACAAATTGAGACACAATAATTTCATGCAGTCAGGAGATCGTTATTAAACACGGAAGGAAATGGACCAACTGTTATAATTATACGATAATAATATAGCGACCACTTTAATATTACTATTGCCTTTCGGACCGGCTTTCAATAACTCCTTTAAAATTCAACTTGATAATGAGACCGCCTCATTATTCCGACAGATATTTTGGGTTCCAAAGGTGGTCTCATTATCGAGGTTTTACCATATTTTTGACATACATAATGCATCCTAGACATCGACATTTTATTCTGAATTATGTAGATACCACATTGTTCGGATATTGTAATACCACGATGCCTTGTGTTGATGATTCTGTATGTGATCCTGACATCAGTGAATGTGTCGAGTGCGATGAAGCCGATTACCGTATTTTCAATGGTTTTTGTGTCAAAGGTATGTTAGTTAGTATACATGTAGATGCAACAATAAAAAAAATAAATACAAACATGTAAATAAATTATAAGCAATTATTGATCTGTTATGATGACCGACAAATTGCATAACTGAGGATATGCGAAATTATGCAC
This sequence comes from Lutraria rhynchaena, assembly GCA_008271625.1. NCBI lineage: Eukaryota > Metazoa > Mollusca > Bivalvia > Venerida > Mactridae > Lutraria > Lutraria rhynchaena. Next base: position 9,720,063 of record VIBL01000001.1, on the reverse strand, counting down.
TAAATTTAGACAATTAATGAAATGACAGTAAACACGAAATTTTAAGCAGACTGTATTAAAAATTGGTATGGAATAATTCTATTCACAGTCTGTATTTCGCATTTACCGACTTTTGGTAAATTAAAACTAACTAGCCAGGAATAATCAGAATTAACTCCGGAACCTCCAAAAAAAGTTTAATGTTGTTGTTCTTTGAATTACTGATATAATATGAGGATACAGTTACGATGTAAGGAACCTTACTGGGGCATGCCGTCTTCTAACCCTGTACAATAAAAACACATAAGAATTCTTTTAATACTGTACAGTAAAACCACACAGACTGTCTTCTAATACCGTACAGTGAAAACACATAAACATTGTTTTCATATTGTACAGTAAAATCACACATACAGTCTTCGAATACGGTACAGTAAAATCACACAGTCGTTCTTCTAATACTGTACAGTAAAATCACACAGTCGTTCTTCCAAAACTGTACAGTAAAACTACACAGACAGTCTTCTAATACTATACAGTAAAACTTACTGACATATTTTGCATCGCTTTTTGTATAGATCAGAAAAGGATTCTTAGAAAAAAAACGCACATGTACAAAAATTCACCTTTCCCCAAGTACTACCTTTCTCCAAAACCCACCCAACACATGGGAGGGTATCGCCTTGGAACTGTCTGTAGCAAGACTACAGCGAGTTTAAACTAGCTTTGTGGGTCCATCCTTACCCTAAATTCTTTTATATTTCGCCAAGATTATGAAATCACCTCAATATTATATGAGAATTTAGTCTTTTTTATAGAGTGATCTAAATATGAAGATTTTACTGTATTACTTTACAGATGGTACACTTGGTGGATATTGTGACGAGGGGATAAGATGTACACAACATAATTCTGCCTGTCTCCAGAATGAGACTACATGTGTCTATTGTACTGGTCAATACGCGATAGAAAATGGCTTCTGTGTAATGGGTAAGTCTTGCTTTCTAAGTATTGCATGGGAAATATTTGTATAATCAACATGTATTCTTCAGAATTTAGCTTGTTTGCTAATTATGCTAGATGTGTGTGGCTCTTGTGCATTGAATTGGTGTTAAATCTGTAATTTAATTGAGAATATTTAACGGTTGGTAATGAATAGGTGCACGTGATTACATATTCCTGTAGATTGTTCTATTTGAGTATTGCTTCATATGGTCAATGGTTGAACAGGTAAGTAAAATTGATGTCGAGAAGAATTAAAACGTAAATATGAGGGTTTTTTCACATTCATATCAAATTTACCATTTCACCGCTACCCAAGAGTGGATGAGTCTGTCCCTATTTATTTATAAAGACTTAGAGTACTTTCAGCCAGATAAACAGCGTTTGGTCAGATTCGCGGTTTCAGTTAATTTGTAAATTAATGAAAATTTAGTAGCATGCTATTTGAGTACAACCTTTCCACTTAACTCAATAGGTAGAGCGTTCAGTCCAAAGACCTCACGATCGTGAGCCTGGCGCGGCGCATGCTTTCTGTAAAAAAAATGATAAACGCATTACTTCGTAGGCCATTCGTCCCCCACCGCTGATAATAGAATTGCACGTGGGACAGTTTGCATTTACCCGCGGAGAACAAGTTAAGTATTGGTACAAAATCCTGGATAACTGGTTGGATTAATTCCCACCCGTATGCTTCCGAAATACTGTTGAAAACAGGTTTGGAATCAGGAAAGATACAAAGTTTAGATGAATAATGATAATTAAATATCATCTTTATGTACTTTTACATTATTGTGTAACAAAATAATTCTCAGTTTTCAATCATTCAATCTCTGATCCAAACTTGTTACAATGTGTACTGCAGAATATGATGACGACAAATCGGACGTCGAAGAAGACACGAAGCAACCATTCATAGTTGGTGCTGCAGCGTTTGTGACCACAGTTTCTGTCTGTTCTGTTGTAATGTTTATAGTATTTAAGAAGTTTCTGGCACAGAGATTAGTCTCAAATGTCCAGGAAAAATCAAAATCCAATGAATGTTCAAAAGTGATTAGAGTAAAACAAATTGATGAGGAAATCGGTGAAGCAGGGAATAGCGCTATAAGTGACAAAAACGGTTCCAAAGGTGGATATCTTTCTAAAAAATGTCCCAAATAAAACAGGAAAGTGCTGACAGAATTCATTTTAGCTTCAAGAAAGTTTGAGGCGCGCCATGACTAAAAATAATGAATACGTATCATGCAACTGCGATCGTTTCATAGAAAACTCGCTATATAATAATATATAACTTTACGTTTTTCTTATACGCACAGTAGCGGCATAAAGATTTTTTGACAGATTTGCGTTGTTTGGTGAGTTTAGATTAAAAATAACGTCTGTACAGGCATAAAAAAAACACGGAAACCGAGTGCATATGTATGTTTTAACGAGCGTATCTAGATCCCAGACGTCTTACAGAATCGTTGACACAAAAGGAATCACGGAAACGTGCGCCGTTTTCTTTGAATTTTACTGGATTTCCATTGTTTATGAATATGTTGTTGTGTGTTGTCTTTTCTGTTACTTCAGAATGAGCCTCGCTGATTGAGTCGTCAGCTTGGAAAGATTTAATTTTATCGCGTCATGCGTGTCAGGGATGCATGTTAAAATAAGTAGCCTATCAAATCAAAGTTTACTTATGCATCGAATTCCACAAAATAAATAACTATGTCCTAGGTAGGAATCCTTAATGGAATGCCTGAATGAACATAAATATCATGAAATGGATAGATAAAAGTTATATAGCTTCAACGCATATTAGTTGTGATAAACCAGGACCCTTACCTGGTCCTCATTTTTTTGTCAAACCAGTGTCGTTCAATCACGGAGAACACGTGTATACATGCGATTGATAGAGGACACATCCAGTGATATTGGCACAGTTCAAGGATGAATTTTATACACACGTTTTATCTACGCGTTGGTACACGCAGAAGAAGATATTCTTAAACACAAAAATGCAGTACATGGCCCTATCTTTATCTGTTGTTTAACGGTCCATTCGACAGCTATGGTAATTTCAGAACCACCACATAGAGAGGTGGAAAGATACAGGAGAACTGGGCATATATATCCACACTTTTTTTAATAGACCTCCTTGTTCCTTATCATGCCTCGGTGTGAAGCACAGATAAACGCCTCACCCGTTTCCTTTGATTTTCTAAACAGTACTGGACTCAGTAGTGGAATGGGGGACACTGAAAACATCCCGGAAATATCGGAGCCGAGGTTCGAATCCATGATCTTTCGATTGGTAGTAACACTTGACAACCGCGCCACCCCTCATATTCTATCAACATTGTGTAATTCATAAAAAAGTAAGCGTAACTTACCACTTAGAGTAGATTATTTTCTGACGTATCTTCTCAATATCAGCTACACACAAATATTAATGTTATAAAAATAGTTTTACCCAATTATTGTTGTACACGTCTTTGATGGTTACTTTAGATATTTCAATTTATTTTACGAAACATTTTTCTGAAAAAATTCTAGAGTTGTTGCCCTTGTCGAAAGAAAATCTGTGGTTATTGCACATATTGTATTTTATATTTTTCTTTATCAAATTAGATTGATACTGTGTTTTTGCATCTTTTTCTGATTTATCATTCAAATGGATCTTTTTTGATCTTGAAAAAAGGGGCAATGCCTGGAGATATTTGATGCAAATTTCAAGGGGCAGTAACTCAAAGGTTTGTCAGTGTTTTTTGAAAAAAAATCTCACTGTTAGTCATTTTCTATCATGGGAACCTATAAAAATTGTAAGCGTTGGCGAAATCTGTGTGCTCCATTTTTATGTAATAATTTTGGACAATAATGTTGTAATACTTTAAAACAACAGATGAATACTTTTTCGAGCGTGATGACATGCATATGAGAATGTAAAATTTGTGTGCTTGTTAAATTTATGGCATGCTTTGCCTGTTTCTCTCAATGCAATAGGTTACCTGTAATTCACCACAATGTCATGTAGTTTATACTGGTTACAAATGAATATGAATGAATTTCAGTTTTACAATGGTGGACAGGTAAACATATTCCCAACAGTCAGTACCAATACTGACGTTGTTTTCCGTAGACAACGAGTGGATTTAGACAAAGTTTTGAACTGTATTGTCACAGGGAACATGATTTTGTCACACCATAGACCTAACTACTTATCTAAGTGTAGGGCCTCCGTGGTCGAGTGGTTATGGTCTCTTGACTTGTAATCACAAGCCCCCCCCCTCACTGCTATTAGTTTGAATCCCACCCAGGACCAAACTTCTCAAGTGAGGAAACTGTCAAGCTATCTTATGGATGGTCAGTGGTTTTACCCAGGTGTAAACCTGGTGTCTTTCTCCACCGTTAAAGCTGGAATGTTGCCATATGACCTTGGCTATTGGTGCAACGTAAAACCCCAGTGAAAAAATTGAGCAAGGTGGGCAGGTTACACTGGATCCAAAGGTCATCCTTAAGGATGAAAAGCAAGAGGATAATTTAAGATATAATACAAATCACAACAATGAAGACTGCATGCAGTAACCACAATTTATTTTTATATAACAGCCATTAATAACAAGAAAATTCTTCCAAAAAAATCATACTTCATAATAATAATAACAATAATTTACAATGAATATTACGCAATATCACATTTTCATAGAATCTTTGAAACCCTTTTTTTACAAAATGTGACAAAAATCAAGGATTTACAAGACTTTGGAATTACAATACAATAATCAACATTAATACATCAACACAAGCAATCTGAATAAAGCAATGTCGGGCCACATAAAACAATACTTGTAATGCCTAGAACACAGAACACAAACCCAAAAAACAAAAACATGCATACTTTAAAGAAGGCAAGTATCATTCTACAAGGAAAAGGCTTTAAAAGGGTGAGAAGAAAATTCTAATTTTCAAAGATGGATGAACAGTATAGCAATAAAAAGGCAAAAATCAAGTCTACGCCATTGAAATTGTTTTACAACCGAAAAAGTAAACACAATTAATTAACACACTGCTGAAAACATTCTTCGAACACAAACCATTTAAAAAATCAAATAAAAAAAAAACAGAAGCAAATTATCACAACTGAAATCTATATTTTTTTAAATGAATTTGTTATTCAATGAAATGAAGAGTGGTCTGGTATGTTTTGATTTCATAATGAAAAAGCAGACGTGAATAAGGATATCAGCCATAAAAAGAGCCAAAGAATGCAAAAGCTTTGTCTGATATTATCAGACATTTTGAGAAAAGTGGTACAGACAGCACAGCATATTATCATATTATTATATTCATAAAATGAGGCATTATTTAAGCACTTAAGGCAAGAAAACAGTTTACTTTACCTACAGCATAATGAATGATTTTTTAAATTAAGTCTGTATAAGAGACACAGTAAATTTCAGAACCAAGGCAAGCTTTGCCGTACAACATCAGTGAAATTCATCACATGAATTATAAACAAGTGACTAAGGCTTCTCCTTTACAGCAAAAATATAGACATTGAAAAACATGGAGCCAATATTAGTGTGAAAACAATTTGTAGATAAACTTCCAAAAAACTGGAAATTCAATAACATATGATTATATTTTGAAGCATTTTTTTGAGGATGAATAGGCGCCTGATTGTATTTTTTGGTGTTAGGACTAGAAATTTTACACGTAATATCAGACCATTGTAACCTAGAGAAGCATTTAACTATAGGTACAAAAAATTGTCAGCAAATTATACAATATCATATGGTAAAAAGAATGTTTTAAAGAACCAAGAAGAACCAACACCAATTTGTTAGGATTTGGTTTAAACAATGATTATCAACAGAATCTTTTTTGCTCAAAATGCCCATACCGGTATGTTTGAGATATATTTATGCATATATTTAAGTCTTACATGGTAAAATATATTCAAATAAGTTTGTCACATCAGAATGCTGATGAGTCATAATCAAAATAAACCTCTATAAAAATGGATATCTTTTCACATTGCCAAAACATTAGGCGGACTTGGAGGTAAGAGAAAAATCAATCGTTTTACAGAACTACCAGAAAAACATATTCTTTGCAGAAAATGAACATGACTTAAGAAAAAATTGTCCGAAGAAATACAGAAGGTTTGTCACAAAACGATCAGGTGATTTTTCCATGATAACAATTTTGTGTTAAACCCAAGAAATGTGCATGTGTACAATGATGCAAATCATGTTGATAAGTTAATAACTTAATGTTTATTGAGCAAATAACAAAACACTTGGAAACTTTTTTACAGCATGAAGGTTTCAGGGTGATCGACTGAAACTGCGTGACATACTGGTATTTTGAAAACAGCATATCTTTTTACACATTTTGATGTAAACCAATGCTGAAAAAAAATGGTTCATTGAAGACCTGAAGAAACTAAAGAGAAATTTCAATGTTACAAGGAAAATGTCTCCCCCCCCCCAAAAAAATGTCTTTTCTACTAGTGATTTGTATGACTTTGACCTTGAACCAAAAATGCTGAAAGTAACATTCTATGTGCAACTGGTAAAGATTGGTGCCAATGAATAAGAAATACTTTGTTTTAAGGAGAGACAAAAGAAAACAAAACTTGACAAAAAGGCATCAAAACAAGGACAAATTATGATGATTTTTTACCACTGATTAAACAAGGTATAATAATGAATTACAAACAGAGATTAATTAGAAACATCAATAAATATAATCAAAGAGACAAATAAATATTTAGATACAATAAAAGAAATATCCATGGTAACAAGGCCATGTTTCTATGGCAACTCAATTCAGAAACAAAAGTATATTACCAAAAAAATAAGAACCTTTGTCTGGTACAAATTACTCATTACCATCTACATTTTTGAAGGTTTGGATCAGTTTCCATAAAAAACATACTTCAAGGAACAACAAAAGACCTAAAATTTACAAATCAAATTCTATAATGCAAGTAAATATACAAACAAAGAATGGGTAGATCAGGTAGAACTGCCTATATTCATTTCACCAAAACAGAACAAAATCATGTACATAAACACACCTACTTTTCTTAAATACAATGAACCATAGATGGTACATATTTCCATATCAAACGTTACTGTAAAGACATTGCAAGTATGTATGTAACAATACATCAATGAGATTCATGTAGACATATTGCAAGCTAAATAAAATAAAATAAAAACTTGGGGCTAATCCTTTATCAAAATGGCTCAGATTTCCAATTTTCTGATAGCAAGCTAATTCCTTATGGCAAACTAGTCTTGCTTATTTATTATGGCACTAATTTATCAACAAGTAAATTAACAAACATTTGCCACATGAGGGATAGGTTAAAATATAGGACAAACCCCATGCTTGTATGTACCCTATATTTTATATTAATGCCACTCCCCTAATTCATGCACCTACACTTTTTTGGGAAAAATTGTGCCCTACCGTAAATGATTTAATAATCTTTCAAGTAATGCTTCATGTGTCTAAGGACCATTAAAACAATAAATTGATAAAATTTGAAAAAATCTGCCAAATTGTAACATGGGTAAAACGTCATGATAATCAAGATGATCCCCAATCAAATATATAATTCAATGTAAGAATGAAAAGTTGCAGCCAACAGACCATTGATAGTAAAACTTGTAAATCACAAATAATAATGAAAACACAACACACCTTCCAAATATTCTTAAACTGGGAAACAGTTTTATCGAGGCACCAGAAATTTATGAAATTCTCACAAAAATATTGTAATTCACACACGTTTGTTAATATTCAATTCATATTTTTTAAATGAAATTAAAAAAGCTCATAGGCACCAAGAAATGTTTTAAAACAGATGGTATGTAAGTTTCTCAAACTTCATCCATCCCAGCACAATAATTGAGGGGTATCAAATAGTTCACATTAAGTATACTGACACTGCAACCTGACTAAATTTCACAATATCGCAAAAATAACTTAAAACAAGTGGCACACATTGTAGCAGTTCAAAAATTACAATATTTTTAAACATATCATTGTCCCAAAGATGCAACAAAATCTTAAATCTCTCCATATAAAAATGGGGTGTTGTTTTGAAAGATCTGTACACTATTTTCAATGAAACGCCCTTGAAATAACATTTACTTATATATAATGAATATAGTGATATAATCCTGCAACAAATGAATTAGTAAAAATAAATGATAAAATGGTCATTTACATAACAGTGCATGCCTGTATTAATTATGTATATATATAATATAAATGTATGAGTTTCATTCTGCAATCAGAAATCAGACAGCACAAACCATTCAAGGAAATTACAGCCATACCATTGGTCAGTTTGAAAGAAGTATTAATAATCAACCAATTAGAGACTTGTATTATTAGACTGGTCTTCAAACTCAGATTTATAACCTAAATTTAGTATTTATTGATAAATTAAAATATGGCACTCCGTATGTGTATGGTTGAGGTAAAGAAAAAATACATTTATGTGAACATGACCAAATAAGTACACATCTGGTGTTGAAAAAAATGAATATGCAAACAAAACTATCCACAAAGACCACCTCTTGGAAAACCAACACATCATCATTCTATATTTTATATGATTTAATATTGATGTAATAGGAAACTGTTAATGTGTGAATATAAAATAGCTACAAGTCCTACATTCAGGTTACCTCTGTGTCATGTTTTATCAGTAACCCTCCAGGATAAGACAGTTTTATTATCTCTCAAAATCCCATTTTCTTACTCATAAATTTGCATCACTTTATCATCATTCAATTATCTTTGATTCATACACACTGTGATAAATTATATTGAATGTTTGTATTGGATCAGATGCTGCAGAGCAGTAATATTTCTTAATATTTAGCACAAACTGGAGCACCAGTTTAACCATTAGTACTAACAAGTTATGCACTAATTTTGAGACTGGCGTAACATTTTCATATGAATTGTGAATAGGATGTTAGACACAAATGACTTTGGGTACATTTTCTCAAACAAAATCATGAAACAATTAATTAGGCCATGTCACAAACCAGCAAATAACAATCCCGCCCTACATTAACAGAGTTGACAAGTAATCTGTGACAAATGAAAAAAAAATTAATGACATGGAGCATACATAAAACTGACACTGCAGAATCTGAAATAAAATTTCTTTGAAAAAATCTTATCCAAATGAAGGAATGTAGGGTGATGTGTATTCTACTGAGTATTTTATTTGGAAAACATACATTCTCATAATTAATATAATTATGTCGTAAGAATTTTTCCATAACAGATTCTAAATTTGCATTAAAATTATATATATGAGAACGACATTACCAATGGAGAAAATGGAAAAGTACTGTAAGAGTACCGGTATATATCAACACTGAAAATAAAAACCTTACCGTATAATTATTTTACATTCAACTCGCTACTATATTCTCTTAATATTTGAATAAAAAAATATCACTATTCATGTTTTATATTTCATGATACTGACGTCATTTAATTAAATGATCATTTCTATCAGTAAATAGACCGCAGTTTGTCATTGTCTAAGATTTCTTGTAGGTAGTGTAGGAAGAGTCTGAAACATATTTTATTTCCTAATGCTTATTACCATTTCATTATGTATTTTAGCAAGATTTTATTACCAATTTTTTATTTTCAATGAACAATAATTAATTACCAGTAGTCTTTCTATATACATTTTTCATCTCTCATGAACAATGATAATTTTTTTATAAATGAAATGATTTGATATGGCTTGTACATATACTGTGTGGATATCTAAGTTAAGCTTTGGACAATTTTGTATGATACATCCCAATAAATCAATCGAACATAATACTGACCTGTGTAGAATGTAGAACAAATTAAAAACATGATATGTCATTTATACAGGTGCTGAGAAAAACTGTTTTTTTTTCTCTGGGGCATGAAGTTGTATCAACAACCTATGTGAAACCACCATCCTTCCATAATCTAGCCCGACAGCTTCCTCACATGAGAAATTTGGTCCCAGGTGGGATTTGCACTCACAGTGGTGAAGGGCTAGAGGTTACAAGTCAGAGACCATAACCACTTGACCACAGAAACCCCTGAAAATGCTTTAAGTTAAGAAATTCTACCCACTTATAAGAAGAAAGATTTATCTATCATAGGACCATGTTGCCAGGGACATTCAAAGAAGAGAGTTACAGTAAAACCTAAAACAGCAATCACCTCATTATTACGACCACCTTGAAATAACAACCACTTATTTTCGAACCAGATTTCAATAACTTTCCTATAAATCAAGATTATAATGAGACCACCTCGTTATAATGACGGATTTTTGGGATCCCAAAGGTAGTCGCATTATCAGGGTTTTACTGTATTTATGATTCGATAATTGATCTCAAGCATTTGTTACACACACAAAATCTGTAGGAAAAAAATGAGCCAAAACATACAAATAAAGCCATGGTTTGAGATGAAAAGGTAAAAAAAACAGTAACAGTTCAGAAACAAATTTTAAAGCAAAACAGCCTGCCACATGAGGAAAGTCATTATGACCAATATTTCAACCAATTAACACAAAATTCTACATGTAAGGCATTCATAAAATCAACATCTTTAAAAGATACACAGCCTTACAAAAAATACTTTAATTAGCAGACAATTGCATAAGATTTGTTCATAATAGAATACTTTTAACCAAGTACTTTTATAATGTTATGTCAAAATGATTGGACAAGTATATAATTATCATTTTTTACATAAAACATACACTGTATGCATATATAAATTTAACATCACAATAATCACAAGGGGACAGAGAAAAAAGATATTTGAGATTCCAACCTCATTTTCACCTGTCCTACTCCTAATTCTAATAAATACTTTTGACCAATCGGGTGCTAAAGGATCAGAAAACATATACAAAAAAATACATAAAATTTTAATGATTTTTTTATCAAACAATCTTTAACAAGCCTTCCAGAATTTGAGAAAAAAAACTGCATCAGTATATGTGAATCAAAATATAAAATATTCAACCACCTTCACCGAAGATATCATAATGAATTATACTAATAAATAATTTTAAGTACTACAGTTAGTAAAAACGTGTATTTTACAACCAAATTATTTCAAAATTAAGAAATTTCAATTACTTCTTCAAAATAGATTAATTTTTATTTGGATACAAAAAATAAGTGTTTTTTAATTCAACAATTTATAAAGCTATCTTTTACAAAATCTTATCACACTTTGTGTCACAATTACAAGTAATTATTGAATAAATTATCAAGTCATGCTGGTCATTCACAAACAAACAGTAATGCCAGATGTTACAGTCAGTCACACTTACACTGGTGGTCCTAGCTATAACATCTACTGTAGTCAAGCCTATCTGTAAAGACCATCTTTAAGAAAGCCAAAATACTCCAGGTGGTCTTCCAGCATTGCCTGATAGGTACTACACAAGATTAAATCATAAATATAACAACTGTATGGGAGAAAGTAGAAAATGATACAAAACCAAAAAACTAAAGGTTGGTACTGCTGTGACAATAAAACCAGTCTGGTCTGAAAAAGCGAATACAAATTGGGAAAGACCTTGAAATTCAGTCACATGCCAGAAAATTTTCACCCACACTACAATACTACTTGTACATAGATATAGGGAGAGTGAAGTGGGCTCTATTTAAAGGCCATTTTTAACACAAGCTTGATGATACATGTAGTACACTATACAATTCAACTAAATTTATTGATTGGTCAGTCATACTAATTGCAACAGCATTGGTCATCAACATTAGCAAATTGTATGGTCTATTTCACACTTTGTTTATTGGTCAGTAGCAACTATGTTAGTGGTCAGTCACCAATAATACACTGGTCAGTCACAGACTATAATAATCTATATTTTAACACATTAAATCCTACAAATATGACACATAAATGAAGTTTCAAAATTAAATTAATAATCTATGTATCATAATTTCATTTCTATTGAAATTTTCTTCAATACAAAAATACAGTTGATACTCTCTGGTCCATAACTTTTTAATCCAGTAATCAACTGAAGTGCTAAAGTTTGTCAGTCCCAATTTTTATAATAAATATCTTCTGAAAATTTTGTGTACCTTTCTTCAAAAATAAAACTTTTTAAACTTGAAACCTTCATAATTTAGACCAAAGCCAGTGAAGTCTGGATTGGTGAACAAAGCATCATTGTGTAAGCACCATTCTATAGATTAAGAAAATTTGAACAATTTGAATGGCCTAACATACAGAAGCTAAACTCTGCAAAATAGAGCTTTCATGATACAGTAACAACTCTTCAAAAGTTGTAAATTCTTTTTACAGCACAAAAAGTTGAACAAAAGTAACACAATATGAGTTTGCGAATTCAAATTTGTAGACCATCAAATTACAGTAATAAATAATCAATCCTTAAGAAAGAGAGGTGAGGTCAACAGTCTCATCTTTTTTCACACCAGAAAACTCCCAAAACAATAACACCAACAATAACAACAACAAAAGCAAAAATGTTTCAAACCTCAACGAAAATAACCAAATATATTTTTCCATTTACTATTTGACGGCACATGTGCTTGGACTGGCATCTGATTCTTACTGACACAATCGTCATTTGTGATGTAATCAGCACCATTTTGCGTAAACATTTCTGAAGAATCGTATATTTCATCATACGTTATACCACTGTAATGCCCATTTAGAGAATTAGCATAGCTTTCTACATCAGTAACTCTCCCACATGAGGAGGTAAAATAATTATCTGATTGATTCTTTTCAAGTGAATAACACTTATCCATTTGTTCAGAGTCAAATAACTCATTGTCCACTTGGTGACCATTTGTGATTGGGTAAGCACTATCAGACATGGATCGAATATCATTCAACTCAGTTAAGAATGGAGGGCTTCTAGATTTTTCATCTCTCTTAGGTGGCTTCATAGCAGCAAAGTCGCCATCGTATTTCTCTCTTGATGACGTCTCAGTATTTCTTGTTTTCTTACAGCTTGGCCCGATGCTTTCGACGGCAGTATAATTCATTTTGGGTAATGATTTTTGCCGCCTATGGCCCTGTACAATCCATTTTTCTTTTAAATCAGTAGCATCTCTTTTCATGTTATCGATATTAGGTTTTGAAGATTTTGCATTTAACTTTGGGCTTTTCTTTGCTCCTACAGGCAACGGGGACTTCTTGGTAGGTCCCTTTATCCCATTTTTGGCCCCTAAACTATTTTTAGTACTATCAAACACAATACCATTATCATTTGCACCAATATGAACTTTGAACTGACTGTCAATAAAATCATCATCAGGTGAATCTTTTTCATTAGCAGTATCAAATGAAGAACTACGAACCTTGTTACCACGACTACTGTTCCAACCACTAAGCATTGAACCAAAACAGCTTTTTGAAGGCTTTGAACACTGTAATAAATTTGCAGAACTGATACAACCAGACTGGTTTGTAAAATTTGTAGCCTGGGTATTAGTTAATACAGGTTGTTGACTAGAATTTGCACGAGAATTTATAGAACCAGTCTCTGAATGGAATGGTACACTGGCATTAGAAAACAACTTCAAATCAGAACCTTTGTGTTTCTTTTTCTTCTTCTTTCTATTACCATCATTCCCCTAAAATAAACAAAAGATTTATTACAGTCAAAGATCACCATGTTTGACTTCTATGAGTTCTGAGTGATTTCTAAGCACAAGCCATACTTATAAAGTACAGTGCAACCTCTCCAGAGCAGCCCTCTCTTGAGCAGCAACCTGCCTTCAACAACAGCATGCTTTTTCCCCCACTGTATGATTTGACTATTTATTTAACCTCTCTAGAGTGACAACCTCTCAACAATGACATAATTTTGCATCTCCTAAAGGGTGTTCCTTTGGAGAGGTTGCACTGTATATCACAATATCATGTAGCAATTTGTAATTATTTTACAAATCAACAGTAAGCATGCTTTTTCCCCCACTGTATGATTTGACTATTTATTTAACCTCTCTAGAGTGACAACCTCTCAACAATGACATAATTTTGCATCTCCTAAAGGGTGTTCCTTTGGAGAGGTTGCACTGTATATCACAATATCATGTAGCAATTTGTAATTATTTTACAAATCAACAGTAAGTAATACAACATACACATATAAACATAGCTCATGAGGAATCTAGAATTTACCAGATGGCTACCTAAGAGCTTGAAAAACTAAAATAGTTACTTACTTGTCTATTTCCAACATCTGATGAATTTGGATTCAAAAACTCTTGATTAGCAGAGCCTGGAAAATAAAAAGAAAAATTATGAGTTTACAGTGAAAGTATCATAAGTATACAATACTCCCAAATGTACAGTAGTGTGAGTAACTTCAAACTGAAGAATCAGACAAGTAACTTCAAATTGAAGAGTCAGACAAGTAACTTCAAATTGAAGAGTCAGACAAGTAACTTCAAATTGAAGAGTCAGACAAAGTCTTTAAAATGTATAACTTCAAATTGAAGTTACAGGAGTACCAATTCAAAAGTCTATTACTGAATTATAATTCTAACATCTTTATTACTGGTACACAACACTGCTTTTGGCATATACTTCACTTCTTGAGAATAGCACTTCAGTATCAAGGCAGTTGTTTAAAAATCACACTTACAAAGAGATAGATATTGACATGACCTAAATATCAAAATCATTTTTGAAAATTTAATCTATGACACAGCACTTTTAAGTCAGTTAGAGCAGTTTTTATCACAGCACCAAAATTCTATGTCTCAGACGCTGCAACATTTGACACAGAGCCAAGCATAAATTCTTCGACACTTCTGTCTGACAGCATTCTTCCATTTCATTCACAGCACAAACAATGGTGTCATAACATTGCACACATAGAGGAACATTACACACTTAGGTAAAATCTTTTTATTCATGCTAACAATAAGGTCAAAGGTTAGAAATCTTAGTTTTGAGACCAGTCTAAAAGCTCAAAATATGATTGGCTATTTTGAAACACAGTCTAAAAAATCAACCAATCACAATACTGCATTTTGAGACTGGTTCCCAAACTAAAGTTCCATAGCCTTGGGCTGTTAGGGTACCACTATCAGTCAAACATAGGTACAAAAAAGTTACACACATCATATGGTAGGGCATTCAAATGTTTACAGAAACACTGTTGAAGGTAATAGTACATTTTTTCTTCAAAGCATAGTCCAGGAAGATTTCAAAAGCCATGCCATAAAACTTACCAATCATTCTGTGCACTAAAACTTATAGAATTTTCATCATTATTCCTAACAGTAGTTACCATACATTGTAACTAATGAAAGATGAAGATACATTATCAATCAAAATAATTATACTGATAAATTTATGAGCGATCTAGTATTACCTAAGCCACATGTTTTTAATTTTTCAAACTAACGAAGAAGAGACTTCCAGGTTACCTACCAGTACTAACCGGCTACCTACTCTTTCCACAATTACCTGAGAACTTCTACACATCATGTGCGAGTTATTGGTGGCTGAAAATTGTTTTTTAATGCAATACGGGTCATATTCCAATACCTTACAATCTAAAGAACTGCCTTCCACTGAGGAACATAAGACACCAAATGGGACTTGCAATGATAACACTATCCTTTACTTTCTGGAGGTTCATGTTCAGGCCAGAAAAAATATTGTGTTACCAGTTATTGACAAAAAATAAAGACTGGTCGCAAAACTTATCCTTTTTTCTTCTTAACCTATCTTTAATTCTACGGAGGCAAGATTCACACCCAAATATTTTCGGACTTCAGACACTCACTTTTAAAGGACAGCCCTACAAAAGAGGGTAAATTGGGTAACCAAGAAACATTTTTTTTCTGGACTTAAGAATGTAAATTGAACCTAAGATAAAAGAACAATAACAACAATAGAAGCCCAATGCTCTAAGTGAATGTGAAAACACAGGTATACATGCACACCTAAAGCGATTTCGCTGCTAAATCTTTGTAAACCACCTCCTTTATGCACAGATCCAAGCGCTTTTTCTTTTGATGGTGTTGGCGGCCCAGACAAAGAATTTCTCCTTTGTGGAAGAGGAGCGTCAGGTTTTGCTGGCATCGCTTCAATTAACGTCTTTACATCATGTGGTACTGTGACTTGTTTACGTCGGAAATACAGGAACGTAACAATGATGATTATAATGACGATCTCAATTGACGTCCAGATCATCTGTCTATCTGTCACCTAAACAATAATTACACAAATAATATAAATATTGTCTTTTCAACTAATTCTGCATTAAATTCTGCACCCATTTTTTTATATCAAATGCATTTCCAATCAAACATAGTACGTAAAATTTAAGAACATGAGTGATACTATAATGCACACATGAATTATTCTCATGCACCTTTTTTAACAAAAAACTCACAATACAAGCCATAACCTCAATAACTCACCAAAAAACTCCAAACATTAACAACTACTTGATTAAATTTCTCCACAAGAACAAAATTCCCATTAAGTTTCACCAAATACAAAAATAATTTTAATTAAATGCTTCTGGAAAGTAAAGACTCTGTCATCAAATTCCTCCACACACAAGTGACACCTTTATGCTAAAATTGTTATATTTCAATATACTTCAGTTTCAATAATGGATCATATACTAACACTAAAACATAATATCACTTCCATGTTTATGAAATGATTTAAAAAAATAATCTGATACTACTAATTATTTAAATATATATTCCACATCACCATGATAAACAATCTTAATTACAACCAAGATTTTCCTCCAAATGCGGAGAAGTGGTCGGCTCCTTGTGGAAAGGTAAGTTAGCACTGGTTAGTATATAGTCCAGGAAAACTGGTTAGGTGAATCGACTCGACTGCCGTGCATAATTGAAAAATTGTTAAACCCAGTAAGAAAAAAAAAATTACCATCCCCCACCCATTGCTATAAAAATGACTGAAACACTAGGATCATACATACTTGCTGGTTAAGACTGTTGAAACTGTGTGTAAGTTTATTCAATGTCTCAGTAACATTTACTAATCTTGCTTCTAATGCTGTCATTTCATCCTCGTGAATCTTGCTCTAAAAACAAGTAACACAATCATCCAATCACTATAATACTTATAATTTTCCTAGATTGAAGAGACTTGACACAAGACAAATTTTAAAATTGTGAAGCTCTGTTTATTTGTAAGTAGTGACTATAAAAAGATATATACAAAATATTGAGAACTGAAATTCTATATAAATACGAATATTTCATACGGGGGTAGAAATCCAATTACAAGTATGTAATTTTATTACACAGTAACAATGTTTATTATAAATAAAGATGTTTATCATAAAGTACAATTGGATATAATCTAATATTTAATGTGTTAATCACCTTAACATCTGCTTCAACTGTGACATTATTGAGTTGTGCTAATGTTTTATTTAACATTTTCATCATGTCTTCCGACTGCTTTTTATAGCGTCGACTTAACTCTTCTAAAAATCTGAAAACACAAGATACAAGAGACTATAGAACAGATACTTCAAAACATGATTTTTCCAGGTGTTTAACAATGCACCAACAGCCAGGGTAATTTGGTGACTTTTCCAGTTTTGGTGGAGGAAGACCAAAGGCATACCCCTGGGTATAACCTTCCTCACATGTGAAATTTGTCGGGTCCCCGATGGGATTTTAACTCACAGTGGTGAGGGGTTAGTGATAACTTAACAGGGATCAAGACCACACCATCACAGAGACCCCATCTAAACTTAAATTCATACAATCTGAATTCTGTATACTGACAAACAAATGCTAAAAAACATGTACAAACAGAGACCATCTTGCAATAAAGACCTGCGGCTGTATTACCATTGAAATATTTTAAACGCAATTTATAACAAAAGCTGACACCACTTCTATCACAGTGGAGAAGTTTAAAAGATCAAAACCAACATTATATAAGTATTTTATACAATAAAGCAAATAAATTTTGACAAAAAGCAAAATTATTGAATCCAAAATAAAGTCTAATCATGTCAAACAATTACATTTTTTTTACAGTTTTACACAATAAGTTTTAACAAATAAGTGTAAGATGAATAAATATCGATATTTCTAATTAACAAGAATGTTTACCTGCTACTTAGAGATACATTTTGTTCCAGTACTTTGATACGATTACTAAGTCTCATTATGGCAGACTCTCGTTTTCCACCTGACATCGCTGTAAGTCTCACCAAGTTCAGGTTTTCGTCCTTCTTACCACTTCCTCCACTACTGACAACAACCTTAAAATAAACAAAATAATAATCAAATAATAATTAAATAATAATCAAATAATAATTAAATAATAATCAAATAATAATCAAATAATAATCAAATAATAATTAAATAATAATTAAATAATAATTAAATAATAATCAAATAATAATTAAATAATAATCAAATAACAATAAAAAATAATAATAATAATGCCAACATTTATCCAAAATGATCATTTAACCCTTTGCCTCATAATACCTCATTTCCCCCCATCTGAAGCAGACGACTTTTAACAACATAGCTGTGAAAAAAGCCATCGATTCTAATGAGCAATGGCTCCTTTTGTCACAACGTTTTCCACTCTATCAGAGAAATAACCCAATTTTCTTGAATAAATTGATGTCTTGTATGCTTGCTTTGAATTTGGAAGAGTCCAAAGTATGCTTACGAGGCAAAGGGTAAACCCTTATCATGCTACATTCCCAATTACTGATAAGCAAAGTTCACTGGTGGATTTTATTTATTTACCACTATAGCACAAGTCTAGGTCATTCTAAGCAGTAGGAAGAATGTAAATACAGCACGGCTTGTCATCACTCTTAGCATGATAAAGGTTTATGGTGCATCTTCAGTTAGGTTAAACACCAATTATCAGATATTTCAGTAATACGAGCCAGCCAGTGCTCCAAGGTCACAAACAAGTTCATTTCATAGACTTATTTCAGGAGAATAAAACTTCAAAAATCAATGTCACTCCACGTGGATACATGAAAAATGTCCATTTTTCTTAGGTCTTTTTGCAACCTTTAAGTAAATTACTAAAGGCATAGGTTTTATGTATAACAATTACTCCATAAGCAAAGATATATCATTAAAATGATACTCAGAGATGCATGATACAAATTAAATAAAACTCGGATGTAGACCTCCTGGGTCTTTATCATGCCTGATGTAAAGCACTGACACAGGCCTCACCCATTTCCTGTGATTTTATAAACCCAGTGCAGGGCTCAGCAGTGAAATGGGGGGCAGTGAGAAACATCCCAGAAATATTGGAAACTGGAGCCAAGTTTCAAACCCACCACCTTTCGATTGGTAGTCAAGCCCTTTACCACTAGACCACTGTGCCACCCCTCAAATGTAAATAATAAACATTAGAATTGCTTGAATATATTATAAACCATGAGATTACCTTCTCGTCAATAATGGTAGTATTAGGCTTTTGTTCAACATTATCTGCTTCTGCCTCCAATTCAACAATATCTTCATCAGCTACTGTAGTATCCCCAGGTTCCACAGAATTTGAGGTTGGTTGAATTGTTGCTATGGAAACATTTGGTGTTTCAGGAGAATTCGGGGACACAGCGGTTGTTCCATGTGAAACCTGAAATATATCATAAAATGTTAAATTACTGGATCCAGGAAAAAACAATTAAAATCAACTTTATCAAAAAATGAAAGAAGAAAAAGACTGCAGAACTGTGCTTTATTATCAAAATTCAGAACATCATTTACTCTAATGAGTACCAGTCTATATACACAATCAAACCTCAATGAAAAAGGAGCGGATTTGAAATTCTTAAATTCCAGTAAGAGACAGAAATGGTTTATTGGCATTTGTGTGTGTAATCCACACAAAGAGTGAATGCTGGATAAATAAAATAAAAATCACAGGGAAAGGACTAAATAACCATAAAAACATAACAATAAAGTTGACAAATACACTTAAAATGCAGAGATAACAATGTGAAATTGATCAAGATTAATGTAACATCACAAACAAATGAATCATTCAGAGACTCATATCCAGAATCAGACCAATGTCATCTTAACCTTGAGGCTTAATATCTGTTGTCTCACAAGCTGGAAGCATGATTTTACCTTTAGTGTATCAGACAATGTTTCCGTTTTCACACTGATGGTTGTGGTCTCTTCTTTTATCACATCCTTTGTATGTGGCTCCCAGTCATCAGATAAGG
This sequence comes from Lutraria rhynchaena, assembly GCA_008271625.1. NCBI lineage: Eukaryota > Metazoa > Mollusca > Bivalvia > Venerida > Mactridae > Lutraria > Lutraria rhynchaena. The sequence goes on along the minus strand of VIBL01000001.1, from coordinate 9,699,812 downwards.
AAGGTGTGGCTTGCACGTCTGCTTCTTGTGATACCACTCTTGATGAATCATCGAAAGAAGGACTAGGATCAATTTTTTGTGAATCCAAAACCAGTCTAGATTCTGAATCAGTAACCTCAGAACCAGTCTGAGGGAGACTGGATACAGTCTGTGTGGCTTCTACGTAACTACTAGTAACAGTAGCAGACTCAGTTGACTTTGGTGCAATGTTATCTTTCATTGTTGGAGTGACTGTAACATCTTCTGATTTGACTGAATCAGATTTATCGTCAAGCTTATCATCAACTTTACTAGTTTTTTGTCCAGTTTTTTCTCCATAAACAGAGGAAGATTTGTCAGACTTTTCTGTTTCCCCTTTTGTTTCATGCTTAGCATCTTTAATCTCTTGATGTTTTGTCTTAACTTCATCAGCTGCAACATCTACTGATGCAGCATTCTTAATCACATCATCATCAAGTTTACTATCAACTTTACTTGGAAGTTCTTCCCCATCAAACAATGCCGCATGGCAAAGTCGGTACACCATAAACGTGAATACACAAAGTTTGGAATGAAAACAACTGCGAGGTGCTGCTGTTTTGGAAACTTCATCCAAGTAATTATAACAGTTTTTTAAATGTCCATGGAGAGGAATGTTTGCTTTAAATATATCCGAGTCTGTTGTTTCAACCTGTTCGTCATCTTCAAGTTTCACAACAATGACACTGTCTGTTTTACCTGAAATATCCCACATGAGGATGTAATTATATATGTCATCACGACAGAAAAACACGTCCTCCGTGTAAGATGATACAGATAGTTCCAATATCTCATATTTGCCAGCATTTATCCCTCGCCGAGAATTTTTTTAAAAATTCATTCACAATCAACTAAATAGGAGCCTAAGCCTTCAAGAAAATATTAACATACATACATATATCACAAACACATAAACGTAACAAATACACATATACAGACATAGTGACAAAAAATCCTGTATCAAAAGTCAAGCTTCAAATTTTGGAAACCAGCAGAAAAGTTCAAAAAAAAATAACTAAATGTAAACATGCACATATGTGCTGATTTCTTTTGACGAGCAATTAATGGAAATAGTATTCATCAATAAGTTGAATAAGATAAATCATTAAATGTGACCCCTATTACTGCGCTTAATTGCTCTAATCTACCATTTCAGGCCTGCTTTTAACTAACCTGGAACTGGATGCTGGGGCTCAACAACACTTGATTTACCTGTATCTGAACATGCAGGAATCAAACTTCCACTTTCTTGGCTGTAAAATAAATAAAAAAATTGCTATCAACTCATCAGTAATTCAACTCTACAAATATTTTTTGACATATAAATCATTCATATCTTTCATGTAACAAGCAGGTAACATATTTAATCTGATTATCACAAATTACAGCTTTTTTACACAGATGGTACAAACAATTACCATTTCAAACAAATATTTGTGACCTTCACCTTTTTTTAACAAAATGGCTGAACAATGCTCCATCATGTAGTATCATAATGATTAACATTAATCAAGATATGTGGAAATGCTTATTAAGGGTGTGTGGGGGAGGGGGTAAGAAAACATGTATCTGAAACAATTATAGTAAATGAAGAATTTACTGAAAACTAAGACTATGCCAATAGAATATTTGGCACAAAAAAGTTCAGCCAAAAACTTGCTTTTAATACATTTTCTTTTGAGAAAACGAAGTATTTTTATGAGGCAGAAGTATTTTGATGTTATCAAATCTCATATTTTTCCTCAATTACATGAAATAGTCAAAAGCCACTTTGCAGTCAAGTGTTTTGCTATCTATACGTGTCTTTGGCATAATGTTAGTGGGTCACTTTGTGGGTTTTAGGTAAGTATGATGGCATAATTCCTATTACAGTAAAATCTCTATAAGGAGACCAACCTTTGAACAGAAAAAATGGTTGTAATAATGAGACGGTCTCATTATCAAGCTGAATTATAGAAAAGTTATTGAAAGCAGGTCAGAAAATATGCGGTCATTATCACAAGGTAGTAATAATATTAAGTTGGTTGTTATTTGAAGTTATACTGTATTTTGAAACTTTGGTGTCATTCCTGAAATGTGCTGAACCATCAAAGCCTCTATAATTTTAAGGGAAAAGGACCAATACTTACATTGTAGCACCAGGTGGGCATGGCGATGTATCTTCACTTTTAGTAGCCATGTCACTGACAGTAGCATTAATAACTTCAAGTGTAGCATTAGGCTCACTTCCATCTGTAAAAAGCAACAAGAAACTTTTAATTAGCATCCCTGACATTGGAGAGAATTGACGAGAAGAATTTGAAACAAAAAGCATCCAACTTAGCAGAAGAGAAGACAAATTAGAGTAATTATTATTTAATTGATTACATGTATTATTATTATATTATTTATCATATCAATCTAAAATGCATTCACAGTCAAGTTTTCTCATTGTTACACTGACTTTATATGCATTGGATAATTTGTAAAAATTTACAAATGGAAATAATAGATTGCCTTTCAAATAGTCACTTGTAAACAATAAACATACGTACAATATGCACTGATCTAAGCACCACAGGAGTCAAGATTTCACAGAGAGAGAGATTTTCATGACATAAGCCTGAGGCCATGAAACTTGAAACTATAGCTGATCTCGAATCTCAATTTTATTCTCAAAGTATTTCAGTTAAAAAGATTTAATTGTTTTTATGTTTATATATAGATACATATTCAGATCAATTATGATTACTGAGTAATACAATATTCTACAATAATTAACATAGAAAAATGAAAAACAAGATATGAGATTTGAGCATGGAGACCAATCTCAAGTTTTATGAACTTGGATCCTGATATTGCTTGTCTCTCTTTCAACATAACATACAGAATTTAAATGTGTGACGCAAGATTAAAAAAATTGACACAATTTGAAAAGCCTGTCTCTATTGGTATTACTAACTTTGTACAAGATCAAATCCATAATGTAAAAAAGTCAGTTAAACAATAAGGAGACGGGATTAATAATTAGGCATTATATGTATGATACATATAATATTACACTGTATCAATAATACAAGGCATGGAATAGTTCATAAGTATTTAAAACATAAAACACTAGGATTTCTTACTTATATTGATATCATGTATGTCAGTTTCCACATTAAGAACTTTCTTTACAATGCTTATCACTGTTTCTGAAAAAATAGAATTATAAAAATTATAATCTATTCATTATCTCTTGTAACCTACAAGCAGTTCATTCATTCATATTGGGGCAAATCATTTTATACATGCACACAGTCCAGTGCAAATACTGAATTTCTTGCATAAGGGATCATTTTAATTGGCAACCACTATTTAATTTGTATTATACAAATTAACAAGAATCTTTATCCTGTTTTAATAGATAAATAGGAGAAGCCAAATTCAATGTGTAGATACTGAACATTTAATGGTCTCAAAATGTCCCCCCTATCAAAAATGTTTCCAATTCTTTTTAATCTCACTGAAAATAAAAGATTTTGTTATATGAACTGATTTTCAGTATAATTATTTGCAAAAAACAGTCCTTCAGAAATTGTCATTCTTACTTCTGATAAGGAGACCAGTGTAACCCCCCCCCCCCCCTGGAGGCGCTCATAAGGGAAATATTTGGTACATAATTAATGATAAGACACCTGTTTACCTTTAGTACGTGTGAACAGGTTTTTATTTTCTTCATCAGTCTCAGCATCAGCATCGTCATCATCATCATCTTCATCAACAACATCATTGATACCATGATGGTCATCTTCATAATCTACAACAGCTATACCTAACACTCTAGAAATAAATTATAAACTTTATAATTACAAGATTATCATGTGATTTCACATCATAAGCTTCAGGAACAATAACAAATAAGTAACTTATAATCATTATAATTATCATCAATATCTTAAGTACCACTGTCATAATTCTCATTATTATCATTACAATTATCATCAATATCTTAAGTACCACTGTCATAATTATCATTATCATCATTACAATTATCATCAATATCTTTAGTACCACTGTCATAATTATCATTATTATCATTACAATTATCATCAATATTTTAAGTACCACTGTCATAATTATCATTATTATCATTACAATTATCATCAATATCTTAAGTACCACTGTCATAATTATCATTATCATCATTACAAATATCATCAATATACACACAGTCCAACACATATATTGAATTTCTTGCATATGGGATCATTTTAAACCAGAATCTTTTTCCTGTTTTAATAGACTCTCTTCAAACGAGACCATTAAAAAAGTGACCAACCTGAACAAAGTCAAAGGACAAAAATGCTCATCTCCAAAATGATCCACTAATTCAACACGGACATATTTGGCAAAATAATCCTGAGCCCCAGTAACCTCATAGCCTTGAACTATCCTCTCATCTTTTGTACTAAACTCTCCAGCAAACTTCCAATCTTTAGTTGGATATCTGAATAACATATGTTGTTTGCTTGTAATACAGTGCAACCTCTCCAAAGTGGCCCTCTCTTGAGCAACAATTTTCCTCCGACAACTGTATGATTTTTCCCACTGTATGATTTAACTACTAAACCTTTCTAACAACAACAACAACAACAACAACAACAACAACAACAACAATATAATTTTGCTTCTCCCAAAGGGTGTTGCTTTGGAGAGGTTGTACTGAATATTTCAGTTAGTCATAGTGTCCAGTTGGAGTTAACTCATGGATAACCAGTCATTTTCACTTCATACAGTGAAAGTTTGATTGACAAAAAAAAACAAATGGGCTTGGATGTATTTCGTTCCTTCAAAGTGTCACAAAGAAACCTCACCCAGGGAACAAACTGCCATCTTGATTGTGACAGCTCAGTGCTATAATTCTTCAAGACATGAAGCCTTTACTTACTATATCATATCAACAAAAATATTTAAGATAAAAGCATAAGAAGTCAGTCAACAAAAATGGTGGCCCTTAATGTAAAAAAATCCCTGTAAAATAATTACTGGTATAAAATTTTAGACACAAAAAAATGACCATCTACTATGTTCCTTTATCAAAAGTTTTCGATAATTTAGTAATACAACATTTTCATCATGATACTGAATTCATCCTCAATATCTGGGCATAACAAATCTCGCAAAATTCAATTCACTCACCTATCACTGAGAAACACTTTAAACTGTTTTGGTTGAGAGGAAAACAATTCCAAACTAGCAATTTCCACAGAATGAGCTTGTATTGGTTCACAAAGTTCAATTACAAACCTGAAATGACATACTAGTATCAGTGGAACAATAATTGAAAAATTGGCAAATTCTATCCAATAAATTGATCATAAAGACCACTCATTGAATGCAGCCTTTTCATTGGTCAAATTTTAGAATGCATTCAGAATCATCCAATGAAATGCTTCAATTCAGAGTGCAATATGTAAAACAGCCAGCAAAAAGTGAAGAAAACACCCATATTTGAATCAGACTAACGTCAGACTAGTATTGAGGCAGCCATTGACAAATGGCACTTTCAAGATTTGAAGTAAATAGGAGCTTACATACTCTCTGGGATTTAAAGTCATATCAACAGTCAGGGCCATTAGGCAACTTCTCCAGCTTTCACAGTGAAGGAGCACTCCAGGCTTACACCTGGGTAGAACCACTGACAATCATATGCCAGCTGGACAGCTTCCTCACATGTTAACATTTTTGTCCTGGGTGGGATTTAAACACAGCATTGAAGGGCTAGTGATCACTAGCTGGAGATCATGACCACTCAGTTATGGAGCCCAATAAATCACAGCACAAGTATATAAACATGCAGAAAACAATCTTGACTTCATACTTCAGATCCATACAACTAGCGAGAATGTTGAACTTGAAGTATGAAGAAAATTTCTAACATTAACAAAGAAAATTTATCTACAACTGCAAGCATTAGGCATATAGAAATTTACATGTATTGAGTTTAAGACTAAGTTCTTACCATTTCTTAGCCTTACAAGGATTATTCATGTACTCGTCTTTGTTAGCATTGAGAACTGATTTGGCATTAGTAGCCTCTGGGTTGCTGGTTAGAATCTTGGCACCACAGTCGTATGAGGCATAATTTTTCCTTTTTCTTACTTTCACCGGAGGCAACGGTACATTGTCCATGTCCTTTTGTGCTACAAAATCATAAAAATGTTTCAAACATGACAATGATTATGCTGTGCTACATAATACATACAAATAACAATAAATAGAAAATAATGCATATTTAACTATCAATCAATTATGGTAAAAATCAAACCAGATGTTCACATTAAATCGAAAAAAAACAAAAAATATTTTACAGATTTCTATATAGCTTGAAAAACAAGTCTTTCCCCATATATTTCTGTCAAAGCTTGTGGCAGCTGTCATTTTTACCACCCTGGCAATTAGTACCAGCTGAAACTGCTGGAAGCAGGCACCATTTATCAATAATGTAATCTAAAATCAAACTGACTGGCTGGTTTAAAACTTCCAAAGTAAATGGCACCGACCTGAGTGGAATTTTTCCTGAATTCCTACAGTAAAGATTACCATATAGAAACAATGCGGTAACAGCATTTATTTAATCCAGTATGCCATTTCGACCAACACAGAAACAGATGCTGTTTGGAGAAGTTTAACAACGACCATGTTACTGGCTCCAAGGTTATAAAACTTAAGAATGCTTCCAAACTCAAATATCAATTCCATTCTCAAAGTATTATAGTTGAAAAGATAGAGATGAATAATATTTAAATACATATCTAGGTCAATTATGCTGTCAGAATAATGTATCAATAATTTGTTTTTGTCTGATCACCTGGAACATCAAAAGACAAGATAGATGATTTGAGCTCTGAGACTGATCTCAAGTTTCATAACCTCGAACCTTGCTTTCAGTTGAAACGCTTCTGAACTTTCTTTCTCAGTATTCAATTACCTTGCTTTCCTTTCTCAGCTTCAGCCAAAACCTTTTGGGTCCATTCATTGAATGTGAGACCTTCTTCCTCAGGTTTAACAACTTCTGGTTCATGTTTTATGGCGGCGCCACCTGTACCTGGATCAGGAACTTGATGCGGTGGCTCTATTGTTACAACTGGTTCTAAGGTTTTTTTGGCAGTGTTTTCGTTGTCAGGTTCCTTAAAAAATGAATTAAACCATATGTTCACTAAACATCAAAAGTCGTGGGTTTAGAATGACCCTTCACTGATGATAATTTGAAGAGTCAACAAAATTTCGTTCTAATTTTATTGTAAATTTGACCCTTTGGTACACGTTCTCAAGAGTCAAAAGCTTCATTTTACTGATTTCAATATATAATTTTTGATAATTAAATGTTCATTAAAATGTGTGTATGCTGGTTAGGTGAACCGGTCACTGTATATAACTGAATAATTGTTAAAAAACCCCAGTGACAATAAGTCACATAAAAACAAACAAACAAACAAATAATAGGATTTTAATCTGTCTCATGATGATTTTGAAATATCATAGGAATAATTTGCGTAATTCAGTTAATGATAAGACCTTCATCATTGTATTTAACCCTTTGCCTCATAATATCGCATCCCCTCCTGCATCTGAAGCAGACAACTTTTGAAAACATTGTGGCATAAGAACATTTGTACCTTAGTTTGAGTGTCATTGACAGCCTTGTCCTCAGCTTGTACAGCCTCAACAGGAGCATGCTCAGAAATCTCGTTAACAACACTTCCTTCAATGGTTTCCTTGGAATCAGAACTCAACTCAACAACACTGAAATAAAAAGATTTCTTTCTGAGTCAAAAAATCTTTATTATGGATTCAAAAATATTCATTTACTTCACTGGAGCTTAATGTTGCACTGATAGCCAGGGTCATTTGGTGACTTTCAAGTTTTAACGGAGGAGAACCAAGGCTTACACATGGGTAGAACCACCCACCTTCTGTAAACTAGCTGGACAGCTTCCTTACATATAAATTGTTTTGTCATGAGTGGAATTCAAGCACAGCCTTCAAGGGATAGAAATTACTAGTCCGAGACCAAACCCATTCGACCACAGAGGCCTCTCATGTACTTTAAGTTGACATTTCAGTCCATAGACTTGATCAACGAATGGATAGCTGCCGATAAAGGAATACAGAGGTATTCACATGAAGCAACAAAAACTGAAGCAGTAGGTATCTGGGCCAGAACAGGGGATGCATCATACTGGTTGAAGTAAGGCTCTGACTTAGTTACAGTAAAATAATTGATAATAACACCACCTTTGGGACCTGAAAAATTGGATGTAATAATGAAGTGGTCTCATTATCAAGTTGAATTATAGAGGAGTTGTTGGGAACCGGTCCAAAAATAAGTGGCTTTTATGACAAGGTGGTTGTAATATTGAGGTGGTCACTATTTGAAGTTTTAATGTATATTGATAGAAAAGAGAATATTGTTCTCATAAATATGTAGTGTATTTTCAGTTATGAGTCTCCAAGGTGTGTGCAACAGTTTGAAAGTGAGGTTTACAAGAGAAGTTAGCATAGCAAGAATCAATATTCTCCACACCATGAATATGGAACAAACTTTCTGGACTTACATTTAATGATCAGTGTTAAAAACCCAGGAATGGGTTTAAAGTAGGTAGTGAGCATAAAAAACCCACAGCTAAAAAATCTCACAACTGAACATTATTTACATAATCCCAGGTAATATATCAGAATATTAAGACCAGTCCAAAGTTCAAGCATTTGATTGGTTGAGTCTGAGAACAATCTCAAATCTCAGTATGTTATTAATTATTTACAGGAAACTCTCAAAAGTCAAGCATTTGATTGGTTAAGCCTGAGAACAGCCTCAAATCTCAGTATGTTATTGATTATTTACAGGACACTCTCAAAAGTCAAGCATTTGATTGGTTGAATCTGAGAACAGTCTCAAATCTCAGTATGTTATTGATTATTTACAGGACACTCTCAAAAATAAAAAAAATTTGATTGGTTGTGCCAGAGAACATTCTAAAAATAATTACCAAAAAACCTGCAATATTGAGACTTATTCCCTGCTTCGTAAACCAAAGATCATTAAAATGGCGCCCCTTTATGAGGATTATATACAAATGTTTAAAAATATCAAAACAAATCATATCCTTGTCTAACCCATAGGATGCTGTGTATTGAACACTAATCATAACGATATTCCTTACTGATGTTATGTAGATATAATACACAACCCAGCTTATCAATCTACATTTCGTTCAATCACAGGCAAGTAACATGTGTTCCCTAATTACCCATAATTCAATATTCTCGCCAAAAGATTGATAACAGACTTATGAAATATTTCATGCGTAATTTATAAGATCAGTTTATGCAATCTCAGCAAATTTAATCGTTTGTACTATACTCAGTATAAAAGTACATTTTAAAGTTCAATTGTGGTGTTCATTTAATAATATTGACCCCCCAAGTGGTCTTCTTTTTTTGACAGTTTTTTTGCCTTAGTCACATGTTCCTATGGTAACGTTAGAAAAGATCACATGACCTTGTTTTATACATTTCAACAAAAACAAGAAGAAAAATCCCCATAAACACTCCCGAGTGTGATACATCTTTTAAAAAATTTTGAAACACTGGGTACAATGAGAAGGGTTATTAGGCTACCCGCAAATAATTGCTTGTTTGCCATTTCCAACCACAATTTTTTGGACTGGGTTGGTCGGTTGCAGTATTATTCTATATAATAGGCATGGGTAAATTGACCATGAAACTAGAGGAAATATTTCTAATAGAATAGACAGGAAATTTTAAAAATAACATGCATTTCAGACCGGCGTTTTTTGGTGGGTTATACAAATAATGTTTTAATTTAGGCCTTATAGCATTTAAAATATGTTTTCTTGAAAAAGGATGAAGGTTTAAAATAGCAATAGGTTTTAATTAGGAAATATATGGTATGTACAACATCATATTCAGGCATCATGATGATGACTGTTTTGTAACTGTATTACATAAAAACATGAAAATACCATTAGTTCACCTTAGACAGACAAAGAATTTTAAGATGCAGGCATATTTCATAATGAAGCAATAGGTTGACATTTTAAGTCTTCAACTTTACAAGCTCTTTATCTATGGGGTTTAACTCTGGACCAACAACCAAGGTCATACGGAAACCAACAGCCATGCGTACTCCTGTGAAAAACCACGGACCTCCTGTAAGCTAGCTGGACATCTTCCTCACATGCGAAATTTGTCCGGTTCCAAGTGGGATTCGTTCACATATTCTCATGACAGAAAGAAGTTTAAGAGGCATATGAATTTCATAATCAAGCAAGTAGATTGACATTTAAGTCTTAAACTTATAAGCTCTGTAATGATATTTAACTTTTTTGTTTAACATTTTAAATTGTCAACAGATTTCCCAAGTATCACCTGCACAACGAAGATGTGTTATTCAATACAACTTGTATAATGGTAAATTTATTGTCTCACATTCCCTTAAAAATACATTAGCTTAATCAAAAGCAAGACAAAACTGCTTTTATCAACTAATGCATGAAAATTGAATTTACAACATCTGTATGCTACTAAACCTCATTTAGCTACCATGTCAATATCAATATCACTGTACTATAATAAAGCAGCCACCATGGTTAATGGTTATGGCCTCTGACCAGTAATCACTAGTCCCTAATCAGTGTGAGTTCAAATCCCATCCACCATCAGACAAATTTCACTTGTGAGGTAGCTGACCAGCTAGCTTATGAAAGGTCTGTGGTTAAACCAAGGTGTCTTCCTCCCCCATTAAAGCTGGAAAGTTGCCAAATGACCCTGGCTGTTAATACGATGTTAAATTCCTGAGATTATATTAATTGTCAGGACCACTTATAGATAGGTTTTCAATAATTCCACTGCATATCAATTTGATAATAAGATTACCTGAACATTAAGTCCATATCAAAAAGCAAGCCCCGAACTTAAGTTTGAGCACACTATTTTGAAAATATTTTATGACTATATTTGTATTATTTGTACCTTATTTTCTTTGAAAAGCAGAGTATTTCTTGCAAAATTATAACTCTAAGTCAATAATTTGTGTTTGAAACATATAATTATCTTGCTAAATTAATTTTTTACTTGAGCACTTTATAACTCAAGTTTTTTTTCAAGTGTTTTTATTCGTTTTAGATACTATTTTCCATGAAAATCATTGTCATGTTTGTTCATCTTTTAAACTGGCATCAGTAGTACTCGTCAAGATCCAATAATAAACCCATAATATATTTTAACACCTGATATTTAAATTTGAAAATAGTGTGCTCAAACTTTAGTTTTTTCTTGAAACTGGGACCTAGATTCCTAACTTTACTACCAGGCCACAAAAAGTAACAATGTAAATTCTCAATCAGTAATTAAAACAAAATTCAGGCAGAAAAAAATAATATGATACCTTTTTTGTCCATTCAGGTCATCTTCTGAACTGGTTACTATGGTGACAACAGTGGCTGTACCAACAGACTGTGTCACAGATTGTTCGCTTAGACTGGTAGTGAGTGTTTCAGAAAAACTTGGCTCCAATTCTGCTGAATTTAGGGACTTGCTGAATTCACTGTAAAATAAATTGAAAACAAATAATGTGACATCAATATTATGATGGAAACAATTCATAACAGAATCACGATGACAAGGATTATTGTCATTAAATTTCCTGACAATTTCAACTTACATAACAAACAAATAAAAGCCCAATGTGCAAACCATTTTTAATCAAAATTACAACCCCCACCCCCTGTTCTACAACAACATCTGATCATTCACTTAGTTGTTCATCATTTTGTACATTTATTTCTATCACCTTTCAAAACAATTATCAAGATGATTTTGAATAATACATACATTATATAAACCTTAATTAACATTAGGATACTAAACACTTCATGATCTTGATTAATTGTCTAACAAAAGAATTAGATAATAGAGTACACATAAAATCTTTCTTGATAACTAATTTGCATATTTAAAGTTATTGTAGTATAAAACATGTGCTTCATCAAGCTGATGCATACAATTACCAGTAATAATATTTCTACTAAAACTTCGAAGTGTTTAACCACAATACTAACAAACAAATTACAGGTGAACACAGACAATATGGGCATCTGGACCAAGTCTTTGCAAGTATACGAAACTAAACTTGGTTGAAATCCAGTCTGCAATATCATGAGTGGTAGGGCGGGCACACTTTTCAAATAAAGACAGACTGATGGACAGACAGGCAGTCCAACTTGGCCGAGGAACAAAAAGACAGACATATTAAAAATCCGACTATTGTCAACCATTCATTGAGAACGTTTATCAATTACAAAAGTTTACACAACACATTAAGTGCATGTGGTCTGGCCCAAATAAAATTTAATGATTCATGAGCTTAAATAAGGTAACGTAATAAATATGCCATATCGTTATTTAAGAAAAGCCTTGTAAAGATGAATGACGCAATTTGATATGATTGCCGTATACATCAGTAATTATAAATTATGCAGAATGTTTCATATTTACAATTTAAATTTGTTAAGTATTGAAAATATTAGTAGAACAATAATTTTACTTTTCTACGCAGTTAACAATGCTTTTTTACATGAACACATAGTCATTTTTTTTTTCTCTAATGCAACAAGATAGTACAACCACAAATTATAGTACTTATATATATAGATAATATAATTATATATAAAATATATACATAAAACATGTTAAACACATAATTTAGATGTAGAATCAGAAAATAAGTTTAATTATAATCCTTCCAAGATGATATGTGCTTGAATTAAACAAAAACACAGGGCTTGTTTTCTTTAGTCAATCATATGGCATTTCAGTATTGAGCAGCCAAATCATCAAAAAAATGATCAAATCAGTTCCCTTGGTGTTTGCATCCATAAAATTAGTTAATTGGTTCATCTTCTTCACTGGGATTTAACACTGAACCAACAGCAAGGGTTATTTGGCAACTCCTACAGTTTAAATAATGGATGGAAACCTCAGGTATACACTTGGGTGAAACCTTCAACCATTCATAAGCTAGCTAGACAACTTCCTAACATACGAAATTTGTCTATTCCCTGGTGGAATTTGAACTTACAGCATTGAATGGCCATTGATTACTAGTCAGGTACCATAACTGCTCAACCATGGATGCCCCTTCATAGGAATTAATAGACTTCAAGTCCACAATCAGGAAATATATATAGAGGCATCGTGGTCTAAGGAGGCATCGTGGTCTAGAGGTAGAGCATCTGACCTTTGATCTGAAGGTTCTGAGTTCGAATCCAGGCTTGGAAGGGTTTCGTTCATGAACTCGACGATCCCATTTTTCGGACGCAATACTGGTGTAGAATCCAAGAAGCAAACTCGAGCGTGATTAATATAAGCAAAATTGCTTGTTTCGCAACTGAGCTAAAATAAATCGGTATAAAAAAAATATGATTTATGATTAGTTTCATTCTCATTAATGACCCACCTTTCTTTGACAACATTTTCCACAGACTGCTGAACTTGAACACTTGATATTGAGGTAGAATGGTCGTTTGATTCTGATGTGTCATCTTTAATACTGTAAGCATCTTCTGACTTCTAAATCAATAACAATAGAACATAATGTCAATAGCTTTTAAAGGTAAAGCAAATTTGAAATGTTATCTACAGCGCTAATGGATGCTAGTTTACAAACTTCAATAAGACTACGAAATTCGTAGATAATACACACACTTTTAGGAAGCCTTTTGGTACATTTATAAATAATTACAGTAAATAATCTGCAGTTATTTTAAAGACAAACTTTAAGAGGAGCTTGAACAAAAATATCAAACAAAAATAATTTCACCCGTACAGTAAGTATAGAGGATTGGTCTACAGTCTGTGTACTTATTTTTTCTGGCAAGTCTACATGGGCAATCTGAAAGAAGACAATATTTTTTAAAATAGAAATGTATTTCCTTTTCTTCAAATAATTAATTCCTTCTCGTTACTTTGTGCACTTTCTGGTGTTTGAAAATGATTGGGTTTGTTAAGTATATAACTAATGCAGCTGTTTGAGATGTAACAAAGCACAAAGCATTTTAATTCATGTACGTCATACTGTTTTATTAAAGAAGACGAGCTTAACTTTGAGAAGAATCAATTCAGTTTCCAAGTGAAGAAGTTGTAAGTACAAGCTTAGATCAAAATTACGTGTCAATATGTAAGGTCTGTCTGATATGTTTTATACTCATTAAAGCTGCTTTAAGACTTGGAATAAAAAGTTTTTGAAAAAATGTTTTAACTCCAAAAAAAGTCAAATTTTCAAAAATGTGGTTCAATTGGTAAGAATGGGTTGTCATAATATTTTTAGAAAATAGAATTTCACAAGCAGTGTTCTCATTAGGACTTTGTTGAATAGGCTAAATAGATAAGTACCAGGCTTTTTTTGGGGGGGGGGGGAATCAGGGGCATGTGCCCCCCCCCCGCCAAATTTTTTGCCATTCATGCCAACATTGCTGGTTCCTAATGAGAACACTTTACAAGTATAGATATCATGATTACAGAATTACTTGTCATCGTAAATATTGTAAACATTTTCAATTTTTTTTATTTGGTTTATAAACCTATATAATTATACCAGCAGGGTTTTCACTAGATATCAAAAGTGGACAGTAAAAAAATGACCCTTGACTGATAATAATTTGAAGAGTCAATAAATTTCCTTCTAATATTAGTGTAAAGTTGACCCTTTGGTACATTATTCTCAAGAGTCAAAATGCTGTTTTAAGGGTCAAATGAATGCCCTAAAAACACAAGCCACACGATCAAGAAACCTAACATAAAAATGTAATATTTGATTTTTTATCAAACACATTTTCCAGTCATTAGTAAGTTGCCAATACCTGTAAGTATAAAGTTACAATTATACACAGAACAGCATAGTATGAAGATTTCATAGTCAACACAAGCGGATAGTTGCACACATAACTACCCACTATCATCATACCAATACACGCAATAAGCTCCTATAATCACAATACAATTCCATTCAGACTGTACACAACATTAACTTTAATCCTAATTTACTTTCACCACGAGTTTCCTGATAAAATATTCACTTTTCATTATTTCAATTTTGTGCAGTCAAAGTTGATTAATTTCTGAAATTAAGAAATCAATAAATTTGTATTAATACCACATTCTGATAATTATTTTGTTTATAGGCTCCAATATGTTCAAATTCTGAGGTATAATCCTTCAAATGATTTTAGAGAAAACTTTTACAAAATATATTCATTCATAGCTTTGTCTGATTGGTCAGGTAAATTATTTGACAAATTTTCGTTGGTTAACAGATTTTACGAAATTTTTCTTTTTATCTATTCCCACTTTTCATTGAAGGCTCTATTACATCCATTCACAAAACACAGAATTTTAACCCCACCCGACCTGTACAATGAATTTCCTGATAACAATATTTGGGTTTTTCAATATAAATCCTCACAGGTCAATTTATATCCACTCCATACCACAGCTATAGTAGGTCTTGTTATGTTTACATTTATTTACAGCCTATTTCTGTCATCTAGACGAACATGTAATGCAGTGACTATAGATTTAGATGCTTGTATAATGGTAATGTAAAATCTATGTCAGTGATTCCTCACAAAAGTAATTAAAATGACATTTTTTTGTAACAAATTCCTAAGTATGAGAGACAAACAAGAAATCGCATTTTGTAGATTGAGGTGAATGAACTAAATCCAGTAAAACAAAACAATTTAATTGATATTTTTTGAAGTTTAGAAATGCCCAATAAAGAAGCACACTTTAAATAATAATTAGAATTTTGAAGGACTTTCAACAGTTTGTAATAATTCAGGATATTATGAGAGGCAATGGTGAATAAATCATGTGGCAGTTTGTCCAAATATAATCCAGCCAATTAGCTTGGCTGTTAGACCATAGTGCTCTTAATTGGGAGCCTAGGGGTTTGCATGATATGCAAAACTAGCATCTCAGCCCATGCGACAATGCACAATGTCAACAGCATCATTTTGATTTTTGGGTCTTCCAAAAATCTTTTAAACACAATCCTCCATATTTTCATTCATAATAATACATGGTTTTACAATATATATGTATAACAATTATGGTAGTTTTCACTGATCTGCTTAAAATAACATTGGTTTTTAATATTCTATTTTTTCAGGTCAATTGGTAGGGGTCCAAATACTCCACAACAGCATATGATAGCTTAGCTTTAGTTAAAGAATAAACCTAATAATGTTTTCATAATTGCCTTAACACCGGTTTAATAGCAATGAATAATTACCTCTGTAAGAATAATAGACAGCTGCAACAATACAATATAAATAATGATTTGAACACTTTATGACAACCCCACCTGTTACAAGATCTGCATTACATTCATCTTCAAAATATTGATTGAACATTTAAACATCATAACTTTACAGCCTCTAGGGATACAACTGAATTTTGGATACCAGTCTAAAAATAATACCATCTGATTGGATGATTCAAAACACTGTCTTAAAACTGGCCAATGACAAGATTGCATTTTGAGACTGGTACTCAAAAATTTAATCTCAGCCGTGGGCTGTACAAATAGTCTAATGAATGATATAGGTCAGAATATATGAAGTTTGCCTGAAGTTATATTTTTACAAAATTCATATATGTATGATACACTTCAAATGAGGAAATAAGAACAATGCAGTCGTCTACAATCAAGTACAGCTTATTAATTGGAGTGGGCTTCAACATATTCTGTCAAACGACATATCCTATAAAACTGAATGGCATTTCCAAAACACAAGTCTAATAACAATATCACCATGCATAGAACACCTGACTTAACTGCTGGATTTAAGAGGCATCAATGATCCCTAGTTTTCTAACATATTTTCAAATAAAACGCAAGGACAAATAGTGTGACAGGATATTCCCTGGATTCTTTAAGCCAATGCCAAAGCCCAAGATTGTGGGTCATCCTTTCAAACTCCCTGTTTTAACATATTGACATGCTAAATACAAACAAATCCCTTCCGACACACATTATACACTCAAACCTCCTCTTCTAACACACTAACACACATTATGCACTCAAACCCCCTCTTACAACACAGTAACACATATTATGTTTTCAAACTCCCTCTTTTCACACACTAACATTATACACTCAAAGCCCCTTTTTCAACACAATAACATAAATCAAGCACTCAAACCCCCTCTTTCAACACTAACAAATTATGCACTCAAACCCCCATTTGAACACACTGAAGCATATTGTACATACAAACAGTGATGACAAAATATTCCCTGAATTCTAACCCCCTCCCCACTAAACCCTCATATAAAGGGGCCCTTTTTCAAACTTTCTCATTAAATTGATGAAAAAAAAACAGTCACAGCTTGAGCTAAACATGAAATCATTCATATACAAATCTTAGCAACTGTACCTCTATAAAGTAACCTAATTATCAGCAAATCTGGGTTATGGTCTAACAAATTTTCCTTAAATATATGACATTTTTTAAATTGTCAAGACTATCTGACCAAATATCCAACAGTTTTACAAAATATAAACATGTGACGGATTTATCTCTGCAAGTATTACAGTAGTACATAAAGGTCATATTAAGTTCATACAAAAGTACATCACACACTTGTAGTAAGATCTAGTTTTCTTAATTTTTTATTAATACCGGTATGCAAACAATTACACTGCCTGTTAAAGCAATTTCATTTGAGGACACTAGTGTTACAGTCAAACTACATGAAGTACAAGTTCCCAGGGTAAGTTTTCAGCATTAAGTTGCTAGTAAACAAGAGACAGACTTGTACATTCCTACATACAGTAATGTAAACAATGACATTATTATGTTCGGCCGTATCACTTCTTGTGTTTCCAAGGCTTGAGGTAAGACATTTAAACAGAAGACATACCCAATATTTCCTAATAAGCATCCCACTCTGTGGGCTTCCCATTTCAGGTGTTTTAATATTGTTTTTATGATAATAAGTTAATTAATGGTATTAATGATGAGAGTTTGCATCGGATAAAAATTGAATATAATTTGTGGGTTCATCAAAAGTACTTATAATTTAATAAAGAGTCACAATTTTGCAATTTTTCTCAAAAGGAGATTTTATTAGGAGAGGTGCACTTATTTGGAAATGTCTGGTATGTCTGATTTATTTCTTTTGCTCATGGTCCATATTATTCCAACTATTCAATTTACACCTCAAGGGTTTCAGTATCAAAATGATGCAACAATTAACACGCAGGCATGAAACACACTATGACATCAAATAGTGTAAAATTCAATGGATTATTTGTGATCAGACTATGCTATATGGTATTTAATGCTGAATATATGGAAAATAAGTCAAGGCAAACAGGTTGTACAGATCTGGGAGTGTTACATCTAGGGGCCAAGAACTAGCACAAAATTCTGTTTGTTTCTTTTTCTTTTTTTTTTCAATAATGGTTTTCTTTTGGACAAATAATTTAAAAAATGCTAAAATTCGTTAATTTTACACATTCTAAATTAATTTAGAATTATCTTGCATCACCAGATTCTTGTGTAATAAGTTAATAATTAACTTATATAAATTTGTTTGAAGTTTTGAAGTTCGAAAATTTGCAGGACAATCCCAATAAGATATCAGTCTATCTAATGTTATTTTATGTTAATTTAAAAGTTAAAAGGCTGGGATTAAAGACAGCCTGTCTATAAGAGGGTCTCTTTTGTGCAGATAAACATTTTAACAATGTAAATTATACAACAAATAATAAAAACGAAAATTAAACCCCAAATCGTAAAGTGCAAGTCAAACATCTAAGCTATACTATTGTAAATATCTGATACTAAAATCGAGCTACAACATTCTAGTTCTATCAGACCCAAGATTTAATATCTAAGTTTATTGTTGACGGTTTAATGTGTCATTTTCAATTAAGTTTTGGAAGTTACCATTGAAAACAAACCTCAAAGGTTTCTCCATAATAAGCATACCAAAGCAAGATTAAAGCCAACATTATGAATGAAAAAACAGATAATATTTACAATGACCTGAAATAACACTTTTGTCAAACTAGTGTTGTGGAACAGGCATACAGTATTTATAGAAGATAAATATTGGTAAAGTGAAATTCGGTAAGTAGGGCATAAACTTTGAACTCAATAAATCAAAAATTGTCATACTGTAGGCTTGTCATTTCTGATAACCTCAGTGCAAGTACACATGACATGTCAAATGATAGACTAAGTAAAATAAAACAGATTGTGTGCTTGCCATTAGCGAGCACATAAAACAAAACAAACAGGTTGATAAAGAGACATAACCCTACATGATATATTTTCAAACTTTCAAAGTGTTAAAAAAGTCTGTTAAATATCAGAGACAGAATCTGATACTTTTTATGAAGAAAACTCTGTTGTTACCTAGCAACATAAATGCAAAAATCTATAGAAATTTTATTCTTAATGAACAAGCAGTTATTTTCTGCACTTCACTTACATTACAATTCTGGCATCAGTTCACTATAACTACCAATTAATGTTCATCATTGTAACCAATAGCATTCAGTCCTTATTTAATTTCTAGTCTGGTCTGTTTATCTCAAGGACACTTTAGATATCATATACAAGATATACAACTATAATATACTGTTCCGACAAATTAATAGCTTTGCTCACCAATCAGACAATACTATTTACTCTCTACTACTCCAAGAATGTACAACAATATACCATTACACCAGAACAGACCAGTCTTTATCCACTAGACCAAATGGCCCTTATCCACTAGACCAGAATCGTGGTGTAACAAATTTGATGAACCAGCCAGCTTTATTTGATAATTTCTGACATGAGCAACAAGTCCAATACAGTAAATTTCACCTGCATAATTAGTGTGATATAACCATAGAAACCGTACAAGCTCTATTTCATTTGCACACAACTGGTGAAAGTTTTGTTCTTGTTAATTTACCATAGAAAATACAGTCAATCAAGTAGGAACCAGTCACGACCATGGTCCAGTGCTTAGTGTGCCGGACTAGTAACCTGGCATTTGGGTTCAAATCCCTGTTGTGGCAGGTCATACCCTTGTATGAAAATTTTACATAAGTGGAGAAGTTGCCTGCTCCTAGTGGAAGAGTAAGTTAGTATTGGTTAGAATACAGTCCAGAAAAACTGGTTAGGTGAACTGGCTGCTGTACCTAACAGAAAAATAGTGGAAAAATAGCGTTAAAAGAAAACAATCAGGAACAAAATAATATTAAACGACTAAAAGTAATAAAATTTACAAAACAGTAAACAATGTTTTGTCCATCTTCCTATTCAAACCATGTACCCAAGTAACTGAATCTGATGAGAGTAAACTGAAATAAGAAATGATTCAGTGTAATAATTGTACATACTGAAGAAAAACAAAACATTCGTCAGCCAAACTAATATTATGTAATCTATTTGCAGTATATTTACCAAACAAGCAAAACGTTATTGTTTCATATATATTGGTCATGTGTGATGTCACCTACATTGCCATGGGCTGCCATCAAAACCATTTTACATCACTGGTAATTTACAATTAACAAGACTTATTGGTTCATTTTCGTGTATTCAAGCCAAATTATTACTACCCTTCTCGAAACTCAGGACAAATTCAAATGCCCCCATCTAACCACAAAAATGCATTTATCCACTAAAAATAAATTGAACAATAGAAAGTAGGTTAGGTGTACGTGTCCATATCACTGACTCAGATAGAATTACATGTACCAACAATACGATATGTTATCATTACAGTAAGATAGCAATAATGAATACATATTATTTATTACACTCCTACTTACAGATAATCACCATTTGTTAGCATGACATTTTAATACAGTATAAAATATTTTCAACTTTAAACATACAAATTGTAATGACTACATAGGGATTAATGTTGCAGAGGCTATAAGATTTGTGAGTCCCTGATATTTGTGAGGCCCCGATATTTAAGAGAAACCCTCAGAGTTGTGAGATTGCAGAGGTCCTGAGATTTGGGAGAGCCCTGAATTTGGAGATGCCCTGAGATTTGAGAGGGGCCAAGATTTAGCAGGCCCTGAGATTTGGGAGGCCCTTGAGTTTTTGAGAGGCCCTGAGATTTGGGAGGCCCTTGGATTTTGGAGAGGACCTAAGATTTACTAGACATGTGATACAGTAGCTTGCGTATTTGGCAAACATAGTATTCCCTGCACTGATAAATCATTTGGTATAATAAAATCAAGTCAAAATATCCCTCCCTCAATTTGCCAGAGATTTGCCAATAATAAAAAGGTGATAAAAAACATTAAAAATTTGTAGACACACAGGCCTTTTCACGCCATTTTTGGGTCTGGTATTCAGCTTTGTTCCCCAAGTAAAAAAGTACATACTTTTTCTCCATTTAAAGAGAAAAAATTCTGCATAATCAAACAATTGAAAAATATTCAATCATATATATACATAACTATTTTTTCCATGGAATTAATCATGTAAAATGGTGTGTTAAGAGCTTTGTTAAATAAAGAATGGTTTAAATATAACTTTGTGTTCAGTTCTTTAATGAATGTAAGTCTTCATTAATTCCCCAATTTGGTGCTTCAATGCGCAAATTTCCCTATCAAAGGGATCTGATACCAGTTCTCTCAAAACAGTAAAAAAGGGCTGACACATTTATAGCAAAGCAACTATTAAAAACAAAACTTATTTTTCAACTATTCTTTTATCAATGTTGGTCGAGTTATTTTTCACTTTTTTTGTGAAAGCGTGAAGCAGTTATTGAGTTAACTACAGTTAAATCAATAGGTACAAGAAACATGATAATTAAAGTTGATATTTTGTTATTGTATTTTTTGTAACTCATTACACATTCCCTATCAATATTTTAGATATAGGTATTGGTTTCAATACTCTAGAAATTATTTATATGAGACATGTAAATAATCCTGTAGACTGAAGTGAATTGTGAACACAGATGTTTATCTTTCAATGAAAGCAGATTTGAAATTTCTGAGCAAATAAAGAATCTTGACAGCTTTTAAATTTTATTGGATTCGGCCATAAAGTTATGAATATGTTAGTAAAGACAAACCTCATCTGTAACAACTCCAGCAGAAAATATCAGCATGAAGCAAAGAACACGTAATCTGAAATATACATAAATAAAACAAACGTTATTTGTGCAATTTCTCACTTATCATAATATTAGTGTTCAAATGGATTTACAACAAGCAATAGTTAAAGTCAATTTTTCTAATTGGCAGTTATTCAAAGAAAAGATAAAAAAACAAGCCAGCATATGTATTTATCATTATAAAGAGATAGAATATTGCACAACCTGAATCAAAGTCAGTCATATTATCAAAAGTTCTCTGAGAACCAGACTTTCGACTGAATCTGGAGAGGGTCATGTTTTCAGGGGTTTCACTGTACCTAATGGGACAAAGGGGTGAAATGTCAGTCAAAATTCAATGTAATTATGTTATGAATTATATTGTGTTAGATTCAGCAACCGAAGCTTTAACTACAAGAGACAGCTAGATGATATGCAAAAGTTGGAAACAACTCATCCAACTTCTAAATGGAGACATACATCTGGCTACTGAAATGCATAAAATTTCACATCTCTAGTCATTGATTTGCCACACTCTGATCCCTACATACTACATAGCAAACAAACTTTTTTCCAATATTTATATTTATTGTAAAATGATATGTTTGATGCTGATGGGGTAATTAGGGAGGTAAATGTGGGGAAATGTAGCATACTGGCAATCTATAATACAAGCAAGTCAAGTTGTCAGAACAAAGAGCTTAAGCTGTATAGCAATATTAGTAATAGTAAAGTATTCATGCCAATATAAAGAACACAGTAACATTTCCCGGACTCTATTGAATATGGTCATTTTATGCTCAGCTTTACAGAAAAATTTCATATAAAAAAGATACATTCACAGTGAAGATATTCAATTCTAACACCTGTTTGTCAAGAGTTCAATAAAATCTAGATACTGTACATTTTCTAATGAGGAAAAATACATGTTCTTGGTGTTAATATTTTCAATCATTGGCTGTATATTTCAATAAACTGGACACTTTTTGAAAAATAAATTTAGTGATGGTTAATGAAAGGTTTGTGCAAGTGATTCAACATCAAGTCTTCAAGATAATACCTGAAGAGTGTATGTCTGAAAAGCTCTCTCTAGAGTGTTCCATGCCTTGCAGTGTTTAAATTGTCCAACATTTTGCAAGCAGTGCATCAAACTTAAATATACACCATATATGCATCTAATATATATCACTGAAGGAAACCTTAAGTAATAGCAAGTGTCTAAGACAATCCGAGGGGTAGAATAATATTAAGATAAGTTCATTCATACATGACCCAGTTTCCAAAACCAATCCCACGTTCAATTCTATAAATTTATCAAATTAAAGAAAAGACACAGAAATATAAAGTTATATACTCACATTGTTGAATGATTTGTCATTTTCAGTTAAATTCTGTTTGTTTTTCATTGTCAATTACCAAATACAACACTATTTTTTGTCAGTAGCAACCTGGCTGATTTGATGCAATCGATTTTGACATATACCTCCATTTTGAAGAGTCACGAAATGGTTGGAGCTAAAGTTCGTGCAAAGCCGTATCAATATCGTCTGTCACATGTTTACGCAATATTCATGTATACTTGCTCGTTTTCTTGTTAAAATTACAACAATAAATCATTTAAGAAACCGTAAACTGTCAATACACAAAGTGAATTCACGACAAACAGTAAATTAAATCCTGTATGATCCACAAATGAGTTAATGACGCAATGTTAAAGTTGACGTGTCTTTAAGACGGAAATAGTTAAATTGTCTATTTCATACTTGGATTCACCTGACCTTTATAAAATCAGTTTTAGCTCAAACATAGATATAGCTATACATGTAAGTTAACAAAACTTTAATATATTACTCTTATGATGAATAATGAAATGGATATATAAAGACCTTGGAGGAGACAGATTAGATTCTCAACCCGATGGCCCACTTGCTCCGTCTCTTACCATCGATGGAAATTAAAATAAATCAATTTGTAATATTATTGCCATACTGCAGTGTAATTACACTATTACAGCATCAGTCAATTCCGATCTGCATGTCTAATTAAATTGGTAAATATAGAACAATTATAGAATAAGCTGAATCTTTAGATATGATTATGCCGATCATTTTAAAAGCTTTTTCATGTATCTTTACTTCAAACGTACTAGATGAGTAATTTATTCTTTAAACATCAGCACATTACATTTTTCTGACTTTAATTTGACTTCCGCATGTTTATCTACCATTGTTTCCATTACACGTATACATACTGGTAGCATTGAAGCTTAAAACAGGATACATTATTAATGGTGTAATATTATCTTAATTATAAGTAGGCCTACATATGTGAATGTGTATTCCTAGTTTACAACCTCTAGCCTGTATAGCTTTGAGATGTTTTTAATGGGATTTACCGCCACATCAACAGCCAGAGAACATAACCACTCGACCAGGGAAGCCCTCTAGTTTGTAAATTTTTAAACATAGTTTATGTGACTTATTGTCACTGGGGTTTAACGCCGTTTTTCAACAATTTTTCAGTTACATACGGCGACCGGTTCACCTAACCAGTTTTCCTGGACTATATTCTAACCAGTACTAACTTACCCTTCAACAAGGAGCCTGCAACTTCTCCACATATGGAGGAAAATCGACATTTTTGTAAAATTTTCATAGAAGCGTTTGACCTGCCGCGACCGGCATTCGAACCCTGATCTCCGGGTTACAAGTCCGGCGCACAAACCACTGGACCACGGCCGCGGCCTTTTTTTTAAAAAATGAGGTAAAGTTGCTAGGTATTCTTTTACGCAACTCAACTGGAAAAAATCTAACAAAGTATTAAATTTTATCATATAAAAATGGATACAGTCAGGTGACACGATTGTTTGTTTTCGATAGGTGTTTCCTTCGAGGTACTACGTAAGATAATACCTTAAATGTGCATGTTTAATGTGTTTTTATTTGCCGAAAAAAATTAATTAACGCGAAGTCTGTGTTCGGGCACGTCCGGTTTCAGACCTTCGTCAATTCAGTTATTATTATTCGCAAACCTGTCAGCGATGTGTATATTGCTATGTACTTCATACAATTAGTAAGCATGATGTGTGTTGTGTTAAAAACTCGTCATGTAATAAGATTAATTAGATGGTATCGACATTGATATGGGCTGTCCAGGATTCAACGATTTTAACATTGGTGCATGCATTAATTAAATTGACAACGTGAAACTTTGCACGTGCATGCATGGTTTGACACGTTCCGTGTAGTATTCAACCTTGATTGTTCACTAGTCTAACAGACATTGTTGTCATTGGAAAGAAATCTTGTTGAAATTTGTAAAAGAAATCCCTTTTTTGCAGTTGAAGCATTTTTCATAAGCCAAGAATTCCAACAAATTTACGCGAACATGTAATCGGCATGCTTGATGCTGGTATGTTCAGAAAATAAGTTGCAAAGAGTAGTTGGGAGTTCTAGTCGAGCTATACGCAATCTTCGAACACGATTTCGAACGGCAGGACGTACTGACGACTCATCAGGTCTCGGACGTCCAAGCTTTACATACATCACGTGGTCAAGAACGGCATATTGCCATAACACACCATAGCAGTTGATCCCAAACTGCCACTGTTACTTCTGACAAAACACCCGGGCTTCACATTAACCGAATCAGTGGGCGAACAGTGGTTATCGTTCACCATTTATCGGAAAATCAAACAGTGCACTAATGTATACCGAGTAAGAAAAAATAAGTTATCTAAGGGTGAATTTGAATACATTCATGTAGCTTTTCATCATTATGCTCAATGCGGCGGAACAGACTTTTAACGAGTAGAGGATTTTTTATTGATGTCATAAAAATGAATAAAAAATGCCTTAATTAGCGCCGGATGAACGATAAACACAAATTTCCGCCTCAAGAATATTCCATCAAATGTAGTACATTAAGCTATTCATTTTCATTTAAACTTGTCTTACTCCGTTTACTTTCAAATATATTTTCGATTAAATGCAACAATAGAAATACAGCAAAATAGTATATATGTCGTTCAACCGCCAAACGTCAGTTACTACCAAGGGAAGTAATCATGCAAAGGAAATGAGGTAAAATTGATGGAGTTGTCTTTCCTGAGTTACAAAGTATAATTTGCATGGTTTCATCCAGCATTTTATTTATCTTACTAACACAACGTCTAACGAGAAATAAAACGTTAGCCAAATAGACAATTTGAAACAATCATATATTTACTCCAGTTCGCTTGATTGATTTAAAGAGCGTGCGATTTTACCTTTGAAACATTAAAATTGAAGATGGAAGCTGGTGATTGACATTCGGCAAAGCCTACGCTGACTTCGTGTCGTATGAGATAATTGGTAGGCGGACTTAAATATTGCATTTTGCGCCGTTAATATGTTTGCTTGATTTAAACTTTATTTCAAGCAATGAGCAAAAAGAACGTATACAGAATTGTGTTGATATGTACATAATTATGTTTCGGATTGAAAAACAAGGTCATAGCGACACTTATATTAATTCCTTTCCATTTTTATTTTTAAATTGTGAAATTATTTGATATGGCCAGGAGCTCATAGTGCATGAATAAATGTGGAGGACTATGCAATGCTTGATAATAAACCAGTTGATATGAGATGAATTGTTTACAGGGATATATTAACTTTTAATAGATAAACTAAATTAGTAGTTGCTTTGTTAAATTAAAAAAGACGCTCAATGGTGCGTAGACCCCTTTAGTAGGCCTGATAGCCAATCTAACAGAACGCAGTAGATCGCTTTGTCGCTATAATATATCTCTGGATGCCAATGTTTGCTCATTATCCTTACGTACAGTTGAACGTCTGACAAAGATTTAAACGTCCCGCGAGTATTTCATTTGAAGAAACTTAACGGTATTGTTAATAGATGATGCTGAGACAAAAATCCTCGGTTGTGGTGTAATAATAGAGACATTCGTTGTATTCAAATGGTACATTCCGTTCAAATTTTAGCCTCGCTCATTTTAGAAAAAATAATGAATAGTCATCGGGAGCCAGGGCCCAATTCGAACAGATGAATGTTTTTTCTTTGCATCCATGTCAAGATCTTAGCAAGGAATGCAATACACAAATTCACCATTATACGTTGTTTTATGTTTATCTCGGAAATGTTTAAATGTTTATCGAAAGCCTAATAGTTATTGCTGGTATTTGTTCATTATCAATCAACACACTCTATCCACATATTCGTGATTATTTGTAAAGATTAATTGTACACTTGTTTCTATAATACCACATCCTATTATAACGTGATTCGTTTATCACTTAACGGTTATATTGTTAAGTCCCCGGAGTCTTTCAAACCGACTTCTATCAAACTTAGGGCGCGCTGCATGTACGACCAGTCGAAAACGCCTGTAATAAACGTCGTACATTATCAACCTTTTAAATGGTACACGTAGTGTTTTATCCTATAGGATGATTAATTCATGCGGGTTTCTGGAACACAAATGTACATACAGTCAAACCTGTGTCCAAAGGCTTCCTTTGGGAAAGACAAAATATGGTCTTTATTGATAGAAGACCTTTATTCGGAGGTCAGTTTGTTCAAAATAATCAATAACGGTGTTTCAAAGAAGGGTCTTTATTCACAAGGTGGTCTTTATTCGGAGGTGGCCGCAAACACAGGTTTAACAGTACATGTAGTTGTTTGACACAGCGTTGGCACATTGATTACGTTATTGGTGATTGTGGCTGATAGATTTAATTAAGAACATACATTCATGCATTTGCTTCCTGAGCATTTTTTTACGCTATAAATGCATATTAAATACAGAGTGTAATTAATATGTAAAGTTTTTAAACCATTTTTGTAATGCATTTATGCAAGGAATGAGAAATAATATTAATTCCCAGGTTCCATAATAATGTAATGTATTCGACTTTTCCCAATAAATTAAAGAAAAGAAACATCGTTTTGAAATCATCGTATAATTTTATCACATGTACACAATCATTAAAACAACAAAAATATAACGCTGTATATTGGGCATGTCAAAAAAAGAAAATGCACAGATGACAATGATACAATACAGTGCGACCTCTCCAGAGCAGCCCTCTCTTGAGCAACAACCTCCCTTCAACAACAGCATGTTTCCCCCCTCACTGACGATTTAACTATTAATTCAACATATCTTGAGCAATGACCTCTCAACAACAACAACAACAACAACAGCAACAACATAATTTTGCTTCTCCCAAAGGGTTTTGTTTTGAAGAGGTTGCACTGTAATGTATTACAGATTACAGTGAGTTATAATAAATACACTACCAATACAGTAAAACTGGAAATATAAATTCTGAAAAAAAATCGGTCTTTGACTTGTGCCAGTATATAGGTAGCAAATATTAACCTATGAAGTCTATTTTAACTCCTATGTTTAAAGAATTGCCTATGACAACTGTTTGTCACAATTCTTGGATATATAATTTTGACCATTTCGCTACAGGACTAGAATAATTAAAGCACTAAAAATAACATCAAATCATTTAACTTAAACAAGTCGCTTCTACTCTCAAGAACTGACGTAATCAAAACCATGTGCTTATCGGTCAGTGTTAAATATACGAACACTGAATGAACTGAAGAAAATATTTACAATAATTAATCTACAATAATACATAGCTGCCACTTACAAAGTTGTAACATGCAAGATTTGTATACAAATAAAACTCGAAACATGAACAAATATATAAATCAGACTAAAGCAAGTCGTCCTGAAAATTCGAATGATATGAAAAAATATTGACGTTACAATGAATGAACACTTGAAGTTACTTAACTTCGAATTAGTGACTTATAAATTGGTGCATTACTGAGTATTTCTTATCAAATGTGTCCTGAAATCAATTAACTATTTATATTAAACACGTGACGTGATCAATAATTATTTTTTTAAACATTCGCCCCAGACGTAAAAAGTTTCCGGTTTCAATGAACTCGGCCGACGCTATTTTTTCTGCTTACCCTAGACTTTTTCGGATCTTGGCTTTTTTTCTAGACTATATTTTCATTTTCATTACGAACTATGTCCCAGAACCTAAAAAATATATTTTTTAAAAAATTCTGTCGACCTACCTACCCTATATTTTTGGGGAATGTAAGTAGATGTTTTTGCCTCAACTGATGAAAATAATGATTTCAGTCACCGGTCATACTTGAGGTCCCATTGACAAAACGCATTGTTGTATTTCTTTAAAGGTACCGGATTTAACATCCTGAATATATGTGACGTCATCAATAGATAATCCTATTGTTTTCAATCGCCAATCAAAAATTGTAATACGCTAAGTATATCACATCATCAATATTACATCCTTTATTTCTCGGCGGTTGCCGTGGTCCAGTGATTTGTGCGCTGGATTTGTAACCCGGAGATCCGGGTTCGAATGCCGGTCGCGGCAGGTTATACCCTTCTATGAAAATTTGACAAAAATGTCGATTTTCCTCCATATGTAGAGAAGTTGCCGGCTCCTTGTTGAAGGATAAGTTAGTACTGGTTAGTATACGGTCCAGAAAAACTGATTAGGTGATCCGGTCGCCGTATATAACGAAACAATTGTTGAAACGGCGTTAAACCCCAGTGACAGTAAGTCACATAAAAACATCCTTTTTCTGTAACAAAGCGTCCGTGTAACAGTGATTTTATCATTGAAAACAATCTATATAAACGCACTTGTATTATAATACCCGCTAGGTGGTGAAATGTATTTTTTTTATCGTATATCATCATTCTGGGTCATAATTACAGCAAATTAATTAATGCAAGTTTGATTTTTGCAATAATAGAAACGAAATCTGTTTTAAATCTCTTTTTAAAGGTAATTATTCATCAAGACACCAACAAGTTGGTTAGCAATAGATACACTGAACTGGTTCCCGTTAACTCTGAACAGAGATAGGTGCACTGCAACTTGGAACGAAAACCAGTCTATTAATATAAATATATTAAAAGCATAGTCTCCGTTTACCTATATAAGATAATCAAAGACAGATTACATATATTCATTAACCAACATACGGATATCCTCGTCGGTTCGCAAGCCCAAGAGCCCGCACAAGATGTCCGGAAAAGCTCGTCCTGCCCATGCCATAAATTACGTGATCTCCGTGCGGCCACTGAATTGAAACACTGACTTTATTCCCCGGATTTAAAACAAGAACTGCTTGAGCACTACCCTGATCCCAGATGTTTAGTTTGTGTCTATGATCGCTGATAGCTGAAGCTTTAACGGCTGTCCCAACCTGTATGCATGCTTCGACATATTGTCCCTCTGCTGCCACGATGTTTGTATTAAATACATAAATACCACGGATAGGGGCTGTGAATATACCGGTTACACTATTGTAATATTTTCCAATGTTTGTATGAACGTTGTTGTATTTTATAGGCACTTTGTCTTTTCCGGTTAATGTGGATTTAGTAAGAGTGGCATGAAAAGCGACCTCTGGTATTCGCTTTCTTCTTGGCGCTGAAATACAAAAAAAATAGAACACGTGTACATTGCATGATGACGTCACAACACGGTATATTACATGATACCGTGATAATACGGTATTGACAAGTTTTTACCCATTTTATAAAATCTCCTCAGTTTATGCATTATAGATTGATTATGGGATATTAAATTTATTGCCATACACAATTATGATATTGTTGTTAATTCGTAAACATCAGTATCAGTTAAGTGAAACAAACCCGGTCGCTTGTGTTTCTATGAGAACAACGAACGTCTGAATTCATGCAATGATTGTAGTCGCTCAATGTGATTGGCAATAATGGATAATGAATTACAATTTGTTATAACCAAACATCTCTGATGAAGTTAATGAATAAGACAATTTAAACAAATATGACGTAAGACACCACGTGATTAAGATAAATCTAATGGCATTGCAAAATAATCTGACATGTGATATGTAATAATAATTTGTCATTTCATCAAATACAAGCTAATTATTTGTCTGACAATTAAACATGATGAATAGTTGTTTTTATTTTACACAATGAATCAGTGGGAAATTGCTATGCCTATTTCCGTAAACTTTCACATCTGTTTCACCTAACTGACAATTGTTTAATGCTGCATTATTTTTATCATACGGTAAAATCTCGATGTTATATGCTTTTAGACTATCAATCAGGGGTCCAGTGTAGTCGAGTTGCTTTAGTCAGTTTGTCTCCCACCCGGAACCAGACACGAGAGGAAACTGTCCAGCTAGCCTTGGCAGGGTCGGTGGTTCTATCCAGGTGTGACCCATACAAAAAAGGACTATCGATCAGTTTAAACAATGAGCTTATCTAATTATCAAGTACAGGGGAAATATTGACATCGGTCGCACTTTATGGTTCAGCTTTTGTATACAAAATCATTCTTTTTAAATGCAAAATAAAATTAAATGAGCTATCTCAAACAAAGAAATTCATGCTCCGATTTTACCAGAATTGATAAATTCATGAAAAATGTTCATACATCGCTTTTAACGCTGGGGGTAGTTTATCAAAACACTACTTGCCGTCTATTACATGTCATCCCGGTTCGGGTTATCATTAATTTGGAAGTATTGCATACAGTGTATACATGCTATTTTATTGAATCTTAATTAATTACAATCTTAGATAAAATAGATATACATTTTGTCTATTAGTGATCATACAAAAATTTAAATTCAATAATCCTAAATATTATTCATTTTATTGTATTGGTATATATAAAATGTTTAAAAACCTGGTTGAACGATATGAAAATGATTAACACACTTGTTTTTACGATTAAGAGATTCTGATTTCGTCATCTCTAATTAGAAAGATTGACATTTATAAATTTATTTTCTAGCAACAATCACTCAGCTTATGCGGATTGTTTTAATAAGTTATAACGTATCTATTCAGACTGAAATATTTTGTACCGCCAATTACACGCACATTGTTGCATATATACGTACGCGTAATTGATCAAACAAACATTTTTGCGGGGTGTAAGTATGCGACAAGACAGACAAGCAAAATTAACATCTACAATAAAACCTCGATAATGAGACCATTATCGGGACTCGACGAATTGGTCGTAATGATGAGGTGGTCTCGTTATGACAAGATAGTCGTTATATTAGGGTGATCATTATTTGAGGTTTTACAATATATAGGACACTCACGTGTTCGATTACGAGTTGATTAAGTTGGTTAAACATACTCAGTATTGTTTGTCATCAGTACTTAAATTTTAAATACAACAAAACCTGACTTGGCCTCCATATCAACATTAAACCATCCTATTGTAACGGCCACTGATTTTATAATGTTTCCTGAAAATTTCAATAATAAATCCATCGCGTTATTTAGCTGTTTTTATATTTTAATGTTTATGTTTTTGGTCCTGAAGGAATTCTGTCCACCGAGGTGTTAAAGTATAAGAATACGAATAGTAGTGTTTTCTTCGTCTCGCACAATTAATTGGCCACAATGTTGTAGTCATCGTTCATACGTAAAATAGTATGTCTTTCTATTAAAAGATCATGCAATGTAATCGTGTATTATTGTCACTGATATTTGGGTCGTTTTTCTTGTCAATTTCATTTCTAATACCAATTACTAATATGTATAAAGCGTATCCTCTTTTGAGCAGCCTTTTCTAGAGCAACAACCTCCCTTCAACAACACGATTTTCTCTCACTGTATTAATTTAACCCCTCTAGAGCCACAACCTCTCAACAACAACAACAACATAATTTTGCTTCTCACAAAAGGGTGTCGCTTTGGAGAGGTTGCGCTGTATTAACATTCAATGTGGCAATCGTTACGATAATTTAAGTTTCAATCATATAAAAATCACTCACCTCGTTTTGTTCTCTTTCCTCTGAAGTCTTCGTGCAGCTTATTCCACGCGCTCGTTGAATTGTGATCTTGTTCTAAATCTTGAACTCTTCTCTTTAACGACACGACAAGTTCTTTCAGTTTCGTTAGTTCTTCTATCATTGAAACTACAGCGTCATTAGTCTTATCGTTTGGTATATGTCTTGATTCTGTGATATTTAATAAACATAATACGAATGCCGTTAAAAATACGAACTTTATATTATATTCCATGTTCAGCTTAACAACGTTAGTTTGAACGTTTAGATACCTAATGTTGAGATACGTCTCGATGTTAATGACTTTTCTAATGAAATGTTATTTGCTTATATACACATATAGAGGGAGGTTGCGGGGGCGAGGAGGCGTGGTTAACAGGTTACTAATGACATAACTCAAAAGTGATTGGTAGACACCCAAGATGTAGTAATAAAAAATTGACAATTTTATGCAACTATAAACTTTCGTAAGTTTTAAATACATGAACAAGTACAATTGATTTTATATGTATGTTAATACAATAAATGTAATTATTCTATGTAATATTTACTGTTGCTCACGCATGATACACTTTTAA
Organism: Lutraria rhynchaena; assembly: GCA_008271625.1. Taxonomy (NCBI): domain Eukaryota; kingdom Metazoa; phylum Mollusca; class Bivalvia; order Venerida; family Mactridae; genus Lutraria; species Lutraria rhynchaena. Next base: position 9,666,156 of record VIBL01000001.1, on the reverse strand, counting down.
GTTACAACACTTTAAAAGATTCTGTGACCATTGCAGTTAACTAGTATAAGTGCTAAAGAATGACCAAATGATCTACAGTATTTTGGTGTGGCAATTAAATTTAATGATCCGCGAAATATTCAATTACGGTTGAAAAATAGTCCTCTGATCTAAACAAACTAATTGCATAATTACTATGAACACTCATGATTTTTTTGAGAGTTTTAACTTATAGAGTGTGTCAAAATGAATGCTTACCGCCAAGTGTAAAAAAATGACACTTCGCAGTATGCAGTAACACTTAACTTTATTTGATACTTTACAGATAAAGCGTAAGTCTACTTAATTAGTACGTACTGTGCCCAGTGGCACATGGGACAAGGACTGGTCGCTTCCGCTTCTCTCTCTATCCTGAGTCTTCCTTCCTATCATTCTCCAGGTTAACCCTTCACCTCACATATCATTGCCACCCGTGTTTCTCCATGTTACTTTATGGTGACCTCTTTTCTTCTCTTCTTATGGAGTCTATCACCGTGCTATCCTGGTCATATGATTAGCGGGTTTACGTCGGACGTGACCATACATCTCCTTTTTTCTTTTTATCAAAATAGTTTCCATGTCTTCGCTTTTCTCGATTTCTTGCAGTTCCCTGTTGGAAGATTTTTCTTGGCCAAAATATATTTATAATTCATCTTAGGCATGAGTTATGAAAGACTGTTTGCGAATATGCTTTCCTGTCGCCCGCCAGCATTTTGCACCATACAGAAGTACCTAAAGTACACAGTATTCTTGCTGCTACAAGTTGTTTGCCAAATACAGTAAAACCTTAATATTAAGACCACTATTGGGACCATGGGAATTGGTCATATTAAAGAGGTGGTCTGATTATCAAGTTGTATCACTCAGAAATAATAGCTGAAAACTGTTCTGAAAACAAGTGGTTGTTATAATGAGGTGGTCCTAATATTGAGGATGTCGCAAAATAAGGTTCCGGAGAACAAATGTTTTTCTAGCATTGCATAGAATGAAAACAAGAGGACAAGCTGGCGTGTTCGGTTAAGAGAGGTTTCCGGATTGGAAAGGTTCAGATTAGAGAGGTTCGACTGTACATTCAAGCTCTTTCTCATTCAATTCAATTCTTGAGAGATGAAGCGTATAAAGCCATTATAGTTGTTCATAAACTTCACTCAATCATAAAATAACATTTTATATTTTATACCTAAGCTATAGATTAAAATATTTGATCGTCTTATATGTTCGAAAGGTTTCATGATTAGCAAAACCTCAATATTAAGATCGCCTTCGGGGCCCGAAAGTCGGTCGTAATAATGAGGTGGTTTAATTATCAAGTTGAATTATAGAGAAATTATTGAAAGCCGGTCCGAAAAATAGAGGTCGTTATAATAAGGTGGTCGTGATATTGAGGTGGTCGCTATGCGAGGTTTTACTGTATGTTTAAATTATGCTGTTGTTGTGAGGTTGTTGCTATAGAGAGGTTAAACTAATAGTTAAATCGTACTGTGGAAAAAAATCATGCTGTGTAACAAACTTAAGCGTTTTGCTTTCTGTGTTTTTAAATGTTCATACGTACACCCACACGCATTTCGCGCTTCTCCGCCCGTATTAAACAAAGCAAGACTCGAGGTAAGCTGGGGGATGGTAGAGTTTGTGCCAGTTGACTGCAGATTTAATAACCTCAAACCTTATTCAAGCCCACATGGTTGAAGTAACTTAACTACTAGTATTATTCTGGAGGTTTATTCATCGTCTGATGGTTGAAATATTTTCAACTTACGGAAGATTGGTGGTTCTACCCAGTTATACACCCGAGGTCCTCATCCATCGTGGACGCCCGAAAAAACACTATAATAAAGAAAATAATTCCATGGTTTATTCAACCAATATTGTTCTTGATGTATTCAACATAACAAGAAAAAAAACATTATTTACTCGTATGTTTTCGATCGACTTACAACAATGTACTAAAAATAATTTAATGCTATTGAAAATATAGATTTACGATACCAGATTAATTAAGTCTGAACGTTATTCAATTTAAGAGGTTAAGCTAAAAATACACTAATGTTACATTATAGCAAAATCAATTAAATGTTGGTTCTTTTATAATTATAGGAGTTTGTCTTTGACTAGCATTTATTATGCATGCATGATACAATGTACTCAGTAACATGTACAACGAAACCTCGATATTGAGACCACCCTCGGGACCCGGAAAATGGGTTGTAATAAAGAAGTGGTCTCATTAACAAGTTGAATTTTTGGGAGTTATTATAAACCAGTGTGAAAATAAATGATCGTTATAACAAGGTGATCATAATATTGAGGTGGTTGCTGCTTTAGGTTTTACTGTATTTGTAAACATTAGCCGCAGCCGTGGTCCAGTGGTTAGTGCGCTGGACTTGCAACCCGGAGATCCGGGTTCGAATACCGGTCGCGGCAGGTCATAGCCTTCTATGAAAATTTGACAAAAATGTCGATTTTCCTCCACATGTGGAGAAGTTGCCGGCTCCTTGTGGAAGGGTAAGTTAGGACTGGTTAGTATACAGCCCAGGAAAACTGGTTAGGTGATCGGTCGCCGTATGTAACTGAAAAATTGTTGAAAACGGCGTTAAACCCCAGTGACAATATGTCACATAAAAACAAAAACAAAACAATCAAATGCATATTTTTGTTCATCTCAAAATGAGTACTTGATGGAGTATTTGTTTCATGCTCTTTTTCACGATCACGTTCAACTTCTCCATTTTGTTGGTACTTAAGCGACTGTATTTTGTAACCTACTTACCGAAATTATGCAAATATGTCCCGTCACAAAATAGTGCGTCGACAGGTAATTTATTTGCTCAGATTTTCTCGTACATCATCACATCTTATGTCTCAAAGGTATAAAATTTGTGCGTTTTATTTCTTTATTTTTTGTTTTCAAGAATCGTGTAAACACTGAGATGCTAACAGAGGTGTATGCGAATGATAAGGAAAGACAACTCTAGATAGACATTCGGGTTAAACTGGTTCCCGTTGTCTCTAGTTGGTGCACTGCAACATGGAACGGGGACCAGTACGTGATATTCGAGTTAGCATGTTTTAAATATTTTGTGTATGATACGGTTACATGTTTGTTATTCTAGCAATGAACACGTGTATTTCTTTGTAAACCTACACGAACGTTTGTTTCAAGAAATAGTTTGTACTTTTGCAACATTTCGTCGCTTTTTTGGTGATTAATACTACAGAAAAGATACAGTATAATTACTTTAATAATGTAGACATAATTGATCATGGAGTGAAGCTTTAATTTAGAATATTAAATGAGTTTAACCCACACGAGTTTCTCATTAAAATGCTATTAAAGGTGGTATTACAGCTCAAGTCATTCGCTTTTTTCGTGATACAGAGAAAAGAAACAAATAAATTTTAAGTTTGGTAAGCATATTTGACAATGACTAAGACGCTGTACCTTTTTAAAACTTAACTAATTGATACATCTGAATAGTGCGTGGATAAGTTTTCTTCATAATCAAAATTTATTTCACTCGCGCCCGCTTCTTAATATCATATACATCACTCCCACAATGGGCATGTCCTATTTATCGCTACAAATAGATATTAGTCATGGGTATAAGACGATTAGCTCTGGTGAATTTCATGGTTTGTATATGATTAGAAAAAACATCTTTTTCATTTATTCAACTAACTAGTGGAAACCGAAATACCGAACCCCATGGGACCGGATGAAAAGTTCGGTTTTCAGAAGTGTTCTGTTTCCACGGGTTTCTATAGAAAAGAAGAAGGAAAATTGGGACCAGCTCGAATGTTCGGTTTTCCGAGGATTTTCGTTTTCCGAGTTTCCACTGTAATTAATTTTATACAAACCTTGATACACAAACACCAGATAATTTGATAATTGACCAGTTTTTAATCATCTTAGCTCGGATGAAGTTATGGTTGTATTCAACTCTGTTTCAAACGAAAACCAACGAAGGACTCCAAGATATTTGATTAGAAAATGTATTTTTTTTCTGAATATTCTTGTAAACAAATTGAGCATACAATTTATTTTTTGTTTATTCCTACATAGATTAAACGCATCTGGCATTTCGCAACTGGTGTCTCGTATACATAACTGATGTTCATGTTTCGAGTGGGAAAATGTCATCACTTGCACGTTAGTCTAAACAGTTTTGGAAGCTGTAACACAGTCGTTCTCTGAAGAGGAGCTGCCAGTCGTCGTCAAACTTAAGTAGCGGTGGCAGCAGAATGCCGTTGATTTCCAAACCAAGTGGGACGTCCCTCGTGTCTGTGGGGCTCTTCATGATAATCAAGTGTCGGCAAGAACCCGCAGGTCACTGGTTCAGTCCTCTACAAATACCAAAGATTCCTCTCAATCACACTACTAACACTTATCGACGTAGTAAATAAGCTCATCTGTGTCAGTGTTTTGTGCCAATAGAAGTGTATCCCAAGCCCAGTTATTTAACAGATCTGAACCAGGAACAATTACTACTCGAGCACAGGTCATCAAGTGATTGTTATTATTTTATACGATCCCAAACTAGATCTCCACCCAATCTGTTTTCAATCGACTAGACCTCTTCTCGAGTAATTCCCGCTCGCTTATCGGACGCATTGGTTCTCCTTCCTCGCTAGAATTTTTTGCCGGGTCAAAAATTCCGGGTTAGAAACCAGAGCAATGCCTGGTCCTTAGACCATCCCGACCATTCCTTCCGCGCGAGCCAGACAGGTTTCCGGTCGCTTCATCGAGTTTATTTCATCTGCTGTGAGAACCTCCCTATAGTTATCAAACTGCTATCAATAAAATGATTAGGTAGAAATGATATTTTACCTAATCGATCGAACGTTGAGTGGAAATACGTCAATTGGAATGAATTTCCATAATTGGACTAAGAATCTGTTAGGTGCTTACTGTGATATAATTCTTTTAGTTTCTGCTAAAAAAGGGCCAATATGGGCTCTAATGAATTTGTACCCGATATGCAGACACTCGATGCCTTGAACTCGGGTAAATGTCTGCCTTTTGTGATAATTTTGCAGTTAATGGTATATGAATATCATCCGGCTTGCACGCATAGCTCAATGGGAAAAGCATCAGGACCTCAGCTTCGTGGGCTTGAACTAAGGGCGTGGCGCTTGATCCTTGAGTCAACTTAGTCAACACTGACTCAAGTGATTTATGCGTAAAGTTAACTGAAATACGGTTGAAAACAGGCGTACACCAGAATTATTTACTATTTACCAGTATATTATTTATTTTTTACAATACTGTGCATCGAAACAACAAGAATTCCGAACCGGAAATGACCTACTTGTGACGTATATATATCGCATATATAGATTCGGAATGACAGCATTATTTGTTTTAATCAAAATCTCAACAGTTCTGTTCAAAAGCAATTCTCAGTTCGCTTGAATATAAACCGCCCGGCAATTCATATCATCCTACTTAAAATTTTATTTAATTTTCTTTTGGGTGTTTTTTTTGTGAGGCTTACATGATTGTAAACTCATTCAGTGGGACGCACAGCCATGACTAATGACAACGGTATATATTGCAAAAAAAGATGTCCTTGACGTCGAGGCATTTATATACAACCCAATGATGTCAATTAATATGACAAATTTAGCTAGATCCAACCTTTATACTCAGCACGCTGTCAATTACGCAGAATATTATTTTTTTTATTTAATAATGAAGGGCTTATTAATGCGAATAACTGATAAGTGTAAAATCTTTGGGGAAAGATGTTTTTGTTGTGGCGATTAAATTCACCGCTTTTGCTTATAAAGTTCGTATATTTTATAAAGGTTGTGCAATATATATATATATAAAGGAGAAATGTCGGTTTAATATATATATATATATATATTAAACCGACATTTCTCCTTTACACGTGTATTTGTCACACTTGTTTCAGTAAATAAGAACAAAATCATAATCAGGGTGCGTATAAATTCGTAAATTACATACGAATGATAACGTAAACATTTCTGGTATAATGCTGTCCTCGAATAATGTTAGTTTTTGATTAAACGACCCAAATTCTTAACTGTGGGTGTGTGACAGAACTTTCATTAGTTATTATATAATACAATAATATATAATATAATATAATATAATATAATATAATATAATATAATATAATATAATATAATATAATACAATAATATATAATATAATATAATATAATATAATATAATATAATATAATAATATAATATAATATAATATAATAATATAATAATATAATATAATATAATATAATATAATATAATATAATATAATATAATATAATATAATATAATATAATATAATAATATAATATAATATAATAATATAATATAATATAATATAATATAATAATATAATATAATATAATATAATATAATATAATATAATATAATATAATATAATATAATATAATATAATATAATATATATATATATATATATATATATAATATAATATAATATAATATAATATAATATAATATAATAATATAATATAATATAATATAATATATAATATAATATAATATATAATATAATATAATATATAATATAATATAATATAATATAATATATATATATAATATAATATAATATAATATAATATAATATATAATATAATATAATAATATATAATATAATATAATATAATATAATAATATATAATATAATATAATATATATATATATTAACATTATATGCTTGTAGTAAGGACTTAAAGCTGGAATAGAGAACAAAAAAAGTTTTTTGTCGAAATCGCGAAAAAACATTTCTGGGTTGGGGGGGGGAGGTTAACAGCAAATCAATAATCCTTTAGGGGTTGCCTTAGTTGCAACGGATACGGGTACACGCATGAAACGTACTGTACCGACATGCGCGGGGAGTGAAATAGAGGTAGCAAATATGTTCGCAAAATGTACTTTTACGCTGGAGCTAACGCAATGACTGAATCACTCTAATTTTGACCAATTAGAATAATTCTGTTAAACAGGTGCCGGTGGAACCGTATAGCGGATGTAGTGACGTCACTCTGAATCTCCAGGATCTTTAGAATTGCTCCCGACTTATCGTTCGCGTTTTGTACTTTTGCAACACTGGTTAGTTCAGCTAGATTGAGATCTAGTTGAACAGAACCGGATTCTTGGCATGAAGGTGTTCGATTCTATATTTACTTTTGGCTAAGATATTGAGATCATAGTATTACACAAGGTAATCTTGTTTTCAAAGTAAACATTGGATTGTGTACATTAAAAAGTCAACCCGGTAATAAAAGTTCGTCCATTGATTTCCTTCCAATGCTATGAAATACAAGGTGGACGTTTGGAAATTTGACTCTAAGTATATATACGTACAAAAAATTTGATATCAAAACCACAGTGTCAAATGTCTACCACATGTATGTAAGGTGTCAACTCAATTTTGCTACAAATTATTGATAAAGTGCATCATTAATATTACAAGAAAAACAAAGCAGATCATTAGACGTAGATTGTATGTATGAATTGTGTACTTTATATACGTGTCAACATTAATTGTTGCATTTTTTTGTACCTGACATGATAACATCTATCATACTCCTCGCCGTTATTAAACTGATCAAATGAGAGCATCCAGCTGAATATGATTGGTTTGTTAATGAATTTATATGAATATGATAAAATAGCACGCGTAATTTGTCTGCGTCCTTCCTTAATATTATAGTTTAATTAAACGAACTGGAATTATCATTTGATTTGCGTCGTGTTTTTAAAGCCGGTCCGAAAATAAATGGTCTTTATAAAAAGGTTATAGTAATGTTGAGATGGTCGCCATGTGAGGTTCTATTGTACCTATATTGTCTACATTTTATGCAATCCGAAGAAAATGCTCTAAAATCCTAGGCTTATATTTTCATTTCTTGTTAATCAAATATTTATATTAATAAATTCAGTTCACATCGATACCCTGTTTATATAGCTTCATACTTTTAAATCCTTCATTTTTAGGGAACATAATACGTACCAACAAAGCATACCGTAGGGTCCATGCTGAGAGTCACAAAGCATACCTCAATACAATAACATACCATAACATATTGATCACGAAAGTTTGATAGCATTATATTCCATGAATACCGGTAGATGCAGGTAAAATGCATTTCGTGCATGTTATATGCAAACAGCCAGCAAATACAGCATGATAATTGCCTTTTCCCCCAGGGTTTAACGTCGCACCAACAGCCGGGGTCATTTGGCAACGTTTCTAACTTTAAATGCGGAAGAATACCCATTTTAAGCGTACATCTGGGTAGAACCACCGACCTTCCGTAAGCTGTCATGAGTCCTGAGTGGTATTCAAATTCACAGTGATGAGTGGACGAGTGATAGCAAGTCGGAGACCATAATCACTAAACTTCAGACCACTAAAAAGACATTCTGTAATTGTCCTAAAGATTTTTACATGGACTGACAAAAAAGTACCTGGAAAAAAACGAATATTATACTTCTAATTTCGTAAATATTGACGCATTAAACACATTTAAAGGTCACGCGGCACTAAATCGTGTTACAATTTAAATTCTATGAGAAAAATTCTGTGAGATATACAGTGTAATTACTATCTCCTTGTTTAAGCATGATGTTCATTAGCAGTCATACAAATAATATTTGACAAATGCATTAATTTCTATGGTGGCTTATTTCTGCACAAAATAATCAGAATATTTTCGCGAAAATCTACCAATCAATGACTTTTCATGACAAGATTTCTTCACCAGATAGTATACGAATTTATTTATTGGACATTAAAATATTTTCATGTAAATAAAATAAAAATATATTCACGAAAACTTTGAAAACTTTCGCAAATACACGTTCTAAAAAGTTCTAATCTCGAGGAAGCCGCATTATCAAATTGTAATGTGTGAGACATATGAGTTGACCTCAGCATTGAAGAGTTCACTTAGCTATGTTTTACTAAATATTAATTTATTGAAATATTCCCGATTTACATATTGAATGATTTAATAATGGTTTCATAAATCTATTTATAAAGTGTAGTGGGCGCTGCGTTGTTCGCTGTGAATAACAAACAAAAAAAACAGCGATACAAAAATATGAACACGTTTGTACACTTTCTTAAAAAAAGAAATGGGAAAGGTTAAGTTTGTTTGTTTTGATCCAAACGTGTATTACTATCATGTAATGTTTTAAGTATCAGCTAATTCAATTACTCAAAAGGCTTTACACGGAAATGAAGATTTCGGACCAAGTTTATATCTGACGTCAAATAATTCACCGACCAACCATTTTGTTTCAGCAAAGTACCATGATTAAAAAAGTCCATACAATGACCATATTAACCGAAGGCGTTTCTTACACACCTTGTTTTCTCGTTAAAACTCATGTAAATTGAGTTATTTGTAATCTTGATGTTCGTAAGTATGACGTAAACTGTATGGTATTAAGGATAAGCTGATCTGGGATGTACAGGGTGAAGTGTCACTTGTAACGGCCGAGTGCTCATTTTAAATTTATAAAAATTACCGCAGTCTTCTGTCTACTTCCGTTTTTTATGGGTTATATGAAAGCCACTCATATTGCAGCCCTTTGGCGTTACATGGATGCTTTCTATTTGTATGGAGCTAACTGGGGGTAAATAGAAATACAGTCCAACCTGTGAACTTAGACCGTGTTTCGGAAAAGGCAAAATTCGGCCTTTATTCGGAGGTCGGTTTGTTCTAAACAATCAATGATGATTTTTCAAAGAATTACCTTTATTCACAAGGTGGTTTTTATTCGGAGATGGCTGCAATCACAGGTTGTACTGTAAAATAGTTCAAAGGAATCAGTACTGTTATATATTGAAACATCATTGAAATTTATGGTGGCATATTTCTGCATACACCTAGTGAGTTAATTATAGCGAAAGGTTTTAAAGTTTTCGAGGAAAAATCTTTCATTTTCATGAAACTACTTTATCATTCACTTAATAAGTACGTTTACTATCTGGTGAAGTATATGAAGTTATCATGAGAAGTTATTGGGAATTTTCGTGAAAATATCTTTGTTTTTCATGAAAATCTGGTAGATTTTCGCGAAAATATTCTGATTATCTTATGCAGAAATATGCCACCGTAGATATGCATTTGCCAAATATTGTTTGTAAGAATAAGCCTGAACGTCTCACTAAAACAAGAAGATAGTAATTACATTTCATAGATTATTCTCCATAGAATGTAAATTGTAAATACATGTCAACAACATTTACTATATAACTCTTTATTCGTTGCCGAAAAATCCAGCCTTGGAAACTTGACAATTCATACTTCGGTTTTACTAAATAGATTTGTAAAAATATAAAAGGTTACTGGTATTTTGCGTTTTGATTATCTCGATATAACTAGTACCATTTTTACTTCAAACATGTAAGCTGGTATCATGTAGCTAAGATAAATTACAAAAAATAATCGCAAACTCAAACTTGCGACATATACAAAATGCAAACGATAGGACGTACTCGACACGTTTTACGCCGTATATTACGAAGTTCACTCAGATCAGCAAGGCTGGATTTTTTGGGAACAAATAGCCTCCATACTTAAGCGTCACGTTACCTCTAAATGTGTTTAATGTGTAAATGTTTACGAAATTAGGAGAATAATGTTCGTTCTTTTCTGGATACTTTTTTGCCAGTCCATGTACACTACTTTAGGACAAATACCAGAATATCTACCAAGGGTAGCTTGATTTTTATGCGGCCAGTAATAAATTTAATAAAAATAATATAATTTATGTACTATTACAAAATAATGTTTACTATAATCTAATATGTTTTTGTCACTTAATTAGTATATGATCTTCATTAAACAGGGATGTGTACATATATCTACTCTTACCTCTCAGAGGAACGTAATGACATTATGAAAAAAATATTTGTAGAATAGGGTCGCGAGCGTAGTCCAGTGGTTAGGGCGCTGGACCAGTAACTCAGCGATCCTGGTTCAAATCCCGGTCGCAACAGGTCATACCCTTCTATGAAAATCTGACAAAAATGTCGATTTTCCTCCATATGTGAAGAAGTTGCTGGCTCCTTGTGGAAGGTTAAGTTAGAACTGGTTAGTATACAGATCAAGAAAACTGGTTAGGTGAACCGGTCGCCGTATATAACTAAATAAAATTGTTGAAAAACGGCGTTAAACCCAGTGAAAAAATAGTGATCACCACATTTATTCAATTCACGTGAAAGCCGCTAGAAACTAGGCTAGGTACGATATCGACTTATCTGATACTCTAAAAACGATCATTTGTCCGGTACTGGTAATTTCCATTATAATTAATATAAGGATAGTTTCACGGGAGACAACTCCTAAATATTTATCAACTATCATAAATGCACCAACAGAGTTATCCCTCTTCGATAAACAATAACATTACAAGGTTATGATAGCGTTAAAGATCGAAGTTACTCGACTCGAGATTAACGTTTTATTTTTTATTACCTCGAACCAGTACAAACTTACCTTTCCACAAGGAGCCGGCAACTTCTCCACATATGGAGGAAAATCGACATTTTTGTCGAATTTTCATAGAAAGATTCGAACCCGGATCTCCGGTTTACAGGTCCAGCGCACTAACCACTGGACCGTGGCCGAGGCCAATGGCAATAAACCAGCATAGATTTTAAGTTTACCCTGAGTTGTACCACATTATCATGTTCATATATAATAGTAGCAAAATTAACATAACATATGATTTACATTAAACTCATACAGAGACTCTGTAAGATGTCAATTTTTCTTTTGTATTTCTTGAGTTGGACTTTCTGGCAGTTGATAGATTCATCTTTAAATGCTGGACAGGAGGAAATGTAGACCGCTTCATTTTCGAGAGTTTTTCCATTTTGATATTATTTCTGATGCTACTGACTCGTGAAATCGTAACACTAGCTTGATGTTTAAAATTTGTTATTGCCGAATTAAAATTTAAAGAATTTTGAATGTTTTATGCTATAACTTGAACCAAAATACAATTTTGACTCAGCTTACATGTAAAAACCCCAGAACACACTAACCCAAAATCCACCGAAAGTACGGAAACGTTAGGGGTAAACTGGTTTTACAGACCCGACCTCATGATGTGCTAATAGAGATGATTCATTTTATAATCAACGGTCGTTGAGCATGTGATTTAGTTATGCACCTCACTGAAGCCTTTAGCATGTCAATATAACAACACACCGCCTTAGTTACACTGAGGCACACCGAGGCGCGCGCCTCGGTTAACATTTGTGCAGGTGATGGGGAAAATGACAGGTTTTAGTTTAAAAAATCAGAGGCAACATGCCCCTAGACCCCTGATTTCAAATATGGGTCTGGCTACGACACGGCAATGAAATATTGATTTTAAGCAAGTGTCGACGAGTGACCCGGAAGAAATGGTCAAATATTTACCTTCATCATCGAGATAAATCGTAATCTGTCACGTGATGTCTGATTGGAAATTTTTACCAACTAGATAAAGAACGTAGTTTTATTAAAAATGACTTCTTATCAAGATATTATCGAAAAAAAAATCTGTATTACACAAACTGAAACGGGCGAAATCTTAAAGATAAAATGTAAGTGATATATACATGACGTGTTTATAATTATGGACGATTGATAAACCAGGGAATTTCATAGGTGTAATTTACGCGTTTGATATTATAGAAAAATCCACAAGAGACACAATAACAAGGAAACTATGGAGGCAAATCAACACAACATTACTACATTACTTTCGCAACAGACAAGAGAATTCGCAGACAAGTTACTTCCGGTAACAATATTTGTTGTTACAGAAACCGTAATTGCTTTTTTTGCTAACGCGTTTGTGTTTTACGTGTTCATCAAGCAGCGCTCATCCTCCAACAACTACCGTACTTTTATTTTGTTTCTGACATTCACTGACTTTATTAGTGCTGTTACAACAATGCCTGGAGAAGTACTTGGTCAACGTTATTGGTACAACTATCCTAGTGAGGTTATATGTAAGACTAAAGATTTCTTCAACGTATTTACCGTATCAGCACAGACTATTTGTCTGTTTCTTATTACATTGGAAAGATATATATTTGTGTGCTCAGAGAGTCTGTTACACGGCAAGTTAGCTTTACGATTATGCTGCTGCTCTTATATCGTAGCCGTTGTGTTAGCCATACCTCTTCCAATTTTCTGGGGGACGAGGTCTTATACGAAGAAATATAACGATACGAATCTGAACGTTACAATATGTGAGAAGGATGGACAATATGCAACTACTTATTGGCCAGCGGGTTATATGATAACTGTAGGCGGCCTCGTAACATTTGTACTGATCGGATCAATGTATATGTACGCGAAGATTGTAGCACACGTTTGGAAAAATAAAACAGATTTAAAGGAACTGTATCAAGAGGTAAAGATGTTCGGTGTTGTTCATGCTGTGTTCATTTTGACGACGCTGATGTATTTTGCTTTGATCATATTGTTAGGCAACCCAAATAACATAGTTCAAAGTTGGTCCGAAAATGAAACAGTAGTGTTCTTCTTATTTCTACGATTGTATTTTATTCAACACGTGATCAACCCCTTTATCTATGGACTGAGCGATTTTCAGATTAGATATTACTTGAGAACATATTTTTGTTCCTCGTTCGGCCGAAAGCAATATACAGATATCTGAGTCACAGTTTCACTACTTACTAGTAAAGTGTTCATTGACATATCGGTGTTATTCAAGAAGTACCTAAGAAAAAACGGAATACTGATATAAGTCCAAAGGAGACAGATTGCAGCTGCCTCTTTCCAAAACAGTAAACATGTGAAAAACTACGTTACAACCAATAGGAGCAGAACTTCAGATTGACAATTATTGTATTATTAATATAATTATTACTATCAAAAACTGGAAATTAATCGATAATGGGTATCGGATATTTCGGTAACCATGACGGCAATGAAAGTGTTTCAAGGATATGAATGTTTTCAGACTCTATGCTGGGTATTTGTAACTGTATTGTATTCTCTTTTTTCGAAAATACCCCACGAAGATTACGTTTGTAATAAATTTTTTTGTATTGCAACATCCTTTACATTTGAATTCTAGTAATTCCTCCATCCACTAAGTCAAAGAAATCATAAAACTTTTCCAGCGCTTCGAACAAACGCGAAAAAATAATGTGATTATTTGAATTTTATTCATATGGTCTGAAATAGGAAAATTGTCTTTAAGGTGCTGTTATTATTGCTATTTTCATAGAATGTCGTAAATCAGGAAATTTGCTTTCAAAACAAAGTCGAAGTTATTGGTACTATTGATCATAAAATATCTGAAATCACCAAAGACAGGTCTCTCATAGCCAGGAGATCGAAAGCTGAAATAACTGAAACACTGTCATCTAGGAATGTCTTTTTCATGTTTCCAATTAAATTGTCAATAAACTTCTGCATCGCTAACTCAACCATTTGTTCCTGTTGTGTTTTTAGCTTAACTCATTGTTATACAAGTTGTTCCCATCATTCAACTCCTGTTTGCAATGTCCATCAATAGATTTCAAGTACTCAAGTTTTGAGATTGTACAAGACACAATAGGTTTAATGATTGTAATATCAAGAGAGTCCTTCTGAAACACCTGGTTTTTGGCTGTGATGACTGGTATAATATCCATAAGAAGGCATAATGTCATAGCGGGAAATGCACTCTTCAAACCGTAATTTCAGACGGTATGAATCCTAAAGCTGAAAGTGGCATTTCAAGGCTAATATGAACTGCAAGCAAAACCTTAACAGCTCATGGATGGGAGAAATCAGAGGTTTTATTAAAGAACAAAGGAATTAAAAACAAATTGATAATCCTCAGAGGACATAGTTTAATCATCTTCGTTTCATGCAGCTGGATTAACATACTTCCATTTAAGGGATATTCAAGATTTCCTTATGAAGTGGTCAAATCCAAATGATCTGTTGCGTTAACTTTGAGGTAAATAAAATTGTATATACATCTGGTATAAGGGCATTAGGATTAATTGACATAGTAATTACTGGACCTTTTTGGAGGATAAAAACACTCCTAATTCATTGCCATTGAACAACCACATGTACCAACTGAAAATAACTTTAAAAAATTGGGTAAAAGATGGTTATTCTATCCTTGATGGGGACACTTCACTTTCCGAGGATGCTGTTTAAGTTAACAAGGATGAAATTTATGAGTGCTTAATTGCATCTTCAGAAGATATAATGTTGGATTCCTACATCCAAATGGCCTTAGAAATCTGCGGTGGAGGTATGCTTATAATTCTAGAAAGGCAAGCAAGAGACCACTTGTCTGGTGGCAAATATTGGGCCTTGGACCAAGAAGCTACAAGCTCTCTTTAAGCGGTTACTACTACCAACACCATATTTGAATGTGACTTTGTTCGGTTGGACATGCTGATACGTACAAAACATGCTACAGTTACATCTACTTACGAAACAGTGATTATGTTGTCTACCCAGTGGCTATCCTCTCTTTCTGCTGAGGATCACCAAGCAGTCTTGGAAGATGCAAGGAAGAATGCGTCAACGATGAGGGAGATGTTACGGAAGGGCCAGGCTAAGTTGTTCAGTTAGAAGCTTCAAATTTTAGCTCAGAGACAAAAAAGGAGATACCCCAAGAAGCCCTACACGACATTCCACTATTGATTCAGACGAGTAACTGTTGTTAAAATTTAGAGTTGAATTATGATCTTAAGAAAGAAATGGCTTCAGAACATTGATAAAATGGTCCCATAAACTGGACTAATTTTTAGTTGATGCTCAAGAAACTGTAAACAACAAAAATGAGATTGATAGATCACTGTTACCTTTGCAACAGTAACACAATATAGATTTTCTGTACATAAACATATGTATTAAGTTCGGGAATTAGGGTACTGACTTGATTTGACCTGCACAGGACCCGTCCTCAATAAGGTGAAAACAAAAAATGCTGTACGCTATCACAGCCAAAAATAAAATGCTGTAAAAAAATAACACAATTACAATAAGCCTTCAAAACAATCAAAAGCACTTCACAGCTTTCCTGTTTTATGTTAAACAAAAAGGCATAAAAATAGCATAGATTTCTACCTCTAAAATTATAAAATCCGAAGTCGTATAGCAGAGGCCGTTGTAGAAAATTTCGCCCAACACCAAGTATGGTAATTTTACAGAAGTTGCCGGAAATACGGCCAGGGATGGTGAATCGGAAGTTGTGACTTGTTTATCTCCATTTCTGGTTGTATTTTCAGAGCCACAAAACTTATCCAAGCTTCTTGAGAGTATCTTTTGCTGACATTGTGATATTATAGATAATGAAATAGTTCGTAATTTGAGTTTACGAAAGCGTGCCGAATCATATTACTGATATTTTTTTATCGTTATTTTAATTTTCTTTGTCTAAAAACTTAGGCATCACGGTGCATAGTTTTTCTCCTTCTAAATTTGTAAAGAATACCATGGCTTTGGTGGCAGGAGATTCCAATGTAAGACGAATGAATTATATCGCTTTTCTCAAAGTATTCCATATGTGGGATTTTTAGCCATGGTAGCCATTCAGTGATATGAAATGTATTTTTATTTTTTTACATGTTTGATGATTCTTTTTATGTTTATTCCTATCAGCTTCTTGAATAAAAGTATTTTTTTTGTTTTACTTAAGAAGCTGAAGAAGCCAATGTGCCACTTACTCCCTGTCTTTCATTTGATTCATTTCTCTGGTATTGAATTATGTCTCCTAAAGTGGAAGCGCAAATTTTGTATTGCCCTGTTTGCGAGTCAATCTACTTGAGGCAAGATTTATCCAGATAGTTTCAGCTAAACTAATGATTGGAGATATGTTACCCACATAGATCTGTTGAATCTGGAGTATATATACAGGCCTTATGCGACAACGACATTTGAACTTACTCAAAGTACAAGCAGAGACTACAGATGATAACATTTTGTTACATAATGTAATAACAGAAGAAGACATAGAGACTATGGGAAGAGAATGTTCAGCTGGTAAAGGTAAACAGGCATTAAATCTTCTAAAGGAAATTAATGAATTCAATTCTTGCAACAGAAATACAATTACATTCATTTGTGATTCATATTTTGCCATGCAATGTTAAAACGTCTGTCAATAATCCTGGAAAAATATTTCTTCATGTAAAATCAACAATGCACTTGTATGTTACAAAACATTTAGGTTTCTGCTTCAAGAATTGGAATAAGTTGTAAATAAAGTTATTAGTTATATTCATACCCGTGTTCTAACATTATTATTGTATATATATAAACTGTAACATGTCCGTTATACTGAAATAGGCTGTCCGTATTTCTGAATCAATTGTCCGTTGAAGAATGAAGACAATATGTCCGTTCTTTCAAAAAATTGTCCTTAATATCGGGGTGTCCATAAAAGTGGGGTGTCCGTAGGGTGAGAATTTACTATAGTTGTCTCAGTTTAGGAGAGTTTTTCGATTAAACTCAACATACCCAGATGAAACAGTGGAATCACTATGCCACAGCGGTCAAAGACCGGATCGGTTATTTTGACCTACAATAGTAAATATCACAAAAAAAATACCGGTTTTTGCTTGAAGAGCGGCACAAACAACCCGCCTGGTTTCAGTGTATTGCCTGGGACCCGAATAAACAATTATATTCATATCTCAATATATCTATCATGTCGAAATAATGACGGGGGAACAATTATTTCATTTACCCCTTTTTCACTATAAACCTGTTCTATTGTTTTATCTGAAGGTAGGTTCCCTTTGATAAATTCTTTGTTGAATTTATTTAGTTGATAAAGCTTACTGTACTGCCACCAGGGGATTTATACATTAATGGTTTGATTGATTGATTGATTGATTGGTGTTTTACGGTGCTTTTAGCACTAACTAGGCTACATCACATTTATGGCAATCGCTGATCGCTTAAATTGCTTCAATGAACACAGGTATGCCTGGAGGATTTTTCCACCCCTGACATACACACGGTAGAACCACAGACCTTTAGTTAGCTAGCTGGATAGCTGTCTCACTTGTGAAACTTGTCAGCTCCCGGAGAACGCTGTGAGCTAGAACATGTAGCGGACCAACTCTGAACGTTGTTTAATGACAGAGGAAGACCCACTACTAGTATACATCTTGGTAGAATCACCTAACTTTCATAAGCTAGCTGGACAGTATCCGCACATGTGAAATTTAAGGTTAAGGAGCTAATGATTAAATCAGTGCAGTCCCGTTTTTCGAGTACAAATGTTTGTATTTTGGCTGAAAACGTCAATTATGTCGGCACTTATTTGAAGTTAATGTAAACGACCCTTTAGCTTTGAAAGTATTAAAGAATAGTATCAGAATTGTGTGAAAAAACTTATTGAAGAATCACTAATTGTTTGCAATGTTGTCATTTACCTTGTATCTTTTGCTGAATCAAGTTTGTTATTGATGTTAAAGCCTTCATTTTAACCACCATAGACTCTTCGAGTCGTAATAATGAGCTCTGTTTAAACTGCGAAATAAACCCAACCAGCGATAACTCGCGAAGATATTTAATGTAAGCGAATCACCAGTGAACAGAATTATGAAACGTAAAGCTGTATATAAATATACGGGCAAGCACATAACAGCAGCATGTACACAAATATCAGCTGAATGGTCATCCCCTTAAATTGGACCAGCCCGGTAATGGGGACACTTTTTCAAAAGTACCAATGGTGGTCCAATTATTTGTTACATTTATCTTGCCTAATATTGCAATAAGTCCAAAGTCCGCCATATGTCAATGTAAGGCAGTTGACATTAATTTTTAATATCAAATTATAGATGAAAATAAGTATAAACAAAAGGACCTTATATTGGTACAATTAGTTGGCAATATAAATACTTGCTTTCGTCTCATTAGTAAAGGGCGACAAAGCAGTTCCACATTTCGTTGGATGTATATAGTTTATCTTCCTAATGAAGAGAGAACAAAATCAAACAAGAATTGAAAACTCAATGTCTTTGCATGTATATGTATGTACAAATACATGTATATAACGTGTATATAAAACCAATAATTATTGCTCAATCAATGATGTAAGATTTCTAATTCCTAGTCGCTGTCACATAGCTTTACGGATTCGATCCTCATTCTGTCTAAATAAATAAAATTGTCTATTTTCTTCTAGAACCAATCGGGCACGGGTTTAACCGTTGCAATTTCATAGTGTATTTTAACATCCGAGATTTTCACTCTGATACCATTGCGGGAAACTAAGCACTGGCTTATAAAATTTGGGAAACAGTTACTGATATTTTACAGTGCAACCTCTCTTGTGCGGCCTCTTTTATACAAAAGCAAGGTTTTCCCCCACTGTGTGAATTAGCTATTAATTTTACCCCTCCTGACCAACAACATCTCATCAACAACATAATTTGCAGCAAAGGGTGTGACACTATATCTAGAAGTATTGTGCGTTGAATATCCGTCCAACATAAGCTACCATGAGCTACAAAACTGTTGTTCGTTGGACAAAGGACGGTCCGCTCTGGTTTAACTATCACTGCTATAATATTTATGTTTTATGAGTTCAGCTCTAAGCTATGATTAGATCGTGTTGATCACGCGGCCTCTGTTGTTTATCCAAGCAACACTTTTGTAAGCACTATAGAAACTAGTTCCGGGTGTCGTCGACTTAAATCGACCAACGCGTTCAGATAATATAGTCAGTAATGAAAGACAGTGCAAAAATTAAAAGCCAAAATTCAATATACAACTATTTGCGCAAACAGAATCCCAGACGCAACAAGCGTACATCAGCGTGTCTCATGTACGTCTCACCATTCGATGCGCATTATTGCCATCTTTTTCAAATTTAATAATATTTATCATGTTGACGATAAAATCTAGAAAAATGTTTTAATAAAATTTAATTTTCTGAATGAAATTAAGTTCTCTTTATATGATTATGATGCTTAGCTCTCAGGGGAGCTCTTTCTCGCACAAGCAGTTATGCAATTCGGTGCAAGGCATATCGCCCCATGGTAAACTGGCATAGTAATGAATACAGTATTCGTCACCCCATGCATTATTCGGTTGATTTGGGGTCCAATTAGTGTATTGCCATTCCTCTCCCGTATCCCAAACGCCATCTGAACTATTCAGGGAAATTTTCATTCCTCCGATCCATATAGATTTCCCATCCTTTACCAACACGACAAAATCTGATTCATCCTCAGACGTGACGGTCACAAGATGCGAACCGTAGCCAGAACAGATAGCGCTACATACGGTTCTATTGTGAGCAGATGGTGTAGCAAAGTAACAGGATTTGTTTAACCGGCTCCAACCGGCATCGCATACCTGAAAGTAATTATTTTCATGTACTATACACATGACGCAAATGCATTTAACCAGGTATGTTACACAAGCCTGTCATAATAAATTTTTGATGAAAACGTCGGCATGTATTCAATCGAATAAGTGCGTACAGTTATAAATAAGATTAACAACGCGATTAATACATATTTATATTTTCACAAGGGCGATAACTTTAATCTACTCTTGAGCAATGTTGTAAATGGTGGCATGTTGATTTATATCAGGCGAAAACCATCAGTGTTCAGAACGGCGCCATATTGTTGATAGATAAATATTGAATTTTGAAACGGTAGCAAAAAATATTTCACATGAAAATATTGACGACTGAAAGTACTACAGTGCAACTTCTCCAAAGCAACACCCTTTGAGAGACGCAAAATTATGTTCTTGTTGAGATGTTGCTCTAGAGAGGTAAAATTGTTAAATCGTACCGTGGGAAAATCCTAATGTTGTTAAAGGAAGGTATTTGCTTTGGAGAGGGTCACTCTAAAGAGGTTGCACGGTAGTATTAAAATACAAGGTATTTGTCCTCCAAATTCTTAGTGTCATATATTGTCGGGGAGATTTGTTTGCAAATTGAGGAGGACACTTAGTAATAATAACACTTATTAGTAAGACATGAAGCATATCGTTCATGACTAATATCTGTTGATAAATAAAATTTTGCCGAATACAAACACGACAGAGGTTTTCATTACAATTGATTCTGATACACGCGCATATGAATCACCAATAAACATGGCTAAGTCTATTCGTAAATCTGCGTTAGCCAGTTCCAATGATATACCGCTGTTGCTATAGCAATATATAGAAATTATAGAGACGCATTGAAAACGTATAATTTATATTCTATTTGTTGCTATAGGGATCTTAAAACAATACATAATACATATATAGACATTTAAATACATATTTGATGTACAAATATTTATTACAATTAAAATCGGATTCATATCTCTTTTATTTTTCATACTGATATGATACCAATAAAATTATCACTACTACAAGATACTGCACACATTTGATCATAATACAGTGCAACCTCTCTAAAAAGGAACACCCTTTGGGAGACGCAAAATTATTTCGTTGTTGAGAAGTTGCCGCTCTAGAGAGGTTGAAAAATAGTCAAATCGTACAGTGGGGAAAAGCATACTGTTGTTGAAGGGAGGTTATCGCTCAAGAGAGGGCCGCTCTGGTGAGGTTGCACTGTATATTGAATAATCTGTGGTTAAATCTCTTTAAAAACACAACATTTAATATAGCGACAATATTATCTATGAAATACTGGAAAGTTGTTTAGCTAGCTTACGGAAGATCGGTGGTTCTACCAAGGTATAAACCTTTGGTCTTCCTCTACCGATAAAACTGGAAAGTCACCATGTGATCCAGACTGTCGGTGCAACGCTAAACTCCAATAAAAAGAAATGAAAACTTACCGGCTTCATGTACTGTTTTGTGTTCGTCAATGGAGTATTTATTCGAGTTGCTGATTTTATTACAACACACGTTGTATTGTCTTCCTGAAACTCTATGGCAACACAACCATCTACAGAAGAGCATCTACTAGCACATTGTAAAGTGCTTTGTGCAGTAATATTCTCTAAGATCTCATCCATCGCGTAGAGTATATTTTGTTTAAACAAAATATCGGAACGAGTGTTAACATAGCGCAAAGAAACGACTGTTAAAGCCAACTGAACGGACAATTGCAATCGCCAAGACATTATAACGGTGTGGAAACGAGCCGTAATCAAAGTGATGTGGTCACATGAAAATCTGCAACCGTTATACAACAACATTTAATTTAGTATAGATAAATCTATACTGTGGTAATATATGTCTTGCACCAATAGCCACCGAGAATCGGTTCGTTAACTTTTCCAATTATTGTCGTATTGAGAGAATAAACTTGCTCCCATCATTTTGTTGGATTCAAACGTTAATATTGGTATTTAGACGCCAATATTGGTATTTAGACGAAAAAGCAAAAAAGAGTCAACCAAATGTGGGCTCATTTCTGATAATTAATATTCAGTCTTGGATTGATAAAACTAATTATATAAACCCATTCAACGCATGTTGCACCTCCCGGACTTTCCGTGAATTGGTTAATGCTTTGTGACATTATTACTAGGACTGTTAACATCTTGATGCTTCGATAGGGATTTCAAAGGCTGATCCCGACTATCCCTCATGCACATGCTAATAAATAATTCTTCATACAATTAATTTTTTAAGGACTGAGTAGTGCTTGAATGAGGATGTAGGCGAGATAACTAGGCAGGCAAGCGGGCGGGCGGGTGGGCGGGCAGGCAGGCAGGCAGATGTTTTGTTCCTGCCACTTTCTGAAATTCTTTTAACGATTTGGTAAATAATGGTCTCCAATGTACTAACCTAAGACTACGTTCTGAAGACCCGAAAAATAACTTCATTATATTCACACATTTCTATATACCTTCACAATAAAATTAGGTTGGGCGTGCTCGTGGAATATGGTGACACTGTATCCGGTTACTCACTGCGGACTAAACTAGAAGCTTGGTGTTGGTCCCATTCTATTTGAGACAAAATGTATACCTTAAATAACTGCAAACTTTTCTTGAAAACATTCGTCCCTATTGTTTTATATTTTTGCATTTTGTTAAAGTGCTGCGCGAGAGTTATTCGCCTTTCTATAGTATATAATTATAGTACATTGTGCGTGTATACACCAGCTGAACGGGGTCATACTCTTGGTCCACTACTACTACTGCATGTGGCAATGGGCTGTTCAGAGGCGACGACATAACGGCAACCGTATACACATGACATACTTTTTCGTTTGTAAACATTTTGCAGTGCAACCACTTCAAAACGACACCCTTTGGGAGAAGCAAAATTATGTTGTTGTTAAGCGATTGTTGCTCTAGAGAGGTTAAATTAATGGTTAAATCGTACAGTGGGTAAAAATTCTGCTGTTGATGAAGGGAGGTTGTTGCTCAAGAGAGGGCTGCTTTGGAGAGGTTGCACTGTACATTCTCATTAGACATTAAAATGACATAATGACAATCCTTACTATTGATATAATTATGTCTGTTTGGTGTGATATATTTCCATGTAATCGCAACGTATTTTAGGAACAACATTATTATGTTCTGTAAAACTGTCAACATGACACCTGAGTCAAATAATTGATAAACTCTTCATAAACATCACGGAACTGTGGTATACCATTGATCTAATATTAAATATTTTATCTGTCGATGTTCAGAACAAACAATACAGCGTTAAACGAATTAATATCACGGAAATGAACATTAAGTTTGGTTTCCATACTTATTTTTGGTTTGCATTGAGTTGAATGATGTTTATTTATTTCAGGCATGTCCTTTTGTACACCAACTATTTGCCTAATCATTATCTCTCGGTTAGGCCGTCTTTAAATAAATATTGGTTTGCGGTTACGCGATTTAAACATTAAATTGCGAGTGGGTAGGTAGGCATTTTTGGTAAGCATTTTTTTTCGCATGTTCTGGCAACTAAAAGCTTGAATGAAGGACGAAACATTTGTTTTTGTCAATATCGCTAAAATGTTTTGGGTCTGAATTTTATGAGAGGGTCAGTCATAGGAATTAGAAGGCTGGCTTCACGCATTCGATATTGCCACAGTTACAAAATCGAAGTTATTTAAATGCATTGGAGGAAGCTAAGAATGCAAATTTGCTTTAAAGAAGAGTAAAAATACTTAACGTGATGCTAAAAATTTGGCATTGAATTATTGGCAAGTTGTTCTATTGGTACGTTCTCTACAATTAATACATAAATTTCACAGATTTTACTCGTAAATAATTAATACTGTAACGAGATATTTGTTTCCTCACATGTGAAATTCGGTACTGGGTTGGATTCGAACTCACAGCGGTGACTGGCCTATGATTACAAGTAAGATACCATAAAATCACTCGACCATGGAAGTTCCCTAATTATTTATTACTGTTTGTTGTCGTTCTAATGAATGCTTTTTGGTAATACTCATGAGGAATCTCAAGTGGAAAGAAGCAAGACGGTCACTTCCATTTAGCCTTTTCCGACGAATAAATGAAGACGTTTAATGGCTTGTTAAAAAAATTGGCTATATGTTGATTATTATTTTGTTTTGATTTCAGTTCCAATGTTAGGACTTTTTCGTTAACTTCTCTTTGTTCATTGATTACCCTTTGCTAAAAGTGTGGTTCTGTGAGTATGAAAATAAAACTTAAATCATATTTCATCTTTTAATAGATTGTCTACTGATTTCATATTTGTCTATAATTGGTTTATACAGTCAAATCTCGTCTAACGACCATTCAAATACTAAGACAGTTTGGTTATTATTAAGCTTAATGATGAGACCACATCAATATTTGAACCAATTTTCCCTTATATCAATTAGACCACATAAATATTTAAACCAATTTTCCCTTATACAAATGAGATCATATCAATAGTTGAACCAATTTTCCCTTATATCAATGAAATCACATCAATATTTGAACCAGTTTTTTTTAAATCGAGGCATTTACCATATTCTACATTCACTTGTTAACATCTATTCGGTGAACAAAAATGAACAAATTAGTTACAAAGCTCACACGATCACAAACAAATAACCGGTAAGCAAAGGTTATTGCTACATTGACCTCCTTTCGACTTCCTGTTGAGCTAGTAGTGATCCTAGATAAAATTTTCCCCAGTCATTATATCCCCGCCAAGGAAGTTTTTATACTTCAACAAACGCTCTTTTCGGTAGTATACTGGAATTACTCTGGTTGCTGGTTGTTTGGTCGGTGGCGCTGACTTTCCTTAGTGTGCGGGTGTATTTAATCACAATTCAGTGAAGGTTCTAGTTGTTGATTGATACATATTTGAACCAGTCTGAGAGAATGGTATTGAAAATCTATCAAATTAAATAAAACGTTGCGTGTTCTTTCAGCTGAACATGATTGAATGATGGATTGGAATTACAGTGCAACCTCTCCAAAGCAACACCCTTTGGGAGACGCAAAATTATGTCGTTGTTGTGAAGTTGCCGCTCTAGAGAGGTTAAATAAATAGTCAAATCGTGCAGTGAGGAAAAGCATGCTGTTGTTGAAGGGAGGTTGTCGCTCAAGACAGGGCCGCTCAGGAGAGGTTGCACTGCAATTAAAACACTTGCCAGAATTAAAGGAACAAATATCGATGTTTATAAATTTGTAAAAAATGTTTACCTATTAATATGAGTTTGATCTTGAATTAATGCATGAAAACCAGAAATATGATGTTGCTGTTATTGACGTAGTACCATTTCATCACGATTATATATTTTAATTATAATTGCGATCCAGATACATGTATTAGTAAACTAATTATGCCTTTTTCTTCAGGATTTCCCATTTATTATATTTGGTATGGACGGAGGCCAGTATGTTACAGATACAGCCCAGTAGACGAATTTTATCTTGTACGGGTCAGCAACTGTAAAACTACAAGTATCAGGGCACTGGTCGGGCTGTTCTATATAGTAATATAATATTACTCTTCTAGAAATCATTCCCGAAGAATTGAACAATTGATGTTAGAATTTGACCCGATTTGGGTTAGTAGGCACTTACGAAACCACGGTACAATGACCGGATTTCACAAACTCAGGTAGTTAGTATTTGTGATAAATTACATTGACCAATAGTTCATAAAAAGAACGAATAAATACATTTATAATGTGGTTGTGCTTTTCCCCACTTTACATACTTGAAATATAGAAATCAAAGTTCAATGAGTGTGGGTATTCCCTGATGATCACAAACCACCATCGCATGTAGTATAGGTCCATGCGTAACATAACATACCCTCATGTGATAGACTTTTCATTAAATATTCAATAGACTGAGACAACAAAGCTTATCACTGATCATACGGAATTAAAACAATAATTGTCATTATTATTGTAAACACTGAATAATTGATATGTAGTCATTCACTGACTTGTATGCAGTTTGAAAATGGCAATTAAACACGGAATGGGCGCGGATAGAATTCCTAAACTTCTTAAACTGTTAGAGATTACTGTTATAATGTTCATAATTAATATTAAGTTAGTAACATTGTCCCTGGGGTTTAACGCCGTTTTTCAACGATTTTTCAGTTATAAACGGCGATCGGTTCACCTAACCAGTTTTCCTGGACTGCATACTAACCAGTACTAACTTACCCTTCCAGGAGCCGACAAAATCGACATTTTGGTAAAATTAGTCACATAGTCACTGCAAACTTTGGCCGTAAACAATGGCAAGGGCATGGCAAGGGCATGCAACAAAATTTCAAAGAATAAATAAGCGAAAACAAAACATTGCAGAAATGTACTAAATCAATTACATTAAAGCCCCTGAAAACCGGACTCCTTGAAAACCAAAAATCTCTGAAAACAGGATTCCTTGGAAGCCGGAATTCTCTGAAAACTGGAATCCTCTGAAAATCGGATGATTTTTCAAGTTCCATATTTTTCTCTTCTATAATCAATAATTCTCTGAAAACCGGAATTCTCAGAAAACCGGACTTTCAGATAAGTCCGGAAGAGGTCAGGTTTTCAGGGGTTATGCTGTATATTGAAGCTATCTGATACTCACGTAGATTATTGATTTAAGACACGGGTACTATCAACATACCTTTGGCGGAATAATTGTCATACATGTTATTTAAACATCGGAATTTAATCCCGAATTACCTAAAGTGAACAAAATCGTCACAGAATACGACCCCGTTCAACTGATATGCATACTACCGAAAGGCGTATGATTCTTCGTTAAAAAACACACACAAAATGATAAAAACAATGGAAATGAATGCTTTCAATAACGTTTACCGTGTTTTAAGGGACATTTTGTCTCAAAATGAGGCCAATATTACGCTTCTGGCCAAAGCGTTCCCGAGAAATTGAACAATCAATATTAGAATTTTGTCTTAGTAGACACAAACGCAACCACAGCAAAAGGCCTGATTTCACAGACTACTGTCAGGTTGACAGTCTTTATAATACATTGACCAATAGTTGATAATAAGAACTAATAAATATATCAATTCGGAACTACAACCAATTTCAGAAGACTCAAATATTCGTGAAATCAAAGTTTTTATTTTCAACTCGGAATTTTACTAATCTTTCTCCGCCATGTCTCGGTAAACGATATTAACCAATCAGAATTAACGTAACAATTGTATAATTGTAATAACGGTGTAACACAAAAACAATCCGAGCCGTCAAATAAAAATGTTCATTTCGGTAATATTTCATTTTTTGTAAATTGTATCAGGAGGAATATAATGAAAAACCAATGTTACTTGATAAGACTATGTAGCTACTCCGAGGATCGAATTAGCTTACTTTTTCTGACATTGATGTTCATTTTAACATACTAATGGCAAATAATTTTACTAATTGACAACATTGCTATACGGGGAGAATAAATTAGGTCTTCTCATTACATTAAGGGGTCCTATGAACAATACATTTCATGAGATTTTGTGAGCTTGGAACCCGCAGTTCGAATTAGTTTTTAAGCATGCTTGCAGCATTCAACAATGCATTAGATGATTCATTTCATTGTTCTGCTCGTAACCACCATACCAGAATTAAACATACACATTGAATACACATTCAACAATGTGCACAGTCTTATTTCAATACGCAGGACTTAATGACATACCCGTTGTGAACATAGGTCTATTTACAATTAATAAATATTTACATTGCACGATCTAGTGAATGATTTTAATTCATATACATTCATTTAGTTCAACACACAGAACTGTTTTTTATTATAAATTATAAATATTTTCATAACAAATATTCATGTTTTCCGCTAATTTCATGTTGGCTTCAATAATTTTGGTTTTACTGATCATGTTTTATGCACATTGAATGTAAACGTACTGAGTAGTGATGCGTAGACAACGCACAGGAATATCGCGCTAATAACCTCAAAAACTGATCCGAATAAACCGATTAATCGCTTAGCAATTTTAATCGATTGTCCATTACCAGTAAGGAGTCGGGATTGAAATAGGAAATATGCAGGAACGATTTTCAACTGCACATCTTTAACGATTATAGAAAAATCGTTCAACAGCTCAGTTGTGTATGGTTATTCATGAAATATCATCTGGCTACATACTATGTACAATCATTTTTATTTGTTTTCCGTCACATAATATAAACTTCGGTTTATATTGGAAATAACAAGCACCTGGTTCGATGATCATGAAACATGAAGTGTTTGATTCTAATCCGGGTCTATTTATCCGCTTGAAACCGGAAATAGAGAGGATAAATGAGAGTTAAATGTTTGAATAATCTAACATTTTACTCTTTGAATCAGAAAGCCTCATCAAACATTACTTCAGAAACAAACAACGACAGTCGTTAGTATATCGAACTTTACTCCAACATTTTGACTTGATTTATTATATTAGAATTTGTACAAGTAATTGAAGTAATTTGACGTACATACATAAAGATAAGGACACACCGATTTGTGTCAAGATATACCAGTAACTAACATTAAAATGGTAAATAAGTAGATAATGAATGAAAAAAAGTTATGACACTAGTTTAGTGAGACAAATCTCTGGAATATAAGTATTGTACCTGAAAACCGGAAGCTTCCCGGACGGGGCAAAAGTCCGGCTTTCTGAGAATCCCGGTTTTCAGAGAACTTTTGATCATTTAACACCAAAAATGGGACTTGAAAATCGTCCAATTTTCGGAGAATTCCGGCTTTATGAGAGTCCAGTTTTCAGGGGTTTTACTGTATTTATATTACTCATAGTAATAACATCCAGACTGCAAAAAACATCATTTTGTGTCTACTCCAATGTCAAGACCCGTTTATTACAACAAACACTTGGCCTTTCATGTTACCGTCACCTTATGATAAAGCCGCCTCAATATGAATATAGACTTTTTGTTCCCATTATGGTCTTGGAGTAGAGGTTTTATGGTGAAAGCTTATCTTTTTTTCTTCAATTTTGTTTTACGTTGCACCAACAGCCAGGGTCATTTGCTGACCTTCCAGTTTTAATGGTGGAGGAAGATGCCAGGCGCAAACCTGGGTAGGACCGACCTTCCGTTAGCTAGCTGCACGGCTTCATCACATGCGAAATTGTTAGGTCCTGGGTATACATAGCCATAACCACTCGCCACAGAGGACTCAGTAAGCATTATTTGTAATTTATTTGTTACAAATCCCGATATTGAAACGTAAAAATGAGCTTTAATATCTAACAAAGAATATCAAAACTAGGGAAATCTTCAACAGAATGCCATTGTTTATAATTTTTATGATGGTTTACAACAGGTGGAAAGAACGTGTTCATAAAAAGAATATATAAAATGTAATAAAATGTGTATCTTTAAGTATAATTTTATTGTAAACCACACTACCATAATGTAGGCACAATGCTTCCATGCTCATAAATTGATAATATCGCTAAATCATATCTTTATGAGTCTATTTGCCTTTTATATTTTTTGTTAATGGTACCATATAGAATCATTCCAGTACTGGAAAAGTGGCAAAGTGTCTCATTTTATCCTCGCATTCCTTTGACACTGCAGTTCATTAATATCACATACAACACAGCTCTGATTAGAATTGTATCTAATATCTACCCGATGCCATGTCAAGCTAAACGAAACATAATTGCCCGGGGGCGAATACAAGTCTCATAAATTGGTAACAGTTAATTCATATCCGTATGACTAGTTTATACTGATCAAAGTAAGAATTTGACTCAAAGGATGTAAAATTATCGCTTCTTGCATCTACTTGGTTTACACTGGCAAAACATTGATTATATGCTAAATATTTGGAAATGCCGATTGTCATTGTATCAAATATCAGAAAATTTCTATTCGGCATATCTAACTGATCTGTTGGTTAAATCCTCCACCTAATTGCTCAGATTAAATGCACGAATAATTAATGGTAATGTAATGCAGGGTTAAAAGTACGATATCATAGAATTCCATTCCACCGTTATTAAGGAATTTTCAATAATCCATTAAGGGTAATTAATATTTTAAATATTCACAAGATTGTGAATTTCCTTCGGTCAACATGTGCAAATATATGAACAACTCAATACCGCGACAACTAACAATATTTATGGTATTTTCGTGTATTTATTTTGCTACGAGTTTCGTTCAATTTAAAAGAGATGTTTCCGCCGACGGTCAAATATGTGCAAACATTTCATTCATCAAGCCTAACACTTCGGTATCACAGTGTGCGATTTCGTGCGGGGCTATGTCGGAATGTAAAAGATTTGTCTTCAAACTGGAGGATAATGTTTGCACGGGATGTTCACAATTAGAATGTACAGGATCTGCTGCAGCTAACTCAATAAGTTTTGGTGAGGTTGTTTTTCTTTGGGTTTGACGCCGTTTTTTTTAACAATATTTCAATTATATACATCGGCCGGTTCACCTTACCAGTTTTCCTGGACTTCTGACCAGTACTAACTCACCCTTCCACAAGGAGCCGGAAATTTCTTCACAAATGGAGAAAAATCGACATTTTGTCAAGTTTTCATAGATGGGTATGACCTGCCGCGACCGGTTGAAAGTTGAAGTCGAAGAAGAAATGTTTTCTTTAATGACAAAGTTCTTACATGACCATCGAGAAATACGCAATTTAGCTTTGATGGAAATGGAATGATGATTCTGAGTTTTCTTACATTAAAACAGAAATTCTGTCTTTTAAAAAATTTGATTCACATGAGTGAAACCTAAAAGCAATAAGTTATGTCTAATTCTGTTTTTTTCTCATTGGACATTCTCCTAACTCATACGGTAGGGAATGGTCCTGACGATATAGATACGTCACTTAATGTCTTGAAAACCCATCTAAGACATAAATGCTGGCATCGCATCTTCCGAATCTTTTGAGATTGGCTAAGCTACCGGAGCAACGAATTTAATAAGGTGGAAAAGCGTCCGATGAAAGCATCTAATATTACGTGATATTTTTTCAGTTCGATGGGAACATGTGACCTACCGCTATTTGGGGTGTTTTAACGACAACAGTGATCGCGTTTTGAATGGGTCTAGTATACAATATACCAGCATGACCAACGATTTCTGTTTCGCATTCTGTATACAAGAAAGAGGTTACCGTTACTTCGGGACTCAGGTAACTTTTTCCAGATTTATTAACTGACTTCAGTAAAATGTCAAATTTATGTAACAATACCCGAACCCGCCATGACCGGTACGAAATTCAGGTAGTTTTGTTCGTAAAACTTCACCATTTTTCAATGCATCAACTCCAGTTAAACTTTTTTGAATAATTAAGAGCTTTATAGTTGAGTGATTTAAAAAAATGAAGCCAAACAATTAATGTGAAATAAAAATAATAAAACAAGTCTGTTTGATAAAGTTGCCATACCAAACTTTGTGTTTCTATGTATTTTTATTCCCCCAAAATTTCAGAGCAATCGGATAATTAAAAAATGTCCCGAGTGTAAGATTTTAGAGTGATATTTTCACAGAAACACTTTTTCAAAACTGTAATATAACAAAACCTTGGAATTCTAATCTTTTCTGCTATGCTATTGCCACTTTGTGGTTTTAGGTATAAGCTAATATAAGTTTTACTAACAAAACACTATTTGTTGTGTTCATGTGCCGACAGTCAAGTTGAACACCCATAAAATAGTTTGTGCATTGATAAATATCTACATGTATTTTCAACGTAAACTTTCAGTGTTTTCATCTAACATTAATTGTTTGGCTTCATTGTTTTGAAATCACCAATTTAATGAGAAAAAAGATTTCTTCCTTTTTTACTGGGGTTTAATGCCGCACCGACAGTGATAGTCATTTGCCGAACTTTCCAAGTTTAACGATGGAGGAAAATGCCAGGCATGCTAGGTAGAACCACCGACCTTTGGTAAGCTGGCTTCCTTACATGTGAAAATTGTCTGGTTCCGGGTGGGATTCGAACTCAGACTAGTAAGGAGCTAGTGATCATTAATTAGAATATATTACCACACGACCACGGAGACCCCATCACGTTGCTTTTGGTTTGAAATTGATCTCAGATATTATATAAGGGATGTTTTGGTTCTATTTGTCAAGGTTATATGCAGTCAAACCGGTGAACAAAGGACATCCTGGGGAAAGACAAAATGTGGCCTTTATTTACGGATGACCTTTAATCTGAGATCAGTTTGTGCTAAATTATCAGTGACTGTTTTTCAACGAATGGCCTTTATTCTCAGGGTGTTATTTATTCAGAGGCGACCAAAAACACCTTTTATACACAATACACAATGTTTGTTTCTTTCTACATTTAGTTTGGTACTCATTGTTATTGTGGCAATACCTATGAAGAAGATGGGAAAAAGCCAGAAAATGACTGCACCACAGTTTGCGCTGGTGACAGCACGACAACATGCGGTGGTCCTTGGAAAAACTCGCTGTATGTTGCACAGTTTTAGCTTCAGTGGCGTCAGAAAGATGTTTTTATTCCTACAGCTTTATTAATGCTGACCTTGGTAGCTGTTTGTGTGGAACTTAAGTGTTGTTTGTGTATGTTTGCTAATAAAAAATGTAAAAATGTGTGTTGATTTAGTATTTGAAGAACGTATATTATATCTATAATACGTTTGTGTCTTTAAGAATGAAGTAGCTATTCCATTTGTATTAATGTATAGTGCAACCTCTCTAAATAACACCCTTTGGGAGGAGAAAATTATGTTGTCGTTGAGAGGCTGTTGCTCTAAAGAGTTAAATTAATAGTTAAATGGTAAACTGGGAAAAATTATGCTGTTGTTGAAGGGAGGTTGTTGCTCAAGAGAAGAGAAGTTGCACTGTCTATCGGTTTTCATTCAAGTACATAAATAAAGATAAACAATGAACAAATCCACGTTCTTTTAACAGTATATCTAAAAATAGGACATACATAGTTCCTCATAGAGATTGTCAATTATTATTAGCATCTCATGGATTCTGTTTACAAAGATTCATTTCTACGTTCAAGGACAAGATGAATAAAATTCACATTCCATGGCTGGTCAATTTTACATCTATCAGACAATCCTTATTTTCGTATATAAGTATACACAAAATGCATTATGTACAATTTAAAGTGTTCGTTGTCGCAAGTCAAATGAAATACATGTAAAATGTAAATTTTGTGATAATCTATATTTAACAGCTTTAAAAACGCAAATCTTTTATTGTGTGGTACTTTTGTGCTTGCCTTGAAAACAGCCATTTGACATTTTTACATCGCCCATCTCAATATTCCGACCACCTTGATTTTTAACACAAATTTTCGGACCGGTATACAGGTACAAACCGTGTCAGTACATCAAAATAAGATTAAAACCAGTGCTTCATGTTTCAATGAACTGTCATTGTTCATAACTAATTTATCTGTATATTTAGGGAAGAGGGTCCTCCGTGGTTGAGTGGTTATCCCCTCTGACAAGTAATCACATGCTACTCACCACTGTGAGTTCGAATCCCACCCGGGACCAAATTTCACACCAACAGTCAGGGTCATTCGGCAGGTTTTCCAGCTTGAACAGTAGATGAAGACCCCTGCCCCCGAGTGTACACCTGGGTTAAACCACATACTTTCCGTAAGCCAGCTAAACAGTTTTCTCACTTGTGTTTTCGGGTACCGGGATATATTCGAAAATACAGCGATGCAGGCCCTTCAGTTGTGATAATTAAAATTAATCTCGCCAAAATAATAAGGGAGATAATTATAAGAAACAAGTTCAAATTAATAAAACAACGTTTCTCTCCCTCAGTAAATTAAAGACAAAATTTCATTACATTTTTATCTGTAACTTTTATTCAATACCATTACTAATATTATCATGAAAAAAAAATGCAATTCATTTCGCCTAAACGCGAATTTGGATTTAACCGCTCCAAACAAGAAAGAAAAACACAATTTCGGTGAAACCTGATTAAGATGAATACATATTCGCCTAATGTTTTATACCTCAATTCTAAAGTTCTATTCTCCCACGTATTACGCATGTTGTTGTTGTTGTCGTTTGGCTAACGTGATTGTTGATGTATAGCTATGTTGCCTGTTTGTTGATGATGATTCTTCTGCAAGTAGCGTTTCCTCGGAATTCATTCTTATTTCCTATTTAACCCCCAAAACGAGAGAAGGAAGACGAGAAACAACACGATAGAACGTAAGAGATGAAAAGAAAAAGAGAATGAACGAATAAAGAAGAAGGAGAATGGACCGAATGAAAAAAAACACAAAAAATCCTCGAAGTTCGTGTAATCATAATTCATTAAATAATAAATTGGAGTTAGATTATTTAATCGCAGATCACACAATTCAACGCACGGTGATGTATAACAGTCTCTCTGTTGATCATTATATTACAGGTGTTTGATTTGCGCGGCGCGATGCAACGTTCAGTTTCGGTCAGTTCTTGAACTCACCAACATCTTCAAGTAAAACGAATAGGAAAACTATACGACCAAATGTTAATAAAGAGGCTTAATCGAAAGGTTTAAAGTACTATAATTCTTAATCTCAGCTGCAATTAAAATAATCAATGATTTAAATAATTAATCTGGTCCTGAAACAGTTCAGGACACCTTTAGGCGTGTCTCCTCAGCACTTCTTCATAGGTATTAAGTACGTATAAAACTTGATGGAGAATAGATCGTAAGGATTCGTTTTTAAAAACTAACCAAAACGTTGTCCGACATATATGCCAAATGCGAATAATTTTAGTCCGTGATTTTATGCGCAATGTGTTATTCTTAATGTACACAAATTCAATTATTTACAAGAAAATTCATTTTGTAAAATATCTACAATAACCCGGAATGACTGACAATAATTCTTTACGTTAATATTTGAAAATCTGAATGCATACATGTGTTAGTGTTAATGCTAGAGCTCCACAGAGCAGCGCAAACGCTCGGCAAAGGGGTCCACATATGAGATTTCGAGTTTGAACACGATAAGGTATCATTTTGACCCAAATTCTAGGTTAAAAATGGGCGTAACTCCAAGTATAGCTTTCAGAATAACGCCCCTTCCCCTGCAACTTTGCCTTGTTTTGATAATCAAGTATAAGTATCGGGTTGTTATCTTTAAAAGTGTTAAAACAGACGAGCTAAAAACTTAAAGACGAACTCATAAAATATAAATAGCATAGATATTCTATCAATGAGACGAACAAGCGTGGGCATAAATAATATTCTGAAATGATTTCTTCGTGTAGCAAACTATTACGAACATGTGTAAGTGTCCATTTAGAAAATCATCTGACTATTTGCACAACGCTTTCTCGACTCAAATGTCTCGATTGATTAAATATTGACTTATCGAAGTATTTACTAAACTGTCGCAGTTTTAACCTGAACACCTGCCGTCCAATTAGGCAATCTTCCATCAATCTGAACGTGTATGCATTGTTCGTGCGCCTGTCGCACATTTATCCGACGAATAGCAGACCGCATTAGGACAGTTCGCTTCTAACCAGCATTCGTATATACTTCCGGGCGCAAACATCATTTTACAGATATGAAATATGAATCGATTTATCTGTTTGTATGGAATGAAATAATGTTTATTGGTCTACATCTACATATCATTTACGACGACGGACGTTTGACAGGGTGGTGTTGTGGGTCAGGGGCGAAGAAATGTTAGATGTACTGTCGAATTAAAGGGTGTTAGTGTGTTATGTATAGGCGTCGAATAGCTGAATCCTAGATTATCAGTCGCGGTTGTTCCTTCTGAATCGAAGCAAGCATACCAAATATAGAACTGAAACTAAAAATAAGACTGTTTTGAACAAACAAAAGCTTATGGCTCGGTGAATATTTGTGCGGTTACTAGTATATTTTTCAACTAAGAATTTGTATAAATAGATTTTTTAATATCGTGTTTTATATCTAATAGTCCATTGCCATTAGATAATAATAATAACAATAATTATTGAATAAGCTTTGTGTTAACTATAACTATTAATTCAGAAAGTCTGTCCGGTATGCCGATGAACAGCTATATCAAAGGACAGACCTAAACTCCGGTTTAAAATATTTTCTCAGAATTTATTGCTTTGATTTCAAAATCACTATCATAACTGGGTTATGCCGGCTCATTGGACTGAAGAATCTATCACCAAATAGCGATGAACCATGATTTAATTCACACGTGATGAAATGTGCAGATAAATTTGCTATATGTAAATACGGATTGGATTCATCCATTTGTCTTTACACATTAACATTTAACCCGCTAAACGTGTGGTGGAAAATTCGGGAAAGAACACCAAAATACTGTTTGATTGAAATCTGTAAAAGATTGCCACAACGACAAAATATCCCAGACATGCTAATTATATTCTAAGTTTATTTCTTGTGTTTTACCAATGACAAATGACGACAGAAATGTTTAATAACATTGACAAGTCATTTATTTCTTTATAATAAACACATTTTATACAGCGATCAACTATATTTTATGTCATATTTATAATCACACAGGTCTGTTGCTGTATGATTGCAGACAACGATTATATTTGTGTGTTTAGCATTCTCGTCTGGATTACAGTCCACACGGTCAAAGATGTAACAGACGTGATGATGAAAAGTGATGTCTGGATGTGTTATTCACGTAAATCATTTGACCATAGGATCCAACCACGAAGTCCTGCTGACCTGCCGTGCCCTCTTTTCATTTCTTTTATTATATCCTTATTATATCATTTTATAATTGTAAATCAGACATTTAGGAGCCTCCGTGGTTGAGTGTTTATAGTTTCAGATTTGCAATCAATAGCCTCATACCGCGGTGAGTTCGAACCCCACCCGGGAATAAATTTCACGCGGGAGGAAGCTGTCCAGCTAGCTTACGGAAGATCGGTGGTTCTACCCAAGCGTAAGCCTGGGTTCTCCCTCCACTGTCAAAGCCGGAAAGTCACCAAATGACCCTGACTGTTTGTGCAACGTTTAACTCCAATGAGATCAGACATTTAAATCCGACGTATGTCTACTACAAAACAATAAAGAGAAAACACAAAATTTGATAACTTGTCATCATAGACAAGACTAGTGTTTATCTTAAACAGAAAGAATTTGCAAAATAACAAGAAGTAAGTAAGGGATTAATACCACCTGACCTCTCTAATCACGGAGACCATGTTTCTAACTAAGATGATTTTTGGTAAATATTGTTTTTATTATTCTAAGTTTATAATAATGATGTTCTATCATGTTTACTTGGAGAACTGTATAGTTTGTGGTTGTTTGTAATATTGTTTTAGGGCAGTGACATTAAATCACCCGATGATGAAAAGGTCAATTGAACTCACTAAATAGAGGATCTTTTGGACAAAAGGTCCGCGATTCGCGACATATTTTTGTCTTCTTATTTATCATGTTTTGTTTGAGTACCCGATCCAATTAGTCTAATAGACTACATCAATAACTATTGGTCAATTACCGATAGTTTCCGTTTTTAATCCCTTTAGTTGTGATAGTAGTAAACCTATGAAATATTTGTGTTTGAAATAAGAAAAGCAAATGCAAACAGCTTTAATCCGGTTCGGAATTTCCGCCACATCGTTCGCTTCATTTCCGGATTTGTCGTCATCCTTCCCTTTAACATAAAACAATTTTAGCGCGCTTTAATCATTGACTTTACGCTACGAGCGCAAAATACCTAGTTATTTAGTGCGTAAGCTAAATAGTAATTAAGCTAATTTGAACGATAAGGTTATTCTTTTATATTTCTTTGTAATTTGTCTGTTCCAAGATATGTATACATCACGTAGCTTTTAGGAACATTTTTCCTTTCGGGTAGCCAAGAATATTTAGCATGTAGTTTATGCAGAAAACAGAAACTATTGATTATTTCGATTTCCCAGAGTTGTCTCCATGAACCTTTTGTATTGATTGGTTACATTGACGTGTAGTATACGAGTACGTGTTTTGTTTTCACGAATTAGAACAAATCCTGATTTCTGATCATAACTCTCTTAAATACATTTAAAATTGTTCTATTATTTTGGTATTGGACTAGTATTCAATAATCACCGCCGGGACCAGACAAATCTCACATGACAGGAAGCTGTCAAGCTAGCTTATGGAAGGTCAGTGGTTCAACCCAGGTGTACGCCGGGGTTTTTCTCCACCGTTAAAGTCAAGAAAGTCGCCAAATGATCATTGCTGTTGATGCGACGTTAAACCCCAGTGAAAAAAATATATTGGACCTTACGAAACTATCAGATCGATTTAACGTATTCCCTTAATTGTTTTGTTGCATCTTCTCGCTGCATTCATTTTGCTGAATTCATTTGTCGTTTACGGTAACAAAACTTTAATCGACAACATTGGCTTTAACGTACGGTTAAGTACTTACTCATGATAAGTCAAGCGCATGTACACAAAACGGCTTGTCGTCGTGGAGTGCAAGTTGTACTCTATGATGCTTTTAAAACTTTGTACCATACCTCAGCAGTTTATTTTAGTAGCTTTCGCTCAACCTTCAAATTTGACATGCATTTTGCATGTTTTATTTATCGTATAAATCCATACCAGAAGACAATAGTCTGAGATGCTTTAATAATTTGAACCAATTTACAAAGAAAACCATACATAAACTAAGATTCAATTTCGTTCGGTCTTTTCAAAACAATATTAATACAAGTTCTCAGAAGTTTGGATAAATCTTACAATGTAAATGAAGCTTTAAATGCGCAAATGTTTGATTTTGATACATAAACTGAATTGCTAAAGGAGCCTTTATGTTGCTTTTGTAACATCCCTTGTTATTTCATATTGTTTTTTAACCATATCGGAAAACCCGTCCTTTTCCGGACCCTCCGGCTTCGCCACTTCCACCATGTCCCGATCGCGAAGGATTGTATCCAAGGGGTTGCCAGAAGATTTTCCTTTTATCGACGCCTGTGAATCCATCCATATTCCTTTTTGAGGTCCCGTAATAACCCATTAAGGGCCTGGACGAGATATCGTCTACATAGTCTCTTGCGGGTAACCTGTCCAAGTAATTCATTAGAATCTTGCTCAACACTTTGTAAAATTGTCCATTTACGATCGGTTGTGACTGTGGCTTGGAATAATCATCATATTCAGCGTCGTCTACATCAGTATCGGCATCAGGCACATACGAGGCAAAAGCGCTCACACAGACCAGTAACGAACAACACAAGAAAAGGAATATATGTACTAGATTGAGCGACATTTTATCAACGAATGTGTCTTTCTTCCGTGATTGCTTGAACAAAATTTTGTTTGTTGATCGAAGTAATGGTGATTGGTGGTTGCGATTTGCTCAAAATTTCTGGAAATAGAAACGAGAACATTTCAAATATTTATGTTAGAAAATCAGAGCTAATCAAAATAGCATCGGACCAAACACTAATTTTATTGGCAAGAGGTGTAAGTCATACATTGATTAACGGTCAGCTTGAACCCAGCCATGTTTTGAGGTCGGAGTCCAATATTGAAATGAATACAATGGCTTATGTAACCCCAAGAAAAAAATGATCTAACATTTTGCGGCGTGTATATAATTACTGTAAATTTATTTATATTTTATGCTGAAAACATCAATGCATCCTGTCCCAAATATATCCACTCAACCTTGGTGCGTTTCGTCATAAATAATTCATTCATCGACATAACGTGTGATATTGCGGAAAACAATCGGATTGATACACGTTAAGAGAGACATAATAAGTTTGAAGGTAAAATATTAACTTCTGATTGGTTTTACAATATTACAGTAAACTTCATTATTACGAGCATCGATATCACGAGCACTCATCTTATTTCTAGAAGTTTTTGAAGTCCCGTCAATATATGTTCTTAATTGTGCATAATTTTCAACCAACAAACAAATACCTCGTTATTACGACGACCATGTTTATCTCGAACATTTAGTCCGTTCCGATGGCAGCTCGAGATAGCGAAGTGTTACTGTATTCTATATAATCTATTAATTTGTCAAAAAGAAAACAAGCGCCGCTATGATTTGCGATGATCGATGCCGGACATCTCACTGTAAAGATTATCAGTGATTTGATTACAGAAATTCAAACAACTAAGCCTAGTTTGCGCGTATCGTCTGTCTGGTCAAAGTAAATTGATAATCTACGTTGTTACAACCCCTTCTTCAATTCCCAGTCAGAGCAATGTCACACAAAACCGTCTCGTGCTTATTTTGTTTCTGATGTCATACAGCGAACAAATTAAGCAAGTCATTTTACACGTGGTATTAATTCTAACACGTTTCCTTGTCATATTTTACGCTTAACAAATACTGGCTCATTATCAAATGGATGGCTGGAATCCTATTACAGCTGTTTAAGATGACAAGGCAATTATTTCAACATTGTAATTTCATTAACGGATAATTGCTAATTGTAGACTTTTGCCATTAACTAAGTAAATACGTTCGGTATAAATTGCTCTGATGTTCTGATTTCCCGTACGATTAGATTGAGATATTGTATTAAAACGATACAAACAGAAAATAATCAGAGATATTGTATGAAATTTGACGCGATGAATAATTCAAACATTTTTTTTGTTGCAAAACACTGAAACTATTTCCTAATTGACCACATATGGATTGATACGTGGGTCTCTATCATGCACTTCCATGCCGACATCCACATACGTATACGATTAGGCATACAATAATTTAAATTCAAGAGGGTGTCCGCCGAGCCTGATCTATACGATATGCGACTAACTTATTTATAAAAAACACATTACTCTTCACATAACAGACAGACGGACGGACGGACGGACGGACGGACGGACGGATAAACCATCCACCATAGGCGGTCTAGTTCACTTCGAATGCGATTCTAGCGAGATAGTCTTTGAAATGCGAGACTTAAATCAGTTTAGCAAGTGGAAAATTTAATGGTAATATTAAAACAAATTAAGCCGGAACTCAGTCCCGTCTAATTTGGTAGCTGTAGAGAAAGAACATACAATACGAGTGTTTCCTTATGGTTAATTGATTATCGTCCCTGATTTAACAACGAAATAGAAAATAACAGAAAAACAGGCTTTTGGTTCCGTCAAGCAATTATCGGCGCTGATGTTACGTATCATTGCACAGTAAAATCCCAGAGTATTTTTTTCCGATTATTTTTGATTATCGAAGAGAAAAGATGCGACTTGAAAACTCGTCCGATTTTCTGAGAATTCCGGTTTTCAGAGAGTCCGGTATTAAGAGGTTTACTGTAACATATTGTAGGCAACAACACTGCAAGTCGATGGCGCGGCATCAGTTCCATGTATTTAGTGTCCTGTACACTGTGAAGTTCATTGTACTCGTGTCATATCGCGATATCAATTGTCACTTACAAATGCTTTCAAATCCCCAAAGATTAAGACCTGATTCCATTCAACAGCAAAACAAACAAATGGTACTAGCGAGCCTTGTAGGATTATAAATCGAGCTAATATTGCATTACAGTGTTATCTGCTGTAATTCACCCGAGTCGAAACAAATATGCTAGACTTCCTACGTGCATTAAAGGGACTTGACTTCAGATTCACGACAGGAATTTGAAAAAAAATGAATGAAAACTTAAAAAAAATTTCTTTAAGGGCTAAGAGTCATTTACCAATATCATTTCTGTTGCTTTTTATTAATATGAAAATATAATACCGTAAAACATACTGTACTTTACTTTTAGTGCACGACCAATTGCATAAATATTTTATTCTTCAAGTATAAATACGTGTACAATGAAACACCTTCTTCGCACATCTGATACTGGACTTCCTGAAAACCAGGATCTCTCCGTATTTTTACCTAATACAGTGATTTGCTGATATATTTTCAAAATGCAAATCATTTTCAGAAAAACTGACCCGAACGACGTCGTACGTCATAACTTACACTTACGTTGTGCGGGCCACACCGCATTTGATCTGGTTCTGTAAAGCTGTATAATTTCATTGTATTTTATCGTTTACTGATGAAATTCTCCCATTTGGTGTAATATGTATAATTCTCAAGCACG
Source organism: Lutraria rhynchaena (assembly GCA_008271625.1). Classification (NCBI taxonomy): domain Eukaryota; kingdom Metazoa; phylum Mollusca; class Bivalvia; order Venerida; family Mactridae; genus Lutraria; species Lutraria rhynchaena. Next base: position 9,623,697 of record VIBL01000001.1, on the reverse strand, counting down.
GTTATGAACTCCAGAAAATAGTATATATCTTAAATCTCTCTACAGGAATTATAAGCTATTTCGGGACAACCCTCGTGCATGTATATTAATAAAAGTTCATGTATATTAATAAAAACATAAATAAGTGTTGCAGTAACTAATTATAGCATGTGAATCAATAATAATTCACCTTGAATTTACTTATTACTATAAATGCTTTCAACTAAAACAAGCTTTCATATGTGGATAGATAAACAAATTTAGTGCTTAGTCCCTTCAAGTCTCGGTGAAAAAAAAACCCAACCAAATTCATAAGTTTGTAAAAAGAAAGTTCACGAAGACTACCTGACTTTTATCTCAAAAGATGCTTTTGTTATCTTTGTTTGTTTTCACCTCCTTGATTTAGGTTTAGCTAAGACTCTAGGATCTGAGAGTAAATGTTTGTTGCTGTTGTTGTTGTACGTGATCCATATAAAACCAATTGTCTGTCTTATCAAGGAGTAGTATTCTAATCTATGGTGATGCATCATTAATCCCTTTTGTAAATGTTGTCTTCTTTTGTACGATATAAAAAGGTCCAAAAGCGACTGAGAATGACATGTCTCAATACAACCCATATATACCCAACTTGAAAAAAAAACTTACGTTCAAACCGGGAGTGGCGGTATTTTAGACAAAGACAAAATGTTTAGAATATAAGTAAGAACAGAATTCTGAGGGAAACATGTGCAAAAATCTCACTTTTTTTCAAAATTAGCAACAAACTGATAACCCTCACCCACCTAAAACACTTCCTAATTAATGTACAAATATTGGGGAACAATACACAACCTCCCAGAGGAATGACCCCAACGGTCTGCAATAAGCCGCAGATTTTTTAAAATTTGTTCGATGGGCAAAACTCACGCTTACCCCCTTGCGGAAAACACACACAAACAATTACGATCGAATAAAAAGACATACAACACAATCAACAATAAGAGTATATAACATGTTGATTGCTCTTGTCCTCATAAACCTATACCAAAATCAACAAAATGAGTTTTCCGATGAATGCATTGCGTAACATTCGGCATTTTTCCTAAATAAAAAAAAAACATAGATCGATTGAATAACAGCCACAGTATGTACGGCTCTGATGGTGAGATAAGTTTTTCTGAAAAATACTGAGAGTCTTTTATTTTACGTAAAAACCATTAAATAATAAAAAAGGTTCTTTACATATGGTTAAAACTGCTAAATACAATGTAATAAGAAAAAGCATCGAATTACTTCAAAGTAAAATTGGTATATTTCCTTTCTGACGTACATATTTTTTTAAATAAAAAACTTCGTATAATTGAGTTTTTTGGGGAAGATAGTTTACTGGGGAAGGTGGGGTTTTGTAGATGTTTTTTTCTAGGAACGTTTTCGTTTTTGAAGTCGCACGAATTCTTCGTGATGCCGAAATAAACCAATTGGGCATCAGAACAAAACACATGCCATCAGTGTTTAATAAGCAGCGTAGTTTGTCAACTCAAACCAGTCAATATTTGTTTTGCATTTTCGATTAAGTGTTTAATAAACATATCAACTGTTAATGGTGGCCAAAATGACAGATTAATGCTTTGAAATGCAAACACTTGTGAAACAATCGTGGCGTGTTTTATCTAAGACAGTGTTCTCTGGAATTTTAATGTTATTTGCACAAATTAGTTGAAAATTCGCATTCTGAAAAGTTGGGTGCAAAAGAAAAATAAAATAAAAAATACTAAATCCGGACCCAGTAATTTGTGCAGTACTACATTTTATAATAGTACAAGGATTATATGTTTTTGAAATTTTGGCTTTGCTGCAAAAGGCCCAACAAACAATCGAGCGGACAGATAAAACAAACGGAAATCCAACATCGATCTTGCGTTGTATGTCAGTCAGAGTGTCCAATAAATTCACGTATTTTTGAAGTGTTCTGATTGCGCATGCAATATCTGCTTCGATGTATTCTTCATATTCAGTTGGTGTATCCGCCATGGTTTATTTTATGCAATGTTATTTGGCAGATCATGCTGATGTGAATATAATACATCGTAGGAGTTGCAGTCGAATACTTTATGGTTCTGATGTCAGCTGATGCTTTAGAAATAACCTAAATTAACGTCGGATGTTGGTTTTGAATAACAACATCCGAATCCGGTGAGTAAGGTAAACATTGAACTGAGAATGATGTTCAATAACAGTTTTCTGTTTGTCATTGGTTTACTCAGCTGCTAATTGTTTGCACAAAAATTGGTTGCAAAATGCAATGAGATCCAGAAAGCACACGTAACTATGTTACGAATTATATATTTCTAAACACAGAACATGTATTACCTTAATTAGGTGCCGGCTTAATCAGATATAACGCGACCAAATAACGATTAGCGCTGACAATCACAGACTGTCAGGAATTAAAAATGCCCTTTTGAGACTAAAAGCCTTAATATGTATCCTGCTTACACCATCTACAGATTGATAATGTATCTCTAATTAGCGGGAGAAAAAATAAATGTATTTCTTATGTAGATTAAAATAATTATCCCAAAATGGCTCGGACATGTTGCAGGTAAGGCGGTAATAATGAGAATTATCACAACATCTTAGACCAATTTCACTTCGTTAACGAAAGTCAAGTTCTCAAGATATTGTTCCAAGATATCTTTAAATGTATTTCTAGACATTGAGATTTCTTAAACACATTCGTCATCTTCCAATTAATTTGATCAAGTCTAAAGGCATAGCTTGGAATATGGTTCGAAGGAGGTGTTGCTTTTTTTCTAGCTCGTCTGATTCTAGAAGAGATCGTCTCATTCAAATTAATGACTAATAAAATACACTAATGATCACGTAAAATTTCGCAGAATTCCAAAAAATCAAGCTTCATTCATTTAAGTAATTTTGTACGCTAAATGCATTTAAACCTGACTTTGCATAGGCATTAATGTCGGTGATATTTAATTTGAATGACGATATTGTTACAGGTAGATTTAAAAAATAACATTTCTGCCACGTGGGTAGCAATTATCTACAAGACTTAGTGATGCAGTACATATACTGATATTAAACATTAAATGACATTCATTTTATTTTTAATTGTAATTACCAGCAAGTTAAAAGAGTTTCCAGACTTCGAAAGTCTGGCGTTTTATAAAGTACATTTTCTTTATTTTTATATTCAGTAAAGTTTCAATAATACGACCATCCCAATATTACGACTACCATGTTATAACGACCATATATTTCCGGACCGGCTTCTAACATCCCCCCTATACCTCAACTTGATAATAACACTACGTCATTATTACGACCGAGTTTTCGGGCTAAAGGTGGTCTCATTTTCGAGGTTTAACTATGTTTTATATAATGCCACTTAGATTGCTGTGAAAAAGGATATGTGAGAACAGTGTTGTGTAAGTAACATCGGATGTATATATGATCATGAATTTCATCTCGTCTTTTTCAATGAAATAAGAATCTTATATATCACCGTGTCCTATTTTTCACTTGTATTGTTTTAATTAGTAAATTATACGCTGGTTCTGATTGTGATGGATATTTGAGACTACACGAGTACAGCTTAGGTATCATATATTACAGTTGCGGTTGAACAATATCTATTTGTGTTGCCAAATACGTACAAAACATGTCAGATATTATGTTCCTAACTGAAATAACATCTAAATATTGAACAAACAATATCATAATACATGTTCTGTGTTAATTACCATATCTGCAAGATAGTGTTTACGACGAATCTAGAAACATTTGAAAAAAGGAACAGTTATTTCTACATGGTTCGAAATTAATGACATCAACTACTCTATCGACTATAATTGAAAATATATTCAGATCCAGGAAAATTTAGAACTGTCACGTAAGATGGATGTCACTTAGTGCCCTTGCTCGTCCTCGAATGAAGATGTAGCTGTGTTGGGAAAGCAGGGTTCGGGGAAATCTTTTATACATATACGTCTTGGCAAAGGGTAGCTTGTTTTGAGCCTTAAACGTTCGCTTCCCCTTGTTTTTAAATCAACATGTTTTACGTCTGTTCAAAGCCTCTGTCTGAATGCATACCATAAGCAAGACTTTTTTACTTAAAAAACTGTTATCTTAGCTATGCCTTTGAAACGGTTCCTAGAATTCTCTTTCAGTCATCCAGCAGGAATTGTGGGCTCAATTGCATTTGGGTTGTCCAGCATTTGGCATATTCTACGCCTTGTTTGAATATAGTGTATCTACGTAGGCTATTGACGATTGTAATTCTGTCTACAGGTCTAAAATCTGTCATGACTATACATCTCATTGTGGTTGCTTGTGTACACAGACCCGGATGCTGATCAGAAACGACTGACTGACAATTATCAGATTAAAACACTTCCATGAAAGTCTCATGTTCTTGAAATCTACTCGACTGATTAAACAGACTTCGTTATGAGAAATCAACAATCAAGGTTGATGAAAAATCGAACAGACAGCTAGGCTGGGAGTCTGCTGTAAAATTCTAAAGTTATAAAAGTGCGCAATTAAGTTTGTTCATCATACATTCTTTTCACTTCACGGTTGACTTGCATTTGTAACACTTTCATTGCTGAATTGTTTAATTGGAACGCTCGGCTTACACATCAGAAAAAGCGTACATTTATAGTTTCAGGCACTGTATCATTAGCAAGCCGTGTAGATTCCATTTGAATTATTTTTAACTGTTTTTTATATTTTAGAATGGAGTTTATGTGTTCTAGAAAAAATCATCAAGTGGGCTACACAAGACGCATGTATCGCCTCGAAATTACTAAAATGGGAATATGTGTCAGTGGGGTTTTGACACGTCTCCTTTATCAATTTTTCCAATTTAGGATTTATCAATAAACAGTATTGTTCAAATACATTGCGGTTATTATTTTTTATTGAATTAACAGCATTTGTTGATGGTATTTTAGATGAGGCCACTGACTCTAACACTGCCCTGGTTCCCGACTCATTATTAACTTAATTCCAGTATAAACTGCTCACTTTCTCCTATTTTATCAAGGATCTAAGCAAACACAAATTTGATAAATGACAATGTGGCGGGGATCATATATTGTAGCTTATTTAAGTTTCTTATAATATAAAAATACGAATCCATTCAATTGAAGAATATTTAAGCAGTATCATGAAAATAAATCGGAAATATCTCTCATTGTCCTTAAAACACTGTTTTAAGTATGAGAAGCCGAACAACTTTACAAATAGTAGTTTATCATTATTTGTCAAAATATTTGCTTCAAAGCCTCTTGTACACAGTAGAACTTTGTTGTTTGTTTCTCCGAACAACAAGCGTTTAATCCACCCGATAAAATAATTCCTATGTAATGTTCTATTAAGCATGATGAATGGCGTTAAATACCAGAATTCCAATTTTTTATGATTAATTATACACGCAAAGTACAAAGTCGTGATAGTTCGAAAAGAAGGGTATTAAAATTTAGGGAGGTCAACAAAGAATATTTTAGTGTCAGCAATGCCGTTAATACTTTAGTCATTTTGATGAATGGTGTCCTGTTTTGAAATTTTCACTAATCATTAGGCTATAAAAAATTGCGTCCGGTTACCAGACCGATACTATTTTTGACGCCGATCCTAAAGTGTCTGATAGCAAAACCAAAAGTATCTGGGAATGAATCGTACCTCCAATGTACGCAACATTTTTTTTTTGAAAACGAACAATGGAAAAGAAAAGTTTTACGACCTATCAGGACAATTTTGTTTGGTCAAGTAGTCGTAATTATAACTTTTTTTCTCCAGGCTTACGCTATGTCATTGAACAAACGAAGGAGGTGAATGATTAATTATTATATGAAAAAAAAATGCTGTTGAATATTTTCACTTGGATTTAACGTCGCATCAACAGCCAGTGTCATTTGGAGAACTTTCCTGCTTTTAGAAGGAAGACCTTTGGCGAACACCTGGGTATGACCATCGACTTTCCATAAGCTAGCTGGACATTTTCCACACATTTAAAATTTGGTCCCAGATGGGATTCCTACCCACGGCGGTGAGGGGCTAAAGATTACTAGTCAGGGACGGAAGTCCCTAGTTTTTTTTATCCATTCACACTATTGGTCATAGAAATTATTGTGGTATAGCGTGTTTATTAAATGGACGAGACATAAATTAATAGCAATTACTGTGCTAACTATACTAAACCAAAAGAGGAAGATCTTCGTATATCGAATTTGAGTTATTATTGTTGTTCATAAAGTCGTACCACATACAACATATGTATATACATGTATATTTTATCATTTCTTGTTCAATAGGAGAGCATTGAGGCAACATATGTGAACAACATATTAAAATACATATATACACAGATGCATTGAAACATACATACGTAACAAGTTGACTAAGAATTGGTATAATCTTACATTGGTGTTAATTTCCAAATATACACGACTAAAGTATAAGCAGAGCGGGTGGACAAAAAAAGAAAATTATATAATAAAATTAATGTCTTACGTACAAATGGTGCCATTTACACAACAGATAGTTGAGCTTAAAACAAGGTTAGCGTCTGTAAAGATACAGATATTTTTGTCCCACAAAGAAACATTTAAACGGAAGGTGGTGTTTGTATTTGATGTTTTCCGTTCATTTTTATTATACATTTATTTTTATCATATCTTTTTAAAGTTTTTGTTCACAGTGGATCAAATCATACGTGTACACTTACGTCTGTCTCATTTGGGATACATACATTTACAATGATGTGAAAATTGCTTAGTTGTTCTCAACATCTCATAGGTTTTGTTAGTGATCACGTTTGTTCGTTTGTCTGTTTACGTGTTTCATACTATTATAGTTTTTGAAGACACGGCTTAAATAAAATTTCTTCGCAGAAGAACGTTGTATTGAGATACAGTCAAACCTGATAACAAAGGCCATCCTTGGGACAGACAAAATGTGGCCTTTATTCGGAGGTCAGTTTGTCCTATATAATCAATGACAATTTTCAAAGAATGCCCTTCATTCACAGGGTGGTCTTTATTCGTTGGTGGCCGCAAACACAAGTTTGATTTTACTATCATGCACTCTTCTTCGGATAAAAAATCGGATTCAAATGATCCCACGTAAGATTTGTTAGAAATGAATACCGTATCATTGTAAAGGAATGACACGTATTTTGACATTCGCTTCAATGACTCAAACGCGCAATTTAAACAGCCTCTTGTCAGAATGATCCTTAAAACAGCTTGGTATCTCCATCCATCTTACGCGTGGATTTAAATACAAATACACTTAATGTTTCACAAGCAGTGGAAATCATCTCATATCGGAGCCCTATATCAGATATGGTTGTTAGCGATAAGAGAATTAAATGCATAAAACTCTCTATTGTTTACATAACATTCCTCATGTCCCAAGATCTCTGTTTTAAGTTGTACGATCTTGAGCAGAGAAAGTAAAGTTCGGTTAAGGATACACGCGAACATGTTATGGCGAAAATATATAAGTTAACATCAAATTTCCTCGTAAAACAATTTAGGCAAATTAAAAGCCTGTAAAGAAAGCATCGGAGAAACATTTCGTGCCCAAGTTTACAGAGAAACTAGAAAACATAGAATATTTGAATTTGAAAGTGGAAAAATTTAAACACTGTTGTTTGTTATTTGATATCTATGTTATTTTCCTCGCTGTATTTCAAATGTTTTTTTATTCCATGAACTTAATATTACAGAATGCGTGTTCATTGACTAACCCATACCTGAGGAAACACAAGACAGTCTCCCGAGATAGCATTCATGTACCGTATTAAAAATTTAACCATCCAATGAAAAATACGGGATTATTGTTGATTTATTTTTTTTTGTGTGTTTTACTTCACAGGATATTTCTTGCCAAACTATGTTGTCGAATTGAAAACAGAATCTAATAATAAAATGTCTAATTCAAAATCAACATTAAAGTGGCATAGTGCGTGTTCGTTTTGAATTTCTGAGAAGAATTCCACAGTAAAAAACTCGATAATGAGACCACCTTCGGGTTCTGATAAATCGGTCGTAATAATGAGGTGGTCTCATTATCAAGTTGCAATATAGGGGAGTTATTAAAGGAAGGTCTGAAAATAAATGGTCGTTATAACAAGGTAGTTGTAATATTTAAGTGGCCGCTATATGAGGTTTTACTGTATGCAGAAGTCAGTGGAAGTAGGTCCTAGGTGGATGTATGGTATATTTAGGATCGCTATGCAGATGTGTAAAATGGCAGCGGCTATTAGATATAACTAATTATGGATAATATTTGTATGATGAGTCTAAACTACCCTTTATGTTGATTTACGTATGGAAGACTGAAAAGATTACAGATCAATGTCGACAAATTCCTAATAAGGCGAACACACATATACCTGGTGTCCACCAACAACTCTCCCCCCCCCCACCCCCACCTCCTTAAATATAGGGTCGGTAAGTCGGCAGAACGTTTGGAATAAATTCTTGGTAAATTTTAGAAGTTAAGTTCATATGGAAATAAAAATAGTCGAGAAGGTCTTGGGTCGGCAGATAAAATAGGATTGGTCTTTTTAGCGGAAACTGAGAACATTGTTTAACGATGGCACGATTAGAAAATAATGTGTTTACAGACATTTTTTTCTTTCAATTTGGAAATGAAAAAAAATCCACACAGAACTCTAGAGAGGAATGATAAAACAAAGATGAGAAATCTGACATTAAAAAGATTAAGTAGGTGGGTAGTGTTATGTATATTTTTGTTCATATTACGAAATACCAGAAGTATCATTGCTTCGAATTATTACGTTCACGCATTTGAATTAATCCGATGATAGTCATCTAAGTTTAAGTCATACTTTTAGAATTAAGTTACATTCATAGTTATTGTTAAACCATATGTGCTCCCGAATAAAAGATTTGAAAGTGTACATAAATCACTATATTAGCGAAATATCTTAAAATAATCAGATTATTACCGGTGTGGAATAGTTATATTTACGATACAAATAATCCAATCGGGGATTTATAATTATGTTTCGTCCGCGCCAAACACGCGCCTTGAGTGAAATCGGAGTGACGCCTTGCTGACGATTTCCCCATAAAATATTAATGTATCTGGTCTATTGTTCTAAGCCATTAGTCAAGTTACTTAAATGGTATGCAAAAAGACCAGGTCGGAATTTAAGCCGTTTTCAGCGATCGAATATTTCATGATTTGAAATATTGTTTTATAAATTAGACTTTACAATCCAACAAAAATGCTGACGACAGCCACACTATGGCAGAATAAGCCGATATATTCTCTTACAACTGATGAACAACATTATCACAGTTCTTTGCTGTTATTTATAATTGCTTACTAGTATTTTATGTCTCGTTTAAATTTGAAGTTGAAGAATAAAAGGAAGAGTAACTATTCAAGTCGTGATTTTTTTACGGCCGTCGCATTATGTTGCCAAGATTGACTTAATTGAAGCACATACAGGCTCTATTATAAGTAATCGCATAAAATGATGAAGAGAGAAAGGAAATCGAAAAAAGGGAGCGGGGAGGTTGAGAGAGAGAGAGAGGGGGAGATATATAAGGAGAGAGAGAGGGACAGGAAAGGAAAATGGGAGCGGGGAGGTTGAGAGAGAGAGAGGGAAAAGAGAAAAACAGGAGAGGGAGGGAGGGAGGGAGGGAGGAGAAAGAGAAAGACGGGAGCGGGAAGGGGACAAGCACCACAATTTTTTCATCCGGTTCAACTTTACTGTCAAAATAAATCACGTGTACTTTTAATTAATAACCGTCTCGTTCAGTACATCAAACCTAACATTAAACTAAGTAGCGCCCCTAAAATGATTTATTAGTAAGCTGGCAGTTTAATGATAATTCAAATCAACATATTCCAAGAAACATTTCATATTAACGGATAATTATTTCTATTAATTAATCACATAGATGTCAGTAATAGGAACTTTCTGACTTTTAACTTTGGTAAACTGAGACTTGATACACATAAATGTGGATAATCGTAATTAAATTCTAGTAATTTAGATGAAATTCCAGTTAATTGCAGATCCAATATAGAAACATAAGCTTACTTTATTGAATTTTTAAAATCAACTTAGCTAAGTAAAGTCATAGAAACTTATGCCTCTAATACGACACAAAAGACTGGCGCACTGCTTTATCCATTATTCCAACATTTTTACAAAGTACAGTCAAATCTGTGAACAAAGACAACCTAAAGAAAGACGAAATGAGGCCTTTATTGACAGATGACCTTCATTTGGAGGTCAGTATGTTCTAAATAATCATTGACGGTTTTTCAATGAATGACCTTTATTCACTGGGTGGTCTTCATTCGGAAGTGACCACAAACACAAGTTTGACTGTATACTCTTACATTACAGGATATCATAATATTAATACATACGCGTCCATTTGGGTTTTTTTGGTCAGAAAACAGGTGGAAAAAAAGGCCTGACTTCAAATTTAATTGTTTTTACATCCATTTGAGTAGGCAATAATAGTCATGTCATTGTTAGAACGAAAATATGAACTTTAATCACCTTGAAAAATAAATCACACATGCGTACATAAAATATACTAGAACGGTTTTTGAAATTTAGCACAAAACGCCAAATATCACTGATAACAACTTCAAGTCAAAAAGCACCATTCTATTAGCAATGATATTTGATTTATTCATACAAAGGCGCCGGTCACATTTGTCATATCAGAAAGTTTGTAAGGCTGTATTTTACAGTCAATTGACACGAGACTATCGTAGACATCGCCTTGAATTGGTCCGCATTATATCATACCCTTGCGAAAGAAAGACAAGCTGGCAATTACTGCGTCGCAATAAAATCATAACTTAATTGTGGTTTAGTCGTACATTAGCGACACAGCCATTAGTCTGTACATTTTAAAACTGAATTTTCACGTTAAACATTTTCATATTTAATCACATATGCTCGTATTTCTCTTTCAACAAGCCCTTGGTGTTAATATCAATATCCTGTACTCAGTGTTTTATATTTTGACACCTGATGTATCTGCCATATTTTAGAAAAATAATAGTCATCATTTCCACACAAAAAGTTAGATGAAAGCCCGAAGCTTTAACGGCTTTGAGCGTTTATGAATAACTTAGTTTTCTAGTTTCTGCAAGTTGCGATGACAGCAGTGAAACTTGCATAAATCTGTACAAATATATACCTTGAGTGTTAAGAATTATTTATAATGATAACAGGGTAAAATCTGGTTAATTTACTTGTCTGTTTCTCTAGGCGCACATATGCCGTCACCTGATTTAAAAGGAAAATGATATTCCTACAAAATAAAATGTGGAAAGTAAGCTCGTTAAAGTATGTCTGAAAACTATCTTTACAAGACAAAAGCGTCGCACCTAACTGATTTCTATGGAGGCTATTCAGCCTTGGAAACTTAACAATTCATACTTCGGAATTATGTAGCTAAGATATGACGTACACGACACGTTTTATGCCGTACATCACGACGTTCGAGAATGGGACTGCATCAATTAACACTCTCAGGTTGACAACTGCATGCTTGACTTTTTCATTTATACGCGGTTAACATTTGTAGACGATTTTGCAACTTCCATGTATGGCAATTTCACGGGAATAGCCGAAGATTAAAAGGTAGGAGTCAATTTTCACGAGCCGAAAATAAAGAGAGGTAACTCTTACGATATAAATGCGGTAAGTACAGAAAGATTTCTTATTTAATAAAACATTTGTTTATCACATATTACAACTGCATTCGTTGACTTTGAATGTAGTATAATTTTGTTATGATGCATTCTAGCATAAGATATTCAAGCAATGCACAGGTGGTAAGATATCGTTATACCGAAAGTGAGCGGACAATTACGTTTATTTACGATGGCGTAGTGGGCGGGGAAATGTGCGGAGCTTATATATCTACAATTCAAACGTGTGAAGCTGGATTATGCTGAGCCGAATCTTGATGGTCGGAAAATGCAAAGTGGCGCGCGTTAAGTGAGAAAGCGTTCTGTTCTGCCGGCGTACACCACAAACAATGAATATCCTGCATGTCAGGATGAACACATGGTATTGCCACTCAGATAAAACCAGTAAACATTTTATAGTCTAACAAAATGTATTTTGTTGAAATACGTGTTTACATTGTTACATCGGCAAACTGGATTCACGAAATGTATCTCTGGTGTTTACAAAAGAAGAAATACAAATGTATTTTGTCCGAAAACAAACTGTTCAACTCAGATCAGCATTGCTGGATTTTTGGCAACGAATAGCCTCCATAGTTTTCAACATGAAGTAAATGTACTTGTCATGTTTTTGACGAATCATGGGTGTATACCAGGTATCACCAATAAGTATTAATGTATCATGGGATTTATTTTTCAAGCTTTACGATACGATACGATACAGTACACATATTTCGCTTATTACATATAAATATGTACAAATGAGGTGACGGAGAAGCAATACTTATGAACTAAAATAACATATACTGCGGCCGGTCACCCTTCCACAAGGAGCTTCTCCACATATGAAGGAAAATCGACATTTTTGTCAAATTTTCATAGAAGTGTATAACCTGCCTCGACCTGTATTTGAACCCGGATCGCCGGGTTACAAGTCCAGCGTACTGACCACTGGATCATGGTCGCGGCCAATTCTGTTTGGTTTGTCAGAAACCAAAGATCAATGCGCCATACAGGCGATCAGTCATTACACGCATTCTGTTGTTACTAACAACTCATGTGTGTACGTTTGATTTGGTATTTTGCTTGCTGCTGTTGGAGACAATATTCAGGCTTTTACTTTTGAGCTTGATTATTTCAGCTAAGACCTGACGTGCTACTATGTCCTAAGAAACTTAGATATTATTTTTCTGCAGAATCCATTAACCGGTTTGGGAGGGGGTAGCGTGACGGACGGACGGACGGACAGACAGAGAAAACCAATCAATTTGCCAGCAAGACAAACAGAAAATCTCATTGCTACGTGACAATTGCACAGTAAATACATATCTCGTCGGCATGCGTTTGTATATACAACGAATTTATAACCATTAAAAAATTAATGAATTTTATCTTGTATCAGATAATTGGGGATCTAAAAGCAACAATTACTCCGATTACAGCTTGTTATTTAGAACGGAAGTTATTTTCGGCGAATAGAGCTCTCCACTGAGCTGTTTAGAAAACTTTTGTGAATACAGCTCCCAGGGGGAGTTATATTCAAATGGATCCCTATAAGGTGTGACAATGTGCGTGTGTTTTATCTGGCGCCACGTATTTCCATTTTTTGAACGGAAAGTAGAGATGACTGCTATAAATTTTCTTTTGATCTCGACGACAAAGACCGGGCTTTCTGTAAGCAATCGGTTCTGGTGAATTAAAGAATTTCGATGGCTGTAAAAAGTACCTATGTGTATATAATTGACTTTTACGAAATTACGAAACCTTACATGTGTGTGTTTACGCAGCTTTCCATGCCCCGTTTTCCTCACATGGATAATTTCAACAGATCCTGGAATTAATAAACACCAAACTTTATCACAGTTCTATTGCGTCATCCATGCAGTTAACATACGTATGTACGGTTTTGTGTATAGCTTGTGAGGTTATTTCATTATTATGTATATCTCCCGTACTGTTCTCCGTGGATTTCGTTTCCACGCCGTGGTTATAGCGAATATTCATTCGACGGCACTTCCACATTGTTCTTTATTACAGAAGAGTAAATACGACCTACACGGGGTAGTAGGTTCGTTTTTTGGCTCTCTGTGTTTTGTCGCTGCATGCTCGGTTTAGATTTGAACCGCGGTCTATCTGGGTGTAAAGAATTTCGATGAATCATTTGTTTTGAGTTTGAGATCCATAGTGAAAATTTAATGGTGTAAGTTTATATTCATGATTTCATGCACAAAAAATGTATTATCATCAGTATGTTGCTTCCGGTATCCTGAATCATGCTAACATCTTTTCGCAAGCTTAGTCTCTACAATTATTTCGTTGTCTCTCACGCGAAATACACTTTTTTATTCTATATCTGATAAGCCAACCAATATGAATATTCGTAAATTCGACTGGAGATGATTTTAACTGAGCCAAACTCTACATGCAGTAGATCGCCCGATCATTGATCAAAAAGTGGCAAATTTGAGGCCCGGTCGGATCACACTCTACCCAGTAAATGCCTAAATAACAACCAAGATGTATTCAAATACAAGAATATGACAAAATTCCTCTTTCGCCGTATGTACAATATTTTGTATTGTATCAATACTAAATTTAAGGGAATAAATGATACCAAAATAACAAAATTATACCACAAATCCACTAACATCCCGGACTTCCCTTGTGTTTCTATCCATGATATTTTGACATAAAACATTACAGTGGAATTTCTCCAGATCGGCCATCTCTTGAACAACGACATGATTTCTCTCACTTTACAATTCAACTTTTACTTTAACCTGTCTAGAGCAACAATCTTTCAACAACAACATAATTTTGCTTCTTCCTATGGATGTTGTGTTGGAGAGGCTGTACTGTACTTTTCAGACTTTTTTTTGTTTTCCGCATTGATTTATGAACTTATAGCATACAAATTGGAAATACTGTCAGATTAAGGAGAGGGAAATTTGATAACACTGAAAATATAAACACATTGAAGTATTGTTTTACGCTGTGAATGAGTTTATAAAATAAAGTTGTTCATATTTACATGAGTGGTTACAACCAATCATAATTATATAAATACAAAACCTACAGCAGTTTCCTTTTCGTTATATGTATGTCTTTGTGCTTCATTAGACATTGTATCCTTTTTCAATAATTTTCGGTGGCCAGTTCACTTGACCAGTTTTCCCGGACTGTATACTAACCACTTGTAGCTTACCCTTCCTCAAGGAGCCGGCAACTTCTCCACATATGGAGGAAAATCGACAATTTTTTCCAATTTTCACGGAAGGGTATGACCTGCCGCGACGTGGATTTGAACCCGGATCGCCAGGTTACAAGTCCAGCGCACTAACCACTGGACCACGGTCGCGGACACACATTTTATCCTCAAGCCATTAAGTTTACATCATCATTTCGAAAGTTTTCACCGAGTCAGTGCGGAATTTATTTTCACAGATTTTTTTTATTATTTTCAGTACTTATCCGGAGGAGTGTTAGTCCAACTTCATGTCAAATACATGACATATATAATTATTTCATTTCAAAACTGAATCTTCACATTGACAGTACTTACACAGCATACGTGTACAATACAGTGTAATCTTTCCAGAGCGGCCTCTCTTAAGCAACAACCGATTTGAGCAGAGGAATGTCAGAGGATAACGTAAAGAAAGTTTTTATTTTAGTACGGAATCACGCATAATTCATCTATGTATTCTGATGTCAGAATATAAGAAAGTAAATATTATAATATTAATATTGCTTGTAAAATAGTTATCGTTAAACAGTATGACAAAATGTACAAATATATTATAAGTAGAAAAAAAAACACCTTGAAAAACGGTCAAAGTGAATTCGGATGAATAATGAATGATTGGATACATTTAAGTATTCACCCCCCCCCCGATATATTGTAATTTGGACAGAATGTAGAAATTGTTCAGTTCCCCCATTAACGCACTACTATATTTCATGAATGGGCACTAGAATTAACTAACTCGTATTTAGCTGCGAGTACGTATTCAGTAAATTGGTACGTGGTTCACGTGACACTGCCGTATCCCATACGGGACCAGACAAATTTCTAATAGGAGGAAGTTGTCCGGCCAGCTTACGGAAGATCGATGGTTCAATCCAAATGTACGTTGGAGCGCGAAATAAAAACGACCCTTGCTGTTGGAATGAAGCAAAAAATGCCAAACAAGAACCTTGTTGGATAGCTCCGTTTATGGTATCAGATAACAATTACAGACGTTTTGCACGTACACGCCCATGTGTGATGTAACTTTGCCGTTCTGGCGCACATTGGGTACGTGTATAACATTCACGTGATCTATTCGTGCTAAATGTAGCAACATGTTTCTAAATGGCTGTTAAAATGATGTTATTAGGTCGATTATTTTGTCATACTTTGTCACACTATCACAGTATACAGGCTCTAGATATGTGATTCCTTTCAGTCAAGCCTTTTTTAGCCGTGACAACCTTTCTCGGTTTTAAATTTCTCTTTGCGAGGTTACAAACACTGAAATTACTTTCTGAGATAAGGTTTGATCTAACAAAACGTGACTTTTTGTTTATGGCTTTACAATTTAAAGTAACAGTTTTGCCTTATTCGAAACAAACTGCATTACACACCTGCACCCAGTTGTATAAACTTTGGTTTAATTTAACCACTGGATTAAATTTAAGGTTAGGTTAAGAAGTTAACTAAAAGTTAACTTTAACCTAAAATTTAACCTTATCTAAGATTTAACCCAGTGGTTAGAACTAACCAATGTTTACAATTGGGCGCAGTTTGCGATTTTATTCCGTGCTTAATATGAATATGCTTAATATGCTTAGTTCATTAACGAACTATTTGATATCAAGCACATGTATGCTTTTTTAAAAACAAATATTGTAAGAAGCGTTTCTAAGTTGCGTTTTTACGTTATGCTACGCATGTGTCAATATATATCACCAGTTCTTTTGCTTCATTACATTGGAGTAAACAGGTCCATTTGACAAATCGCTGAACATGTGATTATGGATAAGATCAGGATTCCTAGAAAAAAAACGCATACAAAAAGTCCCATCTGCCCCATAATTCTACAAAACCCAACAACCCAAAACCCACCCTACACATAAGAACATACAACAGATTTAGGACATCACACAGTTTCCCGCGGACCCCACTATTGAATAGTTTGCAGCTAAGCAACTGATGGGGTTGAACTAGTTTTTTGGGGCCCAACTTCACACATATGACCGAGGGAACAAAAGAAAACATAAATAAAATAAAATAAAAAAATAAATAAAATTAATTATTAGATTATATTTTTCTTTATAAATTGGATTGATTCTGTATTTTTGCATCATTTAGCCGTGAGTTTTAATGGAATCCTCTTTTTTTCTTTAAAAAATTGACTACTCCCATGGACTTGAATGCTTGAAAGGGACAAAAGCTCAAAGGATTGTAATTGCTTTTGAAAAATCTCACGGTAAATTGTTTTCAATCATGGTAACCTAAAAACAGAGCCCAATATATGCCAGCTTCATTTTGAAGTAATAATTCTGGACAGTATGGGTACAATAATAAGCAATATGGAACAGATGCCCTTTATTAAATCTAAGGTGTTGATCAACACTCTTTTTAACAAGGACAAAAAAGAAATACAGTTGGAGACGATCGACCGCTTCCGACAAAAATCTCTAATCTGTAAGAATATATAATAAGAAAATGATTCCTAGAAAAAAATGCAAAACATTCCATCCTCTCTGGAAATACTACCTCCCTCGAAGTCCCGCAGCCGAAAACCCACCAAACACATTTGACCGTTCAACACATTTCTTTGTAGGTTAACGCGGTGGATATTTCATCCAGTGAATACTGGTTGGATACCAGAACACAAGGAACTGCCTTCGTCCGACGAATGAGTAAAAGAATGTGAATGATTTTTTTCGTTAAAAAGCTACGGGAGAAATATATGTTTTACCTGGGTACCAAACCTGTTACATTGCGACCGATAAACTTGCTCTGTACCAACAAATCCAACTGCGTGATGTATGATCGAAATTTAAGTCTTTTTTCGTAATATTAAGTCTTTTTATGGACTATTATTTTGTCCTTTTTTGATAAGTTTAAGGTCGCAACAACAGCCAAAGTCATATAACGACTTTTCCAGCTTTTTAACGGTGGATGAAGAACCATGGCGTACACCCGGATTAAACCACCGACCTTCGTAAAGCTGTCCAAACGGCTTCTTCACAGCGGTGATGGGGCTGGTAACTACCAGTTAGAGAATCCAGCCACTCTACCGCGGAAACTCCCGTGTATCATTTTTGTTTCAATAGCATTTGAGTTAAACATCTTTTTACTTTAAAATACAATGAAATGAATGCGTGAAAATGAAGTTGGAATATGCTATAGAATGCTCTTAATTGAGCATTTTAAAATATTAATAGTAAGGTTAAAACCAAAATAATACGCGTGAAAAAAATAATCGTCAAAGAGACATTTTTGTAAATTCACGTAAAAGCCATTTTCTAACATCAATCTGGAGTTTGAATATAATCAAAAGAGACAGAACTAGCTAAAAGTCAGTAGAAATCAAACTGCATTAATGACTAAAGTACAGTAAAACCTCGTTATCTCGAGGAATCAGTGAAACGGACTAACTGCTCGAGATAAACGCGGTGCTCGTAATAACGAGGTATTTGTTTGTTGGTTAAAAATTTCACACAACTAAGAACTAAAACTGACGGGACGTTTAAACCTCCTCGAGATAAGTCGGATGCTCGTGATATCGATGCTCGTAATAACGGAGTTTCACTGTATTAAGTATATAATAATTTACGTCCAGGAATAGTTTTTTCTCCTTATTTCTTTGTTCATTATTTAGTTGTCATCTGTAATTGTCTCCGCATCAAATCCATTATTTATTCATGGAGTTCAGATCATTTTAACAAGATGTAACCAGATAGGTTTGTCTCATTAGATGTAAGCAACCTTAATACAACACTGTTTGTCCGCTAAATTGGACTTTATTTGATCATCCAGAATCCGCTCAATGCAGTAAATGAGCATTTAATGTGAGAACGTATTGTAGAAGTAATGACAGATCAATTTACTTATAAAGAAATACTTACATACGAAAGAGTTTTAAAGAAATTGTTTTATGCGTTTGTTAATTTTAAACTTTCAATATTTAGTTCAGAAATCAGGGGTTTTTTTTATATTTTCACGGAACATTTTATATTTACCTTTTCTGTTTAAAGTCAGTCAATTATTTGTTTAAATTTGGTTTAAATGTAAGATTTGTATTTATATTTTATCAAAATATCTGACATATCTCGTTTCTAAACTGTAAAGTTAATAACCTATAAATATTGTCTAATTGTCCATACCAAAAATATCGCTTACAATAAAAAAAACAACAATCAAAATCACTTACCTTGTCAGAATAGTCTAGAAAATCAACTACACTAGCTGTCTTTAGTAAACGGCTAAACTGTTTAAGTTTCCATTACGCTAGAGCCTTCATAATTCTTGAACGTTACGACTGAGCTTCCGTATTAATACACTGACGACCAATACCTTAGCCCGGCTGATATATAATCCGTCCATCCCACGCGACACCGCTGCCATCTTGCTATTGGATCCTCTATATACATGTCCTAATCATTCATTCCGATATAATTATACGTACGTTACTTCGCTGGTATTTTTAAATCAATGGAAGGGGTGATGGATTCGGGAAACAAGTTTATTCAAAGATCATTTCAATTCAGAAGCTGTCGGTTTGCTGTCATATTTAGTTACACCGCCGTATATCGTCCTTTTCATGCCCAATCGTTTAATTAAACAACTGTGTTTTCTGTAGTTTTTAAGTAGTTGGGTTAAAAGCACGGCTCTATAATGCTTAAATTATCACCTAAAATACCGTAAAAAAGACAATAGAGATTTGCTACTAGCGTCAGTCATCAAACGTAAGTACAGAAATGTAGAAGTGAATAAATTTCATACACCTGGCACTAGTTCAAAGTATTTTGAGCAGCATATACACAACGAAGCCACGTGTGGTTTTTGGGGGCTATTTTAAAACGTTGAACAAAAATTGTTGCTTAAAAATTCTTACACTTGCCATATTCACTTCAGACACGCTACATGACAATCCGTTGAGACTACATGACCCAAGGAATAGCCAGAGTCGTGTCTTGTAAGAATACAGATGACTGTATAAACTTTTATCAAATATTTATACTTCACTTAATATTGAAATATAAATAACAATCAATTTCGCGCGGGGCAGACAAGCATTCAATTCCGACAGCATAATGTATCAGTTACGTACTATAGAAATAACGTGTTTATAGGCCATGCTCTTTTAATTATTCATCGCTATTATCATAAGTTCATTTTCAAAGCAAACAACGATGCATTTATTTATTCATTTATTGACATTGAACAAATGTTACATTCGTTGAAAATGCGTCTGATTAGCCTAGTCCATAAAGCCCAAACCTCTTGATCATAAGATGGCAGAATCGAAACCCGGGTGAAGCTAAATTTCACCACGATATTTCACCATAGTATTTCACCTAAGGCATTTCACCATGATTATTTCATTACGATATTTCACCACGATATTTCACCTGCTAAATTTCACCACGACATTTCACCACAATATTTCACCTACGACATTTCACCGCAATATTTCACCAACAATATTTCATCCTTTTTCGTTTGCTTTCTACTTCTGAATTGGAATCTTTTGGACATAGGTAGAACGGCTTTGTAGGCCCACATTCGTTACAGAATACATTTGTCACAGATTTATTGATTTATTATGAATGTAAACTGTTATGAATGTGGTCTTACGTGGCTTTGTGACAAAAAAGTAATCCAGGGGCTCCGTTTGAGATAGTGTCTGGTCATACACTCATACATTATAGGATTTTATGATGGTGTATAAATTTTACTTCCTTAATGCAATTCATAAAAACAAAATCAAATCATGGTTCACCTAAAACTCACTGCGTCAATGTAAAACCAAAAATTGGGAAAGTTTTCCGTTTATAAAATAAACCAATATTTTCATCTTGTACTCAACGTTGTCTCTCATTGAGTATAATAGTGCTTGAACAAAATGAACGGAATGGGAAGAAATAACAAGATACTGATCGGGAATAAGAGAACACAAATCAACCGTTACCCTCCCATGAAAATTTGACAAAAATGTCGACTTCCATCCATACGTTGAGTAGTTGTCGGCTCCTTGTGGAAAGGTAAGTTAGTACTGGTTTGTATACAGTCCGGGAAAACTTGTTAAGTGAACCGGTCGCCGTATATAACTGTGAAATTGTTGAAAAACTGCGTTAAACCTAGTGAAAAAATGAACTGTGACCTCAAAAAAAAAACAAGAACCTAAAACAGAGAGCAGTGGCGTTAAACCATTCTATACCGCAATTAAAATAGAAACGGAAAGAAATTGAGAAATTCTTGACAATTGCGGATTGCACTGAAATAAACAAGTCTGTATAAAACAATACTTTTTACGCTTAGCACCGAGAAGTCACTATAAAACAAAATGATATTAGCAGATGTGCTATTATGAAGTTAATTACCGTACATATTTTTTCCTCATATGGCATATTTCGCGGTTCGAATCAAATCTAATTTTCGCTAATTTACTGCAGGATATATTCATTTTCCTTAACTATTTAATGCGCACGAAATTATTTTTGCGATTATTTTGATATGCCAGTATGGAGAACAGTAGATACATTCAAAACAAAAATTCCGATAAACGATATGATATAATCAAGTGTAGATTACATGCAAAGGATTTGTTTTTGTGTGGTAAAGAATGATATATGCTGTGAAAGAATTTATTGGCCGCGGCCGTGGTCCAGTGGTTAGTGCCCTGGACTATGACGCGGAGATCCGGGTTCGAATTCCGGTCGCGGCAGGTCATACCCTTCTATGACAATTTGACAAAAGTTTTCCTCATTATGTAGCTCCTTGTGGAAGTGTAAGTTAGTACTGGTTAGTATACAGTCCAGGAAAACTGGTTAGGTGAACCGGTCGCCGTATATAACAGAAAAATCGTTGAAAAACGGTGTAAAACCCTAATGACAATATGTCACATAAAACAAGCAAACAAACAAATCAAAGAATTTTTCTTACATACATTTATATGATGAAGATTCAGTATTTTCGATATTTCAGAATTCTAATAATAAACCTCATCCATAAGTCTTACGTCATTCATTTACGTGGTCAGATAAATACAAAGCAATTCGCATAACAAATTATATTTCATCAACTATTTATTGAGCATCTGATAAAAAATAGTGTTTATAACAAAAATAAAATACGATTAGCGTCATTACGTATTAATAATTGAAACAGAATCAGTCGAGATTTTATTGTTTTTGGACGATGTTCATGATAACACTAAAATGTGTGATGTACACAAATATCAAAGAGATAAAGAATACATAAAATAAAGATGGAAGTTTGACTGTCACCATTATGACACAATACTATTTACAAGAGGGTCATTTCCATTAATTCCTGTAATAACCTACACGTTCAAAGAAAGCTTTTCAAAGCGATCATTATGTTATTAAGTCAGGCTAGTATCTTAAATACATCTAAAATAAACAGCAGCATTGAACATTCAAATGGAAATCTTCGTAAATTACTTGATTATGTTTTGCAGGGTATCATTAAGCAAATTGGAAATATTTGAAAATATTTACTTCGCAGAAAATGTATGCAAGATATAGCTGATATCAATAAATATACGAGAGCTAATGACTGGTATTCATAGTTTGTTAATCGAGATTCCTCTCTGATATCTTATTTCACTAAAACTAATGTCTACTTTCACGTCCAAGTTTTAGAAGTACATTACAATTATGAGGCGTCCATAAGAATGATGAAACTAATCGCTGGAAATTATTGCAGAACATCCGATCGCTTTGCTGGTTTCAGTAAACATTTTCAGACTTGTTCTACAATACAGCCGCATAAAAACTAGAGAATTAATAGGATACAAACGCTGTATCTATTGCCAGCAATCATCTGAGCTGATACCATATTTTGAAAATGAAATTTCCAAGTATATACTGTTAAGTGCTAATTATACTTATACTTCAAATTATACTTCAGCAATCATCTGAACTGATACCATACTTTGAAAATGAAATTTCCAAGTAAATACTGTTAAGTGCTAATTATACTTATACTTCAAATTATACTTCAGCAATCATCTGAGCTGATACCATATTTTGAAAATGAAATTTCCAAGTAAATACTGCCAAGTGCTAATTATACTTATACTTCAAATTATACTTCAGCAATCTTCTGAGCTGATACCATATTTTGAAAATGAAATTTCCAAGTAAATACTTCCAAGTGCTAATTATACTTCAACACTACTGGCAGTGAAAACGTCGATATATATTAACGGTCCGGATTTGAAATTATTAAACCGGAAGTTGTCACCGTTTTTTGGTTAACGTGACTATAGAACGTTTCTTAACAACGATATACGCACAAAACGCATTAAACAAGATTGTCGGGATTGGAATAATGTGATTCGATTCGCATGTTGAAGTCAATAAATGGTGGTTTTGATAAAAACAGCACTTGCGATTAGGTAAACAATTAGCCTCGTAGTAGCTATACATAAAAGATATAGGTTTACCAAATTGTCTTGAATATTGAGGCAGGTCATACCCTTCTATGAAAATTTGACAAAAAAATGTCGATTTTTCTCCGTATGTGGAGAAGTTACCGGCTGCTTGTGGAAGGATAGTTAGTACTGGTTAGTACACAGTCCCGGAAATCTTGTTAGGTGAACCGGTCGCCGTTTATAATTGTAAAAAAAATGTAGAAAAACGGCGTTAAACCCAAGTGAGAATAAGTCACGTAAAACAAAAAAAATGAATCTTGCAAATAATCATTAGAACTTAAGGATTAGTCATCACTACACTAACGGAGTAGATATTATGTTTCATGTGTAATTATTGATCGTCACTGACCTTTCGATCACGTGGGGTTATACTTCCGGTCGCATCGGAGAAGACTTTCCGCGACATCGATAAAATTGTGCATGCAATTTCCGTTTTTTACAACGAAATGATGACATTTTGTATTTAATGTTTATTCTACAGATATTTGTCCTTCAATCCGAATTTTCTTTGATTTTTGTCCAAAGCAATGGAATAAAACATGATTTCTAACTGCATGAGGTTTGTGAATTACGCGAACTTTTGCAAAAACTTCCTTTCAAGTTAACTTCTTCGGTCTTGTTCATAGATGATTTATAGATTTAGAAGAATTTGAAGCATTAATCATGTTGAAGATAATGACAATTTCTATCCAGATTATATACCTGATATTGCCCCAAGATATTTAAAAAAATCGGGTATTAATAAGGACTATGTACTAAGTTGTATAGTGAATATTATAATTCTTTATCACTCCTTTCCATTTGGTCTAAAAAACTACATAAATTAAAAAAACACTGCGCAAAAGAATAAGTACTCGGTTCTCTATGACCTGTTTGAAATTACCGTAATACAAACGATAATGTCATTTTGTAGGATGCAACAAAGTTTTAAAACAATCACGTGCAAATGCTCTACGAGGACGCAACATCATTTTCGTTATTTTCCGTTTGCATTTTTACCCTCATCGTTTGAATGTTCGATAAATGTAAATGAATTTGCAGAAATCGCAGACGACCAAGCAAACTTTGTGATGCCATTAACGAACGCATTAATCGTAAAAACTGTTTTTTTTTCCGCACAAAAAAATAGGCTGAGTATCAATGGAAGTTTAAAACGAGTGAAAAATATGAAGTACTAGTGCTTAGTTTTATTATTTCAACCATTTTTTTGTATATTCACCAAGATGTTTTAATCATATAGCAAATATTATAAAGCACATCTTTGTGTCAATAACTTGCTATAGCGTAGGAGCATACTTAGACGAATGAATATTATTATCATGTTTCTATTACAGTGAAGCCTCTTTAGAGAGACCATCTCTTGAGCAACAACCTCCATTCAACAACAGCATGAATTCCCCCACTGTATGATTTAACTATTAATTTAACCTCTTTAGAGCAACAACCTCTCAACAACAACAACAACAACATAATTTTGCCTCTCCCAAAGGGTGTTGCACTGTACTTCAAATCTCTGACAAAACAAATAAGGAAGATATACAGATTGTTTAAATAAATAAAACATTCTCGTCATTATTTACCGGATTCCGACCTTCCTGAAAATTTACGTTTTGTTTATTGTTTTAAGTTGTTTATTTTATATCAATGTCGGACATAATAGAGTGGGTGGGTGGGTTACGGATATTGTAATCTGTGTGTTGCGTATGGCTTTTTTCCGGATATCCGATGTAGTACAAGCTTCTAGTATTTTAGTTCAACTTCTAAACAGTGACGGGTTTCTGCCGAGTTTCTTTGACCAGGACAGAAAATATGTAAAAGTCAATTCAACCAGTTTTATAGGAGAACACATAAAACAATTTTCGCACAGAAAAATTCACGCACTAAAAGTTCAAGAATGATTTTTTTATGAAAGAATAAAAACTCATGGTGCAACAAAGTCTTGACTCGAATCACGCGGCAGTCATTGAGTGGTGGAACAACCGTTAGAACATTCGTGTATGTCAAAAGAATTACAATGTTATTGACATAGAAAGCAGTGTTATGGAGAAACAACAACAAATTGTACAGGAAACATGAAATTACATTCGTAAGACAAACAATTGTTTTCTAACAAATTGTCTTTCAATTTGAAGATTGTACTTCTGGGGATTCGTACGCACGCTAGCATGGAAATCAGTCAAGATATTGGAAAAAATACATTGACTTGTTGGCTTTATTGCCGATTCAATCTATACTATCTTTTGTCAAGAGATGCTGAGAAAGTTGAAACATTTCGATTGAATGTTCATATTGCTATTCATTTAGTTGAAACTTTGCTCTAACATCATTACTATTTGTTGAAGGTTCAGAGCGACTTATTTGTATTACAAATATACCGGGATGCAATCACACTAAACCATTACAGACATAGAGAAGGTTAACCACAATGAAACTCAATCCAACGCGGGGGGGGCATATATTTTTCAACTTGCTTGTTTGGATTTAGTACCATTAAACAATCAATAATTTTCAGAATGATTCACCTCTCTAGTTTTCTGTGGCGCCTAATAACTTGTTGCACATTTCCAATTTTTCACACTTGTGAATCAGAAGAAGAAGCGGGTGACCATGGATGGTGTGGTTTCGTAAAAACAGCCGATGACCACAAGATATACCCTGTCTGGAATCATTGAGCTCGCTCAAATCTCAAGTGCCTGAGCTTACCAGGATGTGATGCTGTAAACGAATTAACATACCACGTCGTCGCTAAATACATTGTTACCAAATTATCTAATATTCTTACTCCTATAAATATAAACGTATGTTTTTAAAATTGCCGAGCTAATATTAGCATTATCTGGTAGCTTTGGTGAAGTCGAACACCTTCCAAGAAAGAATTCCTATTCTCGGTTGACATCCTGTTCGTATTGCTTGAGTGGTTTTGAATGAATTTTCGACCTAATCGCAACACGTGCTTCTTTGTAGATTTGTAAATCAAATCTAGAATTCTTCGAAACCCCGGTCGATTTTACATCTATTTTGTATCAAAACATACTTCGAACTTTTGAAGATAAAACTATGACATCGACAGGAATGGTCTCTCTCATGAATTACATAAATTGATTCTCAGGTGCATCAATGCCATGAAATTTTCAGACGAAAAAGTCTACGCTTGAATCTTATCTAGGGTAAACAGAATCGTCTTTGACCAGGGATGTGTTCAGTAATAAAATCTAGTAAAACATAAAAGTAATCACATTTAATTTCTCAAAATGCTGCTCCTTCGTTCTGAAAATCGGAACAAACAACGTAGAAAATCACACAAAAGCAAACAAGAATGACATAAAAGGCAATATTCATAACGTTATAGTCCATAACCAGCAAACTGTATACAAAATAACCTGATGTGGATTGTTATGGGAACTTCACACAGTTTGGGAATAAGTAGATATGGGTGAATATGAAGCGGGATGTAAACAGAAAATGTAGGAATGAAAATATAAAAGTGAAATGGGAACAATGTGTAAATTACTATTATGACATTGGCAAAGCAAAATTTGAAATTAAACCAATCAATTCAGCTTTTCATTACAATCATGTCAAGCTGTCTTGTATCAATCACCCCAGCGTAAAGGAAAGGAAAGAAATACTGATTTTATTAATAAATTACCTTTATTCGGAGGTCAGATTGTTCTAAATAATCCGAGTTCAAACCTCGGTCGCGGCAGGTCATACCTTTCTAATACATTTTGACAAAAACGTCGATTTTCCTCCATAGGTGG
The DNA here is from genome assembly GCA_008271625.1 of Lutraria rhynchaena. Taxonomy (NCBI): domain Eukaryota; kingdom Metazoa; phylum Mollusca; class Bivalvia; order Venerida; family Mactridae; genus Lutraria; species Lutraria rhynchaena. The sequence continues at coordinate 9,596,576 of VIBL01000001.1, read as the reverse complement.
AGAAGTTGCAGGCTCCTTGTGGAAAAGTAAGTTAATACTGGTCAGAATACAGTCCCGTGAAAAAAAGAAATAAGATCGCCATTGTCAGTCTTCACCAATCCATTAAATGCTTTGACTTGTCATATAACTAATTGTTATGATCGGGATTAATCATCTCTAAATTCAACATTCATTAAATAATAAAATGAATTTGTTCATTTTTGTACCACATCCTGATTAATTTAGTCAATTTCGTATCCTTGCAACTTAGATAGTTCAGATAGATGTTTCTCATGCATTTACATATACAGTGCAACCTCTCCAAAGCAACACCCTTTGGATGACGCGAAATTATGTTGTTGTTGAGTGGTTACCGCTCTAGAGAGGTTAAATACATTGTCAAGTCGTACAGTGAGGAAAAAGCATGCTGTTGTTGAAGAGAAGTTGTCGCTCAATAGAGGGCCGCTCTGAAGAGGTTGCAATGTATATGTATAAGATGTGAAACATTTTGATATACACAAAATACTGCACAATAACACCAAACAATTCTTCGTGTGATCAACAGATGTGATTATACTTAAATAACTTCATTGATCATCAAACAAAACGATACTGTCACGTGTTATATTGTTTATTTACCCGCCTTTAACGTCTTCCATGCAGATTGCAAAACAAATACTGTGATAATATATCTTGCCGATATTGAACTTAATTTGACAGACACGTTTATTCTGGATCAAAGTGGAAAAACACCTACATGATACTTGTAAACATATTGGTGCGAAGGATGCTATGTTCCCTTATATTATTAAAACTGTTATTGTTAGCATTTTTTCATTTATGTGTCCTACCTTATTAGCCTTATCAGCTTTGGCGAGAAAAGATAGTCATGTTTACGGTTACAATACGAAGAAACATATCCTTAATATAATGTACTTTAGAGGTGCGATTCGTGCAATAATATTGTTTGTACTATTGCGGATTTTGCCTTTAGAAATTTAAGGGTAGTCGCCAAAAGAATAGAGACGGTCGGGTAACTGTAACACGACTACTATTTCTGACCTAGTTTATACTAATTTATTTTATCTCGATTGCGAAACAAGCAATTTTCCTTATATTAATCACGCTCGAGTCCGCTTCCTGGACACTGCAGCATTGCTAAGTCCGAAAAATGGGATTGTGAAGTTCATGAACGAAGCCTGTCGAAGCCGGGATTCAAACTCAGGACCTTCGGATCAGAGGACAGACGTTCTACCTCTCGACCACGATGCCTCCCATTTTAATTTTGTATAGCTGTTGATGAGTGAACTAGGCTAATTGTTTTGTAGAACGAATGCTTTGTGTGTGGCGATAGTAGAAGGCTAGATATGATACATTGTGGTTAGTTTGTGTGTTATTGGGATGTTTAGTTAATTTCAATGTAGAAAAATGACTGTATAATGCTCTCATGGGAAAAAAATAATTTTACAGAAATAATAATACGTAATGATGCCGGATATTTTGTGATAACTATAGAGTGCGGTGGTATCAAAGACGTTGTGCTGTCTCAAACATGAAGTGGCATTGTCTCACCTTTGCAAGTGCATTTTTTTAATGATATTTCTGAGTGTCAAAAGATTATTCCTTTCAGATGACAACCGTTTTGATTTTTAAACTCAAAAACATTGATAACAAAATAGTTGAATATTGAATAGATTCAATTTAAAAGTGTAACGTGAATATTTTTTGAGAAATGTTACACGAAAATACATGGAAACCATTTATCATGTTAAAAACATATCTTCAAATTGCTCGTAAAATCCACTTGAATAAGGCAATAGGTCAAGTTCTGAGAAGTTAGTTTAAAAAAAAATGGAAGCATAAAAAGTGCATTTATTTAATTAAAAAAAAAACAGAAACAATGCGATTGTATAAAATAACAAGCAGTCTTGATTATACACCATAACTTTTCTAGAATATTTCGCTTAATAAGCATAGAAACTCTTTTCATTTCAGCAATATAACTACGAAGCGTAAAATAAGCTTTTTGTAATAAAAAGGTTAATATCCTGCAGTTTCTTTAATAGTATTGTGCACTTTGGATTGAACTCGAGAGCGAAATTCTCTTGCCTGATTCGAATTTTATGAAAACTTTATTTTTCATTCAGGGATTTGGTTACATGTAACACTATTTAGAAATCAGGAACACGTATTCATAAACAATTAATGTAACATTTATGGGACGTCCACACATAAAAGACAACACGTTTCATTGGGTTCTCTTCTAAGACTGTTTCATTATTAAATAATTGATTTAACGACACGCACAAAAATCTTATACATTCATCGAAATGCTATGTTCTTGTTAATGTGATACATGATTAACTACATACACACACTAATGATTATGTCTGGGAAGTATCAGTAGATTCCCAAACTGTAAAGAGTTGTTATGGTGGGGAATTTGTCCCTATTGTGCGAAGGACAGTAGATCAGATTTGTACAGTTGATACACCTCGGTCAATTCCGTGCCTCCATCTAACGGAGGTGGTCCAGACGTGCCGAAAGACAATGGTCAGCGCTACAGGGTGGGGGGGTCATTCTGTAGTTACAACATTTTCACACATTTGGTTTGCAACAGGAAACCGTATACAATATGCGAATCGAAAGTGAGGAATATGCGTACTTCACGTAAAATTTCACATTCAATGGCCTTATTGAGAATGAATGAATCTTACCAGCCATATTTGGATTTGTCAACTAATGTTCAAATTGAGAAGAGAAAAGGTTTCAATACTGTGAAACGCATGTAGTCAAAATGGCATCTCATTTGTAAAGAAAGTCCTTGGTTTTAAATGGATTGCTTTAAAATTTGAAAAATATACTCTTGGGTTTCCGTATGCATGGCAGCACTGACATCTTCAGACTTAGATAGTTCGAAAGAAAACCATTTGTTGTTGACATTGTTCAGAAATTGCATCCACTTCACGATTGCACATATTGAGATATTAGATTACAGCTAGAAATCAGCTGCTTTACCGACATTTATGTTATGTTATTTCATTTTTTTTTTGGGGGGGGGGGTATTTTTGTTTGTTTGGTATTTATAAGTTGTACGTAATTAATGTTAGAAAGCATACTTAATCTGCGTGAACTTGCCTTTATTATGATGTTCTTCTTAATTCCGTTGTATACATAATAGATGAATCACTACAACTGACGAGAAATGTCTTCACTTAGGTGTAAAATGCTCGACCCCAGTTTAAATGCAACGGAATCCAATCAGAGATGATTGGCAAGTATGAACAGTGACGCTGTCAGTGCCCATTGAGAGTGATTCTGGGGGGGGGGGTGAAATACCCCTTTGGCATCAGGCCACGAGGTTATATAACTTAAAACAGTCTCCCGGCTCAAATCTCATTCCATTCATTCCATTCTCAAAGTATTATGGTTGAAAAGATAGAGGGCATTAATGTATAAATACATTCTCAGGATAATTATGCTGTCAGAATAATGTATCAATAATATCATAATTATCTTATCATAATTAACTTTGCAACATTAAAAGACAAGATATGAGATTTGAGCTACGAGACCTTGGTGCCAAGGTTCAAGGTTATAAAACTTGAGATCGGTCTCGGAGCGCAAATCTCACATCTTGTCTTTTAATTGTTCCAAGTTAATTATGATCATACAATAAAAATATTGTGGATATATTATTGTGCTTTTGGTAAATCAGAGCTCATGAAAAAAACTCAATCTAATGCTCAGGAAGATGAAGGCTAATTACATCACACAAAATATGATGTACACATTCATTGATCCCCAAATCTTAGAATAATTTATGTTTTTACCCACACTAATTTACTTGGCATTTGAAATAAACCATATTGATTTTGCATCTGACGCTATTTCTGATATACCAAAGCATTTTAAGCAAAAGTCCTTTGCGGGTATTGCGAGGGATCATTCGGTGATATCCCTTAGTTCTCTTTCAAAAGTATGGCTATGATGTATGAATCTTCATCAGATTTATAATTTAGCACCAGCAAATGGCTGAAGCAAACAAGCAATTAAACCGATTGACAAACAGGTGTCAGGTTTTTGAATATTTAATGCGTTTTACCACATTCTAATTAAGAAGGCTGGCATAAACAAATACGTGCAGGTTATCGTAGCTTTCAGAGCTGCTCCCATCCAGTAGTATATAACTGATATTGGACAAAAGTGCATGTGAAAAATCGACTTGTAACAACTGGGCTGATTTCAGAATAAAAAAAGTTATCAAGGTTGGTTTTGCGATAGGCAAAAGACTGGAATTTACAGGAAAAGCTATATATAGATAGAAAAAGGGATTGTTATAAAGCGCTTACAAATCTTTCCCAAGCACTATCTTTCCGATAACCCACCTACTCAACCCACGTTAAACATAGACACATACAAGAGGGGGGAGGGGACAAAACACAATCTCTCCGAAAGATACTGCTTTGGAACGAAGCTGCAGCAAAACTAAGGGGGATTTATGCTACATGTAGTGACTCATAACAGAACAAAACAATATTTCACGTTCGATGCGAAGTAAGTCAAGTTACGGTGCCACATTGATTGCCAAAGAATGTACAATTAAATTGCGTTAACAGGTGGGTGCGTTAAAGCTTTAATTATGAGTATATTTTGGAGGGTATCGTATGGAAGTAAACAGCTATAATTTCTAAGGGACGTTAAAACTAAACACACCCAGATCCTTGTTTCATTTGAGTGAAGGTGAAGGGAAACATGTTAACATATTAGAAGAGCACTGGTCAGGACAACTGTTAGCCGAGTTTTACGTATATGCGGTTAACCAGCCGTATTAATTCCGATGCAAACGAACAGATAAACAACATTAAGATGTGCGCAGTTCGCCTAAAGTTACACGGCGGGGGCTAATACGTGTATCAAATATCGTTTGCCATTTCAATTCAGTACCACTCCCGATAGAATTTTCATCGCCATTTATCAAATTAAAACACACGGATAGTGTTCTTACTCAGTGAAATTAATGTCACTGATGTTGTTTTGATCAACGCAGAATCGTGACAGTAAACATAATGCTGTAATGTTTTCCTAGTTAGGTCGTTGATTGGTCGCTATCATGAACTGATAAATCATTTTCTTAATTTGTATCTTGAATATACATTAACTGACTAGTGAATGTGCTCGAAATTTCATTAGATAACTAGATGAAGGTATTTAATCTATATACCGAGTCTTCATAGATAGAAGGGCATACTACTTTTTGTACATTCACATTTTATCAAGCCTTTGGTTTTTTACTTTCATTGAAGGCTTTATTATATCAATAAATTAGCTTTTTCGAGGTTTTATCAAATCAATAAAGGACGTCTTCTAGTGCGTATGTTTAGTGTTATTTTTTACGAACTGAATACAGCGTATATAATTCAATAACTGAACAAGAGATAAAGTCGGTATTCTATGAAAAGAACACCTTTTCTCGAAAGAAAATGCATTGTTCATCACATTTTAAAAAATATTTCTTGACATAATGGTCGTATTAATTAGTAGCTGACAAATCATTATCATATGACGACAACCTGAGTGTTTGTATAGTAGAACATGTTCCCTTCATTGACCATTTATTTAAACTCATCTCCCGGAACACGATCTCACTAACTCAACAGCCATTGTCCATTAAACTACATGTAACCGGGCTAATCTCTTTTCTAATTTATTTTCTGCGTCTGTTCCAATTACGCCAATGATATTTTCGTTTTCTCCTTCACTAATTTTAAACGTCACCCGCAAGCCTGTATGGTGTACACCGTGTCACCTCTCTAATGCCTTAGTTCGGTTCTATATGCGTTTTCTGTTGCTCCTTTTATTTTGACCACACCCTTTTATTACACCTTGGTCTATCTGAACACGCACAAGTGATGTCTTTTATTATGTCTTGTTCTCTATACGCGACTTGAACTGTGTTACCCAATTCTTTTAGGGCAATTATGAATATTTATGACCTACATAATACTTTTTTCCAAAGCAGTTACATTTGTTTAACCTAGATATGCTAGACTTTATTTCTAATTTCATCACATTTGGAATAAAAGTCACTAATTTAGTGAATGTGGTTGTTATTTACAACTATCGAGCTTGGGGAAACATTGCGTAATTGAATCTTGCTATTATCTCCTATTCTTTTGACAGTTGAGTTAATTTTTGTCGACGAATTCTTGTACATTATTTGCTTTCGTGATTTGAATTAAGCTTGCATAAAGTGACAATGATTCATTTCATCGAGGTTTTTAAACATTTTTGTTTAAAAGTTCTGAACCCGCATAAACGAGTTGATTGATATTTTCAAGACAATATGAGAAATAAAAATCCATTTTTTGTTTCAATGAATTCATTCAAATGATAGTTCACAATATCTTAGACTTCTCATTTTTATATCACATTAGACATCTATCATTTTACAAATATTGCTTTTGAATGCATAAATTTTTTTATGAGAAATGTCTGAAATGTGTAATGGTATGGCAGAAATTTGACAATGAATTTTATTCATTCAGTAATGAACTGGTGGGTTGTTACATGTGTCCAGAAAACATAATGCCTAATTATCCTTCCACTTGCAGCTCCTTCAAAATAAAACCAATTGTGGCAAAATTAATATTCACAATTCATTATTGTTTGCTGGGAATCACACTATTATGATAATCCTGCGCATACTATGTAAAGATAACGACGTGAACGTTTCATGCTGAACGTCTTTATAGTGATAACTTCAATGTTTTCAAAACACTTTCGGATTTCCTTAGAATCATGTTTAAATTCCGCAGTCAACACTTGCATTTTAGCGTAGACTTTGTACGTTGCATAATACAACAAAAGGTCAATGAAGCCGTTGGGAAATAATTAATTGAAATTGATTTTCATCGATGAACTAAAATTCATCATACTATAAGGTCGCATATATCGCACCTTTATTAGAGTCTTGATAATCTCAGTAATTTCAAATTACAAAGAATATAACACATACACAAAGAATAACACATACACAAAGAATATAACACATACACAAAGAATAACACATACACAAAGAATATAACACATACACAAAGAGTATAACACATACACAAAGAATATAACACATACACAAAGAATAACACATACACAAAGAATAACACACATACACAAAGAGTATAACACATACACAAAGAATATAACACATACACAAAGAATAACACATACACAAAGAATATAACACATACACAAAGAGTATAACACATACACAAAGAATATAACACATACACAAAGAATATAACACATACACAAAGAATAACACATACACAAAGAATAACACACATACACAAAGAGTATAACACATACACAAAGAGTATAACACATACACAAAGAATATAACACATACACAAAGAATAACACATACACAAAGAATATAACACATACACAAAAAGTATAACACATACACAAAGAATAACACATACACAAAGAGTATAACACATACACAAAGAATAACACATACACAAAGAGTATAACACATACACAAAGAATATAACACATACACAAAAAGTATAACACATACACAAAGAATAACACATACACAAAGAGTATAACACATACACAAAGAGTATAACACATACACAAAGAGTATAACACATACACAAAGAATAACACATACACAAAGAGTATAACACATACACAAAGAATATAACACATACACAAAAAGTATAACACATATAACACATACACAAAGAATAACACATACACAAAGAGTATAACACATACACAAAGAGTATAACACATACACAAAGAGTATAACACATACACAAAAAGTATAACACATACACAAAGAATAACACATACACAAAGAGTATAACACATACACAAAGAATATAACACATACACAAAAAGTATAACACATACACAAAGAATAACACATACACAAAGAATAACACATACACAAAGAGTATAACACATACACAAAGAATATAACACATACACAAAGAATAACACATACACAAAGAATATAACACATACACTCATAGAGGGGGGCTTGAAACTGAGTTCCGAAGCTTAACTGGTCAACAATATGCGGGCTCTATATGTATATGGTAGTAAGCACTATTTCTCAGCGATATCGTGGATAATAGTCTAAGATCGTTGTTCAAGACGATGGTAGGAACTATTTGTTCGTTTTTGTACCGGTTAGAACTATAATTATGGCTGTTGTTGTACTGGCACAAACGCTATGTTTGTTGTTATTGTTGTTGTTACGGGCATGGGCTTGTATGAGGTAAGTACAAGGTTAACCTTACACTGAATAACTTTGCCCTACGTTGCAAAATGAACGTCAATACACAAAATGAAAATGAAGGAAAGTATCCAGCAGACCACGATCAGAGTAAAGTAATATTGTCTTGTCGTCTTTTGTGGCAATATGACAAAAAAAAATAAAATTATTATTCCAGTCGATTGTACCTAAAAAAACTCACAATTGTCTTCTTACATAGTAAAAGATTAGATTCACTGATGACATTATTGCATGAAGTTACGCAAACAGTCTATCGTCTGGCATATGAATACGGCTTCTATGCATTGCGCAACTGTCCATCTTATTGAAAGGCATGCTCTTAGTAGCAACTTTGTTCGTGAAAAAGTACTCAATGGCGTGATGGAATTTGTTCCAATGTCATATCGAGTAAATTATGCTTTGGTGTCGTGAAATCTCAGTCTAGACTATATGCTACCACTATCTTCAAAATAAATACAGTGCAACCTCTCCAAAGCAACACCCTTTGGGAGAAGCAAATAATATGTTGCTGATGCTCTAGAGAGGTTAATTAATAGCTCAATTATACAGTGGGAAAATCATGCTGTCGTAAAAGGGAGGTTGTTGCTCAAGAGATGGCCGCTCAAGAAAGGTTGCGTTATAATACAAAAACAAATTATTTCAGATGAAGACGCCTTTTTCAACATCCTACCGTTTTCATTTACGACTACAGTACAACCTCTCCAAAGCAACACCCTTTGGGAGACGCAAAATTATGTCGTTGTTGAAAGGTTGCCGCTCTAGAGAGGTTAAATAAATAGTCAAATCGTACGGGGGGAAAAAGCATACTATTGTTGAAGAGAGGTTGTCGCTCAAGAGAGGGCCGCTCTGGAGAGGTTGCACTGTATAATTATATTAGGTGGAATTAACATATAAAAATTACAATGTAGTTTTATTCATTGTCTATTTGATGCTTAACAACGTTTTCCATCGTCATCCTGAGGTTTATAATACTTCCAATCTGCTCTCTCAGATTCCGTTTCACGTAATCCAAAACTGATTCAAGTTATAATTAAAATGATTATGCTTTTTGGTTGCTGTTTTTACTTAAATAATAACAATACATCAACAATGTTTGTTTGAATAAAAAAAAGAAAACATAACGTTGTCCTAACGTTGTAATTACAAAGAAAATAGTGTTTGTCGTTTATAATTTACAAAATGAGACGTTCCACAGCTGGAGTTTCATGACAAATTCAATTTAATTTATTCATGAGTTCAGGATTTCCAAACAGAGTCCTTTATAAATTGAGACATTATTTTTATAATTTCCCCAAAACAAGCAAATTAAAGCTCTCGAATTCATTTCCCCAGTACACAATTCTTCCTTATGAAGACAAGTCATTAACAATGGCCAATTACACAATGTTTATTCAATTTTGACCATTGTAAAAACCATATGGTATCACTCCATTAGAGTGTTTGCGAAAATTGCAGTAACTGATACATTGAAAAAATGTTTTCTAGAAAAAGAACATACAAAAATCCCACCTTCCTCAAAATATAACCAACCAAATTACCCATCAACCCTAAACACATCCAACGCACACAAATTGGAGACAAAACATAATCTCCTCCTGGGGTACCGCCTTTGAACGAACTGAGGCAAATCTGTTGGGGTTTAAAACAGTTTTGATGGCCCAGCCTCACATCTATGCACGGGGAAACCAATTCCCTTTCACACAAAACAAAACAAACAACTGTTGAACGTTCAAAGCGAAGTAAGTGAAGTTACGATAATCATTTTGACTGCCAAAGAATGTGTAATCTAATAGCTTTAATGGTTTTAAATATGGGAACATTTTGGTGAGTAGCGCATGGACGTAAACAGCTAAAATTTCTAAGCGACGTTATTGTATGAATATATCTAGCTTTTTGTCTCATAAAGAAGCATTACCTTTGTGCACCATATATCTTGAAAAAGCATAATATAAACAGTTTTCTGAGTATATAATACATGCATTCTTATTACGAATATTATGCTGTGTTTTTCCCTGGTTTAGATCATATTCTGTTTCTTATTTCACTACACCGAACTTGATAACATGGTGTGTTTTTTTTTACTCATAAAAGAATAAACTGCCACATGTAGACGGTGAATGTGATAGGCCACGCCGTGGGAGATATTTTAGCTCCTTTAAATGACACATGATATGCTAGGTTGACGATACGGTAATTATTAAACTAACAGCTTGTCGAGTCAATGGTGTGTAGGAACTGCTATCCTATGAGGATAGGATCTCTCGTGTTAATATGAACAAGCTATCCAAATGACTATTGTTTAATATGCCACATTCAAAGAAAGATAGACGCCGATTTTGTGTTTTAGTTATACGCATGTATACCGGAGAGTTAATTGTCACACTTATGGTAAAGTCGGATTGAATGAGGCGATAACAGTTGGTGCTAATCCGTGACATCTCGATATATTTTTCTGCTTTCTAAGATATATTTGATTAATCACATTGATGAAGATGTCGAGTAGTATAACCAATTGAATTAGCTTCTGCACAGAAATCCGCTTTGATGTATCATATTGCATCAAATGCTTGCGGACGCTTACACTGAGAATTACTCGACCTAATTTCGACAATGTATGTGTTCCCGTACAAGCTCGCTTTCATTATCAAAACTCCCGAATTCTCTTACCTTTTCGTGTAAGATAATGTAACAATGTACATTTTATTTACATGTTTATATTTTTGGGAGAGTGGGATCTGTTTTTTTAATCAAGAAATCTTTCCCTTATGTATATTTGTTTCGTACAATTCAACTTTATTCTCTATTATTTTAATAAAATCTGCACCTTGACCTAAATGAAATGAAAATTAAACAACTGTTCCTCCGTCGTACGTGTTTCCCGTGCAATGAACTTGAGAATTAATTTTGTGCAAACAGGTACTGTTGCCAATTGTCCTCGATCCGGTAGACCACGTGTGGCTGATGTCAGACTAGACGGTCACATTGAGTTGACGCACATGAGACGTGGGACCAAACCACAACTGCTACTGCGAGGCAATAAAGTGCAAGCAAACATCTACGTCGATTCGACCAAGGCATCTTTTTACTGAACCTTATCAATTATTGTCACAAAGTCGCCGCGCGGCGATTTGAACTGGGCGCAACCCCATTATCGATTAGGAAGGGCTAAATGGAACCGGACCGTCTTTACTAACGAATCTGTCACAATACTCAATACCTTTTAAAATGACACCAAGCATGGCAATATTCCATCACGGGAATACGATATCTTTTGTGTTTAAGTATACATTAGACAAACAGCTATCATTCACTAACTTAGTTAGGGCGATTTGTACGCATCAACTTCGCTGCGGTAATTGTAGTGGCAGATTTTCAAAAACGAATGAATGAGGTTGAGCTATCTAATCGACTTAAATCAGCCCTAGTTATGTGAAAATGATTATGTCATTATTTTGTAGATTGATTTTGGAATTTCCATATCGTTCGTGTTATCAATCACGGTAATTGAAATTTTGATAGCATTTTCCAGGAAAAGGTTTTGCCATGGAAAGAAACAAACATTGTCGACGTTCCGAAAACAAAACAGACAATATTAGTAATAAAGATGAATTTAATTTGACGAAAGCGTTTAGAAAAGTTTAGTTAAAAAACGCTTCAAGATTTAAATGTTCTTCTTTTCTTTCTGATCTTTCTCTCGTGCATAATCTTTCTCTCGTGCATAAACAGGCAATGTTTGGTAAATATGAATCAGTAAAAATATCTAATTCCTGAACGGGTTTTAACGGTCATTACGCAGTAAAGTTCTAACGTCTACTTTTTTCGAGCTGGAATTGTTTTTTCTATAATTAATGTCTCCGAATATATTTTTTTCTAAAATAGCTCCAAATTTTACGATGAACGATCGTATTATGCTGACATCTTAAAAGACTATAATATTCTCAAAGATAGAGCTAATAACGCAATATTCAAAGATTACAGAAGAAAAAATAATGTGGTACTTAAATTGCATCCTCTAATATTCTGACCTAGAAGTTAAACATGCCTTCATCGGTGCAATTTGTCCGGGAAGAGTCAAAAACAAACATGAATGTGACCAATTACGCCGATCACCAAGGACAAGTAAACAGAACGTGGAAGCCGTTCGTATTTTTTTCATATTGCAGTTGAAATTGCAAAATTAAACAATTTAGTTAAAAGTTTCGTCTTCAATTTAAAGAAAAAATCAATGTTGACAACATGAATGTGTTTTATTGTAGATATAAATAAGGAAAGGATTAATAGAAAAAAAACGTACTAAAATTCCAACCTTCTCCAAAATGCTATCTTCCCACATTCCCAAAACCCAAACAACTTATAACATGGTTTGAATTAACTTAAAGTGCTGTATACATACTTTTCAACATGGTGAACGTACGCCATGTGATAATCTAGTTATATATGATTTATATATTGTATTATTTATACCATATTTTTATGTAAGGACGTCATAATGCCAAAATGCGAATATGCAAAATAAACGATGGATGGCTTCTCTGAAAGAAAATCCTAATATGATCAAAATTTAACAAATACACTTTCCTTTTCTTGATCGGCTATCTTATCGATAATGACCCGTGAATCTCACTAGTCCCTTTAATTTCAAAATTCGATCCTGGAATCGTTTTTATTATGTTACTAAATTTTGAAGCATATATCCCTTATTGGGCACATTTCTTTCATAGAAAAAAACTGATCAATTGCTGCTTAATTAAATTTCAGGTAACAATTTTAGCTGGATTCTGTTTGCCACTTTGTGGTACAATTTGAATTAGTCCTAGGCAAGCAATATGTTATGTTGCATTTTAAATTTAATCATTTTCATTATTTCAGTTACAGGTCAAGTGTTCTATTAGGGATCATTTGACAAAAATGTCGATTTTCCTCCATATGTGGAGAAGTTGCCGGCTCCTTGTGGAAAGGTTAGTCAGTACTGGTTAGTATACAGTCCAGGAAAACTGATTAGGTGAACCGGTCACAGGTTCGAAGTATATGGTGTATCAGTAATCGCGATGTCGTAAGTTATCAAATTGTATAGCCTTCAAGATATATGAACGAACGTCAGACTTTTCTCGCCGGGGCTTAGTATCGCACCAATAGCCAGAGTCATTTGGCGACTTTTCCAGTTTGAACAAAGGAGAAAGACTACGAGCGTACTTGGGTAGGATCACCGACCATCTTTAAGCAAGCTGGACAACTTCCTCAAATGCAGTTTAAATACTAGATATGTGTAAATATTGTACACTGACCAAACCCGGAAAATAAGCATGATTTGGTCAGAAAATTCGACCTGTGGTTTTCTATATCTCCAAAAAGCATCTATGATCTAACCAGACGATTAACGATGTGATACGGAAAACAACTCGGCTGATTACCCAGAGGTAACTTTTACTGTCAGAAACTATTATTTATTTCGTTGATGGAAAATGTTTAACAATGAAAATTATCGTTTAAGAGGACAGGTTGTCTGTTGAATAAACATTAAATACAAAATGTCATCACTTTTCTTGAAACAACTGGAAATTGCTTGCGCAGTTTTACCGGTGTCGAGGAGAGCCTTCTCCGATACGACCGGAAGTATAATCACACGTGATTGACAGGTCACTGACTACTAGATTTTGATGTCACGCAATGTCACATTTCCTTCTGTGTCAGAGAGAAAGTCATCATATAATATATAAATTGCGACATCTTACGACAGAAAACATAATGAATATTGCTCTATAAAACATTTTGCCTTGAACAGATTTGTCAGATCTAGAATAAAAACTAGAACACTAGAATAGGCTCGCATTTAGTCAGCTAATTATATACAAAGTTGTAAAGTGGGTGTACTGGAATCAAGTTGTCAGTCCATCTGTCCGTCCGTCTGTCTGTCCATCTGTAGACAAAATCTTGTGTTCGCTTCGTCTCTTAAACGCTTTGTTGATGTTTTAGGAATTAGGTCTGCTTGCGCATATTGTACAAATATATTCAGATATTTTTTCACAGTTATTAGGCTTCATTTAAAAGAGGCTCTGTGGGGTGTTTTATCATCTTCATTGATGGTTTAAGTTTCCTTAATATCACTTTATATCATTATTTCATAAGTCTTTTTCTCAATATCACCTTTGTTTTAGCTCCTTTTAAAATTGTTTTGTTAGCTAAGAAAAAAAATCGCAAAAACACAAATCAAAATTAATGAGCCCCTAAAACTTATTAAGAAAGCTGAATTGCTCATTTATTACAAAGCGATTTCTACCAGATATTTAAGAAAAGTCAAGGGTTAATTAGTTGTATAACCATTTAAGTGAACAGAAGCACTGAATACATTGAAAGATATACGTATGAGACTCCTGCCAATATGCTATTAAATAGATACATTGGGAAAATCCCATCTCGGTAAGCGTGGTTCTTAGAAATAATGGCATGAGTCGTTTCGCATGAACTTTATACAAATACAGTCAAACCTGTGTTTGAGGCCATCTTAGAATAAAGACCACCCTGTGAACAAAGACCATTCCTTGAAAAACCATCCCTGATTATTTAGAACAAACTGACCTCTGAATAAAGGCCACCTGTCAATAAAGTCCATATTTTGTCTTTCCCAAGGATGGGCTTTGTTCACAAAGTTGAATGTAGTGTTTGCCAGGGTTTGTTTTGTTTGTTTGTTTGTTTCACTTTTAGGTATAACAGGTGTCACCGCACTTAACAATTCGGACGTTCTAGATCGGACAGTTGTTTCATGAGGATATCATTTTTAAAGCCCTTTATAACTAGCAGCACGCGTTTTAATCATCTTCTTCAATTTAATTTATAATTTATCAATTTTCTTAACTGAAGCAAACATAGAATTAACGAAAACTTTGTAGTTTTGATGACAAAAACAATTCGTTACAGCGTTCAGTACGGGCATTTTCATTGATAAATAAGAGTTGCTCTGCACTTTTACAGGTTCTGATAACGTAATTGTGATTCAGAATTTTAAGTGAAACAAACAGATTGGTAATTCAATGAATCGGAGATTGTTTCAGACTGTTGAAATTTGTCTTGTGCCATATAATTAAAGACTACGTTCAGATTAATAAATAAATTAAATGATATCTTATGACTAGCGATTCACGTTTGTTTGTTTGTATGTGACTTATTGTCACTGGGGTTTAACGTCGTTTTTCAACAATTTTTCAGTTGTATACGGCGACCGGTTCACCTTACCAGTTTTCCTGGACTGTATACTAACCAGTACTAACTTACCCTCCCACAAGCAGCCGGCAACTTCTCCACATATGGAGGAAAATCGACATTTTTGTCAAATTTTCATAGAAGGGTATGACCTGCTGCGACCGGGATTCGCACCCGCATCTCCGGGTTGCAAGTCCTGCGCACTAACCACTGGAGCACAGCCTTGGCTACAGCGATTCACGTGTTCCTAATATTGACGCGTTTCTAAATATGGTCGACATAAGTTCGGAACGCTGTCAATATTGCACAAACGTTTCAATACCTGACTAGTTTAAACATTGATATTCCCACGAATCAATATATAAAAGGGCCGCGAGCCTGGTCCAGTGGTTAGTGCGCTGGACGTGTAACCCGGGTACAAATCCCGGTCGCAGCAGGTCGTGCCCTTCTATGAAAATTTGACAAGGTGAGCTGACAGCCGTGAATAACTGAAAAACTGTTGAAAGCCGGCGTTAAATTCAATAAAATGTTAAGCGTTGAAATCATACACATTTGTACAAACAAGATGACAGCTAATTTTCCAACTTTAGACTGACTATCTTGTGTTACTCTAATTAGATAAAGAACATTAGAACGACGTATTTAGGAAATATTTTGAATTCAGTCCAAAAGCTGCACGAAATTCGTCTCTATTCTTAAACATTGAAAATATTTGGATTCAAATGTAATAGTACGCATGAAATATTCAGATGCCGTCTAATTACTAGTTGACTTCAGCTCTTTGATGGCTATTTATAGCACGCTATTTCAGGTAATACAATAAAACCCCTGTAAACCGGACTCTCTATGACCCGGAATTTCCTGATAATCGGACGAATTTTCGAGTCCCATTTTTATTCTCTTCTATAATCAATAGTTCTCTGAAAACCGGAATTCTCAGGAAACCGAACTTTTGGCCTAGTCCGGAAGGGTTCCGGTTGTTAGGGGTTATACTGTACTAAGGAAAGGACAGATGAAGTAACTGTTCAAAGAAACAGTGACGTGACTAAATGTTCAGTAAGTAGATCTCTTTCGTTCCATCAAACCAGTCACCTGCAACCGAACGGACTTCAGTGAAAAAAAACAACATTATTATCACGA
This sequence comes from Lutraria rhynchaena, assembly GCA_008271625.1. Classification (NCBI taxonomy): domain Eukaryota; kingdom Metazoa; phylum Mollusca; class Bivalvia; order Venerida; family Mactridae; genus Lutraria; species Lutraria rhynchaena. The sequence continues at coordinate 9,579,949 of VIBL01000001.1, read as the reverse complement.
TTAAGTTATGTTATGTTTAAGTTATATGGTGTTTTATAAACGTCACCATTAATTTGTACGAAGTCCTCACCTCACGTTTATACAAGTTAACCAGGGCCCGAGGTTATAAACTTGAGAACAATCCCGAGCTCAAGTCTCAATTCCATTCCCAAAGTATCATTGTTGAAAAATGTATAGCTGATTAATGTTTAAAGACATATTTATGCCAATTGTGCCATCAGAATAATATATCAATGATATCATTATTGTCTACATTATTATAGTTAACTTTGAAACATTAAAAGACATGATCCGAGCTTTGAGCTCAGAGACCAATATCAAGTTTTATATCCTCGGACACAGGACATTTGTGACAATAAATTTCAGAATTACAATATGCCGTATTGAATTGAAAGTGATAGATAAATTTCTTCGACCTTTAGAACATTGCTGTAAATATTCCATCGCATTTTTTATCTCAGATTTTCTACTCCAGTTTAGATTTAAAACAAAGTGTAGAAGGAATCATATTACAAGATGTAAATAATTGTAATAAACCAGAAATGATTTTTAATGAACGGATCGTATTGAGAGTCAAGTGACAGTTTCTAAGGTAATGATTAGGAAACTTTTATCACTCGATATAATTTATCCTTTCTTTACCAACGATGCCTTCATTAGGTTACTATATTTAGACTTTTAACTCCTTAATTAGTAATTGATAAGCTTCCTTGTCAGATATGGGATTACGCATGTACAACGTTTAATTGGAAATTAGTAAAGATGGTGGGCAATTTTTAAATAACATCTTATGATTAAATCATTTCTTGTCCTGATTTTTTTCGTTAACATTTAATTAACATTTTAACTAAATAGAATGAATTACACTATCAATATCAACAGAGGTACATTTTACACAAACTGCTTGCAAATTGGATCTCATTACGCACTTGCACGTATTTTTTTTATTTGGTTTCACGCCGTTTTTCAACGAGTTTTAGTTATATACGGCGGTCGGTTCACCTAAACAGTTTTCCTGAATAGAATACTTACCAGTACTAACTTACCCTTCTTCAAGGAGCCGGCAACTTCTCAACATATGGAGGAAAATCGACGTTTTTGTCAAATTTTCATGGAAGGGTATGACCTGTCGAGACCGAGATTTGAACCCGGATCGCCGGGTTACAAGTTCAGCGCACTAACCACTGGACCAAGTTCGCGGCTTCTTGCGCCTTTACCCGAATTAGCAAAACCTTGTTTTTTGTCACTGGTTCGTTATATTGATATCAATAGTGCATAATTTACCGGACAAATGATCAGATAACAGTCGCCAATATTATTGTTACATTTTGCACTTAACAGATTTCTCCGTCTATAGACCAATATTTCTAATCTAGAAAATTGATTATCAACTGATAACAATAACAATACGTAAGTTAACTTAATGTGTTTTACTGCTGTTTTTACTTCATCACCTTATCAATAATTTTCATGATACATTTAATTTCGAAGATTCTGCAGGTGAACTTATCTACATATTCAAGTGCCCACGAATTTAGGTGTTCTTAAAATTACGAAAAGACGTTTATCCAAACTTTAAAAATACAGAAATTTACGCACCCACGATATGGCCGACTTTGGCAAATCCACGAAATTGGGTGCCAACGAAATTGAATACAGCTTCAGTAATTGAAATAATACCGTATCTCTCACATGACTCGTCGTTGACTTTACAAAACATATCACTAACCATTGTAAAGATGTCTTTTTTAATAGTACAAATAAATCTTAAAGTACATGAATAGTGTGACTTTCTCTGCTGTAGTGTTAAGAGTACACCTAACATTTCATCGCTAAACAATTGATCCTCATTTTGCTTATGTACTTTTTACGTAATGTATGATGTTTTAGGTTGCACTGTAGACGAACTATTAATTTCTTCCATTTAAAGAGATGGCATTAAAAGCGTTTATTTTCAAGTTTTTGGTTTTTAATTAAGACTTACTTATGTTTATTACAGTGGTCCCTCCGAAGAGCAACACATGTCGGAATCGCAAAAAAGTGTTGTTTTTTAGATGTTGTAGTATGGAGGGAATTGATACGTTTGAAACAGGTGTTTCTATTATGTATGCATTTTACTGTCGTTTCTTCGAGGGAATCGGTCTTTGGAGGTAACGTTACGGGAGAGAGCACTGTACTTAAGATTGTTTGTTTGAATTGTAATAGTCCTACACGTATTTGTATGTGTATACGTGAATATTTAACATGGGCTTAAGGACTCAGTTCTCATCAAAAGCTTCATTGCTGTACATGATACTTTTGGCTATTAAACGCCATGTTGATGCCATCCTTACAATTTAAAAAAATGGTAATTTGGCGTGAAGTCTGTTTAAAACCTACCTTTAGTGGTATAAATAATGGCCTTTAATAGAGATGGCCTTTATTCATATGTTAATAGAAAACTGCGGATGTTTGTGCTGATACAAAAACTTCTTGCTCCGAGGTTATAAAACTTGAGAACAATTTCCGAGCTCAAATCTCAATCCATTCTCAAAGTATTATGGCTGAAAAGATAAGGCTGATGATCGAATATATATTCAGGTCAATCATGTTGTCAGAATAGTGTATTAATGATATCATTATTGTCTGATCATAATTAAGTTTGAAACTTTTTAAGACAAGCTATGAGATTTGAGCTCGGGGACTTATCCCCAGTTTTATAACCTTGAACCCTGGTCTTTACCGACAGGGAGTTGGCTTCTGTACAGAGTTTTCCTTAAGCGCAAATTTTAATGTAATTCAAGTAAATATTTCCGAGGAATGCTTCACACGACACACCAAATGGTGCACTATATGACTACAAATTGACCATTGTGCCTGTGTTCTTGACTTACAGTAACTGTTACAGTTCTTTTTTTGTTGCATTATGTAATTTCACGGTGTTCTTAAACATGATAAATACGTGGACCAAGTACATAAACTTTTTGATCAACCCTCGTTTTTTAAAAAAAAACAAAAAACATTTGGTTATAAAACAAATTCTGAGTTGCATTTAAATAGCAAACAAACGGTGGGTTGGTGTTTTAAGAGAATATTTTCATTTCAAAATAAATATGCAGTAACACATAAACATTCTTTGATCAAAATTTATGATCCAAAGTTTTTAGTATCAACAAATCATCTTAGTTAAATCAGACAGACAATTAACACGTTAATATGAAAAATAATTAATACGGTCGCGTAAATGTTGATGAGGTCATGTTCAACGTAAAATCTTATTCATTTTTTATGAGGAACGATGATTTTATCCATGAAAAAGGTTTACAAAACAAAATTACAAATACCTTTGGAATAAATATTAAATATTGCCCGTCACTTTTGTTGAAATAAACGGAAATTGCTTGCGCCATTTTACTTGTGTCGAGGAGAGGTTTCTCCGAAGCGACCGGAAGTATAATCACACGTGATTGGCAGGTCAGTGACAAACTAAATGTTTGATGTTATGCATGTCGCATTTGATTGCTTACATTACAACCAAACCTCAATGCAGAACATATTATTATGATTATAATAATTTCAACAATTTCTCTGGCAGAATAGTTTCCTTGAATATCACATTTTATATCGGTTAAATAACTATGCAAGAAGCGTCAAACAGATGAGAAAAATAGAACCGGCCATTTGCACATGCGCTTAAAAATACTCATACCGAGCAACCTCTCCAAAGCAACACCCTTTGGGAGACGCAAAATTATGTCGCTGTTGAGAGGTTGCCGCTCTAGAGAGGTTAAATAAAGTCAGATTGTACAGTGGGGTTGTTGTTGAAGGGAGGTTGTCGCTCAAGAGAGGGTCACACTGGAGAGGTTTCACTGTAGATCAAAAAGACCATTTTTTGCACCGTATTATGTTTATTCCCATTTTCTGCTCATTTCTTTTCCAACGCGCCATCCAAAACCTTTTTACAAACAAATTTAATACAATAAAACCTCAGATAGCGACAACCTCAATATTACGACCATCTTTTCATAACGATCACATATTTTCGGGCCTGTTTATAAAATAACTCACCAATAATTCAACTTGACAATGAGACCACCTCATGATTACGAACGATTTTTCAGGTCCCGAGGGGGTATCATTATTGAGGTTTTACTGTACTTGTAAGATACTGTACAATTTCCATCATTCAATATACGTATATGCATGCTTTAAAAATTTATTTCTGTTCTTAAAGAGAAGTCCTCCGATGGAATTGTTTCTGGTTGATATTTTTCAAAATTTTGGCCCACAAATTCACCGAAGAAGTATGAGTTGTCAGTTCAATGTATATATAATCAACATAAAGATAAAACGCTGTTTTCGGTTTGAGAATATATTTCATGCATGCACATCAAATGTCAATAATATGCTTTGGAGGACCGTAATCAAATCATGTGACACATAAAAATATTTTGCGTAGGTATATGAACGTCAATGCACTCCTCACTGTTATAATTGGTCGTTCACATTCGGAATACAAAGGTCACTCAAATAGAATTTATTTGAAACCCTGTCGCTAAAATTAAACATAATACTACATTGCCGACAGTGAACATTGTTACACGATATATACAGAGGACATGCTGACGTCATCAGCATTCAAATTTACATAAATATGCATCAAATGTTTAGCACAGCCAACTTGTCATACAAGATTCGTTATTCACACACAACGCCCCGTGTCATTACGTTTCTGTAGATCACACCCCATCCGATATATTGTATCATGTCCATTCCGAGATCGGATATTATTCAAACCGTTCAGGAGATTAGCTGCATCAATATCGATAGACGCTTTATAATTATTAAGCACTTCTGTAACTCATATCCGGAAATATACGAGAATTAAGTCAAACAATACGGTAAAATAAATTCCCGCGAGTTCTGATATAAAACAATCATCAGCCCGAGCTATAAAAATTGAAGATATGATTCCACAATCTGTCATTATGTAAAGTTCGTAAAGTCAATATTGTTTAAGCATTTCACATATCTCAGTGATATTTTAAATATATTACTAATGTAATGTAATGTAATGTAATGTAATGTAATGTAATGTAAGGTAAGGTAAGGTAAGGTAAGGTAAGGTAAGGTAAGGTAATGACGTTGTTGTAATATGTATATTGTTTATGGTGGAAGTGCATTTCAAACTATGTTCGTTCAAATGCATTACTAAACTTTTTCATTATTGATATTTCACATTTTGACCAATCAGTGACAATTTCGTTTAAGACAAATATTTCCTGTCCATTCAGTTAACTTCGTTCAAATATGGAGAGGTTATCTGCTCCTTTTAGAAGGGTAAATTATTTCTTGTTAGTATACAGTCCAGAAAAAAAATTGGTTAGGTGAACCAGCTGTGGTATATAACTGAAAAATTGTTGAAAAACGTCGTTAAAATCCTGTGAAAATCATTCAGTTGACTAGATCTACGACAGTTTAGTTCAATTTTGCTGTATATACCGCGAGCATATGAATATGATACATAAGTCAGACATCAGAACCTTGAATGTTTTTGTTTCCTCGCTTACATTTTACGGTGCTTAACGTCGCACCAACTACCAGGGTCAGTTCTTTTCCAGCTTGAAAGATGGAGGCTGACACAAGGCAAACACTTTGGTTGAACCATCGACCTTCATTACATGTGAAATTTGTGAACTCCCGGGTGGGATTCGAACACACAGTTGTGCGGTGCTAGTGATTGCGACTCAGAGACTTTAACCTCCAGACCTCAGTAGCCTCTGGTTAAACATTAACCAATGAAAATGAAATGAAACAACTTGACAATGGACTTAATCAGAGCATTGCCTATAGCTAAAAATTTGAGACTTGAGATTTGAGTATTCTATTTTACATTAGGTCAGGATGGAAGGGATTGAACCAGACAGATAGACTAAATATATTTTGTATCGTTCCTTAAGCATTCGTGAGTACTTGTGATATTGAACGAATGACATCTAGTGCCATTTTATATTTACGTAACCCTGAACATATTTTTTCAGTAAAAACATCGTGAAGTTTGTATAAGAAGTTTTTCCCACGCATTTTCCGTTTGGTTTGAGAAATAACGTTGAAGGCATCTCAGTTGCATTGACTATATACAAAGAAAGACAAGAAAGACAATCGTGCATTGTTTGAAGTAAAAATATCAAAGGTTACCTCCCCTGTCTTACAATTAAAGTTTGACAAACAAAATAATTAGATATGGAGTTCACATTAATATTTACATTCATTTCAATACATAATATCATACAATTTATTCTTTAACACATTAAATTTCCAGATACATAAATGCCACCAGTTTAATGGCTGAATTCAAATTCATTTTTTACGTAAATATTTGTAATCTCTATCGACAGTTGTCATTCGATATCCCTCTAGTACATATTAGTATCTGTCAATGTCTGAAAAATATGCTTGTCTTCTTACACATGTATACTATTATTATCAAATATCGTGTTTATTAAATCTTTTTTACCTTGATGATGTATTAAATGCCCTCAGGCATTCGTTATATCATACTGTTTTTCAATTAATTTTGTTTTGACAACAAATGTTCTGTTTTTTGTTAAATCATCTATTCATTTATTTTGGAACGCTTATACTGTCTTAATATTATCATAAATATTCATAACTATACACACGTACGTTTAATTGTATATTTGCGTAGCAAACGAAACAATACCAGAAAGATATGGAATATTACGGTATAAGAATTAATGACAGCGATGTTGTTCATACCTATGCTGAAATCATGCTGTCTTGTCAGTAATATATACTTAACTAAGGTGGCATATTTCTTCATACACTAAGCGAGTTAATTTTCGCAAAAACTTTAAAAGATTTCGTGATAAAATGTGTTTTATCTTTACGAAAATATTTTATCGTCCACTTGATAAAATACGTTTACTATCTGGTGAAGAAATCTTGTCATTATGGAAGTTTCGTAAAAATGACTTTTCTTTTTATGAAAATCTGGTAGATTTCCGCGAAAATATTCTGATGATCTTATGCAGAAATATATTACCATACCTAACAGCTTCAAAAACGCATTTGTTTTTAAAAAAGTTGTGCCCGAATTGAAAACCCCGGTTTGATATTCTATCCCAGTTAAAACATAAAATTAAAAAGTTCATCTTCGTATGATAGATTTGTCATTAAATTTTAATAAGCCTACCTTGCAACCTCTCCGAAGCAACAGCCTTTTGGAGAAACAAACTTATGTTGTTCTAGACATGTTCAATTAAATTGTTATATTGTACAGCGGGGAAAACACGCTGTTTTTGAAGGGAGGTTGTTGCTCAAGAGAGGGTCGCTCTAGAGTGGTTTCGCGCTGCATGATCAAATTAAACCAGTTGGAATTCTGACATGATACCATCTTACATTTTTAAAGTCTATGTCTGCACACTCAGGCAAGTTATGCGGTTAATGAAGTCATTTACATTTTTGATAAATACCTGTTGTTTCATTTTATCCTGTAAAAGGCATTCTAACAGTTCGAAAAGGCGGATGAAACACACATTTGTTTTTTTTCAGTTCCTTAATTATGGTTTTCTGATTAAATCAACAGTACCGACACGATATACATAGCTCGTAATTATAGCAAAACATAGTTATTACGAGCATCGATATTACGAACATCCGACGTATCTCGAGGGGCTTTTAAAGTCCCGTAAAATTTTAGGCGAGCGTATCAAAATATTAGGTTAATAGGCTCGTTCATGCCCACAACACAAAACTTTTTGCAGCAATAAATTCTCGTACCTCGTCATTCTGAGCACCCGGTTTATCTCGAGCATTTAGTCTGTTCCGATGACTCCTCGAGATAACGAGGTTTTACTGTACATAAAATCATCTGGTATTATCTCGTCAGCATATATACAGTAAAACACAATTATAGTGAACTCGGATATTGTTTTCACCAAGCTTGTCAACTTTATGTCAGTGTTATGACTTTAATGAAATACGGTTACAATGGAGTTATTGTTACGATCACCATACATTACTGGAATCACTGTAACCGTGTTCTACTGTACGCTAAACTACAACACATATTACACATAACATTAGTTATATCGTCATTGCCAAATAGATCAAGCCATAGGGCAAAAATATCTGATGGACGAAAATCTATATTATATAAACACACTGTTATCGATATGAGTTCAAGTAATTTGATGGTAATTAATATTTAATTGAGAATTTCAATAACCAATAGTGTACTATTTCCCCATGGTACAGATGTTCTTAATAGTAATCGTCCGATAAGAAAACATAGACTTGTTGTATATATTTCTTGTACGGTTTCCGAGTCAATCATATTAAGGTCAGTCTATCAAGCTCGGGTCCGTTGATTTCATTTATTTTGATACATTTTATCAGTTTATTTTGTATTTTGTCTGCTTTCTTAAACTTTTCGACCTTTTATTTTGTTTTGTAACGTACATATGATCAATGGCTCGATATACATGCCGTTCTTGCATTTTTGTAAATGAAATGTGTGTACTGTCAAACATGTGTTTGTGCCCACATCTTAATAAAGACCACCTTGTTAATAAGGTCATTCTTTGAAAAACCGTCATTGATTATTCAGAACAAATTAATCTCCGAATAAAGGCCATCTGTCAATAAAGGCAGCATTTTTTGGTCTTTATTCGGATTTGGCCGCAAACAAGGGTTTGCCTGTAAACAAATACAAGTTAGTTAATGATTTTCTATGAAACAACCAGACCTGATTGTTTATATGAGTTGTTTATAAGCAGCTTTGATCTACTGTTACAGATCTAAAAATATATTTCCTTTTTCATACCCAAGCAACCATGTGAAATAAATGTACCAGATCTTGACTTGTATAGTTACTTTTTGTCTTTTAGTGTAGTGTAGTGTAGTGTAGTGTGGTGTAGTGTAGTGTGGTGTGGTGTGGTGTAGTGTAGTGTGGTGTGGTGTGGTGTGGTGCGGTGCGGTGTGGTGTAGTGTGGTGTAGTGTAGTGTAGTGTAGTGTAGTGTAGTGTAGTGTAGTGAGGGGTGGTGTGGTGTGGTGTGGTGTAGTGTGGTGTGATATGGTGTTTATTCAAGAAAGAGACAAAATTGCCCAATATTCTATACATGTATATGTTTACACGTATACATGGTCAGTGGCATATTAATAAAGTTAACAACGTATGGTTGATTTTATGCTTAACATTGATTAAAATTTGCATAATTGTAAATATTTACGAATAAAGTTATAATTTTTTCGCAAGAATATGACAAAACATCTTGTAAGAGTGGGAAACTACCTAGTCAAAGTAATATGTCTTGCTTTCTTTTCGCAAAACTTTTGTAAATGTAACATGAAAGATTTATTATATGGAGAGAAGTTTAATACATTTATGCCTTGGCCACATATGCGTTGAACATGAATCGTCGAGTTACAAGTCCAGCGCACTAACCACTGGACTACGGCCGCGGCTTACCATATGAGGAGCAACAGTGTAGTTTAATGTCACTCGATGTTTCGCACATGTGTTTGGTTAGTGAAGAACTAGTGAGCCTTATCCCACTCACCCATCCATGTTTAGATAATTTATCACATCGTTCTATAATTTACTTTAATCAAGTTAGTATTAGTACTGAACCTGTGATACTACAGACTAATTAGAACCGCCAATACGAGCTACAACATCCATTTCAACATAACTACAAGAACTTGTCAATTTAATTGTAATAATTTAATGCTATGGTTACTATATTACACGAATTACAACTTCTGGTACTCTTATCATTGTAGGGGTCTCCATGGTCAAGTGGTTATGGTCTCTGAATTGTAATCACTAGCTCCTCACTGCTGTGAGTTTTAATCCCACCCATGAAGAAGCTGTCCGGCTAGCTTACGGAAGATCGGTGGTTCTATACCCATGTGTATGTCAGGTGTCTTTCTCCAATGTTAAAGCTGGAATGACCCTGGTTGTTCAACTCCGGTGAAAACATAAAATGAAACAATTAATCACATATCAGACCGCGGCCGTGGTCCAGTGGTTAGAGTGCTAGACTTGTAACCGGGAGACCTGGTATCGAATCCCGGTCGCGGCAGGTCATACCCTTCTATGAAAATTCGACAAAATGTCAATTTTCCTCCACATGTGGAGAAGTTGTCGGCTCCTTGTGAAAGGGTAAATTAGTACTGGTTAGTAAATAGTCCAGGAAAGCAGGTTAAGTGAACCGGTTGCCGCATATAACTGAAAAAACGACGTTAAACCCCGGTGACAATAAGTCACATAAAAACAAAAAATAAATAAAAACAATCACATATCAAATTGCATAGTATGCAATCCATTTGTTTCCATTGGTTTGGGAGAAGAGGTTTCGAGGTTCCAATTCTATTCGGATTAACTATCTCCTTTATAGAAATGGCAATTTAAATCTCATTACTTTTTGTTAACTTCAAGTTCTGTTTGATAAGGCAAATGGAAGTTTAGGTTTGTATAATTCTTCTCCAAACTTATGCATTTGATGCCTTGATTTAAACTCGGGATATCCTAGAGCTTTCAGAACGTCCTGACAATGTTCTTGTATCATAGTTGTGACTGTCCATGATAAAGATTTAGTGTAACTGTATGGATGAAATCCTCGACTGTCATTTTTAGAATATTTCAAATTCTCAAGAGCCGCTACCAATTTAGGTGGTAAATCCATGTTCATGAAATTATATAACGTTTTTGCGGTATACAGAACGTCATCAAAATCTTCGTACTGAACGATCAGGAACTGGTCTTTAAACACTCTCTGTAAATGAAGCGCAGATCGGATATCAACACGCATTCGGTCACACAATGTTTGAACATCTGATTGAACATCTTTCTTGTTTGGCAGTTTGTTTTTTAGAAAAGCTGTATGTAAATGAGAATTTATTATGCCACGCGGGTCTCGAAACAGATGAATGACGCGGAGATGTTTTCTCTCATTTAGCAAAGATTCAAAGTTGTCAACAGTGGAGCGTAAAACTTTGAGAACTTTATGTTTTTTACTCCGACATACTGGTCGCATTTCTTTGAAACATTCATCGTAGGTAGAACCGCTTCGTTTTGAGCAATCAAAGTAAGTGTCCCATGCTTGTCCCTTGGCAAAATTCCATGAATGATTGTGCGGAAACTCTTTTTGAAAATGCTTACTATCTGGTAAGAAGCTTTTGTGGTGTTTAAAGTTACAATCAAGCAACCCTCTAAGGAAATCTAAAGCTTGTTGCCATTTTACGGCAGAACCAATTTTTCCAATTACGGCAGATCTTCCAGGCCTAGTGCATTTTTGTCGAAAATAATGACATATTTCATGCATGCGATTGAAATAAGCAAATTTCTGAACGTACCATAACGGTTCAAAAACATAAAAGGTATCCGAACGCATTGAAAAGAATTTCCCCAGGAACGTTGAGCCACTTCTCATGTAAGTATTAATAATTAAATCCAATGCTTCATTGCCATGCATTTCTGAAGTACCTCCTACATCCAGTGTATCGGAGTTTAAAATAGCAACTATGCTTTCTTCAAGCTTGTTATGTTCATTATCTGTATCATCTGGAATTTTAACACCGATTTCGTCATTCTCTTCCTCGTCCTGCTCAGCAATAGCGTGATAAAATTGGCGTTCTTCCGTTTTGTAGATATTATTAACATTTTCAGGAACATTATCCACTTCTTTGTCCTGCTCAGCAATAGTGTGATATGATTGGCGTTTATCCGTTTTGTAGATATTATTAGCATTTTTAGAAACCTTATCCACTTCTTCGTCCTGCTTAGCAATATTGTGATGAAATTGGCGTTTATCAGTTTTGTAGATATTATTAACATTTTCAGAAACATTATCCACTTCTTTGTCCTGCTTTATGCTATTATGATATTCTTTCGTATTGTAGATATCATTTTCCTTTTCCGAAATATCGCCAGCTTTCTTGTAATGGATCTTCGTCTTCTCCTTCGTCCTAGTACCATTGTTTAAGTGACGCGTTTCACTTTTACTATAAGCATCAAGAGCAGCACCCTTGTTTCCTGTTATTATTTCATAAAGTATGGTCGCTTCGTCGTCGTCATCGTCGCCTTCATAGCTGTAGTCACCAAATATTATATCATACATCATAACTAAAAGTAAAAGTATGAACGCAACCCTCAGCACATATTTAAAAACAAGAATATTTTTACTTCTGTTCGCTATATTAAAGTATTGTCCAGGCATATTTATATTTATATAAATTCAAAGATTTATCAAAATCAAATGGACAATGATTCTTCCAAGCAAAATAGTTTCCTCATCCAAATATCGACGCGTTTTATCATATAAAATGTTCTGAATGACTTTTTTTGTACGTCTGAAAGAAGTATATGCCGGTGGGTATTTGAAACAATACTGAATTTTAATTAATATTTATTTACAAGTATGCACGTATTTGGGCCCTAAAGGTTTTTTTGTCTCATAAATATGATCGAAAATATATCAATTGACACATTGTATGTATTTATTGATACATGTAATTCATAATCAGGTTTTGCTTCGTAAGTTTAAAATGTGTTTTCGTAATATTTGAATCATCTATAAGAATGGCGCTCTTCTTTTCTGTCTAGTTAAGTATTGCTTTACTCTGTACTGTTCTCAAGATGACTTCCCGAAAATAATAATGCAACATTTTCATAGCAACACCATTCGGGAGGAGCAAGATTATGTTGTTGTTAAGAGGTTGTTGTTCTAGAATGGTTAAATTAATGGTTATATCGTACAGTGCTAAAAACCATGCTGTTGTTGAAGAGAGGTTGCACTGTACTTCGAAGAGCTAATCGAAGAACTGTCATCCTATAAGTTTTAAAACAACCTATAAAATCATAATGTATGATCTCATACGGTAGCTCCCACATATACACTACAGTACAGTCTGTGTTTGCGGCCACCTCTGAATAAAAGCCACCCTGTGAATAAAGGCCGTTCTTTGAAAAAAACATCATTAATTATTTAGAAAAAACTGACCTCCAAATAAAGGTCATCTGTCAATAAAGACCACATTTTGTCTTTCCCAAGTGTGGCCTTTGTTCACAGGTTTGTCTGTACGATATCTGTATTTTTAGATTGTATTTCGTACCTCAGTGAACTGATACTGAGGAATAGAGATTATGTTTGTATGTACCGGCCTTAGTTACCGTGTAGTTATGGTTTGTGACTTGCAATCATTTGCTCCTCGTTGCTGTGAGTTCGAGTTCCACTCTGGACCAAATTTCACATGTGAGAAAATGGTCTAGCTAGCTTACAGAAGGTCAATACTTCTACCCAGGAGTAAGCCTGGGGTCTTCCTCCGCTGTAAAGGCTGGAAAATTGCCAGTTGACCCTGGCTGTTGGTGCGACGTTTAATTTCAGTGAACATGCCGAGCGAAATTCATTTTGAGTATCACATACCTGGAACATCCTGTTATTTTGTATCTTACAAAATGTGTCTCTTTTGTGCATTGAAGTGAAAAAATGGTTTAACAGAATACCATATGATAGCATTCCTTCTTGATTTTCAGGTGTCTGACATTTCCATGCCTTTATTTTTCTGTATAATAATTTGTTCGTTTGTTTGAGTGTGTTTTAAGATATCTAAATCGGCTGATGCAATTAAAAAGTTAACGGCTGTCGTAATGGTTAGACCTGTAACTGCAGCATTCTCATGGCGACCCTTTTGTTTGGCTCTCTTTATCTATCTACGAGTATATAGGCTTTATTGTTTGTGTGTTATGTATGTATATACCATATTGTTATCATTGTAAATATGAAATATAAAAAAAATATTATTTCCATTATTATCGCATGTTATAAACCACACTGTGCATATATATATATAAATATATATATTTTATAACATGTATTAATAATGGAAATATTTTTTTATATCTTATATTTATAATATTAACAACATGGTATATACATACATAATATGCATGTATATACACCGTCAGACTTGTGTTTGTGACCATCTCCGAATAAAGACCTCCCTGTGAATAAAGACCTCCCTGTGAATAAAGACCTCCCTGTGAATAAAGACCTCCCTGTGAATAAAGACCTCCCTGTGAATAAAGACCTCCCTGTGAATAAAGACCTCCCTGTGAATAAAGACCTCCCTGTGAATAAAGATCTCCCTGTGAATAAAGACCTCCCTGTGAATAAAGACCTCCCTGTGAATAAAGACCTCCCTGTGAATAAAGACCATTCTTTGAAAAAAACATCCTTAACATTATTTAGAACAAACTGACCTTCGAATAAAGACCAACTGACAATAAAGATCACATTTTGTCTTTCCCAAGGGTGGCCTTTGTTCACAAGATTGACTGTATATTAATTATTTAGAACAAACTGACCTTCGAATAAAGACCAACTGACAATAAAGATCACATTTTGTCTTTCCCAAGGGTGGCCCTTGTTCACAAGATTGACTGTATATCAATTTCGTTTGTGCTTAAATAAACTTTTAACGGAGAGTCCAACGTTTTCACCATCAACTGATGATAAAAGAATACAAATAAATGTATTATAAAAAGTCTGTTTATTTTTCGAATGATAAAATACATGGCCGTATTGTCATATGGAGACATTATATCTAAAACTAAAATGCTGAAACAGATGGAAATACAAAGATGAATTTCAACTACTCCCGTTGCTATAGTTACCATACGGTTTATCGTATACAAAACGGCTGGTTATCATGATTTAAGACTGAATAAAACACATTAAATCAATAAATGCTTGTCATCTAAGAAATCAATGAAGTTCATGAAATACAATGTAGGTTCCTGTAATATGAAATAGTTTCCGGCATCATAAAACAGGTTAAATCAAGTTTTATCACTATTTCAAAGTTTTGTTTACCTATCATGCTTTTATTTAATTCTGCCAATATATCGTGCGGCAACTATAATTGTGTCATTATATAACATCAGAATTTAATTTAAATTTCGGCAAAACAACGTGTCAATAAAGGGCCACAATATTTCACATATTACAAAAGAAGGGGTTGAGCGGAACAATTCATCCATGATGTCTACAAATCCACGAATAATACAAAATTTGTTGTTGTAATAAAATTATGTTTTTAGGTTTTTTTTAACCGAACTTAAAAACAAGTAAAACTGTCGGTGATGAGGTAATGAAATAATGCTCATGAGACGCAATACACAAACATTCACAGACAATTTAATCAGATGATGAGAAAATTAAACAGTAGTTAGAATAAAAATATCAATGGTGCTATCCTAGATTGACACCATTAGCACTGTAATTGATGGGAAAATAATTTAGCCAACAATTGGAGGTTGGGTATCAAATTTAAAGCCATTCGGTATGCAATTGAAAATTTCTTGTTTCCAAATTTCTCCAAGATCGCAGTCCTTAACAAAAGCGTCACCAAAGGCATCGCATTGAATAAACTTGTAGGGATTTCCTGGGTATGGATGGTACTGAACATCCCCTGGGAAGTTTTTGATGCAAGGATTGGGGAAGTCTGTAACAAAGGTTTCGTTAGTTGGATTTACAAGGACGTCCTTAAAGAGACAAGTACCTACTTCCGGAGAGAAATATTTATGCTCCCCGCAATCAAGGATTGTTCCGGTGTACGGGAAAATGCTACATTTGATGTACTTTCTTACGTCAGGGGGATAAGGGAAAATGAACAGGCCTTGAGCGATATGGTCGGGGGTGCAAGGATTGGTGAAGGTTGTTTGTATTCCAGATGGATTCGTTGGGGCGTTGGTGACGACAACTGGAGCGGCTGTGGTTGCAGCAACAGTGGTAGCGGCGGCAGTGGTGGCAGCATCGGTAGGTTTGGGTGTAGCTACCACGACGACTGGTACGCATTGCGTAGTGTTGACAGCCACGTCAAAAACATATCCGGGCGGGCAGAAAACGACAGCATATTTCCCTGATTTACACAACAAGTATCGGTCACTTTGCCCCAAGTAAACTGCCGTCGCTCCGTTTATGCACGGTGGTACGGTGAGTTTTTCTGTTGTTGTCGTTGGTTTTGGTGTGGTTGCTGCTGTTGTTGTTAATACGGTTGTAGGAACGTAAGTTGACTCTACACATCGCACTTTCTCTATGTCGTAAATACTACCTTGGGGGCAGTACACGACAATCAATCTACCAGAGCTACAAGACAAATATCGGTCGTTCTTTCCGGGATATGAAGCAGTAAAACTGTCCGTTCCGCTGCAAACTGTACTTAAAACTGGCTCTGTAATGTAACAAAAATGTAAAGTATACTGACAAGAAAATTATTCAAAATCCATTAAATGAAACTTTACATACAGTTCAACCTCTCCAGAGCGGTCCTCTCTTCAGTAACAACTTCCCGTCAGCAACAATATACTTTCTTCCCGCTGTAAGATTTAATCTCTCTAGAGCAACAACCTCTCAACAACAACATAATTTTGCTTCTCCCAAAGAAGGTTGCACTGTACATCTTAATTCACGTGAATGGTATATTGTATTTAGGTATTGGAATTGTATATAAGAATAATTACTCTGGACAGTATTGCGTATTTTCTCCGACAATTTTGTCCAATATCGACCAAACGTAAAACGCGATTCTAATCAGCACCCAGGATTTCTATTCTTAATGGTTTATAACAGTTAGTTTTTTTCTTTTCATTCTTGTTACATTCTCTCCTTATTCCATACTAAAAATAAGCTTTGTACAATATATATAGTTTTAACGCATATACTCGTATTAAATATTGTTTAGTGTTATGGCGTATTAAAAACCAACCTCAAAATGGAGCTCTTTCATTGGTCAGTTTCAAAAGTAGAACGATTTTATTGGTTAATATAAAAAATGGAGCACTTTTATTGGTCAATTTAAAACGTGAAAAGCTTTTACAGGTTAATGTCAAAATTCGGGTTCTTTTAATGATCAATTTCAAAAATGGAGCTTTCATTATTTAATTCCAAAAGAACAGGAATGAGTTCGGACACAACCACTCGATAGCTTTCCTCTCTAACCAATTTTAATTCATGCTTTTGATGGTCCGTAAATCTACTTACCAGGTGTTCCTATGATGAAATACGGGCTTCCAAGCAAATCTGTTTGAGTACATTCTCCGATAAGTCCACCGTGTACACAAACCAATTGACCACCTAGTAAGAAAACACGAGCATCAGTGAAGACATACTAGTAGTCATTGAATCAATTACAAAATGTATGAAAATACTGAAGCCTTCTATTGTTTATACTGTAAGACACGGTTATAGTGACCTTGGACAAAGTGACAGATAAAGAATTGTAAAGAATTCATTCAATTAAGTCAGTTACATTTTTCATATCGATGTTTCTAATTCGACAAGAAAAGCAAAGAGATAACTTTAATGAAACCAATACGAACAATGTATGCATTTTACATGTATTTGCATGCATGGTATTCGTTAAAACTTTATCTTATCTTACCAGGTCTAAGCAGATTTCCATCTAAGATACGAATGTTGTAATCAGATAGGCAGCCATTTTGTGACAAATTTCTCATAGCCAATAGAATTTGAGATCCATCCGGAACGTAGATATATAGTGGAGCTTTGCTGGTTACCGTTTTATTGAAACCAAATATTGCAGAACCAGGGACAAAGGCGGTTGAACCTGACCCGAATACATTAAGTTCACCGTCATCAGTTGAGATCTGAAGCAGAAACCAATATAATAAGAATCGCTATTGCATGGAAAAAAAATATATGACGTCTCAAGTATGAAATACCCATAGAAAGAATTCTTTTACGGTTGTCGCTGAGCATTGCAGCAGTATCTTTAATGAAGTTTTCGGGGGTATACTGGAATCACCCTAGTTGTTGGTTGATTGGTTGGTTGGTGAGTGCGTTCGTTTCCATTGCCGTTCAGTTAATTTACTGATTTATACAATTAGGAATTTGTTATTGTAAACTTCACACAAAGCTAGTCAGACGTCTAGCTTCGACAAAACTCAATTACATATACTAAAATGTATAACAAACCAATCAACAAATTACAGGAATTATCAAATAAGTGTGAAGAGAAGAAAATTTCTACGTCTTAAAATAAATGAAAGTTACTTTGGCTGAACAATAGAAGCAAATTTATGGTAGCTTCACTAAAAAGGTGTATTGACCTATCAGGTCGGCAACCGGTAACCCAAGATACGGTTTTACGGGGTTTTATATAAGACTCTAATATTTTGTAAGAAGGTATCGTATTGGTCAGCCAATGAAATTAATTGTAAGTAAATTAAAGGAAGTACCGGAAGTATTATGACTGACCAAGGAATTCTGAGAATTACAAAAAAGTAAAGATAAGATATATACACCACTGTCACGCAGATTATCATGTAGATCGCGCATGCGCGATTATCACGTTTAGCATGCACATTGTTTTAGTTGGACGTATAGAAATATACGTACCTCAATAGTTTTTCCCCCTGATGTCATCAGAACTTCAGCAGATATATCAGATAAGCAGCTGAACGAGTAATTGCCTGGGCTCAATACTACAGGGGCTGTAATTTGACAACAAACTCACACATTTACATCATTAGATAAATAGATTTCATTAACAATAATGAAATGATTGAACGTTTATGAGACAAAAATACAATATCTTTAAAATCTATGTTTGTACTTAGACTTTTAATGAAGCCAAACACAATATTTGTAGCAAAGCAATTTTGTTCTGTGAAAGCAAATATTCTTAAACAATGTTTTCGAGTTTTTCGCAAGCTTTACATATGTGCGTCGTGTAAATTAAATACAGTAAGACCTCCATAATGAAACCACCTTTGGGATCTGAAAATGGGTCGTAATAATGAAGTTAATCGAAGCCGGTCCGAAAATAAGTGGTCGTTATAACTAGCTTGTCGTACTGTTGATGCGGTCTCTATGTGAGATTTTACTGTATTTGTATGACTGTATTTTGTTAATAAATGATATATGTATGAAATGAATCCAAGAAACAACAACAGAATGCACTAAATATTCCCTTACATTGGACGGCAAGCTGAAGGCTGTTATGACTGTCGGATGGTAAATCACTGTAGTTTCCTACTGTCTGCATGTGCACACACGTTGGTTCACTAACAACGAGTGATAACTCACGCTGCAATGAACAAACAAAAAAAAACTGAGAATCAGGTATAAACTACAAGCAATTTTGCTCTATACAGACATCCGCATTAACAGAATACATGGGCAGTCCGTTATGTAAGACTGTCACTAGAACTAGTCTTTTACTAGCCGTCTTTGTTGTATCTACCAGTGGTTCTGTTCAATTTAGGACATCCCGGTGTATTACGTGAGTCTTAGGTGAGCGACACATGACTCTGGTAGAAGTGTCTTTGATGGGAGAAAAAACAATTCACGTTCAACCGACATGTTCTCAACCCATTAATCAAACTAAGAGAGATGTAAGAATGGGGAGATAATGACATAACATTTCCTATCCGGAATCCTCTCCAAACCGAACACGTCAGCTGGTAACGATTTTTTTTATTATATACTTAATTCTAAAAAAAAACTTTTGGAAACCTCTTTAATCCGAACATTTTTGTTTATACGAGCAAATTCAGATTAGAAAGGTTCTACTGTACTCACCTTGTCGATCAAATCGCCAACACCAACAGCGAAGATTGTGACACCGGAAGCGCGTAACGTGTGCGCGGCATTTATCGTAGCAACATTATCATCTGATCGGCCGTCTGTAACTATGACAACGACCTTCGCAGCGCTTGTTCTAGATCCAAATTCAGGCTGGAAATTAACAGAGAATTTGTGAATTTAAGCATTATATAAACGCATTTAGAATTAAGGACAGATCGACGTACTTCGTTTGTAAAATGACCTAGTTAGGTCCCCACACAACCCATAAAATACACTTTGACAGGTAATGTCAAAATAATGTCTTCGATAAAGGATAAAAGAAGAATACATATGCTCCGAAAATTAGCATATTGTACGAACCGTTGTGACAGTGAAACTCAGAGAGGCATTTTTGAAGTACTATAAGCAATAAAAATGAGTTTTCTGCATTACAAAATATTTTGGAAAAGAATTCAGATACCTTAAACACAGTATCTTGGACGTATTTCAAAGCTTCGTAGGTATTCGTGCCACCAGGTTTGTATGTAATATTGGAAACTGACTCAGTGAGACTTGTATCGTTCATATTATTATTAAGACCGAAGATGGGGTACACAACAGTGCTATACTCCACAACTGCGACACGAGCCTGGAATGTAAAACAAATCAGTGGACAGTTCAAAGACATTCAGCGGATTCTGTAATATGGACAATCTATGCACAAAACATTCAAATTTTAAATGCCTTTCGCTCCATTTCCAGTTAAATCATTAGCATGATAATTAATTCATTGAACCAGATAGGGGTGGTTGAGTTAAAATAAATGTTTCAAGTAGTTTTTTTTTTCATAACAAAAATATCGATAATTAAAATGTAGGGGAATGTTTTGAAGACTGACCCATAAAAGACCGTTTTAAAAGGATTCAAGTTAAATGATGGAATAAAAATGCTGAAATAACAACTCTGACACAAAGTGGTAAACGAGAAATAATTGCTAATGTATTAAACATGTTTTTATAATAATTGATCTGACAGACACAAACTGATGGATACAAATGATTTCTTATATTTTGAGAACGATTTTATTATGTCTGTTGGGAATTAAATGGCAATGAAAGAAATAGTTGAAACACTTACCAAACCACTGTTGATGTCTAAACCAGAGATGAAGCTTTTGACGAATTCCTTGGCTTTGTTGAAGTCTGATTCGGACATGCTGGCGCTACTGTCCAGTAAAAATGCAACATCAAGATTCTGTCTAATTGGAGATCCTGAAAAGTGTCATATGGTATTTGTGAAAGAACAACATTGATAAGACATTGGGATTGACACTATATTTGTATGGGTGATATTGAATTGAATAAAACGGTGATTTGGAGTCATATTAAAAGACTGATGTTCAAGCAATATATTGAAAAATTTTGGCTTACCGTTTTCAAGTTCATAAATTGCCTTTACAAAGACATTTGGACTTCTTGCGCCATTTTGGGACCACAGCACGGACTGTGTCTCGACTGTGAGTGGAATTCCAGCGGGTCCAGCTTTAAGAACAGCGAACAGTTCGGATGCCACAGCAGAGTATAATGGTTTTCTGAGATCGCTATAGGTGACACGTGACCAGTCTATAAATAGATTCGACTTGATGTCATTTCTATATGACTCTAGACTAGGGTCGGTAAGTGTCATGTTGAAATCAGCTTCACTGATCTGAAAGCATAAACAATAAAGAGTATAATTATTTTTACCAATATTGCTATTATAATTATCAGTCAAACCTGTAAACAAAGGCCACCCTTCAGAAAACAAAATATGTTTTTTATTGACAGACGACCTTCATACAGAGGTCCATTTGTTCTAAATAATCAGTGACGGTTTTTCAAAGAACGGCCTTTATTCACAGGGTGGTCCTTATGCGGAAGTGGTCGCAAACACAGGTTTGACTATATAATAAACCTCTCAGTTCGATTAGATACTCCTTTTTTTTCATTTTGTGCTCTTATCATACGACAATCGATAGTTACGACGGACAATTCAATTAATGAGTTCTCTTGTCAATATTCACACATTTTGCGAACTGCAAAATCTTTTAGAACAGGGTGTTTCATATTATTCCCAATTACAAAACCGCTTTATTTGATCATTTGTATGACATGCTGAGGTGGCAGGCATGTAACGTAAAGATCTGCGTCTGGACTTGTAAACCGGAGATCCGGGTGCGAATCCTGGTCGCGACAAGTCATACCCTTCTATGAATATTTGACAAAAATGTCAATTTTCCTCCATATGTGGAGAAGTTGCCGGCTCCTTGTGGAAGGATAAGTTAATACTGGTTAGTATACAGTCCAGGAAAACTGGAAAGTGAACCGGTCGCCGTATATAACTGAAAAAATGTCGAAAAACGGCGTTAAACCCCAGTGACAATAAGTCACAAAAAGATCTACATGTTACAGGTAAAGCTAATGTGTGTGCTTAGATGATTAAGTACTGCCATCTCTCTACGACACATCAGGGCTTAAATCTTGCCCGAAAAATACGAATGCTTTGCATGATATTTTTGAAGTCATTCTTACAATTAATTTGAGAATTATAAGAAAATTGTTTTTTCCTAGTTTAAAAAATCTTGATTTTAAAACAATCCTATATAAAAATTCAACTTCCCCGGGCCAAGGTTTTCCGTTGGTGACTGATTATTTCCATGAAATAAATGCGAAGAGGATTGGAACAATGGAGATATTCTTAAAACTGGTATAATGCAATAAATATTATGTACAACATAAATGTTATGTAATACATTTAATTGCTTGTGGATCAAAACAAAACGAGTTTTAATCACACGGATAAGTAAAAGCGTGTACTCAGTGCGCGCAAATATATTTAAAAACACAGTGATAATCATTCTTTAGATAAAATGTATTAACTTACGTGCCAAATTCCACCATTGTAACCAGTACTGTATGTATCCGCATCTTTTCCATCGTGGCTGTCGACGTACGCTACGCGCCGCAGATACAGCAAGCTGTCGGGGAATAAACATGTGCGTCTTAGGATCTCTACTACAGCATTTACAACTTCGGTCCCGCTGACATCATTAGTGCGAGTCAGATCAACTTTCTGACCCAGAACTAGAGCCAGACAAGCGAAATACAAAACAACGATGTTCCTCGACCACGTCATTTTTGTTCTCTGCGCTAGAACAAAAAGTACACTGACAAAATATCATGATTTCGGGGCTTTTAAAGACTAGTTATGACAATTAACGGATCCACGTTATTGTCAGTTAACAGATTTTTGTGACAAGCAAACTTTTCAGTTAAAGATAAAATGCGTCGATTGGCGAATACAGTTATCTCATGCCTACCGTACATATAGGTAGGGTATTACCACATGCGAAACATCCTACCTCCTAACCCATATAAACAACAACACGAAACCCACGCAACAAACAAAATCATGCAAAATTATGGAGGACAAGACACATTTTTACCGAGAGGTACCGCCTTGTACGGTCTGCAACTAGGAAGCCGCAGGGGTTTAAACAACTTTAATATACACAACCCTACACTTTCCCTCTGGTGTCATTCCCTTGTATATTATGTGTCATTTATAACTTAGTAATCACCACATTATTGGTATTATATTAAAAGCAAAAATGAGAATTCTAATTAATATATCGCCTGTCCGTTTTCATTGACCCTGATCAAGGCGTGATTCGGTAATATTCTTCGGAAAAAAATCTTTAATAGTGGAGGAAGATCCCAGGCATATACATGGGTAGAATCACCGACCTTCCGTCAGCTAGCTGGACATATACCTCGCTTATAAAACTTGTCTGTTCCCGGGTCTGATGCGAACTTTTAAGATAGAACCAATTGAAGATACAAGTTAAAACATTTCAGATGACACCTCCTAGGTCGAGCGGTAATGGTATATGACTGGTACCCGGTAATCACTAGCCACTCGCCGTTATGAGTTCGAACATTTCATATGTGAGGAAACCGTTGAGCTAGAATACGGAAGGTCGGTGGTTCTACCCTGGTGTACGCCCGGGGTCCTCCTCCACACTTAAGGCAGGTGAAGTCGCCAGATGACCCCGACAGTTAGCGTGATGTTAAACCCCGGTGAGGATATTCTTAGTATCACTTTACATTTTTCAGAAAAAAAAATATTGAGCAAAACTGCCTCGAATAAAATTATTAGAACTATTTTTGTCAAACAGACAGTAAGAGCATATAAATTTCAAATTATGACTAACATACGAAAAAGAATATATGTGTTGCGATGTAACAATTATCAAGCTATGATAAAGATTGTCATTTTTTCGGGTTCAGCGAATTATAAGTGGGCGACTTGCGACCTAATAGATTCGGATTTAATAAGCAGAATTTTTGAACAGCGATATCTTCGCTTAGATACGATAATATTGTGCGAAATATAATTGTCCCCACCTTGCCATTATGCCTATGATTCACTTGAAACCCATTGGAAAAGATTAGGTAAAAGTCTTAATAAGCTTTACCCTATGTCATATAGAATGCTTAATTAATATTAATTTGCACAAGCTTTTAACCGATGCAGATCAAAGTACGTTAACTTGTCCCGCCTCCAATGTAGTAATGTATATTTGCGTATTGGTTAATTGACCATTAAACTTACGTAAAAATATAAATCTTTCACTAATTTCTGACTAACTGCACTTTTGTAAAAAATTTAATTTCATCATATCTACTATTAAATGTTAGTATAATTAAATCAAGGTTTTGCAGTAACTTTATAAGGCTCGTCATTTTTAAATCAAACATTCAAGATAAACGTGGACATTTATCGCTATATTCAAATATTTACTCAGTTCGTACGAGGAAAATATGCGCGCAAAAAAGAGAACGTTTTGCAAAGTTAAATTAAAATATGTAATAAAGGACAGTCGATAGGAAGTGCATCAACTTTAACAGAACGAAACAGAACATAAACATGTATTATAGGATATCTTGACATTTGAGTTACATGAGCTGCGAGCATGGTCCATTGGTTAGTGTGCTGTAGTCGTAACACGATGATCCGGGTTCAAATCCCGGTCTAGTAGTATTGTATGACATTATTGGGTCACTTCCTCTGAACAATAACTCATTATCCGGTGATCCGGGTTAAAAAACGGACTCCGCTAGTTATACCCTTCTATGAAAATTTGAGTAAAAAGTCGATTTTCCTCCATATGAGGAGAAAATGTCGGTTTCTTGTGGAAGGGGAGGTGATTACAGATTTGAGTACAGTCCAGGAGAACTAGTTAGGTGATTGAGACAACCTGAAACATAATTCATAATTCATAAAGTACAGAAATGAAGTCATTTTGCATAGCACGGTACGGCACGGCACGACACGACACAATTTATTATGTATTGTAAATTTGACATCTTAATAAAAATTTTGAAACGAACTAAGTATAAAGATACCTGGATCTACGCACATTCTATCTATGTAAACAAAAACATATCTTTCTCAAATTATCAGTGTAAGATAAAATGCTGTTTAGCTGACAAACATTGCACGGTTTTAAAAATGTGCATATATACCCTACTCATGGACTAATTGAACTAACGAATATATTTATGTTACCTTAGAGTACACATATCACTTATACAAAAAGATCAACACGAAGTTGAAAACAAGTTATTTTGAAAATTTTGCACTGGACAAACCCGGACGTTTTGAAAAAATGTTATTAACTTGTTTTCTTCTATAATTTCGGAAGTTGATTCTTGGAAATTGCATCAAGATTCGTGGAACTCGAGTTTATGCTGGCGCCACGTGGAAAACAACACGATGTCAAATATAATTCATTTTGACATATTTTTTATTTCGATCGGCTTCATGCTAACAAATAGCGTGTGTAGCCTCAATTCATTTTCTTATTTTTTTGTGAATTGCATGTAAGCATTCTTTACCAAAGGGAGACAAACGTGTAGGAAATGTGATTCATTCAAATAAAGGTTTGATCCAGTGGGAAAATTTTGTCTTAAATTCATGTGCATTAATACACAAAACAAAGCCATGGAAAATACAGAAATAGGAATGGGTTATGGTAAACACAGTCAAACCTGTGAACAAAGGCAACCCTTGGGAAAGACAAAATATGGCTTTTATTGACAGATGACCTTTATTCGGAGGTCAGTTTTTTTTTCTAAATAATCATTGACGGTTTTTCAAAGAATGGCCTTTATTCACATGGTGGTCTTTATTTGGAGGTGGCCCCAAACTCAGGAAAATATGCCGGTGTCCGTGGCCATAGTCTCTGACTAGCTCCTCACCACTGCGAATTCGAATCCAAACCGGTACTAGACGAATTTCATGTGTTAGGGGAAGCTGTCTGGCTAGCTTACGGATGTCGGTGGTTCTACCTAGTTATATGCCTGAGATCTTCATCCATCGCTAAAGCAGGAAAAGTCGTCTGTATTGACCATGGACGTTAGACCCCAGCGAAAACATGAAATACGATCGTAAATAACTGTTACGCGGAGTCAGCAGGACACAGATATTTGATCGGGAGGTAACATGTTGGAGACCCATTAATTTTGTATAATTATATATGATACATTTTATTTTTTTCACTGGGTTTAACGCCGTTTTTGAACATTTTTTCTGTAATATTATTGGACTTTATTCTAACCAGTACAAACTTACGATCCAAAAATGTATCTCGGAGTTTACAAAAGAAGAAATACGAATGTATTTTGTCCGAAAACAAACTGTTCAACTATGAGCAGCACGGCTGGAATTCTGGCAACGAATAGCCTCCATAATTTTTATTTTTTATTATATTGGTAGTGTGTACTGTCTGTGTCCTAAGATACAGTTGATGAATGAAGTCCAACCCAACATAAATCAACAAACTGTTTATTGAACTAAAAACTGTCGGCACACCGATCTCTGCTTTGTAATCGCACGTGCACTTATACAAATAAAACAGACAGGTTTACGTACAGTCAAACCTGTTTTTGCAGCCACCTCCAAATAAAAACCACCCTGTGAATAAAGGCCATTCTTTAAAAAACATCACAGATTATTAAAAATCTGACCTTCGAATAAAGGCCACCTGTCAGTAAAGGCCACATTTTGTCTTTCCCAAGTATGACCTTTGTTCATAGGTTTGACTTTTTTACACTTATATACATTTGACCATATGTAGGCAAAAATTAAAGTTAAATTTGTTTGCCCTTTACTGATCGCCCTTGCTGACTCAAATTTTGTACAAATTTTATTGCCGAAATCTAAAACTTATTTTTAATTCCATATTTTGCTTATAAGATATTTAGTGCTTTATCTCATTTAAGGTTAAAAAAACGATCTCTGAATAAAATCAAATATTTTCAAAATCTTAAAATCCAGGGTCCGTAAATGGCAATTTATTTATCTTTACTTATTTATCTTTATTTATTTATCTTTATTTATTTATCTGTATTTATCTATATTTATCATTATTTATCATTATTTATTTATCTTTATTTATCTTTATTTATCTTTATTTATCTAATTTATCTTTATTTATTTATCTTTATTTATTTATCTTTATTTATTTATCTTTATTTATTTATCTTTATTTATTTCAGTCTTAGCTGGAAGTTTTCTAATTTCGTGTTTACGAAAATTCGACGTAAACGGCGAGAGACCGATTTTGCAATATTTCGTGAAAATTACAAATTCATTTTAATAAACATTTTACTTCACTTTAATAACAGTATAAGGTGCAGCCGTGCAGGTTATATTGCTATACATATTTGGTTCAGATTGCAAATCAAATTTCATTTTTGCAGTAATATACAACGTTTTATTGTACGGAAAGTGGGTTTACATCACTCAAATTATATAATTTTCTGCTTCAGTGACATACGTTTCGAGTTTCATTCCTGCACTGAATTGAAATACAACGCCCAACTGATTATATTATTAATCGTACGTAAACTGTTGAAAGAATAGCTAAAGATGACATGCGTTCATTATAAAGTTTTAAAATGATCAAACCACTCATTGTTTTGGATTGTTTTATGAACAAATTTCGCTTCTGCTAATTGATCAAGGACGGATCATTCGTGAGCTACGTAAAACTTCCTCCCAACAACAGCAGTATAATTTTGCTTCTCCCAAAGTGTGAAGCTTTGGAGAGGTTGCACTGTAATTCATCTATAGATATTTAAGAAATACAGCCAAACCTGTGTTTGTGGCCACCTCCGAATATAGACAACACTGTGAATAAAGACCATTCTATGAAAAACCGTCAATGATTATTTAGGATAAAGTGACCTCCGAATAAAGGCCATCCGCTAATGAAGACCACATTTTGTCTTTCTCAAGGGTGGCCTTTTTTCACAGGTTTGACTGTCGGTATATTTTCATGATTTCATCGCCGTGGTTGAGAATAATACATATATTACACAGTACTAAGTTCAAAGGACTGAAATGTTAAAAATTAAACATTTAACTTGGAAATATTGACACATTTGATATGACGAATCTATTAGCAAACTCTTATCAACGTTTTTATGTCAGTATGACTTTTTACTTGGCCTACTCTTAATGAACTATAAAGTACGGTAAATCCACCATCTTAGTAACAACTGGAGCTTATGAGAGGAATTTCATTCATGATGAATCTTGTCAACGAACAAATTCGGTACATTATAGTTCTATGATTATGAGAAACGACCGTCAATCCAGGATAAGACACGATAGCTAGACTTTATATTAAAGGGACGTAGCTCCAGATTGATTTAATAAGAAATTCACTATAAAAATCATCGTTTTTGGTGTTTGTATTGTATTGATGATGTTGCTGATGATGAAGATTTACTACATTAAAAAGTGAACTTTTTTTTAGAAATCTCCAATGCATGTATTGTAATACTAGTATGTAATTCAAATATGTGAAAAAAATCCTCGAGAAGAGTAACAAGGGAGTATAAAAACAACTATTAAGCATCAATAAAAGAAATGCTAACTTTTTTACCAGCTCCATGTGATAGTTCTTCACATTTTTTACAGTTTGTGCAAGGCATTTTTACAATCTGTCGCAGCGATGTATATCATTATGATAAACTCATGTATTCCCTATGACCGGACCGTGGCAAAACAGCGCTGTCTGCAACGAGAATATACATGGTGCGTTTGAAAGAATAATGAGTACATGTATTTTTTCACAGTAGTTTAACGTAGCACAAACAGCCGGGTCATACGGCCAATTTCCAGCTTAAAAAGAGGGGGGGGGGGCAGGCGTACACCTGGATAGAACCACCGATGTTCATTATGATAGTTGGACAGCTTCTTCATTTGGAAAATTTGCCTGTACCAGTTGGGATTCGAACTTACAGTGAGGGGCTAGTGGTTATAAATTAAAGACAAAGACAGTTAAACGCTCGACCACAATTTTTTCATAGGGTTTAACGCCGTTTAAAAAAAAGAATCAGTTATATACGGCGGTCGGTTCACCTAACCAGTCTTTCTGGACGGTACTATAACCAGTACTAACTAATCCTTCCACAGGGAGCCTGCAACTTCTCCACATATGGAGGAAAATTGACATTTTTGTCATTTTTTTATGAAAGGGTAGCGGCCAACAATAACCATACCATTTTTTCTATTTACTGATTAAGTCTAACTCATTGAAAATGTCAATAATCCGAACAATACTCACTGACTAATGAATGCTTATTTCTCCTGAATAATTCACTCTTTATTATTCAGTTGCACAGTGAAACAGCCAACGCCTGAAAGACGGCGTGACAGCAATATCTGTTAATTAACCAGTTCTGAATTATTGCCGCTTTGCATTTAATTAACAGACGCTTGTTTAACACGAGGGCATATCCCAATAGGAAGCCATGTGGTTTTAGGGTTGGTACGATGAACCGAAGCGGCGCGCTGATAATAGTGGGGTAACTTACTGCCTGATTCCATTAAAAGCAATTCTCATAGCTTATTCACACATTCCATATACACAATGTCACTTAAATTTATTACATTATTTGTTAGATCAGTGCTATCATTAGATCCTTGGTAATGAAAATCGGCGGCTTGTTTGTGCTGGTCATAGTTCGATGTTACAAGATGAAGTGCCTGGATATCATAGTGTATTTAATTATGCTGATTTCTATAAAAGGCAAGATTTTTGTATTGTTTTTATGTACAAAAAAGGCTTCACTATATTTCATTTATATCTAAATTCAACTTTTAGTCGTTTGTTTTTATACTCGTATTATGTTAAAAAATATTGTTCACGGAAACCCGATATTTTGTACTTGAACAAAAATAATTACAATCCTCGGTAATTACGTACGTAACTCTAAAAGAATATCCTATGAGACATAAAAACGGTTTGTTTCCGGTTATGTGCCTCCCCCCCTCAAAAATATGGGTCGGTAAGTTGGGATTTTTTTCACTCCATTTCTTATATATATCGGCAGCACTGTATGGGAATATGCGCGCCGTAACATTAATGGATTGTGAAAATTACAATATAGCACTACGATTTGGACGCCGTAAAAACTTGTTGAGTTGGCAGGTAAAATATTGGATCGGTCTGGTAACCGGAAATAAACCTTTTTTAGACCTAAATATAAAACATACAATATACTGTAATTAATTAAGAACATCAACGTACAGTTATTTCTTACAGCGAAATATATTCTTAAATTGTGGATAGGTAAATTACTCTCGTTTTTTCCGTCCATTTTATATCTGTATATTTTTCATATACTTTTCAGAGCCTGTCTTAGGAGCAGAATCCACCATGTCAGTTCTACAAGGCGAGCAGGCGTTGTTACCATGTATCCTTCCATCATACGTAGATGACAATGCCACGGTATGTGTTGTATTGTGTTACCATTATGTATAACTGTAACTTACTAATTTGTTTGTTTTCATAATATAACTGGGATTGAAAACTACTATATTATTATACATACAATAATTAAGGCATTAGTTACTAGTCTGTCTGCATTTAATTAGGATACGATATCTATGAAGTGAGAAAAATGATAGTTCTGTGAAGCGCAGTACTACCCGGAAGTAGCAGGTGCGCGTTTTTTTTCTCCTAATGAAGAACTATCAAGGGCAGATAAATCATGTTTCTGAAAAGGCCTATTTGTAGATGGCGACTGTTAGGGCATTGTCACCTCAAATTAAAACATTTTTATTGTCTCGAATCACGCAGATGATAAATGGGAAATTATTCATGCTACAATATATAGGGCATTGTGATTACAGTGCAACCTCTTCAGAGCGGCCTTTTCTTGAACAACAATCTCCCTTCAACAACAACATGATTTTTCCACTGTACGATTTAACTATTAATTTAACCTCTTCAGAGCAATAATCTCTCGAAAACAACATAATTTTGATTGTCTTAAAGGGTGTTGCTTTGGAGAGGTTGCACTGTACTGAGGTTAAAATGCAATTTAATAGTTTAATATTAAGATACAGCGAATATTAATACAGACAAAAAACTCGAAGTTAAAACCAGCCATCTTAAGGTCCAAATTAAAGGGTAATAATACGTGAATCGATGTGGTTTCATGTTCAAGATGACATGTATAACAAATACAGGAACATCAGCGTTTGTTACAATACAGTGATCTTAATATTGAAGTGTTTCCATAATTGAGATTTCGTCGTAATTTATTTATTTACAAGGTTACATGGTATTACTGGCAGCAAGAAATATCTGTCGGCGAGAATGTAACCACAGATGATGATAGATTCACGTTGTATCGCCCTTACCAACAGGATTGGTGAGTCCTGTTTGTTTTTGGTTATTCAGAAGTACAGTAAAACCGCAATAAAGAGACCACTATCGCGACTCGAAAAATTGGTCGTTATAATGAAGTAGTCTCACTGTCACGTTGAATTATAGGGGGGTTATTGAAAGCCGGTCCGAAGATAAATGCCGTTAAAACAAGGTGGCCGTATAATAGAGGTAGTCTCTATTTGAGCTCTTACTGTATGTCGTAAACTTTAAGCGCTAGTTCGATACTTTTAATTCATTTCTAGCCTATTTACATTTGGTTAATTGATTTCCCTTACAATACGTTGTAAACCTCATTTAAGCTAAGTATCGTCAATTTCATTTTTGCAATAAAGCTACATTAATATATTACATTTATACGGATTATACATAATACAGAATGTAAATGTATTTTGTAGGTTCAGGTAGTAAATAAAATACGCCATACATCGGTGGCAATTATATTCACGGAGTGTTCAGGGATATAAGTACTTCACTATATCCAGTTCAGAGTAACCGTGTTTAACTGTATGACAATTAACAAATCAGTTCTGAAATTGGGTGTAAGATAAGTATTTTTTTTTGGGGGGGGTATGAACATTTTTAAAAAGCATACCTATACGCATACATCGTATTGGGTGCTTCCGGAAAAACTGCGGTTCGTCCCTAAATATATTCGTACACGTGTGATCCCGCACCAGATCAAAATATGTTGCATGATTTCCGATTTTATTGCGGGATTTACGCAAGATTTTACGTGATGGGAACCCTTAACACATTTATAATATGACATTATACATTGATCATGAACAGAACTACCATGATATACATGAAAGAGCACGTGGTTACAATACATTTGTCATGATCTTTCTATTCCAGGTACCTACGTTTAGCGAATACTCAACTCCAAGATGTTGGAAGATATAAATGCATGGCTGATGAGTCGTTCAGTTCCGTCACGACATTAGTAGTTGAAAGTACGATTAGCTTGATTTATTTCCATACTGTATTTCTTTACACAAACTTGCTAGAAAAGCTGTCTATTTACGAATTAATAACACATAGAAAAATGAAAATGATCAGAATAGAAAGATCATGTAAGTAGAACTTTATGAAACTAATACGGAAATGAAAAATGTCTTTTTGCTAATAAATAATCGTCTTTAAGATGTATAAGATATATATAATACCATGACGAAACGTATACAATCTTCTACGGTCTGTTGACGACCCGTATTAAAACTTTTTTCAACCTGATGAAGAAATGTTATAAGATTCCAAATGTGTTTGAAGAACTAAGTATTTCATTCAGCAACTACGAAATACTTGTCTACGGGAGAAATTAAACATCATTATATCTGATGGATCTGGCTATTAATAGGTTGAAAAGTTTAAGTGCTTATCCTACAAAACAACATTTAGTCAAAAGAATATGAAATTCTCTTCAGCTTGGACCAAGGGTTACATTATATCATTACTTAAAAATAGGATGCAGATCTTCTTCAAGCCAGTTGTCACGTGCAACACGGGTCTCGCCCGGGGGCCCTAATCCTCCGCATCCTAATTAGTAGTATTTCGACAGACTGAGCTAGCCTGAACGACTACTTACATTGCGAACAGTCAATTCTTACACCACAAATGTTTCAGCTCCACCGAAAATTGTCGGTTACAATACGAACCAAGTCTTCATACAGATATGTTACAACGCACGACTCACTCTATATTGTAATGTGACCGGACTTCCACGCCCAACAATTAAATGGTACAAATTGAATGACCTCAACTTTCCAATACGTAAGTACACGTGTACGAGACTTCCCATAAACGTCTGATTTGTTATTGCTGGCTTTGAACTTACTTTGAACGTACTTTTCCTGCGCCAGTGTTTCAAATCCGACATTAGGAAATTTATAATCGCAACATCGATCTCTTTTTATCTATTAATCATGGAAAACATGCGTTGATTACAGTGCAACCTCTAAAGCAACGCCCTTCGGGTGAAACAAAATTATCTTGCTGTTGTTGAGAGGTTGTTGTTCTAGAGAGGTTGAATTAATAGTTAAATCGTGCAGTGGGAAAAACTCATGCTGTTGTTGAAGAAGAGAAATTGTTTCGCTCAAGAGAGGGCCGCTCTGGAGAGGTTGCACTGTATTTACATTGCATTGGGGATATATTCTGTTTCATTGATAACTCATATACATTATATTTTACTTTTAGGGAAAAATTAAGAACACTAGCCAAAACAAAGACGGTTTATGCATAATGTACTGAACTATTTACATAATTAAATACCTGGTTCTTGTGATATAAACAAACTATTTTGTTATTCACAAAACTGTTATCTTAATGTTTCTACTCTGATTTGCAACTTCATGCGGGGATAACCAAAGATTTGGCATCGTTTTTATCTTTCAGCCATTCTGTCAGACAAGGAACTATACGAACAACGGGTATTCATACCAGAAGTAGACGAGACGAGTCCCGGTATTTACATGTGTAAAGTGACAAACATGCACGGGGAGACAAGCATGAAGTTCCATGTGACTGTCATAGGTAATGATTTTTGAGAGTTTAACGTAATTCAACTCCATATGGCCGTCACTCGTTTTTAGCGCATGAATATTGATGTGAATGGTAGTACTACTTTTTTTCAACATCCGCCATGCAAAGGTTTCTATGCGAAACTATTTCATGAGCTGAACTTTGTTCACTTCACTAGGCCTTCGCTCGCTCGGTGAATGAATTTTGATGCGGACCAAAGTATATGTACCACGTTTTCTGCATCCACAATTAATTCCATGATGGTCTATATGGTCTCATGGTGTGTAAACGACTCAAATTCCGGTATTCGCTATAAATCGTACAAGTTAAATTATATGACAGCACAATAAATCGTACAGTGATAGGAAGTAGACAAGTGCTTGTGATCGCAATAAATAGTACCAGTTGAAATATGCGACATAGCAATGATTCGTACGGTGATTTTGTTTACACACTGTGGGTCTATTTGTATGCATGTCATTATGTCATGACTATGTATTAGAACATTACATTTACATTGGCTGAGGCGGCTTCTGGTGAAGTTTGGTATTATAGGTATATCTTTATTTGTTCTTTAACAAGTATTTTTAAATATATTATCATTTTGATTTCTTTTATTTACCGACGAAAACTTTCGTTAGGCAAAATAGGGCTTAAAACTACCCCCTAAGGCATCGGTGGTCAAGTGGCCATGGTCTATGACTAGCAATCACTAGCCCTTCATCGCTGGGAGTTCGAATTCCAGCCGGCACAAAAATACACATTTGAGGGAGTTGTCCGGATAACTTAAGGATGGTCAGTTGTCCTACTCATCTGTACGCCTGGGATCTCCCTCCATCATTAAAGCTAGAAAAGTCACCGAATGGTCCTGGCTGTTGGTGCGACGTTAAACCCCAGTGAAATAAGACACCCGAAAAAAAATAACAAAATCACAAACACGCGTGTATTCATGAATGCAGTTTTACAAATAATTAGACAAATAGAAAACGAATATGTATCATAAGTTATACATGTATATCTTTCAGATTTGATGACTGTAATCGAACCGGTACGGAAGTCGGACGTTCCAAGTCAGATTGTCCATGCTCCTGTTTTGACAAATGCTCAAGAAAGTTCGCTCGCTGTTTCTTATAAGACAATGTGCTTTTATGTATCAATTCTTGTAATCTTACTGTTCATTTACTCAGTGCATTGAATATTGTGCTGTTGCGCTTTTGCAGTAGAGACAGCCTCTTTGAATACATGGACGAACGTAGTTTTCAACAGCTGTCACAATTACATTCTGGAAGGCAACGGAATGTTTATTTAACCCTTCGCCTTTGTTAAACATACATATGCTATTAAGTGTACCACATATTTACATTCATCTCGGCAATTTGACGGACATTATTACATTAGAAGTGATACATTCTCCATCACTGAATCACAGTTCACGAGGGTATTTTGTCAGAAGTTTGAAACATGCCCTAGGATTCCCGGGACCCTCGTAGTGCTGACGTTAATTGAAGGTCTTAAATAATAGAAGAGTTCCATCATAACTTAAACCTTTACCTCATAATACCGCATTTCCCCGCTTCTGAAGTAGACGACTTTTGAAAACATTGTGGCAAAAACGTTCAGTTTGTATTATTTCAGCTGCGATAAGATAATAATAATAGAATCCCGTTCATAGTTGATACAAAGTACGGCCGTACACAACAACCAAATATTCTATGGAAACACCATCACGGACTATTCCTAGCGAACTCTTACCATCTGTTCAATTCTGTTCTATTCCATAGAATAATTCTACAAAAGACATACAGTAAAACCTCAAATAGCGACCACTCCAATATTATGACCACCATGTTATAACGACAGCTTATTTTCTGGCCGGGTTTCAATAACTCCCCGAATTCCACTTGATAATGAAACCACCTCACCTCATTATTACCACCGAAATTTTAAGTCCCAGAGTTGGTCTCATTATTGAGGTTTTTCTGTACACAGATTTGAATTACCGTAAACCAACGAATCACTTAGATACGTATTATTATGTACTTTGATTATATCAATTGTATATTATCAAGACTTAAACAGCACGTATTGAAACTGAATCATTGTATTTCAATAATACCTCGAAATTATTAACATTTGATAGCAAGTGCGAGGGGTGATCCATTTTCGAGGGTTGATCCAAAAATACCTATTATTATCCTGCTCAAAATTTGTCTGAATTGTTTTTTATTCATCATCTTTAACCGCTAATTCTTTCGCTTTCATAAGTAAATTTTGAGCCTCATCATTTCACTGTATTCCAACTATGACGTAGGGAATTACCATGGTAACGTACACGTATAGCAAAAATTTAATCCAATTATGATATGTATGTAATTGTAAGCATGTAATTGTTTTTAACTAAATCCACCATCTCATTAGATCTTCAGATATGTAGAAAAAATAAACTGCGGTACAAAAGTAAAAAGAAAATTCCATTATCATAAAATACTTCAAATTTTATGACTGACATAGAACCATTTGAGTAATTTTTAGTTTTATTTCCTAAGTTATTGTTAACACGAATTCCTTATGTCTATGGAGAGAGAGGGGTGGAATATTGACATCAATGGAATGTCTTTTATCGTCTCCTTTCATAAAATTTCATACAATGAGCAATAAAGGCAGACATGCATGAGTTAATGTAACATCATCATATACAAAATATATGCATGGTGGATCGTATTCGTCTCATGTAGCTTGTAACAATCTTTGAAAGCGTTAAAAGTCAGAGCGAGGAGAAGAGCGTGCTGTACCATATCTTGATTTCGGAACGTTTCGGCCTGCTTCGTACATTTCGATGTAAGTAATGTATTTTAGTATTTTAGATACATATTTTCTTCTGTTGAAATGAAATGTTCCGATGTTCTTTTGTTTATTATTATTCTATTATTCAAGACGCAAGAAAACGATTTCATTTGGCAATGCTTTTTCTCTGGTAATGAATTCGGCAACCATTGTTCGCTATTAAGTCACCAGTATTCATTTTGAGATGCCTTAGATCAGTTAGTAAAACTAGACAAACTTTATTGTTAGAAAAAAGGGGGATCTTAACAATGAGAGCAATATGAAGTATTTCTAGTGGATATGAAACAATGTACCGCCTTTCAAAAGTTTCCGATTTTTTAGGTGTTATTAAGTTCTGCGTATCGGCTTCATTCTTTCGCATGGATGAATGGACGATTCATTTTCAGATCCGGATCATACCATTGTGGTCTATATTGTGTTCAATGATCCTTGTTGATTTTACACTGTCATTAAACCAGTTTCTAGTAAATTTTGAATCCATTATAAACTATAAATCGTCACTAAATCTAACAAATTTCCGGTTTGAATCTTCAATTGAAAGTTACGTTACTTGGCCATGTTTGTAACGAATTGTACTTTGTTTTAATAAGGTCTAATAATTTCATAATTTAAGTTAAAAACTTAATGTGCCTTTTCCAACTGTACACAGTAAGAACTCTCTCGTAGTATTTATTGTTAGAAAAATGCTAGACAGAGTTATGAAACTGTGTATCATGCATTTTCCATCATTGTTGTTCGTAATTAATGATCCGATCTGTAGATAAAACCATTACGATCATTAACGCATACACAGCACTTCTTGGTATATTAAATTCATCGACACGTTTACCGTCGTTTTATTTATAATGTTCATTCAATCTAATTGCATTTTCTGATATAAATCAACGTTTCTCGACGTTTCTTTACAAAAACTGTACTCCGTGACATTATTTGATGAACTGTTAAAATTTGTAACTTTCCATTATACTCACTGCAAAATTGAGTAAGTGCAAGAATCTCACAATGAATAGTTTTCGTGGCAAAGTTAAAAGTCACATCGACGTGAAATGTCGCATCTCCCCTTAAACGTTGCAACATTGCCGTTAAATGTCGCAATGACTGCTAAATGTCGCAATATCTTCTGCTGTAAAATGTCGCCATTTTAACGTGAAATGTCGCATGTTTTCTGCTACTAAATGTCGCAACTCTACCGTTAAATGTCTCAATGTGAGTTTTCAGGGAAACTCGAGGTAGTTAGTGGGATTATACCATTTTAATCGTCGGGGGGTTAAGTGAACATTTAGTTAGTAGATAAATCCATATCTTACATAATGGAGACCTATTCATCTGTCTGCTAGTGACGAAAGATGCTTATATTTTGAAAAATTGATCTCTTATCTTGTATGAAATATAAAATTCAGTAAGCACAGACAAGGTCACGAATTCGTAATATATTAACTAAGTGTTTTCATAATGGCCTAGTTATGGGCTGAAGACAATAACAAGGCCATTTTAAAAGCACGTATTGACAATTTTATTAATTAACTATACAATATCTGCTAAACTACAGTAGAGAATTAACGAATAATAACTAATGTAAAAAAATAATGAAACATTAGTACTTTAATGTTTGTAAAATCATTCAGCATCTGAATGCATCGAAATTCAAAATGGCGGCTACATTTTTCTAGGAGTAGCGGCGATAACAGCGGTTTCATAATGACCGAGCTGGACAGCCAATCAGAATGATCGAATCTCATAATAGCCGAGTTTCTTTTCGCAATGGCCAAGATTTATGTTCATGATTCCATGATGAACTTCATATCGGCCCTGCATTTGAAATAGAAACGCGCCTAATATTCTGCAAAATTGACTTCTCTACGTTTATGAAAAATTTTCGTCAACACGGAAAACTTCTTTCTGACGAGTCAACAGTCAACTTCATTCATTCAGATATGTTTACTTTTTGTGGCAAATTAAATATCAACAAATAAAAATGACAAAATGATAGTCATTGCAAGTAAATTTTATTTTTTTTAAATTTCAAACTAGATAACTCCAACGGAAGAGGTCAATATTTAACAATAAAAAAGTAGGCCCCCATTATTCACGATATGATCTCATTCAGTCACAAAATATTTACCAATATTTACCCATGAACATTTAACGGTAAGGTTGCAACATTTAGTAACATAAAAATGTTCGACATTTAACGTTAAAATTACGACATTTTATGACAAGATTTTGCGACATTTAACGCCGGTAGCGACATTTAATGGTCAGCGCAATATTTCATGACGTTGCGATATTCAACGGTGCTACAATGTTTATCATACACTACAGCAACACCATCGTCATCGTTGGGCGAAGCTATTTGCATAATGTTTTCTGTTTAATGACATCGGGATGATTGATTGAATCAATTGACAGTCATATGTTTCTAAAACTATATTGCTGAACGGCAAAAATCCGTCTTTTATTGTGATATGTTTGCAAAATCATGTTCAAAAAAACACGCGCATACTTTATCATGTTAGCGCTCTACTGTGTCTTAATGGTTTCAGTAAAACCTACATAACGTAGACATCTTCTCACACGAATTCATGGATAATACTGCTGTAAATCATTGGATGAAAAAAAAGGGCAAGTCGCCACAAGAAGTGGCCGATTCCTATTCGGAATGGGCGAAAAGTGGTAAATACGACCAGGTAAATAAATGTTTATGCATACTTTAATTATCCTTCGAACACTTAAACAACCAGAATTAAACTAAATTCGAGAGTTTTTCCTCCTCAAATTGATTTCTTTTCCGAGTCTGTAGACAAATAAATTTCTTTCACGACTGCTCTTTCGTTATTCTATTTATTGCCGACTTGAACATGCATGTATTTAGCTTGCGTTAAATAATTGCATACTCGTTTAAATTTATATAGCCAGTTTTAATTCTACGTTGTCCTTCAATTGTGTTATTATGTGCGGTAACAAACTCCTCAAACGGTAAATTATGACCCATAGTCAAGGGAGATAATTCAGTGCACAGAGTTTTGATAAGTGAATCTTGACTTGTCTTTGCTTCAACGTTTCGGAATTACGATGGAATGATAGAAATGTACAGTCGCTTGATTCTATGTTAGATCACGTGATATTTGTTTCATACGTTCACACAACACTAAGTGTGGAAATATGAAATACAGTGCAACCTCACCAGAGTGGCCATCTCTTGTGCAACAACCTCCCTTCCACGACAGCATGACTTTTCCCCACTGTACGATTTAACTATTAATTTAATCTCTCTCTCTCTCTCAACAGCAACAACAACAAGAACATAATGTTTGCTTGTCCCAAAAAGTATTTAGATATGTGAATAATGATTAAGTATGTTGAGGTATTCTTGCTCCGCGTGATTGGGATCATATACTCAAACTTAGCATTCAGCCCATACGACCAATCAAATACACGTATGTCAGCAGTGTTGGTGTTATCTTATGTTGTTAGGAAGTGGGTCCAGATATATACAATGGTCCTAAAATAATTGCTGATGAAGCTGCTGCCTGCTTTACTAATAAACGCGAGAGTTTGCGAATAATAGACGTGGCATGTGGTAACGGACGTGTCGGCGAAGAGGTAAGAAAATGTCATTCATTTGTAATTCTTTTCTGTTATGTATTTTAAGTCGGAAAATAAGATTAATGTCGACATTACATTAAACACAGAACAGTCATATTATCTCGATTCAACTCGAAGAAGACGGACTTTCGCGCAAAAGTAATTTGGAATCAAGTGAAGGAAAACGAAGCATAGACTTGGTGGGGCTCTCAGGGAAGATTGGGCCTATGTCTGTGTTGCCTCTGTAAATAAAGTCTTTACTATCGTTATTAATATTTTCTTTACATAATTATAACAGCTATAAGAAATATACAATCAAACCTGTGAACAAAGACCACCCTTGGGAAGGAAAGAGAAATTGTTGCTTCTATTGCAGATGACCTTTATTTGGAGGTCAGTTTGTTCTAAATAATAAGTGACAGTTTTTCAAAGAATGACCTTTATTCACACAGAGTCTTTATTCGAAGATGGCCGCAAACACAGGCTTGACTGAACATAAAAATACATTGTTTCTGGAAAATGTGTCAACATGCCTTGGTTCAACCATTGGGAGGAATAGTGTGATGCTCAATACTTAGCCGACAATAATGTGTACAATGATTCATAAGATATTGTATGGTTTAATGCTATTCATGTTATTAGTTGTCTAGACACGGCTTCAAGAACAT
The DNA here is from genome assembly GCA_008271625.1 of Lutraria rhynchaena. Lineage (NCBI taxonomy): Eukaryota > Metazoa > Mollusca > Bivalvia > Venerida > Mactridae > Lutraria > Lutraria rhynchaena. Next base: position 9,538,948 of record VIBL01000001.1, on the reverse strand, counting down.
GGACGGACTGGATCCATCAGAAGGAATGCTTGAACTATGTAAGAAAACGAATCTCTACAAAAACTTGTTCCAGGAGTTTATTGATGAGAAAAAACTTCCAATTGACGATGGTAATGTTTTTGCAACATGCTAATTCTTCAATGATATTGATGGTATGGGCATTTTATACAAAACGTGATGGGTTTTGTTGAACCATGTTAATAATCACATCGCTTCATGCAAGTATCTCTCAGAATTTCAAGTCAGAATTAGGAAATGCAAAAATCACATATGCATTGTATCTTTAAATGTAAAGCTTTCCCCTAAAGAAATACAAGTAAGGTACGATCCAGCCCCACTTATTTATAAATTTATGTAATACATGGGTTTAACGCCGTTTTTCAACAATTTTTCAGTTATATACAGCGGCCGGTTTACCTAACAGGTTTTCCTGGATTGTATACTAACCAGTACTAACTTACCCTTCCACAAGGAGCCAGCAACTTCTCTATATATGCTGGAAAATCATTGCACATGTGTCACCACGCAATAAATCTCACACTTAATGTGATAAAACATCATATACAACATAGAAAATACGTCCGGCCTTCTGTTGAATGATGTTTTGTGTGCGTTTATTTCAGGAGCATATGATTGTCTTATTATCTCTGGGGGAATGGGTGAAGGCCAGATACCTTGTGTCGCCCTCAATGAAATGATACGTATTGTAAAGCCAGGTATGCACTTTGGAATATACATTTTGAGCTTGGAATATGAAGTCCAACCACCAGCATAGGTGACGATAAAATCTCCTGTCCTAATGTCCTTGACTAAAGGGTAAAATTTGAGGATATACTGTGCACGGCGCAAAGGTGACGCTGCTTAACATTGTTTACGTAAATTTATTGTTTTACCTTGGTCCTTACACATAGATCAAAGAAATTCTTTGTCATGACATTTTTATTTTAGTAGATATGAGACCACAGAAGAAGTGACAAAGACAACTTTCCAGAAGTTTTATCTAAGAATTTGTGTACAGCGAAACATTTATAGCAGTTTGTTGTGAAGAAGCCTTGTACATACATGTATAATGCATGTTTTGGAATACAATCATTAAGAAGGAACGATTTATTAATGATAAGACTGGTTACTTTTAAATGGCGTATATACTAATACATGAGCAGGAAAGTATAGTAAAGAAATTATAATCTGTTCTATAAAAACAGCATTAATGTCCTGTGTTTGTTCATTACAGGTGCTGTGTTGTAATTGAGAAAGGTCCCATAATTATTATTGCCCTTGGTAACAAATCACAGAAACAACCGTTTAACTTCTATTTGTTTTCAGATGGACTAATACTTATTGCGATGCGGAAAGCCTACCTAGAGAAAGTCGAAGAATATATAGGTCGCTTGGAGCCATTGATTGAAAAACTAGAACAGGAAAACAAGATAGACATCTTAGATCGCAGAGTAGTTCCAAATTACTCATTTGGACTCGACGGGTTGGTATTAAAGCTGAAAGTAAAGAGCAATTAAAGACACGTATGAATAAAATTGACAAACACCAATGCAATTGCAGTGATGGTGTTCCTAGTATATGCACCAACAGTTATATACAGAAACAATGAGACTTGAATTTATGCAATTAATGTTCATATTGTAAAAATAATTAGTCTTCCTTTAATTCAACTTGAAGTAATGTAAACTGCGCTAAATGCACGTCATGTGTAAAATACGGTATGCCTATCAATAAATCTGAGATTAACAACTGATTCGGTGTGTGACATTTTCTGTTTCTTCGTAATGGACTTGCGACGGCTATAGACAGTGTTCCAGGAACAAAGTCACACTTTACCCAACCAGTGTTAACAATCCTTCGTAGCGAAAAAGACTCCACGCAACTTCTGAACTGAACGTTTGAGGTGTGAATACATGTATGTGTAAGACGAAATAGTGAAACAAACTGAGAGGATGGAAATTGGTGTTATTATCAAAGACAACCTGGCAATCACAAAACTTTACTTCATTAAAGCAGCATAGCAGCATTCATAAAATTATAACCATGCGCAAGCCAATTATCTGAGAGAGGTATCGTAATTGAAACAAACACAGGAACCCAGTTTAACAATAAACTTTTCACAAAAATGACCCGATGGTATAAAAAAGTGATCAAGTGCATATAATCGAACATGAAACAAAAAAACGAAGGATGTAGTACACTGAAAAAAGTAAATTAATTGGAAACGGAACTTAACTGTAAAGGCAATGTAAAACAAGACACTGCTGAGGGCCATAAAACACGTCGTGACACAATACAATATCACTAAAAGCTAAAAACTCAAAAGACGTATTCTAGCTTCGTGCGTTGATTCTCCACTAATCATACGAATTAGCGAAACATCCGATATCTTTGTCATATTCACTTACTTGCGTCTTACGTAGTTTGTATAAACCAATATACATGTATACATGTGTACATAACCATGTTACCATCCTGTAAGACATATAGTAAATGAACATGCTCAAGCCATATCTGTGAAAATGGCATCATCTGAAGGTGCAAAAGATCGATTGACTATGTCCTCAGTTTAAATGCATTTCGTATAATTGATGTAGACACATTTTGCTACTATTAAGTGTGAAACAAACACTATTTTACACTGGTAAAGAAGAGGACTTATTTAAAATCACTGGTTATCACTTTATCATTTTTCATCTTTTAATGAATATTTTTTTGGTGAAGAGATGGCCGAATCCAGCGTAGTGTCTCAATGACGCGACAAAAAGGATTGTATTTTAAAAGTGAACATATACGTTAATATACCATAATTTATTTTTGTACAATGTTTGCTGTAACCAGCAGATCTCACTCACATCATATATTCTTTTATCTTATATCTAAAAATCCAACCAATTAGGTGAGCTTTTGATTTTCAAACATATGATAACAATAATAGAATGACGCTTCATTGTAGTTTTAATCAAATGGATACATCACGAACAGATACGCTCGTGCGTTGCCGAATTTACCCACCACGGTTATTAATTGATAATTTAGGCCACTCAATTACATCACGAGAATAATAATGCATTCTCAATTGTCTTTTTGCGTTGTTTTGATGACTATTTTGTCAAATATAGACTAAGTGCCATTTTTGCAAGACTGATAACACGGTATGTATATTTTACAGTGATTTGACGTAAAAAACAGAAATTACTTATTTACTTTAAATGTATTGCTGAATGCGCATTTTAGACTCTTATTTGATTATTGAGTTTCTGGGTTAAATAGGAAATATTGATTGCAGCATTCTTGATAACGTATTTGTAATTGAACAATTATAGATCATGCTATTAAAATTAATGAAAGTGTTTATGAAAGATCTGGAAAGAATTGTTTTAAGTCGATAAATAGTCTAATGCTCTTAGAGTATTTGCATTTCAAAGAATCCAGAAAGCATCTAGTTTACTTGTGTTTGCAGTTTAATGATGTTGGCGAACCTTAAAAGTGAAGCTAATACCATCCTGTATTGGTATATCTTAATGAGCTTTGGTTAATGACTTTGAATCAAATACGTTACAGTGTTAATACAACTATTTCTGACATGAATACTTATAGTTTGCTCGAAGAAAATCAACGTAGATTAGTGTGAGTTGCCCATTCCATACACTTCTGTCAATTCAAACTGTTGAACTCTAGTACAAACTGTATGTCAACATCGAAAAGCGTCCAGTGCGATAAGGTAATTTACATAATTACGAAAGTCAACATTGGCACGTGTAGATTATATCGGACTATTTGAATAAATAAAACGAAAAAAGAATAATTATAACCCCTTTAGACAATGTGTTTTATTAGTGATGTCTATTAGTTTACAATTTCATATGAATTGAATTAGATATACAATGTACAACTTAATGTTCGTTGTCATAGAATATATATTTATAGGTATAAAAACGAGTAACACTAGCAAATAGAAAAAGGTAACATTCTAGTTTCGTTTCAAAGCCTTTAGATTTCGGAGACTTTAACATGCATAATTCTTAAACCATACGTTTTGGAAATTCACGATTTCTTCGCTTGCAGCTTGAAGACAACACCATCAAGTCCAAACACATAATTTTGAACTTCTTTGCGTTCTATTATATCCAACTTGTTCTCCTGTTCTAGTTCTGCAATATAAGGCTCCAAACGATTTGAATACTCGGCAACGTCATCCAGATAGACCTTCCTCATTGCAATCAGTAAAAGTCCGCCTGAGAAATAAAACATAAAACATGAATATGTTATTGAAAGTCGCTAATGTTCGGATCATATTATCTTAAAGTAATTTCATCTTCATTGTATAAGTGTCATAATGTATGGCATGTAAGATTAAAAGTAGGTGAAGTGAACTATTTCAATGCATTGATTTAATTTTGAGTGAATGATTTTCAATTTTAATTACTCTGCAGTCGCTATATTTTTATATCCCTAATTGCCACGCGAGAAGATATGCATACCAGTACATGAAATTATAATGACATACCTGGTTTTACAATACGTAACATTTCATTCAGTCCAATACATGGAATATGGCATTCACCCATTCCACCCGAGGATACAAGGCAATCGTATGTACCTGTAATATGTACCACAGTATATGCAATTAAGTGTATAATTGTGCATCAAATACTTAAAACTAAGCAACTTAACTTCTATTCAATTAATTACGGAAATGTGGTGAAATCGTACCAGTAACGGGTCTGAAATATTTTATATACTTCAAGTACAAGAGTCCCGTGATCTGTCCAGATTCAGAACGACTTATCGTATCATTTTTAACAGTATTATTCAACTATACATTTAAATTGTTCAGACTAAAATCCCTCACACAATTTTTATTAAATGTTCTGTATTTATATCATTGTTAATGAATGTTAATTCATGATAGGTTGATTCTAATTTTCAATGAATTCCTTGTAAGTTGTTCTGTAGAAATGTATTACCTCATCCCGTTTAACCATTACAATTGAATCTATTCCGCAGATACATGTTGTATTATACTGGCTGTCAAAAGAAAGTAACCTGTAAGTGATGTTGGTATAAAATAAACAAAGTGCAAGTAACCGAGATGAATTTAATTTTGGAAATAGCTTAAACATTTCATGATATGGTTTATTGTTATCTATTACTGACCATAAAATTGTTGTATACCATTAAAATTTCAAGGTCAGTACATTAGGCCAAATTTGAAGAATTTTTATGATGGTTACTTTTTTATGACGGCCAGTAGAGTTACATTTTACAAAATTAAAGAACCTGTTACAGAGTTTACTTAGTTGTAACTAATTTTACCTTCGTCAATTGGTAGTTTATCCTCATTAATAAACTCTTGGTACAGGTTTGTGTAAAGATTAGTCTGCGAACACTGTTTCAGCATTACCTCTGACCCATCCAATCCGTCCAGGTTATTGAAGCCATATTTAGAGAGCTGTTGAATAATATGCGTAAATATTTCTGAATTCTGATGCAGACCAATGATATTAAAATTTAAATGAAAAACATGGCGTCGTAAGGCACGTCAACAGGAAGTTGGAATGTGCTGCTCAATAAATCTAACATTAATGACCAGCTGTAGAGTTCCCTAAGGATTTTATTGAATTGTTTATTGAAATTTTAAAATCATGGCGTCGTTCGGATCGTCAACACAAACTTTATGAAGTTGTTCAGTAAATACACCTTTAACAACTAGCCGTTGAGTTCCGTAAGGATCTTATAGAATTGTGAATTAAAATTTGGAAATCATGGCGTCGTTCGGAACGTCAACACAACTTTTATGAAGCTGCTCAATACATCTGTCATTAACAATCAGCTGTCGTGTTTAACAAATATCTTATAGATGTTATAGATTATATGACTTTATAGATAAGACTATAAAATATAGATTAAACAAATTGTTCATTGAGAGGATAAGTAAACACACGGCGTATTATTTTCTTTATTGTATTTTAAGTTTGCAAACCTAGAGATTTCTTCAGCATAAATACAATTCAAAGTACGATTCAGGATTTTAATATAATAAAGCCTCCCTTAACAGTTTTTAACCATACTGTAACCTAACGTATTGAACTCATTGGGGATGAAATTCATTGTTCTTTATATTTGTATGTCTTTACCTCCATCCCAACGCGTCCATTACCACATGCCACATCTATGATTCTCATCTTTTCACGGTTTTCAGTAAAACAAGCAGCAGTTTCGTCAGCCACGATTTTTGGACCATTGTATACGCCGGGTTTGTAGTCCTGAAAACATAGTTTGATATTATAAACATAGTAAATAAATTTCAAGCTCTAATAAAAGACAAGATAAGATAAGGAAAGAATGTCAGTATGTTTTAGGACCAAACATCGACTTATATGATGTATTTTAAGAACATTTTCTTCTTTATCTCATTTTGTTCGTGATGCAATGTGGGTGACGATGGTGTATTCCGAATTTCCCCCGATTGCGCCATTCTTATCATTGTAATTGATATAGTGAAATATATAATCATGATACCAGTACTCGGGAACACACTCAAGATCTTTGTTCTGTTGTATTTAAATAATGAAATTGGCCACTTCAATATTCGTACTTTGTTAAATGCAAGTTGTTAAAACATGATACAATCTTAAGTTTTTAGCCTTTAAGTTTGTAATGGATTTGTAATGTTTTTTTTTCCACTGATCTTAACGTTGCACCAACAGCCATGGTCATTTCGAAACTTTTCACGATGGAGGAAAACCCCAGTATTGCGGCACCCAATTGTATAAACATTGGTTACCTTTAACCACTGGGTCAAATCAGAGTTTTGGTTAAAATTTTGGTAAAATGTTCGCATAGCTGTTGTAGAAAATTTTGTTTAAGTTTAACCAAATGTTGTTTTTGTTAAAGCTCAAATAAATCTGTCTAAGATGCTGGTTAAATCTTAACATAAACGGTAACCAGTACCAGAATGGCAGTCGTTTTTAAATGTTTAAATGATTTTTTAATGGTTAGTAAACCAAAATTGTTAAATTTAACCTTGGGTTAAATTAACCATTTGGTTAAAGTTAATCGATGTTAATTCAATTGAGCGCAGACGTACACCTGGGTAGAACCTGGGTAGAACAACCTGCCTTCCTTTAGCTAGCTGGACAGCTTCCTCACATGTGATATTTGGCTCTGGGTTGTAAAAGTTTTACTGGGCGTTGAAGTAGTATCAAATTGTATAACTACGTGATTCAAAACGACATGATTGAGTTATGAATATTATGATGTCGCTTTTTAATGTTTTTAAGTTACGAATATGGTTGCTACTTTTAATTTATATGTATACAACTTTGCTTGTTTTTCAAGGGAGAAACTGTTGGGGTAATGAACCATAAACTAGTAATTATACTTTCACATTTTATGATACTGTACAACAACTAACTGGTACAGTGAGAGTGGCGTCTGTCGCTTGTTTACCAACGGCCGTTTACTGATGTATTTTATCTTATTATACCACATTGTCAAAGACAAACTTATCAATTTTAAAGTAGTATAGCCCGAAGAATATCCCGAGGTAGGTGTTTTTTAAAAGGTCTAGATACAAATAGAAGTTTTTCAATAATCTTTCACATTGTACGCAATAATGATGAATGACACACTAAAATTTCAAACTTGATTGAAACCCGATACTATTTCACTGCATGGAAAAGAAATGAATTTTCTATTATAATCATATTTATAAATGAATGTCATATGAATAGATTTTTTAATCACCTGATCATATTTTCCATTGACGGCCCAAGTAGAGTAGTAATCTGCGACTTCCTGATCAGACATTCCTTTTGTTTCGTCCCAACAGCTTGCATCGTATTTAGCAAACATTCTCTCGCTCTTTGTCCTTCTGGCCTTCCAGTTCGTAAATAAACAATTATGCCTGTGAAGAAAGAAAATCTGAAAGTTTATGTAGCTTACAGGAAAACATTTGGTCAACCTATCAACTACAAGAATCCTGACGAGGTAAGATCTATCATTATTTTTACCAATCCAATTTTGGTGAGGGGTAAGTAATTGCTAGAGACCATATTCGTAACTACATAACCACTCGACAACGGACCCACTCCAGAAGCAATTCTTATTGTGTTATGTTCCCTCAATATCACAAGTCAGTTCTTTACGTATCACGTTTTCAGTGTTTTCCAGTTTCACTGATAAAGTTATTTATCAATATGGCAGGCACTTACAATATGTAGAAAAGCATGAATTCACAGTACTGTGCATTGCATTGTTTCGATAAAAATCCCTTCTAAAAAAACAGGACAAAATGTGTTCTAGAACTAAGAACCCTTCAATAAAAGCACTCTGGTTGAACACAAGTTTTGGAGTGTACACATTAAATTGATACAGTGCAACCTCTCCAAAGCAACACCCTTTGCACTGTATTTTTCTTATTCAATTTGATATTCACTTAATGCAGCTGTTAATCCATATCCACAGTTATTTATCGTATCACTAACAAGGAATATAATAATGTGTTACTGTTACGTAGTATTTTACTCGTTTAATGCAGGCGAGCGTAGTAACTTAATATCATAGATCACTGAACATGAGAAGAACGTGTCTTGGGGTAACTTAAGACACGTGAAAAAAGCCAATCATTTAAAACAGAAACACATTTTTTAATTTTACATTTGATTTCAACAGAATCACTTATACTACTGTGATTAATTAATATCAATATATTTTTATTTCACGTAACATTTTCCTTTTTCTTCACAGCAGGAACGACCTGAATTGAAACTCTAAAGTAGGGTATTTTAGTGTTGTTCATTATTTGCAAATCCCAATTTGAAATACTTGTCTTGGAAAAAATGAAATAATTTTCACGTTAGAAAATAATAACAATGAAAGCTTATAAAGAGTCACTTTAAGGTTTAGTATCTTTTATGCTGTTGATGATATTAAATTTTATAATTCAGTGTTTTGTAACCTAGTGTGTTTTTACTGTAATATAGACTCACCACGACAGAATAGCGTGATAGAAACATATTTCGTTCTAAATTTGTCAACTAATGTAGTCATCGTAAAGTTTATTATTACGGGACCTGTTTAATTTACAACATTATAAATTTGAAACAAAGTACAAAAATTGCTGCAAATCGCAGCAAAAGATTAAGCGTTGCACTAACAATTATCCGAGTTGTGTACACACAAAAACAGATGCAGCAACTGTAATAAAACTTGATTGTAATATTAACAAGAATAAAAAAAATAAACATGGTATGAATATATAAAAAGGCATGACATGGCAAAGAAAATAATAGGGCTATCGTGTCCCTGAAGCGCATACCTGAGAATTAGTTCATGAACACAGTAATTGGTAATCAGTTAATTCTGAACAAAAACATCAAAATTTTTAACAAATAGTCATGCACCCTTAGCACAGTTTAATTCTCAATGTGACGGTTTGAACTAACCTGATAGAGATCATGATCATGGCACTGCTTCATGCAAACTATCTTAGCTTTAAGCCTTATCATTAAAGATGCAAATACTGCCGACGAAATTACTTTAAGGCTTTCATGAATTTTTTTTCAAAAATAGATTACCTACCACACTATTTCACTATCGTCGGTGTGAGTTTAGTCCAGATTCCGTCGTTTTAATAATTTTAATAATAGATCAGCACCTGATAACCACGAGTTAATGGCGTGTATCTCTGTAATATAGTCAAATTATATATTCTTCAGGTGATTATTCACCCATTGAAATGCAAATCTCAAAATGATATCCGAGCTGTCATAAAACCCATTAATCCCTCACAATTGTTGTAAATAGTATACTTGAATTCATCGTCCGCCAAATTTAGCTAAAAACGCTAAAAATATTAACCAATTTAACAATGACTGAATATTTTACGGTCATATAAAAAAATCAATGTACAACCAACCTGCAAATATAGTGTTTTAAAAAACTGTACTTCCTCGCTGACTTTACTTTATCATTTAAGGTACAAATTATGTTATATAATTATATACATATACATATACAAATTACTTTCAATCCACATATTACGTGATGTAATACGTAATTATGAATGTATGTTTAATTAAATGTGTATCTATTCCAGTGTCAATTATGTTCCAAATACATTTTAACACAATTTATAGAACTATAGCGTAATTATTTAAATTGTCAGTATGTTAATACTGTGAGACTTAGTCAACGAATATCATTGTTTCGATATTTCATGGACATAATCAATAAAACAATTTATTTTCAACAAATTTCAATTAAACAAATCTGTGGACATCACACCAAACAAACAAAATGGAAATCGTGGTAACTTCTTACGGACATAGGACATGCAAATGTTTAAGATTATTTTATTCTGTTATATATATAGATCCTACCAAAGACCTACACTACATGTAGTAACAGTATAGTTCTTTGATCCTTTTAACTTTTGTAAAAGTATGTTTTAAAATCCGACCTCAACAGAAACAAACATACTTTTTTTACAAACCAATCACACTTTCAATACGTATTTTATGACATATACACTATATATCGCTACTCTTGTTAAATTCATGACAGCGTCTACAACTTGATTTCCAATTCCACCTGTTTCCCCGTTGAGATCCTCTGTATTAGCGTGATATCTGACGTGTTTAATGTGTTGCGTTAGTAAAATATGTTACAATTTGTCAATAATTCATAATTAACTCTAACTAGACATTAAAACTGAGAGTGGTTTCAATAATTGAACCGTAAATGGTTGACGTCTTTGTTTGTCTATCACTTGCAAGGGGCTCTGTAAGTAAGTGTAAGTGGGTTTATTTAAGTATTCAATTATGGTTTAGTTTTTAAAACTATAAACTGATGAAACTTGATGCGACCAAATGGCTTGTTACGCTACATTAAAAAATTAGTCTATTGAATGCCAAATCTGTTCCGTTATACATATAATGTTCCATCTGACACCGGATATCGAATCTAGTCGTGAAAGAATCAATCTTAACAATCAGAAGCATTGACTGAAACCTGATTATATGTATTTGGCTACAGATAGATAATTGTCGAGATATATGTAATGATCAACTTAAAGATTGTGATGTCTAACTCCTAGTATATTGAGTACAATAATTCTAACTATTACAGCTCGTTCTAACGACAAAGCACAGACAATGTACATCTTTTTGCTACAATGAATCCTTCTTTTGAGTATATATTTTCTGCATTTATTGCAGGAACACATGATTGTCTAGTTATCTCTGGGGGAATGAGTAAGTGTCAGATTCCATGTGTTGCTCTCCATGAAATGATACATATTGTAAAGCCAAGTGTGCACTTAGTGATCTACATACTCAATCTGAGCGGAGAACTTCAGTTCAGGAATGCTTATTTGCTTTTCCAAATTATATCAGTAAGTTTCCAGAAACTAAAAAGGTTATGGTCAGCAATGCTGTAACGAAATCAAACAAAACAGTCACTATAAATCCGGGATCGGAAAGTTGAGTTGCTTGGCTTTATTTGTAGCAAATGGTTTTCTTTCTACACCAAGAATATTATCTGTGTAAACAGTTTACAGTCTAACATGTGTTTGTGGCTACCTCCATATATAGGTCACCCTGTGAATAAAGGCCAATTCTTTGAAAAACCATCATTGATTATTTACAACAAACTGACCCTTTAAATAAATGTCATCTATTAATGAAGTCTTCATTTTATCTTTCCCCAGGATGGCCTCTGTTCACAAGTATGACTAGTAAAATTCAAACCTAATGTTTAAATGTATTTTTTCCTAACTTAACAGTTCTTTAAAAGCAATGATTGTGGCCAAAATGCTGATCCCTCGATGAAAACATTACGATCATCAGCACAATGCGATGTACTTTCTCTAAAACAGCAACGTTTCACCATAAAGAAATTTGGTGGATTTTTTTGGGTTATTTATCATATAGGGATTACACCTTAATTCCCAAATGGTCGACTAAATTTGGTGAGTGCAGGAATGGATATATTATGGGTCTCAGATCCGGCATAGAACTCCGTGACCTGTAAACTGCAGAAAATACATTCAATGTTGTTTGTCACCCACTGTAAAGACACCCTTTCAAACGAGGACGCAGCTGCTGAATAAATACTGGTTAATAACAGGTTCCCATTGAAAACAGTAAAATTTTAATAAGTATCATAAATTTCTATACTGATATTATCAAATTGGAGGTGGTTAATGACATATGACACATTGATAAGACCAAAATTAATTTTACTGATTATTTCATATTGACATGTAACACATTGAAAACAGCAAAATTTAATGAGTATCATAAATTTATTATTTTTATTAAATAATCGCTGGTTAATGGGACGTGGCGGATTGATAAGATCAAATTGCTGTCGTATATTTCACAATTAATATAAAATATCAAGATATTCATTAGTCTGTTTTACAAATACATAGACTAGTGGGGTTCCCGGTACAAAGAATTGCCAGTATACACGGTTTTCACTCTTTCTCATCACGTAATATCATCATGTTTCAATGCTTCGGATTATATATATATTAATATTATGACTTCAGATTTATATATATATATATAAATCTGAAGTCACATTTCAAGGTTAATGGATCCAATTGGCTGGCATATCGCTTGTGCTTTAGAAGCATTATACTGTTTAACTTTATTCAGATACGACTGAACCAAATAATTAACAAAATTAGGATACCGATGTTATTTGTCTATTCAGTTTTAGGTTTTTTTTTAAACTGTCTCAGTTCAAGCAAGCACGAAGTCCATGGGTAAGTGGGAAGAAAGAGTACAGATAAAAAGACTGCATGGATAATCTATAGGCTTTATTGCACCTTGTGGCATTTTTGTTGTATCTACGACTGACAATTCAATCCAATTTTTTAAAAAAATCATGGTTTCCGCAAATCCGACGGACGATAGAGCTTCGTGTCTGGGGCATTTTTTCACGTTTCTTTTTCAGATATTTTCATCTTTATATGAACTGTGCTTCCGAACTCTGAGAGTTAATGTATGCGTAATGAATATTCAAATACGAACTCGTAAATGAATAAACTCCTGGTGTGTCTATTTACACTTTTCATGATAATTAATTTGAGATGATTCAAGTCAACTTAAATGTTTTATTTATCTCGTTGAGCTATACATAATTTATGATTATTCTGAGTAATAGGGTTCCCGAGTTCCTGTACAGTCTCTTCTTTATCGCATTATGTAATGTTACCAAATTTCATTCTTTTCCCACAGTTTAACGCCATTTTTCAACAATGTTTCAGTTATATACTGCGACCGGTTCACCTAACCAGTTTTCATGGACTTACTAACCAGTAATATCTTACCCTTCCACAAGCCGGCAAGTTCTCCACATATTGAAGAAAATCGACATTTTTGTCAAATTTTCATAGAAGGGTATGAACTGCTGTGATCAGGATTTGAACCCGGTTCGCCGAGTTACAAGTCTAGCACACTAACCACTGGACAACGGTCGCGGCCTTTCAATTTATAGTTAATTGGATGGTATAGGGGTAGTAATACAATTTGAAAATACAACGAAAACTATATTTTAGACGCGAGATTTATTGGTGTTAACTAATAGTAAATAATTACATTTTATCCAAAACCAGATCTAGTTGTACAATCCATAACTGATTGTCTGTAATTATAAAATATGTACATTTAAAATGTGAAATTCTTGGAAAATAAAAAGGCAAAGTACACATCTGCAGGCTTTCAAGCAGTATATTTGAAAAAAAATAGGGAAAAACTAGCAAAATATTTTACAGAAAATAAGGAGACAAAACGGAAAAAACTAGGAATATTCAGTAAAAAAAAAAACTAGGAATTATTCACCGGAAGTATGTACACTTTGTAAACTTTGCAAAATTACCACAAACATATGGAAGGGGACGGTTTAGTTGACTGTAACTGTGCTTCTGCTTCTTAGTCCTTCGTAAGAATTATTTGTGTGTAGTCAAAACTTTTCTACCGACTGGATCATGCACCAGTGACACCAGACCACAGTCAGTAACACAGACTGTCAGCAAATCTCCCTGACGGACTTCCATTGCTATTTAAACTCTTAAATACATATAAAAACATTAAAGATTCTTTCCAAAAATTTCATTATGGATAAAAACCGAGGAATACCAGGAGGTCTCCAGAAAAACTAGGATCGCTCATAAAAAATAGGAAAAACTAGGAGAAAAGAAGAAAAATAGAAACACTGGAAAAAAACTTTTTTAGTTTGTACATGCATAATTCTTAAACCACATGTTTAGGTAAGTTATGGTTTCTTCTAAGAAACCAGAAACACATTTGAAAAAAGCTCGGAGAAACTAGGGGAAAAGGAAAAAAGCTAGGAATGCTGGAAAGCCTGCGTCTGGCACGAAAACACTTCGGAAACTTGAACATTCATAACTCTTGAACCACACGCTTTACTAATTTACAGTTTCTTCGCTTGCAGCTTGAAGACAACACCATCAAGTCCAAACACAAAATTTGGAACTTCTTTCCGTTCTACGATATCCAACTTGTTCTCCTGTTCTAGTTTGGTAATATAAGGCTCAAAGCGCCCTGAATACTCAGCAATGTCGTCCAGAAAGGCCTTCCTCATTGCGATAATTAAAAGTCCACCTGGGATGTAAAATTAATAACACATGTATATGCCATTTGAAGTTGATTATTTGACAGATCATTGTATCCTCCATGACGCATGTTTAAAATTAAAACTCAGTAAAATACAAAGACTTTAATACATTAATTGAGGTTAGGCTTTTTTTCTACTGTCCCCATATTTTATATACCTAATTTTGATATATATTAGGAAAGAATTCATAGGAAAAAACACACACGAAAAAAAAAACATCTTTCTCAAACATCGGCAAACTCGATCCAAAAATGTATCTCTGCAGTTTACAAAAGGAGAAATACAAATGTATTTTGTCCGAAAACAAATTGTTCAACTCAGATCAGCAATTCATAAAAAAAGCACACACGAAAAATTCTCTTTCTTCAAAATGATACCTTTCTATACACACCATAACCTGAAACCCACCCAACAATAAAAATGTGGATGAAACAGTGAATATCTAATTTTAAAAAATGGTACAAAATTGATAATCTTAAAGGCACACCTGGTTTTGTAATACGTAACATTTCATTCAGTCCAGCACATGGAATATGACATTCACCCATTCCACCTGAGGTTACAAGGCAATCGTATGTTCCTGCAATATGCATATACAGTTATAATTAAAATCGCATTGAATGTTTATATAATGTTGATTCTCCACTAAACAAAACTATGAAAATTGGCTAACAAATGTGTCTCTTTATCATGTATCCTTTTTTTCAGTGGTTACAAAATATGCAATAAATATTGTATATGTAAAACATGTTACCATCAGGTAATACTAAGCTATCATGCTTGAGCCATACATATAACAATGGCAACTCCAAATGATGTGAAATTACCAATTTCGCTAATGCACTATTATCAGTATTTTAACATATACATGTATGACATTCTCTATTTCTTCATTAAATTTATCATGTGTGTTATCATTTCAAGTTGGCACCGCCGTTTGAACAGCAAGGCAGTTCATAGTGGCTTGCAGGTCAATGAGTTGGTGCCTTTCCTCAAGCGGGAAGCTAAGCTGGTACGCATGTCAGTCAGTGCTAAACCGAAACATGCGTGGACGAAGTTTGTTCAGGGCCGATTTCGGGGATTATGGACCAATTATATAAAAAAGACATTACAACTGCATCTTTACAACGTTCATGTGCGGAGTTGTATGTAATTAGGATGTGATTGTTATTGACACTGTAATTTGTTAATTGTTATTGTTAATTATTTGGGGTTTTGTTTGTTCAGTTTGTTTTGATTTGTTTGTAACTACATGTATATTATATATGTGAAATTGAAGGAGTGAAGAAGCTGCCCTAGGCTTTGCGAATTTTTGGGAATGGACCCGAAAATACGCTACAGATCCGCCCTAACGACTCCTGACAACGTACAAAACAACATTCCGGTTTCAATACTAATTTCTTTATTTACCAAGTGTAAGGTTATCTATATATATCCCACGCGAACTGACGGGAGAGCTACGATAATGAAGTAACGCCAATGTCTATGAACTAAAGTAATTCTTGTCATTAAACAGTTTTCCCGTCCTACTTCGCAGTTTTCTTGGCAATTTAAGAAAAATCCATATGTTTATTAATATCAATATGCCAACAGTTGAAAAAATATATATCTTTTAATTTTTCTAGATTTCAATTATATTTGAAAGTACGAAATTTGTAAATTTTATTTATTTACTTCTTAACATTGTTTTGCTGTTAAATATAATACAGTCCTTTATTCAGAGATTTGAGTCATGTTATGCTATTCATTTATGTACCCTATATAACGTCCGTAACATGAACTAGGTAAATCTGAAAAAGAACATCACAGCAACTTCCCAGAGGAGGCTTAGTTTTATGTGACATTATCACTGGGTTTAACTCCACTTTTCTACGTTTTATATACGGCGACCGGTTCACCTTACCAGTTTTCCTGGACTGTATACTAACCAGAACTAACTTACCCTTCCACAAGGAGCCGGCAACTTACAATTACGGATTACAAGTTAAGCGCACTAATCAATGGACCACGGTCGCGGCTTTTCCAGAAGAATCAAATGTATAAGCTACAGTAAAATCATAATTCCGAATTGGATAAAATTGATTTCTTAGTCACACATAAGATACACAAGATAATCATTTCTTTCGCCTGTTTTAGAACTCATTCTACAAAACTTGCATTCATTTAAAAAAAGAAATAGAGAATTTGTTAAGAGATTTTACAAAGAATGTTACCTTCATCAATTGGAAGTTTATCCTCATTAATAAACTCCCGGTACAAGTTTTTGTAGAGATTCGTGTTCTTACAATGTTCAAGCATTCCTTCTGATGGATCCAATCCGTCCATGTTTTTAAAGCCATGTCTAGAGAGCTTTTAATTAGAATACAAAAATAATTCAGAATTCTGATGCAAATAACGATATTAAAATTTGCATGAAAAACATGACGTCGTAAGGCACGTCCGTAAGGGTCTCATAGAATTGTGTGTTAAAATTTAAAAATCATGGCGTCGTTAAGAACATCTACACGAATTCATTATGTGCTACTCAGTAAGTTTAACGTTAACATAGGGTTCCGTAAGGGTCTCATAGAATTGTGCGTTAAAATTTGAAAATCATGGCGTCGCTCGGAACGTCAACACAAACTTTATGAAGTTGCTCAGTAAATCTACCTTTAACAACTAGCTGTTGAGTTCCGTAAAGATCTTATAGAGTTGTGTGTTAAAATTTGAAAATCATGGCGTCGTTAAAAACATCAACTGGAAGTTTAGGAAGCTGCTAAGTAAATCTACCTTTAACAACTAGCTGTTAGACACCGTTAAATCAGCTCAAACTAATTGTGTGCTGGGAGGATAACGAATGTATTTTTCTTTATCGCAATTTATGCATGTTTAAGTATAAACACATGTATGTATGATTTCCACATTTCTATAAAGAAAACTGCCCTTTTAGAGTCTCTGCACCACACTGTGACTTTACTCACATTTGTTTACCATAGTAACAATAAAATTCCATATTCTTTTTTGTATGTTCTTACCTCAATTCCAACGCGTCCGCTGCCACACGCCACATCTAAAATTCTAATCTTATCACGGTTTTCAGTAAAACAAGCAGCAGTTTCGTCGGCCGCAATTTTTGGTCCATTATATACGCCGGGATTGTAGTCCTGCAAACATGTTTTGAGTTGAATGTATACATGCAGTAAAAAAAGGAAACAGCGTGCATTCCTAATATGTAGCAACACGTACATAATCATGTTATAAACAAACATTGACTTAAAGTCAAAACACTGATTTTTATTTCATCTTTATCACAATTTGAAAGGTGTCTCTAAATTAGTGTAAACCCCTGTTTATAGGCGGTACCTTCCTGGAGGCTGTGGTCCTATAGCTTGGGTGATTTCAGGAAGACATTATTCTTAGAAAGGCGGGATGTTTCGTATACGTTTTTTCCTTTTCTTATCTATATTCAAATGGTTATTTAAATTAGGCAAAATAAAAACTTCATTGTTCACTTTCCGTGCTGTGTTAAGGATACATTTCGCGTGCTTGAAACGATTTTTTTTCACACAAATTGAAGCTAAAAATGACGGTGTACGACAAAATATTCCAATTCGAAAATAAAAATGCTGAATTCGCGAATGATTTCGTCTCGGACACTATTAATTGTCTAAACGAATCGTTTATTCCGTCTGTAAGACGGCACATTCGAAGAAACACTCGTATTTTATCTTTTAGTACTTTACTTAGATCCAAAATATACACACACTTCAAAATAATACAATTTATATAAACAAAATAACGATAAGAATGAAAACTACATGGCAACAAAAGGATAAGTCAGACGTGTGTTTTTGTAACGCTGGTAGAACTGGTTCAAATTCAATATGCGATTTGCACGGAAAATTACAAATTTGTGTGTTACAATGTTGCGAGGAGAATTGGAGATGACACCAGCGACACAGCTGTTAAAATGTTTTCTGTTGTAATTTTATAAGCCACTAACAAACTGGTTTGTGTTGTTTTGTTAAGTATCTATATTTAGATAATCATAAAATTGCAAATTTAGCTCAAATTGTCTACAATTCTTTGTTTATCTAATTAATATTCATGTAACGTAGTTTGGAAATCGTAAATTTCCAAAGGCACAACGCTTTATTTCAGATCTCAGATTTTTTTAAGATTACACATGTTTAAACTTCTATTTTAAATATGTGCGGAGAAAATCAATGTGAATTTATTCACTTACTTAGTATATCTATTGATAAAATAAATGTCTCCTTTTTGTTTTCATATATGACCTGCCACGAGTGGGATTGAACCCGGAGCGCTAGGTAACAAGACAAGCGCACTAAGGATGTATCATTGCATGAAATTGCAAATCTTTTCAAATGAATGTCGTATGAGGAGTACTTTTTTAATTACCTTATCGTATTTTCCATTGACCGCCCAAGTAGAGTAGTAATCTGCTACTTCCTGTTCTGACATTCCTTTTGTTACGTCCCAACTACCTGCGTCATATTCATCAAGCATTCTGGTGCTATTTTCGCTCTTTGTTCCTTGCATTGGTCAATTTCTAAACTGAAAAAAATGTTCAAAACAATTAATTAATCTGTTAGTTATTTTATTATTTGTACTTTTTCAAATCTAGACCTATTGCACCGGCGTATGGGAACACAAAGGGATCTAAAATCTCATTGACATTATATCGTATTGCAACAAACGTATTGCAATGTATCGCAATACGCAAAATCCCTATTGCAATATATTGCAATACACATTTTTTCGTGCAGAAAGCAAAGCAGGAATCGGTGCACATGCACTGTCTTAAATGGATCAGTATTATATATATTTATATATGAAATTCATTTGTAGTTTCAAATAATCTCTTATACAACTGTTTGAATGATTTGTGTAAATTGGACTCACAAAGGCATATAAACACGGATAGGTATAACGGTTGCGTCTTCCGGCATTTACGAAAATGTAGCGATGAATTTGCTAGTAAATTTGTTTTATTTCCGAGACATTTTCATCGGTCGCGTCGCCATGACTACAAAAACCGGTTCAGAGAAAAACGAAACGGTAAAAACCCATCAGAATTCGTATTGTAATATTAACCGGTATATCGGTTACTCGTCACACCTAATATACATACATTTTTAAGCTACATATTCCAAAATAAAAAAGAAACAGTTAAGATTTATCTAAAGTGTTTTTTTTTCTATCTTTAAATGACTCTCTCAAAAACCTGGTTATTATAGAGTGTTTTACTATTGTTAGATTTCATTAAATTAATATTTTTTCTAAACAAGGCCATGCGGAATTTCCTAAATATTCTTTCCTAATACTGGTATATCTATTACAATATAATAAAAAATGATATTCTGTTTCTACAGTATTTTGGCTACAACATTTGCACACTCTCTGATTACGTTCTATCCTTGCAATTCTACCGGATTCAATTTCTAAATTATGATCATTTAGTCGGAATCTGGAGAGTTGTTCTCTTAGACTATCATGTGTGATAATACTGAGATATGTTTCTAATTCAAAATTTGTTTTTGAATTGACAATGATAAAATAGTTTCGGCGTAGAATTCATTGAACCTCGCCATTCCTGTATAAATTGATCATGGACCCAGTAGATTCCGTTTCTCAAGGATGCAGCGCTCCGGCAACAATGACGGCGATATACCGATTGTATTCCTGGGTAGTTACCCTTTCACAATCAACAAAATGTTGATGCAGAACAGTTCCGCCTCTTTGGAACGAAACTGTGACACACTAAGATCACAGGCTACTTTTTTCTAAGACAACCCAGTCAGAAGCATTCCCATTCGGTTCATTTCTTCGGCGTTTGTTCAGCGTAGATTTTCTGTTGCAGATGACCAGTTATGTAAATATTGATGAAACTAACGATAAAACTATGCTGATAAAGTTGTCCAAATATATCAAAGATGCTTTGTCATTAAGAAGCACAATTTTGAACCCCTTGTAAGTAGGTAGCATTATTCATCCTCATTGTTTGTATAATCTGTGTTGTATGTTTTCATATTTGTTGTTGTTGCACATGCCGCATATGAACGTGATTATGAGAATATACTATATATATACTATATATATGTGTGTGTGTACTTATGTATAAGTCAGTAATAAAAATTCAGTTCTGTTCTGTTTTGTTCTGATGAAATATTTATAATAAAATTGGCATATGATTAAATGTTTTGTAAATTTCTTAAATAGTTTAGACTTTAATAGTCAATATATAACTTGTTTTACTGATCATGCATATTGATACCATATAGATATGAGTTCATTTGTATATTTATGTCTAAACGCTTCAGTTTCTAATTGAAGTGACAATACAATCGTATAATTTTTTGATAGTAGCCTAAACCTTTCAATGTCGCTGAACAAAACAATGCTTGCTATCTATCTACTTGCGTATATTATTAATTAACACCCTGAAGGCATAATACAGATATGTTTAGACTTTAATTGTCTTAACTTATTATTCAACTTGAATTACGCCGCATATAACTGAAAAATTGTTCAAAAACGGCGTTAAACCCCAGTGACAATATGTTACACAAAAACAAACAAACAGACAAACAAACATCGACGTGAATTAAATCAAATTACCACAGCAGGGGCGGCACATCACGTCTATAGTTAAGTGGTAAAACTGACGTATCTATGTTTGGTGCAAGAAAAATGCATTTAAGCAATGGACCTAAAAGTTCGATACGCGACTCGAGAGTCTCCTCAGAAAATTGTAATAACGGAAGTTTTACTGGTAAATATCATCCTTGCATATTATTGCAGGTTGATATTCTTTGCTTATAACAAAAGGACAATAGCTTTATTGAAATTGCATTTTATCATTATTCCCTCCCCCGACGAACAATAGGCAATGTAAATGCATGTATATAGTCTTGGATGCATTTATTGGTCCCAGGTGTTATATATCAGATTTTAAAAGAAGAATAAATGCACATATTGTTTGCACAATTTTCCCATTTTAGTATAACAGTCTATAATAGTTGACCGCTCCTTATGTTGAATAGTACCTGTTTCAGTCTTTACCAAACTTGGTCAAAATGTTTAATTATGCAATTAGAAATTACAATGTACAGGCTTTATTGTGTAATATTGAATGCCGCATGCACGACCGACAAAAAAGCATTTGTTTTTATGTGACTTATTGTCACTGGGGTTTAACGCCGTTTTTCAACAATTTTTCAGTTATATACGGCGACCGGTTCACCTAACCAGTTTTCCTGGACTGAATACTAACCAGTACTAACTTACCCTTCCACAAGGAGCCGGCAACTTCTCCACATATTTTGTCAAATTTTCATAGAAGGGTATGTCCTGACGCGACCAACGCACTAACCACTGGATCATGGCCGCGGCTAAAAAAAATCTAAGTCACACGTTCAATTAAAGGTTGCTTAAAAGAACAGATACTTACCCCACTGTATCACAATCGTCTGTGTGATTTTAGTCCAGCTTATGCCGCTGATACAAGTATATTAAATTTTATCAGCGCACCAACACCGACCCACCACATTAATGAGCATTTAATAAAGTAACGTTACTGCGTTTACATCAGCAAATTTTGAGGAAATTATTCATCCATGAAAATGTAACTACCAAAGCTGAAAAGGACAAGTCAAGCTGTAATGATAAAAATGAAGATGTTAGCACATTATACAATCTTTAATGATCTTTGTAAATACATGCGTTCGTCTTTTGCAATAATTAATTTTTTATTTATTCAACTGTAACAGTTGTTCACATCGACCGCTAAAGTGTAGAAGATTGATGGAAAAATCATTCATACTTAAGCTCCCTCCATTAACATGATCACGAGCGGCCTCCATGATCAGGTGGTTATATGGTCTCTGACTAGTAATCACTAGCCCCTCACCGCTTGAGTTCCCACCAGGGACTAGACAAAATTCACATGTAAGAGAGCTATCAAGCTAGTTTACGATAGGTCAATTGTACTGCCCAATGTTTTTCGTGTTAAGTGTTTAGTTGTTCTTGATACAGGTGATAACTGATGTTGTTAATAAATGTATGATTAAATTCTTGAGAGGCTGAATACTTTAATTGAACTAGATATACCATCAAGATAAACATTAGATGTCCTTAATTTACGCTATCTTTAATGCGGCTAAGTTAAAGAAAATCTTTAGGTTAAGATGATGATTATAGTTGTACGTTTACATAGAAAAAATAGACATTTTTGTCAAATCTACATAGAAGGGTATGGCCTGTCGCGACCGGGAATTGAACCCGAATCGCCCCGTTACAAGTACTTCACTCTTAACTGGTATTGTCTCTAGAGACATCCATGGTCATTTGGCGACTTTTCAGCTTTAACAGTGGAGGAATCCCACGGCTTGCACCGGTGTAGAACCTCCGACCTTCTGTAAGCAAGCGGGACAGCTTCCTTACATGTGGGATTCCAACTCTAGTGATTACAAGTCAGAGATCATAACCAATAGACTACGGAAGCCCCTGTGGTATTGCCAATGTATAGAATGCATCTCAAATGTCTAAATTGCAATGGAGTTAGAGGGGCATAGAATATGATAGAAAAATATAACAATTATCCCCTCTTATTTTGTATAGATGGGCAAAATTATTGATACATCACTTTTAAATCACCAACAACACAAAGAATATAAGGGATTTAAATTCGCCTTATAAAAGTCAGATGATGATATCATGTTCGTCGAGTTAACAAACATGAGAGGTTTTGTCCAACTTAAGAATAATAAGTGGGGCTTGTTCTTGTGTGTTTTGTATTTACATTAAACTTTCAACCGTAAATGACATCAATAATGTTGATAAGTTGTTGAAGAATTCGTTTGTTTGGCCTGGGTAAGGCAACCTACTTCTTCAGTTATTCTTAATAAGATTATTTTAATGTACGTATATCAACTATGTCGAGTTTTATTATTTTTTGGACGGTTACTTTGTTTTCTGTGTTGGGTTTAAATCAGGGATTTATTTTACCTGATAATTCACAGAATGCATCAGTGAATGCAATGTATACAGTTTTTAAATCAGAAATTGCAAAACTTAACAATCAGCTGACAAATTTTAGAATTGATTTTTCGAACATTAAAGTTGATAATGACAAACTCAAAGCCACGTTTAAGGACTTGACTATGAATTACGCGAGAAGTAGAAGTGAATTAGCTAATACTACACTGGAAAATACCAAACTGCAACAAAACATCAACGATTTGAAAGCGGAAGTTACTAAAACCGGACGCGGTCAGGCTGCACTGACACCGGAGTTTGTTGCGGTAAAACGTGAGTTTAATTCACTAGGAAGCAAATACACTGACCTCATTAGTTCTTATGAAAATTTGACAGATTATAGAGGTCATGGTCAAGCTGCGTTCAATCCGACAACCTCAGGT
Source organism: Lutraria rhynchaena (assembly GCA_008271625.1). Classification (NCBI taxonomy): domain Eukaryota; kingdom Metazoa; phylum Mollusca; class Bivalvia; order Venerida; family Mactridae; genus Lutraria; species Lutraria rhynchaena. Next base: position 9,514,871 of record VIBL01000001.1, on the reverse strand, counting down.
AACATGTTTTATTTTATCACATGCATGCATTGTGTAAGAGTGTTAAACGTTGTGATTCTCTATAATTGTACGTGTGATGCTTTAGTTAGTTATTATTATTTATTAAGTTACATTGTAATTGTAAATTGATTCAATCAGTACTGCTAGCCCCGTGGTAACTTAGTCACGTGATTTCCGGTTCCTCCGCATTCCAAAACGCCATTCAAATATCTTTCACAACTTCGACTCTTAATACTTTGTATGGGAATTTAAAGTGATAGCATTCAGCTGTAAAATAAATATCAAGGCAACTTTTCACTGAGAATAAATGTCTTCCTCTGGTCTCCAAACAACAGCATTCATTCAACGGTTCATCGACGATCATTGTAAACAACTACGGGAAGTAACTGCTACAATAGCAAACAATTTGATAATAATTATCTCCCTTCGATCTAAGAGAGTAATTTTAGGGCATAACGCTACAAAATCTGTAAGATATTATAAAGTATTATAAACTACAACAACAACAACAACACAATTAAGCATATTTTTTCATATTAATCAAACAACCTCACGGCCATACTTCGGCAGTCTGTAAAACAAAGACATGCGTAATAAATATGAGTACACCTTAGTTAAGTTTAGTTGTTTTATTCGGAATGTTACTGGTTTTTTTCCAGCACCGAGGGTTGCATTTTCTGTGACCTCACCGGCAGGAACATTCAGTAGAGATGGGGCGCTTAACTTCACCAAGTTCAACTATAACGACGAGGGAGCGTTCAATTTTTCATCCGGGCAATTTGAATGTACGGTACCAGGTCTTTACTTCTTCTCTTCAACGCTAATAAGGGAACCAGGGGGTTATCCGGAGTCATTCTGCTACTTGATGATCAACGGCCACGCCCTTGCATACCTAGGAGGGTACGGCTACAATGCAACCATAGGAAACCCATCAGGGACGGCCACGATGGTTGCCCATATGGATCAAGGTGACACAGCATACATTGGTATGTGTGGAGTTATCCACCAGATTGGAGATTATTCCAATTTTAATGGATTCCTTATTAATGCTGATTATTTTTTTTTCTAGTATCTGAAGAGTGCACAACCAAATACTGAATATACTGAATATTCCAAATGATTAGTGAACCTCGAATAATTCTACAAAGGTACAGTCAAACCCTGTGAACAAAAGCCATCCTGGGGAAAGACAAAATGTGGACTTTATTGGCATGTGGTCTTTATTCAGTGGTCAGTTTGTTCCAAATAATCAGTGACGGTTTTTCAAGAATGGCCTTTATTCACAGGATGGTCGGAGGTTCGGAGGTGGCCGCAAGCACGAGTTTGATTGTACTATATAAGCGATAACAGACTAAATGATGGCATAGTTTGTTTAGACGGAGTATTCAAAGAAAGTGCCAACTTCATGAAGAATTAGTACATTGACAATGAAACTAGGCTTCGTATTTTTCTACATCAATATTTCAACTTCGGATAGTATGCGAACGTTGCTGCTTTATTTAATCATATATGCTATTATCAATACTATTACTTGAACACAATCATTGTACCTGTTATATCACTGTATTTTTACTTATTCATTTCAAAAGCAAGTATTTTCGAATTGTTACACCCAACAAGCAATCTGTTCTGTCTACCGTCATAATGAAGTGACACTGGGTATCCAGGCATCATTTTGCTTGTCGCAAACACATTACTGGTATTTGTATCCGGATTAAATGCGATGATATTTTTCGAGTTAAATCCAGCAACCATGACCAAACCATCCTCTGTTACCGCAACACCTTTACTTTGTAACAATCGCTCATCCCTAAGAGCCATTTTGTATTTTCCGTCTTGCCCGAACACCAGCACTCCATCCTTGGAATCCGTAACGAATACTTCACTACCGTCTTTGCTTACTGTTATATCTTCCGGCTGACATTTTAAGAAAGGCTTTACTCCATTAACTTCGTTCACAATAGATCGAAGTCTGGAACCATCTTTGAGGTATAAATTAACACCCCGAAATCCTGAGGACCAAAACATGCCCTTACTGAAGACTAATCCGCACGAATATGGTGTCTCGTCAATATATATTGTCTTTTTCACAGACAGTGATGGGTCAGTTTGGACTATCTGAATTGTTTTGTTACATAATCTAACAGCCATTTCATCAGCATCCATAGCACACAATCCGTATGGTCCATCCTCTAAAGCCAGAGTTTGTGTTGTGTTGAAGTCATTGTCAACGCGAATTAGTTCATTGTTATTCGTGTCTGCTAAAACAAAGGTTCTGTCATACATTTGACAGATGCATGATATATACCGTGGGTGATCTCTTCTTCTGTCGTCCACGGATATTTCTTCAACTTTCTTCGCCTCCAATTTAACGCGTGGTATCACAGGCTCTTCAAGCAAATGAAAATCAAAAGCCGCCAGTCTAGAAGAATTTTTAATCGACGAAACCAGTTCCTCGTTCGGTGCCATTTTCAAAGTCAGGCACGATATTTTACCGGAATTTCGAACAGATAATTTTGCGTCTTTTATCACCTCATCAACATCATCAGACCTTGAACTGTCGTTTTCATTGAGCGATGTCTTAAGTCTTGTTAAATTATCTGTAAGTAAACGCCATCTCAATCATATCATTAGACTGATCATGGAATGATGCAAATTCATAAAATACTATATGCACACGGAAAACGACTTCCAGTGTGACAAAAATCATTGGAGTGAAAAAAAATCATTGTACTTCCATACTAACGTAATGAATGTACATGAAAATTCACTTTCGTAATACATGTAACAAACGATAAAATACAGTGAATTCGGATACACCAAAAAATCGGATACAGTGAAGTATTTATCATTCCCAAGGAAACGCCGTAATTTATTTCATCGTTATGGACACAGTGAAATGTGAATATAATGATGTAATGAAATAGTCATTCAGGTCCCCAGGAATTCACTATACCGATGTTCTACAGTAATTTATAAGGTGGTATGTATACAGTAACAACGGCTACTTCGAAGTGACTTTGATGTGATAAAATGTACTTGGTCATGTTATTTTGGCTTCATCTTAATCAGCAAGATGCCACACACGGTAAAAACTCAATATTTAGATCACCTTTTGGGACCGAAAAAAGGGTTTTGATGATCAGGATGTCTCGTGTAAGTCGTAACTAGTAGTCTAATAATAAAAATAAAATATTTTTATAACTAGATTTACTATAAACACACGAAAAAATCCGGTTAGGATTTCTTTGGAACCCAGTTTACAAATACAGTTGAAAGCTCACTTAGCGACCACCCAATTATCAAGACTTTCATAAAACTATGTTTAATAATTGTCAATTAAAGATTCGTGAGAACCAAATATGATTTTTTAAATCGAAACAATACATACCAATATGACTTTCAAGAATATCCAAGTTAGATTTTAGTTCTTTTTGAAGTTCACCTTCGGTTGCGTTTAAAGCATTCACCGCCTTTTCTTCAAGTTGGTCTAAATGTGTATTGATATCTTTTCTAATCTTGCTTATTTCATTTAGGAGATCCCGCTTGCTTCCGGCAATCTTGTTAACGCGTTCAGTGTTCTTCTGCTTAGCTTCTTGTAATCGTTTATTGACTCTATCAATGCGTGCACACACTTCCGGTAATGTCGACATCTTTATAATCTATGTCTGCTTGTCTCTTCAATCAATTAATTGTGAGATTTTGTGCTGAAAAAATGACAAACTATTCCGTGAGTCAGTTGTGTTTTGTATTACGTGTAAAAACTTATTTGTGTAACTAGCAGTACTATATCGACTAGGGGATAGGGGTGTATCTAAACTATTTTCAAAATAACGTCTGAGAGAGTGGGTGGGGTTGGAAAATTCTAGAAAAAAGGTGAAAATATGGGGACTTTGAACTAAATAACTGAAGGGTCCAAATGGATAAACGAACATATATGATAAATAAATATTACTCAGAGGGAAAGGCGAAAGAAGGGTCAATGGTGATTAATATGCGTTGCTGGTCCTTTGCAGAAAATGCTACCTAAGGAGTAATCCTCATTTTACTACCAACATATCCGAACGCCAATGTATCTATCGTAAATTTTATCACCGCAAATTATGTAAATGTGCATACACTTTACGATGTATGTTCAAATATGCGTATAATTATTATGAATCGTGTAAACATGTTAATATTGAATTAAGTAAAGTATACGAGGCATGCATACAAAATACAGAACCAATAAATATTTTACAAATGTTATACACGAAATTATCAATGATGAATAGAGTAAACACATTTTTATATCTGTAAGGCTGGGATTTTGGATAACTACAGAAAGTAAGCGAAAAAGTGAGACTTACCGTCATGAAGAAATCTTATAACCACTGTGAACAAGTTATGACTTAAACCTTCACTGCTTTAGCTCACTGATTACAGTTGACAGCCTGGACAAAACATTTTGTTTATTCTACATAGTACATAATATATAAAAGGTGCGTTAAACTCCTGGCGCAGGATCAATGCAGAGTGATTAAAATATAAGAAAGCATGTATTTGTTTTGAAAGTTTACACTAGATTGTGGTTTGAATATAAATCGGCGAATATATCAAATCAAGCGATAGTTAATTAGAAGTTTGCATGACTCGCTTTATCGTAACTTTACAAGGCCTACATTGGAAAAAAACGAACGTTCTCTAATAAACGCCCCTCCGTCATTGACACATTCTAATTAACACCCTCGAACCTTTATATACATATATAAAAATATATACTCAGGCTGAATGAATAGTCATTTTTGTAATTACTTGGCAAAAAAATCTTAAAGCTTTTCTTTTCTAATTATTTTTCCAAATATGCCTTTCGTACTTCGGAAATATGATTCGTCCTCAAGTACTTAAGTACATTATAAATTTTATGTCAGAAACGTTAAGATTGACGCCAAAAATAGGTTAACACGACATTTTTTCTGACCTCACCATAGAAGCTAAGTAACTCAATATGTTCAATGCAGCCAAACACTCGTTAAGCAATTTCTAAAAAATCTGTAAACTGTAACACCACTGGGACGTTTATTTTGGAATATATGGTAAATGTGTTATTTTCTATCGGCTCATTCTTTTGATACCGGGTAAGTAGGTAAAATATAGATCTAAAATCTATTCAGTCACTTTTTTATATAGACAGCCTGTTATAAACACACTTGTATGATAATAAAATAAACCATGCAGTGAATTTTGATTTCCGAATGCTACGAGTACAATCATTGCAATGTTTGTTTTGCTTTGCTTCGTTCGTTTGTTTGTTTTTATGTGACATTGTCACTGAGGTTTAAGGCCGTTTTTCAACAATTTTTTCAGTTGTATACGGCGACCGGTTTATCTAACCAGTTTTCCTGGACTGTATATTCACCAGTACTTCGTGCCGAATCAACATATGAGATATGAGACCCATATGAGATAGAATATGAATCTTCAACTTCGACCAATGTATTGAATGGATATATCCAAAAGTGTACCATTACTAAAAACAGCAACAAGTTTATGATAATGAAAATTGTTTAATGTATTGAAACACAAAAATGACAACTTGATATATAGATACAATGATTTAAAACAAGATTTTTTTCAAATAAACCTTTTTTTAAACAATCACAAATAAAACAGAATTACTATACATTTATACAATATCTGAGATTGCAGACAATTGTTCCCCTTGATAATATTTCATGTACACAACGAAATAACAACTAATAACAGATCAAACATGCTTCAAAATATGACTTTGTACAATAATATAGTGTTATCTAAATTTTATAAACAATAACGCATAAGGTGTAAAAAACTGTTTGTTTCTGGTTACATGCTCATTACAAATAGGGTTGTTAGGTAGGTGATGTTTTGTTTATTATCCTTGAAAGCCACTACTGAGATTATTTTTTTGTGCTCAAGGTAAAAAAGTGAGACAATGGATGTACTGTTTCTTTGGCCTAATAAAAAGTTCAGGGTTGCCGGGGGAAAATTAGGATAGGCAGTGTTTCATTTTGCCGTGTGTCCCGGACACATAGATTTCGCTCGGGACGCAAAGATTTTTAAAATGTGTGTCCCTGGGACCCATACATTTTGGATTCAAAATGAAACACTGGACCCATTGGTTCAGGTTGGGACACATTGTTTTCAAAAATGTGCGTCCCAGGGACCCATACATTTTGGATTCAAAATGAAACACTGGATAGGTTGGGTAACCAGAAACAAACAATTTTTATGTGTAACAATTTTTACTTAAACCTAGCTTTTAAACCATGGGAATATTTCACGAAACGTCAGGAAAGTCTAAGTGCATTTATAACCAGGAAATAATTGGTTTTAGTACTGCAAATAAATTATAATTTGACATTATATATTTATGTCCACTTTTACAAGGAGTACATCAAATAGCAGCATTCAAGTCATATTTTATATGCACAAAAATAATCTAGGACATGTTATAAAAATAAATGACCCAATCAGTTTCAAATTAAAACAAGACTTGAGACTGTTCATACACTACTAGGCCAGAGATAAAAAAATGTGTGTTTCCAGTTGCCTAACCAATAAAATAGGGTAGGAAGGTAAGAAAAAACTTCCTTATTTTTTTCTAAACATATCTTTCATATTTCATGGCAAAATTCATCCCAAATAGTAGCATTGCAACATGATGGTAGGTTTTTAATTTTTTTAATTTTCCTGCAGAAAAATCTGAAGGTTGGCTTCAAAAATTGGGGTCAGTTGGGGAACTGGAAACACAACTATTCTTTTTATGACCTTACATTGGACCCAATTAATGGAGATATGAATACATGCATGTTTCTAATGAAGATATGACAGAACCAGTATTTACCAAATCAGTATTGAAAGGATTCTAATAAAAATGTTCTTCTTTACATATCCTTAAATCTTAACACAACTTGACACATCTTACATTTTCATGGATTAATTTTTATCAATTTTAAAGCGTTGATAAACCAGGAAGCATATATTCAACCCAACTGAGCGTCAAGATGTTTCTTGTCTCATTCATGAAAAAGTCAGCAGAGACGGGCGAAATCTCCTTTTTATGGAATTAATAAGATGCATTGAATAGAAATAGAACAAAGCAAATATAATGAAGACAACTGTACTTTTTTCCATGGGTTTAACACCATTTTTGAACATTTTTTCCAGCTGTATATGCCAACCGTTTAACCTAACCAGTTTTCTTGGACTGTATACTAACTAGTACTAAGTTACCCTTCCACAAGGAGCCAGCAACATCTCCACATATGGAGGAAAATCGACTTTTTGTCAAATTTTCATAGACGGATATGACCTGCTGCGACTGGGATTTGAACCTGTATTGTTGGGTGACAAGTCCAGAGCACTAACCACTGGACCAAGGTTGCAGCCCTGATAACAATTTTAAGCAGTTTTCTAAGAGTCTAGGAGCAATACAAGATACCAGAAAAGGTATATTTTCTGTTGGTTCAAATAATTAACTATATATAGACTGGTTGTCAAATTCTAGGATTAAATACTTAAAAAACTAGTTGTGAGGTGATGTAAACTAAATTTAAACATTTCCTGAGACACAATCTTCAAGCAAAATTGCTTATTAAGTACAAGATTTTCTGATAATTTCCCATCCTAGATTTCACATTGGTTTTGATGATTACTCATTTACAGCAAAAACAATTTTTCACATCACGAACTATTAAAAACTGACTAGTATAATGCAATACAATAGTGAATATTTTGGGTTTCTCATATCACATTCTGGTCAAGTATTCACTAAAATAGTCAATTTTTGTGTAGCTTGGTTAGCAACCATTAACTGAAAATAGATCCTTGTTGATTATTTCATATTTAAACCAAAAGACTTAAGAAAAAGCATGATTTAGAAAAATATTTTAGGGGTTACAAAATATGGCCTGGAAGATGATTAAATGTACAGTGTAACCCCTGAATACCGGACCCTGTCCGGGCCGGGTCAAAAGTCCGGTTTTCAGAGAGTTCTGATAAACAGAGTCCGGTATTCAGAGATTACACTTTATATGGAAATTTTCTTTTTTTTTAACATAAATACTTTCCACATAAAAATGAATTCTAAGAAAGACAGTATTTCTTTATGATGTATTTCCTTATCTTTGAATCAACATAATGAGGAAACCAAATTCAAATATTTGTGAACACTTTCTCCAATTTATTTTGTGACCTTGTTTTTAAAACAAATTCATTCTAGAATTTAATCATATTCAGAATTTATTTGTGACCTTTTTTTAAAAAGAAATACGACTAAATAAATTTAATCATACATTGAATTGGACCAGAATGAAATAAATATTGATTAGGAAAAGAAAATTATTTTTCACAGCATTAAGTAAAGATGTACAAAAAATCAAAACAAGGTTGTCCTTAAAAAATATTGATTTGCAGTTACATGATTCAAATTTTTAACAGTCAGTAGGTAGGCATTTTTTAAAAAAAAATCAGTTTTGTCAACACACGTTTGTACTGAAAATGAAACGCCGAAATTACTTTTTTGATGAGTTAGTTGTGTATTGATAAACCAACAAATTTTTTAATGATGGACTACGCCTAACCCAATTTTCATTACATTGCACTATGTAATTTATACCAAACTGATTCAGATTTCATTGTAAACTTTCATTTTTTACTCTCAAGACAGTTATCATCAATTTACGTGAAGGATGGTTGATGCTACTTGTTGGGGTGGGAGAGGTAAGTCAAATTTGTTCTTCTATCACATGAAAATTCTATAATAGCAATAAAAGTCACGTAAAACTTGATTGACAGGGTTCAATAATGAAATGCCAAAAAGTTATTTAGAAAGCCTGAAACAAAATCTGAAAATGGTATTGAGGAGAATAGCATTAGCCAATCAAATTTTGTGTTACGCTCTTATGACATAAAATCAAAAACAAAACCGTAATGAACAAGAAAGAAATCAAGATCCAAAGAAACTCGGAAAAATGGAATTGTAAAAATTTTGGCAAATGGCCTCTGGAAAACCAGAATTCATTTTAAAAACCGAAAAATAGTGTCTGTACAATATATATGGTAGAACTTAATTCAACGTTGGCACGAGTAAGACAATGTCTAGTCCCATATAAATTCTGGATAAAGTTAGACTAATAAAATAATTTGATATTAAAACTAATTCACATAATTACGATAATAAATGTAACACAATATTTACAAACATGAGCACAAACGTATTACAAACCACACATTTATATTGCGAAACCACAATCATCAACTAGAAAAAAAATCACACACCCACGGTATACAAGTAAAGCTTAAAATCTAAACTGAGGTCTAACGACCAACAAATCAACATTGTTGACACCCCTTTGCAAGTTATTACAAACTTGAGACTAACAGAAAACACATTGAAGTTAAAGACTATTAAGAGCCAAATATAAATACAGTAATAAAGAATAGCACATTGGAAAGCTGGAATTTCATCACATTCCATGAGCAGTCACAGTTAACGGCAATGTAAGTAATTCAGTGATTTTGATAAATATCAGACTCAAAATAACAGTCAATCACTATCAATCAGGTACCATTTGGAAACAAGAATAACTTTAAAGGGACTGAACTCCTGATTAATATCAGAAAATAATAATGCTAAACAAGGTCACTTTAAGCATTAAATATCAAGAATAAATGTTAGCTTTCATGTTATCTCAAAATCTGAAAATGTAAAAACAAACTTGAAGTCCCAACATAGCATTATTCCAATAAATGGCTAAAACTACAGATTTTTAGCATAAAAAGTAAACGGGATTTTTATCAATAAACACACCATTGAGACTAATAATTACATTCTTTTCTTTGGAGTTTAACAACACACCAAAAGCCAGGGTGGTTTAGTGACATTTTCTATGTTAACAGTGGAGGGAGACCCACAATTTCAATAACAAATAACAACAAATGGAGAAGGTTTCTAGACTTACAAATTTCAAAAATCTGGGGTTTAGTCCCTTTAAAAGTATGATCCCTAAATAAAATACAACAATCATGCGAAAACCATTTAAAAAGTTGGGCATTTTACCAGTAACACATTTTTTACAAATAAATTTTAACTTTCTGGAAAAAACACAAGAATTTGATCATTCACACAAAAATTTAAAATTCATACTTCCTTACAAGGAATTATCACAAAAAAATATTAAAATAAACACAAAAACCAAACAATAATGTAAGTTGTTGGTGAAAATACAATCATATCAAAATTGTCATCCTACTGCATTGCAATAAAAATCCAGCAACATATGATAGGGTATTTTTTCCATTAATCAACAGTATAACTAAGTCAACATTACATTGATGATAATATGAAATGATGATGGTCAATTGCTGACAAGAATAGCCAATGCCTTCAGTACACACTTGATCTTCTCACAAGAAAATCAAAGAATCAAAATATCTTTTAAAAAACCAGCAGACTCCATTTGAAGGTTTGCCAATGGTGCTGGTAATATTCCTGGGACATTCAAACAAAATATCAAAGTCACAGTCTTCAATATAAATCACTTGCTAAAATTGTCAAGCAAGTTATAATTCATTTTAAGAAAGCACATATTTTTACTGAACACCAACAAAGACCATATAATGTTCATACTTTGAGGCAAGGCTTAATGTCTAACATGTTTCTTATTAGGTACTATAGCACTAGCATGTATGACTCTTTACTCTGTGATCACAACCCAATACTTCTAGTACAAAAATATATGCCGGAAATTAATCGTACCCTGCTCCAGACGACAGTTACCTTTTCAATGGCTACCTATCTACTGACATCAGCAAGACTAATGATCACACTTTTGTCAGCACTCAATCAATATATTTGTCATACAGAAAGTTAAGTTTGTTTTAATCAGTCACTCACTACATTACAACATACTGTCAAATAATACTATCAACACACTTCCTGAAAGTTGCAGTACCATCTGACACATGTCAGACAAGCGTCAACCAGTTCAACTTTCATAAGGGCTATTCCATTTAAGCATACTACCCCTCCCAGGACAGCACAGTAAAAAATTCTAAAGCAGGTGGCTCAGGCAAGAAGTTTTGCTCCATTCAAGTTAATTTCGAGACAAGTTTTTGTCAAGACTTATCATTTTGCCAATAATACTAATTAAAAACACTTCTACCCCAGCTTCAGTCACAGAGACATGCAGCAACTTAGGGAGACTGCCTCACACTGGCTTGAACCTTGTACAAAAATCACAGCAAACATGCTAGTACAGTATAAACCCCTGAAAACCAGAGCCCCTCCAGACTGGGCCAAGTTTTCTGAGAATTCTGGTTTTCAGAAAACTATGGATTATAGAAAAGGAAAAAATATAACTTGAAAAATTGTCCCGATTTTCCGAGAATTCCGGTTTTCAGGCGTTATACTATATTAAGCATTACTGCACCCAGTAAAATTTTTGACAGTCAACAAACACTTCTAATGCTGATCTCAATCATCAGCAAAATGCTAATGCTGGGATATCTTTTTACATTAAATGTGCTTATGAAGGGGAATGGTCCAAACTGGAAGTGTCTTCCTGGGCTTTATTGGAATAGCCCTAAGATGAATTTGCCTTCAATACTGCATAAATAAGTAGTCAGACCAAACAACAAAAAATTTCACAAAGCCAATAATATCACGTTATATAACAATATAACAGGATGCAGTAATTTGATTGGATGATGACAATGGAATGGAATGTTTGGTTCAGAATAATATCAATACATTATTTTAATGGTGATTTTTTATGACATTTATAAGTATAATAAAAGAAACAAATTTCTAATTATCGAATAATGACAAAATGAAATGACTGATTTTGAGAATTCTATTAATTCCCATCTATAACTGTGATGTATAATGCTGTCCGTCACTTGAGAAACAGAAACCAGTACAAGTGTGTTCTCCTTACAGAACAGGGAATCAATTCTTGGTCATATCTTAGCTAGGGTAACAATTTTAAACAAACATCTGCTTTCAACACAGAGCTTGACAAATCACTTGTCCACTCGTAATTACGAGTAGAAATTGGCTCATGACAAGTAGAAAACTGCTAGAACTAGTTAAAATCTTAGCTGGTTGTCATGCCTCAAAAAAATTGTCAAACTCTGCAACAGCTCACAGTGTGTCAAAACAAAAACAACTGATAGAGATTTTTTCTTAAATAACATACAGTAATGTGATACAGTGGTAGGGAACAGTCAAATCTCACAAAAAGGCATGTCTATGAAACAGCAATCTGGTTCTGAAATTTTTTCCTTAGTTTGATAAAAGTACAAGTACTAACCAAATAGGGAAAACTTGCACAATTTTGCACAGAAATTGAGATTTTTAGAGGAACAATTTTGTATGCTCCATTATTTCCATAATTCACAAATATGCAATGGAGGAATGAGGATCAGCCATTTTACAATGATGGGCACAGAAATGGGTGTGTTTGATTCTTTACAGTTACCGAAAAACTATGTTCTTAAATTAACCGAGTAAAATCACAAGAGTAAAATCAATTGAAAATTTGCCTTTCATTTTAGCATATTTTCCAAATTGGGAAAAATTTTCACTAATTTGGATTGGGAACAGGTCCATTTATTGGTAACAATTAAATAGGGCAAAAAATCCCTGAGGCAATTGAGAAGATCTAATGACTGTGAATACTTCCGAACCAGTTTAAATGACAGAGATCTGTCTACACAGGCTGTGAAATTGCCTTATATTCTGAGCTAACATGATGGATATAATAACATGAATTATATACAATAATAACATGGTAAATAAACAATGTCAGCAGTCCAAAATAATTCTACCATACTGAAGATATAATGATGAAAAAGATACTGGAAATTAAGACAAACCAGAGGTATCGATGCTCAGCTTGACAAGAATGCTCGATTTTTAGGATTCGAGTTGAAAAAAATACAAAAAAAAAAGAAAATAAACAAAAGATTGACATCAAAATTTCTTATCAAACATTCATGAAGTCAGTGCCATACAAAAAACTAGAGATGTGAAGAGCAGCGTCAATGCTTGTCTGTTTTATATGTTGGCAATGGAGGCCACACTTCAGACTTTGAGTTTGACAACAATTAGGTATAAAGAAAAACTGTAAATAACACATTCCAGGTTTCTTGTTGATCTATTTAATAAGCAATTTGGATAAAAATTCTAAGCTTCAAAGGGGGCATAACTCCAAAAATATAGCTTTCAGAATAATGCCCTTCGTCTGGCAACTGTGCCAGATAATCAAGTATTTCAAGTGTCATATTGATATCTTTAAGTGTTTGAGTATAGGGCGATATTAAAAGTTTTAGCACAACTACGACGACAAAGAGGACTTAACGATCATAGTAGCTCAGCTTCTTCAAAACTGACAAGTTAAAAATTCTAATCTTGTTGATACTTATATGAAAATTAAATCACTAAACTCAGATTTAGTGTTGCGGACATTGTCAGCACGTGCTGTAGTCAATCAACCCAGTATTTATAGTCATGATACGCCTTGTTTTCAATGTTAATTATCATTGCTTCGAATAAGAGGTTTTAATATGATTTCAAAACTAAATCATAACTAATAGTTAAGTCTATTACAGTAAAACCTCACATGGTAACCACCTTCATTTTACAATCACCTTGTTATAACGATTACTTATTTTCATGCCGGCTTTCAATAACTCCCTTATAATTCAACTTAAAAATGACAATTACACCAACCCATTGTAATGACAGATTTTATAAGTCAAGAAGGTAGTATTATTGAGGTTTTACAGTAATCAGTTTGAAATGACATAAAATGTTCAAATTGAAACTTGTATGTAAAGACTTATTAGAGTACAAAAAAAAGATTATGATGTTAAACACAATAACAATTCGGTAAGTCTACACTTGAATAACTGTTAATCTACATACAAGCTTCCCGAATGTTGCCAGACCATTGGACATGTCAAGAAAATTTTGAGCAGGTCCAATAACTTTTCGGCGAGTACTGGACCGGATGTCCGGCAATCAGGCACGATTTACAGCATTTATCATTTATTTATAATATATTTGGTCAGATAAATTTTCATTTGGTCAGACAGAAATTCTATCTCTGCCTGACCAAATGTTAGGCAGTATTCCAGCAGTTTCGAGAAGCCTGTACATATATGCACATTTTTTACATACTTTTCTTGGTTTGGCATCAAAACATTGAGCATGTTACAACAATGTCTTAGGAAAATTTAACCCACAATGCCAAGTTATTCAGATAAGCCAGGACCTGCCATTAGCACAAATCAATTAGAGACAATTGTTTTCATTAGCTGTTTAAAAATAACAATAACCAATCAGAGCGCATTTACTTTTTGGATGAAATAAGTTGGATAATGAATAGCCACTGAATATCTAGTTGATATAGGAGAAATATATATCGTTTCATCATTGCAACATGTAAGGAACTCCAACAATGTGTACCGAGTTCCAAACTTTTGCCCCAAGGTAGCGATATATAAATATATGTAAACCAAGAATTTACACATCCCATTGAACCATGTACTCAGCCCCATTTTCCAGACTAGATCTTTTCCCAACAACAAAAAATCCTTTCCCATATCCAGTCTTATCATACTGACAATAGTATTTACCCCCACTGAATGACTTAATATGTTTAATAGTAAAACTGTCTTCCTTTTCCTCCAAATCACAGGTAACAGGTATGGATGCTCGTTGAGATTTCCTTCGACGAGCTCTATCACTCAGCCTCTTCTCGCTAGTGTTTACATTATTTGGCACAGATTTCTTACGATTTTTCTTTTCTTCAATCTCCGGCATGGGTGGAGTTCCGTTAGAAGAATTTATAGGCACAATAGGTTCAACTTTTTCCAAAATAGGGGGCTCATCCCTTGGGGCTTCCTCGTCGAATGTGTTGCTATCTTTTTCATCACATCCTTCAAATAACGATAAAAATTTGTCCCAAATCTCTGTACGAGAATTTATCTCCTCCATTTCCGCAGCCTGCTCGGCTTCTGTTCTGAATGGATGAATGTGTAATGGATAGAACTCATCGACAGGAATCAGTCTATCCAATAAAGGCAATGATTTGGACTTTCTAGCTGCCTTAGATGATGTAGCAAGTTGTTTGGACGGACTTAATTTTCTTTCAGCCTAAAAAGCAATAAAAAAGTGGAACATTTAATCATTATCACACCAAATGGATGCATTTACATTTGAAAATGGTACTTTGAAGGACCACGGCCCTTACCAAAGTAGTACAGATTTTACAGGGAAAAATTAGACTTGTGGAGACGAATTCCAAACTATAAAACGAAAACCATTGTTCTTACATTAGCACGAATGTGTTTATAACTTAACACAACTGAATTGGAAAGGTTACACATATTTTAGACTATGATTTTATCAATCAAATTCTTAAGTAAATTTAAGTGTTAGCAGATGAGTCATTTATTTTCATTGGGGTTTAACGTCGCACCGGCAGCTAGGGTCATTTGGCAACACTTCCTATTACAGTGGAGAAAGACCCCATGCTTACCACTGGGTAAAACCACCAACCTTCCATAAGCCAGCAGGAATGCACCTCAAATTTGAAATTTTGTACCGGGTGGGATTCAAACTCAGTGGTGAGAGGCTGGTAATTACTAGTCAGAGACCATAACCACTCAATCACAAAGGCCCCATTCAGTCATTAAAGGTTTCCTATATGTGACAACAAAACAAAAGTACACAATCACAGATGGATGGTCACATAGAGAGACATGCAGCCATTCCCTCAAGAACCGGAGAGTAAACACTAAGCGTTACCTGATTTAACACAGAACCATCAAGTCGTTTCTTCACAGAAGCTGAAGGATTCAGTGGACCATGTAATACCTGGTTTACTGGAGATTTACTGTAAAGAAATACACAACATATACAGCAAAACCTCGTCATCTCGAGGAATCATTGGAAACATGGTGCTCGTAATAATGAGGTATTTGTTTGTATGTTAAAAATTTTACACAACTAAGAAATATTTAGAGGACTTCAAAAACTCCTAGAGATAAGTCAGGTGCTCGTGGTATCAATACTCATAATAACAAAGTTTCACTGTAGATGTTAGATTTATAATGACTTAATTCAAAAATAAATTTAGAAGACATAACCATTAAAATCAACGATCCAACTGAAATAATTCATGGCTAGAAATGAACAAAATCAAATACAGTGAAATACTGGCAGAGTTTGGTTAGAATAGGCTGTGACAGAGTAACACTTCAATTGGCTGGAGTCTAAATTTCCATTTTTGGTAATAAAATAGATAATAAATAAATAAATACATAAATAATCAGTCTGTTCTTAATACAAATACACTAACTAGTAACACTAACATAATTCAATTGCACAGCAGCAGTATAACCTGCCATGACCGGGATTTGAACCTGGATCGCCAGGTTACAAGTCCAACATACTAACCAGTGGACCACAGTCGTGGCTCTCATTCATCTACAGATTCAAAAATATCAGGCCAAGGTGACATGTAATAAAATGTAATAAAATGTAAAATAAAACACTAACCATTCTACAGGAGTGAAGACCTTTGACCTTCGACCTTTTATTTTCAATTTGTTCATTTGCTGATCCGTAACCTCACCGGAGAAAGGCAGAGTAATGTGAATGCGAGGAGGTGGTACTCGCACCCTCAGGCCCCACAAACTTATCCTCTTACGAAACTCAGAACCGTTCACAAATCTGGAATGAACAATATAAAGACTTTGATAACATATTGATCACCTAAAATGATACTTGGACAAGCCAATAAATATTCATTTCAAAGATGTTTATTTCAAAAACCAATGCAGTCAAACCTGGCAGTCAAACCTGTGAACAAAGGCCACCCTGGGGAGACAAAATGAGGCCTTTATTGACAGGGTGGTCTTTATCTGTGATGGCCACAAACACAGTATGACTGTATTCAATTTCAAATTTAATTATGGCAAATGTATTTTGGTAAAAAATTTCTCCTTCATGTAAATTATATTATACCTTGTTTTATTCAAGTCTAAGGCTCTAGTAATTTCATCCAATCTTTCATTACTATTCAAATCATTGTACTGAAAATAAAACAATATATTACAATACTACTGTGTTACTGAAAGTAGAAAATTTTCAAAAAGACACAGACACAGTATAAACCAGTAGGGTCCGGGCCTCGGAGAAAATGGGGGTTCCAGAAAATTCCTGAAAACGTTTAACCATGTGCCTGAATTCATTCAAAATTAAACTTTAAAGGGGACTAAACTCTGGATTTGATATGTTATCAAAATCTTACAAACTCACTCATTTAATAATAATTATAACAAAATAAAAAATTAAGATATTAGAGGAGCCATGGTCCAGTGGTTAGTGCGCTGGACTTGTAACTCGGAGATCCGTGTTCAAATCCCGGTCACGGGAGGTTATACCCTTCTATTTGAAAATTTGACAAAAATGTCATTTTCCTCCATATGTGGAGAAGTTGCTGGCTCCTAGTGGAAGGGTAAGTTAGTACTGGTTAGTACATAGTCTAGGAACCGGTCGCTATATATAACTGAAAATTTGTTGAAAAATGGCGTGAAACCCCAGTGACAATAAGTCACATAAAAACAAAATAAGATATTAGGTCTTAAATGCCACCTTCAAACACTACAACACTTATTTATGTCTTCAGTTGGTAACAAATCTGTACAGTTTTAGTACACAGCACTATGTGAAAGTTGAAAATTTTTAAAAAAAAAAAGAAATCCTAACCTTTGTGCCGAAGAAAGCATAAAAACAGTACAGTTCAGACCTCGAAAAAACAGAGGTTCGGGATAATTCCACAAAACTTTCACTAAACTTGAATTTAGCTTTACCAATTTCATTAGAAATAAATTATCAACAAGCCTAAACACCAGTACTATATTTCATACCTTAGTAACTTGAAGTTGGTCCCAATTCGAATCTAACCAAGGCATCACCTCTTCATGAAGGTCAAACAATTTCTTCTTGTAGGTCATAGCGAGATTAAACAATCCAATGTGGACTAAATCTGACCTGAATATATAAACAATATCAATTTAACACTAAGAAATGTTTACGAGTAAAGTTTCAATGTTGAGCCTACGTTTCTTAACACACAGGAAATAAAGAAGGTTCCCAAAGACAGTAGAAAATACTTATGAGGGAAGATAAGAATAAAGCTCGTCCATGTAAAGCAATGAGAATGTGCCAATCCCTAGACCAACGATACAGAAATCATTGATATAAGTGTTACAGGTCTGTCTTGAACGAAAGAGTGTTCATCTAGACAGCATAGAAAACATTTACATACTTTTGATTGTAATTAAACAGAATGAAACAAGTATATAACATTTAACGCTTCTTGTGTCAAGTGTCTGTTTTTCATTATGAAGGTTTAGTACAATAAAACGACCAATTCAGCGGATTAGACTAAGATTATTAGACTGGTCTTTTCGTTGATGATAAATTCCTCTTACCAGTCTACATCAAGACGTTTGATGTATTCATTTCCAGAATTACATAAAGCACACACAAATATGTAGAAACTGTCAGCATATAAAAGTGGGAACTTCATGCACTGTATACAAGCTGAAATACAGAAAACATAATTTTAGCTTGCTATCAATAGTTGTCTCCCTTACCTGTTACTCCTTCAATCAAAGTACTGAGAGAACTTCGACCATAAATCGGATTACAATAAACCAGAACTGACAATTTACATAAAATTAAAACAATGAATACATCATATCACCTCCGAGTTGAGAAAGAAAACATCAAAACACAGGATCTATGCCAATTATAAACTTATTAAAGAGTTGGAAACTCGGTATATAATCACAGGAAGAGCACCAGCACCAGCAAATATGTAGTACTTTCATTATAGTGGAAGTATACATAAGATGGATTTTGATATGGCAAACTACCAGTAAAGATAGTAATTTATTTTTAAGATAACTGATCCAGTACTTCTTCAGACAATGAGCTAACCCAAAACTTAATCTTTAAGGATACATGGAGATTGCTCTCTATTCATTTGAATGGTCAAATTAAACACTGAGAGACCTAATAAATACTACTGATTGACATTTTATATTATAAAGTATACTTACTTTCATGAAACCATTGTTTACATCGGCAACATTGCAACATTTTTTGAAACCAGCTGTAAAAATATACAAATATCACAACAAATTGAAAATTCCTTCTTTCTTATATGTATACAATATAACAATAATTATGCAACCATAAGAATATAATGCAGCCCTTTTAAACTGGTGAAATCATGTTTTTATTTTTTGGTGTTCACAGAAGATTAAGTTAGAGTACTTAGTGCTTCAGACCACCTTGAAAAATGATAACGGTCATAGGACAGGGGAAGGATTGAAACTGAGAATATATCAAACTAATTGTTTGTATGACCTTTTATCACATTAATTATTCTAATACGCAACAAACAAATGAAAATCAGTCACCATGTTTAGATTTCACAATCTATAGGTCATGAAAACGTGTTACAGAAATGGTTATATTCACTGAAGAACTATGACCGTTCAATAAAATTGTGTGCATAGTATTTGAACATTTCAGTCGAAAAATTATTTCTTAAAATCCCCAAAAATAGTCACTATCTTGGAATCCGTCTGTTCACTGGTACATATTACATACTAGCAATCAATAACCCCTCAATGCAGCTAGTTCCAATTCCACTCAGGACAAAGTTTCACATGTGAGGAAGTTGTCCAGATAGCTTACAGAAGGTCGGGGGATCTACCTAGTGGATCTTCCTCCACTGTTAAAGCGACAAGGTCATCAAAGACCTTAGCTGTTGGTGCGACATTACACCCCAAAGAAAATAAAAATATAAGGCAAAAAGTCCCCAAACACATACATGCCAGGCCCCCCACAGTAGCAATAACTTTGTTGAGTGTTATTTTTATGTTGAGCATCCCAAGTTAGAGTCTCAAGCTGGTAAGGTAAAGTCACTTTCATCTTTAGCAACTCATCATCTGAAACATGAACGAAAGATTTTTTATGAGAAATTCATTTTCAAGTACAGCATGAATTATAATGCTTATACAGATTTAATATCTTATACCAATTGACCTGAAAAGACTGTCAAGACCTCAGTGATACAATAATAATAATAGCAAGCATATCTGGTAAAATCACGACAATTATTTTTTTGAAGTCAATTATGAACTGAAGACAAGAAACATTTCGTCCAGTCCAGTAATGCTTTCTGTCACCCTATCAGTCCACTAGCCCAATAATAGTTCATTGCCTCTCTCTCTCTCACACACACACACACACCCAAACTACAAGATGCATGAACACAAATGTAGTTTCTAAAGCATAAAATGAATGTTACAATTATATGCTTCATTATATGATAAATTGCTAGATACACACATTTTCTATGCTGATGCAATGCATTTACCCAAACCTTGAGTATCCCTATGACAGGAGAAATAAACATTATGCCATCTGTATCAAGAATTTTATTACAAACCAACTGCAGAAATATTAATACTTTCAGAGTGAATTTACTGTCAAACTGGTTTACAGCTCTGTATAACAACAAATACAACTAACAACTAACCCCATTTAATTTCGTCGTCATCTTTTCCAACACCACTGGCTCGGATGAAGAAAACACATTTTCTACAATACCATGGTTCATCTGGGTCTATTATCTTGCCAGATCCAACAGCTGGACTATGACACTGCTGGTGATAACCTGTGAAGAATAAGTTGGTTTGCGAGCCATTCATCAAAGTTATCTTATTGTGTACTACAAGTGCTTATTTATTTCAAAGAATTGACATCTTTCTCAAATGAAGTGACCACCAGCGGAGACACAAGAAATAAAATGTAATACTTCCAGTTGAAATAAGATAAGAGAAAGCCTCTGAAGAGAGGCCCTCATGAGCAACAACCTCCCTTCAACAACAGCCTGTTTTTTTCCACTGTACAATTTAACAATTAATTTAACCACTCTAGAGTAACAACCTCTAAACAAATTTGCTTCTCCCAAAGGGTGTTACTTTGGAGAGGTTGCACTGTATTAGCATTGCCCATTTTGTACTTGGCACTTCCTAAGCTTCAATCAGACTCAAACACTATATAAAACAGCCCACTAAGGAATTAAATAGATATTATCAGTCAGGTTAAGGAGTATGATAGTGATCAAAATACCTTGTAAACAATATTCACAGAGAACAATCTCGTTTGGTGGTTCAGACACATCACTGAAACACACACAACACACCATCTCTTCTTCTTTAAGAACTGAAATACAGAGATTTTTCACACAATTATTATACATACAATACAATACTTAGGCATTGAAAAAGGTGAAGAAAAAAATTACAAATTTTCCAAGTAGACTCCAGACATTCAACTGAAACTAGGTATAACACTTATGCAGCAAGCATGTGGAAAAAAGAACACTTCAACTTTATCAATTCCAAGAGATAACCAGCATTACAACAAAATATTTCCCTCCTCAGCTAAAGTTCAATTCCAACTTTTTTCCTAACTGAATCCATCTTTTTTACAAGTAGATGCTTAAAAAGGATCTACCACAACCTCAGGCTTCAATAAGGATGTTTGAATGTGCCTCACATATATTACAGAATTTATTTCAAACTGACATAACGTGGACTCAGTTTCAAAGATGTGTGAATGAAGCTCAAATATAACACAAAATCAATGCCAACTAGCTTAACATAAGATTCCATACACAGACAGTATACTTTGTCCAGCAGTGAGCATTTGAGGCTCAAATTCTCAGCAATTTCTTACCTCTATGAATATCTTTAAAGAAGGACCAATACTCAGAGGCATCTTCATATCTCAACAAACATTTTTCTTGTTTCTCTTTGATCTGTAGACATTAGACAAACATGAAAATGAATCAGTCAGTTTTTTTTTTCCAAATAAGTTCTGGTGTGCACTGAAATATTGATAACCTGCCAATCCAAGTTTTCCAAAGGATTTTAAGTTTTTCAAGGACTGCAAAAATAACAAATCAGCTGTCATAAAATCAAATTAAATACACATACACAATGAATTGACTCCTACCAAAAGGTTACCAATATTTCCATGGATCCATTCTTTCGTACAACATTACAGAAAAAACGAGGTATGAACAAAATTTACATTACAGAAAAAACGAGGCATGAACAAAATTTACAACTGTATCAAAAGCTGTACAGAAAGACAGGTGAAAGAAAAATTTTGCTGTACTGCATATACAACAGTTTTTTTTGACATTTTGAGAAACCAAACCATGAAAGAAAAAATTGCTGATGTAAGAACTTGTTCAATGGTACTATCTATCTATCTCTCTATATATAGCAAAACTAAAAAAATAGCTAGTCAAGTTTTTCACAATTTTAGGAAAGAGTCTGGTCCAAAAATGTGTGGTGTGAGGCAAAAATTGGCAATTCTTAGGTTAGGAATTAGGAAAAATGTCTTTATTTGTAATTGGGAAGAGTCCGTTTACCAGACCCAAACACAGAAGGTAGCTAAAAAGACAAAACTTCACCTTGAGAATTTTTCCCAGGTAGTACAAGCCATCATGCCATCTTGCGAGTACTTCATCAAACCTGCCAAACAAGTAGTTCTTTTTTCTTAACTTCTTTGACTTAGAACTTCCTCCCGTTGGAGACGAGCAAAGCGATCGACAAGTAGAGGAGCACGGTGAACTGCTGGGTGTCAGAATTTCCGTCTTCATCGGGGATATGTTCGGCGTACTGGATCTAGATGATCGCCTTGACATGCGACTAGGTGACAGAGACATTCTTTGGTCGTATTCTTTGAATTTAGCACTAATGTTATTCTTACGTAGCATGTTCACAGTCTCTTCCAGACTTTTACGACTTCTAGATTTAAGCAGTTTGTCTTTCTTTCCCCTATCTGAGTCACTATAGCTATTACGACAATGTTCGACTTTAATGTCCGATTTTCTATTTCGTGCGGTTTCTGTGGCCTTGGCATAACAACGTTCCAGTTTTGAGTCTGTGTTCCTTGAACTTTCACTTTTATACACAGTGAGAGTATTTGGACGCTGTGATTGCTTTATGCATGAGGATGGCTCCACGATAGTTGTTGGTGAATACAATGTTGGTGGTGCACCTAAAATAGAACAAATTATGCTAAATAACACTAAACTAATCTAAACAAAAAACACTGACTTACAATTATTCCTCCAGACAAGATAAGGGGAGTTTAAAAGGGCTCATTACAATACCATCTCATAACACAGCTTTGGATGACATTTTCTTAACTATTTAATGTAATTCCAAAAGAATACAGTGTTCAAATGTAGTCATATAAAGTCACAGAGTGGGTCAAGTTCATTTTCTATAAGCATTAAGCTTGAATATGAAATAAAATCTTGTTTCTGAATACAGTAAAACCTTGATAATGAGACTACAATACGAACCAAAAAATTATTCATAATGAGGTGGTCTCATTATCAAGTTCATTTACAAAGGCATTATTGGAAGCCTGTCCAAAATAAGGGAATGTAACTATGAGGTGGTCATAATACTGAAGGGGTCATTATTTAAGGTTTTACTGAATTGTTAAAAAATGGACACTCCCGAATTTATTTTCAAATGACACTCTCTTGCAAAAAAAGCCTAATCAGTCATTCAGTGTCAGAACTAGTCAGCTTGGCTATAAAAAACAATCTTGTAAAAGACATAAACAAACCTGAGATCTGTTTAGTGTTGACAATTTTATTCAATGATGTAAATGCCGATCCCTGACTTGTATCTGTGGTCCCTGATAACGTGTCTAATGAAAGTCTGGAGGGTAGATTTTTGAGCTTTGGTGAACCATTCAACCTGAAAACAGTGAACCAGTCATGAATTTCTTATTCCATTTGATAGACTGGTCAATTCACTTAAATGCTTGCTTACCATTTAAGTTTAGACGAGTCAGAGCTTTTTTCACAGGTAGAGGCCTTTTTCTTAAATTTGGGGAAAAATAACATGATCTTTACGCAAAATGGGAAGAAAAACTTGATGTAAACAGAATTTTAGGGGATAACTGCCTGATTTTATAGATTTATAGATTTTTCCTGCAGGTAAGACACCTATAAATGTCTCCTGCTATAAGAAGGAAAAAAACCTCGAGACTAAACACTACTAAAAATAAAAAGAATAACATATTACAGACCTATACTGTACTGGTCTGTCTCTATCTACATCTTCTTGATCCTTTCTCCCATCTTTAATCCTTGAATTCCTTCTCTTAGGAACGGGTCTTACGATCTCATTTTCAATCAGGCTAGGAGAGACTGCTTCCATAGAGTCAACAGTTGTAGACCTTTTGTGACGTTTATCGCCAACCAAGGACCTTTTCCGAAGAGTCTTTTTAAACCCTGTTTCCAGTGACTGTCTAGCTTTCACTTGTTTCTTGTCACGATAGTTAGGCCTTTGTTCATTTGCATTCATTCTAGGGGAAGAGCGTAACGCAGCAGATTCGATACTCTTCCGACGTTCAAGATTTTGCTTCCCTTTCAGTAACGAGATTTCAAATGCACTCATCTTTCCTTTTAATGGACTTGAATCACAGACGGCTTTCAGATTCCGAGAATACAGATCAGCACAGTTATCCCTCTTAATACAATCACTGATGTGATTTAAGTTTTGGTCTAATACTTTAATACTAGATTTATCTATGATACCAGACTCTATAACTTTTTCTTCAAACTGATTCTCAGAATCAGCACTATTCGACGTCAGCTTTTCTCTTGTCTTTGAAGTTCCATCACTGACAAGATCACCGGATTCATTTTCATTCACAATGATTAGATTTTCATTACCAACACGTCCAGCTCTTTTAGCTGATATTATTTCGCGTGCATCAAGTATATGAGACTTACTCGTACCTTCAAGGTGATAGATAGTTTTGTCGGTGGACTTACTAACCCTACGACGTTTAGGCCGGCTTTCGATATCTGTGTCTTCTACATTTTTTCGCTTTCTACATCTAGTAGATGGAATGGACTCACAAGTATCAGTTGCAGAAATATTTTTCTTAGAAAATAATGCTTTCATCTTGGCCTTTTCATAAGCATACTGACTCCTATTTGGAGGGAAGTCTAAGGGTAACTTTCCATTCGGGATAGGAATTTTTACATCTTTTCCATCCTTGCTGTAAAAAATGATGACACATCAATTATATATGCACGAAATAAAACAAATGAAGATTTCACAAACTCAGTCTACACAAAAAATGTCTTCCCCACAGTCCTTACAGACAAGAAAGTATCTGGACAAGTAAATATTGCCTATCATCTAAAGATGGCTTTTCAACTCCAAAACAATTGATTTTAACACCAAAGTAGCCTCATTATCAAGCTGAAAAATGTTAAAATATAAGTAGTCATTATAACAAGATTGCATTAATATTTGGGGTCTTTGTGATTGAGTGGTTACAGTGTTAGACTAGTCATCAATATCTCCTCAATGCAGTGAGTTCAAATCCCACCTGGGACCAAACAAAATTTCCATAAGAGGAAGTTGTCAAGCTAGCTTATGGAAAATAGGTGGTTCTACCAAGATGCATGTCTTAGGTCTTCCTCCACCATTAAAACAAGAAAAGTTGCAATGACCCTGGCTGTTGGTGCAACGTTAAACCTGTTATTATGAGTCAATCTGGTTACTAATGACATATTCCTGAAACTGTTTCCCATGTAAGATAATGATCAACAGTTTACAGCCAAAAGCAATCATCAAAAATATGACTAACTTGATTTTCATTCATGATCAACTACTAATAAAAAGGAAAAATGTCAATTCAAAATCATTAAGACAGGTGATAATAATTTCCACCACAATCTATGATACAACAAATTGAACTGAAATTGATTGAAAAAATCATTGAATTTAACTACATTAATTTTCTTTATATTGCACAATTTTATCAGTTTTAAGAAATCTGATTTAAATCATAAACATATATAGTTCAAGAGTTTTGGTTTAATAATATCTGATTTATATTTCCCGAATTGGAACACTTCAATATGTACCCATGAATAACAATACCAATTTTATAAGATTCTACAACAAGAATGTGAGAAAAAAGGATACAAACTTACTGTGGTGAAGGTGACTGGATCTCAACATGTCCCGACTTCATCATTGTAAACATGTCATTCATGTCTTGGGTACCAGTTTGAGTTTGTACCAGTACATACTTGGAGTCTGCTGATTTCATGATGTCTTCCTCATCCTTCATAATTAGCCTCTGTCCAATCTTACTAGGAGAGCTCGACATTTTAAATTGTACATGGAGCCCTATCTTTCAGTGGTCTGAAAATGTGACGGAAAGATAAAAATTTTATTACACAAGGAAAATCATAAAAAGTCATCACACATCTGGTCAGCATTTGAAGAAAGGTGCAGTCAGATTGAGGCAATCTTGATTGTAGAAGCAATCTTTGTTCACACTCACTTGCCCAAAGCCCAAGGCTAGTAATTTTCTATTTGGGCAATATATGTCAACTTTCTCAAAATTGAGTGTTTGGGCTAGTTGTATATTGTTTATTTTTAATAATCCACTTACAGTTATGACTAGTACTTAAATCACATAATTTGAACACTGCCACAGCATGTATTCAAACAAAAAATCAAATAGCTAAGACAAAGTATTTGTGGTGAAAATGTATGATTTTCGACACCAATAGAGTGAAGATAACATTTGTACAAAAATAAACAAAAAAGGTATTTTTTACTCCTGTGTTTTACATGAAATATCACCAAAATATTTTCAGGTATATCAAATATATAATAAATCGGTATATAAAATAAATCATATTTTATAAATAATAATTCATAGCAATTTGATTTTCATCTTATACACAACGACTGATGTAAAAGTACAAACTAAGTACTTTTTTAGATACTGGGTGAAGAAACACATGAATTCTTCAAGGTGAACAACGGGATTTGATCTAAGCATTAGAAACTGGTCGTCCAATATTGTAAAACAATACATTCAATTTTCAAATGTGAAAAATGATGTGTGCAGTTAAGTGATCGTCACTGGGCAAATTTTAAGCAGTTGTGTGTACCAGACAAAAGGTCTGTAGCTTAAGTCAAAGACAGGAATACAAACAGTCTATGAGACTTTCATACATACATATCGACAACAAAATCTGTAATGTCTTAGCCATCTGATAAGATTGACCAGGATGATGTTTACATGCTACTGAAGTGAATGGAAATGGCAGAAAATAGCAGACAAGAACCAAAAAAACTTTACAACAATTTAATCCTCACACAAGTATACAGATCATGTGATATTTACCAAAGACACCTTCACGCAAGGCAATTGTCACAGTTTAAAATCTAGTTCACGGCTCATTAGAATTTATGTCTGTATAATTGTGATATAACTGTATGATACAACGATTGCACCATTCAATGAATGAGAAACAGTCAGACGATTATAATTCAACGGTCAGATATAAAATAAATGCAATGACAATTCATCTAACAAAACAAATACAGCTTCAAAATATCCACTTAATTCTACCATTCGTTTTCCCGCCATGTTATTTTTTCAGCGGCAGTAAGCGTTTGAAGAAAGTGTCTATCAAATCGCTTTCTGAACTGACAGTTTCGAAGTTTATTGACAAAATTTCAGTTTACTTAAATGATATGAGGAAGGAGAATACCAATAATTGAAATGGCCACATAATAAGCAAGATTTTTGTAAAAGAAACTGGTTAAACCACCTGTTTTTTTTTCATTCACGGCGCTCGTCAGATTCACTAAAACGTGCAAATCAAAATTCCGTTTAACCGTCCCCAAAATAATACGGCTTATTGGAAAACGAACCGCGGTCGCAGGCTGATAAAAATAGGGACTAAACTGCCCGAGATTTTTTGAGAAACGCTGATTTTGATTTTCGAATTCGTTTTTTCTTTCACACCAAATTGCGCATTGATTTCCCCTAGTTATATTTTTCTGATTTAAAAAGATTTTTTGAGAAAATAAATTCTACAAATTATGTGCTTGAAATGTATTTATTTTTCTTATTATAATAATAGTTTGTAACTGTGTTCACAGCACATGCTAAAATGAGCTATGCATCTACAAGTGCATTTTCAATGATAAATCGGATGCATAAACAATAACAAAATTCTTATATTTTAGCAGAAATTCAGGACTCGTAATTCTAAAACGCATTTTTTTTATTTATCTCTGATTTTCACCTAAAATATGTTGGATTTTGCAGAAGGGTATATTACACCGTTTCTTGAGACATAAGTGAACCATTGAAGAATTATGGAAATCAAATATTTCGAGCAAAAACTGTAATTTTCATAGTAAAGCATCAAAGTTCTGTATCTTTGGATATTATACACTTATATGCAAACATAATCAAGATACTCAGTATAAGTTATTACTTGCCTTCGTTATATGGACGTTTTCCTCCCAACGATTATCCCCTTGTGTATCTATGGTGCTTGTTTATTTAAAAAAAACCCATCAAATCCGTTACCTAGGTAACTCAAACAAGTATACGGGTAAGCCTACATACAGGAATCAAATATTATGTTACTGACGAACTTGTTATCAATCTATTTGTATCTCTCTTGTACGTTCCAAATAAATAGAATGTAATTCATTATAATATTCATATTTGAGAGATCGTTCTAGAAGTCACGCCTTTAAGAACAATTCGCTTCAACGTAAATGATTGATGTTTACGTGCATGAGGATTCATTGAGAGGCTACATATATCATTACAATTTGCAAGGTAGTCGTTAAGTAATTCTATATTTACTTATAAGGTCGCTTAGCAACGTCGTAGTAATTATGGCATAAAGCTGACATTATGCTACCATTGGCCATGGATGTGCTAATTTGATATTCTCATGCTGTCACTTTGTAAGATAGCGTGCCATCCATGTTATAAATATGTTTTTTAACTGTCTTTTATCTATTTATCTTGTCTGATGTTTCGTCCGTTATATGTTTGAACGTAAGTACTCTCAATTAATTTGAACGACTTTATTCCAAGAATGATAAAAATGCATTATGTATGCTATGTGACACACTGTACTTATGTTCACCTATCGAAAAAATATTGGGCAAACACATACTCCCTTCTTTACCTGTCGGCGGATTTATTCAGCAAATCGTTATGGACAGGGTTGACGGACCTTTGTCAGAGAAAACTGTTATCAAAGTGGTTTTAAACAATTCTTATATCAACATAAACCCTGCCTAAAATAAAAATGTTACACAATGCTGTTTCAAATGATATATACTTAAAACAAGACAAATATGAAGTTCCCAGTTTCATATCTTGGGATCTTAGAATATTGTTGTTGGTATAATCGCGTTATTAACAATATGCACCGCTGTAATCGGTTCTTTGAAAATCTTTTGCGTTTATGATTTTCCCGTTGAGCGATGGTATTGCGTATGCACTAACAGACATAACAATGTTTTGATGTCTATAATATCATCGCACTTGCATATTTTTTATCACGGATTCGTGACAATGAGCATTTTGTCAGAAATTCAAGCCTTCTGTCGTGTTTACATACTACGGAGACAACACCTGGTGAAAGATATGAAAACATATGAGTCATGTTTATTAGAACTAGATATTATTATGAAAATAGATGGAATTTTTATTGTCTGGTTTTCTGATTCGTGTTGTTTATATCATCGAGGGCTTTGTTTATTTCGTGTGCTGGTCATGCTTCCAAATATGGAGTTTCTGATAAGTTGAGGACAATTTGCAAACGACTTAACACAGAAACAGCAACTTTCTCTTCCTCATCATCATTACAATTATCATCTTTATTATCATTGACATCAGCAACAGCAACAGCAGTACCACGATCACCACCACCAGCATAATAATAATAATAATGATAATAATCAGCAGCAGCAACAACAACAACAGCCGCAGTGCTTCTTCAACAACGACAGAGTAACCAATGATTCTTTTTTGAGGGTGATGATCCAACAAGCATAAAACAATTATAAAATAATAACAACATAAAAGTCCTCGGTAACATAGCAATCTTCACAAAAATAGAAAAATAAAAATATTTTTTCTGTCATAATTACCTAGGCAGCGGCCGTGGTCCAGTGATTAGTGCGATGGACAGTAGCCCAGAGATCCGAGTTCGAATCCCGGTCGCGGTATAAAAGGCAGTTTGCGAGTTTCATTCGTACTTCTGATCATCATGAATTAGCAGTAATTTTCTGATATCAAATAAATGTATAGACTTTATATACATATTATTCGATAGAGACCGTGGTCGAGTGGTCAGGGCGCTGGACTTGTAACCCGGCGATCCGGGTCCAAATCTCGATCGTGGCATGTCATAGCATCTTATGAAAATTTGACAAAAATGTCGATTTACCTCCATATGTGGAGAAGTTGCCGGCTCCTAGTGGAAGGGTAAGTTAGTACTGGTTAGTATACAGTCCAGGAAAACTGGTTAGGTGAACCAGTTGCCGTATATGATTGAAAAATAGTTGAAAAAACGGCGTTAAACCCCACTGACAATAAGTCATATAAAACATACAAACAAAACAGACTTATCTCCCTTAGTCTTGAGACATATTTTATGAAAGAGGTGGTCGAAACTTTTAAACAGCCATATAGCTATTAAACAAGTTTCTTCAGATGTGAAGTCTTTTGTTAAAATCTAGACATAATTTTATAATCTAGAAAGAAATATTATCACTGGAGTAAAAGGCTCCATCAATGGAAGGCATAGCGAACTTTAGTTAATATCTTGTCAACTCACATCCATCTGTATGTATTTATTCCTCTTCAAAGGACAATTTGGACAAAAGTGGGTGGAGTAAGCATTAGTGATTTTGCTATGGAGTTCGGAGTGTTTATGGCTATTTTACCCTATGCAATAAATTTCACGAAAGAAAGAAAAAAATAATTTAATGAAATAAAAATGAATTTTTCAATATTTTTGACTGCGTCTAAGAAACGAACAAGATATTGTTAAGTTTATCAAATGCTTTCATCTCACTGAGCTCTCTAATGACCAGAGTAAAACGTTAAAAAAATACATTGGGCGCCCGAGCCACTTTTGAAGTAAATGCATGAAAAAGGTGATTATTTTTTATCAAAGAGATATCGTGATTTGTTCAATACACGAATTAAACTGTATGTTGCACTATTAAATTTCTGTTCCCCCACGCACTGTTACTCAATAAAACCTGATGGGGAATTTCAAAAATGAAGTTGTTTCAGCAGCTGAAAATGGAAATCCGAAAACTTCTCTAATTTAAAAACCTCTTTAATCCGAATCTTTCCCTTGGTCAGTACGGATTATAAAAGCTTCACCGTGTAGATGCAAGTGAGATTCACCATTTTATTTGACTTTATTTGATGTTTCAATTATCAATAAGTTAAACCAAAGTAATGTTGGATTACTAATGCATTACAAGAATAACAAATATAAGTTGTGATGATGAGAAAAAATATTTTTGTTTTTCATGTACATGTTGTATTTCATTGAGAACGATTTATGCCGGAAGTAGAGGTGTTAAAAACTTCAAACGGTTCTCTTCGTTTGTTTTTCTGGAATGCAGTTCGCGATTCGAATCGCAAACCGCGAACTGCATTCGCACTTTATATAACCAAGTAAACAGACAAAGAACGGTTCTAGTAATTTATTTACTGACTCTAACAGACAGTGTGAAGTTGGTTCTGGTTCTCTGACATCCTGGCTTGGTGACTGGTGTTCTTGTGTCGCTTTGCATTGGTTTTCATTGCGGTTGTATCTCATTGTCACACAATTGATGTCAAGAAAAGCATAGAGGTATTCTCCGACTGTTATGTCTGCGTAGAGGAATCGGTCGGTCAGTTCTAGCGTCCAGTTGACGCAACTGGAAAACGTCGATCCGGGCGTGCAGGCTGCATCATAAAACAAGATTTCTCATAAATTCCACACTGACAACATATACAATACCGAAAGCGTAGCACTCCCTGAAGAAACCAAATCCGATGTCTGCTGTAGATCTATTGACGGCCAAAACAAAATAAGAAACGTATATCCTAGATAACTTAGTTATTTTAAATCAAGCATTTTTTGGTTACGTGATAGCGTAATAATATCCCAATTCAGCGTCCGTAGATCAACAGACAAAGACTAAGAGGATAAATCTACATTGCAGTTGAGTTGTGCTTCGTAATCATTACTTTTTTTGTTTTGCGAATTTTATTACGTTAGGGTGAGCATCGTATTATGATAATTAAAGCATAATTATAACAATATACACGTACAACCACCAAACCAACGGGAATGTAGAAATGGTGTGAAATTAATTTCGAAGGAAAGATTCAAGTGTCATTTAATATTAGTAATTCATACATGGATTTGACATGTTCATACTATTTCATACATATGTACGTCATTTTTCACACCTTTTTGAAAAACATGTGTGATAGAAACCGACTTGAGTGAGAAATAATCAAAAACGATGTGAAGTAAACAATTATTTACTTGTTAGTGATTAAAGTCATGACGATTTCACAGTTTGTATTAACATGTTAAACTGACTATAATAAATGTCGATTAAACTAAACACTCTTAGTCTGTTGAATTCATTTCTTCCGTTTTTGTCGTTCAATTATATTAGTGTTTAGTACAAAAAACATTGTCTAGGACTAATTTACGGACATTTTTTATATGTAAGTACATGCATGTGTGATACATAGCGATAATTTTGCTGTTTTGAATTGATAACATTCAGATTAGTATATATGATTGCTCGTCAGATTTTATGCATATACATGTTTATTTCAAGGTTATAGGCCTTCGGCCAATGTATACATTTTAATGAAACATAATGTACACTGCACAGCTGTGCTGATAGGGCAAATACATATGTTTAATTGAACTTACTATGTGCGTAACGGCTACTCATATTAGCTTATTAAATGACTTATTATTGTTATCCCTTTTATTTTGATGCGCGCAATATGACCATTAGTTGGTGATGTGCCATAAAACACAATTGATAACGGCTATACTTGACAGGTAGATTGTAAAATGAACCCAATGTCCTTAATCGGAATTGCTATTTTTCCTGCTGTATGAATGCTTGAATAATGTAAACATGATTTTATAACTACAGTAAAACCTCGATAACGAACTCGTCTTTAGGACCCGAAAAAACGCTCGTAATTATAAGATGGTTGAATTATAGGGGACAAAACAATATAAATGTTTGTTTTATTTTAAAATAGTGGTATGAAGAGTTTATCTTTACTCCAAGTTCATTAAAGAAAATAGCCGTAATGTACTAACATCAATTATTTACATGTATTTTTTTATCTTCAGCAGTGTCATGATTGCAGTAAGCACTGTACCAAAAACACAGATAAATCTATTATTTCGAGGCGGTTATAGACCCGGAAGTCGTGGCAGGAACATTAAAAAGGGAGACAACTGGAATCTACAGTGTATCAATTGCCAAAAAACATTTCCAAACAGAGTTGTCCTCAGGAAACATTATCACGCGGAGTGCAATTTCTTTGATAAAGAATCAGACATGGACACTGAATGCACTGACGCCGATACCAAAAATAAAGAAAAAGCATTGAAAATAGAGCCCGTAAAAGGAGCTGTTTACGAAGATTTGACTGAAAGCGAAACGCACCTGAAAAAACGAAAAAGCAATCCAGAGGCTAATATCAAATTTAAAGAACAAAGAACTTTTGCCAAGTTTCAAGGTGGTTCCAAACAAGAAGCAGCATTAGTTAAAGAAACTACTAATGAGAAACTTCATACAGGAGATGATGATCAACATAGGAACATTACGCATTCAAATAATAATCAGACGAGACCAAAGTCCGAAAATGTACGAGACAAAATCGAAAGTGGACTTAAGCGGAAACAGGCCTACACGTTTCCCGCACTGATGTTTGCAAATGAGCAGATGTCGAAGTTTAGAAGATTAAACGAAACACCAAAGAATCTGTATCAGTCTCTTTCGGAAGATATTCTACAGGAAAAATGGCACAGTCTGTTCGACCGAGTTCCAAACCAGAATCGCCAATTCAATTGTTCTGAATGCAACATCGGGTTTAAGTATAAAAACAAACTTGAGATGCACCATAAATACACACACTGTGATATCGACAAGACCAACAATGGTGTTAAAACAAATGGATTTAAAGACAGTGTTGTAAACACGTGTGAAATAGACGAAGAACTTTCCCCAGAAAAGCTACCTTCAGATCTTATAGATAAAAGGGCAATTCATTCTTGTACGTTATGTCAAACAAAATTCCGCTACATGAGTCGACTAAAGAGACACTTAAAGCAAGTCCACGGAGTTCAGTACGAAGAATTTGATAAAGAATTTAAATGTTCGGAATGTGACTCAGTTTACTCAAACAAATCTTCATTATTGAGACACATCAAAGATTCCCATGTCGCAAATCTCACAAAAAGCGTTAAAACTGATGTTAGGAAGGAAAAAAACAAAGAAAGTACACAGGACGAACGACGCAACTCTTCAAAAAGGTACGCAAAAAACATAACCCCTGCTGACGTCATGCAGTACCTTCGAGCCAATCAAATTTGCTTGAATCAAACGGCGTCTCATGTTATCCAATCGATTCAAACTAATGTGTCACGTGAACAATTCGTCGGTCAATCAAATAAAATCAAAACACCAAGTGAGAAACAACAATTTAGCTACAATCCGCCAAAATTTGATAAACCCAAAACACCGGATATTGTTGGTAGCGTCAAAAATGTTAAAAAGACTTTTCCAACACATGAAGTTGAAGATAATGATATTCCTCTTGATTTGTCAATGAAAACCGGAAGTGGACGTGCTACCGGAAGTACAACGAAAGCCACGTCAAATAAGACACATTCGCCCCTCAACATAAATCCAATCCCTCAGGCATGTTTGGATGAAGAAAAACGTATCATTCATAATTACTACAAAGATTTCATAGCTCATTTCGCCTCTTGTACGAAGTGATTTTTCCTCTAAGGAAGAACAATGCTATATTATTATCCAACGCAAGCATTTCTTGAAAAAAACACTTCTGGGACTACCTTAGTTAAAGTACGAGAATGAAGAATATGAACAGGAATGTAACTTCAAACGAAAGCAGGTTGTGAAGAAACACACGTGATGTACACATACTAGGAATAGAATAAGGATTCATACATCTTTTTGGTAAAAGATCTAGGAATCTCATTTAATGGAAATACAAGTTAAACCATAATGCCGTGTTGAATTAAAAGACACTTACTGTGCATTCTTGTTAAAATGGTGAATAACGTGTCGTGAATTGTGTTTAATAGGTAAAGATAATGGACATAAAAGATCGCAACAGTACAATACAGAAATTTTTGTAACATAGCCTAGTTTTAAAAAATATTCTTACTCCCATCAGGATTTGGGACCTTAAAACTTATATATATTTAAGTAAGGGAACACTAGTCTTGCTGTTTGTCCAGAAGCATTAAGGATAGTTGGTCGGAAAACGCATTTTTCCCAATTTATCTTTTTAAACAAGCATAAAAAGAAGAATTTTTCACGGCAAACTATTTTCGTACTTGGATTTTCGCTGTTGAAACTTAAGGGTCATCACCAAAAAAATAGGGTCGCTCGGGTGACCGTAAACACGACTATTATTCCGACCTTATAGCTGTACTCTAATTCAAATATACGATAAAACAAATTGCCTTACAAATGTGTTAGGTTAATTCATGATTTGTTTATGTTAAGTTATTGTACTTAGAATTAAAGTGGACCGTGTGCATGCACGAGTGCGCGTGTACTTATATTTATTTATATTCAATATTTATATGCAAAAATCGTACGATAATTGTAACTCTCCCAGAGTCGGTCCTTTTAGACAAGGTTGTCGACATATAATATTGTATTAAAGTTACCTTTGACATTGGAACTTTACACGTAGCTCAATAAATCGAGGGACCTCCATGGTCTAGTGGTAACCACTCGGCCACAGAGGCCCCTAAGTAATGTAACAGATACTAATTTTCTGTAATGCGTGTACATGTATTGGATTTTCTAGCCAAATTTTCATTTTGATGCCCAGTAATAGATCATTCATAGAGCGATAGCTTATATAACAATAACTCAAACAATAAATTGTCGCAAGATTTAGCGTTTGTCTATCCTTTAAGCCAATAAGATGGCTTCAGTTTTCAAATTTTCTCGTTTCTAATCCATGAAGAAGGTTACTTATTCATGAAAAATTTCTGAACTATTATGTAATGTACCACGGTATTTGTTCAGTTGTGACTGGCGTGTTAACTGGCACGCCCACATTAAAGTCGGTTAAAACTTACTTAGAACATTCTGGATAAAATGTAATCTATACATGAATTCTGTTTGTCTGCACATTCTGGTTCACTGTAAGTGGGATCGAATTTCCAGCGAGGTTCATGTTTCACCGTGATACGCGATAAAGTTGATCTCATAGGATGAAAACATATTATTACTGATAATTCGCAGACAATAAATTAAATTCGAACAAATGATTCACCGGAGACACGTGCATGAAATTGCCTGATATGCGTCGTAACACGGTTTGCATTGTTGGCAATATAAACACATTGAAAAATTCATATAATTATTATCCTGCGATAAAACACGCTCGGCTGTTCCAATTTACCCATCAGATTGTAACCAAAAAATGACTTGAAGGCAAATGATTGCCTATCTTTGCTTGAATCTAACTAGAATCATTTTCCGAAATTGTGGACCAATCCATATTTATTTTGTGTACGTGTATGGGAACCTCGGTGAATGGGTTTATGTGATTTTCCCAAGTGTCTGATGGTTTAATTAATTCAGTTTTCTTTCTTGTACATACATTATTATATACAGTGCAACCTATCCAAAGCAACACCTTTTGGGAGAAGCAAAATTATCCTGTCGCCGAGAGGTTGTTGTTCTAGAGAGGTTAACTGAAATGTTAATAAGCTCATTGGGAAAAAATGCTGTTGTTGAAGGGTTGTTGCTCCAAAGAGGGCCGCTCTGGAGAGGTTGTACAGTACGTTTGTAATCACGTTTTATGGGCATGTGCTTTATGTCGAATGGTACATGTTTGTAATATCCGCGTCATTAAAAGGAACATTTAGCAAAATAAGGTACAATACGTAATTTAATTGGGGTAAAACCTCAAATAACGACCACCTCAATATTACAAACGCCTTGTTTTCGGGCCGGCCGTCAATAACTCCCCTATAAGTCAAGTTAATAATGAGACCACCTTATCAATTAGATACATTTTCGGGTCCTGAAGGTGGTCCCATTATCGAGGTTTTAGTGTATAACGAAAATATCACAGTAACTCCATGATTGTGTTCTTAATTTACAGGTTGAATACAAAAATAAGAATTTAGATAAAGAAGGATAAATTCATTTTTTATTCATTAACACTTATGTGAAAAACAATGATAGATTAAAATATGTAAAATCAACGTATATAATTTACAATATACATGTATTCAAAATGGAAGAGATTAACATAAATTATATCATTACGTTTCATTCACCCGCTCCTACGGTGGAAGTTTATGTACCCCTGAACACTTTTCACTCCCATTCGTCCATGATAATTTTTTAATCTTAGTATGTGAACTAAAGGTCCTACACTCAGTATTTCTGTTGTATGTTGCTTTCATGACCAAAATCAAGAGGATGTATTTACGTGTGTACTTGATAGTTATTGTAATTAACCCTTTGCCTCATAATACCGCATTTCCCCGCATCTGAAGCAGACGACTTCTGAAAACATTGTGACAAAAGAAACCATTGCTTGTAATGAGTAATGACTTCTTTTGCTACAATGTTTTCCAATCTGTCAGAGAGAAATAACCCAATTTTCTTAAATAAATTGATATCTTGTGTAATTGCTTTGAATTTGAAGAGTCCAAAATATCCTTATGCGGCAAAGGTTTTAGTAGTAAACTCGAGATGTTTATGGGATTTTATGTCTTTTTACGACAGCATAGCCTGCCTATGAGAAAAATTGTAAATGTTAAAATAATGCTTTAGGAGCATGTGTTGATTAAATCTGAATTAAATTAAATGTACTTTTTTATGTTTATCTTATATAAATTCTCAGTAAAGCATATGGGCGAAATCAATCCCATGCAGTATTAACTTTCCGTAAGTTTCAAAGTATTCTGACGCCACTATTGAGTTACGTCCCTTTGTATTCTTATGTCAATTTTGAATTAAGTCCTTTGATATACTGACGTCAAACTAGAGTTAAGTCCCTTTATATTCTTATATCTTCAGTTTAGTCCTTTATTTTCTGATGTCAATCTTCAATTAACTCCCTTTAAATTCTGATGTCAATGTAGAGTTAAGTCCCTTTCTATTCTAAAATGAATTTTTAGTGAAGACCGTTTATATTCTGATGTCAATAGGGATAAATTCCTTTAAATTCAAAAATCAATCTTCAATCAAGTCTCTTTATAATCTGATGCCAGTACAGATTTTAATCCCTTTATACTTTGATGTAAATCTTGAGTTAAGTCCCTTTATGTTCTGATATCAATATAAAGTTAACTCCCTTTAAAACGCTTCAAATCACGGAAGCTGTTATCTTTATAATACAGCTAAGTAAAAGAACAACATTACAGTTTAGCATGATGTTGTAAGGAAAACAATTTTCGAAATGACAAATATAATAAGATTAAGACGCTTAGTTCCTTCATATCGTATTTGGTATAAAAGAATTGTTACGTGATGCGTTCAGACAAACATTTGTGTATACTAGACGGATCCGCCAAACAGGTTTTCTGTCATACTTTTTAACAATATATAACTTTAACACGTGTGATTGCTATCACAAAAATGCTCGTCTTGATGGTCTACTGAGGTTACTTTTTAAATATCTCCTGCACTGTAAGTTCTTTGTCTTGTTCCGTTCTTTCTTTAGTTCGAAGATATCTCGCATTTTTTGCTTGTTCTATTAATACATCAAGCGGCTCCATCAAGTAACATGTCCGAAGAGTACCGTCCGCGTTGTACCTTTCCGGGTTTAATGCCGGGAACAAACCAGATTCCTGCAAACAAAAAAACAGGTACATTTACTAGGGGTGTAACAATACGATAAAAGTCGAATTGCAATATATTGCAATACGTATTGTTTTTCGCGCAAAAAAGCAAAGCAGGAATTGATGCACACGCACCGCCTTAAATGGATCAATATTATATATATTTATATATGATATTCATATGTAGTTACAAAGTGACAAACAAGTGTTTAATTGACAAGCAAATCAAATACACAAGTTAACGTTTAAAAGTTAATGATGGAGCAGAATGGAGAGAAAATGCTGATATACAACGGTATATTATACATAGTATATATTTCTGAGATCTTCTCATAGGTGGCGTCACCATGACTACAAAAACCGGGTCAGAAAAAAAGATTTGACTGTATATTAATCTCTATCAATCTGTAAAATATTACCACTTTCTGTTTCGCACGTTTATCTTCCGTGTGTTTAGGTTCTGAAGAAGATGCTGCTATATCTGATTTGTCAGCAACTTGTTGTTTCCTGTCCGGTGTTTGATTATCATCATTACCGGTCAGTCTCTGGGTTACGTTATCTCGTGCTGTAGACATTCCGGAGTCTGCGAGTTTTCCAATTGGCAATGGTTGGCGAGACTTTTTGGGCGTGTCAGACGACGCTGGAGTCTTTGAATCTCTCTGAAATAATGATATATTTTTCTAGAATTAATTAAAATCTCACGGACTCAAGTTTTGTGATATGTCATGTTAAGGCAGTCACCGTTTTACGTTGAATCAGTATCGGCGTTTCTCCTCCGCGCGTTTCAAGCTCTCGACCAATCAAATGTGCGAATTTTAACATGGCAATTAGAATCGTTCAGTTTAGCATTTTTGCCCGTATGTTGTTCTGTCCAATGTTTATATCTCAGTGTTATTGGTGTGTGGTGGATATCTGCGTTTTATGGAAACAAGTTCTATACAAGCGAAGATGTCATAGTTTGCAAACTACACCCCGTAAATGGGTTCTTATAATCTCAAGTAAATTTCAATATATTTTTATGAAAAGAATAAACAAGGCTTATCAGCGATTTACATGTAGTTCACGTACGAGCTCTAGTTACAGAAATGATTAATCTCTCATTAATACTAGTGTTTGGACAAAATTTAACGCATTGAAATAGATAAATGTATTTGTAATACAAATAGAAAAATAATCACATGAATTAATAATATATCATGCAATGCCGCGGCGTGTTTTTTCCCTTTAAATTGGTTCAGAGAAGTAAATCGTCTGCCTTTTGAATACAACGGATGTTTTCCTTGTAAATACTGTATTAGATTTGTAAATATTTACAGACGAAAATGTCATTATCAATACACATTTCCCATTTCCTTTCTCTCCCGTAAAAATACACGCTTGCAATGTCAAACAGAAAATACAAAAAAAAAACAATCAACTGCTTTATCTGTAACGTCAAAGGTTCGGATTCCAAGTCACGCACCGCATCTACTTTATACCGATCTTAGTCATATTCACATAACGTACCTACAGGCGCATTTTAATTTGCATTCTTGGCTTTAATTACCCATTCGTTTATGCGCTGTATACTATTTGTACGAATTGGAGGATTCAAGTTTTTCTATGATATTGATGATAGTCTTACTTATCGCGATGTTATTCACCTTTTTGCGATACGGACCATTTTCTGAGCCGAGCTTATTTTGTTTTACATCAAGATTCCTCCAACGGAAGTTTAACGTCGCACCAATAGCAGAGTCATTCGGCGACTTTAAAGCTTTAACTATGGCGGAAGACCCCGGGCTTACACCTGAGTGGAACCACCGACCTTTCATAACCAAGCTGGACAACTTCCTCACATATGAAATTTGGTTCCCGGTAGGATTCGAACTCACAGCGGTGAGGGGCTAGAGATTACAAGACAGAGACCGGAACCATTCGACCATGGAGGTCCTATTAAATATCTCATTTTCATGTTGTCAAATAAATATGTATGAATTGCCGAGCATTGATATAACATATACATGTATATATATAAGAGTTATATAACGTGCTTTAAAGCTACCGAAGCTTTTTATTGGTAAATAAAACAAATATGTCTTAATTTAATTTTGTTTCATACAATTAATGTAAACATTCATTGAATAAATCTTTCTTTGCCCTGTTTAATCTAAATATAATAAAAATTATTCTAGCTATATGGATTGAGAAAGAAATGGGCTTTAAAAAATGGGGAATTACAATTCGTGACAAGTACATTCGATGTCCGTCTCAACATTAAAATGTTTTAATGCTGTATAGCATGAAGACAATAAACATTCTATCGTATCCGCGTGTTTACACTTTATCAAAAGTGGGCAATAAAAAAGTTTTTGTACGTCAGACAAGAGCGCCTTTACTTCACACCTACCTTAAGTATCCACCGGCCATTTTGATTTATTCCAACGACACAATTTAGCATTTTTACAATCCATACAAGGCTTTACATTAATTTTATAGCATTTTATGAATAAAATGCCCTTAGTTATACTTAAAGAGAAGTACACGTCAATGTTTGAACTTTTTGTTGAAGGTAAAACCTTTAGGTACAGTTTTCTACCGAAATTTGTCACAATTTATCGCAGAAGAACTGTTTACAAAATATTTGGTATTTTTCACAGACTTTGATAACTAGCATAATGTCGTTACAATCTTAAATCTGATGAAATGAAACGTCTATACGGTGCGTAATATTGTCATCAACACGTCACGTTATGTCAGAAAAGGGTGTTTGTATATTTCACATTGTAGTTATAAATATTCTCGTTAGATAATACGTAATACTAATATTTTGACAATCACGATATGAGGCCAGAACATTAAAGTAAATTTAAGAATATGTAAAAATAATGAGATGATAGCAAAGAAATCGTGAGGAATAAGTCACCATCATGGAATCCTGTGTGTTACTACGTCGTATTGTTTTATACGTAAAAAAGCCATGCTCTGAAAATCTGAACATCAAGCGCGAGAATACAAAACTGATAGGTTTGTTCAACGGCGCACCAACAACTTCAACACTGGAGGGGGATCTCCAGGCGTACACCTGGACAGAACCACTGACCTTCTGTAAGCTAACTGGACAGCTTCCTCACATGAGGATTTTGTGTTCCTGGATGGGATTTGAACTCACAGCGGTTAGGGGCTAGTGATTACTTGTAAAAGACCATTACCACTCCGCCACGGAGGCTACCCGGTAGGTTTCTGTGAGGTATACAAGTAGTGTATAAATATATTGCCAAACAATGTAAAAATCTTTGAGTACATCTATTTATAATTTTATTAAAGGTTCGATGTATCCTCATTCGTGACTAAGACTTACCTTTGGTTTTAGTTTGTAAGTCATTGTGTCTAAATTCCTACTGAATCTGTTAAAAAAAACTTCGTCATAAGCGTACACTGTATTTTGAAATAGCGCTTGCTGTTGCGATCATGCAAGAAATTCGATATAGGTTTTTATGTAAACAATAATTAATTATTCAAATTTGTGATGATTAACTGGAATGTGCATACAAAACATGAAAACAGTTACCTTTCGCCTGAATTTTATTCCACAATACGGCTTTAAAAAGCTAATTATTTCTTTTGCTTGTAACCAGACAGAAAATGCAAAAAATATAAGATCCGGTGTTTTAATGTGAATCATATAAGCATAAGATTTGATTAACCGAAACTTTTAAATAAGTTTTAAAGTAGAATTTAAGTACACTGTTTTTTATGAGTCGAATACAGAATGTGAATTTTGCATAAATTTAATCCCTTTTCCCCCATCACCGGCGTTCTGAATTTTAACACATTAAGTGCTAAAAATACGTGCGTGTCCAATTATTCGTACACTATGAGAGAGAGCCACGAATTGGGTTTGATAAAAGCGATTGACACATAGCTTTTAAACCAATTATACATGACATTTTTGCAGTTTTTAATATCATTATCTAAAGAATTTCACTAATAAAATCTTACCTATCTCCACGGATAAACTATTTAGCTCTATTCAATGAGGCATTTATGGTACGAATATCATTTGGTGAGAAATTTCTCCCCGTAAACATGTTTTCATTTCGTTCTGCGTTTGAACAAATTTCGACTCGTTACTAAAACTACTTCAAATCTTTCTATACGATAATTTTGATCAATTGATCAAACTGATTTTAAATCAAATGCCACATTCACACTGAGGTCGGATCATTGAAGAATGGAATCCTTTTGTGTCATCGTAAAGACTGGAGGGTATATAACAATTACATCATTTATTCAATAGACAACATTCTATTTGAACTGTCAATACGTAAAAACTCCTATATTATCAGTTTATGAATAAAATTTGCCGTCATTTATGATTTAAAATAACAAAGTTACCATTATAACGCTATCAGATCGTAACGTATTTAGTTATAGCATTTATGAACGGCATTATTGCACCATTTTATGAGTTTCCATCTTAACGGTATCAACATTAGTGCGCTGAAATTTGAGTAAATGACATAAAAGAACGGACGGACGGACGGACGGACATTTATACAATTTAATGCAATGATCTGAGCCTTTGATGTTGGTGGTACACTCTTCAATATTGGGAAACAAGACAATTTATCAACAAAATGAGATAACTAATGATTCGCTCCTATTTACATTAAACAAAAAAAGATGACATTTAAAATGTTTTTTATTCACAACTTATTGACTATGAGCAGTTATTACCATAAATAAATTAAAAATAATAGATGAATATGTAGATTCAAGTATGCGATCGATCATATAAGCATTGATATCAAGTATATATTTGATCAAAGATGAAGTGTGCATCTAAATTTGGTTAAATGTCATTTACTGTGAATAAAACACCGATTAAAAAGTACTTAAGATAGCTCTATGTACTCAAAAAAAAACCCTAAAAACACTATATTTGGATGCATTTTGTTTTTCGGTTTGGAGTTTTGAAACCATTAACTTACAAGGACACTTGTCATG
Source organism: Lutraria rhynchaena (assembly GCA_008271625.1). Taxonomy (NCBI): domain Eukaryota; kingdom Metazoa; phylum Mollusca; class Bivalvia; order Venerida; family Mactridae; genus Lutraria; species Lutraria rhynchaena. The sequence goes on along the minus strand of VIBL01000001.1, from coordinate 9,470,742 downwards.
TTTGTCTTCGTTTATTTATTTAAAGCATATAAATGTGATTGTACGCACACAACTCCCCTCCCAAAAACCTAACGTTGACGAATGAAAAGCAACAAAAACAAGCAGACTGGTAGACAGACGGACAAATAATCGTGTAGATAAAATCTGTTTTTTTAGTGCGAACTCGGGGAAACTTTAAAAAGTGAAACAGAATCATCAAATAGCTACTTGGGACTGAGGTCATGTATGCTTATATTAGATTATAAACTATTTAGTATATATGAACGGTTATATACTAATTCAGCCTCTTCTTAATGATTAAAACAGCAGCATTTACTCGATCGATATTCTAAGTGAATTAACGCCACATTTAAGCTAACACTGAATTTTCATTTTGAGAGAGATCGCTAAATCAAATTTGCTGACTACAAAAATCATTCCAAACCCATATTTTGTTGTTAACTCGAAACCTGGACCCGGTTTTACGGACTGATTCACATCGGTTTTATTCCGAAGTTAAGACTTTCTTCTCGTAAAATTTCAAATAATAGACTCGTCATTTCTTATGATGCTGTTATGACTACATACAACACGAATGTTTTGTTGTGTTTTAATGTGACATTGCTACGGGGATCTAACGCTGTTTTTCAACAATTTTTCAGTTATATACGGACGGCGACCGGTTCACCTAACCAGTTTTCCTGGACTGAATACTAACCAATACTAACTTACCCTTCCACAAGGAGCCGGCAACTTCTCTACATATGGAGGAAAATCGACATTTTAGTCAATTTTCATAGAAGGGTATGACCTGCATCGAACGGGATTTGAACCCGGATCTCCGGGTTACAAGTCCAGCGCGCTAACCACCGGGCCACGGTCGCGGCTCCAACACGATTACCTTTATTTTTAATATTCGAAGTATCAGGTGTACCATGTGATGTTGTTATGGACCGTGCTCTGGTTATGAATGAGATATTTTGTAAAATCGCAGATCTTGGCTCTTGAAAAAACAGCATGAGGGAAAGAACTTCCGACAGAACACTTTGTTTAAAATAATATCGAAAAATAATGATTTTCACATTAAAATACTGATGAAAAATAGTATTCACATTGAAAAACTGCTAAAAAGATGGTATTTATATTGAAAAATTGTTGAAAAAATGTTTTCAGATTTGATGAAAAAATGATTTTCGCACTTAAAATGCTGTTACAAAAAAAACCGGAAAAAAACTGACTCCCAACGAAAAAAATGATATGTAATATAAAATTACTGGTTATAAAATATTTTAAAAACATACCTTAATATTACTTCAAAATGTTAAATCCTTCTCATATGCTCTACAGATTTTCTCCCATCAATTATCATGCCCTTACAAACTAATAATTTATCTAAAGATTGATTTCTATAAATGAGTGTACTTACTTTGGGATATATCTTTACATATCATTAACTTGTTTTTCAATGGGTTTTGATTTAAATAAGAGCTTCCGAATAAGTGTCAAGTGTTTGATTTGGTGAGCAAATTTGCATTCAGTCAACAAACTACCAAATATTTGCTTTTCATATTACGTCGTGTTGAAAAAAGATGCTCCTCAAACTGTGTTAAAAACTACCGTATCGGATTCGACGAGAGTATGCGAGACGACATTCTTAAGAAGGGAGGTAATTGAGCATAAAATTAACTAAACTAATACCGTCATCATACTGATATTACCTCCCTTGATACTGCAATTCTTCACGTTTTAGATACAATTACGAAATAAATACATGAACGAAAATTTTCAAGTCGATTCAATGTCAAGGCCGCGTATGTAAATATAGAAACTCGCTTTTTTGTATGAAATATGTTTTAAGGATGTAGCACCATTGTTTTCGTAAAATAATATTATTCAAAACAAACGTCGCCGTAAACGAGACATGTGCTATGTACGTCAGGTGGTCTGCTCAGAGAGCTTGTCAGAACCCCCAAAATGTTATCACATTATGATCATGTTGCAAAAAATAACGAATACGAATAAGGCAGATAGGTGGCAAAACTTGTCTTTTCTATTGTTTTATACTGAACAAGCCTTTCGTACTTTGGCAGATTAATACGTTTAACTTTAAAGTCGGCGCCAAAAATAGGGCCAATCCTGGTTCACATTGTACAAGTTACCTGCGAACAACATTAAACAACATTCTCTAGTTCACATTAGTAGACATGATAAGTCAAATAAACCCATCAGTAAAGGCCATCATTGGAGCTTCAGTGGACCAGTGTTTTGGTCAATCAGTAGTCCTTATCGCTGTGTGTTCGAATCCCACCCGGGAAACGACAAGTTCCACATGTTAAGGAACTGTTCAGCTAGCTTACGTGGTTTCTACCTAGGTGTAATCACGGGTCTTCAAACAACACTGACTGTTGGTACGACACTAAACATCAGCGAAAAAAGTCAACTTTACATAAAGATTATTTTTCTGTCTCACGTTGGTGACCTTAGATAGAAGATTTTGCATATTTTAAATATTGCAATAAACTGTCATCAGTCGTTCGTAATAATTCCGAAAATGCATATTAAACAAACGTGAGAAAGAAAGTTATCTGCCTGAAATTAGTCTTCTGAGGCCTGCCAAAATTAACACAAAGCATTCTTTTATAATGGTCTTGAAAATCTTTCAATCTAGTCTATTCAATGTAGAATGCATCGGATTAAGTAACTTTGGCAGTTAGTGACTTTGCAGTAAATTCTAATAAACCACCACTCTACACTGTACTTGTCTCTCTTGTGCGTAATTCTCACACAGTTCGAAGTAAACGTTTGTCACTAAAACAGTTCTTGGATTATCTAATGAAATAAAGATAAGGGTATATTATTAATACATTAAATTAATGTAAAGAAATACGTACAGTGGGGTCTTCGAAGTTCGTCATGAACACTGATTTCTGGCCATCTGTCTGATCTACATTTTCCTGCAAATTAAGTCCTTTAACCGGACTTTTAGTATTTATATCATTTTGATCAGGACTGTCATTTGCGATGTCGTGAATTAGCGGACTTTCTTTATGTATGGGACTATTTCTTTGCCTATTCAACAGCGGACTATTTCTTCTCAATTCTGGACTGTGCCGGTGTAGTAATATAGTATACTTATTCACAAGATCATCTCTCTCTGCTCTTGATACAGCTTCCCTCAGATATCTCGGCTTAATAGTATCATTTTCACTAATGTCATTCGCCAATCGTGGCGTCACTCGCTCTAATGTTTCGAAATAAGCATCACTCTGCGCATGCGCGCTTAAAATAGGCACGAGCGCTGATGGATTGTTTTGAAGAAACAAAATGGCGTCATAGAGTTTATTTTCGTCCTTAGAATATTCCGGGTTTATCGAATTTATGTGTGGTCTGTGCTCACTTACACGTGGCGAAGGAATTGTTAACACGTGATTCCCTTTTGTATTCACGGTATCAGCCAATCGAGGAGGTCGATGTACCCCTTTTCGTATCCTCTCTAGTTCTTTTTCGATTATTTTCTTTTCCTTGTCTAATGTTGCGATTCTATATTTAGCAACAAACTGTGGTCCATGACGCTCGCTTTCTATACGTCTTGCGTCGCGCCTGTTCCTCTCTCTGGCCAATTCTTGCGACTTCATCATTTGCGCGTACCAGCTCATTATTGAATTTAGTTTTATAGTTGTGCTCTCAGTTTATAAAATCCTACTTAAGAATGTACTACCACGATGTATTGGACATCGACTTCAAACTACTTGACGTTTTTGGGACAAATTCGGAATTTCTTGACACAACCAACATTTCTCTTGTCATTGATCCATTGATTTACAGTTTTTCACATTTAACTGAAATATATCAATAAAACATATGTAGAACTTTTCATGTTTTATAATATATCAATTCCTTCATATAGTAATACGCTTTATAAATATATACAGTAATGTAGCTTATTTTTAGAATACTTCAACATCCAAATGCTTATAAATAAAATCTTAATAACAGTTCCTGGATGCTGTCGTATCATTGGTCAATTCTTAGACTTAGCTTGAAATCAACCAATCAGGTACTTGGATTTTAAGTCTAAACAAATTAAGTAGTTTAATCATATCAGCCAGCAACATAAATAGATTGGTCATTAACTTGATATCGATGAACTATCTGAATGAGCTAATCTGATAAAAGTATACCATTTTCTATATTTACACGTCATTGGCTTGAAAAAGAACTGAAGTATGTTGATATAGAAAAAAGTGTTGCTGTCGAGTTTTCTTTTTCATCACTGGGTTAAGCGCAGTTTTTCAACAATTTTCAATAATAAATACGGCGACCGGTTCGCCTAATCAATTTTCCTGGACTGTACACTAACCAGTACTAACTTACCCTTCCACAAGGAGCCTTATCCACATATGGAGGAAAATCGACATTTTTGTCAAATTTTCATAGAAGGCTATAACCTGCCGCGACCGGAATTTAAACCCGAATCTAACCACTGGACCACGATCTAGTTTTCTAAACGTTTAAGACGAATAGACAATTCTGAATAGAGGTACATGTACATTTAGAATAAAGCTAAAAACACAATAAGACATCATGATGAAACAAGTCCCCCATCAGCCCTTCCCACACCCACACAACAACCTCATTTAGTGACCACCTCAATAATACGACTACCTTGTTATAACGACCACTTATTTTCGTACCGCTTTCAAAAACTCCCCTATAATGCAACTCGATAATGAGACCACCTCATTATCATGACCGATTTTTGTGTCGCAATGGTGGTCTAAATATTGAGGTTTTACTGTAGTCATGGTTAAATCTGATTCAATATTTGATATCAGAAAAAACTCCGACTTACACAGTCTCAAGCACTATCATGAATCTTTATCTCAAATTTACGATTACTGATTTACGATTTGAATTATCTACGACTCTCTAATATGTAAGAGTAAACACACCCGTTGTAAATTAAATGTAACTTACGTAATAACAAAGTCGTCGACTTATTTCTACAACCCCGTAACTCATTTTTTTGGCAATATTGAGATTTTTTGTATATTTCTTTTCGTCTCGATGAGCTCTTATGATCATACTTACCTGCTTGTAGATCTATCCTAAATAGGGTTAATCCCAATTCCACAAACCTGTATCTCGCTTAAAGTTATTGCAGTTCAAAACTTCATTGCCATTTTCTCAAAATGGGAAAAAATGACATACGGGTTTGTAGAAATAACCGTACGAAGTAATCCTCAACAACCATTACATCTAACTAATAAGATAAACATACTTTATGAAATCTTTTTCTATATAAGTATATAATTCATTCTTTATATCAAATAGTTTTTTTCTTACAAAGTTCTTATTTATTCGACGACTTCGTAATTGCTCCTTAACTCTTAAGATGTTATGAAATCTTGCGATAAGCATAAGTATAAACTAACATTGATTTTAAAATGAAGTCAGCTTAAGTTTATAATTAATTTACATATACTCGACCACCGTTGACAAGAATAGATAAGAAATCGCACTAGAATAGTATAGATGTAAGATAATACTGTATTTATATAAACAGGATACATACACACCTAAATGTTAAATTGACACTATCTCGATTACAAACTAAATGAGCTATTAAATGGGACTTCGGGGACCTACGTGGTTGAGTGGTTATGGTGTCTGACTAGTAATCAATAGCCCCTCTCCACTGAGTTCGAATTCCATCTGAGACAAGACAAATTCTCATTTCAGGAAGCTGCCCAGCCAGCTTACGGGAGTTCGGTGGTTCTACCTAGGTGTTCGTCTTGGGTCTTCCACCGCCGTTAAAGCTGGAAAGTCGCCAAATGACCTTGGCTGTTAGTGCGACGTTAAACCCAGGAGAAAAAAAAACTGAACTTCTAATTAAGTCACGTATATTACAATTATATAGTAAAACTCCTCACAGAGATATCAGCATAGCAACTATTCCTTTCCGGGTCAAATTTCAATATATTTTCTTTTTTATGTCACTTGGATGGTGAGATCGCTTGAATACTAAAATATTGTCTCAATATCGGAGTAAATACATCAAAGATGGATGTTTTTTTTTAAAAAAAATCACTATACGAAATCCTGTTGTAAGCCAGCCCTTTGATCTATTTATTGGTCATTCATTCTGTACACGCACACAAAAAAACTCCCAGGGTCCTTTCACTAATCTCTTAATCTCTTGTCAACTGCTGGTCTTTCAATAACTCACATACGTTAATTCGTTTCTTTAGCAGAATAATGAAATGATTCAAACTTAGCTCTAATAATTTTGAATTTAAATAAATTCCGCATACATAGTAATTAATTAATTGAGCGTCTTTTGACATCAAAGTTAACATTACATTTTTACACCATACGAGACTGTATTAACTTTAATGGCCCAAAAACTCAGTCAGTATAAAAAATATATCCAGTGCTCACATAAATTAAACAACAAACCAAAAACAACAACTTCACTTGATTAATTAATTGATTAAATTAATTAATTGATTGATTAATTAATCACGTGCGTAATTATCCCGGAAATGAAATGCATTTTTTGATACAAAATTAAAAAAACTCTTAAAAAATTATGTACACAGATTCTAACTGATATTCCCACCTTGATTTAATCCAACTGTCAGATTAAATCCACTTAAAATGTGCAAAAACTATCACGTGATCTCATCGAGAGGAATATTCACTTGCTACGTTGGAATTTTTATTTGATAAGGAAAACGAAATATCTGACAAAATGATTGCATTCAATAATGTACGAATTTAAATTAAACGTCGATTTATCCGAAATTTCATATCAAAAATCAATGTTTAATGTATATTTGTCAAACTTTCGGCGTTCTGAGATAAAAGAACGCTTAATTGTTTTCAATGGGAAAATTTAGAAATTTATTGATTCATTGACATTTTATTTTTTAAAAATATTTTTCCGGTATTAAACTAAACTTTTTTTCAGTATTATTCCATATATATATATGTATGTGGTTTTACAGCTAACCCCAAAAACACACACAATTATATTTCCTCATTCTTTTTTTTGGTAATAATTTCTCTTGCCTTATTCTACGGAGCCCCTAAAGTGACATTCTACTAATATATTTTAACTCATAGATTTTAACTCATAGCAATCATTTTTTTACGTTTTTACGAAGTAACATTTCGTAATTCCGAATTAATATTTCATTTAAACGAAACAATATTTCGTAAATACGAAATACTATTTCGTAAATACGAAAAAAAGAGTGCTAGAAGTTAAGATATACGTGTAGAATGTCACTTTAGGGGCTCCGTATTATTCAACAATGCCCGAGTCATTCCGTTTTCTCAAATAGGTATCCAACAGTTTCCGAAAAGTCAAGGGGTATTCCGAAAGTAATGAAATTATTAAAAGATCGTTAAGCTTCGGTTCTTTCCGTAGACTACTGTATGAGTATATAATAAGAAGCACCTGACAATTGAGGTAAATTGATTGACACATGAAGTAAAACCTCAGTCAGAGACCACTACAAAATCACCTTCACAAAAAGCCCACTTATTTTCTAACCTGTTCTTTTTCTCTCTTTAAAGCATCTACTCAATAATGCGACCACCTGGATATTAAGACCACTTTTTTGTCTCAAAGGTGACATTGTTATCGATGTTTTGCTGTATTCACATCAATATCAGTTTCAGGGTGGTAAAATGAGCGTCATTGAAGTCAAGGTTTGTTCTCAGTAGTTCCAACATGGAACCTTGTACTTTTGGATATTACACTTCTATACTTGTTAAGTAAAACGATGAAATAAATAAAATAAATAAATAATGATGTTTCTCTGATTTATCCTGGTTACAGTTAGCACTGTACATAATGTTCATTTTTCATTAAGGTACCTACCATTGTAATAGATAATTACCGGTTTCTATGACCCTCTGTGTTCAGGCCCGTACCCAGGCTAAATTGAAGTGGGTTCAAGAATATGATACCGTCTGAAAGTAGCTAGTTCTGCCACATCTCAGTCAAAAATTTGATTGATTTTAATTTCTCATTAACGCCGTTTCACCATCCCTATATAATTTATACCATACCTTTTTTATTTTATCATTATACTTTTGGAACAAAATTATCTGGATTCAGCAGCGTACTTGCCTATAGGCAGGTACGCGCCTGGCGTTGTAGACTCTCAATGTCTTCGAAAGAAAATACTTATTTCCGGTTCTAGTACCACGTGATGCCACGTAATTTCACAACTTTAGCCTACGATACAGTTTGTATTATTTCATACTATGCAACGTCGTGATTCAAAATGTATTTGCTTGAAACTATTAATACTCAATAATGCTGTCTGTGAAGTTTAAAAATCATTTTTACGAAATTTACATACATCCTTCCCTCGAATGAAAAAAATATGCTTACCACACAGTATTATACGCCTGATTAAAGTCCCATCAATTATAGTAGCAAGTTTTTTCGTTTCATCACCTATAGCGAGACATATACATCCGTTTTGCACACACATACGCATGAAAATGCAGTCGATTCGACCCAAGACTAGTTTATGGTTATAGGTTAATGTATTGTATGGCCATAAAAACAAGCCATCCGAGCTTAAGCACCTGTCCGAATGAGTGTTTGTACTTTAAACAAATCGGCCTATATGATATGATATTGATTATGTATAGAAGATATAAAATACAAGACACATTGAATAGGAGCTACTACAGCGTTAGTTTGTAAAATTACCTCAGAGACAAAGAACAATGACATTTAAAATCCATTTATAGCATTGGTGATTAACCGATATCTGGGCGCAGCCTTTAAAAATAATATAAATATATTTTTTAGATTAAAGTAAAGATAGTAAAGACGTTTTGTTTAGTTTTAAACATTGGTCGATTTGAGTGGCATGATAGTTTGCCAATTGGAATTTAATTCGCCATTTTTAAATTCCCCTTGGTCAAGGTTATTTTTACGCATTATCCGTAAATATCACGTGATTAACTGTAAACACTTTATTATGTCTTAAATCAACCCCTGAACACTAAACAACATTCTTATGTTATCTTTTATTATTACTTCTACTGTATTTCTCAATATCTTATCTTCTTCTTCTTCTGCTTCTCCTATTTCTTGTTCTTTTGATCGTCATAGATTATCGACAATACTGAGGGCCTTAACAACAAACTCTGGCTTTCAAACTAGTATTTCTTTACCCAATCAGTATGTAAGTACATGTCAATTTTCAGATACGATAAATACGCAAGACAAGTGGGACGCATGACCTTGCCATCGTCATCCTAAAATGATCGTCAACTGAGCAGACGAGGAAGATAATGACAACAACAACAACAACATAGACAACAACAACAACGAAGTAGACAACAACACCAGCAACAACAGAATTATCAATATTAACAGCCGTATCTTATGCAGCATCAAGAACGACACCAATAGCGACAGTAACAACGACCACTACAATTCCATTCTTGCGTAGCAGGAAACATAGTTTCACAGTCACGTGGTGACCCCAAAAAAAGATTAAAAATCATCTTGTTTATTCAAATCTTCTCATTCAAGCTAACGACATAACGTAATAGATAAGTTGCGTGCATTTGGCAGTACGGTAGTGTGATTAATGATATATTGTAGTTGATTGATGATTTAACATATCAATCATTGTTAAAGTATTGTATAATTTTGCATACAATTTTAGGTTCATCTTAGAGGAGTGTTTACGTTTAATTGTAAATAAGCAGTTTATTAATCAGGGATGGTATTGCACTCAATTAGCCCGTAAGTCTAATACTGTTAATAGCAGACTCGAGTTCTGGCAGGAGTAAGGCCTGTGATGGTAAAATTGGAGTAATTTAACTCAAAATAAACTAATTTTACCCAAAATTACCTTAATCAGAGCGATGACGACATAGGATGGTAATCGGCATAGCTAGTTAAGTCAATTAACATCCGTATATCTGAAATACTTGTAGATATATGTATTTCAGCAAATTTAAAAATCCGTGAACCATTTATGGTTCTTTCTTTAAATTAATTAAACAACATTAAACGTACTTGTCTGCTGTCCGTTCTCGGATGTAAATAACTAGTCTATAAGGAACCAGTTCATAGAAATACGATTCTGGTTCCTGTTTGCGGAATCATTCAGCTGGGGAACCAGTTCATAGAGATACGAGTCTGGTTCCCGTTCTTAAATGCAAATCATCAGTCAACTGGGTACTATTTTTGAATTGATCTCTGTTACATAGACTTCCGTATTACCATGTTTTTATGAACTATCCCGTCCCTTAACTATCCCATAAACTGTAAGAACAAATAGCATTAGTTGTTTTCGTACAAAAGCGTCAAGTTAGTCAACAAACAAAATATACAACTGTTTGTTTAATCCTAGCTTGTGATGAAACGAATCGAACTAATTTAACCTTGCAATAAAAGTGTGTTACTTTGAATACGTTTAATACGCATATATATATATTTATATATAGGTTTAAAAAAACTTGTTTATACTTAATACGTAAATATGACGCCGGAGCGGTTTCATGTTTGAATTTTTTCCAATTCGATTATGATTGTTTTTCCTAATTAAATTACCATTCAACCATCTTTCGATGAAAGTACATAATATTTTCGCAGATTTATGGGTTGGTTTCAAATAAAATCGAACCCACTCTTCCGCGTGTGGTTATTTCGCTCGGTTTGGCGCCGTTTTTTCAACAATATTTCAGTTGTATATACGGCGGCGGGTTCACCTAACTAGTTTTCCTGGACTGTATTCTAACCACAACTATCCGTGAGATGTATTCTAGGCTCAAATTCGTTCCATTTAGTCAAATTATTATCTTAGTCAGAAGTACTCAGTAAGCTCATCTTTGTTCTTCCGATAAGTTGAAACTTTAATCCGTCTGACTTGTGTTTGCGACCACCTCCGAATAAAGGCCACCCTGTGAATAAAAGCCATTCTTTGAAAAACCATCATTGATTATTTGGAACAAACTGACCCCCAATATAGGCCATCTGTCAATAAAGGCCACATTTTTGTTTTTCCCAAGGGTGGTCTTTGTTCACAGGTTTGACAGTATTTGTACAGTAAATTATCCTTAGTTAATCTGATGGCCTTATATAACAGGTGTCCACATACATCCAAGCTCAACTGCTGTATAAAATACGCGTTGTTCTCCTCGTAAACATAAGCTGACATGCCTTTAATGATTATATAATTACGATGGATTGAGTATTTTTAACATAAAACAATGGTTTTTGGTCTGCGGTTAAAACGTTTAAGCGGAACTAACACGACTTCTCATTGTAACACATTTCTCTTATCAGATGATATTTTAAAAGCGTAACATTATTTAAGTATTGACGTTAAGACAGTAACGAAAACTACTGTGAAGTGCCACCTGTTCATTTCACACGTACTTCCGAACGGATTTTTTTGTTTGTTTTGTTGATAGAAGATTGGACATCACGTACGGTAAATTTCATATTTTGCTTTTTTTCTTTAGCCAATTTTGCCCTCGACATGTTGTTATCGCGCGTATTTAGCAAGTCGATCGTCACATGTTAGTCTCAATGATAAGCATACTTTAATGAAACTAATGTCTGAAATTTGAATAATAAGCATTAGTTTACTTTGTCTCACTGTGTTTAACGCCATTCTTCAACAATAGATCAGTCACATACGGCTGCCGGTTCACCTAACCAGTTTTCCTGGACTGTATACTAACCAGTACTAACTTACCCTTCCACAAGGAGCTGGCAACTTCTCCACGTCTGAAAATCGACATTTTTGTCAAATTTTCATAGTAGGGTATAACCTGCCGCAAACAGGATTTGAACCCGGATCGCAGGGTTACAGAGCCAGCGCACTACCTACGGGACCACGGTCGCGGCCCATAAGTTTTACTAGTGTCAATTTCAAAATGAAGTGTTTGTGTTCAACAATACATAAATCATCACTCTGAATGTATAATTATACAAATGGTTACTCGGTCAATCAAAACACTGATTATTTCAACACTTTAACCGCCCACTTAGCTTAATAGGTTTAGATAGAGCGTAAAGTCTGCGGATCTCAGGGTTGTGAGTTCCAACCAAGGTCGCGGCAAATTTTCATATTATGTTCTCGGTGACGATTTGGTTTAATACATTGTGTCTAGGGTAATTCGTCCAGCACGCCGGATTCGAGTATTGAAAAGTCGGCAGTAAATACCATGCGGAGTATAAGGTTAGAACGGCGCAAAATCCAGCAACAATATTTACAAATATATTACAAATTGATATGGGTGTAATCTTATTTCGCGTTCAACGACTCCGTTCTTAGCACTGACCGTGGTGAAAATGTTTGTTTTATACGAAAATTCATGGATGTCTCATTCACCATTAAATGAACCCTGTATGTATTGCGTTTAATCTGATGTGACATGATATCGTACTTGTAATAAACGTGGGACACTATCCAAAATGTGTCACGATATCTCTTTTATGTCAAGAATGATCTTATGATTCTGACTTTATTTGACCCCCGACTCCTAAATTCCCTCGTCCATTGATTCTTGGGTACAATAAAACCTCAAATAACGAAACCGCTTATTTTCGGACCGGTTTCCAATAACTCCCTATGATTCAACTTTTAATGAGACCACCTCATTATTACGACCGATTCATCGGGTCCCGATGGTGACCTCAGTACCGTACTTTGATTCCATTCAGACTTTGATTACTATGACTTTGAAACTTAGGGCACAACATTTTCAACTTTAATTTGACTAAAGGTATATATAAAATTATTTGTCCCCCTTTCTCTGAGAAACGCATCGAGTTGGAAGGCTGGTAGTGACATACGTGATTTGGGATGACTTGATAGCACTTGATAATAAAAAGAACCACATACATCCGTTACACTGGTTCGGACCATGGTCGCGGTATATTTTTTCTACGATGATTTGGTTAAATACATCTGGTCTGAAGCCATTCGTCCTCAACCCTTATTCTATTCGTGATGGGAAGTCATCCTTTAATGAAATACTGTTAATTAGAGGTGTTTAACAAGTTCTAGCGAAACAAACACGCAATATAAACATGTATAAATACACGCTGCGATCATAGTGCTTATGTAGGAAAAAGGGGATAAAAACAGAGAACATTAAACAAAATATAAAATAATCAGCTAATGTGTGTGTGTGTGTTTATAAATAATAGGACGTAATGTGCAACTCCAGTGCATGTAGTCATAAATCATTTATTAAAACGTGTTATGGTTATATTAAAAACGACACTCTTGTGTTCATTCCTGTAGCTTATCGTGAATAAAATTAATAGATCTAGATTTTAATGTTAATCAAGACATTGTTATTGCCAGCATGAATATAACTGAAGAGAATGACCTTCGCAAAGGTAGAATCATCAATAAATCTAAAATTTACAATATAGACAAGAAAATGATGATTCAAATACATATAAAAGAATCCCACCATCCCTAAAATACCACGTTCCCCAACAATCTACCTGCTACAAACACTACACTTCCCCCAAAATACTACCTTCTCCAATACACTACCTTCCCAAAAATACTACTTTCTCCAATACACTACCTTCCCCAAAATACTACCTTCTCCAATACACTACCTTCCCAAAAATACTACTTTCTCCAATACACTACCTTCCCAAAAATACTACTTTCTCCAATACACTACCTTCCCCAAAATACTACCTTCTCCAATACACTACCTTCCCAAAAATACTACTTTCTCCAATACACTACCTTCCCCAAAATACTACCTTCTCCAATACACCACCTTCCCAAAAATACTACTTTCTCCAATACACTACCTTCCCAAAAATACTACTTTCTCCAATACACTACCTTCCCAAAATACTACTTTCTCCAATACACTACCTTCCCAAAAATACTACTTTCTCCAATACACTACCTTCCCAAAAATACTACTTTCTCCAATACACTACCTTCCCAAAAATACTACCTCCTCCAATACACTACCTTCCCAAAAATACTAATTTCTCCAATACACTACCTTCTCCAAAACCCAAAAACTCTAAACTGTCCTCACACACAAAAATGGACACTTGGCAAAACCCTATCTAGGAGGGCATATCGCCTTGATTATAAAGCCAACAAATGTTATCATATTATAATGGAAAAAAGAAAACAATTAAGTGAACAATGCCACGAACTCTTCAACAAACATGGAGGATAAACAACCATATCAAATGGTAGTGTAACCTGGCATTCTTAAAATTTCTGATACCTTGGTTTCTAAATAGTCCAAAATTCTTTCAAAATATGAAAGGTCATTGTCCTATATGAACTTTTATCTTTACGCGAATGCCAATAACAGAACGTAGTACAATAGAGAGTTATTCTAACCATAATCCTAATTGTTCGGTATTTCTGGTCATTCTTGGAAAATTACTGCTACCATCGATACCAAAACAAAATACAATCATTAAACAATTTAGAAAAGAAAAGGGATCATAAAAACTTATAACCACAATTTTACCTTCCCCTAAACTCAGCCGCGGCCGTGGTCCACTGGTTAGTGCGCTGGACGTGTAACCCGGAGATTGGGGTTCGAATCCCGATCGCGGCAGGTCATACCTTTCTATAAAAATTGACAAAATGTCGATTTTCCTCCATGCGTTGAGAAGTTGCCGGCTCCTTGTGGAAGGGTAAGTTAGTACTGGTTAGTATACAGTCCAGGAGAACTGGTTAGGTGGAACGGTCGACGTATATAATTAAAATAATTGTTGAAAAACGACGTTAAACCCCAGCGACAATTCCCCTAAACTCACAACCCAAAATCCATCGAACACATAGGACCATTTTAAAAAAATGGAAGACAAAAACACAGTCTCCAGTAGGGTACCGCCTAGGAACAAATTATTCAATCAGCAACTGCGGCATCCCAAACAAAGTGAAGCCTTCAATTATGTTGTCTGTGTATATTACTGTTTAGTCTGTAGTAGTCTGTAATTGTGATGTAAAATCCTAGTCGTATTGGACCATCGAGTAACATCGACTGAAAAGACAGCAAGGTCATCGCGAACATACAGATGGGTACATGTCTAAATAAAGTCAGAAATACACATTTTAGTCAGAAATACATATCAGACAATATTTCATTAAAAACATTTTTATATACCATATTATACATGTACTACATTTTTGTTGTATTTCTTTTTTGCAGGCGAAAGCAAAAATGGCGAAGTTTACAATGTTATCTTTACTCTGTGTGGTCGGATTATTTGCTGGGTATTGTTTTTGTTATTACATGCTATTATGATTTTACAACGTGATATATAATTTCATTAAGATCTGTTAGCATTGTAACAAAGGGTAATTGCGTAAGCAAATTTTACAAATTGACCAACCAAGGAGTTTATTTATGCAAAGAGATGACCCATTTGTTCAGCACATTTCTGCGACCGTCTGTGCTGGCCATAAACAACAAATATTTTCATTTTCTTTCGTTAATGACTTCATTTTGGTCCACAAACTTACAGATATTATTTTGGATTTCTAAAAATAATATCCTATATGTGCCTTTCTAATGTGTGTTCAGATATATCCATTGTTGCTTGTTTATTTTTTACACATTTAGCAATAAGCATTGCATTTATATCTGGAGAACATTATTATGTATTATCCGTGTTTCCAAATTCTGGATTCCACAGAAAGATTGATTCTTCCTGAAGAAAAATTGAGCAGCTTTGTACAACAGTGCTTCAACATGAATACAATCATGAAATATTGTTCCAATAGTAGGGACATTAAAGTATTTGTTAAGGGAGAATATTGATTAACAATTTATGAGAATAATAAGGCAGATAAAATATCCACATTAGGGAACCTAAGCAATCAGGGTAGGTTGGTAGAAAAACTTTCTTTTCTATTTTTTCTGAACCAACCTTTCGTACTTTTGAGGAACGTTTTGTCTGATGTAAAAAGTGATGTATATTTACTGTGATTGTAATATTACCCAGATAACAGAAGATGTGAATTAAGTTTTCTTAATCTTTCAGTTCTGAGATGCACCCAAGCCGACCAGCGATACCAGATGATCCCAAGGCGAGGGCCATATTCATCATTGCTCAGGCACACACCACCCAGGACGGGTTCCTAAGTCCACAAGAAATGTCGGATATATTTTCACGTTTCGATATGAATGGTACGTATGTTATGTTATTATAATAAATATTCAACAATCCTTTAATTCATGAATTTATATGACAGCAAACACCATAAAATCCATTATCTATTCCAATTATAACCAATGCAGACAAAGCAACGCTCAAAATTAACTTTAACATAGACAAGAAAAGGACTCTTAAAAACACATACAAGAAAAACACACTTTCCAAAATATTGCATTCCCCAAAATCAGCCTAAAACCAACCCAACACACAGAAACATACAAACAACAGAAGACACAAGAGGGTCTTCCCGGAGGGGTACCATTTTGGAGCGGTCTGTAACCTCGGGGAAACAAAACAATCAAACAGATACAACATTGTGTTCGATTGTGTAAGTTTTTGAAAAACGTGGATTTCTTCTCTGATTTTATACTTTACATTGTTTGAGGTTTATATTTCTGTAAGTATGTGAATAAGTTTTCAGGGAGAAACTTCAGTGGGTCTCGATGTGTCTGTTTGTTTAAGCCATCACGCAGAAACAATTACACTCGTAGTGTCTATGACAAATTAGTTGTAATAAATCATGCATTTGAAATTTATTTCATAATTATTCTCATAATAAAGTCCTCACTGAAATTGGTTCAAGTATGTGGTGACAATAAATGTTAAGAGTTTAATCGCCACAGATTTTGGTTTAATAACATACAATTGTTAAGTTATTGTTGAAATAATCTAAGCAATTCCTTGCTCGGTTAATTTCTTGATTTTACAACGTTTTATTTGAATGATCACAAAACTGCACCAGCTTTCAATTGTTGTTCATTTTTGCGTTAAAATAGTGCCTCTCCACATAACAAAAATTAATTTAAGTACATAATTAATGAACATCTTTTTATAAAATCCAGGTATGTTAATTGTTTATAAATACAATTCATTACAAGCACACCTGTTGACTTAACATGTTACAGAAAATTCACACTCAGACACCTTGACAAAGACCTAGGGCAAGTGAACAACGACCTTTTTTTCGGGCTTTCCGTTGTTCTAAAACAGCTGTAAGATCTTAACTTTAAACAGCAAGCCGCAATAAACACAACAATAAGTTTTTTATTAATAAGATTTTACTTATCTTCATTTATCAGGAGATGGTGATGTGGACGAGACAGAATTCATTGCTCACTGGACTTTAATGCGTCTCGGGGATTTGGACCGAGCCGTGACCCTGTTTCACCGAGCTGACACGAATAAAGACGGACAAATTACCAAGGACCCAGATTCTTCTCGCCTGTTCATTTACTTTGATAGAGATTGTAAGAAATATTATTCTCTTTATCCGACCTTTCGTTCGTTCGTCAATTCACCTGTGCGTCCGTCCGTCCGTCCGTGCGTGCGTGCATACGTCCATGTACGCATTAGTTAGTACGTTCGTCCATTCGGATTAATGTTGGTGGACTATTAAAGGTTAATTGTAAAGGCTCTTGTGTTACCGACCTGAACTTACTTTAAAGTTCGTATAAAGCAGCAATTCCGTTACTGACGCAACCTGAAAACCGTTTGCATTGTTTTGTGATTTCAGAATTAAGTACAAGTACATCCTCGAAATAACGTACTGTATCCCATTACATAAAATATCTTTAATACCAAACTCATAAATCACTAGCCGCGACCGTGGTCCAGTGATTAGTGCGCTGGACTTGTAACCCGACGATCCGGGTTCAAATCTCGGTAAAAAAATCGAGACAAGCTGACGCGTTCGATTTAGGGAGGATTCCGGATTGGAAAGGTTCGGATTGGAAAGGTTCGACTGTATTTACGTGTTTGCCATATGTATCATTTTTACAATAATTTGTTTTTTAGCTGACTCAAAGATCTCTGAAGCCGAGTTTGTAGAAGTTTGGCACAACCTGTCGGCGTGAATACCGAGAATGAGGTCATCCTGATTTGATGTATTTTCATGAAGCATTTGTTCACATCGTTAGATCAAATAAATTAGTAAAGTGACAATAAACAAACTTACAACATTGTAATTCAAGGAACGCAATAAACAGCGACTTGAAAATTGGATTTAATACCAAGCATTATATAAAAGCTATGAGGTTTATTTGGAAAATAAAATTTAGTCATTTCTGATTTTGTCGTGCATTGAAATATGTTGAAATTATTGTAAATACGGCTATTAACCGTATCAAGGATTTGAATGTTTTCTTTTCATGCAGCAAAACTAGCTTAGTTTCTCCAGATCTTTTGTATAAAATCATAGTCGTTAGTTAACGAGTTAGATATATGCTAGAGTACACACACTTAGCAAAACAAGAGACCGTTCAATGGTCCTAAATTCTTTACCAGTTCTACCTTATCCTCCTCAAATAACTGCCAACTTTTCCACCCGAGTCATTCGATCAGTGGTAGAGAGGGATTGACCCCACGCAATATGTCTTTAACCAAACAGCAGAACCATGCCAGAGTATGTCCACTTTGTAAAATAAGAGAACGTTATATGGTTCTAAATTATTTACCAGTGGTAAACTTATTCTCTGCAAATAACTGTCACCTTCCCCACCCGAATCATTCGATCATTGTGGAGAGCGACTGACCCCACGCAAAGCGTCTTCAACCAAAGCGTTATTAAGAACACGTACTTGCTCATGGTGAATCATATTCAATGTGAAACACCATTTTCATATAGTTTTTCGCAACATGATAAAATTGACAAATCTTA
The DNA here is from genome assembly GCA_008271625.1 of Lutraria rhynchaena. Classification (NCBI taxonomy): domain Eukaryota; kingdom Metazoa; phylum Mollusca; class Bivalvia; order Venerida; family Mactridae; genus Lutraria; species Lutraria rhynchaena. The sequence continues at coordinate 9,451,882 of VIBL01000001.1, read as the reverse complement.
ACGTCATCTTTATGAATGAATATCGCAAACCAGGCTATAATTCATTTGCTGTACATTGGATACATATGGTCATAGTTCTTATAATGACAGCGCACATAAACACGTCAAATTCATAATGTTGATCACGTGCCTGTGGTCACAAATGTTCACAAATCTAGCAATCAAAGTCATCATCAGAAGATGCTCTCATTTTCCCCCAAGTAGCAGACATGAGACAGATACAAAACACACTATTTTATACTATATTCTCGAGCTTAAATGTCTTTTGTAGAACCCAGAAAATGCTTAATTTGTCCTTTTGATTAGTTTATGGATAACTGAAAGGGACGTAACCGATATCAAGATTTGGAGCATTTGACCTAACACGTATTTTATACGACACGTATTTTATATGACTGGCTGACACTATCCACTGTAACTTTCTCCACCCGTATCAATACGTAATGAGGATGAGGAAAGATCTCTGTATGCTTTAAAATTGTAATAAATTCTTTTTAAAACATCCAAATCGCCATATAGAAAAAACGTCACAGAATATGACCCCGTTCAACTGATAAAATTATAGGAAGGCGTATAACTTTTCGTTTCGTTGAAAGCGCACCGCCTTCAATAAAATGCATACTTATAAAAAATAGAATCGAAGCAAAAGCTATGTGCAGTGGTTTCAGGTATATGTTTTGTAACAAAATGAGATCAAAACTAAGCATTTAACCCTATCTGTTTCCGAGAAATCGAACAAGAAACGTAAGAGTTTTATTCGATTCCTTTCAGTAGACAAAGATGCGGCCACACCGAAATGGCCGAAAGTGACATACTTATACAAGATTATCAGTCTATCATGTGTTGTACAGAGAAGAAGTCCTAACAAGAACAAATAAATACAGTGTAACCTCACCAAAGCAACAACCTTTGGGAGAAGCAAAAGTATGTTGTTGTTGTTATTATTGAGAGGTTGTTGCTCTAGAGATGTTAAATTAATAGTTAAATCGTACTGGGAAAAATCATGGTGTTGTTGGAGGGAGGTTGTTGCTCAAGAGAGGGCAGCTCTGGAAAGGTTGCAATCTACATCAATACAGATTTCATGATTTCTGATCGGTTGATATTGTTTATAGACACGGCGGTGTACGATTAAAATGTTCCTATTCAAAAATATATGTATAAATACGGATTTCGCGAATATTTGAGTCTTCTAAACTCAGTTGTTGACCTGTATGAGCATTCACCGAAACGAAGGGTTATATGCCTTTATATAGGATTTATATCAGACGAAAGGGGTCGTATTCTGAAACATTTTTGTTCATTTAAAATATTTTTTTTGTTAAACTGTTTGGGTGTTTAAAATAGAATTTATAACAAATTTATCATCACAGGTCTGTTACTACTCTCTACTGCCTGTATGTATGGAATATGGAGGAACAGGTTTGTCTTGAATTGTAATACAGGGAAACATGCTAAGTCAGCTGATTTCCGTTTAACTTTAAACACAATGCATTACCAATTATGGACATAAAGACAGCCGAAAGCACCAAGTGATAGAATAAAAAAATGTACATTTTAAACACTTACGTAATTTTCTTATCAATGTCATTCTAGTTTGAACCTCATGTAAATATCCATATGTCCACAGTAAAATCCTGGCATAAAACATCTGCACTATTCTCATAGTAAAGGACGGATTGCACACACGACAAACCAGGCAGAATTGTTTGGACTTTTAAATTCCGTCAGGTAATTATTTACTTTCTGGTCAAATATTCAACATCCTCTAACGCCGGTAATTGCAAATGTACATGAGTATGTTCGTCATTAATGCGATTAGTGAGTTGTTTAAATGATCCTACAGCTCAGCAGTTGCGACAAATTGTACAGCAGATGTTCACTTATGAACTCATCCAGATGGGTTGGCTTCCTCTCTTTGATATTATACTCTGAAAATACAGTAAAACCCATGAAAACCGGACTCCTTGAAGACCGGAATTCTCTGAAAATCGAACGATTTTTCAAGTCCCACTTATTTCTCTTCTATAATCAATGGTTCTCTGAAAAACGGAATTCTTAGAAAACCGGACTTCTTGCCCAGTCCGGAAGGGTCCGGTTTTCAGGGGCTTGACTGTATCCACATTGTTGGGTAGTTTACGTTAAATACATTACGTATGTATTGAAACACTCGCGAAACCTTCGTCCATAACTTTTTAACATTATTCCAAAATTGGGCTTGTAATATGTAACAATCCACATTAAAACATTCATATGAAAGTCGCGGCCTTATTGAGGTTTGCAAACATATCTAAGGCGATAACCTGTTTTTTTCACTGGGGTTTCCACAAGGAGCTGGCAAATTCTCCACATATGGAAGAAAATCGATATTTTTGTAACACACGTATTTTCAGAAAAGGGTATGACCTACCGCGCGCGACTGGGATTTGAACCCGAATCACAGCGCCCTATCTACCGGACCATAGTCGCGACCCCAAGTTTTCATTTTACAGTAAAACCTCGATATTGAGACCACCTTCGGGACCCGAAAAATCGAACGTAATAATGAGATGGTCTTATTATCAAGTTAGGAGTTATTGGAAGCCGGTCATGATATTGAGGTGTGACGTTTTATTGTGTTTATAACACAATCCTAACAGACATGACATTTGTATTACTATCAAATTGAACTACGGGGAGTTATTGAAGCCGGTTTGAAAATAAATGGTCGTTTTAATAAGGTGGTCGTAATATTGATGTGATCGCTATGTGAGGTTTTACCCTACTTTATGTAACATGTTATGTATGAAGTATTCATTTTTGCTTTCCCTTTAATTTCAGGTATATGGTATATTTAATTTCAGGTATATTCATCAGAATGTGGCTCATTTGTTTTTTCGTCATTGTTATGACAACCTGGTAAGCTCTTACAAATATATACGTACGCATATGTACAAATATGTGTCAGGATTATCTTACAGTACTGACTCACACTAACTATGAAAATTAAAACATTGCGATAAGCAAAATGCGCTCATTTTACCTCTTTTTAATTACACTCAGACAATTGTATAATTTTGTCGGTAGGACATTAATTTAATGCAACATTTTCAAAGTATTTCATCAGATAATGAAGGTAAAATTAATCACTAGTCTAGTCTACTAATACCGCATTTCTTAAAAAAAAACGCGGAAGTCCATGCCCTCCATAAAATTGTTATCATTCATAATACAGTGATAGTAAGCGTATTGAGTCGAATCTGTAACTTCATACAAGCATTGTGTAGTATCCAGTGTGCCCATAATAATAATAAGGCAAGCAAAGTTTGCCATACAAAATTTTTTAGAAAAGCAGTTTTCCCGTTTTCGTACAAAACCTGTTCATCTATCGAAAAATTAAATACATTGAGCTTGTAGTTCACCTTTTTGGCTTATCCAATGATTTATTTTGGTCATATCTGATAAAGAAATAAAGAACTTTATCAAGCGGTTTAAAGATAAACTGTGCTTGCCGTATTATCAAAAAAAAAACGACGTCAAAGTCACGTTGACGGTGTATGGGCACACTAGTATCGAACCAAGCGGCCATTTTAGACAGCTTTCACTTTGTATTTAAGCGTTGGCTGTAATCCAGGACGACCAACCGTACCAGACGATCCGAATGCTACCAAGATTTTCAACATTGCGGAAGCAAAACGTAACACAACACCAGATGGTTACCTATCTGAACTCGAGATGGCTCAGATCTTTGTCGACTTTGATATGAATGGTCAGTATACTAGTAGTTGGAGAGGCCGCGACCATGGTCCAGTGGTTAGACTAGTAACCCACTGATCCGGGTTCAAATCCTAGTTGCAGCGGGTCATACCCTTCTATGAAAATTTGACAAAAATGTTGATTTTCCTCCATATATGGAGAAGTTGCCTGTCCTTGTGGAACTGTAAGTTAGTATTGGTTAGAATACAGTCCAGGAAAACTGGTTAGGTGAACCGGTTAACTGAAAATAACGTTGAAAAAAACGCGTTAGACCCCAGTGACAATGTCACATAAAAACAAAACTAGTAGTTGGAGCTTCAGATCTGACACTTGTTAACAAACAACTGAGTAGTGAAGAAGACCCAAACTCCACGTGTAATTCACTGTTATCACAATGTCTGCAAATCTAAATGCATGTCATTCGTTTGTTTTAACTGGCTCGTTCAAAAGAACTGGCTAGACGGAGAAGAAGTAAAGCTACTTTGTACGCGTATAAAGGACGGATATTGATGGAAGATGACCAACCATGCATATCCTAATATAAGTATCACTACCGTTGTAATTTCTACTCAAAAGGGAAAATTCCACAATCGTTAGACCGGTCCTTTGATCAGGTGCACTGAAGAAATTGTCAAAAAATCTCTATGACAGATTCTTTCGTATTTTTTGTTCCCCAGTTGACGACTGTATTGATATGACGGAGTTTATTGCTGAATGGAACGGGCTGAACCTGGGAGAACTCGATAGAGCCGTAAGGTTATTCCATCATGCAGATACTGATAAGAATGGCTGTATTCAAAAGATCCCAGACTACTCTAGACTGTTTTACTACTTTGATCGAAATAGTAAGTATTTGTTGCATATGTACTGTAGTTTCATAAAAATGCTTGGAGTGGTTTATGAATATAAGACTATTTTCATTACGTACTGAAAACACCTCTTATTAATGCAGGCCGAAACTCTGACTTAAGAATATGTTTCATAAGAGGCCAAACGACATCACGACAATGCAAAACGACACTCGACAATGCTGAGCGACATTTGAATAACGTCGCGCCTTTTTTAGCCATAAGAGAATGTAATATTTCGTTTGGCATTGTCTAACGTCGCTTCACATTGCCGAACATCGTATCTCATTGTCGCGACGTCACTTCGTATTGTCGTGGGTATTCCCTAAAACGCGACGGCGACATTGTAAATGGCACAATCAGGATTCCGTAAATTGTGTGTTTTTAATGTTGGCATTTTTTCTGTTTAAGGAGACGACAGAATATCTGAAGACGAATTCAAAACAGTTTGGTACAACTTATCGACATAATGTTTGGTTTTCAATTTCATGTGATATCCTTGGTGTAATAAAGTCTTAACAGTGATTTAATGCATTTTTAAATTGAATTTTCATAATACTGGGAAGGCTTTAGATACATCGTTATAGGAGAAACAGTATCTAATACTTGAAAAACACATGTCACACTGGTTACCTAATGATACACAAGCTCTTAAAATTATGAATTTAGACACGTTTGCTCTTTAAGGGTGTATTATCTGACCAGATGTTCAATACAGTGCTCCCTCCCTTAGTGTCATCTCTAAAGACCGATTCCCTCCAAGAAACGACAGTAAAAGGCACACATACACACAATAAAAACACCGACCGCGAATGTATCAATTCCCTCCGAACAACAACTCCCTCCAGAGAACTACACTTTTTTGCGACTCCGACGAGTGTTGCTCAGTGAAGGGAGCACTGTATACGTTTCAACAAGTCAGCATTGAACCAAGTTTTGTAATAATGTCATTCAGACCCTTTCTTAACGTGTCAAATTACTTTCCTGACGTCTAGATTTCATTTTAAGTATTTAATGAGAATTTACAGTGAATAATTAGCAATTTTGTTCAACACCAATAATCATATTTTGCTTCTTTAGTCACTAGATCATTATTTCTAACATTTAAGAGCCATAAATTTGAAACGGTGCTCGTTCAACTGCTTTATTTAACTAGCTTTCAGATAAGTTGTTATCCGTGTCATGTGATTTGTGTAAGTCTGGAATACATAATCATATTTATACACCATGTTTGATATTACAACCTTATATTGCTGACAAGATGAAGAGATACATTTTATTACAGTTAAACGTGTGAAAGGCCACCCTTGGGAAAAACAAAATGTGGCTATTATTGACAGGTGAACTTTAATCGGAGTTCAGTTTGTTCTAAATTATCAATGACAGTGTTTCAAAAAATGGCGTTTATTCGCAGTATGGTCTTTAATCGGATGTGACCGCAAATACAGGTTTTAATGTACATTGTAAATGTTTCATCAGATGAATTACATTTGTACGCGGGAAATGTCATAAAGCGCTGCTTTCTGTAAGTTTTCAATGAGTGACAATCCATTGTGCACCTAGACAACATATTGTAGACACATTCCTAATTCATCATTCAGTTATGTTGAATTACAGTTAAACTTGAGTTAACCATTGAACAATGATTTCTCTTCAGTATGCAGTTATTGCTATAATAATACAAATCCCTGAGCAAAGACTATCTGTATATGATGGCCATAATTATCTCCCTTTGGTAACATTTGTTGTCATGTTTGCTTGTGATTCATAAGGCATACGTTGAGCGTAAGCTTGACATGTGTTGGTCGCTGTAAGGCGCATACTTTTTGCAAACATATACGATGATTAATTGAATAAACTAATATAAGTTGTACACTATGTGCTGGTAATTCATCTATCGTAGAAATGAGCAGATTTTTATGGATTAATGGATGAATGAATACACATATCATTGATATATGAGCAATTGATGCTTTCTTATTTTTATTTAGATATCAGTAATACCTATTGCAGTAAACCTTCGTTATTACGAGCATCAATATCACGAAAACCCAACTTATCTCGAGGAGTTTTTAAAGTCCCGTCATTTTTTTGGTTATTAGTGGTGTATAATTTTCAACCATCAAACAAATGCCTCGTTATTACGAGCACCTGGTTTATCTCGAGCATTTATTCTTTTTCCGATACCTCCTCGAGATAACGAGGATTTACTACATTTAAATTCATTCATTCTTAAGCATCATCATTCAAGCTTTATATTAAATCCAAGAGATCTCTTTCAGTAAACTATATGTTGTTAGTTGTTATTTTATCCTATGAAAACTATAGTAACTTTACATATTGTTCAATATTATTAAGTATGTATATTAGATAGAAATCATGAGAAGTTTTTTGTAGTAATATTAAGCGAAGCTCAAATCACTAATATTCAATAATAAATTTCTGGTCTTATCCAACAGCGAAAGACATCCTTTCGTATATTTCTAGAGAAAATTAATAAATACTAGCTTGTAGCGTTTCCATAGTAACTTCAATACAACAATTTCTCCTGTTCCATCACAAACAACGTAAATAATGTTCCTCTTTCTACAGAAAGAACCAGTTGACTGGAAAGCGACTCACATTTATTTACTTCTCCTGGACCTGTAGGATTTTACTTGACATATATATAGTGATAGGAATTTTCGAAAATGCAAAGTATCAGTGAAGTAAACCTGTTTTATCTCGGAGACTGTAGTCCTAATTATTTTCCGGAGTGTCTGACGGCTTACTGGTTGTGGAGAACTCTGCCATTCTGTCTACTGGTTATCGGAACCGTCGGGAATATACTGAACATAGCGATTCTAACCAGGCCTAATCTGAGACATCGCTCAACGTCTGTCTTTCTGTTGTTTTTGGCTGTATCAGATTTAATCGTTTTGTGGTCAGATGTTCTTCCGAGTGCTATTCACAGCGTGAAGGGTTACAGAATTGAAGATATTTCTCAGTTCTTATGTAGGTTGAGGAATTGGCTTCCGTTAACATGTGGAGTTTTTTCAGTATGGATCTTGGATCTATTGACCATTGAACGGTTGTTACTGATAAAATTACCAACACTATCTTCATGTTATATAACAACTAAGAATGTGTTGATAATCTCAGTTGTAACGGTATCTACGATCGCCTTGATCAATTCGCATGTGCTATTTGGTCGTACACTAGTTCCAAATGACAGGGTTGGTAATTTAACGGTGACAGATTCTGCAGTGAGTGGGTCGCTCGAAGCGAGTTACAAGTGCTCTTATAGGTCACAGAGCTACGCATACTTTTATGAAAAGATATGGAGTATCTTTCGAGCGGTGATGTACGCACTTATTCCATCGACTTTGTTGATTATTGGTAACACTAACATAGTTGTGGCGCTCCATATGCAAGCAAGGAGAATTGGACAAACTGGACAAATTTCAAGTGACATACCCATGAGAATTAGAAGAAAGCGAAATCTAGCCGCGACAAAACTCCTTCTGGCTTTGAGTCTATATTTCCTTGCAACCATGTTGTCGATCAGTATTTACTTGAAACTTCGCGGACAGGTTGGTGAATTGACCGAACGAGACGTTGCCAAATGGCAGTTATCAACCATTATAGTAAAAATCTTTGTTTGGAGTAATGCCTCATTTAACTTTTTCTTTTATTTTGTAAATGGATCACTCTTTAAAAATGAATGGAATCGGCTCATTGATAGATTTGTAAGAATGACACAAAATAGGGTGAGACCAGTACAAGAAACATAGATAAATCACTGAAGTATAAAATCCGATCTAGTGATCACTACAGAAATGCGAGTATGTTAATTGCATATAATAATATATAGACTGAAAGGTACAGACTTCGTGTGCGGCGTCTTATTTTTTATGAATTCTAACAAGATCATGCAATTCTTCAAGGAGCTAAGCAGTTGCAGGACCTAACATAGTACATTGTAGTGTTAGATTATATATTATTAGCTTTTCATTAATTATTTACATGTATACCCATTTAAACCAATCGTTTTATGAAGTACCTGTTTTAAAGTACGTCTTTCTAAGGCCTAAACAAAAAAAGGTTTGGTTCCGGTTACATGCCTCAAAAATATGGGTCGGTAGGTTGGTATTTTTTTCTTTTACCTTTTCTTACATATATCGGCAACACTGTTGTGAAAATTACAATATAGCACTAAGATTTGGATGCCGTAAAATCTTTTGAGTCGGCAGGTTAAAGATGGGTCGGTCGGGTAACCGGAAACAAACCTATTTTTTACGCCTAACAGGCAGAGTTGTTTACGATTCTATATTCAAGTATACGTACGAAGTAATTGAAATATTATTTACAGTACAGTAAAATCCAAAAAAATAGTATTAATACTAAGGTGAACTCGTTATCGGGCTAACGGACAGTGGAATATCGGAAACCGGTCCGAAAATTGGCGGTCGTTATAATGAGATGGTCGTAATATTGAGACGATTGCTAAATAATGTTTCACTATACTTATTTATTTTCCTGTACATAGGCTTACTGTCGAAATGTAGGTATATATCTGTTTCAGACTTCCGTTGTGTGAAATTTTTCTTTGTACGACGATATTGTTTTAAAACACATATAAACCCATACTATCTCATTTAATTGTAATTTTACATGTAACATTATTGTTAGTTATTGAAATTATCATTATTATGCGCGTGATTGAATATTTTTTTAAATTCTTTATTAAAGTAATCAAGTGTTTTTGTTAAGATTTCATCCGGCACAAAATTGTTTCTCATTTACAGTTGTACATATCTACTGTAAATAAAAAAAATATAGCACAATTTCTAATGTTATCACTTTTCCTCCACAACACGAGATAAACAACTTTGAATTGACAATTATATTAACATTTATCTAACCAGTCAAAGAAATAAAAGAATTAAAAACTAAATTGCAAGAGATGACGGACAACTGATATTGTACCCGGTAACTGTTAACAGAAACTCTACGCAATAATTGAAAATATAAATTATAAGTGATGTCTGACAACAGAAACTCTACGCAATAATTGAGAATATAAATTATAAGTGATGGCTGACAACAGAAACTATACGCAATAATTGAGAATATAAATTATAAGTGATGTCTGACAACAGAAACTATAAGCAATAACTTACATCTGAATTTTTAAGCGATAACTGACAACTGAAATAGTAAATGTTTTCTATGAAATAAAATTGTATACAAAGACTGATTGTTGAAATTATAGGGAATTGCCGAAAACCGAAATTGTTAGCAGTTATTGATAAGATATTGTTATTGTAATAAAACACTAATAACTGAATATTTAAGCAAGGACTGATGAATGAAGAAACATGCAAGGATTGGTTACCGAAGTTATATGCTGGGGAGACAAGTGGAATAGCTAAGCCCCATACACACCAGAAATTCCGACTACTTAATAACATTTTTTTCACATAATATATAGTTTATTGGCGTAACAAATCATACATCATATAGCCAAACAAACAAATACATTTTCATAATAACATAAGTTGTGACATATATTTTTATGCTTACGAACAAGAAAATAAAACAATATTAATACAAACATAGACATTAAATATATATTAAGTGAAAATAAAAATGTCATGCAAATATTAATAAGTATATATAAATTACTAAAAAACGAAAATTTTGATTAGTATTTCGCAGTATTAACATTATAACTTTCATATTTTTTGAAGATTGTGAAGACATAAGATTTAATATAGAAATATGGCATGCAGAATTTGATTCTTAAAAGTCTATAATTTTATTATTTAGGTGTAACAAGTTATAAGTTATATATTGATTTTCTACCATTCTAATATTAAATTGTATACAAATTTTCTCTTTACTTAATTGGTTGTTACACCTGCCTGCTTCTATATTAAAATTATTTGAACGAAGACGACAATAAGGAACGGTTATCGGATATTTTTTATCAATGTTATATCGGAGATATATAAATAATATACAGACAATCTACCTGAATTATGTACAATAAATCCTGTATTTACGGCCACATCTAAATAAAGACGACGATGTGAATAAAGACCATTCTTTGAAAAACAATCACTGATTATTTAAAACAATAAAGGCCATCTGTCAATAAAAACCACATTTTCTCTTTCCTAAGGGTGGCCTTTGTTCACAGGTATGACTGTATATTATTGTACCAAGTTTGTTTGAAGACATTCAGTCATTTTTATTTAATGAATAAAATATTAACATTTGTAGGATTTTTGACTGAAAATATTCAACCTTCGTAAGGTACATGTAATAAATATTGAATCATCAAATTGTCATTTGATTGTCAGCAGATATGGTTCACGATGTCTTTTAACAAAAATGATGAACCACAATGGTCTGAAAATTCATTAGTACATGTATCATTAATTCGAAAATGAGAAATAATACGCAAGATTCTCAGGAGAATGTGACACTCACGGTGCAATCTCTCCAAAGCAACACTTGAGAGAAGCAAGGTTATGTTGTTGTTGAGAGATTGTTGAAAGGTGAATTTATAGTTAAATCGTAGAGTGGGAAAAATCATGCTGTTGTTGAAGGGAGGTTGTTGCTGTAGTTGATTGTACTCAACCCGTTGCGCAAATAGAACTTTAATATTTTGCACTACAGCGAACTTATTCAACTCTATGTTAAGAAATAGCAGAGAAGATTCCAGGAACAGCTCAGATGCCTAATGACTTCAATTATGTTAAGGGAATGCTTGCATTTTTGTTGGGAATGTAACTCAAAAGTGTACGTGTCTGCTTTTGACTTTGTTTAATAGTTTAATTTGTACGAAAGCTGGCCACAGCATTGAATTGCTTAAAAGCTTAATAGAAAGGTATTAGTGTATGAGGGAACAATTTAGGCCTACTGTCCTTACGGTTCTTGTATTCGTATATTCATTGACACAAAGACTTAGACTGTATCATTAATGAAATAATAATTCCGCATGTAATTATATAAGCAAATGTTTGCATTGTATAGATTGCTAAAATGTCATATAGTTTTATCATTCTTACACTTTGCTTTTTTAAATTTTTGCTACATGTTACTTGCTACATTGTGAGACACAATGTAGGTAGGAATATGGGCAAAAATGTCATGACTACTGTCCACTCTACAATATATTAAATGACAGCTTCATAATACGAATACATAATATGGACTATAAAATGATTAAAGGATCTCCAAAGAAATCACTATAACAAATAAATGCCGTGCTATCCTGCATCGCAATACAGGAAAATCGGTACAAAACTAAAAACAATAACATATGATAGCGTAATTGTGTTACCATTACAGTCAATAATAGTAATTATAATTCACCACGGCAACTAATATCATCAGTTCCCACTTCGCAATTTAAGGTAACCAGTACTCCAGGAGCCATTCGCTGGACATGAGCAAAAACATGCCATTAAAAAGAATTCGGTTATATTTGATAAATATTAACTATATTAATAATACTTCAAAATTTATACAATCGTCATTAAAGAAAAACAAACACAGCAAGGCCAAACATCACAAAATGTTGACAGCGATCTGCACGAGAGATCCATAAACCTGTCATTCATACGTGAAGAAGTTGCCGGCTCCGTGTGGAAGGGTAAGTTAGTACTGGTTAGTACACAGTCCAGGTTAGGTGAACTGTCCGCCGTATATAACTGGAAAAATGTTGAAAAATGACGTTAAATCCAGTAAAAACATAAATGTCATTCTTATCAAGCAAATACTCGCTTGGTAAATTCCTTTGATCATTGGTTTGGCCATCCTTATCGCATGAAGGTAATTCACATTTGTCAATTAATATTGGTTTATGTTTTTGATTTCGTTAATAAGTCTGTAATAGCCCTTAGAAAACATCGTTTCCGTAGGTGTTGTTCCGAAATAGCTAAAGTAATAACGACTGACAACCGTTGCAGGGTTATCCAGCAGGATTTTCATTTGAAGATAGCCGTAATAAAGGTCATCGCAGAAGTTTCTAATCAGTCGTCGCTCTACAGCAGTAAACCCACGCGGGTTGACCTAAGAAACTTTCTCCCGCCAAGCCGAGAAGTAGCTCAGTGTAACACTGCACATTAATTTCGCCTTTATTTTCGCTTAATATTATACAACATACGTAACGCCTATTGCGGGTCATTAATTTCTGTGAATCGCATTGTTAAATCAGCCATTAGTTTTTACCATGAAGACTCATTACTGGCGATTAGAAAACGATGAATACAATCACTTACTGCGCCGGTGCTATATTGATACGCGATATTCTTTATTTTCCCTCGCGTTGCTTGCGAAATGATCGCGTATTTCTCAATTTCCTTCATCTAATCTCATCCAATCGCTTGTCTGAGGTTAGAAAAGAAGATGCTTACGTCTTTTTGTAGTTGGTTGTGACTGTACCACGTCAATTAATGGTCTGCGTTGTTTGGTAAACTTCGTCCGCGCTTTGTTGTTTTCGCGACATTGTTGACATCCTGGTTGTTTGACACCAAATGCTCTTATACACACTTCAAATAAGTACAGGCGTCCAGCAACAATAAATGCCAAGTCTTCCAACATCTTCTTATTGATTATTAGATATACACATTTATTCTTATCATTGTCCATCAAAACCCTGCCTGCCTGCCTGCCTGCCTGCCTGCCTGCCTGCCTCTCTGTGCTTATCTTATAGTCCTTTTGCTGTGTACCTGCAGGCCTCGTACCAACATATATTACTGTTGTCATTAATACGTAATGAGATATATTGTATACTATGGTCTCTATTATCCCCATAGTTTTTCAATTGATATTTAATAACGTCTATGCTTATACTTATTGACCAACGAGGCCAGTTATTACAATCTTAAAGATTATACATGAGCATTAAAACAACTAAAAACATATTAGAAGTGAATTTGAGGTAATCAGAATACTCAAAACTGATTTCTTTCTGTGCTACAATATAATATGATCCTAAAGCTTGCAGTCAAACTATCGAACATCTCATATAATTATATCAAATAATCTCCTTCGAAAAAACGGTCACTAGCTTTATATACTTTCTGCCGTTTGTATTGCAACATTGGGTCTGTCCCTTTAATATCGTGTAATGTTTAGTTTCGTATACTTCACTTTACGGTGTTCATACAGAGATAAAACCTACACATGAAAGCTGTTACTACCAGTTATGCCTTGACTGACTGATCTAAATTGTGTCATACGTGTGGCATATGCTGTTATTATCAGTCGTCTACACATACTTTGCGTAAGTTGTAACGCTATTTGTGCTTTTTTACGATTTAGTAAACATGCAGTAGTATTTTCAATTCATACCGCAACGTATTCATCGCTTGCTACTTTCTTTGCCTAATGATGCAACACACGCTTGCTTGAATATCCTTGCAGATATAGACTGTGCATAACTTCAAACCAGCTAAATTAGTGTATATTTCATACTTCAATCAATCATCAGCTGTTATACAACGAGCAGTACATTTATTATTGCTTTCAATTCGTTTCAATAATATAGTTTATATAAAATTTTAGTGACTACAAAAATGAATTCAAAACCAGAGCTTAGATTCCAAGACAAGGTTGCTATAGTTACCGGGGGATGTAGTGGTATTGGCAAAGGTTGCGTTGATATATTCTGTGAGTATAATGCTGTACGTACATGTTTTTAGTAATAAATAAAAAAATAGTTAAAATATTTCACCAAAACAAAATCTAATAAATATACCATCAGACATACTGTCATTTAATTAACCTAATTTTTATTTTATAATTAATTATTGGTTGCCTAAGAAACCAGACATTCAACGCGGTGGTTTGAAATTTACCAATTCCTTACAAGTACAGTGAGCTTTTTCGGATACAAATTCTCATAAAATGAAGTATCAGGTAGGGGTGTAGTCGATTCCGCCGTTATCGATTTATCAACGATCTTTGTAATCCGATTCAATATCGATTCCAATTTTCAAATATCGAGTACCGAGTTTGAGTTAACAGTACTGTTTTATTATCTGAAAGTGATGCCAGTAGTTGTTAAGCTGTTTAAAGTTTATAGGGAAGTTTCTAGGCATTAACAAATTTACAGTTCAACTAATAATAATAAACAAGTTTCGAGTGTTTATTTATCCTTATCTTTGATCATTGTTTACACTAGTGTTGCAACATCGGCTCAAAATCTTAATCGATTATCGGTTGGAATCGGTTGGTACATCTGATGCGATTTTCCGATTATATAATCGGTTCTAGTGTATTAGTGTAACATAAGTAGACCACTATTGTTTGATTCTTGCACAACTTGGCAAACAAATTAATTCTCACCGCTTTTTTTATACTTGCACAGCCGACAAATGGCTGTGTTCATTGCAAGGTTCGCTTTAGACGCGGGGAGATTTTCATTTATCTTGTAGAAACCAAAGAACTTCCAAACCCAAGACTTTGCCTTCATCCCGGGATGCTCAAATATTTGTTTTTTCGCCTTGGTCAACGATTCCGCCATCTTTTTTTAAAGCAACGCGAATGATTTCCCTTGAATGAGTGTTTAGTTTGCGCCACCAGTAGTTAGTTTACGGCGCCTAAATGAGATAGACTGATAATCGATAATGAAAAACTGCAATCGACTATCGAAATCGGCAGACGTTTTCACGCCGCTAATCGATAGTATCCGATTATCGTTTCATCACTAGTTTACACTATGCATATGATCAAATATAACTGTATTCGTTAAATACCCTCTTAAAACAAAAAAAGACCCGTAAGCTGAAATTCTGAGGATAAATGTAAGAGTTTTTGCCATATATGCCTGTCAATCGATATATCGCTGTATCGTCGATAATTCTCTACCGATATATCGATACAAAAATCCTTATCAATGGCACCCGGTAAATTTTTTAAAGACAGAAAAGCGGTCAAAGAGCGGAAATACAAAACACAATTATGAGAGGATCCGCGCGCACATGCTCATTCAGCATTCGAAATTTCTAAAGTGTATGGGGCTAAACAATGCCATTTGCCATCCCTGCATATATATATATATATATACACACATAGAGCCAGTATGTATATATATACGTAGAGCCAGTCCTATAAATTCCGAATGCTTAATGAGCCAGTCCTTGCGTAACATTTCAATAGCCAGTCCTTGCTTAAAATTTCAGTTATTAGTACTTTATTATAATTTCATTCTCTGATCAATAACTGCTGACAATTCCGGTTTTCAGCATTTCCTCACGATTTCAACAATCATTCCTTGCATACAATTTCATTTAATAGCAAACGCTTTCCATTTTCGTTGTATGTTATGGCTTACGCATTATATTGACAGCCATGGCTTATAATTTCAAAAGTTAGTTATTGCTTATAGTTTCTGTTGTCAGCCATCACTTATAATTTCTATCTAATTTATTGCTTATAGTTTCTGTTGTCAGCAATCACTTATATTTTCTATCTCATTTATTGCTTATAGTTTCTGTTGTCAGCCATCACTTTTAATTTCTATCTCATTTATTGCTTATAGTTTCTGTTGTCAGCCATCACTTATAATTTCTATCTCATTTATTGCTTATAGTTTCTGTTGTCAGCCATCACTTATATTTTCTATCTCATTTATTGCTTATAGTTTCTGTTGTCAGCAATCACTTATAATTTCTATCTCATTTATTGCTTATAGTTTCTGTTGTCAGCCATCACTTATAATTTCTATCTCATTTATTGCTTATAGTTCTGTTGTCAATTACCGGGTACAGTATCAGTTGTCCGTCAACGCTGGCAATTTAGTTTTTACTTCTTTTATTTCTTTGACCGGTGAGATAAAGGTCAATACAGTGCAACCCCTCCAAAGCAACACCCTTTGGGAGACGCAAAATTATGTTGTTGTTGAGAGGTTGTCGCTCTGGAGAGGTTAAATTAATAGTTAAATCTTACAATGGGACAACATCATGCTGTTGTTGAAGGGAGGTAGTTGCTCAAGAGAGGGCCGCTCTAGATAGGCTGCACCGTATAGTGGTCATTTGAGAATTGTATATCTAGCGCTGTGGATGAAAAGTAACAACATTTTCATTTACAATAGATATACAACTCCAAAAGATAGATACAATTATGTGCTGGATGAAATCTTAACAAAAATATTTGATTACTGATATTATATTTGATAACGCAGATAACGCAGAATTTAAAAACATACATTCAAACACTCTTATAATGATGATACAATTCATGAATTTCAATACCATAATATTACATGTAAAATAATAATTAAATCAAATGAGGAACAGCGGGTTCATACGTGTTGTTTTAAAACAAAATCAACGTACAATGTAGAATCTTATACAATGAAAGTCTGATACAGATATATACCTACATTTCGACAGTAATGTAACACCTCAATATCACGACCATCTCATTATAACGACGCTAATTTTCGGACCAGTTTCGGATATTCCACCGTGTATTAGCCTGATTATGAGTTCACATCAGTATTAATACTAGTTTTGGGATTTTACTGAACCGTAAATAATATTTCAATCAATTTGTATTCATTTGTATGCATGAATATAAAAAAATGTAGCCACTCTACCTAACTGAGAGTTCTATTTAAAAAAGGAGTGTTTGTACAGGTACTTCATAAATGATTACATGGATATAAATGATTAACAAAAAAAAAAAAAAAAAAAAAAAACAAGGCACTATACTGGGTCCTGCAACTGCTTAGCTCCTTGAAGAATTCCGTGATCTTGTTAGAATTCATAAAAAATAAGACGCCGCACACGAAGTCTGTATCTTTCAGTCTATATATTATTATGTGTTATTAACATATTCGCATTTCTGTACTCGTCATTCGATGATTACATGGATATAAATGATTAATAAAAAAACAATGCACTATACTGGGTCCTGCAACTGCATAGCTCCTTGAAGAATTGTGTGGATCTTTTTAGTATTCATATAAAAATAAGACGCCGCACATGAAATTTTAGTCTATATATTTTATTAACATACTCGTTTTTCTGTAGTGATCACTAGATCGGATTTTATACTTCAGTGATTTGTCTATGTTTCATGCTCTGGTCTCACCCTATTTTGTGTCATTCTTACAAATCTATCAATGAGCTGATTCCATTCATTTTTAAAGAGTGATCCATTTACAAAATAAAAGAAAAAGTTAAATGAGGCATTACTCCAAGCAAGAAGTTTTACTATGATGGTTGATAACTGCCATTTGGCAACGTCTCGTTCGGTCAATTCACCAACCTGTCCGCGAAGTCTGAAGTAAATACTGATCGGCCAAAAGGTTGCAAGGAAATATAGGCTCAAAGCCAGGAGGAGTTTTGTCGCGGCTAGATTTCGCTTTCTCCTAATTCTCAGTATGTCACTTGAAATTGATGTTTGTCCTATTTTCCTTGCTTGCATATGGAGCGCCACAACTATGTTAGTGTTACCAATAATTAACAAAGCCGATGGAATAAGTGCGTACGTCAACAGTACAACAATGCTCCAGGTCTTTCTATAAAAATATGCGTAGCTCTGCGACACAAAAGAGCACACGTAGCTTGGTTCGAGTGACCCGCGCACTGTAGAATTTGTCGCCGTTAAATTACCAACCCTGTCATTTGGAACTAGTGTACGACCAAACAGCGCATGCGAATTTAGCATGGCGAGCGTAGATACTGTTACAACTGAGATTATCAACACATTCTTAGATGTTATATAACGTGAAGATAGTGTTGGTAATTTTATCAGTAACAACCGTTCAATGGTCAATAGATCCAAGATCCATATTGAAAACCCCGCACATGTGTAAGGGAGCCAATACCTCAACCTGCATAAGAATTGAGAAATATCTTCAATTCTGTAACCCTTCACGCTGTGAATAGTACTCGGAAGAACATCTGACCACAAAATGATTAAATCTGATACAGCCAAAAACAACAGAAAGACAGACGTTGAGCGATGTCTCAGATTAGGCCTGGTTAGAATCGCTATGTTCAGTATATTCCCGACGGTTCCGATAACCAGTAGACAGAATGGCAGAGTTCTCCACAACCAGTAAGCCGTCAGACACTCCGGAAAATAATTAGGACTACAGTCTCCGAGATAAAACAGGTTAACTTCACTGATACTTAGCATTTTCGAAAATTCCTGTCACTATATATATGTCAAGTAAAATCCTACAGGTCCTGGAGAAGTAAATAAATGTGAGTCGCTTTCCAGTCAACTCGTTCTTACTGTAGAAAGAGGAACTTTGTTTGTGATCTTACAAGAAAATTGTCGCATTGAAGTTACCATGGAAACGCCACCAGCTAGATAGTTAGGAGAAGTAATCTCCTGATATTTTTTATTGAATATAAGTTGAACATTGCTTAATATTACTAATTAATTATATTAGTCCGCATGATAGTCTGAATAAAGAGCATACCGAGCACTTCATAAAGCTACCGAATACATGTAGAAACTAGTGTTTGTTGTTTTTGCATTTTCTATTAATGTTATAGATACTAATGTACAGAATACCAATCTTGTTTGTTTGTTTGTTCGTTTGTTCGTTTGTTCGTTTGTTCGTTCGTTTGTTTGTTTGTTTGTTTGTTTGTTTGTTTGTTTGTTTGTTTGTTTGTTTGTTTGTTTGTTTGTTTGTTTGTTTGTTTGTTTGTTTCACTGGTTCTTTTGACTTTTTTGTCAAATTTTCATTGAAGGGTATGATCTACCTCGACCGGGATTCGAATCCGTATCTCCGGGTTACAAGTCCAGCGCACTAACCTCTGGACCACGGCCGCGGCCCTACAAATCTTGAATAGTTTTATATACTCATAAATCTCAAAGTGACACTAAATTAAAATATGACATGACATAAATGCAAACTTAAATTCATCATAGTTCATAAATTGCAACATAGATCTAGCACAAAGTTAGAACTTAATACTGTCTATTTCACTTTGTAATATAAATGATATATATTTGTGTGCTATCGATATGGAACATAGAATAATAATGATTCATTGAAAGCAGGTGTTTAATTGATTTTGTAATTTATGTTTGATAACTACTCTTGGTTTAATGTCTGCCATCAGACGTGCTGACATTACCGACTATCACCAATGATTCTCATTAATTACCCAACAATTACACATTTTGGACACTTCTCTAATCTACATATATCATACCGTGGTCTCATGCCGTGAAATAGGGTAAACGACAAACAACAGACGCATGCCTGCAACAAGATGTGAAATATATATACAGAGAGATAATCAAATTGTTCATGGTCGCTTTAAAAGGGACTTTAAACTATAGTTATTTACAGAAGGAGTTTTATAAATTCATGATACGGAATAGCGGTCGTATTATTAGACCTTATAATCATTGACCTTTTAATTATTAAAATGATAAGGGTAGATGTTGGTTCATTAGAATAGCGGTCGTTTAGTCGGACCTTTTAATCATTAAAAAGATAAGAGAAAATGTTTGTACTTTAGAAAAGCGATCGTATTAGCGGGACGGTCGTAATAATGACCCGGTCGTTAGGTGGAACTTTGTCAAACCATTTTAACCAAACTTTATTTAGCAACATGTTTTTATGATTTCAAAATGTATGTATAATTCAACTGTGTCACATGTTGGTTATTTTTCAGTGGAGAATGGTGGGAAAATCGCTGTGTTCGATATCAATGGTAAAATAATATTTTAGCATCGCCTTTACTTTATCCAATGGAGGAAGATGCTATTAAGAGTATCGAAAACGAATCTCTGTTTGCAATTATTACACTCATTTTAAAAGCTTATGAAGTAAAAGCACGCTTGACACTTACGTCAATATTGACGTCACCTCTTATAACGACCACGTAACTTTGGACCGATTATCGATATTTTGTCTATATTTCAAATTGATTATTAGAATACCTCTGTACTGAGACCAATCTTTTATCGAAAGACCGATTATCGATATTTGTCTATATTTCAAATTGGTTATTAGAATACCTAAAGGGTGGCCTTTGTTCACAGGTTTGACTGTATTATCGTAATCTTTTAACGCCGTTTACAATCAATTAGCTAAACCAGACATCTATTTTTTTAAACAAGGACATCTTAATGTTCTCGTTGGAAATTAACCTGCGAACAAATTCTTACAGTGCATATAGGTCTTATTTTATTTATCCCTGTGAAGATATCGTCACCTGGCATAATTGTATTTAGAGAAGTCATTGGTGCTAAAAATTACTTACAATTATCATGCAAATTTTTTGACAGATGAAATTGGCGCAAAATTGACTACCGGTGGTCCCGGAGAAATATTGTTCGTAAAATGTGACGTAAGGGATGAGGATAATGTAAAGGTACACATTCAGATGATATATGATAGATGTGATTAAGTTCAATTCTTTTAAGTACAAAAGGCTTGAAAGGTAGAAGCTATTGAATATGTCTTTTAATCAAACGGAAGAAATGGTTTGATGGGAAATAAGTGATTCGACTGTACAAGAAACCTTTGTTGTATATCTATTCAACTCAATAGGAAGAGCCTTGAGTCTATGAACCTCGTTTTTGAGACATCGAATCATGGTCACAGTACATGGTCTCTGTGACGAGTTAGTTGACGTAGCATCCGACGCCATTCGTCATCCACTGCTGTTTTGAGTACAGTGCAACCTCTCCATAGCAACACCCTTTGGAAGATGTTGTTTTTGAGAGGTTGTTGCTCTAGAGAGGTTAGATAAATAGTTAAATCGTACAGTGAGAAAAATCATGCTGTTGTTGAAAGGAGGTTGTTGCTCAAGAGAGGACCGCTCTGGAAAGGTTGCACTGTAGTTTAGTGGAGAGGTTGGCAGTAACTGACAGATAACAAGATTACTACTGGTACAGAATGCAGGAACACTAAGTAGATTTTGTTTGTACACATGTATGGTCATTTAATATCAAATTGATGTTTCCTAAATTCATGTATAATCCTTTTCACGTCCTTTAGTCCAAACTTGTCATTATTTTGTTCTTGTATTTTATCTACATTCTCATTTCATATTATGATATGTCCTCCCTTTGGTTTTTCACACTGCTTGCTCTGTCATGACGGTATCCATTGTAACTAGGCAACAACGTTTCTTTCTAATCCTTTTTAGTCCGGTATCAACGCAGTTATCGAGAAGTTCGGAAAAATAAACTGTCTTATTAACAATGCAGGTTTACGTAAGTACTTTTACACATCGTCGGCTTATTTCTAGAACCCTGTAACTCGTTTTTTTGGCAATATTGAGATTGTCGTATTATTTTTTTTCGTCTCGATGAGCTCTTTACAATGATCATACTTACCTGCTTGTAAATCTACTCTAAATAGGGTTAATCCTAATTCCACAAACCCGTAGGGCCGCGGCCGTGGTCCAGTGGTTAGTGCGCTGGACTTGTAACCCGGAGATCCGGGTTCGAATCCCGGTCGCGGCAGGTCATACCCTTCGATGAAAATTTGACCAAAATGTCGATTTTCCTCCACATGTGGAGAAGTTACCGGCTCCTTGTGGAAGGGTTAGTTAGTACTGGTTAATATAGAGTCCAGGAAAACTGGTAAGGTGAATATAGCCGTATATAGCTGAAAAATTGTTGAAAAACGGCGTTAAACCCGAGTAACAATAAGTCACATAAAACAAAACTAACAAACACATAACTCACTTAAAATTATTGAAGTTCAAAACTTCAAATGTGATTTTCTCGAAATGGGAATACGGTTTTGTAGGAATAACCCGACAGCAGGCCGATTAAATATAGCATCTTTGAACAAAACATCATTTCCAAAACAGTATTAGATAAAGATTGAAGATACAAATCAATGCATCAAAATAATTACCTTTAAAGAATATATTACATTTTAATACATTTCTCTCGACTGAATTCTATATTTTTTCATTTCATACTATGATATTTATGTGTACATACGCCCTCTAATAAATAAGATAAGGCTAGAACTATTAAGTTATTTTTACGGTTACTCCACTTGAACAATAGCGTAGGTAGCTCACATTTTTTTTCTATTTTTGCCTTAACATATCTTTGATACTTTGAAGGCACAATTCGCCCCCAAATATTTTTTATGCTTTAGATTTGATATTAGAACCTTCAAGGATGGTACCAAAAACATAAGGCCTGAGACATAAAGTTTTCCATGGCCTTATAACGGGCAGTTTCTCATTGATCGCACAAATTATTTCAATAAATAACTTAGGAAAAACAAAATTATCTACTAAAATACTCCGTAATGTTGTTTGAGAAGAGTTCAATGTATTTACTAGTTAGATTGTCGCTTATGTCACTATAATGGGAGTTTCGATTAATGCAATAAAATATTTTACTTGATATATTGTTGTATTAACCCACTCTAATATTTAATAAGGACAAACTATATTGTCCGTCATGAGAAAGTAACCATTATAAAAATTCTTCTATTTTGGCCTAATATACTGACCTTTAACTTTTAATGGTATACATCAATTGTATGATCAATAATGGATAACAATAAACCATATCATGAAATGTTTCATTATTTTCAGAATTAAATTCATCTCGATTACTTACACTTTGTCTATTTTATATCAACATCACTTACTGGTTACTGTCTTATGATGACCAGTATATTACACGTAAGCAGAATAGAAGCATTACTTAAATACAGTCAAACCTGTGTTTGTAGCCATCTCCGAATAAAGACCACCCTGTGAATAAAGACCATTCTTTCAAACGCCGTTACTGATTATTTAGATTAAGCTGACCTCCCAATAAAGGCCATCTGAAAATAAAATAACATTTTGTCTTTCTCAAAAGCGGCCTTTGTTCACAGATTTGACTGTATAATGTTATACGATAAATGAGATTTCCATTATAATAAAAATATATTATAAGCGGCTTTCTGAGGTCGAGTGGTTGTAGTCTCTGACTAGTCATCACTAACCGTTCACTGCTGTGAGTTCAAATCCCATCCGGGACCAGACACATTTAGTGAACAGCTAGTTTACGTAAGGTCGGTGGTTCTACCAAGGGGGACGCCAGGGGCACCTCCACCGTTATAGATGGAAAAGTTGCCAAATGACCATGGTTGTTGGTATGACGTAAAAACTCATAAAATAATGTTTTATATAGAGTAGTTTTATAGATCCAGGTGGTAAGGACATAGACGATATGAGCATTGCAGAATTTGAAGGCATAATCAAGCTGAATCTTACGTCGTACTTTGCCATGAGTAAGGTATGCTAAAACTTCTCTGTAACATTTTTCAGTTAATGATTCCAAATATTGTTTCGTTTTTATGTGACATTGTCACTGGGTTTAAGCGCCATTTTTTACAATTCTTCAGTTATATACAGCAACCGGTTCACCTAACCAGTTTTCCTGGACTGTATTCCAACCAGTACTAACTTACCCTTCCACAAGGAGCCGACAACTTCACAATCGACTTTTTTGTCAAAGTTTCATAGAAGGGTATGACCTGCTGCGACCAGGATTTGAACCCTGATCCTCGGGTTACAGGTCCAACGCATTAACCATTGGACCACGGTCGCGGCCTTTCCAAAATATATCAAGCAATATTGTGGGTAACTTTGCAGTATAATTTGATATTTAACCGGCGTGTTATAATTAATTATCAATCACATATGAAAAACTTCTTAATGTTCTTGACGTTGTCTTAATGTGCAAGTTCTAAAAATCAAAGAACAGTTTTTCCCCACGCTACAGTTGACAAATGAAGCGACAGTGTTACAGAAAACTCTTCAATTCAAAAACCTGAATAAAATGTAAATTTTCACAAACGGAGTTAAATATGAAATATACCATTGCTTTCATCCTGAAATGAAGACTCTAAATATGTATTTGTGTATTTCAGTATGCATTACCACATCTCAGACAAACAAAGGGAAGCGTTATAAACATTTCAAGCATGTCTGGTGTCATTGGTGATCCTATGTGTCCTTCATACTGTGCTGCTAAGGTAATGTCGCTGTTATTTGGCATCATAATACGATTACTAATCAAGAGATAATTTCTCTCTATTAGGACATTCGGACTTCAGTTTTCATTCAAAATATACGCGCTGCTTATAGTGATGATTTGGAAAATCCTTAACAATTTTGACTGAAAGAGAAAAATGAACAAACCAATTGAAATTAAAACAAACACAATTGCCATGGCAATAGAGCGACGTCCCAAATAAAGCATCATAAAAACCTCCCGTTCCATCGGTGTTGTTGGCTTGTTCACAGGACAACACTAGAAATTTATACATTGTAATTTTGTAGCTTTGATTTTTCTCCGGGGCTAAGTGTGATGATGGGCCCTTAAATATAGTGTAAACCCCCCCCTGTAACTGCAACAGACCTTTCAAAGACGATTTTTCTTGGTGACTGCTTTTGTCCGCCGTATCCTTGTGGTCCTGTGTTTTGGGTGGGTTTTTGGTTGCGATATTTGGGTAGGTAGTATTTTGAGTATGGTGAGAGGTATTGTATTTTTAGGAACCCTTTTCTTATCTGTTTTCATTGTCATTTAATACTTGTTTTAGGCTGGTATTGCTGGACTTACCCGAGCTTTAGCAATAGATGAAGCCCCAAAAGGAGTTCGAGTTAACGCGTTAGTAAATTTCAGATATTTAGAATTTTTTATTTCAATTACAATGTACACGTTTATGCTAACAATGCTCTTTCCGTTTCTCTTTCTTCTTTTCCGTTTCTCCTTCTTCTTTCCGTTTCTCTTTCCTCTTTCCGTTCCTTTACCGCAAAATGAATTCACAGAAATTGCCTCTTGCAAAAGATGCCACCTTACTACACATACTTCATTGTCATTAATTAACCACCATAGCAAACAAAAACACGATTAGATCTATAGATGGTCATTTCTTTCAAAACGTAAATAAAAAAACAGCACACACATGCCTGGTGCAATCATGAAACCACGTAGACAAAGTACGTTAAAACGTTCAGTGCCACACTGCAACATATACAAATATACCTGTTTATCCTATCAACAATTAGGTCTTGAATGATCTTTTCCATTGCTGCATTTATTATTTAGACAGAAGTACACTGCGCTACCATGTCTAGTATTCTGTAATTCTCCCAAGACTTGACAAATGGATGTCTGACAAAGTTACTTTTCCTCCTATCCAATAAGCACCGGTTGGATTCTGTTAATTTCAGAATAGCCCCAGCAGGGATTTGGACTCCATTATGTGAGTCCATCATGAATGTTCAGAAAGATCCACAGAGATGGTATGAATTAAACTGCACTACAACGGTAAGTTATTCATTTATAAAGGTAGCTTTCACGTATCTTGAGTTCTTAGTTTTCATTTTGGTTCCAAACTCTTTTAGTCATTAAACGT
Source organism: Lutraria rhynchaena (assembly GCA_008271625.1). Lineage (NCBI taxonomy): Eukaryota > Metazoa > Mollusca > Bivalvia > Venerida > Mactridae > Lutraria > Lutraria rhynchaena. The sequence continues at coordinate 9,425,935 of VIBL01000001.1, read as the reverse complement.
TTTGTTTATTATTTGATAAAAAAACCAAAGTTGGCCAGTTGATCTATGTCAAACGATAGCGGATTAATATCGCAGGATGCAGCACTTTCAAAAACGAACAGAATTAGACAATAGATAAAAAAGCATTTCCATGACATTTATACATGAATGTCGTTGCAAAGTTGGAAAACATATTCAAGCATAGAATTTATTTATCTTTTAGCGAATTCAGTTCAATCACATTCATTCCCAAAAACAGATTAAGATTTTGATAATTGGAGGTCTGTATAGTATTATTTGATAACACTAATTGGTCTGTTAAGTGCATATCATGATATATCTATGCATATTGATATGGCATAGTATAGAATAAAACACAAAACAGGCGACTGAATAATATTACAGGCGACTGGAATTATTTTTGATAAATCACTTTCTCACTGAGCACCCGTTGTGATATTTATTTCTAATTCTGTAATGCACTAAAGACTAAACTGCGAGTCTATGAGTGGTAGGATCGAAGCTTTATCAATAGCTCATCTTGATACCTTGACTGAATAGTTAACATCCATAGACAATAGTGCAATATTTCTGATTCATAAGGTGAAAGTTTCTTTTGACAGTATAGTACAAGAGAACCTTTCTAATCAGAACTTGTTCGGACCGAAAAAATGTTCGGATTAGAGATGTTTTCGGAATACAAAGGTTATGAATTATACATTTTTGAGCATTAGGTAGATGATAAAATGTATCGGGACCGGCTGACGTGTTCGTTTTAGAGAAGATTCCGGATTGGACGTTCGACTGCACATTGTTTCGATTTGCTAAGTTATGGCCTTGTGTAATTAATTTCTTATTTTCAGCAATTAAACAGAATGGGAGAACCGAGAGAGATAGGTCTTGCAGCCCTGTTTCTCGCTGTAGATGCTACATTTACCACAGGAACGGAACTCAATTGTTCTGGTGGATCAGAAATCGGTTATGGAGTTAAAGGACACGAAATGGTTTGACTGGGTTCCACACTGTCGGATAACAGATTCACAATTTCATGATACATGTTTTATATTAAATCTGGTGGAATAAGTTGGTGTTATATTGTTAAACACCTAGCGAGTCCAGTCGGCAAAGTCCAGCTCTGCTCAGATTTAAAAAGCTTACATTCAGCCTAAGTCAACTGAACATCTATGAAATTTAAAATTAACAGAACTATATTCTTACTATTATAATGTTTTACTTCACAATTCATACAATATATTGTGTGTATGTATAAATAAATACGTAATCATTCTGGACGACTTAGAATCGTAATTTGGGATATTTAAGGCCAAAACCAAGGTCATATCCTCCAGTGCAACCAAGTTCTTGTCCAGTCGTAAAAGTCGCGTCAAAGCCCAAAAAGACACACGCTAAACCCATCTCACGAACCGTCCCAAGTCTACCCAGAGCCTTAAACAAAAAATCCAAATCACTTTAAAAACATTGGAAATTGAATTTATCTAAAAGAACTCGTCATAAATTTCAACAAAGACGGCTTACTATTAAATGTACACATATCATTTCCAGAAAAGTTTTCGGTGCAGTTCACACTACTCTATATTTTGTTATCGAAATGCTTTTATATAATAATCTTATGAACAAAGAGCAATAAAAACATAACATTCTATAACATAATAATAATAATTACAACAACGATGATGATAATGATATACTTTTTATCTTTTGTGGGTAACGCATTACGAATAATAATACATAATGTAATATTTCTTATCGTACATTTGGCTCTCAGTATGAATTAATATACTAGTGTTACATAATTCATTATACAAAATATGTATGTATACACAAAATATCAGGCAAACATGAACGAAAAAATTAACACTCCTTAAGCCAAACATGTAACCAACAAAAAGCCCTGAAAAGCCTATCTTGCAGAGCACTATATGTTGGCATTTGAAGAATGAAAGTTTTCGGATTTCCCATATCAGTAGAACAAGTTTAAGAAATTAAAAATATATACAGTGCAACCTCTCCTGAGCAGCCCTCTCTTGAGCAACAAATTCCCTTCAAGAACAGCATGGTTTTTCCCACTGTACGATTTAACTTCTCTAGACCTTAACCTTAATTTAACCTCTCTAGAGCAACAACCTCTCAACAACAACATAATTTTGCTTTTCCGAAAGGATGTTGCTTTGTTAACATTACAAACTTACATGACATGCTTTTATCTGTTCCGTTGATTCTTCGCCCCAGGAGGAATGCATCAAAGGTGTGTCTACGGAACCCGGAGCTAAGCTAAAACATAACGTACATGTTTAATGTAAGTCATAGACTAAAACTTTTTAATGTAAATCGTAGACTAAAATACACTGTCCATGTTTAATGTAAATCATAGACTAAAATACACTGTCCATGTTTAATGTAAATCACAGACTAAATGCAATGTCAATGTTTAATGTAAATTATAGAAAAGTTAAGAATTCAGCATCATCTAAGTGACCAATGAAAACCTACAGAATCTTGTTGTAAATCATCATGTATCATACCGAATAGAAACATACACTAGTGCACCCGTTTAACGGCTGTTTTTGAAATTTATTTCTTAAAATAATTTACAGTGTCCAATGAAATCAGTTAACTAGCCATAAAATACTAATTATTCGCTTAATATTGTCGAAGTTTTTCTTTCGAATGTATGCATGACAAGAATGGAATTGTTTGGCTGCACTTACGAGTTGACTCGTACTCCGTTTTCGGCCTCATCAACAGCCAATGAAATAGTCAAACCAGACACACCACCCTGATAAGTAAAGATGTATAGAATAATTGTCACAATCCTAACTTAAATACCAAACTCCTTAACCCTTTTTCTCATAATACCGCATTTCATTGCTTTTTAAAACATTTTGAAAAAAGAAGCCATTGCTCGTAATGAGTAGGCTAATGGCTTCTTTTGCCACAATGTTTTCCAATCTGTAAGAGAGAAATAACCCATTTTTTTTAAAAATAAATTGATGTTTTGTATATTAGCTTTGAATTTTGAAGAGCCCAAAATATGCTTATGCGGCAAAGGGTTAATTAAAGTTGCCAAGAGACACTCGCTACAGGTCACATTCATTGCCATGATTAAGTTTGTTCTGGTATAGGCAAGTATGTACGTGATTTTTAATTCACCATCACTCGCTCTTACAAATCAACAAAATATATCAATTAAATACAATGGTTTATTCACAGTCTGAGTTCCATTAACATTAAATGTGTATACTTCGTCCTGTTTTTTATTGGCGGTTTAAGGCAATAATACATAACCATCAGTTTACTCTTTCTTGCAAGTCAAACCTGAACAAAGGGTATCTTCGGGAAAGACAAAATGTGGCCTTTATTCGGAGGTCAGTTTTGTTCTAAATAATTAGTGATGGTTTTTCAAAGAATTGCCTTCATTCACAGGGTGTTCTTTATTCGGAGGTTTGGCTGTATTGTTATTTAGATATTAGGGTTTTAATTCGGTATGTTATCAGATTCTAACCTTTGCAGCATTGTACGTACAAGCGTTCTTTGTTCCTGTTGTTTTCCCATAAGTAGACATATTCACAATTGAACCTTTAGTCTCCCTCAGATGTGGTAGCGTGTACTGAAACATGGTATCTCGGTTTTAAAAACGGGGACCAACCTGACAAACAGTTTCTTAAGTATTCAATTCAATTACAGTCGGGAGCATCGTGGTCTAGAGGTAGAGCGTCCGACCTCTGATCCGAAGGTCCTGAGTTCGAATCCCGGCTTCGATGGGTTTCGTTCATGAACTTCACAAACCCATTTATCGGACACAGTACTGGTGTAGTGTCCAGGAAGCGGACTCGATCGTGATTAACATAAACAAAATTGTATGTTTTGCAATCCAGCTAAAATAATTTAGTATATACTAACTACATTCGACGTTTGATACGACGTCAAAATCCTAACGAGAGAAGCTCACACGCATATACGTATTGTAAATTAAGCATCACTCAAGGCCAGTCTGTTACCTTGCATGTCATAAAGATACTCATTAAATCCAATTGTAGTATTTCATTAAAGCTTTCCACCGATATATCGTCTATTTTATTTGGACCTTGATCTAAAATTATAACAATATGTTAAGGGTTGTGTTGTATTTGTATAAATGCACAGTTCAAAGTTTCCGCTTGCATGGCTAATATTTAACATTTAATTGAATCTAATCATTTCCGGAGAAACTCTTTATTTTAATCCATATTCGCGACGGGCAGTTGAGCTACCAGAGTCAGACACCGCGTACTCAATAATTATTCATGACAGACGCGGCTCGTTAGAATTCAGTGTCGTTTCACAAGGCTTTTGATCTGACAAATTACATTATTACATATACCGCAAGACATACCATTATTCCTCTGATTGCCATTTACCTCTGTATTAACTTTTTAAACTGACATTTTCTATAGAGATTGGTTAGTTATAATTCATTATATCAAAAAAGATATTGTATGACAGTAAATGCCACTGTGTCATGTGACATTATATCTCATATCAGGCGTATACAGCAGTACAAGTAAAATGATCCAAGTATACTTCTGGTGAGATTTATAATCGTTAATATTCAGACTACTTTCAAGTCTATTACTTTGATTCATTTGCAAAATAATTTATTTGTATCAAAGCATGTACGGTTGATAGAGAAGCTCGGTGTCCAAGCGAGTTACAATTTAAACAAAAGATACAATGCAACCTCTCCAAAGCAACACCCTTTGGGAGAAGCAAAAATATGTTGTTGTTGAGAGGTTGTTGCTCTAGACAGGTTAAATTGATTGGTAAATCATACAGTGGGAAAAATCATGCTGTTGTTGAAGGAAGGTTGTTGCTCAAGTGAGGGTCGTTCTGGAGAGGTTGCACTGTATTACATCCATGGTATTCCTCCTCATCTCTGATTTACTTGTGAAAGAAAAGGTCAGCCATCCAATAGGTGGACAAGTTAGTATTCATAAACATTTGGTTAGGTAAACTTTCCAGCTTACGTAACAAAATGATAAAAGCATTATACACCGTTGGAACAAAGATGCTCAATTACAATTAATTATAGAAACGTAAGTAATCATATCGTACATCCTCCGGCGTTGTTCACCAGACAATCTATATGCCCAAGGCGCCTGACAATCTCTTCAATGGTGTTCTGAAAACAAGTTATTTATTATCTCCTTATCAAACTTCAAATAACAATTTATGATCAAATTCGTTTTGCTGAATTACAGTGTATTCTACGTGATTATTCATTCTCGTTTTTTGCAATTCTTCAGCAAAATATTTTGGAAACATTTTCTTTGCGCTCAAGTGGTTGTAATTATAATTAGTAGGGGGCCGTTTGTGAGCTGTGTTTTGTTTATTTTTTAATCAAGCATCTGTTGATTGGAGCATGTTCAGTTTACCTTGACTTCCTCTTCTATTGTCACATCACAATGCATATATATGATTTCACCAACCCCTGTATCTTTCATTGCAGCACCAACCTCGTCTAGAAACATTAAATTAAAACTTGAGACGGACACGTAGATGGCGATATCATAGCCCAGTAATATATGTCAGATGCAGGTACCATGTTTAAAATGCTTGCTGTAACATTTGAAACTTTCCTCAGTCCAAAGATGTGAGACAGATATGGATAAATGTATTGAAAAATATAATAAAATATTCCAATTAACCGTCACTTCAAAATAAAAACGTGCCGAAACTCAAAGACTACATAGCCATCATGGCAAACTCCAACACAGACACAACCAAACACAAAATAGAACATAGTAGTTGAAATTCTGTGATTTTGTACATTACCTTGGATGTCCAACACGACAACTGTTGCTCCTTGTTCCTCTGTAATGTGAAAGTCAAAGTATTGATAGTATGAAGTTAGTTAAGAGTGATATGGTCGCTCGTGTTTATTAGGACACCTTTCTTTATTCAAATACTCCATGTTGACCAATATATTCACCAAACAGAGATGTTTTAATGTATCTGGTAAAAGTGTTTCATCTTTCTGCATGTTCCCCGTATCTTATATTCACATTTATTATATTATGAGAAAAAATGCAAAACAAAAAATAAGTGTATATTACCAGTACTCATATTACTTGCTGCATGTGTACTGAAACGTAAAACGTGATACATACAGTAAAAACCTCTGAAAATCGGACCTTTCCGGACTGGGCAAAAAGTCCGGTTTTCTGAGAATTCCGGTTTTCAGAGAACTACTGATTATTGAAGATAAACATAGGGGACATGAAAAATGATTCGATTTTCAGAGAAGTCCGGTTTTCAGAGAGTCCGGTTTTCGGGGTTTTTATTGTACTATGTACTTATATACTGTTATTTTATTGTCAGTCATAAACTATATATTTCATCTGTTTCCATAAATAAACGTTAACTCACCGAACACATCAACAATTCCTCTGCCAATACCTTGCACTCCGCCTGTTACGATGACAACTTTACCCTTTAGACGCCCCTCGTATGTTTTTCCTGACATATTTCCTTGAATTCCAATTACATGAACATTTAAGACTTTTATTAAATGCTTTGCAAGCATCTTCACAGATATTGTGTTGTTTCATACAAATAAATGATACAAATTTTAGAAAACAAAAATAATTGGTAGTGGTAATAAAGATTAGTAATAATGATTTGGTTGACTTTCAACGTCGGTATATGACAGGTTTAAAATCATGACAAACAGAATAAAACACTAATAACAACTAGACGAGTTAGTTCTTGAAGTACATATCACGGTTCATGTAGTTAACACAGTTGATTGTGAATTCAATTTTTATAAAATCTATTTTTATAAAAAAAAATTAGAAATGCTTACCTTTGTATCTGACGACCTTGTGTATGGAAAACTTTTAGCAAAACAAGATAACCCTTCACACATGGCACTGAATTAGAGACATTTATCTCACGACGTTTTGTGTTAAAAATGTAAAATCAAACTTACATGTCGAAATTAAACAAAGCTGGAGTATATTAATTCTTACGCTTAATCAACGCCGCAAATTTAAATTCATTGATAATTGATGTGTTTTGCAGTATCATGGATCAAAACAGAGAAAGATCATTGGCTACAGCTCAGTGCAAACCTAAGGAAAATTTCAGGCATTACCCACCGTCACAAATTTAGCAATTTGAGCTATTCCGTTAGATTATCCGTGAGCTGCAAATGGGTTGGGGTAAAAGTCCACTATAGTTTTAATTTCACACTAATTTATTGATTTGTATCTTTTGATATTTATTCGGTCAACTTTTGACAAAGCTAGTACGGTACGATAAGATGCTAACCTAAAGAGGTAAACAATCCTGCAAATGTTTTAACTAGAGAACGTATATATCACGTATCATACAGTGTTCTTCATAATATCTGTTACGATTACAAATTATCATAAACAAACATACGACAAATAACACAGTCATGTCATTCGTTATTTCGAAAGAGAAAAGATACAGTTTTGTAGAGTTTACAAATATACGAGAAAATGTCATGACGTCATTCATGACGTCACATAAACAAATTGTTTTTCCAAGATGGCGCTGTCCAAAGAGCAGTGCACCGAAAATGTAAGAATTTATCATGACAGTTATTCTCTATAAAAACAGTGATCAGTTCAATGCAAAATTATACCATTAGCATGAGAAACTCTGAGATGCGCGCGCACAGAACAGTTAAAAGAGTTGAGCAGTCAGAATCAGTTATTGACCGACCCCATAGCAATGCCGGCCGCACAAGCGTGAGTGTAAAGCAGAATAGTAATGTCGACTAACTTTGGCATCAATGTACACAAAGAGCATGATTTTTCCAATTCGTAGAACTAGTATAATATGGTAAACAGTACTGAGCCCATTTCATTGATATATTTTAGCTACGATTGCAATTATTTTATTCATTTTAATTAGTATCTTGCAACTGGTATACATTTCAAGCACTTATCTTTAACGGTTGTTGACTGTAGATCTTCAAACCAATGAGTAGGATAACACACTTTTTTATTCATAAACAAGGGGGTAACATGATTTTTAGTCTTAAAGGCTGCTATCCTAGCTTACACATGTCTGTGGAAATGGTTCCTTGGCTTTTCAAGAAATATCCGTTCGATTGGTTAGTGTAAAGGTCACTTGAAATAGATAGAGAGATTGACTGGGTGAAATTGACCCAAATACACATTATCTCCGTTATCAAATACATGCCTGCGAAGCAAGGGCTACGCATATTTATTCTGCTGGGCCGCTCCAACGACATAAGAAGATTCCACTAAAGTACGGCCCGTCCTGGACAAATTGTGTGGCTATATAATTGAAGGGGAGAATGGAATAGATCAAAACAGTTAATGGTAAATGGTTGATGATTAAATTACACAATAGAAATACTATACATGTCTGCCTGATAAAAGTATATAAATGAATATGATGTATGTCAACCACTATCAATCCTGTTAGAACCGAAGTGTCTTAACAAGATGGAAGGAAAATGTCTTGGTATGGAGGTAGTCTGATTATCAATTAAATATAGAGAAAATATATGAATTTCAATAAATACTATTTCGCGAGCAGTATTTTTAGTTAATGACTGTAAGAAGGTACGACAAAACGTGTGGAAGTTCCATTATAATGTAAACCACACAAATTGTACATCTAACAGCTTTGTGAATATTTTGTCCTTTTGGAATGTATTCATTGACTGAATGTAGGAAAATACAAAATAAAATATCCAATTCTTACACCATTAATGATGATGATCTCAGCCATTTTTCGTCACTGATTATTTTGAACAAACTGACCTTCGAATAAAAGCCAACTCTCAAAAAAGGCTACATTTTGTCTTTCCCAAGGCCAAGGGTGGCCTTTGTTCACAGATTTGACCGTAATTACATAATGAGAGTTCATATGATGTTCTTATTCAAGATGCTTTTACATAGTCTATGTAAAAAATCCCAATATTTACCATATTACACACTACTTAATTTTCATACTCGATCAACATAGTCTTTTTGGAATATTTTGTGAACACGACTGTCATTTATTTTATTAGATACTTTACAGAAGATGTTTTGTTTTTATGTGGCTTAATATCACCGGGGTTTAACGCTGTTTTCAACAATTTTTCTGCTATATACGGCGACCGGTTCACCTAACCAGTTTTCCTGGACTGTATACTAACCAGTACTAACTTACCCTTCCGCAACTCCTCCACATATGGAGGAAAATCGACATTTTTGTCGAATTTTCATAGAAGGGTATGACCTGCCGCGACCGAAATTCGAACCCGGATCTCCCGGTTACAAGTCCGGCGCACTAACCACTGGACCACAGCCGCGGCCTTACTGTACAGATGAGGCGTATAATGTCACACTGTAAGCTTCGCTCATTATAAAATATTATGACATGTTACATATTATCAATAAGTATCAATTAAAATAATGGATTGTCTTAATTGTTTTATCGTGTCGTGTCACGTATTTTTAAAATTTTTGAAAATCTAGGTGACCGATTATAAAAGTTGTCCAGTTTATACTCAATTAACATATGTACAACAAAAAGTTATCAGATTGTTGATTCATTCCGAATCCACAAGAATTATTACTATTTTCACTATTGTTATTTTTCGATTCGTTGTTTCTTCATTTTTATGTGCTTATTCACATAATTGATATCAATAAATATATTAAAAAACCAACTTCCAAAATCTGAGCATACAACTTTTAAATGCCAACGCCTTGATTTCATCTTTTTCTGTCGCATTACAACGTGCAAATATAATCTCCCTACATCTTAGCCATCAATTTGTCAAAAAGGAAATACAGCGCAACCTCTCCAGAGTGGCCCTCTCTTGAGCAACAACCTCCCTTTAACAACAGCATGTTTTTTCCTACTGTACGATTTAACTACATGTATTAATTTATTCTCTCTAGAGCATAAACCTCTCAACAACAACATAATTTTGTTTCTACCAAAGGGTGTTGCTTTGGAGAGGTTGCAATGTAAGTGTCACGCTTTGGTATAACAGAATCACCTCTAAGATCATCAGTTATTATATGAAGTAGATCCTCTCTCTCGATCTCTGTCTATATATGTAGAACTCCTCACTGTAACATTTTTTTCATTTTCGTTCTGGTTCTCCTACATTTTAACCTGTAAGCTTAATATTGTGACTACATCACCATGGAGATCAATTATTTAATAATAAGGCCGTTTGCTAGTCTCTAAAATGTCAACATTTCGAGGTTTGATTGTACATACATCATTTGCGTGCGCGAATGAAGGATACAATACAATTAAATCATTCTTTATAGTACGTCTTTGCCTTGGATATTACTAATAATCACAATTTTTGCCTCTTGTTCCTCTAAATTGGACGAGAAAGTGATACGATATTTGTTGATACGAAACAATAATTTGTAATATGAACTACTACGTGGCATTCATTCGATCACTGAATATAGCCTTCGACGACAACTGTTTGCTCGAAAACAATTACAGACTGAAATCGCCAGTTTTCTGTACTTTTCTATTGAACTATGTGGTTGATACCTCAGTTCATTCTACAATGAAATATACCGTAGCCGAATAACCTAACAAAGAACCCACCAAATACTTCAGCTATCCTTTAACTAATACCTTGAGTACTATCAGTTACTGTGCCATCTTTAGTCCTCAGACGACCATCTTGATTTTGCTCAGTCATGTCAGATTTCCCTAACGACAGAAAATGGAAAGTATTTTCTTATCGCGTTTCAAAATATTACAGTTACTAAAGATTATTGCAGTCCACAAGCTACCCAAACATACCAGCATCCAATCTGAGGAAGTTTTGTGGTTATTTGGGTCCTTTCTATTGAACTCAAGTAGCTATTGTTTATTCTGCTCATTCAGTAGTCACTGTGTATACCACTGCCTCACCCAGATTTCCCTGCGCCGTTGCTGACTACGCCAAAGCGTGGGTTCTCCACGATCGCCGACTTCTGCCTCACTGAATTTGGGCATATGCGAACCTTACGACCACAGAGCAATCTACTCAGGCAAAGATCAAGCAGTGTTGGAATTGGTTGAGCTGGTCCAGTAGAGATCATGTATGGATAGGTCAAGATGATCGAATAGTATTTGCAGTGTTTGTCGGGTTTACGTGGTTAATGATTCGTGAATGGTCCTGTTGAGTTCGTGCCCTAACGTGTAGCGGCCGGGAAAAAGTCGTATACCAGCCTCTTCAAGTAGATGGTCAAACTTGGTCGAGAAGTTTGGGTGATTGACACTATTAAGTTGATCTGACTGGAAGGAGAATCAAAGAAATCTAGGCAAAATCTGGCCGATTATGCACACATATAGAAGTTGGAAATACAAACCTTACCTTAACAGTTTATTCCATTCACTTTCAGCAATCTGAAACCTTCGACAAATAACTATCTATGTTTACGTTTCTTTTCAGTGTATGGATTGGCGACATTTCCAACTTTATCAGCAGAGGAAAACCCACGGCGTACACATGGGTAGAACCATCGACCTTACACAAGCTAGTAAGACAGCTTATTCGTATGTGATATTTGCCTGGTTCCAGGGATTAGTCAGTGAAGATAACCAATTTTTATGTACTGTATACTAACCAGTACTAACTTACCCTTCCACAAGGAGCCGGCAATTTCTCTACATATGGAGGAAAATCGACATTTTGTCAAATTTTCATAGAAGGGTATGACCTGCCAATGTAAGGATTTGAACCCTGATCGCCGGGTTACAAGTCCAGTGCACTAACCACTGGATCATTGTCGCGGCTTTAATGAATTATGATTGAAATATTGTTTGACCTAATTTTTTTCAGTGGAATATTTGCTTATCTAAATATTGCTACGTGCATGTACTTGTGTGAGTGTGTATGTAGATATGAACAGCTATAATATGCTGAGCAGACCAACTTCCCGCTAAAGGCTTTACCTTTTACTGACCCTTGACGGACGGACAGACGGATGAACAGTCTGACATAGAGTGTTACAATATTACTCAGCAGTTGGCTAAGAATTAAAATATGTAATAAGTGATAAGCCGGACAGCTAAATGTTTTATGAGATTTATTCGCAGTAGACTGCACAAACAAATTAAATATAACAATGCATTAAAATCAAATAACAGTTCGTCGTATAAAGGTCGATAAAATATATGAAGGTGTCAGTGGTACAAATTAATTAACAATTTTAATTTAGGTTCAAGTTGAATTCTTTTGAAATTTGTCTGACAAACTCAAGGTTAAAGTTTCAATACTCCAAAAGATTAATATTCAAGTAACTACACCAAACAAATCTCAAATAGCAAATACGCTAAATTATTACTCAACACAACTAAAATATATATATAAGAATATTTCATTAACCAAAAATCATAAAGATTAAACCTAACCTAATGTTGATGCACTGCTGAGCGATTTCTAAATATTATGAATATCTTTTTATAACGTCAACCTTAAACACTTCATAAAATTTTGGAAGATTGGAAATACAAACAAACAAACAAACAAACAAAAATGGAGTCAAATTCGGGGTTCAAACACCTCAAACAGTTCAAACACAGAAGTATCTATAATAATCTTAAATTACATTTAATGACTAATATCACAAATACAAATAATTACTTAAATGTATGTAAATTGTTTCAAGATAAATATATAGTTAATATGTTCAAAAGAACTACTCTAAATACGATTGAAAATTCAAACAATTCACAAAAGTTGCCTCAATATACTACAATAATTATTTACCATCAGTTAGTGCGCTTAGTATATTCAAGGACTAATGATGTGATAAGTATGATGACGTCATAGTTCATATGTAGTAAATCAAAATGGCTGACATTATACACATAACCAAATATAGTGTGACTATAATAAAGAATAGAAATACTGCAGAAACTATGGCGTTACAAAACTGGTAAGTGTACCAGTAATAAAGTACTTTTATATACAGAATAATGATCAGCAACTGAATATCGAACATGACAGATACGTATTTAAGAAATAATTATGATGAAGTGAAGTGGGTGGCGGTAGGCTAGAACACTACACTATTGTTATGATATCTACTTTAAAAAGGTAATTTGGGATCTTTGATTCCAAACCCCAGGTTGAATCCGCCTGTGCATGTGAGCTCGTGTCCTGTGGTGAAGGTTGCATCAAAGCCCAAGAAGACACAGATTAAACCTATCTCACGAGGAGTTCCGAATCTTTTCAGCGCCTGGAAAGTAATGAAAATAAAAAGAAGTTATAGCGACTCTATGTCTTGTGTTCTCCACTACATTTATATATTATGATCTAATACGTTATTACTGTTGCAGTCAATTAAAATGTATAGAGCTACATTGTATTTACTTCAGTTGGTAAATGTTGAACAAGGGGCATAATTACTACAAAGGTAATAAGACTACACTAAATCGTATCTTTCAAAAAAAGTATTCAAAAGTTATTTAGTCAAATGTTTTTTAGATGCTTAAATAGTAAATAATCATGAAATCACTTGCAGACCTTTTATTTGCCTTTTACGAGGATGAAAAACTTACATGACAGGAAGTAAGGGCCTTCACATTTTCCGCATCATAGGATGAATATATTAATGGCGTATCTATTGTGCCCGGGGCCACACTGAAATTACAAATGTCAGTGTAACCAAGATAAGTATATTGAAACTTCACGAAATATTTGACATATCGATATAAAGAGGGATGTTTTACATTTGTCAGATCAAATTTGTTTTTATTGTGTTACAACTTTCATGCTCGTTGCCGTGATAAACACATGACTGAAAGATTACGTATATGGAAATAAAAAAATCACTCACGTGAATGTAAAGTTAAACTGTTTCTTTTGATAAAGAATAAAAAGCAACTATGATTTTTTCATATGAAGAAAATAGAAAAATCATTTTATCCGATATCGCCAAAACGAGGCTCGACTGTAATAAATCACTATTCGAAATCGCTTATTACTAGACAAATAAGCATGAGTTGAAATCAATAGTAAGCGATTTGAAACGTGGAAAAGAACTGGTGTGACTTACGAGTTAACTCGCACTCCATTCTCAGCCTCATCCGCGGCCAGTGCTACGGTAAACCCCGATACGCCACCCTAAAATTAGGAACATCGATGTTTTAGATGAAAAAGAAATTCTGAAATTTAATCGAGCTTATCCGATCAGGAGCGATAGGATTGTTTTCTACTTTACAAGCTTTACACTAGATAAACATACATGTATTTCTAAATAACGACATAGTATTAGTTATGTTTGAGTATAGCAGAACACGGTTCTGCAAGCAGACAACAAGCAGATAGGAAGTTTTGAAACACAGTACAACCTCTCCAAAGCAACACCCTTTGGGAGAGGCAAAATTATGTTGTTGTTGAGAGGTTTTCGCTTTAGAGAGGTTATTTTAATAGTTAAATCATACAGTGGGAAAAATCATGCCGTTGTTGAAGGAAGATTGGTGCTCAAGAGAAGGCCGCTCTAAAGAGGTTGCACTGTAGAAGGATCGGAATAGGAATACCTTTGCTGCTGCGTATGTACACGAGTTCTTCATTCCAGAATTCTTTGACTGTGATGAAATATTCACAATCGAACCTTTAGTCTTCCGTAGATGAGGCAATGAATACTTAAATATGAAACATCATAACTACAATAAGATGAACGTGATAACCCAAATGGCTTTTTGTTGATATGAGCTTTCCCCTTTCATATGTGAGGTGAATTTTGTATTTTATTTGGGGTTTTATTTCCGTTCAAAATAAGCTATTTCGGATAAACCGACAAACAGTTAAGCTCATAATCTTTCCTGGATATATCTACCAGCAAATACCTTGTTCTCCGCGAAGAACTGCAAATTTCAACACGATCACCTCAGAGAATATTTGACGCATCTAGAGCTCAAACTAACGAACCAGTTGACCTATTGCTATACATGAGCGCTAAATACATGTATACCTTTTCTTTGTAAGACAGGTAATACAGAGGCACCCAGCAAATTGTAATGTTTACTTGACTTAAAGTTATCCGTGGTCACCAACTGTATTTCTTAAAGCACTTGAACTGAAGCTATTACAGAGAAAATTTAAAAATGTAGTACAGTAAAACCCTTTAAAAACCGGACTCCTGAAAAACGGAATTCGCTTAAAATCAGACGATTTTTCAGGTCCCGTTTTCTTTTCTCTTCTATAATCAATAATTCTCCGAAAACAGGAATTCTAAGAAAACTGGACTTTTGGCCCAGTCCGGATGGGGTCCGGTTTTCAGGGGTTTTGCTGTATTAGTGTGAATCTGTTACAAATTACACCTTTGAAACATGTTTAACACTAAATACCGATTGAAACAAATAAGTCCCTTACAACACAACAAAATTAATAATGCAGTTCAATATATTCATATGCATACCTTACTAGCCATAAAGGTACTCAATAAATCCAGTTCCAGAAGTTTTGTGAAATCCTCTACTGTTAAGTCGTCTATCTTATGCGGCCCCGGGACTGTTCATACAAAAACGATTGTGATTAGTATAAATCAGAGGTCAAATCTACCTCACCTATCGTGCTGAATTGCAATAGAATGTTTTACAAGTATTCATTTAGTATCTCCTTTGTTTTTTAAGAAGAAATCATACCTCCCTTTCCTCTTATAAAACTTACAAAGCGCCTACTTTTTTATGTTCAGCAGATTTCTCCGCTCTATGTGTATTGTTAATCAATGGACCCAAATGTTGGTCTTTGTTTCATTGCCAAGCACTGTGCAACCATTTGTCAAATCGGAATGGGAACATGTACATCATGTGTTTCAAAAATTAATTTAGCAATGTCCGCAGTAAGTGGCTACCTATTAACTGTTAATTGACATCGCTTGGCGTATTTTCAGTACTTGTCTCTATTTCACATGATTTAGGTCTAATTTGGGTCATTCATGCAAGGCTTATATAACAGTTTCTTCCTCTGATTCTGATACCGATAATGTATATGATAACCTGATAGGAGTAACAGGTTGAATATGACTACATGCGAGCAGTATTGTCCATTATCTGTCGTTTTTTGAAATGATTTATTTAATTGAATACTACAAAATTAAATAAATATCAAAGACTTACACCATCCAACATTGTTTACCAAACAATCAATACGTCCCAGACGCTTGACGATCTCTTGAATAGTACTCTAAAAATATCATTTTAAACAAATGACCACATTTCAAACATGTGATATTTCCGAAGACTAAAAGACATCCGTTATGTAAAAGAACTTCATTTTCTATGTTAATGAAAATCTGATCTAATCATTCATAAAATGATTTACGTAGTCTTCTGGCATGTAGAAAATTCCAAGATAGTATATTCTCCGTTTCAAGACACAAACAAAATTAAATTTAATAAATCGTTCATAATCCAGTAAAAGCAGTCCTACATGTAGCAGATTTTTATTTGTACTAGTTTCATTAAGCTGAGATTGACAAACATGAAACGAATGCAGGTGTTGTCGTTGTTTTTTTTATTTTTTTATATGTATTAAGAAAACCAGTCGTAAATGAAATGTACAAAACTAGGAGACAATTCTACAGGACATATTTTTACATTCAAAGTATTTTTACATTCAAACACTCACCTTGATTTCATCTTCTTTCCTCATATCACAATGCATGTATATAATCTCCCCAACGCCTGTTCCTTTAATGGCTGCACCAACTTCATCTAAAACCCAATTTAAATCGTTAATTATTACTGAAAAGGCGAATATAAGTTTGCCTTCAAACTATCGAAGGTTTCTGTTAGTAGAGTGTTTGGTTTGTTAATGAATGATTTTTCAGCTACGTACGGCGGTCAATCTGTTTTGGTAAGCTCGCTTCCTACATATTTAACCTTTTCGTATCTCACCATTGTCGTATAGCAGCTTTTCTTAATTTTCTGTTTTATTCGATGCATGAAACAAATGGAGAAGACAAATGACGGCGAAAGAAAAATATGTGCCACTCTCTGGTTTTACAGCCTCGGCATTTTAATCATCAAGTCCTAAGCAATACTTACTGATCTAACCTAACAGTGTGACTTTTAAGATGCAAAGCTCTATGCAATATTCAGTAGTGCAAAATACAATAGAACCTCTCTAAGTCGCTATCTGAACAGTTCACACAATACATGTATTCAGTTTACATTGTATTCACATTTTAACTTGATAATGAGGCCAACTCAACATCATCACAACGCCCCATCGTTTTTGGACCAAGTTGATTTTTTTGTGTATCATAACTCGACAATGTGATTGCTAAAATATTCAGACCATCCATTGATAACCAAGGAGTTCTTATTGTATGTTTATACTGTCAGTGGATACAATAAGATACTGTACATACTGACTTCGTCTTACCTTGGATATCAAGAATCACGACTGTTGCGCCTTGTTCCTCTGTAATAAGGCAGAAAACAATACAATTTTTATAAAATATAAATATTGTAGATGAAAAGTTAGACAATTACATTAGTAATGAACACAATCCCGGAGAGCTCTTTGTTCTAAGACATTCACAGAATTCCGTCTTCATTTTGAACGATAGGAATTAGTTATCCGATAAAACAAAATTAAATATTCATACAAACAACTCACCAAAAACTTCAGCGACTCCTTTACCAATACCTTGAGCACCACCAGTTACTATGACAACTTTATTCTTTAAACGAGCTCCTTGATTCTGTTCAGCCATTGTTATATCAAACGCCCCTGCTGACAGAAAAATATTTTCATACCGCATCTCAAATATATTTTAATTTAAATTACTTCTATGTTAATCATTATACTCCTTTTGCAAATACAGCCATATTACGAACTGACAAAGGTATACCAAAATTTCAAGTAAATGCATTTTCGAATGAATGCATTTTTTATTTCAAGATTTATTGTAATTATTGTGATGTTTATTTTATAGATCAATGTTGTCATATTATTTACTATTTAAAAGCCATATATACCCTATAAATACGTTTGATATACATTGTGTTAACAACTACATGAGAGGTTTACAAGGCATATGTATAATAAAATGAAAGCTCAACATAATTCATCAGTTCGCATAACGGCATGGAATGCTATTTTAAATGAAAAAAAAATAAATACGGACGACCGGGGATAATATACAGGGCTACCCAATAAAAGGAGTCTGAAAAAAATGCATCTCCATGAAAGTTTGTTCATTCTATCCATACAAAATAATATACTCCAAATAAAAACCAGATAAACAGATATCGTATCATTCAGTAAATGAATACATGAAGTTATTTAACAAGTAGTTCATATACGTCTGTGGTTAACCACATATCTAACATATAGATCTAAATTGCACATTTTGAAAAAAAGCATGTTATATCGTGAAATGTGTTCTGTTACTTCATTCATTTTGAGACACTATAGTTCCAAAACAGAAGTGTATTTAAACCAGTACACGTTAAAATACAATATCAGTGTACAAAATCATTACACTGGACCAAACGTTCGACCAGCTTTTATCCATTTCTTTCAAATAATTATGTATAAACCAGAGTCAGTAATTTCTATTTTCGCTATCTTGGCCCTGATACTATATATAAAACAGTTGTTTCTCACTTACGTTAAGCATATATCATTTCTATCAACCACTTTAGTGATGTTTTCTTAACAACAGCTCCTAAAATGTTCCCTTATTTATTTAAATCTTACGAACTAAAACATCGATGTAAAAAGGAGGATAATGTGACTTGTAAACAAGGCATAGGAACCATAATATGCCAACTGCATCTATTTTTTCCAAGGTTCAAACCCTAGACGATTTTTTAATGCAGTAACATTTGGTCTATCCTCTATAATTATGTCCTACATGTATGTCAGTGACATTTTCCATCATCCTTGCGCAATTTTACAGGGGTCAACAATCAAAGTTTATTTCGTTCCACAGGCATGATGATAACACTAGCGATTGTCACACCGTTTCCTTTATCTTGTGGCACACATTTGGTGAACGCATATCGATCGATGTTTTATATCTGTGGACGAACTATCTACTAGTACAGCGGACCTATTTATTTAACCTTTGGCTTGATGATAATAGAGAAGTCTTTACCTCTCCTTCAGCATTAAGCTTATGTTTTAACTTTACTGAATTTAAAATGGTACATGCATTTGATATGTGTATAAAGGTAGCTTCTTGCTGCCAACCAGATTAACTCGATCAAACCCAATCAAGCGATCAGGGGATGGTAGGAGTAGCCGGGTAGCTCTACCTAGCTCGGCATCGGGTTCCCGCTCAATTCTTTAGCATATCAAAGAAATTTTTCGAAAAGCCAATCGCTCGAGATAATTGATCGAGTAGAGGTCGAATTGGTCGGAAAGCAATCATGCAGATATCTAGATTTGGTCGGTAAAAAGGAGTATGGTTCAATACCTAGTCATTCCGAACTCTGCTTGAATTATACCCAATCGCTTTCCGATAAACAAGACCCTTATTCAATATTTTGTCCAAATGGACTCGGGTGCAACCCGACTGCGCCTGATCACTTCCCAATTGCTACTGAACTGACGATCTATTGTAAAGAAAAGCCAGGCCACATCATCGTTCAAGTTGCGAGTAGAGAACGGCTTCTCCAGTTTCCCGTTATCAGGAAATGTTTGTTGTTCGTGTTAGTGTAGCGGGGTCTGACAGACCAAATTTGCTTTCCTCTAGACTGGTTCTGATTTGTTAAGGAGCCGAGCATTGGATGCAATTCAAATAGCACCTACACTGATCCAGACTAATAGTCTGCCTCGATTAGTGTCAGTCGTATTTTGGCGAGGAATCCTTTATAGTTTTAGACCCTAGAGCTAAATTCCTGCGGATTCTTTGTCCTCACAGGCTTGCCATCAAGTAGTGCCCAACTGGTATAAGGGACGTCGTCCCACGTGGTTTGGAAGTCATAGGCAATCTCTTGTTAATGCTCACGAGATACTATTAGCAGCATTTCTTAGAATAATACTGTATAACAGCTTTCAAAACTCTTGGAAAGCTCTTGGAGCTTATGATGTTTTATCCACTCAGAACGATTGTATCAGCTGTGTATACGAGGCACCAGTTGTGAGATAACGATTGAGAAACTGACATTGCTTTCTTCTTTGGATGAAGAGGTTGCGTTTGTAATTATCTGAAGTTAACGTCCTGTTTCAAAATTCTGGGTGTTATATACGCGAACTCTCATTCCCCTTAAAGCTCCACCACAGTATCGACCCTGCTCCCCTATATTGTCTGTACATAACCTCTATGGCCATGGTATGAGCAGGTCGATCTGAACAGATCAAGATCAGGTAGAGATCGAGTGGTTGGTTGAGCTGGTTGCGTATACGTCGAAATGTTCGAGGAGAGGACGAAGAGGTTGAAGCCATGAACGAGTGTGGTCGTGTGGTGGGTCGTATAAGAACGAGTAAAACCGAGTACAAGCCCCAATAAGCAGTTCGTTGAACTTGGTCGGGAAATTCGGGAGATCGGGACGACCGAGTAGATCTGATTGGCAGTGGGAACCTACCTTTAGTAGTATTAGAATTTAGATATGAAAGTGATTTCTAGAAAGAAATACATACAAAACACACAAGGCCATACAGAAAATGAAGGATAACAAAGTCTCCTGGAGGATACCGCCTTGAAGCGGTCTGTAGCAAAGATACATGGGATTAAACTACTTTAAGGGCCCAAACTAAAAATTACCTCAACGGAAAACACAAAATAAAGTTATATCAAAAAATGATTAACATATACATAAACAAACACACAAAAATACAAAATACACTACAATCAAGAGCAAACATAAAGAACAGGTTGGTTGTTCTTGTCTTCCCAAGCTTATAACTAAAGTAACGAAATTATACGATGCGAAATAAATGTTATGTACCAACAGTGTCATTGGAAAGCGTTCAAAATTATATTTTGGATAAAACATACAAGTATTCGAGAATTTTACAGAAGCTGAAACAAAACAAAAGAGAACCAGTGCGACCATGACCAAAGGCAAAACAAAAATAATAACATGTCCCCGTTCCCTTAAAGGAATCATTAAGAAATAACTATGCAACCCTTCAGGGCCTTTGATCGCCATGAAAAAACGTTTCGAAAACGATTGACTAGGCCTAGATTAAATACCAAACATATTGCACGCTACAAAATAGCTATTCTATATCGTCTGAGGATAAGATTTGCAATAAGTTTAGCAAACGGTATGTTAAATTCATTATTAAATACAAGCATGCAAGTTAGTAAATAACCAACTCCGCAGAATTCTGGTTCAGAAATTCCTTAATTTTTGAAAGATATTATATAGCAATTGTATTTACTAACGAGATTAGTTTAACGATAAAGAAACTTACAAACTGTTATACGGAATTCATTATTTCTTTAACCTCACTTAAGTAATTTTTGGTAAGAATTATCGTTCAGTAAATTCATGACTACATTCTCTTGTTAAGCGAATGACGTGAGAAATATAAGCGCAATAAGGCTACGAGGGACATCGTCATTCAGATATGGAAAATTAACAATATCCAGAAAAAGACCATCTCTTTTATCGTGTATTTTTGGAAATATTTAATCGTACATAATGCTCAGGTATAGATCTAAAAATGCGTGTTGGTCTGTCTGGGTCATTAATTTTGTGTTCCTTTGTGAAAAATATCTTTGTGTACAGATGCGCCTCAATGACACCAGCTTGGATTTTTTCAACAGATATGTTCTGCATGTATTCATTTTCGTTTGAAAAAATAGAGAAAAAGGTCAGCAATAAGTGGTTTAGCATCCATTGGAATATCAATATCTTGTTTATATTCTATAAACCGACAACAAATCGTCATTCAAAGAAACATGTGTGCTGCAATCAGATAGATGTTGCATACAAAAATCGCTAATTAATTAATTATTTAAAAAATGCTAAAAATCATAAAACGCTTACGTTAAATCTTCCGACTATTTGCTCCGCTCTCAACAAACGATCTAAAACCTTTGGTGAATAACAATCACAATGACAAGGTTCAAGTTGACACATATCCACCAGCAGTGATACTGTTTTGGTGAATGCAGGTCAGTCCCGTGTGTTTATCGTTTAAACACACTCACGCATCAGTACCAAAAAGAGATGACGACACTTAATCAAAAAACGTTTGACTTATTATTTATGTATATTTCATTTTTTTTCTAGTGACTTGCAGGCCCACCGGGCCGGGTGTACTTATGCATTTCTTCCTATTTGTTAAATAGTTGTAACTTGATTATTGCGCATGTCATTTTAATAAAAACATTACTTTTTATATTATATATTATATATTATGATGATTATTGGTATTGTTCTATATTTTGATGCTTTGAATTAGAAGTGTATAAGACATTATTAATTCTTTTTATTTAATAAGTATGAATGGAAGTTATTTTGTCAAGTTTTGAGATTTGTACAACATTATATTTCAGTTTTATAATCAATAAATTATTCTTAGCGAATTGTTTTTCGCACTAAGAATATAAAAAATAAACCTTTTTGATTAGTTTTTTTCAGAGGACATTCTAATTTTAACGCCGTTTATTTCATACACGTGCTAGTATCTGTACTAGTATTATTATGATGAAGATTGTCATCAATATTATTGCATAAGTGATTGTTGAAATTGAAATCAATCGACGCTATGTAACCAGGGATTTCCTGACGCAGGTTTCTTGCGTCCCTGACGCGATATTCAGCTGCGGGACTCGCATTGAGAGTGACCACCGCGTCCTCGGGACCCCTTCCGACTCGGAATATGCCCTTGACATTTTCTGTGTGGTACCTCCAAATATCCCAAGGGACCCCTAAAATGTTGGAGATTGAAGTCCCGTGGACCTACGGGTGAAAAATCTTAGGGAAAACCCAGGTAACTGTTCAGAAAAAAAAACTCTATAAAAAGATCTCTATTCAATAATTTCATACCCAAGACTGTTGTAGGCAACATCATATTAACTTTTCAACAACGCAAGTACGGTCGACACGTGATTATCAGCGTAATTTTGAAGGCTGGTTTTACAATTTAGGTCTTACGTACCATTGTGTGCTCGTCTAATTTAGAATTCATGCAGATATGTTATCACATATGTTATTACTGATTTGTTACACAGGCTAACTACAAACAATACCCTTCAGGGACAATTTTACAATAATATCGTTTTTCCTAATACGTGGAGAAGTTACCGACTCCTCGTGGAAGGGTAAGTTAGAACTGGTTAGTATACAGTCCAAGAAAACTTGTTAGGTGAACCGGTCGCCGTATATAACTGAAAAATTGTTGAAATTGTTGACGGCGTAAAACCCCAGTAACAGTAACAATACGCAACAATTAGAATACATGTGTAATTAATTTATATTGTTTTTTATTGTTTTCTGTATTCATGGTAACTCACTTCCATGGCAGATTTTTGTAATACAGGGTCGCAGAATTTCAAATTATGTAACTATTGTGTCTTTTTATGCAAACTTATTAAGAATTATATCACAAATCAATTTGAACATATTTATGACATTTTGTTCTTTTTTAACCTTTCCAAATTCATAAATCCGTATAACTGTCCAGGTCAGTGGTCGTTAAAGACTATAAAAATCCTATAAACCTTTTAGAAATACTGTATTACACTCAACGAAACCTCCAAAGCCCGTTGGTTTCTCTTTGCTTTTACAAATTAGAAATGGTAGTTTCAACTTATAGCAGTCATATACTCGTATTTAAAGATATATTACTCAAACTTTGCTAAAGGTCACACTCGGTTCATCTAATGTTTTACCTCCAGTGTTCGCGTAAATAAAAATATCTAAATTACATTAAGGCTATACTAGCCAGTTGTCAATACGCGTATCGAGTTTTGATGAAAAAGACGGTGGTATTGAACGAGAAACACGGGAAAAGGCGTCCATGAAAACCATGCGTTGAATGAAAAGAGCACGCGAACAGTACTATTTACTTTATTAACAGATAATAAAGTTTAAATACATTGGTCTTTATACTACTACACATTCAAATACATTGATGTCATTGCCCCTTTACTGATATATTTATCAGTGAACAAACAAACGTAACCCAAATTGATGTTTTCTCAAAGATAGTTAGTCTCTTGAATGAAGCGATGTCTAGAGCATGAGTTTTTTGTCCTGTGTTTTGCAAAATGACCATCACACCTTAAATATATATACGTTTATTATTGTACTTACATAAATCTTGGATGACTGTCTGTGCTGACAGAACGAAGGAATGGTGACACCGTAGTTGTTGAATATTTGATATTATGTATACCTAAAGATATATGTGCAGATGGGAGGGGGTAAAAGCGTAACCTATAACCATTTGAAAGGGTCAACTTCCATGCGTTCCTGATGATTCATCCATATTTCGACTACTCACTATGATATGCAAAGCTGGCATAAAAATATACAACTTTCTTTGCCTGAGTTTAGTGGGTTAGAACTGGTTAGTATACTCCCTACGATTTCGTCGTAGTATCTACGGATTTTAATACGAAATTCTGCAATACGGACACGAGAGACGAAAAACTACGAATTTTCCAATGGAAAAATTTCCGCCGATATCGGTAAATTAGTTCGTTTTTTAGTCATGACTATTTTTTCATAGCGAAGGGAGACAACGCGTACTCTCTTAAATGCTATTAATACGTGTTGTCTCCCTTCGGTTTAAAGACGCTTTTACAATTACAGCGCGGTAGACGCTTATTGAAAAACCTTTGCGGGTACCCGGATGCGATGCTAAAAATGGCATCAACACGAAAGTAAACCGATGAATTCGAATGTGTCGTTAAAAATGTTAGTTACTTATTTTGTGATTTATGAGGAATGTAAAATTTGTAAAATAAAACTACTGACACTGAAAATTACTGATAAATGGCTCCAAACCTACTGACAGGCTTGGAATGGGGTAAACAGGTCTGAAACCCAGTGAAAATGAGTTTAGTTGGGTCGGATAACGATATCTACCTCGTGCCACAGGCATGCTGATAACTCTGGGAATTATTTTGCAGCTAAATTATGCTGGATGCATACATAACATAGAGATCGAAGCGAACAAAACGTCGAGTCAATCTTTAAAACATTATTTTGCATATCCCAGAATTGTAAATATGACATTTGAGGACGATGAAACCGCTTGGTTTATGCCAAATATAACAGAAACAACGTCTATATTGTATAGAAAACATCAAAATATCGGAGTAATATACAATATTTATCTCGTACGGAATACTTGCTGTTGATTGGTCGAGCCGGGTCACATTCTGACCTGATATTTTCCTTATTAGGTCAGTAGCAATTCATATCCAGTCAGTAATCATATTTTCAAAATAAGAATGACTGAGGTGGCATAAAAGTTTGGTAAATTGATTTATGAATGGTACTCGGTAAGATAAATTTGTTACATGACTTCTTACTGACCCGATACCGTGTGATACAGGGTCGGTGAATTAATATTGGACTCGAGCGATAGCTTTCACCCGGTATTTATTTACGGACCCTGTATCACACCGTATCGGGTCAGTAAGAAGCCACGTAAGTATGCTGGCCGTCATAAGAAAGTAACCAGTTAGTGATGTTAGTATAAAATAGACAAAGCGCAAGTAATCGAGATGAATTTAATACTGGAAATAGCTGAAACATTTTATGATATTATTTATTGTGATCCATTATAAACCATTAAATTGCTGTATACCATTAAAATTTCAAGGTCAGTATATTGGGCCAAAATAGAAGAAATCTTTTGATGGTTACTTACTAATGACGGCCAGTATAATTATATGAACTGTCGGCATAATTTGTGCGCTAAGAGGTTTAATGAGTTACTCATCTAACCTTTACTTCTCACGTGGAAATAAATGATAATAGCAATAAACTTCTGTTCCTACCAAAGTATCATTACCTTGTAGCAGCTCTACTGGTTTGAGCAATGAAAAAATATATAAATGTGCGCATAATTAGCGCTAGAACAAGCCTATAACATATTATTAATCAAAGATTTCTGAATGCAGCTGGACCGATTTTGCTTAAGTAACAACCAGGTGTATAACGGACATGTACAAAGTGCATGACCTATGGTATCATAACAGTATCATTAGGTCATGGTACAAGCTATTCGGCTGCGTGCACCCAACCAGTGGATAAAGGCCATTCTTTGAAAAGCCGTCACTGATTATTTAGAATGAACTGACCTCCAAATAAAGGTCATCTGTCAATAAAGGACACATTTTTCTTTCTCTATGGTGGCTTTGTTCACAGGTTTTACTGTACTTCAAACAAACGATGACAACAATGGAGAAAGTCAGATTTAATATTATTAAGTGGATGTGACCTTGTACTGGATCACAATCAAACGACGTATTTATTAATGTCACCATGAACTTATGAACTGCAAAAACATCCCTGACCACTGGAGGACCTCATAAGTGACCGGGGTAACTAAACAATTATCAAAGCTTGCAGATCGCTTGTATTTAGCGGAGAAAATAGACGTGGAAATATTGTAGGTAAGCGTTTTTTTTACTAACGTTTAAAGTTGCAACCGTGGTCCAGTGGTTAGTGCACCGGGCTTATTATTCGGTGTGATCATTTACAAAGAAATGTTTTTAACTCGGAAGTGTTTGAGAAGCAGTTAGAAACTATTTTCCGTATTCTACCTGCAGCGACGTTTGTTATAACAATGGCTGAACAGAACCAAGCTGCTCGTCTAAAGAATAAAGTTGTCATAGTAACCGGCGGTGCGCAAGGTATTGGTAAGGGAATCGCTGAAGTGTTTGGTAAGTTCTTCGTTTAGTATATATTTAATTTGGTTTTATTGTAATATACATACATTCCTAATTTACAGTGGCCGCGACTGTGGTTCAGTGTTTAGTGCGCTGGACTCGTAACCCTGCAGTCCGGGTTCAAATCCCGGTCGCGGCAGGTCATACCCTTCTACGAAAATTTGACAAAAATGTCGATTTTCCTCCATGATGCCAGTTCCTTGAGGAAGGGTAAGTTAGTACTGGTTAGAATTATAGCCCAGGAAACCGCCGAATATAACTGAAAAATTGTGACAATGTCAGTGAAAAACAAACAAAAAACAGTGAACTGAAATGTCCACCCGTCAATTAAAACTAGTCATAAGTATAAGAAAATACGATTTGCAATCTGTCTTAGAACAAACTTTAGGCTTTATTTGTTTATTGATTAACGTATTGATAGTAAAATACAAATATGCATCATAGTTACTACAATAATCTGACGTAAGAACTTATTCCGTTTTATATCCTCATTTTCGCATACTTTTCTGCCTTATTACAGAGGAACAAGGTGCAACAGTTGTGATTCTGGATATCCAAGGTAAGATAAAGCATATGCAGGGTTAGTATGTATTATCACCGGTTTAAATGAAATTACTATAAATACAATGAATATAGCCTTATTTAGGCTATTTCGGAGACCATTATATGGTTTTAATACTGAGATAGTCTCATTATCGTGTTGTTATATAGATATATTTTTGTAAATCTGTCGGCACATGATTGGTCTTTATAATGGTGTGGCCTTAACGTCGATGATGCCTTACTTTCATGTTAAAATATACCTAGAGGAGTTTTTTTTGAAAACAGATAAGAAAATAGTGGTCGTCGTAATGTGTTGTACATTTTAAAGCGGTGACTAATAGAGATTATTACTTGTGCTGAATAGAGGTGAAACGATTCAAAAAATTTCGATTCGATTCGATTTCGATTTTTCATCCCACGATTCAATTTTTCGATTCGATTTCGATTTTTCATCCCACGATTCAATTTTTCGATTCGATTTTCGATTTTAAAAGGAATTAAATAGGACAAGAATAAAATAGCTATCCCACTAGTTTACGATGGAATGTATTTTCTTAAATACTGTAAACAATGGAACAAACGAAACATAAAACTTGTGAATAGGAAAAACTGAAACAGTAAAGAGCCTGACGACACGAGAAGAATGCTGATCTCGTTAGATTTCAGTCATTTTGACTCGCATACTACGGAAAATGAAAGTAGGTATTACCAAAAAAAAAATCGAATCGAAATTGCCGTCATTGAATCGAATCGAATCGAATCGAGCATGAAAAATCGCGGTTCGCAATGGATCGCGATTAATCGTTTCACCTCTAGTGCTGAATATTGTACAGTATTTTGCCCGGCTATCCACCTTACTTTATCGTTAAAATTCACTCAATTACAACATACAGCAGAGCTTATGAATGCTGATCTAAAAGCCAATGATGTTATACTAGAGAGAGACTCACATATTTCTTTGTACTTAAATGATGAGATGTATTAATTTTAGACGAGTGTTTGTACATGATATGAAAGTTTACTATGACCGACTGACCGCCGTATATATTTGAAACATCGCTGATAAACGAGGTTAACTTATGACAAACAGAAATTTCAAGCAAATAGTTGAATTTTTAAGCAAAACTTAAATTCACCTATTTAGTACTACTAGTAACTAATCGGGTTAAAATGTGGTTTAAGATGAAGTTGGTGCTGCCATTAAAGGAACTGGCGTTGGGGAGATTATATATATGCATTGTGATATGAGGAAAGAAGATGAAATCAAGGTGGGTGTTTGAATATAAAAATATTTTGAATGTAACAATATGTCCTGTAGAATTGTCTCCTAGTTTTTTTGTATACTGAATTTATGATATACAGTGCAACCTCTCCAAAGCAACACCCTTTATCTTTATTATACCTTTACCCTTTATCAACACCATATTATGCTGTTGTTGAGAGGTTGTCGATCTAGAGAGGTTGAATTAATTGTTAAATCGTACAATGGGAAAAATCATGCTGTTGCTGGCGGGAGGTTGTTGTTCCAGGGAGGGTCGCTCTGGATAGGATGCACTGTACATGTATTCATCTACTTTCATTTAACCATGCCTAAAACATCCGTTTTATATGAGTAAAACATGGTCTTTGAAGAATTTTAAATCATCAGAGAAAAAAAAATGAAATCAAGATAAAAGCACAGGCAGTTGTAACGGAAATTGAATGTAAAATTGTAATACACCAGCATTAGTATCAGAGTAAAATATCAGTGTTACGGGGCTAAATGTATGTATGTTATATAAATGTTTCAATTTTACCATCACCGGCCCGTCTACCGTGGGTAAGTGCTAGCTTTGAATTTTTCTGTGTACATTAAATAAATAATGTTTATAATAACAGTAAAATTAAGCAACACCGACATTAACAATCAGTCCATAAAACGTCGTCTAGTTTGAACTCATCACTTGTTTAAAACATCAGAAACTAAAAGCAATGTAGACCTACAAAAATTCTCATTATAAATTATGAGTAAATTAATCATTTTTATTTTACTTGTGTCATGTGCATGTGTAAACAGAGGGTGTACTGATGTCATTAAGTTTTTTCCTGCGTGCCTGAAGACTAAATGAATAACTCTGTAAAAATTACGTTTGTAGTGCAACCTCTCCAAAGCAACACCCATTGGCTGTAGCCAAATTATGTTGTTGTTGAGAGGTTGTTGCTCTAGAGAGGATCGCTCCGGAGAGATTGCACTGTACTTTATTATAATCTTTGATAAATTACTTTCACATTAAAAGAGTTTTCTTTAAATAACGGGAAAATCCTTAGTCTGAAATCCAGGCTCTTGAAGAAACCGATCATTTTCAGAATGCAATTGGTGAGATCGTCAAGCGTCTTGGACGGATTGATTGTTTGGTGAACAATGTTGGATGGTGTAAGTGTTGAATATTTTATTTTGTATTTTGCTTTGATCTATCAAATTAGATATTTTAAAACAGCAAAAGTGTGCAAAACCGTTCGCTACATGGCGCTTCGTTAACATATGAAACCGTAACAACGCTTTTTGTGGCGAACCCAAGATAACATTCATGTTACTATTACGTCCTAATTACTGAAAGTTATGAACTAATATGATGTTCGTATAAAATATATTTAACCCCTGATTTGATTTCAGCTTAAACTAAAATCTTAAAAGATTATCTTATCTAGTGTCAGTATCAGCAACAGATGGTGTAACTATGGTAATAACATTGTATGAATGACCTCTAGGATACCTAAATCTTGGTAACCAATGAAAATATGGGATATATGTCATGTGACGCCAATTGATTTAAGTAACAGCTATACATTTGTGGTGGACATTTATCACTTCACAAGCCGCGATCGTGGTCCAGTGATCAGTGAGCTGGACTTCAAATCCGGCAATCCGGGTTCAAATCCGGGTTGCGCAGGTCATATCCTTCTATGAAAATTTGACAAATATGTCGATTTTCTTCCATATGAGGGGGAGATGTTGCCGGCTCCTTGTGGAAGGGTAAGCTAGTATTGGTTAGGAAATAGCCCAGGAAAACTGGTTAGGTGAACTGGCCACCGTATATAACTGAAAAATTGTTGAAAACGGCGTTAATCTCAGTGACATAAGTCACATAAAAACGAACAGGACTTCAGAACATAAAAACATCAGCTCACATAAAACACATGAAATACGTTTCTTGTTTGATATGGAGACAAACCCCAATTCCCATTTAGCAAATGCTCACAAAATACATACAAAACGAAGGTATTAGTACTAACCTATGACAGCGCTTTATCAATCAACCATTAACTTTCAGCAAATAATAAAGCTTAAGCTTCTTCTCTGGGGTTTATCGTCGCCCCAACAATCATGATTATTTGGCGACTTTCCCAGCTTTAACATTTGGGGAAAGGACAATCCCGGGCGTACACATGGGAAGGACAGCCGCCTCCCCGCATGTGAAATTTGTCTGGTCCCGGGTGAGAGTGGTAGTGAATACAAGTCAGAGACCCGAACCACTCGGCTACGGATACCCCTGAGACACTGTGAAAGTGGTGTGTGGTGTAAAGTTAGCACGGTGTATTCTTCAAAATTTTTCAAAACAGTGCAAAGTCTCCAAAGCAACACCCTTTGTTGCTATTGATAGGCTGTTGCATTAGAGAGGTCAAATTAACATTTAAACTTTCAGTGGGAAAATCACGCTGCTGTTGAAGGGAGGTTGTTGCTCAAGAGAGGGCCGCTCTGGAGAGGTTGCACTGTACTAAGTAAATTCCGTCTATCGGACAATCAGAAAGATGATCAAAGTAGGTTTGACCTTTTATATGCACTAATAACAGTTCTTTGTTGTATTAACAGATCAGGGTCCATGTAAAATAGACGACTTGACTGTTGAGGGCTTCATGAAACTTCTGGAACTGGATATACTTAGTACTTTCACGACCAGTAAGGTAAATATTTATTGAATTACAATATAGCATAAATGTAGGGCTTTAAGGGAAATATTTAAGTAAAATTTGAAATGAGTGTTACTCGTGTTTTGGAGGGTAAAAAATGTGTAATGTACTCACGCTAAATGCTTTATTTTGGTGTCTTCTCTATAATAGTCCCACTCAAAGTGCTTGAAGAAATACTTTTCAGTGTTCCCACTCATGTAAAACCTTGCGTAAATCCCGCTATGAAATCGGAAATCACGCAACATATTTTGATCTAGTGCGAGATCGCACGCGCACGAATATGTTTATGGACGAATCGCCGATTTTCTGGAAACGCCCATTACGATGTATGCGTATAAGTATGTTTGTTTTAAAAAATGTCCATACCCCCCAAAATACTTCTCTTACCCCCAGATTTCAGACCTAAGTGGTAAACTTACCCCCAATTTCAGAAGTGAGTGGAAACACTGCTTTTGAGTTGAGCAGTTGATACAATTAAGGCAATTAAATACATTAGAATGTGCTGTGTGTGTCTGTATTATTCCCCTTATTTAGAAATCCAATATTTCTCGGCACTCAACTCTCGCTCTCTGTGATGATTTGGTTAAGGACATTGATTCTATGACAATTATTCACTCCCTGCAGATCAAACTAGTGGGAAAGTTGGCAGATATTTTCGAGAAAAAGATAAGTACAGTCAAACCTGTGTTTGCAGTCACCTCTGAATAAAGACCACCCTGCGAATATAGTCCATTCTTTGAACTGTCACAGATTATTTAGAACAAACTGACACCAGAATAAAGGTCATCTGTCAATAAAGGCCACATTTTGTCTTTCTCAAGGGTGGCCTTTGTTCACAGGTTTGATTGTACTCGTTCAGATAAATAAGCTTCGCCCATTTATCCAACTGGAGCTTATTTATCTACAATTCAAACGTGTAAAGCTGGATTATGCTGAGCAGAATCATGATGGTCGGAAAATGCAAAGTGGCGCGCGTTAAGTAAGAAAGTGTTTTGTTCTGCCGGCGTTCACACAAACAATGAATATCCTACATATCAGGATCAACACATGGTATTGCCACTCAGAGAAAAAAACAGCAAACATTTTATAGTCTAACAAATGTATTTTGTTGAAATACGTGTTTACATTGTTACATCGGCAAACTGGATTCACAAAATGTACCTCTGGAGTATACAAAAGAAGAAATACAAACGTATTTTGTCCGAAAACAAATTGTTCAACTCAGATCAGCATTGCTGGATTTTTGGCAACGAATAGCCTCCATAAGGAACCGCTTTTGGTTATCACATACCTCATTCTGTTGTGGAAATGTTCTATATTTTAGTATTCACTGCCTCATCTACGGAAGACTAAAGGTTCTATTGTGAATATTTCATCCGGGGTTAAGAATTCTGGAATGAAGAATGGTTGTACATACTGTGCAGCAAAGGTATTTCTATCTATAACCATAAATTTCCCTATTTTGTATCTGATTTTTGTTAAATCCCAATACAGTGTCCTACATCACGTGACATTTTTGTTTAAATCCAATACAGTGTGCCTACATCACGTGACATTTTTGTAAGGCGGCAAGCAAATTTTATCAACAAACCGCTCCATTCGAAATCCTCAACTTCAAGTTATTTATTTCTTTATCAAATATAATCAAATAAGGTAGCGAATAAAGTGCGAACTATAAGTGTAATGTAATGTTGTTTTTTTTTCGATAGACAAACAGTTTTTGCCCGAAAACGGGAAAGCTGTATTTTTCTGCAAAATTTTGTTCGGCAAAATACAGTTTTCCCGTTTTCTGGCGAAAACTGTTCCTCTATCGAAAAAAACGAGAGGTTTGTTGATAAACTTTGCTTGCCGTATTGCCTAAAATGACGTCAAAGTCACATGATATGGGCACACTGTAACATGCCAATGGATAATTCAATATGTTTCATCGCACGTTTATTTTCCTAAGCGCTGTACTATTATCATACGTTGTCCGACTTTTTTACATGAGTTCCATGAGTTGTACTTAGGCTCCTGACACACTGACATCTGCCGTGTTGTCTGGTGTTTTGTATAGAGTGGAACACGGCTATAGCGAACTCTGATACAGTAAAGATCATGTGTGTTATTTATTCACCCTAACGAACATAGCTTTCTTTATTTCATTGTTATGGATACAGTGAAATATGAATAAAATGAAGTCATTGTTCGGGTCCCGGGAATTTCACTATAACCGTGCTCTACTGTATATTTTTAGGTTTAGTTTATAATGCATTGTTTGAAATACACACGTTGGTTCACTAAGCTCTAAAACTTTATCTCGTCTATACTATTTAGTGAAATACGGATACAATGAAATAATTATTCGGGTCCCCTGGAGTTCTCTATAACCGTGTTCTGCTGTACTCAAACGTACTTGTAGTGTAAATTCTAACGAAAACTGACTTTTAATGTAATTAGTATATACATATTTGACTTATTTTTTTTTATTTTATTTTTTTTTGTTTTTTTTTTTGTTGTTGTTGTTTATTTGTGGTTTTTTGTTGTTGTTGTTGTTGTTGTTTGCTTTTCATCTAAGTTTTAATCTACTTTTAGGGTGGCGTATCGGGGTTTACCAAAGGATTGGCCATTGATGAGGCAGAGCACGGAGTACGAGTTAACTCGTAAGTCACTCTAGTTCTGATAAACCTGTATGTGTCTACAGACCTGTATTTCAAGCCCTACTTGATTACTGTGGTGTCATCGCACGCACTAATCTGCGCGAATTTATGAGTGCACTAACATTCATGAGATCTCGTGATATTTTAATGGTCTTTGAACTAAAACTGAATTCAAGATCGCGCGAAAAGTATTCATGCCAGAGGAATTGAGCGATACCACAGTGTACATATAATTTTATATACATGTAATGTATGCGTGGTATTTGAAGTATGTGGTCCCTAACTGTTATCCATTACCGTTAAGGCTCATTAAAACGATGTTCCATAAATGGCGTTTCCGTTTTCTTCATACGGAATAGGAGTGTCCCATGTCTGTCCTCTTATTCAATATTAAAAGAATTGGTACAACTCTGTATTCAAAGAATTGGTACAACTCTGTATTCAAAGAATTGGTACAACTCTGTATTCAAAGAATTGGTACAACTTTGTATTCAAAGAATTGGTACAACTCTGTATTCAAAGAATTGATACAACTTTGTATTCAAAGAATTGGTACAACTTTGTTTTCAAAGAATTGGTACAACTTTGTATTCAAAGAATTGGTACAACTTTGTATTCAAAGAATTTGTACAACTCTGTATTCAAAGAATTGGTACAACTTTGTAATCATGCGTTTGTCCTTTGGTATTGTTGTTGTCGTTCTTAATGTTGTTGTTGTTTCATTATTTCGACTTAATCTTGAATCCTGCAAATATAAATCTAAGGGGAATGGACGTTTAACAGAAAAAATGTCGGCCTTTCTAGGCATCTCAATAAACGCCCATTACTATACCAATGTTATTTTTTATAAAAAAATCGCCCCCTTATTCAATTTACAGTGATATTTTGTTTTTAGTGTGTGCCCGGGCGCAATAGATACACCATTATTACATTCATCCTGGGGCGAGGAAGGCGTGAAGACACTAAATTCCTGTCATGTAAGTGTTCAATCTTTGTAAAATGCATCTAAAAAGTATGCAATAAATTTATTATACGATTTAAGCACGCTAGAACATTTGCCTATCATATAAACTCATATTAGCACATGTTCTTTCTTCACATTTACCGTTTGAAATTAATTGCAAATTAATTGACTGTTGAAAGGGTTACTATTTACTAATTTTGAAAATATACGAACTTAAGCCCAATTCACATCAGCCGGACGATCTTTTATTCGTACGATTTCGCAGTCCAGTAGACCATACGACACCCACTGACTTTCTCTAAAAAGTTGATCGTAGATAGTTTTACGGCCCCCGCTAGACTGATATGAACTGGGTTTTGTTGCAGCTCTTTACTCTCGAAAAGTTGAAAACGCTAGATTTGTGAAGAACAAGTTTTGATTCATTTTTATTCTTGGTACTTTCAAGGCGCTCGGAAGAGTTGGAACTCCTCGTGAGGTCGGTTTAACCTGTGTCTTCTTGGGCTTTGATGCAACCTTCACCACAGGGAACGATGTTTCATGCACTGGTGGATACGACCTTGGTTTTGGAATCAAAGATCCTAATTTACTTTACTAACACTAACATCATATTAACACCAAAGAACTATTATTCTAATGGAAACTTCTACCTCCCACCTCCCCTAGCACTTTTGAACTAACTCAAATATTGACTACATTCAGATAAGAAAGATGACTTGAATGAACAGTTTACGTTATCACGTCCTCCTTTCTAAAGAATCGGTGAACGATAAACAATTTTTGCAATTTCATTACCCAAAAATATTGACTAGGATATATCTTATAGAACATATAAGAATAAAAATTGACTCAGCTGTTTCTAATTTTAAATAGAACAACAAAAAACGGAAGAGCGGCTTGGGAGGTATCGTTGAGTGTATAATAATACTGTTTGATGTTTCGGTGAATTTTATTGTCGTATACAACCACTGATTGTATAAATTGATACAAATGTATGTTTTAGAATAGTTTTAAAACAATATAGTGATAAAAAGTTCTAATTGTTTTGTCATCTTAATCTTAAGACTTTTGCAAAAGAAAGATTTATTTGTAGCATGCATCATTTGAATCCTGAGATCCGACGTGAACAATAAATGAAAAATATTGCATACTTCGAATTGATAGAATGACCCTCAAAACAGTTTGTGCATTGTTTACAATACAATAAATACAGCCTTCTAATGATTTATTCAGTTATCTAATGGCTTATTTCCAATAAGTAAGGAATGGACCAGATTGAATCATTCACATTTTACTTAGTGTTGTTATTATTACAAAGATGACATCAATTTATATGCTTTGGGTGAAGTATGTGTTTACCCGTATCTACCCGTCAACAACCCATCAATGTGCATACGATGACACCATTCTCTGTACAGCCACACGTGTTACAACCATCTTTGAAGCTCTCCCCTGCATTGTACGTAACTCCCTTGTGAATACATTCTGAAAATAACGTTAAGGGTCTTTAAGAAATAGCAAAAAATAAACAG
Organism: Lutraria rhynchaena; assembly: GCA_008271625.1. Taxonomy (NCBI): domain Eukaryota; kingdom Metazoa; phylum Mollusca; class Bivalvia; order Venerida; family Mactridae; genus Lutraria; species Lutraria rhynchaena. The sequence continues at coordinate 9,389,490 of VIBL01000001.1, read as the reverse complement.
AGTTGTCGTTCTTTGCCCTTTATTTCAGGAGCGACAACTCTTGTTAAGAATGAAAAAAATTGTTGAATAAAAATTGAAATGATATACTAGTATATACATGTGAATAGACTTATGACATGATTTATGTAGACAAAGAAATACATCCCGTACATGGCTGTAAATCACGAAAAGCGTATGAATTTGATGAGTTTTCACATCTAAATATATGTGTATATCTTACTTACGTTTTGGTGGACAGAACATCAAAGTGCAGGCTACAGCATCAACGCTCAAACAATTACACTGATTGCAATCATCCTTGAAACTATCACCAACATTATATCGCCGACCATTGTGCCAACAACCTGCAAAATTTTTTTCGCTAGGTTCAACGCCGTTTGTCAACATTTTTTTTAGTTATGTACGGCGGCCAGTTCATCTAACCAGTTTTCCTGGACTATATACTAACCAGTACTAACTTACCCTTCCACAAGGAGCCAGCAACATCTCCCCCTCATATGGAGGAAAATCGACATTTTGTCAAATTTTCATGAAACACGATGTGTTTTAGCCTTGAAGTTCATTGCAGCACCAACAGCTAGGATCATTTGGTGACTTTCCAGCTTTAACGGTGGAGAAAGACTCCATGCTTACACCTGGGTAGAATCACGACCTTCCGTAAGCTAGCTGGACAGCTTCCTCACATGTTAAAGTTAAGAAATCATGTTTGCGGTGACAGTCATCGCCAACAATTTAATTGCCTGATTGTGTCAAACAATGCTTTCGGTGTATTATATCTATGTTTAGGACATTGCTTCGTCTGATTGGTCAATTAAATATTTCATCAATACTAGTGAGGCTACAAAAGTATTTCTGCTAATGCAGTTCCTTGACAGCCAGTGCATACAAAACATGCTTGGTATTATTTACTTTACTCACCGCTAGGGATACAAGCCTTCCTTGTACAAGCTACAACACCACTAGGTGAACATTTACATCTGTTACACTCATCCATGAAACTTTCACCGGCGACGTAAGATTTCCCTTTATGCTCACAGACTGAAATAAAACGTAGCTAAATTTCAAATAGTGCCCTCAATATTTCACCCAGTGCTGTCCCTTTACAAACTGCAGATACCGATAAGATAAGTTCTATGCCGACTTCGTTTATTTGTTTGAGCTAAGTTAAACACGGCTAGTTAACAGCAATTCAGTAATATACTACAATTTTACAATACCCCTACCAGTATTAACAGATTCCCTAATTTCATTGGCAAAAAAATCTAATTGTCCCTTATAATTGATGCATGGTAGGTTCGCGAAAGTAGGATATTGAAAACAGCGTAATAATAGCATTTCGTGAGGGTAATATTTACATAATTATGTATTATCATATGTACAAACCTAAAACTGTTACTTTCGGGCATTGAACTTACGATCCCTTGCTCATTAGTGTGATAAGAGTTTCTGCCGAAGGACAGAAAGCCAAAAGAAAGCTACCCCATGATATCATATCTTTTACAGTTCTCAGCATACTGTATGTGTCCTTTAATATCCTGTGTCCGGGCATTTTCTACTCACCTTTTGGAGGACAAGCCGTGTTCGTACACGCTATTTCACCATTGTGCAGACACATACATGTATTGCAATCTTCCACGATATGCTCGCCTTCAAGGTATCTCGATCCTTTGTACGTACAACCTGTAAGCATATCTTATTTTAATGAAATTGTCATGAAACCTCACTTAGCGACAACCAAAATGTTAAGACCACCTTATGATAAAGACCACACATTTTTTGTACTGATTATTTTCAATATTTCTTATTGATAATGAGACCGGACTCTTAAAGCGAAATTTGTGATCCAGAAAGTTGTATGAATATCGATATTTTACAGAACATGTATATCTTAAGTTTGTGACTCGCCCAAAAGCTTCTTTTCGTCATAATATTTCTTGCATTCACTCTATCCTAATATTAAGGCGGCTGAACTTAATTTTCAAGGAAATTCATGTACAGTATGGTACATATATTATATAATTTCAAAATTAAATTTGCTTATTACTATGTTTAGGATTTCACATTTTCCGTGTTTGCGGCCACCTCCGCATAAAGACCGACTTGTGAATATAGGCCGTCCATTAAAAAACAGCATTGTTTTATTTAGAACAAACTGGCCTCCGAATAAAGGCCATCTGTCAATAAAGGCCACATTTTGTCATTCCTAAGGGTTTGACTGCAATGTAATGTAATGTTTACGGAATCCGTATAGGAGATGAGGATGATAAAAATTTGCCAAGATTAGTAGGTTACACACGTTAAAAATCATACCTTGCGGTGGTAAACAGTTCATTCTTGTACAAGTAAGAATTCCATCTAAACAAATACATCGATTACACTCATCGTCGGCCTTGAAATTTGCGTCATTTTCATATTCTCTGCCATTTAAGTCTTTGCAAACTACAAAAATTATATGTATACATGTACCTTGCAGCAGAAAGTAGAAAAAAGTACTCATGTACTCATTAACATAGATATATGCGTACGTATTATATTATGCAATAAAGGTATTTTGGAGATTCCGTTTCGCTAGAGGTACGAGTTGACAAATTCTGGTACGAGTTGACTAAGGTACGAGTGAGTTGATTTAGCTACCCTCTATTTGGCAGGAGAACCTGTCTCACGATTTTTACATGATATTAATGCAAGTAAAAAAAATATTTTCTGTTATTCTTCAGAACAAAATCATTCTTATTGGAGACGCCATTTTTATTTCCAGCATATATCCACTATAGCTTTAGGGGAGAACAGTATTTTGTCGAAAAACGAATTACAGTGCGACCTCTCCAAAGCAACACCCTTCGGTAGAAGCAAAATTATGTTGTTATTGAGAGATTGTTGCTCTAGAGAGGTTAAATCAATAATAAATCGGACAGTGGAAAATTCATGTCGTTGTTGAAGGGAGGTTGTTGCTCAAGAGAGTCCACTTTGACGAGGTGGCACTATATTATACCTTAGTTAATATATTATAACTTAGTGAGCTGAAATCGCTGATAAAATAGAGATAACTGTATGGAGTCAACCCTTTTTCCCTGCATCTCAAGCAGATGACTTTCGAAAACATTGTGGCAAAAGAAGCCATGGCTTGTAATGAGTAATGGCTTCATTTGCCACAATGTTTTCCATTCAGTCATAGAGAAATAACCCAATTTTCTTAAACAAATTGACGTTTTGTATATTAGCTTTGAATTTGGAAGGGTCCAAAGTATGTTTATTAGGCAAAGGGTTAATAGCCGATCATATTTGAAAATTATATGGAATACATGAACACAATTGTAACCATAGGATTTTTACCTTTTTCATCGTCACAGTAAGCGGCATAAACCATCGCGGCAAGTATGAATAATTTGAGGACGTCCATAATTTAAATAGATATCAAAGTCCGACACGTGACCGCTTGAGGTTGCCTGTAATAGCGATATCTCGTTAAGGCTTGGCGTAGGACCATATGTACGCGTTATGTGCGGATTTATCAATTGTTTAATCTGTACTAATGTGTACAATGTTTTTTACCGATATATATTAACATAAATTTCTTGGAGCCTCTTATAACGCTCAGAAATATTCACAGGAAAATTAATTTCGTTCAGTGTTTCATTTTCAGTCAATAAATATTGCACTACTTCTTGTATTATGACCATAACTAAAGCCGAAAATAACGTATACAATTTAAGTAATTGTAAGCCGCGGTTGTAGGCCAGTGCTTAGCGCACTGGGCTTGTAACCCGGCGATCCGGCTTCAAACATTGGTCGCGGCAGGTCATTCCCTTCTATAACAATTTGACAAAAAAATGTCGATTTTCCTCCATATGTAGAGAAGTTGCCGGCTCCTCATGGAAGGGTAAGTTAGTACTGGTTAGTATACAACCCCGGAAGACTGGTTAGGTGAACCGGTCACCGTATATAACTGAAAAATTGTAGAAAAATGGTGTTAAAACAAATAAAAAAAAAGAATTATAATTTTACTGACCTGTTCTGTCCTTCAGGGTGGTAAGCTGAAGAGAGCCTGATGCTAAAATGTTTGTAAAATTTATATTGTACTGGATTTCAGAGCATATGTTGCTGGATGATATAAGATGACCAATGGTCATGTATATCACACATGTTCCTAAATGTAACACATGTGAGTTGACCTTTGCCCAGATTTATTAGTATTCATAATATTAATATCATAATATTTAATGCGACGTTCTAAACACATACATCACAGACATAACATTTTTCTTCGATATTACCCAGCCATTTTCTGGGGAAAGATAGAAAGTAAAATGAATTCCCATGAAAAGAATGTAGAATTCGTCTTCCTCCCTAGACTTTCAAAGTAGGCAGTTGTTTGTACATTGTAATTGGAATGGTTTGAAAACGGGTTTTGTTTGACAATTACGAGTATGTTCTGGTACTTGGTATCTCAATATACTGTCTTGTGTTAAAATAATAAATTAAGATGAAAACACTAGTTAAAATGAAATAATGCTGAACGCACGACCAATACATTTATTGGATCATTTTAATCAGAACGTATTATATATACAATTGTTTTATACACATAACTTTTAGAAAATATATATATTTCATAGATCGACGATGATTTAACTTTGGCACAAGTCATTCATATTCACATTGATATGTTCGTAATAGAGCATTCTTCTTTGACCTTTGTGCATATTTGTTCACAGTGGTTTTTAAATGACGATTTCTAAGTATTCTTCGTAATGTGTTGATTAACACTGACTTCAGGTATTGCTAATGTATGGTGGCATATTTCTGCGTAAGATGATCAAAATATTTTCGCGAAAATTTACCAGATTTTCATGAAAGACGAAGACATTCTCACGAAAATTCAATACCTCTTCATGATAAGATTTCTTCACTAGATAGTAAAGGTACTTTAGTGGACGATAAAATAATTTCATGAAAATAAAACATTTTTTCTCAAAAAAAACTTGCGAAGTGTTGGCAGTAATATGCGACCATACTGATGATCATGAGATCAGTATGTTTACGTCTACGAATAGACGACATTTCAATGCACTTAAACTCCGCCTCTTGTCTGAAATATCTTTTGCACAATACCATCCTTTAAAATGTTTTAAACTGCGAATTATGGAGCCCCATCAATTCTTGAAACGAGCACAGTTTTAAATACCGTCTTCCGCGCACAAAATGTTGCTAAGCTGAAAATTAATGACTTTTTTAATACTCGAAACGTGAGCAATTTTAAATACCATAAAATTCTGTATATAAAATGTTGTTAAGCTGAAAATTAGGCACTTCCTTCGATAATCGAAATATATGCTATTTAGATACCATCTTCCGTTTTTCCTTCAATATGCAATCATTCATCGCCATGATTTTCTGCTTGCGTGCGGTTTAAGAAGGCGGTTACTGGAGTCTCGTCTGAATGTTCTGAGTGACCTATAAGTATCCTGAAGATCACGTCTTGGAGTTGGTGATGGACGTTCCGGGATTAACTGGTTAGGACCTTCGTCGATCTGAAATTCTTCAGGCATGGTAGACATTGCAGGAATGGCAGGCTGTACTTCAGACGGTGAGGCCACGTTGGCTGTAGTAATAAAAATAGTAAAATTGTAAACCAAGAAACAGATTGAATTTCTGAGTACTTTGCAGTGCTTTAACAGTTGGCATACTGTTGAATAATTTCGATGAGAGAAATATTATGGTTTATAATGATACAGTTGGACACTGTTATAGCGAACTCTGGCATAGTGAAGAATCGGATAAAACGAAGTATTTGTTATTTCATGATATGCCATTCTTTATGACGTTTGTTATTGAAACATGTTATTGTGAAACATGGAGTAATATAAGACGCAATGATTCGGGTCACCAAGAATTCACTATAAACGTGTTCTAGAGTATCTTAAACATCTAGCGTATGATTGTCAATATCGATAAGTGTTAAAAATATATTTTACACTCCAGTTTAATTTGATCAGACTGGACAATATTTTCCTTTACTCTAAACTCCTATTTTTCTTATTTAAAAAAATCTACGTTAATCAGTATAAGTTTTTGAACCAACCATTCGGCAAACCTCGGCTGACTTCTTTTAAATTCAGCAATACCTGGTAAGCCAGCATTGGAACAACTCGGGATTCCCCGGATGTAAATTAACAAATATGGCGACCTTCATGAAAAATGTTCGTCTTTTTCTTTACAAACTATTATTTGTTGTATTCAATGTACCACAGAAAGAAAAATATGGCACCGCTTAAAAGGCAATTCTCCATAGAAAATGCTGGACAGGCTTCAATCCTGGACGCAATTTCAATAACGTAGTTGTTTAGGGGCAATATTTCCTTGGCAGTAAATCGGCAGCTGCATCACAAATCTAAGGCGTAGACCAATATCAAGCTATCAAATAAATCTGAAGTTAGATGGAAGTACGGAATCGCCCGAGGTGTTCCGAATGATGAAACAACACCATACAAAACAATATAACGACTAGATCTCACGATAGTATGTTTATAATAAAAAAGATATTTACGTTTGTCGTTTCTATTGAGTGTGCTGGATGATAATATTACTGTATTACTTCTTGGTGTACGCTTCTGAGCTGAAGCTCGCCTACTTCTGTCAATCACAAGATTATCTATGGATCCTCTTCGGGATAAGCTGCTAGAAGGTCTACTTAAGGGCTTTCGAGGAGCCGGATGTATGCCGTTCTTTTTCAAACTTCCGGGACGAGATACAGTTTTTGTGGTCCTACTTTTAGGTCCCAGTGATAAACTTGTATTACTCTTCAAAAATCCATTTGGCTTTGGATTTGATAATTTTTTATTCAGCATGTTACTTTTGGTTGCGCTTGTCCTAGACATGTGGGATTTATCTGACTGTGACCTACTGATCACGCTAGATGCCGGTATCTTGTTGTCTCGCCGTTTACCCAGGACGCCATTTGATATGGTCCGAGCTGTTGAGTATGTAAATAAAATACAGATGTGATTCGGATTTTCTCGGATATTATTGATAGGGCTTGAGAATGTGAATAATAAGATAATGCAAACATTTTGAATTAGAACGAAAATTAATTGATTAATCAAACTTCGCCAAGAGCCAACACTAGAAATGATATAGATGCCTTGTATCAGACACCGACATCAGCACAAGTGTGTGTTATATACAGATTTTCAATAGTAAATGATACCTCGTATGGTCTTACCTTTAGCTGTTACACCCGGATGTTCAACATTATCCAAATGTGACCATTTGTTGTGATCTAAATTGAGATTCATTGATTGCTCTCCAAGTATGTTTTTCTCGTTAACTTGAAATGTACAAGAACAGCAAGCTTTAGGTGTAAAACATCTCATGAAGTATAAATAACAAATGATATAGATTTACGGAATAATACTCATATTTTCTATGATTTCAGTACCAACATTATTAACAACACTAATACCACGTGACGCTATCGAGGCATTTTGCAACAATATGGCGTCACTATCTCTATACAAGACAGGAACCGATACCTGGTTTACCTATAAAATGGATATTTACATTTTTTTATTGAAATCCATTATTTAAGACTCGTTTCTAGATATATTGTACTGTTTCAGCATCTATTAATTCTTTTTTTCTTTCTTTCTGGTACCTGGTTTTCGACGTCTTGTAAGTAATTCCTCATCTTCGTCTAAATAACCATTTTGGCGATCCAAAGACGCCGGAGCATCTAAAGGCATCGATATTTCTCCAAGAGGGTGTTTTTCTGTAAGATCGAAAATAAAATAGTTCCATATATTCATACCAATAAAAATAATTGGTCGATGCATCATACATTCATAATTCAGTCAACTAATAGAGAAATAAAATAATACGAGATTGCTACGTACGATTATTGTTACAGTACTTATTACGACGAAATTAGTTCAATGCTGTATTCGTGCGCAACGCAAAGTGATGTGAACAAATATGGCGGCGGTGTTAAATAGTACCATTACATCGATGATTAACAACTTCTAATGTCATAATACGTTCACGCAATTAGCAAACTCTAGCTACACATGTTTGATATGAAATTATCTGTCTACGTACATAAGCCAAACACATATAGCGTTTGATAAGTTGGTCCTGAACAATTTTCTAAAACTGGTCATCAGACAAGACTGCTTTCAAACACTGGTCTCCATATCCAGCCGTGGAATACATAAACTACATTTAAATTTTACAAATAAGTTTCATACCATGATCTAATGCTTTCTTTGATCGAGCCACGTCCTTCTCGCGTTTCTTTAGTCTGACATGCAGGCAGACGAAAACTACAACGAGCACAATCAACGCAGCAACACAAGGAAGGAAAACAAACAGCCAAGTCCAGTTTTGTGTTTTTGATTCTGTTGGTGGTACGCCTGCGGAATAGAACGGGAATATCATCAATTTTATCCCTTTGCCTCATAATACCGCATTCCCCGCATCTGAAGCCGACGATTTTTGTAATGAGCAATGGCTTCTTTTGTCACAATGTTTTCTAATTTGTCAGAGAGAAATAACCCAAATTGATGTTTTGTATATTAACTTTGAATTTGGAAGAGTCCAAAATATTTTTCGGACGCAGTACTGGCGTAGTGTCCGAGTAGGTGGAGATGTTGTTGTTGCTGACATTATAAGTGGTGTTGTAGAAGGTAAGTGTTGACGGTGTTGCTGCCTCTGGTGTTGCTATTAATTCTCAATAGTTTAGATCGGTTAATGTCTATTTACGTAAATTAAAAACATTTTACAGACAAATTTTGAGTTAACTACAATCTGTTAGTCTATACCACCATGTGAAAAAGCCACTCTGTTAAGCTCACATTAATCAATTTAATTGACAAAATTAACCTCTAATTAAATAAAATAGTGCTTCAAGTCATGCACTCCTCTTCCTTTGGTGATCTTTACAAATAAGTTTGATTTTATTTGTCTCTTCCTACCTCAGTTAAGTGTGATCGGGAGGTCGGCAATGTTCGTTTTTTGAATAAAGCGAATTAAAACCGATATGGTTCAATTTTTGTACGTCATTCGCGATACAAAAAAACCTAAATGACATTGGTAAATATGCCTTATTACTCTTTCATAGAAAATATCTATAGACATATGGATTTATAGAGCGCTTGACACACCGAAAGTGAAAATAAAATGCAACCACAATGACAAATGTGAAAATAAAAGATCGTATAGAGACGTAAATAACTCTGAAACATCGGCAATTGTAACACCCAGACAAACTTCCAAACTTCTTATAGGTCTGAGGTATGCAACTGTAATTGTTTGTGAAGCACACATATATAGATACTAATTAATACTCATCATGTGTCCGTACATGTGTCTGAAATGAGAATATATTTCATAGATTAAACGGAGTACCTAGTCAATAATGTGATAATGAAAATGATTATTGGCAGTAAGGCTCAAATATACAGATTGAAGTTTATAGACCAATTACTGAATACAACATTATCATAATTATAAGACAATTCTATTAATCAACTTACAACTTATAAATCACTCAACAGTGATACTTAATTACATTATGAATTGATAAAGTTGACATTCAAATGCGAATAAGATTCATTTTCTGTATTGTTACTGCACCAAACAATACACTACACTAGCAGAAATGTTTGCACAAAATTACAGCAGCCATATGCTTTCTATTGCTTCCTTTCTATAACAGAAACGCCGGATGATAATTCAATAATCACAGTGGATGCGATTTTATATCTTTTATATTTTCTGAGATCATAGACAAAAACTCGGGGTTGAATGAGCTGTGAATGCATTATCTTTGTGAATTCTTACACAGATATCTGATTGACAACCAAAGTTATTTTATCTTGTAGACAGAGAGGTGTCTTAAGCATTTATAAAATAACATTGAGTTAAGATGCCTTCTAAACTTTGCGCACATTTCATTTACGGCATTGGGTCAAAAACTTACAATCCGGGGTTAAAACCATGAGCGAGCCGCCCGTTGGCAGAACTGTCGGGGACTGGCCAGAGTCACAGTCCATTTCTTTGGTACTTAAATTCACCGTCCCATTAGCTGTCTGCTGATAAGCCTACATAACAAAATACAAACAATTGCTATAAAGATGACAAAACAAAACACGTTTATGAATATGACAAGCTATATTCTATATACACGTAATGGATTTATTCAGAACCCAATAAAACCTCTCAAAGGCTAGAAAAACTTGACATGTTTACGGTAAAATAAAGTAGGCAGATCGCAAAACTTCTTTTATTTTCTAAACACGCATTCTGTACTTTGGGTGAAAAGAATAGGATAGGTCGGGTAAATATGACAATTTTTCAATAACAAACCTTTTTTCTAAACAACAATAGAAACTTCATTATGTTTGTGCTTCCCTACTTCACGATAATTATGTCGTTCATACTTCTTAATTTCTTCAAGATTTAAAATTGTATTCAGTAAGCATAATATAGTATTTCTTTACAACTATTTGTGGTTAACCAAAGTACATCAATAAATATACTTAAAAATTAACATTAGGAGCATCTTAAAGTAGTATTAAAGACTTTTGATACTTGTTTAACATTTTCTTGTGCAGTAAAACCTCAAATAGCGACCACCTCAATATTACGGCCACCTTGCTATAATGACCATTTATTTTCGAACCAACTTTCACTAAGTCCCCTATAATTCAACTTGATAATGAGACCGTCACATTATTGTGAACGATTTTTCGGGGCCTAAAGGTGATCTTATTATTGTTCTTTTAGTTTATATAAGTTTCTTAAGTGGGGGGGTCTAGATCCATATTTACTCACCACACAAATAAATTCCGGATTTGGCGAAGAATCCAAATTATACAGTGAAGTGTAGTATATACCGGAAGTAGAATCGTGAACGTTGGCGATGCAGCCCACCAACCCATCAGCTGTAACGAAGTAGTAATTGGTGTTAATCAACAGTAATGTTTTATCAGTATTTAAAGGAATATAATATCATTTAGACACTTTTCGTTTTATGAAAAATGTAGTTCGTATGGACCAACTGCTTGTATATTGATCCACAAGAATTCAATCATACGTAAATTTTTCAAACAGAAAAAAGGCAGTCAAACCTATGAACAAAGGCCACCGTTGGGAAACACAAAATGTGGCCTTTATTCAGAGGTCAGTTTGTTCTAAATAATCAGTGTTAGTTTTCAAATAATGACCTTTATTCACAAGGTGGTCTTTATTCGGAGGTGGCTACAAACACTGGTTTGACTGCATTTAGTTTCCACTAAATTCACCCCCAAAAAGAGTCGACATAATTTATCTTCAAACGTTTTTCGTTCGGAGATACATTTCATATGAAAACGAAATTATCTTCAATAAAAGAATTGACCGATACTATCAAAAACCCGGTATACGTACCGGAATGGAATGGATAAACATCAGTCAATCCGCTATTGTTGACAAATATGTGCGTTCGGTTCCATTGGTTACATGATGAGATGAATGACGTATTTGATGACACAGAAGGGGCGGAGCTATTACTGTACGTAAACTTAAACTTCCCCATCAGTGGCACCGAGCATTGTACCGCTGTAAAAGCAGCAGATTCATTCCCTGTCAATGTACAATAAAGCGAGGTGGGTGACAAATTTATCGACAATAAAAACACGCCAAAACAGTTACTCGTGTATAATGCGCCACATTGCAAACTTGAGCTATTAACGCCGAATGATTTGGACATAAACAGTTTCCATAGACCATTTTAGCACAAAGCGTCTTTGCGGGAAATACCATTTGATGGATATCTCATCGAGAGGGCGAGTGTTAGAGACCCGGGCGAGACTAATGTTTTCCCGGGCGATATGACAAAATAATTAACACCTATAGGCGTCTGTTCCATCTCTGATTTACAAATCATGTCGGAATAAGGATAGCGACTAACGGAATAATATTATTAAGAACATGTAGCAACTGCTATCCGACATACGTCAATGAATGGCGTGAAATATAATACAAGCAAATTAAAAACTTTACGATCATTTATAGTGCTTTGATTTCAATTCCATTCCGTTAAGAGAATTGTGTAAACAATAAGCAGATTGTATAAACACAGTTCGCAGTTCGCAGTTCGCAATTCGCGATTCGAATCGCGAACTGCGTCTAGAATGCAGTTCACAATTCAAATTGCGAACGGCGAACTTCGTTCCAACTTACGAGCATACATCAATTCCTGAGGAAAAGTATTTTTCTACAAGTAGAAAACTTATAACAGTCAACAAATACGCTGGAAAAAATAGCTCAAAACTTTGTGGGTATGAATACATTGTATACTTTGTCGTTTTGCAATACGGGTTGATTATGTTTTTTTTTTCAAAATTCACCAATAATAAAACACCTGTAAACAAATCTAACCAATCAAAATGTTTGTTTGAAGACATGATATTATTATTTTAATTCTCTGTGTTTGAATTTACCTGTTTTAATCATAGAGTTAAACTCCGATATGTCTATTGTTGTGGTGCATACTTGGGATGCCGTAACGGAGGATCCTTCTGGTAACCCGACAAGTCTGTAATTATCAAAACCATTCTCTTTTTCTAAAAGGAAAGAATAAGGAGGTGAACAGAAGTATTGTCCAGTCAGTATAAAAGCATAGTCGAAGACCTGTACCATATACTACAGGTCTTGGGTAAAATCCAGTAGATTCGGTCCTAAAATCACTATTTTCGGTCCTACGAAAAAGGAAGAAATCTTTTCTGTATAGAATGTAATCAAGTTTGGATTGACTATAATAGTGAATAAATATCGATCTGATGAAATCAGAAAGTACTAACTTTCATCTTAAACACTCAAAAAACAACTGATGCTGTGGTATGATTTACGAAATTCATATATTTTGACGATATGTTGATTAATATGAATACATATTGTTGAAATAAAGGGTGTCCGGAAACATTTCTTTTCGGACATCCTGCTATGTGTATGTTAAAATAGTTAGAAATAAATGGAGTATCTTAATCATAATTCAATGTATAATCAATACATAAATACACAAGTCACATTTACTATATTGAACGACTGCTACCCGTGAAAACTGCAAAGTTGGTCGACTCACCCAGGATGTTGTGTCTCATTTTTGCAGAATTGGAAACTATGTTGGTGTTCGTTATTTAATAAACGAATGATACATTTTGCATGTATGCATTTTGATATAATTAATAATCTTATAAAAAAACTCCTTACCTGATTGTAAATAGTAGTAGTACGAATAAGCACTCGTCCTGCGTAAATCCAGACACATCCACATGTATATTCCGCTTGTACCAGCAAATGGTGCGAATGCGGACACAGCCCTGGGACAAAATAAAATCATACATGTATTAATTTTTACTCATTTGATATCATTCTGCGCTTTGAAGCAGTTATAGATTTCTAAATATGATCATACTATTTAAATGGTCTTTAAATTTTTTATAAAATCATCAATTTCCGAAATTTGCAACACGTTTGGTTACCTACCCCAGATGAGAAATTATACTTACTGTAATACATATCGGGTACCAGACACATAGCGGCAGTTGAAGTCATTTTGGGTGACCGACTGTCCGGTGAATTTCATTGAAATGGTCAAACTAGGCGTAGTCCCAGAGATAGTTATTGTCCCAAGATTCGTGCTGTTCCATTGACCCCATAATTCAGCTGGTAAGGTACAATCTTGCCCAACTGAAACAAATGCGTAATAATAAGGAATAAACGAATACAACCTCTCTAGAGCGGCCCTCTCTTGAGCAACAACCTTAATTCAAGAACAGCATGATTTTTCCAACTGTACGATTTGACTATCATTTTAAACTCTCTGGAGCAACATCTTCTCAACAACAACAATAGTTGTCTTCTAAAGGGTGTTGCTTTAGAAAGGTTTCACTGTATACAAAATCATCTCATTTGACATGATGGTTGGACAGAACCAAGAACTTTTGTTCTGGATTTTGTGTATTATAGAACTTCGTGTTTTTCTGTGAAATTTGATTGGGTCAATAGTTTGAGCAGATAATTTACACCATAAAGTTGAAGTTGCCAGTGGTCTTTACAAACCTTTAAAACAACTGATTTTAGACCAATTTTAAAACAAATTGTTTTGTCTGGGTTCCGTTTTTCTACAATATTTCAGTTATATTCTGCGGTCGAATCACCTAACTAGTTTTCCAGGACAGTATACTAACCAGTGATAACTTACACTTCCACAAGGAGCTGGCAACTTCTCCACATATGGAGGAAAATCGACTTTTTGTCAAATATTCATAGAAGGGTATGACCTGCCGCGACTGGGATTTGAACCCGCATCGCCGGGTTACAAGTTCAACGCACTAACCACTGGACCATGATCGCGACTGAGAGAATCCAAACCTCTAGAAGAGATCACATGGTATGAAGACCAAATTAACTTCTATACACACGGAAAGGATAGAGACCCATAAATAAGCATAAAAGTGGATTTAAAAGTCAATTCTTTACCTAAAAATGAAATCAAATACATGTATATATTTACCTGTGAAATGCAAAATCCGTATAAAATGCAAAAAGAATAAATATTTAAAACTCATACTTTGTTACAATTCATGAATTACACATAAAATGCATATTTTACTTTCATTTAACTCGTATCCATTGTAAATAAATAATTACAAAGACCGTCATGGTCAATGGAAAACTATACTGTGTTTAAAGAATACAGCACGATAGTGTATTATTTTAGTGTCTAATTGTCTAGTCATGTTTTAGCGAACTATTGTGTTTAGAAAACAATAAAACTATCCGGACTGTTGGTTATATTTCTCATTGTTTAATTAAACCTCAATTTTTATTCATTTCACTGTGGTGTAAGGTTTCAGACGGGTAATTGATACGAATTTCTGATTTAATAGTGTAGCAACTGTAACGCCTTTATTTTTGAGGTCAAAACTAAATATATACGAAAAGTGAACCGTAAAATTCTAACAATTGTGATGAATAGTTTACATCCATTCAAAATTGTACCGGTTTTTATTTTCAATGACAAAAGGAATAACTGAGAGAAATTACTAATTCACCGAACTATATTTAAACTTGCACTCTTATTCTTTGAACAACAAAAAAAATGTAGCATTCATTCATTAATGTATTTCAATACTTGTAGACCCTACCCTCCTACCCTCCGCCGTCCGTCCGTTCGTTCGTCCGTTCATTCATTTATTCACATATCAACATTTATATATTTTTATTCGGCTGATTCCGTTATTTTACTGTTCTAATAAACTATGATCACGTTATGTTTTTAATGTTTTCAACTACACGGCAAACTCTACAGAACGGCCCTCTCTTGAGCAACAACCTCCCTTCAACAGTAGCATGATTTTCCCACTGTACGATTTAACTATTAATTTAACCTCTCTAGAGCAACGACCTTTCAACAACAATAACATAATTTTGGTTCTCCCAAGGTATATTACTTTGAAGAGATTGCACTTTATTTTTTATTATGTAATATTTTTCATGAATATTTTAATGCCTAAGTTTTATAAGAATTATCACTCAATCACGTGAATTGTATTTAATGCATCAGAGGGGGTGGGGGCTCTGTGTTCACTGACTAGTAAGCACTAGCCCCTCGCCGCTGAGAGTTCGAATCCAATCCCGGGACCAGGAAAAAAATCACATGTAATAAAGCTTTTCACCGTGCTTACAGAGGGTCGGTGGTTCTACTCAAATGTACACCTAAGGTTTTCATCAATTCTTAAAGTTGGAAAAAGTCTCCAAATGACCTTTATTGTTGACGCGACGTTACACTTGAGGGAAATGTTTTATTTTACAGATGCATTTTATAGATTTTATAGATATGCAAGTATATACAAATCCTGCCCGGAATATAGGAGGTAAAATGTTAAGATGGAAGTTGAATGTATTTATTATCAGTTATTGTGTTTCATTCGCTGATGATTCATAAACGTTGTATTCATCTCGTAGCTGAAGACGCCGTCACCAAGAGACAGGATCAATGCGCTTTGCTGCTGGTACTTAACACAACGTTATGTTACATCCATGTTTGTACAATGGTCTTGATTATTTCACTCCTCTAAAGTAACTACTCAATATTTGCTCTCCTCAAGAATCTATGTCCCAATCTATTATTCTCACATAAATTGAATCATTCGTTCGTTCGTTCGTCCGTCCCGGTCTATTATTCTCATATAAATTAAATTTGCACATTTATTGCTCGTTCGTTCATTTATTCGTCCGTCCGTTCATTCGTCCGTCAGGTCGTTCGTTTAATGGATATAATTTCAATGTGGAATTGTCTTTATCATGCCTAACAAGGAAATTAACGAAGTGACTGATTTTGCAAGTCAAAAGCGTGCACTTGGTAAAACGTTGAAAATTATATATATGAAATGGATAAAATATCAGTAGGCCGATGTAATTTTTGTTGTCAATGATCTGAGTATTTGAGTCCGAGCTATTTTGATTGTAGTCGATTTTAGTAACAAAATAATTCTGTAAGTGCTGTATGAGAAACTAGTGGTCGCATTCATGATATGTATAAGTACATGAGTAACCAATGAACTTGTACGCACGGGAGACAATGGATGATTTTTCGTCGTTCATGAGTGATCTCCGTTCATCAGCAAGCATTCTATGATTGCGATATGCAGGGGGATTTCTGTTGTTCCAAATAATGAGTGCACTGTTGTATATGATTTAATGTGAAGATGATTCATTATCATGTTATTTAATTTGAGAAATAAAACTGTATTTGAAGTTACTGTAGCTGTGGGGGGCTGCGTGACAGCTCTTTTGTGTTTTCCCGCAATTTGGGGAACTTCTCTACAAGAATAAATTGTATATCTAATTTTTAGCAAGATGTTTTGTGGTCCTTTAATTTTATTTTTCACGTTAATTTTGTATTTGTGCTGATGGAAGTCAAATAACTTTGATTCCAAATCACTGGATGCTGGACATAATGATGCTGCCGTCTTTGTTTAACATTTTGTTGAAAATCTTTCATAATGTTTCACAATTTTATAACATTAATTTGGTATAACAAAACACACCACCTTTGTAATTGGGTGTATACATTATTACTATTGAACTGAACTCAAAATTAATAAACTTGATGGTCAAGTTTTTAAAAAGAATTTATTAACAATACTGGTAATTCAAATATGTTGTAGTTTCATAAAAATCGTGTTAAATGTATTCGAAACAGAATTGACATTGGAAAAAAATAGATTAAACATATATTAATAATGTGTGAAAACATTACAAAAAAATAGATTAAACATATATCAATAATGTGTGAAAACATTGCAGGACCTGATGTTGTTGCTTGAAATGATCATTGACAGATTTTTTTAGTTTTTGCGTTTTATTGATATATGCGTGAAAGATAGCATTTTGTCCTAAATGTTCACATTTCCACACTGACAGCTTGCTCAGCCTTATTTCTGTAATATATCATTTTAATCCGCTTGGAACTGATAACCCAGTTAGTTCAGTTAGTTATATTAAAGTTAAGTAAGCTATACCAAGCTATACATGCGTATGGATACTAATTCGTCACCTAAGCAGCCTTTTACAGAACCGCTCTCGGGGTATATATTTGGGTACTATTTGTTTTACTCAAAGATGCTCTCTCACTACGAGGTTTATAAGTATCTGACACATCAAAAGAAGTAACTTTCAGATGAAATAATGGGCAATATAAAAGTGAGCTTGAAAAAAAACTGATCTATATTTTTAAAAAAATGCTGCTGTCGTACAAAAATGTATCACATGTGAAAATATACGTATTCGTTCATACACCGTTGACATGCGAAGAAGTGAGTACAGGAAGGGTCATCTATATTTAGACAAAGAAAGAGATAAACACCTTCCTACACTGACCCCTTCATTGTGGTAACCAGCGGAATACGTTTCGTTTCAATCATGTCACCGAAAAGTCCCAGTGCAGTTGTAATACTTCTTTATGCAGCATGTTAATTCTATCAATGAATTTAATAGCCCCAACATTTTACCTGATTCTAAAAAATATGTATCCATTTCACTTTTGTTATTTTTTGTCATTTATTCCTAAAGTCAGATAAAATGCTTGAGATAAATCAGGTGCTCATAACAACGAGGCATTCGTTTGTAGGCTGGAACTATTTTGTGTTGTGTGCTTGGATCAACAATCATTCGTGTTTTCATAGTTCACAGTTCAATACCCGTATCACGTCCTAATATCGTGATACTTTCAAGCGGCGAAACGTCATAGTTACACAGCGTGAGAGTTGCTTTATGCCAAGTACGCGTACTTCTAAGAAAAAGAGATACCAACCAGTTGTATACATACTTCATCAATAACATAATTGTATTCACTAAAGACAGTCATGTCTAAAATGGTTTGCAAATACACATAAGATTAATTAGGGAGGTATATACCACATGTTATCAAATTAGCATAATATGTCATAAACAAAAGTCTTTGATAAAAGAAATTAAATTCGAACTTACAACAAACGAATTACATTTTATTGAAATGATGCATGAATCACAAACTACACGATTAAAATTCCGTTCTTTTATTTGGTAAATTGTACTCATCGGCACGTAAATATTATTGTAATAAGTGCGAATGTGTTACAACATGAGACTCCTGGAGATAATCAAGGTATTTAACTCTTAAATTTTAAATCATTATACCATCATGTATGTTCGAGATATCGATATAACGATGCTCGTAATGAACATTTTGACGGGACTGTAAGCCGCGTATACGAGATATCGATGCTCGTAACAACAAAGTTTTACGGTATTATGTAGTGTTATTGAAATATTATCTAAATTCATATAAAGTTTGAATGTCTGCTAACGAGGCAGGAATAAATCTACCCTTTTTATCGTACAAGTAGAGTCCGTTTGAATGACCCCTAATGTATGCTGCCATAGCAGCAAAATTACTCCTTCCTATAACCAGATAATCGCACTGTGTGAACAAGCTCTGTTCAAACAGTACTGTGTAAAATCCATCGCAAGCAATGCTGCGGTTTAGGTGGCTGAACTTGTCAATATGGACTATTTTTCTATTCAAGTTGATGTAACCTGGCAGAAATTTTGCTGCATGTTCACGTACAAAATCGGAATCGCTGGCCAAATAGATTACGTACTCCTTAATGTCTTTAAATTGGTCAAGAAATACATACATTGCTGTTTCATTCATTGGTTTCAAATATTCAGCTTCATTAGGAATATTAGGGTTTCGTCCCATACGAAGATGTCCACAAACTAGTTGCCTGCCCTGTGTAGATTCTTTAATGAAATTATTCAAATGATTACGAAGTTCAGGTTTAGGTTTAAATAAGCTTCGGAGGATGAGACCAACAATCTCGTAATCCGGTAAGTTTTCTATCCAACTAAGTTGCTGCGCAGTATCGGGATGCTGTCGAATAACTCGCATTGCTCTTGCGTACGATGACACTGC
This sequence comes from Lutraria rhynchaena, assembly GCA_008271625.1. Classification (NCBI taxonomy): domain Eukaryota; kingdom Metazoa; phylum Mollusca; class Bivalvia; order Venerida; family Mactridae; genus Lutraria; species Lutraria rhynchaena. The sequence continues at coordinate 9,369,989 of VIBL01000001.1, read as the reverse complement.
CAGCACTACAGCTCTCTTAGACCAAGTTTCATCATTCCTCGTATTATTTAATGCGTTTATTCGTCCTGGAATTTTGTCAAGTCTAAGAAACCCTATATCGCCATCAGGTAATACATTGACATAATTTTTACAACGTGTCCAATCGTAGACGTTTGGTTCTAAATAGTTCAAAACATCACATGGCTCCTGTATATCAATAATGAATGTTCGGTTGGTAAGTAAAGCCAGCAAAAATGATGAAACAATTCCTTTTTGTCGATCACCCCACCCACCGCACCATTTAACACATCTATACACCAAGAACGAAGTTCCGTTGCATGACCACGAGTTATCTTTCCGCTCGATAGTCGCGTTGTGTTCATATTGCAGTATACGGTTATAAATATCTTTTTTATCATCATTACTATATACCATTGACGTGGTTGTGTTGCTTTTGAACAACATTCCAGCGTATCGGGCCATACAAATGATACATATCAGCAAAATTGTACCAAACTGAAAAATACGCATACATATATTCAAATCCGATAAATACGAAAATCCTTTTCACATACACGAATTTGTTCAATTGAAATGATGACATCATCGAAACTTTTCCTAAAACAAAGCAAAGAGTTTTTACATATTTTTGGATTATAATGAATTCATTAAAATGAAACGAAAATAAACTCAGAATAAAGAGGTTTTATGAAAAAAAGATGCATTCCGTGTACGGACTACATATCAGCGCGCGGAAACATTTTTAGGTGCATAGGTCACTGACGCCACACGCACGCACGCACGCATGCAAAGATATGTATTGATATATTGTTGTGTAACATGATACGATTTGGTATGGCCTTATTATTTGGTGTTAATGACATTAATCCCCTTCCATCAGTACTTTCAGTACTTTGATTAACTTTGTAAATACTTATTTATTTTTTTTCATCTTATTTAGGTATTAAGTCATTCGTATTTGTTGTCACCATCTGGTGCTTACGCCTATCAATACATTGCATGCTTTTGTATGACTGATGCAAAGTACATGCAGGGTTCATTGAAAGGAAACAAAAGGAAACAACATTTTGCACAGACAGGAAATTGGTTTCCCTCTTATAAAGGATCTGGTAACATATTGCTATATAATCACGGTAGTGCATATATGGCAAAACTGATTAGCGCAAAATATGAATGTCTTTACATGAACTGCCGTTTCCAATCCCTGTGTTTATTGGTCTTAGATATAATTCAGTCTTAAGACATCTGTATTCAAGGCAGATTGGTAACAAGAACCCTGATAACTGCCATTTTTATTTGAATATTAAAATGAACTAGCTAGATTTGATGAAATGACTCCCGCCTGCTGACTGAACATGGTTGCGCTTTTACTAATTTAGCAACTTTATGTACCATGAATTCTATTCCAACGGCAACTGAATAGGAAGACAACCAGGCCATTGCTTCTTGTCTGAAGTATCCAGACTGACAAAGTGGAACTAGCAGGAAGTCGAAAGAGAGCCTAGTCATTTTTTGTATCTTCCGTTTAGACTAACTGTTATGTGTGCATAATCATTAATTGTTAATTAGGCCCTAGGGTTATAAAACTTGAAAACTGTGTCTGAGCTCAAATCTCATGTCTATTCGCAAAATATCAGGTGTTAAAAGATAGAGCTGATTAATGTTTAAATACATACTCAGGTGGGTCGCGGCCGTGGTCCAGTGGTTAGTGCGCTGGACTTGTAACCCGGAGATCCGGGTTCGAATCCCGGTCGCGGCTGGTCATATTTTCTATGAAAATTTGACAAAAATGTCAATTTTCCTCCATATGTGGAGAAGTTACCGGCTCCTTGTGGAAGGGTAAGTTAGTACTGGTCAGTATTCAGTCCAGGAAAACTGGTTAGGTGAACCGGTCGCCGTGTATAACTGAAAAATTGTTGAAAAACGGTGTTAAACCCCAGTGACAATAAGTCAGCGACATACTCAGGTCGACGATGTCAATGGAATTAGGTATTATTACGGTGTCATTCTCGAATACACAACACTGAAGTTTTGACACGCACAAAAAAGTATTGAACAAACTCATTTACATTCAATTATTCATAAAAGCGTGCTCAGTCCCCTGATCAAATCATTCGGACTGTGAAGTTTAAAAGCTTCTGTATTTGTAGTTGAGATATATCTGTGAGACTGGACCCAGGTCAACAGCGGGGCATAAAATATATAAGCACGTAGAGCTTCGAATGTCTGCTATTTTTTAATCAATACCATGGCCAAAATGTCACGGAGATCATAAATTCAAAGTGGAGTGATGTCCCTCAGTAAACAATTACAAAATGACCATTTTTTGTACGTACAGTGCTTCATCCCGTAACTTCACATACAAAGACAGATTCCCTCCAAGAAACGACAGTAAAAGGCACATATACACATAACAAAAAAAAGCACCAGTCGCGAATGTATCAATTCGCTTCGAACAACAATTTCCTCAAAGGAACAACACATTTTTAGGACCCCGACATGTGTTGCTCTGTGGAGGAAGCACTGTATAAGACATTTGAGTTAAACTTTCTTACGAAAACTCTATCCTTCCTCATATTTTGGTTATCTTTGATTCGCTGTGAGAAGTTATATCTACTGTTTGACTTCAATTAACATATACAAGTATTAAATATACTTGCTTACTGCGTCTGCAATATAATGATTTTCATCCAGTATTATTGTCAATGTCATTATAAGAAGAATAAACATTTCAATCGAAGTCCATTTTCCAGCAGTATTCCTTTACGAGGCTTGTAAGAGCGTATAAGTTATTATCATTGAGGAGTATGAAGTGCTAAAATGGAAAATATTACCGACTAATTCAGAAGAAAGAAATAAGAGACAATATTGTTGATACACGTATAAATAACCGAGGATACAAACCGTAGATATCATATTTTATAATTACATATGTATATTAAAATGCCATTTTTAGGTCGAACTGCTTCAATAATGCAGAAAAAGCATCGATTTTATTATCATTATTGATGAAAATAAATTTTTAAAGAATTTCCACACAACTTATAACAAGACCAATTTTTGTTAATAATCTAATGACTTACCACGCTGAGAAGACAACCCACTGAATATTCTCTGCGTGTAGTATTATATTTATTGATAAATTCATGCATAAACTCTATTAATCAGTCCATAGTTCACGCCCACTAACGTTCGACTAAGCTTAGTGGCTGAGCTTTTTTGCACATGATGTTATAGTAATGTTTAAGAGACGAAAAGTTATGTTTTAAAAGTTCAATAAAATAACTTTTATAAGTTAAATTTCCCCTGAGATTATATTGATGATACTGATATGATAATGATGATAAATTGATAATGTAATTGTTTCATTATTTGTTCATTAATTCTATCGACGTAGAATGAATGAATAATTACATTGTATTGTCTTTGGCCCTCCACAAAACTTTGATTAAATCTTAAATTTCGCTTATTTTCGTTGTCAACAGTCAAAAATCAAGCATGCGATTGAAAATTAAATTTGTGACTTTTTAGCATTCCATTTTTGTAATGATATCAATGATGTTCTTATAAACCCAACAAACACCACACATCAGAGGTTTTAATACTCTACGGGTATTTTAGCCCAGTAAATTATGCCTTGTCAATAACGGATGATACATCAAACGCTAGTATTTCTAATCCTTTCAAATTCAATATCATTTAATAATAATCTTAGCAAAAAAAATAAATCTCTATCTAGAACTCATCAAACCTTCTCTTGCATGCTGAATTAGTGAAACGGTTACAGTATACCCACACAGCATACCCACACAGCTTACCCAAACAGCATTACCACACAGCATACCCACACAGCTTACCCAAACAGCATTACCACACAGCATACCCACACAGGTTCGTCTCGAATACACGCTTATACAGATATAATTGACGGTAATTTTTGTCATAGAATTAACCTATTAAACAATTACAATATAATTCCTGAAAACCGGACCCCTTCCAGAATAAAAAAAATCCAGTTTTCTGAGAATTCCGGTCTTCAAAGAACTATTGATTATAGGAGAGCAAAAATGGAACTTGAAAAATCGTCTGATTTTCAGACAATTCTGGTTTTCAGGGTGTCCGCTTTTCAGTTGTGTTACTGTACAGTGTTATGTTTGATACATAAAAATCTAGGTTTTGTTTTAACCATCAATAAAGTTCGAACAAAGCGCCGTATCATAAATACCTCATTATCATAATTATGATAGCGAGTTGTCTGTCTTGAAACTGCAAGAACCCGGCGTGGCGTGGAAACAGATTCAGTTCGCCATATTGTATAGAGACTTTCAGAAATAACTGACATTTGGATATCTTATTGAAAAAAAGGTTTGGAGATAACTGAATTTTATACCGGCAAAATGTGTAACTTCTTAAAGAAATTTTGAAGAGTATGATAAATTACGCTTGCTTGAATCTACAAGGTAGATTTTATCATTTTTACATCTTGTAGAATCCAGTTTAACAAAATACCGTGAGCCAGATTTACGTATTTATACTTAGAATTCAGTTGCACAAAAACTTTAATTAATACGTTGTAACAATATGCAGAATGGATTCAATACTAAACAAGATATAAACGTAGGGAAACGTAAGCGTTAATATTCTGCCCAATAATTCGTAGTATAGTTGTAAATGCGCACATATTTACGTTTATCAAAGTCATACGTGTATTATTAACTCTGCTGTTTGTTGAGACTAGGTAAAGGGGGGGGGGAGCGAAACAAGAAACAAGCTGCAGGAAAGCGTGGCAGAAATATTTAGGTAATACACGTCAGCGACAGAAATACCTGCAACTTATTCGACTCGGGCGTGAATAGATCTTATTTTCAACACAGACGATAATTGCTCACATGGGTTAACTTTCACTATTCGCATCGTATGTCTGATTGTACATTCGTTTGTTCCTACGTCCGTCCGTCCGTGCGTCCGTTCTTTTGAAGGGGGAGGTATCAACAGTATTTCAATTATGCGTGGTGCACAAGTTACCGTATCGATGTCTTTTCGTATCTATAAATTCTATTCGGTTTTTATCCATTACTCTGTAAGTAGACTCGAACTTTTCTCATAGGTATGTTATTCATTTATGCATTGTTTTTTTTTTCAGAAATATGGCGGAACATGATGACAGTGGATCAGACGCTTTGGTGTACCATGAGTGCTCTCAATGTAAGACTGATGGAACCATAAAAGAAGCTGATCATTTCTGTCAGGACTGTAAACAATTTTTATGTCAAACATGTGGAAAATATCACATTCGAAATATAAACAGTCATACATTAGTTGGAGTTTCGTCTTTAAAAACAACTGTCCCGATAGCCAGCTCCGTTCCGGTTGATACTAAATGTCATTCCCATCCGGACCGTGACGTAGAAATGTATTGTGGTAACCATGACATGGTTTATTGCAGTTTGTGTATCGTTAAAGAGCATAGGTGAGGTCATTACAGACGTTTATTCATAGCAGAACTTGCAAAATGCTTTTCTTTATAAGTGTTGAAAAAATAACCATATTCAGGGTTACTTGACCAAAACATTAGGGTATATGGATTAAAAGACTTTTTTTTTGTTATTTCATTTCTAAAATTACTCCTGATGTTTTGGGAGACCGATTCGTCCTCAGATATTTTCGTACTGCGGATTTTGCTAATAGACACTTTAGGACTGTCGCCCCAATAGAATTGATTGGATTACCGTAAACAAAGCCATTTTTATGTCTTGAAGAGAACGGCCTGATGCATTTAATACAAACATATTTTTCATTCTAAATCTTGGATTTTTTATATAAAATTTAGATAATGTTAAAAATGTGGTGACATTAGCATGTTTACTTGTAATACTAAAATAATAAATGTTTATTTTGTCGATGTATAAATTTAATACTCATGGGAGAAATTTTTATTATATAAGTACATGTATACAATTTTGGTTGAAAGTTATTATTCATATATCGTGTACGTGTTATTTGATTTAATATCATTTTCAATTACAAGTACAATGTACTTAACGGAATTGCTGCGTAACTGGTACAAAATACTATACATGAATTTTGTATGACTTTAAACATATCATTTTTCATTCAATTTACAGATCATGTTCAGATGTCAAAGAGATTGATGACGTGGCTCACATTTCCCAGCTTTCCACATTACAATCACTAGTTGCTGATCTCACTCGAGTAAATAAACGGCTAAACGACACGAAACGAGATAAAACAGATGACCTAAAGGTCATCAAGAAGAGGAAAGCGGATATAATTCTGGAAATCAGTGTCACTAAGAAGCGATTAGTTGCACATCTAGATGCACTCGAACGAAAGATTATTGCACAGCTTAATGTCAAACTGAATAAACTGGAAGCCGAACTCAAAGCTGAGATTGCAGTTGCAGATGATTTGATTACTACGTGTGATAAACGTAAACCTGATCTGACTTCTAACTATGATAAAAAGGAAGTGTTTATCATCGGAAAGTTAGGTAAAGTAGTTCTGGACGATGTTTTCAGGTACTTCAATAATGCAGCTTTGTCGTTGAAGCCTTTTCTGAAATTTGATCCAAATGTGCAACTGATTAACACAGTTCGTCATTCAAGTCGGATGGGGAACATAATTGGAAGAAAACATTTTACCGTGAAATCAATGCGGGAGACCAGCATTCGTGTATGCGCTAATAAATTACCGTCAGTATTACCCAAGAAGTGTTGGATTAAGGGTATGTGTCAGCTACCTGATAGAACAATTTTACAAATTGACTTCAACTATAACAAACTTAAGAGACTAGATAATGAACTGAATGTGAAGGATTTCTATGACCTGGATGACAAACCAAAGGGGATGTGTTCCGTGTCTTCTACCGAAGTTGCCGTACGACTAAATGACAACACGATACATTTCATATACGTCGGTCAATCTCTTACTTTCCAACGAAAGTTTCCTTTGAAGTGTTTTAACAGAGCAAGAAGTGGAATGGCATTTGTGGATGATCATTTATGGATATCCGGTGATAAAGCAGTGTATATTTACACTTTAGACGGCAGCTTTGTGAAGAAGTTGGAAACCGATTCTGAAGGGCAGAAAATATTTGTCAGCAACGACCCCCGTCACATTGATGTAAATCTTAGTAAAACTAAGGTCTTTGTCACAGCAGGAGATAACAGGATTGTTGTGTTCAGCACTGGTGGTGATGTTATAAACGAGTTAACAGACCATCGTCTCAACCGAGTGGAGAGTGTCTGCGTCACAGAAGATGATGTTGTACTCGTGTGTGGCGGCATATCTAAGAATATTGTGATGTTCGGTGGAGACGAGGAACGTCTTGGTGAGCTTGTTGCCAGTGGAGACATGAAATCTAACCCAACCTCGATGTGCTATGACTACAAAAACTCTCGTTTGTTGGTTGGGTACGTAAACTTAGACGAAATTCAAATATTCCAACTGAACGAATGACTTTGTAAGGACATTAACAGAGAAAGTGGTTTTTGTGCGTTGGTGCCATGATACGTTTGGTATTTTGTGGTAATAACTTAAGTGTTGAATGCCTTGTTTTCTCATAACAGACTAGTACAGTTACAGTGTAATTTTGTTATCTTGAGTAACATCGACAAACAAAATGCTCGAGATAAACAAGGTCGTATTGAAGTTTGTGGCTGCTTGTTTAAAATCGTGAATGGAAGAAGAGCCGCCAGTCTCCATTCCGACAAAGAAGGAAACAGTTATCTTTTAACACTGACTGTTCAATCGTTTACATTGATATCAAATACAAAAATCTATTGACTGTTTAAAAATAGTTTATTAATCCAAAAAATAAGTACTTACATGTTTTGATTATGCAAAGCAACACTTGAAAATAATTGAATAAGAGAATTCATCTAAACTATTATTAGCAGATACCTCTTTGAGAAATCCACTCATTTCTTACGCTTCTTGAGAAAGAGAGATAAACCCTGCATCTTTAAAAACAACATCGTTGCTTGTAGAAGTTTCAAATCATATGTACATATGTATACATTGCAATCCTCCAGAGCGGCCCCCTTTTGATCAACAACCTCCCCTCAACAAAGCATGATTTTCCCACTATACGATTTAACTGCTAAATATTAACTTAACCTCTCTGGAGTAACAGCATTGTGTTTCTCCCAAAGAATGTTATATGTGATATGTGTATCGCTATGGTTTATCATTTATTGAACACCATCATCATTTATGACAAGATAATGCTTAATAAGACAATGGTGTGTCGTAATTCCACCTCTTACGAGTTATTTACATGGACTTTTTCATATCATTTGTTTTATATTTTGACACTCATACTTTTGTAAATGTGCATTGTGTGCTTGATTAATTAAATTCAGTAGTTAAGGTGGGTTATGTATACATTATATACCAAATCTCTATCCAGAGTTGTCGTCCGTTATCCCTCACTTACAACCCGGTCAACGTCTCAGTTTTCTTTTACAAGATTCCTGTGAAACAATAAATAAAGCCACAAATTGTACATTTTACGACTAAGTGAGGCATTTTCTTTCGCACAGTTCATTCAAGACAAAAGATGCAATAATTTATCGGAAAATCACAGAAATTATCTTATTTATCAAGCGCACTATCTCCAGACGAAGAGTGTTTGTTTACTTTCGGTAATTAGGTCACAAAGTTATATCGTTTAAATGGAAACGAAACGCAGAAGTCGAAGGTCATCGTGTAAAATTATGAACAGAAATGTACATTTAGAGAAAACAAAGTCGTGATTTTGTGTATCAGACGGAAAATAAAAAGAGATTATGACAAATGTTTTTGAACCACTTCCAAGATGTTGACAGAGATGTATGTGATGGATAACGAACGACAACTCTAGGAAGAATTAATGATATACACGTACATATATCTAGTCCTTTGTAACTCTACTCATAGGCGAAATGTTTAAAGGTATTTTACAATTTATGTATAGTGCTGTATATAAATGAAAGAAATAAATACAATACACAAATAATTATTATACAGTGCAACTTCTCCAGAGCGGCCCTCTCTGGAGCGACAACTTCCCTTTAACAACGATATGCTTTTTTCCCACTGTAAGAATTCATTATTTATTTAACCTCCCTAGAGCGACAATACATTACATATTTTTGATGAAATACGTTTTACATTGTTACATCGGCAAACTCCAGCAAACTCCATACAAAAAAATCTCTGGAGTTTACAAAAGAAGAAATACGAATGTATTTTGTCCGAAAACTGTTCAACTCAGATCAGCATTGCTGGATTTTTGGTAACAAATAGCCTCCATAAAAAAGATACAATAATTCAAATTTAACTCAAATACCCCAATATGATGACCACCTCGTCACAATGACCACCTCGTCACAATGACCACCTCGTCACAATGACCACTTATTTTCGGACCGGCTTTTAATAACTCCCCTATAACTTAACTTGATAATAAGACCAGCTCATGATTACGACCGAATTTTCCACTCCCTAAGGCGGTCTCATTATCAAGGTTTACTATAATAAGGTTTACTTACGTACGAATTCAAATGAATTAACATAAATTATAAAGTATTAGTTACTTATTAGTTAATTATCAGTTCTCAAACTTGTTAATAATATTTGTTTGTATAAGCTCACGAGAGAACAATCAACCTGTCGAATCACCTGAACTCGCGCAGTAAACGTTGTAGAAAATGATCACCGGTCAGTACCAGGGATCACCGGTCAGTACCAGGCGTCCACACGCATGATTGAGTACTTAGTCTGGGATTGGGAATTAGTCTGTAGACAGTTTTCATCTCGTTCATTAGACGTGTATGGTAGTGATAAATGTATTTATGGTCCCTTAGAGTTGTGGCAGTGTTAACGGTGGTATACTGAAATGAAATTGAACACGCGAAAGGGTTCATCTTTCTATGATTCATATTTGAAATCATTATGGCCCACTGTACAGTAGTGGTCAGTCAAAACCAGTGTAAACTCCATCCTCTTAATAAGATGGTTAGATATATGCATGTGGTAAACGTATGAGAGAGAGAGTAATACTGTAACTTCGGTAAAATAAAGTAGATCTATAAACCACCCCGTGTCGGGTCTTGAATGAATCCCTGTGAGGGTCAGAATATATCAAACAGCACTGGCATCATTACATATACAATCGTTTTTTGCGACTATTTTCGAAGCTTTTGAAATGAAATACTCAGTAAAAGCATACTCATAAGGTATAAGAATACATGTCAGGTTGAGAAATACAAATTTTGACATCATAATTGATGGTTTGGGACTATCATGAAGCCACCGGGAAAAGTAAAAAATACGTTTTGCAGATCTAAGAACGATATGTTTCTTCTTTCTTATTATATATAATTGCAATATAGGAAAAACAAACTGTAGAAGCCTGTTTCGCGGCTTTCCGCCGACCATGCACAACTTTTTCAGGTGATTTTTCTCTACTTCATTGAGGGAGATAACTGCATTAGGAATTGAAAACACTTCAATTAGCTTATCTCCGTTGGCATAAAAAATCCTTTAACTGTTTCCCGATTCATGTTGCAGAGACTGCGTGGATGGGAACCAGTTTGATAATTGGTAGTATAATGGTACCCGTTCTAGACTGCAAAACAGCGTAAGCACATGGGGAAAGTTTTTTAATTATGGCTAGCTAAAACCACATATCAGCGATAATTTGTTGAAACATTTGTTCACCAGGGACTCTGCATTACTGAGTAGAATCCTTGTTTCACCAAAGAAATACGCTGCTAATGAGATGCATAAGACAATTAATAATGCACAACAAATATATCGACTTGAACTCACATATACAATGGGTCAGAATATTTGTTAACAAAGCGATCCTCTTAATAGTTCCGGAGAACTCCGGAAAACTCCGGAGAATTCCGGCTAAACCGCAGTTTTGGCTACTGAAACAAGAACTGATATGTCTGTTTAAATTTCAAACTCAATTGATCCACAAAGCGTAACTATATAATGCATATAATGCAAATATTCTCCAGAGAGAGCAAATAAAGCGTGTAATTTAATTTAGAGATACTTGTACTTAATTTACCTCCACTATTGAAGAGTCAAGTATGATTTTCCATGATGTTGAGTTCAGCACGTGCAGGATGATGAAATAACAGTACGGAAAGTTGATGTGAACAATTTGAGAAACAGGTGCCATTATTTTATAAACACAACATCAAAAAGATAATTTCGTCATGTCATGAATTACAAAAACAAAATCTAGTTTTTCAGCCAATCACTGTCTGCTTTTGTTTGAGTTTCTGCTAAAGGTCATCTATGAATGAAGATCACACGGTACAGTAGACTCGTTGTTTTATTTTCCATCAAAATACTGTCTAATAGAGACTTAGTAAACCAGTAAAGATCATTTTAACTCCACTGTCGGTTGTATGAGCATGTTTGGCTGTGATGTAATGTTACTATTGTTCCTATTTAATTAACATTTTTAAAGAAATACAATTTAAACAATAAGACTCACACTTGTATCTATGTTCCCAGCGACCCTTGTAGACAAACACACGCGTCTTGTATAGTATTAATGAACTACACAAAAAGCCGTGACCATGATCAGGTGTTTAGTGCACTGGACTTGTAACCCGGCGACCCGAGTTCAAATTCCGTTCGCTGCAGATCATATCCGTCTATGAAAATTTGACAAAAACCGACCGCCGTATATTACTGAAAACATTGTTGAAAAATGGCGTCAAACCAAGTAAAAAAGAATTACACAGACTTCAGTGATTCATTTGGTTTAAAGTGAAGTTTGCAGTCTTGTATGCACTTCTGTTAATAGTCAAACTTCTGTAAACCTGAAACAGTAATTGTCTGCACTTGTATGTGAATAACATGTTTCTATACTATGAATACAGACCATCTCAGAATAAACAGGGTCTCAAAATGCAGAATATTTAAAAATGTAGACCATATGGTATATATATAATTATACCGCTTTCAAATAAAACTTAAAATTTGGATCAGACCAAAATAAAGTCTCCAAGACTGAATATATAAAATAATGAAGATGTTGTAGAAACTAGCACATTTACAAATAAAAAATGAGAGTGAATGTAAACTCCAGCAACCACAAAACTGTTATCACAAAAATCTATTTATAGAACACATCACGTGATGCAGATTATTATCATTTTTGAACTAGAAACTTGCGAGAGTTTTTGATACAATATTGCGTAAACACTAACGAGGGAGACGCTGACTGGTTTGCTGGCATACGAATTGAAATAGGAAGAAAAACTTTTCTGTGACATTTTTAGCTTCAGAATGAAGTTATTGCTATATTATCTTGTACTTTTAATTGTCATTCTGTCGAATTTTGACGCCATCAGTGCGGCGAGAAAGAAATGCACCAGGACGATCAATAGGATTCCTGTTCATAAGGATTTTAATTTGAAAAAGGTAAATATTATAATAGAAATAATTACATAATATTATATCAAATTATTATATTAACTAGTCTTATATTTGAATATCATTATATAAGGCCAGAGATTGTCAATAAAAAAACCAATCTCAATAAAAATAGACAATATAAGAGATGTTATTATTCTGTAAAATATTTGTATGAACAAAAAGTATATAACATAATGTGCTCAAATAAGTCCTGATTTTTTTTTGTTGCTTGTTAATATGCAATGTAATACATGTAAATACACATGGCTATTTCTCTGTTTTGCCGTTTCAATGTTTTAGATAAATTTGTAAAAAAATATAGCTATATATGGGAGCTTTTTGAGTATACAAATAATATTTCCTTGTTCAAACGGTGGATTTATTTATTATCATATTAAAGCCTCGCGGTTTAACGAAAGTTTTTTTCTCAGTCAACTGTCATTTACTAATGTCAAATTTGAAAAACAAACTTCAAAGATCTACAATTTATTTTTTGAATACTTTTTTATACGTACGATTGTTTTAGATTGGTTAACGTGAGACTAAGTTGAAATGTGAAAAAGTCAGAAAAAGCAGGATTTACTTAAAAGTGAATAAATATTCTTATCGTACATTCAAATGGGTTAAAAATGATTCAGCCCGTATCGATTTGAAACGGGTATTTACTTTGATAATGACGTCAGTAAAGTATTGTCCTCACTTGACCTTATGTAAACTGACAGACGGACGGGTGTACGGACAATCTGATAACTTGGTGTCAAATATTCACTGTCCGATAAGTATCGTATGACATTTTGAACTTATGATGACATTGGTAAATATGTAAATCAATAAACAGTGGAGCTGGAATTTAGACCAGCGGTCACGTGATTTGTGATAGTTTTGACAGTTGTCATTGTCACGCGTTTCCTAAAACAATTCAAACCCATACCACAAATTTGTGAATCATCCCAAAAATGACTTTAAGTATTTCCTATATGTGTGGAATCTACACGGTACCATATATGCAATGTAATACATGAGCCCCCCCCCCTACAAAGTACAGAGAACTAAAACTTGGTGAAAAAATGGGTGTCAAGTATATATCATGCGTACGTAAAACATGTCATTGTTTCGAGTTATAGGGCATAACTAGAAATGATAGTATATCATTGTTTAACAATAAGGTGTTATATATTTTATAATATATACATAATATAGTACTTCCTAATCAATAATAAAGTAATATGAATTATTTTACAATGAATATACGGTGAATCTTACAAAGAGCATTTTGACCTATTTGTACAAAATTAAATTTTTTCAAATATGATAAGTAAAACATGATTGTGAATATATTTAGATTCCAGTTAGGTTAAAGTCCGCGCGGAAATTGACCCGAAAACTCGAAAAACGATAATTCCACGCAACTCGGTCGTTCCTAGTCCATCAGTTCCAGCAACAAATGAGCAAGTGTAACGTATTCGCCCGAGGTTTGCCGAATGACAAGATAACATCCATGACGTCATCGTCATGTGACTTACACAGACCAAACCGACCTGCTGAGAATTCTGACAAAAGGTTATTACGGTATCCAGTAAAATCTGGTTCAAACCTGTTTAATTTTGATTGTTGATGTATATGTTTACATTTTCTACGGTTTACAAGATAAATGTCGAGTATTATCATATCGTGTGAGATAAGACGCTTTGATAAAATCTCAGAATCGGGAAATTTTCGAGTAAATTTCAGGAAAAAAATGATAGCAGATCTTCCGATAAAATCGTACGATGTGAAATGCGATCTAGCTGGGTTACCTAATTTTCAGTCAACTCCAGACGAACTAGTTTTAATGTATTTCGTGTCTAAATTCCCATTCGTTGTTTTTTTCTGTCGGAGAAAATTTTTTAGTCCAGGCGCACTTGGAGTCGACCAAATTTCTCAAGAAATTCATCGTCATGGAAATCATATTTTATTGTGCCTTTGTCAGATAGTTTGTTATGTATCTAAAAAGACAGTTTGTGCCTGACAGTAAAGTTTCTGCAAAGATTGTTGTGTGAATTACTTTAAATAAAAGTAGCACTTTGGGGGAGAAAATCAGTCGTTGCTATCAAATAACAAACTATTTATGTGCATAAAATATACGCATGCGTTCAGAATGGATCACGCCATTCAAGTTGTGACTATTCGCGCCAAATTTTCTGATTCACGTGTAAAGTACAAGAATTTGTATTCTATTCTTATATGAATGAAGTTCACCACGACATGATGACGATAAAACTCGGCCATTATGAAAAAAACTCGGCTACGAGTATTATGAGAATCGGTCGTTCTAATTGGCTGTCAAGCTCGGCCATTATGAAACTACTGCAAATATGGTAGAATTAATTAATAAAATTGTCAATAACTATGTGTTTTCATAATGACCTTGTTATAGGCTTCAGACAGTCATATTAGCCAACGGCCCTGTGTATCAGAATCACCTCTTATTACCGTCCAGAACCAATAATAGAGTAAATAGAAAAATTGCATTCTAGTATAACATCACGTATTTATCTACACCAGTTTGTTGGAACTTGGTACACAATAAAGAGGACAGAATGGGTGTACGGTAAGGGGACGTACCATTCTTTCTCCATTGCCATTTCACAGCATGAAGACAACACATTCCATTATTCTTTCACAGGAAAAGAGTGAGTATTTCTGTTATACTTTTGCACGTTAAATAAGCTATCGTCATATTTCTATTAATTAAGCTATCTATTCTCGCATCACTATTTTTTCTATACAATTATAACGTTATTTTTCTTCCTCTACCTATTCACTCCCAACTTTTATTTCTCCCTCGTTCCCTTCCGCCATCTGCTTCTATTTCTCCGTCATTCTCTCTCCTATTCACTTTAATTTCTCACTCATTTTCTCCCATATTAAGTTCTATTTCTCCGTCATTCTGTCTCCTATTCACTTTAATTTCTCACTAATTCTCTCCCATATTCACTTCTATTTCTCCGTCATTCTCTCCCCTATTCTGATTTATTTCTCCCACGTTCTCTCCCCTCTTCCCGTTTATTTGTCCCCCATTCTTTCCCATCTTCCCTTTTACTTTCTATATTCAAGAGGAATAGGGGACCATCCAGGTACAGTGGTTATGGTCACTGACTGGTAATCACTAGCTTCCCACCGCTGCGAGTTCGAATCTCACCAAAATTCAAATTTTGAAAGTCTCCAAATGACCCTGGCTGTTGGTGCGACAATAAACCCTAGTGAAAAACAACTAATATGAGATATAGATAACATGCGTGCATTTATTTCTTCAACATCAGAGTTCGGCCTTGATATATTCTTGTTTTCATGAAAATATTGAGGTGCGTAACATTGATGTACGTAACATTAGACTGGTATGAACTTTTATATCTAAATGCTGCGTACTTAGGCACATGTATAATATTTGAATGTTAAAAGTTGAAGAACATGACACGCTGGATGAAACCAGTTTACAAGACGTGCACGAGTAATATATGTGCATTTGCCAATCTTTATCCATCTGAAACCATCTTTGTAACAAGTATATAATGAAAGTCATTAAATCAAGTTTTTTTTCTTTTTTTTGGTATTTTCCATTCACATTAACTTACAAAATTATAAAACAATAGTTAATTTATATCGGAGATTTTAAACTGATCTCCATGGAGACGAGTTCCTTTGATACAGGCTAACAGCTAACTTAGATTCTTACTCTGAATGAATGATTCAAATGTCACACTCTGGTGAAAAAAGGACTCCTAGTTGACAATACAAGAATTGTAAATCTAGAGACCATGAGAATGGATTACTGTAATGTTTATATTTGTAATAGTTAATGAATAGATCCTTAAAGGGGTAGTTTTTTTAATAATCGATCCTAAAAGAGATTTGTACGTACAATGCAAACTCTCCAGAGCGGTCCTCTCTTGAGCTACAAACTCCTTTAAACAACAACATGATTTTTCCCACTGTACGATTTATCTATTAATTAAACCTCTCTAGAGCAACAACCTCTCAACATCAACATAATTTTGGAGCTTTGGAGAAGTTGCGCTGTATAGTATATACAATATGTTTATTACACTAAACTACAGTCATTAGTAAATAGACACATTACAAGGGCTCTCTTGTACGAAATGTTCAGAGTATATGCATACATCATGACAGTCCATGAAAGTACAGTTACATCAAAGGCTGGTAATACAGCAGGGGCGGAGCCTATAGATTGATGGACGACTGACAACGGCAATTACAACAAGCAAACCATGCGCGAAACCGTTTGAATGAATTTGAATGAAAACCATATGAAGATATTTTATAAGATTATAATGTTGGAAAAAACGATTGGTCTTTTAATATAGATTATTAATGCGTACGGGAGGACTTCAGTTCATATTTAACCTAAATAAAACTTTATATTTCAGCGACAGCACGTGTTTGCCTGTCGTTTCCGGTGTTTTAAAACAACGCGCTCGTGCAGGATCATACTTTATGAGCGGTTCCGGTCCGGATGATGAACGCCGTATGTATCAAACTGGATCCTTGTCTACACAAATACAGTATAAGACTATTTACTAAAAAGTGATTTTACTCATTTCCTTTTTTTAATACGAAATCATAAGTTTTCGAATCTCTACATCGACTGTGAGAAAACACATGTAGCAAATTCAAACATGCGTTGTCCGTGTATTTCCAATCAATGGTGTGGAAGCAGCAATACTTATTCTTTACTATTGTTACATTTTTACAAAACGTAATTTATGAAGCTGGTGAAAACTAATTCCTTTTTAATCCACAGTTCCTCTTTATGAACATACATAGTATAACCCCAGCAAACTGGATCCCTTCCGGAGTGCACCAAACGCCCGTTTTTCTGAGAATTCCGGTTTTAAGAGATTATATATATTATTTATTATATACACGTGTACATCTATAATTCACTGTGAAATGAGACGAGCGAATCCATGGTCAGTGGCTGATCTCCGTTTTTTCTATTGTATAATTTCAGCAACATTAATCGTGTCTTTCACCGATTACAAAAATATGGCCCTCGTTTATTATTGTTTTAATTACCGCCCCGGATCACAGCGACAATGTCATAAAGATGGAATGCAAGTGGAAATTATCACCAAAAGTTTGACTCCTAAACAGTCCGATGTGGCTGGTTACGTCAAGAGAGCCACCAAGCGTCTTTGTGCTCCTATAAAACAACTGAAGCCGACAGAGCCAGGTGAGTTCGCTTACCGGTTTAACAGGCCATCCCTTCTGTACCGCAACTTAGTAACTCCTGATATGAAAAGGTGAAGGTCTGACATTGATGTGTCACGAATGGGCTGCAGCCAATGACATAGCTCGAACGAATTGACCAATCAGAGCGCCGGATAATGTCGGTCGTACGCGTTCCTTTGGTGCACTGCAACATGAGACAAGAACTAGTTTGATACTATGCTAAATCTAGTAAAACTATGATGACTGTTTTATTCCCATCTTTTACAGGACATTGTAAAATACCGGATATCCTGGAAGCTGCGAGGATACGGAACCAAAAGTCAAAGAGCGAAGGTATCATTTCAGTTTGTAATCAGCCGAACTACTTTAAATTAATCCGCGGAACTTTTTAAAGCTAAAATACGGAACTATGTTAAAATAATCTGTGTGACTGATTTGAGGCTTAACTTTGAGGTGTAGAAATATGTAATAACAAGGCTCCTCTGGAAGTTTTATTTTCTTGAGCCGCCTGTCAGTTTTATCCTTCCGGTGGTGATCACATCGCATTGAATGCATCAAACCTTTCGTTAAATATATACAGTGTTCGATATAGTATTCTACTTCGTAATTTGTTATAAATCTTTTGGTGTGTACCAGTATGTTTGACTTATTGGTTACCTGTAGTAAATTAAGTGTTCTTTTTATCAATGCGTGGATACTCCGGAACCTTTCCAGATTCCGTGAACGGCGACAATAACACCTGAAAACCGGACCTCATTAGGACTGGGCCAAAATCCGGTTTCCTGAGAATTCAGGGTTTCAGAGTACTATCGATGATAGAATAGAAAAAAGTGGAACTTGAAAAATCTTATTTTAAGAGAATTACGGTTTTCAGGGAGTCCAATTTTCTGGGATTTTACTGTATAATCTATTTGTAAAGAAAACGTTATAAATTTTCAGACATAAAAGCTGCTGGTACCAACAAGTGTGCGGTGAATAAAATTCCTGTACAAGAGAATTTTAATAGCTCTCAGGTAATAAAGGAATTGTTCTTAATGACATCATCATCATCATCATCATCATCATCACCACCACCATGACCACCATAATATTATCATCATCATAATCAGTAATATCATCATCATTTTCACCATCACCATTATCATCATCATTATCATGATCATCATCTTCATCATAATTTTCGCCATTATACCCATCATCATACTAATACATCCTTATCACCATGAACAACAAAGTTTATCAAAAACACCACTACAGTCGTAACAAAAGGCCTAATCATCACTGACATGATAAGGAAAAATATGTAAACCGCCAGAGCAATCTCTGTTACGCTGATTGCATGTATATTTATATTGACCATGTATCGTACATCTCTGTCACTAATTAAATGATTCCTGGTTACAGTTACATGGCTTATGGTATGAAATAGCTCGAACAAGATTTACTTTCAATAAGATGGAATCTGTCGTAAATTTCCATAGATATGATGACGTCAGTGGAAAGATCTACAGTTATTACACAGGGACGATTGTTAAACCACCACAAGATGACGGGTCAGAGCAATACAGGTTTGTTTTTGTTTTGTGAGACTTCGTACATGCATACAGTAGAACACGGTTACAGTGAGCTCCTGAAATTCCGACTATTCACTTCACTATTATTTACGTATTTTCACCGTATCCATAAAAACGAAATAAAGAAGGTCGTATCACTATTATTCACTATATCCGATTTCACTGCAATTGTGTTTAACTGTATCGCCTTTTCACATTTACGGGATAAACAGCGTCAAGAAAACCCTTTAAAAGTAGTCGGTACTTGGTGTTGAGTATTCATAAAAGCCGCCGTCGAGCTTGTGTAATGTATTATGCCCCTAATGTACAGCATTATTATCTAAAAATGGAGCAAGCAGAATTTAGGAACTTTTATATACATATATTTTACAAGTTTCTATAATTTGAAAAGATTTACCACGGTCATTCACGACACGCAATGAGAAACCGAATTCATATTAAAGATCAAATGTAAAATGTTTGCTTAGAACGTGTGTAATACTTTATTTCGACCGCCTAAGAATACAGTACCGTGCATTTACTATCCAAAATGTATAAACAGAAAAAGTACACATTAAACGATCACAGACCCACTGTAAGTTGGCATGGCTTTAATTTTTCCACGCTTGTAGATTTCGCCCAATAAAATGAAGGATTTCCTCTGAATCACCAACACGTCATTATCCGCGCTAATGAAATTATCCAATAAAATGATAGAATGAGGGATTTCCTCTGAATCACCAACACGTCATTTTCCGCGCTTATGAAATTATCCAATAGGAGGAATTTCTTCTGAATCATCAATACGTCATCCAAAGAAATGTAGGTCAAAAATAATATCACACAGCTACCCCGAAAAAAAAGATATTAAACAGCTACGCCGAAAAATTGATGTCAAATAAGTAGACTTACACTTAAAAATTCGTATGCCTGTTAAGTTTAACATAAATGCAGAGTAATTCATACATGCTGTATTAGTTTTACAAATGCTGACAAATATTGACGAATAATCATAAGCGTGCTCTATGCTTTATGTATATTTTCCGAATATTTTTTCATTACATTCATTTTACAGCGAAGTTCCATGCCTAGCAGCAATTCATGGTATGTCTATTGTAAAAGAGAACGCTGAATACGACTCAGACAGAATGGGACGTATCGGATGGGATGACGAAACATCACTTCCTTGGGGTTTGCATTTAATTATTATTCAGCATAATTATAGAATACAGGGTTTTCCCTTACTCAGGATTTCTGCGTCCTTATGCTTAAAATTAGCCGTGGGACCCGGTGTTTTTTCCGAAACTTTGCGTCCCCTGGGACGTACATCACCAGTATATATCTCTTTTGCAGAGTTTTTATCCTTTGAGCAAAACCTGAAATTATTTCAGAGATTGAGGTGGCCATAAATAAAGTGATTGAAAATACCATACCTAAAACTCTGCTAAGTGGGGTTATATTGTACAAAAATATGTTTGTTTACAGCTTCGTTGAAGATCTTGTACGCTGATGAAGATTACATACTTTTCTATTCGTGTTTTGGCGGTGCTGTGGAAGAACAGTGCGTGGAAAGTATGATGGAAGTCACGCTTTCTGGACGTACGCGTGAGATAACGGAAGAGAGAAAAGCATCTATCTTCGGTGTCCTGAACGAAATCTGTGTCGATGTCAAAGATGTTATAGACACCCAATTTTATGGTAAGGGTTCATTTGGATATTATGAATGTTGACGAGACAGCATTTCTCTCAAGAATTACTTTTAATGAACGTTTAATAATTTCTAATTACCTCTGTTATCGTTTTTTCAATTCAAATGGACAGGGAGATGGGTGGAAAAGGGGAATTAAAGCGGTTGTAAAGAGCAGCTAGCAAAGTAACTAAGATGAAAGATGAAAAAAAGATTTTATATGCATAGAGAGCCAGGGAAATATGGAAGTCCCGAAAATCTAGAAATTCAAGGCCTGTCCAACATGTATACAGACTAACACATATTTGATGATCGTGGTTTTTTGTAGGTATATATTAAACTATTTTCTGTATTTGCAGCGAACTGTACAGACTGGGTACTCATAGAAGAAGACAGTAAGTGAAAATGAGTTTTCTCCAAATCTGTATGTAGTAAATTTATTAAATTATTAGGGAAATGACCTTGATAGTATTAAGTAATAATCAATATCAAGAAAAAAAACGTTGATTTCAAGCGTGAAAATGGTACAGAATAAATGAACGTATCAAAAAGTAACCATGGCAACACTCTTGACATTGTTGTATATATTTTTTTCGACCAATAAATAAATTATGTCATTGCTGACCGCGGGTTTGCTTTACGACCGTTTTGAAAACAGGCTGGCAAGATTCATTAAATCATGTACATGAACCTTGCTTGCAATATTATTTCTGTGAATATTTTAATTGACCGTATTTTATATACCAGTATTTCTATTGCGTTAAAGGAGTATAATGTAAATAAATATGAACATCAATATATCTGTGACATGCACTTCTTACAACACTTAAAACTGGTTTGTTTTAAAAAAATGTTGAATTTAGTCAAAACTGGACCGACAATCACCTGTGAACAGAGACTATATGTGAACAGAGACTATATGTGAACAGAGACTATATGTGAACAGAGACTATATGTGACTAGACAGTCTGAATCTAAATCTGGCGCTATCTACATTTTGATTATCAACATCACAAATACTGTTCAGTATTCTACTAATGGTCAGTTAGCTCTACTGTTTTACTTTACACTCCTGTCGGTCTCGGGAGTATATTTTCTTCAAGAATTGAACTACAAAAATATATTTTGGACATTTGAGTTCATATATATATATGTGTGTGTGTGTGTATATTTCGTATTGTAGAGGTAGAACCCGATGAAGTTAATTTTGACGATATTCCAAATTACGAGGACTATGACAAAGATCAGGTAAGATAATTTTGCAAAAGTTTTTAAAATGTTATTTATTTATACTTAAAGTATATGTAATTAATTGCCCCCCTCCAACAACTGAAAGATATTTGGAGACAGTTAAATCCTCTTAGTATACGTTTACATATTATAAGTTTTGATGAACAGTATTCAAGCTGATTGCACCTTGTATTTTCATTCTGCTTTTTGATTTACTATCGTGTTATTATTTTTAGATACCAGTATATCATCTATGATGTTACTATTTTTAGATATATCATCTATAGTGTTACTATTTTTAGATATATCATCTATAGTGTTACTATTTTTGAATTTATGATCTATACTGTTACTATTTTTAAATTTATTGTCTATACTGTTACTATTTATAGATTTTTATTTTATGATTCATGCATTTAGGTATTTCTAGAATTGCTATATATAGAAATCGCATTTTAGATCAAGGGACGATGGTTTCACTATGCCTCTATCAGTTACAATAGTACAACGTCTCTGAAAGGCGTTGTTATGGACACAAACTTGACAGGGGACATAATCCAGTCAAACATATATGCGTTTGACGAAGATGGGTTCGTATGACAACACTTTGGAATCGTTATAAGTAATACAAGAGCATGCAAGTAATACAAAAATAATTGTACAGAATAGTTATTTGTGTTTCACGCCACAATGTAATTGTTGATGCTATTCAATCTAAGTAGCAATACTATCATAGCATTATAATGGTTTCATCAGCGCCCAATTGTATAAACATTGGTTAACTTTAACCAAATGGTTAATTTAACCTAAGGTTAAATTTAACCATTTTGGTTTTCTAACCACTACAAAAACATTTAAACATTGAAACAGGGCTGCTATTTTGGTACTGGTTACCGTTTATTTTAAGATTTAACCAGCATCTTAGACTTGGGTAAGATTTATTTGAGCTTTAACAAAAACAACATTTGGTTAAACTTAAACAAAATTTTCTACAACAGCTAACCGAACATTTAACCAAAATTTTAACAAAAACTCTGATTTAGCCCAGTGGTTAAAGTTAACCATTGTTTAAACAATTGGGTGCGGATGGATAAATCCTCGATTGGTAAACTCACGTATCTAGCATCAGATTACGTGTAGAAAACTCAAAATAACGACCTGTAAACATTGTTCCATGCAGGCACCCTCTTCCTTTCAATCCTCAATTTTTGATAAATGTTTGTTGGATTTTTTTTCAGAAACTGCACTACATACCATTCAGTTGCTCGGGATTTGTGCTATGACTCGTCTGATGAAATCATGATACTGCCAAAAGGAGGCGACGGAAATTTTGGTAAATTGTTCACTTTCTTTATCATTATTTTGTCTGTTTTCTTCATCAATTTCTATGGCTGCGCTATCCAGTATACATTGATCATGTTTTGTGCATGTTGCCACTTTGTACCTTCCAAAGCGTACACTAGCCCAATTAGCCATTTCTTGGGAATAGTTTCCAAGTGAATATTTATTTTACGTCTTGTGCTCTCTTAAATGTTGTCATTCATTTCTGTACACCACGCAGTTTTGCCAAGATGTGGTCTCTCCTTGACTCCAAACACTGTAACCATATTTCGTTATGAGGTCTATTGCCAAGCCTTTTATCGTAATTCTATCAAAATGGATTTTAAAAATATATTTATAGTATTCAACAAAATACTGTATTTGGACGATGTGCTGCTTGTAACTTACACTTGTACATTGAGGACGTTAGAAGGGACGTGTAACAAGACAGGAATCAGCTTCAACGTTTACACTAGGAACTTTACCATAGACGAACTGAATGTTAATGAAGAAACAGTAACTAATACGATAACAAAGCTAGCTGAGTCTGCTCATTTGGACAGTGGTGATCTTGTAACTACAACCAGTAAGTTTTGGTTAATATCTGTATGTTATTATATTCTTATGCATTAATTGAATTTCTGTTTGATCAACGATTTTTATACTTCAAATCTACCGTTTTGTACCAACAGATCCGGCACAAGTGGTAGTTATGCTATGTGTTTCATTTGATATTTTATATAAAGATATGTATTTTTATATTCTAATGTAATGATTGATTCACTTTGTATGGACTTCCAGCGATACTCGCTCGGTTGAACCCACCCAACACATAGAACCATACAAAAAATGGAGGACAAAACACATGAATCGAAGTATTTAGGGTAACTATCAAAGACAAAAACTATAATGGGGTTATATTTCTACGTAATGATAACATGTTTATGAAGCATTCAGCAGATACGTCATAAAAGTACGGCTTATACATGTAATACCTTAAGTTGGTAAATCTGTCCTATTTCAGATTGGTGTCCGCCGAAAGTTGAAGAAGTAGAACAAGCGCTACTTAATGGCAAATGCGATATAGATAAAATTGGAACCGTTGTTGATGCTGATGATGCTGATGAGTATATACAGGAACTAGTGAGTCTATATTGTCCCATGGTCTCCAGTTATTTAAAGTTTAGTCGTCTGACCAATTATACTAATCAGTTTTGGAAGATATGAATTTGTATATGCCACGATGTATTTGTTTCAGCCGCCTCGCCAATGATATTACGCATTGGAGGAAGTTATGAATTAGTTCTATCCATCTCGACAATTGTATTAATCATTTTAGGAAGATATGAGTCTAAAATACTCTATATCGCACAACCATCTATTAATCATTTTAGGAAGATATGAGTCTAAAATACTCTATATCGCACAACCATCTATTAATCCTTTTATATATTTTTTAATTTCAAATATTGTTTTTCAGCTTTACGGGTATTGGTATGAGATTGCTAGATCAAGAGGACACAAGTTTATGACTGAAAAGAATAAAACAGACGAACGCGCACTTATAGCTTATTTCACTTCCACCAATAATGAAACGCTCAATGTTTATTACACCGAATTGTCTGACGAGGGGTAAATCCAATTTTTTATTCTTGTTGCGTTCAACGTTTGTTTTGTCAAACTTTTGTGATTATACTCTTGAGGATGCTAGAAATTTTCAGTCACAGAATTAAATATTTTGGTAAAATTTCGTAAGATCTAGCATCATTTTATTATGTACTCGATGAAACCAGACACCAGACAAGGTGATTGGGTGTAATTAAGCATATTTGAACACAATCCATCACGTGATCAAATTTAATTAGTGTGACTGTTTTTGTTCGTTTTCAGTGATGAAGTACAATGTTCTAATGTCAGTCACGTGACTTTGTTGTCAAGATGTCGTACAGATTGTAGCGGAGACTATCTCGCTAGATTCAACGAAACCGTGAATTTCGTTTCCTATGGTAATTGCGCTTTTTGACAATATTTCAAATCATAAATGCACTTCATCCGCCCAATTCAGTTTACGTGAAGGATAACCTTGTCACACAAAACAGGTTAATTCTACTAAAGCTGTGGTTAAAAAAGCAAGCGCTCTAACCTTAGTTCAGTCTTTAACAAAAAAAAATGTTACAGCAGAATGTAATACGAAGTAAGAATATACAATGCATCACTGTATCAGGGAGAGCATTGGTTGCATAATGCACTTATTTCCATTTTCTTCATAGAATCAGTATAATAAACGATACTTCACGACGTATAAGGCATTAAGGATTTTCAGAGCTTTTATTATTGAGGCGAATTAACTCAGAGTTGATTAAATATATGGTTGAAGTATTTTCATCAACCCATTGTTAGCACTTGTAAAAATACTGCTCATGCGCGTGCTAAAAATATACTAGTACCAAGCGACAAACTTATGAGATACAGCGGTACGCTGTTTATCAACTAAATTGGTACCCTTCTGACTTCATCACTTTACGTACAAATCAAAGTTCTCTGAATCCATAAGTGAGAAACCAATTTATTGTACAACCAAAAAGGACAAAGGAATTCCGAAATGTTAGAAAAAAATACAATTAGATTCTATGTATTTTTCCAGTGCCTTATAAAGTAATTTACACAGACTACGCATCTGTTTTGGTGACATATACTTGCCAGGAAATGGCAGAAAATGGAGAATGTACTGAAAGCGGGATCCAATTTAGGGTCTGGGCAAGAAACTATACACTTGATGAAAGTGCATTGGCCTACGCTTATGCGACGTGTGATTGGGCATGTATGGATCCCTTTGAGGGATATTTTCAGGAAAACAGTAAGGCTTCTTTCTTTATAAAAAGAGTTTCTGTGATTTTCTAAGCTTTGTTTTAACCATTAACTTCCGTTCATTCTACACTTTCATTTCATTTTTGTTTTTGTGTCCGTCCGATGGAGTACAGTGCAACCTCTCCAAAGCAAAACCCCTTGGGAGACGCAAAATTATGTCGTTGTTGAGAGGTCGCCGCTTTAGAGAGGTAAATAGTCAAAACGTACAGTGGGGGAAAATCATGTTGTTGTTGAAGGGAGGTTGTCGCTCAAGAGAGGGCCGCTCTGGAGAGGTTGCACTGTACTGGAATGTTCGTTGTTGTCATTACGAGCTTTCTATCCGAGCTGATTTTATGTTTAGTCAATTTATGCCTTATTTATTGATTAGTTGTTAGTTCGTCGGTTTATGACATTCGAAATACAATGTAATTGCAACCAATGTGGCTAAAATAGCTTTCCACGATCTAGATTATAGAAATTGAATTTTAGAATTTTTACTGGTGTAGGGCAAATGTTTTTGTTGCTAATGTTATTGAAAACTCAGAATGGACACAATGACACTAATGTATGTATTTTCTCACAGTTAATAGATGGGAAGCACTCGAATGCGAAGATTGTCAAAAGCCTTGTTCTTCAAAGTTAGAGGAATATGTCATAGACAGTGAGTTACATTTAGTTCTGTTTCACAGTTGCCCGGCCCTTAACCCTTTGCCTCATATGCATATTTTGGACTCTTCAAAATTCAAAGCTAATGAACAAAACATCAATTTATTTTTAAAAAATGGTTATTTCTCTCTGACAGAGTGGAAAACATTAGGGCAAAAGAAACCATTACTCATTACACGCAATGGCTTCTTTTGCCACGTTTTTCAAAATTCGTCTGCTCCAGATGCGGGGAAATGCAGTATTATGAGGCAAAAGTTAAAATTGGCACACTTTGATGAATCACTCGACATCGTTGGGCTGATTCTGGCAGATTCAGGAACTTATTTGAATGAGAGAATCTGTCAAATATTTGTAAAGCCTCGTTTGGCTGTATATTCATATCAAAATGTTTTCACCGTAAAAAAAAACAGCAACAAATGATTGTCCTGATGTTATGCCCGTATAAATACCTGAGAAACATTAGGTTTTCTTTCAATACCGTTACCCAAAATTGTCGTTAAAGCGGCTACTATCTCAAAACGATTGTAAAATCGTAGAAAGCATTATTGAGATTTAGAACATATGGTGTGGCTTATGGACACATTTTAACCCATTTTCACCACTATCAGATAATCTTGACTACGTAATGGAACACGATGATGATAATGATGATGATGAACATAATGAGCCAAAAGATCAGAGACATCGAGATCAGTTTCAACTTGATCTAGAAGCCGCCTTGTTAATGGATGATGATGAATTTTACAGTTATGGTACAGTCGATGCATGATGTGTATATAGTCGACATGATGTCTTATCCGTTAGGCTCATAGTATTATGTGATAGCCTGTATTAATGACAGTTCGTTGTAACACACTGCATGCTGTATATGAACGCATTTTCTGTAATACACTGCATGCTGTATTTGTCAGAGTTCTTTATAACACATGGCATACTGTACATGTGAGAGTACTCTAAAACACATAACATATACTGTATATGCGTGAGTTCTCTATAACACATAGCATACTGTATATGTGAGAGTTCTCTATAACACATAGCATGCTGTATTTGTGAGGGCTTTCTATAACACATTCTGTATAAGTGTGAGTTTTCTATAACACATTGCAAACTGTATATGTGAGAGTTCTGTATAACACATAGTATGTACTGTACATGTGATAGTTCTCTATAACATATAGTATATACTGTATATGTGAGAGTTCTCTATAACACATAGTATATACTGTATATGTGAGAGTTCTTTATAACACATAGTATATACTGTATATGTGAGAGTTCTCAATAATACATTACATACTGTATATGTGAGAGTTCTCAATAACGCATTGCATAATGTATATGTGAGAGTTCTCTATAACACATAGCATGCTATATATATGACAGTTCTCCATAACACATAGCATACTGTATATGTGACAGTTCTCTATAACACATTGCATACTGTATATGTGAGAGGTCTTTGTATCACACTGTTTGCAGTTTATGTGAGCGGTCTTTGTATGACATTGCATGCTATGTTATGTGAAAGCTCTTTAACACACATTACGGACTGTATATGTAATAGTTTTTCATTACACATTCTGTATATATAAATACAGTATTTTAAAATTGTATAAATGTTCCCAAAACCACATTAGGAGTTGTATCTATGAGAGTTCTATAATTTATGAAACAGAAAAATATTTTATTTTAGCAACCATTATATGACAATAATCCAAATTCTAAAATCAAAGGTAAAAATTACTTCACGTCAGGCCAGTGAACCAAAATTTGATTAATTTTGGCCGAAACATACACCACATACAGTAGTTGTTGATATTGAATGAAGTTCACAGTGCAACCTCTCCAAAGCAACACCCTTTGTGAGAAGCAAAATCATGTTGTTGTTATTGAGAGGTTAAATCAATAATTAAATCTTGTTGTGGAAAAACATCAAGCAGTTGATGGAGGTTGTTGGTCAAAAGAGGGCTGCTCTTGAGAGGTTGCACTGTACCAGTGTATTATATTGATGCTTGATTATTTACTGTTGGCACAGTCAATTAAGCTTTATTTATTTTTCTTCAGATGAAATAGAAGAAATGTACAGTGAACCCTTGTTTACAGAAGATAGTGAAAAGGATGCAGAGTGATATAAACTTACGTATGTGAACTGATATGACTAAAATACTTTATGCCCACCGAGGCTGGACATTCGTTAGATGGTTTTTGTTGCTCCTTTTTTGTTCGTTTGGTTTAATAATATTCAATGACACTCTTTTGTTGACTAGAATGTTTGATACAGAATTACTGCATCTCAGTGTGGATAAAAAGAAGATTCAACGATTTTGTACCAAACACTCATAATGCATTACCAGTATTGGCCGACTAAGTTCAAATATTCTGTGACATATATTTTTTTGTTTCAGAAATACCTTCATTTTTCAACATTTATCACAATGTTACAATGACATTTAGTACTCAAAAACGTTGCATTAGAAATTTAGACATTTTTCAGCTTTATTTTGTTTGTGCTTTAACAATTTTCAAATCTGTGTGGTTTGCCAAAATTACACATTTTGTCAGGCTTAATGTAATAACTTGTTTCTCATAACCTTTCATATTTTTTCTTGTAAATCATGTTATATGTGCAATGTATAAAGTCTTTATCAGATAGTGAAAGTTTTACTGTTGTGTTATTTTCATACAGTAAAACCTGTGACCAAAGGTCACCCTAGGGAAAGACAAAATGTTGCCTATATTGACAGGTGGCTTTTATTCAGAGGTCAGCTTGTTTTTAGTAATCACTAATGGTTTTCAAAGAATAGCCTTTATTCACAGGGTGGTCTTTATTTGGAGGTGTTCGCAAACACAGGTTTGACTGTACATTGATGGGCACACAGTATCGTGGTAGTTCTATTTTAGCATTACGACATAAATGATTATTAAGATAAAAGTACAAAAAATAGTGAAATAAAACGAAAGGGAATTCAAACATTACACTGAATTTGAAGATAAGCATAAAAAGGGGTTTCATTTATAATAGATTTTTCAAAGTTACAAAGATAACTACGTGTGTATTTCAAAACATTGTTTACATTCCGCAAAAATAGATTATACTGAATTTGAAGATGAACAAAGAACAGTTTTCATTTATATCACATTTATCAGCGATGTTACAAATATTTTAAAGCACACGGTAGTTTACATTAGGGCAAAATATTGAGTGGTGCTTACAGAGGAGAGTGAGAGACTAATATGGTAAGGCTAGGCTTTTTATTATTTGTTCCTCAGGAGCCATTTTCAAACTAAAATAAGGGGCTTTGAAACAACATGTTTTCTTTTTCACTGAATTATTTAGTGTAATTCAATCAGGAAAAAAACTTAATTTTGACTTATAGGTTGTTTATACTTATGATCAACGCTAACATCTCTGTAGAATGTTAAACCAAGTTTATGTTAAATGGCATTGTTATACATGAGCATTTCTGTTTAGTATTTTCTATGCATGATTATTTCATTAATTCACCATACTTTCACCAGGGATTTTTGAGTGACTTTATTCTAATATTTGTATGAATTTTACAACTATAACTTTCATTTCATCTTGAATACTTCTGATATTTATCAAGGCATAGCCAGCAATACGCACTTACGAACATGCGTAACATCAATTCGACTAGATCTACTCAGTGTTAATCTACAAGATCAGATCAATTTACGATGCGACATTGAGTAATCTAGATCTGAATTCTATTTAGCATTCAACCAGGTGTGTGCCATTGCATCATCCATGGCATAAATATATATTGGACACCAAGAAAGGTAAGCTGTCTACAAAATTTAGCATGCAAGAGTTGTCCCCCTTGTGTGACATGAAAAAACAGGATGCAGACATTAAACAAAAGATGATAGCACTGGTTCCTGTTTCTAAACAATTTAATATAAAACTGGTACCTGGTTCTAAATAACTGAAGATGACTCTGGTCCTTGCTACTAACAAATGAATACAACACGATATAGGGTGCAAAGTTACAGTTTAATTGACATTGGATTGACATTTTACAATAAATTAAGTGAGCATACTTGAATAAGGTACGAAATTAACATTAATTAAATTTGGGTCAAAAATTATCACTGACACCTGAATATGTAATAAATATTCAATAAATATGTGACAAAAAACAGTCCTTTTAAACATTTAACAATTTCACAATAGTAGGTGGCAAAACTTTTTCTTTCTTTTAATAAAAAATATAATTGTTTTTATTATTTCCGTAGCATTAACATTCTTAATAAAAATATTCTTTTTATTTCGCACAAATTAAAACCAAGTTTAGAGAAATACAAATTGTTTGAAGACTTTAAAAAATTCGGAACTTTACTCTATAATTAAAAAAGTTCTACAACTTTTTATCTGAAAACTCATCGATTACATAAATACCAGTTGTCATTTTCCGACAAAATATTCATTTTCCAGTTGTCATTTTCAGACAAAAATTCATTTCAAGTGTTTAGGAAATGAAATGCATTTACAAGACAAAGTAATAAAAAGTTCTGTAGCATCAGTGTACCTCAGAACGTGACAACAGAAACTGTTACATGAAATCATTGAAGAAAAGTGCCACGTGACACTAACTGAAACAAAACGATATTTTTATTTTACTGTCGGATTACTATATCACACTTGAATGAAATTCATTCCACAGTTTATCAGAAAATGTAATCGAAAAGTTTTAGCATCAACACAACAAACGATAAACTAAAACAAAAATAAGCAAACATCAAACAAATAAATTTTTTGTTCGACTTTTTTTCTAAATCCTTTCAAGCATTTTTTTCAAAGTATTTTCAAATGTTAGACAATATTTAATTACTGAATACACAAACAAGCAGTGAGGGAATATAACTATTTCACATGAAGAAATTCCAAAAGCCGACGACTGTTCACTACAGGAAGTCAAAAAAACACTGTTTTCAGCAAGGAATACCTATGGGATTGACTCAACTAGGTCCTTCACAAACTTGTCCGGATCTGGGATTTCACCTAACAGATCTGTAATAGAATTATGAAAATTACTTTAAAAATAATCAAGTTTATTTTGTAAACCAGTATCTTCAACACCCGGATTCTCTAATCCAATTCATTATTGGTGATGGAACCGGAGGTGATCCAAATGGGTTAGCACATGAATTGTGACTCTGACATTCCATGATTTGAGGGAACCTGCGTATATGTATATTTGATTGATATGGGAACCAGTGTATAGTTAATGTACATGTGCCCTTGATTCTCAATGCAAATACATACCTCCCAAAACAATCCACAAATATATACCTCCCAAAACAATCCACAAATATATACCTCCCAAAACAATCCACAAATGTATTAGCAGGCCTTAGAATCCCAAAATTATAAGGTCAGTACATGAAGCTTCCTTTATTATTTACACTTACCCAAAACATCACTAAGCTCACTGAAAGATTCACATGGCAACATTTCATCCTGGTAAGCCGAAAGAAGTTTGTCACATGATTCAATCATGACTCTATCACTGTTACGTATATAGTCAGCCAAACTCCTCGTCCAGTCATCATCTTTTATGGTGACTTTCTGTTAATAAAGAATTTCCAATACATCGGAGATGGCTTAATATTACAGTCACATGGATATTATTAAAAAAGCATGAGACCAATCATGATTTAACACTTAATCAACATTATTCCATGCTGCAAAAAATCACTGTAGAAGGCAACAAACACCTGTTTTTTGCTTTACCCTTAGCATCATAAGCATATCTTGGGCTCTTTCAAATTCAAAGCTAATAAACAAAACATAGATATATTCAAGCAAAAAATTGGAGTTATTTCTCTCTGACAGAGTGGAAAACATTGTGGCAAAAGAAGCCATTACTCATTACAAGCAATGGCTTCTTTTGCCACAATGTTTTCAACAGTCGTCTGCAAAAGATGCAGGAAATACAGTATCATCTGACAAAGGGTTAGCAAAATAGAATAGCTTATAGTTCAAAACATGCTGCAAACGTTGTTTAGTAAGTAAAACAAAGACTGGGTCCTTGTTAACCTTGTTATTTAAGAAAATGACTCCCTAAAAACAAGCTGCATAGTCTGCATAATGAGCCAAACAAGTAAGTCACATGTAGAATTTAAGTTTATGATAAGTCACGCATGAAAATTACACTGACCCTTAAATTGGCATTCTGACTCTTGAAATTAGTAAAATAAAACTTCTGACCCTTGAGAATTAGAACAAAAGGGTCAAATTTACAATAACATTAATAGGGAATTTTGATAAATCTTCTAATTACATATATTATCAGCCAAGGGTCATTTTTGACCCTCAACTTTTGAAGTCTAGTGAGCACGCAGTAAGCTCCTACTGTCAAAAAGGGAGGTAACTGCACCATGACTCTCTATTCACACTTTCGCACCTGTACTCGGGTTAAGTTATGGACAGCACCATATTAGAGTACTTTATCAGCTTATAATCCTAATGCAGAATGAATTGAAATCAGTCTTACCTTGAAAAGATACTGGTATAAGCCATCTACAAGACCAAAGAAGACCAAGTATGGTTTATACACTGAATACTCCTTCACTGTCTTGTCTGTGACACTGGAAGTAAAACAAATATATCATTATCAAGGCTATTCATTGCATGGTTTTTGCTATACCACAAGAAATGCATTTTTGACTTGAGAAAAATATAAATTTTGAAGTTTTGAACCATCTTTTATCATTGTCAGCAAAGAAAGTTGTCTCACGTATTATTCTACCTTGGAATCAATCCGATATTCAAAACATTGAAGTATGAAATACATGTATATAATCATTTTGTACCATGAACATATTCTATGCTTTATGCAAGTTAATACAACAGAACACAGTTATAGTGAATTCCTTGGGACTCAAATAATTAGATGTACTTAATAACATCCAAATTTTCACAATACCCACAATAAAAAAGTGGGGCACGTTCAGAGAACTATAGATACTCCACTACATACAATTCTCCCCTACATCCATGATTTACTTCATACACAATTTTTTGTAGGAATAAGTAGTTATCCCTAAGAGAAACTTACGCTTTGGCGCCAATAGTGACAGTGTTCCGTATGTGAGCTACGATTATCAAACGTTCAAGGAACTTTTTCCTCATTGCTTTCCATTTTTCTGGCGCAAATAAATGAGTAGCCATCACACACCAATACATTGGACTTTCAGTCTGTAAAGTATATAAACAAAACCATACAAGACTGTGTTAAAAAACATAATTTAGCAGGCTTCCCGAAAGTTGCTGGACAGTCGGACATGTCAGCCAAATTTCAAGAAGGTCCGGTAACTTTTCGGCGAGTACCAGACCATATGTCCAGCAGTGGGGCACGATTTATCACTTATTTATAATATATTCGGTCCAACAAATTTTCATTTGGTCAGGCTGAAATTCTAACTTTACCTGACTAAATGTCTGGCTGATTTAGTTATTGATGGTTGTTATTTTATTCCGAACTATGATTTTGTACTAATGCCTCAGACAGATTCCTTGATTCCACACACCAAACCAAACCTACTGGTCTGCCGATCCAAGGCTTTGTCAAGTCTCAATCAAATTGTTTTGCTGATGTTTTAACTTAAACATGAATTATATCGCTTAACTTCCAAAAAAACCATGATATGTTAGTGGGGCAACACACATAAATGGGGCGTAAACCTCTGAATTAATGATCCCTGAAAACAGAGACTCTTACCTCAAAACTGTTTTCCAACCATTTATCTTTGGGTGACTCCAAGAAGTTGTTTAAATTTTTGTCTTCTCTATTTCCAGATCTTGTCCTATCAAAAAAGAAACAGCAACGTATTTCAATTCTTTATTAAACTGTTTACAGACCTGTTGTATCTTTAATTCCTGTATTTCATGTATAATTCTGGCCAAAAATGTGGTTACCCCATTTTGTCTGTAAACTATGTGCAATCAAACAAAAACCTTAATAAATGCCGAACCACTTATCATTCACTGAAGTATTAGTCATTAGCATTTAGATTTCAATGTTTTTTATACGATCATTTCATACAAACAAGAAAGATTATTGGCGATTAGTCCATAATCATATTCGTACGCATGCGATCTTGCACCAGATCAAAATGTGTTGCGTGATTTCCAATTTTGTTACGCAAGATTTAACTTGAGTGGGAACACTGAGAGAGATAGAGAAATGACCAATGATGAGAGAGATCAACGGTAAATATAATCACTTACGTGTTAATCACATACAGAGACATATGCATTACATATGGAAGTAAATGCATGTTGCTTTGGCGACCACCACCTCCACTGTCATCACTAAATGACTTCTCTTCGGCAAATTTTAGAAGTAACAGTTTTAAGTCATGAATATTGAACGGGTAGCTCGGATCTCGGATACCTGTACATTCTTGAAGATAGGTGTTATGTCTGTAAACGAAACATTGACATCTGAGTAATAACGAAATATAGCAAACATTGACTGTTTTTGTTTTCACAGAGGTTAAACTTTGCACCAACAGCCATGATCATTTGGTGACTTTTCCAGCTTTAACTGTGGAGAAATACCCCAGGCAAACACCTGGGTAGAACCACCAGTCTCCTGCAAGGTAGCTGGACAGCTTCCTCATAAGTAAAATTTGGTCGATAATGAGATTCTACAGTAGTAGCCTGTCAGTAGTTTTTGAAACCATTTATCAGTAGTTTTCATTGGCTGTGAATAGTTTTTTTTACAAATTTACATACATTCCTCATAAATCACAAAAATGACAAACACTTTTAACGTCACATTCATCGTCTCACTTTCATTTTGAAGT
The DNA here is from genome assembly GCA_008271625.1 of Lutraria rhynchaena. Lineage (NCBI taxonomy): Eukaryota > Metazoa > Mollusca > Bivalvia > Venerida > Mactridae > Lutraria > Lutraria rhynchaena. Next base: position 9,334,166 of record VIBL01000001.1, on the reverse strand, counting down.
CATTTTTAGTATTGCATCCGGGGTACATGCAAATGTTTTTCAGTAAGCGTCTTCAAACATTAAGCTAGTTTGACACTTGATCATCTTTCCTTACTTCATATATTTTATAACAAACCTCAGTTCAAAGAAAGAATAAAACAGTTAATATGGTCTTCCAATAATAAATTTCCTCTTATTCGCCAAACATCTCAAAGATACAGAAAACATTATAAAACATTTTAAAGAGCGGCTCACAGGTATCAGTTGTATAATGAATGTATAACATTTCTACCACTAGTAAATATAACTTACCTAGCTAGACATGTTGCGAAAGCAGATTCCTGGACCTGAGGTCCCCACAGAGGTAACAATCCATTACATTTAGTGTTAGCATTCTGAAGAGCAGCACTCTCCCATTCTTCCCGACCTCTAGCGTGTCTGGAACAGAAATCAGTGATACTTACAAAATACATTCAAATCGTCCATTTCATTAGACCAGGGTAAGAACAAATTAATTACTTTGTATGAAAACCAGTCCGTTTTAGAGTAGAATCAAGAAGTAGAAGAAATTACTGGTACCAGTCTGAATTCATCAGGAAGTAATTTCACAAATAAAACAAAAGAATCAAAAGAAACAGAAAGAAACAAGCACTTTTCTGGTCATTAAATGTAAACCAGACAGAAAGTTCACCTACCTGACAGCCGCAGTATGACAATCAACATGGATCACATTGAAATGAGAGACAGTTGTATAACCGATGCTCTTTCTTTGCTTGTTTTCAAAATCATCTAAATTATTCCTCTTTGTAAAAGTGTAGATGGCTAGAACCTGTAAATAATGTCAAGATTAAATGATTATATAGAATAAGTAAGTTAACTTTACATAATGCATTAACAGTCACTCACCTATTTGTCAGGGTTATAGTCTTAGACTAGTTATCACTGGCCCCTCATTGCTTCAAGTTCAAATCCTGTCCAGGACCAAATAAATTTCACATGTGAGGAAACTGTCAAGCTAGCTTATGGAAGGTTGTTGGGTCTGTCAAGGAGTACCCAAGGGTCTATATCCACTGTTAAAGTCAGAAAAATTGTCAAATGTCCCAGGCTGTTGGTAAAGAAAGTTTCAAAACATATCTGAATGAAGATATGTTACCTTTTGAGGTTGGTATCTATAACCTTCTCTGCATATACAGCAAGTCAATCCTGTTTCTTCTTTAATATCTTCCATTTGTTTTAACACTGAAGCTTTAACAGTCACCTGGCCTTTAGCATTTGTCTGCAAATACATGTATATTAAAATCATAGCTTATCATTGCTATATCTGTATTGTGATTGGTCCATGATGACAAGAGAAGACAATTCTGTAATCTGATTGGCTGACAGACAAGCATCAAAATACCATAATCCAATTGGTTCAAAGCATTATATTTTTATCTCATTGGTAGACAGCTTGAAAGTCTGAGAACTGAAATTTGATTGGTCCACAAGGACAGCAAGAATGAGTTATGCAATCTGTTTAAGTTCTCAGCAAAAAATTCATATGAAGAGATTTCTCAAATCAAATAATTCAACCTAAGAAAACAGCCATGGATTAAGTTAGGACTCTATTGATATGTTTAATTAGGGAAGCCTTCCACCATTTTGAAAGAAGATAATAAGCTTTTATACAATCAATGAGGTTGGATTTCAGATTGCTGCATGGTCACATATTAAAATCAAAGATAACTTTCTTTTCAACAAATAATTAATTTAAAATAATTTAAGGATTAATCATCTATTCTAATTTCCATTTGCAGAGTAATGCCATTTGTAGTTTAAATCTTATATGATGATTACATTGCAGGGCTCCGTACTATGGTAACTTACAGTATACATAATTTTATGATTTTGTATGGGCTTTGATTTTTTTTACTTTGAAGGTGATTCAAGGGTACAAAACAAATACATCATACATACCGTCATGCCAAGAGCACCCAGATGTTTCTTTCGTACAGCCATGGCTAAACGTTTCTTCTCAGTCTTTGTCTGCTGTCGAACTTCTTCAATCTGAAAATTAGCTCGAATCTTAAAATGTTTATTCATTAAAAACAAGAATGGAGATATTTCATTACAAACGTTTGGCTGTAACAAACATAGAATTCCAGATTTATAAAATAAATGCACAGTCCAACAAGATACAAATCTGACACCATTTCTACTTTCAAGGTCATACTATCACATCTAATTTTGACTGATCAATTTTAAATAACTGTGGACACTTAGTTATAAGCTTAACAAGATATAGTTTACCTTGTCAGCAACGGTTGGGTTTTTCTTCAATGCTTCCATGAAGTTTTCAGCCATGGTTCCTATATGTTTATCAGAGGACACTTGCTCCAACTTATGCAGTATTGGTATTAGATGGTTTCCTAACTCCAACTGAAATGCAATTAAAATTCCGTTAAGGTACAAATCCACTATGGTAGAAAACACAGTGAAACTTACATTTGAACTCACTAACAAACTGAGAAAGATCCAACTACAATCAAAACTCATAACATCAAACTCACTTTTAGCGAGTTCCTGCTTACATAAAAATATGAATGAAGTCCCATCTTTTTACTTATCAAAAAATGCACTTATTTCGAATTTGTGGTTCTTGATTTTTTGGTACATCAAAGTAGACATTCTATCCTAGACATAGGAAATTTTGAAAAAGCAAAGTTATTATTTCTTTCAAGATCAAGCACATCTTTACTTAATTGTCATGGATACATAGAGATATAATAAATAAATAAGTAAGGTCCCTGAGAATACATAGTAATCATGTTCAAGTGGATTAATGTTATCATACCTGAGTAGATTCATGTCCGTCACATATACCAGTCAGCAATCTCAAGATGTAACTGAGAGACGGTCGAGATAAAAAGTCCTTCCAAATATCCGAATCAGTGCTACAAGTAAAATAGAAAAATCACACTAGAAATATTTTAACTTCTATTGAACCTATGTGAAACTCAAGATGCTTTTAATGTGTTACTATGACTTCTGATCCTGAAGGAAATCACAAGTTTTCAGCCCTTCTTGATACTTGGGACCTATTTAAGAATAGAAAAAAGTCTTCGTCACCACCTTTTTACATCATCTTGTATAAAGATACATTACAACATTCATAAACCATAGATTATGTACTTTGAAGTTTTATTACTTCTTTGTAGAAATATATACTTACGCAAGTAAAGTTTTAACTTCTGGGGAATGTGACAATATGTAATCTAGAGCCATCTTCACCACACCTTGTTCTACAATCATATCTTTCAATCTAACGCCATTATCATTATTCTGAAATAAAAACAAAACATCATCATGTTTGCAAATCAATGCTAGTAAAAGTCCCGTAACTTGTTTGATTCAGCAACTCCTTAAATAAGACCCTTAAGATCAACATGGAAGACTCTGCATATGAATGTATTCTATTAGGCAAAAAAAATGTCCAAGTTTCCTCTAATCCAGCCAACCCAATTTTTCCTGCTAACCATGGATTTTTTTGGGTCTCAGTCAATGTTTTCTGATATTTCCATTATCTATCTCCAAACTTAAAAATGTTGAAAAAAGTTCTGCACACCTACAGACCCTATATTTTTGTAAGATATCAGTGGAAAGCATGTCTTTTTTGCCTAACTTTTAGTTATTTTTTGGCCTAACTTTCATGTATTTTTTGCCTAACTTATTTTGCTTCACTTTCAGGTAATTGTTTGGTTAACTTTCAGTCACTCCAACATTTAGCCCCACAGTCTTAAGACTGAAAATCCAAGCCAACCAATCAACTAACAATGCCAAACAAACTTCACATGAAATCAAAATACAGTCAAATCTGTGAACAAAGGCCACCCTTGGGAAAGACAAAAGTGGCCTTTATTGACAAATGGCTTTAATTTGGAGGTCAGTTTGTTCTAATTAATCAGTGACAGTTTTTCAAAGAATTGCCTTTATTCAAAGGCTGGATTTTACTGAGAGGGGGCCACAAACACAGGTTTTACTGTACTTGAATTTACCTGGATAGCAGCTGCAATAGTACAGAAACAGTCCAGATGAACTTTCTCGTCCTGTGTGTGCTCAGCATCAAATCTGAAAGAGTGTAACAACAAATTAAGTATGTTATTGATTTGAACAAAGCAGGTACTATCTTATACTGTCATTTTTCTTTGAACACCTATATGGCCAAATTTTTATGACAAAAAAGGGTATATATGGACTTTCAGTGTTTTTTATTCAATACACAATATTTTCCTCTCACACAATAGTCATAACTCATTCATGATACTGTAATAAAGGCAGGTTGATTTTACAAAAAAAATCATACCTATTATGGAGACTTCTCACTCTCTGCGATGAAGGTAATTTTAATTATGGAATCTAACTAAGCAACAAGGGGTACTTACTTATTAAAATCCAGGTATGGTTTGAAGTGGTTAATTAATGCCAGCATTTTATCTTCTTCACCGAAAGCTAAGAATGGTATCAATCTCATTAAGGCTTGCAGTATACTAGTGTTAGATCTCACAAAGGTGGAATTAATCCTCTCCAGGAGCATCATAACCTGGCCCTTGTCTCCACACAGCTTAGAAAACTCCTGAAAGAGAACAAGTTTAAAGACGATTGCTGTAAAAATTTGGACTGTAAAAATTGTTACCAAATGCTAACATTAAGTTGATAAGAAAAACTGATCACAATCAAGAGACAAAACATCGACATTAACTCAATGGAATTATTTCAAGAAATGAGCTTAAGATTGAAAAAAATGTTATTTTACAATGAAAGATTGTTTTACATAAAATCTGCTTCAAAGATATGGAAAAAAATACACACAAATTAACACCAACTAATCACAGACGGCAGACACTCATCAATTTTATATGCTCACTTCTACATACACAATGTGCTCAGAGGAGTGAAAAAATATTTTTAGAAAAAAATGTCATTCACAATCATATCAATTATTTTTTTATCCAACCTGGTTATCATATATTTTCAGAATCTGTAAGGTTATTGCTAAGATATATTTGCGTAGCCTACATTTGTTACTTTAACTTACAGTGTATTTTTCTGGGGATTGAGAACTAGCCTCTAGAAGTATGGTCTCCATAATCTGTAAAATCTGTTCCGTGATTGTCTGCCCCTTGTTTGCCGTGGAGCCACTTTCCTGCTCAGCCCACAGGGCCAGGTTAAGAGCACCTAACATTACCGTGATGGCATTCAGTTCCGGCTTGATTAATTCCTGTCTATTGGCTTTGACATTCACAGCAAATGAGAATAGTTTCAGAAGTACCAGCATTAATGGTTTTCCTAGAACAAGATCTTTGATGGAACCCAACCTGTAACATAAATATTAAATCAATTTATGTGTGTTCCAGGTAAAAATGCTTCTTTATCAAATAACTAGGTTTTCAATGTAAGCCATTTAATTATAATCTATGCGAATCTTATCAACAATTATATAAAGAATTAAATTCTTAAGTAAGGATAATTAAAAGTAGAAAAGGAAAACTTGGCTACACATATAAAAAGGGTGGGTGGCAAATTTAATCAACAGATGCAGCTTAGAGTTAAATCAATACATTAAACCTTTTTTGAAATTTTTTTAAACTTTGATATAGATTGAAATTTTTTTTAAAAATTTCAAATATTTAAGTATCGCATCATTTATCCATCAGGCGGATGGAGGTCATGTACATACTTCAAATAGGATTTTACTTTCATTCTTTTGAATTCATTTTCTTATTAGACAACAAAAGTACACGTTTTCTTAGAAATAAGAATTTTTAAAATTTATCTAAAGCATGCAGAAGCAAAATTTTCCAAATTTCAGGATGTACACACATAAATAATCTAAAGAAAAAGAATACAATTAGTGCTTAAAATTAATTTTCAATAAATCAGAAGGCAAACAAAAAAATATAATTACAACCAGGCTTTGTACAATCAGTACTAAATCAATTGTCAATCATTTAGAGGAGTAGAGCATTGTCTTACCTATCTAACATAACTTGTAGACCTCCACCAGATGCTAATATGTTAGCCATTCTATAAACTTCTTCTTTATCAATATCTTCCTGTGTGTTTGTATCAAGGGAATTAACCATATCTTCAGTCGCATCACCCAACAATCCTCTCATACGATAAATGATCTGCATTGGCTCACCCTGAAAATATTATAAACATTTCACTAATACTATCATTAGTGGATACAGATTTTTATGCAGGAGAGAGGTGGAGTAAGAACAATTATTTAATCTACAAGCCATCTTTTTCTCTTAAGCAGTCCAGAAATGTATACAATCATGTCTGTATTTATTACAAAGTTTTCATTACAACCTAAGATATATACAGTAAAACCTCAATATTAAGACCTGATTAAGGACCTGACAAAATTGTCTTAATATAACATCGTCATATTATCAAGTTGAAATAAAGAGGAAATATTAAAAGCCAGTTCAAAAGTAAGTGGTCGCTATTATGAGGTGGTTGTACTGTTGACCCTTAGTAATGTTTCACTGTAGTAAGCAGCATGATAATTTAAAACAAGTTGCCCATATCAGTCAAATGAAGTTGAACATTACTTGGAATAAAATACAAAGTTTTGTGCTTGTATGAATAAATTTTGTTACTGGTTCCAGGCTTCAGGGAAGCAGATTATTCCAAACATTTATCTTACCTCACAGTGTTCAGGGGCCCAGACCTTCTTGTACACATCCTTCACAGGTAAATCTAGACTTATAATCTTCTTATTCACAAGCAACTGAAAGTAAATATCAGTATATGTGCAGTTTTGTTTCTTCAAAATAAAATTTGAAAGCCTTCACAAGACATAAAAGTTATAAGGCACGCACTAACTTAAGTTGGTTTGCGGTGACCCAAACATTTAACAGTGGGTTTTTTCAACATAATATACTAGTACTGAAAACGAAAAACGTGACTAAAGTACAGAAAAAAAACGTCGATTTTGCTAAATTTTTTTTTTGAGGGAGGGGAATCGCATAACTATAAACCAACAATTTTTTAGGATGGCCTAATAAAATAGTTAGAATCATCATACCTCCATCCCTGTGTCATCTTCTAGAAGAGCAACAAGCTCACAGTCCTGACAGATCTTATTTTTAACGTCCCTCATTAGCGGGCCAAGTCCCACTTCACTAGAACTGTAAGGATTACCTAACATTCTACCTTGCAAGAAGTCCTCTTGTTGTGGATCTTTTTCCAGTATCATAAAGAAGTCACCAACATCATTCTCTTCCTGAACATATAAAATAACGACAATCAACGACAAAAATAATACCATATCATTTGTTACACGATCATCTATTTACGTTATTTTTAGCTATTTTTTTGAGGCTTACTGGGAAAACGATGATATAAAGTTGTTCAAATATGAAGACAGCTTATTTCCAGGGATACCATCCATAATACTGTACTTTGATGGGCTATTTACTCAAGGCCACTCAATCATTACCTGTGCCTCAACCTCAAGTCCCTAAAATCAGTAACCCAAGTACGTACTAGAGCTAACCAGACAATCAACAATACTTAGATTACATTATTCCATACAACACTGTGGTCTGCAAATATTTCTGTTGTCTGTAGTATAAATATTTATATGTTGGGTTTGAACAGATTCAAATTTCCTTGGAGGAGGGCAGCTGATAATGTAACATTCTGCCTACTAGGAGAAGCATGAAATAAGACTTACGGGGAAAATGATGCTACAAAGTCGTTCAAATATGAAAACAGGGGAGACTTGATCATCTAGAGGGTACCTCTGTACTGTGTCCACACACACCTGCATAAACTCCTTTGTCTCAGACTCTGTGCCTGAAAGTATTAATACCATAATTATTCTCCAGAATGTAATATTTTGCCAGAGACCTAAACTCATTGTTTCATAATATACTTCACTGACACTTCTAAGACAGTAGTCACATACATTTGGGTATACAGTAAAACGTCAATAATGAAACTACCTATAGGACCCGAAAAATACGATGTAACAATGAGATGGTCGCATAATTATAGTGGAGTTATTGACAGCCTGTCTGAAAATAAGTCATCATTACAACAAGGTGGTCATAATATAGAAGAGGTTGCCATTTGAGGTTTTACTGTACTGATATATTTCACACTAATTGACTTGTAGCTGAAAACCTGACTCAATATTCTTAGATCAAGAAGCATCCGTACTTCATGCATCCATTCAGTTTTCATACTAATTTATACAGAAACCCGCAACAAACTTGAATTTTGAGGAAACCTCAAATGATTGAGACAACACATAATCTTGTGGGTAAGTATTGAATTTAAGCATTGAATTTCAGTGACTACATAGCCAGATATGTTTTCAAAAAAAATGAAATAAAACTGATCAGGGTAGACAAATCATACAAACCTGTGGTTAATTCTTCGAGTAGCTCCAGTAGTTTATCTTGTGTCTCATCAATGAGTTTGGTTCTCTGCACAAGAAGTTTCTTCAATGCTAGGTAACCATTGAGAACGTATCCCACAAGCCTGTTCTTGTAATGTTGCTTAATCTCTTTCTGTTGTATAAACAGGGACAATAATTCTGGAAAAAAAATTAAGATTAAAAAATTAACAGTGGTTCGAAAAAAAAGGAACAAAAGACTGAAATAGGGAGCACAAAATTTGAAATTCTGGTCGTGGGGTTATAAAACTCAAATCTCAATTTCATTCTCAAAGTGTTACGGTGGAAAAGATAGAGCTGATTAATGTTTAAATACATATTCAGGTCAATTATGCTGTCAGAAGAATGTATCAATAATGTCATAAATTGTCTGATCACATTTAACTTTAAACATTAGAAGACGTGATATAAGATTTGAGCTTGAAGACTAATGATGAGATCAGTCTAAAACTCTGAACTCATATCTTGTCTTTCTAAATCAGTTAGGATGGAATGATGGTATTAATCATACATTATTCCCTCAGCATAATTCACAGAGGTAATACATACCAGTAAGGGATTTCAAGGCAAAACCTTGAGCCAAATCAGAGCTTAGAGTCGTCTCCTCCAGGTACTGCAGTTTCTCAACTTCCTACAAAACAATTAATAAATAAATTGGATTAAAGACAATGAACTGAAATTAAGCCCTTAAATAAAAACTGATAAAAAATATACCATACCAAAGAAAATCCAACCTAGTTTTTGAGTATTAGTTTCCTAAACAATAAAATAAGACTCATAAATTTAGAATAATATACAAACCACAGGATATAAATTTTCATAAAAAATATCAACCCCCAGCATACCAGAACCCATTATTAAAAGACTTTTTTAAATTGCTTTGCATCAATTAAGATCATTTTACTAGGAAGGAGAAAATGTGTCCAAACTCAGATGTAGAAAGTATCATAATCAGAGTGCACCATAACCCATTATTAAAGAATGCTTTACCTTAGTAATTAGATCACCAAGGTGAAGAAGAACACCTTTTATAGACAGGTAATGTTTCCAGCATGTTGGTTGTATTATACGTCCATACAGGGTCAAGAACTCCTGCGAACATTCTCCCGCCTTACCAACTTGATCAAGACATCTGAAATATAATTACATGCGTATAAATGCTGGTCATAGGAAGACCGATTCATTGCCTAAGAAAGTATAGTAGAATAAGCAGACATTGAATTCAGTCCACATGATGACTATAGATAACAAGATAATTAATTTTAACATCTTGCATCTAAAAATGAAATGTTTACTAAATGGAAATATGGATCAGTTTTGGTATTTGATACAGAAACCTGGCAAATGATAAAAGAATTAAGATTATTTTACGAGTGGCAAGAATATCCACACAAACTCAGTTCTCACTCAGTCTTATTTGTCAGACTTGGTTATTTGTTAACAAATACATGACAAATCTACATCTGGGAGAAATCTCAAATAAATGAGAAAATTGTGATGAAATGTTCCCAATATTTGCATCAAGATTGGATGAATTCAAAAAATTATTTAAGTACAACATAAGTTTTACTGTTACATGAATTGTTAGGTCAGGAGGAAAATTTATGTGTTTTACAGTTACCTGACTGACCCGCTTTCAAAAAAAACAGCAAAATCTAATGTACAAAGATAATTGGGGACAAATTGTACCCCAAAGCATGAAAGGGATGTTTAGAAAAGACTAGAAAAGAAGTTTTATGACCTTAATATCCTATTTTTTGGGTCAAGTAACCGTAAACATGTCGATTTTTTTCTAGCCTTACCCAGTTAACATATCAACTATTTCCTTCTTCCTGGAGGGTACTTGTGCCATATATTCTATAACACGTGTAGCGGTCTGTCTGGCTGACTGAGATGATGGTGAAAACATTGCTTGTTGAAGCCATGTGGTCTGAGTCAGTTTCAATGGTATGCCAGGAACTTTCCACATCTTGTGGCGCCACCTGGTGGCATACTTCTCCATCAAGTATCTTGCTCGAACATTGGACTTCTCTACAGCTGTATCTTTAGCAGGGACTGGCAATACCTCAGCAGGTTGTTCTTTGGTCTCTGCTGTAGGTGTGGACTGCTGTGGACCTGAAAATATTAGATTTAAAAGAAGTTATACAAATGGCACAAGTAAAAACAAGGGCTTGAAAAATAATTAAAAAAGGAATTCTTTTCTTCTCTCAATGAATGATCTGTGAGGTTGAAGACTGAAAAGTGATCTCAAACATCAATTGATTTATTAAGAACATGATCAAGTTTCCTTCATTTAAGTATTTAATATGAAAGAAGTTACAGATGTTCAATTATGCATACATGATAGTTTAAACAAATTATAACAACATAATAATATTAGTTATAGAATAATCTCCTTCACTTAAACCAACCTTGTCTCAACTAATATTTTAAACATTAGATATGAAACTTGAGTCCAACATAATGAAGACTAGATTACAGTAAATCAGAAGATATGAATTGTTAATCAGTTGATCAAATGTCAATTAATCAAAGCATTCCTCATTTAACCCTTTGTCTGATAATACCACATTTCTCTGCATCTAAAGCAGATGACTTTTGAAAACACTGAGGCAAAAGAAGTCAATGCTTGTAATGAACGATGGTTTCTTTTGCCACTATGTTTTTCACTCTGTCAGAGAGAACCCAAGTTCCTTAAATAAATTGATATTTCGTATATTTGCTTTGAATTTGGATGAGTCCAAAATATGCTTATAAGGCAAAGGTATTGACTACATATACAACCTAACAGGAATTTTGTGCTGGAGATTTGTAAGATTCGTTAAGTTATATACTTTACCTTGTTGATCAATTACAGATTTTCTCCAGGCCTGGTAAGAATACTTAGGATTACCAGTCAGCCATTCAGTGCTGTTAACATGTAGCTCTGCAGGTAGGGCCAGCACTGGACTAGGTGCAGTTTCCTCAGCATTATTCTCCTGAAATATTGAATAGTTTGCACCATAACCAAGTCTAAGGTAATTAGTTTCCTCAAGTGTCGTTAAGCATCTAAACAACATTAAAAATGTAAAATTCTAACAACTAAGAACCGTGTTTTAAAAAGTAAATAGCACAAACTTTGTACACATGAGAAGTCTGATCTCACAAATACAGAAAAAAAAACTAGATGTAAACTGAATTTAGATTTTTCCTGAGGAGAAGATGCCCATAAACGGCTCCTGCTATAGAAGGACAAAATAAACTGCATTTAAAGTCAAAATTTTCACCTAAGACAAAAAACTGCATTATGCAGCTTAAATGGATTAACTTACTTTTGCTATCTGGGATTTATCAGGTCGTATCAGATGTTGTAGAATACGTAAACATGGTAACGTCAAACTCTCCATGATCACTGGTTGTTTTAACTGCATTCCCATTAAGAATAACCTCATCACTGAAATATCATACATTACTTACAATTAATCATATCATAGCTGGTAGAATAAATATAATTTATAATGTCTAGAAGATTTACAAAACAAAAACTGACTCATATGATAACACATCAATCTTAACACTCACCCACTGGCTAGTAAATTTTATTTGGGCTAAAGCACTACCTAAAATGCATATTTGGACAAGTGGTATTATTTTTATTTCAATAGCTACAATTTGGGCAACAATGATAATAACTACTTTAGTTTGTGTGGATAACATACTTGGTTTAAAACCAATTTTCAGTATGATCCAGAGTGTTAGTGCTTTAAAGAAATAGATTCAAACACTGGCATATGGCGAGTTTAATGGAATTCACTATTCACTACTAAAATGAGCAGTCCAGTACAAAAAATGAGATCATATTACACATGCGTGTGTGTGTGTGTGGGGGGGATTCATTATCTGATATGACGAGAATAATCAGAAGAGATCCTTACATATTTAATATAAATTTAATTCCACTTACCACATCGGACTCTGAACTCCCAGCACGTGTCTTCTTGTTTCAGGGAACTGGCTAACAGAAGAATCTCATGTCTTACAGATGAACCCTACAACATAGAGAGGGTGTTGTGTTGATTGCACGACAATGACAATGAAACCGAAGACACGGCAGCAAACATAAAAGCTTGTTATTTTCTTCGAAATAGATGAGCTTAAAAGACAGACAAGCAATGAATAATTTTATAAACTTTAAATACCAAGTCTGGATTAGACAGATGTCCTTTCACAGCAGCTGCTATACGTGTCATTATAATATTGTTCATTTCCTCAGTACCACGTCGGTTGTCTTTCGTAAGCAGACATAACAACAATCTGACCTCTGACCTCACATGTAGTGTACCACGTCTAAGGTTGAAATCTATCAATTCTTGGATCATACCCTGAAATAAGGGTATAATGATAAACTTGACTGCTTAATGAACAAAAATGGTTCTTATTATATCACAAAACCGTACCACCTCATAATATCTTATTAGTGAGATTATCTTACCATCGTTTTTACTAAAACAGATTTTAATAGTTTTGAATCTAATTATCTGACTAATGCCATGAAATGATAAAAAGATAATACAATATATAGCTGAAAACAAAAAAGGAACCAGTAATCTGAGAGTGGAACCAGTCACCAGAGAGTGGAACCTGTTCCCCAGAGAACCAGTCGTCAGGGTGGAGTCAGTAATTTGAAAGTGAAACCAGCAATCTGAAAGAACAATCACTAACCTGACTACAGAGGATATTTCTCAGGTTGGTGTTGGTAACCAATGCACGTAGAAGTGTAATACAGTGTTCTACAGCAGCACTAGCACAACCAAAGCAATTGCTTGGTTTTCCACTGAAAAGAAAAAAATAACAACTTATAGAACTTTATGACATCACCACTCATGTAGAAGTCTGTTATATAGTGAATTTCCAGTCAAACCCAATGGTTACTTTGGTCTAGCCACTCCCTCAAGTAGAATTTTTTTAGAAATGTTCCATCAAATTAATGCATAATGCCAATCCTTCAAAATTAAAACTTACAGTGTAGACCTCCAAATGACAAGTCGAAAGACTTTTCTTGAAATTGTTTATCATGCTTGATTCAGGTTCTTTTTCTATCAACAAATAAGCTATACAAAGTCTTACCTAAATTTATCAGTTTTCTTTGCTGGTGTCTTAAAAACAGGAGGATCTCTGGGACTTGATACGGGGGAACCTATAGCAGCCACGGCCTGTCTTTGCTGTCTGTCGTAATCAACTAGCTCTCTTCTACATGCCAAAACTTTCTGTTAAAAACAAAGCATGTACAATCAAATATACAAATCCAGTATAGTATGAAGAATACAAAAGTGTCTGATTATGCAAACCCATTAGGTGATCAGAAAGCAAAGAGGTATTAACCCTTACAATGCTGGGAGCGAAAACAGGTCGTGCTGTATTTACATTCTCCCCACTTCTGAGAATGACCCTGATTTGCACTATAAAGGTTAACTAATTAATCAATTCAGCAGTAGACATGGCTTATCAGTAATTGAGAATACATCATGATAAGATGATATGATTAATGGAAAATGTTGCACCAGAAAAGTGAAAGAAAATTTTTCTTAGGCAGAATATTGATTATATTCAAATGATACACGAAAAAGAAAATTACATCTTACAAAGAACAGACGCAAATGTATGTGGCATCAAAAAGTAAAATTTCAAACAAAACACAAAAAAATCCAATGAAAAGAAGTATGCATATTCATCAGTCAATTGAAAGACCTAAACAGCTAAACAGGGGCCTTTGTGGTTTCGTGGTCATGGTCACTGAATTGTAATCACTGGCCCCTAATCACTGTGAGTGCGAATCCCAACTGGGACCAAATATCACATGTGAGGAAGCTATCCCACTAGCTCACAAATGGTCAAGGGTTCTACCTAAGTGCAAGCCCACAATCTTCCTTCACTATTAAAGCACCATATGAAAGTTGCCACATGACACTGGCTGTTGGTGCAGCATTAAACTCCAGTTGAAAAAAATGAAACACTAACCTGAATAATTTTGCTTAACTCATCGAACGAGGATTTACTTTCCCCACAATACTTCAATGCTAAGTGTTGTATAGCTTTATTCACAGCTGATCCCGGCACACCACCAGCGGTGCCTCCTCCTTCATCAGTCCTATCAGTGCCGTGTTCAGCCACTTGTATCATCAGATTTTCAAGAGCTGGTCTGTGTAGTTGTAACTGCTTGTATATACGGTCTGCCTTCTCGAGTAGTGCATTAATAGTCGAAATAGCCTGAAATATTTATAGCATCTGTATGTTAAAACATACTCTCAATTTCTTAACCAGGTTTTTATCATTCAGATTAATCTCTCTTCAAAACTTCTTAGACCAAGAAATAGCAGTCAGGCAAAAAAAAAATTGTTTGTTTCTGGTTACTCGACCTGCCCTATTATTTCCCAGTGATCCTAGGCTTTTTATTAGGCATAATGAATGGAACACCAACTGTCTGACTTTTTTACCTTTCCACACAAAAATAATCTCAGCAGCAGCTTTCAAGACTAAAAAAAAATATAAAAAATTCTCTCCCTACCCACTCTATTATTAATGAGCATGTAATCAAAAACAAACTAAATTTTTACATGTAACCAATCTAAGGCGTGTTTTTATATATATAATCCAATCTAAATCACAAATGAAAGATTAGAAAAAATCTCAGACAAGGTGCAATCTCTAGAGACCAGTTTAAACATGGAGGACTATGTTTACCGACCTTCTTTCTGTCATCTTCATTCTCGATTGGATCAACAGCGCAACAAGGTTTCGCAGTCAGTGTGAAGTCAAACTTGGCATACTTACAGAATCCACAAGCGTTACACAAGAAGGGGTCTTTCTCATCATAATTGATAGCCCTGAAGAAATAAATTCCGCAAGTAAGCAAAATATCTTTGATGTAAAATTAAATATTACAAACTCTATTTACTTAACAAAATCTAAAAAAACAACATAAGCAAAAATAGGGTTTTTCGACCTTAGCATTACCTGCATTTGTGACACTGGAATACGTTTTCACCGCAGTTACCACACACACCAGGGTTGGCGGGAACAGATGCACTACATCTAGGGCACTGAAGAGTTTCACTAGTGGCTTGTAGATTGTCGTAGAAATCTGCATATTGTATCATCAAGTTACAGGCAACGATCGGTATCGGGAATTCCACCTGTACGTAATAAAGTATGAAAATATTAAAAGTTTCTTATAATCATACTTGTTACATTTACACAGTTTATAAGAAATAATGACTAAATTTAACATTTTGCCTCATTACACTGCATTTTCCCGCATCTGAAGCAGATGACATTTGAATACATTGTGGCAAAAAAAGTCAATGCTTGTAATGAGTAAAGGCTTCTTTTGTCACAATGTTTTCCACTCTGTCAGAGAGAAATAACCCAATTTTCTTCAATAAATTTATGTTTTGTATATTTCCTTTAAATTCGGAAGAGTCCAAAACATGCTTATAAGGCAAAGGGTTAACTAGTTACCTGTTCCTTGTCAGCTGCAGAATCTATTTATCATCAACAATGATTTGTTTTAATCATATAAAATTCTCTAACTGGCAAAACAATTAATACAAATATAAGCATTGATGCTTTTTTTTTCGTGTAAATATTTCTATAAAGTAGACATTTACCTTGACATCAGTCTGGCCAGCTGTCAGTGTCATCTTTCTGGCTTTGTGCCATAGTCCAGGCCTGAAATAAAACAGTGAAACAATGAGCAAACATATTACCGTACCAGTGGACTACTAAACAAAGACAATGTTAGAGTGAAGCTTGTACCAAATGTACAAATCCAACAAGTGTAAGATGAATTATAGTCTGAGCTGGCAGTCAGACAGACTGACAGATGGATATGACAAAAATGACTCCCACCTTGTAACAATAAAAAAATGTTCAAAGATCAACAAACAGAATATAAGATAAACTTTATTTCTTGCACAGTAAAAATAAAAGTATATAAAGTTATTCTATTTTACAAGGATTTAATGTCACACCAACAGCCAGATACACTTGGCAAATTTTCCAGCTTTAACAGTAGAGGAAGATCCCAGGCAAAAACCTGGGTACATCCATTGACCTGTCATAAGTTAGCTGGACAGCTTCCTCCACAAAAAAAAAAGCAAAAAAAAAAAAAAAAACAAGTTATGAACTTACTTGTTCTTAAGTTCTACCACAGCTTGAACTGTTCTGTTATTGTAATAAATATTCATTACTCTAACCTGTAATATACAAAGACACATATTCATTACTCTAACCTGTAATATACAACGACACATATTCATTACTCTAACCTGTAATATACAAAGACACATATTCATTACTCTAACCTGTAATATACAAAGACACATATTCATTACTCTAACCTGTAATATACAACGACACATATTCATTACTCTAACCTGTAATATACAAAGACACATATTCATTACTCTAACCTGTAATATACAAAGACATATATTCATTACTCTAACCTGTAATATACAAAGACATATATTCATTACTCTAACCTGTAATATACAAAGACACATATTCATTACTCTAACCTGTAATATACAAAGACGCATATTCATTACTCTAACCTGTAATATACAAAGACACATGTCATTGTCAAAGATTGTATTTAGACAAAAGCAATCTCTATATAGTGACCATACACAGGTATATGAAACACAAACAAGAAGGAAAAATATTATAATTCAGATCATCGACAATTTTGTGTAAAGTGGTAAACATCTACAACACTTTTAAATACCCTGAAAGGCTATAAAAATATCGTCAAGGCTAAAATGGGATGTGAATTTTATAGGCTATAAAACAAATAACTGTGAACTGACAAGCAAAGAATATATTTGCACTGCACAAAAGATACATAACATTCTTTTGAAAATTTGAATAATTCAAATAGTTGGAAAACAATGCAGGATTCACAATTGGGCAGACAAAATAATATACTGTATAAGTACTTATTTTGGGTCGAGTTTTATTGAGGCATTATTGGCAGTCAGGGTCAGTTGCGCCAATTCAAAACACAGCCAATTCAAAGCACCACCATTTTATTTATATTAAAGACCCCATGTAATTGTCTAAGAGAGTTTAAATTTGGCAGTCTGAGAGCATTTTTGCCACTTTAAGACCCCGTCAATTCAAAACACGTTAAAAATCCCTAGCATTTGACACCGCATATATATTGCACTATACAGTATATATCGCGGTAGTCCTAAATGGCCAAAGCTGACACATCATCATTCACAATACTGCTCAGTAATTTATACATACCATCTTTGTCCTTTTAAGTTCTGTTATCCTAAGTGATATCTTGGAGATGGTATAACTGCCTACCAACTTCACAATCTGTGTTGTAGTGGTAAACTTGGAGTCCACTTTAATGTTGGATAACTTCAAACTCTGAAATATCAATAACTTGTTAAATGCCTCATCTCTATAATTAAGCCTTACATATGATCATATACTGTCGTATATACTGTTCTGAGCTTCACTTACTCAGAGGGTGGAGGAAGGTCTCAACCCCCCCCCCAAGTATGGGACTTTTCAGATTAACCATCACAGGATCCAAGAAATAAATAATCTTAGGTGGGAGACTTCAATGAGTCATCTTGATCTACAAATAATTTTCTTTAAGTCTAACAAATCTCTTCATTATAATACAGGACAACAAACTCCCATTGTTTCACTTCCAGTCCAATGCTAATCGCTCTTCAAGTAACTGACTATAACTTAGGTCAATTATCAAGGCCATGGCCGTGGTCCAGTGGTTAGTGTGCTGGACTTGTAACCCAGAGATCTGGGTTCAAATCCCGTTCGTGGCAGGTCATACCCTTCTATGAAAATTTGATAAAAATGTCAATTTTCCTCCACATGTAGAGAAATTGCCAGCTCCTTGTAGATGGGTAAGTTAGTAATGGTTAGTATACAGTCCAAGAAAACTGGTTAGGTGAACCAGTCGCCATATATAACTGAAAAATTGTTGAAAAAAGGTGTAAAACCCCAGGGACAATGAGTTACACACAAATAAACAAACGTAAGTCAATTATGAATAAATAGAATAGATTTTTTTTTAATTTCATTAAAATCCTGAGAGAAAATTGTGAAAGATCAGGCACATACCGTGTAAGGTACCTCTGGATTGTTACACACCAGGCATGGATCACTCTCCAAGTAGTAGCCATCAAAGTCTACCAAACCTTGTAACATGCTGTTAATAGATAATGTATCAATGAATCAGAGAACCAGGATGAAAATATAACTATATAATATACATAGTAAAGTTGATCCTTATTTATGTATAGACATAGCATAGTTAATCCTTATTTATGTATAGACATAGTATAGTTTATCCTTATTTATGTATAGACATAGCATAGTTAATCCTTATTTACATATAGACATAGAATAGTTGATCCTATGTGCTAAATAGACTCATGATGTTATTAATGAAGTTTATAGCATTCATGCCTTGAAAGTAAAACAAAAAACCCTGCAATGTCACTAGATTAAGTATTCAATAGTTTGCCGAGTGGAAACCATTTCCCCTCTTTTAGCAAGTTTGACAGCAATCTAATTATACAAGAACCAGCCTTTTCAGCATTGTTGAAAAAACTAATTAATTAAATGAACTTACTTGTAAATCTGTGCATTTGGATGATTGGCTAATATCAGGTTTTCATCCTTCAATAATTCAATAGCTCTGTCCAAGTATTCTTTTGTCTGCAATTAAAAACAGTATAATTGAAAATAAGACGATTTTTTTAAATAATATTAATATTATTGGGCTTCAGACCTCCAGTTGGTAGAGACAATCTGGTTCCAAAGAACAGCTGTATAACTCTTGATATAACCGCAAAAAAAACCATAAAAACACAAACTTACAAATTACAAATAAAGTAAAACCTTGATATTAAGACATTATTTGGGATCAAGAAAGTAAGCCTTCATGATAAGGTGGTCTTGATATTGAGTTGAAATATACAGGAAATATAGAAAACCAGTCAAGACATAGGTGGTTGTAATAGTAAGATGGTCTTAATTTTGAGGTTTCACTGTATCACTTATTTTTTCCAAAATTATTACTTATTCAGGGTTGACACTGTTTGCAATGATATGAAGCAAATTACACTAAGGAGTAAGTATCCAATCAATGAAAATTAATGCAACAAACTGTATATTTTGCAAAAATCTGTTACCTGTTTTTCAGACGACTGAGGGGTGACTAAGACAAAATAGCCCAGCAGATCAACAAACTGTGAGGCTTTACGTCCATACAGGGGCAGCTCCTTCCAAAGGGTCCACAGCTGATCCAAAAGTCTCTCTTGCTCCACGGTGTTAGAGTTCCTGAATTCGACATTTTAATTATCATGAAACTACGCCAAGACTTTACCACTACTATTAGGATTATAATAAAGTTTCATTTTCTAAATAAACTACAAAACTTACCACTCATGTTCATGTTCTGTCATAAGCAAGTTTTTGCTACTGTTAGTACAATTTCTGAACTGGCCTGACGTGAATCCTCAGTCTGAATTACTAAACTTCACATCAGTCTCCTAGCACAAATCTTGTTTTTATTCTAAACAAATTTCAAATTTGCAGGTACAGTGCAACCTCTCCAAAAGCAACACCCTTGGGGAGAAGCAAAATTATGTTGTTGTTGAGAGGTTGTTGCTCTAGAGAAGTTAAATTAATAGTTAAATTGTACAGTGGGAAAAAATCATGCTGTTGTCGCATAGAGGTTGTTGCTCAAGAGGGCCGCTCAGGAGAGGCTGCACTGCATATATGTCATATGTGTAAGCAGGCAATTTTCCATATTTTTGAAATACTAATAAATTATTTCAACATCAACAAAAAATTCTATCTACTAGGATCAGATAATTTGTAAAATCAAATGCATTTCAGATTAATAAGCAGTCAGGTTAACAAGCTACACACATATAAAACAAAAGTCTGTAACAGAAATGGTTGTTGAACAGTTTTACTATAATACTAAGAGCTCAAGCTTACAAAACTTGGGATCAATTTCTCTACACAAATCTCAATTGCACTTTTCCAACATAAGCTATTTACTTTTGAAATGATGATGAAAATTTTCATGAAAGTGCTCTTCACACAACTCAATTTATCAAAATATACTCACCAATCAGACTTCATACCCAAGATTCAGAAAACACAATCTTTTTTTAAATACAAACTTGCAACAAAATTTCATAGATTAGAACTTACTTGTATATTTGATGTACAAGGGAGTGAGCCTGCCATCTGATAGATGTAGAATTGGATTCCAGTAAGAATGTTCTCACAAAATGCATCATAAGGGATTGATCTAGAGTCCTGTTCAGTAACTGTATAAGACTTACACACAATGACTCATCATGTTTCTGACTATCATCAGAATCTACAAAAATTAAACAAGTGTCATATTGTTGTCATAAATACATTACTGTATAAGTACTTATTCTGGCGGGGTTTTGTTTTGGCTATATTGGCGGTCAAGGTCAGTTGCGCCAATTCAAAACACAGCAAATTCAAAGCACTGCCATTTTATCTATATTCATGACCCCATGTTATTGTCAACGAGAGTTTAAATTTGGCAGTCTGAGAGTGTTTGCGCCAATTTATATTGCCCTATACAGTATCTGGTTAGAAAAACTAGCTGAATTCAACCAGGGGCCAAATTTCACATCTGAGGAAGCTGCCCAGCTGGCTTACGGAAGGTTGATGGTTCTATCCAGGTGTAAGCCAGGGGTTTTCCTCAACTGTTGAAGCTGTAAGGTCACCATACGACCCTGGCTTTTGGAGCAACATTGAACAGTATTGAAAACAAAAAAGAAAAAAATACCAAACCAGTCCATCTTGCATACAAACTTACCATCATTCTTGTCCTTATCTTTGTCCTTTCTTTGTTTATTTGGAGACGTAACAGCTGCCTGGTCAGGTTGAGCTGTCTTGATGACAGCAGTGCCGCATATTGCACACTGAAGGAGTTGTAGCAATGTCGGTGCCACACCCTCATCTAGTGAAATACTGGCTTTCACAAGGAATGGTAATATTGCTGAAAGAAAATAGTACAATGTTTTTTAAAAAAATATATAAAACAAGCTTAGTTCTATAAATTTAATTATGGAAAATGTGCAACACTGTACTATGGAGTTACAAAACATGTGAAAATTAAAGTCAAAACTAGTCAGACTGAACAGAACAGACATACCAAATGCTGCTCAGGGGAGCTAACTAGATATTTCAAAAAATATTGTTGGGAACCAGGCCTTTTATTTAGAAGGACTAAACACAGAACAAAGCAATTATACCAACGTCATTCTATTAAATAATCGTCTTCCATAACCATTTTGGAAAATGTAAACCATAAGTGGACATTTTTTAGAAGTACAAATATAAAAGCTTGTTTCATGAGAAGAGCAACTGACAAAAGGGTGAATCAAAGTAAAGGCGCAATAATTATCATCTTTACATACACATACTAGAAATACAAGTGACTGATTATTAACAAAATCATCAACAAAATTTACCTACCTTGATTGGCATAACAATACTTCTGCCAGTTGATTGGTCGACTGGATGCAATGTCTGAACAAGCCTTCAAAT
Organism: Lutraria rhynchaena; assembly: GCA_008271625.1. Lineage (NCBI taxonomy): Eukaryota > Metazoa > Mollusca > Bivalvia > Venerida > Mactridae > Lutraria > Lutraria rhynchaena. Next base: position 9,312,106 of record VIBL01000001.1, on the reverse strand, counting down.
GTTCGATCTATGAAAGGAAAGACATACAAGTATAATTTTTATTAATAGTATGATTTACAAACCTATTAAACTAAAAAAAAAATGCAGCTTCATGGTAATGTGGGACAGGTATTATACGGATAACAGTAAAGGGTTATTATTCTACAACTGGGGCCCTTTTATTGCCATATCTTAGCTAAGCTTTTAAATTTATACTCTTGCAGGCATTTATCTTTCACAACTGATAAAACGTATCCAAAACAATCAATGATATAAAATACTTCATATTTACAAACAATGGATGGCAAGATTTTTAAAGTCTAAAACAGCTATCTTTCAAACAAATGTCTGTGAATCTGGCCACTGGACTACAAATAGTGAATTAGAAACAAAAGACTCAGTTCAGAAAAAAACATTTGTAGTACATATGTTCATCAGTGCCAAGATTTCTCAGTTTATAGAAAATATTTACATATATTTCTACAAAGTATGGTGGTCATGTTTCCATGGGTTACTTACAAGTGCGAACTTGTTACTTAGTGGGAAGAGACAATGTTCTCAATGCAAGCATGTGAGAAATGGATGGAATGTAATACATTTAGTCACATTGTCACAGGAAACCTGCACCCACTAAAGAATCAGTCTTTCTCACAACTTACTGATATTAACAAGCTCACTAAGTATTTGAGTAAGCACATTCAACTAAGATGGTATAAAGTATAAAGACAAGACACATGTAAAAACTCACCAGAACCAGAAGGGAATCATACGGTAAAATCACACTATGTGGAGTGGCGTCCCCTGTCGTAGATAGACCGTTCTTCTTACATTGCTCGGTAACTGCGTTCAAGTTCTTCTCTATTGAGTACAGATCTCGAATCTCACGGTATCGGTCACGAGAACCGCTGATGAACATAAGAAGCTGTAAAAATACATGAACAATTCATGCATATTAAAAAAAAATCAATTTAGTAAAGTAGGTAAAACGACTTATGTATAATTTATGATTTGTTGTTATCAATCATGCTTATTGGTGATATTCAAATGGGGTAGTCAGATGTGGTGGTCAAATGAAATGGACATCTTTGATGACAGTTAAAAAGTGTGCTGTCAGATGTAAAGCAAGCATCCAGTATGAATGCATTAATCTAGTTCTAATTCTATTCTTGTAGAGTTCAAGGATAAAAACACATGCTCCATGTTACTAAGGTAACTATGTGAACATTTATCTAACAAACCTTTCTTGCTTGTTTCTTCACAAATGGTGTCCTCTGAGTCATCATGTACTCAGCTAGGGTTGTATTCCAGGCAGAATCAAACACAGCTGTAGGAACACTTTGTACATTATCCCCAATCTTCTTCAACTGTAATGAAAACATGTGATCCATGAAGTCAGTTAAACACCTAAAAATTTTCCTATGCATCAAAAGTTTATCAATAAATTTAGCAAAATGTTAAACCTTTGATATTTAAAATGAATTAATGAGACATACACAGTTACTGATCCATTTCTCATGGGAAGTATGACAGCAAGCAGAAAAAAATTTCAGAAATGTTTTTGGAAAATGAAAGTATAGGAAACAATATAACAAACAACTGAAATATAAAACTTTATTAAACCTGTTGCACTGGTATTCATGGTGAATACTGTTATCCTTGAAACAAAATTAGAATGAACTTCAGAACAAAATCACTCGACTGGTAACAAACTTGTGAGACTTGTGATGAAGAGGCTTTCAATTCCTCAGTATGTTTGTGAATCTCAACGTAAGAACTTTACCTGATGTGGCAATCTAAGTGCCATTTCTGTCAACAATTGAGGATAATCTTCAAAAACATCATTGGCATGACCTTTTACATACTCCCTCAGGAAGAAGGGACTCATGTCAGGGGGTGGGGAAGTTGGGCGTGGTTTCAATAGTTGTCCAGGTAACAATGGGGTTTCCTCCTACAAGGTTTATATAACAATATCAGTTAAGACATTTTTTAGAAAACTAACAATACACGAAAATGTATTAGACCATGTATAAGCTACACAAACAAACTCTGGCAGCATGGTCACTTAATAGCAAATTTTAAGCTTTTCAACTTACAATCATTTTCAACTTACCATTAAAAAGGTCATATAATATGAAAAAAATATGTAATTATTGACTCTGAGATGGCTGAACTATTTACAGACAAAAATACTATAGAATCATTAGACATCATCCTGATGGTCCTACCTCTGCAGGATTATAATTCCTCCAATATGGCAGTAGATTTTGTAATATTGTCAAACAGTAGGAAATCATTCCACTGGAGAGTAAAGCGTTAGCTGTGGTGTTACTCACAAATGACGAGGACTGAAAATGTATCGAAGTTACCAAAATTATAACCATGTCACACTACGATAGCAAAATGGATTTTGAAAAAAAATCAAGTAGATAACAAGAAATGTCCTAAGTTTTATTTTTGAAAGTGATAATAATATCATGATACAATTTACAGTTCTATTGAAATTAATAGAAAATAACCTAAACAGGCCTTTCGTAAATACTATCTAATCATCAAACCAGATAAAAAAGCTCACAAGAAGAATCCACAATGAACGAGACTTTAAATTTCTTATACAAATTTCTTATACACATCAAATACCTCTTTTAAGACTTAGGAGAAAAACAAAAATTTTCAACAATAAAACAAAATTCACACTTCTCTAACCTCAGTTGATGGTTTAGTTCCTGCTTTGGTTCTAGACAACAGAACGCTCAACAGTCTCATATAGACAAGCTTGACCTCCATGCCTTTGCTTCTACATGATACAGAGTTCAGTCCGGATCCTGCAACATCCAGCTCCTTCAATAAAGCTGATAACAAACCATCCACTGCCGCTTGATCTTTCTCTTCATTAATGTCAAGGTCAGAGGTCAACATCAGTAGAACCTAGATGATTTTCAAGACACATAGCAATCAATGTTTGACTTTTTTTACAAGTTTTTACAAGGAAGTCAAAAATGGTCTATCTATGTTATTTTGAAAATCTGATCACATTCTAGGTGCGTGTATCCTTTTTAACTCATCATGGAGTGAGTGTATTATTTCAAAGACTGAATATTTTCATTAGTGATCTAAACAGTACTCCTTTCCCAGTTTTTGAAACTGACACAACATTATTTGTTCATCTCTTCAATATTCACCAAATTTCAAACTTACACAAATGATTATGTCTATTCAAGCTAAGCGCAAAAAGCACATAAATTGTTTAAGTTAATTTTACTAAAACAACAAAAATATCACTTCAGTCAATACCTGCATGAACGGTATGGCAGCCACACCACCCTGTGCTGATACCTGTGGTAAGTACTGTAGCAATTTCTCTAACAAGTTAAGTCTCAAATTATGCAACCTGGAATTAAGCATAACACATTTACATTATGATATATCAAAATTGACATTTGACCTATGGCTTCCGATTTAATTCAACATCTTATCTACCAAGTTAAACAAACACAGTCTGTACTTCACCAAAACATACTTATTTCTTTGAGAATTGCCCAATTTCGACAACATATTGGACAAATATAACAGTCAAACAAATTTGGCAAACTCTGTAAATTGTAAATGGCCTTATAAGTTAAAAACAATAACAACAAATACTCACATCGTTAATCACCAAATAACTTAAATGATTGAATAAAAATATTATTACTGAATTGATTTGCAATATTTTTAAATCCAATTTACTTAGATGATGTATCTCTATCAGTCTCTATGTCATGTACATCCTGTGGTAGAGTGGCACTAGGGGCTCCTAGGCTGCTTGTCTCACTCCTGGGCCCTCTGTCTCTGTCCCCATACACACTGCTACGACCACTTGCTACATTAAAAAGTATAAACGAGACAAATTTTAAATTTTGGTCACAGTAACATACATGTATGTATTAATTTTATATCTGCAAGAATGGTAAGGTAAAAATACATATACAAATAGTTAAAAACACTAATAGTGGTATCAGGAAAAACTAACAAAGAAATAGCATGGTTTTCACTGAATAGACTTTTATCTTTTCAAGACGGTACGTCCACATTTGAGATTAGTTCTACATCCCTTTTTTAATAATTACATTGTCCTTACCTACATTTCTGTGCAGTCAAAAAAATTATATAAATCATTTTACCATAGACCACAGATAGAGTTAACTCCCAGCGGACGCAAATTATTACTTCATAATATCCATATTTCACTATACCCTTAACAATGAAATAAAGCAAGATGTGTTCAGGGAGAAAAAATACTTCATTGTATCGGATTCCTAACTATATCCAAGTTCACTATAACAATGTTTTACTGTATCCATAGCAAAAATAAAATAAGATGTGCTTAGGAAAAACAAATACTTCATTTTATCTGATTCTTCACTACCTTCTTCATCACAATAAACATGTTTTACAATAGAAGATATAAATTGCCCAATTTTACCATTATGTTCACCAGAAATGGATTCCTCAGCACTACCACCACTCTCAGATCCCCCACTGCCACCATGATCAGCTGGAGAAGTCCTCAATGTGGAACCATCAGTGGCAGCATTACTACCAATTTCATCATCACTACCAGGAGCTGATGCTGTGGTATCTGACATCTGACTATCCTCATAGTTACCAACATTCTGAAATGTGGTTATATGTATATAATTTTAACTCAGAACTTCAAGTGGGTTTAATTCAGAAAACTCATGATAAAACACAATTTTCACTAAACATCTTAAATTGAGGGTCAAAAATGACCATTGGCTGATGATAATTCGAGGAGTCAACGAAATTTCCTTTTAATTTTATTGTAAATTTGACCCTTTGGTACAAATTCTCAAAAGCTTTATTTTGCTGATTTCAAGAGTCAAAATGCTGTTTTATGGGTAAAATGAAAGCCTTAGATGATCATGCTTAAGGGGACAGTAAAAACATTTATTCTCTTATATGAAAATCTTTACACACTGCATTACATAAAACAATACTATGAACATGACTGTGGCAGCGTTTTATGCCATGTGTTGGGCCTTTATTATTTAAAGAAAAATATTACCAAATATCAAGGCACAAAATTTAATAATAAACAAAACCATTGCCTTTAGATTGAGAATGACTAGACATTCTAAAAATATTGTACAAAACCAAATCCATTTGCATTTGCAGAGAATGACACATAGAAAACTATACTAACTTGCTGTTGTCCAGCCAGTCTAAGTCCCTGTAGACCGATGCCACCGCCGCTCTGTATTGAATCAGAAATTTACATTTAGTTGAAAGTGAATTCTGAACTAAAATTTATAATTCATAAATTTTTAATACAGAATATATATGACTAGTCTTCCCAGGGACCTAGTCCAAATTTCAGGCCACTGTACATTAAATAAAATGCATTAACTGGTTGCACTTCGTTTCTATAGATAAAAATGAAATTAGAAAATCTTCAAGCATCAGCATATGACCAAAACTTTACAACCAATGTAACAAATTTTACAGAACTATATCTGACATGTTTCAGTATGTCTCATTAGAGGTAAAATGTAAAAATTTTAACCTGGTCTTGCAAGCTAAGAGCTATGGCCAATTCGACCATTGTTTCATCATCAGCGTCTGGAGGTATATCAACGACGGGATTGAAGTCTGCACCTCTCTGTAACAAAGCTTCAAGAGGATGTCCCGCTCCTTCTGATGGCTCAAGTACCATAGGTTCATTACCCTGTAAAGAAATAATTATACAGTGTTCATAAACTTAAAAACATGCTAAGTATTGAAGCTCTATTGATCTTGCTGCTCATCTGCAAAGAAAATGTATTATATTTTCTTCAAATATTCTCATAGCTTATTGCTAATTGTCAAATGTATAACAATAGCATGACTACTTTATTAGAAATTTCAGCTATGATATGACAGTAGAATGACACCTAGCTTTTTTTGTTAGTTGATGTAAACAAGCCATGTAGTATTAATTTATCATTCTTAATATCAAGAAATACAGTGCATTAATCTATCCATTTTGATACAAAAAAAATAACTTATAAAACATTGCTGAATGCAATATTACCGTTTTGTATGTCATTGTAATTTTCATCTTTTTGAGTAAGTGTGAGGTGGGCCATGAAGACTAGTTTAAGCCCCCAGTAGCCTTGCTACAAAGCATTCAAACCAGGAGATGGTGTTTTGTCCTCTATTTTTTGTACTGTCTTATGTTGGGGTGGGTTTTGGGTTGGGGGGAGTAGTATTTTGGGGAAGTGGAATATATTGTTTCTTTTTCTGGGGAATTCTTTTTTCATCAATACTTAGTAAAGTTGATCCTATAACATAAATTGCAATATATTGACATGTTTAGTACTGAAGTAAGCATTATTCCCTATCGAATTTCATTTTCAAATTGTTAAATAATTTTAACAATATATACAAAAAGAATAGCAATGCTTACAACAAGTTCAAATTGCTCAATGTCATCTGCATCCTGGGCTTCACTAATTGTAAGTGATTGAATCATGGTAGATTCAGGTTTAGCTCCCTTGGCAGCAGACTCTTCATCTTCTTCACCTGAAGGAGGTAAAATACCATATTTTTTTACAACTTTGAAAATTTATACAAAAAACATTTAATTGATTGCAGACTCTTCATTTTTTATTTAATAGAGGTAAAAAAATCCAATTTTACATAAAAAATCGGAAACAAATGAGTGAATATTTGGTTCTCTTCCACCATTATAAATATAAATTGATTAACAAACTTGTACTCCCAAGTATAAGCTCATTACAGCCAATAGATATCACAGACAACCCACTGGAAATCAGTGCATCTTAGTAGCCTTAATTAGTCAATAGCTTTATTTTTTTATACCTGCTGATAGACATAAGGTCTGATACTTAATTGATGTTGTATTATGATACCTGACAAATAATCAAACTTAAAATATTCATATCATATAAAATATTAAGAAAAAACAATCATTTTCAACATAACTAAATTGTGCATGAATGGGACTATAGATTTCATATACAATGTAACAAATACCAACCTGGTGAACAGCACCTTGGTGGTGAAGGTATGAACACCCTCTTCCTCCGTGTCCTAGTTCTCAGGGATCGTATCATAGCTTGCTTACAAGCAAAGCTTACAGTACTGTCAGGATTCAGTAGAAGTTTAGCATAGAGTTTACTGGCTAGCGGTATATTGTCTAAGTCTGATACTGTGAATGCATGAATAATCTCAACAAGGGCACCAACTGTAGCATCCACATGGCTTAGACCTGATTGGAAAAATGAAATACAAAATGGTAAAACAAAGGTTAAGCCAAGACAATCCATAAACATTACAAGGGCAAAAATCTTTTTTTTCACGATTTAAAGATAATTTGCTACAGTAAAACTGACATGTGCACAAACTGAATGAAATAAACCATATTGTTTAATAAAATACTACTTAGGTACGATAAATGTATTAGAATACAGTAAATTAATAAAATTTTATTAAATGTCTAGTTACTTAATGTGTAAGGCCACTATCAAAATTTCAAACAATTAAAATGAGTAATTTTTCATCAGTATATCTGTGAAGTACCATTGGCAGCCCTTAATTTAAAAATAACATCAGAAAAAAATCAGGTTTAAAGTTAGCATAAACACAGGTTGGCATGAGCCTGGGAGGCACACTGGGGCCAGCATAGGATTTGAGGGTCTGGTCTTTAAAGATTTAATGTAGATGTTAACATTTTCAGAGAGAAGATTATGGATGAAGATCACAGTATTTACCTGGTAGGCATACTGGGGCCAGCATAGGATTTGAGGGTCTAGATGCAAGAAGTCTCCAGAAAGATTTCATCAACTGAGACACAAAGTGACAACCTTCATGTGGTTCTAACTCTCCTACAGTAACTACAGCATCATCCACCTTCTCTAAATCAGTCACTTCCAACACTGCCGAAATAAAATTATACAGATATTAAAACATATGTAAAATACCTCCATTGTGAACATTTGTTTAAAAATTAATTTAATCTCCAAATCTCATTGTAATTGAATCTGTGGTAACTTGTAAGTAATTCTGTCCAATTCAGAGAACCTTTGAATCTATGACATATAGATAAAGAGTTCAGCTTCAATGTATGCATTAAATTATAATACTTGGTTTTAAAAGTATTGACAAAAATTTCATAAAGACAGACTATATTATCATAACAGCTTAGTTAGGAAATTAGTCAGCATAAATTTTTTTTGACTACCACCCTCAAGGCATATGTGTCTGTGTGAGTTTCAAAAAATCTTGTAACCAACATTTAAATTTTAGATGAATACAAATCGTACCTTCAGTTTCCTCTGAGCTGTCTGAGGAACCAGCGGCAAACTTGACTAAATTATGAGGCCGGGATACAGCTACGGATCTCGCTGTCACTAACAGTCTCTGGTAAGCTTCAACATCCATCACATGACCTTCTTTGTCACCACGGAGACACTGCATCACATGTTGTAGTTCTGTTTCATCCTAATTTGAAAAAAAAATGAAATGTAATTAAGTACAACATCAGTGAAGTACAGTAACTGAATGCTGAAAATTATTGAACATTTTCTTCTATAACAATTTATTTGGCATGAATGTGATACAAATGTCTACTTATTTTAATCGCTCTCAAGTCTGCTGCCTTAAAAAAGTACAAGTGTCTAAATGAAGAGACATGACCTTGACCTATTTGGGTTTTGAATTCTGAATCTTAGGGTTAAGAGCCCAACTCCTTATCATGCAATTTGGGTAATCAATGCTAAACCACTACAGAGTCATATAACAATGAAGATAAAACAGTATCTAAGAGTTCCATTTCATAGAATAATATACCGACTTAATTGTAACAGTCCTAAGACTATATTACTGTACCATGAACTTTTTCAAAATAGTCAACTTCTATTCATTGACGTCATTATGAGAGGACCAACAAGTTAATTGAAATGATATTTTCTGCAACCACTGACTTCTCACATAAATGTCAGTTAGATAAGCTGATGCATAAATTAATGTTATTTGGGACAACCCTACGAGACAAAACATTAAAGTGATAGTCAATGGTTTTGGAAATGGTTGAGTAATTAATAGATTTGAAAGAAATGCTGAAAAAACCTTGTGAGCATGGTAGACTGTCCTGTTTGAAAATAATGAGGCCAATAAAGCCTTTGTGTGTTGTTGTACACTGGATGGTGTTGGTAAGGTAAGTAAATTTGTAGCAGTCTCCAGCGCTTTCTCCCTCAATGGATCCTGCGGACAGGGAAAAAATGTACAATTAACATATAGACAAAGTTAAATATCAGTATTCTCCAAAATTAAACTGAACAATGCAAATTAAAAAAACATTTTATATGTTAGAATTCCTCTGGAGTGTTCACTAAAAACCATTTTTAAGAAAATGTCTACAACAAAATGAAAATCCTCCAGTCCATAAAATTTGTGCTGAATAAAAAATAAATGGTTAGGAGGGAAAAATTTGTCCTTGCTCAGAAATTCTGAGCCCCATTCGTAATGATGTTTTTCACTTTATCAATACCAATGCTAAATTGTTAGAGAAAGATTTTGAGAAAAAAAAACTAATTGGGTACAAAAAAGTAGTTTTTTTTGTACCTTGTCATCAGAAGCCAAAGCAGAGAATGCACCATCCAGCACTTCTAAAGCACTACTCAGCAACCTGAAAAAAAAACATTCGATGAAAATTATGCGCAACTAATAACCAAACAATTGACAGGACCTTAAAAGCTCCTCGAGATAAGTCAGGGGCTCATGATATCGATGCTCATAATAACAAAGTTTTACTATACATTAGGAATTAAATACATACCTATCAGCAGATGTGAGAGGCAAACATGTCAGTGTAACAGGACGAGTGTCAGACTCTGTACCATTGGCAGAAGAAGATGAAGCAGAAGATGGTGTTTGTTTGGCTGCAGCTTGTTCGTTGAATTCCTCAGGTTCTTCTGGCCAACCAAATGCTTCCTTCGTCTTTGTGAAGACCTTAATCGAGTCCACCATGGTAACACCTGCTGAATCAGGGCTAGGTCCGACTGTAGAAATAAACGTTACGATATATCTTTCAATAAACATCCTCGCCATAATAATCAATCAAATATTAACTCGAGATTAAACCCTGGAATAGCTATATATTTAATGCCAAAATTCCATCAATTCAATAGCGTTAAAACTGTGAAATGTATTAAAGCTGTGTATAATGTAATTAAATCATTTGACTTCGACTGATATGCACAATGTTTATCCCAAAGATTTATTGTATGTTTAATGCCACATCAAGGTATCATGTGTTATGTGTAAGACATATCTTTATAATTGATCAATTGGAAAGACTTTCTTTTTCGAGACCAATATTTGATTGTATTTTTGCCAGTCTTTCAGAGATACTACAGTATATTAAATATGATAGTAATTAAAAAGACATGAATTAAGCAGTTTTACTTACTAAACAAAGAGAACTTCTTATCTGCGTTGAGTGATTCTTCCCTGGTAAACGGTAGGTCAAGCCATCTTGGTTTGGTACACTGGACTTGTACGGTACGACCGAACACCTCAAGGTAAGTAGGTGCTCTCTCGATAGACTGGCTTCCAACAAACACACGTACACCAACCATAACTGTTGTATTGTTCGTATTTGTCATGTCAATGGTGAAACCAGCTGGCTGTTAACATAAATATTGCAATAAAAAACATGAGTAAAACACAAAAATGATAAATTTTACATCAAAAACCAAACTGATTTTTACTTTAAACTTTGAAATCCTGGTAGACTATGAAATCGGACCAAAGATTCTTATATAAAATGTATATACATCCATGGAACTTAAGCGTAATATTCTATAAAAGTTATAGAAATGATGAGAACCATATACTGTGAAAGCAATCCTTCAAAACAATCAATCGCAAATATTCAAATATGTAAGTATTGCTGAACGAAGTATAAAGAGTTGTTTCTCTAACAGTTTTACGAAGTATACACTAAAGATCACTATAACAGTAAAGCAGGCAATTCCTTTACGTTCTTTACGATTAATTTTACGTTCTTTCAATACAATTAACTTTACGTTCTTTACGATTAACTTTACCTTCTTTCAATACGATTAACAAATAGAAGCTAAAAGTTGAATCAAATATAGCAATAGACATTTCATTCACCTTAGTACTAGCAATATACATGCCAGTGGTGTTAAGTCTATGTTTGACTTGCTGTACGTTGTATATCTGTAAAACATCATTACCACCATATTCTATGTCATTTGATTGCTGGCAATTCTCAAAGAAATCTATAGGGAAATTTACTGAACCTGTAGGTCGACCTGAAAACCATAAAGTGTTAAAATTTTGAAATAAATACAAACTAAAAATCAACATGTGCTTACAATACCAGTGTACAAACAACTGCCTCTAAAAAGTAGTATTTCTAATATCTGACATCTGTTTCCCATTCTAACATCTTGGAAACCAAATAAATCAAGACATGGTTTACCCCAATGCGGTTGTTGAATGCCAAGTTTACTACACTTCCTAATATTAAGGTATGTATAGTTTGAACAGTACTGCAGGAATTAAAAACTATATCCCTAATTTCCCTAGCTAATCAAATGAGTTAAGAAAACAGAGATTGAGCTGAAATGATGCTGTGTCCCACAGTATGACATCAGTACCAGTTAGTTATAAACTATTTTTTTTTAATTATTTCTAACCAAGATAAAGATTCTAAGACAACCAATATCTACAGTCTACTTTCATACCTATCATCATCAATTATGCAAGAGCAACAAAAATTATAGATCTTTTTTTTTTTAAAAAAAATGTGGCAAAATAATCGATGATATTTTGTTAATGTACAAACCAGATTTTGTAGACTTCTTCTTTTTGGTTGGTTTCAGTACAGAGATAGGACTCTGTGGTTGAAGTGTAGGAGACAGCCAGTAGTTAGTGTTATCAACGTTAGCCATGTAGATCCTTAAACTGCCATCTTCACATAACAGTATCATAGTAGTTCTTTGCTGTAAATATTAATTAAATTATTGATGGATGTACTCATAAAATCTGTACTGGCTTATGCAGCAAGTTGCATGAAAAATGGCAAACGTAACATAGTTTATCAATTGCTTTTGACCACATGATATGTCTCATAAAAGTTGATGACTTTACGACAAACCAAACTTTCAGTACATCTAACAAATACAAAGTATATGTGATGTTAAGAAAATTATTTTCAAAAATCTCTCTAGTAGTATGCATCATAGTTCTAAGTATAATCTTTAAGACACATAACTTAATAAAAAGCTTATTCGTCAAGTTCTCAAGCTATGGTGATCAATGAATGTGAAATAACCAGACAGACAATGATTATATATATAACATCCTTGCTACACGGAGAAAGTGAAATGCCAGTACTAATGATAACTTTATAACTCAAATTCAGAAGGATACAAAAAAATCAGTTGTGATCATGAGGTGGTTTCATTATCAAGTGAATAATAGGGGTATCAACGAAAAACTGTCCGAAAATAAGTGGTTGTTATTACAAGGCGGTTGTAATATTGAGGTGGTTACCTTGAGACGTTTTACAGTACAGATAGATTCATACATACCTGATCAGAATTTGAGGCACTATGTCTGATAGCCACTACATCTTGTATTTTAGCTTTAGCAGGCACAACCTTGATTTCTTGCACAAGTAAAGCATCAGGTTTGATCATCAGCACAACTGGGTTGTTTGTGGTTTGTGTCATACAATACAGTAAGCCAGTGTGACCGGCAACTTCAGACCATTGTACAAGAGGCTGGTGTGCAGTGTTACCTTTACCACTCCCATTAGAACTGCAGATAAAACATTACATTTACAATACATCAGCAATCAATATTAATTTCATTGGTCACCTTAAGTCAATAATGGTCTTCATCAGCTAAAATCAGATTTATTTTTAGACTCCACATCAAAGATTTTATTCAACCAATACACATTAAAAAATTGTTAACTGGAGTGTCATTTATTTTCCTATTAGAGTAAGACTGTTCCATCTTCACCAACTGTCATACTTATTAAAATTGGCAGTAAACTGGTTTCTTCAGTGAAGAAAAAAACACACAAAAATATTTTTACTGCCAAAAAGAACATTGAAAATTGGCAAGCCACATAATTTTTGACACTTACAAAAGTCAATCATTCCGTACCAGTCAAGAAAATAAATACCTACATAAACAATTTCATTGATCATTTTAACAGTCAATAATTGTAATTGTACCTTTTAAATGTGATTGGAAACACTACTGGTGTAGCAGACAGATCCTTCTCCAATGCTGAACACATGCTTTTACCTGTGTCATAAAAGATATACAAAACATAAGTCGTTAAATAAACCAGCTAATATTAAAACAATCAACTCTTTAAAGGTTTCTATTTTACATTAAAAAAAAATTTTGTATCATAATAATAACCATTGTTCAAATTGCATGAAATTTGGCCCAGTATCTCCAGACAATGGTTCCACACTAATGTACTCTTAAAGGTCATAAATTGAATTTGTATGTATAAAAAAAAATCAAAATATTTGCTAAGTCAAATAGTTACATGGTAACAAGCATCTTTGATATACTTCAATGTAAAATAAACAATAAGGACAGAAAAAATTAGTCATGTTTATAATTAGCTCACTAACTTTATTTTCTGTAGCAGACCCTAAATTTCTACCAGCAAAATCCAATGAACCAAAATACTTAGGGACAAATAAAATTTATTCACAGAAAAGATGTTAGGAAAGATTAACGAAAAAAGTTTTCCCACTCACATACTTTTCGCGTTTTTTTTTGGTCAAGTAATTGCAAACATGACTATTTTTTTCTGTTTCTACGCTACTAACCTTGTGTATAACTGAAGAACAGTAACTGTAGAGCATGAGAGTAATATATAGACACACCACCACCAGCAACTTGTCCATTCACATCCTGAAATCATAGAAATATAACAATGTCCAGGGTATTACCGCCCTATCACTAGGAAGGCGAATATAGACCCTATTCCCAATCCAAAAAAGCCTTATTTTTTCCAAATTTCAAAAAACAATTCCCAAACCTAGATATATTCAAAGACCTATTCCCTCATCCACCACCACCACCATCACACATGTAAAAATGTAAACAAATCATTCTGCTGGTCTTATTCTTTTTATTCTACTAATTTACAAGCATTCGAGGAGATTTTTGGTTTGATTATTTTTCCGTATCTTTTGATTAAAAAACTGAAGTCACAAAAAATGGAAACACTGAACAAGAGAATGTAGTCCAATTATGTGAAACTAGTCAGAACTTACAACCGAATGTTGAAATTTGGTTCTGAAACTTAATTAAACATCAAATTTGACAAACTGTGCCAAACTGACAGGATGAAATTAGAACACAATGCTGGTTTAAAGATATAATTACAATTAACATCTTTACCAATGTATACTTATATTCAAATGTCTTAGAATCTCCCAAAACACTGAGGTATCCTAGCCAAAATATAAACACTAAAAACAATGAATCTGAGGCTGACATTTCTTTTCTTTTAGAAGATTGGCACATTTATTCTGTGAACACAAAAATCTCACCTTAAGATCATTGTGTTTGACGTCGACAACGTTGGTGATATAAAACGGTCCATGTTTAGCACTGCTACTGTCTCCCATCACTTCATAATAGATGTACCCAGATGAAGACATGATCACGATGTATCGACCTTCCTCGGTGAAAACAAAGGTTGCATCACGTATCTTACCACTGGGTAACAAGAAGAAATACTGAGGGCTGATGGCATCCCCAGACAGGTTGTAGATCTGAAAGAAAAAACATAAATAATCGACATTTACCCATTTTTCAGTTCAAATAATAATGAAAACGAACAATACACCACAAATACTCACTGATACACTGATTTCAATCAAAATAATTAAGCGTCTCAAACTTAAATCATAACAATTTTGGCTAAAATTCGACTGCGAATTTTACACACAAACAGCATCCATCATATTGCTTAAGCATACAGACTACATATGCGCAGCACAGGTCTCATTTAGTCATGATTAAATTTCAAACGTAACAGAATCAACATTTACAGTATAACACAGTCACATTGAATTCCTAGAGTCCTGAATAATTACTTTGTTATACTTGTATCTCACTATTAACATTAACAATGAAATAAAGAAACCAGTCTCCAGGAACATAAAACACGTCACTCAATCTGATTCTTCATTACATTTCTATTTCATTAAAATTAATGAACACTGAAAATATAGTAAAATAGAACTAAAATATACTAAGGTTAACCACTTAAAACAGACCAGCTGACAACACATAATTACATCGTACATTTATCATTCTAAATGCAGTCATGAATATAGCTGTGGAAATTCGGTTTTGCAGATATTATGTAAAGGAAAATATACATATTACTACAATACCTTCACGAAGTCTGCCGTGACGATGGCAAGTTCTGTCTGAGTGCCCGGCAACCATAAAGCCTTGATGATATAATTACTAGACGCCAATGTTGGGTGTAAAACAAGATGGTCTGACACTGACCCTGAACTGGTGAATGTAAGCACATGGCAATCCTGCATTAAATAAAAAATTGTATCATAATGATTCAATCATGACATTTTGAAGTTGTGAAAATCGTGATACATTGAGCTTTGAAATATCCACAGAGGAAGGTCTCTTGTATTCACGTATACTATATGTTTTATTTCAAATTATATACTCTGTGATCTATTTTCATTCTGGAACACTTTGAACACGTCATTCAAAAACAACAAAAATCTCTACATTCATGTTATTCTGAATCAGAGAGAAATATAAAAACTTGATATAATCCTTATATGGTGAATATTAATTAATAGATACACCAAAAAAACTATAAAATTCATGCCATTATTGAAAAATATCAGACATATAACAGTTCAGTATATTTTTCAGGCAAAAGATCATGACAATGGTACAGAGGATAGAACGTCTTATGTCAGACAATGATTATAAATTGGTACAGAGGATAGGACATCTTATGTAAGACAATGATTATAAATTGGTACAGAGGATAGGAGATCTTATGTAAGACAATGATTATAAATAACTATACACAAATATGTATATTACCTTAAGACCACAGACAGCCAAGTAATCTTCATTACATGGGTTACCATTGATTGACAGAACTGTGAATGGTATAGGAGCTGACGCAAGTCTCTGAAAAAAAAATTAATACAAAATTTCGATCAGATATGGTGCCATTACCCATCTTTTATTCAGTTAGATTCAATGGTATGAAAGCACTTCTTATTTGGATAACTTGGAATCAGTCCAATACCAAGAAAAAACCAGGACCAAGAGTCTAATGAGGACATGATCACCACTAAACAAGATTTAAACCTGCCACCTCCCGGTTGAGCTGCAAACAGGTTCTCTACTTTACCAAAGCCTTAGATTCTTAACGGTAACATGAAGATGAATTGCTTATTCAACTAAATGGTTCATTAAGAAAAAATACCATCATACATAAAAAGGGGGCTCAATACAGTATAAATTCAATACAGTACATGATAATGAAAAAAAACAATTATACACTTTTTTTGAAAATTATAAAGATGTCAGAAATAAACCAGAAAGTGAACATAATCATATTTTCACTTACAGTTAAGGTAAGTTTCTTTTTACTCGAGTCTGCTTGTTTCAGTAAAGCAGATAGTTGTAGAATGGTTATCTTCCCCTTCTCATGGCTCACAGCCAGATGTTGTCTCTTGCCATGCGGTGAAGCCAGCACACACATAGCTACACGACGTAACATGTGTGATGTAATCAACTGACGGATCTGTAGACCTTGATCGCCAACATAGTTCATCCTTACATTCTCGAACGCTCCTTCCTGTGAGCCCAGTGTGACAGCCTGAAATAGACAAAAAAACAGACAAGTGAAATTATGATCCATACAAGTTTTCCAAATGAACTTCAAACAATTTTGCTTATACATCATTACCAGTAATTACTGGGATCTGAATCTGCGTAAAATACATTTGACAACATTACTGCTTTGATTGAGGTAACACAAGAGTGTTAATGTGTGGTCCAGTGGTTAGTGTGCTGGACTTGTAACCCGCAATCCGGGTTTAAATCCTGGTTGCGGCAGGTCATACTCTTCTATGAAAATTTTACAAAAATGTTGATTTTCCTTCATATGCGGAGAAGTTGCTGGCTCCTAGTGGAAGGAAGTTGGAAATGGTTAGTACACAGTCCAGGAAAACTGCTTGAGTGAACTGATCATTGTATGTATATAAAACTGTTGAAAAATGGCATTTTAAACCCTGTCACAATGTCATATAAAACTGAGTGTTACTGCTGAGATTAACTGCTGAGTATCACCACATACAACCAAAATATTCCACTTTAGTTGAATACCTTTTCAATACCAACAGAAAAAAAACATATAGGAACTGTTCTAAATATAACTCCAGAAGTGCACAAGCTGGCAATCATTAGAACATTAATCATAAGCAGGTAATACAATATGGTAAAATTATGTAGAAGTTCAGTTGCAATATCCATGGAAATGGATGCTGCTTGTGTTTAATCAAGAGATGTACATACCATGAGCTGATCTGTTGTTTCAGTGGTCTTAACATGTGTATGTAGTTCACTCAATGCAGACTGTGCCCTCTGTAAGCTACCCATTGGTGACACAGTCTGGTAGTTTTCGGTCAGTGAGGGTAGAATACATTCCAACATTTCTAACACAGTCTGAATTGTCTGGTTTCCGGTCTGAAAAAATAATTGGTTTCTGGCTTAGAAAGATTTCCATTAACAAAGGACCAGTCTGGTTTCCAGACAAATATATGAATAGTTCGACAGAAAAATATTCACCAACAATTCTAACAGTCTGGCTTTTATGATCTCCAATTAGAAATAAATCCATTTCAATAACAAGGAATTTAGTTTCAGGGCAGAAATTCCAGAAATTCTATAAATAAACAATCTTGTTACAGTTTAACTATCCACTGGCTTTCCATATTATCAATCACTAGACGCTGAAGATCTGTATAATTCAAATCACATGCATGAAATTTCTATACAATTAAAGTTACAAACTCATATAAATTCAAACAAATTTTTAAATCTGCTTTTTAACTTACCACTGTCCCCATAAGATTTTCACGGCTTCCCTAAAATTATAAACAGAAAAGCAAGTAAATAACATGAAGTAAATCTCTCATAACAAATTTAAAAGATTATCCATACAAGCATCTTCTCAGGGATAAAAGACGTATTTGAATTTTTCAGTTTTAATGAAAAATGGTTATACACTAAGCCTACCTCCAGCTGCTGACTCAGAAATTTCCTGGCTTTACCAATCTGATCTTTAGTATCATCCAATTTTTTATCCTCATTGAGAGAGAATGAAAGTCTCCTTCTTAGAGAGCTTGGCAATGTCGTTTCCATGGAGAATGGAGAAGGTGCAGCATTTTGTTCTCCACTATGAAGACCACTCTGGACAGTCCGCTTAAGAAGTGCTTTACAGCTTCCATCCTCCTTCGCTCCACAGTCACAGAAAAATGATCCAAATTTAGCGTAAGTCAAATCATGATCTTTATGGCACACCTTAGCACAGACAGTACACACACCAACACCATCTACCATCTTACATGTGTGACAATGATACCAATGTTGATTCATGAACTCTTTTTGTGTCACAGTGAAGGTACAAAGTTTGTTGTTTAGGGACTCTTCATCCTGAAGTTAGAAAAAATGAAATCTAAACCAAATCAACATTTTTCGGACTCAATGCATTGAACAAACTTTCTACCTAAGGTCTCAAAAAAAGAGTCTGTTTCCTGTTACATGCCAAAAAAGTATGGATCAGTAGGTAGGGACTTTTTTATTTTATTATTTTTTACATATATTGGCAATACTGTAAGGAAATATGTGCACTGTAATATTAATGAATAGTGAAAATTACAATACACCACTACAATTTGGACGCCGTAAAAAATTTATGAGACGGCAGGTAAAATATTGGGTCAGTCGGGTAACCAGAAACAAACCTTTTCTTTATAGGCCTAACATGTTGACCTCCCAAAGAATCACAATTCATATTCTGGTTAAGAAACATGCTCAGGCGATGAATGCAGTCAGCCTATGTTGCACTCTGTGCAAAATAATTCAATTCAAAGTAATCTAATGTACAGACATATGAAACTACAAGGTTTTGTCATTATATAATACAAATTAACATTGATGTAAGGGGATACTAAATAATAAGTAATCGAGTTTATGTTCAGTCAGGTAGTTAAATTTTACCAAATCTTAATATTCTGCTAGATGTATTAATCTTTGTGGTTATTTTTCATTCATTAGATGTTAAAACCTGCAATCAATTAATTATGGGCAGCAAATGTTAAATCTGAGTATATGAAAAGTGAGCGGACTAGTTCTTATACCGAGTCTTCTCCGGCAGTGTCATCCTCTTCGTGACTCAGATCTTCCTCCCAGTCACTATCAATCTCCTGAGCGACACTGATCTCATGTTCTACAGGTGGAGATGTGGCACCAGCCTGGTCGTCTGGTTTTTTCAAAGCCAACAGAATCTCCCCAATGTAAGACAACAAACAACACAAGGTGTTCAGTAAATTCTTTCCTGGTTTGCTGCTAAGTAGCATCTTCTCAAGTACTTGTTTCTGGGACACGTGCGACTTACTGTGAATTCATATTAAAAATGTAAATTCAAAAATTTCATCACATATACTTAGAGAAGGACTGGCAAGAGTCATGCTGTAAAAATATGGTTTCAGAAATATCAGTTTGAATTCAGTCATATTATTATCTTAAATTTACAAAACATCCTCAAAATTAACATTTGTTAATGGCAATAAAACCTAATACAGGAGAATACATACAATAAATAAAAAAATACACCATGGTTACGAAACAAACTTTCCATTATTGTATAAAGCGAAGCTTAGATCTTACACTAAAATCAAATATTTCTATCATACTACATAGGATGCTGTCACTGAAACATACATAAGAATACAAGATAAAATCTAGTTAACCAAGAAAGAGCGTATTTAAAACATTGCACAAAGTTAAATCTGGTCAAGGTCAAATCATACCAATATTGAAGCCAAGTTGTTGCAGACTTAAACAATGTCATATGTCCAGAGCCACTTCCACAAGCAGCCAGTGTATGCATCACGACCATGACTTCGGGAAATCCACCAGTCTCGCCACTCACTGAAGTCAACAAGGTTTCACCGAGAGGTAGCAGTGATCTCAAGATAGCCTGGGGCACAGACTCATTGATTGGTCCATTGGTTTTCACGATACATAACGTAAAAGTCTGTAACAGTTGACGGTTCTCACTGAATGACTCTTCATCTGCATCCTGTGAAAGATTGAAATCAATGAATTTAATGGTAACAATCACAATACAGCAAAGTCTGGACTTTCTTATTTTGAATTATAGAAATTTAAATGTAGATTAAACTGTGTTTCTGAAAAAAATTAGGATGAGTTTTAGGGACCAGTCAGAGTTTGAAGTTTAATCATTGGTCACTTCGAACATTGGAATTAAAAATATCCAATCAGAGGCTTTAAAATTTTTAGACTGGTTTTCAATCAGAGACAATGTAACTAACACCTACCTTGGGCAAGATGACAAATTTACTGAGCCATGATTGCAGTACAGATGAATCAATAAGTGCAAGTTTATTCAATGATTTGCACAAGTCTTTGTATGGCTTACTATTCTTATTGCTGTCAGCTGTAAAAATAAAATATTTCAACAATGGATGTCATTGGTTCTAAATAGGCAATTTCTAAAATTTCAACAAATCAGTGTCCAGGTTACATAAGTTGGATGACAAAAAAGTAATTCAAATATTTATGTAGATATTTTGCAGGTTTACACATTGGTGACAGCAAATCCACTTTAATCAGTTCAAACAAAATTTAAAAAAAGAATTTCATTAGGCCTAAAAAAAGGTTCGTTTCCAGTTACCTAAACTATCAAATATTTTACCTGTGGACTCAAGTTTTTACAGCGTCCAAATCGTAGTGTTATTATCGTAATTTTCACAACCCATTAATATTACGGCCCACATATTCCCATACAGTGTTGCCGATATATGCAAAAAAAATAAAAATAAAAAAAATTCCTACCTACCGACTCATATTTTTTTTTACATGTAACTGGAAACAAACCTTTTTTTTAAGCCTTATGAATATTGAATAAAATTCCACTTTTAGTAGTTCAAATAGATTCAGAAGACTAGAGATTAAACAGATGTTAAGAAGGATGAAAGTAGATGAATATTCACCAAGTTGTAGAAGTCGGTTGAAGAACTTAAGAACTTTTCCGGCGAAATTTGGAGATAAATTGTCTCTGGCAGATGACAACAATAAACTGGTCAAATCTGTAACAGTAAAATGATATTAGTTATATAAAACTGAAATTATTCTATATACCACATAAAAAACATATAACTGTACATTATTTCAGTGTACAGAAAATTTTAAAATCAAATCTAAATCTAATTCTTGCAATCTCATTTTCACAGATTTTCTGTGAGATATGTTTATTGTCATTCATCATTAAATTTTTTCAATCAGATTTTTTCACTACCCTTTTTACTTGAAAATATAGCGAAAATTAGTTACTCACAAAAAAGTTTAAATTATGCATTAACCCTGGCTGGTTTACAATCCTCCAGAGATAAATTGACTCTTAATGAAATGCTACAAATTTCTCAATAAAAAAAGAGCAATCATAATCATTACCATTAGTAGAATAAAATTTCTCAAATGCTTTATGTCCACTTGGTTTGTCTAAATTGTTCTCCATAAACTTGAGACAATCACAGAAAATCTTCTCATCTAGGTTACTATCACAGAGAATACAAAGTATTAAAAATGTTTGTTGATGTTTTTTTTTATTTATTTCAACAAACTAATTCCAAAGCCACCTCTCTTGGTGAAAGAGCTCTCATCTAGGTTACTATAACAAAGAATACGAAGTATTAAAAATGTTTGTTGATGTTTTTTTTTATTTATTTCAACAAACTAATTCCAAAGCCACCTCTCTTGGTGAAAGAGCTCTCATCTAGGTTACTATAAAAAAGAATACGAAGTATTAAAAATGTTTGTTGATGTTTTTTTTATGTATTTCAACAAACTAATTCTAAAGCCACCAAACTTTGTGCCAGAGCTCAGATTGGATCTGATTGGCTCATGGCCCAAACTAAGGAAACTTTCATAGAAGCTTAGAACATTGTAGTAAATAAATGTCACTAAGAGTCAATTGTAGACATCCAATAACGATAACACATTGAATCCAGGTCAATTCAACCAGGACTCAACTAATCCACTTGTTCGGTCGTAATTATGAGTAGAAATTGACAAAGGACAAGTTGAAATTGCTGTAGAACTAATTAAAATTCTTAGCTGGTTGTCCTGCAGGGCGAGTAGCCCAAAAAAAAATAGTTCAGCCCTGTCAAAATAATCAAACCAAATCATTCCTCAAGAAACCATCAATCGTTGACATTCAAATAAAACATAAATTGCCAGGGTATTCATTTTAATCATATCAAAATTGTCAGTTCATAATAAGCTTACAAAGTTATTTAAGTCAAAAACAGAATCCATAATCAACAATTAATAAATAACAAATTACATGAAACTCTCCACAAAAAAAGTCAGTTAAAAGTCAGCAAAGGTAAGATATCCCTTTTAGCTAAATTAGTAGATAAATGAGGGAAAATACACCCCCAAGGTTATCCAGCAGGGTGCCTTATTTTGGCTCCATTACCTGACAAAAAGGGTCCTGTATAAACAATTAAAGCCATACCTTTCTTCATCAGTGTATTGAGTAATAAGCTGATGACACACTGAGATAACATGTAGATACATCTGTTCTGTAAATCTTTCAGCATCTGCCGCCCCAAAATATGACTCCAATGACAAAGTAATCTGAAAAAGCATATAAGGTTTTACTGCAATTCAATGTTTATGAAACAGCATTCCAATGAAATGCAAATAGTTACACATTTTTGTTGTTTTGTTTTTATGTGACTCATTGTCACTGGGGTTTAGTGCCGTTTTTCAACATTTTTCAGTTATATACGGCGACTGGTTCACCTAACCATTTTTTTCCAGAGACACATTTTTAGTCTGCAAAAATATCATTAAATGGAGACATATTTTTTAAGTGATTGATGTCAAAATTCCAAGGTCCAAATGGCAGTTTATTGTCCCCCACCCCCACATTTTAAAAAATACTAAATTATGTAAATATTGAATATAAAACAAAGATGTGACCAAGACATCTATTTAGAGGCAGGTTACTTACATAATCAGCTATATACTCTGTTGAGACATCAAATATCAGTGGAAACATGACTTTAACCATTTCTGCATCATTAGTGTCACATTCAGAACACCAACTGTAAAACAAGTTTAAATTGAGCCATATCATTCAATCTGGGCCATTAAATTAAGCTTTATCATGCGATATGGGCCTTTAAATTAAGCTTTATCATGCAATACGGACCTTTAAATTAAGCTATATCATGCAATATGGGCCTTTAGATAAAGCTATATTATGCAATATGGGCCTTTAAATTAAGCTTTATCATGCAATATGGGCATTTACATTGAGCCACATCATATAATCTGGGCCTTCAAATTGCACCACATTATTCAATCTTTGATTTTTAACTCATAATAAATATGATATAAAAATAATGCCTAACATATCCAATTACCATTTAATTTGCATGTAGGGGTCAATTTGGATGATACAAGGCTGCTTTTTTACAGAAAAATTGATTCTCTTTCAGATATAGCAAAGAGCAAGATAAAAAAGATAAAACTTTTGTCCAACCGTCAAATTGCGCAAGATGGCACATCTATGTGGCTTATCTTTATTAGGTACAGAAGTAGTCAAGAATACATACACAAAAAGTCTTACCACTGAATCCAATACTACTTCTAAACACATTTTATTAAGTTTCACAGACATTTATACACTTGTGACATTCAAAAAGAAGCAGATAATTTTTTGAAATGTATCAGAGATAAAACAGACAGAGAAAAACTAACATTTCATTAGCAGCTAAGTTCTCTATCACCTATGCACACCACGCAAATCTTTCAACAAACCTACGGAGTTCATCAGTTTCAGTCATAAAATGTAAATCAATGACAGAATTAATGAATTAAATCAGTGATATATTTACCCCTGTAGATCTGATGCCAGTCTGCATAATGCCTGCAATACATGCTTCATTGAAGCATTCACCGAGTATTTGCCCTCTGAAATCAATCAAATAACAATAGTACAACTGATGTAAATACAGTATTAAATTCAACATAAAAATATCTTTATAAGAAACATTAACTAATCAGTTAATCGATGTTATTTTCAAGATTATTAGTTAAAGAAGTATACAAACACTATGTTTAACAAAGTATATACAAGAACATATATATATAAAAGTAGTATTCAAACCTAAACGCAATACATACAAATTAATAGTTTTTACTACAAAATGATACAGTCTCGTTAAAGAGTATAATATTAAAATTCCCAACTTAAAAACATGATAAAATATTAAAGAAAACAAAATACCAAAGTACAGAGTGACTGATGTCCCACTAGAGATTATATTTCTAAAACAATGAAGACATTTATCCTAGATTTGTGAACAATACATCATATATGTTACCTGATAGTTTGGCAACCTGTGTTTTCTGTAATGCGTCAATATAACTCTCTCCAGGTAGGATGTCATTAGCGTATGCATTCTTCTACAAGTGTAAAAGTGATGTTCTTTTACAGGGCTTTCTCTCTCTTTTGGGGGACTGGGATCGAGGCCCTAGGAGGGGGGAATTTCGCATCATTTTCAGTACAAGGGGGAATTTCAAAAGCCTAATTATTATAATAGGTGGGGGATTTTTACCAAAAATAGGGGAAAAAAGTATATTCCAGAGGTGGGGGAAATCGAGAGCCTTGTTTTATCAAGGTTGATACATCAATAGTATTAACATCAAATATACAACAGAATAATGATAAAATATTAACATTAATTGAATTCAATTACACTAATATCAACCCGCATATCTAAACACTACCTCAGACAAGTACAAAAATGTTGGCATCATGTTATAAAATTTCATTATCAATAATCATTGTTCCTGTCAATGAATAAAAAAGTATGAAATAAGATAATTTCAAACTTTTCCTAATAAAAACATTAATAAAATATTGGACACAATTTGCGTCAAGAAGCACCAATAAGTCTATCCATCATCGTCTCAATTAGGTTTACAATAGAATTATGCATTATGATCTTACCCAACTTCCAATGCTTGGAAAAGCAGTATTAGCTACATTGTTCCAACTTTCTATGACAGATTTCACCGGTCCAGGTAATGAACTAATGAGATCGGCTCCAAGCATTGACACTTTACTAGCTCTACTTGAAGATATGCTCATCACCAAGGATATGGCTTCTAGTTGTCTTGGTGACAGGGTCTCTTCCTCCAATGAGAGCTGACTTAGGATGCTAGACCTGAACATGGTAAAGAAAAAGTAATGATTGATTTTATGTGCCTTATTGTCACTAGAGTTTAATGCCATTTTTAAACAATTTTTTAGTTATATACTGCGACCAGTTCACCTAACCAGTTTTCCCGGACTGTATACTAACCAGTACTAATTTACCCTTCCACAAGGAGCCGGCAACTTCTCCACACATGGAGGAAAATTGACAATTTTGTCACATTTTCATGGAAAGGTATGACCTGCTGTGACTGGGAATTGAACCTGGATCTCCAGGTTACAAGTCCAGTGCACTATTCACTCGACCACGGCCACAGAAAGTAATGAGTCCAAACTGAGTTTTCATATCAGTCTCAGGCTTGAATGTTTGTTAAAGCTCTCTAATTTACATTATCCCTACTGGCAAACTTGAATTTTGTGCATCATGATACTTGGTATATTCAATATTGATGCAACATTGATGTAATATCGCAAATTAACATGTTCACTATGCACTTATTATTGGACAGGTCCAAATGATGAATTTACGGTATTAACAACCTGGACTTAAAACTTCAGATTTTTTGCATGTTTACATCAAATTCAGACATATAAATCAACAAATCATTACACCTATGAAATTGATACTTAAATAAAATTCAAGAAATTTGGTACCAACTCAACACCTTTTCAAGAATGGGACAAGAACAAATTAAAACAGGCATATTTACACACCTGACAAACACACTATAGGACTCCACCAACAACAAGGTGGCTGGTATCAGATCTTGTGCCATTTCTGTCATTTTGGGCTTATTTTTCTCATTCTGGAAATAAAAGAAGAATTTTCTTCTCATCAGTATCAGAAACAACACAAATAAAATACTTTATGCCTTCCACAAATCAGCAGCATTTGTCCCTGTCAGTGCAACAACATTATAACTTACTCATTATATTCATTCTGATACAATATCGTTGCACCAACTGGACATGATTAAGTGTTGACCACTTAACTAAGTAATCAAATTTAAATAATATTGATTTCAAAATGAAAAAAATATTCTCCACAAATCCAAGCAGGATTTTGACATGATAGACAAGAGAACAATGGACACCAAGACATGAGAATATTATACTAACTGGTAAAAGAAAATTTCTGTAATTAATATTACAACTAGAGCTCCACAGAGCAGCACCAATGCTCATCTATTTTCATGATAATCAAGTATTCCAAGTGTTGTGTTGATATCTTTAAGTGTTTGAGTAATGTGCTACATTAAAGTTTTTACACAATGACGATGATGATGACAATAACAACCCAGAGATCATAATAGCTTGATTTTTTCTTCGAAACAGACGAGCTAAAAATGGCAAGACTTGAAGTAAATGATTTATTTCTGAGCTTAATCAGAGACGTTTATGTTCATTGATTTTACCATAATTATCACAAAAAGAGGTAAAATTTGAAAAAAAAATGCTAAATTTCCTGTCTTACATTAGACAAAGCGTTGAATCCTTCATCGAGGGAAACTTGTAACTTGGCGATTAACATGTCTAACAGTAGAGTTGATTGCAATCCAGGTAGCTGGTCTGGTGGTAAAATATCTCTCTGGGCTGTCAATGGTAATGACACAATCTGAAAAAAAATGTGTAATTTTATATAAAAAAACCACTAACACAACTTTAAACTAGAATGAATCACTATATCAGACATAAATTGCAGTAAACTCCAATGTTAATGGTACACACCACAAGTGCAAAAAATCCAAATGAACAACAATAGTAAAATCGCACTCAGAAACCACTTCAATATTTAAGACCACTTAATTATAACAGCTACTAATTCTCAGACCAGTAGCGGCGGACGTGGTCTATTGGTTAGTGCGCTGGATTTGTAACCCGGAGATCCGGATTCGAATCCCTGTTGGGGCAGGTCATACCCTTCTATGAAAATTTGACAAAAATGTCAATTTTCCTCCATATGTGGAGAAGTTGCCAGCTCCTTGTGGAAGGGTAATTTAGTACTAGTTAGTATACAGTCCATGAAAACTGGTAAGGTGAACCAGTTGCCGTACATAACTGAAAAAATGTTGAAAAATGGTGTTAAACCCCAGTGACAATAAGTCACATAAAAACATAAAACTCAGACCAGTCTTCTTCAGTCCACCCAAATATTAAGTGACAAGTCTAGCTTCTAATATACATGTTAAATGAAATCATTCAAAAGAATAATAGAAATCTACAAGTTGGTACACAAGTACATTTATGAACCTTGACCTTTAAAGTCTTATAGAAACGTGGAGATCTGTATTCTTACCAGGTCTTGTATAAAATTCATACTCAGACGAACATCAAAGTCTACACAGTTTGTGGTTTTGTTAGCTCCTGTTAGTAATGCCTCACTCTGCTGCATTGTCAAACCTTGCTTTACAAGACAATCCTGAAAGATTTAATACATAAATATGAGTACACCAAGATACAACTGGACACTGTTTTTGATAAAATTTCTTAGAGGAATAAATAGATTAACATAAATCAATGATTATCTATCAATATATCTATCCTAAGGGAATTTATCAAATGAAATCTATTCAGACGGAAATTTTTTTAATTCATTGTTCATTCCAAAATTTCAGATACGAACTGAATTTTAGCCATGTATAATGGCGTGAATCTGTCTCCAAAATGCAATCTCACTTATGCATATTGTACAAGATTTAATATAAAAAAAAATAAAAAACACTTAGTTTTGATAATAGAAAAACTATTAATCATAGAATGTACCTTAGTCCATCCTACAAACACTCTATGTCCAAGACGAGGTGTCCATCTAATGGTGTGTAAAAGATAACAACCTGACATTTTGATGGTGTTTGCTTCAAGAAGTTTTAAATATTCCACAGATGGTGGTAGACAAGACATCAACTGCCACATGATATTGAAGTGGTAATGTATTGTACATGATTCCTGTAAAAATATGTAATATTACTTTAAATACGATGATTTCAAACCCGTACAACCGTCTTACAACAAGTAATATGTGAAAATACTGACTAAGTCTCAAAATCCAAGCAACTGATTGGTCGAAACTGAGCTCATTTAACATATTAACCAATGATAAGTCAGGACTTAATATATTCAACAAACTGGATAATACTGAGCAGTAAATTTCATGGCAAAATTCATACATGTGACACTAATACACAGTTTACCAAGCCAAAACAACCAGATAACTTAAAATTATCAAATTTTTCCTTTACTAAGAAATCATTCAAACCATTGAGTTAATCCATACAAAAAACTACACAAGGCCAAAGGTAAAAAAGATTAAAATTATACTTAAGGAATAAATCTTCACCATTGTGGCAGAGCATTGGATCTGGTTGGATCATGGAATTATCAAAGAACAGTATAATTATCAACTAGAGCCAATTAATGAATTATGACATTAGGTCACAGAAACACTTACTAGTAGAGACAACTTGTCCTTGACCTTATCAGCGCATGTACCCGCCAGGAACAGCGACACGCAGGCATTGTAGAGCTGCCCATAGTCCAGTTGTTCTGATGTCGAAAGGAGAAAACTACAAGCAAGACCATCATCTCTGGGAGTCTGCTGATAATTCACCCGAGTTGGTCTGATCATGTAAAACCTTGGTTTCATCAAGCCGACTGAAAAATTACGATTATTTCCAAATGAAAATACAGTAAAACCTAACATTGCAACCCACTCAATATTACAACCAAATTATTATAATGACCACTTATTTTTGTACTTTCAATAACTCACATATAAGTCAACCTGATAATGAGACCACCTCAATATTACAACCATTTTGGGATCCTGAAGGTGGCTTCATATACATAGTGATCACACATTTCACGTATTCATACATGCTACACATATCAAGTACATACATCTACTTCAACCTGATCTGGACACTTAAGAAAAATTTGGGGTGCCTATATACCCAACAAATGTATACAGCCCTAGAACATAACAACGTTAACTTACGTTCAGTGACTTCAGCTGGAGTAAGGTATTTTCTGAAACCATCTTCAATCTCAGGAAGGTGGAACCACATGCTGTGTTTTGTTAGGTTCAAGTCTTGGTCAGCACTCTGATTGAGCGTGTGCACAGTAAACAAGTTCCATTGAACCTGGAAGATAAAAGTTGGTAAAAACTTGGTATTCCCAACCATTTAGCACAGTAGGGAGAGTTAGATCTCTGATTCTAGAGTTTTGAAGTTCGAATCCTGGGTGACAATTAGGCTGGAGACATTTGGTTACATTTGACTGGAGACATTGTGTCTAGGGTAATTCATTCTCCATAGCAGATTCAAGAGTTGGATGTGAAGAAAATGGCAGTTACTTGTGGATAAAAAGGTTAATTATTGGTATAGAATCCAGAACACTCGTAAAATTTTGGAAGACAGACATATAATTCATAATAATTTTTTAAAATCCTCAAATATTATATAACATGGTTAACACATATTTTGTTCAGGATTTCAAAACAATGCATACAAAGTGTAATTTTACTAGTATATCTATGTGGACATTCTGGCCACATCCCAAAGAACTAAGCCAGTTTGTATTTAACTGTAACAATGACAATATTTTCCCAGTTTTTAAGGTAAGCATATGTATTAAATACATTAAATACCTGTTCAAGAAGCTCCATAGGAGGATCGTAGAAGTTGTGTAGAAGATATTCAAATATCAGCATCAGCCTGCTTAATGATGTTGGAACAGTTTCCATAATATGCCTACAAAATAACGTAATTGTAAACAAGATTTATTAATAACAATGTGCCGCGGCCATAGTCCAGTTGTTAGTGCGCTTGACTTGTAACCCAGAGATCTGGGTTCGAATCCCAGTTGTGGCAGGTCATACCCATCTATGAAAATTTAACAATGTGGAGAATTTGTTGGCTCCTTGTGGAAGTGTAAGTTAGTACTGGTTAGTATATAGTCCAGGAAAACTGGTTAGGTGAACCGGTCGCCGTATATAGCTGAAAAATTGTTGAAAAATGGTGTTAAACCCCAGCAACAATAAGTCACATAAAATAAAAACAAAAACATTAATAACAACCAGTAACATACAATCCTTACAGGTAATAATGTTTCTTATATTGTTACAGGTACATTTGCTACAAGCTGTGGTCAGCAAGAACTGCTGGTTAGTGAATGCAAATGATAACTTAATAACTACATTTCTCTTTTATTCAGTGAATATAAACATTAAAACATTAAAAATATGATTATTTAGAAAAAAAAAAAAGTTAGATTCAGTTAAACAGTATTTATTATATTTATTGTATTTAAGAATTGAAAACTAAAGTTCAGCAAAATGATATCTTCTGATAAAAAGCCAAATACAACTGATGTAAACAAACATCGACATACCATTAACATATTACCTAGACACAACTTACAAATAAAACAAACAAACAAACACAAAATTTATTTTGAAATTACTCTAGTTTCTTTAAATTTCACAGTTTTACCAATACTCACTTTTCATCAAGTCCTCCAACACGTACGATATTTTGAGCTAACAGTAACAATAGTCGTTTCTTCTGCATCAAATGAAGGCTATGAAACAGGAATAGTAACAACTGTAGATGCTCAACGTTCACATCTGTAAAGGTAAACAATGAGAAAGGTGAATCATGATCACAAAAAATTTAAAATCTGGGGACAGGGTTTGAATTTCTTTCTCAGGACTTTTTCTTAAATTTGAGGAAAAATAACACAGTATTTTTGCAAGAAGGGGAAGAAAAATTTTAGGGGAAAACTGCATGACTTTAAAGATTTTTCCAGGGAGGGGGATGCCTAAAAACGAAACCATTTATGCCTATTTTAATGAGTGCAGTGTGTGGGTAGAATATCAGCACAAATCAAGCCCCAAAAAACGTATTGAAATTATCAAGAGCTGGAAGTATACTTCATAAAGTCATGATTATAAAATCAAATTAAGTCAAAGTAAAGTTATTTTAGTAAAACTCAATGACACTTAGTTGATATTCAATAAGCAGATAAGGAGTAGAGACTGGGAGAGGCAGAGGCCACTGGAAGAAAGGTCAGGTGAGCATTGATTGATGGACAGAAATTAACCCAGAAAAATAAACATGTGAAGGCCTTACAACTTACCATCATTGAGGTCAGTTTTACTATGAGATGAAAGAACATTATTGGTCAGTGTGTTCATGAATCGCGTCCAGATTGTGATGATTACAGACTCTGCCTGACTGACGAGTTGTTTAGCAGCTCGTTCTTTTTGTTGCCGTAACAACAAGACTTCAGCAAGTACTGCCAGGGTTCGTGGAAAGACGGTCAAAGGCCAAGTGTCTCCTTCTGTGATGTTCACACCAAGGTTGGTCAATAAACTTTCCTAAATACAAATAGAAAGATGAAATTTCAAACCTATTCAATGAATACTGATTCCTGTCATATCTGACAATAGGGTTCTCATTATTTACATTATTTATGTAGTGCAAGTTTAATTGTCCTAACAGAACTAGTTGGAAAATTATTTGTAAATAATCTCGAGATATAGGCTCCACTGACTGTAACAGAATCATATCCACATTCGTGGCATGACAAAAGTATCTAATGAAACATTTATATCTAGCCTGAACAATTATCAACAATGTCCATAAACTCGGGCAAAAACATGTAGGAAAAAAGTTGATGATTTCAGCTGCACATGGAAAATAACTAACTTTCAAATGACGATTAAAAAAACTGAAAATTATGGCTTTCATAAATATTACACAACCATGTCATGGATCCTACATAGCAACAATTATATTTCTACTTCACTGGTGTTTCATTTCACATCAACAGCC
Organism: Lutraria rhynchaena; assembly: GCA_008271625.1. Classification (NCBI taxonomy): domain Eukaryota; kingdom Metazoa; phylum Mollusca; class Bivalvia; order Venerida; family Mactridae; genus Lutraria; species Lutraria rhynchaena. The sequence goes on along the minus strand of VIBL01000001.1, from coordinate 9,279,676 downwards.
AGCGTCATTTTGCAACTTTTGGCTTTAACAGTGGCGGAAGAACCCAGAATTTTAACAGGGTAGAACCATCAACCTTCCATAAGCTAGCTGGACAGCTCACGTGTGAAATATGTCTCGGTTAAGAATCGAAATAATGCATCAATAAAGTTCCTTACAGTGAACATAATTTTACCTGCAATGTATCACTGACACATCCAGTGGCAACCAAACTGTGATTGAACCTTGACAGTGATACAGATAGTTCATCAAATGTTTTATCTAAAATTATAAACACAAACTTGTATCTGTAATGTATAGTAACAAAGTATTCCAGGGTTTCGGCTGCCATTAGCCAGTTTCGCACATGGCGAAAAAAAATCTGCAAGTGGTGTACATGTGGCGGAAAAAATATAATGCCCAGTGGAAACCCTGTATTCAATAACCATTCTGTAAGGTACAGTAAAAATAATACTCTGTAATCATTTTTTTCATTTAGTTCGTCACTTAGAGTACTTAATATGGGTAGTTAAGAAATAAATCACGCTTAAATTTCAAGAAACAACTATTTCCAGTCAAGCCAAGGGTAAGTGTGAAAATATTAGTTATCTCAAAACCTAGAAGTAACATTAAAGAACAACCAACTATGAATCCAAAGAAAACTTAAAACCATCTAATGACATCAATTACATTCAAAAAAATAACTTGCCTTAAAATTCAGATTACTGATCATAAGCACGCAAAAATGTACAAATCCATACTTGAACTCAACAGTAACAGTGATCGGGGAAGAAATTTTCTTAATGGGGCAATGGCCCTTTTGGATGCAAAATCAGAGTGAAAACCAATGTGACATTTTCATGTGCCGATAACTGAGTGGCAAGAAAAACAGTTTTCATAACTATAAGTGTCTATCTGCTAGGCGCTTGTTGCATGAAGAAAAAGCTAGCGTAAAGCGTCAGATGACACAGAGCATTTATCATTAGGTGCTTGCTTTTGCAAAAGGAAAGAATTGCATTAAGCGTCAGATGATGCAGAGCAGCAGTATTACATCATACGCACTTCATTTCGAACATGAAAGGATCAAAACCATGTGAGTGTGTCACAGATGCATCAGTTGCCAAAGACAATGTGACATTTTAGATTTTAATGTTACTATAGCGCATGGCACACACCTTCCCTGATCACTTCAGTAAGTATTCACCTTCATTTCCATATTTATAATACTTTTATTATAGAATGTCATCAATCTGTTTACTTTATACATACAACATAAGTAAATCCTTGAATTTAAATAAACATTTAAATCAGATTTAAACTCTCACCTGAATTTATACGTATAGATTCTTTGTCCATGTCTTTAATGATTGAGGCCAAGTTTAACATATGCTCATCAGTTAGAGAATCACGTAGGAACTTCTGCAGGACTTCATCATTGGTATTCACGAAATATGTGCTGAGAAACTGTAGAACTCCTGATGCAAGGCTCACATACTGAAAATGTAAGTGTCGATGTAATGGATCAATTATCATGTCACCTTTACAGTTTCCCTTCCAAAATCTCTGAATTTGAGACACTACTATTTAATACAGTCAAAATTCTTCTTCAGTGTAAAGCACTTACTTTAAACATTTTACAACACTCGTTACTTTAAATAAATTCTCGCCAAATAATAATTAACGAATAAAATAAGTCAACCAATAGTGTTAACAAAATATTGGGTCATTATAAACATTCAAGTCATTTCTTGCGAATATATTGGATTGTCCAACATATACCTGTAACAATGTATCCAATAAGGTAACACTAGCTCTATTTGGCAAATCTCAACATAGCCACAGAAAAATATGCAGTGTACAAAAATTTCAAAATAAAATAAGACTCAATTTACCCCGTCTGGTTCCCTTTTATCGGGTATAAGGCTGGTTCCATCACCAGCACTAATTTTTCTTGTCCTTTTACCACCGTCATCTCTATCAAACTTTGGTGGTAAAGCCTGAGGGGGCTCAGTATCCTTTGGTGAAGATGGCGACATTATATCTATCATACTCTGACCCAGAATTGGTTCAAAATCTTCATCTGAAATTCATTAAACACAGTATGCTAGGTTTAACAAACAAAGCTGCTATCTATTAACAAAACTCAGCATCATGTCCAAAACTGGGCACAATTAAATGAAATCATCTACCTAATAACATCAAATATATTAACTATTTCTTCACAAGTTAAGTTAATATCTTAAGACCAATAGCCAAACAATTGAAGACATTGAGAGGACATTGAGACTGGTCTCAAAGTCTAATTTTATAGCAGCGCCAAGGAAACATTAACCTATAGATGTGTTTTTCTCTTTTTTTCTTTCATGTTATATTTCATGGAATAAATTCAATATCTGAATTTCAGAATTAGGTCATAACATACTTATATCCATTCTTTCAACCATTTACAAATTGTACAGCTATCTGGGATACCTTGGTATCATACAGTAGCTCAAAACTGTGCTGAAGTAACAGCATGTCATTATCATATACTGGAGTTTAAAAGATCACTTTATACAAAACAAGGATTTGGATAATGCAATGTTTTCATTTGACCCTAAAAACAGCATTTTAATTCATGAAATCAGTAAACTAAAGCTTTTGACTCTTGAGATTTTGCACCAAAGTGTCAAATTTACAATGAAGTTAGATTGAAATTCTGTTGACTCTTTGAATTATCATCAGCCAAAGGTCATTTTTGACCCTCAACTTTTGACGTCGAGCAAAAACACTGACTTAAAACGTGTCATAATTAAATTCTTATCAATCTCACCATCATCGTCAGAGCTGTCATCAGAGCTACTGAAATCATCCTCATAAAACGTGTTAGAATCAGAAGCGCTGCTACTGCTTGTCTCAGACGTCTCTGATCCTTGTTTTAATCTCTTCAGAAAACATGCCTGAAATAGTATTAACACTAAATGAATATTAAGACATTCTTAAAGGATATTAATCCATACCTGACCAAAATATAATCATGTCATGAAATATTTCTTAGTATTTGAAATGGTATTAATCTCTTCAGCAAAATTTATGCTGTGTATGCAGTCTTTCTAAAGTTTAACTTCCATGGTGTCCAGAGCAATGAAAAAATCAATGATTGTAAAATAAACAATTTATGTACTTGATTTAGCAGCCCCAGAATATCATTTATAAAATTTCTTCTTTGAAGTTTCCTCACAAGCTGCATTTAAAGTAAGAAAGTTAACATTGGCTTTAGGCTTTGTTTCTTTTTGTACAGATTCAATCAGCTTTACACTTTAACCCCTGTCCATTTATTTATAAGTTGTCCATTGACAAATAGTACACTAAGCTTCCATGGCACATTGGCTTCTCTCATAGGTACCCACTTATACCCTTGGGTAGAGAGTACCAATGCCAGATAATTTCATGAACAAGGAATTACGATGTAACTAACCAGATTCAAACCTGGGACCCCTTGATCCCAAATCCTGCATCCTAACTCAGTATCATCATTTCATTCAATGGGACTGTCCCTTAAAAGGGGCTAATTGAAATAAAATTACATAAAACAACTTATTTTACCTTTTTAAGTGCTGTTGGTACTAACATGAACATCAAGTCTGGTATATTGATGGCAGACATCAACTTTTGTACTCGTTTCCAAGCAGGAAGGGGAGCCAGTATTGTAAGGTCAAGACTTTTCCCGGTGGTTGTCTGTAAATGATATCATGAATTATAATCCACATAAATAACAAACTCTAAAAACATTATGTGTCCAGATTTAAGTATTTTTTCCATTTTAATTCAGGCATTATAAAACAATAAATAAATCAGCTATGCTACTTATTAGACAGTAAAGATTTTCAGTGTACAAGAAAACTAAACTGTGAAATACAAATTCAAAAATCAGTTAATATTGTAGACTGGGCCGCATGTTGAATGAGTAACAGTTAAATGATCACTCCTTCAATCCTCTTCAAAACTTTGTCACGTATTGTTTATTCATAAGATCTTAAAATTTCTTCTGGACACAGAAATCTAATAAGATCTTATGAAGAAATATTCAGCACGTACCTGCATACTGGTAGACTGCGAAGTCCCGCTCAGACTCGGCATCACACCTTCAGTCTGTAGATCATCAAATAGTTTGTGCAGCAGTTGTACAGCATGTAGACCAAGAGCGACTGATAGAACACCCACTCCTTGAAAGGAGCTGTAATTATGAGATAAAAACTGAGCACTACTCACAAAGTTAATTGTCAAACATTCAATGTCATTTAATTCATTTGTATGTGGTCTGGTATAGCTTTTTTTCAAAGTAAATGACATCTTTGAAGAAGAAAGTATATAATCTATATCAGTGTAGGAAATCCTGATTTTGGACATAATATCAACAGATACACTATGATTAAGAGCATATGATTTAACTACAGATATTTCAACAAAAGTCACTGGTCAACAACCTCCGATTCATACACATGTAAGAAAATAGACAGCCGTTTACAATATGAGGAAGATGCACATATGTACATGCTCTTATATGTAAGCATAACACAGAGCAGTTAAAATTTCTGTGCACATAATTGAAAAAAATTTCGATAAACATAGATATAGATAGGAAAAGGATTCATAGAATATAAACAAACACAAAAAATCCCCAAAATACCACCTTCCCAAATCCTAACCAACAAAAATGGAGGACAAAACAAGGTCTCCCAGAGGGTTAAAGCCTTGGAACAGTCCACAGCAAAGCTAAAGGCAGGGGTGTAGCAATGTTTTCATGTAGCCAGTAGGCTTCTAAAAGTAGAAGGGGTTCTGAGGGTTTCCTCCAGTAAGGGGCAAAGGCCCCTGTGGGTAAAAAGTAGTCGGCAAGTATGCTCAAATAGCCGGTTGATTTTTCCAGCTTCCAACTCATTTCTACACCCCTGTACAGGGGGTTCAAACTAGTTCAACTATCACAACTTCAAACTTATTCTTCCCAGGAAATAAAAAATAAAACCAGATAAATAAATAATAGACAGGTACAATAAAAAGACAATAAATAGAGCGCAACAAACCTTTTAGCTGAACTAGGTCGACTACTGCTTATATTGGAAGTTCTTGGAGAATCTGATTGACCAGCGCTAGATGGTCGGGATTTACTGTCTTTCCTCTCGAGAATCATTCCAGGGGTCAAGGTCAGGATACCCTGCAAACCTTGTAGTAGTAACCAGGAAGCTAGCAGGTTCAAGTTTTGAGCAATCTGTAAAAGAAGGCAACAAACTGATCAATGTATTCTTTTTTTAATTCAATAACAACAAATACCAGAACACAGTGTATCATTAGTGAAAAGATTATTCTTGAAATCAGTGTCAGTGTGGTTACAGAAATTAAATCAGAGAACAGGCTGAATCAGAAATCATAAGATGCTCTCACTTTGGTTAGGCTATGTTAAATTTAATTTAATCTCTTAAAATTGATAAATCTAGGACTAATTCGTGAAGCTTCATGTATGCTGAAATAAATCTACTCTTCATGTTATTATTTCCATTGGAATAAACTTGTAATAGAGACAGGAATCAGTCAAGACAAGGCAGAGTCGTTGATAATGTTTGAACCTGTGACTCACAAATGAAGCAGTTAACATTTTATTGTACACATTCAACATTCAAGATAAAGTGAAACATTCAACACTCACATTTCCTCCTGCTCGAGTAGAGTTATGTATAGCTGTTGAAACACTGTTGTAGATTTCCAACTGAAATGAAAACAAACATATTTTGATAAAAGATACAAACCAGTAAATTAAGCAAATAATCTTCTGTATCACATTGAGTGTGATTGTTCACACAGTTTTAGAACAAGACTTCACGGTGACCCACAAGTCCAAAGCCTGGGCCTAGTAAAATAATATTCAAGCGAGTGAATTTTCTTAAAATTGAGTATTCAGACTAAAGGTAAATTTCTATTTTCAAAAACCCACCTACAGTTTTGGCAAGTGTTCTAAAAAATAGTTCAAACATTGTTTAGAACCAAACACAAAATATGATACATACACAATACAACATAATGCATACAAGAGCTTTGATAAAGTAGTAATTCCACAATGAATAGAAGTCAGTGTTTCCTTTTATTCACAAAAGATATCCAAAAAATAAAACTAAACATGGATGCAAATCTTTGACAGACCCCTCACCATTGGTTAACCTTAACAAAAAGCTTTTGCAAAAACATCAGATGCTGATAGATAACTTTTAGAAGTTACGCCTATGACTACTAAGTAAAGATGTCAAATTTGAGTTGCCCAATAGCAAAATTAATGAGATTATGCATGTGATTCCTATGTACTATGATACACTCTGTATGGACTGGTTCTTTGTTTTCACTTTCAAGCCATCAAATTAATGGACTTAAACAAAGAATAAGATCTGCCGCAATTTCTACATAAAAAAAAACAAAATGAACATACTGTCTTATGAACAATATTCATGCCATAACTGTCAATATCCTCCTCTTTCGATCCTGTTGATGACTTAGTCGGGGTTCCACTCGCTAGACTCATGATCGTATTTGTAGTTGCCACGGTAACGGCAGCATACAAACATCCCATTGTCACGGTGATAATTTTTTCCAATCTTTTCACATTTAGTGGTTCTAGTATGGGCAGAGAAAACACCCTCCACACAATAGATATGTCATTCAACAACAGCTGAAAGCTAAAAAAAGAAGACAAAGAATTAAAGCATATCCCAACTCAGCATCAATACCACACAAATGATTTGGATCAAACAGTCCCCTAATTAATTTTTGTTGACAATATTTCAGATATGAATGGACGGTTCGAATCATATGAGCGCCATACATTTTAATCGGGTAACTTCTTCTCCAAATACAAAGTCCTGATGAAATTCTTAAAATGAAAGCTTTTTTAGCATCACAGTATTTTGGACTATGTATTCATAACATACTGACCAAATACGCACTTCAATCATAAACCATCACATATATTACATATCATGTTGAACAGAGCAACTAAAACTCAAGATCTTTACAAAGAAACCTTTTTAATTTTAGAAGTTTTCTAAGCCTAATGAGCCCAAAATGAAATTATGTTTTGAGACCAAAAGATAAAACAAACATGGAATCCACTATTGCAAGTGTATCTATTTTAATTGAAAGACAAACATTAAATTTTTCAATGAATCACGGATACCCACCAACTCCTAGTAGTCAGAGCATCAGATAATGTGGCTGGCATTACGAAAGCAGACCCAGATATAGCATCTTTGTATCTCTGTATGTATCGGTTCAAAAAGGTCAAATCAAAGCAAACATCAAGCAGTATATTTCCTCCATTCAGTTGAGATAAACTGGCAAGGTTTCTCATGGCAAACAGGTTCTGAAAAATGGAAGAGATAGAATTAACTGACATCAGTATCAGTTTTAGCTGTAATTTATCCTGAACAAAAGCCCCTTAAAAATTCAATGTCAAAATGAATAGCACTTAGGCTCTTTGCTGATTTAAATGTACACAATTAATCTCTATTTACATTGAAATCTACAAAGAATACCTGAGTACATAAATTAATGGCATTGTTTCTTGTGTAAACACAATAATGCATGAATGTTTTGATGTGAAGTCATTTTCATTTATCATTGCCATTTATCTTGTCTTTGTGGCAATCTGACAAAATTGCACCAAAAAGCACAAACCTAAATTTAAAAGCTGCCTGGAATAATCGTAAGTTCCTTCAAGCCCAAATATATATATTGTCATATATACATGCAGCAAACAAAGACTCAGCCCCTGTTTATCATAGTGCTAGAGCCCTTAACAACAAGGACCCAGAAAGAAAATTATCCCCTCCAGGTTTTAGAAATTTTTGCATAAATTTTTAGGACTTAGGAAAAATGCAAAGTTTTTACCTTCATTTCCTCAGAATTATCACTGATGTGTATTATAGTTACATCCCCATCCACTGTTATAGACTCAGATGGTAGTGTTTCAACTTTTGTTGAAGGTGAAGCTACAGGGGCAACGATTTCATCAAACACTGAAGTCATCTGGTCAAATATATTTACTTCTGACTCAAGACGGGCTCTCTTTGATTCTTTGGCTGGTTTTTCCTCTGTTTCAGCTAAAAATATGAAACATATCAATCGTGATTAAATTCATATTTAGTATGCAGTGCTCATCAATTATAGATCACAGTTGTGAGACAAATTTCAAACCAGGAGTACCTGAATGGTTAGTCCTTAAGTAGTTCACAAATTGATGAATGAAGACAGTATTCCAAGAATGGTCTCCAAAAAAAAGATTCAATCAGCTATTCTACCTTTCCTTCAAGAATTTTATCCATCACGTCATTTTTCATTATGTCATATAAAAAGTCCTTAATTTAGCATCGACATTAAACAAATTTCATCTAATAGCATCAGTTTTTCTGACTGACAAATAATAGAGAATTCTGACACTAGCCACAGTCCTAGTTGAAAAAGAGGGTTTCCCTTATTCCCTCTACATTATAAACAATACTCACTAGTTTCTACATCCTTAACACAAGGTGGACAGTTAGCAGATTTCAACATAGCATTGTATGTGACAACATCGGATTTAGGAAGGCATCCCATACCAATACACAATCCTTTGATGAGAATCATCAAATATTTCTGTAATAAAATATGAATAAATGACTGTACACGTAAACCATATTTACAGCATGTTTTGATAAAATTCCTCAAAAAATCTTGTTTCAAATAAATGGGGTGTAATAATACAAAAAAAAATAGTAATAATTTTTAGACATTCATTAAAAACACATTTTTGCCATTTAGGTGACACCAGCTGTGACATATCTACATTTTTTCCAAATTATGGCAACAGCATACTATCCTGTCAACTGAATACTTACATATTTTCACTCCTGCAAAACAGGACAAATGACAACAACTGAAACTTGGTGAACAGACATATGCCAAGGAGAAAAGTCAGTTAATATTTCTTAACCACACAGCCTTAAATAATCACAGACAAGGCCGCATCATGAGATAAGTCTCCATTTTCTTTTTGCGAAATACTTACTGCTGAGATGGTACAGCTGTCTGTCTGGTGTTGTAGTCTATGAATCAAGTAATTTAAGAGTACTTTGCAGGCTCCTGTAACACTTGATAGATGTGGAGTAGCAACTGTGATAGAAGACAAATTTACAAAACATGAATTTTAAATGCACTGAATTTGGTTAGAGACAATTCTCAAACATACTGTTATTTCTGACACAGACAAAAGGTACAGTGACTAAGCAGATAAAAAAATCACTAACATCAACTTTAGTGAAACTGAATATTGAGCACCTTGTCTGTTAAATTAAAAAATACAAATAATTACAAAGGCTTCATAGTCATAAGTGCACAATGAATTAATTCAACACATAAGGTAAAACAATCCTTCGACCACAATGTCAATGGACCAAATACAGAGTAACCTCTCCAAAGCAACACCCTTTGGGAGACGCAAAAGCTCTAAAGGTTAAATAAATAGTCAAATCGTACAGTGGGGAAAAAGCATGCTGATGTTGAAGGGAGGTTTCACTCTAGAGAGGGCCGCTCTGGAGAGATTGCACTGTACATAGTTTGCAGATATGTTGATCATTAAAATATTAACAATGTCTACAATGAATGAATGATGCAATACAGAGCACACAAAGAACTTTTAACTTAGTAATACTGAATCAATATACAGAAAAATAGTTACCTTCCCCAGCACTAGTACTGAGGTAGTGGGAGGCCAGAGCAACGAAAGATGAATAGAATGGCTCATATATATCTTCATGCCGTAAAATGTCACTTTCACTGAAATAAGGCATAAAGAATTAATTATTATTATTTGTCTCATATATTATAAATTATTAAATTACATAACTGGAGTCTAAAACTATACTTTGAAACTTGATTATTGAAACAATACGAGATAACTGATATGTAATTCAGTGGCCAGCAATGACACAATCAATAGACGTATAACAAATCTGGAAGCAAGATGTCTAATAAGATTCAATGGAAAATCGGGATACAAAATCAATGACTGCATAACATTGGTTACCTAATGTTGGACTGTGACTGACAACAAATAATATGATTTGAATATGAATTCATGAGTATGTAGTGTAAACATGCAAGAATTTTGGGCATTAAAAGTGTGACAAAGCAACCTCCTATTACCATTACATGATCTCAGCCAGCCAGTAGAATAATAAATAAACTATCCTGTAAGCAAGATGTTCATAGTTCAAGTATCCATCTGTATGAACATCTTGCAGAGACTTCATCGACATAAACACGCCAACAATGACATATCATCAACCTGTTGCTACATTTAAAAGTGCATTCTGTCAGGTGATAATTTCAGAAATATACAAGTAAATAAATGCCATGCACCAATATTTCATCATATGCATCTGTTACATTATTTTATCCCTGATGCAGACCAAGCATTAGGTTGAATTTTCCAAACTAGTCAGTTCCTATTTACTCTTGATATAAATTTAATATAATTACATGGCAATTGGCATAAACATATGAGTCTTCAAAACCTAACACTTCTAGAAACAAATTCTCATGCTTTAGCTCAAAATAGACAACTGAGTTATAAGGGCTCTTGATCTCCCAAATTTGGGGCCCAAATTCATCTGGAATAGAATAAACTTCTTTCCCCTATTTTTGGTAAAAATTCCCCCATCTGAGAAAAAATAAAAACTGTGGAAAACATATGTAATCTTGTTATTTTTCTGTTAAACAAATGGCTAGATAAACATGGAGTCCGCCTAGAGAGATAGCATAAGCGTACTGTTTTTCATACATTCTGTACCGGCCTCTATGACTAGTATGAGAGGAATCCGGGGTTTACACATGGCGGCACGGGAAAATGGTGTGTTAGTAAACATGTCGCACAATGCGAAAAGCTACAGAAAAAATACTGATAAAACTGGTGCGAAATGTGCCAAGATTGACTTGAAAACAGAATTTACATGCTTGAATTTACTTCCTCAATAAAATTTTAAGCATGTTATGTTATATTAATTAGGCCTTTAAAATTCCCCTTGAACTGAAAATGACCCGAAATTCCCCCCTCCAAGGGCCCCGGCCCCAGTCCCCAAAAGAGAGAGTGAGCCCTGGTTATATATTGATGTAAGGATTAATATCCTTGAAGCAATAGCTAACGACACGCTGTGACTCATAGTCATAAATAAAAAATGTTCCTTCCCAGATAACAATCCAAAACACATGCACAACAATACATGGTGAAAAATGTCACAAACACAATATCATCGAAGAAAATGGTTTATGAACGCTATTAGTAAGTATGCCATGGTTTTGGTACAACACTTTAAACCAAATTGAAGCTCAACAGGTTTTTGTCAAATGAAAAATGCACTAATTTCGGATATGTATATTTTCGGTTACGCGTGTAATTTCATGGACACTTTATTTCTACGATAAGCTAACCCATACAATCGATGAAAATGAATGTTAGTAATAATATTATTGCACAAAATAGCCTAAATCCACTTACACAATATTTTCAATTTCCGTAATCGACGTGGTAAACAAATTTTCAAAGGAAAATAATAGGAAACAAGACATTAACACATATTTATAAAAGGAACTTGTCCATAGAATACAGTACACAACATCTATTAAATGATTACACATAAATTCTTTCCCAATATATAATAGAATAACGATGTTTGTAACTGAACTTGAAACTGAAAGTTGACAATGACATTTCACTTTCAGAAAATCGGATTACTTCAATCAAGGTCGTAAAATCCAATGAAAGGCGCAAAGAAGTAAAACAAATGTTGACTTACCTTGCTATGATAGCATTGCTGAACTCCTCCAAGAAATCTTTGTTGAAAGTAGAGTAAGAAGCCGCTAACAGCGGCTTGATATTCAACGTCCAGGATATCCCTGGACTTGTAGTTGCCATTTTTAATGTGAATCTGCGTTGTTTCTCGAGATATAGGAAATGTCTAAAATCTAGTATCCGGTCAGTAATCAGAACAAGGTAAAAAGTACGAAGTACGGACCGAATTGAACACGGTATGTGTATTCGTGCTGTTTCCACAGATATCGAGCATCGAAATGGTAACCTGTGCGATATTCTCCGCTAACACTCGTTTAGTTTTGGCTGGGACCTGAATAAATCATGCGTATGTAATGTTCCCAGTTTCTGATTGAGCTTTTTCTTCCTAAGTTTGCCAATTATTGTAAGTCAGACTATACATTTGTGTTTAAATGGTCTTCATGTGACGGACATTTCAGTTTAGATTTGTGTAGCATAAATGATTGTTTATTTCTCATAACTGTCCTAATTTTGTACACAATTTCTGCAAAATAAAATGAATTTAGAAGCAGTTTCTGAGAAAAAAATGGTGCATCATACACAACGATTGCGCTTATCAGATTTTCATCCCAGCAGATCATCGATCTACACCGAACCGAAAAAAGAAGCTTTCGCAAAGTAGGTCTTAAACTTATAAGGTTAAACACATAATGTAGAAAAATGTGTATATGTAGTAGTTAACACTGACGTCCTAGTTTGGGGAACCGGTCAGAAAATTACCTCATGTCGAACGACATCATATGATATCATGCGATATCCATTTCCACGTGCATGCACGGAATAGACATATCTGGTTTACATACATGTGTAAACTTTTTTTGATGTAAATTATTGTACTTGACGACTGCAGTCATAAAAATACCTAAACAACTTTATATCGATACAGTTTGGGCAAACTTTAGATGCCTCGAATTGCGAAATCTCGTCGTTATTTCTGTGTTTCAGCAAAAAACGCCGTACCTCCCGTCGCCCGGGACGATATTCAGTTCTTGCGAAACAACAATATTGATCTCATAAACGACTGACCCTCAAAAAGCCCAGATCTAAATCCCATCGAGCTCCTTTGGCATGATCTTCACAATGAGTACAATGAAATTGATAATTTTAAGACTGTAAATGAACTTTGATGAATTTATTTTGAATTATTGTGCAATAACAAATACGAACAAAACCTGTTAATATACACATAAGTGGAAACAGTCCTATTAAAGTCTTGCAAAAGTTTCTTTTTTTGATTCAGTATACATTAGGTACTGATAAATTTACCAAGTTCGAATCGGCAACAATCGGAAGTGATAGACTGTTTTATATCTATAATCTATATCTAGAGTCTATTGCTGAGGTGACAGATTTTAGGAGTTAAAATGTTTCCGAATGACTGCTTGTTATTGTCGTTTTCTACTTGTTCCTAAGTTTTCTGTTTGTTATGTAATGCCTGAGGTGGGAACTGACTGTATACATACATAATAGTCTTAGACCTGGAATAAAGACATAATGGTTTCAGGTAATACAGTTTTCCAACCGTATTTATTATTTGTTTATCTCTTAGTGTTTATAGTATATGCAGCGCAGTATTTGGCAATCCATCATTTCAGAAATTTTTGATCCTTTAAAACTTTATCGTAAGTTGAAATAATAAATTTAAAGTTTGATGGCGAACACAAATTTACAAATTATTGACTGATAATGTCAATGCAGAAAGATCACAATTTGTTATTGACTAAAATATGACATGGAATATGTTTTAATTTTGTATTAAAACCTCTCCTGGATTTTGTGTCACAAACAGAAATAGACAGTTTGTCTACAAATGAAAGCCAACTAAAACTTCAGTATCATCTACATGTTTTTCAATCACACAGAAAAAACAATTTTAAGAACCCTTAGGAAAAGGAAAGGCATTTAACTTGCAGTTATTTAGCAGTTTTTTCAAATAAATGCCTTTTTTACAAGTTTTTGTCCTCCATCTTAATTTGTAGGGATCCATTTAAACAGCAGTTTTTTTTAAAAAAAACTGGTAAAAACTTGTTGTGAAAAAACTTGTCTCCAGCATTTTTTACCAGTTTTTGTACATTTAAAAGTAAATGGTGATGTTAAATGATACTTATATTACCATTATTAACAAGTTATTTTCTTGGACCATTTTTTATGCTGAAAGATTGTGACAGAAACTGCATGTTTTACAAGTTTTATCTAAATGCTTCTAGCAGAAAATAATTCATGCACACTAATTTTCACTTAAATAGCAATATTGCATGTGTACAAGTTGTATATACTATGAATGTAAACAAAATTAAGGTACATCGTTTAATTAATATTGTATCATTCTACATGATAATTATGAGCTGTGTCATGTGAAAACCAACCTTATGGCCTTAAATTTTGCAACCAGTGTAGGCCCAGATCACACAAAACCAGCAAAATATGATCAGGAACTACATTGTTCGCTTAGACGCTGAAAGACGAGGAGCAATAGCCAAACAGTGTAGGTCCTGATCAGACCGCGCGATTGCTGGTGAGCTGATCTGGGTCTGCACGGTTTGCAAAGGCCAGAGGTTGGTTTTGCCATGACATGTCTCAATTATTAATCTAAAAACTAATTTTGTCAGGCTAATCAATTGTCATTTCAAATTATATTTAGATATTCACTCTATTAAGCAAAGTGGTCTAATCATAATTATAAATTGTAAGTTGGTTCCTTAATTCAGCAACATACTGTTCCACAGAATCTGTTATGTAAGACACATGTATATAAATCAAAGTTTCTAATAAGGATTCTGACAATTAATACAATTTCTTTGTTACGTTTCCAAGTGAAAAAATGACTGGGATCCCGGGCAGGATACACCAGGATCCCAGTGGGATGAAAAAACCCAGGTGGAATTTATAAGAAATGCCAGGACTACTAGGATCCAAGTTTGTGAAACTGGCATCCCCAGATCTTGGATTTGAGTTTACTACAGAATCTTCAGACTGATTTAAATATATCTAGCTAAAAATTGAAACTGAAAAATTCAGACTTTAAAAACAAGAGGTATTTAACATTTTTCCATGCAATAAACTATTTTTATGAGTTGAAATTTATTCACCTCACTTGGCCTTCACTCACTTGGTGCATGAATTTTCATGTCGACCAAAGTACTACATGTTCTACATCTGCCATGAAAATGTTTCAAGATTATTTGTAGTTTCAGTGTTCACATACGTAGAATTTACAACATATAACATATTTTCTTTGTCAAACAAAATTTTCGAGTAACTTAATAAGACTTGCAACCCTTTGCATTAACTTCAACTCTCATGAGTACTTTCAGTACTTTGATTTTCCGTATTGAGTTACTTCCCTTATGCACTTCTGCTATCACCTCCGGATCATTTTTTGAAAATAGAAATCGTTACTTAATTTAATAATTATGAAACGTCTGTTGAAAGGGAAGTCTGTAATGGAACATATATGTGCAAAATTGAATTCTTTAACCGGAAGAATCTCTGTAAGTTTGAAGAGAACACTGAAGCCGATATTTTTACTGAAAACCACCCAGCAGAGACGGCTACAAGTGGGTGGGGTACTGGACGACAAGTTTCTTGCTGAACAATTGAAATCTCGTAAAAACTGCTGTAAGTTTATACATTCACATAATATAACTAAAGAACAGTGTGTTCGCTATGCCAGTATTTTATATATAACGTGTGAATGTTACTTTGTAAATATGGTCGAGTAACAGGTTTTCGTGGTGTAACGAGTTTTCATGGCATTTTAAGTATGCCTCGTTCCCGTGTGCACATGCGCATTTTTCCAGAAAATTTGTCACAAGATCGTCTAATAGTTTTGTTAGTTTGCCGATTTTTGCCAATAATACTCAATGAACAGGTTATTATAAACTAATTTTGTTATTTTTGTGAGAGCGTAGTTCAGACACTTTAAAATGTTCAATGAATTCTTATTCTTAGGCAACGCTTTACATTGTGTACTGAATATTCAGTAGATATGTGGAGCTATGGACTGGTTCCTTGCCTTGGGGACTGTTTCAAGCATATCAAGATAAACACGTAATAAAACCAAAAAATCACTGAATAATAGCAGTAAACTGGGGGTAGTTTGAGAGGACCCACGAAAACACCAGTCCAAACTTTTTACGTCTACACCATTGACCTAGTTAACTTAAAACGCTCAAATGAATGTATTGGAGGGAATTTTGTTTAAAAAAACAGAATGTCCTGAAATAACGAAATCTTTGCATGAAATACGGCAATGTTTTGTTAATACCACGAAAACTTGTTACACCACCATACTGTAGCTACAGGATCTCACCGGCCAGAAAATATCTACATTTCGTCACTGGGCGTGCAAAACTCGTATCATTGATTTTTTTCAAACACAACTTGGTCAGAAGTTGTATCTCGATGATATCTAGGTCAAGTTTGAATATGGGTTATGTCGGGTCAAAAACTAGGTCCGTCCATCCTGAAATGTTTTGTCGCACACGACTCAATAGTTGCAGAGTTATTGCCCTTGACTTAGTAAAAATTAGCACGTTTCAATTTGTTTCTTTTTTAGCTCTAAAAGTATTTGGGCTTGAGTCATGAAACTTTACAGGATTGCTGATCACCAAGTGTACCTGTGGTTTTGCTCTTGGATTCACACAGTAATTGCCCCTGTCATAGTCAAATTTGCCATATTTATCTTTTATTGCATGTAGCTCCAAAGGTAGGGTAACTCCAAACATGGATTTTAAGCTTATCTGAGCAGGAGGCTTATGGTGAGCTTTTGTGACCTCTCAATGTCTGTCGTTCATCTGTCAACAATTTCTAATATATTAAATAAAATCTTCCTCAAAACTACAGGGCAGATTTACACCTTACTTCGCTGGAATGATCCTTGGGCTCCCTTTCAAAATTGTTCCAAAAATTGAAATCCACACAGAACTCTATCTTTTTGAAAGTTTTTAATTATGTCATATAAATGGTTGGAAATGCTCACATAAGTTTTTGGAAGTTATTTATGAAATCATGTAAATGCTGCAACAATTTTCTTGAAAGTATTTAATGGTGTCATATAAATGATTGGAAATGCACACACAAGTTTTTGGCAGTTATGTATGAGATCATATAAATGGTTAGAAATGCTTTTTCCATATTTGGAGGCAGTTTTATGATGTCATCTCATTTACATATTTCGGCCTATTTAGTTTCAAAGATTTAAATACAAGTTTGGCTTCTGTTTTTTATTTTATATTTTTATTATAATTGATGTAAGAATACATGATATAGTTGGTATAATAAGAAATTAACTACCAGCCTGTGCTATTCTGCTAACTTAATCGGTAGAACCAAGGGCTCGAGTGTTGTTGCACGTTTGAGTCTGAGTGGAAACTGTCTGTGGGATTTTTGCCTCTCAATTTTGTTTCAAGTGGGGTAGTTTCCCATTACTGTTTAGGAGATGGCGTATACTGGTCAGACACCAAGAAAATAGAGGAGGCGTGCACACATAGGAGATAAGCCGTCTTTTTGTCATTATGATCCACCTATTTATGTCAGAATTATGACCCTCAGTATTATTCAGTCCACAATATTGGGTGTTAACACTTTTAGGACATGCCTGCTCTGGCAATTTTCGAAATGCATAATTTGACATCTTACTAATGCATGGATCATTTCCAGAGGCTGCATTAGTCACTAGATTCGAACTAGTGCATTCTTCGGGAAAAATGTACTTAATATAAATGATGGCCTTGAATATACATATTGTATTTTCTTAAAATCTCATAGACATGAGACCGCTGCACCATTGAAACTCTAGAATCTGGGCCACCTGATCCAACTTTGTCTTATTAGTGGAACAAGGTACCCGAGCTTTTGTATTTTGTCAGTGATAAAGACCTACATGCATATAATGTTTTTTGTGTGTTCAGTATTACTCAAATTAATTTGTTTTATCAAATATCAGCGCGAAAAACCAAACTTCGGACAAAATGAACGAAAACAAATATTTTCATTGCAAGTTTCCGATTGAAATGGAGAAATGCGTCGTTGCTTCCTAAATGGCCCGTGTTGATATATATATATATATATATAATTTTGTTTGGATCCGACGTTCCAGCGCTCACTGTATAAAAAACACTATTATGTGGCAAATATGAAAAAAAAACACTCTTAAAAATTCCATGAATCAACAGTAAAAAAAGGCCAGCCTCCCCCTCCCTTCCAACTAGTCCCCCCTAGTCCCTCCCCTTTCCCTGACTTCCCCTCTACCTAACTCCCCCTCCCTTCCCCCCTAACTTATCTAGGCGGAAAAGAAATGTTTTGGTAATGGTTTTAAGGAATTCTGAGTGTAACTGCAAATATAAAACTAGAAATGGACAAGCATAGCCAGGAGATGCAGTAAAAGGGATACTTTGTTTTGTTCATTAAATACTGACATGAATACCATTGTTCATACAGGCAAAGAGGAAACAATTATGGGTGCCACTTATAGAGAAAGCGATGGCAAAGTTGCATGGTTGTTACGAAGCACTGACAGCCGGAACATGTGTAGAAGGTTTGTCTGCATTAACGGGAGAACCGTGTGAAAGAATTGATTTACAAAGTAAATAAATGTAATCGAATTTGTGATGTACAATTAATCACTGTAAAAAACAATTGTGTAGTAACCGATGACCCGTGTAAGAATATTGCTTTACAAGCTACACGAATATGGTTTTATATGTTTTATTCAATCTTACATTATTAAAATCGTCTTTATGTGAGATTAATACAATGTAGTTGTAAACATGCAGTAATTATTACTTTAGGGGCAGGTCTCTTGACTTTGTGACTTTGGATTGTGTTACGGATTTGGAAGGAGTGGGTGTCAACCATGTTTGGGATTTGTGCTTCAGCATGGTTCTGTCTCACTTTGTGTGTGGTTGTTATTGATTGTAGTGATTGTTTATACGTGGCTTTTAGGACAGGATTAATGAGCAATCTGAATTAAGACTACACGTCTCTAGACTCGGACACATTCGATTTCAATAGCATGTCTTCATTACAAACAAGGTTATCAAGATAGCTTCTGTTCCCATCAAACATATCTTTATTCATAGAATATAAGCATGATACAATTACATGTACAATATCTTTTTCAGCGCCCAGGATTTGAACCCGGATCGCCAGGTTACAAGTCCACTCATGAAGAACATTAAGAGCTGTGGTATTTGCCGAGAATAAATTAAAATCACGTGATTAGGAACATCACAATAACATTCAAGTTACTATCAAAACTCTCTACCAGTAGAACTGTCCCAACAGAGAAGCTTTTAAGGGAAGGATTAAATTGGTAATGACATATGTAGACCAGCTGTGCCGTGTTTAATGCTAGGAATGTGACTTTCCCCATTCGGCGTCCAGTCTCCAACACGACCAATGTCCGCGCTTTGACGAATTTTTATTTTGCTACTTATCTGATATGGTAATGTTCTGTCTTGTTGCGTGAGTACCGTGACTACTTGACTGAAACATTAATCAAAACGTAACAGTTAAAATGTGTGAACTAATTGCAAGTAAACTAAATTTCATAGCATAGGGGCCAGCACGTTGAAGGGGTGGTGTATAAAGGTGTATTAGGCTTAAAATGGCCACACGGACCAAACGCATATATCATATATATACATACATACATACAATGATAAGACATTTTTATTTAGAGTTTTGACTCGCTTTGAAACATAGGGGGCTAGCACGTTGAAGGGATGGTGTATAAAGGTGTATTAGGCTTAAAATGGCCACCCAGACCAAAAACAGATATAACATATGTATATATACATAATCTACGTAAAAAATCATTCTATTTAATTCCAAGTCATAAAAAGAACACTAGATAAATTTATTTGATGGTATATATTAACTTAATTGCTTATTATCAATAACCAACTTTTTTTCATTTAGTATATCTTATTTATGTAGCATAGGGAGACTGTTAACAACTATGATTTGTCCGGACAATTAATGTTCATTTCAGCGAAACCTCACTAAACGACCACCTTAACAACACATTATAACGATCATTTTCTTTTGACCGGCTTTTAATATTTCCTCTTTATTTCAACTTGATAATAAGACCATCTCTATATAATGACCATTTTTTCAGGTACAAATGATGGTCTTAATACAGAGGTTTTACTGCACGTGCGTTTTATACGTATCTCTTACATGTGTGATGGAGGTATACTATCAACGGTGACCAAAGCTCCTCTGGTAGACACAAGGTTTGTAGAATTACTACAATTTAATCTAATCTGTATACTCGCATCTTTTAGTTTATTTTCTACGACAAATAATCCACCATACCAGCCATGTGTCAGCGAATAATATGTCGCTCCATGTGCTGCCTACAAAAGTCATTATTACAGTACAGTCAAACCTGTGTTTGCGGTCACCTGCGAATAAAGACCCTGTGAAAAAAGGCCAGTCTTTGAAAACCGTCACTGATTATTTAGAACAAACTGACCATTGAATAAAGGCCGTCTGTCATTAAAGGCCATATTTTGCCTTTTCCAACGATGTCCTTTGTTCACAGGTTTTATTATATTACATTACTTTAAAGCTAAATCATGTACTCGTGAACCTAACTAAGCCGCGGCCGTGGTCCAGTGGTTAGTATGCTGGACTTGGAACCGGGAGATCCTGGTTCGAATGCCGGCCGCGGCAGGTCATACCCTTATATGAAAATTTGACAAAAATGTCGATTTTCCTCCACATGTTGAGAAGTTGCCGGCTCCTTGTGGAAGGGTAAATTAGCACTGGTTGGTATAAGGTCCAGGAAAACAGGTTAGGTGAACTGGTCACTGTGTATAACTGAAAAATTGTTGAAAAACGGCGTTAAACCCCAGTGACAATAAGTCACATAAAAACAAAACAAACGTGAACCTAACTATTAATTGAAAGTTGACTAATGTTTCAGAAACTGAACACTGCACTGTATAAGGCCTAAAAAAGGTTTGTTTCCGTTTACGTGCCCCTAAAAATATGGGTCGGTAGGTAGAGATTTTTTTTTACATATATCGGCAACATTGTATGGGAATATGTGCGCTGAGTTGTGAAAATTACAATATAGCACTACGATTTGGACGCCATAAAACTTATGAGTCGGCAGGTAAAATATCGGGTCGGTCGGGTAACCGGAAACAAACCTCTTTTCTAGGCTTAAGTATTATATTGCAATAGGTTCTGAGAATTTTTTTGCAGGAGGCAAATAACGTTTTCAGTACGTTCGTATAAAAGACAAAACATTTGTTGATAGTTTGATTAAAATTTTACTAATTATCAGAAATGAATTATCCTCCGACTGATGATGCTTGGTGATTTATCATGATAATTATATATTACAGTATTATTACATAGTATTATTATAAATTACTTACAATGCCAAGGTACAAAGTGCTTGTCAAAGGTGGGTTTAATGTATATTGTTGCATTCGGAGGAGAAGCATGTGCCCAACCCAGGTTTACAACATCTGACCCCCAGGAAGCAGTCAGGTGTTCAGAAGAACGCACCAGAACGAGTCAAGCTTGGAAAATGTTTGCAAAAGATTAATATTGAGATCATAGAACCCGCAAAGGTTAAATAGGAGTCAATAGCCATGTATTCTATTTGTAGACAAAACCTAGATTGTTGAACTCACGTTTTTCCGATGACCTGAGGCTTTAACTAATTGTATTACCGCATCTGCATAGGCGTGGCGGTATTTACTGGATCCTGTATCCACGTCTTCCACATTGATGACTTTTGATGAATGTAGAGATAAAGCGTAGTCTCGACTTGTTTCAGGACCTGTAGAAATATACAACTTGATGCAACACATGTTTTGACTTAGAACATTTACGAGTGTAATTGAAAGTAGTGCGTGACTTAGGCCGCTCGCCCGATATTCAGGATATATACAAACGCTTGCATATTTTTATGGCTGTGTTACTCGATTGCGATTACTCGATTACGAATTTGCATAGCCATCTGATTTTGACTTGAATGCAAATTGCCATTGACGTATAATATTGAAAATATTTTCGCACTATTTTCTCAGTCGGAAGGTTACAGAAACTCTTCGGTATGTAGTAAAAACTTCTCGAACGATTGTTGAAAACCACTTGCATTGTTGTTCGTTCCGAACTACAAAAAACGCTTCAGACAAAAATGCATAATTGTCATTTTACACCGTGAGTATAATGATAACCTCGGAAGCGGTCATCGCATACCTGAATAGAAGCTTATATTAATTGTTTTGAATCAAACCCAATAAAACATAATTATATCCCGCTCGGTTCTAACAAAAATCGGCATTTTGTTTCTTGTTTCAACATTTACCTTAACCATGATGTAGAGACAAAATCATTCAAGTGCAACTAGTTCAATACCTTTCCATTGACCAGCTTCAGAAAAGAAGTTAAAAGCTGTTTATGCATAAATTGATACTTACCCAAAAGTAAGCAATGGAATAAAGTGAAAAGTTGTCTTTGCATAATTTCAACATTTTGATTAATACCCATGGACAAGTGATTGAAGGAAAGTTGCTCGTCTCAATTATGATACTTACCAATTGACCATTGGTTAAAGGACAGTGTAACAATTACATAATCCCCGGGTTCAAGCATAACAGTACAGCCAACAAAACACCTCACACGATGTCTGCTACACTTTACAAGTTTTCCAAAAGCTTGAGTCTGTGATTTGGATTCTTGGAAAATCAACACACAGAGATCTAGAACCCCCTTATGGTCATCGTTTCCTCTGAAGAAAGAAATAAGGCGTAGAAAATTGTTTGTTTCTGTTTACCCGACCCACCCTAACTTTCCCCCGCTACCGTAGATTTTTTATTAGGCCAAGGAACGCTACATACACTGTCTCACTGTTTTACCTTAGCAGTAACGGGTTGAAAACGAGGTCTTGTATGCGTCAGTTCTGAATGACGGTCTAATACAACTTCAGTTTTCACGAGATTTATCAGTTTGAGGACGATCAGGAACTTTCACAGTGGTAAAACCTTGAAAGAAGATTACTTACTTACAGTGTTTCTGTGGCAATTAAATGCCTATGGGACAATATGGACGGAATCACTTCTACCGTTGACGTTCATAACGTCGCAGCATTGCGAGTTTTGAAAAAAATCAAAATGTTTTGCTTTTCTCTTTCTTAGGATTTAGAAGAAAAGTATTGAGACATTTTTTACCGATTTCACATTTATTCAGGCAGTGCACGGGCAAATCGTGCAAAACGTTTCTTTTGAGGCATTACATAAAACTTAACCAAACAGAGGCCGGATGTATCCATTGATTGACAGACAAACATCCGTGCATTGCGTGGTTTATATGCCAAACTTTTATATCCAATATAACCATAGTTTTATGCGAAAAAGAAACAAACACTGTCTATTTTGCATTTGAGTATATTATGATCAATATGTTAGGAGTTATCTGATTGGACAATTGGAAAGTCGATCTAATCTAGCAAAAATAATCAGCTCGACATGACCTCTAGTACAATGTTCTAACACTTACACAAAACAATACAATATTGAAACTAAATACAAGTACAGTCTAACCTGTGAACAAAGGCCGCCTCTGGGAAAGGCTATTGACAGGTGGCCTTTATTCGAAGATCAGATTGTTCTAAATAATCAATGATGGTTTTTCCAAGAACGGCCTTTATTCACAGGGAGGCCTTTATTCGGAGGTCAGTTTGTTCTAAATAATCAATGATGTTTTTTTCCAAGAACGGCCTTTATTCACGGCCTTTATTCACAGTCTTTATTCGGAGGTGGCTGCAAGCACAGGTTACACTGATCTTGTAGTACATGTATATATGTTGATTGTTATCATTCTAATTACCTGACTCCTTCTTGGAATACGCCAACATCCATTTCTGTTGTGTATGACATGGTAACCTTGGTAATCTTTGGTGGTTTATTGGCATTATTTGTTATAACACCTCGTAGTCTTGCCTCGTGCCACTGTGGTCGTATTTTGCATACATGCACGATAGAAAAATATCTGGAAACATAATGGAATCAACTACTTGTACATCCAAACCGCTTCGAAAAAGTATTTCCATGAATAAATATCGGGTGGCGTCATATTAGACACGCTTATTTATATATAGTTACACAATTTTAAGCATCTTGCTTCAATATCGACAGAAACGCGTAATGTAAATTCAACCTTATTGATGGGAGGAAGGTTTAAGCATAAAGATAGGTTACAATGACCATAGTTTTTATGCTAAGGTTAATTATTGTAATGAAGTAACCATTTTTAAACGTTTTTCTCGGAAACTTTTAGATAGAAAAATTTCTAAACTATAAAAATTGAATGTGAAATATCAAAACCAGGCATGGCAACTAGTTTTAGGTTCATGAAAAATACAAACGATCACTTTCGCATAAAGATAATTTACATGACAAGATCTTGCAGAGACATCCAAAACACGCCTTGTCCATCTCCATGCAACATCATTCTTTCTCTGACTTTCTTTGGAATCTTTTCCCACATTTGGCTCTTGTCGCTCCAATCACCTTTCCAAGAAAAACGTCCCCAAGGATTTCGTAGCCTTAGCAATCTGAAATAATTTGTAACAACATACATTTAGATAAATTATACGCTAGTCTGTTTTTCATCATTCTATTTAATAAGCAATTTTGTCCGAAATTCTAAGTTAAAAGGGGGCATAACTCCAAAAACATAACTTTCTGAATAATGCCCCTAGTCTTGCAAATGTGCCTTGTCAAGATAATCAAGTGATCCAAGTATTGTGTTGAAATCATTTAGTGTATGAGTAATGGGTTACATTAATGTTTTTCACTACAACGACAACGATGAAGACGCAGACGAGTATACTGTATCAAACAGTATAACCTCGGTATTAAAACCATCTTTAGGACCCGAGGATTCGGTTCCAGTACTGAATTGGTCTTAAAATGTATTATAAAATTGAAATACGATGGAATCTGTTAACAACGATCCGAAATACAAATGAAAATCCTAAAAATTAAACTTTTTTGCTCTATCTTTGCTCCTTCCTGCAACGATAACGAATGAGAATTATGAGATTATTGGATTATTAAAGGGAACAACTTTTCTTATAAAATAAGAAAATATACATTACAACATACTTATATCCATCTATTTCTTTCACGTCAAGGATAGAATACACGTGATTAGATACCAAACCGACTTCTTTAAATAGACTGTCACCTACATTATCTCCACCACACGATACTCCCATCAAAAACCTGCAGAAATGATGTATTAATTGATACAATGCAAATATCCAAAGTATAAAATTGGCCATAATTGGTACTAAAATAGTTCATTGACTTAACTGTTAAATATGCAGTCTAACCTGTTTGCGCCCACCTCCGAATAAAGGCCATTCTTTGAACCCGAAAACCATCATTATTTTGAACAAGCTGGCATCTGAATAAAGGCCACCTGTCAATAAAGGCCACATTTTGTCTTTTCCAAGAGTGGCCTTTGTTCACAGGTTTGACTGTATTGATAAATTGTTTTCTTATCTTGGTACTACTTTGATTGAAATCTTATTTCTCCGTTCATTTTTGCTTGAATTAATCCAGTTGTTTCCCTCAAATTATAGTATTGCTTTTAATAGCTTTCTTTTGTATTTCCTGGCCTAATTCTTACTCCGCCTGTAAAATATATATACACCGTATTTAGACCAACTTCAGACCGGAAAAATCGGTCGTAATAATGAGGTGGTCTTATTATCAAGTTGAATTATATGGGAGTTATATGGTCTGAAAATATGATCGCTATAACAAGGTGGTCGTAATATTGAGGTGGTCGTTATATGAGGTTTTAATGTATGCATACACTACATGTATATTATTCGTGTAAATTCGTCAATAGCAGAGAAGGGGAAAAAAAGAAAAATTTTTACTTGGATTCCCTGCAACTAAGCAGTTGAGCCCAAACCATGTCTATATTTATATCATATTTTCCGTGTTTGTCAGCTGAAAAACAAATTATTAAGTGACATTTTATCTATATTTGTTTTGTCAAGTAATATTGCATTCAAATCTAAAAAGGAAATCGAATGCGTCCGAGTCTCAGATTGCTCGTTAATCCTGTCCTAAAAGCCACATATAAACCATCACTACAATCAATAACAAGCACAAAGTGAGACAGAACCATGCTGAAGCACAAATCCCAAAAATGGTAGACCCCCACTCCTTCCAAATCCGTAACACAATCCAAAGTCACAAAGTCAAGAGACCTGCCCCTAAAGTAATAATTACGGCATGTATACTACTACATTGTATTTATCTCTCATAAAGACGATTTTAATAATTTAAGATTGAATAAAACATATAAAACCATATTCGTGTAGCTTGTAAAGCAATATTCTTACGCGGGTCTTCGGTTACTGCACTATTGTTTTTAACCGTGATTAATTGTACATCACAAATTCGATTATATGTATTTACTTTGTAAATCAATTCTTTCACACGGTTCTCCGGTTAATGTAGACAAACCTTCTACACATGTACCGGCTGTCAGTGCTTCGTAACAACCATGCAACTTTGCCATCGCTTTCTCTATAAGTGGCACCCATAATTGTTTTCTCTTTGCCTGTATGAACAATGGTATTTATGTCATTATTTCATGAACAAAACATAAGTATCCCTTTTACTGTATCTCCAGGCTATGCTCGTCCATTTCTAGTTTTATATTTCAGTTACATTCAGAATTCCTGAAAACCAGTGCGAAACGAAATACAGCGCAACATCTCCAGAGCGGCCCTCTCTTGAGCGCAACCTCCCTTCAACAACAGCATGATTTTCCCACTGTACGATTAAACTATTAATTTAACCATTCTAGAGCAACATACTTTTGCTTCTCCAAAAGGGTGTTGCTTTGGAAATGTTGTACTGCACAACCCTTTTCGATTGTTTCTAGGTATCTCTGTGTGATAGTTTGCACGGATATTTTGTTTATAGCTGTATATCATTTTTGTATATCCCATTATGCCTTTGCCGCGACCGTGGTCCAATGGTTAGTGTGCTGGACATGTAACCCGGCGATCCGGGTTCAAATCCCAGTTGTGGCAGGTTATACCCTTCCATGAAAATTTGAAAAAATATCGATTTTCCTCCATATGTGAAGAAGTTGCCAGCTCCTTGTGGAAGGGGAAGTTAACACTGGTTGGTATACAATCCAGAAAAACTGGTTAGGTGATCCGGTCGCCATATGTAACTGAAAATTTGTCGAAAATCAGCGTTAAAAACCAGTGACAAAGTCACATAAGAACAAACAAACAAAACACTATACCTTTTCTATACTTGTAAATTACTTGCATGTAACCAACATAATCAGACAATAAGATAATGAAATTGATTGTAATTGGCGTTATTTGATCTGGCCTTATTATGGTAACAAATTACCTTTGAGAACATTAGACGTCCCCATTCATCACAAGGGAAAACATCATCAATCAACACAATTTGCCAGACACCATCTTTACATAAACGTACTTGGTATACACCTTCAGGACATACTTCTGTTGTCAGTACTATCTTCTTGATAAGTTCAGGTTGTTCTGCCAGTACAGCTAAGGCACTCAGAAACCTAGACGAATCCAAAACTGTTAAAGTAAGATTTTGGGCGATAAGCTGCGGCAGCGCTTTAACTAGTCCGGATTTTTATTCTATTGTATTGTGTAGTTGCAATTGACTGCATTCAAATCCGACAAGATTATTTGCGGTTCAAAATATAATTTAAGTGCTGTCATTTTTATTTTCAATACATGAGCCATGCTTTCTCTTGTTAATGTTAGCTAGCATCGTCCTAACTTCATGGCTCAATGCCTACAAAACAACTACAAATGCATAGCGATAAGTTCCGGCATCAAGAAATAACTTATTAACAAGCACTAAGAAACATGGGACAAGAAATAAAATTTTTCGCTGATTTTATTATGAATTACATGAATTATGATTATGAAATTATTGTGCAATATGTTCGTGAGTTACAAACAAAGATCCAAATTAGAAATAGAACGCAATAAGTCATATAAATGATACAAGCACGTTTTCTTGCTAACGGATAACAGATAGTACATCTAATACTTTTCCGGAATTTCCCATCTTCAAAAGCATTTCAGCTACACCAGTTTCATGTGTTCAATCAAATTAACACAGATCACACGTGCCACGCCCCGGGTTCGAGCTCACGTACCCGAAGTCATTGGATTTAACGCTCTATTACATGAGCAAACGAGCGGGGCAGATAAAAAATATCCGTAAAATTCTCATGGTCATAATCTTGGACTACTTGAAATAATTTGTAAGGCATAAGGAAAGACAGTTTCACCGAACGACGTAAACTCTTTTCTATATCGTAATATTTAGACACATTCAACACTTACCAACAGTTACCAAGGTAACCTTGAGATATATCATCAGGCATCGGTGTTCTATAAACACACCAAGGAATTTTAGATTCTGATTCGGACGAGCGGATGTCTCCGCAGCGTAACCATTGGACAACAGTCTTAGCTAACTTGCTATCTGAATTTCTATACAGTGATTTAGCCGTTGGAGGGAATGAATCGTCAACAAATTTATACTTCTCCTGAAGGTTTGAAAGAAAATAATGATGATGATAAAAAACTGCTATGTGTTGTTTGCTTGGCCGAGTCTTGTGTTGTCTATAACATCTCTTATCCTTTTACACTATGGTATGCGTGGCCTAAATACAATTTGTTCATGCCAGGAAACAAATTCAGGACAGTCATATAACAGACTTGCAGAGTATAAGCTAAAAACAACTTATAATGCATTCTTATTACATTGTATATCTTTAAATAGACGTAATACCCTGGACACGTACTAAATATTGTTTTGGTGAAGGCCAATTAAAATTATGTAATTCCTTCGTTATTTCAAACCTACAAGTATTCCAATCATGTTCATCCAGTGTCGTTCATGAACAAAATGTTGTGTTTTGAAAAGTCTATACTGTAATGTCACTTTACTTAATGCCGTGTTTGGCCAATTAGTAAATTTTGTCGTCAGCCAAGGCAATTCGAATTTAGCCCTAGACATATAAATTTCATCCATTACTGAATTTTCATTGGCCTCAGTTTATAGTTTAAATAAGAACTGTGATTAAAACAAAACGACTTCAATGAAGTACTAATATTAACCATCCAGAATGATTTCGAACAAATGAAAGCAAATGCGTTAAATTGAATAAATAATGACCTACCTGCTTACAGAATTGTCGTATATGCTCCCATAACACCTTTGCTTCCATGTCCTCTATATTTCGAAGTTCCCGAAACGATGATGACATTTGACGTTGTAAGGTGTGCTTTAATCGAATTGATCCTCGGAATGATTCAATTTTATTAGCTTGACCCAATTCTAACACATATCCACACATTTGACATGGACCGGACACAGCAGAGTTCAAATACGTACATACTGAGCATTGCCATTTGCTACTTTTGGCTTTATTTATATTTGTGTTGGTAGCATTTCCAGATGATGCCTGTTTGTCAACATTTTCCTCTTTGTTTGACACATCATTTGCTTGAGAAACAACCGCTGTTTCATCATTTGGTGTAGCTTTCTTCGTATCTTTGACATTTTTACTCTTCTTATCCTCGTCGCGTTTAGAGTGATTGTTACCTGACGCTTCATCATCTTCTTCACTTGGCTTATCCATTCTTTTTGTGTGACATACAGAACAAATATTCTCAGTCGCATTGTTCAAGAACGTGCATGCGTGGCAATTCCAGTCACTTTCTATACTTGCATGACACATTTTACATACTTTGTGCGAGTGAGAATTCTGAAAAGTACACTTAGAACATTCCCATGATACACTCGCCATGATTCAACGGTCGTTTCTCTAATTAATCTTCTTAATGCTTCCTACCCAATGAAGAGTAGTTTGTTCCTAGAAAACAATCAAAGTTCATCCGAGGCTATATTTTGTCTTAAAGCATGTAAAAATCCAGTTGGCTTTAGATATTTGGACCGTCATAATCAGTATGATTGTTTCGCTGTTTGGTACAACATTCAAGATCAAAGAGTTTGAATTGAATTTGTATGAGACGGTTAATGTGCACTATAGATTTCTGCAAATGTTTGTGACAGGTCGTCTCACTATATGTGACAGTCTGGTACAAAATCAGTCAGTCAAGTTAACATAGAAAATTAACATTTATCAAGAGAAATAATCGGAAACTGTTCCCATCCGGATAACTTTGGTATTGATGCATTAAATGAAAAAAATGAATCTTTGTTTGAAATTGTGAGGAGACCCGGAGAATGGTCAACAAGTTGATTAATTAATTAGAATTATGTTCTACACTGAATTTTCTATAAAAATACTCTATTGCTAATGCAACAAAGCGCAATGTTACAATTTCCACAGCACACCAAAGGCGATAATTACGTTTAATCGAACGTTTTTTTTTCATATATATTAAATAATTTAAATTCAATTTTGTATGTTGAAAATATTCCAGTTGTTCAAGAACTTTTAAGCGTAGTTTTGTATTTCAAACTTAGTTCAAGTATCCGATAATCTTATAAATGAATAAACGAATAAAATAAAGAATAAATAAGTAAGTAAAAACATCTATTCAAATTACGTGTCTGAAGTTAAGCATATCACACCAAAGGGAGGTAACTGTTGCAAAACTATAACTAGTTCTTTTTGCAGTAGCAATATAACGATCTAGTTTCGTTTTCACAAGCGACTTTTTGGCATCGTTATGCACTTTAAAAGTCCCAAACACAAATACCCATTCTGTTTAATCTACTCTCAATTTTTTTTACGATCGCATGGCCGTGAATTAAATGAAAAATTTATCATGAATATTCATGTCTTTAAAACAGTTCAAAGTTCTAAATTTACAAATTAAAGATAAATTAGACAACCTAACAGGAAATTAGCTTACCCGTTGAAATGTTTGAATAATAGCATAATGTACTTACTCAGAGAAAAAATATCAAAATCACAACAGCCTGTGTTATGTTTTTAGCAACCTCACAATAGAAATGCAATCTGCTGGCTAGTTCGCATTCACAGTAGATTGGATTACCTAAAGTCGATATACATATACTTAAAGTGGTCAAGGGAGACAACTCACCATCAATCACCCAGGCAGCGGGTACTATCATACTCGAATACTGCATTGAGTATTCATTTACTTGATATAATCGGAAGAAGTATTAATTGTCGCATTAATTTATTATTAACCTTTGCAACTTTAAGCCTGCTCAGTTAGTTTGATATATGTAAATCGGATTACCAAAAAAAAAAAAAAAACATTTTACTTGAACTCACAGTATAATAACAAAATTTCACCACTTCTGGCGGCCAGGTTTAAAATGTTTAAGTCTCACACTGAATATGCATGTACTGTAAATTCTCGACTTTGTTCTGACGGTCGATGTATTTAAGTATTCTCCTTACCAATTGAAATACATGTATATATAATGTGTATAAAAAGATGAGCAAAAAAGAAATGTGGTAGTTGTATTGAGGTAGCATTAACGTTTAAGCGGTCGCTTAGTAATGGTTTACTGCTTATATTATAATAGGTAATGAACGGCTTACCGATCTTTGTACGAATATTTGAACATGTATGTTAGACACTCGATGATTTATGATGCTGTAAATGTACTTAAACATATGAATCTGCATCTATGTAGACCTATAGATGATTTTTTTCAAACGTCGTAAATATGCAGTACCTTTTAGACTGGTGCAAAAAAAACAAACAGACCTACCAGTCTAAACTTAGAATACAGTGTATTTGATAGTCTTATCAGTTAAAATAAACAAGAGATTTGTAAAACAGGACATCTGCTATTGAATTAATCTGCACCTCAAGAGATGAAACCCGATACCATTGTCCAAGTCTTCCATGTCTTGTCTCATGTAACATTAGAGTGTACATTGTCAAAATACATATTATTGTAAAATATAATACATAAGCAGGTACTATTTCACTAATATTCGTCCAACTTTAATAATAAATAAATAAATATTAACAGTTAAAGGACTAACCGAAATTGTTAGGGATATTCTTTCTTTTTATCTCCCGATGTCAATTTAACACGTTTCAATTAAAGATTGACGTTAGGAAGTCCTAACGTTATAAAGTCATAAACTTTAACTGCACTGATATTCTACAGAAAAAATGTAATATATATATTTGTTGAAATGCTAACTTTCCTACCTTCGTTCTTCAAAACCATGAGTAATCGAAAAACAAAGCTTTATACGAATGTTGCAAGGTCATAATGACAACATTACATCGACGCTTGACAATATCACAGAATGTGTTGTTTGCAGTTTAAGAGACAGAATACGCGCATGCACTGTTGAGCAAATTTATAAAATTCATGCGTAAGACGAGTTAAGTAAACAAGAATGTGCAGTTATTTCTACCTATAAACTTTTCCTTGCTGAATATACTTTATGAGCAGTCATATGTTAAACCTCATGAAGCGTTATCTATTTAACAATATTTGATAAGTGTTACGTCCTTTTATGTTGAGTATATCAAAAAGAGTTCCGGGTTTGCCTTATGAAAATGGCATTCACTTTCCAATTATCACGTGATCATCATATAAGCTAAGTGAAAACTACCTGTGTTTACAAGGAGACACTGCTTCATTGATGGTTTTGTCAATAAAAACATAATAAATTGATTAGACAAGGCTATGATACATTAAGTTTTATTATTCATGATAACAAGAAAATGAAGCTATAAACGTAGCTATAAAAGAAATGCCACATTTACCAAAACAATATAATTTCATTGAATAAAACGTCGTACACAGGCTATATCGAAGTATTTATTTACATTTATGATATGGCATGGCATGAGTTTTTGCTAGAGTCAATATTACCATCTCTTATACTAGTGATCAGATAAAAATATTTATGTCATATGATATTGTTCAATATTTTTGAATGTGATTCTTTGGTATTTGTCGGAGAATATTATTTCAATAACTCGTTTCTTAAATCAATGTATTTTGTTTAAATTCAGGATGAATGTTAATGCCTTCCGTATTCTACTTCATACAGATCCTTAGATCTAGAAAAAATACGGGACACGGCAGTTATCCCCGAAACCGAGATCAAACAAATAAAAAAGGTCTTTAAACAGTTCTCCCAGAAATGTCTCGTTATGTATTATTATACAAATACATGTATATATAAACAATGTATTATAATGGTAACGTTTTATGCGGGCATATCAGCTTAAACTTTATCTTATCATCATGTATGTTTACACTATAATATATCACGTAGTATGTATACAAATTATAAAATGTTGTATTTACATAAATAACATTTTATTGTACCTACCAAACAGTATTGGAGTCGATAAAATTGTTACAGATCTCATATGCGTGCTTACACAGACGTAAATCATAAAACAAACATACACATGCAAAAATAAAAGCGCAAGCTTGTCACCATAACAAAATATCCTATGTTGCTGATAGTTTCTTATTTGCTTAATTCTAGCACAAGTATTTGATCCCATTCAAAACCCACTAACACTCGACATTCCTGCCGATCATAACACAATGTCAATGGGTGAACCAACGTTTCGTAGCCACTGATGAGTGCACCAAGATTGTTACCATCTTTGTCAAACATTACGATATTGTTGGAGGAATAGCCTGCAACAAGTACAACATCATCCTCTGTGATGCATACACCATGCGCTCTATTCAGTTGTTGATCATGTAGCTCCCCAATGAAGTCCCCATTGTTTCTAAATACAACCACTCTATCTCCCCCCGCTGCAACGTACACTTTGGTTTCATTTTTATTTACGGCTATTTGATAAGGACCGCATTCGGAGAAAATTTTGCGACCTTGGGTGTCTGTTTCTACCTTCTTCACGAGAGAGCCGTCTAAAGAATAAATACACACTGCTCCGATGCAAGGTATCCAAATATGGCCGGAACAACACGCCATACCCCATTCTGCTTTGAATAAATTCTGTAAAGCAGTTCGTTTGTGAGTAAATAAATTTTGATTATCTATGTGTGAAAAGGCAAGGTTTTCGCCATCTAGACCAATAGCAACTTCGTTGGTCGACACAGAGCATAGCCCCAATGGTTTAGTTTTAAAGTCCCGGAACTTATTCACCTTGAACTGTTTACTAAGTTTCTTCAGTCTTTTGTTCGAGTAGTCTGTCAGCATGAATGTTCCATCGGAAACCAGGCACATGCCGTTTATACAACAGCAGTATTCGTCCGAGGTCACTCTCACGTTTTTCTCGTGGACTGATTTAACAAAATACTTACTAAGATTTGTACCTGCTGGTCTAGAGTACTTTCTGATTACTTGGCCAATACTGTCCGATTGTTCAATAACATCACAGAGAACTTCATTTCGTTTAAATTCCAGTGATGGGTTTATCAACGATTTTGCTTTCTCCAAAACAGTGTTGGCATCCGCCAGGACAGCTCGTCCCAATTTTGCGATGATATACATTTGGTTTCCATTGTAGTTACATGTCAAGTCGGGTTTCTGTTTGTCGAAGGCAGTCATCAGATCTTCAATGACTTTTATTTCAGCATTTATTTCTTTTTCCAGTTGGTTTTCTTCTGCATCAAGTTTCGCAATAATAGCATGCTCGAGAGCATCTAAATGATTATTCATCTGTTCCCTTACTTCATTGATTTCTTGCAAAATTTTGGCTTTCTTAGTCTTTAGATTTTGAATGTCGTTTGATTTTTCTAATTTCGTGTGAAGAAGTTGTGTATTAACTACTGCAATGTCAGCTACCAAAGATTGTAACGTAGATAGCAATGCTGTGTGTGCCATTTCACCAGCCTCCTTTACATCTCTACAAGATCTGCAAATGACATAAGTTCATTCATTCATTTGATCGTGTTTTTATAAGTGCATGTACATCAATAATTGATGATTTCTCCAAGTGCTGAACAAATACCAAATGAAGACATGGCATAACAATGATAATTATATCCATTCCTGTAAATAATCACTTAAAAGTGGAGAAAACATGATAGACCTATAGTGTTTTGATAAGGAAGAGTGCAATGTAAATGTGCATTTTTATTTACCTGTGGCCCTTGGCAACACACAGACTACAGTAAACCATATCATGAGTTCCACAATACATTTCAATATCACGGTCCGGATGGTAATGACATTTAGCAACAAATGGTGATGGGCTGCCTACTGCTGACTGTGAAAACAATTCCACGCTTACTAATGAATGGTTTGTCATATTTCTAATGTGATATCTTCCGCAAGTTTGACATAGATATTGCTTGCAGACTTGGCAGACGTGGGTAGCTTCTTGTTTAGAATGGTCTGCGAGACATTGAGCACACTGGCGGTCAGACAGAACATCAGATCCACTGATAATCGTTCTGGAAAAGTTCCCTCCTTCAGCCATTGTTCCGCTGTGTAAAAAATGGATTTACATGTAGTTATTTTACTTGACAGTGTGGCTCAACAAGATCGGTATTATCGAACAATTACATGTTTCTACTTACTGTTCTCTACTGTTTTCCCTAATTTAAGTGATAATCGAAACCTGTTTCCCCAAATTCCGAACCCAAGGATTAAAGGATTAAGAAATCAAATGGTGTTGTCTTGGCCTATATATAAAATCAGTAACTTAGATTAACTCAACCAATCATGTAATGGAGGCATGACTATAATTAGTCAATAAATAGAATCACTTTGTTATTGTTGTGTCTGTTGACCAATTAAAAAAACTCACAGGTTTGGTCTTTATTAAATGCATGCATGCCACCCTTAAAGAGGAGGATAGTCTTGGAATACATGTAGAGTATGAATTATTGAAACTGTAAAATATATTTGAGCTTTAAACCGGTAAAGAGTATACTACAGATGCATGGGAGCAACCTAATCAATTTGCCTGTAAATATTTAATGGAATGTCTCTACGGAATTTACGGACCAAGCAAAAAGTCCGCGCCTAAATGATTTGCGGATTGGGTGCGTTTTTTTCTATTTTATGCAAAAAATAGCAGGACTCTTTGCAAAAGACCTTGAATGTAATATTCGGTACTAACCAATATGTCCCGGTTACGGTGATTTCCGGATTGAAGAAATATGGATTATTTGCGGGGTCTGGATTATTTGAGAAGATGGAAAAGAACGGATTATTGGAGGGATTCGGATAATAAAAGTTACACTGTACTGGATGGTTGAACAGTTATGAAGTATTTATGCACAGTTTATCGGCCAATATCTAGGTACATTGTATCTACCTCACGAGTATTTGATGATTACAAAACGTAGTAAAAGCAAGTTTTTAATATGGAAAATTGAAGTGTTTAACACGATATATCACGATTTCAACCATATGAGAAGTGAAGCGTATACATTAGCTTATAGACTTGATGATTTAAATCATTTTGATTTAGGTTACATATAATACCCTCCTATTCACTGATAATATGTAGTTATATGCTGTAATAGATAACACGGTAACTCAATACTACACCCTATCAGCCAGAAAAAGCGAAGTATGTTTACATGCAACAAGGACAAGCAAAAATCGAATTTTTGACAATATGTGTATGCATAAAATGTGTATCTTGGGCCAATATAAACATTTGATAGACATAGACACAAATATAAAATCCATCCTTCATTGTCTAACTACAACGATATTCACTTATCTTACACCGCAGTACAACAAGATAGTACAGATATAATTGATAATAGTTGTGAACATGCAATACTGCAATCGCGTTATTGATTTTAATATGAGCTCACGTTTAGTTTACTGATCCGAGTCTTATTACAAAGGGAACATATTTTAGTATTCATATGTTATGCAGGGGCTGATCACTGAGTACTTGACGTTCACTCTTTATTGTATAAAATAAAATCAGAAATAAAGAATAGAACATCGACAATTTTAGTCCTCCACTAAACTTGTTAGTCCGCGGTCGTGGTCCGGTAGTTAGTGCGTTGGACTGGTAACCAGGAGATCCGGGTTCGAATCCCTGCCGCAGCAGGTTATACCCTACTACGAAAATTTTACAAAAATGTCGATTTGCCTCCATATGCGGAGAAGTTGCCGGCTCCTTGTGGAAGGGTAAGTTGGCACTGGTTAGTAAACAGTCCAGGAACACTGGTTAGGTGGACCGGTCGCCGCATATAAGTGAAAAAATGTTGAAAAACGGCATTAAACTCCAGTGGCAATAAGTCACAAAAACAAATCTAAACTTTTTATCGTAATATAACAACATTTAATATTTCTTTATGTTCATAAAACATACATTGGCATGTAGATCTATACAAAACTGTCTGTAAGATATTTGAGGTCAATATAACATCTTTTTTTATTCCTCAAACGTTACAATTACTATACGGAATATGTAACATCGATCAATTAATATCGGTACGGTAATCATATCGACCAATCAGACCGGTACATAACTTAGCTTTTATCTTTATACATCGACAAAATTTATTAATTATCCTTACCTTGCGTTTTAAAGATGGCGACTGATTTCGGCCTCTCTTAAAAATGTAATCTTTACGTGGTCTCCAATTAGTTATAACGTATTTTCAAGGGGAGATAATGAAAATTAGCTTAACTAGTATGTACATGTTTGATATGAAACTGTATTACCTCCACTAAGTAGTGTTATTTCAGCCTCTGGCAAACATTTACCCGTTCATGTTCATAGTCGTGCTGAATTCTTAGTTAAAGAAAGACAAAAATGTATCTTTTATGATATATGAAAGTTTTTCTATCAAAATAAACAAGCAGCAAAACAGAGTGGTATAATCTTGAGCACTACGAATTGGTTTTGTATTATATGTAACCTGTTTCTTCGATTCGTTTGTGTAGTGTATTTGATACAAAATACAAAGTTGTGGTTCTATCCATAGATTTATTATGTTTTCTATTTACAGTGTTCCAACATACTGCCTAACAATAACTACTCAATATGCATGCATCCAGTCACTATCATAACTAGTCTAAATAATATGTAGTACAGTTCATAGAGTATATGCCCCAGTTTGTGCTTCATTTACTTACACAATTGCAACTAAGTAAGAAACCTTAACGTCACAATAACAGTCCGAGTCACTTGACGATTTTTCTTGGAGGAGTACTCCGGACGTGCACGTAGAACCACCGACCTTTCGTATACTAGTTGGACAGCTTCCTCACGTGTGTCCTGGGTAAGGTTCGAACTCACAGCGATGAGGGACTAGTGATTACTAGTCAGAGACCGTAACCGCCCGACATTGTCAGTCATATGTTGACAAAAGCTCACATTAGGACAGTCCAATGTTATGATTGAAAAAAGGCTGTCCAAACTTATTTACTTAACTGAATTATTTGTACCTTACTTTCACACTGGTAACCAATGATCAAACGACATTTGTGTCTATCATACAGCAAAAGCCACGGGTTCGACGCAGGGAGCGTATCATCACGTTTAACTAGTTCACCTAGACTTCGGCCTTCTCCGTTAAACATAATGACATTCTTTGAGTAAAAACCAGAAACCAGTAAATTATCATCCTCTGTGATACACACAGAACATGAATGATATACTCAATATAAATGTTCGAAGACCCATTAAAACGTCTCTGTAAGATTTCCAGGGCTTAAAATGAAAATTGGTGTTATAATTAAACATATGAATATAGAGTTTAATCAAAATCAAAAAGTTTACCTCTATGTAAAGTTATACCAAACCCAATGATCACCTTATTATGTCACAAAATTTAAATATGATCATAATTTTTCAACCACCAGGTTTCTATTCAGTATAGTATTGAATAAATGCTGCGTAACCGGTCGATAAAATTTTGTTAGTCTGTTAAACCTGATAATACCTTTTATCGGTGTGTATTCGTGTGTTTATTTTTGCGTGTGTCTATGGGCTCTTTTTAAAAAATGGCTAATTAACTTTTAAAATTGCATTGAAATTTAGAAATTGCTTTAAGCACTAAAAATTATTTTTCTTTCATAGGAAAATAATCAAGGTTTTAAAATCAGAGTAGGTGCAAGTTATTACACTTTTTTCTATGTAACTTTATTTTTGAAAACTATCACAAAAATTCAATAAACATACATGTATATTCCATATATAAAACGTAAAATACTAAAAACACGAGTTGTACCCATAAAATTTGACATAGAATACTACAGATAGTGTTCAGTATCAAAATTGAACATAACACGTATCCCACTTCATTGTAGATCTTATAATGCAAATAACAGTAAAATATCAGACCAATATAAATCAGAAACTGGTATCACCCAGCCCATATTGGCTCATTATTTAGATTGGCTTATTTAGATTCACGCAGATGCATTATTACTTAACACTGGATAATCCACACCTCAGAAACCATGAAATTGTTTGCATAATCAAATTGATTAAATACAATTTCGACCAGGCATTGATGGACAACGGGTAACTTTCATCACCCGAAATTACTTCAGTAGATAACGGGAAAATGTATACTTGCAAATTGAAAGGGTGAGCGTATGACGGGTCTATCTGCATTTTGACAAAGGAGATAGGTACCTTCTAGCACTGACCCCTTCAATTTGCTGAAGTTCATGACATGACTAGGAAATCAAGTTTCTCTGTAGGGACTAGCCGCTAGATTCATGATTAAATTTTTAAATTGTTAGTATGACTATATAGGTAACACGTTTTTTGTACAGACATGTTGTCCCCTCATTGGTTTGGAGTATTCTGCTTTTGCATTTTATGTGTATACTGTCTTGTGTATACACATTTTTATTTCTTGCAGTTTTCCAACTTAACTTCAGTTTGTAAAGCAGTCAGTGCACTGAGGACCTCGAATTCTGTACTGAGCTACACAGGGCAAATCAACTAGTCTACAAGATCTGCAGTACTTGGTACATGTACTTGGCAATTAGAACTGCAGTGCTAAGTTCCATAAAATAAGTTAAATAGACAACAAGATTTGCAGAACTTCGTTTTTTAAAGTGAGTCTACTGGCAACTGCTTTACACAAATGTCTGCAGTAATGAGTTGCTCAGCGTGACTTTACAAAGCAACCATAAACCAGCAAATACTAAAACTACAATAACTACAGACTGTAAAAACCAACACACTGACAGCTGTTACCTTTGTTTTAATAATTCATTATTAAAAATTATAACAATTACAATCAATATCAACAATATATCAAATATAAAATGTAGTCCTTTCCCTACATGACTCATGATTAATCTCAGACAACTTCCCATCATGTATGTCTCTTAGAAGACTATTGAAATGACAATTGTTGCTTCCATGACAATTGTTGCTTCCATGACAATTGTTGCTTCCATGAAAATTGATTCCAAGAGGCTGCCGATATGGAAGCTATTGTGCAATTTAGAATAGGAACGGACAATCACAATATTAGCGGATGAATCAATGGCACAGCATTTCATTGTTAAAAAACTAACATCAATCATCCATAATATTACTTTCTCAGCAATTAACTAGTACTCAAGCTCAAATCAGACACTGAAGAGACATGGTACAGTCCAGTCACTAACAGAACTTGAACCCATAATCAGTAGATCAGCTGATAATTCCAAAATACTTTCATAGTCAGGGCTTTCATCCGACTCTTAAAACAGCATTTTGACTCTTAAAATCAGATTATAAGATAAAGCTTTTGATTCTTGAGAATTTGTACCAAAAGGTCAAATTTACAATAAAATTAGGAATTTGTTTTTGACTCTTCAATTTATCATCAGCCAAGGGTTTTCTTGACTCTCAACTTATGACATCTAGTGAGGACCATGCTAGTAGACATGCTCATCAGATTAACAACATGAAATATAATGTCTGTGTAGTGTTTTCTCTTCAGCTGTAATCCTCAGTCATACACAACATATCCATCACTATCTATTACAATGATTTAACACCTATTTCTTTGCTTTCTTTAATCTTTTCATATGTTTATATGGACCTTTCCCTTGACGTTTAGCATCCTGGACTTCAGCATATTTTCTCTTGTTAAATCTGAAAAAGTTACAACCATAATTATATACTAAATAATAATCATTTAAATCTTATACAATATAATACGAACTAAAGTCTTAATTCCATTCGCATCCTAATTACATGTACAATGATTAAAGTTCTTTTTATTGTTTTTTTTTTGTATTTTTTTTTTTTACCAAAATTCATTCATAGCACTAATCAATACCATATACAGTGTAACTTCTCCAAAGTAACACCCTTTGAGAGAAGCAAAATTATGCTGTTGTTAGGAGGTTGTTGCTCTAGAGAAGTTAAATTAATAGATAATCATACAGTGGGAAAAAATTAGACTGTTGTAGAATGGAGGTAATTGCTCAAGAGAGGGTCATTCTGGAGAGGTT
Source organism: Lutraria rhynchaena (assembly GCA_008271625.1). Taxonomy (NCBI): domain Eukaryota; kingdom Metazoa; phylum Mollusca; class Bivalvia; order Venerida; family Mactridae; genus Lutraria; species Lutraria rhynchaena. Next base: position 9,238,389 of record VIBL01000001.1, on the reverse strand, counting down.
GCATTGTACTATATTTCTTTATATGCAACACACATCTAGAACAACGTAATGCAAGAATATATACTGTCGAAAGATAGCTATAATGTGAAATTTTATATTACTATTCGAATGTGAAATTTGTTCTAATATAATGTTACCATATATCATCATTAATAATAATAATTAATAATGAACTGCATCTTATTTGTTCACTCAATGTTATGATTAAGACATTACATGAGCATGTGTATAACAATTTATACTTAATTTATACACTGATTAAGAGACAGAACTGTTTTGCTACTAAAGATTTCTCATCAGTCTCAGAATAGAAAGCTGAATTATAAGTAGAATTTCATATTATTGAAATGGAAATAAAAACAAAAGTTGCAGAGTATGGATTATTTAATTATTCTTAGCACAAAAAATAAGAATTTGTCATGTAAAAATAGAACACATTCATGCTTCTACAAACATATAAATTGTATAAATTTGCTAGAAAATTATCATTAAAATGCTTGTCGAATTTAACAAGGAGATAAAACAAAAGGCATGTTAACTTTTAAATAAAAAAACACTAAAAATATTAAAAGCAATTTTTTTATTACAAGAAATACAAGAAATCAATCTGAAATTACCAAAAAGCAAAAGACAAAAAAAACTAGCCTAATGAGATGAAGAATATGAAAGTGTAAATAACTTTAAATAAGACAGATATAACTTGCCAGTACTCCTAACTTCAACTTTAAGAATTTAACTTAGACCCTCTAAGACGGGCCATTTGAACATTTTTAATAGTAAAAGGCATACATTCCATATTTCTAATGTGCTGAAGATTTTGGTAACTGTATTAAACCAATATGTCTTAGACAAGTGATATAATACCTTATAAAAAGTTACCATACAATGACTCAAAATTTCAACATTTTTATACAATTAAAAAGGGGAATTGTAAGTAAATGTTGGGGAAATATATCAGGGTAAATGTGTATAGAGTCTAGTTTTAGCCCTAATAATGTTCAAATGAGGAATTGGGGAGTTCATGTCATTTTAATAATGGTATGAAGATACCAAATTTTTATCATATTGGAATCAAAACTAAAACTTCAACATAGAAAATAGACACATACAAGCATCGTAATCATAAAAGAAATGATCAATATCTTTGAAAACCAGGCAAAAACCTTACTTTCTAAAATCAGCATCAGCCAATAACTCTTCCACAATGGTAGATTTTCTCTGTTTCTTGGGAATTCTTGAACTGTAGAAATCTGAGGCATCTGCAACAACTTCACCAAACTGTTGCCATGGAAATAAAAGACAAAATAATAAAATTGAAATAGATCTGAAAATGTGGTTCAATTAAAATATCATATTAATTTTTATGTGTCAAATTTCCAACTCCAGAAAAATTCAATCCCAAATCAATGTAATCCATTAATGTAAGAAATATCTTAGATTAATGAGCTGGCATACAGATAATGGAATGTTGATATAAATAACCATACTCAGAAAACATTGACAAATGCATTCAACCACAAACCATTCCAAGATTAGTGATCAGCATGTTCCCTACATGATCATCATCTTCAGACCAGGTCAACAACAACACTTCAGTTTTGTACAACACAAGTTGACTTAGAAATTAATAAATACTCAACATGTCGTTTCTTCTACATCATTAATTTTCTTTCATATAAATGACCATTAAGTTAGCAGTACCATCAATAGTCAACAGCTTAACTAAATATTTAACATATAACACATAGTGTAATAAAGATTGCTGAGAACTAGGATTATAATTAGGAGTATTAAGTAAGCAGCAGCTTACTCATTTAATATTCAACAAGCAATGCGAGGGGCCTCCTTGGCCAAGTGGTTGTGGTTGCTGACTTGTAATCACTAGCACCTCATCACCGTAAGTTCGAATCTCATCTGGGACCAAATTTCACATGTGAGGAAGCAGTCCAGCAAGTGTACTGGACGTAGCTAGTTCTACCTAGGAGTAAGCCTTGCATCTTCCTCCACTGTTAAAGCTGGATATGAAGCCAAATGACCCTAGGCATTGGTGCAATGTTAAACTCCAGTGAAAAAAATGCTTAGCGCAGAAAGACAGCCAACAAATGGGATTATAACAGTAAAGTCAAAAATGATTTTAAGTATCACCATCAAAACATAATCAAAAATTCTGTTCTATACCTGGAAGTATTTTGGAGCTGTTTTGAGATCATTCGCCTTATAGAAACGTTTAGGATCGAGAGATTTTCTCATCTGCAGCAACGAGAGATCATATTTCCGTTCATCAGTAATTTCTGTCGCTGGCATATTAAACCATTTACCTCCCTTGGTTTTCTCTCTTTCAAGCTGAAATAGGAGTGACATGGCAAAGATAATAACATCTATGCTACAGGTAATACAACATAAAGTTGAGTCTTGATTTGAAATTTTGGCTAATTATCATCAAAAGTCATGAATATGCCAGAATTTCTTATATCACATTACAGTTGAAGATTTTCATGGTGATTATTAACCAAGTATTAATTAGTTGGTGCTGTGCTTCACAGTGATAGCTGAGGATAGGATGTATTTTGTAAATATTTTTTTTAAAAACAATATCATTTCAGCAATATGTCATTTCTATGCGTTATTTTGTTTCAAAGTAATATGAACTGATAACTGTTAATACAAATACAGACATATTTTTCTCGTTATTACATGATTTTACATATTCCATACATAAGAAGCTTGAGGTTTTACTACAGTCAGTGAAAATATGAGAAATATTCAGCACTTACATTATTCTAGAAATCAGAAGTAAAGAACAATAATTCTTTCCCTTTCATCCATTATCAATGAATTAATTGTGTAAGTTTACATACCCGTCTCTGTTTTTTCTGCTGTCTAACACTAGTATGTGTAGTGGCAATTGAGTCTTGTTTCTCAAAGTCTTCTGATATCACACTCTTCTTCATCACCTAATTATAAATCATGCTTTTCTTAATAAAAGTTTATCCATAATTACTTTTTGAACATGAAAAGGAATTAACACTAAAAATGGGCAATTCATGTATTTTTCTTATTCAAGACAAAATGAAGTTGATATATTGAAGCCAGCATACCAATAATACTAGATCTTTTACCTTGATGAAGAAACAAATGTGCTTTATCTACAATCATGCTGAATTCAATTTTACATTATTCCATAATTTAAAGAAATTATGTAAAGTATGGCATTTATCAATAATCTGTACAAATCATAAATTAACACAGGAATGGTAAAAAAATGGAATTATATGCCAGGTATTTCACATATATTTAACCCATTGCCTCATAAGCACATTTTGTTCTCTTCCAAATATAAAAATATACACATGATCAATTAATTTCACAAAACTGGGTTATTTTCCTCTGACAGAGTGGGAAACATGGTCACAAAAGAAAATATTTTAACAAGTCATCTGCTTCAGATGTAGGGAAATGCGATATTGTGAGGCAATGGGTTAAGGTAATTTGTACAAACATGGTACCTCCGGCTCTTTGTGTTTCTGCATAGATGCAGTTTCTTTCTTTGATCTTTTTTTACCTAAGGGATTCACATTCACATACAAATCATTCATTTTTATACCAGTCACCAACCGACTGGATAACTGCCTGCAAAAATACATAAGATAAAATATCTACATGGCTGAAATTACAGTAATAGATCATAACAAAAATACAGAACTGTAAAAAGTAGATATATTATTTTAATACACAGGTAAATACGCAGGATGAGCTGAATATGTTATGCCACAGTAAGAATGTTTAGTTTCAACACCAGGAAAGGAAAAAAGACATAACTTTTAACAAAATGATATTGTGCCAGTATCAATGGAGAAGTTCAGATTTCAATGACCAATTTAACCTTTTACTTTGATAGATTACCATAAATAGCAGAACTAATACAAACCCCATTTTTTTCTCCTTCCTTTTTGTAGTGTTTTCACTACTTTCTAGATCCTCTTCAGCATCATCATCACTATCTTTTTCAACATCATGATTAGTACATTTATTTGTATCATTGTCACTTTCATTGTTATCATCCATGTTTGACTGGTTTAAATTTCCTTTATCAATGAAAAAATCTCTTTCTGACAATTTTTCACCATTTTCATTATCATTAAAGTTGTCAACATCCGTATTATTGTCATTTGTTTTCTTGAATGTATCATAAATGAGGCCATGCTTGTTTGTACAGTTTTTCTGCTGCGTTTTACCTTTAGTATCAGGGGCTAGATTCTTTTTCATGAGCTCAAAGGCTTTTGTAACAATATCATCCATACTTTCGTCACCACTCATTTCGCTGTCTGATGAGCTGGAATCAGTAGAACACATTTTACTTAGTTTTCCGATTTTCACGTGTGTATATCGTCGCCCTAAAAATCCAAAGCGTGACCTATATCGTCGCCCTAAAAATCCAAAGCGGTTAATGTGTAAAACCGTTAAGAGTTTTGTGACGAAAGTAGTCCGTCTGATCCGTTTCGGTGAATATGAACAATTTCGCTGAATGGGAATGTGTATTGTAACAGTTTTTGTTTTTATGTTTTGATCTTGAATCTATTTTATCTGGGACCAATATACACATTGGTCCCAGGTATTATTAATTAACTAACTGAATAAATAACGAAAAAGTTTCAGGGTTCACTGATGTTTTTACTTTAGATTCCTAATATAGAGTCATCACAATATGTAAAATGGATTAAATTATATAATTATACATCAAAGTAGACAATAGATGATAGGAATGACACAATTCTGAATTAACTAAATACTAGTAAATCGTATCATGAAGACCAAAATTTAGAATAAAATGAATGAAACAATTTAATCTGTGAAATTAGAACCCTGGCCAAAATTAAAATAACCCTTAGTTTAAAGCCTGGAAGTGGTTGACTCTAACAAGAGGTAAAATCTACATCATGAATGTCGGTGAGCCAACATCGAAATGACCAATTCTGTCTCCTTATATACCCTTTTGGAACGGAAATTCATGAGAACTTCATGATTCACATTATACACTACTTTTCAAATAAACACGGTTATAATTAACATGTGCAGTGAAATACAAAATTGATTATTGTAACAATGTGATTTTAAGTAATCAAGTGAATTAATAGACCTTGGACAAATAAATATAAAATATATAAATATACTTAATAACAATGTATTAACAATAGTTGCATAAATAAAAAGATAAAAGTCAATTCAGCCCCGTATTCCGCAGACCTAGCTCTGTAAGTTAGGTTTTCATAAAATGTGAACATTTTTAAAATTGATTAAGCATAAATATGTTTTTGGAACTCATAATAAGCACGAAGATTAATAAAAAAATATCGCAAGTATTTTTTGAGTTCGAATTCCACAGTCCTATGGCTTCATATTTATCTTTAATCATACATACATTTTTACAATCAGTGAATCATTTTTTGGAGGTACTATGGATTTTTTTTATACATCGACATTTTCTTATTACTTTTATGTCGTATCAAAATTGAAGCTCTCAACTTTCGGAAATGTAATCATAAAGAAAATTGGTTTCAATTTTGAACCTGGGGACATTTTGTATTTTGAGATTCTTTAAGAGCATTATTTGCTTGCAGGGGCATCATTGCCTTATTGACACATAATTATATTGTTCTGATGATGATGTCATGATCAGCATATGATATTTCTATTGCTCAATGAACAGGAAATAATGTTCAAAACTGATAGACAAAATAAGGTCGGTCTACTTTTTAAGACATTGCATTTCTAGCATGACTTGAAAGATCAGCCCTTTTACTATAATGAAATAGTTTTAGATTATGTTAATATTGTTATATTTTGCAGTTCTGTCGGATATATTGAGATCAGTACCTTCTCATGACCCAGTGGTAGAAGTTGGGCCTTACATTCTAAGGAATCAGTCATTCTATGACCTCCAAGAGTTCCTATAAGATGAGGTGAAAAATAACTATTCTAAAGTCTACAAACATATTTACAATGCATTGAAGATGCTGCATATATTCCATATTTAAGATTCCACAAACTGTAGAATGCAATTGATTCAAAAAGAGTGCAGATTTTAAATAAATGTCTTATGCATTTTATGATTCCTCTATTGGACTGAATAGTTTGTAGAAGAAAGTCTCTCTCTCTCTCTCTCTCTAACCTACTAACAGTGTATTTATTATACATGAATTTGTTAATATCAAGATACACCCCTTTGTGACTAAATATTCCAATATAAGCATACTTATCAGTGGAATGTATACTTCATTAAATTTTCTGTATGTTTGAGGTGATTGATGCCTGTATTCATTTACTGGTACAACAGTCAGTTCTGAATGTCAAGTGTGTGTCATCAGTGGTGATGACAGCAATTTTTACTGGACTTAGTGACCTCCATAGTCTTCTGCGAAGAGTAATAAATCATAACTTTAGTTTTTATAGAATTGTTTGCTTTGTTTGCATATGTAATATCAGTAATGATAGCCTTCAAGTAGTACCATTTCTAAAAAGGCTTGAAATCTACATGCCCTCTGCTTATGTTAATAACAGGGTTAAAGTGTAACTTTGGAAACACATTTAACTAAATGTACATGTTGTGAAGACAGAAGGAAATCAGTGAATTATCTTATGTACAGAAACACCCCTAAAGTTAATGTATTGGTGAATGTTGAAATTACCCATTTGTTCTTTCTTCATGCCTAAATGGCTTTGTTTACTAAGATATGCTCTAAATTGCTGGATTAGATGTAAAAGTGTTCTTGTATAGAAAATTATCTGTTGAACCTGCTAATCAAGGATCCTATGATAGAATATCATACTTTAGAAAAGAGGAGAACTATTTCACTTTAAATTATATTTAATCCAAATTTAAAAAGGGTACTTTTTCAGGAAACAGTTCAGTATGACCACTAAATTGGAGCTGTAAATGAAGGAGGTTTTCACTGGACACTTGTTGTGAGTTTGGCTGTTTCAATACCTAGATAGCCTAAGAAATGACTACAAAGGTTTTTACATATATTTTGACTATTTCGTTAGTATTAATGAAAGCTATCATTTAGATGGAAGTGACTTCATTTAAGACTATTTTTTAAGCATGTCAACTTTTAACACTAGTACACTCCTACTTGTAAAAAAGTTGTCTAAGGATGAAGAAAGTCGGCAGTCTTTATTGGCCTATTTTCACATTGTCCAATTCGGCATTCACAGATAACTTCACCTAAGGAGAAGAAGCTGTTTTACTTTAATCCACTTGGAGAAGTTCATCTTTCAGAGCAGCAGCTGCTGGTACATTGGTAGTAAGTATATATTATGCATAACATGAACAACAATGTCTTGAGCTTTTTTCATGCCTGCAGTTTCCTTTTGTAGAAAAATGACATAATTGCATTTTATTAGCAATGGTGGAAATACAATGTTCTTTGAAAAGATTTAATATAGATTCTGTTTGGATTGTACCATCAATAATGAAAAAGATAAATCAGGATGGAGTATGAATGACCGATGATGGTCCATATTCCCAAAAATAGTGTCTCAATGATACTGTGCCTGCATAACTCAGTGCTTACTGTGCCTTTACAGTTCAATATTGTACTATTATCATTCAGTGGTAACAAGACAGAACAGAAGCAGGTGTGTGGTCCAGTGGTAACACTGTATGACTACAAATCCAGGGGTCATGAGTTGGATCCCTGTAACTCTAAGTAAAATTACTAATAGTCTTGGACAAGACTTTAAACTGAGGTCACAAAAATTGTTACTTTACATCTATGCACGTTAAAGAACCAGTGGTTACGTCTGGAACACAGAAATTGTACTCTGCACTATCATTCAAAAACATTACATTAATTAAACTAATACTCATCTGGAGGAGTTGCTCTTAGAGTTTTCTATGGCTGACTATAAATAAACATATGTACACACACAGAACGAAAAAAGACATGATCATGAACATAATAATAATTTTTATAATGACTTTAAAGTAATCCCAAAAGTAATACATTTACAATGTTATGGTGAAAATCTGTCCAAAAAAAAAACAGAAACAGAAAAACGATGCACTCCCTTGTGAATTGGTTATTAAAAATAGAGGTGTCAAAATTTTGAGTCTGTTTTCAGTCTGTGAAACTCTGAGAAGCCTGTCATTTGCTAAGGTGGATGAATTCTATTAAATAATAAAAATAAGGGTCTCAACCCCCATACTTTATGAGGTAAGGGAAACCCGGATAACAGAAGTGGAAAGGTAGAAAAAAAAACAGGCTCAACACCTTTGTATATGATATTAACAGGCATAATATTCTTTTGATTAGTTTCCACAAAATGTATGAATGAAGATCTTAAGACTTTTTATGATCCTTAAACAGTTATCTATACTTTTCTTAACAGGATACAAATGAGGAATCAGAAGATGATGAACATACATTATATATTGATGCAGAAAGAGCTTGCAGAAATGTAAGTATACATGCATGAATGAGTGTGAGAGCATGTGTGTGTGAATCCATTTCCTGTTTCTTGGGAGTATGATATTATTTTACATGATAATACCTTTTACATGAATTTTCTACATAATGAAATACAAATGTTGTTATGGTCTTTGAGTTTTATCACTTAATCATACCTCTGGAGTTAGGCTTATGTTTAATGAATTTCAAAATATTGAAAGTGTGTCATGAATGATATTGGTTTGATACTGGTCCTTCACATAAAATGATAATGCTTAATGGAATTTTGTATACATGTAAAAATTTGATTAAACAAATGAAAGTTAAATGCAGACCATCACTACAGGTATTTAATATGTCCGTTAATCAAATGAGTGAATAAAGTTTGTGATTTATGAATTTTACTATGCCTATCCGACATCTATGATACATGAAACGAGACAAATGATGAATAACAAATAATAATCTGTTGCAGATGGAGAAAGCCATCCAAGGAGTACGATGTATAGTCGGTGGATCATCATGGTATGTGTTCAGTAGTATATGTTGATTCATTATGTTTGGTTCATGTAATTTTTCTGAAGGTTTTAAATATTTCAGCTCAGTGTAGATGGTAAAGTTCAAATTGTGGATTTGGTGTTGGAATTTATAATAAATGCAGTTCTATCTGGTTTTCATAACCTAGAAGTATAGTTTAGCAACTTATTGTATGATTGCATGAATTTTATAAAGATTTCTAAATAATTACCCCTGGGTAAATTTGGTGCCACACAGAGGACATATATTTTTACAAATATTCTTACAAAACTTACAATGGCTTTAGCCATTTCTGAAATCGTTGAAGTATTTATCTTTGACAGCCAATGCATGCACAGTAAATGATGACTGAAAGCTAGGATTTAGATTAAGAAGAAAATGTTTAAGAACATTGAATACCACAGCATTCCAGTCACTATATAAACTCGTTAGCTGCAAAACTAACAGGAATATATACAAAAATCATACCAACACTTACTTTGAGAAAATACCTACATGTACATAGTGAATTGTTGTTAACAGATCAACAATGTTCACTCCTCAAATGCAGTGCTTCTCCTAGATGGTATCTTTCAAGAATGTTCAAATTCTGATCCATTGTTAATTATTACTCCATCCCATTGAAAAAGTGACAAAGGTAATCAATACAGGGGCCTCTGTTTAGCATTTAGGGAGATTTAATCACGGATACTTTTTATTTCCATTTTCATTCTTCACTGTCATTTACCAGGTTCAATATATGTTCACATTGAAGTGATATTATTGTTTCAGCATGGAAGATGAACCACAATACTTTCAGAGATGGTGGTAGGGCTACAGATACTCCATATTTAGTATCAGGGTAATTTTTTAGTTTATCAGGATAAGATGTTGTGCACATAGGTTTAAGTTTTATCACTGATAAGTAACCCAAGAGTCTTATGTGAATGACAGAAAATTATATAAAACCTTTCACAAATGTTTATTTAGATAAAATAACTGCAGAAGGTGGAGGAATACATGTCCTGTCAACACAGTTCCAGTTTATCTCATCTTGTTGACAATTATCATTTTTTCTTAACTCCCTGGCATTTACTGAGTAGATAATATATGATTATTGGTACATTTCTTTGCTATTTTCAGCCTTGATTAGATATATATTGAAGAAGTGTGGGTAAGGGAGGCAATGACTGCAATTTTTCAACATGTAACTGGAGCCTCATTTGGTGTGTGTCTGAAACAGTTGAGTGAGGTTCAGCAAAAGTCTAGAAACAAAGCCATTCTAGATGGCATTAAAATGAGTAATGAATTTTGTTGTACCTTGTGTTTTCTCAAATATACAGATTAATATAAAGCAGATATATATTGCAGATATAAAGATAATCCTGCATATGATGTAATTATAGTCTTTTACTCAAAATCTCTTCCTTATATGTATGTTTATAGATTCAATTCAAATTTGAAACAATGCATGTACCTAAACACATAAACGTTTGGCTAGGATGTAACATTAGAATTGTGGACAAGATGTAATTCTACGCAAATGACTAAATACAAATTCATTGACTTCTTCAGTAAGTACCACACTTATAATTATTACATATTAAATTTAAAGCAAAGAGTTCAGATATACATTGTTTATATGACATTTAAATTAAACTGATCATCAGTGTTTTATTATATTTTGTTTCAAACTAATGTTTCAGGTGCTACCAAGAAAAGGGAATACTTCAAAAATATGGAGTTCAGACAGACTTCCATGCTTTCATGATAGCATACAAAATATATCAATGAAAGATTTTATGATTGCGGTATGTTTCAAATTATTTGTATACATGAAAATAAAATCAATTATGCACTTTGAGTCTTGTTTGTAGTTTATTCCTATAAATATGACACACACCACCTAAACATGATACTAGAAGTTTTATTTATAGATGACAGTTGAAGATATCTGAATATTGAATATCCATATCAAATAGATTATCTAAATTTCTTCTACATTGTTTCAATATATAGCAACAAACACTTCGGATTAGCAAATAATAATTCAGGAAAACATTCAGTCTGTTGAATGTGAGCCACATCGATAGAAAAAGTTAGCAACAAACTTTGGACAACAAAATTATTTTCTTGTTTTTCCGCAAGTATCTACCAACTGAAATGCATGAATCATTTGAAACAGCAATGGAGGACGAATGGCATAAATAGTTTCCAGGTACTATTCGGATTGGATAGATGATATACAAACAATATACATAAACACTTTGGACTGGATAAATAACATACATATAGTATACATGAACTCTTTGAAGTCGATATGCAACTTACATAGAGTATACATAAACTCTTTGGAGTCGATATATAACATACAAATGCTATACAGAAACTCTGGACTCTATATATAACATACAAATGGTATACAGAAACTCTTTGGACTGGATAAATAACATACATACAATATACAGAAACCCTTTGGAGTCGATGTATAACATACAAATGGTATACAGAAACTCTTTGGACTGGATAAATAACATACATACAGTATACAGAAACCCTTTGGAGTCGATATATAACAGTAGAATGGTATACAGAAACTCTTTGGACTGGATACATAACATACATACACTATACAGAAACTCTTTGGACTCGATATGTAACATACAAATGGTATACAGAAACTCTTTGGACTCTATATAGAATATACAAATGGTATACGGAAACTCTTTGGACTGGATAAATAACATACATACAGTATACAGAAACTCTATGGACTCGATATGTGACTTACAAATGATATACAGAAACTCTTTTGGACTGGATACAAAACATACATATAGTATACAGAAACTCTTTGGAGTCGATATATAACATACAAATGGTATACAGTAACTCTTTGGACTGGATAAATAACATACATACAGTATACAGAAACTCTTTGGACTCTATATAGAATATACAAATGGTATACGGAAACTCTTTGGACTGGATACAAAGCATACATACAATGGTATACAGAAACTCTTTGGAGTCGATCTATAACAGTAAAATGGTATACAGAAACTCTTTGGACTCTATATAGAACAGAACATTGGTATACCGAAACTCTTTGGACTGGATAAATAACATACATACAGTATACAGAAACTCTTTGGACTCTATATAGAATATACAAATGGTATACGGAAACTCTTTGGACTCTATATAGAACAGTAGAATGGTATACAGAAACTCATTGGAGTCGATCTATAACAGTAAAATGGTATACAGAAACTCTTTGGATTCTATATAGAACAGAACATTGGTATACCGAAACTCTTTGGACTGGATAAATAACATACATACAGTATACAGAAACTCTTTGGACTCTATATAGAACATACAAATGGTATACAGAAACTCTTTGGACTCTATATAGAACAGTAAAATGGTATACAGAAACTCTTTGGACTCGATACATAACATAAAATGGTATACAGAAACTCTTTGGAGTCGATATGAACAGAAAATTGGTATACAGAAACTCTTTGGACTGGATAAATAACATACATACAGTATACAGAAACTCTTTGGACTCGATCTATGACAGTAAAATGGTATACAGAAACTCTTTGGACTCCAAATAGAATATACAAATGGTATACAGAAACTCTTTGGACTGGATACAAAACATACATACAGTATACAGAAACTCTTTGGAGTCGATATGTAACAGTAAAATGGTATACAGAAACTCTTTGGTTTCTATATACAACATACCATTGGTATACAGAAACTCTTTGGACTGGATAAATAACATACGTACAGTATACAGAAACTCTTTCGAGTCGATATATAACAGTAAAATGGTATACACAAACTCTTTGGAATGGATACAAAGCATAAAAATAGTTTCCAGAAACTCTTTGGACTGGATACATAACAATAAAATAGTTTCCAGAAACTATTTGGAGTGGATAGATAATTTACAAATAGTACACAGAAACTCTTTGGATATATAACGGAGTAACCAAACCGGACTTGGCAAGAGAATTAAAATGCGAATGTTTAGTAGAAATCGATTATAAATCACAAGACTATAAGTCAAATAAGTTCGTAATATTACTCATCCCAATATATTTTCCCATTTCGTGAAATAAACGCCATTTCGGGCTTTATCACTTTTATTTATGTGAACCGGTAAAAAATAAGTCCACATTTTCTAGCAGAGAAGTTGAATGTAAATAAACAACTATGTTCACATTTTTTCTTTCTTTTTTCTAAATTACCTATATGCTTCATATTTAATTACATTTCAATTATTCACTTGTCCAAAAATTTGTTTTCCGTTTCTTCCTACGCAGGGTCTGTAAACTCTTTGGAGTATTTCGCATAATAAAATTATTTAAAAAATAAACAATTTAGTGCCAATTTTTTAGTCCAGTTCATTGATAGAATTTAATCTTATTTGGAGACAGAAAAAACAGTTTTACGAAATCATGTTTTTTTTTATTTCAAAAAGATTCAATGCAACACCGATGTCGTGGAAAATATAATCTATATTAATACGCTATGAACTATTTTCAAGGGAGATAAATACTAGATCAATTTCCGGTGTAAACAAATCTTGAAGCCGATTTCCATGAAATGCTTCACCGTATTGTTAATTAATCTGTACATTTAAATGTCGAATGAATGACTGAATGGCAAATATGAAGCTGAATACCAACATTATATTTACTGAATTAATGACGTTTTTGGTGTGTTTAGGTGCGGTCTATGCTCAACCTTCCTTGAAATGTTCAGGAAATTTGTTGGACGGTGATACTGATATACCCAAGTGTTCTGATTTACTGATGGGACAGTTTAAATGTGATGAGCCAGACATTGACACAGATACTCAACAGGCAGTAGGATGTGACAGAAATGGGACTGTGAAGATTCAATGTAAACCAGCTCCAAAAATAGTTTGTTACCCTGATGAAAAATTGACATTATCATATTCAGGACATCCATGTGAATTTGATGGTGAAAAGATTGGGTTTTATTTAGAAAAGTCATGCAAATGGACAAATGGATACAATTTTGAGACAGCATTATTATTGTCGATATTTCTTGGAATGTTTGGAATCGATAGGTTTTATCTTGGGTATCCTGCAATTGGCTTACTAAAGTTCTCTACTCTCGGATTTTTCTTTCTTGGACAACTTATTGATGTGCTTCTTATTGCTACTCAGACAGTCAAACCATCTGATGGTTCTGAATATGTTATTGACTATTTTGGTGCAGGACTTATAAAAATTGTGATGAATGATGAAACAATAGTTAAACCAGATGATGATTAGCATGAAGTGTTAATAAATAAAGTGTCTTGTTTACTATTTATTTACAACATAATACACATGAATCAGCATCTGAAAGATTAAGAGCATATTATTCAACCTCTTGATAAGTATTTCTTGTAGACAATGTATAAACTAATGATTGTTCCAAAACGTATTACTTTGACAAAGTTATTACTGCATGGAATTTGATAATCAACATATTGTTGCTAGTTTGATTGAAGGAAGCACCAGTTTGTAAAACATCCTGACAACACATTTGAAATATGACAGATAAGCATATGACCATGTTGTACTAATTGTGGTTGCTTCTTGTGTTTGTTGTCTCTGTTTAAAGCATTCAGGTTTAATTTATTGTTCAAGTAATTGTCTTATTGTGTAACTGATTAGTTTCTTGATTTTAATTCTTTAATGATAAATAATCTACAACTTTGATTGCACTTCAAAGTTAATTAAAGAATTTTTATTAACTATACTTTTATACTTTAATATTATTTTATGTTTAAGTATGGTATATTTTTTTCATTTCTGCATTTAAATAAAATAGTCTTAAAAGAAGATTGTAAACGCTAGTATTTGATAGTAATTTTTTCTTCTGTAATTCAGAATTTCGAAGTTCTATACTTTCAATTGGAAAAATAAAAAACTCATGTTGTATCTGATGTTTTTGTCTTCAATTCATGTCTGTGTAACGTTTGTCTGGCATAGCTTTATTTTTATATACATTTATGATTGTTAGTTGCTTACCAGTTAGCAGTATTTAAAACTCATTTGATATGCTAATTAGTGACTTGAACAATTATGTATCAGTTATCAGATGGATAGATTTGTATTTGTACTGGATATTCATTATTTGCAAATTAACACATTAACTGAAAAAATAAAGTAATCATATTTTTAAAAAAAAAATGAAAAAAAAACCAATTCGGTAACTATTTGGTAACATTAAAAATATTTGGGGTTTATGCCAGTGTTTCAGTTAACTATTGGAGAGCAGTTAACCCAACTTGTTCCTGTATTCTGTATCTGCGGGTACAGCCAACTTCTCTCGAGTCAGTGGTGTTTTTCAGTGCACAAATAAAGCTTAAATATCTGACACTATAGTATGAGGTGATCAATTATTGGACTGTGCAATGTATGTTTGAGAAGTATTGTATTTTAAATTTAAATGTCAAAATCATTTAAGAGTTCTTGATATCGAGGCTGATTGATTCTTAGAGGTCCAAAGTAAGCACTAACTTATGTTTTGTCAAAAATTGCTTGTTGATACAAACATGTCAGTGGTGATATATAGTGTTGAATATGATGATCAACATAACACATTATCACATTGATCTTACAGAGGTCTGGTTAGTCTTAAAGTAAGGGAAATAAAGTTTATGTTCTTTGATAGGATTTACTGCACAGTAGTCTCCCTTCACAAAGAACTATAAGTAAGGCCTAAAAAAAGATTTGTTTCCGGTTACCTGACCGACCCAATATTTTACCTGCTGATTCATAAGTTTTTACATCATCCAAATCTTAGTGCTATATTGTAATTTTCACAACTCATTAATTTTACAGCACACATATTCGCATACAGGAACCAGTTTACTTGATAATTAACCCTTTGCCTCATAATACTGCATTTCCCTGCATCTGAAGCTGACAACTTGACAACATTGTGGTAAAAAAGCCATTATTTGTAATGAGTAATGGCTTCTTTTGCTGCAATGTTTTCCACTCTGTCAGAGAGAAATATCCCAATTTTCTTAAATAAATAGATGTTTTGTGAATTTGCTTTGAATATGAAGAGTCAAAACTATGCTTATGAAGCAAAAGTTTAAAAAATCTGGTATAAAATCTTTAACTGCAGACTAAACTCGGTTTTCTGACCAATTAGTTTAACATATAATAGTTTAATAATTATATAACTCCCTTTTAAGAGTGATTTCTGTCCGGAATACATAGACAGAAAATGTATCCATCATTTGTAGACCAATACAACACATGTTTCTTAAAGTCTTTAAACATATGGTTTATCATGGTCTTATCCAAGGCCTATGATATACCTGGGACCAATATACATATGTATATATTAATCCCAGAATATACTAAACGCAGCACTTTAAATTTGGTTTTACCAATTTTAATTTTTTAATGTCTGACTATCATTGTATAAATTCATACAATGTAGTATAAAGGTTTTTGATAGGCTGTTTAAAGCTCTTTGTGAATGAAACAATCTTTTCCAATACAGCGCATGCATGTGCGCATTAATGCAGCATTGTATCCGTACTATAGACACACACTAAACGGACACAGGTATCGAGCGGTTGCGCACAGTGAATTGAGTTGAGTTTATAAATACCTGCGTTCAGGTATTTCCTTCCATGACGTGTTCTCGCTTCGGTGATTAGCCATGACCTAGATTATTACACTGTGTATAGGTGAAAGCGTAAAGCTCACGGTGTGTTATACCTGTAATACATCAGTTGATATTGCTTGGAAATTTGTCTTGTGATCTGTATCAGTGATGTCTTCTCGGCCTAGAAGAGCACGGAGGGCGCGAAGTGCGACCAGCGCTCGAGATATCGAACTTAGGACGGTTGATGAAGAGGAACAATTTAGACGAGATCTTGAACGAGTGAGTAGAATATACATTATTATTTATTGTTTTATTGACTAATATGGCGTGGCAATGTAAAGACTGTGCCGTAAACCATGTGAGGCCGATATTGTCTCGGATCTTTGCGAGAAAGTAGAAATGCCGAATTGAAAGTAAAAAAGTACGCAGTCTAATTTTATTTTACCTTTCAACTGGATTACATCGGACTTCATCTTCTACATTACTTTAGGCACTGGAATGGTGAAAGAGATGTATATTTAATACTAGTAGCTTTATACCTCGGAAAACTCCATATAGTCTCTAGTATTTATTCTGTGTATTGCAATATCTTAGGCCTGCCTTAATGAAACTTGTAGATACTGGTAATGAATCTTATGTTCCGCAAAATATTTGTTTTATTTATTTAAAAAGATAATTTATAAAAAATAACACATTTTTCTCGTTTGTTCTACTTTCATTTTCAAAATTTGATTATTTTTGCGCTTAAACGTGATTGGATTATTTTTGACAGGTTTTCTAGGGTCAGTCATAGGCGGGGGAAACAAACCATGTTTTTGTTATTTGCCTTGATTTGACTGTTAAGGACTTGTTACTCAACATGTAAAATTGTTATCTTAAAGATAAAATCTTTCAAGTTCTAGAGTTATCATTGAATGATTAATTATTGATCATATGGGTTGGTATCAGTAGCTTTGTGGGACACTGTTTTACATTTTGATTGATTTGTTCAGTTTAACTTATTCTGCTTGATAATATTACTGATTAGGCCATACTTAAAAAATATTGGTTTGCAGTTACACAACCATTAAAAAATATACCCAGACCCCAAAATTTTGGGTTCATAAGAATTTCTTTAACTTTTAAACACATTATGACAAAACATCTTGCATTATGTGAGTACAGGTCATATGTTGGATATTAGAGTGTATTGTAGACATTTCCGGACTGTGCAGTAACTTTTTTATGAACTGGCACCTGTTCAATAGATTATTGGCACTGAAGAAATAGATCAAGGAAAATCTGTTGAACTTTTTTTTATTGGTCACTGTATCTAGATATTTATACTTGGTGGATGATGACTGTGTCGGATAACTAAATACGATCAGGACTTTGGAGTGCGGTGTAACCCCTGAAAACCGGACCCTTTCCGGACTGGGCCAAAAGTCCGGTTTTACAAGAATTCCAACTCTTAGAGAACTACTGATTATAGAAGAGAAAAATGGGGCTTGAGAAATCATTCCGATCTTCAGGGAATTTCGGTGTTAAGGGAGTCTGGTTTTCGGGGGTTATACTGTAGATGAATGAATACAGGTTATGGTTGGAGACCAGTAAAGAAGTCATTTAGGCCAGAAAAAAATACTCATGTTTACTGTTATTTAACCAAATATTATTTAACCAGTAGGGTAGATTGGTCGCAAAACTTTTCTAAGTTTTTTCTAAACATGCCCTTCACCCTTTAGAGGTATGATTCATCCTTGCAAATGTTTTTGTGCTTTTTCATTTTGCTGTTAGACTCTTAAGGGTCAGTAGGGTAACCGTAAACACAACTGTTTTTTTCTGGCCTCAATTACTATAATTACTAATTGTATAATAACAATATCAACTTATATGTAAACTGACAGTTCATATTTTTTTGATCATCTGTGATTGTTTATGAATGTCTTTCATTTATCTAACTTTTCTTTCTTTTTTTCAGCAATTCAAACCAGTATTTGATAAGGTAAGCTATGGTTTTTATTTTTATAATGGGCTATGACATGCACACGCATTAATCAAATTAGTAAGTTCTTTCATTAACAAAATAAAAGATGAAATCTCATCTAAAAAACAAGTTTTGTCTCTGATGGATTAGTGATGCTAATCACTTATGTATGTTGCTTAAACCAGAAAACTTTAATGTTAAGACCTCTTTGGAGACCTGAAAATATGGTCCTATAGTGAGGCTGTCTCATTATCAAGTTGAAATATTGAGGAAATAATGAAAACTGATCTTAAAATAAGTGGTTGTTTTAAGCCTTTACCTCATAAGCATATTTTCAAATTCAAAGCTAACATACAAAACCTCAATTTATTTAAGAAAATTGGGTTATTTCTGTCTGACAGAGTGGAAAACATTGTGGCAAATGAAGCCTTTACTCGTTACAAGCAATGGCTTCTTTTGCCACAATGTTTTCAAAAGTCGTCTGCTTCAGATGCTGGGGGGATGCAGTATTATGAGGTAAAGGGTTAATGAGGTTGTGATAATAATGTGTTCACCATGTGTGGTTAATTGCTTATATTTGACTTATGAATTACCTGAAACCTTTCATCCTTTGTCTTCAGCCAGGTGAGGTATCATAAAATCATGCAGAAGTTGAAATAGAAGCCACATGACTTATACATGATGAATGCAACAATTTCAACATGGGAATGACCTCAAAAAATAATGATCTCAAACAAAATAATGATCTCAAACAAAATAATGGTCTCAAACAAAATAATGATCTCAAACAAAATAATGGTCTCAAACAAAATAATGATCTCAAACAAAATAATGATCTCAAACAAAATAATGGTCTCAAACAAAATAATGGTCTCAAACAAAATAATGGTCTCAAACAAAATAATGATCTCAAACAAAAAAATGGTCTCAAACAAAATAATGATCTCAAACAAAATAATGATCTGAATTGTAATAATGATCATAAATGAAATCATTTCTACTTAACTTTGAAGAAAAACTTGCGCATTGTATATTTCATGACTTTGATCTGCGAATAATGACTTAACAATTGTTAATGTTGCATTTTGTATAAAATTTTATAAATGTTAGCAAAATGGCTGAATTGAATGATTCAAGTGCAGAGCCCCTATCTGTTGACTGGTCCATTGTTCTTGCTGAGTGCTTTTCTGATTGCGAATAATGTCCATTCTTGTGTTTGATGAAAACATTTGTGATACTTTTAAGGTTTTACGTTGAAAGGTTCTTTCATACGAATCAAACAATTATCAATTGACATGTAAAACAACTTACCATTGTTTCACGTTATGTTTAACCTTTTTACACAACATAATGTATTCCCTAAAACAAAGCGACTTGAAAAGACTGGACCTAAGTCTGAGGTTATAAAAATTGACATCTGTCTCAAAGTTCAAATCGCAAGTCTTGTCTTTTAATTGTTCTAAGTTAATTAATTAAGATAAAACATTGATAATATGAATCATTTATTATTCTGCCGACATAATTGAATTGAAGTAGTATGTAAACCATAATTAGCAGGATATTTTCGACTAGAATTCTTCAAGAAGAGATTGATATTTAAGATTGTTTTTATTCAAGATCTCAGATTTCAATTCCGCTTGTAGTTATGAAGCGATGTACAATTTTGAAATGCAAGCTTCTAATTGGTGGTTATTGAGCTCAACATTGAAACGACCAATGAAATCATTGTATGTTGAGGCTCAGATAGAAATGCAACTATTGTCAATTGCTAATATGTTTAATGTGTAATTTGATTGTCTGAAGGTCAGACAACTGATTGAAAGCGTTTTCAGTATGCACGCATGTCAGGGTTTTTTTCTTTCTATGGCAGGGGCCATTCAGGAAAAATCTTTAAAATCATGGAGTTTTCCCCTAAATTCTGTTTACATCAAATTTTTTCTTCCCCTTTTTGCAAAAATGCCGTATTATTTTCCCCAAATTTAAGAAAAAAGCCCCTCCCCCTACCTTTGAAAAAAGCCTTGCATGTTAAATACGTATTTTTATTTTACAATGTTTATATAAACTCGAGAATAATCGTTAAAATTTTGTTAAATCAAACACTACAGTTATTTGCTTGCAACATTATGTTGTGTGTATTTATGTCTTGCTTTATATATTATTACAACTTTTAGGAATTAGTCTTTGTTGCAACTTATAGAATTAATCACTAGGAATTAGACATAATGACACGGTCAACATTATAATCCAAGATTAGCCAAATATTCATTTTTGAAGTATCCGTGCAAAAGAAATATGTACTGATTAAGATTGTGGTAAAGGTTTTACTAAAATTGACTGAATGTCACTGTGTTCAAACAATGCATGTTTATTGTTAACAAAATTTTCACTGTGTATAATCATCATATGTTTACGATTAGCCCAATTTGCTTCAAATTCACTGGGTTTAATCAAGAAATGTTAATGGACAATTTCAGTATCAAAACTTTCTCCCTGTTTATAGTGAATTGAAATTAGCTTGTATTTCACTGTGTTTAATCATTATGGTTTACTGAATGTGTTATATAGTCACTGTGTGTAACCACTACATATATATATGAATTGTAAAGGTTCTGATGATTGTCTAGACTTTTATCGACCACTTTCCAGTCTATTGAAGCTGTTCTTTGTCTCTTATTGGCTTTGTCATGTCAGCTCAGAGCCTGAATGAAGTTTGTTTCCCAAAATTGTCTGTGTTATAACAAGTCCAGCTTCTGACTGACAAACATCTAACAAACTTGACATCTATTATATTATTCTGGCCAAATGTCTGGCAAATTGGTCCTGCAGTTAGCCAAATCCTGTCTTTAGTACATACATGTTCTACCATTGTATTGGATAATCTTGTTTTAATCTTGTTTATAAACGATAATGTGTCTCATAGCAGTGGATGTGAAAGACAATGAGCTATTCCTGGACCAAAGTATTGACTCACTAGAAAACATTACTGGTCCGGACAAAATAGTACTGGCCCACAATATATATTCTCATAAATCTTCACAAAAATCAGAGGAATTTTACTGGACATGAGGTTAGTAACTCTCTAAATATGACCTCAACCCCATCAAAATATTTGGTGTCACGTTCTTTCTTGTCAACTGTGAAGAAATTTAACTTTGGTCACTCTTGTACTTTTCAGCATGGTAATCAAGGTGTGTTGGTCACTGAGCTGCAAGATGAACTGGACGAGACGGGAATCATCAACACCATTCCTGAAGACCGTCTTGACCTCTTGTTGGAGAAAGCAGATCGTGATGGTGATGCATATATTACGTTTGCCGAATTTATCAATATGGTAAGAAAGACAAGCTCATGTATCTCAGAGATCTTAATTTGACTGAATATTTGGATTACATATGACAAAATGAGAATGACAAAAAAAACTTGAAACATGATTTATTACAAAATGGGATTTAAGCTAATTACCAGATATGTTATTTGAAGTTGAATTTCGTCCTATACTTTGTGTAACTATGTGAACGATAAATGCGCATGAACAATATTAACAGATATTGACTCAGGAAATTTTATATGCATAATTTTGAATAATGATTGGTGAGAATGATAATTAAGATATGCACAACATCAACAAATTCTAGCTTGTAAAATGCAAATCTTAAAAAGATAAATACACTCAGTCAAGCATGGAATGTGCTTAGTATGGCTAAAACTGATTTATTTTACATGAATTGTGAATCAAGACTGTAACCATGTTTATTAATCCCTCTCGTTTTCAAGACTTCTACCTTGTTTATCAATAGGGCATAATACATGCAGGCAAACCTGTAAACTAGTCAATAAATTTGAGCTAAACAGTGGCTAGTAGAAGTAGTCTTTATCCCAAGTTAAGCAGTATTTATTAATCAAAATTAAAAATGTAGGAGGCAAGATATGTCATAAAATTTGCCTCAGGAGAGAGAAAGAGAGAGAGAAGGAGAGAGAGAGAGAGAGAGAGAGAGAGAAAACAAGGACATTTATCTTCAATCTAGAGGTAAAGTTTGGTCTATTACACACATGAATTTGAGTTTAAGGGAAGCATTTACATGGTTGTCTTA
Source organism: Lutraria rhynchaena (assembly GCA_008271625.1). Lineage (NCBI taxonomy): Eukaryota > Metazoa > Mollusca > Bivalvia > Venerida > Mactridae > Lutraria > Lutraria rhynchaena. Next base: position 9,215,701 of record VIBL01000001.1, on the reverse strand, counting down.
ATTTACAATGATTGTTATCTCAGTTTTTTTATAAACTGAAGATTTATCTTGCTGGAAACAACTCCCACCAATGGTTTATGGTACAAGTACTGCCAAATCAGCTTGTTTGGTTTGTGGATATAAAACTGGACTTTAGCCTAGTTTTTATTCTTAAGCATCTCATTAGTTGTTTCTGAATCATGCTTTGATATTAACCAATGATAATGGTGGTTGTTAAAATAGATTTTATATCAGTCTTGAACTCAAGCTTCTGATTGGTTGCTTCCTAATAATACTGCAAAACTGATCAATGTTAACTGTGGCCATTATAATGGAATTTTCATCACCCGTATTAATTTCAACTCAAGCATCAATAATCATCTATAATCATTTTATCTTAAATATTTGATTATCATGAAAAAAGTCAAGTTTTAACTCATTGCCAATTAATTCCGCATTTCCCCGCATCTGAAGCAGATGGTTTTTGAAAACATTGTGGCAAAAGAAGCCATTGCTTGCCGAAGGGTTAAAGTTAAATGTTGAAATCATAGAGTGTGTCTTTGAAGTTCCAAATATGAGAGTAATAGAATTGAGCTAAGCTTTTGAAAAATATGCTGCAGTTGTCACAATAATTATTCAACTCGCTTGGTTGTATAAAAGCAGTTACATTAGTTATGTATCAGGTCTGGTAATTTTACTGATAAATTTAACTGTTTATTTCCCCTATCCTACGACATGAGTAAATATGTGATAATCAATGTTTTTTCTCCCCTGCTCATTCAAGATAAATGTGTAGAGATATGATTTATATGCTGTGACAAGTTGGTTCAATCCTACTTTATCATAAATTCATACGCCTACCTAAGATAAAAAAAACAGACCTGTTCAGATTTCTGAAGTATTGTCTTTAATGTGTATCTCACCTAATCGGATATTTGCCTGAGTTGTTATACATTTTATACATTAAACAATGGGCTGAAAATAACTATGATTGTACAGTAAAACCTTCAACGTATGACCACCTTTAGGACCAAATGAATCGGTCATAATATCTAGGTGGTCTCATTATCAAGTTCGAATGTAGATGATGTATTGAAAACATGTCCAAAGTATGAATGGTTGTAATGATGAGATTGTTGTGATGTTGAGGTGGTCGCTAAATGAGGTTTTACTATAAACTGTGTAAAATACAGAGGAGTTGAAATACGTGTACAGTCAATCAACTATGATTGAATTCACTGTGCAGAGAATTCATTGAGTCTTCTCAGTATTATGTATACGAACTAACCTGTCTTTTAAGACCACCCTTGTTAGTAGTGGTCTTAAGTGGAGGAAGATTTATTTAAAAGTTTAGATATGAAATGTAACTAAATAACTGATGTGGTTTTGAGAAATATGTGAAACTTGTGCCGGAATTTCCGTCTTTTTTGACGATCCAGGCCACACTGATTTTTATTGTTCAAATAAGGTTAAGTTTTCCAGTCTTTGAAAATTGTCAGCTTTCACTGTTGAACATGTGGTTGCTGGTTTATTATGAGAAAAAGCTTTGCACTTAGTTTAGTTTATTTAAATCAAATATTTTCACTGAAAGTATAGTTGGCTTTGATTTGGGTACTCAGTAGAATGGATTGATTGGACTTTGCGGACACTGTTTTAAATGTACAATGTATAAAACAGTTTTTATACTGGTGAACTTTGTCCTAACTGTTAATAGGTATATGTATTACTCCCTTGGGGAAATTATTTAGTAAGATCAAACAATTCAAAGGCAAGGAATGACAAACCACTGTACAGGTATTGGACCTCAACAAAATTTGAAGTACAGTTGAACCTGAGTTTTCTCCCTGAAGTGGCCTCAGTTCAAAGTTTTGATATAGTAGCGAAATACAAATCTGTCTAATGTTGAAAAAATAGGCCAGATTTCCAAAATGTACGCTGAAGTGTTACTGAGAAACATTTAACAGGACCAGTCCTTCATTGTTTTCCATGAGAAATCAAGGGGTTAATGTTTTAGAGGCATTCAAATTTTTTTGCTCTTACAGCAGTTTTAAGCATTCTCATGTTATCTTACACTTTTTTGATATCAAATTTTCATATTTTATACTCCTGAGTATATGTCTGAGTCAAAGTTTTGTTTATTTTGTAGATGACAAGACCCGGTGTATTGTCACGTAAGGAGAGAACAGCCATGAGAAATTTTGTCGGAAGTGTTGTCTCAAATATCGTGCCGGAGTATATGAAAGAGGACTTTCTTGAGCATTACACCTGCTGTCCACCACCTATTTTTATGGTTTTTATTAGTATCCTTGAGGTAAATGTTGCCATGGTTACAATGATGGGCAGAGGTTAACAATTTCAAGTGTTACCTACATGTATAAGTTTTCATGTTGGATTTTGAATTAGGAGTTTGTTATTTTGAATATCACATAAATCTTTGTATTTTGTTGATGCAACTATAATCAGTTTGCTAATAGCTGATCCAGAATACTAGAAAACATTGTATAATTTACTACAAAATCATTCTAATATTTAAACCAACTGATTTGCTTTCTTAATTCTAGCTGATCACTTTTATTACGTTCAATACTTACCTTGTTAGTTTTACTTATGCATTAAATTACCATGCTCTTCAAAATTAAAAATTGATCAGCACTTTTGGAAATGAAAGTATGATCATGAAGCATAAATCATTTTCTGGGTTTTGAAAATAATGCATTTCAACGAATCGACTGCTTTTAGCAAAAGGAACATTCATTAAGGAACATATGACTATATTTTTTTCAGATTATAGTATTTATTATATATGCAATGGAACTTAAGGACACTGATGATCCTGTCACTGCCACATCAGGTGTGCCCCTATACAGCCCTTTTATATACAGACCTAGTCGTCGATATGAGGCTTGGAGATACTTCACATATTTAGTCATCCATCAGGGGTAGGTAACGCTTTTAAGTGTTTGGAAGTTGATAAGAAACCTCAGTTAAAATCCTTAGATATTTCTTTAATTGGGCTGGTTGGTAGTACCAAACCAACATTTTTTTTTAAAGATGACCTATCTCAATTTTATTACCTCAATATTTCCTCAAACAAGGTCTACTTTTGTTCTGTTTAAGATGGGGCCTCTGTGGTTGAGTGGTTATAACTTGTAATCACTAACACATCAGCACTGTGAGTTTGAATTCCTCCGGGGACCGAATTTCACATATGAGGAAGCTGTCCAGCTAGCTTGTGGAAAGTCAATGGTTCTACCCAGGTGTAAGCCTGGGTTCTTTCTCCTCTGTTAACCCTTTGCCTCATAATGCCACATTTCCCCACATCTGAAGCAGACGACGTTGGAAAGCATTGTCATAAAACATTTCATTGCTCGTAACAAACACTAGTTTCTTTTGCCACGATGTTTTCCATTCTTTCAGGGAGAAATAATCCAATTTTCTTAGATAAATTGATGTTTTGTATATTTGATTTGAATTTAGAAGTCCAAAACATGATTATGAGGCAAAGGGTTAAACCTGGAAAGTCACCATATGGCCCTCGCTATTGTTGTGATGTTAAAATTCCAGTGTTTTATTGAGTTATTGTTTTATTGTCCAGCTATCTAAAACTTCTTTTACAGATACATGCATCTTGTTGGAAATTTGATTTTCCAATTGTTACTTGGTCTTCCGCTGGAAATTGTCCATAAGTGGTGGAGAGTGCTCATTGTATACTTCTGTGGAGTTATTGCAGGTTAGTACATTGTGCTGTTTTGGTCTTACCGATTCAGAGGTCATCACATTCAGTAAAACCATGTGAAACACATGCCAACAGTATTAGGTTGATAATAATATGATCTGATTTGAATTACGCTCCAACTTCTAGTGGGTATTGAGACACATTTACGGCTGTAAATCAAGGATCTTGACTTTGATGATAAAAAACATGGAATATTGCAGCTGTTTTGGCATTTATTATTTGTTAATGTTTTAAGCAAGGTGTTTGCCTGGTCCTATTCTTCATATTGGAGGCTATATACCAAACTTATGTTGTAGACTTTATGTAACAAGATGTCTATGAAGTTTGTTTCATCACCAATATGAGGCTAAATATAATGAATCATAATTTCAGGGTCCCTAGCTCACTCGCTTACAGATCATCATGTGGCCCTTGCAGGGGCTAGTGGAGGATGCTATGCTCTGATTGGTGCTCATCTGGCCTCTGTTGTTGTGGTTAGTATTGAAACGCGCATTACTCTTTCGTTATTTAATACACTTATGAACTTCATTTGTGTCATTGTAATTATTTCTTCCATAACTTTCCTAAACCACTGTTGTCATAACCTGGCCATTAACATCATAAACATTACCTATCACTATATAATAATTGGCTTAGTAAACCTTTTAATCTTAATGAATGCATTAACATAATCAACATAGTTACTGACAGTATTAATTTCAACTTCATCTTTTTAATTAGGGCCATGGCCAGTAACATCATGGACATTAATATTGCTATCAAAAAGTAAAAATTGCTATCATAACTAGTGGCATGATAATTGAGATTTTTTCTTTAATTTAATATTAACTGTAATTATCATCTTATAATCAATCATCATTTTAATCATTAGTGATGCTGTTATTTTTGAACTTGATATTGTAATTACAGAATTGGTCAGAGATGAACCATGAATGTTGTGAAGGGAATCCTATCAGATTCTTACTGAGCGCTCCTGTTAGACTGACCATCCTGTTACTTTTAGGTCTGTTTCTACTTTTGTATGTTTTTTTTAATGAGAAATATATTAGCAATCAAAGGTTATGTATGTTTGTATCGGGTTTAAGGTCACTTATCAACAATATTTAAGTTGCATATTACAGACTGTTCACCTGAGCTGTGCTCCTGGAAACCTTCCTATGTGAAGCTAACTGTTTTGTTTACGTTCATTTTGTAAACTACTGCCGTCTTACAACACCATGTATGATTCACAGATTGTAGACAAAAGACTTATGAAACCATATATCTGATATATCTGCAGTCACATTATCATTGAGAAAAAATTAACCTTGTGTAGGTCTTCACTGTTAACTGTCTGGTGCAGCTTGGTTAAGACTTGAGGTAATAGCTCCATGGCTGACCTGACAGAAAATGGGAGGGGTTTAGCTTGAACTTGTAGTCCACTTTGATATTTCATTGATATTACTAGTAGTATATGTATGTTGTTATTTTATATACACAGCTGGATTAGATACTGCCAATGCTGTATACAGAAGATTTTTCGACCCTGCTGGTGGAAATATTGGAATAACTGCTCATATGGGAGGCTTGATTGCCGGTAAGTCTGGTATTTATGTTGTGTTGTGATAGCATAGTCTGTAGAACATGGTTATTACAAATTTCTGGGGACCAGAATAATTTCTTAATCATATCAGTGTTTCATTTTGCTGTGCGTCCCACGTCCCGGATGCATAGATTTCGCTCGGGACGCAGATTTTGAAAATGTGCGTCCCTGGGACCCATACATTTTGGATTCAAAATGAAACACTGATCATATCCATATTTCACTATATCCATGACAATCAAATAAAAGAAGATGTGTTCAGGGAAAAATAAATTCTTCAGTTATCAGATTCTTCACTATATCTGAGTTCACTATAACTGTGTTTTACTGTATATAACATTTTATTTTATCCATATTCAACCATGCAGAATTTCATTGTTGTATATTTGTAACTTACAAGTTATGTTACCTGCAGAAAATGAAGTATAAGTACATGTTAATTTTACTATTATCATAATTATTGTTAATATCATTATTACTATTGTTGTACAATAGCACTGATTGAGAACACTTTGGTGTGTCATCTTTTACTGCATCGTTTAAGGCCTGATTATCTTTCTCTTTGACAGCTCATATGTTGTAATATAAGAGACCAGAACATCCCATTGGTGGTAATTTATAGATTTGTACAATAATCCAGGAATGATAACTACATGTGTAATTATATTAAGGATATGTATAAATATGTTTATGATTGTTATTATCATTATTATTATAATTGTATTTGTTATTGTTGTTTGTATTACATTATTATTATAGGATTATTTCTTGGTATTGCGGTTATGAAGAACATTAATGAGAAGCCGTGGGAGAAGACTGTAGGATGGGTGACGCTCGCTGCATTTCTTGTTTTCGTGTCATTCTCTATATTCTTCAATGGACTGTATCAAGGTTACCCGGAAACAGACTGGTCTGCGTGTTGTTCTTAGACTGGTTGTGATTTTATGAGTGAAGTTTGAGACCACCATTTGTGAAAAGCCTCACACATTTTTATAGAATTTTATACATTAACAAGAGTTATGACCATTTTGAAAATATATTTTGGAAATGAATAATTTTTTAGGGAATGCCATTTTCTTTTATTAGGCACAATATGTAAGTAATATGCAAATGTTATGCAAATGAGATGCAAACTACAGTGACCTCAAAGGCTTGAATATTTTGTTTTGTGGAAAAAAATATTCTGATGTTTTTGTGCTTTTGTTTTTACACATGCTCTGTTATTATGTTTTGTTTTTTTAATTTTGATGAAAGGGTTTATCTAATATATGGCATTAACTTTCTTTTGTTTTTCAAAAAGAAAATTCAGAAAATAATGCTGTACATTGTGTATTTTTATAAAACTAGTTGATTTTTATCTAATATAGCTGTTGTATAGTTTAACATAATTTATTGAGAAATTTGCATGCTTATAAGTTTTGTTTTAACTCATATTTACTTTTTTACAGATTTTTATCAATATCAATCTTGCATTTTTAATGTACAATGTATGCACATGTATGTGGCCATGTTATTTTTCGCGTGAGAACTTATCAACAATATATGCTTAGACCAGTCATGGTTTGGTTTGCTGTTTGTTATGAAGATAATCACGATACGTGTCCCAACAAATTTTATTTAAATATGAGAATCAGTTTGTCCCATTTGGATGATCTCCGTCCTTATGTTCTGTTTGCCCACCTTAATTATGTGAAGTACTGATTTCCATTATTATGTATACATGTACCTTGCAATAATGTTTATTTTACATGGTATATACTATGAACTATTTACCTTAATGGCACCTCTTGATAGTCCTGAACAGTAAAAATTAAATTTGATTTCTCAAAGTGATACGGGTGTAATTATATGATTTAGACAAGTTTAAATCTAGTTTTAGATGTTGAACACCAAAATTCTTTGACTTCTATTGATGATCATTATTTTTTTAAAAAATAAGATTTTTGTAATAAAAAACAGTTTCTCACTCACTAAGAAAAAATTCTAGTATTCCAGTATGTGTAATATGATTTGGAAAATCAGGTCTATCTCATTCAAAGCTAGAAAAATTTAGCGAGAGTGTGAATTATGATTTTTTTTTACCTTAAATTTTCATAATGACGCACCACTGTGCCTTTCTCCCCACCTGTATGCTCTAGGTCTGTCTGTCTGTTTTTCTATCAATCTATTTTCATTATTTCTTTTTACAATTCAGTTTGATTGAATTCCTGAATCACACACATGTTCACCAGTGTAACAATGCTTACGACCTTATAAGAGACCTGAAGGTCGCACTGTCGTAAAAGGTTGCTGTTTTGTAATTTGATGTCTTTGACCCAACTTTAATTGAACAATTGGAATCAGCTTGCTTACACTGGCTTGTTTCACTACAATGACAGAAGTCAGGGTCATCACTATGGTGATTGTTAAATATAAATGTGGTTTGGGGATCAGTAAGGCGTCATACTGTGTCACTTTGTCTTCCTTGCAATGCTCAATTGTTGAAAATAATAGTTTTAATTTTGTATTTATGTACATACTAAATTTGTAATCTTGCCTTTTAATTCTTTTTTTGTAATATCCTTTCTGTAGATCAATAAGAGATTTGTGCAATTTCTATGTTAATGTATATACATGTATTTCAAAGTAGAATGTTGTCAATGTTGTTTAGTTTCTGTGGAATTTAGTTCCTGATTGTTCAGAACATTTCTTGATCTCTGCCACAATCAAATAGCCTGTCCCTGTAAAGGCTGGTAATTTGTCTTCAGTTATTAATATTGAAGTTATTTTACCACATCTTAATGGTTCATTTGTGTGGGCGTGAGGTTGGGAACTTTGGGATAGGATAGTCTTTACAGGTTGTGAACTTTTTAGTACATGTATTACCGTGTTATCATTGGACTCAATTTTTGTGGTTTTTATGTCAGACTAAGTGTCTGTGAAGGATTTGGTGCTTTTTTGTACAACACACTCGTGTGAAACCAAGGTTTCTATAGTCCATATTTAGTGTATAGAGGTAATTTTCTGTTTAACCCTTTGCCTCATAATACCGCATATCCCCGCATCCGAAGTAGACGACTTTTGAAAACATTGTGGCAAAAGAATCCATTGTTTGTAATGAGTAATGACTTCTATTGCCACAATATTTTCCACTCTGTCAGAGAGAAATAACCCAATTTTCTCGAATAAATTGATGTTAGTATATTAGCTTTGAATTTTGAAAGCATCCCGAATATGCTTATAAGGCAAAGCGTTAAACTTAGTGATTTTTCTTATGTTGTTTTGTCTTTTCCCTCTCATGACTGTAGCATCCTTATAACACTGTGTTAGCTGAACATATGCTTTCTTGAAGACTGATTTCAAACCTAGGGTACATTTTATTGAAACACTATAGCAAAGATAGCTATCAAGTAGAATTAAACTTGACCATCCCTTATTTGCATGGCGATATAAATGGCATTTTCTGACATTTTTCTCATGGCTAAATGGCTTTATCTTGTGAAGGTAAAGGTGGTGTTTTTTGGATGGTTTGAAAATTTAAATAGTGAATTATTATTGTTGTTCAGTGTTTGTTTTATTTATCATTCCAAGTATTTATTATTTTTATTTGTTATCTTATGTCTTCATGTTGGCCTTTATAATTTGTTATTTACATGCAATGTAGAATTTTATCAGAAAAAAATGAGTTGTTTTTATCTTTATACTTAAACAGTAATTCTGTTTAAATCTTGACTTTGCTATTTTGCTATGCAAGTCGTTTTCATGATTTTTGTATGAAATTTTTATTAGCACATAGATTTGGAGTAGAGTCACCTTTTCTGAAATGTATGCAAACGTAACACTGCTGTTTTCCCTTGATAAAAATTATATTACAGTCAAACCCATGTTTTCTTCGAAAAACCATTATTAATCATTTAGAACAACTGGCCTCCATATGAAGGCCATTGGTCAAGTCAATAAAGGCCACATTTATCTTTCCCAAGCATTTGGCCTTTGTTCACAGGTTTAATTGTACTCCTTAATATATGAAAGTCACAGCTTAATACTGGAGGAATAATGAGCTTGTTTGCAAAAAACTAAAATGGGAGCTTTTTTGTCTTTGTATATCTAAAATGCTATAATGAAGGGGTAAATATAAATTATGCCACTGTTGCTAGAGAATTTTTTTATAAAATGTTTGTATCTTTATAATAGCTTGTATTTGTACTTAAAATGTAGTTACAATGAGTTGATTAATTAGTTCAGCATTTTATGTAATAGTTCAAAATAACATTTATATTCACTTTTAATGTTTTTTATTCAATATTATGCAATAAAATTGAAATGTATTCTTAACAAAGTCTGCTCGTTTTTATCCACAAATTAACGCAGCAGTCAATCTGTCACCGTGTGATGCTTCTTATAAATATATGATAGTATTCCAGATTTGTTAAATTACGTACAATATGGTGTCTATTTTATGTAATTATTCATTAATGTTTATTCCAACTGAGACCATAATGGTCTCAGATTCATAGAATTTTTTTTTCACTGGGTTTAACAGCAGTCGTTTTTCAAGTTTTTCAATTATATACAGCGGCCAGTTCACCTAACCAGTTTTCTTGGAATGTATACTAACCAGTGCTAACTTTATTTTTTAAAAAAAAAATCCAGAAAAAAATAGAACTTTGAAATAAAAAAGGTTATAGCTATAGTTTGTCTCCCACCCTGGGCAGCCTTTGGTGATTGAAAATTGAAAGCATGTTTCTATGCAAAAGATATTACAAATTAAAATGCAGTTTACACATCATTTATTTTCCATTACACATATATAAATACATCACTAGGAGAAAATCTAGAAATTGATGCTTTGTTAGAATACAATCTGAAATGGGCAGACACATTCAGAAAGCAGAAAACTGAACTAGCTGTCAGGGGTGTAGCCAGTTTTTAATGAATGTTATGCACATAAAGGGGTGGGTGCGGGGGAGTTAATCCCTCCTGTTGCTAGGAGTCTGGGAATTTTTTTTTTCAATTAGAACTAAAATGTTGAGCTATGAGGTGTAGTTGGCTGGACTAGGGGGCACTGAATGTAACTTATTTGAACCATGTATTTTATTTCAAAGCACCATTATTAGATCTAGTTAAGGTCTTTCAACTTGGATGCCATTTTTTGGCCATATTTATGTTTTTACTTTTCAAATTTATGTACGTACATGCTTATTGCTGGCTGTGCCCCTGGCTTTCCAACCCAACTCAGGTTCATCTTTGATCTCTAAAATTTGTATTATTTGTTTAAGAAGTGGAAAGAACCTAATGCTACAAACAGTCACCATGGTGAGTATTATCACTTGAATATCCCAGTATGTGAAATATATTTACACCAAAAATACAAAATCAAATTGTGAAATTTCTGTGTGAAAACCACACAGGTGATGTTCTTGGACATGTTGTGATCTCTAAGGGTGTTCTTGGATACCGAGAATGATCTTAAACAATGGCCAGGACCCGACCCTACCTGACAATACAATGTACATCATACAGGTATGTGTCTGGTCCCTGAGGCTCGAACTGAACAGGCAATCTCTCTTATCATACCAGACCTCCATATGTGGGCTCTCTTATCTGTCGTCACCTTGCAAACTGTTCTTTCTACCTTTTTCTTTCAAATATTCTACTTTATCTTACCCAATCGTGTAAGTTGTTTCCAATTATTATGATCAATCATTTAAATACATCATTCGCGAAGAGAAACGGTCACATGTATTTCTAAATAGGAAATTAAAAGCAATTCCTAACTCGGAAATGATGCAAAATAAAATAAATTGAAAAATAAAAAGTAGACTCCAGGGCCGTGGAATTCGGACCCAAAATTAAGCGACAATTTTTGTCGAAATTTTAATGAATTTCACATTGTCCAAAAACATATTTTTTGATAAGATACATTAAATATTTTTACATTTTCTGAAAGCTGAGAGCTCCATATGTAATTTGATACATATTTTATAAAAGAAAAAAAACTATTGAAAATTAAAAAAAAAAACCCTATGGCCATGAAATCAATTATTTTTTCTTATATCCGGGCGCTAGACCCGGGGAATACACATTTCAAGGGCTCTTTAAACTGGTACCCGTTGGCTCTGGTTTTACCTTTGGTGCACTGTAACATGGAACGGGGACCTGTTAGCATATGTGGCAAAATAACTCACAAATCTGATAAAACACACAAAACTAAGTAAAATTTATCTAATTGTGATACAAAATTTGTTATAAATACAATGATAATGAATAGAAATGATTGTAATTGTATTTACATAGATTGTAATTTAGCGGTGTTTAACCTGTCGTCGACGCGCATGACTAAAAGATCGTGCAGATTTGAATTTTTACGCGCACCTGCATGAAGTTGTGAAGATGGTCGTGTCTAGAAAATCTAAACCAGACTAAATTTGGATGATTGTTGGCAATTAGTTCTGAAAAATCATCGTTTTACGTGCCTCAAGTCTTCAGTGTTCTATTTTGTATTCCAAGACAACAGAATTTGATTCGTTTGGGTGTTGTAGGAGACTGTTTTTGTGATTTCAGCTGAGCCTGAGGTTGGAAAACTCAACTCACGGACGGACAATTTCAGGTAAGTTTTTCTTCTGCATTGTAGATGGGGACAAGTTGCTGCTTTATCGTCACCTCAGCACGACAAGGTTGTATTTGCATAAAAAAATCATATTCTTTCCATTTAATTGGTGCAGCTAGTTTTTATCTTGTTTTACTGAGTGAAGTAACAACATGATCAGCCTCAGGGCTTTTTTTTCCTTCTATTGCAGGGACCTCTCTGGAAAAATCTTTAAAATCATAGTGTTCCCATAAAATTCAGTTTACATCAATTTTTTCTTCCCTGTCTGCAAAAATACTGTTTTTTTTTTCAAATTTAAGAAAAGGGTCATTCCCCTTCCTGTGAAAAAAAGCCCTGAGATTATTGTATTAATACAAAAATAACAAAAAGATTCAAATTGTTATGGAAAAAAAACTTACGATCTCCTCAATTTGACATCTTTACTTGAAATAAATCATAAATATCATAAATTCTAAAGAAAATGTACCTGTTTCACTTTTTGACACAAATATCTTTGAAGAAGGCAGCCATTGCTTAAATATATTGTTTAATAATTTCTTGCTGATAGTTTGGTTTATGATTTTTAAATTATTACAGTAATTATTAGACATTTCATCTAATGTAATGGTTTCAACATAAAAACGAATTTCTGAAGTAGATTTACAAACTAATGACAATAAATTGTGTTCGTAGCTTCAAGTAGCAACCCCAGCTGAATTTTCATCTTTAATAAATTTCATTTGAAGTGGCACAGTGTGAAAGGCCCATGATTGCCATTCATGGAACAGTTTATTTTTTTTCAAATATCTTGAAAAATAAAAAGTTATGAAGAATCAAAGTTTGCATTTTACTTAAAGTTTAAGTAATTAACATTTATATAAAGACTTAAATTTTTCTAAATAATAAAATACATTAAAATTATATTATCTATTATTGTTTATTTCATTTACAGAAGCATTTTAAATGTGCTTATGTACAAGTTTCATTGGAAAAATATGTTGAAAAAGTATAAAATATACAAACAAATCAAGTCTCTGATAGTTTACCATTATGGCATCAAATATTTGATATTTTTCTCATAAGTCTTTATGATTTTCCCATCATCTTTTTTTAGAATATAAAATAAATTTCTTTTTATAGTGCTGTTAAACTGCTATTTTTGTGGTATGATTTAAGATACACCAAAGTACTTTTGCATGTTGTATTTTGAGATACGACCTGGTTGCACCAAACAATTTAAACAATTTGAGATACAACCCTTGGACAATTGTTGTTTTGTACAGGTTCAAATTAATAATAAATATATTGTTATATCAAATGTATTTAAGTAAATAAATCTTTTTCTACAAAAGTCAGTTTTTAAAAAAAAGTTAGATACCAGGGCTCTTGATCTCCCGAATTTGGGGCCAAAATTTGTCCTGATTCCCCAACCTCTGGAATTTACTTTTTTCCCCTATTTTTGGTAAAAATTCCCCCACCTATTATATAGATTAGGCTTTCAAAACTCCCCCTTGAACTGAAAATGTAGAAAAATTCCCCCCCCTCCCAAGGCTCTGGCCCCAGTCCCCCAAAAAAGAGAGAGAGAGCCCTGGATACAACCTTGTTGCACTGAGGTGATGACTTGTCATTTTTAAATGCATCACGAAAAAATGGCTAAATGGGATTGTTGTACATTGCCAAAAGAAAGGCCCATTTGCTTCTTAGGTAAAAGTGTGCACGAGAAGACCAGGTGGGATGACAGAAAAGTCTGTACTGGTCTCAGATGCATTTCGTGTTCATCAGACCCCAGTTGTGAAGATGATGTCAGTGGTGGATTGTAAGACAACACTTGCCATCATCCTGGGTGGAACAAGACTTTGGGTTTACAACTCCTAGATGTGTCCATCAATGGGCCAATGAAGGGTATCCTTCTACGGAAATGGACTAAGTGGTGTGCGGACACCCAACCTGCATACAGGTCCAGTTGCAGAATTCAAAAACCCGTGCTAGATGAGATCAGCCAATGGATGGTTTACAACTGCAGTGTTCCCATTCACGTAAAATCTTGCGTAAATCCCGCAATAAAATCGGAAATCATGTGACACATTTTGATCTGGTGCGAGATCGTACGTGTATGAATATGTTTAGGGACGAATCGCCGATTTTCTGGAAACACCCATTACGATGTATGCAAATACATATATTTTTAAAAAAAAATGTTCATACCCCCAAAAATAATTTTCTTACCCCCAGATTTCAGACCTAAGGGGTAAGCGTACCCCCAATTTCAGAAGTGAGTGGGAACACTGCAACTGGGATGAATTGGACATGGCCATCATTGTTAAAGCCTTTATAAAATGTTGTATTTTCAACAATCTTTATGGCACCTAAGACGACATACTGTACAAGGAATTGTCACTGCAGCGGAGATCTGCGACTGTGGTCTAGTGGTTAGCGCTGGATTTGTAACCTCACAATCCGGGTTCAGACCCAGTCGCAGCAGGTCAAACCCTTCTATGAAATTTGACAGAAATGTTGATTTTCCTCCATACCTGGAGAAGTTGTCAACTCCTTATGGAAGGGTAAGTTAGTACTGGTTAGTATACAGTCCAGGAAAACTGGTTAGGTGAAGTGGCAACTGTAATTGAAAAATTATTTAAAAAACGGCCTTTAACCAAACCAAAGGAGCAGGGATCTGTGTTCCACATTCTTCCATTTAGCTTTCATTTGGCCCTTAAAATGGCATGTTGACTCCTGGAGTTAGCTTGTGACTCTTGAGAATTCATACCAAAGGGTCAAGTCTGCTGTTGAAATAGGAAATTTTGTTGACTGTTCAAATTATATTGGCCAATGGTCATTTTTGTCCCTTAACTTTGTACATCTTAGTGTCATGATAATGATGATGATGATAATGATGAAGACTGTATCAGTGATGCATATTAGGTCATCCTTAAACAAATTATGTTTGCTGTAATGCGACAGACTTATAAAAATCACTGTGACTCAATAATAATAATTGCTGTCCGCGATTTTTGTCTTTCCGCGCATTAAATTTTAGGTGGTTCTCCTTGGTTGTGTTCTTACAACAAAATCCATGTTTTGTGTGATTTTGATAAGATTTTAAGGTACGTGTTTATCACAGTAACTATTAATTCAAGCCAAGGCATATACATTGAATCATTTCAGTCAAAAGTTTGTATTCTTTGAAGCTCATTCAGGTATTCAGATTTTTGGTGTGGATGTTTCAACAACTCTTTAAAAAATACCTACCTACCTACCTACCTGCTGAAAAAATGTTGGGTGGTCAATGAACACTCACCTATGATTAGGCAATCAGTGTTTCTTAGGTCACATCATCAACATCATTGAAATATGCATTCTCTTGTATGGAGCATGTAATTTTAGCTACTTCAAAGTTTTCAACCAATTTCTATTGTATCTCCATTAAAACAAAAGAATATCCTTTGCCAGCTTGGCCTAAAATCAACAGATTTGGATTGTCAAAGCTAGATCAACTGCCTTTGCCTGTTCAGCATACATTTCAGTTTTAAACTTTATGCTATGAAATATATAAGTATTGATAATGACCAATCAGAAGGCTCGTTACTTGAGTGTCACATGGCCAGCAAGATGGTTGGTTGATTGTGGAGAGTTTTTGAGGACTGATTTATTCAAAATACAGTCCCTCATGAGCAAGTTTATGCTGACAATGGTACATTTACCAGTTACTTATGGTAATTTATCAGTACCCAGGGTACACACACATTTGTGAATTTGGAAATGAAACATTGAAATACAAGGGAACATAAATTTGAGAGAAGTAAAGCAGTCATTTCTGTCACTTTAAGAAATTAACCAATTTTTTTGTTTGTATATTTTTTTATAAATTTTACCTATTTTACTTTTTAGACGTATGACCCTACAGAGGGACTAACAAATTTATTTTTTTATTATTTTATATTTTTTAAGAATTTTACTTATTTTACTTTTTAGATTTTTGACCCTTCAGAGGGACCAGCAAATTTATTTTATTATTATTTTATATTTTTTATGAATCTTACTTATTTTACTTTTTAGACGTATGACCCTTCAGAGGGACTAGCACATTTAATTTGTTATTATTATTGTTTTATATTTGGTCATAACATAAACAATTTACATACATGTGGAAAGTCACTCGGTGATTAATTTTTTATAATAAACATTCATCTAGTATAAAAAAATGAAACAATTCTTACAATTTTAAATGGCAAACAGTATTTTTGTAAGAAAAACTTACTTTAAATGAATGAACACAGTACAATATATAGCACCAGGGTAGTACATGCAAAAAAGGAGTGCTGCTTACCTTCTCATATATGTACAATACAGAATAAAATCAGCTATTCACCAATGTTACCAATTTCTGGAAGGAACCATGTGACTAATATAGAATGAAACAAAGAACACAAAGTTACAAAAACCGGGAATAAGGAATAGTGCCTGATAATATTTTACAAAACAGAAATGTAATTAAAATGCCATTTTTAACACTAAATGGCAAGAATTTGTTCATTTTCTATTGACCTATGATGGTCAACTTATATATGTTGATGACAATATATATATATATAAAGTGCTAGGCTTAAATGACATCCAAGTATTTGGGTACTGGCAATATACAGATCCCAAATTTTGGAGTTTAAGTTTTAAGCTATGATGTGCAGTAAAGGATCGTTATGATGATCAGTGTATTGAAGAAAGCCACTGATGAAAGAAAATGAAAAAAAAATATTGGCACGTGTATATTTAGCCACATGTTTGTTGTCTTTCTCGGGAAGTGGGCACACTGTTTCTCTCATTGGTCAGATGGTGTACATGAGTTTTCAGTAGTTTAACATAAAGTGTCAATAAGAAAACTGTTTCAGTGTTCTACTTTTTGGATTTTGTTTCTGAAAATATATTAGTATGAAATTGCATGATGGATGAGCTTTGAAGCTTAGACCTTTGGATATTTAATCATAACAAGTCTCATAATCAGGTGTTTTTATTTTTTACTGCTGCTAGATTAACTAGATTGATTTCAATTCATTTGATCTTTGATTTCTGCACATTTTGTGCGACATACAAGTGAGTTTTTTAGTTCCTAAATGTCAAAAGAATTCTGACTTAAAAAAATTCAATGCCTGAGATAGGAATGGCACTTCTTTGTACTCCTCCTTGATGCTTGTATATGTACTGAGTAATTCAAACAGATCAAGTTCTGACACTAATCCTTCAGTAATTGTTCACTGTATAATGTAGAACAAACTATAAATGATTTCGTTTCATTTCGAATCTGAATAAGGGATGTATTTTATAAGGTTTGTGTAATCAACAATTTCAATATCTGTCATGTACTTAATAATAAAAATAAGTATTCCAAATTACTTATGTTGATATTAGATAAGTTGATTTTCCAAAATAATGACGTGTGTGTATCTTGGTGTACTGATGTACATATATTGTGTGTGTAATTGTTATTTCTTAGAATTGTAAAAGACAAGCTTTTGTTTGCCAATGCCATCTGGCCATGCCACTCTATCTTGAGTTAGGCTACTTCAAACATAATGATTTGTTATAATTGTAAGCATGACTACAATAATGTCCAGTACCTTGCTTCCATACAAGGGTGCATAAAGTCTGTCGAGTTTGGCACAAAACTACAAATCACTTCATTGAATGATTCTAATGACAATGTCTGTTCAGAAGGTGACAGCAAGTGCTGATTTAGAGGGGGCAGAGCCCCCCCCCCCAAAAAAAAATCCTGTTGTATCCACCCATTCTTGACTTATTACTTGAAAACATATGATAAAATATTCTCAAAAAGAAACAACATGTGATATAATTTAGTGGTTAAACAATAAATTGCAGGCCACTATTTTGTACAGATAAAGGGCATGTAGTTCTTACTTTGTATGGGGATATGAATATTTTTTATTTTCAAATTTCGGTTCTCAAAAAATTCATGTATGAAACTATCATACTTTTTTGCAAAGAAAATTTTCAAAACGCATCATATTCAGTGTCTGGTTGGTACCAATGTAGTATGCATTGCTGATCATCATCATCATCATCATCATTAACATCATGTGGAACATCAGATCCCTACTTCTACCAGAATTTCTCGTACAGTATGTTGTCTTCAGTTCCATCAAGGTTGTAAGATATACAGTTATTACGAGCATCACTATCACAAACACCCGACTTATCTCAAGGAGACTTTGAAGTCCTGTCAATTTTTGTTCTTAGTTTCCATGGTTATGATGAGCATCAGTATCTCAATGTCTGGAGCATGAATGATGATCCCATGACTTAACTATTATTGTTAATTACTTAATCTCGAGAAGTGTCATGTTGGATCAAGTTGGCATTAAATACACTGGTGTTAACATGTCAATGAGTGCAAGTTACACCATAAAAGAACAGAATTTAATTCAAATACTTTATCATTTGGTGCAAGTTTGCTGTCATTATATTTCTATTATCAAAAGCTTTTGTTTAAAAATTATGCAAATTTAATTATAAGAAATAGAACCATAAGCATTATGTTAATGTGGTAAATACCTTTCTAATTAATTTCATGTGTATTTGCTTACCATTTTTGATAATGCATACTTGGCTCAACAAAGTAACTTTCACAATGCACAACTAAAACATTTCACTGCACGGAAGTAACATAATTTTCAGACGTGACATAGTACTGTTAAAAACACAAATATATTCATGAATAGAAAACTGTATTTAATCAGTCAGCTTAATATATTTAACCAATCAACAAACTTCTCTGACTTCATAGAGCACATTTTACATAATCATTTATAATATTATGTAAATGTGCATGTTCAGGCACACAACACAATACTTTAAACCAACAAACAAATGGCTCATCTGGAGCATTTAGTATGTTCCAATAGCTCCTTGAGACAATGAGGATTTACTGTACAACATTTCATGAAGACTTTAACAATTATGGCTGTGTCCATTTCATCAAAGGCATCGATCATCCATCTTGTCTAGCTCTTAGCTTTATGAATTCTGCCTCTGGAGATGTGTGTATGTTGGCTGTCCACACACCATTCGTCCATTTCCGCTGAAGGATGCTTTTCATCGGCCTATTGATGGATACATCTAGGAGTTGTGAACCCAAAGTCATTCCACCTAGGATGGTAGCCAGTGTTGTCTAACAATCCTCCACTGACATCATCTTCACAGCTGGGGAGTGATGAACACAGAATGCATCTGAGACCAGTACAGACTTCTTCTGCCATCCTGCTTGGTCTTCTCACTCACACTGTCTAGACCCAGTTAAATACAAGAGTCTGGTCCATCCCATCTTTCTCATGGTACAACAATTCCTTTGGCCATTTCACTGTTTTGGGCAGCGTCATCCTTTTGAAAATGACATGTGGCCGTGGCTTGCCCCTTTTCCACAAATTTGTAGTGTTAAAAAATATTTTTTCACAAGTCAATTAGTATTATACTTCTATGAATGAAACAATGTTTTATTAGCTCACCTGAGCACGTAGTGCTCGGTGAGCTATAGTGATCAGTCAGTCTACTCCTGTGTCTGAAGTCTGCACTTTTGAGCGAATCTTCATCAGACCAGGTCAGAATGTTCGTCTCAATGATATTTTGGACAAGTTCGAACATGGGTCATCTGGGGCCAAAAACTAGGTCACCAGGTCAAATAGAATGGAAATTTTGTTAACACCTTGGAAGTCACAGTTTGATTGGATCTTCATGAAACTTTGTCAGTATGTTTATATTAATGATCTTGTAAAATGTGTGAATATGGGTCATCTCCGGTCAAAAAAAGGTTTATGCACCCAAAAACCTTGTTAATGCTCTAGGTCACAATTTTGATTGAATCTTCATCAAACTTTGTCAGAATGTATGTTTAATAATACTTTGGACAAGCTTGAATATGGGTCATCCAGGGTAAAAAACTAGGTCACCAGGTCAAATCATTGCAAAACCTTGTTAACCCTCTAGAGGTTACAGTTTTGATTAAATCATGAAACTTTGTTGGATTGTTTGTCTTTGTCATATCTTGAACAAGCTTGAACACAGGTCAACTGGGGTCAAACACTAGGTCACTAGGTCAAATCACTGGAAAACCTTGTTAATCCTGTAGAGGTCACAGTTTTGATTGGATCTTTACCAAATCCTGTCAAAATGCTTGTCTTAATGATACCTGGGACGGGTTTGAACATGGGTCATCTGGGGTCAAAAACCAGGACCCCTGGTCGAATCATTGGAATACCTTGTTAACCCTCTAGAAGTCACAGTTTTGATTGGAGGTTTACTAAACCTTATAAAAATGATTGTCCTATTGATATGTTGGTTATGATTGAACAGGGTCATCTAGGTCAAAAACTAGGTCACCAGGACAAATCATTGAAAAACCTTGTTAACCCTCCAGAGTTTGCAGTTTTAATTGGATCTTCACCAAACCTTGTCATAATGGTCGTCTTAATGATATCTTGGTTAGGTCCGAACATGGGTCTTCGGGGGTCAAAAACTAGGTCGCCTGGTCAAATCACTGGAAAACCTTGTTAATCCTCTAGTGGCCACAGTATGAATTGGATCTTTCTTAAACTTTGTCAGAATGTTTGTATTAATGATGCCATGAACAGGCTTGAACATGAGTCAAGTCATGTTAAAAACTAGGTCGCCCGGTCAAATCACAGGAAAACCATAAATGTTGCAATCTTTGCTCAGGTTAGCGAAAAAGGGCCGTCTTGGCCCTCTTGTTTCAATAATTATGTATTCTGAAAATGGATTTTGTATTTATGATTGTTCTTTTATAAATTTGTTACCTTTACTGGTATATGAATTACCTTATTCATGATATCAGGTACAGATTTCACACTCAGTTGGGCTGCAAATTATTTTTATCATTTCTTTAATTATAAACACAATCAAAATGTTTCAAGTTTGCGCTTTTTATGCAGTAAAAGTACTGTATTACATGTTAAAACATCAACAAGCCTATCAGAATCATTATACATCTTTATTGAGGAGTTTAACTCATACCTCAGAATAGATATTACTGTGCTTAAGCTTATTTTGAATTCCCCTTTTATACACTATGTTTATTGGTAACAGCCTTTAAAGTAAAATCTTTAATAGCAACCACCTCAATATTATGACCACTTTGTTATAATAACTCCTTATTTTCAGGCCAGCTTCCAATAACTTCCCTATAATTCAACTTGATATTTAGACCTTTTCATTATTATGACAGATTTTTCGGATCCTGAAGGTTATTTCATTATCAAGGTTTTGCTATAAATTTATTTTTCTAATGTGAATAAACACATGATTTATCATGTACATTATCAACCCCCTCTTTTTACATCCCTTGCTAGGACCTTCCCCAATATTACTTTTTGTTTCAAGGTGGCTGATTTTTTCCATTTAATTGGGTTAGAAGATCTTTTATTTCTCCTAACTTGAAACTATCTTTGGGAGGTTTAGTCACTGAATGTGCTGGGGCAGGTTTGTCTTTCTTTATAAAGCCAGACATTTCACTTTTCACTTTCCTACATTCCACCTTCAACCTAACATAATCAGAAATTGGTATTAGCACATCACCTTTAAAGTTTAAAAGTTGTTCCAAATCCTGGTAAAATACATTCCTCTACTGAGACTCATCATGTCTGTCTATGGCATTTAGCTTCAATAGCTGTTGAATAAATTTCCTATATCCTTGAACAATAAGTCAATAAAGCCTCAGATTCACCTTGTTGTGAGGTATGAAAATTCTTCAAGATTAATTCTGGAAATTCAGTATTACCAAATGTTGTCTTCAATTTCTTTAAAACCTCATTAAAGGACACACCAACTCCCATACACCGAAGAACATTGACGGCTTCCCCTTTCACAGATCTTCTTAAGCCTAGAAGAATCTGATCCTTCATAAAACAACCTTCTTTAAGCAAACATTTCACCTCAAAAATCCAAGTGTCAAAGGTGACTTCCTCTTTCCCATCTCACCATAGAATATAGAAATTCTGAGAATCTTTGGGGATGGGTTTGGATGATTAGTGTCTAAACTCTTCATATATATATAATTAACAAGACCCACAGTATCCTTGACTTTAGGAGGATTGTCCAAACCATTAAATGCATCCAGTGATAATTTTAGAAATCAAAATAATGAGTCCTCTTGACCCATGTATTTTAAAGCAGTGGGTCCCATGGAAGAGCTATGGATCTGGGTCATAGTAAAAAAGAAAACCAATGTGCACACCTTTTTGTGAAAGTGACAAAATTTCCTCTCTTAAACAACCAGTAAGTGGCATTATGTCGGAAATATTGTGTGATTCATGATTACACCTGTCTCATGGAACCACTGGTATCATGGAGGCAGAGTACTGTCAGACTAGATTTACTAATTCGTTATAATTTCTAGGCTCATATAACCAAATGCATCCACAGGGACCCTTATAAAGCGAAACATTGCATCCTCAGCTAATTTAATGCGTATAGTACACAGGATGCAGACCTAAAATTATCACTGTGCATCTAACAACTTCCTATCATCCTCAGATAACTTATCCTTAGTTGACAAGGTGTATGGTTTTTACCGTTCAATCAACAACCTACAATGATAAACAACCAAACTCCAAAACCACAAACTAGGCTTCTTTGTTCTCTCAACTGTTCTTCAAAATTGAACTATTATGTCTATTAACCATTGCAACTAAACTTTGGGTTGTAAGTGTAACTTTTTTTTTCATATTATTCAAGAACTATTCTTGAACCTAACTTACCTGGGCTTTTTTTCCTTCTATAGCATTGGCCGTTTATAGGCGTCTTCCCCTCAGGAAAATCCTTAAATTCATGCAGATTTCCCCTAAAAGTCAGTTTGCATGAATTTTTTTCTTCCCCTTTTGCAAAAATACTGTGTTATTTTCCCCTATCCATGAAAAAAAGCCCTGCTTACTTACACTATAATATTAATTAATATTAATTTACAAATGGTATTATGCAATATAAACAATTCAATACACAACATTGTTTCATCGAAGCATGTTGACTCACCAATACCAATGGACTAGACCACTGCACTATAAACACTTTTACACAATGTTCATCCTTGAAAGCATTGATGTTACACTTGTCCAGTGGATAATATGAGTATAAAGTCTCACTTGTTTGATGACACATTTATATTTCGATCAATCATTTCATTAGATGGACATAGAGTAGAATTAAACATCAGTACTGAAAATAAACAACAGAAATCCTAAGCAATATAAACTAAAATTACCTAAAATACATACATATCAACAAAATTATTCAAACTTGCATATAATTTCTAGATTGTCAATGGAATATTCAGGAATAGTCTGCCACTGAACAAATTCACATAAAAACACATGAACGTCACATATCCGGCACATTAGTCCATTGATTTAAAAAGTCCACTTTCAATGGTATAATTAATATATGATACATATCTAAATGCAAGAAATAAAATAGTACAATGCAAAACCTATACTCTATGTACCAGTACAATACAATCCAATAAGATGTACTTCACTGTACATTGGACATCCTCACCAACAACAATTTGTACCAAATGTTGTGGCTCCCACCATGAAACTATGAATAAGAATTAAGTACATTAAGTAACCTGATGAGTGTAAAATGTTGAATAATAATGATATATTAGTAATGATAAGTGATAATGATATAATTAGAAAGAAGAAATACAAAGTGTCATAATGTTTTCCGAACAAATGTCATATGGTGCACAATTTTGGCCATTCCAGACTTCCACAATTTTACCAATGCAAACAATTGAATTTACCAAACAGAAGAAAAGTCATAAAAATAGAGACAAATACAAATTGAGCTGCAATGAATATAAGACAGAACCTTGTCAGAACCTGTAAACCAGGGGTTGTGAGTTCAATCCACACTCGATAAAGAATTAGGAGGTCTATTCAAATAGAGTGCAGATATACATGACTGGTTCTCCTGTATCTTCTCCCCTCTCTTTCTGGGGCCGCTCTGAAATGACCATTACTGTCAAATGGGTCATTAGCAGATTAATAAATATTTTCAAATCTGGTTGTGTTTATTTTATCAAATAACCTATAATCAGCATTGCTCAGCACTTTTGATAACATCCATTTTTCTTTTCTGTCTCTGTCAACCCATAGGCATCATTTAGTTTGCCAAGCTTTTCCACATGAAGTATGGATTCAGTCTTGGCAAAATGAGGCACTGGATTATGATACTTAACAGATGAACACAGTTTGTTCCTTCTTGCACACTTTTAAGGGATTATGTTTCACAAAGTTTATATCACTAATCAGTAGTGCTGATTTTGGTTTGTGCATATGCCACCATTGTCATTTGTCTGTACTTGAATTTCAGGTTTATCTGAATTTCAGGAATCCTTTCTACTCCTGACAATACAGGTTAATATTAAAATATACAGCCACTATAATTTACTTACACTGCCCATCATTGCTATTTGGACAAGCACATCCTGCCCATAACAGAGAATATCCCCCAAATTTGAGGCACATTATAGACAATTTCCCTTCTCTTGCATTGATGGCACCTCTACTGTTTGAAAATATATGTATTAAGTCCTAATTGACACACTTTAATTTTGGTACCTGCCTTCCCGGAAGAGGTTGCAGTGTCTTGGTAGCAATTTTTTGTCTGAACCCCATTCTTTCGTTTGCACTGTCTATCCTTGGAAAGCTAGTAAACCTACAAAAAGTAACTTTCGAATGATCTAATGTACAAAATGGGGCATAATAGTTGGCATCATGACCAAAAATACAAATTTAAAATTTTGAATATTTTTTTAGAAAGTATAATAAATCTGTATTTATGAATTATAGAATTAAAAGATATTGAACAGTTATTGATTGTATGTCATTTTCAAAAATGGACTATTTAGGATTCTCATGAAATACTTTTGTTACTTGTATGACTCTATAAAGATACATAACTAATGAAAGTGTACTTTATTTTATAAAAGAACAATCATAAGCACAAAATTCATGTATAAAAGAATCAGCATTTTCAGCATTATTCCTTATGTTGAATTTTAATTTCAGGAAATTTTTAGCGCAATATTCTTCAACTCCTCCTACATCTCTCGAGGGTTTTCGACCAGACTTTCACATAACTATCATCACCAAAAACCCCATTACATGTTATTGGGGTGATGCGATTTGATCATTTTTGGCGGAATTAAAGCCCTTTTTTATTTTGCTCATGTAATATTCTGTAAGCAACTCCTCCTACATTTCTCAATGGATTTTGACCAAACTTTCACAGAACTATTGTCACTAAATACCCAGCCAATGCTTTTTGGAGTTTTGTGGTTTGATCATTTTTGGCAGGATTATGGCCCTTTGTTTATTTTGCTTGTATGAGCTATTAAAATCAAATTTGTGCTTGTCATAGGCAAAATGTTTCCACCCTATGACTGAAGGTGGGAATGGGACAAGCATCTCAAGAATGAAAATCTTGTTTTATGACAGTTACTGTCACTTGTCTCACAATGTCCTGCAGCTTTGAAGCTTTGCTTCCAAGAGTTCTAACAGCCTATCAGCACAAGCAAGTATTTGTAATACAACCATAAAAAAGGATTCAGCAATAAGACCAGGAATGAAAACCTTTAAAATTATAAGTCCTTGTAGCAAAATTACAAAAATAGAATGAAAAATATAAATCAGGCTTCTTAACCCTTGTAAGCCATTCTCAGAGGATTGAAAAAATTATACAAGAGTGTCTTGGGGCCCCTGGATTGCTCACAAAAATGTAATGTTCATTTACTTGTTGTAAAGACTACATCTCAAGGGTTCACCACAAAACTTGTATCTGCATTTTTTTGTAAATTTTTAGCTCACATGAGCACGTAGTGAACACTAGTGATCAGTCAGTCTACTCCAGTGTCCGTCATCTGTTGTCCACACCTGGAGGTTGCTAAGACTCTATTTATTGGTCACACTTTTGAGTGAATCTTCATCAGACCTGGTCAGAATGTTTGTCTCAATGATATCTTGGACAAGTTCGAACATGGGTCATCTGAGGTCTAAGCTAAGTCACCAGGTCAATTAGAATGGAAATTTTGTTAACACTCTAGAAGTCACAGTTTTGATTGGATCTTCATGAAACTTCGTCAGAATGTTTATATTAATGATCTCGTAAATTATGGGTCATCTCTGGACAAAAACTAAGTCATTGGGTTAACGCACCAGAAAATCTCGTTATTGCTCTAGAGGTCACAATTTTGATTGAATCTTCATCAAACTTTGTCAGAAACTTTGTTGTAATAATATCTTGGACAAGTTCGAACATGGGTCATCTAGGGTCAAAAACACCAGTACACCAGGTCAAACCATTGGGAAACCTTGTTAACCCCCTAGACGTCACAGTTTTGACTGAATCTTCACTAAACTTGGTCAAAATGCTTGTCTTAATAGCATCTCGGACAAGTTAAAACATGGCCCATTTGGGGTCAAAAACTAAGTCACCAGGTCAAATCATTGGAAAACCTTTTCAGTCCTCTAGTGGCCACAGTTTTGATTGTATCGTTGTTAAACTGTGTTAAAATGTTTGTTTTCATGATGTTTTGGACAGGTTCGAACATTGATCATCTGTGGTCACAATCTACCTTCTAGAATCACAGCATTGATTGGATCTTCCCTAAACTTTGTCAGAATGTTTGTATTAATGATACCATGAACAGGTTTGAACATGGGATGACTCTCCTAGGTAAAAAACTAGGTCACCAGGTCAAATCACAGGTAAACCATAGATGTTGCAATCTTTACTCAGATGAGCAAAAATGGTCCATCTTGGCCCTCTTGTTTAAGATGGCCATTGAATAAGACGGCAAATTGTTGCCCTAAATATGGACATAAGTCCTGCATCCTAAAATTTGAAAAATGGTCCATCAGTTTCTGTTTCTTTTAATGTTCCATGCACAGATAGTTTTGATACACCCACTTCTGGAATGTTTACTATTGTCAAAAAGTCAACATGAAGTTTTTCATTTCAGTAAGAATAGAGGTTGTTTCTTTATGTTTAAGTGTCCCATATGTGACAGTGACTTTTAGAAACTGCATTGCCACACCAAAATTAGCTGACCTTTTTTGAAAGAATTATATTCTCCTTGATGGTCCCCCCCAGCTGGGTGGGGGTTAGAATTCCCTAGCTGTTGCGCTACAGAGAGGTAAGACTCCCCCACTGTCTGCCCGTTTGCTGTGGGCTTCAACCAGTGTCACCTGATGACAGGATGCTGATGGTTGAGTAGGGGCAGGTTATGGCTACTTAAACTCAGTCCATGCAACACACCACTTTGGCCTTAATTTGGACTAAACGGTGGTCAGGTAGACCCGTCCTGATCAATTGGCTGGTCATGCCGAGTCCTCGGTCACTGATTGGGTACTCATTCTACTGTACACAAGTCGTTTTTTCATCAAATACTTTTCTATAAAGTCATGTCCTCAATATCAGCGCCCCCGAAGGTGGTGAGTCATGGGTCAATCAGGTGAAAGTCTTGATCTTTGATTGTCATTTGTAATCGCTCAAAAATTGTCTATGCTTGGAATGACGTTCTGCGGGACTACTCTTGCCCAATCTAATCCTTTCACTCTTGAGTATACCGCTGATGTATCCTCGTCATGATCTGTGTTTGGTTTCCCTGGATCATGCCCCCTTGTAGGACTCCGTGTTGGGTGGGTGGGTGAGGAGCATCAGCGATGAAGATAAATGTAAAATCATGGCATCACAAAAACAAATCCAGCGAAACTGTTCTGATTCAGAACCCGAAACCAGTCACTCTTCATCTCCCTGTCCCACCATCCATGAAAATAATACATCCTCCTCTCAGGTGTTTCCTCATTTTGTGGTGGTTGAGAGTGAGGATCTGGAAAAAACAATTATAAAACTCCCCTTTTGTTACAGAGAAACAGGTAAAAAGTATTATTGGCACTGTGAAATCAGTAAAAAAAACTAAAAAATAGTACACTTCTGATAGAACTTTTTAACAAACAACAATATGAAAATCTTAAACAACAGTACACCTTTTTTCGCCAAATATTATTGTAAAATTTACTCTCATAAAAAATTGAATTCATCCCTAGGAGTTATAAGATCTAAAGACCTTGCATTTTGTGACTCAGTTTAGGAAATTAAGACAAATCTTGAACCTCAACTGGTCACCGATGTAAAACGAATTAGAACATCAGATACATACATCCTCTCCTTTTCCTCGCCAGATCTACCCACCACAGCCAAAATTCAAATCAGTTCAAGTCAATACATATACATATATACCAAACCCTCTATGTTGTCACCAATGTCAAAAGTATGGCCACCACATTAGTAAATGCAAAAATCAACCATTTTGTCCCAAATGTTCATTTCAAGACCATAGCACAGAAAACTGCCCCCAACCACTCTTTGTCCAAACTGCAAATCCTCACATGCTGCTTTCTCAAAAGACTGTCCTGTCTAGAAAGAGGATGTTCTATGTTTTTATGTGACTTATTGTCACTGGGGTTTACACCATTTTTCAACAATTTTTCAGTTATATACAGCGACCAGTTCACCTTACTAGTTTTCCTGGACTATACTGACCAGTACTAACTTACCCTTCCACAAGGAGCTGGCAAATTCTTCACATATGGAGGAAAATTGACATTTTTGTTGAGATTTTTCATAGAAGGGCATGACCTGCCGCTACCAGGATTCGAACCCAGATCTCCGGGTTACAAGTCCAGCGCACTAACTACTGGACCACGACTGCAGCTTTCTGGAAAGAGGAAGCTGAAATTCTCCAAATAAAGTACACACAAAATGTCAGCTTCCCAGAAGCTCGAAAAATAATCAATCAAAGAAAATTAGACAACGAAAAATCAACAAGCATTTTCAAGTTACGCCTCCGTCACAACATCTCCTGAAAAACTGATACAAACCCTTATTACTAAATTCCCTCAACTCGCTTCAGAACTGAAAGATCTTATGTCTTAGTTGTCTACTTCTACTACCTCTCCTTCTTACTCCTTCTTAACAACAATATACACAAAACATCACAAAGATCCAACAGTACATTAACAATCTACAAAATCTACTCGCAAAAATCCACCAATACAGAAGACCACACCACCATCAACAACAAAAAACACCACCTCTTACCAACATAAACAAAAAAAACACCACAAAACCAGCTCCTTCCGCTAAAACCATTCCCCTTACTAAAAAACAATCCTCTACACCAGTGTCTCATCACAAGAAGACGTGTGAATCTTCCAGCCATGACAAACCTGATTTAACAAGTCACAACCGGTTTCAGAGTCTGATTGATGAGAGTGGTGAGACTGAGGTCTTAATCAATAAAAAGCTGTTGCATTTTGTCTCCAGGAAACATTCTTAAAACTGAATGATAATGTATCATTCAAATCTCATTTTTCATACATTAAAATCTATACAGAAGGCAATAAAGCTCAATGTGGAGTATCTATTATTGCAAATAACAATATTCCTCACAAACAAATACTTTTAAATACAACTATCCAAGCTGTTCCATACTAAGGATGTCTTTATACAAAGATATTACTTCATGCTCTATTTATCTACCACCAAACAAACCAATTAATGAAACAAATCTTAACAATTTGCTATCACATCTTCCTGCTCCATATATTCTAGCAGGAGATTTTAACGGCCATAACATCACTTGGTGATCTGGTGATACAAATCACAGAGGTACCCAAATTGAAACTTCATACATAATAATGATCTAGCAATTATGAATGATGCCGATTCAAAAACTTATCTGCATCCTGCTAATAGGTTCCTTCTCTACACTTGATCTATCTCTATGTAGCCCAGTGCTTGACTTATTTGAAACTGTGTAGTGAAATTAGGTATATTTGAGAGAGATCATGGAACATATTTGTAGTACAATACAACCTCTCCAAAGCGACACCCTTTTGGAGATGCAAATTAATTATGTTGTTGTTTAGAGGTTGTTGCTATAGAGGTTAAAATAATAGTTTAATCGTACAGCGGGAAAAATTTTATGCTGTTGAAGCGAGGTTGTTGCTCAAGAGAGGGCCACCCTTGAGAGGTAGCACTGTTCTTTAGAAAAGAATTAGACATTTTTAAAATGATAATTACATTAAACGACAATATGACAGCATTTTGTCGTAAATTTTTCTTCTTATTCATACTGTCTACTAATGGAGACTTGTTTGGGGGATGTTACATATGCTAAGTAAATAATGAATAAACACTATTCTAAATAACCATTTAATTTTTAATGAGTATACGAAACATTAATTTTACATGATACTCCAGGCTGTTGCTAGATTAAAATATTTAAACAAGAATCACCTTACATTCAATAAATTAAGTATGTTTGTTTCAAATATTGTATCATTGAGAAGAGTTAATGATGTTACATTAATGTCTGACAGGTCTGAATATGTTTCTTTACATAAATACAACTTGCTTTCATTGGTTTTATCACAATGAATATTGAATAGTTACAAAATAAAGGAACTTTTCTGTAGTGTATTTTAGAACCTTGATTTATGTACAATATATACCTATACATCTGATATCCAGCTGGAGTAGAAATTACAATTGTATAAAAGTTTGAGAATTTAGTTACATCACAAATAAAATTTGTAGACAGTTGAATCCTGTAATAATTTTTAAATATTTAGGCCTTTGCAGATGTGTATTTATATATGTATATTACAAAACTTAGGTTCGAATCCTGGTCCTGGTCTTCTATGAAAATTTGACAAAAATGTTGATTTTCTTCTATATGTGAAGAAGTTGCCGGCTCCTTGTAGAAGGATAAGTTAGCACTGGTTAGTATACAGTCCAGGAAAACTGGATAAGTGAACTGGTAACTGTATATAAATGAAAATTTTTGAAAAACGGCGTTAAACCCCAGTGAAATAAGTCACATACAAACAAAACAAAATTTAGGAGTTCTATAAGTAAGTATGATGAAAGAACTTCTTAAATTTGCATCAATTTTGATAATTCAGACATCTGTAAAGTTTATATGAACAAGCAGTAGCTTCAGTGGATGCTGGACAATGATTATTTGTTTGCTTCATTGGGTTTTAAGATACTAAAATCTCAAGGAGCATGTAGGAGATACATCTTATTCATACTACATGTTTAACAAACCAATCTGTTTATCAGTGTGTACTTAAGTCTAAACAAGATAATATATGTATATAATTATTAGGTTCAAAATGAGACCTGAAACTGTCCATCCTTCTTAAGGCCGAAAAAAAACAACTCTTGTTTCTGGTCATGGTCATCAAAATAAACTGGGGCGGTAGGTTGGGATTTTTTTTTACACCCGTCATCTGTAATAACTGCTAATGTATGCAAAGCCATTGGTTTAATAAATTTTGATGAGGTTCATGCTTATTCAAACAAACTGGACACAATAAAATACAAAAATGGACGCATTTATCTACTTTCACAGCAAGCAAGCATCGTAGTTGTGCAGCCATCTTATAATTCCATTTCCAATGGTATACGGAACTGAAATTCCGGAATATTTCTCGGTAAAAAAAATGCGGTCGGGGTTAAAAATTAACGGTCGGTTGGGGGACCAGAAACGAGAGTTTTTTCAGCCTAAAGTCATTGCTGTTTCTTGAAAGAGGCTTATGTAAGAAGGCTGTGTTTCTTTAGCTTCTTGAAGCAGTACAATATGGTTCTGAGAGAACATTTGGTCTTAGTGCCATTGGGTCCATCGAGTGTGGAAACATCAAGTCCATTCAATAAAGCAGTGGCAAATGGCATAAAATCCACAGTCACGTCCATTTGTCTGTTTCTGTGTCTCCGGTATAACTATGTCTACCCTGTAAAGATTTGTTAGGCTATGAACCACCTCAGACGTGTCCCTATAAATTACCCAGTATAGGCTGTCATTCATGGATATATATACAACACTGTTACATTCCTCCTTCCTTTTAATCAATTATTAAGCAACAACCACAGGTTCTTTAAGCTAACCCAGCCTTTGCTCCACTCTAGCTCTAGGATTTCAAGGCTAGCCACACACCCACGGCACCAATGTAATAGGAGGCAGAAAATAAAGTTCCCGATGCGGGGCTCGAACCCATGACCTTCTGCTTGCAAGTCAGCTGCTCTACCAACTGAGCTAATTGGGCAGACAGGCATACTTGTAAACTACTATAAACACATATATATACAACACTGTTACATAAAGCATATCTTGCAAATGAAGTTCTAATATTAATGCCACACAACACATATTGGAGAATAATTACAATGAAAATTTGCGGAAAATGTGTTCCAATGAAATTTGGAAACAACTTAATTGCAATACGCAAACCAGCCAACAACAGTCCTTTCAGTGCTTTGATTATATCACGGGAACAAACAAGGGAATTAACTTTGAGAGTCAAATAAGAAGTTGTCTACCTTGACTACTCTTTTTGCCTCCTTAGAAGCAGCCAATCAGATTAGAGTATTCTCTCTGGACGTAAACAATCGAACATCTGTCATGTAGAAAGTTTTAATAATTTTATTTTGAAGCTATTTCAAGTCTGAGTTATTCTATAGAATCTTTTAATTTGATTACAAAAAACATTTAAAAGGTAAGCTACAATTCTATGTCTTTGTTCGTTAAGGATCGTGAAATATCTTGCAAAACTTTGCATCGATACAAGTCCAAACCAATATCGATTTGATTATGGTTCATGGTAAAAATTCTAACTTACGCGATCGCAATAGATAAGTTGCATATTAACAAGCTTTCTTATTCAATTTGAACTTATTTTATATCGCAATAATATTCAGTTTTTGTCTGTTTTAACTTCGCCTTATTCAGTAATCATGATAACCTTCGTTCAAAAACCTGTCCGAACTTGAATTGCCGCTTGCCTTCGTGTAAGTGTAAGTATATTCGGATATTGACAAACTGTACAATTTTTCGTTTTTGATATACATTATATTATAAATTACCACCGAAGAACGTTCTGACTTATTCATTTTGTGTCTCCAATTAACATTATTTGGTTGCTTTTCACTGTTTGAACTTATTTGTAAAAAACATCTTTGGACTTGTACTTTTAATTGCATGGAATACTAGATCCAGTTGATCAATGTATAAAATTTGTCAGAATTTCTCTTTGATTTTGAATTAAATAAATGATGACTTATAGGAGTTGCAGATACACAAATTATCATTTTATTGTTTTTTTTTTCACAACAAAATCCAAAGTAATTAAAATTTTTTCATGTCTATGGAAAAGAAATATTGGGTTGTGTGCTCTTTATTTGTGCAATGTTATGTATATATGAAGTTGCTCTTTGAGAGAATTTCAACTAGAATGTAAAATCCACTTGTACATTTTGAACTTAACATTTTAGATGCCCTCTTCTAAAGGCCTTCGGCCTACTTCACCTGTACATGTTCATGTAGATGATGATATACCTGTCCATGTTCATGTTAAACAACCGAAAAAGAAAAAGCCTGGTGTTGTAAGTACAGCTTAGTTTGATTTAGAGTTATATTTCTCAGAATGTGAAACTGAAATTTATTTAATGCTGTATTAAATTTTGTTGTTTAAAAAAAATCATACAGTTCATACCAACTATTCAGCGTGGATACAGCATTTTTTTTCCTTCTTTGTTTAGATCTGGTAAACAGACCCTTCCCAATTGAAATAAAGACATTTGTATTTTTTCCTAAATGGACTGGACCGGGATCCTTTCCGAATATTTACAACAAATCTCTGGATTAACTTATGTTTCTGAAAATTTTTATCATACTGCACAGTTAACCATTTGTCATAATAATGATTTATGCTTTTTTTGAAGTATTTACATCTATATTATTTTTGGTAACACAGACATCCACTAAGAAATTCCAGAAAAGCACAATTTCATCCCGGGCTCGCAGCAAAAGTCCATCATCAAGTCTATGGGTGCCTCCACCAGCTAAAGCTACTAAAGGTTCAAAAGTTTCATGGCAGGTAAGACAATGATTTAAAATGATTTGTGTGAATTCCTGTGTTCTGTAGTAAGCAGGTTATATTCAAATTATGTTTGAAAATTCAATGAGACAATTGGTTTTCAATTATACTTGCATATATATACAAATCATTTATCCATCTATAATGAACCTGTTTTGATATCTTTGGTATTTAAATCTGCTATTATAAGTAATTGAATAAAATATGACTTTCTTGAGTTAAATTTTGAATCTAATCTACCTTACCTGAGTGATTTTGTTTAGAGGTGAATAATTCACACATCACCATATCATCACTGAACTGGATTTATCATGGTGCTGTTTACATTGTTCTGGGATTATTTTGCTCTGTGGGCATATAAAGCTAGTTATGCTTATTAAATACTAAGTTATAACTGGTTGCAGTTCTCCCTGTGTTTGAACTTTTTCTGACAGTTTGAATTTTTTATATTTATTCTTCTTTGAACTGTTTGACATGTTGTGTAATAATGTAGACTTACTACAAATGTTTTAAAGTTAAATGATAGCTTTGCAAGGTAATGAAGATTTAACTTGTTAATGGTATTCTCATGAGTTGCATGATAATAATTATCCCAAAGAGTATATAGTTGAGGCATTTAATCAAATTTCGTATTTTATCACTAAATATTTATTTTGTACCTTAAAGAAAAGAGTAAACAAGTTTTCAAAGGTGGGATGTTAGTTTAGTTCAGTTTAGTTTTAGACCAATTTGCATGTTGTATACACAGCTCCGTACTAAAACAGAAAAAATACCGGTAGTCATTTGTTTGAGACATCCGATAATACTTTTTGGATTTGGAAATTCTGTTTCTTTATAAATCTTTTATTCTTTCTAAGCCACTTATTTTTTCAGGGAAAATCTGTGAAAATGCTTCTTAATTAATTATTAAAGAGCAACATTTTACATCTTGCTATTTTACATCATTCATTCATAATTATGAGCAACATTTAACATCAGTGTTACTGATTGCTGATAAAGAAGCATAGATCAGATTAAATTCCTTGTATAGATAGTCTGAATTCACTTTAGTCATTACAGAATTCATTTTTTGTCAGTTACGTTGCATTTGCTAGAATTTATTTTTTCTTGTATCTTGACATTAATACTGAATGTACAGCTGTTGGTATTTGGATTTTCTTTGTGTAGGAATTCTTCAGACTAGCATTTTCTAATTCTATCTTTGTTAAAATATTCGCTGCCTAGTTTAGGTAGTGCTTTCTCTATGTGCTTTTGCAATTGTTTCAACTTATTCGTACCGTTATGTCAGTTTTACCTCTAAACTCTTGGCTTGAACTTTGAATACTTGACCATTCTATGGACAATTTACTGCCCTACGGAGCTGTGGTTAGTGCGCTGGACTTGTAACCCGGAGATCTGGGTTCGAATCCCTGTTGTGGCAGGTCATACCCTTCAGTGAAAATTTGACAAAAATGTCGATTTTCCTCCACATGTGGAGAAGTTGCCGGCTCCTTGTGGAAGGGTAAGTTAGGACTGGTTAGTATACAGTCCAGGAAACTGGTTAGGTGAACCAGTCGTTGTATATAACTGAAAAATTGTTGAAAAACGGTGTTAAACCCCAGTGACAATAAGTCACATAAAAACACTGATTCCCTAGATATGTTACCTGTTTCATGTCTAAGCTCAGATGATTTCACAGTACATTCTGATTTTTGTTTTCTATTATATATATATTTTCTATTATATATATAGTATCTATTATATGTATATATATATTCTATTATATATATATTTTCTATTATATATATATTTTCTATTATATATATATTATCTATTATATATATATTATCTATTATATATATATATTCTATTATATATATATATTCTATTATATATATATTTTCTATTATATATATATTATCTATTATATATATATTTTTTCTATTATATATATACATCTAGGAATGGAAGCATAACAGAATGTAGATGATCTTATTTGTATATTTTAATTGTACATGTACTTAAACAGTCAATTTGTGCTTTGTTCATTACCCTCAGACTCTTTGAAATATTCAGTTGGTCACATTTTTTGTCAGTTACAAACCACAAATGAATCTCCGAAGTATCAGATTTATTTGTTCATTTTTCAAAATATGTCACCTACTTTTAATATTGAATAAAGAAATGGATCTTACCTTTAAATAAAGATAATCACATTTGTAAAGAATAGTTCAAATAGACTGTTTTTGCTTTTGACTCTCTGAACTATGGCATTGATAAATGTTTTTTTCTTGGAGATCTCCATTTTGTTTATTTTCTGTATTATATATTTCTGAATTGTTTAATGTCAGTGTATCAATCCGTTGTGGTATAAACCGCCATCTAGTGGGAAATGTTGCAAGGGACGTCATCGAAGACAGAAACTGTATAAAGTATGACCAAAATTTTGGTTGCTAAGGTTTCTAGCACCCTAGATAAAGTATTTTTTACCTTGGCATGCTTCTATATGGTATATTTATGAGGCAGTTGTACAATATATTATTTAATGCATGTTGGCTTTGAATGCAATTTGATATCGATTAAAACTATTCAATTTATTTTCATACTTTATACTCAAGCTTTTACATTTTATAGTTTATAATCAAGAAAACACATTTATGTGCACACACATATATTTACATGTGTTTATTTGTTTAATTGGCATTTCAGTACAAAATACTAAGGAGTTTCAGCTTTCATATACTTTTCTTTAGCATAAAAAACACTGTAATGTGATTGTTACTCATAAGGTCCAAATTTTTGTTTGTTTAGAGCACACATTGATATTTGCCATTTTCAAAATGATGCTACACTGTCATAGTGCCTTTGGTATAATTTTTTTCACTGATCATGTTGTGTAGTTTGATTCAGAATTAAATATCAATTGTATGGGGTTTTAACCTTTATTATCAGTTCTATGTTCATCCACTTAAAGCAACATTAACTTACTAATTGTCATCAAGTTTTTCTTGGTATAATTCTCCCAAGAAATTACTAAGAGAAAAAATGGATACATGTTACTTTTTTGTATTTAAATGCAGTTACTGCGAAAATGACTAGTTATCACTTGCCTCACACTGCTGCAGGTTCAAAGCCCCGTCAGGACCAGACAAATGGACCAGAAACATGCCCAACTAGCTTTCGGAAGGGGTATGCCTTGGGGCTATCTCCAATGTTGAAGCTGTAAAAATGTCGAACTTTAGCTTCAGAGAAAAAATATTTTATTTTATTGAACTACATTAGATGGGGTTTTGACTGTTTTTCATTGCTGCATGAATATAGTGTAACACACTGTAGAATCTAGTACACAGATTGTTGTACAAAGTCACATATGCTCCATTAATATATAATTAAGACAACTCCTATGATCTTATGATACATTGATGTTTATTACCAATTAACTATACCAAGGGGACTAATAAATGGATGTTGTACATATCACTACTTACTACTAGTCCTCATATTAAATTATTGATGGTTAATTATTGGTTTTGATGAACCTACTTGGTGTCTGCATGCAACATTTATGGTGTGTACCAGTATACCACAGGGACTGAACACTTGCTTGTATTTTATTTTACCAAGCAATTACCAGTACATGCATTTATTTTTTTAATCTCAATTCATATTTAACTTTGGGTCTTGGATGCCTTTTCACTTAAATTGTTTTTTCTTAGTATGAAAAATATTTTTATTTATGCATGTTCGACTTTACCGGAACAAGATTGACAAAATTTGGGTTCCTTTTGATGGGATATGTTTTGAGATGTTGCCATGTTGTTTGTTTTCATTACTTCAAATATGTTAAATCTCCAGCAATTCATTTTGTAGACAAGCAGTAATAAAACGACATTTACGATAACACAGCATTAATTGATTTCCATTGCTTCAGATATATTGCGTTGCTATGGTGATGGTTTTTAATTTGTATTTTACTTTTCCGATCACCCAGGTACCAGAGGTGGAGTCTGTAGCATGGATGGTATGAGCGACTGGTTCTAGTTTCTGCTTGAGATTCATGTTTATCATATATTTATGTATTTGGTGTTTGAGTTACCTTGAAATGAAATAAGTTGTGCATGAAAACCATGTCTTAACGTTAAATTATGTCTCGATGTATTAAAAACTCACTTGTTAAGAGGTGTAATGCCTCTTGATTTTTTGAAGAGGACCAAATGTTGCTTACATCTTGTCTGTGAGGCACTTACTAAATTTAGAATTGGCATCTAACTATTCAGATCACTTTATATGTAATGTAGATATGCTATATTATGATACTACCAAAGTTTTGTCTGTGAGTTGATGTCTGGAATTAGACAGGCATTTTGATTAACTATTTTTATGACACTCTAAATAATGATAAATGATCTTATATTGCCTTATTGTATTATGTTTTAAATTGGCTAAAATCCATTTATTGAGAAGGTTGGAGTCGCTAGTGTAATACATATAATCTAATCTGTGTATGAACTTTGTGAATACCAAGATAAAAAGTGAATGAGTTTATATGTTGCTCAATATATGATCAAATAAGGGTAGTTATGATATTTTATAGATTCTGTTATTTTCAAATCTTGTTATCCTTTGTAATAAAGTAAATTTGTACAGAAATCAGTTATACATTTTATGTTTATTTTGGAGTTCATTGGTTTCAATTGTTTTCATGTTATTCATTAGACTTGCTTATGGTCTCTGACTAGTATTATTAGTAACCAGAGTATACAAAAAACTTAGTTTGGTCTTCATTACATAGAATATCAAGAAAACAAACTACAGTTCTAGTGTTGAAATAGATATCATGAATGAATTCTGCATGAAAAATACCCCCAGAGTACCAAATTTGAAAGAAATATATTGAGAAATGAAGAAAACATGCAAATAACCAGTCAATTTTAGAATTCTTCGGGTCCGTGAATGTGAATTGATTCCTTCTTATTAATATAGGTGAAAAATTCCAGAAAAAGTCGCTTTTCTCCAAACTTCAAATGTTCATAACTTTTTTTTAAGATATTTTAAAAATTTGAAAAGCTGTGTTCTGCATTTACAAAGTAGAATATAGTTACAATAATTCTAGAATTATAAATCAAAATTTAAAAATCAGCAGTGGTTGCTAATACTAGTAGTAATCACTAGGCCCTTAATGTTGTGAGTTTGAATCCCGCCTGGGACCCAATTTCACCTGTGAGGAAGCTGCCCACCTAGCTTATGGAAGGTCGATGGTTCTACCCAGGTTTAAGCCTTGGGTCTTCCTAAACTGCTAAAGCTGGAATGTTGCTAAATGGCTCTGGCTGTGACAATAAATCTCATTGAAAAATTACTTAGCAACCAACTGTTTAAAGATCAATATCATGTTAGTGAAACAGATTTTATCAGCCAAATTGTTTGTTTTCATAAGAACATGTTGGGAAACCTTAAACATTTGAATATTGTAACACTTAAGTAAGTAAATAGATAATGTTTCAACAATGAAATGACTGTGAGGTATATTCTGAGGAAATAATAAGTGTTGTTCATATTTCAGTCATTCACTTAAAATTGCATGTTGCTGTTGATGTGCACAAGAATTGATGTTCAAATCACGTGTTTTTGTATGAGTTATTGCCGATTATTGAAATGATGCAGAAAGTGACCCATCTTTATGAATACTGTTATGTGGAGATGAAAAACATCTATCGATTTGCTGATTTCTAATGTTATGTTTAATTTGTTGGATTATTACAATTAGATTTCAAAATTGAAAATTCTTTTTAATGTGTCAGTGCTAGTAAATGAATATATACTAATTATTTTAGAATGTTTGTCATGCAATGACTAAATTGGAAGTTCATCTTGTATTTGCTAAAAATTTATTACGAGAAATTCCTGAAATATTTAAACTAATGGTGGCTATTTAGTTGTAATTAGGTTATTGCTAACATATGGAGAGATTTGTTGAATATCTGTAGATACAAATGTTACAGACTTAAACCTATATAGTACAGGAAGTAATGTTCTTATATCCAGGGTCCCACACATAGATTAGAGATACACACACCTAGGGATGCTCTCAGGATGGAAGACCTTAGCACAGATGAGGAAGATAGGGTCCATAGCGAGATGAGGGGCTATGAAAATAAAATTGAAAATCTCATGTACGAAGTAGGAACCCTTAAAAATGAGGTACAACTTGCTGACACTACTGTTGTATTCTGATTATATAATACCTAGAGCATGTAAACAATGTATTGTCCCCTACTTTGTGTAGCCTCCATTGTCCCCTATTTTGTGTAGCTTTGATTGTCCCTTATTTCGTGTAGCTTTGGTGGTTTTTATGTTGTTGATTTTTTAAAAAGCTGGCAGGGTGGTGGTGGTATATTTGAAGGGTCCTTTACTGTACAGTCATGGTGCAGGATTGCTGCTAGTGTTTACTGTTGTCGACTGATTTTGCGGTAGTGTTGAATGATATCATCATGTCGGGGATGTTGTGTTTTATACATGCACCAACTAACAGTGTGAATTTGCGGTGTTACTAATCTGTATACACAACTCTCTCTTCTGAATTTAAAATGTAAATTCTATAACAAAATGTTTATTAAATGAGATCTGTGCCACGCATGCACAGTCAGTGTGCTTACGCAATATGGCAGGAATTCTGCAGTCGTATTTTAGGGACAATATAGCATTTCAAGCATGTGATGCTTAATTATTTCAATTCAAATTATTAGTATTGGGCTGAAATGAAATGAATTAAGTCTCCGTGAATTTTATTAATTCCCAGTAAGCACATTTTCTCAGCTCATTTTCCAATCCATAACTTCCAACTTCAACCAGGCATTCCTGAAGAGGTGAAATGTACTGCAAAGGGTCATATATGATTATGAATGTTAGTTTAAGGCGCTCTTCAGAAAGAATAGTTCTCTGTCGTGTTAAAAGTCCTACATTATAATGGTAAGTGTCCTGATTCTTTGTTCAAATGTACCTAATCCTTATCTGTAATCCATACAATTGTACACTTTTACTTATAGTTAACCTGTATAAGTGATAACAAACTATGGTATTTTATTGCACAGCACATTTTTCATGCTTAATTTGCTTTCTGGTTTTCTACTCTTTCTACATTTTATTTCTTGCCATATAAAGGCCTATAACTCTTGCTTCAGTCTTGTAGCTAGTTTATATAAACCATTACTCTTTGTAAAACTAACTGTTTTTCTTTGGGGGTTTTCTAAGGTTTTAGTATGATTTAAAGATTTTTTTCTTAATTCATGTCTTATTTTATTAACTGGATATAAAAAAGTTAAATCAACAGTTTTAAATCAGGAATCCTCCCATTTTTTTATTTTGAGATTTTCCTTGTTAAAATGGTTTGATAAAATTTTATGATAATGTTATTATCTTGTTATTATCATAATTTTGAAAATTGTTCATTTTAAACTTAAAATAAAGTTTTGATACAGTTATTTATTAAATTTTGAATTATGAATTATGATTGTTATTTGGTCTTTGATGTTAATATAATCCTTTTACAGCTAGGTCGGTTTTCTCAACCCCGGGATTTTAAATAATGTTACTTGATTTGATTAATGAAAATAGAATGCATTTAGTATAAGTCACAATGTCATTATATTGACTTGGATATGCTCTGATGTAGGTCTATAAATTCCCAAATCTGTGATACGTGGACATAGATGTTTTTGGTGTGTTTTTGCCAGGAATTCAACTTGACAAAAACTGGCAAAAAATAGAAATAGTTAATGTTTTCTTAATGTTGATTACTTTATAAAATTATATCATTAAAACATAATTCCGGTTAACTGTAAACATATTTCTATAGTCATTGTATATTGAATTCTATGAATTTATTAATTGATAGTAATCACTGTGTCAATATTCTAGATTACTCAATTTGTGCCTTTCACTATAATAATATTTTAGAACATAAGTTTTGTGAGAAAAACAAGTACTTAATTTTTTAAACACATTTTTACCTGCTGTGATTATCACATTTTGTACATACTATTTTAGATCAAAATTTTTCATGTGAAATTATATTATATTTTGATCGTTATATTTTCTGGATAGGTTGAATTACAACGAACGTTACGTGATAAAGACCGACAGGAAGATGAGTTGAATACATCTAGACGCGTACTAGAGGAACAGGAGTACGAAATAGAGGAATATAAGAATGAATTAAGTCATAGTGCACGTGAGAATAGACTGTTAAAACAAAGCATGGGAATACTCAGAGATGAGGCGGATGCTGTCAGGTAATTTGTTGTTATAACTCTACCATCAGTATAGGGAATGTTCCGTAAAACCTCATTTAGCAACCACCTCAGTATTCAGACCTCCTTGTTATAATGCCTACTTATTTTCAGACTGTATGTTTTGGTGTCTACATATATAAATAGTAATATAATATATATAATGTTAACCCTTTGCTTCATAAGTATAAATTTGACTCTTCCAATTTCAAAGCTAATACACAAAACATCAATTTATTTGAGAAAATTTGGTTCTTTCTCTCTGACAGAGTGGAAAACATTGTGGCAAAATTACAAGCAATGGCTTCTTTTGCCACAATGTTTTCAAAAGTCATCTGCTTCGGTACTAGCAGTAGAACTAGCTAAAATTCTTTGCTAGTCCTGTTGCATGAGTAGTCTGAAAAAAATTGTCAGGCCCTACTTGTACTAGACTGTGGAATTACTTCTTTTATTGTAAAATTTTAAAAATAACGATCAACAAATTTATGATTTATATGTTGATAGGGCTGAAGCTGATGTTTTGAACAGAGAACGTGAAAAGTTGATGAAGAAATTGATTGAAGTAGAAATGGATGGACAGTCTGCTGCTAAACATGCCTCACAACTCAGAGATCTTGTTAGAAAGTTTAGACAGGTAACGTTACAGAATTTAGACCATGTAGATATCTTACTGATATGATTTCATTCATAGAGGGCTATCGTGTTGAAGGGATGGCTTATAATGGTGTATTAGGCCCAAAAACACATATATCATATATATATATACATATACAAGGGTTACAACTTCCAAAAGAACAGTTTCTGTACAAGGTTTGTTTATTACTACATAACTTATTCAGAACTCACTCAAATTTCTAATAACTGGCATCTACAGGTAGCTAATATATTATGCTATACATAACCATCAAGCACTTTGTACAATTCAAAACAATGAAGCAGATATTCCATCTTATTCTCCGAAAATCATTGAACACGACCTCGCAACTCCAAATCAACCAGAATTACCGTACTAAATACTAAATGTTACTGCTTGATTAAATGTTACATTCTTCTTGTTTTCATTAAATTAAGTTGTATCTCTACTTATAGACCTTTTTTTAAGTTTCACAAATCTCAAATGGGTTGAAATATTATGTTAAGTCTGTCAATATTTAACTTAATCAACTTATTCTCTTTTAACAAGTAGTTGACTAAAGTCAGTACAAGTATTGATAACTTTTGCCACTCAGTAGACTTAGGCTTTCATTTGACCCTTAAAGCAGCATTTTGACCCTGAAATCAGTAAAATGAAGCTTTTGACTCTTGAGAATATGTACCAAAGGGTCAAATTTACAATAAAATTAGAAGGAAATTTCGTTGACTTTAAATTATCATTAGTCAAAGATCATTTTTGACACTCAACTTCTGACATCCAGTGAAAACCCTGTATTAGTCAACTATCATTTATTTTTCACATAATACTTATTGTACAGGACTCAAGAATATCACAGAGTGATAGTGCTCGTCTTACAAAAACCAAAGATCTTCTGTTAGAAAAGATTGCTGATTTTGAAGCTACAAATCGTACCCTGAGACGGTTGCTACGGGAACAGCACAAGCAGGAAGCGGCGGCTGTGAGACTTGGTGAACAACGTGATGTGCTTATTAAGAAGCTTGCTGATACAGACATATCTAATGAGGTGTGTAGTGTTCAGACATATGTTTTAAAGCACTAGTCCAAACTACAAGTTGGCTATCGAAACTAAACAATTTACCACTAGCCCGAATACATAATTTCTATGAAAGTTCACTAACCTAAATAGATATTAACTAGCCTCGGGCTTTGGGCTCGTGAGTTAGCACAAAGGCTGGGCGTGTTTGCATTGGCTTAGTTAATGTATATGATAGTTTTTGTCAGATTGATAAGTATTATCAGATTTTATTGATGTTTTATAACATTGACTGATGATGTAGAATGTATAATTTTGCTGTTGGCTGTAAAACATTCATAAATATACATGCAATTTGTGACTAGCTATTTATCCATTACAAGATGTAAATTTTAAGTCTTAGATGTCATGCGTCATTATTTGCGACACTTTGTACATCATATACTTCTCACTACATTTATTTATATACATTATTCATTTATCTTTTATACAACTTATTTGTCCAATTCTTATGTAGCATTAATTGATAATAACAAACTTCCCTTTGAGATTTTAATTGGAAGTATGTCAGTATGACGAATGATTGAATTTATCATTAATTCCAATCTTTTTCCTTGTATGTACAAACAACAGAGAATAAAGG
Source organism: Lutraria rhynchaena (assembly GCA_008271625.1). Classification (NCBI taxonomy): domain Eukaryota; kingdom Metazoa; phylum Mollusca; class Bivalvia; order Venerida; family Mactridae; genus Lutraria; species Lutraria rhynchaena. The sequence continues at coordinate 9,171,255 of VIBL01000001.1, read as the reverse complement.
TATAGTTGCTGCACTGTGGTGTATGATCCACTGGCATTGAGAGTCATTAGTTGCAATGTGTTAATGTTTTTTATGGGCTTATCAGAGTTTTTTTTTGTAAAAGAATTTTATGATTTTATGAACCATCCGCTAGCTTGGATTGATGTCAATTTTATGGGCTTCTGTGAGGATAGCTTACATGTCCATTACACTGTTGTTAGATCATTTCAGCTTGTCTTGATTAAAGATGAAACAATGCGTATTGTTTCATTTTTATCTCACACAGACAATTAATATTCTAGGTGTAATTTCTTTCACATATCTTAGCTAATAAGTATTCTCTCTACATGAAAATCCTGCCAGTGATACATATTTTACACCTGGCAATAACAATGGACAATGTATTGAATATAACATGTTTCATTAAACATTAAACTTCTATTTTGGCTATATCCTCGTAACAACACTCTCGTCTTTACTGTTAATTGAATGACACAAATACTGCAAAAGTTAATATACAAATTATTCATAGTGAACATTCCTAAAACATCTGACCAGCTTGCTGTCACCAGTAACCATCTGTTTAATCAAATTGTATGGACAGTAAAACCGCAATATTGAGACCTCCATCCGGAGACCAAAAAATTGGTCGTAAAAATGATGTGGTCTCATTATCAAGCAGCCGCGGCCGTGGTTAGTGTGCTGGACTTGCAGCCGGAGATCCGGGTTCGAATCCCGGTTGCGGCAGGTCATACCCTTCCATGAAAATTTGACAAAAATGTTGATTTTCCTCCATATGTGGAGATGTTGCCGGCTCCTTGTGGAAGGGTAAGTTAGAACTGGTTAGTATACAGTCCAGGAAAACTGTTTAGGTGAACCGGTTGCCGTATATAACTGAAAAATTGTTGAAAAACTGTGTTAAACCCCAATACAACCAAATCATTATCAAATTGAATTATAAGTGATTTATTGAAAGTCGGTCCAAAAGTAAGTGGTCATTATAACACAGTGGTCATAATATTGAGATGGTCGCTATTTGAGGTTTTACTGTAATTTCATATGTAGTAAGCTAGATAATTTTTGTTCATTATTTTATTTATTTGATATTGTTATTGAATATTGCAAATACAAAACTTCACTTCATGTAATGTGTCTAATAAGCACGTTAGACTGTAGTATATGGTATGATTTATGTGTTGTCAATAACATCTAAGGTCTTGGTTGCACACATTTCTTGCTAAGCAAGATGAATATGACATATTTTAAAATTTTGCACACATTAGATTTAATCTGAAAGAATTAATTAGTACGAATATTCATATGAGAATTTCATTTTATATCTAGTCATTGAATGATGAATGTGCTTTGTGCAGGTTCTATTTTTGTAATATTGTGAATTATCACAACTTGACTCATATGTGAATAAGTAACTGTGTATGCAGCAATATATAATAGAATTCTAGCCACTTATTTTCAAGCTGAGAAATGTGATCTTATAGTGTTTGGTAAATATGTTTGAAAACTATCACTTTCAGCCTAGTATTATTAATTGACATTTTGCTACACTTGTACATATTTTCTGTCGAATGTTATTTAATTAGAAGCGTGATCAATTGGAAAAAAATGTGTTTCCTCTCATGTTTAAAAGTTTTCTGGAATTTTCTGGAACCTCCATTCTTTCCCAGGTCCTACTAGTTTTTATCGTTTCCATGGCACTGAGGTTAAGATTTCCGAAAAAGATTTTCAAAGATTTTTGAAAATTTTCAACTTTCGCCCATGTGTTCTGAAATTGTTTATTTTATTTATATTTATTTATATTATTTATGTTTATTTATATTGATTTATATTGATTTATATTTGATTATTTCCAGAGACTGAAATCTGAGCTTCTAGACAGGGACAGAATGATTGCTGAACTTCGCGTACAGATTGAATCTAACAGGGTAAGTCAGGTTTGTGTACTGTATGATGGGTCCTGCCAACCATGTTTTTCCATTCCTTGGTGTTTTTAACTAATTTTATTATATCCAGATTGTTTTGTTGTATATATAACAGTTTGTGGACTTTTTTAAGCTTTAATATTTGGAGTTTTTGCTTATCATTATGGGTTTATTTGGTTAATTTTTGTTATAGCTTAGTCCTGAAAACTCGGATCATGTGGTAACTGAATTTGCTTGTAAAAAAGAAATGATGAACGTTACCATGGCAACACATTTAAATTACAAAACTTCCTTAAGTTTAGCCCACACATAGATTTAATCAAGAGGATTTTATTGAATCATAAATAAAGTCACAAAACTTTAGGTAGATGTAAAATGATCAGTGCTGAGAATTTGCTTTTCACTTCTTTGTTCTACTTTTTTAAGGGCTGTATCGGTAAAATAGGCCCCCCATCCCAGAATATAAGGGCCTACTTGAAGGTGAAACTCACGAATTGTTGCAGATTAATTATACATGCATTTTAGTTGCTTCGTCCATGTATGCTGGTCACTTTAACAAGGCTTTTATTGAAATGAATTTTGTATGTTCCTTATTAAATGCTGAATGGGTGTCTTTTTAACTGTGGGATAGGACATGGTTATTGTATGATGTAACTCTTCAATTTGTTCTATACAAAGTATTAAAGTCCATCTTTTCTTATGTGAATGTGGGTTTGATAAAATTAATGGGAAAATTGAAATATTGTGTTACGAAATATGGACTTGAAGTTATCCGGAGCAAGCTTTGTTTCATGTGAGCTTTGTATGTTGTATTAGGGACTGTTACTAATAGGGGCTGGTATTTAATGAGGATTATGCATTAATTTTCTAGAATTAGACAGTGAATTATGACAGTCATTATTGTTGCAACTAATCTTCTGTAGTTTTTATAGTGTATATGCAGTAGCGTTCACTTCTGTAGTGGGAATTTTTCACATTATTTACTGATTTATACTTTGTAGCATGGACATAAAAGTAACAACATTATGAAGACTTAAGTTGTTGTACTCAACAAGTAGAATATTTCCTCAGGTCAAGTAGATTGTAATAATAAGAACATGTTTAGTCAACATTGGGCTCTTATTTTTTGCAATGTGCAGTGTTCCCACTCACATAAAATCTTGCGTAAATCCTGCAATAAAATCAGAAATCACGTAACACATTTTGATCTGGTGCGAGATTGTATGCGTACGAATATGTTTTGGGATGAATCTCTGATTTTCTGGAAACACCTATAACGATGTATGTGTATACGTATATATATTTTTTTGAAAATGTTCATTCCCCCCCAAAATTCTTCTCTTTCCCAAGATTTCAGACCTAAAGGGTAAGCTTATCCCCAATTTCAAGAGTGAGTGGGAACACTGAATATCTAAAAAAAATCTGCATTTTAAAAACAATCACCCGATATATGTATGCGCGGTTAAAATTTTTCTAGAATTTTCCGGTACCTCTGGTTTTTCCCAGGTCCTGACCCTACTGGTTTTTATTGTTTCCGCAGCTCCAAGGTCAAGATTTCCATTTTTTCAAAACTCAATTTTCATCTATTTGTATGTATGATGTGCATATTTGTATATATTATTTTTTACATGTGTTAATTTACCTGCGCATTGCTGTCAGTGGACTTATATGAAGATGTTGAAACGTTATAGAACCAGACTAACTCCTGTAATGTTCTATGTTCATTGGTCACATTTCACTGTCTTTGATTGTTAGTACATAGGAAAGTTATTTGTTTGTGCTTTTTTTAGTAAATTTGTTCTTTTATATTAATTGCAATTTGAAGTATTTGAATTCCTTAGGATATGTGGGTTTTTTGTTGTTTGTTTCTTTTAAATGCAAATTTAATATTTGACCTGTCAATTAGCTGCAAGTGTTTTATTTAGCTTCACCTGCACCTTGCAGTATAATTGAACTTCATAACCCTTTTTACATGTATTTTGTTAAGTTCTGTTTAAATTTTCACCTTAAGTTTGACAAGTGATAGGGCCTGTATGAAATTAGTTTCTCAATATTTTTTTGCTGTGCTGACTTTCGAATGTTTGTTTAAAACATTCCACAATAGTGTATGTTATAGTTCTGTAGCATTTATTATTTGTGCATTAATGTAAGCAAAACTTCATGTCACTTTGTCATATCCTCTACCTCATTGAAATCATCACCGTTTTAATTATAACAATGTCAGTATAGTATGTTGTGTTGTTCACTTCTCCGCACTGTCACATGTACTTGTTAGATGAAGGTTTTGTGCCATATCATAGAAATTCATCATTAGTAAATTCACTGTTACGATAGTTAAGTTACATAGCATAGATATGTTGATATTAATTAAAGGGCTTATTCTTTATAGTTTTTTTAGACTTATTAATTCTTGTCTATCCTTTAATGGCATTAATTATTATAATGAACTTAAGGGTTATGATCTTTTAGTGGATTTGTGGAGCTATGGCCCTTAATGTCAGTTTATATGACTCAAGCCATACATCGGTGTCCAATTCTCATATAGAATTTATGAATGGATTGCATGGTTTTTGTTGTTCTGTTCACGTTCACTTCATTTCTGTTGTTCTTAAGTGTTGATTCATATTTATTCACTTGCTGCAGAAATTAAGGAAAAATTTATCTGACAAAAACAACAAAAAATGTAACGATGTAGTATTATTCCAGTTAATTCCTACAAAGTCAGAAAGCCGATCCTGTATTCAGGTATTATAAAAATGTTTCTGTACATTTCAAATATTTGAAATATGTAACCTTGTGCTGTGATTGGCTAGATTTAAATGATGTCACTGATGATGTAAGACCTATCATTTATGATGTCATTCATTGTCATTATAAATATAGGAAGAAAATTTGGCCCTGACAAAGTTACAGAGCTCACTGGAGTCCACAAGGGGCCACTTACAGAAGGAGTTGCGAATGAAAGAAGCAGATTGTAACAGAATGGCTGTCCAAGTCCGGGTATGTAGCTGACTCTAATGAATGTCACCACCCCCCCACACACACACACACGCACACACGCCATTCAGTTTGTTTGTAACCTGTGGTAATATGTAGATAAAAAAACATTACTGTCATATTCCAAAAGTGTTATTTTTACAAAAAGTAAATCACAAACATTATTGCATGTAATGAATCTAGTATTGTAAATTAATTTACCTGACTAACTACATTATACCTCCGATGCAGTTTTTGTATGGATGTCAACCGGTGTTATATTTCCATGTAACTATAAGATATATATATATACTGGTGAAGTTTTAGATCGTAGAACAGAGTGTGGTGTGTTGCTTTATTTTAGTATTAGTATCATAAACATTCAATACTTCATTGTTACATTGCTTAATAGCTTCATTAACATTTAGGAGAATGCATTCATAGAATATTATATATGTTACCGTAATGTGTCTATTATTTTTAAATTATAGGTTTAATATTGCATCGTTAGTTTACAGTTTACTTATTTATCTTTTCTCTAACATTGATTAATTATGTTGTAGTGTGTTGCTGAAGGGTACTTATCAGCAGTGTTGAAAAATTCAAATACTGAAAGAGAACTCAATCTTATTAACACATATTTTTATATCAAATTTCTTTGTTTTTAACTGTTTATTAAAATATGCAAACTTCATGTTACTTTCACTGAAGTCTCTAAAATTCAAGTAGTGATATTTGCTAACAATTTAATTCTTCAAATATGAAGGGAAAGCTTTATGTTAAAAGTACTTAATTCTTATCTTCTCTTTGAAGAGTACCTATGTTTATACACACTATTTTTACCTTCAGTCAATGGAGAGCGAGAATGCTCAGTATAAAATTGAGATTGACCATCTTCGAGATATTGTTGCTAATGCTAAGGATAGAGCTGAGCGAGACAAGGAAGCTCTTAAAAAGGCCACAAGGTAATTATTTAGTGCATGTCATGTGTTTTTAATTATCTTCTATTTATTACTGTAGTAATTTTATTCCTAGTTTTGTATCAAACATATATTTTAGATACTTAGTACTATGTAATCAATAATGTTTTAAAAATTAGAAATGAAATTTTATGATTTTGTAATAACAAAAATAAAAGTATTTTCTACTTGTATGTTGTATACTTGGGCATTGAATGTTATATTTTTAACAGCATTAACTTTGTATATTGGATAAAGATTAGCATGTTATGATTTAATTTAAATGTGGTTATATCTTAAAAGAAACCATACTTTATACTTCAGTATTTGTTAGAATCTTTTATGTTTGTATATAATGTTATGTTTGTGATTTTATTGTTATGTCTAATTGCATGGTTTGTTCATGTTTCATGAAGCTTGCTTGTCACTCCTAAATCGATCATTTCATTTACACGTTCACTGTAAACTTATTTAATTCCTTTAATATGGTGTCCACTCTGAAAATGTAATTGTATGAAAATCATGAGCATTATTTCTTTGAGTATTCAATAAACCTTGACAGTTATAAGCAGTGTTCCCACTCATGTAAAATCTTGCGTAAATCTCGCAACAAAATCGGATATCACGCAACTCATTTTGATCTGGTGCGAGATCGTACATGTACGAATACGTTTAGGGACAAATCGCCAATTTTCTGGAAACATCCATTACGATGTATGCGTATACATATATTTGTTCATACCCCCAAAATACTTCTCTTACCCCCAGCTTTCAGACCTAAAGGGTAAGCGTACCCCCAATTTCAGAAGTGAGTGGGAACACTGTATAAGCCTTGACTGTATACATCAAACCAGACTACTTGTTAGTCTGTACATATAACAGCTGTCATCTTATTTGATGACCCAGTGTTTAAGGTTCCGGGAAGGGGTCTATGTTTTGCTCTTAATGAATCAGGTTTGAGTAATTCATGGACCCTCATTTGATGCGACTAGGATTTATGGGGTGTATTCTAGGGTTGAATTTGCTGCCAGCAAAATTCAATAAATTATTTTTACCCTGATTTCGTATTTTGTTCTGGAAAGATAGCTTGCTGAGCACAACAAAATATGGTCTTTGAATTAATCTTTGGTTATTATAATTCAATCATTCCTATAGTATTTAATGTAAAAATTTTATGGTAACTATTGCCTGTATTACTTTAAACAGATACTTATTCAAGTCTTTAATTTTTCCCAAATCATGTTTAGCTTCATGGCTTTGGTACTGAGGTTTATACTGACTTTAAGGGGTGAATATTTTGCTAGTTTGTTCTTTCTGTGTGTGCATGAGATTCTGTGTTTGGTCCATACTTGATTATATCGCATTCAAACCATACCTCCCAGAGTTCAGAAACAAAAGGCCGCACAGTCTGAAGATCGTGCCGAGCAACTTGCTGCAGATTTACTGGAGAAAGAAGCCAAGTTCGAGGATTACCGTACACAATTGGAAGAAGTGTCTCTCCGACTGGAAAAATCTGTGAAAGAAAGATCCCAATCAGCTGCTGAAAACACTGCCTTAAAAACGTGAGTTTCCCCACCCAACTCTTGTAGTGTACCTTGTAGTACACCTCTAGTACTGTATAGTTTGGAACTATTGCATGCTGGGTAGATTTGGTGATCCATGACTTTGAAATGATTGTTTGATATACTATTATCGTTTTAATTAATATACATGTTCTGAACTAATAGTTTTACTAGGCTACTCATTAATTTTTATCTTTAATCAGACAATGCTTGTGTTAAATTGTTCTAATGATTATAGGTTTAAATTATAAACTTCATTGGTTGCCAACACATGGAATGATGTAACTTTAACTAAATGTCGGACATTTTTATCACTCATTGTTCATGCATTTAATGCAATAAAGTGATGTTGGTTATAGCACTGTAATCTTATTTACTCAAGTATCAATTAATATGGTGATGGGGAACAGTATTTTACAAGTAGCATTACTAATTGTGTGGGCTTTGGTATTGAAGATTATATATTCATATTGTGTGTATCTGCATTCAACTTGAAATCTAAATGAATAAGGTAGGTTTTAAATGCTGTGAAAATGATGATGTATGCTTATATGGTGATATCACTAGTTTCCCTTCGTCTGGTAATGTAGACATAGTGGTATCTTCACAAAGTCCCTGGTATAAGATTATCAAGATAGATCACTATTGCTTCATAGATGTAATAGAATCCATGAAAAAAAATATGAATCAATTATAATTGTAAGAGGACACTGATTTCTTGAGCACATATTTTGTAAGTCACTGATTCCCTGCACATTTATAAAAGCACTGGTTCTTGTACACACTTTGATGCAAACACTCATTTGTTGCCCACATGATTTATATGATAATACTGGCTCCGTATTGAGATATTTTGTGAGAACACTGGTTCCCTGTACAAATATTTTGAATGTATGCACTAGTTCTTTGATCTCAGAATTTGTAAGACACTTGTTCCCTGCACAAACTAGGCACTGGTTCCTTTTTCACATTATTTTTATTAATGAACACTGGTTCCCAGCAAAAATGACTGAATGTGAATACAGAATTTATTAGAAAAATTCTCGGAGGTATTTTGTATCAGGATGCTGATTCTTTGCACTTAGTTTAACCCTTTCCTCGATGTAGCCGCATTATCCTGCATATGCGTCCACCGCTCACTGCCGCATTTTTACGCTTAAGGCACTGTTTCCTGGCTCAGATATTTTTGTACAAATTTATAAAGATTATGGTTCCACGCACCCATTATTTGAAATTGGTCCCTGGTTCCTTTCCTACATTTTTGAATGAGGAGATTGACTCCTTCAATAAACCCTTATTTCGAACTGAATTTTTTTACTGAATTCAAAAGTTAATTTGTTGTTGCATTCACATTGTTCATCACATTTAACATAGTACTAAACTCAACAATGTTATACACAGTGAACAAGTGATGGTTTGATTACAATATAATAATTTCATGTTTCAGACGTATGGAGGAACTGGAGTCTCTGTTAGAACGTGTTGATCATAACTCCAAGTCACAAATCGAAGAACTTACAGCCAGATTACACAGCAAGAGTTCTGAAGTGTCTGCTCTCGGTCTGGAGAATGAGAGACTTAAGGTATCACACCACTAAATTTTATATGTAGTACCGTTACACCCATCTTTTAATTTCAGCTATCCTTAAATGTTATCAACAGAAATAAATCTTAAGTTCATCTGTTGTAACATGAAGACATCGTTAGCACAATGGAAGGACTAAGTCCTAAACTGGTTCTTATACAAACATCTGGGTCATCATTTTGTTGATTGAATTCATGTGTCATTGTTCCTACTCACTTCTGACATTGGGGGTACGCTTACCCCTTATGTCTGAAATCTGGGGGTAAGAATATTATTTTTGGGGTATGAACATTTTTTTAAAAAATATATGTATATGCATACATCGTAATGAGTGTTTCCAGAAAATCGGCAATTCATCTCTAAACATATTCGTACATGTACGATCTCACACCGAATCAAAATGTGTTGTGTGATTTACGATTTTATTGTGGGATTTACGCAAGATTTTACGTGAGTGGGAACACTGATGTCTAATGATGCTAACGTACAGTTTATCATAGTAGTCCCATTGTCCCAGGCAATAATTGTTGTGAGACCCTAGTTAATGTAGTGTTTTGATATGAACTTATTTAATGTTTCTCATTGTGTTATTTAGTTTTGTATTGTCTGCTCTCTATGTGTATACCCATTATTAGTGACTCATTATATGCTGTACATGACTTTCATCTTACTCATGAAACCATGGTTTAACTTGTTGTTTTTAATTTATTGTTTATATGTATATAATTTGAAAGTACAATGGTTTGGTTATAACATTTATGAACTGAATTTGACAAATGTTTCTGCATTTTTTGAAAAAACTTGATTCATATTTGTGAACTTTGTTCAAAGAATTTATCAGTTGAATAATATTTTGAAAATCCATTATACCTGAGTGAGTTAGATGGACAATAATTTGGTGTAATGAAACTTTTTTTGTCACAGAGTAAGAATATTGTAACCAAGGAAATAGTGCAGGTAGATTCAATATTTGTATCACCAGACGAGGGCTGTCACAGAAGTTCCTAGCTTGATATTTTCATTTATGTTGTATATGCATCAAATATTGTGTAATATCAGTAGATATTGTGTATATTGTTTTATGTTACACGAGAGAAACTTGTTTGCATTGCATGTTCAGGCACTTATTTTTTAGTGACTGTATATAGTGTTCATGAAGTAATGGCCAAAATATATAATTATTTGTTAATTATCTAAGGGATAAAACACATTAAAAATCGCCTGGTATAAATGATCAGTTATTTGATTGTTTGTGCTCATCTTGTTTCTTTCTGTTTGAAGTCTGATAGTTTAAGAAATTGAGGAATTAAGTAGTGCATAAGAATGTATTTAATTGAAATTTAAGTTGTCATTTGTACAAAGTTTTATACAATTCCAATTTGCTTCAAGCACCACATTGATGAGACAAATTATTTGATTTGGATAGTAACATTTTGATGCTAAAATTCAATTGTATACTTACTAAATCTAAACACCTGGCATTACAGATATTTCTTATTTCAAAACAATTTTGTGATATTCTCAAGTGATTTATATTTTGGCCATAACAAGTTTGTGTACCTGTTTTTGTTCACGAAGTTTATTTTTGTATTATTTTTTCACCTTTTTTTTGTTACACAGTCGTCAATCACAACCATTGAAACTAAATTTGCACAAGCTGACGAGGAATTGATGCAACTACGATCTAATCTTAAACATTACGAGAATCTAGTTGACGATTACAAAACTCAGGTAGGTGTACTATAACCTCATTTGTTGTAGGATTTATTGAATATATAAGGTTTGTCTCTTGCATCCGTTAGTTCTTATTTAGGTGTTAGGTGGTAAAACTGAGCATTGGACCAATCTAAAAACTAAACCATCTGATTGGTTGTTTATAAACTAAGTTATAAAATCAACCAATGGTGTAGCTTCATTCTTTGACTGGTTTCGATATTCAGTTAATGACCTCAAAACCTGATATTTTTGGTTTTATTATTTTTTTAAGTCTTAGATTTAACATTAAGTTCTAAGATTTCAAAGTTTTCTGTATAAGCAATAGTGGGTGGGGTAATTTATGTGTGGACTTCTTTGTTTGTAGTGAAATATTGTCTGAAAAATTATTGCATTGCAATTGAATCACTTTTTTTTTCACTAAAACATGACAAAATACATGTCTACTTACAGTGTGAGAATGGGAAAATGTCAATGATAGATTTCTTAGATTTCTAGTTGCATAAATATTTATAATTTGTTCCATCTCGTAAAATTTTTTAGCAAAGTACGAAAATTTTATGAAATTTGTTTCAAAGTTTTTATTGAAATGAATGATTTGATGCAAATAACAAAATGTTAAGATTTGAAAACTGGTTTATTTTTGTCATTTTGTCTGCTTACACTGTAAATGAAAGCTGTATGGTAATTGTGTCTGCACCTACACACTGGGATGAAATAAGATGTCTAGTTTAGAATGGCTTTGGTATTTCTATTATGCACCTCACAATTGTCACAATCATCATGTTAGATTGGTTCTCATCTAAATCTGTGGTCATTTGTTGTTGTAAGTCCATTAATAAATAATGTACTACAGTTCTCTGGACAATTCACAATAGATTTGTCAAGTGACTGTTTCTTTGACTCAGAATTAACAAAAAAATTATTTGCCAACAAAATTAGTGAAGAAAGATGTTCTGTTCTCATGGGATTTTAACATTAATGCTTGTAATTTAACTTTTATTTCTTATGTCTTTTTGACAATCTTGTAGAAAATTAATATCATACTGGTACTTTGGTATATTTTAATAACATTTATGAATATTTTAGCCATTTTTCTGAAATTTGTTTATTTAACATAATATAGAATTTCAATGAATCATGACTGGTTATGTATGAATATGGCAGCCATTAATCTTATTATTCATATGTCCCCCACTAACATCCTTTAACAAGCTGTCCAACTGTTACATGTTTATATAATTCAAAACCAATTTGTTTTGTTTATCCATTATTACCGTCCCTCCTTTATGTTTTATGTAAGAAATGTCAAGGTTATTTGTACTGGATAATCTTACATTTCAATTTATGGTACACTTCGCAAAATTGAACGACTTTGTTTTGTCACAATGGCTCTCTGCAGCATTCTGAAGAACAAAAGTTAAACAAATATTGACAACATCTGAAGTTCCCCTTGTCTGAGTCTCTTTACAAGGTTTATTCTCATTAGATCCTTAAAAATCATTGCATGTTGGTGCTATTTCATCTTAGCATCATTGTTGGTTACCCAAAGTCAAACCTTTTGTTACTCTTCATTTTGTCTCCAAGTGGAGGTAAAGATAGTCAACCATTGTGGGTAGCTGACAACATTTCAGTGCATGCGATCATTGCATTGTGTTCTGCTAGAACCTTCAGATATGTAAACCAGTCTACTACAATATTTGAGTGATTTTGTTTGGTATGAATATACTGCATGTGTTCATGTAAGATTTAGCCGTTTTATTTCTCAGCTTGTGGCTTTGTAGGTCATTCTGTAGGAATTCATTTACTGATCAAGTTCTGGTACCTTCATTACGTTAATCTTACGGTTCAAAGACTTCTAGTTCTAAAGAAAAACTAAATAGATGGGATTGGTTTTATTTGAAGCAGTTTTTTTTGGATTTAGTTAAAATAGCAGCACTGGTGTGCCTTTCCTATTACCTAAAAAGTAACTTTTAATACGGCGGCCGGAATCTCTTTACACAAAGTGTATGTTTAGTTCCATAACAACATAAATTATTGATTTATGCTTTGGTTTAATATTAACTATTCAATTTGATTTTTTCTGTTAATTTTCGAAAACTTCAATTTGTTGATTTTGAATCAGTAAATGAATTCAGTGGTGTAGATTTGTTAGGCCGGTAGCTTCACTTTCCTCAATTTCTACAGATGAACCAGTCCAGACGAGAGGCAGATGAGACTACGTTTGAACTTCGTGAGAGCAAAAAAGACAATGAGCGTATTAAAGAGGATAAGGAATTGGAATTAGAAAAGGCAAGCAACTCTGAGTATATTGTCATCAATATAATAAGAGTAACCTCCCTTCCTTTTGAGTGTGGTACAAATATCTACCTCCCTTGATTTTAATAAAAAATCATCAAAGGGGAGTTAACCACTTTGTTATAGTCGAGGGAAATGAGTTTTGCATTATTTGTTATCTGCATGTTTTAGATATTGTATCAATGCTTTTTAAGCTTCTATGTTAGATAATGCATGAATGCTAATATTTAATCCAATAGAAAGTTTTTTTTTTTTATTATTCATTCTGTGGCAGGATTTCGACGCAAAATGTCACTGAAATGTCATGTATTTTGTATTAACAGTGTCTAATGTTATCATCTAACTGTTTCCCTTATAATTCTGTCTACTAGCTATTTGTATAACATTGTTAATTATTAACCTGAAATGTTCTGTAAAATGAAGTTACCTAAACACACATTGAATAAGTTAGTATATTGTATGAGTGGTCTACAAAAAAATTATGATGTCTAAATATCTTAAGATCAGGTGATTGCAATATAATTTTTATTGGCTTGCAGCCAATCATTGTAAATCAGTGTGTGTAAAATTCAATGATGTTAGAGTACGAATGATCCATAGCATATACTCAAAAATATGCGATAAGACCTTTGTATGTACTTGATGATTTTTGCCAATTTATGGTCAATTAAATACATTAATGATTAGTGGAATTAAACATTACTTATAGAAATGGTATTCTACTGTTAAAATTTACATCCAGCCTTTTTGTTCTAATGTTTCATATCATAAACATTAGGAGCATTTAATGAGATTTTCAAGGCTTTACCTGTTATTTTTGTGTATTGTAAAGTCTTCATGTATCATTTTCTTTTCATTTATTCATACATTTATCATGTACAGCACATTCTTGTGGACACTTCTAACTATCTCATTATTTCTACTTGGCTAGCACTATTGGGAAAAGTCTCACTTATGTATTGAAGTGTACAACATCATATTCGTAAATACAGTCAAACCTGACAACATGTAAAATATGTGCTTTGAGTGCAGCTGATCTCAGTATGGACTCATTTCAATAACCATAAAAACTGTATTGATTATTAATTCTGTAGGAGCATGTTTTTAAGCATTTTTGACATGTTAATTTAATTGTTGCATGTGAAGCTGAAAATGGTGTTTTTACGTGTGCAGTTTGATAGTGTTGAACCAATAAGTTGCTAACCAACCCTTATTGGCAACAGATAATAGAATGTTATTTTTGCATACTGGGGTCACAAATGACCCTTAAAATCACCAAGCTGGCGGTAACATTGATAAAGGCTTCTGTTCACAGGGTATGGTCTGTATTTGAAGTAACTGTGGACTTCAGGTTTGACTGTATTATCATGATCATACAAGTTACTTTATCTATAATAAAATTGTAGAATTTTAACTAGTGATGTTGATATCTGACACATTTTACTGATTTAATGCATTGTACACATTTATCACTTACACTGTACTCATATCACTGTTCTGTAAAATTATACCAATATGATTGTAAGTAACACCACAGGGTCTTGACTTATTTGTGTTACTGTATGTGGTATACATAGATTGCACAAGTCCAGACCCTGTATATTAAAAACTGTTGTAGGGGGTAATGCTTTTTCCAGCAAAATCTATGACATTCTAAGCCATTTATTCTGTTCATGTTTTGTTTAGGCCGTGGTCCAGTGGTTAGTGCACTGGACTTGTAACTTTGAGATCTGGGTTTGAATCACGGTCGCAACAGGTCATACCCTTCTATGAAAATTTGAATTTGTCAAATTTGAAAAATGTCAATTTTCCTCCATATGTGGAGAAGTTGCTGGCTCCTTGTGGAAGGGTAGGTTAGTACTGGTTAGTAAACAGTCCAGGAAAACTTGTTAGGTGAACCAGTCGCTGTATATAACTGAAAAATTGTTGAAAAATGGCGTTAAATTCCAGTTACTATAAGTCACGTATAAACAAATCGTGTTTTGTTGATCACATTAATGTTCTTTTTTAGGAACTATTTTAACGTGTTGATTCTTCAGCATTCTGTATTTTAAGAACTTAGTTACTAGCTATTATTAACTTTTAGACCTACAATCAATCCAGATTATGTATTGACAGATTTAATCATAATTGGATGCCCAAATTGTGGTCTTGTTCATGTACGCTGGTAATTAGTAATACTGTAATCCAGCCAATTGAAGATAGATCTATAAATAATCATGTCATACATGAAAGTTACAAATTAGAAATAGTGATATAGAAAATGTATTAGATGCATATACTTACTTGATATTAGGTTTGTAAGCAATAGCTGATTGGATTTTTAAATGTACTTTTTTGTATAGCTTGATGTACTACTAGTTGCTCATATGTCTGTATACATATCTACGAAGTTTGAGCAACCATGATAAGAACTTTTACTTCCTTGTATCCCTAATAAGATATTCCAGCATTTTCATCGGTTCTGGATAAATCTCGTCAAACACCCAGGATGTAGGAGGAGTCATATGCTGTGAATGATGTCATTCATTGATGTCATTTTTTTCGCATTATGAATAAATGCAAGATACGTTACTATGGAAACTTTATTGAAATTTGTCAACTTTATTCAGGTATTGTTACCTAGACTAATGGCCAAGAAAAAGGCAGGGACAATGGGAAAGGTATTTAACGACACAAAACCTGAGAGATTTGATTGTGAGCTAGATCTGTCACCATTATAATATGTCTGTCGTTTGTTTGGTTAATGGTTGCACATAGAAATGCTAGGTCAGGAGTTTAATTCTTTTTTATTCTTTTCAAGAAGGAAAATTGAAACTTGCTTCATGTTTTTCTCTGGTAATGTTATATTTGCTGTCATTTCTCTCCCGTTCCTGTTTACACAACAAATGGGAAATTTTCAGTTGCTTGTGAAATATGTGAGGAACAGGTTGGTTCTGACAACACAGGCACTCACAGGCATTACTATTTAAAGTGTTAAAACCAGCTCCAATAAGTATACTATATTATTTGCTTGACGTGTATGGTATCTGGCCCTCCGGTTGATATTTAGAGCTTGTCATTATTGTCTGGGAGAAATACTAAACTAGTTAGTCACTTGTGAATGTTAGTCAGGTCAGCAGACTACAGTTTATTACTTAGACGAGTCATAACAAATACTGTCAGTTCTCAAGCTGTCCTGACTGGTGCAATAAAAAGATTAGGACTGGCAAGAGTTTTACCTTATACCAATGTTTTACACATGCATGTAAGTCTGTCTACACAATTAAGGATTGTTACTACAGTAGAATTTCCTCTCTAAATTGACCAAATGTTCCGGTCCCGACTTCATTACTAAATGATTGAAAAATCCCCTCTAAACTGGCTGAGCCTGGGACCAGGTCATTTTGCTGGTTTAGAGGGGTTCCACTGTACCATTGAGTACACTAGTGTACAAGATGAAATCCAGACATATGTCTGTACCAAGAATGTTCTCGTGAAGAGATGGATATACACATCATACAATAATCAGATTTTATCACTTTATTAATTTTTTTTCTTTTTTTGCTTACCAGATCATGTTTTTATTTGTTACATCACAGTTTAGCTGAGATGTGTGTAGACAAGAATTTTATTATTAAGTTTGTATTATTTGGACTTTTCTGATCTTCGTCTGGATTTATTTTATTGTGAATAAACATTGCTGACTTGTGTTGTATAAAGGGAGTTCTGTTTCTGAGGCCAGATTGAATTGATGAACTACCAACCAGATTTTAAGCGAAGATAAGACAGAAATTTATTTAAACTTTGCTTTAGAGAATATTTTTTTTTATTTATTTATTTCTGTTGATGTTGTGCGACAAACTTCATCCTAAATGTTACATGTTATATGTTTGTCTTCATTCTACACCGTGTGAATGTCAAAATGTGGAAAATAAATGTTAGGTCAATATTTAATGCATGAACGAAGAAAAGAAAAATAAGAGGAAATGTTTTGTTGATATCTGGACAGTTATTAACATTGTGAATCTAGGCTCTTGTCTATTACAATGTTAAACATGACTGTGTTTGATTTTTATGTAAACGTAAATAAAGAAGGAAAAATCATTTTTTTATAAAAGTGCTTGTATTAGCGGGATTGTCTTAATTCTGGGGTGGTCTCAAGACAGGGTTCTTTTGCGTGAGTTTACAATGGATTTTTTAAAGAGCAGGTATTGTATTTGCATATTGTAAAACCAGTTTAGTTTTGTCTGAGAGTAAAACATTCGGTATCAGTCCAACTACAGATTTTGTTATAAGAGTAAAGAAAACTGTGTACCATTCAGTGTTAGTAACTTATTGTTTGTGTGTTTGTGTATGTATGGATTATTGTGGTATTTTCATGTGTGAATCTTGTATCTACAGATGCCCACAAAGACTGGTAACAATGAGGTATAGTGTCTATGTTGTATATATGTGTAAAAACAAAATATTCCAAATGGTTACGATATGATTTCATATTGCTCACAGCATGCCCAAATTGTCTTCAGAATGGAATACTTTTTAGTTGAAAATACATGTTTGCACAAACAGCGATCTGGAAAGGCATACAGCATACGCCATAGTCACATTAAAAGTCAAAATATCACATAATCTTTGGTAACTTATGGGCCCATGGCACGTGCCGATTTCTTCAATCTTTTCACGTACAAAATGAAATGAGTACATAGTAAATACTGCTGCATTGGGTCATTGATATATTAAGAAAATTTCTTTCCCAATCACTACACAAACTATAATCGTGTTTACAAATAAATGTTGTGGATCATTTGGATGAAAACAAACTCACAACACTCCTGTGATGTATTTCAAAAAATAAATCGGTCATGTATTGATTCATTGAGACTAAGTTTTTTTAGGATTGGAGTCTAGCTGTGAAAGTATTCATGTCATAGAGAAATCATACCAAGTACAAGGTCATAAGAACTCTTAAAAATGTTATAAATGCTAGGTTTATTTAAGTCATTATTTTGCCCATGTTATACTGAACCTTCTTGATTTGTGTATGCTTACTGTTTCACACATACTTAGGGGCTACCATATTGTGGGTGACCATTTTAGGCCCAAAATTCACTATTGTACTCCATTCCATGAACATGCTAGTCCCCTATGATTTCATGTGGATGTATGATGGAAACAAGACTAGCAGATGCCAGGTCTAACTTTATGCTTCTAGCTTTGAATGTATGGAAAAATTGAATATTCATGAAAAAAGGACAAATATCTATGTGCAATGTTTGTGATTTGTTTGTTTAACCAACATTTTTTTTTGTTGAATTCACTTGTGTGTGAGCTGAATGTCTAATATTACATCATACACTTTTTAAGGCATATGTTCACAATGTCTTTATATAATGTTTTACTCACAAAATCATCATGATTTAAGTTTCACTCAACTTCTTTACCTTTCTTGACCTTTCATTGACCAATTCATATTTCCATTCAAAAGTACATGCAATTTGGAAATTTTCCATTTTGTTTCAACCACTCCGATATAGTGACACCTGAATTAATGTAAAGACGAATATTTCCTCCTAAAAATGAAAAAAAAGATAACTGTCTATTTCTACGAGATCTCTTTGTGTCAATATAAATATTGATGGAAAGAAGATGGTGATTTCCTGTTGTATTTGATAACAACTTGTAAATTAGTGCAAGAATGATTGATATAAGAAATTACTGTAAAACCTTGATGATAAGACCACCTTTCGGACCTGAAAAATTGGTTGTAATAATGAGGTGGTCTCATTATCAAATTGAATAACACAGGAGTTATTGAAAGCCGACCCAAAATAATTAGTCGCTATAATAAGGTGGTTGCAATATTGAGATGGTCTCTATTTGAGGTTTTACTGTATTAAAATATGAGTGGTTTGGCATGCAGGTTGCTGTTGTTTTGCGTTAAATTACAATGTGCTCAACTAACCAAGTATAGGTTTGAAATGATCTCGAGCTTCCATACCTTTGTTTGTGTAAGGCAAGAAAAAGATAGTCATGTTTATAGTTTTTTGACAAGAAAAGAACGGTTGGTAGGTTGCAAAACCTTCCTTTTCAATTGTTTCCCCCGACATACCGTTCGTATTTTGGGGTTATAATTTATCTCCAAATAATTTTCGTCCTTTTGATTTGCTATTGGTGCTAAAAAATAAGGTCAGTCAGGTAACTGTACTCACAACTATTTTTTCTGGTCTATTGTACTTGTTTTCGTGACTTGTCCAAGGTTTTTTATCCACATTAAGAAATAACTCTGAATTGTCATTTATATGTCTTAAAAGTAGAGTATGTAATAATCTGAACTTTTTTATGAATTCAAATTCATATTCATTTTTTCTGCTTTGATTCACTTCAGGTGAAGTCACAACTTGCTGACAGATTACAAGAGTTACAGCCCTTGCCTGAGATGTTAAAGAACACAGAATTACGTCTACACGAGTCTGAGGACCAGTTGAGGAATTCTGAGAGAAGGAATGCTGAAAATTCCAAAGTAATCAGTGACCTCACAGTTAAGGTTTGTTAAACTATCTAAATTATTGCTGTTTATCTCTACATCGTTATTGATAGCTTCAATGTTGAATTCATGTTAAGCATTAATATCTAGATCCTTGCATGTGATTATGTGAAGTGGGCGACTCAACTGGATCCCAAGTTTAAATGTCAAAATTAATCTCAGATTAAGTCTGCTTCTGTTTGGAGAGAAATATTGAGATGACATTGTTAGTACTTCTAGTGTAAAATTTAGGTCAAATTTGATTTTAGCACATGCTCTGGTTTATATAGTTGTTCAGTACTTGTATTGTAGATAATGTAAGTGCGAGGCTCATTAAACTTGTTAAGTGAAGCCCCTTGTGGCTTTGCTGCTAACCATTCCATGGTGGTACCCTTGGCAGGGATTTCCCTGATGCAGGTTTCTTGCGTCCCTGATGCGATATTCAACCGAGGGACTCGCATTGAGAGTGACCACTGCATCCTCGGGACCCCTTCCAACTCAGAATTTGCCCTTGACATTTTCTGTGTGGGACTCCCAAAAATCCCAAGGGACCCCTGAAATGTTGGAGATGGGAGTCCCAGGGACCCTTGGGTGAAAAATCTTAAGGGAAAACCCTGCTTTGGGAGGATTGTGCTTTGTGATTTATGTTTCTGAGTAGATTGTGGGCTCAAGTCGGCAGATTTTAGGGAATGCTTGATTTTTTCATGAAGTTGTAATCCATATCTATGTATTTTGTATCCTCATGATCCACATGAGTAAAAATTTTCCAATTGATATTATAGGTTGATTCTCTGACTGATACCATCGATAAGATGAAGGAACGATTACAGGGATCTCAGACAGACAACCATTCTATGAATGAACGAGTTATCACTCTAGAAAGGTATTGTTTTATACAAGTCTTCATACATACACATGACTTGAGGATGATTAATTTTACCTGTACACCTCAAAAATAAAACAGTAAAACTTCGTTATCACGAGCATCAATATCAAAGTCCCTTCAATTTTTGTTCTTAGTTGTGCAAAATTTTCAACCAACAAACAAATACCTCATTATTACGAGCACCACATTTATCTCGAGCATTTAGTCTGTTCTGATGACTCCTCGAGATAACGAGACTTTACTGTATTACATCTTAGGGTTTGTATGCAGATCAGTAATTCTTAATTTAATATCTGGGCTGTGTGTATTAGACAAATCAGATTCCTCAGGTTTTTCAGTTGTCTTGAATTGTGTCACATTTCATACTATAATGGTCATTTATTCTGGTGTAGAGAACTGGAAAATAAAGTAACGTAAGGTTTATGATATTGAAGTTAGTTACTAAAATGTATATGTTTACCAGTTGGTAGAATTGTGCTCACAATGTTGATGCACTCGCTAAGAAAATTAAGGAGCTTATGCAATAATATTTGAAAAATGTTGCCTAGCTACTTCTTGCGTCTATGCGATCTTGTCTATGTGTACTTGTTGATCTTCTAGCAGCAGACAAACTACCTCAGGACCGAGACAAATGGATGACTATATTATGAAGTACTTTATGTTTTTTATATATACATGTGTACCACTTGTTTTGTTTGTTTGTATGAAGAACACTTTATTGCACATTGAATTCCACCACAGGGGTTTTGACATGAAACAATTGATAAATTTTTACCTAGATATAGTGTACTGGTTGAAAGGTCATGTCAAAGCCCTGTGGTTAAAAGCATTTTGCAGCATCAAAACCTTGTGGTTTAATGAGAGCTTTTTCTTTTTTGCTATTATTTGAAATGATTATTTCATATGATTAATAAAATAAATGGTATAAAAACACCGTGTTTCAGTGCAGCATTTCTTTATATATATGTTTATGAATGTAAATATTTTTGTTTTCACATTCTCTTGTATTGTATGTCTCTGTTTCACTACTGCATGTATTTTCAATGTTTTGAATGTTTTAAAATGTTACCATCTTCGTGATTGTCAGCAGTTTTGTTTGCTGATTTTATAAACAAGTCTTGTTTGGGTTTTTGTTTTCTTTTATCTGTCTTTGATGGTCAATGACAAGTATTCATTCCTGACCTGTTTGTTCATAATATGATTGGTTTTAAAGAAATACATACAGTGCAACCTCTCCAAAGCAATACCCTTTTGGGAGAAGCAAAATTATGTTGTTGTTGAGAGGTTGTTGCTCTAGAGAGGTTAAAAATAATAGTTAAATCAGACAGTGGGGAAAAGTCATGTTGTTGATGAGGGGAGTTTGTTGCTCAAGGGAAGGCCATTTGTAGAGGTTGCACTGTATATACAAAGTCTGTTCTGTGTCCTTCTTGTCTTTGCCATGATTTCTCCTATTTAATTTACTTTTATGAACCTGCCAATGTATCTTCTTCCCTTATAAGGCAGTTGTCTTAACCTTGGAAATAGCCAATAAGCCTGCCATGGCTAAATTAGGTTTGTTGTTGAGAATAAATATTTGTTGGTTAAATTGCTGAATGAACATGATGATTTATGACTGACGTATTTATTTTTCAGACGTCTACAAGAAGCAGAGGATCAGAATCGTGAACTTCTTACTACAGTCGCACGCCGTGAAGAAGCTCTTCATCAAAATAATGTAAATATCTGACTTGTTTTATTGTGTATGTGTTATCATATCAGGTTACATTACTCTCTTGTTTTCATTACTGTTCTGAATACCTGGGACAGATGCTCTGTCTCTTTCTCTCTCTCTCTCTCTCAGAAACATTCAGAAATTTTGAACAGACAAATACTACTGTAATTGATCTAAAAAACAAATAAAATATTTGTACTATGACAATCTATGGGAAGGCTAAAATGTGACCTCGACTCAGTTTCAGTTACTTTGAGATTAATTTGCTTACGTTTTGTTGTTGTTGTGAGCTATCTTTTTTGTAGTGGCCATTTGTAGGTGGTGGTCATTCACTCAGATCGTACTGTATTTTCCTATCAACACACTCTCTTTATAAAGTGAAGGTGTCAGTGGTGATATTACTGCTGTTTAAGGTGTTTTTTTTTGCTATTATCTTAAATGTATGTATGCTCACAAGAGTATTATGTTTTAGAGGTTCTTTTTATCATGTTACAGTTACGTCTTGAAGATCGTGAGAGGGAGAATGGAAGTCTGACCCGTCAACTTGAAGGGGCTCTTACTGATCTCAGACGGCACCAAGAACAGACGCGAGAAAAACAAGCAACCAAAGAACGTACGTTACAGTCCAGGATCGTCGATCTGGAGTCACAGTTGAGCCAAACCCGAGCTGAAGTTGCGAGAATTAAGAGAGAAAAAGAGGAGGTATGATTACATACTAAAATGTTCGCTCATTGTACATATCAGATGATACAAATGTGATTTAAGTAACAATGTTGAGATGTTTTGACAAGATAACGCAATAATTATATAGTACTGACATTATTAAAGCAATATGATTTAATAGTATGGTATGGTATTATGATGATTTAATTGAAATGCATAAATTAAACACATAGAGGATTGTTTTTTCTGAAGTATATATTCTACTATGGTTCGGTAGTAGTGCCTATCAGTTGTTTAACTCTTTGCCTCATAAGCATATATTTTACTTCAAAATTAATGAAAGAAAATTGAGTTATTTCTCTCTGCCATATAGGACAACATTGTGACAAAAGAAGCTGTTACTGATTACAAGCAATGGCTTCTTTTGCCACAATGTTTTCGAAAGACGTCTGCTTCAGATGTGGGGGAATTCTGTATTATCAAGCAAAGGGTTAAAAGCTTGCAAATCAAGTTTTGATGCAGACAAAATGCATATCATTTGCTGTTTACCAGAATACCAGCAGAACATTATATGGTTACCAAGTAACAAAAAAACATGTTCACATATGTATCATCTAAGTGATCTTAAAAGACTTGATTTGTTCAATAAGTTTATATTGTCATTTTTGATGACAATTATCCAATATATTGAATCACTGTTATTACGTCTTTATCATTAATGATGTAACAACGATTTGGGTATTGATTTGTATTAGTTGAAACAAAAATTTTGTAAGCTAAAAATCAAAATATCATTTTTCCATTCTTTCAGGCGGAAAGAAAATTCAACTCTCGACTTTATGACCTCAAAGACCGCCTCGAGCAGTCACATAGTACCAACCGCAGTATGCAGAATTATGTACAGTTCTTGAAGAATTCTTACGCCAACGTGTTTGGGGACAGTACTGTAAACGTGATGCCATCTACGCCAATGAGATCTGGTTACCCATGACAACCGTTTTAGCTTACAACTTCGATATTTATTTTTTAGAAAGAACAAGCACACAGTTCTGAGATTTTATATTTTAATTAGGAAAGTTTTTTATTATTATTAATTAATTGTTCGTAGCTACATCAATTTTATACAATCATGGAATCCATACACGATAATGTACTTTCTTAGGCACACCATCATAATGGTTGTTAAATAGATTTATTGAATTTGAATTGTTTTATTTACTAGATTCAAGCATACTTATAGTTTCATTTCTTCATTATTGATCATATAAATCAATAGATTGCATTTAAAAATAAGAAATTCAGTTTGATCTGTAAATACATGAATCATTCAACCATCAGACACACATTTGTACTTTTTCCATCCTATTTTTATTGTTTATTATTTGGGCATTTACTATCAATAAGAAATCATGTTGCCATGGTGATGTTATTCTGAATATCATTATTAAAACTTTACGGATGATTCTTTGTTTTAGAGGCTCAATCAAGAAGTTAAAATTTACCTATGTGAATATTTGTGTCTATGGTAAAGTACTCAAAACCGATCTAGACTTATTAATTTCTGTGATAAAACTTATTCTAGTTAATCAACTTTAAGCATCTTTTAAGTATTTATTGATTGATTGTAAGTGATTGCTGTGTTACATAGGATTGTCAAATGTATATGATTACTGGTGTACATATATCTAAAAGGTTGTAGATTAGGTCAGTGATAATTGGATAATAATTTAATACATAATTATTCATGTACAGTATGGATCACAAGGATGATAAATTGTCCAAAATCCACTGATAATGTTTTATAAATATTGATTTATTTAGTATTTAGGAATTGCCTCAAAAGTAGATTTCTGTTTCTCCTAATAACATATTATTCAAAGCATTTTACTAAAAAGTTTAGACGCTAGCTGTTATACACTGTTTATCATATTTACAAGTTAGATTTAAGAAATTTCATAAAGTCATATTTAAGTGCCTGGTCATACTAGAATCATCAGGTTGAGGTTAGTGTTTTAATGTACCTAGTATATTGAAACAAATCATAATGTCTGGTTGTTTTCAATGTAGATTGTTAATATTCTTATTTCTGAAACTGATAATTTCATATGTGGTGATCAGTGAGTTAAACATTTACAGGACTATCAAACTTACTCAGAAGCATGTGACAATGGCATTTGGTGTTTATTGTAATAGACAATGAGTGGATTGGTATTCAGATAAAATTGTTTCAAAATGAGATTTCTAGATTTTGCAGTATTTCGAACCATTTTCACTAGGAATCTCTCGATTTGAAAATAATCCGATGATTATTGGTGGTTCGATTGTATTTATATAGAACTGACGTCTGATAAAGGGGCCGTTATTTACAGTGGTCATGTTAGGTTGTTTTAGGGCTCAGATCTGGTAGTGTTTTATTCTTTATTGTCTGTGATATTGATATTTTATGTGTATTTTTATTTAACATGTGCTTTTTTTACATTTATTACATTTATTGTAATATTCATTAATACTGTAAGATTTTGCATGTCTAAAATGAAATGATACTGTAAAGGTATCATGCGTATGTTGCAAGCTTTAATTGTAATACGGTCAAACCTGTGTTTGCAGTCACCTCTTAATAAAGAAGATCCTGTGAATAAAGGCTATTCTTTGAAAACTGTCATTAAATATATAGATTAAACTGACCTCCAAATAAAGGCTATCTGTCAATAAAGGCCTCATATTGTCTCCCATGGGTGGCCTTTGTTCACAGGTTTGACTGTAATTCTTGTATTTATTAACAATTAAGCTGCAGATGGGTTTGTTTTGTGGTGAACTGTCGCTTGTAATACAGGTATTAGTGGTGATGTCAATATTCTTCAGTTACAGTAAATCTTTCATACTTACCGTTTCATACCATGTCAATAATTACCTCCCTGCTAGAGAGTCATTGAATATACATGTTGATTAACTGTATATTTGTTCTGTTCTACAAATATTCATGAACTTTAGTGTCAGATATTATCATCCTGTGAAGCATTAGAATGTTTTTTTTATTTTATATAGACTGCTAAGTGTTTTGTCTGATGTTTTATGTCTGAAAACAACCACGGTTTTCTAGTTTCACCGTTCATGATTAAAATTAAGTCCTAATTGAACCACTGATATTATTTCTCAGAATTTTTAACTTGATTAAAAGATTAAAATGAAATAAATGACTTAATTGTTTATGTAATTTAATTCTAAGTGATGAAAATGTAATCTAGTTTGTGCTGTTCAGGGATTTTTTAACATAGATATTTTTGAACTCATTTGATTGAAATCTTAACCTGGTTCGGGGTAATTGGACTGTATTATTTTTATTTCTTTGTGTGGATTTCATATTTTTTACGAATCAAACATCCATCTCATTTATTCAAGAGTGTCTTAATGAATGGATGGAATGTGTTGTGATTTTTTTTAATGCCATCAGTGTCATGTTTGATATAATCTGATTCTTGCATTTATGATTCATCTTATCTTAATGTATAATATCATCATGCTTTCTGGATTTAGAAGGTCAATATATATAGAAATCTCACTAGTTTGTTATTCTCTATGAAATATTACCCCTCTATGCTGATGATATACTGTACCTTACTTCATTGGATTTGACTATACGTGAATATTTTACTTAAAGTTCCACATTCATAGTTTTCTTTGTGGAAGCAATTTTAAGACTCTGAAAATGAATTTTAATCAACATTCAAGTTAAGGGAGTTATTTGAATAAAATTTTGATATTTTCTCAATGATATTTGGATAGCTGAGAAAAACATGTCTGTGTGTAGTATCTTTAGTGTCGTCTGCTACTACAGTAAGTATGTATCTTTATGACAGTTAATGCTGTAATACTATGTGTATTTAATTGCTAGGAAGTATTCTGCCCTGTGTATTCTTGGGAAACTTTATATTTGAACATGTTAGATGTTTTATTAAATTTGTGGCAAATTTTTTATCTTATGTATTATGTATACGAATTATAGAAAAATAAAAGTATTTTTGTATACCATTCATTGTTTCGTCTTGAATATGTTATGAATATTATTATTTGGTTTATAAAATCGATGTGGTGCATAGATATTAATGTGAGATGCATATGTTGGTGTGTCCACTTTGCTAAATTATTATGAAAATTTTGCATTCTGGGAAATAAAAACCAAATTTAGGTTTTGTTTGAAATGATTCCTCTGTGCTAGCACAAAAATTGGTAGCACTTTCTTCACTAGAATTTAGCGCCGCACTGACAGTTAGGGTCATTTGATAACTTCCAGTTTCAATGGTGGATGAAGATCCCTTGCATACTTACGGGTAGAACCACCAACCTTCCATACGCTAGCTGGGTAGTTTCCTCTCGTGAAAGTTGGTCCTGGGTGGTATTCAAACTTGTAGCCTGGAGGGGCTTGTGATTTCTAGTCATAACCCATTACCACCAAACCGCGGACACCCCCCAAGAAACCCCCCCCCCAAAAAAAAATAGGTGAGCAACACATAGCTTATGTATGTCAACTTGTGTAAGACAGACTTGTTTACCCCATTCCAAACCTGTCCAGTAGTTTTGTACTATTTATCTGTAGCTTTCATTGCCTGTCAGTAGTTATTTTACAAATTTGCGTAAATTCCTCATTAATCACATTTTCTACGTCACGTTCATCGTCTGACCTCAGGTTCGAGCCCTGCATTCGGGAACTTTATTTTCTGCCTCCTGTTACAATACCTACATGAACATTCCTGTCCATCCAGTTGAATTTTATTTTTGGTAAAAATCATGAAATTGACCAAAAAAATTGAACTTCGTGAGAATAATATGTTGGGGGTGGGGGTATTTATGCTTTGTCACATTTTTTTCTCACCATACAAACTTCTCACTCACCACACAATTTTACCCTAACTAAGGGCCCACTACGTTTCCCATAAACGTGAAAAAAACACTGGATTATATCTTGTTTTTCTGTACATGTTACATAAATTTAGTTAAACTCTCTTTATCCTGTGTCGTGTACACAAATTTTACACTGGTCAATTTATTGTACCAGGGTCATTCAGTATTTTTACTTTTAATCCTTTTGTCTACACAATTTTTTATGTTCAGTTTAAAACGGTTGAATGCTTTCCTGCCACTCCTTTTTAGCATGAAATTCTCATGTTTTTTTTTAGAAAGTGAACACAAGCATTTGAAGAGAACAAGTTTTCCAGCAGGTTGTTAATTCACGGACACATGGTAAGTGTATATTTTACCTCTTTTCACAGTTTTAGTAATTTTTATATCTAAGTAATGAAATTATGTTTTAGACCAAGGTATGTTACAGCTTTATTATGCATTCTTTCTCCGAAATAGGATTTTGCACTTTGCTCTGAATATTTTCAATATATTTTTCATCTCTTCATTATAAAGATATTATTGAATTATTGTTGAATGGTGAATTCTTATCTGTTGATTTCATTGTTAGGATATTGGTGAATTATTGTCATCTTAATACTAGTACTAAAAAATTCATAATGAATATTTCGTGTGGGTGTGGTCAGTTTAAATCAGTTGAATACACTAATATCATCCATGGTGTAATTTGTATTTTTATGCCCTCCCCCTTGAACAGATTATAGAATTGAATAGACTTATAAAACAAACATTGCTTACTAGAATGCTTTATTATTAAATTGTTGTTACCTTAGACCATTCTCTGTCCACCCATATCACCCAACCTCGATTTGACCTTGACAACAATTTTTGTCATATATAATGGTTTGAATGCATGCTAATGGTTGACTAAACACATGACGTCTATGCTAATGTGTGCTCAAAGGTTATGCTTTGATTTCTGCTGAATTTGCAGCATTATTCTAAGACTGTGGAACTGTGGAAGATCATGTTCACATTAAATGGACCTGTGGCTTCACCAGTACCCTTTGCAACTAAACAACCTAGTTTTTAGCATGCTTGTTTCATAGAAAAACTCGAGCTATTATGATTGCTGCGTTGTAATAGTCGTTGTCGTGCAAAAACTTTAATGTAGTTCATTACTCAAATACTTTTAAAGATATCAATACAACACTTGGAACACTTGATTATCATGACCAAACACTGTTACAAGACAAGGGGCATTATTCTGAAAGCTATACTTTTGTAGTTATGCCCCCTTTTTAACTTAGAATTTTGATCAAAATTACTTATTAAATAAAATGATATAAAACAGATGAGCATTGGTTTCGTTCTGCGGAGCTCTAGTTAATGAATAAGTCTTCTTTTATATTGTAATGGAGATAAAAAACTAGATGATATGCACTAAAGATCAGACATTGATTACTTGTAGGGAATGTAAGATACAACATCAGAAGGTAGTTTTATTGTTAGGTAGAAGTTTTCCTAAAACCTGAAAACTGTTGATGTTATTGCCTTGGCAAAATGATACTAGATACAAGATACAAATATTTATTTATAGTTGGCTCATAATATAACAATAAACATTAGCTATGAATAGCTATTTACTGATAAGTCAACATAGTAAAGAAGTAAGTAAGACATAGACAATTGACATATATAGTTTAGACAATAAAAGATAATACAATAAAAGGACGTACATGTTTTATAATATTTGGTACTAGACATAGATTATTTAAAAGTACTAGCGTTAATAAATATTTGGTAAATGATAAACTTACTCAAAAGATTTGAAACTGTTTACATGTATTAGTCGGAATATGATAAAAGTAACTGCAAAGACATTTAGAATTATTACTATAAGCATTATCATTTAGGTACAGCAGTTTTAAGTCATGCAAGCATATAATAAAATAAGCATGAAAAAGTAAAGGCATGCTAGTATTTTTAAATCAGTTTGTAGCAGCAGCAGATTAAAATTCAAAAAAGAAATCAACAAAATATTTAGGTCCATTGCTTGGACTAAGTGTAAGAACATATATACTGAGAGAAAAGTTTGCTTAGCAAGTTTTTTACGCCTTTGGTTTTCGTCTATAAATCAATGTCACTAAAACATTTCCGTATTGAACAGTGGTGCCCATTCATTGACAGCATGATTTCACTTGTTTTTATACTCTAGACCTTTATGTAATCATGAAATTCACGACAGTCACGTACAGTATGTGCACATCAAATCGGATGATCCGCCACGGGTCACAAAGTACATAGTAAGAGAGCTTTCTTATCGTAAGCACATAAACTGGAAAATAATCTTTGAAAATCAATGATGGGACGTCGGCCTGGAATGACATTTGAGCAACGTGAGAGAGCCATGGATACGCTTACGGCTGGCATGTCGGCAAGAGACGTTGCTCGACATTTCCATCGCCACGAATCGACAATAAGTCGACTGCTGAACTGATTTCAGCAAACTGGGAACGTCGCAGATCAACCCAGATCAGGCAGACCTCGTAAAACCACGCCGCGGGAAGACCGTTTTCTCACGACGTCATTTCGAAGCAATAGATTTCTTTCTAGTCGAAAGTTAGGTCGTTTGCTGAAGAATACTACTGGCACAAAGTTTGCGACATGACGGTTGGGAATAGGCTTCGTGTTGCTGGGTTGAAAGCGTGCCGTCCCTACGTTGGCATTCCGCTGACGCTGTGACACCGTCAAACAAGACGTCAATAGGCCAGGGTTCATCAGGATTGGACTCGCAGGCAATGGCGCATCGTTCTGTTTTCGGACAAATCTACGTTTAATGTGTCATTTGCTTATGGCAGGGTTCGAACTTGGAGGAGACGAGGGGAGAGGCTGGACCGAGATAACGTGACTGTTATGAGGGTGATAGCGTGATGGTTTGGGCGGGCATGCATCATGATGGGAAGACAGATCTCGTCATAGTGCCTGTTAATCTCACTGCTCAAAGGTACTGTGACGAAATCATCGAGCCTGTTGTTGTACCGTATTTGCAACAACGTAACGTTGGGATTTTCCAACATGATAATGCCCGTTCACACACTGCGAGGCATACCCAGAACATTTTATGCATCCATAACGTCAATGTGTTGCAGTGGCCTGCAAGATCACCGGATCTCTCTCCCATTGAGCACTTATGGGACCACTTAGGTCGTCAGGAGACGAAGCGCTATGACGTCAACAACGTCTGTGATCTTGAACGTGCCCTGCAAACTGAATGGGTCAGGATCCCATTGCAGGTCATTAGAAAACTGATTTGCAGCATGCTGTTGTCTGGCAGTCTCGGCTGCGAATGGTGGACACACTAGGTATTGAGCCGTGTCCGAACTTTTACGCCTGACCCCCTAGTTCATTTCACGCCGGAGACTAAACGCCTCAAAATCATGGAATAACATTGATGCCAATCATTGGTGATAAGAATCAAATATCTGAAAGTGTATGTGGTTTTATGATTTCGTTCCTACCCTTTCCCCAGGAGTCAATCATATTTGAACTTGCTAAACTTTTTTCCATAAGCAAACTCAGGTAGATTTGTAAAGAAAAGCAAACATTACAGCTGAATAATAGAAGGAATAAAAAAGTTTACTTGTTATTAGCGTCATAACAGGCTGAATATGTACATCTCTTTCTATTCCATGAGGCAACCAAACTCCGGAAGTTTCTAAAACTGGTTTCCTCTCTGAAATATTGAGGGAGTTCATTCCAGAGCTTAGCTGCCCCAAAGCGGAAAGAGTTTAGACCATGTGTGGTTGTTCTTATCTGAGGTAGAGTTAAAGTATTGGTATATCTAAAGGAATAAGAACTTTGTTTAATATTGAGTAGGTCATGAAGATATATAGGGGACTGCTTGTGTATGATTTTAAAACTTTCCAGGGCCATGGCTCGCAGTCTTCTAATTTTCAAGGATGGCAGTTTTGATTTATGTAAAAGATTTTCATAGCTAGATTATAGTCATGGTAATAAATCTCAAGGCTGTTTTTTGTGTATTTTCTATTTCATTAGTATTAACTTTACTACAAAAATGCCATGATAGAGGACAATAGTTAAAATTTGATAAAATAAAAGGGTAATAAATACTAAGTTTACCTAACTTGCATAAATATTTACCTATTATTTTCGGTACATTTAACTGTCTTGATGCTTTTCTACAAATATCAGTAATATGCTTGTCAAATTTAAGTTTAAAATCTATTGTTACTCCTAAAAGTTTTATATCATTAATACATGGAATAGTGAAGTTTTCTAAATCAAAATTTAAATTATAGTTTTTGGTTTTCTTTCTGATAGCTATTGCTTGGAATTCGTTAGGATTTGCCTGCATTTTGTTTATTTTAAACCATTTAATTAGTGATTGACAGTCAGATTCAAGATTGAGTTTAACAGTTTCAAGTGAATGATGTGTAGTGGATAATATTGTCGTCTGCATAATTGTATAAATCACAATGATGAACAAAATTAAAAATATCATTGATAAAAATGTTGAAAAGAACTGGTCCAAGGATATATCATTGAGGAACACCTTTATAAACAGTCATAAATTTGCTTTTGCATTGTCCAATATTTACACATTGTTTTCTTTCTGTTAGATAGCTATTTAATAAATTTGTTGCATATTCTGATAGGCCGTAGCATTTTAATTTTAAAAGTAAAAGGTCATGTGGTAAACAGTCGAAGGCTTTGCTTAAATCCATTAAAACTGCAGCAACATATTTATTGCTATCCAAAGCTAACTTCCAGTCTTCAATAATCTTCAAAAGAGTTGTTTGGCATCCATATCCAGGTCTAAAAGCTGATAAATACATGTTAAAGTGATTTTCGAAAAAATCCATGATTTGAGAATTCATTGCCCGTTCAAATAATTTAGAAATTACTGGTAAGATACTGACTGGATGATAGTTTCCTTTTATAAGTATACTATTATTTTTATGCATTTTCCTTTTCCTTGGGCAACTTTTATTTTGCTTTAATTTTGGAAAAACTGAGGTTGAGAGAGCACTATTTACAAGCATTGTAATAGGGTGGAGAAGAGACATTTTACCTAGTGTTAGTAATTTTGGTGAGATTGTATCATATTCTGTTGCTTTGTTCACATTAAAATTGTCGATCCTTAACATCGATAATGATAGCCCTTCACCTCATGAAAACATCCATAGTAGACCAAATACCAAAACACTACTCTTTACTTAAACACTCACGACAAGATTCCACTGGGATTGACTCGCTTAAGAAAGACAATAAACTTTTCACAGCTGAACTAGATAAGGCAAATGTCCTAAATAGCCAGTTCCAGTCTGTTTTTACCTCCAAATCTCCTATCTCACTTTCATCCCTTGCTAAATTGAAAGTGCAGGATATCGCAGATGCAGGTAGAGAGATGCCGAACCCCACATACAGCCCCCACAAACCCATGCCTGACATTGTAATCTCAACTACTGGTGTAGAAAAGCTACTCAAAAACTTAAACCCCCCTAAACTTGCCCCAATTCTGACAGAATTAAATAATAAATCCATTCAGAAAGGTACTCAGCCTGATATCTGGAAAATCTTTTCCCCAATCTTTAAGGAAGACCCTAGGTCAGACCCATCCAATTAGCGGCCGATCTCTCTAACCTGTATCTTGTGCAAAACCCTGGAGCACATCGTAGCATCAAGTATCACTAAGCACTTTACTAAATCCAATCTGTTTTACGTACTCCAGTACGGATTTAGAGAAAAAAGATCAGACTCAAATACTCATGCTAGTGGACGACATCCTTCAGTCAGTTAATAGTCAAGTCGACCTAATTCTCCTCGATTTTTCTAAAGCATTTGATATGGTTAATCACGAGAAACTACTATTTAAGTTACATTTCTATGGGATAAGAGGAAACACACTTAAATGGATCAATTTTTTTTCTAGATAATAGGTTGCAATCTGTAGTTGTCAATAGTTACACTTCTAATACTATTCATACTATTCCAGTCTCATCCGGTGTGCCCCAGGGTTCGGTCCTTGGACCGCTCTTGTTTTTGATATATATCAATGACCTCCCGGAACATGTCCACTCGTCCAAAGTATGGCTCTTTGCAGACGACACTGTACTTTACATTACTCTCTCGGTAGCTTATCATTCCAGTCTATTACAGCAGGACCTCCACAATCTTGAACAATGGGAGAATACCTGGGATATGTAATTTAATCTATCCAAATGCCAGGTCATCCAGATCACTAAACGTAAGTTAGTCATTCCCACTCAATATGTCTTACATAATACAATCCTAGAAACTGCATCCTCTGCCAAATACTTGGGAGTCACAATCTCAAATGAGCTAACCTTCATTAAACATATCGACACCACCATCACCAACAAAGCTAATCGAACCCTGGGCTTCCATCGACGTAATTTGAAAAGACATTCTGAAAAACTAAAGTCCACTGTTTATAAGGCACTCGTGAGACCTCAGCTTGAATACAGCTCTGTGGTATGGTCCCCCCACACAAGTCCATATCGATCAGTTAGAATTAGTGCAGCGCAGGGCCGCCAGATGGACTGAACAAGACTGCTGCAGAACATCTAGTGTCACTGACATGTTAGTGTCCCTTAACTGGAGACGCTTTGACCTTTGTCAAATCGACCAGCGGCTGTCCATGCTACACAACATTATTACAGGTCAAGTTGCCATACCACTACCCCCTTACATCAAACCCCTAGAAAGACCATCCAGGACCACTCATTCACTGACATTCCAACATATCCAGACCAGAACAGATTATCATAAGTATTCTTTCTTTCCAAGAACCATTGTTCATTGGAATGCACTGCCACCAGATATTGTCACCTTGTCTGGCCCTGCGTTCAATCTGGCTGTAAGTCAGACTAAGCATGAGTCTCTTTAGTTGATACCTGCTCTGTTTTAAACTGTCTTTTAATCAACCTTCCTTCTTTCTTTTTATTGATGATTTTATTCTATTTATTACTAATATTCTTGTTGATTGTCGCGTGCCAGTCTAAATCCCCACTAGGGGTTTGACTTAACGGAAGATAGATAGATAGAATCTGCTTGGAGATATAAGATTCTGTGACTGACTTAAAATCAAATGTTTCACAATGTGCTTTGTTTTTCTGGATGCTTCTGATGCTAGGATGTTCAGTGTCAACGGATATGGAGCTGTCGCCTATATTCTTGGCTACTTTTACAAAATAATTAATGAAATTTTCGAACATAGCGAATACGTCCTATGGAAACAACCATTATGATATTTCTGACGATGATGTTAAGGATCATGCATCTGTATACGTAGAAAAATTAGATAAAAAAATTACGGTTGAAGAAATAAACTTTACAATAAATACAATGAATAGACATAAAAGCTGTGATTTTGATAATAATGTTGCTGATTTTTTTATCGATTCTAATACTTTTATTTCACCCTATTTGTGCACAATATTTAATCATAGTTTTGATAAGGGTGTATATCCTGATGCATGGTCAAAAGGGGTCTTAGTTCCGATTCATAAAAAGGGTGATAAAAATGATCCAAGTAATTACAGGGGTATAACGTTAATCAATGTCATAGGAAAAATATTTTCACTAATTTTACGCAAACGTATAAATTCTTGGTGCGAAAACGAGGGAGTTTTCAATGATTCACAATTTGGATTTAGGGATGGGCGTTCAACGGCTGATGCAATATTTCTTCTGCATGCTACTATACAAAAAGTCTTGGCAAATAAATCTAAATTGTGGTGTATATTTATTGATTACCAGCGTGCGTTTGATACCGTTAACAGAAATGCTCTATGGATAAAACTAATTGAATCTGGTATTAGCTGCAAAATGACCATTATGCTCAAAAATATATATGATAAGGTAAAATCATGTGTAAAACTATCAAGTACAATGGAACTTTCTGATTTTTTTAACATAACGATTGGATTGAAACAAGGTGAACCTCTGTCTCCACTTTTGTTTATTTTATTTATTAATGATATTACTGAAAATTTAAATTTGCATTCACTAACTGATAAAGACTTTGAACTTTTATCTATGCTCATGATTCTTTTTGCTGACGATATAGTTCTATTCACAACGGACCCAAATAGTTTACAAGCGCAAATTGACAGTGTATATCAATATTCTGAAAAATGGGGACTGAAAATTAATGTAAATAAAACAAAAACCCATGCCTGACATTGTAATCTCAACTACTGGTGTAGAAAAGCTACTCAAAAACTTAAACCCCCCTAAACTTGCCCCAATTCTGACAGAATTAAATAATAAATCCATTCAGAAAGGTACTCAGCCTGATATCTGGAAAATCTTTTCCCCAATCTTTAAGGAAGACCCTAGGTCAGACCCATCCAATTAGCGGCCGATCTCTCTAACCTGTATCTTGTGCAAAACCCTGGAGCACATCGTAGCATCAAGTATCACTAAGCACTTTACTAAATCAATCTGTTTTACGTACTCCAGTACGGATTTAGAGAAAAAAGATCAGACTCAAATACTCATGCTAGTTGACGACATCCTTCAGTCAGTTAATAGTCAAGTCGACCTAATTCTCCTCGATTTTTCTAAAGCATTTGATATGGTTAATCACGAGAAACTACTATTTAAGTTACATTTCTATGGGATAAGAGGAAACACACTTAAATGGATCAATTTTTTTTCTAGATAATAAGTTGCAATCTGTAGTTGTCAATAGTTACACTTCTAATACCATTCCAGTCTCATCCGGTGTGCCCCAGGGTTCGGTCCTTGGACCGCTCTTGTTTTTGATATATATCAATGACCTCCCGGAACATGTCCACCCGTCCAAAGTATGGCTCTTTGCAGACGACACTGCACTTTACATTACTCTCTCGGTGGCTTCTCATTCCAGTCTATTACAGCAGGACCTTCACAATCTTGAACAATGGGAGAATACCTGGGATATGTAATTTAATCTATCCATGACCATTATGCTCAAAAATATATATGATAAGGTAAAATCATGTGTAAAACTATCAAGTACAATGGAACTTTCTGATTTTTTTAACATAACGATTGGATTGAAACAAGGTGAACCTCTGTCTCCACTTTTGTTTATTTTATTTATTAATGATATTACTGAAAATTTAAATTTGCATTCACTAACTGATAAAGACTTTGAACTTTTATCTATGCTCATGATTCTTTTTGCTGACGATATAGTTCTATTCACAACGGACCCAAATAGTTTACAAGCGCAAATTGACAGTGTATATCAATATTCTGAAAAATGGGGACTGAAAATTAATGTAAATAAAACAAAAATATGTGTTTTCGAAAAGCGTAAGCAAAATCGGCTGGAAGAATTCTTTATCAATGGTTTAAAAATTGAATTTGTTGAATCATTTTCTTATTTAGGTGTTCATTTTAATTACACAGGAAATATGTCAAAAGCATCCAAAACATTATATGAACAAGCATTAAGAGCCTATCATAACTTACTGTCGCTTTTTGATAAAGTTAAATTAAATGTTAAAACAAAATTATCTTTATTTGATAGTATGGTTGTACCAATTCTTCTTTATGGATCTGAAATATGGGGTGTTTATAATTTCAAAGATGCGGAAAAACTTCACTTAAGATTTTGCAAATATGTTCTAGGAGTAAAGAAACAAACGCCGTCGTATGCAATTTATGGTGAGTTAGGACGTTACCCTCTTTTTATCACTGCAAAAGAAAGGTCGATACAATTTTGGTGTAAAATCATGAACGATCCGGACACACCCATGTATAATATTCTATTTGATCTTAACAACCAAGACATTCCGAATAGTTGGGCATCACGTATCAATTCTATTATCGACCATTTAGGATTTACAGATTTAAGATTTAATTTTAACAGGAGTTATAATTACACCCACCAACTAAAGCAACGATCATGTGATCAATTTGTACAAGAACTGAGAAATTCTATAAACAACTCACCCAAGCTACAATATTATTGCAAATTTAAAATAAATTTTGAATTCGAAAAATATCTTAGTGTAATTACAAATGATAGGCTGAGGAAATGTGTTAGTTCTTTTAGATTAAGCTCGCATAAACTTGAAATAGAAGCGGGTCGATTTGATGGTATTGCTAGAGAAAATAGGAAATGTAGGTTATACTACCAAAACCAACTGGAATCAGAGTATCATTTTTTATTTTGTTGTACATTGTATAGTGACTTACGAAAACAGTATTTAGATATACCTTCATGGCCAAACATTAACAAATTCGTCTCGTTTATGTCATCATCAAACAGAAAAAGAATTCTTCAAATTGCCAAATTTATAGATCAAGCTATGCTTCTAAGAAACAATACCCTGAATATTCAAGACATGTTCCTTTAAATTGTATGCATATTTTATGCTCTATTTATTTTCAATGATTTTTTCAGATATTATTATCATGATTGTGAATCTTATGTATGTATAACTATTTGAATCCGTTTCATGTTATTTCATGCCTTTATGTACAATTGAACTTTATGTTTTTGTCATAAAATTTTCCAAACCATTGTAAATGGCCAAAGGCAATTTATTATTGCTGGTTATGCCAATAAACTTGACTTGACTTGAATAAAAATAGAACATAAATTTGTTTGGTCATTAGTTAAAATATCATTTTCACATAAATTATGTCTTTTTTGTGTAGAAGTACCCTTGTTTGTTAAAAATGGTTTGTTTTCCAGAAATTGGATGATTTGCAACCACCTACACATCTATCAATCAAATATCGGTATTTGTCAGATCGTAGACAGGCCACTGTTCCTCCACCATGAGAATTCCTTTAGCAGGCCATAAATGGTAACCATCCACTGTGAACTGGGCATCTGGAAATGTTTCATCTGTATATTTTTGTTTCTAATACAAATAGAAGATCAACACATTTGTTTATTAAGATATCGTGAAGGTTACAGAATTTGTTTCTTAGACTGTTTGTATTTAAGCTGGCACAAAGAAATCTTTTAGGATAACGTTTACATGCATTGTATAGTTCATCAAAAATATCTGTTGTTAATCCATCATTATGTATCGCAGAGTTATGCAATAATAATGAATAATGAATATGTAACTTGGTCAAATATCAACCCTAATAAACTTAAGTAAGTATTTCTGTGTTCAGTTTTTGAGTTAACTTTGCTGGTCCATTTGTGAAGTCCATATGCATTAAAACAGTGCCCAATTTGATACAACTAAGATTTAGGAACCAGTCTTTAATACAGCTAAGATTTAGGAACCAGTCTTTGATACAACTAAGATTTAGGAACCAGTCTTGCCATACTATGAAGACTGCACAGAAGCAATCAATGAGGGGCTATAGTTTATTGACTGGTTTTCTGATATTCCAGATTTATCATCAAGTGCTTCAGTGTTAATTTCATATGTTCAAAAGAGAACCATCTAAAATTCGTTTTTGTAAGATTTACTGCTTGTTTACTTTTTATTTAATGTCTCTCTATTTATATTTCAGATAAACCAAGAAAACTATTCTGCAGAATCAAGATAATATTATTTCCTTGATGGTAAGTAAATAATATGTTTTGTGATGTTAATTTTGGTGAGTTTTTTACTTAATGCATAAATGATGTAGAAAAGTCATCAATAAGTTTATGATTTATATCTATCTGGACAATGCTAGCTGACAGTATTGGAACTATATAAAACATCAAAATATATGAAAAAACGTCATACTGTTGTTTAATCTGAAAACTGGGTAATTGACAATCAAAATTTACAGCCAGATACTAAGAGTTGTAACCCTAGTACCAGAGTTACTCTTTTGAAATTATTTTCTAAATAAAATGTACTTAACATTATTTCTCTTCAGAAGGACTTGAGAAGTACTACAGACAGGCCACAAGAACAGTTGTGAAATTGTATTAACAAATTCACAGTATGAACACGAAAGTTATTATTTTACTGCAAAATTGAGAGTAGGAAAAACATTGAGCTGATTTCTAACTGTCAACTGCACAAGGTTGAAATTTCACATTGGACAGAATAAGCTATGGTATGTATAAGTTTGAATTTTGATAAATTTTGACACGCTAATATGTGGTAGTGTTTTTTTTTTAACTCACTAGAACCAAAGGTTTAGGGTGAGCTGTTAGGATGGGTAGGGGTATTAACAATGGTCTTCTCTGAAACTACTGGTCATATTTACTTAGATTTGCTGTGTAGAATTCTTTCTAACATTCTAACTGCAATTTGCTCACTCTACTAATTGATCCTTCTAGTGGTCACCACAGCTAAATGTATGAAGTCCTTTAAATGATTGATGAGTTAAATAATTTACAGAAATATTGCCAAGATATACTTGAAATGCATTTCTTGTCTGAAATATTCATTATAAAACTGAAGCTCTTTTTTATTAGCTCACCAGATACGAAGGTTTAAGGTGAGCTATTAGGATGGGTAGGTGGATGCTCCGGCGTCCGGTGTCTGTCGTCTGGCGTCAACAATGGTCTTCTCCTCAGTAACTACCAGTCGGATTTACTTCAAATTTGCTGTGTAGAAGCCTTTTGACGTTCTAATTGCAATTTGCTCATATACCAGTGGAACCCTCTTAGGGGTCACTAGAGCTAAAATAGAAAAACCTTCAATCATCTTCTTCTCATGAACCAATGGATGGATCATCACCAAACTTGGTCTGTAGCATCCTTAGATAGACTTTTATCAGATTTGCTCAAATAAAAATGGTTTGCCCCTTTTAGGGGCCGCTAGGGCTAAAATTAGAAAAATGTTTAATCATCTTCTTCTCATAGACCAAACGACGGATCATCACCAAACTTGGTTTGTAGCATCCTTAGATGGTCCTCTCTCAAGTTTGCTCAATTAATTTGGTCAGCCCCTTTTAAGGGCCACTAGAGCTAAAAATAGAAATACCTTAAATGACTTTTTCCCATGATTATATGGATGGATTATTACCAAACTTGGTTTTAGCATCTTTAGATAGTGTTCTGTCAGATTTGCTGAAATAAAAATGGTTGGCCCCTGTTAGGAGCTGGAGCTAAAAATTGAAATACCTTTAAACGTCTTATTCTCATGAACCAATGGATGGATCATCATCACACTTGGTTTGTAGCATCCTTAGATGGTCCTCTCTCAAGTTTGTTCAAATAAATTTGGTCAGCCCCTTTTAGGGGCCACTAGAGCTAATAATAGAAATACTTTAAAACAACTTTTTCTCATGATTCTATGGATGGATTATTACCAAGCCTGGTTTTAGCATCTTTAGATAGTGTTCTATCAGATTTGCTGAAATAAGAATGGTTGGCCCCAATTAGGGGCCGCTAGAGCTAAACATAGAAATACCTTAAAATGACGTCTTTTCATGAACCAGTGGTTGGATCATCACCAAATTTGGTCTGTGGCACCCTTCAGTCATCACGAATATTCTTTTGTAGTATCCTTTGATGGTCCTTTATCAAGTTTATTATTGTTCCCCATTATTTGCCCACAAATGTACCTTTATTACCTTTTTAGTAACAAGTTAATTAACATTTATTCTGGTGAGCGATGCAGGGCCCTCTTGTTCTTTAAAAGGTTCCCAAAAGCTGTGCCTTTAACAAAAAAGTGAAGGTTTGGCTTGAGGAATTCTGCACCTTTTGGCTTTAAAAAATGCAGCTTTTGCGAAGGTGCCAATACCACTAGCTTTAACGCAGCTTTAACATAGCTTTTTGTGTACGTTAAACGTAACTAGGTCACCACGTCAAACTACTGGAAAAACTTGTTAACCTTCTAGTGGTCGCAGTTGTGATTGGATCTTCCTCAAACTTTGTCAGAATGTTTGTATTAATGATATCATGAATAGGTTTGAAAATGGGTCAACTCAGGTTAAAAACTAGGTCAAGTCATAGGAAAAACATAGTTGTTGCAATCTTTACTCAGGTTAGCACAAAAAGGGCCATCTTGGCCCTCATGTTTGGCAAGGGAACACTATGACAGAAACATTTAAAACAAAAAAAAACACTTAAATACAAAAATCAACAAAAATGACGAGCAACAAATAGGCTACATAACACAGTAACCTTAATATTTACACGTGCACCCTATACAAATCTCCGCACCTCGTCAAAAACGGGAGGTAGAGATCTTCCTATCGGTCAACTTGTACCGAAGTTCTCTTTTATTCCTTAAATGTTAAATTGAATCATTCACCCTCAACATTATTATTTGTCCTAATGGTCTGTTGATACATAGACCACAATTCCACACTAATGCAAGTTTTTGCACAACAAAAAAAGAAAAAAAATACCTACCTACCTACCCACCTTTGGAAATCATGTTCAGGGCACTACAAACAAACATTTATTCAATGATGGCCTGAGCATCCACAAATCCTCTGCATAATGAATATGAGGGAATCCAAAAAAAAGGTCCATTTGAGGGTAGTACAGCCAGAGTCACTAACAGTGTTCTTTTTGGAGATTATTCCACATTAGAATTATAACCATGAATCATAGTCCCCAAAGACATCTTAACTGCACATTTATGTCACCTGAAA
Source organism: Lutraria rhynchaena (assembly GCA_008271625.1). Lineage (NCBI taxonomy): Eukaryota > Metazoa > Mollusca > Bivalvia > Venerida > Mactridae > Lutraria > Lutraria rhynchaena. The sequence continues at coordinate 9,129,062 of VIBL01000001.1, read as the reverse complement.
GACTGGCTTTGTTCACAGTTCATTGCATTAAAAGATCTGTCCACTATCCCGAGATGATTACAATTACACACTGTATCAGTTGGTCCTATGATCTTTCATCTCGGCATAGAAATAAAGTTAGCTTTTCAGTAATCACGGTCACACTTCATGGATTGAACTGAAAGTCCAGAAAATGCACAAATTCATTGAACTGTAAGTCCAGTAAACTCAGCATCTTTTCTATTGTCTGAGAAACTTCCAAAATCCTCTCCCAGTGGTTTCTTGATGCGTTGCAATGGCTCCAGCCACATAATGCAGGAATCCTGGAGTAGAGGTCTTTGAAGTTCCTTTCATGGGGAAATGTGGTGTATCCGTTCCAAGAGAATCTGGTGGTCCCCGAGTTGTCCAAGGGTTTCTGTTTGGTCTGAACTGAAAGTCAAGATTATCAACAGATATTTGTCACATATGTACATGTATAACTTTGTCCAGTATAATATACAACGAAGTGCTTAAAGTTGTTATAAACGACACAGTACAGAGAGAGCATGCTAACAATATGTTTTATTCAACTTAATATTTTAAGTCTATAAAAGATCCTTCAAACATGTACTCCAGTATGTTTGTGTGACTCCCCTCTTACCATCAATTTACAACTATCAGAACCAGACAGTGATTTTACATCAGAAGAGTTCAGAAAACACTTAGGAACCATTGACTGATATGATTGGGTGTAATGATGCTGGACTGCCTGGTTATGACCCGGATGATAATTTTTCTTCTTGACGACACTAGCAGAGGTGGTAACAGTTTCAACAATGTGCAAAGAATGGTAAGTTTGAGTGGGATCAGTCATATAGAAAATTCTTTGTTTAACTTAACCTGAAAATGAAGTAGAATAGCATCCCAAAAGCAATGTTTTGCAGTTGATCACTCCCAACAATGGTCACCTAAACAATAAATACGTCCCAACAGTGGTCACCTTCTCAACAATAATCACCCCCCAACAATGGTCACCTTCTCAACAAAGGTCACCTCAACAATAATTACCTCCAAACAATGGTCACCTTCTCAACAAAGGTCACCTGAACAATAATTACCTCCAAACAATGGTCACCTTCTCAACAATAGTCACCTTCACAGCAATGGTCACCTTGCAACAATGGTCGCCTCCCAACAATGGACACCTCTAAACAATGGTCATCTCCCAACAATTGTCACCTTCTCAACACCGGTCACCTTCTCAACAATAGTCACCTCCCAACAATGATGACCTCTCAACAATAGTCACCTCCCAACATTGGTCACCTCTCAATAATGGTCACCTCTCAATAATGGTCATTCCCAAACAATGGTCCCCTCCCAACAATGGTCACCTAAAAAATGATGAACTATTAACAATAGTCACCTTCCAAAAATGGTCACCTTCTCGAAAATAGTCACCTTCCAACAATGGTCACCTCAACAATGTTCTCCTCACAACAATGGTCACCTCCCAACAATGGCCACTTCAAATTCCTCCATACATTATCAACATAAATGAACCTCTCACCACTAGTAAGCTGTCAATTGATTCCTATATTCCTATAATTTTCTATATTCCTATATTTTCCTATATTCCTATATTTCGTATATGTTTTACGTAGTGCTCAGTGAGCTATAGTGATCAGTCAGTCTTTTCCAGCGTCAGGCGTCCACAGCTGGGGGTTGTTAACACTCAAGTGGTCACACGTTTGAGTGAATCTTTATCAGACCTGGTCAGAATACTCGTCTTAATAATATCTTGGACAAGTTCATACATGGGTCATCTGGGGTCAAAAACCAGGCCACCGGGTCAAATCATAGAAAAACCTTGTTAACACTCTAGCGGTCACAGTTTTAATAGGACGTTCACCAAGCCTTGTCAAAATGCTTGTCTTAATGATATCTTGGTTAGCTATAAACCATGTGTCATCTGGGGTCAAAAACCAGGTCAACAGGTCAAGTCATAGAAAAAGCTTGTTAACACTGGACGTTCACCAAACCTTATTAAAATGCTTGTCTTAATGATATCTTGGTAAGCTTTTAACATGGATCATCTGGGGTCAAAAACTAGGTCACCAGTTCAAATCACTGGAAAAACTTGTTAACCCACTAGAGGTCGCAGTTGTGATCGGATCTTCGCCAAAGCTTGTCAAAATGTTTGTTTTAATAATAATTCTTGAACAGGTTTGAATATGGGTCATCTGGGATTAATAACTAGGTCACCAGGTGAGCGAAATAGGGCCATCTTGGTCCTCCTGTTGATTTTTTCTCTTAAATAGTTGGCATTACATAATGATGAATATTTTATATAATTTTATATTCTGTAGAAATAGTATTTTTGTAGGTTGTAAAGTTATATTTTCTTTGTATCTTTTATTTAATATGTTAATTTGTCCAGAGTAATGAATGGTGAATTCAAGTTTCTGGCTGGTTGCAAGTTATGTTTCTAAATTAGTTTAATCTTAAATTGTTTTCTTATATTTTGTCTCAAATATGATAAGTTTTATTGAGTATCAAAACACTAGCACATTTCTTAAGTCCCTGAGCAGCAAGCTTTATTCTAATTAATATATTCTCTTGATATTAGCCCTTTTTAAAATCTTGCAATCATTGGGTCAGTTTTCGTAATTTAGAATTAAAAGTTAAATATTCATGTTTTAATTGGTCACCTGACCATAATCCGGTATTTAGCTCACCACATTCTGGAGGTAGATTTAGAGAAGAGTAAAGCACAGTAGAGAGATGGAGTGATGTTTGGAAATTTTCAACAAACATATGTTTTATACAGCAGTTATATGACTGTTCAGTTGTTCTTGACAATTTTGGTTTGTAAGTTATAATTGTATCTCAATTCCAATCTGGGTGCAATATAACTTGTAGCTTATCATTCTGCTTCATTTCTTATGTATTTCAAAACCTTCTTTATTTTCCTATATTTTTATAAAAACAAATACTGCTGAAATGTTCACAAAACTGTCATTGAACATGATTCTGCATTGAATTTTTATATTTTGTAGTTTAAAGTTGACTTTTGACTTCCAAGTTTGTATCACCATTTTGTAGAAGTGCTGGTGTACACCATTGGTCCATCATGTGAAGTTGCTGGCTCCTTGTGCATGGGTAAGTTAGCACTGGTTAGTATACAATCCAGGAAAACTGGTTTAGTGTCCCCGTATATAACTAAAAAATGGCGTTAAACCCCAGTGACAGAGACAATGTATTTTGTGGTTCTAGGTCCAAGGTCAAGGTCACCGTTACTCAAAAGGAAAATACATTTACAAGGGAGACAACTCTTACAATCATGTAACTAACTATACTTTCATGAGTTACTCTCCTTGAAACCAGATAATTATGTAGAACAATTTACATTGTTTGTATGCAGAATCATTGCTTCTTCTTATTGCTTTGTATTGTTGTATGAGTGGTAGAACTAACTAGTGTTCAGAAATTACTTATTAGACCCTGCATTGAAAATGTGGGAGCAATATAATAATCAGGTTGCCGGTCCATGGATTAAACTGTTAAATCTTCACATATTCTGATCAAACTTTTATGGGTTCTTGTACGTGACTTTTGGGTACATTCAACTATCATCGAATTGCTAAAATTTTGTGTAGAAAACTACTAAAACACCAAATACAATCGCAAAGTATGTCTACAAGTAGCAAAAACCTGTTTTGTAATTAATGTAAAAAATCATACTATGATTTCAGGTTCTATATTGTTGCACAGGAATAACCTAGAGGAGTATGAAAGCAGATATGTTACTATTTGGCTGGAGAATTTTAGACAGTTTATATCTGTTTGTTTGTGTTATTTGTTATTTTATTTGACCCTCAAACCACCCAAAATGAATGTTAATGTCTAAGATAGTTATTATAAAGGTTACATGTAGGCTGAAACATGGTATTGGTGCTGATAGTAGTCTCACTTGCTCAAAGAAGTAAATTTTTAGATAACATATTTTCTTGGAGTTAATTACAAAGTTCCCCTGTACAATTCATGTTAAGTTTTTCATGGACATACATGCATCATTTTTTTATCTATTATTTCCATCCTATGGTATAACAAAAGATTTTTTCTTTCATTTTTACCTTTTTGTGTTGTGTCTGTAGCATTTTCTGAGCAGTAATTTTCAAAGATATTGATTCATAGCACTACAAATTATGGCCAATTTAGACATGATTACGCATTAGTCAATGTAGGATTTATGTTTTTGAAATGAGAAAAATGAAACTATTGCAACATAAACTTTTAATAGCTACAGACACTACGGAATTTTGAATTTCAATATTTACAAAAGAACAATCATTCATTCATCATCAGCACCAAGACCATGTTTTAGCTGTGTGTCCGTACCATGTGACTTTGATGTCGCTTTTTAGTAATACGGCTAGCAAAGTTTGTCAACGGAAGTTCTTCATCTCTTTATCAAATATGACCAAATAAAGCAGATGCTAAGGCCAAAAGTGTGAACAACAAGCCTAATGTAATGGTTTTATGATAGATGAATAGTTTTGGCTTGAAGGTGGGAAAAATGTGTTTTTCTGAAAATTTTTTTCAGCGAAATAGTTTTCCCATTTTCAGGCTAAATCAGTTCATTTATCAAAAAACGTTTGAATCCCAGTTGCGGCAGGTCATACCCTTTCATGAAAATTTGACAAAAATGTTGATTTTTCTCCATATGTGGAGAAGGGTAAGTTAGTACTGGTTAGTATACAGTCCAGGAAAACTAGTTAGGTGAACAGTAAACAGTTAGATTTGTTTAAACGCCTATTATCTATGTTGAACATATTCAATGGCGTTTTACATTAATAGATAAAAAAAATGTTTCAAGATAAACAGAAATAAAATAGAATATAAAGATGATGACCGCCTTTAAAGGGATGATTGTAATTAAAAGAATTCATAGAATTTTCGAAAATAGTATGTTTTAAGGTTTTTTTTTGAAGATGTCTAACGACTTGGCCAGATTTTAATGTCTACAGACAGAAAAAAAAACATTACATTGCGCTTGTAGTTCACACTTTTGGCCTTAGAATCAAGAGGCTTGCCGTATTGCCAAAGTCACGTGGTATGGGCACATTGTGTAGCATGTGTCAAAGACATATTATTGCTAAGATGGCAGTCTTTAGATTCACAGATCTTGCTGTTGTTGTTGTTGTTGAGATGTCTATGAAAACAGGCTACAGCATCTTTAAAAATGTATTGTTATTCTTGTTTCATGTGTTTAATTAATTTAAATTAGAGATTTATTGTAATACAAAATTATATGGGTATTTAATACGGCTATTGTAAAAAGGTACAGCTGGAGAACCCATTTTTTCACATTTTGTGGCATATGAAAAGTCCAGAACAGATTATGGACTTATCAAAATTTTCCCTTGAATTTTGCCGTTTTTTCTTTTTTTTTTATGCAAAATTTCCTCCCTGCTTTTTCATGTCTTTCAGTATATTTACCAGTTTGCTGTTTTTCTTGTGTTATAAAAATACTTATACATTTGTACTTGTATTTAACTTGCTTTTCTGACTAGTATGAAGTTTTGAATACTTATATACATTTTCTGTACTTTGACTAGTATAAATTTTCTTTGTAGTAAAAATGCTGTTTTTTCTTGTGTGCTGTTATTATGTATTTGAACTTTTCTGTGTAGTATGAAGTATTTTATTCAGGTAAATAAATCTGTTCATTTTATTTTCTTGTGTTTCTACAATACTTAGGTCAGTCACTAGTTTACTAACATAGCTTGAATTGCGTTAATAAGCAAGTGACACACCTAAATTTATTTTTCTTTATGTTATTTAAAAATGCCAACTAACAAAGCATGGTATGTTTTATTTCCACAATATACAGTGACAAGAATGAACATTTGCAGGAAAAGCAACATGTAAAAAACTGTCTGGATCATTATGGTAAACAACAACACAGGAACACAGCATTGTGTAAAAACCAACCCATCAACATGACTTCTACTCACGGGCAATAGTGATGGGCATGTCAAAGTAAGGATGGATATCATATGCCCAACACAACCCAAAAATTCCCTTCCATAGGAAAATGCCTTTGAATAAAAGCCCAGTGCTTGAACTGATTAATGTGCACCATCATTCCCTTCCCTGGTGCTTCATAAATCTTTATTTTTGTATTCTTAGACAAGTTTTCTATGGAAGAGAATTTTTGTGATGAGTTGGGCATCTTTGATTTCAGTTCTTACTTTGACATGCCCATCACTATTGCCTGTGAGTAGAAGTCATGTTGATGGGTTGGTTTTTACACAGTGCTGTGTTCCTGTTTGTGCATCCAACCTCCCAAAACAATCCAGAAAACAACAGCCATAGACTTATATACACGCTCCAACAGTCACAAACCAACACTCAGAAAACTGAACATAACAATAATAAAATACAGTAGAAACACATTACATCGAACTCACTTATATCAAATTCCCACTGATGTCAATATAATCATAAAGTCCCAAATTCTATCCTTTTTACATAAAAAATGCACTTATTCCGAATTCTTTGGTCTTGATATGTTTGTATATCAAAGTCAGTGTTTATGCTCGCAATTATAAAATCAGTTCATGGAAGTAAGTTAGTAGTTTTTTTGTTTATTTACATTTTAACATGCATGTTGCATGTTTTAAATACATTGGAATTATAAATGTTGTGTTTCATCCCAATCCGGTACACAAAATAGCTTAATTGAATGATTATTACAACACCCATGATCAATCTAAAAAGTAAAGCCTGTTGTCAAATTTGTCTGATTATTCATACATCAAAGTTCGTTTATATTGAACAATTTTATGAAGTCCCTTGAACTTTGATATAACGAGTTTCTACTGTATATAATCTTTAAATTCCTTTTCCAAGTCTATAGCCTAATTACTAAGCAGCCTTCAGAGCTTTATTTCCACCATTGATTGCTTGCGTCTACAAAGAATCCAGGAACTTCAGGAGTCAACACATATTTCTGTAAACAAAAAAACTTACATGAGGTACGAGCTTGTGAAATAAGTTTATCAATTATACATAATATAACCTCAATAATGAAGTCAAAAATACAGGTCAAAATTGAAGCAAGTCCACAAGTTATGGAGCAGATGGTGAAGTTATGTATTAATCTGTTTTTAAACAAGTTAATAAAAAATTGACCTTATTAATTACCAAAAATGGCCAAACAACTAACTTTAGCTATATCATTGTACAAGTACAGCTATATAGAATCAACAACACTTACTGTGAGGGGATATTTGTACATCATATAACCCAAAGCCACCAAGGGCCTTAACTAAGCCAACACCATCAGTGGCTTCAGCCAAGAATATGATCAGTGCGTTAAACTGCCCACAGAACCAGCATTTTGGATCACACTTAACATGGTGAAGCAAAGTTCTCATGGAGTCAAAATCCCATAGATGATGTACATTTCGTCTTGAAAGAAGAATATCACACAATTAGTTCTCTGGTCAAGTAAGCTTCTTGCTGTAATAGTCAACATTGTACCAAACATCTGTCTACAAAGAAAAATAAAAGTGTTAACTAAATGCTACAAATATACAACACATGACCAAAATAAATCATCAAAAATTCTGGAAAATGAGTAAGGACAGGATTACCATTACATCTGCTTTGTATTTGAAGTGTACAATTGTTTTCAATTGCCTACTTTTACTTTCAGCTTGTTTATAATTACCTATTTATGTCAGACAAGCGCATGTTCATCATATATTGTTTATTGTAAGTAATGAAATACAACATAAAGTGTTGGTTGTTAATATTTTTCAGTTAAATTAAGGAGTGATCTCCCTTTATTTTAACAGTATTGATTACCCACATCATGGATTATCCGAAACCATAGAATATCCTAAATATTTCAGACCCGTCCATTTCGGATAATCGAGGTTTTACTGTATCTGTGTTTTTAAGGCTAGACCCAATAGAGTTTTAAAGTTTTACTATAAATCATATCCCTATTATACAGATTTATCTGAACCCAAACATAAAACAACAGTGAGAAATTGACAACTTGAAGAAATTTAAAATATGAACAATGCTTACAAAAATGTGTGGTGTACCTGGAAGCAATTAGACATCTGCCTGAGACAGAGGTGTTCTTCTTAGATTATTTGTAAGTCTATGTAGTTGTCTGGTCATGAAGCCCCCTTATGGGGTCAACCCCTACACTGATGATTAAAACAGATCTGGGAGCACACACTTGATCTCGCTGTTATTACCATATCCTGTAACAAGATACTAGTATGAGCAAATAATGGTTGAACAGGAAGTAGAACTGTTAGCCTTTACCAAAAATTAGTCTACAGTCACAAGTTTGAATCCAGTTGTGTAAAATTACAATATTATATTACAATTATCTACAATAATCAAGAAAGAAATTTTGTAGTGCTGAAACATTGATTCTAAACATCACCTGCCTACAATAGTCAGTGATAGTATTCCACGTGAAGCAGTAACAAAAGTTAATTTCAACCTCAAAGTATAATTCACCTCAATAAAGCATAGTTGTTTTACTTCCAAAGATGGCCTTATGAAAGAAAAAAATCTATTGATATTACCATAGGATGGAAATGATAAATAAAAAAAAAATAATGCAAGCATGTTTACAAACAAGAGGCTGCATAAATGAGGTCAACATGTAATAGTAGAAACAAAGTTGTAAGTAAACTTAATTGCTTCATTGCTAGACAAATTGATGAAATCTAGTTTACCAAGAAACAACCTATTTAACACATTAGTCCAAATCAGTTCAAGGTAAAGTTCAAATCAAGACTGGGTCCAAATCTGGTCAAGGACAGTGGGCAGGACTATCAAGTGCTTGGCAGAAACAATGAAATATTATAATGTATTCATCACATGTTTATGATTTTTCACTATAAAAATATTGATCAAAAGCTATTTCAATTTTACTAGGAATGACCTTGACCTTTAATTTGACCCCAGTGTCCCCATCTGTTTTCCACAACAAGACATTCATACAAACTATGTAAGTAACAAATTTGGTTGAAAAATATTCATCCAAATGAACCTATTACATAAAAGTAACAATAACCTTGACCTTGAAATCGGCCCCAGAGGACCCAAATATTCGTCACATTAAGACCTTCATACATACTATCTAAGTTAAAAATATGATTGAAAATTATAAAAACAAACCAAAATAACTGATCAAAATCAATTTCAATTTTACTTACTATGACCTTGACCTTGACCCCAGTGGCCCCAACTATTTTTGTCACATCAAGACCTTCATACAAACTATGTGAAAAATTTGGTTGAAAATATTAATCCAATCAAACGATATTAAACAAAAGAAAATTTTTGTGCCTTTCCTGATCCTTACACAAAGTTTTAAAATGATTGGACAAAAAAGAAAGAGGCTATAAGAAATTATACAACAGCAGACAGAAGGTTTAACAAAATGCAATGCTGACGCTTGGGCAAGTACACTAGCTCTACCTATTCTGATGGATACTTTGAGCTAAAAATTCATGGTCCTAACCAAGGATTGAACCCAGGACCCTTAGCACTGTATGCAGACACAATATCACTAAAGAGTTGACCCAAAAGCAAGGCTGTTGAAAGTGGCCTATATTCCTACAATTACTACACTATTTTACAAAAATTAAAAGAAACAAAACTTGTCATTTGTACTAGAAATGGAACAACCATATTATCAATACAACTTTACATAAGCTGACACATAAAAGCTAATTGTAAAATGTCCACTTACCTGTAAACTCCATTCCATAAATCCTTCCCAAAACTTCTTTCTCAAAAACCATGTCTGACCAGCATGCTCGCCCGTTAGCTTCTGATTTTTCCCGCTTTTACTCAAGTGAACCTGATAGGACAATAATATATTCAAGGTGTTATCCAATGAATTACCAGGTTACATTCAAGTAACTTACAAAACAAGATTCAGTTGACCAATAAAAAACTGCTTTACAAAATTTAGAAAACACACCAAATCTTGTCTTGTCTCAGACAAAAAGCTGAGTTTCCATGCAGTCACCAACTTTCTTATCAAAACAAAGATTCAATTCAACACATTCAGCTTGATAAATTGATATTGCAAACACTGAAAGTTAATCCCATTATATAAATCTATAGTAAGGACACCCATTTTAAAAAAATGAACATTATTAAATTATCAGTAATATATCATTATTTTCACAGGTTTTCACAAGACATCAAAAGCTGAGGGTAAAAAATGACCCTTTGCTAATGATAATTTGAAGAGTTAACAAAATTTCCTTTGGTATAAATTCTCAAGAGTCAGAAGCTTCATTATTTTACTAATTTCAAGAGTCAAAATGCTGTTTTAAGGGTCAAATGAATGCCCTGTTACAAGATAACTGATTAAAAGTAGACCATATAATATAAATAAAGTGTTTCATTTTTAATTAAATTGTCCATTATTATAAGTAGTTTAAAGAAAGCAATTATTGTGTATACAAAGAAAAACATCAGACAATTTTTATGAAGACTACCTCGTAAAGACCACTTCATCTTCAGGCTATATTTCAACTTGATAACAAGTTCCCTTAAAATTATAATAATTTTGATCCCAAAGGTTGTCTTAATATAAAAAAAACTACTGTTCTTTTTAGGTTGACATGAAGGCCATATGCTGAGCTCAGAGGCCCCACTGATTGCACAGGCCCTGTACTTGGTGTTGTGACCCTGTACTAGGTTTTGAAGCCCCACTGTTGAAATGGAAGACCCATACTATGAGTTGAGGCCCATTTGGTGATATGAAGGGCATGTACCAAGTGTTGAGGCCCCTATATATGTATGGAGGTCCTGTACTGAGTGTTATGGCCTTATTTTATGTATGACAACCCTGTACATTTGTTTCTGAACTGGATCCTCATTTCAAGGTTCCATGTTAATAATCTATGACAAGAAAAATTATTGAAAACTATGACAAAGCTGTTGCACTGTTACACCATGATCTATCAGGGTGTGCAAGTGTCTCAATGACACACAATTCATGTTATGAATTGCTATTTAAACTTTCAAGTGTTTGTGTGCCGATCATATTTGTTTTGTAACAGGGGTTTTAAATTTTACAGCGACTGGTTCACCTAACCAGTTTTCCTGGACTGTATACTAACCAGTACTAACTTACCCTTCCACAAGGAGCCGGCAGCTTCTCCACATATGGAGGAAAATTGACATTTTTGTCAAATTTTCATGGAAGGGCATGACCTGCCGCGACCGGGATTCGAACCTGGATCTCCAGGTTGCAAGACCAACGCGCTAACCACTGGACCACTGGCGCAGCTCATCTTATTAAGTAGAATATTATATGTGTATCTTGAATATCTACCACCAGGGAATATGAATTCAAAACTATAACATATAAGATTTATTTTTGTACATTTATGTTGTTTATCAGTCATTAAAAAAATGTGTATTTCTCAATTTAACTAGTTCACTGTTCATCTTTAAGTGAATGAAATTACTCAAAAACATTGTTGTAGTCAAAAATAATGTAGTATTGTATTTGTCACAAGTGTGACAAAATCTTCATAAAAATATAGGCATGTTTAAATGGTTGTTATAGAAGAACACATTCCTAAAATGTGATGATGATGATGATATTTGCAATATGCCCTTGTAGTAGACCAAAGTACATGAAAAAAAGTGTGATGTTATATTTCAAATGCATAAAAAGTTTGTGAAAAAAAACTTTATGATGTGTACTTTTAATTTACCTTAAAAAAAGGATAAAAATTGGTGAAGTTCTTTTTTTGTCAATATTTATATGTAGTATTCATTGGGACATACCATACATGTATGAGCAATAAAGACAAAAAAAGTAAAATATTTGCATATATCCATTTTTTTAAAAAAAGAATATTGTAATGTTGGCAGCTGGTACACCCCACATTTCAATAAATATAAGGATTTTCCTTTCAAAATAAAGTAGAAAACAAGCCTCTAGAACTAATTTGAAAAATGGTGACTTTGCCTAAAAATTGCCGCATTTAATTTGGAAGTATACCTAATGTTTAATCAACCCACATATACTCCTGCTGAAGTTACTGGTCAGAATATTTTTTCCTCAATAAAATTTAGATTAGGCCTAAAAAAATAAAATGTTTGTTTCCGGTTACGTGTCCAAAGAAACATGGGTCGGTAGGTAGGGAATTTTTTGTTTTATTTTTTTATATATATCCGCAACTCAATATTAATGAGTTGTGAAAATTACAATATTGCACTACAATTCAGACGCAGTAAGAACTTAAGAGTCAGCAGGTAAAATATTGAGTTGGTTGGGTAACTTGAAACAAACCTCTTCTTTTTTCTAGGCCCTATACAATTAAACATAATCTCTTTTTTATGGGACAGCTACTTGGAAGATGTATTTGTTGACAGCTACTTGTTGTTGTATTGGGGTTTAATGCCGTTTTTCAACAATTTTTCAGTTATACTTGGTAGATGAGGACAGGGGAATAGCGCGTAGGACATCTGAGGACAGGTATAATTTGGACACTATGCTTGCAAAGTTTGCTCACCATTTTGGAGTCGACAACCTCAGGAACATAAAACGTCAAGAGTTTCTGAGTACAAAAAGAGGAACACTTTTGGTAATGGATTTTATTCCTGAATTGCAGAGGAAGGCAGAGTATTTCTAGTATGGGGAACACAAAGATGGTTCTATTTGTGATGTTGTAATTAGTGGAATTAATGATAACAAGTATTCAGAGAAACAAAGATTCCAGCACATCAGTTAACATTAGATCAGGTAATTCAAACGTGTCAACATATTGAACTCACGAATGCTCACATAAATACATTTGGAAAGTCCAGATGTCAACCTGGCACATACAGGCAAGCATAGACAAAAAGGAAGACAGAACTTTTCTAACAATGGTGCGTCGTCTTGTCATAAATGTTTTTGTGTCCATGCATTTAGGAACTGGCCATCATTTTCATAAGAGGTATGATAAATGTGGACAAAAAAGATCACTTCAAGGCATCAAAGTTTTGTAGAGGTATGGCGAAAGCATGTGGATATGGTCAGTTTAGCGGTCGTTTTAGACCAACCATGGTCCTGGCAGATGGTGCTTGAGTGCACTACACAGATGAGGGTAAAGATTTGACTGGTATGTTTGAGCAATATGCATCAATGCATGATGTATATACCATGAACGTGGGCAAAGGAACCAGTAATCGGGACTGGACGGTGAAAATGAAAATACATAACAAAGACTTATTTTGGGAGATAGACAGTGGTGCGCCATGTAATGTACTTTTGCGGCAAGTTGCAGAGAAATTCAAATCAGTATTTCCAATCAAACAGTGTGAGGCACATATAAATGGTGTTAGTCAAATAACTTTGCCATGTGAGCATAAGAGCACAAAACACAGTTTAACGTTCCAAGTGATTAAAACCTAAAAAACATAAATGACATACTGGAAGATCAAATTGTTTGTTTGCCAGGGGAATATGAAACAAAGATCAATGACACCCATCATACATGCACCTCGTCCAGTACCAAGGCAGTATGGGATGAACTAAATACCAACTGGATCATCTGGAGCAATGTCAAATAATGCAAAACAAACTGAGCCAACAGAACGGGTGTGTGTGTGTGTTAGGAAAAAGAATGGTAAAATTTGCATATGTATTAATCCCACTTCTGACACCATGTAACTCAATTCTTGTTGATGGGTAACTGAACTTATTCTACGACTCATACAGATGACTACAGATACCTCTGAGGTACATACATACATGATACAATAAGATAATACAAGTTGTGTCCCTTACATTATTAATACACAACAGATACCATCAAACTTTTTTATCATAGAAAACTGTCAAGGAGAACTCCAATATTATTCTAAAAGAAAATGGCAATATTTTATTCACTGAATAAGATGTATCTTGTACTTTGAACACTTTATTCTCAACTGTGGATAAGGATATGGGTAAAGATTTTCCTTTATCCCAAATGATCATCCCAGCATACAAGTGTTACAAGCGCAAGGCTACCTGTCTTCTTTTACTTATAAAGAAACCAGCAGTGAATATGTTTCAAAATAATAAACTCCTCCAAAGTAAAAAAAGGCAACAGGTGCTGACGTAATACTGAAACTTGGTAGGGATGCTCGTGTCTATGCTTTAACTGACCTTGTTTATAGGTCCTTAGTTTCAGCTGTTTCACTTTTGCAAATTTTATACCTTATGTTATATTGTTGGTTGTAAATGGTTATTCATAGCTTATGTTACATCGTTTCTGTCTTGCCCACTTAAAACAAAAATTATCTTATCTTATCTTAAAGTTATTGGACTAACTTCAGCAATGTCCATGTATTTGTCTGTATCAGAAGCTATCTGAGTTCAAAACCACAAGTTTCAGTAACAAGTTAAAACCCTACAATCATAACAGGTTCAGAGTCACTCAGTTCTTACCTAAAGTAAGCCAACTCACATTAGCTCGGACCCTGAAATATCATCAACAAATCTTGAAGAGATGGTGGGGTTGTGTAATATACCCAACAAATATCCACCGAGAATCCATCAATTCCATCTAAGCTACTAACATCAGCATCAAAACTGCTATCATTACAATCACAACTTTTGGCTGCACTTTCAGGTGGTTGCAGTTTTGAAACCACAATGGTTACAAACATTAACTTTGCAGTCATGACCACAACTACCACACATAATGGTAATGAATATAGTTTCAAAAATATAATTGCAACCACAACCTTTGTGCCATCATTACCAATATATATGTAACCAATATCTCCAACAGATAATACAAACACTGAAGACTGGCTCTTTCTGTAATTGATTGTGATAATTGTAAATGTACTAATCATTGCCTCTATAAGTAATGCCATCATTGCTAAGGGACCACTATGGAAATCAGGGTTTATCCTTGGTACACTTGTATAAAGGTACACTTGTGGGCAAATAATGGGGAACAATAATAAACTCAATTAAGGACCATCAAAGGATACTACAAAGGAATATTCGCAATGACTGAAGGATGCCACAGACCAAATTTGGTGATGATCCAACCACTGCTTCATGAAAACAAGTCATTTTAAGGTATTTCTATTTTTCACTCTAGTGGCCCCTAATAGGGGCCAACCTTTTTTTCAGTAATTATGTATATTGTTCTTGTCATGGTTACAACTCCGAAGAGTGTACGTGTATTCTTATATTTGGCCTCGTCTGAAGCAGTCGATGTTTGAAAACATTACGGCAAAAAAGGTCATTGCTTGTAATGTGAAAGTTCCATTTTTCCCCATAAAAAGAGGTACGAATTGCTAATTAAATTCAGAAACTAACATGACATGGCATACATTTCTTTTTATTCCTGTTTAGCATGTATAATAATATATCAGTATTACAAATATGAACAAATTCTCTGCACTTGAATTTCTTTTAAAAAAGTAACTATTCTACCAGGTTTTCAACTCATTAGCTTTCGCAGTAAGCATGAATTTTATTTTTTAAATCGTATACTAGTAATTACTGTGTTATCGTTCTATAGTGTTTAAAAATGCCAAATACAAGTAACTGAATAAAGAAATATTGATAAGTGGTCATTGAAAAACAGACATGGCAACCAACACTTGTAAATCCTGATTTTTGATTTCATATAACGCATGAAACATGCATACCAAAAATAAATATATTCTTTGCACAAGTACTTACTCCAGGATAAGTCTTGAACAATAAAAGATCTGGTGAGGCAGAGAGACTAAGCACTGCTGCATACAAAATACAACTATGTCTGAAAGTGCGTTCCAAAATCTGAAATAAGTCTGTAATAACAACTATTGCAGGATTAAAACCCATGGAAAAAGGCAGACAGGTTGCTATATTTCTCACCATGAAATGAAGAACAACATAGATTAACTTAGGACATTGAAAAGAGAAAGAACAGTTTGTTTTCCAGTCACAAAATTCTAAGTTCCCCATGCATGGAACTGTGTTACTAAGGAAAATTGCATTTGAAACTGAATTTTAAGAAAAAAACAACAGCTTCTGTAATTTCAACTGCATGAAGAAAATAACAAACAACTCTTTCTCATGTATTGAATCTTGGTAAAAATGATCAAGATGTGTATGTGAAACTCATGGGCCACAACCTGCAGGTTCACAGACAGGACTATCAGCTTCCATAAAGCACACTAGAGGTTGCAAAAGTTTCCAAAGTGTTGTATGTTCTCAACAATGACTCAATAGAAAGTCTGAAGGGAAAATATCTCGATGAAATTGATGCAATGGATTAATTACTGTATATCTGCAGTGTCAAATGTTTGCGTTTTTTAACTTGTTTTGAATTGATGGGGTCATAAATTGGCGCAAACGCTCTCAGACCATCAAATTTAAACTCTCTTTGACAATAACATATAAATAGAATGCTGGTGCTTTGAATTGGCTGTGTTTTGAATTGGCTTAACTGACCCTGACCGCCAATATAGGCAAAACAAAATCCCTGCCAAAATAAGTACTTATACATGCAGTATGTAAAATAGTATTCCTTCATTACATTCTGACTTTGTTTAAAGTCCATATCCAAAGTTTGTATATAAATAGTTTTGAATACAAACATACTGAGAGTAAGTGGGGAATGGTTCATAATTGTTTTTGTTATAAAAGTCTGCTTTGAGACATCTTATACATGAAAACATGCATTTGCTATAAGGCTGTATCTAAATTGACCAATAATTTTGTGTAAAATGATTTATCTTGTGTAACAATCATTTTTATGCAAAGATTTTATTGCCATGACTAGGACATAGACATCTATACTTTGCTTAAGTTATATAGTACATATAATGTACTCATTAATGAAATTCTTTGTCCAAATGCAATCAAGTGTTTGCTTTCCGTATGAAGGGAACATGCATGTAAAACAAAGAGGAAGCATAAAATGTGGTATTCATCAAGCATTCCTTCAAGTAAACCAATGTTCTGATATAGAGCAGAACTTTAGAATTGAAAGACCTGAACTTCAAGACCTGAACTTCAACCTTACTTTTTAACTGGTCTAGTTTTATTGACCAGGAGTTTGAAATTGTTAATTAAGTCATGTAATTGATTTATTGTATATAATGTTCATGTATATTTCAAATGATGTTTCATCATAAATACCATTATGTTATGTCAGTTCAGACACAGGTAAAGATGTTAATATTTAAGTGCATGCTACATGACCACTAGTCTTTGATGTACTATATAACATCATTAAATATTAAAGATGTGAATGGTTTTTTTATCAATTTAAAGGGAGGATTTCTTAACAATCAATGTCTCCCTATGCATCAATCCCTCTGTAATACTTTTGTTTGGAGTATAGCTCTGTGATTGTTAATAGGATTAACTTGAGACTTGAATGCTAGGTGTATGACAACAATGAGTAGGATTGCTGAGCCAGGAACCATATTGGTACCTTCACAATTTTAAAATAAGTTTTATTGAACTCTTACTTCAACTTCTTTATTTTTTTAAATTTTATGTGACAGATTTTGTCTGTGTTTAATCCATATTGCATTCAAATTGGTTTCCTGGCGAAATACAGATTGAAATTAATTTAATGTTTATGCTATCAGTCACTTAGTTCATTCATTATCTTGCAGAAGTGGGAATAACCAAGCAGTGATGATGATGATAACATCACTGAAGACAGTTGTCCTGGTGCCACTGAATGTGCAGATGTGGAAAACAGCTCTGCTCCATTGAAACTAAGTGACAATTTGTCTGATAGTTATGATAATGACTACAAAGTTCCAAATAAGAGACAATCAAGTGAGAAAAAAAGTTTTTTAGTTGTAAGGAAGAGCATTATGTAGCCTCTTTGTCCATCTCTCTGTCTTCTATACTCTTCCTTAGCTGAGAAAGAATGAAGGAATTTCATTCAAACTTAGTATTTAATAAGAGAGGAAGTGTAGTTTACGTATTATTATAACTTTATCAGTGCCAATGCAAGTGCATAACATAATGACACTTTTTTATTTTGTTCATATTTAAGTTGAAATGTTAAACTTTCCCTTCTTTATTTTCCTTGTCCTTTCATAATGTCCAAATCAATTATTACAGTACTTGATAAATGACCTTCATGGAGCATTCTACTAAGGCCCTTGTTTCACATAGAATTGTAGTATTTTCATGGGTGATTAACGTTGACCAAGTGACCAATAATCAGGTAACTTTTTAAAGCAAATTAATTAATAATTATACCATAATGGTTGCCAACATTTTTGTGTTCAAGTTAATATGGTTATACAATGCATAACTCAAAGGTAAGAATGTTGGAGTAAGAACACCATGGACCAAGGAGAAGAATGTCTTCAAGAATGGTCTTAGAAAGTGCTTCAAACTAGAAATTCTACCAAAAAGTTTGAATGTTAAGAACTTATAAAACTAACTACTGTTCTTTCTAGATAATGATGGACAATGGTGAAGGGAAATGTCAGAACTAGGCTACTCGCCATGTATAGAATTCTTCAACAAGCAAAATAAAAGAGCAACTTTGTGTTCTGCATAAGATGCAGGTGGTAGCTGAATCATTGCATCCAGAGTCATTGTGTGTGGTTTCAAATTTCGACCAAGACCTCATGTTGTGTAATTCAGTTATAGTTATCTTACACATATCAAATCAACCAGCAGTATAAGCAAAACCTGTTAACAAAGGCCACCCTTAGGAAAGACATAATGTGACCTTTAATGACAGATGGTCTTTATTTGGGTGTCAGTTTGTTCTAAATAATCAGTGACAGTCTCTCAAAGAATAGCCTTAGGTGGACCAGGGTGGTCTTTATTTGGAGGTGGCTGCAAACAAAGGTTTGACTGTACATTCTTATTATCGTCATTATTAAAGATTGCTTTGAAGAGAAAAAATCGGTAACTACCCACTGAAAAAATATTGGGTCATGTTACAGTAAACCAACAATATTTCAAGAATGGCCTAAGCTTGATAACCTGATCAATAGGTGGCTTATTGTTTTAAAAAGAGACAGAGAGGGGAGGAAGATGAAGAGAGATCACATGATAAGACACGACAATAGAATATTAAAGTACCTGTACAACTTACTTACAAGCAGGTATGGATTGCAGAATTAAAAATATTGATAGCCTAATAGTTGTTAATTTTCCTTGAATTGAGTCAGTTTAACTAGTTGCTTCTCTCAAGTTGCCTTGCTGGATAATGTACAGAGCAACAAAAGAAAACAACTTCTAACTAAAACTGCTCAGTACCAGCTGTTACACTGAATTTTGTCACTGTCCCACCTCATTTATATTTGCTAATAATTGCTAATAATCCAAATATGTACACCTGGAAATCTACAGTTTAAAAATACCGTTAAGTGTAATAAACAAAAAAAAAATAAAAACAGGTTTTTGTATTATTGCAAAACCACAAACTGAGGACATTATCAGAGATGACAGCAACCACTGAGGATACTAATGCCAACCAAAGACAGCCTCACTTAGGCCTGTGAAAAATACTTTCGATTCCAACTACCTGACTAATGTTTCTCCGAAATAATCTGGGTTCAATAGTAATAATATATCAGGTGTTTAAAGTGATTGTTAAAAGATATCTAACAGCCTTAAAACACTTTTATTTACAATTAGCTTTTGCTATGCAATTTTAACATCAAAATAAAATATTCATACACATTGGATAAGAAAACAATGGAGAAATAATCTGAACAGAGGTATTTTAGGCCTTATTTGTACTTGTTGAAAATTTGTTCAAATTCGTTCCAGTATTATTAAAATTGTAAAAACCATTCAGGCTCATGAATATTCATATTTTCACGCAATTCCTGCACAGGCTGGTGTTGTGTGCCCCTGTTACTATATACGCAGTTTAACCAAATTGGCCCAGACATTTTGACCCATTAACATTTAGACCCTTGTGTCTTTTCAAGGATGTTTTTGTTGAATTCTGGTGAAAATGTGTATATACTTGCTTCTTTTATGGATTAGATTATCACATTCCATGTTAATTAAACTGTTAATATATCTGTATATCACTACTGTCAACACTAATGTGTGTATTCTTTATTTTGATGGGCTGGAGGCCTTATACAACATAGCTACATAAGTACCTAAAAATCGTTTTTCCAAAACAGCTTTGACATACTAAGAGGTTGAAATAGCTTGCAAAACATGGATCTTATTGTCCAAGGGCTTGAAAATGCTACATTTTTTCACCTACTTAAATGGTTAGAATTTCTGTTGATCAATTTAGCTAGCATCAGGACAGTCACTCTAAAGAAAATAGTGCATACTATATCACAAAAAATCATGGTCACATGACTTTGACCTTGAAATTATGGGTAATTCTATTATAAAAAAGTATCTAATTAGCTTTCATAAGGGTGTTGTTCATTTGTTTGCATTAGCTGTCTGGTGTTTTTTCAAGCTAAGCTTAGCAGAAAGTGCTACTTATATATTGTGATCATCATATGTCTGATATTCTTGGAATAATATTTACCGTCTGAGGTCATATTTCCTTCATTTCTATTCAATCATCTTATAAGTTTTCCAGAGTGCTTGCCTACTTGATATCTAATTCCTTATAAATATGGGTCATACCTAATCTTAAAATTAGATGAATGAATAATTATATGAAGCAAGGACGTGATGAAATCTCTAGGAGGCATCTTTTTAACAAATACATTAAGAAATCTCTCAGAATGTTTCTTTTGGCAATTTATAGGCCCTCTTTTGAAAAGAGATATCTGGGAAAAAGAAACTAGGTCAATTGGTAACATTAATGACAAATGGAATGAACCCACTATAGAGGTTATATTTTTAACACAATTGATCCATAGCAAATTAGTCAGAATGTTTTCCTTGATCATTTTCTAGACTCTTGTCAAGTATCGGTGACTTTAAGTCAGATACCAGGTAAACTGGCCAAAGTGTTAGAGCCACACAATTATTTGTTGTTTTTTTATGCACAGCACAGCAGAATTGAAAGCAGAGTATACTAGTCAGGTTGTCCAACTGACTGTATATCTGTTGATATGGTCTTATCTGTGCTTTATCTTACAAACTGCTTGATGTATTTTAATAAAAATATTGCAATAAAAATATAATTTTACTTATTTTGACAAAATTAAGGCCATTTTCTGTTTTTTTGCAGACAAAATCTTGTGTGCTTCTCCATAACTGTTTGATGGATTTCAATGAAACTTTACGGAAACATTTGATGTCTATTTGCTCACAATGAAGCATATGTGTACATTTAATTTTTAGTAATGGCTTTTTATAACAACTTTTTTTGAACAACAACTTCTCTTTTTTAGTGATTATGAATTAACACTTCATGACAATGATCAGCACAAAGCTTACATCAAAATATAATATAAAATTCAGATTTGACTAGTCTTCATTGAGTTATTGTCCTTAAATAGTCAGGGATCATTCTGGTTGCAATTTGTGTGAGAGAAAAAATCCCATTAGGGCAAAATCAGTGAGATATTTCCAAATTTTGTGAGATTTTTTTCCAAGCAGAAAATACCCATTTTTCCAGACAAAATATATGGTAGTACAAACATGTGTCTCTGTGCATTTCTTTATTACAAAAAACAACACACCTGATTTTCTTTTTTCGGTTTTGTTAGCAGTCGACATTCTCGCTGCGACTACGAAAGTTTCGAAACGCTGGTAATTAGTAGTGAAGATAAGATGAAAGCTTCGCAGTGATTAAGAATAGATGAGTGGTTCTCTGCGCTCTGTCGATAATAAATGTGCGCCTTCGTAAACAGGGGAACCAATTGAACCGAATCGATAAAAGCACAGAAAAGTATTTTAAAGACCAAAAAGTTCATTTTGTCGAAAAATTCGCAGTGCGATTTTTTTTTCGCTTTGAGTTTTTTTATGCGATTTCAGCAAAAAGAACGCGAGAATATCGCGCAATCGCACCCCAAAATGATCCCTGAATAGTGATCCAATTATAAAAGCATATTTACATATTTTGGTGTTAACCATCTTCAGTAATAGTTCTAGTTTGAATTATGTCCCATGTTTACAGTTTTTGTTGAATCATCTTGCTTGTATATTACTAGTATATATTGCTTATATATTGATATTTTACAAGTTTATGTTAAGTTGATGAATACCAGAGTAACAGGGCTGTAAATATGTGTTCATAGTATATTAGCTCAGTTGATAGAGCAGCTGACTTGCAAGCAGTAGGTAGTGGGTTCAAGCCACGCATTTTTCTGCTTTCTATTGCAATGGTGCTGCATGTAGCTAGCCTTGGAATCTTAGAGCTAGGGTGAAGCAGTGACTGGGTTAGCTTAAAGAACTTGTGGTTGTTGTTTAATTAATTAAAGAAAGGAGGAGTGTAACAGGGCTGTATATGTAATACAGCCAAACCAGTGAACAAAGGCCACCCTTGGAAAAGACAAATGTGGTCTTTATTGGCAGGAGACCTTTATTCAGAGTTCAGTTTGTTCTAAATGATCAGAGACTGTTTTTCAAAGAATTACCTTCATTCACACGGTGGTCTCTATTCAGAGGTGGCCGCAAACACAGGTTTGACAGTATATGCCTTTTGTGTTTATAGCAGTTTGTATTCCCATCAGCCTGATTAGCTCAGTTGGTAGAGCAGCTGACTTGCAAGCAGAAGGTGGTGGGTTCAAGCCCTGCATTGGGAATTTTATTTTCTGCCTCCTTTTACATCGGTGCTGTGTGTGGTTAGTCTTGGAATCCTAGAGTTAGGGTGAAACAGTGGCTGGGTCAGTATAAAGAACCGGCGGTTGTCGCTAAATTAATTCAAGGAAAGAGTACAACAGGTCTATGTAATATATGCGTTTATAGCAGTTTGTATGTCCGTCAGCCCAATAAGCTCAGTCGGTAGAGCAGCTGACTTGCAAGGAGGCGTTGGGTTTAAGCCCCACTTTGGGAACTTTATTTTCTGCATCCTGTTACATTTGTGTTATGAGTGTGTGTGGCTAGCCTTGGAATCCTAGAGCTAGGATAAAACAGTGGCTGGCTTAGTTCAAAGAATGTGTGGTTGTCACTCAATTGATTCAAGGAAGGTGGAGTGTAACAGTGTTATATATACAGGTGTTTATAGCAGTTTCTATGCCAGTCAGCCGATAAGCTCAGCTGGTAGCGCTGTTGACTTTCAAGAAAGCCATTGGTTTGAGCACTGTACTGGGAACTTTATTCTGTCTCCTAGTACTATGGCTTGCCTTTGAATCCTAGAGCTAGGGTGAAGCAGTGCCTGAGTTAGATTAAAGAACCTGTGGCTATTGCTTAATTAATTCAAGGAAGGAGTGTAACTGGGCTGTATGTATATATGTGTGTTTATAGTAGTTTGTATGCCCATCAGCCTGATTAACTCAGTTGGTACAGCAGTTGATTTGCAAGCAGAAGGTCATGGGTTCGAGCCCCCATTGGGAATATTATTTGATTATCAATTTTTTTCTCTTGCAATGTGCTCCTTAAAATATTGCAATTTTCTCACTTCTCAGTGAAATAAATGTCACATTTACTCAAAACATATAAATGTCCTCTTTATGATTTTAAATGACATTTGACAAATTTAATAATTGATAACAAAAGAGATTAAATGTACAAGACATTGGCTTATTTCTACAATCCCATAAGTCAATTTTTGGCAATACTGAGATCTTGGCGTCATTTTTTTCATCTCCATGAGCTTTTTACAATGATCATACTAACCTGTTTGTTGATCTATCCTAAACAGGGTTAATCCCAATTCCACCGACCCGTAACTTGCTTAAAGTTAATTACTGCAGTTCAAAACTTCAAATGCAATTTTCTCAAAATGGGTAAAAATGCAATTAAGGGTTTGTAGAAATAACCCAACGAAGAAAAACAATTGGTTTTATACCATGTACAATGTAGTTCTGATAAATGTTCATCATCTTAACTTTTGTCATTTCATTTTTAGCATAAAGTGCACCTGTGCCATGTCAGTATTCAGATATTTAGTCATAATTATTATTTTTGCAAAAAATGTATATTTTTGATCTGTGTGTTTATATTACTGCACACCTTATTCTATTGTTGGTAATAATAACAACATTACTTTGATGTGGTGCACACAGTTTCACCCTTATTTAGGGAATTATCTGCTATTGAAATTAATCATCAATAGTTTTGAAAATGATAACTAACAACTGTGTTCTTTCTATATTACCAACACCCCTTACTAGAATGCTTGGAATCTTGCACATTTACTGCCATCAATCGTGTTTTGATGCATTTCAAATTGTTGTTTTTTAATTCTCTATCAAGCCACTGGAAAAATTCAACTATATTAAGTTTTATTAACCTAAGAGAAAATCGTTCAATCAGTACTTTCAGTGCTTTGATTGATAATGAAGAAATACTATCTAGTTGGTAGCCTGGGATTAGACAACTACATTACTTACATGTATAATCATTTTGTCAAATACAATGTAATTTATCTTCTTTTATCAACTTATAACACAACTTTACATTCTGGCTTCCAAGTAAATACTTCAACAGACAAATTTTATCATACTAAACTGAAGTTTTGTCTTCTGTGACTAGAAATTCCTTCTGAAAGTTCAGGTTTTTGAGTTTGTTTATCCCCGCCTCCGGGTTATTCCCATATGGGCGAGCATTCACTATCTTTAACAATAAACTATGATATGAAATATAGCCTGTTTTTATAAAAACAATATTTTAAAACAATCTAATAGGGGTAGGCTATTTTAGTGAACGTTTGTATGTGTGTCTATTTTTTAACTTAGTATATAAGAACTATTATAATATACTGCTTTATTCTATTACTTTTTTACAGAAAAAAAGGGGGATCTATATTGTTATATAACTATTTTGTTTTATTAATTTGTTGTGTTGTTCTTTACTTATTTTGATAAAACTATTCTGTTTTACTGCTTCTTTAATATAACTTATAATTAACTATTGTATTTTATAACTTGATTGATAAAAAAGGGAGGGATCTGTGTTATTTTGTTTTATCTATTCTGATTTAAATTCTGGGAGTGGGATTTATAGCTATTTTATTTTGTTTTTTGATATAACTATTTCTAGGATTTTATTAAAAAATGACTTCTTTTATTCTATTATTGCTACTACTGAACATAGACTACCATCCTGACATTAATATAACTGGATTTATTATAATTAAAGAGATAAAAAGTTTTTGCCCACTTGGATACCATGGTAAATAAGTACTTTCCGATATGTGGCTTGCATTCTCTTTTACAACATATATAAGAGGATGCAAACTCTTGAGAGATTCTGATATAGCGTGTGCTTCATCTAGGGATCAGAATCACTTGTTTTTTGCGGCCAGCCGCATTTATAAAAGTATGATGAAGTCTTTGATACATACCAGAAAGTATGATGGTTTCAAAAATAACCCCCAGAACCTAAATTATAATTATTCAATTAAATTTATCTTTAAAAAAAAAAAAATAATTCAGGACTGGTAGTCATTAAAAAATTTGTTCACCCTCTGTGTAGTAATTAAAACAATAATTAAAATAGTAAGGGATAGGGCCATAAAAATAACTAAGTAAAAGGGACAAAAAGTGATAACTGTTAAAATTATATTATATATGCATATTTACAACTAAAATTCTTTCTACACAGAGGGATGAGACTGTATTTAAAATAGGAGTAATATAATATTAAGATCAGTTTTTCAATCAGTGATGTTGGTGGATCAGGTAAAGGCAACTTAAAACAAATACGCCCCAGTTTTCATACGGATTTAATGGATAATTCTGTGTTGATAGTGCATGCCATGATTCCAAAGACTGTGGGCGTTATAGTCTACACAGTACTTTGGTGGCATGCACTATTTGTATAGTGATATATTATTGGTGTTTACTGGGTTTGAAGTTTTTGTAGGGGTATTAAAATGTACTGATGGTCTGATAGTGAATTTAGCACTTTGATCAGTCCGATCAGTTTTTGGGAATTATAATAAAATGGGCCTGTCATTGAATATTGGGATCCAAAGTGTGGCCTAGAAGCTCAATCTGGGCTCAGTCATGTTTATTGGCCCATGACTGTTAATTGAGCTATCTGGTCACACCCAGACCCCAATAACAACTGTTATTTAACTGGTAGGGTTTTAACTGGGGCGATTTGTTTTACATTTCAGTACTCCTGTAGTGGGTGGGCCAGAGTTCTCTCCCTTTCCCAAACTAGACATAAGTGTGCTATATTGTTGGAAAAAGGTAACTGCCATGAGGTATAATTTTACCTCTGTAATAAAGATGTTTGTTATTACTTAAAAAATTAAAAATAATGAGTATTTATATTAAAGGGTTTGTATATGTATATTATTATTGTCATAGAGGCAATGCTAGACTTGAAAAAATATACATCTATAATAAAAAGATTTTTGCAGCCCAACTGATTGTGCAGTAAATAATTGATTAATAGCATTTGTAAAATATTTCATGTAAGAATAGAGGTAACATGAAATTAAAAGAAAAAAAATGATTATTTGATAATAAAAGTTTTCTGTTGATAATGAACCATATGATACCATTTTATATAGATAATTCCTGTATCAATGAGGGTATCATGTTGTTAAAAATGGATTATTCCTTAGAATAGTTTGTTATTATACTAAAATAAATGTCAACATATTTAAAATAACTCATGTGTCAACAAGGACCACTTAAAATAAAAAAAGAGAAAAAATTAAAAAAGATACTTTATCTTTAATGCAGGAATCAAAACAGATGGGCTGCTTGTGCACACATGTCTGGACCTGGGGCCTTAGATTTTATTTGTCATCTGACAAGATTTTATGTATTTTTCCAAGGCTTGGTAGACTGAGCTTTTTACTGCCCTGCTTGGATTGAGAATATTCTCAAGATTAAAAACCAAGCCTAAGTTTACAAGGGCAGCTTTTAGCTCTAGTCTGGGAGTGAACCCCACAGTATAGCAGATAGTGACTGGTTGTGTTCAATACTCTACACTGGGTGCAAATAGGGTCCAGTCCCAGGATATGTTTCCCCTGGGCTCCAGACAACAGATTTGCCCCCAGTCTCAGACGGGTGATGCATTTGTCTATCCTTTGATCTGAGGAATAGACATCAGGCCATCTGAGCCCCACTGAGTATCGGACAGAATCACAGCCATCCTGTTTCACACTGAAATAAACTCATCCAGCGCTTTATGGACTGTGACCTGACCAATGAACTTACCTCAGTGGGTGAGGGATTGACTTTAGTATCTACAGTCACATGATCCAGGCCAGATTTGGCAGCTCTGTCCGCCGCCTCATTTCCTTCCACACCTATATGAGCTCCCTCCACCAAGAGTTGAGTAAGGGCCCCAATTGGGGGGGCATTTTTTTTTGTAAATGCTCTTTGTGAAGTGACCGGTCCCAAAGATGGAGTTCACGGAGTTATTTCCCCTTGACTGTGCTCTGGCCCAGTATTTGACAGTAATGAAGGTTCATCTAATGTAAAATCCTCAAAATAGTAATTCATTGACCAATCAAAGTTACTTATCTATTGACCAACCAAATTTAATTTTATTGACCAATCAAATTTACTTATATATTGACCAATCAAATTCACTTAGTTTCTGCTCTCCTGGACTCAAACTCCAAACTCTGCAGATACTTGGCAGTCACAATTGTTAGAGACTGGTGCTTTTGAGACAGACATGAACACACATTATTTAGTCATGGCATTTTGATCAGGGGTAATACTAATCAATGTACAATGACTCAATAAGGAAACAATGTCAATCTCAGATCCTCCGCACTAAGATTGAGGATAATCAGATGGGAAGCCATTCTGCACCAAAATAGTCTTCTTGTGAGAAAGTTAGTGAAAGTGCATAAAGAATTAAGGACTGTTTGTAGCAGACTGATGCTGTTGAGACGGGCATTAATATATTACTCAGACAATATATTGTGATCAGTAGGCTCTACTTGTATCTCTAATATCTGGATTTTGTTGTTTACAGAAATGTGCAAAATTTATTTTTTGTAATTGCAATTATGTTAGTTTGCTATTTTATACTTTTGTAATAAGCTTGTAAGTGTTAAATTGAAATTAAATTTAATTAACTGAAACTAAATTTGATGCACTTTTCTAATTAATTGACTTATTTAATGTAAATGCAAATTCTTGGAAATAAATAAAATATTTGAGTAATTAATTATCATTTGTATGTATCAGTCTGTCAGTACAATTTTGAAATTGTTTGTAAAACATTTGTTTGTATGCTATTTAGAAAGGTGTGAAGTGTTCAATATTATATGTTCTCCTTGTTAATCATCATCTCATACTTAATTAATACAAATTTTCAATGTAGACATCCCCTCTCTTTGCTTTGAGTGTCTCCCCAAAATTACTAAAAATTATAAAGAATTAATCTAAGGAATTTTCCAAAGATTTACTGGATTTTTTGTATTTAAGTAGTTTTACAGTTTTCCCCCAAAATTGCTTAACTTTTATAGTTTTCTGTTTAAAGTCTTTGATTGTTGAATTTAACATACATTAAAACCTCATTAGTTAGGTGGTCTCATTGTCAAGTTGAATTATAGAGGAATAATTGAAAGCTGGTCCAAAAATAAGTGGGTGTTATAATAAGGTGGGTGTAATATATAGGTGGTCACTATCTGAGGTCAAACAATTTTATGAACTGTGTGTAGCATTGGCAGACATATCTATGGTAGTCATTTATCAAATTTCAATTTGTAGTAACACATGCACATTGACAATACTATGTCTTTAATATTACATGTATGTGTTGAATGAACAATTATTATGTATCATGTTCACACATGTTTAGTATTAAAATGAAGTCACAATCAAACTGACAGTTCAAGGATCAACTTCATTAATAAAGCCATATTTACAAGTATCTGGATTTTGTTGTTTACAGAAATATTGAAAGAGGGGAAACAAAATCATTCATATACCAACAGAATAACAGTTGGATTAGCTTCCCATGTTGTCATCAACAAAAACATTTCTTTAAAGAATGAGAATTATCCAGGGAATGCTGTAGTCTGGAATACCTGCCCTGACTCTAATATAAACAACCTGATCAATAAAAACAAGGGAAAATCAGCTTTGTACAGGACTCGAACCAACAACTAGCACAACTCTCTACCATCTGAGCTGTGTGACTGATTCTTACACACATACATATTACTCCTTTTTTACCTTTTTCTGCCAACCTTGGGCAAATGCACCATGTGTAAGCTAGAAAATTGTGCCTTGTATGAGACTTGAACTCAGAACTTCAAGAACACTACTACAGTGCTCTACCAATTGAGCAAACCAGGCCGCTGATTAGTATCTGGCCATTTTTGTGTGTTCCTGTGTTTGGTGGGTTTCGGGCTGAGGGACTTTGAGGAAGGTGATATGTTGGGGAAGATAGGATGTTTTGTTATTATTGTTATGTGTATAGATTGTGGTTATTAAGTTAACACAGTCAAACAATGATTTATTTATATTTCTGTACTTTAGACTGATATGTTCCAAAGAAAAGTGCTGATATTGTCTATATGAATACAGAGTGTCATTACTCTGAGAGTGATATAACTGTTATAGGATTGTACAGATATATGTATTTTATGTACCTTTAGGCCATACCAAATGGATACTTGTTTAGCATCCTAAGACAGTTTTTCCTGATGCCTTGATTGAAAACAAAATCACTCCTATAATGTCATAAAATTGTTACAGCCACTGTTTTTTCACAACCTTTGAGCAGCAATTCATCAGGGAATGGTAATGTGTCAACTTGTATAACATTTTGAGCAAGTTGTAATTCACATGTTTATATAATGATGAGTGTCATTATGTACTAATGAACTGCAGGTTTCTCAATATAAGCTGGTTAATTTCTATCATTCGTAAATCATTCACTGGAGAATATCAACTACTTTTGCAACAACTTCGCACCAGCTCTTAACCCATACTTCTTGTTTGTTTATTAAAATATTTCACTCATACGATCTTGAGGTTGGTAAAATGGATAAAGTAAGAGCATCATATCCAGCAAGAAAGAAGCTGACCATCATAAAGTATACTGAAGCATACAGTAATTGAGCTGCCGATGAGAGTGTAATGTATCTGAGGCTTGCGTAAGAAGATGGTGGAAGTATTAAGTATTGTCTCCAAAAATGGCCAGCAAAGAAAATGACCACTTGTGGTTCAAAACAACAACATCACGAGGTCAAGAAGATGTACAATTGAGTTGCAGATCGTCCCCAGCAGGGTATAGTGGTTTCCTCAGTCGAAATAAGACTCATAGCTACCATGATGGCTAAAGAAATGAGCCAGCCAGGCTTTAAAGGGTCTGTTGACTGGTCATATAGGTTCATGAAGAGACAAAACCTAACCATAAACCTGACCACATCTCCCAAAAACTGCCTGAAGACCATGAGGAGAAGCTGGTTGCCTTCCAACAATTTATTATTAAGAAGCGTCGGGAAAATGATTTCCCATTGAGTCAGATCAAGAATGCTGACCAGACTCCCCTGACATTTGATCTGCTATACAGATGTACAATGTACATTAGATTTAAAGGGGAGGAAATCCATCCAGGTAAACACAACCAGAAACAGAAAGAACCATTTCACTGTCATATTGTGTTGTACAGCCAATGGGGAAGCTACCATCCTCCATCATCAAGCGGGAGACACTCCCTAACAGCAGATAATGGCCTAAGGGGATCCACGTCCAATGCCAGCATAAAGGGTGGATGAATGATGAACTGGCCTGTGACTGGATAAAGACAGTATGGGGTAAATGTCCAGGGGCTTTGTCTCAATGAAGTCTCCTCGTTTAAGACTCATTCTGGAGCCATACCTCAAATGTTGTGAAGAAGACCCTCAACAGAGGCTATTGCACCATATTGGGGGTAATTCCAGGTGGTCTGACATGAATACTTCAGCCACTCAATGTTTCTGTCAACAAGCTGATGAAGACACTGCTTCAATGAAAATGGAACGCCTGGTATAGTGACGGCCAGCATTTGTTTACCAATGGTGGGAAGATGTGGAAATCAGAACTCATAGAAATCTACCAATGGATTGTTAATGCATGGCATGAGATTGACAAGAGCATGCATTCAAGAAATGCTGCATACCTACAACTTTGATGGCAGTCAAGATGTGTTACTCATAACTGTGTTTAATTGCAAATTAATTTTAAATTATGAACCTCAATTAGTGTGATATATATTAGTCTACTAAGTAAATTGTGTAAATATGGACAATTTTTACCAACAATATACATGAAAACTTCAAGCAGAGGCCCCCTTCAAATTTGTGGTTAATTGATCAATGTGGATGTTGGCCTGTGATGCTGGGTAAACCTAGAATCTATGGAGGTCCTAAAAGGACTGGTTGAAAACTCCATTTGGGTGTTGTAAGAAAAGTTCTTCCTCTCAAGATGTATCCCAATAAGTGTAACAAAGGCTTAAAAACTAGCCATGTTTGGGGTCACTTGAAATATGTAGCCATGTTCGGAATTACTTGAAAAAAAGCCATGCGTAGGGGAAAGCAGCCATGTTTGGGGTCACTTGAAAAAAGAAGCCATGCGTAGGGGAAAGCAGCCATGTTTGGGGTCACTTGAAAAAAGAAGCCATGCATAGGGGAAAGCAGCCATGTTTGGGGTCACTTGAAAAAAGAAGCCATGTTTGGGGTCACTTGAAAAAAGTAGTCATGTTTGGGGTTACTTGAAAAAAGTAGTTTGGGGTTACTTGAAAAAAGTAGTTTGGGGTTACTTGAAAAAAAGTAGTTTGGGGTTACTTGAAAGAAGTAGCCATATTTAGGGTTACTTGACCAAACATTTGGGTAGGTAAAACTTTCCTGACTCTTAAAATACTTTATGAGAGTACAATTTACAATACATCCTGAAAATTTTTCACTTTGGATATTGCAGTTAAAAACTTCAGCTTTGGCAAAAAAAATTAATAAACCTTTACCTTTAGGCAAAAGTATGCCTGTAATTATGTGATTGATGATGTTTTATATCTGTCTTACCAATTACTCTCAGCTTAAACATGGTATTGGTGTTGGTTGATAGAGTCTTTTATGTTACATCAATGGCACACTAAAATTATATAAGATACGGACTAGTTTTAAACATTGATTAGCTTCACAGTTACTTATCCTACATTTCTGAAATTTCAAGAGGCTAGTGGGACCCATTCTTGAGATATACATTGAAACATGCTCCCGAAATGGCCATTTTTAGTGTGATGCAATCTCACTTGAAAAAAATATACAAAATACAAAATGCTCTTAATTTCAGAAAGAAATGATGTAAAAATTAGTATGGTTTTATACATACTTCTGTAAAGTTTTGCTGCTTGAATGCTTGAATTAATGAAATCAGACAAGAAATAAATGAAGGATTTTATAAAAGTAAAACACTATCAGCAGTGGTTCTGTTTAATCACAAAAACTCAAACATATACTTATTTCATACTCCAATAACTGGTACAAAATAATGATTAAATTTAAATTGGCATTAATCATTCAGTTATTCATTGTGGTAGGTAAAATTTATGTTGTATTATTTTCATTGTTCCTCATTCTAAAAATATAAATCCTACACTGACTAATGTGTATTCATGCTATGTCTGAGTTGGCCAAAACTTGTAGTTATTAATTTATATCATTGAAAAATACTAGAGTCAAACCTGTGAACAAAGGTCACCCTTGGGAAAGACATGATGTGGCCTTTATTGACAGGTGGCCTTCATTTGGAGGTCAATTTGTTCTAAATAATTAGAGACAGTTTTTCAAAGAATGGCTTTTATTCATAGGGTGGTCTTTATTCAGAGGTGGTCTCAAATAGAGGCTTGACTGTACTTAAAAAAAGAAAAATGAAAAAAAAAATTTGTAACACCATAGGATGGAAATAGTGGATAAAAAAGTCATGCATGCATGTTCATGAAAAACTAATGATTTGATTTGTGTAGGGGATACCCTAAATGTTGTAACTAACTCCCCAGGAATAATATTATGGTATCTAAAAGTTGACTTTTTTGATTACGTGAGACTACTATAACCACCAATACCATGTTTCAGCCTATTTTAGCTTGTTTTGTTCTTTTGTTCAACTGCTTCAGGTCCTTTCAGCAGTTTTACCTTCTGGCTTCATAAAAAGATACGATTTCAAGGTATTTGTGTGAAAGAATGTCTCTCATCCTTCCAGACCAAACGGTCTTTGAATATGAAGGGATATGATTAGTAATTGGAACAGAGTAGTGTATTATTACATGTTTTGGAAGAATGGTCCCTCATGAAAACATTTAGCACATACTGATTGGTTTTGTAATAGCTGCTCTTCTGGCATCTAAAACAGTGCAGCAGGTTAAGCACATATATGTCAACCATGATAGATCTAGAATGGAAACCTTTTTTCATAGTGGATGGAAGATTGTGGAGTTGAGAAGGTATGAATATGTTTGTTTGAACTTTGATACCATTTCTGGTAATACTGATGCATTTAACACCCAGAAACAGTCGGCATCTTAAGATTACATTTAATTTTGTTGAGAGATTCACAGTAAGTGAGGTCCCAACAATGAATTACTCCCTAGCAGAAGTTCAGTGTTTCATGAGCAAACACTGCAACCTTTGCTCTGAAAAACTGTTGAATGAAGATTTTTGTCATTTCATTGTGGAGCATTCCACAGACAATGTGTGATTTTTAAAGTATTTTTTTTACAAACTAGGGTGTGCCTAGGATGGAGATAATTTGCTTTTTGAGGACAAATTGTTGTGATAGGTTTATCTGGATCTACTGCTGAAATGACAATAAAATTCTGTGTAGTAAATGTTGAAGATGTTTTGTGGTGTGATTAGGAGTCTGAGTCTAAAAGTGTAAGCTGGGCTTTTTGGGGGATACCATGATAGTTTAGATTTTTGTCACCGATGCTACGCACCCACCATCAAGTCTCTCTAGGGGACATGACCTGGGGATGCTGATATAGGTCATGACATGGATCAGAGATATACTCTGAGTGAAAGTGTTAGATTAGATAATGTATTCTTGCAGAATATTTTCCAAGCTAAAACTATCTTTAGGAGATTATAAGGGTAAATCAATGAACAAACATTCCACAATATTAGCCCATGAGCCACCGCCTTCTAGATCATTTTTTCCAAAAAGGGGTTTACTAAGAAAAGAAAAGATATGGAAAGGTTCTTGCATTTATGAAATGAAGAAAAGGAAATGAAAAATGACCTAGGGCATGGCATGATCACCCAGTTGATCAGAAAGGGCCTTTCTGACCTCCAGTTTAGCCCAAATTAAGGCCAAAGTGCAGTAATGCAGGGGTGGAGTATTTACAGCGATACCCTGGCCCTACTCAACCACCAGGATCCTGTCATCAGGCGACACAGATTGCAAACAATGGCAAACAGACAACCGCTGTGTTGGGGGTCTTACTCCAAGGTAATTCTAACCCACACACAAACTGGGGGATGTCAAAGTGAAATTGAAGTTGGCTGATTTATGTGTATTGATAATAGCCTGAGGCAACAACTGTATAAGTATGAAAGCATTCTAGTAAGTGATGTTGGTGCTAGATCAAAGGGTAAAATCTAGATGACCAAGAAATAACCCATTTTTACATTATAAATCCTAATCTGGTCAAGGTCAAATCAGGGTTGGGTGATATGAGTGGATTGGGAATGGTCCAAGGCAACAGCTGTATAAGTATCAAATCATTCTAGTAAACAGTGTTGGTGCTAGATGAAAGGGTAAAATCTAGTTCACCAAGAAATAGCCCATGCATATAAGTCCTAATTTGGTCAAGGTAATATTCATGTTGGGTGATATGGGTGGATTGGGAGCAGTCCAAGACAACAACTATATTAGTATCAATCATTCGAATAAGTGGTGTAGGTGCATGACAAAACAGTAAAATGTAGTTAATCAAGAAAAAGCCCATTTAAAACATTACAAGTCCAAATTAGGTCATGGTCAAGGTCAAATCTAGGTTGGGTGATATGGGTAGATTGGGATAGATCAAAGGCAACAACAGCAGAAGTATCAAAACATTCTAGTAAGTGATGTTAGTGGTAGATGAAAGGGTAAAATCTAGTTAACCGAGAAAAATAGCCCATTCCTAATCCAAGGCCAAGGCCAAGGCCAAATCAAGGTTGGGTGATATGGATGGATTGGGAACAGTCCAAGACCACACTGTATAAACATGAGTTTTCTAGTGTGCAGTGTTGGTGCTGGACAAAATGGTACAAAAATGTGCAGATGTTTAAATTCAAAGATCCCTGATCACTTTCATAATGTTATGGTAACTATCTACCTAATTACCAGATTTTAATAATTAAGGATTAATGATTTTATCATTATATTTCAAGTATATTTTCACAGTAAAAATAATGAGACATTTTGTTAAAAACAGTAACCTAGAACAGTCAGTTCTCATTAAATGAGTTTTGTTTTCTGGCATATGAATATAATTAGGTAAAAATTAAAAAGAGTCCTTTAAGAGCATCAAATATATCTAAAAATGAAAACAGTAACTTCAATTTGATCGAAATTGTTCATTAGTTGTAATAAAAGGTACCACACTCTTGACAGAAATGTTAAATAGTAAAGAGCTCACAAAAATATGTGTCTTGAAGAATTTAAAAACAAAATACACTAAGTTACTAATTGTTGTCAGAATAATCTTAAGCGAGAGGTAGGAGTCATTATTTAAGATATTAAGTGCCTGCCCTTTGAACTTTTAAGTTGTATGCTCTGTTTTAATGAAGCTTGTCCAGTTAATAGAACAATGCCATATTTGTTGGCTGGTTGCCATGCAATCAGTTGAAAAAATTACCGCATCCTGAAAACATGTTTCATCTTAATGCAATATGAGAGTAGCCTCCCTTTAAGATTTACCATTGGATTGTTTCCCTTTAATTCACCATAGAGCTGACGATCTATATAAGACATTAAATAAACAGGACTGAAGGCAGCTATATTTCTTCATCACATATTGAGATATACCAATAATCTGTACATCTATGTGTTTTTCTATTTACCAAAGTTAGCACTGAAGGAGTTTGAGGAAAATGTATAACAATAAACTGCAGAAAGAACTTGCAATACTGCAAAGCCAGCAGCCAACAGTCCTCTCAGGGCTTTGTTTGTTGTATGCTAGACGTATTAATAGAAGATATATTAGGAAGGGCACCAGACTAGAGAATGATGGTGCCTGCGTGGACACGTGCGTTTAAAACCTGTAGGGCCATCCTTACAAAAAAATTTGTTTGCTGCAACACAACTGACACATAAAAATCACCATGTATTTTTTAAACTATCCCGGGAAATTTTTTGTTTACCCTTTCATTATTAATAATTGTTTTCTGGTATTTCTATATGTGGCTATGATCACAGTAATTGCTAATACTAGCCAAGACATATACATTGAATTTTCCAGTCAAAATCTTTTATTCTTTGGAGCTCATTGTGCCCATGTATATAGATCCAGACCAATGTATACCAACAGACTTAATATTCCCATGGGCGGGGCTTACTAACTGTGTAATAAATCAATAGAGTGCCTTGAATCTCTTGAATAAAGCAAAAATCATTGTCAGTTTGTGAAAATGGAAGTAATAAACTAAAGTATTTTTATGGGAATTTAATGTAAATATAGCAAAAAATACTTTTTTGTCTCCATTTGATTCATACCTTAAGCACACAGTAGATTAAAGCTCTCATACATTTTTTTGAATACCCTGGGAAAGGATAGGTGAGGTTGTGGAAATGTGCATGAATCCCTTAGAAATGATCAAAACTCAGGAGCCCCTGGACCACCAGCTTACTTGTTCAGTCCCCCCTAACCAGAAATCCTTGATCCACCTATGCCAGATAATAAGAGAGAATTGGATCTAGGTAGCAGATATCACAAGGCATATCAGTTATCCAAGGAAAGAGGTTTTCCATTTTTACACAAAATGTCTCATTGATTCAGATTTTTTACATGCTACAGTGGTTTCTCTTTCTGTACAATTTTCTCTACATATTTCTGCTTTCATTACAGGTCAACAGTACACCACACTATGAAATGGTACAAGACCACTGGCAGCCATCACAATTGAGCTAGGTCTGGGAGGCCAAAGATTTCTAGCCAGCAAGATGAAAGACTTTTGATACAAGCTTCACTCCAGAACAGGAAAATAACTGTAAACGAGTTACAAAGAGACTGAGAGCCTCAAATCTGTTTGCATCAGTAACCACATTGTGGTGTCATTTACATGGAGCTGGGCTTTAGCTGTAAAGAAGCCTATGCTTTCACCGAGACACAGGCAGCTATATTTGAACTTTGCCAGAGAGTATTCTGACTGGTCTTGAGTTGATTGGTCTGCACAGTAAAATATTGACTGATTTCAAATTTAACCTGTTCCAAAGTGATGGAAATGTTCATGCAAAGACATTCTGGAGAACAGTAATGGGATGATTGTGTATGTCCCACAGTAAAATTTGGTGGTGGTAGTGTTATAGTGGGGAACCATAAGTTACAGGGATCCTGGATTTCTGTCTCATGTTGATGGGAGACTGGGAGACCCAATTCTAAAGGATATTCAAGATTCTTGAAGACTGTCCCATACCTTCAGTTCATTTATTTGGGTTATGGTGAAAACTATTTTCAAGAATGATAATGCAACTTGTCATAGAACTGGAATAATTAAGCAATATAAAAAAGGGAATGATTTTCATTGCTTATAATGACCTCCTCGGACACCAGACATCAATTCAATTGAAAATTTGAGGCAGATTCTGGGGATAGAACTAAGAAACAAACACAGCCATAATCTGGAACCAAATGTTAAAGCCTGTTGGGATTCAGTTCCTCCATGAATCATGTGACCTTGTAGTTATTAATTTATATCATTGAAAAATACTAGAGTCAAACCTGTGAACAAAGGTCACCCTTGGGAAAGACATGATGTGGCCTTTATTGACAGGTGGCCTTCATTTGGAGGTCAATTTGTTCTAAATAATTAGAGACAGTTTTTCAAAGAATGGCTTTTATTCATAGGGTGGTCTTTATTCAGAGGTGGTCTCAAATAGAGGCTTGACTGTACTTAAAAAAAGAAAAATGAAAAAAAAAATTTGTAACACCATAGGATGGAAATAGTGGATAAAAAAGTCATGCATGCATGTTCATGAAAAACTAATGATTTGATTTGTGTAGGGGATACCCTAAATGTTGTAACTAACTCCCCAGGAATAATATTATGGTATCTAAAAGTTGACTTTTTTGATTACGTGAGACTACTATAACCACCAATACCATGTTTCAGCCTATTTTAGCTTGTTTTGTTCTTTTGTTCAACTGCTTCAGGTCCTTTCAGCAGTTTTACCTTCTGGCTTCATAAAAAGATACGATTTCAAGGTATTTGTGTGAAAGAATGTCTCTCATCCTTCCAGACCAAACGGTCTTTGAATATGAAGGGATATGATTAGTAATTGGAACAGAGTAGTGTATTATTACATGTTTTGGAAGAATGGTCCCTCATGAAAACATTTAGCACATACTGATTGGTTTTGTAATAGCTGCTCTTCTGGCATCTAAAACAGTGCAGCAGGTTAAGCACATATATGTCAACCATGATAGATCTAGAATGGAAACCTTTTTTCATAGTGGATGGAAGATTGTGGAGTTGAGAAGGTATGAATATGTTTGTTTGAACTTTGATACCATTTCTGGTAATACTGATGCATTTAACACCCAGAAACAGTCGGCATCTTAAGATTACATTTAATTTTGTTGAGAGATTCACAGTAAGTGAGGTCCCAACAATGAATTACTCCCTAGCAGAAGTTCAGTGTTTCATGAGCAAACACTGCAACCTTTGCTCTGAAAAACTGTTGAATGAAGATTTTTGTCATTTCATTGTGGAGCATTCCACAGACAATGTGTGATTTTTAAAGTATTTTTTTTACAAACTAGGGTGTGCCTAGGATGGAGATAATTTGCTTTTTGAGGACAAATTGTTGTGATAGGTTTATCTGGATCTACTGCTGAAATGACAATAAAATTCTGTGTAGTAAATGTTGAAGATGTTTTGTGGTGTGATTAGGAGTCTGAGTCTAAAAGTGTAAGCTGGGCTTTTTGGGGGATACCATGATAGTTTAGTGATTTTTGTCACCGATGCTACGCACCCACCATCAAGTCTCTCTAGGGGACATGACCTGGGGATGCTGATATAGGTCATGACATGGATCAGAGATATACTCTGAGTGAAAGTGTTAGATTAGATAATGTATTCTTGCAGAATATTTTCCAAGCTAAAACTATCTTTAGGAGATTATAAGGGTAAATCAATGAACAAACATTCCACAATATTAGCCCATGAGCCACCGCCTTCTAGATCATTTTTTCCAAAAAGGGGTTTACTAAGAAAAGAAAAGATATGGAAAGGTTCTTGCATTTATGAAATGAAGAAAAGGAAATGAAAAATGACCTAGGGCATGGCATGATCACCCAGTTGATCAGAAAGGGCCTTTCTGACCTCCAGTTTAGCCCAAATTAAGGCCAAAGTGCAGTAATGCAGGGGTGGAGTATTTACAGCGATACCCTGGCCCTACTCAACCACCAGGATCCTGTCATCAGGCGACACAGATTGCAAACAATGGCAAACAGACAACCGCTGTGTTGGGGGTCTTACTCCAAGGTAATTCTAACCCACACACAAACTGGGGGATGTCAAAGTGAAATTGAAGTTGGCTGATTTATGTGTATTGATAATAGCCTGAGGCAACAACTGTATAAGTATGAAAGCATTCTAGTAAGTGATGTTGGTGCTAGATCAAAGGGTAAAATCTAGATGACCAAGAAATAACCCATTTTTACATTATAAATCCTAATCTGGTCAAGGTCAAATCAGGGTTGGGTGATATGAGTGGATTGGGAATGGTCCAAGGCAACAGCTGTATAAGTATCAAATCATTCTAGTAAACAGTGTTGGTGCTAGATGAAAGGGTAAAATCTAGTTCACCAAGAAATAGCCCATGCATATAAGTCCTAATTTGGTCAAGGTAATATTCATGTTGGGTGATATGGGTGGATTGGGAGCAGTCCAAGACAACAACTATATTAGTATCAATCATTCGAATAAGTGGTGTAGGTGCATGACAAAACAGTAAAATGTAGTTAATCAAGAAAAAGCCCATTTAAAACATTACAAGTCCAAATTAGGTCATGGTCAAGGTCAAATCTAGGTTGGGTGATATGGGTAGATTGGGATAGATCAAAGGCAACAACAGCAGAAGTATCAAAACATTCTAGTAAGTGATGTTAGTGGTAGATGAAAGGGTAAAATCTAGTTAACCGAGAAAAATAGCCCATTCCTAATCCAAGGCCAAGGCCAAGGCCAAATCAAGGTTGGGTGATATGGATGGATTGGGAACAGTCCAAGACCACACTGTATAAACATGAGTTTTCTAGTGTGCAGTGTTGGTGCTGGACAAAATGGTACAAAAATGTGCAGATGTTTAAATTCAAAGATCCCTGATCACTTTCATAATGTTATGGTAACTATCTACCTAATTACCAGATTTTAATAATTAAGGATTAATGATTTTATCATTATATTTCAAGTATATTTTCACAGTAAAAATAATGAGACATTTTGTTAAAAACAGTAACCTAGAA
Organism: Lutraria rhynchaena; assembly: GCA_008271625.1. Lineage (NCBI taxonomy): Eukaryota > Metazoa > Mollusca > Bivalvia > Venerida > Mactridae > Lutraria > Lutraria rhynchaena. The sequence continues at coordinate 9,088,390 of VIBL01000001.1, read as the reverse complement.
CAGTCAGTTCTCATTAAATGAGTTTTGTTTTCTGGCATATGAATATAATTAGGTAAAAATTAAAAAGAGTCCTTTAAGAGCATCAAATATATCTAAAAATGAAAACAGTAACTTCAATTTGATCGAAATTGTTCATTAGTTGTAATAAAAGGTACCACACTCTTGACAGAAATGTTAAATAGTAAAGAGCTCACAAAAATATGTGTCTTGAAGAATTTAAAAACAAAATACACTAAGTTACTAATTGTTGTCAGAATAATCTTAAGCGAGTGGTAGGAGTCATTATTTAAGATATTAAGTGCCTGCCCTTTGAACTTTTAAGTTGGATGCTCTGTTTTAATGAAGCTTGTCCTAGTTAATAGAACAATGCCATTTTTTTGGCTGGTTGCCATGCAATCAGTTGAAAAAATTACCGCATCCTGAAAACATGTTTCATCTTAATGCAATATGAGAGTAGCCTCCCTTTAAGATTTACCATTGGATTGTTTCCCTTTAATTCACCATAGAGCTGACGATCTATATAAGACATTAAATAAACAGGACTGAAGGCAGCTATATTTCTTCATCACATATTGAGATATACCAATAATCTGTACATCTATGTGTTTTTCTATTTACCAAAGTTAGCACTGAAGGAGTTTGAGGAAAATGTATAACAATAAACTGCAGAAAGAACTTGCAATACTGCAAAGCCAGCAGCCAACAGTCCTCTCAGGGCTTTGTTTGTTGTATGCTAGACGTATTAATAGAAGATATATTAGGAAGGGCACCAGACTAGAGAATGATGGTGCCTGCGTGGACACGTGCGTTTAAAACCTGTAGGGCCATCCTTACAAAAAAATTTGTTTGCTGCAACACAACTGACACATAAAAATCACCATGTATTTTTTAAACTATCCTGGGAAATTTTTTGTTTACCCTTTCTTTATTAATAATTGTTTTCTGGTATTTCTATATGTGGCTATGATCACAGTAATTGCTAATACTAGCCAAGACATATACATTGAATTTTCCAGTCAAAATCTTTTATTCTTTGGAGCTCATTGTGCCCATGTATATAGATCCAGACCAATGTATACCAACAGACTTAATATTCCCATGGGCGGGGCTTACTAACTGTGTAATAAATCAATAGAGTGCCTTGAATCTCTTGAATAAAGCAAAAATCATTGTCAGTTTGTGAAAATGGAAGTAATAAACTAAAGTATTTTTATGGGAATTTAATGTAAATATAGCAAAAAATACTTTTTTGTCTCCATTTGATTCATACCTTAAGCACACAGTAGATTAAAGCTCTCATACATTTTTTTGAATACCCTGGGAAAGGATAGGTGAGGTTGTGGAAATGTGCATGAATCCCTTAGAAATGATCAAAACTCAGGAGCCCCTGGACCACCAGCTTACTTGTTCAGTCCCCCCTAACCAGAAATCCTTGATCCACCTATGCCAGATAATAAGAGAGAATTGGATCTAGGTAGCAGATATCACAAGGCATATCAGTTATCCAAGGAAAGAGGTTTTCCATTTTTACACAAAATGTCTCATTGATTCAGATTTTTTACATGCTACAGTGGTTTCTCTTTCTGTACAATTTTCTCTACATATTTCTGCTTTCATTACAGGTCAACAGTACACCACACTATGAAATGGTACAAGACCACTGGCAGCCATCACAATTGAGCTAGGTCTGGGAGGCCAAAGATTTCTAGCCAGCAAGATGAAAGACTTTTGATACAAGCTTCACTCCAGAACAGGAAAATAACTGTAAACGAGTTACAAAGAGACTGAGAGCCTCAAATCTGTTTGCATCAGTAACCACATTGTGGTGTCATTTACATGGAGCTGGGCTTTAGCTGTAAAGAAGCCTATGCTTTCACCGAGACACAGGCAGCTATATTTGAACTTTGCCAGAGAGTATTCTGACTGGTCTTGAGTTGATTGGTCTGCACAGTAAAATATTGACTGATTTCAAATTTAACCTGTTCCAAAGTGATGGAAATGTTCATGCAAAGACATTCTGGAGAACAGTAATGGGATGATTGTGTATGTCCCACAGTAAAATTTGGTGGTGGTAGTGTTATAGTGGGGAACCATAAGTTACAGGGATCCTGGATTTCTGTCTCATGTTGATGGGAGACTGGGAGACCCAATTCTAAAGGATATTCAAGATTCTTGAAGACTGTCCCATACCTTCAGTTCATTTATTTGGGTTATGGTGAAAACTATTTTCAAGAATGATAATGCAACTTGTCATAGAACTGGAATAATTAAGCAATATAAAAAAGGGAATGATTTTCATTGCTTATAATGACCTCCTCGGACACCAGACATCAATTCAATTGAAAATTTGAGGCAGATTCTGGGGATAGAACTAAGAAACAAACACAGCCATAATCTGGAACCAAATGTTAAAGCCTGTTGGGATTCAGTTCCTCCATGAATCATGTAAAAGGCTTGTTAAAAGCATGCCATGGAGAATGCGAGCAATAATAGAAGCCAGAGGAGACAACACAAAGTGCAGATACAAATTGAGGTGTTTTGTAAAATTTCTGAATTGGTCATGATGTTCAAGGTCATAGTGGTTTCTTATTGTTGACATGGAATATTTATGAGCTGAATGTTTTAGCCCTTTCTTGTTTGTGCGACTACTATGATAGTATTAAGATATTAATCACTTTAAATATATTTCATCTGTTCAGTGTTATTTCTCAGCATTTTGGGAACATGACCTGACCCCCAGAATCGGGAATTTTTGTGACATATTTGACAAAATTGGGACAAAGTAAGGCTGCATAAAAATAAATTGCAATAATCAAATATAACTGAAGAACAAGAGGGCCAAGATTACCCATTTTCGCTCACGTGAGTAAAGATTGCACCATCTATCGTTTTCCTGTGATTTGACCTGGTGACCTAGTTTTTAACCCAAGTTGACTCATGTTCATACTTGTTCAAGATATCATTAATACAAACACTCTGACAAAGTTTGGGGAGGATCCAATGAAAACTTTTACATCTAGAAGGTTAACAAGGTTTTCAGGAGATCTGACCTGTTGACTTTGTTTGTGACCTCAGATGATCCTTCGAACCTGTCCAAAACATCATTAAAACAACATTTTGACACAGTTTAATGAAGATCCAATTAAAATGTGACCTCTATAGTGTTAACAAGGTTTTCCAGTGATTTGACCTGATGACCAAGTTTTTGACCCCAGATGACTCATGTTCAAAATGGTCCAAGATATCATTAAGACAAGCATTTTGACAAGGTTTAGTGAAGATTTAATCAAAACTGTGGCCTCTAGAGGCTTAACATTAGGTTTTTCAATGATTTGACCTGGTGACCTAGTTTTCGACCCCAGATGACTCATGTTCAAAATGGTCCAAGATATCATTAAGACAAGCATTTTGACAAGGTTTAGTGAAGATTTAATCAAAACTGTGGCCTCTAGAGGCTTAACAAGTTTTTTATGCCAGATGACCCAAGTTCAACCTTGCCTAAGATGTTACTAAGGCAAGCATTTTAACTAAGTTTGGTAAACATCCAATCAAAACTGTGACCTCTAGAGTGTTAACAAGGTTTTGTGATGCATTGACCTAGTGACCTACTTTTTGACAGGAGATGACCCATATTCACACAATTTTACAAGATTATCAATACAAACATTCTGACAAAGTTTCATGAAGATCCGATCAAAACTGTGACCCCCCCAGAGTGCTAACAAAATTTCGGTTTGATTTTGTGCTAACAAAATTTTAGTTTTTAACCTGAGTTGACCCATGTTCATGATATCGTTCAAACAATACAAACATTCTGACAAAGTTTGAGGAAGATCAAATAAAAAAAATAAGACCTCTAGAGGGTTAACAAGGTTTTCCAAGGTTTTGACCTGGTGACCTAGATTTTGATCCCACATGACCCGTATTCGACCTGTCCAAGATATCATTAAGTCAAGCATTTTTACAAGGACTGGGGAACTGCCGATCAAAACTGTGACCCCAAGAATGTTAACAAGGTTTTTCGATAATTTGACCTGGTGAGCTAGATTTTGACCCAAAATGACCTATGTTCAACCTTAACCAAGATAACATTAAGACAATCATTTTGACAAGGTTTGGTGAAACATCCAATCAAAACTGCGACATATAGAGGGTTAACAAGGTTTTCAAAAGATTTGACCAGGTGACCTAGTTTTTGACACCAGATGACACCTATTAGAACTTAACCAAGATATCATTAAGACAATCATTTTAACAAGGATTAGTGAACCTCTGATCAGAACTGTGTCTCCTAGAGTGTTAACAAGGTTTTTGTATTATTTGACCTGGTGACCTAGATTTTGACCCTATATAACCCATATTCAAATTTAATAAAGATATCATTAAGACAATCATTTTGACATGGTTTGATGAAGATCCAATCAGAACTGCGACCCCTAGAGTATCAAAAAGGTTTTTCTATGATTTGAACTGGTGGCCTAGTTTTTGACCCCAGATGACCCATGTTCAAACTTGTCTAAGTTATTATTAAAACAAACTTTCTGATAAAGTTTGATGAAGACTCAATCAAAATTGCAACCTCTAGAGCATTAACAAGGTTTTCTTGTGCGCTGACCTAGTGACCTAGTCTTTGGCCAGACATTACCCATATTCGCCCAATTTTACAAGATCATAATACAAACATTCAAAGTTTCATGAAGATCCAATCAATTCTGTGATTCTGACCAGGTCTGATGAAGATTCGCTCAAAAGTGTCACTACTAGAGCATTTACAACCCCCAGATGTGGACGCCAGACGCCGGAGTTTACTGACTGATCACTCAAGCTCACCGAGCACTACATGCTAAGGTAAGCTAAAGAGAAAACAATTGAAATATAAATTGTTTCTCTCATGATAGCAGAATATTTACTGACTTGTATAAAAATAATTTTAGTACAATAAATAGGTAGGAAAATGTCCTACAGCTTTAATCTATATTTTGAAGTAGTAGTACTTGATGATTTTTCATTGCACGGCAGGTTAATTTTCAAAAGGATAATGCCACACAGACAGCGAAATAGCGAAAGGGGATCTATCATTGTATGGGCCAGAGAAAAAGACTGAATGGACCAGGCTCTTGTATTCAATTAGGTGAAGAAAGTGTTGGCGTGAAGGCCAGGCAGGATGAGAGAAGTCTTTCCCAGTCTTGGATGCATTCTGTGCTCATCAGACACGGTTGTGAAGATGATGTTCACGGAGAATTGTAAGACAACACTGCTATCATCCAGGTGGAATGACCTCAGGTTTACAACCCCTAGACGCGTCGATCCATGAGCCGATGAAGGGTATGGTTTGATAGAAATAGACCAAGCGGTATGCGGATAGTCAACATACATACACACCCAATGACAGAATTCGAAATCCTGAGCTAGACGAGATCCATAAATGGATGGTCGATGAAATGGACATCATTGATAAAGCCTTCAAGAAATGTTGCACAGTAAAACCTCATTATCTCAAGGAGTCATTGGAATAGACTTACTAAATGATAAGCCTAGTGCTCTTAATAAGTTTGTGTTATGTACCTGAACCAGTGTATTTACATAATATTACGAAATGCTTAAGTAAATTGAAGTCAGAGAAAAGTACATGTTGATTGTTGAGATAAATTAAGTTGATTGATTACATAAAGTTTAATATTCATCAATATATGTTCGAGTACAATATCTGAAAATAACATTGCTTCTATGCGGTGAAATGATTAATGCGGTATAGCAGGTCATTTCTGCGGAAGTGACATTTCTGCGATTCTGCAGTCTCAGATTTAAACCACAAAAATAATTCCAAGCAGAATTTCTTGTGAGTTTGTATCTGCAGAAATAAAAAACGCAGACATTAATCTCTCCATTTTTATTTTTTTGCCATAATACAGAAATAACCAGCTATACGGTTTGTTTGTTTGTTTGTTTGTGACTTATTGTCACTGGGCTTTAATACCGTTTTTCAACAATTTTTCAGTTATATATGGCAACTGGCTCACCAAACCAGTTTTCCTGGACTGTATACTAACCAGTACTAACTTATCCTTCCACAAGGAGCCACATTCCTAATGGTAATGTAATAATAATACAAGTTTAGCTTAATCACACAATGTACAGGAATCTGTAGAAGGGCATGATTGGCCACAATAGAGATTCAAACCCAGATCTCCAGGTTATAAGTCCAGTGCACTTACCACTGGACCACGGCTGCAGCCTCTGCTATACAGTATTTCATTGTTACGATGTGTGAAAAGCAAAATACTTGATTGAAGTTTGTCTTTTATTGTGTAACTTGCACATGTCGGCACATAAATATCATTGTATTCAGTGCAAACTTGATACAACATGACTACTCAAGATAATCAAAGTAATTAACACTTAACAGTTAAATAATTTTAGTCAAGATATTGAGATAAAGATTCTAGTAATAAGCACGGAAAATTATATTCAACAAAGAACAAAAATTGAACTCTGAAGACTCCTTGAGATAAGTTGGTTGTTCTTGATAGCAATTTACTGTATATCTAACAACCCTGGTGGTGAGGAATTCTAGTAGAACTGGGGATCTGATGATGATGATGAAAAGGACTGTATAAGCAATGCACATTACACTGGTATATGGCTGTCATACTTCACGATACAATACGTATTACAATACTAACTTCATGATACAATACGTATTGCGATACAGAACCATGGAATTATTGAAATTGACACCGTTTAATTTAAATGAAGCGGGAGGCTTTTCTAACTGCGGCCTCTCCATATTTTGGTCATATTTTTTATATTGTAAATGAAACCAGAACATGTGTTGTGAATGGTTACACATGGTGTAGCTATACACAGTATATGTAGAGTAAATAAATCAATACCAGTCGCGGTTGCAGTAAATGAATATTCATATAAATGCTGAAATAGATCTAATAACTTGAAAACCATTTCAAACATAAGTTTAAAAGTATACAATTATCGCTATTTTTCGCATAGAGTTGAGTACTGGATAAAGCCTGTAAAAATTATGCACCATACCCCTACCGTACATTTGAAACTTTGTACTGTCGATCGAACTGCGAGGTGCCTTCAGCGCATCAACATAACAGACAAAAATTTGATAAGTTTGATGTATCAGATGACGATGAGGAATTTATCATCCTGACAAAGGAGACCTTCCACTTTCTCATACATGCAGAAAATAGACGTCCTTTTCAGGACTACACATATTTGGAAAGCATTACCAGAATTTCAAATTGTCATACAAAAAACTAACTCCAAACTAAGTCCAAATTCATTTTGTACATGTATTAATTTATGTTTGGTATCGTTACTCTGACAATTTAGTTGCCTTAAATCTGAAGTTACATAAATATTTTTGTATTATTTATGAAGCACACAAATTCTTGTACCTGTGTCATATATACAAGTATAATGGTAATAAAATAATAAGTATTATTTTAGATAAATTAAGACCAGGATAAAAACTTATAAACTTTCATAAAAAAATCATTGCAAAAACAATTAAATTTAGAATCCAAATTTGAAAAAACAGACATCTTAGAATAAAAAATACTCATATGCCCAAACAAAACTAGACCTATCACTGTATTGTGATTAAATACCCCTGTAAAAATAAGTGGACAAAGTGCAAGAGAGCATTTCCACAGTGCATGCAAATAGTTGAATAGAATTTTGTGTATTGGCATATTCAGGCAATGGTATAAATTTGTACTGTTTAGTAGTTAAGACAGTAGTTCAAACAAATTAAACAGAGTACACAATTTTATTTTTTTGATCTAATACAGTATCCAACCACAATGTATTCATAGAAAATTTGAAAAAGTTTGCACAAGAAATGTAAGAGAAATATTTACCATAAGAGTCTACATCACTTGGGGACAGACTGTATGACCAACTGATCAACCAACCAAACAACAACAATTCCAGAATACTACAAAAAACTTCATCGGTGGGGTAAAGTAAGAACTCCATACCCCTTATTAGCATGAAATTGTTACCAACAATTTATTGTTTAAACACACAATATATCATGATATTTTATCTTTTTACAAGATATTTTCATGAAATCAGAGGCTGCTAGAAAAAAGAAAGGATGTGAGAAGGAACATGACTGAGTCAGATATGTTATTAACCACATTTAGTGGTGTGCTGCAAGTAGCAACAGCGATGGAGATTTGGAGCTACAGAAATGGCTGTCAATATTGAACCACGTAGATGTCCATGATGGACCATTTTCTAAGATGCGAACATAGAGAAATTGGACTACAACAGTGGATTGAAGAAGGTTCCAGACCATGTTTAAATTACTGTCACCACATCAACCATGGTACAAGCCCAAATTGAAAAGGGCTACAACCCTGGAAAGATCTGACAAGTTCAGTGAGCATTGGCAGGCAACTAAATGTACAGGGTGCTGATACCAAGCTTTTCTGACTGAGAGGTCAGACAACATGGTATAGAGAATGTGTTACCAGGCAAGTTCAGTGGACGCAAGATAACATAAAAATATACAGGAAAAGAAGGCAAGGGTTCACACACTATGAAGTTTATACATTAATTATTAATTCAATTTAAAAATGCATGTGATAATGTTTTAGGATGATAAATGTAACTGGCACATAACAGCTAAGATGCAAATATAATATCAAAGTTACATATTTATTTCAAAACATTGCACTTTTTACTGTCTGAAGGACAAGGTAAACTGAGTGACTGCATGAGTCGTGCGAAAAAAAGCACATGGTTACAGGTTAGAAGTCATCAGTTTAGAACAGGATGGTAATGTGCATATAAAAAATAAAAGTTCTGGGAAACCTCTGATATTTATATAGATTTATTATTGGTATTTAAGATTGTTTTATTACTAATTGTTCATTTTATATAAGTTTTAGTTTTATTTATTTATTTTATTATTGATTTATTATTTATTTTATTTTATCTAATTTTATTTATTTATTCATTTATTTAACTTATTTCATTTATTTAATTATTTATCTTATTTCATTATGTATCTATTTTTTATTTGTTTATTTATTTATTCATTCATTCATTCATTCATTCATTCATTATTTATTTATTACTTTTATTTATTCATTCATTCATTCATTCATTCATTCATTTATTATTTATTTATTTATTATCTATTTATTATTTATCTATTTATTCATTTATTTATTGTATTTGTCTTTGAGTATTATATTACTTATAACAAATGGATGCCAAAACATATGCAAGATTAGGAAAGTGTTGATTACAAAGTTCAGGGATACAAAACCCCAGATTTCCAACCAAGGACGAAAGGATGGACAGAAAGGAAGAAAAGAAGAAAATAGATTCTGTTCGGAGAAGGCAACAATTGGATATCTCATATGTAAACTGTCATATACATGTATACATTTATACTATTTGGTATGTGACACTGGTAGACAAAAACTTGACTATTACAATTCTTAGAAATAAGTCATTGACAATTATCCATGACACTGTACCTAAGATACACACACAAGTTATTATTTTGGAAAATCAACATATCTAACATCAACATAAGTAATTTGGAATAATTTATGTTTAATAAGTACATGATAGATATTGATACTGTTGTTGAATACACAAACCTTATAATACAATACACCCTTTATTTAGATTCAAATGGAAGGAAATCACTTAGTTTGTCTTACATTACACATAAATTCACTCAGACTTTATAACAGAAGGATTAGTGTCAGAACTCAAATCTGTTTGAATTAACCAGTACACAATACAAGCATCATGGATGAGTACTACAAAGAAGTACATTCCAGTGGTGGGAGAATGGGGCCGAATTTCAGCCCCAAATTCGGGAGATCGAGAGCCCTGATAACAATCGAGACTATAGTTAAAATAAATTCTGAATAGGAGACTGGTAATTATTACAAAAGTCAGAAGTTCAAATGTGAATCTTATATCTTCCTCATTATTTCGTGCATTTTTCTTACAGACACCTGACCAATAAGAAATGCTGTCAAACAACAGCATGCGCCCGCTTCTAAACAAAACATACATGTTTCATCAACAAACATGTGGCTAAATATACACATGTCAATTAAATCTATATTTCTCTCCATCAATGGCTTTCTCCCAATACACTGAAAATAATCATTCGTAGCACATCATAGCTTAAAAAATATACACCAAACACTGGGCTATGAACATTGCCAGGACCCAAATACCTGGTTTATCATTAAGCCTAGTGCTTTCATGTTATGTATTGTCATCAATGTATAGTAGATGACTGTCACAGTAAACAGTTATAGAACAAATACATGCCATTTAGTGTTAAAAATGGCATGCTAATAACACATTAATTAAATTTCTGTTTTGTGAAATATCATCTGGAGCTATTTCACATTCTTTTGCCCAGCTTTTGCAACTTTGTGCTCTTTGTTTTGTTCTGAATTAGTCACATGGTTCAGTGGTTCTTTTCAGACATTGGTAACAGGTGTCTGACTGATTTCATTCAGTACTGCACTGACATAACCCCCAGATTTGGGAATTTTTGCAATTGGGAAAAAGTGACACTGTACACAAAAACTTAAAATAATCAAATAAAACTAGAAAATAACAGATACTATGTTTATTTTTTGTTTTTAGATATTGATAACTTTGTTATTTAAATGATTTAGATATTCAATAAACATTTGAACTGCTGTAAATTAAATTTTTTTCGTCTTTTTTTCTTATTTGAATCAGGAATTTTTGCCTCGCAATTGGGAAAGACCATGCTATTGGGAATGCGACCAAATATCAGTCATCAAAATGGCCCCCAAAAAACCCTGTGTACATATATATTGAGAAGGTAAGCAGCACTTCTGTTTTGCATGTACTATCCTAGTGCTTTATATAGTACTGTGTCATTCATCTAAAGTAAGTTTTTTATAAAGACACTGTCCCGCCATTACAAATTCAAAGTAATTATGTTGAGTTTTGTCACTGCAATACTCCCCATATGTAACTAAATATAAGAATAAATTGTTTCTGTTATGGCCGAAAATTTCAATAAATTGCTAGTCCCTCTGTGGGATCATATATCTTAAAAAGTAAAATAAGTAAAAAATACATACAAACAAAAACTGGTTAATATCTTAAAAAAAGACAAAAATGACTGCTTTACTTCTATACTCAAATCCAGTAGGTACTGGACCAGATGTCTGGCAGGCGGACACAATTTAAAGCATTTATCACTTATTAATAATAAATTCAGTCAGACAAAGTTCATTTGGTCAGACAGAAATAACCATATGTCAGGCAAATATTCTGGCAGTTTTGAGAAGCCTGCAAATCCATATTCCACCTGTATTTCAATGTTTCATTTCCAAATGTACAAATGTGTGTGTATCTCCTTGGTACAAAACAGATAATAAAACCACTTTTTTGAGCACAAAATACTGATAAATATTCTATTGTCAGCATAAACTTGCTCATGATGGATTGAATTTTGAATAAATCAATTTTCAGAAAATTTCCACAGTCAACCATCTTGCCGACCATGTTACATTCAAGTAGAGAGCCTTCTCACTGGTCGTAATCAATATTTTCAATTGACTGCTGAAGTGGTTGCCCTTGACTATTGGCTCCCGAATTTGAGCACAAATCTATAGTCAGAAATGGTCACCAGTGCCATATATGTAAACAAAGCAGAAAGTTGTATAAAGTTTAAACTGGAAATAAAAACTAAACTATGGAAACTGAGGAAAAGGCAGTTGTTCCAGCTTTAACAGGCCATAATCTGTCCTATGTTTTTTTGGCCAAGCTGGTACAGGAAAGTCTTTTGTTTTAAAGGAGATATTACAGAATTTGGCTGAAAACTTCAAAGTAGCTAAAATTACATGATCAATACATAAAGACAAAGCACATTTCAATGATGTTGATGAAAACTTAAGAAACATTGATTACCTAATCAAAGGTGAGTCAATGATAAGTGAAAAGACAGTAGAATCAAATGTAACAGATAAAGACCAGAAGAACTAATGAAAACCATAGAAACCAATATTATCAAACAAGAGAAGAGAAGAGAAAACAAGAGAACTGATCATCACAAAATACATCCATTTATAATTTGTGATGGCAAGTTGAATATGGGTATATGTAGACTGAATTATCATTAAACTAAATCAAAGTAGAGATCAATGAATTAAGTGAAAATGACTGAATTTTTTACCTGATGTGTAAAATGAGACCTTATTAGTATCATAACAAAATAAGTATGGTCATATGACAAGGACTAACAACAGTGGACTATAGAAGTTCTACAACAAATTGTGGACAATAAAAGTCAATTTCTGAAAGGCATCAGCTAAGAGATGAATCATCAAAGTAAAATTCGAAAAACAGCTGCAAATAGCAACTAACTGATTATCAATCCTGATAAATTTATTATATTAATGTGCTATAATTATGTGCACTGTCCATTATAAACTGCCCTAAACTACCTGGAATGAAGAGACCTCCAGTTAGGCAGCAGGGTGTCACATTCCACACATACTAATTTCCATTGTCTTTAACTAGAGAGTATACAAGGCCAGTATGAGGAAATTGTGACAAATAAGGGGGAGTAACTCCAAATTGACTGGTGCACAGGCTATCGAACTTAGGCAAAATATCATGCCTGTGTACAACTTTCCCCAAGTTTGGTGCTGTTAGGATTAGAATTGCATGAATTATAATTAAATATAATCAAAATTTTGACAATTAAGAAGCAATAACTCAAAACTGACTGAACTTAATTGGTTGGTTATTGAACTTGGCCTAGACATCATGCTTAGGAACATTCCAAAGTTTGGTGCTATTTGGATGAGAATTATATGAAAAAGAGAGAAAGGACAATTAAAGGGCAACAATTCCAAATTAACTGAACCAAATTGGCTGGTTACAAAACTAGGCCTTTGCATTATGCCAATACACAATACTCATTGTGATTAAGTTTCATAAATATAGGTAAAAAACCTCAAGTTATTGAGCGGACATCACAGTGGACGCCGCCCACCTGCCCACTACAAGTGGAAGTAAAAATTATCCTGTTTTTCAAATGGGCACATAAAAAGACATTACTTCATTACAAGCATAACTGAATCGTTTCCAGACTTGATGAATTGAAACTGTTTGTAAAAAACATCTTTCTTAAGTCAGTAATACTACATTGCATTGAGCAATAAGGATTAGATTAAAGTTCATAAGTTCAAAAAACTTTTGTAACAAGTTTATCTAGAGCTAGCCACAGTTGTGGCCAAGTGGTTAATATGTAACCTGGCAATCATTCATGTTCATATTTTATTGATCTTTATTTATAGAGGCAGTACATAATTTATCATCTTTTTATAGGTCACATTGTCCTGATAATTGGAAACAAATAATTTTCTTTCCATATGTAGGATTTTATAGGATTATAGGATGCAGTTGACAGCCTGCATGACTAAAAAAATATGGGTCAATAGGTAGGGATTTTTTTTTGTTTACATAAAATGGCAACACTGTATGTGTGTATTAATGAGTTGTGAAAATTACAATGTAATACCATGATTCAGACACCATAAAAACTTCCGAGTCGGTAGGTAAAATATTGGGTTGGTCAGGTAACCAGAAACAAACCTCTTTTTTATATAGGCCTAATGGCAATATTTTTCCAAATATTGATATTTTGCAATATTTTATATTTCAATTAAAAGTGTCAAAGAAAAGTGAACAAGTTGTTTTTTCTTAGTAAGACAGACAACTTACAGTAATTACCTATGTAAGGGTTGCACTTATGTAGATGCAGATAAAAAAATCAGAGGAAATCCCAAGAAACAAATTTTCATGTATGAAACTAACTTACTTTTTCAGCAAAGAAAATGTTCAACATGGAGAAAAATGAAAAAATGGCACCATTTTGTTTATTTTTGTGCTTCATAACAGTTTTTTTCCAACTTTGAGGGGAAAATGTAAACATAAATGGCCCAGACTATAAAATCTTCTTTATGCATAGTCCAATCAGACTATTAAATCTGGGAAGCCAGGAAACTTGATTTTTTCATTGTTACTTAATTAACATAAATTTTCTGCCGAGGCATGTGAGATTATAGTAGTCATGTGACCAAAAAACACATCATCATTGACATGCAATACATCATCAGCAATGAATTTATTTCAAAATAGGTTGCACTCTGGTCTATTACACACTGGAATGATGTCATAAATTGTGGAATGTGTCAGTATTGAGGCAACCAATGGGTCTTATAAAACCAAATTGTCATTTTAAGATGACTACACATAAACCATGAGTTGATACAACATGGGATTTTTTTTACAATTTCTACTGGTTTCTCGGGTATATGCAGTTGAAGGGATTAGATCTATGACAAACTTTACAATGATGGAAGGGTATTTGATCAAGGTTAGGGGTCCTATCAAGGTCCTATGATCTTACAATTCCTCTTCATTAATGTGGGTCATTACTTGGTCATCCATTTGTAACACAATCATGTTTTTGCAGAAAAAATATATGTGCATGCACATTGGTTTATTTTCATTCATTAGCTGAACTCGTTGTCTCTGGCTGTACAGCGCAACATGGAAAGCAGACCAGTTTAATTTATAAGCATGCTAAAATGTTGCGAATTTTGCAAATAACATAATAGCTCGTCAATTTTTTTGTTCACAGGTTTATTATATCTAAAAGTATTTGTTGGGGGAAATGGATTGTTGGGGGAAAATTCCACTGAGGGAAAAAACGTTCCCAAGGTGAAAGGGCTGTTATTTGGCGGGTGCCAACGACAGAAAAAATCCCCATATAACTGTTACAAACATCTGATATTTACTTGTGTAATAAGACAAACAAAATGTAAGTACAAAGGAACCAAAAATAAATCAATATACAAAGGGAATATTGACTTTGAATCTGTTTTTTGTGACAATTTGAATACTGATAATACTTCTACAATGCATTTAGTCCTGAAAAGGACTGTTACCAGCCCTGATAAAGACTTATCTATTTTCCACATAGATCAGTAAATGGAAGTAGTCTTTGTCAAAACCTGCGAACTCTCAAAAATCATCCAATGCATCAAACACATCCATTCATTCTCTTTTAGGTTCTTATCAGTTACGGCTGTCATGATACACTTACATATCAACGATACTAATAGTGCCCAAGATATTTTTTCTTGCTGGGAGTAAATGTACTCTCAGTTTTGAAAACAAGAGTGTAAACATACTCCAAGCTTGAAAAACATGGGGGTAAATGTACTCCAATATTTCAAAAGTTAAGAGTAAATGTACTCTTTTATTATGACTCTAGTTTAACGTGTTATTTAAGGTTAGACCTGGGTAATTGGCAATATCAAGAACCTAAAATTGCACACTGTATTGTTATTTTGTATCATATTGTGCATCAAAATCCAAGATGTTAAAAAAAATTACTTCGTTGTTTAATAGTTATAAGCATTTTTTGTAAATACCCCTTTTCAACTATTTAGCGGCAAAAATAGTCTGATATGCCTTATTTTACACAATACTCTATTTTTTCTATTTAAAAAAAAGAACAAATCAATTCAACAAGTATGTCTATTTAACTTGTTCGCTAATTTCAAATCTCGCGAATATGCAAAATGATTAAATATTGTCAATACAGTTACCAGCTGTTTGCTGATTTAAACTTTCGTGAATTGAGCCAAAAAACAAAAATCGCAAAAATTTGTTCTCACGAATTCAAAGTGGTAAATTACAGTAAATAATTCAGCCAGATCACAAATCACGAATCAACCAGAAGTAAAATTACCCAGGCCTTAAAAATTACCTTAATTATTATCTTGTTTACTTTTCCTGTGAGTTGAAAGATGCTTAATCAATTTCACTGGCAGCTTTACGGCAAGTTGAAAGATGCTTGAACAATTTCACCAACAACTTGACGGCAAGTTAATAGACCCTTGATCAATTTCAATGCATATTTTTTACCTAAACCATACAGTACCAAATCGTCTAATTGATGAAAAAATACAACAATCTTTGTGGAAATCAAAACTAGATACAAAGACCTTCAAGAATCTGGCCAATTAATATTTTGATTTGGAATTGTAACAAATTAATGTAATTCCTCAACGTTTTTGGTAATACACTGATAACCTGCCGTCTCAATCAACTGTAACATCAGGCTCATGTAGACACTTTATTTGAATGATTCAAACATTTATAGGATATAAAATTTGATGATGTTAAAATTAATGCTCAGTACTCAACTGTTGTGTATTTATAACATGACATTTGATTTAAATGAAGCAGGAGGATTTTCTAACTGCAGCCCCACCATATTTTCGGCCTTATTGTTTATGCTGTAAACATAACCAGATCATGTGCTTGAGTTACACATGGAGTAGCTATACACAGTATACATAAAGTAAATAAATTTATACCAGTCACGGTTGCATAGTATATGAATATTCATTTAAGCACTATTAACAGATCTAATAACAATTTGAAAACGATTTTAACGTAAGTTTAAAGGTTTGCAATTATCCCTATTTTAAGCACAGTGTACTGGATAAAGTCCATAAAAATCATGTATCAGTACAATTAAGACTTCAACATATGGATTGTACTGTGAGGCCTAAATTTATAAAAAGTTTGTTTGTATTGTCCCTAAAAATTACTTTGCCTTAAGCAAAAATAATGTTTCCGGCCTAAAATGCGCTTTCCACTTCAAAGATTTCTTTGCACTACTTAGTACTTAAATCTACTGCTGACAAAAATATTCTGACAAAAGAATTGTTCTATCTACCTATTTATCCCTAAAAATCTGGGTAAGAACAGTACAAACACACAATTTTTTAATGGTGGCCTGAGGTGCAGTTCCGTGTTTACATTGTATCGCAGTGAATCATGAATCGCCATAGTAACAGTGTAATGTGCATTTTCAATACATCAGATCCCTGCTTCTGCAAGAAATCCTCGTACAGTACATCATCTTCAGAGAATTACAAGTTAAGAGGAGGGGCCTTATTAAATTTGGGGAAAAAATAACACAAGAAAAAACTTGATATAAACTGAATTTTAGGGGAAAACCAGGGTTTTCCCAAGGTTGTTTTTATTTGAGAGTCCCAGAATTCTCAAGCTTGTCATTTTGGGGGTCCCTGTTAAATTTTGGGGGTTCCCATGTAGAATCATGGTTGGGAATTAGATGCAGATGCTGGGACTGACACTCCAAAAACAAGAGGGCCAAGATGGCCCATTTCGCTCACCTGAGTAAAGATTGCAACTTTCATGGTTTTCCTGAGATTTGATCCGGTGACCTAGTTTTTTACCTGAGTTGACCCATGTTCAAACCAGTTCATGATATCATTAATATAAACATTCTGACAAAGTCTGAGGAAGATCTAATCAAAACAGTGGCCACTAGAGGGTTAACAAGGTATTTCAATAAATGCCCTAGTGACAGTTTTTGACTAGATGACCTCAGATGACCCATGTCCGAACCTGTCCAAGATATCATTAAGACAAGCATTTTGACAAGGTTTGGTGAACCTCCTATCAAAACTGTGACCCCTAGAGTGTTAATAAGGTTTTTCTATGATTTGACCTGGCGACCTAGTTTAGACTCCATATGACCCATGTCTGAACCGTCTGAGATATCATTAAAAAAGCATTTTGACAAGGTTTGGTGAAACTCCAATCAAAACTGTGACCCCTAGGGCGTTAACAAGGTTTTCCTATAATTTGTCCTGGTGACCTAGTTTTTAACCCCAGATGACCCATGTTCATCAATTCACCAAGATATCATTAAAATAATTATAATGACAAGGTTTGGTGAAGATCCAATCAAAACTGTGACCCCTAGGGTGTTAACAAGGTTTTCCTATAATTTGTCCTGGTGACCTAGTTTTTAACCCAAGATGACCCATGTTCATCAATTCACCAAGATATCATTAAAATAATTATAATGACAAGGTTTGGTGAAGATCCAATCAAAACTGTGACCCCTAGGGTGTTAACAAGGTTTTTCTATAATTTGTCCTGGTGACCTAGTTTTTAACCCAAGATGACCCATGTTCATCAATTAACCAAGATATCATTAAAATAATTACAATGACAAGGTTTGGTGAAGATCCAATCAAGACTGTGACCTCTAGAGCCAGTAGAGGATTAAACACTGTTTTCCAGTGATTTGATCTAGTAACCTAGTTTTTGACCCCAGATGACCTATGTTCAAACCTGTCCAAGATATCATTAAGACAAACATTCTGACAAGCTTTCATGAAGACTCAATCAAAACTGTGACCTCCAGAGGGTTAACAAGTTTTTCCAATGATTTGACCTGGTGACTTAGTTTTTGACCCCAGATGACCCATGTTCGAACTTGGCCAAGATATCATTTAGACGAACATTCTGACCAGGTCAGAAGATTTGCTCAAAAGTGTGACCACTAGAGCGTTAACAACCCCAGGGTGTGGACAATGGATACCTGACACCAGAGTAGACTGATCACTATAGCTCACTGAGCACTACGTGAAATGTTCTTTGAGTTGTTTTCAATTTCCATCGGCCCCCACGCCATTTTGACAACAAGTAAAAATGCTTTACTCCCTTATTTAAAAGTAATAAGCATCGCTACGACACAGATTTCAGGAAAAGTGAAATGTTTATTTTACGGGTCCCACGAATGCATAATAGTTGAAAATACGGATCCCAGATGAAAAAGTTGCATCAGAGACGCAAGTGTTCTGCATCAGGGAAAACCCTGGAAAACTACAAGATTTTAAAGATTTTTTCCTGAGGGGAAGACCTGTATAAATGTCCCTTCTATAGAAGGGAAAACCCCAGGGTTGTTAGATATAAAACAATTCATGAAGGCTTTAACAAGGCTGTGTCTGGACATGTATGTATGTTAACTGTCTGCATACCACTCTGTCTATTCTCGTTGAAAGGTACCCTTCATCAACTCATGGATGGACACCTCTAGTGGATTGTAAAACCGAGGTCACCCCCCCTGAGATGAAGCAAGTGTCATCTTACAATCCTCCGTGCATCATCTTCACAACCAGAGTCCAATGAACACTGAATGCATCTTAAGACCAGCAAAGACTTTCGTCATCCTACCGGGCCTTCTTACCAACAGTTTCTTGACCTAATCTAGTACAAGAGCCAGTCTAACTACTACAAAAGCATTTTAGTCATTTCGCTGCCTTGAGCAGAGATATCCTTTTGAAAATGACATATCAGCACCTCAGTGCAACAAGGTTGTATCTGACGTTTTTTTTAAATTGAGTTTTTGGTAGAAAAAAGATTTAATATACTTTAATACATAAGGTATAAAAATATTGAACTTTTATTATTAATTCATCCAAAGGGTGTATCTCAAATTGGTAACATTGTTTAGTGCAACAAAGTCTTATGATTGAACCTTGTGGCAGTTCACTAAACACATGTATACAAAAAGCAGGGGTGTAGAAATGAGCCAGAAGCTGGAAAAATCAACCGGCTAAATGAGCATTCTCGTCTGCTACTTTTCCCGAAACAACAGACACAATACTGCATTGAACCCCAAAACACCCCTTCCACTTTTAGTAGCTTACCAGCTACATGAAAACATTTGTACACCCCTGCAAAAGTACCTTGTTTGGTGCAACAAAGTTGTACCTCAAATCATATCACACAAATAGCAGTTTAACTCAGCTATAAACAGAATTTTGTTCTATATTCCAAAAAAGATAACAGGACAATTATAAAGATTTAAATTATGAGAAAATTGTAATAATATCTAACATATGATTAGCATCATAATGTATAATTATCAGAGATTTGATTTGTTTGTATGTTTTATATTTTTTCACTAATTTATAAACATTTTTCAATGTAACAAGTAAATAACAGAATTTTAAATATTTCTGTAAATTTATGAAATAAACAATAAAAAGATATACAAAATTTGAGTGTATTTTATTAAAATAATTTAGCATTGTCAAAGGAAACAAGAAAATAAATGAAATTAAAATATTTCTGTAAATGAAATAAACAATAAAAAGAAAATAAAACATTTTAGTATATTTTCACAAAGAAATTGTTTGTGATACTAAGTTAAGCTTAATTTTAACAGGAATTTTGTCATAAGTTTGTACAGCAACTTCAGAAATGCATTTTATGTTGAAACCATTAATACTAATTACAATAATCATTATATCTTGATAAGTATGAAGTAGGAGTAGAGTAAATATCTATGTAAATACCACCTTGATATCAAGTACAGATATAACCAATCAACAAGTCATTATTTTTCTATATCTTAAAATGGAATATATGATTTTTAGATTGACTTACTGTAGATGAATTAATGGGTTTAATCACAGTACTATATGAATTTTTATGACAACTAGTGAAAAAAGTAATTTTAATTTGCACATTTAACATTTACAAAAAAAAGGAATTTATGGTATTTATGATTAATTTCAAATAAAAGTCATCAAATTAATGAGATAAGAAGTTTTTTCTTAATCAAGTATTTTTGTATTAATAGAATTATAATGTTATTTCACTAATTTAGTAATTAAACAAGGTAAAACCTTGCTGCACCAAATCAATGGAAAGAATAAGACTTTTTCATCAACAACCTTGTTGTGCTGAGATGACGATATTACCACTTTAAGACTTTAAGTTGAATGGAAGAACAATAACAACTTACTTGAAAATTGTCCACCAGTGTGTTGATTCAACTTCCAACTTCAGCTGTTCACACCACAAAAACAGAATCTCCTAAAACAGCCATGTTGCTTCATCAAAGAAATATCACCACACTAAATGAAGGAATTAGTCCGTTATCACAACTCAAGTCAATCAACAGATGAAAAAGTGTGTAAACTGGAATCACTTTATTAACATAGTCTCCATGTCGCGCCATTCGCTGGGTCAAACTCAAAGTCAAATTCTGGCATCAGTGGAATACAAAACAGAACACTAAAGACTTGGAGCACGTACATCGATGATTTTTCAGAGCTAGTTGACATCAATCATCCAAATTCCGAATGTTTACACGCCCTGTACATTTTCTACACACGTTTCCTCATCTTGTTATGCAACCACTATTCAACATTCAAATCGCACGCTTTTCTTGTGGTACAAATGAGCGGGATTTTAGGTTTCCGGTCCAATACGGAAACAAGTAAAAGCGGGATGTGAACGGGAACCAGCAGGTTACTGGTCGTTGAACTGTTTCCCGTTGACGCTGACCTTAATAGAGACCCTTTGGTGCACTGAAACATGGAACGGGGCCAATTTAACTGGTTGTGGGCATTGTGGGTTATTTAATTCTTATTGAACGTAAGACATGGTATTATAAATTATGACAGCATTAGAATTAAACATTGAATCGCTTCAGAAGTTGATGTATTTTTCTGTTTTCGCTAACAAATTATTAGGATGACCATGGCAAACTACTGAACTAAGACATCTATTAATACAAACTTAAATATCTTAAAATTGCAATCATAATATAAATTAGATCACTATAATTATTTTGATATCGTGTAATCATACAACAAGATAGAAATAGTTAATAGAACACAAATTCACTTTACAGTTACTACTATGTATAGATTTTAGTATACATCTGTACCAAATAGTGTTTTTTTGGTGTGTTGTACAACATGAGGTGTAAAATGCGGGTACCATACATGTACATAACTACAGTAAAACTACGATATTAAGGCCACCATTCGAACAAAAATAAATTGACATAAATATTTAAGTAGTCTCATTAATAAGTTGAAATTAGGAACTACATTTGTTGAAAATAAATGATCATTATAATGAGGTGGTCTATTAGGGTGATCGTTGCTTTACTGGAGTATATATACATGTACGTGTAGACAAAGCATCAATAATAAAGATACTCGAGTGAGTGTCATTCAGAACAAATTAATATTTATAAACAATTAAAAAATATACTGATCTGGTTTGAGAATATTCTTTTAACGTCTCATGCAGATAAGCTAAATTCATTTCCAGGTTCTCATAACAGAATTGCATTTAATGCATTCGGCGCTTGTCTTTTTCATAGATTATACTTGTTCCAGCTCGTGATGACAGAAGACAAAAGAATCACGTGATATCTGATCTGAAAGTCTCGTGTCTTCTTGTCAGCTAGTGATATTCTATCATCAGTCCTGACTACATGTATGATTGTTCTTCATTCCCACAAATCCTATTTTCCATGTTTTCATTGCACAATATTAGTACATTGATATCATTATGATAATTTATTAAACAAATGTTTGACTCGTTAAAGCGCGGCTAAAATCAAGACTTACATCCATTGTTAAGGGTCCTTTATGCCTGAATTATAGACTATTAATGAATTTGTCCGGATGTTTGCAAGGACCACTGATAGAATAAAAATACTGTTCTAAAACTAATAACAAATCAGTGGCACATGCTATCAATGTGTACACCCAGGTCACGTGCTACCCACATCAATCTGAGTAACATCGCGCTTTGCATATTGGGTAAGGAATTATTTTTACACCAAGACACGTGAACGAAAACCGTTCCTTTTTAATACATACTGGGACTAATATACACATATATGTATATATTTAATTTAAATGTCACTCTAGAGTGCGTATGATTCACAAATGTGTGCAACTCAATTCAAAATTCCAAGACACGAAGCTAACTATGAACTTAGAAATAATTTAAAAAAATATGTAATGAAAAATGTACCAATGACCACATAATTATGAAGCTCAATAAAAACCTTGTAATAATTAAAAATAGGTTGATCTTTGCTTGGCACATTATAAAATGAAATCAAGCTTGAAATCCTCGGAGTTTTCACCACCCGCGTATGAACAAAATCCAAATCTGAATAGTGATGAGTCTTAGGATAGAGGTTATAGTGTTGGCTTGATGTCGTAACCGCTACTTATAGAATGACGTGATATTAGTAATACTATTCGCAGTAAATTGTCTCTCGGGTGTTTTAACAAGAGCATCACTATTTGCTTTCTGTTGGTGCTGGAGAATCACTCGCTTTGGTTGAGACATATTTATTGATTGATCCTTCGATAAACGTTTTATTATCAGATCAGCGAGTTTTTCAAAAACCTCAGTCACGTGTTTACCTTGCTCCGCGCTTACGTCCATACATTGCAGTCCAACACCTGTATCATATTTCTGCGCGCGATCGAACGAGACTTCGCGCTTGTCAGGTTCCACAAGACATTTTGTACCAACCAGAATCGTCGACGCATCAAAATGTGAGGAATATTCTTTCACATCGTGAAGCCTGATATAAAGAAATGAATTCCTTACTGAATCGTTCAATGGTGGATTTTTGTGACATCATTTGTCAACAGTACGCAGGCAAAACCTTCGTTCGCCTTGATAATAAGTACAATGCATGTATTGATGCATCTGAAACAATACTGTAATTAGCTCTACTAATAATTTAAAACGGAAATGAACCCCAGTGATTTCGTTGTAATTAAAACAAGTACTATTTTCTTTTCTAAACAAGGGGCGCATTTGATTTACAAGAAACGGGAACATGTTTCGGATAATGTTTCACCGAACCAGAAACATGTTTGGTCAGTTTGCAAGCAATATGTTCCAGGCCATGTTCCAAAATGGCTATCGAAAAGAAAAAAATCTGCAATGATAGGAGCTGATGCGTTTTCTTTCTTAAAATTGCAAAGTCCAGTGACAAAACTCGAGAATAAAATTTTGCTTAAGTAACTGCAATGATGCCACTCCTTCAATATTCAGCATGTTGGCTATTTATTTTCAGAGAGACGATGCCACTAAATGTGACGGCTACATTGAAATGATTGTTCCACAGTACAGTTTAGATGCTTTTCAACTACTTTTTCGTCTTATTAGGGGAGTTTTTGAATTAATTCTTCAGTAAATGAGCAACCAACCAATAAAATCGCTGCATTCACCTCATTGAAACAACGTAGTCAGTAGTGTAGGGCGGTACCCTGGTACCATTCTTTTGCCCCGCAATTTCGTGAATTTCAAACCTTTTACTGTGGGCGATACCATGGTACCATTGTTATAATGTGGGTCTTATGAGAAAAGGGGGGGGGGAGTTAAGGTTGAATTTGAAATGGATTTTCAGCATTTTGACCTATCAACTCAGACGACTCTAACGCTTCTTTCAGAACGTCATATGGCATGTTGTATGTCTCTATGTTAAATAATAAATAATGGGTCCGGGCCTGACAATTTATACTTACTTTGTATGAGCACGACCCTAAGAGAGAGCATGTAAAATGACGTTACGTCCATATTTTTGTTCGTTAGTGTTTGTGTTTCTTAAATCCTAATAACAACAAAGTAGAAATCCGCGCCATCACAGCAAGCCTACAGAATAAACACAATCATAGCAAACCTACAAAAATATACGGTCACAGTGAAAAATGCGAGTCAAAGAAATAGCATAATCACAGCAAAACCTACGAAAAATACACCATCACAGCTAAAATAATGCTAGCAAACAAAAATACACTATCACAGCCAGCCTACAGATTAAACATAATCACAGCCAAAAATAAAAAATAAAAATAACACAATCACAGCAAACCGTACAAAAATACACTATCACAGCCAGCCTAAAGAATAAACACAATCACAGGAAACCTACAAAAATTTACAAACAAAAAATTATGGTGTGACTATTTGACTTTTTTATTTTGATTTGGACATTTTTGTGTGTTTTGAACTCAGACATTTTGTTTTGGACTTAAGACAATTTGTTTTTTCGACAATTTGACAAGAAGTTTGCTTTCGCAAAAACATGGTGGCCCTGAAAAGGGCCGTTTTGGGTAGAGTGGCTTAATGGTGCTGGTCACATCTACCCATACAAGCGGGACACCAATTGTCCCACATGCGCATGTCTTTCTGGTTGGCGGTGGAGGCCAAACTGAAAGGAGGCTCGTTGTCCTCCTTCCAGTTCTCAGCTGGGGTTGATTCCTGGGGTTAATCCCCCAATCCTCTTCCCCGGACTCCAACACCACCTCCTCCACGAAACCCTCTTCTTCTCTTCTCTTAACTCCTTTACTTCAAGGCGCAACTCTAATGAAGTTATCGGATTGACCTACTTTTTGTGTATTTAAACGTATGTGCCTGTGTTCTATATTCAATCCTTTGAAAACATTGGAAATTGTTTGCGTGCACCTAAAGAAATCTCTGTTGAGGAAGATAGTGTCGCTGTACCTATCACGATGGGGAATTTAATTTATACCCGGATCTCTTTATCTATTATGATGATGAGCTACGCGCCAATTATTGGCGCAATTTGTATTTAGCAGAAACTAAATATTGAAGAAAACATTCAACGGCCCTTTTTAGGGCCACCATATGTTTAAGATAAGTTTTATTATCTCTACAACAAACTATTAATTTGTTTTATTTGTTTTATTTTATACGATCAACAAAAAAAAAACTCACCATATAATTTACTAATAGCTTACAATATAATTCACAAAGTAACTTACAGATACTGTCCACCACACAAAAGAACATTGTTCAACACACAACATACTATCCACCACGAAGAACTAAAACATTATTCAAGAACACAAGAAATTCAAATGTTCCAACACATCAAATGTTAATATCGTCCATTTTCTTTTTGTCCAATTCAACCCAGGGAGGCTTTGTTCGAAGGTCGTACCAATGCCGTCCGACTGTATCATGAAGTAGAAAAAGACCAAGAGATCAAATATGTGGATATTTGTTCCCTCTATCCCTATGTCAACAAGTACAGAGAGTACCCATTAGGTCATCCCATAATTTTGAGTCAAGAGCAAATTGATCCACTGCGTATTGAGACATACAAAGGATTGATTAAATGCCGTGTTCTTGCACCGCAAGATATATGGATGCCTGTCTAATCGATTGTACACATTCACTGTATGAACGGGCATTGTATGGAACGTGGACCCATGTAGAAAGCCATTTCTTTAGGGTATAAAGTGTTGAAAGTATATCATGTGTGGACTGGGATGAGAGTGGAGTATGGGCGTGTACCGTCAATACATTGACAAATACTTAAAATGAAGCAAGAAGCCAGCGGGTATCCTCCCGGTGTGGACACAGAGGAAGATAAAGTGAAGTTTAAACAAGATTATTTTGAAGCAGAGGGAATTCGCTTGGAACAAGTGAAAAAAAATCCAGGAAAAAGAGCTTTTGCCAAAACCATGTTGAATTGTTTATGGGATGAATTTGCTTTTCGCATGAAAATACCTGAAGGTTGTCATAGTTTAGAATGGATTCGAAACTCTTGAGTACACCAGAACTGTTTGAAACATTTAGAAATGGACTTCATGTGATGAATTCATTTAATAAACAGACAGTGCCACTAGACTTAAGTGAAACGGATTGGATGAATCATGTAGTGAACAAGGACGAAGTGTTAACCTTTCTCAGAGAACATGGACATTCAGAATGTGTGTTTGAATTTTCTGAGAAAATACTGCTACCACTTCATGACTTTTGTTGTCAGTGCTGTAACTGTGTGTCAGTGTAACTAAAAACAAACAAACAATATTGTATGTTTAGTGATAACACATAATTGTACATGATGGTTGTTGTTGTTGTGTGTAAAAAGTCAATAAAATAGTTTTGTTCTTTCACCTGGTGTTAGTTGTGATTGCCACGTCATGGAGTCCAGTTTATTGTTTAAGCATTCTTGTAATATGTTTATCTCAGGTCCTAGTGGATCTGGTAAAACACAATTTGTAAAAAAAGATGTTGGCTTACAAATCGGATATGTTTCAAGTGGTACATTAGCGTATCGTATGGTGTTACAAAGAATGGCAAACAGTTACAAGAACAGGAACCCAACATTCAATTCTTACAGGGTATTCCTGAGGATGAGGAGGAGTTGGTGGAGGATACCTCCATTCCCCATTTAATTGTATTTGATGATTTTCCTGGGGATAAACATGAAGAGAAAATTAAATTATGGTTTACGCGAAAAGGTCACCATCGTAATGCCAGTGTCATTTACATTACTCAAAACATGTTTCAACAATCGAAAGCCAGTCGTACACTGAGTTTAAATGCACATTACATGATCTTATTTCAAAACACAAGAGATAGAGGACAAATAAAAGTGTTGGCGAATCAAATTCAATTACCACACTTGTTACCCGCTTATCAAGATGCGATCTCTACACCCCATGCTTATTTAGTGATTGATTTCACCGTCAAACACAAGAGCCGATATTTTTCATCATTGGATCACTAGAGAGGAACGTGGCCCAACGGCGTATATATAAAAGAGATATGACTTAGGGAGTCATCATAGTCATCATGGCAGACAGAATGAACACCATAGCTCAGTCGCTAGGACATTTGAGTCAGGAACGTGATCCTGCTCAACGGGAGCAGTTGTTACGATCAGGATTAAAAGAAATGGTCAAATGGTTTACGTTAGTTGCTAAAGTGATTTTACAAAAGAAATTTCTGTTACCTAAACAAACACAAAACTTTATGCAAAAACATCAGAATGAACTAGAGCAGTTAGGCGATGATCAAGTGGATATGGACACCAAACGTCAAATCATATTGAAACCAGGAGGGAGTGGATTTCTTGGAGGGGTTATGACATGAAGTTTACTTCGATGGAATGGTCAAAAGAACATTCGTAAATTTTGCCCTAAGGACCTTGACCTTGTATGGAAAAAAAGAAAAACAAAAAAAAGAAACCACACCAACATTAACATCTTCGTGTCGGAGAGATTGTTCGTATCAATAAAACCAAACGTACATTTGATAAAGGCTGTCTACCGAACTGGAGGACTGAAGTGTTTAAAGTGACCCATGTCAAAAGAACTTCACCTCCTACCGTCAAATTGACAAATTTAGATGGAGAACCCATTTTGGGTTCGTTTTATCTCTCTGAAATACAATCTATAAAAGACGATGGTATCTATGAAATTGAATCAGTGTTGGCTCGTCGTAAGAGAAAAGTAGACGGAAAAATAAGACGAGAAATTAAAGTACACTGGAAAGGATACCCCCTAGAAATTTGACAGTTGGATTCATGAATCCCATCTCGTTTAAATACAGCATGTCTCAGTCTGACACAGCCAGTGTGGCAGTGAGTGCCTCATAGCCAGTCAGACCAATTGAGCCTAAGAACCAGGTCACCTTTTTTGCCCAAATTGTGGTGGTGTTTATCATTATTAGCGTATCGCTATTTAATTTGTGTTTTCAACGACCCGATCGTGAATTGTGGCTCCTGCTTTTAAGTAGTTCTTGGGTTATATTCTACCGAATCCTTCTTTGAAATTCAATAAACCCAAACCAACAGGAGTTCGTTTTACATTACCCTTATGAGTGACAGTTCGATGGATCAAGTCCCAGACAAAACCAAATGCTGTTTTCGTACCAAACTACTCAAACCCATCCATCGCAATAAACAAGACTGGGAAATTGATTTAGTAGAAATTATTGTGCCTAATCAAGTGATCAATATCACTGAGGAAGAGCGACATTTTTCCATTGTCATGCGTGATCTTATCCTGGCCAAGGCCTTTGAGGCTTTTCCCCATTAATTTCGTTTCCCCAATGATGAAAAAGGAATACGTCTTTGTATTCCTATAGGGACCTATGTCACACCACAACATCTGGAAGACACCCTATACAAAGTCATCGAAGGTTACCTTTGTCAACTGTTTAGAGAGAAAAATCTCCGTTTTACTGTAGGTTTCTCGGGAACAAGTAAACGTATAAAGATGGATAGTTCAAAGAACCTAGGCATTCAGTTTCATCCCAGTATATTTATGAAATTGGGTGGGCCCCTAATAGTGCTCCTACCAACTTTTTAACCGAGAGTCCAGATCCATTTCCTCACGGGGTAGACTTGAACATGGGTCGTAATCATTCGTTTGTCTATTCTGACCTGGTGGCTTGTACCTATTTGGGAAACATTGAAGCTCCCATCTTATGTGTGGCTCCTTTTGATCCGAGAACCAAAGCAGGGACGAATCCACATATTCATTTCGAGTTCTTGAATGTACACTACGTGCCACTGGCTAAAGCCGACTTTGACACCATTGCAATCCATATAAGGGGTGACACAGGTCAACCCATTCAGTTTATTCATGGGAAGTCTATGGTGAAGATACACCTACGCCAACAACAATGATGCCTATGTACCAAGGTCAACCTTGTCAGTATGGACAGGGGCTTGGATCCATGTTTAAGAAATCCATGAAACGTATCATGCCTTTACTGAATCCTTTGGTTCGATCTGGAGTTCGAACCTTGAAAAAAGGACTCCAGCAAGGAAAAGCTGCCATGCAAGATATCATGTCAGGATCCAACCCTAAAAAAGTGATACGAAAAAGAGGAGCTAGTGTGTTAAAAAAGTAAGCGAATCCCTATTACGTGAAGTCACCAAAAAAACCAAGAAAAGTATAAAGGTCAAACCAACCAAGAAAAGTATAAAGGTCAAACCAACCAAGAAAAAACCTCATTCGAAACTTCATCGTAGTCGAGTGAAGCAGGCCAGACCGCTTAATATTTCCGATTAAAAATCATGATGCAACGCGGTTCTTGTGAATGCAGTAAGACAGAATTGGACGTGTCTGTCGTAACCCCTACGATACCGCCATGCAGGAGGGACAATGGACTGAGCATTAATTCTGCCCTGGACAATAATGCTCCTATCGGATTCTTGATTCCTGCGCAAGTAGAAAAATGGACAGATCTGAATCAGTCTTATCTGTACATGAAAATCAAAATTAAACAGGCTGATAATTAAGACTTGGCGAATGACAGTGAAATTGCCACTGTCAATAACTTTTTTCACAACATGTCCAGTAGCATAAATGTGTATCTGAATAATAAACTGATCACCAGCAATGCGGACACGTATGCCTATCGTGCTTACCTAGGAAATTTACTCTCTTTCAATCCAAGTTGTAAAAGCACTCAGCTTCAGGCATTAGAATTATGGGCCGCAGACACCCCTGATCAGATGAACACCAAAGTCTACGATGGAGATAACAAGGGTTATGTGGAAAGGCCAAATCGTGTACATCAAAGTCGTGTGGTGGAACTCTGTGGCCGACTTCATTTGAATCTGGTGATGCAAGATAAATATTTACCTAATGGGATAGAAATACGTCTAAGACTGAACAAAACATCACCCAATTTCTGTTTCATGGCTGGCGCACCCGCTAAAATCGAGTTTATGGATTCAATGTGAGAACCGTGGATTTACTCCCTGTGGTGGCCAATCAACTCAACACATTGCTCAACACAACATGAAAATTTCCATCCGACGTACTGAGGTGAAAACCTTTACCATTCCTACCGGTCAACGTTCCAAGATTGAAGATCATTTATTTCAAGGTCAATTACCAAAACGACTGATCATTGGTATGGTGAGAAATGGAGATATGAATGGGAATATAGCAACCAATCCGTTTGATTTCCGTCATTTTGATCTCAATCATCTGGAGGTCAGTATTGATGGAAAAAGTAGTCATAACAAACCGTTTCACCCCAATTTCGAAACGGGAGAATGTCTACCGTCCTACTTGTCACTCTATCAAGCAACTGGAGATCTTGGACTTGGAGTTTGAATGATTATCAAAACGGTTACACACTCTGGGGGCGGGACTTGACAGCCGATCAAGGTTGCGAGGAAGGTCAACTCCATCCTATAAAAACGGGGAATCTGAGATTGGAATTTCACTTTGCCAGAGCGCTAGGACAAGCCATTGGTGGAATACGATAATCAGATTGAAATCAACCAATTTAGAGAAGTACTTCTAGACTATTGAAAATGGAAAAAAAATGGAACACAGACAAGACTTTAAAATGCAATCATTTGATCTAGAAAAAAATGGACATAGAAATCATGGAACCAGGACAAGACTTTGAAATGCAATTATTGGCGTATCCTTGCGATACAAGTGAACGAACTGAATCTTTGCGAGAGGGGTTGAACCAACATGTGACAGAAGCACTTCAAACGTTAATTTATGCTCAAGTGCATAAAGACTGTTACGGTTGTCAAGTGGCTCATCCTAAGTACAACATGTACTCTGCTTATACACGAACATGTCCGAGTGGACAGAACTATACATTCAAAAAGCGATTCAAGCTTTGGACGTGTTCAAGGTATCCTGAACTCGTGACCATGACCGATAGTGAAAAGGGAGATGCCTGTCGATTATGGATTCAGTTTAAAAACGAATCAGTCAGAACTTAACGATCACTGGATAAGTGTATGGGCAGAACGTGTGAATAGAAATTGGCATTATGGAGACGAATGAACTTCAATACATCTTAGATTATTCACTGATGCTATCTACATTGCACGCTCTCTTTTTTGCAAAAAATCAGTTACCTTCAGAGAATCCTCATGATGTGAAGGCCAATATTGTGAATACACACAATGCGAATCAACCAGGAGAACACTGGGTGACTATTTACCTCAAAGACAATACAATCGTTTACTTTGATTCTTATGGACTCCCACCTTTCTATGAGATTCTCTCTTTTGTGAAAAAAAAACATTCAAAAACTTACCAGCGGAATGCATTGTGTATACAAGAGAATACTTTACCTGTGTTGGGTGTGTATTGTTTATTCGTTCTGGACTTTATTTCTCGTGGATGTGACCTGAACCAGATCCTTCTCACTCAATTCAGAGTTCTAGAGGATAGGCCAGGAGATAATGATACTTATGTGACCCGTTGGTTTGAACAACATTATGGCACTTATTATAGACAAGCTCAATATGTGAACAAATATGGACAAAAGTTTTTTGCACAACGCCATGATATAACAGGAGGTGAAAGACGCTTGTATCATAGAATCATGAATAGAAACATGATTTATTATACAGCTTCATTTGTTTTCTAAAAAAAATCTTGTTCTATTTGAAAATATATGTTAGGACTTATGTTTATATACAAAAAAATGTTGTTCTATTTAAAGATATGTTTATTTACAAAAAATATTGTTCCATATTGTTCTATGTTGAAATATGTTGTTCATGTTGAATAAAAATTTAAAAAAAAATGATTTTCTTTGTTGGTATTAGGACTTGAGAAACACAAAACAAACACAAAAACACGCAAAAAATAACTAACAAAAATATGGACGTGGCGTCATTTTACATGATCTCTCTAAGGTTTGCGCTTGCCTTACAAAAAGCCAACGCATTGCGTCACGTCATTCATTTCCATTCATTCACTCACCATGGATGCGCTATTGCAACAACTTGAAACAGCTAGACAACTGACGGCTAGGCAAACTAGAGTATGGCGGACGATCCGTCAACTGGCCGGTAACGTCGCTAAAAAACGAGAGCAAGAAGAACTGGCTATTGCGGAGTCGATGAATTTGATTGAAGTAGATCGTTTTCATCAGCCAGATGAATTGATACGTATGAGACAACATTTTCTCAACCTAGAAAAGAAGACATTTGCTGAGCCGCGAATCCGAGCTAAAGTAGAAAGAACAAGCTGCGAGGGAACAGGCAGCTATGGAGCAGGCCGAACTTCAGTCTGATATCAGACAACAAAGACAAGCAGCTGAGGCGTATTATTAACAAAAAGAACAACAAGAAGAAGAAGACCATTGGCAATTAATTGTCACAGCTGAAAGAGAGTACTTTCAACAATCCATCCCAGAACAAGAATGGTACTGCGGTGACCCTACCTGCCGAGACTGTTATCCCATGCAGACAAGTGTTATGCTCAACAAAACTGCCCGTGTGAGCTCTGCACCCCAAAGAAGCCAGCTAAGTAGTACTCTAACCACTACAAAAATAAAAACGGTCCTTTTTAGGACCAAACTGGTCTAATGACAACCCCCAACGGCCCTTTTCAGGGCCACCATGTCTTTTCGAAAAACACACTTCTTGTCAAATTGTCGAAAATAAAATTCTATCCCACACAAACACATTGTCGAAAATTGAAAATAAAATTCCCACACAAATAAAATTAAAATTACAACACACAAATTCTATCGCACACAAATTATTGTAAGTAAAAAAAAACATGGTACCCCAAAACATGATACCCAAAAACACATTTTACGGTACCAACCTATTATGTCCACTGAAAATCCATTTCAAATTCAACCTTGACGCTCCCCCTTTCTCCATGGACCCCTATTATAAAAATGATACCAGGGTACCACCCACAGTAAAAGGTTTGAAATTCACAAAATTGCGGTACCAGGGTACTGCCGACAGGGCAAATAAAATGGTACCGAGGTAACGCCCTACATTACTGGAGTCGCCATCTTGGACGGTTTTGTTTCATTTCGAATCATACTTGAGGAGTGTTTCGCTTGTTTCGGAATCATGATTCAATTTTGTTCGAATAAATCGTTGAAACACAAACATGTTTCGGAATCCAGTTTCAGTTTCGGTTAAATAAAATACGCCCAAGATGTCTGCTCTAATAATACAAATAATTCGAAGCTGACTGTTAATAGCGCTAACCTACAGAAATACAAACATGAAAAGAACACATCGCACAATAAATATATACACTAGTCTTACATTTCCTCGCAATTAACATTATTAAAGGTGTTTTCTTTTGTTGCTCCAAACAGAACGAGTGCACCGTGGGCTCCCCTGTTGTACGAAGCTGTTAGACTACGAAACTTTTCCTGACCTGAATAGATATGATACTTAGAAAGCATAGAGTTTGTTCCCAAACATATTCAAGGATAATGTAATATAATGAAGTATTCCGCAGAAACAACAAAAAAAGGACAGACCACGCCACCAACCTACCATCCAACCGACCATCGATAAGGGTGATTCCTGTATAACCCGAAAACTTCGTTTGCGAGGGCATAAAACAACATTTAAACACAATGAGGATGACAAAACGGAGAGAATAGAAACAATAGATAACGAAGCTGTATAAAATGTATATAACAGAATGACACCACCCATCAAAGTGACACAAGACGGTCTGCCATGTTACACTGCACACTGTATAGCACAAAATGACAACTAAATATGTTCAGGAAAACTAGTTAGGTGAACCGGCCGCCGTATATAACTGAAAAATTGTTGAAGAAGCGGCGACAGATCCAGTAAAAAAAATATTCCGACTAGCCCCGGCAAGTCGGATTCCGTCAGATACGAATTGTCTGCAATGTGTAAGGTTCAAAAATAATAAATGAACGCTACACAGTATCTTGTTTTTAATAAATGTCACTTTTAATTCAGAAAGTGTGTTATCATGTACTTAAAAATCTTGGTTAGAAACTCGTCTTAGTTGATCACTGCACATAAAAAACTACAAATATTGCGTTTTGAAAAACACTAGGCTTCAAGTATTCTCACGCTTAAATTACCTATCGTACATTTCTCAGTGTTATTTAGAATCTACTAGTATGTGATGTTGCACAGTTGATGAAAATACAACTTAAGTATATCTTAAGCTATTACATAAAATGTTTGCTCACGGATCTAATATTTCGTTCAGTTTGAGATGTAGAATGAGTACCAGACATACTTATTCACTTTAGAACGAAATAGATAAAAGCAAATTCTTAATCCGAAAAAAAAACTTTCGTTCACACCCCATGTTTACCAATCGTATTCAGCACTTTATATAAAACAAAAATAATTGAAAATCAATAAGTAAAAAGCACGAAGACGACGAATTCTTGTTTCAGTTTAATTAATCATTCAGTTTTGAGTTGTATTATTAATACTTGTACATGGAAATGCAACTCATTTCATTCGAATCTTCTAACCGAACTACATTTCTTTCAATAACCTTTCCACTACCTGTCTGATCGGAATTCAATGATTTTGCGTGTGCATATGGCTTAACAGTAGCGCTTGTTGCATTTAGTAAGATATATGTCTACAGAGAGCCACAGATAGCTCGCCTTCCAGACAGGTCATGTTCAAAAAAGAGTCAAATAGGTAAAAACATAGTAAGTCTACAAGTTATTAACAACTATTTAGGGATATAAAGTTTGCATAATATGTATAACATCTTAACAAATATGACAATCATTAAAAACCTTGATATCTTTTCGAACCCTCCGCACTTACGAGGGCTGTTCGAAAAGAATTACTTATTTTCGCATTACACACTAAAAACTTAAATAAATGCCAATCCATTTACTTCATACCTTCAAAGTATTCCCTGTGACTAGAAATGCATAACTTCAGTCGATAAATTCATTTCCGAAAGGCGTCACGGTACGCTAATTTGGGTACAGTGCTAAGGTACTGGAAAACAGCAGTACCCAATGCCTGTCTTGAACGATATTTTCGACCAGCAAGGTAATTTTTCAGTTTCGGAAAGAGGAAAAGTCGCAGGGAGCAAGATCTGAATAATATAGGGAATGAGGGAGAACATTGACTTTCTCTTGTTTAAAATGTTGGAAACTATTGTAGAGGTAGGGGCTGGGGGGTTGTCATGAAGAAAACGAATGTTTGAACTCTGTGACCAGACGTCGTTTTTGGTAGTACTTTTTCAGTTTCTTCAGCACGACGTCCCTGTATTACTTCCCTGTTATGCTTTTACCCCTTTTGACAGGGACTTGAATTGCAATGCCTTAAATTGAAAATAAAATTGCGTACAAAACCTTCTTGGCGCTTAACGTGCGTTTTGCAATAATGAGTCTTTTACAGTTTCTAGTTGTCTATATTTTATTACTATGTTTTCGTACTGGCTCAAAATCGTGAATCTAGGTTTCATCTCCAGTTACTACTTAAGCTAACTTGGATTGTTCACATTCTGGAAACATTCTGAGAATTTTTTTGACAATTTTACCCGTTGCATCTTTTGATCATTTGCTAACAAATGAGGTACCCACTTAGCACTAATCTTTCTAACATTCGGTGTTTTCTTCAGAATAAATTGTACACTTGATAGTGATATACCTACCATCCATGCTATATCACACACCGTGTACCTAGCATCTTTCTCAATGATTTCTTTTACTTTGGCGACGATTTCTTTTGCGGTCGCACGCTTGGTCAGACTGATTTTGATGTAAATATCTTTCAACGAACAACCAAGTAATATGCGAGCTTTTATATAAGCCCGCATTTCTTCTTCCTTATCTACGCTTTTTCCAACCATTTTCATATACAGTAGTCTATGACTGTGTGTCTTCAAATAAATAAATTCGCTACACATTGAGAAATTTTGTCGGTACATGTATATATCATTGTAAATGTATTGAATAGGGCTATCCAGTTGTATCGAGATTTGTCGAAATTTCCTCGTGAATATCGAATTACAGCGCAAAAAAGCAATTCTTTTCGAACAGCCCTCTTAAGTCTAACAGGGAATCACATTCGAACGTGGAAATTGTTTTTCTGTGCTTTTTTCTATGTTCTGATATCTCGATGTTATTATTTGCCTGTTTGTATTAGCAGAGCCGGTTGTTTACGACGTGTGTTGTATGAGATGAACCATAAAGGGTTCTGTAATGTTGTTCCGAATAGTTAAAAGGTAAGGGTAGAGGCACGACGAATAGCGCTTAGTATTTTTTCCTAGGCATGCGTTCTACAAATAGCGCTAAATAATTTTCGATATGCTATTGGTGCAGAGTAACCTCTCCAAAGCAGCACCCTTTGAGACAAGCAAAATTATGATGTTATTGAGAGGTTGTTGCTTTAGAGTGGTTAAATTAGTGGTTAAATCGCACAGTGGGAAAATCATGGCGTTGTTGAAGGTAGGTTCTTGCTCAAGAGAGGGCCACTCTGGAGAGGTTGCACTGTATATAAATAACACATTTTTAGAGCCTTATCTGAACATGGAGATGACATGACCAAGATTCACTTGATTATTTATTACAATGATCCTCGTTTGAAATACATTACGTATGAAAGATTAAAGCAATTAAACGATATTTTATAATGACTTCTCACTTATTCGACCTGTCTGCATGCTGTGTATCTTCGCATCATAGTTATTCCACTATTCTATTATAATCATCGTTCTATTAACGTAAACAAAATCGTATTTTCGAGGTTTCGTAATACATGTATTTCTATAGCGATATCAACATCGTATTTCCCAACAGTCATCATCGTTCTATTGCGTTCTCATTATCATATCTTTGCTTTTTATCATCATGTTATAGCGTCATCATTAACGAACTATCGCATTTTCATCCTAATCCTATAGCGTTATCATTATCGACATCGTATTATCGCAGTATTCGTCATCGATGCTGCTATTGAAACGTGAGGAATCGTCGTTGAAGTCATTAGCATCATTGTACTTAATTGATGCTGAATGTATAATGGTCATAATGATAAAATAACTGATATGGTATCGGACGACCTTTTTAAGATAGAATTTACGCTATTGTTACTAATAAACAAATCTGCACCGAAATAATCAAAGCTAAAATTACAACTCCTTATTTACAAATATTCTGGGACGTTCATTTAAAGGAAAACATAGATCGGCAACAGCAATATAAATTTATCAATTCTATGCCCGATAACAAACTTAAACAATTCAAATATAAACTACTCCATATAACTTTTCCCATGTAAAGACGTAAGATTCAGATGGAGAGTGGTGGATTCACAGAATTGCTCTATATGTCACATTGTTGAAAACTATGAAAATGTATTTATAGACTTACAACAGTACAAGACATATGGGCTAAACTACATAATGTTTTTGACAAATACAAGATTCTAAAAACAATAAATGTTAAAAAAAAACATTTTTGTTGGACATAAAGTTAATTGCTCCCAGTACAACTATTTCAATGTATTTTTAACATTATAAATAAACATGTCAATGTTTGGAATTTTTATAAATTCGAACTATCCATAATAATCAAATAAAACGAGAGAAGAAATGAATCAATTGTTTTTATCTCCAAGTTTAAATCTCTAATGTATTGTTGGAAAAAAATCAACTAAGTCGCAAAGCTACAAAACGAATGTTGATCTACAACGTCATAGCATTATGAAGGAAGAAATAAATAAAATTTTGTTTTAGTTCGTAAATCCTTTTCACGTGCCCGATTTTTACCTTTTGATGCACTTATCGTCTGCAATTAATATATTTCAATGGCGCAAAATTTAACATAGCCTATTCTGAAAAATGTACCATGGACGACATTATTTGAAGGAATCATCGTTTGAGTTATTTCATTGCTTTCATCATGCTGCTTAATGTTGTATTGCTGTGCTAAATTGTGCTTAATATTGTATTTGCTGTGCTAAATTGTGCTTAATATTGTATTTGCTGCGCTAAATTGTGCTTAATATTGTATCGTTGCGCTAAATTGTGCTTAATATTGTATTGCTGCGCTAAATTGTGCTAAATACTGTATTGTTGCGCTAAATTGTGCTTAAAATTGTATTGTTGTGCAAAATTGTGCTTAATATTGTATTTGCTGTGCTAAATTGTGCTTAATACTGTATTGTTGCGCTAAATTGTGCTTAATATTGTATTGCTGAGCTAAATTGTGCTTAGCATTGTATTTGCTGTGCTAAATTGTGCTTAATATTGTATTTGCTGTGCTAAATTGAGCTTAATATTGTATTGTTGTGCTAAATTGTGCGTAATATTGTATTGCCATGCTAAATTGTGCGTAATATTGTATTGTTATGTTAAATTGTGCTTAATATTGTATTGTTGTGCTAAATTGTGCGTAATATTGTATTGCTATGCTAAATTGTGCGTAATATTGTATTGTTTCGCAAAATTGTGCTTAATATTGTATTTGTTGCGCTAAATGGTGTGTAATATTGTATTGCTGTGATAAATTGTGCGCAATATTGTATTGCTGTGCTAAATTGTGCTTAATATTGTATTGTTTCGCAAAATTGTGCCTAATACTGTATTGCTGTGATAAAGTGTGCTTAATAATGTATTGTTGTGATTAATAGTGCTTAATATTGTATTGTTGTGATTAATAGTGCTTAATATTGTATTGTTGTGATTAATAGTGCTTAATATTGTATTGTTGTGATTAATAGTGCTTAATATTGCATTGCTGTGATTAATAGTGCTTAATATTGTATTGTTGTGATTAATAGTGCTTAATATTGTATTGTTGTGATTAATAGTGCTTAATATTGCATTGTTGTGATTAATAGTGCTTAATATTGTATTGTTGTGATTAATAGTGCTTAATATTGTATTGTTGTGATTAATAGTGCTTAATATTGCATTGTTGCCCTAAATAGAGTTAATATTGTATTGTTGCCCTAAATAGAGTTAATATTGTATTGTTGCCCTAAATAGAGTTAATATTGTATTGTTGCCCTAAATAGAGCTTAATATTGTATTGTTGCGGTAAATTGTGCTTAATATTGTATTGTTGGGCTAAATTGTGCTTAATAATGTATTGCTGTGCTAAATTGTGCTTAATATTGTATTGTTTCGCAAAATTGTGCTTAATACTGTATTGCTGTGATAAATTGTGCTTAATATTGTATTGTTGCGCTAAATTGAGCTAAAAATTGTATTGTTGCGATAAATTGTGCTTAATATTTTATTGCTGTAATAAATTGTGCTTAATATTGTTGTGATTAATAGTGCTTAATATTGTATTTTTGCCCTAAATAGAGCTTAATATTGTATTGTTGCCTTAAATAGAGCTTAATATTGTATTGTTGCCCTAAATTGTGCTTGATATTGTATTGTTTCGCAAAATTGTGCTTAATATTGTATTGTTGCGCTAAATTGTGCCTAATATTGTATTGCTGTGATAAATTGTGCTTAATATTGTATTACTGTGCTAAACGAATGAATGAAAAAAGAAAACAAGACAGAGTTGATTGAATGCTAAACATACTGTAATAATATCTATTTAAATTTAAGTTCTTTCAATATAATCGTACGAAGCAAAAGTCACATGGCGAAACATTTTTAGAGTGCTATATGAGGAAAGCAATCCTGAAAATAATAAAAAGCGTTATGGGATCAAAATTAGATCTATTTGCACATGTCTGTAAAATCCGACAAAAATTGACGTAAGCTCTATTCGAAGCAAAAGGCACCTTATCCCCGAATGGATCTTACCATAACCGCTATTTTTTTCACCGCGCTGTATCATTACGCACACGGAACGGGCCGTCTGTGGAATGAAGCGTATAATGTAAGCGCTATGTTTTCACCGCGCTGTACCATTACGCTCATGGAACGGGTCACCTGTCAAATAGAGCATATAATGTAAGCGCTATTTTTTCACCGCGCTGTACCATTACGTTCATGGAATGTGTCACCTGTCGAATAGAGCATTTAATGTAAGCGCTATTTTTTCACAGCGCTGTACCATTACGCTCATGGAACGGGTCACCTGTGGAATAGAGCGTATAATGTAAGCGCTATTCAGCGTAAGCTCTATCCATCACAGCATTGCATTACTTTATATTCGTCAATTAAAATTCACAATGCATGTACGTAAGATACTAAAGGGTATATAAGTAGTTACAACCCTTGTACCATACGTGAAGGTATAAAAATGTCTCAAGCCAGATTATCTAAGCCAACAATATACAATCAAATGAACAGCACAGTCAAAGTGAAAAGGGTCAGATTCCAATTCTGACTGGCAAAACATTTGGAATGGCAAACTTTTTACTAAATATTTGTAAGTATGAAATCATCAGTCTGATGACAAGTTATCGCAATCCTGAGCAGAATGTTTTATATACAGTCAAACCTGTGAATAAAGACCACCCTTAGGAAAGACAAATGTGACATTTATTTCCACTACAGCAAGGCTTCCATAAGGGTCTAAGCTGTTTGACAACCGCCAAGAAACTGTGTACTACCTACTCGAGCAAAACCTACTCGAGCAAACAAAGTGATGCATTTGTTGTATTCATGGAAAAGGCTGCCGTGTTCGACACAGTTTGACACAAAGCTCTGTTCCTTAAGCTAGGGCGAATAGGCATTATTGGGAAAGCTTTCAGAGTCCTTTACGCCTGCTACGACAAAAAAATACGTAGTGCTTATATCAAATATTACCACAAAAAAACGTTTCCCGTCGTGAAAGGTGTACGCCAAGGAGGCGTCCCCTCAACATTTCTGTACCTCGTGTATGTTGACGAATTATTCGTAACTTCAAAATAGTAACTTCGGGACAAACATTATATCTATAAAGGCAGGTAATCCTTCATTCGCGGATGATATCTCCTTAATAGCAATATCCGCATTAAATCTCAAGAAACTAGTTGACATATTCTATTGTCTCTCCTGGAAAATTAATATAAAGGTTAAAAAATCGAACGTTGTCGTGTTTAGTAAAAATCGAAATGAACCAACAGTCGATATTTTATAAGGCGACGAGTTCATTGAACAAAGTAAAGAAACCACTTATCTTGGTATTCTACAAACCAACAAACAAAAACTGAACGAATGCATAAACATTAGACTTCGAAAGCTCGTATTTTGCCATGGCATGCCAGGGTATCCACCCATCAGGTGTCAACCCTCTCGTTTCAGCCAGTCTTTATTTCAAAACTGAAGTCCCGGTTAATATCGTTCAGAACTCTGGAACAATGTCACTTACAACGACGTAGCAGTCATTGAACGTTTTCAGCGCTTGATTGCTGAGAAAATACGAGGCTGTCGTCACAGAACCCGATCCGACATGGATGAATCTATGTTAGGGTTATCCTGACTGAAATCAGAGATAGACAAGCACAAACACTCTCTTTCCTGAGTAAGACACTTAGCCTTAACCCAACATGTGTAACCAAAGAGATATTTTTGAGAAAATATTGCTTATTCTTATCTGACCAATCATCTGTATGTTTAGGATTTATTCAAGATATATGTAAAATTGTTACTAAATACAACATGAAATTCATTTTGAACGACTTTGTTACGCACGCCATAATACCAAGGGAAGTAGTCTGGAAAACATGGTTAACAATGCAATAAAACTGTACGAATACTGTGCATGGCAAAATCGCATTAGATCTGACAATGAATTTACTTTATTCCGGATTCTCCAATTAATACATAATAAATACACGAGAATTAGTGGTTATAATTCTAGTCCAGAAACCCTTCTCAAAGTTTATTAGTGCAATGCGATATATCTAAATATACCGTGAGTTAGGAGACAAATCTCTAAGTTCAGTGTTGTTTCAGTGTGCTAAGGTGGTGATTTTGTAGGAAAAAAATACATCGACAGACTCTAAGTGGATATACGCGCAGTTGTTTGAAACACCAGTGTCACTTAACAACACGTGAGGGAGAAATACCGCATAAACGAGAATTATTATCTGTAAAATGATGAAGCCTCTTTGATTCTCTTCAAACTGCTGAATATGTTGATTTAATCTACAAAAATCAAATACATGTATAATATTACACTGTCATTGTACACAAAAAATTCATCGCCTCAGTTTAATCGGAAGTTGTTTTATGAGGACATTTTTGAATGATTCAAACATCATAAATTGTATTTCAGTTGTCAATGTTTGTTAAAGTGATAGATTGTTGTGTTGACATTCTGTGGAGAATAAAACCCATCAATAAACTAGAACTCAGTTCTGATCATGTTTACTTAACTAAACGATTGTTTTCAAATTGATTGGTCATTTGCAGGTTTTATTTTCCTGTGGTAAAAATTATGAAACTTATCACCAATCTCTGACTCATATTGTTAGCACAGTTGACAGCGAGAAGGACCACTGAGTCTGTTGAATGGTGCTTGGTTCGAGCATTACACATTTCTATGAACATTTAAAAATACAAGTATTACAATCAATGTCATTTATCACCGCTTCTTAATCACATATCAAGCTGGGCTAGTCCCAGACTAATTCTAGTTGGCTTTGCTTCCGAAATTAAGAGTTCATTAGGTTATACTGGATAGTATGTTATACTGGATTACTGGTGAGGTCAACTGTCGCCCTACCGCTGCAAGACAGTTAATAAAGGGGCTTTAGACCTAACTCAAAAATATTTTAGTACAAGTGGCACGCTGCAGCTTGTATATAAATGGGATAACGATGATAATATGAATTCCGTTTGTTTGTTGGTTCTCGTGATTAATTCATCTTTTAT
Organism: Lutraria rhynchaena; assembly: GCA_008271625.1. NCBI lineage: Eukaryota > Metazoa > Mollusca > Bivalvia > Venerida > Mactridae > Lutraria > Lutraria rhynchaena. The sequence goes on along the minus strand of VIBL01000001.1, from coordinate 9,045,332 downwards.
GTTTCGTGAATAGAGTATGGACATAAACCGTCGCTCCATTAACTTTCACTTCTGTCAGCAATCAACAACGAAACTTAATGTCTTACAGAACGGAATACTGTCGGAGAATGATCTGGTAATAATTACGAGTGACAAATCGTCTGGACATTCAGAATACAAATCTGTACAAAATCAACAAATAACTTCGCTCGTAATTTTCGGCATGTCAATGATTGCCGTCTGCTAATGGTCACATACTTGTTCATGGTGCCAATAGAATCAATAACCAAGCAGGCAACATGACTATGTTGTTCTCAGTGATTTTCGTCTGTGATAAAATGTTCACCCAGATTCGTACCCTTATTAGACTACATTATTAAACATGGGTCAAACGCTGAGAGCAAACACCTCGGTTAAATGCTATACATAGTGTGAGTCAAGATGATTAGAATTGAATTCAAATAGTTCAGTCAGTGGTGTTCAAAATTTATCGTTCAGTGGACACAGATTACCGAGTTGAGTTTCGTGCGTAGATTTCAACAATTATAGTACAATAACAAGGTGTCAGTGAATGGTGCTCTGTGAGTTATCTTCGGTTTATATTTCACATTAAATTTTAAATTTCAAATTAGTTGTAAGACTAGAACACTCACAACCACACTACAATTTTGATATCTTATTCAATGAATCATACTTCATATCAGAAGTTAACAGAATATTCGGTTGTCACTTAAATAACATATGATTTATTGCTTGGTTATAGGATAATGCGTCCTATATATGCGTAGTATATAAGTGGCTATTTGTTATTTGATTTGTAGTCTACGCAGTTACATTTTCAAATCAAATTATGTACTTGACAGGATGAAATAACTATATGTATACTGTAAGTAGTAAATCACTTGCCGAAAATTCCAATGGATAGATAGTTTTGAAAAGTTTGATATCAACACAAAACGGGTCATACACTGACCAGGTGGAGATTCTCCATGAAAGTGTAGCTTGGTACATAGATAGGCTTAGAGGAGGTGGAGTCTGCGACCGTTTTCCACCCCTTCTAAAATCTTTCAAGCATTGTGAAGAAGGTCTACACCAAACCATTTCAATGTCGATATAATAGCACAAGTATTTTTTCATTAACAATCTACAAATACAAAGTATAATCATCTCGTGCGTCAAAGTACGAATGTAATGTTTTGGGGATAAAAAGAACTACATGCAGTAATATCTCAATATTTACATACCAGATGATATTTCGGTTTAACAAAGTTGCTAACAGAGCATGTGTACTCACAATATCAAACTATTACAGCGTTAATCATTTACAAGTAAACATTTTTCAAGCATGCGAGAAAACGTACTAGATATTTCATCAAGTTCTAGGATGCTGCACAAGGTCTATCCAACATATGAGGAGACGCTGAAGATTTTTTCTTGTATTTTACTGTCGTCGAAAGCTGGATGCATAAAACATCCGCGTGTCTGAAATGAAGACTTAAAAACGCCAGTACTTGTATGGGGATACATATAGCCAGCTTGCCAAATGATTTTCTCACAACATGCGCAACAGTTGCGAAGGAAATAAATAAATATGAGTGATCGTTACTTGCTGATAGTGAATGTGGCTGATGTTATGTAGATCGCACATTTCTACCAATTTAGATTCCGCTGACAAACCTAAAACAATTTTGTTTTTTATACATTATAATGTGCTGTACATTTTTATCCTATTTTCTCTGGCAAACATTTCAATACCGCAGTTGGTAGACTAATTGTGCCAATTGATAAGAACCGGTCCAAAATAGGTGGTCGTTATGATGAGGTAGTCTTAATATTAAAGTGGTCGCTCAGTGAGGTTTTACTGTATTTTAAATCATGCTACAAGCGCTGTTGACTCTGTATGCATCCGGGAGAACCACGGGCGTGGTCTTTGATTCCGGTGATGGCGTCTCACATGTTGTACCAATATATGAAGGGTACGCACTCCCAGACGCCATTGAACGACTGAATCTCGCTGGGCGGGATTTGACATCAAATCTCACGAGAATTTGTAATGAACGCGGTTACAGCTTCACAAGCTCTTCAGAAATGGAGACCGTCAAAGATATCAAAGAAAATATCTGTTATGGCGCTCTAGACTTCGAACAAGAGATGGCCACATCAGCTAAATCATCAGCTCTTGAGAAAAGTTATAAACTCTCTGACGGTCAAGTTATTACAATTGGTAATGAGAGATTTCGATGTGTGAAGCCAATGTTTCAACCATCTTTCATCGGTATGGAAAGTGCTGGAGTGCATGAAATTCTATATAATAGTGCCATGAAATCTGACACTGACATCAGAAAAGAGCTTTTACATAATGTAGTGTTATCTGGTGGTTCCACAATGTTTCCAGGAATGGCAGATAGGATGAAGGTAGAACTTGAAAACCTAGTACCGACTTCTATGAAGGTCAAGGTTATAGCTCCACCTGAGAGGAAATACTTCGTATGGATTGGTGGTTCGATACTTTCATATTTGTCAACTTTCCAACAAATGTGGATCTCCAAACAAGAATATGACGAATGTGGCCCAAGAATTCTTCATAGAAAATGTTTCTTAGTCCCAACTAAAACAACGTTTCAAACATTATGCCGTGCAATAAACATATTTGAGAAATGTCGAATCATTAGGACAACAGTCTCTACCATTCGGTAAATTTCGGATATTTCCGTAAACTGCCAATGATCTGTGTAAATAAAAGGACCTGAGGTATGCCGATTGCAAACTTTACCGGATTTATTTCGAAAACATTGTTTTGAATACATACACGTATTTACATTCCTCAATCAAGAATTTATTTCACTGCGGGTTTGCTTTTATATATTTTATATTTTTACTGTTTTATCATTTTTGTTATTTATTTTCTGATTCAAATCGTTGTATTATCATCTGTATGTATCTTTTACACCGTATTTATTTGTTAATAATTTTTCAATAAAATACACAAAAAGTAAAACCTATTTTGTTATTTACATTTTTGTAATTTGTACCTTATTTTAAAGAAGAAAGTGGTCTAAATGATATATTGGTTACGTTTATAGTGGAAATCATTCATTAAAACACGAAAGGGAATGTCTTATTTTGAAGGACAAGTATAAAACAATGGCAGATGTACTTCCAAAAAAAAAAACACAATATAAGGACGTTAGTCTAACACGCCTGTCTTGGTTAGTTCAAAACCTAAGGTAGAGTATCGATTATCGATCGCCTAGTACCAGCAATTTTGTTATACTTCTAGATTTGAAAATAAGTCGAAAATTCTAATAACCATATTTGCTGATTTAACACTTGTATAACGACGAAGCTCGTTTATCACAGTAGACACGCGGTAATTTCCGTGTGTTGGGTACTGACGCACTTAAGTTCGAGGGTGCGTGTGTGCGTGTGTGTGTGTGAGTCCTCAACGATTCGTTTTCATTTCGGATGCTCAATTTATAAACAGGTGCATTTTCTATAAAGAAATCTTTTCAGCCCCTGAACATAGGCCGGAAATTGTTCTTCTATGTCAGGAAATCCCTATTGACGCCTACATGGTGTGTTTTTTGAAGCCGTAGAAAACTGGTATCGTGTTCGTCCACAAATAAAAAAAGCATCCTATCTCACAAAGTGATGTATTTTGTAGGTACGTTCAATATTCCGATCCATCTGCCTTATTTCAAGTTAATGTCCGAATAGGTCCAGAAATTCTGTGCCATTCTAACTGAACGTATGTTAAATTGTGTTGTACAAAAGTTCATTGTGGATAAGCGTTATATACAAAAAACTTGGATTCATTTCGCTACGTTATCAAGTTATCATAGAAAAAACTTAGCCATTAGTTTTCTGATAATAAATTTCAATCATATACTACAAGGAACGAGTGTTCTGTCCTGTCTCGAATGCCTCTCTGAGTCACACTTCAAAGCAAATAAACTGTTTACATGCATTCTTCAGTTAATGCGATATCGTAATTAACGCCATGAAAAATCGCAATAAGTTTGAGAAAAATGTTTTTCTGTTTAGTGTTTAAATATTCACGCAATTGAAATTTTGAAATGCATTTTATATTACCGATGTACAAGAAATTTCTCTAATTCAGATTTTATAGCAACATGCGTAAACATTGCGTTCGTGTATATATACACCTTACACAGAAATATTTTATTTCCAAAAGGCTAAAAGGCCCACAAGGATACAAACATACATATAATAAGATGGTCGGTCAGATATAATACAAAATATATATGTATAAGCAATGCAAGGTTCATATTAATCCTAAACAAACATTAAGGAAAATAAACAAGAATAATTCATATACGTAATAATAGTGAACTAGCAAATGTTCGCACAAACTCAAAATACATCCCACGCATGGGGAGAAGGTTCATAACGTCTATTATAAGAACTAAGCATATTTTATATATGCTATGTATTAAGTAATTTAGCATGACCTTTAACATTGCGGTATCACTAATGACGAAACTATACTGTATGAAATCAATTCTACATAGCTTGAATAAGTAAAACGTGTGTGACATGCTCGAACCATAAAAATGACATGTCTTTGTGACATATTTGTCGGCTCAATTTCACATTTAAAGCCTAAAACGTGTATGCCACATACAGTTCGATATAAATTTATGAAACTACAAACTATAATATAATCAGAAACATCATCGCAACCATCATCAATTCATCATCATCATCGCGATACTTCTGCTCACCATCACCATCATCAACAACATAATTAGTAATCATTGCCGTCATCACCACCATGAACAGCAGCATGACAATCATCACCGTCATCATTTTAATTATCATGACCACAATTACCATTATTATCATCATGTCAACCATCAATATTTTTAGCATCATCATTATCACGATCGTTATAACTATGATTACGGAGATCATCTGAAGAAGCATCTACATAATCACGCTCATCACCACGATCATAATTAATGTAAAAATCATCCTCGTTGTTGTAATCATCATCATAATTATGACCAGGCTGGTTATCATTGTAATGATTATCATCATTATGACCAGCCTCATTATCACCATAATGATGATTATCATTATAACCAGTCTCATTATCACCATAATGGCGATTATTATTAAGACCAGTCCCATAATCATTCTAATGACGATCATTCGCCTCATAAGCATCATTATGGCTACTTCCAGTATTATCATTATCAGCATCACAACCAACATCACGATCATCATCATTATCAATAAAACAACATCATCCTCATTACGACTATCAACATCAGCAACAACGTCATAGTGTTGAGTGTCATCATCGTCACATTCAAACCATAACCATTTTATTCAGTTTTCTTTTTTCTTCCTTAGTGACCCATTCTACGAAAATCATGCCAATGGCTAAAAATCATTGAGAATTTTGTATTTTCTTTGGGCGTAAACAAAAAAAGGTTTGTTTCCGGTTACATGCAAAAAAAAATGGGTCGGTAGGTAGGATTGTTTTTTTCTGTTGCGATTTTACATAATATCGGCAACACTGTTGTGAAAATTACAATATAGCACTAAGATTTGGATGCCGTAAAACTTTTGAGTCAGCAGGTAAAAGATGGGTCGGTCGGGTAACCGGAAACAAACTTATTTTCAGGCCTTATCTATGGTTTATCCGATGTAATTTCTGAAAATTTGAATGTGAGTGGATTAAAAGTAAACTTTCTGCAGCAGAATTACGGCACTGCACGTCAAGTAATTTCTACTGAGTCATAGACGTTGGTATGATATTTATGACGTTACGTCATTTGCTCTATAGCCTGGTCTTCGCAGTGGGGCCAGATGTCACATAAATGAAAGTCATTTTCAGACTTTTTGTCTCTCCTTATGTATAAGGGGTATCTAATTTAAGAGAACAAAGGAACATTTCGTAATTTTTATACTTTCGAAACCGATACGACACCGAAAAAGGTATTTAAAAGAATTAAACAGCATCCTCATACACATAATGTTTACACAATAACATTGTCGCCCTAATTCTAAGAAGACGTATGTCACATTTTGAAGGTTTTTGAAAATAAAAAAAACTTATTTTCTCAGACATTAGTGCGTATATCATAACGAAATTTGGTGTTGGTGCACTTGTTTATAATGTCATTAAAACTGTATGTTCGAATACAATGGCAGTCTTCACATTTTCTTTTCTAATAACATACGATATTTCAGAACAAAATTGTCTCTTCTATTGGGAAGTATAAATGAAATCCAACATTTAGTAATTCAATATTGGTGTAGCACCATTAAATGTCGCATCGCCATTAAATGTCACACTTACCGTTCAATGTCGCACCGGCAACTTTGAGCTTCCCCTGAAAATACACGCTGTGACATTTGACGGCAGATTTGCGACATTTAGCGGCAGAAAAAACGGCATTTCACGTTAAAAATGCGATGTTCAACGGCAGACGATTTTGCGACATTTAGCGGCGGCTGCGACATTTAACGGCAAAGGTGCGATATTTAACGGGAAGTCCGACATTTAACGGCGATGCGACATTCAACGGTGCCACACGCGCTTTAATTCTGAGCTTATACGACCTTTCTTGAGAAGAAAATTTAATTTTCAAGCACATAAATTGAGCGAAACAAAACATTTCAATTATTAAAGATGTTTGGTATTATTGTATCATAATATTGAAACTTTACAAGCACGTGAGCTGATCTGTAAATCGATCAATCAAGACATCAAGTGATATTACCACCGATTCAGTGCCCTTTCAACATCCAACACAGTTCTTGGTTCATTTCGTTGGATTTACTGTCAAAACTGTAATGAATTTTGCAAATCATATATCTCATGAAGTTAAACACAGAACAGCTTTCAGTCTGGGGAACCCACGTGACTTTCATTGACGAGCACCTGCAAAACCGGCTATTTTTAGTTACAATTAGCTCGATTAAAGTAGGTTTTTGCTATTTACTATCTTGATACTCAATCGATTTTCTCGAGAATATGCGAATAAACCCCGCATTTATAAGCGCTTTCATCGGCGATACTCCCCAAATACAAAAACACAGCCGTTTTTGCACAATTTGGTTCCCAAAATTTTGCAGAATGACAAAAGTCCGATGATCGTGTGCACGGCCGTTACTTATTTCAGGTACCATCCCTATTTAAAGCCTGTTCAGTCTAAATTTTTTGTTTTGACACTGTATATATATATATTTTTCCTTGTAATGTAACCAGTTACTACAAGATTGCATGACGAGTTTGTTGATTAATTTGAGAAACGTTGAAATGATCACGTGCACTTTCAAAATTGAACTATGACCATGTGCACGGCTAAATTTGATAATTATAACGTGGGGGACTATTTATAAATGTAAACTCCTGGCGAATTTGATTCTCATCTTGGAAGATTTTTATGACCTCATACTCTTTCGCTTTTAAGCGCATGTACAGAATCATACTTCGTCCACATTAAATTTCGCTAGTTCCACGGAATAATTATCGGTTAAAAAGCAATAATTATCGCCTGATTTAGAAATCATAGACACTTATACCCGCGAAACGTAACGATTTAGCCTCGATAACTCTCGTTTTAATTTTTGTTTGTAGTGCTTCATGAGTCGTTTATCCATGTGAGTACAATCTGGCTATATACTACCATTGTCAATAAGGCGTATACGAAATGGTTTAGTGTACGAGGATGCTGTTTTAATTGATTTATTTCTTTTACAGAATATGGCTTCTCTCTGCAAACACTGTGGACAGTTGTTTTCATCACAACGTAATTTGGAAGAACACGAGAAAAAGCACACACACACCAGGGCATATGTTTGCTGTGGAACCATGTTTACGTCTATTTCACATTACCAGAGGCACATGTAAGATTTTACTGATTGACTTTATAGTTGGTATTGGTAACTTCTTTCGGTTTAAGTTACTCTCTTAATGTTCTTTTTGAGGTTTGTCCATGAATTATGTTATCATTCATGTGTGTATATAATCGCATTTTCCATTTTTCTTTGCATGCAATTAAAAAAGTCACTAAATAATTTTAGACTATGGATGTAAGTTCTTAATTATCAAGTGCCTGTATAAGGGACGGATAAACATAAATGCACGCGTTCCATACTACGATTCAAATTGTCTCCCTCATTTACGAAATTTGCCTGTTCCTCCTAGATAAAACTATTTTTATGGTGATTATGATTCATAAGCTTTATCAACTAAACATAAAATCATCGTTATTTATGAAGACTTATTTGGAAGCAAATGGATCTTTAATTAAATAAAAAAAAACGTATTATTTCACTTTAGCATTAAAATCAAATGGACCTGAAGTTGTATTTGTTAACGTTTCATCCTGAATAATTATTGTCACTTTTGTTACAAAATATGTTACATCGTTAAAAAATCTTACGTCAGCAGCAGGACGGTAAAATAATAATTCCTCAGTTATGTCTTTATCTAAGTATACCATCAACAGACGTCTACTGTACAAGATGTTTGCAATCATTGAAGACCAAGGCTTTTATTTTCCATTATTATCTATACTGTTTGACATAAGACATATTTTTGAAAGCAAACAGAAACGCACTTCTTAGAACAAAGTTTTCATAAATGATTACAAACACATGCATGTATGCAAGTATTTCATTCACCCATCAATATCTCAAATCAAACTACTGCATTACAATATAATAAACTTCAATGATTTATTTTCAGACGCTCAAAACACGATAAAGCTAAACCGCACGTATGTGATTCTTGTGGGAAATCGTTTGCTTTGAAGTGTGACTTAGAGAGGCATTCGAGAAAGGGGAGAACGAAGGTTTTCTTGCTTAGCCTGTGATTTCAAGGCTGACGACGGATCCTCTTTGGCGGACCATATGACAACACACACACACCGGTGAAAAAGCTCACAAATGTCCACAATGTGATTATATGTACATATTTCGTACCAACTTATCACGCCATATTCGTCTGATGCATAGATAATTTCTATAGCATCATATATCTCAATGTGCCCACATCTTATGATTATGTGATTATGACGTTACACTTTGCTACATATGTTGTAAAGGTAGTAAAGATTCTATTGAGAAGGCGATCATTAGAACTCTTATAAAAACAATAAGTTAACAAATAGTTTCAATGCGGATGAATTAATCAATTATCAATAAAGATGGATGTACGATGTAAGTTTACCTTTTATAAGATTGTTCCTTATAAATCATTGTTGGTTACAATTTCACAAAGAGTCTTGTTTTGTACAGCGATATTTTTTACGATGGTCTGCACTGTACTATGTTAATTTACATTTTACACTATAATGCTGTACAAACGATCTAGATTTAACAAATTTCTTTCACATTGCAGAAAGACAAACTCATAATTAAATAAAGATTAACTTTATGTTCAATTATTATTTACATGTTACAATCATTATAAACATCGTACAAATACTGTCTACATCGTAACAAAGATTGTATACATCATACAAAAACGATATACATCGTACTAAGACTATATCTATCACACTAATTATTTTCAGATGCGTTAAGTCAGTCATCTAGTATCTCTCCATACCACCTTCTCACCTGTAGTGAAAGTACAGGATCAGTTTATTGTGATCTTAATCATAACAATATTTTCGTATTTGATTCACGTCAAAGAAATTCTTTTGGCATGCCAGATTCAGTGTAAAAAAACTGAAACAGTTGATGAGCTGCTTTTTTATGTTTAGGCCTTAGTTTCAGCAATAAATATGCACACCTTCTGCAGAAAAAGTCAAAAGAAAAAAAAAACAAAGAAGAACAAAATGCTGGAGGATTCTGATAACACTGGACTTGAATACTTTCCGAATGTAGATGTACATATCAATGATGAAGTCAGTCATCTTTCATCAAGTAATTTCATTTGGTTCCATAATATATCCCACATAGTTGGACAGTTTTGTACCGTACATAAATCACATAGCATAGAAGTTGACCATTTTAACAATCCAAAATATATACCATCATATGAAAAAATATCAGGGAAACAATCTTATGTATTTGTAAGCTGTAGAAGGTTTCTCTTTGTAGACCAGGTGTTCTGTTTTCCAGAACACAAAAATATCTTGCCACAGAATTATGAAAAAGGAAGTTCATTTTGTTCATTCTGTTAAGCAAAATGAAATGGTCATACATTTCTGCAATATTAAATACAAAATGTAGTTTACATATGGAGAATGTCCCAAGTGAATTAGTTTGTCTAAGCACTATTGAAAATAGACTTATTGCATTAATTGAATTTTTTATGTCTGATATAAAACTCATGGTGGGCAGTTTGCAGAAAAAGGCATAGTCCTGAACTTGCCCAATGGCGTCCAGTGCATTGCTACTCAGTTACCTAGAAACCTGAAAGAATCGAGTCTGGTTACTGTCAATTATATGTATAAATCTCAGCACAATGCGGTTGAACATGATTATTGTGTATCCCCATTTAAAGTTTCAGAAGCTCTTACCCGGCTTTGTCTGAATAACGACCTGTACAAAAACATAATAATCACTCAGTGAAACACTTGTTCTGGATTTCTAGGAAATTAAATAATGGTATTATGTATTTAGAATTTAGTGTTAGTGGATACAAATGCCCTAAACATAGACATACAAAATTATGTAAACAACAACTTCAGAATTAATGTACCTGCAATATCGGAAGCCCCGGTTCATGTGTTTGATTTAGAATCAGGAGAGGAAATGGCATTTCAAAGGCTGTTCCAAATGGAAAATACGGCTTTAATTTCCCAAGAGCTCAATATATCCCTGAATAAATGTATTTCAAATGTAGACTGTATAATGAGCATCCTGTATTCCGTAGAGATATGACTTACATATTGCATGCAGTACTTTCATACAGTATAGCATTACTCAAGTCTGAAACATACATTCACATGAAAATGAGAAAACGGCCAAATTATGAAGAGAAGTTACAGCTAGTGATGTCAGACAAGTATTAGAAAACCCGTCTTTACAAGCAAACGTACATGTTTTTATGAAAAGTATTCGTGGCGCTGTTGCTTATTTTCGTAATCAGTTGTACAACCTGTTGGCTATGTTTGAATTTTTAGGGCCCCTAACACTGTTTATGGCACTCTCTGTAGATGATCTTCATCGGCCAGAATTAGAAATGACATTGCATAATTTGTCCTATGAGGATGCTTTAGTACAAAGTAATTTTATGCAAGAAATGCGCTCAGACCCAATGATGACAGCCGTACATTTTGAAAGACGCTTTAAAATGCTTATAAAATATGTTGTTTTTAGTTCACCGAGGCCATTAGGGAATGTGAAATATCTTTCAAAACAGGCAGTCCTCATATCCACATATTTCTTTGGGTTGTTGGGGTTCCTACTATGCTAAATGCACTAACAATATATATGTTACAGTATATAAATTCCACAATTCATTCGTGTACTCCAGATCATCAGTGTGATAGTGAATTGAACAAATTGGTCACAAAGTTGCAAAAACATAGCCAAACAAGTTACTGCACTAAGTCAAACAAGATATTTACAACTAGATATTTACAACTAAGAATCACGGCCAATCTATCAGACAAGGAGATTGTCAACAACACGATGATCAACAGTTATAATCCTACAGTTCTTAGGCATTGGCTAGCAAACATGGATATTCTGATGATATGCAATGCTGAAGGGACTGCCTACTATGTAAGCAGTTACATATGTAAATCTGAGCCAGATGAATTGAAAAATGTATTAGGTAAACTAATACTTGTGGTGTCCAAAACCCATCCATTCCAAAACGCGAAATTGTATAAAATTGGATTGTGTGTTCTTCGTCATTAAAGGATGAGAAGCGACATACAACTTGAACTTGATTCATACCAGCCGTTCCTTTATCTATTTGAACATTCGCCTACCATGTAAGATATTTAGAACTTTAAAGAATATAAATTAATAAAATAGTTTTCGGAGTTGCAGTATAGTTCTACAGACATATTTCAGACAAATGTATTGACTATTACCACAACAGACCAGTGTCATGAAATGCATTGTACCAGGTTTCGTTTTGCTCCAGGTATCAAAAAATGTCCTGCACCTAAAGCGAATCAAAAACTTCGTCTTGATTGAATATATTTAAACACTTTTGGTGTATGGATGAAAATGTCCCAAGTGTTGCACGATTTCCTGCCTGCTCTGAGTATTATTTTTTTCAATCCTGTTTTTGTTACTTCCTCATAAGACAGACGAAGAACTGCTTAACCCTTATGACTTTAGCTTCTTTTTTTCTGAGCAGGTTGAAAAAAGTATGCGACAGTTAATGCTAGCTGAAATGTTTTGCAATGATAATAACAGAGTGACTCAGTCTATGTCAATATAATCAGACCAGTTCCTGATCATGCCTTTGAGTTAGATGAAACGAATACGGGAAACACATTTCCTGACACATTACAGGGTGAAGATTGCTTCTCTGGTGAATTTAATTTGCACTCTGTCAGTTAGTAATATTTGCTTAAGATTCAGATAATGACTGCAAGTCAGCTTGAAGCTCTAGAGTTTGTGAAGCACAAATTTGATGCAAATGATTTACCATTTTATGTTTGTCAGAAATAAAAGGAAATATTTTGCATTTGGCGGTTGCAGTGTGATATATATAGGGGACCTGGGAAAGGGACATTTGATTTTCAAAATAGTTTTCTGTAGGAGTTATTTGTTCTAATATTTTTAAAACAGAATATAAGACAACAGTCTGACAATGCATTTTTCTCTTTACTTAATCGAGCTAGATTGGGTTTGTTAACACAAAATGACTAGAAAACTTATAGATGAGATTAATGTTTCCACCAGCTGAAGGAAACTGCCATGTTTCCAAACAGAAAAGATGTTCATGATTTCAAAATAAATAAATTGTCAGAAATGACTAGTCCTCAACTAGATATACCTGCTGTGCATTATTTTGCTGAATTTGATGAACATCCGTTTGGTGAAGTAACTTTTGAGTTCATATCTTCTGACAGTCGAGTTGCTGGTGGTCTAGAAAAGTGTTTAGGTATCTGTACTGGAGCAAGAGTTATGCTCATTAGAAATATACATACCCAGCAAGAATTTGTCAATGGGGTGAAGGGGACTGTGTCGTTTATGTATGCTTTCAAACCTCAGTCTTCCACTCCTAGTGAAATACATGCCCCTTTTGACAACTCCAGTGTAGGACAAACCACTTTTACAAAGCCTTCAGCAGATGTTTTACACGATCCTGTTTGTATAACACCCGTGTGCCATGTTTTTGTACTATAGCAGGTTTGTAGTCAGAATGCAGTTTCCATTAGTTTTATCCTGGGCTTGAACTATGCACAAAATGCAAGGTGTATCATTGCAATCTGCTGTGATATATTTGGGCAGCTCTGTCTTTGACGAAGGGATGGTATATGTAGCTTTAAGTAGACTCTGTAGTTTGAATGGATTGAATTTTACTCAGTTTGATCCAACAAAAGTTAAAGCTTATGACTCTATCATAAATGAATACGAGTGACTACTGAAACTTCTGATCATTCCCATTGTGATTCAAATACAGATAAAATCAACCAAATGAAGACACATTTGACAGCCTTAACTCCACTAATTGAAGAATACGGGGAAGCTATTCCACCTGGGGAAATGTAAAGTCAATGAACCATCATTCTAAAACCTTCACATGTCTTTTGGGTAAGTAATTCTCTTATCAAGACCAATACTTATACACTATTCCGACTGAATTATAGCCCTTTTTAGACTTTAAAACATTCTACATCACATTTTTACCAGCAAGTTTTATCATTTGGTGAATTTAATTTTGACTTGATTATCCCCTCCTGTTTAACTAAGAAAATGCCTTGAATATACTATCAAGCACTGAAAATAGCGACAAAGTGACTTTGAATGTGAAAATGGCTTTCTCCTAATAATTTGAGTATCATTTGACCTCAGGCCTTCAAATTTCAGATAATTCTTCACCACATTGACTCAAATTGGTATTTTGGTCACTGGGTCTGATATCAATGCTACCTGATTTTATTAAACATTTTGAAGTAAAATATGGATCATACTTACAATTTACTGTTTATTCAGTAACAATAACTTCATCTTGATCTGCTTTTCTATTTCTACTTAGAAAACTAGTATTTTTTATGTAACTAAACAATTTTTTGAAACACCATTTGAATTATTGATAAGTTCGATGTTGAACCATCAAAGTACATGTAACATACATTGCGTTACTAAAAAATTAAAATGTATACAATGAAATACTTATTACTTCCATTCTTATTCCATAACAGGAGAGCAGTCCTGGTACATCCAGGCAGATTTGGAATTACAAGTTATCAGAAATTCTAAAGAATTACTACACTACAAGAACAACAACTGCAAGTTCCTATCAAAAGCAACGAAGATGCATGTAGTGAGCGTACACAAACTATTGAAAGGATCAGCGATTGTCATTAGGGAAGATTTGACAATCAAAAACGCTAAACTTCTTGAAGCTGTCTTTGAAAAAGAAGAAGTAAGTTAAGTATGGACAGACGAGGGTCGGGTTTAAAGTTGAAAGTGCAAAAACATCACCTGGATACCGAACGGATCACTCTCTTATTTGCTTAACAATTGACTTACTTATGTTTCATACAGAAAATTCATATTAGAAATTTAATAACTCTTTGCTGAAGCATATGTACTATGTATCAGAAATAATAATTTGATTAAAGAGGTGAGGAATAGATATTCGTCTAAAATTAATTTGTGAATCCACCAATTGACCAAATTAATGATAAGTGAATTAATCTTAAATGTGGATGATAAACTATTCTTTGGAACATTATTATTAGAAATAAGAGTTAAAACTATTGCATATTCTTGTTTAAGAAAAAGCAGGAAAATAATCGAGAAGAACAATTGATCAAAGAAATAGCGGCAATGCAAAACTCAAATCTATTAGATAGTCCACTCTTTGAAACAAAATAAACCGGAACTTAAAAATATACGAAATAAGAGATTAGAAGGTAGCCTAATCAGATCACGAGCAAAATGGATTTTAGGGGGAGAAAAACCAACAAGATACTTCTGTAATTTAGGAAATAGAAACTTTACGTCAAAGTTGGTGATCTCTATTTACTCCAAGTCAGGCAGACTTTTGCAAAATCAGGATGAAATACTCAAGGAAATTGAATTACGCTATAGAAAATTATATGCTGAAAATGAATGTGAAACAGTAAACCTTAATAATCGTTTTGAAAATGAACAATAAGAAAATTTTAAGAAAATGAAAAACTCTCATTGGAGGAAAAAAATAACGGATAATAAAATAGCTCAGAATGAAAGTCAAATTACCCATCTCCAGGTAGTTTAGGATTCACAGCAGTCTTTTATGAAGTATTTTGGTCCAAACTTGGTCATTTTTTGTTAGGTCAATTAATTTTACTATAGCAACTGGAGAAATGATTTCTCAAAAACAAGGTATTATTAAATGTATACCTAAAGGAAATATAGATGAATTACTTATAAAACATTGGAGGTCAATTTCCCTATTAAATGTTGCGTATTAGATTGCATCTGCATCAATAGCTAATTGCTTAAAATCTGTCTTAAATAATATTATAAGTGAGGATCAAACTGGCTTTTACCAGATCGTTTTATGGGGAAAATGTAAGATTAATTTATGACATAATACAATATACCAAACAATACCAAATAGCTTCTATGTTACTTCTTATAGATTTCGCAACTGCTTTTGACTCTATTTCTTGATGGAATCAATTGAAAACATTAAAAGAATTAAATTTTCATACTAAAACATCTAGTCTCAATGTAAATACAGATAAGTTGTAGTTTGGATTGGCTCCATGAAATATAGCAACATAATATTATGTCCTGAATTAGGCTTAATTTGGTGGACAGAAAAATTTAAATTACTGGGAATTACGTTTATTTAGATCTTAAACAAATTACAATTACAAATTACGAACCACAAATAGACGAAATTAAAATGCTACCGACGTATCGGCCAAAAAGATTACTTTCTCCAAAATGGTAAAAAAATAGTTGTTAAAACATTGGTATTATTTGAACACTTTAATCAAGCTTTGAAATTACTTGGTTGATGTGTTGTTTTAAAAAGCCAGGAAAATATTTACATTTTGTTAACAGTATATGTCCATTTTACAAATCTTTCTTTAAGTATGGAGCTGATTATTTTAAACACAAGATTGTTAATGTTATGTAGTGTTCTAAAAGACGGGTGTACACAGTGGGTTTGTATACTAGACTAATTTAATATACAGACATACAAGCTTAACAGTATAATATAAAAGGTTCTGGAGGTGGTCTATATCCTAATACACAACAATATTCCCCCCTTTTAGTTTTAATGAAATTGTGTTATTTTATTTCATCTAAAATGTCTATTTTACTCGCTACTAGTAAGCTTTATAAATGAAATTTTTTTTGCCATCATTAATTCACATTAATCTGTCTCAGTATTCATCAACTTGAGATAAAGTTTGATAATGCGGGGAAAATGAGATAATGACAATTCTGTAGAGTAATATGATAGCTCTAGAATCAGTGAAACAAGCCTGTTGTAGATCAACAGCGTATGCATGTTGTCAATCTGAATAACTCTGTGTCAGCATAATTTTTTAAGCAAATGGGGTTTCATTGATGATTCGCAATTACAGTGGCTAGTTTAGATGATCTATGTTTTACAAAATTTCCATAATGAGAATTATTCCCATTACTTCATTAGCTGGGATTATTATGTCCTGTGTATTTAAAACACTATACTAATCCAATACACTGAAACTCGCCATTCATATGTCAGTCTATTTGGAGGTTTCCTATTTCTAAATGGATAATGTCTTTCCTCTGGTAAACTAGAATTTCCAATGTTTTTGGTAATCGTGTCCCCAATGTCCGGTTCAACAATAGTGCAATGATCCTTTACATCCGTTTCAACCATTTGATCCACATATCTTCTCCATTTGTCATCTTCACTTGTTTTAACCTCATAAGTCAAAGGTCCTTGTCTATTCATGACTGTAGCACTGGTCCATTTCTTTACATTTTCACGGTAATCACGCACCATAACGTCTTCTCCATCATCAAACTGACGCATTTTTCGTGTACTTTCTGTCATTTTAAATTGTTTATTTTGTATATTTTCCTGAGTGCAAGGTTTTACAAGATCTAACCTTGATCTTAACTTCCTTCCGATGAACAATTTCGATTTGTTGTGCTGTGCTGTGCATTTTTATATGACAATAGAAAATTTGCAAGTTTTTGGTGTATAGAACCACTTTCATTTTCTGCTGATTTCATAGCACTTTTGAAACTCATTACAATTCTTTCGGCAAGTCCGTTCGTAGATATGTGGTAAACCGCTGATTTTTTTTGAACAAAGCCGTTATTCTTGCCAAAGTTTTTGAATAACTCTGACTTAAATTGTGGGCAATTGTCACTGACAATTTGGTTTGGTACCCCGAATCTTCCACAAAACGTCCTCAAAACGTCAATCGTTTTGGTGGCAGTTGTTGACTTCATGTTCTCAACTTCTGGCCATTTCTACCATAATAAGAAACATGTGCCCGAGGAACGGTCCAGCAAGGTCAATATGTATTCTGTTCATTGGGCTTGATGGTCTTTCCCATGGATGTAAACATGCTTTTTGTGGAGACCTCTGATTTGATTCGCAGCCTTGACACTGTTTTGCCAACTTTTCAACGTCTGCATCTAAACCGGGCCACCACACGTAACTTCTGCTAAGGCTTTTCATTTTTACAATACCTGTATGTCCTTCATGGATCTGTAAAAGAATTCTGTCTCGCAGTTTTTGTGGAATGATGACGCGAATACTCCACATCAGACAACCATTTTCAACTGTTATTTCTTCCATTCGAGAGTAAAAAGCATTAAGCAATTTGTCTCCTGGTTTTTGTTTCCATTCGTGCAACGTATTTTCTAACACTTTTGACAATGTTAGATCTCTGCGCGTTTCTCTCTGAATAATAACTGTGTTACATCCTGTGGCTTCGGTGCATTGACAATTGTGTCAATTTTGTCTTGTGATTTATGTAGACGTTTTTCTAGTCTTGCGCATAGGTTAAATTCAGTCAATCGCTGCAAAACAGCTTCAAGGTACTTGAAATGGTCTTCATCTGAGGAACCCTTGATAACTAGGTCATCGATAATGCAGCTTGTTCCAGGTATTCCTTTCAAAACTTGATCAATTGTTCGCTGCCATATTGCGCTAGCTGGAGCTATGCCAATGATCAGCCTATTGTATTGATACAGCCCTTGCGTGGTATTTATTGTAAGGAACTTTTTGGAGTTTTCTTCTAGCTCTGATTGTTGGCAGGCTGACCTTAAGTCAACTTTCGTGAACCTTTTTCCATGAGCTAAACTCGCAATTATACCCTCTATTTTGGGAAGCGGATACTAGTCTACATTCAGTTGCGGGTTGATTGTTACTTTGTAATCTCCCACTATTCTAATGTTTCCATCATTCTTTACGATGGAAAAAATGTGAGTGGCCCAATCACTGTAGTTTACTTTTGTAAGTATACCCTCGGCTTCCAGGCGATCAAGGTCTTTGTCTACTTTTGGTCGTAATGCGTACGGCACGGATCTTGGTTTGCAGAAATTTGGAACTGCATTTTCTTTCACAGACAGAGTTGCTGTCATTCCAGTCACAAGTCCAATTTCTGTATTAAAAACATGCCTGTATTTGGTTACCAAGTCCATTGCTAGTTTCTTTGGAGGTATGGTATATCTGACTGTATATACTGACCTCCAGTCAATTTGGATGTGCTTCAGCCAAGGTCTTCCAAATAACGATGAATAATTTTTCTTCACAACATATCAAATCTAAATTGTGCGTCAGGGCCTCATTTGAATTGCTTTTAACGTTCACATGAAGAATATCAGCTGGCTTAATTAACTCTCCGGAGAATGTCCTGAGAATAGTATTTGTCTTTGATAAAGGTTTATCAAAGAATAATTGTTGATAAGCCCTAAGTGGTATAACTGATATTGCTGACCCTGTGTCAAGCTCCATTTTCAGCTGTTTGCCGTTAACTATGGGCGAGAACGTGATGTTTTCACTGTTATTTCCCTGATTTATGTTCAGTGTAAGCACATTGTTAATATCCGCGTAATTGGTTCCCCTGACTTTTGTGTGTTTCCCACTAGCCTGGCTACTGCTTTTCTTTGCTAAGCATGCAATTTTAATATGCCCTGTCTTGTGACAATAGTTACACACAGCATTTTTGAAGAAACAGTCCTGTGGTAAATGATTTGACTTTTCACAGCGGTAGCAATTCCTGTTTTTCTGCGATTTTGGTTCCTTTTTCACAGCCTTTTGTCCCCCTTTTTTGCACTTTGTTTACTGTTTGCTTTGAATGGGCAGCACTGTGCAGCTCTTCTGCATCCTAGGCTACATTTTCCATTGTAATTGCAATATCGTATGCTTTATCAAGTGTGAGATCTTTAGTTGATAACAGCTTTTTCTGATTTGCCTCAGATCTTATTCCACAAACTAACTTGTCTCTTAATGTGTCATTTAGATTGGTGCCAAAGTCACAATGTTCTGATAAGCGTCTTTATTCTGCTAAATAAACATGAATCTGCTCACCTTCATTGTGATCTCTGTTCATGAAGCGAAATCTTTCTGCAATAACCAGTGGTTTGGAGTAAAAATAAGTCTAATAAATCCTGCAGAGGTTTTAAAGCCGGGTTATCTGGTGTTGTTAAATTCCTTAATAAGCTGTAAGTTTTTACACCAATCAAACTTAGGAATGCTGCTGCAACCAGTCTTTCATCTGGAATTCGATTCGCCTTGAAAAACATTCACCACACGCTTACTGTAACTTTTCCATGTCTCGTTCAATTCTGAAAATTCTCCAACATTTCCAATTGCAGAAGTAGACATTTTAGTAAAATGAATCTAGTATTATTTCTCTTCGCCAGATTGTTAGGTAGTGGTCTAAAAGACAAGTGTACACAGTGGGTTTCTATACTAGACTAATTTAATATACAGATATACAAGCTTAACGATATAATATAAGAGGTTCTGGAGGTGGTTTATTTCCTAATACACAACAGCTAATATTGAATATTCCCAATGCAAAATGTTTGGACTAGCTATGTCTGTTTATGTGAATTCTACACTGTAACATCCTGGCATGAATTTTTGTCCCTACCAGTTTGGCATAATGTTAACTTAAAAATCGCAGGTAAACCATTCTTTGGTAAATCTACCTTAATACAGGAATATTCCCAAAAAATGACTTTATGAAAAATAATGGCTCCTTTTACACATACGAGGAATTTCTACATATAAATTCGATAATAACAATTTTTTTACAATGTTTAAACAATATTTAAACATGATACATTCATTTCGTATACACTGAGATTCAGTACTAATAGTACACAAAGGGACAAATGAATCCAATCCTAATCAACCTATGATAGGGGGTGTGGACCATTTTATGACGTTTAAGTACATTTTGCAACTCTCACCAAGAAATTCATTTGTTTGATGATTGTGAAATTACTCAGACATTCTGGCAAAATTTAAGTAGATGTGTTACCAGAAAATGCACTAATTGATGCAAATTAGACAAAACTTGATTTATTTTTAGGTAATTGAAATATTAAAACTGTCATAAATAAAATACTTCTTATTGCAAAATACCATATATATCAATGTAAATTGAACTCCTCTTTTATTCCAAATATTGAAGCAGTTGAAAAACAAATTATTCTTTACGATAAAATCGAAAGCTTTAATGCCTTGAAAGCATTTAGTTTTCAAAAATTTAAAAACTTATGGGCTCCTTTGGCAGCTGTCACACAGATACAGGACAGGTGATATATACACACGTTCATAAATTAGCAAAGATGATGTTTTTGTTCTTCTCATCTCTCTATCTTTCTCAAAGTTCTTGTCAAATCAGCTCAAAATGATTAAGTAACCACCCACTCAATGATTTTGGCCTTTCTATAGCGATTTTTATTTTTCAAAAAAGATTAGGTTAAGTACAGACATTCAGTAACATCCCGCAATCAAAAGTAAATACAAGTGCGAGTATATATAACCATTGTTCAGGACTTGTTCCTGTCAATCAGTGTTACATGTCTCTTTTTTGATATCAAATAGTTGAACATTTTGATTTCATTCACCCACCATAGGTTAAGCATATTTATTTTGCTTGTCTTTTTGAAGATGTTGCTATTACCTATTTCGACACAACTTAAGATGAAAAAGTTAAATTAATGATTACATTTTCTAATCCACTTTCATTACAATCTCTGTACAGTTGATTATTACCTGAGTTGGTGATAACTAAGAGGACACTACATGAAAGGCCACAAAAAAATAACCAAAGTCAAATATGAAACGATCCATAAAATAACAAAAAAAATATTATTTTCATAAATCTTTGTGCCAATTTTAAGCAAAATTACCCTTGTAGTATTTGTATTGTCCAATTTTATTTTGATTAAGTTTGTTCATCACCAAATTTAAATTTTATTGCATTTTAGAAGAAAAGCATCATATAGTGGCAACACTGGCACAGTGTCTTCCTTTGTTGAGTGATCAGTCTCTTGAAATTTCATACATTACTGCTTAGTTAAATCAATGCACCAAAGTGTTTTAGTTACTGCCCCCCTGTCAAATTTTGACTTCTTTTCCACATGGTAATGTTATCCTCATTGTTCCTTACTCTTATTAAAGCTACAAAACATTTCTTTTTTATGTTTGCTTCCTGTGCATTTATAAGGAGCAGATTTTGCTTTAAAATATGAATATTTTCAGTGACTGATTTAAAACTACCAATTAAAACTCTGTTTAGATGTTAAACTTATGAATTTACTTGAAACATAAACTTTATTTAATTTAATGATCAACAATAAATAACATGTTATAACATATTATGTTCTTTCACTTTTTATTCTCTAGCTTTATTACAGTCTACATACAACTGTGTTATATTACCTTACAATGTGATGTTGCTATATTTCTAACAATTAAAACTGTTATTTGTGTATTCATGTGGAAGTGGATCTCTTTCAAGGAGTATTTATAGCTGAATTGGTAGACTGTCATCACAGTAAAATGAACATCCAATATTCAAATTCTGTTTGAATCTGCACAATTTTTCAATGACTGTTAATTTTGGTGGCTTGTCCTGGACCTATATATCTCATCCTTTTCTAGGCAATGTTTATATGCTATAATGTTCATCAGAATACAAGTTTGTGCTAGACAATTCCCAGCAAATAAGAAGGAAGCTGTGTGTCAGTTTTCATCCCAGGCAATATCAATACCTCATTATATATATATAGCTGAATCTCTGAGGTTGGACATTTTTTCCCAGGACTATCACAACAGTAATTTTGGAAGCTTTGATATTATTACATTTTATATAAAATAGATCAGCATTTTATTCCCCCATTTAGAGCAAAAAATATTGTTTCATACTTGCAAATGGCTATATTAAAACAGTATATTTAAGTTGTTATCTTATGTTTATTTAATTTCTTTGTGCAGTTTTTACCAGATGTTGAGAGCATTGACAGTTTTGAAACAAATGATCCAGACTTCATCACTGATGCAGTAGACAGTTTAGAATACATGACTTCACTGATTTTTATGATGTAGATGTGTACAACTGTTAAGGAAAGAAAGGTATCTTAGCAGTTGTTTTTTATTCAAACATCAGACTTTACCTCGTATAAACAGTCTTTTTTTGTTTTATGTGACTTATTGTCACCGGGGTTTAATGCCTTTTTCAACAAATTTTCAGGTACATATGTCGAACGGTTCACCTAACCAGTTTTCCTGGACTGTATTATAACCAGTACTAACTAACCCTTCCACAAGGAGCAGGCAACTTCTCCACATATGGAGTAAAATTGGCATGAAGTTCACTGGTCTATCAGCCAAGCCACTGACGCCTAAAATGATTTAGATAATCATTTTAAATGGTTGAATTTGACTAAACCTCTTAATGGTTACATATTTTCAGGTAACATTTTTTATCATTTGTCTATTTTTAAAGTTTACTACTCTGTAAACAAAACCTTTTTTTATGATATGAACAATTTTACTTTTATTTTAGCCATTCTGCAATCTGGGGTTTAGTGCCTTTATACTTCTTACATTTATAGAAAATATTTTCCTGCATCTAAAAATGATTATGTTCATCAAGGTCAAAATGCCAAGCTAATATATGTGCAAAATCCTATAATTTCTTCCTTTTGTAACTCCAACCCAATGTCAGAGATGAAGGTCACAATTCATAAAAATAAAATACTGCATTATGACTCACTCAAACAAGAATGAAATAGAAAGCTTTAACATGTTGATGGCCATGTTAGAGTGCTTGTCATGAACTGCTGCATTCTTCAGTTTTGTTTTTTAGTAAATTTGTTCTTTGATTACAGGATGGAATCAGAAGAAGTTTGTAAATAACCATTGCCCAACCTGCTTATCAGCAAACAATGCAGAAGAAACTTGCCAAGTAGTGTTCAATTTCAAGAAAGGAAGTGAGCATAGCAATAAAACAACTGTATTTGAACAAAACCTGGAAAGAATGATCAAACAACAAATTGCAAAAAATCACAAAAGAAGATCTCATGCACTTGTTCATAACAAAATTACCCAAAGCAGGAGTTTCAAACTCAAACAATTTCTTCAACTATCAGTGAAGGAATGTTTTGCCTTAAATAAGAGAATTTTAAGTGACACCGCCAAAATAATCATATATTTGCTAAACTTTGTTTATAGCAGCCTAGTCATTACAGAAAAACAAGTTAAATTTTGCTTAGTTTAAATAGCATAATTTTGCTGATGCCAAATAAAAATTCTGTGTTCATGGAAATAATCTCAAAAAGGTAATATGTCTTCATTTTCTGTAAAACTGTCAAAAGCAAAATATTTAAATGTTTATAAACTTACAAAATACATACTGCATGCAAAGGTTATAACTACTTCAGTGTTTTACTTTGATTATTGCCCTTGAAAATGTTGACTCTTCCTTTTTGGTTTAAGTTTCTGTGGTTATTATAAAATACTAAATTTAAAACTTTGAAACTTAGTTTTTCATAATTAAGTTATTGAAATTGATACTATTGTAATGCCTTTCTGCTGTCTGCATGATTTTTATGATAGTATGTACCCCAGTAAGAGAAAAATATTGTTACTTGATTTTTGTATTTAATGCTTGATTCATTTAACCTATAACAGTTTTGTTTAATTTATGTCAAAGTTCAATTTCTGTTCTTATAAGCAAACATTTTTAAGATTTTTAAGACAATTCAAGTGAGTTTTCTATCAGAAAATATAATAGACAATTTCCCAATGCAAAGTCCTGATGCTTATGTCCATAGAACTTTAAAAATCATTTTGCTAACCTAACCACAAAAGCAGATATTAAATGCAAAAGTTTAGATTTACTTCAAATATTTGCTTATCCTGAAATTTTACTGACTGCAAATGGTGTAAACTTACCAATATATATATTATGAAAAAATATTTTTCCCTACAAATTTTAAGACCTTTAAAATTATTTACAAGTTATTTCCACTCATATAAATGCTTAAATCTAGTATACATTCACTTTCTTACTTCTTTTTACTTATGTAAATAATCATCAGCAAAATGCATGTTTTTACACTTACTGCATTTAGGATGTTTCTACTGTCAGGAAGAAGAGTTAGAATTATGTTTTGTAGTCCAAGTATCGTACTATGAATCAACCAAACCATTGTTTGTTAACTTCTGTTGATGTTTTTTATGTGCAATTAGAATAACTTTATTGACTTATCTTTTTACATGTTTTGTACTGTTTTCTAGTTAAAAGTTGCATAGTTTTAAATATTGTGTTCTTCTATTGTTTATATATTTTTCATTTTTATAATGTTAATTTTTCTTATTACTAATTTTGTCTTATATATGTACTGTAAGATCCAGTCTATATATATTTATCTAAAACTATCAGCAAACATTTGATAACCATTACCATCGTAACTAACCTGCAGTTGTAAACCAAAGAGTAGTGTAAACAGATGCCACAAGCATTGTTCCCTGAAGATCTCTTTTATGGCAAATTTCAGTTAGATCATCAAAACTTTCAGTTATTTCTTCAATTATTGTGTTCAGAACATCACTGTTATTTCACTGTTGCCTTAAATGTGTGATCCTTGTGTATCCAGAATTTCATCCGAATCTATGCAACATTATTTTCACTGTTGCTTATTCATAGTCCGTGATCATTAGAAATATGTAGCTTGCCAAATTGAACTAGTATCTATTTACCTATTTTTAATACTGAAGACGGGTTTAGCTACTCAATGTGAAAAATAGAAATCAAAATTTAAAAAAGCATGCATAATGGACAGCAAATTCACTTTGTAATCTTTTATTTGCTACATTATTTTCACTGTCTAATCACTTAACTGACTTTTGTTATTTTACTATATGACTATGTACATATCTGTTTCATTGTTATTCTTGTTTCATAGTATTTTGTGAAGTTTTTGTAAAATTAACAGGCATTCTTCTGAAGAAATGTTTATCCATACAGTTAGTTGCAATGAAAAAATCCCATAAACAATTATTAAAAAAAGTCTTTACTCCAGTTTTGGTATGAAATGACAATCATATGAATTTAACATGTATCTACTTCTAAACATATACAGCCAAGATGTCAGTTTTGTCTGTTTAAAAAAATAACTGTAAAAAAAATCTTGGGAATTACCCACAGATTGAGCCAATGACCCATACAACTTGCACTAGTCTTGTATCTGCGCACTTAGAAATCTAATGCACTTATTTATTATAAGGAAATAATTTCCAATTAAAATGGGATAAAATCGCACAAATTTGCAAATACACTTTTTTGCCATTTTCTTTATTCTCAAGCTCGACTTTTTTAAAAGAAAGAGTTGAGGTATTGCTCTAGTTATGTTGTTGTTACCTTGCCGTTGCCATGGCTACCCGAAAACTATAACATTGATCATAATTTTGTTTTATTTCTTAATAAGTTGTGTTCGTACATTGAAACAACATTGAACAAAACAAATATGTTGAATGAATTATGTATGACCTCTAGATTGAAATGACTTTGGTTGTCAATTTTATTTACTTTTGCTAATATTGACGTAAATGTTATTAATGAAGAAAATTTGATTCAGACTTAAAAAACTCATATGACAATCTGATATGTTGAAATGTTTATCTATAAACTTTACCTTCAAATGACATGTAACTGGCAGTTTATGTTGCACTATATAGTTTTTATAACAGTTTACCTAGACTGTGACCTTTTTACCTACTTTCTAGTTCTTTGAATTGTTTATTTAAAAAAAAGTACAACATATATTTGCCTCAATATATAGACGGGTTAAATAAACTTGCATTCCTGAAACATAATTATAGTTCGATGGCTAACTCTAGTTACTTTCTATTGCATCATCCAAGATTTCCTAGCCAATTGACTTCTCCACTTAATACGTAACCCGGTCGAAGCTGCGGTCCAGTGGTTACGGTGCTGAACTTGTAACCCGGAGGACTGGGTTCAAATCCCGGTCGCGGCAGGTCATACCTTTCTATGAAAATTTGACAAAAAAGTCAATTTTTCTCCATATGAAGAGAAGTTGCCTGCTCCTTGTGGAAGGGTTAGTTAGTACTGGTTAGATTACAGTCCACGAAAACTGGTTAGGTGAACCGGTCGCCGTACATAACTAAAAAATCGTTGAAAAACGGCGTCAAATCCCAGTGACGATAAGTCACATAAAAACAAAGCATAATATGTAGCCCAAGCACTGTTATGCATTTGTCCACTCTATAACTTCCAATGTAGATTAAGATAGTTGCTACAATATGATTCTGAATAAGTTGATTTTGCGGTTGTTTAATCATTTGCTTTGGAAAAAATAGCACCTGAGCATATTAGTCAGTCTACACCGTCGTCCGTCGCCCACGCCTAGGGGTTGTTGGCACTCTAGTGGTCACACTTTTCAGAGAATCTTCATCAGACCTGGTCAGGATGTTCGTCTCAATGATATCTTGAACAAGATCGAACATGGGTCAAAAATTAGATCACTAGGTCAAAGCAAATTTTCTTAATGATATCTTGCTTAGGTTTGAACATGGGTCATCTGGGGCAAAAAAACTAGGCCATCGGGTCAAATGATTGAAAAACTTGTTAACCCTCTAGAGGATACATTTTGATTGGATATTTGTTAAGTGTGTCAAAATGTTTGTCTTCATGATGTATTGGACAGGTTCGAACATGGATCATGCGGGGTCACAAACTAGGTCAATAAGTCAAATCTCTTGTTAACCTTCTAAAAGTTACAGTTTTCATTGGATCTTCCCCAAACTTATTAATGATATCGTGAAGGGTCTGAACTCATGTTAAAAACTAGGTCACTAGGTCAACTCACAGGAAAACCGTAGATGTTGCAATCTTAGCTCAGGTGAGCGACAAATCTTGGCCCTCTTGTTTTACATACTATTAAGCAGATTTTCATGAAACCTAAAGTTACCAAAATAATTTGTAAAGATAATAAATTATTAGGTACACTGAATAAGATGGTCTTAAAATTCATAAAAATGACCTTTACCCAAATAAACCCTCATTGGTAATAGGAAAAAAAGTCAAAACGGCCCCCGCTTGCGGTGGCTCTTGTTTTCTAGATGATGCTGCAGAAGATATCATGTGAACATTTTTCTCATTTAGGATACACAATATTATCAATATTCGTTTAAACGTTCATGAATGTACATGTATATCAGTGTAGATAATAAAACCCAAACACAAATTTCTGTGTTTCCTTTGTAAGTTTATTCCAGAAACAACTAATGTAAATTTTTATTAACCAGGTTTTCCATAGGAAAGTTTGGTTATTAGAATGCCGCATGTTAGCAACGTGCAGATGGACGAGCGGGCGGCAGGCATCAATAATTGGTATCCGCTCAGTAACTGTCGTTTTAAATGACAGATTCTCACCAAATGTTATATATAGTATACTTACATAAAGACCTACTTTTGGATTGTATTTGGTGGTTATAGGTCAAAGGTCAAGGTCACTGTTACACAGATGTTTAATTTTTACACATGTAATTTTCTGCGCGCAACTTCTCGTACATATCTCTAGGGCTTTCAACAAAACTCACAGAACTGTTGTCACTAAGTACCCCAGCATATGTTGTTGGTGTTTTAATCGTTTTGAGCGAAATTAATGACCCTTTGTGTATTTTGCACACATGTATAAAAAAATACTCACACAACTCCGACATTTCTCAAAAGATTTCAATCCAACTTTCATACAACTATTGTCATCAAGTGACCCAACTCATGTTGTCAGGTTTTGTGATTTGATTACTTTTGGCGGATTTATGGCCCTTTGTTTATTTCGCATATATGCAATTTTATGGCTACATTAGAACTATTGTCATCAAGTGATCCAGTGTACATTATTGGGGTTTTGTGATTTAATCTTTTTTGAAACAATCATGGCCCTTTGTTTAATTTGCCAGTACGAGCTTTTAAAATCAAACTTGCATGACATAGGCAAAATGTTTCCACCCTTTAACTTAAGATGGGAATAGATTAAGCATCTGGAGAAGGAAAACCTGTTTTTGACAGTCTCTGCAAATTCTTGTTTACATCTGAAACAACAGTCTGTCCTCCCTTTCCATTGAAACAACATGTGTTATACAATTCCTTTGCAGCCACTTTACGCTTGCGTAAAACCTCGCTTGTAACAATATTATGTGTATTTTAAAAAAATATCTGCTTGAGAATATTTCTTCTACTATAATAAGATTGAATACATTGCAGAAAAATGCCTTGTCATTTATTTGTAAACATATGTGAAAATTAGACAGATTATCACATGCTTTGCATGATAACTAAAGAAATTAGGTTTGAATAAAATGAACTATGATACCATGACAACCTAGTGAATACTGCAATAAAAACGTCGATTTTATTTTTTTATCTCATCTATTACAAGAACATATACATTTTATACAATCAATAGCAAACAATTCTTATTGTCGTCATGGTAATAGTTTCGATAATAATATTATAAAGAGTCACGTTTTCTTCAATTGTGGTGGGCGGCAAATATTTTTGTATATTTTTTTATTGATTAATTTTCAAAGTGCATTTTACAAGATGTAGCCATTATATTGCCAGCATCTACAGATATATGTCTTACCTAACAAATGAGACCATAACCAGGCCTTTACGGCATCCATGATGATCACAGGATGCAATGTATGGAAGTCAGGGAGAGTAATTTTGCCAAATTCAGAAATTAGAGATTACGCGTACAGTTCGAGCTTCTATGACCTAGCTTATACTCATATGATACATGGTCGTGTAGGTACGGGCCTTAGCAATTATGGTTCATGGCATGTCTAAGAATGTCGATCTTATTTGCAAAATCTCAATATTTAGCCATTTTTTCATTATGTACCTTCAAGATAATGTTTATATTGGTATGGATCTTTGCTATCGTTTAAGACATTATTCAGGCTGCTTGGATATCCCTGGAGGTTACAGCGTGTCTTAGAAATTTACAAAAAAAACAATTTTGACATAGACTAAATTACTATTTTGAAAGTACGTCAGCAGTTTTTGAGCCAGTTCGAGCCCCAGAGACTTGGCGCATACCCATTTGACATATGGTCGTGAAGGTAAGGGGCGTGGCTACCGTTTGAGATTATTTTTAAGTAGCTGGGATACCCGTATGGGTCACAGTATGTATAAAACTGTTTAAAAGAAGATGTCGAACATATAAAACATCACTATTTTGAAAGTTTGTCAATGTCAATTGTTATCGAGTCGGATCAAGACCTTAGGATCTGGTGCATACCCCTATGATACACAATATTGTATGTGCGGGTACTGTCTATCAATTAAACATATATTTGAGTACCTGGGTCTCATGGCATGTTTAAGAATGTTCACAAAGACACTGACACTGAAGTATGATTATTTAGAAGGATTGTGAGTGGTTTTGAAGCCGGTTTCAGCCCAAGGGACCTGGCGTATAGCCATATAATACGTGGTCATATTGGTACGTTTCCTGGTCATCGTTGCTATCGTTTGAAGCCATATTCAAATCGATTTGGTGCCCATGTGGGTGATAAAATGTGTAAGCAGATGCGCGTAGAGGGTTTTTCTGTATATACAATGTAATATGAGAAAATGCAGGTTTGTGGGAGGTTTTAAAGCTCGTTCGGGTGGACGAACAGTGCTAGAGATTATATTTGGTAGGTTAATAAAGCTTATGTGAATAGCTATCGAACAAGGTATGATACATGTTTACATAGGTATAATTAATGAAGTTTAGATGGCTGAGATTTAATATAAATTGGTGCATTTGTGAATGATTTGAGGATTGTGAATTAGTTTTACGAGGCGTACGGACGCAAACAACACCTAATGTAAATGGGCACCTTTTAAGGAGTAAAATATGTGTTTGTGAGTACACATAATGAAAGTATGATAAAATAATAGAGGAAATGTGCAATATTTCGGCGGAAAATGGTTCCTTTAGTATAATTTTTGCGTCGTACGGACGGACGAACAGCGGTAGAATGGTTAATTTTGTATGACGATGAGTGTATTTTGAGTATGTATGTGAGATCGTGAGATATATACGAATATGTATATGAGTATTTTTAAAGTTGTATTAGTAATATTAGGTTTCGCTTTGTGTATTTTAGTGGTATAAGTTTGAGGCTTGATGTTTAAAGTTTGTTGGTTTGTCGTCGAATTCTTGTAGACAACGGGCAATATACAAAAATTTGATTTTGATTTCTTAATTCTAAGTAATTTGAGATGCAGTTGAAATGGTGAAAAAAAAACAGAAAAAAGTGTTTGTATGGCGTAAACATGAAGTATGTATTAATAATATGAAGCGGGAAGTCTGTTTGCATGAATGAATGAAAATATTAGATATTAACTAATTTTGAATGAGTTAAAATGTATGACTTGTGTGTTTTTAAGTTGGTAGGATTTTTCCGACGGAGTCGTCGTAGGCTAAGAAAAAATGTTTGTATTTTTTTGTAAAACTTCAGTGGAAGGTATGATATAAAAAAAATTTGAAGCGAATATGTTTGGTGAAATTATTTTAGAGCGGATTAAATTTGGTGAAAATACAATGTATATGAAAAATGGGTGATTTTGTGCAACTTTGGTGCTTGTAGCCAGTCTAAGTAGCGTACGGACGGACAAAAGTGATGAAAATTATGAAATTTCTGTTGTTGAATGTTGTTGAAATAAATACAATGATGTAAAATATTCGGCTTAATTATGGTAAATATTGCGTAAATTGAGTGAAAATTGTTGTATTTGGTGTGTTTTATTGGGTTGGGATGGACACCCAAGTAGGAGTCGTTGCGGCCTGAGAGTTTGGTTGTAAAAAAGAATTTTAAATGATTTTTAGTCGTATTTAGATTGCTGTTTGCATGTCTTATTGGTGTATTTTGTGTGTTTTGGTGTTCTTTTGTGTTAAAAAAGGGAATGTTTGGATTTGGACAAAATTTTAGTTTCAGATGCGACCCTTTTGATGTCCGTAGCTCGGTGATTATAGGGTGTAAAATGTTGCGGTTTGTTTTATTTCGTTGAACTGAATGGGTCGAATTAAAAAATCGAGAACCTGTTGGAAATATTTGATGAAAATTATTTTCTCAAATGTTTTCAGGGACAATATCATCATTTTTCCAGAGGGGTCGGAAAAAATTGAAAATCGGGACTTAAACCTGAGCAGTGGTGGAAACTATATAAGTGGGAGTTGCGTGTGAACGATGGGTGTCTTTTAAGACCTGTGGTTTTATAAATGCGTCAGATGAGTAGACTTGTGTTGGGGTAAGGTAATATTTTGGAGAAGGTGTTATTTCTTTTAGGAATCCAATTCTTATACATGCCAGCAGTCAACAACATTATCCTCTTGACCAACGTCAAGTAAAAAAAATAAAATATTGCGAATAAAATTTGCCTGTAACGGCCTCATTGTCAAATTTACCAGTTTCATAATAAGTATTCTGTCGGAGAAGTTCGTCATTTTGGAATAACAGTTTTAAAAACGAACCTTTGACAACTAGCATCTGATTATTTAAAACACCCAAATTTGTTCCAAATGTATCATTCTGATCACCACAGTTTTACAGTAGTAGATCAGCATCTACAGTCTGTGGTTTCAAAAGCTTTAGAGAGACACTGTTGAACACGTGCTTGCAAAAATATTGGGCACGCCACAGAAACAATATATATTTATTTTTTTCTGTTGATTGATTTAAATTGTGGAATACAATCTTCATTTATTTAACTGTGTCACTGGTACATATGTCACTGGTACTTGTGTCACTGGTACTTATGTCACTGGTACTTATGTCACTGGTACTTGTGTCACTGATACTTATGTCACTGGTACTTATGTCACTGGTACTTGTGTCATTGATACTTATGTCACTGGTACATATGTCACTGGTACTTGTGTCATTGATACTTATGTCACTGATACTTATGTCACTGGTACTTGTGTCATTGATACTTATGTCACTGGTACATATGTCACTGATACATATGTCACTGGTACTTGTGTCACTGGTACATATGTCACTGATACTTATGTCACTGGTACTTGTGTCACTGGTACTTCTGGTACTTATGTCACTGGTACATATGTCACTGGTACATATGTCATTGATACTTATGTCACTGGTACATGTGTCACTGATACTTATGTCACTGATACTTATGTCACTGGTACTTGTGTCACTGGTACTTCTGGTACTTATGTCACTGGTACATATGTCACTGGTACATATGTCATTGATACTTATGTCACTGGTACATGTGTCACTGATACTTATGTCACTGATACTTATGTCACTGGTACTTGTGTCACTGGTACTTCTGGTACATATGTCACTGGTACATATGTCACTGATACTTATGTCACTGATACTTATGTCACTGATACTTGTGTCACTGGTACTTCTGGTACTTATGTCACTGGTACATATGTCACTGGTACATATGTCACTGATACTTATGTCACTGGTACATATGTCACTGGTACATATGTCACTGATACTTATGTCACTGATAATTATGTCACTGATACATAGGTATGAAGTTATTGTTTAATTCTTGTTGATATTTCATATTCCTGTCGGAGAGGGAAAAAGCTGACCGAAGTTTTGCTCTGGTTATTATGAAAAAACCTAAAAGGTTTTACAGTAAGAGAAACAGCTGACCGAAGTTTTGCTTTGGTTATTATGAAAAAACCTAAAAGGTTTTACAGTAAGAAAATCACCTAACGACCATCTCAATGTTATGACCATCACCATAGCGACCACATATTTCGGTGTTCAATATTGTCTCTGCATTTCAATTTGATCATGACTTTAAATCAGAGGTGTTCTGAGGCAGTGCGCTTGGTACGAAAGTCTGTCAGACCTGTGTCAAAAATATTGATGAGGTCAGGTGATTGAAGACTTACTGGCTCTTCGCTTACAGTGCTCCGCAATTATTTGATATATTATTTATGCACTAATTCTATGTTTTTGTGCCAATCTTTAATGGAATGAAAGCATAAACAGACATATAATTATTCTTTTTGGTTTTTTTTGGAAATCGCAAAATTTGAAAAAACTTCTCAGGAACTATACATATACGGTACATGCCTTTCTCAAGCCCGTAGACTTTACAACCAAACATTTGACGAAAATAATGTGGCCTACCTAGACAAGTTGTATGTTCAACTTACAGTATTCAGTCTGCAGCAAGATCATATAGCAATTAACTTTACAATACTGATCTTCTACTCCAATATAGTCAAATTAAAATAAGACCGTCAAAATATTGCATATATATTGATTTTATGCGACAAGCTAAAATATAGACACGCATTAAAATAATGATAGTTTAATTATCATTATATATTGTTAAAAAATTATTGCCGTCTACGTCTCAAGAAAGTTATTTTGTTAAAGATAATGAATGCTCGTCCATATGACATTCATTTGGAGGCGAGTGTAAACAAGCACCATTATCACTTGAAACATAAACAATTTTTGCTGTTGTTCGTTCTTTGCTGTTTTGGCTTCCTTGCAAAGTTTTTTTTTTTTAATTTCACTTGATTACTGGAAACTTGCTTTGCAATTCGCTTGAAATTTATTAAGAATTTTTCACGTGCGTTAGTGATTTCAGTTAATTTTAAAGCGTTCAAAATGTCTTATTATGTAATGTTGTGTACAACTAATTACTTAATCATGTATTATTTGTATAATCTTTGTATTTCAGTGAAACTATTGTTATATGTCATTATTTCATCTACAATAACGAACAATAAACATATTGCATCAGAAACTCTTACCACGTGACTGCTTGTTTATGCAGTATCCAGCTGACACCTCACCAACAGTGACCAACACAATTTTTAAAGCAAAAATCGCTCTAGTAACATCTACACCAATCTTTAAAATAAACAAACTGTCTTACATCGAAAATTTGCATGTACAGTGTAACCTCTGAATACCGGACTCTGTCCGGACCAGATCAAAAGTCCGGTTTTCAGAGAGTTCCGGTATTCGGAGACGTTTTCAATAGATCAGTGATATTTGTATATGTGTGTGTGTGTTACATTGAAAGTGTATATAGTAATTGTAATGAATATTATGTATAATATTCAGTCGTTAGTGTTTTGCATACTCATCAAAATGCTTTACATTTTAAAATATATCTGATTAAGAGCACTAAGATGTAAATAATCTTAAAATTCTCGACAAGATTGATACCAATGATTGCTTATTATTCCACGCTTTAGCTATTATTACACATGACCACTCAATGTAAACAATAGATACTTGACGTTTATTAATGGGGGTGGGGCAAAAATCATGTTGTTTCAATAATAATGTGGAGCCTCCACGAAATTTTGACACTTTGAATTCCGATATTCGGAACAAAAAAAAAGAACAGTACAATGTCTGTAGTGGGGAAAGATCGTCCAGTTTCCGGAATTTAAAGAGTACGGTATTTAGAGAGTACGGCATTCAGAGAATGTTTTACAAAGGACTATACAGAGAGAAAATCGGGACTTTGAAAACCGTTCGATTTTCAGAGAGTTCCGTTATGAAGATGTTAAATTGTATTTCCAGGTATCCGCGATTAATTGTCGCATACGGTGTTGTTTTCGTTTTAATACCTTTATATATTCGATTTTATTACATTGTGGGTGAAGAGAAACGATAAAATACGTTTCTAAATAGGAAATTAAAGTCAATTAAATAGTTAATACTCTTCGTTGTTTTACACCTGGTGAAATATCCGTTCAAGATATTCACGAAATGTAGTAAATTGTATCTAATTTTAAAATAATTCTGTCAAATGCAATATTAGAGAATGGAAATGACAGTAATTGCTTATATATATATTCAAAATACAAGATTAAAATTCTTACTCGTGTAGGAGAAGAATGCCTCTCAATTTTCTCTGTGAAACGTCACCATCTACGGCTCTTATTTAGTCATTTTGATTATGGTTCTTCAATTTGGTGTAACAGCTAGAATCGAGAACTTAAACACAAGCTGCAGATGACTCAGAATAAAATTGTAAGATGTGCGTTACGTATGGATCGTCTGGATCCAAGAGTTCACATTGGTCAGAGCCACTTTGTCAAGCTGACTGTTCGTTTTCATAGAACATTGCCACAAGTTTTTGATGCCGTTTTTCAACAATTATTCAGTTTATATACGGCGACCGGTTCATCCAACCAGTTTTCTTGGATTGTATACTTACCAGTACTAACTTACCCTTCATCAAGGAGCCGGCAACTTTTCCACATATGGAGGGAAGTCGACATTTTTGTCAAATTTTCATAGAAGGGTATGACCTGCCGCGACAGGGATTTGAACCCGGATCGCCGGGTTACAAATTCAACGCATTAACCACTAAAAAAACTTGAATATCATAAGCGAGCGTAGCTAGCGGAACAAACCACACCCCGCGACCACTGTAAAATACTTTGGCTTGTGTTAAGAACAATATTTCCCGATTCACCAACTTTTCAGGCATTAATACCATTTTGTGTATTAATTACCGTGTCTTATAATACTTTTCGATACAGTCTACGGACTCTCAGAGGGCAAGGCTGTTATTGTTTGTATAGATCTGGTAAATTAACTTCTTGAATTGAGAATGAAATTACTTTATATTTATCGAAGGTAAAATGCATTTCGTTAAAAATATTTTAACCAGTGTGCAAAAGGTTTTGGTCGTCAGTTGTTTTATTGTCATTTCTGAGTCGGTGTACATGTACATAATTAGGGAGATCGGACAAAAAATGAAACCTTTCAAAACCCAAGTCATATTATACATCATTTTAAAGCTTATTCAATCACTAATACAAAAATACAAGAACTTTTTTGCTGTGATGAACGGTATCCCAAAACTCTTCCTTGAAAGTCAATCACCGTCAACGTATTTATCTGTAATTTTCACTATAGCCCACAGGCTATTTCACAAATTGTATAACAGGTAGATTAGAACACAGGATAATATTCCGCAAGTGATAACACATATGTAGTTAATATATAGCCCACTATATTATGAAAACATTTGATTTTTACCATAACTAATGCAGGCAATCAATGTTAAAGTAGTCAACATTTGCTGTGCACACACATAATGTAATTCTACACTGGATGAAAGATCTGCACAACTCACAGTTTGAAGTTTTACACATTCAAAGTTTGTAAAAGGCACAGTATTATATTCAGTAAATCACTTCAACTGTTTAAAAATTCTTTTGAAAGCTTGAAAACATTTGAAATATGAAGCTGTATCATAGGAGAGTACTAGATGCAGATGGAGAACAAGATCAAATTAATTCTAAATGGAAAGTGCTTGAAAATATCTAGCATAAGCACCCCCTTTTTTATAATGTGAAGTCAGGCTAGTGCTCAAATCTGTACACAATGCCTTTAATGGATGTACAAGCTACAATTTGTTACTTAAAAGTCTGTAATATACAGTCAAGCTTGTGTACGAAGACACCCCGCAGATACCACAGTGTCCTTTGCAGACAAGTGTCCTTTGTTTGCAGGTTTGACAAAGTAGAGTATGAAACACAAAATTCTCACTTAAGAATGATATTTGTTGACTGCATCCTCGTATGCTTTAATACAAAATAAGCATACTTGTATTGCATTCTCACAGTGAAATATACGAAACAGACCAATATTTTAATATTATAATAACATAGACTAGTCCCTGTTCCATGTTGCAGTGCATCAACCCGTACCAGCATCAACGGGAACCATTTGCAAAGAACGACAACTTCAATTATCTCCCTTGCGTCCGCCCGCAGCTAATTCCGAGGCGCCAATAGGTTCCAAAAAAATATAGCATGCGCTCATTAGCGCTTCAAGTAATTTTGAAATTAATGCAAGAATCTCGAAGAAAAAGGTCCAAAATTCTTGGAAAATCAATTCAAACGCATTCATCAGTGCGATTAATCACAGGAAATTAACGTCAATTACACCTAGTCAAAACTTTACGGAAAAAATAAAAGAAAAAAGTAAACGTTTATCGTTAAAGTTACATCAAGTTGACCCATTTGGATGCCTCTAAAAGTCCGGTAAACAAAGTGAAGGAATAAATTCCATTTGTTGCATAAAATAGACATTTATGCCAGGTGTAAATTTCGGGAAATCCCAAGTTTTAGTGTGGACAAAATAGATCACGACAGAGACTTCCGTCATATTCAATGCAGTCTCTTAGATTTTTTACAACTCTTAGCCCATAATAATATGTGTAAGGTAACTAAACTGTCTTTTTCTTACTATTACAATGCGTGTAATTAATTCTAAAAACAGTTTTTGATTGAAAAAAAAAATTTGTTTTTTCATTATGTTACAATGTGTACAGATATACCGTGCACATGCGCAAAACGTTCCGACCTCCCTAACATAATTGATGTGGCTAATGTGTTTACACACGAGCAATCGGAAGGATTGATTTACACGAAAAAACGTGCTTCTGGGTGAACGTTTCATTGTGACGATAAAAGGATTAAGGAAAAGAAGTTTAACCAATTATATCACGTGATTCTACTTGTATTCAGATATCCAAGGGCGTGGTTAGTTTTGAGTGAATTATACTAAATTTTTCGCGGGCAACCGCATTATTGACTAGTACAACACAATGAAAGGACGTGTTTTGGGAATTGTGCATTCATTGTTTCAACTACGAGTAATGTATTATTTAATTGATATATCTTATTCGTTGCATTATTTTATGATTACATTTTTCATTTATTGAAACAATTGTTGATATTAATTTAAATGATTATAATTTGTATATATACTCGTGGTGTATTTGTGAATGTGTTAGTAAAATTCGTGTTTTAACAGAATCATATCTTTTTGCATTTTACATTCTGTTAATAATTCAGGATTTATCCAGTAAAATAAGTATGCGTGTCTCTAGGTTCCTCTGATCATTTTCCTGGAAAATGGCCATAAAATCATTGTTAACCTGAAAATGAAATAACTTAAAAAATTAATTAAATTCTCATTAATTTATCTATGGAATGGTAAAAAATTGTTGAAATGTGTTTTGTATTATTTTATCATGTTTGCATGAATTGATACTCCAGTGATACTCCAGTCTAATAACTTGTTACATATTCATTATAGGATGATGATGGTTAGGTCTAGCCAAAGAAGCTTTATCATGGAAGAAAAGAATAACTTTTGAAGGTATATTTGTGTATTTCAATGTGCTCGATGTATGACATTTATTTTTTCACCCGATAAGCAATGGATATTCTATTAAAAAGTGTTTAATTAATTCATTTTACCACATTGACCGGTACCTGTGATTTTATTGATACAAGAATTATTGGACATATTACAATTAAACCTGCACTATAATACTTGTATTTCTATTGAGAATGTGTGCCTGTTTATCTTCATCAATCTATTATTTTCATGAAAAGGTCACAAAGAGTACGATGATGCAAGAATAGAATAAGGGAGACTTTATTTATTCCACTCTTTTGGTTAAAAACAAAAATAAAATAAGGGAAACAAGCATCTCACTTTTTGGTTAATTTTTTATCCTTCATTTATGTGGTTGCACTCTAAATGTTTGTGATGTTCTGTATAATAGATAGTAACATTTTTGTATATTTCCTGCTGCCATCAATACTTGGAATAATAAATTTATGAATAGTTGGTTTGAGTCAAATTTTGTATCTATATCAGCGTTTATTCATAAGTAGCATCCGTGAGTCATATGTTTACATGTACATCACACACACAAACGCTTGCAACACTATTACATATATTCATATCTATATCCCTCATCATTTGTCATAAAATGCCTTACTTTGAAAATTCATGGGTTTAATTACTAGATAGAACGTGTCATAATGCACATTAAATAATTGATTTTATCACAAGTTTGATGAATGAATGAGCTCACAAACTCAGTTCTGAAGTGATGAAGTGTATTTATCCTGTCTGGTTCATATTCTTATTGATTTTCATTTCTTTCTGAAGTCTAACAATGGCACAATGTGGATGCTACGGGAAGATGGCATGATGTGGATACTACAGGAAGATGGCACAATGTGGATACTATGAGAAGATGGCACAATGTGGATGCCCTTGGGAACCAGCCAGCACATCAAAAATGTCAGTATTTTTATCTTTCTTTTAAGTACATAGATTCATGTGTTCATGCATTTTCAGGTATACATTCACATCACTAATCTTCATTTTTTTGTCATGGAAAGCCTTACTATGAATATTCATTGCTATATTCACAATCCAGATCTGTCTGCCTGTGGATTTTCTGTGGGTCTGTTTCCCCTGTAGTGCACTATATAGGTGTGTATTACATTGGTTCCTTACGCTCAATTGGATTTTTTGTTTTTTCTACTTGTTGGTTAATTCCCTTCTGTATCCCAATTTGTGACGTAGGCCCTCTTACCGGGTACAAGTACTTCGCTGGCCGTGTATTTAGGAGCAAGTTGGACCATAGCATTGGTATGTAAAGCATGGTTGTGCTCTGCAGGAGGTGGTGAGTAAGGAATCTTGGTTAAACTGTTTTTGGACACTTCCACTAAGAATGAATATTGTGATGGAACAGGTTTGAAATTATGGTTTACTTGATGGTTGCCTAGTTTCGTATCAATATTTCAGGAAGTGTCACATTTTAAGGTAGACTGAGCATGTGTAATAATGCATCATTGAATATATTGGCTTCATTGCAGTTTGGATGGATGTATTGATGGATTGTATACAAACCAGTACTAACTTCCCTTCTACAAACAGCCGACAACTTCCCCACATATGGAGGGAATTGACATTTTTGTCAAATTTTCATAGAAGGGTATGACCTGTCGCGACCGGGAGTCGAACCCGGATTGCTGTTTTTGATCACATTCTAACTGCTATTGTGTTTTCTGTTTTGCGAGGTCAACTGAGGATACTACAGGAAGACGGCACAACGTGGATATAATGGGAAGATGGCGTTATGTGGATGCCCTTGGGAACCAGCCAGTACATTGAAAATGGTAAGTTCTTTTTATATTTCTTTCTGGTCCATATGATTTGTTTTTATGTGACTTATTGTCACCAGGTTTAACGCCGTTTTTCAACAATATTTCAGTTATATACGGCAACCTGTTCACCTAACCAGTTTTCCTGGACTATATCAGATGAATGCTAATTTGCTGACAAGGAAAGTAATCTCTCCATTCATTCATTTTAAGTATGGCTAGGTTCACATAAACTTATCCTCCGGATCTCGACATCGTCTAGGAGTCTTCATTTGGCTTTATTATTTCAACACTCGTGCAAGTGGGATGATTGTGTTATGTTCAGTTATGCATAAGGGCTGCACCGTGTTGAATGCCTTCCGGGCGACGGTAGGTTTTCCTACTGGGGAGGTGATTTAGCATCAGGCCTGTCATATAGACTGGCATATCACTTTCTTCCTGACAAAAACAATCTCTGAATGGGTCCGATTATGCAGACAAAATGTGGAATGAAATTTGCGCTGTCTGCATAATAATTTTTCTCC
Organism: Lutraria rhynchaena; assembly: GCA_008271625.1. Lineage (NCBI taxonomy): Eukaryota > Metazoa > Mollusca > Bivalvia > Venerida > Mactridae > Lutraria > Lutraria rhynchaena. The sequence goes on along the minus strand of VIBL01000001.1, from coordinate 9,004,182 downwards.
TCTTTTTGCCGAGTGTTACAATGGATGGTTAAAGGATAGGCGGCTTTTAGACGCTCTGTTTGGTGAAAGTGGTGTAGAATATGTGAACTGAAGCCACTATGAATTGAATAGGAGAGTAGGAAAAGGCTGGTGCCGTTACTTTTTATCCTTCGTTTGCAAAGAACGTATTTTCTAGTCCATAGATTCATGTGAACACAACTCTCTTCCCGATTAATGAAAATGTTTGTTTATCCTTTTTTAAGAACTTTCTAATTGTTTTCTCTTTTTCTATTTGCGAGGTCAACCAGAACAGGGACTCTGCATTGTTATGTAGAGTCCCTGGGTCAACTGAGGATACTACGAGAAGATGGCACGACATGAATATTATGGGAAGATGGTGTTATGTGGATGCCCTTGGGAACCAGCCAGTACATTGAAAATGGTAAGTTCTTTTTATATTTCTTTCTGGTCCATATGATTTGTTTTTATGTTTTTATGTGACTTATTGTCACCAGGTTTAACGCCGTTTTTCAACAATATTTCAGTTATATACGGCAACCTGTTCACCTAACCAGTTTTCCGGACTATATCAGATGAATGCTAATTTGCTGACAAGGAAAGTAATCTCTCCATTCATTCATTTTAAGTATGGCTAGGTTCACATAAACTTATCCTCCGGATCTCGACATCGTCTAGGAGTCTTCATTTGGCTTTATTATTTCAACACTCGTGCAAGTGGGATGATTGTGTTATGCATAAGGGCTGCACGTGTTGAATGCCTTCCGGGCGACGGTAGGTTTTTTCCTACTGGGGAGGTGATTTAGCACCAGGCCTGTCATATAGACTGGCATATCACTTTCTTCCTGACAAAAACAATCTCTGAATGGGTCCGATTATGCAGACAAAATGTGGAATGAAATTTGCGCTGTCTGCATAATAATTTTTCTCCTCTTTTTGCCGAGTGTTACAATGGATGGTTAAAGGATAGGCGGCTTTTAGACGCTCTGTTTGGTGAAAGTGGTGTAGAATATGTGAACTGAAACCACTATGAATTGAATAGGAGAGTAGGAAAAGGCTGGTGCCGTTACTTTTTATCCTTGGTTTGCAAAGAAGTATTTTCTAGTCCATAGATTCATGTGAGCACAACTCTCTTCCTGATTAATGAAAATGTTTGTTTATCCTTTTTTAAGAACTTTCTAATTGTTTTCTCTTTTTCTATTTCGAGGTCAACCAGAACAGGGACTCTGCATTGTTATGTAGAGTCCCTGGGTCAACTGAGGATACTACGAGAAGATGGCACGACATGAATATTATGGGAAGATGGTGATATGTGGATGCCCTTGGGAACCAGCCAGTACATTGAAAATGGTAAGTTCTTTTTATATTTCTTTCTGGTCCATATGATTTGTTTTTATGTTTTTATGTGACTTATTGTCACCAGGTTTAACGCCGTTTTTCAACAATATTTCAGTTATATACGGCAACCTGTTCACCTAACCAGTTTTCCCGGACTATATCAGATGAATGCTAATTTGCTGACAAGGAAAGTAATCTCTCCATTCATTCATTTTAAGTATGGCTAGGTTCACATAAACTTATCCTCCGGATCTCGACATCGTCTAGGAGTCTTCATTTGGCTTTATTATTTCAACACTCGTGCAAGTGGGATGATTGTGTTATGCATAAGGGCTGCACGTGTTGAATGCCTTCCGGGCGACGGTAGGTTTTTCCTACTGGGGAGGTGATTTAGCATCAGGCCTGCCATATAGACTGGCATATCACTTTCTTCCTGACAAAAACAATCTCTGAATGGGTCCGATTATGCAGACAAAATGTGGAATGAAATTTGCGCTGTCTGCATAATAATTTTTCTCCTCTTTTTGCCGAGTGTTACAATGGATGGTTAAAGGATAGGCGGCTTTTAGACGCTCTGTTTGGTGAAAGTGGTGTAGAATATGTGAACTGAAACCACTATGAATTGAATAGGAGAGTAGGAAAAGGCTGGTGCCGTTACTTTTTATCCTTGGTTTGCAAAGAAGTATTTTCTAGTCCATAGATTCATGTGAGCACAACTCTCTTCCCGATTAATGAAAATGTTTGTTTATCCTTTTTTAAGAACTTTCTAATTGTTTTCTCTTTTTCTATTTGCGAGGTCAACCAGAACAGGGACTCTGCATTGTTATGTAGAGTCCCTGGGTCAACTGAGGATACTACGAGAAGATGGCATGACATGAATATTATGGAAAGATGGTGTTATGTGGATGCCCTTGGGAACCAGCCAGTACATTGAAAATGGTAAGTTCTTTTTATATTTCTTTCTGGTCCATATGATTTGTTTTTATGTGACTTATTGTCACCAGGTTTAATGCCGTTTTTCAACAATATTTCAGTTATATACGGCAACCGGTTCACCTAACCAGTTTTCCTGGACTATATCAGATGAATGCTAATTTGCTGACAAGGAAAGTAATCTCTCCATTCATTCATTTTAAGTATGGCTAGGTTCACATAAACTTATCCTCCGGATCTCGACATCGTCTAGGAGTCTTCATTTGGCTTTATTATTTCAACACTCGTGCAAGTGGGATGATTGAGTTATGTTCAGTGATAACAATGAGAATGGCATAAGGGCTGCACCGTGTTGAATGCCTTCCGGGCACCTGTAGGTTTTTCCTACTGGGGAGGTTATTTAGCACCAGGCCTGTCATATAGACTAGCATATCACTTTCTTCCTGACAAAAACAATCTCTGAATGGGTCCGATTATGCAGACAAAATGTGGAATGAAATTTGCGCCGTCTGCATAATAATTTTTCTCCTCTTTTTGCCGAGTGTTACAATGGATGGTTAAAGGATAGGCGGCTTTTAGACGCTCTGTTTGGTGAAAGTGGTGTAGAATATGTGAACTGAAACCACTATGAATTGAATAGGAGAGTAGGAAAAGGCTGGTGCCGTTACTTTTTATCCTTGGTTTGCAAAGAAGTATTTTCTAGTCCATAGATTCATGCGAACACAACTGTCTTTTGAAATTATGAAAATGTTTATTTATCCCGTTTTAAGAACTTTCTAATTGTTTTCTCTTTTTCTATTTGCGAGGTCAACCAGAACAGGGACTCTGCATTGTTATGTAGAGTCCCTGGGTCAACTGAGGATACTACAAGAAGACGGCACAACGTGGATACTACGCCATAAAGCAAGATTGTGAATGAAATACAATCACATTGTGAAAAAGACATCTTGTAAATGTGTAATAAGTTAAGAGAAATGTACTGCATGCATTACTGGTATGATTTTATGTATTGACTTTTAACATCAAGCCAGGGGGCGGAGAGACCATTTTTGCTGGTCTGAGCATTGGATTCTCCCTACCTCCCCCCTCAGTCCAAATTGAGTTAGGGTTGGGGTAGCCGGCTCGCAGCATATTTGATTAACCAGTCATTACGAGCAGTTTTTAACAACAAAATGTCAAATTAGGTAAATTCTACTACAAGCCTAATATTTTACTTGATTTATATGGATTTTTTACTGTTTAAACATGATAATTTGATCTGTATTTTTGTTTATAAGAGCATGTGAAGGTCAGTCCTTGTATATCATTTATCAGTAAAACTTTCGTCAAATTGTATTTTTTTAAGTTTAACAGATTGGCTCAATGAATAACTCAGTAGAACAAAGTGAGAACTGGAGACTTCATTTATCTAAATTAGAACATTTTATTTTTTTTAAATATAATGTAGATTTTTCTATTTGTTTAATTAAAGAATTTTTCTATTTAATAATGGTTACAATGCGAAATCTTATTTTGTTATTAATGTTTTCCTTTTAATATGGTTTTAATGAAAAAAATTGTTGTATTATTTTTTTTCTATTTAGTATGGTATCAATGTAAAATAAAAGTATTTACAAGCATTTGGTCTACATATTTTGTCACTGACAGTAGTAATAGCCTTTTAATGGTAAAATTGTAACAAGTTTTATTCAGAATAAATAAACCCAAAATTACCATGAATGGGGTCACAATATAAGAATGAATAATCTCTACTATTCTTTACAATTATTGTAAAAAATTCAAATACCTGTGGATTACAGAATATTCTAGGGAGTTGATATTGACTCTACATTCATAACAGCTATTATAATCATGCCCAAAATTATAAATCATCATCAATTTCTTTCAGTTTTTTCATCATCAGTAGCATCAGCAACAACAATTATCCAAATTTCAAGAATACACAGCTAATAGCAGTCACACCTTAAATAGCATAACTGCAAACAAGAAGCAAAATTATCATCATCATCTGCAGCACATTAAAACAACTACAATAGCAACTACAATAGGTGATAAATAAACACAACAGCAACAAAAGCACCAGCAGTAGCAGTAATAGCAAATAAAGCAATCAATGAAACAAACTCCCAACAGCAAACATGATTTATACTGAAACATTAAATCATCGAAATCTGCTGCAGCAACAACAGCATCAGTAGGAACACTAACAACAATACCAATAAAATATAACACCAGGGTCAAATCATCAGCAGCAGTAGACAAAATGAAATAATATGCAGTCACAACATAAAAGTGTATACTTTCTCTTAAGAGCCTAGCCAACAAATATAGGCAGCAGTAAAAATTAACAACATGCAGATACCACGAGGAGCAATTATCAACAGACTTTATCTGCAAGGACATCAATGATACAGTGGTTCTTCCAAAACATGCATTGATATGAAATATTATGACAAACTTCATCTGAACTGATTACTAATCACTGAATTTAAAAAAAATCATTTAGATTAGAAGTTTCTGTTGTTGTCACATAAAATTTATTGTTCTTTATAAACAACATGTATATTATAGGTCTTAATAATATTAATAATGGTTTACATGACCTTTAAGAAAATATATGATGAAATATAATTGACTTGATAAAATACTTCAACTAGCATTGTGATACAGAATGTGCATGTGGTTATACATGTGACTATTTTTACCGTACCTGAAGCAAGATGTCAGATGAAACAAATACCTATACAATGCATGTAAATCTTAGGCTGAAGCATCACAAACATATTTTACAAGCCTGAAGGAATTAAAAAGTGTACTCTTAACACTTTGAAAAAGAACTTGATGATAATGATTTAAAATGCATTGTATTTATTCATATAAGGTCTTAAAAATAGAGGGTTTCTTTCTGAAAAGGTCTGCCGCATAACATTTTGCGACTTACAGATTATATGCTTGGCCCAGATTTGGGCAGATGCTGACATTCATAGGTGACACAAACTTTGTCATTATCACCATTATTATCCTCATAATAAATTAAGTAATCAATTGCACTTAATGGAGATATGCCTAATGTAATCATGATATCTAAGCAACATGAGGGCTGATGCAATTTGTTTAAAAATGATGAACTTATGAATCTTATTGAATTGAATAAGGATAAAAACTTACAAAAAAGCAAACCTATCTGGAAGTTTTTTGTGAAAATTTCTGGTTAATAAGAATAACAGAGTACTTACATTTACATGATTTTAACAATACAGTATAACCTCAAATAGTGAACACCTCAATTTTTACGACCACTTCATGCAGCGACTAATGTTGTAATGATTTTTCTTATTTTTGGACTAGCTTTCACTAACTCCCCTATATTTCAACTAGATAAATGAGACTTCCTCATTATTTGGACCAATTGTCCAGCCCCTAATATGGTTTCATTATCATGGTTTTACTGTAAATGTTGATTGTTATGTATATGACAATAGTAATGAGCATGCCTTGGGTCTCCTAGGATGTAAGGAACTTCTATATATAATATAAATGATCAAACATCCATTTTAATCAACATTTTTACCACCGTAGCTACACTGAGGCACACCGAGGCACGCGCCTCGGCTAAGATTTGGGCAGGTAATGATGAAAAAAAAATTCTTTGGCAGCATGCCCCAGACCCCTAGATTGCCTCAGTTCAAATATGGGTCTGGCTATGGCACTGATTATCTACATATTAGCACCTATGAAGCACCTACAGTAACACTAAACAAACAAAGAGTCTTGATCATGGTATCATTTTATTCCTATAATACAGGATGTATAAAACATACAGGTATTCATACTCCAGGGCAGCACATGGTGTCCGGATCTATGAAAATATCAATAAAAGCTCATTATTATAATTAATATCATTCTAGAGCTAAATCAACCATAAATATATGAAAAACAGGCAAACTTCATGTAAAAAAATGCATGAACACCCATGGACCCAAGACAGCATGGCTTGCCCAGAAAAGAGGCAAGTGCAGTTCTAGATTCACTCCACGCAACAAATAACATACGATTATGTGATGTAAACTTTCAACAATGAATGTTAAGCTTTAACACTCACAATGATCAATTTTGTAAGTCTTGTTTTTCTAAATACCTGCTTTCCAGTTAGTGAGTGCTTTCATTTTAATGTCTGATATATATCACACTGGCTGATCTTATTAAGGCTAAAAAGATATTTCTCTTCCTACCTATCTTACCTGCCCGGAGCAAGTAACCAGAAACAGACAATTTTGTTACACCTACGGTACTTTTTATACAGGTATGCTAACAATTATGATGAATAAAAGTAAAATTGTATTATAAATTTGGATTTTTCTTTAGAAGTAATTTAATATTTACATTGATCTGTTCATATTTGTGCGATCACGTCAGGATATCACATTGCTTATAAGTTATAGGGTGAGTGCTCTACCAACTGAGCTACCCTGACAGTGCAACAACATAAATGTTCTTGTACCAATTTAAAATCAATAATGAAATGCTTTCAAGATTTTCATGACAGGATTCGGAAGTATTGATAATAAATGACTAAAAACATAGTATGCATATTTCAATATCATTCATCTTTTGCATTATTACTTCTTGAAGAGAAATATATTGAAGTCTTTTAACTGTAGCTATATTTGTATATATTAAGAGTAGATTTTATCATGTCTTTTTTCAGCAATGATTGACAGTATTGGTGGTCCTGATAAGGTTTCAACAATTTTCTCTCAACCTTGAATTTGAAACCTATAGACCACAAGAATTAAAAAATTATGGAACATTGGGCGGGCGGGCAAGCACATAGAAGCTGCGGCTGAAACATCTATGGGGAAGGCAGCAGTGGAATCTTTTGCACTGGAAATGCTGTAAGTGATAACTACTTTCTGCTAGATGATTGTTCTTTACTCATCTTTTAGTTAAACCCTTTTTTTCTGTATTCATCATAAATCTTGTCATTTTGCAAATTATTCATTTCTAATATAAATTTGTTTATAAGATTAATTATTTGAAAAAAAAATGAATTTGGTTGCTACTATTTGTAAATACAATTGTTTTATGCTAACACTACCCTTGATTTCAGGATTAAACATTTAAGTGGTTAAATTATCAAAATTATTATTAGATTTAGTTACATTTCAATTGCTACAACTTTCATTTCAACTGCATAAAATGGGACTGACCATGAAAAAGGTCACTATTTATTTTGCTCATGAAATTAAACTTGTGTGGTCAATTCTCTTAAAGATAACTGCATGTTTTATTGTGTTCATGGGAAACTTTTGAGGTATGTCATTCATGAATACTGATTGCATTTGCTTCATGTTTTTAGTAATATTGCTAAAACTTACACAATCACTGTGTCTAAAACCTTTGACTTAGTTCTTTATATGTGTTACAAATTCTTTAAGTTAACATGAACAACTTATATGATATATATATATATATATATACATATTATGTAGAAATATATTACAACTGCATGTGCTTTTCAGAGATGTTGCAGAAGAGGAGAGTAAACAAGCACATGCCTTGATGGGAGACTTCATTGATGATGGTTTTAGTGTACTACCTGATGCATCACCTTTCAGGTATGAATGAGTTGTTTGCAATACATAAACTTATTACTATTCTAGGTTATACAAATTTATTTCAGTTCAATAGTAAAACAATTGTTAAGCTTATATATATTTATCAATCTTGAGTCTGCTTCCTAGCAACAACATGTACTAAGAAAATATTTCCCTGCTTGATGGATGAGCATTCAAGAGGATTTTATCTGACAATTACCTAGAGGACAACTGTAGTATCAGATAAAGTACTACTTGTTATTGTTTACAAGTAAATATAATATATTTTTATGTCATTATGGTAAAAACTCTTTTTATTAAATAGTTCTATATTATTTTCTGCAGAATGAGTTATCCAGTAATAGAGTCAGAGGAAGAAGAGGTACCACTACCTGCTCATAGTCCACATACACCTGTCCATCAGATTGTTGAATCAGGCAGGTAAATTATTGTTTATACAATAACTGTTGAATACCTGTGCGTATATTTTGTAATAAATGGGTATTTTTTCTCATTGCATTATTACACCAGTATGTATTATTGTGTATTTTAGTTTCACCATTTAGCATTATCTTTCTGAGCATCCCTATAAATGTTTTTTTTTTTATTTATAAAGATTGTTAAGAATGTTATGAACCTTATAACTCAATCTTTGTAATAATAGACAAATGATATATTTTATCAACTTCATGTGTTTCAGTATGAACACACCAACTAATGAGCCTGAACTTGTTTTGTCTGTCAACAAGACCCCTAGTGCCAAATGCAAAGTGATTAGAAAATCAACATTGAATCCATCCAAAGGCGTGAAACTGCTTCCCAAATATGCTTGTAAAAACAGAACAGGGATGTCATGTGCTGTAGATTATACTGCATTGAACAAACGAGGCTTTGATAGTTTAACCTGTAAGTCTGTTAATGTATAAATTGAGACCATTTTGACAAATTGTTAATTTCACTATCATTGTTTATTTGCGATATATTAGACATTTAGCAACTATGAAAATAGTGTGATTAAAAAGGTAAGACTTGAAGAACATTTTCAATATTATTTAAAAATTACATTCAACAGTTTGTATTTTCATTTACAAAATGCTCTAAAAAAGTATTACATAGTAACTGTTAGTCTGACAGCATATACATAAAAAAATGTACATTTGTATATATTTTTAATTTTTCAACATTTTCTGTGTTTCATTTGTCCATTTCAGAAAGTAAGGAATCATCTATATGTGTTTACCCATTCAGGAAGTGCAAGATCAATGGAAAGTGCTAGTGGAGTAAAAGGTGTGCGTGAAACGAAAGAGGATGTTTCCCTATTGAGTTCATTGAAGGAGATGGTGACAATACTCTTATAGCTCGACTTCAATCAGACCTAAATATGAAAGTGAAGAAACACTTTGACAAAAATCATGTTGTTAAAAATATTGGTAAAAGTTTGTATGTTTTACAATCAAAGAACAGGAAATTGAGTAGAAGAGTTATTAACCAAATTCAGAAGTGTGTGAAATATATACGTTTGCCAAGAATCAGGCAGATTCACAGCGAATACATGAAAATTCAAAAGCACTCATTCCGCACCATTTTGGGGACCACACCAAATGTCGTCCATGTTTTTGTGGGCATATGCAGAAGCCTAATGAGACATACACCCATATAAGTCTCCCCTGTAAGGCACCATTTAAAGACCAGGCACTCCGCTCACAACTTGAAAAGCTGTTCTCTCCTGTTATTTCGAAGGCAGAAAGCTATGCAGATCTTGACTCAAGTCAACAATGTGAACATGCCAACAGAGAAGTAACTCTACGTGTGCCTAAGTCCATTCACTATGGTAATTCTGAAGCGTTAGATTTTCGGGTCCATACTACTTCAGCCTTCATTAACGATGGACGATGTTACATTGCAAAGGTATTATTTTAGTAATTAGTTGTTTTTGTTAGTTTTGTTAGAACCATGTTATTGATGGATCTGTTGGATGCATGTTTACTTTTTGTTACCAGTTTAAGGCAGTGAATTATGGGGAAGACAATTACCAAGTTATCAGTTCAATTATAGAACATAAGTGCTAAATTGAAATTTCTTCATTTTTGTACAGTTCTAGATTGTCTCCTCCATATTGCTCAAGTTTGTTCTTGTTGATTCTTATTTCAGTTGTTTGCATCTTTGCATCTTGTGTTTCTGAAGTTGCTTGAGGCATTTATCTGTAGGAGTTAGTAAGTTATTTGTTTTATATTTTTAATATCTTATGGTATTTTATTAAAGTAGAATTTGATAAGAACTTTGGAAAAAAATTAAAGTCTTCTAAATAACTTCAAAATGAATGATAAAATTATTTGCTTATATGTATGTATGTGAAAATTTACTAAGAAAATGTTGAAAAATAGAGCAAATGTACTTCGTGCAAAAATGATCAAATATACAGAGCTTTGATTGGTTCACCTATCAGAGGATTTCATCCTCCTTGGCCCCATATTCTCTTAATAAAACTGATCAGAATTAGTATTATCAGCTTGGAAATGCTTTTTTTACCAGGATGAAGTATTTTGTCCCACCAAGTAGTAAGTGTGATTACACATTGCCTATCTTTCTATGATCTGGTTATTGAAACACACAAACATAAATGTCATGTACTAATATATATTTTTTATTTTTACAGGCAAATATTGAAGGGGGATTATCTCCTGGTAAGCACACACTCAACTATACAGCTAAGAAACAGAAACTTTGTATTGAAAACCAAAGGAAAGCAGAACTTCCTTCAACCAAATGGTGTCATATGATTTTGAAACAGGAAAGAGCCATTTCACAAGGTACCAATGAAATTCTGGAGGGACAAACATACCAGTCTGGTACATACTTTTTTCTACATACTTATTTCTACCTTTTTTACAAGAGCCTATCCAGCTCAATTTGATCAGCACTGGGTCCAAGGTTATGAATTTTGAGATTTGTCTTTGAGTTCAAATCTCATAATTTGTCTTTTAATTTTCATTGTTTATTTATGGTTGTACAAAGATGATATTATTCTAAGGGATCTTAATGGAATGGACTTGGTGCTGGTTGGATCAATTAATGAAGTGGCCTAAAGTCCAACAAATCAATTATTCTTTAGGTTATACAACTATCATTATACATTACCTGAATGTAAGCTTTGTAGGTTGTCTATCTATCTCATTTCAGGTATAGGTCATGAACAAGAACCAGATATAGAACAGCTGCCAATTGCTGTACCAAGCGAATTTAAACCAGTCAAAGTGTCTACTGGTCAGAAACCAACTAACATCATGTTTGATTTGGAGACAACTGACCTCAGTATGTTTGTTTACATTTTTATGTCTTTGCTGTGTTGATAAACTTCTTAGAAACAATGTACATATGTGTATTTACCAATGACACTGACAATCTATCTGTATTTTCATGGTAAATTCTCCAGTCCATTGGAAACAATAGCTTAAAATATTCCCTCAGATATTTATAGTAGCACTCATTTTTATAATGAAGTATTATCTGTTATATGTAGCATACATTTATGTTTCAGTACGTGGACAGCAGATTTCTCACATAACGCAATTGGCAGCTGTTGAGCCAAATTCTGGAAGAGATATAAATATGTATGTCACCCCTAAACTTCCAAGTAGCTCCACAGCTGAACAAGTGACTGGAATCGTGGTCTCATCATCAGGCATGTCAGTATTTGGACAGCCAGTCAGACCTTCATCTGTATGTGAGGCACTACAATCGTTTATTATGTGGTTGTCAACATTCAGAAATGCTATTGTTGTTGCCCACAATGGGAAACGTTTTGACTTTCTAGTTTGATTTGTGCGTTGGAAAAAAACAAACTCTTGGAGGAATTCGCAGACGGTATTTGAGATTTATTGGATAGTTTACCTGTGTTTAGAAAAAATTATCCCCAGTTCCAGTCATACAAATGGGAGGATTTGGTAAACAAAATACTGGAAACATCATATTCAGCACACAATGCACTTGAGGATGTAAAGTTACTAGGAAAGCTATTTCAACACATTAATATGCCAGAGATAGAGTTATTCCCCATGACCTTTTTACCCATGGCTGTATATCTCCAAACACAGTTTAATTTGGAAAGAGCAAAAAACATTGATTCACTCAGTCCTCTTGTTTCTGGTGGTATTAAAAAAAATACAATAGCTGAAAACATTGCTGAGTCAGGATTGTCTTTAAAGCATCAAAAAAAAATTTTTGATCGTGATGGGAATACAGGCTTTTGAATATATTCACTTGTAAAAACACACAACCTAGGGTTACAAATTTAAAAAGAATTTTAGAAAATGTCATACCAAAACTTGCTGAATACTTTAAAACTAAATAGACAAAATGGAGTCTTTTCATAATACCACCAATTTTGTGGTTTTTTTTCTGTTTTATTTTTGTACATGAAAGTTAACATAAGGAGTAAGGTAAAATGCTAATGGTTTCTACTTATTTGACCAATCTAAGTTTTCTGCTGACCCTAGACTTTTTATGGGTCACTGTGAACTTTTTTCTTGCTGGTATGTTCATTTTTGTATGAACTATATATAATAATATACTTGAAAAAAAAAAACCAACCAGCTGACCCATATTTTGGGGAATGATGGTGGAAACTTGGTATTTAATTTTTGCCTTATTGATAATTAAGGACATAGACATAATTTTATACATTACTATTTAGTTTACCTTGAATATCAGTATGAACAGTGTGAACTATAAAAAAGACTGTATACATTGACACTTTTCTTCTGTATATGTACATGTATTTGATTATTTGAAGGTCTAGGTCATTTGAATGTTAAGGTCAGTGTCATCCATCAGATCTATGTAAATAATTTAAATTGTATTATTTATGGTGACTTGCATGAAATTAATACTGTGGTATCATTTAATTTCGCTGGCACGAAATTTCGCGCAAATGCGAAAAAAGACAGATTCGCGCGGTCGTAAATTCGCGCATTTTGAATTTTAGATTTTTTTAATCCAGATACTGACGCTAATCATGCCGTTTTTCGCTACAGCGCGTGTCATCACTGGACCACGTACATGTTAATTACAGCAGCGCCCTTTGTTACCATGATTAATAAACAATATGACAGTTGTCACCAATTATTGCTTGTTAATTTTTACTTTATACAAATAAATATAAAATATTAGATTTTGAGAAATCAAGTTGTGACTTAGTTGTACATCTATTTATAAACAGATTATTATATAATGTGAACATTGTGATTTAGGGGGTATACATGTAAATAGCCTGATTTTGAAAAAAATGCATGGTAAAAGATGTATATTTAGGTTTTTATTTTTACCTCATACATCAATGAAAAAAAGTAAAGTTCATTTTAGCGCATGCATGTTGGTACTAAATGTGTCAGTTCATCATTTCATGAGTGACCATAAAAATAGAACTAGCAAAAAGCCATTAATGAATCATGAAGTGACAAAGTTTACAGACATGTTGACATATTTTACTTGGCTTCTATGCATCCAGTTTGTATTTATCAGATAACTTACACACTCAGCTACAGAAATCAGTAAAGAATTTAATATTTGTTCATTTTTATTTTTCAAAATAGGCAGAAAGCAGCTTTAGGATGTTTTCAGAGGATGGTGTTTTTCGACATTGGAGAATGTTACAATAAACATCTAATATTTCAAAATTCCCACGGTGATTTTTTTTTATTTTCTAGAAATAGATGTACTACATAACACCTTTCATAAAAACAATTTTGCATTTCTCAATTATGCCAATGATGGATGGCTTACCTTAAAGTTTTTACAAATTTAGATGAGGTACTAAAACAAATCTTCCTCTATGTACATTGACATATTTGGACATAGTTGGAGCAATAGGGTAAATAACATTTATAATATCAAATATTCTGATATTTCCTGATTGCAGTTTTTTCTTAGTCTCTGACAATGCTCTCCACACATTTTACTACAGTTTTACCACAGTGACATCAAAACCTTTAAGATTACATGAAAAGAAATTACTATTTCCAATAGTGTTATCATATACAAATGTACTACAAGAGATATGATACAAAAGAATATTCTGATATGTCCTGAAATCAAGCATTATTATTTGTTCATTTTGGTTTGGGTTATAATACATACATCAGTGATTTGAAACAAGCAGCATACTGCAAGCCCTTTACAGTTTGTTTGCACTAATCATAATAAAACTTTTTATGACAAATCATTTCAATGATGGACTCATACATTGTCAAATGTCAGTACTGTGAATTATAGAACAAGACTTTCTCATCAAGTACAAGTACGTCAGGCCTTCAGTATAATCAGTTCAGATGGACAATCAACTAATCAATTAATTTTTAATGTCTAAAAAATATGTCTAGTCAATAAAACAATTCATCAATCAACAAATCACGGTAAATCAGTGACATTTTAGCCAGTCAATAAGTCAAGTCTAGTTAATTAGCCAGTCATTCATTCAGTCAAGTTTATTATATAGTATAATGTGTATATTTTTCAGTGATTCATTAATATTTTTCAATGAAGCAAGCATATAAATACATATTACAATATTTTCTGTAAATGAAATTAGATCTAATAATAGATCATAACAGATAATGACAATGATAAAATGCTTTCAATGTATAATCTTCATGTCTTACTCAAAAGATTATTATTAATGATGCATAGTTAAATAAGTATGTTTTCAAGCATGTTCCTTATACCTGTACAAATACACTGTACATGCATGGTGATTCTGAATTTTGTTAAGCTTACAGTTGCACTGAAGATTTTGTCATTATTGTTACTAACATAAATAAAACAAGTTCAGGATAGTGTTTATTAATGTTCAGATACTAAACATTTTATCAATAAATGACCATAATTTATTCACCTATATTTTTCATTAATCAATTTTGGGAAAATGTTTGAGTAAGTTATTGTAATTAGTCCCCTAACAGTGTTCACAATGGTGGGGACTATAGGTTTGCCATCCATCTGTCTGTCCACCCGTTTGTTTGTCTGTCTGCTCAAACTGGATCCAGTGATAACTCAATAACTAAACAAGCTAGCTAGATGCAAGTTTGTATGTGAATAGGTGGCAATGTGTAGATTTATAATGCACATCAGTTTGTCATTTCTCCATCGCAAGAAAATTGTTGTTGCTATCGTAATGGAATTAGTAAAAATGTGGCCAAAATTTCAGGATCCTGCGGTAACTCAATGACTCAACTACCTAAGTTGATGAAAGTTGGTATGTGAATAAATGGCAATACGTCGCTAGGGTAATGTTAATAGTAAAGAACATGTTACAAAATCTTGATACTGCACTAACAAACTTTATTCAGGCCATGTGAACGAAATTCTGTATTTATTATTTTTATGGTGTTGTATTTAATACATATGTGACAGGTATACAGATTAATTACCATATTGAGTCAAGGTGGAGCCGGTAGGGGACATTATGTATTGCGGACAACACTAGTTACTTGTTTATTCATATAATATACATCTATATAGAAAGACATAATTGCATTAATTAAGTTTGATTTGAGAATATTTATTTAAAGTGATATTGCATGTACCCTTGATAATTTAATGGACCCTATTCCATGTAAGGCATATTACAAAATTATTGGTTAATTTATATTTAATAAACTTTTAACAGCAAGCAATACATTTTAGAAATATGTGTCCCTTGCAGATTACTGTGGTGACCACTGTCAATGAAACCATTTTTTAAAAAAAATATTCTTTTTATTGACTATGTGTATGGAATGTATATCTTCATGTAATTTGCTGTATGATTATAGATAATACCTGACAGTATTCTCCAGAAAATGATGACATTTGTACCTGGCTATCAATATCTTATTTACAATTTCAGTAAAATATCAGTATCATGATTCTCCAAGCATCTTGTCATCAACGCCACCAAAATTCATCAGTAATTGGTGTCAAGGGCTAATTTTATCATGTTTTTGCTAAATGCAAGGTCATCATCTCCAGAAACCTGGACACATGATACACTTGATTCTATTTTGAATCAACTGAAAATCCATTTTATAACCTTGAAAATGCAATTAATGAACTCATGTATCATGACTTTGGACATTACATATTTACAATGGGAACTAAAACCCCTTACTACTCTTGTGGAATTTTTAAGGAAAATAATTTGATATATGTATTTGATCCTCACAGTAGATCAGACTGTGGCATGACAACATGTAAGAGATATGCTTGCATGACTAGCCATAAACATAAAAAAGATATATCATTGTTTTTAAGGCATTTGGCTGCTTCATTAAGATTTATTGATGATATTGTATTTGGAGTAACTCATGTTAAGTTGTTGAACATTTCTTCAAATTCTGTAACATTTGAAAAAGATTCTGACAGATCAGGTTAAGATTTTTTGTATTGATTATTATTGTAACAGATATATTAAGATGACAGTGTATCATAATTTGTGAAAATCTTATTTCTTAGAGGTAAAATGGAATTAATGTTTTTAATATGAAGTAGTATTTCTTCAAAATAATTGATTTGTTTGCATTTTACGACAACTTATTATCTTTGATTTAATCAGTGAAGTTGGGGCATTAACTTGGACATTTCCTTAAAAATACAGCAGTGCTAATGTTTAATCTTACTTATTCATCTAAACTAAACAACACAAAGGTAATAATGAATTTGAAATATTTTAAATAATTTCACAATCATAACTATTTGCTGCATACGATGAATGCATAACATACTTTGTGCTATGGCCAATATTTCTTACGTCAAGTGATTCAGTGATTTTGTGTGAAATAGTGAAACAGGTACATATATTCTTGTGAATTTATGGTATTTATGATTACCCATCTCAAATATATATGGTCATATTAAAGAGATATTAAAATTTATTTTCTTAAACACTTTCTATCAAATTGTGTTTTGGTAATAGTGCCATTATCTTCTGGTTATTTCACTTAGTTAAACAATATGCAACCTTGTTGCACCGAATAATTGGACAGAATATAACTTTTTTCAGTGCAACAAGGTTGTATCTCAACACATTCACAATATCTCTTTTATAATTAAAAATTGTATAATATTGATGATACAAGTATGTGTTATCTACATATACCTAATAAATATGTGAAACATATCTTTAGTTTCTCATTAATAACAAAATAAAAAAGTTATTTGCTTCTCCTGAATAATTTTGAAAAAAGGAAGATACAACATTGTTGCGCTGAGATGACGACATAGTCATTGAGTCAATCATTTTGTCAGCCAGTCATTGTGTCAATGTGTCCATCTGCTTTGTGTGTGGAATTGGAAACTCAAAAAATCATGGGTCAGTAGTCAGTTTGGAAATGTTGAAATTAAATCAGTGTGCATTGATTAATCTGTGATAGAAATTATAATTGGGCAAATTTGAGGCTAAATCCCTTTTTTATTAAGATGTTCGAAAACATAGGATGACCAAGCAGAAAAGTTGGTAGTTTACACTAATTTATTTTAGCTCAATCGTGAAACAAGCATTTTGCTTATATTAATGATGCTCGTGTCCACTTCCTGGACACTACCCAAGTATTGCATCCGAAAAATGGCATTGTAAAGTTCATGAACGAAACCCATTGAAACTGGGATTCAAACTCAGGACCTTCAGATAAGAGGTCGGATGCTCTAGATCATGATGCCTTCCCAAAGAAAAGTTGCTGAGTGTATATACAACATCATAAGAAAAAGATTCTTCAGTAATTTAACATGTTGTGTAAACGATACTATTAAATCACAGAACTTACATACACAACATTGAACAATGTGTGAATTATGCATGTCATTCTATTTTCTGAATTTTTAAAGTATTATGTTTTCAAGTGATGCTAATTCTATGCATGTATAGTGGTTTGCGATTAGGCTGTTAGTGTGTTGAACAACTTACCAACTTTCAGCATCACTTTTGAATATGCTGAAGTATCTGTTATCTTTATAAACACTGTGTTATTATTCGCTATGCTTTGTTTTCAAATAAAAAATAACTGAAAATGTTTTGTTCTTCTATTTCTTCATGTTTGCAAGTATGCAATATTGTAGTATTATTGTCTGCTTAGAATCCCTGAATGCCATGTTTCTGGTTTTTCCTCACTTTGTAAGCAATTAATGACTTCCCTCATGATGTGCTAATCAGAGGTGAAAGACAAACAACCAAGATATTTGAGATTATAACCTTGAGATTGGTCTCCAATCTTAGATCTTTATATTAATAATACATCAAATTCTTAATAATAAAATGAAGATTTTGATCATTTTGCGTTCTGTAATTGTACTTGTTCACAAACATCACAAACAAGAGAGAAGTTGAGATTTGAGCGCGGTGGCTGTACTCAAGTCTAAGACATGGATTGAATACCAGCCAAATTGTCATAGTAAAGGTACTCTTGACTATGTATTTATAATACAACCAGTAGGTGTCACACAATTTTTGCTCATAGTGATTTAAACCTAACTTGTAGTAGGACTTAAAATGGTATTAAAACTTTTTTAATTTTTTGTTTTTTATGTGACATATTGTCACTGAGGTTTAATGCCGTTCTTCAAAAAAATTTCAGTTATATATGGCAACCAGTTCACACTGAGCCCAGCATCCAAGATTATAAAACTTGAGACCGGTCTGCAAGCTCAGATCTCATATTTTGTCCTGCAATGTTAATTAACAAAGATTTCAATCCTGTTATTCTGCCAACCAAAATTATCTGAAAATATATTAAATTAATAAACTGCTGAATCTTTCAAACCAGAATGTTTCACTCACAAAATTGAGATTTGAACTCAGAGACTGTTCTCAAATTTTATAATGTTGTGGCCTGATATTTTCAATCCAGCCATGGAGATTACTATCCAATATCAATATAGATCTTGTAGATGTGTGATTAAGTTTGTGAGAAGTGTTTCTCATTCATCATGCATGTCAATTATGTTTGGGATTTATGTTTATATTATATTGGCGTCATAAGAAAGTAACCATCATAAAAATTCTCCTATTTTGACCTTGAAATTTTAATGGTAAACAGCAATTTTACGGTTAATAATGGATAACAATAAACCATATCATGAAATGTTTCAGCTATTTCCAGAATTAAATTCATTTCGATGACTTGCACTTTTGTCTATTTTATATCAACACCACTTACTGGTTACTTTCTTATGACGGCCATATTGTTTTAGGGTAGTAAGGGTCTTACTACATTAAAACAATATATACTGGCTGTCATAGGAAAGTAAGACTAAGACTGGTCTCCAAAAACACCGAATCCTGAGAGATCTTCACTTAGAAGTTTGGAATGTTTAATCAGTGTTTGAAACTTATGAAGGATTTGGATAAGCTAAGACAAATCATGTCACATCACCCTACCAAGAAAATCAAATGAATGTAGCAAAGACGTAATACAGTACAATAGCTGCATTTTAATAGTACATTATCGATATCAAAAACTATTATGAATTCAAAATATAAATCTGTAACTTGTCAGTGAAATAATTCATCTCAGCATATATCCAAAATGTTTCTCTAATGTATTCATCTCAGTATCTAGGATCACATAATGTTTGTGTGCTGTCTCATAGACAATAGGTTATCGTGTAACTGTAATGGTAATTAATTGTAACAAAAATCTTTTGACATGCAAAAGAATCTTGCCAAATAATGCCAATAAGAACTTTAGGTGAACCAACTAATTAGTTAGATGGTCAGGAGAATACAAAATTATGCTTTTCAATAGTGCTTAGGCAATTTGGTTTTCCTAGTGATCTTTGTGAACAAGAATTAGTCCAATTTATAAAAAGGATACAAAATACAAACACCTACAAAAATCTATTAACTTTATTAAATAATTAAATGCAATAAACAAATACATATACACACAATTTCAATTAATTCAGTGATTTCATAAAAATTGAAAATGATTTAATTTAAAACAACTCAACTATTTAACTTGTATAAATAACTTAGCAAAACTTTGTGATAAGAAAAAGAAATTATAAGGTAAAAAAGTTTTCCTCTGACTTCCTCATCTTATTGCCAAGATCATTAAAAAAAGAAGACTTAGACAAGTATTTTGATTGAAATCAATGTGAACATTATGATTTTTAAATATACAATTAATAAACCAATTACTGGCCTATTGGTGAGCACAATAGCTCAGGTTGAGACATGCAGAAATATACTTTTGTAGAAATAACTATATAATGGTTATTCATCATATTTATGTAAGTCTAAGACAGGCTGATCAGCAAAAAACAAGTCAGGAAAATCAGAGCTTCACAATATGATCGTTGATTTTATTACACACTTTACTAAAAATAAAAACCTTGATCACAAATTCTATCAATAAATCAACTATGAATGAATAATTGTACATGTAACACACTACAGATGTATCTCATCTCAACATTCTGTTGAAAACGGAATGGGTTCTCAATAAGATAATTTATTTAACAACTTGAATGTTTGTTCACACTGCAACACACTAAAGTCAAATACTGTGCCCTGTTACAGAGAATTATACAGCTCAAGCAAATATCTATTTTTTTAAATGTAGATGCTGCTTGATGACACAACTTTGAACATCCTGAAATACACATGCATATGATCAGTTAAAACATGTAAATAATGTCACTAAATATCTTACAGCTGTTCTGGTTTACCAGTCAAACCTGTGAACAAAGGCCACCCTTGGGAGACAAAATATGGCTTTTATTGACAGATGGCCTTCATTCAGATTCATTCATTCTAAATAATCAATGATGGGTTTTCAAAGATTGGCTTTATTCACAGGATGGTCTTTACTCAGAGGTGGTCACAAACACAGGTTTGACTGTATATTGCAGTAAGTGGAATATGAAAAGTACATTAATTTCTTCTACTTCAAAATAAATGTGGAAGATAGCATTAATTCATTCTTGTGAATTTCGGAATGGAAATACTAGTCTAACCATTGTGTTTTGAACAATTGCTTAATATGAACACATCAATGGTGTTTCCAAGATATATTGTACAGGTCAGTTCTACTGACTAGTATCATATGCAGAGTGATTGAACACAAAAAAATTAATTCAATGAACTGAACTTTTCCATGTGGATTACAACACAGTTGATTTGAATAATTACAAGAACAAAAACTACAGTAGAACATAAAAGTGACACCTGAATGTTTAGACACTCAGTAAAAACTTGAACAGTGTGTTTGTATACAGAGGACTTGTTCAAAGCTTGTACAGACAAAGTATTGGAACAAAGATACTAACTGTCATACAAGGTATTAATGGGAGTTTCTCTGAGGTTCATACAAAGAATAGCAGAATAAATCCAATAGCAATCAACAACTTCTATCACTTATGATATGCTTTAAATTAAACTTAGGATGCAATACAAACATCTCATGTACATATATTTTCTGAGGCTTTCTCTGGTGTGTTCTTTTGTATAAACCAGACCTTGTAAGTTATTTATTGTAACAATGTACTCGTGTATAAAGTGATTATGATACTCACCTTTTATACACTACTCAAAAAGAATGGTCCCCTTTTGATGATGGCTCACTGCACTGCAATACCAATAAGGGGAAAAAAGATCCTAAAAAATGTGAAAAAAAATAAATAAAATAATAAACAAAATAAAACTATCAAAAATAAAACAAAATAAAAAAGTGAAAAAAATAATTTAAAATGTAACAAAATAACCTACACCTAAAATGTGTAATTCTTTACTTAATTGATAATAAACTGTAAAAAAAAGTGACTGATAAGATTAAAAAACAATCAAAAAATGATCCTATCAAAAAAGTAAGATTTTAATAAAAAATATAACAAAATAATCTACACCTAGAATATATTATTCTTTACTTAATTGACAATAAACTGCCAAAAATATAGATTGATAAGATTAAAAAAAAAAAAAAAAAAAAAATGATCCTATCAAAAAAGTAAAATTTTAACAAAGACTCTCCCAACTCACATTCAGCCTCCCCCAACTCACATCAATGCTCCTGCAACTCCCAACAATGCCCCCATATCTTGCACCCAGACCCTCCCAACTCACACCAAGGCTACCCCTACCCAAACTCAAGTGCCCCCCAACTCTCTCCAAGGCTCCCCAAACTCACATCTAGGCTCCCCCAAGACCACACAAAGGTTCTCATCCCCCACATCAGGGTTCCCACAACTCACACCAGTGTTCCTGTATCTCACACTAGGACCTCCCAAACTCACATTAGGATTCCACCAACTCACATTCAGGATACCCTAGCCCTCTTCCAGATTCCCCCAACTCACTTTCAGGCTACCCTAACTCACAAGAACGACCCAGCCACTCACACTAAAGTCCCCACAACTCACACTTAAGTTCCTCTCACTCACACTAAGATCCCTTCAAGCCACACTCTGGTACCCTTAGCTCACATCAAGGTTCCCACACATCACATTAAGATTATCCAAAACTCTTATGGCTTTCTATACACTGCATTCCGATCAGGGGCACTACTGATCGGCTCACAATGCTTTTGAGAATGGCATTAAGACACAGTACGTAGACACTGCACTTTGATCATCGGGCACAACTGATCATCGTACAGTGGCTAAATAAGGTTTCAATGCCAAACTCAGATCCTCCATACCAGGATACCAATGAGGACAGGACTCCATTCTGCACCAAATGATCTCAGATCACTAAGGCAGGATCAGAGTTCAGAAAAGCCATTAAGAGTTTTGGATAACCGTAATATGAGATATGGGAACCTTAATGTAAGTTTGGGGTACCTGAATGTAATTTGAGAGAACCTATGTGCAAGTGAAAGCAACCCTAGTGCAAGTTATGGGAACCTTAATGTAAGCAACAGGATCCTTCCTGCGAGTAAGGGCAACCCAAATATGAATTAGGAGAACCCAAAAGAGATTTAGTGTACCCTAAATGCCTGTTAGGGGAACCTAAGCATGAGCTTGGGAAGCCTCAGTGTAAAATATGGGAACATCAGTGTAAGTTACGGGAACCTCAATGCGAGCCATGGGAACCTTCATGTGATCCAGGGGAACTTAAATGTGAGCTGGGGAAACTTTGAGGAGAGTTAGAGGACACTGAATCTGAGTAAGGGGAACCTTAGTATGAATTGAGAGAGCCTAAGTGCAAGATACAGGAATATTGATGAGAATTACAGGAACGTTAGTGTGGGTAAGAGGAAACTGAATATGAGCTAGAGGAACCTTTGCATGAGTCAGAGGAACCTAAATGTGAATTAGGGTGACCTAAGTGTAAGGGAAACCTTAGTATGAGATAGGGGGCCTCAGTGTGTGTGAGGAGAACCTTAGTGTGATGTAGGGGAACCTAAGTGTGAGTGAAAGATGTGTAGACACTGGTGCTTTTGAGAATAACATTAAAACACAGTACTTAGATATTGTATTCTGAGCAGTGGGCACTACTAATCATCGTACAATTGCTAAGTAAGGTTTCATTGCCAAACTCAGATCCTCCATACCAGGGTACCAATGAGGATTTTCAGACAGGATGCCATTCTGCACCAAGTGACGTGAGTGAGGGGAACCTTAATGTGAGTGAAGGGAACCTTAAGGTATACTGAAGATATGACAGGTAAGAAAAAACAAAAAATAAAAACACCTACCATCCATCTGTTCCCGATAACTGGCCATTAATATTTCTTTCCTGCAGTATGGTCTTCAATGATCCACACTAATATTGTAACCAACTTCATGGGTAATAGTTGATGCTGTCTAACCTCAATGTGGCTTGTCCTGAAAATTACAAGTTAAAATAGAAACAAGTATTCATACATAAACAAAATCAAAATATCAAGAAATGTCTTTAAAAAAGACAAATGGCTTAGAAATGAAAAACAATTTTGTTTTTTGATGTTATTTACATTGTTGAAACTAAAAGTATGATTAGTGTTGTTCTACATTCCTATCTGCATGAAATTTCTGACAATAGGCATAACTAGGCCATAAAAATGTGTTGTTTACAATCCACCACAGTGCAATGAATAAAGCATCTTTAAAATACTACACAAAAACTAGTTCCGCAAATAGTTGTATCACTTCTTTCTTGCATATTCTAACCACATGCTGTACATATTATTCCGAAACAATCAGTATAGATTGAGCGGTTAATATTGTAAAATATTCTAAAAACTCAACAATTACATATGCAGATTAATTGATTTGTGCAGAACTATATAATTCTGAAAGCAAATGTGTAAAACCCTGAACCACAACAGGTACATATACTATGTTGAGGCTTCCAATTTGTACTAAATAATTATTGTATTCTGTAAATGAATATTAAATGCTGTTCACGACACACAATAAGAGACTGAATTTATATCAAAGATAAAATGTAAAATATTTGTCAAGAATGGGAGTATATAACTTTATTTCGACCTCCTAAGAATACAGTTTCATACATTTTAACTTTACAAATTTTACAAACAGAAAAAAGGACACATTAAATAATAACAGATCCACAGTAAATGGGCGTGGTCTTATCTTTCCCCACTCTTGAGATCTCCTCTGATATACTAATACACCATTTTCGGCTAATGAAAATATCCAATAGATTGAGGAATTTCCTCTTAATCATCAATACGTCATGCCAAGAAATGAAGGTCAAAACTGAGCTTACACAGCTATGCCGAAAAAAATCAAAGAAAGAAATGGATGCGACAAGGCTGTATTTCATCAAATGGTCAAATTTGTCAAGTTCCAGATATATTTTATACATCTTTAATAAAATCACTCAGCTTACTTCATCAATTTTAATAAATATCAAGTCCACTTATAGATATAGTCAGCAAGGTTTATATTCACAACCTACCAGATAAATCAACACACGAGAGTACTGTTGTTGGCTGGCTTTGAAGTATTGCTAGGTGTAAAAAATTGTTTGTTTCTCGTTACCTGACAAACTCCCAACTTTCCCTGTGACCCTAGACTTTCATTAGCCCAAGTACATTACATTTAAATCCTAAGTCTAACATTTTCACCTAAGCATGCAAAATATCTTTTCAATATCTGAATTAGTTCCACCAAGAGTGACATTGACCTTTGACATATGGACATGGGTCTTGTGCATGACCCACTGTCTCATGGTGCACAGTTGTGTCCAGTTACTTGAAAATCTATTGGTGAATGAAGAAGTTATGGTCCGGACAAAGTTGGAAATACTAAAACTTGCCAATTTTGGCCCTTTAAACCCTAAGTGTGGCCTTGACATTAAAGATATGGACCTGGGTCTTGTGTAATATATATATGTATTGCAATATGCTTAATTAATATGAAAATACTGGCAATACCCATCCCTATGTATTACAAACATTGATGAATGTTTGATTGAATGCTTGAATGAACAAAAATATTTCAAACTGAGGTATCAAAATATTAGTTTGAAGATAACTGAGTACTTTTATTTAAAAATGAGCCATGAAAATAAACACAAATGTCTAAAATGTTATACCCAATCTTACCTAGAATTTACAAATAACCCCAACTGATCCTTAATATGATGCGTGACAAATAAGGGTACACATGTAAGCCACTTTATTCTTACTGTTGGTCAATACTGTGATACTTAGGCCAGAGTTTGTTTCTATTTTTTTGTATCTAAGATCTTTTTAAAAAATCCATAAAAAAAACATGTCCTACTAAGAGATTACTTGTTGGTGACAGACCAATGGGTGGGCTTACTGTTTGTGTTAAAAACCAAATATCTAGATTTGTTGAAAGAATAGGCCATTATTTTAGTATATTGCTAAAACTTTATAAATCTTCATTTTCAACAGACAGAGATGTGTGATATGTCAATTTATATGTCCCTTCAGAGCAATCTCCAGTATACAACTCGGCAGAAATGTCAGCGTTAAGATATGTGATAAGTTATTCTTATAACAATGCACTTGCAAATACCTTGATTATGATACTCACCTTTAGATATGGTAATCAATCAAAATGGGTTACACTTTGATGGCAGCTCATTCCAAGGTATTACCAATCACAGGAAGGAAGATCTTATCACTGAAATGAAAAAAGTAAAAAAAAAAAACATTAACAAAAATAACAAATAAATAAATAATAATAATAAAATAAAAATAAAATATACAATAAAAATAATAATAATAAAGTGTTAGTGACTGGTGCTATTGAAATAGACATTAACATGCATTATTTAGATACTGCATTATGATCAGTGGGAGAAAAAGTTGAGACAAGGAAAAAAAATTACATAAGTAATAATAATAATGAAAAATCACATAAGAAAACAAACAATACAAGTTGTGTTAGAGACTGGTGCTATTGAGATAGACATCAACATGCATTATTCAGATACTGCATTTTAATCAGTGGGTGAATACTAATCAAAAGACAATGGCTAAATAAGCAATTAATGCCAAACTCAGATCCTCCATACTTGGGAACCATCGAGGATAATCAGACAGGAAGCAATTCTGCACCAAAAGAAAGTTATAGAGAAAGAGTTGAGACAAGGAAAAAAAATGACATAGAAGAACAACATAGATTCAACAACAATTCAATACAACATTCATTTGATTCAACAACAATTAGCATAAATAGAATCCTGGTAGTAGCAGGTCACACCCTTCAAGGAAAGTTTGACAAAGATGTCGCTTTTCCTCCATATGTGGGGAAGTTGCCAGCTCCTTATAGAAGGGTAATTTAGTACTGGTCAGTATACAGTAAAGAAAAACTGGTTAGGTGAATAGGCCACCATATTTGACTGAAAATCGAATAAAAACAAACAAAACAGGTTGTGTTAAGAGACTGGTGCTATTGAGATGAACATTAACATGCATTATTCAGATATTGCATTTTGATCAGCGGGCGAATACTAATCAAAATACAATAGCTAAATAAGCAATTAATGCCAAACTCAGATCCTCCATACTTGGGAACCATCGAGGATAATCAGACAGGAAGCAATTCTGCACCAAAAGAAAGTTACAGAGAAAGAGCTGAGACAAGGAAAAAAATGACAAAGAAGAACAACATAGATTCAACAACAATTCAATACAACATTCATTCAATTCAACAACAATTAACATAAATAGAATCCTGGTAGTAGCAGGTCACACCCTTCAAGGAAAATTTAACAAAGATGTTGCTTTTCCTCCATATGTGGGGAAGTTGCCAGCTCCTTGTTGAAGGGTAATTTAGTACTGGTCAGTATACAGTCCAGGAAAACTGGTTAGGTGAATAGGCCACTATATTTGACTGAAAATCAAATAAAAACAAACAAAACAGGTTGTGTTAAAAGACAGGTGCTATTGAGATGAACATTAACATGCATTATTCAGATACTGCATTTTGATCAGTGGGTGAATACTAATCAAAATACAATAGCTAAATAAGCAATTAATGTCAAACTCAGATCCTCCATACTTGGGAACCATCGAGGATAATCAGACAGGAAGCAATTCTGCACCAAAAGAAAGTTATAGAGAAAGAGTTGAGACAAGGAAAAAAATGACAAAGAAGAACAACATAGATTCAACAACAATTCAATACAACATTCATTCAATTTAACAACAATTAGCATAAATAGAATCCTGGTAGTAGCAGGTCACACCCTTCAAGGAAAATTTGACAAAGATGTCGGTTTTCCTCCATGTGTTGGGAAGTTGCCAGCTCCTTGTTGAAGGGTAATTTAGTACTGGTTAATATACAGTCCAGGAAAACTGGTTAGGTGAATAGGCCATCGTATCTGACTGAAAATCACATAAGAAAACAAACAATACAAGTTGTGTTAGAGACAGGTGCTATTGAGATGGACATCAACATGCATTATTCAGATATTGCATTTTGATCAGCGGGCGAATACTAATCAAAAGACAATGTCTAAATAAGCAAATAATGCCAAACTCAGATCCTCCATACTTGGGAACCATCGAGGATAATCAGACAGGAAGCAATTCTGCACCAAAAGAAAGTTATAGAGAAAGAGTTGAGACAAGGAAAAAAATGACAAAGAAGAACAACATAGATTCAACAACAATTCAATACAACATTCATTTGATTCAACAACAATTAGCATAAATAGAATTCCGGTGGAGGCAGGTCACACCCTTCAAGGAAAATTTGACAAAGATGTTGCTTTTCCTCCATATGTGGGGAAGTTGCCAGCTCCTTGTTGAAGGGTAATTTAGTACTGGTCAGTATACAGTCCAGGAAAACTGGTTAGGTGAATAGGCCACCATATTTGACTGAAAATCAAATAAAAACAAACAAAACAGGTTGTGTTAAAAGACAGGTGCTATTGAGATGAACATTAACATGCATTATTCAGATACTGAATTTTGATCAGCGGGTGAATACTAATCAAAATACAATAGCTAAATAAGCAATTAATGCCAAACTCAGATCCTCCATACTTGGGAACCATCGAGGATAATCAGACAGGAAGCAATTCTGCACCAAAAGAAAGTTACAGAGAAAGAGCTGAGACAAGGAAAAAAATGACAAAGAAGAACAACATAGATTCAACAACAATTCAATACATCATTCATTCATCAAATGAAAATAAACAATACAATACAACAATAATAAAATAAATAATAATAATAATAAACCATTAGAGAAAGAGTAAAGAAAATGAAATAAGTAAAAAATAATAAAATAAATAAATAATAATAATAATGAAATGAAAATAAACAATAATATAAAACTCAGATCCTCCATACTTGGGAACCATCGAGGATGACACAGAACAACAACATAGATTCAACAACAATTCAATTCAACAACAATTAGCATAAACTGGTTAGGTGAATGGGTCACTGTATTTGACTGAATATCACATAAAAACAAACAAAACAAGTATTACCAAAACCTTCTGTTGCACCACTTTGTCCAATGACAATCCGACAGAATCCTTGATAAATCAAAGCTCTTGGCCAGCAGTACTGAACTATAGACTCGTCAGTGAGTATCAAGATTTACAGGACAAACTCCAGATTCATCAAAAAGAACAACACCACAAGACACACCACAAAGACATAGCTGTGATAATCATGTGTTACAGGAATGTACCCCTTATTAAGTGAGAACATTGGACTGCAAGAATGAAATCCAGATATACCAGTGAGACATGAAATGCAGATATGAACTCCCAAATCATCAATCAGTTTGTGGACTGCGCTTAAGTACCCTAGATTCATCAGCAAGAACGTGGGCTGCAGACATGAACTCCAAATTTACCAGTGAAATCATGACTGAAGTGATGGACTCCACAGTGAGACAGAACAACACCTCATTCAACAACAATTAGTATTACCAGAACCTTCTGTTGCACCACTTTGTCCAATGACAATCCGACAGAATCCTTGATAAATCAAAGCTCTTGGCCAGCAGTACTGAACTATAGACTTGTCAGTGAGTATCAAGATTTACAGGACAAACTCCAGATTCATCAAAAAGAACAACACTACAAGACACACCACAAAGACATAGCCGTGACAATCATGTGTTACAGGAATGTACTCCTTATGAAGTGAGTACATTGGACTGCAAGAATGAAATCCAGATATACCAGTGAGACATGAAATGCAGATATGAACTCCCAAATCATCAATCAGTTTGTGGACTGCGCTTAAGTACCCTAGATTCATCAGCAAGAACGTGGGCTGCAGACATGAACTCCAAATTTACCAGTGAAATCATGACTGAAGGGATGGACTCCACAATGAGACAGAACAACACCTCATTCAACAACAATTAGTATTACCAGAACCTTCTGTTGCACCACTTTGTCCAATGACAATCCAATAGAATCCTTGATAAATCAAGATCATATCCAGCAGTACTGACTTATAGACTCGTCAGTCAGTATCAGGATATACAGGACAAACTCCACATCAAAAAGAACAACAACACAAAATGACACAGAATAACAACATAGATTCAACAACAATTCAATTCAACATTCATTTGATTCAACAACAATTAGCATAAATAGAATCCAGGTGGTGGCAGGTCATACCCTTTAATGAAAATTGACAAAAATGTCAATTTTCCACATGTGAGGAAGTTGCCAGCTCCTTGTAGAAGGGTAATTTAGTACTGGTTAATATACAGTAAAGAAAAACTGGTTAGGTGAATAGGCCACCGTATCTGACAGAAAATCACATAAGAAAAACAATACAAGTTGTGTTAGAGACTGGTGCTATTGAGATGGACATTAACGTGCATTATTCAGATACTGCATTTTGATCAGCGGGCGAATACTAATCAAAACACAATGGCTAAATAAGCAATTAATGCCAAACTCAGATCCTCCATACTTGGGAACCATCGAGGATAATCAGACAGGAAGCAATTCTGCACCAAAAGAAAGTTATAGAGAAAGAGTTGAGACAAGGAAAAAATGACAAAGAAGAACAACATAGATTCAACAACAATTCAATACAACATTCATTCAATTCAACAACAATTAGCATAAATAGAATCCTGGTAGTAGCAGGTCACACCCTTCAATGAAAATTTGACAAAAATGTTGATTTTCCTCCATATGTGGGAAGTTGCCAGCTCCTTTGAGAAGGGTAATTTAGTACTGGTTCATATAAAGGAATGGAAAACTGGTTAGGTGAATGGGTCACCGTATTTGACTGAATATCACATAAAAACAAACAAAACAAGTATTACCAAAACCTTCTGTTGCACCACTTTGTCCAATGACAATCCGACAGAATCCTTGATAAATCAAAGCTCTTGGCCAGCAGTACTGAACTATAGACTCATCAGTGAGTATCAAGATTTACAGGACAAACTCCAGATTCATCAAAAAGAACAACACCACAAGACACACCACAAAGACATAGCCGTGATAATCATGCGTTACAGGAATGTACTCCTTATGAAGTGAGAACATTGGACTGCAAGAATGAAACCCAGATATACCAGTGAGACATGAAAAGCAGATATGAACTCCCAAATCATCAATCAGTTTGTGGACTGCGCTTAAGTACCCTAGATTCATCAGCAAGAACGTGGGCTGCAGACATGAACTCCAAATTTACCAGTGAAATCATGACTGAAGGGATGGACACCACAGTGAGACAGAGCAACACCTCATTCAACAACAATTAGTACTACCAGAACCACCACTTTGTCCAATGACAATGTACTGGTTAATGTACAGTCCAGGAAAACTGGTTAGGTGAACAAGCTACTGTATTTAACTGAATATCACAGTGAGATCATGACTAAATGAATGGACACCATAGTGAAAAAGAACAACACCTGATTCAACACCAATTAGTTCTAACAGAACCTTCCTTGCATCACTTTGACAACTGACAATCCGATAGAATCCTTGATAAAGTTGGTACTGGTTAATGTACAGTCAAGGAAAACTGGTAAGGTGAACAGGCCACCATATTTAACTGAATATCACATAAAAATATACAAAACAAGTATTAATAGAACCTTAATAGAACCTTCCCAACGACTCTAAGAAACCATACTTACAACATACAGTGGAGTTCAATAACCAGAATCTTCTCTTTGTTGTCTCAGCATTGGCAATCTGGTTTGGTCTGGAGTATAGTTGATTGGCTACAGCTGTCAATTCGTCGTCTTGATGCTGTCAGTCGTTGAACAATTCAGGACAGACCTCCACATCTGTTGAAATAATAAACATGTGGTTATTGTATGGATATTGGATAATGAAGTCAAAATAGCATAATGAAATCTACATTAAAATACATTGAAATAACTATGTTTTTCTTTTTTCCATTGCTTGTATTATCTGTGACAAATTGGTCCCAGGTTTTATTCTCCAATATTATCAAAAAAACCATCAGTAAACATTTAATTTGACCACAATGAAATATAACTATCTGCAGCAGTTAGGCCTAAAAAAACATGTTTGCTTTCAGTTATATGCCCAAAGAAGTATAGGTCGGTAGGTGGGGATTCTTTTTATTTTAATTTTTTACATATATTGGCAACTCAATATCAATGAGTTGTGAAAATTACAATATTGCACTATGATTTGGACGCAGTAAAAACTTATGAGTCGGCAGGTAAAATATTGCGTTGGTTGGGTAACCGGAAACAAACTTCTTTTTTAGGCCTCATCTCAAAGTTAAATGAATCAAATAAAATTAACTGACTCATTAAATAAAGTAAGTCAAAATAACTAAGCATAATGTTACTTTAATAGAATCATAATATAAAAAATAAAAGTTAATAGAATAAATAGTAAAAGAATAAAGGTTTGAAGAATAAAAGTTTTATAGGATAAATAGGATAAAAGTAAAAAAGAGTAAAATATAAAAAAATAAATGATTAAAATAGTAGACTTTTACAAGATTAAAAGTTTACAACCAGGGGATATTTTTTTCGTCGATTTCACTTTATTTATCTATATTATATTTAAATTAAATACACATGTCTGCAATGTTAATGGCACTTAGACAAGCTGCAATGCCAAAAACAGCTACAGATCTGCACATACATTCAGATAATACATTTTTTGTCTACAGTCAATATCACTCCGGGAAAACATGCTAGAATGGCTGAAAAAATGGAAAAAAATCATTCATTTCTCTTGTCAATTGTCTTTTTAAATAAAAATATTTTGGCCAATTGGGTCTTCCTGTGTTTTAATTGTGTTCTTTTCATCTTTAATTGATAGCAAAAATTAACATTAAGTTTGATTTAATTTTTAGTCAATAACAATATGGAGAATATTATTGTTTACCCTTAAATGCAAACATATCATCATATGTGACTTAATAGCAGAAAAAACGTTGGATTTGTAAAACATGTCATAATGAAAGATATTTGCAGTTTATATAAATCATCATACTTGTAGTAAATATCGTTTATTTACTTGTAAATAAAAATAAAATATCACCAGTAATTCTTACAGCACACACACACACACACACCAATTATCATGAACTAGTGATTCTAACAATGGCCCAAATGTCTAATACAATACCGGTATTCGCCCGACGTTTATGACAAATCTTCGTTAAGACAAAGTATTTTTCGCGCTCAAAAAATCGACATAAAGAGAGTTGCCTGTACTTTCAAACAGCAGCAAGACCAAAATCAAAAATGCATTACCCATATTTAATCAATTTATAGCGGTAAGTGTATAAGGTAGAACTTTGTCACTTTTCACTAGGTCAGTATCTTGAACTCCAAGTCATGAACAGCAACAGAAACCAGACAACAAAAATGATTAATCTACATCATCTATGAATACATAGTGAACTTCACAATTTTCTATGTAATTTACATATTGCATTGCGCACAAAATAAGAGTTATTAAAGTAAATGTTGAAAAATGTTGAAAAAAAAAAAATTTACCAATGATCAAACTGTTTACAGTGATCGGGAAAGAAATTTTCTTCATGGGACAATGGCCCTTTTGGATGCAAAATCAGTGTGACATTTAGAAAACCAATGTGACATTTTCATGCGACGATAATTGAGTAGCATAACCATTTATAAGTGTCTATCTGCTAGGCGCTTATTGCATAAAGAAAAAGCAATCGTAAAGCGTCAGATGATACAGACCGTACTCACTTCATTTCATACACAAAAGGATTGAAAACATGTGAATGTGCCACGGGCGCATCTGTTGCCAAAGACAATGCAACATTTTAGATTTTAATGTGGCTATGGTGCATGCAAGAAATGAAATACTAAAAATACACGAACTATTTGTTGACAATAGTTATAAACATTTACTAGCAATTGTTTTCCTTCTTTGTTTGGTTCTGATATATGGACCTTTCCCAATAAAAAATAATGACATTTTTCCATATTCCCAACATAAAAATTCTTAATTTTGGCATCACACCACACATTTTTTCCAAATTAAACTGGACATGGACCCCTTCCAAAAACTGCAAAAAAATCACTGATTACGGATACTTGAAGTCTGATGTCCAAGTAAATTACTAAATAAAATATCCACTGAATCATCATCATATATGTACTGGTACATTAATTTGTAATGTCAGTCAAAACCTTCCCAAAAATACTATGAAAAATTGGTAGTTCAAACAAAATGTTACCTTGCAATCATTACAAAATGTTAATTGTTATAATTAGGTAGACTGGTAAAAAACATGTTTATTTTTAAAACACAAACCAGAAAAGGCTAAAATCTCACAAAAGAAAATATTTGGAAGAAACTGAGACCATCATACAAGATAATAATGCCATTAATGCCATATAATGCTCAGGAAGAAGTGAATAAAAACTGACAATATGGAATTAAGCGCAAGTCAATAGCAAAACTGCCTTCCAAAAGTTCAAAGTAAGCAAGTTTTACTAACCTTAGATCCATCCAAAGATTCAGTCATAATATGAATTTCTCAATTGATATTATACGTAGTTCCCTCGGGTGTATATACTAATGGCAATGGATTATCTGTACAGTTGATTTTGAAGATGGGGTTTATCTGTAAATGAAAGATAAACAAAATCACGCATTGTAATACAAACATAATCTGAAAATTCAAAAATGAATAAATATTGAATTTAGTCCGGTATCAATTAAACTAGAGCACAAAATGCAATGGACTTGGCCATTAATTTATGTAAAATTGATTTACAAATTTCAACACAAAATTATCGAAAATGGCGCCACAGCAATAAAATTGAAAAACAAAATTGAAACCTGACTTAAAAATAAACTCCATCCAACATAAATTCTTTAACTTTCTCTGGATCAAACGCTCGTCGAAAGTTAACAAAGTCGCCTAAAATCAAACCATTACAAAGATAAAAGAATTTAAACAATACCTGTCCATCTGAAGAAATGAGTTTTCACCTAACCCATGATTCTTGTACAACTGTCACATGAATTCGGAAGACCAATCAAACGTCTAGTTTTTAAATGGTCACGTGCATACAGCCAACCAATCAATCAACACGCGAAGCGTCATCAGTCTCAATCTCTATCCAGTGTTGTCGTTCTTTATCCATTACATGCATGTGATGGATAACGAACGACAACTCTAGAGAATGCATCAGTCTAAGCAGAAGCGTAGCTGGCCACTCATTTTAATGTGTTCGTACATTTTTTAATTGTACACAAAATATTATTTGACCGAAAACGATTTGCTTTAAAATAGATATTTTCGGACGAATGATGCCAGGCTAAAAGTCAGCAACAAAAAGCCGTTAGATTGACGCATTTGAAACTCATGTAGGTGTTTGCAGGGCGGCCCGGAATTGGGGTCGAAGGTGCGCATCATTTGGCAATAGCTATATAATTCGACTTGGTTGATATTATAAAATTAACGCTACGAACTACTTCTGTATTTCTTTTAACATTCCACGCATAAATGAAATTCAGTAACGTAATCTAATGTTTTTTCGGTAGTTATATGAATACATGTTTATACATTTCAATTCAATGTTTCATTAATCATACAGTGATGTAACAATACATAAACATTTTTCTGAACTAACATTTTAGATTCCAGGGCTAGTAAAATATTTCAAAGGGGGTATATGTCATACGTAATAAGATACACACAAAAGTGTATACAATAGTAAACACTGTAATAGGTAAATAAATGGATAGAATAGATAAATTAATAAAATATAAATACATAAACAAAAATACCTACATGAAAATGAACAATTATGATAAAACAATCTAAAAACAATCTGTATTAATATCCAAGGTCCCCAAATTTTATTTTGTTTATGTATGCATCCTATACTAAATTAATGATATTAAACCAATTACCACGTGCTATTTTTCATATGACTCGTGCTGTCGGTCAGTTTTACCAAATCCTTCGGACAGTAAATTTGTTACTAAAGTGGAACGTTTGAAATAAATATAAATCTTTGATGCTATATTTGCAGTTCTCTGCTGTTAATACATGTGACAAATACCCGATTGCTAATTTGATAAGTGGTGTATGCAAACTACAAAACGCCTTCACTGAGCTAACCCGGTGACATATGACCGCCAGACTACCCAACCAAGAACTAGGTACTGGACCAGATAGTGGAATAAAAACAAACCAGACATTTCTGTGATCCTATTGGGAGGGAATGACGTCAAATAGGAAACAGTTCGGGACATTATAGAGCGTGTTACAGGATTGTTGTGAAAATTTAATACATTGTGCATAAGTAATAGCTAGCGTGTGAGATTCGTTAAGGATGCGTAATTAATAAGACGATCATTTAATGCCCGATATCACATGATCGGCAAATGTGTCCAGACTGAACATAAAATTAATAGAAGTGAGTGATATCGGATTCCCAGAGGATTATCACCCAGAGTATGTACATTATAATGCAAAGGGCACGAAGCCATTCTTCCTTTCTGTTAGAACACGCTTAGTATGTATGTATGTATGTATGTATGTATGTATGTATGTATGCATGCATGCATGCATGTATGCAAGTAACATCAGACCTAATTTGTATGTATCATGTGCTATTTTCATTATCATTTTTACTGCCAAATATATGAAATGGTAAATGACTAAACATGTTGCGTTTTTTGTGTGTATATTCAAGTATCACTGCCAATTTATTCTATTCATTACAATTAATATAATTATAACCGCTTTACAATGCATTATTTAGAATTTTATACATTTCATGGAAAATGCAAGTCTACAGATGCAACATTACAAAGTTGTATACGCACGACTCAACTTTTACGAAGCACCAGATGTTTTTGTATGAATATTTTCGGCAATGATTTGATTACAGTCGTTCAACTGATCTTTAATGTCAGTTTCATGTTTAATTAGTTTGATTGAAAGACAAATTTAACACTTTTTACTTATGTTGCATTAGTTATTTGGAGGCCCCATATATCCAAGATTTTTGGACACGCAACTTGTTTTCCAAACTTTCACAACCACATTTATGTTTACAAGTTTAGACCCAGTAGCGTGTGTATGACCCATTGCTAATGGCAACTGCTTAGCAACGTCTTCTCATCCTCCCTATGA
This sequence comes from Lutraria rhynchaena, assembly GCA_008271625.1. NCBI lineage: Eukaryota > Metazoa > Mollusca > Bivalvia > Venerida > Mactridae > Lutraria > Lutraria rhynchaena. The sequence continues at coordinate 8,967,299 of VIBL01000001.1, read as the reverse complement.
GGTTGGCGGCCCATTCTTGCACCAACATGGCCTCAAGCTCCTGGATGCTTCTAGGTTGCACCTGGCGAGCTAACATCCGTACCTGCAGCTCATTCCACATGTGCTCAATTGGATCTAGGTCAGGTGATAGAGCTGCCCAGTCTAGGGGCTCAGTACCCTCCCTCTGCAGGTAGTCCAGGATCACCCGGGCCTTGTGGGGACGCGCTTTACCGTTCATTATTTAAAATGAACTGATTGCCCACTGCCCCGGCATACAGCTTAACATGTGTGTTTAATATCTCATCGATGTACCGCTGACCAACAAATGTACCTCTATTCAGCACAACGAGGTCAGTCCGTCCCAGTTGATACCATAAATGGCCCACCTCCGGAGCGGTCGTGCTCAGCAATATTTCCGGCTTGGAACCTTTTCCCAGGTCTTCTCCAGACTCTCGCACATTTGTCGATTAAGTCTAAGAAAAACCTAGACTCACCAGTGAAGAGAACCCAAGTTTTGTCTGGTTCACTTAACATGCTCCCTTGCCCATTCCTAACGGGCCTGGAGGTGACGACGAGTTAATAGAATTCTTACGCAGTGTCTACTTGATCGCAGATTACCCTCGTGCAACCTTCTACGCACCGTCTGAATACAAACATTGACCCCAGAATTACAATTATATGAAGCATTGTATTATAGAGTTCATAAAGATTTAAATAACCGGTACCAGGTATGTGTGTAAATAATAATGCAATTATACATTTTCCCGATTAATATATACATAAAATTTTCTTTACCACAAAAATATCAATACCTTTGCTATTCTACATACAATGTGTGCGTGGTGTCCCTTCCCCCAGGAGCGTGTCCAATGTGTGTCGCTACAATACTATATGAATATAGTATGCCATGTGTATTATTTCATATGTAATTTTCATGTATTGTTCATGTGCTATGTAGCCTGAAAAATTGAACTCACTCACTCACTCACTCGCTCGCTCACTCACTCACTCACTCACTCATAAGGAGGAGGTATGCAAAAACGACTTGTTACGGTCATTTTTGCTCGTTCAATGACAATGATATTTGGTTATAATACTCTGTTATAATGTATTCATTACATGAAGACTATTTCTGATACTAATATTGAGCAGCAGCAGCAGCAGCATCATCATCATCATCAACAACAACAACAACAACGCAACGAGCTTTCGACAATGAAAATCTTACCGAACTTCGAACAAATAAGCTAAACCCGTGCCCTCCATGATTTAAAGTGTCCAAACTTTCCCGTGGACAATGTTAATTTCATCATTTTCTTCGGTATAATATCAAAAGTGACCCGCGACGTCACTCATCGTTAACATCGTTCATTTTGATCTCAGATATTGACAAATATTGACAATTCGTTTTTTTTTTCAATCAAGAATCTGAAAAAAAACTAGGCAATAGTAGATTTTTTTCTACAAATACACTGACTTGGAAAAATAAGATTATTGATGTAAATGATTGCAGACAGACAGACAGGCAGACGGACAGATAGACAAATGGACACAAAATAGGATGATTTTTAAAATCTACGCAATTTATTTTACGATGAATTCAATGTATACAAATAACTGTAAAATATATAGACCACTTTCCAGTTAAGTATGTTTAAATAACCTAGAGATTTAATACTTCAACTTAAAAATCTAAGACATTCTCTTGTAAGTATGAAATATCCTCATTTGTTGAATTAATAGCGAAGTTAGGGAACATAAAACCAATAACAAATATTGGTTAAGATATATTGAAAGTATTCAAAGTCTGCAATTTTAGAATAAACATTTAAGTTGAAAATAATGCTACAAACTACGGACAGACATTGTATTTCATACGTTTCTAAAAATACTGTGACATAAACAATGCATATGTCAGTCACAACTGCAAATTAAATACTGTTTTAGCCTAATAAAAGGATATAACAAGAGTATCTGACTTTGTGACAAAATAATAGTAACAGAGCACGAAAACGTATGACACTATTTAAAGTTTGGTCGGACAAGACTAATACCCAGGTTGTTACAATATTACTTATGAACATATAAATCAGGCTTAAATCAAAATTAAGATCGTAAAAACCCCGCCGATTCCAAAAAAAAAATATTTCCGAAATCTGAAACATATCTTTTTTTTATTATTTTCATATCTTCGCCACTGAGATATTTCCATACTTTATCTCACTTTAGGTTAAAAAATTATCTCTGAATAAAATGAAATATTTTTCCGACCGACCTTCTCTTAAAATCAAGGGTTGGTAAAGGGCAAACAAAGTATTTTTTAAATTCAACCTAATATCAAACTTTTAAAATATCTAAATAATAAATTGTATTCATTCATAATACTTTATCAGCTTAACAACATTTCATATTTAAAGCGTAGGTGCCTCTGTGATCACGTATTTATAATCCTTTATATGACTTATATGTTTATATGACTAGTAATCACTAGCTCTTTTTCGCTATGGATTCGAATCCCAGCGGAGATCAGACAAATTTCATATGTGAGGCATTACATCCAGCTCGCGTGCGAAAGGTTGATGTTACAATTGATGTTGACCGTAACATCTACCTAGTTTGAAGATTCTCATCCTTAATCTTTAAAAAAACTGTAAAATGAATCACTACAAAAATAGTTCATCATTATCAATATATTATCATTACAAAAAGAAAGTTACGTATGCTGTTATTACATTTTGGATGTAAATATGAACAGAAGTCGAAAAGTCCGCGTTTCATTTGACAACAGTAGAAATTTCACAACATAATGAGTGTTTCTCTTTGTATTGAAAACATGCATACAGTAAAACTTTAATATTAAGACCATCAATAATTATCTATTACACGAGGTGGTCTTAATGTTGAAGTACTATAGATCTAAGAGAGGTTTGACTGTTGTTAGTATAATGTGATAAATAACCATGAACGAAAACAGTGAATGTTACTGTGCAAGGTCGATATTATCCTGGCCTACCTTGAATTCAGATGGTTGATGTTGTATAATAATCCAAATTTTTGAATAAAACACATTATTCCTGCACATTTATGCAAACACACTTTAAGCACATATTCAAAACACATTTAATACTAAAACACTACATTTACTCCAAAACGAATAGAAGAACACTGCATTCCTGAACCGGACTCCTGAAACGGACTCCTGAACCGGACTCCTTAACCGGACGTTGCGGCGTCAAATCAAGGCAGCAGCTACCGAGAGTGGTTGATTAAAGTTGTTTTAACTTTTATCGCTATTGACTGTCTCAGCTAATCTAATTGTATGGCATACGTCTGTTTAATTATTTCTATTTCTTCTATTGGAAGGGTTCAGAATAAAATCCATTTTAAATGGAAAAAACACAAGTTCTAGTTCTATCAATTGTTTTGATTTACTTTCTCTAAATTGTATGTTTTTGAGGCGAAGACTCTCCTATCAGAACATACAAAGCATACAAAACAGACAATTACATAAGTATAGCTAATTAGTCATATATTTCTTTCGTTTTATTAAAGTGGAAAACGTACATGAATTTTGTTCTTAAAGATACAGTCAACTTTTCCCAGGCTTTGAACAACAAGGTCATTTCTTCATAAGTGTTAGTCGCTTACACGACTGTTAAGACACCCTGTATTCCTGCGAGGCTCAATGTTTCACATCTTTCCTGGATATCCGGATTGTTGTATTTATGAACGAACCAATTCCATAATGCGATGTCATGGCAACAATATATACACGTACGAAGAATCAGTAGAGTGATAACAACAACTGAAAATTACATAAACATAATATTGTTTCAACAATGTATAATATACATAAATATAAAGTTGTGACATGTTCTAGCTAATAAGACTATGAAAATGAATATGAAACACAGTTACATTACAAGACTATGTATCTCATAAGAATGATTCTTTACAAACATTAAAACCCTATTAGCAATGATTCAGTGATAAGTATGGAGTATTAATTATCTGACTGACTGGAAATACGAGCCAGGATACGACTATTCATAATTTCTCTGATTGATAAACATGTGACAAGAATGTCCGAGTATTTTGTTATCTAACTGTCGTATTTTCATAAGTATGAATACACAGTAAAACTTCGATATTGAGGAAAATTTCAGCAGAAACTCGGAAATAATATAATCACTTAATAATAATTATGACGCAGTGTTGAAATTTGTACGCACGTATACATGCAGAATATACCGTAAGTTTATTCTTGGTGATACTAATACAATCATGGTGGTTTGACTTGAGCATGTGTGATGTTGTATTATCAATGAAGTAGTCTCCAGTTATTAGATGGGAACTGCCTTATGTTTATCCTGATTTATAGTGATTTATATTAGTACATGTACATATTTGTGTACAAATTGTGGAAAGTAATAAGTAATAGAACCCCCTTAAATGCTCATTGTCGTGTATGTAAGACAAGACAAATCAATGAGATAAATTATCATCCTGGATAATTAGCTTACGGTAGATCGGTGGTTCTACCCAGTATAACGTCTGGGGTCTTCCTGCACTGTTGAATCTGGAAAACCGCCGAATGACCCTGACTGATGGTGCGACGTAAACAGTGAAAAATTGTTGGATACAGCATGGGGAGTCACTCATCAATTTTATGCACAGAATGCTTAAAATGAGAGAAAGCATTCCAAATTTCACAAATTTTCAATGCATGGTTGATAGACAAACTATTATAAATGAACAGCTTAAAATACAATCATTGCTTGCATGTTCTAAATAAAGCAAAATCCTATGAATTTCTGTTGCTAGGACTGCGCTTACGAGGGGCGGTCAAGAAGAACGCGGAAATAACATTTTCTTAAGCAGACATTATAAAAAGACACAATTACATTTCAAAGTAAACCCCTCTCAATTCAATGCACTCCCTCAAGGGTGATTCCCATTTGTGGAACTCACACACGAGCCCGTCACGTGACATACCAGCAAGCGACTAGGGCTGCACGGAAACCAATGGATGGGATCCAATAGAATCCGAACGGAATTCCGAATACGTCGGATCGGATCCAATTGTAACATTGCTATTTAGAGGTAGTTTAATAACCTCTTACTTCACCTCTTCATTTTTATGAATTTAATAAAAATCAACGAACGAACTTCTTGATCTCAAGTCTTAAAAACATAGTATTTGTGATTAAAATGAATAAGACAACAACCATACATACAAAATAACTTAATCCGGCATACTTATTGTCTTCAAGTTAAAGAGGAATACTGTTAAACCATACAGCTATGCCAAATGTGGCTGATCAATCTTTCAGCATTATCACGCCACAGAACACCAAAATGAGACAATGACAGTTTTTGTAATAAAATAGTTTTAAAACTACTTAATCTATTACATGTACTCAAATATTAGTGATTAATAATTGATAGAATAAGAAACAGCAATTAAAGTGGACAACAAAAATATCACTGTGCTAACAGCCTGTATTGTTTTCATTACCAAAATCAATGTTGCAAGCTATAATGACATATTAACATATTTTATTACGATTTTCCTTCATTTTTATCATAATGACGAATATTAAAAACATATTACTTTAGAATTTTGTGCTTCTCTGAAAAAGAGAACTGTCGTTCTTGTTACTCTACAATCAGGAACTGAAATTAGGTAATTTTGATCCTTACCCGCGAATGTCATGTTTAATGGTGATTTATGGAGCATTATTGATAACTACCAGTGATGTAGCGCGTGAATGTCAAGATTGATTTGAGTAATTCGGATATTTCGGGTATCCGTTGCAGCCCTACAAGCGACCCTTCTCATATGAAATTAGTTGAGGTATGCAGGCTTAAGTAGTTGAGAGTTGGTTTATTGGGAATCCACAGAGGTATTCAGACTACTGTTGTTAAGAAGTGGTTGTTATTGGGAATAAACAGAGATATGCAGACTACTGTAGTCGGGAGGTGGTTGTTATTGGAAATAAACGGAGTATACAGACTACTGTAGTCGGAAGGTGGTTGTTATTGGAAGTAAACGGAGTATACAGACTACTGTAGTTGGAAGGTGGTTGTTATTGGGAATAAACAGAGATATGCAGACTACTGTAATTGGAAGGTGGTTGTTATTTGGAATAAACGGAGTATGCAGACTACTGTAGTTAAGAGGTAATTATTGGGAATAAACGGAGTATGCAGACTACTGTAGTTAAGAGGTGGTTGTTATTGGGAATAAACGGAGTATGCAGACTACTGTAGTTGGAAGGTGGTTGTTATTGGGAATAAACAGAGTATGCAGACTACTGTAGTTAAGAGGTGGTTGTTATTGGGAATAAACAGAGATATGCAGACTACTGTAGTTGGAAGGTGGTTGTTATTGGGAATAAACGGAGTATGCAGACTATACTGTAGTTGGAAGGTGGTTGTTATTTGGAATAAACAGAGTATGCAGACTACTGTAATTAAGAGGTGGTTGTTATTTGGAATAAACGGAGTATGCAGACTACTGTAGTTGGAAGGTGGTTGTTATTTGGAATAAACAGAGTATGCAGACTACTGTAATTAAGAGGTGGTTGTTATTTGGAATAAACGGAGTATGCAGACTACTGTAGTTGGAAGGTGGTTGTTATTGGGAATAAACAGAGTATGCAGACAACTGTAGTTAAGAGGTGGTTGTTATTGGGAATAAACAGAGTATGCAGACTACTGTAGTTAAGAGGTGGTTGTTATTGGGAATAAACAGAGTATACAGACTACTGTAGTTGGAAGATGGTTGTTATTGGGAATAAACGGAGTATGCAGACTACTGTAGTTAAGAGGTGGTTGTTATTGGGAATAAACGGAGTATGCAGACTACTGTAGTCGGTAGGTGGTTGTTATTTGGAATAAACGGAGTATGCAGACTACTGTAGTTAAGAGATGGTTGTTATTGGGAATAAACGGAGTATGCAGACTACTGTAGTTAAGAGATGGTTGTTATTGGGAATAAACAGAGATATGCAGACTACTGTAGTTAAGAGATGGTTGTTATTGGGAATAAACGGAGGTATGCAGACTACTGTAGTTAAGAGGAGGTTGTTATTGGGAATAAACGGAGATATGCAGACTACTGTAGTTAAGAGGAGGTTGTTATTGGGAATAAACAGAGTATGCAGACTACTGTAGTTAAGAGGAGGTTGTTATTGGGAATAAACGGAGGTATGCAGACTACTGTAGTTAAGAGGAGGTTGTTATTGGGAATAAACGGAGTATGCAGACTACTGTAGTTAAGAGGAGGTTGTTATTGGGAATAAACAGAGTATGCAGACTACTGTAGTTAAGAGGTGGTTGTTATTGGGAATAAACGGAGTATGCAGACAACTGTAGTTAAGAGATGGTTGTTATTGGGAATAAACGGAGTATGCAGACTACTGTAGTTAAGAGGTAGTTGTTATTGGGAATAAACGGAGGTATGCAGACTACTGTAGTTAAGAGATGGTTGTTATTGGGAATAAACAGAGTATGCAGACAACTGTAGTTAAGAGATGGTTGTTATTGGGAATAAACGGAGTATGCAGACCACTGTAGTTAAGAGATGGTTGTTATTAAGAATAAACAGAGATATGCAGACCACTGTAGTTAAGAGATGGTTGTTATTAAGAATAAACAGAGATATGCAGACTACTGTAGTTGGACGGTGGTTGTTATTGGGAATAAACGGAGTATGCAGACCACTGTAATTAAGAGGTGACTGGGGTTTTCTAGTTTCTGTACTTGAAATGTGATTGTTGTTGAAAATTTGTAGAGGTATGCAGGCTACATCTGATAACCAGGATAAAATCAGTTTTCTGAACGAACGAGAGGTCTGGAAAGAAGACTATCTGTGCCCAAGAACTTGACATTTCAATTTTTAAAATAGATCATTTATATCTTTCAGACAACGAATCATATAAAATGTTTACAAACAATGCGCGGACAGTGTTGTCGACAGGCTTCGAATAATCCACATGATCGAAGTATGGAACATTGAAGTAAATATTTCCTTGAGCCGATGTTAGTTTTATATATTTTCGCCAATAACCTTTTTTAAATCGACGTTATAGTATTGAAACCTTATTCAATGTCATTCTGCTTCTAAATGTCGCGATAGTCTAGTCTCTAGTGGATAATGTAATTACTTAAAATACAAGTTAAAAGACAAACATTAAGCTGTTTTATAATACAAAAGAAGTTACAAGAACAGCCAATCAACTATATCAATTATCAATTGCTCCCATTTGCAAACAAGGCAAACAATACATTGTACAGTGCAACCTCTCCAGAGCGGCCCTCTCTTGAGCGACAACCTCCCTTCAACAACAGCAAGATTTTTCTCCACTATAGATATGACTATTTATTTTACCTCTCTAGAGCGGCAACCTCTCAACAACGTCATAATTTTGTGTCTCCCAAAGGGTGTTGCTTCAGAGAGGTTGCACTGTAGTTGTAAAACTGGAATATCACAATACATTTCTCCACAAGGGCCACAGAGCCAGCTGTTTAATTTCCTGTGCTGAACAGATAAGTAGCGATCTAATTTGATATAGACCCACTGCATACTAACCGGTACTGACACATCCACAAGGAGCCGACAACTTCTCCACATATAGAGGAAAATCGACATTTTTGTCAAATCTTCATGACCTGCTGCGACCGGGATTCAAACTCGGGTCTCCAGGTTACAAGTCCAGCGCGCTAACAGCTGGACCACGGCCGCGATTCCTAGCCATATTCGTTATTCAAACGCTATGATTGCCAATGCATAAAACCATGACCTATTTAAAGCTCCACAGCTGAAAGCTTGCAAAAGCATAGAAGTTGCGAGTAGAGGAATGCATGAGAAGGAGATTTCCACAAAAATTTTGATGTTCAGGATGTCTTTATGCGCATTCTGAGCTTTCTATCCGTTTTTTTTGTCTTCTGAAAACGACATGGAAACTTCGACCTTTGCGTGTTGCTCTGAGTAGCGTGCGAAATGGTAGCCACGCCCTTGAACAAATATCGACTATTTTTGTAATGATATTCATTGGGATACTACTGCAGTTACTTTTATTTACATTAAATACTGATCGCTTACATACATTACATAAAGAACTTTAAAACACATTTAATATAAGTCAAACCTGCGAACATGGCATTTTTCGGAGGTCAGTTTGTTCTAAATAATCAGTGACGGTTTTTTAAAGAATGGCTTTTATTCACAGGGTGGTCTTTATTCGGAGAAGGCCGCAAACACAGGTTTGACTGTACTGAAAACAAAAACGTACCAGTGTACTCATGCTGTGTACTTCTATCAGAAAATACTTGATGTGTTTGAAACTTCACTCATTTTGTCTTCTACTGTCAAAATTTATGCATGTTAGCTCTATAAAACGATGAAAATTCTCGCTTAAAAACAAGCAGGGACAAATACACTACGTTTTCCTCATGTTTTCCGTGGTAATTGAAATTCACTGATAAAAATCATGACTTGTTTCTAGTAGGCCTCCGCCGATTTTGATTGACAAGTTCCGAGAATCCTTATCGACCAATCAAATCACGGTATAGGCCTAATCATACACCTCAAGCATGTATACACCAATTCAGTCGTCATACCTAGTCATACAGTAACCAATGTAGTATAATTAAAGTAACTATGAATATTTTGCAATTTATAAATCGTGTGTACTGTGTTACTCTGATTTATGTTAAAACGCATCCGAAATCCAGTTCACATTCCTTTCAAGTCACAAGATTTAAGTTCCGAAGTAACCATATTTCTAACTAGTGACAAAAATTTAAGAACAACAAGCAGCTGAGTTGCACGTTGAATCAGGAAATAAATTCATTCATAGAATTAACAGAAAAATGCCAAATTTTCAAAACATTATATCAACTTTGTTTTTCAAAAGACTTTTTCCTAATAGTTTTAAAATTTCAAGCACACGTACAAACACAGCTGCATACCCATACTTCGAAAATGAATAACGAAGTTATACGCTTCTGGAATTAAGGTGTCGTTTCCAAATTGAAATTAAACAGAAATTTTTCGTGCATTCGTATGAAATCAAATTGGAACAGCATTCTTTCTATCACAAACCAGCGGGTAGTTAGCATAATGTTCCTGGATTCTTAGTCAGCACCAACCTTGTTCTCCGCAAGTAACTGTCAGTTTCTCTAAAATGAATCACTTTTAAATCAAATTGGCTATTATTGAATAATTGCAAACTAATTTTAGTTCATTACGCATGGATAATAAGTCTTTTATAACAATATTCAATGTTTAGTTTAACAGAAAAAAATGTGTCTGAAGTTACTTTGTTTTTGAGAATATGTCATTTCATACAGAGACGTATAAAAAAGCAAACCGTGCAAATAATTAATTTGCATCCATCTTATATATAGATGAAAGTAGTGTAGGATTGTCGGAGCTTGCCTCTAAAATGTCAAATAATATTGAACATAGTGATATGTTAGAAAACGAACTGTCTGATGTCCTAAAAAATCTTGACTGTAAAAGCTAGTGGAGATGATGGAATAAGTTGTACATAATCTACACACATACATATAAAATTTCTCTGTCCATATTATATGGTACGTGATCTTGGATTATCCAATAAGTTCAAACATTCTGTGATTTAATTCACAGGTAGACTTGTAGACCTTGACTATTGTTGAAATATATTCTGAAGATTAGTCGTTTACAGCCTTAAAGTCATGAGTAAAAAATTTATACTTTATTCTGCATTTTACCGGAAGCCAAGGGAGTACATTGAGTTGGGGAGGGGGTATATTGTAGATCCGATTTGTTTTAAATACTAGTTATATATATTCAGCATAAAACGATTTTTAAAACGGCCGTTTATCTTCGGACCTGTTTTCAATAACTCGCCTATAATTCAGCTTGATAATGGGACTATATTAATTATAACTACTGATTTTTCGGGTCCCGAATATCGTGGTCTCAATATTACGACCACCTTGTTATAACGACACTTATTTTCGGATAGGATTTCAATAATTCCTTTATGATTTTTCATCTGAAAGCGGCCTCAATATCGGAGTTTTACTGTACATAATTTAATATTAGTAATGTATACTACAGAGAGAAAGACCTAAGTGATTCGGTCTTAAGAAAATACTCCCTCAAATTATCAACATAAATAAACCTATGTTACGAATTCTTTCATATCACATAGCAAATTAGGAATATATTTTGGAACAATTATTTTAGAAAGTAAGTTTCTTAACTTAGACAGTAGTAAATAATTATTGAACAATAAACAACGTGAACTATGACGTCACTGCGAAATGACAGGTTGACCTTTACCTCATCTAGTAGGTTTCCAAGGACGTGCCGCTAGAAGTTTGAAAATTCCAGATCACAAATGAGCGTTTAGTTGAAAGACATTTTATTTGAAATAGATTGTTACTGGAGTTACCATCACTTTGAATGACATAGATACTTTTTCTTGGTGGAGGTGCATAGTTTGAATTATGATCGCAGTTTGTTGCATAGAAATTCACACCGTGAATGGGACAAGAGAAGACGTTGAACTTGTTGATTTTTAAAGACACCGTGAAATGTGCTGATGAATCTGACGGAACGCATGTGCTATAGTAAATTAGGAGCGAGAGAAATCCTTGGTCCAAACCGAGAAGTGTAGACAGTAACGGGTCCACATTCAACCACGTCGCTAAAGACTTAGCTCAACGGCAAGGCTGTTGGAAGGAGTACCCAGTTGGAATAGAAGTGGCCCACATTGCTATATTCACCACAGACCAAACTGACTGCAGACGTGGAATTAACTTGATTAGATGTGGAAGGTAAATTCTTGGAAGAATGCAAATTGTTTGACATTTGTTGGTGATGCTGTTCATGATATTATAACATTGCTGTATACGTAATATTTGTTTGTATGCCTGTCCGCCCAATTAACTCAGTTGGTAGAGCTAACGAGGTCAGAGAGATCTCTAACCGAGACTTCCCCTATGTGCCTAATGCAAAATCGGGTAAAAAAGTCCATTCTGTCTATGCTTTTCATTGAAATTTCGGCTTATATGGGAAGGAAAAACATTCTGCGATCGATTGAAATACTTTACATATATCATTTGGACCGGTTTATGTTCACATGCAAAAAGCGTGTCCTGCGTCACTATTCTACATGCTGGTGAGGTGAAGGGGTCAAACTTCGAGCGCGTCATGTCTGTAGAAAGATCTCAAGACATTTCAAGGTAGGTTTTACAAAATTTTGCGGTAGTTTTATTAGCGAAGACAGTCCATGATATTTTATTGGTTGCATAATGTAGACAAAGTCCTGCATATAAATTCCTTCGCGTTTTTATATTAGTTTCATGTCTGATGTATGCACTTAACTTGATTTTATAATGAAATTTTGCTGCGCAATGATGCGCGGACGATCGAAAATCGGCGGAGGATGAGCTGCCATTTTTCTTTCATGTTAATTACCTCCCTTGCTGAAAGTGTCATAGTTATCGGACATCCATTTCTTCGGATATTTTGCCAGCGTTTGACGATTTTTGGGTTATCAAATTGTGAAATTGATGTTTTTTATAGATAATGATTATTATCAATTTGGAACTGAAGTAATTAAACATAACTAGCATAGAGTATCACAGTTTTCGGATAGCACTTTTCGGATAACTTACTGTAATTGCATACTGCATTTACTCATTACTGATTTAGCAAGTGCACAAATTTGATAGTCACACCATGCCTGTATTTTAATGTGCTTTTTATAGTTTATTTATCTATTACATCATCTTGTCCACTTTCAACTAAAGTTTTGTAGATTTGGTGGCCAAGAGAACTATGAGTGGGCGCCAATAAATGAGAGTTGTCCATAGTCAGAGAGGGACGTATCTTGCCAGAGTGAGACAGAACCCTGGGGGTTAGACAGACTCCCCCATCTTTGGTTGAACAATACTATAAGGTATCATAGATTATCAGAATTATGGAGGTAAATTATGGTCACTAGAAATTTGTTTGCATACAAAATGTTCATTATGTAGATTGAAATTTCTTCTAGGAACTAGTCAGTTGCCATTTTGAAACATGAACATGTCCCTTTGTTTGCATTAAAATCATATGTTTGTTTGATTTTAGATTGTTTAGGCAGAAGAGTATTTTATTTTTAGTATGTCATGTTTGCCTTACTTGATATTCCAGGACTTATCATTACCGTTCTCAGACTCAGAGCCAGATATAGACTTTGATTAAAACACAGAAGTGAATTCTTCCCCTAAGGTAACTGCTAAATTATGAACCAAGTCATACCATTGTATGCATGAGTTTAATACTGTTAATAATTATCCACCGCAGGGGTATTTCCATGATTTATTTTTATTATTTTTTTTATTGCATTTTGATTATGGCTTATGTTGACCAGTCTGCAATGTAATCTTTACTTTTGATTAGTGAATGTTCAGAACCATGTAACAATAAATTAAAGGTTTGACTTGAGATTTAATTGTTAATTCAATAGTTTGAAATTGAATTCAGGCAATTTAAAGTGAAGGCAATACAATTATCTCAGAAAAAATGTACTTCAGTTTCAGGTCCCTGGGTATTCTGACTGGTACAACATTGTGTACAAAAGTGATGTGGCAGTCTATTCATACTAGTTGTTACAAGACTACAAGAGTGGAAATTTGAAAATAATAATATATAATGTAAATTGTAATGTGTTTACATGATTAAATAAAGTGCAAATCTCTACAAACTGTATGTATTATAATTCAGCGTTCTAAGTTCGAATTTTGGTATCATACTTTGGCAGACCCCTATCAACTTCAAAGTGTCATAACTCCAAAACTAGGTTGAATATTGTAATGAAATAAAGTGCATTTTGTTTCTCTTAAAAATACCTTTCCAATGGTGTATGACATGTATACATTTGTTATAGTTGAAAAATTGACCTGACCTCAATAGTAGAGCAGCTGACTTGCAAGCAGAAGGTCGCGAGTTTGAGCCCCGCATTGGGACCTTTATTTTCTGTCTCCTATTACATAGGTGCTGTTAGTGTGTGGCTAACCTTGGAATCCTAGAGCTAGGGTGAAGCAAAGGCTGGATTAGCCTAAAGAACATGTGTAGTTGTCACTAAATTAATTAAAGGAAGGAGGAGTGTAACAGTTGTATATATAATATAGTAGTTTGTATGGCTGTCTGCCTGATTAGCTCAGTTGATCAGTCTTCTCGGTTAAATTTTTTACTAAAGTCCTCAGACTATACCTTGTGGCAAAAGTTATTGGACTCAAAGAATTTTTATAGTCCAAGCTTGTTTGAATGGTATCTTTGAATATTTGTTAAATTACTTAAGGACATCTATCCTGCATAAATCATTATCCTGGTATTCGTCTTGAATGTCTAGAATATGCTATTTAATACATGTATCATTTTTTGACAATTAGCCATTTAAGTCAATTCTTTTGTCAGCATTAGACCAAAATTCAACTGTCTAAGCTTTCATGGCTACATTTAATTGAACTGTAGATATGTAATGATAAGAAACATGGCAATATGATTGTTACAGAGAATGGAAGAAATTCAATAAATCAGTTGTATTGCAATGTTTTCTACCAATAGGCAATCTTAGAATTAAGCATTTTGAATTTACTCACCAGTTGGGCCAGTGACTTTACAAGTTACTCCCTAAACTAAAATTACTCACCCAGATAGAAAACCCAGTATTGATATATTTTCATCATATTAATGTTAACAGATTTACCAGGCTTTGTGCCTTCGACTGTAGAAAATTCATAGTATCCGATAAATATTTACTGATTCTATTCTATAATTAGTGGTTGCTTCAAGCTCAGTGTCCGACAAATTATGTGTAAATTAATGGAGCTCATCATAGTCTCAAACTTGATGACTTACTTTGATGAGCACAGTATCCTTAGTCCATACCAACATGGTTTCAGGTTTAAACGTAGTTGCGAAACTCAGTTGCTGAGTTTCTCCCAAGAAGTCTTTGATTGTCTAGGAAATGTCCTAACACTTCTTATGGGTGCTCTCAAAAAATGACTCCAGAACAATATTTCAATATAAATTTTTAATGAATCCTACTCTAAGGAAATTCTATGCGCATTTTAAGCCTTCCAGTTAGCTAAAAGTACACATCAAATTTCATCAAAATGGATCCAGTTTGAAAAAAGATATAATTGATTATATATGCCAAAAAATGTAGCAAGTGTAACATTTTAGCATGAAATTTTTATAAATCATTCATTTCGCAAACTGCATTATAAATAATTCAGCCTGCCAAAAATGATTTGTCATTTTCTCTGCAGTGGTTTGATGTATGCAGTTTTTAAAAATCCTACTATTGGCCCATTAAATGATATTTATAAGAAACCTGAATCCTTTTTAAAATTAGGCCTTTCTCTTTTTTGCAGGAAAAAAATTATCTTTATTTCAGCTTCACCTATTTTTCTTGCATTTTAACATTTCAACTTGATATTTTTAGTTATAATTATTCATTGACAATGTTTTACTATTCTATTACAGCTAAGTTTTAATTTCTAAAACATATAAAATGTACAAAAAATAACTTCGATTTTGTAACCTGAAATTGTTGCAAGTGTTACATTTGACTATTTTCAGCTTGCCATGTTTCATAAATAGAATCAGGGGCCCGTTTTATCAACGTGTCTTACGACGTCTTAACTCAGATTTGTTGTAAGTCACGTTGTAAGACACTGGATTTACGACAGAGGCATTTTATCAACATTTGTCGTGACTGTGACGTCATAAATTGTCTCGTTTTTGTCGTAACTTAAGACAACTTTGACCCTGTCATAACGTGTCGTAGTTCTAAAAAGATGGCCACCCTACATGTACAAACGTTTAGAGCTCCTAGATTGTTTAAGGTGAGGTGAGGGTTCAAGGACCTCTGAGAAGAGGAGGTTCTGTCCAGATATCGTATTTCAAGAGATGGTGTAATTTACATATGTAGGATGTTAGAGGAAGAACTGCGCAGCAATATGCACAGGTCTCATTCTATCCCTGTACTGATACAGGTAAATGTCTAATTAATAAACCATTATAAATGTTATGAACCATTATAAACTGTTTCTGTATATCTTCTGGCCTCATAGTCTTTACCCGTAGTCAAGGGGAGTCACCCCTACTGCATAATTTTGTTTATAGCATTCATGACTACATTTATCGAATGACAACGTTTGATTCAGGATAAGTTCATTTTGTTATTTATCTTTTATCCATTCAATGAGACTAATTGTAAGCGATTACATATAACCCTTTAAAAATACTTTTCTTTAACTGTAGACACATTTTTAATTCTGCGCTTACTTGCTAGACCTCATACAGTAATATAGACATGTTCCCTGCTCGCAGGATCACGATTCAATTTCTCTTAAGAAGAAAGTTGTCTTATTTCAGTCACTGATGGGCCTGAGATATCTAGCAAAAGGTGATTTTTTGTCTGAGGTCACTGATTTGCATGGAGTAAGTCAGTGAGTATCAGTTTGTTACATGTGTACCTTCAGTACTGACAAACTGTGGCACGAGTGATCTGATTTAACCAGTTGTCAAAATCATAATGTGTGCGTTGGTAATAATTATTGGTATGCATAAAAATTGTTGTGTATTATTATGTTGTGACATGTTTTGAGATTTGCTACTTGCACGCTAAATTCATTGGGATGTACTATCGGCTGCTATCATCCACTCACTTAATTCCCTTCCATATTTATTGAGAAGTAGAAAAGCATATCATACATCTATATGATGGTATCCTACACTGTCTGCCGGTCACTTTTGTAAAACCCAGTCCATAGAGATTAGATAAGACTGGGACCGGGTGAATCTGTGATCAGGATATTATAAGTCGTTATAATATAAATAATTATACCACATTGTTGTAATATTTAAATTTCTCTCTTTTAGATCAAGTGCATGCAACATAATTACAAAGTGCTATCAACAAGAAAATGAAAAATATCAGGTAATATATTTCATTACATGGAAAAAGGCACTTTCAAGTCATACATAGTTCATTGTAGCCTGTCTGTCAATATAAAACATTCGTCAGAGTGTGCATTTCAGTGTCTATCATTTGTTGATATGCCAGCTTTGCTTGGAATTAGAATATACCTCATAAATCACTTTCTAATGTCATTATGCAAAAACTTTAATTTCCACAAATAGTATGTCATTAAATGTATATGCAGATTTTCAGTGCAATGCATATTTTTAATGCATTTTACAGTTTTCCAGTGGCAGAGATATGTTGGAGTTCAAGGCTGTTTATTTTACCAAGTGCCACATTCCAAATTCCATAGGTGCAGTTGATGGAACATGAACACCTATCATTGCACCAAGACATAATGAGGATGTTTTTGTCTGTAGGAAAGGGTTCCATGTCATAAATATGCATGCTGTGGTTGATCACAAGTTGAGGTATTTTGCTAGTTAATTTGTGTCTGAAACATTTGTTTGTTCTTTTATTCTATAAATTGTTACTTCGCAGCACAAGTTAAAATTAAGACTATTTCATGCTGATAAATATAAAAGTTGTTGTAAACATAATGTTCTGTGTATCAGTTTTTGCAACCGAATTATCAGTGTCCTCCAAGTATGAAACACAAGTACTAATTGCATTTGCACTGCATGCAATTTTGTATTGGTATGTATTTAAGAATGATTTGTGATCAACAATGTGTATGTTATGAACATAAACAAATGAAAGATGTGCAATATTTTGTTTACATAAATGAATGATTGTCATCTCTTTCTATGCATGAAGTCTGTTCTTTGTCTTTTCATACAGATTTACCGATTAGGTTGTGAAGTGGCCTGGTTCTACCCATGATGCATCTGTGTTAGAGAACAGTTCAATCAAGGTTAGCTATTCATTTAATTCTCATATTAACATTTACAAACTGACAATTGAAGAGGTTGGATATTTTTATTTAAGTATGTTTTATGTATAAGTGTAACTAACAATTACAATTGCTAAACTACATAATTATGTGTGTTTTGAAATGTACATGTACTTATTCATATGTTATGCTGGTAGATTCTTAATGACTAAATTAATGTTGCCTTATGTTGTAGGATTTCATAAGTTCCAATGACATTGGCCATCTATTTGGAGATTCAGAGTAACCCATAAGGAAGTTCCTATTAACGCCATTCTTACATCCCAGTGGACATGAAGAGGAGGTTTACAACCAGCAGCATTCTTACATCCCAGTGGACATGAAGAGGAGGTTTACAACCAGCAGTATTCCACTGGACATATGGTTGTGGAAAGAGCCTTTGGCATATTAAAGTCAAGATTTAGGTAGTGATGTTTAATTTTTGTAGCTAATTAACCATTTAATATGCAATAGTTGTTGTGTAATTTGTCTGTTCTCTTTCACATACTTCATCCAAATTGTGGACACTGTACATGTATAGCAATTATCATTTACAAAACATTGTGTACAGCATAGTAATCATCGTGCACATAACAGCTGATATATTGTATTAATTTTCATGCACATAAAAGTTGGTTCTGTATATTAATTATCATGTACATAACAGTTGGTAAAATATAATAATGACACCTGCTGAAATGAATGTATCTGGTTACTTTTCTGTCAACTTGAGCCTAAGAAAAATCACTAATGGAAATAGAACAATTTTACAAGTTATTTTTACAAAAAGAAATTAAGCCTACTTAATTGCATGTTCCATTAATTTTGTAACGTATGAAATTCTTGACCATACATTGTGAATTTATGCTCATTTGTGACGTATTAATGTGTACATGTATATAACAGAATAAATAACACTTCCATGGACATTTAACCCAATTAGATAGCACTGTAATGGAATTGACACCTATATGAAATAAATATACCATTCTTTATCAGTGAATAATGTCATTCAAGAAATAATCCGCCATTAATAAATGGTGGATATGAAAAGTGAACGTTTGCATTAACAGCAGTGCTGATTGAGTCCTCATTAACTGTCTATTTTGTTTGTGGAGTTAACACATGTTTTTGTTTCCATGTCAATCATATATAATGCATTTTCCCAATTCATTGGAAACTTTGTCATACATCTAAACATGTGCCGTGTCTATACTTTATAATTTCTTCAATATTTGCTTGCAGATGTATACATAAAGTGGGAGAATGTTTGAATATGGACACAAGTAAAGCATGTAAAATCATTGTTGCATGTGCTCGGTTGCACAATTTTTGCATCAAGCATGAAATTGACATTCCAATTGCTGAACTAAATCATGTTGACCCTGACATTACTGATGGAGTTGGCTTACTTCATGAAGAAAATCCACACAATCATGCTACTTTGTATCGAAAACAAATGGCTAGACTACAAAATTGAAGCATTATCACAGGTTTGTTTGTTATTGCATGTAATGTTTCCATTTTAATGTGATTTATTGAAATAGGTAAGTATGGAATATAATTTACAGTCACAGTAGCCATATCATACAAAATTAAAACAAGCAGAAATTGAATCTTTGTTCATTGTTTTGTTTTCACATATACTTAATGTTGTGTGTGCTACTTGAAATAATAAATAGCATGATAGTAAAGTTTTACAATGAATGTTTCAGTAATGTTTCAGTAATGTTTCAATATGTCCAATAAATTGTTTACAATGTTTATCATGTCAAGTGGTATGCTTACAAGTAACATCAATGCATTGTTGCAATCTTGTTGTAAGATTAAATGCACTGCATAAGAGTTTTCAGTCATGGCTGGAAATGGTAGATTTATACGGCAATCATTAAATTTATTTGGATGTTAGATTATAAAGAGCTAGTAAAACAAGACAATTAATATTCTACATGTGTTTTCAACTTTTATTTATTCATTGTCAGAGAGAAGATGTCCTACTAGGATTATTTGTTAGCAGCTTCCCTTCATTTGCTCCTGAAAAACAAATATTTTGACAGTAGCATCGAAGTTATTCTGAAACAAATTCATTTGCAAAGTAGATTTGTATCAATGATAATAAGTGACATGTAAGTCTTTGTGTTATTTTTTCTCTTCATTAACTTGCTGGTAGAATTCATGTCACAATATGTAAAAAGCAGGCAATCTTTTATACTTATAATAATGTAACAAACCTTTTCTATTTCTGTTAATTTTCTCTTGTAGTACACCTCTCTGGCCCTTTCTATCCTCTCTTTTTGTTCATAGTAACACATCTTCACCCTGGTGTGTTCTATCTCTTGCTGAAAGAACTCACACTGCACATGCAAGAGATCGTTGGATGTCCTGTTAAATGTAATAGACAACATGAAATAAATACACACGCATTAATATTTGCAATATGTTCTAAGGCATGCTAGAGTACTGATAGTGAGTAGTTAACATTTGTGACCAATAATTGAATTAATTCTTTCATTATATATTCCAAAACATAAATTATTAAAATATTTAACCTCATACTTTCTTTTCATTGTTGTTATAGAGCTAGAGTCTGTGCTTTTCACTAACTGAGAAATGGAATATGTCATTGGATTAATAAGGTTGGACTTGATGATGTCAATTGTAACATATTTATCTATATAACGATTTCCATCATTAATTTTCATAAGTGTTAAATACTGTTTTTCAATACCCTCAGAACATAAAACAACAAATCTTACAAATACAATAAAGTCAATGAAACTACCTCAACTGACACATTTGCTGGGTGCAACAAAACTTCATCCCCTACACAAGTCCCCACTGTCAAACTATTCACTGACATACTAATGGCATCGTCTTTCGACGGTGTACATGTGGCAAAGCGTCATCTTCTGATGTCCAAAGTACAACTTTTCAGAAAATTCAAAAGAGAAAATCCTAATTTCATATGAAAATGCACAACATTCTTGAGTATGATCCCAAAAAATTACAAATGTTTGGATTTGACATGCAGAAGAGTATGTGTTTGCTCATAGGACTACAACATGGATCAGATGGCGTAAGCACTTAACGAAAGAGCATCAGAGAAATCACTACCAACTGTTGTAGTAAAAGCACTCTCTGACAAAACACGTGTCCTTATGATGAGTTTCCTATTGACCATAGATGCAATGACTTTGGAGTTGATGCAATTGAGAAACATTATGAAGAAGTCAGCAAAGAGATGGATTCAGGCTCGGCAAACACAAAACCTTCAAGAGGTAGTCTTTGAAGTAACAGAACGCATGAAGACACACTCTGGACACATGGTCTGGGCCAACTTTCAGCATCATGTTCAGACTCACCTACTTGATAATCTTCCCATGGACCAGAGTGTGGTTGTAGTCGTCTTTTCTGAAAATATTTCTCTGGTTCCACAGGATGAGATAGAATCGGTACACTGGACCACTAAACAGGTGACCCTGTATCCCATCCATATCACAAGACATGCACCAGACAATAAAGTGCAAGAGCCAAAACTGATGAAAGAGTCACTAGTTATTCTATCTGATCATTTGTTTCATAATGCAAAAGCACTATATACGTATTTACAGAACAGCTCATCTAGTACTATGAGAAAAACCCTGGACCAACAAGAATTAAAGTTAAACACAGATTTTCTGACTACTGTGCAACTCAGTTCAAAAGTAAAGATGCATTTGGCCACATGAGTCAGTTTGAAAAGAAGCATGATGTAAAAGTGATTTATCACTACTCTGAATCAGGCCAAGGTAAAGGGCTAAATGACTGCCTAGGTGCTGCAGTGAAGAAAAAGCTTGACAGAATGATCTTAGGAGAGCGTGTCATCAACAATGGGTATCAAGCTTACCTAGCACAGAGTAACAAAATGACTTATCAACAAACCCTGTACATCCCTGAAAAGAAGCTTGTACCTGGGACAGCACCCAAGAATTTCAAAGTCAAAACCATCAAAGGTACACAAACCTTCCATATGGTAAAGTTATTCAATTCAGACTCAGACATGCAGAGCGCAGAGATTTGGGATGTTACTGCAAAGTGTGAATTGAAGGAAACAAAGGTGTTCGTCCACTTAAAGAGTATCAATTGTCAGCAAAGTACGTAAATTTAGAAACTGGAAAGTGTTGTTGCCAAGGACAAACTCAACTTCCAATCCCTGTATCCTTTTCAAAGCTTTTATTAATGCTTACACAAATTTCATAGTTTTTTTTCATGTTTTTCTGTTTAATAGACTACTTTGTTTTGTCGTAACTTGCTTCATATAATTGTCCCTGGCTTATAACTGGCTTAATGCACTCCTTGTCCCTACCTGCTTTTAGTGTATTAATCTGCTTAAAGTTGTTATATCCTAAGCTTATTACTAGCTGAATATACTAAAATTGGTGGTGGATAACAATATTGGCCCTAGCAATAATGGTCAGACTTATGACTCAGATGAAATCGATCAGTTCTCCTGGAAAGTGAAAAAATACATAATCAGCATGCCATCTTTGTTTCTGGAGTGAATTTACAAGGTCCATTGCTACTAAAGGTTGAAAAATTGGCCAATAAACTCCAGAAGACAGAAATTGTTTTTTCCATGCAGTTTGTAGCCAGCTTAATACCACTCATACAGATCTGCGTACTCGTGTTGTTAGGTTCATGGAAGAACTACCAGAGGTATTTATATTGAAATTTCTTTAATAACCCATGTTATATTTTTACAATAAAGTCACAATCAAACTTATTAAAATATAACTTAACTTGCTTTTATATTAAGATTACTCATTAAATATTTTCAATATGTTATTTTTTTGTTTTGACTCAATGATATTACAGTTGTAAAAACATTACCAATATTGTGTTCTTTTAAAAACTCTGCTTAATTGCACATCTTTATTAAAATTTAAATATTCATACTGTTATTTATTATTCTCAGGAGAAGCGATTGCGAATGAGCCAGTTTCTTACAACTGATATTGAAACGTATCTCAACGATATGAACAAAGATGGCAAATATGTGGATCATGTAGTTATTCAACATCTGAGTAACATGTTACCATGTAAGATCATCATAGTTCAAGCTGATCCAAACACAGAAGATGTGACTATTATCTCAGAGAACCCACAGGAACATGGAATTGCTCAAACCATTCATGTTGATTATCTGCCTGACATGGAACATTATGTTAGACAAGAGCATCTGTTCAGGTTAGCTGATTTGATTTTAATGTATACCATATTTAGCACCTGTTACATTAAAACTTGCCTCTGCATCATTGTCAATACAGACAAAATACTTTATTATGTTCTGAAAATAGTTTTTCTTTAATTTTCCAGTTTTCATGAAGAAGATTATGTCACAGTCTGCTTGTCGTCGGGAGGCACAAAACAACATACATAGCAAAGGTAAGCATTAATATAATTATTCTAATTTAGAATATTTATTACATATAATTACACAATTACCATCTAAAACATTACAACAGTTCAACATTATAACATATATTTCTTATATCTGTAGGTGCTGGTGATAGATGACGATGTAAAACTTAAGTTCCTCAAACCCTGTGGACTTAAAGGCATCTATACTTGGCCAGTACATGACAACATTTCCTGGGAGCCAAGGTCCAGCATTATTAAGCAACTGGCAACCCCCATCTTACTTCCAAGAACAGGATTAATACTAAAGTTTGATTTATACACTGTGCTGCAATTTAATGGTACAATGGACATTAAGATCTTTGTGGTTTTTTTTCCTGTTCGAAAGTTCAACTACAGTTCTTGTTAAAATTGTTGCAAGTGTAACATTGTAGTTCATTGATGTTAGGCTTAAAAAGTGTAGTCGTTATACTGCCTATTATCATGACACATTGCTAATATGCAGAAATAATATAAAGGCTAAGAAATTACCAATAAAAACTGTGTAGAGGTTACACATTTTGCCACATTTCCAAAACTTGAATAATAAATTTTGCTTTCAAAATCTTTTCGAAATTTAAACAATGGTTCAAAATATTTCTAATATGGATTTTTAAGTTTGAAGATAACTTGTGGTTTTAAATAGACATGATACAAAATGTTTAAATTGTTCAAAACACTTTTAGATTTATCTCTGTTACACACAGATGCAATGACCATTTAAAGTGCGTTTATAAAGTGAAAAAATGTTGACATTGAGTTTTATTTGAAGTTGTGTTGGTCAAATACTTTATTTGATTCATATATATTTTTTTGTATTTTGCATTTAATAACCCTTTTCATGAACATGCATTACATCAATTCATAAAGCCTCAAGTAACAGCATTTCCTATGGTGTTTCCTTATTGTCGCAATGTTTTTTTTTCTAAATGAATTTACTGTACTGTATCTGTTGCAAGTGTAACAGTTTTCTGAAAATTTTAGTACTTAACTTTCAGTTTAGTAGCAATAGAAATTGTAACTCTATAGTGAAAACCACTGTTGGGATTTGTACTGTTATATTCAAAAATTATTTGAAAGCAGCTAAGATCTCTAGTCTATTGTTGATTTTAATGCTATTCAAACTTCTTTAATTGTAAACTATTTTTAAGAGCCTTAAATCTTGCAATTTGACTGAAAAAAGCTCGAAAAATATATATATGCAGGAGCTTTAATGGTATATTATCAAATGTTCACATAATGTGTTCATAATATTAAAGTTTTAAAGATTTGTTGTTGATCAAACATTGTTAATAGAGTCTAAGAAAAATGCTAGTTATACAAGTTTTTTCTCTGTTATGTTGAGTTCAAATAATACAATAAAAAATTCCTTTGCTTACTCACTTAAACCTTGATAGTTCTGTGAAATACTATCATTATGCATTCCTGTGCAGCTAAATACAGTGTGTTATTGTGGTGTTTAAATTTCACCCCCAAAATCACTCTTGGAGCCATTTTTTTTATTTCTGGTTGTTCCAACAAACACCTGTCTATAGTTAAAGACCATGCAATGAGCAAGTCCCATGTTAAAGCTGCAGAGATGTATAAGTCTAAGACAATTTCACCCCCAAAATCACTCTTGGAGCCATTTTTTTTTATTTCTGGTTGTTCCAACAAACACCTGCCTATAGTTAAAGACCATGCAATAAGCAAGTCCCATGTTAAAGCTGCAGAGGTGTATAAGTCTAAGAGCGCACAAATATTGGATTCCTCAGTTGGTCAGGCATTGAAATTGCTACATGTTTCATAGCGGCACCGATTTGCTTATCTATTTAGAAACGCATATACGGTTGCTAAAAAGAACAAGCCGCTTTCAGATTACCAGTGGCTTTGTGAAACAGACCAAGCTAAAGGATTAAATCTTGGCAGTAAGTACTTGATTCCTCAAGCTGCACTCATTTTTCTTCATACTATTTCAGGTGCAGAATAGAAGAAGACCTCACAGCAAGCGAATGACTGCAGCTTTTATTCATTAATAATTAATGGATCAACAGATTTATCTGGAGATGAACAGGAGGTAGACCTAATTTCAATTCAAATTTCACTTTAATGAAGTTTTAGTGCCAAAGCATTTGAATATATATAATATTATATGTATCTGTATAAGTTTTATTACAATATTCCAGGTTATATATTAGAATATGGCAAAACAGGATGAAACTAATGAGTGTTTTTTTCAAGATTGGAAGTCCAAGGAGTACCAGTGCTCAAGACTTGTACAATTTTGTTAAAGAATCATTGGACGAAGCTAATATTAAGAGAGGTAGGTTGTGTTCAACAATATTAACTCAATTAACTGGAAATGTCGAACTGTAAATACTTTTGAGAATTGAAGAACTTTTCAAACTAGTTTATGTCTTTTCGTTATTTCTTCATTTCTTTTGCTACAGACAGACTTGTTGGGCTCAGAAGTGATGGAGCTGCAAACATGACTGGCAAGAAAAGTGGGCTTGCAGCTTTGTTAAGAAACAATATTTCTTCTGAAATTGTCAATGTTCATTGTCTGGCTCATCACTTGGAATTAGCATTTAGGATTATAATCAAACAAACAAAAGTTATGAAAAACTTAGGACTCTCCTAATTGGCCTCCATTATTTCTACATCAAACAACATAAAAATATATCTTGGCTGCAATCAACCTTTCAAGCATTAAATATGACAGGCATATTACCACCAAAAATGACAGGTACTAGGTGGCTACCTCATCTTTCCAGTGGCATTGACAGTTTTTAAGAAATATTCCAGCTTATGAAGCCCACCTTTCTACACTCAGTCATTCAAACCCCAAAGCAGAGGGGTTGCTCAAAGTAAGGATGAGCAAAATCTTATTTGCTTTGTACTTTTTCTAAAGGTAATAATAAATAGTTTCTCGTACAGCTTTATCCTGGCTATACTAGAACTTATGGTAAATTGATTACTACTGTATTTCATTTTTTTATACTGAAATCTGAACAAGCTCATAAGTAGTCGACTGACATAATTAGTGATTAGTTGAAATTGTGACTAATCCATAAAGCTTATTTCATGTAACTTATATGATCATCTTTTTCTAGGATGTCATTGACCCTTTGATGAAACTATCCAAGAAACTACAGAGACTGGGAATTACGTTGTCAGAGAGCTGTTCTGAGTGGATTTGACTGTTGATCTACTTGGAGACTGCAGAAACAAGTAATGGTTTATACTTCTATTCAAGAAAATGACACTTGAAGTTGTGATATACAACAAGTTAGCCTGCAAATGTTTTTAATTACTTTATTTTTTGTCAATCCATGACAATAGGGGTATGAATACATCCTTATTTTTTGTATCAGACAAGTTGTTATATCTTATTATAACTGGCATTTGTATAAGTCATTCAGCCAAAGACATCTTGGTAAATATAATACTATTAATATGTAATAAATTTATTTCAAAATGACTAATAATATTCAATAGCTATCATAAAACTTATGTGACTTGTGAATGCTTCAGATTTTGGAGTAGAAGTTATCAAAACACTTGCAGGCCATTTCAGTCATATTCTTAAGCTTGTAAAACCTGATTTCCATGTTAGTGATGCTTTGAGTAATAATGAAGAGAGTTCTGTTTAAGAGGGGTATGACAGCATGTTTTCATAATTATCAAAATAAAACTAAATGTAATCTAATTTTTATCTCAGTTACTTCTTCATAGTGACTGCCTCATTAAATCCTGATTATCTCAACTTGTTACTTGAGATAGGACAGAATAAATAACTAAATTAATGTATTGATATTGTTTGATAAGATTCTGCTATATAAAGAACATATTATATACTGGTACGTGTATATATATATATATATAGACATGGAAACAAGTTTACCAACTTGAAGTGGGAAGAAGTATACAGTGACAAAGATTGTGATTTCCAGTCTGTAGGATTGATAATAGATTTGGCCCTTGCACTTCCACCAACAACTACTTTTTCTCAAATGAAATTCATTAACACTGGCAGAAGATTGAGGTTGCTTCCCAAAACTTTGGAGACATTACTGATGGTCAAACTGGTTGCAAAATCAATATCAGAATTCAACCCTGATGAGGCAATTGATCTTTTGATGGTAAATGTTCATAAAGTTCTGAATTTTGTTTTAAATTGGGATGTTTTCAAGCCTAGTCATTGTGATTTGTAACTCTTAAAAATTCTATCTATTAAAGTCAAGAACACTCAACTATAAGTGAGTGACCAAAACTCCAAGAACACAAGCCAGTACTTCAGCTGAGTCTTACTTACAGATGGAATATGATAGTGGTGAATAAACTGATGATGAGGATCTGCTGCTAGAAATAAACAGTATTGATGGTATTTATGAGAAGAATGATGAAAATCAGTTATTTAATGACTATCAAGATGAAAATGAAAACTATGAAAATATTATGTTTTATGAAAGATTCACTGATTAAGAATAAGCTATAAGATGTTAAAGAAACCTTGTTATTATTACAATGCTAGGCATGAAAATACATTGTTGTAACCTATTTGTAGCATATTTCATGTTATTTCGGACCGACAAATTCTCTGCCAGGCAGACAGATTTTTTGTCTTTGTCTGCCCAGCTGACTGATAGATTTTGAAAGTTAGTTCCAGAATGGGACTTGCTTAAAGCTTTATCAGCTCTGCAAAAGGAACCTTTTGAACCTTTGAATAAAGCATCTCTTAAATTGGCAACATTTATCATTTATGATTGCTAATACATCTTTCAGGAGATGCAGCAATTTTCAGCCTTTTCACATTGGGGAAGCTCTGTAAATATTCAAAGTAAAGGTATTACTTTTCTTTGCCATGGTTTAGCCAAGCAAGACGATCAGTCTCATTGCAAGGCCACAGTTTTTATACCTGCTTTTCCAGAAAACAAGAAATTGGACCCTAAGAGATGTACATATTATTATCTCAAAGCAACAGAACATTATAGTAAATTACCATAAGACACTGGTGAAGATGAAACTGGAGTTTTTCTCGGACTGGACAAACTGCATGAACTACTGACCATTGTGCCAATTTCAAATTGGATTGTTGAAAATCTAAGAATAGCGTTAATCAATGAAAATTTGTATTTATTTTCTAATTTAAAGCTTCTACACGATTCAGGTTTGATAATCATAAATGTAAATATAATTTCATAAGATAATCTTATTCATAAAATTGGATTTTAGTAAAAATATTATGATTTTTAACCCATTTTGCGCTACTAGTTGGGCTTTATATTTCAAACCCCAAGCAAATGAAAACATTAAAGTGATGATGTTCATGACTGGTTAGCTGAATATTTATATAATTTAAAAAGCTTATTTAATTTCTCTCTAGGTTCCCTGATTTTCTACCTTATTAACAAACAGTATGGTCATGCAGTTTGAAAAGATGCAAACAGTGTAATTTCCATGTTAGATCATGATTTCTTACATCTGGGTTATGCTAAAAAGGAGGTAATGCTTCTATGGATAATTGTGGACACAATAGGAATGATACAGTAATAAGTTAATTATGACTATTAGAAAGCTGATCCTGCTTTGTTAAAATCTTTTTTATTTGTAATGAAAATGCATGTGTCATTAAGTTGATACAAATTGGGTACCACCACAATTAAATTATTAGAAGTATTGAAATTGTTCTAATTAAAAGTACATGTTTCAGTCAAGTTCAAAGCTGTCAAAAATTTGATTGGCATTGATGTATAATTATGAAATGATTGGATTTATTTTAGTGATGGCATATAGTACATGATGATTGGTCTGCATACTACTGTAGAGTACAGTCTTATGGAAGCTGGTCACACAAAATTCAGTCCTGATTGGCATGTTGGATTATGGAATACATTGCCTCATCTATTTATCAACTTATTTAAATTTTGGTGTACTTAAAATGATTGATGTACTCTTGTATATCATATGCTGTCAATAAACTACTGTAGAAGTTAGTTGTTAAATTGTATCATGTTTATACATCACCAAGAATGCTCATAGCCTGATTTCTGAATTTCAGTTTGGTTTAATGTATTTTAAAGATGAGAATTAATGATAAATCACTGCAGTTATTCACTTTATAACTATCAATTAATTAATTTTCTGTAACTTAAGTTGTTCATGTCTAATGATTTTTTAGAGATAACAAGTACTCTGATTTATATAATTTTATTTTTTTTATGTGACTATGTCTTTGAACCAGTGTAAAATGCTGCTATATTAGAACTTTGAGGAGTTGTACATCTTTTATTTCAGGTTAGATAGTGTCATTCAACTGCTGAATCACTTTAGGAAATTGCTCAAACAGTTTCAAACTCTTCTAGATCTGGACACTATATTCTACAATTAATGGATGACCAATCCAAACCAGTCTTATTTTAAAATTGGATGGACTGCCTGAAACAGTTATTTAAACCTTCGCCTTGTATGAACAAATACCACCTTTATAAGTATGTACATAATCTTAAAGGATTTCATATGATGTTTTCAGATACATATATTTCATTGTAACTATTATAGCATTTCTATTATGCAAAACTTAGTATTGAAGTTACTTGATTTTGTACTATGAACGTAGATAGATAAATATATTTCAATTTTGGCAATACATGATACATGACATTTAACAACATAACTGTATATTTTCTGCTAGGAATGTCTTCTGAAGATTCAGGAGTACGCAACCAGCAATGTGATATGGATTATGCTGTCAAAACCAGACAAACAACTGAATGAATTTCCAGATGTTATTGAGATCCTGTTGCTAAATCTTAATGGATGTTTATGAGGAAATTGCTCATTTATGCAAAAACACATTTGCAGGTCCAAAAGCAAATGAACTAAAGCCTCTGAAGTGTAAAACTTCTAATGTTTTAAGGTAAGGCCTGGATCTGAAGTGTAAAACTTCTAATGTTTTAAGGTAAGGCCTGGATCTGAAGTGTAAAACTTCTAATGTTTTAAGGTAAGGCCTGGATAATTTACTTTTACTTTTTACCTTTACTTTTTTGCAGCTTCGGTATTTTAAGTATTGCTTTCATGTTTATTTAATATGTACTGTACATATCGACGTATCAATTATTGTACATATATGACCGCATGGGTGTATGATCTTCCGGTTTTGATACAAATACCTTTTCAAACTTGTTCATGTATTATAAGTAAACGTATGATGCCTTGGTAAAGAAACACGAGCACGACGGTTACAAATATTCTACATACCTGCTGTGGTCTTGTTGTGTTTCATTTTTTGCCATATTTCGTATTTGTTCTGCACAATGGATTCGATATATGTCATAAATACTTATCATAAAATATATGCTTAATAAATTTAAATGTCTATCTATAAATAATGAGAAGTTGATATATTTGAACTTTACCATGTTCATCAAGATGCGAGCTATTGTAATCCAAGCCTATTTATAAAAGTGTTCATAATGGATAATACTTTTACACTGTTTAGTTTTATTCATTCTGATGTAAGAACAATTAAGTTTACTGAACAACCAACAGTATGTCACTTAGACGGAAATATTGTTATTGAATAATGTAAGACTGGACATGCAGGGTGTACATATAGGTTACATTTCAGTTGACAAAATGGTCATTGTTTACAGATTTGACTGTACATGTTGAATCAAAGTATTAATCAGCAGATAGTGAGACAGGTCACGGAAGCAAAAGACTAAGATTGTATAATGATGATAAATTATTGATAAACTGAGTCTAAAGTTGACTTCCCTTGTCCATTAGTAAACTACATTGACTGGTTGTACAATAGAGTTTTTACAACATTCAAATTTGAATCTGAAATTCTAAAAAAACTTAAATGCATTACATATCCAGGGTCTGAGGTTATGAAACTTGAGATTGGTCTCAGAGCTCAAATCTCAAATCTTGTCTTTCAATGTTTCAAAGTTAATTATGCACAAACAATGATAATATTAGGCTATTGATATATGATTCCATCAGCATAATTGACCTGAATATATATTTAAAGATTATCTTTTCAACCATAATACTCGGAGAATGGAATTGAGATTTGAGCTTGGAGACTGTTCTCAAGTTTTATAACTTCGGGGCTTGTACTAAGTTGTGTAACTCGTCCTCAGTCTTTTTCGAGTATGCATTTGGGCTTCGACAAGCTGGAATTATGCCTTCTGTTTTATTTTCACTTTGAAATGAAGATTTAGACTTACTCGTCTAGCATGATGATTGTAGACACGGGGATGTCTCTCGATTTATTTTATTATTTTATTTTAATTCTGTTTGCCGATGATATGATGATAAATTATTGTAATAAATGGAATTTCATTCATGTAGTTAACACCCCGAAAACTAAGGCGATGGTTTTTTGTAAGAGGGGTGATCTACTTAAAAATGACAACTTTACATATAATGGCCTTTAAGTGGATATGGTCAATGGTTTTATGTTAAGGAATTGTTTTTAACTACCCGGGAAATTCCTTTAATGAATCAAACTAATTTTCGGGAAAAGTTTTGAAAGCTCTCAAGTGATCAATTTACTGTAAAGACTTTAACTTAATTTTTATGCCAACCGTTTGATACCTTTTTGGCTGGTCCATTTTAAATTATAGTTGAGAATATGGGGCTTCACAAGAAATGGAAAGAATTCAATAATTAAAGAAAATGCTGAAAAGTAAAACTTAATTTGTTGAATATAGCGAATTAGGTAGATTCACGTTATATTTTAAATAATAGGTGACTGTTTTTCAAAGAATGGCTTTCATTCACAGGATGGTCTTTATTCAGATGTAGTCTAAAACTGTATACATATTTATGTGCATGGTGATTATAGTATGTGTAAATGTAAATGAATAAGACCACTGACGCCACAAAACATTATGAAATCTGACAAATCTTGAAATATCATGTTTTATTTGGTCTTCAAAATAAGTAAATAAAAAAACGACGATTATTTTGAAACATTCTATCCAGGTAAATCATGAAATAATTATTTCTGTTGCCTAGCAACAAAACTTATAAATCACTGTAGCAAGATGGACAAAATAGGTATGGAACTGTAATTAACAGAGAACCATCACAATGTAACATAACATTTATTTACATGAGGAAAGGACAATATTACTATGACAATGATGAATGATGAAAGTAAGAAACAAAACAAAACAAGACAAACAAGCAAAATAAACAAAAAAAAAACAAAAGAAACAAAACAAAACATACAAGCAAAAAAAGGATGATAGAAAAATGAATTAATTTCTATTTATTTCTGTTTATCATCTAGGCCCTGTTTAAAGAAGGAAAACAAATGCTGTAATAGCTAGAGAGACATATACCTAACCTTTACTTATTCCAAACGGTCGGCAACAGTGCAGTAGCACTCAAAGTTTCAAAGCATTCATAATATGGCCAGCATGTGTTTTTGTAGGGTCATGGACCTCTCCTTTGTCATTGCTGGTGCCACTGACTTGCACAACTCCTAAAAAGAAATAAATCATATGCAGTCACTGAATCACTACACTCTCCTTATGAACACAGAAAGATAGAGACACTATCATCATTAAGTCTGTAAATATCTGACAGTTTAAATTCCACTTGAAATCCCTACATGGTAACAAATATGAAAAATTATTTACCGTATTTTGATGTATAGACCGAACTTTTTAGCACCCGTCTGGATACAGCAATAATCAAGTGGTAAATGCTTCAAACGTATTCTATCCACACCAGAGAGTCAGAAAGAACCATGTCCTGCAAATGTTTATATCAAATTGTTGAATATCTTTGCCTCAAACGTAGTTCATTGCATTCTGAAATGTGATTTGAAATCCATGTCTGTATATTGGTTCACCAGTATCAGGACAATTCGACCCATAGACAATTCAACCCCTCATATTTTGGTGAGACAATTCAACCCCTGGTAAACTCTGCACAATGAATGCATCTAAATTTGGATTCATTTTCAGTTTACCCAGCTGTATGGCAAAACAACAAGTGAGACATACTCCCCATTTTTGAAGCAGATGCTTCAAACATCACCATATGGAGCTTCCATAACACTGCCAAATATAACAATGACAGCAGAAACAGTCAGATTTCATTCTCTGTACAGAATGTACAAAGCTAAGGTAATTACTATGTTCTCTATGTTGAAATTGAAGTCCTACAATTTAGATGTCTATTAAACACTTTTCAATCTTATAGTCAGTCTGTTATTTTTATCATATAGTAAATTGGGAGCAAGAAATTCCATGGTCCTAGCCGGGATTTGAACCCATGACCCCTAGCACTGCAGGCGGACCCTTGTTTTGTTAATTTCGTTATCATGTTAAGTTATTTGGAGCCTTCCTGTTTGCAATATTTTGTAATCATTTGAGATTTCAGCATAAGAGTATGAGCGCTTTTGTGCAATGAAAAATTTTATAAAGAATTGGGAAACATAAGAAATGCTCACATTTAAGGTGATAAAGTTGACCAGTTTGAAAAACCATATTAGTTGTACGCTTGACTTGTATTGGAATTAGAGGTTTGTTGAGGCCAGAGAATCTGTTGAAGATTAGGGCCAAAAGACAGGTTGGCAAGGGACGACAGCAAACAGTTGAGACACTGATCACACTGCATGAGAAGAGAGCAGAAAATCAACCAAAGGACATTACATTCTTAATATGGGCAATGTCTCTACTGGTATAGCAGAGAAAACTTACCTTGAACTCTCTGTTCAAGTATTCCAGACATTACCCCCTAATACTATACTCTGTAGATTTGGTCCCATTTGATTCTACCATTTTGCAGCAATCAGAAAAGCAACTTAAAAGAGAATGTTTTGATTCCTTGGCATCTTGCGACATCTTGATGTTATTTTCTGTATTTGTCATGCGCTGGATTGGCAATAGTGTTTAATGAAAACATTTACATATTTTTCTAAGATTGCACATTTTAATACATATTGCTACTTTATGTTGATGTAATTTTCTATCAGTTTTATTAAACCAAGCTTATGCAGCTACAGTAGTCCTGATTGTTTTGGAACATCCCTCATATAAGCATGCATTTACATATTTTAACATTCAATTGATGAGCAAATGATATGAATTAACAGTATGATGTGTAACTAAATGTATCCTTAGTAGAAGGTCCAAATCATTACCAATGTCTAATTTATTATTAGCCAGAATTACTGAGTAAAGATTCTGACTTTTACTTTGAGTGGTGGATATAAAACAATTCTGAAGATTGTGCATGCATTTTAAAATCTACAATTAATTTTACTTTCTTTCGCTGCAAATTTCTGGAATCCAGATTAGATGCTGGATATGAATCCAATTTGCCCCATCAATGGACTATGGAGAAAACTGTTCATTCTAAACAGTCTTATGGTAGTTCATGTGGTTTGTATGTACTCAAGGCACGTAATTTTTATGATTTTGTTGGCTCAGCCTCATGAGACTGAGAAGGAAGTTTACCGTAAAAACATGGTGTGATCAAATTTTATATGAGACCAGCTTAATATTATGGACCATTTTTCTGGTCGCATTTTTTCCCTGTATAACCTATTAGTCCTTAAACTTGATATGATAAAAATGCAGACCTATTTTGTTTCAATTTTACGACCGGAATGAAAAGGGGTGTGTTGTCTTTTGTCTGCTCTAATGTGGTTGTTGCAAGCATTATTTGTTCAATGCGTTAATGGTAGAACAATTACCTATTTACAATCAAAGGTGTAAATAACATACTTTAAGTTTGGTAATTATCTGTTTTAGAGTAGGCTGCACCTAAATGTACACAGAAATTGCTATATTGTTGTAGTCACAACCAAGCTATGGCAGTAATCGTGTCTGAAATTTTAACAAAATGGTTTATTTATCATTTATCAATGTTTATCAATATGACAAGCAAGTTAAGCTGGATCATCTTACAATTGAACTAAAAAACAAATACATAGTAGTACTATGTATATGTCAATTTGAGCGTCTTTTAGTTCAATCTACTAATATAGTACGTAGACTGTTCATGAGTTCATGATATCGTATTAACTCAATATTAAGTCCAACTCAGTGTTAATACCATCTATCGATGGATCCATTGTCTCATTATTGAGGTTTTGCTGTACATAATTACTTCCATGTTCATGTATTGAAAAAGATTTGTGGACAGACTTTTGTGGGTATATTTCACTTTCTTCTAAATGCCCAAATGATGCTTCAAAGCAGTTTCAGTGCAAACCTTTTTCTGACATGCTTGATGGCATATTTAACTAATTGCATAAAAAATTAGCCTGGTAATTTTATTCCTACATTGTAATTTGACACATTTTTACTTGATTATATTTTCTGCACAGTTTGCTGAGAATTATTTGAATGGATGCACATTGAACTTTAAAAGGAGTTCTGCAGACGTAGAAAATGCTCGGCTGTCATTGGCAGTATTTGTTCTGTCTGTCTCAGGTAAATTCACTTAATGAATTAGACTTTCATCAAAAGAATACATATTTTTAGTCCTTTTTATATTATTGAATACTTCAGCATCTTGAATGAAAGGCATGATGGGTGTTTTAACTTTACATTGTACAACATAGTGAAAGTATTTTAAAAGTTTGCATGTATGGTTTAAGGCAGCCTTTCCTTGAAATACCTGAGAAATGTACCAGGATTTATAATGTTGCAGTAAGGTATAATGAAAAAAATATTTCTTATTCACATCAATGAATAGGACATGCAATTTTCTATTTTTTTTAACAATTTCATTCTATAGAACCTAGGTCAACAAGTGATTTAGAAGAAGAGGGAGATGATTTGACAGTTTCTACTCCAAAGGTATTTATAAGTAACATCTAATACAATATCATCCAGCATTTCAGGAATAATTCTGTATAATCCTGTATTTGTTTATTTGTACTGGAATTCACTATATTGTATTTATTAGTTATGTATGTTGAAGACAAGAAAAAAATATGTATTCAATTACACAATATAAGTAATGCTCCAATCTTTTTGGAATAGGCATTATTAATTAAATACCTAGATCATGATATAGTATAATAATGTAATATACTGAGGTTTCATAACATACTGTATAAAATTTGATTCCCTGTAGGTAGAAGTGAAAAAAAAACCTGAGGAATATTCTTCAAAAGGATAGTGTGAATTGTTCTATTTTCATGTATATAGGTAACCTGTTTCATTTCATTCATTTGTCAACATTACGGCTATATTCAGTAAACATTTCATATAACTGTTTTCTTACCTGCCTGTTTTGTTACCTTACAGTATTTTACTTATTTCCTCTAATTCTGTTAGCATCTCTCCTTCATGAAGTCGTGATTAAAAAGAGAGAAGATTTCTTCTGTGTAATTTGTCTGAATTATTACTGAGAACTATGCATCTCATCCAGGTCTAAAACAAGTAATTATTTATTTTGAAATAGTCAACCAAGTGTTTATATTACAGTTTTTAGTTTACCAGACCACAAAGTGCTCAGAGTGAGCTATATTGATGGGTCTATGTCTTGTGTCTGTCATGTTGCATTGGCATTCACCTTGTGAACACTCTACAGATCACATTTTTGGTCAAAGGGTTATGAAAATTGGTCAGTGGCTTTGTCTTGATGATATCTCGGACGAATATAAAAAAAGGTAACATGGGGTCATTAACTAGGTTCACAAATGGAAGAAAAAACTTGTGATCCCTCTATTGGTCCCAGTTTTGATTGGATATTCACCAAACCTAGTCAGAATGTTTGTCTTAGAAATATCTTGAAAAGTTTTTAACATGAGTCATCTTGGGTAAAAAACTGGATCACTGGGTCAGATCACTGGAAAACCTTTTTAACATTCTAGTGGTCATAGTTTTGGTTGTATATTTACCAGACCTCGTCAAAATGTTTGTCTTAATGACATTTTAGACAAGTTTGAACATGGGTCATCTGGTTTCAAAAAAGTAGGTCATCAGGTCAAATCAGTCGCAATCTTTACTCTGGTGAGCGAAAAAAGGCCACCTTGGCCCTCTGGTTTATATTAATAACCATGTTAATTTCCATCACAGTATTTTTTTGAATCTTTGTGTCCATATATATTTGTAGAGAAAGAGGTTTTCTTATGAATACCTGGAGTTAAAGAAGCATAGAAGGCTGTATTGTGTAAGTAAACAACCAGATGATGGGCGGTAATGAATTGATGCTGTATTTTTCTGTTTCATTTATCCCTAAGGCATTGATATAAGGCACTGCATATTTTCTATTTTAGGATATTTACATCCCCTCATAATTTAAAGACATTTTTGAAAATTTTAATCAGCAACAAGTATGTCTGCAAATCATGGACCAATTATTGGTATGCCCCTGGCATCTAATGATATGATATATGATATGACCCAACCTCAATTTGACACATACAGTTATTGCCTTGGACTATTTCCTATCCATCATTTAGTGAATAAATGCAAAAATGACCAAACATCACAACCTGCTACAAAAGTTAATTGATTGTTGGAAGTCATGACACTGATGTCTGTTTAGTGAATCATTTGTGAATAAATAAGATGAGGTATATTTGCGGTATATACAATTGTGTATTTATTAAATGATGTGTCTTGTTTAGTATTGCCTTTATCCATGTACTCTGTGAATATATTAAAACATCTACTTATAACAAATCATTTGAAATGATATTTTGTATTTATATTCATAGTGTATGTATCATATTTTCATACATGTAAAATGGTAGTTGACTACCTTGTAATGAACATACATAGTGCACATAGTTGTTCACTAACCAGAACGTCATACTGAAATGGATAATTTGATACCATGGATTATCTGAATGATTTTTTGTGCCCAAGTATTTTGGATATTCTAGGTTTTAACTGTATTTCATTCCAAAGAGGAGCAATTTGTTTCCTTAATGCATCTGACTTTGTCACACAGATACACTCACTGTAGATCTGTTAGTTATGATAATTTATTGATATAAAACATGGTTGTACAAACATCATGATTAAAAGTACGAGCATAAGAAAAAAAAGATAGAAAGAAGAAACTAAGGAAATTGATAAGTACACAATGCCATTGTTGCGTAAATGTGACATTTACAAATCATGTTGGACTCAAAGAAAATGATCATTTGTATTTACATATTTGCATAATTTATTCATGAAATGTTATAATGATTTAAAGTTTAAATAATTTGTTACCTGATAGTAACAAATCAGGCCATAGTGATATTTTTATTCACAATAAACCTTCAGTATGACTTTACAAGTTAATTTTAAAAACAACAGTTATCTGTTTTTCTATAAATACAATGTCTTGATATTTATTTCCTATAAGTATACTCATTTAATATTTCCTGTATGCTTGAATTAAGTATGAAATATTTCCTTTTCATGTGAATAGCAATTTAGAATGGATGAAAGGACATTGCAACTTTCTGAAGAGAAAAGGGTGTTTACATTATGAGGCGTACGGATATGGATTTTCAGTATTCAGCAAACAGGTAAAGTATCTGTCATGTAATACAAATCTTATAAATATTGGAATACTTATTCATGATACTGGCTGTCTTAGATAAAGATGTATTTTAGAATATATATTATCAGGTATAAAATACATAGTGCGTATGAATTTTTATTCAAACTACTGTATTAAATGCCTTAGAAGATATAAAGAGTGAATTTTGTGTGTAGATGTAGACACTCTGTACGTAGAGTTAAAACTTTATTCAGGCTCTTATTACTGTTGAAAAGAGTATTCTGCATTTATGAAAAAAAGGTCCATAAGCTTACTTACTTGTACTTTTTCTGAAGTGTAGGCGTAAACTAAAAGGAAATTTGTATGTGACAATGTTAGTTTATGACATGTGTTATGTGACAATGTTAGTTTATGACATGTGTTATGTGACAATGTTAGTTTATTACATGTGTTATGTGACAATGTTAGTTTATTACATGTGTTATGTGACAATGTTAGTTTATTACATGTGTTATGTGACAATGTTAGTTTATTACTTGTGTTATGTGACAATGTTAGTTTATTACATGTGTTATGTGACGATGTTAGTTTATTACATGTGTTATGTGACAATGTTAGTTTATTACATGTGTTATGTGACAATGTTAGTTTATTACGTGTGTTATGTGACGATGCTAGTTTATTACGTGTGTTATGTGACGATGCTAGTTTATTACATGTGTTATGTGACAATGTTAGTTTATTACGTGTGTTATGTGACAATGTTAGTTTATTACATGTGTTATGTGACAATGTTAGTTTATTACATGTGTTATGTGACAATGTTAGTTTATTACGTGTGTTATGTGACAATGTTAGTTATTACATGTGTTATGTGACGATGTTAGTTTTTACATGTGTTATGTGACGATGTTAGTTATTACATGTGTTATGTGACGATGTTAGTTTATT
Organism: Lutraria rhynchaena; assembly: GCA_008271625.1. Classification (NCBI taxonomy): domain Eukaryota; kingdom Metazoa; phylum Mollusca; class Bivalvia; order Venerida; family Mactridae; genus Lutraria; species Lutraria rhynchaena. The sequence goes on along the minus strand of VIBL01000001.1, from coordinate 8,927,552 downwards.
ACATGTGTTATATGACAATGTTAGTTCATTACATGTGTTATGTGACAGTGTTCGTTTATTACATGTGCTACGCAGTGTATTTATCTCAACTACAGTGAGCCAAAACGTCCATGTTAGTAATGCAAAGTTACAGACATGAATTCATTATACGTAATTTATTTTTATAATTAGGGTAAAAAATCAATAATGTCTTAAGATATCAAACAACTTTTCTTACTGTTATCTTGTTTTTATTGTGTAATTTTTATTTCTGACTGAATGAAAAGTATTTTAAAAATGTATTGGTGAAAGAGACATTGGCTGTTATCGTGAAAGAGGTACGAGTACAGTAGTTTTCTCTTTATTTTATCTCATCTTCAGTTCAGATGTCCAATAAGCATCTAGTACAGATATAATGTACATAGGTCCTCAAAATTTATCTGCTTATGCCTAGACTTTTGTTTATGATATTATCAGTTATGACATCAATGATTTGTAAGGTATTACTTTCAACATTTTATCAATATTCGTGTCTCGTTCATAGTTTGCATGAAGCTGATATTGTTGTGAACTTTACAGTTGTATTATATTGAACTTTAATTTTATGTCAGGATTATGACCTTTTATCATATCCAATATAGGAATTATTTATTTACTGTTATGTTTCTTGAACTTTAAACAATCAATTGTACTTGATTGTAAGCTGTAATTTGGACAGTTCTTGTTTTTCAGTCGTATTAAGAACATATTTATCAGTCTTTCAGTTGCTGCTTACTCTTCTGCAATTGCTATACATGTGATATACTGTTTGATGGATGTTTTTTATGTGACAGTTTGGAATTTAGAACTTCTTATTGACAAAATAAAATTTTGGCAGCCTATATAATTGTTGATCAAACATTTCAGGTTACAGGTGCTTCATACACCGAGGTGCATTCAAGGGAGGAAACTGTTCTGTTGTATTCAACTTGGAGTAGAAAGTACTTGTATGTTCATTTCATTACTTACAGTAAAATTATCAATGCTGTACAGTTATTCTTCCTATTTTTCATGTTTAGCCTAATAGACTTAACATAGATTAGACAAGACACACTGACATATGTATACTATTATATATAACTATGAACATTTTTCTTTCTGTTCACCCAGGTAAGACTGTATCAACTAGCTGTGTTTCTTATACATGTTATCACAATAATTGATGTATCTCAAATTGAGAAATGATTATTTATTATTTATTTATTATATTCTTTTGTCAGGTAAAGAAGTGAAACAGAAATTTGAATTTTGATGTTTTGATTTATTGGATCCAGGTATGCTACATTTTATGTCTTACATTAATGGTTTTCTTTGTGGAAATCTAATTAATCTGTATAAATGTGTTCTGTACCCTGAATGTGTTGGATGTACAAATTTGGAAGTACTAAAAGTGTGTTTTTAAAATCGATTGTAAATCATATATTTTTCTTGCAATTTTATGGAAAAATACAGATACTTTCCCCAAACCTAAAAAGTCTATATTTTCCCCTAAAGTGTTATCTTTTCTCTAAATTTTTCCCCTTTTTCATCATTTATTACGCTATATTTTCCCCTTTAAGTGAGGTGAAGGTAGTTTTGGAAGTTTAAAAAAATTCGCTGTAAATGGTTTATTAAGAACTCTTTGTTGATATAACTTTAGTATCATTATTGCCATTCTTTGAAATAGAAATGAAACATTCAAATAAAAGCTGAACTTGCGTTCTTAGGGAAAATTGTTTGAGACAACTTATACTTTAAATAATAAATGAATGAGATTTTATTTCCCTTTATATTATCATGTGATTGAAAGTCAGTGAAGAATATTTTGGCAATTTAGATGTTTTTTTTTCTTTCATTTAAACGTTCTTTTATATCACTATTATATTAGATTTGTTGAAGTCTTTATTCATTTTCATATCCTGTCATTCAGTAATATAGCTTTTGTGGGAAGTTGCATTTTCAAAGGTTGGTTTTTGTTTCAATATTGATATTTTTCTTTGATTGCTCTATCTTAAATTTGTACCTATGCTCTTGATTGAGGTCAGTTTAATTTCATAATATTCATAACAAATGTTAAAGCCAAGTGTTTATCAAATAGAAATTATTCTAATGTATAACTTTTTGGCTTTTCTTTCTAATGAGGTTGAAAATCATGGTTATTTCATAGATTATATTGGTGGTAGGTCGGACAAGAATAGATATCAAACAGGTGATTCTGGTTGATAAATTGTTGAAGACCTGGGGACAGTTCTATCAACGTACTTATGCATTAAATATATAACTTTGGCATAAGTCGGAAATTTTATGTAAGCAGCGTTCTATCAATGTTGACGTAATTTTTTTGGACGTAAAGTTGCGGGTAACTTTACACTATGTAGGACTAAGGTGTAAAGTTACGCACAGTCCATCAAATATGGCGTTAATGATGCTGTTTGACGCTAAAAAACAAGCAATTGACTCGTAAATACAGATACATGTAATATATTTTATACTGTGCTTGCCTTCATTAAATTGTTCCAAGCAAAATGTAATACGACAGCGATATTCAAATTTATTTGACAGATAATACAGCTGTAATATGCGCTCGATTAACCGATAGTAAGAGCAAATAAAGTGTCTGGTAAACTCTTCACAATGGATGCACGAGCATCTAAATTTGGATTTAATTTCTGTGTACCAAGCATGACAAAACAACTAATGAGATATTCTACCCATCCTTGAAGCAGATGCTGCAAATATCACCAAATGGAGCTTCAGTTGGGTATGGCCTTAACAGGTGTCATCCAACCTATTACTGATAACCCATAAGTTAATATTTACATAGAACTTTATCGAAATGTTTATAAATATCTTGGCACACAAAAAAATCATAATGCACCATGGGGTTTTTCACTTTATTACAAACTTTTATATGACTAATACCAGTCGCAATCTCACATGTCTATCAAAGTGTTTTTACCGCTTGTATAGTCCAAGTAATGTTTCAATTTTGTGATATGTATAGGCTGTAACCTAACATTCAATAGTCTGCATATTTGACATGAATTTATGAAACATTAGACAAATGTGTTCTTCAAAAAATCAAAATATTTTAGTATATTAATGAAACATGTGACTGAATGAAACAGTAAATAGCTTGATATGGGTGACCTGTTCAAAATTGATTGTGATGGTTTAAAATTGATAATGTTTTATGGTTTGTATGTTATAGGTTCTTGTTGGACTAAAATGTCTGGCTAAAGCATCCTTTTTTTCTGAAGTTGGTGACCCACATTTCGAAGACCAGCGTTAGTTATATCTTTGACAGGCTTATCAATGCAGTCAACAAAAATGTTAACAACATAAGGTAGACATTACACTGATCTAGTTTGTCAACATCAACATTCATTGTTGTGTAACCTAGATTGAACTTGAGTAATATGTATGTCATGCAATTATATACATGTCAATGAAGAAATGATGCAATGTAACATACAAAGTAGTGTTATGTAATGGTTATTGCTGTTGGAACAGTACCAATTAATAGTTTGACTGTAGCAAATTTATTACTTTTATTTCAGTTTTCAAGACATGAGCAATTCCAAGCTGGAATTTTACCAAAAATGTGGAATACCCAATGTAATTGGGGCCATTGATGGCTCTTTAATACCAATAAAAGCACCCAAGCATGATGAAGCTGCGTATGTGTGTCACAAGTGTTTTCATGCCATCAACATACATGCTACTGTAGATTATGATATGCGGTAAGATATGCATGTAATATTTTTTAATTGAAATATGTTACATTGGTTCACAGTAAATATTACATTTCATCTTACATTCTTGCTCATAGCATAGAGCATTATAGAAATTCAGCATAATAACCAATGTTAATATGCTTATATTAATAATCATATCGAAATCGGTATAATGTACTTTTACAGAATCAGACATTGTTGGCAAGTGGCCTGGATCTCAACATGACGCTTTCATTTTTGAGAACAGTGGCTTGAAGGTAAAAAGAATATTTCCACACATATGCTAACTCTAAGTGCGTATTACATATCATACATCTTTAGCATTAGTATTGTTGTATTTTGCCTTTATAATGATGTGCTCAACATCACATCTAAAATGTATTTTACAGACAAGACTGGAAGAATACAACTTCAGTATATTACTGGGAGACAGTGGATACCCACTCAGGAAATACTTAATGACACCATTACTTAATCCTACCAACCATGCAGAAAATGCTTACCACAAAAAACACATGTAAGGACGTTCTGTTATTGAGCACACATTTGGTTAGTTAAAGCAGATTTTGGTAATTATTTACATAATTCATACCCCATAATTGAGCGTAATTGAGTATATGTAAATTATTGAATATTCTTATACTAAGCAGACTGGATGTCATGTCATTTGCAGTTCATGGTTTATGTGCTGATTTCCTGATTCATACAACAACGTTATTTAATGTCATGTTTGATAATTGATAAACAATGAGCCTAATCAGGATGTATCAGAAAATTCAAATAATTCTGATTTTTTTTCAGATGTCTTCACAAAAGTGGAGGAAATATGCTGTTTTCTCCTGAAAATGCATGCAGGGTGGTGCTGACTTGTGCCAAGCTGCACAATATGTGTTTAGATATGAATTCCCTGTTAACTGACATTGTCAATGAAGACAGCAATGAAACTGTACAAATTTGTAGGCAACCAGTATTGAACAATGCACGCAATGTACAGAATGAAATAATACGACTGTTTATGCATAATTAAAACTTTAGTGACATATCCCTATATTAATTTAGCACTGAACCATTTTCTTTGATGGTGATGAATCTTTCATACATCCTATTTACTTGATGTATGTCTTCAAATATGTAACAATTATTTCCATAAATCACTTTATTTTCAGTATAAACCATTATATATTTGTAAATTGTCTATAAATTCTTTTATTTAATTTTAAGCAACAACTTTTTGATGATGAGGCTAAAGTTTATATATTTCAAGCATAACTAGTTAAGCATTTAACAATGTACAATCTTCCCTGAGTACACATTTCTGTCAAGTGTGGCTATCTTGAACAGCCCGACCATTCAATGGATTAATTAACATGCACAATTTGACATGAAAATGGTAGAAACTGTAAGTTTCATTATTTTGCAGTTATGAATAGTCTGTCTGATGTTACATGGGAAAGACTTCATTGTTCATGAGTTTGCATTATATCAAGGGCAATATATTAATAGCTGAATGATTAATGTGAATTGAACCAATGAAGATTTTATATGTTTGGTTTATCATGTCATGTTGTTCATTTACAAAAAAAGTGTACTTGCTGTCTCAAATCGTGTAAATATTGCAATTATTATCTTAATATGTTACAACTGTATTCGTCAGAAATTCATTTGTTTACCAAATTACAGCCTGATCAACAATTTATTGTTGCCAGCTTATTTGTTAATATATTTTATTTGGACATGTGCATGTTGTTTGTTCTGTGAAGTAGTCCCATTTAGATGTGATAAACTATGATTAATAATTAATATTACATTTTAATCTCATTGATGGTATTATTGATTGCGCACTTAATATGGCATTTGTTACATACCTTCTTATACAGGTACTTGTTTTACCTTCAAAATCTTGATGTTGTTAGGTAGATGGAGAACAAATTCATGAACAGTTTTAAACTATTTATTAAACACTGTGTTCATTACAAGGTGTTGTTGCTTTCTTATTGTGAGAAATTTAGCCCATCAAAGAGGTGGCACTGTTCATATCAAACATCTTTAAGAGGGTTGCACTAACGTTCTCCAGTGCAAACCTTATTTTCTTCATCTCCTCCAACTTGTCACTTTCTAAGGAGATTATCAATTCTACAATTAATAATAAATGTAAATCTTTACTGTTGTTGAAATATTTTGCTCACAGTATGATCATTCTGTATTAATAGCCAATTATTGAAAAAAAATATGAGGTAACCAAAAATGTATGAAATTCATTGGAACAATATGACATATTTATCTAACATTGCAAGTTTTTACTTAAACAATAATATTATGAAAATAGTTTACAGATACACTTGCTGTATAATTGCTGTTGGGATCATTAAATATGTAATAAAGAAGTACATTTTAAACATATGTCAACATCTAAAATGTTCATAAAGCATATTGTCATTGATAGATAGACCATTGTATTACAACATGTTTATATAACCTTTATCATTAAACATCCATAATCATTCAATACACCATACCATGTTTGTCTTCACTTATGCTTTTTTTCTTTAAAGTGATTAAATTTGTAAATGTTTTATCTGTTATACACAATTGACTAGCAGGAAATCAATGTGAGAATAATACATCTGTGGATGAAATGCCATCGACGAGTGCAACCACCTCCTCCTTAGACCAGTTCGCTGATCAACTGCACGAAACCATTTGTGACATTTTTTTGACGCTAAAAATGACAGAACAAATTTATTTCCATGATTTCTGCAATCATGTCATGTACATGTATTTTGTATTTCATTTGTTACTTATGATAAAAAAAATAAATGAAGTGTAAGTTATGTTTTTTATTTATACTATCTTGTATTATAGAATGTTTCATATAAATATATATACAATGAATGTATACATTTGTATGTACATGTTGTTCAAGTGTCCTTTTCTCCTTTGTTCCTTCATATTTCAACCCTATTGATACTTACTGGTATTGAACATATTTACAGAAGCATGCCAACATACAAAGGGATCTCAATCTTTTAAGAGTTCCCCAGAGTCCATTGTATGGTCTTATGAATGTATAAATTGGTAAAGACATGTACAATAGCCAATGAATGAGACCCAGACAAACTATAACAAAGCTCATTTACAGCCACGGGAGCCGTTTGGAGTTGTTTTATGCTTCGAAAAATTGCCAATTAACGAGTATTCAATGTTACATTTGTATTTCCCAACCCCATATATCAACAAGGTGCACAAAGACCTAACTATAACAGTCACTACAGTAGTAATCACTTCAGTAATAGACCACCTCACTATAATAAAAATAGTCATGACATTAGGGATTACTTCAGTAATAGACCACCTCACTATAATGGTCACCACAGTAGTGATCGCTTCAATAATAGACTGCCTACCTATAACTGTCACCGCAATAGCGATCACTCAATAATGGACCACCTCACTGTAATGGTCACTTATATTACAACACATTAATGAAACTCCCTGAATAAAAGATGCTAATTTATTTTTTGTCAAAAAAGTGGTCTTAATATCGTAGTTTTACTGTAGTAATGTACATATATAGTACTGCATTTTACACCACATGTTGTACCATGCACAGAAAACATTAACTGGTACTAATATAGAAGTAATCTCCTTGAAGACTGAATGAAGGCGCATCAATTCCAATTACTTTATAGATAAGAAAGGTAGGACTACAGATATCATAGGTGGATCCAGGATTTCTAGTTAGGCGAGGAGGGGGCAGAAACTGAACAAGTAGGCTGGCTGGGGGTCCCCAGAAGCTCCTGAGTTTTGGTAATTTCTAAGGGATTCAGGCACATTTCCAGAACCTCACCTACCCTTTCCCAGGGTATGCAATAAAATGTACGAGAGCTCTAATCTACTGTGTGCTTAAGGTATGAATCAAACGTATATGTATACAAGTAATGTAGGTGTTTTTGGTCCGTGTGGCCATTTTAAGCATGATACACCATTATACACCATCCCTTCAACGTGGTAGCCCCTTGTGAATCAAACGGAGACAAAATATTTTTTGCACAATATATAATTTGAATGTTTGCGTGTTTCCCACTGGGTGCACCATGTTTGTTGTTTTACTTTACTCAAAGGAAAATTTTAATGGAAGCAAGTGAAAGCGGGAATATTCAAAATACAGAAACGTATTTTACTATGAACACGTAAACTGAATTCAAGCGAAAGGAGAAATATAGCAAACACGTAAACTTAGGTATCACAGTCGCATTTTGGGTTAGGGAGGGGACGTAAAATTAAACAACCATTTATATACATTATTGTTTTCGTAATTAAACTCAAAGAGACTGAAGTGAGCAACAGAATATGCAAGATGGTATATATGTTTGGGTACATAAGATGGAAAACATTTTCATCAGCCAAAGTTGTCCGAATCGTATCTGGCTGCACGTCTTTAGAAGACAATAGTCGTAGCCATAGACGAAGTTCTTGACGGAATCCATTTGGCGCTGGTAAATTATCCTTGAAGTATTCCAAGAGGGTGTTTCGTCATCGATCATAGAATGATGCTTGGGTATTAAAATGAGGGCCTGTACTACATGTTCGGAGAGACTGGAAAACCTCATACTAACTTGACAAAGTTGAAACGCAAAGTTTGAAAGTCGAATTTCAGTAGATTGTAGAGTAGATCACGAAGTTTTGTTAAACATTTGGATCTATCATGTAATTTTCTAAACAGCCTTTGGATCATGTATCGACGTACAAGGTAAAAATCTTTAAAAATGAGAAGGAATTGTTTAGGAATTGTACTTTATATCATTGTGTTACTGTACTCGTAACTTATAGCACGTGTAGCGCGCGAATAGTTTTTGACATTTATATAAATATATTCATGTAAATATCATATTTCATGATAGAAAAAAACCTTTGCTTGGGCAATTTTATGGGGAGGGGCTACGCCGGGTCCGTCGCCCCCCCCCCCCCTCTGCATCCGCCTATGGATATTGCTACAAATAAGTATTATAACATTATTACAAAAAAAATGATATACAACCAATTAATCATCAATACTGATATATGCTGTAGGACTGTATTAAGAGAAGTATCATATATGATATACACTCAACACTCGAGGGAACTTCCATTGTCCATACTGTTCCTAGTTGAATATTTTTATCAAGAAATAGCAGACTATTAAAGCTTTACAGGCTTACACTGAGCCGAATTCATATCTGATCACGTTGAAATACGTATTTAATATCATCATAAATATGTATGTTTATTTTTACTTCCAACATTTTTTTTACCAATTCACAATGTCCATTTTTAAATAAGTTGTCAAAAGCATTTTGGTACATAAAAAGAACATTTCCATCAACGTTAACAATAATGCAATCTACTCTAACTAACGCGAACCTATTACATTTTTGTAGTATACAGGAGGGGACATTTTTTTAAATTTATAACTCAGTTTTAGACACGGTCAAGACATAAAAAATACATATGAAAAAATCGACTATGGTAACCAAAGATACGACTTATCTGTGTTGTACTTGCGATGCTGCCCTTTGTCACATGAGTCACCAGTGGCTGCCTCCTGCCAGTCATATTAACCCATAATCTACACAGTTCTCAGACATTCGTAATAATCTGAATTTAAATAGCACTTAACGCACAACACAGCCAAACAGAATAAGTCAACGAAACACAAATTTACATAAACAATGAACAACACAATAAATAAATAATTCTAGTTATGTTAGAAACTTTGAACGTGACAAAATTACGATAAAATTTTTACTTGATTTACTCAAGATGGCATCATTTCACCATAAAATTTGCTCTTCAAAAACTGCCGAAATATATTTATGTGAGCTTGGGACAAAGTCTTTGAAAGATAAATAACCTTTAATTAAATCTGTTTGTTTGACGAACAAACAAGTCACAAAGCAATAATTGAAACACTTGTGAATTTATAATAATTTAACCATTTTACTAAAGATAAAACATCAAAAAGACTACCATAATTACACTTATAATATTATAAATAATTTATATATTTACAAATAATATGTATTAATTTTTTTTATGTCCAAATATTTAACAATGGGGCTAATTCGACTTCTGAATGGCCGATTTGACTATAGTAAAGATACAATGGGTCCGATTTGACTTAATTTGGACCGATCTGACTTGAGGCCAATTTGATTTGCTTCCCATTTGACTTTTTTTAACAGAACAGAATGTTTATTCAGCATGAACACATGGTGTTCGTCGCCATTATAATCTTTGGCGGTATACCTACTATAGTTATACACAATGCATAGCAATATATAAATGACATAAAAAATACATGTTGATAACAGAAAAGTGCAGTAATATACTAGCTTGACAATACATTTCTACTGCGGTACAATTAAACTAGACTAACAGAGTAAGAGTTAATTTCTAAGCTTGGTAGCCTTGTAAATATACTTAGCTAATTTAACTGTCAAACATTTACTTTTACAAGATAACATATATTCAAACTTATGCAAAGTAGGCCAATGGCAATAGTATCTAGGAAATAATTCATTTCTAAGGTTTCTATAACACGGACAAACCAGAACGAAATGATACTCGTTTTCAATACAATTCATATTACATTTCAGACAAGTTCTAGCATTCACTTGTGTATTATTATAACGGCATTCTTCAATAGCAAGCTTATGAGCTGCGAATCTCATACGAGACAATGCAGTTCGAAATTTTTCATTTCTTACAAAATCCAAATAGTTTTCATATTCAAATATATTTTTATACAATTTAAATGTTCTTAGTTTTGGTGACTCCTGAACTAAACTATAACAAATGTTGCAGATATTGATCACGAACTGTTTGAAGTATTAAATTCAACTGGATATTAGAGATTGGTCCAACGTCCCATAAATTAGAAAAAACCTAATTCATCTAACAATGTTTTGACATTTAAAGACCAAACATTATCAAAATTGCCAAAAATATCTCTTTGGATAAACAGCTTAAAACATAATGTAGAAGGATCTTTGATAACATTAAACCAATATTTAAGAATTCTGGTTTTACGAATAACAAACGTCCGAGTTCCCCATAAACAGCTAAATTCGATGTTTGCTGTCGTACATTTAACAATCGTTTCAAAAAATTAATATGAATTTTCTCAATGTCTGGTCCTTTATGGAATCCCCATACTTCAGACCATAAAACAAGATAGAAGTCACCATAGCATCAAATAATTTCAATTTATCTGCTGTAACTAAATCTATTTTGTCAAACAAAGAATGTAAACTAAACATGGCTCTTGAGGCTTGACGTGCAAGGGATTTCTGCGTTTGAAAATAACAACCATTTGAGGAAAGTACAACTTCCGAGTAAATATATAAATTTAGAGACAACAGTTAATTTAGTGCCATTTTAGACAAATTCTACATTTTCTTGCCGATTGCCTTTATTACATACCATCACAAATGTTTTTTTCAGTATTAACAGAAATACCCCAGGTAGTACAATGCATACATGAATTATCCGACAATTTTTGGAGACCCTCTTTCCAATAAGACGTAAGCACAGTGTCATCTGCGAATAACAATAAAAATAAATTCAGATCATCCACTGAAAAAGTATCAAAAGTTCCTTCGCTTAAGACTGAGTATATATCATTTATAAACATTAAAAACAACAGGGGAGACAATGGTTCACCTTGTTTCACACCTTTGAAACTTTTAAAGCTTTCTGTGATATTTCCATTTACTCGTACAGATGATCTTACATTTTCATACATTTTACGAATTATATTAACAAATTTAGTTGAAACGCCGATTCCATGTAATTTATAAAATATACCATTTCTGTAGACAACATCAAAAGCCTTGCGGAAATCTACAAAGGCACAATAGAGTTTTTTGTTTTCATTTTTGACTACACCGAGTGAACATTATCCATAAAATGTTTAAAAATTGTTTTTCCACCAAAAAATCGATTAAACGCATTCTTTTGCTCGTCTTAATGTTATGATATGAAAATATTTTGAAAAACTACATTAAAGAATGAACGGACCCTTTCCGATTGCGTTAAGCCCTTCCCGAGGAAAGGGACCCTTTCTGGTATGAAGTCATACCGTCATAAAATTGCATACATGTAGTTTATTTTGTTTAGATAATCATTATAATATACAACTAGTTTTTTATTTCCATTTGAACAAACTTCATAACTATGGAATAGAGAAGAACAAAACATCATTTAGATAAATAACCATGGCACGAAATAACTAGGGATCGAATTACTCCGGCAAACAAACAATCAATAACCTAATGGTTCCCATTCACAGTTTCCCCAGAACTGACAGCAGACCGGGAACCTACCATTCAGCTCATGTGTGAAAAAGTACGGAAATTGTTTATTTCCATCGACAAGAAGCTGTCGAAGGTTAAACACCGCTAAATTAAATCGTTGTTTATATGTAATTGTGTTATATAAAGACCGTAATTCAGCGGTGTTTAACCCGTCGTCTATGCTCTTCGTCGATGGAAATAAGGCCGTAAAAAGGCGCGCATTTGAGCGAAGTTCACCAACTATACCATGCATGGACATTGTTATTTTAATGGAGGATGGTTTGCGGAAAAAGAAATGGATTCTAATCGCTGGCGACCTTCTCCTGCATAAAGCTGTAAGGATGCTTATGTCTAGGAAATCTAAAAGACGTTTGAACATTTGTAAGATTGACGATTGATGGCAATTAGTTCTGAAAAAATGAGATAACGAATTTCTTCATTTGGTGTGGTGACATTTCTTTAGTGGAAGTGAATGTTTTATAAGTTGTTCTGGAAGATTCTGTTTATCTGATGTGACCAGCTGAGGTTAGAAGTTAAGTTAACACACTGATGGACAATATCAGGTTAGTTTTTGTTCTTTCAATGAAATTAATTGCTCAATATCGAGTTTTACTCCCATGAAATGTGATTACTGCGGATTGAAAATTTTCCATTAATGCTTTAAAGATGACGGTAATGTTGTATTAAATACTACTAGAAGCAAAATGATTTATGGTTATGCTATTCTGCACGGCAGATGGATACAAATTGCTGACATGTTGTCACCTCAGCGCGACAAGGATGTATCTGCATGAAAAAAAGTCATACACTTTCCATTTATTTGGTGCAACAAGGTTTAACTAAGTGAAATAACAACATGTGATTATTGTATTAATATAAAATAACTACAAAATTCAAATTGTTTAAGAAAAATACTTTTATCCTTTTAAATTTGACCACTTTTACATGAGATTAGTAATAATACCATTTATTCTCAAGAAAATGTCCCTGTTTCACTTTTAGCGCAAAATATGAAGAAGGCAACCAGTAACTTAATTTTTTTTTGTTGAATAATTTCTTTTGGATAGTTTGGTTAATTAATAAACAGTTTGGATCACTTGAATAACTTATTTAACCACTATAATGTATTAATCTTACCAAGATAAACAATTATATAGTAAGTATTAAATATTAGGTCTAATAATGGTTTCATCATAAAAGTTTTAATTATGTATTATTTTTTATTGTTTAATTTATGTATGGAAATATTTTAAATGCATTATTTACTTGTTTCATTGACAAAATCGTGATAAATTATTGAAGATAGATAAAACATATGAAGATAAAACAAATTTAATCTCTTATAATTATACATTATGACGTTATCAGATATTATATATTATTACATTTCTTATAAGTCTTTATAATTCTCTCCTCATCTTTCTAAGAATATAGAACAAAATTCTGTTTATAGCTCAGTTTGGCGGCTATTTTTGTGATACAGTTTGAGATACAACTTTGTTGCACCAAACAAAGTAATTTTGTGGTTGTATCTTGATACGTCCCCATTTCTCCGAACAATTTGAGATACAACCTTTTGACAATATTAATTTTGGCTGGTTTAAATTAATGATAAAAGATCAATATTGTTATATCATAAATATTTATGTGTATTAGATCTTTCTACAAAAAAGTCAATTTTGAAAAATATGTCAGATACAACCTTGTTCCAGTCTGACGTGATGATATTTCATTTTCAAAAAGATAACATTGCCCAAGACACAAAATGGCCAAAGGGCTTGTTGTACATGGTGAAGGGAATGGCTGGATTGACCATGCTCTTGTAGACTGTGTCAAGGAAGTGTGGGTGAGAGGCCCAGGCAGGATGACAAAAGTCTTTGCTGGTCTTAAGATGCATTCCGGGCTTATCAGACTCTGGTTGTGAAGACGATGTTAACGGAGGATTGTGAGACGACACTTGCTGTCATTCCAGGTGGAATGACCTCGGTTTTACAACCCCTAGATGTGTCCATCAATGAGCTGATAAAACATATCTGTCAACAGAAATGGACTAAACAGTATGTGGATGCCAAGCATACATGCGTGTCAAACTCCCACGCAAGATGAGATCTTCAAATGGATTAAAGATGCCTGGGATGAATTGGACCTTGTCATCATTTTAAGCTTACCAAAGCATGAAGTGCTAGGAGTGAGCTATATTGATGGGTCTATGTCCATTGTTGTGTGTGTGGTGATATGTGGATTGTGCCATCAAAAACTAGGTCACTGGGTCAACGCACCAGAAAACCTTGTTAACCTTCTAGAGGTCACAGTTTTCATTGAATCTTCATGAAACCTAGTCAGTGTGTTTGTCTTAATGATATCTTGGACAAGCTTGAACATGGGTCATCTGGGGAAAAAACTAGGTCACCAGGTCAAATCACTGGAAAACCTAGTTAACCCTCTAGAGGTCACAGTTTTGATTGGAGGTACATTAAATCTCGTCAAAATGCTTATCTTAATGATATCTTGGACATTTATGTGATATGTGCATTGTGCCATCCAAAACTAGGTCACTAGGTCAACGCACCAGAAAACCTTGTTAATGGTCTAGAGGTCTCAATTTTCATTGAATCTTCATCAAACTTTGTAAAATGATTGTTTTAATAATATCTTTGACAAGTTCGAACTTGGGTTATCTATGATCAAAAACTAGGTCACCAGATCAAATCATTTAAGACCTTGTTAACCCTCTAGTGGCCACAGGTTTGATTTAATCTTTGCTAAACTGTGACTAAATGTTTGTTTTCATGATGTTTTGGATAGGTTCAAACATTGATCATCTGAGGTCACAAACTAAGTCGGTAGGTCAAATCTCCTGAAGACTTTGTAAACCTTCTAGAAATCACAGTTTTGATTGGATCTTCCCTAAACTTTGTCCGAATGTTTGTATTAATGATATTATAACCAGGTTTGAATATGGGTCAACTTGGAATAAAAACTAGGTCGCCAGGTCATATCACAGGAAGACCATAGATACTGCAATCTTTACTCAGGGTGAGCGAAAAAGGGCCATCTTGGCCCTCTTGTTTAAGTCTTACTAGTGCTTCAAACTCACTAAAAACGAACTTGTTTCTTCCAGTTCTGATTTTTAGAGGGTCGGTTTTGACCCCTTCTTGTCAGAATTTGGGGGTCATTAGAAATTTTAGAGGGTCATACACTAAAATTGAACATGGGTATCTCTAACAAAAACATCTTAGACTCAGTATATACAGCTTCTAAGGCAGCGCACAACTTTTTCTGAGTTTTTACCCTATTAATTGTCAGTTAAAAATGATGCATTCAGCAAATTATTGTCACTCAAAGCCTCTTTTTTAGTAGACAAATCATTATTTCTATCAGTCTGTATGTTATCCGTCTGTATGTTATCCGTGGACCCACTCTGAAAGAAAACTGCTAATGTAAACTTTTTTGGAGCAGACATAGCAGACATTCATTTAGTTTGCAGATTGTGACAAAAAATAAACAAACTCGACCAGGCGCTTGCTTGCTTGCAGTAATGATAATAATAATAATCCGATCGGTAAAGACTAAAAGCCATATCACAGACATGATAATGCACTGCTTTGAATAATCTGGCAACCTGCATCACGGAAAGAGCACAGACTGAATTTCATGGCGTCTTGGTTGAAAAACATGTGATAAAAACAGGCTCTGGAAGAAACGCTGATTCATTTTGTATATTGATTTATTTTCTGTACCTTGTTCTGACAATTTATTTGCTTTATACCACTAATAACTACATGTTTTTTGCCATATTTACAAAGCACATGAACTAAATGGCTCTATTTTTTTATTTTTCGTTCATTTAGAAAATGACCTTTGCACAAAAAGTATATTACATTCATGAATTTTTTTCCTAGGATTTCATCTGATTTTTTACCTGTGTCTGACAGTGATTTTTTTGAATTTTCAAACCTACTTGTGGCATTCTGGTGGGGAAAATATAGAAATCAGACAAAAGGGTAAAATTGAAAAACTGTCATTTATATAGCATTTTTAAGGGCAAATATAACTTTTTGGGGCTAGGGGAAACAGCTGATGATCAGCTGTAAAATATATATAATATTTTATGCAATTTAGCTAGTTAATGACCTGGGCTCTAGTGTCTATGTTTTACACAAGACGATTGTATGTGTGCGTTGAATATGTTGTAATGTTTGTCATTGAATATTACCAAATTATTTTAGTCTTCTGTAGATCTTTATTTGTGCTATTCCTGGAGTTGAACTATCATACCATGTATGAATTTTGTTCTTGTTGGTACTATTATAAACAATCATGACAAAGGCGTCATGAATTAGAATTATCATTTTATTCATTTAGCTCATGATAAATGGGCATAATAAAACATAATCAACAAACAATGCATACTTAAAATGAACATAGAATAACATTAATATGACATGTCACAATGTAAGATATACATTTCATAATGAACAACACTAACGTATTTACAAAATCACAGAGTGACACATAGTTGTGTCTTAACACATGTCTATTTTCAGTCATTAAAAAATTCTTCACCAACAATCTCTGAGTCGAGCACATTGGACTTGAGAGTCTGGTAAATTGTAATATGGAACGCTGGGAGTGATTACACAATGAGCATTTTTTTACCCCTCAATAACATCCTAGATAATACACACAAAGTTCATTTTCACTATTATTTATGGATTTGAATACATCCCACAGAACATCTATTGCTTTCAATTCCAGATCAATGGTTTTCACTGAACCCTCCTCCTGGAAACATCTTTTACTTCCTCCTCTTCTGGAATCTTTATGTGAGCTGTCCAAAACACTTTGTATGATGTCATCGTCCAACACAGACTTAGGTGTTGGATCTCCATCTTGAACTAGATAAAATTAGCCACCCTATGACTGAGGGTAGTCAATTTGGCTAATGGAACATTGTCCCACTTTTGTTAATCTGATGTCTGGTGTTCTGATGTCACAAACCCAGCATGTTGGAAGCAGTTTGTAATGGTTGTTGGTGTAACACATTTTTAAGACTGCTGTCGAAATCTTAGACTATCCAGGAAAATTGTAAAAACTGTAGAAGACAATTAATTATAAAGTACAGTCTAGACTGTTATAGTGACCCCTTGTATACAGTGACCCTTTTTCGTTTATTCCAGCTGTTTTTGCTATAAAAACGATCTGTATGTAACAATGGCCTGATCATATGATCTGACCAATGACCGTGATTTCATCTCATGAATGCATGAATAAGGGAGAATACTTCAATATTCTTAACTTTTTAACATTTTTGAAACTAATTGATTTTTAAAATGATTTTATTAACTTTTAATTTTGTCATGTGAATCTTAATATAAATATACTAAAATTTTTATATTTTATATAAACTTATACTCTAATGTAAATTATATTCAAAAGTAAATGAACACACATTCTTTATTTGTTCTTGAACAATAGCCTTGCTATCAAACATTCAAGTGAAGAACCATGCTGGAATGACTTGACTGTGAATAGTGACCTCCTGTCTGCAGTGACCTTATTTTGATTCTCCCAGAGGATCACTATAGACGGTCTAGGCTGTACATTTAAAACATCAAAAAGTTGGTTCAGGAATGTGATTTCAATTTAAGAAAGATAATTACCTTGCTCGGCATAAGAAAGACTCTCAATTTATTGGTGTAATAAATGAAAGATGGAACTTTAATTAATTTTGTATACTACGTAAGATTTGACATCTTCGGTCTTTGATTTTTGGTAATAGGTCTTAAGATTTTATATTAACCCCTGGTTCATTGGCTGGGTCTAACATGTGGTGTTGGGAGGCAGAAACACCAGTTCAACATTCTCCAGCTTATGACACTTTGGGATGTGATTGTAATTTTCACAACTCATTAATATTACAGCACACATATGCCCATACAATGTTGCCGATAGATGTAACAAAATAGAATAAAAAAATCCCTACCTACCGACCCATATTTTTGAGGGCATATAACAGGAAACAAATTTTTGTAGGCCTTAGCTTGGAAGTCTGAGAGTTAAAGGCTTGTTGCAAATTGAAATCAGCTTTTTGCAACATCAAGGCACCAGTGAGTATTGCTCTTTGATCACAAGCAGTTGAAAACCACTTAAGCAAGGCTTTCTCTAACTCGTTCCATTTGCAGGTTGTCATGGTTTTACATTTTTGGCCATATTCAGCGAACCCTTCCTTTATTGATTCCCTTTCAGCAAACCAACTACCTAGAGTACTCGTGCTGATGCCAAATTCTTTGGCAATTTGGGCTTGTGATTTCAATTCCTTCTTGACTTCAAGAGTGGTTTCGTACTTTAACTCGATCCTTTGTACTTTCCACTTCACCCTGTCTTCCCTGTCACCAAGTTCAAGAATAGCTTTGTACTTAAACTCTATCCTCTGTACTTTCCACTTCACCCTGTCTTCCCTGTCACCAAGTTCAAGAATGGCTTTGGACTTAAACTCTATCCTCTGTACTTTCCACTTCACCCTGTCTTCCCTGTCACCAAGTTCAAGAATAGCTTTGTACTTAAACTCTATCCTTTGTACTTTCCACTTCACTCTGTCTTTCCTGTCAGTGACATTTCCTATCCAGTTACTAGCCACTTAAACAGAAAAATAGTAAATAGTTATACTTATTATCTATGTTGAACATATTCAATGGCGTTGTACATTAATAGACAAGAATAATTATAATAATAAGATAAATAGAAAATTTTTTAAAATAAATTTGTGGACTGAAGACCAGTTCTTCTTTGGATTGGCTTGTGCAACAACTCTTGGAGACTGTACTTTAAGACACACTGTACAAAATTGAATCGCAGTAATCCAAATGTGATTTTACCAATGATAACACTAGTGTTTCTGTAGCTTCATTTGTAAGGTATTTATGGATACATTTTATCTGAAAGTAGTTCAACTTAGCTGTGTGGCATTTCCTTTTCTGTTTAGTACCCAGGGGACACACACATTTGTATATTTGGAAATGAAACATTGAAATATGAGGGGGGGGGACATGGATTTGCAGAAGTAAAACAGTAATTTCTGTCACTTTTAAGAAATGAACCTCTTTTTTTGTATGTATTACTTTTATTTATTCCACTTTTTAGATAAGTGTATTTTTTACCTGCTTTACTTTTTAGATAAGTATATTTTTAACCTATTTTACTTTTTACATAGTTATATATTTTTTTACCTATTTTACTTTGTAGGTATATTTTTTTACCTAGTTTACTTTTTAGATAAGTATATTTTTTACCTAGTTTACTTTTTAGATAAGTATATTTTTTACCTAGTTTACTTTTTAGATAAGTATATTTTTTACCTATTTTACTCTTTAGATAAGTATATTTTTTACCTAATTACCTTTTAAATAAGTATATTTTACTTTTTAGATATATGACCCTACAGAGGGTCTACAAATTTATAAGAATCTTTGGTCATAGCATGAACAATTCACATAGTTAAATATGGAAAGTCTCTTAGTGATTAACATTTTATTATCGACATTCATCTGGTATAAAAAAAGAAAAAAAAATTCTGCATGATTATTTAGAATTTGAAAGACTGGGACAGTGTATTTATAGAAAACTTACTTTAAATGAATGAACACAGTACAATATTTAGCACTAGGGTAGTACATGCAAAGGAAGTGCTGCTTACCTTCTCAATATATATGTAAAATACAGAATAAAATCATCCAGGCACCTGTGTTACCAATGTCTAAAAGGAAACCCTCAACCATGTGACTAAAACAAAGCGAAGAGCACAAAGTTACAAAAAAAACAAACAGACAAAAGAATGTGAAATATTACCTGATAATGTTTCACAAAACAGAAATATCATACAAAAATGCCATTTTAACACCAAATGGAAAGAATTTGTTCCTTGACTATATGGTCAACTAACATATATCGATGGCAATATGTATCAACAAAGCACTAGGCTTAAATGATACATTCAAGTATTTGGGTACTGGCAATGTTCAGAGCCCAAATTTGGAGTATAATTTTTAAGCTATGATGTGCAGTTAATGATTAATATGATCATCAGTGTATTGGGTAAAAGCCATTGATGAAAAGAAAAAGAAGTTTGATTGACATGTTTGTTGTGTAACTTTTCTTTAGAAGTGGTTGCTTTGAAGTATAGATCTTTGGACATTGGTAATAATAACCAGTGCCATAATCAGTCTTCAGATGTTTTATTCTTTAGTGCTACTTGATTAACTATATTGAATTTGATATATTTAATCTTTCATTTTTGCACATTTAGTGTGACATACAACTAACAGATTTCTAGTTCATGTAATTCTGACAGTTGAAAAATTAGACCATTACTCAATGTCTGAGATAGGGATGGCACTTCTTTGTTGTACTTATCCATGATGTTTGTATGCGTACTGTGTAATTCAAACAGAGTGAGTTCTAACACTAATCCTTCTTTCATTAAGTCAGAGTGAATTTATGTATAATGCTGAACTTAATATAAGTGACTTCCTTCCATTTTGAATAAAAAAAGAGTGTATATTGTATCATAAGGTTTGTGTAAGCAACAATTACTAATGTTGATGTTAAATATGTTGATTTTCCAAAATAATGACTTGTGTGTGTACCTTGGTGCATTGTCATACATAATATTGTGTGTAGTTGTCAATTACTTTAAATTCCTTAAATTGTAACAGTCATGTTTGTGTCAAGATTGTTTCCACACAGGCAACTTTGTACTTGTTTGATTCTTAGTTGAGTATTATGAAGGTAAAACCACTGTTACCTTTCTCTTACCTTGAATTAAAAAACTTTAAGAAAAATTTGTATTGAATTTACATTGTAAAGATGAAATATAATAAAAAAAACAATGATTTTATAGAAATGGAAAAATAATATAAATAACTACATATTTTCAATATAATATAGTTCCTCAAAATGTTGAAGTACAGGTCCTGGAATGAACAATGGAATGTCAACTGTTACCTTTTCCTAACAGATTAAAAATTTTTTCTTTTCTTCCTTTCTCCTGGGTTTTTGTATCCCATCTGTCCTTCTGTCATCTGGCTTCTCAGTTATGAAAAGCTTGGTATCAGCACGTTGTACATTTAAATACTGTACTAGTAGGCATAGGAGTTGCCTGTCAATGCTTGCTAAACCTATCATAAAGAATCCAGATCTTCCTTGGGTTGCAAGCAACCACGAGCCACTCCGTACTACCATCTGGCCATACCACTCTGTCTTCCTTTTCAATTTGGGCCTGTGTCATGGTTAATACAGAAACTATAATTTAAACATGATCTTTTACACAGTTCATTGCCTATGACTCATGTGTCAAGTGTTATAACTCATACTTAAGAGTATAAATACAAATATTAGGATATTTATAATATATTACAATTATAATTGTAAGCATGACTACAATGAATCAATAACATCCAGTACCATACGTCCATACCAGGATGCATAAAGTGTGTTGGTTTTGACTCAAAACTACAAATCACTTTATGGAATGATTCTAATGATGATGTCTGTTCAGCTGGGGACAGTTTCTTGACATTATTCACTAACAATCTGCCTTTCTTTACCTTTGTCAGCTCTTCATGTAGCTTAAGCTGTGATAAGTAGTATTACATACAAATGTTCATTTACCACTGTCATACAGGAACCAAACAATAAGGCCTAGACATTGTTCACTATATGTTTATCTTTTATTTATACATGTGTATGTGCGTCAACTCCAACCAAGTATTTTCAATAAGAAATATAGAACTCTTACTACTTTAACATAGAGTGTGTACTTTATTAAGTGTTTTGTGTGCTTTATAAATATTACAGAATTTTGATGTTTACTTGTGGTATAAGGCAACTAAATTGTCAGAACAAGGATACCGAAAATAAATCTATAAGATTTCAGAAAATTGACTTTGTCTTTGTTTTTTGTGTGACAATTTGAAGTACTTAAACAATGATAGCTGTGTCCATTTCATCCCAGGCGTAGACAATCCATTTGACTGGTTGACAAATTCGGCTTCACTACGTGTATGTTACGCTCCACATACCACTTCATCCATCTCCGTTGAAGGATACCCATCATCAGCTTATTGATGGACATATCTAAGGGTTGTAAACCCGAAGTCTTTCCACCGGGCATGACAGCAAGTGTTTTCTTACAATCTTCCAACATCGTCTTCACAGCCAGCGTCAGATGAGCGTGGAAATGCATCCAAGACCAGTAAAGACTTTGTCATCTTGCTTGATATTCCCACCCACACTTTCTTGATCCAGTCGAATACAAGAGTCTGGTCCATCCAGGCATTTCCTTTGCAATGTACAACAACACCCTTTGTCCATGTGTTGGGCAGCATGCGTAAAATAACATCTGGTGGTTTGCCTCCATTTGCCATGTAATGAAAAAAAAACCAATTACTTCAAAGTAATGCTTAAAGCTGCAGGACATTTTTTCTACAAATTTACAATTTTAAAAATAGTTTTGCTCAAATCTATTAGTATTCTTCTACCATGAAAGAAACAATGTTTTATTTCAATAGTTTTCTTTTCTTTAGTCGGGAAATTGGTCCTTTTTATGCTAAAGTTCTCCTAATAACAAAATTCTACCAAACGAATAATGTTTAAAATGCTGATTATTTCATACAATCAAGGATTTTTTATTCATGATTGTTCTTTTAAAAAATAAAGTACAATGTCATTAGTTAAATATCTTTATAGTGTTGTACCAATAAGAAAAGTATTTCATGAAAAAATATCCTGCAGCTTTAAATATATTTAGCCATATAGAAAACTTTAATAATTCAATAAGAAAATTTTAATATATTTGAAATGATTTATATATACAGTAAAATCTCAATAATGAGACCACCTTCAGGACCTGAAAAATCGGTCATAATAATGAGGTGGTCTCATTATCAAATGATAAATTTACACTACAGATTTAACAAAAATTATAAAAAACATTATTACATCCAAAAATATACACAACATAATTAACAAAAATACTAGAAAACATTATTACATCCAAAAATATACACAACAGAATTAACAAAAATAATAAAAAACATTATTACATCCAAAAATATACACAACATAATTAACAAAAATAATAAAAAACATTATTATATCCAAAAATATACACAACAGAATTAACAAAAATACTAGAAAACATTATAACATCAAAAAATACGCACAACATAATTAACAAAAATACTAGAAAACATAATTACTTCCAAAAATATAAACAAAATTAACAAAAATAATACACCCAAAAATAAACACAGCATAATTAACAAAAATATTACACCAAAAAATATACACAATATAATTAACAAAAATAATACATCCAAAAATATACCCAACAAAATTAACAAAAATAATAAAAAACATTATTACATCCAAAAATATACACAACATAATTATCTAAAATACTAGAAAACATTATATCATCCAAAAATACACACAACATAATTAACAAAAATAATAGATAATATTATCACATCCAAAAATATACCCAACAAAATTAACAAAAATAATAAAAAACATTATTACATCCAAAATATCCACAACAGAATTAACAAAAATAATACACCAAAAAATATACACAACAGAATTAACAAAAATAATACATCCAAAAATATACCCAACAAAATTAACAAAAAGAATAAAAAAAATTATTACATCCAAAAATATATACAACATAATTAACAAAAATAAAACATCCAAAAATATACACAACATAATTAGCAAAAATACTAAATAAAACATTATTACATCCAAAAATATACACAACAGAATTAACAAAAATAGTAAAAAACATCATATCCAAAAATATATGCAACATAATTAACAAAAATACTAAATAAAACATTATTACATCCAAAAATATACACAACAGAATTAACAAAAATAAAACATCCAAAAATATACACAACAGAATTAACAAAAATACTAGAAAACATTAAATCATCCAAAAATACACACAACATAATTAACAAAAATAATAGATAACATTAATACAGATAAAAATGTACACAACAGAATTAACAAAAATAATAAAAAACATTATTACATCCAAAATATCCACAACAGAATTAACAAAAATAATACACAAAAAAATATACACAACAGAATTAACAAAAATAATAAAAAAAACATTATTACATCCAAAAATATACACAACAGAATTAACAAAAATAATAAATAAAACATTATTACATCCAAAAATACACACAACATAATTAACAAAAATAATACATCCAAAAATATACACAACAGAATTAACAAACATACTAAATAAAACATTATAACATCCAAAAATACACGCAACATAATTAACAAAAATAATACATCCAAAAATATATATAACAGAATTAACAAAAATAATAAAAAACATTATTACATCCAAAAATATACACAACAGAATTAACAAAAATACTAAATAAAATATTATTACATCCAAAAATATACACAACATAATTAAGAAAAGTACTAGAAAACATTATTACATCCAAAAATATACACAACAGAATTAACAAAAATAATACATCCAAAAATATACCCAACAAAATTAACAAAAATAATAAAAAACATTATTACATCCAAAAATATACACAACATAATTATCTAAAATACTAGAAAACATTATATCATCCAAAAATACACACAACATAATTAACAAAAATAATACATCCAAAAATATATATAACAGAATTAACAAAAATAATAAAAAACATTATTACATCCAAAAATATACACAACAGAATTAACAAAAATACTAAATAAAATATTATTACATCCAAAAATATACACAACATAATTAAGAAAAGTACTAGAAAACATTATTACATCCAAAAATATACACAACAGAATTAACAAAAATAATACATCCAAAAATATACCCAACAAAATTAACAAAAATAATAAAAAACATTATTACATCCAAAAATATACACAACATAATTATCTAAAATACTAGAAAACATTATATCATCCAAAAATACACACAACATAATTAACAAAAATAATAGATAATATTATCACATCCAAAAATATACCCAACAAAATTAACAAAAATAATAAAAAACATTATTACATCCAAAATATCCACAACAGAATTAACAAAAATAATACACCAAAAAATATACACAACAGAATTAACAAAAATAATACATCCAAAAATATACCCAACAAAATTAACAAAAAGAATAAAAAAAATTATTACATCCAAAAATACGCACAACAGAATTAACAAAAATACTAAATAAAACATTATTACAGATAAAAATATACACAACAGAATTAACAAAAATACTAAATAAAACATTATTACAGATAAAAATATACACAACAGAATTAACAAAAATACTAAATAAAACATTATTACAGATAAAAATATACACAACAGAATTATCAAAAATACTAAATAAAACATTATTACAGATAAAAATATACACAACAGAATTATCAAAAATACTAAATAAAACATTATTACAGATAAAAATATACACAACAGAATTATCAAAAATACTAGAAAACATTATTACATCCAAAAATATACACAACATAATTAACAAAAATAATACATCCAAAAATATACACAACAGAATTAACAAAAATACTAAATAAAACATTATTACAGATAAAAATATACACAACATAATCAACCAAAAAATACATCCAAAAATATACACAACAGAATTAACAAAAATAATAAAAAAACATTATTACATCCAAAAATATACACAACAGAATTAACAAAAATAATAAATAAAACATTATTACATCCAAAAATACACACAACATAATTAACAAAAGTACTAGAAAACATTATATCATCCAAAAATACACACAACATAATTAACAAAAATTATAAAAAACATTATTACATCCAAAAATATACACAACATAATTAACAAAAATACTAGAAAACATTATTACATCCAAAAATATACACAACAGAATTAACAAAAATAATAAAAAACATTATTACATCCAAAAATATACACAACATAATTAACAAAAATAATAAAAAACATTATTATATCCAAAAATATACACAACAGAATTAACAAAAATACTAGAAAACATTATAACATCAAAAAATACGCACAACATAATTAACAAAAATACTAGAAAACATAATTACTTCCAAAAATATAAACAAAATTAACAAAAATAATACACCCAAAAATAAACACAGCATAATTAACAAAAATATTACACCAAAAAATATACACAATATAATTAACAAAAATAATACATCCAAAAATATACCCAACAAAATTAACAAAAATAATAAAAAACATTATTACATCCAAAAATATACACAACATAATTATCTAAAATACTAGAAAACATTATATCATCCAAAAATACACACAACATAATTAACAAAAATAATAGATAATATTATCACATCCAAAAATATACCCAACAAAATTAACAAAAATAATAAAAAACATTATTACATCCAAAATATCCACAACAGAATTAACAAAAATAATACACCAAAAAATATACACAACAGAATTAACAAAAATAATACATCCAAAAATATACCCAACAAAATTAACAAAAAGAATAAAAAAAATTATTACATCCAAAAATATATACAACATAATTAACAAAAATAAAACATCCAAAAATATACACAACATAATTAGCAAAAATACTAAATAAAACATTATTACATCCAAAAATATACACAACAGAATTAACAAAAATAGTAAAAAACATCATATCCAAAAATATATGCAACATAATTAACAAAAATACTAAATAAAACATTATTACATCCAAAAATATACACAACAGAATTAACAAAAATAAAACATCCAAAAATATACACAACAGAATTAACAAAAATACTAGAAAACATTAAATCATCCAAAAATACACACAACATAATTAACAAAAATAATAGATAACATTAATACAGATAAAAATGTACACAACAGAATTAACAAAAATAATAAAAAACATTATTACATCCAAAATATCCACAACAGAATTAACAAAAATAATACACAAAAAAATATACACAACAGAATTAACAAAAATAATAAAAAAAACATTATTACATCCAAAAATATACACAACAGAATTAACAAAAATAATAAATAAAACATTATTACATCCAAAAATACACACAACATAATTAACAAAAATAATACATCCAAAAATATACACAACAGAATTAACAAACATACTAAATAAAACATTATAACATCCAAAAATACACGCAACATAATTAACAAAAATAATACATCCAAAAATATATATAACAGAATTAACAAAAATAATAAAAAACATTATTACATCCAAAAATATACACAACAGAATTAACAAAAATACTAAATAAAATATTATTACATCCAAAAATATACACAACATAATTAAGAAAAGTACTAGAAAACATTATTACATCCAAAAATATACACAACAGAATTAACAAAAATAATACATCCAAAAATATACCCAACAAAATTAACAAAAATAATAAAAAACATTATTACATCCAAAAATATACACAACATAATTATCTAAAATACTAGAAAACATTATATCATCCAAAAATACACACAACATAATTAACAAAAATAATACATCCAAAAATATATATAACAGAATTAACAAAAATAATAAAAAACATTATTACATCCAAAAATATACACAACAGAATTAACAAAAATACTAAATAAAATATTATTACATCCAAAAATATACACAACATAATTAAGAAAAGTACTAGAAAACATTATTACATCCAAAAATATACACAACAGAATTAACAAAAATAATACATCCAAAAATATACCCAACAAAATTAACAAAAATAATAAAAAACATTATTACATCCAAAAATATACACAACATAATTATCTAAAATACTAGAAAACATTATATCATCCAAAAATACACACAACATAATTAACAAAAATAATAGATAATATTATCACATCCAAAAATATACCCAACAAAATTAACAAAAATAATAAAAAACATTATTACATCCAAAATATCCACAACAGAATTAACAAAAATAATACACCAAAAAATATACACAACAGAATTAACAAAAATAATACATCCAAAAATATACCCAACAAAATTAACAAAAAGAATAAAAAAAATTATTACATCCAAAAATACGCACAACAGAATTAACAAAAATACTAAATAAAACATTATTACAGATAAAAATATACACAACAGAATTAACAAAAATACTAAATAAAACATTATTACAGATAAAAATATACACAACAGAATTAACAAAAATACTAAATAAAACATTATTACAGATAAAAATATACACAACAGAATTATCAAAAATACTAAATAAAACATTATTACAGATAAAAATATACACAACAGAATTATCAAAAATACTAAATAAAACATTATTACAGATAAAAATATACACAACAGAATTATCAAAAATACTAGAAAACATTATTACATCCAAAAATATACACAACATAATTAACAAAAATAATACATCCAAAAATATACACAACAGAATTAACAAAAATACTAAATAAAACATTATTACAGATAAAAATATACACAACATAATCAACCAAAAAATACATCCAAAAATATACACAACAGAATTAACAAAAATAATAAAAAAACATTATTACATCCAAAAATATACACAACAGAATTAACAAAAATAATAAATAAAACATTATTACATCCAAAAATACACACAACATAATTAACAAAAGTACTAGAAAACATTATATCATCCAAAAATACACACAACATAATTAACAAAAATAATAAAAAACATTGTTACATCCAAAAATATACACAACATAATTAACAAAAATAATAAAAAACATTATAACATCCAAAAATATACACAACATAATTAACAAAAATACTAAATAAAACATTATTACAGATAAAAATATACACAACAGAATTAACAAAAATACTAAATAAAACATTATTACAGATAAAAATATACACAACAGAATTAACAAAAGTAATAAAAAACATTATTACATCCAAAATATACTCAACATAATTAACAAAAATAATAAATAAAACATTATTACAGATAAAAATGTGCACAACATAATTAACAAAGATAATAAAAAACATCATTACAGATAAAAATTTGCACAACATATTTAACAAAAATAATACATCCAAAAATATGCACAACAATATTAACAAAAATAATAGAAAACATTATTACATCCAAAAATATGCACAGCAGAATTAACAAAAAGTATAGGAAACATTATTGGAGATAAAAATATGCACAGCAAAATTAACAAAAATTATAGAAAACATTATTACATCCAAAAATATACATAACAGAATTAACAAAAATAATAGAAAACATTATTATAGATAAATCCTGTCCAATTAGAAAAAAATTACGTACATTCATTCAAAATTCTCTAGAAAAACAATTATTTAAATTTAAAAAAAATAGAACCAACACTAACATCTAACACTAATAAAATCCAAGAAAATAACGAACAAAAAATCCCAATACCGGGGGTGTCTAAAGGTTCTCAGCCACCAACACCTGGCAGAAGAGTCAGGATCAGGGTAAAGGCAACCAGTACTCCTGGAAAACTGAAAATGGGTAGGAGACTGTTGAGTAGAATCCCATCACAGTCTCAGGCAACAGTATAGAGTGGTCCAAAATAAAACAGCCAAAACAAGGCCCAACCATGTGTAGAAACTTAAATATCATTTTATGTTCAAACATTGACCGTTAAAAAATTATCAGATATGAAACTTCTAAATAAAAATCCACGTGTAGACATTTTATGTATCCAGGATGCTATGTTTAACAGTAGGACCTCAAAAAATATTCCTGGATTCAATTTGGAATACAAACCTTTTTGGGAAAAAAGTTATATGTGGTGGTTTGGCAATATACATCAAAAACTCACTGAATTATGAATACATCAGGGTAGACAACCCCAGGGATCAAAATGGTAACTTTAAAGTAGAGTACCAAGTAATATTTATTAAAATACATTTATCTAAATAATATTTACTTTTGGCAAATATTTATTCTAGAGGATGTGATCTTGAATCCTTAGATCACATCATAAAGAAATTTCCAACTCAAAATGAGGCGATTAACAGTATTATAACAGTGGACCTAAATGCTCAACCTGTTGAGTGGGGCTCATTAATCATAGACCATCATGGGAAGGATGTTTTGGAATGGGCTGAAAAACATGATTTGATTCTATTCAATGACGGCACTCCAACAACAATAGATCACTCAACTGGGAAATTAACAAACATTGATTTAACCTTTGGCACATCCAAATTTGCCTCAGTTTAAGCTTGGGGAGTTCATGATGATACCCTGGGGTCTGATCATTTCCCAATCTTAATTTCGATCTATGGTCTAAACTCTACAAATCAAAATTCTGAAAAAATTTAAATAACCCATATTGGGAAAAATTCAAAATCTTTTGCAATACAATACATAAAAACCAGGTCTACTCAATCAACACTCGCAAAACTTAACAAATTCAATTCTACACATGGTAAAGGAAAGTACCGTGAGTTCAGTACCTAAAAAGAAAACCAAAAATTCAAGTCCAGCAGTGGAGTTATGACTGTAGTGAAGAAAGATAAAGGCCTGTTTAGATCATCATATTGAATTTAATAATTACCTCAATCCCTCTCAATCTGGCTTTAGAAAGGGAAGGAGCACTTCAAACCAATTTGCTCGATTACAACATGATATCATTTTGACCAAAACAGAGGCCTCACTGTGCAAGCCATTTTCTTAGATCTCCAGGCAGCATTTGATTTAATTTGGCGCTTCGGAGTACTTTTTAAACTAAAAGAATATAGTTCAATGGGAGCTTGTTTCCAATACCTCTGGTCATTCCTAGAAGGGCGCATAATTCAAGTAAGGGTGAATGATACCCTCTCAGATCAAGAAAATGTCTCGAGAGATACCCCTCAGGGCGCGATTCCTTCACCTTTTATTTGATTTATTATTCAATAATCTACCTGTATCCATTTCAAAATCCGACATGTCTCTTAGTCAATTTGCAGATGATTCAGGCACATGGATAACAGGCAAAAATCTGAAAATAATGGCCAAAAAGGCACAAAAAGGGTTAGACATGATTTGGGGATGGGCACAAGATTGGGGATTTAAAATATCAAAAGAAAAAACTGTCAGTATCTTGTTTGGGAATCAGCAGCAGCATACATTAGACATACACCTAGGTGGTACACAAATCAGTTTTGAAACAGCAACAAATTTTTTAGGCATGATTTTAGATAGAAATTTGACTTATAGAATACTTAATTAAAGGTGTACCACAAACCTTAATGTGATGAAAATACTCAAAAATACTGACTTCGGAGCAGATAAAAAAAGCTTACTGCTCCTATATAAATCACTTATTTGATCCAAAATTGATTACGGTGCAGAAATTATGCTGGCGCTGCCCCATTTCTACTAAAAAAACTAGATCAAATTCAATATATAGCCCTTAAGATAGCCCTGGGGGCCCTGAGCTCCACCCTACACACAAACTGGAAGCAGAAGCTGGTGTACTTCCCCTAGCAATCAGGAGCATGGCCCATACTGTCAAATACTGGGTCTGACCACAATCGAGGGGAAATAACCCTGTGAACTCCATCTTTGGGACTAGCCACTTCACTAAGAGCAATCTAAAAAATGCCCCCCCCTCCCCCATTGGGGCCCTTACTCAACTCTTTGTGGAGGGATTTGGTCTCAAAGACATAACAGGTAGCAGATTTCTGGCCAGTAATTGAACATCCGTGGTTAATGACCCCACCTCATATAGACTTATCACTCTCCTCAAAAAATTTAAAAACAGACCTTCCACATCTAAGTAAAATTCATGTTAACTTGCATATTGACCAATTTTACAATAACTAAGTACTTATATGGATGGTTCTTAATGCCCAAATTCAGGCAAAGTTGCAGCAGCTTTTTATATACCTTCAAAAAACATTTATTCTGTTGATAGACTTTCTGATAATCTTTCAATCTATTCAGCAGAAATGATAATCCTAATTAATTCAATGAGCTGGGTATTTCATCATAAACCCAAAAAAGCTGTTATTTATTCAGACTCACTTTCCACGCTGCAATCAATTCAAAATTATCATGGTAAATCCAGACCAGACCTTTTAGAACAAATTATCATCCTAAATTATTCCATCCAACAAGCCAGTCTGGATATTACTCTAGTTTGGTGCCCAGCTCATATAGGTGTGGAAAGAAACGAGATGGGGGACAGAGCTGCCAAATCTGGCCTGGGTCATGTGACTGTAGATACTAAAGTCAATCTCTCACCCACTGAAGTTCATTGGTCAGGTCACAGTCCATTAAGTGCTGGAGGAGTTATTATTTCAGCGTGAAACAGGATGGCTGTGATTCTGTCCAATACTCAGATGGCCTGATGTCTATTCCTCAGATCAAAGGATTGACAAGTGCATCACCCGTCTGAGACTGGGGGCAAATCTGTTGTCTGGAGCCCAGGGAAAACGTATCCTAGGACAGGACTCTATTTGCTCCCAGTGTAGAGTATTGAACACAACCAGTCACTATCTGCTACACTGTGAGGTTCACTTCTCTCCCAGACTGGAGCTAAAAGCTGCCCTTGTAAAACTTAGGCTTGGTTTTTAATCTTGAGAATGTTCTCAATCCAAGCTAGGCAGTAAAAACTCGGTCTTCAAAGCCTTAGAAAAATACATAAAATCTTGTCAGATGACAAATAAAATCTAAGGCCACAGGTCCAGACATGTGTGCACAAGCAGCCCAACTGTTTTGATTCATGCTTTAAAAATAGAATATTTTAATAAAATATTCTTTTTAAATTTCATGTGACTTTCATTGACACATCTTAAGCATGATGTCATTTATTTTAGTATAAACTCAAACTATTTTAAGGAATAATCCTTTTTTAACTTCATGATACCTTCATTAATACATAGATTATCTATAAAAAATGGTATCACATGTTTCAGTAAGAATAGAAATACATTTATAAATAAATAATCTGTTTTTAATTTCATATTAACCTTATTGTTACATGAAATATCTTATATATGTTACTAATATATTATATACTGCACAAATAGTTGGGCTGCAAAACATCTCTCTTAACAATAAATTTATTTTTTTTTCTAGCATTGCCTCAATGGCAATAATATATATAAATATAAATCTTTTACTATAAATACATACAAACATATTTATTGTAGAGGTAAAATTATACCTCATAGTAGTCAAAGTTTATGATCAATCTTAAATTATCTTTAATTATTCAATCTATAAAAAGGTGAAGACCTTTATGTAATAATGTCTAATTGAATGAGATTTAATAACAATAAAAGAAAATAAATACCTTTTTTCCAACAATCTAGCACACTTTTGTCTGGACTGGGAAAGGGAGTGAACTCTGGCCCACCCATTACAGGAGTACTGAAATGTAAAACAGATAGCCCCAGTAAAAACCCTACCAGTTAATAACAGTTGTTATTGGGGTCTGGGTGTGACCAGATAGCTCAATTAACAGTCATGGGACAATAAACATGACTGAGCCCAGATTGAGCTTCTAGGCCACACTCTGGATCCCAATATTCAATGACAGGCCCTATATTATATTATATATATTCAATGACTACGTTCTCAGGTGAGCTATGGTGATCAGTCAGTTTACTCCGGTGTCCGTCATCTGTTGTCCACACCTGGGGGTTGTTAATGCTCTAGTGGACACACTTATGAGTGAATCTTCATCATACCTGGTCAAAATGTTCATCTCAATGATATCTTGGACATGGGTCATCTGGGGTCAAAAACTAGGTCACCAGGTCAAATAGAATGTAAATTTTGTTAACATGCTAGAAGTCACAGTTTTAATTGGATCTTCATGAAACTTTGTCAGATTGTTTGTACTTGTATTAATGGTCTTGTAAAATTGTGCAAATATGGGTCATCACCGGGTCAAAAACTAGGTCAACACACCCAAAAACCTTGTTAATGCTCTGACCTTTATTAACAAGTGTCATTTATTCAGAGGTCAATTTGTTCTAAATAATCGGTGATGATTTTTAAAGAATGGCCTTCATTCACTGGGTGATCTTTACTGGGAGGTGGTCGCTAACACAGGTCAGACTGTGTTTCTAACATAGACAATGAGGCAAATGTTACATTTTTACAGAATATAACATAATTCACGTGAGAAAATTTACTCACTGTATAGAATAGCTACACTTCTTATACTGTAAGGTGGTTCACATGTGTGCTTATTTCCTGTGAAAGGTCATATGAAACCATAATCAAATTGAAATATACCATACAGAGAGTGAAATATCATGAAAATAAAACTACTGCACCATTTTCACATAAACTTTCTAAGAAAAAAGTCGCATTTTCATTAAATAAGAGTAAAAATATAAAATTATAAAACTTAGTAATATTTGCAGAATCAAGTATTTAGTATATAAGTATGAAAGAAGAAATTGTCCTAACAAAAATAATTAAGGACATATTTCCTGGGAATATCAATGTTTGAAAAAAGTCAAACTCTGAAAAAATCAGTAAAATATCAAATAAAAAAAATCTAAAAGTGGAACATACACATAGTTTGGACTCAATTGATATTTTTGAACTTGATTTGCTACAAAAATGAGATAAAAATCCACCTCATAGATTGTTTTATAAGCACTATTTCGTGGAAATTGGGCAAAAACTAAAAACACAGAGTAATCTCCCCTGATTTCAACTTAAAATGATTTTATCACAACACACATAGATTTACTGAACAAATTCTGCTCATGTATCTTGATGGTTCACAGAACCAAATAATCAAATGTACAAACTGGAAATTACAGAAAACAAAAAATGACCAAAAAATCACTGGATAATGAAATATTTGCAAATAAAAATATTGAGGACAACACTTGAAATAATACTATATATAAGATATTCATGAAATACAAATAAAAATTTCATTGTGTCTGTAAATTTCATTGTGTCTGTTAATAATTTTTTAATTATTGGACACATGAAATTTTCCATTAGTTTCTTTCTGAAAAACAAACATTTTAATCTTATTTTCTGTGTCTCTTACATGTTAGTTTTAATGAATTAAACAAAAGCCCAACTGCTTCAATTTTTTAGCCATAAATTTTGTGAGGTAGGATTTGTTGATCATTTCACTTAAAGAATTTAAGTTAATTTCTCCTCTGCTATATAGGAAGCTCCTATATTC
Organism: Lutraria rhynchaena; assembly: GCA_008271625.1. Taxonomy (NCBI): domain Eukaryota; kingdom Metazoa; phylum Mollusca; class Bivalvia; order Venerida; family Mactridae; genus Lutraria; species Lutraria rhynchaena. The sequence goes on along the minus strand of VIBL01000001.1, from coordinate 8,892,197 downwards.
ATTTCACTCTAAAACAGGCACACCACACCACACCAACTACTGTCACATAATTCAAGGTCCCCAAACAAATGTGGTGTTATGGCATGCAAGTTGGTCTGCATCTGTGTTGTATCATTATTATTTTGCTTGCATGCATAAAACACTTTCCAATGCATTATCAACTGTTTGTCACATGTTTTTTCACTGATTCACCCACTTCTGTTCTCACTCTTACAATTGATGTTGAATCATTATGCATAATCAAGGTTCCAGTTTTAATTCATTTTTTATTCAAACCCCAAACCATTCACTAGCACATCCTGGACTCCATTGATTTTGTTGACTTGTGGGTGATCTTCCATTTCTTTCAGCCATCTGACTTGTTCTGCATTGTTTGTGATCATACATCTAAAGACATGATTTTTCCAGTCTCTTTCCCAAAAAGAGATGCATGACCTTACAAAAGAGAGAGTAAAACTAATTCTGAGTGTGTCAATTAAAATACTAAATCAATACAGGCAATGTAATTTTCATATTGACAGATGATGGCCTAGACAAATAATTTACAGTGCAGTGTCTAAGTGATCCACACTCTGGCAGATCTTACTCATCACAAATAAAGTACATGAAATCAGTCCTAGATCTACATTGGTTAATACTGGGTGATCGCCATACAATTCATAAACACAACATTTAACACATGACAAACTATTGTATGAATTGCTACTTCCTCTCTTGCCAGCCCCCATCAAAACTGGCTGTTATATATGTACTGTCCTTCCCATCCTCATTGGACTTTTGCTTATTTCCTACTAAATTTTTCTCCACAAATCTTTACATCCTTTTGGAAAATAGTCATAGGATTGTTATATATATATTTATGCACTGAAGGATATTTTGAATACGTGTTGTGAAATGAATAATAAAGCAAGTTATTCCACACACAAAGTTTGGTTATACCAATGTGTTGTAAATTGAATCAGTGTAAATATTCAGTGATTTTTTTCGTATATTTTACAGCCAAATTTCAGCTGTTTCCCCCTTGCTCCAAAAAGTTATATTTTCCCCTAAAAATGTGATATGAATAAGTGGTAGTTTTTTCAAAGTGGTAGGCTCTGTGAAACTTTCATCTGGTCCTGATAAAAAATACAGCAATAATTTATTTTGAGTCTGTTTATAACATACACAGTTTTTAATAGCTAATTCATACATTGAATAATAACCCTGGATTCTTGTCCATGTTTTTTCCTGTCTTTAGGGGACAATTTGTATATCTTTTAATACTGGTTTTGCATAATGTGTTTTAGCATGTTCTTGCTTAATACATACAGATAATGTATCCATGGTATATTTGCTTATAACACACACAACAAAAAATTTACAAAATTACCAGTCTCACAATACCTTGAATGTTAAAACCATGTTTTAAGGACACTGGATTTATATATACAGTATAACCCCTGCAAACCAGACCCTTTCTGGACTGATCCAAAAAATCCAGTTTTCTTAGAATTCCAGTTTTCAGAGGACTATTGATTATAGAAGAGACAAAATGAGACTTGAAAAATTGTACGATTTTCAGAGATTTCCGTCTTTCAGAGAGTCCAGTTTTTACGGGTTTTACTGTATTACATATATATATATATGCATTAAGGAGACCAAACTATAATAACAGAAACATGCTTTACGGAGAATTTGTATCCCCTTCGAATGATATCTGACCTTAAGTTGCGACTTTGATCTTAGAGTCAAGCATCCTGTTTCAATCATGAATTTAACAACTGGACAAGGTTGTTTTGAAATCTACAAACAAGACAAGTTATGATTTTTGTACACAGTAAAGGCTCTTAAAAGCCTCTTTCCATATGCAAAAAATCAAGTCAGTCTCTTCAATAGTTAATGAGATTTGCTCTAGACAAGAATAATTTAAATACAAAATGGGAGATCAGCTCAATCGATTCAGTACTTTCTGAGTGATGAAAAAGAAGGACAGATGGAAGCACTAACTGCAATACAGACAATGCTAAATCTATATCCTTCCATCTTTGACAGGGATAATAACAACAAAACATTGTTAAGGCCATTATGGTTTTATTTGGCCTCATTTTCCAAAGATACATGAAGGATGTGAACACACTTTTCATAGCTCAGATCTGGTCCAAAATAGTGGGTAACTTGAGTAGCATATTTTTCCCAGGTACCTTGCTTGGCCAAGAAAACCCTGTCACCTGATCAACACAATCGGATAAAAATCTGAGTGCTTACAAGACCCCTAACCCTTTAATAAGGCTTTGTACTGGCCTTGTTATGTGCCAACATGACACAAAGTCTGGGGTCAACTGGTAAAATATGAGCAAATTGCTGTTAGGAGAACACTACACAGCAAATTTTAAGGAAATCTGACCAATACTTTTAGAGAAGACAATTGTTGATGTGTGACGGTGGACACCAGAGTAGCCTCCGTACCATACTTATAGCTAACCCTGAACCTTTGGTTCTGGTGAGCTAAAATATTTCTTCTACATTTTAACTTTATCATAAGACCACCTCAACATAAAGATCTTTTTTGCCCCAAGGGTTGTGTTATACAGTTTTACTGTATTCACATTTCTCACAAACTTGAGGGAATGATAATACAAAAACAACAACAACAACAATATTTTACTATTCTACTTTATTGAACCAATATGCACTATAGCAGAATGACAAGCTACAAGTTATTTGCACCCAGGTTCTTTCTTCATATTCGGATCAAATCTGATAAAAATCTAAACATAATCTAGAACTATGAAAACCCCAAAAATTCAAAACTCAAGAAAGACTAGAAACTAAAATACTGGAAAAAAATTCGAGAAATTCGCTAGTTTTTCAGTTGTCTATGAAACTTATCCTTATTGAAACAACATGTGACACGTAAGGAATCAATTTAAGATTAAACTAATTTGAAAACATAGTCATCAAATTGAAATCGCCTTTCATTACTCTGGAGTGATTAATATGTTAAATAAAAGATACTAAGAAAATTCTAACTTCACAACCTACAAAATGATATCAATACAGAATATAAAATCACATAAAATATATATCATTATGTAATACTATATCATTATGTAATACCAACTATGTTACAACACATACAGAATAATGTATTAACATGCAGAATATTAGTGACATGACCTGTCACCAGGTTACAAAATTTCATTAAGGCCTGAAAGCAAATAGCTTGTTTCCTCGACCCCTACTGACCCTATTTTTTTGCCACTGATCACATGATTTTCTTGGTCAAATTATAATTTCGCAAAATAAAAATAATGTCAGTCATATTCTGGAATAAAAATTATAAAAATATAAAAACTAAACCCCTTCCTGGACATGCTTAGAAATCAGAAGCACAAAAGATGTGGCCATGCTATATATACATTTGACTTTATTAGCATTCTAGAAATGACAGTTTGCAAGAAAATTTCCTCGTGCCTACACTTTTCGACCAATCTCTTCTTTAAGCGTTGATAGTACAGGTCTGAAACATTACTGACAAGTAGTTGACATGTACAAAAACCAGTGGTAAGGTTGATTTTGGCATGGCATGTCTAGTTTTGACCGTATTGAGATTCTAGAAATGAGCGCTTTCAAAAAAAATCTGCGAGTTGCTGAAAATTTTTCATTTTTAATATCTCTGCCATTAGAGTATAGCGCTGAAATTGCACATGCTAGTAATGGACATGCATAGAAATCAGAAGCACAAAAGATGTGGCCATGCTATATTTACATTTGACTTTATTAGCATTCTGGAAAGGACAGTTTGCAAGAAAATTTCCTCGTGCCTACACTTTTCGACCAATCTTTATCTTTTACTTACTCTTTATTCGTAGATAGTACAGCATTGGAACTTCACAGACAAGTGATTGGCAAGAAGAGAAGTCAGTGGTGAGGATTGATTTGGTATGGTATGGTTGCTTTTGGCTTTATTAAAATTCTAGAAATGACTGTTTGCTGCAGAATTTCCCTGTGTCAGCATTTTCCGACAAATGTTGTGTTTTGTTTCTTCCTTTAGTACTTATTTAAGGCTGATTTTTCCTATTATCATTATCTGTGACGTAAAAAGCAGAAACATCCATAAGTATGTAAGTACAATACTATGGATTTATGTATTACAGTGGAGATAAAAATTAAGCATTCACTCTTTGATGAAATCAAATTCAAAGTTAGTAATGGAGGATTAGTTCTAAGCAAATGAAGTAAAGTAAATAAATGTTTGGTGTTTCTTATAAGCTTGATTCATAGATCGTTAGCAAACATTCAATTCTAATGTTTCCAATATATTTGTTCACATTTCTTTATCATATTCAATTCAATTCATTTATTGTGACATATAAGGCCTAGTCCGCACACAAAATACATAAAATACCGTAATTTGTTGTGGATTGTATTCAGATCTAAGTTTTGATCCGAAGGTCCTGAGCTCGAATCCTGGCTTGGACAGGTTTTGTTCATGAACTTCACAATCCCATTTTTCAGACGCTGTACTGGTGTGGTGTCCAGGCAGCAGACTCAAGTGTGATTAATATAAGCAAAATTGCTCGTTTCACAATAAAGCTGAAATGAATTAGCATAAACAAAAACTAAGTTTTGAATACAATGGAAAGACCAATACTAAATGCAACTCATCTTCAATAATATCTTCACAAGTTTTAAAAAGTTTTAAAATCTTTTTCACTATCTAAATAACTACTACATTCAGGGCTCAACAAATTTTCCTCAGGTTACTCGCTTTGCAAGACAACCAGCTTAGAATTTTAACTAGTTCTACAGCAATATCAACTCGTCCTGAGTGGATTTCTATTCGTAATTATTTATGGACAAGTGGATCTGTCAAGCCCTGATGTTCACTCTTTAATGTGTGACATGAAGCTCTTAATATGACTAAACATGAACAAAATTTACGTATTTCAATATTCAAAATATACAATTCTACTTTATATTCAGTTTTATAATGAGCATGATGCAAAAGTATGCTGCTTTCAAGACATTTTGTACTCCATGATTATATAAACAGATCAGACAACTGTCTTGTGCATTCATTTAAAAAGGAAGTTGAGCAAGATACTCTCTGGTTTCCCAGATGTAACCAAAACCATTGATATAGAGATTATTTTTAACATAAGTTACCGAATTTGTGTAACACGGGCTAAATCTATCTAAATGTACTATTACATTGTAACACTGTTTCACGTAACCAGTATTTGGCATATATAAAATTCAAAGCCAGTATTTTAATTGTAAATGTACACATTCTGTCCAGGGTAGAACATCATAATTTTTTGTGATATTAAGCAGATTTTTGGTAGATAGCAATATTATTCACACTTGACCCTTAGGCCTAAAAAATAAAAAAAGTTTGTTTCCAGTTACATGCCAAAAAATACAGTTTGGCGGGTAGGGATTTTTTTTATTTTATTTTTTTAAATATGTCATCAATACTGTATGGAATTCTGTGTGCCATAATATTAATGAGTTGTGAAAATGACAATTTAGCACATTGATTTTGATGCCATAATTGAGGCCTAAGCAAAGAAGAAACACTCAAGATTTATACACTAGAATCACACTTGAATATTTTGTCTTACTACGAATATTACACAAGCTATAAACTGTATAATCAGAAACTACACCTCAATGCTAGGTACCCTCCAACAATATATCAAGCCTGCTAACTGCTACAGGATGAAAAGGTTTCACATACTCAACACAAGTGTATGCTAAAAACGATCGCAGTGTTGTTGCAGGGACTTACTTAGTTGTGTATTTGGTGAAAATGTGATCTTTTTCATTTTATTCCGCAGTATAGTTCGGCAGGTTTTTCTTTCAATAAAGAGTTTTGTTCTTACTTTCATGTATTGGTCTCAGTCTGGTCGGTGACTAATAGATATTGGTATATACTTGTGGATGACCACCAAGATCTGCTTCTTGTCTGAAAAAAAATGAGAAACTATTGTGCCTTTACAGATAAAAAAGTTTTATTCAGTTCATTAGGACCTGAAATAACAGTGCTCCCCCCATAATGTCACCTCCAAAGACTGATTCCCTCCAAGAAACGACAGTAAAAGGCATACTTACACATAATAAAAATATCTGTTGTGAATGTATCAATTCCCTTCGAACAACAACTCTCTCCAAGGAACAACACTTTTTTGCAACTCCAAAAACAAGTGTTGCTCTTCGGGGGAGCACTGTATATAAGAACACTGAAGTCAAGCATAGATGAGTTTTTTAAAGCCACTACACTAGAACACTACAGTGCAACCTATCCAAAGCAGCCCTCTCTTGAGCGACAACCTCCCTTCAACACCAGCATGCTTTTTCCCCACTGTACGATTTGACTGTTCATTTAACCTCTCTGGAGCGGCAACCTCTCAACAAAGACATAATTTTGCGTCTCCCAAAGGGTGTTGCTTTGGAGAGGTTACACTGTATATAAGCTGATGTGAAATTAAATATTTTCTGAAGTGAGTTTTATTCATCCTACTCAGCACAGGATAAGCCTTAGCAGCAATTTTGTAAATTAATCACACTAATCAGTGCTGTAGCCAGACCCATATTTGAACCAAGGCAATATAGTGTGGTCCTGGGGCATGCTCCCCCAGAATTGTTTTTCACTATACCCTGCTATTTTTCCTTCCATGACTGGCCCAAACTTTAACTGAGGCATGCACCTCGGTGTGCCTCAGTGTAGCTACAATTCTCTAAATTACTATTCACATGGTAATTCTCCTTGATTGTCCGTACCATCACTTTAAATACAGCTTGCAAAGTGTTTCCTCAGTAAGGCAGTGTCACTACCTGACCATTTCACTGCTAATTAAGTATTTTACTTGAATATTCAGTTCAGACAGATGACAGCTGTAAGTTTAATGACTGAGATCAAAATAGTTTCAAAATATGTCAGATAACACAGCAACAAAATGCCTATTGACTTAAGCATCAATTTTTTCCAACTTCTGATAACTTATGCAGTCTATCCTGTGTTTGCAGCCACCTCTGAATAAAGACCACATTTTGTCTTTCCTAAGGGTGGCCTTTGTTCACAGGTTTGACTGTATGGTAATTATTGGTAAGATATCTCCAAGACTTGATACTTAATTTAGTTACCTAGATTTTGGCCCCACATGCTAACATCAAGGCACATGCTGTGTTTCTAGAGTTGCCAGTTTGGCATACAGCTGTTTTTACAATGCCTTAGCTACACATAACTGCAAAACAAGAACATTTTCTATTGACAACATTGCACAACTCTGGTGATATCTTGCAATTTTTTGTCTGATCTTTGTTTTTTTTTTCAACAATAATCATTTTACCAGTTTTCAATACTGTATTAATCTCCCTCCACCTAATTTTTGCATAAGTCATAGAAATACTCATGATTGTTAAAAGTCAAATGAACAATTTTGTTACATGGAGGTTGAATATTCTGTCAAATTGGTCAGGTCTGGATGGATAAAAGTGATATTGAGTACTTGTAGTTAGGTTTAATCTGGAAAGTGAAGTTATCTTTGTGTGCTTCAAATACAAAATACAGAAATATATTTTGTAATGTGTTTCTACATGTACATGTAATTACTTGTATGTTTCTTATTTCTTCAACATGCGTATTGACCTTCAGAGGGGGTCACGTTTTATGAAAGATGAATGTCATACAATTATCAAGTAGCATCTGCTGTCCTATTGTCTGAAGGGTTCTGAGGGGTTCGGTTTTCAGAGGGGTTTTAACATTAAATATAAACAAAAATGATATAGTAAAGTCGTTCGTTTTTGACAGAATTCGGTATTCCCAGGTTAAAAATACAAAGATTATAGAAGGAAAAAATTGGGACCAGATATTTCATTCAGTATAGACATGATTCTGGTTATTCCAGTGTTCGGTTTTCTCAGGTTTCACTGCATTGATACAAAATGATCGGTATTTGATATATAATAATTATGATGCATATACTTTTAGAACCTAATAAAGGTATACAAGAGATGCAAAACAGCACTTACTAGTTGACCTAACAATACACCAGTAAGCATACCATAGATACAGTAAGATAATAATTATATCCTAAATGAGAAAGTCATTCATCTTAGCATTCGTTCTAAAAAAATCTCCGTATCTATGATCAGTCCAACCTGCAGCTAAACAAGATTCAGTCGGTGGCGTATCATCTGGTGTTGAGAATATCCATTCCAAAGTCACTGATGGTTGGCTGGATATTTTGCTGCTAAGTGAAACATAATTAATTAGTTTGTAAGGATGAAAAGCACTGTGCCTCTACAAACATGCTGACATGTTTTTCAATCTCGGCCACTGAGGCCCCTCTGATCTCGTCATCTGAAGGTGTGTAGCCAGTGATGCGCATTTACACATGTGCGTTACATCAATTTGAAAAGTAAAAATACAAATGGCACCAATAAAAGGGCATCTGAGTCAAAAGCTAAGGGTGTTAGACCCTAATTAGATCTAATAACGGTGCTTTGAAAAAAAATGCATGCCCCTAATTCCTTCAAATACAACAAAAAGTGTAACAGTTACTCATAGCTGACTACACCCCGATAGCCAGCTCAGTGTTCTGCTTTCTGAGTTTGTCTGCCCATACAAAAATACAAATGTTAAATTGAATATAAATGTTTTGTAACGTAGCAGTCAAGTATGTAGACAAAGGACAAGGTAAAGAAAGTGGCCTCCATGGTCAAGTGGTTATGGTCTCTGACTAGTAATCACTAGTCGCTCACTGCTGTGAGTTCAAACCACTCCATTGACCAAACTTAACATATGCAAAGAAGCTGTGAGTCTAGTTTATAACATAAACCTTTAATATAATATGTAGATTCTAACAGGAAAGACAGCATCTCCTTTAGTTTTATAATACTCTTTGATGAAGTCAGAAGAAGTAAAATTAGGCAACAAAGTTGTGGGGGGGGGTTATACTGGTTTCAGGTTGTTGTTGGAGGATATTGTTGTACATGTCAAATTTTTTATTCAAAATTCATTTTCTTGGCTGTAGCATGGAATCCACTGAATATTTTTTTCTTGTATTATTTTTGAACTGTTATGTATGAAAATGCAATTTATGAAAATTTGAAGCTGTATTTTTCATGATAATCTCTCTTTTCACAGTTCTCTTGTAATTATTATCAGATATTTATATTTGATATTTACTCATTGTTTGATAGATACACATGATTATGTAGCACTATTTGCTTTTATTGTACTACAAATACTTGTTATAATATTTGATCCCAACTCATTTGTTTTTTTTTTAAAGAATGGTATTAACTTTCACCGTTACATTGCAATCTGTTTTCTTGTAGTATAGTTATAAAATTTACAATAGATATTATGCATGATTAAAATATAAAATATTGAAAAACCTCCGGTATAAACACTGATCATGTTATCAAATTTCAGTTCTTAATGGATTTTTTTATAATTATAGAAATCATTGAACTTATTGGGCAGGAAGAGTAATAGTTGATAATGTATATTTCAGGATAAAACTCATTAGAGAAAATACCAAGCATTCCCTATTAAGCACCATTTCTTAGAACAGGAGCATTTATTTGGGTCTGTTAGATAATTTCAGTCATTTAAATCTTTGGTAGGTCTCAAACATAGCTATCAATATTTCCATACTTTTATTAAAAAAGATGGAAGTATATAATTTTAGATGTTGATGAATACCTGTCTTTATTCTGTAATAGTAATCTGTGTCTTGTATTTTCAGACAAGTCAATGGTTCTCATTAGAGGAAGCTTTTACACCTCGCACGCCTAGAGATTCCTCCCAGGCTTTCATATACAGTGTAAGGGAGTTAACTCTTGTTATATCAGAATTTACTGAAATCTTTTACGTGAATAAAATACAGTAAAACCCCCTAATGCCAGACCCTCTCTGTAGTTGGTCAAAACTCTGCATGATGAAATGACTTGATTGTTATGTTGTGTTCATGTTCAAAATGCAGAATTTATTACATGTATTTAGTATTACATATTATTTCTGTAATTATAGGATTTGAGTTCTGGTGTTGGAGAATTTGAATATGAAGATGAATCAAAGTCAAGAAGCCGAGATCAGATTGAAGTTGCCATAATCTCATTTGGAGTGAAACAAACAGTGCCACCATCTCCGTCTCTTCCAACACCAGAGCCGCAGTCTGATTTGACCGCCTCAAGGTCACATGACACACCTGACCCAACCACATCAAGTCAGTCTGGTTCTATGCAGAAAACAGTGATTGCTGCACAAGTAGATGAACCTGATGAGTCACCAGCAGAACAAGAAGATGAGAATTCAGACCGGGACTCCGAGGTATTCTTTGAAGTGGACACAGTCTATTTTCCAAAAATGTTTGATTAGAAATTCTAATTCCAGAAATTTGTATTCTGTTGAAAGAAGAACATTTCTATTGCTATTGAAGTTTTCTTCTCAAATTATTTCTTGTTGCAATTGTCTCTTTAAGCAAATATTTGCACATCACTGTTTAATTTCTTTTGCTATGGAACTATGGTGTACATTTTTTATTTTGTTCTTATTTTAAAGTTGAAGTGGTATAAATGATATTTCAATGTGTTTGTGTTGTTTAAGTTGAAGTGGTATAAATGATATTTCAATGTGTTTGTGTTGTTAAAGTTGAAGTGGTATAAATGATATTTCAATGTGTTTGTGTTGTTTAAGTTGAAGTGGTATAAATGATATTTCAATGTGTTTGTGTTGTTTAAGTTGAAGTGGTATAAATGATGTATAAATGTGTTTCTGTTGTTTAAGGATGATGTACAATCAGATGAATAAGTAGGTGGTTCTACACCTGCGATAGGTTTGGATTCTCTAGTTGTAGTTGGAATTGATTCTATAGAAAACACACCCAGAACTCAAAGAGCAGATAAAAGTGAAGAAGAGCCTATCAATGAATGGGAAATAAAACAAGAATGAACTTATGAGGTTTTATCTCGCAAAAAATGATTTTTAAATTCTGCTAATAGTTACAGTCGAATGTTGATATTAAGATCATCTTTTGGACCAAATTCTTGAAAACTGGTCTTTCTATTGACATTGTTTCATGATCAAGTTGAAATATAGAGGAAATTAGAAAACCAGTCAGAAGATAAGTGGTCATTATAATGATGTGGCTTAGTATAGGAGTTGTCGGTAAAGGAGGTTTGACTGTACAGATATATATATTGTGTTGATTCGTCTTTGATAAATTTCTTGATTTAATTAATTTAATAGGAGAAACTGCAGAAGCAACAGGAAAAAATTGGGATATTGCAAGAAATGGAAGAAGAAGAGGAGCGACAGAGGAAATGGGAAAAAGAAGAAAGAAGAAGACAAGCACAAGTAGAACGTGAAGTGCAAGAAGAATTAGAGTTGAGTGGAAATGTTGCATCAGGGGGTGGGGAAGTCATGAAACTTAATAAATTAAAGTTGAAATCATTAGTGAGAAGATTAAAAAATCAAACTTTGACTTTTTACTGCTTATGTTAATTAAGACAATGGAAGCTTCAAACTGCTCATTTCTTGTGATGCCATTATTTGATTTACTGTCACTTGGTCCCCTAACATGTTGCTGTAGCTCTTCACTGATGTTCAAATAGTGAACATAATATCTCGTCAAATTAAAACAGTTATCTATCAATTAATACATTGAACCAAAAAAGAAACTTTCACAAAGTAGGTCTTAAACTTATAAGGTTAAACACATAATGTAGAAGAATGTGTGTATGTAGTAGTTAACACTGACGTCCTAGTTTGGGAAACTGGTCAGATAATCACCTCATGTCGAATGATATCATGTGATATCATGTGATATCCATTTCCACGTGCACGCATGGGATGGACATATGTTTACTTGAGTAAACTTTTTTCAATGCAAATTAGGGCACTTGACAACTACAGTCATAAAAATACCTAAACAACTTTATATGACAATATTCAGTTCTTGCAAAACAACAATATTGATTTCATAGACAACTGGCCCTCAAAAAGCCCGGATCTAAATCCCATTGAGGATAATCTTGACATACATGTACGGCAACGTCAAAATCCCCTGGTAATGTCAATGAGCTCAGTGAAGTTTTGCTAGAAGAGTGGAATAATATACACCAGGGTCAAATTAATAATCTCATCCACTCAATGCATCGCCATTGCCAAGCTGTTAGCAATGTTCGCGGTGGGCATACTCGTTTTTACAGCAAACAAATTGAATCGATGCCTGCCTTAAATGGAATTGAAAAATGCAATGAAATTGATAATTTTCAGACTGTAAATGAACTTTGATGAATTTATTTTGAATTATTGCGCAATAACAAATACGAACAAAACCTGTTAATATACGCATAAGTGGAAACAATCCCATTAAAGTCCTGCAAGTTTCTTTTTTTATTCAGTATACAATGTATATACCTGTTGATTTATTTTTTTTAATTGTATACAACATAAATTCTATTGGAATTTTAATTGTAAGCAAATGTTTTGATCAAGACAAAACAAAGGTACTACTGTATGAAAAATAATGCTGGGTAGTTACTTGTGTTTTAATTCTGATGTATTTGTATTTCTTCATTATAGAGAGAAAGACTTGCAGAAGATGATATTGAATCAGATGTGAGTGATTTCAGTAATAATAATATATCAACCTCCCAACAGTACTTGCAAACCCAGGTCCGATCGCTCACAAATCTCCCAGCACCACTGAAGTCACAACTTTCTAGTGAAAGTGAAAGGTCACAGAGGACTGAGAGTTTGACTTCACCATGAGGGGTAAGAACTTGACCAGTATACCGATTTTGTACTTCTTTTGATTTTTTTGGTTACATAAGAATCTGGTTGCTTTGATACAATACTACAAGTAGACCAGATGTGTGTATCTCATTCAATTCAAATGAATGAGTGTTGTACAAATGTATTGAGTTTGAAAACATCAGTTAGGTGACCAGCTAATCTTTGTTCTAGCTTGTATAAAAATTGTGTAACAATGTGGATTTGTTACTGAATAATAGTTGATTTCCATTTGTTTTGTGAATCACCATTAACTTTCCGTTCTTACTTATATCCACAGTTTTGTTGATTTTATTGACTTATTCCCACTCTCTTAACAATATTGTTAACTATATAATTTTAGTTTCATGGCTAACAATGTGTGGTGAAATCTATGAAAGCTTAATTGCTTGAATGCATATTTCTGTATTCAATATGACACAGAAATCTGTTTCAGAAACAAAGCTGTGTTAGATTTTTTGTGCTAAAATGATCAGAGTGCCTTATATTTTATAGTGTCATTGTAAAATTAAGCTCAACTGTGAAACCATCTAGGTATACATATGATTTAAGATTGACTTTTTTGACTTTCAATACAGTGCTACCTCTCCAGAGCAGCCCTCTTTCGAGTGACAACCTCCCTTCAACAACAGCATGCTTTTTCCTCACTGTACAATTTAACAATTTATTTAACCTCTCTAGAGCAGCAACCTCTCAACAGCGACGTAATTTTGCGTCTCCCAAAGGGTGTTGCTTTTGAGATGTTGCACTGTATTTTAATATTTAGCTTAACTTATTATTATACCTTTGTCAGTTTTTAGTATGCAGATAAATTGATTACAACATGTTTAATATGTACAGAAATGGTGTTAGTGTTTAATTCTAGGGTATTGTGGTATTATTACATTCAGTAAGAAATATCAATATTTCATGAGTAAGTCCTGATAGTGTGATACTGTTTTTATACAAAGTTGTGACAACAAACAACTGACAACACAGACACAGATGAACGTAACAACACAGACACAAACAACTGACAACACAGACACAGAAGAACATAACAACACAGACACAAACAACTGACAACACAGACTCAGATGAACGTAACAACACAGACACAAACAACTGACAACATAGACACAGACGAACGTAACAACACTGACACACACAACTGACAAAACAGCCACGCATGAAAACAACAACACTGGCACACAAAAAGCAACATTACAGACACAAACAACTGACAACACAGACACAAACAACTGACAACACAGGCGCAAACAACTGACAACACAGGCACTAACAACTGACAACACAGACACAAACAACTGACAACACAGCCGCAAACAACTGACAACACGGACACAAACAACTGACAACACGGACACAAACAACTGACAACACAGACACAAACAACTGACAACACGGACACAAACAACTGACAACACAGGCGCAAACAACTGACAACACAGGCGCAAACAACTGACAACACAGGCGCAAACAACTGACATCACAGGCGCAAACAACTGACAACACAGACACAAACAACTGACAACACAGACACACTCAGAAGCAACAACACTTACAAACAACCAACAAAACAATGAAAGGTATGTTACTAGACTTGTGCTGATTGAACTTCACAGGACTGTTATTTACTTGAAATTGTTGTTTGTTAAAGCTGTTGTTATAATTCTGTGTTCATTTTCCCTTAATGGTTGATTTATGTTTAAGGAGATAAGACTCAACATTTGTGGTGAAAGGGTTTAGAATTAAGATTTCTGTTTAAAGTGGTAGGACTCGACATTTATGGTTAAAGGGTCTGGAATTAATATTTCTGTTTAAAGTGGTAGGTAGGACTCGACATTTATGGTTAAAGGGTCTAGAATTAATATTTCTGTTTAAAGTGGTAGGACTCAACATTTATGGTTAAAGGGTCTGGAATTAATATTTCTGTTTAAAGTGGTAGGACTCGACATTTATTTTTAAAGGGTCTAGAATTAAGATTTCTGTTTAAAGAGATAAAACTCGGCATTTACGGTTAAAGGGTCTAGTATTAAGACTTCTGTTTAAAGAGATAAGACTCGGCATTTATGGTTAAAGGGTCTAGAATTGAGATAAGACTTGAGGTTTATGGTTGAAGGGTCTTGATATTAAGATTTCTGTTTATAGAGATAAGACACAAGATTTGTGGTTAAAGGGTTTAGAATTAAGATTTCTGTTTAAAGTGATAAGACTTGAGATTTATGGTTAAAGGGTCTAGAATTAGGATTTTTGTCTAATGAGGTAACATTTTTGAGCAATGGTTCGCACATCAGGAGTTCAAACAAGAATGACAGTGCTTGTAAATGGTTTTAGCCTTGGTTACAAACGGACACTACAGTACTTATTGCTTTATTTTTAAAATGGCATGACGGATTTTGTACTCTGCCTTTAATGGCATGTAATTCTTGGGCTCAGTGTTGGATTTGGACGTCTAATTCATGTTGTGTACCAAGTCTGCTGGGTGTGTTTATTTGGTTGAGTATGAGACTGTTGATTATTTCAATGCATGATTGAGACTGATGCTGGTCTTATTTTACTTAGTGCACAATTTTATCTTAACTCACAAATTGTTTGATGTTTCACCTTACACATGTATTTACCTCAGTACATTGTATGTAATGAAGGTATCAAATGTAATAAAAGATAATCTGATTCAAAGTATTTTACTTTTCACTATGTGCCATGTACATGTATAATAAAAACGTAAATCGTTAATCAGAATATACTGTGGTTTCACTTATTTTAATTAAATAAATTATCTATTTTTTTTAAAATTAATTTTTATGTTTAACTTTGCAAATCAAACACTAAACATATAAAACCTACAAGAAATTCCACTCCACTGAAACTGCACTAGTTAAAATCCAAAGTGACATCTTGCAGTCCCTAGACCAAAAAAATGTTGTTGTTCTTGCTCTACTAGACCTCTCAGCTGTGTTTGATACCATTGACCATGTCACTCTCTTACATCGCCTTGAACATGAGTTTGGTATTATAGGTAAACCTCTCGAATTGATGACATCTTACTTGATACCAGACAGTATGTATTGATGACCAACTTTCAGATGCCGTTAAAATTAACTTAAGTGTACACAGGGTTCAGTGTTAGGCCCGACAACTATGTATTGTACACTAAGCCTGTCAATGCCATTTGCAGAAGTCACGACCTGCTCCACCATTTCTATGCTGACTACTCTCAGTTGTATGTAGCCTTTAAACCTGCCAATGAGGTCCAAGTAGAAGTTGCTCTTCAACGTGTTGAGGACTGCTTATCAGACATAGTTTCATGGATGCACAGTAATATACTCAAACCCAACACTGATAAGACAGAAGGAAGGAATAAGACAGAAGGAATAAAAATCAGATTTAACCCCTGAAAACTGGACCTCTTCAGGACTGGGTCAAAAGTCCAGTTTTCTGAGAATTCCAGTTTCGAGAGAACTATCAATTACAGAAAAGAGAAAAATAGGACTTGAAAAATTACTTACTTTCAGAGAATTCTAGTTTTCAGGGAGTCTGATTTTGAGGGGTTATTTCGTACATAAAGGCAGATGTACATAAATGCCCTATTTCTTATTCAGCCACAGGTTGAACTGTATGAATTTTAGGTTTGCTTTGTATGCCTTTGTAGAATTACTAAAATATTACAGAAACAATGAATTTTGTGTACGAAATGATTGATCCACTGATGCTACTGACATTATCATAAGCTATGTATATGTACCACTGTTATCATAAGGTAAATTTGACAAACATGTCGATTTTCCTCCATATGTGGAGAAGTTACTGGCTCCTTGTGGAAGTGTAAGTTAGTAGTACTGGTTAGTATATAGTCCAGAAAAACTGGCTAGGTGAACCGGTCACTGTATATAACTGAAAATTTGTTGAAAAACGGCGTTAAACCTCAATGACAATAAGTCACATACTGACAAACATGAGATATCTTTTTGTACCCCTGTTATCATAAGCTGTCTTTATGTACCACTATTATCATAAGATATCTTTTTGTACTACTTATTAGCTCACCTGAGCACGTAGTGCTCGGTGAGCTATAGTCATCAGTCAGTCTACTCCGGTGTCCGGCGTCCACACCTGGGGGTTGTTAATGCTCTAATGGTCACACTTTTGAGTGAATCTTCATCAGACCTGGTCAGAATGTTTATCTCAATGATATCTTGGACAAGTTCGAACATGGGTCATCTGGGCTCAAAAACTAGGTCACCTGGTCAAATAAAATGGAAAATTTGTTAACACTATAGGAATCACAGATTTGATTGGATCTTCATGAAACTCTGTCAGAATGTTTGTATTAATGATCTTGTAAAATTTAGTGAATATGGGTTATCTGGGGTCAAAAACTAGGTCACCAGGTCGGCGCACCAGAAACCCTTGTTAATGCTCTAGAGGTTGCAATTTTGATTGAATCCTCGTCAAACTTTGTCAAAAGGTTTGTCTTAATGATATCTTCTTTAGTTCAAACATGCATAATCTGGGGTCAAAATCTAGGTCACCAGGTCAAATCATAGAAAAACCTTGTTAACCCTCTATAGGTCACTGTTTTGATTTGAGGTTCACCAAACCTTGTCAAAATGATTGTCTTAATGATATCTTGGTTAAGTTTGAGTATGGGTCATCTGGGTTTAAAACCTAGGTCACCAGGTCAAATCACTAGAAAATCTTGAGGTCGCAGTTTTGATTGTATCTTCCTCAAACTTTGTCAGAATATTTGTATTAATGATATCATGCACAGGTTTGAACTTGGGTCAACTCAGGTTAAAAACTATGTCACCAGGTCAATTCGCTTGAAAACCTTAGAAGTGCAATTTTTACACAGGTGAGCGAAAAAGGGCCATCTTGGCTCTCTTGTAATATAAGATATCTTTATGCACCACAGCACTATTTCTCAATATGATATAATTATTTATAGTGTACCAGTGTTGTATATATAATGTATGTGTTTATAGTAGTTTGTATGCCTGTCTGCCCGATTAGCTCAGTTAGGAGAGCAGCTGACTTGCAAGCAGAAGGTCGCGGGTTCGAGCCCCACATCGGGAACTTTATTTTCTGCCTCCTATTACAATAGCTACATGAACATTCCTGTCCATTCAGTTGAATTTTATTTTTGTTAAAAAATCATGAAATTGACCAAAAAATTAAACTCGTGAGAATAATATGTTGAGGGGGGGGGGGTATTTGTATTTATACTTTGTCACATTTTTTTTCTCACCACACTAATTTCTCACTCACCACACTATTTTACCATTACTAAGGACCAACTACCTTTCCCCCTAAAAGTGAAAAAAATCACTGAATTATATCTTGTTTTTCTGTACATAAATTTAGTTAAACACACTCTGTCATGTACACATCAAATTTTACACTGGTCAATTTATTGTACAAGGGTTATTCAGTATTTTTACTTTTAATCCTTTTGTCTACACAATTTTTTTACGTTCAGTTTAAAACGGTTGAATGCTTTCCTGCCACTCCTTTTTAGCATGAAATTCTCATGTTTTTTTACAAAGAGAACACAAGCATTTGAAGAGAACCAGTTTTACAGCAGGTTGTTAACTCACGGACACATGGTAGGCAGATATTTTACCTCTTTTCACAGTTTTAGTCATTTTTATATCTAAGTAATGAAATTATGTTTTAGACCAAGGTATGTTAGTCTTTACAACTTAATTATTATGCATTCTTTCTCCAAAATAGGGTTTTGAACTTTGCTCTGAATATTTTCAATATAATTTTCATCTCAGCATTATAAAGATATTATTGAATTATTGTTGAATGGTGAATACTTATCTGTTGATTTCATAGTTGGGATATTGGTGAATTATTGTCATCTTAATACTAGTACTAAGAAATTCATAATGAATATTTTGTGTGGGTGTGGTCAGTTTAAATAAGTTGAATACACTAATATCATCCATGGTGTAATTTGTATTTTTTTTTATACCCCCCCCCAAAAGGATTTGGACTTATTAAACCAACATTGCTTACTAGAATGCTTTATTATTTACATTGTTGTTACGTTTGACCATTCTCAGTCCACCTATATCACCCAACCTTGATTTGACCTTGACAACAATTTTTGTCATTTATAATGGTTCGAATGCATGCTAATGGTTGACTAAGCACATGATTATAACCATGACGTCTGTGCTAATGTGTGCTCAAAGGTTATGATTTGACTTCTGCTGAATTTGCAGCATTATTCTAAGACTGTGGAACAAGCTACGACGATCATGTTCTACATTAAATGGACCTGTGGCTTCACCAGTACCCATGGCAACAAAACAACCTAGTTTTTAGCATGTTTGTTTCATAGAAAAACTCGAGCTATTATGATTGCTGGGTTGTCATAGTCGTTGTCGTGCAAAAACATTAATGTAATCCATTACTCATATACTTTTAAAGATATCAATAGAATGCTTAGAATACTTGATTATCATGACCAGACACTGTTGCAAGACAAAGGGCATTATTCTGAAAGCTATACTTTTGTAGTTATGCCCCCTTTTTAACTTAGAATTTTGATCAAAATTGCTTATTAAATAGAATGATATAAAAACAGATGAGCATTGGTTTGGCTCTATGGAGCTCTAGTTAATGAATAAATCTTCTTTTATATTGTAATGGAGATAAAAAACTTGATGATAAGTTTTACATTTATATTACTTGTAGGGAATGTAAGATACAACGTCAAAAGGTAGTTTTATTGTTAGGTAGAAGTTTTCCTAAAACCTGAAAACTGTTGATGTTATTGCCTTGACAAAATGAATATGTAACTTGGTCAAATATCAACCCTAATAAACTTAAGTCTTTCTGTATTCAGTTTTTGAGTTGACTTTGCTGGT
The DNA here is from genome assembly GCA_008271625.1 of Lutraria rhynchaena. NCBI lineage: Eukaryota > Metazoa > Mollusca > Bivalvia > Venerida > Mactridae > Lutraria > Lutraria rhynchaena. Next base: position 8,872,523 of record VIBL01000001.1, on the reverse strand, counting down.
CCGTTTGTGAAGTCATTATGCATTAAAACAGTGCTCAATTTGATACAACTAAGATTTAGGAACCGGTTGTTGATACAACTAAGATTTAGGAACCAGCCTTTGATACAACTAAGATTTAGGAACCGGTTGTTGATACAACTAAGATTTAGGAACCAGTCTTTGATACTATTAAGATTAAGGAACCAGTCTTTGATACAACTAAGATTTAGGAACCAGTCTTTGATACAACTAAGAATTTGGAACCAGTACTTGATACAACTAAGATTTAGGAACCAGTCATTGATACAACTAAGAATTTTGAACCAGTATTTTATACAACTAAGATTTAGGAACCAGTCTTTGATACAACTAGGATTTAGGAACCAGTCTTTGATACAACTAAGATTTAGGAACCAATCTTGCCATACTATGAAGACTGCACAGAAGCAATCAATGAGGGGCTAGAGTTTGTTGACTGGTTTTCTGATATTCCAGATTTATCATCACAGTTTCAGTGTTAATTTCATATGTTCAAAAGAGAACCATCTAAAATTCGTTTTGTAAGATTTACTGCTTGTTTACTTGTTATTTAATGTCACTCTATTTATATTTCAGATAAACCAAGAAAACTATTCAGCAGAATCAAGAAAATATTATTACCTTGATGGTAAGTAATGAGTGTTTTATGATCTTAATTTTAAGATAAGTAAATTGTGTTTTATGATCTTAATTTTGGTGAGTTTTTATTAACTTAAAACATGAATGATGTAGAAAAAAGTCATTAATTAGTTTATGATTGATATATATCTGGATATTGCTAGCTGATAGTATTGAAATCATATAAAACATCAAAAAATATATATAAAAAAAACATCAGGTTTGGGGTGTGGAACAAAATTAGGCATAGTTATCTGTAATAATTTTAAGCCAGAAACCTGTGATTATTTCTGACTTGAACCTGACATTTAAGACTGTTAATTTAATGTTGTTGATAACATTCAACCTTCATATTGTTGTTTAGTCTGAAAACTGGATAATTGACAATCAAACTTTACAGCCAGATACTAACAATTGTAACCCTAGTATCAGAGTAGCTCTATGAAAATAATATAATTAAATGTACTTAAAATTATTTCTTTTCAGAAGGACTTGAGAACCACAGGAACAGTTGTAAAATTATATTAACAAAATCACAGTATGAACACGAAAGTGCTTATTTTACTACAAAATTGAGAGAAGGAAAAACATTGAGCTGACATCAAACTGTCAACTGCACAAGGTTGACATTTCACATTAGTTGGCATCAGAAATCAGTGGCTGGAAAGAATTAGCAATGGTAAGTTTGATTTTTGATAAATTTTGTCACGCTAATATGTGGTAGAATGATGTTGAGTTAAATTAACTTCATTGTAATTCAGCATCAGAAAATAAGTATATGAATGTTGATTGTTAGGGATTGGTATTGCCAGAATTTTCGTATCACGATATATCGCGCTATGCCATGAGCTTACTGTGATATGTATTGCGATATTATATTGTGAAGATGCTATTATTGTTAAACTTATGCAAAACTGCATTGAAGAATGCTTCTTTATCTTAAAAACAAAACATACACCTTTATGAAAACAGTTTAATCTCAGTCTACAAGACTAGGAAAGAAAAATAACAAACAATATCCAATATCTATCTTTTATATGTTTTACCATTGTAAAGTCCTCAATGTTTGTTTAGAGCTGCAACTGGGTAATGGGTAAATAAATGCATTTTGTCATCATCGGCTATACATCAAATTCAGCCACGTAGTGCCTGGTTCAAATTATGTAGAAAAAAAAGTTTTAAAACATACACACTAAAACCGGTATTGCCTGAGCTCGTACCGATACGATAGGTATCGCGGCTGGATAAAATCACAATATGCTGGTATACTGGTAATATAGCTCATCTCTATTATGTATAAATGGACAAAAATAAAGGAAGAAAGTTACATAATTCTTATTTGATAACTGATTTTATAATTGGCACCTCTCTATCAATTTTGTGTTTAATGTATTCCTTGTAAAGGTTCATTATATACTATTTTGTACTAGAATATGCTTTAGTCTTGTTCATGTTATGTAACTTTTTGGTAACATGTACCATTGTTTATATACAAAAATAAAACAAACAATTCATATATAATTAGTGCAATAATTTTCATAAAACAGTTATACAAAATACAGAACACATCAGAACAATATGCTACAAATACATCTCACAATAACAATACAGTGCAGCCTCTCCATAGCGACACCCATTTGGAGAAGTAAAATTATGTTTTTGTTCAAGAGAGGTTAATTAATTGCTAAATCATACAGTGGGAAAAAATCATGCTGTTTTTTAGGGGTTTTGTTGCTCACGAGAGGGGTCGCTCTGGAGATGTTGCACTGTCTTTACAAAACAAACATTTTGTTCAGTACAAACATTTAAGGAATCAGTTACTAATATATATTTACATAAAACATATTTACTTAATGCATAACACAACGAAACAGTATACAACAATACATATCACAATAAGAACAATAAATGATTTGCAACCAATAACAGTAAATTCAACACATGCATGCACCCAGCAATTCCACAAATACGACATTTGATAAATACACAACACAATGACAGAAACATTTAAACCAAAAAGAGAAACACTTAAATACAAAAAGCAACAAAAAAACGACAAGCAACAAATAGGCTACATGACACAGTAACTTTAATATTTACACATACACCATATACAAATCTCCGCATTTCTTCAAAAAACAAGAGGTAGAGATCTCCGTATCATTCAACTTGTACCAAAGTTCTCTCAATTGATTGTCTAGGAACAGAGATTTTGGTCTTACATTCCTGCCAATTCGACTAGCTCAACTTCCCATCTCAGTGGCAGCACTAGCTTGTAAAAGTGAAGACCTCTGCTGCTGGCCTTAAAGTTAAGTCTATGATGCCGACTTGAAAAATATAGACATTTAATGAACTTATAGTTAATACTTATACTTGGTTAAATAGTAATGTCCTGTAGCATCCATTTTGAGTTTAGTTATGCAACAATATCAAAAATTGTTTGTTATTAAGTACTTCTATAATAAATTATTCATTCTCAACTTCGGCATTTATTCAGCACCTTGTACGACACATGCAGTTTGTTAGGCATTCATGCACAATCTGCGCTGTAAATTAAATATTCTTTATCAAGTAATAAGTACATGTTGATACTCTGTATATCGATATTCCTTAAATGTTAAATTGAATCACTCACCCTCAACATCATTATTTGTCTGAATGGTCTGTTAATACACAGACCATAATTCCACACTAAATACGGTGCTGGCTAAACACTGGTCCTGAATGTACTTCATGAGATCCCTCATGGATGGTGTAGAGGCCTTGGTACTCAGAACATCAAAGGTTCATCTGATGAGACCAGCAGTCAGAAATTGTAATGATAGGACCTGGGGGATGAGGCTGTGTGTCCAGTTCTGCGTTAGGGCCAGTGGAAGGCACAGCCCTTCATGCCCACTGCTGGAAAACTCCCTTAATCACCAACCACACTGCTGAAATAATTTGTACATAATGTTTTGTTTATGTAGAAAAATAATATCTAAATTCAATTGATTTCCATCATTTGTTTATGAATAAAAAAATTGCCACTTATCTACCAAATACAATTTTTACACAACAAAAAAAAAAGCAAACAAAAATACCTACATACCTACCCACCTTTGGAAATCATGTTCACGACACTACAAACAAACATTTATTTAACGATAGCCTGAGCATCTACAAATCTTGCGCATAATGAATGTAAGGGAATCCAAAGAAAGGTCCATTTTAGAGCAGTACAGTCAGAGTCACTCACACAGTTCTTTTTGGAGATTATTCCACATTGGAATTATAACTATGAATCATTGTCCACAAAGACATCTTAACTGCACAATTATGTCACTTGGAAGACTGGCTTTGTTTACAGTTCATTGCATTAAGAGATCTGTCCACTATCCTGAGTTGATCGCAATTCCACTCAGTATCAATTGGTCCTATGATCTTTCATCTCAGCACAGAAATAAAGTTAGCTTTTCAGTAATCACAGTCACACTTCATGGATTGAAGTGAAAGTTCAATAAACTCAGCATCTGTACAGATCTTTGCTATTGTCTGAAAAACTTCCAAAATCTTCTCCGCAGTGATTTCCTGATGCGTTGCAATGGCTTCTGCCACATAATGCAGGAATCCTGGAGTAGAGGTCCTTGAAGTTCCTTTTATTGGGGAAATGTGATGTATCCGATTCCAAGAGAATCTGGTGGTCTCTGAGTGGTCCAAGGGTTTCTGTTTGGTCTGAACTGATTATCAACAGATATCTGTCACATTTGTAGAACTTTGTCCAGTATAATACTGAGAGGAGAGTTCATATACCATCATATAAAACTTTTTCTCTGGTCCCAAGGGGTTCAGTATTCTGAGTTTCCACTGTGCTGTGCTGTGTTGTGCGGTTTTAATTTCAATGACTCTATTGTGCTATTATTGGCAAAATATTGTATTGTATTAAATTGTCTAATTTAGAAGGATTTTGCCTAAGCATGATAAGATGTGATATGAATTCATATCATTTTGAAAGTAAAACAAGGGAATTAAGCATATTTTATTTCTCAAATGATAAATATCACATAATACGAAACAGGCCAATCTTTATTTATGTTTATCAATACACTACCTAATATACAATGAAGTGCTTAAAGTTGTTATGAAGGACACAGTACAGAGAGAGCCTGCTAACAGTATGTTTTATTCAACTTTATATTTTAAGTCTATAACAGATCCTTCAAGCATGTACTCCAGTATGCTTGTGTGACTTCACTCTTATATCATCAGTTTACAAATTTCAGAGCTGGATTGTGATTTCACATCAGTAGAATTTAGAAAACATTTAAGAAAGGAACCATTTACTGATATGATTGTGTGTATTGATGCTGGAATGCCTGGTTATGACCCGGATGATAATTTTTCTTCTTGACGACACTAACAGAAGGGTTAACAGTTTCAACACTGTGCAAAGAATGGTAAGTTTTGTGTGATCAGTCATAAAGAAATTTCTTTGTTTAACTTAACCTGAAAATGAATTTTTTTGTAGCAAAAGCAATGTTTTGCAGTTAAACCTCTCTGGTCACCTCCCAACAATGATCACCTCTCAACAATAATCACCTCCCAACAATAGACACTTCCCAACAATGGTCATCTTCTCAACAATGGTCACCTCAACAATGGTCACCTTCCCAACAATGGTCACCTTCCCAACAATGGTCACCTTCCCAACAATGGTCACCTTCCCAACAATGGTCACCTTCCCAACAATGGTCACCTCAACAATGGTCACCTTCCCAACAATGGTCACCTCAACAATGGTCACCTTCCCAACAATGGTCACCTTCCCAACAATGGTCACCTTCCCAACAATGGTCACCTTTTCAACAATGGTCACCTTCCCAACAATGGTCACCTTCCCAACAATGGTCACCTTTTCAACAATGGTCACCTCAACAATGGTCACCTCTCAACAATGGTCACCTCCCAACAATGGTCACCTTTTCAACAATGGTCATCTTTTCAACAATATACACCTCCCAACAATGGTCACCTCTCAACAATGGTCACTTCAAGTTCCCCCATACATTATCAACATAAATGAACCTCTCACCACTAGTAAGCTGTCAATTGATTCCTATATTCCTGTATTTTCCTATAATCCTATATTTTCCTATATTCCTGTATTTCCCTATATTCCTATGTTTTTGTATACTTTTAGCTCACCTGAGCACATTGTGCACAGTGCTCAGTGAGCTATAGTGATCAGTCAGTCTACCCCAGCGTCCGGCGTCTACACCAGGGGGTTGTTAACACTCCAGGAGTCACACTTTTGAGTGAATCTTTATCAGAATGTTTGTCTCATTGATATCTTGATATGGGTCATCTGGGGTCAAAAACTATGTCAGCAGGACAAATAGAATGGAAATATTCTTAACTCTCTAGAAGTCACAGTTTTGATTGAAAACTTCATGAAACTTTGTCAGAATGTATATATTAATGTGCGAATATGGATCATCTGGGTCAAAAACTAGGTCACTTGGTCAATGCGCCTGAAAACCTTGTTAATGCTCTAGAGGTCACAATTTTGATTGAATCTTCATCAAAATGTCAGCACGTTTGTTTTAATAATATCTAAGACAAGTTCGAACATGGGTCATCAGGGGTCAGAAACTAGGTCACTTGGTCAAAACATCAGACTGCCTTGTTAACTCTCTAGAGATCACAGTTTTGATTGAATCTTCATGAAACCTTGTCAAAATGCTTGTCTTAATGATATCTTGTACAACTTCGAACATGGGTCATCTGGGGTCGAAAACTAGGTCACTAGGGATCACATTTTAATTGGATCTTCACCAAAGCTTGTCAAAATGCTTGTTTAAATGATATCTTGGACAGGCTTGAACATAGGTTGTCTGGGGTTAAAATCTTGGTCACCCGATCAAATCATAGAAAAACCTTGTTAGCACTCTAGGGGTAACAGTTCTGATTGGATCTTCACCAAAGCTTGTCAGAATGTTTGTATTAATGATATCCTAGTTAATTTCGAACATGGGTCATTTGGGGTCAAAAACTAGGTCACCAGGTCAAATCATATAAAAACCTTGTTAACTCTCTAGGGATCACAGTTTTAATTGGATCTTCACCAAAGCTTGTCAAAATGCTTGTTTAAATGATATCTTGGACAGGCTTGAACATAGGTTGTCTGGGGTTAAAATCTTGGTCACCCGATCAAATCATAGAAAAACCTTGTTAGCACTCTAGGGGTAACAGTTCTGATTGGATCTTCACCAAAGCTTGTCAGAATGTTTGTATTAATGATATCCTAGTTAATTTCGAACATGGGTCATTTGGGGTCAAAAACTAGGTCACCAGGTCAAATCATATAAAAACCTTGTTAACTCTCTAGGGATCACAGTTTTAATTGGATCTTCACCAAAGCTTGTCAATATGCTTGTTTAAATGATTTCTTGGACAGGTTTGAATATGGGTTGTCTGGGGTCAAAATCTTGGTCACCAGATCAAATCATAGAAAAAGCTTGTTAATTCTCTAAGGGTCACAGTTTTGATTGGTTCTTCCTCAAACTTTGTCAGAATGTTTGTATTAATGTTATCATGAACAGGTTTTAACATGGGTCAACTCAGTTTAAAAATAAGTCACCTGGTCAAATCACAGGAAAACCATAGGAGTTGCAATCTTTACTCAGGTGAGCGAAAAGTGCCATCTTGGCCCTCCTGTTGATGTTTTTCTCTCTAACATAGTTGGTATGACATAATAATGAATATTTTATGTAATTTTATAATTATTCTGTAGAAATAGTATTGTTGTAGGTTGTGAAGTTATATTTTCTTTTTATCTCTTATTTAATACATTAATATGTCCAGAGTAATGAAGGGTGATTTCAAATAATGGCTGGTTGCCAGCTATGTTTTTAAATTAGCTTAATCTTAAATTGTTATGTTGTTTCAAATATGATAACTTTCATTGAGTACCAAATCACTAGCAAATTTCTTAAGACCCCGGCCAGAAGCTTTATTCTAATTAATACATTCTTTTGACATTATCCATTTTTAAATCTTGCAATTATTGGTCAGTTTTTGTAATTTAGAATTAAAAGTTAAATATTCATGTTTTAATTGTTCACCTAATCATAATTCGGTATTTAGCTCACCACACTCAGGAGGTAGATTTAGAGATTTAGATTGAGTTTGGAATTGAGACTGAGAGAAGAGTAAAGCACAGTAGAGAGATGGAGTGATGTGTGGAAGTTTTCAACAAAATTGTATTAAATACAGCAGTTATATGAATGTTCAGCTGTCCTTGACAATTTTGGTTGTTAGTTATAATTGTATCTTAATTCAAACTTGGGTGCAATATAACATGTAGCTTATCATTCTACTGCATTTCCTTTTATATTTCAAAACCTCCTTTATTTTCCAATATTTTTTATAAAAAACGCTGCTGAAATGTTCTAATAACTGTCATTGAACATGATTCTCCATTGATTGTTTTGTACTTAGCAGTTTAAACTTGACTTTTGACTTCCAAGTTTGTATCACCATTTTGTAGAAGTGTTGTTGTATACCATTGACTCATCAATATGGACACATTTGAAGGATAATGCAAACATCATTTGAAAGGTGATAGCAAATTGATAAATTGTTGTTTGCATAGGTTCTTCCCCAGGGATGAAAACTGAGGGAAATTCAAATACTCACCCAGATGTAAGATGGGACTTAGCATTCCTCTGACTTCCATTACTTTTTAACATTGAACAAATTAATGTTAAAGAGCTTTGGAAGTCTTATGAACTTAGTAAGTACATATATTAGGTTTTTTGTCTTATCTGTTTTGCTACTGTGGTCCAGTGGTTAGTGCGCTGGACTTGTAACCCGTCGATGTACAATCTTGATGTTCGAATCACGGTTGCAGGTCATACCCTTCTATGAAAATTTGACAAAATGTCAATTTTCTTCCCTATGTGAAGTTGCTGGCTTTTTGTGGAAGGGTAAGTTAGTACTGGTTAGCATACAATCCAGGAAAACTGATTTTGGTGAAATGGTCCGCGTATATAACTAAAAATGGCGTTAAACCCCAGTGACAATGACAAAGGTCAAGGTCACCGTTACTCAAAAGGAAAATAAAAATACAAGGGAGACAACTACTACAATCATGTAACTATACTCTCATGAGTTACTCCCCTTGAAACCAGATAATTATGTAGAAGAATTGTGCATTGTTTGTATGCAGAAACATTGCTTCTTCTTATTGCTTTGTATTGTTGTATGAGTGGTAGAACTAACTAGTTTTCAGAAATTACTTGCATTGAAAATGTAGGAGCAATATAATAATCAGGTTGTCGGTCTATGGATTAAACTGCTATTTCTTCACACATTCTGATCAAACTTTGATGGGTTCTTGTACATGACTTCGGGGTACATTCAACTATCTTGGAATTGGTAAAATTTTGTAAAGCCAACTACTTAAACACCAAATACAAAGTATGTCTGCAAGTTGCAAAAACTAAGTGTAAGCTAGTATTTTGGAAAACCTGGTTTTCATGTCTTTGCTAAAAATATTAAAATTCAGGCTTCCTGAGAGTTGCCAGACTGTCGGACATGTCAGGCAAATTTTGAGCATATCCAGTAACTTTTCAGCGAGTGCCAGACCAGATGTCCGGCAGTGGGACACGATTTACTGCATTTATCACTTATGTACAATATATTCGGTCAGACAAATTTTCATTCCGTCAGACAGAAATTCTATCTTTGCCTAACCAAATGTCAGGCAAGTATTCCAGCAGTTTCGAGAAGCCTGAAAGTTCATTTTATACTGCACTCTATTTGTAAATTTTACTGTGATTTCAGGTTCATTTGTTGCACTACTCTGGTCCAGTATGAGCATGAAAACATATGTTACTGTTAGGCTGGAGAATTTCAGAATGTTTACATCTGTTTGTTTGTGTTGTTTATTTTCTTTGACCCCTCAAACCACTCAAAATGAATGTCATATCTCAGATAGTTATTATAAAGGTTACATGTAAGCTGAAACATGGTATTGGTGCTAATAGTAGTCTCACTTGCTCAAAGAAGTAAATTTTTAGATAGCATATTCTCTTGGAGTTAATTACAAAGTTCCCCTGCACAAATCAAGTTTACTTTTTCATGAACATGCATGCATCATTTTTTTATCTATCATTTCCATCCTGTGGTATAACAAAATATTTTTTCTTTCATTTTTACCTTTTTGTGTTGTGTCTGTAACCTTTTCTGAGCAGTAATTTTCAAAGATATTGATTCATAGCACTACAAATTTTGGCCAGTTTAGACACAACATGTTTACACATCAGCCAGTGTAGGATTTATGTTTTTGAACTGAGAAACAATGAAACTATTGCAACATAAACTTTTAATGGCTGCAGCCACAACAGAATTTTGAATTTCAATATTTATGAAAGAACAATCATTCATTCATTCATGATCAGCACCAAAACCATGTTTTAGCCGTGTGTCCATACCATGTGACTTTGACGCCATTTTTTAGCTCACCAGAACCAAAGGTTCAGGGTGAACTGTTTGGATGGGTAGGTGGATGCTCTGGCATCAACAATGGTCTTCACCTTTTATCAGGTTTGCTCAAATAAAAATGGTTGGCCCCTATTAGGGGCCGCTAGAGCTAAAAATAGAAATACCTTAAAATGACTTGTTTTCATGGACCATTGGTTGGATTATCACCAAATTTGGTCTGTGGCATCCTTCAGTCATTACAAATATTCCTTTGTAGTATCCTTTGATGATCCTTTATCGAGTTTATTATTGTTCCCATTTATTTGCCCACAAGTGTACCTTTATTACCATTTTAGTAACAAGTTAATTAACATTTATTCTGGTGAGCGATGCAGGGCCATCATGGCCCTCTTGTAGTAATACGGCAAGCAAAGTTTGTCAATGTAAGTTTTTTATTTCTTTATCAAATATGACCAAATAAAGCAGATGCTAAGGCCAAAGTGTGAACTACAAGCCAAAGAAATGTTTTTTGATAGATGAATAGTTTTTGCTCAATAATGGGAAAAATGTATTTTTCTGCAAAATTTCGTTCATCAAATTAGTTTTCCCATTTTCAGGCTAAATCTGTTCATTTATCAAAAAAAACAGTAAACAGATTTGTTTAAACGTCTATTATCTATGTTGAACATATTCAATGGCGTTGTACATTAATAGATAAAAAAATGTTTCAAGATAAACAGAAACAAAATAAAGAATAAAGGTGATGACCACCTTTAAAGGGATGATTGTACTTAAAAGCATTCATAGAAGATTTCTTGAAGATGTCTTACGATTTGGCATGATTAATGTCTACAGGAAAAAAAACATTACATTGCGCTTGTAGTTCACACTTTTGGCCTTAGAATCGAGCGGCTTGCCGTATTGCCAAAGTCACACGGTATGAGCACACTGTTTAGCATGTTTCAAAGACATCATTGCTAAGATGGCAGTCTTTGAATCTAAAGATCTTGCTGTTGTTGTCGAGATGTCTATGAAAACAGGCTACGTCATCTTTAAAAATGTACTGTTGTTATTCTTGTTTCATGTGTTAAGAAATTATTTTGAGATTTATTGTATTGCAAGATTATATGGGTATTTAATACGGCTATTGTAAAAAGGTACAGCTGTAAAACTGGAGAACCCATTTTTTCACATTTTGTGGCATGTGAAAAGTCCAGAACAGATTATGAACTTATCAAAATTTTCCCCTTGAATTTTGGCGTTTTTTCTTTTTTTTTTTATGCAAAATTTCCTCCCTGCTTTTTCATGTCTTTCAGTATATTTACCAGTTTGCTGTTTTTCTTGTGTTATAAAAATACTTATACATTTGTACTTGTATTTAACTTGCTTTTCTGACTAGTATGAAGTTTTGAATACTTATATACATTTTCTGTACTTTGACTAGTATAAATTTTCTTTGTAGTAAAAATGCTGTTTTTTCTTGTGTGCTGTTATTATGTATTTGAACTTTTCTGTGTAGTATGAAGTAAATAAATCTGTTCATTTTATTTTCTTGTGTTTCTGTTTCATCAATTATGATTTAGGTCAGTCACCAGTTTACTAACAAGTATATTACTTGATTGTAATAAATTGTTAATAAGCAAGTGACATTCCTAAATTTATTTTATGTATTTAAAAATGCTAACTAACAAAGCATGGTATTTGTTTATTTCCACAATATACAATGACAAGAATAAACATTTGCAGGAAAGGTAACATTAAAAATAATATCTAGATCATCATAGTAAACAATACAGAAATACAGCATCGCGCAAAAATCAAACCCATCAACATGACTTCTACTCACAGGCAGTAGTGACGGGCATGTCAAAGTAAGAATCAAGATGCCCAACTCTTCAAAATTCTCTTCATAGGAAAATGCCTTTGAATATAAGTCCAGTGTTTGAACTGGTTAATGTGCACCATCAATCTCTTTGTAGGTGCTTCATAATTTTTTATTTTTGTATTCTTAGACAAGTTTTCTATGGAAGAGAATTTTTGTGATGAGCAGGTGATCCTTGATTTCAGTTCTCACTTTGACATGCCTGTCACTACTGCCTGTGAGTAGAAGTCGTGTAAATGGGTTTGTTTTTTGCGCAGTGCTTTATTTCTGTTTGTGCATCAAACCTCTCCAAACACAATCCAAGAAACAACACTAGATAGATTCACACACATGCTCCAACAGTCACAAAAAAACAAACGCCAAAAAAATAAAATACAGTTGAAACTCATTATATCAAACTCGCTTATATTGAATTCCCACTTATATCGATATAATAATAAAGTCCCAAATTTGATCTTTTTTACATTTTAAAAAAATGCACTTATTTCGAATTCTTATTCAAATCATTTTTACAACATATCGAAGTAAACCCAGTTGTTAAATTTATCTGTTTATTTATATATCGAAGTTGGTTTTTATCGAGCAATTTTACGAAGTCCCTCGAACTTCGATATAATGAGTTTCTACTGTATATAATTCTTTTCCAAGTCTATAGTCTAATTACGAAGAAGCCATCAGAACTGTACTTCCACCATTGATTGCTTGTGTCCACAAAGAAACCCAGAAACTTCAGGAGGAGTCAACAAATAATTCTGTAAACAAAAAAACTTACATGAGGTATCAGCTTGTGAAATATGTTTATAAATTATATACATTGCAACCTCAATAATGAAAGCAAAAAATACAGCTCAAAACTGAAGTAAATCAAGTTAAGGAGCAGATGGTGAAATTGTTATGGTGTATTAATCTCTTTTTAAATAGGTGATCAAAAGATTTGACCTTATTAATTACCAAAAATGGCCAAACAACTAACTTCAGCTATATCATTGTACAAGTACAGCTATATAGAATCAACAACACTTACTGTGAGGGGAGATTTGTACATCATATCACCCAAAGCCACCAAGGACCTCAACTGAGTCAACACCATCAGTGGCTTCAGCCAAGTATATGATCAGTGTGTCAAGCTGCCTGCAGAACCAGCATTTTGGATTTCTCTAAAACATGGCAAAAGCCAAGATCTCATGGAGTCAATATCCCATAGATGGTGTACATTTCTTCTTGAAAGAAGAATACAACATTCTCTGCTTGCTATAATAGTCAACATTGCACCAAACATCTGTCTGCAAAGAATAATAGAAGCGTTCATATTAATTTAAATGATATTTACATCTGCTTTGTATATGAAGAGTACAATTGTTTTCAATTGCCTACTTTTACTTTCAGCACCAGTTGATTAATGATATGCTTGTTTATAATTACCTATTTATGTCAGACAAGCTCATGTTCATCATGTATTGCTTATTGTAAGTAATGAAATACAACATGGTGTTGGTTGTTAATATTTTATTTAAATTAAGGAGTGATCTCCCTTTATATTAACACTAACAGTATTGATTTCCAACATCATGGATTATCCAAAACCATAGAACATCCAAAATATTTCAGACTATCTACTTCGGATAATCGTGTTTTTTCGGATTGTATCAGGGTTTTTCACAAATAAAGGCTAGACCCAATAAAGACCACTTGTTTTACTATCAATTATATCCCTATTATACTGATTCATCTGAACCCCAACATAAAAACAGTGGTGAGAAATTGACAACTTGAAGAAATTTAAAATATGAACAATGATTAAAAAAATGTATGGTGTACCTGAGATGTAGGTGTTCTCAGATTATTGGTCAGTCTATGTAGTTGTCCGGTCATAAAGCCGTCTAATGTAGTCAACCCCTACACTGCTAATCAAAACAGATCTGGGAGCACACACTTGATCTTGCTGTTATTACCATATCCTGTAACAAGATACTAGTATGAACAAATAATGGTTGAACAGGAAGTAGAACTGCTAGCCTTTACAAAAAATGAGTCTACAGTCACAAGTTTGAATCCAGTTGTGTAAAATTACAACATCATATTACAATTGTCTACAATAATCAAGAAAGAAATTTTGTAACACTGAAACATTGGTTCTCAAACATCACCTGCCTACAATAGCCAGTGATAGTATTCCATTGGAAGCAGTAACAGCAGTCAATTTCAACCTCAAAGTATAAATCACCTCAATAAAGCATATCTGCATTGAAATAAGCTGTATTTTTCATCTCTTCCTGTTATCATGGTTTATCTTATTATGTAACCTAAATGCATGCATATATAAAAAAACAACATTATTATTACATTTTTAGTCTAAATGTTGAATGATAATTACATTTTTGACAAGTAATTTTTTTTGCTGTATCAAATCTAATAAAATTGGTGCAGATATAAAATTACAACTATTTTACACAAAAACAATTTTTAAAAAAACGATTGAATGAACAAACACTTAGAATCAACCAAACAATGTGATGTTGGTGGATCCTGCTTCAACTACACCAAAGCTAGCCTAAAATGTCTCAACCATTAAAATTAATGTTAGATTAACCTCCCTGGATTAATCCAACAAATTTATTTTCTGTCATACAAATACAAATAAAATGTAAAATTGAGTAAAATATAAAACATGAATATAGGATAGGTTTGATATATTTTGTCATGGTTCAAATTCATAAGTCCTATTATAATCCCATTACTGATATCATTACAGAAAATAAGAAACAAGAACTGTCACAGGACAGTGCACTGGACTATCAAGTGATTGCCAGAACAATGAAATGTAATAATATATTCATCTCATGTTCATAATTTTTCACTATAAAAATAATTGATCAAAAACTATTTCAATTTTACTAGATATGACCTTGACCCCAGTGGCTCCATCTGTTCCACATCAAAAACTTCATACAAACTATGTAAGTAACAAATTTGGTTGAAAAATATTCATCCAAATAAAAATATTAGATAAAAGAACCTATTTACTTTGTAGTAACAATGACATTGACCTTGAAATCAACTCCAGTGGTCCCAAATATTCATCACATTAAGGCCTTCAAACATACTGTCTAAGTTAAAAGATGACTGGAAATTATACACACAAACCAAAATAACTGATCAAAATCAATTTCAATTTTACTTACAATGACCTTGACCTTGAAAACGACCCAGTGGCCCCAACTATTTGTCACATCAAGACCTTCATACAAACTATGTGAAAAATTTGGTCGAAAAATATTCATCCAATCAAACTTAATTAAACAATGTTTCCTGACCCCTATACAAAGTTTTAAAAGGATTGGACAAAAATGAAAGAATTTATAAGCATTATACTACAGCAAGCAGAATGTGAGTACAATAGCTTGGGTGAGTACAAATAGCTCTATTTATTCTGATGGATACTTTGAGCTAAAAATTCTATGGTCCTAACCAGGGATTTAACCCAGGGCCCTTAGCACTGTAGGCAGACACTCAACAACATCACAAAGGAGTTAACCCAAAAGCAAGGCTGTTGAAAGTGGCCTATACTTCTACAATTACTACACTATTTTACAAAAATAAAAGGAAACAAAACTTTTCATTTGTACTAGAAATGGAACAACCATATTATCAATACAACTTTACATAAGCTGATGCATAAAAGCTAATTGTAACATGTCCACTTACCTGTTAACTCCATTCCATAAATCCTTCCAAAAGCTTCTCCCTCAAAAACCATGTCTGACCAGCATGCTTGCCCGTTAGCTTCTGATTTTTCCCGCTTTTACTCAAGTGAACCTGATAGGACAATAATACATTCTAGGTGTTATCCAATGAATTACCAGGTTATATTCAAGTAACTTACAAAACAAGATTCAGTTGACCAATAAAAAACTGCTTTACAAAATTTAGAAAACACACTGAATCTTGTCTTGTCTCAAACAAAAAGGTGAGTTTCCATGCAGTCACCAACTTTTTTATCAAAACAAACATTTATTTCAACACAGCTTGATAAATTGGTATCGCAAACACTGAAAGTTTTGAGGCCCCACTGTATAAATGGAAGACCTGTACTATGTGTTGAGGCCCATTTGGTGATATGAAGGCCATGTGTTCAGGCCCCTATGTTTGTATGGAGGTCCTGTATTGAGTGTTATGGCCCTACTTTATGTATGGCGACCCTGTATATTTGTTTCTGAACTGGATCTTTATTTCAAAATTCCATGTTGATAACCTATGATAAGAAATATTATTGAAAACTATGACAAAGCAGTTGCACTGTTACACCATGATCTATCAGGGTGTGCAAGTGTCTCAATGACACACAATTCGTGTTATGAATTGCTATTTAAGCTTTTGGTAGGTAGGGATTTTTTTTATTTATTTTTTTATATATATCAGCAACTCAATATTAATGAGTGTGAAAATTACAATATTGCACTACAATTCAGACACAGGTAAAATATTGTGTCTTCTTTTTTTTAGACAAAGTGTTCTCTAGCTTTCAGTCAGACTAGTTTTTAGTGGTCTGGGTTAAGCTTATCTTGACCTGCTGACCTCATAATCAAATGGGATCATGACAAACACCCATACAAATTCTGAGAACACCAAGGCATTCTCTTCTCATTGATTGGACAATCTTTTCGTTGTTAAGGTCATTATAACCTTGACCAGTCATTATTAACTTGACATTTGACTCAGTCACCTTAAAATCAAGAGGGGTTATTTACTGGTCCAGACAAACATCCATACCAAATCTAAGGAATGTATGCCCAAGCGATTTCTTGTAATTGATCAGACAAGCTTTGAGTGGTCAAGGAAACAGTGACCTTGACATTTGATCAAGTGACCATAAAATCAATAAAAGGTCATCTACAGGCTAAAACCAACCTCCCCACCAATTCTGTGTGATGTAGACCAAAGCCATCTCTCGAGTTATTGATCAGAAAAGCTATCAGTGGTCAAGGACATGATGACCTTGACCCTGATCAACTGATCACAAAAACCTATAGGGGTCATCTAAAAGACACAACCAACCTCAATACCAAATTTGTGGGCTATATGTGCAAGCATTCACTAGTTATTGATCAGACAAACTCTGGTCTATGGATGGACACATGGACCGACCGACATGTGCAAAGGAGTACACCCATTTCTTTGAAGGGGAGCATAAATATATTTTTGTAGGTAAATAATTTATTACATTATCATATGATATTTAGATTTGATTAATCAAATGGATTCTGTGACTTACTATGATCTGAAACTTTTAATATTTGCACTTAATAATTATGCTTGATTATACAATAATTAATAATCCATTGTCTTAAGTATATTCACAGCAATTTGTAATTAATATGTACTTTATTATCATGTATAAAATAAGTTTGTTTTTTGTCCATTTGTAGACTGTGAAGTGTGCTGCAAAGCAGGAGTTACAGAAGGTGTCACTTCAACCAAAATGAGGCATAGAGTATCCACCTACTTTGCTTGTTTGGACATGTTGGTAAATGATCAGAAGATTTTCTTAGAACATATGGGACAAGATCTGTCAAAGTGTTACTTTTTAGCTTACCTGGGCATTTTGTGCTCATGGAAAGCTGTTTTGACCAATGATTGTTGTCTATTGTGTGTTTTCATTCAAATAACATTTCTTCACTCACAAACTACTGAGCTGATTGACAAACTTCATAGGAATGATCCTCTCATGGTTCCCTTAAAGATTGTAAAAACTGCCACAGTATGTCAATGCTTTGATTTCACATTGCAGGACTCAAGCAGGGTACTGTAGAGAGGTCTAAAAAATTGTCCTTGAGAATTTGTTCTAGCACAAAACAGGATATCCAAAATGATGAATTAATGGGTATTTTTTGACAGCAAAATAAATAAACTAGAGACAAGCCATCTACTATGTTATTAAACTACAATAATACAAAAGTCTTTATGAAGGTCATGCAATAAGGAATGATAACGTCTAAAAACCTGTGTTCACATTTATCTAAGAGTTCACAGTTGCTTTGTAAAAACGATCAAATGATGACACATAAAAAAAACTTTGCTTGGATTTTTTCAAAGCCCACTAAAAGTACCTCTTCTGAATTCTGTAATGAAGTTAATACTGTTTGCTGTTTTCTTGTACTAATTTCTTGAAAGTGACTTATAGGTCCATGGGCCTGAGTGATTTATAAATTTGTATTATATGATACTTGTAAATATTACGTATATCACATGTCACTATGATAAACGATTGTCTTCTTCTTACTTGATATGAATTAAAATATGCACAAAATACAATACAAGTCAAAGTCTTTAACAATGTATAATTGTCGTTTATTTTTTGTTTTTTTACACTTATTTGAATTCCTCAAAATTTGGGACTCACTTCCAAAATTAAGACTCACAAATTTTTAGTCCTGTGAGTCCTCAGACTGAAACAAATCAAATCACTGCATGAATACAGCACAGAAAACTTGGAAAATGATTATTATTAAAAGTACAAAAAATCTGGCAAAAACATGCAATTTCACCAAAATGGTGCAATGTTAGAAAAAGTTCTTGTTTTGCAGTTATGTGAATTCAAGGCATCCCCCAGCAAAAGGTGGCTAAATGTAGCCATTGTCAGTCATGATCAACCATCGTTCAACATAGTCTAACATGTCTGGAAAGACACAAAATGTACATGGCTGACCATGGTTTATTATTCTTTTATATAACAGACCATGGTCAGAAATTTGTCAACCATAGTTTTATATTTAAACCATGGCAAACCATGATTGACATATAATGACCATGGTCAAATGAAACAGACCATGGTCAGAAATCAGTCAAGTTCCTGGTGACAATTTAAACCATGTTTGAACACAGATCTGATCTGTTTATTATTATGTATAAAAATTCAGCATAATTAGGTCGTAATTTGATATTGATAAGAACATATTGTACTTAAATTTCTACATTTGTTGTCATAATATTGTCTGGTCCAATCATTTGCAATTGTATCCATTTGAAGATCACATCATTTGACAAATTAGGCCAAAAATAAAATTATGTTTGTTTCCCCTTCCCAAGCCATGCAAAATTAGGTTGTGTAGGTAGTTAGGTAGGTAAATTATTATTTTTTTTTTTTTTTTTTACTGTTAATAAATTGACAAGAAGACCATGATAGCCCTGCATTGCTCACCAGAATAAATGTTAATTAACTTGTTACTAAAATGATTATATAGGTACACTTGTGGGCAAATAATGGAGAACAATAATAAACCCAATAAAGGACCATAAAAGGATACTACAAAGGAATATTTGTGATGACTGAAGGATGCCACAGACCAAGTTTGGTGATGATCCAACCACTGGTTCATGAAAACAAGTCATTTCAAGGTATTTCTATTTTTAGCTCTAGCGGCCCATAGAAGGGACCAACCAAATTTATTTGAACAAACTTGAGAGAGGACCATCTAAGGATACTACAGACAAAATTTGGTGATGATCCATCCATTGGTTCATGAGAAGAAGATGATTAAAGTTTTTTTCTATTTTTAGCTCTAGTGACCCCTAAAAGGGGTCAACTGGTATAATATGAGCAAATTGCAGTTAGAACATCAAAAGGCTTCTACACAGCAAATTTGAAGTAAATCTGACTGGTAGTTTCTGAGGAGAAGACCATTGTTGACGCCAGACGACGAACGATGGAGCATCCACCTACCCATCCTAATAGCTCACCCTGCACCTTCGGTTCTGGTGAGCTAAAAATGATGAGATGTACATACCACTTGCTAATTAGCTTTTTCGAAATGACACTTACCATTTCCTTTGCACTAATATAAACAGCAGCAGACAACAATTCCTTCCTATGAATTAATGCTTGTTTTCTTGTGCAGTGTTCAGAAATGCTTCAGAAGATACCTATAAAAATAAATTTAAAAAATTTATGATAAGAAAATTTATTAATTAAAGGTCAAGTTTGTAGGTCTAGATTTCACTATTTTCAGTTTATCTACACAAAATCACGTTAATCTGTGAATATTTAGGGTTTTTTAAAATTAATTTTCCACAAAAAAACGGAATTAAAATTCATGAATCAGTGTTTTCATGCTGTGTATTTCTATTAGAAAATACAGTAAAACCTCACATTGCGACCATCTTTTCACCAGCCACTTTTATTCGGTTTGGCTTTCAATAATAATAATAATAATAATAATAATAATAATAATGGCTTTATTTATAGAGGCTTCACTTTTGGGTTTCCCCAATCTTCCATGTGGGCCTCTGAACATGCATGAAACAAGGCGATACAAAGAGATAAACAAAAATTTAACTGACAAACTATGTACAAAAAAAAAAACTGTTTTAAAGAACAGTTTCAAAATTACAAAAACCTAAGTGATGTAAGTATTTATCATGAATTAGTGTTACTCATTACAATTATATGGTTTGCTATTCATAGTAGGGTTGAATTTACCAACTAGAGGACATCCATTCTAAATATGCCTTCTTAAAACCTTTCAAAGTATTTTGTTGGTGAATTTGAATAGGAATCTTATTCCATTATTTAGGTCCTGAGTAATCCAATGACTTTCTAAGAAATTCAATCCTTGGTTTAGAAATATTAAGATGTTCTTGATGTGATGATCTTAGTAATACTGGTATATTTGAATTTGTCAGATAAGTATTCTGGACACTTATTATGTAGAGTTTCGTAAACAAAAACTACTGTTTTATATTCAACTCTGTCACTAAATTTTATCCATTTTCACTCACCAATTTCCATCTTTGCCCGTTCCAGCTCGTTCTCGTCTACGTACGTTTCCAACTCCTTTTTAAGACTTTCCACCCATTTTCGATGTCATCCTTTAATTTCCCTTCTGTTTTATCTTCGATATCAGTCAATGATTCTTTTATCTCTCTCAATTCACGTTTTGTTTATGTAGACCGTAATCTCTCACCATCTTGATTCCCCATTTTATCACAAATGCCTTGCTCGCCGCATCACCTCCGTCTGTGGGGTTCCAAGATCCATAATCTTATTTTCAAACATATCGATTTTCCCCCTTTTCAGAAAATTGTTATTTATATAAGAAAAAGACACGTCAGAATCTGAAACAGGAGTTTTCGGCATCCGTCCAAATTTATCAACAGGCATTTTTATATATGCGCGAACTCCATTTTTCATCATAATGGAGGTTTTCCCCAATTATAACGGTCTATAATACAACCTTATGTATCCATTTTTTATAATTACAAATCGATAAAAAACATTTTCTGGGTTCAAAATATTACGAATCTCCCTCACGTCTTTTCCCAACATTTCTACAAATTTCTGAGCAACGTCTACACCATCCATTTGCGCGGTGTAGGTGACCGGAGCTTTCTTGTACACGCGATCGTTGCAACATTTAATGTAGTAACAAAAACCCAAAGGAACGTGTTCTGGTATTTCTTGGTATAACTTTCATCCGATTGCGGCATACAAGTATCAATGGGTTTGAGACAAGACTCAAAGTCGGCATATATTACGAAAGGAAGCCGATTTGACTTGTAAAGTTTTTAAACTCGATAAACGAGCCTTCTTTGGGCATTCCGCTTTTTATGCATTCGTTTGTATGGCAATGTTCTTCGTGTTTGTCCAGCACCTCCTGCGAAGTGAACAGGTTTGAACAGTTATGACAAAAATAATATCTTTCTTCTCTCTCTTCGAAATCTGTGAAGAAGATGATTTTTAAATTATTCACAAGACAGTAATGTTGTTTTTTTTTCCGTTAGAAATCAACAAAAGGTCTATTATTATCCTCCTCTTATAGTGTTTGCTCTTTCTAAGTGGGTAAACGCCCTTATAATATCCGTACGCAAACACATAAATGGCGATAACCGGATTCTGTTTTTCGAACTTGTCTATATCTTTCCACGAAACAGGGTATACAACATCTTTCGTATCTAATTCGCCTTCTTTACTTTTAAGAGTTTTATCTATACACTCAGGATGTGCTTCTTTTGGATACAAAGCTCGCAATACACACCACAGAAAACATTTGTCGTTGTCGTTTTTCATTTTGATGATCGCTTTCTTCTTCGCCAATACTGGTGGTAACGGGATGAAAGAACTTCCTCTCGTCGGATTATAAACGTTCATATAAATCTCGAAACGAAACTCCAACCACTGACCATATTTGAAACGTTACCATATGTTCCAAGATTCTTCCCACCATTTCGTCGTACAATTCTACATTAGTTCCCTCGAGGATAATCTCACTATAGGAATGGAAATTCGCGGACACACATTTAGCCTCCCCGCATTGAGTTTTTTTCTCTCCATTTCACATTTCAGAATCATCTTAGTCTTGCTTTGAGGTTTTCCCCTAAAGAAGTCGGTTAATTTCTGACGAATCGCCTCAAAAAACTGTTTCGGATCGTAACCTTCTCTCCCTTTTATGTCGTGCATGGTCGTAAATTCCTTTAAAGCGGATCTACCGTCTTTTAACTCGAATGGTAGATCTCGTCTTGGCGGATATTTCTTGAATAACTCTGTTACAATCTTTTTAAAGCTGTAAGTTTTTCCGGTACAAATTTTATCAAATTTGTGTCGTTTCCGCGAGCCATTTTGCTCAATCGGTTGCAGCTTTTACCGTTTTTACCGTGGGGTTGTCACGACTTCCGACGTAGCGCGCCTGACGAGATCCTCACCGGTGTTGACGCCGATGCTAGCGGTCGGAACTTGTTGTCGCCGCGTCACGCGTCTTCGCGTATCAATTAATAAATTTTCCAACTCGGCTTTTCTAAGCATCGAATAGCCTGATAGGCCGCGTTGTTTCGCTAACTCTCTCAATTCTTCGACAGTTGACATTGCGTTTTTTTTATAACCGTAATATTTTTCTTAAGTCTATTCAAATTTGATTATATTATTGCTTTATAATGTAATAATATAATCTTTAACGAGTCTATTTTAATTTCGTATTTATTTTCGTAGATACTTCCGATAAAGTGTTTTACATTTGTCGGGCCCACTTTTAGGTATTTCCCCGCAGAATATAAAGATGGGAAATATATCTCTTTCCCAGTTTCTACGTCTTTAAAAATAATGCGAGTTGAAATCTTCCTTATTGTTCTCAAATATTGAAATCTCGGATTGTGATCTATCGTTTTTATTTTATTTTCTTTCGGTTTCGGGATTATATCTCTCTCGACCAATACTTTTATTAAATCAGGTTAATTCATTAACGAATAACCGAGGATTTTATTTTATTTGGCGAATCTTTGTGTTCTGGCAAAGAGTAAAACATATTTTTTAATAGAAATTATTTTTGAATAGAAAATTTTCAAATTATCTTTCGCTTTTCGTTTTCGTCAGATCCTGATGTATGTGTGGGATTTTGAGGGTGTTTAATACCGACATACGATTTCTCATCCATTTTACGTTGTTCAAATTCGACAAACGCGGGATTTTGAGGGTGTTTAACACTGGCGAACGGGTGTCTCCTTATGCTATTCTCGCGTCGCAGGTTCAAAGGGGTTTATCAGTCATTTTTTAAAATATAAAAATATTTTAAATTAGCCCGTTAAGGTCCGGGAAGCGGACCCGGGTCCGAGAGGACATACCCGTAAATCACGCTCATCTTGTTTCCGTCGGATTTAAAATTAATCAGCTTGACACTTATAACGACGGTAAAAGCTTCCGTACCCGCGGGCAGGTTAGCGTTAAACTGTGCTTTGATTTGGATATCGGTGACCGAATGCCTCATTCTCTCGCTCTGTTTGCTTACGTTAAACACAAACAGCGGGTAAAGAGTCTTGTAATCGGGCGGAGTGATGTTAGGATTAGATATTAGCTCGTCCATGCCGTAAATTTCGACCTGAATGCGGCGGTATCTCCGTAAGCGCGGGCGAATTTATGTTGGTCGAAATTAAGTTGATAGTCAACTTCGGGATACCTATTAGAATTGAGCATAACGTACATATTTTTTAGATCCACGTGATCAAAGATGGCTGGGTTCCATTCCTGATTACCGTCTTTTTCGGTTTGAAAACCTACAATAATCCAACGAGGTTTTTTGGGGCTCGACTGGACGGAAAATCGCCACGTGAAATTGGTCGCGAGATAATTTTTTATATCGAAGAGCACGATATAAAAATCCTTTGAGGGTTTAAGGAACACTCCGGGTTCTAAATAACCCAGAGCTGGGGGAAGGATTTATCCATGGTGACAAAGACCTTCTTGAGCTTGACGGTCGTCAACTTTGTCTCGGATCGAGTTGGATCTTTTTTGGCGTAAATCTTATTTCAGTATCCAGCGTTACCGGTTCGTAGCCGTATTCGTCTAAAAACTCGTTCACCTCCTTTTCGTACATTTTCATTCACGATCGCCTTTTGGTAAACGTAATCCGTTTCTCGGATGTCGAGAATTTCAGAGTCTTCCAATTTAAACTCTGCGTTCTTGACGAAAATCGTGGCCTAGTTGTAGTTTTCATAAAATTAAGATCTGTCATTTTTATAAAAGATTTTATTTCCTTTAAGTCCGTCTTTTAAATTCTTTTTTAAAATTCTTTTATTAAATTTTGAATAGCCAAGGTCCGCGAAGCGGACCCGGCGAAGCCTAACGCGCTTCCATCAATCAACGAACTGATTGACATTGGGTCGGGTGCGGGGTCCGTTATATTAGGCCGCGAAGGTTCTCTCGAACCCGTCATTGACGTAGTAGCGGTATGTTTTTGTAGAATTGATTGAGATTCGGGGGTAAGGGCTTCGGCAATCTTCTTTCCAGCAACATTTACGGCTTTCTTTCCAGCTTCTTTAGCCGCATGCTCGGTGGCTGAAAGAATACCCTTTTCCCCGCGTATAAAGCCGCCTTGCCGCCCCTTTGGCCATACTGCTGGCCATACCATTAGTAAAAAAGTTGGCGATAAAATATACCGCTTCCTCCGTATCTGTATCATCTCGTAAAGCCGAGGTTTGAATAACGAATACTAATTTTTTATGTTGTATTTAACACATTTTGCTATTTGAGTTCGTCGCAGATGGAAACCAGCTCATCTCTCACACCCGTGTTGCCCGCCTTTTTACTCGTCATTAACAAGTCCAGTCTTTCGAGAATGCATTGGGATCCAAAAAAAAGACCCGACTAACGTCTCCGACGGGCCCTCATCGCGGGCTGCGTCGTAGGCCCGAGCCCGAAGGTCCTTTCGGGCCCGACGTAGGACCTGTTGGTCCCGACGTAGTCGATGGGCTTCCTTTGTAAAGTTTTCTTTTTCTCCAAATTTTCGGCCCAACAACATTTGTGTATTTATACGACTTGCTGGCCTTTGAGCGTTTAGTCTCAGGATCATTATTTTGGTAAAGGCATTCGTTTTAAACAACAGCTCGCCGTAATTACCGAGATCCACAGCGGTGTATATGCTTTCATCCGGATTCTTGGATATGAGGCGCTCCCATAACCCGGCGTTCCTGGAAATTCTTCACCCTCCACAATTATATCATCGTCTTAAATGGTAACGGGTTTATCACCTAAATAAAAATTACCGTCCTTTTTGGTGCACAGCCCAAACGTTTTATCAATAGCAGATTTACTAGCAATTTTTTTAGATATTCGGACGCGATTAGGCCGAAAACCAGCATATCGGAAGCCGCTAAGGCGGGAGCCGCTAAAGCCCCTACGGGGATTGCTTGTAAATTTTCCTTTATTTCTTCGGCGGTGCTCTTCTGAACATCCGTAATCGGTTTAAAATTTTTGCCGAAAATTTCTTGTAAATCTTGTTCGCCCGTTTTTTTCTCGATAAACCCGTCTTTAATTCTTTGTTTCTTCGCGAGATATTCTTTCACTATTATATCCCTTTTCTCGGGATCCGTTATCCGTAAAAACGACATCTTTTTCTAATGATGAGATAGTTTTTATCATAGTTTTCAACTCGATTTTTCAACACGATTTTCAACACTGAATTCAACATCAGTTTTTACTACATTTTTCTTCGTTGTTCGTCTAACTTCCTCCTTCATCGCGTAGTATTTTTCCTATTCCGAGAATATGAGTTGGAACTTCTCGTCGGTCACATTTAGCGCTTTTGAGATGTACGAAGAAATGGTATTAAGTTTTGCAGACGCGAGCATCTTTTTTCGCGTTTTTTCGGCTTTGGTCGAAAATCTTTTGCTGAGATACTTTCCCACGGTGCTCAATGCTCCAAACCCAGCCGCGGTGCTTTCCATTACAACAACGACCGGCACCGCCACTATCGTAGATAAAAGAACAACACCCCCGACGGCAAGACACGTTGAAGCGAAATTAAGTGTCATGTCAACACCGTCTACCATCTTTCTCACTCGTTGCTAAGCTGCATCCGTTTTGTCTCCGCTTCAGTAAGAGTCCTTTGAACCTCATTAATTTTTCGCAATCTAAACTCTTGCGATAGCTCTTGCGATTCCATCCCTCTTAAATATACGCGAGATTTTTTATTACAAAAACATTCCCAAGAGCGGAATATTTTTGAACGGACTGGTTGGACCCAGAAGAATCCCTTTCCCGTCGTATAATCCCCCTCCTTTTTTTCAGGTATAAACCGTCACCAACTGCTCCAAACTCGGAGCTGGACGTTGGTTTTAGATAAAGCCCCTCTCCGTCGGTTTCTACTTGGCAAACGCATCCTCCTTTTTTAAGATACAATCCCGACTCAATGGCTTTTTGAGCGGCCGTACTGGCTAAACCCGATAATGCTCACACACCGAGAGCCGGCAAAATCTTGCCCGTTATCATGGGCAAAGCTTTGGCAGCCAAGCCGGCCAACAAGCCAAGAAAACAGCCTTCGACTTTCATATTATGCGCTAGCTGCGCCTTGCTTATTTTAATCGTTACTTCTACCCCATTCTTGCACACTCGTTTTATTTCGTTCACTTGCTTTTTGGTAATTGCGATGATATCACCAGTAAGATCTTACCTACTTAAACGTATACTGGTGGTAGTGCTGGCTCGTATGGCTCGTTTTATTTTATCTTTCTGTCCTCCGGAAATGTTTTACATTTATATTACATTTAAACTTTTACATTTATATAATTCATGTCTTTTTATATTAAATACGAATTTTTAAATTTCTCGAATATGAAATATAATCGTTCAATTTTCTCCCCTCAGATTAAGCAATTTGAGAGACTATGAATTGTATATAAAGTGATAGGTAGATAGACCAAATTGGCGGGGGTTTCGACTATTTTATAACCCGGACTCACGTAGGGGAAAAACTGCAGATTGTGTTTTTCGACGAGCCATTTACGTAACTACCCGAAATAATATCTATATCAACGAGTATGGTATTGATAGTGAGGATATCGACGAGGTTTTCAGATTCACGAAACCCGGGTGAATATCTGTTGGAATAAAATCCCAAAACATTACCTATAGAATTTGGGTGCCTAAAATCGACAATAAAATTGTCTCCTATCTCCACTTTGGATTTGAGTGTATTTGGATTTGCAAAATAGTCACTTTGTCAAGATGACCGTCTTGCTTCATCCGTTCCTGTATAAACAGATTGATATCGATTATGTCATAACTTCCCTCGGGTATCGTAAATAGCAACCAGTTTTGTCATTATCGTAAGAATATCTATAATAATTGTTTTCGTCTGCTATTTCGGAAAAAAATAATACGTCTCCAGATTAACGAGCGCAATTTCGTACTTTTTCTCTCTATCGAGTTCTATCGGCGGATTAAATCTCGTTTTAAAATGAGTCTCATTATCACAGACGACAATTTGAAACGAACTTTTAGGGCTGGTATTTTTGGCGATTGTTTCCAACAATTGTTCCATTTTTTTATATACACAATTTCTTTTATGACGTAAAAAATTCGTCAAACCCGACTCTGTATTTTCCGTAATCGTTTTTAGAAGATAGATCGATTACGACAAAAATATACGGTTTTTCCTAGGCAGTTTTACACAATCCCCTAAATTCTTCCTTTGTCATATCTTGACTCACGTGGTCATTATAAATTCGGTTAGTGTTTTTGTTTTGGTCTTGCGAACATTGACAAATGAAATTTGCATTTTCTCGTATAATCTGACGAGGTAGTTTGAAATAATTTTGCAAAAGGTAAAAACATCGACGTTACTGCGCCTACCGCGAATATAGTAACACTCGCATTTATTTTGTTTTTCTAAAAGTAAATCGTCGATTATCATTAAATTTTTATCCTTTGGATTCAACTCACGCGGGTCGGGCACATCGTCGGCGAATTCGTAAAAATCGCATTCCAAATCTCCCTGTTTGGGTTTGTCTCGCGTCAAAGGTTCGATGAAGTGGTCCGGTAAAACATCGTTTTCATCAAGTTTTACGCGCATATCAAAAAGTCGAAGAATTTCGGCTGTCGTTAATTTCTTTTCAAAAGCTTTATTTATAATACGATACTCGGGTTGAAACAAACTCTTTTCGAAAACCTTGAGTTTATCATAGCCTAACCATCCCGGCTGAAGTAAGAGGTTGAGCAATAGAGTAGTTTTACCGCAACCAGATTTCCCAAACGATCAATCCGATCTAATACTTTTGGGCAAAAGGGGATGATTGTTCCGCTTAGTCGTTGTATTCCAAGATAGAGCCTTGATTTCCATTTTTTATACTACTTATTCAAATTTTAGTAAGTATATACATAGAAATGCTGTATTGCATCAAATGCGAAAATGTTACTGAAACTCTCAACATCGAAAATGTTGTTACAAAAAAATAGGCCCATGAAACGGGGAAAGTGCGCGAAATGCGGGTCGACAAAAACTCAATTTGTTAAAATGAAGGGTGGCTCAATATTGAATGCGACCATAAATAACCTGCCTTTCGAAATGCATCTACCGGGGCATAATTTCACGGCACTAACCTGAAAAAGAGACTAAACTCTGATCTCACTCCAAAAAGTTCGAGTAAACCTATAAACAGGATTGATAAAGCGGCGCATCATCACGATATGTGTTATCTGAAAAACAAGGACACCACTACAAGAAATACAGTATGCGATAAAAATATGCTAAAGGAGATGCAAAACATTTATAATCCGACTCTGCAGGAAAAAATGGACAGATCGATCGTTCATACGATTATCGGAACGAAGATGACATTCGGAATGGGAATCAAAAAAAAAAGTTAAAATGGACTGACGATTTAGCGGAAGAATTACACCAGCCCGATGTTAAAAAATTTCCCAAAAGACGAGTACACGTGAACGGCATTGACGAAATATGGGCCGCCGATTTGGCAGATATGCAGGCATTCTCGAAATTTAACCGCGGGTTAAGTATCTGCAGGCCGTTATCGATATTTTTTCCAGATTCGGTTGGCTGGTCCCGTTGAAAGATAAGACCGGAAAATCGGTCGCGAATGCGTTGAAAAAGATATTTAAGGAAAGAAAGCCGCAAAAAATGTGGGTTGACAAGGGTAAAGAATTTTATAACAAGGAGGTACAGAGTCTAGTGGAATTATATTCCACCGAGGGGGGGGGCGCGGCACGACTCGTAAATCGATACGAAATATTGACGCGTATCGATTTATAAATTTTGGGGAAAACCGCGCGCGATAGGAGGAGGTCATGACTAAGGTAGCGCGCGGAATTTGACGACGGATATGGTATTTGTCCAAAACCCGTTCGTTACACCCTACTAACACGGACACCCAGGAACTTCTCTTCTGGTGACAGACGGATTGTCTGGTCGTTTATTGTTAGCTCAATTAAGAGGGTGTTAATTGGATTATTGAGACAATGATTTGAAGTTGATATACACATGACTTTGGTTTTATTAGCATTTGATACCATAGAATTTTGACTACACCATGTTTCTAGGGCGTTAAGTTGAGATTGGAGAGTTTCATGTATAGAATTGAATGATTTATCAACAGCTGTGACAGTAGTGTCATCAGCAAACATGTCAAATATAGAACTATCAGCAGAAAGTGAGTGGTCATTTATACACAAGATAAAAAGTATTGGTCCAAAGACAGAAACCCTGTGGGACACCAGTAGATATTTTTAGGGATTCAGACAGTTTGTCTGATATTTTCACTTTCTGATAACGATTTAACAGGTAAGATGTCATCCATTGAATTGAGTTTTCACTGAATTTGTAGCATGTCAGTTTCTCAATAAGCAAATTAAGATTTATCAAATCAAATGCTTTCGTAAGGTCTAAAAATATCGTACGGTGTAACCTCTCCAGAGCGACCCTCTCTCTCTCGAGCGACAACCTCCTTTCAACAACAGCATGCATTTTCCCCACTGAACGATTTTACTATTTATTTAACCTCTTTAGAGCGGCAACCTCTCAACAACGACATAATTTTGCGTCTCCAAAAGGGTGTTGCTTTGGAGAAGTTGCACTGTACCTACAAGATTGTTGTCATTGACAGCACACATCCAATTATCTATGATTGCTGTTAATGCTGTTTCACATGAATTTAATTTTCAGAAACCAGACTGACGATTGTTCAGCAATTTATTTGCTTCTAAGTAAGCCTTAAAGTGATTTGCAACATGTCTTTCAATAATTTTGGAAGGAACAGGTAGAATTGAAATAGGACGGTAGTAACTTTTGTCTGACTTTTGTCCTTTTTGTATGTTGGTGTTACTTTTGCTACTTTAAGACTTTTAGGAAACTTGCCCTTCATAATACATAAATTGGAAATGATCATTAATGGATCAGATATAATATCAGCACTCATTTTTAAGAATTTAGATCCTAAACCATCAAGCCCTGTTGATTTTCTTGGATCAAGGGTTAGCAATTCTTTCTTAATGAAAAGATCGGTCATCCATGGAATATCAAAGGTAGTACTATTAGATATTTCAATGTTGACATAGGTGTTTAATTTTTCTTTTGATTTATCATCTAGATTATTTTCAACAATAGGGACTGACTTCAAGACATTTGTAAAATACGCATCGGCCGTAAGTTTGGGGTCAGATATAGGATTCCCTTGGTCATCATTTATAAAGTTTGTTCGGTGAGATCCAGATTTTCCGGACAATTCCTTTTAGATTTTTCCAGAGCTCTTTAGGATTAATTTTATTAGTATTTATAGTATGTTCATAATATGATCTTTTGGACTGAGTTATGAGAGTTTTGAATTTTCCACGCATTTGTTTGTATGTAACTTTATTTTTTTATTCTATGAGCATGATTGCGAGCTTTGATTGCACAGGCAATTTCATTACTAAACCAGCCAGGTTGATTAATACATTTAACTCCCCTTTGTCTTTCTTGGGCATGCACATTTAAGATTTGTAGATATAGTTTAATAAAATGATCTAGTGCATCATCGGGATTATCAAATGAATTTAATTCTGACCAAGGTAGGTTTTTTAATTCGTCAAAGAAGTCATATTCATTAAAAGATTTTAGATCTCTATATTTAATTGGTGTATGTAATGGATTTTTAGCGGTGTGTGAGAGTTGTTTGGTAAAACAGACAGGGTAATGATCACTTACAGTAAGTTTAGGCACATTCATTCCAGAGATATTATTTGGACTATTAGTATATAAATGGTCTATTATTGTAGATGAATGAGAAGTTACTCTAGTGGGTTTCTTAACAAGTTGAGTCATATTAATACTCTAATAATGTTGTTCCAAGATGTATTAACTGTTGCATTGGTTTCAATGGAATAATTATAATTAAAGTCCCCTAGAAGTAATATTTCTGTATTGTCAAAGAGAATAGAGTCCATTGTGAGTTCAAAATTATCATTCTAGGTTAATGGTGATGATAGTGGTCTGTACACACATCCATATAAAAAGGGTTTTTGTTTTCACACTTGAATTTTAACCAGATTATCTCAGTTTGGTAGCTTTCCATACCACTTTGGCGATTACATATTAAGTGTTTTTCACATTTATGATTAATCCTCCACAATTGGTAACACGATCTTTGCGAAACATATTATATCCATTTATGTTAACTTCACTGTCAGAAAAAGATTCGTTTAAAAAAGTTTCACTTAAACAGAAAACATCAATTTCTGTACGATTGGTAAAGATGTACTGCATTTCATGGAATTTAGTATGTAGGTAATGTACGTTTAGATGCATAAATTTTAAACCCTTATTTGATCTGTAGAATTCTTCTTTAGTATTGTTCAGATACTGGTGACCATGATGGACAACTCTTCCTTCTAATGCAATTGAAATTGGTGATTAATAGTTGTAGTGTTTGTCTGGTCCATGGTTGAAGTGAAGCACGATTCATTCTGGTCCATGGTTGGTATGGTGCTCAGTTCTGTCTGTTTTGTGGTTGGTAGTGGGGTATGTGCCCTGGCTTCTGGTATCTGTATGTCGTTGTGTGGTGGACCTGCTGATGCCTTCGATGATAATGGTTCCGAGGCAGTTTGCTGTGGAGGCTGGCCATTGTAAAATTTTCATTGTTCCGTATCCTGTCATCGGTTAAATTTAAGTATTTTGTTATGGCTGATTTGAGGCTTGAAGCAAGAACTGCATCTCCTTTCAGGTTGAGGTGAATTTCATCCTGGAACATTATTTTATCAATAGTTCCATCTGGCATAAACTTTTCATCATCATTCACAAATATAAGATTGTTTTCATTGCAAAGATATACTAAAAGGCTATTCAATTCCTTGATGACTGTTGAAGAGAGCTTGTCAAACTTTTTGGGTAAGACTGATGAGATAACTATTTTGGCCTTGCTGTTGATTTCACTTATTTTATTAGTTAGTTCACGAAATTCTTGGATGATTTGACTGGAGTTGTCAGCATTTGAAACATTGTTTATCCCTACGTGGATTATGAATATGTCAAAATCACTCAAGGACATTTTGACATTTAATGATGGTAAGTTCTTTGAAACATCAGCAACTGTGGCTTTAGGGTGAGACCTCACCCTGACACCTGACTTCAGGCCTGAGAGACGCTGAGGGTCAATGACTTTTGTGACAGAATCTCCAAGTACCAACACTTTAGGAACTGAAGCTGACTGTTTTATGGTATCTTTAGGAGTGGTAATGGTAGATATTGATGTTGATTCACCAGTTGGAGTGACTGTGTTAGGGTCACAAAGTCTTTTACAGGTTTTTGGCTGAGAAGCAGATGCTTTTTCACTTTTATTATTTTCCAGTTCCGCTCTGAGTGTTGTCATTTCATCTGCCTGCTTCTTAAACTCCTGCTGCATAACAGAAACTACAGCCTGTCTTACATCTGTTACATGATCATGCAGGTTCTTTATGTCTGTTGAAATTTCACATATTGTTTCAGATGATGTAATTTCTTTCTGTAGTTTGTCTGTTAGAGATTTATTTTCTTTTTTCAGTCTGATTGGTTTGTTGAAGTTTCTTGAAGCTTTCTTCTAGCACACGTAATTTACCAGTATTTTCAGCAAGGCTCTCTTTGGTGAGTTTCAAGGATTGTGGGATTGAGTTCAACCACATCATCATTGATTTTCTGTTTTTTTATTTAGTGGAGTTAAGTAGATGTGTTAGCTCCTTGTTTTTTTTATTGGAGTTTCATATTTTCATAAATAAACTTGGCATTTTTTTGTGTTAAATCTTCTATCTGTGACTTGTTTTCGATTAGCTCTGTTTTAAGAAAAGTCAATTCAGATAAATCAGATGTCTGATTGGTATCTTCTGATGTTTGTGATATCTTTGGTGTCATCATGAGGCTCTGATGTCCAACTAAGAGTTTCTGTAGATGGTTGTTGTACACAATTTTTTTAGGTTCTGGTAATTTGTTGGTCTAATGATCAACTAATCTTTGTGGAATGTCAAATATCTTGTATGTTTCCTTGATATATTTCATAAAATTCTTTTTATTTAGAACTTTGGTCAGAATTTACCCTAAAGCGTCTGAGTCAAATTTATATCCACAAATATATCTGTAATCAGCTGAATTTTCCTCCCAAGCACATATATTTTTATCTGTAAATTCCTTTTATGTCCAACAGTATTAATAAAAATGTAAGGCTGAAAAATTTCTCGTTTTTGGTCCCCCGACCGACCGTTAATTTTTAACCCCGACCGCATTTTTTTTACCGAGAAATATTCCGGAATTTCAGTTCCGTATACCATTGGAAACGGAATTTTAAGATGGCTGCACAACTACGATGCTTGCTCGCTGTAAAAGTAGATAAATGCGTCTATTTTTGTATTTTATTGGGTGTCCAGTTTGTTTGAATAAGCATGAAGCTCATCAAAATTTATCAAACCAATGGCTTTGCATACATAAGCAGTTATTACAGATGACGAGTGTTAAAAAAAAATCTCGACCTACCGACCCAGTTTATTTTGATGACCGTGACGAGAAACAAGAGTATTTTTTTCGGCCTAAGAGCAAACTTTTTTGCGTCTGATGTCAAATGTTATAACTTGCCGATAATTCAACTTGATGAATCCACCTCATTATTACGACTGAATTTTCGGGTTCCCAAGGTGGACTCATTATCGACGTTTCAATGTACTTAAATTTATGAAAATTTCAATTTTGTCCACTACTGACTTAATGTCCATGCTTAAAACATAGCAAGGACAAATACACCACGTTTTTCTCATGTTTTCTGTGATAATTTACGTTCACCCAAATAAAGTTTTTGTTACGATACAGCAAAACCGCGCATAACACTGTCTTCATACCTTCATCAATTTAAAAGGTTAAAGTGAAAACTTGGTCCCAATTTGGTAAATCCATGTTCTTAATTCTGACAGGTTAGATCAGACATCGTAATCAATTTCAAAATTCAATAATGGGGTATCAAAATGACTAATTTCAAACCGACAGCCAAATATGGAGCCTGCAATTATTGAGCATGCAGAGTCAGATAAGGGTGTATTTCATTCGTCGTTATGAATTTATGATAATAATATAATAACAATAATTTATAATTTATCCGTTGGGTAAGTTTTTTACATCAACTGATTACACACAGTACTACAATGTGACAAAATCGTGTAAATCATACTACAGAGTAAAAATATTCTTGAAAAAATGTGGATGTTTACGGAAACAATCTCATAACATGTTTGTGATATCATCTAGAAATAATGAAATCATAGGATTTTTATGATTGATTTTACGTAACACAGGTAAATGTCATGTTATAACGAGACTAAGTGTTGATGAAGATATAACCCAGTCAAGCTGGGATGCTACGTCGTAAACACGTTG
The DNA here is from genome assembly GCA_008271625.1 of Lutraria rhynchaena. Taxonomy (NCBI): domain Eukaryota; kingdom Metazoa; phylum Mollusca; class Bivalvia; order Venerida; family Mactridae; genus Lutraria; species Lutraria rhynchaena. The sequence goes on along the minus strand of VIBL01000001.1, from coordinate 8,837,405 downwards.
CATGATGTCCTAAAGCATCGCTTGGAAACTAAGGCTTCATCATCTCATCTATTTATCACAACCAACATGAAACAGATCTTCAAACTCAGACCGTATTCCATCTTCTGACTGAATGAAAGGGTAACACTGGAATTACATGTTCCGGCTCAAAATCAATTGCTTTAAGTTGCTCGGCGATATTAGCTATATACAGTTAAACCTGGCAAAATACGGCCATTATTAACAGATTCATTACCAGAAATATTGAAAGGTTGGAGGAAACGAGTACAAACTTCAAACAACAATGTACATGAAAAAGTAACTACGATGACGACATGTTTTGCTAACAATAAAAATGTGGTAATTAATGACCAAAAGAATGAAACAAAAAGTATGGGGGCGAAATGAACCAATCAAATGCAGCTTCCTGCATAACTATGCCGATTGAAAGAGTTGCAAACAGAAGTGAAATATGTTTCCAATACATTTTCAAAGATTTCAGTTCATTGAAGTATCGTGACAAAATTCACCAAGGTTTCAAAGTCAGTGATCCTGTCATGACAGACATTAGAGTCCTACGTTACAAACCAACAGGTGTAATTTACTACAAACTCCACTTTAAAGACAGTTTTCAGCGACTGCCACAGAAACGACATGCTATGATATCAGTACTGTAACATGGGCCGCTGCCAATAACGATTTGCACCAAATGAGACAAGTAATCCCTAGACATCACCATGGATTCTTGTGCCTTCATAATCTTGCTACGATAATATCTATTTACATGTCTATGTATCATCGTATTTGATTCTGATTTGCAAACTTAAATTCCTATATGTACATGGACATTTTTGATGTGTCACACATCATTTGCGAAGTAATAATTATACAGACAGATCATAATTATGATGGCAATGAAAGTACGACAACACACACGCACGCGCGCACACTTATGTTGGCCATTAGTTAGTATGAATGTTACACACTGTTATATAACTTAAATTGCTGTTGTTTGACCTTTTTTGTTTGGATATCTTAGAAGATACAATGTTTGAAATTTGAATTATACTTTCACATATTCATCATAATTTTATGTGTTAGTAATCTATGACATTGTTTGGTAGCATTAAAGCTACCAGCAGATGACGTACTTGTCAATGCATGCTAAACCTCGCTCACATTGAGTTTTACTGCGCAGATATATTAAAATCACAAACATTTTTTTAGTACAGTCAAAGAACCAAATGGTGTAACTCACAAAATTATACTGACATGACGCTGAGGTTATAAAACCCTACTACCATAACTCGAGTTGCGAAACAGAAATATTTTTAGTGCAAAAATGGTGTAACTGAAATAAAACATGTTTAACATTTGCCCGCATAATTGATATTAATAGCATGTATGGGCAAGCATTTACTGTTTAGTTTTGTTCGATTGTTCAGTTAATAAATTAATTAGAAAAATACGATAGTTTATTTTCAATCTCCTGAAAATGATGATTTTGAGATATGGGTTTTGCGTAGCCCACCGTCTAAAACTTTGAATTTAACACTTTAAAGGTGAGCAGTTTCATAACTATAATACTGATGAGCTTTTTATATGAAGTGATTTTGAAAGTTGAAGTAAAATTACTGCTTATTTTTGGCCCTAAATACGTAGCCTTTCTTCGCCTGATAGATCCTTAATTATACCCAATTTCGTATGAGTTGAATTCCATATTTGATAAATTATTGTGTAAATATTGATGTTTATTACTGTTAATCATAATTTTAATGCTTAATTTGGAAAATATGAGGGAAACCTTTGCCTCATTTTTGTTTTATGGCAGCGGGTTACTGCCATTATTTTAGAATAAGAACTGCTTATAATCACAATTTGTCAATAATTTATTACATGATCAAACAAAACAATACGAATTAACGTTTGAATTGATTATGCTCAGGAGAAGTGCGTATTCTTCAGTGAGCCATTGGGCGATGGTCAAGCTACTATTAGTCATAAGCAAAAAGATCGCAAAACTATCAATTCTATAATGAGCAACTAAAAACAAGTACATGATAGGATTAATGTCAATCCAGGAACAAATGTTGATGTGAAATGCAGATGCGATTTCATTCATCCAAGAAATATTAATTCAAGTGATAGCTTTCAAAAAACCACCCCATGTCCTTTGCGATCAGTAGCTACTCAATCTGGTTTTGAAACTAACTGTATTTTTGAGGCAATGATGCAAAATTCTCATGTGGAAAAAGGGGTTTTGACGTTTATCCTGTAAGGAGTTTAGAATAAAAAATCCAGAATTATTATCACTGCAGCAAAATTACTTAAATGTGACATAATATCATTGAAGATGAATAAAGATATGTACCCATCTATTGCAACAGTATCTTCCTTGAAGAAAATTTATCTTTGCTCCCTTACAGTTTGAAATCGTTATTACAGAACATTCTTACTGGAAATGATACACATTGAAAATAACCTTTTGTTGTTGCATTATTTGATGAATAAAAATCTGACCTTCATTTAAAACAATGTTTCTTTGAATGACAGTGTTTTTATCAAACTAGTCATTATGAAACAACTATACAAGATACAGCATGCAACTTTTTTTGCAACTCACGTAGGTGTTCTACTTTTAATTAGTAAAGAAATAATATCTGTTGCAATAAGTTCTAGGTCCAGTGCGTTTTGGGGCTAGATTGATTGGACTAGTTTAAATATATAGCAAGAAGTATGGGTGCAAGATAACATTTTTCTTTTTTTTTTATCTTTTTTTAAGCCAAGTTATGGTGCTGAAGTTATGACTTGTGTTGACTGTGTTGACTATATTTCATCATTGAAACAGTTTAAAAGAGCATACTTGGTGAATGTAAGAAATGATTTACTGTTGGCATTGTGTGATCACCTAGACTGTATTAGTGAATAGTTAGCTTGGTTAATTGGCAATATTACATTGGTGAGACATCAGGTGACATTGTATTGTATGTTGTATAAACAGTAATATTTACTTATTGAGCGATTAAGATGACAACATTCCATTAATTGATTTAATCAAGTGACAAAAACAGTTCAATTCCATCACTAATTTAAATGATAACGAATGTATGGTAAATGATGATGACAGTGAAAACTCATATAAATCAATCCCATATATGCTGACAATTTTGTTCTGTATCCAGGTGACTGTGTCTAACAAGCTTCAGAGAATCTTGATTCGGAGTTGTTAAAAGCAAACCCTTTGTTCATAGGGTCACCAAATTCAGAGGTCTTTGAATCATCATCCATAATATTTGTCAGGAAAATGAAATTTCTGATCACAATGTAAACGTAAATAATATTTATATTAGCGATACTATTGGTTCAGTCAGTCAAATGAAAATGACTGCAAATACGTCACCTAGTATGAAAAACCCGATAATGTTCCATAATTATTAGAAGTCAGGTAACTTAGATTCCAACAATCATGAATCTACTGACCGGAGTAATGCATGTTCTTCCTCGCATAATTACTCTAAAGTTCATATTTCTCAGAAACGCCAGAAAAATCCAAATGAATGGATGCAAAATATCCACAGGCAATCTGGTGAAGAATATACCAGTAAAACTGGCAAAGTAACACCCAGAAGAGCAACTTCCCATTTTAAATGTAAATTAATTGCAAAAGTAAAATAAGCAATGAAATCAGGGAAATGTGTTCACGTCATACTGGGCTAAGACATTTGAAAATCAAAGGATTTTCATCCTCAAACATGTTAAATTAATTGAGAAGAAACATAGGTCAAAAGGACATAGGACGGAAAAATACTTATGAATATTATTTCCCTGATGTTGATGTATCACAAGTTTGTAAAGCATTTTTCATAAATGCTCTTTGTGTTGGTGAGAAAATTGTCAATTAGACATTGACAAAAACATCATCACTCACTGACAAAAGAGGTGGGCACATTAAATTCAAATTCAAAGAGCAACACAGGTCCATGATACAACAATATATAAAACATTTTCCCACTGTGGAATCTCATTATTGTCGAAAGTCAGAACAATGTAAATACTTAGATAGAAACCTATCTTTGAGGTAAAAGTACAGAATGCATTGCACTGATTGTGAAATGAATGATATAACAACCCAAAAATTTTGGCTCTATGAAAATATCTTTATTACTGAATTTATTAAAGGGTTCCATCAACAAAAAATCTTTTAAGCGAATGGATAAAATGCACAGATAGCAGACATTGACAAATATAGACATCACCAAAAGCAAAAAGATGATGCCAGAAAGTCTAACGATAAAAGTAAAGCTCTAATACCTGATCGTTGGCGACTTAAAATTTTTCAGTGTCCAGTCTCATCCTAAAACGGGCGGATAATTATATGTAATATGAGACGTTGGTTAACGTGGGAGTTGTGAGATCGCCTCTTGCTTAGTAAATTATTTTAAAAACCTTGGGTCCATAAAAGTTAGAAGTTATGGTTGTAAGACATTTACTTACATTGGTGCCAAGTTATGAAACAACTTACCATCCACATTAATTTATTGAGTGATTTATCTTCTTTTAAGTTAGCCGTTAAAGAACATTTTTTAAATTATCTGACATACATGTAGTTGTATTGTTAATACTTATATAGATACTTTGGCAAAATTGAATTTACAAGTTTTCATTTTAATATTTAATATTTCTAATGTTTGTCAACTGTGATAATTGCTAGTCCTCTTTTATTTTGTCTCATGTGATATTAATTACTTTATTCATTTATTAATTTTTAACATTCATTCATAATTATTCATTGATGTATTATTTCATTATTTATTTACTGATAATAATGATTTTAGTGCGTATTTTTTCTACTTTAAGCATGTTTTATTATGATGGTCTTAGTAACTTACTATTAATCTTACTAAATTTTATTGTTATTACTATTGAAGCATTGTCTCTCTTTGTCATGCCTCAAAACACAAGGACCACAATGGAATAAAAGTACTGTATTCTGCTAATCATACTGACCAGCAAATATATATCAATTTTGCCACCATGTGTTTATGCAGTATTACTAATCTACCTGTTGATTGTATCACCCATAATTATTTTGAACATGGTCATTCGCAGATGGAGAGTTACTTTGTGCATACAAAATGAACGGTTCACCAAAAGTCATGACATGATGGTGCCATCAAGCTGGATGAACGCAGTGAAATGTTGTAAAATATCAAACTCACAGAGCATGAACTGAACCCTCATAACATATTTGACTTCAAAGCTGCTCAACAGAAACAATATCAAACAAACATGTTGCCTCTGATGGATCCGTAGTAAAGTGGGAGAAAATCTATTCATTTCAGCACAGGAAAAGTGATATAGGTAAAATACACTATAGATATGAGTATGATGCAGTGTGGCAATTGTTCAATATCAGTAAGTCCAGTAGGAGCATATGGAACATTCCTGTATTGATATCTGGATTAATCAATGTTATTATCTCCCTTGATAATTAACTGATAAGCCTATATTAGGCAGTCAGCACTTACATAAATTCATACAGATTATTGAGTGACTTCATTTTCAAAATGATATAAACACTTAATTTATCATTTGCCGACCTTCTTCCATACATGACATTTTAGATAATTGTTTAATCTTTCAAATGATATGTTTTATTAGAAAATAAATTTTCGTATTTGAGTGTATTTTTGCACTTTTTGAGGATAGGGAAATGACAAAAAAAATCACTATGTATTCCATATAAAAAACGAGAAACTGGCAATTTAGGCATAATTATTCCAACGAACAATTTCATAAATAAAACATAAATTGTCATACTTTTTCCACATATCAGTTTTAGGGCAATAATTTATCTTTTTATTGGTACAAATAGAACTAAAATAAATATTGATCTTTGAGCAAATTTTTAAGGTTTTTAACACACTGTTTTGGTGAAATAAACATTTCAGTGTGATTCTGCAAGCGTCATTTATCTAAGTATATAAAATATGCAAGTTGCATGGGAATTTATGGCCCCAGTGTATCAGGGTAATAAATCAGGATCAATATATTAAGCTTATTAAGACAGATATATCTTATACTGGCTATTTATGTTTTCATATCTAGCTCATAAATTAATAGTTGAAGAAGGATGTCATAGAAATATAGATAGAAATAACAGGCTTTGTTTGAAATGTAATATGAATGCAATATAAAACGAATATTAGCGCTTTGATCAGAATTATTGTTAATAATTCTACTCCTAAAAATAAAAAAAAAAAATTTACACATAGAAGTTTTAGACAATTTTTGAACAAGATTTTCTTTCAGGTCTTAGTCATATCTCGGTAGATCCACTTTTTGTCAATGATCAGAAATCCATGCATTATGCCTACAATAAATTTGAATCAGATATCACAACAATTTTTGATAAACATGCTCCCTTTAACATACAAAAAGAAATCCCAGCTTCCATACATGAATAGTAAAGTCGGAAAATCTATTTATCAAAAGAAAACGCTTTATCAGAAATTTTGTAAATTTAAATTTCCCAAACTATTTGAACAATTTAGAAAAGCCAGAAATTCAATCACAAAGCCCAAATGCCAATCTTTGAATCAATATTTTACTAACATATGTATAGGGTGTAGTTAATGTGATAATTTTTAGTGTCAGAATGGTTACAATTATTTTGCTGGAATAACATAACTAATGTTGGACAATTCGTAGCAATATGTTAATATAGACATTTTTTGTGTGTGGACTGACTAAGAAATAAAATAAATATGACTGCAAAAGGTAATAAAAACTTATTAGAAGTTAATCCATCAGATGCTGGTGCAACTGAATGGGAACTTATTAAGCGTGATTTTCTAATACACTTGGATGCGCTTGGATTGAACGACAAGCCTGGATATCAGAAGGTGTGGTGTGTTGTTGTCCAACATGGGATGTGAGTGCATCAAGACTTAGGGTTCATTTGTATGGGCCCCTGAGGCCTTGGCATATGAGGACAGGGGAGTAGTGCATAGGACATCTGAGGGCAGGTATAATTTGGACACTGTGCTTGCAAATTTTGATCACCATTTTGGAGTTCCTCAGAAACATAAAGCGTCAAGAGTTTCTGAGTACAAAACGAGGAACACTTTTGATAATGGATTTTATTCCTGAATTGCAGAGGAAGGCAGAGCACTGCCAGTACGGGAACACAAAAAGTTTTATTTGTGACGTTGTAATTAGTGGAATCATGAGATGTTGTAATTAGTAGAATCAATGATTAGACGTGTTCAGAGAAACAAAGATTCCAGCAGATCAGTTAACATTAGATCAGGTAATTAAAACAAGGTTTAGTGAAGATTAATTCAAAACAGTGACCTCTAGAGCGTTGACAAGGTTTTCCGGTGATTTGACCTGGTGACCTGGTTTTTGACCCCAGATGACCCAAGATATCATGCTATCGTGCTCAGGTGAGCTAAGAAAGGGATGGTTCATTTGCCTCAACATAGAGGCTGTTCATGGGGGATGTTTTAAAAGCTCCAAGCACTAGTCTAAGACCATTGAATCAAGTGTTTTTATGCGTGTAACTTATTTTCTGATATTCAAAGCAACCAAAATGACCATTTTATTTTCACTTTAAAGTGAATATGCTGTAGGCAGCAATAAATTTGGTACACAATTTGTATTTTATCATATTTGTCAATCTTCTTCATTGTTATGTGTTTCTGTGATGCAGAAGGGTTGCAAACTAAAATACCATTTTAATGTAGCCATCAAAATGATGAGATAATGAGAAAATATCAACTTATTTGAAATACTGGGTAAATTCCAGCTATGTTGAAGTCTTTGTGTGGATGGGGTAAATTTTTAATGTCACTCAAGTCAAAATGTATTTACTGCCAGATAAGACATACAGTCAAACGTGTGAACTAAGGCCTTTGGAAAGACAAAATGTGGTCTTTAATGACAGGTGGCCTTTATTCGGATGTCATTTTGTTCTAAATAGTCAGTGATGGTTTTTCAAAGAATGACCTTTATTCACAGGGTGGTCTTTATTTGGAGATAGTTTCAAACATAGATTTGACTGCATATCTCTAAATTGATCTTTTTTTCAATTAGGCACATACTCTTTTGTTATTAGTATATAGCAAACCTCATCAACACTGGTTTACTTGGATCTACTAGAATCTACTTCTTCAGAATATATTATTTTTTTCTTGTACTATATTTAAAAAAGTGCATGTTACTTATGAACGGTCATCATATCACAGATATTATGTTTTATCTTAGGACTTCATATTGAACATAAGCAACGGAAAATACCCTAATTGTTAATTAATTTTTGTCAGTGTTTAAGCAAAAATGAAACAGAAATAAGCACACACCCCCCTCCAGCACTTTTATGGTGACACCAAACTTAATGAAATTTTTTCATACGTACATAGACCATAACTAATGTTTGGAGGTTGTTGTGAATGATTTCGGAAAACAGTTCAATAATGATATTAAAAGTGCTCAATTATAAGACTACTGAACTGTCATTTATATTATGTTAAATTTTGCATTTATAGCTTGACGGTGCCACATTGATGCAGTTGAGGCAGCGATGGTTCTCAAATGGCAGAGAGAACAGGTCAAAATATATTGATAAATATGTATAATAAATTTTGAAATTACAGCAAAGGGTCGCAATGTCATGAGAAACCTACGTCATATTTTGAATTAAGGCTATGAAATTATTAACGATAATTTCACATTAAAATGGAGGTTTGCTATCTGAAGTAATCAAAACCTACAACACAGAAGAGTTGCCTTCAATGACTTCATTAAATTCATTTGAATTTTCAATGATGGTAACAAAACAAAACGTCTTAAAATTGTCTTTTCTTCAATACTAAAATAAACATAGAGTCTAGCTTTTTGTCTGTTCGTAGACTGCTCGTGACCTTGAACCACATTTCGCGAACATAATGGAATAAATAAAAAGTTTGATATGAAATACTTTCAAAGAACCAGTCCATAAAATATTTGTGATTTCCTTATCAAACAATTTCAACGTCTTCTAAGAGTTCATGTTTAATTTGAAATGTTCGGTACTGTTAAAAGTAAAGCTACTAGGCCAAAGGTTATACAACTAGAGATTAATCTCACAGCTTAAATCTCAATTTTGCGTTTTTTAATATAAGTTGAATACAACAAGATTTTACTATTTTTCAAGCAACATCATGTACGCAAGTTGACTGATCAAATTAATTCCTAACATATTGTCATATAAGTCATATAGGTCTGAAATGTGTTTAGAGCAATCTCATGCAAATAATCTTGAACGATGACGTATTTTCTTCAAATTATCAAAATTACATGAACAGTTTTTAGAAAGTCAAATTATACCATTTTGAAAATATTTTTGACATGAGATAGTCAATGGATATTATGCAATATATGTTCATATACTGAAGGTCACTTTTAGGGGCCATAGAAAAGTGGTCCTAATACTGAAGTGATCTTATGTTTATATTGAAAAATATGGAAAACCAGTCTGCATGGTTGTTATGATGAGGTGGTCATAATATTGATGTGGTCTTTACGAGGGGTTTGACTGTATTGAGTTTATGAGTAATTTTAGACAAATTTCTGCAGCTAAAATATAACAAATTTTAACAGTATATTGTACATACACAACGGTTCATGTGAATGAGCGGCTAAATTATGTTCAATTTACAATTTACCGCATAATACGATCATTCTGATTCAACTTGTAGCTTAAATTGTTTTCATATGAATTTAATAAAAACCTGTGAGTTATAAGTAATCATGTTTATGCCTAGTTATTTTTTTGTAACAACACAACTTCGTCATTCTTCCTTGGCGACTTTGTGGGATCAAAAGACGGCTTTGAAGCATTTTAGACACAAAATAGCCTTGAATTTATTTGTCATCCATCGCATCAAATAATTATTTCTACCAAAGCGTTTGAAAATTCACTGAGACATGGATTTTTATCGCAGTTAATAATAAATCAATATTTCTTATAACAAACCTCAGATTCGGTAAATTTGTCATATGAAGTTGAAATAGTAAATTTAAAAGTGTTAGCTATATTATGAGTTTGATCATGCAAACTGCATGCCAGTTCTTAACATACATTTACAGTATATGAAAATGATAGTTTATGAAATTCAAAGACGGTAGTTTGTGGTCTTTGAAATTCAAAATTTCAGAGGTTGCATTAAAAATTTTGAGTCCCAGTTTATTTAATATCATATGATTGGATATCAGGTTTTCCAGACACCATTATCGTCAAGCAGACATAATGCTATACAAGGTTATTTGAAGGTTAGCGAGAGGAATTTTTTGGTCGTCTGGTATTTTCGCCAAAGTAAACACTCAAATTCATCAAAATGTCTCAATTTTTCAACCAAATTGTAGACGTGCACAAAAAATGGAACGACCTATGCATCTGGTTTGCTAGTTTTGCTCATTAAAACCGAAATGTTGCATATATTTCGCAGTAACTGTAACTCATTATATGATTTTGGAAGATTATTATTGAGTTACCTCCCTTAAACTGTTCAAAATATTTTATTGCAATTCAAAACATCAAGAATTTGAAATCACATGGTCGCTAGGAATTTAACTTCTAATGAACTATTGGTTCTATTTGCTGAAATTCTTCCATGTCGAACGAACAGTGTTAGTTTTGTTTCTTTCATTCTTCATTCTAATTATTAAAAAAAACTTGCCTTTTCTGTTGTACTTGGCCATATGGAGAGTTTATAATCTAGTTTGCAACATAAAATATTACGGATGACACAAGCGGTCCAAAACATCCAGAATTACCTCCAAAATCAGCCGGTTATTTTGAAGCAAAATATGAACAGAAATCGTTGTAAGATTATGCCATGTGAACAAGGAGGAGTCTTTAAAACTACCAGACACATATACATAAACATAATGCTTAGATTTCCAAGACTATTTTGAACAGACACAGCAAAATGTGACCCGCGAAGAGCTATAAATAGTTTGTATCATATATACCGCAATATCGGGTATCGAGCTAGACCTGAAAATTTATGGTGAAATCAAAAAGCAAATTTATGCGCAAACTAATTTCAGACGAAATTATATATGATTTTACCATCAAAGTGTTTTAATTGATCAACAAGGACTGTCTGAATGGTAAATATCAAAACACAATGTGAAGATTTAAATGTCACCCTAAGTTGAAATTAGTTTAAATGTTGCAGGCGACATTTATGCTAATTGATGTCATGCAATAACATTTTTGTCATCTGATGTACCAGCAGCAGTTGCATTTTTTTATGAATCACTTAAAGAAATTATGTTCATCGATGCGTTCAGTATCACTTTGAACACGCTTATGATTATGCATATTTTAACTTATTGATTTAAATTTATGGGGCTATATATATATATGAGAATCAATTTAAAATGCTACTGTTATATAGTTCTATTACACCAAAAGCTTGTATCTCGCATCGTTGCATCAGAAAATTTTATTACATGATTAAATTAATAAAAGTTTCAAGAGAAATTCATATTTGCACGTAATTATTATTACTAAAAGTATTTGGTAAATGTTTAAATAAAATTGATGAATTGTCGTAAATTGCTAGTAACACATCTGATCAATAAACATATTTAAAACATAGGGTAATATCTAATACTAGAAAATGTACAGACATCACATAACATGTATATCAGGTTTATATTGAAGAAAAAATGCATGAAATAGTTGTTTTTTAATGTTTTCAGAGAAGAAAATGCGTCAACAATGTCTTGCAGACTCAACCAACATTTTGCGTCAAGCATTCAGACAGTACATTTACTTTTTTCCTGTTAAATTAAATTCCACGATAAGCGTAAGTCATATTTTTTGTTTATTTTTGCTTGTAAATTGCAATTTTATATACAATGAAATTTGTTCATATTCTTCAATTTAATGTATGTACGCTATCTTTGCGCTCAATTATTGTACAAATGAAAACAGTGGGCTTCACTTATCTACATATTTTCCACACAATGCATCATTTTCAAACAAAGGCATTATGACTGACAAGATACGGTGTGTACATGTTCATTTCAAATAAATTTTGTAATGATTTTAAAAAGATATACAAAATATTCTGTCTTGCATTGGATTTCTATAACTTATGTAATAAACTTTTACACAAAACATGTGATTTTTAAAAAGTTTTTGGCAATTTTAATTGAATGAAATCTTAATTAATTTTCATATCTTTTATCAATACCATTGTAATTCTTCACATAAATGGATTCAAACATGATTCAATTAGCATATATTCAGAAATTAATTTGAAACAAGATTTGCACATGCTGCAGATACATGCAAGAATGTCTATTTTGTTACTGACCGTCCTAAGGCCACTTTAAAACTGTGTTTTATATTTAATTGGCATATAGGGTACAATCAGCCACAGTATAAAAAATAGGACACACTTATCTTGCTGAACGTGCAATAAGCACTTTTTTATATTTTAAGGTTTATAACATCAAGAATAAAGAACTTGGTCATATTATAAGGTCATTACTTTGCTGTGTTTTGAATCAAGATTTATATAGTTTTTAGGACCAATTTAAAGTTTTAAAATTTTAAGTATTTTCATATATACAAATACATACAAACATTATCACATACATTTTCAAAGGTGGTTTTTCTCGCGCTTATGTTCAAGAATTTTTAAGTTTGTTTGATTAAATCTTTTCAGATTGCATGAAATTATTCTTGAATTTTTATCATTCATCCTGAGTCATAAACTCGTGGAAATTTTCAATCAGTTCAACTTAGGCTTTCACATATACAGTACCCATGTCAGAAATCACAACTGGGAAGTTGATTAAAAAATAGTCAAATGATACCAACTTAAATGAGTTAATGGTATAGTCTCATTATGAAGAACTTTTTTTGAAATGATGTACTAAAATCCGGACGTATTCCGGACTGGGACAAAACTATTGATCACAGAAGTGGAAAAAATGAGGCTTGAAAAATTCTCCGAATTACACAGAATTCTGGTTTTCAGTGCGTCTGGTTTTCATGAGTTATACATTGCAATGATTTACTGGTTTTAAGGTTTTAATAATTTAAATTATTGCAATGATTAAGTGTTTCACTCTTGTTCGTGAGAAGTGTTTTATACTTAAAATGAAATTTTGACAAGTTTTGTATTAATCTATCTCCCGTTCTTGTTATAAGGTCTTTATTTGGAAAGCAGTTTGTTCTAAATAGTCAGTGATGTTTTTTTCAAAGAATGGCCTTTATTCACAAGGTGGTCTTTATTCAGATGTGGCCTCCAACATGGAGTTGACTGTAACAACGGTTAGTTTCATAGCAGTTTTCATTTATTTGGACAGCAATGTGATGACGTCTGTTATTGCTGATAAGAACTACATTGTTCTATTCTAGGAGTATCATCTGATAATCATGTGAAGTTTGTATTTACATAGACATTGACAATAGCATCTAACTCATGTGAATATGAATGCATTAAAAATGCCCTTATTTGGTGATCAGTAACGGTGATGTTTAAGTTGTTGTTATGTCATCAAGTGAAGTCAACTGACTCATTACATTTATTGATGACAGTGATTAATCAGTATGCTGATCATAAATGATCATTTCAAACTAACTATATGTTAAACAGGGATTGATTTGTAGGGTCATTTTGAATTAAGAAGACCTAAACTGGAGGTAACAGATCAGTGTGGGTGGTTTTAAAATTCTTCAGGTTTGTTGAAAACAGCTTGGTATAAGTACACGAATTCTTACTTCATTCTAAACATTAGTTCTCTGTCTGACTGTCTACAGTCAAGAGTTTTAGATTGCATTTTCTCCTAATGTTGTATCATTAAGACTGATGTAATATTTATCATACCATGAGATCAAAATTAGTCTTTTCAGGTAATGACTCGTCTAAAGTTCACCAATAATATTATGATATGATCATATGAACATGAGATAAACATTAGTCTTATTCCATTTTTAAATTCCTTAACAACTGCTGTGTCTTAGTAATTATTTGTGGAAGCTACCAAGTTATAAATTATGATAATTGGTAAACCTTTCCATTTCATAATGTGTCAGTTTTGTTTTCAGATCAGCACAAAACAGTTAATTAGCTTTAAAAAATCTATAATCCAATTTGTTGAATTTGATCAATCATGATCTATTTGGTGGACAGGTCAGCAAGATCCAATTATACTTTGTTTGTTTTATAACATTTTTTGTAAAATCTTGAAGAAACTCTTTTCATAATTTCAGGGATTTTTGAAACTATTTCCTGAGCTTAAGTTAAATTAGAAAATGCTAGAGTACTTATTGTTCCAACTGGTACGTTATGCTATAAACAATTACAAATAAAAATTAACAAACAGGTAAACACAGAATTTCTGTTACCTCCATGTTGGTTGTTCTGTATATACTATTGATTATAGAAACCTTTATAAAGAAGAATTTGGTATTAATATCATTTTTTTTTATAAAAGTTTGACAAGCTTCAGGAGTTACTCATTTGCCAGTATTTTTTTATACTACACGGTGAGTTTTTTTTGTTGGTTGTCAAAAACTCCAAAGAAAAACATCTTTTAAAGCATGTCACTTTTACCAAACTTTACAGAATTGTTAGCTTAAAGTTTTTGTTGGAAATATAGTGGCATGAGCTTTTCAATGCCATGTGTCAGTAAACATGGCCTTTTTCTTACTAATTTAAATTACTAGAAGTCACCAAATGGCAACATGTCAAGCCCACTAAGGATGCCCCTTGCTTTTTCATTGATGCACAGGGAAGTTATGGTCCGGAGAAAGTTGGATGGACTAACAAACAGACACACGCATAAATATTATTTCAGACAAAATATTCATCACATCCATCCAAACCTCAAAGGTTTTTATGGCTTTTTTTTGGGACATAAAAGAAAGATTGTTAGTAGCCAATGGGTGACTGATTCAGTAATGTTTGGTAGCCTTAAAGACTTGGTATTAATATGCACTGCTTAATCATGACCAGGACAAATTCATGCCAGGCACATGGAGTTGCATGTCATCTGCTTGTCACACTTTAATCAGTTACTTAGTGTGATTAGTTTCCAGAGACCTTCATATATTCGATATTTAAAACTTGCATACTCCTGTATTTTTATACCCGTAAGCTTGACTAGATTTCTATCCAAATTATGACCAAATGTGACCACTTTTCTGAATCCAGTGTAGTACAAACTTTGCCCTCTGCTTTATATAGTGGAGGGCTCATATATCAATAACCAAAACTCTCACCGGAACTCGTTCAAATT
Source organism: Lutraria rhynchaena (assembly GCA_008271625.1). Classification (NCBI taxonomy): domain Eukaryota; kingdom Metazoa; phylum Mollusca; class Bivalvia; order Venerida; family Mactridae; genus Lutraria; species Lutraria rhynchaena. The sequence goes on along the minus strand of VIBL01000001.1, from coordinate 8,822,117 downwards.
ACGGCCCTTTTAAATTAAAGCTTGGTACATAAATTGATCATATTTTCTCCATGTGTCTTTATGTACAGCTTTTATTGCTCTTAATGAGTCATTGTGTACAAGTAGCTGTGAGTAAATAACAGAATGTAAATATCTTTAGGTATAAGTTTAGATTGAGAAATCTTACGTTTTTCATCATCTTTTATTTTTGATTTTACAGACTAGCTACTTGGTGAATGGGACAAAAACATTATGTACATGGAGCCTGACTGAAAGCTATTGTTACTTTGAGTACCAGATTGGTAATGGGGCATTTGTTGACATAACTGTTAGTCAACATATGATGATGAAGTGATTAAAACAAAATATGTAGATTGAAATGAAGTTCCACGTTACTAAGGCGTAAAAAAATAGGGTTTGTTTCCGGTTACCCGACCAACCCATCTTTTACCTGCTGACTCATAAGTTTTTATGGCATCCAAATCTTAGTGCTATATTGTAATTTTCACAACAGTGTTGCCAATGAATTAAAAAAAAAACGTAAAAGAAAAAAATCCCTACCTACCGACCCATATGTTTTTGGCATGTAACTGGAAACAAACCTTTTTTTTTGTTTAGGCCTAAACCAAATTGATGTGAGTTTTGACTCAACTCAGATACATACTCATATTTGAATTGAAGCTGAGTATTTGTCCCTTTTTACTACAAAAGTATTAACACTATGCTAATTTATTTCTAAAATTGTCCAACCAAATAGACCTAGTCCACTTTTTATCTCAAAGGGTTTTCATCCAATGGTTGCCAAACATGAATGCCAAGTTCAAACAACTTCAAACCTCATTGCCAAATGTGGTATAATTATAACACCATTATAAATCTTCTCATAATTTATGCACTGTTTTCTGTAATATATAAACATTGGTATAGGAAAATGAAACTTTCAATGAGTGTATTTAATGCAATGTGTAAGTAAGGCATAGATTTTCCAGCATATATCCAGTGGAGCAGCGTTATCAGTAGACAAATAACACAGAGAGAATGCTGTCAAAGAGCAGGACTACATTAATGAAAGTAATTCTGAATCAACCATTGTCAGTTTTAAGGGACTTCAAACAACAGCTAAAATAACCAGTCATTCAACTAAGTCCAATTTTCAGAAAGAAAACTTTAAAAAGGTTCTGTTGTGTCTATTTATAGGTACTAACAACAAAATTTGCTAGGCATTTAGAATATAAGCGCTCAAATGACATGGATTGTAGCATTTAACCAAGATGGTAAGCCAAGACTGGTTCTAGACTGTCGGCACATTAATTTCGAACCGATGAAATACAGATGTTGTTTTGAAAACCACTTAATAGCTGGTCAATTGTTCAAAACAGGAGACTATTTATTTTCATTTGATATTAGGAGTGCATATCATCACATTATGATTTTTCCCGGCCATCGAACATACCTTGGGTTTGCTTGGCAGTTCGGTAAAGAAAAAAGGTATTTCGTATTTGAGGTTTTATCATTTGGTCTGTCAACTGCAGGTTACATTTTCACAAAGCTAATGAAGGTCACTGCTGCTAAATGGAGAGACGTGGTTTTAGGATTATTTTATTCCTTGACAATGGCCTTAGTGGCGATAGCACTTTGCAAAAAAGTTTGTTTTGTAGCAATTTCGTTGAAAGTGATTTAAAAAAGTTTGGTTTTTTGATTGCAACAGAAAAGTGCCACTGGTAGCCAACGTCAAATATAACATGGTTAGGCTATGCTTGGGACATGATAAATGGAAGTATAAAAGTTACCGATGATAGAGTCGAACGTGCGCTGCGTATACTATCAACATTAGTTAGAATATTACAAACGCACAGATGCTGATATCTGTGTGAAAGATTGTATGCATTGTGGGTCAGTTGATATTGATGCAATTTGTATTTGGTCCAATTGTAAGGCTTAGATCTAGAGCAATGTATGAGTGCATTAATGGTAGAGCAAGCTAGAATGCTCCCGTGATGGTCAGTGACCGAGCTTTACAAGAGCTGTTGTTCTGGTTAGATAACCTTAAGTGTATGAATATGCGCAGTTTTGCAGAGATTTTTGGCACTAGAGACGCTATGGTATTTGACATGTCCAATAAGCATGCCAACATCTTTGTGGACGCAAGTGGATCTGGATTCCGTGGTTATATAGATGGCATGGCTGACAGCGAAGTTTCGGGTATTTGGTCTGAGTGCGAAAGTCATGCTAGTTCTACTTGGCGTGAGCTAGAAGCAGCTCGTCGTACAATTCTGACATCAGCAAAGAGCCTACAGAGGCATATCGTTATGTTGCATACAGATAATAAAAATGTATGTTCTATTGTAAATATAGGTAGCAAGCAACCGAGTTTGCAAGAGTACGCACTAAAGATTCACGAGAAGTGTAAATCGCATGACATAAAGTTAGTGCCTCTGTGGATTCCTAGATCCAATAACGTTAGTGCAGATTTTCTCAGTAGGTGCTATGACAGCGACGACTGGTCGATTGTAGATTGGATTTTTAAACATTTAAATCAAATTTGGGCATTTACACGTACGATCGTTTTGCTCAAGATTATAACACAAAATGTGTCAAATTCAATTCAAGATATTGGTGTCCAGACACCAGCGGTATAGATGCCTTTGATCAAGACTGGTCAAACAAAAACAATTGGTTGGTGCTGCCACCAAGATTGATCTCAAAGTGCATCGCCAAAATCAAACACGGAAATTGTTCGGGAACATTAATTATTCCAGCCTGACGATCGTCGCCTTACTGGCCTTTATTATTCAATAGCATGTCTGACAGTGCAACTATCATAAAAGATTTATTTCGTTTGGGCCCTGCTCATTGACCAGAAGGGGAAAGGGTAGAAATGGTATATTTGATGGGAGACCCTTAAAATTCAGTATGTGGGCGATCAGATTTTGGTATAGCTGTATGTATAATGGTTATATGTTATTTATGCAGGTTTGAAGCTACGGCAGACGATAGACAATGTAACAACAATATTCATGATCCAGATCTGAAGTCTTTGGTTGATAGTATGACATATCACCTTACTGGCTCCAGAAGTGACAATACAAACATGAAATATTTCGCCTATTATAAGAAGTCGGAGAAATTCATTACTTCGAAAGGTCAGTCGGCAGCACCAGCTTCCCCAATTTGCTTGGCTTTATTCATTACTGACTTAATTAACCGTAAGTGTTCTCAGTGTTATTTCATCGCATGTTTATGTGATTAAGTGGGCACATCGATTGAAGAATCTATCGGATCCAACGGACAACACATTTGTGAAGAACTTACTTGATTCGGCAAAATGAAGCTTAGCTAAACCTGTGAAGAAAAAGGAGCCAGTGATTTCCGAATTGTTGATTGAATTATGTAACAAATATATCAATTGTGTTGATGTTTTGATTGTTAGAGACCTGTGTATGATTGTCATAGCTTTCGTCGCATTTTTAAGATTCGATGAAATAAGAAACTTATGATGTAATGATATAAAATTTTTTGCTGACCATTTTTCGTTAAAAATAAGCAAAAGCAAAGCTGACCAATAGCGTCGAGGAAGAGAGCTTGTAATTTCTAAAGGAGATTCAGTTGCTTGTCCGTATGATATGCTTAAGAGATACTTAAAACTTAGCGGTCAGTCCACGGAGCTTAATGCGTTTTTATTTAGACCATGTTTTAGATCCAAGCATATTTCGAAATTAGTTTATGTAAATAAACCACTAAGTTATACGCGAGCCAGAGAGACCTTGATTTCACGACTATGAGAACTCGCTGGAAATCAAAATTTTGGATTGCATTCACTACGAGCAGGGGGCGCAACTGCTGCAGCAAATGCTAGCGTAAGTGATAGGTGTTTAAAAAGACACGGACGCTAGAAGACAGATCTGAGTAAGGACGGTTACATTGATGACTCGTTAGACAAGGCTCGATGTATCTAAGTATTTAGGTCTTTAATTATCATTTTTGTTTGTTTAATTTTTAAATAAGAAAATAATTGTATAGCATAAGAGTTTGCAATTTTAGTTATTTAAAATGCTAGTGTACATTGCATTACGTATTTCACCAGCCCGTTATTTTGATAATTGTCTACATAATCCTCCTGGTCATGCTTTAACATGTTTGTTATTTATTGGAGTATAGTGAAGACTATTAATTTCACGCGTTACGTAGTACAGCGTGAAATATTTGTCTACACGGTATGTATTCACTACAGTGATTGATGAGATTTGCACGGGATTTGAAGGTTGTGCTGATAGTTGAGGTATTGGTCATTCTACCAGATGAATTTGTTACGCTAACACGTCAAAATTCAGTTATATACAGATGTAAAGATATATATAATTACATATTCTTTAATGTATCTTTGTCTTTAAAACATAGTGTTTAGAGATTGTGCAAAAATTTAAATTTCTCAATAGGAGAAGAGGCATTGTTTGCTGAAAACAATTTATGCATCTTATGCTATCTTTAGATAGGGTTAATTTGAACAACGAAAATTATAAATATATTTTATGATAATACATTATAATGTCCAGATGAAATATATATCTATGAACTGGAAATAGCTAAGTACTGTGCTATATTGTAGAGTAGATTACATGTCAAAAATGAGGTCCAACATGCCGCGTCAGACACTTGGCAAATGGATACAGTTTTCCAGAGCATAGTAAAAAAATAGATACATATATGGCTGACCTCTGGTTTTTACTGGGCGCATTCTGACACTACTGACTTTTGAAAATTTGTCTTAATTGTATCAAATTGTATCAAATATTTGTTAAGCCTTCAGTTGCTAAAAAAAACTAACCACTATCTGCCCATTCAACAAAGAGGAAGCATAAAAACATGTGTGGTATTCATCAAGCATTCTCAAGCTTCAAGTAAACAAATCTTCTGAATAGAGCAGAACTTTAAAATTGAATGCCCTGTATTTCAACCTTACAATTTAACTGGTCTAGTTTCCTTTTTATTTCAAATCCAAGATTATTTTTGTAAAAGTGACCAGATTTTGAAATTGTTAATTTAGTCATTTGATTGATTTATTGTATATAATGTTCATGTATATTTCAAATGACATTTCATCATAAATACCATTATATTATGTCAGTTCAGACACAGATCAGACCCTCACAATTTTCAAATACAACTTGATAATATATTCACATATATGGGGACTAAATATTAAGGTAAATAGACTAAATCTGCAAGTTTGAAAAAAGTAAGAGCAATATCGTCTTTCTTGATTAATTAACAATCAAAATGTTGAAGTTGTTGACAGTTTTTGTTACTTAGGTATTAACATACATTATACTGGATCTATGACACATGCTGCAATAGCTCTACATGATCAAGATTTAAAAACCTACAACCAACTATTTTCTATATTTCTAGTTGAATTTGAAAATGAAATTGTCTTCATTTGATTCATTAATTGTACCTATTTAACTATAAAGCGTAAAATTTTAGGGTCAAATTTGCTTTTCAAATAGATTAATGATTTGAAAACTATCAAAGGTACCAACATGAAACTTGGAATACTTGATAATCATGTCAGGATGCAGTTGTAAGACAAAGGGCATTATTCTGAAAGCTATATTTATGAGTTATGCTCCCTTTTAGCTTAGAATCTTGGTCAAAATTGCTTTTTAAATCTGATGGTTTAAAAACTATCAAAGGTTTCAACATGAAACTTGGATTGCATGATAATCATGAAAAGGCACATTTGTAAGACAATCCGCATTACCTTGAAAGCAATATTTTTGGAGTCATGCCCTTTTTAAAATTTGGATTTTGGTAAAAAGTGTTTATTTTATAGAATAATTTGAAAACTATCAAAGGTATCAACATGAAACTTAGCATACTTGATAATCATGTCAACATGCAATTGTACGATAAAGGGCATTGTTCTGAAAGTTATGCTCCTTTTTACCTTAGAATTTTGGTTACAATTATACCTTATCGTGTTCAAACTCTAAATCTCAAATGTGAGATGTAAAACAGATGAGGGTTGGCACCACTCTGCATAGCTCTGGTTACTAGATTGTATTTGCTATCAATGAAATCACACCAGAAATCTTCAAAAGGCAGTGCAAAAATATAGTTACCATTTTCTAGTTTTGATATTAAAAATGGTGCACTATTTGCATGAAACTAATACCAACATAAAGGCTGTATACATTGAATTGTTAATGAAACTTTGGGGAAAAAGATCAGTATCAAGTAGTAGTGACCACTTACATTATGTCAACCTCCTTATAACGGCCCCATACTTTAGGGCCGATTTTCTCCTATTTCAACTTGATAATATAACTACCTCGATATTAAATTGTAACAATTTTGTTTTGTCTCAAAATATTCTTATTATCAAGGTTTTACTGTATTAATTAGACCTGTTGTAATTTCAAAATGGTGTAAGAAGAGCATAATCATTTTCAGCTTTGATTGATTGATTGATTGATTGATTGGTGTTTAACGGTGCTTTTAACACTAACTTGGCTATATCGCACCTACAGCAGAATTTGTTAATTAATTAATTAATTATGTTAATTATATTTTACGGTACAGATTAATTGCCTTTAAAAACTGAATAATAAGCATAGATGGAGTGTTAGTGGACAGGTCCTTGAGTGAACTTGCGTTGAAATACTGGTTCCAGGTTAGGGCATATTCATGGCAGTCTAGAAGAAAATGTTTTACAGTGAAAGGTTCATTGCATGGTATGCAATATGGTTGATCTTCTCGGTTAAGTTTGTATGAATGTGTAATTCGAGTGTGACCGATATGGCACCATGTAATAACAACTTGGTCGCGGAGAGTTAAAAGAGGGAAAGATCTTGATAACTGGATATGAGAAAGATGGCATGGAGTTTGCTATTTGTCTTTTCATCCCATTGAGATTGTCATTTGGATTTGATAAGTAATTTACTAGATGGCTGAAAATCGCTGTTGGGTAACAGTGATTGCAACTGGTTGAATATTAAGAGCTTCTTTTGCCAAAGTATCAACTGTTTCATTTCCTTGAATACCTATGTGGCTAGGTATTCAGCAAAATTTTGCACATTTTGATTGTAAAATATCACGTAAGCGAATGAGTAAATGTTGAATCAAGACATTATTGGTTTTGCGATTTTTAATTGCTTGAAGAACAGAAAGAGAATCTGAGAAAATTAGAAATTTGTCTGCACTGTGTTGAGAAATGTATGATAATGCCAAGTCGATGGCTTTTGTTTCTGCTGTAAAAATTGATGCCTTCTCTGGGAGGCCCAGCCGAGAAATAAAGTTGTGAGCGAAAGCAGCACTCATTTTCAGCTAAAGAAACCATAGTAACAAAGAGTGAGATAGTGAAGAAAGAAATTCAAATTTTATTCTTACAGCAGTTTCACCAGTAACTTGGAAGTTTAAATAATGAAGAAAGCCACAACTATATTTGACCAGGGACTCTACAAACTAGTATGTAACATAAAGTCAATGATTTGGCTGAAATAACATGTCATGTTATGTCATTCACATTAACCCATTCTTGGCTTCTCACCACAGATGATATGCCAGAATGTATTTTGTGCAATGCACCACATTCTACCATTTATGCCATAAAACACCATTAAATATTAAAGTTTCTGCACACTACTTTTTTTACTTTACATATCTTCATTTAACACCAAGAGTCAAAATGTCTGTTATGGCAGGTGAGATGATATGTTGGTGCAGTGGCGTAGCAAACCCTCAATTTATGGGTTTCATAATTGTGCAATGGGGGGAGGGGTCCGGGGAAAATTTTGAAGAACAATGCATTCTGGTGCATTCTGAGTGCTCTAAGGTACTTTAAGTAGTACTAAAAAATCAACATTTTTTGTCAGAATCATGTGGATTCAGCCATGAACTTGAATATGTGGTGTATATTACTACATTAACTTAATATTTTATGAATACAGTCAAACTTGTAAACAAAGGCCACCCTTGGGATAGACAAAATGTGGCTTTTATTGACAGATTGGCCTTTATTCTGAGGTTAGTTTGCTCCAATAATCAGAAATGTTTTTCAAAGAATGGCCTTTATTCACAAGTTGGTCTTTTTTCAGAGGTGGTCACAAGCACAGATTTTACTGTACATACTCCAATTGTAAAATTGAGTGGTATAAAATGTAGATACTGATGACTAGAAAAAATCAAGTCTGGTCATAACTGAATGCCAATATGTATATACAATAAGTGGTGGTATAACAGGATTGGCATAAATCTCAATAGATACTAACACTAAATTTGATATGATCCATTCATCAATTGTCAGTATATATCTATATAAACCTGTCAATTTTGTTTTTAATTAGTTACAACTGATTTTGCAGAAATCAGCAATACACATAAAAAATATTCAATCAATTTTGTTGGTATATTTGTCCAACAGACTTGCTAATACATCTCAAAATCACCTTTTTTATTGATAATACTCCAGATAAAATTTCTTTTATTTAAACTTTTTTCTGCAATTGTACATTTGTTACAATGTCTTGTATGGATATATATACTAATTAGTTAATCATCCCGAATATAATGTATGTACATAGGATAATCACTCCCGGGCTGCAAAGGGGCTTGGGCACAAAGTGGCTTATTTTTAAATTCCATTTCCCAAGACATTTCTTATGTATTTATTAAAGTATTTTTTTAATATAAGCATACAAATTATTTGTATTTCATTACACAGATTTAGAAAATCATAAAGGAATATTCATTGTTTGCCAGTCTGTCTGCCCTGTAGATAGGCTCTAAGGCTATTTTCATGATAACATCCCTAATATATTTTACTCTGGCAACTTTGAACCTTAACACACATCATGGAAGCCAATATTCAAATCTGCATCATTATATAGCTATTGATACTACACAACTACATGTCTAAATCACAATTTTTACAACATCAAACCTCCCAGGGGCATCAGGATAAGCCATTCATTCCCCCATTATGGGGAAGGATCCATGAACATTACACAGAAACTCCATTTTTTGTTTTCTTCCTAAGGGCATGTATAAAACAGCTACTGTGTCTGTAAATAAACTTACTTATCAGTTGTTAGGGTATCATTCAGTAGTAAGTACAGTCAAACCTGAGAACAAATGCCATCCTTGGGAAAGACAGGTGACCTTCATTTAGGTCAGTTTGTTCTAAATAATTTTGATTTTTAAAAGAATGGCCTTTACTCACAAGGTGGTCTTTATTTGGAGATGGTACAAACACATGCTAGACTGTATATACATTAGTATATGTGTAAGCCCATAATTTCGGGGTTTGGCAATGGCAAATGAAACACAAAAGAACTGAACTGGAATGGTTCATAGCCCCGGAGAAGGCATTTCTACACCTGTAGGACTTGATTTCTGAGGAATCAATGAGTTTCGGCGCAGCTGTTCCACACAAAGATGTGAATAAATACACATTGCTATTTTGTTGTGTGTCAAGGTGGTTGGCTAAGAGGCATATAGGGGAAAAAGAATACAATTATTATATGATAATGGTATTTTCAAAGGCATAGGTGCTGTTTTGCTATATGAGGTCTTAGTTAGGTGTACAAGTTTAACATCTTCAGCTGTTCTCATTTGACAGTTGAGTTCTTAGTTGGATAAATGTGATTTTTAGTACAAGTGCTTTTGTCTTATTCTAAATTTAAAAAAAAATAGATATTAAAAAATTTTATCATGGCAAACAAGTTGTTGGCATTCACTTTCATAAAAATTATCATATTTATATTAGAATGTCCTTGGTTGGAGTAAATTTGCCAGTCGGTCTGAGTCCCCAGTTAAGGGTGTTCTGTCAAAATTTAAAAAAATAAAATACTAACTTTTAAAACCCAAAACTATGTTACATTCCATGATTCTGTGTATATTTTCAAACATTTATGTTAGCAAATGGTGTCCTCAGTTGCATGCAAATGTCCTATGAATCACATGATCACTACAGTAGTACCTTTTACTATTTAATGTAAGCATGAATGTGAATCAAACCAAATTTTCCAGCAAAGAACATCACACAGCATTTAGAAATTACGATTTTACACAAACATGAAAGAGATTAATGTTGTTGTGATGATCATAGCATTTTATCAACCACACATCCTTTTTGGACCTCACACTGAGAAATGCTGGCATATCAGCAATAATAGTCTGTGTGGATTTATCATTGATACATGTTAGTCAACACTTGTAGAGCTATTAAATTAAGTTCAATAAGTTTATTAATTCAAGCATAAGGAGGATTGGAATAACATTTAGGTCTGTGGAAAGAAATTTCATTTGATTTTTTTTCAAGATTTAAGTTTTATAGGAAGTGACAGCTATTTAGATTAAGCATGAAGAAATTTACAAGATAAAAAGTTATTCACTGCTGGTGTAAACTGTAGGGTACCATGATGAAGTCAGTTAAAAGAGAAATGTGGTAAACTATGCTTACACTTTCTATAAGAGATGTAATATGCACTGCCATAAGGGCAACCAATGATCAAAATATTGCCATAAGGCAAATCAAAAGATTATATCAAAAACATACAGACTAATTTTGTTTGTCGTAATTATTATAGGAAAAATATTACATGACAAAAGCAAGTCGTTGCATATTGTATGTATAGTTCAACTTGCTAAAGCTAAATTATTACATTTATTGGAGAAAAAAACAAATTAAAAGCAAACCATTGCAGTACACACATATTACAGTTTACCATGTTTAAGCTTATTAATCATTCACTGAGAAAAATTATGGAATACAGCAAGCTGGTCATTGCATAATGCACTTATAGATTAACTTGCAAAAGTTTTATTAAGACATTTAATTTGTAAAAAGTCATGGGCTAAAAGACATTGTATAATGTGTGTATAATTATTTGCTAAAATCAGGTGGTTAATTTTACTAATGTAGAACTTAAGATCAAACAACACTGCCTATCTGGAGAATATCCAACAGAATATCAACAAAACCATGACAGAGATATCTGTTCAAAGTAAAAGAATACACTTTCTATAACAGATGTAATATGCACTGCCATAAGGGCAACCAATGATCAAAATATTGCCATAAGGCAAATCAAAAGATTATATCAAAAACATACAGACTAATTTTGTTTGTCGTAATTATTATAGGAAAAATATTACATGACAAAAGCAAGTCGTTGCATATTGTATGTATAGTTCAACTTGCTAAAGCTAAATTATTACATTTATTGGAGAAAAAAACAAATTAAAAGCAAACCATTGCAGTACACACATATTACAGTTTACCATGTTTAAGCTTATTAATCATTCACTGAGAAAAATTACGGAATACAGCAAGCTGGTCATTGCATAATGCACTTATAGATTAACTTGCAAAAGTTTTATTAAGACATTTAATTTGTAAAAAGTCATGGGCTAAAAGACATTGTATAATGTGTGTATAATTATTTGCTAAAATCAGTTGGTTAATTTTACTAATGTAGAACTTAAGATCAAACAACACTGCCTATCTGGAGAATATCCAACAGAATATCAACAAAACCATGACAGAGATATCTGTTCAAAGTAAAAGAATACACTTTCTATAACAGATGTAATATGCACTGCCATAAGGGCAACCAATGATCAAAATATTGCCATAAGGCAAATCAAAAGATTATATCAAAAACATACAGACTAATTTAGTTTGTCGTAATTATTATAGGAAAAATATTACATGACAAAAGCAAGTCGTTGCATATTGTATGTATAGTTCAACTTGCTAAAGCTAAATTATTACATTTATTGGAGAAAAAAACAAATTAAAAGCAAACCATTGCAGTACACACATATTACAGTTTACCATGTTTAAGCTTATTAATCATTCACTGAGAAAAATTACGGAATACAGCAAGCTGGTCATTGCATAATGCACTTATAGATTAACTTGCAAAAGTTTTATTAAGACATTTAATTTGTAAAAAGTCATGGGCTAAAAGACATTGTATAATGTGTGTATAATTATTTGCTAAAATCAGTTGGTTAATTTTACTAATGTAGAACTTAAGATCAAACAACACTGCCTATCTGGAGAATATCCAACAGAATATCAACAAAACCATGACAGAGATATCTGTTCAAAGTAAAAGAATGAACAATGTTGTAAACATTGTGGAATAATAAAGAACTGATATGGAGAATGTGAAATGAAAGAGGAATAAGAATGAATATTTTGGTAGTCATTCTGATGGAGATTGAGGAAGATACGAAAGAACCATTAACAAGCTACAGTGGCTCTAACATACCAAGTAAAGAAATTAACAATATCAAGGACAGCAATCACAAGGTGTAAGACAAGGATTCATCCCATGTTTGATGAAGTCCATAGACATTTTGGATTTTTAATTCCTATTATAGCAGTCCTATTACACTTGTACAAAAAATTAAAGCAAAAATATAAGTATAAGACACTTTTTGCCCAAAGGTAACATAACATTTTGGTTTCATAATATGTAAATTTAATTATTTGTTCCTTACAGTAAACAAGCACAAAATTCCAAAAGCAATTGAAACAGTAGACGAATTTGGTACATTTTTTGGTCCGAAACTAAATAAGAATAAAACAGAGAGCCTTCTAACTGGCAAGTCAAGACATAAAAATACAACATACTCTATGGGATAACATTTAGTAAATATGTAAAAGCTTCAGGGATATATTTTGGCACTGATTCTACAGAATGCGAGAAACTTAACTGTAGTGATAAAATAGAAAACTGTAGAAACTTAATCAACAACTGGAATAATAGATACTTAACTTAATATGGAAAATTAACTGTTATCAAAACTTTCATATTACCAAAGCTAGCTTATTTAGTGCAGTCAATATCAACTCCAAAACATGTGATAAATGAAATTAACTCAATGCTTTATAAATTCTTATGGAGTAACAAAAGAGAGAAAATCCAAGGTCAATTCTAATTTCAAATATAACTAACGGAGGATTAGACAAGCCTGATTTTGCAACTTACATAAACACATTAAAAATGAAATGGATTAAAACATTATGTGAAGATGAGGATTCTAATTGGAAAGTTACTCCTCAACTCTTTTTTGATCAGTTTGGCCAAAATCAACTCATTTTTAAAATGAATATCGACTCACTAAAATCTCTCCCATATCCTACAAGAAATTTACTAATTTTTCAACGTGAAATTTTAGAAAATTACATTGAATTATGTAATACAAACAAAATTGAGAACCCACCAGCATCATTCTATGACATTTGAAAGCAACTCATATGGGGCAACAGATTCATAAGATATCATGGAAAATGTCTTATTTATAAAAAATGGATAAACTCTGGAATACTATTTATAAATGACATCATAAAAGACAGTAAAATAAATCAAAATGAAGTTTTATGTGCATTAAAAGATAAATCTAATTGGCTCTCTGAATATTCAAAATTAAAAAAATCTGTCCTGTCAACTTGGAAAAATTTAATGGAATTAGATAATTCAATAAAATCAGTTGTTAAAACTAACTTGAATATGGCTCTAAAATCTGAATGAACTTAGTAACCGAAACATAAAAAACATGTTTATATTGAAATATTCAGGAAAACCTTATATCCACTCACAATTGGAGAAATAAATCAAGAAACAAATTAACTGGAATGCAGTACATTAATTTCTGAATACACTGATAGATTAAGTTAAACAATTTAAATTCAAATTTATCCATAATATTACAGCAACAAATGAAAATATTTACAATTGGAAACTATGCGACACCCCACTCGGTAATTTTCATCAAAGCCTAGATGGTATTGATCATTTCCTCTTTAGATGTCCATACATTACTCCAATACGGACTACAATTAATCAAATTTACAGAAAGCTTGGTATATGTAAACAAACTGATATACTAGAATATACTATTGCTGAACTAAAAAGGTATGAAGATATCAATATTATTTTAAGTCACATTACATACATAATTTATAAATCATATATGATAAGAGATAGACGAAGAAAATACATAAATATTATAAAAATGATATATACAGATTTATTAACAATCAGACATTACTTCTTAAATAAACAAGAAAAACATTATTTTCTCAACGAATTCACTTCACCCATTCAAGAAATTGATAAATACTGATAAATAATTGTATTTTCTAATTCCATATCAACCACAAAATGTTTTTTACATAAAATGTTCATCTTGTTTCATGTTGTATGAAAATAATTGTTTGTATGTATATACCATGTTTGTTTACACAGATAATAAACAATGTGAAAAAAAAATTTAATTGTATTGTCTGATTTATTTAGTACTTGGTGTGAATTTAGAGTTTTAGATTAGATAAATCCCTTTTGATGTTTTTATTTACTTCCTACTTAAGTGTTACCTTCTTGTTTGTAGTACTGAGGACCTAGAATTCACTCTTAATGATGTCAGGAAATTGCGAATAAAATGTAAAGACTTCAATCATATAAGACATTACCTTGAAAATAATAGGCTTCCTCAACATAAGGAATTTGAGTATCTGTTGTAACAAACAATCAGTATGAACTGTCTACAGAGGGGCTACTGTTACATGAACATACTGCGAGGACAAAAAACTTGACCAATTGGATCCAAATTGGAAAATCGTGCAGTAATGTGTACCGATGTCCCTGAGGAAAAATGTTCTAGAGGCTTGTCTAGATTGTCAGGCAGGTGATGGTTGTTTTGGTGTCCAGCATACTTTTGCAACAATAAAACAAAGTACTTTTGGCCGAAAATATGGAGAGTATGTGAAAATTTGTGACAAATGCCACCGTTCAGAAGTTGTTTCCAACACGCATTGAAATCCTTTTAACCTTTGCCTGTAGAGGATAGATTTGAAAGAATCCATATGGATTTACTGTGTTCACTACCAAAAACAAAGATGGATATCAGTACATACTCTTAGTTATTGACTCCTTTTCAAAATGATCAGAAGGTTATACTCTCAGGACACCAGAAGCAAGGAAGTAGCAGATGTGCATTACAATGAGTTCTTTACAAGGCATGAAGCAACAAGGAAAATTGTATCTGATCATGGTAAGAATTTCCTAAGCAATTTGACTGGTTGTGTGAACAAAGTCCCTACATGCATTCAGAATGAATCTTTTTACTGAACTGATTTATTTCCCTCTGTTTTCTTTTATTGCATTAAGTATGGATGGCAGAGGGTCCATACATAAACAATGGCTTGACAAATTCACTCTTTTGCTCGTAATTACGAGTAGAAATTGACTCAGGACAAGTTGAAATTGCTGTAGAACTAGCTTGTTGTTAATCAATGTAGACTAGGAAATCACTCTATGATAAGCCTCTAAACAAACGAATAAACATGTGTACTTGTGATCAAAGTTGCTCTCTCTCTATATATGTATGTAGAAACATAACATGGTGTCAGAAGTGGTTGGAATTAATTGACATTTGCATTAATTTATAAAAAAAATGGCAACAAATCTTCGACAACCAGAAAAACTTAATTTTGAAGGAAATCTTAAAGAAAACCTTAGACGTTTCAAGCAACAATTTGATTTATATATGACCGCCACAGGACTCAGTGGAAAAGATGATGCTATAAAGAGTTCGACTCTTTTAACTATCATTGGTTCAGAGGCTCTTGAAATCTACAACATTTAATTGGATTAATGATGGAGATAATGTGAAAGTGGCTGAAATATTGAATCAATTTGAACAATACTGCAATCCACGGAAAAATGTTCCTTTCGAAAGACACATATTCAATAAAAGGAAGCAGGGAGCTACCGAAAGTATTGACGCATATGTAACAGAAGTGAGGATTTTATCCAGTTTGTGTGAATTCGGGGAGTTATGGGATTCGTTGATTCGAGACAGAATTGTCTGTGGAGTAAATAGAGCATCAGTCCGATTGAGGATTTTGTGGGAAACAGATTTGTCCCTGCAAAAGGCTATTGACATATGTAGAGCCTTAGAACTGTTGGAAAAACAAGTGAAACAAATCACTGGTGAACTCGCCGAAGCTACAGTACATGCTATGAATTGCCGAGGTGTCAAGCGTCAACAGAAAAGCATCAAAACAAATGCTGAAACTGCAAATGCACAGAATGTGTGTGAAACCATGACAAAATGAAATGTCCTGCATTTGGAAAAACCTGTCACAAGTGCAAAAGATTAAATCACTTCGCTAAGTTTTGTTGGAGCAAGAAACACTCAAAGGTCAGAACACTTGACGGAGACTCAAGTGATGAAGACATAGATTTAGTGGGACAATTATGCGACGATGTGAATTATGTCGGAAATGACTGGTCAATATTGGGAAAAATTGGAAATGCAGAAATTCCAGTTCTCGTTGACACAGGAGCAAAGTGTAAGCTTCAATGTAATCAGGAACTGTTGGCTACTAAAGGACTTACACTGAAATTGCATAGTGGGCATGCCATTGTTCCTGTTGGAACTGTCAAATTGAAGTGTGAAATTAAAGGCAAACAACACCACATAGATTTCAATGTGATCAAACAGAAGGCAAAAACAATTCTTGGAGCAAGAATGAGTGAAAAAATTGGTCTTGTGCCAAATATGTTTGCCGTAGAGCCCTGTGTTACTACAGACAATTTGAAGAGTAAGGTTAATTTGACTGAACAATATAAAGATGTATTTGAAGGAATTGGATGTTTACATGGTATACATAAAATACATCAGTACAAAACGATACAGCCAGTTGTACACCCACCAAGAAAAATTCCAATAAAACTCAAAGAAAAAGTCAAAGAGGAGTTAAATCGTATGGAACGAGAGAAAATAATCGTCCGCAAAACAGAACCAACTGACTGGGTTAGCAGCTTGGTGACGGTACTGAAACCAGGTGGTGCAGTGAGAGTCTGTTTAGACCCTAGAGACCTAAATATGGCAATTAAACGTCAGCACTATCCTTTGAAAACTGTTTATGGCAAACATGCCAGGTGCCAGATATTTTTCAAAGTTAGACACAACATTGTCGTTTTAGCAGATTGTGCTCAATGATGAAAGTTCCAAATTGTGTACCTTCAATACACCATTTGGTCGATATAGATACTTAGATTACCCTATGGTGTCCATTCTGTGCAGTGATGCAGTGTGCAATGACAAAAATGGTGGAGGGAATTGAAGGAGTCGAGGTGATAATTGATGACATATTAGTATGTTGAACGACGGTCGAGGAACATGATTCACGACTGTGGTGCTACAGAGAGCGCAACACTACAATTTGAAATTGAATAAAAGCAAATGTTTATTCAGGCAAACGGAGGTCCCATATGTTGGTCATTTGTTGACAGATCAGGGTGTCAAACCTGATAGGAACAAAGTGAAAGCCGTAGAGCTGATGTTGCCTCCAACGAACAAACAGGAGCTGATGACGTTCCTGGGATTCATACAATACCCGGCAAAGTTTTTACCAAACTTGTCAGATAAATCTGAGAAGCTACAGTGTCTGTTGAAAAAAGATGTATGCTTTGAATGAGGTCCAGAAAAGCAAGCCTCTTTTGAAGAGCTGTAAAGGTTAGTCACAAATGCACCAGTGTTGAGGTACTTTGATGTGAAGAAACAAGTTACGTTAACTGTTGACAGTAGTTCAAAAGCTGTTGGTGCAGCTCTGGTTCAGGAAGGACAACCAGTAGCGTATGCTTTACATGCACTGATGCAAATGCAACAGAAGTATTCGCAAACTGAAACAGAAAAACACTGGCAATACTATTTGCAGTTCGGAAATTCAGACAATACATTTATGGACAATCTGTTATAGTACAGTCTGATCATAAGCCACTAAAACTATTTTCAAAAGAAACTTGCATGAAAATCCATTATGACTTCAAAGGATGCATCATGAACTGTAGGAATACGATCTGAAAGTAGTGTTCAAGCCTGGAAAAACAATGTTCTTGGCAGACACATTGTCAAAGAATTATTTGACTGAGACTACACAATCATTGTGTATGGACGAATACAAGATTGCTAGCTTAAAACAGTATGTGTCAATGTCCAATTGGCAATGTGAAGAAATCAAAGCCGTATCTGAAAATGATACTGAAATGAAACTACTGAGGGAAATGGTGCAAAATGGATGGCCAGAAACTCGCAGTGAGGTACCACTGGTCATCAAACCACACTGGACAATGCGAGATGAATTGTCAGTCATAGACAATGTTATCATGAAAGGTCACAAAATTGTAATTCCATATGCTTTAAGAAGCAAAATGTTAAATATTCTTCATGAGTCACATCTCAGAATAGTGAAAACAAAAGCACAAGCCAGAGAGTGTATGTTTTGGCCTTCGATGAATAGTGCTATTGAAAAGAAAATTTCCAAGTGTGAAATTTGTGCAAAAAATCAACAAGAAAATCATAGAGAACCTTTGATACCAGTTGAAGTTCCTGACAGGCCATACTGTAAAATATGTGTGGAATTATTTGAACTGAAAGGCAAACAGTATTTGTTATCAGTTGATTACTTTTCTAAATGGCCGGAAATATCCCGTTTGGATAACATGACAAGTACAAGTGTCATAGCTTTCCTGAAAACACACATGTATAAATACGGTATTCCAGATTTTGTAATCAGTGACAATGCAAGACAGTTAACAAGTTCAGAATTTGAAAAATTTGCAAAAGACTATGGATTCAAACACATAACCTCTAGTCCATACCATTATCAGTCACATGGACAGACAGAACGTACAGTGAGGACAATGAAAGGGTTTTTAAAGAAAGCCAAAGATCCAAACCTGGCTCTCTTAAATTACAGAAACACACCGTTCGAGAGTGTTGGACTTTCCCCCGCACAATTGCTGATGGGAAGACAGTTACGAACAAAAATACCAGTTGCTACTGAGCTCTTAAAACCAAACATGCCACATGAAAACAAAATAAAATCAAAACTGGAAGCAAAGCAGCGTACCTCCAAAATACAGTTTGAAAAACATGCTGGAAAGCAGCTCAAACAACTTAAATCGGGAGATAACGTAATGTACAGATGCAACCATGAATGGCACAATGGAATTATTGACAAGAAACATTCTACTCCAAGGTCTTACATCGTAAAATCACCGGAAGGCAAATACTATAAACGAAATCATAGGCAGATTAGGCCAACATAAATGTAACACCGCTGCCTGATACATTATTACAGGATCAGGTACAAACCAAACAGCCTAAAAGTCCTATACATTCACCACCTGATGCGGATAGTCACCATCAGTCGCAACAACAACAGCGACAACCTGCTGCTGAAACTGTCAACCCATATACAAGTCGCTATGGTCGAATGGTTAAACCAACGGATAGATACAAGCCAGAGTGATTTTCATTCAAGTTGGAATTAACTATCTTGGCATAGATGTGTTAAAAGAAATAAGTGTTGATGTATCTAAAAATTCAAGATTCTGGATTTAAACAAGTGTTTTTCTAGGAAATCATGAATTAATTTCTCACAGAATTTTCATATTCTGATCTCTGTTTTGTTTATTTATGTAGAAACATAACAAGCTAAGTTTTTTTCACAACTGAGACACTTCTTGATCTTTGTGGAAGTTTAAAATAAACACCTTATAATTAAAATATGAAAGTGCAATTGTCTACACAAGAATTTGCCTAAAAAATATAAAAAGGGCCACTAACTCAGTAAAAAAAAACATCAACATGAATTATCTCCCCTTTACACACAACTAGACATCAATAGCTATCATCTGTGAAAGTTTGAAGAAAATAGGTCATGTAATGTAGGAGGAGTTGTCCGCACAACGAAAACGGATGGACGGACATACGGACAGATGAGCATGAATCACAGAAATGATCATTGATGGGTGCCCCCGCACACATTAACAAGCTTTGCTCTGATTCAAATTTCAAACCAGAAAATGGGGTGGAACTCATCAATATAAATTATTACAACAAAAATTGGGAAAGGGACAGTGACTTTAAAATAATTTTTTCAGGGCGGGGCATACTTTTGTACATATCCCTTTGTCTAGTTGAAAATGCAGAACAAGAGTATTATGATCCACTAGAACAGGACACTGCATGCCTGGACTCAACAAAAAGAAGTGATAAAATGGCTGTCTTCCTGGGCCCTACAGATCACTAAAATGATCAGTGGTTACATGAATGAGGCCTAAAAAATTAAAAGGTTTGTTTCCGGTTACCTTGACAGACCCAATATTTCACCTGCTGACTCAAGTTTTTATGGCATTCTAATTGTATTTTAGGAGAAATACTGGGGCTATAGAATCTATTCAGCCTACTTCACCATTACAGATTCCTGAGCAGGTTGCAGGACTGAGTACTGAGGGGAACATTGGATCTGCAATTTACAACACATTAGGAAGCAGTCCTGATGATTTTGATTTATCCTCATTAGGACATAAAAGTAAAAACACTAGGATAAAAGAGATTGTACTTAGAGACGAATGGTGGATAAATTAAAGATGACAAGTCAGTTTAATAAACAGAAAAAAGGTAGATTTTTAATTATGACAGGGACATATATAGGATCTCACAACTTAATTGCTGTATTAAGAAACTATGTGGAAAATAAAGATACAGTGATAACAGAAAATAATTTAAAACAATATGTGCCACTTAAATATATGTGGCAATATGATTTATATCATGAGATTGGATTTGATGGTTATGCACCATGGTTTACGGCATCAAAAGTACAATTAGAAGATGGAAAGACGTATAACCAGTACATATATGAACATAATTTAAATCAACATTATTCCTATTTATCTTACTGACAAAAAGGAGAAATTGAGATGGCTTTACTATTTAGTTACATTATGTTTCTTGATAGTAAAACATTGAATTGGGGACATTATGATACATTAACTACTAGTCAACAAGCTATGTTTTTGTTAAGTACTATTATGCCATAATTAAACATAAAAAAATAATGAAATAGGTTGAGTTAGATTAAAAACAGGGAATCATATATATGAACAAGTCAATCACAAACAAAAAGAAAATGACGTTTAAAATTTTGAACATGTTTTTTCTCCAACTTCTGAAAATTACTTATCATCAAGCAGTTTCTTTAAAGATTAACTTCCCTTCATCACGAGGACCAATTACTGGAAATTCAATAACACTCTTCTTAATGATTTAGAATACATCAAGCTAATGAATAATACATTAAATACATTTTCCAGAAAGCGTGAAAATATAACAAAACAAACCACATGGGAAATTTGTAAAATTGAAATTTGTGACACTACTACTACAAATTGCATACAAAAATCGAAAAGCAAAAAAGGAAGAATAATATTATTAGAAAAGGAGCACTCTGAACTTCATGAAATTGACCCAAAATCAGATTATGTGAAGAACAGCATTCATAATATCGAAATTGAATTGCAAACTTATTGTAACAAAAAGGCCAAAGATGCTCTAATAAGATCAAAAGTATTCCAACTCGAGCAATTTGAAAATAATACTAAATATTTTTAAGCCTCGAAAAATCGAAACAAACTAAAAAAAACATTAAGTATTTTAAAAGTGGGAGATCAAATTATAACCGACAGGAAATTAATTTCACTATTATCACTATTATATAAAAAGGGGATCCCCATGAAAATGGCGGCCAATCACACTACTCAATAATGACTGCAAAATATTAACTAATGTCTTGTCAAACAGGATACAAAATGTTATAAATAAAATTGTAAATGTTGATCAACAAGGATATATAAAAAATCGATTTATAGGATACAATATAAGACAAATACAGGACGTAATTGATATTACCGATGAACAGAGATTAAACGGTGCAACTTTATTCTTAGACTTTAAAAAGGCATTTGACATTGTCGAGTGGAATTTTATTATCAATGTTCTAAAATATTTTGGTTTTCAAGAAATGTTTATAAATTGGATTAAGACACTTTATTCAAATATAAAAGCATGCATCCTAAATAATGGACATCAATCTCAATTCTTAAACCCACAACGTGGTATAAAACAAATATGATCTATTCTGCCTCCTCTCTCCTCTTTTGGGTCTCATTAAAATGTGCCAGGAAGAATGTTAACAACAAGAAGCAACATGAAGCCTTAATTTTAATTTTAACAATAATTTTGCTAAAATTAATATCTATAACAATAAAGAATTACATTGTCACATTAATAATATTGTACAGAAAAAACGTTTTAAAGTCCTAAATAAAGACGTTTAAAAGCAAATTTAAAGAAAATCCCAAATAAAAGTGTTTAAAAATGAATAAATATGTTTAAAAATGATAATTTCATGAGAAGTCCTAAATAAAAAAGTTTAAAAGAAAATGTAAACAAAAGTCCTGAATACAAAATGTAAAAAAGCAAATTTTAAACAAAAGTTCTAAATAAAAACATTTGAAAGCAAATTTTAAACAAAAGTCCTAAATAAAAAAAGTTAAAAAGCATGTTTTAATGAAAAGTCCTAAACAAAAATGTTTAAAAGCAAATTTTTAAAAAAAGTCCTAAAAACTGTTTAAAAGCAAATCTTAATGAAAAGCAAGGTTACTTACAGGTTTTTAAGCCATGCCAGAGGTCTACCTTGCTTTTCTAAAAAAAAAACGTTTAAAAGCAAATTTCAATGAAAAGACAAGGTTACTTACAGGTGTTTAAGCCATGCCAGAGGTCTACCTTGCTTTTCTAAAAAAAAATGTTTAAAAGCAACTTTTAATGAAAAGACAAGGTTACTTACAGGTTTTTAAGCCATGCCAGAGGTCTACCTTGCTTTTCTAAAAAAAAACTTTTAAAAAGCAAATTTTAAAAAAAGTCCAAAATAAAAACGTTTAAAGACAAATTTGAAAAAAGTCCTAATTAAAATGTTTAAAAGCGAATTTTAAACAAAACTCCTAGATAAAAACGTTAAAAAAGCATATTTTAATGGAATATCCTAAATAAAAACGTTTAAAAGCAAAATTCAAAGAAAAATCCTAAACAAAAGCGTTTAAAAGCAATTTTTAAAGAAATTTCCTAAAAAACTGTTTAAAGCAAATTTTAATGAAAAACAAGGTTACTTACAGGTTTTTAAGCCATGCCAGAGGTCTACCTTGCTTTTCTAAAAAAAAACTTTTAAAAAGCAAATTTTAAAAAAAGTCCAAAATAAAAACGTTTAAAGACAAATTTGAAAAAAGTCCTAATTAAAATGTTTAAAAGCGAATTTTAAACAAAACTCCTAGATAAAAACGTTAAAAAAGCATATTTTAATGGAATATCCTAAATAAAAACGTTTAAAAGCAAAATTCAAAGAAAAATCCTAAACAAAAGCGTTTAAAAGCAATTTTTAAAGAAATTTCCTAAAAAACTGTTTAAAGCAAATTTTAATGAAAAACAAGGTTACTTACAGGTGTTTAAGCCATGCCAGAGGTCTACCTTGCTTTTCTAAAAAAAAACTTTTAAAAAGCAAATTTTAAAAAAAGTCCAAAATAAAAACGTTTAAAAACAAATTTGAAAAAAGTCCTAAATAAAAATGTTTAAAAGCAAATTTTAAACAAAAGTCCTATATAAAAACGTTTAAAAGCGAATTTTAAACAAAAGTCCTTAATATAAAATGTTTAAGAAGCATATTTTAATGAAAAATCTTAAATGTGTAAAAAGTTTAAAAGCAAAATTTAAATGTAAGCTGGGACCAATTGGTTATAAATCAAATCTTTTATTAAAATGCACATAAAAAACTTTAATTCATCATATCAAAGATTAATTTAAGCTACATCATTGTTAAAATTAAGGCTTCATGTCGCTTCTTTTAGGTAACATTCTTCTAGAGTAAAGACCACCTTGTGAATAAATCAGTTTTAATAATAAGGTGGTCTCATTATCAAATTAAGTCTTAACTGAATTATTGAGAGCCAGTTTGAAAACTATAACTATCACTGAAGGTGATTTAATACCCCCCGCAGAGCCCCATTATTTTAAAGGCTTAATAACTTAAAACAAGACATTTAGGACAAAGGCACACAAGATTTTGGCGAGACTACAAATAAAAAAGGGGCATAACTATGTAAAAATAAAACTTTTCTTTTTAAATATGTGCAAGAAGACCTAATGCCTAATGTACTTGTAAGGTTTTAAATACATCCTACAAGCAATTTAGAAGAAGAAGTGAACACAAGATTTTGTCTATAGACAAATAAAAAAGGGGTGTAACTCCGTGAAAATAAATCCAAATATTTTGTCTTTACAATATGTGCAAAT
Organism: Lutraria rhynchaena; assembly: GCA_008271625.1. NCBI lineage: Eukaryota > Metazoa > Mollusca > Bivalvia > Venerida > Mactridae > Lutraria > Lutraria rhynchaena. The sequence goes on along the minus strand of VIBL01000001.1, from coordinate 8,797,922 downwards.
AGACCTAATACCTAATGCATTGGTAAAGTTTAATCTAAATCCAACAAGTCCTTTCAGAGAAGAAGCGCACACAAGATTTTATCTACGGAAAATAAAAAAATGGGGCATAACTCTGTGAAAATAAATCCAAACATTCTTCTTTTACAATATGAGCAAGTAGACCTAATGCCTAATGTGTTGGTAAAGTTTAATTAAAATCCAACCAGCTGTTTCAAAGAAGAAGCGCACACAAGATTTTGTCTATACACAAAAAAGAGACAATAATAAAGCCAAATATTTTTCTTTTAAAATATGCGCAAGTAGACCTAATGCCTAATGTGTTGGTAAAGTTTAATCAAAATCCAACCGGCTGTTTCAAAGAAGAAGCGCACACAAGATTTTGTCTATACACAAATAAAAAAGAGACATAATAATAAAGCCAAATATTTTTCTTTTAAAATATGCCCAGGAAGACCTAATGCCAAATGTTTTTGTAAAGTTTGATAACATCCAACTGGCCGTTTCAGAGAATAAGCATGCACAAGATTTTGTATATAGACAAATAGAAAAATAAAAAATATATAATAAGTGGTCATAGTAACAAGGTGGTCATAATATTGAGGTGGCTCCTATTTGAGGATGTGTTGGTAAAGTTTCATACCAATCCAACTAACCATTTCAGAGAAGAAGCAAACACAAGATTTTGTTTACAGAAAATAAAAAAGGGGCACAACTCCGTGAAAATAAAGCCAAATATTTTTTTAAAATATGTGCAAGAAGACCTAATGCCCAATGTACTTGTAAAGTTAGATTAACATCCAACAAGCCGTTTCAGAGAAGAAGCATGTACAAGATTTTGTACATAGACTAAGAGAAAAATAAAAATATATAATATCTATACATATTTCTAAAATTGCTTTCTATCAGTACTTTAAGTACTTTGATTAAAGGGAAGTAACAATGAGGCCCCAAACAAAAGTTCATATAACAAAGGTATAAATAGCTTCGTTCTTATCTGTCACAGTGACTTGATATCAATGACTCAATATCCAATTGTTTCAATATAATTATGCATAAAGGAAATACAGTACAACCTCTCCAAAGCAACACCCTTCGGGCAACACAAAATTATGTTGTTGTTGAGAGGTTAAATTAATAGTTAAATCATACACTGAGAAACACTCAAGCTGTTATTGAAGGGAGGTTGTTGTTCAAGAGAGGGCTGCCCTTGAGAGTTTGCACTGTACTGCTGAAAACTTATAAACATTCTTAGTGTACTTATATAAATTCCATCACAATATGGGAATACATACAGAATTTAGAATACTGCCAGAACAGTTGAACAATCAAATCTTTTAAAAACCCTACAGGATGACATTTTATTCATGTTTTACACTGTATATTTGACCAATATGTTGTTATGTTCTTTTTATTTCAGAAGTTTGAGCATTGTTGTTAACATTCATTAGTTGTAGAATCTGGTTTACACTACAGGGACAAAGTTTGTCAACACAGAGGAACTGATTTAGAAATTCTTGTAAAATATTATATTATATTTCTATTTGTCTATAAATTTGTCAATAAAATTATGTTTAAACATATTTTTCTATTTTAAAATCTTATTTTTTTTATATAATTTTGTTTAGCCCATGAGCCACCGCCTTCTAGGTCATTTTTTCTGACGGGACATATTCATGTATTTATGAACTAATAAAATGAAAAATGACCTAGGGCATGTCATGACCAGCCGATTGATCAGGACGGGCCTTCCTGACCTCCTGTTTAGCCCAAATTAAGGTCAAAGTGGTGTGTTGTAGGGAAGGACAAAGAATTACGACCATACTCTGGTCAAACTCAACCACTAGGATCCTCTCATCAGGCGACACGGGTTGCAGCCCACGGCAAACAGGCAGGCACAGTGGGGGAGTCTTACCCCTCTGTAGTGCGACAGCTGGGGAATTCTAACCCCCACCCAGCTGGGGCAATTTTGTTGTACGGACAAATAAAAAAGGGGGCATAACTCCATGCAAATAAATCTATATGTTTTTTTTTGTAAAATATGTGTAAGAAGACCTAATGTCTAATGTACTGGTAAAGTTTTATAAACATCCAATAAGCCATTTTGGAGACAAAAAAAAGGAGCATAACTCCATGAGAATATATCCAAATAATTAATAGTTTCATTCTTATCTGTGGAGTAAAACAATAGTAAGCAGAGGGGCCTCTGATTATTCTTCTGCTGTGTATAGTTTCATTAAGCAGAAAAATGAAACTAGGCATAAAAGATTTATTTTTATTCTGGTAATTGTTCGGCTCAGAATAAAAACAAATTTTACATGGCAATGATTTGGTATTGTATCAAAAGGTTTAACTTGATTTCAGCACAGCATAAATATCTAGAAAAGACACACATTTAATGACAATGATAGTATGCATGCTGCCATTGAAACTGCATCTAGACATCTGTCTGTGTAAACTACACCACGGAAGGCAGCAATGATCAGGGCCTCACATTCAAAACATCCATACATTGTACATGAGATGTCACTTGATTTTTTTTTTTTTTTTTTGAAAAACTCTGACCATGATAATGACAGACAGAAAGTGTACATTAGTGAAATAAGGAGCTTTTCTCCTATAAAGTTGTTGATGAACAGTTGCACTACTGATACAGTTTTGTTGAAATGTTTGTGTAAAACAATCACACTTCTATCAAGATGCTGTAAAAGCTCTGAACATAATAAGCTCACAAGAGAATGTTGGTTGATGAAAAAAAAGTTTGCCTGATTTATTATACTATACAGAAATTTTTCTGGAACTGGGAATGAAATATGTCTGAATTTGGGGTTAAAGTGTGTCCTTTGTTCACAGGTTTGACTGTACCTAATACACTCTAATAAAAGCTCCCATGGAGGTAAAAATTCACAAAGAAATTCGATGAGTGATTTATTGTTGAATTACATTTGAATACATTGAAGATGTTTAAAGGATTTGGAAAGCCACCATGGTGAGTCAATATTCACCTGATATTTTCAAAAACAGACAGTGGTGTTAATTAGAGGTGGGGCATTTAATAGGTATTATTCAGAATGCACATTAAAGGCAGTTCTTTTTGTAGACAGTTTGTTCAGAATAAAATAAAAACAGAGACTTGCTAATCCTACATCATTGATAGCTCATATCCATTTGTCCTGAAATTAAGATATGAAACAAGGAGATAAACCCATAGACTTTGATAGCCATACATTGCACTGGTCAAAGGTTGTCATAGGTATTAATAAATCTTTGGGAAAGACAAAATGTGGCCTTTATTCGGAGGTCTGTTCGGTCTAAATAATTGATGACGGTTTTTCAAAGAATGGCTTATTAAGAGGGTGGCCTTTATTCGGGGTGACTTTAAACACCAGTCTTTGCAAAAGTGGAAAAAAAGCGCTGGACATCCGGTCAGGCACCAGAAATATTTCCCCGGACCGAATCAATTTTGGCCAGACCGAAAAATATTAGCAGTTAACAATAAAAATCAAAGGTTTTAACTTCAGTTGCCTTACGTTTTTTCTGGGTAGGGCACCCCTATAGTACCTCAAGAATGCAGACATTTTGCAAAAGATTAAGAAAATGATGTTTCCTCAAGTAAACAAAGTTTGTTTATCTGGCAGAAAGGGAACTTATTTTGAGCCTATTTTACGAAAATTTTATTGGTAGCCTTTTTTTGCTTGATGTTTTCAGTACCCTCGATTTCAAAATACTTTTTCTTGAGGAAGGTTATTTGCTTGAATTAAACAGGTTTTGAAGAACAAACAGCCTTATATAAGTTCTAAGTAACATTTTTTATAAAAAAAACATTTAAAAAAAAAACAGCCATTCACTTATTTCTTATTTAATTATGAAAAGTTCCTCTGAATGTAAGAACCAGAACACTTTTAATTGCTAAAGCAGACAGCTTTTTTCCTTCTGCAAAATTTTCAAAAATGTAGATGGATCAGTTTTGCAGTTATGCCTCGATATGCTCCTGATGGCATGCTTGAAATAGATTTGAATCTAAATGAGGTAAATATGTAAAGTAGAAGCAAAGTTTCAAATACTGTGGTATCATTTATTTTCACAATTATTGGGCACAATTTTTATGGTGTTCACTAAAATGGTTATTTCGTGGGGACATAAATTTGTGGATTTTGATTTTTTGAAAAAAAAAAAGTATTTTGCCCCATCTTTTTCCATCATTTTTTTCTATAAGATAACCTGGTTAATGAAGAAAAAGTACAGGTAACTGGCCCTCACATGTAAAAAGGGGACCCCATCAAAAGCTATTCAACCTGCGACAGATAATTTTTGATACTAGCTCGTTTGTAACCCTCACCTCTGGGGTATTCCTATATGGGCGCACATTCACTATCTTTAACAATAATCTATAGTGTGTTGTAGCTATTTTTTATATAAAAAAAATTAAAACAATCTTGTAAGGGTAGGCTATTTTACTATTTTAGTGAATGTTTATATGTCTAATTTTTTAACTTGTTCTGATATTATTACACTATTTCACTAATACTTAGTTAAAAAAGGGTTTCTAATTTTTTTTATTTAACATTTAACTACAGTATTTTTTATTTACTCTATTCAGATGGGATTAATAGCTTCTTTTCTTTCATAGCTATTTTAGTATTTAAAATTAAAATTCGGCGACTAATTTTTTGTTTTTCTATTTTGTCAGGTCAGATGTAAGAGTATATCATGTAATTGTTGCGACAGTATATTAACTATCAGCCTGATATTCATTTAACTTGGGTATAATGTAAATAAAGATTAATTTTTGCCCAGTTGAATACCATAATAAATAAGTACTTCCGATATGTGGTTTGCAATTTCTTTTACAACATATATAAGAGAATGCAAACTCTTGAGTGATTCTGATGTAACGTTTGCTTCATCTAGAAATCAGAAACACTTGTTTTGTGAATGCCACATTTATATGAGTTTGATGAAGACTTTGATACATACCGGAGAGTATGATGGTTTCAAAAATAACCCCCAGAATCAAAATTGTAATCACTTAATAATATGTATCTAAAAAAAGAGATTACGTATTATACAGGACTGATAGTTATAAAATTGTTATTCACCCACTGTGTAGTAATTAAAACAATGGTTAAAATAGTAGAAGACAAAAATAATATCTTTGGGGTGAACTTGCACAAAAGGCTAACTTTTTAGGGCCATAAAATTAACTAATAAAAAGGGACAAAAATGTGATAAGTAAACTTATAATGTACAAACTATTTTACAGCTAAAATACTTTCTACGCAGAGGGATGAAACTTTTTTTACAAGGAGAATAGTCCCTTACATATCCTTAATACTTAAGACTTATCTTTGATCAGTGACGCTGTTGAATCAGGCAAAGGCAACTAATAATGAATAATAATATTGGTGTTTACAGGGTTTGAAGGTTTTAAAGGGAAAATTATCATCAATATACTGATGGTCTAATAATGACTTTCACACTTTGACCATCCAATCAGACTTTGGGGATTTTAATATAAAGGGCCAGTCATTGAATATTGTGATCCAAAGTGAGGCCTGGAAGCACAATCAGGGCTCAGTCCTTAATATGTCCAGTTGTAAAAGTGCTGAATGTTGGAAAAAAGGGATTTATTTTGGTTTACTTTCATTATCTGTCATTAAATTATTTCTTCAATCGTGTGTTCATTCACAAAATGGAAAAAATAAAATTTTATATCACAGGTTTTAAAATTTGTACGAATTTGAAATTAAAAAACATTATTTATTAGAGTGTTGTACATAAAATTATATATTTAAGTTATTTTATTTTTTCATGCTTATATTTTACAGGGCTCACAATAGTTGGGCTACTTATGCACACATGTCTGGACCTGGTGCAAAGATGGAGCAAAATTATATGGGGCCATTTGTGTTCACACCTTACTACATTATTTCTGTTAGTTTTACATCCCTATACTTCTGTCTATTTAATGTGATATGTAAATCATCATCAGTTATCATTGAACATAAACTGAGACATGTTTCTTAGTTAAATTTGATGAACATACTTTTCAAAACTGATGTCTTACTTAAACAATAACAGATCATAGGAGCTGGTTATTTTCTAATTTTGAAACATAATGGAAGTTCTGTAGCAGCACAGTTAAGTTGCACTATTTTGGATTTCGCCAAATTTCGGATTGTTGACAGATATCTCAGCATTTATATTCATGGGGAATTTGATTTTATCTATCAGCCAACCAACAAAATCCACAAAGTTAAATCCCCAATGGACCTTAGTGAAACCACAGTATATATAATTGTGATAAGTGACTTTTTTTTCAAAAATGATATTTTTGCATTAAATGATTCGAAATGATGCCATACATATCCTAAATAAGTATTTAAGTGATAGTTCAATTAAACTCTACTTTTAAAGAAAATGTCAAATTGTAATATTTACCTTGTTTATTTTGGTGCAGTAAGTAATTACATGCACTTATCTACTTACTGTACCAATGATTTTCCCATAAATACATTTAATGCATTGGGCAAGAACAAAACATAAATGGCTTTGAAGGTATTGATATCGGGATGTTAAAATTATTTCTACAACGTTACGCTGATGACATAGTTATATTTGCTGATTCTAGCAAAGAACTTCAGAAAGGTTTAAATATTTTCAGCAGCAATTGTAACAGATGGAAAGTACTAGTAAATATAAAAAAACTAAGGTAATGATTTTAAAAAAAGGCTCTTCGAATAATCAAAACTACAATTTTATTTATGATGGAAAAACTCTCAAATTAGTTGTGAAATTCACATATCTGGGTATAGTTTTTGCTATGAATGGGTCATTTACAAAAACCTTCAAAACTTTTAGCGATCAAGCTATGAAAGCAGTGTACAAAGTGTAATGTTACTTGTCAAAATTTACTGAACTTTCTGTCAGTCATAAACTAGAGCTATTTGACAAATTAGTTTATCCAATTCTAAATTACGGTGCAGAAATTTGGGGATTTTTAGACGCCAAAATAATAAAAAAAATTCATCTGAAATTCTGTAAACAACTCTTAGGATGTAGAACACAAACACAAAACAATTTCATATATGGTGAATTGGGAAGGTTGCCCATGAAATTTAATAGAATAACACAAGTAATTTGATACAGGTTAAAAATTGTCAATAATTCAAATAATAAGAACAGAAAATGTGTATATGATATGATGATTTTAACTTACATCCTGATAAAATTAATTGGGTACCTAATGTTAAACAAATACTAGAAACGTTAGGTTTTAATGATGCATGGTTATTTCAAGGTGTCGGAAATGTACCACAATTCCTAATTATCTTTAAATCATTAAGGACAGCTTGGAATGAAGAACTAAATGACTCTTCAAAGGCATGCACTTATAAGCTTTTTTCAAACTTCGAGTTCAAAACTTATTTAGACTGTATTAAAGTTAAAAAATATTGAATAGCTTTATGTAGATTAAGAACTTCAAGTCATCAATTAGAAATCGAATTAGGTAGATGGACAAGCCAGTTAAAACACCATGATAAGAAAGAAAATGTCAATTATGTAATACCCTAGAAGACGAATTTCATTTCATATTAGAATGTCCCCTTTATTTTGATATTAGAAAAGAACATATTTATTATCAAACAATACTATTTGAAAAGACCTAATACCTTAAAATTTACTGAACTTATGTCTTCTCAAGACCGAAGAATTATATTAAACCTATCCAATTATATTTACAAAAGCTTAAAACGTAGAGATAACAAATATTATGTCAAATAACACCTTCTCCCTACCGTATGTAACTCAATATTTTGTGCTATTAAATAATAATACTCATGTATAATATAATATATGATACTATGACATAATTACAACATATGTTTCAATCCAGTTTAATAATGATTACATGTATTAGCAAAGAAATGTATTTGATATAGCTTGATAATTTGATTGTTAATTTAATTATGTTTTTTTTGTAATATGTGAAATATTGAACATGTTGTCTGATTTTCTTAATAAAGTCTTTAAAAAAAAATCTATGCACACATCCACTTATTGCACCGAAGTTTTTTTGGCAACCAGTTGGTGCAATAGAGTAATATGTGTATTGTTGAAGAACAATGGATGACATCAAAGTAGTAAGGATAACATCATCATAGTCACTTGTGACAACAGTCTAAAGATCATGATCTATTTGACCTTGGTCTTCACTTAATGCTGCATGAACAGCAGTTTATTTTATTTACAGAATGATTTGAAGCAATACTTTGCATAAAATTCACAAAACTGGTCAGCTCTATTTTTATTATGAACGTGCCTCAGTTAAAATTTGGCCATTAAGGTTGTCATTAGCTTTTTTCAAGGAATGACCTTGACATTTTGAATGGGCCCACCAAGGGTCATAAGAAAAAGATGTGTTGAATGCCTGACATAAATCAAAGAGTGACCTTGGCCTTTGAGATATGTATGCAGGTCTAGTGCATGACACACAGTCTCATCATGGTGAATGATGGTGAAGATTAAGTGAAGTTATCTTAAAATCCATTCATGCATGAAGAAGTTATGGTCCGGACAAATATATAATAAAACCTGCCAATGTTGACCCTTTAAACCCTGTGTGAATTTGACAATAAAGATATGGATCTGGGTCTTGCTCATGAAACACCATCTCATCAAGGAGAACAATTATGCCATGTTGTTTTAAAACCCATCAATGCTAAAAGAAGTTACAGTCCGGACAAGGTAAAACATACTAATTTTTGCCCTTTAAACCCCGAATGTGACCTTGACCTTTGTGATATGGACCTAGGTCTTGTGCATGACACTCAGTCTAATCATGGTGAACAATTGTACCTAGTCATTTTAAAATTCATAGCTGCATAGGGAAGTTATGGTCCACAAAAATTTGGACAGACTAGCACATGGATGCACACACGGATGGACACACTTACACAGAACCGCCATTTTGACAACTACTTTGAGCTCACTGCAAGTGGGCTTAACAAAAATTGAACAATATCCATTTTATCTTCAGCAGAATATTTAAAGAATATTAAAAAATGTTACGTATTGCAACATCCTGGATTACACAAATGTTCCTCACATTATAACTAACTGGGCGTACAGTTGCTATTTTTTAATATCCTAAAATATTCTATGTGAGTTCTTCAACAAAATGAATAAATTTGCTAATGCAAAACCACTATCAGTTCCCTTATTCAATTCTTTCACCAAGAATGTTTTCAATAACAAGTTACCTTATACCATTCTTGCACTAAAAATATTCAGCTTCACATTTGGTTATGTGCAAATGTATCAAATATCTTAGCTATTGGAGGTAAATTCCTTTTTCATTATTCTCTTACATTAAAATATGGTATAAAAAGTAAACAGTATTTTAGTCAAAGAATAGCCTATTTAACAATTACAGATGTCTTGCACTAAGATGCTGATATAAGAAAAATAACCAAATAAGCAATAAAAATATGTGATAACAACCAAAATCAGTACAGGTAAGCAGGGTCTGCATTAGATGAAAAAGTAAAATAGCATTGATGCTATATGAAAGGGTATAATCTAGTTAACAGCGAAATAACCCATTTAAAATTTTAGCAGGACTGATTAAGGTCAAGGTCAGTTCAAGGTTGGATGATATGGGTGGATTGGAAATGGTCCAAGGCAACAACTGTAATAAGTATCAAAGCATTCTAGTAAGCAGTGTTGGTGCTTGACAAAATGGTAGAATCTTGTTAACCAAGAGATAACAACAATTTAAAACTTAAGTCCAATCATATCAATGTCAGTTTAATAGTGTTTTATGGTGTATCAATAACTAATGGTCATGTAGCACGCATTTAAATAAAAGGGAAAGCAACAAGGATGTAAAATGATAATATATTAATAAGAATGAAGAACTGTTGTGATAAGATATATGTGTAGACTAATCTTTATACTGTATTATACATAGCATATAAGCGTAAAAATGTATATATAGTTAAAAGGAAGTGTATAAAGAGGTATCACATCACTATATAGTCTGATTTCCTTTATGTAATTAATGATTGTTTCAGGCCCAACACAAAATTCAAGATGGATTTGAGTAATTCAGATTTTGTGTACCTGTTGCAGCCCTATTACCCCCCCCCCCCCGGGGCATGACTATCCTGAAGAGGGTACCATTCAGGAGATTGTTTACCTCCATTTTATAAGAGTTTCTGTCTTAGGTGGGTTTCAGGCTGCGGGACTTTGAGGAAGGTGATATGTTGGTGAAACTGGGATGTTTGGTTATTATTATTATGTATATATATTGTATGTGGTTATTAAGTTAGTACAGTCTAACAATGATTTCTGTACTGTAGGCTGATGTGTTCCAACGAAAAGTGCTGATATCATCTATGAGTATATAGATTGTTGTATCTCTAAGAGTGACATAACTGTTATTGGATTGTACCTTTATCTTACGTAACTTTAGGCTGTACCAAATGGATGCAGGTTTAGCATCCTCGGACATATCATTATTATTTGGATGTCTTGATTGAAAAGAAAATGTAGAGTCATTAAATTATCACAGCCACTGTTTTTTCAATACCTTTGAGCCACAATTTATCAGAGAAGATAACTGAGGCAAAAGTAATATTAATGTGGTTCTCATTCCATGTTGCAGTTCCCCAAAGTACAGACAGAGTCAACAGGAACCAGTTTATAGCAATATTGACATCTCTCTGACTGCTGTCTTGTTTTATTACAGTGTTATTGATCTATCCTTAAACTTGTTTTCAGACTTAAGAGGAACCATTGAAATTAGAAAATTTATAAACTCATTCCAATCCAACTGCATGAGAGACAAACATAAACAGACCAGGCCTGCTTTGTTCCAATGTTTGTGTTTTGCTTTTACTTCATGAATAAATACCCCATCATTTTAAAAAAGTTCTGAGCAGCCAGCCAGACATATTGCACTGTACTATTTTCAAAATATATATTTCATCAAATTTATCCCATTTTTGTTGCCAAATTGTACAATTATTGTCAAAAATGATGAAGTGGGACTGTATTTTCACTATGCTAAAGTTGTACAGGTAAGATACTGTATAAAGCAAATAAAATGAAAAAAAAATCAAGTAAAAGGGAAAGAGTATGGACAGAAAGGTTCCAGGATACGGGTTCCAGCCCACGGCAAACAGGCAGGCACAGTGGGGGGGGGTCTTACCCCTCTGTAGTGCGACAGCTGGGGAATTCTAACCCCCCCCCTCCCCTCCAGCTGGGGGCCAGGACTTTTTTTATATTATATCGATGGCACAGTAAAAATATGCAAATGAAAATTGAAACATGCTCCCAAAATGGCCATTTTTTAGCATTATGCAACCTCACTTGAAAAAATATCATTTAAAATACTAAATACCCTTAATTGCAATAAGAAATGATGCATAAATTGGTACAGTTTTATACAGATTCCTGTACTTTAATTTTTGCTACTTGAATTAATAAAATCAGACAAAAATTATATATTTTATAAGTAAAATACTATCAGCAGTGGCTTTGTTTAAACACAATAAATCAAACATATACTTATTGTTATATTTCTATAATTGATACAAAATAATAGTTTATCAAGGTAAGTAAAAAAGCATTCATGTTTCAGGCTAGCCCAGGTTTTCACAAGAATGATTGCTCTTTTGCAAAAATTGAAATTCAAAATTCTTTAATTACTGTAACCATAGAAAGTTTATGTTGCAATAGTTTCATTGTTTCTCATTTTAAAGGTATAAATCCTGCATTCGCTAATGTGTATTCATGCTATGTCTAAGTAGCCTAAAATTTGTAGTGCTATGAATCAACATCATTAAAAATTACTACTTTGAAAAGGTTTATAACAGACACTACCCACAAAAAGTTATAAAATGGGAGAAAAAATCTTTTGCAATACAGTGCAACCTCTCCAGATTGGCCCTTGCTTGAGCAACAACCTCCCTTCAACAACAGCATGATTTCTTCCCACTATAATTTTAACTATTAATGTAACCTCTCAAGAGCAACAGCCTCTCAACAACAACATAATTTGTTGCTTTGGAGAGGTTGCATTGTATCATAGGATGGAAGCGGTGGATATAAAAATGATGCGTACATGTTCAGTTGAAAACTAAATTTGATTTGTGCAGGGGATACTTTAATACTTTGCAATTAACTTCAAGGAAATATGGTATCTAAAAATGTACTTTTCTGATTAAGTGACTACTATCAGCACCAATATCATGTTTCAGCCAAAAGCTTTTGTTTTGTTCAATTGCTCCTGGACCTTTCAGCCGTTCTGTATCACCTTCCTCAGGTTTTAAAAAGATACATTTTTGTAGTATTTGTATGAAAGAATGATCCTCCCAGATCAAACAGTCTATGGAATATGAGGGATAAAAGGTTTTGCAATTGAAACAGACCAATGTTTGGAAATCATGGTCCCTCATGAGAATATCAGCACATATTGGGTTGTTTTTCAGCATAGCAAGGTTGGGTGATAAAGGTGAATTTCAAGGCAACAACTCTTTATCAAAGCATTCTAGTAAGCAGTGGTGGTGCTCAAAAAGGTAAAATCTGTTAAACAAGAAATAGCCCATTTAAAACATTTCAGCTGGTAAAGGTCAAGGTTCTGTGAGATCAAGGACCAACATAAACAACAAGAGACAAAGGCAATGAGCATTCAGAAATTTAAACAGCAATGTTTCCTCAAACAGAAGACATGAGTCAACAATAAACCAGTGCTAGTGGACAAACGTCAAATCATCCTTTGAAAATGTAGTTGGAAAGTTTAAGAATGATGAAAAAGGAATTATGTATTGTGGTACTGCAACCGGAACTGTAATCATTGGCTCAATTTTTTGACATGTTTTTAGTAATGGGAGCAACATTTGAGTGGTAAAATCTTAAGTTAAGAAATTAAAGCAGATATAGAGTCACAGATTTTCAAAGAAAATGATCCAATCAGAATTATGTCAGAATTGTTCCAAAAAAAGAAGGAAGCTAATAAAGTATGAAATTTAGCATTTTTGCAGGTCAGTTGGCTGACAGATCCTCAGAAAATATCTTAAGTGCGATAAATGATGGGTATTATCATATAGGGCTGATCATAGGCATAATCCTTCAACTACATTAAAACAAGAAATCATGGTCTGGTCCCTCATGAGAATATCAGCACATATTGGGTTGTTTTTCAGCATAGCTTAAATCAAGGTTGGGTGATAAAGGTGAATTGGGAACAGTCAAGGCAACAACTCTTAAAGTATCAAAGCATTCTAGTAAGCAGTGGTGGTGCTGGACAAAAAGGTAAAATCTAGTTAAACAAGAAATAGCCCATTTAAAACATTTCAAGTCTAAATCTGGTAAAGGTCAAGGTCAAATCGAGGTGTATCAATTGAGATAACAAGGACCAACATAAACAACAAGAGACAAAGGCAATGAGCATTCAGAAATTTAAACAGCAATGTTTCCTCAAACAGAAGACATGAGTCAACAATAAGGACCAGTGCTAGTGGACAAACGTCAAATCAGGTGCGCCTCCTTTGAAAATGATTTAGTTGGAAAGTTGTAAGAATGATGGAAAAGGTCGGTTGAGGAATTATGAGTATTGTGGTACTGCAACCGGAACTGTAATCAGTTTATTGGCTCAATTTTTTGACATGTTTTTAGTAATGGGAGCAACATTTGAGTGGTAAAATAACTTAAGTTAAGAAATTAAAGCAGATATAGAGCAATTAAAACTCAAATTATTCACAGATTTTCAAAGAAAATAGATCCAATCAGAATTATGTCAGAATTGTTCCAAAAAAAGAAGGAAGCTAATCAATCAGTATGAAATTTAGCATTTGAAGTTAAAGCTAGAGGTCAGTTGGCTGACAGATCCTCAGAAAATATCTTAAGTGCGATAAATGATGGGATATTATCACACATATTAGGGCTGATCATAGGCATAATCCTTCAACTACATTAAAACAAGTACTTTAATCTACAGAACAATCTGAAAGTGCTTATGTAGTGAATCCTCCTAAAATTAATTTATCAAAGGCTTCTCACAGAAATTATAATGAATGCAATTGATGGCATAAATATGTTAGAATAAAATCAACAAGTTGATATATTGGCACAAAATCAATCAATAAATGTCAAAAATTCTAATAGAGACCAACATTTTTCTAACAGAAGAAATAACTTTCAAGGCTTTAAAATTCAGACTGTAGGTATTGTGGTCATTCACTGCATATTTGGTTGTTTCAACAATTGAATTAAATGGTAGGTTTATGATTTTTTATGTATGGTGATGTGTTCTTTACGTTATACAGTGCAACCACTCCAGAGTGGCCCTCTCTTGAGCAACAACCTCCTATGATTTCAACAACAGCATGATTTTTTTCCATTGTATGACTAAACTATTAATTTAACCTCTCAACAACGACAACATAATTTTGCGTCTCCCAAAAGGTGTTACTTTGGAGAGGTTACACTATATTTATAACTGTTGAATTGTCTAGCTTTGCACACTGTATGTTGCATGTAGAAATATACTACTATTCTAATCCATAATAATAAATCTGAACACTTAAAGGCTTCACTTAAAGGTTGAACCACTTTGATCTGTACAAAACAGTGATATATTTGAACAAGAACCTAACTGGATAAAAACAATTCTGTAGGAGTACAAATACAGTAAAACCTCACATAGCAACCACCTCAATATTAAGACCACCTTATTATAATGACCACTTATTCTTGGACTGACTATCAATAACTCCCCTATTATTTAACTTATCTTGGCACAAAATCAATCAATAAGTGTCGTAAATTCTAATAGAAACCAATATATTTTCTAACAGAAGAACTTTCAACAATATACTGTACTTCACATTCAACACCATATCAGATTCCTGACTCTGAATTTAACCATTGAGCTTCAATTGTAAATGACAATATATTAAAAGAGTACTTTACAATCATGAAATAGTTCATGTTAAAATTAAACCCAAGCACAATATAAATTAGGTAATCACAATGCTAATTTGGGTTTTACATTCAAATATTTACAAATAATTACACAACCAAAGTTTAGCAGATGTGCCAGATATTTTGGTAATTAATAAATGCATGTGTTTCAGGAATGTTGCATATATTGGATCGGGTCATTCACATATTTAAAATTTGTTGCTGCGATGGAAATTCCACCCATTTCTTTTAACAGTTTAAAAAACAGGAACGAGAAGTAAGTTGTCATGTTAAGGATGAGGATAGACAATCCTGTGCAAGAGCTCTGAACAAAGAAGCAAAGATGCTTAGAAAAGATAAAAAGTTATTTTTTAACTATTGCATATTGAATACTGTTCTTTATCCATGAGAATGGTTTAGAGAATCAAATGTAACCAGGGTTGAAACTTTTGTTTATACAGTAAAACCTCAAACAGCAATCATCTCAATATTACAATCACTTTGTTATAAAGACCACCTACTTTCCAACTGGCTTCCAATAACTCATCTATAATTCAACTTCATAATGAGACCACCTCATTATTATGACTGATTTTATCTGGTCCAAATGGTGGTCTCATATTCGAGGTTTTACTGTATATCAAAATATGATACCCAGGTCAGTGTTATCAGGGTTTGAAATTAGGCACGCATACTCGCTAATAGCTTGTAGAATTTTGGAATAGCGAATGGCAATAAAAGCTACTCGCATCTTTAAGCGAGTGTATGGTGGCTAATTGGTCAGAGGAAGAAGAGATCAAATAAAACTCCACATGGCCCAAGAAATTAATAATTTGTTAATTATAGGTTAATAAAAATTTTGTTCTAAATTTCAGCTAGAGGCTTTTCATTTTAGCCAGTAAACAAAAAAGGAACAAGCTAACTTTAACTAGTAGAAAATATCGCTAAATTCAAACCTTGCTGTTACGTCCCTACTTGCTATTCCAAAATATGTTTATCAAGCAAAAACAAAGGATGGCACCTTCTAATAAAAATCTAAAACATTGCTAAAAGAATGTTTGCTGCCTTTTTGTAATGTGTATATGTTTTACTTATAATTACATTTTTCATGATTTCTAACAAGGCCATAGTATCATATATTATGCATTAATTTCATTTTTAGTTCAAAGGAGAGACAGGAAAGTTCAAATGTGGGGTGACAAAAGAAGGAGCAGCAGAAAGTAAGAATCATTACAGTTCATGTGCCTTTTTTATGACTCAATGCAATCACATTTCTGTGAATGAGTTTACTAATTATGAGTCAGTGCAAATTAATGGAAGACATCACACTAAACTTTTTCCAGGAACAATGTGCAGCCAAACCTGTGTTTGCAGTTACCTCCACATAAAGACCACTCTGTGAATAAAAGCCGTTCTTTGAAAAAACATCACTGATTATTTAGAACAAACTGACCTCCAAATAAAGGCCATCTGTCATTGAAGGTAATATTTTATGTTTCCAAAGGGAGACCTTAGTACATACAGTTAAACCTGTGAACAAAGTTTGTGTTAAAGTATTCTTTATATGAAACTGTATTAAATGTTTTAAAATTTGTTTTAATATATTTAAAAACTATTGTATATGCATAATAATAATTACCTAATAATGTGTATTATTTGCTTGCATTTGTTATTTAAAGTTATTTATAAAAGCTAGGACATATTGTTACAGCTCTATTTTCAATGTACTGACCTGAAGAAACAACTCGCAGATAAGGTTTCATCAAAGTGAATACATAAGGTGTTACCTCAAAGTCAGAACATTGCGTTATCCACCACTAACTCAAACAATTCATGCAGAGAAGTTTGCAGTTACTTGCGGGGGACAGGGTGAGCACAAGTAGGAGATACTTAGCTCTGAGAAATGCTTCTTATCAGAAATTTGGCAGCGAAAGAGGAAAGCACAAGGACGGAAAGGACATTATTATATTATACAATATATAGTAACATCCAAGCAGACAAAACAATGCTGTGAGAACTTGCTGAAGTGGGTTGATCCTTAATGAGAACACCAACAATAGTGTATCAATGGAGATCATAAGGACCACTATCAACAACAACAGATGAAGACAATGAGCAATCAGAAATGTCAACAGCAATGTTTCATCAAACAGAAGATAACAACATGAGTCAACAACAGTGGAACAGTGTCAAGTGATCCAAGTATGAAATCAGGTGGCCTTCTTTTTAAGTTGATTTAGTTTAAAGTTGGATCCTTGTAAGAATGATCAATGCTAAAGGTTGGTTGAGAAATTACAAGTATTATGGTACTGCAACTGGAAATGCAGACAGTTAATTGGCTAAATTTTTTGGCATGTTTTAGTAATGGGAGCAGCATTAGACTAGAGCAATAACTTAAGTCAAGACATTGAGCAATTAAAAAATTATAAGCGTTGATCACAATAAACAGTGTGCACCACTACTACTTATTATTATTCACTTATGTGTTCTCTGTCTCCAATTAATATCCATATCTGATGTGCCTCCAGCTGGCAACTCAGGCGTTTGTGTGCTTCTGAACAATTTTCTATTTTTATTACATTATTTCTGGAGATGAATCGTCCATTCTTTTTTTGCCATATTACACCAAGTTGATTTCAAATACTAATAATGTATTTACGCTGATGCAAAAAGAATCCAATATTTGGCATGTCAAACTAATGCATCTGATAACTACTGCACTTTGGGGTGTTCCATAAGAATAACATACCATGATTTTTGTAAATTACATAACTTTGATGTCATACAGTAAAGAAACCTGATTGGCCCATGAGCCACCGCCTTCTGGGACACTGATATTGAGGACAAAGACATTAAAATGTATTTGATATTTAAAAAATGAAGTGTGTATAGGAGTGTAGGATTTGTGAAGACTAGAATGAGAACACAATCAGTGACCCAGGGCTTGACATGACCAGCCGATTGATCAGGACGGGTCTTCCTGACCTCCTGTTTAGCCCAAATTAAGGCCAAAGTGGTGTGTTGCAGGGGCAGAGTTTAAGCAGCCGTACCCTGGCCCTACTCAACCATCAGGATCCTGTCATCAGGCAACACAGGTTGCAGCCCACGGCAAACGGGCAGGCACAGTGGGGGTCTTACCCCTCTGTAGTGCGACAGCTGGGGAATTCTAACCCCTACCCAGCTGGGGGGAAAAGATGATATAATTGAATTCGAGTGATATAACCTAGTTTGAGTGATGATATATCTGAGTTTGAGTGATGATATATCTGAGTTTGAGTGAAATGAGCTCAAATTGATTCAACTTTGTTGAATTTTATTAAAATATTTTAAATTCAGTGAGTTCTTGAGTGGTGTATTATTTTTAAATAAGTGTGGAACTAACTGAATGAGATAAATTAGTGATTATACTTGTGTTGACTTGAGGGTGTGTAGTGTTGATTTATTGAATATTATGAAATATATTTAGAAGTGGATGGGTAAAGCAAAGTTAAAGTGGAATATGATAGATGAAGTTTGTGTTGATGTAAATTAAATGGTAATTGAGTAATTATATACTTAACATTGATACATTTATTGAATTGAATTGTTAATTCATGGATTAGGAGATTGGAATTCAGACTGACTGAACTAACTGTCTCCAATGATGACCAAACTTTTTGAATACCATGAATGAAGTATGGTGTAGTAGAAGTGACCATAGAGAAATAGACTAAGTAAATACATGAACTAATTGATTAATTAAGGAGATTAAGATTTTTATGTGAACTATTCCTGTGTGAATATTGATAGAGAAACTAATTGAATATTGAAGGAAAATTATAACAGTATTACATGTAAATTAACTTACTGTGCATATCAAGTTGATAGTGATATCAATATATGGCTTCGAAATTTGACGAAAAAGATTCCATGGAAAATGACCAACAACTGCTAAATACTTGTAAAACCCTAGGAATCAGACCAAGATTACAGATTCTATAGAAAGACCATGTGAAAAATAAAGTTTTTCACATGACCAGATATTGTTAGGGATAAGAAGAGCGCTGAAAGGGAACGCATGTGACGTGGTACATATACTTGGAACAGGAGTAGATATTTACACAGTAATGTATAAACTCGAGAGTACTTTCAGAAATATAGAAAAAAGGAAAGTTTAGTAAAGAAATTTTATTCCTGTGAAAAAAAAAGAATCTATAGCACCATATGCATCAAGGTTGGAAGACATGTTTGCCCAAGCCTTGGTGTTAGATGGGATGAAAAAAAGTGCTGATGAACAACTGAAAAGAGTCTTATATGAAGGTATAATAAAAGAAATCAAACAACAAGCTGCCTACAAGAATGATGTCTTGACTGACTATGACAAATTCAAGATTGAGCTGAGAAAAATAAAAGACAATATGGTAGAAACAAAAGCAAATACTGATGTAAAAACTTGTCACTCAGTAGTCAACACAAATAAGAAAGAAAATAGTGAGGTAAAAGAAGTACTAAAGAAATTAAATGAAAGAATTGATCAATTAGAACTGCAACAAAGCCAACAACAACATGATATTAGACAGGGGAAATGTGTAACTAATTACTATGATGTGAGTAGGTAAAAAATTAATTTACCACGATTACAAATACAGTAGATGCAATTTGTTTATTTATCAATTAAAATGTACTCACGCTCTTGTTAAAATAATCAAATAAAACTAAAAATAACAAATATTATGTTTATTTTTTGTATCTAGATATTGATAACTTTGTTATTTGAATGGTTCAGAAATTCAATAAAATTTAAATGCAGTAAATTAATTTTTTTGTTGCATTTTTTTTTCTCATTGCTTATTTATTTAGTGGTGTTTTATGGCGCATTGACAACTAATAGTCATGTAGCGCTCATCAAAATGATAAAGATGATAATGATAAGTTACCTAATAAGATAATGTAAAAATAAGATAATGTAAAAATAAGATAATGCAAACATAAGATAATGTAGAAATAAGATAATGTAAACATAAGATAATGTAAACATAAGATAATGTAAAAATAAGATAATTTAAACATAAGATAATGTAAACATAAGATAATGTAGAAATAAGATAACGTAAAAATAAGATAATGTAAACATAAGATAATGTAAAAATAAGATAATGTAAACATAAGATAATGTAAAAATGAGAATGAGATATGAATTCGTTAAAAATCAGATTGTTGGAATGATAAGGGTGTATAAAAGTTTGCAAAGTTAAAAAAAAGTGTATAAAAAATTATCACCAAACATTTCACCAGATTAGCCCATGAGCCACCGCCTTCTAGGTCATTTTTTCAAAAAAGAGAATCCTAGACAAGACATGGCAATAGTCCGACAGGACATATTCATGTATTTATGAACTAATAAAATGAAAAATGACCTAGGGCACGGCATGACCAGCCAATTGATCAGGATGGGCCTTCCTGACCTCCCGTTTAGCCCAAATTAAGGTCAAAGTGGTGTGTTGTAGGGAGGGACAAAGAATTAAAAACCATACTCTGGTCAAACTCAACCACCAGGATCCAGTCATCAGGCGATACGGGTTGCAGCACACGGCAAACAGGCAGGCACAGTGGGGGAGTCTTACCCCTCTGTAGTGCGACAGCGGGGGAATTCTAACCCTCCACCCAGCTGGGGGCCCTACGGAAAGAAGATCAGACATAGAGTGGCAATGAAGAGCAGCAGAAGGCAATAATTATTGTTCTTTTTTATAACTCATTCCAATCACATTTCTGTGAATGAATATATCAATGATGTGTCAGTTCAAATTAATGGAAGAATCACACCTTATCATTCCTTATAATGTGCACTCAAAAGAATGCAGAATGTGTTTGTCTTATGCTCAAAAAAGTCAGATGTCACAATCTCTTATCTGCTAAAATACAGATGTTGGAGCTAAGACTTGATCAGCAGGATGAAGAACAAAATGTTTAAGAAGGTACTATCATAATGGAGGATGATTATACAACTACAGCCAAAATTAAAAGTGTTATTTTTCATTGAGCTATTTAATGGTCTGATATAAATCATACAAAGAAGCATCTAGGGATGTGTCTTATGATCAATGGGAAAAAGATAAGAATTTATTGGTTGAGGTAATTCAGTGGTTACAGAAGTGTTTCAGTTACGCTGCTGCCCAAAATAAAGCAGCATAGATGTATACATATATGTAGTAACACAAATAGTACACCATGCATTTGGAGAACATGAACCATGCCAATCCTACTGAATACAGACAATAGTCTAAAGCATATGGACGGGACCTTTCTGGTGAAGAACTAAGAACAGATCTTCAAAATGTGTGCAGCATATTTATAAACAATGCTACTAAAATAACTCCAGGGGGAAATACTAGAGATGTAAAATCTTTCAATTCCATGGTATCATCCAAAGCACCACAAAGACGCCATTATTCAGCATCATCAAGTCTGAGAAGCAGAGTTGACTGTGCAGTAGTACAAAAGAAATAATGGACCTGTATATGTTACCAATAATAATAAAAGTTCTGGTGTTTTACCTGGCAATTTCTTCAAAAATACTTGTTACAAGACATGATTCCAAAAGGTTGAAATAATTCTAATACGAATGTAAACAAGAATTTAAAAAGCAGCAATTTCAGAAGAAACTGAATGAAAAGTCATTATGATCACAAACTGAAAAGATAGAAGGACCTTCATACCAGACAGATACTGCAACAACCTATGTACCAGATATTACCAAAATACATGCTGCTGTAACTGCTCCAGCTACAACACATGTCAGTGATTTACAAATGTTATAAAAAGTGTTTTGTGATATCAAGACAACAAGACAGCACTTCACCAGATTGGGAAGAAAAGAGGCTTTTGCAATTTGGAAGTTACCGAGAATCTGCCTCTATTATAGAAGGAAAAAAGGTCCTTTAAGTGACTTTCCATGTGAGCATGTGAGCAATGCACTTATTAAATGCAACAAAAGCTGCTGTTTCTAGAATAATCCACATGGTACCGCTTTTCAAAGCTATTGTCCAGGTTAAGAATCTTAATCACAGCAAAATTTGATTTCCGCCAACATGGAAGAAACATATGATGCTCATAATGTTTTCTATGATGAAGGACATTTGTAAAAAAGCTTGTATATACTTGTGATTTTTCTGTAAATCTATTTATGCAATTTAGTTGCACAGTTGAATCTACAATTTTGTGTTACAAGTATGATAAAATGATAGATGAGAAAGGAAAAAACATCAGAAGAATTAAGATTTGCAAAAGCTCTATCAAATGCTTTGGCCAAAAAAATAGCAAGAAGTGGTCAGCATTTAGACATCTAGTGGAAAGTTCAGTATGTTGTATGTTTCGATTTCAATTAAACCAGGGCTCTCTCACTTTTGGGGAACTGGGGCTGGGGCCCTGGGAGGGGGAATTTCGTGTCATTTTCAGTTCAAGGGGGAATTTCAAAAGCCTAATTAATATAACATAACTTGCTTAAAATTTTATTGAAGAAGTAAATTCAAACATGTACATTCCCTTTTCAATTGATTTCTGGTTGAATAACACATCAATCGTGGCACATTTCGCACCAATTTTATCGGCAATTTTTTTTCTGTAGCTTTTCGCATTGTGCGACATGTTTACTATTGCACTGTTTCCTGTGCCACCAAGCATGAAACCTGGATTCTTCTCCTAGAGATCGGTACCGCATGTACAAAAAGCAGAACGCTTACGCTATCTCGCTTGGCGGAGTCCATGTTTATCTAGCCATTTGCTCAACGGAAAAAATAACAAGACTACGTATGTTTTTCAAAGGTTTTTTTTTTTTTCTCAGGTGGGGGAATCTTTACCAGAAATGAGGGAAAAAAATATATTCCAGAGGTGGGGGAATGGGACAGAATTTTGGCCCTAAATTTGGGAGATCGAGAGTCCCGTCAATACACCGATAGTCATATATCATTTATTGCACATCATAGCTTAAAATTACGGTCCAATATTTGGGCTCTGTACATTGCCAGTGCCCAAATACTTGGATGTATAATTTAAGCCTAGCACTTTTATGATATATATGTCATCAATACTCATAAGTTAACCATAACAGGTAAATAGTGAAATGAAGTGAGGGGCCCTAGGAGGGGGGAATTAATAAAACAGGGGGGGGGAAATTATACCAAAAATAGGAGAAAAAAGTATATTCCAGAGGTGGGGGAATGGGGCCGAATTTTGGCCCCAAATTTGGGAGATCCGAAAAAATAACAAGACTACATATGTTTTTCAGTTTTTATTCTTTTTCTCGCTACGTGGACTCCAGGTTTATCTAACCATCGGTTTAACGGAAAAAATAACAAGACTACATTGTTTTTCACAGTTTTTATTCTTTTTCTCGCTACGTGGACTCCAGGTTTATCTAACCATCGGTTTAACGGAAAAAATAACAAGACCACATTGTTTTTCACAGTTTTTATTCTTTTTCTCACTACGTGGACTCCAGGTTTATCTAACCATTTGTTAAATGGAAAAAATAACAAGACTACGTATGTGTTTCACAGTTTTTATTTCTTTCTTAGATGGGGGAATCTTCACTAAAAATGGGGGATAGAGGTATTTTCCAGAGATGGGGGAATCGGGCGGAATTTCGGCCCCACATTCGGGAGTGTAAAACCTGGATTCCTCTCCTAAAGACCGGTACCGAATGTACAAAAAACAGAACGCTTACGCTATCTCGCTTGGCGGACTCCACGTCTATCTAGCCATTTGTTTAACGGAAAAAATAACAAGACTACATATGTTTTTTACAGTTTTTATTTTTTTCTCAGGTGGGAGGATCTTTATCAGAAATAGGAGAAAAAAGTGGGGGAATGGGACGGAATTTTGGCCAGAATTCGGGGGATTGAGAGCCCCATCAATACACCGATGATCATAATAATCAATTATTGCACATCATAGCTTAAAATTACGGTCCAATATTTGGGCTCTGTACATTGCCAGTGCCCAAATACTTGGATGTATAATTTAAGCCTAGCACTTTTATGATATATATGTCATCAATATCCATAAGTTAACCATAACAGGTAAATAGTGAAATGGTTGTCTTGCTCTTTTGGGGGATGGGGCAGGGGCCCTGGGAGGGGGGGGAATTAATAAAACATGTGGGGGGATCTTTACTAGAAACAGGAGAAAAAAGTATATTCCAGAGGTGGGGGAATGGGACGGAATTTTGGCCAGAATTCGGGAGATTGAGAGCCCCGACAATACACCGATGATCATAATAATCAATTATTGCACATCATAGCTTGAAATTACGGTCCAATATTTGGCTCTGTACATTGCCAGTGCCCAAATACTTGGATGTATAATTTAAGCCTAGCACTTTTATGATATATATGTCATCAATGTCCATAACCATAACAGGTAAATAGTGAAAGAACAATCACTCACTGTTTGGTATTATAGGAGGGGGGGAATTTTACCAAAAATAGGGGAAAAGTACATTCCAGAAGTGGGGGACTTTGGGAGATCGGAAAAAATAACAAGACTACATAATTATTTTTTCATAGTTTTTATTTATTTCCTCGCTACATGGACTCCAGGTTTGTCCAGCCATTTGTTTAACGGAAAAAATAACAAGACTACATAATTATGTTTTTCATAGTTTTTATTTATTTCCTCGCTACATGGACTCCAGGTTTGTCTAGCCATTCGTTTAACGGAAAAAATAACAAGACTGCAAATGTTTTTCACAGTTTTATTTTTTTTCTCTCTACGTGGACTCTAGGTTAATCTAGCCATTTGTTTAACGGAAAAAATGACAAGACTATTAATGTCTTTTACAGTTCTTTTCTCGCTAGGTGACTCCAGGTTTATCTAACCATTTGTTTAACAGAGAAAATAACAAGACTACGTATGTTTTCCTGCTTTTATTTTTTTCTCAGGTTGGGGAATTTTTACCAAAAATAGCGAAAAAAAGTATATTCCAGAGGTGGGGGAATCGGGAGATCGAGAGCCCTGTGTTGCACTTAGTTTTTTTTTGAAATGGTTTCTCAAGAGCATATGTAAGAATTGATACTATTTTTGTATTTTATTGTAAGGGAGGTAGGCGATAATAATGCTTTCTACCACTTCTGAATTGGGCAGCAAAAACAAAGACAGGACATTTATGATACCTTTTGAAGCTACTTATGTGAATATCATAGAAAAATCAGTAGCAATTGAATCAAATGACTTGAAGTGTTTTCAGAGATATTGGAAGGAGAATATAGATGCAAATTCTTCAAGTCTTTAAAGAAAACCAAGAAAAGATTAAGGAGACTGAAGATGAAATTGTGACCAAAGCTGTTTAAGTGATACATCTCATAATGATTCTGTATTGATTAATAGTGATGGTATATTACTATCTCAGTCTGAATAATCAGAAAATGATAATATACCATTATCAAAGTTCTCAAAACTATTAACACATAATGTACTAACATCAGATTCAGAGGTATTCTTGTTAGGTGGTGAATATAAGTTTACCTCCTTTGAAAAACAATTGTTAAATGAAAATTTCTCTGGAACCAGTTTTTCAGATTCTGATTTAGTTATCAGGAAGAACAGGAAAGTTAAACATAAAAACAAAAGGAAGAGAAAAGTGAACAACTCAACAGTAAATAATGATAAGAAAATGATCAAAGTCAGTCAATTAGAGCCCAAGTACTGTATACACAAACATGAATCAAGATGTGACAATGGGACCAGTAATTGCTGACCAAGAAGAACATTCTGGTTTAGAACAATTCTATGTTTTTGAAACTGAAATTAGTGAAGTAACTGTCAACAAAGAACTATTTGAAGACATAGATCAGGATAAGAATTTCACTGAAGATTTAGTTATATTAGAACAAGTACCTCTTGAACTCACAAACTTTGAACAAAGTGGAACATTGTGTACTGTGTTTGTTTCAACGTTCTGGGACACCTTTCAACAAAAGCACTGACTATTGCAAAATATACTCCTTTATAATTTGCGATGGCAAGTAGAAGTAGTTATTAAACTAAACCAAAGAAGAGATCCATGAGTTATGTGAAAATGATTGAATTTTTTTGGCCTGATGTGTAAAATTGGACCAAATTAGTATCATAGCAATTATGACCATGCGACCAGGACTAACAACAGTAGACTATAGAGATTTTATAACACATAGAGGACAATGAAAATCACTGTTCTGAAAGGTATCAGATAACGGACAAATCATCAAAGTGAAATTCGAAAAATAGCAGCAAGTAGTGACAAACTGATGATCAATCTCGATATATACATTATACTAATGTGCTATATATGCTCTGTCCATTGCAAAATGCGCCAAACTACCTGGAAGGAAGAGACTCCAGTCAGACAGCACGGTGTCACATTCCACACATACTAATTTCCAATATCTTTAATTGGAGAGCAGACAAGGCTAATTTGAGGAAATTTCGACAAATAAGGGGGAGTAACTCAAAGGCTATCAAACTTAGGCAAGATATCATGACAGTGTACAACCTTCCCAATTTTGACACACAATTGCACAATACAACTTGCCAATACACATTTTGACTAGGTTTCATAAAGGTAGGTAAAAAAATACTCAAGTTATAGAGCGGACATCAGAGTGGATGCTGCCTGCCTGCCACAGGTAAAGCTATAATACGTCCCATTTTTCAATTATGGGCATACAAAATTGAATTTAGAATCTGTGGAACAAAAGTATTTGTAAAAGGGGAAGTCACAGAATGAGGATGTTTCAGTTCATGCTTGCATCGAAAGGCGAAATCGCTCCATTTGCATTTACAAACTGCTCAATAGGATACTATTATTAGAACTGCCATCAAAAGAAGTAGTTAAAGAAATGGACATGCTAAGATTTTTTATTTTAAATCTTTATAAAAAATTCACTGAAGTTTTGACCTTGGCTGTTAGAAATAAGATTTGATGGATGGATAGGTCATTTTAAGTAGAGTCAAGCAACCCAAATATTGTAAAAAATCAAGTGTATTTATGATGGATCAGTGTATCATCTTGATTCAGCTAAGAGAATAAGATCACTTAAAGTATTGAATGTGGAGAATACAGTGTAAAGAGTGTAATTGTTACGTAAAAAAGCTTCAAGAATCTGATGTTTGGACAATTTTCAAAGGTTAGTCTGTGGTTTAAATTTATCAATACATATTTGGGAACTTGTTTCAAATTTCATTTTTTTTGTTCTCAATTAACACCCCTCTTTAAAAAATGTAACACTCCTGGAGCGTTTATTTGGAAATATACGGTATAACTTATACCTCTGTTGATTAGTCTGTGCTTTGCATTATTTGGTTGTTCTAAAAAATCAGTGACAGTTTTTCAAAGAATGGTCTTTATTCACAGGATGGCCTTTATTCGGAGGTGGTTGGAAACACTGGTTTTATTCATTAATTTTCAGGACAAAACTATGTCTAACTTGACAAAGTTACAGTTTTTCACAAAGACATTTTTCAATTATTCATTAATTTTCAGGACAAAACTATGTCTAACTTGACATAGTTATAGTTTTGCACAAAGATTCTTTTCAAAAATTAATTAATTTTCAGTGCTAAATGATAGCCAACTCAAAGGATTTAAAACACTAAATTAAGAGCTTCCTCACACAAAAGTTTGTATGATCAGTAATCTTAAAACACCAACCAGCACTAAATATAAAAGTTTGTATGATCAGTAATCTTAAAACACAAACCAGCACTAAATATAAAAGTTTGCATGATCAGTAATCTTAAAACACAAACCAGCACTAAATATAAAAGTTTGTATGATCAGTAATCTTAAAACACAAACCAGCACTAAATATAAAAGCTTGTATGATCAGTAATCTTAAAACACAAACCAGCACTAAATATAAAAGTTTGTATGATCAGTAATCTTAAAACACAAACCAGCACTAAATAGAAAAGAATTATTGTAAACAGACAAAATGGAAAATTAGTTGAAGATTTTCCTTTCTCTTGAAATGTTTCTCAAAACAGAGTAAGCATAGTTTTGTGCTGAGTCATTGAGATGAAACTTCAATAAGACTGTTAGATGATGAAGTTCAGATGGATTCAATTTCAAATGAGTTTTGCATTTCTACTGGCAGTGAAATTCTTATATCTTCTGAAAAATCTGCTTTAAAGAGTGAACTAGTCTGTTCTCATCCTCATAATCATAGGATTAAAAGCAGTTCTTCTACTCTTAAAAGACAATGTCCTTATAGGGTGCTTCCACAGGTCAAGAAAGAAACTGATAAGCAGAGAAATGACATGTTGGAGAATGGTATAATAGAACCTTCTGATTCTATGTGAGTAGCTTCATCCATTCTTTATAAAATGAAGGTGGAGCTTTTAGGTTTGCAGTTAACTGTGGATGCTTGAATGCAGCAACTGGACCTATTAACTTTCCGTTGTATAGGTTTGGGGATGTTACTGATTCTGTTGGTGACAATTCTTCAAAAGTATTCTCCTTATAGGACTTAAGAGTCGTTTTCATCAAATTCCAATGGATCCTGAGACCAAGCATAAAACACCTTTTGTTACGCATGATGGCAATTAGAATTTCAAACTGTTTCCAAATGGTTTACAAAATGCGCCTATTGCTTCTCAAACAGCTATGTCTCAGGTGTGTCAATTTTGTATTTGTCTTAGTTTATGTCAATGATACCTTAATTCATTCATAAAATTGTAAGGAACATTTAACACATTTAGATATTGTTTTTGGTAGACTTAAAAGAAGCTGATTCAAAACTTCAGCCTAAGAAATGTAGGTTTGCAACAGAGCCTGTAGAATATTTTAGGTCCTATTTTCTTCAAGAATAGTAAAGAGGTCAACCCTGATAAAACTGATGCTGTCATTTCCAGAAGTCAGGGTATTTTTAGGATAATGTTCCCTCATCCATGTTAGTGCTGGTTCAATATACCGGTATCTCAGTATTTATCAGTTTTCTGTTTTTCAATACGGTACGATTATTGGGTTTTAGCTTTTACCTTTAGGTTTGTGGTAGTTTTTTATACCATACAGTTATTTGTAATTAAATCCAACACACAAATTTTATATACAATTTTTGTAACATAAATCCTACAAATTTATTGAATGTCTTAGTTGAAGGTCGCTACATAAATGTGAAATAAAAGGTGGCTATGTTTGTTTCTGCAGTCGAGCTAATTGGATGACATAAAAGATAGTCACACTCCTGTCAAGTGTTAAAATGTGTCAGACACCTTTTTGGTGCTTATGTCAGTGATTTCAAAGTGCTTTTGAAAAAAAAATAATAATATTTCTCCAGGTCATTTATGAAATAATAAATACATCCCTATAATGACTTATTTTATGGTGTACTGTTACTACTGTATCATCAATACATATCATTAGTCCATATCAAAATACATATTGTATCGAAAAAGCCTGAGTAATACCCAACCCTACTGTACATACTAGGCCATCAGTAAACTCCTCACATAAGCTATTCTTGAGACAATCAAAATGTTTAAATTAAGATTATGGCTGAGTATATATATGATAACAAGTTACTAGGTCAATCTCATCAAATCAAGTAAGATAGGAATATTTTCACAAGCCGCTCTGAATGTCTGATGTGCAAAAAAAATTGAGCATTAAACTGGTTCCCACTTCATGTTGTAGTGAACCAATGTACAGAGAATCACTTGGAACCAGTTTAATAGATCTTCTGTATGGAGAGCTAAAGGGAAACAATCCAACAGAGAATCCTAACGGGAGATTACTTTCAAACGAGTTTTCAGAAATGTTAAATTGTTCAAAACAGAAGGACATCAAGTGCAGCCTACCAATCAGTGACACTTGTATGTTCAGACATTCAGGAAAACTTGAACAAAAATACTAACTAGGCCTAAACAAAAAAAGGTTTGTTTCCAGTTACTTGCCAAAAAAAATGTGGGTTGATAGGTAGGGATTTTTTTCTTCTGTCTTATATTTACATATATCTGCATCACAGTTGTGAAAATTACAATATAGCTCTCAGATTTGGATGCTGTAAAAACATACAAGTCGGCAGGTAAAAGAAGGGTCGGTCAGGTAACAGGAAACAAACCATATTTTTAGGCCCTATCATGCAAGGAATCAATGGGAGTTTCTATGAAGTTCATACAAAGCACAGCAGAATAAATTCAGTAGCAATCAACAAGCTTCTGTCACTTTAAATTAAGCTAAGAAGCAGCACAAACATATCACTAGTAAACATATTATCGGAGACTTTCTCTGGTTTGGTTCCTGTATAAGTCATTTCAAAAATACTTATACACATATCTAGTATGTTATCAGTTGTAACAATGTACTTTTGTAAAGTGATTATGACACTCACCTTTTATACATTCTACTCAAAAAGAATGGTTCCAATTTGATGATAGCTCATTGCACTGCATTATCAATCAGGGAAATGATGATCCTAAAAAAAAATATCAAAAATTTTGAAAAATTCAGGAAACTAAAATTATCAAAAAATATAACAAAATAAAAAAGTAAAACAATAATTTAAAAAATAACAAAATAACCTACATCTAAGATGTACTATTCTTTACTTAAGTAATATTTGATAAAAATGTCAATTTTACTCCCTATGAGAAGTTGCCAGTCCCTTGTGGAAGGGTAAATTAGCACTGGTTGGTATACAGTCCAGTAAAACTGGTTAGGTGAACCGGTCGCCGTACATAACTGAAAAATTGTTGAAAAACGGCGTTAAACCCCATTGACTATATGACACATAAAAACAAACATGTTACACATGTTATTAAAGACTTAAATAAAAATAGACTAAATTACTAAAAAAATTTTAAAAATAATAGAAACTAAAATAATAAAAAAAATAATAATAACAAAATGATCCTATCAAAAAGTAAAGATAATAATTAAAAATATAATATGATAACCTACACCTTAATGCATTATTCTTTACATTGGTTATTTTTGACAAGATAATAAAATAAAAATAAAATGACTGATAAGATTAAAAAAAAAACACCAAGGTTCCCCTCACTCACACTCAGAATCCCGCATCTCACACCAAGGTTCCCCCAACTCACACCACGGCCACCCTACCTCACATCCAGACCCCCCCAACTCACACAATGGCTCTCCCAACTCACATTCAGCCTCCCCCAACTCACATCAACGCTCCTGCAACTCCCAACAATGCCCCCATATCTTGCACCCAGATCCCCCCAACTCACACCAAGACTCCCCCTACCCAAACGCAGTACCCCCCAACTCTCTCCAAGGCTCCCCCGACTCACATCCAGGCTCCCCCAAAACCACACGAAAGTTCCCATGACCCACATTAGGGTTCCCACAACTCACACCAATGTTCCTGTATCTCACATTAAGACCTCCCAAACTCACACCTAGATTCCACCAACTCACATTCAGGATACCCAAGCTCTCTTCCAGATTCCCCAACTCACATTCAGGCTACCCTAACTCACAAAAACGACCCAGCCACTCACACTAAAGTCCCCACAACTCACACTTAAGTTCCTCTCACTCACACTCAGATCCCCTCAAGTCACACTCAGGTACCCTTAGCCAACATCAGGGTCACACACCTCACATTAATGCTACCCAAAACTCTTAGGCTTTCTATACACTGCATTCCGATCAGGGGCACAACTGATCGTCTCACAATGCATTTGAGAATGGCATTAAGACACAGTACGTAGATACTGTACTTTGATAAGCGGGCGC
The DNA here is from genome assembly GCA_008271625.1 of Lutraria rhynchaena. Taxonomy (NCBI): domain Eukaryota; kingdom Metazoa; phylum Mollusca; class Bivalvia; order Venerida; family Mactridae; genus Lutraria; species Lutraria rhynchaena. The sequence goes on along the minus strand of VIBL01000001.1, from coordinate 8,766,235 downwards.
AACTCATCATCGTACAATATCTAAATATGGTTTCAATGCCAAACTCAGATCCTCCATTCCAGGGTACCAATGAGGATTTTCGGACAGGACTCCATTCTGCCATTAGAGTTTCGGACAACCTCAACATGAGATATGGGAACCTTAATGTAAGTTAGGGGTACCTGAATGTAATCTGAGAGAACCTAAGTGCAAGTGAAAGCAACCTAAGTGCAAGCTATGTGAACCTTGATGTAAGTAACCCGACCCTTCCTGCCAGTTAGAGCAACCCAAATGTGAATTAGGACAACCCAAAAGAGAGTTAGTGTACCCTAAATGCCAGTTAGGGGAACCTAAGCGTGAGCTTGGGAAGCCTCAGTGTAAAATACAGGAACATCAGTGCAAGCTATGGGAACCTCAATGCGAGCCTTGTGAACCCTCATGTGATCCAGGGGAACCCAAATATGAGCTGGGGAAACTTTGAGGAGAGTTAGAGGACACTGAATCTGAGTAAGGGGAACCTTAGTATGAATTGAGAGAGCCTAAGTGCGAAATACAGGAACATTGGTGAGACTTACAGGAACGTTAGTGTGGGTAAGAGGTAACTGAATATGAGCTAGAGGAACCTTTGCATTAGTCAGAGGGACCTAAATGTAAGTTAGGGGGACTGTAGGGCAAGCTGGGGAAACCTTAGTGCAAGATACAGAAATCTAAGTGCAAGTAAGAGGAACCTTAGTGTAAGATAGGGGGCCTCAGTGCAAGTTGGGGGAACCTTAGTGTAAAATAGGGGGCCTCAGTGCAAGTTGGGGGAATCTTAGTGTAAGATAGGGGGCCTCAGTGCAAGTTGGGGGAACCTTAGTGTAAGATAGGGGGCCTCAGTGCAAGTAAGGGGAACCTTAGTGTAAGATAGGTGGCCTCAGGGCAAGTAAGGGGAACCTTAGTGTAAGATAGGGGGCCTCAGTGCAAATTGGGGAACCTTAGTGGGAGATATATAGTGCAAGTTGGGGGAAACTTAGAGTAAGATAGGGGCCTCAGTGCAAGTTGGGGGAACCTTAGTGTAAATTAGGGGGCCTCAGTGCAAGTTGGGGGAACCTTAGTGTAAAATAGGGAGCCTCAGTTCAAGTTGGGGGAACCTTAGTGTAAAATAGGGGGCCTCAGTGCAAGTTGGGGGAACCTTAGTGTAAAATAGGGGGCCTCAGTGCAAGTTGGGGAACCTTAGTGTAAGATAGGGGGCCTCAGTGCAAATTGGGGCAAACCTTAGTGTAAGATAGGGTGCCTCAGTGCTAGTTGGGGGAACCTTAGTGGGAGATACAGAAATCTAAGTGGAAGTAAGGGGAACCTTAGTGTAAGATAGGGGGCCTCAGTGCAAGTTGGGGGAACCTAAGTGTAAGATAGGGGGCCTCAATGCAAGTTGGGGAAACCTTAGAGTAAGATAGGGGGCCTCAGTGCAAGTTGGGGAAACCTTAGTGTAAGATAGGGGGCCTCAATGCAAGTTGGGGAAACCTTAGTGTAAGATAGGGGGCCTCAATGCAAGTTGGGGAAACCTTAGTGTAAGATAGGGGGCCTCAGTGCAAGTTGGGGAAACCTTAGAGTAAGATAGGGGGCCTCAATGCGGGTTGGGGGAACCTTAGTGGGACATACAGAAATCTAAGTGCAAGTAAAGGGAACCTTAGTGTAAGAGAGGGGGCCTCAGTGCAAGTTGGGGGAACCTTAGTGTAAGATGGGGGCCTCAGTACAAGTTGGGGAACCTTAGTGGGAGATATAGAAATCTACGTAGAAGTAAAGGGAACCTTAGTGTAAGATAGGGGATCTCAGTGCAAGTTGAGAGAACCTAAGTGCGATATGAGAGAACCTAAATGTGAGTGAGGAAAACCTTAGTGCAAGTCAGGAGAACTTTAGTTACTGGTGCTTTTGAGAATAACATTAAAACTCAGTACTTAGATATTGTATTTTGATCAGCGGGCGCTACTGATCATCGTACAATTGCTAAGTATGGCTTCAATGCCAAACTCAGATCCTCCATACCAGGGTACCAATGAGGATTTTCAGACAGGATGCCATTCTGCACCGAGTGAAGCCTTAATATAAACAGAAGAAATAAAAGGTAAAACAAAACAGAAAATTAAAACACCTACCATCCACCTGTGTCCGATAACCATCCATTAATATTCCTTTCCTGCAGTATGATCTTCAATTATCCACATTAATGCTATAACCAACTTCATGGACAATAGTTGAATCTGTCTGATCTCGATGCAGCTACTCCTGTAAATTACAAGTTAAAGTAGAGATCAATATTCTTTCATTAACAAAATCAAAATAAAAAAATCTATGGAAGAAATTGATACCACATGGCTTTGTTTTATCAAATGGTCCAAATTTTTAAGTTCCAGAAATATTTAATTCATTCTGTATGAGAATAACAATCTAATATTTGATGACATCATAATGTATAATAATTATAATTAAATTAATAATGATCTGATTTGTTTGCATGTTCTTTTCAATATAATTTTTAAATGAAATATTTAAGAAAATAAATGCATGTAAAATATGCATAGTTCTGTAAATGAAATAAACAATAAAAAGTAAATAAATAATTTGAATATATTATTCTATTGCTGAGAAAGATTTAAGCATTTGTGATAACAGGTTTTACTTTAAAACTACAAACACAGATCAAACTATCGGCAGGACATTACACAGATACACTCAAGTCACTGGTTGCTACCTTCATATTTTGAGTCAAAAAGTTAAACGGGGCATTTTATAGAGTGTGATTAATGGCAAGTAAAATTTGTCAAACTAAAGAGAGTTTATGAAGCAATTGGTTAAAATAATTTTATCTTCTTGATATTGTTATTTTTGTTAAATTACAATTATCATGTTGTTATTTCACTAAGTAAAACGAGATAAAACCTAGCTGCACCAAGCAAATGGAAATAATATGACTTTTTTTCATGCAGATACAAACTTGAGGTGACAATATCAAGTTGAGTGAAAGAACAACTTACCTGAAATTGTTCGTGAGTTGATTTAACTTCTAACCTCAGCTGGTGACATAAAAACAGAATCTCCTACAGCAAAATAAAACACAGAAGACTTGACGCACGTAAAATGACGATTTTCCAGAGTTAATTGTCATCAATCATCTAAATTACGACTGTTCAAACGCCTTTTAGATTTTCTAGACACGGCCATCTTCACAGCTTTAGCAGGTGCGCGCAAAAAATTCAAATTTTGCACGTTTTTCTCGGTCTCACTAAACAGCGACAAGAAGAAAATAAGCGACAAGAAGCGACACGAAGCGACATTTTTTTAAAATTATTTATTTCCGTCAACTGTCTTACATTTTGTGAAAATAATATCGATCTTATATCTTAGCAACAAAAAGAGCCGAACAACGCGAGCTAAAATAGAATTTCTGTAGAATATTTGATCTGATCAAATTATTTCTCCGAAGTTTATCATTTTTCATCGTCAAACTTTCTAAACGTCGCATCGGTACCCACAATGAACTTTCATATTTCAGAAAAGTACACAGTGGGTACCCTTGGGTTCTTTTCTGTTCTATTCTTTTGTGAACTGTCCTGTCCTTATCTGTTCTGTTCTGTTCTGTTCTGTTTCATTTTATTTTTATGGTGTTCTGTTCTGCCATGGACCTACTTATTGTAAATCAGTGATTCAGACTGTTCTACAGTCCTTCTTCAGCATATAAAACGATTTTCATAAATCTGAATCAGCCAATTATTTTGTACATATATGGTACAGTGCAACCTCTACGGAGTAGCTCTCTCTTAAGGAACAACCTCTCTTCAACAACAGCATGATTTTTTCCAAATGTACAATTTAACTGTTAATTTAACCTCTCTAGAACAACAACCACTCAACAACAACAACATTTTTTTGCATCTCCCAAAGAGTGTTGCTTTGGAGAGGTTGGACTGTATTGTAATACCCATCTTAGACTTGTATCCCGGAAAATATAACACAATATTAACAATGTCATTAGAACTAAACGAGAAAAAAATGTGTTTAGATTCATTCTAAAGAAATGAAAGCTAGTGAGAAAGATATGTTCATTGTCCTAGCAATACATCCGGCCAAGCATGTGTGCACTGTATTATCCAAAGTAGGACAAGCCGTTTTCGGTAAACGATGAATGAGGGGCATTGAGAAGTTATTATTAAACTTCCTGATATTTCTAATGGTTTCAGTCTGTTCGCGTTATTAAGGCTTCATTTCAAAGCTGAGTTTACGCTTTCTGCACATATAAATCAAATAGTGTTTAGATTATTTACCTGAATTAATCCAATATCTCGGAACTTTTTTAACGACCCTCGTAACTAATAGCAAGTACGTGCAATCTAAATGTTTTTTACCTAACAGATCGCGTGTTAAACTAAGTGGATCAACATATATAATGTGATTTTATATGGAAAGATATAACGTAAATAGGAATAACACGGTGTTAATGTAGAGTAAAGTGGATAGATAAGTATGTTATCCTAATTAATACTTCATGTAATTTGATATTCCATTACAGTTTTCATTTAAAATCAGTTTAAAGATTATTTGATATTTGTACAGCGGGTAAGTAAGGCATAAAACCATTCTCTACCTGCCTGTACCTGGGACCTACAAAGTTATTTCGTTGTTCCAGTCAGTCAGTGCAAATTCTGTAGTGAATGACTGTCAACTTCTCCACATTATGGGGTGTATGATGGTCAGGCAAATTCTTAAACCTTCTCAGGTCAAACGAATCATTATTTTAGGTCACTTATTTCGAATTGAATTAATTGAATTAAATTTTGAGTTATTCAGAACAAATAGATTAAATGGCACGTTCGTCTTGTTGAGATTTACAGAGGAAATGTTTTACATTCGTCTTTTTGCTAAGGAATGAAGTTGTATAAGTAATTAGTACAAAGACGAGTCCGTCTTTCTCGCTTATTGTCGCCGTTCACGGACGGCGACATACAATTAACCAGGTTTGATCATTTCTTCCTTTACTCCGCCTGCTCTAAGCCAATCAGAAAGGAGAATGATAAAAAAATGGCGGACCAAAAGAAAATCAAAAGGGTCTCCTACAGGGCACATCATCCGCCATGTTTTGTCGGGTTATCACTTTTTAGCTCACCTGACCACGTAGTGCTCGGTGAGCTATAGTGATCAGTCAGTCTACTCCGCCGTCCACACCTGGGGGTTGTTAATGCTCTAGTTGTCACTCTTTTGAGCGAATCTTCATCAGACCTGGTCAGAATGTCCGTCTCATCGATATCTTGGACAAGTTCGAACATGGGAAATCTGGCGTCAAAAACTAGGTCACAAGGTCAAATAGAATGGAAAATTTGTGAACACTCTAGAAATCACAGATTTGATTGGATCTTCATGAAACTTTGTCAGAATGTTTGCATTAATGATTTTGTAAAATTATGCGAATATGGGTCATCTCCAGTCAAAAAGTAGGTCAATAGGTCAGCACACCAGAAAACCTTGATAATGCTCTAGAGGTTGCAATTTTGATTGAATCTTCATCAAACTTTGTCAGAAGGTTTGTTTGAATAATACCTTAAACAAGAATAAACATGGGTTATCTGGGGTCAAAAACTAGGTCACCAGGTCAAATAATAGAAAAACTTTGTTAACGCTCTAGGGGTCACAGTTATAATTGGACCTTCACCAAACCTTGTCAAAATGCTTGTCTTAATGATATCTTGATTAAGATCGAACATGGGTTATCTAGAGTCAAAAACTAGGTCACTGGGTCAGTGCACCAGAAAACCTTGTTAATGCTCTAGAGGTTGCAATTTGGATTGGAGGTTCACCAAACCTTGTCAAAATGCTTGTCTTAATGATATCTTGGTTAAACTTGAACATGGATCATCTGGGATCAAACGCTAGGTCACTAGGTCAAATAATAGAAAAACCTTGTTAATGCCCTAGGTGTTACAGTTAAGATTGGATCTTCACCAAACCTTGTCAAAATGCTTGTCTTAATGATATCTTGATTAAGTTCGAACATGGGTCATCTGGGGTCAAAAACTAGGTCACTGGGTCAGTGCACCAGAAAACCTTGTTAATGCTCTAGATGTTGGCATTTGGATTGGAGGTTCACCAAACCTTGTCAAAATGCTTGTCTTAATGATATCTTGGTTAAGTTTGAACATGGGACATCTGGGGTCAAAAACTAGGTCACCAGGTCAAATCATAGAAAAACCTTGTTATGATAGACATGCCTTTTTAATGTATGCAGCTCGAAACCAGTTTGTATGGTCCTGCGGGGTACACAATATTTTGAATATTTCACTCAAAAACATTAGCTTTTATTGTTCAGAAACGAGTGTTTTTCTACAAAAAGAGGATTTTATTTGATCAATATTAAGATATGAATGCTAGTTTTATTCATCGTGAAATCTTCTGAATGCGATACTTCGATATTATAGTTATGTGTTTTACATACGCTCTTTCGGGGCAGTTCATCGTTGTTAACTGGTTCCCTTTCCATGTTGCAGTGCACCAACGGAACATTCTCTCTGTACAACCAGGGTCAATGGGAACCAGTTTAATATCGTCGTAAATATAGGATGTGTTGCAAACTCTCAATAAGAAATGAAACCAGAAAAGAAATCTCTATGAAATCTCTATTCAATCGTCTATTCTTAGCTTTTATACTTGGCTGAATGGCGATTCCAAGCATTTTTGGAAGTGCTAATACTTTTTTACATTGACTACATTGATTGTCCGACATCGCGAATAATAGTGTTAAATTGCACAATCGGTTATCTTTATAATCGATTTAAGCTGGAAATACTCAACACAACTTCTGTCGTTAACTGGCTTTTTCAATCATTTGGTAGCCGGCTATTAATACTGCTTCAATGCAGTCAACTTTTATAACACTAGAACCATAAGACTGGCAGACAGACAGGAAAAAGGCAGACTTCATACATTTCAACTGTTGGATAAAACATGCAAAATGTTATGATTTTTTAAATCATACGCAATTTATTTATTAACGAATTTATCATATACCAATAAGCGTGGTTTTACACCTAACTGTAAAATATACATATTACAGAATAAACTGAGCATAATATATATATATATATGACAGAATAAACTGAGCATAATATATATATATATATATATTACAGAATAAACTGAGCATAATATATATATATATATATATATATATTACAGAATAAACTGAGCATAATATATATATATATATTATGCTCAGTTTATTCTGTATTATGTATATTTTACAGTTAGGTGTAAAACCACGCATATATATATATCACAGGAGGCTAGCACGTTGAAGGGATGATGTATAATGGCGTATTAGGCCTAAAATGGCCACACGGACCAAAAACACGTTTATCATATATATACATATACAAGGGTTACAACTTCCGAAATGACAGTTTCTGTACCAAGTTTATGTAACACTACCTAATGTTTTAAGAAATCGCTCAGATGACTTTCATGTTTGTTTTGTGACTGAAAAGCCTTTAAATACCAATATTTTGGGTAATGTTGGTAAATCAACAACAGTGCAAATCTCAACACTGATCTTTATATACTTTTTCTGAGCAAAATTATCGCTCACTGGCTGTAAAGGCTGACGAGGTAAAGTTTTCATAAATACTGCGACCATGTAGCTGTCAGAGGTCAGAAAGTTCCTGGTGCGTGACTTTTTAGCTCATCTGAGCACGTAGTGTCAAATCACAGGAAACATTTAGTTGTAATCTTTATTCAGGTGAGCGAAAAAGAGTCATCACAGCCTTTTTGTTTAAACTGGATACCAAGTGGCAAAGTGTCCCTGTTAGGCAAAGTTTGAAGTGTCTTGGGAGCTAGCATCAATGCTGACAATAAATGTTCCAAAATTTATGTAAATCATTTATAGATGAAAAATTAAAAAAATACTATAGGAATATACCATTTTTGACAGATTTTCGAAATTGCATGTATCATAGATACTTAACCGTTTGGGCGTAATTCAGACTGAAAATACGTACCACTTGACACACACGCAATGCATGTGACTTGACAGATATTTATACATAACATAAATATTGTGTATTTCATTACACTAAACATACCTGAGCTCAAAGTTTACGGTAATCTCTTCCACTAACTCTGATAAGCACCGGTGTAAGTATGAATATTTGTCTTTTATACTGAAACCATTCCAAAAGCATCCTCGATATTTATTATTTAATTTTTACCAAATGTAACATGTGTTACTTGAACATTGGAGCAAATATCTGTACAGCTTTGATTAAAATACTTTCAAATCTTTTCAGAAGATGGGGAGAGAGATGTTTTCATACTGTAACATGATCAATTTATCAGACAGTTTCTGATGGCGAGCGTTTTATCTATTGCACCATCTATAGAGAAAACATTTGGCTTCAGGCTTTTAGCTTTAATTGTAGATGGTGGAACAACGGTTCTGAAGCATCAGTTTGACACTCGTGTTCCTCAAGATGAATTGAAAAATAAACTTAGTGAACAAACAGTTCATAAAACACTGAACGATTTATGGAAGAAAAAAGTAATCACAAAGAAGCAATGGGACGATCTGTACCCACAGATCAACAGACCTGACAAACCAAGTTCGGATGATTTTGATGTCACACTCCTTGGTTTATTGTTAAGACACGTTTGTGAGATTGACTCAACATCAAACTATTGGTCGCATGGTATACCACCATCCTTTGACGAATCACTCGTGGCTGATTTATCTAGGCTGAGACATACAAGGAATGAGGTAGACATTTAAAACTCCATTTTGACTTACAGTGATGAAAGTTTGTTGAAATGTTATACATATTTCTTTATAATATGACATCAAAGGGTTTTTTCACGTATATCAAATATCACCCATATAAAATAGAAGGGAAACAACTTCGACAATTGCATCTACATGTTGCACCATAAATGAGCAAAATTCTTTGAACTCTGGTTCGTTAAGAAAGGCTATTATGACATACGTTTGTTGAAGTTGTTCCCATTCTATCATATAAGGGTTACATGTGATATATGTGACAAACCCCTTTGTATGACACTACTTTTTTTACACTTTATCTTCCTTTAAATTTACAGTTCGCTCATGTGAAGTCGATACACCTTACAGAACAAATATTCCAGCAAAAATGGAACGAGCTGGAGAAGGTATTACTATATCTGTGATTCTTATATGCACATCTTACATCTGACGGCATGACATGCAAGGGCGTAGCCAGCGATATGTGTTGCACTAATAATGATGCTTTGAAATAAAATGTATGGTTCAAATATAGTATTCAGTACAACGAAGCTCACAATTTTAGTTCTAATTTTAAAAAATCCTGGACCCCCAGCAGTAGGAAAGGTTAAACCCCTGCACCCCTCTGCGTGTGCAAGATTCATTCAAAGCTGGCTACGCCCCTGTATTACGTACATAGTGACATTGTATGCAAACATTCAAACATCGAATTATGTCTTGCCTTGTGTCAAAAGTTAAAACTGTTGCTCTTACTACTAAGTCTAAAAAAAGCTGAGGGCACAATTCAGTCTATGCGTATTATTTCAGAGAGAAATAACATGTTTCACATTATCAAAATAAAACAGATAATTTACTTGTTTGGTACACTTTATGATACAACGGTTAAGCGAATACATGTTTTTGAAATATTAATAATACTTTAAGGTAATATTACGACTTGGGTATGGTATACCAGATTTAGCTGAAAACATACAAAAGCTCAAGACGGGTACCATCGATCCAGAAAATGAGTCAATTTACATAGCAGAGCTGAAACGATGGAAACAAAACGAATATGATTTGCAAGCAGATCTCAGTGAAACAAAAGAAAAAGTTAAGGACATTGAGAGAAGCGTTACAAGCATCACTGACACCATCTCTCAACAAACTTTGAAGTTAGATGACATCACAACACAAGTGACACAACTTGCAGACAATAACAAAGAAACAAGAGAAAAACATGATGATGTCATAAAGGATATCGAATCAAGACAAAAAGATTTACTTGACAACATAAAAGAAGAGAGAACCATTCGAGAAACAGAGCATCTCATAGTAGAACAACGTGTTGATGATGTTGAAGAAAAAGTTGAGCATTTCCATGCAAGTATGAAACAAAAAATGACAGGTACATAATAATCTGAATATTGTTAAATAGACAAGTATTAGTGTATAACCTTTTATTATTTCAATGCATAAGTAAAAGTAAACAATTTTATTGCTTTAATTTGTGTTTATATCTAAACCATATAAGGGCTATTTGCAAGATTTTTAGGGACTGACGTTCACCTTGTATTTCTATACGAGCTGCTTTCGTCAACTCATAAATTTTTATTTGCTTCAAAATTTAAAAGCTAAATTCGTGTTTTCTTTTTTCATTGAATGACCCAGAAGACTCAAGTGAACTTAGAAGATTAAAGTGTATGTATTCACTTAATTGTTTAAACAATACACACAATTTTCATCAATAAACATTACATAGTGAAACATTCAGACACCATCTTTAGGAACCCATTGGGTGTCATTATGATTAAATTGTCTCACATCACTTATACACTCTCCAAAGTTATTCATGCTCGAAGTTATCTAATGATAAAGAAGTTATGTACTTATCTTATTGATATGGAAACATTGTCCATCCGTCTGCTGGTCGGATAATAGAATTAATTGATAGAATGGGATTAATTAAAAAGACCAATTGACGTTACAGACGTTTTTCGTGCATGCCTCCATGCTTTGTATTCTTTAAAAGAATTTCTGTGTATGATATCCAAATATATCTTGATTGATCGAATATCAAATTATACTGTTTATCAGCAGTCTTTCTGCAATTTATGGCAATTTATTTATTTATTCATTTATTGCTGTTACCTTTCCACTCATAAGCAAATCAGGTCGCATGTAAATATTAAAACATTTCATGGAAGAAGCAGTATAATGTACTACTACTGAAAAGTAGCTGCATATTCCCAGAAGTATCGTTTCAATGGTTTAAAGTCGATGTCTTAAATCTAAAATCAAACTTGCAGATACTGAATTAGAAGTACTAACTGAAATCATGTGCGTAAGCTTTCAATTTTGTCTATTACAGCACTTGCAAATTTGATTACTGAAGACAATGAGCGTGATTCCTTATATGTAACTACTGAAGCACATAAGCAAGCTAAAGAAAAGTTAGTAAAATCAGGGTTGGTTATACTTAGTGGAAATTCTGGAGAAGGGAAGACAACAATGGCAACCAAACTGATGTCAGAGTTGACTAAGCCAGGGGAATGCTTAAAGCTGAATCACCCTACAGACATGAAAAGTGTAGATTTTCAAAGTCATGCTTTCAAAATAATATTCATCGATGATATTTTTGGGACTGGCGTGCTGGATGAAAATTTGCTGAAAGAGTGGTCTCTGTGGTTTCAAGACCTATTTAGACTTGTAAGAGTCAAGAGAAATAAAAAGAAACTGATCATTACTACTAGACATTACATTCTATCCGAAGCCAAACAGACAGTAAAACACAAACTATTAGATATTTGTAATACACAGTTGCTTTCATCATCCCAACTCACAACACTAGAAATGAGACAAATGCTTGAGTTACATCTGAGATACTTTGATAGGGAAACATCGGAGTCGGAGATAAATGATATTATAGAGACCTACAGAGATGCTTTTTCATTTGAAAGACCTTTTAAATGTATGGACAAAATGGGGAAATACTTTTCGACTGTAAGGTGGGAGAAATTGAAAACAATGACCGGATTCCCTGAAACAGTAAGGTTATTTGCCAGCAATGATGAACTTTTTGTTCAAGGATCTTTCTTCTTTATGAAACCTTACGTCTTCTTCAGAAACTGCGTAGAGGAGCTCTTTTTGCAGGAGGAGACATTCTTTGCCCTTTTTTTAATTTGGTCGATGCCCAAACAGAAATTAAAGCGGTCACAGATTGAACAAGGATGGTTTAATATGCAGGATTCAGATGGCTTTTCCAAAGCTGTGAAATGGTTTGGGTTTGAACGACCCGGGACACCGACAATGCGGAGGTTACTTTCAAGATCATTATCACAGAATTATGGTGGAATTTTAACCCATGATGAGAAAAGTGGCGAATTCTCCTTCTGTCACAATATTGCGAAGGATACAGTAGGGCTGGTTGTCGGGAAGCAGTACCCAAGTGCTATACTTGAATTAGCAAGTAAAGATTTCCTTTTACAATACACTACAGTAAATGAAAAGAAAAACGATGATTTACATATTTTCTTTGAACCATTTCGCTATGATGACTTGAACAGTGCAATAATTCGGGCAATGAAAAAGAAATATGTTGAATTTCTCTACGGATTATTTGGTATTCGCACAAAAGAACATGATAATTTTTACGACAATATGTACTTAGGTTCCTATGAAATCAACATATCTTTGTTGAAACATGATTGCTTTCACAATGAATTGTTCCTTGCTGTGTTTTGCAACAGTGAAGAAGGGAGGGATCTCCTTTTTCAACCAGTCACATGGATAAGAGGCCAGCTGAGGAATTGCGGTCTAGATTTTGGAGCGACAAAAGTCCCTGTATATTTAGCATCTCGTGCACTCCTTGTCGGAAATGCAAAATTACTCGAAAGTTTCATGAAATTCCACTGGAAAACGTTCGTTGACAAACAGCAGTTTTTGTATATTTCGCTATTGATGGCTGCTCGTGTAGGTCAGATGGGTGCTGTTGAGTTGTTACTGCGATATGGAGCTGAAGTAAAGGAGGAAATCATATTTATGGCTACTTCAAATAATCACATAAATGTTATTGAGCGGCTTCTTGATAACTATACAATTGGTCTTGAATCTTACAAACGGATAATTAACGAAAATAGTCCACTCATTGAGGCTGCCAAGAAAGGACATGTTGATATAATGAAAATCCTTATCAGACATGGTTTTGATGTGAACTACAAGAATGCAAAAAAACAAGCAGCCCTTAATAAGGCCCTTTTTCCTAATAATTATAAACCAAAGTTATGTGAATCTACATTTAGATATGATGAGAATAACTATAACACACACTTTGAAGTATATAAGTTATTAATAGAAAATGGGGCTTCTTTTCAAAACAAATCCGGAATATATAAAAGGACCCAACTGCACACAGCTGCAGACCTTGGTCATACAAAGGTAGTGGAGTTACTTATTGAGAAAGGAGCCTCTTTACATGTGAAAGACTATCGTGGTCAATACCCTATTCATTGTGCAGTCATTAGAGGTCACTGCGATACTGTACAAGCAATTTTGGATGCAGATAAAACACAAATCTCTTTAAGGCTTACATCACATGGAACAAGGTCTTTTTTAAAAGGCATGACCTTGCTTCATATTGCCATTTGGAAGAATAATCATACGATGGTGGAGCTGCTCATGAAGAATAATGCTGATCCAAACATCCTGGATGCTTACGGCAGAACTTCTGTGTACTACGCAGCTTACCACAGTTATGTATTTATTTGCAAGTCCCTCCTACTTAATTGTCCAAATGTACAACAGCCAGAAAAAAACGGTATGACACCATTACATGCAGCAGTATTTAAAGGACATAAACAAATAGCAAAGTTAATATCTGAAGTAGCCTTTGACAAGGAGCTAACTTTGAAAGTTAACAAGAGACTCAGGAAACATAGAGATGTTTACGCAATGGTTGCATTGGAACTAGCAATATATAATGATGATGTTGAAATATGTAAACATCTATTACAGAATGGCGCCCACTTGAATTACAACACCGGCAAATTCAAACGTACACCATTACATTTTGCTGCTGATGTGGGTAGTTCGCGCACTGCTGAACTACTGATCAGTCGAGGTGCTTCCTTGTATGCAAGGGACTGTCGTGGATACATGCCTATACAATGCGCCGCAATAAGAGGAAACAATGACATTGTTAAGATTATTTTACAAGCAGACAACACACAAGTACAAGCCAAATTACCTTCGTGTGGTAGTTTCCGGAAGAGGACAATGGATCTGTATCACATTGCTGTTTCGGTTTGGAATGAAGGTCTTGTAGATATTTTAATACAACAAGGGGTCAATCCTAACACCCAAGACATCTATGGAAAGACACCACTAAATGTTGCTGTACAAAAAGGTGCTAAAGTGCTGGTACAAAAATTAATTCCAGTGGCTGATGTAAACCTATCAGACAATAATGGCCGCACACCATTGCATACGGCAATACATAGACTCCGAACAGAGATTGCAGAATTGCTTTGTCCAGTCTCAGATGTAAATGTCCAAGATAAATATGGTGACACTCCGCTTCACAAGGCATGCTTCAGACTAGATTTCACAATCTTCAAAACTTTAATTGAGCAATGTAATGCCGACATGGACATACGTAACAAACAAGGAAGTGCAATAATGGATATATACGAACGAAAACGACCTGGTAGAAGTATGGTGAAGTTTGACATCGACCGTTTCCTTTGTGGTTCTAATCCTTTTGTTTCTCAAGATGAATATTACAAGGTGGTTATCGCTAAAAAGTATTCCAGTAAAAATACTCAAGCAAAGGGTGACTAAAATTTGACTTTATTATACTGTAATGACTGCAATGAAGATAATAAGGAACTTGTATCATGTTCAGCATTTAGTAGCTACAAATTTGTACTCTGAATACTGACTGACTTGTGCATTATTTGTTTTCTATCAAGAAACACTGACAACTTTTTCACTGACTTTGGGGAAACTGGGTTTTTCACTGTCCTTTGTACATTTATTACAATGTTTAACTGGTTCCCATTTCATGTTGCAGAAAACTTAAGTGGGAACCAACTTAATAGATTGTCTGTGGAAGGGTGAGCTAAAGCGAAACAATCCAATAGTGAATCTTTAAGAGCAACTTTCAAGTTGCAGTAAAACAAAATGCGTTTTCAAAATGTGGTAAAAAGTCAACTGAGTTACAGCCTTGGCAATAAATATTTGCAGTCAGTGAAGATATACCAGTGTTTAAAGTTTGTGTTGCAAATGAATGTACATTCATTAGCCATTGTACTGATGGATGGATGGATGGATGGATGGATAGGTGGATTTGCGATGCTTTCAATTATGGTTACAATGTTAGTGGTATCTTAACATAACTATCACACAGAATGAAACTAGAGCATCATCAGGATTGCCCATTAAGTCCTAGGACTTATTTCCAATGGGGTTATACTGAATACCTGCTTGCTACGCTAAATGTGACAAATAAATGACAGCTGTGGCAATGCAACTAAATGTGGCAAGTACAATTTCTACATGTCTGAGGTGGGGGTGAGTGAAAAATGTTGGATATCGGGGCTTAAACCCAAGCTGTGACGAAAAACTATGCAAGCAGGAAGATAGAATTTAAGTTCATATAACTGGGACCCCCTAATTTTGGCGAATTTTTATTTTGTGAACCAATTTTTTGGTGGTGCTGCATTAGTGCTGGGGTGAAGGTCAAAGATATAGCCCATGAAGAGCAGGCTATTGTTGAGCGTTATATGTCACAAATTGAATATGTAGTGTGTAATATACTCAACTGTAAAAGTGTCATTTGTCTAATGTGACATATTCGTCTACTCAATTTCAAAATTAAACAAGTATATCACATATGATTTTACAGGAAACTATGGACTTTTTAAATTATAAAATAATCACAAACATCATCGCAATCATCATCATCAATCAATTATCATCATCACGATATTTCTGCCATCATCAAAAACAAAACTATTAATTATTGCAATCATTTTGACAGTCATCATCATCACGATGAACAATGATGACCATCATCATCATCATGACCACCGCAATTATCATTATTATCATGTCGACCAATTTATTTTCATCGTCACCATCATTATCACAACCATTGTAACTATGGTTACAGAGATCTTCTGAAGCGGCATCTACACTATCATGCTCATCACTACGATTATAATTAATGTATTCATCATTATCGTTGTTGTCATCATCATAATGCCAGCCTCATTATCAATATTTTCGCGTCTTAATAGGAAATTCAAGTTATATACGCAAGCGTAAAACATTTATTAATGCCTTCACAGCCTGAGATATTTTAAGCACTGAATCTTGTCCAATAATACTACTGGTATGATATGAATGAAAACACAACATTCAAGTAGAAATACAACGTTTAATTAGCACAGGAGCATATGTTAAAATTCTTCACACACATCATAAAAAATCGGTACACAGCATAAATTGTATTCAATTTTATATACACAAGCAGGGAATTAATCTACATAAGTGGAACATGAAAGACATAAAAAAGCAAAAAGTAAACAACAAAACCTCAATAACAAGAAACAAGCAACAATTGAACAATCAGAGTATTGCACATTTGAGAGTCTAGGTTCATAAAACTTGACAATAATCTTCATACTCATACCTCTACTCTCCTCTCAACATATTGCACACAAATAGACACTTCATGAGTTAAGCTTTTTCAATTTGTTTTTTTTATTGGGGTTCATTGACACAGCAACAGCCACTGGCATTTTGGAGAATTTTCTAGCTTAAATGGTGGAGGAAGACCCCAGTCATACATCTGGGAAGAAGCTACAACTTTCCATAAGCTAGCTGGACAACTTCCTCACAAATGATATAAGTCCAGTCCCCTCTGGGATTCAAATTCATAGAAAAATATTAAGGGCTATAAATTACTAGTCAGAGAACAGAACCACTGGACCAAAGAGGTCCCCTTGCCACAAGTTTAACTAATTATTCAGATGAAAAATTAAGTAAAAATGATGTATTTCATTATGAGATAGTTTAAAACTGTCAGAAAAACACTAAAATGAGATTTGAGCTAGGAGATGGATCTCAGACATTGTAATCAAAGACTCGCGTATTTACTGTTAACTAACGATCCCAGACATGCTTCACATAACAAAAATGATTTAGATTTCATTTTTTTCTTTTGGCTAATATTTAAAATATAAATATTACAATTTTAATGTGCATTAGATATCTTTCTATAAATTATCATATTATCAGTAAAAATTGAATGCATAAAGAATTGGATCATTGACTAATTTCATTGAATCACACATATTTATGGACTGGACAAAAAACTATCTAATAACTATCTGTTGACAATTTTTACTCAACATTACCACATGTACATAAGTAATTAAAATATGATCAAATTTCAACATTTTTTTAAATGAACTGAACTCATCAAATGAAATCAAAAAACATAGAACAAACAAATGAAATCATATACACAGATATTATCAAGTAACAAACGCACATGGGTAAATTCTTTACGCAAGAGATGAAGTGAACACAGCTTTAAAAAAATATCAAGCACTCTGCAAAGCAGCACCAATGCTTGTCTGTTTTACATTATTCTGTTTAATTTTCATAACTGATTTTGACCCTATAAGTAATCAACGTCTGATCTTCAGTAAACATATCATCAAGTTTTTTTATCTCCATTATTGTATAAAAGAAGATTTATCCATTAACTAGAGCTCCGCAGAACAAAACCAATGCTCATCTGTTTTATATCATTCTATTTAATAAGCAATTTTGATCAAAATTCTAAGTTAAAAATGGGCATAACTCCAAAAACATAGCTGTCAGAATAATGTCCCTTGCAACTTCTGGTAGTGATAATCTAGTATTACAAGTGTCATTTTGATATCTTTAAATGTGTTTGAGTAATTAAAGTTTTTGCATGACAAAGGTGATGATGACGATGATGACAACACAGCTAGGATCATAATAGTTGAACTTTTTGTTCGAAACAGGCAAGTTAACAAGCAAAAATGTACATGCTGGTAAGATGAAAACTCTAGTATAACTAAATTTGTACAAAATAAAAATACAAGGAAATAAATCACAGATATATATACTGGGTGGTATAATTATAATAACATAGACTTGGTAAATACCAACAGTGACAGGCTATTACACAAACATTACTTATCATTGCAATAATTCATTCTACTGTATTTAATCCAAACAAAAATTTTAAAAATATAGAAAATTCAAGCATAATATATGCACATTAAAATGTTAACATGAAAATTTACTATCAACTCTACAATGATCATAAAAAAGTTTGAAATAAATTTTAAAAGCAGGCTGTTCAACAGATGTCTACACTGTGAAACTGAGACACCTGGTAGAATTTAATCATTAGTAAGATACTCTCTGCACTAGAACGCATTCTGAATGTGACCTCAGTGAAGGTCAAATGAGGAGGTCACTGTAAGACATAATTACATTCACCAGTAAATGACTATAATACTATCCTGCATTTATATCCACCTTTATATTATATTTTAGAGGGCAGATGGACACTGGTTACATAGTTTTATAATTATCATATATGGCCATTCCCCCCCAAATGTTGGTTTACAGTTCGCACACCCCAAACTTTTTAACAGAAGGCAGATGATAAGGCATTATTTAAAAAAATAGTTCACATTATAATTGTATAATTGTGCTTGTAAAGAAAAAGAAAAACTGTAAAAAAGAAAAAAAAAACTGTCAAAATTGCTAAGAAAATTTTGGGGTCAGAGATTTTTAAGGTTGTTGTTCAACAGCAAACCAAAAGTATTTACAAAGAGTACAAATTAAGTAACACTTAACATTAAGAGAAGGGAAACAAACTCAGTAATTCGGTTACTGCCAATATGCAAAGCTACTAGACAGAGATTTGAATGACAAATATAAACAATCAACTTAATCTTACATTGGTTAATAAGAATGAATTGATTTCTGAGACATTTTGCTGCATTTAAAGAGTTTTGTGTTAATTCCAAGATTTGAAGCATGTTTTTAAACAGCTTGATTACACGAAAGCAAATACTATAGAAAACTTAAGTACTCCGTGATATAAAAATATACAGCACAAATATATTCTATGAAGCTGAACTTTTGGCAATACATGCACAATACAATACCCCAGAAAAACGGACCCCTCCTGGACTGGGCCAAATGTACAGCTTTTTGAGAATTCAGGTTTTCAGATTATTGATCACAGAAGAAAACAATGGGACTAGAAAAATCATCAGATTTTCAGAGAATTCCAGTTTTCAGAGGATCTGGTTTCCTGGGGTTATACTGTAATTATAAAAATACATTTACTCATGGGATGACTACTAGAATGGCAAAGAATGAATACAAATCTTAATTTAGAATTGGTTCAATAATCGACACATAACATAATGCCATCACATGACCATGGTTTCCAAAGTAAGGACAACAGTTGGTTATATCACAAAATATGACTGTTTATAGAGATTATTCTATAATAAATGTCCTACGAATGGTAGGACATTTTCTTCTTTCAAAAGAAACAATTTCACCAAAAAGTACTTGTCCAATGAATTATTATCTTGAAATTCTGTAAAAGCCCAAAATAACAAATCCCAGAATTCGACAAACAAAGCAATAGGCAGGAACTATACATAATTTAGCACCAGACAAAACACTAACGATTTATAAAAAGCATTTATTGCTTCTTAGACAACAATAAACGTAATTTTTTCATGTGAATGAAGTAATGGTATTATATCCTAGTAAAGGACTAGATAGATGTTGCTATGGTTTGCTATGGTAATTTTACAAAGGCAGGTGATGTTTCTTCAGTCAACATTTGTCAGTAACAATGGAGATTTTATTTACATTTTTTAAATAAATTCATTTATTCCCAAGGTAACTGAAAGGTTCTCACAAATCATTGGGTACCGAAAGAAGAATTTACAAATAGCATTTTGACACCCTGGTTTTGTATGATATTACGTTTATTTCAGTTATACAAAATATAATGTTTCCATGGTAACACAACAATATGCTAATGCCCTTCACCACTGCAGACTTTTTCATCGAACTCGCTGGTTTCTGACATCAATGCTTGAACATGCTTCACTCTTATACTGTGTTCTTTGTTGAATGCCTTAACAACCTGTAAATTATCAAAGTACTGAAAGTATTGTCAGCATAGGCTAAAGTGATACTTTTTTCTCTGGGGTTTATTGTTGCAACCACAAACAGGGTCATTTAGCGAATTTTCCAACTTTAACTGGTGTACACCTGGGTAGAATCGCTCACTTTCCGGATGCCAGCTGGAGAGCTTCCTCATATGTGAGGTCCCTGGTAGGATTCTAACTCACAATGGTGAGGTAAAGCGATGCCAGAAAATATATGTTAATTCCTCAATGTGCAACCAATGTGAATTCATATATAACATGGCACGAGTGCAACATACAAAGGGCCTGGACTAAATCTATTACATAGAAATACTTAAGTATCACTAAAACTATATAAATCTATTCTACTCAATTCAATACAGTACCAGTCAGGAATGTGACTGGTCACTGATTAGATGGTTAGAAATTTTATGTCACAGCACAAAATGTTTTCAAAGCAAGAATTCTACCAAAAAGCAGACTAAAAATAGAACAAGAGGCCAGATATGAATATCAGTAATTATACAAGCATTTGTTCAACGAGCATTTTAGAAGAATAAGCTGCATAAGAGCAAACATCACCTCTTTTTCTCGACTCAATGATCGCCATATTTTAATAGAGAAGTCATCACTAACGGTAACCAACACTTCAGGATCGGCGGGGTTGAAGGCAACGGAATTAACGACATCTGTATGTGGATATTTATGTAAACATAAACCATAGTGACGATCCCACAGGTAGCCATGTTTGTCTTCTGCTCCACTGAAACATCGTAAATAACAAACAAAGTGAACAAAATGTACCTACAACATGAACACAGTAAATCATGGTTATTCTGAATTCTGAATGACCATAAAAAGCATTTTGTAACACAAATATTTCATTATATCAATAACAATAAAATAAAGAAAGTCATGTCTGGAAAAAAATGAATACATCACTATCAGATTCTTCCACAATATCTAAGTTAACAATTACCATGTTTTTCTGTACAATTATTTAGCTAAAATTGTCAAAATTGTTGCACAGTACATTTTCAAAATTATTACTCAAAAGCTTTGATAACAATAAACAATAGAATACATCTTTATCAACCTTGAATGTTATAAAAACAAACACAATGTCAAGTAAAAACTGAAATCCACAATTCAGATAATAATCAAGTTTTTTAAGAAAACAAATACTTTCAGTTACCTAGCAACATATTCCTCACAAACATCCAGAAATATAAAGAAACATTCATCATTTGATGTGTAAGCTTTATGAGCACGATGCATGGTACCCACTTCTCTCATATTTAACAAATCAATCACATGAATGTCAATCTCCTGTGCTATAGGAGGGGGATACAGTGGATTCTCTATGAAGTAATTCTTCGGCCATGGTCGACTATTCACATACAAGTACCTACAGAAAAAAATTTAGAAAATGACCACGGTGTATGATTGTCGTAAATGTTTTCATTATTTTCACCAAAACTTGAAAAAAGCACATGTTTCACCAAAACTTGAAAAAATTATATGTTAACTTGATCCTTTCAGAGGCATAGAAATGTTTTCATGTAGCCAGTAAGTTACTAAAAGTAGAAGGGAGATTTGAGGGTTCAATGCAGTATTATGTCCGTTGTTTCAAAAATAGTAGCCGACAGGAATGCTCAAATAGCTGGTTGATTTTCTGGCTTTCGGCTCATTTCTACACCCTGTTCTTTGATCTTTCATCACAGAAATTTTTTCATCACACAGTTAATAATAAAATATATGCATATGTAACTATTCAGTGCAATAATTTTTTAGAGCAAGTGCTTGGATCCACGGGATGACAAACAATACTGTACATGTATATGGGTATTAACAACACATAACAGCATGAAATAAACAAAATGATCATTTTATATCAGTATATACAATATAGAGACAAAAAACATGAATTGCAACAAAGTAAAATTAGGCAATGAAAAAACTACTTTGCAAAAGGCATAAAACGTGAATTTTCACATTCATCAGTTTATAATAACATAATAAATCAAACTCTTCAAATAAACTAAACTAAAGAAGTTTGAATCCTTGAGCTGGCATTTGCCAATTATTAAGTTTAAAATATGGTGCAAAAATGTGGTGTTTACTAACACAAATATCAGATTTAATCAATACTAATAATTAGAAATTATTATTTGTGTAAATGTTAAATTCTTTTCATAAAAAGATGGTAACAAGACAGCAAAAATACTTTTAAGGATCACCAAGAGTGTGTAAATTAATTATGGTCTGTAAATTAATTATGGTCACAATGATACCAGAGTATATTTAGTGGACAAATCTAACCTATGCCTTAAATAGAGTTAGGGTAAATCTGAACCATGCAGACGTATAAATATACACTACAAGAATGATAGGCTAGGTAATAAAATAGTTGTGTTTAAGGCTATTTGACCGAAACAAGTAAGGTAGGTAGGTAGGTTGAAAACTTTTAATTCTGATTCTAAACATAACATAATTAGGAGGTATGCTTTATTCCACATACATTTTCATACTTTGGACTATGTTCTTAAACACTTATGGATCTGGTTAACCATATACCAAATCATTTTTTCCCCGACCTTATGTACGTACATACCTCTGATCTGGTGATAATGTCATTCCTATAATATGCCCATGCATATCAATCAGATGATCTACATCATCATAAGAATCTTCACTACGTTCCGTATTGTGAGTATTTATGGATACATTCGGCAGCAGCCGGGAACCATCTTCATTAAAAGCCTGGAATGGCTTAATTCTTTTAATTCCAATCTGATGAGGAGTGTAGGTTTCGGAACCTTTTGTAAATATTAAATATTTGTCTCTCACTTTCTTGGAGCTGGTTCGTCTAGATCGCTTTGATTTTCCCTTATATCGAATTTTCGGAATACTTGCATCACTGCTCCGAATATTTGCCTGACTACTACAAGCTGACAATGTCACAGACTGGGTATCAGACTGCATTGCACAAGTATTTCGGACTGGTTTACATTTTACTTTCACTTCATTATCACTAGACTGGCAATCCATATTTTCAACAGAATGAGTTCCAGCTCTTGCGCACATTTTAGAATTAACATGTCCTGGTACACAGTCTATACCAACATCAGAAGCAGACTGGTTTTCAACATTTATACACATTCCAGTTTGAGATTTATTCTCATCTGTTTCAAGTCCAGACTGGCTTTCGATTGTTTCAACAGACTGCCGACCTAAACAAATCCGCGACTGTAATGTCCGACTAGACAAATCTCGATTATGAGACAAGATATTGTCAGATACTGATTGGGTTTCATTTATATCCATTCTTTGCCGACCTAAGCAAGCATTGAATGACTTTTCTTGACCTGACAGAACATTTCCCGAGACAGAGTGGCCTTCAGGTAAAACACGTTTTTGTTTCTTATAATCAACACAGCAAAATGTCAGCCTCGGAGTTTTTTCAGGTAATTCTAAGCTATCACTCGATCCAGCAGAGGTACCTGCCAGAACGTGAAAGTCAAGGTCATTGCCAGTTGGATCTCTAGGTGCAGAGGTCTGACCGTGATTACGCTTAGGACTATAGTTCTCTCGAGACCCTTCCGATCCGGAAAACTGATCTGATATATTGGTATCTGGAAAATAAATGGAAATAATTATTTTACTACGTGGAAAATCATCAGCCAAAATAATTTTTAGAGAGGTGATTTTTTAATGGCAAATGATTTTGTTGGATAATC
Organism: Lutraria rhynchaena; assembly: GCA_008271625.1. Taxonomy (NCBI): domain Eukaryota; kingdom Metazoa; phylum Mollusca; class Bivalvia; order Venerida; family Mactridae; genus Lutraria; species Lutraria rhynchaena. The sequence goes on along the minus strand of VIBL01000001.1, from coordinate 8,742,539 downwards.
ACAAACAACTATACAGAAGATTAGAAAAAAATATTCTACTTTCAGGAAGAAATTGAATTTGGAATACACAGTTATGTGCAAATTCAATACACAGTAATGTGCACTGTCAACACACAGTCATGTGCAAAGTCAATGCACAGTCATGTGCACGAGAGCCAAAATTATATATTCATTTATATTGCTTATATAAGCACTTTTAAACAAACCTGTTTTTGAGTCACTTCCTGCAGACTGTGAATCCACAGAAGCTAGACTGGATCTACCATTCAAATCCAACATATCAGATTTCTCTTCAGAAGCCAAAGGAGCAGTATCTAGATCAAAGTGAACTGGGGTTGAATCAAATAGACAAGGTTGACTATAGTTATTTGTACACTGTGAATCACTGGTTGAGAAACTATTTCTGCTACCACTATTCTCTAAACTCTGAGAGCTTGAGGAACCAAACTGAACTAATTCAGAATCAAAAGGACTGTTCTGCCGGGAACCAGATTTAACCAGCAAAATATTCTCAGACCTTGAATCCTCTGAGTCACAACGGTTATACTTGTTACCTGAAACAATTAAAAGTAATTAACATTAGGCAGTTGGGGAAAGATATTTCATTTCTCGTATTAATTATCTCTAATGTTAGCACACATACATATTAACATACACAGTAATATCATTAATATACATAATATATAATATATATAATATTTATCATTCACCGGCATGAATTCTTCACACTAACGACATTTTTGCAGTCTTAAATTTACACATTATCAACATTAGTTAAAAAAATACAGAAAGGAAGTTGGTAGAAAAGTAATAAATACATGTGTAAGAATTATTGCTTCATAAAAATTACACGAACTTCAAGAGATATTATATTTGAAATAAAACTTAAAGAATACAAAACTACATTCTCACCAATATCCATCTCAAGAGAAGAATGACTCTGATCGATAACATCAGACGATCCATTCACTGAACTAATCTCAGATCCAGAATGGTTGCCATTTGTGCTTAATTCTGACCCAGAAGTGTCCCCGTTCAGTCCTTTTTTACATAACACTTCAGGCTCTTCAGCGAGTCTATAGTCACTACTGTACTCAATTGTCCCATTCAGTCTATTGTTTGGCTCCTCAGCATCCACTTCCAAGAATTTGGTAATAAATTCCCCATTTTCAAACACTTGAATACTCTGTAAAGATTTTGTAACTTTTCCTGACTTCTTTGGCTCAGTTTCCTCTTTTCCCTCATTTATTGAATAGGGTTCTTCTTGCTCTTCATTCATATCTTCTTCATCCTGATTCGTGAAAAAGTCACCAATCAGAGGAAGCGTACTTACAGATGCTGAGTCAGCAGAACTTGCATCATCTGTGTTAGTCTTGACTTCCGCAGAACCAATACCAGTCTCACTGTTTAGACAGTTTGCAATCATAATGGTTCTTATTGAGCTTGCATTAATGTTTGAAAATTTAAATAATCTCATTACAACTGATTCCTCTTCAGAACTAGTCTCCTGATACGCCTGTAATATAAATACAAAATATCACCAACAGAAAAAAGTATCAGTAAAATGCTACTGAATAATATGCGTTCTTCAAAATCATAGAAGATAATATAGTAATTATTTGTACTCAAAAGAATTAATAATCAGAAAAATGAAACAATTCACAGGATAAAAAGAAATTAAATTTCAAGCCCACATTTTGAAAAAAAAACAAGAAAGCATTTTAAACATACCTTGGCTGATGATATGATATCTTTTAAAGTATTATTAAATATGTTTTTCCCTGATAATTACTACCCTGCTAGCTTTTGCTGAACAACATTTGATAACAGCAAACAAAAAGTCTGTTAAATGTGACCATAAAGATAGTTTCTTTTGTAAATAATGCCATTTGACCAGTGTTATCAACTTTATTTCAACTCATAAGAAATAATACTGTGTATGACTTAGATAGACTATAGGCCCCAAGAAAGATAATTATCTACCATCCTTATGGAAGTTATCATATACACTAAGTCTTACCTTATTGAGCCAAATTGCTGAGCAAGAATTGAGATGTCCTGTCCAATGTAAGTTACCAGACAACAAGTAGAAGTCATTATACCACGTACCAAATACATCGTATGGTTTATTCATAACACGGCTCTGCATTACAAACTCACCTATAACAAGAGACAACAAAGTTGCAATTCATGAACATTAGGGGCAGTAACTAGTACAGTCAAACCTATGAACAAAGCCCATCCATTCAGAAAGACAAAATGTGGCCTTTATTCAAAGGTCAGTTTGTTCTAAATATGAATATATAAAGAATGCCTGTATTCACAGGGTGGCCTTTATTCGGAGGTGGCTACAAACATATGTTAGACTGTACCTGAACTGGTACTAGTACACTCAGAACAACAGGTATATCACATAATCTTTCTACAAATGCACAGACTGAAATAGCATTTTTTCAAGCGCTTGAGTACCAGTTTTACTATTCAAATCTCAGTTTGAAAAAAAAATTGAATAATTGTAAAACTAAGCAGGTGGAAGTCAGAAAATCATGTCATTGGTCAATTTTTGGACAGAGCTAAGAATCAACCAATCAGAAGTTGGAATTTTGAGGCCAGACAATTACCTTCCAAACTAAACACAGCAATCTCTCCAGATGTACTCAACGAACCAAAATGTACGCCAGACACCAGTAGGAGAGTATCTGTAGAGTTGAATTGTGAGAATTGAGTATACTTCCATGTGAACTTCCTCATATCTGCTTTATACTTGATGGATGTAGGGTACGTAGCATCCCATACCTGGAATACAGAACATCGTATTCATATCACACATGTACAACAGGTAAATACCTAGACTAAAGTACAGTTCATGGTGATTTATCATTAAGTGTTCTAACTGAATTCCAGTTTCTCATTTTTTCTCCTAGGTTTAACGGCGCTTCAACAACCCAACTTATCAAGATTTAAGCGTGAAGGAAAACCCCAGTTGAGCCAATGACCTTCCAAAAGCTACCTGGACAGCTTACATTTGCAATTTGGTCCAAGGTAGGATTTGAACTCACAGCAATGAGGAGCCAGTGATTAACAGGAACTAATCAGAAAACATAACCACTTGGCCAAGGATGCCGCTTGCAGTTCGTTATCTTCACATTTACACATTGGTCACCATCAAAATGCTTAATCCTTAGCTAATTGGCCTTAAGATTTCATTTTTGTTATTCTGCACACAAAATCATGAAAAAAGCTTATAATACCATGCTGGTCGCTTTACTTACAGACTACGAGAACACGAATCTTACCCTGATGAATCCATCTTTAGAACAAGTAGCGAACATTTTCCCGTTGTGTGAGAAGCTAACGTGCAAAACTTGATCAGCGTGCTGCTTCAGGACCTCACTCTCCACAGACGGCGTATGATACAATAATCTCTTATATTCTTGTATCCACGAATACTTCCCCGGCGCCATAGTGATCTTCCGTGAGATTCCCCAGTGCCGATAGAACAAATCCTTCCATAGCAGCTCATCGAATGCTACACGAAGCCAGCCTTTACATACCAGTCCAGTCTGAAATGAAAGAAAAAGTCTGAAAACAAAAGCTACATGTATACAGCTGATTAACATGCTGGAATCGGCCATTAAGTAAAATTAATCCATACACATAAACATTAATTTTGTGCATAAACAATAAATAAGGGTGCTGGAATTTGTCAAATGAAAACTATGACAATTTCTAAGTAGTCAGTCTATTTGTTAATTGCAAAAAAGCTTAAGTCCACAATCAAATGTATAACATAAGTTACACATTAGAAATGTATTTCAAAATGTCTTACAAAGAATTATGAAAACTCATAAATAATAACAAACATGACATGATACTCTCGTTTTAAATTTATTGCTCTTCAACGATCTACTTATCCCATATCTACTAAATTATGTATACAATCAACAGACAATTATAGATATACATCTGACTACCAAACTGACAGTCTAATAAGCAGACTATATTCATTCGGTTTGTTAAAAAATGACTAATAAACAATGAACGAACATTTTCAGTCAAGTAAATGTTGGGTCAATATTTCATGAAAAATCTTATCTACCTTCGCTAAACTGCTAGCATCCAGATAACTGAATATATGTAACAGGAAGTGGTCTGGCAATGTTCTCCAGCACGGAAACGAGCAATTCTCCTCTTCTTCCAAGCCCACCTCCAGCCCCGGTTTTGTCGACATCGTAGGCATGATTTTGGTTGGTCTGTCTGTGGTGAACGCGAGTTAAAAACGTAACATTTTTCACCATAAATTAAATCCTGTAAATAAAAGAGAAATACATATGTAATCAAAATAGATAATATCAATCACTAAATAAAAGTTGATTCTAATGAAGTAAGACTAGTATATTAAGTTGGTAACTTCACATAATCAAATCCTGTAAGGAAAGAGAAACAAACAAAATACAAAATATCAGCTGCCATATGAAAGTTGATTCTTGTCAATTCTATAATCTTCCTCTAAGTCACTTAACCCTTTGCCTCATAAGCATATTTTGGACTCTTCTAAATTCGAACCTAATATACAAAACATCCATTTATTTAAGAAAATTGGGTTTTTACTCTCTGACAGAGTAGAAAACATTGTGACAAAAGATGCTATTACTCACTACAAGCAATGGCCTCTTTTGCCACAATGTTTTCAAAAGTCATATGCTTCAGATGCGGGGAAATGTGGTATTATGCAGCAAAGGGTTAAAAACCTCTTCACCAAGACAATTATAAATATGCCTATTTAAAACTCAAACTTCAGAATTTAAAAATTTTAGAGTAACATGTCTATACTGGAATATGCTACTTCCTAAGTTCTCACATAGATAACATGATGATGGATTATATCACAAATCATACTAGCAAGCCAAGCCTTGTAAATCACACAAAAAACATTGTCTGAAATTCTGTACATGTGAGTCATATTTAGCAGCGATAGGATGACAAACTCAAGAGGAGAAAGTAAACCTGCTAAATCAACTACAATACATACTATAACAAATGAAAACAGAATCGGGCAAAATCAGTCTTTCACATTGAAGGCTCCTGTCCTAGCATCCTACTGAATGAACAATTGTATTCAACAGTTACCAACCAATTCTAATCAGTGTTCCTGAGTTATCAACCAGATCTAACCAGTGTTCCTAGGTTACCAACCAGTTCTAACCAGTGTTCCTGGGTTATCCACCAGTACTAACCAGTGTTCCTGGGTTACCAACCAGTTCTAACCAGTGTTTCTGGGTTATCAACCAGTTCTTACCAGTGTTCCTGGGTTACCAACCAGTACTAACCAGTGTTCCCGTGTTACCAACCAGTACTAACCGTGTTCCTGTATTACTAACCAGTACCAACCAGTGCTGGGTCTTGTCATGTGACTAAAATCTTTATCCACAATCATTACAATATAAATCATACAACTTTATATAAAGCATATATATTTACAATCCAAATTATTAAACATATAAAAACATACCATTAAGAATATCATTACAACCTCAATGAAATACTGACAAAATTTTAAACAAATGCATTTCCATGACAACGTCAATAATTTGCAACAAGTTCAAAATAATTAACACCAATTCACTTCCATTTCACTGAAAATTTCATGGATTCAAATATCAAAAAAAAATCACTCAGCTCTTAAAATTATATTGGTAAAACAATTTCACACAGTTACAATTTCACAATTTATCGCAGGATTTCTATATAACCAGCAGAACTCCAATTCTCTATCTTCTATGTAAAAGTATCTTGACTATAGAAGAATGCTGACTCATACAAACCTTGTTTTTATGAATATTTTAACTCTTTGCCTTATAAGCATACTTAGGACTCTTCCAAATTCAAAGCAAGTATACAAAACATATATTTATTTAAGAAAATTAGGTTATTTCTCTCTGACAGAGTGGAAAACATGGTGGCAAAAGAAAACGTTTTCACAAGCCATCTGCTTCAGATGTATTTAGTAACTGAACACCACAATTGTACAAAATAATTTCATTTTCAAACAGTCAAGCTAAAACACATGTTCAGTCGAATTTTGTGTTCAGACTGAAATCAACACAAAATACCATTTTAATTGACAGTTTTATGTACAATTGCAAATCAGCAAGTGACATGCAACCTTATAATTAACGACACATCTAGACAATCCGTGAGAAAATTTCAAATCGTAAATTCTTATCAATTATCTAATCCAGAAAAAACAACATGCTTGAAAGAGCACAAACATAAAATCCTTTCAACATTAAATAGTTCTACTTTCCATTGGAGCATAATGAACAAATATCATAACTCAATGAAGATAATGTTTTCAGCAAAATATGGTTCAAAGTGAGTAGTGTATTTAAGACATTTTGTGGAAGTTCCACAAAATTTGCACAATCAAATATTCCCAGACAACTTTCCTCCCTAAATGAAGCCCCTACACTCTTGACAAAAAAAAACTCACCATAAATGCTTTAATAATCCATCAAATTAATTCAAATGCCTCCAAAATTTAATGAAACAAAATTCAACAAATTGAACGAAAACATTAAACTGTTAATGCACCTGGACGTGTCCTGTAGGAAACAACTGTAACAGGATTTCTGTCGCAATATTTCTACACAATTCAATATCCTGAGAAAGTTTGGGCCATTTTTCCATTGACAAACTGATTGGCTGAAAACTCAATATTTGCTTGAATAAAAAACATATGTCAGAGTGAAATCCAACAAAAAAGCCCCAAGAACACAAAACTCTAAATGTTGATCATTTCAAGGGTATATCCTACACAGCAGTGAGTTTTTTTTGTATATTTTACAGCCAAATTATTTCCCCTAGACCCAAGAAGTTATATTTTCCCCTAAAAACGCTATATAAATAAGAGATTTATTTTTCAAATTTTCCCCCTTTTTCCGATTTATCACACTATTATTCCCCCTTCAGAATGCCACAGGTAGTTTAAAAATTCAAAAACAAAAATTACTGCACAGTAATCAAAGATGTTAAATAACCACAATATTACAGGCATGAATCTCTCAACTCATCATTATTCAACTGATAAAAGACCAACATTAATGAGCAAGCAGAAAATTAAGGAATACTGAGGCATTAACGTAGAATTACAAAGTGAGAACAATTATTTCTTCTAAATGACATTCGCCTGACAATGCAGCATTACAAAGTCTTGACAGATATTCTGTTTCATACATGATTGCTTAACAAATATGACCTGCTCCTTTGATGATAAAAATTGAATATATTGATAAAAGTAACACAGATGAGAGATGTCTAGAAGTAGTAACAACAAATGACTGATTGTTACATGTCCGAAATCATTACATTACAATTATCTCATTTTCAAATTATGTAATTATATCACAATTATTCAGATTATGTAATCAAATTACCTTATAATTACAAACAAAAATCAATTTAGATTAAGTTGAGCAAATTTTCAAGAACAAGAATAAACAACTATTAAAAAAGCAAGAGCACGTGTGGAATTCATAGCTTATGGAATATTTATCAAAATTTAGTAATTGTAACTTCAGTCAAATAAGATTCATGCCCTTTCCTGTCAGAATGAATTGTAAATGAACCGAACAATATAACAGTGATATCTATAGCTGTAAGTCCCCTCTCAAATGAAAAGCATTCCATAGCAGCTCAATTTAATATTTGTGATTCTTTATAATTTACTGTAACTTAAAAAACACATTGACCACTATGTAAATTCCAAATCCAGTGTTCCCACTCACTTCTGAAATTGGGGGTACGCTTACCCTTCAGGTCTGAAATCTGGGGGTAAGAGAAGTATTTTGGGCGTATGAACAAATATATGTATACGCATACATCGTAATGGATGTCTCCAGAAAATCGGCGATTCGTCCCTAAACGTATTCGTACGCGTACGATCTCGCACCAGATCAAAATGAGTTGCATGATATCCGATTTTATTGCAAGATTTACGCAAGATTTTACATAAGTGGGAACACTGAAATCAATGGGTAATGAAAACCATACATTATAGCATTATCATGATCCCATACCTGAATGTCACATGATCCAAGTAGTTCCAGAAATCAACAGCAGGAAGTTTCATTATATTTCTAATACAGCAAATTCATGTCAAGACTAATAGAATACATACATAGCAGTCTTAAGTCACCATTACGCCCATCACTTAAATATCTACGAAAAGCAGAGAGAAAATTTTATAATAGTAAGCCAACAGTCTACTCTCTATGAGAACATATTTGTTTGATAGACTTTTTTTTAGTGTCAGACTTATACACCTAACAATCCATCCTTGACAATTAAAAATTACTAAAGAAAAGAAAATCATGTTATGTCTATAATAAAATAACAAAATTCTACAATACTCAGGGCACACATCTGACCCTTAAAACAGCATTTTGGTTCTTGAAATCAGTAAACTAAAGCTTTTGACCTTTGAGCATTGGTACCAAAGGGTCAAATTTACAATAGAATTCGAAGGAAATTTTGTTGACTCTTCAGCCAATAGTCATTTTTGACCATTAACTTTTGACGTCAAGTGAAAACCCACTTGCTTAATCTACTTGCTGTTGGATTAACTCTTTAGGGACGTGGTTGAGTGTCCGCCTACAGTGCTAGGGGTCCCGGGTTCGATCCCAGGTTGGGAACAATGATTTTTCTCGCTCCCAATTTACTATAACTATATTCAAGTTTTGCTAATGGCATATATAATTAAGATGACATTTACAATAGCTCAAGTGTAGTAAATATAAATTTACCAACAATGAGCGATATTTTTAACGCATGGTTAAGGCCTATGGTATTGCTGACATCTTGTAATAACATGCGAATGACAGCTGTTTATATCTGACAATAAGGTCAACTAATCCGACTCTTATTACTGCAGTATCAGAGGAGTGACACACAATATAACTCGACTAAAATAGCCAAAATATATTGCTCATTCATAATCACAACTTGTTAGCGACTAAATATAAAGAAAAACGCTCACCAAAGGCATAAAACACACACTTTCCTTCGTTCGACAGCTTTTTGTTTTGTAACCCAGTTTCAATTCCGGTGCGCCGGTAGAATTACAATGCCGTGAAAATCACTGTTACTGGAAATTGTCAACAAAAGCGAATATTCTGATTATTTTGATTTTTTCTTCATCCAGTGCAGTTGTATTGATTAAAATGTAAGTAATTTCAGCAAACAAACGTTTTCTTTCTTTCTTATCTTGAATTAACGTTACATTTCGGATTATATACGCTCGTCAAGGCGAATCAGCTGATGACCTAAAAAAATTGTTCAACTTTCTGTCGAAGATTTAAACTGCTGTGTACGTTCATATTTCCGCAAAGGAAATACATACTCTGTGGATCCAAAGTTCAGATATGGTCGTGAAAATATTTTTTGATCGCATAATCTGTTGATTACCCAGGCGATATGGATTTCTCCATGTTAGGTACAGTTAGTAAATAAACAATAAAACAGTTTCTTTCTCTGTAAGTTGTAGTCCAAATTATTAGACTGTTTCTGACGACGAGACATTTTTTTATTTGGCCTGACTCACACAGGCTGAGAGGACGGTCCTTCCGAATTCATTTATGAAATCAGCCAACCTCAACGCCGAATAAATAAGACTACCATGCTGGCTGATTTTTGATTAAATGACCGGCCTCCTTTCCTTACTGATTTGACATTGTTGATGGCTTCTATACTGCAACAATCTTCTTTGTTTCGTACACTAGGTAAGCAGAATGGGACCCAGTTAGAAGCAATATACCAATATCAGCAGTCTTGACTCTGATTAATTTATTGGTCTAACTATGATCTTGATTTTGTTGGGTTTTTTTTACCCTGATTTTTATGTTCCATAAAAATGACCCTGGTGGCCATCTATTATTTGAAGAATCAACAAAATTCAGTATTAATCTATAGTCTAACCACGACCTGTCAATGATCAAAGATCAGCTAAGTCCATTCTGAAGGGACAGTGGCATTTCAGAACATTTTGGTGGTTTTCGCAGTATATAAATAAAAGAAATTTATTTGCCTGTTTTAATTGAGATTAAGGTTATGTTTAGAAAAGTACTTGGTCATTATATTACTTACCCTTATTTTAAAGTGTGGAGCAATCCTTTCACAACTCACAGACAAATATCTATTTATAACAGTAAATTAGACCTTCAGGAAAAAATCTAAAACATCAGAAGCTTTATTTTATATTTTCATGTCAAATTGCCATTTTAAAGGTCAAACAAGTGCCCTGAGACTGTGTGATATTTTTTCTGTGTTTTATCATTTTTACTCATAACTGATGACTTGACAGATCATAGGTAATATAAGATATTAAACTTAAACTCATGTTCTTGATGGATGTTAAACTATTGTCTGATGGTCCAGATTGTACCAACAAATTTCTTTAACTGTATAGACATTACCTAATAATTATTATGAATGATTGAGATTTAAGTATTAATGTAATTGCCATATTTGTCAAATTCTTCAGTTCATTTTGATTTGTTGGAAGACATAGTTGAATTGGAGCAGTGAATGACTTGCTGGTGTTTTAATTTTAAATAACAATCAGGCTGGTTGAAATAAATATTTGTCCCCCAACCCAGCAATAATTACACTGACACCTGAGGCCATTAGGACACACTGATCCATAAACACTGTGCAGGTTTTTTTTCTTCTATATCAGTGGCCATTTGTAGGTGTCTTCCCTTCAGGAAACATTTTTACATCATGCAGTTTTCCCTTAAAATTCAGTTTACATCATGATTTTTCTTTCCCTTTTTACCAAAATACCATGCTATTTTTCCCAAATTTAAGAAAAGGGCCCCTCCTCCTACCTGTGAAAAATAGCCCTGCCATGTCAGGTGTTCTAGGTACAATCCATTAAGAATATCTGGTACTTAGTAGAGCACTTTTTGTGTTACCTGTATGTGATTATCTATATATGATGTACTCCATTTATTGCAGTATACAACAAACATGATATCCCCCATATTACTTACTTCATGTATGTTGTAATAGATATATATAATGTTACAGTGTTATTATCCTACTGTCCAAAAATCAACTAAAACCTACAAATATTTAAACTGAGTCATATAAATAATTTTTTATTTCACATCTTGATTTTGATACTTAACATTTTAATGTTAGAAAATTTGTACACTTATATTACAGAAAATAATTGTTTAGGGGTACCGATATACATCCACAATTTTGTATCAAGCGAATTGTAAGCTGTTGAATATTATTGTTTCATGTCTTCATTGCTGGGTTATAATCAGTCTGTCATATAGAGCCAATGAAATTCAGTTTGGATTCTTAATGAGATCATTATAAAAACTGTGTTTCTGGAAGAATGAAGAATTATTTTTCATTCTCTAATACTGGCTGAGTTTGTTTCAAATCATTTTACTTGCATAATACAGGGCTCAATAAATCCACTGGTCCGCTCATAATTACCAGCAGAAATGAATTCAGGATGAGTTGAAATTGTTGTAGAACTAGGTAAAATTCTTAGCTGGTTGTCCTGCAGGAAGAGTAGCCTGAAAAAAAATTGTCTAGCCCTGTGATATATAGAGTATTATTAGTGACCTAGATATGCATTATCTGGATACATTTTCTATTTTGTCAGGTATCAATACATCAGTATTCTATAAGATGCCTTTGTAGGAAGGTATGTTGCCTGGAGTATCTTGATATGTGTTAACCGTGTTAATCAAAATGTAGACCAGGTTAGATATCACAAAACTCTTGACTGTCCGATGGTTATCTTTGTATAGGCACTTCCTGTTATTGTTTTTTGGTTAAATTAGTTTGATTAGGATGAATTCGGTCATGTGTTTTGATAATTAATCTATAATGATTTTATTTTTGTGATGTGAAAAAAAATGTACTTAACATTTAATAAAACTTGCATGTACAGGGCTTCTGGACATAATATTTTTCTGCCACACGTATGGAGGGGAAGGTCTGGGATACCAAAAAGTATGCTTAATTTTTTTATTTTTTTGCCTCTTGCAGATTTTTTTTGTTATTTGTGGAACTGGCGAATGGCAGCGGAAACCCTCCGTGTAAGATTCATATTAAGTCTGTAATTTTGTTAGAAGATTATACTTACCATAGGTCTGTAGATATAAAGTGATGACCAGTTGTAGTCACTCATTCTGCCGAATTTGTCAGTCTTTCACTCTTAACTGACATTAAATAAAGGGCTTCTGACTGGCAAGTATTTGCCACATTTTCACCCTGTTTTTTTTTTTTAGACTCAGACATTCGTTTTCCAGGATTTTCTCCCCAAAAATGAACAAAATATGACCTACTAGGTATTAAACAAAATCAAACAAAATATGAGCTTCTAGGTATCAAACAAAATATGACCTACTAGGTATCAAACAAAATATCAAATTTAGTTAATTTAACAAAAGAGTTTGCATCCTTCTCATATTTTTACCAGAAGTTTTCAAGTTTCTCCAAGTCTTTGAAGTGTATCACTTTCATCTCTTAGGATATATTTCATTAAGTACTTTATATACTATTGTCTAAATAACCATAAATTACCAAGTTTGTCGAGTATGTTATTAGGGTAAAATTTGTTTCAAGATAAATGGGGAAGTATAGTAAGATAATATTTTGGATCATAGAAAATTTGGTTTTATTTTGGAAAATTTGTAGGATCTAAGAAGATATACTGTCAAACTTATACAGAACATGTTACAAAGTATATGCTTGATTTTATTTACAAATCTTATCGCGTCAATATTTATTTTAGCCTTGATAGCCAATATAAAATACTCCAGATTGTGGTAATAATTTTGTGAATTTGTTTATTATGTAAATGAGGCATATGTATATACACTTGGTTCATACTTCATACCTTGAGGGCCTATATAAGCTACAGTTAAGGTAAATAATCAAGGATTTTCACATATTAGATTATCATTGTCTGTTATAAGTCTGCTGTGGACTGTGTTTTAGTATCTAGCAGGCTGTGTTTTAGCAGGGGTATAGTAAGCCCTATATGCATGTGGATTAATAATTGTACTAAGGGGTCTGGAAATTTTTTGAAAACGATGGTGCAGTCTGGCACTTTCTGGGCACTCCAAGGTGCATTATTTGTACTGAAAATCAACATACTGCAGTGTATGTAGACTTTAGCAGATTTTTTTTCAGATTTGTGGATTCAGCTGTGTACTCACACATAGGGAACTACTTGCCTGACTGATTATGTTGTGATAAATTTATCAATATTTGTAATTGGCCATTCTTATTGTTGTTGTTTTTTCATTGTTTTTGTTTTTATTTATCATTTCAGGCACAAAGTGTGGTACGGAGTTTACTGATTAGGGCACTACAGAAATCTTATAGTTGAACTTTTATTCGTCTGACCTTTCTACATTGTGGTATTGTGGCAGAACATAAATTACGGGGGATAGTCGATAGTTAGGGGTCAAGATGAAGTTTGCGGAGCATTTAGGGGCTCATATCACTCCTGAGTGGAGAAAACAATACATTCAATATGAGGTAAGATCACTGTATGCTGAATAGTTGAATTTTGGCCAGATTTTTATCCTTACCCAGAGGCATTCATTTGACCCTTAAAACAGCATTTTGACTCTTGAAATTAGTAAAATAAAGCTTCTGACTCTTGAGAATTTGTACTAAAGGGTCAAATTTGCAGTAAAATTAGAACAAAATTTTGTCCACTTTTCAAGTTATTATCAGCCAAGAGTGATTTTTGATTCTCAACTTTTGATGTCTAATGAAAACCCTGCTTACTGTTTGTTTCATATCACATTACTTGTGTAGTTTCTGGCAACCAGAATGTCTAAATATAAGAATTTAGTGCCAATGAATAAGTCCGTATTGAAGTCAGCTTCTTAAATTTATTATGATACAAATACACAATTTTCTAACAAAAGTTGATTATCATATTTAGTATAATGTCCAAATCATTTTGTTGTCATTTGAACAATATTTGCTGTAGAAATTCTAGCCTTATGTTATTATAGAGATATATATTAGGGGCTGATTCAAGATTTTTGGTCAGGGGAGGGAGGGGGGGGCGTAAAGTCTGGATGTTTATATAGAATATGGACACAATCAGCATATAACTGACTGTTATTTTACTTATCCTTGCCAGATTTAAGAGGGAGTGCACGCCGGCTCTGCCCCCTTCCCTAAACCCATACGTGTATGCATGTTTTTTTATTTCAGCATGTCCTCTTCCACGATTTTTGGGATAAATAACTTGTAGTTGAAACACTCGAGTCTACGTGTATATATCTTATACCTTGTACACTTGTACAATAATGAAACTAAGACAAACATATTAGGTCACTTACTATACTTATTATAATTCTAGCTGATGAAGGATATGATTTATGAAGCACAGGAACACTCGAGTCTACGTGTATATATCTTATACCTTGTACACTTGTACAATAATGAAACTTAGACAAACATATTAGGTCACTTACTATACTTATTATAATTCTAGCTGATGAAGGATATGATTTATGAAGCACAGGAACACTCGAGTCTACGTGTATATATCTTATACCTTGTACACTTGTACAATAATGAAACTTAGACAAACATATTAGGTCACTTACTATTCTTATTATAATTCTAGCTGATGAAGGATATGATTTATGAAGCACAAGAACAGGCACCATCAGAAGAAGGTGAGTCTGTTTGCCAAAAAAAAAAAATTGCAGAAAAAAACGTTTTTTTATTTTTCAGGCAAAAACTGCTCATTTATTGAAAAAAACCTTAAAATTTCACTTGTAGTTCACACTTTTGGCCTTAGCATCCACTTTATTTAGTTATATTTAATAAAGAAATAAAGAACTTATATGAAGTTGAAGATTTTGAATTGAGTGGTTGGTTGATAAACTTTACTTGCTGTATTACCATAAAATCACATAGTAAGGGCACACTTGGTATTATTTTACTATGAACAATTATGGTCCAAAATATGGTTTGAAATTTTATGTACATGTATATTATAATTTTATGATTACAGTTACTGATGAAAGCAATATACAGAGATATTTTGCCAGGTTTGATGAAAACTTCTTCCAGTTTTGTGACAAAGAACTGGCCAAAATCAACACATTTTTCTATGGTAAGTTTCAGTTACCACACATTTAGACTGGTTTGCAAGATTTTAATTACAGTGCAGTGGACTGGTTCAGTGAAATGTGTATGAAATGGATGATATTAGTAAGTAGCTGTATATGTCCAGATGATTCACTCATGTTGTGTTAATACATTTCAGTAATTTTAAATTTCAACCAAATTTTATAGTTAATAAAACAAAATTTTTGATGAAGTGTACACATGTTTATAATAATATTCATAAGTTTATGACTGTGTGTTCTCAATAGTGCAATACAGGGATTGAGGTATCATACTGGAAAGTACTGCTCTATTTAAAGAGTTTGTTTTGTCAGAAAGATTGGAAGATCTTCTGAGAGTCGTCAAGCACAGTTTAATAGATGACGTATGAAAAACTGATTTATATACTATATACTTCTTAGACTGGTTTACTTGTTTCTTATCCAGAGAAAATATCAGAAGCAACCAGAAAGTATGCCAGTCTGAAAGCGGAGCTTCAACATTACACAGAACACGAGAAGAAGCCCTCCACCTTACATCTCCGTCGACGAAGATCAACTCCCGGATTTTTTAAGGGTATCTTTCTGTCCGCCACTGGTTGATTTTAATAATGCTTCTTTAGCTGCAGAGGGAATTTTTAGATTTACCATTGAGAAATAATTTTTACAAAAATATTTTTTATTATCACTAAGAATGATTTGCCGTGAACTGAATTAGATTGCTCTCTGAAAACTGCTTGAATTTTGTCTTTACCTTAACTTTCTACGCAAGTCTTGAATTGATTTGTCTATTCTAAATTTTATAATTGTAATATCCTCCAAATTCGCTTTGATTTGATTTTTACTCTTATGAAGAAAATGACCAGGCCCTGAGGTTATAAACTTTAGAACAGTCTCCGTGCTGAAATTTCAATTCTGTTCTCGAAGAATTATAAATGAAAAGTTGGAGAACATTAATATTTAAATACATATTCAGGTCAATTATGCTGTCAGAATAATGTAACAGTAATGTCATTATTGTCTGATCATAATCAAATGTGAAAATTAAAAGACAATGTATGAGATTTGAGTTTGGAGACCAATCTCAATGTTTATAACCTTGGACACTGGTAATAAGTTGAAATATGCATGTGCCAACTAAGTTACAGTCTTTAACGAGAATCTTCTTTCATTTTCAGAGAAGGAACACAAGGAGCTAAATCGTACACGGAAGTTACACGATCTCAAACTAGCTTTCAGTGAATTCTATCTCAGTTTGATACTGTTACAGAATTACCAAACATTAAACTTCACAGGATTCAGGAAAATTTTGAAAAAACATGACAAGGTATTCTTCTGTATTGTGTGCTTTTTGGTTCAGAATTAAATCTTTGTGGCTTCCAGAAGTCACTGGAACAATTGTGGCTTCTAGAAGTAACTGGAACAATTGTGGCTTCTAGAAGTCACTGGGACAATTGTGGCTTCCAGAAGTCACTGGAACAATTGTGGCTTTCAGAAGTCACTGGAACAATTGTGGCTTCCAGAAGTCACTGGGACAATTGTGGCTTCTAGAAGTCACTGGAACAATTGTGGCTTCCAGAAGTCACTGGAACAATTGTGGCTTCCAGAAGTCACTGGGACAATTGTGGCTTCCAGAAGTCACTGGGACAATTATGGTTTCCAGAAGTCACTGGGACAATTATGGCTCTTGGAATTCACTGGAACAATTGTGGCTTCCAGAAGTCACTGGAACAATTGTGGTTTCCAGAAGTCACTGGAACAATTGTGGTTTCCAGAAATCAATGAAACAGTTGTGGCTCTTTGATGACATTTAAGAAGACATTAGTCAATTTATTAAAGCTCAAATGCAGTGTAAGGACTTCATTCCTCTTCTTTCTTTTGCTTGCCAGAAATAACTGATCCTGTGTATTGTGAGATATGATCAGTATCCATTGCTAGATTCAAATCAACCTTTATAATGAATGACCTACACCTAACCTCTGTTCAAATTCTTCCCTCGCAGACAGACACAGGATTTTTTATAAGAAGGGGCAAATATTTCATTTATAACAGTTTCTTTCTGTAGCACGACAGACATGTAATTCCCCCCTTGTTAGTTCATTCAGTTGAGCGTAATTAAGAGGTTTGTGGTTTGTGATCTTGGTGTGACAAGTGCTTTTCTAGAATGATTTGAGTGAAGATTTAACTTTTGACGTTGTTTGTCCTGTTCTCTGATTTACACATCAAGTGGGCAGTTACTAAATGAAATAATTAGAACATATAGGTAACCATGGACCATCAGTTATGTCAACAGTCTTCAGAAATTACTGAAATAATATTGATAAACAACACCGTATACAATAGTACATACATGTTATATGTCATATTTTAGATGATGAAGACAACACGTGGTGTGGTATGGAGACAAGGGCATGTTGATACTGCAGCTTTCTACACAAACAAGGAAGTTGATCATCTTATATCTGAAGTTGAGGTAATGGTGCCACGACATAACATGGAATCTTGTTCTATTTTACTTTCATGTTCTATGTCTTAACCTTTTGCCTCATAAAACTGCATTTCCCCCATCTAGAGCAGACGACTTTTGCAGACATTATGGCAAAAGAAACCATTGCTTGTAATGAGTAATGGCTTCTTTTGCCACAATATTTCCCATTCTCTCAGAGAGGAATTACCCAATTTTCTTAAATAAATTGATGCTTTGTATATTAGCTTTGAATTGAATGAGTCCAAAATATGCATATGAGACATAGGGTTAAGGTGTTAAGATTCATGAGCTGATTACAAACTTTTTGATAAAAGTGTTAACTTCAGTCTAATCTATCTCTTATTAGGTCAGGAAAAGAACTAGTCGTGTTTGCTATTACCTTACTGACAATAATTAGTTAAAAGCTTCACTGTGTAATTTACATTTAACTCATATTTCAGCAAAATGTAACATCTAATTTAGAGGGAGGTAATCGACAGAAAGCAATGAAAAGATTGAGAGTTCCTCCCCTTGGTGATAAGGTAAGGTTATATGGAATGTTTTCCTAAATTCTGTTGCTAAGACAAAAAATAAGGATTTTCTTTGAAACAGTGGTTAAAAGTTTCATGTTCTGAAAATTTCCCAAAAGTTCAGTGTTGAAGATCAAATTCATTTGTATCCACCAAATATTTCCTTAGGCACTTGTTAAGGGCTCCCTCACTGCTGTGCGTTCAGATAAGTCTAATGCTTGTCAGTAGAAATTTATCTCATATTGAAAGTATGAAGTTTGTTTTATGTACTGCTGTCTGTCATATAATTATAGAAAGACATAGCATGATCATTATAAAGGTACCAGTTACATTAATAGCTATTACATACGGTTAACCCCGATTATTCGATATGCTTAGGTCTGGAAAATCAATCAGATAATCCATGGTATCGAATAATCCATTTCAGCATGATATACTGATAAGAAAATGACAATGCGCACAATGTCTGTTCATTACGGGGGAATTAACTACATTATGAAAATATGATACATGCACTTCAAATATGAATACAAAAAAAAATCATCGCTAACTATTTATTATATGTAGAAGCTTTCATATATTCACACGAAAATATGAATACGATACTTATAAAAAAGGAATCTTTGCTAAATAAATACACAATTGTACGTGTCACAAATATACGTCATTTTATTTATTTACTAACAGCTTACTTATTAGACATCACTGTCATGACTTCCTACAATCGAATAACTTTTATGGAAGGTCATGACCTTTGGTCTGTTTTGCATTTATTCACTAAACCGTTTTCCAGTTTTGGAATGACCTACGTGATGAAATGCATATCATTAATATTTATATTGATTAGTGTAAAATCATTTCAAACAGTATGAACAACTTAACGACAATGCATATTAAATTATAATTAATCCATCATTAATTTGAACAGTTAAGCAAACACTTTCCAACCGAATTAAAAATAAATATTCAAAAATGTTTACACACATTGTCTAACTAATGATTGTTATGCATTGTTTGTCAAAGGCTAGTTGGTTCTCAAATGGCCGTTGTTGTCAAATTGTGATCTTGGATAACAGTTGTGAAAATGTGTGCATATGTGATTTTAGGCACCAAATAATGTGTTAAGAGAACACCAGGTATTCATAAAGTCCAATTTAAACAACTGGGGTTCTTTGTGCAAAGAATATATATCAGAACAAGATCAGGGTCGTGAACTTTTTTTTTTGATAATACTGGGTATTTGGATAATTGGTTGTTGAGTAACCAAGGTTTTACTGTATTATACAGTACTTGGCTAACTCATGCGTGTGTTATAAAGCCTTTTTAATCTCTCATTTTCAGGAAAACCCATTGACAACATTTAGAGTAGGACTGTTTTCCGGTGTGTTTTCTGTGCTTTGTGTGGTAATCACAATAGCAGGTAACATGAAGACCATAAAACTAGATTGTTCTCACAGCTCAAATCTCAATTTTGTGCTTTCATTATTCCAATATCAGTTTTGATAAAAATTACATTACTTTTAAGACAGTGTTCTGTATTTAAGTCAATCAATTAAAGTATTTACTTTACATTCATGTAAATTTACCTAAGTAAAATTATTATTATTATATATTTTTATTACTAAATTATTATTATTGTTATTACTACTGTTGTTATTATTGTTACGATTACAGTCTTGGCTCAAAAGATTGAGCTTTCAATTTATCTATTTTCTATTTATCTATCCACATTCCTTTTAATTAAAAACTTACTATGCACCATTACAATGCTGTGTTTGATCTTGGCACTGTAATAACTGTTTTTGCTAGTGAAATCTTGAGCTACAGAAGTTCAGCTAACAAGAATTCATTGTATGTAATTACAGTCCAACCTGTTTTTGTTGTTACCTCTGAATAAAGACCAACTTATGAATAAAGGCCATTCTTCAAAAAAAGGTCACTAATCATTTAGAACGAACTGATCTCCAATTAATGGCCATCTGTCAATAAAGGCCACATTTTGTCTTTCACTAAGGTGGAAAACAATGATTTTTCTCTTAAAAAAATGTATTTCTAATGTATGGTATGTCATTTTTCAGCATTCTTCACAACTCAGGACGGAGCGTGGGAGCCTGCGTTAAGAATGTATCGTGGAATCTTCATTGTTATATTAGATATATTCTTGTTGGGTATAAACACTTATGGATGGAGATCATCTGGTGTGAACCATGTCCTTATCTTCGAGATCGATCCAAGGCATCATTTAACGCATCAACAACTTATGGAGGTAAAATATAGAAGCAAAATGCAGCTCCTTTCATCTGATAGAACTTTTTTTCAAAAACAAAAAAAGTTGGTTTCCATTTACAAATCCATGAACATGTAGCTTAAGTAATATTTTCTAATGAAACTAGTGAAGTTTTATGTTCAGTGCTGATTCCTGGCAATTACAAACAATCCTGCTAGTAATTATGGTAACAGAAAATCCAAAACAAATGGTTAATTAATTGACTTCTATATTCTTAGTTATATCGACTGTGACATCTTTTTCCAATATATAATCTACTTATATTTGTGAACTTTTTGTTTTGTTGTTATGTATAACCTAAATATGATTAGATCGGGTTATTGGAAACCAGGAACATTTTTTACTCTTTGTTGAAAAGAATATGATATACAGTAAAACCTCAATTATAAGACCACATTTTAGACCCTAAAAATCGGTCATAATAATGAGGTGGTCTCATTATCAAGTTGAATTACAGAGTGGTTACAGGAAGCTGGTCCAAAAATAAATGATTGTCATAAGAAGGCGGGTTATAGTATTGAGGTGGTTGCTATTTGAGGTTTTACTGTACAATGCAACCTCTCTTTGTGCAACAACCTCCCTTCAACAACAACAACAACAGCATGATTTTTCCCACTGTACGATTTAACTATTGATTTAACCTCTGTAGAGCAACAACCTCTCAACTACAACATAATTTTGCTTCTCGGAAAGGGTGTTCCTTCAGAGAGGTTGCACTGTATATGTATTTGATATTTTCAGTTATCATCGGGTCTATCTGTGATATGGTGTATCTGTACACTGCTGTATCTGTTCAGTGGATTCTTCGGTATATCAGGGTACATATTCCCTCTGGCCCTGGCTGGATCACTCCTCCTCTTCCTGATTAACCCAATCAAAATATTCCATCATAGTTCACGAATGTGGCTACTTAGAATATTGGTAAGATATGTTGATCAATCAGTCAGTTTATATTTCTATCTAGTCGAACCTTTCTTGGGTATATGAATTCTTGGATTTTCAGTTTTGGAGACCAATAGTGTGAAAAGTTTATACTGTCATATTTGTCTGATAAATTTGTAAATTTACGATTATTTTATTTTATGGGTAAGTATTTTAATGTATAACCTCATCAGAAAAGTATTTGTTCTACTAGAGTTCATAAAGAATAGAATTCTAGTCTGTCTATCTTAACTGGCTTGCTGAAGTATAAAAGTATGCTAAATGGAATCATGCTTCATTGTATCCTTATAATACAACTCAGTCTTAAGAAATCCTATGCCATTTACTGCCATTTTAGGCTGCTTTACATTCTTATTATGCAACACATTCTATACATGTATTCAAATTGATATAATTCACTTTGGGTCTAATAATATACACCTTATATTGTATTATTTTTTTCATTTTCAGTTCCGTATCTTCACGGCACCATTCCACCATGTTGGCTTCGCTGATTTCTGGCTGGCTGATCAGTTAAACAGTTTAGCTACAGTCTTGTTAGATTTTGAATTCATGATCTGTTTTTATGCATTTGAAGTGGATTGGCTTTCATCAGCTAGTACGTATATATTACATATTTATACTTAGTAGGTCTGTCTAAAATATAATGTTGCCAATATGCTCATCAGTATGTCATCAGGAGCTGAAATTAATTACCATGATAGCCAATGTATCAGACGCAAGCTTTATTTTTGTCTGAAATCATTTTAAAAATATCTTCTGTGTCTTATACACAGATATAGAGTTCAATCTCATTTTTTCTGTAATGCAAAATGGACAAAATCTTATCAAATTGAATTAATTTGTTTACAAGAGATAATATCTATCTACTGGCTTAATTATTAGTAAATGAATGAGGATCATTCATAAAAAGGTAGTTAGATCTTTTTTTAGGTAGAATATATAATTTCATCTCAAATTTTATAACCACGTTCCTTCTTTTACAACCTATATTGCGCTGTCAGAAAATAGCTCAAAGAGCTAATGTTATTTTGTTAATATATGTATCCGTTGTTAGATAAATTTTTCTTGTATATTGTATTTATTTTTCTGCATACAACTACAGGTCCCGGTGTGTGTACAAAGAATGAAGCTGGTATTGCTGTCAGGACAGTAGTCGGTGTACTACCAGCATGGTTTAGATTCGCTCAATGTCTGAGGCGTTATAGAGATACTAAACTATTCTTTCCACATATAGTGAACGCTGGGAAATATTCAACATCTTTCCTGACTGCATTCTTCTCTACTATGTATCAGTTACAAAAAAGTATGGAGTATTTTTTAAACTTATTTATGTGATATTAAGCTCATATTCCAATATAAAAAAGATCTATTTCAGATTTATGGCTAGAAAAGTTAGTGTCGTACCCTCGTATATCTTACGCAAAATTTTAATTTTCTTTCTTACGTCTCCATCTTGAAACATATTCCTATATTGTGAAGTATAATAATCTTAAATAGAGTTTTGATCTTTGATGTGTAGTGATATAGCATTGTAAAAGTGTGTTGTGTAAGACTCTGACTTATGATAATACTTAACAAATCTCTCCTATTTTCTGGCACATCAAAGAAAATATGCACCAAGTAAATCATTTGAGGTGTAAATATGACCAAACTTTCTTTAAGGACAACCAACATTTTGTATCTGAACAACTGCCTTTCATAAATTTTACACCCCTGAAATCTGTATTTCAGTTTGGTACGGAGATGTTCACAGACAGTCACATCCCTTCTTCTATCTATGGATAGCCTCTGCTGTGTTTAGTTCATGTTATACACTTACGTGGGACCTGAAGATGGACTGGGGTCTGTTTGATTCCAATGCTGGAGAGAATAGATTCCTGAGAGAGGAAATTGTTTATGCTTATAAGGTGAGTTTATATAATTTATACTTTAAATTTCTGACAATGATTTTTGATCATCCTGAAAATGTCTATTGAAATTTAGATACCTGCTGAAATAGGTTTTTAAAGAAGTCAGACATATATAATATGTCTTGTTGTGGCTATGAAATCTAAGGATTTTTATACATTCATTGCTAAGGTAAAATTGCTATAAAATGTGACTCCTTTAGAAAACAGAGTATGTTCTCAGTTACTTCCTTGATGTAGAAAATACATTTATTACAGTTAGATGCATAATGAAACTTCTGTTCAAATTGGCTGGATATGCTAAATAATTGTCTGACATGCAGGATGGTTGTGTAATATTCAGAAATGCTCTAGTTTCGGCTGTGCTGTTTTCAACTATTGTTGTTTTATGTTGTTGATTTATGTTTGTTTTTTTTTTCAGTTCTACTATTATTTTGCTATAGTTGAAGATTTTGTATTAAGATTCATTTGGTCACTGTCAGTATCTATTGGTGAAGGTTTATTGGTGCACAGTGAAATATTGCGTACATTGCTAGTATCACTGGAAATATTCAGGTAAATAGAACTTGTCTGATACACTGACTAGATTTTGTTTGATTTACATTGACTTGTAAGTACAGTCAAACCTGTGAATAAAAGCCACCCTTGGGAAAGACAAAATGTGGCCTTTATTAACAGATGGTCTTTATTCGGAGGTCAGTTTCTTCTAAATGATCATTGATGTTTTTTCAAAGAATGGCCTTTATTCACTAGGTGGTCTTTATATGGAGGTGCCTGCAAACACAGGCTTGACTGTACATACAAATAATTGTGATGTCACATGTCTGCCTCTTAGGTACATTGATCAGGCCATCCTTAAAAAATGTTTGTTTGCGGTTACACAACCCATGCTTTTAACTGTGGGTAGGCATTTATTTTTTGTTAACATTATATGCTCGTACCGAAAATGAAAAGCTTGAATAGAGAACCAAAGAAGATTTTCACAATTGTTAAAACAATTTTTGGGTCAAGGGAGTTTTTATTGAGTCAGTTGTATAACAGTTAACGAAGAAAAAAGTGAAAATATAGGAATGAAAAAGTATGAAAGATATGATTAGAAAAAAATTAAAAAGTTTTGTGACCGATTTACTTATTTTTTTTTGTCTAATAACTGGAAACACAGCTATTTTTTTCTGGCCTTACAAAACTATGAATTAAGTGTTGATATGCTTTGTTCAAAATAGTACACTAGGTATGCTTAAAGTTCAAATCACTAGTTAAGCTGATGTTTTAATGTTTACTTACAATGGACATGTTTTATATCTTGTTTTTTCACTTGTCTTTCACTTTTTCAGACGTTTTGTTTGGAACTTTTTCCGTCTTGAAAACGAGCATTTAAATAACTGTGGTCAGTTCCGTGCTGTACGAGATATCTCTATAGCACCGTTAGATGCCAGTGATTTATCACAGTTGATAGATATGATGGATGAGGAAGATGGTGCATATGCGCATAGATCAGAGAAGCGCAGACTGATCGGAAAGTAGGTCCAGGGCACCAGCTTGTTGTGGGATTGTTGTGGGACTTTTAATTCTGTAGATTCGCTCTTTGCTGTGTTAATTTGGTGTTCATTCCTTGTATAGTTTTAACATCGTTTTAATATTGTTTTGTTCCTACAGCTTACTCACAGATTGGTTGTTTAATCGTTATAATCTGTACAAAACTGTCAGATTCATTTCAATTGAGGTCACTGTTTAACTTACAGTATTTTTTTTAGTTGAATTGAATAAGTACATTTTGTACATGTACATACCATGTATTTGAATTTGTACATTTTTGAGTCATAACTATTCATTCTGATAAAAATAAGTGTATATCGTATATCTTATATCAATAAGTGTATATCGTATAAATCTTTGTGTGAACAATCAAATCTGTGATTAAGTTCCTTCTGTGTGATAATTAGCATGTAGAATTGGACACTCAAGTTTGATTGATCCTATGTTGTACTAAACATTTTAAAACTTTACTGTTACTAATAATTTTAAATCGAGTATTTGTAAAAACGATTAACATTGTAAAATTTTGACATTTTCTTACATTTTATGGTATTTGTCAACCTATTGAGCTAGACCTGTATTATCACCGAGTGTCATTGTTCTAGTGTGCTATGACTCATACTGTAGTATTATTTTGTCTATAATTTAGTGTAGTGCTTTGTTTACTAATTATTGCTGTGGTATCTGCTTGTTGTGCACAAACTTTTTGTATCCATTTTTTTCACAAGGGTTTAACGTCTTACAAACGGCCAGGGTCATTTGGCAACTTTCCAGCTTTAATGGTGGAGGATGACCCCAGACGTACAACTGGGTAGAACCACTGACCTTACATAAGCTAGCTTGACAGCTTCCTCACATGTAAAATTTGTCTGATTCCAGATGGGATTTGAACTCGCAGCAGTGAGGGGCTAGTGATAACTAGGCTTATATGTCTTGTACATATTGAAAGTAATTTTTTTCTTCAATGATCAGGAATGTTGATAGTAATTATTGTGCCTGTGGTTTAATATATGTGCTAAATTTTACATATTTACACCATGAATATACATATACATAAAGTGTTCAATTTCATTTAAGTTCGTATATTTTTTGTCATATTTTTATGAAACTACATTTTTAATTGATTTTTAATTGAAAACGTTTGTTATTATTTTGTTTCATATTTGTTTTATTTTTTCTATTTCTTTTTGAAGTGTTTTGTTCTTGGTACTAAACTCTACCTGTTAGATCGTAGAATACTTCTCTTCTGTTATTTGGTTTGAAACCCTTATTGCGAAACCCTTAATGCGCAACCCTTAATGCCGTACCTCACTTTAAACACTTTGAACTAATATCTGCATCTATCAACTCATCTCCCACTGTGTAGTTTATTCACAACATTAATTACTAGAACAAATTGTATTTTAAAGTGCAATTAGCAGGTATCTGCTGTTTAATTAAGATTTTATGATTGGATCACTGGATAAGACCAATAAAAAACGTCCTTAACCTAGTAATGCTTAAAATGTTTATCATTTATATCAGTTTTCACAATTTAAACGCAAAATACTCTCAATAGCAGTTTTCAAAAGTGATAGCAATTTTTGAAAGTAATAGTGATAATGAAAAAAAAATTCCCGACCCTCTTACCCAATTCTGAATGAGCATGTAACTAGAAACAAACTATTTTTTACACCCAAGTAGGATTTTGGTATCCTGCATTTTGGCATATCTGCATGTCAGTTGGGTCTAAATTGCTGCCACCATTCATTTAATTTTTGTCGAGCCCACCTGCAGTGAGCTCCACATAGTTGTCAAAATGGCAGTTCTGTGTTTGTGCATCTGTGCAACTGTGTGTTAGTCTGTCTGACTTGACTTTGTCCGGACCATAACTTCCCTATAGATCAATGAATTTTAAAATGACTTGGCACAATTGTTCACCATGATGATACGGTGTGTCATGCACAAGACCCATATCTCAAAGGTCAAGGTCACACTGCAGGCTTGGCATGTTGCCATTTGGCAACTTCTGGTATGAATTTTACTTGCCACGATTTAAGATCTTTTTTCTCGGAGGTAGCTTATTCATATTGTTACGCAGTGATTATAATATGGTGTGTTTTGTATGTATCTATATAATTTGTACATAAATTTATTTACTTTGAATTGTATGATATAATCAGATAAAATCTTATTCTATATGGACGGCTGCATTATGTTTAAAAGGAAATGTTACCAGTGACACTATATGTACATAAATGAATGTCAGTATTAATTATTATGTGATGTTAATTGATACAAATTTTGTTGAAGTGTATGCAATTCATTTAAATATCATAGTATAAATCATATTTATATATTCGCTTAAAATTTGATTCTTTAATTTTGGATCCGCAGAATTTTGTTTGTTTTTAGTAAAAAGGATTTTGCATAATTAAGAGGGCTTCCTTCGAATGTATTTGTATATACATGTATTTATGCCGAACCATATCACGTTTTTTGTTTCTTTAATATTTACCTAGTAGCTCCTGCATTGCTATTGAAATCTGTATGTATTGTGAATTTGAAATCCTACATGAAAATAATATGCATTTTCCCTGAAATTTTTGTAATGTGTTAAAATATTGTGAAGTCTACATATCCAGTCTGTTGAATATTGTTGCATGATTGTATTGTTTGACACCATTGGGAAGTTACTGTAGTGACTTACTACTCATATCACATTAAAATATAAAAAAATCCCCCACTCTATTTTATTGTTTCTCTTGTCTTGTACATTGTACACTCTGGATGCTTCTGGCATGAAACATTGGTGAACGTCATGTCTTACAGCTTTGATACCTACAGTATGCATGTTTGGTATATTGCTATGGTAATCCTTGCTTGTTATCCCCCGACTACAATGGGCGGAGTTGGATCATTTGTTTGTCCATAATTGTTGCAGCTAGTACTTGAGTGACAAACCTTGGCATACATAAGATATTTGGTTCTTTCACCCAACCATAGGTCAAAGGAAAAAGATCTTACGTTTTCACATAATATAGGTTACTAGATCATTGGTACTGTTCGTTTAAAAGTATTTTTCCACAATTTACAAAATCATTTTAATTGCCAACCTGCATCTTAAATTTGCTTCATCTTGACCTGCTTCAGTAAGGTTGAAATTCTGTCTGATGTGAAAAGCGATATTTTGATAAGAATATTAGTGTGTTTCTGTAGCCTTTAAATTTAAGATTACCTTGATGTATTATTACTATTTGGCTGGTCTATTGACAGGGAAATTGTGAAACAAATGTATATACTTAGAATGTGTTTTCTAATTGTAATAGGAATACAATCAGTTGTTTTTACTATGAATAACTGTAGACCTGTTATGAATACGTGGGATGCCACAAGTCTGTGACTAACTGAAGGACCATCTTACTAACTCACAGACTGATTATAAATCCTTGTCTTCCAAGATCTGTTTTGTTGATTATAAATCCTTGTCTTCCAAGATCTGTTTTGTTGACTTTATGCGCATGTATTGTTGACATTTGATATATCTAGGTAAGTTATGGAAATATGCAGTAAAACCTCAATATTGAGACCACCTTTTGGACCTGAAAAATCAGTCATAGTAATCAGGTGGTCTCATTATCAAGTTGAATTATACGGGAATCATTGAAATCCAGTCTGAAAATAAATGGTCTTTATGACAAGATGGTTGTAATACAGAGGTGGTTGTTATGTGAGGTTTTACTATAGTATTCAATGAAGGTTGACGTTATGGTAATTAGTTTCTTGTTTCATTTCAGGAGCAAGAAGGAGAAGACGTATTTTGATGACAACACACATGAAAAAATACCGTGGAAATTCAAAGGAGTTTGAATACACTGTTACTGTTTATTTAACTGATATATATTGCTATGCTGCATTATGTTATTGATTTAATGATGGGACACTGGATCAATTCAGCAGTGTTTACTGCCACTTAAATCAGACTATATGTTGATATAAATCCCAGGGTATCATGGTCGTTCAGACAGATATACTTTATTCAGATACAAACGATTAAATATAAAGCTATTAAATAGCTAGTGTTTTAACAACGAAGTGTTTGAATAATTTTATTATAAATTTTATCTTGAAATTCTTCGGAATAAGAACTTGTATTTCCATTTGTGCTCAACAACAAGATTTGCGTATGAACGTTGTAACATCAGGATATTGCTGTAGTTTTATCCTGAAGCCTCACAGATGAACCGACATGCATGCACCTTGAGCCATATATCATTGAAGTACAGTTAATTATCTCCATTCATCTGTGTTGTAGCTTTTGAAGAGATAATTCATGTTACAAATAATTATGATTCTTGGCATCCAATGTTACATATTTATCATACCTACTTATTAAAATAATTGCATTATTTAGTCTTCTTAAATGAGATACCTCTATGTGGAACTTAAATGAGATACCTCTATGTGGAACTTAAATGAGCTGACAAAAGAAGTATACCTCAGTTTATATATCACTCATTCCAATGTTCCTGTGGCATTTGTCTTGATATCCCTGTCACCAGTAGTTTGTTTTCATTAAGTTCATCTGGCATTATTTGAGCAGCAAAATCAAATGTAA
Source organism: Lutraria rhynchaena (assembly GCA_008271625.1). Classification (NCBI taxonomy): domain Eukaryota; kingdom Metazoa; phylum Mollusca; class Bivalvia; order Venerida; family Mactridae; genus Lutraria; species Lutraria rhynchaena. The sequence continues at coordinate 8,713,100 of VIBL01000001.1, read as the reverse complement.
ATTAGCTTTGTGTATGCTGTCTAACCTGCTCCTCCCCGAAGGGAAATAAGTCCTAATGCACAATTGAATGCCTGAAAGCTTTATTCATAAGTGCAAAGCTGGTCATTTATTAATATAATATTAAGATTTAGAGGGTTGAATCTCAGTTCCTTAAGCAGCTATGCTTGGCATTATAGTAAGCAATTGTATTAAATGTTATTTCCTTGTCTAAAATTATCTCACGAATGAAGAGCTTTTATTATTATCTTTGTCTCCAATTTGAAGAGCTTTTACATATCCTTAACGATGTAGTTAATGTCCTTTGTAGAATATGCTATACTCGATCTGTTCCATGATTTAGAATTATATGTAGTTGCTAGTCTAATTGTTATTGCTGCATTTGCAAATGACTCTGTTATACTGTACTGAATAAATTCCTGATAATGTGATATATATGATTTACTAATATCTTGTACAGTTATAATGATGTTTAATCATTTTAATACCATTTTGTGCAATATAGAATAATTAAACCAAATAAAAAAGTGCTTGTTTGTTATGCATTTATTACAACAATATGATGTTCAGAAGTGGTAATAATGTCTGCTTAATAAGAATATACATGTAAATAGCAGAGTAAAAAGCAACAACAACACAAAAGACTGTCCACAGGTTCATGCTAGCATGAACTCACACTTAAAGGTGGATTTCAACAACACAGGAAATTCTTTCATAATCCAATGAAGAATATGTCAACCTGTTGATGAAGGAAATAGTGTGAACTGTGAATTACACTGAGTCATCAAATTACATGGTCAACTGCTGTTTTTACCCAGTCTTTGTACATGGAAATTGAATGAAGATTTGTGTCCAAAAAGGAATGTTGGGTTTAGATTTAGGACCAGGACACTATCTTAAAGAACGAGCTCATTCATCTGTTAGTCAAAACTATGCATTGATCAGGCCAGAAAAATAATTGAACATTGCATTTCTGGTAACCCAACCTACCCTATATTGAGGAGCCAATCCTAGAGTTTCAAACAGCAAATAAAAAAAGTTGCAAACAATTGTGGTATGAAGAAATATTCAGAACAAAAATCGCGCCACAAAAGTACAAAATATATACTTAAATAAAAATGTTTTCATTATCACTAATTACATCCAGATTTGTTAATTGATATCTCCTTTTCATGATTTGTTTTCTTTATTTTGTCCTGAATTCAAAATTATTTGAATATCGTCATTGTCTGTAGCAACATATCTGGCTTGTTCTCCCTTCTCTGCTAATATTTCTTCTATGTTTCTGAAATCAAAAAATGATCATATTAAACTCACATGTGAACAGTAAGTTTGACATGTACAAATATGCACAGCAAGTCAAGTAATATAAGATGCAATCGATGACATGGCAAATTATCCTAATGTTGTAGTGTTACACAAAGTTCAAGGCCAAATATTTTTTGTATTTCAATATTAAATAGGAAAATCTACTCATTTCCACAGTCACTGCTGCCAGTACATAGAAGACTTCAGTTCTTATTGGGCTATTTCCTTGCAATTATGAGGATTTTATATCAGTATTGATAATTGGTAAAACTAAAGAGTCATGATCAATGCAAGAAAAAATCAGACATTTTTACTTATCTTCCATTTGATGGTTGAATTCTTATTGATAATATTTACAATGCCAAGTTCATGATTGTTTATTTACAACAAATTTGTTATAAAAAAAAATTACGTCCAAACATGAACCACTCATAGTAACGGATACCTGAAATCTACATAAATTCATGGCAATAAACAATCAAAAATATGTTTGTAACTTACCTATCACCAACATGTGCAAACCAACCTAGGTTATCTGCAATTAAATGTTTGTTTTTACATCCTTCACACGTAACAATCACTACCCCTGCTTCATATGCCTTTTTGGAAAACATATGACTGTTTCTAGTGTTACAGACTTTACAGGTGTATGCCAGAAACTTCTTGCTTTCCAACTTTTTATCAAGAGATTTTGGACCCGACTTTGGTGATTCCGAAATTTCATCAGAAGACTGGAGAAACTTTCTAGAGGTACAAAACTTTCTAAAGCACGAAAGAATCTGTAATTGATTTACTTCAATTGATTGTTCACTTCCAAAAGTTTTCAGCGCTGGGTTTCTGTATGATTTAATAACTGTCCTTTGAGCTAAATTAGTTCTTGTATGATGAAATGCAAACGAATTTTTCTGTAAAACATCTCCTGGACATGATTTCGAGATAGCATTAATCCAGAAACCACGCAAAAATCGTAAGGAATATTTCCCTACTGTTGTCATTTTAAGAAACTGACATATAATTATTAAACAGAACAAAATAACAGCTATTCCAAGTGTCCTTGTTTATTATTTCTAAAACATGCTGCTTCCGTTACTAGTGCGCATGCGCTAGATATAGGAAGATGAAACGAGCTGTCAGTTACGCCAGATATTCTAGATTCAGGTCGCTTTTGAAAACAAACCATGTTCGAATTTGTGCGATTCAAAGATCTATAACAGCATCCACAAATGAAGGTGACATTATGATGTTGATTTCGACATTTTGATGATTTATTGTATCGTATTCTTACTCCGGTCTCCATGCGGTGCTACCATAAACTGTTACCTGTACAGATAACCCCAACATAAATATTTGATCTCTTAATTTTCGACCTTAGCTTAGTGGATGTCGTGAAAACTTTGTTAACATAGAAATCATTATTATTTTTTTTTTGTTCACTTGACTGATTTTATGCTATGATAAGTTCATGCCATTCTAGTATGTCCTTCAGAATTCAGTAAACAAACAAACTTGTGTGACTCGTGAAATTTAATAAGACCTGAACAAAAAAGGTTTATGTCTGGTTATATGCCCAAAAAATATGGGTTGGTAGGTAAGGCTATAACATCCAAATATGGGCCATAAAGTTCCTGGGCATCCATATCATTAACATTGTATGATTTGATTTCACAGAGTTTGTTCAAGATGAGGCAAGTGAAGAAAAAACATCTAGTGAGGGAAGATATCCCGGACATCGGCCAACATCACGGTTCCAGAAAGCTCTCCTTACAGCTGGCTCTGCAGGAATGGCTTTGTTTGACCCAACAAGGGGAGGTAAGTCTTGTTACTTAATTATAAGAAGAGTCAAAAGGAAAGCTGTTAGTTTATTGTTTGACTTTGATCTTAGTTTATTGTTTGACTTTGATCTTAGTTTATTGTTTGACTTTGATCAGTCACGGAGTTTAGCTGCATATTCTTCACTGTTCTGATAAAGAGAGTAATGCATTAGTTTGATCTATATTTGTTTATGTTATCTATTTCAGATATGATTGCTACACTGGGAGATGTAACCGCATATTCTGCCTTGAAGTATGTGAAGAAAAAGATGGAGGAAGATCCTGTAGGTCAGCAGATATTGAGGTACATACATACATGTAACATATATATATATATATATATATATATATATATATATACTGGTATTTGCCTCCCCATCAAGGAAGAAATACATAATATGTTTTTTTTTCAGTTCAATTTTTGTCATCCTTATCTTCCAGTGTGACAATTATTTCAAACTTAGATCGTTTGTAGTTGACCATTCAAGGAGGTGTCCACAGCCAAAATATTGACATTGACTTTTGCCACCTAATTTCAATGTCATACAGCCCTTGTGCAATATATTGGAAATATCTCCACGGTATATTACTGATTCTGTGTTCATGCTTATTGCCCTGACTTAATGAAATCAATCTGATTAAATTTTCACCTTCATGTAGGGAAGAACCTAAGATAAACACTGACACTGTCTCCATAGATTACCTTGGTAACCTGCCTAGCAACACATTTGGTAAAGAATATTGGAGATTTCTATCTAGACACGTGAGTATACATGCTATAGACATTATCACTATCAATGTCATATTATACGTAATTTTCCTCTTGAAAATGAATCTGTGCCTAATTTTGTACTGCATTGTTATGTATATATGTCAGTTTAATGGGTCATATTTTGTAATGATTTCTTAAAATTTTAGGCGATTTTGGGGTCACTTTAGTGTTTTAAAACAAACATATTACTTTTTTACTCTCTCAGGTCTGTTACTACTGTTTATAGTATGGATAAGCTAATATCAGCTGTTTTAATCTTCACATGTTGTATAAGGATTCCACCAGAAAATATGAATTGAATAATTACAATGCAATTTATAGGCATGAGCATGCAGAGCAGTTTCAAAATTCAATTCCCTGATTGGCTGTTTCTAATTCTTTATTCAAGTCCCTGATTGGCTGTTTCTAATTCTTAATTCAAGTCCCTGATTTGCTGTTTCCAATTCTTAATTCAAATTGCTGATTGGCTGTTTCCAATTCTTTATTCAAGTCCCTGATTGGCTGTTTCTAATTCTTAGCCTAGTGTAAAAATGGACCACTAGTGAGGCTGCAGTATTCAGATTCTGTTCAGTTTCCTGATTATTTTACAATCTCTGGGTCTGATTTTCAGGGTTTTTCACCAGATGGTCGACTTCCTGTGCACTACGTGGATGATCCAGATTTAGTATATGTGATGTTACGATATCGTCAGTGCCATGATTTGTTTCATACTGTACTTGGAATGAAGCCAAATATGTTAGGAGAATGTGTCGTGAAGTGGGTGGAGTCAATACAGACTGGTCTACCAATGTGCACTGCTGGTGCTCTGTTTGGGCCACTTAGACTGGGTCCTAAGTAAGTATTAGATAATGGTCCAATTTTATCAAAATACAGCAGAAGTTTGTTTCGTAATCAACTCTGCAAATTAAAACTCACACCAAAAACTTCTTTTATGTTTATTTATAAAAGGCTTTTTTTATTTATTTTTGTTTGTTGCTATAAAAATATAATTTTAGATTCATTTATAGCACCATATGTTAAATTTATTTTGTCAGATGGTATGTTTGTAAATTTTATGCTTGTTATTTTTTCTCTTACAGTCACAGAAAGAAATATATCACAGAATATATGCCATGGGCTATACGGAATGGACAGAATGCCAAGATGTTGATGTGTGTATATTTCGAGAAACATTGGGAACGAGATTTAGAGGAGCTTAGAGATGAACTTAATATAGAACCACCACCAGTGGCCCCCTATCCTAGAGATGACTAGAGATCTTGTAGTGTGTGATTGTATCTAAGAATTCTCTCTTAATATAAGGATATAAACACATTGGTCACGACGTTGTCTCCTACCTTGAATGTTTTTAGCGACAAATCAGATGCGTTTTGGGTTTTTTGTTTTGCAGAAGATGATATTTAATCATTCCATTAAGCTTGACTATAATAATATGTACTGATCATTTCACCATTGGAAGACATTAAAAATGTTGCTGTGATGATATTTGATTATTGTGTCTGATAACTAGACTTGATCATCTTCAAGTTTTCAATCTTTTTCACAGGATGGTTTTCACCAAAAATTTCTGAATGTATTATTTCATGATTAGGCCATTCTTTAAATGTTGTTTTGTGTTAGTGTGACCTGAACTTTTGTGAGGGGTTAGATTGGTAGGTATTGTTCTGTTTGTTGTCATTATACGCATGTACTGAAAACGAAAAGCTGGAATAGAGAAAAAATTTTTTTTTGGTCAAAACCACAAAAAAAATTTTGGAATGGATTTTTTTGTAGTAGGTCACATGATTGTAAACCAACAATTATTTAAGGATAGCCTTACATTTATACTGAGTGGAATTCTACAGTGGATATGCATTCATACTTTGAACAAAAGGAGTAATATATATGCATGTAGTCAGGGTTTTCCCCAAGATTTTTCACCAGAGAGTCCCTGGGACTCCCATTTCTTACATTTTAGGGGTCCCTTAGAATTTTAAGGGGTCCCACACAGAAATGCCAAGGGCAAATTCTGAGTCGGAAGGGGTCCCGAGGATGTGGTGGTCACCCTCAATGCAAGTTCTAGTCCAATGCAAGTCCAATGGTAGTTTGGAACCATTTTGGATTTAGTGTCTATACTAGTATAGAGGTTTTAATCTGCCTCCAATTACCTATGATCATGTTGTTGTATATATACTTATTTCTTAAATATATATTTTATTACTATGTTGGTGCAAAGTATGGAAAGAAATAAATGATGTTGAATAATGGATTTGTTTTCTCTTTTAGAAAGCTAAGCAGAAGAAAGGTGGATACAAATCATGTACAGTCAAGCCTGTATTTGCAGCCTTCGAATAAAGACCAACCTGTGAATAAAAGCCATTCTTTGAAAACCATCACTTATTATTTAGAACAAACTGACCTCCGAATAAAAGCAAACTGTCTATAAAGGTCACATTTTGTCTTTTCCAAGGATGGCCTTTGTTCTCAGGTTTGACTGTATTTGTTTTCTATTGGTTTAGCAGCTTTGTTACTTTCATCATCACTTGTATAAATACATGATGAAACATGTTGGAAATTGTTTATCTAGGAGATGTATGAAAAAAAAAGATTCACTTACTCCTTTAACAACTACAGAATAAGTTAACAGACAATAAATGCTCATTTTTGCTGAGATAAAAAAAATGTATACAGACATCTTGCTGGAAGGTTTTTTTTTGTTGATTCACCAGTCTCATTGTGAGGTGGATTAAAGATAACATAAGTCATGTATTTAGTACATAAATATATTACTTCATATAAAAACTGTACAAGATTAAAATATCACACTTTTTGTTAAAAATACTAGTACGATGTACCACATTAGATACAAGATCTTTTATCACAATAGAGTCACACTGTATAAAAATGTAAACTGAACAAAAAAAATCATGTCTGTATAAAAAATACTGCTAGCATTTATAGCGACAGCCTTGTCTATAACATTTTGCCCTAAGGCTAGGAAAAAAATAGTTATGTTTATGGTTACCTGACCAAAAAAATAAGGGTAGGTTTCTTTGGACGTATGATTTGTCCCAAACATTTTCATACTTTGAATTGCTGTTAGAAACTTAAGTCAGTGCTAAAAAATAGGGTAGATAAGATAACCGTAATCACAACTATTTTTCTGACCTAATCACAAATATTTATGCTTATGTCCTAGATAGGTAAAATTACACCACATTTACAAATGTTGCCATTTGCGAGCAAAAATACTTGAAACTGATAAAAAAATTATCAAGGATAAATATTCATTAATTTTGACATAAATTCATCAAAATCAGTTGAGATTATCACATAGAAAGTATATGCAAGTTGTATATACCTTGTCCAGATATCAACATGAAAAATTTAAAAGAACGAGTCGTAGAAATGATTAAAAAATGGATGTTACCAGTATATTGATAAATGGTATTACAATAATGTCGAAACAAAGCAGTCCAATTGGCCTGTGATTATAAAAATGATGCAGAACTAGATGACTTTATACAATGTGGAAATAAATAAAGGTATATTACCATATACATGTACATCACAAAATGTAATACCCAATTAAATCAAAGTTCAATTATACGTAAAATGTAGATATTATGTATAAAAAAAGTAAAATAATGGACGGTAAAAGCTATGAATCACAGTGAAATAGGACAAATATGAATCATATAACCATTTCCTTCATCATATTGTACTTAGTACTAGCTCGGGTTAAAAATGTTTGCACTCATTAATGTTGATCTCAAATAACTACAAAGAATGCAAAAATTACATATTTTCATCACACTCAATATGATTGTTCTACTTGATTTTTAGTTACTTTTTAATATAAAAATTATCAAACTGTCCAGCTAGCTTATGGGAGGTTTATGCCTGGGGTCTTCAACCAAACTCCTGTGTAAAAAAATACCATGGTTACCATATAATCAAAATAAACTGAAACAATTAATCCCACAACAAACATTTATCCAAGCAACAGATATCAAATAACACCAAACACTGTAAATGCATTTGTCTACAATATGAAATATTTTAAATACCTAATTTACTACTTATTTCAAGTTCATATAATGTTACCATAACATATTTTGTGAACTGAAACCCAAGTTTAGGTCAAATGTAACTAAATCTAATATAGATTTATACCACATGTCAGTGCATATGAAATACAAAACAGAACTTAAATAAATCATCAAATGTCTACATCAACAAAAACAAAAAAAATTCAATCTAAGTTGCTCAAACAAACACACATAATATTGCTAGAGTAAATCAATTTTAAGTAATTATATGGCTTGTGGAAAACAAATTAATATTTTTACAATCAGATGAGCTGGTCAAATGATAAACTAGATGATTATAATTATTTATTTAAAAGTCAGACATACATTTTTTGCTGATATTTAAACACCTGTCTTTGCAATAGAAAGATTTCATTACTAGATACCAGTATTTGATCAACATATAGTCAAACCTGTGTTTGTGGCCACCTCTGAATGAAGACCACCCTGTAAATAAAGACTTCTTTGAAAACCGTTACTGATCATTTAGAACAAACTGACCTCCAAATAAAGGCCATCTGTCAATAAAGGCCACATTCTGTTTTTCCCAAGGGTGGTCTTTATTCACAGGTTTGACTGTATATAAAACCTACGACAGATGTATCATGTTATGAGCAGAAAAAGATGAATCAAACAAGAGACATTCGTTAGTTACTGATAAATTAAAATAACAGTAAGGAGACGGATTTTAAAGAAGTATTGTATATTTTATTAACTGTTTGACAACAATTATCGTCTCAAAAATATACTTGAAATTACATTAAAACACAATCTCAAGCTTAATACAGAAATTAAACATGTTCACTGACTTGAACTTCGTTAAACAACTAAAAAAAAACAATTATATAAAACTACAAATACAGTTAACCTCACATAGCAACCACCTTTTTTTATGACCACCTTGTTATAAAGGTCACTTGTTTTCAATAAATCCCCAATGATTCAACTTGATAATGAGACCACCTCATTATTACAACCAATAATTTGGGGCTTCAACATGATCTCAATATTGGGGTTTTACTATGTATTCAATAAATACAGATTCATAAATAACAGAGCATGGTACCCTTAAAATTTTGGCTGTGAAGCAGCAGTACTTTTGTCTTCTTTAAATGCTGACTGAGTTTTATTCAATAATAATTATAACAATAAGAGTTTTCAGACAAGAACTCTCTAACCATAGAGTTACAAATAAATGCATCCTTGGTACTTACACCTATTTTAAGGGGTTCCAATCTTATTTTATATGTGACAAAATAATCGTAGAACATTCACATATCTCCGTACAACAACCATCATCAGAACAATTATCACACTAACAATACACTAATTAACATCCACACACCAATTGTTATGTAATAATGTTATATACTGATGTTATCCTCAATCTACATTTGGCACACCTAGACCAACGACGTCTAATCTCGGCCGTAGCTGGTTAAATGACATTGGAACTACTTGGAAGTTTCCCGGACATACAAAATGGCTGCCTCAATGAAAGAAACTGTAGTTTGTATTTTCTGTATAAATTGCTGTTTGCTGTGCACCACAAACAGAAGAAAGCAAAATATTACACAGATTGAAGGACAATTCTGCAATGAAAACACTAGACAGTCGGTTTAATAAGCAGTTTTTAAAACTTAGTTATTTTGTGGTAATACTTCCTCAGTAAATCAGCAGCCATATCGTAAATGTAAGGTTAAGATGCATATTAAGCTACCAAGTACATCTTGGTTAGATAGAGGTTTGAAATCAGCCGAGGTGTTCCAAATGACACAATTTAACATCATTCAATTATGTCATCAGTGTAGAATTTACTGATTTCTTCACATACACTGATACAGTCACAGGAACTGTTTCAAGAATTATTCCTCCATGACCCCTACATCAATCACTATTATTCCAATATTTTCGTAACTTCCTCTAACAATAATATCTTAAAATCTACTGGCTTTTATGAGTTTGATAATATACCTCCTGTTTTATAATTCAACAGCTGAATGTTGACTATTGTCGTCAATTCACTACCACACTGAGGAACCGAAATCTTTCCTCCGTCGAGATCGCGCAAGTTCTCCACTAACTGTGTCAATCATTTTGTTCGTTAAGTCGTCAATTTCTCCAACAAGTCGTAAAGATCTGTTCAAGTCATCCTCTCCAGCCGCAGACTAAAAACAAATACATAACATGATTATATGCATGCATTAAGCTTCAAATAATTTAATTACAAAAAATTTCTACCTCAAGAACTTTTACATTTAAGTCGTTCAACACAACTTTTATTCATATATAAGTTTAATTAATTAATTTAGAAAAAGAAAATACTTCTGTATCATACATTAACAAGCACATCACAACAGTTTAAACATTAACTTTAAATGTCAACAGAAAAGCATGGAATTTATGTAACTTTTAATTAGTTTTCTATTAAGTGAATAATTCTCATATTTTAAAAAAATATGGTATTGATATATTAATAGTTGTGTTAATGATATTAAACTGGGCACATTCTCTAGTGAACTCGTAAAATGACTGTAATAAAGATGTTTGTTTAATTATATAAGTCAGTTTTTTTGAAATGATAGACTTATTTTCATGATGAGTGAAGAATGGATTTAGAAACGTAACAAACTGACAGTCTGATAGTAGCAATTTTAGATACTAATCACATAATGGATTATTATGATAAAATTAGGATGAACAGTTCTACATTCACTATCAAACTAGCAATTAAACCACAGGAGAAAAACTTAACACATCAAAATAAATAGGTTTGAGCAATTTATGATTTATTTATTGGTGTTTTATGGCTCATCGACATCTAATGGTCATGTAGCATGCATCAAAATGATAAGGATATTTAATTAGATATTGTAAGCTTAAGAAGCAATGTCCAAAATGAACTGAAATTTTAATTTAAATACTCAAATGAAACTACTCTGGTGATATAATTTTTTCTGTTACAGAATTGTATCAGCCTTAATTTACATCGCTATCTATTGTATACAGTAAAACCTTACAAAGAAGCCACCTCAATATTACAACCACCTCAATATTACAACCACAAATTTTCAGACTGGTTTTCAAAATTTCCTTTATATTGCAACCTGACAATGATACTACCACTATATCAACCAAAGGTGGTCTTTATATTGAGGTTTTACTGTATATTAATTAATTCTGACACCACTGAAAAATAGCATACACTAAAACCATGGTCTGTACTAACTTAAAGCAAAGCAAACAGATTTAACAACTTGTGAAACTAATTATATCCGTTTTTATCACATCACAGTTGGCTGTAATGTACCATATCCAAATAACGAGGTAAGAGTATGGCAATATTTATATTAGATAACAACTAACCAGCTCCTACTCTTATTGACCACTTTCCACTACCAGTTCTATGCATAATCCAAATATTATTAAATGCAAGGTATATATAATACTGAATCTTACAATGTCTTTAAAATATGTACATCAAAATGTTATACATGTACATCATCCTTCACCGGAGTGATTTCTAAGTGTAAGTAATTATACATCGTCAGGACTCGAAGAAAAATTAGTTAAAGAACATTATTCCCAACAAAGATAACAAAAATTTCTAAAATATCGAATTATTGTATCATTCCAAAACCAAATACAGACAGTTATTAGCTAAAACATTTATTATTTTGCTATGTCACTTATTATAAAATCAATTACGGTACTTCAGAAAATATCAATCACTATCCATCAGAATTCACCATCATTTTTTTCAAATCCTTAAAAAAAGATAATCAAGCATTATAATAATGACTGATGCATAGTCCAACAGAATTAATCAAATACTAGCAACATGCTTAACACATTCATGTATACATGTTCTTAATAAATAAGCTAAGTAACATATGAGGCAGGAATTATGAATTATGAACAACTAATTATACATATATAATGAGTTTTATAGATTAGAAATAAGAAATTTGTGGTAATAAATTAATATGAAGTATAAAGTTTAAGACTAACTACAAGATGGTACTACAAGTTCACTAAGAATACTACAAATAGACAACTATATTACACACTTACACCAATACGATCTAAGTTACTTAATGATTGATAATATGTTATAATTCTTGATTTCATGTCCTCCTGAAAACCATATTTTTACAATTAAACTTACAAAAATGAAAGAGAGCAACACTGATCATTGTTTATTTCCTTATATCAAACTTACAGGATGCTCACCTGTGATATTAAACCCACAGGTGCTTGACACAGAAACTTACTGCACCACGCGAGTTTAAATCACAGGTTTCAGCAACATTACAACGAATTCTGACAGCATGAAAGTGTTAATGACCATGATTCTATTAGCAATTAGCAAACAAATGTGTAAAATCACCAAAAGCCATGTGGTAAATCAATTATCTACACATAAAACATGACAGAGTGATCTCCCTTGCTTACATTTACAGGGCCTGGATTATCTCCCTTCATTTCCTCAAAGTTGTCAAGGAGATTTGGCTGAGATTCATGTTTTCGCTACAGAACACAACATAAATCAATAGCAGACAAGCACAAAGATGATTAAATGGGTATACAGTAAGCATTTGAACCTGTTACTCATTATTAGAATGTAACAAATATTGCCTACCACAAAATGTACGATAAAGAAACGAGATTTCAGCCAAAACATATACATAAGCAACAGATAAAGCATATAATATCATTTGAATGAAACATTTTACTAGGAATAATAGACGTTTATTGTGAAAACAAATTTGAGCATGTTTAAGATGTACAAAACGTAACTCCGAGAGGACGAAAATACCTGTGTGAATTACATATATGCAAATCCTCTTGATATGTAATAAGACCCAGCAAGATTATGTGTAATGCCATATTAATACTGTATACGTTTTTTTTCTACAGGCATCCAATTTGACATTTTTAGGATATTTTAGAATTGTCATTTTCATGGCTAACCACCAAAATAAACCCATGTCCTGCCTCCATAAAAAATGTGATTTCAGATTGCAAGAGTTACATTTCTTTAACAAAATAATTAACTGGCTGTATTAAAGTGTATTTACCATTGGAAATATTTTATATTGGAATGGTCTGGATTTAGCAATTCCTATGTCGATAGCAAAAATTTCCTGAATAAAACGAGTGCCAATATTAAGACATATACAGTACTAAACATTCACATTTTGCAGAGAACCTAAAAAGATGCTACCTTATAATGTTTGTACATAATAAAAAGCCTGAAACAAAAAGTGAATGACATACCAGAGATGATGTAGTCCCTCTATCACTGTCATATTCATGTTCTCCCCTTACTCGACGATATTTACGTCCATGACGTACTCTTCGTCTACCAATGCTACGACTTCTGAAATGTAACAGACAAACATTTATTCATTTGGAAATTTGTAGAAGTTCCAAAATTCGCATGGAATTTGGCACGCTTCAAGTTTCTTTGCATACAATGCAACCTCTCAAAAGCAACACCCTTGGGATAAGCAAAACTGCGTTGTTGTTAAAAGGTTGTTGCTCTAGAGAGGTTAAATTAATAGTTAAATGATACAGTGGGAAAAAGTAATGCAGTTGTTGAAAGAAGGTTGTTGCTCAAGAGAAGGCCGCACTAGAGAGGTTGCACTGTATTTGCAATGAAGTACACTGCTAGAACAATATAAGCTAACAGGAAGAACAACTAAATTTACCTTCTTCTTGGTAACTCTTCCAAGTCAGATTCAGCACTTTCACTTTCATTTCCGAATTCTCGTACAAAGTATCGACTTCTCGTTCTGCCATCAGGTGAGTAATGTCGAATTCTTCCTGAACGACCCCATGACTTTGATCTAGGTCTTGTTCTGGACCTGCCACTAATAAAACGAAAATTGATATATTAGCCAATTGTTAATTGAACACTGCATCATGGGACTATAATATGCTAACTTATTTACAATCAATATGAAGTGATGATGAACAATAAGCTAAGCTTAGCAAATGATATTCGAGTACATTTTTAACATAAGTGAACAAATGAAAGTGTGAACACTTAAAACAGCATGTGAATCTATGTCTTAAATGATTGCTTATCAGCTTGTTTTTAACTGAACACAGATAAACATCAAGGAAGTTAATACATGTAGGCACACTTACAACACAAAACACACAAAAAATGAAAAAAACAAATGAAGCAAAACCATGTAAGTCTATGAAATTATTTTGAAATTAGACTTCACAAGTGCACTGTAAGCATGTATTTAAATTGGTCTTGACACAAATGAAAATCTGGTTTATGGAAATATTCGAAATGTAATTCTAATCATGGACTTCAAGCAGTGAAGCCTTTAAAAGCTGCAAATTTGCTATAAAAGCCAACAAAAATGCATCTGGTTGGATAAATTCACGTAAAATGGAATCACACAAAGATTCAAATGATTTTCTGTGCACAACAATAAACATGGTATAAACGGTACACAGCAGACAAATGATAATTCAAGGTCAATTGTGATTGGTCAACAGTTAATGAGTATTAACTAGATAAATAACAACAACAAAATAATGTTATGTCACGCAAGAATGTTGTACTCTCAGAAAACTTAACCTCTTCCAAAAACATAACAATTGTGAGACAAATGTTTAAATAAAATCAACCATAGCATCTTCCCCCAGCCTACTAGATAGTGTAACCCCATAATTTATCACATCTAAAATTACACAAATATAAACCACACCCAGTATTATAGTAAAATATTTGACCATCCGCCAATGTTTTACAAATAACGGAAGTTACGTAGTTTCCAGACAGTATGCTCAACTAGGACCAAGTTGTCACTCTCGAATTATGATAGTTAGGTCAAAGTCATGCACAAGAAAACTGAATTGCACCACTGTTATACTGGTTAACATATTGTACACATTTACCCCTCCTTTGCAGGAGAATCCATCTCAATGATTGGTTGATGGACGTCTGAATGACTGACTGCCATTGGTTGAGATTTTGTAGGCAGGACTTGTATCCTTACTTTAGGCTGCTTTGCATGATTTATTTGAAAAAGGTGTGGTTTAAGAGGAGGGGGAGCTTTGTAAACTTTGAATGGCAGTGGGCTTCGAAATGATTGAGAACGCAAAGGTCTAGAGGTGGGTGGGGAATGGTTAGCTGGCAGTGAATACACTGGTACATGGACAGTTTCAACAACTTGTCTGAAAAAGTGTGTGTAAAAATAAAACAAACTGAATTAATTCACCAAACTCTGAAGTAAAAAAGTGGAGTGTGAAAAAAACTTACAATGACAAATCTTCAAGTTTTAAGCTGTCATTAGAACAGTAGAATAAACAAAATGAGTGAATGTAAGTGATGATAAATGAATTTATACATTAATAACAACAAATACTTCAGAAATCATTAATCTTATAATAATCTTGCTTAATAAGTAGCAAATTTAGCCATAAACATCCATCTGTCAGTATTTGAAGATGTTTTTGCCTCAGAACAGTAAAATTCATGAATGTACACTAATATATTATTTCTTAAAATAGAGCATAATACTTGTATTTTAATGATACATGAATTATAAATCAAAAATAAATTTAACACTCAAGTCTGCAAAATTGTATGATAGAATAATAACAGACAAAACACATATACCAAAATAATGAGGTGAAAAAACTTACCTTCCATCATGTACAATATAACCTAGAGGCACGTTATGATCCTCAGGGGGATAAACAAAATCTCCATGTGAGTGATAACTCGTGCTGCCACACAGTGGACACGACGACGTATACACCCCACCCTGCACACTGTGTACATCACCACTAGCACCATTTGGTATAAATCTAGTCTGTCCATTATTAACATGAATATCATCACTAGCGTATTGTCTTTGTTGAGGATATCCGTGCGTCTGTTGTGGATAATCTGCTTGACTTAATCCAGGTCTATTTTGAGTAGGATTTGCTGCATATGAATACAATGTCTGCCTCAGAGGTCTTGATGCAGACGTAGGCCTTGTGGAAGATTTCGTTGACCCTGAGGCAGTTGAACGTGGTGGTGGTGGTGGCTGGTACCCGGTGAATGCCAAGTTAGGCTGGGAACCAAATACACGTCTACCAGGTTGCAATGGGACTGAAATTATATTGATATCAATTTTTACTAAGAAAGTTTATTCTATTTAAATAAGAGCATGAACACGGACTCCATAAAACGTATATAAAAGTATACATACCTAAAACGATCACAGATAAACATAACTTAACTAACATGAAATATGGTGGTCAAATAAGTTAAAATAAAGCATCATTGGTTTGTACAACAAACTGCAAACAAAATTTGATATTTTAATCATTGCAAATCATGACTGTAAAATACAACAACTGTTCAAATTATCAAAATATGTATATAAAATAAATCATGTTCAAATTGAAACAGAAATTATGCAGAAGATGTGCATACCCTGAGACAGTGGTGGTTGACCATTCTGCTGAGCAGGCTGTGCTGTGTTTGGATGCTGCGGATAGAAGCCATAATGCCCTTGTACCGGTGGTGCTGTCTTAACTTCTTCTCGCTGGACACGTGTTGGTGATTGATCAGAATCATAACCATTCTGTTCTGGGTGATGCTGTGTACCAGTGGTCCTTTGATGAATTCGGTGGCGGAGACGATTTCGACCTCTTGACCTTGACTCCTCCTGTACTTCCTCTTGCTTTGGTTTACGTGAGTGACGGGGTGTGGCATATGCATCAGCCGCAGCGTAACCAAGCGGAATATCACCATCATGGTTAACATTTGGTAATGTCCAATCATATCCCCAGTCACGACCTGCAAGATGATAAATATCATACTTAGAAATAATCGTTAACACATGTAACCATGGAAATTACTTTTAGAACTTCCAAAATTATGCAAAACACTTGTTACCCATGCAGTTATTTGTTTAAATCAAATCTTAGTGGATCAAAGGTTTCATCAACCAAGAGAAATGCAGAATTAATACTTCATGATAAACGACTTTGAAATATAAAAGGCTAAAAATTTAGTAAACAAGAACATTTTTAGTGAACTTTGCTACATTATTGGTAGACTCATCATACAGAAACAAAGTTTATAAATCAAACTATTCTACCATGACACAGCAAACAGCAATAATCAAATATCTCACAGCAATATACATATATACAAGTATACATGTAAATGATCAAGTCAAAAGTAAAATTATAAGGATGACAATTTACATACTGATATTGGAAGTCAAAAGTGACATGACAATTAAGAATTTATGAATGTTCGATAGTAAACTTCTACATTCTACTATTATGACAGGGATCCAACTAATATCAGACAAACATAATGTAAACCAAACGTAACATGGCGTCTAGTCCAGATTTGTATTAAGATACATCACCATGGCTACAAGAGTGATATTCATTTAAATTATATGTATAATCTAGCAATAAAAATATACAATCAGCAATATGCCATATCTCAATATAACACAATCACACCATAAAAAATGTGCAATGTATTTACTTGAATCAGAGTCGGACGTGTCTATAAGATAAAAATCAATGAACAAGTGTGCAGTATATCATTATTCAACACCAAGCTGTCAAACAATATCAAATAACTTAACAATAATCAATGTTATAGATACATATCTTGAAATCTGCTCAATTAATGGGAACAAAATTACAGGAGTCAGTGCAAGAAGGTACCAATCTCCTTATTGCACTTGTCCCTTTAAAAGGAAAAGACTTTTCTCCATCTGTTAGGTTACAAACACAATCTACATCAATGCATCATGAGAGCTTGTTTATACAGAAATTCAATGCAAGCCAAACCACGATACAAAATCTTCATTAAAATGAACGAAAACAGAAACTGGTGTAAAACTATTCATTTTTCTTTGTTAAGTAAAAATAATCCAGAATTTCAGGCAGGAAACAAGTTGACATTTGAGAATATAGAAAATATTCATTTACCACCATGTCCAGAAAAGGAGTTCGCACGTCGTCTAGGTCCTCTCATGAAAGCTAAGGGGTCCTCAGTGGGGTCAAAATATTGGTCATAGTAATCATTCTGTTGCGGTTGCTGGGGAGGAGGTGGAGGAATGGGTTGCTGGGACTGAGCTTTCTCCTGATTGGCTCGGTAAAACTCCTCCCTCAATTTACCAATTTCGTCAGTCAATAGTTTTAAACGTGCACTGCTCAAATAAAGAGAAATATTAATTTTAATCACTATAACTAACACAAAAGATGTTTTTGAATAGTAGTCAAGAATCCAAATCATTTTCATATTTTCCATGCATAAAAAAGATCTTATAAAGAAAAGACTGAAAACATCTATTTGGGATTAAAATATTACAAGAGGCAAATTACCATAAGAAGAGAATACAACATTAGACATTCTCACTGTTAAAAGTCCAACACAAACATTGATGGAAATATCAAGCATAAATTTAATTGTATTAAATTACATTCGTAGAATATTACTGATGTCAATGTTTATAATTAAAATGTTTATGTAATAAAATCAAAACCATTTTGAAGCAATCAGCCACCTGACTGTCATGTGTCATTATTCAAACAATACGATATAATATTTTATTCCATTTTATTCACCTGTTAACAGAATCTCTGGTTGCCGCGGTAGCTGCGGTCTCAGCATCGGATGCTAGTATGGTCTCCTCACTACGGGAACCGATACTTCTATCCATGTACTGTGGTTTACGTGACTTGGGTAGTTCTAATCTCTCTGGACTGGGACTTGATTCTAGTGTACTATCCAACAGCTTCTTGGGATGTATCTCAGATCTAGAAAATTAGCCGCATACAATTAGACAAAGCATACAATACTGTTACCAGTGTGACATCTGCGTTGTGTTCATTAGTTAGTCATCAATTCCCATCCTCAAAGGTAATATAAATCCAAAATTTCATTTCAAGTATTGGTATTGATACTTGATGTTTTGTACATTTGCTTTGAATTTGGAAGAGTCCAAAGAGTACTAATGAGGCAAAAGGTTAAAACCTCCGTTTGTTAGTATGAATTCAACATAAAAGTATCAACGTATGATTACCTTGCAGCTTTACCAGGTATGGTGGTTCTCTGTGGTGGGGCTACCTCCATTACAGATGATTGTGCATGTTTGGTTCTACCTTCATGATCAGGTTGTGACTGTTGTTTCTGCTTTACTTGCTTTCGTTCTCTTTCTATCACAGACCTGTTGATAAAATAACAATATCGTTTAACACAATCATTCACTTATATCTTCCCAAATGAAATTACAGAATTTTTTTTTTAAAAAAATATTACAGTTAAATATACATTATAGTTACTTAAGAAATAGCTATACACAAGATTTTATGTGCAAAAAAGACTTTGCGTTGGACTGGTTAATTTTGGTGAGTATTTACCTCGGGGTAGTCTCGTCTGATGTGTATGAATCCTGTGTAGTGTCTTGTGTTAAATCTTGAGTAATATCACGTGATAATGTGGAGGTGTTACTCTCATCAGTGACCTCACGACCTCTGCGAGAATCTGGTCTTTTTTGTTGACCTTGACCTCTTGACTGACCTTGACTTCTGCTAGCAGACTGTTTGACCTTTGTGTCTGATTTTGGCACTTCTTGTGATTTCTTTGGTGTCTCCTGCACATCCTGTCGTCTGCTGTGTCTAATACTGGGATGTTCTGTAAAAACACAACTTAATCTATTGAAACATATTTTTTTTTGTTTTCCCTTTTGTTCATGGCTTCAAATGTTTTTTTTTTCAAATTAAATTATCAAAAAAATACACAAAATTTGCAAAAAATAACAACTAAGAACATCACATAACTTTCTCCAAAATCAACATTGTACAAGAACTACAGAAAACATGTTAAAAGTGATTACAAAATACTATTAAGTTTTAAAAAATTATCACAAAAATTTTTGTATACATTTTACATCAACTAAACGTTATTCTTGTTTATCATATCAACATGGTTATTAAGAATATCATAAATGTGAAACAAACCAAATAGCATATAGCATAAACTAAAAAGAAAACTCTGAAAGAAACAAAATTACATGTTTACACATAAACTAACTATCACCATTTTGAGAAAAAAACGAAAGAAAATTCTTAAACAGAAATTCTTATGTTACACACAGACAGACGGATGGACATACAGACAAGTAATCAAATAAAACCAACACTGACCCAGATAAATATACTCATGAAAATCTACCGATAAAAAGCTAATAAAATTGTAATATAGTAGACTAAAGTTTGATTTAATTGTTTATAAGAAAGACGTTAAAATAATAAAATATGGGAAAAAACTAAAATCAGTTAAGTAGTGAATGTTGTTAGATCATGCAAGAAAAACTAAATCTTGTAATATCAAGCAGGTATTAGCAGTTTTCTATGTAGACTAATCATGCCTCAGACTAGCAATTAGTGCTACAAATATTATCATTAATGTCATACTTGTAACTTTATTGTCATTTTCAGGAAATATACTAGGGTCTTGCCACTCTCCCTTCTGAAATCATTCAATCTTTGGTCGAGACTTACAGATTTTCACAAACTAAGATGTCCTTTGATATTTGCATTAATTCTAATGCACAAAGCTTCAATAGTTATGGAACAATATTACAGAGAAGTAAATGCATACGTAAAGTTGGACCTTAGCTCTTTTCAAAAAAGTCATTTCATAAATCATTCTGAGCCAATGGTGGTTTTATAAGCTTGCATTGTCATCAACTATGCTTATATTGGTATTTCAAAAATACATGTAATCAACATGAAGCAGGTTACACTTCAACCTATACAGTAATACATCATAATTCTAATAATATCTAATATATCATAATTATTATAACTCAGTAAAATATGTAGAAATCCAGTGGAATGAACCACACTAGCTATGGCTTGTGGAACGAACCACTTTAGCTATGGCTGCTGAAATAAACCACACTAGCTATGGCTAGAGAAATGAACCACACTAGCTATGGTTGGTGAAATGAACCGTGCTAGCTATCATTGGAGAAATGAACCATACTAGCTATGGTTGGTGAAATCAACCACACTAGCTATGGCTGGTGTAATCAACCACACTAGCTATGGCTGATGAAATGAACTGTGCTAGCTATGTCTATGTCATAGCAAAACTCTGCCTGGCAAGAAATCATGACAAAATGTAACACAACATTGTCCTAAGACAAGGTGAAAGTATGAAATGATGAGAAAAAACAATGAAACAAAAGTGCACAAAAACAAAGCCAAACTGTGAAAATCAGAACTTGAGAGACATCAAAATTTTACCAAATGATTACATGGAAAGTTCAGCAGCAAATATCAAAATATTAACCGCAGCTTTTTGTCTTAGTACTAAGTACTTAATACTATTTCACAATCAGCAAATGCTGCTATTGAAAGCAAATTTGATGTATATCAAAGTTCTGATAATCAAAATAAAACTACCAACAAACACAGACTGTTACAAGGGAGACAAACCAGGAATAATTTGGTCATGTGATCATTCTAACATGTAGCAGTCAGTGAGTCAAGGAAATGCCCAAGTATGGTAAATAACAGGTACATTGCCAAAAGACATTAACACTGAAGTTAAATGATACGTTTTACAGTTCATTTGAATCTGACAAAACGAATGTAAGAGATTTTGGCTTTTGAAATAAAATTTTCTTTTTTTTATGTAAGTGTGTATTGAAATGAGGAAAATATCAAGTTATGCAAATTTTGTATTCAGTAATTTTTGACTCATTAATCATGATGACTCATTAATCATGATGTGAATAACTGAATACATAATTAATCAGGTTTTGTTAATCAACTATAATATATTATATAATAAAAAGAATAAATATTTCTAAACTGAGTTAAAGACACAAAGTTAATGCAAAATAAATTCTGGTTTTCTTGCTATTTAAGCTAAGCATTTAAATGATATCATACAGCATATATATATAGATATATAAAAACAGGATATAAATTTCAACATCCTTTTAAAGATTCATGCAACATTATTGTAGCTATCTACTGTACTCATTTTTAACCATTGCACAATAATATTGCAGAGAACCTTGTATAAACCACTATATACTTCTAATGTATGTATCATCACTGACTAACAATCCATGACTCAAAGACTGATTACAAGTCATAACAGAAAAAAAGTGCGGTTTTCACATGCGAAGGTTTGCTAACCAGAATCAGACGTAATCCACGACAGATTTAAATCTGTGGTCTCGTTCAAGGTCGGATCTACTGAATAGGACTCTGAAAAAATATACATTTATTCTTGACTATACAGGTGAATTTAGACATTAAAAGCACAAACTTGCACAAAAATGTTATATACTAGTTCCATGCATAACATACGACAAAGAAACCATGATATTGTAATCCAGGACATATCGTATGAATGAAATGATCCACAGATCCATGAGAATCCTTCAATATTCTAAGGATATGACACAAACCTCTCTACCCCTAACAGAATACTAGGTTACCATTCTTTCATTCTTTAACTAAATCCTAATGCTGGAATATTACTAGAAAAAGTTAATACCACCATACTGAATTTTAACCCTTTGCCTCATAATACCTCATAATACCACATTACCCTGCACCTGAGCAGACGACATTCAAAACCATTGTGACAAAAGATGCCATTGCTCATAACAAGTAATGACTTCTTTAGTCATTATGTTTTCCACTCTGTCAGAAACAAATTACCCAATTTTCTGAAATCAATTGATGTTTTGAACATTTGCTTTGAATTTGGAAGGGTCCAAAATATGCTTATGAGGCAAAGAGTTAAACAAAGTGCTTTACCAAATCCTCGGAAAAAATTACCAAAGGTACATGTTGTTTCCTGATTATATTCTGTTTTTATGATTGTGAATACTTGTATCATATAATCATACATTAATGTTATAACAAAAAATTAAAGCAAGACATGAGTTCAAATTAAGGGCATATTTACAATACCATAATTTCAATGTTTCTACAAGTTATGTAAAACATTCATACACATACATAATACCATATACAAACATAAAACATGTCCTTGTATGAGAATTACCATTGTAAAACATTTCCATTATACGACACAAACACTCAGTATCAGACATGCCCATTGTACAACCCCAAAACCTTGCATTAAACAATGTACTCCAAACCTTAATTACCTCAGAGTTAATAAGTTAAGACTTAATTACCTTATGTTTAATAAGTTAAGACTTAATTACCTTATGTTTAATAAGTTAAAACTATGACATAGGAATATTTACCCATACTTGAAGCACAATAACCACTTTCTAACATAATAAATAATAATGAATAAATGAATTGAATCTTTTTCATATATTTTCAATGTCAGGAAGAATGTATTCATATACTAGACTATACAGTCAAACCTGTAAACAAAGGCCACCCTTTGAAAAGACAAAATGTGGGTTTTTTTGACAGATGGCCTTTATTTGGAAGACAGTATGTTCCAAATGATCAATAATGGTTTTTCAAAGATTGGCCTTTACTCAAAGAATGACCTTTATTCACAGAGTGGCCTTTATTCGGAGGTGTTTGCAAACACAGGCGTGACTGTATTTGGGAATCTTAAACAATTGTATGAGGTTTGAGACTAAAAAACAGCATGGAACATAATTATCATCTTATAATATCTCTTCATGTTTATCACAGCACTTCATCTGCATAAACACCTACATTTGTATTCATTTATATAATGATATAGATTTTGATTTGTATACGACAGGTCATCAAAGTAAACTAAAGACTACTTGTTGATCAAAGTTCTTTTAGGATAGATAAAACTACATCAAGGACAAAACATAATTGGTTATGTAATACGAGTAAGTTTTTGCATTCTTTTTCAACATGAAACTATTATACCAGTGCCGACACCACTTAGGTATAAAGACATATCTTGGAGTTTTTGTAATTTTTTAGATATGAAATAATATCATAACAGTGCATGCACTACCTAGATACTAATTTTATAATAATGTAAGTAAAATCAAACTGCAAATGTAGATATAAAACTAACTATTGTTTGTAAGTAAAAATTAAGAGTGCGATATAAAAAAGATAAAAATAAACACGATAAAACCAACTTATTTATATACTACATTGTAAGTAACCAAATCATTTCCTAATGATAGAACAGCATGCCATAAGATTCTAACCCCTGTGCACACAAAGTCACACATCTAACCCCTGTGTGACAGAATACAAATAAAGTTGCACATCTAACCCCTGTGTGACAGAATACAAATAAAGTTGCACATCTAACCCCTGTGTGACAGAATACAAATAAAGTCACACATCTAACCCTTGTGTGACAGAATACAATTAAAGTTGCACATCTAACCCCTGTGTGACAGAATACAAATAAAGTCACATATCTAACCCTTGTGTGACAGAATACAAATAAAGTTGCACATCTAACCCCTGTGTGACAGAATACAAATAAAATCGCTCACCTTCCTCTGTATCCTCCATAATCTTATCAATATTTCTCTGCGACGTATTGATGCTGCTGCTTGGTCTGTGTCCACGTCGATGCTGTCGCATTTCAGAATCAAAACTCATCTCACTTTCAGTCACAGACGTATAACTATCATCCGTAAAATCCCGTGAAGTCTAAAAATATTCCACATATCTCATACATTAAGCACATTTTTAACTCCAATTATTAATCAGGTCAGAAATGGAAATTAAGTACTCAACTAATGATTTCAGAAATGGAAATTAAGTACTCAACAAATGATTTCATACGTTAATTATTCTACTTAAAATAGATTTAAATCTTAATCTTGTAATATCATTGTAGAATGTGTTAATCCAACAAAAGGAACATTTGCCAATCTTCTGTACGTAGATATTTGCATAACGTACCCACCCGGGTAATTAATGCTGCACAAAGTCAAACATAGGTATGTTTTCCCATAACCTGTAGACCAAACATGTAAACCCAGACTCAAAATATACTCAATTTCCTTCCCACATACCCGCCAGAACACAAACTGCTTAACCCTTTGCCTCATAATACTGCATTTCAGGGCATCTGAAGCAGACAGCTTCTGAAAACATTGTAGTAAAAGAAGCCATTGATAGTTTTCCACTCTGTCAGAGAGAAAAACCCAATTTTCATAAATAAATTGATGTTTTGTATATTTGGAAGAGTCCAAAAATCCAAATTTTTTTGGAAGAGTCCAAAATATACTAATGGGGCAAAGGGTTAAAGGCAAACACAATTCAAATTATTTCAGCTGTACCAAAAAAATATAATGTCCAGTGGAAACCCTGCACAACTATTTTTTACTGGCCTTATTTAGACATTGACATTAATTAATCTTACCTGTTGATCTCTAGTCTTTGTTCTGCTACTGGCCCGTGACGGTGTTCTACGATCTTCTTTGGTTGGCGTTTTAGCCCGTGCCTCATTTTCCGTCTGCTTTGTTTCAGGAAGTGGAAATGCTTTGGTTGGTGTGCGACGAGAAGATCGTGAAGACGCTACTGACCTTGCTGACCTTGGAGTTGTGGCCCTTGCACTGTCTTCAGATCGGTTACTCTGGCGAGAGCTGGGCCTACAATAGTATCAACAATATGATACAACACAATACAGACAGCCTTCGTACCAAATATGGAAAACATTAATGTGAACAAAATATAGCTTTACAAAAGCATGATAAAATAATATTGATTACAGTAATGTATTTAGATTCAGCAGATGCCAGCAGGAGTGTGAATATACAAGGAAGCTCTTCTAAAATGAATTTTACAAGAAAGAAATTTAAAAGCAGTTAAATAATAGCAGTTTTTGAATAGATTCAGTCAATGAATGAAAATTATGCTGAATGATTAAGAGGCAACAAATGAGCGAGAAAAATCTTGTAAGTCCTAATAGTATACATGTAGCAAAACACGATGATTTACACACAGCTTATGTACAGCATATGTTCAGTATAAGATATACAATATAGCTTCAACGCAGGCATACTGTTACCTTCCAATGTTAAATAAAGCAATGGCGATAGTATGAAGTTTAATTGCTATATAAGGATGCAAAGCATTAGATCACATGGTCACATGATCAACTTTAATGACAGAATTACAGCAATGAATCAAAGCACTTCAGCGTTATACATATAAAACAAAAAACATTGCATACAATGTTACCATATTATATAAACACATATACACGAAACACAGTACATATAATATTCAAAATAACTTCTTAACATGCAAAATTAATTTCAAACAAAATGAACACAAATTTACTGTAGTCAAAGATGTATCAGACAAAATTCAGTCATAGATTCTCCATTATTAAACACTGACATTTTACGAAAAAAAAGTTCAAACTTCATACATACCACAAAATATTACTACTTAATATATAGCGTCCCCATTTCTTTGTACTAGTAATACATATTGAATAATAATTTAACAATTACTTCCAATGATATTCTACGGAATATAGGTACCAGCAAAGTCCAGCTAGAAATCTTCACTACTTATACATAACATTTTGTGGAGCGTACTTGTGCACAAATATTATACGTGAATACCTTCTTGCTTATTACATATAATTAAATCAAACAGAAATCAATAAATCTGGTTATATACTGCAATATTGGTCACTTAAATATTTGTAATAGGCAATAATTGACTGACCACAATAATCGTATTGGATAAACTATTTATGACGCCGGTCAAATGAAAAAATTACCAAATTTGTAGTAAATTTTCAATGATTTCATACCACTGAGTCATATTTGGGAGGAAGAAGGCTTAAATCTCTCAAGCAAAACTTTTCTAACTAACCATAATATTAAATAATTCAATTAGATGTCTCATTATCAATGCACCCAAAACCACAGGCACTAGATGCAGACGATCTTTTTTTTTCAATATAAATACGCACATATATCATACAAAAAATTCTTGTCATGCTTTATTTTGTACATAAAAGTTTATGTTAGCACCAAGTACCTGTGGAAAATACTATCATGCTTCTAAGTCATGTAATACTATACAATTCCTTGTTTGCCCGTCACTAAAGGTGAAACTTCACAGACAGATCACATTTATTTTTATTCAAGGTATATTGCTATACATTATACCTACTATTATCTATTTACTAATCTATCTTTGTCACGCTCCAAAAAAAGAAAAAATTAATAATTACCTTCCAGATGAATCAGGATGACGTAACCTTAGAGGTGATTGCTGAGGTTGTCTCCTTGACGACAAATTTCCAGCACTGACCTCTGACCCTACCATTGAACCAATGAAACCACTGTCTGTGTCTAATTCACGTCTTCCTGTCATTTGTTTAAATTTCCCAGGACCTGAATTTATGCAAAACATGTTGAAAATATTTTGGTGAGTAAGCAAAATGCGATTGAATTGTAAAAAAATAAATATGCCGTTTTTAAGAATTTTAGCATAAGGTCATACTGAATGAAACATATTGCAGTTGTACTACCCAAACATTTAAAAGCAGATACAGGTAGATCTTTTGTTAAAATTATAATGCTTATTCTGAAAGTGGAAAGTTGGAATGAATAAAAAAAAACATTTTTTGGGGGGCAAAATTGTTACGGTTTTGGGGGTTGGGTATGTTTTTAACTGCAAACAAACAATTTTTTAAGGATGGACTAATCTATCTTCCAATTTAATAAAGATTTATGTTAGGTAATTTCATTTCGCTTTGTAATGTAAATGTAGAACTCAGTGGTCAGTAAATTCCCTTGAGAATTCGATAAAATTGATATTGCACTTTTAATACTGCAGTCAAGTAGTTATGGTCTCTACCAAGAAATCACCAGCCCCTTACCCCTGTGAGTTTGAATTCCTACCAGAAAAATTTGAAATGTGAGGAAGCTGTCCAGCTAGCTTATGGAAAATCATTGGTTGTACCAAGGTGTATGTCTGAAGACTTCATCCACTGTTAAAACTGGAAAAGTCACCTACTGCGTGAAGTTAAACCCCAGAAAAAAATGTGGGCAGGCTGACTATATATGACAAACTATATTTGGTCTGTGAGGCCATTTTGGGATTAAATACATCAATATACACCATACATTTAATGTCAGCCCACTATGATTAAAAGAATGTATACTATACCAGGTAACTTGGACAATGGACTACTAGGTCCGGAATGACCACCAGCAGCCCCACCCTCATGTTCCGATATGCCACTGTCCTGAAGACTTGTTGTGCTGCCACCTTCAGGTCTCTGCAAGTTAACCAAATATCAATAAATGTTTCAAGCTAATTCCACATTTCAGTTGAAATTATTATTACGAAGGTAGGCCGGATTAAAACAATAATTTGTTACAAGTCAAACTTTGGAATTAATGAACAGTTATTTTAAGTAATACACATTGTACTTGCTAAAAAGTCATAAACATCTACATAAGTTATCTAATACATAGTGTTGAACATGTATGTTTCTGAAAAACAAAAATATTGCAGTCAATAAATATAACTGAAAATAATAGACCAGAGAAAAGCATTCCAATAAACTGTCAGTGAATTAAAGTCCTGTTTTAAGTGAACAAATTCAATGAGTGAAATAAGTACTTGTGCACTGATTCCAATATCTGACTTTAACAACCTAATTACGCAAATTACCACTTTAATGTTTGCCTTATTATTAATACATGTATATTATAAAAAATATTTGGCATTATCTATGGCTGATCATTTTAACAGCCCTGACCTAACAGGAATTAAATTTAATCATTCAGAAAATACATTTTATTCAAGTAAACTATTCCATTATATTTCATATTTTTTTATAAAATAAATTTGAAAAGAAATTATCACAGCAAACTATAAAATCCCCACAAACAAGAAAGTCATATCCAATCATATCAAACTGTGACACGTACGTCTACGATGTAATAATACTGAAGACAGACAAGGGGACAGAAATTAAGACTCAAAATAACATCATTAAATCAGTCAGAAACACTTCATACCTCTAATCTTTGTAAAAATCAACATAGAAATCACACTTGTTTGTCAAGTCTACTAACTATTCAACATAAGGCCAGACTCCAATAAAAGCAACACCTATTGTATAGACTTTGGTGTAAAATTTTCATTTTGTCCAAACAGACATTTGCTCACTATCGACCAATTTTGACTACTTCCATTATTTAAGAAATCACATATTTATCTTAATACACTTGCAAATACTTCATATTCATATCAAAACACTACATCTTCACAAATAATTGTTGCGCATACTTAGAAAAAAGAACAAATATTCAGAGAGCATATATTTATACTGCGTACATTTTGTACGAAACATTGTTTTAAACTTATCTTGAGTAATAAAATGTAAGCACGAGATTATTCATTGTATAAATTAAATTTCATTAATCTAATCCTGATGAATAATGATAAAACACGTGCTATTGTAAAAGTGATAATAATGTAAGCACGAGATTTTTCATTGTATAAATTAAATTTCATTAATTTAATCCTGATGAATAATGATAAAACACGTGCTATTGTAAAAGTGAAGTCATGTGATCATTTCAAACTGAAAAGAATTGAATGTTATGTTAATCAAATCACTCAGTGTGTGACAGTCGTTGATGACGATACCTTGGAGCGAGGTTTTGGCGAATGGACAGACGCTATACCACTATCAGCGATACTTGTAGAACTGGCACGTAATGATTCAAGACTCTAAATGTTGGGAAATGGGAAACATATGATCATAATTATTTGTTTTAAACCTGTATTTATTTAATGATGATAATTTCCAATATGTTCTATGCAAGATCAATTGATACATAAAAATTGAAAAAAAAAATCAATTTCTGTCGATGATAAACTGACTACTGACAGTAGAAGAATTATAAGAATATATAAGTACCACACAGATTCTGTACAGACTTCATACTAACAAAAAACTCACTTTAATTCTTTTTTCAAATTTTCAGTTTTCACTCAAATTTGGAGTCTCAACTCAAGATGTTTATAGCAAAGACGAAAATCTTATATTATCAAATATTGCATCGAAGTATTAAGCATTTTCATTAAATTGAGAATGGAACTGGCACATCAATACAGTATATTTGAATTATGAATATATACATTACAAGCTTTTCTCTTCATCTTTATGATGTATGGTCATTGTTACATATTTATCACCTTAGTAAAAGTTGAAATATGAACCAATAAAATAAATGTAAACAGTAAGCATAAAGCTTCCAGAAACAGCAGATATGCTCCAACATATAATCATGATTATCCACAAACATACCTTTTTCAAATCTCGTCTTTCACGGTCAGGGTAGTCATGTCGTCTTGGTCGTGGTAAACTTGGTACAGGAGAATCCCGGTCATGTGATGAGAGATCAGGAGTGTGGCGCCCCCTGCTGGACAAGCTACTATAGCTACCACTTCGATCTTTTCTTCTTAATCGAGAATCATCATATCCTCGATCATCTAAAAGTAAGTTTTTTCAACAATCACTCTGAAGGTCCTTTGCAATCAACTTATGCATATAAAAACATTAAAAGTAATAAGAATATAAAGAAAATGCATAAAAATATTACTCCTTTAAGATTAAAATCAGGACTTAATAAGCTATGTTTGATTAAGATTTTTAGATGCTCACTGAAGAGCAATCATAACAGTTAGGAAACCAACAATAGTTTGGAGGAATAGTGGTCTAGAGGTAGAGCGTCCGACTACTAATCAGAAGGTCCTGAGTTCGAATCCTGGCTTCGACGGGTTTCGTTCACGAACTTCACAATCCCATTTTTTGGACACAGTACTGGTGTAGTGTCCAGGAAGCAGACTCGAGTGCTATCAATATAAGCAAAATTGCTTGTTTCACTATCGAGCTAAAATATAATATAAACCAACAAAAGCTTAGATGGAAAACAACTTAGGTACAACTGAAATAGAGTTCATAAAGAAGTCCCGTATCCAGTCCAAGAGCAACAACATCACGAGATTAAAAGAACTTACCATCATGATCATCAGTTCTACTGTAAGATCTATTGGAAGCCATTGAAGAGTTCAAATTATCTTGTGACCTTGACATTGATAGTCGGCCATCTTGAGGAGAGTTCAAATTCTCCCGTGACCTTGACATTGGTGACCTTCTCCCATCTTGAGGTTCTTTACTTCTTTCCCACCTAAAAATATAACAATAAAAACAATGAAAACAATATTATAACAAGATTGTAACATACCTCAATTATTTCACCCGTAAGCTGTGACTATCAAAAACTGAAGTATAGTAAACAAAGTTATCAATCTTGCCACCATTACGGTATTGGTAAAATTATGTACATAACTTAATTTATTAACATCACACTGAATTTTAATTGATTCAAACAAATGTTCACATTTAATACATATATACTGTATCTAAACTATAAGTTATCTTTATAAGAGAATTAAGTTATTCTAAATCCTCATGATCTTAAATTTACACATTTATCACAAAAAATACTTGACATATATTACAAAATATTCTTGGATTCTTGACTTTCAATGTGAATGTAAATATATATATGCACAATACATAATGATAAATTAAGCTTACAATGAAATCTCAGGGCTTGACAATTTTTTTTGAGGCTACTCATCCCGCAAGACAACCAGCTACGAATTTTAACTAGTTCTATATCAATTTCAACTTGTCATAGGCCAATTTCTACTTGTAATTACAAGCGGACAAGTGGATTTGTCGAACCCTGAATCTGTATGTACAATTTAAATATAAGGAGGATTTATTCTAGACCCTAAACAACGATCTTCAATCTTGTTTGGCAAATACATATGTACACTGACCCAAAAAAAGAAACTAAAATTTCAAGAGAATACTATTCTATGTGATTGTATGATAACCAATTAATCAGACAATGAAACAGTTAAAGCCAATCTTGTAAATTCAACATCCAAAACATAAACATACAGTAAAACTTCAATATCAAGACCACCTTCTGGATATGAAAAAAGGTCCTAATATCCAGGTGGACTTATTATCAACTTGGAATAGGGAGGAAATACTAAAAACTGGTCCTAAAGTAAGTGGTCGTTATAATGATGTGGTCATATTATTGATGTGGTCACTTGGTGGGGTTTCACTGTAATTAACTTCCACATCATTGATTGTGACCAATTAAGTGTTTGGGCAAGTGTACATGTGCTACCTGCATAACAAAAACAAAACAGGAAACAAACAAATAAACAATAAATATTTACAACAAAATACACGAAAGGACAAACTACATGTGAAAACAATTTCACACAAAGGAAACTATGCCGTGATATTAGAAAAGCAAAACTTCAGCCGCACAAAAATAGTCAACATAAGTAATTCTACATAAAGTCCTATATTTATTGAACATAATATCACTGTACAGTAAAACCTTACATTGCGGCCATTTCAACATTAAGACAACCTTGTTATAAAGATCATTTATTTTCGGACTGGCTTTGAATAACTCCGCTATAATTCAACTTAATCTCATTATTATGACCAATTTTTCAAGTCCCAAATGTCGTCTCATTATCGAGGTTTTACTGTAGTATAATTTATCAGAAAAAAATCAGACGAAATGATGACTCAATTTTATACATCAAAATATCTAACTAGATAAAAAGCTGCTAAAACTGTGTTCATACATTTGACACAAATACTATAAAAACTATAAACAATGCATTACAAAGAATAATCAAGAAATTGATGCTAGCCTGTCCAAGCCACGCCCTATTTAAAGAACATTGTATTTGTTTGGTAAAGACTAATAAAAGAATAGTAAAATTGTGATCAACTAATAAAAAGCAATATCCTCCATCTTTTCATGTTCATGACCGATATACAATATACACCAAGTACAATTTTACACATTGTGAAAACACCAGACACTTTATAAAGTCGTGTACAAATACATAAGAAATTTAAAGCAATAAATTCAATGAATTGAGAGAAATATTTTTAAGGTACACTGAAGCTAGTGCATATTAATAAAACATGTATATTATTCACATAACTATATTCATTACATAGACAGATACACAGTGAAATGTGTGAGACACTATATATAATACAACGTACATCTACTACATCAAGCATTGTGTATTTATTGGCTGGCTTGCACTATATTTATAAGCGTTTATATATATTAGCCAATCGCTGGGTACCTATCTATACTCTCGGCCAGACTCCATGTTTCAGACGCAGTTAAAATTTCGTACGATTTGGCTGGAGATTTATCAGTCCTCGGCTGAGGAAGTTTACGTTTCTCAGGAGCAGGGGGCTTATTTTCAGTCGTGAGATCTTCCGTAGATTTCACCAGATCAGATTTTATTGCTTGGTCTGAACTGGGTCCATCAACTCTTCAAAAAGGAGGAGAGCAAAGTTCAATTCAAACTCTAATGTATACAACAAGTTCTAAAAACTTCTATCAAACATAATATCAAATTCATGAAGTCAATCAATTTGAATAAAAATCATCTCCAAATGAATTTTCTACTGGGTTTCAGAAAAAATATTTAACAGTTTAAGTATATTTGATTCAACATTTGAACATTTTTCAGAGGACTGTACATCCTTTGAAAATATATAAGTAATCATCATTTGTCTAAACATTGAAAAATATTTTAAAAATACAAAATTCCCAATAAAAGATAATTTTTAGTGGACCAACATTTTCAACCATTCCAATCCAGGAATCTACGAGTAGACCCTGGTAGATAACAGCCATCAATCTAAAGCTTTTATATGTCATACACCATAAAGACACTGAACAAAAAATTGAATTTAACATGTATGTATATATGAGATCAGAGATCAAACTTAGACTTGGAAACATTTGGGACTGGAGTCTAAGAAAACAAAGAGGTCGTTCAGTAAAGAAAGTATAATTCAATAAGCTTACCCTGATTGCAGTTCCTTCGGAAGTTTGAATATATCCGGCTCTTCTTTTGCAATTTTTCGTAATTTCTAAAGAAAAAAATAAATTGATGAATAGAAAAGAAGACTTGCTTTTAATCTATTCCTTCATAGGTAAACATTAATTATCCAAGCAACACCATGTATAGGTAGATAAGTAATTCAATAATCAATTATAGAAATGGATAACATTAATTAATTAGAAAAATGTGAACTAGTATCAGAACTTTGACTATGTTAATGTTATTTCCATACTGCTACCATGACAACCAATTTATAGATTTTTAGCTGAATAAGCAAAACAGAATTCTTAAAAAAGAAACGCAGCCACGAAATAAAACTAACTCGTAATATTCTCATTAAATGTACAGTGACACCTAAATTCTTGACCACCTCATTAAAATGACTACCTCATTATAATGACCACCTCATTAAAATGACCACTCAATTTTGGATCAGATTTCTATATTCTATACTGAATTTGATAATCAGACCACCTTAATATCTAACTGATACAAATGTGGGCCTGAATATCAAGATTTGACTGTAATTATTTTATTTATACAAACCTTTACTAAGTTATCAATTTCCTGTTCTCGTTCAGGAGATTTCGCCATTTGCTTTAATCTACGATATCTATCCATGAGTGCATTATAGTCCTCGTGTAATTTTTTCAATTTGTCATCAAACTTAGGATCAGGTCTATGTTCTAACAGGTCATTACCAGCACTAACTCCCTGAATTTTCTTCTTCATATTTTCTGTAGAAGGATCACAGTCCATTGAATCATCAGCGGATTGTCCATTATTTTGATGTTTTTTCTGAAACGGTTGTCGCTTCGCTGATTTTTCTTTCACATTTTCTTCAACTTTTTCATGAATTTCATCGAATTTCATTCCAAGTTTAAACAACTCTCCCTCTAACTCCTTCTCTTGATCGAATGCTACATCGAGACCAGCAGGTGTTGATCTACGAAGCACATTGTAATCTTCCTTAGATTGTAGATAGTCTCGACGAAGTTTTTCATGATCGGTTCTAATTTTATCAAACACATTTTCCTGTTCTTCAACAGTTAACTGACCGTCATCCAGCAATGTTTGAAATGATTGCATCTGAAGATGAAAAAAAAGGTCTGACTTTTTCTGATAAACTTAAACATCTCAAACAAAGCCACTGTCAAACAAGACATAAACCGTTGATGGCAACCAATGTATAAAAACATGCCTCACTACATAAATACGAGGGCTGTCCATTAATTATGCAGACTTTTCTCATAACTCGGGTATTTTTCAACATTTTGATTCCAAATTTCTGTGACGTATAATTGAAATATTCCTTGAGCTGTGGTACTAATTTGATTAAAATACAAAGATAAAGTAAAAGTTACACACAGTTAAATAACATCACTAACATCCACCCAATGCATGGCATAATGTTTCTTTATGTCAGTTTGACAACAGGTCAAACTTTCTTCCTAAAGCCACAACATTCCAAATTTGATGTCAACTATTAGAATCAGATATATTTAAACAGTCACAACGACTCAATGAAAGCATACACATGAAAAGACTTTAATAGTAAAAGTTCCCAAAGATTCACATAAAACGGCAATCAATGCCCGTTTATAACAGTGACAATATTTGAATATAAGCTTGCTTGAAGGAGAAAGACAGCTTCTTCAAAACGAACAAATGAGAGTATGAACGTATGAGAAAATATAGCACATTTACCTTTCATGAATCAGAGTAATTGTAACTTTATCAAAATACAAATATTGTTAAACACTGTTCAGTAACTTCCATTTATAGGGTGAGTGTTTAATGCAAGGGAAAAATACCAGTTCATAGGGTAAATGTTCACTCATTAACATCTAACCCCCTAAATAACTCTTAGCAGCAATAAGTCAAACACAAATTAACATTACAGTGCAACCTCTCTACAGCAACACCCTTTTACAGAAGCAAAATTATGTTGTTGTTGATAGGTTGTTGTTCTAGAGAGATTTATTTAATGGTTAAATCATACAGTGGGAAAAAAATCATGCCATTGTTGAGGGGAGGTTGTTGCTCAAGGGAGGCGCACTCTGGAGAGGTTGTACTGTACATGTTTCTCCTCAGCTTTCATAAGAGAACCACCATATTGATCTCATTTCATACCATCAGACACAATATACACACACCTTCTCATCCAGGTTCTTGGTCTGAAACATGAGACCAAGTTTAACCTTCTCAGCGTCATTGGCCACGCCACCCGGTTCCTCAATATCTCCACGTGGGGTACTAGTAGAGTCCATACTATTAGTGGAGTCTGACCTAGGTAGCAATGCAGGTGATGTACCACGCTGCTGTAACATCGGTACCCGGCTTTCTGGACCATCTTGAGTTGGTGTTTCTGTAATATATATCATCAAATGCTATAATAATAATCACATGAATCACATCACAGCTACAAACCACAACTCATGAAACTTATAATAATAATAATAACAAAGACAGATGTGAAAATATCAGACCTTGAGGCTTTGTACATAAGAACCATATTGTGTGCTTTATGGTTATACTGTGTGTATGTATAGCATTTGTTGAGTACAAAACTTGATATAAAGGTTTGCAAATAAGATTAAAACTATCTATGAGCAATACTGGTGATAGGTTAGTTGATAAGTTGTTTGCTGCTCAAGCCAGGGATTGATAGTTCGAACCACACAATGGTTATTTTCACATAGGACCAAATCTGGCTTTCCGGGAATACAAAAAATATTGAGGCTGATTCAAACAGGAAACACTTTCATCACTTTCACACTCATACATTTTAAATAGATAATTTAATAGACCATTTGTAATTCTAAATCAGTTAAGCTCAGATGAAGGTTTAATACACAGATGTCAATTAATTTTGTCATTTACGACATGGTGCACGGTTGGCATATATCCAATGAATATAAATTAAGTTTGATCATGTATTGAGTAACGTAAGAATTCTGTACAAATATTCAGCTTTAATTCTTTCCCGATATTTTAAATGGAATGTAAATTATGTAAAGGTATTTCAATAGTAAACATATTGAGTGGATATTGATTTTGAAATTTGGTCTGAAATTAAGGTTAAAGTCTATCTCCACAATTAACCTACATGCTGATAATTTGAGGGGATGGAATTTTATTCGCTAAAGTTTAATTATATTGTTTCAGATAAAATGTGAACTTAAAATTCAATTTGATTTGATAACATGCCTAAGTTATTATTTTTTGGCACAGAACAGTAAAAGCTAACAGACATAACTCATTTGCAGGGGAAAACAGTCATTTTTTACAATCTTAACATGCAACAACAGTGT
The DNA here is from genome assembly GCA_008271625.1 of Lutraria rhynchaena. NCBI lineage: Eukaryota > Metazoa > Mollusca > Bivalvia > Venerida > Mactridae > Lutraria > Lutraria rhynchaena. The sequence goes on along the minus strand of VIBL01000001.1, from coordinate 8,675,836 downwards.
ACATGAAAGACCATGACTTATTACTGGACCAGAGGACTAACAAACTTGAAAACATTACCAGACTGGATAAAATATTACTGGCCCATAAAATACACTGACTTGAATTTTCACTAAAAATCATTAATTGAGGTTAATTGAATCCAGGCAGATCAATGGGAGAGATCTTTTGGCAATTTTGGGAAAGGGTTCAGATCTAGTCCAATTGGAGAAAAAATGCACGGTTGATGCCAAAATTGGGAAATTTACTTGGCCCAAACAAAGAGGGCAACAATTGGTATAAAAGTTCAAAACTTAGTTCACATGACTTTGCGAGAAAAAATTGTGGCTCAGAAAAGAAACCAAAAATACCATAATACAATGAATCCAAATAAGTGAATTTGACTTTTGTAATTTATCGACCAATTCAAGCATACAATCCACTTGACAATACAACAGATATAATGTTTGTATTAAAGTCATGCATACAGTAAAAAGTTTTTGATGTAATAAATGTTCAATCAATTGAACAATAGGTTACTTGCGTTACAACAGGATGAGCAAATACTGTCAAGTTTATTGTAAATTAAAAAATAATCTTATGACCTCTTTATGTAGAATGTTGGAATTTAACACAACAAAAATATTAATAATCAATTATTAATGAAATTAATGAAGTTGGGTCTGTTTACCGGACCCAAACAAAGAAGGAAAAAAATCACTATTACTTCCCGATTGAAAATAAAGACATTTTTCCCCCCAACTCCCCACATAAAAATTCCCAATTTTGGCATCACACCACGCATTTTTCACAATTGGACTGGACCCAAACCCTTTCCCAAAATTGCAAAAAATTCACTGTAACCCCTAGAAGTAACACATTCTGTAATCTATATAAATAAATTATGCCAAAATTGCACAACTTATTTCAATCACTCATTTTTAGTAAAAAAATACAAAAGGTGGATTTACTATACAATACAAACAGAACTAAGCATTTAGACTATAAGGCTAAAATTTTCAGACAATCATAATTCCCATATGGACCTTGAAGGGCTTTAATAGTGTCATATGCTCAAAATAAAGTTTATTATTGACGAAGCAATTTGAACAGTCCAATTATAAAATTGATTTAGCAACAAGAACCAAAAACCAATCACTGTCATTCTGATGTAAATGCTTTATTTATTAAAATTTCAACCAAAATATATTGACAGAGTATTTGCTTTTCTAATATTTATCAAACATCGGAAATAAAGAATTACTAAAACTAATGAAACAAATACAAGAAGCTTGTAAAATGTTAAACAACAAAAACAAGCTAGTTCAAACATGGCAGACATTTTTACAAATCTCTTTGATCAATTTATCTATACTTGTATTCATATTGGAATAAAAAAAATCTTTGTTCAAGGATTATGATACGTCCGTGACTATTATTAATATCTAAAAACCGATATCTGTACAATCAGCTAAAGGTCATTTAAATCCACAAATATAACAGCTTATACACAAACACAATTGGCAAACCTTCAATATAATAAATCAATGATCAAAATATGTGAGGTTTAATATACAAAATTATTTGCATGTCTGTAAACTGAGATTTGGACTACGTTGGGTTATCTTGAGTTACATTACTATAGAAAGACAAGATCAGACTGATATTTTACCCCACCCATCTGTATACTAATGCTCCTTGGTGACACAGATTATCTGCTTAGATCAGGATATTATGAATGCTAACAAAGAAATTTGCACAATTCTGGCAGGTATCAAAGTTGTTGTACAGTATTTCTGAAGTCAAAGGTCCGTATAATTACACTATACTCTACAATGTTTGCACTTAATTATCCAGTCATGAAAATATTACACATGTTCATAGCTTGGCACTTGTACAGTAACATTACAGGCACTGCATACTTGACCATCCAGTACTAAACACAAGAAAAACTTTTAAAAACTGTTTGTTGGTAACAGAATAAAGTGCAAATGTGTACAAATTTATGTAACTAATGTAATTGCATACTAATTGTTTTACCTCGCTCGATCGTCAATGCACTGATTTTATTTTATTCCGTTTTCATTGATATATAACTTTACTTACAACATACAGTTCACAGAGCTAATCAATTTTGCTGGGTGTATGAACAAAGCTCGCATGTGCCTCTACAACAGCAAACAATTTCTATATAATCATCAGAGGTAGAGGACCCATGACTTTGGCAGTATATAAAACTCAATCAGATTGTAATGGAGATCATTTGACCATATGGCTAGACAAAGAACAATAGAGTTTCATAGCATAGCTAGCAGATGCATAGCTGCCTATATACAAGTACTTGGCAGAATCCACATGATTCCGACAAAAAAGCAATTTTTTCAAGCAAAGTTGATGCATACTACAGAATGTCAATTTTCAATACTACATTAGGCATCTCAGAATGCCCAGAATTCATTAGATTGAATCATTGTTCAGAAAATTTTCCAGGAGGCACGCCCCAGACCCCTGCAAGGACAATTATGAATTCATGTAAACAGAGGACTAGCTATGCCTTGAGCTGGTAGCTGAAGGACCCAACCATATGAGAGAACAATGCAGACAAGAAACTTACTAAAACATTTGTGACAGTCAACAAGTCTCTTTTTGAAAGTTTTATAAAACAAGAGCATATTTATGAATGGAGCAATGACTAAGTTTGACTTGAAGCTAGATAGTTTAAGAACAATACAATATGACATACTAACTAGAAGGAACAATAGCTATGTACTAGGCTGACCTACAGTGTGTTGTATCAATGAAAAATTACTTTCGCTGGTTTACCCCTAAAACAAACAATCATGCCTGTATTTGTTGAAGCTTGTTTACTTTCCTGATAACAAGTCTGTGTTCAGAACACATATTATCAGTAAAAACCGAGCCAAGCACATCTGATAGATATTTGTATACAATACAACAGAAGATAGCGATCAGAATTGAACAATAAGTGCATAATGGGTACCGTCTTCATTGTATCAGATCATTGGTTACTTACAAAATGGTGTGAAAGTTTTGGTAAGGGTGAAATATGAAGTATAATTTATGTATTTTTTTTGTTTCGACAGCAGAACAAGGGAAGACTTACAAGTAAGAACTGACAAAAATATTAAATTTCAGAGGCATTCTGACATACGAAGCATAGTCATGCTCTATTTAAGTTAACAAGGAATATCGTCTCTGATAGCCCCAGCATAGAGGATAAAATCATTATTTGTAAACATATTCATAGTGTTCAATGTTATTTAGCAATCATTCTCACAATATCATACTCTTAATGATAAGAACAAGACTTTAGCGTGACAATATAAATTGATGGAACTTAACAAAGCTTTTGTTTTTTCTTTACTCAGTATTAATCTAATCTTCTAATGTAAAAGTGATCCAATGAACAACTTTTTTACTTGAGAAAGTAATTCAAAGCAAACCGCATTTAAGGAGTCTGCAAAACAATCAACAGACAGCTTGGGTAAAGCAGTAGTTACAAATGGTTAAGTGCTGAACCCAGCCATTACGAAAATTTCACATGGTCAATACCCATGACAGAAGGAAAATTTCCATAGAAATCTAACTTATGAACCATTATCACTTACTAAAATCTTCATCGTACACAGTAGCACTTCTTTCAGAGACTTCATCTATAGCATATAAATGAGAAAGATTTCTTAATTCTAGTCCAAGCAGTTGTAACGTTAAACTGTTCCCATGCATCGCCAAACCGTACTGATACATGAATGATCCTTGAGTAATGTCTCATATAGGACACCATGTGATCACATTATTGGTACATCTTATTTAATTCCAAGACAGAATATTAAGATGATCACATCCGTAGTTAATTATTTCCAATATTGTAATATACCACCAGTTTCTCAAACAATGAGCACTCTTTCTCAGGTCACCACAGACTTACAACATCTGATACACTGTTTCATATAGCATTCATTGATTTTAGATCATTTTACCAATCATTTTAAAAAGCAAACTCTCAAACTTCATGCTTCAATTTCAAATAGCAACATAATCCTCCCAAAAGATTTGTTTTCATCCATAACAATTTAAAATGAGCAAAATAGTGTTTTAAGGTTTCTCCATTGTGTGTAGAAATGTGTATACTAAAAGTGTCATCTTAAGTACCATGAAACTAATCTACCAAAATACAGAATTCCTGTTAAAACTTGACAGATGCTACAAAAACAGTTGATCATAATTGATAGCAATAAAGATCACAAAAAAAAACTTAAACAGTAGTTGATCTCTGTATGTTGCAGCCTTAAAGTTTGTATTTAATTTTTTTTATAGTGTTTTATTATTAAGGTACTTGAAAGATTTTGGACAATACCAGTGGGTTAATCTGTCAGACATATTTGTCTGATAAGGTATAATCTAACTCAAACAAGACATATGGTCATTATGGTGGGTGGGGTTTGAAGTAAGTGTCAGATATGGTTTAGTAGTTTTCAATATCTTGATGTATCGAATGGTGTACGAATCACACATTATTTATATTTGAAGTACAAATACTTTGTTAATCAGTTTTGTAGTACATTGTACAATTAACAAAGTATTCAATGGTAGAATAATGACTAAGTATGGAATTAGATTTAAGTTGGGTGAGATTTTCAATGGACCTTCATTGCTTAAAGAATTACTGGTATAGCACATTTAATGACCATAAGCTGCAAGGTTCACTGTAATTATAAAATTTTCACAGCCTGTCATTCTATATATTTTTAATAACTGGAATCATGTTTAATTATGCATATACATTGATCATACTTACAATGAAAGACTTAGGATGAATCTAGGACTCAAATTAAATTTAATCATTATATTTTAACCATTATACATTATTCCAAAAGGTGTTTATTGTTTACAATATTTTGGCAGTTCTAGCCTTCCACTTCAATGGTTCAACTTGTATTTACCCTCATTTAAACTGTACCATAACACAGATATCAAACAGGAAAGATAAAAGAACAAAATCCAAGAATAATCCACCTATAAATACATGGCAACCTCAGAGAGACATTTTGAATATGACCCCCAAGGTATCTTAAGTATTGATTTCATGTTTGAAATGCATGTTTTCTTACCTGGGAAAAATGCAGTTGGTGTGGCTTGTTGCGGAGATGCTGATGTCATAGATCCACGCCGGGCACCAGTCAATTGTAACATTTGTAAATGCTGTGCTGATTGCAGGGAACCACTTGTTGCTTGACTCGGTGTCGGTGAATTAGCATGAATTGAAATCTTAGCACCTAACCTCATCTGATCAATTGTTAATTCAGCCAAAGCATATTTTGACAATAATTTATCATAATCAGATTGTAATTGTTTCACTAACTGTGTGGCTTGCTGACGTTTGCTGGATTCCTGTTTTAGTTTTTTAGTTAATTCTCCCTTAGGAACATCAGAAGCATTGCTTTTTGGTTCACTTTTATCAATCTCATTAAAATCCAATTCTGGATCATCCATATAGATATTCCTGATCTCTGATATTGACATATGTGTTGGTTTTACCGGTCCAGACATTACTGATAAGTTTATAGCACTTTTACTTTTCATCTTCAGAGACTGGTTCTCTTCCGCTGTACTTGGCTTTGGTAAAAGCCTCTTTGGTCCCTTTTCCAACTTTTTGAAGCTACCAGTCTCATTTTCAAAAAAGCTCTCCTGAGACTTGGCATGTGCCAGTCCACCTTTCTGCTGCACTGGAGGTTTTCCATTTGATTTATTCATTCTCGTTCTTACTGACCTGCTCTCAGAAGCAGCAGATGACAGTTCACTTAGTGCAGAATCAGGTCTAAATGTATCACTTTCACTATGCGTTTTATTTCTAGAATCTAGTCTAGTCACTTGTGTTAGAGAATCTACTCTCTCATCGTTACTTTGGTAACCAGTATTCTCCTGATTTATTTGATCTGCTTGTGGTGTTACTGACCTACTTCTGTCAGAATCATCGTAACTATGGTGAAGACCTTGAGGAGTTGCAGTTCTACTATCATCACTTGATTGTCCAGATTTTGTTTTACTCTTCCTTTTAGGAGTCATTGAGGGGACATTTTCATTGTCATAAGCAGGAATTTTTGCTGGTTTTGGACTGTCAGCATCAGTCTCCTGGCTGGCAGCAAAGAATATTTCATCATCATTATCATACACTACATTCTGGTAAGTCTGCTGACTTTGAGACTCATCAAATGGTATGCTTAAAGTGTCTTGATCATTTTCAAGAGACTGAAGTCTCTCTGTATAGAGTTCTAAAGCTTCTTCAGGTGAAATTTCAGGAAAAGAACGACTGCTTATAGTTCTTGTAGAACTTGCAGTATTTGGCCGAGTTCGCTTACCACCCTCATTAACATCACCGAACTCGTGACTTTCGAATACGTTAAATCCTTGTGTTTCATATAACTGTGTATTTGATTGCCTTACATTCCTATCAGGTGTTTCAAAGTCCATAGATTCTTTAGCTTGTTTAACCACATCCTTAGCAAGAAACTCTTCAATTTCATCATGTGTAGTGTCATTATCATTGAAATCTCTAGAGTAATTATCTTCTAGATTCTCAAATTCTTGTAATGAATCTCTAGGATTAGCAAAATCATCCTCATCAACTAGCACACCTAATTCTTGTAGCTGTTTATAATATTCCTCACCAAACAAGTCTTGTTTTCCACTGTCAGCTCCTTTATCATCGCCATCAAAAGTTTCATCATAATTCAGCGAGTGGTCAAAACTACTTCGACTGCTTAGTCCACTTCTGTTACCCTTTGGTGTTGCTCTTCCAATTTCACTTTCTCTAGCTTCATTAAAATCTGCATCAAAACTTAAATCATCTTTAGAAGCTTCAAGGTCACTGATGTTTACATTGCTTTCATCAAAGTTACGAGAAACATCTTCAAAGCTTGGGTAGGACTGAAGGTCAAGTTGACGCAAGGTCGATGGTGTACTTGATTGTTTATCACCACCTAGACCAGAATCTGTCCAGTGGGTGGAGCTACCATGCTTACTTAGAAGATCAAAGTCATCTCTAACAATACCATCATCATCAATCAGAATGCCACCAGCTGAAAATCAACGAAAATCATGTCGTTAGAAATACATATAATTACTGAAAACTAGAAGTGGACATTGAGCAACAAAGACCAAAGGATGGAACAAAAATAACAGAAAAATCTGGATCAACCATGTTTGATTTCAGTGGTGCATGAAAAATAAATCAATACTTTCGCTGCAAAACGTACAGCATTCAACTTTTGTGTTGTGGTCGAGTATTGTAACAAGGTAATATTCATTCCATTACATGAAACAGAGATATGAATTCAATGAAATGTTATCAGAAAAAATATATCTTAAAAATGGAGATAAATATATGCAGCAACAGAAACACATCATGATAAAATTACAAACAGTATAGAACAACTTACATCGTAAACATTTTGGATTCAACCGTAATTTAGGCATTATTCATTCAACAACAACAACAACAACAACAAAAACAGAAAAGTGAATCACACAAAAAAAAAATCCTACAAGAATTGAGATACATGAATAAGTTCCAGTAAATATTTCAACAAAATAAGACACTCAGGTACAATGTAGTTAGTTATGACCTGAAGTAGTCCAGTCATAAAATACAGTACTAACATATGGGGGAATCTTATGGCAGATGACAATGATAATTCAATTAGCAGTCAGTATATTAGACTAGTTCTCCATATTTAGGTTGTCTGACACACAACGATCAATAGCAATTATCACTTAATTTACAATTCACATCAGAAGTGGGTGGCAATTAATTTATTATCAATTATTATAATTTATTCAATAAATTAATTCAAAAGTAAATATAAAACAGGCAACAAAATAAAATACTTTCAATTATTTTAACTGAAAATAATGAACATATAAATCCCAATATTATACATGTAATTGTAACCACATGTGAACTTTTTCAGTTCGGCTCACCTGAAAAGTGTAAACAAGTAACAACAAAACTGAAGAGCCTCTTTTGCCACTTGAAGCAGACAGTGATTAGTACATACAAGTATGTTTATATGAAGTAAGCTAATAATATATTCAGATAAATATTCAGGCCAAAAATTTTAGCAGGCGATCAAAACTGAAAAATCAATAATCAAAAGGGGGAAAAATCACTTACAGCCGATGAAATGAATCTTATAATCACGAACACAGCAAGTGTCGTAATACGATAATTGATAAATTCACTTTACCAAATTCTGCTCAAATTCAATATGAATTTAAATAGAAAATCAATAGATTTAATGATCCTATTGGTATAATGATGTATTAAAATTGACAGCATACTAGATTGAACAAATACTGAATCTTACTGTATGAATAATGGAATAGATGGGGAACAATTAAAGGGCACATTATTGTATGGACATTGTTGTTACCTTTACACACTAGATGAGATCATTATACATCATCTTGATAACCAATATAGAATAAACACGGAGCTATTAATGGCCACAAGTGAATTAAGACCACTAGTTGAACAACGCCTTCTCCTAAATGCATATTGATATGATAGAATACATAAATCTTTGAATAAAGGGCACTTGATCGAATTTAAAAACAAGGCCCCTTCCCCTATTTGTGAAAAAAGACCTGTGTTTCTGTTTCTTTATAAATTCTAAAAATCTTGAGATGCTTCATGCATTACCTCCTGACAGAATTAGGCTGGGACTAGAACTGCAATCAGACATGTAACATGAGTGCTAACATCTCCTCAGTGTGACACGTTGAACAAGTAGACCAGATATTTGTACATCCACGATTAATCAAAACTCATAACATCATGGTGAGACAGACCTGTCGTATTGACAGATAAACCTAACATCCAACAAAATGTGTCACAAATAACATGTCCCAGAATATCACTACGTTTTAAGAAATGTTGTCTCAATAATAATAAAGCAATAAAATCATAGTAAACTTTAAATAAAATACGCTGCAATATAAAGTCACAGAAATCTACTACCAAATAATCAACATAAAGGTACCAGATATTACAGTTATGCAATTTTCTAACAATCAGTTGTCATATAATACAATGAAATAAATGTAATTTTAACATATACATGTATAAAGAGAAGATTTCATTAAATCAGTCAGGAATCACACATCTCGTTACGTCAGTGAAAAATGGGGAATCAAAATGTCCACAAAAACATTCTGGCACCGAGTTCACAAATTCCATCATTACTAAGCAAAACTCCGGACATAAAAGTTTAAATTCCATCTCAACTACTTGTACAAAATACTTACATACAGATATGTCCTACATGACTCTTATCACTGTGCCATCCAAATCGAAAAATTTTCATTTACACCAAAGTGCTTCATATAAAGATTTACAATAAATTTATGAGAAGCTATATTTGTGGGTCAAAATGTTCGTAAAAAATCAATGAATGCTATAAGAACAAAAAAAGGAGCCTCAGAGCCGTATATTTATCTACAACTACCTAAAGTCTTCAACACGCTATCTGTGCCAATGAAGAAAATTGTATAAATCGTATAAATGCTTACAAAAACTTAAGAATTACTTTTGTGAAGTTTGGGTATCAGTAAATATCATGTGTTCGGTGGCATAAAATTACTGTGTTTATAAATCTCTATAATAGATTAGTCGATGGTCAAGGATCAAGTATACATTAAAGGTAAGTATTAGATATCTATACACTGAAAGTCTGTCAGGGCCAAAAAAAATATTTGATTTTCATTCCCTTGGGATCAAAATTAATGAAAACTTCAGCAGAGATTCCTACTATAAGGCCCAAAAATAAGTCCCCAAATTTCCACTAACCAGATTGTCTTCATTTTTTAAAGCTGACCCAAGACTTAAACAGTCCAAGACTTAAACAGTCTCAATCCATGTTTTCTTTTCCCCCAATATTTTCATTTTCATATAAACTCAAAAAATATATAATTATTTGATAAAAAATTTCTGTCCGCCAACAGAGCCAATATGTTTGGGGAGGACTTTAGTGGAAACACGATATTATTTTTTTTGGCCTGATTATGCTTTAACTTGCACTTACACCTATCTTAAATATCAGATAAATAAATCAGTACTTATACATTTTTTTTGGACAATCTGGTAAACAAAATGAGCTTACCGGTATGAAGTTTTGTATAAAAAAATAAATATAACACTTCCTTATGTCACATGAAAATTTTCTGTATAAAATAACAAGTACTTATAGTACTTATAGATAATGATTGAAAATTGTAATAACTTTATACAACATAAACATCATATCTCTCAGTGTTTGCCTTGATCAATAAATCAAACCGAAGAAACTAACAATACAATATAACATGGCCTAAATTGAACATTTGATTAAAAATCCGAAACAAAAATATTGTGTCAATCAGTAAAGAATACAAGGTACCTAGTTAACACATATACGACATATGCAAGATACAGGACTTTAAATAGCAGTCTGAATTTTAAAAATTTTAAGCTAATTTCAAAATATATCGTCGATTTAAAGCATTCAAAACACTCAAATTTTTATTGAAATTGTACTTAAGTAAAGTTCAATATAGGATTATATCAAGACGCTTATCCAGTATGTACAAAGATGAAAGGAATTCACCATGAAAAGACAGATAAGCAAAAATAAAGGTAAAGTGAGTGAACCATTCCCCTTAAACAGAATACAAATACTGAGAGACTATAACATAAAGACCACAAAAGTAATGCTAGGGGTTAACTTGTAAACAAATCTGTTTGATCAGGAAATAGTTGAGTTTTGTTCAACAAAAATTCAGAAGATTTTACCTAAGAATTGCAGAAGAAACTAAGACAGGGTATGGACATACCCACTGGCATAGCAAAGATATGTCAATATATGTATACACCCTATTATTACAGTCCAATACCATATGTAGCCAATAATTCTTAATGTGTGGAGTTTAAATGACTTTTGTAGCTAAAAATGTGTGTACACCATGAGCCAGAGAGGACAAAACATTAAATAAAAGTCACACGACCAATTACCACATACATATATATACTAGTATATCATGTCATCTCTGTGATATTGTATCAAGGACAGCTTTGCCACGACCCAAGCCCCTGCATGTGACCATCAAAAGAAGTGACTGCTGGTGAAGTGTTTGAGAGTGCGCACGGCACCTCCATGACCCAAGCCCCTGCATGTGATCATCAAAAGAAGTGACTGCTGGTGAAGTGTTTGAGAGTGCGCACGGCACCTCCATGACCCAAGCCCCTGCAAGTGATCATCAAAAGAAGTGACTGCTGGTGAAGTGTTTGAGAGTGCACACGGCACCTCCATGACCTATGAAAGGGTTAAGGGAATTGTAATCATAATGGTAAAACCATGTGAATTTAAGCCTTTTGAAAATTTTGATGTATCTGGTAGAGTTTATTTGGCAGAGATTTTTACCAATTATTAACATAGGACTATTTTAGTTCCTTCCCAAAGTGCATGTTTGTTCTCGTGATTGATATATTTTACAGTCAAAATAAAGTTTAATGACCAGAATATAATGATGTGGTTTGTTCATATCATACAACTATAGTACATGTACATTACTGATTTGGATGGCATTTGACCTTTTCAGCTAAAGAGACAAAACCTGGCTACCACTCAAACATAATTAGCTTTTACAGCTCAAATACATTGTACACTTATTCTCAGCTTGAAGAATTTAAAAAATTACTGTTATTAGGCTAATTAAACCAATTTTGTAGAATGTGCCAAACCGAGCTGATATTTGAGCTACCATTAGCCCATGACAATACAATATAAACCTAACTAATCAAGCATAAATTACCAATAATGCATGATCAGTTTTCATATTAAGGGTAAACATTCATGTATGAAAGAGTTAAATCCTATAAAAATATATCCTTTAATTTGAAGTTCAGCCAAATAAATGATAATCATTAAAACATAATAAGAAACTAAGACATGGAATAGACATACCCACCGGCATTATTATGATATGTCGATATATACACCATATTATTGCAGTCCGATACAATATGAATTATAAGATAACTCGTCCATACAATTATTTTCTACAATTTAACATATTTCTGGTGAAGTAGATTGTGAAATCCAAATATTCAAGTTGTAAGTATATTTTAATGGCCAAATGAATCAACCGAACCTATATCAGAAACTTCCATTTTGTGCCTACCAACCCGAACACCACTAAGTGATATGTAACGATTATAAAAAAATTCCTTTTGCCAGTGTGAGACCAGATTTCTACATCTGGAAACTTACTTTTTGAGTCTATTATGCAATCCATCCAGTTGTCTTCCACTATATACCAATAAATAATATCATTATAACTATGACAGAATCAAAGACTTTGAGCAACTGACTTTGTGTGTCTTGAAGCAGTTGGAAGCAAGATCCTATTAACACTTAATACAAGCATGTTCAGATTGTTAATTTCACATTTTTAATATTTTAGTGCTAGTATTGTATTCATAGCAAGAAGTCAAATAAAAACTTTGTTCCAGTCTAGGATGGACCATTTTGATCAGACACACAAACCAGTCTATACCAGTGGTCAAACCATGAAGAAGTCAAGTTATTATAAGTTATAATACATGAAATATCAAACACAGTTAAGTACATGAACAAACAAAAATCAAAACAAAAAATCTGGAAGGGTCGTCTGTCCTATTTCTACAACAAATAAATACTTACACTCCACAGAATCTCGTAAAATCCCGTCATCGTCGAGATCGAAATCTTCACTGTATCCTCTGAGGAAAGCCATTGTAATGAAACACTCTCAGAAACAGTTTAACATAAAATTGCCAGCAACATAATGAAGGCACTTCAGTTACAGATCTACATCAAACACCAAGTTCCTCATCTTCTGAAATTAAGAGTATACAAGAAATTAATGACTGGAAAACACACAGTTACTTACACTGTATACTAATCAATAAATACCCCTCCCAAATTAATGCCCCTTACATCCCTAATAAAAAGAAACAACAAAATTTGGAACTCATCATAAAAGCATGAATTATCTCCTAAATTATGTCCAAAGCAAACCAGTGTGGTTAAACAATAACTGTACATAATTATATTGAAGTAAAATCTCATCAAGGTGGCGTTTATTTGGGAATCTTGGGTAAAATCAGTCTTTCACTGATTTTTTTGGAAATCAGATTTGTGATTTGAAAAGGCATAACTGTCTCCTTAGTACAAAAATGGTAAACTTCTTCATGTATAAAGAACAAATAACTAGTTCTTAGTATACAGCAAATAAAAAAGACATCATGCTGTACTGACATCTCAGTATAAGAAGGTTTGTGATTGGCTGCATGAGGATGTATGCAACAATGGCATAAAATCAATTGATGGGCAATGCGCAAGTCAAAGATCCTGTGTCATTTGGGAGTATGAAAGCAATGCAATGAGTCTTTAAAATGTTCACATAACAATTTACAAGAAATCATGACACACATAATTTTATTTACATCACTTGCTTTTCAATCAATAATTAAAATTGATGATATTGATCAGCACAACTTTGTTCTAATGAATGTTTCAGCCTGTATAATTTTACTACTTCAATATGTGCAAAACAATTTGCGGAACTTTTATCAATGTCAAGGTCAGGCATCGATGCAAGAACTAATATATAATGGATAAAACTACGGTATCAAACAAGTAATATAATATTCCAAAGGCTGGTATGTTTAAAGGCATCAAAGGCGAGGTCATGGGGGCTAGCACATTGAAGGGATGGTGTATAGTGGTGCATTAAGGCTTAAAATGGCCACACAAACCAAAACCACATACACCATTTAAAGTCATAATACATCATTATACATCATCAATTCAACGTGCTAGTCCCCAATGGGTGAGATGATATAAATTTATTATTCTGAAGGATCCATTACATGTAGTGAATAAATCCCACACAACTCAATTAATTTATCTATGCGTTGTTATGGCAACATGTAGTAAGTGCATAGAAAATTTCTTGGATGTAACATGAGCGCCTGTAGCATTGATGCATCTACAAAGTAAATCCAATAAATAATTCTAATTGTATAATACTTTGAAACTCAGAATACATTCACAAGCCACAGTCATTCATTCAATAATTTAGTGACTTCATAACTCCGTGTGAATTTAAGATTTAAACGTGAAAATCAATTTAAAACCAAAAATTAACCAACAAATTTTAAAAATGAAGGTTAGCGCATATTTATCCAAGTATATAATTTTCACTAAAAATGGATCTTTTTTTCAAAAATGTATTTTTAATCTTATTTGTAAAGGTAACTGCCATGTTATAAATGCCACCATACCATAGTTGATGTCCATGTTTTAATAAGCACACCTATGAAGTTTTGTAATTCCTGTACCAACATGTAAAACAAAGGCATCAGCATTTAAATATTAATATCACCCACTACAGACTTAACAAGCATTTGCGATACACAAAACTTGTATATTAAACATTTCTTCAAGAGAATAACTCGTCTAAACAAACAGTGGTCCACAAATCCTAATGTAATCCAGAAATCAATCAATTAAATTTAAATTTGGCAATAAGCCAATAATAGTCAAGTCTTGATTTGATGCACTAAGTTTACAATGTCCATCAAAATATGCACAAACTATCCAAAAATAACAACTGTAGATTGTGAAAGAGATTTTTTAACAATTTATACAAAAAAAAATTATAAGCCCCTAGCATACCATATGACATTGTATCATAAAAGGCATAATCATTTATTTAATTCATTCCAATATTATTTTGAAACTTTGTTACAAATACATGTATTTCTATTTCCATACTATTTTATTATCTAAACCTTTATTTACGAGAAAATGAAACTCTGTACCTGCACCAGCATGTTAAAAAAATCCAAAATAATATTCACTGAATAATTATAATAATTATCTCTCCAATACTGACCATGTGCCCTATATTAACTCAACTAATACTTCCACCCTTAACACTAAATTTAAATCCCCTTTAAATTCAGTAACTTGAGAAAAACAAAAACAGCTAGTCTCACCTACTTCCAGATTACTACGGATTTAAAGGTATTAAAAATTGCCAAACATTTTCATTTAATATCAAACTGTAGAGATATTTTTTACACATAATCAAGTTCCATTTGTAAGTGGTTTTACTTATAAAACTACTATATGAACGGAATTTACCTTTCTATATTCAATCCAAAACTAATTTTGATAACCTAATAATAATAAAAATACACTCCTTTGGTTTGATAATCATTCACAGGACAAGTTGAGTCAAGTGACCAATTCAAAATGACGCAGAAATATGAACGCTTTAAATTCCACACCTATTTACTGTGAATAAGTTTATCAATGCAAACATTTAGTCACTTTGCAGCCATAAAACCTTAAGTTATGCAAACCATTGTAATTAATTATTAAGAATGATCATTAATGATATGGTATACAAAAAGTTTGTACAAAAATAATCAATAAACTTTAAGATTAAACAGGTTCTTCAATGTCCTTTGTACAGTTTTATATCATCAGGACACCATCAAATAAAGTAATGCTATCTAACTAGTGTTTTATCATACTAAAAAATATCTTTTCTGATGGACAGATAGTACTTAGTTCCACAAATAGATTTTTAACTCACCATATTAAATTAAGCAGTACAAAGGATTTGCAAATATTCTTGTCAGGTTTAATGAAAAATAATTCCATTTAAAGAACTTACTATTGACTGAGTTAATGTTTTGGGGGAAAATTAACAAAGTCAAAAGGAATGGATGCAGTATCTTGAATGAATCTCAGTAATACAGTATTGGATATAAGTATTTTTTTAATCAACCCTATCATTTGTGAGTAGTGGTCATTACCAGCAAGTTAATTTGTAATATTAATATACTAGTATTGTAGTACTGTGACAAATCTGTAAAAAAACTTGATGCAGCGCACTCAAATCATTTTATGTGAAAATTTTGGAATCAATATAATTTAGAATGAAAGATGACTATAAAAAATATTAACATTTTTTGCTAAATAATTGATGAATTTCTTACATTAAAATTCATTTACTTTGTGCAAAAGAATCACTTATACTCATTAATCTAATTGTAACCATTTTGCAAGCACACACTGTATCTGAAGATGAAAATCAAACATCAAGTTTTCCTATTAAAGCAATAAATTAGCCATTCAACAATAGATCTGAGGTTATAAATGTCTCAAGTAGTGATTAAACATTGTTTATTACTGTCACTAGTACTATATAAGTTCTATAAATCTGCTGAATGTATTGGAACAATATACACTAAAATCAGGGTATCGGAACAATTTAAGCAATGTTTCAATCACATTAGAGGCCAAATTTATCTTACACATAACATGCTTGTAAAAAATAAAAAAAATAAATCAAAACAATGTTTCACTCATGTTCAGACATGTTCGAAAATCAATGTTGTAAGCATGGTACATTTCTACTTTAGCACATAAACTTAAGTCTTTTTCCAGTTGCACATGAATCATGGTGACTTTTCAATTTTCACCCGCATGGAAAAAAAGACAATACGTGTAAATTCATACTAATGCACAAATTTGACTCACAGATAACATCACGGTTGTATTATAACAAATTTAATGTGTGATAATTAATTGAGGAACTGGGAGCACCTGTCCAAAGTTTACAGGATGTTTCTGTCTTCCAGCACCGGAAACAATGCAACACATCAACATTAATCGAACTTTAACCTCATTATTTATTTCTCAGCAAAACGCGTTAATTTTTGCAAATTTATAGCGTCCTGTTACCAACGAAACGGCGTCTGCGTAATATTTTTTACCTCATTAAGAGCACTGTGTATCCAATTTACAAACCCAACGTCACATAAAATAGTTGCTTACACTGAAATATGACTGAAACAAAACAAATAATCCGTAGAAATACCTTTAGTTATATAAACTCCAATAAAAACACGGCATGTAGGACATTCATAACAAAATATTCAGCATAATACTGAATCGAAACTTGGTCAAATACATTTTACGGAAGTGCCGTGTTAAAGTTTAGACGAAATTTTATTATTGGTCTAGCAGTAGTTACTTCCCTTTATTTCTCTTACTTGTATTAGCTGTACTAGGCCTGCTTGCTAACGTTATACTCAACAACCATTTCTGTTTTTAAATGGTGGATGAGTCTGATATGTTAACATATACATACCATTGTATATTGTTTGCACATATTGGAAGTTTTATCAAATATCAAAGAAAGAAAAATAAATTAATTACATGTATGTAGAATTCAAGATATTTTTGCCTGCAAATGGTACTCTTTCACCACCTCTGAGATGAATATCAACAATCAGGATCAAACATAGACCTCCTCAGTAACCATCCACTCATCTGTCCCAATTACTGCAAGCAAGTTATAGTATGTGTAATTGGCTTAATGCTTTATGATTATGTCATTAACTTAGTGTATAACAGGGTTTTCACTAGACATCAAAAGTTGAGAGTCAAAATGACCCTAGGCTGATAATAATTCGAAGTCAACAAAATTTTCATCTAATTTCATTGTAAATTTGACCCTTTAGTACAAATTCTCAAGAGTCAAAAGCTTTATTTTACTAATTTCAAGAGTCAAAATGCTGTTTTAAGGGTCAAATGAAAACCCTGGTATAAAATGCATTTTATAAGTTGTGTGTACATCATTCCAAGGTTCTCCTTCCAATCAGGGACTTATGCATAACAATTTAAAATCCCTGTTCTAGTACATTGAAAATATGAGACAAAAAGAAACAATCAATTATACTTAGTTTGAAGTATTTTAATAACAACAAATTTATCACAAAACATGTTCAAAGTGATTAATTCCTCACATCCAACAGATCATTATAGTATCCATAATGTACAATAATATCAAAATTCTGATCTTGCAAAACTTATAGTCACATGGACCACATACTTTTTCTGTTTCTGAATGTCAAATAGATTACCAATTTATTTTTTATCTATATTGACCAAATGTGAAAAGTGTAGTACAGTCATATACCTTATTTCTAAGAAGTGGTATTGCAAACAACCATTTAAATTACACAGTGACACTTCAACAAAAATGATAAGGGGTTGTGTTATATCAAAATAAGACAGTGAGTTTGTTCACCAGCAGCAAAGAACAAATCAGGAAAGAACTTTCTGACTTTCAAGTTGAAATACTTAGCATTAAACATGGGTTGTTACAGAAAAATTCAAGGATTCTGTAGCTTTTTTCATTTTATACTTTTGATGATGATAACTTACTAATCCTTTCACCGATATTTTGACATTAGCAAAACTAGATGCTTCTGGACAAAGATTTACATCAGTATGTTTTTGTATATTCTATGTGTAAATGTTCTACCTATGTATGAATGAAAATTGAAAAAAGAAAACACAAAAACAATATTTTTTTTTTTTTAATTTTAATGTGAGTAGATTCCCCTCAAGCACCATCCCTTTTTATTGCCTCAATCTTTTATAGCTTTCAACCACGAAGCAGTCCTAAGAGTAGAATAAAAAATCAGGCAACACATAAACCAATGCAATCCAACTACGTGTACATTCTCATATTGTCCAATCTTACTATCAAACTATCTCTGAAGAATTATAATACCACCTGATGCACGTATTTTAACAGTCTTACATCAATTAAGACTTCTAAACAACTGTATTATTTCTGTGTTATGACTCCTTTGTATCATAGCTTAATAATTATTATGGTAACTGCATAAAAATTGTCATCAAGCTCACTTGGTCTCTGTAGGTATTCCTATGTTACAACCTGTGTTAAGCTTTGACATCAGGTGGTGAATTCTTTTCCTTCTCCTGAGTTTAACTAGGCACCAACTGCCAGAGTTATTGGGAGACTTTCCAGCTTTAACAATGGAAAAAGACTCCTGACTTGCACCAAGGTAGATGAACTGACCTTCCATAAGCCAGCTGGACAGCTTCCCCACAAGGAGATGTATACAGATCCAAATGTATTGGCTTACAACACAGTCCACAGAAAAAACACAAGTTACCAGAAAAAAAAAACACACTGAGAATGAAATCTTCCTATACAAATGGTAACTCTCAATTTCCACTCGGAAGCATATCTCCAGATAACAGCCCGGCGGAATGGATAAATGCATCACTTATATATGTGTTCTGTTGTATAAAGATGGTCCTCATTTCTCAACCAGGTGTCGGGTAAATAAACTTCAACTACAGGTAATTACAAGCCTATTATTTCTACAACATGGAATAAATGAAATCACTTATTCATGTCACACCCTGATTCCACAGCATCCTCAGTGTTACATTCTCGCTGTAGGTTGTGTATGTATACAGCAGTTTGTTCACTAACATGATGTCTACGTAAATCAGGCATCTCCTCATGTCTGAAAATAAAAAAAAAACATTACAGAAAATTTATACTGAAGCAGAGAAACTTATACAATCTATTTTACTTCTTATTTGTTAAAATTCTATTTTTTTCTTTTTTTATCAACATCTATTCATCAGAGTGTGTTAGTTAAACAAATTGGTACTGATAAAATACAAAATTTTAATACTAAATATGTACATCCATATATGATCACTCCACATCTTAACACAATTATGATTCATTATCAAAATCTACCCATAGAAATCAAGCTTTTTTTAGTGTGCTTATACATAGAATTTAATTCTAAATTGTTAAACTTTTCATGTATGAGGTATAAAAAGTATAAATATTCAAGTTGGTACCTGTATTTCTTCCATTCAGTAAGACCAGGAGGATCTGGGGGAACCAGCCCATCTGTTAACTTATAAAACACAGTGGCTGAATCATCTCCACATATAGCCAGGATAAATCTGTAATAAAAAGGTCAAAAGGTCACTCATGAAGCTCTGCTTCACCTTCAACCCAAGCACAAGGCCAAAATGACGAAAATGTTTTTTAGAAATTAAAAATTTCATGTCAGTTTCTACATGGTGGTTTCCAGATGTTAAAAAATCATTACCCAGTGTCAAAAATTAATCAGAAAATATAAGGTGAAACATCAAACCTGGTTGGTTTCCAGCCGTATCTAAGCAGAAAACAAGCGCTGACTAAAGCAAATGGAAAACATGTACAAGATTGTCTGAATCAGGAGTCATCTACATTTCCTATTTACTGAGTCACATAAGTGGCTTGTACATTGTAGGCATGTATAATGGTGATTTTGGGTCTAAAATGGCCGCACAAACCAAAAGCACAATTATCATAAATGTATATAATACATGTATGCATAATATTTCTCTTCAAAATAAAAAAAAATGTTCACATTCCTCTTTTACAGATCATATGTTTAATATTCTTAATAGTACAGTATATGTATATGTAATTTTGGGAGAGGCAACCCATATACATGTATATATATGATAAATGTATTTTTGGTCCATATGGCCATTTTAAACCCAAATCCACCAGTGTACACCATCCCAACAACATACTGCCCCACCTTATGGTGTGTCAGTTAAAACAAGAAGACATTTTAGAACCACCAACTACATACAATTACCGCCTTACACTAAACACTAACCCTTGTGTTTTATAATCAGGTAATCTTATCAATTCCATGTATTTTGTGATGTCAGCTTGGCTCAATGTTGTGTCCACAGATATTGGTATGATTACCTCCCTTGGTTTAGTTTTACTTGCATGACCAGACAAGAACACTAGCGACAACTCCTCACAACAATGTGTCCTAACATTCCACCATGATTTATCTATAGAAAAAACAAAAACATGTTTGTACGAGTGTGATTACTTACATAACATTGAAAGACAATTACAGTACAAACTCTCCAGAGTGGGCCTTTCTTGAACAACAACCTCCCTTCAACAACAGCATGATTTTTTCCCAGTGTACGATTTAACTATTAATTTAACCTGTCTATAGGAACAACCTCTCAATAACAACAAAATTTTTCGCCTTCCAAAAGGTGTTGCTTTGGAGAGGTTGCACTGTAGAATGACACATACTCAATATAGTAACTGTGCATGGCAAAACAGCAAGAACTCTAATACGACAAAAAATCATGATGGTGACTGAAAACTTGCATTTTTTATCATATGCAATTACTTCCAATACATATTCTTGTCAGGAAGTTCAAACCAGCACTTCATTTAAGACGACAGTCACATGTCATTACCAGAGCCTCTTGGTAACACAATACCAGAACAAACCTCTTTCTCTGCATGCAACAAGCAACAGACTACTCCAGAACAATTACGCAATGCAGTAATTGGAGAAAAAAATATCTGACGAAGAATCTTCAGTCACTTTCCCTTCAGAGAAAGATGTTCCAAACTGGGCCTTAAAGCTGTGATTTCTTGATAAAAAATCCTGAGAATCACTGACTGGGAATATCTGCTACGTGACAACTGTATTGTAACAATAGGGCCTTTTTCCAAAAATTGGGAAGGGGCCTCAGCCTTTCATTTTGGGAAATTCAAAAGCGATTTTCGGCCAAATAGGGAAAAGGCAGACAGATTTTCAAGATATCGGGAGAATCATATTTCAACATGTTGAGAATTTCAGCATCATATTTTGGGGAAATTATTTCGCCAAATTGGGAAAAGAGGCTTTTGCAATTAGGAAGTTACCGAATATCAGCCTCTATTACAGAACGAAAAATGCCCTGAAAAATAATTATTATCAAATCTTGATGCTTTTATTTAAGATATTACAAGTTTATGATGTATGTACCTACCTTCACATAGCTGTATATACACCTTGAAAGCAATGTGTGCTTGTTCTTTATCCGTTGTATTGAAGTCCAGTATATCTTTTAACTGAAACAAAGAATGTCCTAATGATAAAAATAAACAAAACTGAAGCAAAGTGGATTCAACCAATGCTAAGAGTAGCCTGTTATATTTAACAATATACTTAATCTAATAAATAGAATTTTTTCAAACCTGTTACATAAATATTTAAATGATTTTTTATGCATTGGATATTATAACTTCAAGGACTTCTTCCTAATTTTGGGAAAGGTACCCTTGCATACAAAATATCATGATGCTTTTAATTGCTTTTGATATAATTTTAATCAAATAACAGGCATTATGGTCTACAGGTAGAGCATCCGACCTCTGATCCAAAGGTCCTGAGTTCAAATCCCAGCTCCAACGGGTTTCATTCATGAACTAACAATCCCATTTATGGACGCAGTACTGGTGTAGTGTCTAGAGAGCAAAATTGCTTGTTTCACAATCGACCTACAGTAAATTAGTACAAAATAAAAAAATAAGTAATTTAGTATAAACTAAACAACAAAATGATAACAAACATCTTTAACTAAGTTTAAGTTTAATTCCAGATCAGCATGTACACAAAAATGGAGGCCAGTCAGCTAAATCAGGGTCAACTTCAAATACATCAGATTGAATGCCCCAAAATTTAAGACATGCACTACAATTAATGAACTAAGGTGAATTTGCTTTACAATACTAAAATGTCTATATACATGTTTTATGTCATTTAAAAATTGCACAGACTGGTGTGTTTTTGCATATAAGCAATACAAAGCAAACTGCACTTGTAATAACTTCATGCATTGTATTGTGCATTGTATGGATTTAGAGATGCAAAGATACCATATATTCCCTAATAAACGCCCCGGGTGCATTACATTTTTGAAAATGTGTTTGTGTCATCCCTTGGATTTAAAAAGTGTTTTCTACTAATTCCTATTGTTCATCTCAGATTAAAATTGGCAGCCATGGTAAGTCACTTTTGTTTTCTCTTGTCCACGAAGAGGGTGGCGTTTATTAGGGGAGGGGCGTCTATAAGGGAATAAACAGTAGTTGATGGTTATAATATATACTTTCCAATACCGGTATATATGAATATATTGGACTGATGAAGCATTGTAGGATAAAAAGACAACTTGTAACCAATAGTATGTACTTATATAGAATACACATTAAGGTATTGCTGAATTAAATGAAGAGTTAGTAATCAAATACATTTCATTAGTCATATCGATTTTTATATGAATGCTTGAAATGGGGGCAAAACGACCGGGAGCGAAACGATCCGGCGCTAAACGTCCAAAGAAAGATCTCTGGATAGAGGTTGGAGGGCTTGTAGTCAAATAAGGGAGCCTACAGTCTGCAATTATGTCAAACTGTACTTAAAGTATATAACTTACTACGGGATGATCCTTGTAATGAACTACAGACATATCGGTGAAAATGCAATAATCCTGCAAATTCATACACATGAGACAAGTTAATTTAGGTATTTCCTGGTCTAAATTTAGATCCAAACTTAATAGTTCTTCGGATCTCCTCGGTTTTCGCCGTGGCGCAGCTTTTTCGATTAACCAATAAAGATTGACTTATTTATAGGAAAATACTAAAAATAGCAATGACATCTGTTTACGTTTGATGGTGCAATGCCCCTCGGTCGTGTTTTTAAGCTCAGTTGTGCAATGTCAACTTTATTCCGCCCGCTGGCGGCGCCAGAGACACATCAGCGCTAAGAATACACGCAATAATCATGGGTTGCTCTGTACAATTTCCTAATATTTCGCAGAAAATTGGTGTATCCAAGGAGATTTTATTCAACAGGTGCTCAATTAGTAACGGCATGTCAAAAGTGAAAGTAGACATTGTGTCCAAGACGGAATCGCCATTGTCTCCTAAAACCAAAAAAGGTGATTATCTTTTCTTTTCTTAACCACGTGTTTTTGTCTGCCTTTATACTATACCAAATATTAGCAATAGCAGGTTCTTTTGTTTTCTTACATGACGTCATGTCTTATAGCCATTAATTCTGTCAAATTATTTCTGTACAATATTTCATTGACATCTATAGTATAGAGACACATCCCCTTCAAAGACAAAATCTTTAAGTGGTCACTTTGTGCTGAGTGGGCTTAGTGATATTTGCATTTCTTGTATATAACAGGGATCCTACGTTACATTGTAATGTAGAGTCTCTGTATATATGCAGCTTTCGTGACTAAATTTATTATCACTAATAAACTGTTGTTATTTTTTAGCAGATTCAGCATTCCCAGAAGATTATTCTAATCTTGGTGCTAGACCAAAAGTGCCTGCAGCGAAATCTATTGATGACAAAAAAGAAAACAAGGAACAGAAAAAGAAACGAAAATGGAAAGCAGTGTCTCTGTCAGATTTTGGATTTAATCTTTCTCTGTTTCCAAGACCTACCAGACCAGAAATGATAGACCCTGATGAGGAATCTGCCATCATTGAAAAAATTGAAAATGAACTTGAAGAGTATGATGACTTAGTAGATAAATATAAAGATCTGGATACTGACAACACTGAGCTTTTTGAAGGAGGTTGTAAAGTTCATGATAAACTTGCTCGTCCAGACCGTGACAGAAAAATCCAAAAGGCTGGAAGACAAATCAAACATAAAAACTGTAGCAGTGTTAAAAACAACAAAGGAAGAAAGAAATTATTTATTCACCATCGATTATTCAAACTTATCAATCTGGAAGAGAAACGCCTTTATCTTCATTTACCTCCAAGTTCCAAATACCGAGAAAATGACTCTATATCTAACCGCAATAAAGACACAAATGAAACAAAATCAAGATTAAAACCAATTAAGCCTGCACCACCTCGAAGAGCCGCTCCAGTTCAGAATCTACGCTTTGCCCTTCAGGAAACTAATGCAGCAACTGACCTTGATGCTTCTCTTGTTAATGTTCTTATCAACCTACAGCATCGTGATCTTACGCCTGAAGACTATGAAATTCTTCTACAGTTAGATAATTCTGTGGCTCCTAAAACCATTGACAAATCTGTGCTGGACAATTTTAAAACTGACACAGTGGATGAAAATTCGGCTGGGAATACTTGCCCAGTTTGTATGGACATGTACGAAGTTGGGGAGAACAGAAAGTTTCTTCCTTGTAATCATGTATTTCATGCTAAATGTATTGATATGTGGCTTGAAAATTCATCAAGAAATTGTCCAATTGATGGTTTACCAGTGGATGAAGGGTCTTGACGTACAATTTGACTCTTATACATGTATATTTTGTTGTTATATTTATTTAAATTTGTTGTACGACTTTGAATTTAGTAATTATGATAACAAGTCATAATTAATCTTTAATTTCACAAGTTTGTTTTGTTATGCTTCTTCGATATATCTGTTACAGATTTAAAATAGCTCTATGTTCCTTCTTATAAATACAATTTGATATTGCTACATGATGCATGATGTATCTACTAGTCTTATGACTTTAAATTATATTCAAGCCTGGTGTTTGAAGGTGCTACATTTTGTACATGTATGTCATTTCATGAACTGTATAATATATTAAAATAAAAATAAAATACTTAGACATGTATCAGGTTTTATCTGTTATTTTTGTATAGAAATGGTAATTACGTATCAATATTTAATCAGTTGATAAAGTATGAATGAGAGTTCAGCTGAAAAAGAAATTGATTGTTGATTGTCCATACTTTATCAACTGATAAAACATATCAAATGTTCTCAGATTAATGCCCTCCACAACTATATTTAGAAAATTAAAAAATGATTCAGCATGATTATATATTTATAATTAAATATAATGTGTTTAGATATTGTTCAAACTGATGAAGTAAAAAACAATATGAATACAACACTGAATGGGGCGTTTATCTTAGTTTATGTGGTAAATAAACTCACATGAAAACAAGCCCTAATTTAGTATGTAAGTTGAACACACATGTACAATGTACAGAAGCTGGTTCTATATATACATGCATACATTATTAACAAGGCCATAATAAAAAGGCATTTTGTAGTAACTCGGCCCAAGATTATGAGGGTAGGTAGGAAGACATCATTTTTATTAATTAATACTAATACGCATGTAATGAAATGAAAACTGGAATAAATAACAAAAAAAGGAGATTTTTTTGCCAAAATCATTAAAAACGTTTGGTTTTGAGGGTTTTCAATGAGTTGGTCATGTGACCATAGACCAACAATTTTTAATAGAATGGCCTTACTGTACATTGATGTCTATGTAAGGCTGTGTTACTGATTCTGTTCACTTTATTGCTAAACGTAAACACTCATGTCACAAGTGTACAGTAATATCTGGGTATATTGATATTGTGCAAGAATATTTAACATGTATCTTACTTTCATGCAAATTGCAGTTGGTTTATTTTATTGTTTCAATAAAATTATCAAAAACCAAAAATAGCTCTTATTCCTTTTTTGAAGACCTGTTATTTATAAAGAAGGGATATTAATATTGCTTTTGTTACATATATCAGGGACTCTACATTAATTTTGAGTCCCTGCATATATTATCATAGACAATATAATCTGGGACCATTGTGTATATTGATCCCAGATATAATGTAATATATATAGAGAGAGTTTCTGATATTATCATATATATTGAAATTTTGATAAAAATGGACGATGAAATGAGAGAATATATGTTTTACACTT
Organism: Lutraria rhynchaena; assembly: GCA_008271625.1. Lineage (NCBI taxonomy): Eukaryota > Metazoa > Mollusca > Bivalvia > Venerida > Mactridae > Lutraria > Lutraria rhynchaena. The sequence goes on along the minus strand of VIBL01000001.1, from coordinate 8,649,314 downwards.
GTCAAGAACGTTGTCTTTGTATACACGACAAGCGCCTTAGTATGAATTATTGGCTGTTAGCCGGTGATTTGTTCATAGTTGGTGAGTCTGACCGTCTCTGAGTATTCATGATAATGTGTTTATAAAACGCTAACACAGTCTCGAATAAAGTACTTCCGGCAAAGAAGATTAGTAATTTTTGGTAAATTTCGATATTTTTAAAGGTATTTTCTGTGTTTCTTCGTTTTTCTGTGCTGGTTCCTGAATGTATTAATACAGACATGAATATCTCAACTGAATTATGTTTTACTATTGGTATGTGCTGCGTTGTCTCCATAGAGTACCAAAGCACACCGATTCCATCTTCCATTCCAAGACCGTGCATGTCAGCCTCATTACATGAGGCGTTCTACAACGGAAATGTTTGTTCATTCGATATGATTTTGTTATAATTATATATATATTGAAAATTGTCAGTGCGTGCATTAGATATTTCTTTGGAGAAGCTATTTTTGCTATTAAGTCCATAACATTAAGATTGACTACCAAGACATTTTGGTTTATAGTTCTATCAATTTATACTGCATCAAATCTAGCTCTATTTATCTGGCTTTCTGGTTGGCCGATTCCATAAATGGATCCTGAAGGGCCATTCTGTCTTGGCACAGGACATGGCAAAATAAATGTCTTGCCATTATAAACAGTTACTGGTTCAAATACACCTCACCCTTTCAAGTATTTTGTGCAGGTTTGCTGTGTGTTGTAATCTTTACCTATTAATACTGAATATTAAAACGATGAACAACAATATCACTGATTTTTTTTGCATGCATTTATTCCTTGTTTATTGGTAAACCAAGGTATAAAATGTCAGTATAGCAAGCTGCGTATCATCACAAAAATACATTTTTTTTTCAGGAAAAAATATCAACAATTATACATATGACATGGTACATTGTATTACCTTTTTTAAGTTTTACACATGTGGAATTATAAGTATTAAATGCGTAGTACAAGCGAATAAGTAGTAGCTGCTGCTCTTTAATCTATAATTTCATTATCCTGTATTTGTTGCTAATGAACATAGTTTAGGTGTCATCAAAGTAATCTTTTGACAGGGAATGTTTCTGAATATACTTATATAGAAACTTATTCTCATGAGAACATCAAGGGTATGTTGCAGCATTGTCCTATCAGTAGTGGCAATGTCATTCATGAGAGAAAATCCCCTCCACCACTGCTGTTGAAATAATTCAATGTACAATGACTTTGAGATATTTTCTGACTGGCAAAGTCACTTACCATTGAAATTTTAAAAGACTGAAATAGTGGAGAATATTTTCCAATAAACGTCTTGTGTGTAAACCTGTACCGGCAGACTATGTGACAAATGTAAAATTTTACCACCTAATAGGGTCTAACACAGGCATCAAGTTGTAGTTTCGAAAACTTTATGGCATATTTAACATATTTGAAGAGAAAAATAAATTCACTTTTGATATATGTAAGGTTTATTTGACTTTGCTTATTATTATTTGTGCCACTGTTCTTGTAAAAATGTACATCTCATTTTCTGAATTTCCGTCTGTTTTCAGATAATTAAGTAAAAATGAGTAGCTCGGAAGAAGTTTCATGGATATCATGGTTCTGTGGTTTAAGAGGAAATGAATTCTTTTGTGAGGTAAGTTCAACTTTTTATATGAACATATAAATGATATTGTATTTATTGATCGTCTGCTTATGTCACTTTGTGTTGGTTCTGATTCTGAATGTCTATCTTCATTAAAAAAAATATTGAAGAAAAGTAGTAAAAGTAGGAAATAGTTTTATTCGAGTTCAGTATTTTTCAAGTGGATTTTTTCAAGTGGATTTTATAAATAAAATTATGGTTAGGTTATTGTCTACCACATTTTTTTGTTGTCTTTTGTTTTCGAAAAAAATACATTCAATCACATTTGCTTCATTTCATTTATCAAGGCAAGGTTATTCAGCTATTTTCTATTTACTAAGATGATGTTTCTATTATAGGTTGATGAAGATTATATCCAAGATAAATTCAATTTAACAGGATTGAATGAACAAGTTCCACATTATAGACAAGCCCTAGATATGATACTTGATCTTGAACCAGGTAATGTTATATTAAGGACCAAATTAAGGCTCAAAATTAACTTTATAGAGAACCAACTATTTAATACACAAATGATTATGAAAATACGAATTGAAAAAACATCTATACCACTGAGCTGATGGATCTATTCTATACACTTATATATAGGTATCGGTTACCTCCTGAATGTAATAGACGACAAACGGACCCCCATGGTTGAATGGTTATGGGGGTTGACTAGTAATCACTAGCCTCTCACCACTGTGAGATCAAATCCCATCTGGGACTGAATTTCACATGTGAAGAAGCTGTCCGAGTTGCTAATGGATCGTTGGTTTTACACTGGTGTAAACTTGGGATCTTCCTGTACCAATAAAGTCACCAAATCATCCGGGATCCTTTTAAATCCCATTGTATATGAAATAGAAGACATCAAAGATTGTAAACAATTATTGATGTACTAACTTGAGCGTTTTAACTGTCAGATTAAAGAGTATTATTCAGTCTTTTCAGTCAAGTGTTATTCAATTTAGGTAGGAAATTATGAAGATTTAATAATCATTTTAAATCTAAGTCTGTACTTGTTTGTCTTTAAATTCTTTTAACACTCTCTCATTTTAGATGATGAACTTGAAGACAATCCAAACCAGAGTGACTTGATCGAACAGGCAGCTGAAATGTTGTATGGACTTATACATGCTAGATACATCATGACAAATAGGGGCATTGCACAAATGGTTTGTTAGCTTGTCTGCTTCCTGATTTAAACTTTGTACAAAATTCTTCTTGCTGTGCTCGACTTAGATACTCTATGCACTCAAATGAACATAAATTTGTTGCTAATATAAATGCTTATAATTTGTTGGGTGTAATAAATGCAATGTATATGCAATGTAATAAATGTAGTTAAAATAAATTGGTAAGCATTAATTTGTCACTCCATCTTAATTATGTGAAATGATTTTATCTCATAAATTGTGTTGTAAGTTTTTTGATATACTTGATTGGTGTTCATTGGTAGGATATAGCCCATAGAAACTTTTATGATAGGGTTAAAGGTCATTATTTGTCTTGTACATTTTAGATTGAGAAATGGCAAAATGGAGATTTTGGTTACTGTCCCAGAGTGTATTGTGAGAATCAGCCAATGCTACCAATTGGTAAGCTTAAAGTTTTAAGTAGACACTTTTATAGAAGGTCTGAAATGCGTTAATTCTGAAGTGAAGTTTTAATTTCCTTGTAAAATTTTAATAATTTATTACTGCCACCAGTAACCAGAGGGTTTGATATTTTATCCAATTTGATTAATGATCATTTTCTATGTATCAAGCTTTTATAACTCTTGATCAGATTTATTAAATGAGATCTTTGCTGAAATTAGGATCCATTCTTTAACTACTGATATAATTATAGAGGTTTGTCTCTAGTAATTTTGTTCATTCTGTTCTGTTTAGTAATATTATTTATGTATATTTTTGGAATTAACTATGTATCTAGTAAAAACATGGCATGTTTAATGCGTTGTAGGTTTATCAGACGTACCTGGAGAAGCTATGGTAAAATTGTATTGTCCAAAATGTCAAGATGTGTATACACCCAAGTCCTCACGTCATCATCACACAGATGGTGCCTACTTTGGTACTGGCTTTCCTCATATGTTATTCATGGTACATCCAGAATACAGACCGAAGCGTCCAGCTAACCAGTTTGTACCTAGGTGCGTATATTATTGTTTGTTCTTATCATTGTATTCATTGAGTCTTAAATATACTGCTTTTACAGGGTTTTCACTAAGATGTCAAAAGTTGAGGGTCAAAAATAATCCTTGGCTGATGAAAAGTTGAAGAGTCATCAAAATTTCCTTTTAATGTTATTATAAATTTGACCCTTTGGTACAAATTTTCAAGAGTCAAAAACTGTCTTTTTATGATTTCTGAGTTAAAATGCTGTTTTAAGGGCCAAATGAATGTCCTGCTTTTATATTCTGCTTCACTACATTTACATAAGTTGTGTATTGAATATATATTAAAGTAGAAGTAGCATTACCTGCCGTGCTGGGGCATTTGTGATTTTTCATGTTGTTGATTATTTCTTAAGCAAGGAAAATATTTGTTTGATTCCCATAGTAACTTTTGGCAAATAAATAAAAATGATTAAGATAGTTAATTGGTGGTGATGAAGAATATAGCAGATGCTAATTTCCGTGTTTAATAATTGAAATACCGGTCCTTTATAATATAATCCAAAATAATGATTTTGACCGATAGCTAATAAAGGTCTTAGTTGGTTTTGACTTGTCTGGGCTAGGACAGTTATGACTAGTCTTGTTTTTATGGCCTGTTCTTCTGCAATCTTCACATTAACCCATTAGCCCAAAGCCTGGGGCTAGTGAATTTCTCTTCAAGCCAGAGAACTTTCTCAACATTGAGTAGTAAACCTACTGGTGAATTGATTATTTTCAATAGCCCATTTATAGTTTTGGTTAGTGCTTTAAAGAATTAGTTTGAACACTTTACTGACATAATTTTTTGCACTATTTCAGGTTGTATGGATTCAAGATTCATCCTTTGGCTTATCAGCTGCAGTTTCAAGCTGCAGCAAATTTCAAAATGCCAATGAGGGGTATAGGTCATAACAATAGTAAACGCTAGGGAAACAATATATTGGGAACAACTAGATCTATAGTTGTACATTCATAGCAACATATGTGTATTTGATAATTATAAGACTCTGTACTGCGAGTGACAGGAATAAGTTCTCTTCACACATTTTGTACTTTCAATTTCACTGTACTTTCACATTTTAACACTATTGTACATAGTTACATTTTTTTTTGCTGTGTGTACATACTCAGTATTTTGTAGATTTGAAGCTGTTGTCTGTTTTACTAAAATAAAAATTCGATTGTTTGTCCCTTATGTCATTTTTGTCATACATTTCATGTCATACTGATGTAAAGCAGTAGAGAAGTACTAACGTTATGCAGAATTGCACCACAAGATTTTTGATAAATCTGATGTAATTTTTCAAATTTTCAGTATTTCCTGTGTAAACAATTCTGACATCGCATTTTCATTACTTAAATTGATAAGCATATTTTTATGCCTTTTTGAGAATGTTTTATTCAATGATTTTCAGCCATGTCATTATTTACATTTGGATAACAACAATAGGATGCTTGGTTTGATTGTTATGTGATTATCTGTAATAATTACATCTCAGATTGTTTGAAAATATGTTTGTAGGTGTTTTCAATTCATTTGTTTAGGGTATAAACATTCAAGTTAGTTGTAGATATTATTTGTACTTTTTTAGTAAATGTTTTGGACGATGATTATTGATTCAGGTGGTAAATGGACAAGTCAACTCATTACTTTGTATTGATGCATCGTGTTGATTTATTCAATAATTTCCTTAGTCAACTCCTTATTGCTATTTTGAATCTCCAACTGCATACTGCATTATGAAATCCCATTTAATTTCCTCATATAATTGACATTGATTTCAGACATATTTATTTGACTGAAAAAAAAAAGTTTTATTTTAGTCATACATTTCTTTTCCATTTATGCAATGCATGTAATGGCAACAGCTAAAAATATTTAATCTGAAAACTAGTTTTTTTGGTTTTGCCTGATTGGGTATTACTAAACTGGCAGATAAAAAATGTGCTATGACAGCTGCTAGCTTTTGACTTTAATTTGTTTATCACAACAGAAAATTAAAAAGAAAAAAATCATTGTTTATTAAATGTGGAGTGTGTTGGTGCATACCTTGAACCTCATCTTTACTGTGATAAGTTTTCACTTAGTCTGTCAAGTTCAGCTACATTTGTGCTTCTCTTATTTTACGACATAAAAATGACATTTTATGATGTTTTACATTCAAGATTGTATGAAGTATATAGTACTATTGTACAATAGTGTTGTTTATTGATGGGGGATTTTATTGTGGATTGATATACAAAGAACAAAGAGCCATTTGGAGTCTCAAGTATTGCTTGTATGAAGGTATTTTATAATTTTACTGAACAGGACAGTTTGTGTGTATCACAGCTGATCTTTTTGTTTGTTCAACTTATGAGTAAATTTAATTGTTAAGTCATAATTGATGTCTAACAAGTTGACTGATATTTCACTTCAAGATTGTTTTTGTTGCTAGATAATGTTTTTTTTATTTCATTTTTTAAGACTAGTTATGTATTTCTTGGTAGCAAGAAGAATTCATAATTGTGTAGTAGATCTTAATTATATTCACTTTGTACTTTTTCACTTTACCTTGATATCATTAAATAGTTGTCTCCCCTTATAATATAGTGGCTCATCATGAATGCTTTTGTATATAGTACAATTATGGACCACTAGTATGAATTCTTGTACACATACATAAATTGTGAATAACAAAATAATGATATGATTATGGCAAGTTACAAATTGTGTTAAATTAAAACATTTACCATGTTATCTCTGTATGTATGAACATTTGACATGATATTAAACTATGAATTTCTCTGTGTTGTGTTTGTTTTTTATACTCTAGAACAAACAAATTGTTAATGCTTAAAAGTGTTTGATAATCAATGCTTTACTCCTTTCATTCAGAATACATTTAGATGTAAATGATTATTCAAATGTACTAGTTTTGTTTATTTATTCATTATAATTTCTTAAATAGTTATTTGTTCACACTAATATATCTATTACTAATTCCTTCAAATTAGACATGTAAGAGGATGCCATTATGCTGGTCAGATAAGCCAAAAGTCAGCCGGTACTATCTCAGACAATTTTGGTTCTTTAATTTTGTTTTTCACTGAGCATTGAAATGAAGTAAGTTTTCACTTAATATTACAGGGAAGTACGTTTTCACTTAATATTACAGGGAATTATGTTTGTACTGAATATTACAGGTAAGTATGTTTTCACTGAATATCACAGGGAATTATGCTTTTACTAAATCATCATCAGGAAAATACTTTTGCTCAGGTCAGACAAGCTAGCCAGGGATCACTAGAGCCAGCCATGAGCCCAGTCATTTCACAAAGAATTGGAACATTGACTTGCTGAAATTAGTTAAGATTTTTACAATGAAATGTGGTCACATTACCTTTTTTGTTTGTAGCTATATTATTGATCGACATTGAAAACTGTTTAAAAACGTTGTACTTTATATAGCCACAGTTAAACTAATATAAGCGATTAGTCTGGACTTCTTGTATTAAAAATAAAACAATGACATATCATGAGGAAATGTATTTTTTCTCTATAACAATGTATAATTGTGAGCCACTTGATCCAAATGAACATTCAAGAGTAACAGTCACGGAGCTCACAGAAACAACCAGTATACGCATTATTATACCTCTTTTATTCTTCATTTGAATTCAGAATTATTGTTTAACTCAATAGGCATCAACAACTGAATCCATTAAGATAATAGTATCATCGCTTAATTCATTTATTTTCTGAGATGATGGGCAATGATGTATTGACAATGAATGGCATTTCAGATTTTCTTGAGTTTTCAAGATTTGATTCATGTGCAGACTTAACAGTAATGATGGGTCCACTATCGGCGACATTCCAAAATCATTAGCATGATATATACGTAAAAGAAGAACATATATTGGTAGATGAAATGAAATTAGAATGCTGTTACTGCAAACTGCCTGAGCGTGTATCAGTTTGAGAATTGACAAGTATTTATGCTGTTATTTGGCAAAGTTTTGCGATTCTGTAATCATTTTTGTCTTTTAGGGGTACAGTTCTGCACATTGATAATGAAAGACTCGTAGATTCAACCCAAGTCTGCCGAAGTCTTCATGTTATATCATAAAAATGGAGTGAATGATAAAGTAAAAAATTAGCTTTTAAATGCAACATATAAATACACATAACAAATTAATTGATTTTCTACTTATTGAATGTTATGAGAATGCTGCTAGAACTTAGTACAAATTAATAATTTATGTACAAGATGGTGCTATAATCATTCAAGATGAAGAGCCAATAAGTTAAATACACTGTATATAATATTATTATGGGCTTGAATGATAAATGTTACTAATTTTGTTGTTGCATTAACTGTTTGCAATTGATAAGCATTATTTTTGCGGTTTTCTTTTGTGACATAATTGTCATAATTAATATAGCATTATAACATGTACAAAGATAGCAGGACAAATAAAAAACAAATCAAATGTCTACTACTATAGGGACATTATTGTAATGTAGAGTCCCTGACTAAATACTACTATTGCTACCGAACTGGAACAAGCCATTTTTTTCAAAATGAATGCAATGCTTGCTTTGTCCCCATTTTTATTGAAAATGTGAATTTATTGGTCCATGATGCTTCATTATCATGTTTCTAAATGGCAGTAAAATTGGCCATGACAGCATGTAATGTGTTGGTTTTCTAGCTGTTGCACTATGCTTGTGAAATACTTCGGATCGGTACGGTTTAAACGGGTTATTAGTCACCTTGAAAATTAACCAATCAGAATCGAACGCACCGACGCTCGTCGCCATCTTGAAACGAAAGGTAAGAAATCCACTAATATAGGCTACACAAATCTGGTTCCATCTTCTTTATAGTAAGAACAATTAACTCAATTTTGGCGCTATTTATTTCAATTGGTCTTCGGCATTTCATGTATCTATACATTTATTGTTATTTTATTGATTATAATCATATGTGAAAGATTTTTCATAGGTATAGCGACATAAGTTTTTTTGTTATTCTCTTCATAGAAAATACTTTGTTTTTTGCCAATTGCTTTCCGTTTTGTGCAAATATTGGTTAAATATATCCGTGTATTTGTAATATTATTTAAAAAAGGGGTTGTTGTTTTTTTGGGCTACAGTCATAGCCAACTTGTTCGATTACACCGGCATCTTGTTTGACCTCGGCACTGAGCATTTTAAGCGTAATGATTCTCACGATGATTATATCTCTCTTATTGGTGTTTTGTAGGATTACGTAAACCAAATCAACATCACAATGTCTGATCCAGAAAATGCCGATGAACTTTTGGACTACAATGAGGAAGAGAATGAGACTGCTGCTGACGGAGCAGGTGATGCTCAACAAGTGAAGAAGGATGTCAAAGGAACATACGTGTCTATTCACAGTTCTGGTTTTAGAGATTTTCTGTTGAAACCAGAATTACTGAGAGCTATTGTAGACAGAGGATTTGAACACCCTTCTGAAGGTAACTAAGTAATCTCAATTTTCTAATTTAAGTCACATGTTACTTTATTATCATGGTGCGGTCCTGGAAAATTTAATTAGCAATGAATGAAATTTCTTATCAGATAAACTCAATTTTCAGGTCAAATTTGTTGTCTTGCTGCTTACCCAATGCCATTTCACTGCTAATTTTCAGTTCAGCATGAGTGCATTCCTCAAGCAATTCTTTCAATGGATGTATTGTGCCAGGCTAAGTCTGGTATGGGTAAGACAGCTGTGTTTGTCCTCGCAACTCTGCAACAGCTGGAGCCAGTTGATGGACAGGTAAGCCACTTGCACTCATGTGCTTTTACATAATTTATTAATTTTTTTTTATTAAGAATTTCACCTTGTTTTTTTTTAAATACTCTAAATGTGTTATACGTTTTTAATGCAAGTAAAAAATAAATGTTCATGTAATTGTAATTTATGTCAGGTTAGTTTCATGTGTACTAATATAGTGTGTTGGTTAATATGAATATAAATGTGATTTTGTTGAATTATGTTGTAACACTTTAATTTACTTGTTACTACAGGTGTCTGTGCTGGTATTGGCCCACACTCGAGAGCTGGCTTTCCAGATTAGTCAAGACTATGAGAAATTCAGCAAATACATGAACAGCATGAAGATTGCTGTCTTTTTTGGTGGCATGTCTATTAAAAAGGATGAAGAGGTTCTTAAAAAGAATTGTCCTCACATTGTTGTTGGAACACCAGGTCGTATATTGGCACTGATCAAATCAAAAGCTCTTTCATTGAAGAATGTGAAGCACTTTATTTTGGACGAGTGTGACAAAATGCTCTGCGAGCTAGGTAAATTCTTCAGCAATTCCTTCATGTAAAAATACAATAATTTTTAATGATAGCTCATTTTTTATCATATATTGGGTGACTAGTAATTATTTATGTATGTAATTATTGATTGATTTAGCAACTTTGAAGCAAATATGCCTTTATTTTTGAAAATTGTTTTTGTGTGTTGGAATTAAATCGATCATATCATATTTTCAGACATGCGTTCAGATGTACAGGAAATATTCAGAATGACCCCACATGAGAAGCAAGTAATGATGTTCAGTGCCACTTTGAGCAAGGATATTCGACCAGTCTGCAAGAAGTTCATGCAAGATGTAATTAACCACAATCTTCTACTTTCTACTCCAGTCTATGCATTAGGCGGAGGCTAAAACCATTTTAATAAGGTCATCGACATCCCTTCACCAGCTCAACTGGTAATGAATATCCTAGGATGCAACGTGTTGCTATGCTCAACATGGAGTAGCATTCTGATGTCGCCACATCAATATGTAAAGCTTAAGGTTTCTGAAGTTCTTGCTGAAATTGGCCTGCAGTTTTGTCAATTTGAAGTGAAGAAATGGTTGCCCGTGCCACCATACCAATCTAGTATTAAGTTTCTCAAATCTAAATTTGCAAATGTTTTCTGTCATTGTTCATTAAATTTTTCCTGTGCTTCATGTTAGATTACATGGAATCCAATAAGCAAGCACTCTCAAAGGGCTTGTAAGATTGAATTCCTCAACTTATCAATAGTTTGTTCTTAGGCTTATTCTTAAGGCTTCATTGCAGTGCAGAGTTTCAGTCGATTGTAAACGTCTTTTAATTTATTGATAGTATTTCATATGGCTCGGTCAGTTATGTATTCAAATCAAAATTCAATTATTAAAGTATAGGGAAATTCACTAAGCATATACTCTCAAAGTGTGTGCGAGGGTGGATTTCCATGAATAATTTGATTGCTTTTATGGTCTTTGGTATTTCTGAATCGATATAAATAGTGTGATTTCAATGAAAAATAGAATGTTCTGATGTCTACATTAAACAACATTTCTAAAATTGCGTGTAAAAAGAAGCTTTGAATCGGAAAAAAAATCAGTTTTTGGAGGGTTCAAAAACCCTTACTCTCAAAGTGAGGGTGAAGAGAACACTTCATTTTCTGTATCATTATTTCGGTGAAAGACGATTGAAATGAGATAATTAGGACTTCGTAAGACAAGTGAAATTTGCATCATTTGATGCAGTTCCTGGTCTTCTGATGGCAACCGAGCAATGTGTTGATGGATGTAGCTGGCAGAATCGCGCTGTCCAAATGGGATGAAGTTGTGTTGATGTAGAACCTGGCATACGGTGTTCTGAGTGGTTGGAGTTGATAATAGACCAGTCTGGATATACCGGCTACTGGTGGCTTCTCGGTTACACAACCAACATAATGGTTACCTTGATAATCAATCTGAAAACTGAACCAAAAGCAGATAGTTCTTTTCTTCTTGAAATTTAGTAATACTTTGTTTACAAATTTTCTTTAAGATTGTGTACATTTGTTTGGTTCAATTTTCAAAGCAATATTTATGTAATTACTAATTCAACGATTCCTTCCCATTTTTCTACAAATTACTTCAAAATTTCTAGTGATATAATTGTTTTAAGATCATACTTTTTCGGATGATTTGCCTGACTGGTGTTACTTTCTGTAATGAGTTTTATGTAATAGGAACATACTATGGAAATGATACTGAAAATAATTCTATCAGAAATATTTCTAGTGAAATAATTATATAATGTGTATAACTTTGTAGAGCATGTGTTGAGATTCTTGTTTTTACAGCCTATGGAAGTATTTGTTGACGATGATTCCAAACTGACTCTTCATGGTCTACAACAGCATTATGTCAAACTAAAGGACAATGAAAAGAACAGAAAATTATTTGAACTTCTTGATGTACTTGAGTTTAATCAGGTAATGTTTCTTTCATCATTACGTTGTTGTGGTGGATTCACTAATGCGATAACTCATAGTGACATACTATGTTAGTGTGTCGATCGGAGACTTGGGAATACATTGTTGGATCCAAGCAATGCTGGGTATTGAAGCTTGTCTGGACTCTATTTTACTAAAATGAATTAAAATTTTATGTTTTTTACTGTACTTATTTCATATTCATTGACCAGTCTCAAAAGTAAATGAAAATGATGAAATTTAGTCTTACTGTGTGCTTTGTTGTCTATGTTTATTTTGGTCATTATACATTTCAGTTGCATTTTTGTTTGAAACACTTTATAACTTTGAATCAGAGAATTGTGTATATATGATGTGTATGTATTTCACTTTCTTCATGTAGGTTATCATATTTGTGAAAAGTGTACAGAGATGTATGGCTTTGGCCCAGTTACTACATGAACAAAATTTCCCTGCTATAGCAATACACAGAGCCATGACTCAAGAAGAAAGGTAAACTAACATGTTTTAATAACAGTTTGCAATTTAGTTTATGTATATTGATTTAAATGTTTATTTTATTGATTTTTGTAAATTGTGGATTTTTTCTGTAAGATTTGTTTCCTTGATAAGCACTGTTGACTTCTGATGTTAATTATGAATGTCTGCTTTCATTACTCAAGGTTTAATTGTCTTTCAGGTTGTCTCGTTACCAACAGTTCAAAGATTTCCAGAAGCGTATTTTGGTTGCTACAAACCTGTTTGGACGTGGTATGGATATTGAACGTGTCAACATTGTATTCAACTACGACATGCCCGACGACTCAGATACTTACCTCCACAGAGTAAGGGAACTGTATTTTATCTCCATATTTCCTATATAAAGCTGGTTGAAATAATATAACCCAGCACTTAATAAAAAAATTTGTTTCAGTTTTCATGTTGATCAACTAGATTAAGAATTAATATAGTTCCTGAATCTTAGAGCACTTTGATGATGTAGCATTTATGCAGTACATGATAAAATTAGTATGAAACTAGTATGAAACCATTTCGAAATAAGGTTGAATATTCTCTATTTGAAATAAATGTATGTATTGATTGGTTGCTTTTTTGTAATTTGATTCATTTTACCTGGTTTAATAGGTAGCTAGAGCTGGTAGATTTGGAACCAAAGGACTGGCTATTACATTTGTATCAGATGAGACAGATGCCAAAGTATTGAATGATGTACAAGAGAGATTTGAAGTTAACATCTCAGAATTACCAGATGAGATTGACATCTCTTCATACAGTGAGTCAATTTTTTATGTTTCAATGTCTGTTAGTTTTCTCAGTATTGATAGAATGCTACAAATTTGTTAACATTCGTTTTATTGACATTACTCTTTTATTGTGTCTGCATTATGATTATCACTTTAATTACTGTTTTATATATCGGACAATTATCTACTTGTCTTTATACTGTTTCTATCATTCTGTTTATTTATGACAAAGTAACAAGTTTCTGTTGTAATTTTAGTTGAGGGACGTTAAGGAAGTCATCTCTGGCAGTCTGGGATTCATACTTGAAGATAAAAGTACTGTTGTAATTCAGTGTACAGGATTGCTGATAGGGATCATTCATGTATACATACAGTTGAAATAGCATGACAATTAGTACTTTAACATTACATTGTGTAACTGTGAGAACATATTACCTGTTTTGATATTTGTTTTGTGTCATATAATCTATTTTGACAATAAGGTCAATGTTCTGAACGTTTGTAATTTGGTGATCAGGTCCCATTTTTATTAAAGGGAATTACAATGCACCACTTGTTTTAATAGTGTCTGAATAAATTGCGCCTTCATTCATGAATTTTGATCAAATATCCGTAACAAGTGTCCTGTAACTTTTGCCTCATTGTATAAGTCATGTATAATCTCTTTTGTACCATTCATTGTAAATCTAATTTTGTTTTAACTTTTGTAAAGTGGTATATTTTATTTTGTAAATATACTTGCAGAATCATGTATTCATTGAGTCATAAAAAATCATCCTCTTTCTGTTGGTAAAAAATATTCCATTATTTATGTTCACATTTGTCATGAATCACATGTGGAGAAAATAAATAGATCTCTAATTTTAATCAGTTTTGTTCTATTTTACATTATGTTCCACTATCCTTAAACTTGAAATATGCCTTCTTGCAGAAATCTTGTTTCAATGTTTTCATTACATTCACATTGATATTGATCAACAATTAATCAAGCACTATTTTGTGTGGTAATTAATTCTAGAAATTGAAATAAGATCATTATGACTGATCCTAAGTTAATTGTAATTCAGACTGTTCTAAATGAAACAAAGACACACTTGGTGCATCAATTTTATTTACATAGGTTTTATTAAGTGTCTGTACAATGTCGAACTAATCAAAACCACAAGGAGATAACACTTGCCAACTACTAAGATAACAAAGAGTAAATACATGAAAAAGGCACAAACCAGGACATAGATGAACATGCATGACATTTTGGAGTTGTATTGCTTCAGATTATTGAATCGTACAAAAATGGGAGTACAAATAATGTAATATAATGCCATGATAACCTAGTGCATTAACAGTGATCTGGAAAGAAATTTTCTTAATGGGACAATGGCCCTTTCGGAATGCAAAAATAGTGTGACATTTTGAAAACCAATGTGACATTTTCATGTGGCGATAACCGAGTAGCAAGTAAACAGTTTTTAATAAGTGCCTATCTGCTAGGCGCTTGTTGCATAAAGAAAAAGCTAGCGTAAAGCGTCAGATGATACGGAGCGTTTATCATTAGGTGCTTGCTTTTGCAAAAGGAATAAATTGCATTAAGCGTCAGATGACGCAGAGCGGCAGTATTATATCGTACTCACTTCATTTCGTAGACGAAAGGATTGAAAACGTGAATGTCACGGGCGCATCAGTTTCTGAAGACAATATGTCATTTTAATGTGACTATGGCGCATGCCTTTTCCGATCTCTGCATTAAGTCAATTAGTTGCATCTATTTTACACAAAATATGTACATTGTACAATGATAATGTTTCAGTACAGAAAAATGGTGTAATATGGTAAAGTAACCTATAGGAAATACCTGTGCTCAGTATTGCAAATATATTTCAGTTTAAATATTGTATAGTTTTACCCTTTTGCTTCTTGCTACCTCGAGTCCATGCCAATAGAAAATCGGTCAATATTTATCAGCCTTAACAATTCAAACAATGGCAATTAGCATACTGAATAATCAAAAACTGATGTCTTACATTCATTCCTCTGTTACTTGAAAGTCGATAAGCATTTCTGTTCGTGTTTATTGAAGATAACAAATTCAACTGACCTGAATTCTAAAACGATAATTTCCTCTGGCCTTAAAAATTATTAAGAATTGTACCTAAATAGTGAATACTGTGAAAAAGCTTATAAATATTATTCATACATGTAATAAGGCCACTGACGTATTTTCATACTGTCATGCAAGCACATGTATAAAAATGCTAGACATGACATGATGTTGTTTTAAGCAAACAAAAAAACATGAATCTTGTCAGAAGGCGAATCTTCGGTCACAACAAGACAATCTTTAAACCCATCTATGGCCCATGGGTGTGACAGGGGCAGTCGATGGTTAAGTTGTTCAACATCACCATATCCATCATCACGGAAACTGACAATACGGTTTTTCTTTCCCAGAGAAGCGAACACCTTTCCACGAAAACAAGCGATATCGGAAATTTTCCTCTTCAGTCTTCGAGACCACAACAACTCGTGCCGTCCAAAGCAGCAAACTTCATTTCTGCCACGATTTCTTACTATAACTCGACCATCTTGTGTACATGTAAGCCGATCTGGGAACGTTTTTCTGCGTGAAGACTGAAATATAGTCACACCCCTTTTTTCTTGTAGACTTTCAATGTCTTTTGTGTCTATAACGTCTACACGACGCGACTGTATGCTTCCTAAGGCCAAGTGGTCCAATGCATGTGATGTAATTCCAAGATATTCAATATTCGTGTCAATTACCTCAAGTACAGACAATGTAGGGTCTGTTGAAACAATCAAGATCTTAGGAACTTCCCATAGGGTGACGGCCACACAATCCGATTCTTTTAGTGCCGCTATCTGATGTGGTTCGTTTTCAATCACTAAGTCATTCAATAATTTGCCCTCTGGCAGTTTAAATTTCTTCACTTTGTTGTTCACTTGGTCTACAACAACCGTGGCTGTGTTGCCAATCAGCGCAATACCAGACAACATACAACTTTCTTCACCTGGGCATTTCGCAGAAAATGCTAAATGTTGAGAAATGTCAGATAACTCATCCTCTTCATCGACAAAGTCAACAAAGTTACCACTATTTGTGACAAGAACAAAATCTTTATCGTCCTCTTCTTCATCTAGATATTCGTCTTGAGTTTGAAACCGTTCAGGAATCAATTGTTTTGCGGCAGAAACAAATGCATCAAGAATGTGAAGATCGTCTTCTGCATGTTTCATTAATTCTCCTGATTTCACCTTTTCACTAAGAATGTGGTAATTATGTTGTAGATCAGATGATTCAACACAAAGTTCAGAAATTATACTAAACGTATGATTTGGATTACAAGCGTTTGTGTCGGAATCAAAAGTCTTAATCTTTTCAACAAGGTGGTCTTGTAAATGTTTCACTCGCAATGAACATGGATCACTCTGAACTATATCTGTAGCCTTCTTTCTGAGACTTTCGACGTGTGATTTAAAAATTCGATAAAGTGTATTGAAACTCTCTTCGACTTCCGTAACGGATTTTTGAAATTCTTCAAAAACGCCTTTTACAGTTTTCACATCACCATGTTCACTTTCAAATAATTGACGCACATCAGACGCTTGTTGGGCAACTAAACATTTCAAAGCATTTACACGTTTTCGTATGACAACTTTCACATTTGAACATTCACAGTCTGGACCAGAATGGTCCATTGAAGCACACACTGAACAAACAGCAATTTCATGTTTGGAACAGTAGACTTCAAGCAGCTTTTCCCGATGACGTGCACATGCACTGAGCGAAATATCAGCCACCTGGTTGTTTCCGGTGTCAACATAATCCTTGTCAGACAACATACTAACCTCCGAATTTTCATCGTCCTTGGAATTGTTTTGTAATCCGATCGCCCTTAAAATCGAAACCGACACTGTGTCGTTTCTGAGAGACTGAATAACGTCTTCTGGGTTTGACCCAGGCTCGAGATACTGTGGGTGTCGACATTCAGGACACTCAAAGCAGTTTTTCCTTTTTTGTACAACACATACGTAGTCACGTAAACATTTGGCGCAGTATGAATGTCCACATTGTAACATCTTCGGATCGTTGTAGATATTCCAACATATTGAACACGTCAAATAATCGGACGTTATGTTTCTTATTTTTCTATCTTCCATTGCGTCCTAACTTTAGTATTTATTAATTCAAACACAGTAATTACACAGCTTGTTACCATCCTATCATGACTGTATCTCTTGGTGTATGGCTTGAAAAATGATTACCGAAATTTAATCAGTACACCGTGTGACAGTAATCATATGATATGCCCTGTACATTGCGCGTACGTACATCTCTATACGTACGACTGATTTAACTTCCCGCTATTTATGTAGCATGGAAATACCCACATTAAACGCCGCACATGACTGTCAATTTATCAAAAAAGAGGAACTTAAACCAAATATTTAAAGTGTATTGTGTAAAAGTATTAAATCGTGGTCTACTGTCATGCAAAACTTTATATGTCTTAAATTGAGTAAATGTAGTCTTTTTTAAAAGTGATTACAATAAGGAAATTTACCCTTTGATAAGTGGTATATTGTGAGTTGTATACTAATGAATGTTAACAGAAGTATACTGGTCGTCATAAGAAAGTAACCATCATAATTTTTTTTCTATTTCGGCCTTGAACTACTGACCTTGAAATTTTAATGGTATACAGAAATTTTATGGTTAATAATGGATAACAATAAACCATATCATGAAATGTTTCAGCTATTTCCAGTATTAAATTCACCTCGAATACTTGCGCTTTGTCTATTTCATACCGACATCACTTATTGGTTGCTTTCTTATGACGGCCAGTATATATATATTGTATATACGAGAGCTTACATGTGTGCTTACAAGTACGTATGTACATGTATATAAAGTCTGACTTGTGAACCCTGACCTTTTAGACAATTAGCTGAAGAAAACGAGAAAAAAATCACATTAGTTAAGCATGTATAATGTCATTCAACGATAATTTCAAGTACTCGGATAATAATATTTATATATGTTGTTGTTGTATGAGTATCAAGTAAATTATTATATTCGCTCCGAATGACAATGGATCGTGCAAACTATTCTGAAAGTGACCATGTACTTGGAATTTCTATTGTTGGCAAGACAAACCGTTTTGTACACTTATAGCGCCAGATACTTATGAAAAAACTTTACTAATACAAATATATTAACCTTTTGGTCAAAAGCGTGTACATTGTACATGTATGTCCTGTTCTCTGTCACTCAAGGAGTTATTAGTTAATATGTGATTGTTTAATGTCTTAATAGGATATCATCATTTGGGTAATATGTAATTATAAACTTGTTTATGCAAAACTCGGTTGATGGTTCCAAAGTAGCAATCTACGCTATACCATATGTTTGGTATAGATCTTTGCGCCATTGTTGACTCTGCGTATTGTGATTTTATAATAGCTCTCCAGGGACCATTTTGGTCCATCAACCACCATATGTCACAAAACTAATTAAAAACCAATCCCTTTAGAAAGCCAAGACTGATCGTTTATTCAACATTAAACAGAACTTGAATAATTTTGGCCAAGGAATCTTGGTGTGAAATACATAAATATAATCTGACTGATATTTTGCTGCCATAAGACAACCAGAGCCAACGGGAACCAGTTCAGTATCGTCGTAAATATATAATGTGTTGCAAACTATCAGTTAGAAATGAAACCAGAAATAAATTCAATAGGAAAACTTCATTCAATTTTCTATTCTTATACTTGGCTGAACAGCGATTCCAAGCATTTTGGAAATGCTAATTCTTGTCAATCCCATACATGTATGTCAGAGATAACGAACGACAACTCTGGATAGAGATTGCTGTCACTCGGAAACTGCTCGGATGTCTCTCAACATTGACATTGTTAGTATGGAGCGAAGCGGAGTTAGCCGAGGATTGCCGATTGGATTGCTGTTTTACTATTTACCCAAAACTGCACAAAGCTCAGTATGATGATTCACCCAAAATTTAAACTAGATTCAGTACCTAACAATACTGCGCTCTGTTTCATATGTATTTCACTCTGTACAGACTACAATTAATATGATACAAGAACAGCAAAATCATTCACATAAATTTGAATAAAGTTATTCAATTATTATTTATTATTATTATACCACATTTATATACCACTTTTTTTCATACAGTATGTACGCTCAAAAGTGGTTTACAAGGACATATTAATTGTTACAAAATAATTCTACATATTAAACATATTAAACCATACAATAAAGCATTCAATTAGGAAGCACATTGAAACAAATAAAATGTACCTGGAAAGATTAAAACATAATGGTCAATGACAATATTTATACATTGCTCGAATGTTAAAATATTAAACAGGTTAAAAAATGGTAAAATGAATTGAAATGATGACATGCTAATATACAAGTTAAATCCTTAAAATCTTAAAATGAATTTATACCATTTCGTACATATAACACACAATGTTGAGTAAAAGAGTAAAATATTCCTCAAACCCAATAATATAATTATGAACTCCTTGGCCAGGACCGTGGCCCAGTGATTAGTGCGCTGGACTTGTAACCCTGAGATCCAGGTTCGAATCCCATTCGCGGCAAGTCATATCCTTATATGAAAATTTGACAAAAATGTCAATTTTCCTCCATATGGGGAGAAGTTGCCGGCTCCTTGTGGAAATGGCACACTATTACTACACCCTATTTACATAACTGCTAGTACTGAACACAGCAAATAATTTTGTTAATATGATCATCAGTACCACGTCTGTTTTTAAATCTATTCGCTTATACTCGGGACAGGTAACACTTCATGGATTCATTTGAGAATCAAAATTCACAAAAACAATATGTGCTGTTAATCCTTTCTCCGCAATAAGGACGGGTATCCCCGTCTGCCCCAGTTTCAGCATATTTGCCTACAGGACGGGTATACATGTCATGCACCTGCCGGGGACCCCTCCAAGAAACCATGGAAACTGACAGAGAATAATGAACACCATACAGGGCCTCCCAGGACAGGCACACCCGTCCATCCCAGTTTCAGCATATTTGCCAACAGGACTCATATACCTATTCTGGGAAACAGTGCGTAGCACCACTGCCCCCAACCAACCCCGGCAATCCTCCAGAAAAAGCCCTCTCAAAAGTACACAAACCATGCAATTAAATCCCCAGCAGCGAAAGGGTTAATGAGACTGTACATGTAGTATATTTCTAAAAAAAACATCATCATTATTATAACAATTTATTCAAACAATCTTATCACACATAAAATGCAGAATTGAATTTCTTTTTCATTGATCCATCCTTCACATTCACTTGACTATATGGACACTGAAAATGAAAAAAAAAATTTTTACACAAATCACAGACTTGATCAAAGTTATATACTTAATTCTCAAAGCTTAATTTTATAGCTCAGATCACAATTTCATTTTTGAACTAATTTTTGTTTAAATGATATTGCTGTTAAATGTTTAAATATATTTGCTCAGATCAATTATACTGACAGATTAATATCATCAATGTTTTATCATAATTAACACAAATCATAATTATTTTGCTTTAATAAAGTTGAAACATACAAAACAAAGTGAAATTAGAGCTTGCAGACTAGTTTGTATAATCCCATACTAAAAAAGCAAACTTAATAAATGAAAAGTCCTACATGCAAAATGGCTTCTATACTATTTAACAACCAGTATTTTTCTTTAAAAAATGTGTAACTCTAGAATATATGGCTATAACAAATGATATTTAATATAAAAAAATCATCATTTTTTTGTATACAAGACTTTTAGAACATATAGCTTCAACAGTAAAAATTATTAAGTTTTTTTCTGACAACCTATATTTGAAAATACTGATATCACTTACATGTCGACAGGCATTACCACAACATTCTCCTCGCTGAAGATGCGCAAACCTTGTTATGACTTGATAACCAGTTCCTGGATCAACATACTTCAGTTGTTTCTTCTAAAAGAATAAAAATAATAAGAACTGGCAAACTGTGTTTGCAGCCACCCTGTGAATAAATACCATTCTTTGAAAAATCACTGTTTATAATTCAGAACAAAATGAACACCAAATAAAGACCATTGGTCAATGAAGGCTACATTTTGTCTTTCCCAAAGGTGGCCTTTGTTCACAGGTTTGACTGTATTATGTTTCCATGTGTTTGCTGATCCTAAGTAAGCTTGTTCAATCAAACACAGGACTGTGCATTGAGAAGACTAGCAGATAAAATTCAAACTGAGTAGATGCTTTCTCCTGAAAATTCACAAATGTTTTATAAGATAAAATGATACTGTATTAGGCATAAAAAGAATAGGTTTGTTTCCAGTTATCTGACTGACCGATCTTTTACCAGCTGACTGAAAAGTTTTTATGGCATCCAAATCTTAGTGCTATATTGTAATTTTCACAACAGTGTTGCCAATATATGTAAAATAAAAACATAAAAAAGAAAAATAATCCCTACCTACCAACCCAAATTTTTGGGGGGCATATGTAACCAGAAACAAACCTTTTTTGCTTAAGCCTTAGCAGTAACTGTTTTCTGAAATCTGATTAGTTTATACTAATTTATTTTAGCTCGAACGGAAACAAGCAATTTTGTTTATATCAATCACGCTTGAGTCCGCTTCCTGGACACTACACCAGTACAACATCCGAAAAATGGGATTGTGAAGTTCATGAATGAAACACGTCGAAGGCGGGATTAGAACTCAGGACCTTCGGATCAGAGGTCGGACGCTTTACCTGATTCCTTTGTCATACTGAAAAATATACTGTGGCTAATGAAACTGACCATCATGATTATCTGTTAACATAAGTACATATCACATACATACAAAAATGTTTAGCCCAAAAGCAAATAAACGGAACAAAACCTACAAGGATAAAAACCAGTGGTGGATATACATGTCATAGCCATGATTGTAACAATATGACCTTATGTACCTTAATTTGAATCCAGGTTGGTATTTTTTGAAGAAATAAATTTTGTTTGAGAGGGAATAATGTTGTAACAAGATAACATTGTTCAATGTAGTCTTTGAGTAATCTCACCTTGACTGCTTCCAAATGAAGATCATGTATCTTTTTTTCTGTAGGTGATAAGCTCTCATAATCTACTAACAATTCCCATGACTCACAATCATCTGTCTTACCATTACTGTGAGTTTGTTCAGGATTGTTATCAGACAATTGAGAGTAGAAACGGCTGGAAGATTCCAATGATGTCGAAGATTGTCTATCTATCACAGTATTTGAATCACATATTGTTGATATATTTGTATGGACTACATTATTTTCTGAATTCATAATCTTGAGAAAGCAGCCCTTTTGTAGATGGCCTCTACCAGATTGTTTATGATAATTATTTGATCTTGCTGGGTAACATAATATATCAGTTTTTAAATGACGGCATTTTGCAGTCATAGGTTTAAAATGGAATGTCTTTTTAAAACATATGGAAGATGTAGTCAGTCTTATATTTCTGAGCATCAAAATATTTGAGTAACACATTCTCCTAACCCTAAGTTCTATGTTTTCAGAAATTTTGATGGTAAATTTATTCTGTGTGAAATCATTTCAAATATTTCACAATCAAATGCTATTTCCTTTCACCAATTCATGACTAGATGTAAAGCCTGAAATAGAAAACATTCTATCTTTATTCAACAACTGATCATTATACAATCACATGCTTCAAATTTAACAATACAGAACAGGCAAGAAAAACAGAAAATGCCACATAATACAGTGCAACCTCTCCAGAGTAGCCCTCTCTTGAGCGACAACCTCCCTTCAACAACAGCATGCTTTTTTCCCTACTGTACCATTTGACTATTTATCTAACCTCTCTAAAGCGACAACCTCTCAACAACAGCATAATTTTGCATCTCCCAAAGGGTGTTGTTTGATGAGGTTGCACTGTATATAATTGTTTGAGTGTAAGCTCTTTACCAACAAAACTGACATAACTTTTTACCCAAACTAGTTATTTTACAATGTCTTTTCAGAAATAATGTTAATTCCCTGATAGATGCATGACTCTTTCCAACCAAAACACTTAACAAACTTTAAATAATCCACTTACCTATCAACTGACAAACAATGAGTTAATATAAGAAAAATTATTAAACTAAACAAGTCTACATGTATATTAATACACACAATAAGTATAAACAAAACTAAATCAAGCACAATCAACTGACAAACAATGAGTTAATATAAAAAAACAGTTTGAATAAATTATTAAATTAAACCAATCCACAAGTACATTAATATACTCAATAAGTATAAACAAAACTAAATCAAGCACAATGAATTTAAAAATTAAGATAAAAGCAAATATGCAAAACAATAATAACAATTTTCATTGTTAAAGTCATCGTACAAAAATGTACATGGTTGTGGTAATCAAATGAAAATGCACATGACACAGTTGCGCTAAAATAATCATTTCTAACTCCAACGTATCGCTGAAAGGTTTAATTTCCAGGTCAGTGATTTTGGTAATGTCATACCATAATTAAAATATTCTGCACAAGACGTTCTGGTATAGATATGTGAAGATGAAATAATGATTTGTAAGCAATTAAGAGCAGGAATTGTTCTGGCTTCCTTAAGTGACATAGACCTATTTGTAGGATTCCAAACAGGTCTGTTTATTTTAATAACAAATATTGACATAAAATGAGTGAACATGAAAAATATATTTTTGTTTTTATTAAGGTTACCTGACCGACCCATTATTTAATCTGCTGATTCGTAAGATTTTACAACATCCAAATCTTAATGCCATATTGCAATTTTCACAACTCATTAACATTATGGTGCACATACATATATATATTTATATACAGATTCCCAAGTCATTTAACGAAAGATGGGTTTAAAGATTAGTCTGAAACACCCACTGTACATGTAATGATCTCGGTATTGCAGATTAGAACGAAAGGAAATATTCATCAGTAAAAAGATGAGATGACAAAATTAATTTAAGCGAGAATAAATAATTATACAGATCATAAAATCATATCGCGAAAACTAATGACATTTTCAGATAATCGCAGGATTATTCATACACCAATAGTATTTCAATATGTATTCATTACATTATCCACATAGTACTTGTTTCGAATGATAATATAACATGAAAAGTCAAAGGATGAAAGCCAAACAGTCAAAATGTTACTTGTCTTCCTTAACCGGAAGTTTACATCTGACTTTGACCTTAAACCCAGTCGGGTTTACAATTTCATTTATTTACAATACGGTCGTTGTTTCAGCAGAAATTAATTAAAATTTGAAGATCAGTCAATAATGGATGAAATCGGACACTTCCCACTTGTATGAATCAAGAAATAAGTCGAGTTCTTTCTTTGATGAAGTTTGGATTGGGTTTATACATCGGGATGCTTTAGACGAGTGACGTGTTTACAATGTCTAGGCTGAGGTAAATATTTGATCAGTTTTCTTGAATTTGTTTGTAATTCTAGAAAAAAATCCTGGTGTGTCACTCTTATGCTTGAATTCCTGTTATTGCTTTTGTCATCAACTGTGATTATTATCTGTTTGTTTTTTTTTTACTATAAAGTCATATGTTGAAGTTATTCTCTTTTCAAACTTAAGTTCCCTTCATCCCATGTACCAGGATGTTATGTTCATTTTTTGCTGTATTAGTGTAAAGTTCAGGGTTAGTCATCACTGCTTGGTTCAATTATGACTTGTTTTAACTTACTCCTTACACTTAAATCATACTTTCAGACTGTCAAAGCATGTCGGCCATTGTCTGTTTAATTTGTTGCAATTTTGAATTTGACATTTTATCCTAATAGTCCAATTAATTAAGACTGTGACTGTGACTGTGTGTGACATTTCTTCTAGATGGCTTGTCTACATTTTGACTCTGCAAGTTTCAAACCTGCCATATTAGTTGGATTAACTTAATCATTGCATATCTAATCTTAAAGGTTTTAACCCAATTATCTGGTATTTGAGTTAAGCGTGCTGCAAAGTTATACTGTATGAGTTATGCAGTACTTCTGATACTTATAAATTATAGTACAGATGCCTTCATGAAATAGAGAAAAATTTATTATAGTGTCAGGGTTTCCACTGGACATTATATTTTTTCCGCCACATATACAGAGGGGAGGGTCTATGCCTACAAAAAAGTATGCTTAATTTGATTTTTTTTTTCGCCACTTGCAGATTTTTTTCACCATTTGCGAAACTGGCAAATGTCAGCAGAAACCCTGTAGTGTTCACTTGTAATAACTGTGGTTCTAATTCTGTTAAAATGTCTGACTGATCAGTAAATAGTTAAGTACCTATCTAGATTAGTACCTGCTACTTACTTAAGTTTGTACTCGATGAAAATATGAGTTATTTCAGACCTTGAGTTGTAATACTTTGAAAGTTATTGCATGAAATCTTGTTCAAAGCAATTATATTTTCTTGGTCAGATGCATTACCATTCTCTTATTTTTGATATACTGGTATATGGATTTTTTTGAAAAATGTGGATATGCAGTGGCTTTTTACCTTATATAAGAGATGCCACTTAACAGCATCTTCCCCTCCTGAAATTGACTAATTTTTTCCCCTTTTATAAAAAATTTCCCTCTAGAGGCAACTCTAACCAGTAAGTGTTTAAATGATTTATAGTTTTTCCCCTAAATGATGAAAATCATGCTTAAATTTCCCTTCCTTGAAGGCCCCATGCCCCTCCCCCTACCAGTGAAAAAAGACACTGATATGATTTTGTTCATAAAATTAACTGTTTTCATGCTTACCCACAAGCCAAAAGTTCAGGGTTAGTAAATTTCTATTCAGACTAGTGAACTTCAGGCTAGTGGTAAATTGTTTATATTCAGTATTTGTGTTATCTGGACTTAATCAAGTATATGTTGTCAGATTGGTCAGTTTTCACTTTAAGCTTCATTGATTAATACTCTTATTCATTTTATTTTTTTCTGTAGATGAAAAAGTGATGGAATAAGAATTATTAATAAGTGTGGTTTTGATAATGTTTAGGAATGTTTAAAGTTAGAAACAAAATAAGCAACACTTTTTTCTGTAATCATTTCTTGGATTTCAATAATGAATTATTCAGTTTATTGTAAACTGTTTCTGTTACTTATGTGTTCATTATTTTCTTTATTTTTTCTTTCAGAGAAAAACCCGAGAGACTGTTTGAAGTGTTTCTAGAAGTTGGAAAAACATCTTCTGACAATGAAGGTATATGTCATGTTAATATACATGTAGATGCTCTATTTGAATTCATAATAGTGTGAAATGATGATCTCCATAATGAAATAAAACAATGTACCGTGGAAACCCTCTAAACTGGTTCCTGTATAAACCGGTTTGCCCTCTAACTTGACCAAATGTTTTGGTCCCGACTTCATTAATACATAATTAAAAAATCTCGCATCCTTCTAAACTGGCTGAGCCTGGGACCAGGTCAGTTGGCCAGTTTAGAGTGAACTGTAATTGAATAAAGAAATGGCAAAAATAACTTAAGTAAAACCTCAAATTGAAACCACCTTCAGGAACAGAAAAATTGGTCGAAATAATGAAGTGTGGTCACATTATCAAATAGAATTATAGGGGGGTTATTGAAAGCCCGTCCGAAAATAGGGGGTCATTTTAGCAAGTTGGTCATGATATTGAGGTGGTCACTATTTAAGGTTTTACTGTACCTATATTGTTTTAGATATTTATTGTATACATATTATAGAGTCTTACCCCACTTATCGAAGTCCCACACCTATTTGGTACAGTCGTAATATTGATCTCTTATTATCAGCTTGTTTTCATTTACGAGCAAAGTTAGTGGTTTCTCGCAGACACAACATCACTGTCATTTTCACAGTTTACTGTGAAAAAACATCAATATCTGTTTATACAGACAGAATAATAATCTTGGGGGAATGATAAACGATTTCTCTCTTAAGTAGAAAAGTCTTAGATGAACGATATCTTGGCTGGAAATAAGCAAAGTTGATTAGAGATTATATAACATACATGCATAAAATTTATGCTCCTGAATGTATCAGAAATGAGACAATACCAAGTTGGAATTATGTATTACAAGAACATGCCAAGTGGGACAGAGTCACTAAAACATGAAAATTGTATGGCAAATTGGGTGAAATGGATGAAAGTCTTGATTTGCGCTGTTAAGAAACTTTTTTGACTGGTCCCTCTTAAGAAGAATTAAGTTGCCATTCAACATTCATTTTTGACATTGTTATTTTGTTTTTGCTAATAGTTCCAATTTATCAATTATATAGGATCTGAAACCACTTATTTTTCATACTTAAATGGTAATTTGTTATTCATTTATCTGTTTATAGTGTTTGTATGAAGTCACTTAAAAGCTTATTTATAGTATATGTATATACACAGTTGTAGCGCTTGAGTTATATACAATTTACTTGTGACTGGTTTTATTGTCAAACTTTGATTCAAAACTTTTCATGTATTATATTTCCAAAGAGCTTTAGATAATTACTGTATTTATATTGGTTTTGCTGTTAGTATACTTATATGATCTATTATAATGTTAGATACCTTTAGTGGTATATTGTTACAGGGCTCTCTCTCTCTCTTTTGGGGAACTGGGGCCAGGCCATGGGAGGGGGGAATTTAGCGTCATTTTCAGTTCAAGGGGAATTTCAAAAGCCTAATTAATATAGTCAGTGGAGGAATTTTTACCAGAAATTGGGGAAAAAAGTATATTCCAGAGGTGGGGGAATGGGGCCGAATTTCAGTCCCAAATTTGGGAGATCATGAGCCCTGTGTTAACACTGAAATATTGGGTTATTAAATGATGTTGCTCCCAAAATGTGAAAGCAAACTGTATTTTGGTAATTTGTGTTTTTTTATGTCAGCTGATTGTTGTGTCCTAAATAAGTCTTAAATGATCAGAGTAGGTAAATAATTACCTTTCTTCATTGGATGTTGATTTCATTTAAGACAACAAATACTTAAATTTTAAAATTTCAAATTCTTGTTTAGGCCTAAAAAAAAGTTTGTTTCCAGTTACCAGACCTTGGGTTTAGGCCTTATTGCGCATTTTTCTGTGTTTGTTCTCTGGAAGACAGTGAACGAATATATTTTTATTTATGGTCTAAGTTTTCTATTTTCTCATTGTAGTATAACAGAATTTCAAATTGTATGAAAATTTTTGATGAACTTTGTTAAGTTTTACTGATTATATTAAATACAATCTTCTGCCTATTCTCAGCTTCCAGTTTTTATTCACATGACTGTTATTCTTATTAAAAAAATATGTGATTAAAATGACAATGAAGCTCAGAGTTCAATGATTTTGAAAAAAAAATGTCATTCATTATGTTTAATCTGGTTGATTGTAAAAACGGAAACATTTTATCACAAATTCATGTAGCTGTGAACTAACGAGACATTTGTTGTTACAGTAATATATATTCTAAGAATTTTAGATCTGAATCTACTGCAATTGTATTATCTGTAAGAGTAATCTAACATTTATAATTGTGGTCTGTATTTGAAGGTTGGATAAGACAGATAGTATTTAAATCAGGTTTGCAGAACCTGATGTTAGTCATATAAAGTTTATTTTTATTTCAAGTTAAAGTTTGAAAGTACTCGGTTCTTATTCAGTAAAGACTTTTTAATTCATTTCTTTTATTTCAGAACCATTTATCTTACAGAAGTATCCTATGAATTATGATGATGAGGTATACTTTCTTTCTTTCTTTGCCTCACACATTTAATACGTATAATTATTATAGGTCGTGGTCCAGTGGTTAGAGTGCTGGACTTGTAACCTGAAGATCTGGGTTCAAATCCCGGTTGTGGCAGGTCATACCCTTTCAATTTTCCTCCATATGTGGAGAAGTTGTCGGCTCTTTGTGGAAGGCTAAGTTAGTACTGGTTAGTATACAGTCCAGGAAAATTGATTAGGTGCACCAGTCACTGTATAAAACTGAAAAATTGTTGAAAAATGGTGTTAAACCCCAGTGACACTGAGTCACATAAAAACAAAAAAACATATAATTATTATATCTATAATTGGATATTTCTTAGCTTTGCAAGGCCAGAATGTTGAGAATTCATATACAATATTTTAGACATATTAAATAAGATTATAAAGAATCATTTCCCCCCAAATTCTTCTTTAAAAAATTAAAATTCTAAATAATAATAATAAAAAAAAACATTTATTGAAATAATTAGGTAAAATAAATCACTTTCCCCCCTAGCATCAGGTGTATAGATTGAATTAGGGTCCATTGACAGGTATTAACACATTTTTTTTCTGTTAATTTTTTTCTGACAAATCTATGCTTGGTTATCAAATGTCAGATATGAAAAAAGTCAGCATTTCGTGCAAAATTCCTTCCCTGATATGCATTTTTATCAATTAGCTAATTGTAGCTGAGATTAAATGATGGTACATGCGTGAAGGTGAGTATGAGAGATACTTCGTGAAGCTGTATTATTATTATATACATTAATAAATTGTTTGATTTCTGTGATATTGATAAGAAGCAAATAATTTCTTTTTGGCACAAAATATTTGTTGGGAGGGGGGAGATAAGATGTTCGGGATCAATGAGACTGTTGGCAGTAGAGTTGTTTTGGGATCCTTACCAAAAAGTGAATATTCCTGTTATCTCACTTACTTGTTAAAATATATGTTTATACCATAACTTCTGTGTTACAACAGTCTTACGCCTATGGTTAACTTTTTATCTTGAATATGGCAATTTCATATGTATGAATTTATGTCTGTCTTACTTTTTTATGTACAAATTTATATATGTCTAACCTAAGTTTGATATTGCAGGAAGTTCTAAAATCGGTTCCTAAATTTGCGTTTCCATGTGATACAGAAAGGTATACGTAAGTTGTCATGTTTGCCTGGGCCCGGCTTATCTGTCTTCTTTATTAACCTGTGTGTTCGTGTGCTTATTCTAGACCCAAGACAGCTTTAAAAATCAAATTTCATTAGCTGGTTTTGGCATTTTTACATTATTCCAAGGTAATTAAATGACTTAAATTTTCAGTATTTATTGTTGTGGATGTCCTTAGTATTGTGTGCTTATTATATCAGTGTTTTAGTCTATAAAATGCACAAGATTCAATGCCTCATGCAAGCTTTGCTTTCAACTGTCATTCAGTTATTTATTAAATGAATGCAGGGCATCCGTTTGTCCCTTAAACACCATTTTTTACTCTTGAAATCAATAAGATAAAGCCTTCGACTTTTGAGAATTTGTACCAAAGGGTCAAATTTACAATAAAATTAGAAGTAAACTTTGTTGACTCTTCAGATTGTCATTAGCCAATGGTCATTTTCGATTCTCAAATTTTTTATGTCTAGTGAAAACCCTGGAACGAATTGATGAATTAACTTCAGATTTTTGGTAGTTTTGGTTTCTGAATTCAGTTGTCTTCCATCTTTCGTTAATGTGTCTATGATACGCTATTGTCTTATTGATAGGTGATTTCTACTGACCTTGGTGTAATGGGTTAGATTAGATCAGCTGACTGCGATAAGTAAATGAACGATAAGTGAATGTTGTTATGTTAACAATGTTCCTGTTAAAAAGATAATTAACATGCCATGTAAATTTGTATCTTGTTAATGGGTCTAGAATAAATGCATGATAGTAATCAATTTGCAATAAATATTGAATTTCTGTAGACACTGTATCAATCTGATTGCAGTTTAGTATTATGTATATATCAATACACTGGAGATTGACACTGTGTGTTTATATTTCTATACAATAGATCAGTTAGTTTGAAGTTTGTACCACTATGTATACTCTGTACAGTGTTATTACTTACATTCTCATGTATACCGGTACTAGTATCAGGGGTGTAGAAATGGGCTGGAAGCCGGAAAAATCATTCGGCTAATTGAGCATTCCCACGGCTACTTTTTCAGGAACAATGGACACAATACTGCATTGAACCCCCAGACTCCTCTTCTACTTTTAGTAGCTTAGCAGCTACATGAGAACATTTCTACACCCCTGTAGTATTTATCCAGAATCAGCTCTATACGTGTTTGACTGGCATATGCCAAGAAAGCTCTTAGTGAGTGTAGCATAGATTATAGTAGTTTTAAGAAATTTAATATTTCTATTGAATAACATAATGGTGTAAGTTTGGTATGGGTGTCAATGATCATGGATATATCACTTAGAATGCTCAGATGGTGCAATTAATACTATACTGTGTAGAGTTTATTTCTGTAAAAATCTGGCTCAAATTACTCACACTTTCAATTCAATTACTCTCAATTTCAAATATTTTAATCACAATGAATGTGTTTGGAAAAAACCTTGTAAATCATGAAGTCTTGACTGTTCCTATTGAATTTCAAAACTAACTTTCCTCGTTAATGGTGAGATGTATTTTTTTTATTCCTGTAACATTTAATATAATTCCTGTCTTATCCGTTGAAGGCTTTGTCACTGATTGAAATTTTCCTGTTAATATTCAAATTATAAGTATTCAAGTCATTATTGAAAACTTATTCTGTGTCATGTTTATAAATATGTGAGTTGAATATGAAGTTTGTTAATATAATGAATACATTAAAATTAAAATTGCGTAATTGCAGTATCAGTTATTATTAGCGATTATCTTAAATCATGAATAATTAATGACATTGCACTATTGTCTAATGTGGCTATAATCTCCCATAATCAATACAGAGCATAATTTGCGATAGTTTTTAATGATTAAATTAGATCAATATCAAAATATTTTGGCTTTCATTTACATGTGTGGTCGCAACCATGGTCCAGTGGTAGTGCGCAGGACTTACCTGGAGGTCCGGGTCCAAACCGTGGTTGTGGCAGATCTTATCTTTATATGAAAATTTGACAAAAATGTCAATTTTCCTCCATATGAGTAGGGGTTGCTGGCTCCTTGTGGAAAGTTAAGTTAGTACTGGTTTGTACATAGTCCAGGAAATCTGGTTAGGTGAACCAGTCACCATATATAACTGAAAAGCTGTTGAACAAGTCATAAAGAGAGTTAAACCTAATGACAATGTCACGTAAACAAAACATCGTTTACATGTGAATCATCATTTTTATGTTGTACTGAAAATGTTTTTTTTTCTAATTACTTTCTTCTCTTCATCAAAAATGTGGTACAATGTGCGTGTTTGCAAAAATTGCATTTTAAGTACACTTGTTTAGATTTGTTCAAATTAGTGATTTAAATAGTCAGTAACTTTATAGATATGCTTGCAAATAAGTGGTTGATATATTAAAGAATAGAGTGGTGCATAATTGTTACAATCACATGTATTTACATTATTAATGCTCCATACATCATTCTGTTCAAATTTAAAATGCAAAAAATCTTCCCTCTTTTCATTATCAAATGAGGAAAAAGTGTGTGGAGAATGAAATATAGTAATACAAAGTGTGTTTATTCTTTTTTGATATTTGTATGAAATTGGTATCGATAGCATTTAGTTGCTTTTAAGTCGTAATGTCTGTACACTGGGGTTTTAGATAATTCACAGTGCTGCTGTATTTCTGTATAACTAAATTTCTGAGGCTAAATCACATAATTCTGAGATCAGGAAGAATTTTGCTGCTTGCTAGTTAGACTTTTATACACTTCTCTGCCTTACGCTGAATGAAAATCTGCTCTCTGAAATTTATATACATGTACATGTAAATCTTAGTATGATACATATATCATTTACCAGTACTTGCATTTATATCAACTTCAAAGTAGCCTTATGTATAATCTGTGCTAGTTATATCAACCATAGATTGTTATTAATAAAAGGGCCTTATGTGCAATAATGTAGAAGATATGGAAGCACGGTTAAAGACCTTTAGTAGGAGAAACTGGCCTTTAAGTACAGTTGTACTTTATTCAGAGGTCTTTCAGCACTGTGAGTGCAATAGATAATTGATTATGTAGTGATAAAATGTGGCTGTGGTTTGAAGGAGTTGTTAAATCTGGATTGACCATGTATGCCATTTTATGGAAACTTTACTTGGAGTTTTGAATGAAAAACTTAAGTATGTAAGATTATAATTCAAAAAATCAGTTACAGTTGCAGGCTGACATTATTGTTAATATCTGTGGAACAATGGATTGTTTTTTATAAATGTGTAGTCTGTGTTTCATTAAGGCAGTATATTTATGTCTGATACTTGTGAAAAGGTCAAATCTGCTATATCTGAGGTCACATGGATTAAATCTGAAACCTGATTGGCTGGTTTTAGGATCATCAACCAATGACAATGCTGCTATTAGAGTCTGGTTTCTAACCTATTATCAGCAAAGTATTGTTTAACTTTGATATTAAAAGTCTCTGAATATTTCCTGATAAATGTTTGGCATGAAATATATGTAACAAAGTGCAATATGATTCTAAAATGAGAAATAGGTCTTATGTATGGGATTTGTCTAGGCTGATTAGGCGATTTCTCATTGAGTATCAAAATTTGGCTGGGATATTTTGACTACAATACCAGATGGCAGATTTTCAATTTTGAACAAGTATTATGTTGATGTGAATTGGTTGATTTACTGTTAAAATAATTTTTATCCATCATATCTATAGGACGACAGTGGATCATTTTACATTTACGTTGACTGATCTGGACAGCAAGTTTAAATTCGGATTCTGTCGCCATGCTACTGGAGCTCAGACATGTTTTTGTATAGTCAGGTAATTTATTGATTACAAATATGGGTTACGGAGGGGAATTCGCATTAAAGCTTTTACTTCCTTTCTGACATACGCGTATAGGGTTTACTTTCATGTGGTAAAAAATGTAGGGGGCATCTTTGGCTGAGTGGTTAAGGCCTCTGGCTAATAATCACTAGTCCCTCACCACTGTAAGTTCAAATCCCATCCGATTCCGGACAAATTTCACACGGGAGGAAGCTGTGAGGTTAGCTTACAGAAGGTCAGTGGTTCTACACACAAGTGTTTGCCTGGGGGGGGGGGGTATTTCTCCACTGTTAAAGCTGGAAAAATTGCCAAATGGACCTGACTGTTGGTGCAACATTAATCCCAAGAAAAAAAAAGGTAGAAAATAGAAAAAACTCGAATCAAACTAGATATAGTTCCTTTTGAATTTGTGAATACAAGGAAAGCTGTATTAGTTTATTACGTATGTTTATGCTGCAGATGGAAGTTTAAAGTTTATCTATTTTAACTTATCACAATGACAAGATTAATGTTGATAGGAAAAGGCAGGGGAAGTAATAAAATTGTGTTTCCTTGTATTAATATTTTTTTCATTTTTCACTTCCCTGTGTTCAGGTAGTATTCAATATGAACACATTTATCCCACAAACTTATGAAGCATTTAATGGGTTTACCATTATGTTACAGTTTTCCTCCACTTTCAATGTAAAGTTAGATCTGATTTTGATTTGTAATTCTTCAAAGTCTTCTTTAAATAACTTAAATACTCAGCCAGAAATGATTTCTCTGAAGTTTTTTATTTAAAAAATTCCTTCCTACCGATTTGAAATTAAAATCTGTTTATGATATACAAAAATATGTATTCTATGACCCAATGAGGCACAAAATATTTATAATTTTGCTATTTCTGAATATTGTATTAATGATGGATTGGAGTTTCCCCTGGCGTGTACTGAATGTATACCCAATTGATGCTGAAATCTGACACATCTTGCTGTATTTTTTTTCAGTTTTCTGCCATGGTTTGAAGTATTTTATAATTTTCTCAACATCTTAGCTGAGATAACTAATCGTACTGAAGATAATGACGTTACTGACATGTTGCGGGCGGCCTATGTCCATGAAGTCCCTAGTTGGGGACTTCCAGTCACAATTGTCGCCAAACAAGAGGTAAGCTCATCTACAAGTCAATTCAGCCTTGCAGGTTAAAATATCAACTATATTTTTTACAGTTGGTAGTTCTGTGAATTAAACTGGGCTGTTGGACTTAAATACCGACTGTATTTTGTACTGTGGGTAGTTAACTGATGCTATTAGTCATATGTCTTGGGCTACATTAAAAATTAACCTGTTCCTACGCATTTTATGAACTTCCTGTTTATTGACGTTTTGATCAGAGGTTGGCAAAAAATAATCTGGGATCCAGATGATATGATTAAATTTAATATTATTAACCAATAAAAAAACTAGTGATCAATAATGGATTACATTTTTTTCATCAGCCAGAGTTTACTTATGAATTATATGAGGTATGTTTTTCAAAATCTGATTTTGTTGAAAAAATTCTTTTTTATAAACTGACGATTACTTGGCATTGATTGGGCAAACTATTGTAGAATTTTGGATAATATACTGCTGAAAATGTGTTTGTAGTCTTCCTTTTAATTCTATGTATATACTTGTTTTATATCAAAGATTTTTATTCTGCATCATTTTATTTCACAGATGTTTAGTTTTAAGGCGCCTGAAGTGAATAGATTACCAAGTATACCTGCCAGTGTGAGTGTTACATTGAAGTCATACCTTTTACTGTAAAAATGATCCTTTAAAAAAGTTGACCTTTTACTGTAAAAATGATCCTTTAAAAAGTTGTAAACATTTACAACTGCTTAATGTTACACCAAGTCTAATTTATGAGGATAAAAATTAAATCTGATTTTACTGGTTTTTTTTTGTTACCGTGGTAACCTTTGTCTCATGTTACAGATTTCTTCTGTACAATTGTAACGTAACTTCCATTTATGATTTCGTGTTGACTTTAAATATGTAATCTTTATATTTATCTATTATTTTTATTGTTATTTCAGAGAAACTTAACCGAGTATTATAATGCTGTTGATACTGAAAACATGATGATGATATTTGCCAGGTACACAAATGACACTAATTTTAGGCCATCCTTAAAAATAGTTTGTTTGCTGTCACATGACTGACTCATTAAAAAATCCATGGCCCCTTTCAGTGATATTGACAAAATTTCTGTTTTCATTTATTACTCCAGCTTTTCATTTTCTGTACAAGCATATGATGTTAACAAAAAAGAATAAATAAATGTCCACCTACCTACCTACCCATTGTTAAATGTTTGGGTTGCGTTACTGCAAACAAACATTTTTAAGGATTGACATATACATCATAGACGATCATTATGACAAAACAAGTCATTGCTTGTTACAAGTGATGGCATCTTTTCTTGCAATTTTTTCAAAAGTCGTCTGCTACAGATGCGGGGAAATGTGGTATCATGAGGTAATGGGTGAATCAAATTTAATTGAATTTAAAAAATAAGATAATCCTATACTTTCTTTCAGTGTATGAATCACACTTGAAAGTCTAATTATTGGTACCTGTATAAACAAATATATCTGTTATAAATACAGTAGAACACAGTTATAGTGAATTCCTGCTGACCTGAATTATTCTTTCATTTTGTGCATATTTCACTATACTCATAACAATGAAATAAATAAACTGTTTGTTCAGGAAATAATGAATACTTCACTGTACCCAAGTCTTCAATTAGTTGACTTCAATATACAGAATAACCTCTGAAAACTGGACACCTTCCAGACTGGGCTGAAAGTCGAGTTTTCTGAGAATTCCGGTTTTCAGAGAACTATTGATTACAGAAGAGAAAAAATGGGACTTGAAAAATCATCCAGTTTTCAGAGAACTCCAGTTTTCAGGGAGTCCAATTTCAGGGGGTTATACTGGCTTTTTTTTAAACGTTTCACTGTAGGTTGTGTTGAATACAAATGATGGCTGAAATAGTGTATTTGATTGTATTAATATTAGGTAACTTCAAACAATTAATTATATTCCTTTTATTTTGATAGTATGCTGCATGAGAGACGTATCGTTGTTACTTCAAAGAAATTAAGTCGAATCACAGCAGTGGTCCATGCTGCCTCTAGTCTTTTATATCCTATGTATTGGTGAGTATATACATTCAACAAAACTTCTAATGCCCCCTGTTTCCATTTTGAATATTGTTAGGATTAGAAAAAGCAAAGTGTTGAAATTTTGCATTTGTTCCCTATTTTGCAAGGGTGCAGAAATGTTCCTTTGTGGGGAAAAAGTAACTGGCGAGAATGTTCAAATAGTTGGTTGACTTTTCCAGCTTTTGGCTCATTTCTACACCCCCTGATTGTGATGCAAACTAATGTTCTTTTTTCTTGGTCATTTCTTTTATATGAAGATTTCTAATAAAGTCCTTGACTAAAGGGTGAAATATTGAGTCATTTAGATTCTTAATTTTCTATAATATTGAGTGAGGATTATCATAAATATTTTCAGAATTATCCACTCTGTGTTCTAGATTATTGAGCATCTCTTCTGTTCTTTCCTTATGATTTTATAAGGTACTCACTTACTAGGGAATTCAGTTTGTCAGTATAAGAAATTATCCAGATATATGTTTTAGGCCAAATTAATGTGTTAATTATCTTCTCTTTATTTTCAGGCAACATTTATACATTCCAGTGCTACCTTCTTTTCTAATTGATTATCTTACGTGAGTATAAACTATACATACATGTACATATAATGACATAAGAATTTTTTTTCATGATTTTGAATAAAATAGCTCTATATTGAGGTTCTTGGTTAAAAAATTGGAGTGATAAGGTTTCAATACATGTTATATTAATAGTTAGTAGTAGCGAACCTGTGATGTTAAAATTGTGATGAATTCTGTTTAAAACACCCATATACTATAGACATAGTACATATATATATCAGTTGAACAGTGTCATATTCTGTGACATTTTTTATTCATTTAAGTTAATTTTGGGTTAACTTTGAGTGTTTTAAATAGATTTTTTTTACCATTTTACCATCACAGGTCTATTAACTGCTACCTTTGGTCACGTTTTATTCACGCAAGATGTTGCATTAATTGTTATTTCTCAACTTCTTGGTGACTCATTATCCATGTGATAAAATTATCTATTCTTTCAAGAGGATCATTTATTTTAGTAGAAATATGAAAACAACGTCATGGTTACCTAACTTCTGATAGGTATATGATTGGTTCATAATCCATGTATCTTCTCAGAAAGAAAAAATTATTAATAAATTTGACATGTAGTTTATAAAAGTAGTTAATGGGTGAAAGTTATTTTGTTACATTACAGGATATACTTTAGATTTAGTTACAAACTTGTGTATTTATTTTTCAGGGCTCCTATGCCATTTGTGATTGGCGTACATTCAACATTATTACAGGTTAGGAGTTCTTTAGTGTGTAACTTCTTTTATTACCTATTGAAACTGAATTTTCTTTGAGATGAAAGCACTGCTATATTTTGTGTGAAGATTACGTGTTATTTGAGATGTATGTTTTAAGAGATGGCATATTGACCTTTAAACTCTTTAGATGTTCTTAACAAATATTTGCTCAGCAAAGTGTCAGATTTATTAGCCATAGATCACGCGTGCTGTCTTTCTTCATGAACATTTGAAGATAACAGTCACAATTACCTGAAGTATTTAACATATCAATTTTGTGATAAAAAAATTGAATATTATGGATGTAATACTTTACCATACAGCTTGTAATATTTCCTAGACTTTGATGCAATACATATCATACTGCTTGTAATATTTCCTAGACTTTTTACAGAGTCTGTTCTGTTAACCAATATTTTATGTTGTTTTCATCAGAAAGTATCAACAACAGAGTTAGGTGATGCTGTTGTTATAGATGCTGATACTAACACCGTCACTACTGACTACGATGATGTTCATGATCTACCTGAAGAAATGGTGAGTAATTTTGACACCAGTCAATCTGGGTTTTGTGTTTTTCTGTTATCAGGAAGGTCACCCTAATGAGATGTTGGTTTATGATACCTCTGGAATCATGTGTCATCGGCTCTGTTTTTGAATTATAAATAAAAGTGAAATTCAAGCGGGGGCATCTGTGGTCGAGTGGTAATGGCCTCTGACTTGTAGTCACTAGCCGCTCACTGCTATGAGTTCAAATCTCTCCTGGAACAAAATTTCGCCTGTGAGAAAACTGTCCAGCTAGCTTATAAAAGGCCCGTGGTTCTACCCTGGTGTAGTGGAACATTTTTTATTGTAAAAGTTTTTAAGCACGAAAAAAATTATGTTACTCGGAAGATCAAAAACATATATGTGTGGTCAGTTTTTGGACAATTAAACCTAGTACAGTATTCAAACATTTTTTCAAGATGGCATAGTTTACATTTCTCTAAATATTTCATGTTCAATACTCACCACAGAGTCATTGTGCTGTATAGATGTCTAACCCTTACAAAGGATTATTCTTAAGCTCTTAGTCCAAAAATGGTCTGTGTTCATTTGATAGGATAAAAACTGTGTGTTGTATAAACCTAATGCCTTGTCAAAAGCAGTCAATTATTATCAGAAAGAAAAAATGTTTTTTTTTTGGCCGTTACAAATTTTTGAAGATTTTACCTTTTTTGTGAGATTTGTTGTGAAATGTTTAGATGAACTCTTGTACAAGGTGTGAGATAGGAACTGTGTATATCAAGGATTGAAACAAATTGAAAAATACTTGCTGAAACTCATAATCTGAGAGTTTGTCTTTATTCAAATAATTCAATTCTTGTGTACTGAAAACTTGAGAAGAAAGCATTTTTTTCTCTGAAAACTGGTGCATGTTCTTATGGACTAGTCAACGTATGATTGTGTACATTAAGTATGAAATACACTGAACTTACTTATAAATTTGATTTTGCCTTTCATAGAATGCTGTTTCATCAGTGGCCATATTGAGAATTTTGTTTTAGAGGCGGGATATTTATTTCGCTTCTATAGTTTGAAAAAGGCCTTTGCTATGATTTTAATGAAATTCAGGCCAGGATGTAATCTTTGATTTTTCCCGTCCTATTTTCCTGTCTGATCTTCTTGAATGCATAAAGGTTACTAGTACTAACACTTGGTTGTAGTATTGTTATCTTGTATTCCTTCTTTTACTTACAACTTACAATTTTCCCTGTGTGACATGTTTTGAAATTTTGTGTTATATATATTAGTAAAGATTATGATTTAATCAGGTCTAATTTTTACTGGGCTTGTAATTCAGCCTAGTTTCTTGATTTGTCTATTAGTGGATGAAAATTTATGGAAATTACCTAAGGATGGGCAATCTCTAGACAGTTTATAACATCTATAGGTGTGCAACCTTTGGCTAACATTCCTCAGAACTAGTGATTTTATTGAACTATGTAGGAAGAAATGTCAACTCACATTACAAAATGTTGATAGTTTCCATGAATAATAATATAATGAATTTATTGAAAATCAAGAGAAAGAAGACAGGACAGAAGTCAAACCTGATTTAACCCTCAAATTTCAATTAAAATCACCATATCAGCAAATACATTGTGAACACACATACTGTTAGTATAAAAGTGAAGGTAGGCCTCCATGGTCCAGTAGTTATGGTCTCTGACTAGTAATCACTAGCTCCTTACTGCTGTGAGTTTGAATCCCACCCTGAATGAAAATTTCATGTGAGGAAGCGGTCCAGCTAACTTATGGAAGGCTTGGGATTCTATCCAGGTTGGTGCCTGGGGTCTTCCTCCATCGTGGATGATGAAAAATTCGACCTGATTAACCTGACTTTTGGTGCGTGTTAAACCCCTGTGAAAAAAGTATATAACAGTGAAAAAGTCCATACATTGGTAGGTTGTCCATATGGGCTGAATATTGTACAATTCTTGTGTGGCCTTTATATGATTACAGGTTTGACTCTATTTAAGATTGTTTGACATGTTTTTTCATAAACTTATAACTTTGAACATAGCCTGACCTATTCTGGCATCTAAGACTGCAGATAGTTATAAGCAATATCCTGATAGGAATACTTCGTTAACTGTATTGATCTATACTGGATAATTCTGTCTAGCACTCTGCTAGTACTAGTTTATATCTCTTTATTGTTATTTAAATATTTTCAGTTTTCATACCTCAAAAGACATTTGAGGCGAGAAAAGGTGATGGTATACAAAGAACTCATCCAATTAACTTCAATGAGATCTTCATTTCTAGTTCTAACACTCTCATTCCCCCTTCTCTATTGCATTGCAGTTTCGTCTACGAATGTTCGTTAAATTCTAATGAAAAATGACACATAAAAATGCTACAAAAAAGCTTTAGTCTAAATTTCTTTTTTTCTTTGCATTTCGTAATTTTATCTGATAGGCAGTCACAGGGCTTTCATTATTTATTCTGATTCAAAAAGAGGATGTCAGCATTATGTCTGTACACTATATGATCCACAAATGTGAAATGTTTGCCTGTCCATACAATTTTGACTTTACCCTTCTATGAAAATTTGACAAAAATGTTGATTTTCCTCCATATGTGGAGAAGTTGCCGGCTCCTTGTGGAAGGGTAAGTTAGTACTGGTTAGTATGCAGTCCAGGAAAACTGGTTAGGTGAACCGGTTGCCGTATATATCTGAAAAATTGTTGAAAAACGGCATTAAACTCCAGTGACAATAAGTCACATAAAAACAAACAAACAAACTGAATTATCGAAACAAATTATGGTCATTTTCGGCATTGATTGCTTTAAAACAGTATAATTGTATACTGAATAATGGTTAGTTAATCTTATGAGCTATATATTTTTTCTCATTAAAATGATTTAACTTCGAAGTCTGGAGTAGTCTACAATAATTCCATGTTTTACTTAAACCCTGTACCTACATACGTCAGATATCAGAGTGTGGTAAAAATTTAAATATATCATAGTGTGTATAAATTCAAAGGGGGATTGATTTGTTAGATATAAAATGATG
The DNA here is from genome assembly GCA_008271625.1 of Lutraria rhynchaena. NCBI lineage: Eukaryota > Metazoa > Mollusca > Bivalvia > Venerida > Mactridae > Lutraria > Lutraria rhynchaena. The sequence goes on along the minus strand of VIBL01000001.1, from coordinate 8,607,151 downwards.
CACCGTCTGATTAGTCAGTGATTTGATAAATGTATTTCAGATTTTGTTCTTCCTGTGTGCTAGTTATAAGCTGCAATGCCTCACTATAGTTTTGCTGTATCATGTGTTCATGTGTGCTGTTATTATGTGCTACCAACGTTTAGTATTTGTCGAGGTCATAGCCAGATAGGTTCTGATGCTGGGGAATATTGGGTCATGGAGCATAAGAAATCCCTTCATAAATAGGAGTCATTAGTATTAGTTGATTAATTCATGATATGATTCTTGTGCATTGTGATTCATACATTGGAGAGTCAATCAGCTGTGAACGCACAGACTATGGTAGGCTTCTTCTTACACAGTAGACTTGTAGACAGTAGACATGTCATTCATCCTGATAAACTTCCGATACATTATGACTGAGTGAAATTGCTTACTATTTGTCGGTGGGTAGCAGGACTTGTTAGATAAATCTGTAATATTTTACCATTATAAGAATGAATTATTGTATAGTTTATAAATTATCCCATTAAATGTACAAACGTTTAACAGACTAATATTTCATATTAAACATTAAACAACACTTTCCAAATTCATTTATTAATGTCACAAGTATTGATATGATACCTGTTTAGTTCTAGGCTGCTTATTGTCTCAAAAATCTTTTACGTTTTCTGTGTATAAATCGATTTCCCAAAATGCATGGATTCCGCATGTCTTTTTATCTGTTTGTCATGACATGTATGTGATATAAGATACACAGAATGTATTTTGATACTTTTTTTTGTTAACTAAGCATATTCATGTACTTTATTTTTGATAGTTTATTATTAACTTAATCAGTTAATTAATTGATTTCATGTATTAATTTGTATCTGCATTGAGAGATATTTTATACACGATGTATTTTTTTACCTATTCAGAATATATGACTGAATATTTTTGTATCTTTCAAATAAATTATTTTAATTGGTTCAACTGTAATAGCTTTGACTATGATTATAACTAAATAGCAGCTGTTAACATCAATTGCTTATTAAAGATTACGACTTACTATATTTATTCATACAAAAATCTTAGTCTTTCTAGCCATGTATTCGGATGAAGGGAATTAAAATGGGATTTTTTCCCTGAAAATAATTCTTATAAGCTACTGCGATATAATGGCTTCCTGACAATAAGTATCACTGACAGTGTGGTTGTATTCATATTGTACATACTAACCTGACTTATTGATATAACAAAGAATATTTAATCATACTAGTAACAGAGTTAGCCAAATGTATCTGAGAGTCTGATAATCTTTTGATTATATCTGTCTGGTTTGAATAAACAGAAAACATTGCAATCACATAAAGAGAAAATTCAGTAAAACCTCAAATAGCAGCCACCTCGATATTAGAACCACTTTATTGTAATGGCCATTTATTTTCGGACTGGCTTTCAATAACTCCCCTATAATTCCACTTGATAATGAGTCCACTGCAGTATTACGATCGATTTTTCATGTCCCAAAGGTGGTCTCATTATGTGGGGTTTTACTGTATTGTCAGACTGGTTTAGTCTGACGGGAGTTATATCAGTTTGATTGGCAAACTTTTAGTCTAAAACATGTATATATATATTTGTCTGCTGGTATGTATGGTAATACTAGTACATGATACATATTTATATAATGATAGCATTAATATCTACTGTCTGACAAATTATTAGATTTGATGTGTATTAGACCAAATGTTTGCCAGTATAATTTGAAAGTATTCCTTCGATAAAGGCTGGTTCTATTTGGTATACTCTGATATACTTACATACCATGATGTATATTACTCTAACAGTGGTAGTGAGCTGTTTTATATATGTTCTCTGTATGTAATCATTGTAGGCTGCTTACCTTAAACGACAATTGAAAGGTGAAAAAGTGAAGAATTCCATGCAAGGATCTGGTGATATTATATCTAAGACATTCATGATGTCTCTAGTCAAACTTATAGGTAGGTTTATTTCTTATTATGGTTCTAATATTGACTTATTGTTTGAACTTGATCTGTCCAAAAATGCAAGGAAAAGTTTTGTTTTAATTTTGCTATTTCACGACAATCAAATAACACATAATTGCTGCTTCAACATTGATGTTATGTGTAGTGTAATGTATTAGCTGTCTGAAGACACAAGTTATTAGAAATTGAACAATTTCTGAAAAAGTTATGTAGTGTTAAACAAACTTGGTGCAGAAACTGTCATATCGGAAGTTGTAACCCTGGTATATGTATATATATGATATATGTGGTTTTGGTCTGTGTGGCCATTTTAAGCCTAATACTCCATTATACACCATCCCTTCAACATGCTAGTCCCCTATGGTTCAACCAGTCTTCAAAATTGCTAGTATATTTCAACTTGATTATTTGACCACCTCAATATTATAACTTGATCTTCTTTCGTCCAAATGGAGATCTTAACATCATATTTATGCTAATTCCGTTGAACGTTACTTTGTGACCACCTCAATATTAAGACCACCTTGGTATGACAACCACTTATATCCAGGCCGGTTTTCAATTTTTTCTCTATAATTTATCTTGATGATCAGACTACCAAAATATTATTATTTGATTTTCTAATGAGACCACCTTCAGGACACGAAAATCGGTCAAAATAATAAGGTGATCTCAGTATCAAGTTGAATTATAGGGGAGTTATTGGAAGCCAGTCTGAAAATAAGTCATTATGATCGTCATAACAAAGTAGTCGTAATGTTGAGGCAGTCGCTTTTTTAGGTTTTACTGTATTTTCCTTGTTTTTGTACCTGGATATTTTACAGGGGGCTACCGGGATGCTCTCAAATTTAATGAAGGAGAAACTATCACATTCTGTCCAGAAGCATTTGTTCAATCTCGACCTATCACCATGCAACCGTTCTTGGAATATATGCTTCATTTACAGATATTTCAACAGGTAAGTATGATTTTTCCTCTTGACTACATGTAGGATAACTTGAGATGTCGTGTTCACCTTGGTTTTTGTGTAAGTTACGGTTTTTGGACATGCAGTTTGTATTCACTGTATATTTTTATACCTAACTTTCCAAATTTTCTTCAAAATTCACCTAAAGTTTTTTGGTCAGTGATTCTACAATTATTAAAATTATAGGCTCTTTCCACCATTATCAGTATCTTTGCTTGATTGATTGATTGATTGGTTGATTGATTAAATGAATGAATGAACGGAGGAACAAATTATCGATCCGTCAGTCAATCAGTCAATTGATCGATTGATTGAACTTGGACTTCTTAACTTTGGTAAAAAATTTCAACTTTTTACACTTTTTTTCAGTTTATTAATGACAGATTAGATATGTTGAATTGTGGACGTGGGTTCTCGGATATATTTGAACAAGAATGCCTTGTTCATGCTGATAAACTTAATGCTCAGACAAGATACAATGAATGGTTAGGTAAAATGAAGGTAAGGAATAATTATCTGAAGAGGGAAATGAAAAATTAAAATAATTTTAACCCTTTGCACCTTAATACCATGTTTTCCCGCATCTGAAACAGACTTTTGGAAACATGGTGGCCCAATAGGAGCCATTGCTTGTAATGATTAATGGCTTCTTTTGCCACAATGTTTTCTACTCTGTCAGAGAGAAATAACCCAATTTTCTTTAATAAATGGATGCTTTGTGTATTAGCTTTGAATTTGGATGAGTCCTAAGTATAAGGCAAATATGAGGCAAAGGGTTAAAGAATTACTGTATTTAACATTTATGCCTATTACAATCCTGTGTAACATTTTTATGTAAATATTGTTTGGATAGGTTTCCAGTTGAAGCTTATTTTAACAAGCTTTACTGGAGATTATAAAGCTTAATTGAGAGACCCATATATGCAGCTCTACCATTGGTCAGTTCAAAAGCCCATTTCTCAAAACCAACCATTCAGATAATTTGGGACAGATTTTTTGTTTAGTTTATAATATGAAACTCCAGTTCATCAATAATGTTGGATTGTATGTTTAAAATTCCTAAGACAAACTCTAGTTTTCTAGTTAGACTGTTGTAGCTATGTTATATGCTTTTAATATTATTGTGATAAATTCTTATCATAAATCTTGTATGTGTATGCAATTATGATGTTATGTGAATTAATTACGAGCTACTTACCTGTAGTAATCTGGCTCCTAGGGAAACCTTGGGGTGGTTGAAGTAATTAAAGCAAATGAGAAAATAAAGCATTGACAGTTGAACTACTAGTAGTCTTAGGCAAGGGAGTTACAGACACACTGTCTCAATTTATGGCAAAACAAGATTTTAATATAAGATAAAGAAATAATAAAGAGACCATACTGCAGTGGAAAGATTTACACAGGACACTAGCTGGAAGATTATTTGGATATCAACATGCTAAAGAAAAGTCTGAACTGTCAGCTTTAGTTTCTTGTAACACCATACAAGAAACAAACATCTGCAAATTTTTGTAATTTCAGAAACAAGGTAAAAAGCTGCATCGTGGAGGAAAAGATGTATGGGCTGATTTTAAAGTCAAGGTAAGAAAAAATGTTTCGTGTTACGTGTATATATTGTAGGTTATGATTACTATAATCATTTTGGATTATAAACCTGTAGTTATGTTGTTGTTTACTTGTTTACGTACAGGCAAGTTTTACGCCCCCTTTATGGAAATATGCACTACTTAGTAACCTATAAACACTTTTCATGTTATCAGACTGCAGTGTTGAACATGGTTATAATGAATTCCAGCGGACCCAAATAACTTCTTCATTATACCCCTATGTGTCTTTATACTGTGGAACATGGTTATAATAAATTCTCGTTAGACACAAATGATTTCTTCTTTATACCCCAATGTCTTCATATCCGCAACAATGGAATTAAGAGGAGTGTGTGCAGGGAAAATAACTACTTCACTGTACCCAGTTCTTCACTATATCAGAGTTCTCTGTAACCATGTTTTACTGTACTAGTAATTGATATTCAACATTGTGATTAATTTTAGCAGTAAATGTTTTCTACTTCATAAAATAAAACGGTTTTTATGTACTGGCTTAGGCTTACTCACGTTATGGTAAGAATTGCCATAGAAATGTGAATGAACATTTTCATGATATTATTTCAGCACTTGTTACGTTTTATGAAAGACCTTTTATTCTTAGAACTAACATGATGCTGGTGTAAGAAGCTATGAATTCATATTTTTCTAAAAAATTGAAAAGTTACATGTACAAATTGTTAGTGTTTGGATAAATGAGTTTATGATATTTGTTGTTGATCAGTATTGTAATGATATTTATAAAATAGTGTGAATTCATTGTACATATGTACATGCATTAGAATTAGCTATGAAATAATATAGAAATTACACTGTGTTTGTAATATTAGTATATATCTGTATTCTGGTATAAACCATTGTTGTATATTTGGTATTTATGTGCTAGGCCAGTCCTGTTGTGAAGGAAGCTCGAGGCATGATGGACGTTATGGCACATAGGGTATATATCATGTTACGAATTCAGCTTCAATATAAATATTGCTTCATAACTCTTGTTAGCTCCCTGTAATTTGGTGTAAGGAAATAATTGTTGTCTCCCTTGCAAGTTTCTGTTATAATTTTATGATTTAATTTTTTATTGCAAATAGCTTGATTTACTTGTAGTGATTAGAGCTTTTTTGTGTAGGGTACTTTGATATTTTTATTCAACAAATCCAGTTCATTTAAAACTTGCTGATTAGCTGATGAATAATACAATTATGGTGCATTGCCATTGGTCCATGGTAGAATTTTATTCTTGATTTTTTTTTTTTTTTTTTTGCATTTTCATTGTTTTTCATATCAGGAGCTTTATTTAGCATTTATATTGAATCTGGAACTGCGGGATGTGTATAGAATCCATGTATGTTTATGTTCAATGTTGTGGAAATGTTGACCTAATTCTTATTACGTAACTTACAGCATGTTAAATTGTAAGCAGTTCCCTGTCTGCCTCTGATCTCTACTGTATATGGCTGTAACAAATATGTGCTGCATGAAGTTACTTCGGTTGGGTACCAACTTGTGTTACTCTGAAGTATGGGCTGGTTCCCAGCATGGTTCGAAATGAAATATAGAATGTAGAATTTCTTCGGGATTTTTGTTAAGATACAGTTTCATTTGAAATCTGTTTCAATATGGCTAAATGTATTTACTTAGTGTATTAGCTTTGAACTATGCAATTAGACTTAAAGAAAAATAAAAGTAAATAATTACATTTGAGAAGTTACGCTCATCTTCTCCATGATTTATAAAAATTTGCCTCATTGCTTGGGTAGATATTATTGCTAGTTCAGTGTGGAAGAATATTGAAAATATTACGCAGAATGTGGCAGTATATAACAATAAAGTTTTTGTCTTAGCTTCTTACCCTTTTTATGTGCAAAAGTTCAAATTTTCTGATACATAAATGATGCTACATTCATATCTACATGCTTTATCTACGTATATGAATGTAAATATATTACTGTATTGTTGTGAAATACTTCAACTTATGCAGTAATTTACTAATACGATGTTAAAATGAATATGAGAATGGTATGATGCAGTCAGTATGTGGGAAGTTCATATGAGTGAAGTTGACTGTCCTGATAGGATGTACTAACTAAATGTTATTATAGTATTGTAGTATGGAAAATTTGGTGTATGAGAAAATGAAAAGTAAAATATATGTATGTATAATATATAAGTAAAGGATTATGCTAAGAATTTTAGATATTATATGGTGGAAATGGTAGCATATCATAGGTGTAAGTGTATACTACATTATATTCTAGTATCTACACGAAGGAGAATAATGTTGTACTAGGATGATTAAGGACAGTAATAGCATGGTAGTCAATACTTCACTGAGTGCACGATACAAAACAGAAATCTTTAATATTCAATCTTAAATTTACTACAGTCTACTGTATACATAAGTACCTCGGGTATTGTAGCTACTAAATCTAACATATTAATTGTTTTAATGTTCTTGAAGTACCTTTGCTGTAGCTTATTATGCTATATACAGTAAAACCTCGATATTGAGATCGTCTTTGGGACCCAAAAAATCAGTTGTAATAATAAAGTGGTCTCATTATTTTGTTGAATCATAAGGGAATAATTGAAAGCTGGTCTGAAAATAAAAGGTCATTATAACAAGGTGGCCATAGTGTTAAGGCGATCACAATGTGAGAATTTAATGTATGCATTTGCCTTTGATTACGTACAGCTGTTTATTGTGTTGGTTTTAATACTTTTGTCCTACATTTTGGATCATTGTGCTATAAGTATGTATGTATATAATTCATTTGGCAATGAACTGTGTAGTTAAAAGCCAATAAAATATGTGACTGGACTGTTGGTGTTTTGACATGCAGTATTACTTCTGTACTATTGTACACATGTATAAATCACTAGTTGATAAGGATTATGTAAACCAGTTTATTATTTCAGGTGTATTATGTTAAGAATATATATAAATATAAATTCTTAGCATTGTATATATATTCTTATCGTTATATGTATCTTTACATCCTTGATGGGTGAAAATAGCTTCTCTTAATTACATTAGAATTTTTTATAGTAACAATATACTGGTATAGTATTTAAAAATGACTTATCTTGTGTTTACTGTCGTCTTTGTAATATTTTGTTCCTTTAATATGGCTTTAATTACGGTCTTTTTATGGCAGGTTTCTTAAGATTATAGTGTAGTCATGGTTATTGTGTCTTATTTTACCAAAATGACCATAGATTTAAGATTCAGTATCATACTAGTAGTATGGAAGCTCTTTACATATAGTGGTATGAAATATCAATTAATTGTGAAATAAATTTATTGAAACGACAGTGTTTTCTACTAGATGCATGTATTACCTTTCAAATTATTATTTTTTTCATTTTTTTTCATAAGTTTTGTCTTTGTTTAATGTTAGTAAAGTAATACGAAGGTGAATAAAATTGAAACTCAAATCTATTGTCATTTAAGCTAGAAAAAATTTATTAGTGTTTACGGTTACATGACCTACCCTATGTTTTGGTACCATACCTAATGTGCCTAATGACAAAATCCAAAATACAAAAATATTTGGGGATGAATTGAACCTTGTATTCTCACTAGAGGTGTTGAGAAAAAAAGATTAGAAAAAGTTTTTTGATCAACCTACCCGAACTTTTTTGGTCAGGTAGCCTTAATCATGACTGTTTTTATTCTAGCTATACGTAAGTCGATGATGTATTTTATAATGGTATAATGTTTGTTCTCAGAACTTCTGATATAATTATAATCTGTAATATGATAGACATATGACACATACGCATATATACATATATAAGTAACATTATACTGGTACATATATTGTCGTTGTATTTACTCCACCCATCAGGCAGGACCAGCCATGACGAGTGCTGTAGAGTCAGTAAGTTTATAAACCTGTATTGTCCAGCATGCACTCAAACTGTCCAGTTTGTCCTGTGACCATTCAGTATGTGGTCAAGTATACACAATGGATAATAATTTTGATGTTAAAAGTTTGATATCCGGATACCTACCTACCATCATGTTAAAAGTAAAAGGCATTTCCTATCTACACTACTGACACAGTCTTCACAAAAAACTTCTTTAAGCACTGCACATTTGGTCCAGTGAAAATGCAAACTTTACTTGACCAAATGAAGTTTTAGTGACCAAAAAAGAACACACAAAATTTCATAAAATTTGGCTAAATACTGTGGATACTAGACTCAGCAGTTTTATTCTCTGAAAAATGTATTTACAAGGAAAAGACGTGGATATATTAACTGAAGTAAAGAAAAAAATATTTTTTCAAGGGATTAAAATATTTCATTTTTGCACTGAAATATGATAAAATTATCACTGAAAATTTACTGGAACAATCGGACCACTGAACTTTAAAATTTACTGGACTAACGGCCATTTTGGTGGACTGGGTCCACAGCCAAATTCGAAGACTGCTATCATAACTTATGTGTTATTGAAAGTAAACAGATCTGTGACTTTAAATTAAATTTAAATTAATTAGATACCTACTTACCATTTGGTTTGAAGTTCAGCTAGTTATATTTTCTTGCCAGGCTGAAACATAGTGTACTACAGCTGTGCAAAGGTTTCCACCATTGCTCTAAGTGCTTTTGGGTAATTGAATTGTTATTGGCTCTTGCAGGATGGTTGCCTGTGTTTATGGGTATTTGCTGTATGTTAAGATGGGATTTAAATTAGTCAAATCCTGTATAAAAAAAGATTTTCCCAACTAATTCAAATACATTTAAACATGTTTTTCTCGTAGGAAATAGAAATTTTTCGATGGTTCTGTACTCTTAGACTGGCAGTTGTTCATTCTGTATACTTGCTCCAGCATTTACTAAACAACAGTCATATTTTTTGGCGTTTACTAAGAACATTCCATTATGTTGTATGTCATAGCAGGAATGAAGATGTTTTATGTTACAATGTCATTTTATTTATTTTGGTTTTTAGTCTAGCTGTTAGATTTTAGTGGCAGAGTATTCTTATAACAAAATGTTGTTCTGTGTCCATTCCACTTGTCTTGTGGCTATTTTGCTATAAGGAATTTAATTGAAATAATAGAAATGATTATTGTATAGCTTAAAACTAATTCATTTGTTATTTATTGCACATGTCAGAAATTTTTCAGTTTGGGTTTGAAATTTTGGATTTATTTCTTTCTAAAAATCCTGAAACAGTTTTAAAAGTAAGTTTTTTTCTCCTGAGCAGCTTCTATCAGTTAATATTTTCGAGATCTTAGTTAAAAGTTTTCTACATAGGGAATCTGGTACTGTTGTTTGACTTAAAGGGAAATTCCTGAGCAGGCTGTCTTACCCTGAACAAAAATAAAATGAACAGTTCAAATGAAGTGGCTTTGTTTACCATTATTTTTTTTCACATATTCTGCTTTAATAATAAGTCTTATGTGTAATAAAGGCTGCAGGATTGTGTTCACTTCTTGAGAAGCATTTTTGTTACAACAGTTGACTGTTCTGTTGATATTAGGACACACTAAAATCTCTTTACATTCTTGATATATCAAGAATCAACTATTATCTTGATTTTTATTGATCTTTTTTATGTAAGCTAATTAAAAATGACACACTGAAATAAAGAAAACTACATCCTATGTCCTTGTAATGCATTAACATCCGTGTTTTTGTGATGAGGTTACACATGTTTTTTATTTTTATCCGTCTAACAGCATGTGTTACTATGGTAATGTATGTTGCTTTATCATAATTCATTGCATGGAACTCTCATTGTTCAAGACAAAGACAACATTATGATGAAATTATAGAATGGGAATCATGAATATTTAGGAAATCGGTCATATTTCATTCTTATAGTACAAAATTACAATTTGTTTATAGATGTTTACATATCCTTGTCTGTACTGCTTGTTTACTGAATATATGATAATATTGAACAGAATTTACACATGTAGTAATGAATTAGTATTTGTACCCATTTTGTTTTGAAAGTATTTTATTGTTACAGACCTATGATTTTTTGGAAAAGCACAAACTCCTATTCACTTAAGACAAACGTTTTGCCCTAAATAATCTTATTTATCTCTGATAGATTATATCGCACTTGTATTTACAATACATCTTATTACAATACATATTTATGAATACCCTGTTTTAACTTCCCTATATATACCCCACCCATTGCTTTGAGTGAGTCAGTTATGCAACTAGTCATGTAATTTTGTCGTACAATGCTGAAAACCTATACAATACTGTATAGTTTTTGGGTTACGTATTATAGAAGTTAGTGTTTTATGGCATTTTGTATTTGAGTAAACTCTGAAAATCTTTATGATTTATCAACAGAATTCTGCTCAGATATATGAATTTGTTGACAGTTTTCAGTTTATATTTTTTTCAAATAGTTCTAAATTTTGTTGAACTAAAATTCTCATTTTAGTTGGTATATTATTGATACAGTTTTCTTTAACTTACTTTATTTCAGGTAAAAATACAAGGGAAGAAAGCTTACTCAAAGGCCCAGAAAAAGATAAATGACTTAAAAAAGGTTGGTTACCATGGTAACATTAAGTATTTCTGCTTTTTTGCGCTATAAGAATTTAATTTGCCAAGTTTCACCTTCCATACTGCCTACTCCTATGTTTCTTTATTTAGTTTGTTTAAGCTGGAGGGAAAAAAGTCTGTAAAAAATAAATATAGACGTACGGCTATATTGTCAATAAATTTGAATTATTTAAGTTTTATGTTTGAGTTATATGAGTTCCTGTATAGCTGTTTATTATTTATTGAATACTATGAATGTATTTCGAAATGTTAAAAACTTATTCCACTGCCCCCCCCCCAAAACCCCACCCACTGCAAAATCAACATTGAAAAGACAACAATATGTAGGTGATAAAGGTAATGAATGTATTTAATCATTTTTAGCATTTGATGAGTCTTGTATTTATTGCATGGTAACAAATTTAATGCATGAACAAAATATTTAACAACATATATTTGATTGTGGTCATGCTGTTGTGCAATTTCTAAATAACTGAATTAAATATTAACAAATTAACTTGTTAAAAATATAATTGGTTTAGTCTAGTATTTTTGTAAAAATAATATTTTATGTAAGTTTATGAATCGTCTGATGAAAAGGTTCCTAAAGTTAATTGAGTATTAAAATTTAATTTTTGGGCACTGTATGTTAGAATCTGAATTAATGGGTACATGTTGTTGAATTGTGAATTAATGGGTACTGATCATTAAAATATAAATTAATGGGTGCTGATTGTAAGAATGTAAATTAATGGGTACTGATTGTTGGAATGTAAATTAATGGGTGCTGATTGTAAGAATGTAAATTAATGGGTACTTATTGTTAAAATATAAATTAATGAGTACTGATTGTTAAAATATAAATTAATGGGTTCTGATTGTTAAAATGTAAATTAATGGGTACTGATTGGGGTAATTCTATAAGGAAGATACATTTTGTAATTGTATTACTATGTTTTTATCGTAGACTCATGCTGAGTATGATCTACTAGAGGTAACATCACTCACTAATCATGTCTTCATGTCATTGTGTACAGGCTTCTGATCTGCTTTCATACAAAAAATACTCAAGAATTCACAGATAATTAGTGAATACATACTATTAATTGGATAAATTTAGACAATGAATATTGTTAATTGTCTGTATTTACTCTTTATTTCTCACTTTTCTCTCTTTCTCTCAGTGTTATTTAGACTCATTCGCTGGGTTTGGTCAGATGTTGCTGTGTTAATATCCAGGTCGGTCTTGGTTTGTTCCACAGGGCTTGGCTCACTTAGCTTTACTGTATATGTGTATATAACAGTTTATATACGATGTACAAACTCGGTGAACCAAGCCCCTGTAGATTGTTCTAAAAACACATTTCTTTTAATGTTAAATATTTAACAATTTTGGTCATAACCAAAACTAGTGTCAGGACCTTTAAAATTGCAAAATAAGAGGACCATGTACCTGTTGCCAACAAAACTTTACACTTCATTCAACTACACTTGGACTGTGTATCATTGATTTATAATCACCATTCAGCACCTGACACAGCACTCGTATTGTTTTGCATGTCAGTCATGACTTTTTAAAGGATAAAACAGAAACTGATGAAACTAAACATTGATTTTAGCGCAGTTAGGTGTAGTATCTTACACACACATCAACTGTATATCCAAATTGCATGCATTGTCCCTTGGAGTTTTCATGCATGTAGATATGTAATATCTTGATATTGTGGATTTTTACAAATTACTGGATATCAGTAAAACAATACCCAAACAGAATCCAAGACAAGATTCATCCCACAAAGTTTCAGCCCTCGGGCTAGGTTTGCAAGGCAATAATGAGAATTGTATCTCAAAAGTCAAGGTCACTGGCAAGGTGTGCTAGCAATAATAATAAGATTTGTATAAGTAAGGTCAAGAATACCCAAACAGAATCCAAGACAAGATTCATCCCACAAAGTTTCAGCCCTCGGGCTAGGTTTGCAAGGCAATAATGAGAATTGTATCTCAAAAGTCAAGGTCACTGGCAAGGTGTGCTATCAGTAATAATAAGATTTGTATATGTAAGGTCAAGGCCACCGGTTATTTTATATAAATATCTACAAAAGTCTCCAAACTCATTATTCAGGAAACATTTATTCCTAGCTAGGGACATTATTTTTTCTAAAAACTGTTCAATAATACTTTGTATGTAGTTGTAATGGTTGGTAAAATATGATATTGCTTCTTGTAAAGATATTCTCTGCTTTCTGGTCTGTCGTCTGCTGTACATGACTTCCTGTGTATAACCCCATGTATCAGCCTTGCAAATATGCTTTTGTGCTGAAAGTAAGAAGCCAATAAAACCATTGAATGTCATTTTGAGGAAAATTTGCTGTACATTTATACAGTATTTCATAAAGGTGGTTTTTATAATTAAACTCCTTAAAATAGACATATTCTACTCCAGCAAGACACACATAACTATGTGTAACTATAACTTGAAATCAGTACTTGATCAGTTCAACTTACTGACTGATTTGCTCTGTACAACATGGTGCTGTCAAAGAATTTTTTCACCTTAGTCCTGAATTGAGGAAGCTGAGAAATTTTCATTACTTTGCATATCATTTTTACGTTTTGGTACTCGTACATATGGCCAATTCTTGTAAAGTTTATTTCAAGTCTGGACATTACTACAATAAAACCACAAATAGTTGTTGCTTATAGATACAGACTCAGGTGACACTGATCCCTGTGGATTTTTTCTGATTTTATGCATGACATTATGCCTGCAGTAAAGCATATTTGTGTTTTTTTCTGTTCGTGGAACATGTCAGTCATAATATTTCTTTTTTTGTTTTGTTTTGTCGGCAAGATTATGTTGTAGTCGCCATTTTGTTTTTTACCCATAATGCAATTTTCCAGGATGATGATGGATCACCAAAGCATCAAAAGTCTGTTCGCTCGAGTTCAAAAACAAAATCTTTCCATAAAGACCATAAGGATATATCACCTGGTATTATAAAGGACCGTCCTTCCACCATAGTTGGTACTCCATTGAGGGCACAACGAGTGAGTACTGTAGGCGATAGGGCTGATGGATGCCATTAATGTAATGAAACAAAAGTGCTACCTGTTTTTAGTCCACGCAGAAATTTCCCTTTCTCTTGAATCATAAATGGCTGATTAGTTGAGTCGTTAACATATAGTTGTAAATACTTTAGTGTAAACGATCCTTGTCTCCTACAAAAGGAGACTTGAAAGTGGTTTATAGTTTTAGTTGTTGTTTTTTTTCTAAGTTTGTTGTAAGAGAATGTACTGTAACTTGTTAATTTGAAGATAAAACTACTGGTTTGTACAGCCGGATGATCTTTGTTCTTTCGTGTTTTTGAACTGTTATTTGATTATATGCCTTTCATTTTGCCTGCCCCTTTTTAATTCATAAGGGGAAAATTATTATCTTGTGTTAATGATAAGGTAATGATTAGTACTTGTTTAATACCAAGGAAAGTTGACTTTGTGCGCTGTACGACTAAGGTATTAAAATATGTAATATTGTTGCAAGAATTGCATTGCATGTACCTTGTGCACCGTGTGTTACTGTGTTACTGACGTGTTACAAGTTATGTATGTATACATATGTTTTGTGAATGAAGTGTTCAGATGGCATGTTTTTAAATATAACTGCCAGTGTTATATCATGAATGCTACTAACAAAGATTGGTGTAAACCAGTATATAGTGCTGGCTGCTATTTTATAGCATATTGTATACTTTAACATGGTAACGTGCTGTTTGTATTTATTTTGTTATTTTTTAATGATGACTGTATGTTCTTGTATTGGAAATACAAAATGTAGATGTCAAAGACTGTAAGGTTAACAAATGAGCATTTGCAATGTAAACTGGTGTCACTTATTGGGACCTCTGTCTAAATCTACTGACTTGCCAATTGTTTATTGTTATAAATGTAATTTGTTATATTTATCTTAACTTGATTGCTTAGTGAGAAGTATCATAAATACACTTTGTTTTGGATGATAGTCTCTGAGGTCTTATCAAAATGTAGTGGCCTCTGTGGTTGAGTGGTTATGGTCTCTGACTGGTAATCACTATCCCCTCACCCCTGTGAGTTTGAATCTCACCTTGGACTAGAAAAAAATTTGTTTGTGAGGCAGCTGTCCGCCTAGCTTACCGAAGGTTGATGGTTCTACCGAGGTGCACACCTTGGGTCTTCTTCCACTGTAAAAGATGGAAAAGTCGCAAAATGACCCTGGACGTTAAGCCACAGGAATGAAAACCAAAATATATGTACTGCAAATAAAACAGTATCTAGCTGTAACCGAAGAAACAAATGCAAATATGCTGATTGCATAATTATGTCTGGGACATTTGCTGCCCAAGGTTTATGTGTGTAGTTGAAACTGTTGCCTTTATCAAATCAATGATGCATTCTGTTGTGGATTGATGTATAGTGAGATATGTGTTCCTGTTTTACAGCCTCCCCGTCCTGGCGCCAGTCTATCACCCAGTAACCCACAAATAGTAGTAAAACAACCATCTATAGACAGGTAATACTACATTACATTAGATTAACCCTCTGCCTCATAATAACGCATTTCCTCACATCTGACGAAGATGGCTTTTGAAAACAGTGTTGCAAAAGAAGCCATTGCTTGCAATGAGGAATGGCTTCTTTTGCCACCATGTTTTCCACTCTGTCAGAGAGAAATAACCCAATTTTCTTACATAAATTGATGTTTTGTACATTTGCTTTGAATTTGGAAGATTCCAAAATATACTTATGAGGTAAAGGGTTAAATGATATGTGTTATAGGTTATATACATATATAAATATATAGTTATATATGTGTGTTATAAGTGTTTGTACATTCTTGATTTCATAAAAATAATTGATTTGTTAACTATACAATATTCCCAAACAAAGAAAACGGAATAACTATGACTAGTTTTTTTTTCAAAATGAATAATGATAATTTTTCATTCAATTCAGGAAAAACAATAGAAGAAATACAGCTGATTTTGAATAAAAAAAGCTGAAATATAAATGGCTATTTTCAAGCCATTACATGAATGATATACTCAATCTACGTTAATAAAAGTCTGTAAGAATTATAACCTGTATTTGTATACAGTATTATGTATTACAGAGCAAGTAGATCCTTAACTACATTAGATGGTGAAAAACATGTCAGCGTGGACGATAGTGATCTGATGTATTCGCGGGTCAGTGTTACGTTAATGGAGGATCCTGATATTCAGAATGCTATATTTAAATCAGCTAGTGCGGAAAATTTACCTAAAGTTAACCCGGCATTACAGGTTTGTACAGGTGTATTCATTGCGATTCTCATACTGTTTCTAATCTTCTTGTATCAGCACGATCGTCATAATAGCATTACTTAATTATAGAATTAATCTGCATCCAAGAAAAAACAGTATGTCTTCAGAGGTGATATTATCTTAACCTTTGTGGGTTTTTAGCTTCGAGCTTACAGTTTGAACTGCTGACACTTTAGCTTATGCTAGTTGTCTTAAATATCATTAGTTTAATGATATTTTCATTTTATACTAAAAATTTTAAGTATGTGAACAAAAATCAGCTTGAATGATGCAAAAAAGTGTTCATAAGTATTTATTTTCTGTTCTATGAGCCATTTTTGTTCAAAATTTTGCAGTTTTATCATGTAATGCCATTTTTTTGAGGGGCTTTGTCAAGAGATGTGTAATTTAATGTTCATGCAGTAAAACTATTTTTTCTGGGTTATATAACTGATTTTGAAGACCTGTTACATGTAGATAACTCCAGCATCTGATTGATTGACTTTGAGCTGGTTTTTAGATTGACCGTTGGGTTGGATGCAATCTGAGATATGTGTTCAGACTCATATTTCAGTTTTATGGCCAGGTTCTGCATGTATAATTATAGAGACATGGTAGTTATTATCAGAATCGTTTTTCTTTAAATGTGATCCAGTATTCAGGGTATAATATAAGGTCAAAATGCTGTATCACCATTGGTCAATTTTAAAATTTTAGCTGCCTTTGAGACTTTTCTAGAAAACACAAAGATTTGATTGGTTGATTTGAACTTGGTTTTGAAATTGACCAATTGTAAGCATGCATTTATAGACTGGTCTCAAAACTCAGTTTCATGAGTTCAGATCCTGTTATAAGCAGTAAAATACATACAAAAAATGTGTGTTGCATGTATTAAACAGTGGTTTATATTATGTTTGTTGCAGTTTTGACTTTCAAAGGTAGTTATGTCTAGTTTTCTATCTTCTGCTAAATTTTAACCAGTCTGTGAAATTCTCTTCAGTATAGCATGGGGCTGCATCTTAAAAAATTTATAAAATAAACTTTCTATAAGTAATACATATATGGGAATGCTTGATTACAATCTATAAAATTAGTTGCAAGCCTAGAATACAGTGGTGTCATGTTACATGTTATAATTGTATATGCTGTCAATAAGTTACATTTTATGGGGATTTTTTTGTGTTGTAACCCAACTATTGGTGATAATTAATCATTTTACATTCTTTTATTAATGTTGATCTGCTCCTTGTTTCCTCATTTTTCATGATCTTCAATCATTTTTATCCCTTATTTGGTAATGGATATCTCTTAAGCTTTTGAATAAGTTATTCGACCATGTTTGTGCTTATAAAACCATATCCAACCCCGATGTATAATGATTGAGATTTTATTTGTTTCCTTCATTTCTCAGAATTGCAACTTTTCTGGTTTCTATGGCAACTTTTAATAACTGGATACTATGATCCTCGGACTATGCTCAAAACTGTTTTATGTACTTTTTTATGGAATGGTCACGATTTGTGACTGTTTTGTTTTGACTGATTTAAACTGTAGGAACAAACTTGTAATTTTGTTATTTCTTACATTAATTTTGCAGAGTACAGTTTCAAAAATGAAGGCATTGCGAATTTAATCTCAGAATCAAATTTTTTTTGGTGTCGATATTTTCATTTAAAAAGGAAGACCCATTATGTGGACATCATCTTGTAATTAGGACACATATTTGCTCAATACGTACTGTTACAATCAAGTTATATTGTATCAAGTTTGTGCTTCTGTTCAGACACATGCTGTTGTTTTCTGTGGTTGTTAATAGCTAATCTTGCGTTCTGTTTATTTACAGACAAGTGACAGTAGTGGTACAATCACTTCTACTTCTTCAATGGAAAATGATGGGGACCCGGACAAAGATGGCGGCTATAAAATGAAGGGAGATAAATCTGCATTATTTTATTCGGCTTTGTTAGAAGATGATGATAGTGGGATAGTAATGAGAACTAGCTCGCACACATCTTTAGATCAGTACAAAGGGGACAATACTCCGTCTTTTAGTTCAGATAGTTCAAAAGTTGACAAGTTACCTCCCCCAAAGCCGCTACCAAGGAAAAGCATGAGTCCGAGTGTTGTAACTGTCGACGATAAGTTGATTCGGCCCAGAGAAAGGCCCCAGCCAGCTCCTAGGAAACATTCATTTGGTTCAAGTGAAACAAAGCCTTGTGGTGATGTTTTAATAGACCTAGATGCGAAAACACCAGAAAATGAAATTGCAGATTTATCCGATGATTTTAATGGTATGAATTCCGCTGGTGACTATGTGTTGCTAAGAGAACCAAAATCTAATAAATCATATGAAACTGCTGAAAATCGAAGAATTAGTATAACTAGAACCCCAGCTTTAAAATTAGGTCAAGATGAGACTCTGAAGCGGCCAAGTATTCGTCGTGAAAGATCTCCTATCACCCCAGAAGAGCCCAAAGCCCCTGGAACTATTTTAGACTTTGACCCCCTGTTTGATAGTGGTAGCTCTACTTCTGTGACACAAAATAATTCAAATGCAAGTGATGGAAACCAACAGATCGATGATAGTGATTCTTTACTCAAAGACTGGAATATTGGAGGTTTGACTGCTCTAGGTCAAAGTTCAAAACAAAATTTAAGTCAGACAAATTATAGTTATGGTACACCGACTATACCGCCACGAAAACCTACTAATACTGGAATGCAACGATTTTATACACCTCAGCCATACATGACTAATACGCAGACTGCATCTAGCTCTGTTGGATTTCAAAATCCAATGTCACAGCCTCGACAAACTCCGCATGTAGCCCCAAGACCCAAATCTAGACAAAATATGGGCAGTGGACAACAAAGTGCAAAATGTCTATTTCCATCTCAGACGTCTGCTACTAAGTCTGCAAACCAGTCTGACCCTTTTGCTGGTTTGGTCAGTTTAAACCAATCTGAAAATACAAAATCAGCTAACCAGTCTAGTTCAAATATGGGAAGCCAGCCTGGTTCTAATTGGGAAACATTTAATTGATGCATTATTGCATAATTGTGATTAGCTCCCAGTTGTAGTGTACTATCTTTATTTGTAAGTTATTACACATTACAAATGATATTTGTATGTCACTGCATGTAATGTTGCCAACACAAAAATTTTAATTATTCATTTTATACTGCTCTTTAGAAATCAGTATCCTATTATTGATTAAGTCAGAAAAAACGTTTCCATCCAATTTGTTCATTGTGTGATTAATGAAGATAATAGATTGTGAAGAATGAAGTATTTATTTTGAAAATTAAACAGCTTATCCGTTCAGCTTATCCAGGTATCTGTTATTGCTTCATTGAAGTTTACCGATTTTTTCTTCACTACAGATGTTAACATCTATGGAATTTATTATGTAATGCACAATTATTTAATTGGCTTAGTTGTGGCAACATGCATTTCAAGGTTTTCAGATAACCTAGGTGAAGGGAATGTTTACAAGAAAAAAGTTGATATCCATATTTGAGAACTGTGTATAGTCCGTGTTGATGAAAGCTTGAACAATGATATTCCCACTTGCTTGCTGGCTGTTGCTTTTCACTAGGAATAAGAACGTTGATATTTTATGGAAGGAATTGTGCATTTTTGTGATAACTGGAAGGGTGCAATACATTTGTTTGTATATTTGTCTTCATAATTGTATTGTATCTGTAAATTAATTGTGTACTGTTCATAAAGTTTGTTTGAGTAAATGGGGTTTGTGTGTTATAACATTTCTTGGTTCCCTGTTTACCAATTATTGTTATAATTGAATTAGGAGCCAGCTTTCAATCTTCATGTGATATAAAGTGCATTATTTTTTAATTTGTATGTAAACCAAGTTGTCTCTAATGAATGTCTTAATTTAGTGAAATTTGTCGTTTCTTTTCTTTGAATATAAAACTTACTTTGAAGGCAATCTTTAGATATTTATCTCTGATTGGTGGAGTTCTGAGTGCAGGGTGAAAATTGACCAATCACATGTCTGCATTCTAAGACTGGTCAATTAATTCAGTTATATAACTACTGGTTCTTGATAGTATTTTGAAAGACTGCACACTAAAGATTAAGAATGAGATAAATTTTGGCAAAACACATTCCATGTTGTCTTTAATGCATTTGTTATTTGTTACAATTTAGATCATACTGCTAATAATGTGCTGGAAAAAGAAGAAAGTGTGGTTATAAAATTATGCTCGAAAATATGTATGAAATATTTTCCATATATGATTAGTAAGTTTTTATAGGTTACACATGAATAAACCTGTTAATTTGAATTTAAGTTATTTTTACTTTGATATTATGCTCCTGTAGTGTTCAGTGTATGTAAGTAAATATACGTATATGAGGTCCATGTACCTTTAAATTTAATACTGTTACCATGGCAACAAATATTTATCTCAAGTTAGTATCTGAAGATACGTTTGATCCAAAGTGCTATGAAATTTTAAATGAATAAAAAATGGCTTAAGGTTTCTTCTTTCTCTTGTTTGTGGCTTCTGTTTAAATTAATTTTATGCGATTATTTATGCGTTGTGTTTAAAAATGTTTATCAAACAGTCTGATAATACTTCTGAGAGTCCCAGTGTTTGGTCGTGGGCATTTTTTTAACTGTTATAAAGCGTTGTCAGGGTAACGAATTATGAGAAGTGTATAAGTAGCCAAAAATTGTTATATTCTTGTTTTTTTACATTTTACCATATTAAAATTCACCCAGTAAAAAAATGACTTTGTTGAAATGTCCACAGTCACATTGTTACACCCATATTTTGTTGATGCATTGTTGTATTTAAGTGTGATGTTATGCACTGGAATATTTCTAATGTCCTCATTTTGGAATAGTTGTATTACGCATTTATTCACAGTTCATTGAAATATGAAGGCTTTAAATAATGGTCAGCCATCTGTATACAGTATCAATATGAAAATAAATGTTTTATTGTAATACTTTGATTATTATGTTTCTGTTTAATTGATTGGTTTTAATGTTCTTGTATATTTATGAACAAATGGAGATTTTTATCTTATTGACGAATAAATGTTATACAATAATTGATCTAGTTCTGGTTTATTGACTGTACCATGATAGATTTACAAGGATTTGAATTTCCTCATTCCGAAGGATTTCCTCCTGTTAGAACCTTTATATTTTAAACAAAAGTGTTCAGATCTGACCAGATCTGCTGTTTTGGAGAATTTGTATGCCAAATAGCAAGCTTGCATGTCCATAAAAGTTTAAGTTAAATCCTTATTTCAAACTGTCATTCATCAATATGTGTTACTAACTTTTACATACAGCTACACATGGCAAACATATTATTGTAAATGTTGAGCATCACAATATGTTACTTCACAGATAATGAATCTGGTCAGAAGTCATTTTGAAATATTCATTGAAAAAACAGACCTGAGATAAATAAAATCAAAGATCTAATAGTAATATGATGTAATCATTACCCATCGTTTTAGTCTATAATATTTAAACAAAAAAAAGGTTTGTTTCTGGTTACATGTTGAAAAATTATGGGTTGGTTGGCAGGGATTTTTTATGTGTTTTTTTTACATGTATCAGCAACACTGTTGTGAAAATTACAATATAGCACTAAGATTTGAATGCCATAAAAACTTATAAGTCGGCAGGTAAAAAATTTGGTTGGTTGCATAACCAGAAACAAATCCCCTTTTTTAGGCCTAAGTACGACAATCACATTGATGAATGTCAGATTGAATATCTGAATGAATAAAAACGTCATTTATTCAAACTGTGGTGTCGAGTCATTAGTAATTGTATTACTTGTCTGTAAAAATGTGTCATGAAAATAATCATAAATGTATAACACTTGGTTTGACCCAATGTAACATAAAAGTTTGCTATAAAACCTAGTTTGCAACCTCAAACGATCCAAAATAAGATTATTTGGCTGATAAAGACAAACAAGTAAGCCACGTGGTCTTATTGTTGGGTCAAAACAATGATGCTTAGGTCAGTTTGCTTTTATTTTTACACTCAGATTTTTTTAAAAAAATCTTCAGGAGGTGGGAAAATAAAAATTAAAACGATCTAAACTCCAAAGTCATACACTATACTCAAATGCTTATACTTGTACATATGTACACTGCATTCAGTCACGTATCGATCTAATACTATTGTAACGTTAGTGTTAGCAGCATAACATATAATGAATAATTTAGTGCACTCTGACCCAATTCTAAACCGGAAGTTCGTTTGGCGTTTTGATTTTTTATAAATTTATCAACTTTATTAGATATTTGGACGTTGTCCCATTCCTAAAAGTATTTCTCAGTGAGTATTCTACTGATTGAGACCGAAAATCTTTCGTGACATGTTTTTTTCCCTTTTCAAACACTATTGAAGTTTACAGGCTAGCGCAAACTATTTTTGACCATGGGTAGTGTATGTCTTTGGTGTCCATGTCAAATAAGGTAAGGCTATGCTTGCATCCTTATGTCTTTGAAACCTTCATATGTGTATCCTGCAAGTGAGTATTTAGTTCTTGTTTAACGGCCCATACAACAACTATGGCCATTTCAGAGCCGCCCCAGGGAGAGGGAGAAGATACAGGAGAGCCGGGCATATTGTATCCCTACTCTTTTTTGATAGACTTGTTTTTATCGATGTAAAGCACCGATACATTCCTCACCCATTTCCTTTGATTTTCTATACACAGCACCGGGTTCAGTAGTAGAGTGAAAGACACAACGTCCTCGAAATATCGAAAGCCAGAGCTGAGAAACCGACCTTTCAATTAGTATTCAAACGCGTTACCACTAGACCACCGCGCTACCCCCCTCTCCACCTGCAAATGAGTACTGATAACGTTCTTATGTGTTCCATTTGCAAATTTGTATCATTTACTGGGCACACATTGGCTCAAAAACCTACGAGACCAAAGCATGTGCTAAATGAAAGGGAAAAATGCAAAAAAGTAAGAAATATGGGTCGAAGTTTGGGCCGACCTTTTGCTCCACTTTATTTATTGATTAGCTTCATGAACATGTTTTACTGCTTATTTCCCGTAATAAAACATGTTCATATCTAATTAATGTAATAAAATATCTTTCATAAAGTCTGCAGGACTTAAATCATATTGTTTTACATTATGTTGTTGGGAATGAATGGAGACAAACTCTTCACAAATACAGATGGCAGCATTACTTCATTTTTTGTTGCATCGAACAAAAAAATATATTTGCACCAAATTCGTAAAATATTAAATTTTCTCCTTTTTTTTGTTCTTCATTTTTATTTCGCATAAAACCCTCGGTGGATTTAAGAAAGGGAAATATCAACGAACTATTGTAGTAAAGCACATGTTTTCCCAAGATTTTAATCTAAAACTTAAAGTTGTTAGCTAGTTTGACAGCCAGCCAACAATAACGGAGTCTTCACTCGACATAAAATTCTATTTTTCATCCCACACCACGATGATCTCACGTAAATTTTACGAACAAATACAGTCCAACCCCGTCTACACGTTGCAATTTAGTATAACAAGGACATCAATTAACCACAGTTTCAGAGCAGGTTTATGAAGAAATACTAGTATTGATCACCAAGTACTTTATATACTTAATATTCTTAATGTAGAAATCAGCTCATTAAATCGTAGTGAACATTCGTTTCATTTACCATAACCTATAAGATGGAAATCTATCTTAATTTTAAGATCGTGCAATTATTGTGACAAGTCTCTATCATCCGGAACACCTCGGCTGATTTCGTACCTCCATCTATCATATTAGTCAGTCGGACTGTGTCGAATGAAGGCTCTTTTGTAGAAGTTCAGTTAGTTAAATGACGCAATTTACGTCATGACTTGTGGCTTATAAAAATCTCGTAATTTTAAAAGCCCTTTTTTAACTTACCCAAACACTTCCCATAAAGACTAGATCTGTTATATAAGGCAAACAATGCATAGACTGTTGACATCAGCGGATGTGTAATAATCAATTAATTACCATTTGTGCGTCGATCTGACTAGTGACATACAGTTTGACAGATGTAGACGGAGTATGTGCATGTCACAATGCAAAAGTCGGTTTTAAGAGTACTATGTAATTGTTGGTTTCACCGTCCGCAGGGATTTCTAAAATACAGACAAGCAGTCCTAATGGAACATTAGCGGCGGAAAAACTGTTTTTAATTTATCAAAATATTGATTATCTGTAAGAGAAAATACAATGTATTGTTAACAACGAAAATATTTTTTTTTATTTTGAAAACAAAATTCTACCGTAGAGATCTACAGTATTTTTTCGGTATTTTGTTCAGTTTCTAAAAATATATAATCCACTTCCTGTTTAATGCACTGGATATCATTTCGAGAATAGAAATTAATTTGGGATGTTTGGAGTTATTACAAATCCTTGCAGTAAGGACAACGACAGCTTTAAGTATAAATTTACATGAAACGTATTTAATCATTCTGATAAATTGAAAAACTGATATAAAGTAGTACATCTGATTGGTTACTTTACAATAAGTACGAGCTCTTCGCTGTTTGGTAGAAGAACATAAGATGTCGTTGATTTTAGATCTTTAAAACAGTTCCGACTTATATAATACTTAACGTTAGACAATCAGAGAACTGACTCGACTGCAAGGCTGTCTTACAAGCCTATATGTTTTCCGCAAAATGCCCAGATCCTCGTACGATTTTTAGATTGTCTGTTTCGAAAAAAAAGTGCCTGATTATCATGGCAAGGCACAGTTGCAAGACATGGGGCATTATTCTGAATGCTATAATTTTGGAGTTTTGACTTAAAATTTTGGTCAAAATCGCTTATTTGATAGAAAATTATGTAAAATGTAAAACAGACAAGCGTTGGCACCGCTCTGCAGAGCTCTTGTTTTTCTTTCGGTTTCTTTGTGCGCTTACTGCTGTGGACTATTAATTCATTAAGAATAGAAACAGCAGAACAATATTATTCATTGGCCTTACTAATTTGTAAATGCATTCGCGCGTAGTGTTAACATCAATTGGTGGGCGGGGCATACGACTTGTAAGCTTGTTTGAACATTGTATCGTAGGCAAACCAATTATATATTCACAATGCTACAGAGGACTTAATTTGTTTTGTTATATTTATAGGATACATGATGGAACTTTCAAAGGTATTTATTATTTGCTATCAAAATATGTGTACACTTCTAATGTATCTAAAATGCATTTGTAAGATCAATTACCGATATAGCTCCTATCTAATGACGTTATCATTTTTTTATTAATCACCGATCCATCCATAGTGATACCTATTTAGACAGATGGTTGTGCTATTTGACAAACAATATTTTCATTACTGTTTCAAACCCAAAGCATACATTTGTGAATGCTCAATGTTTGAATTAATATTTATCTTCATGTAATAATATGCTGTGTTTTTCAAACGTCGTTAAGTTCAATTGAACAATTTCCAATGAATGCGAACATATGGAAATATTTGCATTAATGTAGATTTGGGCAATTTGTTCATTAGCAGATAGGCTAGAACACTTGATAATGGCACGCGTCGTTTTAATATAAATTTCAACATTTTACACCAGTAACTGATTGAATAGAAACTGAAATAGTACAACAAGTGTTGGAATTACTTAAAACACGAACGTAAGCTATGTCGTAATATAAACTGTTTCCTTCACTTCAAAAAAAGATTGCACATGTATATAGTCAAAGACTTACACGTTGAACAGGTCTTTTGAATTTGGTACTAGAATTAAATCAATAGATGGCTTTGTACATGTACAGTGTATGTGAATTTTATGTTCAAACAGTATATTTTCTTGACAGGGAGTTACTTTTTAAAATACTGTGATACCAAGAAAAGTTTCAGCACAGTTTGTATTTTCTCTCATGCGAAGGACATGGCCAACCGAGTCCGCATTTCAAAAATCCTTTTAACTCACTTTCTTCGGCACGGCTTAGATAAATGAAGTCGCATTAACGCGACGAAACAATACTTGTTTACATATATATATATTACATTGCAGTCAATGGAATCTTTCTTATCCAAAACTCTTATCCGAAAGACTGTCTTATCCGGAAACCTTCCTTTTTCGAATACATCTTTTTGGTGGCCAATTTTCTGAGTCAAGATTTGTCATACATGCAAACTTTATTATGCTAATAAATATACGTGTACCATGTAATGATATGGACACACATAAAGTGTGCATTAATGCCGAACTGACCTATTTATCACAACTTCGCGAAATGATTGACACGAATTGTGTTCCCACACCACTACAAAATTACATAAAATACATCACGTAGCCTATATTAGTGATCAATTAAATATCATTCCTAAATATCACTCATAGACGAATTGATTTAAATAACCTAACACGTCTGTATCATTGTAAAACAGTTACAGTTCTTTTAATCACAAAGATGTCGTAGTTATGAACCACAAAATACAAATACATGATTGGATAATTTAATTAATCGTCATACGTCGATTAATTAAATTATCCAATCATGTCTTTGTATTTTGTATTCGTGCAATTCAGTACTGGGACAACATTGATGAAAAATAAGCTTTGTCACGCATTTTGTTTTGTTTTAACGTAGCAAATTCAAATAGATTCTACGCAAAACCAAACCAATATGAGTGATTGTATCGTCATTTCAACTTCAAGGTTTGGTCGTTTTTTATCTTTCTGAATTTAAATAGAATGCCGATATGGTGTTTCTCTGTGTATAGATACCACTAAGACATCATGTAGACTAAGTGACGCAGGCCGTCCACTAAATAAAACACCATAGGCGACAATAAATTGTTACAACTTTTGTTATATTTCCAGATGTACGCTTTGACTGTTTTTTGTTGTTTTGTGCCATTTGTCGCGTCAGCCATCCATGAAATAGGCTTACCTGTTAATATACATAATTGTTTCGAAGAAGAACGTTCAAGATCCAATGTTTCTAAATTAATTGGTGAAGTGTTATTTACGAAATGTGTACACAAGACTTTATGGGTACAACCAACATCTCCACAGACCGAAACACCTCTTGACAAAGACGCCAGAGATTGGATATCTGGACTGGTTCATATGGATCTACCAAATGTTGACATTTTCGCGGGTCACAACACTTATGCACATAGGCGTCATAAACGACAGAGTGGTTTTGGTAGAATGCCTTTTGATAGACGAGGGAATGGACAATTTCCGGGTGACAGAGCCCAATTTCCGGCGGACAGAGCACAGCTTCAGGGGGACAGAGGCCAATTTCCGGCGGACAGAGCACAGTTTCCGGCGGACAGAGCAGTGGACGCGCAGTTGCCACCGGACAGACAAGCTGGCAGACAGGTACTTGGAAACAGGAGAGGTGAAAGAGTGTCTGTAGGACGAGGTCAATCGTTGAGAAGACAGCCCCGAGTACGAAAAGAGTACAGAATGTTAACTGATAGAGAGAGGCAATTATTTCACCGAGCGTTGAATATGCTTAAAACGGACACGGTAGGTGAAATTTTCTGAATATCAAAGAATTACAAACACAAACGTAGCGTATAGCAAAACTGCTCCTTTTCGGGGGCCACGATTTTAGATTTTCATAAAAAATGATAACATCAGAAAACTTACAAAAAGTTATAATGATCGTTTATTATTATTCATAAATGATATTTTTTTAAGTTTTTTATTAATCCGAAAATTTACCTACAGTGGTGTAAAATTCAAACTTATTTTCTACAAAAACACAAGCAAGAGCAACCATTTATTTGCTTAATATCACTTATTGAACTACTAGTAATTACACGAACTATCAAAAGAAAAAAATCCCATATTTGGGAGGATACACATAAAACTGTAGTCTAGTCTCTTTAAAACAACATAAAAAACCATTTCGCTTCTCGGGCAAATAACAATCATATTTGCGATAAAAAATCACTAAATGAAGAAATAATGGCTTAATGATGTCTCAAATCATTATGTATACGTGATTCGAATTAACACACAATATTTATGACAACACATTTCATTTCATGACATACAACTGTAGGCTTAATCTGTGATACGACGAACAATGTAAACATGTACAGTGCAACCTCTCCAGAGTGACCATCTCTAGAGCAACAACTTCCCTTCTACGACAGATTGACTTTTTCCCGCTGTACCATTTAACTATCAATTTAACCTCTTTAGAGCAACAACATCTCAACAACAACGACATTGATTCTCCCAATGGGTGTTGCTTTTGAGAGGTTGCACTGTACTTCAATTCTTATGAATATATATTCAGTCTCAATTAGTTTGCCTTTTCTATGTCCGTGTTGAATGTCTGCATTGAAAATGATATAGATTAATTATATTGTCATTATTATTGCCTTATTAGTAACATCGTTTTCGTTTTTGGTTGGTTAATTAACGAGACACGAAATTTACACGAAATAAGTTTTTTTACACGATTGTATACGGCCAAGTGACGTAGGAGCTAATGATTAGATTACTCGTGCAACAAAATAATTATGAATAAGGATGTATACGTAAATATGTTACATTAGGGACACAGGAGACGCTGGCACACTGTAAGAAAACGAAATACAACTGAATGCGACAGAAATACTGAACAAAAACATGATTCCTACTTGTGTAGTCTTTGTATGGGGGCATATTTCTGCATAAGATGATCAGAATATTTTCGCGAAAATCTAGCAGATTTTCATGAAAAAAGAAAGACATCTTCACGAAAATTCAATAACTTTCATTATAAGATTTCTTCACCAGATAGTAAACGTACTTATTAAGTGGACGATAAAACATTTTCATGAAACTAAAAACATTTTTTTTCACGACAACTTCGCGAAAATGTACTCGCTAATTGTATGCAGAAATATGCATAGCTATGAATACCTATCATACTTGTGCTAAGATAGTGCTCGTGACAAAACTAAATGTTTTATTACATTAATTCTCGTATGTTTTTATTGTAGTCCGTAGCTCCGAATAAGTATGATGCCTTAGCCAGACTTCACTACATCTCCGTGGGACGAGCTCATTATGGTCCGAACTTTTTACCATGGCATCGACTCTTCTTAGTTGTGTAAGTAGA
Source organism: Lutraria rhynchaena (assembly GCA_008271625.1). Lineage (NCBI taxonomy): Eukaryota > Metazoa > Mollusca > Bivalvia > Venerida > Mactridae > Lutraria > Lutraria rhynchaena. Next base: position 8,577,657 of record VIBL01000001.1, on the reverse strand, counting down.
ATTTTGACGTAGACTTGTTTTTTTTTTGAAGTTCCTACATTTGTAAGATAGTATCCTCTAACTCGGCATTGGATTGTGAACTTAACCCTTTGCCTCATAACATCGTATTTCCCCGGATCTGAAGCAGACGGCTTTAGGAAACATTGTGGCAAAAGAAACCATTGGTTGTAATGACTAATGGCGTCTTTTGCCACAATGTTTTCTACTCTGTCAGAGAGAAATGACTCAATTCTCTTTGATAAATCTAGCTTTATATATTTGCTTTGAATTTGGAAGATTCCAAAGTATGCTTAAGAAGAAAACGGTTAAAGATAGAGTGCTCGAGTATTATTTTTGTCGAAAGATTTTTTTTTGTAATATGTACAATTGTATTGGTTCCTGGACAAGTTCCGAATCAACAAACTCCATTGTTACAAATAAGCCATCATTTATATCAAAAACGCACAGAATAGTTGATTATCGATCATCCAATGAACATTACTTTTTTAACTACGAGTAATGGTATTAAAGTACTTAATTATACATAATGATAAAGTAGATCAATTATATACAGTACGTGTACATGTACTTATAGGTATGTCAGTTACAACACTGTGCGTCATGGAGTCATGATGGCTTGGCTCTCAGTAGCTAGTCTTCGTTTTTTAGGGGGGAGGGGTCCGTGGAAAATTTTAAAAACAATTATGCATCATGGGCGTTCTCAGGTGCTTCATCTAGTACTGAAATTCAACATACTGCGGAATGTGTAAACTGGATGAAGTTCTTTTTCGTCATTATCATGTGGATTCAGTTGTGGATTCGCGTATAAGCAGCTACGCGGCTGCTTATTGCAAGCGTCGTGATAATACGGTATTACGTCAAATAGCGACCACCTCAATATTACGACCACCTTGTTATAACTACCATTTATTTTCAGGTCGACTTTCAATAACTCCCTTATAATTCAACTTTATAGTGAGACCACCTCATTATTACTACCGAATTTTCGGGTCCTGAAAGTGGTTTCATTGTTGAGGTTTTACTGTATTGTATTGTATTGTATTGTATTGTATTGTATTGTATTGTATTGTATTGTATTGTGTTAACTTACAGAATGGAGAATGCACTACGAGAGAAGATACCATCAGTTACCATACCTTACTGGGACAGTACTTTAGACGATGGCCTTCTTGATCCGAGAGCGGCGATAATATGGACACAGGAGTTCTTAGGTGAGGCTAATGGCTACGTTCAGAACGGACCTTTCGCTAATTGGGAAACACAAACTGGACCGCTGATTCGACACTTTGGAAACGCTGGCACTGTCATGAATTGGACATATATTTACAATGTGTTCCGCCAAAATCATTTAGAAAACATCACTGACCCATATGCGCTACCAGACAACAATATTGAACTACAGCACACACAAGTTCACAATTGGGTCGGTGGTCACATGATGCCGCCTGTATTGGCTGCGTACGATCCTGTGTTTTACATGCTGCATTCATACATAGATCTGTTGTGGGAAATTTTTCGAGGACTTCAAAAAAGACGTGGAATAGACCCGACGACAGATTATCCACGGAATAACACAAAAATACCCGATGGACAAAGATACGACGATCCGTCCGGGTTTGGCAGTTTACTAAATCGGCATGGACTAAGCAATGTTTTCACCGACAATATCTATAAATATGACCGACCGCCATCATGTACGGTTCAAAGACAAGACTGTGGTTCGGATTATCTACGCTGTGATACTTCAGGCACGCAGCCAAAATGTGTTTCGGCGTCTATTTTTGATTTAAAACCAATCTTTTTGGCAAGTGGATTGCCAGCAAGCGGTGGCTCAGGAATTCGCGAATTCAGCAGACGGAAACGAAGTACCCTACAAGCAGAAAGACGCAATCAAGTTAAAATGTTTGATATGGTGCAACAAATAAGCGATGTACAGTGTCAGGCAAATAATGTAAATGAAAAGTATATCAATAATTTTAACATTGACAACAAACTGGACAAACAAAATTGGATTTATTTACCTGTAAAAGTCATTAGCAAAAATATCAATGCAAAAACATCGAATTTGAACGGTGAGACGGTTTACGATATTTGTAAAAGAGAAAACTCCAAAATTCCTTCAAGAATTTTTATTGAATCAAACGGAATGAATTATGTCGGATTTTATAAAGAAATATCTCACTTTCCCAATGACGTTTTAACCTCTTCCTCCTTGACCTTTATAGGCGCGCGCAAGCCATCCACGCATGCGCACAGTGACATATTGGTGTCTGCTTTTGACGAATGTGGTAATATGTGTCAGCCATATTGTTTAGATAACAGTCGAAAGAAAAGTAGAAAGTGTCACGGTGCTATTCGAGTTACAGCCGATACTCCTCGTATGCATGGGGATGACGTCACGAGCGTGCTAAATAGCATTTGGAAAGAGAACAAAAATGGCTTGCCATATTTAGACGAATCTGAAATATTTGTAACATTGGTTTGTGACAGAAAATGTCGTTTTGGCCGTGGTGAAATATGAATTAAATAGTTTATACGTACACAAAAGTAATGAGTTGTTTGGTATTTGGTTGTATAGAAATCCTTACAGTTATTTTGAGCTGAACTCAAAGTTAAACAAGAGAAAATAAATTTTTAGTACATAAAAGTCTGACAAATTATTTTCGTTATTGCCTAAAGATGGACTAACTCTCATTCAATAATTTTGTACAGATGGAATGATAAAACAAATTTAGTCCTCACGGGTATGTTTTAACCGAAAAAAATTCTGATGGAATTCGAGTCCACATGAATAAGAGATAAATACATGGAACATTTTAGTACGAAAAAATATTTTGTACGAATAAATTTTAGCGCGAATAAATAAATTGAATGAGCAGCACTCACGACTGGGACATGACATTAAATCAAGGAATGCATTTACAACGTTTGTGGATATTTTCCTAAGTCATTGTACCCGCCTCTTATCTTCCTATACCACTGCGCCAATAATACCGTTAACACACAAAATCATTTGAAAACCGAAATTCTCTGAAATTCGATTTTTTTTCATTTTATCTCTTGTATTGAATCACTCACGCAGTAATCGGGCGCCTATGATTTGCATATATGTTCATTCAGACACAATTCTGTATTCCATATGGCCTATGAGAATACATATAGTTTAGTACAGTGGTATAGCAAAGTAAAATGCAACACACGTACAAAAGGAAACTATTTACAGTGAAGCAAAATTATGAACATAAAATCAGTTTGGGTATTTTATGCGGTAGCATATACAAATGTATAAAATACTACATCATATCGACATTTGATATGTACATCAATTAAAAATCATCGATAAAAAGAAAAAATTCTGTTTAATCTTTATTCATATATAATAATGGTACATTGTCAACAAATATGTATGTATGTATGCCTGTTATATTGTTGTACAATGAACGCATCTCCTAGTTACAAGTCCAGCGCACTGGACCACGGCCGCGGCCCCGGGGTGATTTTGTTACCACAACATTTCGTTTCTAGAATCTTCAGGTATTCGATATTGAATCAGTAGAAAATATAAAATTGGAAGTTAGCTGAGTACTATAATTCTAAATTCGTAAAATGAATACAATTTTCCAATATACAAGAAGCATGATGTTCAGCAGTAAACTCAGAGAATATATTGAATAATAATTAACATAGTACAGTGCAACCTCTCCAAAGCAACACCCTTTGGGAGAATCAAAATTGTGTTGTTGTTGTTGTTGTTGTTGTTGTTGAGAGGTTGCTGCTCAAGAGACGTTAAATTAATAGTTAAATCGTACAGTGGGAAAAATCATGCAGCTGTTGTTAAAGGGTTGTTGATCCAGAGAGGGCCACTCTGGAGAGATTACACTGTACATGTATACACGTGGGTAGATTTAGTAGACTATAATGTCTAAATAGTAAATTTCCACTGAGACTAATCAAGTTGTCATTACGAGTACGATACCTATTGAAAGATGAATCAGTACAGTGTATTTATTTCTGAAAACAGTATATATGCAGCACGAAACCTTGTCTTTGTCTCGATTACACCATCCATCAGCGTGTTTAATTAATTACTGAAAACTTGTTTGACAAAGGCAAACATTTGATAATTGTTGTTTAATTACATGTGTGTTTCTAATTGTAGCTTGTAACGACCATTTATTTTGTTAATACGTTTTTGATGAATTTGCATGTTTTACTTTCATTCTCCGTTTACGACTCTCGTTAAATTAATGTTTCAATGAAATCTTCATATATCAACATTATGTTCTATGTGAGTGAATAATATATACTCACTTTTTAATGTCAATCGAAAATTTATTGTTTTTTAATGATTATGTTATTGAGTCAACTTCTTTGTCGCGTTCTTTGAAGGACTTTCAGTTCATGAATGTTCGTTGGACGGAAATGGTGATATGAACGCACGCAAGCAACAATTATAAACATACTTTTATTGAGTTTCAATAATATATACATTGTAGTTAGTCCTTTTTCTACGGTACACAGGAGCGCATTGTGAGCATTTTCGAAATACAGTCCAACCTGTGAACAAAGACCACTGAATGGAGATAATGCGGCCGGTATGAGCAGTTGGCCAAAATTTAGAGGTTCAAGCGGTCAATTTCACATCAATAAATGGTGCCAAAGAGTAGACATTGTTAACTGATACATACATTTAGACTAAAGATGTCATGACAGAGACAAAAAAAGAAAAATTGTATTGTTGTTGAGAGGTTGTAAAACTTTCTTTTTTGCAAAACTTTTTTTTATTTTTTTCTAAACATACTTTTCGTGCTTTAGAAGTACAATTCGTCCTCAAATATTTTCGTAATTTGAATTTTTCTGATAGAAAATTTAGGATTGTCGCCCAAAAATAGGGATGGTCAGGTAACTGTTGCACAAATATTTTTTCCAAGCCTTATATACACTAGATTTTGTTTGTATCTGATTCATGCTTGCTAACACCAATTTCTAACATTATCCACATTACATGTAATGTCGAGTCCCTGGATTATCGTTATCACTACAGGCATGTACTCAAACAACAACAACAACAACAACAACAAAAACAACATTAGCATGGTTATGAAGGCAAGAGGATTACGCAAAAGAAACGAAAAATCATACTGATCATACTGTGAACAGTCTAACAATAAACCAATCTTTTCTAGATGGAACAGTATTACAAAATAAAAATTAAGACAAACGCTATCAACTTTAAATGTTGTATTTAATAATTTCACATAGATACAACATGTATTATCATTACATTTTGGCACATAATGATATGTTATATGTAAATACGTTCAAATATGAATCATAATTATCATCATAAAATCAATATAAATCATAATTATCCACAAAAAATCTTGCTAAAAACCATATTTATCCACAAACAATCTTTCTATAAATCTTAATCATCCACATACAATCTTTCCATAAATCTTAATAATTCTCATACAATCAAAGTAAATCATAATCATCCACATACAATCTTCTTTTAAGTCATAATAATCCTCATATGATCTTTTTACGCAAATAAACCTCCTGAAAAAAGACACAAATAGTAAAACAACGGAGAACAAACAAATAAATATTAGACGTTCAATAATAATAATAAAAATAATCATCTTAATAAAACATTCAAGCAGCAGAATATGATTTTTGAACTTTTTCATGATGTTAAAATTGTAGGAATAATCCTGTTTAAACCTTCCAGTTCAGGTGTTCTTGGTGATAACAAAACTCAAATTTGGTCTTGAATCTCAAATCTCAATTTTATGTTTTTAATATTCTCAAGTTGATTACGATAAGGTTATATTATATCTTAGTCAAAGCAGAATTCTGTACACCTAAAAATGACAAAAAATATTTACATAAAAAAAAATCATATTTTCTTATACATCTTGCAATCAAACGAAGTGGACTGATAATGTTGAGTGCAAAAAATGAGATCTGAGTTAAGAGACTGATCTCAAGTATAATAACCATAGACTGTGTACTATATTTAGATATATTGACGCCTCTGCCATTTTAATAAACTTTCACTTGGGTTTAACGCCGTTTTTCAACAATTTTTCAGTTAGTTACGGCGACCGGTTCACCTAACCAGTTTTCCTGGACTGTATACTAACCAGTACTAACTTACCCTTCCACAAGGAGCTGGCAACTTCTCCACATGTGGAGGAAAATTGATAGTAAACTGTACTCATCTGATTTGAAAAATCCAGTACGTTTGTATACTAATAAACAATATAAATTTATAAAACTTAATTTTTCATTTACAAGGATGTTTAATGTCGCACCAGCAGCCAGGGTAATTTGGCGACTTTTGAGTGGAGGAAGACCCGAGGCATAGACCTTGGCAGAACAGGTGACCTCTCGTAAGCTAGTTGGACAGAAAAGCGTAAACGTAAGTCACTCGCCATATTTTCCATTGACAGAAGTGACATCCGGCAAGATTTTTTTTTGATAGATTTGTCTTGTTTGATGAGTTTAGAATAAAAACTACTGTCTGTACTGGTATAAAAATCTCAGAAACTGAGTGACTATGGTTTTAATATCAATGTGTTCATCACTGCAGCAAGAAGCACATACCTGAGACTTCTAACGCACAACCTGTGATATAACTACTTCTGTCTGACGCTAGAAATAAACAAGCCTCCGCTATTTCTGAAATTTAGAACAAAAACCAAATACATTATCCATGATTGTGACGTGACTCTGGGGTAATAATTTACGGTAAAACCTCACATAGTGGCCACTTCAATATTACAATCACCTTGTCATTAGACCACTTATTTTTGGACCGGCTTTTAATAAATCCCCTATAATTTAACTTGGTAATGAGACCACCTTATTATCACAACCGATTTTTAGGTGCCAAAGTTGGTCTAAATATCAAGGTTTTACTGTACTAAAAAAAACTGTCCATTTGGTAGTAACTACACATATCATTAAAAAGAAACTTCATGGTGCATTAGTTAAATGCAATTGTGTGAATTTAGTCAAACCTGTGTTTGGGGCCACCTCCGTATAAAGACCACTCTGTGAGTAAAGGTCATTATTTGAAAAACTCTCACTGATTATTTAGAACAAACTGATTTGTGGATAAAGACCATCAGTCCATATAGACATATTTTGTCCTTCCCAGGGGATGGCCTTTGTACACAGGTTAGACTGTATTTTAAAACAACAAAACTGATATTTATACAAGTCATTAAAAACCGAAGGAGTTTCATTTTTGTGATTTTTTGAAGCTAATCCAGAGTTGTAGCCCTTTAAAATTTTAATTTGAATTTTCATTCTTACTTAGCTTTTTACCACTAATAATCAAAGGGACACAACTTCAACTATAAGGTAAACTTTATTTTCTTTGATTACCTCCCTTGTACATATAATTTTTTATTGAAAAATTAAGAGACCACTTTGTTCAAGTTTACAATTTAATACATTTTAAGCATAATGAATCAAGTATGGTTGCATAACTTGCTGAGACCTGGTTTTAACCCTTTACCTTATGATACAGCATTTCTCCACATCTGAAGCAGACGACTGTTGAAAATATTGTGGCAAAAGAAGCCTTTGCTTGTAATGAGTAATGGCTTCTCTTGCCACAATGTTTTCCACTTTGTCAGAGAGAAATAACCCAATTTTCTTAAATAAATTATGTTTTGCATATTAGCTTTGAATTTGGATGTGACCAAAATATGCTTATTCGACAAAGGGTTAAAATAAATAAGAGATATTTAAGGGTGGAAGTACCTTCAGGTTTTCCCATTCTAGCCATGGGTATCAACATAGTTACCATTTGTTTGACTTTCTCAGGAATAACATCTGTCATAGGTGTCTCTGTAAAGCCAGGGAGAACAGCATTCACTCTGATACCTTGTCTGAAATAAAATGGTAATGTATCAATGCACAGATAATTGCGCAATGATTACTTCGGATGACTGTCACAATGACCGACTCTCAATGGTGGGCAAGATATTTGATGACCGGACGAAATGACACATTTTGGTTGAATATCATTTTGATATTTCTACCAGCTATTCAGTCTACATTCATAATTTGAGATAACAGCGCGAAAAAATGTTACATTTATCAAATGTCTGGTGCAATGACCACCTTCTTATAATAAACACATTCTCATGGTGAAGAAATGATTTGTCTGTTTTGATTTTATGTGACCTTGTCACAGGGGTTTAACACCATTTTTCAACAATTTTTAAGATATATACAGAGACTGTTTCACCTAACCAGTTTTCCTGGACTGCATACTAAACAGTACTAACTTACCCTTCCACGAAGGGCCAGCAACATCTCCACATATGTTTGAAAATCAATATTTTTGTAAAATTTTCATAGAAGGGCATGACCTGCTGTGATTGGGATTTGAACCCGGATCTACGGGCTACAAGTCCCATGCACTAAGCACTGGACCATGGGCACAGCCCACAGAAGAAATGGCCAGAAAAAACTATGAAGGTACATGTACTATTTGACCCTAAATATTTTCGTACTTTGAATTTTGCTGTTTGAAACTTTATTAAGGTTGGTGCCTAGAAATAGGGTCATTCAGGCAATCAGAAGCACGACAATTTTTTCCTGGCCTAAAGAATCCAATATACTACAATATTAATACATGAAGCATTATATTCCATCAGTCCCGCTTTAGATGTAAAGAAAGTGTGGTTTCTTTTAACTGGAACAACCCCATTTTTTCCACTAACCCCAGACTTTTTTGTTAGATATTTCTTCACAGATATTTTCACTTAATCTATAACCCTAAAAAAAACAAAATGTTGAAAAAAATGCACTGTTGACCTTCCTACCCTACAAGTTTAAGGGATATTGGGGGGGGAATAGGAACTGTTTTTGGGCTCCAGGAGAAATTACAAGTAAACCGTACTTGGCAAGCTCCATGGCGGCCGTTTTTGTCAGACCAATCACCCCAGCTTTAGCAGCAGCGTAGTTGGCTTGTCCTCGATTCCCCGTCTGCAAAGTAAACATCATAATAAATAATAGGTTGGGGCCTCTGTAGTCAAGTGGTTGTAGTCTCTGTAATAGTATCATTTTATAACACATCCAAACTTTGAAATGACAAAAAAACCTCGATAATGAGACCACCAGCTGGACCTGAAAAATCAGTCTTAATCATGGGGTGGTCTCATTATCAATTTGAGAATAGGGCAGTTATTGAAGGCTGGTCTGAGAAAAAGCAATTGTTATAACAATGTAGTAATAATATTGAGGTGGTCACTGTTTGAGTTTTTTACTGTATATGAACAATAGCTATCAAATGTAAACCAACACATAAATTAACTTAGTTATATTATGATATTATGCTACAATAGTGGACAAAATGGCAAACCTTTCCTGAGATACTCGATATATTAACAATGGAAGCATTGGTGATTCCGGCTGAGATGACAGCACGACTGAAAGCTTGATTCAATAAAAAAGTTCCCTGAAAATATATAAGATATAACGGTCATAAGACTAGGAAATGTTCAAGTGTTTCTTCTATAACAAAGGGTAATATAGACTAGTTAAAATGATATTTCAACACTATTGATAAAGGTTTCATTCTTTTGATAATACAGTGCAACCTCTCCAGAGCGACCCTCTCTTGAGCAACAACCTCCCTTAAACAACAACAGAATTTTGCTTCTCCCAAAGGGTGTTGCTTTGGAAAGGTTACACTGTAGTAATGTTTATTAGAGCAAAACAAACGCGTCCATACCAGCAATCAAACTCACTATTTGTAAGATAAAATAAACAACTAAAATACAGAAGAAGTATCATCAGTTTAAAGTGATCAGCTGTAATTACCAAATTACATCAGCTTTTCCACCACTGAAGTGAGCCATTAGTTGTCTAGCTAGCTCACAGAAGATTGGTGGGTGTATGCCTGGAGGTCTCCCTCTACTGCTCAAGCTGGAAAAGTTTCCAAATGACCTTGACTGTTAGTTAAACCCCATGGAGAAAAAACAACAAAAAACATTTGGTGAGCAGAGATCGTATTACATGTCAATATACATTCTCAAAATGTTCGTACATTTACCTTCAAATTAACATCCATCACTTTATCAAACTGTTCTTCGCTCATTTTCAGCATCATGGTATCCCTAGTGATACCAGCAGAATTAACGGCTATACTTGGCACTGTGTTAAATGAAGCTTGAACATTCTGCATTAAATCATTAATAGCTCCACTAGCAGATACATCCGCACAGTATGCGTAATGATTCACCGATGGTCCTAGAGAGTTACAAATAGGTAACAAATTTAGGAAGCAAAATCAGGGATTTTTTGTGCAATTTTTCGGAAAAGGTCTGGGTGTAATAGCAGTAAGAGTAATAGGAGGCAGAAAATAAAATTCCCCATGTGCGGCTTCAACTTTATGCAAGTCAGCTGCTCTACAAACTGAGCTAATCGGGCTGATGGGCATACAAAAACACACATAAACACACATATACATGTATATCATATATATAGCTATGTTAACTCCTTTTCTTTAATAAATTAAGCGACAACCAAAGGTTCTTTAAATTTACCCACCATTTGCTTCACCATAGCTCTAAAATTCCAAGGTTAGCCACCACACTCACAGCACCAATGTAATAGGAGGCAGAAAATAAATTTCCCAATGTGGGGCTTGAACCCGCTACCTTTTGCTTGCAAGTCAGCTGCTCTAGCGGCTGACCTTATAAGGCTGATAGGCAAACAAACTACTATAAACACACATATATCATAAATACAGCCCTGTTACATAAGGTAAACTGAAAGTAGGCAAGATGCTACGTACCAGAACCAGTTGGAAGACTTTCAATAGTCTGTAATGCAGCATCTTTGCTGATGTCTACAGCAGCAATTGCTGCTCCCTCTCTAGCAAACACAGAACATATCGCACGACCTATGCCACTTCCTGCACCTGTTAATGTAAACATTATATATCAGGGTTTTTTTTGGTCGTTTTGACAACTGATATTCAGTTGCGTTCTCAATGACAAAAACCACGCTTTTTTTCACAACTGCAAGGCCAAAATTCCAAATTCAAATGAAAAAAAAAAATATGAAAAAGTTACGTTCCACCATTTTTACAACATGTTTGGGGTTGAGAGTAGTGAGTGTGGATAATATGAGGAAGACAATCTCTGATATTACATATTTTTAGACTGGTACACTACTCTGGCGTTATTTTTGTGCAGTGTGATTTTCCTAATTTTGTCCATAATGTCGTGGGAGTCAGGTCATCTTCCCAAAAATGCTGATATAAAACCTGTAAACAAAATACCTTAACAAGTGTGGATTTCTTTCAACGAGAAGCAGTGAGAATTAGTTAGGCAATAAAAAAAATAGTCAAATTTAAAGCTACTGCATTAGAGCAAGAAATCAGTGAAAGGTTGAAATTTTCCTTGTCAATTTTTGTCAGTACATATCTATTGTCAGAATACATGTTATGCCTCATCACCTAATATTTTCGTACTAAGAAACTTTAAAGTCCTTATCAAAATTACAAACGCCTGGTAGATACATCCTTTCGTGATATTGCTTATAAATTACGGTTGGATATATTTAAAACTAGTCAAAATTTGATTAATAATTGATCATTCCTATAAAACAACACAGATCTCGTGTTGCATGTCTTTGTATATAAACACAAAGACGCATGCAAACATTTAAGACACCACTTATTATTGAGCCTTTGAGCCAAAGTGAGGGTCAAAGTCCATTCTTTGCGCTAATTATAACATTAACAAGCTTTATTTGGAATTTGTGCAAAAATCATTTGATAAATAATTTTCATCAAAAACTATATCAGAATTGATCGATGACAACACGGGAAAATGATCAATATACCTGTTATCAATGCAGTCTTGCCTGCGAGTACGCCCGCGGCAGCCATTACATGTGAACTTTTATTTTTAGCTGGGTTTTCCCTAAATCTTAGTGGAATAGTATAAAACGCTGACGACACAGCAAAAAGTAACATTCTTGTACTGATTGTCTCCCTTTAAATTCTGTATATGAAAATGGAAATTGAAAAAAATATAATTATTTCCATATTATTGTTGTGCAAACACATAATTTAGTTTTATATATAATACCCTTTATAGTAATTTGCTTGAAAAAAAAACACATTATTTATAAAGCCTTCTTTAAAATCGAATACTCAATATTGTAGAAATAAAATATTTTTCATTTATATATTTATTAATATATTATATGCTCTTATTGATTTTTTGAATAATTATCATTTTACAAGTTTATTTTACAAGAGGTAGTGTTAATTTATGTTGTAAGCTGTCAAACAGCCTCATTCACTACACCACTTTTAGAGTTTAGTGTTAGTATGATTTTATTCTTGATTATATGTAATAACGTTGTAATGTAAAAACTAATTTTAAATCTGAAGAGTGTGTTCTCACAGCTTCTTGATATTTTTTTAGATTGAAATTAACGTTGTTCAAGGTCAAAAGATAGAAATGCCACTAACGGTTCTAAAACTAAGAGGAACATACAATCAAACATCCCTAATCCGAACCTTTCCAATGCTGATTCCTCTCTAAACCGAACACGTCTGCTGGTCACGATTTAAAAAAAAACAAAAAACAAAAAACATTTATTGCTAAAAACCTTTGTGTTCCGAAACCTGTCTAATCCGAACATCTTTGTCTGTCCGAACAAGTTCGGATTAGAAAGGTTCTTCTATAGTGTAATTATATACATGTATATACACGTGAACATGAAAAATCTTCCCTGATGAAACTGATAGGACTAGTTCGTGTTCTAGGAAAAATTTGATCGCGAGTGAATGTAGTCGGAGAAGTTATGGCAATGAATCCATTCTTGGTATATAATGCTATGAGCATTTTCAGAAATTATGATTATCTGATATTAAATACAAGTGGGATTGAATTTGTCTACCCCACCACATGGTCGAGCATTCAATATCTTTAACAATAATACTTTGTTTGAGATTTAGTACAATGTATATTGAATTACATGTATATATTAGTATTTAGTAGATTTTGCAATAATATCTGTTCAGTAAATTTACATTTCCCTTTCATGATAGGCTGTCTTTATGAAGGTTTGTACGAACACATTGTAGCCAACTAAATGTGGTGCAAAACTCACTCGACTGCAGTTTGATTAATTGAAAGAGAGAAAATTATTGCAATTAAAATCGTAAGAGGGATACATGTGGAGGTTGCTAACACGGACATAACGAGGAAGAAATATGTAAAGCAACAATTGCAGATAAGAGCGCTTTCGAGCCGATATTTCCTGTTTCGCAAATCCGGAATCAATTAAAATCATATAATAAACTGATAATTTTATAATGATTTATTAAAATGATATGATTATGTTTAGTATCAATACGCTTGCATAGCTAGTCCATGTCATAACATGTCATGGGTAAATGACATGACATACTGCATTTGATCGAATGACATTTTAAGACTGATAAATAGTACACAAAATTAGTTCGTTATTATATTTAACCGAAGATGATGATTTTTAATCACGGATTCTTTGACTTTTATTGCACTGTATATGTGGCATTCGTGGTGTTTTGGACACTATTGATGCAAATATCAGGTAGGTTTGCCAATATTTTTTTCAAAAATTTAAATCGTAGAATTGGTTATGCGGAATCATAAAATGTAGATTTTTTATTAACCATTGAATTAGTCTTATACAATATAATTACTATTTCATGATTTTTTTTTCAGTGTTACTCCATTATATTATTAAATAATGATGGCATGTAAGTAAGTCCTGGAATAGGTACATGATAAATTTCATATTGTAGGAACAGCATATATATTCATAAAGCCAGTTTCGCTTAACAATTACACCGAGACAAAACGTACATTTACATGAACAAAACTGAATAGGACAGGACAAGACATGACGGGGCGGGGCGGAGTGGAGCTGAGTCGGGCATGGCAGGACAGGGCAGGGCATACAATCAACATCCAATTTTATATAAACACACGCATGCAAAAAAAAAATTGGTGTCGAGTTTAGGGGGCAAATATGAGAATAGCAAATATTAAACAGTTCATAACAAATTTCAAATAAAATTCCAGATAATGATTAAAACAGTTGGTATGGAGTTTAGAGGGCAAATACTGTACTATAGGCCTAAACATAGCAGCCATCATAAGATTGTAACCATCATAAAAATTCTTCTATTTGGCCTACTATACTGACTTTGAAATTTTAATGGTATACAGCAACATGTATTTCCCAATGACAAAGTGACTTTAATATATTTAGTCAAGTTAAAAAAAACAAATTAATTTTCGGTTCTAGGCAACCATTCAAATTTATACATCGAAAGCCTAACAAAATAGTAACGTTTTACGTACTTTATACGCAAGATTTTAATGAATGGAATGTGTTACAATCTGCAATATAGCTAGCTCCCCATATATAGCCATTGAGTAGCCATGTAACTATACGTGGTACATAATTTTAATAATACATTTGTTAGCTGAAGGTGGTCCAGTGGTTAGTGTACTGGACTTGTAACTTGCGGTCCGGATTTAAATCCCATCACACCCTTCAATGAAAATTTGACAAACATGTCGATTTTCCTAAATATGTGGAGAATTTGCCGGCCCCTTGTGGAAGGGTAGGTTAGCACTGGTACAGTCAAAGAAAACTGGTTAGGTGAACCGGTCGTCGTATATAACTCGTTTCTCGTCATTTATATAATCCATCTAATTGACACCTAGTCCATTTTTTACTGTTTCACGATTTGATCCATTTTAGTAATACCGGCAATATGAAAGCCATTGTTGCAACAATTAGTATTTCTTAGTATTGTTATTAATTGTTATTTTAATGAATTATATAATACATGTGTATAATCCGTTGTATAAAATTATAAAATAAATAAATTTATATTTAAGGCAACCTATGTCCTATTGATTGGCAGTTGATTGATGATGTCTGCTTTCAATACTCGAAGGAAACCAAAGTCACGTGGTCAAAAGCTGAAGAATTATGTAGGACCAGATATAACTCCGAGTTGATTGTGCTGAACAAAAATAGTGTGTATAGTAAGATCAAAGATCATGTTTCTGCAACAGGTAATCTACATGTAAAACGTGCTTTAACCTTTGCCTCATAATACCTAATTTCCTTGCATCTGAAACAGAAGACATTTGAAAACACTGTAGCAAAAGAAGCCATTGCTCTATTGAGCAATGCCTGCTTTTACCGCAATGTTTTCCACTCTGTCAGAGAGAAATTACCCAATTTTCTTAAATAAATTGATGTTTTGTACATTAGCTTTGAATTTGGAAGAGTCCAACATATGCTTATACAGCAAAGGGCTAAAACAATAATTGAACATTACAATAACGTTATTTACTGCTATAATGACCTTGATTATGACGCTTAGGCACTTATCAAATGCACATACTTAAGTGAAAGGGTTTGACCTTCAAAGTTAATCTCAGGTTTGCTGTCTTCCGGCACTTATGGGTCTATTACTCATGATAATTCTCAAGTGTTCTCGGAAAGAGAAAGAAAGTAAAATAGGAAGTACTCTGCCATAAATTCGATTTGACAGTGACGTAAACATTCTGATGACAGATAAAGGTACATACTAAATGGGTCAATAATTGAAGCACGTACAATTAAAATCAAGAATGATACAAAGATATCCGCGATGTAAAGGATGTTGTAAACAGTGAATTCTTAATCTTCCGATCCGCGTTCAAATCCCCTGATGAAACACTGAATTATCTATTCTTCTAATCATGTAAATTATATTACTTTACATGTAATATAAATGCAGATCAAAACAAAGAATGACGTTTATGTCATAATCTCCTTTCTTAAAGTATAATTTACCTCTAGCCAAATAATCACATCGAATCATGTTTCAAATCTACATTGTAAGACCTCTTTCAACAGTTCTGTGCTCTACCGTCTGAGCTGACCTGGGTGGCTTTAATAGGTTAGTGCTAATTAGTAATCAGAACAGTAAAGTACTCATTGGTACTCAGAATAGGAAAGTACTCATTTGTACTAAGAACAGGAAAGTAATCACTGGTAATCAGAACACCAAAGTACTCATTTTTACCCTGAATAGGAAGGTACTCATTGGTACTCAGAATAGCAAAATACTCATTTGTAGTCAGAATAGGAAAGTACTCATGGGTAATCAGAACAGCAAACTCCTCATTTGTACTCAGAATAGGAAAGTACTCATTGGTACTCAGAACAGCAAAGTACTCATTTGTACTCAAAATAGGAAGGTACTCATTGGTAATTAGTTCAACCTAATCGGCAGTTGTAGTAATTTAATAATTACTAACTGGTAATCATAACAGAAAGTACTCATTTGTACTCAGAATAGGAAAGTACTCATTGGTACTCAGAACAGCAAAGTACTCATTTGTACTCAGAATAGGAAGGTACTCATTGGTAATTAGTTCAACCTAATCGACAGTTGTAGTAATTTACATGTAACGACTCTTAGCCAAATATATTTGCATTTTTATATTTGTATTTGATAATATTTGTATAATAATGAATTGAAATTCTTTCGGCGTATTACACTAAGAAGTAATCCTTCTACCATATCATGGACTGATTGAAAGCAATTTTCAACCAGGAGCTGTATATTGGGTTGGAGCAAAACGAGAACGAGGCCAAGATACATATAACTGGATAGATGGGACATCCCTGTCGTCAGATAATCCATTTTGGTTGCATCATGAACCCAGTAAGAGAAGAGAAAAATGTGTTATGTTATGGAAAACGAACGACACCTTGAATGGTCTAAACGACGCTTGGTGTGGTGAACAACACGCTTATATGTGTCAAGGTTCAGGTAAGTTCCACGACATTTTTTTCTTACTTTTCTTGTCTATGTTCTTATAGAAGACCAAAATCATCAGATCAATTTATTCAGTACGCTTTGATCGCTGATCGACCTTACTGACGTAGTATTGTTTACTATTTCTACAGCACAGCTATACAATATAGGCGGCATAAACAGTTCTTTGGTCATGACAACTTCCTGTTTTATGTGATCCCATTTTTAATCCCATTACATCTTACCATAAAATGGCCCTTAGTCTAGGACCCCTTTGGTTACTGAAAAGGACCATGACATGGTACTCCCGATAATGACTTTCACGATATACCTGGACTATTTTTCATACATTCTCACCTATTGTGAGTACTTGACGCTAATAATTGATGTCTGCGAAATCCGCGAAAAACTACTCATTAATTTGAAATACAATGCTAATGAACAAAATCATATAAACAATTTTCAAGTTGTGCATGTATATTTAAAACTGTCACATTAAAATGTTTCAAAGTATCTAGTCATAGAAAAACGTATACATGTATATGTATAATTTAAAATCATGACCAAACTATGGCTGTATTTCATTAAAAATGTTTGTCTTAAGTGACTCTCTGTTTTTCGGGGCCTTATTTTCGTTCTGCCCTTGAAGTCAAACAAGTACAAAAATCGTTCCGGTATGTTTTACATGTTGGATTAATATCCTCATATTTACTTCTATTTTGATGTCCATTATACTGAACTTAAGAGATTTTGATGCTACTGGAGTTGTACTGAAGTGTGCTTTCTATAGTGTACGAACTTATTTTCGTTTGGTAAGTTTGAGTTTGTTGTAGCATGGTTTTCTTCAATAATGTTTATTTTTTATTATTTTTAAATTATATCTACCTAAGGTGATGGTTGTGATGAAGACTGGCATCGGATAAACGATACTTGTTTCCAATTAAGAAATAACCAGATAAGCAATTGGTATGATGCAGAATCTGATTGCAAAAAAAATGGATCAGGTCTGGTGGTGATAAAGGAGAACTTGTGGTCTGTAGAAGAAATTGCTAGACGATATTATGGTGGTAATTAAATTATATATTTTGCTGCAACTTTTGAGCATGCACGAATGTAGCACAAAACGCTGTGCAAATTGAATCAATGTTTGACAATCTGAACTCTTGTCTCTTTTGTGTAATTCTTGGTATAAGAAGCATATCATGGTTTTTATTTCAAATTGCTGTTTTTTTTTAATTTTTGTGCTAAATGCATCTTGTTTTATGTATCGTTTTATTAATGTATGTTATTTTTGTTAATTAAGTTATGATAACTGAATTCGAATTCAAAGACGTGCGTATAAATACATGTAATAGCAGTCGTTCTGGACAGTCATTTAGTAGTCGTTCCAGTCTTTTTTTTTAAAAAAAACCTGTGCAAAATAACTTTTCTATGGTTTACATGAAGATCGTTCGTGGTTATTCTGGGTCGGAGCTCAGTTTGATGAGAAAAGTAACTTTAAGTGGACAGACGGTAGTAATGTATCACTATCGTTATGGAGACCTGGGGAACCAAATGGACATGAACATTGTGTTGATATTTGGAGACACCCGAAAACAGCAGCTACTGGATTAAACGATGCTGAATGCGATTATCCGTATAGTTTTATATGCGAAATGAAAGGTATGATTAAGACCTATTCAATCAAACCAATACTAAAGATCATTTGTAAACCGAGATCGTTTTCCATTAAAGGTTATTTGAGTTATAATTACAGTTCATCTCTACAGATAGGAAAAACTTCCATTCTCTTCATACATAAACTGTCTTATAAATAGATTTATGCAGGAAATGACTGAATTTGATACTTAGGTGTAAATATTATCAAGCGATGTTTGATCTTGCCTAAACATTAGATAAAACCAGTGATAAATGATGTTACTTCTTACTCAATACATGGCCTCACTTATTATACTTCGTGTAATTGTGTTAGTTTAATTAAAAATTAGGGAGGACGTGGACAATTAATTTGTTTTATGCCTGCTGTCGACTGTACTGTCATTTATTTTTTTATCCGTCCATTGATTACATGCGTAAGATTTCCCCGGAAGTGGGACGTTGGGTCCACCAAATAAAATTAATCTCCCCCTGTAGTTTTGCCACTAACCGTTCCATGGCTGCACCCTTTGGGGCAGAGGTAGTATTTTGGGGAAGGTGGGATTTTTTGTATGTATTTTTTTAGGAATCCTTTCCTCATCTATACATATCATTCGTATGCAAATAACTAATCAGAGAGGTTTTATTTAGATTCATTTGTCCGTCTTGTTGATGGAGAAACCTATAATGATGGTCGTCTGGAAATTTTTCATAACAATGAATGGGGAACAGTTTGTGATGATTATTTTGATAGAAATGCAGCCATTGTAGTTTGCAGAATGTTGGGACTACCAAGGTTAGTGCACTAACAAGTATTGGCATTTCCAAAAATGCTTGGAATCGCCGTTCAGCGAAGTACGGGAGCTAAGAATAAAATATTGAATTAAGACTTCGAAGAGAATTCATTTCTGGTTTCTTTTCTTATTGAGAGTTTGCAACACATTCTCTATTTACGACGATATAAAACTGCATTAAAAAAAGGCATATCAATTATACAAAGAGATAATCTAACAAAAACATGGCGGATGATGTGCCCCGAAGGAGACCCTTTTGAGGACTTTTTGTCCTACATTTTTTGATCATGTGGTATTAAATTCTCCTTTCTGATTGGTTTAGAGCAGGCGGTGTAAGGGAAGAAATGGTCAAATCTGGTTAATTGTATATGTCGCCGTCCGTGAACGGCGACAATTATGACCCAAGAAAAACCCAACAGGTAACAGCCAACAAAAAAGGTCATTTTCTATGTACATGCGGTACAGACTACAATCATACTATGCCAAAGAATAACGACTCTGCAGAACTTGTATTAATTGTTCGCGGCTCACAATCACCTTGAAACTATGCTATTGTGCGATGACTTTAATCGCTAAAAGAGATTTATTTTGTTTATTTAATTCAAGTTCAGGAGCGTATGCGACCGGCCTTTCCTGGGGGGTTAGTAACAGTACAATATGGTTGGATGACGTTAGGTGTAACGGAACTGAAACATCCATAGAATTATGTGATCATCTTCCATGGGGGACGCATAACTGCCATCACGAAGAAGATATTGGTGTCATCTGTAACGAAGGTTTTGTTTTATTGTTGTTGTTCCTTTGTTGTTTCTCTTTTTTCCGGGAGATGCTTTGTTGCCAAAACTGATATGTTCCCATATCAGATGATTATTATCCTGTGATTCGGTTTTCATGCATGTATTGAAGCATGTGCTAGCTATGAGCATATAGCCTTTGTTACTACACCTGTTTTGAAACGGTTTGAAAATAAGTACAAACGCAAAATCAAATCGAGCAGATATCAAAGAAATGTCGAAACGTCACGGTTATTGTGATACACTGTAAATGATGACGTCATTCAGGGGTGTTTCCCATCGGTTTGTACAATTTAAAGCCGACTATGATTCTTTGCAAAATAACAGGAAATATTGAGACCAGAAAACAAACAATAAAGAAATCAACTGAGACGTTTATCATTACATGGTATGTTGTGTTGGTAGTGGTTTATGTATCACCTTGGAGATAATAAGGGAGAAGATGATTATGAATGCAAGAAACTGAATGTATAAGTTACTTCTCAAAGTTCGTAAACAGAATGTTTTATCACAAATACTACACTATGTAACAGTATCCCACTTATATGATACAGTATGATACATTTATTCGAATATGCTTAGGTCCCAAAAATAATCGTTCGGATAATCCTTGGTTTCTAATAATCCATTTCAGTACAATTACCAGTTCGTATAACTTGGGGTTCTTTTTACTTAAAATATATAGAGACAAAATCGGGACAGTGGAAACATTTCGGATAATATCGGGTATTCCGATAATCGGTTGTCGAATAACCGAGGTTTTACTTATGTTATTATTGTTGTTTAGAAGACAACAATATTTATATAATCAAAGCAATTATCACCATTTTTATTTGTTTTCAAATACAGCAATCAAGGGAGCTAGAGTCGTTGATGGATACGGTCCTTATGATGGTAGAGTGCAGGTCTATTTGAACAATACGTGGAGCTCGGTTTGTTATTCATCATGGGAATCCATGGAAACGAAAGTTCTATGTCAAACGCTTGGAATGGATAAGTACGAACAATATTAAGCGCAAAATAATCGTTTCCTTTTTTTTCCCCCGCGACCCGAAACTTTTCATGAGGCGCGAGGAACGGTACATCCACTGTCTCATATTTTACGCAAAAAATAACGGGGCTTTCAAGAATAATAAAAAATCACCTAAAAAAATCCCTATTTTTAATGAGCATGTAACACTTAGCCTTATGAACTTCAAATTGAAAATTTGTCTAATTATATTGTGTTGTATCACGAGCCTAAGCAACAAAAAGATGTGTAATATGTCATTGTAATGCATCAACTTGCTATTCTAATTGTTTGTTTTTATGTGACTTATTGTCACTGGGGTTTAACGCCGTTTTTCAACAATTTTTCAGCTATATACATCGACCAGTTCATCTAACCAGTTTTCCTTGACTGAATACTAACCAGTACTAACTTATTCTTCCACAAGGAGCCGGCAACTTCTTCTTCTGCCATTTTTGTCAAATTTTCATGGAAGAGTATGACCTGCCGTGACCGGGATTTGAACCCGGGTCTCCGGGTTACAATGCCGGCGCGCTAACCACTGGAATACGGTCGCGGTCTTGCTATTCTTATGAGTGATAAGTAATACACTGAACGGATGCTCGGACAAATATAGAATTATACAATAATTACTATGCAAAAATACACAGTAGATATATCAGGCAACAACTGACTTTCATTCACAAGATATGCAGAATATGTAATATACTTACAATATACGGGGTATTTTGGATACCCTTACTCACCGAGATCATGTGACTCGAAAAGTACTAATTAACTAAAAAACGTGACATAATACTTACTACTCAGCTATAGATTTCTCAAGAAGAACGTGTAAATTATTAATGTTTAGAAGGAGACTATCTCATGATTTCAGTGTGAGTCAGGCCCAAGTATTTCCAGTCAACCATCGACAAGAGATCAAATATGTTGCCATAAAACGCCTGATTTGCGATAGAACGGCGACTAGCTTAGAACATTGTGTTTACTCTGGTTTATTCCAATCTAGTTGTGACCTTACCCTGCAATTAGGTGTTTACTGTGCTCCAGGTAAAATTACTCGTGTTATAGGTCTATGGAATGCGATACCTTGACTCATTGTATGGTATTTTGTGGAAATGGGAATTGTGTGATATTGTGTTTGTTTGAATGGTTACATTATTTATTCTAAAATAGTTTACTTGGAAGCAAACCGCGTGAATAAAGTTGTAACTGCATGAACAATGTTAAAATAACAAATTCGCCAGGTTGACGTGCTGTCGTATGAAATGTTTGCAAAACAGACCAAAATAGTGGTCAGAATCAGTGATCCTACATTAGAGTCCCTGTCAGAATGTATAAACTAAATCAACATTTAAAAGCCAGTGAGGTTCATATGCCACATGATCAAGTATACTATCTGGGACCAATATTGGTCCCAGATACTATACATTTGAAAGATAGGAGATTATCTACTTCACACTCTTAATTAATACTATGACAAACCGTAAATGTTTAACTCAATATCCAATAAATGTCAAAATTATCATAAAATTCAAAATGGACGCCAAATGTCTTAATTACTTAATTCGATAATCAGGCGCAATAACAAGAATCATCATATAAATTTAGTGTAGATTTTTGTAAATACTTATAAAATGTATTAAAAAATATCTAATGTCAAAAATGCGGAAACGAATTATCATGAATAATCAATTAATACCTTTGATAATTATCAGTTTTAAGATGTGGTCTCTTCGAACATCAGCTGCAGAATGATCTGCATTTGCTGGCAACTCTATATTTATAAAATTGCACCAGATGGTTGTATATGATAGGTCAGAATAATTTCATATAGGCCAATCAAAACTTACCTTACAAGTTACTGAAATCTTTTAAGTTAAAAATAATCTCGAGACCAATGACAAAAAGTATGGTTTGTTACTTAGTGGCCAACATATAAAAAGGGTCACATGACCTATTACAAAATGGCTGACCTAAGTATAATTGCAGTATAATTAAAGTATATACATGTACATCAATGTTGCCTCAACATAAAAAACTTTGACGCTTAAAAATGACCTTTATGAAGTTAGGTAAAAATATATTACAGTTACATCCCAATTATTCGAATATGCTACGGTCCGAAAAAAAATATTCGGATAATATCCGTGGTTTTGAATAATCCATTTCAGTATAATTACCACTGTGTATATCTAAGGACTCTGTATAACGTGTAGAGTTCTTGGTATAACCGGGGTTCTTTTTACTTAAAATATATAGGGAAAATTCAGGACAGTGGAAATATTTCGGATAGTACCGGGTATTCGGATAATCGGTTGTCGAATAATCAAGGTTTTAATGTATTGTGTTTTTGATGTTTGAACAATGAAATAACGAAGTAAATGTCTAAATAGGTATAAACGTTTCGGGTATACTTAATAACTTTTGTCCAAAATTATCAATTAATAGAACATTATACATATATGTTCTATTAATTGATAATTTTTGACACACACACACATATATATATTGGGTCTCACATATTTTAATTATTATTTGCAATAACATAGCTGAGTTATAAGCCTGTGTATAAAATACGGTATATTGTCGATATTTCTAGAATGTCCCCTGATAAAAAATTGCAAGAAACAGACATGCATTGAAAAAGATACATCAGTATGTAATGAATGTGAAGATAACTTCACCATGACAACAGACGAACGACTCTGTCAGTTGATTCAACAACAACCATGTCCAACTGTTGGTATGTTCAAGCCTCCGGGAGCCTCTATGGTCAAGTTGTTACACAATCATTGACTAGTAATCTCTAATCCCTCTCCGCTGTGAGTTCGAATTTCATCCGGAAGCAGACAAATTTCACATATGAAGAAGTTTCCCACTTAGCGAACAGGAGGTCCGTCTTGGGTTTTCCTCCATCGTTAAAGCTGGACAAGACAGTCTGAAAATAAGTGGTCTTTATAAAAAGGTGGTCGTAATATTGATGTGGTCGCAATTGAGGTTTTACTGTAGTTATGAAAAGAGATGCAATGTGTATCAATGTTAAATTATTTGTCCAGACGGGAAAATGTTAATAAATTAAGGGTATTTCGGGTATTTTAATCCATTGTTTGTTTGTTAATATAATACATAAATACTTTGTTTTCCAGACACCGTTTTTTTAGTGATTGGCAGCGTATGTGCCGCCTTTCTGTTGATCATCATAGCAATAAGTTTGTGGTTATGCTTACAACGATGCAAATCACAAGGGATACCAACGCCTAATAATGATCAGGTGATGCAATTTGTTTTCAGATTTGGTAGATTTATTTTGTTTCTACGAAGGGCATTCTGAAAATCATTCTATTTCCCAGACAGGTAGCGTATTTTGAAAAAGACAGATTATAAAACTAGGATTCGCTTCATAGACATATATCATTTGCTAGTGCAACGATTTTTAAACTAAAAATTCTCTTATTTGAAAAGAAAACTCTACATCATTTGAAATTGTTTGGGTGTCTGTTGCCTACTGTTTACGAGTAAATGTCTGCAACGATATAATGCCTGTAAAACGAAACCCAGAATTGGATGGTAAGGTACTTGTGATATTTATAAACACGATGTTTTAATTGTAATATTGAACCTGTTGCAGATAACAATGGTGCAGCAAACTCCAAGCGCACACATTACCGGTCTCGATGAGGCGACCCGGGAGTGGTAAGGCTTTCATTTACGTAAAAATGGATCAATCAGTGTAAACAAATCAGTGCCACGATGGTTCAGGACAATAAATATTTATAGGACAAAGGGTTTATATAAAAATACCATACAAACTTATTCAGTACACAGGCACTCGGTTTCCTTGATTTTTATTTCTGTACACATTTTTTTCAATCTAAACTATAAATAAATATTTCGCTGTACCCAATTCTTCGCTATATCCGATTTCACTATAAACCGTGTTTTACTGTAATTATTGTGAATTTTACAGACCTGCTTATGCCTACGATTTACAAATACAATACGAATACAAATACAAGCCCATTTATACAATGCAAAAATTTATGCCGATATTCGATTGCGCTTCACATGGTCCCTTTAAAAGTCAGTCTAAAACTTTGTACAGTTTAGTAAGTTATTTGTGGAATTTTGAGAAATAATATGTTTTGAGTTTTTGTCTGAACTGGTTTTCATTCGAAATACATTTCAAGACACATAATAGAGCGTTCCACCATTTTGGTCCCACTGTATTTATAAAATGGGCCTATCTGCCATTTTGGTCCTGTTTCTAGTAATAGCAAACTCAGGACTTCCAGATAATCTTAGGCGGTACAATGTGATTGTATGGTTTAAAAACAATTCAGCAATATATACTGGCGCTGTTTTATCAACAACTCTGTTAACAAGGACTATAACTTTAAACATAATTCTTGCTCTATTTGGTAATCAGTGAAGAATTTTTAGGATTTCAGACGTTGATTGTAGTTTCTACGGATTTTTATATAAGATTTTGCAATAGAGACGGGACGAAAAACTACTAATATTCGTTGAAAAAAATCTGCCTAAATCAGTAAAATGATTCGTGTTAGCTGAGACGATTAAACACACGTGTAATAGTCTCGGGTTTTAGTCAGGACATTTTTTATAACAAAGGGAGACAACGCGTACTCTACTTAAACGTTATTAATTTGCGTTGTCTCCCTTTGATTATAGACTACAAATCATAGCTAAACTGGTCACCGTTCCATGTTGCAGTGCACCACAGTCAATGGGTACCAGTTTACAATCATAGCGAGGTAGACGCTTATTGTAAAACGTTTGCAGGTACCCGGATGCGATGTTAAACATGGCGTCCAAACGAGTCAGACGATGAATGTGACGTTAAACATGTTAGTAAAAAGAGAAAAATTGTCTGACAATCATCAAAAGGGGAACTATTCATCCATTAAAATGCGATTAATTAGGAATGTTCGCAGATTTGTAAAAAAAAGATTGACACTACTGACAGACATTGAGACGATGAAAATTACTGATAAATGTTTCAAAAGTACTGAATGGCACCGAATGGAGTAATCAGGTCTCAATTAGGTATCTACTAGGACCAATATACACATTGTGTATATTGATCCCAGGTATCTATAGCAAAATTTGGTCCCTGAAATTGAACGAATTGGTCTTATTTTCATTTTTTTGTAATATTTTGAGAATGTGAAGTTTCTAGTGAAGGTTTTTGTTACCTTAAACATAGTGATTGCATGAAGGGGGTCACATGAATGATACCATTTTTAACTGAAAATTACATGCGCACTTTGAATATAAATCACTACATAATGTGCTTTCATTTATTCTAGATCTTACTATGAGGTTGTTTTAAGTTTTAACACCACGACATAATTATATTCATGATATCTGATACACATCTTTTATTCATGTCAGGTTCTTGTGGAACATTAAGTTAACGTTAACGTTTATACACTTGATTGAGAATTTTGTGCTTTGAAATATAGCGTAGTAAGTACAGCAAGTATCTCTAGACATGAAATTTTGATTTTTTCAGCAGGAACGCGTCTTCTGAGGAATCAGATCCGTCAGCAATGCAGGGTGATTATAACTACGATATGCCTAACATGTACATGGAACTACAGAATCGAAGTACGTGGCAGTATGTTAGTTATCGCGATCCAGTTTAGGAAATGTTTTTGTTAATACAGTGCAACATCTTCAAATCAACACCCTTGGGAAGAAGAAAAATTTTGTTGTTGTTGAGAGGTTGCTGCTCCAGTGGAGGGGGGTGGGGGTAAATAGTAAAATCGTACAGTGGGAAAAAATTATGTTGTTGTTGAAGGGAGGTTGTTGCTCAAGAGAGGGCCACTCTGGAGAGGTTGCACTGTACATGTGTTCTTGTAATAGTCTGTAGCAATCACCCTGGACATAGGGTCCCTTAGCCAGTATGTGTGGCCTACAAATTATGCTTGATATGTCATGTTCTAGATGAGGGAGCTGAAGATGGTTCTTAAAGTAGGAGTAACAAAAAGAACCATTAAACCAACATAAGCCAGGATGCTCTCATAGTTTCTCTAAATATAATGTGTCCACAGATAGATATGTATGGGAAGGGGGGCTCTGTGGTGGAGTTGATGTGATCTCTGTCTAGTAATCATTAGCCCCTCACTGCTTTGAGTTTGAATCTCACGTGGATCCAGATGAATTACATGTGTGAGAAGCTGCCTAGCTAGCATATGGAATTAAAAACCAGTGGAAAAAAATAATTATACCGAAATGCTTCATAGAAAGTTAGAGAGTACTTAATTAATGAGCATTATCTTAAACCTGATTTTAAAACGTGATAATGTGAAATATATAAGCTTATGGAGTTGTAGCATCATAGGTGTGATATTATTGTAGCAATGTCAGTTCACTGAAATAAAGTATGGCATGATAAATGAGAATATTAAAACAAGATGGGCAGTATTACCCAAATTAGATTATAGTGATACGTAATAAGATCCTTGTATTTTTCAGACAACACAGAGCACCTGTATGGCCTAACATAAACCTTAAACTGGGTTCTACGGAATCGATAGCAAAATTTCACCAACAACAGCAAAGACATTCTCAAGTTATATTTGTATATTTTGGTAGTAGAAAATTTTGAGTGTTCAGTTTTATTTGTATACAAATTCGTCAACTTTGTTAGTACGAGCATCGATATTACTTATCTCGGGGAGTTTTTAGTCCCATTAATTTTTTGGTTATTAGATGTATATAATTTTCAACCAACAAACAAACACCGCATTATTACGAGCCCCTGGTTTATGTCGAAAATTTAGTCTGTTCCAATGGCTCCTTGAGATAATGAGGTTTTACTGTATATGAATTGCCACTACCTAATAAGGTACATGTATATAGCATGTTTGTTCATTTTTTATTATTATTTGTGTGTAGATTTATATAATTGAATTTCTAAATATGTTTATACCTGCGCTATACACCCCCTGAAAGTAATACCCAGCAGGCCGTAAAAATGCTTTATTTCCTGTATCAGATGTGATAAAAGGCCCTAGTTTCCGCTAACCTGACAGATCCCATTTTTTGTCTGCTGATCCAATTTATTCAGTTTCGGTCAATTTTTTTTATGCCAAAATTCCTGAAATATATCTTGAAACCAAAAAAAAATGCATTTGAAAAAAAATCTGCTGAGCTACCTACCCTATTTATTTTGAGGATGTCAGTAGAAACCAGGTATTTATTTTTTTGGTCAAAGAACAAGTATTTGTTTACTCTCAAGAGGATGTCTTCTATACAATTGCATGACTTCATTGTCTGATTTAGATGAATGAATGCAAGTTTGAATGGTGTAAATATTATGCACATTTACT
Organism: Lutraria rhynchaena; assembly: GCA_008271625.1. NCBI lineage: Eukaryota > Metazoa > Mollusca > Bivalvia > Venerida > Mactridae > Lutraria > Lutraria rhynchaena. Next base: position 8,549,200 of record VIBL01000001.1, on the reverse strand, counting down.
TCTCGAACCTTTTATAACCAGTTTGAACTTTAAGACAATGACTGAAGGTTGGCTTCCAAGGTTGAGGAATCATGTTCACTTGACTAGTACTCTCTAGCCCATCACTGCTATGAGTTCAAATCTCACCTGGGACCAAATATTACGTGTGAGAAAGCATTTCAGCTAGTTTATGGAACATTGGTGATTCTACCTAGGTGTTTGCCAGAGACCTCCCTCCACCACTAAAGTTAGAAAAATTGCCTAATGACCCTGACTGTAGGAGCGATGTTTTACTCCACTGAAAAAAAGACAATGACCGATGCTATTTTACTTTGTATTATTGATTGTGATTTGAATTAAAATCCAATTGTGTGCATTGTTCATTATTGGTATTAATTACGCTACTATTTTCCTTATTATTACATTTTGATGTATTTATCGTTGATTGTATGCAGATTGATTTTTCTTACACTTTTGTAGTTCTTAATATTAATAGTACTAACTTAACTTTTCACAAGGAGCCAGCAACTTCTCCACATATGAAGGAAAATTGACATTTTTGTCAAATTTTCATAGAACAGTATAACCTACCGAATCTCTAGGTTACAAGTCCAGTGCACTAACCACAGGACCATGGCCGCGGTTGCTGGTATTATCTAATGATGTACACTCAGAAATGTGATGTCTAAATTTATAGGAGATAATTTCATTTGTGTCCTAATTACTTAGAATCAATATATTTTTACATGAAATACAGTGCAACCTCTCCAAATCAATACACTTTGGGAGAAGCAAATTATGTTGTTGTTGAGAGGTTGTTGCTCTAGACAGGTTAAATGATACAATGGGAAAAAATCATGTTGTTGTTGAAAGGAGGTTGTTGCTCAAGAGGGCCACTCAGGAGAGGTTGCACTGTATGTCATAACAGGTACCATCAACTTGTATTTGTTTGGCTGTGTATCTTTTAATAGGAAATAACTGCACTTGAACCCTAACCAGCTGTTCTTACAGACTTTACTCCCTTGTTTATAATATGATATTCTACATGAATAAGCTGCGATCGTGATCCAGTGGTTAGTGTGCTACATTCTTTGTTCAAAATCAAATTATTGAAGGACTTACATCTTGTTTAAATCTGATATAATTCTTATTTCTATGATGTATACTTCTGAATAAATTTGAAAAAAAAGTATTGCACGCTATTTTATTGGTTCAATACAACATATTTGGTTTGGTCAATCAAAATAGACTAGATTAAAGTGTTTTGATTTAACGAGATCAATGAAGTGTATCGTTATTATTTGAGTTACATATGTCAGACAGTTTACATAGCCCTTCTGTATATTGCACTTTAACCCCTGAATTTTGCACTGTAACCCCTGAACTTTGCCCTGTAATGCCTGATTCTTGCACTGTAATCCCTGCTTCTATACAACTATATGTAGTGCATATACTGCATTGTAACCCCTATACTTACTCTGAATAGTATTAATGACAGAAATTGGTAACAGACAATATACACATTACATTTATTCATTTTTTATTATCACTTTGTCTACATTAAATTTGGCGATGCATAGTTTTATAGTATTGAGTATCATTTTAAGTCTACGATCCATAGCTTGTAAATGTAGATCAGTTATCACAGGGGCTATAGGGTCCACAGACAAAACGTCTTCCAACACTTCACTAAGTATCCCATCATCGTACATCAATAACTTCAACCAGGTTGATTCACGAATTCTGAAAACAAGCCAATCATCAATTATATCATAATTAATACATCAATATTAAGAAAACTGATTAAATATGCAGTAAAACGTCACATAGCAACCACCTCAACATTATAATAACCACTTGATAATTAATGAGACCAATTAATTATTATGATCAATTTTTCAGGTCCCAAAACTGGTCTCTTTATTGTGGTTGTACTGTATATGTCAACTTCAAAGCTTTGAAGAGTCAGAAAACAGACATCTAATAAATGGGTGATAATCATGGCCAAAGTATGACTGAAAAGTTTGCAATAAGATGATAAAAACGAGCACCAACAAATAATAATGTAAAACCAAAAAAGTCTGATAATAAATGGCACATTTTTTCCACATACTGTCAAAGCAGCATATAAATGTTGGCTTGCCGTTGTGCAATCCAAACCTTAAATTCACAGTAAGTAGGTATTTATTCTTCTTGTTCACATTATGATACACAGTGGAGCCCCTCTAAACCAGTTGAGTCCAGGAGCAGGTCATTTGGCCAGTTTAGAGGGATTTTTGAATTACATGTATATAGTAATGAAGTCAAGGCCAGAACATTAGGCCGATTCAGAGGGGAAACCGGTTAATAGAGGAACCGGTTTAGAGGGTTTCCACTGTATACTTGTATTGAAAATGAAAAGGTTGGAACAAAGGATGAAAAGATGTGTAATCAAATGTGCTAAAACCAAATCTTTGGGTATCAGGATTTTTTAATGAGTCGTTGCAAACCAAGAATTTTGCAAGAATGTCCTCGCAGACAAAATATCTCGACCTATTTCATTCATAATAAGACTTTCTCTTGTGAGTTTAAGATGGCATAATTTACCTGCAACATTGAAATAAAGGGGCCAAGATTGACCTCTCATCTTGGTGGGGATTACCAAAGCTGAAATGTGAATTACCCACAGATAAATAATATTCCAAAGACCAGTATTTATATTGTTTTAAATCACTATAGTCATAGTGACAAGTCTCACTGACGAATGAATTAATGAAATGGACACTTCAAAGGCATATTTATTAGGCAGAAACTCATAAAGAAATACTGGTAGATTCTCAAAATAAAAATTAAAACATAAAACTTTAAGTTGAAAGGGTTTGAGGCCCCTATAATACGTCATTACCATGTAATTCATGAGAAATTGTAAACAAAACTAGCTGTGACTATGGTCCAGTGGTTAGTGTGCTGGACTTGTAACCTGGTGATCCAGGTCCAAAGCCCCGTCACAGCAGGCCATACTCTTCTATGAAAATTGGACAAAAATATTGATTTCCCTCCATATGTGGAGAAGTTGCCGGCTCCTTGTAGAAGGGTAAGTTAGTACTGGTTAGTATACAGTCTAGCAAAACTGGTTAGGTGAACTGGCTGTTGTATGTAACTGAAAAAATGTTGAAAAATGGTGTTAAACCCAATGAAAAACAAAAAAAACATATAATTTCCATGTAGACCTATTTAGAATCTCCAAATAATAATATCCAAAGCGAACATTAAGTATCACCAATGCTTCATTAATATTTCAGACTTTCTTCCGCAAATTTATATTTTCTGTGTGAGGAACAATCCTTGAATAAGACAGACGATCTGTCTAAAGCGCTTGAGTCTAAAATCTCAATTTGGACAGATTATCCTGAATTTCCGCACTCAATGTAGCATGGTACATCAGCCTCATCCACCTTAACTAGACACGTACTTCCATTGATTTCTTACAGAAAATTATAGTATTTCAAAAATAAGAAAATTTAAATTACGTGTAGTTTATTTGAGAAAGAATATTAAATTACAGTCAAAGGCTACCCTTGGGAAAGACAAAATGTGGCCTTTATTGACAGATGGCCTTTATTTGGAGGTCAGTTTGTTCTAAAAAATCAGTGATGGTTTTTCAAAGAATGGCCTTTATTCACAGGGTGGTCTTTATTCGCATGTGGCCGAAAACACAGGTTAGACTGTATTACTCAATCATTGAATACAAGTCAATTAAACAAATGAATATACATGTATAATGTGCATGTTTAATATATATATATATATATATATATATATATATAATGTACATGTAGTGGATTTTAAAGCCACAAAAAACATTCATAAATAGAGGTTACATCAAGCGCAGGACAAAGAAAGCACGAAACTGTACATTACCTATTAACAAAAATACTAAAACACCTTACATAGTTACACCACCTCACCTTTTTCCATTGTCTAATGCGAACATAAATGGATTGTTGTACAGTTGACTACTGGTTTCGAGCTGATGTCGGTCCCCGTTGCTGATGAGAAAATCCAGTACAGCTGTGTCTATCATGTCTAGCAACAATCGACCAGAACTGAACTGTGGTTTCAGTAATACCGTATAATAGCAGTAATCTGTGTCTTTTTGCCATCTGTAACAACCACATGTAGCAGGTTATTTAATGCCTGAACAACAAACAAATAACTAACAACTGGACCATGTCATAAACTGACATTTTTAATTTTTAAATAGTCTGAATAATTGTTCTATATTTAATTCTGTCTGGTAGCAGAGCTTTTTTTCACAGGCAGGGGAAGGGGCCATTTTCTTGAATTTAGGGAAAAATAACATGGAATTTTTGCAAACTGGGTAAGAAAAAACTTGATGTAAACTGAATTTTAGGGGAAAACTGCATGATTTTAAAAATTTTTCCTGAAGGGAAGACACCAACCAGTGATTTTTTTATTTAATTTTAAAAGCTACCTGTGGCTTTCTGAAGGGGGAAATAGTCACTTATTTATATAGCATTTTTACAGGAAAATATAACTTTTTGGGGCTAGGTGAAACAGCCAATATTCAGTTGTATAATATCTGAAAAGTATCACTGCCTATAAATGGTCCATGCTACAGAAGGGAAAAAAGTGGATACTTACTACGACCAATTTCATATTAAACAGTAATTCAACAACTCCTTAGTTTGGACTTAGAGCTAACTAACACAGATAACACAGATAAAATCATAAATAGAGATTCTATTGTCTTACTTTGCTAAGCCTGTAGGAGGATTATACACCCGAGCCCAGGGGTGCCTCATTTTTGTGAGTGGTAAAGCTGTCTTTGGTAACCATAGAATTACAGTACCTTCTAACTTCGTACCCTCAGCACAAACCCCTGTATCTTCACCCTGAAACATTAATTACATAACTAATACAATATAGCAACAAGAAGTTGTTTCAAACAGGCCATACTGATTAAATAATGAATATAGACAAGAATAGGATCACTGGAAAATCACATGCATACAAAAAATAGACAATACACTGCCATAGAACAGTCTGTGGCAAAGCATACCGTGACCACGACTTTATCCCAGCATTCCCTCAGGCCTGTATACATCACTGACTCCGTCCCCACAAAGTCAGCTTGAAGCTATGTATATCTTAAAAATGAATGATTGTTTCAAAAGCCAATGGAAATAGCTATATAACTATTATACACAGAATTAATTACATATGGTTTATGGTCTATTCTAGCCTACTGTAACTTGCCCCATAAGCATATTTGGACTCTTCTAAAATCAAAGCTATTAAATATACAAAACATCTATTTATTTAAGAAAATTGGGTTATTTCTCACTGACAGAGTGAAAAACATTGTGACAAAAGAAGCCATTATTCATTACAAGCAACAGCTTCTTTTGTCTTAATGTTTTCAAAAGTCGTCTAATTCAGATGTAGGAAATGCAGTATTATGAGGCAAAGGCTTAAACTGTATAACAGCTTCATACTTCTTACCTTACAATAGTAGCATTTTCCATAAAAACATGTATTATTGTTTTTGTAGAAAAATGTATCGAGTAAAGACTGGTCAGCTACAGGTCGTACGTCGGTCTCCATATCCACAGTGCGGCCAACAGTAATAAACGTTCTACGAATCTCAAACATTCTAAATAATAAAGCAACGTCAAAGATATTGATTAGTTTACAAATATCGACTAAAACAGAAATTAACATAATATTAATACCACATAATATTAATACAACAAAATATGAAATAAGGGCAAAAAAAATTCATAGAAATTTCTACAGTAGTTACTTGAATAATGGTGATGAGGACTTTTTTCACTGGGCTTAACGCAGTTTTTCAACAATTTTTCAGTTATACACGGCCACCAGTTTTCCTGGACTGTATACTAACCAGTACTAACTTACCCTTTTACAAGGAGCTGGCAACTTCTCCACATGTGGAGGAAAAGCAACATTTTTTGTCACATTTTCGTAGAATGGTATGACCTGCTGCAACCTGTATTTGAACCTGGATTGCCAGGTAACAAGTCCAGCGCACTTACTACATTACCATGGTCGCGGCTCTGATTTGGTCTTAAATTGACATCTAGAACATTGATAACTAGTTACTTGATGTGTTGTATGTTACCTGCTGAGATGAAAGGCAGCTATTTCTCCATTATGTCTGTCTGCCCCACTGTATATAACACCTTCAATGATCTTATCTCTTGGATACCTGTAAAATCAATTAAAACCTAATTAGTATAACACTATTTTGTAGTCAGATAGCTTAGAAATCATTCATAACACAAAACAACATAAAAGAAAATAAAGCGTAAAGAAAAATAATTCCATTTGAACAGCAATTTTCATCAACCAATCAACTAAGATCACTTAGCCAGTCTGACAGCTTATTTGAACTTTCCAGGTGGCCTGGTGGTTTATGTGAAGTAGTTATAGTCATACAATTAATGCATATATATTGTTACTAATACCTTCTAAAAACACACACAAAAACACATAAAGAAACAGTCTAGAAACAACAAAATATTTTTTTTAAAAAAATCAACCTCTACACATATTTGCCTGACAAAACTGAATGAAAATTCTCAATATACATCATCTGTGGTCTGCAGACTGTTTTTATCTCAGCAAAAGTTACCATAATTATAATGGTATACCATGAGAAAAGGTGCCATTTATATCAGAAAGTATAGAGTCTTATCAGGAAAATTGACCATATAAAAGTTTTAATGCTGATGAAACCAAAGCTTCTTGGCTTTATGGTTGTGAATCAGGAAGTTAAAGTACATAAGTCAGTATAATGTACCAGCACTGAATATATAATAATCTATAAATAACCATTTTGGTTTGAAGGCCACCATTTGACCACCTTCCAATGTCAAGGTCATTTTCAATTGTGTTCCAGACTTCCCATTGTGCGCCGCAACAATTTTGCGTGTTGCCATTTCCCGCAGAATGGCACCTGAAAATAAAAACACATAATAACATTATGGTTAGTGTGTTGCAATTTGACCTAAGAACATGTTGGGTTTTGATATTAAGACCAACTTGATAATAAGAACCACTTTCTGTCAATCCGATTGGTGGTCTTCATAGCAGAACTTTACTATATTTTATAGTTTATTATATGTATGTATTAATATATATATTATATGTTTATTATATCAGTAGGCGTCCTTTTATGAACATTGATATTTCATATGTTTGTTGAACCATACAAGTCATTATCTTTCAAAAACCAGTGTTTGAAAACAATATCACCATACCATACCTCTTTTGAAAGATACTGCAATGGATAATCAATACTTCTGATATATTGCGCACCCCCAAAAACCTCTCTACAAAGCAACTTTTCTGCACAACAACCTCTCTACAAAGCCACTTTTTGCACAACAACCTCTCTACAAAACCTCTTTTTGCACAACAACCTCTCTACAAAGCCACTTTTTGCACAACAACCTCTACAAAGCCACTTTTTTGCACAATAACCTCTCTACAAAGGCACTTTTTCTGCACCACAAAAACCTCTCTACAAAGCCACTTTTTGCACAACAACCTCTCTACAAAGCCACTTTTTGCACAACAACCTCTCTACAAAGCCACTTTTTGCACAACAACCTCTCTACAAAACCTCTTTTTGCACAACAACCTCTCTACAAAGCCACTTTTTGCAAAACAACCTCTCTACAAAGCCACTTTTTGCACAACAACCTCTACAAAGCCACTTTTTTGCACAATAACCTCTCTACAAAGGCACTTTTTCTGCACCACAAAAACCTCTCTACAAAGGCACTTTTTCTGCACCACAAAAACCTCTCTACAAAGCCACTTTTTTTGCACAATAACCTCTCTACAAAGGCACTTTTTCTGCACCACAAAAACCTCTCTACAAAGGCACTTTTTCTGCACCACAAAAAACTCTACAGAGCCACTTTTTCTACACAACAATCTCTGTATATCGCCACTTTTTTTAAACTTCTGCCTAGCGGCTTTGTATGAAGGTTGGACTGTTGTATAACTGGTCAAAAGATAAGACACACATAACATGACTGGGGAAACAAATTTAATAAAACAAGTCAGTATATAAGTCACCAAGGTGGCTCCACAATGTTGATATGACAGCCAACAAAATTTATCAAGGTTTTATGCCTGTTTTCAACAAATTTTAGTTACACGAATGTAGGCACCTGACATGTTTTCCAAGAATTTGTACCAGTCCTTACCAAGTCCCCCCTCCTTAAGTAATTATAAAAGTCCAACATGAATAATTAGCACTGAAGGATAATAGACGGTCATAAATCATCACAAGAGAAGCATGTGTCACAAGCCAGGTTCAAGCTTACAACCCAGAGGTTCACAGAGAGACATAAGGCACACGCTGGGTTCCAGCTTATAAACCAGAGGTTCACAGAGATATATGTGTCATATACAGGGTTCAAGATAACAACCCAGAGGTTCACAGAGATATATGTGTCATATACTGGATTCAAGCTTATAAACCAGAGGTTCACAGAGATACATGTGTCATATACTGGGTTCAAGATTACAACACAGAGGTTCACAGAGAAATATGTGTCATATTTCATCCAGGAACAACAGTTTAAATAAATACATGTTATAACAAAGGCTAAATTATAGACCAGTACATAGTCTACCAGCACAGATTGTGTTCAGCAGTTCATTAACTTGATAAGTCTTCCAGGAATGGTGGTGAATGTATCTTATACATATGTAATAAAATTACCAACTTAAATTTTCATGAAACTAGATAATAGGTACATATCTTTTCGTTCATTCACCATGGTTACCAGAACTCTGTCTTGATGAATCTTCTCATTAACTGTGCAATAGTTCTATCTGAATCGTTCAAAGTGACAAAATAAATTAGCTATATGTGTCTGTCTGTCAGTATATCTCTGTTTGAAAACCAGTGATCTAATAACAGGGTTATGGAGTACAAAGAACAATTAATGGTACTCTGTCATGATAAACCATAAAAGATCTGAACTGCACAAACTTCAGTGGCATCACATATGTAGCAAGTCAGGCAGGGGTGTAGAAATGAGCCAGAAGCTGGGAAAATCAACTGGCTATTTTAGCATTCTCACTGGCCACTTTTCCCTACAGGTAGCGTAGCCTACTTCAACCCCCCCCATTTGAAGGGAATGCCCAGACCCCCTTCTACTTATAGTAGCTTACCGGTTAAATGAAAAGATTTCTACACCCCTGGTCAGGGCACTAATTTGCCAAACTAATTTGAATGAATAAAGTATGTGATGATGTTGCCAGGAAAGTGTTGTCACAAATATCATCCCTCAGTGGATTAGGAGAAATAATGTAACATGTAATACATTACAAGAAGTTTACAGTGAATATCGTCTTTCGTATTCCAAAGTTACAAGGAGGGTTTACAAATTCAGAAATAGAAGAAACACAAGTAAAAACAAACAGAAAAAGTGGAAAAAGTTTCAGCAATGAACACACTCAACACAGAAGTGATGAACATTCTGAATTCAAAAATAAGATTAAAGCAATTGGAAGCATTTTCTGACAACAACATGGAGAGTTCAAACCACAAAACCAGAGCATAGTGATAATCAAATACTGTTTTTGATTTTTCAAAAAAGACTTTTGAGCATTTCAAACAAAAAAAACTAAGATTAAATAAAATGTTTGAGAAAATGTTGCATTTTCTGCACCTTACAACCAGCTTGTTACAAAACCACTTATTTTCAGACCGGCTTTCACTAACTCCGCTATAATTCAACTTGATAATGAGACCACCTCATTATAACGAGCAATTTCTGGTCCAGATGGTGGTCTCATTATTGAGGTGTGACGGTGGTACCAAATCTGAGACACAGAGAAACAACAGGAACAAATTTGAAAATTACCTTGCACCAGCCACAGGGAAATCAGATTTATAACAGACGAGAGTGGAATTGAAACACCGCAAAATGTAGACAGTAAGATTAGGTATTTAGAATGTTTGACTAATGCATCTCTGCCAGGTGCTGTATTTATTCCAAGGTGATGGGGAATAACTGCATCAATATAGTCAAAGATAGTTCCAAGGTTTTCAACCCAATTACCAGCATTAGGCCCTCAAACATAAATACAAAAATGCCTAATGTGTCAGTCTGAGTCATTCCTTATAACATTACTGGTAAAAACATCCAGTAGTCCTGAAATTAACTTCAGGAGCATTTTCTTGGAGTCATAGAATGCTTGCTCTAATTGGCTAACCCTGCAGATTCAATTAACAGTTCAATAACCATTGACAGTATGATTTGCTAGAGTCACCACAGAACAACAATTACCCTGGTTTCCTGTCCGCACTGTTCTTTAACAATACCTCCACAATAATTCATCATCCATAGAACTGAACAATCAATATAACAGCACGTAACTTAGCAAGGTGCTAGATAGGCAAATGATGTCCTAACAACCCAGGAAGTGAAATTAATCAAGTAAATTTCGTGTTACATTATCTTCTTCAATATATGAGAAAAAATTGTTAATCAAGACTAGTGGCAAATGGAAATCAATAAAATTTATTATTAATTAAACTCAATAAATATCATGAAGCACCAAGATGGGACTGCATGGGACTCACAGCCAAGAAACGATTGCAAATCGATGCTGATGGACTTTTTCTGTCAGTTTCTTACGAGGAAGGTGAGTTCTCTAGTTCAGGTTTAGTTTCATTTTAAGTGTACAGTCAAACCTGTGTTTGTGGCCACCTTCAAATAAAGACAATCCTGTGAATAAAGGCCATTCTTTGAAAAACCATCACTGATTATTTAGAACAAACTGACCTCTGCAAAAAGGCCATCTGTCAATAAAGACCACATTTTGTCTTTCCGAAGCATAGCCTTTGTTCACGGGTTTGACTGTAGATAGATTGTATTAACCAGGCCATTCAGATTAAAGTAGTGCTTTTCAGGACCAGAACCCACAATTATTAGTGACAGTTATAATCTTAACAGCAACATTATGTACTTCTTTAGATTCTGAAATTATTTCACATAGAATTTTGGCAAGGAAAACATATTAAAGATATCCCAATATCTTTAAGACAAAGTAAGATTTTTTTGTCGGAGTAACACCAAAACAAACAATATTTTAGCGATGACCTCAATTACTCATTCACAATAGAAAAGAAAAACCACACACCATCTCAATTGTTTCAGTAGACAAGTAACTCCCAGGGTGCAATACTTCAGTAGGATCTATGACATGTCTGGAATTCTTAGTTCCATAACCATACCCTACCTACATACCCCTATGTACCTGAAAGCATTATAACCATGATATAATGATGAGGTCTCACTGAATATTTTATGCTTTTTGCCTAATGATAGTTTCTGGCAATGTAATTAATACTTGGAGCATGAAACTTGATGTTCCCAGAACAATAATTGAATAACAAAGCATTGACTTAAAGCTCTGACATCCAAAGGTATTGAAGCATGTAAAACAAACATACTTGAAGGTATGATCTGTTATCTCACATGCATTCAAAAACAGATATTTTTTTCTCATGAAGAAAAATGCGTGAAAGAAAGTTCCTGGTTTTCATGAAGCCTTATTGACATTATTTTTTCAGCCAATTCATTTGGTCATGTTTTCTTTCTTTTTGATATTTTCATAATTATGATCTTCATTTTGAAACTAAAAAAATACATTTGAGAAAAATATTCAGCCATTTTACTGATCCTACATTTTTGGGAATGTCAGCAGGCAACAGTTTTTTCCCTAATATATAAGTCTTTTATATGAGTAGTCATTGGGTAAAAGGATATCAATTTTAAATACAGTCAAACATGTGAACAAAGGGCATCTTTGGGAAAGACAAGATGTGGCCTTTATTGACAGATGGTCTTTATTCAGAGGTCATTTTGTTCTAAATAATCAGTGATGGCCTTTATTTATAGGGAGGTTTTCATTCAGAGGTGGCTTCAAACACAGGTTTGACTGTAATCAAATCATACACATGCATGCTATTTTAAGAATAACAAATTTTAACAGGAGACAAAATGATTTTCTTTTCAAGGGGGATTAACGTCGCACCAGCAACAACAAAGCTCATTCTGTCACTTTTAAATTTAAATTCTTGAACACATTCATCAGAATCCGAAATAATTTTGCAATGCACAAAGGCTTAAAATCAGCTTTTATAAAGCAGTAAACACGCATTTAATCCTGATTCCCTCCTAAGTGAAATACTATAAGGTCTGCTGGTTAACCCATCCAATGAAATAATCTTCTAAAATTCATTGGTTGGTAAAAAAACGTAGGAGAAGACAAATTAATAATGACAGTAATTTTATTTTTCTGTCAATTTATTCTCAGGGGAAAACCAGACAGTGCATCATGCATGCAATTAACATCAGTAAACAGAAATAGTAAAATCAGAGAAAGTAAAATTTGTCAATTTATACATCAGAGATTTTTATATTATTTAATGTGAATCTTATCATACCATACAGGAAGTCTGGGGAGCCCTGATGGAGGAAGGCAATCATCAGGCTGGATGATTTGTTTGTTTTTATGGTACATTGTTATGGGGTTTAACACCATTTTTCAACAATTTTCTAGTTAAGAACGGCAGCTGGTTAACCTAACCAGTTTTCCTGGACTGTATTCTTACCAGTACTAACTTACCCTTCTACAAGGATCTGGCAACTTCTCCACATATGGAGGAAAATTGACATTTTTGACGGTTATGACCAGCTGTGACCAGGATTTGAACCTGAATTGCAGGGTTCAGCACACTAACCACTTGGTTCTACCCATGTGCAGCATTTTTACTTGCTGATACTTGCATTAGGGGCAATCATGGACAAATCTAAATTGAAAACAACCCAAAGAACATTTCATGTTCTTTTTGGGCGACTCAGTCCCTGTGTCTATTCTAAATCCCGAACTTGATTCTACATGGGGACCTCCAAAATTTACCAGGGACCAAAAAAAAGGCAAGCATGGGAGTCCTGGGACTCCAAAAAAAAAACCCCTAGTGAAAACCCTGCATGTGTATGTCTTCCTCCACTACTGAAGCTGGCTAAAGTTGGTAAATGACCCTTGCCTTTGGTGTGACAATTGATTAAACCCATGAGAAAAAAGATGTTGATAAACACAATTCATCATGGTCATACTCTAATACTTTCTCATAAAATTTCTGATGAGTTAATATGACAACTAGGATAACATCGGAGATAAAAGGGTACTATCATGTTGATGTACCATGATGTTGACATGTAAATAAGGATGATTACTGTTCACAGTTGATTTGAGTGTGTTTCCTAATGGATATGGTGTTTGTTCAAGATTATTAGAAAATAAAGAATAATGAGTTCCAAATCATATGGTCGTGACCTATATATAAGCAGTCTTAATACATGCTGTGTTAAGTACATATGTTAACAACAACAGTCATTAAAAAATAACTAACAGTGGTCAAAATTAGCGCTAGCCAGACGGCCAAAAACTGGTAGATTTTCTCTCGGGCTAGTAAAAAATCCTAATTTACTAGCCTGATGTGCTTGTAATTTCAAGATCATAGAAAAATCATTGTAACGAAACGAATTTAAAAAAACATTTAAAAAAATAAATTATCTTAAAAATAATGCTCTTGGGAGTTTATAGGTATATGTTTAGTAAGTATTCAAAAGTACAATTGAAGAACTGATTTCTCAAATCTTAAGCCTGTTTTAATACAGTATTTCAGTTAAATATGAGGGGCAGTTAACCTAACCAGTTTTCCTGGATTCTGTGCCAGTACTGACCTGGTTCTCTGCAAGTAACTGCCACCTTCCCTATATGAATTGCTTAATTCTGCAATGGACGGTGAATGAGCCAGTATATAACATCTTTAACCAAAATCATCGCAGAATACAAGCATTGTACACTAAGGGTTCATACTCACGAACCAGGAGTCAGTAGATATAACGCTCACCCACTTGTGCTTGACCTGTGGGCTTGTACAGTTGAAATACTCATGTTTAAGTTTACCACAAAAAACTTCAAAGTAGAAATGTCATTCATAATTGAACTGCAGATAAACAAGTATTTTACATGTTAAGTAAACATACTAAATATAGATATTGGATATGTTGAATAATAAATCATTAGGAATAATAGACCATAGCAACCGATGTATTTAACTGATATTTATTAATGCATATGAAACTCTTTCAATGGAATACAAGTCCGATTTATACGTAACACTCATGTATAATACTTATCATGCAATCACATAATTATTAAATTTGCGCATTTTCTGAATAGTATCACACAATAAAATCCAATATTCAAAGATAAATGATTTAGTAACAAAGCAAGGTTACATTCATATAGGTACTACCAGGGGTGTAGAAATGTTTTCATGTAGCTCGTAAGCTACTATAAGTAGAAGAGGGTCTGGGAGTTCAATGCTGTATTGTGTCTGTTGTATTGAAAAAAAAGTAGCCAGTGGGAATGCTCTAATAGCTGGTTGAATTTTCCAGCCTCCAGCTCATTTCTACGCCCTTGTACAATAGCTGAATGGATTTCTTCACTTAATTTCACAGTAATATAATCAACTCTTCAAATATCTACCAGACATTTCTTGTACTAAATACCCCATAAACATTTTACATTTTACAGAATTTTCTAAAAATGGGTAAGAGCATTAATTGGGGGAGGAACATTCGTAAGGGAGGGGCATTTATCAGGAAAGCATATTTATTAGGAAGTTGTATTTATTAGGGGAGGAGCATTAATTAGGGGCGGAGCATTTATCAGGAAGGCATATTTATTAGAGGAAGAGCATATATGAAGGGGAGGAGTATTTATTAGGGAGGAACACTTATTAGGGAGGAGCATGAATAAATGAGAATTCGGTGGTTTAATTCACAACCCTTCAGGCTGATCATAAAATAATCAAATGTAAACTTTGTGTATGCAATGGAATAGTAAGAAAATTCAAGCAAGAATTCTTCCCTACTTCAATACTCACAGAGAAGTAACATTAAATGAAAAATATGTGATTACAATTTCATTTCAAATGAAACTAGAATTTTGCAACAAATAGGGGAAATCTTTATTTCCATCACATCAGATCCATAATTTGAAATAGGACCATTAAAACAGAAACCATGACAAAATCTAAAACCTTTATTTGAAGACTTATAAAAACTCTTTCAAAAAATACTATTGAGTGACTTACGACCTCATGAACTCAAACTGTGACCTTGACCTCAGTGAGATTGCAAGTATGCATTCAGAGTGTGTCAGTCACAATCTAAATGATACAAAATGTTGCTAACATCTTCCAAGCATGCTAAATACAACCAACTTGACATTTAATACGAGGCCAGAAAAGTTGTGTTTCTGGTTACCCCACAGATCCTTTCTTTGTGCCAATCTTAAACAGCAAAATTCAAAGCACGAAAATATTTGGGGATGAATTGTACAAAAGGTATGTCTAGAAAAAAATGTCTTGAAAGAAAAGTTTTGCAACCTACCTACCCTATTTTTTGGGGGGTCAAGTAGTTGTAAACACGACTATTTCTTTTTTAGCTTGACTACTTTAAAGAATAAAAAAGCTCCCCAAACATTTCTATGTAATTGCAATCCAAAATTAAGACCAGTCTATAATATGACTGGTTTCTGCATTATACATAAAATTGTACTGTTTCAAGGTCAAATACACTGACCACCTGATTTTACTTTGTATATATATATATATATATATAGGAATGACAACGCTTAATGAAATACAAAGGTTTTGTGTTTACTATGAGTAAAGCTGTTAAAAAACATTTTTTGTTTAAAATAATGCGATGATTGAAAATTAAAGATTTTCTTCTTTCATAAATCATACTGGAATAAATCAAAGATTCAAAGTCCATATTAAAAGCTTTTTAGATGCGTTTTTGCTGTTCAGGCACTCACAAAACCTTCATTCTAGCACTTCATATTTTTATGCACCAATCATCATAAACAATCATTTACAAATTCTAAAATCCTCTGTAACTATGGTTAAATCATTATTTCACTGAATTAAGATCTTTCGCTTTCTGCAGAAAATTCAGGAGCCCCAGAGATTTAACAGTTTTATAAGTTTAAAACAATGTTTTATTTGATTAAAAAAATCTTCGGAACAAATGAATCATAATTAGGCCAGATGTTTATACTTCCTGTTTCTAAGGAGTTTTTTGGCTGTACCTAAGGAAGATGGTGGAAAATCTTATAACATATTCAAGCCACATATAAAATAAGACTATCAAATGTTTTTTTATGAGAGGAGTATGAAAATAAAAAAAAATCAGGAGAATTCACGATGAAAATGAACAATACTTTCAAGGATTTCTATGTGTATGTAAAACTGTAGTAAGTTTACCTAGAACAATAAATACAAAAACATACGATCAACATCAATCTTGAGTTTTTATGTCTTAACAAACTGATTAACATTAAGTAGATAATGGTAATATTAATAATACATATCTAAGAAACAAAACAACAGTTTTTATACAAATTAAAGTTCACTGCTTAATTGGTGAAAAAAATGTAAAAAATCATAAGTAAAATAGTGAAAGCGTTTAATTCCAAGTTGAAAATGGCGAATATCTACGGGCTGCTCCTGAGAAAAAAATGATAAAAAACCTTTGGCCTTACAGAAGTATAGTAACTTTCCCAGCTGGCTATAAATACTGCTGATCTGAAGCACTTAGTTTTCACAAAAAGTTTTCCTAACTCATGGAGAATACCAACACCATGTAACCACGGGTCTAATAACAAGGTAAGTTCATTTCCTATGTTCGGGGTTGGTTAAATTGACTTCATGAAGGTCAAGGTCACCTAAGCAGCATCTTTCTTATTATTTTTTTACCAAACAAATAAGTAATGCATCCTATCGAATTAACTCTTTAAATATTCAAGTATAACATACAACATGGTTAAGTTTTATGGACAATACAATAATAGAATTGGTTGAAAAATTCATAATGCGCAAACAAACGTTCGAAATATTGAATGCTTAATTCGTAACAGTTCTAGATATTATCATAAAACTAGACTTTGAAATTGTTATAACAAAATTTCCAACAATTATCAATATTTTTTTATTGTCAGATACATACAAGCAATCGTATTTATATAACAAGTCATAATAAATAGCTCATAAATGTAAACAGACTTCAAACACAACTATACACAAATATCAATAGACTAATAACTGAAATTACTAATACCAAGTATATTCTAACAAATGCTCCTGTTAATGAGGGAATTTTTCTTAAATGAACTGATATTTCTGACTTTGTCACAGCGATTTTTTTTCCTTTTTTGTTTGGGTCTAGTAAATGGATCCTCCCAATTGAAAATAAAGACATTTTTTCCCCAATGCCGGTGACCTAAAGTTCCCTACTTTTGCATCACACAGCACATTTTTCCCATTTGGACTGGAAATGGACCCTTTCCCAAAATTGCAAAAAAATCACTGAGTCACATATCAGCGAAAATTGAAAATTTTGAAAAAAAAATGGAAATCTTATCCCTAGTGCTGCGGAAACAATAGAAGCCAGTACAGTCCAGACCTGTGAGAAACGTAATTCAGGCACATTCTAGAAAAACTTTCATCCATACACAATTTTTTACGGTTTATTGATGTATTGGGTATAATTTGAAGGATTTTTAAAAGCTTTGCGGGTTAGTAACAGACTTTATATATTATCTAACAAAGGCTGCAGTGTAAATTATAGGGAGGGCTTTTATTTCGGTATATTTTGTTATTATTGGCAAGCAACCAGTCACCAAAATGAAAGAAAATTATTTCTTGAGTCTGTCAGAAACAATACTATCGGTTTACCATAAAATAAGATTGTAAAACTTGTAGATAAATTGTACATAAAAGGTAACGAGCTGTACACAGATGGTGATTACTAGTTCCGCAAATACTAGATCAATACAGATTTCTACATGGGACAACACAGTTGAAACTCAAGCTGTATGTTTACAATTAGAGTTCAATAAGTGAACAGTATGCTTACCACTCCAACTAGAAAACTAAAACTTATTGTGAAGGAATTGCGTGACATCGTCGAGGAATATATAGCTTAGATTACAATTATTCTAAAGGATTACTCAATACTTAAAATTATCATTCATTGTGGAATTGCCGAAACTTATAGTGCATACAATTAATCTTAAGTGCTTAAAATTATATGCGGATCTTATTCCATTGGATCTATGTATGGAGTTTTATTCGTAACCACTGGCACTTAGTTCAGAGTCCATATAATCCTGGCCACTGTATGTTTACAAAACCTAAACAAGACAAAGTCAATAAACTCACACGCCAGCTGACGTGTTGTACACAAAATATTGAAATACTTCAAAGAGCATGCTTTGAGAGTTGAACCACGCAATAAAGCATGTCTCAAAACTATGCTAGAAGTATAACTTGCCTTTGACAATATACAACAAGTTAACCTATGGTGCCATGGTAAATAGATATAAATAAATCAATGCTGGGAATTTCTACAATGGACTTGGGTATTGTGTAATAATACAATACCACGGATTACTTAAGTTAATTAGAAGATAATTGATACTTAGTGTTTGGTGTACCTTATTTAAAGTGGATAAGTACAGAGCTTCTGATGGACAGTAAATAGCAAGTACAGAGTGTATGGATATTACCAGGAAACTATCAATAGAGAATAATAAGGTAGGGATCTCCCATTGTAACATTTATAGATTTTCAGTATGTTTTGAAGAAAGCTTTTATTCTCACAGAATCAATGTTATGGAATGCAAGAGTTAGAAAAGTATTGTATCAATGCAAGAGTTACGACAATATTGTATCAATGCAAGAGTTACGACAATATTGTATCAATGCAAGAGTTACAACAATATTGTATCAATGCCAGTCAAGATTTCTCAAGTATTGATATATCAATATGGCATTGATTTTCAGACATTCATTCACGCATGAACAACTGAACAACTACAAAACAATATATTATTAGACAATTTCCTGTGAAAACGGTTTCCCGTAATACACCCTGAATTTATCCAAGTCCCATAAATCTGAATGTTCCCCAATAATTAATGTCAAAACATTACATTAAACGTACCCTTGTAAAAATGAACTGTTAATTATTTCTTGAAGAAGAAGTAAGCTTACGTGGATTTAGCCCAGTAAGATATAACATCATTGTACTGAATGATCACAGCATTATGTAGCCAGACCATAATTCCATTAAAATGTTCAAATCAATTTGATTAAACCTTGTAATGGCGATATTTAGAGAAACAGGTAAAGGTGCATTAAAAATGCAGAGCTTGCTTCATAAAATAATTTTCCATACATACCGACAGATATTTTCATTTTGCAAAATTTTACTGTTTTAAAAGCAGTACGCAATTTTAGTTGAAAAAGTCTTATAGGAATTCTGTTCTCAGTATCAATATCTGAAGGAGAAATGTTTCCATCAGGTTGAAAACTCAAATGTGAGAATGCATTTTAAGATATCATAATTATCATTCATTATCAGGTAGTGGGAGACCAGATGAAAGCAACTAGCAAAAATGGAAATAATTTCTAAAGCTTTCAAATTTCAGGACCACATATAGACATTTTCCTAGCATGTACACTTGCCATAAAAAATCCATCAATTATTACTTCTCATAAAACTGCCAATACACAATCAATTATATTGACAATTATATTGACATTGTAGTATTCTAGATGTTGGCCTCCAAACATACACACAATAGCAGAGGGTTTTATTTATTCATTCCAAGTAGACATCTGGTCCAGGGCACCAGCTATTCCTCTTTGTCCCAAATCTAGGGCACAAACTGTTTGTCTCCAGTCCAGGGCACCAGCTTTTCCTCTCGGTTTCAAGTCCAGGGCACTGATTTTTTGTTGTCAGTCCAGGGCACCAGCTGTTCCTCTTTGTTTCAAGTCCAGGGCACTGAGTTTTTGTTACCAGACCAGGGCACCAGCTGGTCCTCTTTGCTTCAAGTCCAGGGCACTGAGTTTTTGTAACCAGACCAGGGCATCAGCTGTTCCTCTTCGTCCCAAAACTAGGGCATGAAGTGTTTGTCTCAAGTATAGGGCTACAACATTTCCTCTTTGTCTCAAGTCCTAGGCACAAACCATTTGTCTCTAGTCTAGGGAACCAGCAGTTCCTCTTTGTCCCAAGTGCAGAATACAAATTATTTGTCTCTAGTCAAGGGTACAAGAAGTTCCTCTTTGTCCCAAGTCCAATGCACTAACTGTTAGTCTCTAGTTTGGGGCTCCAGTTATTTGTCTTTGTCCAAAGTTAAGGGTATCATCTTTTGTCTCCAGTCTAGGGCACTTAGAAGCTAGTCTTTTATAAACACACATGTAAGAATAAAACAAATGTTTCTGTTACCTTTCAGCATACTGAACTCTAAATCTACCAACAACAAATGTACCATCAGATTATAAGAATTTCATTCCAGATGATAATAATGCTTAGCATGAAATTAATGAAACAGTATATAATGGAGGAGCAATTGGGTAAAATTAAAACTGAAAACGTTGACAAAGGCTGAAGGCAGGTCTCTATGAAAACAACTAAAAACTAATGATGTAGATGTGTCTGATGTTAATATTGAGAATGTGCAATATTTCAGAATCTCTACATAAACAATTCAGGGGCCTCCGTGGTTGAGTGGTTGTGGCTTCTGACTTATTATCATTAATCTCTTGCTACTGTGAGTTTGAATCCCACCTGCACTGAATTTCACATATGAGAAAGCTGTCCAGCTAGCTTACAGAAGAACAGTGGTTCAACCCAGGTGTAAGCCTGGGGTCATCTGCTCTTGTTAAAGCTGAATAGTTGCTAAATGACCCTGGCTACTGGTGTAATGTTAAACTCTAGTGAACAAGAAGTGAATTGTGGACCTCAGGAAAAGAAACGTTTCGGTATACCACAAAATGTACTTCATTCAAGAAAAAAACTAGCACAAAGTGTTGTCAATGATGGACAAGAGTCTGGATGTTAAATTGTTCTCAAAGGGAAACATAAGCAACCAAAAAAAACAGGACAAGAAGCATAGCTAATTTACTGTATCACCAAACTTCAGGTCTTGAGTTCAAGAACAAGAATTTCCAGAGACAAATATTTTTGCTAAGACAGAGTACCGTGATAACTAAAATGTGTTTCAAGAAAATGTTCCATTTGAAACATGGCCAAGGCCTACTAGACTGATTAAATCTGTTAATGTACAACTGTTTTATTACATATCCATTTAAGGAGGAATGTGGGATATTAACAGACATGGGACACACTTTATAATGCTTACTTGAACATTTCTCACACTGGAAAACAGATCATTTATAATTTACAGCAGCAGTCAATATTCCAATAATAATGCTGGTAGCTCTTAATAACTTTCAATGTTTTCTCTCATGACAGCCTATGGTTCAGGAGTAGAATGATAACCAAGAAGTGAGGTTGGTCACAGGTTCAAGCCTGATGACCTTGGTCTTTAAGAATGGTCAAAGCAGCCTCCTTGTTTCTGCATTGAGTAGTGCTACATGGCTCCCTCCAAAGAGCAACACCTGTCAGAGTCGCAAAAAAATGTTGATCTTTGTAGAGTTGTTGTTCAGAGGGCATTGATACATTTGTGACATGTATTTTTATTGTGTGTATGTGTGTATTTTCCATTTCTTCAAGGGAATAAGTCTTTGGAGGTAACTACGTGACGGAGCAGTGTATAAATGATTGGTATGATAAAAGATTAACATGATCGGGTTGGGCAATATATCATACAGGGTATGTTTCCATGGTATCGTAACACTTATGTGCTTTAACTTGATGTCCATACACCTTATTATTACCTTATGTTGTTGACATCAACAAAAAAACACATATTATATTAATTTCAAGTATCATAATGATCTCTTTACATTCTGCTTTTATTATTCAGCCTTGAATGTCTGACTGCTACATAAAATATAGCGCAACAATCTGACAGAATGCGATGAACAATACAATTGCTTTACAAAGCATTAAAAATTCTTCAATAAGTATGAACCAAGGAGATGTCTGTCAAATCATATGCTGAAATGTAACCAACTGCATGCATGATCAATAGTATTGTCAATTTCAGTTACAGCAAATATTGAGAAAAATTGATCATGGACAATGGGCTGATTCAGTTTTCTTCTTGGTTAGCAACCCTGCAAGTGATTTAAAGCCAAAATAAACTGTAGCCATTCATTCAACCAGACTGCCAGACAAATTGTATACAATAAATTGATCAACTCCTCTAGACAAATTTAATTTATGATAGGTATAATTACATATATCTTACGTCAGTTAGATGCTTAATTCTCAGCTACTGGGGCTTTTTAATTAGCAACTAGTGTCCCTTGGACATATTGAGCTTTTTTATAAGTGTAAGTAATATGGTGTCTTCACATGGATGAATAATTCAGCTTTGTTCTCAGGAATTTTAAAACCTGAAGTACACCAAATGAATAATGTTTGAAGATTTATCATTTTTGAACTTCATGTTCTTGAAGTTTTGAAAGGGCTAAACATTCTGACTGAATCAAAACTTATTTTACACCCATTCTGGACAGGGTATGTGAGTTAACCCATTGCCTCGTAAGTATATTTTGGATGGCTCCAAATTTAAAGCTAATGTACAAAACATCAACTTATTTGAAAAAAAGGGTTATTTTTGACAGAGTAGAAAATATTGGGGCAAAAGAAGCCATTACTCATTGCAAGCAATGGCTTCTTTTGCCACAATGTTTTCAAAGGTCATCTGCTTAAGATAAGGGGACGTATGGTACTATGAGGCAAATGGTTAAGAAGGGTAATCAAAATGGATAATACTTTCCTTTTCACCAGTAAATCATCAACAGAAACTCACCAGAGAATTGCAAATAGAAAATTATCTATCCTGTACACTCAGCATGGTATCCCATATAAACACACATATTCTAATCCTGATTGCCTGTAATATTATTGTCAAAATCACCTAGTTTTTGATAAATTAGGAGTAAGCCGGATTCAAATTAGTTTCTTTATTGAATTAAGCAAGGAATCTGTATCAAGCAGAGAATATGCATCAGATTCTGTGTCTCATATCTAGCAATACTGATGCCAATTTTCTTTAATCCTTTGCCTCATAATACGGCATTTCCCCACATTCAAAGCAGACAACCTTCGAACACATTGTGACAAAAGATGCCATTGTTCACAGGGATTTTTCTCAACATTTCAAGAACTCCAACATAACCTGACCCCCAGAATTGGGAATTTTCGTGACATTTTGGACAAATTGGGAAAAAGTCACATAGTATAAAAATAACTTAAAATAATCATATAAAACTAAAAAATGACAAACATGATGTTTATTTTTGTTTCCAGATATTGATAACTTTGTTATTTGAATGATTTAGAAATTCAATAAACATTTGAACTGCTGTAAATTGATTCTTTTACCTCATTTGAGTTGGGAATTATCACCTTGCAATTGGGAAAAACATATTTTTTGCCATTGGGAATATGACCAAATAGCGGTCGTCAGTCCAAATAAAACCTGGCAAATAACAAGCAATGGCTTCCTTTGTCATAATGTTTTCCACTCTATTAGAGAGATTTAACCAAATTTTCTGAAATAAATTGATGTTTTGTATATTTGCTTTGAATTTGGTAGTGTCAAATATATGCTTATGAGGCAAAGGTTAAATACAACAGCACCAGTCTAATTAATAAAACTATATGTCCAAGTAGTTAATTCTGTTACTTGAAGAACATAAATGTTAACAAAAAGGAACAAATTTGTGCTTGTCCTAAGCAGTCTTTATCTGCCCAAGACATCATGCAAGTGGCTTATAACAGGGGCCTCTGTGGTTGGGTACTTTCAGTCTCTGACTAGTTATCAATAGTAATTTGAGGGGCAAGTTATTAACTCCTCACAACTGTGAGTTTGCATCCCACCTGGGTCCAAATCTTAAAAGTGCGGAAGCTGTCAAGCTAGTTTAAGGATAGTTTGTGGTTCTACCAAGGTGTATGTCTGTGATCTTCTTCAATCGTTTAAGTTGGAAAATTGCCAAATGATCCTGGCTGTTGGTGCAACTTTAAACTCCAGTGTAAACTAATTTGGCAGGTCCTATTTAGGGACTGCTACATCTGTCTTAGAGCAATCAAAGCTCGCCATCTTCTTCCTACAGTCAAACAATGAGTTCTAATGGTTGCCATGGCATTGGACATTTTACATTGATTAAGGGATCAGTAATCATCATAAACATTTTTTACTTTTTTCATCAAAAGTTTTAGACACATATTTGAAAGCTAACTGACTTTGTATATAAAACTTGGTATGATTAATTTTACTATATCATGTATGTATTGGCATCACAAAAAAATTCAGCCTTTGATCAAATGTCATAAAATAACAGA
Source organism: Lutraria rhynchaena (assembly GCA_008271625.1). Lineage (NCBI taxonomy): Eukaryota > Metazoa > Mollusca > Bivalvia > Venerida > Mactridae > Lutraria > Lutraria rhynchaena. Next base: position 8,524,757 of record VIBL01000001.1, on the reverse strand, counting down.
TACTGTCACATCCAGAAAGCAATTATTAAATATCATTAATTCAAAGTGCAAGACAAACTTTACATTCACTAGTATCTTGCTAATTCATAACTAATCAAAAAATGATTAAGTTTTGATAAAAGGCATTAGGTGAATATAGATAAGAAAAGGATTCTTGGAAAAAACACCCACAACACAATCAATTAAAAAATTCAAGGTCACTATTAAATAATGCTTTCATCTGGTATTAATGCAGTCAAATGATTATTATCTTAGACATGGTATTTTGAAGTTATTGTCTGAATGACAACAATTGTTTATAATCCCTTATCTTTGTCAGAAACAATGTCTCATTAATCAACATGTTCTGTGTAACATTCTGGTGCTATTTGGGAGTTTTATGTTGTCTGTTCTCCAGGGAGACATTATTCTTCTCTTGTTCGATTCTCCATGGAAACATTTTTCAAAACATCATTTTTTGTTACATAATCTCTCATTATAAGGTACTCCCTTAACTGTATTTATCATTTTAGATAGACTAGGACTTACATTGTTGATGTATATAAAAGAAATTATCGTAATGATACAGCATTGCATCACTCAATGTTAACACTTCTGGATTTTACATTCAATGTATGACACTATATGTATACAGATATGGAAATGAACATTATCAGCCATGTTTAGGGTTACTCTATCAAAAGATTTTCAGAAGGTTGGTCGTACAACTTTTTTTCTAATCTTTCATCCCCAAATATTTTTACTTTGGATTTTGCTGTTAGAAACTTTAGGGGCTTGCCTAAAATGTAGAGTCAGACAGGTAACAATAAACATGGTCATATTTTCTGTCCTTGGTGTTAACCCTTTGCACAGATTATAAGCATAATTTGGACTCTTCTAAATTCAAAGAAAATAAACGAAACATCAATTTATTCAAGAAAATTGGGTTATTTCTCCCTGACAGAATGGAAAACATTGTAGCAAAAGAAGCCATTGCTCATTAGAAGCAATGACTTCTTTAGCCACAACGTTTTAAAATTCATCTGTTGCAGATGCACGGGGAATATGGTATTATGAGGCAAAGGGTTAAATATTACACCTCATTTAGTTCCCATCCCTAGTAATGATGTAGTAGGTGAGCTCTAATGAATTTGCGATGATGAAATCTGTGAGATATTGCATGTTGCACCTCAAGGAACGTTGCAATAATTGAAGTGTCACCTTTTATTTGAGAAGTCTCAACAATTATAGCAAATCCTGCCTCAATAAATTGAGTTATAATTGATTGAGGCAACATGACAAGCAAGTCTTGTCACTATTAAATTTTATTGAAAGAAATCTGTTTTCTCCTACACAAGGTCTTTATTTGGTTTCATGCACTGATTTTCAGTTCTCAGATCTTAATGGAATTTATCAAATGCGATCAGTTTGTCCTTATGCATTTATAAATTGGTTTCATACAGACTAATGCAGCTTTGACTAGAAATTGAGAAGGCCATGTCTTAAAGCATGTTTCATCCTGTTGAGTTTTCGTGCTTTGTTTCCAGGCTCTAGTTCTGGACACATATAAAATATAGAGTTTGAGGTTATAAAACTTGAGATCAGTCTCTGAGTTCAAAATATCATATCTTGTGTTTTAATGTTTCAAAGTAAATCATGATTACACAATTAAGATTTCATTGATAAATTATTCTGACAGCATGATTAAACTTGAATATATATGTTAACTTTAATGAGCTATATCTTTTCAACCAAAATACTTTTGAGAACGGAATTGAGATTTGAGCTTGGAGACTGTTCTCAAGTTTTATAATTATCAGGGGATGTGGTACATCTCAAGTTTTATTTATTGGGTGAAATATTAGAACACAAGTAAAATTTCACACCTACATGAATCATATTTAATTGTGGGCCAGGTTTCAAGCTTTGCTGTTGTATTACCTGGTAACCATGGTGATTTTCTGCATTCACGTTTTACAAATTGTCAGGGCCACAGATCTAGGTGTGGAACCCTACCTTCTTAGCACAGTGTATAGTTGTATTATTATCATCTGACATTACAATACTGCTACTGTGTGATTTAATCCATTGTATCATAGACTGTTATCCACTATGAATCCAGCATGAGAGTTTTATATGCTTTAGTCAGACACCGAGAATATATGGTGATATCTGTATATTGTATACAATATGGTGTTGATATCTGTATATTGTATACAATATGGTGTTGATATCTGTATATTGTATACAATATGGTGTTGATATCTGTATATTGTATACAATATGGTGTTGATATCTGTATATTGTATACAATATGGTGTTGATATCTGTATATTGTATACAATATGGTGTTGATATCTGTATATTGTGCACAATATGGTGTTGATATCTGTATATTGTATACAATATGGTGTTGATATCTGTATATTGTATACAATATGGTGTTGATATCTGTATATTGTATACAATATGGTGTTGATATCTGTATATTGTATACAATATGGTGTTGATATCTGTATATTGTATACAATATGGTGTTGATATCTACATAATTATATTAAGTATACTATATAGTGTTAATATCTACATATTGTATACTGTATGGTGTTGATATCTGTATATATTGTATATTACATGGTGTTGATACCTGTATATAGTATAATATGTGTATACTAGGCTATGTTCTATTTTGTGATAAATCTCTGAACATATAATGATATAATAAACTGTGGAAGAAATAATGTGTTAAGATGTTGAATATAGGTCTACTGTATAAATAAGATGATGGTACTGGTATTTATCTGCATTTTGGGTCGGGTCAGTCATACATATTACTGAATCATTTCCTGTACGAAAACAACAGTCTTTTGTATTTAACAGTTTTTTTCTCTCTCTGGTATATAACATTAAATCTAGTCAATCTGCCATTAGCCCATTTATATAATAGAGATATTGTCTGGAGACTAAAGTCTTGAGAATATTGTTTCATGCTAGAGAATTGTTTGTTGTTTTGTTTGGCTGCTAAGAAGGCAGATTGAGCCCATTTCCACACAGCTGTTTTGAATATTTCCATAATATAACCTAATTGTCTTGCTCACTAGGACAGCTAGGGTCAAAATGTAGGGCCAAAACAGGATTGTCATTGAGAATTTTTTGATAGTAGAAGAAGATTAAGGAGCTTATAATTAACACTGCAGTTGTATTTGCCAATGCTGCAAACATCTTGACATGCACACTTTCTTTTTTCAAATTTCTATCATCTGCAAATTCTAACTGGCCTGAAGTAAGCATTTGAACTGGTTAGTTGAGCTAGCAGGCAACACCCATTGTATACCATGCAAAATTCCCATACTTCACCATTAATTTGTACATTTTGTCTTCAGTAAATTGAAAGTACATTGCCCACATTTGTTAGCTTTTGGGCAAGTGCAACACGGTTATCATGGCTCTTCTGTTTCATTAGGTTTAAAAAGACTACTATTGCAAATTATGTGACATAATATCAGGACCTTTGTTCTACCACGATATTAATATCAAACTTCTTTACAGTGAGTATCCAGGCGCGTACCTGCCTATACGCCACATTATTCTTCCAAAAAATAAAAGAAAAAGTACAATAAAAAATAAAATACATGTAGTAATAATAATAATATGTGGTGTAAATTATATAGCGATGGTAAAATGACTTAAATAAGAAATTAAAATCAATCAAATTCTTGACTGTGATGGGATTAAACTAGTTACTTTCAGAACATCTTCTTGAATTCACTTCAATTTAGCCTGGGTACACACCTGGTATCTAGTAACTTGTGAGTGCTTACATTATACTTTTCCTTTCTACTTTTACAAATGAAGTGAAAAAAACCCCCACCCCTCTCCTAAAAGGTATCCATGCACTTTGCATTTCTGTTTAAATTTACGTAACAGTAGAATCAAAATTTATTTTACAAAACATATTGTCTCAGCAAAATTAATAACACATTGTAAATACAATAAAAAAATATTCCATGTCAAAGGTTTATTTATTTTGTGGCAGTAACACGTTGTAGAAAAGTTCTTATACCTATATAATTGCCAGAAACATTTAATTATTAGGTACTTTCTGCTTTAATTAGGCATAAAATAAAAGTGTTTGTTTCCAGTTACATCTTCATTAAATATAGGGTAGGTAGGTAAGGAAATTTTTTTGGGGGGGGGGGGTATTATTCTCGAGAGCCGCTGTTGAGATTGTTTTTGTTCAGAATGGTAAAAAATGAAGACAGTGGATGTACTGTTCCTCAGGCCTAATAAAAAGCCTAGGGTAAGTTAGTTCGGCAGAAATGAACAATTTTTTTACACCTTTTGTATGTGCAACTATAAAGCTAATTAACCTTTTACATGTATTTCTCTCATCATGTACATTACAATATGTACAGCGGAAGCAGAATTATCTGATCTGTTCTCTGTATTTACATACAATGAACTGTCAATACGCAACCACTATTATATCTAACCTCATACCCAATACTTGATGTTGGTCTTTCTGTATGTTGCCCCAAACATTTATTGATTCGTTTTATATGATTTTAAATAAGACGCATGAATTACTGTGCATATCACAATATATTTTGCAAGTCCTCAAAAATACAGGTAAATAAAAACATTCACATACATCAGCTTAACACTTTGGGATACATTATAAATTTCTCGCTTTGTCACAAACATTGTTTTTCTATTCTTGTCAAACCTCACTTGTCTGCTTTTTGTGTCATGTTATATTCTGGTTTATGAATGTTGCCGTGTTATTGTTATGAGCCTTTCCCACTGTGTTGTTCATGGATTTGAAAGGAGAGGGTATGGGCCATGTTGAGCTAGTGTTTATGTTTAATGTACGTGGTTCCGTGCTTTTGTGTGGCTATGCACATGTTTGCGTTAGCGGTTTTGGTTTATGTGTATATATGTGGCCAATGTGGCAAAGGGTATTATTTGAAATGTGACATTTTCTGATTGTCCGCTATGAATAATTTATATTTTGTTGGGATGAATGTACACAATAGACCATAAACAAGGGGTTTCTCAGTATGTGATGTTTTGCCTTGGTGACTCAGGGATCGACAAATCCCCTATTCCGCTCGAAATTATGGGTAGAAATTGACTAAGGACAAGCTGAAATTGCTGTAGAACTAGTTAAAAGTTCTTAGCTGGTTGTCTTGCAGGATGAGTAGCCCGAAGAAAAAATAGTCGAGCCCTGTGACTACCAGTGAGGATTAACTTCTAACCAATGTAACATTAGACTATCTTCAGTAGAACCATTATATTGAACATTGTGATCATCAGAATGACCTACATAACTAATGGTTTCCTTCATAAACCTAACAAAACATTAAATGAATACAAAGACAGATCAAACAAGTATGGATAATTGAGGAAACATGTTACACCAAGCAATACATCATGAGACTTTAATTGGCTTATCTTCAAGTTAAAAGCACATCAATATCACACACTTTGTGACGGAATTAGTTCTTTGGCCTACAAAATGACTGAGTGTTTCAATGGAACCATTTGTTGGCCAGACATGTGATTTGTTAACAAGCAGGGCTCAAAGCTGCCACATTAAGACATCAAGAGCACAATAATGGCAGATTACAAACACAGATCTCATTACTGATTAGCCTGATGCCAAGTTCACAAAAGACATGTTGGCATTCAACAACCTCTGAATCACAATATTATTATCATATCTCAGCTAAGATTACAGTTTTTAAACTTAAAATCTTGCTGATGGTATATAGTCGAGACCTTTTATTGGCAGCTAAGAGTGGTACTAGATCCCTAAAACAGTTAAACAATATGATAAAACATTTATTATTTACAAACCATTGGTGACAAGTTTTTTAGGTTCAAAGCCGCTATTTTTACTAAGTGATGTGATGACCAGTTGATTGGAATACAGAGATTATTTATTTGGCTGGTACAAATGACATGGAGGTGAAGCAGTTATAATCTAGTTTAACCCTTTGTGTCATAAGCATATTTATTCTTCCAAATTCGAAGCTAATATACAAAACATCAATTTATATAAGAAAATTGGGTTATTTCTCTCTGACAGAGTGGACAACATTGTAGCAAAAGAAGCCATTACTCATTACAAGCAGACTTCTTTTGCCACAATGTTTTCAAAAGCCATCTGTTTCAAAAGTGGGGAAATGTATTATGAGGCAAAGGGTTAAAAAAAATTTCAAAAGGAGATTAACATTGGCACACAAATGTCTGCAATTCTTTCTCAACTGTGTATTCTAAAATGTTATCAGGAATTACTTGTTCTTTCAAAACTCCCTTAAGTCAGGCACTCTCTATGCAAGAGGCTTATCTCAGTCATGTTCCACTGTGAACATTTACATGTAAATCACCTCGTGCAAATCACATGCAAGCTGAATATGTGTTTCCTAAACCAGAAAATTGAGTATCATTAAATTTTCTTTACGCAAGAAGCTGTGAATAAAAAACTCAATATTTCAATGTTATAGTTTGGATTGCCCTATGTCAATAGGACAATCAATAGGTTAATAGGACTCATGTGCACTTCTCAACCCTTTATTGACCCAATGCACAATCTGTTCATGGTGATTATTCTGTTTCAAGTTTACTGTTTAATTAATATGCCAACTCAAAAAAGCCAATTAGGCCTGTAGTTGATTTTTTTTCATTAACTGTTCTGATGTTTACTGAGTTTTTCATCTATATGTAAAATAAGTGACAAGCTGCTTTTTTCTGAGGATACATGGCTTATAGTGATATTTTTGCTTGTACACCCAATAATTGAAAGACAATTAGCAAGGATATAAACGAATGCATGCTTTGTACAGTCATACATTTTTGTCATCTGCCTTGGACAGACTCAAGTCATTATAGCGAAGAATTCGATGGGAAATAACAGAAAATTACCTTGGAATACAGTTTTGACATTAAATGCATGGAGTACAAGCTACATTAGACATTCATAAAAAATGAGGATACCTCTAGATCACTAAAAGATCACAGATAATTAGCAAGGTCCATATGGTAAAACAGATCTATTTTTCATGATACGAGAATGCCATTATAGGCATATACATATCATACACGATTTAAACAACATCTGTGACACTATTTTAGCCCACAGGACATAAAATTTGTCCATTGCCTTTGACTAGTATGATCAATAAAGTGATATATCCAGGAATTTTCAAATGGTACAGAGTATAATTTAATATGGTCTATCAACGATCCAGTATACTAGGGTCTAATGTCATACCAACAGCCAGGGTCATTTGGTGATTCTGCAGTTTTAACGGTGGACGAAGACCCCAGGCTACTCCTGATTAGAAACACCGACCTTCCATAAACTAGTTAGAGAGTTTTCTAACATGTGAAATTTTGTCCTAGATGTGATTCGAATTCACAGCAGTTGAGAAGCTAGTGATTACTAATCTGAGGCAAAAACCATATAGATAATCTGAAAAAATTCTGAAAAAGGCTAAGGTTTGACAGAAAAAAGTCGTTTTCGTTTACTTTCGATAATAAGGTCACAAAGTTAAATCGCTAAAATGGAATCGAAACGCAGAAGTCGATGGTAATCATGTCAAAATATGTCAGCCAGGTTAGCAGAAACCAGGAACTTCTTGTTACGCCTTAGAAGTGATGGGCGTTATTTTTAGGTGCAGAAAATCAATTGGCAAATGTTCCCTAACAGATTTATAAGTCAATAATAAAGACCGGTTAGTTCCTGATCTGCATATAAAACATATGTCAATGACTGTTGTATTAAGTGTTCTTTTGCTGTAGTGTTCATACAGTCCAGAGAACCCAAAGTCAAACTACAATGTACTTAATATTGATATAGCAGTCGGTGACTTAATAAAGCCTGCAACACATGAAAATTGCCTTTTTTCTTTATTCAAACTGTAGAAATAAAAATTGGCATACAATTTTGGAAGCTTGTATTGAATTTAATTAAGTTAGCATAAGTCATGAATAAAACTAGAAGTCGCCAAATGGCAACATATCAAGCCCTCAGTGTGACCTTGACATTTGAGATATGGACCTGGGTCTTGCACATGATACACCGTCCAATCATGGTGAACAATTGTGCCAAGTCATTTTTAAATCCATTGATGAATAGGGAAGTTATGGTCCGGACAAAAAGTCACGCACACACAGACGCATATACACAGAACCGCCATTTTCACAACTATGAGCTCACTACAAGCGGGCTCGCCAAAAAATGAATTAGTATACATATTTTCATCATAATCTGTTGTAGATACCTTTATTCCCCAAGATCAAACTTCCTTATCAACAAATAAAACTAGAAATTCTAGCAGTCTTTCATGAATAATTGAAAGCAATTCTGTGGTTTACCTGTAAATGATCAAAGCACTGAAAGCCTTTCTCGAAACCAATGCATGATAAATTATGTGCTTTGTTCAACAAACCTTCCTTCAGTTTCTGAATTGACAGTAAACCTGTAATACCAGTATATTTGATTGTCTGACATAATCTACACAATCTAAGGTAAACAGTCAAGTTCAGACTAGTTTTGTAATATCTCCCTTACGCCATGCTAGCATTATTTTAATCATTGATTACATAATATTGCAATATTTGTTATGGGTAATTACAAAAAATATGAAGCCAAACAATTAATATTAAATAAAAATCATCTTATAAGCCTGACTGATAAAGTTTCCATATCACATTTAGTGTTACCTCAGACCCAAATGATATTAATTGGAAACAGAATCCTTGTTTCTTTAGACTGGTTTCCAATCTGATCATAATTACCTCCGACCCAAGTTACAGTATTTGGAAACATCATCCTAAACAGAATCCTTCTTGTTTCTACTGTGAGACTGGTTTCCAAAATTTTATCAGGACAACAACCGTATTCTAATTAATCTAATTTGACTGTAAACAAACTTAAATTACAATAAGGTGACTACAATTTCCTTAAGACAGTGATTTTTAAGTCAGTAAATACATATTTCTATTCTAATTATTTCAAGTTACAGCTATTTAGCAATAAAAAGCCAGAACTGTTTCAAACAGTGACGATCAATACGTAAATTGTCCCGCTCCAGCAGGTGATATTTTAGATTTCAAATTGTCTCCAGAGGAAATCAGCTTATTTTCTAACATGTCTGTTCCAGCATACAAAAAAACATGTGTAAACATATCAAAATGCTGAAACAAGGAAAATTGACTTAGAAATGCAATTTTAACATTTCAAACATAACATCAGTCCATATTTACATTGAATTAAATAACATCTGTTTTTAATTAGAATTCCCAAGTGGTGAATGAAGTAATGTCTGTTTTTATAGGAATTCCCAATGTGATGTTTGATGTTGGTAAATGGTGAGAGAATGTATAATTTATTTATTACTTATTTCATTAATTATTGTTTTAATCAAATTTTAGTCCATTAATGCTGACTGTTGCCATTGGTAACACACAATAAATATTTCCCAGGATAGCTAACTGGAGAAAAGTGCATCCCAATCCTGCTCGCCAACAGCAAGCATAAGTTTTAAATCTTTTGCTTCCACAGGAAAACTTGCTCAGCCTGAGGATCATTGTGACCTTGACCTTTGACATACTCTAGAGTCAGATTTGTCAGAAATCAAATGTCAAGATTACAGTGACTATAAGACTGATATAATAAAATCTGTTTAGCTCTCTATTCTTATTACTTTTCTACAACACCTTTTTTCACTCGAGTTTCAAACAGGGTCATTTAGTGACTTTCCAGCTTTAACAGTGGAGGAAGAACCCAGTAGAACCACTGCCATTCTGTAACATAGATGGACAGCTTTTCATATGCGAAAATATTTGAAATCACAGCCGTGAGGGACTAGTGATTACAAGTCGAAGACCATATCCACTTGGCCATGGAGGCTCCTTTCTACATCACTGACTTTGCTAGCATTTTTAACATCAGTTGTATCAAATACCTTTTACGCTAACAAGAACATCTTATACTTCTTGCACATATTTTCATGCGCAATCAGGGTTTTTTCCTTCCATAGTAAGGGGCCATTAATAGGAGTCTTTCCCTCAGCAAAATCTTTAAAATCATGCAGATTTCCCCTAAAGTTCAGTTTACATCAAAATATTTCTTCCCCTTCTGGCAAATATACTGTGTTATTTTTCCAAAAATTTAAGAAAAAGTGCCCATTCCTTACCTGTGAAAAAAAACCCTCTATTTACAATGTTTCGAAACAGACTGAGCTGAAAATTTCTTAGTCCAAAACTACAGTTTTAATGGCTCACTTAGTATAATAGTACTTACTATTGGCCTCTTACTCAAATTCTTAATTAGAAATCAGATCTTGGCACAAAATTTACAATAATGTTTTACACATTATGCTATACCAACTTTTAACAATTGAATCAACATCAGATAATGATTAAATATAATACAAAATGTAATGTTACACAGACACAGTAAACATGCACAGACACATTGACATATTGTTCACAAAATAGACTGAATCATTTAGTTAACGCAGGTACTGGGGCTACAGATAAGTTTACATAATTTCCCAAGACAATTTGTTAATTTTTTATACAATTTAATTATCTACTGATTCTCCATAGTAAGACAGAAATCACATCATAGCTTTTGTTCATCTTTAGCCGAGACTGCCCCTAGAGGTTGAGGTACAACATGGCTCGAATATATCCTGAGACGAAATGCAATAAGGACTCCTGGCCAGACGAATGAAAATTCAATTGGGGACCATCAGTTCATGATTTTGAATATAATTCATCTCAACTATTGTTAGATCATGAAAGGTCAGCTGTCAATGATGAAATTGAATAGATAAATCATAATAGCAATATCCTGTAAAAGACCCTAATATGTTATTCAATATAATTCATTATGTGACTGACCAGATCAACATCAGGTAAAAAAAGGGAGCATCAACATCATGGTACAATCAAATATATTTATAATCTTGTTGTTGCAATGTTTCTATAAGTGTGACAAACACCATTCAATTGCAAAGTGGAAATAATTTCACAAAAAAATGTCTTGTGAAACAGTGTTCTGTGTGAGTCACCAAATCAATCTCAGAGAGATTTGTACGTGTGGAGAACTAGGTTGCTAATGGTCCAGGATCATATTGCTTTCACAACCTGAATGACGGAAACAAGATACAATCTCATCAAACTTGTCTTGTACATCAATATTATTACTAAAAATGTTGAAACTTTTTTTAAAAAATAAATACTAAGGGAGATAACTCCAAAAAGTTTATAAAAAAGTTATGTATTTCAGAACATGTAATGGCAAGATGGCATCTAAACGTTCCAGCGGAGGATACTGTCCGATACCATCTGTACCTAGTATACAAGTAGACAATGACACAAGTACAACACAACACGAAGATTCACATAAACACATGCACAGAGGGAAAGGTGAATCATGCGTGTCTGACGTACATGATATATCAGATACTGAGAGCACATGTGCCAACAAGGATCCTGGGTAAGTACACAGGGCTTTCATTTAACCCTTAAAATGTGCCATTTTGACTCTTGAAATTTGTAAAATAAAGCTTCTGACTCTTGAAAAGTTTTACATCAGGGTCAAATTTACTATCAAACTGGTAGGAAATTTTGTTGACTCTTCAGCCAAGGGTCATTTTTGACCCCTACTTTTGACGTCTTTTGATCACCATGGTACACTTTGCATTTATGTTAAACTTGTCATAATTTGTCATCAGTAATATTTACCACTGGGAATTACTATTCCACAGAACATATATGTATGGTAACTCCAGTCCAACTCGACTCCTGTTTATTTTGATCAATGTTATTCAGAAAAAGTTTTTCAGTGTTGCCTCCAATCAATAAATATATACAGTAAAACTTTGTAATTACAAGCATCGATATGATGAGCACCTGACTTACCTGGATAGTTTTTAAAGTCCTGTCAATTTTTGTTCTTATTTGTGTAAATTTTAAACCAACAAACAAATACCTCTATTACGAGTATCACGTTCATTTCGAGCATTTAGTCTGTTCCAATGACTTCTCAAGATAAAGAGGTTTTACTGTTCCTATATTGGCTGGTCCAAGAAACAAAAAATAAAAAAAGCAGTGCCCAAAATCTTCACAGATAATTATACTATTGCTAAAAAGTTTACATTTCGACCAAGGAAAATCATGGTTCATGGATGTAAAACTTCCAACACGATTTTCCAGCATGTCTGTATGAAGAGATAGTACTACAAGCTGAATTGATTTTTTTGATGAAGAAGACTTACAAATTAAAACATAAAACACAATCTTACCAAGTTCTGGCGTACTCTCTGGAAATACTCCCTCAGAAGAAAACCAGTTGGCAGCCACAGTCCATGGTGATTTTGTCAGTTTATAATTCCAGTCTACTCTGTATTTAGTCTTAAGCTCATCAACAACATCTTCCCTGTAGATCTTCATTCCCGTTCTGTGTTGTTGATTCAAGTTATTGTTAGAAGGCACCGATGCTTTCAAAATCCTATTTTTGTCGGCTCTCTGTTGTTTAAGGTGAAATTTTCCAAGTTCATCTTTTTCAAATTCTTGAATACTATACCCACTGATTTCCGGTAGAAGGATTTTGTATCCCACATAAATTATAAGGATCATAATCACAACAACTACCATAAGGTGTCTATGTTTCTTCCTCATTGTACTTGTTTATGTTCCTGCCCAAGAAAGATAACTTAGTTTAGCCTGTAAATAGTATTAGTAGCGGTTACCTCCCTTTATTTGTCAAAGTCAGTCACACTGTTGAATCTTCATCAATATCAGCATTCCTACAAAATCAGTGAAATGAGATATTTATTAAACTGAGATTTAAGGGAAAAATGTTATACAAATGATAAAAAATGATGGTTATTTTTTAAAATTTATACAATGATGTGACATTCAACCCCAATACATTATAAAAAGTCTAAAGCAATGTAAATAACTAGAACTGAACATACAATGGATCAGGGCAAATGTATATTTTCCATTTTCCTTCAAGTAGAAGTAAAGAAGTCTCCCTGGTTAAGTGGTTTTGGTCCCAATGAGCAGTTAAAAAAGGCGCAATAATAAAATGATATCCAATGAATTGTGCACTATAATCCATGTTTTAATCTTTTCTCTCTCTTTAGTGTAGAAGCTGAAGTAGTTTATAAGATTATTCAGTGAAACTTTACTCTGTGAGCTCCTCAATATTAAGACCACCTGATTATAACCACCACTTATTTCCAGACCATATTTTCTCTATAATTCAATTTATCAGCCCAACTCAATAAAACGACCGATTTCCTTGATCTTAATGGTCGTCATAATTAAGTTAATATTGAGGTTTTACCGTAGTAAAAAAATTCCATATGACAAGTAAATCACTGATCATTGACAAGTGGCTATATCGTTCATTCTGCAAAGATACTGATTCTTACGACAGTTTATATTTTAACAATACTGCAATCTGACTGGTTTTCTGTTTATTTAATAATGAATGATGAACTTATCGCTATAGTCCTACTCTAAAATGGTCGTGACCAAGCACCACGTTGTCACAGACCTTAAATTGCTTAAGGCTACAATTAGTGGCAAATCGTAATCATATGAGAGAAAGTTGTTTTTTGTACTTATAAAAGTAGAAGTATGGATCTTTGTACTCTCAATCAGTAACATGAGGCAAACTTGCCGTTGCAAGGAGTTGATCTACATAAAGAAAGTAGGCTGAAAGATACTAACAACAAAATCAGTGATTTTTTTTCTTTGTATGGATCCAGTAAACTGACCCCTAATAATCGAAAAATAAGACATTTTTTCCTGATTCCTGACCTAAAAATTCAAAATTTGGCATCACACTGCGCATTTTTCCCAATTGGACTGGACCTGGACCCTTTCCCAAAATTGCAAATAATCACTGAATAGATGTAGTGAGGACTGTAAACCAGTCCATCATCAATTAATGTTGAATCTGAAATGTCACTTAAGCCATTAGAGCAGGGGTGTAGAAATGAGCTGGAAACCAGAAAAATCAACTTGCTATTTGAGCATTCTTGCTGGATGCTTTTTCCCCACAGGGGGCATTGCCCCTTTGCCTCCTATAGGGGAACCCTCTGACCCTTTTCTACTTTTTGTAGCTTACTGTCAACATGAAAAGATTTCAACATTCCTGTAAAAGATTACTATCATGGAGTTTAAAAAGAAAACAGCCTTTTCAGTCACCTATGTTATTTCAAAATTGTGCAAAAATGTAGGATTTTGACCTCAAAAACAGGAATGCTGGAAATCTAGGGTTAATGGTGATGTACATTATATGTATCTCTCCCTATTGCTGAAACAGCATTAAAATGTATAAGCAAATAATTTTTTGCTTGTTTTAAAAAACGTATTCTGGAGTACTGGTGTTTAAAGAACAGCATCTAATTGCATTAAATTTTTAGACTTGTTAACACGTTTCTGCAGCAGTATTAGTATTCCATCTTCAAATTTTAACAAGCGGACAAAATTATTCAGCAAAATTGCTCTAAAATAAACAAGTTATATTTTCATAATGTTATTTCTCAATAAAATAAAAGATATACCATCAGTATGTTATTCCAGGTCCATTTCATTAAAAAACATATCAGTAAATATATAGCACAGTTAACGCCAGTTATCACCTACATCCAATGTTTGAACAAGATACTGATCTGTCATGTCAACAAAAAGCTTTCATTTAATGCAGCAGCTTGCTGTTTCTGTAGGTTTTGTACCTGCTTCAATCAGCAGGATTTTTTTCGATATTAATAGATTTAATATACTGGCAGTACACATTATTATTAATGAATGCAAGCAACAAAGTCATACATTTTTTTTGTGTGTGGCAAGCCAATACTGAAATGCTATAACAAATGCGTTCATTATGCATATATAATATTATACATGTTGTAAGTATGCAATTCCAAACATGAGGCAATAACATTGTATGTTTGTGCTGAAAATAAAATGCTGAAATAAAGATGGAAAAAAACATTTGACAAAATTGTTAAAAAATTGTTTTACGTCAAGGGAATCTTGAATGAGTCAGTTGCATAGATACAATATATGCAAACCAACAATTTTTCAAGAATGGCCTAAGTACAGCTTTTTTTCATACAAAGCAGTACTGAAATCTATTGATCAGTTAATCAGTATTAATTGATAGATTTAGAACTTGTAGGTCAGCTGATTACAATCATAGCACATAAAGAAATTAATGAATGGTGACAATCTCATTTAATGAGCAATGTCACTAAAACAATTCCATGACAGAAATCAATCAAGTTGGATTTTCTAAGAGAATTTCCAAATGATCACAGAAAAGCTTTCTTTTGGTTTGACATGGTTTAATGTTACAATAACAGTTGATAATTATTTCAATTAAGCTTCATATACCCACTAATTTGATACAGGAACCATTTTTTTATGTCCAACAGCCATGCTAAATTTTTTATGTAAAGTTTATAGCCCAGACTTGTAACTAAGATTGCCATAAATGTAATCTAGTTTTCTACAGTGCAATCCCAGCGGTACTGTATTTAAATATTTAAGAAACTGATTCAACTTAGATACCAACTGGTATATTTGATACAGTGTACATGTCATAGAAAAACTGCCATTCTGGCAAGAAAGTCAGCAGGTGAATAAAATACAGGTTTGCAACTTAGCACAAAATTTGCAGTTCAATCATTAATTGACATTCAAAACATCTAGGGGCCACCATGGTTGAGTGGTTATGGTCTCTGACTAATATTCACTAGCCCCTCACTGCTTTGAGTTTGAACCCCACCCTGGATCAGACAAATTTCACATGTAAGGAAGCTGTCCAGCTAGCTTCCAGAAGATCGGTGGATCTACATGGGTGTATGCATGAGATTTTCATCCACTCTTAGAGCGAGAAAAGTCACTGAATGACCCTTGTTATTAAACCCCAGTGAAAAACAAAACAAAAACCATCAAACTCATATAAGCTTACAGATAATTAAAAGGGCTTACAGTCAAATATTGAAATTGAATAGCTCACAATGAATATTATACATGCTAAGGCAGGCAAAAATGGAATTTCAGGTCTATACTGAGTGATTTAATATATTTTCAACATGTACAGCATCAGTCAATATCATTCAAGGGATGAAATGCATAATCATGAATATTTTTTTCAATATGAAACTTATAAGGCACCATCATTGATTATAATCGGATTATTATTGATAAAAATGAATCTTTGTTGAATTCATACCAAGTTTAATTTTAACTAATTTAACTAAGCTGTTTTCATAAATGAATGCAAAAGCAGAGCTCGACAAATCCACTCGTCTGATTGTGATTACGAGAAGAAATTGCTGTAGAACTAGTAAAAATTCTTAGCTGGTTGTCCTGCATGACAAGTAGCCTGAAAAAAAATTGTTGAGCCCTGTTGGGGAGGAAAACATTCATGTTACTTGTTAGTTCGCCTAGTTTAGTTTGTGTTTTAGCATTGTATAAAACAACATAGAATTACACAATAACATTAATTGGTATATTTCACATTATAGCCCATGAATGTTAGACAGAATATTGATTAATTAGGAAATTAAGAACAGCAACATTATGCCTTACTTACAACTGTTTTTTGCACCGGTGGCAGTATCCGATATTTTCAACATCCGAAATATAGGCAACTTTACACAACAAACACTTAAGTGACAATTAAGCGGAGTAAGTTAGTAAAAACGCGTAAATCAGTTACTACCAATTCGTTGCACATTATACTAAATGTTATGAAATAGACAATCCGATACAACGCAGAAATCTCAGTATTTCTCTGAATTATTTGCGGTATCGTTAATTATACTAGAAGTACGATTTAGATTAAACGAAATATTTATTCTAAATACATGCATGAATTAACTAAAGAGCCTATAAATAAAACATACATTACATTTGTATTACAAGCTTTTAAGTTATCCAAAATTACCTTGAAATCATTTTGAATATTTACACGTTTTATCGGAAATACCTTTATAATATTCCGTTTTACTGTGATTGACTGGTTTACATACAAAGAATCGATCGTAACCCGACTGGCTGCAGAGGCTGGTACTAGTGGAATGATAAACAAATGCACGGAAATGCGAGCGCTCTGTTCTTTAGAGATAGGATGTCACAAGGAGATATTTATTCACAAGTTCCACCCTTACCCCCTAGATTTAGACTTAGGGATTTGATTTTGGGAGACAACGGCGCGTTTGACACGGACAGGTATGAAATAGATTAAAATTCGCGCTAAGATGCAGGTGCTTAGGAAGCGCGAGCTACTCGTGCGATATGTGTAAGATTTTGATTTCAACGATTTTTCTTCTTTTTGTCTTACCAAGAAGTATTTTATCTAACCCGGCGTTCGTATGTGAGTAGATTTTTAAAGTATGTAACATAGTTTTTCATTATTACAGATAGATAAAATCTGTTTTTCACTTTAGAAATCGGATATAGAATATTTTCCCCCCGATGAAACAAGATAAGTGTGCCACTTGATATTTTGTTGAATATGGTGGCTGGAATTTCAAAATGACACTTCAGTTGAATTCTACTGTTAAAGTCTATCAATGTTTCATATATCTTTGAAATGTTTTACTTGAGACTTATGCTATACATGGTATAGATCTTTGATTTTACCTTCTAGATTCCATGGCTAGCTTAATTGCCATTGAAATTAATATCTGCTGACATTGATTTATGTTGACCTGATGTAGTCATTACTTTGTTGTCTTCTGGGAAACTGAATTAAGATGCTTTATCGGTATTATAACTGTTTATGTATTCCTGTTTGTGATCAGATTGAGAATTTGTACCAGCAAGTTCCAGCCTTACGCATTTATCTGAAGTTAAATCTGATAATGTATTATTATGTGTTTGTTACGATATTGTGATGCTCAATATTCTTCTTCTTGCAAAGTAATATTTGAATTGCTTTCTCAATTTGTCTTACTGTTATTAATTTACGAGTGATTTGTTATTCTGAAATATTTCTGTCCTTCTAATACATTGCCCCACTTTATAAGGAGATTTAGTGCCTACCTATATTGATAAAATCTGCTGGATATATAATCTTGAACATTTGTTTCTTGTAAGATTGCTTGTGCTTATTTATTGAATTTGCAGCCATTATCTAGTGATAAGCATATACAGGTTTTCATTTAATTCACATGTGGTCAGTTTCTGAATAGTTACACATCATGATTATCTATAATCCCTTGACAAATATACTGTACACATTTGTGTGTGATTATGCTGTGATGCAATCAATCGTTTTACCCTTAACTAACAACACATCTTGCAGTAACATGATTGGGCCCCTTTTTATCAACAGAGAATATCTTTGCTGGCGCCTACTTTGTGCACCTTTATCTATTGAATATCCAAATGCTTTAACCCATTATCCATTAGGCCTAAACAAAAAATATGGGTCAGTAGGTAGGGTTGTTTTCTTTTACGTTTTTTTACATATATTGGCAACACTGTTGTGAAAATTACAATATAGCACGACGATTTGGATGCCGTAAAAACTTTTGAGTCGGCAGGTAAAAGATAGGTTGGTTGAGTAACCGGAAACAAACCTATTTTTTTAGGCCTTAATATCATATCAGTATTCATGAAAAACAATTAGTCCCAGACCGAGGCTGTAAAAAATCGGTTGGGCAATCATAAATTCATTATTATATTATAAGTCCCACTGGGCTAAGAGTATGGGTGAAGATAGTGATTTAGTTTACTGCTCAGAAGATAAAGAAATCAGCTTACCAGAAACAATTTTTTTTTTTAATTTTAGGCATGAACACTAAACTGTTAAGTATTGGATTATAAAGATAAAACATGAGAATCTTTGATTAAGTTGTTTTCTTATCATTTATTGTTATAAATTAATAAGAAATTTAATAAATTAATTGGCATTAATTTATTCTGATACTGTATCCTTAACTTAATCATTGTTTGTGCTATGATTGGTGATGTGCAATTCATTTTGAAATAAACATACCTTATACTATTAATGTTCATTATCTTGGTTCAGGATCTTTAAGGAATAAAAGATAAGTTCCTGATAAAAAATGCATTTTTTTAATATATGCATGCATCTGTCAGCACATATAATAGATTATAACTGGAACTGTACAGTAAAATTAATTACTATACTTCAGCAATCAGTTTATCTTAGAATGTTACTGCAGTAGTCAATGTCTTGGATATTGTCACATGTATGCAATAAAGTAAAATTGCTAATTTGTTGTGTTTTATCATTCTTGGGTAACTGACAGTCATATTATATTTCCTTTATATAAATTGATGTTTTATATATTAGCACTGAATTTGGAAGAGTCTACAATATATGCTTATGAGGCAAAGTCATGATAGTGCACGATAAACATCGGATCCCTGACCTAGTGTCTCAAGTTTGAATACTGTTCATCAAGATTTCCATGATAACTGTATCAGATGTATCTATTCATTTACCGACAAACATTCTCCCAAAGGTTAATAGTTTTGACAAGAAATTGACTAGAAATGAATACTAACACAGGCTAGTGCTCATTATCAGGTGTATAATAAGGTTAATTATCTACCCCGTTATCGAAATAGTTACTTAGATTGACAAGTTGTACAGTGAATGCTTTGTTGTAAGTTAGATGAGTGGCAGCATTCTCATAAATATCTCTTCATAGTCAGTGGAGTTATTTATGGATAATGTTGGTCCATAATCATTGCAATGGCTAAATGAGGCAAATTATATATATATATATATATATATATACATTGTATCTATAGTAAGTTGTGTCTGTACTTCACGATTACCATCTAAAACAGCACTAAAAGGCTGATGATATAAATAGTAATTATTAGCCGTATATTTTCGCTCCAAAATATCTTGGTTGGTAGGCTAAAAATTGATCTAGTGAAAGATGCGGTACAGTATAATGCTTTAATTGATGGGCAGCATTCATTTTATTTTAATAACTCTTGCGAAATGTTGACCAATAAAAAAATCATATTTATTCTTTTCCAAGTGGGATTGGGACTGTAAACAAAAAATACTTAATTGCGGTCTTCTATTACTGGATTGCCCATGAAGCATCATCACTGTGGACAAAATTACAATTCATTTTGTAATTCTATAGTTTGAATATTTGATAAGTTTGTTTTGATGCAATCATATGATGTAAAATTATTGATTATGTGTGTACTAATGCATCAACAAGATAAGTTTATGATAAATTCATTGTATTTTGATGATATTGTATTTTTATTGATGAAAATCAGTCTGTAAAAGACATTAAAATTTAATGCATAATTAAATGATAAGTCTTGATATAGTATTCTGCTAAATGGCATTGATGAGTGATGGTTGTCTTGCATTGTTATTTAAATAGCATGTTATTGATTTGTAAAAGTTTAGAATAAAAAATGCACTGACAAAAAAGCAAGGCACTGTACACTGGTTACTACAGGGATATTAATGTACTGTGTTTGATTATACTGATTTTTTCTCAGCGTGATCAGTAGCACATAGTAACAGCTAGTGAATTTCTGTGAACCCGATTGATAGTTTCATCAAATTCATATTTCACTGTATCCATAACAATGAAATAAAGAATAGAATGTGGTGGGAAAAATGAGAAATTCACAGCATCCTATTCTTCACTGTATCTATGATCGATATAACTGTACTTAATTTTTATGTGTCATTTTTCAGTTGTGCTGTCTTTGAATGCAAAACCCTGAAATTTATTATTTTGAAATGTTTGACCATTTTTACTCTTACACTTGGAAGATTTCCTCATTCCATCTTTAAGGTGAAGAGAATTTTCCATTTGGGATATAGCTGAGAAAAAACTCAGAGCTTGTTCCATGCTTTTTACAGAAACAGAGTTTTCTATATAGGTGTGTTTATGTACCAAGTATTCCCTAATACATGCTCCAAATGTGGTGAAATTTTATTAAATGTGGGGCATTTAACAGAGGAAATAATTTCATTCAAATTGATTTCCACTCCTAAGTCCCATTCTTGTAGCTAGCAGACAAATTTACTGGTTTACATCTCTGCTGTAACAGATTGAGGATACCTCGTCTCATAAAGACCCCATTGGAGAGACTGTCCTCGTCAACCGAATAGTTTTATAATGTTTTGAAGATGGATGCAATGTTTTGGAAGAGATTTCATGTGAAATAATGTTTAAATAATATTGTTAAGAAAAGTCTCTAGGTAAAATTACGAACAAAAATAGTCCATCCCCTGAGGACCGGATTCCCATTGTTATATCAGTTGATAATGTTTGTCAAATCTGTTTCATCTCATTCATACTTTTCTTCGTATTTGGGCTTTAAATTGTCATATTATTTACTTGTGATGTTTGTTTTGGTGTAGTTGCACCTTAGGCCTAGAAAAAGGTTTGTTTCCAGTTACCCGACCAACCCATCTTTTACCTGCCAACTCATAAGTTTTTATTGCTTCCAAATTTTAGTGCTATATTGTAATTTTCACAACAGTGTTGATGATATAGGTAAAAAAAAACATAAAAGAAAATACATTCCTACCTACAGACCCAAATTTTTTTGGGCATGTAACTGAAAACAAACCTTTTTCTTTGTTTAGGCCTTCCTTATGGATTGCTGAAACATGAATCTAGCTGCATTTGGCAACAAAATATCAATCATTGATTTGGAAAAATGGTATTCAGTTCATTTACCGCAAAACACCATGGATGATGGAAGCTTTTCTTCAGTTGTGAAAGGATTTCTCGAGCGAAAATTTTACCCTTTTGTTTATTCCTGCTATTATTCTGATAAATACTTGAACGCATAATTTCTGATGGTAGATAAAATTCCTGCACTAACTTTACATTGATTATATAGCCATTGGAAGATAGGAGATTGATTTGTGCGAGTAACTCCAGGAAGCTGGATTTGATTCGTTAATTAAAGACATAAGGACATTTCTCGTGACATTGTTAGTATCTGTGGCGATCTTCATTATGGATAAGATTACTTCATTATCATGACCAGTCTAAGAAACAAATGAAACTAAAATGAGAGTGGAACATGTACTTAAGGCTTCCTGAAAGTTTCCAGACCGTCGGACATGTCAGGCAAATTTTGAGCAGGTCCAATAACTTTTCAGCAAGCACCGGACCTGATGTCCGGCAGTCAGGCACAATATACAGCATTTATCACTTATTTATAATACGTTTGGTCAGACAAATTTTCATTTGATCGGACAGAAATTCTAACTTTGCCTGACCAAATTTCAGGCAAGTATTCCAGCAGTTTTGAGAAGCCTGGTACTTTGATTCTTATCGCCTTGCTTCCCGATCCATGTATTGTTGGAGTATCTGTGTAAAGTCATTCAGTGGCAGCAGACTAACAAGACCTCAGGCTTTCTGTGATCCTCTTATGATCAACTTGAGAGACTTAATTGCTTTATGTGGTTGAATTCAGTGTAAAAATATTGATGCAAAATATTGAAAAATCTGTGACTACTGAACTCTGCCCAGACTTAATCAGAAGTGAAAGTCTTGTTTTTAGAATACTTCTCATATGCCAGGATGTATTTTCTATGCTAATGAGAATATGTATGCTAAGGCACTGCAAACTCCAAGAAAATCAGTGCCCTGTCAAATTGCTGCTTTTTTCTAGTTTTAATGAACATTCAGTTTTGTCAAAATCTCCCTTGTAATATGCGTAATAACAAATATATTCTACAACGAAAGGGTAAAATTTTCAGGTTTGTCACTAAAGATATCAGTGATAATCAATTCTTCAATAAAACACACAACAATTAAGGGACAGAATTTCACAAGCTAAATTTACTTAGATTATTCAGAGCATGCTCAGAATACTGTCAGGGTGTGACTGTGCTGTGGACAGATCATGCAAGATAATCTTTTTTTCAGAAATTAGAGAAAATCCTAAGTTTGAATTTTCTGTCCATCCGTGAAATTTCATTTTTTCTTGCTTTTCCAACTTTAAATTGATGTTTGAGCTGATTGCTACCATAAAAATCCATTAAAATTTCCCATGATGCCTTTCATTTACTAATTAAAGATAACCCTTGAAGACAAGAGTGACAAGAGTTGAATAAAATTATGGCTGAATTAATGGTTCAGTTTCTGGCTTCCACAAAATTCAGTTGTGTCAAGGAAATTATACGTAAGTTATTGGATCAATAATTTTGGAACTGTTTTTTGAGTTTTGTTTTCGCCAATCTAGTTTTTACAGTAAGCAGTTTCTCAGAGTGTCCCTGTATGATGCATGCTAAAAATGAGCTTATCTTATATTTCTCACCTTACACACTGCTCAAAACAAGATTGGAAAAGCATCAGCATCAACTCTCATTAACCTAATTCCTAATTGTGTTTTAATAAGTAAATAAGACTTTCTGCTGTTTTATATATATATTCCACTAAGTTGCAGATTTCATGAATAACATTATAACCAGACACGATTATAGTTGTTGAATACTACGATACAGTTGCCATCATAAAAAAAGAATATTATCAATACAAATCTGCAGATCAGAAATTTAAATGAAATTTACTTTGTTACAGATGATTACGTTCATTCATAATGTGCAAAATTAAAAGTAATGAGTGAAACGCAAGCAGTCACTGGCCAGGCTGAAAATAGAGTGAATGGGTCCTCCGTGGTCGAGTGGTTATGGTCTCTGATTTGAGTTCCAATCCCTACCTGGGATCAAATTTCACATGCGAGGAAGCTGTAAAGCTAGCTTATAAAGGATGGTGGTTCTGCCTAGGTGTAGGTCTTCATCCACTGTTAAAGCTGAAAAGTCCCCAAATGACCCTGGCTGTTGATGTGACGTTAAACTCCTGTGAAAATAGAGGGCTTTCAAACAGTGAGTACCAGCTCAATGTTTTAGTAGCTGGAGCATATATTAAACGAATGATGCGAAACATATTACTCCCAACCCAGTCCTGCTTTGAAAATGGATGTTGAGCAAAGTATTTTAGGAGAATATTTTCAAATATTCTCATACTGTTCATAATCCCTACAGGCCAAAGTGATTTTCCTTATTTGATCTGATTCCCACTTGAGACTAATTTCATACTACTGTTTGTTAGACTGTGTGACATAAACGTGGGGAGTTTTCTGTTAAATTTCCTGTAATTCAGAGGATAAGAAGCTGTACAAAATACAAGTTTAAACCAGAAAGTATTAACTTTGATACGTCCATATGTTATACGGAAAATTGATGGGAGAGACAGTAGCTTGTGATTTAGAGTGCTTATACACAATGATGTAACTGAGAAATTTCCTACCAATAATAAATTTGCTATTAGCTTCGTATTGTTGTTTCCTTTTATCTTGGGAAATCTGTGAAAATGGTTTGATAACATTTATACTCTTGTTTGCTGTAATACTGTAAAGAAAAGAAATAGTCTTGTAGGAGGCCACTGATGAATTAAAGATTGTCTCTTTGGAGTTGGTATATTCATCCTGCAATTATTTCTTTAGATTCTATCTTTGGGGTGGAGGTCATATTCAGGTTATACACATATATTTTTGGACATTAGAGATTTGGGCTTTTGTACCATACAACATGAATATATGATCCGGGGAACCGGTTTTGCATTCAGAAAAAGACAATTAAACACTGTTTGTCTTCTTGATCTGGATCTGATACAAGAAACACCAAGTCAGAAACTTGAGCTAATTGACTACGTATGGAAATTAGTCTTTTATTTAGGACATATGATGCCTTGGATAAACAGTGTTTCTTGTTTCCATGGTTACAGAATGTGTCACAGTGCATGTAGAGATTAAGGTTGATGTCTATTATTGATGGTTGCTGCCAGATTTAAGTAATTGTTCCACTTGTTTTTTACCGTCGTTTTGCCACACAAATTTTGGATTAAGCAAGAGTTGGTCTTAAAACTGTTGGTGCATGGTGATATTTAGTTAATAATAGCATCAGTTCAAGACATTCCATTTTTATATTCAAGTGCTTTTTTCTCTATAAGTAAAAAATGGCAAAAACCTCAAATATCAACTACCACAGCATCAATTTATAGCAATTGCATTACACCCTACTTGTGAAGCGTGAAAATGTATGTATTACCATTCACATAATTCTGTATTGAACGTAGTGTTACAATATTGGTTTTATTCTATGCGGCAGTAACCACTGTCTTCTGTATGTTTTTAATACAGGATCACCTTTAACAATACTGCTACTTCTCTATAAAACGGTTTCCTCAGACACCATAGCATGCTGTGCTTTCCAATTTTATTCTGCGATTGTATATATAAAATTTCCTGGTTGACATCGAAGCATCCGTATTGATGTACGCATTCATAGAAGTAGGAAAATACTAGATGTACGAGATGTTTCAGTGTATTAAATGCTGTAATCAAGAAGGCGGTACATTATTGATTATCTCCTTATCCTAATTGTGTAGAAGCTTGTCATTGTATTTATTAGTGATGACAGGTAGTGTATCAATGTCTGTAATTCCTTTCAAAGCTTGTTAGGAAAACCACTATAGGATTTAAATGCTTTATGATTGGTCAATCAAATATTCTTTGGGTTATGATTGGTTGATCTGCTATTAATTGTCTATGGCTATTTTTAGGTATTTTTTTATCTCACGGTAGAATGTTTACTCAAATAGCGATGATTAATAAGTTGAATAATTAATGAATTAAACATCATTGCTCAGCATATCAAAAGTTTAATTGAAGGGCAAATTTATTTAAAACTATTTTCAGTTGATGACCACTGTTGTCTAAATGTGTTGTGATCATTAAATATTTATTAATGCCTTTGTGTCTCTGCAAACATGAATATTGAATTATGCATTGCCGTGCACTGTCATTTATTGGTTTCATAAATGTAATAATGAGTCTCCGATTACTGTGACTCAAATATGAAATCGTCGAAGTGGGAATTATCAGATGTGGACAATTGTGATTCGATTTAGTTGCTATTATGTGTTATATATATAGACACAGCACTAAATTGTTTTGGAACTTCCAGAAAATGTTGTTTTTTTCCTATCAACTTTGATTGTTTTAGTGTACTTTTATGAAACCTTAAAGTATATGTTTGTTAACCCCTATGTGTGAGAGTATATCTGTAAAAAGCTGTATATTTGCATGTTATAAGTTTTCCGGAAATTTCTGGAACCTTCACTTTTTCCGATGTCTTGACCTCACTGGTCTTTATAGTTACCACACCACCAGCTTTTTGAAATTATTCAACTTTCATCCATGTGTATAGCTTTTGTTAATCTGAAGAGGAGGAAGATGAGAAAAATCTGAATGTTTGTGTAATATAGGTTTAACAGATATAGCTGTTGAGTTATATAGTGCATGTAAGCTTGTTTATTGGTCTGTATTACTAAGATTGGAAGTTTTAGGCATAATTCTGTGTTTTGTTGCCTTTACCTAAAAATAATCTCAATATGGTGATTTATGATGCAAATTTCCTTCGAAGGGACCTAGTACCCTTCCCCAACACCATTGAAAGGGGATCATTTAGACAAAACCTGTGGACTTCAACATTTACATTTATGCCGTCTCTTTCCCCAAGACAATGTATTTAGATATCATTCTGTGGTCAGAATTAAGGATGACCATTGCTTGATAAAATTTTAGTTTGCAGCAGAGAAGCCTTGGATTTTCAATAAATTGTTTACTAAAATGCATAGGTTTCACTGTCTAGTTGACTTATATATTATTTTTATCATATATGAGTCTGGTGTTTCATATTACCGATACAATATACCATGGACACTGTTGACAATTATTGGCATGATGCTTGATTGAGATATGAACCCTAGAACTGTACCATGTTGTGGTACCAGACACATTATGGCACATTATACTTGTTCCAGGCTTTGACACGAACCTTGTTGTTTTACCAGACTAGTGGTCTGATGCTTGATCCAGACTCATGAACCACATTGTTATACCACACATGTGACACATGCTTGATACAGAAACATGAACCACACTGTTGTACCAGGCACAAGTGACACATGCTTGATAACAGACACATGAACCACACTGTTGTACCAGACACAAGTGGCACATGCTTGATTCAGAAACATGAACCACACTGTTGTACCAGACACAAGTGGCACATGCTTGATACAGAAACATGAACCACACTGTTGTACCAGACACAAGTGGCACATGCTTGATACAGAAACATGAACAACACTGTTGTACCAGGCACAAGTGGTACATGCCTGATACAGAAACATGAACCACACTGTTGTACCAGACACAAGTGGCACATGCTTGATACAGAAACATGAACAACACTGTTGTACCAGGCACAAGTGGTACATGCTTGATACAGAAACATGAATCACACTGTTGTACCAGACACAAGTGACACATGCATGATACAGAAACATGAACCACACTGTTGTACCAGACACAAGTGGCACATGCTTGATACAGAAACATGAACCATACTGTTGTACCAGACACAAGTGGCACATGCCTGATACAGAAACATGAACCACACTGTTGTACCAGACACAAGTGGTACATGCCTGATACAGAAACATGAACCATACTGTTGTACCAGACACAAGTGGTACATGCCTGATACAGGAACATGAACCACACTGTTGTACCAGACACAAGTGGTACATGCCTGATACAGAAACATGAACCACACTGTTGTACCAGACACAAGTGGTACATGCCTGATATGAAGAACAATATAGACATTCTCATCTCAATGGAAAATGAATGCATCAAAAGCTATAATCCATGCCTGGTTTTTCGAAAAAAAAGAAGAGAACAGCAGTTAAATTTCAAATTTCAACAAAATTCGAAGAATTCATTTGGATTAAAGCCAAATTTCTCGGAGAATTTTATAAATTTTAGAAGCATTATCATAGAATGTATGGCTTTCGGCTTAGTAAAATCTGTTCTTGTCTTGGTTTATACAGTACTTTTAAGAGGAGAAAGTGAAGTTTGAAATGGAATATATCCAAAATAATTAGTGGTTCTCGGGGGAGCAGGTTGTTATATGCACTGAGCTTGTAATATCCTGTCTGAAGACCAAGTTCCTCTTTTTCCTGCATGTTTTGATTGTCTGCTGGCTTTGTATATTTCTGTTGTATATTGTTGATCAGTATCTTTGTAATGGTAGAGCATATGGCATTTGAAACAGATAGTTTTATCTTCAAGGACTTTTGGGTGTTCCTAATAAGCATAAAGTTGGTTACAAACTGCTCAAATGGGGGTCGTTCAATAACTTATAAGCCATTTTGATGTATTCTATGTGATATAATTCTGCTTTTATTGATTATTTTATCTTGGATTAATGTTACATCATGGGAGATTAGTGATAGGATTCATTTGTACTCTAATAAATTAATAGCAGTCAGCTATGATACACCACATGTGACACTATAACGATAGTTTGTGATCGATATGTTATATAGTGTTCATACTAGACTGTGCCTAGACACTATGCTGATGATCATGATTAGTATAGTAATTATTAAAGTGAATATACATATATTCTGCAAACAATGAAAGCACTTTAAACTAACAGTAAAACCTTACTGAACCTTACTTTGATATTAAGATCGCCTCATTATATTGGCCTCTTACTGTTTTTATGTTACATTGTCACTGGGTTTAACGCTATTTTTCAACAATTATTTCGTTATATACAGTGGCTGCTTCACCTAACCAGTTTTCCTGGACTGTTTACTGACCAGTGCTAACATACCCTTCAACAAGGAGCCAGCAACTTCTCCCATATATGGAGCGGAAATCAACATTTTTGTCAAATTTTCATGGGAGGTAATAATCTGGCCCGACCAGGATTTGAGCCCGAATATCCTGATTACAAGTCCAGCTCACTAACCACTAGACCCGAGTCATGGCCATGACACTTATTATCAGATTGGTTTTCTGTTTTTCCTCTGTATTTTAACCTGATATTAAGACCAACCGAATGTTACATCCATGTTTCTTATCCCTTTAATGTATTGATAAATCGAGGAATGCTTGGATATGAGTACTGATGGAAGTCGTTGACTTATGATACTCCTTTTTCAGGGTAAGGGGTTGCGCAGTGGTCTAGTGGTAATGCGCTTGACTATCAATTTAAAGATCATGGGTTTAAATCTCAGCTCTGGCTGGGATGTCTTTCAGGGTCTCTCGATCCATTTAACTCAGCCCAGTACTGTGTTTAGAAAACCACAGGAAATGGGTGAAGTGTGTATTGGTGCTTTACACTGGGTTATTAATTTGATATATTTTAGATTGAATGTTAATTAATATACCTCCATTAACTAGGACGTAGAACTAGAAAAACGTTAGTTTGCAGTTATACATGTAAACTTTTAACAATGGCTGGTAGGTAGGCATTTTTTGTTAACTTTATACTGTACTGTTCCACTTGTACTGAAAATAAAAACCCTGGAATTAAGGACAAACATAATTTCTTTTCATAATTGCTAAAAGGTTTGGGGTCAGGGGATTTTTAATGAGCCTGTTGTAGTAACTGCAAACCGGGATTTTTAAGGGTGGCCTTATTTGATTGTTGTACAAATATACATGTAGCCATGATTTTTAGTGCCTGAGGATAACTAACACGTGCGGCTTATAAATCTTAAGTGTCTAGTACAGCGCTCAGTGACAAAACTCGTAATTTATAGAACATGGTACAGTCATCATTTGATGTGATATTTCGATATTTCAGTATTTCGTAATCAGTTTGCTGGCAAATTGATTTTATCTGTACCATGCCTGTAGTGTCATTTTACTGTTGAGTTGATAATTAATGGCTCGTTGGAGCAATTAAGCATGTCAGTGTGACCTAGCTTAGTTAATATTTGAAATCATCCAGAGTCTACTCACAGGTTGTGCAAACTGTTAACAGTAAATTCTACAATACCTTTTGGTGAAAGTAGGATGGTCACCATCTTTTACTGAGTTATACAAAATATAAAAATACTTTTATAAAAAGTAAAAAACAAAAAAATACTTTTTGCCAGACGAAAATTACCTCAAAATGCTAACCTAATCATTACATTCTACCATGGATGCCACCATTGTGTTTTTAAATAAATTCTAAACTCTACCGAGATGTTAAATATGTAATAATTTATGAATACCATGTAAGCCTTATATGGAGTGAACTTATTTCAAAAGGAATTCATAGAATTATTCCTGATATTGTTGTGTTTTTGACGTGGCATCTAGTTTAGTTTGGTTTGGTTAGCTTTCAACTTGAATCTCTCATTGCACCAACTGCCAGTGTCATTTGGCAACTATTCCAGCTTAAATGGTGGCAGAAGACCATTGGGGTACACATTGGTAGAACCACTGACATTCTGGGCCCAATTGTATAAACATTGGTTAACTTTAACCAAATGGTTAATTTAACCCAAGGTTAAATTTAACCATTTTGGTTTACTAACCATTAAAAAATCATTTAAACATTTAAAAAGGGCTGCCATTTTGGTACTGGTTACCGATTATGTTAAGATTAAACCAAAATCTTATACTTGAGTAAGATTTATTATTTAAAAACAAAATTTGGTTAAATTTGAACAAAATTTTCTACAACAGCTAACCGAACATTTAACCAAAATTTTAACCAAAACTCTGATTTAACCCAATGGTTAAAGTTAACCAATGATTACACAATTGGGTGCTGTAAGCTCACTGGATAGCTTCCTCACATATGAAATTTGGTTCTTGGTGGGATACAAACTGACAGCATTGACGGGGCTAGTGATTACTATCCAAAGACAGTAATCGCTTGAACTCGTAGGCCCCCAGTGTTCTTCATAGCAAATTTTACTTGGACACTGTGACTGTGGCAGTACTGTTTCAAACCCTTAGCTATCAGGTCTTGTGCAGCCTCAGGTATTGCCTTTTGAGCATTAATTTCAGGTGAGTGATCTAGGACTAATGGTTGTGGCTTTCTTGTATTAAATAACCTATTGGTATAAAATATTGAGAACTTCTATCTCAGTGTTGGGAAGATAAGAGATGATGTATGATGTTGATATGTGATGTGTGAGATATCTTGTTATATCTTAAACTAAAGCTGTCTGATTCAGAGCTGTATTCTAGGGTATACCGGTGATTTATCATCCCTATAAACAGTACAGAACCTCAGGTTCCTAAGATTTATAGTGCATCCAACCAAATATATGCAGTGCAATGGAGGGCTGGAAACTGAAAATATAACATTATTAAAGGAAAACCTTGCTTTGAGCTTTATAGGATCTTCCTGGAAATTTATTTAAAATCAATGTTGACAAATTTTTGTCTTATATTCTAGGCTAGAAGGTATTTTGATTGAGGAAAATGATCTAATTGTATGGGGTTAAAGTTTATAGTACTGCTTCAAAAATTTTTCTAATTTTTGTCAATACCTTCTTGGTAAACATGGTTAGTACTTGTTCTTGTACAAGTTACTTCCCTTTGTAGATTTTTTATTGACATGATAAGTCCAGGGAAGTAACTGTGAGTGATTGACCATACTGAAATAATGTCAGATTATATCATATGTTGGTATGCAATTTTTTATTGTGTTACTCTTAAATTTTCTACAAAATTTCTGAAAAATGGATGTTCATGAGAAACTCCTGACATGCAATAGACACTGTAGATTTTTTGTTTTCAAACTAAGGGGAGAAAAATCCTTTTTATGTAAAATTATGTACTACATGTAATGAGGAATTAGAATGTTTTGATGCTTAAGAGACATTGTTAAAGTACTCAGTGTTCTCGTTAAGAATTTGTTGAATAGGCTTAAATAGAAAGGTGACAGGCATCCTAGAGGTACTTCTAAAAAGGATTAGAAAAAGTTAAGAAAAAAATTATACAATATTGCTGGGTATTGCTGAAAACAGAGGGTTTTGGTATTATAATCTTGCGTCCAGTGTATCCTGATATATTACACATCTAACCTTTTAGGTCCATTGCTGATTGAACACTTACTACCATAATAATGTAACTATATTAATGCCATATTATTAGATTATATAGTACTTCATAGGAAGATGTTACAATTATGGGAATTTTCTGTTGGAGAAATTACCACCGGAAATCTTTCTAAAGTGAATGAAGTGTTCTGTATTATGCCCTCATGGGATTACTGTCAGTGACTTGCTCAGTTAAATATAAGCAACTATCTTCAGGTTATAGCCAGAAACTGTGGTTAATAATGCAGAACTTTTCGACTAGGAACTGTGGATCTTTTACTCTGAGTTAGAAAAGTCTGTGCTAATTAATATAAGTGGTACAGACTGATAGAATACATCCTGGTTAAGGAACTAATGAATCATTCCCCTGGTCTCCAGCTGTAAGATTCACTTGGCAAAGATGTTGATCATTCTGTCACCTTGTTCCTCAGACAACAGTTACTGCTGTACTGATACTAGGTAACCTCACTTTGCAGGTTTTAGGATTTATCTGATCATTATATTAACCTGTTGGGAAAGTGGGTTTTAATGGTCTCCCTTACAATCCAAAATAATTATTGGTATATTCGATACGCATATCATTATATTAACATATTACATTAGTGGTGCTTGAATAGTCTCCCTGTTTTGTCCTCTCTTTTTTTTGTATGGGCTTATTCATTGGGTGGTCTTGGTAGACGAGGGGGGGGGTTGTGATGGTAGTATTTTTGGGATAGGGGATTTTTTGTGTGTTTATTTTTCTAGAAAAGGATTTACTTATGTGAGGTGGGGGGGGGGCCTCTGTGGTTAAGTGGTTACGGTCTTTGACTTGTTATCACTGGCCCCTCACCACTGTGAGTTCAAATCCCACCCTGAACCAAATTTCACACGTGAGGAAGCTGTCCAGTTAGCTTATGGAAGGTCAGGTGTAAGCCTGCAGTCTCCCTGCAATATTAAAACTGGAAAGTTGCCATATGACCTTGGCTCTGGATGGGACGTTAAACCCCAGGGGAAAAAAGGTTAAACCCCAGGGGAAAAAAGGGTGTGGAGAACTGAAAATTATTTTATGCAAGTACAATTCAATAAGGTTGGTACTGACCATTATGCATTTCTGTTACTTAGGTGAAATCTTAGGCAGGACATATGTCATTTCAAGAATGTAGATACCCTGGTATATGTATATGCATTAATAGGATATGGAAATATTCTTCGCTTTTTTTCATTTTTTTTTTCATATTTTTTTCCCATGATGTATTATTCAGGCACAAATCTAAAATTATAAGGCATAAATTATCTTGCGATGCTTCCAGAAGCTCAGTTGTTCTTCCTCCACCATAGAAGCTGGTATGTTGCAAAAAAAACCCACGACTGTTGGCACGACATTAAACTCAGTGAATAAGATTATCTCCCTTTGCTGTTGACTGTTGTTCCCATGGAAACAATAATGAAATACTGATATTGCAAACTCATTCATTTTATATGTAATCTCACGAGAGTGTATAATCATATCAGTTGATTTAGTGGTTTTAAAATATTGTGCTAAAGGATAGTTAAATTGCATAAGCCCACACTGTTTCTCATTTGTCAGGATTTTTGTGTCACTATCCTCTCATTTGAATATCAAACCATTATACTCTAGCTTAAATAGTTTTGAAATTGAAAGCATTTTGTCTGTTCTAGAATCATTGTCCCAATAAGCTTTTCAGTATATTATACCTTTGACCATTTACAAATAGTTGTAATGTCAAGATGGTCATGACATTTTTTACAAGAAATATAAATACTTGTATAAATAAAAAATACTCAACATTTTAGACAGATACAACGAACATACATTTGTTATTGCTGAATTGAATCATCATGAAGCTAATTAGTATGCTACCGGGGGAAAGTTACTCTTTTCATGTGGAGGGGTGATTGCGACATTTGCTGGGTATAATTATAAATCTCCATGTTTGGCAACTTCGATCTACACCAGATCCTTTTAACTCTATGAATCTCAGGCATGTACTGTTTGCACAACTGTAGTGGAACAAATTAGACTGTTGGTGGCAGTGTTTGGCCCCATCTTTCTCAGAGAGGATGGCCCATCCAAATTCAATTATGACTTTTATGAAAGTGACCAAATGAAAAGCCGAATATGCAAGGCAAGTAACCCTGTTGCTTAGATAATTTATATTTTCCCAATACTATTCCGCCAGATACCTGATTCGTAAGCTTTGTCAGTTCAAGAGTCTTTTGTGTGACAATAAATCATTGGGAGAAAGATTTAAAGTCTGTGTTTTTAGTGAATGTGTCATCCATTAAACCATTATACCATAATTAATGCATCCACCCATTGGCAAAATAATCGACTGAAATAATATTTGGTATTTGCCTATCTACTCTGTTATGAAATTGTTTAAATCATTTTGCTTTTCCTGTTTCTTTGAAGGTATAATTGTATGTGTCAACTGAATTTCTCTGGATAATTTCTTATAAATGAACTACCAATTATGGGACTGTATTATTAAGAAACGTTACATGGAGTTTATCCATTGAATTAAGGTGATATGTCTACAACAGAACTGTATTGATTCAGATTTAGAAATGAAATGGATTTTCTTTTTCTGTACACATTCTTTTATTCAAGCAATCTAAGCCTGTATTAATACCAGTAATTGCATGTTGTTTAGACCTATACTTCATGTTTTCACCGAAAGGCGCCAGATTGTATAATGTTGTATGGTAATAGTTTTGCTGTGCTTGGAATGGAAATGATACCAACGTTCCCAATGTGTGACTCTGTACTAATATGCAGGAGAAAGCATTTAATACCATGAACATTATCAGTTTAGGTATAAAACAGTGTATACCAGCGTTTTCTGAAAATTGGAATCGTTTTCCAACAGACCATATTTTGACTTCAAAAGCCTACGTATGATAGGTTTAATATACTTGCAACAAGCTATATTTTGACTTCAAAAGCCTACATATGATAGCTTTGATATATTTGCAACAAACCATATTTTGACTTGAAAAGCCTACATATGGCAGGTTTTATATGTTTCTAGTCTGATATGGTATCATAGGCAACAATTAAGTTAGGGCAAAGTCCACAAAGAAAATGGATTGATCCTTTGCTACATTTAATTTAATATAGTTTCATTATAGCTATCTTAGATGTTGGCCTTTTGTTGCAGCCATGAATATTACCACCAAATACTAAATATATCCAACTGGCTTGTGTTCAGACTTAGGTGGAGTGTTGTGCTTATATAAGAATCCAATCTTATTTTTCATGTTAACTTAAGCACTTTGACTCTACTAATATAATATAACATAGCCACGAAATGAAGTCTCTATTGTACAGATTCTGAATTTGTATTGCATTATAAACTTGTCAATAGGATATTGCAAATATTTAAATGTAGGCCTAATTCCGTTTTGGAAGTACAACAATGTAGCTTGAATCATTTGTTGCAATGCATGTTTATTTGTGATATTGTTACATTGTAAGTTCAGAATCAAATTACACTTCCTACATTCAAATACGTATTGAATTTGATCTCCATTATTCTTTCCTGAATAGGAAATAAAAACAGATTCTCGGAAAATGCTTTATACAGAATTTCCACATTGTCACTCAGACTTTATAGATAAAAATGAAACCATCATGGCTCATACTAGCGTTATAAAACACAACAACTTAGAAATATAGAGCTTAACAACAAAAAAAATCTCCACCCCCACCATGGTCCAATTTTGCATCTCTCTCACATCCCTAAAGAACAAACCTCTGTCACCATATTGATTGATATTATTGTTAATTTGTTTTATAATGAGTTAAACTTTGCATTCAATTATATCATTGTAAAATTATCATATATTTACCATAATGTATTCATTTATTTCGCCATACATGGCAGCTTTATGTGAAAATGAAAGAAAAACTGACAGCAATTTCAAGTTTAGTTCTAAAAAGATAAATAAAGATAATTAGGACATTATTTCCCTATGATGTTAGACTGTATGAACCAATATGATCTATTTGTCCCTTAGGAATTTCTGCTATTCTCTTTGTCACTTTTAGCATTATCAATGGATCATAATTATAACAAAACATGTTTATTCTCATCTGACTTAAGTCACCCCCATAGGAAATGTTTTGTCTCTTTAAACAGGTTAGGTTAAACTGCTCATAGATTAGAGGTTTTTCATTGAGGCTTAACGTTTCACTTACAGCCAGGGTCATTTTGCAGTTTTCTAGCTTTAATGGTGGAGGAAGGCTTCAGACATACACCTGGGTCGATCCACCAATATTCTGTAAGCTAATTGGTCAGCTTCCCCCCATATGAAATTTATCTGGGATTCGAACTTACAGCAATAGTCAGCTTGTGATTGCATGTACTAATCAGAGATCATAACCACTCTATCATTGGGAGCCCTGTAAGAACAAGATGGGATGTTTAAGCTAACAAACATTTAATTTGGAATATATATATCATTATTCATGTACTTGTCTATATTTAATTGACCTTATAACAAATAAATGATGATAATTTCCTTATGAATTAGTTGAATTGTTTTGTTTTCTTTGTTGAACTAAGTGTTTCATTACAGTCTATGCAAAACTCTCTATGTTTCTGTCATAATGTACGAATGTAATGAAACAACCAGAATTTCATTACAACCGGTATCTTTACTAATTTGATCGAAGCTCTTATTCACAGACCGTCAAATAACAAATATTGTTACCTATAGTGTAATGTTATTGGCTTATTTAGAAAGCTATTTCCGATAAAGACTTGTGACACAGCCAGAATCAAGGTAGATCTTTCTTCATAGTTATAAGCAACGCTTCTCAGTCCAGCTAGCCCTGCATGTCAACAATATTGAAAAAAGTGCAGCCATCTACTTGTGATGAATGAAGAGCCAGTGTTGGGGAATAATTAATATTGTGTGAGGTGTAAAAGGGAACTGGATAATATTTGGATGTTTGGGATATGTCTTTCTTATGGTTTTACCATCATGGAGGAACTGATCACCATGGTAACGGCAGACATACAGGACACCAGGGTAGAAATTTGAATAATAGCAGTCCTCATATTAGTAGACCAATGAGGGAGAGATCATACCGGCATTTCCCTCACCATCGTAATAGCGGTGTTTTAGGGATCAGTAAAAATATTGATACCCTCCCTCCACCTCCGCAGTAAGTTGATTAATTATGTGTTCCTTCCTGAGTCATTCAATCATTTTCATAGTGATTCATCTAAAGGCTTTTTTTCTAAACATCTAAATGTTTCCTAGCAACATTAGATTTTTGTTTATTTTTCATTAGTGTGATGTTTTTTTTTCATTACATGTTTTGTTTGTGAAACAAACTGTTGTTTTATTTATTTATTGTATTTGTTATTAGGTATTGTTTTGTTAGGTTGTGAAATTTAAGGGACAAAACTTTACGAATTTATTTTCTTTCAAAAATTGAAAAAAAATCTTTCCTTTGATAGATTTTATGCTATGAAAAAAAAATGAAACTAGATCACTTTTTTCAATACTAATTTTGTTTATATAAAACACTAATTTAATCTTCAGATATGTACAATAGTGTCACATTTTTTGTTAGGCAAAGCAACTAATTAAAGTATTTTTTAATTTAATTTATATTTGAATCCCACCCGAGACCAAATTTCACATGCGAGGAAGCTGTCTCTCTTGCTGGCTCCTGGTCAGTCTGGCTCTACCCAAGGTGTTCATCCACTATTTAATCTGAAAAATGACCAAATGAGCGTGGCTGTTGGTGTGATGGGTTTTATGTTATGAATAAAAATAAAACTGGATCACTTTTTTTCAATACTATTTTTGTTTATGTAAAACACTAATTCTAGTAAAAAATATGAATGATACTGGTCATAAACACCTTCTGAAATGAGTATTTAGTTTTGATTATTTCGTGAAAAGGGTCTTGAATGGAGTCCCTTCAGAGATCATGGTATCATGATTATGTTCTTAAAGATTTTTTTCACTTAACATTTCTTAAAACGTACCTGAACTGTTCTTGTAATGTTCAGGGAATTTCATGTTCATTTCGCAGGGTATGCTTATAAAGGTTTGGAATTACTTTTGTTTATAAGTAAAATGATTGATCTTATATGATTAACCCATTGCCTCATAATACAACATTTCCCCCCCCGCATCTGAAGCAGACGACTTTTCAAAACATTGTGGCAAAAGAAACCATTGCTTGTAATGAATCATGATTTTTTTGCCACAATGTTTTCCACTCTGTCAGAGAAAAATAACCCATTTTTTGTTAAATAAATTGATGTTTGTATATTAGTTTTGAATTTGGAAGAGTCCAAAATATGCAGTTTTGTCAAGCGAATCTTCAACAAAACTATGTGCATCACCCATAGGTCTTTGGGTCTTATTAGCCTATATCTAAGCGGGTGAACTTGCAAGGCAGCCAAGTAAATGTTACATTCTCATTTATAAGCCATCTCATGCTTTACATACTTGTTGTAATTGTACACAGTAATAAACACAGTCCATAAATTCCCTTTCGATTAAGAGTTTTAATGTAAAACAATAATTTAAATAAAACAATAATAATTTTTAAAATAAAAAGTGGTCTTCATCATACAAAACTCAACGTAAACATTCAGTGCAAAAGGATGAATAAGTGATATGTAACTACAATGTATGTAATATTTTCGCTTCTGCATCACCTGTTGTACAACATGGTAGCATATATTATATGCTGTTGAAATATGATACAGTTTCTAATCATCTACAAGTGTAGTTCATGCTGGTAGGTTGATTGACACCCATGTGTAACAAAGTCAATAATTTTGTGTCCAATCTGTCATGAAGGTTTCAATGTTATTTGGTATAATTATTTTTTTACTTATAAACTTAATTATTTCTAATTATTTTTTGTTTCTGGCAGTGGCATGGATTCAGATTTCAGCTATTTAGGATTGTTTTCTCTTTTCAGACACCAATCCTTTCAACGTTTTCTTCATGCTTTTTTTGGTCAAGGGAGCAGGTTACTAGAATAAACCTATTAAAAAGTTGTTTTCTTACAATAATTAATAACAAAAAATGTCTATTTTGATTTTATTTATGATATAAAAGACTTGAGGAAATAACGAAAATGGATTGTTTTACTTCGATATTTCTCCTGGGTTTAATTTGGATTCCCGTTGATTTGAGGCAGTTTGTGGGATTTTGTCCTTTGGTCGAATTTAAATTGATAGTTTTAGAATATTATTCAAGTTTGTCTGAAGTATGCTGCAGAAATTCGTCTGTTGCTCGTATTTATTATATTGTGTTTGTTTGATATCATACTGAAACCTAGTTGTGAATATTTTCCCTGTTTGACATTTTTGCTTTTTTTTGCATAGAATTTGAATTTGGTATCTGTTTACAAAGGATCGATCAATAGTCTTAATGCAGATTGACTTTTGATGGATTGTAACTGTTACATAACAAACCATGATGTGTCGTGATTATTTAATTGTAAAATCGAATGTATTAAATTTTAGTATACTTATCATATTTTGAGGGCAACACATCGTTTTGGCATTTAAGTGCATTTAGTAATATATTTGCGGACACTTAATCATAGTACTTGGTAAGTAGAAAACTGCCATGAAATGGTTGAGTCATCAGGGTACCATGGATCTAAATTACACATGAATAAACATGTGAATTTGATCATTTTGCAGTAAAATGCACTCAAATGCAATGCAAACTTTGTCAACTTACAATCCGTTGAGGCAACATTAATGAATTGTGAAAAAAAGGATTGCTTCTGTAATTTGACTATGTTCAAATTATGACTGCAAAAAAGCTAAAGAAGTATTTTCTCTGGTAAATACTCATAATGAGGGTTGATTATACGTAATTTTGTCATTTTTCATGTTGTTATATTTTGATGGAACTATCAAATATTCATGTGTTCACCTGTCATTCTGCTGACACTGTAGTTTATTTAGACTCTTCACTGGTTTCAATTGCCCACTCTCCAGTCATTTCCCTGACTCTTCAGAGTGGAGGTAATTACTGTGGGATCTCTTTGGAGACTAAAATACTGATGATTAAATTTTAAGCCAAGACTGATTTTGGTTTCTTCTTGTTGCAGAGTCCGTGTGGAATTCTTCACAAATGAAAAATCATTCAAAGAAAGACTTCAGTTGTATTTTATCAAGAATCAAAGATCAAGTAAGTATTTATGAGGCATGATTTCTGCCATGTATGAGATAAAAATCCTGCTATATCAGCCATTTATTATTTCATTAATAATTATTCTGGCATTTTTGTACTAATGTATTAATGAAGTCAACTGACTACATTGTCCTGTTTAGCATCACCATATTCAGATCTCTTAATATTCATCTCTTGTTGCTAAAACCAAAACATCCACCCAAAAATAGGTTGGCATAAGTTTAGAGATATAGCTTATATGAATGTGAAAATATTGGCACAAAAAAATAACCAGGACTGAAGAATTTAAGCTCAGAAAAAAATTGGGGTGGTCTGGTTTGTAGAAACCAGGATCTTTTTATTTATACCTAATTTGTGAAAATTTTGCTTTATTATTTTGTTGCTTAGCACTTGGTGATTGTGAAAAACTTGAACAGGTTTACTAATTTTTTTATGCTAAATACTCGACAAATTTGGCTCTAAGTTTTTTTATGCTAAATGTTTGGTAAAATTGACCCCAAGTTTTTTATGCTAAATATTTGGCAAAATTAGCCCCAAGTTTTTTAGGCTTAATGTATAGCCCCATTTGTCTGAAAAAGTGTGTTTTCTTTCCCTTTTTTCTGTGGATAATTCCCCTTCATAGCTTTGAATAAACTCATTACAATGACTATGTTATTAAATGGATCATTGACAAACCCAACTTCATTTACTAAATAACCTCAGAAATTACTCATAAAAACAGGGACTTTGCCTTTTGAATTTAAATTTTATTCTTGTCATGTATGTGTGGTGATATATAAGTGATGAAAAAGGAGAAGAAGAAACTCTTTTAGTTTTAATCTTTACAAAAATTTCCCTTTAAATCGATTTACCGATGTATTGTATTAATTTTTCCCCATAAAAAGACACTGACCTCCTTTCCCCCAGAAATGGAAAAAGTGACGTTATTTTCTTTTCAACCCTGGTATATCTCAACCATTTATTATTACATTAATGCCCCATAATGACAATATCACTGAAATTGATTTTTCCATTATCTCGATATAACAATGTTCCACTGATTTAGGTCTTTTCTTGACTGTATTTTCATTTTCATATGAGCTACATCTCTGAACTTGAAGAAAAAACTTATATAAAAAAACATTTTGCTGACCTGCTGACCCTAAATTTTGGG
Source organism: Lutraria rhynchaena (assembly GCA_008271625.1). Taxonomy (NCBI): domain Eukaryota; kingdom Metazoa; phylum Mollusca; class Bivalvia; order Venerida; family Mactridae; genus Lutraria; species Lutraria rhynchaena. The sequence goes on along the minus strand of VIBL01000001.1, from coordinate 8,483,435 downwards.
GGGGGGGTGTTAGTTGAAATATGATAAAACTTTTTACATTATCTTTGTATTAAATCATGACTTATGTATTATATGAGCCATTTTTTTTAAACATTCGTCTTTCTTCTTTTTTGCACTCATATATATGAAGTCACATGACCAAAAAGGTATTGTATTTAAACATAATGTTTGTAACGAGATACTATATCATATATATGTTACGACATGAAATCATGCTCTGTTCTGTTCTATGTAATCATGAAAATTTGTCATTTCAGGTCTACGTATTCGAATCTTCAACCTTGCTATAAAGTTGTTGACATGTATATTATACACCGTGAGAGTGTTGACAGAAGTGGTGCCTCCTAATTGGTAAGATTGTTTATAAAAATCTTGTGTCACCCTTCCAGTGGCAACAAAACAATATTACGTTCAAGGAGAGCATAAGATTATAATGTTTGCTTGGTCCATACCCTTGCCTCCTCTTACTTGCTCACAGGATGGGCTTCAAAACTACCAAAGAATTGACTTCCTACTTTTTCATTTGTCAATTATTAATAGTATTTCAGTAAAGTCAGACATTGGGGCCTCCATAGTCAAGTGGTTATGGTCTGTGACTAGTAATCACTAGCCCTAACTGCTGTGAGTTTGAATCCCATCCAGGACCAAATTTCACATGCGTGGAAGCTGGTGCTGCTAGCTTACAGAAGATGGTAAGGTTCTACCCAAGCGTACGCCTGTGATCTTCCTCTCCTTTGAAACTGTAAAGGCACTGAATGACCTTGGCTGTTGGTGCAATGTTAAACCTCAGTGAAAAAAGTAAGGCCATGCAGTTTGCTCCCTGGTTTAGCCGGAAAAGAAAAGTTGTGTTTCCAGTTACCTAACTGACAGTATTTTTGGTGCAAACCCAAAAGTTTCCTATATTAAAGCCAAAGTGTGAAAATATTTTGGAATGAAATGTACCTAAAGAAAGTATGGAAGATATTTCACAAAATAATTTGCGAAGCTTTAAGAAATACCTACACTATGTTTTGGTCAGGTAACTGTAAGCATGACTATATTTTTTTCCTAATGTCACCATCATGTTCTTACCTTGCTCATTGATTTCAAATCATACCTTACATGAGATGGTTCTAACCTCTACACTATTGATCAAATTACGTGGATTCTTTGAGTTGTGCTTATCAGAAAAGTGTAGAGTTGAATGTTTTATTATTACAATACTAGAAAATCACCAGAATATGAAACTCTTGAAAATTATGTAATAACAGAAATAAAGTGGCGAGAATTTCCATGCTTGCTTGTATATGTGAAGCTTGTTAATTCAGTGTAGATAATAGATTGAATAATGCGGTTAGTTTTCAGCCAATGTAGCTCCTTTAATAGACAAGAACAAATCAGTTAACTACCACAGTATTCAAAACATCCTGAATATATTCTAACTCCTGTCATTCATGCCAGTTTTAGTCTAGAAAAAAAAATGTCATTTTAAGGTTACTTAACCCAAAAATTGTTTAGGTAAATTGCAAAAATTTCTTTCATAATGTTTTGATGGAACAATCTTTCATACTTTAAAGGTATGACATGTCCCAACTAGTTTTGTACTTTAGATTTTGATGTAAGAAACATTGGGGTTGACACCAAGCAGGGCCATAAACACTAGTTATTTTTTTTCTTGCTTTATGAAGCCAATTTAATAAAAAATATGTGTACAGAATGTACTGTGTCCAATTATTCTGAATTATTGGGTGTGATATTAGTATGAAAGAGGTTGTACATCATTAGGTGAACGGATAGATATATAGACAGTGAATAATTTGTTATTAATACCACCACAACAGTCAGAATACGTGTATTGAAACTATTCATTTATTTTAATAATCAGACATTATTGTCTGTAGGGTTCATTTATACGTCAATGGATTATACCAATTATGGCATTATGTAACTGGTTAGGTGGGAAGTTTAACACAGTTGGGAGTTTGTGTCTATCGGGTTATTCAATTGGGAGTTTGTGTCTGTCAGGTTATTCAGTTGGGAGTTAGTGTCTATCGGTTTGGAATTTTCCATGTGATATTGAATAGCAAGGACAAATTTTGACCAGATTGGTTTGTTTTTTATGTGGCTTTATGTGTCTCATTAATGCTGTTTTTCAACAATTTTTTAGTTACATACGGCAACTGGTTCACCTGACCAGTTTTCCTGAACTGTATACTAACCAGTACTAACATACCCTTCCACAAGGAGCCGGCAACTTCTCCACATATGGAGGGAAATCGACATTTTTGTCAAATTTTCACAGAAGGGTATGACGTGCGGCGACCAGGATTCGAACACGGATCTCCGGGTTACAAGTTAGCGCACTAACCGCTGGACCACAGCCACATCTAAATTTGACCAGAGTTATTAATCATATTGTTCTATGAAATACAGATATTGCAGGTGATCCATATCTCATTTGGTGCCCTTGGCTGTACCTTGTAAGCTGAAATTGAACTACTTAGAATTTCCTGAAGGTAAAACGGACATATATGGCAGGCCTTTATGATAGAAATGCATGTCAAATTTGATGTATACTATGTACTGTGGAAAACATAAGATTACACTGCTTGAAGGATAATTCTGCTATGAAAATGCTTGACAGTCTTTGACATGGTTGTAAATTTGGCATCCACGTCACAAATGTAAGATGTGAATGAATATCACAAAGCCACTGAGTACATCTGAGGTTAGTTGGAGGTATGGAATCAGATGAGGTGTGCAGAATGAACTCTCTCTGTTATACTATCATTATATTACATCACATTTGCTTCACTCAGTATCCAGTAGATCTTTTCAAAAACATACTAAAGATCTTAACAACAAATGTGGCAGCCATGTTTGTTTACACTAGTTCCGCTATTGAGAATAATATTTACGTGATTATTTGCACTTAAGCGCAGTATGTCACACCTTAGAGTGTGCTGCAGTTGCTATAAAGTTATTACAGTCTGCACTTAATATTTTTCTTTACCCTCATTATACTGCATTTCTCTGCATCTGAAGCAGATGACTAATGAAAACATTGTGGCAAAAGAAGCCATTGCTTGTAATGGGCAATCAGCTTTTTTTGCCACAATAAATATTTTTGTGAAATGTTGCTATGGAAACAGTTCTAAACTATATAATTGAACATATAATTGACAAGACATTATTTTAGTAGTAAATATGTGGAACTATTTGTATGATATCTTCCCGAGACCAGAAACACCGAAAAATCAAGAGTTCCATAAAATTACCAAAAATACTCCCTGATAAATGCTCCTCATCCAATTAACCTTCGACCTGAAGTTTTGGAAAAATGATAAATCATTGCTTGCCATTAATGCTTTAATAATTTTTGATGTATTAAATTCATAAGATAAATTGGGTGGATGCATAATGTTAAACAGCAGAGACACGATAAATATGAATATCAATCGAAGAAGCTTAGAAGCTAATAGCATGACACCGTATCAAAATGGTGAAAGATTATTTAGAAAATTATCTGGAAAATGTGGTTATTTGGAAAATGTGATTATCTGGAAAATGTGGTTATTTGGAAAATGTGATTATCTGGAAAATGTGGTTATTTGGAAAATGTGATTATCTGGAAAATGTGGTTATTTGGAAAATGTGATTATCTGGAAAATGTGGTTATTTGGAAAATGTGATTATCTGGAAAATGTGGTTATTTGGAAAATGGGATTATTTGGTCCTCTGAGCATTCAAATAGTAGCAAGTTGACTATGCACGGATTTTGAGGCATTAAGCTGCAGTCAGTAAGTTTAATAAACTGTTTGTTTGTAAGTTTTTGTGCTTGTCATCTTAAATCTTAAGTAGTAGACATCGGTCACGGTTGAGATTGTGGTTTTAACAATTATGTTGTCTTTGTTGGTATGGATGAAGACAATATCGCAAAATTTATTTGTCTACAAGTGGGAAATGATTGTTGACAGAAAAATTTGACATTATTTAAAAAAGTTATTGTTCTTCGTGTTAAGCAAGCAGAATTCTGAGATGGCTAGACACAGAATTATCTGATTCTTTAGTAAATACTGATGTATTACAGCGCTGATGACATTGTATAAAAAATTTTCATTAGGGATTTCTTCTGATAGACAATATATTAGAGTTTTAGGTTTTTTATTGTTTTTTACTGTCAACAATTTTCTGTTTAGGTTCTGGATTTGAAGTGAGATTTACTGTGTTGTTTGCTGGAAGTCTCGCTTGATTTATGCTTCATGAATTCCTTCATTTGTTTACCAAGCCTTTAATTATTTCTTCTGTAATACAAAGAATACGATCAGTTACTAGTTTTAAAAATAAATAGTAGCCAATAATTATGATATATATTTTTTTTATCGTAGGTTTGTTCTTGATAAAAACTATGAGTATATTAACCCTAAGGTTGGGGACTAACTGTAGTTTCAGTTTTTTTAATTAGTCTCAATTTTTGCGGTTATTACTAAGACTATTTCATGGGGATGTAAATTTTTGGGTTTTGATTTTCTCTTTTATGAAAAAATTTGCATTATCGTTTTATGGTTTTTGGAAACTTTTGGACGGTTTACTCATATCTTGGCATTTATATTGGTAGGGATCTGATTTCCTGGATAAGTGGACCCACGAAATCCATGAAATTAAAATCGCTAGTGTAAAAAAATGAAACTGCAGTACTGTTCATTTAGAGTTGTTTTATTTAACAATACTTCTAAGAACAAAGTCATCAAACCTTTTTTTTTATCCTTTGAATATGGTAACACTTACCTCAATTAAGTTTTCCTGAAGTGAGTTTTATGAAATACCTTACAAAATTTAATTGATTCTAATTGTGGCATAAGTGAACCTAAAATAATGTAATGTGCCAAGACGTTTTGGCATAAAGTCATTTCTATTTGCATTCTGAGGCATGATTCTAATTGAATCAATTAAGCATCAGGCTACCCTCAAAAATGTTGGTCTGTTGGTAAGCAACCCAATATTTTAAGTAGGTTGGCCTTTTTTACTATTATGATTATAATTATGAAAACAAAAAACTGTAATAAAGATTGAAAAAAATTGTCAAATTACTAAAAGCATTTTTTGGGACAGGAGAATTTTTTAGTTGGTTGCGTAACTGCAAACCAGCTATTTTATTTAAAGTGGCCTGATTTGACATATTAAGGAGAATAGTAAGCTTAAACCTACGTTCCTTCCACCTTAAGTCTTTGTTATTGTACTTTGTTTAAATATTTATACCTGTTTCTTTTTTGGTTTCAGCAATGAACTGGCTGATAGAATTGTTGATAATGAAAATGCTACCACAGACTGCTGGAAGACGATGGACAAAGATGAATTCCAGGACAGTCCTGTCATTTACTGGTAAATATTGTACACAAACTGAAATCTTTTCATGTAGCCTGTAAGCTACTAAAAGTAGAAGGGAGGTCAGAGGGTTCTGCCAACGTAGGTAGGGCAAGAGGAGAACCCCCCCCCTGTTGGGAAAAAGTAGCCAGCGACAATGCTAAAATAGCTGGATGTTTTCCGGCTTCTTGCTCATTTCTATACCACAGAAACTGTGTATTGACTTTAAATGATATTCTGGTGTCATGAATTTAATTTTCATGGAACATTTAATTTTGTGGATTTCATGGTATCAAGGGTTTTCATGGAACATTTAATTTTTTGGATTTCATGGTATCGAGAGTTTTCATGGAATATTTAATTTCAAAGATTTCATGGTATAACGAATTTTCATGGAATATTTGTGGATGGGCTAAACCACTAAATCAAGAACAAAGAATTCTGATGTTCGTAAAATCATGTACGAAGTATCTGAAAATGCAACTATCCAAAATTTGAAAATCCATGAATTTACGTACCCACAAGATTACTAAATAAGGCAAATTCACGAAATTTGGTACCATCAAAATTAAATGCAATTAAGCGTATCTTTCATGCTTCTGTGGCACAATTCCCAAATATTTTTGTAATAACACAATTGGTTGCACTTTTTTTTTATTCTGAAGTTGGGAACTTTAGGGTCAGCACAAAAGAATAGTGTCAGAAACATAATTTTTTTTTCTGGCCTCACAGATATGTCTGTATTCATGAACGAATATTCTTAAGCAGTTATAAAATTGTCTGTATAAGCATGTGGGAAATAATGATAAAATAATAATTTGTTGTTCAGCTAGCTTACGAAAGGTTGGCGGTTCTACCATGAGGTAAGCCTGTAGTCTTCCTCCAATGTCAAAGCTGAAAAGTTGCCAAATGACCCTGGCTGTTGTTGCAATGTTACACTGCGGTGAAGAAAAAGTAATAATTTGTGTACTATTACTTGATGTTTGAAGTATTTTAACTGATTCGGTTTCTACGGTCTTCACTTATTTATTGGTGTATTTTTCATCAGTAAGTGATGGTTTGTTACTGTACTTTCTTTACGGTTCTTCACCATGCTTATTGATTTCTCTCTGACTATCGCGTCTAAACAGAAGTTTTTATTAATGTCCTGTAGTCTTAAAAGACAATCTCGGATGAAAACTACGTGAGAAATTCTAAATCATTACGAAAGTGATTAATGTTGACTAAGTTTACGCAATGACCTCACTGAAGTACTTCTGTGGGGATGTAAATGTCTTTCTCAGCATGTAGAATGTCATTTAGACAAATTTTGGTTTATTCAAAATATCAATACAATATAATCTTTGTATAAAGTTCGTCTTTACGACCAAATATTGACTGTAATTCAGGAAATTTTTATAATCGTTGCAAAAATATATTGTTATAATTACCAGGTGGTTGTAATATTGAGGTGGCCACTAGATGAGGTCTTACCGTATGTTGTGAAAGCAAAATTGAAGAGTAGTTAATAAAGCTTGTTAAGAAGTAAAGATGAATTGTATAACACAGTGTTTCTGTATTTTCTACGTAGCCTTAAAAACCAAAACACCTCTTTGTACTGAAAATGCTTGATAAATGTTTTTTTGTGATTCTTACATTGAATGAGTTAAATTTCACCTGGCTGACTAGTTTTTTCTAGTGGAAATTCTATCATTGTTATTGAATAAATTCAGTTTCCATGACTTTTTATTGAAATGAATATTTTATGGTGTGTCTATTTTGGTTTTCATTACAATGTCTCTCTCGTTGCTATCTTTGTTTGTAACCAGAATATTATATCATAGATGTATTATCTGTCTGTATCTAATTAGAATTAATGGGGATACATATGTATGTATGTCTTGCTGAGTGAAAACATGGTTTTGACTAGTTTTTATTGAAAAAAAACTGGGGTACATATTTTTTTCTTGCCCTCCAGGGTGGTGAAATTATTACCCTAAAAGTAAATTTCTTCCCAAGTATATCATGGTGCTTTTTTCATAGACATTGCTTAAGTGTATTTTTTGTGTTTGGAGTTTAAATTTGTATCAACAACCAGGGTTATTTAGCAACTTTTCCAGTTTGATAAATCATGTTATCAAAAAGAGGCTATTAGCTGGATATCTGAATTTAAAAATTGATGTCTCAGATGTGTCTAAAAATTTTTTCTGTATTTTTTTTAAATTTTTAATTCGAAAAAAAATTGTTACCTCCCCTTCTTACATGGCCATCAGTTATTAATGGTCATGGGTAAAAAACATACTAGGTGTCATATAAATGTGTTGCATTTAAGTTCATTCAATTATGTAAACAGTTATGACTTGATATCTGTTTGTATTTTATTCGAAGTTCTGGGTTCAAGGTTTTAGAACTTGAATTTTTTAACATCTTTTTTTTTTCAAGTTATTTTTTTCTCTGAAGTTTAACATTACACCAACAGCCAGTGTAAGTTTCAGTTTTAACAGTGAAGGATTACCCCGGGAAGACTTTAGAAGAACTACCCACCTTCCATAAGCTAACTGGACGGCTTCCTCGCATGTGAAATCTGGTTCTGGGTGGGATTCGAACTCACAGTGGTGAGGGGCTCTGGTGATTACAAGTTAGTGACCATAACTACTCCACCACAGAGGTCCCTTTTTTTCAAGTTATTTTGATGCATTTATATTACTGCTGAAAAAGTATGTTGTATCAAAATATCTTCTTACAAATATGTCTTACATGATTATTGGCCAGATATAAGTTGAGAATGAGATCGAGATTTGAGCTGTGAGATCGATCTCAAGATTTATAACCTTGGATCTTGATTTATGATCTGATTATTTCAGGGAACGTATATTTTGGGTGGACAGAGGGGATTACCTGTTATTTGTACAGGTTACCGTGGCAATCATCAGTCTTGCTGAAACCATATTGGTTCAGTATCTTAGCTACAAAGTAAGTCTCATCTTTCTGGATTTTCTCACATGTCCAATACTGTCAAACCTGTTACAGTGTTTGAACTATTTTTTAAAGCACTAGCCCAAAGTAGGAGTTTTCTATTGAAAATGAGCAATTGACCTCTTTAAATACACTTTTTTGAGACAGTTCACTGGATTGAATAGGAAACTAGTAGTCATAAGATTTTGGCCAGTGGGTTAGTGCTAAGTCTGCTGCAACAAAGACTACTTGTGAACAGAGGTTAGTCCTCCTTGTTGTATAGACCATTGGTGTCATTTTTAATGTAAATGTTTACTCAACATTTTAACCCTTTGCTTCATAAGCATACTTTGGACTCTTTTAAATTCATAGCAAATATACAGGACATCAATTTATTCAAGAAAATTTGGTTATTTCTCTCTGACACAGAGGGAAACAGTGTGGCAAAAGAAGCTATTACTCATTAGAAGCAATGGCTTCTTTTGCCACAATGTTTTCAAAAGTCATCTGCTTCGGATGAGGGGAAATGCAGCAATATGAGGCAAAGGGTTAAGGTCTGAAAGAAATAATTTCATTGTTCGTCATATAACGCAGTACATGTATTCAATTTTCAGTCCACTGAATAAGACTTCGTTGTTTTTGACTCTAGAAGATTTCATTATATCAGATTTGAATAATTATTATATTTCTTACTTTGTTATTTCAGGGGAATATTTTACAACAGATTCTTACTGTTGAGTTTATACTGGAAATTTGTCTCACTATTCCATTTATTGTTACGGTATGTATTTTTTATTGCATTAACAAGGGAAGTAACTCATTTTGTCTTTTTTGTGATCTGTAAATAGATTGGATACAAAATGGTCTTAGTGTTTTAATTGATATAATAATGGTAATTACTGATTTATTTCACTGTTGATTATCTGTAATTGTTCCTAACCCATTGTTAACTTATTGATAAGGTCATAATTATGGATTTTAACATCTGATGAGTTGTGGCCCTTTAGTTATCAAATAATAAACTGTGTATCCTTTTGAATACATCTCCTGAATTTGATTATTTTTGTGAGAAAAGAGAATAAAGAAGCAACAGTACACAAAATCTGAAATGAGTTTGATTCTGATTGTATAAAAATCATTGATTTGATGTAATCTCATTTTCTGTAGAATGAACCTTGGGGTATCTGATGATCCCTGATGTTGTGAATTGGGGATAATTATGTTGATTTGTGATGTCTGTCCATTCCTTTATCTGTCTTTTGATTTTCCTGTCCGTACTTACCTTGTCACAATATGTTAAATCTACTTTATCTGAAGAGTCAGTATGTAATGCTTGCTCATGAATATTCATTTTGTGTGATAATGATACTGAATTCTGTCTATGAAGCAGTTTTGCTCAGACTGTCCACCAAATGGTTTATCAGTTTGCTGTTAGTTTATGTTCCAGCTTGAGTTTCCATTAGGAAAATAAGCAGAGTTTGGATTTAGTTCCATCTTAATGCCTTATGATTAGACTGACTTATTTAATGGTCTTTGTAATCAGGATATTTTGTCTGGGAAATTGGTCTTAATTGATGAATAATGATTTCTTTTAAAACGATAAACCATCAATTATATTGCGGTTAGTGTTCTGTTATATGAGAAGGTCCAGACAGATTACAAGGAAATTAAGTGAACTGACTCAGTAATGATAACGCTCTGATATTATATAAGATGGACGAGAAAATCTCTATCAGCTCTAATTGAAGTGTTTCTTGTAATACGGTAAAACCTCGATAATGAGACCACCTTCAGGATCAGAAAAATCGGTCGTAATAATGTGGTCTCATTATCAAGTTGAATTATGGGGGGGGGGGTTATTAAAAACCGGTTAAAAAATAAGTGGTCGTTATAACAAGATGTTTGTAATACTGAGGTGGTTACAATAAGAGGTTTTACTGTGGGTAACAATATGAAAATCCTTGTGAAATCTCACTCTAGTTAATTATTTAAATTCGCAATTAGTTTTGTTTCTTATGTTTTACAGAAAACTTAAATAAAATAAAAAAAATGTTTTCAGAAACTCACTATTTTATCATATTTTTAACTCAGACAATTCTAGCTATTACTTTTATACATAGACATTACAAAAATAAACAATACCATCACAAACGAGAAATTTTTTTTTTAAATTGAAATCTTAACTTAAAAATATTGATTCATGTGGTAAAATCGGACCAAGAACTATTGGTTACCAGGACAATGAAGTATTTCCTTTTGTTGTCTTGAAGTTATGGTATGTTTTTGCATGGTTCTATTGATTACTATGAAATGGAACATTGACCTCAATATCAGATTTCAATCAAGTACAAATGATGGATTTGATATTATACATTCTCTGTTGTATATCTGTATGAGGTTTGAAATCAATCGGAATACAGAACACAGAAATCTTCATCAAGCGAGAATCATTCAGTGAATAAGGCAAAGATCTATACAGTTGGTATATAGAGAATTAACCCCCCCCCCCCCAAATAAAAAAAAAATACTTAGTTGTTCTTGCTTTCAAGGCCAGTAAAAGACATAGTTCTGGTTACCCTACTGACCATATTTTTTGGCATTAACTCTAAAGTTTCTAACAGCAAATTGCAACCAAACATGGTATTTCGAGCATATTTGGGGACGAATCGTGTCTCAAAAGCTTGTATTGAAATCATTGAAGTACTATTTTGATTTTAATTTCAGATTTTCTGGGTGAAATTACGTCAACTTTTCATTCCCGTATTTCTAAATTGTTGGCTTGCCAAACAGTCAATGCAAAATATGTTTGTAAGTAACAGACACTTTCTTACATATTTTTTGAGATGCTCATGAATATTCGTACCAAAATGGAGAGTGTTTATTGCAGACATGTAAAGAATCAATTGGGGTTCTATAAACACATTCAGCATCAAAGCCAATTGGGCAAGAAAACAGTGGCTAAGATTCTTGTGTGCTAGTTAAAATTTTAGTTGAATTATACCACTTTAGTTTGCAATTTCATATACGGGCTTCACGAAAGTTGCCGGACCATTGGACATGTCAGGCAAATTTCAAGCGGGTCCAAAAACTTTTCTGCTTGTATTGGACCAGACGTCTGTCAGTCAGGCACGATTTATGGCATTTATAACTTATTCGTAATATATTCGGTCTGACAAATTTTCGTTTTGTCAGACAGAAATTCTAACTTTACCTGACCAAATGCTCTTTCAAGACGCCTGAATTATCAATGATATTTTCAGTTTTTCTCTCTAGTTCATCTTTTAAAATATGTTGGTTTGTGGCCACATGATGCATACTTTTAAAAGTTTACATTATTATCATTATACGCTTTTTCTGAAAACAAAAAAACTAAAATATAAAAGAAAAAACATTTTGTCAAGATTGCCAATAAAATTTTTTTAAGTCTGGGTTTTTTATAATAATTGACTTTGTACTGTCTTCTTACATTACAGAATGACTTACATCGCGTAATGCAGAAGTCTCAATCAGCGTTAGCTCAACAACTTATGATACTTTGTGCTACATTGATATGTCTAGTTTTTATAAGGTTTGTGTTTTGTATCTTCTTAAGCATTAGCAATTTTCTTGGTTCGAGATGACAAAAACAGCATATCGAAAGAAAGCAAGTCTGTTAAAAGAGCTTCGTGTGAAAATTTATAGTCCTAAGCCTTTGGGAATGGATAATAGTATCAGAATTGTTAGGGAATGGGTAATTTTATCAGACCTGTTAGGAAACAGGAAATATCCATTCATCTCCATCTACCTTCTTATTACATGATCATTTGTGAAAATTTCATATTGATCTCTGTGATCTGTTTAATGAACATAGTACGTTATTGTAGATCTAGTTAAAGTAGATAATATAAGAACCCTAAGTGGTTTTATGTTGCCATTTGTTCATTAATCTTGTGAAGTCACCTGTACTTCTCATTTCTGCTGTGCACATTATATGAAGCCACAAATCTGATATCCAGTCTACTTTATATGCAAGTTGTAATTCTAAGTATGGCCGTGCCTTGAGTTGACTGGTTCACTACAGTTATAACCTTTGATAGTATATAATTGTTTTCATTGCTATTTTTCTGTCTTAATTCATATGTGAGCTTCAAAAATAAAAAGTGGCTGTTCTGTTTACCTCCCTTGATATAAGTGGTTGTTCTTTTTTACTCCCTTGATAGAAGTGGCTGTTTTTTTTCTCCCTTCGTTCCCCTTGATTTTAATTTTTATCAGAAAATAATTTTTGTCAGAAACATGTTGCTCCGTTATAGGACAATACAAGTGTCATGAATGTGAGAAATTAGAACTTTAAAAGTCCACATTAAAACACAATTACTTTCGTATGTTTGTAAGATAAATTTTGATGTATTTTCAGCGCATGTGGTATACAACAATTACAACGTGGAGGTAACAGACAGTTGACGTTATTTGAATCTATTTATTTCACTGTCGTCACATTGTCGACTGTTGGATTCGGTGATATTTACCCGGATATCTGGCCGAGTCAGGTGTTTATGCTATGTACTATAATAGCGGCTCTACTGATCTTACCGACACAGGTACGTTTGTTGGTACTTTATTTAATACATTAACTCTTTGCCTCATTAGCATATTTAGGACTCTTCCAAATTCAAAAGCTAATATACAAAACATCAATTTATGTAAGGAAATTGGGTTATTTCTCTCTGACAGAGTGGAAAACGTAGTGACAAAAGAAGCCATTACTCATTACAAGTATTGGCTTCTTTTTCCTCAATGTTTTCAAAAGTCATCTGCTTCAGATGTGGGGAAATGCGGCATTATGAGGCAAAGGGTTATTTATGTTCTTGAACATAACTTTGATGGTGTTTTAGTGAATCTGTTTGTTAGTCTGCTTCATCAAATTTTCTCCATCTATCACAAAGACACGAGATTTTCTTTGCTTACCGGAGTGTTTGTCCATTGTTGTGTATATTTGCTGAGATAGCATTGTTTAGCTTACATATCGTGCCTATGGTGTTTAAAACTGTTGTTTGCCATCAACAGCTGGCACTATGACATAAGTACATATGATAGAATGATGTATTATTTTCCAGAAAATGGGTGCTTTGATAATTTAGTACTATACTTTATATGTTAAGCTTATATATGGTTTCTATGATATACCTAAAAAAGGACACAAAAATACTCATTTTTATACTTATTTCGTAAGTCAGTATTCAACACATGTCATGCATTAATTCATTGCTTTTATGGGATAAACATTGTCAATTGTTTCTCAAGATGATCAGAAGTTTCTGTGTAGAAATGTCCATACAAATTATCCATCTTGTCATCATTGTATTCTTCGTGGCTTTGTTTTTATCCTAACCGTTTAGAAGTAGTTTTTTTCATTGGCTATCAGGTTTCTGATATGCTTTTGCGGGATGGTGTAAAACTAGCTTTTTTTCCATCTCTCATGTTTGCAAAATTTCATGAATTATGGATGTATCGTAAAATAGGGATTATCGTGGTAATATTTTATGCGTGAATATTCTTCCTGAATAATGCAAGACTTTTTTTTTGTTTTGCCAGAATTACTTTCTGTTTTAGAATGGTTTGTGCATTTAATCATTAGAAAAGTTGTAAAAAGATACATTGAAACCTGTGCTTATGACCACCTCTGAATAAAGACCACCTTATTAATAAAGGCCATTATTTGATAAACCATCACTGATTATGTAGAACAAACTGATCTCTGAGGAAAGGCCATCTGTCAATGTCTGTCCCAAGAATGACCTTTGTTTGCAGACTTGACTGTATCTTAATATAACATGGCCATGTGAATTCTCAGTAGCTGATAATGGAATGAACAGGGGTCTGGATAGCTTTGTATGAATGAATATCAAGAAAATCTATAATAGAGGTGGTGATATGTTATAGACCCTGTCTGACTGCAAACTTTCTTACTCCGTGAATATACTTCTTTCATTGGTACAATACCGTATGTATTACATTTTATCATTCTGGAATGGATATTTTCCGCAGTGTGAAGGTCTCATTCATTTTTGGATAAAGAATGTTCCGCTGAGAAAATCTAGCTCTAAATGCTTAAGTAGTTATACGGTAAACATAAAGTGATTATTTATCTCCCTTCATTGCCAACCACGATTTTATGAGCATAATGCTGAGCATGAGCATTTACTCTCATCACATGGTTAAATGGTTGTCCTCATCTTGCATGGTATGGTTTGAAGATGTCACCAGAATGCAGACGCATAAAACTGTTGGGTTTTTTTTTGTGATGATTCTGAAACAAGATCTATTTCTGGTACAATGAATGCAAATGATTCTACAGTACATATAAGCATAAATACGCATGCTACTAATAGTCTCGTTAGTCATGATCATTTTTACGTATGTAAACCCTTGCTTACATAAACTAGCTATTTGAATGACTGACTTATTCACACAGCTGGTCATATTCAGGGTCTGTCATGAATTATGAGTTAAAAGGTGCCTAATTAGCTTGTCTGTTTCGAAAAGTTAGGATATAATGATCGCTGCATTGTCACTATTGTAGTAGTCATTGCCATGCAAAAACTTTAATGCAGCGCATTACTCAAACACTTTTAAAGATAATTAGAATACTTGATTATCATGACAAGGCGCAGTTGCAAGAATAGGGGCATTATTCTGAAAGCAGCATTTCTGGTGTTATGCCCTTTTTTAACTTAGAATTTTGATCGATATTGCTTATAATTCTAAGTTTAAAAAAGGCATAACACCACCAGAATAATGCCCCTATTCTGCGCTTTGTTCTTAGGTGTCAGTGAACTAAATTTCTCAGTTACTGTTTAATTTGCATGAAACTCTAACGATGTGTTATAAGTGCTTGATCATTTTAATATGTTTTATGCATAAACTGGCATATCAAGGTGAAAAATTTTAGAGGTATTATGGATTCTCTTTTTGTGATGTTTCTGCTGTCATTTGTCTATATAATTTGTATAGATATTCAAAGTATTGTATTTATGATTCATAATTTTAGATGCAATGGTACTTACAACAACAATTTTCACAACATTTTGTACGTAAATGAATTCTCCTGGCAGTATAAAGTTCTTGAAAATTGGATATATTTCCTTGTTTGAAATATTATTGGTGAAATTTTTCATTTTAATTGCTTTTATCGTGTCTCCTGGCAACCAGAAAAACTCAGTTAATTTTGCCGTAAACAAAATTATTGTCTTATTTGTGCAATTAGTGTCATAGAATTGCTGTTTGTCTTGTTATTATGTCATTAGATAAAACTATGTTGCGTCTCCTGTTAGTGACAAATGTTTCCGTGTTGGTTGATATCTTTGTTTTGTGTTTGCTTGCAACTTTGTCATATAATGTATATATTTAATGATAGCAACAATGGACCTTTTCAATTGTGTATTTAGTTTTATCACCATCTATCTTAAATCCAAAAGCCTTTGTTCTATATTCTGCAATTGAATTAGTAACAATTTAAGTGACCCTTTACTCTTTACAGTTGGAGATTTTGCACAGGCTTCATACGAATTGAAATAATATGATTAGACCTTCCTTAAAATAATTGTTGGAATTCAGATTCGTGACTGACTCATTCAAAAATCCTCTAATCCAAAAATTAGCTTAATGATTTTGACCAAAAAGTTTCTTTGTTTTTTATTCCAGTGTTTAGTTTTCAGTACAAGCATGTAATTTTACTGAAAAATAGATGCCTGCCTACCTTGTCAAAATATATGGGTAGTGTAATGGTTAACCAACATTTTTTAAGGATAGCCTTAGTGTATGATTTTTTAATGTATAGAAAATGGTTTAGTATGATTTTCAGGAGAAATTGAATTGGATTTTGTGCCTGTTTGGTGTTTAATTTATGCCTCATGTTCAGTTAGTGTTAGTGATGTATGAATGAATAATAAATTATTAAATATTTGACAATACCTGAAAAGCAGTATTTCTTACATGCATACGCAGCAATGTAATTGAAAAGGTCTGTTTCTTATGCTGTGTTTTTCCACCCTTTCATATACTTTCTGTATATACTGTGTTGAATCATCCACAGATCTTTTTATGGTGCCATTTTATTATATGTACATGGGTGAAAGTTTCCAGAATGTGCCGAAATTTCTGTGGTTTTTTTTTTTTGCATGTCCAGACCAAACTGGTTTTTAATGTTTCTGCAGCAACAAGATTAAGTTTTCCGTTTTTTTTTTCAAAATTTTCAACTTTCACCCATATATATATATATATATTTGACTCATGCATATCTCATCTATAATTATGTATCTTGTTTGTGTGTGTTTTTTACAGTTTGAGCAGTTAGCGTATACCTGGATGGAGAGACAGAAACAAGGTGGGGCTTACAGCAGTCATAGGGCACAGACAGAGAAACATGTAGTGGTTTGTACCACAACATTACAAGCAGATACTGTCCTTGATTTCCTTAATGAGTTCTACTCACATCCTAAGTTACAAGTGAGTTTATGTATATGTATATGCTGAATAAGGCCACTTTAAATTAATAAAACTAAATTGTTGGTTTGCAGTTATTCCACTGACTTGTTCAATATTTCCCTGGCCCAAAAGACGTTTTAGCGATTTGGGTGTAATTTTTTTCCTTTTTCGTTCCAACTGTTCACTTTTGGCACAGTGGTATAATTTTAGCACCAACAAAAATAAAATTGCCTTCAGTAACCTACCCATGTAATCTTAAACCAATATTTTTGATGGCCTAAGTTAATGTTTTACAGCTATATACAGCAAAATCTTGATACTATGGCCATCTTTGAGACCACATAAAATTAGTTATAATGTTGAGGTGGATTCATTATCAAGTTGAAATATGGAGAAAATATTGAATGCCAGTCAACAATAAGTGATCTTAGTACTGAATTGGTCTTAATATTGAAATGGTTACTTAGTAAGGTTTTACTGTGATAGTCTGTGATATTTTATTACTGTTGTTCATTTTTGTAAGTTTCCTTATACAAATTTTGCATCAAGAATAGCGTAATTGAAAAACATGGGTGTTGAATTTGACCGAAATAACTATGAAGATAAAGCCATCATTGATCTTTTCTGCCATGAGGTAAAGGTTGAAGGAATTCATGCTGGTGTCATAAAATATTGTTGAGACAAAGCAAAAAAAAGGAACAATGTCTCTGTAACACCATTGATTAAGAGTAATGATATAATATCTATTCATTTATTGCCTGTATAACACACTCCAGGGATCTCTGTAACAAGTATTATTGTTATATTACCTGGTAATGTGACCTTAGTGACCTCAGCATACCATAAAGTGGCAGTTAATCTAGGTACAGTCACCTTAGACCAGAAAAAGTTGTGTTTAAAATTACCCAAGTGACCTCATTTTTGGGATCTCAGATCCCAAAATTTTTAGCAGCAAAATACAATTACGAAAGTATTTTTGAAAAAAAATTTATCTCCTAAGTACAAAAGGTATGTTTGGAAAAGAAATAGGGAAGGACAGTTGCCAAGTACCAACCCTGGTTTTTGGTCAAGTAACTGTAAATATGACATCTTTCTAGCCTAATGACTGTCAATAACCAATATTCTCAGACCAGCAACCTTAGCGTACTACAAAATGCGGACTAAAATGTATCACTGTAAACCACTTTAATCTACTAATATCATATGGTTTTCATTTGTCATGATTTGTGTGTCAGAGGGGATTAATTAACCTTGAATGACTCTAATAAACTGTGCTTTAATTGCAATGCTTAACCCTTTGCTTCATAACCATATTATGGACCCCTCCAAATTCAAAGCAAATATACAAACATCAATTTATTTAAAACAATTGAGTTATTTCTCTCTGACAAAGCAGAAAACATTGTTGCAAAAGAAACTGTTACTAATTACAAGCAATGGCTTCTTTTGCCTCAATGTTTTCAAAAGTTGTCTGCTTCAGTGGGGGGGGGGGTGCACAGAATGCAGTATCATTAGGCAAAGGATTAAAATCTATGCTCAAATATTAAACAAAAATTTGAGTTCTGGGTTTGTTAATATAGAATGCAGTAAAGCTGTATCATTACATTCTGGTGTATCATTACATCCAGAATCAGAGGACATGTTTAATTTATAGATCTGTGTTTATCATTTTAGGATTATTACGTGGTGTTACTGTCACCATGTGAGCTGGACCCTACTATGAAGGTGTTATTACAAGTCCCTATGTGGGCCCAGAGAGTAATCTTCATTCAGGGGTCAGCCCTGAAAGATACAGACTTGGCCCGATGTCGTGTACAAGATGCTGAAGCTTGTTTCATCTTGTCAACACAAAATGTTGAAAACAAGGAAGCTGTGGTAACTATAAATATCTTCTATTTAATCCTGTATAAACAGTGGCAATAGTTATGCTAATTACTCCTTTGGCTTGCTGTCTGTCTTATGAATAATGATGCTAACTGTTGCCTAATTTACAGACTATAGCTTGTTTTGTATTAAGAAACATACAGTTCTCAAATTTGCTTTGTCTTAACGTTGGTTTATCTGAGGAAACAATTACTAAAACTAATTAGGAAGTGATGTTAATTGGGCAATGTTACATGCTGTCACATTATTAACATCCCAAGCGTTAAAGATGGTGGCTTGGAACATTGCCCATTAATGAACACAACGATGAGGTTTACACTATATTTGTTACATCTACCAACCTTACAAAGACTGTAATATAGACCTTGTTCTCCGAAGTTTATTGCTTTATTCTACATACAAAAACAAAAACAAAATAACACATTGGTCCTATATGGATCATTATTTCCGTCTTAAAGATGAGAACTGTGCCAAACTTGTGAAACAATAAATATTATTAAATGGCTCCAGAGTGTCGAAAATGAGAATTTATTCTCAGCAATTTGAAAACATAATAATTTACATACCACACGAGGCATATAAATGGGTAAATTACAAATGAAACTAAAATTTCAGTGACAATTCAGGAAATATAGAGCAAAGACCAATACTTTAGAGTGTAAGTCTTTGAATAAAGCAAACAGAGCTTATATGAGTAAAACACTTCAATTGTATAACTTCTGTTATGGAAAATAGTTGATCCAACAAGAAAAACATGCAGTTATGTTCAAGTCACGATATGTAATTTAATGATGTTGTTAATAAAAGGGGCCTCCATGGTTGAGTGATTATGGTTTCTGACTGGTAATCACTAGCCCCTCACTGCTATGAGTTTGAATCCCAATTGGGACCAAATTTCACCACTGAGGAACCTGTCCAGCTAGCTTATGGAAAGTCGATGGTTCTGCACAGGTTTAAGCCTAAGGTCTTCCTCCACTGTTAAAGCTGGAATGTCACTATATGACCCTGGTTGTTGGTGTGACGTTCAACCCCGGTGAAAAATGATATTATACATTGAGTATGGATAGACATGTGAAGTATAACATATTATAGTATGGTGTAATTATTGGAGAAATTATTGGTGATTATGTTGTCTGGACTAATTGAAGGATAATGACTGTCAAAGCTCTCTTGTTTACAGGGATATATTATCCATCTTTGTCATATATGCTTCAATTAATATTGTTTTTATTCGAGTGTTTAGAAGTAAACATACAAGATAAGATGGTATGATAATGGAAGTGGCTGAGCTGTTTAACTCCTCATGAAGAAATGGCTGTTCTGTTTTACTCCTCATGAAGAAATGGCTGTTCTGTTTTACTCCTCATGAAGAACTGGCTGTTCTGTTTTACTCCTCATGAAGAAATGGCTGTTCTGTTTTACTCCTCATGAAGAAATGGCTGTTCTGTTTAACTTCTTTTGGAGAACTGACTGTTCTGTTTAACTCCTTGAAGAACTGGTTGTTCTGTTTAACTCCTTGAAGAACTGGTTGTTCTGTTTAACTCCTTGAAGAACTGGATGTTCTGTTTAACTCCTTGAAGAACTGGATGTTCTGTTTAACTCCTTGAAGAACTGGTTGTTCTGTTTAACTCCTCTTGAAGAACTGGCTGTTCTGTTTAACTCCTTGAAGAACTGGATGTTCTGTTTAATTCCTCTTGAAGAACTGATTGTTCTGTTTAACTCCTCTTGAAGAACTGGTTGTTCTGTTTAACTCCTTGAAGAACTGGCTGTTCTGTTTAATTTCTCTTGAAGAACTGGTTGTTCTGTTTAACTCCTTGAAGAACTGGCTGTTCTGTTTCACTCCTTGAAGAACTGGTTGTTCTGTTTAACTCCTTGAAGAACTGGTTGTTCTGTTTCACTCCTCTTGAAGAACTGACTGTTCTGTTTAACTCCTTGAAGAACTGGCTGTTCTGTTTAACTCCTCTTGAAGAACTGGCTGTTCTGTTTAACTCCTTGAAGAACTGGCTGTTCTGTTTAACTCCTTGAAGAACTGGCTGTTCTGTTTAACTCCTTGAAGAACTGGCTGTTCTGTTTAACTCCTTGAAGAACTGGCTGTTCTGTTTAACTCCTTGAAGAACTGGCTGTTCTGTTTAACTCTCCTTGAAGAACTGACTGTTCTGTTTAATTCCCCTTGAAGAACTGGCTGTTCTGTTTAACTCCTTGAAGAACTGGCTGTTCTGTTTAACTCCTCTTGAAGAACTGGCTGTTCTGTTTAACTCCTTGAAGAACTGGCTGTTCTGTTTAACTCCTTGAAGAACTGGCTGTTCTGTTTAACTCTCCTTGAAGAACTGACTGTTCTGTTTAATTCCCCTTGAAGAACTGGCTGTTCTGTTTAACTCCTTGAAGAACTGGTTGTTCTGTTTAACTCCTCTTGAAGAACTGGCTGTTCTGTTTAACTCCTTGAAGAACTGGCTGTTCTGTTTAACTCCTTGAAGAACTGGCTGTTCTGTTTAACTCCTCTTGAAGAACTGGCTGTTCTGTTTAACTCCTTGAAGAACTGGCTGTTCTGTTTAACTCTCCTTGAAGAACTGACTGTTCTGTTTAATTCCCCTTGAAGAACTGGCTGTTCTGTTTAACTCCTTGAAGAACTGGTTGTTCTGTTTAACTCCTCTTGAAGAACTGGCTGTTCTGTTTAACTCCTTGAAGAACTGGCTGTTCTGTTTAACTCCTTGAAGAACTGGCTGTTCTGTTTAACTCCTCTTGAAGAACTGGCTGTTCTGTTTAACTCCTTGAAGAACTGGTTGTTCTGTTTAACTCCTCTTGAAGAACTGGCTGTTCTGTTTAACTCCTTGAAGAACTGGCTGTTCTGTTTAACTCCTCTTGAAGAACTGGTTGTTCTGTTTAACTCCTTGAAGAACTGGCTGTTCTGTTTAACTCCTTGAAGAACTGACTGTTCTGTTTAACTCCTTGAAGAACTGGTTGTTCTGTTTAACTCCTTGAAGAACTGGCTGTTCTTTTTAACTCCTTGAAGAACTGGCTGTTCTGTTTAACTCCTCTTGAAGAACTGGCTGTTCTGTTTAACTCCTCTTGAAGAACTGGCTGTTCTGTTTAACTCCTCTTGAAGAACTGGCTGTTCTGTTTAACTCCTATTAGAGAACTGGATGTTCTGTTTAACTCCTTTTGAAGAACTGGCTGTTCTGTTTAACTCCTTGAAGAACTGGCTGTTCTGTTTAACTCCTATTAGAGAACTGGATGTTCTGTTTAACTCCTTTTGAAGAACTGGCTGTTCTGTTTCACTCCTCTTGGAGAACTCACTGTTCTTTTTAACTCCCGCAGTTCCCCTAGGTGTTATTTTTTGCAAAAATAATTGTAGTCAGAAACCATGTCATATCACTTCTGTACAGTATGTACACCAAGTTGGGGTGAATGTGAAAAGTCAGAACTTTCAAAAGTCCACATTAATGTGTGATGAATTTGATGTAAAGTTTAATTACCGGTAAAAGCCATAAGCATATTTACAGTCCTCATTCTCAAAATGATTGATTTGTCTCTTGAAGGAATAGAAATATGAAATAGAATTTCGCAATGCAGACAAATTACAATACTAAAGGATCCAGACCTAACAATTGACACCTTTACCATTCTTTCTTAACACGATACTGCTTCACATATTACGAAGGCAGCCACAAAGATCTTTGAATTTTTTGTTTGATTATTTCATGTCACTTCAGAATCATTTCACTGATAAAACTGTGTCCTTCTATACAAAGTTACTCTGATTTTCTCTGATTGTCCTCAAGGTAGTTTTGGGAAAATTTCATATTTGCAATATGAATCTAAGTAATTTAAGCTGTGCCACCTATCAAAACTTCATCTCTTTTATAGAAACCAATTTTAGCTGCTGTGAAAGATTTTCTGTTTGTTGCAGAATGACGTATCTAGTTTGTACTGGAAGTGTAAGTAATCTCATAGTGATATTGTTTTATATCTTAGGATCAACATACTATCATGAGGTCATGGGCCATCAAAGATTTCGCGCCAGAATGTCCGCAATATGTTCAGATATTCAGACCAGAAAATAAATTCCATGTGAAATTTGCAGGTAATTCAAGCTCCTAAATATAATAAGCCATTCCAATTGGCTCAGTAAGAGAACTGCAGGACTATTGATTGAGTGGCCATTGTTTTAATAGAACTAAAATTGCTAGTGTTTTATGCCGTTATTCAACAGTGTTTCCATATACAGTGCTCCCTCCCGCAATGTTACCTCCAAATATCGATTCCTTCCAAGTAACGACAGTGACAGCACACAGCACTTAATAAAAGAAATGTATCAATTCCCTACAAACAACAACTCCATCTAACAACTGTCCTGTTATGACTCCGACTAGTGTTGCTCTTAAGATGGAGCACTGTATTAACAAGCTGTTTACCTTACCAGTTTTCCTGAATTCTATGCTAGTTTGAACCTTTTGCCAACTTCTCCTCATGAATGATCAGCATTGGAGAACAAATGGCCCTTTGGTCACAAATTGGTGTGATGTTTTCAACCAGGAATGTTTGCAATGTGTAGAGTTTTAACATATAACCTGTGACCCACAGACCCAACATTTTACCTATTGAACAAAGCAGCCTGGTATTACAGGATTGAGAATTGAGTAAATTATGTGATTCTTAGCTACAACTTGTTTGGAGATATTGCGTCGAAAGTCTTTTGTCACCCACTGTTGATTCCTTGATTATATTGTTATATTGTGGGGGAACAGGTTGGAACTGGTTGTAAATCTATGAACACTGTGTAGGTACGCAGTCTGTTGTAAAGAAGTGAAAAACTGTTGATTAACCCAATACTCAATAAAATACTAGTTAATAGATGAAATTTTATTTTGTAGAGTCATCTTGTCAATCAAGTTCTGTTTAGTTCAGCATAAAAATGCTTACTTTCACTACAAGACATAATTAATACATTTTTACTATGAAATGTCAGTGAACTTCTGTATACTTTTGACCTTTTTTTACACTTTTCTATTATTTCTCTTTGCTAAATACAGAATACACCTTTGTACATTGACTCCTTTGAAAAAAATATAATCATGGTGTTTTTATTCATTTGTCTAGTTAAGACAGAGCGTAGATCATTTAAATGAATCCAGATGGGAGACAATGGAAAATTTGCTTACTGTAATGGAACTTTTTGATGTCAACATATCAAATATGTATATCACCATTAAAGCCATGATTAGTGAATTTTTATGGAAATTTGTTTTTCATATTAAGTTATTATACGATTTATACGTAAATTAGTACCAGTATATTTTATGTTATTGATTGGGGCTAATCCTTTGTGCCTGCATGATGTATGAAGTTAACCTTTTGCCTCATAGTACAGCATTTCCTTGCATCTGAAGTAGATGACTTTTACAAATATTGTGGCAAAAGAAGCTGTTGCTTGTAATGAGTAATGGCTGCTTTTGCCACAATGTTTTCCACTCTGTCGGAGAGAAATAACCAAATTTTCTTAAAAAAATTGATGATTTATACATAAGCTTTGAATTTAGAATGGTCCAAAATGTGCTTATGAGGCAAAGGGTCAAAGGTATTTTTTCAGTTTATGACAACATTTTGTGGTATTCTTATTTCAGAACATGTTGTTTGTGTTGATGAATTTAAGTATGCTTTACTTGCCAACAATTGTTTATGCCCAGCAACTTCTACACTGGTCACTTTGTTGTTACACACATCTAGGGGACAGTAAGTAGATTTATGTATTCATATTACAACTTTGTTGTTACACATCTAGGGGACAGTAAGTAGATTTATAGAGTCCTATTACACTGGTCACTTTGTTGTTACACACATCTAGGGGACAGTAAGTAGATTTATAGAGTCCTATTACACTGGTCACTTTGTTTTACACACATCTAGGGGACAGTAAGTAGATTTATGTATTCATTCTACACTGTGTAGACATATATTAAATTCTTACATACATGATCACATACGTACACTTTGGTTTAAATATTGTTTTTGCTTATTTGAACCAGCTATTATTTGTATAGATTTGTATTTAACATGAGTCAGGTTTGATTAAGTTTTAAACAAGGCAGCATTGTTTGTTTGTTTTTATGTGACTTATTGTCACGGGGGGTTTAACACCATTTTTCAACAATTTTTCAATTATGGTGACCGGTTCACCTAACCAGTTTTCCTGGACTGTATTCTAACTAGTACTAACTTACCCTTCCACAGGGAGCTGGCAGTTTCTCCTTGATATGGAGGAAAATCGACACTTTTTTCAAAATTTCAAAGAAGGGTGTGACCTGATATGACCGGGATTTGAACCTGTGACTTTTGTGAAGTTCTGATCTACTAATTATTGGTTAATGGATAATTCTTTATCATCTATGCTTTGATTCCCTTGAAGTACAATAAATACAGAAAAAATATATAGCATTACCTTTGTTAATTTTAAGATCAAAAACGACATAAAGTATATGGCTTATTGTTAAATGTAAGAAGCTGATTTGTTCAATTATCACTGTACTGTGTGTGTCCATTCCTTATCTAACAAGAATGAAATTGGGTAATTATCTAAATTAGACTATATTCCAAATAGACCATTGTCAGCATGTGGTGAAAAAACGTCATATTTGATGATATACAAATGAATTTAACATTGCTAGTCTTGTGTTATTTGTGCTCCGATACTGTCTGTTAGTGGCTTTATTATTGATATATCTAATATTTACCCTAATTTGTATGTGAAGTATGCAATTCTGTTTTTGATTACCTGTATAATTAATTATAATTAATAATTATAATTATAATTATAATTAATGCATTAACTTACTCTATCTTGATGAATTGATAAATTAGTATATTGAATTTCAAATTGAAACTTGTTTTTACAGTGCAAAAGGTAAAAAATATTCTATTGCACTTCACAATAGTATTCTGGTTTGTGCACTGTCTAACTGAATTAATAATTGGTTTAATTTTCTGTTTTATCCGATGTAATATCATATTGCTCAGTGTGGAATTTTATGCGGTAGAGTATGAAAAAAGCATGTTGAAGCGTAAATCTCCGCTCGTTTTCTTTTATGACATTTCTTAGTTCAAAGTCAGGTTTATTTGTTTGCGACAAAATATTTCTGCCTGTTCCAATGTCTGGTTCTGACAATCATGTGATTATAAACTCTTTTAGATCTGTCTGAATAAATATCCCCATGATGAATTTGTACTTAGCATAGATTTAAAATTGACCATTAATAATACTGTATTCAGAGAGTGATGTATTTAAAAGCTTTGTACGATGTTTTTGGATGTAAACTTACTTAGTACAAAATCTGTTTATTTTGGAAATTTCAGAACAATATTTTACTTTTTGTGAAGAATATTTGATTTTACAACATCAACAGTTGGCTTTTTTGTGAAGAACATTTAATTCTTACAACTTCATCATTTGTTGTTTTTTTTGTGAAGAATGTTTGTTTTAAGACTTCATCATTTGTTTTTTTTTGTGAAGAATGTTTGTTTTAAGATTTCATCATTTGTTTTTTTTTGTGAAGAATGTTTGTTTTAAGACTTCATCATTTGGTCTTTTTGTGAAGAATGTTTGTTTTAAGATTTCATCATTTGTTTTTTTTGTGAAGAATGTTTGTTTTAAGACTTCATCATTTGTTGTTTTTTTGTGAAGAATGTTTGTTTTAAGACTTCATCATTTGTTTTTTTTTGTGAAGAATGTTTGTTTTAAGACTTCATCATTTGTTTTTTTTGTGTGTGAAGAATGTTTGTTTTAAGACTTCATCATTTGTTGTTTTTTGTGTGAAGAATGTTTGTTTTAAAAGTCTTAAAACAAACATTCTTCACAAAAAAAAAAATGATGAAGTCTGAAATCAAACATTCTTCATCAATTTGGTCTTTTTGTGAAGAACAATTCATTTAGTGACCGACAATATCGTGAGAATTTGACGTATTTTCAGAGAAGGACAAACCTCCTCAGAAGACTGGCAACGTCTGTACGGTAGATGCTCTGGTAACGAAATCTATCATATCAAACTTGGCGAGAGTAAATTCTTTGGTGAATACAAAGGAAAGAGCTTTACTTATGCTTCATTTCACGCTCATAGAAAGTAAGTAATTTTGTTAATTGAATAACCAACCCTATCAGTATATCCCCTATCAAAATTCGTAAGATCAGTCATAGAGCTTTAAACATTTAAACCATGTTATATTATTGTAATTAAGACTTGGTAGGACATTTAAATGAATCAAGACATAATATTATTAAGATATTTTATTATTTTTATGCTCATTCTTCCTTGAAATGGCATCCTTTTCATGAAATGATGTTGAAAGCAGGCATAATGTTTTTTATCATGGAGTTGTCTCCCTTTACTAAGTTGATACTTTCTGAGGAAATTTCTACTGGGGTGTAATAAAGAACAGCTAAGTTTAATGTCTGACCAAAGCCAGGGGTATTTTAGCGACTTTTCCTCCTTAAATGGTGGATGAAGACCCCAGGCTTACACCGGGGTAGAACCACTAACTTTTCGTAAGCTAGCTGGACAGTTCCTTCACATGAAATTTTAGGATTCACACACACAGTGGTTAGGGGCTAGTGATAACAAATTAGAGATCATAACCACTGGACAACGGAGGACCCACTCAAAATTAATTGTTCAGATGTTGGACTGTTACACAAATGGTGTATCACTTACCTCTAACATCAGAAAACTGATTTAATATACAATCTAACAAGCATCCAATCATTTCTCCAAAAACCAATCCTGACTTAATTATAACAAACACCTGTCCTGGGCCAATTTGAATGATTATATTCTATTTTCAGGTATGGTGTAAGTCTCGTTGGTGTACAACAGAACAGCGGTGTATCAACTATCCAGCTAAATCCAGGACCTCGTCACATAATGAAGGATTCTGATATCTGTTTTTATATGAATATTACGAAAGAGGAGAATTCGGCTTTTATTCTCGCTCATCCTAATCAAGAAGAATCTAAGCCTGATAAGAAACTTATGCAAAGTGGTGAACATACGTCTAAAGTTGCTAGTGTTATAGCCAGTGTTGGTAAGTCAGAACTGAGTTTGATGATTGGTGTCTTTCATTCAGCGATTTTCTACCTTACGTGTTACGCACCAGTAAATGGACTCAACTCCAAGTAATGAATATTTTTCCCAATTTTGGGAGAAATTCCCAACAAGAAGACATATTTTCAACTAAAATGTTCAAATGTGACTTACTCAATTAACATATACATTCTGTAATGGTGACTAACTGAATAGGCCCATTTTTGTAATACATTTTCTATACTCTGTATTAATTGAGACATTGATCTTTATACACTATTAAATGACTTATTTTTATTCATCTGTCACATATATGTTAATTAATGTAATAAAGGATTATACAAATATATTACTACAGATGGGTAGAAGTGCCAATTTTTGATGTTCTAATTTATTACTACAGATGGGCAGAAGTGCCAATTTTTGATGTTCTAATTTATACAAGATGAATGAAGTTACGGTTAATAAAATGAGATACATGCTTAGTTGCACTCAATATTGAAATATGGAAGTGTTACATATGTTTTAACCCTTGCCTCATAATACCGCTTTTCTCTGCATCTGAAGCAGATGACTTGAAACATTGCGGCAAAAGAAGCCATTGCTTGTAATGAGTAATGGCTTCTTTTGCCACAATGGCTTCCACTCTGTCATAGGTAAATAACCCAATTTTCTTAAATAAATTGATGTTTTATACATAAGCTTTGTATTTGGAAGTGTCCAAAATATGCTTATGAGGTAAAGGGTTAAAATAAAACTTGACAATGAAATAGAACTTCTGTAATGGTTGGCAACACTTATGTCATTTGTAGGTACCATGGCTTTGGAGTTACAGCACACTCGGCTAATAAACGCGCCCCAAGAAATCAGTAGGACAGGAAGTCGTAGAACCAAACTAGAATTACCTGCTGGCCTTAATCCTGCTAGTCTACAGAAGAGACCAAGTATCGCTCCGGTACCCGCGTTACTGGAAGCCGGGGATATTAAGATTCAGGTGGAGGAGGAGACATTATCAGAAGATAGTTTACCGTTTGTGGACGAGGAAGAGAACCCTGAGTACGTGATTGGCTGATATTATCTACTCATTCTCTGCCCAAATAAACTCGTACATTATACCTTGTCTAAACTGATTCTGTTTGTTTTATTTAATAAGGCCATCCTTAGTAGTAAAAACAAAAACTTTGGTTTGCTGTTACACAACATTTACTTTTTACAGTCAGTGAGTTGTAAAGTATTTTTTTTGGTGAACATTGTGCGCTATTCTTAAAACAAAAAGATGGAAAACTAAAAAAAAATTGCTAAATAAGGGTTTTTGGATGTAGCTGCCTACCAACTATTTTTTAATGATGGCCTAACTTGTGTGATGTAATCATTACAGGTATGTTCGTGGATTTCCTCCAGTTACTCCCTATATTGGTACGAGTCCCACTTTGTGTCATTTGAAGAGAGAAAAACGCCCTCTATGTTGCCTTGAACTTGTGCAGGTAAATCATGTGTGAATTTCGTGTTAGATAGATTTTATTAGTTTATTTGTTTAATTCTACCTTATTATTGTAAATCTCCTTCCACCCATACAGTCGAAAGATCATTCTCATTGATTTATTTCTGCTCCTTCCCATTGTTCATAAGTCATTTGTGTTTTCTGCTCTGTTTTTACCAATCAACTGATGCTTTGACCTTTCAACTTTAATCTGACTGGTTCCCTAAAAAGAAATGTCTTTAACTCTTCCAAGTATACTATAGGTTAAAAATGAATGTGCCTGTATCTCTTGAAGCTTTCAGCATGTTCACATTCCATCAAATATGAAAATGGTACTTCTGTAAAATAAACTGCAAAATTATTTATCATGAATAGCACATGGAACTATAAAAAATTATCTTAAATCATATTTAATTAATCACTGAAATAATGAATATCTGATTGGTCAAACGTTAATTAGATTTTGATTGGTTGATAAATTCTGGTCAAATGTTTGATGAATTTTGATTGGTTGGTCAAATATTAGATCAATTCTGATTGGTTGATCAGTTTGCACTATAATATTAATAAAATAATATTTAAAAAAAAAAACATTTTTATTTTTCAGGATTCAAATAATGTAATCATTTTTTAATTATTATATGTATTATGGCACATCATAATTTCACTTTTTTAAGTATGAGTTGAACATTATATATTGATTTACCTTCATGTTGTATCTGTTGTATCATTTTTAATGGTTTTGGAATTTATGTTTTAAAGCATTCTATCTTTCTAGACATCTCTTACAGTGCGTCACAGTTCACAATCTTCTGTCACACGTGATCATGTCTGTTATTCTGTACATCTGCAGACTCTGTTTATTCAGTCAAGTCTATCTTCATCACAGTCTGTCTTTCTGTCTTGTATGACATATTGTTAACATGGCTGTAAGGCATTCATTTGTTGAACCCTACTTGTTAGTTAGATTGGGGTGTGTAGTTGGTCAGATGGGTGGGTTTACATTGACATCAAACAGTTTCAGATTGATTTTTATTCACTGAGGTTTAAAGTTACATCAAAAGTCAGGGTCATTTTGCAGCTTTACGAGCTTTTAGCTCTTAACGGTAGAAGACCCCAGACATATACCTGGGTAGAACCACTGACCTTCTGTAAGCCGGCTGGACAGCTTCCTCTCCTGTGAAGTTTGTCTGGTCCTGGGAGGGATTCAGACTTACACCATAACCACTCAACCAAGGAGGTCCCTTACATTTGATAGTTTTGAACTTATTGCTGCTAAACTTGGTATATAGCAAGGTTTTGATGAGACATTGTTTGGGATTCCATTTAGGGGTCCATAGGTCTAAGTCACTACTTAAAGTTGTAGAATGGTTTCTGCTCTATGAAGTGTTGAAAAACCTGTTTTTTGGCATTGCCACGTTTCTTGTAAATACATTTGAATGTTATAAAAGTCTTTCATTATATATCTTGTTATTATTTGAGTCAAGACTCTTACTCTTAGATGCAGATAAATTTGTTTTAATTTCTCAATTGAATCCAGCCAATTACATCAATGATTTGTCATGTCTTAAAAAGACAGATTTACTTATTTCACTATACATGTATTTTAATTGGTGATGAAACTTTGATAAAAAATGCATGATTTTATAGCATGTTCATTTTATCTTTGCTGCTCATAGAATGTAAGCCTAAGATTGTAAAACTGAAGACTAGATATGAATTTGAGAATGCATCATTCTGATTGGCAGGTTTTGATCCTTAGCCTTGAATTGACCAATCAGAGGGCTGGATGTTTAGACTGATCCTGTAACTCATTTATATTACATGAAATCAAGATACTAGATTGATTTCTTGATGCAGTCGAACCAAAATCATTAAAATGTTAATCATTGTATGGTTACCAGATTTCTGTCTGGCTAATAGTATTTTAACACACTAATTGTCAAGATTCGCATCATCTTTTTTAATTAAATAATCAATGGTTAGAAATACATCATAGTATCATTTTTCCTATCATTACTGTAATTTTACATGAAATAGGATTGCTTTCTCTAATTTACTGCCATTTTAAAAACATGATGTAAATTTATGGCAAAATGACAACACGTTTGGTGTATCTAGTTTTATTTTTGTTAATCATATAATAACCTGATAAAACTAACGCCTCATTCTATTGGTCTAATCTCCTGTGACCTTACATTACAACACTCATACATGTGCCTTATATTGTGGAGATTGTTACTATGTCATGCATTATACAAGTTTATGATGTCTTGTTAGTCAAATGATTTTTGTTATTTTCATGTGATGGCTAAAATCTTGGTTATTTTTTTGGTAATTTACAGCAGTTTGACCTTTTATTACAATATTTTTATCTAATTTTTAGGTGTGTGACCATTGTAGTTATAAAAGTGCCAAGGAGTATCAATGGCCTAACCCTGCCATTATTGTAGCTGCAGATTACGCCAGTAATGGTTTATACAACTTCATTGTACCACTTAGATCACTTAGATCACATGCTAGACCCAGTAATACGCTCAACCCCATAGTACTGGTTCTTGAAAGAAGGTAAGATGTGGAACATTATAATCTCCACTGTATCTAGTTTGTCAAGAGTTACAGCCCCTGATTTTTTCAATAAATATCTCATGTTACTGTGAATTAGTGAATTTATTTTTATTAATGCTATAGAAAGAATGCATAAACAAGTGTCCTCCAGCAAAAGCCATACATTTTGTCCCAAAACATAAATTTCATTTATTAATGTATTTTTAGGCCAATTTCTTGCCTAACTGACCGTATAATCCTAGTCTGTATTTTTGTTTAGAAATCCAAAATTTCTTGTATCTAATGTTCAATCACTGATGAAAAATTTTTCAGACCTGAGACATCATTTCTGGAGACTATATGCCACTTTCCTATGGTGTATTGGATGCTTGGTTCCATAGATTTGTAAGTAATTAAATACAGTCATACTTGTGTTTGAAGCCACCTTCAAATAAAGGCCACCCTGTGAAGAAAGGTCATTCTTTGAAAAACCATCCCTGATTATTTACTTACCAATGGTTGGCCTTTGTTCACAGGTGAGATCGTATAATCTGGTCTATAGATGGCATGTCCAATACTCAAGGCAAGGCATATACGCTACTTTGACAATATGGTTGATGATATCAATTTTAAGGTAATACACATGGGAGGCATCATGGTCTAGAGCTGGAATGTCCGACCTTTGATCTGAAGGTCCTGAGTTTGAATCCGGACTTTGATGGGTTTCGTTCATGAACTTCACAATTACATTTTTAGGACACAGTACTGGTGTAGTATCCAGGAAGCAGACTCGAGCAGGATTAATATAAGCATAATTTTCTTGTTTCACCATTGAGCTAAAAAATAAATTAGTGTAAACTGAAGTAATGGAACCACATGTCTGGTGCACACACATTGGAAGATGTCAGTTTTAGGGATAGTGCTGGTTTGTTGCCAAGCAGTAGATGTTCAGCCTTCTGCCTTCTGTACACCACTTAGTAACAATACCAAACCACAGAAACATAATGGTGTTGTTCAACATGTTGCAGTATTCAGTTGTTGCTTTTTACATTGCAGCGAATGAAATAATTTAAAATTCCTGTTTTTTTTCTTGTAACCAGTCCTGTGAATAACCTTGCAATGGTTGATTAACATTATAATACAAAGTCCATTGCCAATGCCTGACCATAACTGTTGCACTTTTTTCCATCTTTGTAAAAAAATAGCCATTATGCATCACTCTGATGATATTTCAAATTTCACCTATTATTTGTAGAATTGATGATTTACTTCGTGCTGGGATCAATTTAGCAGACAACATAGTCATAGTAAACAAAGAAAGTTCTAACTCACAAGAAGAAGAAACTCTTGCAGATTGTAACACCATCGTTGCCGTACAAACAATATTTAGGTATGTATGATGCTCATGGTACTTCGTGAACGACCCTCGGTGTGAAATCCCCTATATCTTCATTAAGAAGTGACAAATTGCTCTATAAAAGTACTGTTAGTTAAAACAGTTCTTCTATCAGATTCTTATCATTCTCAGTACACCTCTGGGAGACTGTATTTTATCTTCCATCTTTTGTATGTTTCTTTGTGTTCGGTGGGTTTTGTGTTAGTAGGCTTTGCGGAAGATGGGATTTCTTGTATGTGTTTATACCCGCACAAACAAAGTTTTGTTGGTTGTTGGTGGGTTGGTTTGTTGGTCTGTCAACTCGTGGGTTTGTTTGTTGGTCTGTTGTGCAGACTATCCCCATTTTGCAGGGGTATTTAGTCACAATTCTCTGATAGGTCTTGTTTTTTCTAGGAATCCTTTTCTAGTCTATATTTATGAAAATAAGATTTTTGTCTTTTCAGAACATTATTTACATATTGATAAAATTCTCATGTGGTTCTATTACAGATTATTTCCTAGTGCCAACATCATTACAGAATTGACTCAATCATCAAATATGAGATTCATGCAGTTCAGAGCTAATGATTCTTATTCATACGAATTATCTAAGCTGGAGAAGGTACAACACTCATTTTCAAACATTCATCTGACTGTTAACTCTTTAATATTGGATCAGAACTGAGTTAGCAGCCATTCTGTGAACTGTGGTTCCTGAATCATAAAAATAATTGATATAATAAACTTCAAAACCTCTGAATAACAGTCATCTTTGCTTGTACATTCAGTTGTAAGATAAGATATTTTTATTGGCTGTAACAAAGAACTGAATATTGTCAGATTTTACATAATACAGTGCAACCTCTCCAAAGCAACACCCTTTTAGAGAAGCAAAATTATGTTGTTGTTGAGTTGTTGCTCTAGAAAGGTTAAATTAATTGTTAAATCATACCGTCGGAAAAAATTATGCTGCTATTGAAGGGAGGTTGTTGCTCAAGAGAGAGCTGCTCTGGAGAGGTTGCAGAATAGGTTCAAATGTTAAATACTTTTTCATTGGCTATCAGAACAAGATCAGATATTACATGTACTTTCATTGGCTATTATCTAAGGTCAGACTAAGGTCAAACAATAAAAAACCTGTTGTGTTTGTATTGCAGAAAGAGAAGGAACGAGGCTCTCACATATCGTATATGTTTCGTCTGCCATTTGCTGCTGGTAATGTGTTCAGTGCAAGTATGTTGGATACCTTGTTGTATCAAGCGTTTGTCAAAGATTATCTCATAACTTTTGTGAGGTTACTACTTGGTATAGACCAGGCTGTTGGCTCCGGACATCTCTCATGCGTAAGTATTTGAGTGCTTGTTTCGTTCTGATATTTTTTGTTGGTTTCATGGTTATGACGTATTTAGAACTTGTTCAATTGTTTATTTTCAATATAGTGGAACATGGTTAAAGTGAATTCATGGTTGCATTATGTCCATAATAGTGATACAAGGAAGGGTGTGGCCAAGAAAAAAAAATGCTTGACTGTATCGAATTCTTCACTCTATCCGAATTCACTATAACCGTGTTTTACTGTATTGAAAAAGGTTTATAAGATGTGATCCTATGACGAAGTAAAATATAGAAGTAAGTTATGTAACTTTCAAGTTGTCTTTTACTGAACCTCGAAATGAAAACATGCAGCAAGTTACAATTTTGCTGGGAAATGTTGTCTCCCTTCGTTATAAATCCTAGTTCCTCAGTGCTGTGTTCAAAGTCCACCTGGAACCAGACAAAATTCACATAGTCCAGTTGGCTTACAGAAGGTCTGTGGTTCCATCCGTATGTATATGCCTGGTCTCCCTCCATTGTTAAAACCGGAAAAGTTGCCAAACGTTGGCCAAATTGTATCATTATCTTTCATCATGAATGCTTTTTAATTTTTTTTTCAGATGAAAATCACCAGTGCAGATCTGTGGATCAGAACATATGGACGACTTTATCAGAAGTTATGTTCAACCACTTGTGAGATACCAATTGGAATATATCGTACCCAAGTTAAATCTTGTAGATCTCCACCTACTAA
Source organism: Lutraria rhynchaena (assembly GCA_008271625.1). Lineage (NCBI taxonomy): Eukaryota > Metazoa > Mollusca > Bivalvia > Venerida > Mactridae > Lutraria > Lutraria rhynchaena. The sequence continues at coordinate 8,448,273 of VIBL01000001.1, read as the reverse complement.
TCATTCTGTAAGTTTAACCTGGGAACCAGCCAATGCATGTTTTATGTTCTTACCGGTTCTCAGCTTTATATTGTTCTATAATCTTTTTTTAATTGAGTTTCCTGAAGGTATCAGATGTTCATTAATGTAACAAATGTGAAACAGTAGTTTCATAGACTTGTGTAGGTTTCAACCTTTCATATTTTACCCAAATTTCATTTAGTTTTTTAGATCCATCTTTGGTCAAGACCGATTAGTTCTCATTTTGTTAAAGTTACATGAATTTGCGTGTAGTGTAATTAAACTTTAATCATAGGCTGCCAAAAGATTGCTGCTATGAATTGTAATTGCATGTATATTATTTGGAATAATGCTAGCTTATTTATGTGTGTTATTTAACAGAAATTGTAGGTAACTACAGTATAAGTTTTTGTTTCCTATTCGCTAAGATTTAAGATTGCTAGAAGTACTAGCACCAGTCCAATTGCTGGAAATGCTAATACCAGTCTGAATGCTAGAAATACTTATCACGGTCTGATTGCTAGAATTACCAGTCATAGTTTGATTTCATGAAGTACCGATACCAGTCTGATTGCTGGAAATACCTGTACCTGTCTGATGACTTGGAAACCAGTCAGATAGTCAGAAATACCAGTGTTAGTTATTTATTAACTGATATGATGGTGACTATTTTGGACTCTGAGCTTTGAACTTTCAGTCTTAAGGTGTGGGGTCCACTGCAGAACTTCTGTTTGTTTAACATTATTTTGCTAATAATAAATATTGAATACTTTGTAATAAATTTGAACTGTGAGATAAATACTTTTATCTTGAACATGTTATTTCATAAAACATCAGCTTCATTTAACTCATTTCACATTTTTAAAATGTACATGTATTCTACTCAGATCATGATATTTATTCCACGCAAATACATGATAATGGCTATTGATATTATGTGTCGTATGCATTTTAAGATATGACTTGTTTCGATTTCAAGCGATCTTTATGAAGTCTAATTTAATGCCTGAGTGTCTTACTTTTTTGTCCAGGCTTTAGAATATCTAGTTCGAGAAGGAGGAAAAGTATATCATTTGTTGTCATAGCAACATAATGGCACTTAATTATTGACATTATGTAGAACTAGGTCTGAACATTTTCTCGAGAGTGTATATAAAGCTAAGACTATTTTTTTGCAAATTTTGGATAAAAGCATGTAGCATTAATTTTCAATGGCTGATACAAAGACTAACTTCCAGTTTGTACCTTTTTTCATCATTTTTCAGATGGAGCTTACTATTTTCCCATTTTGGCCTCGTGATTAAAATTTTTAATTGATTTTCATGGGTTATGTAAATATTTCAAGCATTAAAACAGCCAGTTTAATTGGAATAAATGACTGATTTCAGTACATTTTGGTTAAAATGTTTAGTGCTCATATTTTTTTGTCATTATTTCTCGGGAATTTTTAGATCAGTTCTGATAATGTTTCATACGTTTGTTACAATTAACTATTGTATCACGACACAGTATTTATTGACATATAACACCATAACAACTATTATGTGATCCTGTGAATCCATATCAGTGTAATATATTACAAATTCATTGGGTTGTCATGGTTACAATATTTTTTTTAACCAATCATCATCATTGTATCATATTCACTGAGCAATTGCTTAAATTTTTTTTTAGCATGCAAGAATTGTTTTTTCAACCAGAATATTATCATATTGGTCTGTTGTTTGATTTTGGATGCTAGGAAGCGAACATTTATCTCATATGTATTATATAAGCATAGACACTCAACATGGTATTGTTTTTTGCATGCATTTTAGGATTCCATTGAATGCCATTGGCTTTTTTAGATTTTTTTTGTTATTTTTGTATACAAAATTTTCTGCCCCTGTAAATTTATCAGAAATACTTTTGAAAGAAGCAAACATTTGTACCTTGTTTGGAATCTTTTGAAAAATTGAAAAAGTTGTATTAAAACCAGTGCATGACAGTTCATATTTGGTGATTTCAAGGTCATAGTTATAAGACTAAGTTTGGAGGGTGTGGCTTGGAATGCAGCCTTGTTATTGGACAGTTTTTTTACTGTACTCATTATCAGCCAATCAGTGGCTTGCATTTCAAGAAGGCCCCCATTCTCAGTTTAATAAACTCTGACTCAGGAAATATCACTTGTGGACATCCTTGTTAATAGGTGTTAGATTCTGGAAGAATCAATTCTGCAGTTTCCCTGTAAGATGATTGATACAATAAGACATTGTTCACTGTTAGCTTTGGCTATATATGTATATATATCACACTGAACATACCAGACAATATTGATATATAAGCTTGATGTGTCAGAGTTTATTTCTTGCCAAATATTTATATGTTACTTGTTTTCAAGGCATGTATAGTTTGAAAATTTAAGTCTGTCACCAGCTCATTTACAATGAAATACTGAAAAATACCCCATACTTTACATAGACTCTTCCATTATCATAGTTTCTACCAATCAGATTGCAACGTCAGGTTTATTACATTATCAAATAGGGGTGTTTATAGTATTTAGAGTATATAAAACTAGCGACAGACTCAGATTTTTTGACTACATCGTATAATTTGTTCTACTGTGGTAGTCAACTGTAGTGGCATTATGAGTGGATGTATATATAACTTTATATTGTATGTATAGTGCTATATTTAGACTATTTTATCAACCAATCATGTTTGTTTTGCTTATTTAGAGTGCATCAGTCATATCCAGAGACCAGTCGGCACTTAATTTAGCATTTAGAAATTCCGTAGTAAGTATAATTTTTGTAACCTTTGAGTTTTTTGTGTCATTGTCTGCTTACCTCGTTCAGTTTTGGTAAACTTATCATTTTGTTTCTCAAGCACTTGATCAGATAGGATTCATGTATTCATTTATTGTCTCCATTGATTAATTAGTACATGATCTATTCAATCAATCAATCAATCAATTGATAAAGGTGATTCCATCATTTGGCTCTCAATGAATGAATGAATGAATGTGTGAATGTATCAATCAATCGATCGATCGATTGATCGATAAATCGATCAATCAATCAATTTATTAATTAGTTGATGAACGATTGTGTTATCAGTCAAGTTTTTATACATGCTATTCAATGAATCAATCCATCATTTGACCCTTCAATTCATTCTATAATAAATTGCACCAATATATTTATTAATAATGTCACTTGTTGTTATTATTCCTTATTATCCTGTTCACTTCTTCATTTTTTATCTTCCCTTTTTTCACACAGATCTTGTAATCTTCTTTAACATACCAAGTATTTGAAATTACTTCTTTTCTGAACACATTTCATTCCGATATATATTAGAATCACTTCTAGATGATAAAAATTTCTTTCAATTTTGGATAAACCATTTTTTTGTTTCATAGCATTTATGTTTTTTTTTCTTTGTTTAATAGGATGCTATCAGTGTATAAAATATTATATGTTTAAGAAATATTATATTATTATATTACTGTTTTCAGCGCGGGCGAGGCTATAGAAACCAGAACGGGGTATATACATAAATATTTCTTTAATACAATACTAACATTCACATATTATGTATATATTTATAAAAAACTTTTCTTTTTATAATGCTTGCCAAGTTTTTTTAATGTAATGTTTATGGTGGTTTATTTTGTATAAATTGTGTTTGCACAAATTTTGTTATTTTTTTATAATTTTTTAGAAGTTTGATGTTTGTTTCAAAACTAAAAAAAAAAATGTTTTAATACAGACAAAGGCTTCATACAAACTGAATATTAAAGAGCATATTTTCGAAACATAAGGTTTTTAATTGTCCTAATGGTAATTAACTCTTTTACTGATTGATTCAATGTGGAAGTGAATTTTTAACATGTAATATTAAGTTAATGAAGTAGGGCTTTTCTGTCTACTCAAGTTTTGCCAGTATGAATAATTTTTGGTGGTGGGGGAGAGGATTAGAAATCACGTTTTCAGTGATTCTTAAGCATAATGAAAAGTTGGACTGTTAGTGCTTTCATTTTATGAGGTGTTTCCAAAAAATTGTTTCCATAGTTACATACTGTTAATAAAATACAAAACAAGATAAACTTCATTTTTATGCTGTTTATATTTTGAATTTATTGTAAATCAAAACACATACCGGTAAAATAATTACAGCATTTTGACAAGTAACCTTTTTTCTTGACCTGTGCTGGGGGAGCTTTACTGTATCTTAATACATACAGTAAAGCTTCCACAGCCCGGGTCAAGACGTCATTAAGGTATTGATGTCATTGTGTAAACTATATTTTTTTTCGAATGAGGTGGTGCATTAATTGTACGAGATGCTGACTCTATTCTTTTCTTCTGTATTACCCTTATCACATCGGTACATTCGTAAAAAAATGTTGTGGGCATTCCATTTATGAATCTGCTTCTATCTTGGTTGGTGATTTGTCAGTGCGTGCATGCCTTGCTCATACCAAATTTGTCCTTGAATATATTGTGAATAGTGTCCCTACGGACACAGCTCGTCCTCGATTTTCCATACTCTAACATGCTGTCAAGTTCCATGATATTCTCAACTGACAATATGACAACGTCATCCAACACGCTTGGCCGACCACTCATTGACTCATCTTTGTTGTATGTTCTACCATCTGCAAAATAGTTCATACCACTGGACTAAAGATCTGCTACTTGTTGATTTTCCTATTGCAGATTGAAGCATTTGAATTGTAAGCATTTTTGTTTTCTGTAAAAATAAGGCCATTCTGTTTTATTGATTTGTTAAGTATCCATGTACGCCTAAGTTTTTAGCTACGTCAGCCAAAAAAACACCATTTTATTTTAAGTTCACAGTTTATTGATAGAATGCTACAGTTTCCAAGATTAAAGGCTGTAGTTTGCAAATTATGTTTTAAATAGACTTGTATTTGAAATTGTATAGGATACAGTGACTCACAAAATCAGATTCTTAATTGTTGGATTTCTATGTTCTGAGTTATATACTTTGGACACATATAGGTGATTGATGTATAATGACATTGATATTTCCTCAAGTAGACTTGTCTAAGAACATCATTTTGGACACACCTCATGGATGAATTTTTTTGTGCCTTTTTATTTTACGCATACGTTTTTAGACATTCACACTCATAGTTTCGGACTCAAATTAAAATTGGTTGAACTTACTGTACATTCTCTTATGAAAATATTGAATCAATATTTATGTTAAATCTCACCAAAAGAACATCCTTATGCCTACCTTTCTCTTAATTGTATTTTTCTTTTTAGAAAGCAAATTTTTCCTGTAAGCATCAGTTTGTTCAATTCATCGTATCTGTATTATCTTACTGTACACTTTGGGGGTAAATCATTCTAACTCAGACCTATAGGTAGGAATGATAAAACACTCACTCTTCAACTCTCTGTTATTGTTCCTCTTTTTTTGTGTAAATTTTACTCCTTGCACTGTATGTTTATTCTGACTATATTTTTCTCACTTGCTGTTTAGGATTTTACAGTCCTGCTTGGGCCCATCATTAAGTATATTAAGTGACTTTTGTTTAAAAGAGACATGTTTCAATCCCCCCCCCCCCCATGAATGTATTCAGTTTTCCCTAGCGCAAGCAGCAACCTTCAATAAGTCACAATAAGTGTTTTACATTTACAAATTTGAGCAAAGGCAATTTTGTTTTTACAAATTTGAGCAAAGCAGATTTTGTTTTTACAAATTTGAGCAAAGGAAATTTTGTTTTTACAAATTTGAGCAAAGGCGATTTTGTTTTTTACAAATTTGAGCAAAGCAGATTTTGTTTTTACAAATTTGAGCAAAGGAAATTTTGTTTTTACAAATTTGAGCAAATCAGATTTTGTTTTTTACAAATTTGAGCAAAGCAGATTTTGTTTTTACAAATTTGAGCAAAGGAAATTTTGTTTTTACAAATTTGAGCAAATCAGATTTTGTTTTTACAAATTTGAGCAAATCAGATTTTGTTTTTACAAATTTGAGCAAAGCAGATTTTGTTTTTACAAATTTGAGCAAAGGAAATTTTGTTTTTACAAATTTGAGTGAAGCAGATTTTGTTTTTACAAATTTGAGCAAAGGAAATTTTGTTTTTATAAATTTGAGCAAAGGAAATTTTGTTTTTACAAATTTGAGTGAAGCAGATTTTGTTTTTACAAATTTGAGCAAAGGAAATTTTGTTTTTTCAAAATTTGAGCAAAGCAGATTTTGTTTTTACAAATTTGAGCAAAGGAGATTTTGTTTTTACAAATTTGAGCAAAGGAGATTTTGTCATACACTTGTTGCTCCTGTCTCCCCTCTTGTATTCTGTTCATTTTTATTGGTGTTCTTTATTCTCTTATTGCGTTACATTTAAACTGATACAAAACTTGATTACCTTTGTGCAATATTATATAATGTTCTGTATATATGTATACATTGATAGGAACTTAGTTACTCCTTAGTTGATTGTTGCGTTACCTGTGTATCAATTTTGATATTTTCTCATCATTATGTTACGTAAAACCATTGACACTCATTGCTTTCTACACAATCATCAATTTTTAACTGATTGAAGAATTTAAATTTGTTTTACTTTCATTTAAGTGGATTTTTATTCAAAAATTCAGGCATCGGTACTTGTTGTTTGATTCAACTTTTAAAAAAATGTTTGAAGTATTCATTTGGTTTGAAAAATCATATTTTCTCCATAATATGGATTTTGCTTTGATATTTAGGCTTAACAAGATGCTGTTGTTGGGGTTTTTTTGTGGCTGTGCCCTGTCTAACAGAAGTGTCTTAATGACATGAAAGGAACATACAGTTTTTACTTTGAGGATACTTCCAAAGAACAATTAATGTTGTGAGATACCATAACAGCCTGTCCTTTGTCACCTTTCTTGTTATGGAATAAATTTTGTAGTTACAATAATCATTGATTCATAACACTGCACCTAACAATGTTCCCATTGGACCATCACATATTTTTCCTTTTCCTGAAAGTCGAGGATACTTTAAGGGCCAGAAAAAGTCATGTTTACAGTTATAGAATAGATAGGTCAAGTACTTTTCTATCTGTTTTCTTTACATACCTTTTGTATGATTCATCCGCAAACTTTTTGTACTTTGCAGTTAAAAACTTCAAAAAATAAAGTTGGTTGGGTAACTTTAGACACCATTATTTGGCCGTATGAAAACATGAAACCAAATCATGCGTTCTGCTTTACAATTTCTTCTTTTCACCATTAGATTTTTAGCCTTTATCATCTAATTGTTCACTTTTTATCATCATAGTTTTGTCATTTCACCATTGTGATTATTTTCGACTTTTTAGGGGAAGACCATGAATAAAATGATGGCCCAAACAAAACACCATAGCATCTTGATATCTAATTTGAATCGGTTGGTGCATGTAAATAGTTTGGTGCATTTTTGAAATAATTTCATTTACATGTAGATGAAAGCATGGTAAATACATGTAAGGTTTACAGCATGCTTAATATGTCATTCTGCTTTGTTTTTTTGCGCAGGCATTGTCAGCAGTAAGTTAGATTAAACAAATCACCCCATTCTTCCTTGGTTGTTGTTTTAGTTTGCGATCTATAAAGGCTTATACTTTACAATATCCAGTCAGTACAGCAAGGTTGTGCTTCACAGATTTGCTTATAGAGATACATGTAGAGATACTAGTTGGGATAGTGATGCATTTTGGGATATTTGTAGAGATTTATGAAGAGATACATATGAAGATATATGTAGGAAGATTTGTAGAGATATTTGTAGAGATACATGTGAAGATATATGTGAAGATACCTGTAGGAATGTATGTAGAGATATTTGTAGAGATACATACAAATTTACTTATAGAGATACATGTAGAAATACATATAGAGATAAATAAAGATACATTTATACAAATGCATGTATATATATATATATATCCTAACACATATCTGTATATACATACATGTAAAGATATGTGTAAGGATGCATACATAGATGTATATATATGTATGTCTATATGTATATACATGTAGAGATATGTGTAAGGATGCATACATAGATGTATATAAAGGTACATGTAGAAATACTTGTATAGATGCATGTAGAAATACATATGAGATACAGATTCAGATAGAGATACATACAGAGATACATGTGAAGTTATATGTAGAGGTACATGCAGAGGTACATGTTGAAATACATATTTAGATAAATAAAGAGATATTTATACAAATGAATATAAATATGCATGTAAAGATATGTGTAGTGATAAATACATATATACTTATAAAGATACTTGTAGAGATACCTGTAGAGATACTTGTAGAGATACATGCTGAGTTATCCATAGAAATACATCATTACTTGGAAAGATATATGTAGAAATATATAAAAGATACAGATTAAGATTGATATATACAGAGATATATGTACAAATACGTTCGGAAATACCTGTTTATATATAGAGGGAGGGAGGGAGGGAGAGAGAGAGAGAGGGAGAGAGGGAGAGAGAGAGAGAGAGAGAGAGAGAGAGAGATACTTGTTGAGGTGTATATAGAGATATTTGTAAATACCTGTTGAGATATATTTAGAAATTCAGATAGAGATATGTGCATAGATACATGTTGGAATATGTTTAGAGATTCAGATAGAGATTTGTGCATAGATACGTGTTAGAAATACATTCTTGTTGTGCTGTATGGACACATTTCTTACTTATCATCCATTGTTGGTAATTGGTACTCAATGTTTTATAAAGATTTTGTTGTTGTTGTTTGTGTTTCTGACTTTGTTGTTCCGTTGTGTCACTTATACTGTTCAATGTGTCTGTCAATCAATGTTGATTTATAAATATGCACCTGTCAGTGTTTTGTTGTCTGTTTTAGACTTAAAACACTTGATGTATACTGTCAAATCAGACTTATGCTTTGTCCAGTGAGATAGCTTGGCACTGGGTATGAGAAATGTATAGAACTTTCATGTTTTAGATTTTTTACACACAAAAAAACACTTTTTATTTATTTATTTTTTTTTAGCAAACTTTCCTGTCAAAGTGATGTTTATATGTTTTATGTGCTGGGTTTTTGGTTCATGGGCTTTGGGGAACGGTATTTTGTGGAAGATGGCATTTTTTGTATATTTTTTTTTCTAGAAATCATTTTCTTATTTATTAATATAAAAAAAATAGAATAATGTGTTCTAATCAATGTTGTATGTATGTATGTATCTTTGGCTATTGCCTGTTTAGAAACAATATGAGAACAAGTTCTATGTTACTTCAATTGTAAGGACTATACCAAAACTTCTTGATCTTGATGCATGGCATACATGAATTGTAATTAGACCACACCTACTAGTGTATGATTGGTTAGAGCCACTATGGGCGTGTTTTACCATATCTCCCTCTTAACTTGGAGAGCATAGCAATAAATTTGTTCATTTTGTGTGTTCAACTTCTGTAAACTACATTGTCCTGTACTACTACTCTATCTGAATGACATAAGTCTGCTATTTGGGTAAAAATCTCCGCTTTCTAACTGTGGGAACAGTTGACTTTTAAGGGTTCTCGTTTCTGCTGCTGTGGTTTCTTGTTTAAAGCTGCGTATACTATTTATTGTATCTGTCTCTCAATGAACTCTATGCATTTGTCACAAACTAGATCTATAGTCTTGTCTTGTTTCGCATAATTTTATCATTTTTATGCATGTTAAATGCAGCATTTTTATTTTCTCATTTGATTTCCATTTTATCGTTTAATAGTCATTGAGTTTATTTATATAGAATTTCTTAATGCATGTTTCGGACACCCCAACCAATGAATCTGATTGGTTTTTTTTTACAATTTTGGTACAAATAGCTTTTGGTATCTATATTGCTAAAATTAGCAAAGTATCTTGTGCAAAGAGGATGAAAATGTCTTCAGAAGATTGAATTACCAGTGCTTAAACAATTGTGGGTGGGGTTCCATAAACAAACATTTTAATGATAGCCTTGTTTTATATGTGTGATCTGTAGTGTAGTGTCTTTGTAGTTTAATAATCTTAAACACTTCAGTGTGAATTTCTTACATGTTTCCCTTAGTTTTCATGTAAATTGTGTTTGAATCTTTGCATTCAAACTTACACATTTCACCTTAACTATACTTGGTTTAAAATGTTACATAATTCATAGCGTCGTGTGACCACAGGGGCCTGTGAGTTGTTTTTAATCCATATAGTTCACAGGTATTTGTGATATATATGAACTTAATGCATGATACAAGTGTTACAGACCCCTGTGAGTGTACATACTGGGTAGATAAAGAGAATTAATACTTCCATCCACAAAACTTACTTCCAATGCATGTTACATTAACAATTTAATTTTTCAGAAAAACTGTGAGATCTATATATTTGTTGTTGTTCTTCTTCTCATTGGCTTTGAACTTCATTTTTATATTTTATTCTATTTTGTGTTATTTTACTTAAAACAGTAGTTGTGAAACAATATTTTACATTACAGGTATCATTAAACATGATGGCAGGCACTGAGAGGAGGGGAGATAACTCTGGTTCTGCAAACCCTGAATTACATGAAATCAGTCAGTTGGTGAAATGCAGAATGCAAAGTTTGAACCAACCTTTAGATGATTACGGTTTGTAGATGTTTGTTTAGTTCAAGTTTATTGAGTTTAACATTGCACCAACAGCCGGGGTCATATGGTGACCTTCCAGCTTTAACAGCGGAGGAAGACCCCAGGCTTACACTTGGGTAGAACCACCAACTCCACTAGACAGCTTTCTCACTTTTAAATTTGGTCCTGGGTTGGATTTGAACTCACAGTAGTGAGGGGCTAGTGAATACAAGTCAGGACCCTAACCTTTTGTTAGTAATCTCTCTTACATTGTTTGTGAAGTCCTTATTTAATGAGGACTACTGTCTTTGTTACCATAAAAAAAAAACACTTTTTCTTACTACTGAGATCCATAAATGAGTCAATTTCATGGCAGCTTTTGAACGAACGTCCACCCAACAACTTATGCAGTGTCTGGTACTATGTCTCTATAAGACCATTTTTATAATTCATGTTATAAGATGTTGATATTTTTACAGACGAGAAGAACGAGAAGAGAGATACGATATCGTACGTTATAATAAACCCTGGATATGATCTTCAACTGAAGCTCGGTGATGTGATGTAAGTTTCTTATATATCGAAGCACTGGTATATAAGTTTTCTGTTAAAACTTGTTTCTTTGTAAGGCATAGAAAAAATTCCTGATTTCGGCTGACCTGACTGGAGATACCATTTATATTAGTCTTGCCAGTGAATAGATTCACACCATTGAGCTTTTTATCTGACGATGACAATGCTCTAACTATACCTTATACTATATTCTTCTCATATAATTACCAATTGCAACATGATGATTTTTCAACTTTTGTGCCTTTAGTCAAATTCACCATAGATTTTGTTTTGTATTTCCAAGTTACTTCCTGGATTTATTAGTGTTTCCTAAATCAATATCTTAATCATTGGGATCTTAAGGCCAATCTCTGTATGGGTCTCAAATGAAGCATTGCTTTGATAAGGTACTAGCAGACAAGGTGTTATTGTTACGTTATATAATGATGTTATTTCAGATATTTAATACGACCCAGTTCTCTGTCACCAAAACCTTCACCTTTAATAGATGAGCGGAAACAGATGCCACATCACGTAAGTTATATCAGTGTATTAGAAACCTAGATTGGAGGTATGGAAGCTGGGGCCTGCTTACTTAAGTTAGCAATTTATAAATTTCAAAATTTTCTAACCTCTAGTTTGAAAAAATAAGCTTTTAATCCTACTGATTGGTTTTAGGGTCTATCATTGGCTGTTAAAGATAAATATCTGAAATGTATACCATTATCAAGATTTTCAAATTTAAAAATGGCTGTCATATGAAATGGGCCCAGGTTTGTACATGCACCCTAATGTTGCATTTGTCTTTCATTTAAAAATTGTATGTCCTTTTTGTTTCATTAATTTTGAAAAAATTGAGATTTTCTTATGAATTGTTTACGTAAATTCATGAATATACTATTTTTATCTCTTTGTTGTAGAAACGTGAGGAACCAACAGGGGCAGATAACTCTGAGATACAAGCATGTGATTCTGTTGTGAAAACTAAAGGAAGACTGGTGAAGGATGGAAACAATAAGGTCTGTTAACTAAGTGGTAACATTTCATGACTTTTCGTTATTATCGCATGTACAAGCCTTGAACTTGTAAGCCATAGGTTACAAACATGAGCCTAACCACCATTCCTACCAAACTTTGTATATTACAAGGTGTTATAGAACACTAGCTTGAGACTATGTTTTAAGGTTCTTGGGTCAAGGTCACTATTACTAAAACTAGGAAAACAGTTTCAGCTTAATGAACTGTTGAAAACGCCATGTAATTGTAAATCATGACATGTGACATTGTCACATGGGATTTAACGCCGTTTTTCAACAATTTATATTGTGATTATTCTATAATAAATTTATTATATGAATAGGGCTTATTACTTGTGATTAGATGTGCATTAGTGTTAGGAATGAATGGTTCTACTTAGTGTTTAATATGAGAGAAATAAAATTGGAATGACTCAGTAGAGAAAATTTATTTAAATATACTTGATATATGATATTTATTTTGTTTTTTTTAGATTCCTATTATATACATGGATGATAGTGACGAGACAGATGACGAAATGACTGAAAATGATAAAACTACGAGTGAAAACACTGAGAGAAATAAAAATATTCCTACGTTTGAGTTGCCGTCGGATGATGATGAAGATGATTTGGGTAACCTTGGCAACCCTGACCCCTCGTTATGTGCTGTGAAAGGGACCGTCGTCTGAGCGGAAGTTGAAAAAGATAATGGTATGTGGTGATTAAGGCTCGTGATACGATGATGTGACAAATGTTTAATCTACTACATTGGTCATCCATTGTCTACTGATGGTTGATTATTAGAATTCTGTCGTGGACTGTTGGTGTGATTTTGCTAGTGTTGACCTTTCACTCACCTGAGCCTAGAGGTCATTCCACTGAGCATGTGTGACTTGACAATGAATGCCGCCTTGCCATAGGTTAATTAAGATGTTTGCTCAGAATATGCAGAACCAATCAGAAAAAAGCAGAGGGTGGATACTCTGAATTATTCATCATTTATTACAATGGGCAGATAACTCCCTGTGAGCACTTTGTACTGTCTGTCTGTCTGATTGACTTTCATCTTATATTCACCATATTTCCTAAAAATACTTTCTTAGAATTGTTTTGACTATCAGCACCTTTTGTGAACCTTAAAGTATTGCTGTGCAAATCATTGTTATGGTATAATGTATGTTTTTTATTGATAAATTAATTGATGAATCAATTAATTAACTATTATGATAGATTTATTATCTCTTAGAGACTATGAGAAGTAAATCTGGACAAACACCCATTTTGGATGTACGAACCCAGTATAATATAATTGCTTTGCTTAATCTTTAAGCTTAATTTTTTATTTTTTGACTTTTGAGGCTTATTTCCAATTTGGCTTAAAATCACCATTTTGATTGATATTAATCATACTTCATATTGAATTGAATAAGACTGTGATACGTGTATATTAACATATGCTTGCTAAAAAATTGTGTTGTCAAAATGTATTGGATATTTTTGATGTTAACTGAATTTTAATTATGATTGAATTTTTTGTGCTTGAATGTTAAGCATGATATATCTCGATTTTTTATCACATAATAAATGCATAATATGTGTATATGCTCATTGTATAATTACTGGTATATGTGTGAGGTTTGCTTTTGTTATGAGTACATAACTTTTATATATTAGTGTCTTTGTAATGTTATGACTCATCTTTATATCATCATTAAGGAATGCAGAACACAGACTGAAGACTCATTTTTTTTAAAAAATGTTGTTTTTCGTTTATAATTGTAATTGTGATTGGTTAGAATTTACCAAGTGTTGTTGTTTAAAAATGTATATGAGAGATGTAACCTGGCTGTTCTTCATTGATTAATTGTACCTAATTCTTACTTATCATTATTTTACTATTTTGAAAAAATATTTTTTTATATAATTACATGTTTTTCTTGATGGACTGGTAGTGAATCAAAGTTTAGGGCAAAAATTGTATAATTATTTAAAAAGAACTATATTGCTCAAACATTTTTCATTTTATTGTTTATGAATACACTTCTGTTTGTCTTTTTTCCCTCCCCTCTGTTTTCCTCCCTTCTTCCTCTTTCTCTGTCTCTCTTCTGTATCTCCCTGTCTCCCTTTTTTCTCATTTTCTATCACTTCCTTTCTCCACTCTCCTTCTGTCCATCCTCCCTTTTTCTCTCCCTACCTCTCCTCTCTCTCTCTCTCTCTCTCTCCCTCCCTCCCTCCCTCTCTCTCTCTCTCTCCCCACCCTCTCTCTATCTTAAGTATCAGTTAATACATAAATCATTAAACAGAAATTTAGTGGTTGTGTTGTCTTCATGTTTGTTTTATACTATTTAGTTATTCATCAAGAATGATGCATTCTGATATTTGTTCCCTTTATAACACTAGTAGCTGAATTGGTCACTGTATTTTTTTCATATGTTCAAGAATTCATTGTATTACAAAATGTGCTAATTGTGTATGTCCGTATTGTTGTCTATGATCTAGTGGGCACTCCTGCTCTGTGCTTCTTGAAGATTTATTACTCTGGAGACACTATTGTTTTAATTGAGTTCTTTTAGTCAAAAAAGGCAGAACATATTTCTGTTGATATATTTTATGTTAATCAAATAACTCAGAAACAGTCTTGATCAAGAGAAGATGAAAATGAAATTAGAGAAACAAATGTATGTTTTTGTCTTAATACTTAGTTGAGTTTGTCAGTATATTTGAAACTGCCTATTAAAAGGCATTTACATTTATTGTATCTGTCTCAGTTTTTTACATTGAAATATATAGACCCTTTTTTGGCACTTTTTTACTAGAAATTTGATTTGGCACTTATATTTGATAATTTGTTGAAATCTATGAAGATTTAATTTTTTTTTTTTTTTGTTGACCTCAACACTTTCATTGTTTGAATAAAAAAGAATTTTTATTTTTAGTACAAATAATGACGGTCATCGTCTGTGAATTTTGATGACCTGTAAATATATAATTACATTTCTGCCATTGTTGCTCTTATTGCGTGTGTCATGTTTTTGATCTGTAAAAAAATAAAGCATGATATGGCTGGAAAAAAAACTTTTAACTGTGTTTACAGTTAAGTGATTAAAATAATAGGGAGTGTAGGTTGCAAAACTTTCCATTTCTGTTTTATTTCTAAACATATCTTTTGTATTTTGGTGGTGTAATGGATCCCTAAATATTCGCGGACTTCAGATTTTGCTGTTAGGAACTTTATGGCCAGCTGGAAAATATCAAGTTGGACGGGTAAACGGAAACACAACTATTTTTTTCTGTCGGGAATCGCGTACTCTGATACAAAAACATGGCAGAAATATAACATGATCCAACCCATAAATCAAGGTAATTCTATTGGTTAGCCGTCGTTTTAGACATTTTCATGTTTCCTATCATACACTCACTGACTTCCGATTACTTCTCGTACCTGAACTATGCTTTAGTCTGTATTGATTTTCGAGAGCCCTCCAGAATTTTTTATTGTATTTTCAAGCTTATTTTACTGCCATGTTTTCTTTTCAGAGTCGCACGATTCCTGTAACGATTAAATACAATATTAAAGTTTTGATTTTGTATAATTTGCTGCTCAGAGATTACAAAACTTGAGAACAGACTCCATGTTTCAAATTTTATTTTCATACCCATCTTATTGTTGTCAAATGTAAATATTTTGTTATAGTTAGCAGTCAGATAAACTATATTTTGTGGAGAAAATTTTATGACTTAGTTTTATAATTGAACATGAGATTTTTTACATTTCGTACCTTGCCCCAAGGTTATAAAACTTGAGAACAGTCTCCAAGCTCAAATCTCAATTTCATGAGTGACACACATTGTGGTTTGAAAGATTCTGCAGTTTAAAGGTTAAATACATTTTCAGATCATTTCAGCTGGCAGAAAAACATAGGATTGAAATCGTCATTGTTTAGTAACGATTATGTAAGAAACATCGAAGGACAAAATATGAGGTTTGAGCTTGGAGACCAATCTTAAGTTTTATTACCTTAGGTCCTGATTGTTGAAGTTGAATTTTATATCATTTATCTACAATAGATAAGATTTCTAAGATCAGAGACTGATCTCAAGTATTATAATCTTATTTTAAAGTCATCATCTTGTTTTTCTGTTTAAGTATAACTACCTCCCTTTAATTTATTTCAGGGATTACCTCCCTTAGATTATTTTTCAGGGATTTTTGTGTTTTTCATTTCATTGTTAACAACAACTATGTCTCTTAATTGTTTGTTTCTTTCATTTACAATTTATGTTATTCTACTTAATATTAATTGTAATATTGTGCGGGTTTATTTTCGATATGATGGTGTGTGTTAATTTGTGACTGTTGTGATATTTTTATTTTGTTGATAAAAAAGATGATTTATTCTGATTTCAGAATAATGAGACATTCAATCAGTAGCTTAATTGCAAGATAATATTTATCCTCAGCACAGTATTGTAACTCAGATTTTCCTTTTTAATGTCCCTGTCTTCTTCTTATTATTATACATTTATTTGCAACAAAGTGGGGAATTTTAATAAGCACTATTGAATCTGTAATTAAAAATTAGATAGTTGGATATATTTTTTCCCATGTGGTTTAACATTGCACCAACAGCCTGGATCATTTAGTAGCATTTCAAGCTTTATTGGTGGAGGAGGATTGCATAGTCATACACCTGAGTAAAACCGTTAACCTTCTGTATTCTATCTTGACAGTTTCCTCTCATGTGAAATATGTCTGGTCCGGGGTAGGATTCAAACTTGCAGGAGAGAGTGGCTGGTGATTACTAGTCACTTATTAATTGTTTGATGATGATAATGCATACAACGCAAATGGTGTTTTGAACCTAGTGACCTCTGCTAACAGATAATATTGTATTGCTTATTATGTGTTTTGTAAATGAGAAAAAAAAATTTAATATTCTAAACAATAGAAATCGAAAAAGATTTCTAGGAAAGAAAATCATACAAAAAATTCACCTTCCCTTTCTTAAAATGCATAGAAACATGAAAAATTGTCAAAATTACTAAAAAAATTTGGGTCAGGGGATATTTAATAAGTTGTTCATGTAACTGCTAACCAACAATCCTTTAAGGATGACCTTATCGTATGTTTTTGTTAATCACAGTCACTTCATCCATTTTGTTGATCATTTGATATCACTACTCATTGTACCAACTCTACATCTTTGTATTTCTGTAACTGACATTCCTCGGTAAATATTGTTTGCTCAAACGAAACAGATGACTGGTCCCTGGAACATTATAGTACAGGTGGGCAAGTTTTCTAGTTTATACTGGATTTCCGTTTTAATTTTTTCAAAATAATCTAAATCTGTTGAGAATTTTTTTAGGGGGGGGGGGGTACATTCTCACGGCATGTAAACGGTTCGATGTTGAGGAGGAGTTATCTATTGTTTTAAGGAGACTAGAATGAAGGGGAAACGACTCTTTTTTGCGACATATTGCAAAGTGTTCATGCATGAAGACCCCCAAAAATATTTTCAGGTTTATAGAAATTTTCTACTTGCACCCATGGTAGTATTTAGTCATATAAAACGCATTGTTTCTTATATTCCATGGCATATAAAGATAATTAAGAGTTTAAACTTAGCTGTAGACATACCATAAGGGTTTAAGACAAAATATATTTGGTTTAACTTAGTATTTATCTAATTGTTGTAAAAATAATTTTACATCTCTTTTAGAACTTTTATAAAAATATCCATCAAATTGTTACTCAAATTATTCAAAATTGAAAAAATACAGGTCATTTTAATGTCATTTTTGGGTCCAGTATTTCGCTCCATTCCCCTTGTAAAAAAGTATACATTTTTCTGCATAGAAAGAGAAAAATCTCCCCATAATTAAAAAAAGACAAAACTGTTTTGTCATCATATACTGAAACTTATTTTTTCCTTGGGATTAATCATGTTAAATATTGTGTTAAGTGCTCTGGTAAATAAAGAATGGTTTTAGACGTAACTTTGTGTTTTGTTCTTTCATGATTATAAGTCTTTAAAAATTCCCAATTTGGTACTTTACAATGCAAATTTTCCCTATTTAAGGGACCAGATACCTGTTTCCCAAAACTGTAAAACAGGGGGTTGAAATAAGTAGTCTTTTTTCATTCATTATCAAATGGAAATGGGATAAAATAATTCATTATACTGATAGCAGTTATTAATTGAAAGATACAGGACCTTTTATGTTACATCTATGGTGTCATAATGTATCATGGATTGGTGACTAATGGTGATCTGAACCACATGTTTGTACTTGATTTGTGTTTTACCACACATAAACTCAGATTTGTTCCATGTTGTGTGTCTATGTACATGTATATTCATGGTGTTTTTAACATTAATTCTCATGTTTCACATTAATTCACATTTAGCCCAATGTTTATACATAAACGTGTGCTCTGTATGTAAAAATGACAACCATGTTTGTATATATCAGTGGTGTAGAAATGAGCCAGAAGCTGAAGAAATCAACTGGCTATTTCAGTATTTGAACTGGCTACTTTTTCCGATACTACAAACACAATACTGCATTGGACCCCCAGACACCCCTTCTACTTTTAGTAGCTTACCGGCTACATGAAAACATTTCTACACCCCTGTATATTAACATAGACTCATGTCTTACATGCTCTGTATAATATGTGTATATTTATATAAACTCACATATCTACTATTGTATTTTTAATCTACTGTTTGCTCATTGTGTTTATACTTGCTAGTACTGTGAATTTTGAATTTTATTTCTGACAGACATATAAAATTTATATAATCAAGTGTTGTGATTTTACAGGCTGGTAGCTAGACCAGGGCACTGATCAAGGTTAAATTCTATGAGGGGATTTTGAATATGGAGAGGTTTAGTTATTGTGACGTTCTAAATATAGATAAGGTTGTACTAAATAAAGGTAAGGTTAGGGAATGTTTAGAATACAGAGAGGTTATTGAAGGGGATGTTTTGCATACAGTGAGTTTATTTAATGGCATGATTTGAACACAGAGGGTTTTTTATAGGGGGTATTTTGAATACAAAGAGGTTATTGAAGGGGATGTTTTGAATACAGTGAGTTTATTTAATGGGTTGTTTTGAATATTTTGTATTTTGAATACAGAGAGGTTATTAAGGGGATGGCCTGAACATGGAGAAAAAAGGAATGTTCTGACTTTGAATTCCAAAGCAGGTCAATACTGGTACTTTCTTTACTCCAACATCAGGTTAACTTCTTCGGAAAAAAATCAGATAATTCTGTTATTTATGTCGTATTTTTAGGTTGCATGTGTCCAAGTGTAGCTACTGGTCTGGCGTTTTCAAACTTTATGAAATTATACTGTATACAGTAGTTCTAATGTATTAACTTATGGCTTGAGTAATGGCTTTTTTAGCATAGGCTGTTTTGACAAAAATACGTGACCCAGTATATTCTTTTTATAGCTACTAAGAATTACCATTCTCTCATCTTATTTAACATGGCGATAAGTGACCCTGAGAATAGGTACAGGATTCTGATACATTTTACGCCCCTTTTTGAAACTGAAGGATATTACATACAATACGGTAAAACTTCAATTAACGACCACCTCAAAATTATGACCACCTTGTTATAACGATCACAGGACTTGACATATGTTTTCAGGCTACTCATCTTGCAGGACAACCAGCTAAGAATTTGAACTAGTTTTACAGCAATTTCAACTTGTCCTGAGTCAATTATTGCACGTAATTACGAGCAGACGAGTGGGTTTGTTTAGCACTGGACCACTTGTTTTCAATAACTTAATTTCCTTTAATTCAACTTGATAATGAGAATACCTCATTATTATGCCTGACTTCGGGTCCCTTATTTTGTTCTTATTTTTAGGCACTTGTATGTAATTGTGTCTTTTATTCACTATAAATTTTAATTTCTATGATTTTATTGCCTTTGAAATATTTTTCATGATAAATTGTTATTTTTTTGATATTATTTTAGTATTATGTGTTTTTATGATGTAAAAAGGTTGTATATAATTTTGTATAATTCCTTTTCATGAAGATTTTGAAAATCTAAAATGGTTGATTTTTATGCATGCAAGCAAGTTTTTGAGTTTTTTACTCTGTGTATTTATGTTTCGGTGTAAATTCTAAGTAGACTTTGTTTGTTGTAGTTGTTGTTTTGTATTTTAGTTTTTCCTGTTTGCCATTTTTCAAATTTGTATAAAATTTGTATAAAAATGGTGTAAATATATTAAAATGCTAATTTTACAAACACTGTCCTTGTCATTGTCTTTATTTGTTTAACATCTTTGAGTGATATTAAAAATATTTATTAAATATTTCCAAATGATTTGGACTTGTATTTTATAGTTTGCTCATAGAGCATACTGTTCACGTAAAGTAGACTGGGTGGCCACTTACTCTGGAGCAATTTGCCCAATATTTTCTAAGTTCAAAAATATAGTTTCGTGAAATACTAACTAATGTTATTTTAACATTTCTGGTAAACGCTCCAGTTGATAATGTCGCTAATGGAGAATCATCTCACAGTTCACTCGTAATTTTCCCTTGTTTAACTTCGCCAAATTTCAAAATCTGAAATTTAATTTGAGCTTTGAGAGTGATCTCAAGTTTTATAGCCTTGGACCCAAAGTTTTTTCATCGTGGAATAAAAGCTTTAATTCATACCAGCATCTGAGCAGTATTGATCAATCCGAAGGAAGTTGATTTGAATGCGCTAGACAGATGACAGTAGACAGCAGAAAACAAAAATGATTGCATCAAGTTTTTGATAGAAGTATGCTTATCCTTGACCTGGGGCGTAAAAAAATTGTTTCTGGTTACCCAACTTACCCTATTTTTTCCCCCTGACCCTAGACTTTTTTTAGGCCTGCGAAATGGTACCTTCACTGTCTCACTTTACAACATTGCCGCACAAAAATAATGACAACAGATACTTTCAAGAATAATAAAAAAAATCCTAAAGAAAAAAAATTCCTACCTACCCTGTTTTTAATGAGCATGTAACCAGAAACATTTTTTTACAGCTTGATGACATTTCAATGATTTCCAAAAAAGTGTTTACAGAAAATGCTGTTTTGATTTATTAGGCCATACCAAATCGCTTCTATGTTTAGCATCCACACTTGGGTCAAAAACATATCTAGCTATCCTGCATAAACAAACAAGCGCCTATAAAAAAAGCAAAACAATTTTTGCTCAAATTTGTCGAAATTTGTCGTAAACCATAGCCACTACAAAGTTACAGAATTGATTATGACTTACATACCATCACAAGTGGACTAAAGGGTGCATATACTTGAATAATGCTGTTGTCACAGATTTTGATTGATAAAATATTTCAAAACGGAAGCGAAATTCAATATTACAAGATGGTTTTTTTCTGCCATGTGAGCCCAAAACCTATCTGTCCGCAGACGTTAAACATAGATACGATTTGGTATGGCTTTACTTAATACCCACATTTTGGGCTATTATTGAGTGTTTAGAAATGACAAACCAGCTTAGCACTGAAATATCAAACCTTGACTGATTCATCTCTGTAGTCACTACTACTGCTTATATAATCTATAAGTATAAAATTCCAGTACTTAGTACAGTCAAACCTCTCCTTGGGAAAGACAAAATGTAACCTTTATTGACAGAAGGCCTTTATTAAGTTGTCAGTATATTCTAAATGATGGTTTTTCAAAGAATGGCCTTTATTCACAGGATGGTCTTTATTCAGAGGTGGCTGTTGCTGCAAACACAGGTTTGACTGTATATTGAGTACATGTACACTGGGTCAAATTTATTAGGGTCCATCTTATAAAACTATTCTTGGAAGAATTCAAATAAGTGAAGAATTTGAGTATTCAAATTAACTCTTGGATAGTTTGTTTTGTTTTTATGTGACTTGTCGTCACTGGGGTTTAACGCCATTTTTCAACAATTTTTTCAGCTATATATGGCAACCAGTTCACCTAACCAGCTTTCCTGGACTGTATACTAATCAGTACTAACTTATCCTACCACAAGGAGCTGGCAACCTCTCCACATGTGGAGGAAAATCGACATTTTCTGTCAAATTTTCATAGAAGGGTATGAACTGCTGCAACCGGGATTTGAAGCCGGATTTCCAGGTTACACTAAACACTGGACCACAGCCGCTGTGTAAATGTTGGATTGACTGTATTGAAAGTTCACCTGGTAATCAAACATTTGTATTCAATGATTTTCCTCCAATGCTA
This sequence comes from Lutraria rhynchaena, assembly GCA_008271625.1. Classification (NCBI taxonomy): domain Eukaryota; kingdom Metazoa; phylum Mollusca; class Bivalvia; order Venerida; family Mactridae; genus Lutraria; species Lutraria rhynchaena. Next base: position 8,425,831 of record VIBL01000001.1, on the reverse strand, counting down.
TTAGATACAAAGTGGACGTTTGGAGAGCTGTCTCATTTTGTTGAATCTGATAGAGTTGTCACCTTTTAAAAATAAATTTGTGGCAATGTACAACAGAGTCTGGTAGAGTTGTCTTATTTTACATCTAGTCCGATAGAGTTGTCTCCTTACATCTTGTGGGATAGCGTTGTCTCCCTTTAGAAATAGAGTTCCATTTTACATCTTGTGGGATGCGTTGTCTCCCGTTAGAAATAGAGTTCCATTTTACATCTTGTGGGATAGCGTTGTCTCCCTTAAAAATGGAGTTGTTTCATTTTACATCTTGTGGGATAGAGTTGTCTCCCTTTAAAAATAGAGTTCCATTTTACATCTTGTGGGATAGAGTTGTCTCCCTTTAAAAATAGAGTTCCATTTTACATCTTGTGGGATAGAGTTGTCTCCCTTTAAGAATAGAGTTATTCCATTTCGTACTTTACTAGGGTCTTCATCCACCGCTAAAGCTGGAAAAATGACGTTCAATGACCCTAGCTGTCGGTGTTGCAAATAAACGTTTAACTCCAAAGAAATTAAATCCATACACTGAGTATTAAGTTCGCATAATTAATAAAAGTCGCAGCACTTTGTCTGGAGTTCCTTCCCCTTTCACTACGTTATCGTAGTAACGAAGGCAGGGAACCAGACTATCGAAGCACTTAGCATAAAAGTCCATTAACTCCATAAGCTAATAAGTTACATACACATTCTATCATTCATGGCTTTATGAATATGATCCTGTTATCTTCTCAGATATAACTGTTCACACTAGTAAATGGCCTCTTTTCAGAAACGCTCCTCCATTCAGACACACACAGTATATCTTCCTTTATTGTCTAATGGTGTTCTTGTCGCCCACAAAGCAATTCTGAAATTAAGTGTTGGTAGTGCTTGTAGTGTTTGTTCAGTGAATTATGATTTTTTGCGGAACGTTTCTACAACATGTTTGACTCAAGGTCACAGATTTGGTGATAAATCCTCTGAACATGAGTTGGCTTGCGCTCAAACTCATTATATGGTGTTTTAAGGACGAGCGAGCGAATGATAGACATGAATTTCGACTCAGCAAGTTATATCTGTATGTATATATATATTGTATATTCAGTTTGTTCGTCCATCTTATTATATGCGTATTTGTATCCTGGCGGACTTTTTAGCCTTTTGGAAATAAAATGTTGCTTCTTCATACGATCGATCAATCTGACTGCGCCATGAATGCTGTCAAGGTTAACTCATTCGTTAGGGTACAATACTGCAAATTGGGAAAGTCTTCGGACAATATTACAGAAGGTACGAAATCCGGCGACATTTTCTTCCATCTCTGGGTTATACTCCTACTCAAGATGGCCGTAATGTGAGCGGGAATGCGAAGTATTAATTAATTTCACAGACAATTAATCTAACCAGTATTCCTGGATTTGGTACTAGTCATGGACCTTGTTCTCCGCAAGAAACTGCCGACTTATCCATGAATCACTAGAACCGTTTGGACTTTTGGCCTTTGACATTTATAATGTCTTCAATAAATTGTCCCGGAGAACATGAGCTGAACTTATCCACCAAATACCTCCCCAACTTTAACATGAGCTCAGCAACAGGGCTGTTACCTCTTTGTGTACCTACTTAGACATGAATTCAGATTTCGATCAAAGTTTTGTTATTTCCATCAGCGATAAACAATTACTATAAAACTGATATTAATTAAGTTTTTTTTTAAGTCAAATCATTTATCCACCATTATAAATACGCCATTATAAAGTTAAGTCACATACAAATGTGCTAAGTATTTAGCTTAAGATTAGACGAGATGGGATTTTCCTCTTGTCATAAATTACAGATGACAAAATGCGACGACATATTGCACATATAATACTAGCTCACAGACACTTGACATTGCACGACGAACAATCCTTAATATATGGCTACGTAGATATTCTGGTTAGTCACAGACAGACTCGAGCCTCTGACCTCCGTACCAGGTATGAATGCCATAGTGAAGATTCTTCCATCTACTTGTGGTATCATACTGTGCCGATATATTGTGCTTTGTATGCATTGTTGTAAATGTCTTGTCTAACTTTGAAGGAAATTACACTAAATTGTATTAGTTTTTTTTCATTGGTGAACATATTGCGACATAATTGATTTGAAGTGATTCTAATGATCTCATAGTTAAATAAAACGTTTGTTTCCATCGTGTTCAAATCAATTCTGATCAATAAACAGTCTGTCGCCATTAATATAATTACTTCAAATAAGTAATAACAACGAATTTACAAGCAAATAAAATGTAACCAAATAAGGAATTGCTTGTAATTTTACATGCAACATCAACTTCTTGCAAGATAAACGATCAAAACGCACGAAGCATACATGATGAAAATTTTCACTTTGTATCCAAACAGACCGACAGATAACTTGACCTTCTCATCAAGCCACGCAACAGAAGTAGCAAATGTTGACACGCACAGCAGACCAACTGACACAACCATGATCTTAACTCCGTTGATTTCCATTTCTTTCGCCGCAATCGAAGTTTCAAAATCTCGCCGGCGAATGTTTGATTAGTGGCGTTTCGACAAGACTGCGTTCTTTTGAAAGACCCTTTGAGACGTAGTGGATATATCGTCAATACGTTTCAATTGTAAATATACTCTCCGTGCAGAATATTTGAATTTTATCCCCTCTGTCACGTTTAATAAATATGCTCACGGAACGTCTAAGTGTGTCTTAATGGATAATTCTGAGAAAATAAATCAATGCATAAAGACAATTCATCTACAAGAATCACGTCTCAAAAACAGAAATAGTTTCGTCGAAAATTGAGAAATAATTCGCTGTTATTAGAAATTTCGTACGTTTTGGTGCTGATTACGGGTTTGTCTGGGCGATTGTATTAAGTTAAAATTTTCCTTATTTTTTAAATGTAGATTAAAATTTGAATATGGCTGTATAACATGCGCTTTAATGCTTATTATGTCTTTCCCTAAGTGCGTTAACATTTTGTTCATTAAAGATTTGTCTGACCCGATTTTCCGGTATTGTCTGGTTCACAAGCGATGGTGTTTCCATATTTTGTGGAAATAATCATTCCTTCTAGATGTTGTTTTGTGAGCTTTCAAACATATTTGTTACTCTTCCAGGTAAAATTTTAAGGTGCATTATAAATTGCTATAATTGTACAGTTCAATGTAGAATGTTTATATACGTAGTTCAAAAACCATTTATTCTTTTGTAGCTATTGTGGCAATTGATCATTCTTTGTGCAAAGTTTATGCGGAGTCTATATTTTTGGACGATTTTGTTTAAAATCTAACTTAAGATTAAATTTGGGTGTTTTATATAAAAATTCATTAAAATTCTTCCACAGCAGGTCTGGTACTACAGTCTGTGACTAAAGCTTGCTTATTAAAAATATTTAAGTATGGTGTTCTGTTAGATAACCACATACATTTGTGCAAAATTCGTCAAGGGAGACAACCGCTGTAAGATTGGTGGAGGCTTTGTGGACTTAAAACGCTTTACTCTTGTATAATATTTTACTTATGTTATATGTACGGACAATTTATACTCACCACCATGATGTATCAAAGAGCATGACTGTATAAAAATGATCGTAGTGGATGTATGAATATAACTATAGTCTCTCATTCAGAACATCCACCATACACGTGTGCTAATCGCTTCTTTAATGTCATTACAATCACTCGATCAAATTTCTGGGGTCCCGTGAAAAATCTTGAATGACATGCATAATTATACTCTCTTTCACGATTCGTTCCTGAACACGTGAGTATATTCTGTAGAGAATGTTATAAGGATGATTCAGATAATTAAATACCACCATTTTAATTTTTCTGAAAACGCTTCCAGTTATCACGAAAGCAGAAAGAGAAGATAGTAAACTTATGCATTAAAATATTCACATGTTTACATTCTTTATGACAATATGTCCCTCCTAAAAATATGTTGTGTTAATGGGTTTCCAAATTTCCAGAATAAAACACCTGATATCATAACGATAAACAATAAAGCCATTCCGTTTTATTGTTTTGTTAAGCGTCTGCGTGCGCCTAGGTTTTGAACTCCGCCCCCCCAAAAAAGCAACACCATTTTATTCAAGTTCACGGTTTCTTGATTGGATTCTACAGCTTCCAAGATTAATGGCTTAAGCTTGTTGCAAATCATGTTTTACGTTGACTTTTATTTTAAATTTTGCTGTTTTTTTATTTCTTAAATCGTTGTTTGGTATTCTTCTGCAGGATACAGTGACTCGCAAAATCAGAATCAGAAGTGTTAGATTTCTGTGTTCTGAGCTTAAACTAGTCAGTTGACTGTTGTTCTTTTTAATATGTTTAATATCACAATTCTGTTGAAGTCAAGGAAAATTGATTTTTTTAAATGAGTTTGTGTTTTAGCTAGGTTTTGCAAAACGTAGTAGATGCTTAACAAAATAAAAAAAGACGGAATGGTATAAACAATAAATCATATGGTTAGGAAACATACTATGTAAATACTAGTATATACATATTTTAACTTGGATCACCTACTTCAGCGAACCAAATTAAGTCTAATTTAAAATATACAAAAAATATACACAATAATATCTAAGTACTCCAAAAGTGTCACCAAAACAAAATATTCTCATGAAAAATGGTTTGGTCTAGATTTTTTTCAATAAAAAATAAAGTCAGTGTTGTGTTGTTTCAATTATGCTATTCATGTCTACGAATATGAGTAAAATACATGGTCTCCTGATTTCCACCTTCCACAGTAGCGAGTCCGCTTTCACCAAAATGAGTGATGCCTGAATCCCTGGGATTGATTTTCCCAAGTCACAGAAAACGTTAGATCTGAATTATAGCATCGCATTCTGTATAACGGAGAACTCTGTCTGAATGACGGTCAACAGAAAATATCTTCGAAACAAAGTATCGGGTTTATTACAGAGATCGGATCCTATACAACACTGTACATATACTTCTGAAGTTTCTGGTAAATATATTCAACTCCACGCAGAACAACAGAATGTCTATCAACAAGGAAACTAATTGGTTTTTAGTGTAGTCTAGGTGTGAACAATCGCAAATTGTATTTTCTTCAAGATCAGGATTTTTTTATCAGATTGATTGAGATGCGTTATTCGACTTTCAACTCGTTTTTCTTCTGTGCTCTGATTCTACATGTATGTAATGGATTTAAAAGTAAGAATCTTACAATTGGTGGGATCTTCCCGATGTCTGGTAGCTGGGCCGGGGGACAGGGGTGTTTACCTGCTGTGGAAATGGCGCTAGAAGATGTGAATATGCGCGAAGATATTTTACCCAATTACAGACTCAACATGGATTACAATGACAGCCAGGTGAGTTCTGTTTTAGGTATTAATATAGTAGATACAATACTATTTAAGACTGGGAGTGGGTGGAGAAACCGTCTTATATTATGATACTAAGGAGCGCAGTTCGCGGAAAGATATTTTCTGGGGCCGTGGATTAGAATTACATAATCCAGAAAGCATAGCGCTTGTACAATTCGTTTGTGTAGTATATTCTATTTTATTTAAATAAGGCATCATTCTGATGTTCTAAACAAAACAATTGACAGATTATGTAAATTGTTAGATTTTATTTATACGTATCAGAATTAATGAAGCCGCGATAAACCGGCGAAGTGGATTTATAAAAATGTCTTGTTTAGATGATACAAACGAAGACACAAAAGACCAAGTCTGTCTTTGCATAGGGGGAAGTACGTTAATTACTGTATTAAACCGAAGATGTACAACACAACAAAAGGATGTAACATCTGATAACATTCAAAGCTTTCAGAACGTCACTATATGTCTTTTATGTCATTTATAAATATAAAATGTGTTGATATTAAGAATAAGACATTTTAAAATTCAGTTAAAATCAAATTTTATTACAAAAGATCACCACAGTGTGATTATTGATGTAAATGTTTTTTTCCACATACCAGACGAGACAAACAATGGTTTAATAAACCCAGAATTCAATTCCTCGATAATCCATCTTTTAATTCTTTAAATAGGAATTATCAATTAGAAGCAGTTTCCAGATTTTGAGAAAATAATCACATTTCTGAACTTGGCCGTTTTAAAAGCAACTCCCAGTAACTCCCGGGATAGACTGTATTGTTTAGTATATATCAGTAACTCCCGGGATAGATTGTATTGTGTTAGTATATATCAGTAACACACGGCATAGACTGTAATGTTTTAGTACATATCAGTAACACACGGCATAGATTGTATTGTGTTAGTACATATCAGTAACACACGGCATAGACTGTATTGTGTTAGTATAAATCAGTAACGCACGGCATAGACTGTATTGTGTTAGTATAAATCAGTAACTCACGGCATAGCCTGTATTGTGTTAGTATAAATCAGTAACACACGGCATAGACTGTATTGTGTTAGTATAAATCAGTAACACACGGCATAGACTGTATTGTGTTAGTATAAATCAGTAACGCACGGCATAGACTTTATTGTGTTAGTATAAATCAGTAACGCACGGCATAGACCGTATTGTGTTAGTATAAATCAGTAACGCACGGCATTGACTGTATTGTGTTAGTATAAATCAGTAACTCACGGCATAGACATATTGTGTCAGTATATACCAGTAACTCACGACATAGCCTGCATTGCGTTAGTATATACCAGTAACTAAAGGTATAGACTGTATTGTGTCAGTTATTCAAATTATATAAACTCCTCATATTGCCATACCTAACTATCATATCTCGGTACAGTATCTTTTATATATCACATTTCCGTGCAATTTATTTCAGACAATTTTATGTCTTTGGTTTTCCGCTAATATACTAGACTCTTGAGGCTATACATTTATTTGTGTGTTTTCATCACATTCAAATACATGATTGATCGCATTTTGAGGTCAATTTATTGAGCTTCACTATTGCTCTAATAGCTATGATAAAATATAAATACATTGACTTGCTGTAATGTTGCGTAATGTGTATGGTCTGCCTATGTACAGTGGAACCCCTCTAAACCGACCGCGCCGGAGACCAGGTCATTTGACCGGTTTAGGCGTGATGCCAGTTTATAGGGGATTTTTTAATTACATGTACTCAGTAATACAGTCTGGACAAGAACATTTGGCTTGGGGAGTCGGTTTATAGAAGAACCGGTTTAGAGGGTTTCCACTGTACAATGTAATTTGTTGCTATATAATTACGCCTAGTTGCGCGCAGTATCTGTCAAGTTTTAACAAACGCTATCTGTTGACAATATGCCTCATTAATTATGAGTATTCAGTTGTATTAAATTGGTCAGACGAGTCCTTGGCATATATTTGATGGTATACGTTTGAAGGTACCTGCAGTTGGGTAATTTTGAGTAATCAAACACTATAAATACTCGATATATTAAAAGGCCACATTTGGGGCCAAAGGGAATGGTCTTAATACTGCGGGTGGGGTAAATTTTAAGTTGGGATACTGATTGAGAAGAAGTGTTCTGAAAAGAAGTGTTTGATATATTAAAGTGGTCTTAAAGTCGGACTGGTCGCATTGTGAGAATTGATCCCATCCCTCAACAATCCATGCTTGCAAGTGCATCGCTTCTATTTGTTAATAAATCAATTTTTGAGTGTTATCCATTACGAATTTACTCACCATTTCTAGTTATTTATTCATAAGAAAAAACAGCATGTAATACTTAATTAGATAAACACGTGTAAGATTTCGACAGTAAATAATATATCTGTCAGTCAACGAACAATGTATTTCTTAATTGCATATAGCATTTCATGTTTCTTGAACATCAATGCAGATTAAAAAAAACAAAGACATTTGACACGTAGAAGAAACTAGATACAATTTATTCGAGGATATAATCTTTCATATAACGAATTGAAAGTTTGTTTCATACGAACATTGACCAGAATCTGTATGCGTGTTTGACAGTTTGTGATTGAACAATTTACATCTTATATTTACGATTCAACGCATGTATAACGGTGCAGACGCGCATACAATGAAGGACTGTACACGATGTGAATTGTGTTTTAAACACCAAGGTGGAAAAATCCCCATCTCAACTGCCATCCCCTCTAAACGGGTCTCGGGTTCGGTTGATTGGAGGGGATGCCAGTTTAGAGGTGATTTTTTGAATTATATAGTAATGAAGTCGGGACAAGAACATTTGGCCGGTTTAGAGGGGGAAATCGGTTTATAGAGGAGCCGGTGTAGAAGGTTTCCACTGTATACATAAAGATAACGAATCAGATGTTAGATTAAGGAGAAGATTGAGATACGAAGTCTTGGCTATGATACTGTCTGGAGCGTCGTCCAATTTAATGTCTAATGTGAACAAAACTTCTTTCTCGAGAAGGGGCTTAACTGAGAGTAAGTGTAGAATAAATCATTGTTAACTTCAAAGGAAAGCGTATATTTCACCAGCATTCTATTGTCGAACGCTTGATATGGGGGCTTAATCAGTCTTTACCACGTGGAGTATAAAGAGGGTCCTTTATTGAAAGGACATACATGCCTGTCTGAAATAATCTTTTACTGCCACTTATTGGAACTACATGGATTCCAATTATCTAGGATACACGTAAAATGTCCGCAGCATCGAAAACTGAGCCTGAAAATTGATTTTATTTCACAATTTTCCATACCTCAATGTTTATCCAGACTCTCCGATCATAAGGAGATGACCATCGTTTCCATACCGACGTTAAACCGGTTGTAACTACATGTTGCTTTGTTATAGACCGTTTCAGGGCGGTATCCCAAGGGGAGATTATGTTTTGTTCCTATCTTTTGTATGTTTATGTGTGTGTGGCCGCAGGACGCGTTTTGGGTTGGTAGGTCAGGCATTATGTTTGCTGAGGGTTTGGTGTTTCGTATGTGGTTGTTTTTGGTAATCCTTTTCTGGACAAAGTACCTAGTGATGAGAAGTTGTTGAGTTCACATTAAAATATAATATATACATAAGTGCGACATTAGACATTATACATTAGAATTTTGGAACATACGCAAACTGGCATAGAATCAACACAAAACATAATTAAGGAAAATCAACAAGTCGCTATTGCCCCTAACAAAATCACCGGTGCATTGGCCTAACAAAACATACAACATACCGTTCTAATGCATATGGGAAGGTCTGAAACAGAGGCAAAATGAATGCATATTTTAGAGTTAAGGATGTCGAGGGAACAATGTTACATCCTTATGAACGTGCTGTTGGGTATCTAGCAGACAGCTCATTTATAAACAAGAACTGAATTATTAGAAGGGTTTCTCATAATGCTACCAACCAAAACATTGATAACTTACTGAGAATATATAAGTTGATGTGAATGAAGTGCAGCTGACTGTCGGATTAATGATAGAATGTTTTCCGTTCATAATACGGTATATAAATCAGTATTTGATGAAATAGCATCAAATAGGATTTCAATATATCATACCATATCTTTGCTTTGAGACGTTACGTATTATGTGCTTTCGTTCGTTACTATTTATGCAAATAAAATGAAATGTAAAAGACGTTTTCACTGTTTTGTCTGTCAGATCATATTAGATTCTGCAACTGTATTTTTTGTACAGTATATGAATATTGTATAAACACCCGTCACGTCTCTGACATCAGTGTAAGCTAGATGGCTAATTACAGAACCTTGTTTTGCTGACGCTGCATCAGATATCTAAATTATAAGCAATTGTCCCATCTTTGAATAAACAACCTGACCAGACACATTGGAATATCGCAACAAGATATCATGCTGTCTGAAGCTTGTTTTTCCTCTTTCCCCCTTTTTTCAGAAAAAAAAACACTAACAATAGTGTTGTTACTGGACAGGACATATTACTTCCATTACCTTCCTCTGATGGAAGCAGGGGTTTTTAGAGTAATGGTAAATATTGATGTTTTCTCTGCTCTGTCTGTTTTCTGACCCTACAAAGTCTCGCATAGAACGTTAAAAGAAGCTAGCAATAAGCTTGTTTTGTATAAAATGAGTGTTATAAGAATCCAATGGTTAATCAGATTAAGCAAACAAAAGAAAAAAAAAGAAATATAATAATATATTGTTGCGTGTTTCATTTATCAATTAAAACCAATTAACAAAAATTAATTGGCATATTATGCCGCTGCTTTTCTTACGAGATAGGCAATACCCGCACCTACTCCCCTTTTAACTCATCCTCTAGAGGTGGAGTTGGAAATTATTGTCGGAGAGTTAGAACTAGTAGAAGATCCAGAAAAATGGTTATGTAAATAGCCCATCGTTATATAAACTGAAAATTTGTCGAAAGCTGGCGTAACGCACTCCATAAAAGGTAATTAGAAAAAATGATTTCATTTCATTTAAAACTGCAACAACATAAGCAGATTCAGTAAAGGCATTGAATGGCACACCTTTATTTACATTCTCATAAATATGTGTTCATAAAAAAAACTATTACATGTATTTACACATTTACGAGATAGACACTGGAAACGTATGAACAAATTTCAGATATAAACAAAATTAGAACAACAGGTATTGGTACTTAGTACAAGTGATACTAACTACTTCAGACAGAATTTTCGGAAATAGTGATATCCAAGTTTAAACAGTTATAGACTCTTTAAAATACATTTGGTTCAAAAACAAGAAGATGAAAACAATAATAAACTCACAAATGACGGCATTGTCAATTAGTTCAGGTCGATATAACTTTAATTCTTTTTTTATGCTTTCGTGTTTTGTGTAACCATCACGACATGGGTTTTTTTTACAAACAATGAATTGACATAGCCAGCTATTATACCGTAATACAGTATTATAATGTGACACAATACACAATTTATGAAGAAAATAAACACCAATAAACATGCCACGCTTTCTCAAGAATCCCTCCAGAAACGGGCGTGAAGATGTTTGCCTTGGCGAAACAATTGAGAGAAAAATGAAGGAATAAATCAATTCAAACGTTTACAAATGCTCTGTGTTAGACTGTTCAACAGAATTGATAGCCCATATTTTCGTGGATTTTTTTCTCACCATTTGCCGCTCGACGATTCACGCCGTATCTATTTTACCTCGTTGATGGGAAGTCTTTCCTTATATATCCAGAATCCTAGACTCTAATGAACAATATGTTTTATATATTTAAATTTGTCTCCGAGTTTACAAAGAATGAGGTTTTCTAGCATAATCAAGTTACGTTTTCTTGAGAAATCTGACATATTGCGATGTTGGGTGCATTAGTTTGAGAGTCTCCTAATTAATACATCCAGGAATTTAAAATGTCTTCGAGGCGAATCGAGTATGCGAAGAAATGCCACAAGCGTAAACATCTCGTCACAATTTCAATCCTACGTATCCTTGATTCAAATCACTCCCGTCAAAAAATCCCACTCAAAATGTGGCCTTAATTGTTTGTTCTAGTGCGCAAAACATTTTTTCCTGTCATGGATTCACTAAATGTCAAGTTTTAAAACTCCCCAGATGTGGTCAGATTGTATGCGAAACATGAAACCTCGAGTATTTCGTGAGAGTGATTCTGAGTGATAATGACGCGGTTTAACGCATTTTTATAAAATTCATTTTGTCACACAAGTTGCTTTCAAAATACATTATCTTAAAAATGAACAAGATTTACGTTTTATCAGCAGAATGCTTAAACTAAGATTAAAAATTTTGGAGTATACACGTATAGAAAAGGATTTCTAGAAAAAAACACATACAAAAATCACACCTTCCCAAAATACTACATCGAACCCACTAACCCAAAACTGTCACAACCCATAGAAATAGACAAAAAATGGAAGGCAAAACACATGATCCTGAAGGTGCTACTCCGTGGAACCTGTTTGCAGCAAAGCTGTAGACGGGGGGTGGGGACTGGTCTGTTATCTTGTAGTAATGAACAAAATATGTAATAAAATAATGTTGGGACTGTAACCATGAATTCAAATTTGGTAATACATACGAGTACAGTCAAACCTGGGTTTGCGGCCATCTCCGAATAAAGACCACCCTGTGAATAAAGGCCATTCCTGGCCAAACTGTCACTGATTATTTAGAACAAATCGACACCCGAATAAAGGCCAACTGTTAATAAAGGCCATATTTTGTCTTTCCCAAGGGTGGCCTTTGTTCACAGGTTTGACTGTATAGTGTCCGTGCTCTTCGCCGTCATGAATTGATATTTTACACACGTATCTTCAGTAAACCACCAATCCTATCTTATAATTCACATGGGTCCATTTCCTCAAAACAATCTAAAACTGTGTTTCGGATATAAAACACAAAAGTGATTTATTGGCGTTGAAATTGAATAATGACTTGAAGCAGTTAATAAACATTAAGATATTTATTCAGGCGGTTCAATTAACATCGATAACAATTGTTTCTATCAATAATTTAGACATTTACCTCACAAACCGTTGTTAAATATATCTAATGGCTCAGAATGATGTATACATTTCCGAGTTTGAAATCATAAAACCTTTGTTACTAAATCGTCGGCTTATTTCTACAGCCCCATAACTCAATTTTTGGCAATACTGAGATTTTTGTATCGTTTTTCCGTCTCGATGAGCTCTTTACAATGATCATACTTACCTGCTTGTAGATCTATCCTAAATAGGGTTAATCCAAATTCCACAAACCCGTAACTTGCTTAAAGTTATTGCAGTTCAAAACTTCAAATGCGAATTTCTCAAAATGGTAAAATGATATACGGTTTTGTAGAAATAACCCGACGAAATATTACAACTAGATTTGATTACTTCAAATTGTATACTGTCCGAATTCCATTCAATAAAAGATACGTTTTCCGCCCGTCATTTACGTTCCTGAATGGATACAATTTGTTCGGGCAAGTCGTAGAATCACAGTGTGTTGGACTTTATCTATCACTGTTGTGTTTTTGGTCCATATAGGCAGGAACGCCTTTATGCATTGGTGGCTGTTTTACTACTATAGGTTGAACTTTTGTAATACTACAGCAAATACTTGGTAAGAGTGACCCACCAGCAAGCACACCATAGTGACGGTATGGTTAGAAGAAAGTTAAAAGCACAACAATTTTCCCCTTTAAATATATACATTTCAATAATGGAGTTCATGAACAGAAAACATCAATCATGCAAATACTATTGATAACATTGCGTGTCAGTAAGATTCATTTAGAAAATATTCAACATGACATTAACCCTTCATTACAATTTCACACTCCTAAGTATTTTTTGTAATGCAGGGACGTCGAAATCACAAATTTCAGAAATGCAGAACAGCACATTCCTGAAATGAATGAGTCATCTGAACCTATGCATATCTCTCTTGGCTTTAATAGTAACGTCACACACAGGGTAACCCAGTTTGTGTTAGATGTTGACATCTATCACATCTTTACTTAGGCAGATTACGTCCATCTTTAAAGCCAGCCAAACGAAAAAGGATTTCTAGAAAACACGTCCGAACACAAAAACTCCACTTTCCCAAAAATTCACCGACCTAAACTGTACCCAACACATAGTAACATACAAAAAATAGGGGACAAAACACAACCCCACCAACGGGTTTCGTCTTGACACGGTCTGGAGCAAAGCTATAGTGACTTATCTCAAATTAATTCTTAGCATTTTTGCGACATTTGTGTTCACCGAGCACGTCAGCTGGTCCCGATTATTTTCATTATATATGTAATGTTAAAAATCTTCGAAATGCGAACTGCGTACTGCGGTCCAACTTTATTCGACTGTTTGTTAAACACTGCGTAACCTTTTTCAGATATCACTCAAAATTCTAATAACTGATGTCTACAGATAACAAATTATTACATACAACCAATAACCACTTTGTCCAATTCAAAGCAATGAAGCAGAAATTTAATCTTATCCCTCAGAAAAATCGTCCATGTCATTCATTCGATTCATCTGCACTACGTTTCGGGCTGATGTTATCAACCATGGCTATTAATGTATTTCGTCCGTCTGTGTGTTCTGAAGAAGTTAATGCTTGTGGCAAGTGATTATTTCTATAATTAACCCCTGACATCCGTTTGCACCTAATCTAGAAGTAGAACTGGTTAAAACGAATGATAACCGTATGTAACCGGAAACAGGATGACGAAAAATCGTGAAATAGAACACAATTAACACCAAGAAGCTGTGACACTCCGTGCCTTTCGTGTTCCGCAATAATTTCTCCCAAAGTCTCCAATTTTATCACCATTTCACAACAATGCTGTTGGAATTCCAGTCTTTCCTGGTAGCAATTTACTAGAACACGGATTGTTGGATTATAATCATGTTGCATAGGAGATTTAAGCTTCAATTATCCGAGCATAATGACGCACTATCCTAAATGCATCACGTTACTTTTCTATTAAATCAAATTCGACATTGTTAGTGTGTTCAATCACGCATATTCTCCCCCGAACTTGGATTATTTCACATTGTCAGTTTCCAAATTACGCCGCGTAACTTGATGAAGTATTAGATTTGCTGGAATGCTTGAAATGTATTCGGACAAACCATTTAATGCACATACACTGGCATAGATCGCAATAGTAATGTCTGTTGTGAAACTAAACTGGCTTGCAATCCATGCAAAATATTCAGAGACATTCTTTAATGCAAATTCGCTTGCATTTTACTTCGTATTCTTCTTTTTGCTGTGTTGAAATAACCTGATTTGTTTTACAAATGCAAATTTAAATCATGGTCGTAGGCTGGTTTGCAAAGTGCGTCTCATGGCAGTTTTTCATAATTCATATTATTACTCAAAGTTCGAGATCAAATATAACTGCTAGTACAAAATAATATGCCAGTTACTTTGTGAACCATTTTATCGACATTGAGAACATGGTATCCAGAACTAATGTTTTTCTAACATAACTATCGTTGTCCCTCTATCATTCTTTTTGCTGAGCATATTTTTACACACGGAGGCCTCTACAGAATGTCCAATGCTGCTAGATTCACTTTCTTTAATTAAGAGAAGAAATGAGATGAGTTAATAACCATTCACCAAGATTCCATGATCTCTTATAGACAGCAAATAAAGAAATATTACTTACTCTAAAACAATTCTACAACTAATCACATTACAAAACAATAGTTTCTGACAGTGACGAATCACATTCGTATCAGAAACCCAAAGTATCTATCAATTTATCAAGTTATCAAGTATGTAGTGGTATAAATGTGAAAAATGTTAGCGAGCCGGGAGACTAAATTTACCAAATATCCACATACAGTCAGAACTCATTTCAGCATTTGTTGGCTGATTATTTGACAAGCATTACACCCTGAAATCCCACAGTAATGTACGTTAAATGATAGAAAATTAAGGAAACGGAAGTTTTTTCGCTATTCCCGTAACACATTTTGACACCAGTAAGGATGTCTGTTTATGTTAAAGAGTTGAAGTAAATTTCAGAAAAAAAATATATCACTTGAGTAACTTAATGACCGTTTCGTAAATATTTGCCAAGAGGACTTTCAGTAAAATAGGAGAAACTTTCTCCAAAAACAGAAAGGCTATAAAAATAATGGGAAGAGAAATAATACATTAAAATCTTATCACCAGACAACAGCACCCAATTGAGATTATCCTTCATTTTAGAAATAATTACGTTTTGTTCTAGGTTTTCACCAAGAACAAAAATCACTTGATCTAGCTTTGAAAATGTTTCTTCAAAATCTGATCAAACTAAATTGCTTTTATTTCATTGAATGAAATAAAACAATCGCTAATTACCTTTGATTTCAATGTTGGTTGTTTGATTTAAAATTCATTTCGAGGAATTTTGAGAAATACTTATGCTGCTGCGTAGCTTATCATTGCACGATTGTCTTTCGTGTGAAAATGATATCAAACGGTTTAAGCCCCTAACTCTTTAGTTTCATACAAATTGTTTATAAATCGTTTATAAACTACAGTAAAACCTCGTTATCTCGAGCAGTCATCGGAACAGACTAAATGCTCGAGATAAAACGGGCCCTCGTAATGAGGAGGTATTTGTTTGTTCGTTAAAAATTAAACACAACTGAGAGCAAAAATTGACGGGACTTAAGAACTCCTCGAGATAAGTCGGGTACTCGTGATATCGATGCTCGTGATATCGAAGTTTTACTGTATTTAGTTTTAACGGGAGGAGATGGGGTAAAATCATTTTCAATTGCAATTCAGTTGCTAAGGTATACACAGGCTAATAAATTCAACTAATGATCATGAAGTCTGTGCCAGCACAATCCTTGTACTTTCCAAGTAAACAAAAACATGTAAACAAAGCGAATCTTCGAATACCGCTGAGCGGTGGACGACGAACGACCTAAAACACAATGTGTTCAAGAGTATTGTCGCAGAGAACCTGTGCTGAGACCAGGCGTGAACCCACGTAGCCTGGATTAATAGAAATAACTCACTCTTCCTATTTAGGTAAGCGGACTGGCTAGCTGGTTTATGGCTATGTAAACTTTGGACTAATGGAATGATTTCTATGCGTTTTTTATGCGAATCCGCCTTTCTTTCGCCCTATAATTATGTAGTAATATATTCATAATTGCAATCATGTGTTTCATCTGGCTTGCACGAATGGTACTAACGTAAAGTACCGTTACATTAATTTTACTTTTATTGAACGTTATTTGGCTCGGAAACCAGGAAAAGACCTTTTAATCCACAGTATTGGCCTAAAGTGGATTTTGATTAGCGTCTTCTATTTTTTAAAAAGCACTTTGCAATGCTATCATGAGTTATGTCAATAATTCACATTTCTTATGCGATGTATTTCCTGATGCAAGGAAATTGGTTTGCAAGCGTTTCGAACATTTTTGCAATTATTTAGACAACGAACATTTAGCTGAAACAAGCGATTCCAGAGCTTCGTTTAATTTCTCTTTGGGTTTGATAGTTTGTGGATTTCATAATTTGTACTGATACATAATAACACAGGACTGTGAGCATGAATATTTGAAATTTCTCCTGAAACTGAACATTAAGTGGTGGTAGAGGAAATATTAATGTTTCACAGTCCTTACAAAACCGTTAATGACAATTCGTGATATTTAATTAACCTTTTCCAGTAAAAGTTTGTAAGAACTTACCCATTATTTTCGTTTCACGATTTCAATTGCACTTTTGCGCAAATGCTTAATTCGTATGATTTTCATGTACAGTGCAACACCTCCAAAGCAACACACTTTGGGATAAGCAAAATTGTGTTGTCGTTAAGAGGTTGTTGATCAAGAGTGGTCAAATTAATAGTTAAATCGTACAGTGGGAAAAAATCATGCTCTTGTTGAACAGAGGTTGTTGTTCAAGAGAGGGCCGCTCTGGAGAGGTTGCACAATATCAAAATTTACGGAGCAAGTGGATTTAAAAAGCCATTTAAGTTATTGGTCGTATTAGTTGTAACTGACAGGAAATTTACAATGTTCAGAATCCTAGATATCTATGTCTCCATTTTCAAATTGATAAACCCATTCATCAACATTAGTTAGTGCCGCTGACTTAATGTTGTTCAGTTGTAGATCGAGGAAAGACAGGGAAAAAGCAAGATTGTTTGTCACCTTGTGCCAATGAATTGACAATTTATTTCAGTAATTGGTGACATCGTCTTTTCTCAAAGACCCTTGGTGTCCATCATGATTTAGTTATCATGACAATATTGTCTCATTTACTGCTTGATTTAGTGTCCGTGATTTACGAACGTCTTCAATAAGTTTTTTAAATGCAAAAAGAACAATGAAGTTCATTAATTGCTTGCTTAAATACGCCCTCCCGTAGCTTTGCATATCGGCAATGATTTTTTAATCGGGTTTAACGGTGTTTTGTGAACATGTTTTCAATTATACGGCGGTCGGTTCACCTAGCTGGTTTTCCTGGACTTTATACTAACCAGTACTAAATTACTGTACCCCAAGGAGCTGGCAACTTCACCACATATGGAGGAAAATCAACATTTTTGTCATATTTTCATAGAAGGGTATGACCTGCTGCGACCGGGATTTAAACCCATGCATTGACCCATGGATTGACTTGATCATTGCCCTTCTTTCAATGCTGGATCTAGTCAATCCATACTTCAGTCTTAATGTTTGCTAGTTGACAGGAAAGTTATTACACGCCTTAATAATCAAATTAAAAGTGTCTGATCAATAGGGCAGTTGTATGGATCTGTCACTAGCGCAGTTAGTGCTGTCATATTGGTTCTTTTCAATTTGTGAGCTGTGTCAATTCTATGGCCGTGTCGTTTGAATGCTTTGAATGTTAGTCATATTGGCGTGTTTGTGGTAACCGCCGCCGTGTGGTTAGTGGTCCAGTGGTTAGTGCACTGGACTTGTAACCCGGAGATCCGGGTTCGAATCCCGGTCGTGGCAGGTCATACCCTTCTATGAAAATGACAAAAATAAGTAAGTTAGTACTGGTTAGTATACAGTCCAGGAAAACTGGTTAGGTGAACTGGTCGCCGTATATAACTGAAAAATTGTAGTAAAAAGGGCGTTAAACCCTTGACAATAAGTCACATAAAACAAACTGTTTGTGGTCGTTAAGTTGGTTCGAAGACTTTTCACGCTGTGAGTATCTACTACGTTGACGAGGCTTTGTTTTTTTAGACTTTCTGTCGTGTTGGTTGACTGATGACTTCTGTGTGATAAACTGGAATGTTCCGCGTGTAGCGTGCAATAGGACTTGGCTTTTATTTCCTATTCTGCATTACATATATCGTATATATGACTTTAGGGATAATATTTGTATATAATATAAAGTGTTTCCTGTTTGAATCATGACGTATCAATGCACCTGGGAGTCTATCACATCGGTAGATGTTCACTTCTGTATTTGTTAGGGCAGTTTATTTCGAAGCTATGACGTTTTGTGATTCAAGGCTCTACACGCTTCCTAACTTTTACTATAATCTGTGTCGGCCATGATTTGTTACTTACTCCAGACTTATTTATGTGGATTTTCTGTGCAGCTAATCTTTCTCGCCTCTGTTCTCACGAAGACTGTCTTTGGCTTGCAGCAATCACCTTATTGATAAGCTTAGATATTGTATTGACTGGACTGTTTTAATGCAATAGTACATCGTCGTGGCAGCAATGGTATATATATCGCCAGAATACGATCTGAATACCAACAACTGTTATTAAAGTTGGGTCAACACAATGAACGGAGGCGGTTCCTAGAAGACATTATTATACGAGCTCGGTAATGAAATCATGATTCAAGTTTTAGCTTTTTCTGGGCGAACTTTATTGATTTACCATGAATGAACATTCACATTATTCGTAGCTTATCAGGACATCTGGCCTCATTTATCTCACATTTAGACTGAGTATCTGAAATTGAATAAACCCGCTATATGAATTATTACCGTAGACACAAGATGAACAATTCTCATTTTAGTTGATAAATAATACAGTCTATGCGTTGCTTATCTAGACCTAAGGGTCTGGTAAAATGTTTGTTGTTCATGAATTACTTTTACTGTATTAAGATAGTTACAATGTTCATGGGAGACGTCAAAGTACCGGTTCGCATTTATCATTCCCAAAGAAATTAAAACGCAATATATCTGTTTAAGACTTCTGAACCAAAACAGACATGTTCCTCACTTGAGCTGAACGCAATAAAAGATCCATACTTTCATAGCACCACGCTTAAGATTACCAAACCTCACAGAAAATTTGGATATTTTTAACTGTGAATTACTATCAGGAGCCGCCGTGGTCAAGTGATTATGTTCTATGGCTATTAAAGTGGAACCCCTCTAAACCGGTCGAGCCCGGGACCAGGTCATTTGGCCGGTTTAGAGGGGATGCCAATTTTCGAGGGGCGTTAAAACCAAGTGACAATAAGTCACACGATACAAACAAAACAAAACAGGATTAAATGCAATCATCAGCGTACACGCAGTTATCTGAGTTTTATTTTCATTCTAGTGTTAATGGAATGAATTATTATCTATTTCGTTGAATGGCGTACTTTCTCAGTGCCAATATTGCCCCACTTTTCTTCAACGTTAATTTTATATCCTAAATAACGCCACGCTAAGCATTTTAATAATCCACTATGAGATCCACGCTCGAGTTTTCTCCGATACATATGTACATTAAACAGCAGATTTGGTTTTCCCATGGTGATCAAATTCGAATATTTGCACATAAATAGGCTCATTATTGTTTAATTATCTGAAAGCACGCACTTCTTCTTTCTCTGGAACTTCGTGTTATTCAGTTAATGCTTATGTCTTGCTTTAAGTGGTTTTC
Source organism: Lutraria rhynchaena (assembly GCA_008271625.1). NCBI lineage: Eukaryota > Metazoa > Mollusca > Bivalvia > Venerida > Mactridae > Lutraria > Lutraria rhynchaena. Next base: position 8,405,541 of record VIBL01000001.1, on the reverse strand, counting down.
ATTCATGAGTTCTTGTACTGTTGTTTGTTTTTCATGCTTGTCTGCAAACTTTCGTTGACATGAGAAAGGCGGGTTTTTCTTGATTTAAGACCACCGGTGTCTGTGTTTTCAAATAAAAAATTAGTGTTTTCAAATACAGTTTAATTTTCTAATTGATTTAGTTAATGTTATGGATCACTTGATAAACCCGTAAATCCTACATAACCATTATTTATCTAAGAAACTACTTGGCGCTCAAGGAAGAGAATAATTGCATAATCAATACAAGATTAGTAAAAAAGTAACCAACGAACATCATAGCAACGGTCGAACAGAACAAGATGGTCAAATCGCTAATCACCCTATTATGAAAACCTTTTGTAACAAACCGGATAGAGTCTTCGAAATCCTGAGAGCCTTTTTCCTCCTGCTCTCCCTCCTGCTTTATATAATCAGTTCTTGCATTCATAGAGTAATCATCCAGGGAATTAATGGCCACATAAATACAAGAGGTTTGGAATTTCTTTTGTGTTTGTACAAAATGTACAACGGCTCATATCTCTTTGTATTCTTAACCTAATTGCATCTTTTGGTTTGAGCGATAAGTGACAAATCTGGGTCAGTGCCAATATTTGTTCTGTATCTCATGTTACAATGACACAGAGGAAGACCATTTCAAAGACCTTTTTCAGTGATTCTAACTGCTGAAATTGATGGTCGTTTCACTGACAGTTTGCTAATGGGTTCTATTAAATGTGTGAGTTACTTTAACTCTCGTTGTGGAGATATTAACTGTCCAGTGGAAGTATGTTGCTGAAAGATTCCGCGGTGTTGGGATCGTATAAATGTCATTATATCTTTATGTTCTACACTCCTCATTTCTTAAGTCCACTATCAGCGGCTGTATTGATTGTTAGTGAATTTGTTAGTATTTATATATCCCATGATTTCTTCGTTGTTGTCGCGCGTGTTGGCGAGTGTTTGTTTTAGTGCAGTGTCGTAGTCAGACCCTTATTTTAAACGAGGCCATCTAGGGGGGGGGGTTCCAGGGGCATAGCAAATAATAGTAAAAATATACACATCAGAAGGACGGGTCAAACGTTGTGAAAACATGTGTCATATACCCACATCGTTTAATTTCATCTTTGCGAGTGAGTACGTGGCTTTCGACAACTTCCACACCGTGTTGTGTTGCGTTATTGTCGGATCTGACATATGAATGCACCACTGATATTCTTCCTAAGTTGGATTGGGTTGATTTACCGCGTTAAGACAGCTAAAAGATCAAAGGTATAAAACCATTAGTTTCTCTCATACAATATATACAGTCTAGCCTGTGTTTGCGACCACCTCTTAGGAAAGGCCACCCTGTGAATAAAGACCATTCTTTGAAAATACATCATTAATTCTTTAGGACAAACTGACCGCCGAATAAAGGCCACCTTTCACTAAAGGTCACATTTTGTCTTTCCTAAGGGTGGCCTTTGTTCACAGATTTGACTGTAGTCTGAACTGAACTCCACAGAACTGAACGTCATTCAAAACATAATGTATCTGATCCCGCTTCATTATACATAAACAATACAGGTTTCACATGCATTTCGTCTCAACCCATTGCAATCTTATTTATTACATTAAAACATCGCGAGCGGGTCATGCTCGCATTAGTAAGCTTCACAGTTTCTTGATTGATATTAAAATGATTGTGACCGATTTAATTAGCGGAATTCATCACGCTGCCAGCGCGTTCATGAATAGTCTTTGAATGCCAAGATAACAAGTGAGCGTTCGTTCCAATACATGGACATATTCTGATAGCAAATAAAACGCCTCTCTAACATTGCAGGCAATAATAATATATTCACATCACAGAAAAAACAATCACCATCAGACCTGAGACAAGTCGATCCCATTCTTGTTTCAATCAATACTTGATGTAATTTATGTCTCTGAATGTTTGCTCCATATATTCAAATTAGCTTTTGAAAGTTACAAAAGTGCTGCGGTGTCACTTTGTATTTTTTTAGTATATTTATGCATCATTATACTGAATCTTTTATCATGTTTATGTAACGTCTCGGTGGAGAGTTATAAACTCAAACTGGTCAATGTACTAGACCAATAATCTTGTTATGTTTGCTGTTGATTGTCTTGTTTTCTATGTTTGCACCTGGGTATTATTTAGTTGCGTTTCCCCCCCGTGGACAACACTGCTGTTGGGCCCTCAAAACTAGTTTGAACCCCCATTGCGTACTGCGGACAGTTCCAATTCGGTACCTCCGGGAGACATTGTTTTGGGTTCTTTTTTTTATATAGTCTTATGTTTTTTGTATGGTATGGGTTGGGTGGTTTTGGGGGAGGCAGTATTTTGAAGAAGGTGGGATTTTTGATTTTTTCTAAAAGTCCTTTTCTTATCTATGTTTTGGATAGCACAAATATCACTGTTGATGCCATCAGCAAGAACAGAACCATTCTTTTAAATGTTTTAATGAACTTTTTAATCAGTTCCATAATAAACTTCAAATTTATAAGAACGAATACAAGCTTTTAAATCATCGCCAGCAGGAAAAAAGAAACATTTTAAGATGCGCTAATATCTATTTCTAGGGAATAAAATGTTTTAAACTTTCCGATATTACAATAATGACTTCTTATGAAGCATTCTATGACATTTTAATTTTTTACAAAAAAACACACTCAAAATTAATGGTTCAAAATGCAACACTTTTTATCCAGCGGATGTGCGAATAAAACACACAGTCCTATGAATTGCATGTACCATTCTGAATGAATGCAGATATTCATTTTTAATGAGAATTTGTACATTTATGTTTATTACGCTTATCTACATATAAACTTAATTATACATGAATAAATGTTTATTACAGTCGAGCCTTCTGTGAAATTGTTGTAAATACCACAACATGTTTTTGTGTTGTCTTCCAGAGGGACATAGACGAAATAACTTGTTTACTTTAGATCCCCAGTTTGGTTAACTAACACAGACATATGTCAGTATAAATATTTTTTATTACAATGAAGAAGTTGAGGCACATTCTCCTTGACTTGAACCAATTATAAAACATTATAGAGGTGTGTTTTCAATCGTATGGTGTTTAAAGAAAGCCTGTAGAAAGCCAATTCTAACCATTTACCACATAAATTATTTGTAAATCCTTAATGGCGTTTAAGAGACCGGATAAAACCCCCGCACATCCGTTTATCTAATTCCGGTCGATTGTTTAATGGACAAATATTCGTGTTCTGCTCTACAGCCCGGATAAATGAGTGGTTTCAATCATATGAGCACTTGACTGGGTTGAAGTAGAAACAGTCTTAAATAACACACGATACAATCTTACACAGGGCAATGACACAGAAAAAAACATACAAGTAAATACTGTACGTCTTATATAAAGATTCTTGATCGTGTTGTGTGTTTATTACACCTCCGCAAACGAAGAGTTTTTTATACCCTCGCTAACGAAGTTTTCGGGGATATACTGGAATCACCGAGGTTGTTGGTAGGTTGCGCGGTCTGTCCCCATTTTACGAGAGTATTCACAATTCAGAGATAAGTCTAGTTTATTAAGAACATTCAAATATTTTCAATGTCAAAACCGATATGTCTGATCTTAATTACCTAATATATCAAGTGACTGAAGCGCAGCTAGATAACTTCTATCATTTTCCGTTGAAGTCGCGCATCATTGTTCTAATGTTGGTATTTTTTTCCATACGAATATAGAAAACACCATACCTTGTCTGTATTACATTGTTGTTAGTATGCATTGTGATGTAATGTTTTTCAGAAGTGTATCTTCTGTTGTGATAATAGTTTGTATTGTATATCCGTATATGGCTGTAAAACATTGAGATGATGTCTGATTACATGGTTTGACAAAGTGTAGTTTTAATAACTGATATATCAACAATTATATAAATAAATAATTATATAAATAAATTATATAAATAAATAATTATATAAATAAATTATATAATAATAGCATATCTAAAACTCAATGATCGACCTGCGACCGGGGTCCAGTGATTAGTGCGTTGGACTTGTAACCTGGTGATCCGGGTTCAAGTCCCGGTCGCAGCATGTCATACACTTTTTGACAAAAATGTCGATATTTCTCCATATATGGAGAAGTTGCCGGCTCCTTGTGGAAGGGTTAATTAGTACTGGTTAATATACAGTCCAGGAAAACTGGTTAAGTGAACCGACCGCCTTATATAACTGAAAAAATGGTTGCAAAACGGCGTTGAACCCCAGTGACAATATATCACATAAAACAAACAAAGGATTTCAAATCAGCCACAAATGATACATATATATATGTACGGAGATGAAAAAAAGATCGACCTAAAGTCTGATTTCTCCAATTTATTGCAACTCTGTAACTGGAACAAAGAACAAAACACAGCATCTCACATCAAGCATGCTTGGTGTTACTTCATTGATTTTCACGGAATGCAAAAGTACATCTGTTTTACTTCTTCCTGATAACTTATAGACGGGCTAACTAATGTGTCTAATCGTCCTTCGGCTTAATTTGTTAATTCACACTATTGGAACAGGCAAACAAACAAATTGGTAATTTGAATCAGGAAATTCACACTGTCTAAAGATAGTTTCATAATCCCTACTGCTGGTGACCTAAAAATTTAGATTTTTATTTCAGGCTATTAATGTCTTTTGTCGATAATATCTTGAAGCCATTAAATACTGTTTTTAAATGATTTTTGTCAGAAGCAAATGTTTATAAAACATTGGTCTCCAGAATTCAGATCGGTAATGGATTGAAAGACCGTTCATATGCTGTATTGCCGCCTGCGTACTGTTGGTCGAAAACCTTAACCTCGATCGGGTTTTAATGTCGCGAACCCTACATCAAAAGTCCTATGCACACTTGACTCAGCAAGCAAAAATCGGATCTCCCGTCGGCAAGGGCTGTGCTGGTGGGTGATAGTCAAATATTTTAATAACCGTTTAATCATTTGCCGCATCGGTACCGTTTCAAAGTGGAAGCATGTCTATATGAATTTCGCTATGAATGTTGGTTTGTACTGTGCTGTGTTTGTACAAAAAGGAATTTTGTGTTCATTGGTCAGACTTTTGTTGTACGTTTGGTTAAATTGAAATGAACATATTCGTTATCGTGGATTCCCCATCTTCAATTGTTTATCTCTATAGAAACTGTCATGAAATAACACATTGTGTTAGATGATGTAATATTTATAGTTTGTATTGCTGATCCAGCGATAATCGTAAACAAAGACGTTAAACATGGGAATGAAACAATCCAATATTCTCTATTGCCGTAAAACGTCTATTTTTCAATAATTTAATACTTAAACGAGCATGTACTTTGGTGTATTCTGATACGCAGTTTGAAAGACGAAGCGGGATACTTTAAGCATTTGTGTACTGTTTAAGTTGATTTAAAGTCAGACATGCGGGACCCCCGTGTTCGAGTGGTTAAGGTCTCTGACTAGTAATTACCAGCCCCTGACCGCTGTTAATTTGAGCCCCACCTAGGACCAAAAAGCTGTCCAGCTGGCTTACGGAAGGTCGATGGTTCTACCTAAGTTTACGCATGGGTTCTTCCTCCACCGTCAAAGCAGGAAAAGTCGCCTAATGACCATGAGTGTTGGTGTGACGTAAAACCCCAGTGAAAAAGTCAATTGTCTATACAGATGTTTGTATGTTGAATATTTATTTACCAACGTGAATTAGTTATCAATAGTGACATTTTTCATTTTTTTTGTAAAATTTTTTCTTGCCTTATCTGAGAAATGCCCATTCAATTTAAGCGAAATGACAATTATTTAAATGATATTGAAAACATGAGCGCTTTGACGAAAACATAGATCAATCATTTCTCAGCAAATCTGACAAATGCTACGAACTTTTAGCCTTGTACTAAAGCATATTCGACTTGGACTATGATTGAACTGCTATAATGAGTTTTCACAACTGCTCTCGTCCGATCATTAAATGCTTCGTATCCGTAGTCTGAATGTAGGCATTTAATTCATCGTCTGCAGAGTTCAGTGCCCTTTGAGTAATTTGTTTTGTTCGCTAGTCAATCGAAACTACGGCAAACTGAATTAGATATTCGCCATCAACCAATCATGCTTGACATGCGGTAGGGAAGTTGGAGAGAAAAATTGCTCAGAATAAAATCGAAGACTACATAAAGTTCAATGGGTCGGAGCCGAATAAACTCAAGTTAATCATCTTTCATCAACAAATGTGATCATCAAATACATCAAGCATGTTCAGCGCAGTCATCTTGTATTCAGATCTAAATAAATAATTCTTATTATAAATCTTTTTTGTCTTCAATGATACTTGTTGAACGGGTTTGTTCTTTAGCGAGGTGAGTGTGGGAGTGGGCCCTCAAAACTAGTTAAATCATATTGTAGAATTGCTTCCAACCCTTCTATAGCGGTCCCTGTTTTGTCCACAATTTTTGTATTTTCCTCTGTGTTGGGTGTGTTTTGGATCGATAGGTTTGGTGGGTGTAGTTTTTTTTTCAAGGAATCCATTTTTGTACAGTGTAAACCCTATAAAACGGTTCCTCTGTAAACCGATTTCCCTTCTAAATCGGCCAAATGTTTTAGTACCAACTTCATTACTATATAATTAAAAAACCCTCTAAACTAACATCCCTACTAAACCGGCCAAATGACCTGATCCCGGGCTCGACCGGTATAGGGGGGTTCCACTGTATAAATTCATTACCGACAGTGGAATGTAAATGAATACAAACTAACAACAGAGGAAGTGTCACGCATGAACTACACATATACCTTTTAAATGAAGATACCAAATCACACAGGTGAGATAGTGGAAAGGCAACAAACAAACAAAGACCTAAGTATGAAAGAGGATTGAAAGGAGACACGGAAGCTGACACTATAGTTTGATCGATAATGATGGACAATGGATTAGAACGATTTGCCCGCCACTGATCATAATTATATCGCTTTTATTGTTTTTATCGTTATACCGATGTTTAATTCAAGGTTTTCAGCTGATATTAACATTACACCATAAGTCGACAATTATTTCCGTAAGGAAAACATATTACATAGTACCATGATTGATATTTTCAATGACATTGAAGACCTCAAACATTGGGGTTGTAGGAAAATATTTGATAGGATTTCAAACATCAATGTAAGTACAAAGTAAACACGGTTTCCAAGAATCTCACAGCACGCACTAACAAACACATAACGTAAAATAAATACAAAGCCTCGCAAGAGACAAAGAAAAAAAATCTTACCAAAATGACTCAGTCGTACCTCTCCAAATTGCCCTTAAAGCAAAAATAAACATCAACATGACTCAGCCTTTTCTTTCTAACCTCAAAATAAAACAGTACTTAAAAAGTAATTTGTTCAGCTTAAACTAGTAACCTTACAATAACGTGTTGAAGTATGACAACTAAACTATAAACAACTGAAATTTACCGAATTTATCATTTGTCAGTATAACATGACTTACTTGCCCTGAAACTCTCAAAGCACGAAACCCTCAGCAGCCAATTGTATAAACATTGGTTAACTTTAACCACTGGCGCCCAATTGTATAAACATTGGTTAACTTTAACCACTGGCGCCCAATTGTATAAACATTGGTTAACTTTAACCACTGGGTTAAATCAGAGTTTTGGTTAAAATTTTGGGTAAATGTTCGGTTAGCTGTTGTAGAAAATTTTGTTTAAGTTTAACCAAATTTTGTTTTTGTTAAAGCTCAAATAAATCTATCCCAAGTCTAAGATGCTGGTTAAATCTTAACATAAATGGTAACCAGTACCAAAATGGCAGCCCTTTTTAAATGTTTAAATGATTTTTTTAATGATTAGTAAACCAAAATGGTTAAATTTAACCTTGGGTTAAATAAACAATTTGGTTAAAGTTAACCATTGTTTATACAATTGGGCACAGATCGTCAAAACAAACCAAAAATGTTCAGATAACGGCACTGATGCATTAAGCCTACAAAAAATTAGTAATAAATACATTATACTAAACTGTAAAAATCATAGTATTAAACAATTACGTTATACTATACAAAAGGAAATCTTAATTCCGGTCACGTCAGGTCATACCCTTTAGTGAAAATTTTGCAAAAAGTGTTGATTTACCATATGTAGAGAAGTTACCGCTCCTTGAGGAAGGGTAAGTTATTACTGGTTAGTATACAGTCAAGGAAAAACTGGTTAGGTGAACCGGTCGCAGTAAATTGTTGAAAAACGGCGTTAAACCCCAGTGGCAATAAGTCACATAAAAACAAACAAAACAAAAAATCCTAGTATTAAGTATTTTATTGAAATATATGAAATGTATGATGATAATGATTAGAATTGTCTTCATTGCATGTAAAATATGTGTGAGATATTGACCAGATAACATGTTCTCCTATAATCAGACACGCAATTGCTTTAAAAAAGTGTTACTTCTCACGAAAACGATAATAAGGCTACGACTGTGACATTCAAACAATAATTGATTGTTTTTAAGGACGGTAGTATCACATGCTCCCAAAATAAATGACTTTACTATTCTTCCCTGGTATGAGAGAACATTTTCTATCAATTATTGCCTTCTGTACACGGCGATAGCGGTCTTAGGTCACTCTGAACTTGCTTTTTTATCGACTGCATTAAAAGCGCTGCAATGATCCAAAAGATTGATTCGGTAAAGTTTATGAACGTAATCATTTTATAGAATCTAATGATGAATCAGAGACTCGTTCCATTAGTGTCACTATTTTTTATGATGAAGATTTGGCGTCATGTAGTAATGTCGTATTAATTTCAAATTAAGCCATCAATGAAGAAGGTCGTTGGTGTTCTTGAATGTTCTTGTCAATACAATCTGTAGATTCCTCGTGGCATCCTGATTCACAATTTACGCACGGAGAAGTAATATTGTAATCAATACAAGAAACATGTTTTATATGATGTAATTGGCTCTTAGAGAGAAGAGGAAAAAATAGAATCTGTCGCGATATTGAAAGTTTGAGATCCCGGGATCAACTTAATTGGTTTTGACTTGCAAATTCGTTGCGTATGTCTAATTTAGCTATTTTTGGTTGCTACATCGGTTATGCTATAATTTGAGAACAAAGAGTGATTTGTTTTCAGGAAGTGAAGGTCGTTGTGGAGGTGCCAAGGGCGAAATAGCGCGAAGAAATATCTTGTTATCGCGGGAGTAAATGCTTGTTTTACATTTACATATAAGCCTCTAGTCCAAATGAAACGTGTTAGAATCTGCGATCGTTTTCGGGATGTTGTTTTATCATACCATTCTCCCTAATGTCTCACAATTTTAGTTATTACATCCACATTTGTTCGTATCATCTGTCAGTGTCGTATTTATGAACATCACAATCTCCATGCTACTGCCTCCCACTGCTTAAGTTGACAAGTTCGCAATGTGTGTTTGTATTGCATAAACTCATCGTTGTGTGAAATTTATTCATTAGTTACAATGGAATACAAGATAGAATATTTGTCATCAGGTTTTGCTATGTAACATGATTTAAAGCTCATTATTCATCGAGTTCAGTGTTATTAACTCTGGAAATGGGCATGTCTTTTGATTTATTCTAAATCACTCTTTGTTATCTGCGGTGAGTATGCGAACTTTTCACGTATTTTCCTCGCCCGCTGTGCAGACCCGAGGTTATAAAACTTGAGAACAGTCTCTGAGCTCAAATCTCAATTTTATTCTCAAAAGTATTATGGTTGAAAAGGTAAAGATCATTAATGTTTAAATACATATTCAGGTCAATCATGCTGTCAGAATAAAATATCAATAAAATCATTACTGTCTGGTCATAATTCACTTTAAAATATTTAAAGACAAGATATGAAATTTGAGCTCGGAGACCAATCTCAAGTTTTATAACCTCGGGTCCTAAGCATCACATTTTGTGCGACGCTGCAGTGGTATCGTTTATTGGATAATAAATCTGTTTCTTTTAATTATTTGTATAAATCCAATATCATTCGGAGACGAATTCAATAAGTGAATAATATACTGGTTAGAAATAGAGTTATTAGACTCCCGTCGAATATAATTTGTCATTTTCGTGAATGATTTTAACACACATCGTCTTTTCCGCTCTGCAATGTCTGAAACATCATCTTGCATATCACATACTACGGTGTGGATAGTGGTACAGTGCAACCTCTCCAGAGCGGCCCTCTTTTGAGCAACAACCTCCCCTTCCGGATTTTTTCACACTGTACGATTTAACTATTCATTAACCTCTTTAGAGCAATAAATTCTCAACAACAACATAATTTTGCTTCTCCAAAAGGGTGTTGCTTTGGATATGTTGCACTGTACAGTAACAAAGGGTCGTCCCATGATACTGAGGTCATGAGTTCAAATCTTCTACCTTCGCAGTAGGATGATATTTAGTTGATCTTAATATTTTGTTACATACTCAAAAAATATTCAGTCTAACCTGTGTTTGCGGCCACCTGCGAATAAAGGCCACCTTGTGAGTAAAGGCCATTCTTCGAAAAACCATAATTGATTATTTAAAACAAATTGACCTCGAAGAAAGGTCATCTGTAAATAGCGGCCACACTCCGTCTTTCCCAAGGGTGGCCTTTGTTCACAGGTTTGGCTGTATATGCTTATGGATTGTACAACTGTTTAGTGGCACTGCAATCATTTCGGAAAAAAATGCATTTGCATGGAACGTTTGATTGTTTTAACATTGTTGTTGTCATGTACGGAAATAATTGCATTTATGTTTTCATTCGTCTCTATCTTTTGTCTAACTTTTCATACGTAGGCTGGTCGCTTCAATGCAAAATGCCATTAATCCATTCCGTTGATATATTGTCCTTTTTATTGACTTAATCGATTTATTTCAATCCGTCTGATGCATTTCTCGTCATTTTATTGCCACCCCATGATTGTTCAATTACTTTGGTTTAACTATTTCCGTCTATACAGTCCTAACGGTTTTTCAAACTTCCTATAAACCGCTTCAGACTAAAACGGAAAATTCAAATTAACGAACTGCATACGACAGGAGAGACACCATAAAGTTGTTCTACTTTAATTCTATTCACCATGGTGTTTTTTTTCTACATGCTTTACCGACAAAGATCCTTGGGTCAGGATCAATAAAATCGTTCCATCTACTTCACTGTTCTATTCCATGTTATGTATGCCAGGAATAACCGTAAAAGCTTCATGGTTATTAACTAGACACTGTCAAACTCATATTCTGAATAAAGACTTAGTATTTCGAATATTTCCCACTGCCTTTTAAACTTGCATTGTGTGTACGTATGTCACGCTTTTATGCTGTACTGCAGTACAGTCCAAAATGTCTGCATTTTCATGATGCATGTTAAAATTATCTATACATCATATCGCGTGTTAAACCGTCTACGCCCTTAGAAAAATGGTTTTAATGTGCATCGTAATCCTTTGTGTTTTTTAATGAAATGCCTTGCCATATTGGTACATGTTACTCATTCCAGCTGAATCTGTGACTTCGTCAATATTTCTCGTTATTAGGCTTTATTTTTGGAGGCCGTATAGGTTTGATACTTCACCATGGTTACGAAATTGATGCCGAATTGATGATTTTCTCTCCTCTGTTTTTTTACTGGGTTTAACATTATATACATGTTATATACGGCGGCCGGTTCACATAACCAGTTTTCATGGACTGTATACCAACCAGTACTAACTTACCCATCCACAAGGGGTCGGCAACTTCTCCATGTATGGAGGAAAATTAACATTTTTGTCAAATTTTCGTAGAAGGGTATAATCTGCCGCGACCAGATTTGAACCCGGATCACCGATCGCCGGGTAATACGTCCAGCGCTATAACCGCTGGACCATGGTCGCGGTTTGTAACCTCTTTACATTCCAAAATAACACTGCAATAAGATTCAAATCATCACCAGTTTGGCACCAAAAACGCTGACAAATAAAATTGAGTAATCAGAAAGTACTGAATAAATTCTACTACCTATTACGGTAACTTTTCTACAGACAATTCCATGGCGGTACCCCCGGGAGATTTTGTTTTGTCCTCCAAATTTTGTCTGTTATTATGCGTTGGGTGGGTTTTATATTCTAGGTAATATTTTAGGGAAATATTTTTTATAAGAATTTTCTTGTATATAGTATAGCCCCTGTGAACCGGACTCCGAAAAACCGCATTTTTCTGAAAATAGTACGCTTTTCCAAGTCTCATTTTTTCTAAATAATCAAAAGTTCTCTGAAAACCGGGATTCTCAGAAAAACCGGACTTGTGGTCCGGTCCGGAATGGGTCCGGTTTTCAGGGTTTTTACAGTGTGTATAAATTGCATATACAGCACAGAACAGAGATATCAAACAATCATTTTTCATGAAATGTGCAGTATAAGATGTTTCAACGTAGATTGTTCCTTATTAGCCACATTGCACGCATAACACGGAAATGTCATTTCTTGTACAGTGGCATCCGGATGGAATAGAATTTAAAGATTTATGCATTTACTGTCACCAGCAATAAATGAGGAACGAAATGGAAAAGCAAGGTTTTTGTAATCTGAACAATACCGATGCCATTGTTAAATATTGTTAAGTTTTTTTGCCGTAGGATAGAACTACATATATCATTGATTTTCACAGCAACTTATTTTTTCTAGATCGGGTTTGTATCTAAAATAAAAGGCAAAGAATTTCCTTTGTACCATTTATTTTCGTGAATACATTCATAGAATTTTATCCTGGAAAAATAAAAATATCCAGTTCACTTGGTCGTCTGTTTTAGTAACAGGAAATATATGTTTTGTTTTTGCACAAATACATTTCCTAACAATAGATTGTTGATAGTTTAAGCGAAATTATTGCTTCAGTTTTTTTTTACGAATTGTTTTGAAGCAAACGCTTAGCGAATGTTGAGTATTTCAGGGATTTTTATTCAACCAACACATTCAAAATATCAATATTCTACTTTTGCTAGTGAACAACGATCATGTTTCGGGTTACTTGACCAAAATAAGAGGGTAGGTGAATGAACAAACTTGTCTTTATTTAGTTTTTCTAATTATACCTTCCATCCTTTGTAGGCACGATTCGTCCCAAAATATTTTCGTACTTTGAACTTTGCGGTACGACACTTTAGGTTCTGTGCCAAAGGATAAGTTAGTCAGGTAATCGTACGCACGATTGTTTCCGGCCTTTTATATGTATATCTATATACATTTGAACGACAAATTAATAAGTAATTACAACTTTATACAAGTATTTCCGAGGTACTCGGGCCTAGAACCTGCGACCTTCCGATCAACAGCGTTTTGATTTACCGACTAAGCTAGCCATACACGTTAATTGGTCATAGCATAAATACTTATTTGAACATACATTTAAATGGTGGCTGTAATCCAGGTATTGTGTTACTATACATGTAATACATTTTTCATTACACATTGAAGATAACAAAGTCCATAGCTTAATAATCTAGATTTTATTGAGATAATGCGCAAATCAGGTTTCATGAAACATGTACGAAATATAACTTATAAATACTGTTCACCAACCTTGTGAAACAGAAATATAAACTGGAAAGTAGGTCTAGAATGATAACAAGGTTCTATCAATATATCACTTCACCCATTTGTGTTATACCATCAGATATTGTATGTAATTCGTTCCAACCCAGTACCTAATGGTTCTTCAATGATTTATATTGTTTGGTGGCGATAAGTCAAGTTGAGTTGGACCTATTTAATTTGTTGACTTAAAACAAACGGTTTAAAACTGCTGGACTCATAATGGTGGGTTTATTATAGTCCCGAATGATAAAAATGAATCTGATTGCTTGAATTTATTGCATAAAACCAGCTGTAAAGTTGTCGTTGTCAATATTGTTTTCCTTGTTATAAATGATTTTCGCAAAAGAACTAAACGAGCGTTTACATAATTCGATATTTTTTTTAGTTTTTTTTATTCGAACTTACGGCGATGAGGGGCTAGTGATCACTGGTCAGAGAGCATAATCACTCCTATTTCCTTAGTATCACAAATGTCAAAGGTAAACGAATTTTTGCCGCACTGACACATTAAAAATCTCATTGACATTCATGTAAAAATTTCACTCAGTAATCTTTCACTAATTCATACATAATGCCTACGACAAACATGTAGATAATTATATGAAATAGAACATAATAATACTGTAACGAGTAGCAAAAATGTTCAAAGGGGATAAAATCAAAATACTATGCAAGTTAAGGAGATTCTTGACCCCAATTTAAGTACGTTTTTTATGTGTTTGTTGGATTTGGGTGCTTGTGTTTTTGTATGTTATACTTTGGGGAAGGTGGGATTTTTTCTAGAAATGTTTTTCTTGTACACACACACTCACATATATAAACAAACACACACAAACGCCTCTGAAGTTCATGTGTGTGGTCTCAGTAGACTTAAGTTCTGGAAATCAAATTAATGTGAGAACGCCCATGAAGCGATGAATGTTCGCACCACGAATCCGCAATCTGGCAGTGTATTTTCGCGGGAAAAAAGGAAACATGGAATTTCTATTTGTATTCTGCTGAAGTAAAGTTCAAAATTGTGTCTGCTTTTTTGCTTACGTCCCAATGGGTATCAGAAAGACTGCGGCAATTTTTATTTATTGTCATTTATATCTGACAAATCATTTACATTGTACCACGAACTACGACAATCAAATAGTATATCACACTGCCGCCAAAGGTTCTTTATTCTCTCGAGAAAATAGATTTACCAGAAATGTTTAATCAAATCAGAGTAATTCTTAGGAGAATGGAGGCAACACAATCATTATACAGTTGTTGACCAGTAACATGACGTACAGGAGTTAAAATAATTCCATCGTCTTATTTTTCGACCTGTTTTGTTGTCAATATTCTGATCACGAACACATGAGGACGATACATAACTAATAGTGATTGTAGAAGGACAGTGGTAACTGATAGCACGAGAATTATCTGAATCCACCCATAGATCACGGCCTGAAGTAATCACACATCACAACATAAGCCATAAAAGAAAAAAATGCTTGTCAGCCATTTATTAATTTCGTCGTCTTTTTAATGCCAAATTCTTTACGGCGACTATTCAGTCTAATTCTTTGAAAAAGCGCATAATTTGTTTTTATAATACTTGTCGACTCAGGTAGACTTGTGTCCATCACTATTTATTTTTACCTCAGTTTCCTGATTTTGTGCATGTAAGTTATTTGGAACATTTAAAAGCCTGTTCACAACAATCCTCACAGTGCTTTGATTATGTTGTTGCGCTTGCATGAGCATAAGCCGTGATCATAGGCTGAAGGCTATGTGACTTGTGTGTTTAGATGGGTTCTTTTTCATGTGACGTAATTACTTTTTACCTTCTATTCAATAACCAAGGACATAACGTTTGAGAGCCCTTATTAATGAAAGTGGTATCTGCGACGTTCATCCCACTTTTTTACGACTGCACATGGAATCTGATTACGACGAAGCTACGAATAAATCAAACTAGACAAAGTTTACAGAGCGGCCTATAGCTGGCACTAAAACATTATATAATAGCCGGTATTGACAAGAGTCTATTGGTGTAAAGCCATTTACTGCCACTCGTATTTCAGAGAACTTTACTTATTGGTTTATTGATTGGGGAATTAATAAAGATAAAGTAGTAGACTAGAAATGTTGTATTAATTCACATCGCTTAATAACACTCCCTGTCAATGTAACTATTAGTAGGTTCACATTGCGAGACCAAACGACAAGTCAATTAGCAAAGAGTAAACTAATTGCCCCTATTGCTGTCTACTTTCATATTTCATAAATCTTTCCTTATCTTAATTAAAAGTGAATTGATTACGACTGCACCAAATGTACGGGATCCCTACACCGACATATCAAAGATGATTTCATTCAATCTATTTGTATGTTTAGTGTCTTTGTAATCATTGAACCATTCCTTAACATTGCTTGTTCACTGATCTTTGGTAATTTGTTCAGAAGGTATATCGATTTCCAGATATGTATTGTATTTAAGTGTTTTCCTGTTTCTTCAATATTTACAACGATATCTGTAATTGCTTTTCCACAATGTGGGGGTTGGAAGCATTTAAAATGTTCACTGACTTGTAACATAGAAGAATTCAAGATCAAATTGGTGCCATTTCAACCAGACTGTTTACTAACCTGTGTTGAATATCCACCTTATGCAAGACTGGCTAACTGTTTAAGTAACCAATACATAGTGTATGTACTTAAATTTTGATTGTTGTGCAAACTGGTGTAACAATTATTGTCCTCTGATTTTACAGTGATAATTTTCACCACATCCAAACTATGCAACTGTTGTAAATTCTTCTCTCCCTTTCTATTAAACTATTCCTGGCTAGTCAGTAGATTTACATGTTTCCCTGATTGCAATATTTGTGGACTAAGAACAAACTTTGAAAAAGGGTATTGCTCTATAGCAACCATTCCAAAATTAAAGCAACTGTACATGGAGTACAAAGGTCAACGCCCGAAGTGCTGCATCCACAAACCATGAGGACATCTACTTGCAGATGAAATCAATGAGAAACAACACGAAGGTTAATAACCTTACAACCAGGCCCAACGTAGCTTATGTACAACAGATAAACAAATAAGATGTAAACATGCATTTTCAGACAAGGTTTTCGTTAGCAATTTAACACTAAATTGTACGTAAGATAAATGTCTGATCAATATTATATTTCCCGCAAGATTGTCACACAGTTATCGATTAAAGATTTGTACCACTTCCATCAGATGAGCAGAAAACTCTAAAAAACTAAACCACACACTTGTTCAAACAAAATACAATTGTAAACACTTAGAACGAAATAGAATTAGTACTGGCATCTGAAGCATTTAGTTCATTTAATGAAATGTTTGTTGATAGAAATGTGGCTAATGGGAGAGAACACGTGGACATGTACTGATATCTATTTCAATAAGCAGGAAAATAATTAAGCTTAAATCTATTAAATTTTAATCATATTTACCTAATTAACCCACAAATCCTATATTGCGAAATATATGGAATTATGAAATCGTAAGAATCGTACATATGATTATTCAAAATATTTCAAATATTTGTCATCTAGTTTTCATCCTTCATTTCAAATGCCGATAAATTTGATGCTTTTGTAAAATTCTAAATTTAATTCTAGACCGGCAAAAATTTCATCCAAGACAGTATTAGGCAAGTCGAGCATGGAGTATGAGACAACTCTTGTGGACCAATTAGTACACACTGTTTGTTTAATATTAAATACGCTCTACTCTTTCGTTGAAACGTTTCGTTGATTTGAGTTCTTGTCTCGGGAAATATTTGCTCTCTTACTTTGCTTCATATATTCCATGCTTCTCAATTTAATATTTGCCTCGTCCTCTTTGTTAAGTTATTACATATCTTTAGGATCGGTTCGTCCAAAGAGGTTCAATTGAGAATGTGCGTTGTCTCCTGCTTTTCCCACTCTTTCTAAACTCATTAAGCGGCTGTGATTATCTCGCTGTTATGGTAAAGAAAACAAATAATATCCTATTATTGACTTCAATTCTGTCAGACAAGACATTGTTATGGAAATATTGCCACATTTATCAACCAAGAACTCATTATTATGACCAGAGTTCTTTCTAAAAAAACATTGACTGTTTATATTGGTTGAAAACATCCAGACTCGTAGATGCGTTGTCATGTCGACCGCAAGTCATAAATTGAAGATAAAATTGCGAGCAGCCTGTCATTGAATGCTTCAGAATTATGTACCGCGGTACAGACAGACATGAAATAGACATGTGATGAAAATTCGCGACTAATTGGCATTAGCTGTGTATATTGATTCTCTATTGACACGTGGAGCACTTTTTCGTCCCTCAAAGATTTTATCATATTATTACTCTGATTATGCAGTTGTCGAGGGTGAAAACTTGATTGTTTTACGCGACGAAGCGGATGAAAGTTCGCTCAAATGTGACAAAGTTGATTATATTTTCGGTGACCAAGTCAATGAATTTCCGCGCCAATAGAAACATTATGCAATTGGTAACAATAAAAATGCATAAATGTAATTGGATTGGGGGTTTCTCTGATGTTGACACCAAAGCACCAAATAATAGAAGTGATCAAGCTATTCATTTACGCGTCTTGGGATTTAGGCCGTTAAATATTTAACATTGTCGGGAATTACGAATTTATCTTAGCATTTTTGTGGTTATACGGTTTTTACCATTCCGACGGCAACTGCTCTGTAAGTCTGATCTGTAGCGGGTTTGCAGTCTTCCGCGAAAGTCGAATTCTGTTTTGTGGGTTCAGTTCAGTCTATCAATTTAATTTTGTCAATTCTTATTATGCAGAATGTCATTTTGCTGCTCGCTCTGTGCGAAACCCAACTGTTCCTGTATCGAGAAATATTTTACTGTATAGATCTACTGCATCAACCGATAAAACTTCATGTAATAGATATTTGGTTATCTGTCAAATGTATTTACCTGACGTTGACATCTTATTGTCTAGATTTATATAACGTAGATGAAATATAAATGAATAAAAGCCAAGGCTTTTATTTTCTGTCAATGCCTATTATTTTCTGTATAGATTTACTATGTAATTTGGTCTGGGTAACTTTGTGAACTGTTCGCTCCCACAGGAATCCTGCATCGAATAACACATCCGCTATAATTCAATAATCCCTTTGAACGTTTTGCATGTAATCAACTTTTGTTCCTTATGCTTCACTGTTGTACTAAAGAATACGCTCTATTTAGCGATCGTACTTAATTAGTTCATCCAGTACAAAAAATTCGGTCGCCAATACTCTCCGGACATTATAGTCACATAATTCATTTACGCAATTCATTCATTGATGAAATCGGAGGGAAGTTTACAAAAGCTTCGTTCATAGTTGCAGCGGAGTTCCAGGCAGCACCGAACACATGGCCTATAACTGACCAGGTGTTGGCTTCCAAAATCTGTTTGAAGTACATTCCTTTGTCGTCTTAAATGTTCTGTTTGCAGAATTTTCAAAATGAGGATACATGTAATACAATTAATCTTACCTGTTTTCCCAAGTTCAGCCACTTTGTATTTTCTCTGGCAGCGTCTGACAAATTCCTTTTGTTAATCTATGTGAAGGAAAGTTAGATTCCCCTTCCATTAGTTTTTATGTGTTATAATCTTATCACCTTTCAAAACATGATCACTCTATTTTAAATTAATCAGGTGTCTAGGGCATTTGTGATAATGCACACTCGAATATCGGAGATTATCAAACCATAGTACGATTAGGTCAGCAAAGATAAAATAAATTACGTTTTTATGTAGTCTTCTTACAGAGCAGACACAGTCAGATATATATGTCATTTTACCATTACTCAACTTACGTAAATACAGTGCACCCTCCGAATAAATGCGGGCTTCTCCAATGAAAGGACATTGCTACACCACCACTAGTCCAGTTTGATTTTATGACTTACGAGCCAAATTCTTTAACTATGTATGCATGCATTCCCTCCGAAGAACAGCACTTTCGGGAGCCGCCAAAGAAAGTGTTATTCTTTGATGGGAGTTGTTATTCGAAGGGAATTGATGCATTTGTGACAGGTGTTTTTTATTATGTATATGTGTGCCTTTTACTGTCGTTTCTTGGAGGGAATCGGAATTTTAGACATAACCAGAAAACAAAAGGGCCTCGCAGTATTTTCTAAAATACGCGCCCTGAATGTGCAATTCACCTTTGAACAACTCTAAGAAAGTTAGCTCTTTCTACTCATAAGATTAATTGTTCGACGTATTTAAACAAAAACAACATATCAAACGGCAGATGTATACGTTCTGTGAGCACGCCAATGCTCGATCAATCATTAATTAATGTGACATCATATGCGCACTTCTGAAACAGGCAATTGTATTGTTTTGCAACTAGATGTTGATGTTTTGTTGTAAAAATATCACCAGAATGTTACCACTAACTTAGGAAAACAACAACACTTTAATTATTTTTTGTCTTCCAAGGAAATTTATTCCCTGTTTAACACTCATAATTGAATCATCTTAAAAAGATTCAACTTTTTATTATCATTATAAAACAAACTCCGTGACACAAAATCAATGACAGAGGTAAATGTTATTATCAACATCTATGGAATATTCTTTCAAGGCCAGTTGGGATATTAAAGCGTGTAAGTTTCTGGTTTCCGCTGACCCTTATTTCCTCTGCCGGCCCTAGACTTTTCGGTCTTGGGTAATTGTTTTATCG
Organism: Lutraria rhynchaena; assembly: GCA_008271625.1. NCBI lineage: Eukaryota > Metazoa > Mollusca > Bivalvia > Venerida > Mactridae > Lutraria > Lutraria rhynchaena. The sequence goes on along the minus strand of VIBL01000001.1, from coordinate 8,385,241 downwards.
CCTATATTTTCACTTTCATTTGAAGAAAACATTCGAATAAAAATGCATTCAAAAAAAGTTCTGCCAACTTTTGTCAACAATTACTTACTTTTTTGGCCAACCCACATCGCCGCTGAGACAGGCCCCAGCAAAAACTATTCCATTTGCGCTACCAACTGACCCATCACTAGAACCCAATGTTCACATTTCTCATACGCTCTCATTGGCGTCATCTTTTATTTGTTATTTAACGTACCCTTTTGAATGCGTAGTAACTAGACTTCGGTGTTTAGTAAGGCTAATGGTGCTTATAATCTCGAATAAATGCGGGTTTTCCAATGAAAGGATATCACGATACCACCACAAGTCCAGTATGATATTATGACTAAAGAGCCAAATTCTTTAATAATGCATGCATTAATTGGGATGATCAAGCGGCATTTTCCCGTAATATTATCTTTAAGTTATTTCATTGGTATGCAGTGAAAATCAGACAACTAATTGGATCGAAGATGTAATGCAATGGACTTTTAAATTACATTTATACCAACTTGATCATTCAATAGATTTGTTCGTGTCTGTATCACATTCTGCGTGTGTGAATAAGCGAATCTTGGGAATAATCAGTCCACTGCTATTTATTTCACTTAAGCAAGAAGAGGGAATAGAATTTATTATTTAATTAATGATTTTTTCACTAATCCTTTCACTGACATAATATTTTCAACTTACACACCAACAATAAAAGTAAATTCGGTTTTTTGAACTATTTTAACATTCGTCCACTTGCATGAAAACGCCACAGTGTGTATCATAGGCACTAGATGCATGCACACCAACAACGAACTCGACAAGTGATTAGTTATTTCCGGGGGCACAGTATGATAAAAATAAAATCAATGATTTGTTTATATTTGGATGCCTTAAATGAATATTTTGTCTGACTTTCTAATTGATACTTGTCATGCTTTACACAGCTAGTTAAGATTCTAACTTTTCATGTTTTGGTAAATTCCAAATATGTATTAGATACGAGTATTAAGATTTAAGGGGTTGTCTGACCTACATTTTGCAATCTCTACATGCGTCTAATGCCTATGATACACACTGTGGCGTTTTCATGCAAGTGGACGAATGTTAGATAGTTAAAAAACCCGAATTTACTATTATTGTTTGTTACTAACATACATCTTTTAAAGCGAATGAATATCATCCATTCATCATAAACTGTGTATAAATTAACCCCTTTATTAATCATGATGTTGTATTAGTGGAGCTTATTGTGATAACAGGGTTGATTGATTAAAATGCAAAACAACGATAAAACAGATCGTTAGATAATACAATCAGGCTTCACTATTGGTTACATCATTCAGAGAGTAAGGATGCGTACAAAGAAATATTCCACAACACCTCCAATCTCTAAACTTAACTTTGCTGCGTCAAGTGTGAGTGTGAAGCAAGAGGGAATAAAAAAGAACCCCACTAAATATGTGCCATAGAATAACGAACAAAAATACTTCAGTGGCTCCTATTTTGTACGCATGAAATCTGGTGTAATCAAAATGAACTGAAAGGTTTTGCAAAGCAAGACTTTCGTTCAAATATTTTTTCCTAATTAACGATTGTGTGAACAGCGCTGAGATATTTTTATGTTCTTCCTCCTTCAAATACTTGTAATTAACTTGTCACCGACTGAGTCCTGTCGTTCTTTCTTTCTTTAGCGGCTTGTGTATTTTCGCTTACTCAGCAAGATTTGTTGTACATGTATATGCATCTTGAACGTGCTTGTCAAGAGCTGATGACTGCAATAACATTCTGTTAGTGTAACTTGAGGTATTATCGTAATTGCCCGTCTCTAAAACTTTGGTGAACTGAAGTCTTTAAAAATTGAACAATCTTGTTGACCAATCAACCTGTAAATTAGATATGCTTCATGATATGATAATGCTTCTTTTTTATTCCAGGATTAGATTCTAATGTACAAACGCAATAAAACATAGCAGAATACACCGGGAAACCAGTGCCCAGATTTTACATTCCAATGATATTTTTGTAATGCATTGTATACGTTTCAGTGTATGCCCGGACTAGGGACAAAAGTATTGTATGAGTTGCTGTACACACCCCCGAAGAAGTTGATTGTTCTCACAGGATGCAGCATTGTATCGACATTTGTGGCTCAAGCTGCCAAAATGTGGGAACTTATAGTGGTAAGTGTGTTTATAACATATGCTGTTGTCAGTAATCCCATTTCAGTTTATGTAGTTTTTTTTAACGATTTAGGTTAACGTACATGTTTTCCTAGTGGGTTTCTTATCATGCTTTCGTATGCATAAATGATTGATAAAATGTAACCAAATTTGTTGTCCTTTGTACCTGTCATTTGTTTTGTACGAAAATGGAAAAAGTTGTACCGGAAACACCAAAGCAGCAAACCACGATCGCCACCATATTGAAACTTGAGAAGAAACATGGCGGGATAGAAAAGCAAATCAGCAACAGATCTTAAATGAACTAAAGAAGTACCCGGCAACAAAAAATACAAAGAACAAAAACATAAGGGAAGCAAGATATCAGAAGAGGAAAAAGGGGACCATGATCATTATATGCGCAAACTTTCCCATGGTGATGGAGACCGTCCAATGCGGACCAGCTATTCCAAAGCATTTTAAAACGTCTAATAAAGACGATCTTGTTTCGTGAATGTGTCCTATGCTGTTCGTGTTTCTCCGAAGTCAGTGCTTGACAAGACCGTATACCTATTGTGAATGTAACGCAATACTAAACATCAGCAAAATACTTCCCATGGGTTGTCATTTATTATTTGTCGAGTGTGTTCTCTCTCTCGGGGATAGTAAATTTAGTTTCCAATTCTCTAAGTACATTCTAACTGTCGTCTTTGATTTTTATCTGTCGCATCATACAGTCATAGACCATAAATGATACGCCGGTTCAAAGTCGAGATCGATGCTATAAAACTACATACATTGTCAAACGAAATATCTCATTATCGGTACAATGAAATCTGAAGCATTCTCTCCTGTATGGTAATTCATTTTTTATCCATTCTCTGGTTTTATCCACGTCCTTGATTTGTCTGTCGCGGCACTCCTTGATGATGTAATTAAGGCGGTGTGATATTTGATAAGATCGTTGTAGATTTTACTGATGCAATCTAGAATTAAAATATGTGAACTTAAATATGTACTTCGCTGTTTAAAGCTATATAGGTTTTTCTGGATCGTTAGAGCGTTTGGCTGTTGACCAAAAGGTAGCTGATTCAAGTCCTTGGTTCTGCATGTGAATCTCCGTGCTAATATGCTGGTACCCAGGAACACAGGTCAATTTGCATAAATCCATTACTTTTGAAAAACGGTTTTATTTGGACTTGATTCCACATTCCAGAATTTTCTATTTTTTTGAAATCGGAACAATCGTTTCATTGAATAGTGATGTAAAGAAATTCATTGTGCATTATGGATTGGTACGTTCGCAAAACGACAGAACTTGCTTAGTTGTTCAGATGTAAATATATATTATATGTAAGACGTAAGTCAAGTTTAATTGAATTGAGTTTCCAGACTTGTGCTTGTTGAAAACAGCGTAACTAATTCGTTTGTAGGTCTATTTGTGGGAATTCGGTAAATACATGCACATAGATATGAACCAACATTAAAATTAAACGAGAAATTATTGATTCAAAAGGTTTGCTGTTGATTGCACTGTTTTATATAATGATGTATAATAATAATACTTATTAAGGTAATTTAATTTATTTGTTGCCTCGGGGGTAAGTGTGGGGTTGGGCCCCCGGAAGTAGTTTGCAACCCCTGTAGCTTGCTACAGATCATTACAGTTATTTGTCCTCAATTTTTATTGTACGTTCTTTTTTTCTAGGAATCATTTTCTTACTTCTAATACAGTCAAACCTCTGTTTGCGGTCACCTTCGAATGAAGATCGTGTGAATAAAACCATTCTTTGAAAAACGGTCATTGATTATTTAGAACAAACTAACCTCCGAATAAAGGCCAACTGTCAATAGAGGCCGAATTTTGTCTTTCCCACAGGTGACCTTTCTTCACAGGTTTAACTGTCGCATTTATTACAAAGCAAATAACTTCTCGCCGACTCAACGCTTTATCTTGTAATTAAAGCACAACCATTGCTGTGTTTTTATGAATTTTAATGAAAATATAAATACGATCCCATGTCCAAACAAATGATTCTACGGCAGGTGGCGACACATGACGTTACATCAATATAGCAGAAAACTTGTTTCTGTTTTCTCAATACATTGCTATTAATTAATACAATAAAACCCCTGAAAAATTCTCTGAAAATCCCAATGCCCATTTTTTTTTCTGTTCTATAATCAGTGGTTCTCTGAAAACCGGATTTCTCAGAAAACCGGACTTTTGGATCAGTCCGGAAGTGGTCCGGTTTTCATGGATTTTACTGTGTAATACAATATCTTACAACCTCCTTTCGTGTATGTTACTATGGTGACGTTGTTGTTGTTGACACATTCTTTATTCGTGTCTCTTATTCTACTTATGTTAGCACCCAAAGGATCAGCTGGTGACTTTCTGCTTTTTGAATTTGGCTACTTTGGTATGACGCCTTCTATTTTTATATCTCTGAGAGTCACGTCACATAAAAATAACAAAGGCACTCCCTCAACATATTTAAATTGTAAATGTTTACTGTTGACGAAACTAATATATTCTATGTCTTAAATATTGTATCGTCTAGTCATAACGTAAAATGATACGAGGTAATTTGAAACAATCAAAATAGAATTATTGCATGCTTTCTAAGGACGTGATAATACAGTATGGCCAAAAATAGCCACGAAGAAATATCCTAAATTGTTATGACGGGATAAATCTAGAGATGCCTATATTATATAAGTCTGTAGATCTTAATATCAAAACCAGACAATATGGAGTTAAATTTGTGAAAATTACCATAAGTGAATACTTATACATTAGATATGATATGGATTTATTCCAGAATGTTTTTGTCTTAAGGAAAAATATGGCGTGACTGAACGTCATTTTTTATTGTGTGATTTACTTAAAGACATCTCAAATTGAAGTATAATTGTTTTGCCTTGAAAGAAGCGGATGGCATGGGATAGCGAGGACATATAGTTTTTTATTAAGATGACTCGTCAAATTATCTCGTATGCTCGATTGAATATTTGGTTCAATTATAACTCGTGGGAATGACATGATTATCTTCGAGAGCTACGTCATATGGAACAACATATTTGACATGGGCTTCAGGAAATAATCATTTTGTATCCTTAGGGTTAAGTAAATCATTCAGCATTTTTTTTTGTATCGTCATACAGTGCTTCAAAAATTAACTCTTAACACAGTCAAACCAGTGTTTGCGGCCACCTCCGATTAAAGACCACCCTGCGAATAAAGGCCATTATATGAAAAACTGTCACTGATTATTTAGAACAAACCGACCTCCGAATAAAAATCATCTGTCAATAGAGGCCACATTTTGTCATTCCCAAGGGTGGCCTTTGTTCACAGGTTTGACAATAGTTCCTGAATGGAAAATAAGAAACTGAGGTTATCAAATATGACAAAAACAAACACCCCTCAAAAACAATGTAGGTAAACACGTTCATAACGTTTTTAGGAATCCTTTCCTTTTCTCTATATAAAGGTAGATTTTTTTGGTTTGTTTGTTTTTATGTGACTTATCGTCATTGGGGTTTAACGGCGTTTTTCAACAATTTTTCAGATATATACGGCGACCGGTCCACCTATCCAGTCTTCCGGGACTGTATACTAACCAGTACAAACTCACCCTTCCGCAAAGAGCTGGCAACTTCTCCTCACATAGAAGAAAATCGACATTGTTGTCAAATTTTCATAGAAGGGTATGACCTGCGACAGGGATTCGAAAGACATTTTAGCACACGAGCGAGCGGTGGTATTACTTAACTTGCGGCTAACGATCTAAGAGTATATACTGACGGTGGAATACGCATTACTAAGCTATACATTTTTCCACATCAGGAATTCAAATTGCAATAAGTGTGTGTCAATATTGGTATTTTTCCAATCTGCACAAACTTGATAAGAGTAATCCGATGTTTTGAATGTTGATTGTTCGACCTCAATGTGTGAATTTGACTTCAAATTCAACTTCCGGGATTCGCACTGATTTTATTGACATGATTTGATGTTTCTCAGTTGTCATGGTAACAAATTAATTCTGTTTTAGAAATCGTCGTTAAAGGCATTTTGTTGACTTCTCAATTAGTTAATTGATATTTAGGCATTACCTTTACAGCGTTGTTTTTTTATCAGTGTCTTTAAATAAAGAGCCTGATGATTTTCTCTTTCATAAGCAAAAAAGATTATAAACAGATAATTCAACTATGAACTGTGATAAGGATTTTGTGTAAATCAGGATTTCCAGTTTTTATCCTCCATTTTTTTCTGCAAAAGAATCTATGTGGACGCCTTGTTTTGTAACGCGAATTTCCTCTGATTCATCATTTGTATTGTTAGTTTGTTGTCCGCAAGTCTGTGAGTTCACAAATGTTTACTGACGCTCAATTTACTACCAATCATTTTTAGAAATTATTCATGAAATAGGTTCATTATAGTTTATTTTATTCCCCTGTGTTGTCTGGTGAAATGCAGATTGGCATTTTTTCTATGTTAACAGCGACCTGCGTCATAGTAAAATCTTTTAGAAATATGAATTTACATTCATTCAATTTATAAAATATATTCCCAAGCGTTTCTTATCAGACAAAATATTAAACTTACAACTACAAAAGGAAGATGTTGAATGTGTGTTTACACTCTGAGCGAACTTTTATTCAATCTTACTTGTTATCCTAGTCATGTCAATAAGTCGCTATAATTATGTATAATAACATGGAAATCCTACGATTTGTATTCTGCTGTTAATTCAAAGTCTCTTAAAATAGGACATGTGATTAATTAAAGCGCGGAATAAATTCAATTAGTCTGTCAGTTTCTATCTCCAACAGGAAATTCATACAGTGGGTCGCCATTACGTATTGTTAGTTTTCTTGATTCTATCCCATCAAAGTCGTTGATTAGTCTTTCCTCTATCATTAATTCATGATCAGTTTTGTATTGATAGGGCGCTTAATATTTGTTGTAATATTATGTACCGTATAATCCATAAAAACCGGATTGTCTGAAAACCGGAATTCTCTGAAAACCGGACTCTTTGAAAACCAAACTCTCTGAAAACCGGTTTTCTCTGAAAGTCGGACGATGTTTCAAGTCCCTTGTTTCTCTGCGATAATCAATAGTTCTCTTAACACTGGAATTCTCAGAAAACCGGACTTTTGGCCCAGTCTGAAAAGGACCCAGTTTTCAGGGGTTATACTGTACTATTATTAACATCATTAAATACGTTTTTACTGGCAAACAGACCAAACAAATGATGCATTTTGATGACGCAACGTAAACAAATTAGCCCTTTTATTATTGCAAGCTTTGCATGTGTTAAAAGTAAAAACGAATTCCATTAATCATTGTATAAGACGTTGCATGTTGTCAACTGGATTGATGCTTAAGATATATTCGGGTTTCAAACCAGCGTCAGCACGTCAGCCACATCTTTTAGTTCCACACAGACACGAGAATGTGATCAATCAATCATACATCTTAAACGTCAAGAGCTGTTCAGTTCTTTTATATTTCTCTATTTTATTTTAAGTCAGGCAAAATAATACACAGAACTCGTATACAATGGCTGTAGACTCGTTCAGACAACTTTGTCAAATATTTCTGGAATTCTGACATTCTTCTGTGAATAGGATTGGCTTAATTCAGTTTTAATTATTATAGAATTGTATTTCTGTCGCCATATATGATCATGTGACCTCGTTATGGACGGATCACGTGACCTGCGCCGCTGCAGTGAAAGCGCTCTGACAAATGGTAATAAATAAGTACTCAATTTCTGTCAAAGATTTGTGTATATAACCATCTCAGACAAATATCATATATCTATTCAGGCCGATAACAATTATTGATTAGCAAGATGCGTATACTTGTCGCTGAAATATCCCTTTTCCCATTTGATTTAAGCTCCTTCCCTAGTTGAGATATCGAACAATTCTCATCTGTATAAAATGATGAAATACTGGTAGATACATTCAAGAGTTTAATCGTTTGTCTGTCTGATCTAGACTTGGGTAGTAGCCTTTACAATTGCCAAAGATCCACTGTCTGTAAGGAATCCAATTAATGAAATGTTTTATGGTCCAAACACTTAATGCTGTAATCATTGTCTGGTTTAGATATATAGAGATTAGCTGTATTATCGTGTGATATATCAGTCGGCGAACTATTGTTTAATGATAGGACAAATATACAACTGACATCACTCAGTTATGCCTTTAAGCGCTGTACGAGAAAGTTAGCTTTGTTTTTTTATTATAAATATACAATTATAACAAGTTCAATGATGACAAAATTATGGTGGCGTATTTCTGCATAAGATAATCAGAATGTTTTCGAGAAAATCTACCAAATTTTCATGAAAAACGTAGACATTTTCACGAAAATTCAATAACTTTTCACGATAAGGTTTCTTCACCAGATAGTAAACGCACTTGTTATAAGTGGACAATAAAATATTTTCATGAAAATAAACTTTTTTTTCGCCATACAAAATCACAATGCTTAAACTTTGTCAGTCATTTGGGCATCAGACCATATTGTTACGGTATAAAAGAACCATTCGTTCTAATAATATCCGCATGGCAACCAGGTTTCACCATTATCAATGAATACTGGTAGCCACCATAAAAAGATAACCAAATTAGCAACTCGACAAATGGGACTTAAATTCATTCTTGTTGGATTGAGTTCTATTAAATGTACATTATAAGCTATATCCGTTAATATAGACATTTTAACAAGACACCTGCAAAACACAGGTTGTATTATACATCGCATCATACAGAAAAAAAAACTTATTGGATGAGTCACTTTGGTAGATTCAGGAAAGAAAATTGTTGATTTTCTACTGTTCAACACAAGAGCAAATGGTGTATACATTCTAAAGATATGCGTAATTTAGTTTATCCTAATTAATTTGGGCTCAATTGTGAAAGAAAGCAATTTGGCTTACATTAACCCCTCTCGATCCCGCTTCCTGGACACTACACAAGTACTGCGTCCGAAGAAGGGGATTGTGAAGTTCATTAACGAAACCTGTCAAAGCCGGGATTCGAACTCAGGAAGTTCGGATCAGAGGTCGGACGCTCTACCTCTACCACTATGCTTCTAAATGATAATTATGCGTAATTTATTTTCAGTTAGCGTATGGTTCCAGTTCACCAGCATTGTCCAATCGTGAACGGTTCCCTACGTTCTTTAGGACACACCCGTCAGCAACTTTACACAATCCAACACGTGTGAAAATATTCGAGAAGTTCAAATGGAAAAGAATAGCAACGATACAAGAAACACAAGAAGTATTTACATCCGTGAGTACAACTATGTTTTGTGTCTATAATCAGAGTTCAAAGTCAGTGCTGCTTCTAAATTCTCTCTGAAATAATTTTATCCTTCTTGCCTTGTCATAACCATGTTCTTATGATAGAGTTTAGAGTTTCTTTATATTTGTATTAAAGATTTGTTGAAAGCTTCGTCCCCTATATCATCTTTACATGGCTTTCTTATACTCCTTCAGAATTTCTCACACGGCAAAAAAAAAAACAGCAGCAGAGACATTCTGCAGCATAAGTTGTTGGGTTTCTGCACTATCGTACTCATTAGAGTGTTTTTGAACATTAGGCAGCAAATATACGCATCAGAAACAACAATTAGTTGCAATACATGTTTTACAGGGCAACCTCCACAGCCCTCTCTTGAGCAACAACCTCACTTCAACAACAGCATGATTTTTCCCACTGGACGACTTAACTATTAATTTAACCTCTCGACAACAACATAATTTTGTTTCTCCCAATGACTGTTTCTTTGGGGAGGTTGAACAGTATTTTATATTTAATTATTTATTTTCGTGTCTCGCAAGAAGAAGAAACATCTTACGATTTCAGAATCACCTTTTGTAGTAATGGAAGCACAAACTGATTTCTTGTTGGCCTTTATTAAGCTAATCAATGTCCAGACAACAAACATTGCTTGGCTTCACAATGTTCCTTAAAACCTTGATATGATTGGTTTATACATCTCTTCCTATCAAATAGCGAGAGCTACCTTAACACGAACTATTTGTAGCCGAGACAGAATATTCAAATGAAGGTAATTTTATAGAAAGCACAAACACATATAGTTGTACTTGTTAAAAAAGTGCATAGTCAACAAGAGTACTTGCACGATTATTTTGTTTATGACATTTGGTATACGAAAGATTGTGTGACTTAACAAATAATTAATCTTATTGCCACAGATTTCGAGGACAAAAGAGGGCCTAGTATCTAAACAGAAATCAACCAGATGTAATGAGCATGTAATTACATGTCAGTACATGACGTTTCTGTTGATTTATGGGCGAGACAAATGGCATGCCCTAATGAGATCCTGGTCAATGTTGAACATTCTCTGAAAGATTTATGGAGATTTTATCTTCGACCCTTGCTGATCGGTCAGATAACGACGACAATGTTAATTAACAGCATGCGGGTTTCCCCAAATATTTAATTCTGTGACATTGATTTTGATATCGCAGAACTTTTTAAAGGTGTATCGTAACTAGTTGCTATCTGTTTGAACATATACCACGTTTGGTAAGTTCAGATAAGCCTTCCCTCGCTTGGTTTGGATTTCAAAGCGATTCCAAATGATTCCAAATGACATTTCACTATGTCATTCAATTAAATACAGTGCTCCCTCTGAAGAGCAACACTGGTCGGAGTCGCAAAATGTGTTGTTCTTTGGGGGGGGGAGTTGTTGCTCGGTGGGTATTGATACATTCGCGACAGATGTTCTATTATATGTATGTGTGCCCTTTACTGTCGTTTCTTGGAGGGAAACGGTCTTTGGAGGTGGCGTTAGGGGAGGGAACGCTGTATACTCGTCTTGAATTGTCACGAAAGTGTCTCGTGTAGCTCTTTTTTATTGGCTGATTCACAATATCTAGTCCCACAGTTGTTTCGAAGATATTTTTATAAATATTTGGGAGCAACTAGTTACAGCTACATTACATATGTAAACAGATAGGGAGCTGGTATTAGTGTTATCCTTGTATTTTGTCGCCTTTGTCTTCCCTGAGGAACATTTGAAATCATAATTAATAATACAGTAGAGCCTCAAATAACGACTAGCTCTATACAACAACCACCTTGTAATAACGACTACTTATCCTTGGACAGGCTTTCAATAACCCTTATAATTCAACCTGATAATGAGACCACCTTATTATTGCGATCGAAACCCAAATGTGGTTTCGTTATTGAGGTTTTACTAAACTTTTATAAGCCCTTTCTTACGTTATTGACACAGTCAACAAATCGGTCGTTAAATGTTTTGCACATAGTCTGGGTCGAATCATTTTCATTTTATACAGCAGATAAAATTGACATAATACTTGATGACAACATTCTAAATTTTCAGACGGTTGAAGATCTTGAAGAGAGAGTTAAAGCCGCAGGCATCGAAGTCGTTGTCAGACAGAACTTTCTGACAGACCCTACAAATGCCGTAAGAAACTTGAAGGTAAATATGACCCATCATTAAAATAGTTCAATGCTTACAGACATGTATTTTGATGTGAATATGGAAGACTGATTTTGTCAGTCTGGTCTTGAAACATCCGCCATCTTAGGTGCAAAGTAATGGCGGGTATTGAATTTTAGATGGCGTTTAATTTCTATACGTAATGAAATAAAATCGAGACATTTTCCTTTATCGAATTCGGATCTTAATTACTTTGAATCGATTCAAGTTTTCCTTTGACAGTTAATACGAATGTAACAAAAAGTCATCAAATTACAACCATGCTTTTATGTAGTTAAACATTCAACAATTACACGTCACGTCTCTATTGGTTACCGTGGTTACATTTAATTTCGATGGTACCAAATTTCGTGGATTTGCCTTAATTGGTAATTTTGTGGGTACTTAAATTCGTGGATTTTCAAATTTCGGATAATTGAATTTTCATATTTTTAAGAACATCTCAATTCATGGGTACTTGAATTCGCGATTAAGCACACCCACGAAATCCACGAAATTAAATGATCCACCAAAATTTGTGATTCCACAATGTTTCGGCGTAATTTATCATTTAATAGCGTGTAACAGGTTAATCAATTTAATTGAATGTAAAACCCAGTCAGATGAAACTAACGTTCTGCGTGCTATGATCCGGCAGGCATTTTTTGTGATAATTTCGGATGCAAAATCTGAACCGTATGTCTTAGTTTGGCTGAACTGTGATGAATTATAACCATGGTTACGGTAAAACCTCGGCATTAAGACTACAAATGAATACAAAAATTCATTATACGAACATAGACTCGTTATGATGTCAAAATGTACTTGAAATATCAAAAACTAGTCTGATAGTAAGTTCTTTTGGTGATGAAGGGGTCGTGAAGAGAGGTTATATTATTTGGAAGAATAATAGGTCTACAGTCATTTCTCAGTGCAATGATTTCTTCTTTATGCTTTAACGTGGATGTTTACACTGCTTACGTGCTGACCGAAGTAAATGCTAGTAAGGATGAGTTTAACAGTATTTTGGTATAAGAATGTTTCCAAACTGTCCTAACAAGGCAACAAATGCATTGTTCCGTATTATATACACGTACGATGGAACGTAAGCATTATGACTATCAATGAAAAAAGCTGGTCTAACTGTCAGGTAAAATATAGAGTATATATTGAAAACCCGTCTGAAAATAACTAGTGGTTATAAAGAGGTGGACTCTATGTAAGATTTTACAGTATTTAACCAGATGTGCGAACGGTTACCATACCAAAAAATAGTGCAGGAAGGTTGCGAAACTTTTCTTTTTTATTTTTTTTCTAAACGTACATTTCCCGCTTTTGAGGTACGATTCGTCACCAAATATTTTCGTACTTTTTGTTGTAAGAAACCTTAGGGTCGGCACTAAACAGTAGGGTTGTTAGAAGCGGATTTTGTTTGTTTTGACTTTATGGATGCATCCAGCGTTCTGATGGTAAAGGAACGAAATCCCATCATTTTGAACAATGAGTTCAATCGGATGCTCTTTGAGCAATCAACAAATCGTCGGGTTATTTCTACAGTCATTATCTTCCCATTTTGAGAAAATCGCATTTGAAGTTTTGAAGTGCAATAATTTTAAACGAATTACGGGAATGTGGAATTGGGATAAGCCCTATTTAGGATAGATCTACAAGCAGGTAAGTAGGATCATTGTAAAGAGCTCATTTAGACGAACAATACTGATACCAAAATCTCAATATTACCAAAAATTGAGCTACGGGGGTTGTAGAAATAAGCCGGCGAAATATTGCTCTCTAATATTTTACATGTGTCTTACACATTCTTTTTGATCAAGAATTTGCTCAAACTTGTAATTCATGTTTAGTTATTGTTATATTCTATTCACAAAATACCATTATTTATTATGCTGTCTGGATAGAATAAAGCAATTTCGCTGTAAATGTGTCCTAATGGAAAAGAAAATTGTTTCCATAGCTCAACGTAAACTACGACTCTTGTTTAATCAATTTGTCTTTTCAATTTTATCTTACGATTACAAAACTCACCCCAATGTGACACAATTTCCTGGTTAAACACAAAACCCAATTACTACCGTCATATGTGATTAATTTTTGATACAAGTAGAACCTACTGTATCTTTACACAGAGACAAGATGCTCGGATTATAGTGGGCGTATTTTATGAAGATATGGCAAGACGTGTCTTCTGTCAGGTGCGTATCAATATATAAAAAAATCTAAAATGATCTGAGAATAACGCAATATTATTATAATGATATCTACAGTGTAACCCCTCCAAAGCAACACCCTTTGGGAGAATCAATATTATGATGTTGTTGAGAGGTAGCCGCTATAGAGAGGAAAAATAATATTAATAGTTAAATCGTACAGTGGGAAAAAATCATGCTGTCGTAGCAGGGAAGTTGTCGCTCAAGAGTGGGCCGCTCTGGAGAGGTTGCCCTGTAAATCCTATATGGTATTTTCACATTTTTTCCAATACATATTTTACGACATAATTCATTGGTTCATATAATGATAACGATTTGATGTGAGCATAGATATAATTTGCAACAATACTTTTTATGGTGATATAAAATCTAAAATCTACCTTTTTATAACGAAATGCTATCTATATTATGAGATAACAATTTGTTTCTCGAAGAAATTCCTCATATTTAAAAAAATATAAAGCCTTGAGAACTCAGCTATATTTATACGGTGTCATATACACAGGAAATTTACGAATTTTATACGGCTTGAAATTTTCTTATTGTTCCTGCACTAGCGACAAAATTTCGAACTCTAGTCCCTTAAATGCCAAATTTTTACTATTGATTTGTAATGTTTGACTTTATCAATTCATACCACAAGGCCTAAACAAAAAAGGTTTGTTCCGGTTACACGTCCCAAAGATATAGGTCGGTAGGTAGGGATTTTTTTCTTTTACGTTTTTTTTTCTTACATATATCGGCAACACTGTTGTGAAAATTACAATATAGCATTAAGATTTGGATGCCGTAAAACGTTTTAAGTTGGCAGGTAAAAGATGGGTCGGTCGGGTGACCGGAAATAACCTATTTTTAGGCCTAAGTATTTTAACAGTTCCTATTGTCCGAGACTATCTTCCAGTGGCCTGACAACTCAAATCCATCTACAAGGTGTGAATATATCCTCTAAACAATTATCTTATTATGCTATGTTCCCAAGATACGTATGATGCGCTTCTATCATTACTGAGGTGTCAGACTGATTCTGTAAATCTGTATGCTTTCAGGCGTACAAGGAGAAATTATACGGCAAAAAGTACGTCTGGTTTATCATAGGTTCGTATTTTACTTGTTTTATCACGTGCGTTGGTTCGGCGCTAAAAGCTTTTCGCATTTTTTTTTGTTTCACCGCAAACTTGCACCGTTACAAATATCGCCTGAACGTGTTAATAGGATGTAAGATTCTAGAGCGGGCATGGCATCATGTTGCGCCGAAGTGTGGAGACAAAATGTATTTTCAAGTGCAGAAATGGCAATTTATCTGCATGCAATGCTTTGTGTGACAATCTTTTTAATCCACTTCATGAATAAATTACCTGGATTTAAAACTATGTAAACAATACATATTTTGTTACTCAGGAATGCACCAAACTGAATGCATCAAATAATTGGAATACTTGTACAGTCAAACCTGTGTTTGCGACCACATCCGAATGAAGTCCATTCTGTGGATAAAAGCCATTCTTTGAAAAACCGTCACTGATCATTTAGATCAAACTTACCTTCGAATAAAGGTCATCTGTCGATATGGTCACAATTTGTCTTTTCCAAGGGTAGCATTTGTTCACAGGTTTGACTGTATATGTGGTGTGTTGGGTAATCAGAAATTTTCACAAACAGATTATAATGGTTCTCGTGTATTGTCTAATGGTACTCGAATTCCGGAAAACTTTTGTTACGTGAATGGAAATATTTTAGCCCGTTTATGTATTGTACCAAAAGTGTGTTCAGCGCTTGTTCATCATCCGTCTTCCCCTGTTGGTGTGCTGTCACTTATAGCCAATGTTGTTCCTGTGATAAACATTCAACACCAGGTCAAAGTCTCATAGGCTCGAACTTATACCAAATGTTCTGATAATGACGGTTGGTTATGCACGATGTGGAGTAATTAAGTCACTAAATGGCTATTGCAATAACATGACCAAAATTTGTAATGCTAGAAACAAGGCCGCGACCGAGGTCCAGTGGTTAGTGCGCTGGACTTGTAACCTGGCGATCCTGGTTCAAATCTCGGTCGCGGCAGGTCATACCATTTGGCAATATGACAAAGCTGTCGATTTTCCTACATATGTGGAGAGGTTGCCGGCTCCATATTGAAAGGGTAAGTTAGAACTGGTTAGTATACAGTCTAGGAAAAATGGTTTGGGTGAACCGCCCGCCGTATATAAGAGAAAATCTGTTGAAAAACGGCGTTAAACCCAGTGACAATGTCACATAAAACACACAAAAAACAATACTAAAAACAATAGATCCCCTCTACCCCTCTACTGGGAATCCACTCTTAAAACAACCCTTATCCAACTGATTGCAAAATATAACCGAACCATTGTGAAACCTTAGTTCCTATCGTAATATTCCTTACAGTCTAAACACATACACAAACTCATATTCTGTAAGCACTCGTTATATCAGCAACACAATGATATAACCCACACGAGTAGTATGGTGGTATCATGGTCTTATAGTTATCAAAAGTCTTATGCATGTTTCCGGGTTTTACTGTCTCGTCTGGACGAGATAATGGATTGTACAAGCATGCTGTTATATTCCTATCTTGTAAGATTTCTTGTTTGCATAACTATACGAGTTTAGTTTTACTATTTTATGAAGACGTGAACTCTGGATATGCCTCAGAAGTTCAATAACATTGCCAGAAATAACATCTTCTCTCATAGCAATAGTCCCATGTAATACACAACAATCGCTGTGGTACCAGTCTTTTATGTACAAGCAAACCTGTGAATAAAGGCCACCTTTGGAAAAGACAAAATGCAGCCTTTATTGACAGATGGCTTTTATTCGGAAGTCAGTTTGTTCTTAATAATCCCTGACGGGTTTTCAAAGAATGGCCTTTATTCACAGGGTGGCGTTTATTCGGAGGTGACTGCAAACGCAGGTTTGACTGTATAAGGGAAATATTCAAATAAGACGTAAATTACTACATCCTAGATTTATGGCCTCATTTCATTCTTCCATTATATAATTTAGCGAAACAACTCTTACTCGCAACAAGTCGAGTACGTTTAATCACCTAAACGATATAAAACCAATAAATTACGAAAATCCAATTACTTACGTGAGTGTGGATCACAGGCCATATTATAAATCACTGTAAGTAATACTGTAAGCATATAACCTTGCAGTATTGATCTTGTCAGGGTTATAAATCAGATACAAACTTCCCTTTTAGAAAGGAACAAAAACTCCACGTATGTGAAATTAATGCCATTTATGTTCGGCACAAAACGTGTGAAGTGAACAGCAAAAATGGTTACTTTCACAAAAATTCGATGGATTCAGATCTTAGGGTTTGAATAAAACCCGAACATGGGAGCGGATAAGATTCAGTACTAACATGTCACAATAAGTGTCAACAGAATTTTAACACACTTACTTGGAACGTATTAATGATAGATTTGTAGGATTCCACTAAACTGCCTTTTTTGTTTATATAAGTTTGTCTGATTTAAATGTCAAACTTCTCCTGCTCCCTGGCAACACTCTTGGTTAGGGCTACATTCCGGACCAGACCGGAGACCGGTCAAAAATGGAAATAGGCCGGCAAACAGAGAGCGGAAGGACACTTAACATATCCATCCGGAAACATTTACAAACACAGATGAAGGAAATTAAAAAGACACGAACGTACGCAGGATTGTCCAGGTTAAGCATTCGGGACCTTTAGTACAGAACTGTAAATTAATCACATTCATAAAATATGGTCTATTCACGGAATCTCCCAGACAGATTGATTAAATACAGATTTCAAAGTGTGTAACCCCCATGGGCTGATGTAGCAGAGAAACAGTGTCCGATCAAGTTGAATCATGCTAATGTATTGCTCATAGTTTCAGAAAGTAATATCTGATTCAAATGTCTATTATTTGAGCTTAATTTGGAATGATAAGGTCAAAGTTTTGCTATTCATCGTCAAAAAATGTTATAGATTAGAAGTAATTTGCATTTTTATATCTCATATGGCAGAAAAAAACATTAACCGTTTCCTGTCACATAAATGGTTTGGTCGTTATGAGGAATCTGATAATGTAATAATAATGACTCATAATACAGTGTTATAAAGACTTAATTAAGCCTGACTGGGTAGTTATTGGCTTATCTTTCTATTTGACATTTCCAGTTTAAAGTTTAGGGAAAGTTAAACGATGTCAATAACGCTGGGATAATAACACAGTTTATTTTCTTGATTAGATACAAGCAAAAAACGGCTTCTAGCGCATCTAGTTTTTAATCCACTTAATCCATTGTCGCTTTTGTCTTTCCAAATAATGCAATGAAACAAAGTGCTTGAATCACAAATATGTCAAATAATATTAAGTACAGCTAAGGACATTATCAGTAACATTTTATTTTCTCTCAATATAGGTTGGTACCCGAACAATTGGTACAAAAAGGTGGATGATCGGAATATAAATTGTACGGCCGAACAGCTAAAGGAAGCATTGGAGGGTCATATAACAACGGAAGCGGTTATACTTCATCAGGAAAATACTAAAACTGACACAGATATGGTAAGTTTATACAGCGCAATAATGTCAATGCCTGCTTGTGATTCTAGCCGCTCCATCCGGGATCCAATATATCTTTAAATTCGTCAATCACACCATTTACAACAATCACTAACGTAGATATGTCTCTCCCAACTTCATAAATGTCCGTTATTTATTTGCCAGTCACGCTTCGGGTTAAATTCTCATCTGAACAAAATCATTTAAGCTCGTTTGTGTAGTACATTATAACGATCATTTTAAATCACACTGGAATCAACTTCATAAAATGACAAGTGGTATCTCATGGGGACCAAACATGCCTCCACGTAAATAGTTTTTAATGAGGAATCTATGATACATAATACGTGTATCATATCCCCTTCTATCTCTACTTGTCGTATTACGTCCCTATCCCGCGTTAATTTCTAAATTTATTAATAGTACTTGCGCACATAAATGTTAAGTTGATACAGAGTTCAGAGATGTCCGTCAAACAGCGATTTTATTCCATTAGTGTCACATATCTGATCATGAATGCATATAAGGTAAAACTATCAAATCTTCACTGGACTCTAAAATTTATACTTTTTTATATCACTTTTTATTCTCGTGTTTCTGAATACTTGAAATTGGTAATAAAATATTCACGTCTGACCGCATTAGGCGAAGGGTAAAATATATTCAATACGTAGAATAATATTTTAATATGACAAAATATTACGAAGATATGGTCGACCAAATGGTGCCCATGATGTGACATTTTCATAAAGCGACAGAATCATGCGACTGATTATTCCACTAGGGGACATGTTGTTGTCATAATAGGTTAGCAATGGCTCCTATTTCCTTTCTTTTACACAGTACGAGCTGTGTGAATTCAAAACTATTAAACAAACATGACTGGCTGTCTGGATTGCTCATCGTTATATTACGCGCTGTTCGCCAATTTTATTTTTTCTAATTTCCCAATTTATGATATGTCAAAATTGAATGGAGAACGGTTATAATAAAACGATTTTCATCTTTTATTCGTGATTTGATATTGCATTCAGTCTGTCAAACTGGAAATCGACCTTTGATTTATCTAGGAAAGGAGTCTGCACCACTGCTTTGTTTCGTATACTGAGTCTATCTACCACAGGAAATTAACGCATCAAACACTGACTGTAGTGTACTATGGGGAAACATTTGACGGGCACCTTGATCAATTAATATAATGCATTTTCAGATGGTTAATCCTGTAGTGTGTTGTTTGATAGCATGAAACAGCTAATTTCGTGATATATGTGGTTCTCCGAGTGCGGCAATTAGATGCAACACGTGCAACGCATTCTCAAAAATTGTATTGTACGTTCATTTGCAGCATAAAATTAGTGAAAGTCGTGATTCTAGCACAGTGGCCTTAGTTAGAGAAAATATGCTCCATTGTTACTTTCTTTGTCATATGTTCAAAAGTTGGTCTTACAGCGCTAGTCTTTGGCTCTTTTGTGACAGCTATTGCTTCATTGGTTGTTTACAGACTGCACAACAATTCAAGGAGAGATTAGACGAGCGGCTTAATGTATCAGATACAAGCCAGGTTGGTGGCTACCCTGAAGCACCTCTTGCTTATGATGCAGTGTGGGCTCTGGCAATTGCTTTGAACAAAACGGCAAATAGGTATACAATAATTTCCAAGGAAAGTAGTTTACATCGGAATGAACATTTCTGTAATTGTACTTTTCTGTACATCTTAAAAGGTCTGTTGGGGTGATAAACAGCTATATGTTATAACCACACTAAATCTTTGTAACCATTATTCTTAGTAAATATCTATCTTATTTAACACGTGTGCAATGAACCTCTTCCAGATAACCGGCATCAGAAACAGAATGGCAATTTATTTGCGTTGGAGTTGACTGCAGATCATTGACAAAAAATGTGCCGAATTAATATGAGGAATAAATTTCTCCTCTGTAACGCTAGATTTGAACATATACCTTCAATCCCTCGTTATGTTTTACAGATTGCGGGAGAGGGGATTGAATATTGAGGATTTCAATTATTCAAATTCAGAAATCACCGACGAGATCTATTCCGCAATGAATTCAACGAAATTTGTTGGAGTTTCTGTAAGTAAAACGCAGTAATTTAATTTGTGATGTATTGCATGCCTGCAGAAAGCTTTAAGATCTATTTTGAAATAATTTCGAGTGCATTTTGTAGGATAATGATACTGTCGCTATTGCTTGTGCTAATTTCGTATCAGAAGCATATACTTCGGGGGTAAAAGACCATCCATAGGCTTGCATTACCTATGCGTTACACTTAAAAAGTACTATAAATTGCGTAACATGGATACATTTACATTAATTTTGAGACTGGTATTATATGCAGTCTGTGTTTATTTTAAATGCATGAAATGCTTCATTTATTTACCCATTACACAATTCCGTTATTCATGACAAGCACCATTAGACAATTGTCTTTGTAAATACCTATAATGTCCAGCAGATTGTCCGCGTACACAAGTTACATTATGTATAGAATTTCACGGATATTTTTCAACATTGTTAGTGTACTGCAGACTATTAAATACGCTGTTATTGCTGTTACTGTTCGCATATCTACAAGCACATTGATCTTATAAAAAGAGTAATGACATCTCCATAAACATAATTTATGTATCATTTGTGGCTGACTTAAAATCCTTTGTTTGGTTTGTTACATAGTCCCTGGGTTTAAAGCCGTTTTTCAACAATTTTTGAATTATATACAGCGGCTGACTTAACCAGTTTTTTCTGGACTGTATACTAACCAGTACTAACTTACATTTTCACAAGGAGCCGACAATTTCTCCACATATGGAGGAAAATCGAAATTTTTATCAAATATTCATAAAAGGGTATAACTTGTAGAACCCGGATCGCTGGGTTACAAGTCCAGCGCTCTAACCACTGGACTACGGTCGTGGCTCCCTGAAATCCTTACATGGTTACAAGGCGGGAGCCGGTGCGAGCCATGTTGGTAAGATCGTCATTTTTCGCGAGGTTCAGTATTTCTGTTTCGTTAATGGTTGCTTTTGTGCGTTTGTGAATGACAAAGTTGGTTTGCAGTGATATTTCCTGAGTAGCAAGTTGAAATTGTTTTGCCTGTGGTGTTTTTCTAAAAACTCTCGTTTTTGTACTTTTGTATACGCTTTTAAATGTCTCATGATTAAAACAAGGTTGAACCACCGTATTAAACATCATCGTATTTATTGATTTGTACTTTTATTCTGCGTATAAAACACTTTAAATGCATGCCAGTAATATCTATAATATTCTACGAGCGAGTAAATCCTTATTTGAGATAATATTACGTAAATTGTTTTAACTAATTCAATTTTTGTATTTACATTTATATAATAAGAACATTAGAATGTCTGGGTCTTGTATGGTTTTGTTCCAATATCTCATTATCCAGGTTTGTCTTAGATATCTACTTCTGACTTGTGCTCACCAGCCCCTAAACGCCGTGAGTTCGAATCTCACCCAGGACCCGAAAAAATTCGCATGTGAGGAAGTTTTCCAGCTGGCTTACGGAAGGTCCGTGGTTCTACCCAGTTGTCGACCTGGGGTCTTTCTCAACCGTTAAAGCTGGAAAAATAGCCAAATGACCCGGGCTGTTGGCACAACGTTTAACTCCAGAGAAAAATCAACAAAAAAATATGGATACATGCCAAATTCAATCTT
Source organism: Lutraria rhynchaena (assembly GCA_008271625.1). Lineage (NCBI taxonomy): Eukaryota > Metazoa > Mollusca > Bivalvia > Venerida > Mactridae > Lutraria > Lutraria rhynchaena. Next base: position 8,363,068 of record VIBL01000001.1, on the reverse strand, counting down.
AAATAGCCTCGTGTTTTTCCTATCATGAATACAAACACCAGATTCTAAATCTACATTTATATCATTCCGTGTTCATGATACATTTTATAATTACTAACACATGCGTATTAACACCCAACAGACATGGTTATAAATGTATCAACAACATCTAGATTCCCCAGGGAAATGTACATGTTTTGTACGATTAAGGCCACGGAAAACTACAAGTTCGTTTGCTGTCTTGAAACCTATCGAAACAAAATGAGGGCTAATTTTTTTGTTACGACCTAAGACGTTATATTTGAATCATTGCCCGGATGCAACCATCTTGTTTTGTTGATAAGTGTCACTCTCATATTCCACTGGTTCCCCGTTCTGGGATGTAGAATGGTAAGAGCAAACCGGGTTCAAGTTTAATCAAAATATGAGTTATTTTCAAATAACGTAGAGGGGAGAATACTAATCTTATATTCTATTTGTCCTTAAGTTTAAATTATAATTTACTTTGAACAGGGAAATGTGGCGTTCTCGTCCCAGGGTGACAGGATCGCGTGGACAAAAATTGAACAAATGATCAGTAAGTGTGTATATGTATTAAACCACAAATAAAACCTGGCATTTATACGCCATTATTTGCAAATATGTGATCAGAAATGTGACAGGGGAATTTCCCTGGAGAAATATTGTTAAAGTACTAAGTACTGATATGCGTGACGGTGACTCGGCGAGTTATGGACTAAATTGACAAAATTAACGTCACCGTGTTTGCCTATTCTATGTACAATCAAACCTGTGTTTGCGGCCACCTCAGAATAAAGACCATCCTATGAATAAGAGGCCATTCTTTTTAAAGCCATCAAGCCATCACTGATTATTTAGAACAAACTGACCTCTGAATAAAGACCGCCTGTTAATAAAGGCCACATTTTTTTCTTTCTCAAGGATGACCTTCGTTCACAGGTTTGATTGTTGTCTATGTTTGTACGCACACAGAAAACTATCCCTCATTATTAAAGAAATTTTACAGACGGGTTAATAACTTGACTATCTTGTGTTTTACAGACAAACAAAACAGATTCATTGCTGAATTGTTGTTACAACTATTTCTCACGCTTTTCAAAATCCTTTGTTTGTTGTTGTAAATATTTTTGAGACTTAATAATACACAGAATTTTTGATGTTTTACTCGTGTTTGAAAAATATTTATCCTATTCATACGAATATGCATGTTTATGTTTCGTCTCCTATTTCAACTTATTTTTTGTAATTGTTTTATATAGTCTTATTTTTCAACAAATTGTTTTGTTATATACGGCGGCCGGTTCACCTAACCAGTTTTGCAAGATTGTATACTAGCCAGTACGTACTTACCCTTCCTTCGTCATTTTTTGTCAAATTTTCATAGAAGGGTATAACCCGCCGCGACCGGGACTTGAACCCGGATCGCCGGGTTACAAGCACAGCGCACTAACCACTAGACCACGGTCGCGGCCTCCAAGGATTTTAACTTAAGAAAATGTGTTCTGTGTTTTAGACGGTACATATCATACATTGGGTTATTATGATCAGAATTCTGACAACTTAACTTGGTTGAACAAAGAGAGATGGGCCGGTAAGTAGATCTTTAGTTTTCTTTCTTTCTTTTTCTTTGCATTATATAACTTTTTGATCAGCCCTCTGCTATGAGTTATTGTATTTATGAGGATGATTACGGATAGAAAATAGTTAATATGTCTGAGCTATTATTACTTAAATAATTCTAGGTAATAAAGCGATTAAACTTAAATATAATAATAACTAATTAATGGTATAATAAAATATATTTATTTCGTTATAGAAAGCGAAATAAATACAGTAATTGAACTGATTGAATTATGCTCTTAGAGTTATTGCTGCTTTAGCCTGCAGATAATAACACATTTTTCATCATTATATTTCCTTGAAAGTCTCTTGGATTGAAATAATATGATCAAAACCAGTTACGATTGCTCATCTACTCGTGAATTAAGCGCAAAATTAAATACATCTTACTACAACGCAATGCGCTATTTTACTCCATACAGTACAACCTCGATCATGAGACCACTTTCGAGACCCGAAAAATCGGTCGTAATAATGAGGTGATCTCATTATTAAGTTGAATTAAAGGGGAGTTATTGAAAGTCGGCCCGAAAATAAGTGGTCGTTATAACAAGGTGGTCGTAATATTGAAGTGGATGCTGCGTGAGTTTGTACTGTAATGGATTTTTCTAAACAGACAAATATTATGAATCCACAGGAGGTCACCCACCGCCAGATCGAACCAAACAGAAGCCAATATTACGAGTTGTATCCCTTGGTTTGTTTCTCTGTATGAGCGGACTGGCTACTGTGGGCATTCTAGCTGGTATATGTTGTTTATTGTTTAACATTATCAACAGCAAGCGGAGGTTAGTGTATTGTTTTTGTTTCTTTTTTGTCGATATCCTCAAAGGCTACCCGGAAGAGCGCACATGTATAATTAAAGTTTCACTTTAATCAGGGTCTTCACAAGATCTCAAAAGTTGAGGGTCAAAAAAGACCCCCTGGCTGATAATAATTTAAAGAGTCAACAAAATTTCATTCTAATATTATTCCAAATTTGACCCTCTGGTAAAATTTCTCAAGAGTTGAGCGATTTATTTTACTTATTTCAAGGGTCAAAATGCTGTTTTAACCCTTTGCCTCGTATTACCGCATTTCCCCGCATCTTTAGCGGACGACTTTTAAAAAACATTGCAGCAAAAGAAGCCATTGCTTGTGATGAGTAGTGACTTCTTTTATCACATGTTTTCCACACTGTCAGAAAGAAATAACCCAGTTTTAAAAGTAAATTGATGTTTTGTATATTCGCTTTGAATTTGGAAGAGTCCAAAATATGTTTATGAGGCAAAGGGTAAAGGGTCAAATGAACGCATTGGTAATTATAAGTCAATACCTGGTCCAACTTAACCAACTTAACAAATAACATCAGTGGATAACTGCGCTATCTTCTGTTTAATTAGGCCATACCAAATCACTTCTATGTTTAGCGTCCACCCTTGGTTCAAAAACCTATCTAGCTATCCTGCATAAACCATCAAGCGCCTATTAAGAAATCAAAACAATTTTTACTCAGATTTATCGAAAACCATAGCCACTACAATGTTAGATTAGATTATGACTTACATATGTAACCAACACAAGTGGACCAAAGGTTGCATAAACTTGAATAATGCTGTTGTCGCACATTTTGATCGATAAAATCTTTCAAAACGGAAGCGAAATTCAATATTACGAGATATTTTTTCTGCCATTTGAGCCCAAAACCTATCAGTCCGCGGACGCTAAACATAGATACGATTTGGTATGGCCTTATCAAACATTCATAACTTGTATTAACAACAACAAACTATAAAAACAAGGACTCAAGATTTAAGAAAAACAATCTGGTGTTTGTAAACAATATTCCCAAACTTTTACAATTAGAAGCAGACGTCTTTAACAAGACAGGGACCGCATTGTTAAATGCCATAGAGCCAGTGTTTGGCATTTACAAATCTAATTAATTTAGCGTCTCACTGAGATATCACAAGGACTTCATGGCGACACTGTATCTAAATATGGTATCTTGTCTATATACCAATTTATTTTAGCTCGATTACGAAACAAGCAATTTTGACGCCGGAGTCCGCTTCCTGGATACTATGATAGTTCCCGTCGCAACCGGGATTCGAACTTAGGACATTTGGATCAGATGTCGGAGTTCTACCTCTAAACCACGTGCCTCCCAAATAATAAAATATGGTATTTTACAGATGCATAGCGTATTCACAGCCTCATATTAACAACGTGGTAGTTCTAGGATGCATATTGTGTCTGGCTAGTGTATTTCTGCTGGGTTTAGATGGAAGATTTATGCCACAAGATGTGTATCCTCTTATATGTCAGGTAATTAAAGCACACATTAGACGCGACCAGCGGACCTGTGATACTACAAAACGTAAAGTTAAAATTCAACCCAAAAATACCTTGAAAAATGAAAAGAAAGGGATTCCAAGAACAACAAAAAAAAAACAGAAAAATGTTCCATTCCCCAAAATACTACCTTCCCCCATAACACCAACCGAAAGCCCATCCAGTACATAGTATTATTATACAAAAATGAAGAACAAAACTCCCAGGGAATACCGCCTTTTTGTAGAAAAGCTACAGGGAGGTTATATCATAAGATGCAAGCATCTAACCACTTATCCTTCTACACCAGGTCCAATAACTCTTGCTTATAACTCAAAAAGAGCCGCGACCGTGGTCCAGTGGTTAGTGCGCAATCGTGGCAGGTCATATCCTTCAATGAAAATTTGACATAATGTCAATTTTCCTCCATATGTGGAGAAGTTGCCGGCTCTTTGTGGAAGGGTAAGTTAGTACTGGTTTGTATACAGTCCACGAAAACTGATTTGGTAAATCGGTCGCCGTATATAACTGAAAAATTGTTGAAAAACGGCGTTAAACCCAGTGAAAAAAACTGAAACACGGTTAAGGAGAATCACCTTTTTTGGAGATTCAGTAAAATATGTCTGGTATATTTCACATATCTATTGGGTAATTTCATTATTATATACCTTTCTCGAAGACTTTTATGACAGTATAGCAGCTAAAGTCATGTATCATTCATCTCTGATCACACTTCGTATTAGCTGGCAAAAATTAGTTACTGCTTGTATAGCAAACATAGGAACGCCCCTTGTCCAGTTACCATGGAACCATTTCTGAAATTACGTTGATAAATGGGGTTTCATCCATAGACGCCGTGAAAAAACATTAATAATAGTGTATAAACCATTTACAAAGATGTTGAAAATAATTTTATCTCATCTTAATTTATGGTTACAATTCAATGCACATTCAAGTGGTGATAGAAATGATACAGGAAAATGTTGTATTACAGTTACGGGCGTGGATTTTATCATTAGGATTTTCACTGGGTTATGGAGGAATGTTCTCAAAGATATGGACCGTTCATAGATTGACAACATCTGGACAGAAAGACAATAAGGTAACATATATTCTATTCATATCTTTAATTAAATGTAATTTGTTAGTTTAAAATCAATCCGGATTTTTGCTTGAAAAAAAAAATCATAATTCCTTCTGTTGGTCTCCAAACTATAGTCATTTTTACTTTGACAGAACTTTCACCTAAGTTTTTAAAGCTTTAAACTTTAAGACTATAAGAACACACGATTGATGTCGATGATTTTTATGTTGTTTTTATTTGTCAATAACTGCTGCAGTATTTTTTGTTTTATTCACTAGGCTCTTAAATGGGTAAAAGCACGTCTCGTATGAAAGTACAGTGGACACCCTCTACACCGGTTCCTCTATAAACCAGTTTCCCCTCTAAATCAGCCAAATGTTCTGGTCCCAGTTTAAATTCCATATAATTAAAAAATCCCCTCGAAACTGGCATCCTTCTAAACCGGCCAAATGACCCGGTCCCAGTCAGAGGGGTTCTATTGTAGTTATGTTTTAGATCAATTTTCAAAATGACTGTAGTTTATCTTTGCAAGACGTTGCTAGAAATACAATTGAACAATGTTCCAGCCTAAAAAAGAATTGCATTGGTTAATATTATTTTTCGAATAATAACAGGTAATAAATTTGCTATGCATGAAATAGTGAGAAAAAATAAAAATATTGAAATTGTTATTACGAACAATCAGTATTTTTGTATGCTGTTGTTATTTACACAATTGTCTGGTACAATGTTTTCAATCACAATACATTCTTACTCACGTGTTTACATGGTGAAATACGATTCTTTTTCAGTTATTTTTTCGTCTCGTCACTTTTACATTTACAACAAAGACAATTTTGTTTCCACGCGCCATTGGTTTGACGTAGATTTATTGCATTCGGTTAACCCTTTGCCTCATGATACCGTATTTCCCCGCATCTGAAGCAGACGACTTTTGAAAACAATGTGACGAAAGAAGCCATTGCTTGTAATGAGCAACAACTTCTTTTGCCATGATGTTTTCCACTCTGTCGGAGAGAAATAGCACAATTTTCTTAAATAAATTGATGTTTGATATATTGAAATTGATATATTTGCTTTGAATTTGGAATAGTCCAAAATATGCTTATAAGGAGAAGGGTAACACTATGAAAAAAACACCCATTGTTTTACAGAATGTAAAGAATTGCGAGTTGTATGCTGTGTTATTGGCTGTGGTGGGGCTAGATCTAATTATCCTGACCACGTGGCAGATTGTGGATCCAATGTATCGTGCTCTTGAAATGTTTGATCTCGAACCAGCGCCATCTACCGAGCAAGATATCATGTTTGTGCCATACTTAGAACATTGTAATTCACAAAATAATTCCATTTGGTTAGGTGAGTAGCATATCGACTTAAAATCAAGCGTTTGTGTTAAATCTACGGACGTAACAGAGCAGGTTTCAGACCTGTCTTTGTAAATATACATAATGAGTAAACTTAAAATCTCGCCATTCCTTTGTGAAATTAGTTAAGGCTTTTGCTGCAAACTGTTAAATGTACATACTTACATGAGTTTTATCAGTCAGATAATTCAAAAGTCAATCATAGCTAAAACATGTCTATGGAACGGCCCCAGATGTTTCACTATTGACTGCAGCTTGGTCTTTTTACTCTTGCCTGATTATTGTTTTTAACAACAGACAATTTAATGGAATGTACTTAAGGCGTTTGTGAGAAAGTCTATGTACAATATGCATATAAATAGGTACATTAAAGTTATCGTATTATTTAGGTTTAAATGAACGAAGGTAACCTCATGAAAAAGCTGTATGTCAGCCAATCAAATATCGTTAAACTTATCAATTTAAGTCAAAATGAGAATTTCTTTTCAGCATTTTCAAAATTTAGTAGACATCTTAAACTTAAAGTGTTAGATCCTCCTTGAAAGTCTTTAAACATTTTATCATTTTGATACGCGTTAAATCAGACAGCTATATATCTATGATGTTATAAGTATGTTATCAATTCTAAAAGGGACTGGACTTCAAATTATGACTTAAACAAGAAACCGTTTTGATTTATTGGTTAGGCAAATAACCTCCCCGGATGTTTACCAACATCCCCAAAATAAACGGTCGGTGGGTCGCAGTATTTTTTCAAATATATTTTTAGTACGGAGATGTTGTTTATATTAAAATGAAAATGTCAGCAAGAAGGGACATGACCGAAAAGGTGTCTAGGATCGGCAGAAAAAATAGGTTCAGTTGGGTTATAGAAAAGACAGGGACTTTTTTACGCCTAATATAAAGTCTGAGATGGATCAAGGATTTAAAAATGAAAATGGTTCAATTACAACTACACCACAGTAGTTTGCGAGTTAAGCCACTTTCCCGACGACCAGGGCGAATAAATATTGTTAATTCAAAAACGCCTTTTTTGCATTGAGTTTAATATAAACTATCAGATTTTATAAATTACGACGGCCAGTTCTAACAGCTTAATTAAGTCGCTCACTGTCGATATACTTATATCAATATTTTCTGAAGTAATCCGGAGATTACGGACACCATTGGGAATAACTAAATGTGGCTTTTATTGACAGATGGCCTTGATTCAGAGGTTAGTTTGTTATAAATAATCACTGACGGCTTTTCAAAGAATGACCTTTATCCGCAGGGTGGTCTTTATTCGGAGGTGGTCGCAAACACAAGTTTGACTATAGATTAAACGCTAGCCTATGTTATTTTTGTATTAGATTGTACCTTGTATTGCAGGTGTCGTTTATGGTCATAAAGGTATTTTACTGTTATTTGGTTTGTTCTTATCGTATGAAACAAGAAGTGTGAAGATAAAACAAGTAAATGATTCTAGATTTGTTGGAATGAGTATATATAATGTTGTGGTAAGTAAAAAAATCTTCGTTAATAATTGAAGGGGCTAGCACAAGAAGGGTCTATGTTCATTTAGACAAAGAAAGAGATAGACTCTTCTTGGACTCACCTTTTTAATTAATGATATCGATTGGAGAACGATGAAGTATACCTATAAAAGTATTGAATTGTTTGGAAAATCTGGATTTTTTTCGAGCGACTTTCTACCAAGCAATGGCTTAATGTTTGAAGTGTGTTTGAAAATATTCACAGCAACAAACACTGAAGTGAAAATGGACAGCATTTATTTGCTAGGATTTATTACAATTTATTGCCTGCCATTTCTGATTTTTCCAAATATGCGTTAAAAGATTAACTTGGCTGACTTGGTTCTAGTCTTATCCGTGCATTCTTTTGTCTATAATCAGCGTTTCGTTATTCTATTTCTTAATGCTTTCCGGATGACAAATAATTCATACATGTGGAAAGAAATACACAGGCATAAGTAAAACCCAATGTAGTTTTGTAAGAATCTAACGATATCAACAATTTTCAAAATATACCGGATCATTGTGTTTCTCTTTATCAACTAGATCATTATTTATGTTATCTATATCTTCAGGTGTTATGTGTTATAGTTGTACCAATTGTGCTCATAATCAGAAGTCAACAAGATGCATCATTCGCGTTTGTTGCCTTAGCTATCATATTATGCAGCTTTCTGTCTCTGGGTCTCATTTTTGGACCAAAGGTACGTATATATACACCCACAGTACATGAAATATACGTTTAAATACATGTACATGTACTAGAAATTTAAGCCGTGTCATTTTTTTTAAATTTTTTTTCCAATTTCATTTTCTGAACTAAACTCTTATCATGTCCTCTATGAAATGACCTTCTTACACTGGTGTTTAACGTTGCACCAACGACCTATGACATATGGCGACTTTCTAGCTTTAAGAGCGAGAAAGTCCCCAAGCTTACACCTGGGTAGAACCACCGACCTTCGTGAGCTAGCTGGACAGCTTCCTCATATCTTAAATTTTGTCTCCGGTGGGATTCGAAGTCACAGAGGTGAGCGGCTGGTAGTCAGAGACAATGACCGCTCAAACCCTTCTAAAAATTGTATTTTGATTGCTTCCTCATATCTTAAATTTTGTCTCCGGTGGGATTCGAAGTCACAGAGGTGAGCGGCTGGTAGTCAGTGACAATGACCGCTCAAACCCTTCTAAAAATTGTATTTTGATTGCTTTTATTACTTTCATAACCTTTGTATGTTTTCATTCCCATCAATTTACCGATTGTATAAAAAATAGAATTTTTTGTGCGCTTTCCATTATGTCAGTTTGAGTTCCTGAGTGAAAGGGGAACCATAGTAACTATCATTATTTGACTCAATACCGAAAGTGAAACTTCATACATTAACTACAGTAACATTCAAAGAAAAACCTGGTCTTGTTAAATGTAAGATTTGAATAAAGTTCTTAATTTGAATGTGGATTATTTTGTCAGGTTTTAGAGATATTACGTAACCCAAAACGTAATACACAAGAGATACGTTCACTTACTGAGTCTGTTGTTGGCAAAGAAGAAGAAGAAAGACACGAAAAGCTGCTAACAGAGAATGAGCAATTGAAGAAACAGATTGCTGAGGTAAGTGTTTAAGCATTCCAAGTTTTAGGTGATTTGTATTCAGACATTGATCGTACGCTCCAAGATATACGTAAGAATAGCGTGATGAAAACGCTTGAAAGAAATAAAAACATGTGCTTATGACACGACGGTGAATGATCATCATGTATAATTTATTTATAGAATATGTATGTTTTAACATGTAAAAAGTAATATATAAATACCATAGTATATTGTAAACTTCTAAATATAGTAGGGAAATATAAAAAGTATTGATCAATATAAGTTTTCATTGTATATAATCAGGTTTTTGGCATCTTTGGTTAGCACAGGGATGCACCACTGATATATAAAGTTTTTTATATTTTTGTCAACTTAAGGTGTTTTTTTATTTATTTCCAGATGGAAGAAAAAGTCCGAACTTTGAACAAACAATTACAAGATAAAATGCGCCAAAGAGTTCAACTCACTCACAATGCAAATGATAACAATTTAAAAGTGGCTAATGACGTTAACGTGAAGTGTGTACCATCCAGTGTCGTAAGAACTGTGGAAATAAGAACTCCTGATTGTACGATATCCCCGGATTATTATTCAGATTCCGGAGTTCATACAAGTTCCCACGATTGTCCGAAGCCCCAGAAATTCTCCGTCAGAAAATTGAAATTCAGTTACAGTCAAACATGCGAACGAAGGTCACCATTTGGAAAGGCAAAACGCGGCCTTTATTGGCAGGTGGCCCTTATTTAAGGGTCAGTTTGTTTTAAATAATCAGTGACGGCAAATAATTGCCTTTATTCACAGGGTGGTCTTTATCTGGAGGTTGCCGCTAACACAGGTTAGACTGTAATTGACACAAATTATATCTGCTGAACTAAATATTAATATTGATTCATTGTGTATCATTATATATCATTTATAACGTTTTTATATTTCATTTATTCATATATGATACAGCATTAACGGACGAAGATGTATAAATCGATTTATTAGTTTTGAATTGAACTTAAAAGATTTCTTATTACGAACTTAATTGTAAAATTAATTTGCCAGAACATCATGTTTCTATTTGATTTCAATTATTGATTAAGCGTTTATTTTGCACCTTCGTGATATTTGTTTACATGCTAAGTTTTTAAAAGGGACAATGCACCGTAGGCACATGTCATAATTAAAGGGAACAGTGTAAGAACAGTGTACCTAGCTCCTTCCTCGTCTAAACGGAGTCCCTTCCAGCACCACCCCTTCAATTATTTTCATTGACAATGCGTCACATTCATATGTGAATGACTGTCTCATTAATCATTGGCCTATCTTTCGATTACCTTATACACACCCAATGCAATAGACTTATTTTAGTGAGAAATAAGTCATTTGCTCACCATTGTCAAACAAATAGCAATGTATTGTAATTTTGGCGTTTGGTAACTGCCTTGACGGTAAGCCGCAGATTTTTAGATAAATATAATTACGATTATTATCTTCGCCTATCCTCTTTGAAATTAGTTCTGACGACGCTAATGCTCCTTTTAAACGCATGAAATCTAGAGGTGTAGATTAGTCTAATAAAAATTAATCCTCATTTGCGTTAATATACCTGTATTATGAACTAAGAGCAATCTCTTTATTATTAATACTCAACCATTTATTCTCAACCGTTTACTCGTGGAAAATGGTGCATTTTCCCCGACAAGAATAGTTATATTTTTGTCCTTTTTGTTTGTAGCGAGGGTAATGCCACGGAAGTAGTGTTATAATGTATTGAAATGGTGCATTAGGAAAAACGCTCGTTTGTCCAATCGTCATTGTGGCATTTTGGACAAACACAGCATTAATCTGATTATTTGTTTATTATTAATATCATGTCCATTTTACATTACTTTATATAACTGTATTTGCTGATAGATTTTCAGAAAAAAAGATTAAACGCTTTAATAGTCTTACTTCTCAATTAATCCATCCGTACAATGCGCATTAAAATGACGTCATACCGGAACTCCCGGTGATGACTCTGGGAAGACATGCTTTTGAAGAACCATCCTGACAAACATGGCGTACAAACAACGAACATTCACCGGAGTTATTTTTGTTCTTTTAAATTTGAATTTATTTGTCAACTTTATGTACTTGGATGTTGGTAATAATTCATTTCCTTGTTGACATTGTTATACGCTGATCAACTATGTCCATCATAGACTGATATTTTATATCGTCTATAAGACATTGGCGTAAGTAACAAAGAGCTAAAGTCAAGATTTTATACTCAAACTTATGTTGGTAATGCATTTCTTTCACTGAAGCAAGTTTCTGGGTAAAGTTCATCCATGTTATACACATAACTCACATTTAAGAAACAATAAATAATTCCCATACCTCTACGTTTGATTAAGAATGGTACAAGGTTAGCTTTTTTGAAAAAGCTAGAAAGCAGATCGTTTTCCACAATTTTTGTTCAACATTCATTTTCCGTAATATTATTATAAACCTTTTAAACACGTGCTATCAAACCGTTACCACGCCACTGAAATATTTCTTGTAGCGTTACCATATTAAATGTTACAAAAATTGACAAAAAAGCCATAGATAATTTACACCCTCGTTTTATTCCAAACTATTACGAATAATAATGTCATCTTACAGAAATACGTCCAAAATATATCGGATGAACTATTTAAAGATGTCTGATATCGCCATGATTAATAACTTAACGAAACTCACTTGACAGTGATACACAAGTCGAAGGCGAATGAGATTGTATAATTATGAGCAGAGCATAAACATTTATACAGGGGCTGATGACAATAGTTACTCATGATAACAATGAATATATGTGTTTATAATATACATTAAATGTTTGATATTTCAAATCTCAATCCATCACAAAAGTCTTCTGTGTTTGAAGACTTAGAAACCCAAACCGAAGCCACCTCCAAATCCGAGACCCTCAAACATCATCAAGCCGAACCTGCAATACGGAAAAACAAACGTAATTATGTACATATCACACAGAAACATCCTATCATAGTATTGTGGTAGTATGGGAGACATTATTTTTCCGTTGGGTTTAACGCCGTTTTTTTTCAACATTTTTCAGCTATATACGGCGGCCGATTCAGCTAACTAGTTTTACTGGACTGTATACTAACCAGTACTAACTTACCCTTCCACAAGGAGCCGGCAACTTCTCCTTATATGGAGGAAATTCGACATTTCTTGTCAAATTTTCATAGAAGGGTATCACCTGCCGCGACTAGGATTTGAACCCGGATCTCCGGGTTACGAGTCTAGCGCACTAACCACTGGACCACGGTTGCGGTTCATTAAACAGAGCAAAATATTCATTAGAACGAACAATCCTTGGGACGAAACTGTCATGGGGCGAAACAGTCGCGGGGCTAAATGTTCGGAATTCGTATAAGGAAGACACATTATCAAAATTTGTAAAGCAGTACTTTATTTCTTACGTTATGCGTTGATTTATGACTAAGATAAGATAAGAATGTTAGAACTAATATATAATGTTAAAAGCAAAACATTGGGAAAAGATATATGGTTTGTTTTAAATGTCAAAACACAAAATCCTCAAAAGGATAGTTATCACGTGACCGACAAACTAAGTAAATATTGTGTCTTGTGTCGGAAATCGATATCTATGAAGCCATTTTACGGTACAATTACAATAATATAGTAATAATATAAGACTTAACATGCAAATAAATATGTATACAATATTTTTATAGAATACTCGAAATATGTGCTCTTGTAAACAGCAAGCAGTGTCCTGTACAGATTTTATGTTACAAAGTTTGATTAAACCAGCACAGACAAATATGTTTCAATAATTATTCATTTTAATTTATTCAAGCGTAGTGTTAATTGAACTGAATTGCTGAGTTATAATTTGCGCAAAATTTCTGTTGTAGAAATACATGTATTATACATATAACCACACCGTTCTTGATTATGTAGATATGAACAACAACATGATATAGTGATAAACGTGCACAACCCATACTACACAAATTAAATATTGTCTAAAAGCATTCTTACAATGGGTCGTTATTATGTGCATTGACACCCTGGTTTGAGTTTCTGAAAAAATAAATTCTTATCATTAATGACAAATCAAAAATAACCAGAGTAATCATGAAATGTTGAGAGGTGCCGTCCAATTAGTCAAAATATTTATAGTCATTAATCAAAGCCCCTATTACAATGGTACAGCTATGGTATACAATCATTTTAGAACCTTTAAATAGATGAAGTTAATGATACCATTCCTCTTATGGTTGTAGTCTATGAAGCAAGTTCAATCATTGTGGAACCCAGTTAACTGATTTTAATTGTCTAGTGGCATCCCCTAACGCTAGTGTATTAATTTATTGTATTAAAAGGGGCTCTGTGTTAACAATATTTGATATGTAGAAAATCTAGTCTAGTCTAGTCTAAAAGTCTAAAAACTATGTTAGTAAAATACAAAATAAAGTAAAATGTAAACGTGTTATTCTTTTGTAAACTCATGCAAAAGAAATTCCAAAAGGAAAAAAGCAAATAGTAAAAAATGAAGGTTAAAGACAGAAGTTGATCGAGTACAAATGGTGATGAATTGATTTATAAATTATTTTCTCACTACCACATGCAGAAAAAATGTATTAATCTACGGTGAGATTTCAAAGCCAAGAGAAATATTATGAATGCTATTGAGTTATGTTAAAGTAACTATAACTTCAAAGTCACTCGTTCTGACACGAGTTTCTCCCCCTTGCTGTGTTGCAGTATTTTACACAGGCCTCGGTCGGACCGGCGCGTAAAAATAAGAATATCATTGTACACGTTATATAAAACTTGTCGTTTCGAGCATATACTTTTCGTTGGCTTGAGGATGAAGTGTAAAGCATATTAATCTATTAAAATATTAATTAACCACAACTGAAAGTCCGGAACCTCTTCTATATTATAAAAATAGCAATCAAAATCAGTATTTCTTGATTGTAAGATAAAAAAACCCCAATCTGTCAACGTGTCAATTCTTACATATTATTGTTGTTCATTGGAACTTGGCTGAAATATTGTAATATACATCAAACATATATACCGATAATCTTATATAAATGTACAGTAAAACCTCACTTTGAGACCACCTCAATATTACGACCATCTTGTCATATAACGACCACTTATTTTCGAACCGGTTTTCAATAACTCTCCTATTATTCAACCTGATAATGAGATCACCTCATTATTACGACAGATTTATTTTTGGCACCCGAAGGTGGTCACATTATCGAGGTTTACAGTACATAACTTACAGATACATAATTATATATTGTATGCAAACTAATTGTATAGTAACAAGATATATAAATTATTCTATAGTGCATGCAAGATCATACAGAATAAAACTGTACACAACACTGAATTGGCGTTTATACATTCTTTTAAGAATAAACAGGTTAGTTCGTATCCTGTCGCCCATCATTACAGTTATGACATATAACGAAATTTTGCAAATGTATAAAGCCAGTTCAATATTGTCAGACTACACGGCAATCAAGAAAGAAGAGAATAATAAGTTCACTAAAAGTAAAGATCAGAGGATCTAACTAAAATAATAATTATCTTTTTGATAAAATGACAAACTTAAATTTTAGTCTTAAAAAAACACATTTTAATAGCGCCTTTATTTTTATACCGTCTTATAACTATTACCATAGCTGACTGTATTATTACTCCGCTCGCGTATTTTGTTGATCGAAATGAAAATAAATTAGTACGTACTAATTGTTCAAAGGTTATGTATTCGCTGATGTGCCAAAAACATTCCCAATAATCATGCGATCAAAAAGATAGCTTGAAAGTATTAGAAGAAATGTGAGACCACGTGACACACGGAAGTGAGATAAAAAAATAGAATATGCAAGGAGTAGATAAGCAAGCTTGTACATTGTATGACAGGGCAATTAATGTATAATATCTCACATGTTATTCTGTACTTGATTCTGTTGTGGTGGTATTGGATCATTGAAACCAAATATATCACTGAAATAAAGATTAACTTTTTTTTCACTGGGTTTAACGCCGTTTTCCAACAATTTTTCAGTTATATTCGGCGGCCGGTTCACCTAACCAGTTTTCCTGGATTGTATTCTAACCAGTACTAACTTACCCTTCCACAAGGTGCCAGCAACTTTTCCACATATGGAGAAAAATTGACAATTGTCAAATTGGGGAATGACCTGCCGCGAACGGGATTTGAACCCGGATCGCTGGGTTTCAAGTCCAGCGCACTAACCACTGGACCACGGTCGAGGCCAAATATTAGTTTCTGCTTGATGCTTTGCCAAGAGTATAAATATCAGCGTACTGGCACTTCTGAAAGGCGCTAAACACATGCTAGAATGGCAATCAAGACTTACTTGCGTATCTCATTTCAACAAAACAAATAGCCAAAAAGAACAAATTTAATGATGAATTATAAAAAATCGTTTTTGCTATAGAATAATATAAAATCCATATTTGCTTTTACATTCTACCAGCTCATTATAAAACAATTAAAATAACTAATAATGGGGCAAGAAATAATCTTAAAAAAATGTTTTTGCTATGATAGTCTAATGATAAATTAATATATATGAAATGAAATAATTAATTAAAAAAGAAATTTTCTCACAATGGATCGTTGTAGTTATTAACCACAGGTTGTTGAGGTACATATGAGCTGAAATGATAAATTAAATAAAACTTCATATTTTCATTTTTAAGGAGATTTTCTTTCAACCAAAAATTATAACCTCATTAACAAAGATACTGTAAGCATCGTATAATGGATGAACAAATCTCTGGGTTTTAATCACGTGACAATAGGCTGCAATTGAACATTGCCGGACGATTGATTAAAATGGACTGCCTTGCCGCCATGCATATATAATTTTGACGCATGCGCAATAGCCATATGTTAATGTAAGCAATGGTTATATATGATATAATGCATTTCAACATTAGCAGCATTTGTACCAATCTCCTTATATGTGTATAGTTGTCCCCCCCTGTTCAAAGCACAGACTATGCCGCTAGGGGGAGACACACGCTTTAAGGAGTTCGCGTTGGTATATGGTATCATAAGCATTCCATATGGCTTTTCATGCTGCTAGTTCGGTATGTTATTTACATACATACCCTGGATTTATTTTTTTTACATTTGTCAACAAAACAAAACCCGGGCAATTGACGGCCATTAGCCATCTATCGCGTGTTTTGTTGTAAAAGAATCTAGGAAGTAATATACACGTCTGATCATTTTTCCTATAAAAGAAGCGAACACTTGATTCAGTTTATGCATGATATGCTTGTCCGGCAGTGAGTTGTACTCATTGAGTGGAACGAGCAAAAACATTTTTGAAATATCCAAGATTTTACTTAAACATTTCAATACAATTCTATGTCCAAAATCGAATTGAATCACGAGCATTTTTTTTTAAAAAATTCAACCTATTCGCTGATAAAAAGAAAGAAAGTACAGTGCAACCCCTCCACAGCGGCCCTCATTTGAGAAACAACCTACCTTCTACAACTGCATGATTGTTCCAACTGTACGATTTAACTATTAATTTAACCTCTCTAACAACAAAAAAATTGCCTCTTCCAAAGGGTGTTGCTTTGGAGAGATTGCACTGTATTTACCCATAACTGAACAATAGATATTTTCTACCAAGGTCTCTATTTATGCATTTTATATGTATAACATGTAACTCATATTTGTTGTTATTTTCATAATAGAATTGTGTTACAATCAACTAAACTAAACATCGAGGTGGTATTAAGAATAATGTACTTACATGCAAGTTAAAAATTAATAATATTAGATACTTAGCCGTGTTTTAAAATTAGTTTGTAACAAATGGTAAGTCATTGATAAACACGCATTGATAACATAAACACACGTTGCCACAACACGAAGCACAATGAATTCAAATACCCATAAATAAGCATAAAACGTCAATGGCACATTTAGAGACCTTATTAATTGTTCTTCATATGAAAATGGCCATAGTCAAATGAAAGGAACTGTATGCACACTTAACGCCATTGCTTCATGATATTGAAACAATATTCAAAGCACATATGATCGAGATATGTCTTTAAAAATATAATATGTGTATGATATAATTAAAAAATTCAAACAGGATATCACCGTATGGTCAATTCATACGCCATGTTGTGAATAATTGGAGTTACATGGGCACCATTACCAGTTTAGACACAAAGACAGCATGCGGAGAGTTGGCATGCAGCGAAACACTCAACACTGTTATTACAAACATGCTTATATTTGCAGATATGTGTTTATCAACATGTAATACGGATAATTAGTTACCTAGTCTACAAATATGGATCTAAATATAAAAGTGTCCACGCAATGTACTAGATGATTTCCCAATAACACAGAAAAAGAAACATTTTTCTAATATTAGAACATTTTTACACGGTGCAATAAGATTATTTGCAGTTCATAAGAAGGAACATAGTGGTGCAATCACATTGTTAGAATATGACTGAAGCTAAATTGCACGAGCTATGAACAAAGGACAAACGGATGAAACAGCACGCACAGTATTATCTGAGCATTTCTTGCCCAAACTTACAGCAGAAGGTATCGCTAGGTAACGCTTGCAGGCTTATATTCTAAGAGCGCTCGTCGCCCGACAATGGCTTTCATTGATCAAATGGAGCTGACAGATGTAATGTTTATCACATTGGAATCAGATTGTATTTGTATATCTTGGCCCCTTGTGACGACAAAATGATGTTAAAAGGGGTATTCAGATAATTAGTTCAAATTGTCAACAGTTTGTAGAGTAACACAAAAGAACGATTCTGAAATATACTCTTCCAGTGGCATGTAAGAATATGCTAAAACTCTTAATTCTGACAGAGAAACTGATGGTTTAAAAGAGGATTTGATTAAAACAATCTCCATTATCTAAAATACATTGTTTAAGTTTAACTTTTACATTAAGAAGATGAGATATTTGTCTTACACATGAGTAGGCGTATTTGGGTTGACTTGATAAACTTGATCAAGTTGTTGTGGCTGTTGCTGATAAACTTGATCAAGTTGTTGTTGCTGTTGTTGCCACATTCTTTGAATTGTGGCGTAATCTCTGAAATGCGTAGCATCCTTGCTTTAATACATCTAGTTGTATTATTCTTTATTACATTTTAAAACGAAATAGAAAATATAAAAGTTGCTACAATTGTATCCGGAAGCACTCTGTGACTGTTAAAATATTTATATCTTAATAAACAAATAAAAATATTTCTTTTACAATTCTTTTGATGAAACTAAATATATCCATGTATGAAAAATCTCTTTGAAATAATAATAATAATAACAATGAACCTTGTTTTCTCTTAGGTTCAGAAACAAAAGCAAAAAAGAGCTCAAAGGCAATATTGCAAAAGCGTAAAAATAGCAAGTTGGAAAATGTATAATATCTTACAAATAACTGGCCTCTTTGCCCGACGGTGGTAGTACTGTCGGGGTGCCTCTGAAAATGGCAGTAATGTTTGAATCTACTGTGTCACATACTCATCAAAATCATGTTACGATTATTTAAAATTAAAATTATAAACAATGTGTGAGGATTAGATAGTGCCGAGTTTGAATATGAAGAAAAATCTAAGAGAAAAATCAAATCTAATTATTAAGGATAGAGAGTTTTTGAATTTCAAGTTCTTCATAAAACCTAATCTCTTGAAAATAGTATTGAAACATTTTAAGTATATCGGAAACCAGCATAGGGATTTTTAAGGGTAGTCTTACGCCGTTCCGGTAACTCCCTGTTTAGTGGCCAAATCTCCCTTTTGCCACTGTTGTTTGAAAGCAGCATAGTCGCTGTAACGGATAGTGGTAAACTGATTCAGAATTAATGTCCCTATTAATGTCCCTTCTCAAAACTTCATTACACAAGATAATTCATTTTAAAATTCGAATTTTTAAGTAGATACCAATGGTGAAGAATTGATTTTATTGCGAGTATTTTAGAAGTAAAAAAATGTGTTCACAAACGCTTCTAGATTATTAAAATATGATAATTGATTTACAATTTGCATTTAGATAATGTTTGAAACTGTTTGAAGAGGGAAACAAACTGCTTACAAAGGCGGTAATGTTGAGCTGGCTGATTTACTTGTGGCATCTTGAGTACTTGTGGAAGATACCTCTCTGGAAAAATTACGTAACTAATCGTATCTTACAATTTCTTTAGAAAAAAAACTTTCTGACATATGTGTGCTTTTTTATCTAAAACGTATTAATGTTTACTAGCTAACATTTACTCGAATCTAAACGGAAATTGCATTGTATGGGAATTCAGCAAATTTTCAATCACAAAGGCTAGTTATATTGAAAGTGAAATTAGGCACTCATGAAAGTCAACCTGAAGATATATATCATTTTATGATTTAACTATTGATCTGAGTAGGACAATGTAGCTATTCTTAGTTCTTAGAATTATTAAAGTAAATGAGACTGAGTGGATATCTTACTGTTGACCATTGTTTGAGACTGATGTGTCAACACTGGAACTTGCTTTGTTCGTTTGTTCCTCTTTCACCCATTGTCGATATTTTTGGAAAAGAGCAAATTCTCTGTAAACAAAATTGTCACGTGACTCAGCGTATTTATGCTAAAATTATTGTTTTATCTTAAATTTATAGAAATTGATAGAATTCTTAAAAATATATTCAGCAGAAATATAACTGCATGTATAAATTGTATTTAAGAAGCACGGCATGTTGTGTTTCTTAAATAAAACGTGTATTGTTATGTAATTTTTACAGTGCATTAAAATTCTTCGCATAATTCTTAAATTTGCTATTCGATAAATGTTATTTCAATGTTTTATTCCATTAAAGTTTTTTGTATTCGTGAATCAACATTGTAAGTCTTACTCGGCAGCAGATTGCTCAGCAGGAACCTGTTGTTGTTTCAACCACGCCTGGTATCGTTTGAAGGAAATAAAATCGCTGAAATGTAGTCACTACAGTCTTATAGTTCTGGGAATATTTTAGCATATCATTTCAATAGGTATTATTTAGTATGGTTCTAAACATAGTTCTCCGCGGTCCTCGTAAACGAGGATAAAGGTTTGGCTATTGTGATTTCTTCAGCAAAATTGCTGTTATAACAGTACAAGGCTTCGGAATAGGCTAATTACGTAACAGATTATCTTGACTTAATGACTTTGACCAACAAAAAGGGTATCAATATTTAAAGAACATCCGTCAGAGATATTTTTAAGAGACTGTTAGCACTATTCACTCTTGCGAATTTTAACAAAACTTTAAATTTACATATATAAACTTATCTGAACCAAAATATGAAGTACATGAATTTTGAGAGTCTTACAATTCAGCTGCTTTTTGCTCAGCCGGTGAAAGGTTCGACTGTACATTACCCCTGAAACAAAACGTGAATCCGTAACTGTCAAAAGTCCTTATGATATTTTGTAATGAACCTTTTTGTTTTTGAGGAGAGAAAACTAGAATTTTGACAACAAATTCCATAAGTCTTATCTAGTGAGGTGATATGGACGATCGTTTATAGGGATATTTTTGTCCAAAACTTCCAGACTAAACAATCTGTAAAAATGTTAGAAAGGAGGCATTTTCAACGTATTTTTGATGTAAAGAAGCACATAGTGAAAATCTATACCTTTACCAGTGGCGTTTCTTTAAGCCTTATGTTCACCTGCTCGTAATTCTACAATTTTATAATCGTTTGTTTAATCAAAGACTTCATTACAAGCGTAGAAAGATACTGTGGAAACCCTCTAAACCGGTTCCTCTATGAACCGGTTTCTTCTCAAAAACGGACAAATGCTCTGGTATAGACTTCATTAATATATAATTCACGAATCCCATTTAAACTGACATCCTCTATAAACCGGCCAAATGACCTGGTCCCGGGCTCGACCGGTTTAGAGGAGTTACACTGCATTACTTTTTACTCATGTGTTTTAATACAGTATATTTTTTCGTTATATTTTGATTTCAAGACCTTTGCTTATTGTAAAATATTTCAGAATGTTTAATCTTACTGTGTGTATTGTTGATGCATTTGGTCGAGATGACCTTGACTGAGTGAAACTTGAGCTTCGTGGCTGAAACAATTGGGAAATTAGACCGTTTGAAAAAAAAATATCCAATCTGCATTCATTTCCGGTGTGACGTCAAAATTCAAAATGGCGGTGCTAAGAAGCAAAGCATTTCCGTAGCATTTTGATAAGCAGATGGTTGCAGACGATAGAGTAAAAAGTCACGTAAATACGTGTCTACGTAAATAATTCTTATTTATACTGTATCATTAAAAAGTGTTCTTCATGTTTTGAGAGCTGTTTTCCTAGAGTCAGTTCATTAATAAATAATAATGTTAAGACATTACAAATTTAGACAATGCAAAGTTTTAAATCTTATTTGTAATTAATTACTTATTGACAGATGCTGAATATTTAACTTTAAAATACATCAGCGCACGTGCTTACATATGTTGTGCTGGCTCGTGAACAGTAGCTACAATGGGATATTTCACATCTGTTGCCATGGTACCGCTTAAAGTATAAAATAAACACTTATTCTCTCTTTCAGAGTTCAATATATACGTTCCGTTATTCATTTTGATGGAGATAGTTGTAAATACACAAAGAAAACAGTGTTTCAAAAATCGTAATAAAAACATTGTGTTATAAAATGTAAACATATTCTCATTGTAAGCTGTTAAACTGAGTTTAGTGCCGTTTTTCAACAAAATTTCCGTTACATACGGCGATCGGTTCACCTAACCAGTTTTCCTGGACTGTATACTAACCAGTACTAACATACCCTTCCACAAGGAGCCGGCAACATCTTTACTTAATGAAGAAAATCAGCATTTTTGTTAGAAGAGTATGACCTGCCGCGATCAGGATTTGAACCTTGATCAAGTCCAGCGCATTAACCACCCGGATGCGGCTTTGTAAATTGCAAAACCTGATTAATCTCTTGTTTCATCATTAAGAGTCACAGTTTTAAGAATATTAGTATAGTGGGTGTTAAGGAAGAATTCTATGAGGTAAAAAATGTCCTTACAAAGGATTTGCCGTGGGTAATGTCTGACCATCGTTGATCGGCCTGTAAGAGTTTTGTTTAATCATTACATTTGAGTAATACGAGTGTGATAAGACCTCGCTACGAATTATGAAAAACAAGGTTCGTGTATAGCAGTATGTAAAATGAATTAAATGAGTAATTCGTATTTTATATAAAAATATTCAAATACCAAATATGTTAACTTGTATCAATAGAATGTCAATGAATCATAATATGTTGCATTGGGGTTTAACGCCGTTTTTCAACAATTTTTCAGTTATATATGGCGGCCGGTTCACCTAACCAGTTTTCCTGGACTGAATACTACCCAGTACTAACTTACCCTTCCACAAGGAGCCGGCAACTTCTCCACATATGGAGGAAAATTGACAATTTTGTCAATTTTTCATGGAAGGGTATGACCTGCCGCGACCGGGATTCGAACCCGGATCTCCGGGCTGCAAGTCCAGCGCACTAACCACCGGACCACGGCCGCGGCTGAATCATAATAAGCGTCTTAAAATTCCATAATGAAATACAATGTAGTTTATTTGTGTTTTATTTGATTTAAATTGGATTAAAATGTTCCGGTTTTCTGTTATCAATGTTTCAACATTAATGTTGTAGTGTGTCTTACTTAATTACTGGATCAAGTTCATTGACTGGACGGACTGTTAGGTTTTCATCAACTGGCGGTGGTCGAGGTGGAAAACCTTTCGAGCCTTGTCTGCCGAACTCGTTGCTTCTGTAAGCAAGGCAAGAGGGGTGGGTGAGAAATCCTTCTGCATTATACATTTTCGGAAGCCTCGAGACGCGATTGCCAAAAAGACATAGTTTATACGATGTATATTGTTTTGGCATTATTCCACGAGTAAGCAAACCTTAAGTTCGTTTCATGTGTAATTAATCGTTCTCATGAGATTATTTAATCACGTATCTGGGCTTGTACTCACATTGTTGATGTGATATTAGTTACTTGTTTGGTCTAAATGATATCGTCAGACAAACACTTAATAAACAAATACGGCAGCTTCATTTGAACTATATGTATGAGTATGGTTTGTTTTCGCTGGTTTGTTTTACGAATGTAGACATAGAGAGAAAAGAAAAACGGTAAAATATTAGTTTATAGTGTTGTTAATTTAGTAATAAGACTAAATACTCTTACAGTGTATCTTGTGTCCCTCTTTGATGTGAAGTTAATTCGGCTACAGACAGGTACGTTTCCTCTGCCCCGGGACCACTAGAAATAACGGGAGGGAGAAAAAGATCAAAAGATTTTACCGACGGGAACAATCCAAACATGGTCGTCACTTCATGAAAGGAAGATTTAAATTGCGGCTGCCAAACAGTATGCACACATCCATATAATATGACACCAAGAAGCTAATCAATAATATACAAGGACGCTTAAGCTGGGTACCCAATGTTGTTCATTTCTCAAAACAGGACCACGGATTACACAAGTCAGCTGACAGCATCTTCCTCGTCGATGCGCGAACCGCTTTCCATGCTGCGATGTACGATCAGTGCGCAGCAAAATGTAGCAACCATTTTGGTATTTCCGTATTTTGTTTTAAGAGCTTTGACAGAAATGCCAAGGGTACAAGTTACAGAATTAGGATGTCCACTAACTTGCACAAAATTATATCTCAGATGATACAGTCAAGAAAAAAAGCAATTGGTACACAAAATTGTAACAGTATCACGGACCACTGTATGAATGTAATTCCATTTTGGAATTTTAAATGAACAGTGCACAATTATCTACTACTACTGTTGTTCAATGGTCAGCAGCCGGTTTGACCTGAGTTGGCTGTTGTGGGGAGGTGGTTGGTGTTTTTTTTTGTATTTTACTCGTAAAGCAAAAAGTTAGAAATTGCGATGACTTACGTAACACTACATAAGTTTGGTTACTCTGAATAAGTGAGAAAAAACATTAATAACAAACAAATACACAGTCATGAGTTATGTCATTTATTCATACTGTAAAAAACACCAAATAGTCGGGTAACTTGATACGCAGGAAACACATTGATACACAAACACGTAAAGCTAACTATAATGTCAGTTGACAACTAACAACATTGACATAAACACAGTGTTATATTTGTCAATATTTAACAAACATGTACATGTTTAGATACTGTTACATTAATTTACGTCTTGGGGGAAAAAGTCAGTGATACTTGACAGTCTTGTTTTTAGTTTAAATTGATCTTCAGCAGCTATGACGATGGAATCCATCACTCCATCTTAAAACATATTCACGCCCTTAGCACGCTCATTTCGCCTCATTTCGTCTACAAACAAATGTATGTCGCTAATGGTACAATGTAAATGATACAATTTTCATTTTTCGTAGGGAGGTTTCAGGTTTTTTAGTCAGACAAATAAAGATTTCACACTTACTTCAAAGTAGCCCTTGATTACTAATTAACACTTTCGCTGCCATAAGGACGGGTTAACCCGCCTCCCCCAGTTTCAGCATATTTGCCTACAGGACAGGTATACCAATCATAGATTATACGCACCTGCCGGGGACCCCCACCAAGAAACCATGGAGAACCATGAACTCCGTACGGGGCCTCCCAGGACGGACACACCCGTCCAGCCCAGTAACGGCATATTTGCCCACAGGACGAGCATACCCGTCGTGGGAAATGCCGCACAGCGCAACCCCCAACCTACCCCTGCAATCCTCCAGAGAAATCCCTGGCAAATGTGTTTAACCATGCAATTAAATCCCCGGCAGAGAAAGGGTTATTATATAGGATAAAGGATAGGTATAACAAATAAATAAGGATTAAACATAAAAATATTTCAGTAACCTGATGAATAAACGATTGTTGTTCACAAGGGTATTGTTAAAATGAAAGCTCTTGAAAGTTCATTACGCGGTACAATAAAGGCCAATCTCATTATCGGATTTTTAATTTGTAAAATATCGCAGAGCTGTGCAAATTAAAACATTATCAGACTTCAATAATCTATAAGAAATAATTTCTGGTGAATATCGTTTAAATTTAATTACAGACCGTTGACGGCGAGCCATAATTATTTTGATGTTTAGACATCGATTTGATTAAAACAAGGTGAGAACAAAACTCGCCAGTTATTTGTCTGACAATATCAGGATCATTTCTCGACTTCTAAAATTGGCCTCTCGGATGAATTGGCCGTTGACCGGCGTTTGGAAGTTATCTCCAACGATAGGTCTATCATAGTGCAGAATCCGTGGAAGGACTTCAATGTGACCGTTGTCAAGAGGTGACCGTCGCTGGGAGGTGACCGTTAGTAGAGGGTCCACTGAAGAACGCATTTCCAGGAAAGAAAGGCACCACACAAGTCGACAGTTTTGATAAAAGTTCCACCAGCAATGGAACATGAAGAATGGACTGATGGTATACAACACCATCGTCTGAACGGAGACGAATAAGAAGAAAGTACAAGTTACCATAGCTGTTTAACATGTTTGAGACCATATCGCGGTGCAAACCTGAGATATACTTTTGTGCAAGTGTGAAATATATTTGTTTTCGCATGTATGATAAACAAGCATGTGCATACTTATATAACAGTTATATATACATAAAACAGTTGAACAACGGCAGCCATTTACATAAATGCCTAAAACATCATACTTCGCTACAGTAGAATAAGTTTTTGTTTTGTTTTTATGTGACGTTGTCACTGGGTTTAACGCCATTAAAAAAATTAGTTATACACGGTGTCGGTTCACCTAACCAGTTTTCCAGGACTGGAAACGGGTACTAACTTACCCTTCCACAAAATGCCGGCAACTTCTCCATGTAAGGAGGAAAATCGACATTTTGTCAAATTTTCATAGAAGGGTATGACCTGCCGCGACAGGGATTTGAGCCCGGATCACTGGGTTACAAGTCCAGTGCATTAACCAGTGTACCACGGTCGCGTATTTTCCCGATGTTGACAAGATCGAAGAATATTTTAATATTCTTCCAAAATGTGAGAGAGATGAAACACATGAGTTAATCATAAAAAACCCGAAATATAAAGTCTATATTTTGGAACTGTAATACGAAACTAATATTGTCACAGTAGCAAGTTTGGCTAGCTGAGTGCTTGTTTCTACCTAATACGCTTACGGCATCAGCATTGTTCATTTGAATCAACATTGCACATCATTGTATCAACAAGCTTTCTGGATAAGAAGGAGGGGTACATGAACCAAACAATGTACTAGTGTACAAGTTAACATTTAGTCCCATGATGCATAGCTGCTGAAGTTACTCTTGTCAAACCAGTAAATTGAATATATACATGTGTGAGTGTGTGTGAGTGAGTGGTTACTTCAATAGATACTCTAAATTACTCAAAATTAGTAGAAATTGAGGTTAGAAACAATAGTTACAGGTATATACTTCATCTAATACATAGTTTTAATGAACAAAATCGACCTAAGGTCCAGCACTAGGCGTTATTAGTGTCCACTTTGTTATAACTAGTCTACAATCTTCCTTTAAATGTTTTTATTTTAATACATGTGTACATAAAAGCCGGATATGTTGCATTGCTTTAATTTGGGCTGTAAGTTTTTCTCGGTTCAAGGTCAACAGTTTGGGCTTAGAAGTCATTTGTTTCGTATCGTGACAGCTTTGGACAGCTGATTATTTTATATCTGCAATTTACTACATGAGAAATGATTGCGTGTGTTAGGAAACATACCATTAACATCATAAACACATATATAAACAGTCCCTTCGTGGGACATTCAGTACTTATGTTGTGCCAACGCAGTTTTTTTTTCAAGAAAAAAATGTTTTTTATTATAAGAAATATGTGTAAGATTTTAAGTTTAAAGTTAACTGTCACCATCGAATCGTATAAAGTTTATTTCATGAGTTTAATTCCTTCAGTTCTTTAATATCAACTTTATAACATTTACTCAGAACTTTGATTCAAGACTACCAAAGTACGCCTGGGACAAATGATGGAATAGTCAATAAAGACTTATATACGTACAAAACTTCATGAGGTTTCCCCTTTCTTATTAGATTCATGGCCTATCGGCATATTGGGATTTTGGGTTTGCTAAAACTATGATATGCTCATTAGTTTCATAACATAGAACATCAATCACATAGTATTAGATAAGGACCAAAACTTCTGTCATTCTGCCTTTTTAGAAGAGAGGAACTATTATTACCATGACAACAGAACGGCAATAAAAACATGATGAATATCTCCGTATCAGGGGAAATTAAGAGTACTATCCTGCAGGAAAAGAAAGCAAAACAGCGAGCATGCGCAAAAGAGTGTTTCAGCATGAAACAAAATTCCTTCTCAAGCGTGCGTTTAGCTTGAAGCGAAAGTTAAGATTTGCAGTTAGTGTGCGTGATTCTGTATCAAGATTAGAATACATTTTGCATGAAAGCAAGCAATAAGTCAGTACTTGATTCACAGCAAAACAGAACATATTACATAACACAAGTCACGCATATCAAGAACGATAATTCATGAATTATGTAATGAATCAGTAGTGGTAGTACACGAGTTATGTCCCTTCTTTTTATAATTTACATTATATGTAATCAAAGCAAGTCTATTTCGACGCTATCTGCTTTGTATTGACACGGAATTGACATTTATAGTTGCTATATGTAAATACTAGTACAACATATAATATGTATGCACCAGAAAGGGAGAATCATAGAAAGATTTCTAAACTATGCAATCTGCAAATGAGTTCATGTGGCATCGAGTACTGCATATATATATATGAAAAATGACATATGTTATAAGGTATAAAACATGTCAACTTTACAAGAACATACCATTGGGTCAACAAGATCGTAAAAAATGTGTGTAATGTAATAAATATGACATAGTGTGGTATGTAATGAACCAGATGTACACTTCCTGGACTGACATATTTCACTGACTTTGGTATGTTCTTGCGTTTTACATTCCACTCATGCAAATGCCGTCTCGGTTTCATGAAATACCCCACCCCACCTTTAGAAATAAACAGGTGTGGTAGTATTTTTGTTTTGAATAGAAGAATTATAGTTAATATTTTAAATATAGCATAAATACATGTGGCGTGCCCTGACTTTAAACAATTTGTTTTATTTCTCATTTGAGTAAATGTTTCTTACGAAATTAAAGACTACTTGAAAATATATTTCAAGACCATGAAATCGAGACCGGTGTCTAAGGTTATGAAGCAGAAAGTGGAAATGCATTTTTAAATCTTACCCTCTGATTGGTTGTTGTTAGTTTTAAATTGGCCAATGAGAGGGCTGCATTTCGAAAGTGAACTTCTATAACCTTTGACACAGTGCATCAGAAAAAACCTTCAATTTCATGCAAATCTCAAGAAATGTGACACAGAGTCACGCACGTGTACATTTGGAATAGATATAAAAGCATTTGGTATCCAAGCATGCAAATTACGAGGACGCCGGAAACGTGCAAAGTGTGTAGAAATACATCAAAACATGTGGGCAATTTAAATATAGAAAACATTTTTAAAAACTCACAATGGACTGTCTGGACCCTGTTGGACTGGCAATTCTTGAGCTGAAAGAATAATAGATACATATAAATTCTAACATCCTAAATGTATTTACCTAATCGTCACTACCTTACTTTTAACTTATTGCTAAACATGTATTTTAAAGTATGTCCTTGTTACTTGAATCAAGTACAGTCGACTAATCAGTGGTTACCATGTTCACCCTAATACTTTAAAATTTGCTTCGTTAACGCACACACATTAAATGAATTCATACAATAAACTCTGTATATTTATAAAAGAAATTATTTGCAAATTTCAGTAAAAAGAAACACTATCGTCCTTTCTTATTGCTACGTATGTAAAGTTGCTACGCCAAATAGAGATATATTGCCGACTGCGATGACCTTCCTATTAGCTCAGTCTAGAATCAATGCTTGCAAGCCATAAGGCTGTACACCTGGACAATGATGAATTCTATGTATTGCCTAAACGCACAAATAGAAGTCACTATAATCATTAATCATATACAGTCAAACCTGTGAACAAAAGCCAACCTTGGGATAGACAAATGTGGCCTTTATTGACTGCACATGACCTTTATTCGGAGGTCAGATTGTTCTAAATTATCAGCGGTTTTTCAAAGAATGGCCATTATTCCCAGCGTGGACTTTATTCGGAGGTGGTCGCAAACACAAGTTTGACTGTACTTGACTGCGAAACACACTTCAACACTATGAAAATTTCATTATTTTTGTCCTTATTTAATGATTCCTAACGACAAAAATGGTTGTAAAACATACCTGGAACTGCTGCTTGCGGTTTTTGTTGTGAGAACATACCCGCTAATGCAGATGCTGGGAAACGGATTGAAGACATTTCTGAAAATATGAAAGTATTAATATAATATTTGGCTAATAATTACAATGTACTTCTGAAGCATTCTGTACTTCTTGCTTTATTCATGATAATAACAACTAGCACACCATCATAAGACTGTTGATGACGCTGACCGTTAAAAATGTTTTGCTGTTGCAGAAAGTTTCACTGGCAATGATCTGGACGATTTTGTAGACGTTGATGAAGATGATAATGAAAACGGCATTTAGATACTGGGGGTGATATTCGTGCTGATCTGGGCGATATAATTGATTTTGTTAGCGAAGATGAAAACTTTGTAGTATATCCTAGAATCGACACTTGTGATGATTTTGATGAAAGAAAAAATATTGTTGAAGATGACGATGGAAACAATGCTGTTTGTATTGGAAGTGACATTGGTAAAGACTTTCCGTTAGAACGGATAAAGCGTCACATATAACACACTAACCTATTAACAACTATATCCCTATGTAAATTAAAAGATGCTTTTACCAATTATGGACAATCTTGACTTAAAAATAATAAAAAGTATGCTAATTAGTCGCTTATCACTAATCAGGAAATACAGCCCAATGACTCGATTGATTAAAAAGTATGCGTTATTTCATCTTACTGCTTGAGTTATTAGTATATTATGGTAATATGAGGTTTTTAGTACGACAAATTATACATAAAACGATGAATGGTTTGTCATTGAGGGTTATATTGCCAATATACAGGAAGATTTGTCCTTTGTAATGAAGCTATATTCTTACAAACTGTCAAAAGAACAATAGTTTCTTGTCAGTAAGGTATTATACACCCATTTTCGGTTTAAAGTATTCGTATCTTTAAAATGTGTATTTTTGAAAGGTAAAGTCATAAAATTTCCAATTCCAAAATCAAGCAATGGATATTAAGTCGTTGTACAACATCATGGTTAAACTATACAGAGTTTTGGCTTGCTAACAAGAACAGAACATCAGTTGACAAATGGCTTTAGTAATGCAATTTAGTATTTTGTTTTCAGTTAACAGTTTGTTTTAACCTGTGATATTGACATACAATGCACCATCTGTAGCATATGGTAATTTGGGCGCCAATTTAAAGCTTGCAGCGTTGCATATAGCTAAGTCTAGAATGAAGGGAAAAATGGTGACATCAATTATTTGTCTGAACAAACTCTCAAACAGTTCCCTATTCATCTAGATGAACTTCTTTTGTTATTTTTAGAAATCAACGATCTTATGCGATTGTTGAAGACGATATGTTCAATGTAATTATGTTCGATCCCTGCGTGTTACACTCAATGTGTCATTAAATAGTTGATTTGACTATCTTCTCAATGAATGCAGGCGAGAGTTCACAGTACTATTCAAATAATTTGTTGTGACGTCTCTACGTTTGAACACAATGACGCATTTCCAACAGCAGGCATTCATTAGCAACGCGTGTTACTGTATTTATTGTCAATTTTTGTATGAGATGTTACGCAAACAACATAAGTAAGGCATGAATTTGGGCGTATTATGATCAAAATATACAATTTATATAGATGAAATCAGTGACATGTATTGAGTTTTACTGTTGTCATCAATCATCGAACTAATACAAACTGTCAATCATAAATACATCAGTGCCCAATTGTATAAAGATTGGTTAACTTTAACCACTGGGTTAAATCAGAGTTTTGGTTAAAATTTTGGTTAAATGTTCGGTTAGCTGTTGTAGAAAATTTTGTTTAAATTTAACCGAATGTTGTTTTTGTTAAAGCTCAGATAAATCTTACCTAAGTCTAAGATGCTGCTTAAATCTTAACATAAACAGTAACCAGTACCAAAATGGCAAGCCTTTTTAAATGTTTAAATGATTTTTTTAATGGTTAGTACACCAAAATGGTTAAATTTAACCTTGGGTTAAATTAACCATTTGGTTAAAGTTAACCAATGTTTATACAATTGGGCACAGGTATATATCGTATATACATGTATACGTAGTGGGTAACGTAATACATAGACACAATGAATGAAAAGGTTAGGGAATATGTACATGCATTCAGTATGTATTGATTTGTACAGATTATTACAAAAAAAATCATGTATGCTTAAAGATGGAAAATTAAGGACTGTCACCTTTTCGTTAACAACGCTGACGAATGTCAGTGATTCATGTATACATAACAATAATAATATTGCCCGTAAATCAAGATATTATATTAATATCATTCCATTATTACCAGGTGCGTACGTAATAGATAATGTTTATGGCCTTGCGACAGGCATATATCTAGTCCTGAAAATACCACGTTTCCGAGCTGGTTTTCATAATACAGCAGAAACTGTAGACGTAAGATTGTGTTCAGACGAATTATGAATGCATGTTGTCATAACGTGATCACAAATACACGTGTTAGCAAATACAATATAACCCCCGAAAACAGGAATCCCTGAAAATGGGAATTCTCTGTAAATTGGACGATTTTTCAAGTCCATTCTTTTCTCTTCTATAATCAATAGCTCTCTGAAAACTGGAATTCTCAGAAAACCAGACCTTTGGCCTAGTCCGGAAGGGGTCCGGTTTTCAGGTTTTCTGTACAAACATTCAACAGTCCAGATTCTTGCCAATTTGAATGTCAGCAAGAAATACGTATTTGTCTGTTTTTTAGTTAACAAACAGATTCCGATGTGTTGAACTAAAACTAACAGTGTGGTCGCGTAATTTGCATAAAAATCACTAAAGTGAATGCATGGATATTAAAACAAGACAGTACTGGTATTTGGACAGCTACATTGTAAATATATTTTTTTGTAATATTATTGATAAAAACAAAATGAATGACATTAGATTTACTGAGGGGCCCTTCATGGTCTCTGACTAGTAATCACCAGCCCCTCACAACTGTCAGGAGTTCGCATTCTATCAGGAACCAGACAGATTTCACATATGAGGAAGCTGTCTAGCTAGCTTACGGAAGGTGGATGGTTCTACTCATTTGTACGCCAGTGCCCAATTGTATAAACATTGGTTAACTTTAACCAAATGGTTAATTTAACCCAAGGTTAAATTTAACCATTTTGGTTTACTAACCATTAAAAAAATCACTTAAACATTTAAAAAGGGCTGCCATTTTGGTACTGGTTACCGTTTATGTTAAGATTTAACTCGCATCTTAGACTTGGGTTAGATTTATTTGAGCTTTAACAAAAACAACATTTAGTTAAATTTAAACAAATTTTTCTACAACGGCTAACCGAACATTTAACCAAAATTTTAACCAAAAACTCTGATTTAACCCAGTGGTTAAAGTTAACCAATGTTTATACAATTGGGCGCTGGGGTCTTCCTCCACCATTAAAGCTGATTAATTAAGTAAATGTACCAAAATGTTGGTACGATATTAAACCTCCAAAGAAAAAAAGATGTTAACATACAACTACCGCTTGGTGCTTAAGCCGTGTCAGTGAGTTGTCGACAAATAAGGACACAGTGCAACCTATCCAGAGCGGCCCTCTCTTGAGCAACAACCTCCTTTCAACAGCAGCATGATTTTTTCCCACTACGATTTAGCTATCAATTTAACCATTAACCTTTCTAGAGCAAGAATCTTTCAACAACAACTGCATAATATTGCTTCTCCCAAAGGGCGTTGCTTTGGAGGGGTTGCACTGTACAACACATGATAAGGATCTAAGCTCGTAATTCTTACACGATCGTAGAAAAATACTCACTTATACAAACTGAGCAAGCTTCATTAAGTCTGCAATAACTTGCACCAAGTTCAGCGCAGATTTCTGTTGGTCCACAACCAGGTGACTGTAATAATAAAGTAATAATAGCATTTAAAACATACTTATGTAGTGATACAATTACAAAACTAGTTATTGAAATGAAATGAAAAGCTACTTGAAAACAATGCTTGTAAAACATTTGAAAATGATGAAAATAAGGAGTTGAAATGGTTACAAAACTGTGTACGATCTGTCCACCACGGTGCGCAAAATATTTTGTTAAAATAAACATCGGTTAGTTAAGGATTCATAAAAAAACATACAAAACATCCCACCTTCCTCAAAATACTACCCAGAATCCACAACCCACCCAACCCAAAACCAACCAAACACATAGGACCATACAAAAAAAATGGAGGGCTATACACACTTTTGTATCAAAATTTTTCTTACATCAAAGCGTTCCTCTTTTCGTATTTTATGTTCGATTGCTTTCTATTAACACGTTCAATTTTGTATTAAAACGTTCTTAGTTTTGTATTAAAACGTCCAATTATATTGTTTGTTGTTTCATGCGAACTTCAGTAAGGGTTACCCTATTTTGGACTGGACAGTTTCATCTATTTTATTCGTACAGTATATGAAGAAGAGACTGTACCTTTATTCTCTCATAATGTTAGATATAGGAACAATGTGAGCACAGTTTGTGTTAAAGTATGTTTAATGTTTAATGGTGTTTTATGGTGCATCGACAACTAATGTTCATGCAGCTAACATTTAAATAAAAGGGAAAGCAAAAAGCATAAATCGTGTAAAAGGATAATAAATTAACAAGAATAAATGATAATTGATATATTGGTTAAAATTGATTTGAAGTAATAAAATAAAGGTGTGTGAGATTAAGCTCGCGTAATTTAAGGTATACAGTTTTTTTCTTGTTTATAATTTATAACAAGCTTCCCTTCTTAGTTCTTCTGATTTATATTCAAAGTCGCACACTTTATACCGCATTTATAAGTAATTGTTAAAGTTCCTTATATGCGTCATATCATATACTTGTAATTGTCATCTAATCTCGCATTTTAACATAATTTTACATACACAATCAGAATACGGCACACGCCTTGTCAAGGTATTTTACACCAGATTTTCTGATGGTGTCCTCTAATGTGACTAGAAAACGTGTTTTTTTACTGGGAAACGTGATGCGCATTATACGCGTACATTATGTGTATTTTGACTAGAAAGGCAATTTAAACTAAAACACTTCACATCAATGATATGTGAAGTACTATAAAACCTCAATAATGAGACCACTTTCGGGACCCCAAAAAATCGGTTGTAGTAATGAGGCGTTATATCTCATTATCAAGTTGAATAATAGGGGAGCTATTGAAGGCCCGTTCGAAAATCAGTAGTCGTTATAACAAGGTGGTCGTTATACTGAGATGGTTGCAATGTGAAGGTTTTACTGTATATCTAAAGCGTACACATTTAAAAGCTCGCAGTGTATGACCTGCAGCGACCGGGATTTGAACTCCTTATTCTTAAACGTTATTTAGTTAATACTAATTTATTTTAGCTTGATTGTGAAACAAGCAATTTTGGTTACATTAATTACCATCGAGTCCGCTTCCTGGACACTACACTAGTACTGCGTCTGAAAATGGGATTTTGAAGTTCATGAACGAAACGCGTATTCGAACTCAGGACCTTAGGATTAGAGGTAGGACGCTCTATCTCTAGACCACGATGCCTCCCTAAAAAACACTTGAAAAAGGATTGTATCGGAGGCTGCATTCTAGATTGCAGTCCAACTTTGCAAAAACGTGCTTTACGACCTATAAAATTGGGTAACACGAAAGCAACAGGCACTTATCACATTAGTATGGCGTTCTTAACTGCGCCGTGTCATATAAACGATATTCTTTTGAACTACAGAAAGCATACGTATTTAAAAGCTTTTTCCATATTTTCTGACAGGGTCTAATTAATTATGTGCATGTTTTTATTCTGTCGTGTTTGGTACTTCAGAAGTAAATAATGACACTATCCAACGTGTCACGTAAGTGCCAGAATGTAAGAGAACATAGAAGCATAAATAACGACCGTGTTTATGTTTTTAAAAAAGGGTCCGTAACACTCAGGTCATATTTAATTCAGGATTTGATATACTGTGTTATAATTAGAGTAAACATGCGTCAACAATAGGAAAAAAATTATATGCATGTCAGTGTTTTTTTTTTAAAAAATGTCTTTTTTCAATTATGACAATAGTATTTTTCTGTCATTTAATTAAAATTAAGCATGTCACTGAATGTATTTTTGGCTGACTTACACTTGTATTCTTAAAAGTGTTTGTGTCGTGCAAATATGATTGAATGCACATTGGATAGACTTTAAATTACAAAATAAAATGTGCTTATGAAGGTTGTCCAGTCCGCATGGTCGTCCTAATAAAAATGGCATGATAAGGGGTCGTTTATTGTACATCTTTAAACATACTGTAGGTAATATACAGTCAAACCTATGTTTTGAGCAACCTCCGAATAAACGTCACCCTCTGAATAAAGGCCATTCTTTGAAAAACCGTTATTATTATTATTATTTAGAACAAACTGACCTCCGAATAAAGGTCACCTGTCAATAAAGGCCACATTTTGTCTTTCCCAAGGGTGGCCTTTGTTCACAGGCTTGACTTTATTTAAACAATATACTTACACATCCTTTCGGTCTTGGCGGATATACTTGTGCTGATGGATCCTTTTTGGGTGTTTCCGGCAACGATGGTTTTGTCAAATCGTTACTTGGGGGTGGTGGCGGTCGGCTTGGTGATTGACACGTCACTACGGCCAGACACACGTAAAACACCTAGAAGAAAAAACAGGTTACGTTACGTATGGTTGTATTAGATAAGTAGGACCACTCTTGTTTGAACAGATTTATACGCAATCATCACCCTTTAATGTTTAGTTTGCTTAACACTAAAACGCGAAAGACATGAGGGAGGGGAGGCAATTCTCGTTCAAAGGTCGAGATCCTTTGTGGCAAGAGTTAGCTTTAATGCTGGATCGAACTTTACGTTTTTTGCATTTCATACTCAAGTTATCTGGCCTGATTGAGCTTGCCGAATGAATGATTTTAATGCGAATGGATATAACAAGTTCAATTTAGCATATAACTGCAGCATACTGATAGCTAAATGTAGTTACGTACACTACATGCCAGGACAAAAGATGTTGAGGAGAATAGATGAGTTGCGTATATCTGACTTTTAGACATTCAAGTTATTTACTTCTGCTGAATTAATGTAGGTTAGTTGTTTAAGGAAACTATTTCTCAACCGTCCACCCATCATTGTTACACGGTTGTCAAATTTGTGACAATTACGTCAGCTTCTATCTACAGTAATAAGGTTAAAGTACACAGATAAGTCGGCGCCGTAAATATTTTTTATATCCATGTGTGAACTGACAGTTTCCAAACTATCTATGGTTTATACGCGTAACTTATTCATGGATATGGAACACTGTTTAATCAATAGTGTCATTGTTTCAAAAATGATTAAACAAGGGCGTTAAGACAAAAGTGACGTATTTTAAACAGTACAAGTATTAAATAACGAACGTATTTTTCACCATGTCCTATATCTTAACGCAACGTAAATTTCAACGTAACCTATATTTCACCCTAACGCAAATTTCAACTTAACCTATATTTCACCGTAACGTATATTTCACTGTAACGGATATTGACTTGTAACGTATATTTCACTGTAACGGATATTGACTTGTAACGTATATTTCACTGTAACGGATATTGACTTGTAACGTATATTTCACTGTATTCATCGTAATGCATATTCATTGCAAGGCACATTTAATAGTAGCGTGCAATTCACCCTCGCGTATATTCCACCGCTCCGTATGTTACGATATATGTTCAAGAATGTTCATCATTTATGTATTAGTAACAAAGCACTAATGCTCATTTTGAGTTAAATTTGACTCTCGTTACCTTGTCGTCACGGGCATATTAATAACACTTCGTAATATTTGACATGTTTATAAGGAATTATGAGCACTCGTGACTTTTTTAGACACAGCCTCATAATTGTCAACCAAAGTATGTCGACTGATTATCACGATGTTATCAACCACATACGAACTACAATTAATTCACTGACATATTGCACATAACTTTGTTTTTTGGAATATAAATATATTATGCTTCACGCACATATATGTACAATTTGTAATAATAAAAAGGATGTGAATTTGACTAATATTTCTTACAACAACACAAAACAAAACTATTATAATGTAATACAGTGCAACCGTTCCAGAGCGGCCTCTCTTGAACAAAAAAATTCCCTTCAACAACTGCATGATTTTTCCCATTATACAATTTAACAATTAATTTAACCCCTCTGGATCAACAGCCTCTCAACAATAGCATAACTTTGCTTATCTCAAAGGGTATTGCTTTTGTGAAGTTGCACTGTATATTATTTTCTGATGCTGCATGAGATCCATTAAATTTTTGACTTAGCTTATCACGTTTGCAAGCTGTATATGAACACTGTCTACAAGAAGTATGGATTGTTAGACAAGTTGTAATTCAAAAACAATGTGAGATATAAAGTGTGATGACCTGTG
Organism: Lutraria rhynchaena; assembly: GCA_008271625.1. Classification (NCBI taxonomy): domain Eukaryota; kingdom Metazoa; phylum Mollusca; class Bivalvia; order Venerida; family Mactridae; genus Lutraria; species Lutraria rhynchaena. Next base: position 8,324,708 of record VIBL01000001.1, on the reverse strand, counting down.
CTTCGTTGACACAAATTAATTACATTTCTCAACAATTTCAGTACATTTACTAGTATATAACTATAAGCACCCGATATTGCCTCTATTTTCGCGAACTTAAATTCTGAACCTCAAAATATCCTGACCAAATAATCGAATGTTTCATTAATTCATTCATCTTTTAAGCAAACGATTACATAATGTTCTTGTAGGTCACAGTACAACTACAAATGCATATACCAATAAAAAAACTAGGTACGAATGAAAATCAGTTCGAGAAATGCAGCCTTTTCATTGGCCAATATTAAGATTACGTCATGGAACTACCAATCATTAATTTGGTGTCCTAGATGGTATTCCGGAACTGAGAACATACCTATACAAGGTTCTAGATCGGCAAAAAGTACATGGTTTGACTATGGGACTAAAAACTATTGAAGGCCGCAACCGTGGTCCAGTGGTTAGTGCACTGGACTTGTAACCTGGAGGTCCGGGTTCGAATCCCGTTCGCGACAGGTCATAGCCTTCCATGAAAATTTGACAAAAGTGCCGATTTTCCTCCACGTGTGAAGTTGCCAGCTCTTTGTGGAGGGGTAAGATAGTACTACTTTGTATACAGTCCAGGAAAACTGGTTAGGTGAACCGGTCAGCGTATACAACTGAAAATTTGTTGGAAAACGGCGTTTAATCCCAGAGACAAAAAGCCACATAAAAACTATTGGACTTTAAAAGCAACTTCCCAAATAAACTGAAGTCTTACATTTTACAAAAAACTGGACGCAAACATTCAAACGATAGTAAAACACGACACAACTTTTATCATTAAGTCCATCAAACGTTGGATTGTTGTCAACCCATGACATGTTGCTGAGATCTCTACACGATTTGTGTATTAATAACTACATCATATCTGTTTCATATTTAATAGATAAATAATGACCTCTATGGTTTATGACAAACAATTATGCGTTATTTTTTCACATTAACATCGATTAATGAGTAGAGTATTGACACACAGCTGGAAACCTAGTTAAGCTATCACATAAGTTAACAGAAACCAACTAAAAAAACACGGGTAAATCTGAATTATCTAAAAATCTTTGGTATTATAAAGGGAGATAACTCTGTACATGGCAATTTAACAAATGCAACAATGTAACTTTTCAAAACGCTGGCGTGAAATATTTTTATGCACAAACAAATTTATTTTTGCTCCATAAGTTATATGAAAGAAATGGATATGTAATGCAAATGGACAAGGAATTTATGTGTTTAGATTTATCAGTGTCATTTAATCGACGAGGATTTTATGTTGACTGGGTGCTAGAGTAATACAAGCTAGCTGACCTTAAAATTTTCCCTTAAATTCTTCATTTAGTGGATGCTTTTCTTTTAATGGCCATAACATTTGTTATTACAGTAAAAATGCTTCCAGAAGTTGAGCACAATACAGCGGATAACTGACACTTTTAATGCAACATGTCAAAAGTCGACATGGTACCACATTTCTCAAGTTTAACACGAAATATTTTAACAGTCTTAAATAAAGAATTGATGGGAAAAGCTGGGCACCATTTCTGTTCTATATGTACAGTGCAACCACTCCAGAGCGGCCCTCACTTGAGCGACAACCTCCCTTCAACAACAGCATGTTTTGTTCCCACTGTACGATTTGACTATTTATTTAACCTCTCTAGAGCAGCAACCTCTCAACAACGACATAATTTTGCGTCTCCCAAAGGGTGTTGCTTTGAAGAGGTTGCGCTGTATGCTGCAAGACATAGTTTCACACCGCACCTCTGGTTTAAGAATTTCCATTGTTAGACAGCTAGACCATGCTCCTATCGCTATGTGCCAAAATATTTATCATTGGTATTATCTGAAACCCCACAGGCGTTGGTATTAATGTCTTATTACGTGTTTGTTTCTACCAACATCTATCATTGTAGCATGAGTTATGGGGAAGTGATGGTTGTCACTGAAGTGCTAAAAATGATATCAAACAAATTGTATGCCCTTTATTTCTTGTAGTCCAAACAAGACTCGATTATTAGACATTATTGTCAGACATTATTTGTTAGTTACGCATTAATGTCACAACAAATTGTAACGAATTACATGTCAAGTAACATGATACAGTACAACCTCAATAATGAGATTACCTTCAAGACCCGAAAATTCGGTCGTAATAATGAGGTGATCTCATTATTAAGTAGAATTATAGGGGAGATTATTGAAAATAAATGGTCGTTATAACAAGGTGGTCGTAATATTGAGGCGGTCGTTATTTGAAGTTTATTGTAAACTGTAATGTCATATAGCCAGGTAACGAACAAATAAATTTGATTTCGATGGCTAATTTTGAAGAAAATCGGTTTGAACGATTTTTATTAACTTAAATGTTACAGATTAATTAATTATGATTAATAGTTATTTCTTATTATTAATGTCTGTCTAAATGACGTCCATATAGTAAGTTATTTAATCACTGTTAAGATAAATAATGCAACTAAAAATAATATCTTAAGGCTAGAAAAGTCAATAGTTTTTTTTAGAGTCACTTTTTGACAAAACGTATGGTTTGTATGTGGAAAATGTTTCTTTTTTTCTAAACATACCCTTATTATTAGTATACGAGGCGCGATTCGTACCCACTTATTTTCGTACTTTGGATTTTGCCTTCGGAAACGTTAGGGTCAGTGCTAAAAAGCAGCCCGTCGGTCGGGTAACCGAAAACACGACTGTTTTTACTGGCCTGACAGTTGTTTAACCATCTTTCACAACAAAATGCCACATAGGTCACAAAAACTTCCGTACACCATTAAAATATTTATAAATTATTGTGTCGTATAATTTAAAGGGGGAACTAAAAAATCCTAAAAGCTATTACTTACTCTTGTACAAAATTGTTCAGCTAAAATTTTTCAGTCTGGTTCGGAAAGCGTACCTATGTTTATTTTGTTACGTGTTTTACAGAAGATGAATGCAGCACAAAAAAACCTTCCGTTTAATTGCCTTACTTCCCGTTTTCAGTGCCCTTTACTGCAAAGTCACAAGGTGTCTGACTGAATTATTGAATCTACACGTCAAGACGTCTAACTTTGGTGGCATATTTCTGTATACACTTTACGAGCTCAGTTTTCGCGAAAAATTCTTTTATTTTCATGAAAATATTTCATCGTCTACTTAGTAAGTATGTTTACTACCTGGTGATGAAATTTTATCATGAAAAGTTATTGAATTTTTCTGAAAATTTCTTTGCTTTTCCTGAAAATCTGGTAGAATTTCGCGTAAATAGTCTGATTACGTAGAAATATTCCACAATATTTGACAGATGTACTTTCAATGTTTCTTCTCTATTTATTACTTAATAACAATGTACGCGCCAGGATTACGAGTATACACTCAAGCTTCTATCATTTCACAGTTCGTGTGTCAGATTTTGATACTCAGAATGATATAAAATCACATTTTATCGTATCAATATCACATATTAAGATATTTCGGCAGCCAATAAAATAATAATAAAAATATATTTATCGTGCAAGAGCCATCCAGTTGCAAGACAAATGGGCTTGACAAGATATGACAGTTATATGTTCCGATATGCATCCATATTACATGTTCTACACTGAGGGATAATATATATATATTTATATTTATATATTTATACCGTAAGTCATTTAGCTCATATCCCTCGTTTATCGGTGTTAACCCTTTTTTTTCGAAATAAAAAATAACGGAGTACCGATATATATGCATTAGTGCTTCTGATTTAGTCTGCGGTGTAATTTACATGTCTGAAACCCAAGTAAAACTTGAAGAGGTGAGTACAAGAAGGGGCTTCTCTCTATTGCTATTCAGGCAAATATGTATCTTCCTGCAACCCCCCCCCTCTTCAATTGCCTCGGTCAAGCGCAAATTTTCATTTTTCACATCAAGTATACAGTAAGTACCAAACTTTTACAATTTCAGAGAACCAGCTTCAAAAGTTTAAGTCGCTCTTCGTTAAAAGGTAATTTATCTTCTACCAACATTGTAGTAATTAACTTAAGTAAAACAGTGGAATTCATCATCTGCCTCGCAACATGTGTGGCGAAGTGTGACAATAACAATTACGTGCAAAGACGCGCTAGTATAACTAATGGCTTAACATTTTAAACACAGTCAAAATAACTATATAATTTACTAGACTGCTTTTCCAAATGAGCTCGTCATAATAAATAAACAATACTCTGAGAATATAATTAAGCCATGATCTCGTATACACTAAACATATGAAAAGGTATTAAACATCTGTTGGGACATTTCACTGGGTTTGGTGCACATATCGGATGGCATTGGGCAAACTGAGCATAAATTTAATTAATTATTAATATCAAACGTTGAGATTTAATTCAATTAACGTCGTTTTTACGATACACCATGCGTCATTACGTTGTTAATTAATTCATTTTGAATTTAATAAGTTTGTATTATGCATTCATATGACATTTAATTTTGACAAGGTTTGACACGGTTAAAATACTCATCGTAAAGTCATTATACGACTACGGGTTTTATACCGCACCATAAAGTGGGGAGAAAGTTTTTTGGGGTCGTAGTAATACTGGACAACCGAGCCCAAAGGTCGTAAACTTGAGAACAGCCTCCGAATTCAAATCTCAATTCCATTAAGAAAGTATTATGGTTGAAAAAAAATTAAATGCACATTCGGGTCAATTATGCTGTCAGAATATCATATCAAACCTATCATTATTGTCTGATCATAATTGACTTTGAAACATTAGAAGATATAAAATTTGAGCTCGGAGACCAATCTCAAGTTTTATAACCTCGGGCAAAAATATAAAAATCTGATTCAGTTCCAGTCTAATGTTCTTTTAAAAGATTCGCACATTCAATGTATATATACGGATCAACGCGGCTAGTACAAACGTTCGAACATGCATTTTAAACTTAGTTTTTAAGTACAGTGCAACCTCTACAAAGCAACAATCTTTGGGAGAAGCAAAATTATGTTGTTATCGAGAGGTTGTTGCTCTAGAGAGGTTAAATTAATAGTTAAATCATACAGTGGGAAAAAATCGCGCTGACGTTGAACAGATTGTGTCGCTCAAGAGAGGGCTGCTCTGGAGAGGTTGCACTGTAATGTTATGTTTGGTAGTAAGAAATAAATGGCCCACAAATCTTACTACTAAAAAGTTACCAAAGTAAAAAAAAATGTATCGGAAATTCATTCCATGTATAAAAAAGTCTAAAGTTTATGTCACACTTTCTTAGGAACAATATCCCTATCCCATATGATAAGCCCAAGAGGCTTGTAAAAAATAATTTGACATTAACTATTGTCAGTATGATGTTTTGGGGACAACCTATTACGCAGTATCCAAATCAACATCACAAACTGCGCAATTAAAATAGTTTGCATATTTTTGTGAGGGTAATAAACGTTACATTGTCTAGTGATGTTGTTTTGCGATGTTTACTGTGTAAATATATATAAGACGGACAAATTTATGAAATAAAATGCAAATAATGTTAATTAAAATCGGAAATAGACAAAATGAACTTAATATGAATACGAAATACAAAACTTGTAATTCAATTGAGATTACGAACTATCCTAAATTATAAAAAAGAATCAAAATAAAAAAAACAGTAAAAAATCGATTATTCCTGTGTTTATGAACAGCAAAAAAACTCCGAGTTTCTTGTCCTATAAGTCGATTTACAATACTAAAGAAAATTCAAAAGCGCAAAAAAGGCGTTTCTGAATACATTTCCAAGTCCCGTCTGTATGCTATGAAAATTAAAATAGAAATAAATAAACAAAATTATACATACAGCAACAATGTTTTTCATTTTTATCTGTTTAAAATTCCCCAGGACAATATCGAACACAGACACGACTCGCACTATCCCCGAACGTATATTAACTACAACGTTAGTCGCGCGACAGTATCCATGACTTTTCGCTAGTGACGTCACGCGAGAAACCTGTCACCCTGTCATGTCGTCGGGACAAAAAGGTTTGTGTTGTGTAAAATAATGTAACAAAAATAAATAAACTGGGTAATAAATGTCCTCGACATTAAAGGAATTGAGATAATTATTACGATTGGGTAGACAGAGAAAACATCTTGTTTAAGTTGGATAGTTTAAAGGCGGCAGTAATCAATAATGGTGGCGTTGATTTGTGTCAATGTAAAGTACTTTATTCATACATATATCAACAACTGTGTCCAAATTTTTTATCCACGCAATTTCATTACATGGTATTTCGATAGTTAAATCGTGTGCATCTTTTGAAAGGTATAAACATTAGATGCCAAGGTTATTTAAAGTCTGGTGAAATCTGTTATTTGCGATAAGCAATAAAAACAGAATACTTGTATGGTAAATTTGAGGTTATTCGAATTATCGAATTTTGACATGGTCTCGTGTTTATAACATTTTGATGGATTAATAAACGTGTGTGGTTTTGTATATTTTTGTTAACATGCCTGTATTTATGCGATGTTCGTAAATTGTATTAGATATTTAGGCGGAAAAAAACGTGTAAGTTCCTGGTTTCCGGTAACCAGACCGGACCTATGCTTTTCTGCCAACCATAGATTGGTTTCCGGTTTTTGTCATTTTTTTCTCACCCATATTTTCATATAGTTATGAATAATACTATTTACGTTATCTTGTCTTAGTTATTTAAACGTTAATTAATTAATTGATTGTTTTTTGGTCTATTTATGTATTTGTTTGACTATTTATCTATTTATACATACATTCATTCATTCCTTTATTAATTTATTCAGTGCCCTAACTTCTCCAAGCATTGGATGCACACGTGAAAATATCATCTATACTATAAAACGTTTGATATGCAGTAAAACCTCACATTTAGACCACTTTAATATAACAACCACCTCATTATAACGATTACTAATAGTCGAACCGGTGAGCAATATTTTCACAACGTTCCAGTGAGACCACATATAAAGATTGATAGTGTTTTCGGGTCATAAGATGGTTTTAATAGCCTACCGAAGCTTTCAGTACTAAAGTAAAACCTCACAATGCGACCACCTCAACATAACGACCACCATGTTTTAACGACCACGTATGTTAGGACTGACTTTCAATAACCTACAATTCAACTTGATAATGTGACCACCTCATTATTACGACCGATCTTTAGGGTACTCAATATCAAGGTTTTACTATGTATTCTAAAAGAAATAAATATTGAATTATTTCTGTGATTCAATTAGCATATGTAGTGCAGACAGTCAAACCTGCGTTTGAGGCCACCGTAAATAAAGACCACCCTGTGAATAAAGGCCATTCTTTGAAAAACGGTCACTGATTATTTAGAGCAAACTGAACTCCGAATAAAGGTCATCTGTCAATAAATACCACATTTTGTCTTTTCCAACGGTGGCCTTTGTTCACAGGTTTAAATTTATATAGATAGCAACCACAGCAATATCAGACCGTTACAAGCGGATGAATACACGATTTTCACGTCATATTTCCGGAAGTTCTTTGCTGATGTTACGAGGTGAATAAAAAAAGTCCAGTATGACCCCATACAAACCGCAAAGTACGGAAATTCTGTTTGTTTAAACTTTTGATACGTATTTCAAATGTCACCATGTTAGGGCTAGCGCTCAGAGAACAGACATCAACTTGTAGTTGTGTTATCATTATGCCAGACAAGACAGTCGGGACATGAATTAGTGGTAAAGTGTCAAATCAAGAGCTGTGTCGCTATTATAATTTAAACATGAATAGAACAAAATAGAGATGAAAATCTAGGTCGAGATTTTAATAACATTTGTTTGCAACCTATGCCACCAATTCGAGATATTGTTAAAGATATAAAGACCCCAAAAAGATAAATATACAAAACATAAAATATACAGTGCAACCTCACCAGAGCGACACTCTCTTGAGCAACGACCTCCCTTCAACAACAACCGCATGATTTTTCATTTTAAGATTTAACTATTATTGTTTTGTTGCCCCTAAAAGGGTGTTGCTTTGGAGAGGCTGCAATGTATCTACAGTCAAACCTGTGTTTGTGGCCACCCCTGAATAAAGCCCACCGGGTGAATAACGTCAATTCTTTGAAAAACCGCCTAGGATTATCTACAACAAACTGACATCCGAATGAAGGCCAACTGTCAGTAAAGACCACATTTTGTCTTTCTCAACGGTGGTCAAGTTTGACTGTATATGTATACATATAAGACAAGGCCTATAATTTGATATTACCAGTATTTAAATCTAAGTCTTGTTCTCAGATCATAAAACTAGAGACCGGTTACCAAGTTAATGTCTCTTTTTCAGTTTAGTCCCACCGACAGCCAGGGTCAATTGGCGACTTTCCAGCATTTACGGTGGAGCCCCAGACAAATATCTATGTAGAACCACAGGCCTTCCGTAAACTGACTTCCTCACGTGTAATTCGGTACCGAGTGGGACTCGAACTCACAACGGTGAGAGGCTAATGATTACTAGTTAGAGACCTTAACCACTCGACCACGGAGGCCCCTGAATTAGGTCACAGGCCCTTAAAATCTTAATTTCATTTCCAACTTATCTCGAACAAAATATTTGTGTTTGTCAAATGTGTAAGTTAATACCTCAAAGATACGGCTTGAGCAGTTTAAATACAATTTGTCATATAATAAACAAACTCAGAATATTAAAATATCTGTGAGATCCATTTAACATTTATAATCTAGGACCCCAAAAAATTTATCTTTCATTACTAAAGTGCGCCACGTCATTTTTTGTCAATTTTCCATTTAAAAGTCTTTGACCTGCGTATTGCATTTTTCTGTATTTTATGTACAATGTAATTGATCACCTTTCATACATTTAATTCATTTCAATCCATTTACTACGTGGTTACACCAATTTGTTAAAAAAAGGCCTAGTTAATAACTATCGCCTTTATGCACTCGAAATATTTTTATTTTATTTTTGTTCAATAAACGCCTCTTGCATAACTGAACCTAAACTTACGTAAGATGTATATGCTTGGCATTCAAAATGTTTCAGATCAGAAAATATTAAAGTTTGCGCAGTGGTCCGGTGTGAGGTTTCGTGTTAAAACCCGTTCGTTCAATTATCCCGTGTTCTCATTTACGGTCAAAAAGATAGTGAGCGGTATAAAAGCGACCTGTTAATGTATAACAGTGTTATACGCACATACATGTATCAATTTGCATATATGCTTACATGTAAATTGATACATGTATGTGTGTGTATATATATATATAATGGCAATTAACAAACATTTTTTTAATGACGGCCTAACTTCTGACACGAACATTAACCATTCAACGGATCGTAAAACAGTTCATGTGCCAGGAGAAAATGTTAGAATGATCATAATATACAAACATGGTGACAGTTTTTATTGGTTAAATAGAAAGTAACGTACATTAATGTAATAATACAATCAAACATGTATATAAACCGCTTCATCATGGTGGCCAAGGTAGTGGGTCACTGATACAGCTGTCATTCCGTGGACTAGTCAACGTATTATCTCAACTTTGTGCTTATAATGCGCTGTATATTCATTAACCAGTCGATAGACAGTTTAGAATCGGTGTATTAATGTCAATAGTTCTCACAAAGCTATTAATTTGCAGTGCGGCTTATGCCAAGGAGCGTACGTATGTTTCATCACGATTTTATGATTATTTGTACCAACTTGTAACTAATTAGGTAAGCTGCGACCGTGGTCCAGTGCCCTGGACTTGTAACCCGGCGATCCGGGTTCAAATCCTGGTCGCAACAGGTCATAGTCATACTTTCCTTTGACAATTTGACAAAAATGTCCTTTCCTTTCATATGTAGACAAGTTGTCGACTCCTTGTGGAAGGGTAAGTTAGTACTGGTTAGTATACAGTCCAGGAAAACTGGTAAGGTGAACTGGCCGCCGTATATAACTGAAAAATCGTTGAAGAACGACGTTAAACCCAGTGGAAAATAACTAAGTTATTGTGTTAACTTTTAGGAGCATTTATACCGCTGCGTGCGTAACATTTTTATAGGAGACAAAATACGCAATCGACAAAAAAAGTAAAAATTAATTGGTTGATTTATTATTTTTTGTATGACTGCATATACCGTAAATCCATCTTGATTTATCAAAATTAGTTGAAACGTTTTTTAAATGTACATTGCCATGCTCAGCTGAATATCAGCTACGTGAGGTTACACGTGTATCACAACGTCATCATCACCTGACGACTTTTCACATGTACAAAGCATTAACAAACGCCTACACGTTTAAGGAAATAAAACAGAGGTAACGCTTCTAATCTTTTTCATGGACAGTGCAACCTCTCCAGAGTTGGCCCTCTCTTGAGCAACAACATCTATTCAACAACAGCGCGATTTTTCCCACTGTATGACTTAACTATTAATTTAAACTCTCTAGAACAACCTCTCAACAACAACATAATTTTGCTTCTCCAAAGCGTGTTGCTTTGGAGAGGTTGCGCTGTACAACATCTTTTCTGGTAACACTGTATCTATGTGATAATGAATGAAATCTACAGGAAGATACATTTTTTCATAAAAAATCGAAACAAACCTGGTCAACAGCAGGAGTTTTTAAAGTCGCGTCAATTTTCGTTCATAGTTGTGTCTTGTGTATAACTTTCAACCAAAAACAAATACCCCATTATTACGAGAACCACTTATGTCTCGAGCATTAAGTCTGTTCTGATGACTCCTCGAGATATCGAGGTTTTACTGTGTCACATACCAAGACGTATAATGCTGCGAATACACATCTTTTATCGTCTCAGAACCGATCACGAAGCGCGCATGTCGAATCTTACATGATCACTTATACAGTGTGTCCCAAATTATATGTCCCACTAAAGACAAAAACATATCATAATCTTTAGAAATGAACCATATCATGTCATGTACATCAGATTAAAGCAGACAGGCTATTTTTGCGTAAAGTATGCCAAAACGTCATACAACGTTAACGTAACGTCTAATGAATCAATGATGTGGTGGGTAAGTTGTTTACTTAAAAATAGCTGAAGATGCTGAAACTGCCAGACTTTTCTATGAGCTTGGATATTCGTCAAGTCTGGTTATAAGACACTTAAAGAAACATTATGTGAGTGAAACAGTGTCATCCAGAAAACAAATATGACATACAATTTTCAAGTGTATGGGACAGTATTGGACAGACAGCATGGAAATACATGGCACCCGAGGAGAGTATGGCCATAGGAATATTTAGACAATTGTCGACGTTGCGTCAGACTGTTGCAGCAGAAAATGGCTGGATATGTTGAACATGTATTATGATTAAATTAAAGTAATCTAAATACTGAAATAAGTGTTTATACAATACTTTAGACATATAAGATAAGACTGTAAAGAATCATTAATGTATGTTCAACATTTCGTACGAAAGTTAAATTTTATAACTGGGACATATATTTGGGGACAGCCTGTATAAATGTAGTGTCTTCAGACATGACTATACGCCACTACTTTTATGACTATTAAGACAGAAAATTACATAAAAGCCAAATAAAAAATCACATACTCCGCTTTGTTGTACGACGATTTCAATTTATGATAAGGCACTGACAGTTTACATAAGTTTTGTATACCGTATGCTTGTACAACTCTACATATTTGTACGTCTGGCCACACCTGAGATGACATTGTAATCGTCTGTCTGTGACCAGTATGTCAAATACATGATGATACAAAATACTGTGTCAAAGACACGTAGACAGACATCAGTCAGCTTTGCGTCGTACGATTAGTACACCATTGGAAAATATAGACTATTGGTCAATGGTTTACCAAGTTTCTCTTACGCAGACGAAACAGGAACAAAGGAATTCGAACCTAGAGTAAAGAAGATTTTGGTCTACGGGTGCTCTATGTAGATACAAATAGCTCAAAGGAAAAAAATATCCTAAATTGTTTCATATAAGTTGCGAAACGATTCTGTGGTCGCACCGACCAAAGTACGGCCTGACTTTTGTTAATGAGAGTCACACCCTTTGTCTTTATGGCTTGAAATTCGTATATATGATACCAGGCGAGTAGTAAAGGTGCCATAATTTTATTATAGGTGTCAAGTCGTTTTTCAATTTACTTAACGTCGACCGTCAATTAGACGTCACCTTTAACCACAAAGGATGTCTTTAAGATTTCAAGATACGTTGAATTTGATTTAATCAAACATTAGCGTTATTTTAAATTAATGCAATGTCTAATTAAACAGCAAGTTAGTTGATTTAATGCCATTCTCAAGAATAATGTAATAATTGTTGTCCTCCAAAAAACAATTATCAATATGCAATATTCTGCAACAAAACGAGTTTAATTTCCGTCTTGTTATATTTGTGAAAATAATGAGAAATAATGGTGCGGAATTGATGTATAAAAGATAATGACTTGGTATCGCCCCCACAGCTAATTATACCGCTATTATATTATAATTTTAATGGTTTAAATTTAATTCAACATTTATTCTTGTTTATGGACCGTCGCGAAAAGATCGCTTACGCTGAGAAAATTAATTTGTCCTGAAATATTGCGAAATAATGAACCCATTATAAATTAAATGCTTTATGGTACACCTTGTCACAGTAACATACGTTTCATTGTAACGTTCATTGTTTGGAGATAAGATTAAGAAAACCAGCTGTGTACAAAAAGAGAAACTTGTTAAAACATTTTAAGACAATATATCTTGGCAAGGAAGAAATATTTCTTGTATTAATTTTTGAGAATTACTTGAAAGGTTTGTTTGTGCTAGTTATTATTAGCTTCTTCCAGTGACTTGAATATTCTGTCCTGACACAGATTTAATTGAACACCCTAGACCCGCCATAAAACCTTATAAGGTCTTTTGAGTTAAGGCCCACGGTATAGTCAGACATCTTGCATACACATTCAGATTCGCCAAACAAAAAACTTTCCAGACATGCAGTCATATACATATACAGTGTACTATGTAAACATTGCTTCGAAGTTAAATATTCTTGGAAGTTAAATATCGAAATGCGACATAGAATATCAATAGGCGAGTGTAACAGGGTTGTATATATTTATATATCTGTTTGTGGTGGTTTGTATGCCCGTCAATTAGATTAGCTCAGATGGTAAAGCAGCCGACTTGCAAGCAGAAGGTCACGGATTTGAATCCCTCATCGGAAACTTATTTTCTACCTCCTATTACACGCAGAAACAACATGACGATCAAAGACTTCTGTGAGATAAGATAAATCGCTGACGTGACTGGAAGTGTAAAAAAATGGTGTCTATTGAAAATGGTACATTGCTGTAGATGAACTGTTTTTGATCGATTACTTTTGATGGAATAATAAAATATAACAGTTATGGTACTAACGACATACTTAGTATCTGTCCGAACATGTTTTATTACTTCATACATGCAAAACACCATTAACAGGTCGTTGGAAGTTTGTTGCACGAGCGCACGTGTGCCATAAACTACTGCCACAAGTACATTTGCAACAGTGTTGCTACATTACGTGAAAACATTAATGTCATTTTGTGGAGTTATAAGTTTATCTTGCATTGCAATATGGTCGCTTTATTATCATGATTATGGCTTAATTACGACATTGTAATATCCATTTCCTGTATACTCCATTAACATAAGACTTATAGTGGCAGTGTTATCATAGGTTTTTGTATCTCATTATATTTTTTAATTAAGGTGATGTCAATTTAAGTTATTAAATATGCAAATTCAGTCCGGACTTACACAATGAGCAAAGGACAGCATTGTAATGTCGTGAATTTTAGTACCAACGTTTTTTATATGTCAAGCGTTTACGTTTTAATAATAAATTTGTTAAAAATACATTTAGTATAATATATGTGTGTCGTACTTGTTAACAGTAAACCTAGGTCATGACTTGAAAAAAAACGCCGAATTTAGGACATCGGGTTTCAATCAACGAAGAAGTTATTACAAGCCGTTCGCATATAAAATTCAATTCAAAATAAGGAAATGGGTTTTAACATCAACTTTCTTGTGTGAATAGTTAATATAAATATGAAAAAATCAAAGGAACAAGCAATGCGGTCAATGATTTAATCTCCCAGGACAACTTAATAAAGTGCTTACCATTTCGTTAGATATTAGTTACCGCTTAATTACTATTTAAAAATAGCTGATCAATACTTAAACTAGTTCATGAGAATTCGAACGAAGTCAACAATATTTGTAATAAGCGCTGTAAATATTCCCTAGAATCTTAGTCGGACAGATGTACCCGTAAAATCAGAAATTCGTCCATCCCCCACCTACTATTGCATTTCTAAAGTGTGTCATGGATATTTATATAATATTTATGTTACGTCTAATGGCTTCGTTTTCGTGAAATGTTCAATATAGGCTCATAAAATGCTTCACGATGAACTGGTCACCATGTTTTAACTTAATAATGTATTGCGGTTAATATACAGTGTTATCATCCTCTAGGTAAAATGAGTTTTACTTTAGCTAGAAAATACCTAAACATATACATGTACCTTTGTCACCCTTACACGTGCATAAGTTTAAAGATCGCAGTTTCTACAGAATCTTATAGCATCGTACATTCTTGATATTTACAGTGATTACTTTTATTTAATACAAATATAAATTGGGCGAGTGAGTGGGTGGCTGGCTGGCTTGCTGGATCAATCGACCGAACGTAATAATCAATTTAATTAATTCGGTCGTTATAATGTATATTAATAGTTGCACTTCGTATTAGAAAGACTGAAAATATTTCTCCTTGGAACACAAAACATTTACCGATGTTGTTTAGCCTTATTTAGGCATCATACAGGGATCTAACGTGTCCGTTTATTTAACCCTTTGCCTCGTGTTACCGCATTTCCTCGCATCTGAAGCAGACGAATTTTGAAAACAGCGTGGCAAAAGAAGCCATTGTTTGTTATGAGTAATGGCTTCTTTTGGCACAATCTTATCCACTCTCTCAGAGAGAAATAACCCAATTTTCTTATGTAAATTGATGTTTTATGTATAAGCTTTGAATTTTGAAGGATCCAAAATATGCTTATGAGGAAAAGGGTTAAAAGGTGCACAGAAACCTTTTACAAGTTGAACAAAAGCAACAGAAATGTCTACCTCTGTAACTTGTATCCTTCACACACGTGTTGTTTTCGTAAATCAATCAAATACTCTGAATAAATTGATGAGGGTATATGTCTATAGACTAAATGATATATTTATCATTTATTAACACACTCGTTTCTGTTTGAATACACTTCTAATCTTGGCAATCGTTTATGACATTTAAATACATTGTATAAAAGAATCATTATTTTTTTGCATAAAAATTATTACCTGAACATAATGGGGAATTATTACTATTGTCTCGCTGATTTTCATAAATGAACGATGTGATAAATATATTGGTGGTGACGTTGAATTACAATGGTTTTATGGTTTTATAAAAAAAAAACGCACCATTAGTAAGAGCATGCAAGGAACAGTGCAACCTCTCCAAAGCATCACGATTTGGGAGAAACAAAATTATGTTCTTGATGTGAGGTTGTTGACGGGTTAAATTGATATTTAAATCGTACAGCGGGAAAAATCATGCTGTTGTTGAAGGGAGGTTGTTGCTCAATAGAAGGCCATTCTGGAGAGGTTGCACTGTATCATAACTAACAATCGATTGCACAGTTGCTTGTTATGCTATCTGGGGAAACGAATGTCGACCGGGTAAAAATTACATTTTGAAATTATCCAAGTCAAAAAACAAACTTCCGACAACTTTGATTGAATACAGGATGTTGTAAACAAACAAGAACATGATATTGTTATACATGCGCTTAAAGATATCGTGCATTATTTAGAGCAAAACAATATGGCCATGCGTTTACGGAATTGCAACATATGAAAGTTGTCCGAATGGATCGTTCCCTCACGGCCGATTTCGAACAGTTTGCCCACTGATTCGATTATTATGAAGCCCGGGTGTGTTGTCAGCGGTAGTAGCGACAGTAAGGAATCAATTGTGGAGATGTGTTATGACGACCAGCCGGTCTTAGCCGGACGTCCGTGACGTGGTAAGTCGTCAGTACGTTCCGAAGTTTCTTTTTTTTTTGTTCAGAGTATCTTATGTTATAGTGACTAAATTCAGTCAAAATATCAATTTTTGTTGTTTTCGTACAGTTAATTCTACATAATGTCAGTGAATTCTGGAAACTCTGTAATTCTTAATTCAAATTACAGTAAAACCGCTTATTTTCGGACCGGCTTTAAATAACTTTTTTTCACGCAATTACTTCAGACAAATCTGATAACTTATGTAAACGTCTTTGGTTACTACATCATGTAATAAATATGAATGTCCGCGATTATTGAGGGAAACCATTATTATCTGATAAAAAAATGGAAATATACTTATAGAAGTACAGATCATAACTCGAACACTTAGCAAACGATTCCCCCCCCCCCCATTCATTGTCTAAAACTGGTTCCATAAGAATACAATCCAATTGTTTTTTAAGAAATTATACAAATCCGAGTGGTTTGGACAAAAAAAAGCCACCAGCTAAAAAGGGAATAAATACAGAGGGTGTATGTATCGTCATTTTTGTGTATTTGTATTAAGCAGCTGATCGTTATACATGGTTATATATCAGTATAAAACATCTCCAGCGATTCATTGTATTCAGGTATTATTTCAATAGTATAATATCGTTTAGCATAACTTAACAATAACATTGCTGATAATTAGCTGATCAAAAATTAAGTAGAAAAATTCACCATCAGTAAACCATTGTTGAAAAGCGTTCTGTTTCATCATGTATTATTCATATGTAATCGAATCGGGTATTTTCCAACCAAGTTCGATAAACATATAACAACACAATACAACGCAACCAGTCTGTGTGTGATAATCTAGAATCCGCTAACAGACATTTTCAACATGTACATATTTAGTAGATGATAACAAGGTATAAATATTTAACGAGAATATAATATATCGTCAGCTGAACTGGTGAACAATTGTGTTTAATGCTTAAATATGCATACCGTAATTATTATCTGATTCTACCGGGAGTTTACGGCCTAGCGTGAGAAATACCGTACTGGTCAGTTACAACCCAGTTACACGGTTTTCAATTTTCAAATACCTGATGGACCCATTTAATGAAATAATTACTGGTAGTCTAAATGCTTTTTATATGTTCAAAACATACAGATCTATTTATGTCTTATTCCAGCGATTATGACACCGTAAAATATGAAATTGTCAAATAACCGTTTGAATGCATGGCGTTCAGAAAAAAGAATCCGCTCTCCTGACTACAATGTCCGTCATCCAGGCCACAAAGTCTCCTAGACTGGTTTTACTATCAGCAGTCCGTCCTCTAGGCCACATTGTCACCTAGACTGGATTTTAAAATCATTAGTCCGTTATCCAGGCCACAGTGTCTTCGAGACTGGTTTCACATCATATCTTGAAAATTCATCATGTAGCTTTGGATAACAACAAATCAGAAAAAAATAATGCCTTGACAATGAAAAAAAAGTAAAATATGTTTCTCAGAAAAAACAACTTCCGGTTATTCTTCTTCGACATGTGCACAAAATAGTTAATTGACGTGATACAAGTACTTCGATAAATTGGCTTCAATTTTACATTTTTTGTTCATTAAAACATAAATTTTAGTTGGCAATTTGCTCATTTTCAACTTGAACAGGCGAATGCTAGCAGGGCCCAACTCCAGGGCCTGACGAACGAGATGGGTCATTCTTAGACTCATCACCGAATTGTCTGCTTAATGTCCAGTGGTTAGAGCGCTGAACTTATAACCTGCAGATCCGGGTTCGAATCCCAATGGCAGCAGGTCATATCCTTCTTTGAAAATTTGACAAAAATGTCGATTTTCTTCCATATGGAGAGAAGTTACCGGCTCCGTGTGTAAAGATAAATTAGTGCTGGTCCAGGAAAACTAGTTATGTGAACCGGTCGCCGTAAAAATTGTTGAAAGACGTGTTAAACTCCAGCGACAATAAGTCACATAAAAACAAAGAATAACGTCAGACTGATCAATTCATATAGTATTCAGTCCATATCATGTTAACGCACAATAAAATCGACTAGAGCGTCGAAACAATTAAGAGCCGCAACTTATGTTCGCGTTTATTGTGATAGATACGGTAGTGCCAGGTTTGAAAGAAAACGTGAGATGTCTATGACAATATATATTTACGACACAACACGGGCTTGGAAATGTGACTTCGACACAATTGGATAAGTTATTGCAGAATTTTAAAAGGTTGGTAATATTTTAGAAAATACGATAATTTAGATGATAATTATGCTATAATGATATAATGAAAACTATTTTATACCCGTCTAACTTCAGAGATCATGCATTTGATGCTAAATCAAAATAGGTTTGAAGCGTGGATTTGTATAATTATTCATTACATACAGCGCACAAGTTTCTCTGAATTATTGAATGGAAAAGGAAGACATCACGAGAAAGTACATAAAAAATATCTGTCGCGTATAAAATTAACTTCAATTTTGAATCTATTGGATAATTATAAATGTCAAACAGCTCGTTTACTTTAAAATTGATTTAAACTATGAACTTAGTAGACATTAAGAACATAACTATTGCCGTATGGATGTTAAATTATAAACGAGTCGGGTTCCAATAGTTCGAAGATACATGCTCTTCATAAAAAATAACAAAATAAGATAAAAACTTCATTTTTTGTGCTATTTAAATTTCTCTTACGTTCAAGTGTAAGCATTTCCCATCTTCAACATCGGGTAGGCAGTATTCACGATTTGCGGTAAAGCGCAAAGTCTATATTCCAGTCTGAGAGCAACTAATTCATCTTCATTATCTAAAAGATTCTCAAACTAACATTCTAAATAAATTTTTCATGATGGCATATTTTTTTCTTGTAGACAGGAATCGAGTATTTTTAACTTTCGTATTACGGAACGTTTTGTTTTCAAACAAAAAAAAATTCAAATTGTACTACTGGGAACATAGATAGATTAAAATGAAGGTGGTCACTTAGGTGAAAACATTTAAAAACAATTTCTCTAAATAACTTTAAAGTGCCATCAACATATATTGTACTGTTTCACCTGCAGGAATATTCATTATGTAATGGGCCAGGTCCCGATGTTATAAGACTAAACAACAATCCGCGAACTCAAAACTCTGCTCCATTCTAAAAGTATTTTGGTCGTTAAAAACACCATTGTTTGAAGTTGAAATATAAATTCAGATCAATTTTGTCGACTGAATAATGTATGAGAGATCGCGTTATTGTTTACCTTAATTAACTGAGAAACAATGAATGACAAAATATGATATTTGAGATTAGAGATCTATCTCAATACTCATAACCTCCAGCTCTGGTCCCGAGGTATAAAACTTGAGATTGGTCAACGAACTCGAATCTCATATCTTGTCTTTTAATATTCACATTTAATTATGATCAGACAATAATGCCATTATTGATACATTATTCTAACAGTATAATTGACCTGAATATGTATTTAAATATTAACGATCTCTATCTTTTCAACCGTAATACTTTGAGAATAGAATTGAGATTTGAACTCGGGGACTATTCTCATATTTATTACATCGGGGCCATATCATTTAAAACTGACGACTCAAACGGCACGTGGACGGATCTTAAAACCTTTGCTCAGAGTAATTGTAATGACCGCTGGTCTATGTGCGATGTTTGCCAAGCCAGAAAGCACTGCATGTGTAACAATGAATCTTTGAGTCAAGATTATAAGAAGTAAATGCCTTTTTTCTCAATATCAATGAATACCGTTTTTTTATTACTTCATAGAAAAGTCTTATCATTAGCGGTTTTGGTATTAGAAGATGCTGTGGCATTGGATTGTGGTAATTTCTAAAATCGTAAGTCTGTAATCTCGCGAAAGTCGGAATAATAAATAAGTTAATTACCAAGACTTGTTGGATTCAGATTACAAATTATACTAAAACTGATCACACGCTGACTTTCGATGTACAGTAAGACCTCGAAAATGAGACCACCTTCGGGACCCGAAAAATCGGTCGTAATAATGAGGTGGTCTCATTATCAAGTTGAATTATAAGGAAGTTATTGAAAACCGGTTCGAACATAAGTGGTCGTTATAACAAGTTGGTCGTGATATTGAGGTGGTAACCATTTGGAGTTTTACAGCACACCATGATTAAAAGATCTGCGATCATGAAATCAATCCCTATTGTTGTTTTTGATATCGCAATTTGTATGTATACAAATGTTTGTCACGGATGCAGAAGCCATGAATAATTAACGGACCATATCATGCAATCCTATGAAATTACTTTAAAATATTTACACGAAATTAATCACATTATTGTTTGCTGTTGGGTGATAAAGACAGACATATGTTTTGGCCGGCTTTCTGTATATGGTTTGCGTATACAAACAAATAGTTAAGGCACAACTTAGTATAAAGAATGAATACAGACAGTCATATATAAAGTTACATTCATATACATCTATATTTTACAAGTCTGTACGCTATACTATATATACATAGATGCATGTATATGTATATATGTTATAACTGGTTCTTCAAGTGAAATCGCCTGCGAACTTGGTCCAGTGGTTAGTACGCTGAACTTGTAACTCAGCGATCCGGATTCAAATCCTTGTCGTATCAGCGGGTCATACCCTTCTATGGAAATAACTAAGGAGGAAAAATAGCTAAACGAAAGAAATCTATTTCCAAAGTTAGTTCTTTGTTTTCCGAATAGACGAAAAAAAATACAGACATCGTACATTTTCAGTACTATGGCGCGCATGTGTAACGCTGTTGCCAGGCAACTGGCTGGCTATTTTGTGGACTGGTTTACAATAAAACTGTTGATCAATTAATAATTTGATTGTTTGAAATAGGAACAATATATCGATTCACTGTATAAACAATTGGCTAATTTAATATACAGCAAATATTTACTGTCGAAATTTGATTACAAGAGATCAAAGGTTTAGGTAGCACATTCCACAAAATGTTTTTTCACTGGGGTTTCACGCGGCATCAAAAGAGGAAGATCCAGAGCATACACCTAAGGTAGAACCCCCGACCTTCAGTAAGCCAGCTGGACAGCTTCTCTACGTGTGAAATTTGTCTGCTTCCAAGAGGGATTCGAACTCACGGTGGTAAGGGGCTAGTGATTACTAGTCAGATACCATAAGCACTTGACCCCTCTCAAATGTATAATGTCATTATGTACCACAATATTCAGAATCAATACATGTTGACATTGAATCATGTACGTATTATTCTACCCCCGTATCTACCTACCATCAACATCATTAATTAATTACAAAATTCAAACTGACATAGATTGTTCCCACACAATCTACGATAACACTGGAATATTAATATATACAGTAAAACCTTCACGGTTTTACGGTATATATTAATAATATATAATATTAATATTAAGACCATCTTAAGAACAAAAAATTAGGTCCTATGGTATCATTATTGAGTTTGAATGTAGAGGGAAATATTGACAACTT
This sequence comes from Lutraria rhynchaena, assembly GCA_008271625.1. Lineage (NCBI taxonomy): Eukaryota > Metazoa > Mollusca > Bivalvia > Venerida > Mactridae > Lutraria > Lutraria rhynchaena. Next base: position 8,303,110 of record VIBL01000001.1, on the reverse strand, counting down.
GTACTGTACACGCAAAGCTGGAATACAGAACGAAAAGCTTTTTTTGTCATAAACGCTAAAAAAATGGGGGCCGTTTAATTTGTTGATGAGTCGGTCAGGTAACTGCAAACCAATAGTTTTTTTAATGATGGCCTTAAATACTCTAAATAAAGAAATATTCGCTACTTGATGTTTTACTATATCTAGAAATAAGCATGCACTTACAGTCCTCGCAGAGTTGTAATTAACTATTTAAGTGATGTTTTTGTTAATGAAGGACCACATCATTGCCAGTAAACCTATTTACTCATTAATAAGAGAAATCATAGGGCGATACATAAACCACGCAACAGACATAATGCTGTTCACAAGCATGAAATTACCATATAAATATATATGGTCACAATCGAGAACTACAAACCCGCTAACTAGTTGCTAATGACGGTGAAAATATTACGCTTTCTGTACAAAACAACACAATGCATAGACTGTAGCAGACGGATCAGGGACTTCAGACGTTGAACAGTTGTGCATAGACTTGTAACCCGGAGATCCGGGTTCAAATCCGGTCGCGGCAGGTCATACCCTTCTATGAAAATTTGACAAAAATGTCGATTTTCCTCCATATGTGAAGAAGTTGCCGACCGATTTTTTGGGGTCTCAAAGGTGGTATCATTATTGAGGTTTTATTGAACCTTTATAAGCCCTGAGCATGTTCTAGGTTTCTTGCATTATTCATATTGTCAATAATCCCATGATCGAGGTTTTACTGTGAGTATAATTTAACAATATCAATAAAAAAAGAAGAAGGGAGTTAAACATTATAAAACATACTAGTATACAGAAATGATATTATTTTGACAATACGGTGCGGATAAAGAAATCCCACAGAAATTGGGCAGATTTACTCTCGTGGAATTTGAATTTGAAAAATATTGAAACCAACTTTATAGTGTATTCTACTTAACTAACTATTAGCTGATAACAAACACGATTTCATTTCTTTATCAATAAAATGATAAGCGAAGAAATCATGACACTAATTGGGTGTAACAAAATGGTCACATGTAAAAAATTGTGGACCACCGAACTCAGATATAAAGTATGAAAATCTGCTCCATATCATTACATTTGTAAGTATATACGATTGTAATGAACAAAAGAAATAACTGTAGTTTGGAACTGAAAATGAATTGAGTATTTATCTTAACGTTCCGTTACTTTGAAGTCTTATATACTACAAGGCAGCCTTTCCAAAGCAACACCCTTTGGGGGAAGCAAAGTTATGTTTGATAGATTAAGTTAATAGTAAATCGTACAGTGGGAAAAAATCATGCTGTTGTTGCTCAAGAGAGGGCCGCTCTGGAAAGGTTGCCTTTTACTATAATAGACAACTTTGTCTTCATTTTACAGCTTGTTAAAGAATGGACACTCTTCATCAAGATCCAATGAGTGAGTCTGAGATAATGAGGAATCATATCTTGTACCAGAAAAGTTATAACAAAGACATGATAACACCAAGGTCGACAAGAAGCACCTCACCTCTCAGTAAAGCATCCATTCGTTCAAAGGTTTCATATTGTTCTTGCTTTCTTTTCTGGGATTTAACGTCACACCAACAGCCAAGAGCATTTGGTGAATTTTTCAGATTTTCAGTGAAGGAGGACCCGGGCGCACACCTGGGTAGAACCACAGCCCTTCCGTAAGCTGGACAGATGCCTCTCCTGTGAAATTTGGTCACGGGTGGGATTCGAACTCACAGCGTTGAGGGGCTAGTGATTAATAGTCAAAGACTATAACCCGTCAAACCCGAGTGAATTATAACAAGTGAATAAAGGTCACCATGCAGTCAAAGATCACTCTATATCATTAATTCATTGATAAGGTATATTATATATGTTTTAGCATGAACTGGTGGGTTTTTTTTCTGTATAATTATGTTATACTGTAATAATTATTACGATATAAGACCGGAAAAAATAACCTTGTTTCTGGTTACCAGATCGAAAATATTTTTGGCGCAGACCCCAATGTTTCCAGTAGCAAAATCCAAATTACGAAAATATTTAAGTATGAATCATCTGACCCATACTAATACTAGTCAGTTCAATATCACATCATGCTTTACTAAATATCTACGAATGGAAACTAATGCAAAAAATTCACTAACAAAACATCGCAGTGCTCCCTTCAAAGAGCAACACTTGTCGGAGTCGAAAAGAAAGTGTTGTTCTTTGGAGGGATTTTTTTTCGGCGGGAATTGATACATTCGTGACAGATGTTTTTTTTTATTTTGTGTATGTGTATTTTACTGTCGTTTCTTGGAGGGAATCAGTCTTTGGAGGTGACGTTAATGAAGGGAGCACTGTATATCTAATTGTTCTGTACCTACAGAAGAAAACAAATGCCACAGACACAAACAAGGAAACAAAGAAAGAGAAGAAAGCACCGACTAGTGCGACCATACTGAAAACACGGACCAGTTTAGAAGAGTTAGAACTAAGACGCTGTCAGAGAAAACACCGTGAACGTCCTTGGCAGGATAAAACACCAAAGATAAAAAGTCACTCCGGACGAATACGTAAGAAGTTTGAATTATTTTTCTTCCTGTAGAGCATGTCATTTCTGAATACACATGATTTAACGTAGAAACATGTTACACGACACGCCATATGGTTAGTGGGTGTAGTTGCATGATTTTAAACTAATGAGATGGCATATGTTACAAAAATTGCTACGTTGTCAATGTTTAAGAAACCCCACCTGTTTGGCAGACAATGCGGTTAACAACTAATTAAGTACCGTATAACTCTGTCTTATACTTCAAACTAATACTAATATATGCGTATCTTACATAAAAGTTCTTCTTCCTACGAATTGTTCAGTATTTCTTAGTATATACCTCACTAGAAAATGTGCGAGACTGTTGGTAAAGAGGTATCGGTGTTGTGATTGGGACACGTGTTTTTAGCAGCCAGAAAAAAATGGTTGTTTTCTGCTACCCGACTGACCCTACTTTTACGCTGATCCTAAAATTTCTAACGGCAAAATCTAGAGTACGAAATTATTTGGGAACGAATCGTGGCTCCCCAAGTACGAAAAATACATTATATAGCAAAAAAGGTTTGAAAAGAAAAGTTTTTCGATCAAGATTTTGGTCAAGTAATCGGAAACAGGACTATTTTGCCTGGCCTAGCCATTTTCTAGCCATTCTTGAATTTTACATCGAATTATTCAAACGTGGTTGGAAAACGGCCTTTTTCTATAATAAGCACGAAGCATACCCTTTGTGCTGGAATATGTTGTTAAAACTGTTTAGTCAACAGGAATACTTTAATTTACAGAATTGTTTTACGATCGAACACTTCCTAAGGATTGTGACAAATCTAAAGTTAACCTGGTCGCCAGAAAGTATGTCTCCAATACCAAATATGGAAATATTTACGAAATAAGGTAACAGAACCAACATTTTATTTATATACATGTATATTACATATAAAATGCTACGAATGATCTCATTTTTTAACAATATGAAATTACACAAGAGAGAGAGAAAGAGAGAGAGAGATTTACCCTAGCTACGAATATTTCCTTAAATATTCAGAAATTGTATATCTTATAATGTTTAGATGAGTTCTGTCCTTATTAAATATTCCCAGTCGCGAGACAGGACTTGGCAGATAAACGTGTTAAGCCGTTGTTTTTTTCGTTTTGCTTATACATTGTAATTATAAGTACTTTGTTGAGGAGCATAACTTGTGTGTATTTGCAGACAGGCTTTACCAAAACGGTCACGAGGTACGGTAACCAAATCTCCATCACCAAAGAAATGGATGTGGGAGGAGGAATACCTTTTATGGACAGGTGGGCGGGACAAATACCTGGAGGAGGCTGGATCAACCAGAAATAAACTGCCTTCAATGACGACAACATCGCACACGTTGAGGTGAACAGATGTTCCCAAGTTTATTATGAATTTATGATTGGAAGTTCCCAAGTTTATTTTGATTTTATGATTGGAAGTTCCCAAGTTTATTATGATTTTATGATTGGAAGTTCCCAAGTTTATTTTGATTTTATGATTGGAAGTTCCCAAGTTTATTATGATTTTATGATTGGAAGTTCCCAAGTTTATTATGATTTTATGATTGGAAGTTCCCAAGTTTATTATGAATTTATGATTGGAAGTTCCCAAGTTTATTATGATTTTATGATTGGAAGTTCCCAAGTTTATTATGATTTTATGATTGGAAGTTCCCAAGTTTATTATGAATTTATGATTGGAAGTTCCCAAGTTTATTATGATTTTATGATTGGAAGTTCCCAAGTTTATTATGATTTTATGATTGGAAGTTCCCAAGTTTATTATGATCTTAACATTTGAAGTTTAGGAGTTTAGAAGATTAGAACTTAGACGTTCAATGTTGGCAAGAAAAATGTCAATCATATGTATATATATTAGTGACACTTATGTTCAAAATTATATCAATCAGAACTGACATAGTTTGTACGAAATTTAAATACAAAAGAAACATTGTTGTATATGTCATACTTAACAGTCATTTGTAGTCATAGATTTTAATATGCATGTACATTAAAAGACAACTAGTATCTAGTTAACTATTGACAAGCGCAATCCTTGAAAATTTTAGTTATAAATATTTTTAATTGTAACATACGTGTGTATTAGATAGGGATTTAAAGATATTTAATCAAATCAATGCTACAAGTATAATATTCATCATTCGGTGACATTTGATAACCGTTTGCGCGAATATTTTGTTAATTTGCTGAAAATATTATCACTGGCCATACACGAAGTGTGTTTTATTCGGTTTTTCATTCATTGCAAGTCGACGTAAATTGGCATTCAAACAATAACTATTTATACTTCAAAGTGTAGTAAAACTCAATTAGCAATTACTTCAATGTTTAGACCACGTCCTGGTAAAAGACCGCTTATTTTCGGACCTGTTTTCTGGTATATTCTGACTTGACATATGAGACCACCTCAGTATTAAGGTCGTTGTTTTCTTCCGTCATAATGGTGGTCCTACAGTTGAGGTGTTATTGTATGTATACATAACAGTCAATTTATACGCCATGTAAAATGATTTCCTCATGTTTTGTTTTAGATCTGGTGGATTTAGCAACGTAAAAGACTATGGACGTCCAAACGCCGAAGTATATGCGTAAGTTCACGCATGCGCACTAACGTATTCTACTCATTAATGAAATAACAACCAGGGACAAATTACTCAGTTTATTACATTGTATATCATTGAATATACAAATCTAACACACTTGCATGCAATCAGAAATAAATGAGGTTTGTGTAATGCATGCGTTGCTCTTTCTAATCTATCAAAATACATTCTGGTATGTGGGTTAATTTCTATTAAGACTTTTTTCAAACACTTCGATAGCTTAGTAGACCATATCCCTTTGTCTCATAAGATTATCTTGGACTGTTCCAAATTCAAAGCTAATATACAAAGCATCAATTTATTTATGAAAATTGGGTTATTTCTCTCTGACAGAGTGGAAAACATTGTGGCAAAAGAAGCCATTACTTATTACAAGCAATGACCTCTTTGGTCACTGTGTTATCAAAAGCCGTCTACTTCAGAGGTGGGGAAATGCGGTATTATGAGACAACGGGATACAGTGCTTTGCCTCCCGAGGCTTCTCAATAAATATTTCATTTTTTAGCTCAAACATAGTTTTGCTCTAAAACGATATCAATTTCTTAATACGAACGTTTGCTACAAAAAATGATATTTACTGAAATTCCAACCTTGCTACGTTCTTGATATTGAGTTATATCTATCAAGGAACGATTCAACGTAACTGAGGAAACATACTGGACGCATACTAACCGCAATTATATATTTATATACATTAAAATGTGTTACTCCTTTATGATTGATGCGATCTTAATGACAGATGTACATCGAAACCTCTCCAGAGCGGCCCTCTCTTGAGCAACAACTTCCCTTCAACAACAACATGTTTTTCCAACTGTACGATTTAATAATTAATTCAACCTCTAAAGAGCAACAACCTCTCAACAATAACAACATAAATTTGCTTCTACCAAAAAGCGTTGCTTCGGAGAGGTTGCATAGTATTGAATTTTATTTCATCGTTAAATTCTGGACCAATCTTATCATTAACACTGTCACATTAGGTACCAATATATGTGTCATGATTCTATCTATGAACAATAAAAAAATACAAAGTGCATGGAAAATTATATGATTTGTTACTACAGGAAATGTGGGTCAGGGATTCGATTCTATTATCAACGTAGCCTATTATCTAGGGGCGGATACAGGATTTTTTATTAGGGGGGGGGGGACGTAAAGCCAAGATGTTTATGTAGATTATGGACACTTATGCTGGTTAGATTTTAGAGGGGACGCACGCCGGATCCACCCCCATCCCCAATAAATCCGCCATTGTTATCCAACACGGTACAATGGTTATATCTCTGTCCGTATTTATGATAAAGTCCCCTCTGTCTTCAAGCGTCATTGCGTAAGTTTAGAGATTATCTTTAGAAGAAAAATGACTGTGTATTTTACTATGCTTATTAAGCCATTAGGTATTCAAAATTGCATTCGATATTTTTATCACAATTTGTTCGTATTGAAAGCATCAGTATTTCGTACCCAGAGATCCGGGTTCGAATCCCGTTCGCGGCAGGTCATATCCTTCTATGAAAATTTGACAAACATGTCGATTTTCCTCCATATCTGGAGACGTTGACAGCCCCTTGTGGAAGGGCAAGTTAATACTGGTTAGTATACAATCCAGGAAAACTGGTTAGGTAAACCAGTCGCCGTATATAACTGAAAAATTGTTGAAAATTGGCGTTAAACCCCAGTGACAATAAGTCACTCAAAACAAAACAAAACAAACAAAGAAATAAACAAACAAACAAAAAAAACAAACAAAAAACAAACAAACAGTATTTCGTTGAACATGATCGAGAGACAGACCCTGATAGAAGACTAAGATTTCACAATCACTGGGATATACTCGTACACAGAGTTTTTCTGGAATAAAACCTCGATCTATATTGATCATCACACGAAAGGTAAACCTTTCATTCTATTTCATCATATATTTTATCTGTTTATCGCATGCTTCTGTATTTATTTTGTCAATTCTTGTAACAGTAAAACTACAGTAAAACCTCAATATGGAGACCACCGTCGGGACCCGAAAAATCTGTCGTAATAATGGGGTGGTATCATTATCTAGCTAAACTATAGGGAAGTTATTGAGAGCCAGTCCGAAAATAAATGGTCGTTACAATAAGGTGGTCGTAATATTGAGGTGATCGCTATTAGAGGTTTTACTGTATCCCAATTTTCATTCTTATATGTATTGTACATTATCTGCATGTTTGTTGTATAACAAATATATATTTCTGTAGAACAAATATAAATTCTAACCGAATGGTCAATATAATTAATTTTCTGTGTGTTGTGATATTAATATACATGTACTTGAAACCCGGTCGTTTTCGAAAAAGGAAGTATGTTTACGATTTTTATGCCCATTGCAAAAAAAACATACAGAGCAAGTCTATGGACTTACCAAAATGCCCTCGTATGACTGCGAAATGTCTGGGTCTATAAAAAAATTATCATCTGAAGCCATGGACCTTTTATCTTTAAGATTTATTACTCTACCGAAAAGGGAAATCTCAAACTGTATGTTAAATTTGTTGATACATATACAAGTGTATGTATAAAAAATCTTGGTATAAAAATATTAGATATCAATGTTTTAAGAAGGGTTTCTTTTTAGTCTGATATCTGAGGAAACTTGCCCGACTGATCCACGAATAAGTTTGACATTTTTTTATGTTTTTGTACTCATTCTGAAATATATTTTCTTAAAATAGTCATTTATGGACGGACAGATAACACTGTTACAAATGATGGACTGAGCGAGTATTTTAACTTACGGATCACATTGTGTTTGGATAAATGAAAAATAAGACAGGATACAGAGTGCATGCGACTATATCATATTCTCACAATATATTTCAGTTCTTACAACTACCACCGTTTAGAAAGGACGCAGCGTAAAAGAGCAGCCATATTGCTACAGAAAGTGTTTCGAGGGTTCTACGTTAGGTCCTTAATAAGAAGACTAAAACAAAAGGTATCATGATCAACGTTTTTTTTTTCTTAAATATTTTTTTCTTAAAGAACACAAAAAAATTCCAATCAAGCCGATCACATGATGTCGTTATAAACTTGTGCATCAAACAAACTTCCGTATAGATGTTTTATCATTTTAACCACTGTTCTATCAAGTTTACCGCAGTTATATAAGGGAAGTAACTCTGTAAATAACGTCAAATGGTTTTGTTGCAGTAATCTCCCTTCGCTATAAAATATCGCGCGCGTTGTACTTCCTGATGGCGGAGTTCTTAATATTAATTGAACGCTGTAGTTATGACTACGTTAGGTAATATCTAATATTAAGTTGTTTGCTGACATTTAATATTCATAAATTATATATTTGTTTAATCTCATATAACTAAACACACGCATTGTAACATTCCTCACATTTTTACTATCGGCCATGTATACGTTGACATGCTAATCTATATCATTTTAATTATGCAGCAGCCTACTTTGAGAAAATCTCAACATTACTTCGACCAATGTGTTTGGTTTTATTGGTTAATACTGTAATTTTAGTGTAGTAGCAAGTCAAACAGATTTCGTTAACAACAAAGAATGTTGGATTAATATTTCATAATTTATGCAATAAATACATGAAGCACACTCAGATAAATTATCGTTCCTGATTTGGTTTATCTATTTTCGATACATGTTATATTGGTACAATTTTATTTATATTCATCAACCGACCTTTGTACACTTTAGGTATGAACCTGATTAAGTACTTTTGTAACAGCCAACATATTATCATATTTTACAGGCGTTGCTAGAGCATGGGAGACCATGGACAAAGTTTATAAGTGAATATAAAGAACTGGTATCTCGCGTGAGATCTAGATATGGTCTCACAAAACAATCTTGCCGTATTGATCTGAAGCAGATTGAACAGTTCTTAGATAAAAAGCACCGTGAGTATACTCTACAATCTCAACTTTAAATCACATTCCATTACAAGAGGTTTCGGCAGTGACAAGTTTAATCATTATAGGGAGAACAATGGTAATTAAGTATTATTTTTTATATGCTTGATAATAACTAGCACGCCATGTGAATGGTTGCTAGCAATGGATAAAGTGGTGCTGGTTGACAATCAAGGAACATTGGTTAGGCTAACTATCGTCAAACTGTATACCCTCCCCAACACACACAAAAAACAAACATAAATAGCGAAATATAGGCAATAACGAACTACAGACAAACCTGTGAACAAAGGCCATCTTTGGGAAAGACAAAATATGGTCTTTATTGACAGATGACCTTTATTCGGTGGTCAGTTTCTTCTAAATAATCAGTGACGGTTTTCAAAGGAAGGCATTTATTCGGAAGTGGCCGCAAGCACAGGTTTGACTATACATCTGTATTCTAAAACAACTGATTCTACAGGCTAAACACAAATATTGTAAATTTGCCCGAACAGAAAAAAGTTCGGATAAGAGAGGTTTTCGGAACACAAAGGTTCCGGATTCCAAAAGGTTTTAGCATAAAATACATGTACATAATAAACCAAACAAACAAGCTGACGTGTTCGGTTTAGAGGAGATTCCGGATTGGATAGGTTTGGATCAGACAGGTTTTGAGTGTATTGAGGTAATTTTCATTCCATTCAGGTTATGAGAAGGAATTTCGAAGGTTTGCACCCAGCGGTAAACTACAAAAACAAGATTTAATGGAATTCTTCAACAGATGTGATTTGTGGCCAACACAGAGGGATATAAACCGAAGTTTTGACACTATATTTCGAGGTATATTATATAGATGTACATCTAATCATCATGATAAATATATTCTCATACATAACCATGTAACAACTGCTTGTATGTAAGAATTATTACAAGACGTAATGTTCGTTTATTATATGCTTTGTATCGTTTCACATACAGAGCAACCTCTCCAGAGTGGCCTTCTCTTGAGCGACAACCTCCCTTCAACAACAGCATGATTTTTCCTACTGTACAATATATCTATTAATTTAACTTTTCTAAAGCAACAACCTCTCAACAACGACATAATTTTGCTTCTCCCAAAAGGTGTTGCTTTGGAGAGGTTGCTCTGTATATTTTGAACCAGTCGATAACTAGTTTGTATGCATAAACATTTCAGAAAATCAGTTTATAAATTTGTGTTCATTTGGGAACATTCAGAATAGATAAGAAATGGATTCCTAGAAAAAACAAAAACAAGACATCCCACTTTCCCCAAAGTACTGCCTTCAACCAAACTCCCCATTCCGAAACTAAACCAACGCGTAATAAAAAAAGGACAAAATAGTATCTCGGGGGATACCGCCTTGGAATGGTCTGTGGCAAAATTACAGGTGGGTAAACTAGTTTTGAAAACCCCATTCCGAAACTAAACCAACGCGTAATAAAAAAAGGACAAAATAGTCTCTCGGGGGATACCGCCTTGGAATGGTCTGTGGCAAAATTACAGGTGGGTAAACTAGTTTTGAAAACCCCATTCCGAAACTAAACCAACGCGTAATAAAAAAAAGGACAAAATAGTCTCTCGGGGGATACCGCCTTGGAAAGGTCTGTGGCAAAATTACAGGTGGGTATACTAGTTTTGAAAACCCAACTTCATACATATTCCCAAGGGAAAACAGAAAAATCAAATTACATAAATTGGTAACACATTTTATACGTTCAGGAACAATCAACACAGCGGAAGTGGTTTTTCTATTGGATTGCTCAACCAGTACAGGAATTGTGGGTTTTCATAATTTGATAAAATTTGTGAAAGATGTCATACATGTACTGGATATAGCTCCCGACAGAACTCGTGTAGGCCTGATACCCTACAATGAAGATGTTTTCAGTTCATTCGGGATCAGCACATACAGCAACAAAAGAGAAATTTTAGAAGCCATCAGTAAGCACTGTGATAACTATGTCTTATATACAAAGTCAAGTTTCCATATACAGTACAACCCCTGAAACCCTAGCCCCTTTTTGATCGGACTTGATGTCCGGTTTTCTGAGAATTCCAGGAATAGTCAAACATAGGACAATATAAAAATTGGTAGCAGTTTCAAATTTCCTTCTTTTTGCATTGTCTTGCATTGATGCATATTCAATCTACATATGTATACTGTGTACTGACGTTCCTTCATCATGTTTGCCTTCAGCAAACTAATCCAGGTTATTAATAAATTTCTTAAACAAAGTCTATTTATTGCACAATAATGCATTGCATGTATTACATTTAATATTTGTCATATTTGGTAACAGCAGGTTGAACAATTGATATGTAGCTGAATTTAATCAACTAATTCCTTCACTTCATGCTGTGTAATTATTTTTACTTCTAATGCAAGTACATAAGCAGTTTTTACTTTAACTTTCAGCTCGTGTAAAATTGTGGCACGGACTTACTAGAACAGATAAAGCGCTAAGGTTGGCAAGGGAAATGTTTAAGGTATAAAGTCAAACCTTTGTTTGTGGTCACCTCTGAATAACGACCACCCTATGAATAAAGGCCACTCTTTCTTCATGTATACATGGTTAATAAATCAACAATCGTATGTAAAATAAAAGTACAGAAACTTTCGATTATAGCCAGTACTGTATACATCCAGAGCTTACGTCTATGCTATTTTAAAACAAGTCCCACATTTTATGAACTTGAAATCTGATTATTAATGGCATCAACGATGTTTGTTTTTATGTAACTTATTGTGCTGCAATCAGCTTCGTTAGTATACAGTCCAGGAAAACTGGTAAAGTGAATCGGTCGCCGTATATAACTGAAAAATTGTTGAAAATCGGCATTAAACCCCAGTGTCAAAGTCACATAAAAGCAAAAACAAACAATCAATCCAGAACACCCAGTAATGTAATTCATCTCATGATTTTAAGCTTGTAGAAAACTGTTCCTTACAACAAGATTTTGTTTACATACAATTACAGGATTCACGGCCTGGTGTACAGAAAGTGGGCATCGTGATCAGTGATGGACAGTCTACATATCCGGACAAAACTATCAAAGAAGCTCAACTAATGCATGAAATGGGAATAAAAATGTTTGCCGTTGGTAATACAAATATATTACAGTCAAACCTGTGTTCGCCGCCACCTCTGAATAAAGACCACCCTGAGAATAGAGGTCATTCTCTGAAAAACCGTCACTGATTATTCAGAGCAAAATGACCTCCGAATAAAGACCATCTGTCAATGAAGGCCTCATTTTATCTTTCCCATGGGTAGCCTTTGTTCACATGTTTGACTGTATATTCTAAATTTATCTTGCAATGTAACGGGTGCCAAAGCATAGTTTTAATGCAATGGTTTTAACCATTGTCAGCAACAACAACAACCATCAAATTAAAATATATATCTACAAAATTAACCGGGTATGCCTTAGACGTAGTAAAACAATGTCCTTAATGATAAATGTACTCATATAAATATAACTAATATACAAAATTGTATTCGTGGATTTTGACAAGAATTTTTTCGGCATTGTTTTTCGTTCTTACACATCAGAAGTGAACGGTGTTTCCTGTATCTATGTTTTTGTTCTCGATTTTCAAGATATCACTCTTGCAACCGTTAAATATTTTCAGTACAATATTCTGCTACCATGCAGAATGAAAATGGATGATGAATATCATTATAAGATCAATGAACAAAACATTACAACGAACAAAACATTATTAACAAGCAACATGTATGTTTATGCTCAAACACGGTACATGTATTATGTACTGAACCTTAAAATTGATCCCAATACTCCTTTTCTGTTATACTGTCATCTTACACAAACTGATAAATGCGTGTTGTATATGCAGGTATTGGAAACAAAGCCGATATGAATGAGTTACAGCATATTGCTACAACACCAAATAATCTGTTTCATGTATTAGATGTCAAATCACTGGGTGTGATACGTCGACAGATTGAGAAACATTTCTGTTTAAGTAAGTCCATTCGCTTGAACAAATTTTACATGCTTGTGGTCATAATGCTCAAGACTACTGCCCTCCCCTCCCCCCGGTCCGAGTCTGCAAAAATTACCTTGACAACATTGTATTAAAGGCGTTCATCACCGTATATTACTTTCTTGCGTACTTGGCAATCTGGAAATCTTCATGTGATAGTGATTTAGTACAATCATATGTGACGAGTGAACGACCGCATAGCTTGTATGTGACGTAAATCGTGTTAATCATGATAATTATATTATGACTCTTTGCATTAACGTATACAACGATTTTCCCTTTGTTCGGCTCTAGTAAACGGACCCTTCCCAATCGAAAATAAAGACATATTTTCCTCAATTCCCGGCCTAAATATTGCCAATTTTGGCATCACACCTAACATTTTTCCCAATTGGACCGGACCCAACCCTTTCGCAAGATTGTAAAAAAAAACTGATATATTTAATACAAAATAATTCTTATATCACTGGGTTTAACGCAGCGTTTCAACAATATTTTCAGTTACATACAGTGGCCGGTTAACCTAACTAGTTTTCCTGGATCGTACTAACCAGCACTAACTTACCCTTTTACAAGGAGCCGGCAACTTCTCCACATATGGAGGAAAATCGACATTTTTGTCAAGTTTTCATAGAAGGGTATGACCTGCCGCGACCGGGATTTAAATCCAGATCGCCGGGTTGCGAGTCCAGCGCACTAACATTCTTAAATGGAACTATTTGTAACAGTGCTAATCAGAGGTCCTAGAATGATTTGTCTCTATCGAATTTTATATTCAGCGGCATGTGGGTTTTGTCGTCATCTGTTACCAAGGATACACAAATATGGTCTGCTACAAAATGAAGTCTTTGATATTTTATGGACAACGTTTCCACCAGCAGCTGCTAATATAGACACTATCTGTGTTTTACAACGTTTCCGTTTGGGTATAACATACGTATCATGCATATACAGTAAAACCTCGCCTAGAGACCACCTCAGTATTACGACCACCTCATTTTAACGTCCACTTATTTTCAGACCCACTTTCAATAACTCACCTATACATAATTCAACTTTATAATGACACCACCCTACTATTACCACCGATTGTCCGAGTCCCGAAGGTGGTCTAATATTGAGATTTTACTGTACATTAAAGTCCCACTCAATGACCACAAGTTTTTGCACAAAACATGTACTCACAATGTAATCGCTTTATCACAGGTTCAAATCATAATCAGCCAATCAAAGCATCTAGTGATCACCACGTGTGTCGGCCAATTGACCAATCGGAGACTCTGGATGTGATCTGGACATGCTACCCACCAGATGCATGTGAGATGCAGCATCTTAAATGTTCACGATGGATACGCCCATTGGTTGATGGTAAAGAAGCCTGGTCTATGCTGGGTGGGTATTGTAATGTGTATCAGCAAAGACATCTGTGTTTAAACAAATATCACATGCAATATATTAATTAACATTATTAACACTATCGTTGCATGATCACGTTACAAATAAAACAGTCAGCGTTTTAAATTTGTATTCATGACAGAGCGTCATGTCTGCTATATAGTCGTACAATTAATTATAAGTCTTATCAGACTGAAAATATAAACTTCACTATGTTATACATGAACAATTATTGACATAAATATATGAATTAATGTAAATGCAAATGGTTTCCGAAAATCAAAGACTTATTGTACTATAGCTTCATTTTTATGTCACATGGTCAGTACAGTTTAAACGCTAGTGTTCACCCACAATTGGTTAAAATATCAATATTATTTAATTAGAATTAAATACTCCTATCATACATTGTATATGTTTATAGACGATGATATTATCCGAGCAACAGGAATGAGGACATGTCTTAGATTAGTGATACAGTCCAGGCTACATCGCCATGGTCATATCACAGTTCCGTCTGATGTCAAGAATGATGTAGAACAGGTGTGCAGTGAAACACAGGCTTTACAGATCATCGAGAAATTTATAAAAGATCGACAATCTCTAATTTATCCGATAAGAGAATAAAAGAGAAAAGGAAACGCCCATTCATATTCAAATTGGGCATTTTGCATTAGCTTATAAACTGGTCCCCATTGACTCAGTACAGAGACCATTGGTGCACTGAAACAGGGAACCGTAACCAGTTTAGTAAGTAGCATGGATTTATCTCCAAGAGTTATCTCCATTGTTTATTAGCGAACTAACTGTAACCAAAAGGGAAAGTCACATAGTAACATTTTGTATGTTGTTACCATACTGACATTAAATTGTCTCCCCTAAAATTGTGCAACCTGTGATATTGACGATACAGGAGAAATAGTCTTTTTCTTCTATTACTGTGTTAAAACAAGCCTCTGTGATCAATGTAAATATAATTATTACGTGATTTAAAAACTGTGAATAGTATACACAGCTGGACATTCGCTTTGATGCTTTCGTTCCTAAACTCGCCCAAATTCTCATGAAATATTCAATGAAATCTGTCTAAAGTGGTAAAATGTTAGAAATATAATTTGTTAATCATTTAATGCAAATAAAATGTGAATCACGTTATCTTGTCAATTTTTGACGTGTATATCTTAAAAATACATAGCACCAACATTAGCTGAAAAGGGATTTAAGTGACAAACCATTCATTCATATCAAAACTACACTCATTAGGGCTGAGATTGGTCGGTGATCAGAAGGGAAGAATTTTAAGAGTCAGAAGCTTTATTTAACTAATTTCAAGAGTAAAAATGCGTCAGTTTTAAGGGGTCAAATGAATGCCCTGAAGATCGAGATGTTTTAGTAAAATATTTAATATTTTGATTATCATTTGAATGATAAATAAATAGCACTGTGAAGTAAAAGAAAACTAAGCTGATTTTAAGTCATATACACTCTAAGATCTACTAGTATACACGGGTGAAAGTTGAAAATTTAAAAAAAAAAACGGAAATCTTAACCTCGGTGCTGCGGAGACAATAAAAACCAGTAAGTTCCGTACCTGGGAAAAAACCTACATTCCGAAAAATTCTGGAAAGCTTTTAACCATGTCTATAAGATTGTATTTCATACGCAATCTAGATCACAATCCAATAGAATTATAAAATTAATCAAATATAGATCAGAAAAACCAAAATCTATATTTCAATTGAAATTATTTAATAAATCAATAAAAAATATATAACCTATAATAATTCAGTATGTATAACAAAATTTTGAATATCTGAGATTTGAATAAAAAAACAAAATTTTAACAGTTTAGGTTGTAATTTGAATAAAATGTATATTTTCAGTCAAAATAATTACTTTTTATGGCAGAAATAAAACAACAAAAGTACTAGTATATAGCAAAAACTCAAGTTATACAACTATAACACAAAATGTATCCATCAAGAACAATATGGCTAACTATACTACAGTAGAACCTTTCTAATCTGAACTTGCACAGAGAGACAAAAATGCTACGATTAGAGGATTTCTCTGAATACAAAAGTTCTGGATTCCAAATTTTTGTTAGCATTAAATACATAATATAAAATCAAGATCAGCTGATGTTTTAGAGAGGATTCTGGATTGGAAAGGTTTGGATTAGAGAGGTTTGACTGAACTACAAAAAACTTTATGACTTAAAGGAATGTTGCAGTAAATAAATGAATGAGCTTCTTCATACAACACTGATTTTAAATGCAAAATGAACAATTTCATTCTATCCAAAAAATAATGGAAATGAACATATTGATGACACAGTCAAACCTGTGTCTGTAGCCACCTCCGAATAAAGACCTCTCCGTGAATAAAGGCCATTCTATGAAAAACTGTCACTAATTATTTACAACAAACAGACCTCTGAATAAAGACTGTCTCTACATAAAGGCCACATTTTGTTTTTTCAAAGAGTGGCCTTTGTTCACAGGTTTGACTGTACTTGAAGAATAAGAATGATATTGTGACTTACACTACAATGTCTCTGTGATATACTCATCCATCGGATTATTATTACCAATACCTAAAATGGATTTTTGTAGAAATATACACCAACAAGTTACAATAAATGTAACGGTATCCCTCAGTTATCCACAAAACGTGTTAATTTAGACAAACTGACTATTCTAACAATTTTTTATTGAGAGCCAAATGTATAAGTCACATAGGAGTATCACAGCTGTGATGGGAACTGACATACCGGGAGCCAAGCACGAGTCTAAATAATTTTTGGAGATTGGTATTGTTAAACTCTTGATTTGCAATAAGAGATCAATAGATACCAAACTTAAAGGTAATAAATGCAGTTGTAATATAATTTCCCAAAATATTTATATTGTGAATTAAATTAAATCAATACAATATGCTTGCATCATGGTACTGTATATGAACATGTAGATCACAGTTTATTCTTAAGATTTTTAGCTGCAGATTGATCCAGGAACCAGTACAGGAAACCATCTGTGGGACGTACCATAGCAGCTGGGAGTGGGGGATCCTCACCGCCTTCTAGTACCCGCTACAATACAAATAATAATAATTAAACACATCAGAAATGTGGTAAAAAGAAGTCCATTACATTGGTAATTAAACAATGATGACTTTAGATAAATGAGATAATAAGAGCTCCACAGGGTGTCGCCAATTTTCGTCTGTTTTACATCATTCTATTTAATGAGCAATTTCGACCAAAATTCTAACTTAAAAAGGGGCATAACTCCAAAAATATAGCTTTCAGAATAATGCCCATCGTCTTGCAACTGTGCCTTGTCATGATAATCAAGTATTCCATGTGTTGTGTTGATATCTTTAAGTGTTTGAGTAATGTGCTGAATTAAAATTTTTGCATGGCAAAGACAACAAGGCAGCGATCATAATAGCTTGACTTTTTTTTTTTGAAACAGACAAGCAAACAAAATAACTAACAAGCATCTAAAAATGAATTTAAAGCCTTACATTATATGTAAAAATAATACTAAAGAAGAAATAAGATAGAAATTTAAAGAGCTGCAATTGAACATTGTAACAGACATTATACCGGTTATAGAAAAGGACTGAGAAAAAAAATGTAAAAAAATCTTGTGTTCAAACATATGAAATCTGTATATGTAATAAGAGTCTCTAAATAAGGCCTAAATTAAAATATTCTTTGTTGCCACTTTTGACTAACCCATCCAAATCCGTTGGCCTATATAATTTTTTGACTAAAAAATTATGTATTTTTTTATCCTTTCTGTGTTTCAAAATATTTTGTTTGTGCTAATTTATGTATCTTTTCGGGACTTTGTAGTCCCGATCATTTAGGCACTGTTTATATGCGGTATCCATTTATGAGTGTCAGTCGAGTGAGATTATTAAAATTATCGAACCAAACTGTCATTTTAAGATCACTACACACATACCATGAATTGATACATCATGCACTTTTATATGTAAATCTATGATGAAATTTATTTTATCTATTGCTGTATGCAATGATGGGAGGGTATTACTTAACAAGTAATGATCAAGGTTAAAGAGAATAATATTACAATGATACGATCTAATAATTCTTTTAGTTGTCCTTATTTTGCGCCTCATCATTAATATAGGTCATTGCTTGGCCATCTATTTAGACAACTGAATTTTCCAGAAACTTGAGTTTAAAAAGAAAAACATTGAAAAATTAAAATGGACTATTGAAATGTATATTTTTTTGTCTTTTATCACTAGGATTGTAATATTCTAGATTTAAATTAAAATTAGGACGTGGCAAACAAACAATTTTTAAGGGTAGCCTTACAAATTTCAGCATGGAAACATAAGTCAATAAGTGTTTCAGTGTATGTACACAAAACAAGCACTATATATATATACGTCCTTATTTTAATTCAAATTATATATATATATCCAGTGGACCACATACCTGAACCATCTCGGCTTTAGAAGCACCGCAAGATGCAAACACAGCGCACCTACAATTGTTCACAACAGGTAAAGTCATGGTTACTCTACTTGGTGGTGGCTTTGGACTGTCCGTTATGGGTGCTATCACTTTCTCTTCCTCCTAGAAAAATAAACAATAAATATGCTTTCTTTTTTGTCACAGGGGTTTAACATTGCCCCAGTAGCCGGGGTCATTTGGAGACTTTGAACTTTTCCAAAATTTTATTGGATGCATCATTTTCCCAAACTCTGAAAAGTTCTGTTGCAACAATAATGGTATATTCTGTATTACAATTTCTGGCTATTTATAGGATTAATCATCAAGTTCTGATAATCGCAATAAATTGTACGAGTTGAATTATATAGTATCACAATCAATCATACAGTGATTGGATGTAGCATGTGCTTGTGATCACAATATAAATAGTACCAGTTGAAATATGTAACATCGCAATGATTTGTACAGTGATTTTGTTAAAACGCAGGGAAGCTGGTAAATATGATGTCTATGACCAGCGACAACAGAGTTATGCCAACTCATACCTGTAATAGTGGATGACCAGGAAATAATGAACAAGTGTGACCATCCGGTCCCATTCCAAGTATCAAAACATCAAACTTTGGAAAACCAGTCTCAATCTTGAAACACTTCATCATCTTTGCAGCATAATCTTTGGCACACTCTTCAACTGAAAATGAAGACCATACAGTGATTTTTTTTGCAACTTTGGGAAAGGGTCTTGGTCCAGTCCACTTTGGAAGAGTCCAAAATATGCAGAGGGTTAAAATTTTTTCCAGAATATGCCATTAAACAGGAGGAAAAAAACAGCTTAAAAACCATAATTTCTAAAAAACTGTTGTACGTCCAAAGGACTTGATAGGAAAATTATAATATTCAGCATTTAATATATACCTGATAAATCTGGATTTATAGGAAATATATTTTCAGGAGCTATTCCAACTTTATCAGCAAGTCCTTGCTTGTATGGAGTATATGTACAATCAGCACTGTCATACGGTACAAAGCGTTCATCACAGAAAAAAATGCGCCATTTCGACCAATCTGTTTTCAAAGAAGGTAATCCATTGCAAAGGAACTTTATAACACTCCCACCTAATATAAAGAAACAGTATAAAGTCACATAAGACATAACACACAAAAAAGCAAATAATAGGATTACAAACATCCAAGAACCAAGGTTGTAATATGTCTCAAGGCACTAACAAAATATGTTACAGTTGATATTTAAGCACTTTAATGAGCAATTTAAAATAATTAGATGAATAATAAATAGCATAAGTTATGTCCTATTAAGTACTGATAAGCTTGCATAATCCCCATTCATTAATCATTTATTGTGAATCATACATTGGAACCATAGAACTTTGTTAGTTTCCTGAAAAGATCTACAGCCCTGTCCTACTCTGAACATTTGTGATGTGTAATGCGTTAATGTGCTTCAGAGTTTACATGTAATACATGTATATAATTAATATTCATCTTTTTGTAATCATGATGTGCACAATGTTGAAAACTGCATATAAGTATATAAAACCTGAACTTTTTGTGCTGACATCTTCATCTTTATTTAATTATTTCATTATTGATGAATGTGCTCTTAGTTAAAAACTGCTTATAAAAAGCTAACAACAACAAGTTACGAGGTACTAACTATTCTGTGGTGAGACATTATTACATTGTGGCAAGTTTTTATTTAAGTGTGGTGAGTCATTACTAATTCATTATCAACATGTCTCCTTTAGTTTCCATCTGATACACAAAATCATGCAATTGTTTTTCTTTAAATGTGTACTTTTTGCCATAATTTTTCACAATAGAGCTGTCGGTAGGTAGGTATTTTATTATTTTACTTATTCTTTTACATATATCGGCAACACTGCATGGGAATGTGTGCCGTAATATTAATGAGTTTTGAAAATTAAAATAGCACTACGATTTGGACGCTGTAAAAACTTAACAAAATATTGGGTTGGATGGGTAACTGGAAACAAAACCATTTTTAGGCCTTACTGAAAGCAAACAAACACTCAAGAAATTGTGCACTTGATAAATATTTTGTGATTTTCTGGTACATTAGTGCCGTAATAAAATCGCACAAAAGAAATCTATCTCTGGATACTGCCAACTCCTCTTTCGAGTTTTACAGGCAGGAATCATATCATTTGTCATATTTGTTGCTTAATGTCTTGTTTTACAAGGCCATTGTAAATGATCTGAAACGTTGACAGAGGGAAATCGAACGACAACTCTGGATAAACACTGCATAAAATCTTCATTTCGCAGTGGAAATCTCCATTTCGCCCATATTCCATCCGGGGGGGGCGAATCTCATTACAAATATTTTGGAACTGCAACACAATTTCGCAATGGCAGTATTTCATTTCACCTGATAGTCCAATAAAAAATGTTCCTCTTTTTTCAATAGCTTCGTTAGCACGTTCAATGACAAAACTGCACAGTGCATCAGCCACAAGCGTATCAGTATCTTTAATTACGATAGTGGGCGCAGCCATCTTGGAGATGCTAAATTTCATTACAACCGTTCTTATACCGGATAATGTATTACGGAACATTACGGAATGGTTTCCAAAAAAATCCAGTGTTTTTGTACTTTGAAACATGTGATGCATGGATTAATGTATTTTAAATAGTTAACTGCCTTTCTGCACTTTAAAAACTTGAATACTGTAGAAGGATCAAAGTAACATACATTTTTGTATTAATATTGGGTTAATTTTGGTAGTCTCCAAACTGGTCCCTGTTGACTCTGACTGAGCCCAATAAATGTAGACACATTGCACAGACAATATAGAAATAGAGAAAATGCAGACAACAAAGAAATAGAAGGATACTAATATAGAAGGTGATATGCAGTTGTTATAGGCAAATGAATAATAAAGACATTAGTTTTGTTACGAGTTTTTTTTTTTCATAGAGAATAAATTCAGGCCTTTTTATGCCATTTTTAGGAGCAGTTCTCAGCCCCATTCCCAGAGTAAAAATGTGCATATTTTTTCCCATTGAAATAGAAAATATTCCCCATGATAAAAAAAACCGGAAAATGTTCTGTCATCATATCTGTATATATGATATATATAAAGATATTTTTACCATTCCCCAATTTGGTGCTTAACGTTGCAAATTTCCACTATCAAAGGGACCCGTTACCTGTTTCCCAAACCTTAGAAAAGGGCTGAAATTATTCTCATGATAAAAATAAATAATCAAAATATGATATAAGGTGATAGAAAACGTTTAAAGTTCAATTCAATTCTTTCTTATGAACAAAATTGTAATATCATTTATTTGTTTTATTTGGTTAATAAAAAAGTTGTTATGGAATAATTCTTACGAACAAAAATAAAATATGTAAAAAATCAAACCATTATTTGTTTGTTAAAAAACGATATTTTACGAAAGTATTCGTAAGTTGTTTTAAATCAGAATATGTTTTATTTGTTTCATAAAACTGTGAAATTTTTTTCTTAAGTATAATTTCATAATCTTTCACATAATTTTCATCAAAATTTTTACAGATGAATGGTATTTCGATACTTCATTTTTCATTTTTTTATTTATTGGCATAATAATAATAATTTCATAATCTATTATTTTCTTTGTTAAACAAATGGATGATATTCACTATGAAACAAAAACAATATTTTTATATATATTTCATAATAATAATTTCATAATTTATCAAATTTTTTATCAAAATCAAACAAATAAATGATATTTTATTTTTTAAAATTTTTTGGTTGTTAAAAATAGATTTCAGGCTATCAGAGCCCCACTGAATACTAAACAGAATCACAGTTAACTGGTTCCACACTGGAATAACAACTCTACCAGCCTTTAATGGACTGTGACCTGACCAATGAACTTATCCCAGTGGGTGAGAGTTTGACTTAGGTGTCTACAGTCACAAGATCCTGGCCAGATTTGGCTGCACCATCTGCCACCTCGTTTCCTTCCACACCTATATAAGCTGGGCACATGAGCTGTATATGAGCTGAGAAGGATTTCAAAGAATATTAGGCATGGATGCTATCACCATTAATGTCATGAGACTTCATACATACTCTTTGAGAAAGCAATTCAAGTCAAACCTGTGAACAAAGGCTACTCTGGGAGACAAAATGTGGCCTTTATGTCAATAGGAGGCCTTTATTCAGAGGCCAGTTTGTTCAAAATAATCAGTGACAATTTTTCAAAGAATGGTCTATATTCACAGGATAGTCTTTATTCAGAGGTGGCTACAAGTACAGGTTTGACTTAGATTAAGTATGGAGAGATTTATGAGACAAAAGGGTGTTATGATGCAGTCAGGTAAAATAAAAATGTGATGAAAGTATGTTTGCATTTTCCATAACGGACGTAACAAGTGCTGCTATAAGGGTGATTAATGATCAAAATATTGCCTTATGAGGCAAATCAAAAGATCATATCAAATACATACTAATTTTGTTGCTCATGCTACAGGTAAAATACTGTAACTGTACATGTCTATATATATGTGTGTGTTTACAGTAGTTTGTATGCTCATAAGCCCAATTTATAGCACTGTTGGTAAAGCAGCTAACAAGCTCAAGCCCTGCATCAAGAACTTTATTTTCTGCCTTTGATTATATTGGTGTCGTGTGTGGCTAGCCTTGGAATCCTAAAGCTAGGGTGAAGCCATGGCTGGGTTAGTTTATAGAACCCATGGTTGTTGCTGAATTAAAGGAAGGAGGTAGTAACAGGCTGTATATATATGTGTGTGTAGTTACAGTAGTTTGTATGCCCATCAGTCATATTAGCTCAATTAGTTAGTAGAGCAGATGACTTGCAAGCAGAAGGCCTTGGGTTTGAGTCCCTAATCAGGAACTTTATTTTCTGCCACTGTATCATATGCCAAAAGCAAGTCATTGTATAATGCACATACAGTAAATTCCTGCTATAACGACCACCTTTCGTTCTTAAGCAAATTGGTCTTAATAGCGGGGTGGTCTTATTAGTGGAACAAGGTGTCCGAGCCTTGGTATTTTGTAAGTCATATATGACCTACATGCACATTATGTTTTTTTTGCGTGTGAACATCTCAATGCTCCCCCGTTCACAGAGGATAGACAGGGCGATACCAGCTGGGCCATCCCGGGACATCCACCTACGGGAGGACCAGGATTTGGAAATTGTGGTGGCTGACAAAGGCAACAAGGAGCTCAAAGATTTAGAAATCTCGGGACTCACTGCCCAAATAGACGAGGTCCTGAGTACAGAGGGAGGATGTGGTGAGATCGAAACTGGTGTGTCTGAAATGGAAACTACACCAGCCCCCCAACCTGAACTCTAAAGAGGCAGCACCCAAGGAAACCTCACCTGAGGCTAGACCTGAAGATGTTCAGAAGGGATGGAAACAGACCACTCACAGATGATCCCCCAGAAGGAAATCCCCTGTGAAAAGACTGAAGGTGGTTGTGTCCCCTAGGAGACAATGTCATAGGTCTCCTACCAAGCGACAGACCACTAAAGCCCTTCGCTCAACAAAAGAGCCAGGTGAGTCTAGAGGGGCAAGCGTCAGGAACTCACGAAAGGAGTCAAGACGTTACCCTGATACAGCTAGTGGTCATAACTATACCAGAAGGCCAGACTACAGATCTCAGCCAAAGAAGAGGGACAATCCCATGGGGTCTCCCATTTTCAATTATTGAAACAGTACATAAAAATTTTATGAAATTATATTTTAGATTCCACGACAAGTAAGATTTTTCAAAGGTGGTATGACCGCCAGACAACACAACTAAGCACTTCTGGACCATATAGTGGAATACAAACTAGATATCGCTGTGATTTGTACTGGAGTGAACCATAGGGGGCCAGACCCTTGAAGGGATGGTGTATAAAATATATCCTCCAAGATACTGTCGCTGGCTGCCTTTATTTAGTTACCACTTTTTCTTTGTATTTTTGACAGCCTAGTACATGTACATGTACTTACATTTGTTGCAATTTCTACACATGTAGGACTCCCAACATCAACCGTGACTGCACATTGTACGTTTACCCATACTCGTGATGTTTAAATAAGGAGATAATTAAATACCCGGCCATAATAATACAACAAACAGGTACGATGTCACATATGAATGATAATTGCTTGTCTGATAACCCTGAAAAGGATTACATGGAATGACGCCTGTTTTGAAGTGACCGTATGATAGACAACCTTACACCTTAGGCTTATATTGCGTTAATTGTTGCAAATGGAGCAATTAATCAAACGGGAAATGTATAAGTACAGGTCTACCATCAAGCGAGAGAAAAAATGTCACAAAAGTGCAAAAATAAATGAAGAGGGCGTATTTATATAACACAGCGTTTGTAGCATTTTCAGTGTACGGCCGTGCGATTTCATACAGTGAGTTTCTAATTAAAACACAATGGTGGGGTACTTCTATTATACATCAACCGCGTTTTTATTCGGAATTTTGTCATGCGTTCATGGATCTTGTTTTACTGGGAAGTTAATGGCGGAAATGACAGGTAAATATAATCAATGAAATTTATAAATAAACTAGCACTACGTTCTCGAACTTCACCATAGTCTGTGTGATATTTCACTTTTGAGTCAATTTGTTTCCGGTTAAGTTTTTCTACGACTGACTAAGCATTCCAGTTAAGAAGAGTTTCTTATATAGAAGGACGTTGGTTGTTAAAAAGAGTTTCTTATATAGAAGGATGTTGGTTGTTAAAAAGAGTTTCGTAAGTAGGGAATGTTGGTTGTTAAAAAGAGTTTCGTAAATAGAATGATGTTGGTTGTTAAAAAGAGTTTCGTAAATAGAAGGATGTTGGTTGTTAAAAAGAGTTTCGTAAATAGAATGATGTTGGTTGTTAAAAAGAGTTTCGTAAATAGAATGATGTTGGTTGTTAAAAAGAGTTTCGTAAATAGAAGGATGTTGGTTGTTAAAAAGAGTTTCGTAAATAGAAGGATGTTGGTTGTTAAAAAGAGTTTCGTATATAGAAGGATGTTGGTTGTTAAAAAGAGTTTCGTAAATAGAAGGATGTTGGTTGTTAAAAAGAGTTTCGTAAATAGAAGGATGTTGGTTGTTAAAAAGAGTTTCGTATATAGAAGGAGATTGATAGTTATATTTTGTTTTAAATGTATACAAAGATTACATATATCGCAGAAAAAACAGCATATTTGTCGACATGATTAACTGAGAAATAGTAATTTAAGGCAAATAGTATATATGAATAAATAGAATATCTTCACATTTACACAGTCTTATATTTTTAAGGGCCTAAGCTTAATGTATATTCCCGATTTCTAACAAAGACGGCAATAATTACGTACAATGTATGTAGTAGAGTTATGCCTAAAGTACGAAAGCAGTGTGTGTGTCATGTAATCTTGAAATAACCTTTACTAAGTCCTAGTTAAAATTAATCTTTAGTCCGATTTTATAAAACTTGAAATCTCCAAGCTGAAATCTCAAATATTGTCTTTTCATGTCTCGTCAAGATATAACAATGATAATACCAATAAAAAATATTCTGTCTGCATAATTAATGTAAATTTCTATTAAAAAAATGAAATACTACCCTAAAACCTTGATAATGAGACCACATGCGGGACCCGTTAAATCGGTCGTAATAACGAGGTAGTCTCAATGCCATGTTGAATTATCGGGGAGTTATTGAAAGCCGGTCCGAAAATAGGTGGTCGTTATAAGAAGATGGTCGTAATATTGAGGTGGTTGCTATGTAAGTTTCTTCAAACTTCATTTACTACATGCTTTAAAATAGTGTTTTTTTTTATATTTGATTTCAAACATTTCAGTGTCCAAACGCTTGCGTTATTATTGCGAATACAAACAAGACAATCACGTGACTAGACTACTTCCCGGCTCTCGTATGGTCCTGTCTGATGATTGCATAGACTGTAAATGTACCATGGGTGGATTACAATGTTGTGGGTAAGTTATATTAGAACATTGATATACAAAAAAATGCACACGAACAATTGACCTACTTTATAATATGCTTTATCTACAAGAATTTCCAAACGTCCACCCGATAAAAAACCGATCATAGGAAGAAACCAAGTAAGTGGATACATTCTTGCATAACCCACAATAGATCTACGCAAAGAAACCGATCATTCAAAAAATGTCGGATCGAGTATACGCTCGTATTAAAAGTCCAACATGCAATCTGCCAAGCTTGTTCAATGATTTTCTTCCAGCGCTTTAAGATACAAGGTGGACGTTTCTTAATTCAGCTCAGTGTAATTTATAAACTTGACAATGGCAGTTTCTTCACACGTAAAGCCACTATGGTTATGACCTTTGAGTACATTACATGTTATGTTTTTTTTCTGTTTCCGTTACGTTGGTTTTCAAACCTTGACAATTTATTATAGTATTATGAAGTAAATTTTCTTTAAAGGTAGAAGTTTTATGAGATATTCTCGAGTTTATCAAAAATGTCAACACTAGACATGAACTTGGTGGTTGAATTATGGTTACCTAGGTGACGCATTACCATACCGAATAAACAAAAAAAAACATGACTTACGTATGTGCTTTATGAAGGGTGAATGAAACAGCCTCGGGGTAAAATTTGCTTATGTCTGAGTTTGTGAATTTAACACAAGTCTGACTGCTTAGTTATTAGTGGTAATCTGTAAATTTGACACCATAACCTACTGGCTATTAAGCTTAGAGTTGAAAGGTCACATTGCGAATACCATACAGGTTTTTTGGGGTGATACTTATATTTATAAGTTTAATTGTTATTATTCAACTACATCTTTATATGAACTGCTATACTGGCAATGTACTTTGTTCAAGTTTCCTAAAAAAATCTGTTAAGTTCCATTCTTTGCAGTACGGTATTGCTCTTCTCTTCGTTGAGCTATTGTGCTCTTTTCTGCTCAGTCCTGCTCTTCTCTCCTCTGTTCCTCTCTTTTCTCTGCTCTGTTTTGTTCTGTTCAGTTCAGCTCTGTCAATACTTTTTTTTTATTTTCAAACAGTAATAAAAGTACTGACACGCAAGCGCTGAACATTAGCAAATTCTCTTCGGTCACAAGAATAACATGGGTTGCGTCATTAATTTGTGCTTGAATGATGCATTATTTGTTTTTTCCTGTTCAGAAAAATAAACTGATGTTTAATATCGACATTACAAAATCACATACAGTATCTCTGATGGGTCAGAACGATCTGAGATTGGAACATATAATGCTCGGGGGTATTAAAGTAAGGGGACATATATATAGTCGTATCAAGAATAGGTATAGTTCGAAAATACTAAATTTGTGTTTAACATTCAGAATTGGGCACGCAAGTGGAGTGATCGGGCATCCAGAAGATTGTAAGATTCTACTCGATGGATGTCAACCACTTCTGGTCAAGGTCAATAATGAATCACTGGATTGCTTCACGGGATCTGTACTAAACTTCACGGCTTCAAATGTTCCTCATCCCGATAATGCGTACACGTGAGTTACTTTTAAATACTGTCCATGTCGCGGAATACATAACTTTCCAGGGTACTCAATCAAAATTAATGAACCGGATCACTGAACGCTAAGCATTTTTATTAGCCATAAATTGAAAAGCGTGATATTACCTTTGCTGATTTTGTTATAGTCTCCACATCAGTTTTGAGCACGTACACATGTGCATTTTGTCTTGTTTGTAAGCACGGTCCGTATGTGTGCAAGCTTAACAGACAACGCATCGTTTTTATGTCTTCTTAGACGTACTCGAATTGCAACACTTACATTCACTAAACATTGACTACTGAAATTGATCTATGCCTAACACGTTATAAGTATCATTTATTTGGATAGGTTGAGAAACATCTAGTTTTGACATTGTTTTGTAGAACTGAGCAAATAGCAATGACGAAAGAAAAGAAAGTGACGTCATCATGGGATATGTCATCGAACGATCAAACATGGACACCATTGAAAGATGAGATGTTTACCATGACGTTAATGGATATTTTACAGAATCCGGTTAAAACAAATCCCGCCAGTAAAACGAACGTTAATGGTATGCCACCTTCACCGGAAATAAAGACGACCACGAGAGACGCTGTCTCCCAACTTCCGGTAGTACGAGGAGGGAGTCAAACGTCAAATCATGCCGGAGAATTTGATCTGTTTTGGCCACATGACTTTTTCCTTCCTTGGTATTTGTTGTAATTACTATAGTAGCTATTGTTTTTACGTAATCAGCCCCATTTATTACAAGAATTTTTATGCTAAATAATAATTTCAGAGTAACATATTAGTGTAAGCCAAAAGAAAATAGTTCCGCTTTGGGTCTCCCGATTGTCCCTTTCTGTTTACAGCCGACCCTAGACTTTTTTGCTTTTTGCCTTTTAAAAATCGTTCCTTTTCTTTATTCTTTTCGCGAAATTGAATGGATAACAATGATGGCAGTTCCTTTGTTTCAGGCTAACAAAATTGTAACTCCGCTTCCTCATCTGTATAAATATTGACTACTTATTTTAGGAGTCACGTGACTAAGAAGTACGTCATCTATCAAATGTGTATGTGTGATACGTCGTTCTGCAATTTTAAGCATGCAAATGTTATAAACCTATACAAAAAAGAATGTCTGACCTACAGGCCTTCATTTGTTAGGCCAGAGACCGGAAACGGAACTATTTTTTTTTTGCCTAACATATATTACAGAATATAAACCCCACATACTAATAGATATTGTTTTGTTGTTACTGTTTATGAGGTTAGTCTGATACAATGCCACATAAATAAACTAAACAAGAACTCAAATGAGTCTTCGTCTAGTGTTGCCTCCATTATCCATTAGGTAGCTACTAAATCGGAGCCACTCGAACAACGTGTTGAAATGTACACGTATATTCTACACCACACGAGATACAAGTAAGAAAGTGATGTTCACAAAATGAATTACATTTTTTATTTTAAGAATCAAAATTAAAAATAACATAAAAGTACAAGAATACGAAATAATGAAATTTTGTTCAACGCAATAAATTGACCAAATGACCAAATGTTTCCTTATATTATCAGGTACTGTTTTCGTCCATACAGTCAAACAAATTTGCTCTGGGATACAGAACACGAGTCCTGTGCTCTATTCAATGAGCTAACCAGGTTGGTTGGGCCAGAATGACTAAAATCCACTTGAACTAAAGTACAGTAAAACCTCGATGATGATACCAGCTTCGGGACCAGAAAAAAACGGTCGTCATTATGAGGTGGTCTCATTATCAGGTTGAAGTATAGGGGAGTTATAGAAAGCTGGTTCGAAAATAAGTGGTCGCTATGTGAGGTTTTACTGTAATGATAATATTGAAATCTTCTACAATAGACAATATACATGCGCATAATACATACTACACATAGTATGCAAAACAAAATACTAATTTATATCCAAACATGCCATTAAACATTCCGTATTATCAAATACACGTAACACTATAAGGTACATCTAAGAATTTGAACTCCTCAACTGTCTCCTATTACTACAAACATGCTCATACCTCATTCATAATCCTGAAGACAAACAGCAGTATGTATGCTTAATTGCATCAAATTAGCTTTGTCATAGCATCATGCATTTAAAACCATTTACTGTGTGCTTAAGACAATTGATATACTTTCACAATGCTATCATAATTA
Source organism: Lutraria rhynchaena (assembly GCA_008271625.1). NCBI lineage: Eukaryota > Metazoa > Mollusca > Bivalvia > Venerida > Mactridae > Lutraria > Lutraria rhynchaena. The sequence continues at coordinate 8,272,412 of VIBL01000001.1, read as the reverse complement.
GTCACAAACATTCTCTTCAATGTATGATGAAAACAAAGCGAGCGAGGATTGTACAAGCAATCGTCTCTTTCAACAACCGTCCCGCGTTTTTGTCCATCTTCACTAAATTGGAAGACTTTGTTAGATCTAAAACCGGCTACCAATACATTTCCGTATCCATCAACACATACACTATCAGGCCTTTCATCCTGAATACCTACTGTGAGAATATGATCACAGTTAGCATCAAAGCAAACAAGTCCATTAGAGTCATCTGTAACAAATATCATGTCTTCATTGTCCTCAATGGCAATATGATTACTCATCTGGAACAATGGCTGGCCATGTTTATCATTTGTAATGGTCCGAAGTAAATTACCAGTCATATTGTAAATATATAATGATTTTTCTTCATCAGTGATGTACAACGTGTCGTCTTTGTAAGCGATACAACAACATCTGTGATTCATTGCCAGCTGCTGAGTTAACGCCATTTTGTCCTTAATTGAGACATACTGAACCACTTTATTACAGGCCACAGCAACTTCCTGTTTCCCTACTTTGCACACACAGTTTGGATTGCCAGGTAATACACAGGAATCCACGACGGATAATGATGAGATGTCAACACGTTTGAGTTTGTTGTTAAAATGGTCGATAAAAAGAACTGTATTATCCACAACACACGAGCCAACGATACAACAATCATAGGAATCATCTTGAAGTTCAATACTAAATTCATAGGTCTGATCAACTCTATACAAGCCATGCTTTCTCGGTATAACTGATGGTTTTCCTAGAGACGTTAACTCTTCGATGTTTTTCATCAGTTGTGCTTCTGGAGTAAAAGATATTTCAATGGGGCAAAATTTTCCTGCCTCCCACTCTTTCTCTTCTATAGACTTTATTTTCTGTCGCGCAAACTTCGTACTAACAAACAGTTGGGCATGGTTTCCTTCACATTGTGTCATAAGATCATCCAGCTTCTTCAACTCGTCAATTAGATTGTCCAATGCAGATATGTTTTTAAGCGCCTCTGACTCAATCTTATTATATTCCCGCTCTATTTCTTGAATTGATTCGTTCTCTAAACGATCTAGGTGCGCTTCTATGAGCGATCTGACGTCCTTGACGGCTTGTACAGCTTTCGATCTAGAATTTCGAAACCGCTGAAGAGATTTGTCGGCGTATTTGCATCTAAATTTAAGAATTTCCAACATGCCCCCTAAGTCTGTTTTAGCTCCGTCTGCGTCTGGCTTGTTAAAAAGTTCGTTAATTTCATCTGGGACCGAATGAATTTTAACGCATGGCCTGAAATATCAATTAACTGTGCGCATGATAGTAAAGTAATAATGAAAGACCTGGAAAGATTTCAAATAATTTATTCCTCGAATGTTTACTTCTCAGATATTTTTTACCATGCGAACCGTAACATATACATATATACATGTATGTATATATCATAATTATGTTGATGGTACCCGAGACTATTATAACGGTCTTAGATGGTACTTAGACTAAAGGTTGAACCAATCATATCTAGTTTCGTTTTTAATTCTAATAAATCTAGAACATACACATTTACACCATCAAAGTATAATTTAAACACTTCTACTCACTTGTGATCTATAGCAACACATACATAACAGCCAACTGTGTCATGATCCTCACAGTACATATCAACAATTTTTCCCATGTGTGATCGGCATTTTTCTGTTGGAAACGCCGGTAAAAGAGGTGTACTCTGATCTCCAGATGACCTTGACGATGTGTTGTCTATCAATGTATGCCGCTTCAAAGTTGATAACTTATGTGCTGAAACACAATCAATACAGCAATATCCCTGACAATCTACACAATATTTTACAGCCTCTTTGATTTGATTTTCTTCGGCACAAGATGTACAAATATAGTCAAAAGTCTCGTCCGACATTTTCTGTTTACTCCCACCAGACGCCATTTTGAACATGTATATGTCTTATAACCTATATTTGTGAAGCGCGCGTATATGTATATATTTTTATAGATAAAACTTCACCGATAATCGTAGAATGTATTGTTAAGTTTATTTAAACATAACTTCCGCGCATGCGTAACTACATACACTGTATAATTATTTTTGTATTCAAACCAATATAGAACAAGTTTATAATATTCATGCACCGTCACCGAAGTCGTTAAAAACTAAGCATCAATATCGGATTTCGTAGTATTTTCTCGTTCATTTACTTTTGAATAACCAGTAAAAAGTAATTAATCAATACAAGCATGTAACGCAAATTAACATGAAAAATGGTACGGTGTTGCATTTGGAAAACGAAAGTAAACGATAAATGCATACATATCAGCCACTTATGGTTCACATAATAGCACTTTTTGAAATCGTGTAATTTTGTCGTTTGACAGCATGGTTTTAAAATACATATTTGTTCCTTGCCAAAACAAATGGCTCACAGGCAAATTACAAACTGTCCGATGTGTTACATTTTACCTGGGACCAATATACGCACGTGTGGTATTGTGGTCCTAGGTTTTACAATTCATAAACCAATTTATTCCCTCCAGTCTCTTACATAGAATTACTGCTCCCTACTCTCACATGAAGTGAGCCATTACCGAATACGAAAGAGTTCGACGTTGTAGTCCCACCAATTTGCGGCGGGAATCGTTTCGTCGGCCCTGAAAATGATCTAATTCGAAGTACAAGCCTTGTAGAAATTTAAAAAATATAGTAGAACAAAAAAAAGACAGGAGTAACAGACATATCATGGTAAAAAGTGCTCAGAAAAAAATGCCATACTATAGAAAAATCCAAAACCTCATTCAATTGATCTACACAGTATAGACCATTTCGATTGCAATCTTACTACCATAGGGTCGGTCAGTTGGTCTGTTAGGCACAACGGAACGTAACTTATTCCGGATACCGATTTTTAACCAATCCTACGCGATTTCACGTGGGAAAAACAACGCCGTGATTATCGCGTAGAATTAGTCATGTCAAGTGCCGGAGACTGGTGCCTCATTGAAAGTGATCCTGGGGTGTTCACTGAATTGATACGAGGATTTGGTGAGTTTCTATAGTCGAGTTACCATCACCTAATCAAATAGATCAAATATTTATATTGCCGAACTTGATATAAAATTGGATTGTACCAGTATCCGGATAGATATGATTATGCTTAGCTCATTAGCTGTTTAGATGAACATATGTTTATCATGTTTTTGTAATGGATTATCATATTTCACTGAATTTCCAAATGATCTGTTCAACTTTATCATTGACAAGTAGTTATGTAGGTGAATCAGACAAAATCTGTTGTTGAATAGTCCGAATACCCATTGTTCATGAATTTGTCAATTCATGTTGGCCAATAACTGTTTATAGCCAATGTTTTATTTGCTTTTATGTTTAATATGCAGACTGACTGCATATAAAATTGTGTATCTTGTTGATCAAAGAAATATGAAATATATCAGTGTTTTTCTTGGGTCATTTTGACAACTAATATTCATTCATGTTCCCAATAGCAAAAACTATATTTTTTCCCAATTGCAAGGCGAAAATTCCCAAATTCAATGAGAAAAAAAAACGAAAAGAATGATTTACAGCACATATCATGTTTATTGAATTCCTTTACCATTCAAATAACAAAATTATAATAACAATAACTGAAACATATGCATGTTGCCTAGCATTGTTTACATTATGTCAAACATAACTGTCAAACATTTTTAGCGGTGTTAGTCCAGTTATTTTTTACACAGTCATATGAAACAAATCCAAATTAATACTTACATATATTTTTTGCATTCATAGGTCTGCTAAAAACATGTTGTCCATTTGAATATGGTATCTTAGTGTAGGAAAATACTTAATATTAGTTGAAAGTTAAATATAGTACCATGTGACCTCATATCTTGCATTTAATTGGAAGATTCGCCGTAATATGTTCGCACAATAAAAATCAATATGGCTGTCAGTGTGTCAAAAAATATTAGCAATTGATATATGATTTCATTTGTTTATGTATGAATATAAAGTATGTTTATAACTTTATATATATAACTTGTACTCAGGCTAAGGATTATTGATTCTGATATTGTTCGACTTTTCTGTATGGTGTAAGCATGCCCTAAATTATCAAGTGCCAGCAAGAGTAATTGTCTGAAGTATTCCATTTGTTTGTTTTGTGGAAAAATATGAAGGTATGCTACTTGATAGAAATTTTCAAGCGAGTCAGTTCAAAAACAACTTCATTGCCCACCTGCTGATCTGTATGAAAATGTTCGATTCAATATACCTATCAAACCTAAAAAACTGGTATTTCATAAATATCAAACACCAGTACGGAGCTCTAACTATTGTAGGTGTTACAGTTAAGATGAAGTGCAGTTTTAGTTGCTACAAACTACTGTTCATCTAGCCTTATACTAGTTACAACAGGAATATGTTCTAGTTATTCCGTTTGTGTTTGTTCCTTAATCTCTGATCATTTAAATTTGGGTCTGTTCCCTTGGTCCCATATTTATGTTTTTTTTACTGTTTTTGTTTGTTTTTATGTGACTTATTGTCACTGGGTTTTAACGCCATTTTTCAACAATTTTTCAGTTACATTCGGTGACCGGTTCACCTAACCAGTTTTCCTGGACTGGATTCTAACCAGTACTAACTTAGTGTTCCACAAGAAGGTGGCAATTTCTCCTTATGTTGTTTTAATTAGTAAACTGATTACTATTGATTTAAATTTTTCATTACAGGTTGTGAAGGAGTTCAAGTTGAGGAAATATGGAGTTTAGATGAAGATACTTTGAAGAATCTCAAGTTATTATACTTCCTATTTGTGTATAAATTACAGAATCCATTACTGGAATGCATGTATTCATAATCATATTGAATCCCGGTTGCGGCAGGTCATACCCTTCTATGAAAATTTGACAAAAATGTCGATTTTCCTCCATATGTGGAGAAGTTGCCAGCTCCTTGTGGAAGGGTAAGTTAGTACTGGTTAGTACACAGTCCAGGAAAACTGGTTAGGTGAACTGGTTGCCGTATATAACTTAAAAATTGTTGAAAAACAGCATTAAACCCCAGTGACAATAAGTCACATTAAAACAATCATAATCATATGTATTATGATTATCAAATAATTGATCATTTTAATCTTGTGTCTGTTTTTTTAAGAAGGTGTTGTTCATTAATGCACAAATGTCATACTCATAGTAAGTTAGTCTGCTTAACTGACTCAGTGTGTAGTGAACAAACCAGATAACACATACTATGTTTCTGACGTGAACTTGTACTTGATTAAGGCAGCTATTGGGTTAAATCAGTTACAGGGCTTTTTTTCCTTCTATAGCAAGTGCCGTTTATAGGCGTCTTCCCCTCAGGAAAAATCCTTTAATTCATGCAGATTGCCCCTAAAATTCAGTTTGCATCAAGTTTTTTCTTCCCCTTTTGCAAAAATACTGTGTTATATTTTCTCCAAATTTAAGAAAGGCCCCTTCCCCCACCTGTGAAAAAAAGCCCTGAGTTACTTAGAAGGGAAAAATGTTAAAACCTGTCAGTACATCTCAGTTAGGTCAATTTATCCACCAGTTTGATTGAAATTGTGTAGTAAAATATTTCAAAATCATGTCTACTATTTATTTATACAGTGTTTTCCCTGTATACGTAAGCCAAGTATTGATATCGTGGACAGTATTCATCTTGTATTTATTCATGTATTAGCAATACTTGAAATCTCAGTGATAGTCAAACTTTGCTACTTTGATTAAAACAGGGGTAAATACTGCCTTGCAATTTTGACCCTCTCCCATAAAGAATACTTATTTCAATATTTGCTGGACCTGTATTCCGTTTACGTAGATGTTATTCTCTGCATGTGCTTGATAATTAATATTTCGTAATTTCCGTGAACTCTTTCTTGCAGACCTGTGCATGGGTTAATATTTCTGTTTAAATGGGTTCCTGACACAGAGCCCGATGGTTCAGTGGTACAAGATAATCGTCTTGAAAAAATATTCTTTGCCAAACAAGTAAGTAAATTTATGTAACATCTTAATCAACCAGTCATATTATAATACTTATGTAGCAACATTTGCTTCTGAAATTTTGATATTTGATGTACTAGACCATTGCCCATGGCTTAGAAAAACCTTGCAGTCAATACTTATTGCTTTCCGTGATATTTTTTGAATGTATAAAAGCATTTGTGATTTTGATTCATTTATTTTGTCTTTAGTGGGCACATCTTCTGATGCATTGAATCAATATACTATATTATGTTTCTTATAACCATATAATTTGTTGATTGTGAGTTTTTCTATCTGCCATATATTTTCTTATAGATGCCCTAGGGAATAACAATACATTAATTAAATGTGACTGATTTACCTGTTTGAATGTAAATTGAGGGATAACTGAAGTATCTATGGTTAGATACACTATTTTTACCAGTGCACACATTAAGAAAGAGAGAGTGGCATTTATGAGGGGAATGTTTGTAATTTATAAATAAACACACACACATCATGTCTTGTAGCTGACTGATTCACCTTCTGTTTTTATTAACAGGTTATCAATAACGCATGTGCCACACAAGCCATTCTCAGTATATTGTTGAACTGTAATCATGCGGATCTAAAACTGGGAGAATCACTGTCATCATTTAAAGAATTCTCACAGAATTTTGATCCTGCTGTAAGTATACAAACAACCTGGAAATGACTGGAATTCTCTGAACATTGCCTAAACTTACCACAATCATGTTTAATCAGTGATATCAAAGTGAACTTTTCTAAATCTAATTATAAATATTATTTACATTACTCATTATTCTTTGTCATACCAGTAATCAGCTTACAAGAGGTAAATTAAAAAGAACATTTTTGTCAAATTTTCATAGAAAGGTATGACCTGTCATAACTAAGATATGAACCCAGACTGCAAGTATTGCCACTCTATAAGAGTACAATTATTGCATTTAGGGTTAATTAGAATAACTGCATTAAAAAGTGCAAAAATTGTTCGTTTTTTTTTTCGTGCACAAAACTGTTGTTTTTTAAAAGATCTTTCGCTATTTTGATTAAATTCCTCCATTTTCGTGTCTGTTTTATCTATTTTGTTCTTCTATTTCTTTTATTTTGTAAGTAAATGAACTATCTTTCAGCTAAAAAAAAGTCATGTTGAGGGTTACTTGATCAAATTAACGAGTGCGAGTTGGTTGAAAAAAATTTTCTATTTTTTTTTAAAACATATCTTTTGTGTGAATACAATTTATGACTCATCCTGAAATATTTGTTTGAAATATCCTTTTGAAAACTTAAGGTCAATGCCAAAAAACAAATTTGGTCAATAAATGTAAACACCACTATTTTTTCTGGCCTAAGCGTACCAGTGTGTCCAAGTTGTAATGTTATCTGTTTGACTGGTACCAGTCAAATTTAAAAAACGATGTGATTTATATTGCTTATAAGTAACAGTGTAATAATTTGTATGTAATTGTTTTTCCAGTTACGAGGACTAAGTTTAAGCAATTCAGATGTGATAAAACAAGTACATAATAGTTTTTCAAGGTAAGGGATTTTTACTGTATATTTCTTAATTTTTCCATTTTAGTTTTGTTGAATTATAATGGCATTGTGCTTTAATGGTAAAGCACATGACCCTGCGAATTTGTTAATTCGAATTTCATTTGTACGTAGATTCCATTGTTGAAAAATGGGTTAAACCCAGTGAAAAAAACCTCCCAGTTAAATATGTTAATTGTGTTTTTGTATTTGTATGTGTGCAAAAAGATAATGGATGACTGTCTTGAATTATATATGATTGTTTTGCAAAAATGTTTCAAAAACAATTTCTAATGCAAAGATGTTCTATATAATTTCTGCGTCTTATGCAGGCTTTATTTTATGAACAGTTCTTTATTATTTGTGCGAAGACTACCTGATAATGAAATTTAGGGACATCTGCTCGAGTGGTTATGGTCTCTGACTAGTGATCACTAGTCCCTCATTGCTTTGAGTTCAATTTCCACCTGGGATTAAACCAATTTCACCTGTGAGGAAGCTATCCAGCTAGCTTACAGAAGGTCAGTTGTTTTTCCCAGGTGTACACCTTGGGTCTTCCACTGTTAAAGCTGGAAAAGTTACCAAATGACCTTGGCTGTTGGTACGATGTTAAATCCCAGTAATAATTAGATCACCATAGTGCAGATATTTTTTGTGGTGTTTTACTTGTTTATTTCAGTACGTTGTTTTATATTTCAGACAACAAATGTTTGAATTTGATGAAAAGATGGCAAAGAAAGATGACGATGTATTTCATTTTGTTGGTTATATTCCTATAGATGGAAGATTGTATGAATTAGACGGTCTTAAAGATGGACCTATAGACTTAGGTACATTATTTATGTCTAGTATTGTACAGTATTGTGTCTTCATGGTATTTTACCTCATGTATTTGGTACAGTTAAACAGATCCATTCTCAATCAAAAATAGTGACCATTTCCCAATTTTGGTAAAATTTTCCTAAAAACAAAAGACAAATTTTTGACTGAAATGTTCGAATTTTATGCACTCTATTTTACTCATCTAAAGAGTATAGTTTTTTGTTATTGTATAAAATTGACCCCCCACTTCTGTAATTCATTTTTGCGACCATTCATGAATTCTAAAATGGTTTTTTAAACACAGTTGAATGTCTGACTTTCATTCCTTTATCACAAATATGTGAAATATGATGAAGGAACATACAAACCTGATGTCTGTATTTAATAGTTAAACAAATCCAATCTGATTTTGTCCTGTTTCAGTACTGGTACCTTTGCCAAAATATTAAAATGAATATAACAGGATTTGTGAACCTAGTTAACATGCATGGGGAGATAACTCTTGTCATTCATTACTCATCCTGGACCCATCTTTTAAGCTTTGTCTGTAAGGCATAATTATATTCAGGGCTTGACAAATCCACTTGTCTTCTTATAATTACGTGTTGAAATTGAAGTAAAATTGAAGAAATTGCTGTAGAACGAGTTAGAATTCCTAGCTGGTTTACGAGTAGCTTGAAAAAATTGTTGAGCCCTGCTAATGATGAAAGACTTGCAGGTGTGAATATGTGTGACAAAATGATAATTTGTTATTTGTGTATATTTTTTTTTGTCTTATTTACATCATTCATACATTTTATGTTAATGGTATGATTTTTTTTTAAAAATTGTGTTTTTGAGTTCATTAGCCATGATCGAACTGATTTAATTTTAAGATCTGTCCTAAACTGTATGCAGCCTATTGATAGTAAACAATTAACCACTGCTCGAATACACAATTTTGAGAACGTTCACTAGCCAAAATAGAAATTTAATAGCGAGTAGGTAAGTGCAAAGACTGCGTTAGTAATTAAACTTTCAAAGATGTGTTCACCCACAACAGCTGAGGGTCTATTTTTTGAGGTTCAGATGCCTTGTCCAACATTAAAAAAGAAATATTATTGTTGTTTTTACTGCATTGTGTAGCGACACAAAGTGTGTCTGTTATTAATTATTATTGTTGTTTCTTCATTGTGTATTTATATGTAATTATTTAGGTGGAATTCCTGATGGAAATGACTGGTTAGATTTTGTAAAGCCCGTATTGGAAAAACGAATGCAAAAGTAAGTACATGTGTATTTAAATTATTCATAGGGAGTTTACAATTTCTGTCTGACAGCATTTTTTTTCATTTATTACAAGTCAGTGTGAGTTACAGACACATTGTTACATTACCATTTCACTGGGTTTAACATCATTTTTCAACAATTTTTCAGTTATATGTTGCAGCCGGTTCACCTAACCAGTTTTCCTGGATGTATTCTAACCAGTACTAACTTACCCTTCTACAAGGAGCCAGCAACTTCTCCATATATGAAAGAAAAATCGACATTTTTGTCAAATTTTCATAGAGATATATTACATTTGTGTCTTTTGTTTTACTTCATTACTCATTACTCCGATGTTATAAAACTTGAAATCTCCAAGCTGAAATCTCAAATATTGTCTTTTCATGTCTCGTCAAGATATAACAATGATAATACCAATAAAAATATTCTGTCAGCATAATTAATGTAAATTTCTATTAAAAAGTGAAATACTACCCTAAAACCTTGATAATGAGACCACATGCGGGACCCGTTAAATCGGTCGTAATAACGAGGTAGTCTCAATGTCATGTTGAATTATCGGGGAGTTATTGAAAGCCGGTCCGAAAATAGGTGGTCGTTATAAGGAGATGGTCGTAATATTGAGGTGGTTGCTATGTAAGTTTCTTCAAACTTCATTTACTACATGCTTTAAAATAGTGTTTTTTTTATTTGATTTCAAACATTTCAGTGTCCAAACGCTTGCGTTATTATTGCGAATACAAACAAGACAATCACGTGACTAGACTACTTCCCGGCTCTCGTATGGTCCTGTCTGATGATTGCATAGACTGTAAATGTACCATGGATGGATTACAATGTTGCGGGTAAGTTATATTAGAACATTGATATACAAAAAATGCACACGAACAATTGACCTACTTTATAATATGCTTTATCTACAAGAATTTCCAAACGTCCACCTGATAAAAAACCGATCATAGGAACAAACCAAGTAAGTGGATACATTCTTGCATTACCCACAATAGATCTACACAAGGAAACCGATCATTCAAAAAATGTCGGATCGAGTATACGCTCGTATTAAAAGTCCAACATGCAGTCAACCAAGCGTGTTCAATGATTTTCTCCCAGCGCTATGAAATACAAGGTGGACGTTTCTTAATTCAGCTCAGTGTAATTTATAAACTTGACAATGGCAGTTTCTTCACACGTAAAACCACTATGGTTATGACCTTTGAGTACATTACATGTTATGTTTTTTTTTCTGTTTCCGTTACGTTGGTTTTCAAACCTTGACAATTTATTTTAGTATTATGTAGTAAATTTTCTTTAAAGGTAGAAGTTTTATGAGACATTCTCGAGTTTATCAAAAATGTCAACACTAGACATGAACTTGGTGGTTGAATTATGGTTACCTAGGTGACGCATTACTATACCGAATAAACAAAAAAAAACATGACTTACGTATGTGTTTTATGAAGGGTGAATGAAACAGCCTCGGGATAAAATTTGCTTATGTCTGAGTTTGTGAATTTAACACAAGTCCGACTGCTTAGTTATTAGTGGTAATCTGTAAATTTGACACCATAACCTACTGGCTATTAAGCTTAGAGTTGAAAGGTCACATTGCGAATACCATACAGGTTTTTTGGGGTGATACTTATATTTATAAGTTTAATTGTTATTATTCAACTACATCTTTATATGAACTGCTATACTGGCAATGTACTTTGTTCAAGTTTCCTAAAAAAATCTGTTAAGTTCCATTCTTTGCAGTACGGTATTGCTCTTCTCTTCGTTGAGCTATTGTGCTCTTTTCTGCTCAGTTCTGCTTTTCTCTCCTCTGTTCCTCTCTTTTCTCTGCTCTGTTTTGTTCTGTTCAGTTCAGCTCTGTCAATACTTTTTTTTTATTTTCAAACAGTAATAAAAGTACTGACACGCAAGCGCTGAACATTAGCAAATTCTCCTCGGTCACAAGAATAACATGGGTTGCGTCATTAATTTGTGCTTGAATGATGCATTATTTGTTTTTTCCTGTTCAGAAAAATAAACTGATGTTTAATATCGACATTACAAAATCACATACAGTATCTCTGATGGGTCAGTACGATCTGAGATGCGAACATATAATGCTCGGGGGCATTAAAGTAAGGGGACATATATATAGTCGGATCAAGAATAGGTATAGTTCGAAAATACTTAATTTTGTGTTTAACATTCAGAATTGGGCACGCAAGTTGAGTGATCGGGCATCCAGAAGATTGTAAGATTCTACTCGATGGATGTCAGCCACTTCTGGTCAAGGTCAATAATGAATCACTGGATTGCTTCACGGGATCTGTACTAAACTTCACGGCTTCAAATGTTCCTCATCCCGATAATGCGTACACGTGAGATTCTTTTAAATACTGTCCATGTCGCGGAATATATAACTTTCCATGGTACTCCATCAAAATTAATGAACCGGATCACTGAACGCTAAGCTTTTTTATTAGCCATAAATTGAAAAGCGTGATATTACCTTTGCTGATTTCGTTATAGTCTCCACATCAATTTTGAGCACGTACACATGTGCATTTTGTCTTGTTTATAAGCACGGTCCGTATGTGTGCAAGCTTTACAGACAACGCATCGTTTTTGATGTCTTCTTAGACCTACTCGAATTGCAACATTTACATTCACTGAACATTTACTGCTGAAATAGATATATGCCTCACACATTATTAGTATCATTTATTTGGGTAGGCTGAGAAACATTTAGTTTTGACATTGTTTTGTAGAACTGAGCAAATAGCAATGACGGAAGAAAAGAAAGTGACGTCATCATGGGATACGTCATCGAACGATCAAACATGGACACCATTGAAAGATGAGATGTTTACCATGACGTTAATGGATATTTTACAGAATCCGATTAAAACAAATCCCGCCATTAAAACGAACGTTAATGGTCTGCCACCTTCACCGGAAATAAAGACAACTTCGAGAGACGCTGTCTCCCAACTTCCGGTAGTACGAGGAGGGGGTCAAACGTCAAATCATGCCGGAGAATTTGATCTGTTTTGGCCACATGACTTTTTCCTTCCTTGGTATTTGTTGTAATTACTATAGTTGCTATTGTTTTTATGTAATCAGTCCCATTTATTCAGTCCCATTTATTACAAGAAACTTTTTATGTTAGATAATAATTTCAGTGTAACAGGTTAGTGTAAGCCAAAAGAAAATAGTTTCGCTTTGGGTCTCCCGATCGTCCCTTTCTGTTTACAGCCGACCCTAGACTTTTTTGCCTTTTCGCCTTTTAAAAATCGTTCCTTTTCTTTATTCTTTTCGCGAAATTGATTGGATAACAATGATGGCAGTTCCTTTGTTTCAGGCTAACAAAATCGTAGCTCCGCTCTCTCATCTGTATAAATATTGACTACTTGTTTTAGGAGTCACGTGACTAAGAAGTACGTCATCTATCAAATGTGCATGTGTGATACGTCGTTCTGCAATTTTAAGCATGCAAATGTTATAAACTGACCTACAGGCCCTCATTTTTTAGGCCAGAGATCGGAAACGGAACTATTTTTTTTGGCCTAACATATATTACAGAATATAAACCCCACATACTTATAGATATTGTTTTGTTGTTACTGTTCATGAGGTTAGTCTGATACAATGCCACATAAATAAACTAAACAAGAACTCAAATGGGTCTTCGTCTAGTGTTGCCTCCATTATCCATTAGGTAGCTACTAAATCGGAGCCACTCGAACGATGTGTTGAAATGTACACGTATATTCTACACCACACGAGATACAAGTAAGAAAGTGATGATCACAAAATGAATTACATTTTTTTTATTTTAAGAATCAAAATTAAAAATATCATAAAAGTACAAGAATACGAAATAATGAAATTTTGTTCAACGAAATAAATTGACCAAATGACCAAATGTTTTTTTTTTATATCATCAGGTACTGTTTTCGTCCATACAGTCAAACAAATTTGCTCTGAGATACAGAACACGAGTCCTGTGCTCTATTCAATGAGCTAACCAGGTTGGTTGGGCCAGAATGACTAAAATGCACTTGAACTAAAGTACAGTAAAACCTCGATAATGAGATGGTGGTCTCATTATCAGGTTGAAGTATAGGGGAGTTATAGAAAGCTGGTTCAAAAATAAGTGGTCGCTATGTGAGGTTTTACTGTAATAATAATATTGAAATCTTCTATCATAGACAATATACATGCACATAATAAATACTACACATAGTATGTAAAACAAAACACTAATTTATATCCAAACATGCCATTAAACATTCCGTATTATCAAATACACGTATCACTATAAGGTACATCTAAGAATTTGAACTCCTCAACTGTCTCGTATTACTACAAACATGCTCATACCTCATTCATAATCCTGAAGACAAACAGCAGTATGTATGCTTAATTGCATCAAATTAGCTTTGTCATAGTATCATGCATTTAAAACCATTTACTGTGTGCTTAAGACAATTGATACACTTTCACAATGTTATCAAAAATAGTAACAAACATTCTCTTCAATGTATGATGAAAACAAAGCGAGCGAGGATTGTACAAGCAATCGTCTATTTCAACAACCGTCCCGCGTTTTTGTCCATCTTCACTAAATTGGATGATTTTGTCAGAACCAAAACCGGCTACCAATACATTTCCGTATCCATCAACACATACATCTTCAGGCCTTTCATCCTGAATACCTACTGTGAGAATATGATCACAGTTAGCATCAAAGCAAACAAGTCCATTAGAGTCATCTGTAACAAATATCATGTCTTCATTGTCCTCAATGGCAATATGATTACTCATCTGGAACAATGGCTGGCCATGTTTATCATTTGTAATGGTCCGAAGTAAATTACCAGTCATATTGTAAATATATAATGATTTTTTTTCGTCAGTGATGTACAACGTGTCGTCTTTGTAAGCGATAGAATAACACTTGTGACTCATTGCCAGCTGTTGAGTTAACGCCATTTTGCCCTTAATTGAGACATACTGAACCATTTTTTTACAGGCCACAGCAACTTCCTGTTTCCCTACTTTGCACACACAGTTTGGATCGTCAGGTAATACACAGGAATCCACGACGGATAAAGATGAGATGTCAACACGTTTGAGTTTTTTGTTAAAATGATCGATAAAAAGAACTGTATCATCCACAACACACGAGCCAACGATACAACAATTATGGGAATCATCTTGAAGTTCAATACTAAATTCATAGGTCTGATCAACTCTATACAAGTCATCCTTTCTCGGTATAACCGATGGTTTTCCTAGAGACGTTAACTCTTCGATGTTTTTCATCAGTTGTGCTTCTGGAGTAAAAGATATTTCAATGGGGCAGACTTTTCCTGTCTCCCACTCTTTCTCTTCTATAGACTTTATTTTCTGTCGCGCAAACTTCGTACTAACAAACAGTTGGGCATGGTTTTCTCCATATTGTGTCATAAGATCATCCAGCTTCTTCAACTCGTCAATTAGATTGTCCAATGCAGATATGTTTTTAAGGGCCTCTGACTCGATCTTATTATATTCCCGCTCTATTTCTTGAATTGATTCGTTCTCTAAACGATCTAGGTGCGCTTCTATGAGCGATCTGACATCCTTGACGGCTTGTACAGCTTTCGATCTAGAATTTCGAAACCGCTGAAGAGATTTGTCGGCATATTTGCGTCTAAATTTAAGAATTTCCAACATGCCCCCTAAGTCTGTTTTAGCTCCGTCTGCGTCTGACTTGTTAAAAAGTTCGTTAATTTCATCTGGGACCGAATGGATTTTAACGCATGGTCTGAAATATCAATTAACTGTGCGCATGATAGTAAAGTAATAATGAAAGACCTGGAAAGATTTCAAATAATTTATTCCTCGAATGTTTACTTCTCAGATATTTTTTACCATGCGAACCGTAACATATACATATATACATGTACGTATATATCATAATTATGTTAATGGTACCTGAGACTATTATAACGGTCTTAGATGGTACTTAGACTAACGGTTGAACCAATCATATCTAGTTTCGTTTTTAATTCTACTAAATCTAGAACATACACATTTACACCATCAAAGTATAATTTAAACACTTCTACTCACTTGTGATCTATAGCAACACATACATAACAGCCAACTGTGTCATGATCCTCACAGTACATATCAACAATTTTTCCCATGTGTGATCTGCATTTTTCTGTTGGAGACGCCGGTAAAAGAGGTGTACTCTGATCTTCAGATGACCTTGGCGATGTGTTGTCTATCAATGTATGCCGCTTCAAAGTTGAAAACTTATGTGCTGAAACACAATCAATACAGCAATATCCCTGACAATCTATACAATATTTTACAGCCTCTTTGATTTGATTTTCTTCAGCACAAGATGTACAAATATAGTCAAAAGTCTCGTCCGACATTTTCTGTTTACTCCCACCAGACGCCATTTTGAACATGTATATGTCTTATAACCTATATTTGTAAAGCGCGTATATGTATATATTTTTATAGATAAAACTTCACTGATAATCGTAGAATGTATTGTTAAGTTTATTTAAACATAACTTCCGCGCATGCGTAACTACATACACTGTATAATTATTTTTGTATTCAAACCAATACAGAACAAGTTTATAATATTCATGCAGCGTCACTGAAGTCGTTAAAAACTATGCATCAATATCGGATTTCGTAATATTTTCTCGTTCATTTACTTTTGAATAACCAGTAAAAAGTAGTTAATCAATACAAGCATGTAACGCAAATTAACATGAAAAATGGTACGGTGTTGCATTTGGAAAACGAAAGTAAACGATTAATGCATACATATCAGCCACTTTTGGTTCACATAATTACAGCTTTTTTGAAATCGTGTAATTTTATCGTTTGACAGCATTGTTTTAAAATACATATTTGTTCCTTGCCAAAACAAATGGCTCACAGGCAAATTACAAACTGTCCGATGTGTTACATTTTACCTGGGACCAATATACGCACGTGTGGTATTGTGGTCCTAGGTTTTACAATTCATAAACCAATTTATTCGCTCCAGTCTCTTACATAGAATTACTGTTCCCTACTCTCACATGAAGTGAGCCATTACCGAATACGAAAGAGTTCGACGTTGTAGTCCCACCAATTTGCGGCGGGAATCGTTTCGTCGGCCCTGAAAATGATCTAATTCGAAGTACAAGCCTTGTAGAAATTTAAAAATATAGTAGAAAAAAAAAGACAGGAGTAACAGACATATCATGGTAAAAAGTGCTCAGAATAAATGCCATACTATAGAAAAACCCAAAACCTCATTCAATTGATCTACACAGTATAGACCATTTCGATTGCAATCTTACTACCATAGGGTCGGTCTGTTAGGCACAACGGAACGTAACTTATTCCGGATACCGATTTTTAACCAATCCTACGTGATTTCACGTGGGAAAAACAACGCCGTGATTATCGCGTAGAATTAGTCATGTCAAGTGCCGGAGACTGGTGCCTCATTGAAAGTGATCCTGGGGTGTTCACTGAATTGATACGAGGATTTGGTGAGTTTCTATAGTCGAGTTAACATCACCAAATCAAATAGATCGAATATTTATATTGCCGAACTTGATATAAAAATGGATTGTACCAGTACCCGGATAGATATGATTATGCTTAGCTCATTAGCTGTTTAGATGAACATATGTTTATCATGTTTTTGTAATGGATTATCATATTTCACTGAATTTCCAAATGATCTGTTCAACTTTATCATAGAAAAGTAGTTATGTAGGTGAATCAGACAAAATCTGTTGTTGAACAGTCCGAATACCCATTGTTCATGAATTTGTCAATTCATGTTGGCCAATAACTGTTTATAGCCAATGTTTTATTTGCTTTTATGTTTAATATGCAGACTGACTGCATATAAAATTGTGTATCTTGTTGATCAAAGAAATATGAAATATATCAGTGTTTTTCTTGGGTCATTTTGACAACTGATATTCATTCATGTTCCCAATAGCAAAAACTATATTTTTCCCAATTGCAAGGCGAAAATTCCTAAATTCAATGAGAAAAAAAACCGAAAAGAATGATTTACAGCACATATCATGTTTATTGAATTCCTTAACCATTCAAATAACAAAATTATCAATATCTAAATACAAAAATAAACATTATATTTGTTATTTTTAGTTTTATTTTATTATTTTGAGTTATTTTTATACAGAAGGACTTTTTCCCAATTTGTTCAAAATGTCATGAAAATTCCCAAAATGTTGAGAAAAAGCCTTGTATGTTATAAAGAAGAGCTGAGAGGTATTATGTGTGTGTATCTCTTGAGTACTTATTACTGAGATATACATATTACCATGAGGACTGGTATAATAACAATAACTGAAACATATGCATGTTGCCTAGCATTGTTTACATTATGTCAAACATAACTGTCAAACATTTTTAGCGGTGTTAGTCCAGTTATTTTTACACAGTCATATGAAACAAATCCAAATTAATACTTACATATATTTTTTGCATTCACAGGTCTGCTAAAAACATGTTGTCCATTTGAATATGGTATCTTAGTGTAGGAAAATACTTAATATTAGTTGGAAGTTAAATATAGTACCATGTGACCTCATATCTTGCATTTAATTGGCAGATTCGCCGTAATATGTACGCACAATAAAAATCAATATGGCTGTCAGTGTGTCAAAAAATATTAGCAATTGATATATGATTTCATTTGTTTATGTATGAATATAAAGTATGTTTATAACTTTATATATATAACTTGTACTCAGGCTAAGGATTATTGATTCTGATATTGTTCGACTTTTCTGTATGGTGTAAGCATGCCCTAAATTATCAAGTGCTAGCAAGAGTAATTGTCTGAAGTATTATATTTGTTTGTTTTGTGGAAAAATATGAAGGTATGCTACTTGATAGATATTTTCAAGCGAGTCAGTTCAAAAACAACTTCATTGCCCACCTGCTGATCTGTATGAAAATGTTCGATTCAATATACCTATCAAACCTAAAAAACTGGTATTTCATAAATATCAAACACCAGTATGGAGCTCTAACTATTGTAGGTGTTACAGTTAAGATGAAGTGCAGTTTTAGTTGCTACAAACTACTGTTCATCTAGCCTTATACTAGTTACTACAGGAATATGTTCTAGTTATTCCGTTTGTGTTTGTTCCTTAATCTCTGATCATTTAAATTTGGGTCTGTTCCCTTGGTCCCATATTTATGTTGTTTTACTGTTTTTGTTTGTTTTTATGTTTTATTCTCCTTATGTTGTTTTAATTAGTAAACTGATTACTATTGATTTAAAGTTTTCATTACAGGTTGTGAAGGAGTTCAAGTTGAGGAAATATGGAGTTTAGATGAAGATACTTTGAAGAATCTCAAGTTATTATACTTCCTATTTGTGTATAAATTACAGAATCCATTACTGGAATGCATGTATTCATAATCATATTGAATCCCGGTTACGGCAGGTCATACCCTTCTATGAAAATTTAACAAAAATGTCGATTTTCCTCCATATGTGGAGAAGTTGCCGACTCCTTGTGGAAGGGTAAGTTAGTACTGGTTAGTACACAGTCCAGGAAAACTGTTTAGGTGAACTGGTTGCCGTATATAACTTAAAAATTGTTGAAAAACGGCATTAAACCCCAGGGACAATTAGTCACATTAAAACAAACAAAATATGTATTATGATTATAAAATAATTGATCATTTTAATCTTGTATCTGTTATTTTTAAGAAGGTGTTGTTCATTAATGCACAAATGTCATACTCGTAGTAAGTTAGTCTGCTTAACTGACTCAGTGTGTAGTGAACAAACCAGATAACACATACTATGTTTCTGACGTGAACTTGTACTTGATTAAGGCAGCTATTGGATTAAATCAGTTACAGGGCTTTTTTTCCTTCTATAGCAAAGGCCGTTTATAGGTGTCTTCCCCTCAGGAAAAATCCTTTAATTCATGCAGATTTCCCTAAAATTTGTTTTTTCTTCCCCTTTTGCCAAAATACTGTGTTATTTTTTCCCAAATTGAAGGAAGGCCCCTTCCCGTACCCGTGAAAAAAGCCCTGAGTTACTTAGAAGGGAAAAATGTTAAAACCTGTCAGTACATCTCAGTTAGGTCAATTCATCCAGTTTGATTGAAATAGTGTAGTAAAATATTTCAAAATCATGTCTACTATTTATTTATACAGTGTATTCCCTGTATACGTAAGCCAGGTATTGATATCATAGACAGTATTCATCATGTACTTATTCATGTATTAGCAATACTTGAAATCTCAGTGATAGTCAAACTTTGCTACTTTGATTAAAACAGGGGTAAATACTGCCTTGCAATTTTTAATCAGCCCCATTTATTACAAGAAACTTTTATGTTAGATAATAATTTCAGTGTAACATGTTAGTGTAAGCCAAAAGAAAATAGGTCCGCTTTGGGTCTCCCGATCGTCCCTTTCTGTTTACAGCCGACCCTAGACTTTTTTGCCTTTTCGCCTTTTAAATATCGTTCCTTTTCTTTATTCTTTTTGCGAATTTGATTGGATAACAATTATGGCAGTTCCTTTGTTTCAGGCTAACAAAATCATAGCTCCGCTCTCTCATCTGTATTATTTTTGACTACTTGTATTAGTAGTCATGTGGCTAAGAAGTACGTCATCTATCAAATATGTATGTGTGATACGTCGTTCTGCAATTTTAAGCATGCAAATATTATAAACTTATACAAAAAAGAATGTCTGACCTACAGGCCCTCATTTTTTTAGGTCGGAGACCGGAAACGGAACTATTTTTTTTGGCCTAACATATATTACAGAATATAAACCCCACATACTTATAGATATTGTTTTGTTGTGATACAATGCCACATAAATAAACCAAACAAGAACTCAAATGGGTCCTCGTCTAGTGTTGCCTCCATTATCCATTAGGTAGCTACTAGATGGGAGCCACTCGAACAACGTGTCGAAATGTACACGTATATTCTACACCACACGAGATACAAGTAAGAAAGTGATGTACACAAAATGAATTACATTTTTTATTTTAAGAATCAAAATTAAAAATAACATAAAAGTACAAGAATACGAAATAATGAAATTTTGTTCAACGCAATAAATTGACCAAATGACCAAATGTTTCCTTATATTATCAGGTACTGTTTTCGTCCATACAGTCAAACAAATTTGCTCTGAGATACAGAACACGAGTCCTGTGCTCTATTCAATGAGCTAACCAGGTTGGTTGGGCCAGAATGACTAAAATGCACTTGAACTAAAGTACAGCAAAACCTCAATGATGAGACCACCTTCGGGACCAGAAAAAAACGGTCGTCATTATGAGGTGGTCTCATTATCAGGTTGAAGTATAGGGGAGTTATAGAAAGCTGGTTCAAAAATAAGTGGTCGCTATGTGAGGTTTTACTGTCATGATAATATTGAAATCTTCTACAATATACAATATACATGCGCATAATACATACTACACATAGTATGCAAAACAAAATACTAATTTATATCCAAACATGCCATTAAACATTCCGTATTATCAAATACACGTATCACTATAAGGTACATCTAAGAATTTGAACTCCTCAACTGTCTCGTATTACTACAAACATGCTCATACCTCATTCATAATCCTGAAGACAAACAGCAGTATGTATGCTGAATTGCATCAAATTAGCTTTGTCATAGTATCATGCATTTAAAACCATTTACTGTGTGCTTAAGACAATTGATACACTTTCATAATGTTATCAAAATTAGTAACAAACATTCTCTTCAATGTATGATGAAAACAAAGCGAGCGAGGATTGTACAAGCAATCGTCTATTTCAACAACCGTCCCGCGTTTTTGTCCATCTTCACTAAATTGGATGATTTTGTCAGAACCAAAACCGGCTACCAATACATTTCCGTATCCATCAACACATACATCTTCAGGCATTTCATCCTGAATACCTACTGTGAGAATATGATCACAGTTAGCATCAAAGCAAACAAGTCCATTATAGCCATCTGTAACAAATGTCATGTCTTCATTGTCACCAATGGCAATATGATTACTCCTCTGGAACAATGGCTGGCCATGTTTATCATTTGTAATGGTCCGAAGTAAATTACCAGTCATATTGTAAATATATAATGATTTTTCTTCATCAGTGATGTACAACGTGTCGTCTTTGTAAGCGATACAATAACATTCGTGATTCATCTCCAGCTGCTGAGTTAACGCCATTTTGTCCTTAATTGAGACATACTGAACCATTTCATTACAGGTCACAGCAACTTCATGTTTTCCCACTTTGCAAACACAGCTTGGATCGTCAGGTAATACACAGGAATCCACGACGGATAAAGATGAGATGTCAACACGTTTGAGTTTGTTGTTAAAATGATCGATAAAAAGAACTGTATCATCCACAACACACGAGCCAAAGATACGACAATCATAGAAATCATCTTGAAGTTTAATACTAAATTCATAGGTCTGATCAACTCTATACAAGTCATCCTTTCTCGGTTTAACCGATGGTTTTCCTAGAGACGTTAACTCTTTGATGTCTTTCATCAGTTGTGCTTCTGGAGTAAAAGATATTTCAATGGGGCAGACTTTTCCTGTCTCCCACTCTTCCTCTTCTATAGACTTTATTTTCTGTCGCGCAAACTTCGTACTAACAAACAGTTGGGCATGGTTTCCTTCACATTGTGTCATAAGATCATCCAGCTTCTTCAACTCGTCAATTAGATTGTCCAATGCAGATATGTTTCTAAGTGCCTCTGACTCGATCTTATTATATTCCCGCTCTATTTCTTGAATTGATTCGTTCTCTAAACGATCTAGGTGCGCTTCTATGAGCGATCTGACGTCCTTGACGGCTTGTACAGCTTTCGATCTAGAATTTCGAAACCGCTGAAGAGATTTGTCGGCATATTTGCGTCTAAATTTAAGAATTTCCAACATGCCTCCTAAGTCTGTTTTAGCTCCGTCTGCGTCTGACTTGTTAAAAAGTTCGTTAATTTCATCTGGGACCGAATGGATTTTAACGCATGGCCTGAAATATCAAACTGTGCGCATGATAGTAAAGTAATAATGAAAGACCTGGAAAGATTTCAAATAATTTATTCTTCGAATGTTTACTTCTCACATATTTTTACCATACGAACCGTAACATATACATATATACATGTATGTATACATCATAATTATGTTAATGGTACCTGAGACTATTATAACGGTCTTAGATGGTACTTAGACTAAAGGTTGAACCAATCATATCTAGTTTTGTTTTGAATTCTAATAAATCTAGAACATACACATTTACACCATCAAAGTATAATTTAAACACTTCTACTCACTTGTGATCTATAGCAACACATACATAACAGCCAACTGTGTCATGATCCTCACAGTACATATCAACAATTTTTCCCATGTGTGATCGGCATTTTTCTGTTGGAAACGCCGGTAAAAGAGGTGTACTCTGATCTCCAGATGACCTTGACGATGTGTTGTCTATCAATGTATGCCGCTTCAAAGTTGAAAACTTATGTGCTGAAACACAATCAATACAGCAATATCCCTGACAATCTACACAATATTTTACAGCCTCTTTGATTTGATTTTCTTCAGCACAAGATGTACAAATATAGTCAAAAGTCTCGTCCGACATTTTCTGTTTACTCCCACCAGACGCCATTTTGAACATGTATATGTCTTATAACCTATATTTGTGAAGCGCGCGTATATGTATATATTTTTATAGATAAAACTTCACTGATAATCGTAGAATGTATTGTTAAGTTTATTTAAACATGACTTCCGCGCATGCGTAACTACATACACTGTATAATTATTTTTGTATATAGAACAAGTTTATAATATTCATGCAGCGTCACCGAAGTCGTTAAAAACTAAGCATCAATATCGGATTTCGTAGTATTTTCTCGTTCATTTACTTTTGAATAACCAGTAAAAAGTAATTAATCAATACAAGTATGTAACGCAAATTAACATGAAAAATGGTACGGTGTTGCATTTGGAAAACGAAAGTAAACGATTAATTCATACATATCAGCCACTTATGGTTCACATAATTACAGCTTTTTCGAAATTGTGTAATTTTGTCGTTTGACAGCATGATTTTAAAATACATATTTGTTCCTTGCCAAAACAAATGGCTCACAGGCAAATTACAAACTGTCCGATGTGTTACATTTTACCTGGGACCAATATACGCACGTGTGGTATTGTGGTCCTAGGTTTTACAATTCATTAACCAATTAATTCGCTCCAATCTCTTACATAGAATTACTGTTCCCTACTCTCACATGAAGTGAGCCATTACCGAATACGAAAGAGTTCGACGTTGTAGTCCCACCAATTTGCGGCGGGAATCGTTTCGTCGGCCCTGAAAATGATCTAATTCGAAGTACAAGCCTTGTAGAAATTTAAAAATATAGTAGAACAAAAATAAAGACAGGAGTAACAGACATATCATGGTAAAAAGTGCTCAGAAAAAATGCCATACTATAGAAAAATCCAAAACCTCATTCAATTGATCTACACAGTATAGACCATTTCGATTGCAATCTTACTACCGTAGGGTCGGTCAGTTGGTCTGTTAGGCACAACGGAACGTAACTTATTCCGGATACCGATTTTTAACCAATCCTACGCGATTTCACGTGGGAAAAACAACGCCGTGATTATCGCGTTGATTTAGTCATGTCAAGTGCCGGAGACTGGTGCCTCATTGAAAGTGATCCTGGGGTGTTCACTGAATTGATACGAGGATTTGGTGAGTTTCTATAGTCGAGTTAACATCACCAAATCAAATAGATCAAATATATTTATATTGCCGAACTTGATATAAAAATGGATTGTACCAGTACCCGGATAGATATGATTATGCTTAGCTCATTAGCTGTTTAGATGAACATATGTTTATCATGTTTTTGTAATGGATTATCATATTTCACTGAATTTCCAAATGATCTGTTCAACCTTATCATTGAACAGTAGTTATGTAGGTGAATCAGACAAAATCTGTTGTTGAATAGTCCGAATACCCATTGTTCATGAATTTGTCAATTCATGTTGGCCAATAACTGTTTATAGCCAATGTTTTATTTGCTTTTATGTTTAATATGCAGACTGACTGCATATAAAATTTTGTATCTTGTTGATCAAAGAAATATGAAATATATCAGTGTTTTTCTTGGGTCATTTTGACAACTGATATTCATTCATGTTCCCAATAGCAAAAACTATATTTTTTCCCAATTGCAAGGCGAAAATTCCTAAATTCAATGAGAAAAAAAAAACGAAAAGAATGATTTACAGCACATATCATGTTTATTGAATTCCTTAACCATTCAAATAACAAAATTATCAATATCTAAATACAAAAATAAACATTATATTTGTTATTTTTAGTTTTATTTTATTATTTTGAGTTATTTTTATACAGAAGGACTTTTTCCCAATTTGTTCAAAATGTCATGAAAATTCCCAAAATGTTGAGAAAAAGCCTTGTATGTTATAAAGAAGAGCTGAGAGGTATTATGTGTGTGTATCTCTTGAGTACTTATTACTGAGATATACATATTACCATGAGGACTGGTATAACATGACTGTCAAACATTTTTAGCGGTGTTAGTCCAGTTATTTTTTACACAGTCATATGAAACAAATCCAAATTAATACTTACATATATTTTTTGCATTCATAGGTCTGCTAAAAACATGTTGTCCATTTGAATATGGTATCTTAGTGTAGGAAAATACTTAATATTAGTTGGAAGTTAAATATAGAACCATGTGACCTCATATCTTGCATTTAATTGGCAGATTCGCCGTAATATGTATGCACAATAAAAATCAATATGGCTGTCAGTGTGTCAAAAAATATTAGCAATTGATATATGACTTCATTTGTTTATGTATGAATATAAAGTATGTTTATAACTTTATATATATAACTTGTACTCAGGCTAAGGATTATTGATTCTGATATTGTTCGACTTTTCTGTATGGTGTAAGCATGCCCTAAATTATCAAGTGCCAGCAAGAGTAATTGTCTGAAGTATTCCATTTGTTTGTTTTGTGGAAAAATATGAAGGTATGCTACTTGATAGAAATTTTCAAGCGAGTCAGTTCAAAAACAACTTCATTGCCCACCTGCTGATCTTTATGAAAATGTTCGATTCAATATAACTATCAAACCTAAAAAACTGGTATTTCATAAATATCAAACACCAGTATGGAGCTCTAACTATTGTAGGTGTTACAATTAAGATGAAGTGCAGTCTTAGTTGCTACAAACTACTGTCATCTAGCCATATACTAGTTACTACAGGAATATGTTCTAGTTATTCCGTTTGTGTTTGTTCCTTAATCTCTGATCATTTAAATTTGGGTCTGTTCCCTTGGTCCCATATTTATGTTGTTTTACTGTTTTTGTTTGTTTTTATGTTTTATTCTCCTTATGTTGTTTTAATTAGTAAACTGATTACTATTGATTTAAATTTTTCATTACAGGTTGTGAAGGAGTTCAAGTTGAGGAAATATGGAGTTTAGATGAAGATACTTTGAAGAATCTCAAGTTATTATACTTCCTATTTGTGTATAAATTACAGAATCCATTACTGGAATGCATGTATTCATAATCATTTTGAATCCCGGTTACGGCAGGTCATACCCTTCTATGAAAATTTGACAAAAATGTCGATTTTCCTCCATATGTGGAGAAGTTGCCGACTCCTTGTGGAAGGGTAAGTTAGTACTGGTTAGTACACAGTCCAGGAAAACTGGTTAGGTGAACTGGTTGCCGTATATAACTTAAAAATTGTTGAAAAATGGCATTAAACCCCAGTGACAATAAGTCACATTAAAACAAACAATCATAATCATATGTATTATGATTATCAAATAATTGGTCATTTTAATCTTGTGTCTGTTTTTTTAAGAAGGTGTTGTTCATTAATGCCCATATGTCATACTTGTAGTAAGTCTGCTTAACTGACTCAGTGTGTAGTGAACAAACCAGATAGCACATAGTATGTTTCTGACGTGAACTTGTACTTGATTAAGGCAGCTATTGGATTAAATCATTTACAGGGCTTTTTTTCCTTCTATAGCAAGTGCTGTTTATAGGCATCTTCCCCTCGGGAAAAATCCTTTAATTCATGCAGATTTCCCCTAAAATTCAGTTTGCATCAAGTTTTTTCTTCCCCTTTTGCAAAAATACTGTGTTATATTTTCCCAAATTGAAGGAAGGCCCGTACCCGTGAAAAAAAGCCCTGAGTTACTTAGAAGGGAAAAATGTTAAAACCTGTCAGTACATCTCAGTTAGGTCAATTTATTCTCCAGTTTGATTGAAATAGTGTAGTAAAATATTTAAAATCATGTCTACTATTTATTTATACAGTGTATTCCCTGTATACGTAAGCCAGGTATTGATATCATAGACAGTATTCATCATGTTCTTATTCATGTATTAGCAATACTTGAAATCTCAGTGATAGTCAAACTTTGCTACTTTGATTAAAACAGGTGTAAATACTGCCTTGCAATTTTGACCCTCTCCCATAAAGAATACTTATTTCAATATTTGCTGGACCTGTATTCCGTTTACGTAGATGTTAGTCTCTGCATGTGCTTGATAATTAGTATTTCGTAATTTCCGTCAACTCTTTTTTGCAGACCTGTGCATGGGTTAATATTTCTGTTTAAATGGGTTCCTGACACAGAGCCCGATGGTTCAGTGGTACAAGATAGTCGTCTTGAAAAAATATTCTTTGCCAAACAAGTAAGTAAATTTATGTAACATCTTAATCAACCAGTCATATTATAATACTTATGTAGCAACATTTGCTTCTGAAATTTTGATATTTGATGTACTAGACCATTGCCCATGGCTTAGAAAAACCTTGGAGTCAATACTTATTGCTTTTCGTGATATTTTTTGAATGTATAAAAGCATTTGTGATTTTGATTCATTTATTTATTTTGTCTTTAATGGGCTTATCTTCTGATGCATTGAATCAATATACTATATTATGTTTCTTATAACCAAATAATTTGTTGATTGTGAGTTTTTCTATCTGCCGTATTTTTTCTTATAGATGCCCTAGGGAATAACAATACATTAATTAAATGTTACTGATTTACCTGTTTGAATGCAAATTTAGGGATAACTGAAGTATCTATGGTTAGATACACTATTTTTACCAGTGCACACATTAAGAAAGAGAGAGTGGCATTTATGAGGGGAATGTTTGTAATTTATAAATAAACACACACACACATCATGTCTTGTAGCTGACTGATTCACCTTCTGTTTTTATTTACAGGTTATCAATAACGCATGTGCCACACAAGCCATTCTCAGTATATTGTTGAACTGTAATCATGCGGATCTAAAACTGGGAGAATCACTGTCATCATTTAAAGAATTCTCACAGAATTTTGATCCTGCTGTAAGTATACAAACAACCTGGAAATGACTGGAATTCTCTGAACATTGCCTAAACTTACCACAATCATGTTTAATCAGTGATATCAAAGTGAACTTTTTTCTAAATCTAGTTATAAATATTATTTACATTACTCATTATTCTTTGTCATACCAGTAATCAGCTTACAAGAGGTAAATTAAAAAGAACATTTTTGTCAAATTTTCATAGAAGGGTATGACCTGTCATAACTAAGATATGAACCCAGACTGCAAGTATTGCCACTCTATAAGAGTACAATTATTGCATTTAGGGTTAATTAGAATAACTGCATTAAAAAGTGCAAAAATTGTTCGTTTTTTTTTCGTGCACAAAACTGTTGTTTTTTAAAAGATCTTTCGCTATTTTGATTAAATTCGTCCATTTTCGTGTCTGTTTTATCTATTTTGTTCTTCTATTTCTTTTATTTTGTAAGTAAATGAACTATATTTCAGCTAAAAAAAAGTCATGTTGAGGGTTACTTGATCAAATTAACAAGTGCGAGTTGGTTGAAAAAAATTTTCTATTTTTTTTTTAAAACATATCTTTTGTGTGAATACTATTTATGACTCATCCTCAAATATTTGTGTACTTTGGATTTTTCCCTTTGAAAACTTTCGGTCGATGCCAAAAAACAAATTTGGTCAATAAATGCAAACACCACTATTTTTTTCTGGCCTAAGCGTACCAGTGTGTCCAAGTTGTAATGTTATCTGTTTGACTGGTACCAGTCAAATTTAAAAAACAATGTGATTTATATTGCTTATAAGTAACAGTATAATAATTTGTATGTAATTGTTTTTCCAGTTACGAGGACTAAGTTTAAGCAATTCAGATGTGATAAAACAAGTACATAATAGTTTTTCAAGGTAAGGGATTTTTACTGTATATTTCTTAATTTTTCCATTTCAGTTTTGTTAGATTATAATGGCATCGTATTTTAATGGTAAAGCACATGACCCTGTGAATTTGATAATTCGAATTTCATTTGTACGTAGATTCCATTGCTGAAAAATGGGTTAAACCCAGTGAAAAACACCTCCCAGTTAAATATGTTAATGGTGTTTTTGTATTTGTATGTGTGCAAAAGGTTAATGGATGCCTATCTTGAATTATTTAAGATTTGGTTGCAAAAATGTTTCGAAAACAATTTCTGATGCAAAGATGTTCCGTATAATTTCTGCATTTCATGCAGGCTTTATTTTATGAACAGTTTTCAATTATTTGTGCGAAGACTACCTGATAATGAGATTTAGGGACATCTGCTCGAGTGGTTATGGTCTCTGACTAGTGATCACTAGTCCCTCATTGCTTTGAGTTCAATTTCCACCTGGGATTAAACCAATTTCACCTGTTAGGAAGCTATCCAGCTAGCTTACAGAAGGTCAGTTGTTTTTCCCAGGGGTACACCTTGGGTCCTCCACTGTTAAAGCTGGAAAAGTTACCAAATGACCTTGGCTGTTGGTACGACGTTAAATCCCAGTGATAACGAGATCACCATAGTGCAAATATTTTTTGTGGTGTTTTATTTGTTTATTTTAGTATGTTGTTTTATATTTTAGACAACAAATGTTTGAATTTGATGAAAAGATGGCGAAGAAAGATGACGATGTATTTCATTTTGTTGGTTATATTCCTATAGATGGAAGATTGTATGAATTAGACGGCCTTAAAGATGGACCTATAGACTTAGGTACAATATTTGTGTCTAATATTGTACAGTATTGTGTCTTCATGGTATTTTTACCTCATGTATTTGGTACAGTTAAACAGATCCATTCTCAATCAAAAATAGTGACCATTTCCCAATTTTGGTAAAATTTTCCTAAAAACAAAAGACAAATTTTTCGACTGAAATGTTCAAATTTTACGCACTCTATTTTACTCATCTAAAGAGTATAGTTTTTTGTTATTGTATAAAATTGAAAGGCCCCCGTTTCTGTAATTCATTTTTGCGACCATTCATGAATTCTAAAATGGTTCTTTAAACACATTTGAATGTCTGACTTTCATTCCTTTATCACAAATGTGTGAAATATGATGAAGGAACATACAAACCTGCACCCAATTGTATAAACATTGGTTAACTTAAACCACTGGGTTAAATCAGAGTTTTGGTTAAAATTTTGGTTAAATGTTCGGTTAGCTGTTGTAGAAAATTTTGTTTAAGTTTAACCAATTAAAGCTCAAATAAATCTAACCCATGTCTAAGATGCTTGTTAAATCGTAACATAAACGGTAACCAGTACCAAAATGGCAGCCCTTTTTAAATGTTTAAGTAATTTTTTAACGGTTAGTAAACCGAAATGGTTAAATTTAACCTTGGGTTAAATTAACCATTTGATTAAAGTTAACCAATGTTTATACAATTGGGCGCTGATGTCTGTATTTAATAGTTAAAAAAATCCAATCTGATTTTTCCCTGTTCTTTCAGTACTGGTACCTTTGCCAAAATATTAAAATGAATATAACAGGATTTGTGAACTCATTTGACATGCGTGGGGAGATAATTCTTGTCATTCATCACTCTTCCTTGACCCACCTTTTAAGCTTTGTTTATAAGGCATAATTATATTCAGGGCTTGACATATCCACTTGTCTTCTTATAATTACGTATTGAAATTGAAGTAAAATTGAAGAAATTGCTGTAGAACGAGTTAAAATTCTTAGCTGGTTGTCCTGCGGGACGAGTAGCTTGAAAAAAAATTGTTGAGCCCTGCTAATGATGAAAAATTTGCAGGTGTGAATATGTTTGACAAAATGATAGTTTTTTGTTGTTATTTGTGTATATCATTTTTTTGTCTTATTTACATCATTCATATATTTTATGTTAAAGTATGATCTTTTTAAAAAAAATTGTGTTTTGAGTTCATTAGCCATGATGGAACTGATTTAATTTTAAAGATCTGTCCTAAAGTGAATGCAGCCTATTGTTTGTAAACAATTTACAACTGCTCAAATACACAATTTTGAGAAAGTTCACTAGCCCAAACAGAAATTTAATAGCGAGTGGGTAAGTGCAAAGACTGCGTTAGTAATTAAACTTTTAAAGATGTGTTCACCCACAACAGCTGATGGTCTACTTTTTGAGGTTCAGATGCCGTGTCCAACGTTAAATAAGGATTATTATTGTTTTTACTGCATTGTGTAGTGACAAAAAGTGTGTCCGTTATTAATTATTATTGTTGTTTCTTCATTGTGTATTTATATGTAATTATTTAGGTGGAATTCCTGATGGAAATGACTGGTTAGATTTTGTAAAGCCCGTATTGGAAAAACGAATGCAAAAGTAAGTATTTAAATTATTCATAGGGAGTTTACAATTTCTGTCTGACAGCATTATTTTTCATTTATTACAAGTCAGTGTGAGTTACAGACACATTGTTACATTACTATTTCACTGGGTTTAACATATTTTTTCAACGATTTTTCAGTTATATATTGCAGCCGGGTCACCTAACCAGTTTTCCTGGATGTATTCTAACCAGTACTAACTTACCCTTCCACAAGGAACCAGCAACTTCTCCATATATGGAAGAAAATTGACATTTTTTGTCAAATTTTCATAGAGATGTATGACTTGCCGGGACCGGGATTTGAACCCAGATCACCTGGTTACAAGTCCAGCTCACTAACCTCTGGACCATGGTTGTGGCCTACATTACCATTTCAAGTTCATCCATACTTCATATTCGTGTTTAATTTGACTGCTGAACAAAAGTATGTTTAATTGTTCTATCATTTGTATCTTTTGTTTTACTTCAATACTCATTGTGAGTTGTTTTCAGGCAATAAATGATTTGTTACCAGAAGTATTAATTTTTATGGACTTTGTCTGAGATTTTTTATCACAAATGTGATATTATTAAGTTTTAAGCTGTATTTGATGTTGTGTCAAGCATGGGTGAAAATCTTCTGACATGGGCTGGAGTGACTGTTTCCTAGCAGGTCCAGACCAGACTGGATTCTAATGTTTCTATGGCACCAAAACTGGTCTCAGTGCCATGTTTCAGGGCACAGTACAGTTAATGGGGACCAGTTTACATGGCACAAAGCTTCCATTTTTTTGGAAAAAAAATTGCAACTTCCCCAGTGGTGAGGTTAGAGCGCATTAAGAGTATTTTATTTTACAGATATAGTGCAGATGAAATTCATTTTAACCTGATGGCTATTGTATCTGATAGAAAAATGTGTTATGAGAAGAAGCTACAGGAATTGTGTTCACAAACAGAAGTTAGTAGTCCTGTACTGATTACAGTATAACCTCTAAAACCCAGACCCCTTCTGGACTGGACCAAAAGTCCGGTTTTTGGAGAATTCCGGTTTTCAGAGTACTATTGACTATGAAAAAAAAAGGACTTGAAAAATTGTCCAATTTTCTGAGAATTCTGGTTTTCAGGGAGTCTGAATTTTGGGGGTTATACTGTACTTAGGTCTCTAGTGTAGGCTAGTCTGTTTACGTTTGTTACAGGTTTAATATGTAATGATACACATATGGGTGAAAGTTTTCCTTCATGTGCCAGAATTCTATGTTTTTCACTGGGCCTGAGGTTATAAAACTTAAAATTGATCTCCCAACTCAAATCTCAATTTTTTTGTTTTCAATATTCTTAAGTGTATAATAATATTGAATACTTTTCAAGCACTAGTCTATATACAAGCAAATTGGTCAGTATATTTGCTAAAACTTCTTTCAAACAAAACATACGGATCTGAAAAAGGTTGTAGGTGAAAATGAGATTCGAGCTTGTAGACTGATGTCAGGTTTTATAACATCAGCCCCTGATTTGTCTGGACTAGTTTTTACTATTACCCAAGTACTCCGCTCAATTTTTTCATTTTTTCAATATTTTAATTTTCACCCATGTGCAGAGATTTATGCTCTGACATGCTTGTTACAGATAAGAAAAAAAATAGAAAAAAAATTTAAACTTGAAGTTAATGAATTATTTTTCCAATTGCTGAAAACCTGCAAGAGTTGTTTCCCTTTGTTGTTAAACAAAAACATGTTTACAATGAAGTATATTTGATTTCTTCTTCAGACTGGTGGAATGGAGACAGATTTATTGAAATCTCAAATTAGTCAATTACAAATGTTGATTTCAGATGAAGACAGAAAGATGAAAAAATATAAGGTAACTGCATATAGTTCATGTTACTTTGTGTGACATATAACAAGTTTGACAGTATAACTTCAATGCCAAGATAACCTTCTGTAAAAATGATTTTGAAGCAAATTTATTTTGTCCTAATATTGAGATGGTCTCACTACCACGTTCAATTATAGAGGAAATATTGAGAACCAGTCTGAAAAGTTTCCATTATAAGATGGTCTTGACGTTTAGGTGGTTGCTGTGCGGTTTTACTGTGTTTGATTTTTAGCTCGTCTGTTTCGAAGAAAAAGTCAAGCTATTATGATCGCTGGGTCGTCATTGTAGTCGTCATTCTAGTTCTTGTTGTCGCCATCATGCAAAAACATTTATGTTACCTATTACTCAAACACTTTTAAAGATGTCTACATGACATTTGAAATACTTGATTATCATGTCAAGGCACAGTTGCTAGACAAGGGGCATTATTCTGAAAACCATATTTTTTAGTGATGCTCCCTTTTAACTTAAAATTTTGGTTGAAATTGCTTATTTAATAGAATAATTTAAAAACTATCAAAGGTATCAACACTAAACTAAGATATTAAGAGTTATTCTTTATACCTTATTGTGTTCAGACTCGAAATCTCAAATGTGACCCCCGTTGCTGACACGTAAAACAGACAAGTGTTTGTGCCGCTCTGCGGAGCTCTAGTTTTAATTTTATTGGTCAAATACATTCATAATATTAATTGATGCCACCAAACATTTTCCACATTTGAACTACTGTCCCTGCATTGTGTTTCATTTAGTTTTTTTACTAGAGTTGCATTTCGCACATTTGAATTGTACCATGTGTCACACATTTTATATCATGTACAACATATTTTTTTGTATATAATGGTTTGCCTGATACACATATATTCTGTTTTCTTTTCAGAATTTTTTTTCTATTAACATAATATGTTAATACTGACAACCATCTGATTTTGCTGCATTGAACTGTACCGTATGATCAATTGTATTTGTTAATATTGTTTCAGATCGAAAACATTCGTCGGAAGCACAACTACCTCCCATTTATAATGGAATTGTTGAAAATCTTATCAGAGAAGGGCCAATTATTACCCTTAGTTGAAAAGGTTGGTGTTTTGATATAAATATTTACTTCGTTGGAAGTGAATTTGATTTGACTTAGCTTCTGTGGAAATCCAGCTTGATTTTATGAAATACTAGTAAAGTACTCTTACATTTTGGTTGATGTTGGAAATAATATCACAGTCATCAGTAAATTTAGTTTACCGTTTAATCCTTAGCCTTGTAATTCCGTATTTCCCTGCGTCTGAAGCAGATGATTTTTGCAAACATTGTGGCAAAAGAAGCCATTGCTTGTAATGAGTAATGCCTTCTTTTGCCTCAATGTTTTCCACTCTGTCTGAGAGAAATAACCCCAATTTTTTTAAAATAAATTGATGTTTTGTATAT
Source organism: Lutraria rhynchaena (assembly GCA_008271625.1). NCBI lineage: Eukaryota > Metazoa > Mollusca > Bivalvia > Venerida > Mactridae > Lutraria > Lutraria rhynchaena. The sequence continues at coordinate 8,237,671 of VIBL01000001.1, read as the reverse complement.
TAGCTTTGAATTTGGAGGAGTCCAAAATATGCTTATGAGGCAAAGGGTTAAAAGAAACATATTTACAAAAGACATTTGTTGATTTAAGCTGCATTCCACATTTGAAATATCATGTTACATAAGTCCATATTTCTTATATTATGGTTAAGTTGTTTCATTGTATTATTTGTATCATCATTAACTACAGTAAAACCTCAACAATGAGAAGGCCTTCATTACACAAAAACTCAGTTGTAATAACGAAGTGGTCTCATTATCAAGTTGATTTATAGGGGAGTTATTGAAAGCCGGTCTGAAAATAAGAGGAATATAATAACAAGGTGGTCATAATTCTGAGGTTTTACTGTATGATATAATTCCTAAGCCTATATTTTTAAAGGACTATGATTCCTGAAAAAATCAAACTTTTTTGGGTTAAAAGCTGAGTTACCCATAAAATGAAATCAGTGCACATAACATGCAGGGTTCGAATTCAGGCACGCATACTCGCTAATAGCTTGTAGAATTTCTTAATAACAAGTGGCTATAAAAAGTCACTTGCATATTTTAGTGAGTATATGGTGACTAAGTGGTCAGAGGAAGAAGAGGCCAAATATAACTCCACATGGCCCAAGAAATTAGTAATTTGTTAATTATGGGTTAATAAAATTTTGTTCTAAATTTTAGCTAGTCGGTTTTCATTTGAACTAGTAAACAAAAAAGGCACAAGCTAATTTTAGCTAGTAGAAAATATCGCTAAATTCGAACCCTGACATATGAGAGATTTATAAATGTGTGTTGTTCTTTAGGCGAAAGAAAAAGCTGAGAAGAGGAAAGAGGACAAGGCAAAAGTGAAATGATTTATTTCTGTTTGTGTCATGTGTTTGTGTCTATGTTAGTTGTATTGTAAGTTAAACTGCTTTGTCCTATTAAATTGTTAAGATATTTGTTTTAAGACGAATTTGAAGAAAAAAATGCTACAATATTCATTCTTAGTTTTTTATGTCAGAATAAACTTTTGATAATTTGCCTCGAGGTTATAAAACTTGAGAATAGTCTCTGAGTTCAAATCTCAATTCCACTCTCAAAGTAATAAGAGCTGATTACTGTTCAAATACAAATTCAGGTCAATAAGGCTGCCAGAATAATGTATCAGTATTATTGTTGGGTCATAATTAACTTCAAACATTAAAAGAAATAATATGAGATTTGAGTTCAGAGACCAATCTCAAGTTTTATAATCTTGGGTCTTGGTCTCATGGAGTCAAAGATCTTTGTATTTGTATTTTTTCTATAAATCCTTTTTTATCTGAAAAAAATAGATTGTAAGTCAATTTATCAAGAAAAATTTAAAAAAAATTGTCCTCATACAAAATGGGAATGGAAATAAAATGGATATTATTAAAAATTCATGCATACATATTTTTGCCTTTTTTGTAAAGTGTTGTAAAACGTCAGCAATTTTTTTTGTATATGCCATCTTGAGTAATATAAACACTGGTTAACTGATATGTAATTGGTTGGTAATGTTGCTTAGTAAAAATGATGTTATTTCTCAACTTATTTAACTTGTGCATCATTTTATTCCCAAGAAATGTGCGTTACATGTTACATAAAAGTCAACTTATGATTCATTTTTATTTGTCAAATTTTGTGATTAAATTTGCTGTATCATTTTTTATTGATTTCTTCTTTGAATATTGTATGTACAATAAAATTGTATAATTTGTAAGAATCTGTTCTTTTTGTTTATTTATGTGTTATTATTTATTTACACCTAGTTGTAATCCTTTGCCACGTAATACTGCATTTCCCCGCATCTGAAGCATTTGAAAACATTGTGGCAAAAGGAGCCATTGCTTGCAACTAACATATATACACCTTTTGAAGAATATGCAGGCATGTGATTATTAAGTTTTGTGTATTTTATAAGTTTATGTCAACATACACCGTGTAATGGTCCTAGATTGATGTTTTCATTGTTTTTATACTTGCCCTTTTAATCTTGATATAATTATAATACACTACAATGTAGTACTTACAAAGACTTGATAAAATTCTGCTAAGTATGTGATCAAAATGATTTTGTGGCCATCCTACAAACCTATGGTGCACTGCAACATGGAACGAGAACCAGTTTAACTATTGTACACAAACACAGTTACCTCCCTTAGTCTATGGCGCGCCTTCGTAAAACACGGTTATTTCCCTTAGTCCATGATGCCAATTAAAAGCTGGATGAGATTTCAAGGTCAGTATACAGGTTTTGTAAGGGTAATCTGAGTGGAAACCACACCGCTGAGAGACTAGACTCTCCATATTATATTTTCCTGTTTAATTCTGTCACCACTCGTCATTATTTGTCAATAAAATTCACCGTCTATGAATGAATCATTATGATGAATTACTCCGCTAATCTGTTACAAAACTAAACACAAACAGACCAACAAGAGAGATTTTCAATTCTCATTACCCGGTGAAACAGGTTTTTAGATAACTGGAAAATGTATTTTAGTTATATAATTATTTTGCAACTCGTTAATTGTTCCACATTCGCTCCCTATATCAATATTTATCAAAACAATATTTAATTGTCTTGTTTTTCTTTTTTGTGTAACAATTACAACACGCTCTTCCGCGCGTGATTATTACAATTCATAGAATCGGATATGGCGTCACTGTAATTTGCGGGAAATATATATTCTGCTAAGCACGTATTAACATTCAAGTATACAGTAAAACCCCGATAATGAGACCACCTTCGGGACTCCAAAACATCGATCGTAATAATGAGGTAGTCTCATTATCGACTTGAACTGTGTTGGGGTTATTGGAAGCCTGTCCGAAAATAAATGGTTGTAATAACATGGTGGTCGTATTACTGAGGTGATCTCTATGTGAGATTTTACTTATTTTATTTAATTACAAGAAACATTAACAAGTAAAGAAACATCATAGGCGGGTGTATTAAAATATCTCATGTCACTTCAGGTCTATTTCACCGCTAGTGTATTGGAAGAGTCTCATTTCCGACTAAATGATTAGGGTAGACTAAGATAACATAAGAGTTATGTTTTGGGTTACTTGGCCAAAATGATTAGGGTAGAGATGTCGGTAAACTTTTCATTTCCATAGTTTCATAAACATACCGTTTTGTGAAAATCCGAGGTACGATTCATCCTAAATATTTGCGTACTTTGGACTTTGTCGTTATAGAAACATTAGACTCGGTACCAAAAAAGGGGTCGAATAGTTCTTTTTGGGGCTGTGTATAAAGTAGCATCCTTCAAGTAGTAATTTATTTCTTGAATAATAGCGGTAAAAGTGTGTATGTCTCAGATAGTGTATTAATTATGACGTAGGGGGTGGGGGGAGGCTCCATGGTCGAGTGATTATGGTATCTGACTAGTAATCTCTAGCCCCTCACCGCTGTGAGTTCAAATACTACCCGAGACTCGAAAAAAATGCATGAGAGGAAGATGTCCAGCTAGTTTGCGGAAGGTCGGTTGTATAATTTGGTGCACGTCTTGGGTCTTCCTCCGCTGTTAAAGCTGGAAAAGTCGCCACATGCCCATGGTTGCGGGCGAGACGTTAAACGCAAGTGAAAAAATACGTCTCCAAGTATACAATGCATAATGTAAAAAAAATCAAATTTCGTCGTACGTCTGATCTCTACAAGGCGGTGTTGAGGTTAAATTATACAATAGTGATAGAGAAATTTTCCCCAAACGCAAGAGACATAAGAAGATTAACTTTCGTCTAACATAAGATAAATGTAATTATTTACTGAGAATGTCCATTTTTTATGTCCTCGTGAAGTAGTCAGTCAAATTCATCCGAACAAAACATTGTCTGTTACATCAATAAAAACACGGAAAGCGACAAACTAATCCGAATGAACGACGCTGGGAATTGAACGCTGACAAATAAAATCTGTTTTGATTCGAAAATTATGGTGATTAAATGAAATTTGAAACATAATGAATCTTACATCGGAAGATTTGGACATCCTAAAGCACGGCATTGAAATAACCTCTGACAGCGGGACAGTGACTGGAGAAATATGTCTTAAGATTAAGCGATCATTTGTTACAGTTGACTTCACATTTTTGAACGCGTGTTAAAGAATAATTCAAAACAACCACCGGGATAATTGGCCTTTGTTCTAAAAATCCAGCCCTCAGTTTTTTAAAGTTTTATCCCTTCTTTATCGAATTATAAGCAGGTTCGGACTTCAAGCACTCGGGTGATTACTTGTCCATAAATCACGCTTACCCGTTCTCTCGGCTTCCATGCTTGATTCACCGTTCTGCGCTGTTAAAACTGAGGCCATCTTGAAAAAAAAAATGTTTTCTGTAAAGCGACCGACTCATAAAAATCGCCGAAACTCGACTTTTTTTTACCCTCCCGTTAAAAACTTTGCCCTTTCGTTATTAATAATTGCTTTCCGGAAAAAAACCCTACCTACAAACCCACTGAAAAAAATGTTGGGTTGCGTTACAGCAAACAATTTTTTAAGGATGGCCTCATGATGTGAAATAACCAGCGACTCATTCATAGTCATAACCTAATATCTAGTACCCTGTCTCAACAGCAAACCCCTTATGTTGAAATGAATTCGTGTAATAAAGAATACCGTCGCAGTTGAATATTTTTTTCCTTTTAAATTATCCCCAGGCCTTGATATATAAATACGAGTAATATTTAAGACGTATTGTAATAAGAATTTCTTAATCTCCATTAAATTCATCGGAGGATAACTAGTCCTGTGGAAACGATGACAATATTGTCCTACTTGTTATTTTTAGTACTTCTGTCGCGATTTCCCCATGCCATTATAGATAGTCTAGTATATTCATATCCTAATTAATCAATTATGTTATACCGTCGATAGAAATAAAGCTAACATATTACACACCAGTCAAATTTATTATACAGTGCAACATCTCCAAAGCATCACCCTTTTGGAGATGCAACATTGTGTAGTAGAGAGGCTGTTGCTCCAGAGAGGTTAAATTAATAGTTAAATCGTACAGTGGGAAAATCATGTTGTTCTTGAAGGGAGATAGTTGCTCAAGAGAGGGCCGCTATGGGCAGGTTGCACTGTATCTTCAAATTTGTGCTGTTCATAAGGTTTCTGAATGTATATCTGCCTCGTCTTTCGAATTTGAATGAGGTAATTAATAAGATTTAGTTCAGATAAGACGAATGACATGTATTATTCGATCAGTTTAATGTTCAGGATCATGAGAAAAAATATCGGGAATGCCGTTCTATCAAAATCCTATTGTGACTGATGTGTTGAATCAAAATCTCCGAAATGAAAGTAATGTCAAAGTTTAGAACTTTAATTAAACGCTTGAATGATCATCCTGGCGGACAGAATGCATTCGGCTGGCTAACATGAATTGTCTCATAGCCGAAGAAAAGAGACATTTTCAATCTTAAAATTAAACCAATGACAAATGGATTTCGGGGCCTTCGTGCGACTAAAATATCAATCCGTGTTTGACAAATCTGTGAAAGTTTTAACTTTCGGAGAAAATTCGTTGCCACGGCAACCATTATACAAGACGAACTAATTTGTGAGAAAATTACTAGTTTGCTTCGCTAGAAGTGGACAGATGGCGAATTATAAGGTTTATTAGGAGAATTACACATCATTATTTGCTTAAAGAATTGGGAACAGCACAGTTACAAAGTGGAATGTCAAGTCCAGTGGTAAGGCATGTCACCTTTGACCCGAACTTTTGAGCGTTCTCCGCTAAAATGTCTATCAAAATGTTTTCATGCAAACTAAACTTGTCACGAATTAAACGGTCTCCTAAGTAGAACAATGTTACCAGTAAAGATGGAAAAGTGCCAACCAAGCACGTCTAGTAATTATCAGCGTCTCGCGCAGTTCCAGACGCAAACTCAGCTAATTTCCAGTTTTAAAATCTATTATGATCATTACTTAATACTTCTTAGCTGCACATCAAGTGAATTTTAAAAAAATGTATCTGAACTTGTCGTATATATTAATCAACTTAATCCTTTGCCTCATAAGCATATTTTGGACTCTTCCAAATTCAATACAAAACATAAATTTATTTAAGAAAATGCGATTATTTCTCTCTGGTAGAATGGATAACATTGTGGCAAAGCCATTACTCATTGTAGGCAATGGCTTCTTTTGACACAGTGTTTTCAAAAGTCGGCTGCTTTAGATGCGGGGAAATGGGGTATTATGAGACAAAGGGTTAAAGATGGTATGTCATAAATTACTTATAGTTCCGGCTTTCCACTGATACGGTTCGTGATGTCAGTTCGTGTATCTCAATATGGCGGCCGTTTTTCGGAAAAATGATTACTACATTAATTAACTCTTTGCCTCATAATACTACATCAGAAGCAGACGACTTTTGAAAATATTGCGGCAAAAGAAGCCATTGATTGTCAGGAGTAATGGCTTTTTTCGCCACTATGTTTTATGCCACTCTGTCAGAGAGAAGTAACCCAGCGTTCTTAAATAAATTTTTGCTTTGTATTCTAGCTTAGAATTTGGAAGAGCCCATAATATGTTTATAAGGCAAAGGGTTACAACTATCGAGGACACAAGGCATAAATGAAATGGTTCGACAATCTAACGAGGCGTCATCGAGATGTTTACTGTCAACTTGACGTGTATCAAACTATACATTTAATTGTAACTGTAAATAATTATCTATTAAATGAATCATGGCATTTCAGAAAATGGTCACTATTTTTGTTCGCACCATTTTTATACATCGTGCTACGACTAAGAAACAGTATAGTATTCGGATTTAATTGTCAATGTGACGTATGCATTAGATATACTTGTAGCTTTTCACAAAAAAACCTGTTACACGTATACATGAATTGAGCGCATCAATCAAATAATATCGAATGAGTAAAAGCACACATAGGTTCCTACTAAATATACAATGAATGAGCGCTCAAGGCCACATATCTGCTAGCAGCTCATTGAATAGCGTCGAAGCAGCAAAGGATACAATATCTTCATACTAGTACATGTATGATAAGATAATTAACCAGGGACTCTACAATACATGTTATCCAGAGTCCCTGAACGAACAAGTAACAGTGTTCTAATTTTAACATTTTATTTAGAAAATAATTGCCAGCCATCACTGACACACATACTAAATAACGTACAGACTCATTTAAGGGAAAACTCAAATAATGACGTCAGATATTCTGGTGATTCAAAAGAATAAATCTATAACATAGTAACAACTCGGAAACAACAAGCGACCAATAAGCACTTCCGGTAGAATAATCCGAACGCCGCGCATGCGCAGTTCAATTTAATAAATCTGTTCACCATGGAAACAATATCGCGCGCATGCGCTTTCAAGAAGCAAATGATCGTATTTACTGTTTCTTTGACGAATGAATTCTTGTTATTAAGAATTGACATTTCGTTGTCTGAAACCTTTAGTCAATAATCTTAGGATTAATTCAGAAGACAGCCGGAGGGTTATTAAATTTTGAAATTGAAATTCATTCTGAATTCTGAGAATTGTACGTTTAATATAACCATCTTGGGAAATCATGTGTTCATAATTATATAGTGAACGATATGGCAATAGTCCATGAACATCTATGCACGCCCATTGCTTCAAGGACTGTTTCTACCGGAAGTGCTCATGGAAATAAAAAACACGAAATTTTCTAGCCTGGTTCCCGATTTCAATATCAGACCACATTCAACGTTTTCTTACCAGTCGACCAATTTCCTTACAAAACTCTGCTTAACTTGAGTTGTTTAAATATAGCCGCAATTTTGAAAAACCTAATTGTTCCCGATTTCTATTAGTGACTGCTACACAACACAGTTCAAAATGTATTGAGACCAGGAACCAGGCAATATAAAACTTGCTACTGACCAAGGACAATTAATGCTACATAGTGTAGAAACAATTGAGACGAAGAAACGATTATACCGCAAAATAAATTGCAAAATTCTTAAATCCACCCATCTCTGAGTTCTCGCTAAAATATTAATATTTAATTTCTCATAAAATGTTCTTTGTATCATGTCTGGAACGGTGACTTATGCCAGACACACGTTAATATAATACATCCATTATCACTATGACTTATTGTATTATTAATGTTTAAGTGGGGTAGATAATCGTGTTATCAATTTCATTTTATCGTAAACAAATAACATTTTACCAAATTGATCTATATTCGTTAGGTAGCGACTAAGTAAAGCGTGCTTTGTGGTGACCATTAACAATTTTTCAGACAATAAGAAAAAAAAACAACACATTATATTCTCACAAAACAATATTACTCCCATTTCTATAACAACCAAACTTCTGTAAGTTTTATAATTCTTCTTTGCTCAATGAATAACGCATAGACCAATGATTAAATAGGTACTTTGGAAACCAAATTAGCTCTCAATACGCATACAACTAAATATTTCAACGTATCACAAAACACAATTACACACAATGTCTCCTAAGGGGAAGACGTCATTAAAATGTAAGTTCGATAAAGTATAAATAATATATGAAAATGTCGATAGAATTATCTCAGATCTCGTTACCATGGTGATACAACAAATTAAGTTCTTTTCTTCCAATTCTTCTGAGTTTAATCCGGATATTTTCACAGCGTCGATTTTGGAAGTGTCATTCCTTTATTTGTAAGCTTTCGGAAACTTAATCAAAGTACTGACGGTAATATTTTACTTCACTCAAAATTTGAAAGGTAATATGAATCTAACACGTTACACAGAATACGCAAAGACAAAAAATGAAATCTACATTTTCCCAAGATTTAAACAAATACATGTGACCAGCTATAAATACAAAACTATCACACACCAACACACAAATTTCGTTAGATTTCTGGGGGTCACAACCTTTTTGAAGATAAAGACTCTGAATACAACTACACATCACGTGACTAAAACACGGTAGATCACGTGACGCACGTAAGTCACGTGACTACAACGAAATATCACGTGTCACTATCACGTGACTAATACAACAAGATGTAACCAACCACAACATTGAGATTCGCAAGAAAAAAACTAACTACACAAAGACGATTTTTAAATCAGTTGAGTGTGGGATCTGGGCGTCTTGGGGTTAAAGCCCATGCACATCAGAAAATAAAAGTAGGTCATAGTTGATTCGTCTTTTGCAGATTTGTGTAAAAGGTGTACAACCGGGTCTAAGGATGAATCACATTCATGATACAAGAAAAGCACAGGAAACCAGCGTGAAACTGTTGATTGTTTGCTAGACTTTCAAGCCCTTAATTTTTTTCTCTATTCATCTCTAACATTGTTTGTGACTTAAACGCAGAAATAATCCATTACCACAACAAATATAGATTTACACTCCATCTGGATATAGAATTGATGATGGTAAATTTCATTACATCAATATAATGATCTCCTCCTTCTCTATTTTCCTAAAATATCTCGAAATGAAAATAATTGATGCACTTTCTAAGCCGTTAACACAAACTATGTTTCATGTCCCGAGACAAAGTTGGCGATTAAATTGTCAACTATAGTGACAAGAATTCTCTTAACATTTAAAAATCATAGTAAATCTTGACAAAATCATTAAAGTTACTCTGTCTTGAGAAGCATCAGTGTCCATAAGTAGACTTGTATTTCTTGGTAGTTCATAGTTTCTTGGAATTGTGAATGTTATCCTACGTTATGGCGTAACAATGCCGTAATATAGACATATAATTATACAATCCTGGAGAAAATTACGTGGATGTCACCGTCATGAGTTATGTGTCTGTAATAAATGGTCTAATAATGATTGTTATGTGGTAAAAACTGCCGTTATAGACCGATCATCTCTGAAAAATAATAACTATATTCTGTAATTACTCTTGTGCGAAGTTGTGGACGATTTTGGATAATGATATGAGCACTTAAGTGTTTTTGAACATTGTCATTTTCTGGCAAGCATCACCACTACTTGTGATAAATTGTTATTGAACATGAGAGCTGTCTACAAGTTTGTTTATGACATGAATATATGTTTTAACTGATTCCAGAACGATCAAATATCAGACAGCTAAGTTGCCATACAGTTATTGTCGTACGGAAATAGACCTATTTGGTTTCACGACAACGGCGTGGCTTTAAGACCAACATTGCGCTTGTACCAAAAACAAATTGACGTCTTTATTGCCTGATACTATATCACATGTGGGAATGGTATTCAGGAATCAAACTTTAGTATCTTAAAGAAGAGGTATTAACACAAATCATCCTGACAATATTGACGAGGCGATTGACAAAAAAGACAAAAGTAATCTATAACGGATGACGATGGTATATATGGTGCATGGTATCTACATTGTTGTGTCGTGGCTTGTCCCTACAAACCACAAGCCGGTACTTTCTTGCTCCTAAGAAAAGAAACCACGTCTTCCACTCGTGGAAGGGTTATGGTGGAGGGGTGAATGTCAAGTTGGAAGAAATGAATGTTTACAATGCAACAGTCAGCAAGAACTACATAAAGCACCGTATTTTACGAATGGCAAATAGGTCTTAGACACTGTGATACTCGTGGATGATTTATGACCGTATAGTGCTCACTTTGGAGACAACAATAAACAACACTACATTTATCTTGCTAAATCTAGAATAGATGTACTAACTCACCACAAAGCACCATCCATATTTACAAAATAACGTATGAATGACGTCGTTGAGATAACGGCTGAAAAAATCTTCGATTTATAACTATACTTGTACAAATCAACCCTGCATATGTCCACATCGTGTTTCATAAGCAAAAACAATACAACAGATGTCGCTGAATCGTTTATGTAAATCACACCCGATTATTGAAGAAAATATGTACGTTTAAGTTAATTAAAAAGATGATTCTTATACTGAGTTTGCAGACATAATGAAATGGCAAAATATTGAAACTGATTGCTCGCCCATATGGGATCATCCCGGAGGCGCGGGTAAAACAAACTCAATATGTCTAGCAACTGATTATGGTTAAGTCTAACTACTGTGATACTCCATCATCAGACGTCACTTTTAAAGTAACATGTAAGCATTATTGTTGATTTAAAATAATAAATAACTTGGCATCTATATATACACTTGTCAACATTGCAACAAAACATTTTTGAAATTCAAACGTCAAAAGTCTCCATGTAAACGTCGTTTCTTTGACAAATAACCGTAGATTACGGCACGGATTGAAAGCAATCACGCGACGACTATAACTGATTAATTACGTCACTAATGACGTAAGCACAACCAGAACAATTCAAACATTAATTCAAATTGTATGTACAATATATTTTATATGAATATATAATTATATACTTTTTCGATCGATTAAAATACTCAAACAAGTTATTTACAAATTAATCACAATTATTTCTATTTATAGATTTTCTATTAATAGATTTTCTATTTATAGAATTTTTCAAATTTAAGTTGTCAAAAAAAGTGTCACATTGACAAGAGATTCATTATATTCATTTTCAAAACACACATGCTTACATTAATTTCATTGTATGATTTATGTATAAGCAGAATTCAAAACGCTATTGTAGAGATATCGCACCGATATATCAACACTGATCTACATACATTAAGCATATAAACATAACAATCTTGATCACGTGTTTCCGGTATCTGTGGATTGTCTTTGACACACGTGACAAACTAAAAAGTATCGTAGTATGAATTTATACAGTTTCACCGCAGTTTACGAATAAAATGAAGCCTGTTGTCAATAGCTTTTATAACTTTACACAATGAAATAAATTCGCGCCATTGTCTTGAATAAGTTCATGGCATATAAACGGAAACTCAGAACAGATAATATACCTTAACGCGACAATATTTCACATTTTATCCCGAAACACCGTTTGTATCACGTGACCAGTGGCCTAACTAACGTGATCTAAATTGTCTTTTCTTGGATCATATCCCATATTTTTTCTACACAAAAACATATTGATTTCTCTGAATGACGGTCGTTCGCTCTCTTGTCTGTTCCAACACTCGCACATTAGGTCATAAATTTCCTTTGGGCAGTTAGGTGGGTGGGATAGAACAACATGCTCGTTATCATTTCTGTAATAGTGTCCAGCATTCGAAATCACTTCTTCATCTGTGAGACCCTCGAATGGTTGCTCTCTAGCGAATGTTAAGATTTCCCACAAAGTCACGGCAAACGACCAAACATCACTTTTTGTTGTAAACTTACCCTGAAAACACAGGGGATATTTATAATTAAACTTTATTGAATCACATGCGTAACTGAACTATTTTCAATTTTAACCAAAGCAATGTCATCTACAGAGATCAAATGGTCACACAATTCTTCACCAGAGTTGCGGTGTATACTGCTCCATGTTAAGAACTTTGAACAAGTGACAAAATATTAAATAATATTACAAAATGTTCCTGAATACAAGCTCCTGGCTGTATAAACCAACAAACACATTTGTACTCTATGGAGACATTGCTTCAATTAAGGACATAACAAACATGATGATTTTCTATGAACATGAATAATGAAAGAGCTGATATATGATATTAAATGAGTTGGGTAAATAGAGGCATTCGGCTTAAGTCTGGGTAAAATAGTTGTAAAAACAAAAAAATGTACCAAACACCTACTGTATTGTTACAATGTAGGACAAAATCATGCCAATATTTAATCTGATACAAGTACAGAATACACGACGCTTCATTCACATAAAAAGAACTCCACAATCCCTAAATAGATCGTACAAACTGATTAAGTATCACATGCGGTAATTATGCCAATACCATTCAAAGGCAAAAAATGTGGCGGCCACAACCACCAAGAAAGAGCAGCATTTGCGCATTTACCAGCAAGATCGATTCCCAACCCATCCAGCGTATTGGTAACACGGCCCGTCCTTCAATTCGGTAGTAATCCGAACTATAAAGACTCCGGCTCATGCCAAAGTCCGATATTTTGATGGTACAATAGGGGCCGACCAGACAATTACGTGTGGCAAGATCACGGTGAACCATGTTTAACGATTCCAGGTATTTCATTCCAGACGCAATCTGGGACGCCATGTAGACCACACATCCATAACTGAAAAACAAAAGAAACTCTTGCCTTACTCGATTCAATTTCTTACGTTTATTGCTACATATTTGATAAATGACGATTGTATTGTTTTGGGCTTAAGTCTATGAACGTAAATGCTTCGTCTGGAAGATTCGAAGTTTCTACTTAAAATAAAAAAATATTGACTGGTATATTTTGTAAACACTCAGAGTTATAATGCCTAGAATATAGTGCAATAATAAGACACTAGTATGAACACAACCTTCTGGCACTTAAAATTGATGGTTCAAAAAATAAAATTCCAAAATATGAGGCAGGGTATTGGAACTCACCTTAATATTTTGGCATTTGGAGTTTGTATATGGGTTTCTGGCAAATGATCCAAAAGGAACTGGTTCAAGTCCCCGTACTTCATGTATTCCACGATCATACAAAGGGGTTCCTCTGTCGTACAGACCCCTAAAACCCTAACTATATTAGGATCCTTCAACATCGACATGACTTTCATCTCCCTGTGAAAGTCTGACCTGTAACAGTAAAAAAGGATTTTGAAACACATGGATATAATAAATACCAATCTATGAGCCTGCAAAACGATCTGCAAAGATTTATCAAATCCTTTGAACAAATCCTTTGCACTAAACACGTGTACATGAAAGTAAGAGCCTATATCCTGGATTTATTAAATACTATAATTTACATTTCATGAACTGTGTGAGTAGGATAAATAACGTTTTACGACTAAACTAATTGAGCTCCTAGACATTAATAATTGAAATTTAAGATAAAAACAAGCATTAATGCGACAATTGATCTTATGTTATAAAATATATCCTGACCTCCTCAATTTAGAAATCGTGTCTTCCCCTAGCTTTTAACAAACAAAAGGTTTTGTAAATTGGTTGTATTACCATCTATCCGGGGTAAATTTTTAAAATCTTTAATTATATGTGAAACTGCACGCGTTAACCTTAATTACATATTGATATTTTATGTTTTTAATCACGTACTACGACTGAACGTCGGCTTATTTCTACAACCCCCGTAACTCATTTTTTGTCAATATTGAGATTTTGGTATCATTTATTTTTCGTCTCAATGAGCTCTATACAATGATCATACTTATCTGCTTCTAGATCAATCCTAAATAGGGGTAATCCCAATTCCACAAACACGTAACTCGCTTAAACTTATTGCAGTTCAAAACTTCAAATGCGATTTTCTCAAAATGGAAAAAAATGACATACGGGTTTGTAGAAATAATCCGACGTGAAGTACACTTTTTTCTTTCAGAAACTAGGTTAAAACTACTCAATAACTCAAATACATGCGTGCTGTTGCGCACGCTGCATTTTACGATACAACATTACAGTTTCCTTTAATATTTAACCGTTTCAATGTCATTCAATTCGAAATATGCACCAAACGTGAGAGTGATTGAGTACTAGTATCATATGCACTGAAAGTTAGTAAAGAGATTAAAAAAGAAGAGTTAGTAGAAAAGTTAACAGTACTTTGCGCACCTGGCCCGGTCATCAGCACTCTTGCGCAGGATTTTCACCGAGACAAAAACCGGTCCAGACTTCCTACGGGTCATCATGTAATCACCACTCATGGAGTCGTGAATACCAAATGCTTCACATAGATGTACCTGAAAGGTTGCAATTTGTATATAGAAATTGATATAATAAACAGAAATGGAAAGCATTTATTACAGTATCTTTTTCATATAAGGTAAATTCTAACTTCAGCCTTTACCGTTTCTAATTCATTTGAATGTTATACAACGTTAACATGAGTAATGTGTTGTGCTGTGCTGAAGGAAGAGATTGTATTTAAGATTATCCACAAAGGGCCATAACTTAAAATTGTGTTAATATGTAAGACATTATGCATTTACAAACCTCTCCAAACTCGCCCTCTCCAAGAACTTCGACAAATCTTAGATTACGTCTTGGAAATTCCACCAGAGCACAGTCTACACTGCTTACAAGTAAATCTGAGTTGGGAACAGCATACACATTGTTGCCGCTCACGCCCTGTAGGCTAGGAATGTTGGGAACGCCAGAACTGATGACGTCAGATGCAGCATATAACGCATCATAGTTTGGTGGTTTGTCTAGTGCATTCAAGCTGGCATTCTGATTCTTGGATTTGAATGTGGAATGTTGTGATGACGTAACAGGTGTCACTGGTGACGTCACTGGAGGTAGAGCTACAATTAAAGGTGGTTTGAAGTCGTCAAGTTCCTCGTAGTAGAACGAATTGACACTAACTGCTGTGCGAAAACAGAAAAGAAAGCGGTATGCAAATAAAAACACTAAAGCAGACAAACTGTACGAAAGGAAAATAAAAAGCAAGCATGGAACAAAAGCACGTGCTAAAGGCGTTTTGTCAACAAAGGTTAAAAATAACTTGACAATTCAGCCAAAGGTGCTAGACTTAGAGGGTGGTTTATAGAAATAAATCGTGCACAACGAAAGGAAGCTATAACGTGTATAATCAGTAAGTATAGATGATTGAATAATGATGATGCTTTACATGTTTATGATAAATATTTTGAAACATCTGTATACATAAAAATCTAGAATTAGGTACAGGGATGCAGCCAAACGTGTTTAATAAACCACAAACGAGGTTTTTTATATATAACCGAATCATGCATAAATGAATTCTTCTAATAGTGTGCATAATATTATTTTACAATCATATAATTTTGAAACGTGTAGAATCATATTATCAGAATCTAAAGAACGCAAACGGGTGTGGTCTTTCGAACAAATTTGGCTACATTTAGATAATATCTAACATAAATTCACCATAATTATACACAGCTAAACATATCCTATTGACAATAAATGTATATGACAACTACAATTATTTTTAGATAGAATATCAAGATGTTAATCTTATTTTTGAAACAATGTTAAAATGAGGATACTGTACCTTTAATCAATTAATTTAAGATAAATTTAATCTAGTCGAAAAGGACAATGACGAAAGCGACAAAGATGAATTAAGACTTAAATATCCACTATCATGCAGATTTGGAAAGTGACAAGGAAGCGAAAGTGATTCCACAGTAATAAAGCGGCACTGTATATGTATACAATTTGGTTACCTTTCCCATTAACTTCTTTTATATTGTCTTCATCTTCAGTAGCAACGCCATTATAAACGTTGCCATTGGAAACCTTTCCGTTGACGTTGTTTTGAAAATTGTTCAGATTTATGTTTAACACGGTATCAGAAACCGGTTTTAGACTTTGTCTGTTTATTCTTTGACGACGCTTATGTCTTACAATAACGAATATGACTATTATCGTTAGGATGACAATAAGGGCCGCAAGCGCCCCGATGACTATGCTGATGTAGTCTTCGTCTTTAGACGCTGTTTCTCCTGACATCTTTGTGACAACTTCTCCCTCTCTTTTATCAGTGGTACCTTTGGAAACCATCAAACAAGAGTATTAGTTGAAGGATGGATGAAAATCAGTATTACTTAATAGTCATGACTGATTAATCAGCTCTGAAATATTGGTATTTGTACCACCAATTGAAACATATAAACATGAATTAAATCGTAGACACGATTATTTATGACAATACCATCTAGTGTGCACACAATTTTGGTTATATAGAATGCTATTTTTAGCTGTATTGACCTTGTTGCCTTGACAATTTTACCAAAATTATGCATATTTGCTATTTTAGTAAAAATAATGTAATTCTAAATATATGTATTTATATAACTATTTGCTGTCGTAGAAGAGTTATTGTTCATATTACGCTTTGGTAAAGTGTCATACTTCGTATGTAGTGTAGTAAATGTGCTCTTAATATTTACCAATTTCGGTAAATGGGCTACAATCGTAACGCAGACAAAATGGTCTGTCTAAATATATTTTCATACGCATTAGATCATTTGGATTTTAATGTACACAATTAGGAAATATAATATATTATCACTGATTTAACATACCAGCATTTTTGTCCACATCAAGGTCAATAATATCCGGACTACTGACTGTTGGAAGCGCCGTTGAGACGGTCGTCTGTACTAAAATATCTTCTTCTGTGAAGTTGCCAGACAATGCCACTGTAGAATATTTACAACACGTGTATCATACAGTGGAATACAAGGAATGTCATATAATCCTAGTTGCCACGTAGTTTTTTTTAGTTTTTTTAATCTTGTTTCGAACGTATGATAAACTACTTATTTGTTATTTGCTTTTAGGTACTAAAATATCTAGGACGCTATTACCAGCTCCTGGATTCCATTAAGTGACATGTCACCTTTTGACTCTATAAAAGGGATCTTATCTATTAGGTAATTGAACGTGTGGTGATTCGCAGGCCATACCCTTCTATACCAAAATGTCATTTTTTTCATATGGAGAAATTGGCGGCTCACTGTGGAAGGGTAAGTTAGTAATGGTTAGAGTACAGTCCAGGAAAGCTGGTTAAGTGAACTGGTCGCCATATATAACTGAAAAAATTGTTGAAAAACGGCATTAAACTCAGTGACAATGTCACATAAAAACAAACGATAATTTTTTTTATTTTCTTACTCACTGCATAGCCAAATTGGGTAACGTAAGCATGATCAATGACAAAACGAACGTACTTACCAGAATCAAACTCTATCTCGCTGATCATAATCCATTTAGCATCAAAGAATAACTTCAGCTTCACGAATTTTCCAAAATTATGTTGAAGATCAATAGTAACATCCCTGTCTATGTTAAACACTTTGTCTTGAATGAAATCATACTTGATTGGTTCTCGAACGAAGTGTTTCCCACCATTACTAAAGTACACGAGGATCGTCTTAAAAACCCGTACATTCTTTGGAAAATTGTTATTGCAGTTTATTGTCACCGTCGAAAAGTTCCGAACGGTCTCGAATTCGAATGTAATATCTACGGGACCATCGCCGTTTGATGTGTCGTTCCTCCACCCCACCCACTCGTAACCTTTGATCTCTGTTGCTGACACGGTCGTTCTGAAGTTAGCTTTACCTGAAAATGCCGAATATGATTGTTAAAGTATTTTGAAGATTTCCTTGTACGAGAAGTTTCTACTATTCTCTTTGTAAACTGAAAAATAACTTTGTCATAATACAACTGCATTGAACAGAAACATTTTTAAAAAATAAGCCTTGAAAAAGTATTGGCACAAAAAATGAACATGGTTGTACGAAGTGGGAAACCAGAAAAGGTATCCTCAAAAGAGGTATGTTCAGAAAAAGAATAGAAAAGAAAGGCTTCTTGACCTTGCTACCTAAATTTCTTTACGGTCAAGTAACCATTATAACATGATTGTATTTCCCGCCTGGAGAACGATGTGTTAGCGCCAGACCTTATTAGTTATTAGAATTCTGTAATGATTTACCCTTTTCTCCATCCGTAAGTTGTCCAAGTCCATTACTTAGATAATTGTCATCTAGCATACCGTCATACGTGAAGTCAAAGAAATCATTTACTGATCCTCGTGTGTCACCCTGCCTCATGGAATACGACAAAATACCATCTGAAATATACCATACACATTACATGTGGTTGATATGTGCAACAAATGAGGATAAAATCCGACTTCTGTATTACAGTGTAACTCTTGAAAACCGGACTCCCTGAAAACCCGAATTTTCAGAAAATCGGACGATTTTTTCTCTTATCTGAAAATCGGACATTTTGCCCAGTCCGGAAGTGGTACGGTTTTCAGGGATTAAACTGTATATTTTCAAAATAGATCAATGATAAGGTCATTTTTTTTACAAATTGCCAAAAAGTCAACATTTCTTTTCTGTTCTGCTCTGTTCTATTAGTACTATTTTGTATAATATTTGTAAAAATGTGTAAATAAACAACAAACCTGTCCATGTACAGCCATACATTTCCACTCTCATACAAATAGTTCGTTTAGTCTGACTAAATGGTATAAATCGTATTCTTCGTCCAATGATGGGTGGGGAAACTTTACGAAACACTTTTGTGTGTGTATTCTGATTACCGTCAAAATGCTGAAAACAGATAAAATATACTCAGTTCAGTTATCAAATTTATGGCGGGTATATAAGGGCCGTTTCTGGTCACTCAACTGACCCTTTTATGTGCCGACACATACGTTTCTAACAGCAAAATCAAAGTACGAAAATATTTATGGACGAATAGTACCTCCAAAGTACGAAAGATATGTTCTGGAAAAAATGGAAAAAATGTTTTGCGATCTACCTATCATACCCATGAACATGACTTTTTTTCAAACCTTAGTGCTACTGAGCTTATATGTTTTGCTTTTCAATATCTATTCACACCATGACGCATCTGTCTTTATCGTCGCATCCCCCGTATTCACGACTTACTGAAAAAAACACTATAACTTCTTATGTAACAGCTATCTTGACTATCATTACGGTATGATTAAATTGAAAGTTCTCTTTGATGTTGGCCGCGAAGATTTTACGATGAATTGTGTTTTATTAATTAAAATGTCTGATAAATTGTTATGTCGTTTTTTGTGTTCTGGCATTTACTGCTGAAATACAGACACTAGTTTTCACTGCATGCGGTTCATAGCAAGATATAGGATGATTCATAGTATAGATAATTACTCTGCAAACACGAAATAACGTAAAATGTAAAATGTCAAAGAACGTTTTTTTCTAAAGGAACTTAATTATTTCTGAAAGGAGTGTGAACGTTCAAACACGATTTTATGGTTTATAGACAAAATTAAAGCAATACTACAGAGCACAAAAATATGTCGGAAACCAGTCAAAACTGTGCTAGAGTAAACACAGATGAAATTCAAATAGTTTTAAGGTCAAAAATAAATATGTTTTATGATTTATGTAACCACTACGCGTATTATGAAACACCGATTAATTCTAGGAAAATGACCCTTTTCAATCAGCCTAACCAATGGTTGTTTTTTGTTTCGCTGATATAATTGTCAAAAGCCACGTATTGCAACGTTCTAAATCAAGTATGTATGAAATTATGAACTAAGACAAAAAAACTTGCATCAACATAACGATTGACAAAATTAAAGCAATCGCTAATTACGACTGATTCAAATGGACAATGGATCCAAAATGCTTCATTGATAAATTACCTAGATCTCACAATGTGCGTGATAACACGAGAGTTCTAATGCAGAAAAGTCACGTGACAAATCATGTGCCAATATTTAGTATATATCTTCTCGTGCAAATCTAAGGCTTGTTAGAAGACATATTACCAGTCAGAAATCTGTCTCAGTCAGCTCAAATAACCGTCCGGAAATGATTGCTATAAATTTCTTAGAATTATTATGACAATATCGGCATTTACTTGAAATAAATCACCAAACGTTTACGAGCTATTCATTGCCATATAGACATTAGGGGCCGGGGAATCAGGAAAATCGACTATATGGAGAGACATATTTCATCCGTTAGCTGGGATAGCCTGTTTGCTCTATCATTAGTGATCGGCTAACTAATCGCGAAATGTTGTTACATTGATTGACAGCCTAAGATATGACAGACACTTTGTTATGATACGTTGTTTTTGATTTAAGAGAAGATGCGAGTTAGATTTGGGGGATTCTTACCATGTTTTATATGCATATCTTCCCGTACTGCTTATAAATTAGACGAATAAAGCGTGTTTAATGGACAAAAAGATGTTCCTGTGCTAGAAAATGAAACGTAATAACGGTTTTCTTTTGAAAAAACATCGAACCACATGAAAACAATCTACATCACGCCAAGAGGCTTGTGGGTGTATTTACGAGTATGGCAAGTTTTCAATTGTACTGGATAAGAAAACTGGCATAGGTTTGGAAAAATTAAATATTGATGGGACTCCCGTCTAATGTTGTATTATTTTGATTATATGATATGGTTGTTTCAATAATGTGTTCATAAAAACATTCCCTTCCATATATTCGACGGATGAAGGTTTCTGTTTTTTTGTCACATTAGTCTGTAAGATATGCTCAAGGGCGCTGTCGGATACAGCACATTGTTTTACTTCTTTGTTATTAATGCAAACACATTTTTGCCTCAGTAACTACTGTGATAACAATATTATAAGCTTTTTAGTTTGATGTTTTCCTAGTTATAGTGTGCACTGCGTGTGAAATATGCGTGTATTGCAAATTCATGCAGAGCCAGACATGTTCGCAGAGCATAGTTAAAGAACTTTGTCCTTTGATATTCTCCTTTGAATAAACACGAGAAATTAACACAGCTATCGTTTTGCAAATGTTATATTCAGATAACTTTGTGGTTTTTTGTTGTATTGTGTATAGTCGTGGATACGGGCATTTATCCAAGTTATTAGTTGTATTCCAACAAGCACGGACATTTCCAAGAAAATGAGCGTAAATTCTCGAATGAAATAGTTTTCTTAATACTCCAAACTGTTTGTATTTCATTATTTTCCCGAAGAACATTATCAGGAATCTGTCAAAATGCCTTCAGGCTCCACAAAACGTGCTTCTTGCTTTCAAAATCGAAACGTCTCATTAGACCACTTTGAACATTTACCATTGAAAGGATTCATCCCTCGCTTATAACTGACTTTTATCTTGCTTATCGAAACTTTTGTTGGAATTGAGTGACGTCTTTGGATTTTTTTATGTCTACCGGTGATGAGCGATGCGATAAATCATTCGTTTAAACGTTTATATGTTAGAATTATTACAGCTATCATATATACATCATCACGTGTTTAAATCTCGCAGCTTTCCCTCTATCTAATTACAAAACACTATCAGCAGCATCTGCACGTGCAAACTTTAAAAATCATTTAACAAGTCAGTGATTTCTGCTCTTAGTTCAATGAGCATCACAAACGGATCAACGTCCATTCAAACTAACATTTACTCTGTGATTTGAACATTCCTTATCAACCCAAATAAAAGAATGTATGTTAGAGCATGAAGAACTTTTAAACATTTTTCTTATTTTTTTTTGTTTGTTTTTATGTGACTTATTGTCACTTGGGTTTAATGCATTTTTCAACAATTTTTCAGTTATATACGGCGACCGGTTCACCTAACCAGTTTTTCCTGGACTGTATACTAACCAGTACTAACTTACCCTTCCACAAGGAGCCGGCAACTGCTCCACGTATGGAGGAAAATTGACATTTTTGTCAAATTTTCATAGAAGGGTATGACCAGCCACGACCAGGATTCGAACCCGGATCACAGGGTTACAAGTCCAGAGCACTAACCCCTGGACCACGGTCTTGGCTTTTCTTATATATAAGTTTAAAATTATGGTACACTTTGGTCATCCTTTAAAACTGTTGGCTTGCGGTTACGCGATCTAAACTTTTTGGTCAAAATCGTTGCAACAATTTTGGGTACAGGATTTCGAGTCTGGCGCGAAACTGCAAATCAACAGTTTTCAAGGTTATCATTGTATGTTTTTTCTTGAAAACACGAGTACTTTAAATTACACGCAAGACTATGTGCTATTATCTATTTTAGATCGTACATGTTTAATTAAGTTATCTATGCAGTAGACGGTAACCTTTTGTTTTATGAAATACCTCTACATAAAACAGAACATTTTAAAAAGATAACTAATGTTTTTGTAAGTCTCCGGGGCAGAACCCGGGCTAAGATTGAAGCAAAAGCTTCAGTCATCTGTTCTATTTTAGTCCCTATGGGATACCACTTTGTCTTCATATAAAATAATATAATGTCTTTTCTTTGCTATAGATCTTCATTTGTTTTCAATCTGACATTTTTAATCATCTATACTATTTCTTTTCTATTTATTCGCTTTCAAAATAACTTGATTAACAAACCAGATGGGAGCTTTAGGCAAGTTTGAAATACGTTACACGGATAAGAAAAGGATTTCCAGAAAATGCATTAAAAAAATCCCACATTCCCAAAACTCACCATCCCGAAAACCTATCCAACACATAGAACCATACGAAAAAGAGAAACATAGTCTCCCAGACATTGTATAAATAACGTATACTTTTACTTAACACTACTGACATATCTGGTTAACTTTTTTATAACCTATTACATTACACATTAATAAATGTGTCTATTGATTCTAAAAGGGTAAGCCATCAGACATATCTAGCCCGGGGACCGGAATTAGATGTTTGTGAATGGTATGTATCATCAACCTACGTAATTTCATTTCTAGATTTTTATTTATCCGTTAAAATTTAACTGTATAACTACAAGAATTATAAACATGTGGTAAAAACCTTATAGACATTTATTGAAAACCTACAACTTCCAAGTTATTTTATCAATGTTTAGGAAAAATCTGGTGTGAGTATTTGAATATCGTATCGCTGATAATATTTATCAAGCATTTCAATGACTCTGAGGGAGCATTACATACAAGAATCTCTTATATCTGCAGAACACTTGATGCTTTTGATGAGTGCCTCATAGTCTACTTTCAAACAAGAACAAAATATCATGTTGGAAATCTGTAACACTTAGAATGCCGAACCACAATAACCCAGATTACAGAACTAGGTATCATATACCTTTGTAGTGAAGGCTACAAACACAAATAGTTGTTCAATTTAACTCCAAGGATACTATCGATATTTTTATTAACCAAATAATGAATCACTTGTGTATACCCGTTTTAAACAGTGTAGATATAGTAAAGGTGAAAATTCCGTCTACGAATATCTTAAAGATCTATGCGGAGATGACTTGCACTTTTTATCTAAATTCTTCGTCGCATGCTAAAGCTTTCAAGCTAGTTTATTTGTTTTTTTGCAAAAATAGTTTTGTAAGAGAGATTACTGCTATTAAATGTCATCTTTAACACTTTTATTGAATATTGACTAATATGAAAAATGGCAACATTTTTTCTACCCCTATGATTTTGAATTAGACCTTATGATGTTTAAAGTTTACCTCTTTGCTAAGTCTGTTTTTAAACCTTGTCCATTCCCCACCGTCCGTCCTCTGATATTCCAGTAAAAACGTTGGAGCGTACTCAGCACCCTGAAAAAATGAAAAGAAAGAAACATTAAACTTTTATAAGATATTTCAGAATAACAGATGATATTTGTAGCTGGTTCATACAAGTACATTAAGTGAACAACAAACGCAACGCTCATTTGTGCTTCGAACGTTTCAAAAACAAAAAGTTATTGCGGGACAATGTTCCTTTAATCACATTAGCTATTCACGATCATTAGATGTAACCAATTCATTTAGCTTTGAGTGGGCTGCATTTTTAGAATTCTTGCAACTCAGCATCATGAGGTGTAAGATATAAAGATTAAAGGACCATTTCAAAAAACAAGAACTGAAAATAGAATGTCAGAATGCAATGAATTTCGTCTTCAATGTTACAAAATTGACAAAGTAAACACAATTGTTTGGTATTTCATTACGAAGTAATCACCCATACAAATCGAAAATGCACTGTGAGTGAGCGTGTGAGTGTGCGTGCGTGTGTGTGTGTGAAAGAGAGTTGTATCAATAATTTAAAGAAACAGGTTTCTAATGTTTTGTATCGGTCTATATGCACCAACAATCACACCAATGCGGTTTATGCTGTGAAAGGAACACTTGAACTTCTGACTGCTTTTTTTAAAAGGTTTATGTGATTTATATAACACAAATGCATTTATTATTTAAGGATATTTTATAATCATTTTCATAATCAAACAGACTGCTAGGAATATTAAACCTTTGATTGACACATTTTCGCCGTGTGACACGTGTCGCGCGCTTGTTTTTTCCAATTATTTAACTAATTAAGATCATAACATTTATCTAATTACCATCGCCATTTTGGCTTTGTTAAGTTTTCATAGGAAAGTATGCATGAATCCAACACTGGCTTCATCGTATTGTTCTGTGAGTCAAAATATGTAAATTTGATACAGCAAGCATCAGCTCCATCGCACACAAGTCTAAAATTCATAAATAATTGATTCCGAAGGTATCATAATACTTGTTTTAATTTTCAGTTTTTGTTTAACCCTGTTGAGCTTCCAGCGAATAAAGTCGTCGATATTTGAGCAATTTTATTCAAATAGAGAACAACATAATCACCGTGTGTGTCGATATCAGAAAGTAGTTCCAGACAAGATCGTAAGAATATGGTGTCGTATTTAGAAAACGAAAAGTAGTTTTGATGTTAAATGCAATTGAACTTGATATTAAAGACTATCGTTAAGCCATGCTACGCATCTCACTAATTGCAATGCATGTATTAAGGCACAGAAGTAGTCCTAAATGTTTATTTTCTCTGTAACCTGATATGACAATTGTCTTAGTCATCATAACACGTGGTCTCTGTACCGGAAATTAATGCGCGATTATCTGTACATCATCTGGCTGTTCTTAGTTTTGTATGCAACTCTTCATTTTCCCCCTCAATCTCTGGAATAAACATAAAACTCTGACGATGTGATTCATCTACTACACTAAACATTGGCCATGGTTGTTTAATATTTATTTTAGATTCATTGCTGCAAACACGTTTAATTTCAATGGTATTGAGTCATATGTATTTTATGTGGTCTGAGGGAATTGCGGTAATACGTCATGTTATACAAAGCCACCTGATCTCAACCTTTGTCCAAGAGGAGACTGATATTCGCATAATGACTTTGTATCATTTTTTCTATTACTTTTGTGTTGATGTTTGCCATTGAAAGTAGATTTATCAGCAGTAAATGAATACATGTATAGAAGTATAGAAAGGTTTCCAAGAGTCAGCTCGAGGCAACGAGAATCTCTTTTACTCAACAGTGCACAAACATGGTTCATAACTTACAGAAATAGATCAGTAGGACCCGTGGAGACAAAACTAAAAGGTTTCGCTCAAGCTTTTTGCTTTGTGTAGGTATATGAATTTTACTTATTATCATTATCATTGCAAAGAAAAGGGTTGTTTTTTTTGCATTGACATAAGTAAGAATATGTACCGATTGTAGTATGTCAATGAAAAAAAGGTTATTGCTTAATTCATGTTTAGAACGGCGTATGTTTGATAAGTAAATCAGTCCACGATCACCCGACAATTGCAAGTTAGCTATTAGAAACTGTTTAAACGATTTTAAGGAACATTCACCAACTGTTCTCTACAAAAATGACAACAAAACACACGCTCGGTCATTAATTTTCCTTGCAGAAATAACATTTCCCAACGCCAGACTATGCACTCATTAAATTTTGAGAGGTGTAATGCGGAGTTAATAATTACGGAGAATGCAATCACTACATTGCTCAAGTCTCACCGGAAAGCCGGAAAATATAGGGAGATAATTTTTTTGAAATGAGTGTCAAACTTGCCGGAGGAGAATGTGTTTCCAGAATGATTTAGATGATTTTATAGTGAATCACCGGTTTAAAGGAAATTTTCATCTCGAATCTGTGAACGTTTTGTCGGCTTTAAAAGAAATAAATTAGATACATGATAAAATTGCAAAATTTCTAAAATCCCCGATGATTTCAGCACTTTGTGTATACAGCGATTAATGCCAGAATCCCGCGATAAGTAAAGTACAAAAACGAAAAATAAAGAAATCGAGCTCTTCTCATATTTCTTGTCATTTCCCTGAGACTTCGGATAATATCTACAGCTATCTTGAACTGGTTAAACCATATCAACTAGATTGTTTTGACATGCTGCAGAAGGGAGCACAAAAGGCTCCACTCGTACCGTCCCTAAAATGGACAATTCTCATTGTATTTATTTTCTACAATATTTTTAATTGAATCATGGTGCGATATGTTATCAATCTGAGCTTAATCAGCATCAGGACAAAGGAACAATCTATCAATGGCGGTGAGTCATGGATATATCGATATATAAAAGTTGATATATATTTTCCACTGACGGACACTTACATCTATAGTTCCTTGAATTTCTATTTGTAAACATCCATTTTTAGTCGTTTTATGCAATACCTCTCAAATATTCCACTTTGTACCCCTGATTTATTAAAACAAAGGCCATACGTCATAAAAGAAGCATTTCCTTTAAATCAATTTGGCCCTAAAGAATACCAACAAACATACCGCGTTTCTTTCGGTATCCCAAACATTTATAAATCTCAATTTTTAATGGCTTCAAGTTGTTACATTTTTTGCTCAATAAAATAAAACTTGATTTCCGTTGACATCTGAATGTTTCATGGCTTCATAAAACGTCAATTTTTCATTAAAGCCTAGTTTTTTTTCATAAACCCAGTACGACATTAATGGCAGGGTTCAATCTCTTCAAAATTTGATATTGTAACTAGTCCTGCACTATCCTGCATTGCTTGCATTCCAAATAAAAAGAGATGTTTAATGTGGTGGTTTTATTGCCGCGAATGATATGATACAACGCCTAAAATATTGTTTGACATAAA
This sequence comes from Lutraria rhynchaena, assembly GCA_008271625.1. Taxonomy (NCBI): domain Eukaryota; kingdom Metazoa; phylum Mollusca; class Bivalvia; order Venerida; family Mactridae; genus Lutraria; species Lutraria rhynchaena. The sequence continues at coordinate 8,210,229 of VIBL01000001.1, read as the reverse complement.
TTGTCCGGCAACAAAAAGCCAGATGTTTCTAGCAGTATCATTTTCTACCGAGAGGCGTTACAAAGCATTATCATTTTGTTCGTTTAGCAATAATCAAATCCATTATCGAGCGGATTTCTCATTCTTTCGGAAAATGCACCGAAATGATGATGGAAATAAACGTCATTTAGTTACAGACTGTGTTTACAGCTATATGTACGCTGATTCGCAAATTTGCTTCAAAATAGGACATAAAAAACGGAATTTAGAACAAGGTCAATCGCTGGGAAAATTCAGCCCCGCTTTGGAATAAAATTTTTACCGTACTCTGCGAAATCTCGTGTATGCAATTAAAGGTCCATTTAAATGGATATAAAACACGACAACAAAGACATTTTATCCTTAAAAGCTATTATTCTAAACACTGAATCGATCGGCACGTTTCAAGACCTTCTTTAGTACATGTCTTAAACCCACTTAAACATCCATGTCCCCTTATTAAGGGCTCTTCAATATAATCATGTTCCATTGAGGGGCCGTCTAGTTCTGAAATTGAAATGTTTGTGTCATACCGCCTTTAATAAGTGAACAATAATTCCTGCTGGTTTGGGTCCTTATAATGTCCCTTAAATTTTACATTGTCCCATAATTCTGACTCATCATGACAAATATGGGATAAAAGGGTATGATCGGTATCCGAAGTATTCCAATCGGACTAAACTTAGTACTAAAAAGTGGTACTTTAAGTAATAGGATAGAAGAATAAATGTGCTATTTCCGAATGCTTACCGACCGAAACCCATCTTTAAAAAATCAAAATTACCAAAGCCATATTAAAATAAAACATTCCCCATTACGTTTATAATATAAACAATAATTCTAATCTAAAAATTTCAAAGTTTGTAATATCAAGCGTTCACTAGACAAATAATCACGGCGGAGTAAATCAGAGACAAGTAGCGATGTTTGTCAATATCAGAAAATACTGCTGTAAATCACTTTATATATATTAGAGTCATTTTTGTATGTTGTTTTCCTTTCTAATTTATAAAATTCTTCATATAGTTGAGTTATAACGTTTTAAACTCTCAATGGAACTGTTAACTTATCATTTATGCTTTGCTAAATGCCGTACGTGGTGCGCATTTATTATCAAACTACGATTAGTTTAAATCACAATGACATGATAGACACCTCTGAGATAAATGGAGACACTATTCTTCACACGATCATATAAATAATACAATATTAACCAAATATTTCACCACCGTGCCACGTGAGACTTTGGGGACTTATTTCATGTATTATTCCGCGGTAATTAGGTTACGGTTTATTTTCTGCATTGAAAGTCCACTCTACAGGGATTATCACGGAACAGACTGGAATTTATCTCATTCCCAGCAATGGCGTCAGTTTTCTACTGTTTTCTAGATACATTATTTTGATATCGCGTTGTCATTGTGGTTAAGAAAGCTATCGAAAAAAAAACTGATTCAATTATGGTGATGTATATTTGGTTACAAAAACTTCGCCAATCTAAATTGATAGCGTGCCGTTGCCTGCGCTGGGAATACGAAAACACATTAATGAATCATTATGACATTCCCAAATCATGGATGGATTCAGGGGTCATCCATACATTCTTAGCCTATTAAAACTTGATAACACGAATATCTTAAGTCGTTGATTATTTTGCTAAAAGTATTAGATAGCCGATGTCGGACCTTTTAATTTGAAAGTCATTATTTAATGGAAATTTGAAGCTAAGCTGAAAATGTAAATAACATACACTTATTCAATGTTTTGTCCACCATTTTGGTATTATTTTTTACGTTGTGAGTGATGTTTCGGCTAGGTGGGATTTTTTGTGATGAGCGATTTTATTCAAGGAATCATTTTCTTATCTATATTAATAAAAACCCTCCATATACTAAACCACGACATTCATTTTGAACAAACTAAAATGTAAGTACAAATTCAGATACAAGTTCGATATAGATATGGTACATATGTATAAGTTAACATTGGCTCAGGCCGTCCCAATGGTATTCAGGAATCTTTACAGAAACATGAAAATAATTAAGTCTCAGAGACAAAAGACAGTACCATGAAATATGGTTAATACAGAGCTTATGATTTATGACGCTCTAGGGTCACATGATGATAAAAACCTGTCACATGACTATACTAATGAGTAATTATGAGAAAACAATCCAAGAACTAAATGCTGCTTTTGTGTGGGAATATGTTATCTAGTTCGCCCATAGTATATCCATCATAATACACCTATCCCTTGACATTATAATTTTTTAATGGCAATGTTTCCCCAGTTTGTTTAATTCAAAATATATATCATTTCTAGAGATGATCTTTTGGACGAGTCTGGGCTAGTTCTGTATATCTGTACCGTTTTCATACGGTTGTATCTTCACATTAATGGACTAAGAATTAAGCCAAACTTAAAACGTTTATTGAAACACGTGAGTAACATTTTAATTCAAACAATAATGTATTGAATTATCTAGCTTTATCACGTGCTAATTCTCTTGTAGGGCAACTAATTAAGCGCTCAAAAATTGTTTTCGGGTTTCTTCAGCTTTTGCAATGACACGCACTATTAAGGCCTTAAGACAAATTTCTGTTGTATTCGATGAAAATTAAAACCCCACGTGGTACATTGTCATATGTGCATTACTCACTCAGAGAGGCGTGTATGCGTTAATTAAATAAATTATTCAGACATGCAATTAGTTGAATTTAGTGCGAAAGTTCGGGATATGATATCATTATGAACACGTTTTAAATTTTTGTGTAAAGGTTAATTGCCTTCATTCGTCAATAATTACTGTTGTGAAGTCTGTGTCTTTAATTGTAGCGAGGTTCAGAAAGTGGCTGCAATACAATACTACACAATGTGATTCCCTAATTCGTATCATTTTACAATGTCGTTGAACTAGGCTCTCAGTCAGACAAAGAACTCAATTTATAAAAGAGAGAGACTTTCAATTGTTCTCATGTGCAATTTTCTGGGCGTTATTGTCCAACGATTGTTCTGTATACAATGCCTGTTATAATGATCTTTGCTCGAACTCTGCACTGTCTCAACTAAACTTTCCCCCACAATATGTTCTGTCCTTTATAAAATGTTTACAAGAATACCATAATGTAACTCTTTAAACATTTCCGCGTACGTGAAATCTGCCACGTATTGAAAACAAAGATGCGCGTTTAAAATTACACGTGGGTAACTTGAGATGAAAAAATAACCAAGCGTAGATGTTGCTCACGTGCTCGAATCCCAACATACTTTAAGCTTACACAATTCTTGTACATATTTATTAGAGCGAAAAAACATATACGCCGAAAATTTATCTTTACCTCAGTACATACTTTTTTTTATAAAGTACAACTAAATGTTGTCCGAATGAGGTTAAGAATAAAGTACATTGTAGCCGTTCCAGAACAAATTCCATCACGTACCGTATATACATTCCATCACGTATATTATATGTATTTATTTTTGTATGCATAAGTGTTTAAGTGTTGATATTTTTACAGCCTAATTCTATCACCAAGTGTGAATTAAGCACATCATAAACGCAATAATAACCAGGATGTGGTCCAACTCAGTGTGTATGAAAGATCTCGTCTTCAGAATTCAAAAAAATAAACTGAACAAAATCTTTTTACATAATTAATGAAATAAAACATTAATGTTTGCGCAAGTTTTCATAAATATGTTTTATTGACGTATTTTAATTACCATTTTCAGTTGTGATTGTAAATATCTATTAATTCAAGCATCAAAGATACTGTTTTTTGCTTTGGCATCAATTATGCAAGCATATTACATGTTATTCTACTTTTTAAATGATTGGCATTAATGCAAAGTCATCATGAACTTCTAATATGAAAACGTAACCGTATTTGTCTGGAGAATATTGTATAATATACTATTTTTTCTTTGAGGTTTAACGTCGAACAAACATTAGGCATACCAGGAGACGTTTCCAGGATTAACGGTGGATGAGGACCCCAGGTGAAATTCTGGATGGAACCACTGACCTTCCGTAAGCTTCCTCAAACATGATATTTTTCTGGTCCCTGGTAGGATTCGAACTCACAACAGCGAGGGGATAGTGATTACTAGTCAGACACCATAACCACACAACCTAGGAGGCCCATACGTGCATTAAGAATATTTAAGATTGCCGCATTGACTTACACTGGCCTCACGTCAGTGTGTGATAATAATTTATACATGGTAAATATCACTGCAAGCAGTTGGAAAATAAGTTAGAAAGAAGTTAAGCAACACATCTAAAACATGTTCCCCCATCTGATGCTAAATGGACAATTAAACCACGGTCTTACACCATGCTGCCTATACGACATAATAGCGGGTTATGTTTAAATGATTGAGGGACAACAATTGAACAACAATTAGCAGCATCGAATACTGAACAGTACGGATTATATAAAGATTGCACAAAACGCTATGTTTTCTCACCACACTTCTTGAAATATTCATATACTGCGTTTTGTACCTTCAAAATGGAAAGGTTCCCTTTGCAGAGAAACCTTAGGCTGACAAAACTTAGCGTGTATTTATTTGTTTTTTTTTTCAGTATTACAGATCACAGTCCTATAATTTTCAGCGTCTTCCCAAATTACATTCTCTGGCGTACAATAGTCTAACTGACTGTTGATGGAAATAATTCTGACGTAATGAATATGGTATGTGACAAGCGCAAATAGCGGTAATGTACAGAATATCTGAAAATGTTTTAATGTATCAATAATAGAACTACCGGAGAAAATAAACACTGACATACAAGATGACCTACAAAAGCCTCGTTTTCAATCTAACGAGCTACCTCAAGACGTTCCGCGGTAATTTTCAATTAGACGCACGCTAATGGAAAGAGGCCATATTTGGCCATTTATATCTTAGCAATTCTTCACTTTGTGACTTAAAGAAACCTCATTCTGTCGGTCTTGTAATTATTGCCAATTTTCTTTACATGAATTTCACGTGAAATAAAAGTGAAGAGAGGCTCTTCGCGAGAAATCAATGCACAACTCTCGCATTAACGAGATCTCTCGAGAATTTCAATCAAAAGTTTTTCCAGAATCGCTTCTTCTGCCGACGGGTAACAAAACCCTGAGTAAGACAGAATCAGCTCTGTAGGCGACGATTTTGGGAAAGCTTAAAGAGTTCTTTCGCTATTTAATTTCCAAGATAATGAGAAATCCATCGACGCTAATGCGGTGTAATGCTGAGGTATAGTTGTCTGATTAAAACAAAGTTGTAATTAATGTATACATTAGGTTTACATTTGATCTCATCATCCCAAATTTAAATGCATTCGGCAGAATTTATTGCATTCGGAACAAATTAAGCCGTGTCACATGTATCATGTAATGGCTTAATTGCATGTATCTACCACTATGCATTTTATGCTTTGTCGTTTTATGCCGTAGTTCGTCCTAATTTCATCTATTTCCATGTTTGATCACAAATTTGTTATTTAAAATACACGTTACGAAAACATTAATTCAAAAACTCGTGAAACATCTGTATAACTTATGCTGTTATACTTGGCAGGTGGTCTTTAAGACTGGAATTATTTTCCGCAAGTGCAACCCTTCAAATTTCAAAGCAGACGATATTAACATTGGCAGAACAATGAGATCTCAAATTTATGAAATGACTGATTAAGAAACGGAGGATGTGTTAGTTTAACCAACGTTCTACTTCAGTTTACAACCAATTAGTGTTTTCACTCCCAGTTTCGTCTCTATGTCTTGATTTATGCAGAGCCTTTGTGGCAGAATAATCAAGAGCCAGCGAAAATGTCTTATTTCGGAACTTCTCCTACATCTGCACCCGTTCTTAATTTACACAAAAAGCGATAATTACGCAATTGTGAAGAAATTGTTGTGTTTTTGTATTCGAAAAAAATGCAATTTTCGAGATGGTTCCTCGCATGTAAATAGAGACACGCATAATGCAATAAAGACCGGTCTGAGCCGGGAACAATTTTAACTTCATTTTCGGAAGTTTAGCAAAAGAAAAATAAACGAACGGAAGCTTGCTCTCCTTGTATGTTAAACTGTACCCTGGGGCTTCCAGTATGATAGGACTGAGGATGTCGTTTTTGTTGGGGGGGGGGGCAGTTCAGTATCTTTGTCCTGATCGGGATAATGTTTATTGTTAGAGAGTTTCCAGACATGGTATTCCCAAGTGCAGTCTGGTTCGGTAATGAGATTAACCTTGCCGAGCGAATGAACACTATCTTACACGAACTAGACAAATATAGCCAGTACAATAATATTCTGAATATACATTAAGCGTGATTCGTTGTGTATTTGTTAAATAATTCAGATGAAATACACGAATTAATGTTTTTCAACTGTTGCATTGGGGACTTCACACAACAAAATCATTTCTATTACTTCATTGAGTGTACTAGTGGCGTAATTAAAACAAGGAACAAGTGCCATATACAAACGTACTACATTAATAACTTAACATTTACAAACTCCAGCCCGATGATGTCAAAATCGTAAAACACCAAGTTACAGAAACATAAACCAAGTTTGCTAACGATTCGAGTGAGTGTCTGTGAATTTTAGTTGTATTTTAAGTATACATATTTTTTTTTATATAATTTTATGCTATAAATTGGATTAACTAATGATTAGAGCTGAAATGTCCATTTGTAGTACATGTACATATTTGTACCAGTTCATTATAAAATGGTAGATCCAGTTCAACTTTAATCATAATCCAAAATGTATGTCGTGGCACATTCCTACAATAATTATCTCTATAACTACGCTGCTTACAGAAAATCAGCAACTCAGGTCATCCGTAAAAATAGGTTTGCTCTAGCGACTCTTAAAATACTCACGGTAAAAAAGTTACCCTTACCTTATTTAGTAATTGTTTTTTCAAAACAAAAATATCCCAACCTACTTACTGAAAAAAATGTTGGGCCGCGTTACAGCAAACAAACAATTTTTCTAGGATGACCCTATTCTGTATTTAACCAGTGCTGGCTACATCGTGGGATTCAGACCAGGTACATGTTAATCATCGAATGATGGCATCATTGTGTTTTTGTTAATTTAGTACAACCTTACCTTTCCATTCCCAAATCGACCTTGTACAGCAACTTGCGTTATCACCATTATTTTGCCAAGATCTATCTGTAGAAATTCGTATGAATCTTTATCGACGAAGCCTAACGGACACCAAGCACCACCATTGAGATCATTATCGAGTCTGAAAGTAGAGAAATATAAAAAAACCTTCTTTAAACAGAAATAATTTAAAAGTCCTCGCTTCTAAAATCCATCAATTTAAATGGAACCCCTCCAAAGGTTATACATTTATAAAATGAGTCTAACTATAAATAAAACATAAACTTCGCCCGTATTTTTTATCCCGTACTGAGTAACACAGACTGACTGTTCGCAAACAGAAAGATTTAAGTGGTTCATTTCAAAGTTAGGTACATAATCATTGCACCCAAAAAATTGATATCAGTGCAACACTTGATCCTGGATACGAATTTCAAAGCCTTGTTGGTTTACTAAATACAGCGTGAACAACAGACAGACAGATTTTATATGAACTGTAAAATACTTCAGTATCAATATATTTAATAACAAGCTATTCATTATTATTAACGTACGACACACAATCGTTTTCATTTAACCCAAGTGGTGATTTTTTCCTGACTTTTTTCCCCCAGCATTCTTTGTGAATTCGTGCGATTCCATTCCAGCAACAAGGCGCTATCAGTTTCATTAACTCTGGGATATTTCTGACATAGCGAAGCTGTCAATATCCAATCTATGTCTAATATCTGATGGATTCAAATTGTATGAAGACCCGGAGGAGTTTTTCATCTACAATAATCCGAACACTCGGGGTGATTGACGGCTTTTCAATCACTTTTCCATTTTCACGATATTAGCAACGTCCTTCTCCAGTAATTCACTGTATTCCGATAAAGTATTTTATATATTAAGCGGTATTTTCTCAACATTTTTGATTTGACATTCGTGCCTAGATGTGATGAGACTAAATGTGATACATTCACGACGCTTGTAAAGAACTCTTAGGGCGCAAAATGCAGACAGTCTGCAGGTCCAAGACGTGACACGGAATGCAAAAATTTGCTTTGAGTTTCTTACAGGCTGAGCGCACATTTTTCAGAAGTTGTCGCGATCATGTTCCGCATAAAGCGATTGATCTGCAATATTTCTTTAGCATACAAATTAATATTCGTGAATGTTCAAGATACTTTGGTTTATGGAAACAATTAACAAAATTCTATGCAAGCATCAATTTCATTTGCAGAATGTTCATCGCGATTCTGATGGAAATGGATAGCACCGTTAGGACAAGACATATGCGGAAGTGAGATGTGATCAGAATATGCTACAGATGCAAATCATAAGGAACAAATATAGCTCTGAAGAATTTATGTATGAATGCTTTTCACGAAACTCAGTTTCATATTCATTCAACTGAAAATGTTCAGAAGCAATTAAATGTACTTTAATCCAACCGATTTCTATTTTTATTCTCGTAAGCATTATACTTTCCTAGTACATCTAATTACTGACATTCACTAAATTCTTCAGCGTTATTTATCATCAACTGTGTTTCTATGTTTGTTCGATTGGAGGTCCTTTTGTTGCGCTGCTCTGGAAGGTGGAAACTGGTGTACGTGGCATTCCTTGAGAATCACTCTTCCATTGTTTAGTAACTTGTTAGAAACGAATCAATAGTTCTTAGGTACGTAATGCAATACAATCCCAAGTACAAACTAATATTAACTTTAGTGCAACTTTCATCTCAGTGATTCTGTTATATTATTTCTCTTGTCTCTATACCATCGACAAATCCCGCAAGTTTTAGCGAATGTTCCCGTATTCTTGTCAGGTTTTCCTCTACAGTAGTAGGAAATTGAATCAAAGTTTGCAATTATCTCACACATTTTGATCGATCATACAAAAAGGAAAGATAGAAGAAGCGCAATGCCGGGGAAACCTGCGACTTACGACAACGGGAGAATCAATATTTCCCTCCACTTGTGCGTTGTGTGCGTGTTTTTTTTTTTGCTTTGTCCTCAACAAAATAAATGACGATGACTTGCGAAAAATGTATGTACGCTCCACTCGAAGTTCCAACTGTTCAATGCAAGCACTTGTTCAAAGTGAGACAAGTGTGACTCAGGAAGAACTATGGTTTTAGTGCGATTAAAGATATACAAAATTAAGTATCAGGTAAATCTTCATTTATGCCTGGTCTTATCTCAGTGCTAGCTTTTCAAACAGGTAGGGTCTTCGATTTTTGCCATTTGTTTTTTTTACATGTGGGACAATTCACGTCCAATGATCTGACGTATAAAAACGTATGTAAATGCACTGAAAATACGTAAATAACGTGATTGGCATTAAATATTTAACCCTTTAATCTATTTCCCGTTTTATGGCACGTTGATAGGATTTTTACAGCATACGAATCAATTATGTACAATGGATTAGAATCTAGACGACCAAATCAGAATTGAATGAATAGACAACAAGTTGTAACACAGAAGATGCTTCGGTAGTTCAATGTTTGCGTTCTTATTGCATCGGCGCCTTTTTCTTCCTAATTAATGTCTTATTTGTTTGCATCTATGTTTGAATCAATTCCTTTTTATTGACAAGCACTCATTGAAACGAACGTAATGGTCTTAAAACGTAATAAAGGCTGTAAAGGTCACACAACTGACAAATGATTTTGTCAGTATTCTCCAGCAAGAGAGGCATTAGCGTGTTTGGAATTTGAAAAGGGTATACAATATTGATGAAATCAGAACATTGCCACCATTGAACTTCCACGTGAGCAAACTTCTTCACAAAGGTCAATTCCAAATCAGCAAAATTGCCAAAGTGGTACGAATTTGGTATGATTGTATATTTCATACATCTGAAAGAAACAAAATTAGTTATGTCTTATACAAATGGCCATTAACACCGAGACAAAAAGACCCTCTTGTTCAAGATGAATGTCAGTACAGCAAAGGAAGGGTATATTAATTATTGACGTAGATTTCTGTTTGAAACTGAATGTTAAAATGATCAGTAGATTAACGTGGAAACTTTAATGGTTATGTCTATCGATTTCTCTAAAGAAACAAAGTAATTTTTCATTTTATCATCGACTATAGCTCTATTGCACCATTGTGATTGGTTGTTAACACGCAATGGATGCAGCCGTGTGACAGTTTTATGGTGCAAATGATGAAAATAATTCCTATCCTGAATCATGAGAAATGTCTACAAAAATGTTGTAAATGAGATTGCGCATACCATTACTGTACAAAGTCTATGTAATCTTGGTATTATTGTATCCGTTCTGATGAAGTCGTAGCGTTGATAGAATATGACACATATCTGTCGGTATTTCATCAGACAGTGGGAAAAAAAGCAATGACGTGATTTAATGAATTACACCGTGTCAAACGCAATACAAACAATTGGTCTCATTTTATCGGTCAATGGCTTGATTCTTAGTAAAAAAAATGCTGTTCATTTAGTGGTATGCACTAATTCCATAGAACCACAATATAAAATGCCGTCAGTTGCCCTCAACAAACGGTGGCAACACAGTTCGTTGTTATATTCACATTTCATATACACAACTGGCAGTTACTGCTGATAATTAGTGCTTTGCTGCAATGTGAAAAGGATCACAATCCAATCCAATGTCGTGTACACGCTAATGATGCTAATATTGGTGTACATGATCCGGTTAAATGATTGTACGAGTTGCGTGAAAAGGACGTATAATGCAATGGGTGTAATAAGACCCTTCCTAATTAAGCAATGTAAAATGCACCAATCTTTTATTTCTAACAACCGAACATGATGCACCCAATACCCAGTACAAGACTGTCCTTCCTGAAGGAGTTTTATGAATAATTAATGAATGTTATTCTAAAAACCACTCGTGCTGGAGCTAAAAAGATGAGCATCGGAATTCTGTCAGCGCATTGTGGAATTGATTCCTTGGCAAAACCTTGCAGCAGCCTTATTACTAGTGTCATAAACCGTTATTGAAAATTGTGAATCAATTTGGTATTCAAATTTGCTATAAAATGATGAGAAAATCATATCGATGGAACATATGCTTAATGAATCCTGAGTTTTTCGAGATGGGATCCAAGGCAAAGAATTGGATAGAAGATCGTAGAAACGTGTGGACACTGATTGTAGTCTCTGACGACTTGAGAATTGAAATTGTTCATAATTAAAATTTTCCTGTTTTGTGCATTCAGATAGTGAATGTTGTTTTTATTTGTAATCAATGAGCGTAATTATGATTCCATTTAATAAATGATGGAAAAGCAAAAACAGTTATCACTTGGGTAATATCGTGTTATTTCCTGAAAATTGTAGAAATTCTATCACACGCTCCCAGCATCATCTCTTCCTTAGAACGGTCCATTTCCCGTTTTCGTATCCGCTTTCATTTTTATCAGTCCTAACTACAGTAAAACCTCAAATTGCGACCACTTCAATATTACGACCACTTTGCCATAACGACCACTTATTTTCGGATCGGCTTTCAGTAACTTCCCTCTAATTCAACTTGATAATAAGACCACCTTCATTATCACGACCAATTCTTGGTGGTCTAATTATTGAAGTTTTAATGCATTGCGCAAAAAATGCAATAATAATATTGACAGGTTGTTCACGAATGAATGAACTCAATTTTTGGCCGTAAATATTTACAGAAAATCAACTGAGAGCCATTGAACTGTATTGTCCATTGTTTTGTTTCCTATTTAGATGATGATCTATAGCCCAAAAATGAATGTTCTGTGGGTAAGTACACCTTAATACCACATTGTACGATGATACAAAACCGGTTTTCTACGCAATTGCTTAGCTTTCATATCTTCTGTAATGTTGAAATCTCATAATTTGTCCTTTTTTGTATAAAACCTATTTTGCGTTTGCAATAAGAAAATTATTTGAAAACATTTCAATATTGTTTAATCATGTTCCCAGTTGATTTTAATGAGAAGAGAGAACAGCTTCTAAAATTGATTGTGTCATCTTCCCATTTATGCTCGCAACGCATTACTCAAAAACCGTAGGCTCTTCTGAGAGATGGTTCCGTGCGATTAGAAAAAAAGAATAAATATTGTCTGTCATAAGCTGATTATTTCTGGAAGAAGCGAACTATATAAGTAGTTTATAGTCTACTTTACACTGAATACTTGTATGCGTTAAGTCTCTTATTTTAATTCCCAGCGCGACAAGATTTTGACGCAAGAGGAGCATGTGATAAACTCATCCGAAGATTTTTTTCTTCAATTTAATATCAATGGAAGGAACGGGAAAAATATCGCTAATGTTACCTGACATGGAACAATTCGTTTACGTTTGAATAAATAGTATTTGTCAGGCGCACGGCGAGTTTGAAATCTAAAATTTTCGGTTTTGTTTAATATTGCCATGTTTGATTAAGTTAAAGGTTTTTTTCTGTACTTTATGAAAATGTCATCAACAAAGCTCTAAGCTGCGAATAAAACCAAACCTCTCCAAGAAAGATTTGCGTTTTGCTTAAGTAAACAGCGCCAAGGGAATTCAATTCCTTTTGCAATCAAGTTATACTCACATTACAAGAAATGCTGACGTGTGACATTTGTAGATTGCAAAACATAGCAGAATATTAACATTCTGCGCCCTTGGTGGATTTTCAACAAATATTTCACAATTTGATGTCTTGTTTTTGGAACGGTTAATGGTTATTGTATTCGGTGTGATAGAATAGATAAATATTTTCTTACAACATTATTATAAGCACGACTGGAACTTTGGCACACACATATATCCGGTTTAAAATCCATTCCAAAGAATGTTCAGTCCTCCATTGTTATTTTTCTCCATCAATAAAACCAAACCAGTCTCAACTCATTCGGTGACATTCGGTGTTAAACATAAATCCATCAAATATGTATGATGTTAAATGACACGTTAAAATAATTTCTATTTATTTAGAGATAACTGCATAGGATATAAATAGTTGATATTGGAATGAATGTAAGCTTTATAATTGAGTTTATTCATCGAAATAATTGTATTGTTTGGAATTGTTTTACTTTCAAACAAAATAAGTTCAGAAGTTAATAAATAAATACGCTAAGCTTAAACAACTTATTGTGAGTTTACTTAAATATTAATGTTAGTGTATTTCACCACTGAGTTACAGACTAAAATAATGTGATATGAGTGAAAAATTGTTTGCCTATAACCTGTCTTCTTTTTGTATTTATTTATTTGAAGACTCAACAATACGAGTTACCTCCCGTGGATGGAAACTCATACTGCTGACAATCTTTTTTTTGTATTTCGCGAAATAAGATGGTTTGTGAGTTTTGCAGTCATGCAATTCACTTAATGGTTGGCAATTTAGTAAATCAGCCGTTTGAACAAAATTTAAGATGTAAAACAAAATTTTAATTAAAAGAGTAAAAGTTCCACAGTGTGTCTAATCGATGGTGATTACGATTTTGGCACAGCAAAAGCTAATACATGTATATTGATCTTCATTCACTAACAAAGTCCTTGAATTGTGTTCCCGACGAAACTTAATGAATCTTGCCAGATTTTTTAATTATAATTGAGAGTAAATTAAGTATACTTTTGGGAATCATTGCGTTTCATAGTATGCTAACCTTCGGCTCTCATATCGAACATGCGCCATTAAATAGATTAAAACATTCTACAGAAAATATATCTGATAAAAGTTGTACTTCCGGTAATTACTATTCTGCCCTTGGGACAATTTTTTTTCAACACGAAGTAATGGTGATTCAGTGAGTTATAAAACCGTCATCATATATGTCAAAAATTCCTTTACTGTTTATGAATCAAACAAGAGAAATCAATTCTCTGACAAGGCTTTGATTTAAAGAAATCTGCTCGTTGTTTGATGTGCTCGCTTCGGTCTGGCTCATGTAATGAAACATAATGATGGATTGGCTTTATCATACGGATGGAACCTTGTAAAACAATATGTGCTGATTGTCATGTTAATTATTTCGAACTTATGGCCATGTTCTCTGACGGTGGCCATTACGGGTTATGCTAAACTATTGTGATAAATCTCGTTTCAGACACATGCACCTGTATCTAGTTTCCTACCTCACCATTTGGCTATTATATTATTTCAAAATGGTATTTGTAAGCAAAATCATCGAGCTAAACAAAACTCGTGCAATTGTAAGACTGTTTTATAAAAGCTACAATCAAACATGCGCTTGCGTTCAACTCCGAATAAGGACGGCCCTTTGAATAACGGTCATTGTTTGAAAAACCGTCACTGATTATTCAGAACAAACTGACCTCCAAATAAAGGTCACTTGTCAATAAAGTTCACGTCTTATCTTTTCCAAGGGTGGCCTTTGTTCACAGGGTTGACTGTATTTGCGACAGTGTTTCAACGCAAACCATGAACATTGAGCTATTGTGAATCGGAAAATGCTATTGTTTAACGACAAAACGTTAAACTGGACTTCACTTAGTATCCATCAAGTTGTGCACAAAGCCCCTTGTCTGATCTGGTTTAAACAGAGGTCTGGGTATTCCCCTTTGTACTGTGATATAAAACAGGTCCTTCTTCACATACATTTCATCTCTTATGCAATACATTAATCTTGTACGTACTCGGATTAATTAGCCGCTGTATCGATCTCACCCATGACACAGAGAGCCGTTCCTTCGACATCATTTATAATTGCTGTATCTTCTACTTCAATATCGAGCTATCCATAGCTATGCTGTGACGAACGATGTCAGTGTTTGTATCTAGACATGACATTACATTTGATTTTAACTCTTCATTCTGAACAATTTGTCGGATTTTATGAGAATTCAATTTGAAGCGTCTGCCAGGCATATCGGTAGATAAAAGATGCCAATATTGAACATTGTATTACATTAACAATGAGTCATTGGTGGTTGATGTCATTCAAGTAAAACTGAGTTGAATAAAATACGTCAAATGAAAATTCAGTCTGACATTGAGGCATAAATATTGCTGCTGATGACTACGTCTTGAAATTCGAAGCCGGTGATAAAACAATAAAAACATTCTAGCAACTATTTCATTGTGACTGTTTTAGTCAAGTCATCGCCATAATTGGTTTTATATTTCAGTGGGAAACATTCTTAATAACTTCTAAATTTCATTAACCTTTGATCTAATGGTATCCGTTGGCCTGCATGATCATAAATTGACATTTCAGTCGTTACAAATCGAAATCCCTTTTCGAAGATCAAATATACGATTGTCGTCCAACAGTCATAGTAATTCCTTTATTTGCTGTGGGTTCGACGTACGAATCTTCTTAGAAATGCGCGAAAGACATTCTGGGAAACCGTGTCGAACGAATTAGACATCATGGTCCTAGTTTATTTCAAGCCATTTTTGTCGCATACAAATGTTATTACACAAATGTTGTTGCTGTTGTAATTAAAAATTCCATCAACAGCAAGAGTAAAAAAAAATAAAGTATTTTACAGTTGAGGAAGACCACAGGCCTACACTTGTGTTCAACCATCAATAGACGTAAGCTATCGGGACAGCTTCCCTCCCGGACGGACTACGAACTCACAGCGGTGAGGTATAAAAGGTTACTAGTCGGAGGCCATAAAATGCAAACTAAAAACGAATAGCATTTCAAAGTACTTCACAAAACATAATTATCACATTCTAGAGGTGATGGCAGGTTGTATCTTTTTTAAATTCAGCTTGAAAATATTTGATGTTGATCATAACACCAAACGATATTAAGGTACACAATCATAAATCGTGTCTCAGAATCTAACAGCAAGTGAATATAGCTAGGACAACACAAGGAGACTGTTTATTGCTTCCGGCTTTCGCCGAGTTTATCACTTTCAACCTTTTTATATAAGTACGACAACATTGATTCCAGTTATCAATCTAACAAGATGCGTTTTATCTAACAATATATACGGCTTGTTTCTCCCGCTAGATGGCGTTCCCTGACCATTAATCCTGTGGCGGTATGTGGAATTGTTTCCTTTGATCTTAGCAGACGACTATTTAAGGTAAAAAAAACAACAACGATACAATATTGATTAACGGATTCTTATTGTAAGCTTTCCAAGTATTTCCTAACAAATCTTTAAACAGGTGTTTTTGTGTTATTTTCCTTAGTTACCATGGTAACTAATGACAAAACGCAGTAGCATTCGCGAGTATCAGATTAATTTGAACATTTATTTTTACGTCTAGCGTTATATATCAATCGAGGGAGATTCATAAATAAATCTCCTATCACGGCGAGGGACTGGTCATACTGTGATATTGTTTGTATCCTTAATTTAGCAAGCAGGAGCAATAATAAAAAAAAACATTTGAGGTTCAATCATGCTGGCGTAATATACCCTGAGCACACCCGGTTAATTACCGCTAGGGCTGCGGCGAATGATGGACGTAGGTGTATAAAAATATTTTATAAGCGATGATCAAAATGTTTTGAAAAGCTAATACAGTATAACCCCTGAAAACCGGAGCTTTCGGGAAATCGGAAAATGTTTTAAGACCAATGTTTTTTCTATAATCAAAGCAAAAAAGTTTCCGAATTGTGGAGTGTAATGTCAAGATGTGTTGTCTAAATGACCTTATGTTTATGTAATGTCAAGATGTGTTGTCTAAATGACCTTATGTTTATGTAATGTCAAGATGTGTTGTCTAAATGACCTTATGTTTATGTAATGTCAAGATGTGTTGTCCAAATGACCTTATGTGTATGTAATGTCAAGATGAGTTGTCCAAATGGCCATATGTTTATGTAATGTCAAGATGTATTGTCTAAACGACTTCACGTTTATGTATTTTCGCTATTAGTTGTCTAAACGACCTTATGTTAATGTAATGTCAAGATACGTCGTCGAAACGACTTCATGTTTATGTATTTTCACTATTTGTTGTCGAAACGACTTCATATTTATGTAATTTCAAGATGTCTAAACGACATGTTGAAATTTATTTGTAATCAATTGTCATTCCCAGGAAAGCGCCATTACTTTTTGTTTAATGGTGATTGTTAAGTTCCGTGTGATTACATGTGATCGTTACAGCATGAAATATCTTCTATAATTTAATTTTCTTTGTGTTGTTTTCAAGAAAAGCAATTATAACATTTTAATTGTTACATCTACGAAATCAGGTCATCTGCTGGAACACTATTTGTCATAGTAGTTGATTAGGCATTGGTTGAAATGTTTTTGGATGTATTCACTTCAAGAAATTTGCAAATCCTATTTCTCAGAATCATTTGATGGTTGAATAACAGTGTGGGTGGTAACATACTGGTTGCTTGAAAATCCAGTTTTACGATCACCTCTTGTCATTAGAATGAAGTGTGCTCAGAAAGTCAAATAGAAAACAATATAAAAAATTAATCTATGATTATCTATGATGATTAATCGGTGATGTGTTAGGATGGTCCCACCGGATGTGCTTTTGAAAGTTGTGAACCAAATGACGCTAGTTTGAAGTAGTTTACTACATTCGAAAGCACTTGGTGACTCAAAAATTGAAACAACAAATTTAAACACATACACGCACAACATATTCGGACTATATAAAAGGACGTTTCCTTACGAATTATTCATTCTTACTTCGGACCTCTGATCACCAAGATGTCGAAGAGAACATCATTATTTAGGTATGGCAATTGCGAACGTTTTATTGAAATTGATTGATACTGGACCGTCAGCGCTGTTATTGAAATTATTTGATACTGGACCGCCAGCGCTGTTATTGAAATTATTTGATACTGGACAGTCAGCGCTGTTATTGAAATTAATTGATACTGGACCGTCAGCGCTGTTATTGAAATTAATTGATACTGGACATTACAGTCATTCTAAATAATCTTCAGTATATTCCGAAATTAATACATTATTGTGTTATTTTAAAGTTAATCGGTACAGAAAATATTACAGTATGATAGAACATTTTACATACCTGCCATTCTGCGGCCCCACACTGGCTTTGTCGTGGGCAGAGCTAGCTGTGATGGACTCATCCGGTATCCGTCCGTCAGCCATACCCAGCGGATCCCCGCATCGGTCTGAAAGTACATAATAAAGTCAGTCTTTTAATTGATTTGTTTACAGAGTCAAGATTAATTTCAGGGGCGGATTTTTTGTTAGGGGGGGGGCGCGTAAAGTCTAGACGTGGACGCAACCAGCACATAACTGACGTTATTTTTACTCATGCTTGCAGATTTTAGAGGGGGCGCACGCCGGCTCCCCCCACCTAATCCGCTCTTGAATTCGTTGATATTTAATATTATTTTGTATTGTTTGAAACAAAAACAAGCCATATGGATAGAATTTTCAAATTAAGGTTTAATTTGAATTCGTTTATGCTGATTTTGCATTCAGAATAAGAAACATTAGCTTTTGTTACCTACCAGTTCTAACTTGAAATAAGTTTACAATAATATATTACTTTTAACATGAATTTCATTATGAGTAGTTTGCATTATTGATAAATTTTCTTTAATAGTGTTTTCATATCAATTACATATCACGGTACTATTTTCAATAGTTCTTTATTAATATAATCTATTAATTCAACATAATTCAACATGAAATGAGATGAAATTTTACATTAAGATTATCGCGTGATAATATCAAACTGTTTTTTTTTTAATTTATTGGAGCAAATTACTCAAATCTGTAAATTCTATCTGAGTAATTGTTTATTTTATGCTCAAGGTCTAATGAAATATTAATTATATTTGTACTTCATAAGAAGATATGTATTAATTTTCGTCATAAACGTATTCTTCATGGCTTTAAAAAGTCAAGTTCGATAACCCATGATAATTCCAGTTGGTTTAATTTGATTACAATAAAGGACACAAACGCATTACTATTTTATCATATTCCAATAAATTCACAGACAAATCATGTTCAGTAAAATGTGCTCATTTTGTACCATTTTAGAACAGGGAGGTGCAGATTATCAATTAGGCGTTTTCAAGTCAGTCACAAAAATGTAACACATTTATAAAGTGGCGTTTTTAAAGTTGTTAAGTATACTTGTACGATTTTGGATTATATTTATGTACGATTCATCCGTGACTTTTAACAATGGAAACATCGAGGTTTCTTTCCACGGCGGAATTTCATTCATGCTCTGTAAGTAAAAGTGGCACGTGCGCACGTGATCACGATAAGCTGTCACGTGATGATATCTGCACTTCTCTATGTCATGTCACGTGTCTACCAAGAACGCCATTGTTTATTTAACAACTGATTAGCTCAGTAACATTCTACGTTCTGAAGAGAGTTGAATGTTGTAAAACGAATCCATTTCTTCAACAAGAAAAAAAAAGAATTTTAAAACGATATTAAAACACCCCGATGTTATCTTAGAAAGGTCGGATAACATGGCGCCGGTCTGTATAAACATTTATATTGTTTTACTAGTAATTGAATATTGATAAAATATATGATGACAGTTCTTCAGGGCAATGTCAAGGTCATAGATGAATGTTCTCCATGGAGAATTTAATAAATACCGAAGCAATTATAGTAACACTACACTATTTTATAAAACAAAATCAATCAGTTCTCAGTATGAGTGAATGAATACATATGTAAAAGCGGATCTACATATTAAACAGTTATCATTAGGCTATCCTTAAAAAATATTGGTTTGCGGATTCAAGACCCGAACTTTTAACAGTGGGTGGTTAAGTAGATAAGCATTGTTTGTTAACACTATATGTCTGTTACCGAACACGAAAAACTTGAATAAAGAACAAAACAGTTTTGGTTGAAACCTCTCAAAAAAATTGGGGTGGGGATTTTTGAATGAGCCGGTGGGAAAAATGCAAACCAACAATTTTGTAAGAATGGCCTTTTGTTACCCTGAAATAGATCTGAAGACAAATGGCTTTAAAGAATTTCAAATAACATTTAAATAATACATTAATATAATTATATTTATGCCCACTTAAACAACCGCTAACATATTAGTTTTGAATGCAAATTGGTTACAAAAAATCTAGACATGGATTTCTTTGTTTGGTGATAAAATATCAAGTTTACTTTAAAATTAAAACATATTTTGAAATTTGATTTGGAAAAGTATCGCATACTCTAAACTTATTTATCAGACTCCCGCCCTCTAACTCTCTCGAGCGTACGTTGCCTACACTATCAAACTCCCCGAAGTCTTTGATATGTTAATTTCATGATCCATTAAGCAGGAAGCGATGCACGGTATCTTACTAATTATACAACATTTCAACACTAGCCCTGTAGTTTTAACTATCTCACCAGATACAAACAGACGAGAGATGCACGATGTTTTCTTCTACAAGCCCCCCATAAAAATACAAAGTCAGAAATCTTAGATGAAATCCGCATTCTCGTAAATTTTCTGGTAAATAAAAACGTCGAGGCTTTCAACACTTTAAAATAACATCTCAATCCTGTCTGACGCAAGTTTGGTATATTTTTAAAACAAATTTACGGTTAATTAGTTGATTTATATGTGACGAGTTTAGACGCATTAGGACAGGGAAGCTATATATTATTCAAAGAAAAGACTTTCATGGAATACATCAAAGCTATATTTGTCTACACGCAACCTAAAATGTCCCGGTAATAGATCGTTGTTGCCAGTGTTAAATGTCTAATTCAGGAAAAAGGCAACAAAATCTTGAAATATTCGGGACAAAAAATTCGATTAAATGTCTACTAACCGACAAGTACCTTGGTTCTTCTCCAGCATTGTGATGACAATTTAACATTAAACATTGAATATATTACAATTACAATGAACATAGACGAGTCTAAAGGATATAATTATTGTCCGTAAATAGTATTCCGCGACAGGAAGTCAACATCAATGTATACGCGTGCATACGCAATCTATAGTTCCGCGCACTAACGCAAATGTTCATCAGTTCACTGAGCCACAAAATTCTAAATATAGATCAGCTCTGTAATGATGTCATCGCTGACTTCATATCGTTTTATTATCGCAGATAAAATAAAGCAGCTTAAGCAGCCCGTACTTAATACAGGGACGGTATTATCTGTGTCGTTCCAAAAAACTTTACATTCCGCTGACACGAAATAGTGTTCCCATGGGACGAATCAAGAGCAGTCTGTTTTCCATATTTCTAGATAACTTACATTGAAGATTCCTCCAGGAACAACTGCATGCAGTCATTACTGCTAAACAATATGGAACAAATACACATTTGGTCAACAATGATTGCCCAGTAAGTGCGTTTCGACGCTCTAAGCAAATTTCTAATTCGCGTAAAGAAAAGAATTGCACGAAGAATTCGCGTACTATAAAGCTAAGATGGGCACGTTCAGAACGCTAGAAGAACTCTTCATAGATTGGGATTTTGAAAATTATCATGCAGTTAAAATAAGAGTAATTATGCTACGCCAGTTTAATACTTGCAGATAAACATACACTTTAAAACAGACACGCTCTTGTTACTAGATGTAATTTGCTCAAGTTTGTAGGCGATTTCAGACACACACACAGATGTGATATTTTGACATGCAAGCGATGTGTAAAATTTCTCTGAAACAGATGTAATTCAATGGGATTTTAACAATGATCTTAACAAGCCGTCCAAATGTCAAATCCACAGTATGTATGTATGAAGTTTGGTGAGGCCACACACAACATTTCATTATTTATGCGTTATATCTTGCAAGGCAAGGAATTTTTACAACCATGAAATTCCTGTACGCAGTAATGTCACATAGAACATGTACAATCATTTTGACATTCGCCTTTTTTCAATTATACGTAATTTATATAACGTCTCGTTAGTACAAAAAGGTTGTTTACCTATAAACTGAAGCAACAAACAAATGCATCAGCAGTATTTACTAGACTCGATGCCATTTAACGTTTTGCGTCATAAGCATATTATGGACACATCCAAATTCAAAGCTAATATACAAAATATCAATTTATTGAGGAAAGTTTGGTTATTTCTCTCTGACAGAGTGGAAAACGTTGTGTCAAAAGTTGCCATTACTCATTACAAGCAATGGTTTCCATTATCACTATGATTTTAAAAGTCGTCTGCTTCAGATGCGGGGAAATGCGGTCTTATTAGGCAAAGGGTTAAAGACTGCACCATTGTAATGCATTAGCAACACATGTTTCAAATGACTAAATAAATATTCTTTTAAAATGTTCGATTAATTATTTTACTGCTTAATTCAGCATGTGAACAGTTTGATTTCCCATGTCCATTTTATTTCATTGTAATAAAACAACGGTAAATCATGTAAGTATATATGATATTGTACAAGTGATATATTGTACAAGTTTTTCAATGCAGTAAAAACCCCAATCAATTCCACGTCTGCTGTCTTTGGCTAACGACAAAGATATATTCATTATACATAAATATTCGTTATTATAACAACATCCCATCTTTCCTTTTAGATTCATTTTGACCATTCATCCTCATTAGTTTTCTGTCGCTGTTTGGCCGAATCCTGTCACATATTGGTGGAGCCATATTGGTCAAATCCGACAGCTTCAAATTAACAAACCGCCATCTTGTCATTTTCATCCGAGTCATTAGTGACGCTTGTCAATCAGAAATATCTAAAGCGCTTACGAATATGAAGAATCTATAAATAGCAGCACCATGTGATACTAATATTTGTTCTGTATTGAACTAAGACAGGCTGCTGTGGTGTCATTCAATTCATTTAAGCCTTTAGAATCTCCATTAATAGACCTGACCTGGTAAAACTCATATTTGATATTTTTGATAGCTTCTAATCGAGCATCAATGATTAATGATTGACCACAGCAGCTAAGCCTGTGGCGATTGCTCCTTAATACCCATTGGTTTGAAAGAGCAACACTGACCTGGCTAACGTGATCAACAGATGTTCAAATTCAAGTAAAGCCTTTTTTAATTATTTACCGAAACTTCCACCTAGTCATATTGAAACAGGGCTCCTGGAAAAGGTGAGACAGAAATGCAATCAAGTCAGTCGTATTGTGTTCGGGTTGCTTAGAAATCATCAATGCACATGTGAGTGACTTTTGTAAAAAATAAAACGTAGAAGACGAAGAACACTATAATTGATGGAAATGCAACCAGCACAGACAATTTAATGGAAATTGAATAGCTGAAAGATATATCCGATAAGAAAGACCGGTTTTAAAAGCAAAATCCCTAAAGACAATTACAATGTCTGGGAAACTTCAATCATTGAATACACGGCAAATTGTGACACGCAACAGTAAAAACTTTGTAAAATATATTGCATTAAACGGGTAAATGGATAGCTATCAATGATCTTATAATATATACTTCAATCTTAAAACACGAATCCAAGATATTTATATCTTACGTAAAGATCTCAAGCTAGTAAACCAACGAGCGTTGTGTTTTTGGTTAAATTGCAACCACATCCTTAAGTAAACTACATGAAAGAGCATAGTGTATCAAGTATTGCTGCATTGCCTTGCCGTTGACTGTTCCAAGACGGTATCCCTCGAGGGGGTGTCTATTGTCTCCCATTTTTAAATTACTGTTTGATGGGTTGGTGTTTTTGGAGGAAGGTGGGATTTTTTTTGTTTGTGTATGTTTCTGGGAATCCCATTCTCCTATATTCGTAGATATAGTACATATCTCACATGACTGTTTCATTTTACGAAATTTGTATGTTGCATGGACAACACCAATCTCAGGTCAAAGTGCTTTAATTCGTCATACATAGCTTTTAAAACAATATAATTATAATCAAAATGCGTACTTATTTCGACTATTCGCATGATTGTTATTTTTGAACAATGTTACAGACAAATAGAACACTTCATTCAAATTATCAGACGTTCGTTTCATTAGTATTTGCGTCATGTGACTGTCACATATTCGTTGGAAATGAAACCATTGTCAAACAGTCAGGAGCAACAAAATCAACCCATCATTCTCATAATGATCATTTCAATAACAAATGTAAATGATAGATCTGTACATTACACGCGACATTGAAACTCAACTCTCTGGAAAATATGGAAACAGTAAACCGTGTCACATATGGTTATACCCATAACATATTACAGACAAAAACGATTACTCATGTCAAAATACTCCATGTTTCACGCCAGAGAAATTCCCTATAAAATCTTAATTGGAATAAAAGACATTTCGACTGGAAATGTGGACGACAACGATATCGCATTGGCGGAAGTCGTTTGTGAAATTTATCATGGCGAACAGGCGTTCATAGGAAACCAAGAGGCCACTGGGGGCATATGTTTTGTCCATCAGCACGTGAAGGCTTTCAAGAAACCTGGAATTTTTTGTCCATGGTCAGGGAACTATCACATTTAATTATTATCATAAAATCATTGATATTTACGTTCCTAATGACACATAAAATATTATTGTTGACGTGGGGTTATTGTTACTGTCATAGTGAATGCTTGCGCTACAATGGAATGACTAACACATCCTGGGTAAATGACAGTTGTTGTCCACTGTTTTCCGTTGAAAGACGCCTTGTTTGTTGACCATTCCCATCGTGAAATCGTTTGATGAGATCAATGCTCACTATCTTTACTATCAAAATTATGTTTGTGCTGTTATTTACAGTTCATTTATAAAACAAATTGTAAAACATACGTCTCTGATTAATTGTTTAACTCAGCTGTCCAAATATCAATACAGTAGATACATTTTTGTTTGTAAATTTCAGCATTTTAGCAAAATAATCCAAAAACCATCTTCCCAATAGGTAAGAAGCGTCATCAGCTTTTGCAATAAAGCAATATCTTCTATCTCTGCATACTTCTAAGTGGTGAAAGGAGAATGTGTGGTATTCGTGTACCGGCAAGAATTATAATTGCACTTACCAAGTACATTGACTTGCCTGAACTCCCAGGAAAAGATATTGGTAAACTGTAATTTAAAAGCAATCACCTTCCGACATAAGGTTGCATACCGTCACCCGGAGAATAAAAATCGATGAAACCATATGCAAAATACATTTGTTGGTGTCGGCAAAATTACATTTGAAATTGAAGGCCTACAATTGCAAGTATCCGATTGTCAATTGCCTGACATTATCTCTCCATGAAGACCAATTTTAACACGCACGGTGGAACAACACATCGTAATTCATTATACAATACATTCCATTAGGGCAAAAATACTTGTCCCTAGAATTGATTATACATATACATGTATTTCTATTACGGTCCATAATTGAGCCTTGGGTCGAGAAGTTGAAAAGACTTACATTTGCATATTTCATCAATTACAACCATCACTGGTGTCAATTTTAAGTTATATTGTTTTTTTTTCTATAGCAGTGCTAACCAAGTTTGCAATCCGATATACCGGATATATCGATCTTACTCCATCCGATAGTTGTCGTATATCGTGGTGTAAGGTGATTCAATGTGTCGTGCACTTGTTCAATCGCACAACTTCGATCATTTAATTGACAGGTATTGATAAACTGAAGGTTCCCGGTGTCATTGAAATTCCAGGAGATGACGAAGATTTTACAAAAAAAATTAAAGCAGGCAGCACGGACTGTTTTACATTCCAAAGACAAACATCTCTACACCGATAATAGTGTGGGAGAAGGGTAAATTCAGCAAAGGGGTGCAAAAGCGAAAGAACATTAAATAAATATGTCTCACTTGACAAGAAGAAACTGGCATAACTTGGTAAGTGTGTATATGCCATGTCCTTTCAATACACCTTCAAGGAGTGACAATTGACACGTGACAAATATGACTGAAATGTTAACAGAATAAAAATGAACTGTCAGGCTTTTTAGATCTCGGGGCACGATTTGAAAGTGATAAAATCATTAGAATGTTCAAATTAATTGAGGTTTGCGCAGAGCAGACTGCATATTTAATGACGGCTTAAGTGCAAGGTTCTTTTGTACTGCGTTTTTGTCGTTGCTTCAGTGGTTCAACCTCACTTTTAACGTGTAATATACAAATCCAAAACTCCCTAACTAGATTTGCATTAGCTCTCAAACTGTCATAAAATCTAACATGTAAATATAGCGAATTCTTTGCTATTTTCAATATGGTAAATTAACCACCGAGCCATCATAAAACGTCCAATATGGAAGTAATATATATTCATTAAATCATACTGGAAAATTCTCGTATTAGCTTTAAATGTTTAAAATGAGACAAAATTGTATAAATTACATATCTTATTTGCGACGCGGTAAAGGCCATCAGGCGACCTTTTGAAATCCGCGAACTTTTTCCCAGCGTTCATTGAAGGATTAATACGCGACTCTTCCGTTACATTAACTATGAATCAGCTTATTGATTCGTATGAGACTTTTCAAACCCTATGTTAGTTTTTTTTTCAATCTTTTTTACCTTCATAGAAATAAAATGTCAAAAAAGAGTTTTGAACTATGAATCTTTGATGTATGATTATGGCTATATACAAACTACCATGAGATGCTTTTTCATTTTTTGTTTCGGTTTCTGATGTTTCTCCCTTTTCCGTCAGGACGTTGTAAATCGCTGGAACATAATGATAACAATTTTAGCTCATTTTCTGGTCGTTATTTAGTACGGTAGATATGTCATATGTCCATTAAGGGAATTAACATACCAGGAGAGGTTGTACTACACTTGTTTCAGATTGGTTCTATTAGGCTTTGCTCTTTCAGTTTAGATTATCTTAACGTTTGGAGTAACATAAACAATAGTCTTGAGGCTTTTCCAATTACACATTGTATGCCCTGTGGCTTATATATCTGGTTTGTATAATTCTATAAAAGTGTTTCAACTTACAACAAACCCCATATGAAACATTGACAATTAAATGAATCCAAAGGTGAAAATGATATATTTAGACTTGTATTATATAAAAGAAAAGTTGAAGTGAACAGTTATCATAAACATAAACTCAGCTGTCAGGACGGCTCATCAAATAAAGCAAGCGTGTGGTGGTACATTTGAATACCTCTAAATATTAGGGTCTATGAATAGCTGAAGTATGCGAGAGGAAATTTCAGCAGTCTAATGTCAATTGAGTAAAATATGCATCTGGCGGTTCTTTAATGAAATACCAGTATTTACCAACAGATATTAATAAAAAATTGTATTCATACGTAGATTAAGCCGAACCACATTAAAACGAAAGGTTTAGAAACCTTCTGTAGAAGTTTGTCAATTGGAATCTAATGATGTATAATCTGGTTAATGGAGATTTAATGCACACAGACTCACAGTGTACGAATCATTTACTCAAATGAAACTTGAATCCTATTAAAACTGAAATATTCAAAAGGGGCAAAGAAACCGTGGATGATATTTTCACACCAGGCGGCACTCCTGGCTTCACACAGATGGTATTGCAATTTCAGGGTGAACTCAATGCGAATTTTTGTTGTCGGTTATAATTTCTTCAAAGGCGACCCCTCGTTTGATGTTGTGAAATACATACATTACGATATGGATATTAATCCTATTTCAATCGAATTTATCATACAGAAAATGTGAAAAGTGTTTACGAACATTAAGCCGCATACTGTTTGCTGTGACACCGACAGTGTCAATAAAATACTTCGTGCAAGTTGCTAATTAGATTACCTTAATATTACGAACGTAAATTTTATTCGCGCAAGATTACATATTTTGAGAGCGATTTTTTTCTTCAGCGAAACATTTACTTATAACCCAGGAAATACTACTTTGGAACTAATGAGACATAGCATATGAAACTCGGTACTGAAATTCATGTGATATGTGATATATACGGAGGACGTAATTATAGTTTATTATTAGCTTTCCTTGAAAACGACCTTGACCTTAAGTCTAAGTAAATAATTAGAATATTAGCCAGCAGTGTTGTAGCTATATGCACAAATCTATGTAAAGTTACAAACCAAGACTAGATTCATAGAAAGGAAAAATTCACAAATGAAGGCAAGATTCACAAATGAAAGCGAGCTTCACAAATCAAGACAAGATTCCCAAATTAAGACAAAATTCTCAAACCAATGCAACACTACACATCTAGGTTAACAAGGCAATATTTTCTTGCAAGTCGTACCCGAAAACATAATTCGGAGCTTACTAGCGCACGAGTTCATTTTAGTTCTTCTCTGTCAAGTGGATTAAAAAGGAATCATCAGTACAAATTAGAAGGAAAATTGCCTCATAATTTGAAAAACCCTGATCCTCAGAGATAAACAAAAGTTTTAATAAAGTAATAATTTGATTTATTAGACATTTGCATTATATTTCTATTTCCTGTAAGGCGTGTTTTGTATACAACGTACCACGTTAATTATTTTCATTCAATTCCAGGGACCTTTCATGTTAAAGGAATCTAAACCATTTCGTGTAATTATTTAATCTCAGTCCGAATTTATATCCAACAAGTTGCTGTGGAATGTGATGAACGGGTCAGCTGTTTCACGTTAGACATTCTCAGCAGAAAGTTTCAAGTATCATTTCAGGAAACAGCAGAAATCCCACTAAATGGAATAAAAGATTCACATGGCGTGAAAAAGACGAAAATATGTAATTTTGAGAAAGAAAATAGTTTGTTCTATGCTTTTGTTTGTTTGTTTGTTTTGTTTTTGTATGATCGGTTATAAGCCTAATATATTCAGCTTAGGCGTTAAAATATTTTTTGTCAATGCATTCATTTTCTTATAAATATATCTCTGAAAATATACATGTATTTGTAAGAAAATCTGCCGATCTACCTACATTATATGTTTGGGTGATATTAGTGGAAATAATAGAATTTCCTTTTTTTTCTTACGGTTTGTTCCAGTTGGTAATGTCATTTTGTATGACTTGCTTTGTTACTTTCAATTCATAATCCCTGTGCTATGATGCGATACAGTGGCTTTTGTGGAAACTATGGTTTTTCTTGGACCGCTTTCTACATTTCAAATCTTCACTAATCGTAACAAAAACACTATTTCCATCTCTTCCTTTTCTTGATGTTTCTTTTCTTTTCTTTGCAGGTTGAATTACAATCTAAACAGCAATAGTGATCATAAAATGACAGTGTATTGGTGATGAGAGAAAAGTTGAAGATAAAACAGTTTCACGTTTTTCATTTGACAAAAAAAAACGGAAAGAAAAGTTGGAACTATCAAGAGACGGTTGAGTCGTAAAGAAATATTTAAATGCATGTTTTGAAACAAGATGAAGTAAAACTGAAATAAATCATGACCCAGCAAAGGGGGCTGGAATTTATTACTGCTCTGGTGCTGACATTTAGATGACAGATTTTGTCAGCAACCAAAACCATTAATAACTCATAACCAACGTGAAATGTACGGTACTGATTGCTCCGATCTGATACAAAATTGTTGAATGAAGTACTCTTGTAAGATAAGCGATTGTAAACCGCTGGAATTCCGAAGAAAATTCTAACTTAAATCTCCAGTTTTTTCTTCTTTGTTTATTCGATTTGTGTTTAGGAATTTTGCAACAAAAGAAAGCATCATGTTCTTGTTTCATTGTGTATATTTCTTCACAGGTATTCTGTTTCATGGCGTTGTCTTCATATCTTTCTTCTAATGCTGAAGCCAAGGTTTTGTGAATCACAATTAACGTTCGATGCGTATTTAATTGTCTAGAATGCGTTTAAATGCGCGGAATAATCATCAAACTATTACACGGGGTCGATTTAATGAGAAAGAAATGCAGGTAAAGGAGGCAATTAGGGACCTGATTTTATTTCACTTATCTCAGATGAGAGCTATCGTGGTTGTATTATGAGCTTGTACGACGCAACCTGATTGAAAATTAATCATCACTCTTAGTTTTAGCATTTTAACAGTCATTATAGGAGATAGTTTTTTATGCTTATGCCATTGTCGAGAATAATTTCCATTTTATGGTAAAGCCCATTGGTCTGAGTTAATTATTGAATATTGCAACAGTGACAGCAGCCACGTATGGGCGACTCTGCAGTACATCATTTCTTGAAATTATTACCGACGTGAAACTAAAAATGCTCGCACAAGACTGAAAATACTGTAAATCTAGAACATTAACTCGTAGAATATCACAGATAAGATCAGTTACCATATATACAGCTTTCAAAATATCCACATCACACGTCACCATGTCTGGAAATCTTGCCAATGAGTCACGTGATATTACTTTTGATCACGACAAACAGTCTTAATTATTATTGACTTGTATTAATGTCACAAACCGCATGCGAGTTACCGCACGAGACATTCATTGTCTATAAGTTTCAACTGTAGACAAGAAACATTTCATTCGAATCATGTGAACCAGGAATTCTGGGATGTTATGTTCCTAATGATGACAGGCATTCATTACAAGCGCCGTTCTTTGCTTCAACCATTCTGACATGTAGACGTCAATCATTTGACTAGTAACTGTCATTTCCGCCATATGCACATGTATGTTTGGTTAGTATACTGGTGTTCGGGTGTGCGATTTTTTCTCCTAGTAAATCATACAGACACTTCTGAGAATTATAAATAGAGCCTCCATTGTATTGATAAATGTATATCCTCTGGGAGAACATTTCTCGCAACATGTATGTCATATCTTGATTACTATTAAATCATATCTCATGCCAGCATTTATTAATAAAACTAATCTCAGACGTAATATAGTTCTAACTACAAATGTGTAAACAACTTGATAATTATAAAGCATTACAAATAATCTAAATATTGAAATTAAACTGAGCCGATGTTGATTCGATGAAACAAAATAGCAGTGATTTTTTACATAAATCTGAACAAAAAAAGATACATAAACATCACTTCAGCTATTAAGAAGCATTTGCTAGAATTATCATCTTTAGATAAAGGAAAATAATTAAATTTGAATTCGCGAATTCATTCAATTAGTGAAATGCAATGCAATGCGTTCAGGTATGCGGTATATACAGTGTGAACTAGCGAGGTTTGAACATTGGAAAGCTGATATTCATAAACACAATTGGTAACTGAGTGCCAACTTAATGATGTCATGTTTTCTGTTCCAGTTGATCTACAAACAGACGCGCCAACATGAAGGGCAGCGTCTAGAAGACTGATAAGTATTGTTCTAATGTCAGAATCATTTCTATGTTTGATTTCATAACACGAGCTTCAGAGACTTAATGAGCTGTGTAGAGAAATAAAAAAAGATAGCAATTTCTCTCTCTCGTCCCTCGCTCGCTGAAAGGTACAAAGTATTAACCATCGTAATGCCAGATCTACGAATTTTGTTCGGAACATTTTTCTCTAATACTGCCTCAGTTAAAGGTCGCACTTCTCTTAAATCGGACCAATTAAACAATTAAAATTCTTAGCCGATACTGTTAAAGCTTACCTAAATGGTATAGAGGACGGGCTGGTGATCGAACCAGCAATGAAAGGACGACAAATTAAACTACTATGCGGCATTGATGTTTCTCAGTTTTTCATTCAATAGATATACGCAGGGCATTCATCTGACCCTTAAAACAGTATTTTGGCTCTTGAAATCGGTACAATAAAGCTTTTGACTCTTGAGAATTTGTACCAAAGTGTCAAATGTACAATAAAATAGGGAGGAAATTCGATTGGTTCCTCAGCCAAGGGACCCTCAACTTTTGATTTCTAGTGAAAACCTGGATAAACAAAACTTATCAGTTTAAAAGTCGTACATCATTTCAGACAATATGGAACATTAGACATCAGTAAATAATTCATTATTCATTCATTAGCGGGTGATTTATAATCTGGTGAAAGTTAACGTTTTTTTATGTTGTTTATTGAAAGTAAAACCAACTAATTGAAATATACCTCGCTGAAAATAGACAAATTTTCACACACAAAAAAAACCGTAGGAGTCAGAAATTTCTAAATAAATCCAGAATGATTGATTACCAGAAATCCTCTAAAACAAGTCAGAGTAACGTTTTTAAATGTCAAACCCATTACTTTACACTGTTATCACTACAAATTACTTCGTAAAATAAGTAAATAAATGCTAGACAAATTACTAATTCCGTTCCAAATTCATAGCTACCGTTTTAAAGCCTTTGTTTAACTCGTTCTAGGTCTTCTGTAGTACGCGCTTAAAATGTTTATAATTCGTTCGTTGGACTATTACATATGTTTATTTTTCTTGACTATCCTAACCCCCCTTTACCTTCAAATTACGGTGTAATTGAACCAATTTAGAAGGTATGTTCAAATATGACTGTATTCATTAAAAATGCGATCCCTACTCCAAAGCGTTGTTAATTATAAGACTTAAAGTACAAACGGTAATATGGAGTGTTTATACAATATCTTTAAACCGGAAATTCTTTCCTGTCAACCTATGTTTGTCTTGCAATTTAACTCCTGACACGTAGACGACTCGATCAGGTGGCGTATACGTCAACACATCTTAAATACTTATTAATTTAGTCTTATTATGGCGGGCGGTGCCCAATCCCCGAACATTCAAACGCCGTTGGTGTCAAATCGGTCACCATACGCTTCAACATCCGTGGAAGAGGTCATTTTGTAATTTCCACGTTGACAATGGGGACATTTTCTATTAACTGTCCGCATCACAGCATTCTTTATTCACTTTTTATTACAGAAAATTAATCCGAAAAGGCGCGACCCAGCCCAACGTTTGTCTAATTTTCGGTGTTCCCGTGTAAAGTACCTGACCGTAATTATTACACATCAGGGAATACGACACCCAGATAAAACATCTGACCGTGGACATACGATATCATTAATTTAAATAATTGAATGCCTTTTATGTCAAATATGGTTAAAGAAACAACTTGTTGACTGGGTAATGACATGTTTTGGAACAAAGATTGAAATTGCTTCACGTTTATTTCATGTCATTATCAAAATGGTGTGAAAACAGGTGAACAACGAGAATGTCGAATGATGCTGAAATTGTGATAAACCCTGTTTTATGAACATTTTGAAGGCCCGGGATTAAATTAAACTTTTCTAACGCTAATAAAATAATCCACTCGATGTTTGAAGTAGTTTTCGCCTTGCAATTTCGCATTGCATTAAATGAAAAAGATTGAATTTTATTGCTTTTATTCTTGTATTAAATTTCCATTTTTTTTCTGCGACATACCGAAGATTTTATAACATCACATCAGAAAAATGATCATTAAATGGCTTTATTCAACAGCTTTAATTCATTTTGTTAGATTTTAACACTTATACAATGTATTTATTTCGGGATGAAACCATTTGGATTTCTGCGCTTGTATTTCTGTACCGCGTGTATTTCCTAGACTGATTCGTACATAATATGATTCGTACACAAAACAGATATAATATCTGATGCATATTTCTACCAGAGAACCATTTATTGTCTCTGAAGTCATTCTGATTTGTCTATGATCAGATTATGCGAGTTCCTGTTTGGTAATATTATACAGTAAATGTGAATTTTATGGATTTGCAAGAATATTGACGGGCGCGAAATGTCACGCTGTCTAGTCAACAAACGAGCGACCTTATGAATATTCACTCCTGGATTATCGCTCCGTTCAGACGTCGATATTTGTTTATTGTGTTGCATTAACTTAATAATCCTACATCCAATATACAGTATTACTTAGCTATTCAATGATATCTTGCATTTTAAACAAGGTCCGCTTGTTGACAAATAAATGAGTATTTGATCTTTGATCGGATTCGACATTTCGACAGTATTAACCATTCCGCCTTGTTTAGTTAGACACTTTTCACAACATTTTAAAGCTTGTGGTGTAAAGATAAGGCACGTAATTTATTCAAATACCATACTGGGTGTTGCATAACCGTAGTAAGCTTGATAAACTATGAGAACGCTAATTAAATTTCTCCGACGGGAAGATGACAAATGGCTGAACGGACCACAGATGTTATTCTTGCTTTCATCTTTTTATGTCAGGCCAGAAAAAAAATAGTTGTGTCTACGGTTACCTGACCGATACTATTTTTTAGCCGCGACACTAGAGTTTCTAACAGCGAAATTCCAAGTACGAAATATCCGGGGACGAATCATACATCCAAATTATGAAAGGTAGGGTTTAGAAAAAATATAAGTTATTAACCTACCAGCCCCGTGTTTTTTTATGTTAAGAAACAGTAAAAATGACATTTTTAGCCTAATCTGTATTAAGCATGCTACGAATGCAATATGTAGGCTGAACTCTGTAACATACAGGTCCTTTACCCAAATAGCGAATAATTTAATAACATAATTAACATGATTCATTAAAACACCGGTGGTTAAGGTCGATTTGACGAAGCGTGTTGACCGGATATATACATCACAGTGTCGTGACAACCCGGACAGACAGATGGTCAGATAATATGATAAGTATTTGAAGTGTACAGTATGTTATCGTTGTATCCTTTAATTAATGGTATGAACTGGTCACACTGTGGACATAATCAGGCCATCAGCAGTTTTGATAACCTTCGTGCTTAATGATGCAACCATTAGTGGATTTCCATAATCTCCTGAATTCAGAGTTTACGTTTCAGGAGAATTTTAACGGTTTGAAAAATCTTTTCATTACACAAACAAAAACAGTTATCAAACTTGACAATTTTCTCGCCAGGTCGGTCAAGTACTTCAGAATTTGGAATATCTCTGTTTTAATCATAACAGCTACGCGACTGGTATAAATGACATTCCATTCCAGCACCAACTTCTACCCGGTCTCTTCCGGATGATCTCAGCAATTTTAACAAAATTAATATGATGTCTGTATGCACAAATTCTTTTGTAACTGATAGAATTCAAATTTGTTCATTTAATCTGACTGAATTTCGTGCCAAATGTGAATCGGATATCTCAATCTAGTCTTGTTGACGTTCATTCAAACATTAATTTACCTCGTAAAACGCCCGATTTTTGTATGTTCATATCAAAATAAATACTGTGTATTTTCAAAGCGCATTCCAAACTTGGCTTGCGGGAAATATAAAAAAACCTTACTTTTAAAAGGTTGTCACTTGATTAATGAACAAAAACACCTAATACTTAGACAGACATTCGCCGTTGCTTGAATCTATTGCATTGACTAAAGTCGTTGTGAATTTCGCTTATTCAATGAAAAGATTCCAAAAAGCAATTAAAAGATTTCACAAATATCGAAATTCAATAAAATATTTCAAGACCTTAACTTTTATGCGCAGCTAACCAATGTTTGAAGAAAACTTCTACGTTTTTATCATAATGCCAGGGTTTGCTTTTTTGACAAAATACGAAAACAAAGAAATGACATTAATACTTTGTGCAAAGAAAACTTCTAAATTATTAACAAAATAAACGAGCATGCATGTCGTAGACTGAAGTCCGTTGCTACTGAGTGTATAATTTACATTTTTTCATCATTAAATCGCTGATTCGATCCAAAGAGTGCTAGCCATCGTAGATACAGGTCAAACCATGCAGCTTAATGGATTTTTTTGATTCCATAAACAGTAAAACCTTGATAATGAGACCACCTTCAGGATCCGAAAAATCGGTCGTAATAATGAGGTGGTCTCATTATCAAGTTTAATTATAGCGGATTTATTGAAAGCCGGTCCAAAAGTAGGCGGTTGTTATAACAAGGTGGTCGTAATATTGAGGTTTTACTGTATGTACGCCTAAAACTAGCCCTTTCATTCGATTATACGGCAATACTTCAAACAGAACTGCTATGGCCTTAATTAGTTTGTCTAAAGTTACTTAATTATCATCCTTAATGAAACAGTAAAAAGGTGGTAAAAACTACAAAAAAATGGGTCCCGCTTAATCACACCCAGTTTCCCAGAACTTATATTTCTTTCCAGGGTATTATTTACACAAATTGGTAAATTCC
Source organism: Lutraria rhynchaena (assembly GCA_008271625.1). Lineage (NCBI taxonomy): Eukaryota > Metazoa > Mollusca > Bivalvia > Venerida > Mactridae > Lutraria > Lutraria rhynchaena. The sequence goes on along the minus strand of VIBL01000001.1, from coordinate 8,174,299 downwards.
GGAATTCTTCTGAAACTATTTCGCATTCCAACTAATATTTATCATTTCTCCCTATGAAACAGGTTTGTAATGAAATAAGCTTAGGGGATTCTACACGTGGCGTAACGAGCCTTCCTTCAATGTGTTTATATACGTTTCGTATGACGCGACAGGTGATAGATAAATTAACACGTGGTAATGGCTATGGCCGCGTGTGTTGCTGTATTCGTTAACGCTCTAGCTGACATCTTTGATATTATTAAATGCATAATATATCAACCTAATGCTGCAGACGTGACATTATATGTTTGTTTAAGATATAATCATAGAGCCTCTGCTGTTCAAGGTCAGTTTGTGAGTTCCGAATTCGTGTGAACTTTCATTTTGGATTATCACCTCAATGTCTATCTACAGCGCAGTTGAGCCCCCCCCCCAAAAAAAAGAAAATTAGTGTTAATGCACTTGCTTTTGCAAGATCAACAGCGCGACATCTGTTTTTCCGAAAAAAGGCAAAAAAACCCGGACGACAATGTTGAAAGAAACGCTGATATAATGCCGGGAGCATACGTCTTCGAATCAAATGTCCCTTAGTCATATATACAATTATCAAATTTTGTTTAACACCTGTGCAAATAGCTACCCTTGTAAAAATATACAAAAAGTTCGACTGTCTTATCCGGTCTTAAATTCTAGTTTTTTTCTGACAATTCATTAATTGCAGTGTATCAGACAGAAAGCACTTGAAATTACGTAAATTTAACACTTTCAATTAATCAGATTCTAAGAGCCTTCCACAGGATGGTAGCTATGTAAACAAACAACAAGGATACGTGCCTGAGAATATTCTACAAAATACATGTTGCTTAGACACGGCTGTTTCTCGGTATTTCTGCGTTACTTTAATGAAGTTAACTATCTCGCAACTTAAGAGCGAGGAATTTATATTTTATCACGTGACGATTACTGCTTGAATTCTGACATCGACCGGTTGTCCTCCCGTTTCCAATCACAGTAAAACCTCGATAATGAGACTACCTCCGGGACACGAAAAATCGGTCGTAATAATGAGGTGGTTTCATTATCAAGTTAAATTGTAGGGGAGTTATTGAAAGCCTGTCCGAAAATAAGTGGTCGCTATGACAAAGTGGTCGTAATATTGAGGTGGTCACAATGTGAGGTTTTACTGTGTCAGAGTTTCTAATATACTACGAAAACAGTTTTTTTGTTATCAGTTATATATTTCATATACACACATTTCAATACTGGAAGATGAATTGAGAATTAAATGTACACCATTATCAAAATCGGTTCGAGAAGAACAGGTACTTTAAAAGTAGATGCGAACGTTGAAGTCAACAAAATTGTCATATCGTATTTAAAGACATTTTCAAAACGTTCTCAATACCGAAATGGGCCCTGTCATTGACAGCGGAACAAGGATAGGGATTTAATTCTTTAAAAAGAGACCAACAAATAACCGTTCTATTCAGCCACACAAGGACATTCGTTTTGTTGAGTAGTACTTTCAAAAACATTTCAGCTCTAAAAATTTCAAACGTAAGCTATCCTCTTATGTCACTTTGTATTCATGAACAAATTATAAAATTTAAACCAATTTAGAGGGCACTTAAAGAAACCAATGAAAGAAACGTCAGAAATGTATAGTTTACTATGATAATATTATGTTTTCAAAATCCTGACAACCTTTCACACCCAGAGCGAAGTATTCAGTATGATGAAGAAGTTATGTTTGCGAATCAAAGGTTGGAGAAACACTTGAAAAGTTCGCAAACATTTTATTTGTATAATAAACATTGTCATCTTTAAGGGAAATCTCGAGACACCAGTCTTTCTGTTCATAGATGCGCTATTAAATGACACGCTTCGAATTTGAAGGCAAAGCTCGCAGAAAAAAATGCGGAACTTTATAAATTATGAACATTTGTTCAGCCCACACCGACTGGATATCACCTATTATTTCATTTAGTCTTCTTGTGTGGTTTATTCAAACGTATTTGTTATCTTCAGCGTGAAGGAAGCTATTCTTTGCCACTACTATGTCGCTTGCGGCCGAATACTGGGGGAAAAAGAGGAGAAACTGACAATCATAGTTAAAACTACTATAATCAAGAGTTCAGCTCATTTAATTCTTTGTCTGATAAAACCTTTAAGAAGCAAAAATACTGACCTGCCCTTGACAATGAAATACATGCACTTTAAATTCTCTTTGAACGACTTTCCGGGATTTTGCAGTGAAAACATTTCAGATGATAAAATAGTATGTATGATTGTATAACACATAAAATATATGAAGTAATAATTGATCATTCTTAGTTCAATGCCCTCATGGTTTGGCATTTGGATTAATGATAAGCCTGTGGCTAGACTAAGAAATACTTTGTACAGTTGAAATAAAGTAATGTAACTTTAATCAGAATTATGCTCTGAAAGTAATACAGATTGACTGGTATAATTTAGTGCGAAGTTTGCCCAGCGCCTTGGGCCAGACCAGTTTTTGTTATAAAAATATGCAAACGTATAATTATGTACATTTTGAGTCGACTGTCCTGCGAAGTTGTTTGTTAACTTAGCCAGATGTGCCGCAAATTTATCAACCTTCTATATGAATAAATAACAGACACGCTAAAAACGTAATGCAAGGTCGACAGGATGTTAATCACAGTTGACACCTTCCGCTGGTTGACGATAAAGTGATTACTATACCGTCATCAATTAGGCTAAAACCCGTCTAAACCGTCTAAAAATGAGAAATCCGTGTTACCAACTTATTTGTCAAATCAATAGTCTTATGATTTGTACGAGTATGGAAGCGAATGTAATATACATGACTTTCAACACAATGCGTCTCATTTGGCCATGAAAATCCTTAGTTATTCGAGCGTGTGCCGTTCTTCTCTTCAGTCCGGGTTGGAAGGATTTTATAATCGACCAGATATTTAATATCAGCAGCACGTTGTATGTTGTCTAACTGCCGAGCAAAAGAAGAAATCTTGTTTTGCGAATTATTTCCCTATGGAATTAAAATGACGTAAAGTTACGTTTAAATTACGATGAAGACGTTTACATTAAGTTTGGTATTAGAGATTTTTCTACGTAGTTTGATAAATAGCATGTGTCATTTTTTCAGTTCTAAACACAGAGAGCTTTTAAGATCCTAGGATCTTACGGCAAATAATATTTTTGAAAGCATAAAAACGCAAAGATTAATTTGCAGTTTCATTGCCAGTGACCAAAAACACAAATCTATCGGTAAAAAAAATATCAAAACAGAATTTCAAACGGTAAAGTCAGAATGCTATCGAATGCAATAACATTATGATCGCCGATTTAGCAAAAAATCTTAGATTTTTACTTGAATACTTATCAGTTGAAAGTGACACATATGATCCATCCCAAGAGTGATCTTGAAAAATCTGAACAAACAGGAGTCCATAAAGTCTTTAGTGATCATATTAGGGGATACAATAAGTGCGTCATTGATTTATAGAAGACTTTTAGTCTTATCAATGTGTCTCGAGTTTGACATCAAAAACTATGAATTATGATGATTAATTTAATAATTTGGCGGAAAGGTACTTAGTCGAACCAAAAGTATGACAAATGAGCCACAAGTAGGTATATATTACCCAAACTGAGGTAAAAGTAAACGAAACATTTTGACAGGCGTAATCATGATAAAACGCTGCACCTGTTGAAACATCTCGCTGAAACATATTTTGATTGACAGCTTAACATAAAACTAATTTTATTTTCACACATATTTTGATGTATTGCTTCGTAAATCAACTATGACACAATGACAGCCATAAACAACAACACCACTTTACATACATGACAAGATTATATATGCACCTTCCTAGGTTGTCAACAAAACCTGCGGGCCGCATTGTTACTATGGTACCCGATGTATCGTGGAGCTGACGAGAAATTAAATACCAATCTTTCATGTGACAAGAACGTTTGACACCTTGAGTGATCCTAATGAATGGCGACTCATACCTCATATCAACATACCCTGTTAGTCACATTGACATTTTTTTTAATAAATCTCTTTCCATTGATGAAGACGGCTGCATACATATATTGCGTACTAATTTGAATAACCAAAGTATTGTGGACGTCAATTCTATTGTGTCGCGAAAATACCTCACAATCGTGCCGGATATCAAATGACCACAGCTAAATTGTTCAATTACTGCTCCATTAAATGGACGGTCTGGCCTGAATCAAATTTTAACAATTACCGGCCATTATCTGCACGGCAATCGAAACAATTTAATTCCTCCAATCAAAAAGCGACATTGCAACATCTGCCGTTGACCCGGAATTCATTACGCCATAAAAAGAAGTTCCAACTAATATCTCATCGGCTACAAAGCGGTCATTTTAAAACAAATTACACCCGCCTTCTCGGACGCTAAACTACTATTTACTCAAGTAATTTGACCACCAGATAACGAACAGGTCCTTGCTAATCAATTAATTTCTAATGCAAAGCAAATACTGGAATAAACGATCTTAAATTAAGATCACATGTCTTGTTAGCTTTGTTTCAGAAACTTTAATCAGACTTCACACAGTTTGCGGTGATTAGATGCATGTTTGAAGTTCGGAAATTTTGTTGAAAGCACGGGACGATCATAATCACATACAGTTTGCCTAAGAAGAACATTGCAGAAAGCAGCCCTGTAGTAATGTAGTAATGTATTTTTTGACATTGTATTCACATATATGTATATTTCTGTTGTGGTGTGTGGACAACACATAACTTTGTCCATGTCTTCCAAAATTTACTTCGTTCAGTTCAAAACATAACTTTGTCTATGTCTTCAAGATCTGCTTCGTTCAGTTCAACAAATTCCTCAAGAGTACATTCAATTAAATCGTTTGTCTCTTTGTCTGTTTGGTCTTCAATGTTTGAAAACAAAAGCAAATATTGACTTTGACGTTTTCAAGTTGTTGTATATATTTTAAATACCAAGTGTTAATATTCACAGTCAGGATTTGTTGGACGAGGAATTTTTCACCTTATAATTACTGTCAGTCTGGTTTTTACTCGAGAAAATCAAAATAAACAAACTTCTTAATTTTGTATTTATAAACCCATTACGTATGATAAGTGGCAGGTTTTGAGAAAAACTTTAAAAACATTATAATTGCACTGATTTCCATTCACCTCAATGCTACGGCTGATTTGACGCATTCCCTTCTAACCAAAGTATTGCTCTGGTAGATGCTTATAGAAGTAGCGTTTATTTTCGGATTTCAAACTAACATAATTTATATCTCCGTATGTATTTTGGATTCCAATGGATTCAAAAGCCGATTATGAAACCATATATATGCAACAATCACAGCTTATCAATCTGGTTCCTTAAGAAATAATGTTTGTATCATTATTTTCTATACCCGGACCATTATCGTACGATCATATATCATTTTTGAGCATTGCTAACAAACCGTTTTGTATGTTAATGAATTGTCTGTAATTCAAGTCGGTTGTTTGGCCACAATGGGAAATGTACCAAATGTTAAGCTACCCTCCTTATCAATAAAAGTAAGACTTCAAAATTGTCTATCAAAGGATTGATGCTAATACGAATATCATCATTTCTCAACACTTTCTTTCAAATACAATTTTTCCATCATCTAAATTAATTGAATGGTGTTTTGGTATTTCAGTACCACATTTTTCCACCGTCTTGATTGAGTTTTCTGGTACGTTTCACAGAATAAAAATATCTCAACACAATGTGTGGGTTTTTAATATGTTTGAAGGTGTTTTTTTGCTACCTAGTACTGATCTATGAATGATCGGGAAGAAGGCTGGATAATTATCTAGCACAGTGCCGAATCCCTGCGGAGTGATACGCTTATGATTTGAACTTTTTTCAAAGATGAAAATTACTGCAAACGATAAATATCTTAAACCTTTCCTGCTGGGATTTACGACGTTTTTAGACATGAAAGATTTTGCTAGCATATTTCGTTCGTACTATATAACAAACATATGTATGGTAACATATTTAATACTCGTGTTTTTTTTTTTGATTAACTGCGCATGCGTGCGTACATACATCCGGCATATTGTTATCAACAATGAAATATGAAGAATTGTTTATTTCATTCCAAATCCCGTATTTTAATTCCATTCAGTTCGGAATAAGGCAACGGGAAATAACATCCGCAAAGCAAGTAGTACGTTAATACGAAACTGTAACATTAAAAATATTTTGTGACTCACAGTTGTGTTAATTTCCTAACTAAAACCCTTTTCTCATTAAACCAAAATTAGACCAAAGCGAGAAGAGTAAGAAACGTATGTAACCATGGTGATGATATATAGTACTTCGATAAATGAATCCTCTACGAATCTAAAAGTCTATAAATATCGATCTGAAATAATAATTATCATTTCGTCCGCTTTTTCACGACCTGATAAAATCTTAATGATAAAATCATTCCTACCACGTGATGATCAATTTTTATGTGGACTATAATGTTGTATCGATCATTGCCGCCATGTGAAGCTTTTTTTTTTTGAAAATCAGTTACACGTGTCACTGCGCATGCGCCATGTCTCACACTTTGAAATTATAAATTTAATTCCCATAATACAGCGCCACAATGTACATTTTTTTCTGATTGTATGTTATCATGCAGAATCGTTTGTAATAATAAAATATTGAATATAATTTTTACCACAAAAAAATCTTTCATCAAATCTCGCGAGACTACGTAAAACGCTATTTCGATATTTTAAGACCGAGTGGCAGGCATTTCAGAAAATGAAACTATGAAAAATTGATACTAAGTTCTTTAATGCTTGTTTTAACACATATATAATTCAAGCAGTGACTGAGGTCAATAGAAGATTAGGACCCTGACGCATGAAACTAAAATCAATTAACAAAAAGCACTTTTATTCGTGTTAAAACCAATCAAACAATACAAGTCTCCCATTGGACATGATTCCATTGCGATGAAAAGAAAAAAAACAACAACGGAGAAATCGTTGAAACAAGGTGACTTTTTTATTTAAAACTTTGATATAATATCCTCCTTTTAATTCCTCTACACGGCGACGGAAATTGACTCATCGTCCGTAATAAGATAGATTGTCTAATCAAGAAACTAATTCTATAAAATGAAAGTTTAATTTGAATTAATTCTGAATCCCAAGAGTTTACATTCCAGAGACAGTTTTGCCTCGACATGATTAAAACGTTTACCAAATTGTAGTATTGACGGATGGGATCAGTAGTTCGGATATCTTCACCAATCGGCTAAGTGCATTTATATATCAGTTGATAATTTGTACGAATGAAAGACAAGCTCTCAAACTGAGGCAAAACCTGGTAGAATCATTTGTAAAATGTTCACAGAACAGTAGGAAAGAATTCATTAAGAATGAATTATGTCGAATATATCTATCGAGGTAATTTTGGGGGATAAAAATTCTCCCAACTTTGTGATATTAAACAAGCATATCTATGCGATTCAATAGGAAAAATTGAAATAAAGAGAATTGTTTTTTCAATCGTATGTGGTCCGTGAAATGTTAACCGTGCTAAATTTTCATTTCATTAGGCAATATGGCTGAGGTAATAGGCAGGAAAAGTGGAAATGATGCGCGAAGTATTGCATGAATAGGAACATCGTTCAATATCGTTTCGAAGTTATTTCTGATGAATTAAAACAATGTACCAAACAAAATGAGCTTTTCGTCGATGATTGTACGCGATCTTTTGATGTCATATATGTTTTCAAATGCTTTAAATACATCTGCAGCAAACGCATCAGCGGATGAAAAGTTATCCATTACGAAACTGAATGCAAAAAAAAGTGTGTGTTGGTGATATTTGTTTATACTGTTATACTCGGTCCTACACACAATTACATTCATCTTGAGTGTAAATGGGGATACTAGTACTAAAAACATGTGTATTAACAATGAAACCCCTATATTAAAGCCACCTTTTTGGACCGAAAGATACGATTTTATACTGAATGTAGTAGGAAAAACTTGGCATTATTTTGATGCGATTATTACCAGATTTATTAAACCATCTACAGTCAAACTTTTGAACAAAGGCTAACCTTAGGAAAGACAAAATGCGGCCTTTATTGACAGATGGCTTTCATTCGGAGGTCAATTTGTTCTTAATAATCAGCGACGGTTTTTAAAGAATGGTCTTTATTCACAGTGTAGTCTTTATTTGGAGGCGGCCGCAAACACAGGTTTCACTTTATATGCAGCAACTGTAGTCCGGATTATTTTTGGACCACCCCTCGTATTGAGGTAGTCTCAAGTTGAACTATAGAGGAAAATAATCGATCGTTGAAATGAGTTGACCGTAAAACTGAAGTGATTACAAAGTGAGGTATTACTGTGATTTCTAAATTTAAAATTCAATCTGTCTTCAGGAAGACATTGACTTTGAAACCACTCAAACTGTTTGTCGAACAAGACGAGTGCTGTAATGTTGACGAAGATTTTTAGGAGGCGAATTTTCCGTGGCCGTTTGTGGAAGCATGCGAGGTTTTCATTTCTCATACAAACTAGACACCTCAATATACTGTAATAAATTGTCTGCACTTTGTTGTGACAACCAATAGAAAACAGATTCAGCAATCAATCATTGAACGCTTTATTGATGAACAAAACTCGCGGGAGAACACAGTATGTCTAGGAATTAGGTTACATTTGAATGGCTTTCAGTACCCGAGTGTTCTGTTCGGAGCAGCAATATTGGTACCTTTGTAAAAGTAATGACCACTTGGCGTTAATTGCAAATTGATAAATGGGATCGTAAGAGTTACTAGCCAATGAGTAAAAACTTGAGTTATTTTAAATATCACTAAATTTCATTAAAAGCTGAAAATTCGGATAAAACCACGTAATTCAACTAACTTATAGTCGTGGTAATTGATACATGGGCCATATTGAACATAGCTCAACTTTTTCCGTATCATACACGTTTTGTTGACGAGTAAAGAATCGCTTCCTGTAGGCAGATACTGCTTGCCATAAAAACGACGGATAGGTGTCGCTTATCACACGCACGTTTAAGTCTGTAGGGAGCATATATGTCTGGAACATCGTAGCTAATTGTCGTAGACACATTTGTGGTCAGCAAAATAAAACGAGAAAAAAAACTAATTACTTATCATCATTTTAAACCGGAATTAGAAATTATCTAGACACGTCAATTGAATGTCAAAGAACTAACTTCAACTTAAGATTGACTCCGGTTCTTTTCCGGCCTTATTAAGATAATTTTTTGTAGAAAACTTATAATTGGTCTGCAGCGTCAAGAGACATCATCTTCGCGATACATTCAGTAGAAGATACGAACGGGATATTCGTGATGGCGTGATGAATACAAATGCTGACGGTACATAAAATGCTAGTTTATTGAATATACAGACAGAATGCAATAAAATTTGCCGGAAAATGATAATCTTATGCTTATTATATAAATTGTAATAATAGTCAAAGAAAAGTTGTTGTTTTTTTTATTTAAGACTAATTCTTTGTTGGTTAAATGGTGAAATCCACTCTGGCTGATATCCTTTACAATTTACCAACAATCTCAGCCAAGAATTCGCATACACAAACCATACACCAGGCACGTGTTTTCTTATTATTTCTATAATTAAGCATTTATGTTTTGCAAATAAACATTTTCTGGTCAAAGATAATAATCAAACAAGGCGTCGTGTTAAGACAAAACAAATACATATCCAATATACCAGGAAAACAATATGCGGAGACAAAGCCACGGTAATTCATAATACTCGCTGTGAAATGTTTTCGTTGCGTGCTATGGATGTAGTTATCAGAGAGTTGATATGTTTTGAAATTCTGTCAGTAAACTAAACTAGAATCCATAACACAATGGTGAAAATATCTCATAGAATTGCTGGAATAAGTCTCTTGGGGTACGAGAGTACGAAATATGTCAGGTACGAATGATTAAACCTCAATCTCATGACGAGGCCCACACTTTCTAGATAGTAATCAAAATTTCAATATCTTGAAAAGAAGAGAAGCTGATTTTAATAAACAGACAGCTACCGTGAAATATGACGCCAATTTGTAAATAAGATTTCGCACGAAAGCTTCAATCAGAGTAAAGTTGGTTTTGTGAAGATTCGTAACGCTTATGCATTGCCGACCAAGAAGTCTAAAGAAAATTGTGTGACTTTTCAAAATCTAAATAATTTCATATATGATAAACTTCGATAATGGGACAAAAATTGGATGTAATATTGAGAAGGTCTCATTATAAAGTTGAATTTGAAGTGACTCATTGAAAGCCGGCCCGAAAATATGTGGTCGCTACAACAAGGTGGTCGCAATATCAGGTTTTACTGTAGAACAATGAAGTGATGACATTAGAATTACTCGACTTTGAATCAAACCTCAATGATCTTTCTACACAGAATTCAACTTTACGTACACACAAAACACAGCAGAACCGCATTCTACAATGATATTTATATCTGATTTTAAAAAATACATTTTCCTTTTGAATATTTTCAAGTGCCATAAAAAACGCGGGTGGGCCGAAAGTTAGGTATAAAATCTACACTAGTCGGATAGATTTTATTGAAACCTCGAGAAATTAATCTCGGGTAATTTATGAATATTTAATGCATTCACGTTTTGTGTTAATGGCTTTGTTTTATGAAAAAATAGTCGACAGATATAAATACGTACTAAAACAAATACAGTAAAACCTCGTTATCTCGAGGGGTCATCGGAACGGACAAACGCTCGAGATAAATGTGGTGCTCGTAATAACGAGGTATTTGTTCGTTGATTGAAATTACACACCACTAATAACAAAAAAATGACGGGACTGTAAAAACTCCAATAGATAAGTCTAGTCCTCATGGTATCGTTGCTCGTAATAATGAAGTTTTACTGTATACCTGAATGGAATTAGGAAAATTACTACCGTGTGAATAAATATATTAAACATTAGACAAGTAGACAGCTACCAGACCATACCTCGCCACTCCAGGATAATGTATTCTCAAGTAGTTCAGATTACTACGCCACTTGAGGAGTGAAGCGTTCCTATAATGCCTGATAACAAGGCGTAGTAATACATTTATCTTCCGCTGTAATGTGGCTACAATGGCAAAGCTCGAAAGAATACACGATTTTCGGACATTTCTCCGTAACATCATTATCAGTGGACATGATATTCTCCAAATAAACTTGAAGCCAAGTAATAAAAATGTAAATAAACTTATCTTGAAAGACATAACACTGTTATAAGGTTTGAGTGAGAAGCGAGTTGTGTTTGTATTTGTGTTTAATAATCTCTGAACAATCTATTTAGAACGTAAAACAATCCTTAAATCAGATAGGCTTCCTAAAAGAAATACTTGATAATAAATATTACCGGGGCTTTCCGTGGTCTTTGACTTGTAATGGATTGCCTCTCACCGCTGTGAGTTCGCATCCCACCCGAGACCAAATTTCACATGTGAGAAAGCTGTCCAACTAGCTTACGGGAGGTCGGTGGTTCTATCCAGGTATAAGCCTGTGGTCCTCTTCCACCGTTAAAGCTAGAAAGTCGCCAAATGACCCTGGCTGCTGGTGAGTAGAACCACCGACTTCCTGAAAACTAACAAGGCAGTTTCCTCACATGTTAAATTTGGTCTGGGTGGATATCGTACTCTTAGCGATGAGGAGCAAATGAGTGTTAGAGACAATAACCGCTTGATCACTGAGACACCGGGATAGGTTTAATATACGTTTTGCTGTCACCAATACTTCGACCAAGTCTAACACTGATAGACGTAAAAATATTTTTGCAGTGCAATTATGTAGACATGAGAATGGTGGGGAAAGTTCTTTATACATATTTTTTATAATCAAGCAAGAACAAAAACATATTACAGAAGAAAAAAAATGCTTGGATAAACTTTTACAAAATTATTGACTTACAAGTGAATGGTGACAGACAGAACACGATGTGTTAACTAATTTATTTCTTATAAAGACTTTCAGTGCACCAACAGACGTGTACTATAAATACGGTGTAGACTTTATCTCCCACTAAAACATTAACTATGTAGCTGACTTAGACAGCACCTGACATTCGCCCGTCAAGAGGTGGAAATCAATAAATTTACTGTTAATACATACGCAGAATGGAGTGCAACGTCTAACGTCTAAATATCGGAGTTGCAGTACAGACAGAAACTCCTTAGCTACGATGGAATCAAGTTCCCGACGACATTCCTCTAAACGACGACAAATTCTTTCAGTAAATAAATCGTCGGCTTATTTCTACAACCCCGTAAATTTTGGCAATATTGAGATTTTGGTATCATTTTATTCGTCCCGATGAACCCTTACAATGATCATACTTACCTGCTTGTAGATCTATCCTAGAATGGGTTAATCCCATTTTCAAAAACCTGTAACTCACTTAAATGTTATTGCAGTTCAAAACTTCAAATGCGATTTTCTCAAAATGGGAAAAAATGACACACGGGTTTGTAGAAATAACCCGACGAAATGCCACCATAAAGCTTGTTTGTTGATCCATAGATGAATCGTTTTGATTTTCAACTATCCGGAGCATGGCTCTGACTTTTTTTGCCGTAAATTTAGAATTGGATTGAAACTTAATGCGCTGAGTGAACAATTTCAAGCATCGCATGATGAAGATTTTAACTTCAGTTTTTTTTTCATTGATTCCTCACTTGCCTCGTTGTCATCTCATAAATCGCACACAATCGTACAAAACGCTGTGTTAAGATCATTGCGGTCTAAAAAACGTCGTTTCATGGCTTTCGTGATTATTCAAATGCATTTGTTCTTCTTTTTAAAATTCAGGAAGTACGTTTGAATACACAAAACAGGATTATGAGCTATAAATGATTATGCAAGTGGTGGGAGTTGAAGAGAACTTTTAATTCTAAAACCAAAATCAAGGTTTATCCGCAATGACAATGAACAAATAAAGCTTTCAAATGGCACACCACCAGCTAACTAAATTAATTCAGTCATTTAGTTTTTACTCATCTAGATCAAAGCACTGTCAGTACTTTTCCGGCCCGGTATAAAGTAACCATTAAATTGTAATGGCTTTGAAGCCGCGCAAATCGACCGTATAGCTAACCAGGCTAACATTTTACACCGCTCATCAAAAGACGTATACTTTCTTTTAATTACGATTGATTTTAGTCTAGATGGATCTTTTTTCCTTAAAGCGGAATTACTTTTCCATGAGACATAATCCTATTACTGTAGAACGAGCATGGTAAAATCAATTTGTTCCGTGACTTTGAAAGAAAATTCGTGGAAATTTATGTTTTTTCTCGCTGCAACTTGCGCCTTTTCCAATTAATTATACGAGGAATAATCTGATTTTTGAGCTCGGAATCAAAACCAAATAGCTTATTGAATTATACATGGCTAAATGATGACTTAAAGTACGCCATGATTATTTTCTTACCAAGTACCATTGGCTAATGGTTTTCAGAGGGATAAGAAAATTGCTTTAGAGAATTCAGTTCGGAGCAAATTATTGTTACATTATTAAATAACGCAGAAAGGAAAGTCACTTTAATATAATATTCATGGTTTCAGCGTAATCCTTATAACAAAGGAAGTGTAAACCCTTTAATCATTTGAAATGCTATTTAATACTATCAAACCTGTATAACAGACCATCCCCGGAACATAAAACACCCGCCTATAGAGACGGTCGGTGCTATTCTAATAATAGTTACTAGTATGTAAATACATAAATTTACCTTTGATTAAAAAACACAACAAATATGACCTGACTCATCGAAGCACTGGTTTGTATGAACAAGTTTGACTGATATGTAAGGTATAATAGATATATGCTCATTTACAAACTGACACAATAATACTTGTTTTTATTGCCATAAGCGGCATTCCTAGTTAAGTTTTAGCCTATCGCCAGCTTCATGAATTATCATAACAATAATTAAATTGATGTCGTAAAACTTCGACACTCGCCACTTTATGGCAATGGAAGGTGTTAAAGTCAACACCTCTAATCAACGGTCTCATCATCTTTATGGGCGATCGTGTCACGTGACTGCAGCCTCTGTCCATTTCTCATCATAAAAAGTAGTAAAAAGCGCAATTAGTGATCTTGTTTTACTAATTTATACTTTGCCCGCGGCAGGTTTGCTTCAAAGCGTAATAATTCTCGCCATCAGAGAAGTGTCAACATCAGAAGGACCATCGCGTCGAATGAAGATCTATGAAGGTCTCTTGAGCGAGAGTTTTTCGAATTAATACCAGTATTGCTGGTCATAACAGTCAATGGACGAAATGTACCGTGATAAAATATACAAAACATACAACTCAGGTTGTTTTTATTGTCCTGTGTCAGTTGGGATGGCCTCATGCAACTCTTACGGTATTATAATGTATGACTGTCTCTGTCGAAATGGTAATACTATATTTGTGGAAGTATACACTTTCCAATCTTTAGCAAAATCACCTTCATCGCGCGATTTAGACAAATAATAAACAAAGAGCCGAGTACTTAATTACATAAAATCATTATAAAGAGCATATTGTTTCATGTCTAACAATTTTCCGGGAATCCAGTGTCATATGTCCATCCTGAAACAATCAGCCATCAGATTAGAAATATGACCTTATATGGCAATATCTCCTCCTCGTAACGAAAATGTAATTAACAATCGTAGATTACGCTCCTCGGTAAAATACACCATACAAAGCTAAGTACAATTTACACGACCAATAGATGTTGTTTTCTGTTGTTGCTGCGTCATGAAAATCAATTCTGATCCTGGTGTTTGGAATGAATGAAAAAAATCTACGTGTACTGGCATGCAAGTTACATGATCTCTGTGACAGTGGAGCTATGGCAGGATTCCTGAGGTCAACTATTGATTAAAACAATTGATTTCTTGGAAGAATTTTCAATATAAGGAATGTACAGAACGATGGATGAATGCTGTCAGGTACAGTACGGGGTCATATCCCAGCTGTATTTGTTAATGGTGCAGATTATCGCGACATTTCGTGACATGAAGAGAGAAACGATAAAATACGAAACAACGTGAAGAAGATGTATTAACGATTTTTACTCAACCACGGAACACTGGTTCCGGTATTTGTCCGCTGAAATATCTCTCTAAGTGTTTAAAAGTGGCAATAGGGGAGCCAGTTATAAATACTACATGATTTCATTGTAGAACCCAATCCATGATGCCAAAAACAATCATCGACCGAACAGACAATAATAAACTTCGTGCAATTATTATGAATATTTCATTAGAAGGAGTCTGGGTTGGTCTATATGATATCACATTGAACTGTTTAGAATGCGCTGCGTCTCGCAATACGAGTGTAGTAATAGCAAATTTGTAGATAATGAGTATCATTTAAATACACCAACATCGACTATAATATGCAATAACTGGTGTAGTTTTCGGATATTGGGCGCATGTCGGATATTTTATTTGTGATAAGATGATCTAAATGGATTGAAAGACTCACACGCTTTAGAATAAGAATGAACAATGCTAGTAGGCCCATTTAAGTGTTAATCATTTATTCAATTTCATTTTTCTTGTCAAAATTGTCAGCGACATGACGGAATTTGACAAATTCAGTGAATCAAACATAGACGCTCTACTATTGATTTTTGCATCAGACAATACTCGATATTAAGT
Source organism: Lutraria rhynchaena (assembly GCA_008271625.1). Taxonomy (NCBI): domain Eukaryota; kingdom Metazoa; phylum Mollusca; class Bivalvia; order Venerida; family Mactridae; genus Lutraria; species Lutraria rhynchaena. The sequence goes on along the minus strand of VIBL01000001.1, from coordinate 8,158,582 downwards.
TACTGTCATAGAAATCAGAAGTTCTTCAAAATTTCCTGACATTATCACGACTCGATTCTATTTGTTAAACGTGGCAGCAGATTCTGAAATTTGATGAAGAAAAATGAAGACGCTTCGAGCTAGCGCTCTTATATTTAATAATTAAATACGCGTCAAATAAAAATGGAATCTTACAATAGTGGCCACGTTAAAATACTCCGCTACATGCAGCGACGATATGTCATGTTGCCATGAATTCTTTATAACGTGTCCAGTTCTATTTTTATTTGTCAGTTTGACAGAAGTTGGGAATGCTTTATTGATTTTTTTAACGATCCTGTCTGACTCCGGGGACCGATTTCTTGGAAGATATATTTTTACATTCATTGAAATTATAGTGACCGTCACGAACGTAGAAGTAATTCAGGGAACTTACTTCAAATACTGGTTAGGAAACTTGACTGATGACGGCCTTACAAGAGCATTTGAATTGTCTTATGTTCAAATCCAGATCGCGGCAGGTCATACCCATCTACGAAAATTTGACAAAAAATGATTTTCCTTCGTATATGGAGAAGTTGCCGGCTCCTTGTGGTAGGTAAGTTAAAGGTAAGTTAGTGCTGGTTAGTATACAGTCTAGCAAAACTGGTTAGGTGGACCAGCCGCCGTATATAACTGAAAAAATGTTGAAAAAAAACGGCGTTAAACCCAGTGAAAATAAACGCAGACACATCGCTGCACATTTTTTATTAGAATATGGGCGTGAACACTATTATCTTTAAAGAGCAGGGCTAGTTCTGTGTATCACATTCTGTAAGTTAAGCATTATGGTTGTCAAAATTGGTGAGAATCATGAATACCCCCATAAAACTATTTTATGCAACATAATATTAACTTCTCTCAACTCTTTAAATATCGCTGTCAGATCTAGCTATAAAAGTTTTAACTCGTCAAAAATCAAAAGACCGCAAAGAGCTACAAATGACAGTTAGCGATTAAAAGATATCGTATTTTTCATGGATTTTGAAGCATAAAAAGTATAAAAACTGCCGGACCATGAGAACAAATCGCACGTTCTGTCTCCCAAACATGAGACTCTATCAGAGTAGAATCATTGTATGACAACTGTGGTTCATTGTTGAAGAATGTGGTGTATCAGTTATGTACAGTTTCGACCGGTAATACAATCAATTATTCATGTTCAGTGGGTTATGGTGTTCGTTATCTCGTTTAGTGAAGGTTTTTACTTGATTCATTCCCTTCAATATTAATATCCAGGACTTGTTTTTTTTGTGACTTATTGTCACTGAGGTTTAACGCCGTTTTTCAACAATTTTTCTGTTATATGATGAATATGATGAGGTTGTGGTTAGTAACGATGATGATGATGATAATGATGATGATGATGATGATGAGGTTGTGGTTAGTAACGATGATGATGATGATGATAATGATGATGATGATGATGATGATGAGGTTGTGGTTAGTAACGATGATGATGATGATAATGATGATGATGATGATAATGATGATGATGTTGATGATGATGATGAGGTTGTGGTTATATTTCAATTATTCAGTTATTCAGCGACCGGTTCACCCAACCAGTTTTCCTGGACTGTACTTTAACCAGTACTAACTTACCCTTCCTCAAGGAGCCGGCAACTTCTCCACATACCAACATTTTTGTCAAATTTTCGTAGAAATATAAACTCTGTCACCAACATTCGAAGGTGAAATAAGTATTTAACAGCTGAAGTTAGATTCTACATGAATTATATATTTCTCCGAGAATAAAATCCTTACTCGTGCTTCGTTAGTTAGTAAGGATGGTGGCATTGTAATACAACCATTCCTATAGAATACAAGAACTTACTTCAGAAAAATGGGGGGGCTCATCTTGCAGATAATAAAAGGAATAATATTTCCTGGTATAGCACAGGTATTATCTAACAGACACAATATCATACCCTTCTTTTCAATGAACTGAACAATAAGAAACACATTAAGTTTGTATTCCATAAAACGGTAAAGGATCATACATCCATAGCATCACTTTACCACAATCATTTTAAGTTTAGGCCAAACAATTGGAGGGTTTAGAGGAACCAGACCCCTCCTAATGGATCCCCTCCCCGACCCTAGACCTTTTTTATTTTTCTCAAATGTTTGGTTGTTGATAAAGTCAGTAAAAAAAACAATTTTGCTTTACAAAATGATTGTAACTGTTTTCAGATCGTTGCATTAAACATACACAATATTTTTTTGGCCTCAGATACACAATATGAATTTAATGAATCATTTTCAATGCTATCATTTCGAACACTTAGATTTACACGGTAGAAGACGTTTGTGCCGTTGAAAATCAATCATGGACATTTAATGTTTATTGAAGACCTTTTATACAATTACAGTTCTCCAACCAAACGAAGCCGAGATAGTTGATCTCGTGATAGACATCATTAGACGTTTTAATGTATCTTTTTTCAAATTACTCCCAACCAGACAATTTCATATATTTATACAATAAGACAAACGGTTGCCATGACGACTAGCTGTGACACAGTCACAAAATGAGAAACTATCACTATATTTCGCTGTCAATAAAAGTATTGTGAAAATATAGTACGATGTTATTACTGTGAGTAAAGATTCATAAATAAACAATACAATTGTTTTTTCCGCGAGTTTCATGGTGAGAATTGAGACAAACTCAGAGTGGTGTATGAATATCTGCTTCCTATACACAGCGATATGTCTTGTAAAAATGGTAAAAATCTTATTACGAACGAAATCTCCTGAACATTGTTCCAATAATATATCATCTTGTACCGAATGTCGGCGCCTTACATGCTACTAATTTAATATAACGAATGTGCAGCGTTGTCCTGGCGTGAATGTTTCAAAAGGGATCATCGATTCAGACAAATGAATTAGAGGAGTGTAACAACGATATAATATAACCATAACATAAGACAAGAATTGGAATACGAATTATGAAGATGGTGAACTATGAAGTTCACAGTATGAACATATAATGTCCGTAAATAGAAACACTAAAGACGATAAAGATGACGATGGCGGTGATGGTTAATGATGATGATGATGATGATGAGGAGGAGGAGGAGGAAGAGAAAATGGTTAGTAATGATGATGATGATGATGAATATGATGAGGTTGTAGTTAGTAACGATGATGATGATGATGATGATGATGATGATTTTGATGATGATGATGATGAGGTTGTGTTAGTAACGATGATGATGTTGATGATGATGATGATGATGAGGTTGTGGTTAGTAACGATGATGATGTTGATGATTATGATGATGATGATGATGATGAGGTGGTGGTTAGTAACGATGATTATGATGATGGTGATGTGGTTTGTTTGTAACGATGATGATGATGATGATGATGATGATGAGGTTGTGGTGGTTAGTAATGATGATGATGATGGTGATGATTGTGACAAATGTTGATTGTTTCAATACTGTATTATGTTCTAATTATGGAAGACTGGTGGATTACTAGCGGACCAATAAACTAACAATGATTAATATTCGAATAACACGTGAAATACGAGTACAAATGTGTATATCTATGTACGCTTTTTATTATCAAATAAAACATCAACATGTTTCCAATCATTGTGTAGTCTCCAGCCGTGCACATTTCTATAAATTAAGTTTTATGCGCTTCTGTGGGCTGAGTAGCGGAACAAGAATTAGGCTTTAGGCAAACACCTAGACAGACATTTCGTGAGTTGCTAACAAACACCATCGCATAAATCTACGGTCTATTACCAAGAATACAAATGTCTTAATCCGCTGGAACGTAATACTTGGAATACGGTGCAATTTATTCAATACTCCCTTGCTTGTTAAACATCCAAGTATTCCAACTCGCAGACAAATTATAGTGACTGGATGACATAAAACATCATTAGTAACGTATATACACATTTTCTGCAAGTTTCTGATTTTTGTGTTATCCAGGAATGAGCTCGTTTCAAGTATATTTAAAATATCAGAATTAAAACATTTGTCAAGAGTGACAACAGTGCCATTTTAAGTGTTTCTTGGCCAGAAAAAAATAAGTCAACGTACATAAGGTGATCCGGAGCCATAAAAAATATTTTTTCTTGTAATTACTAGAAACTGGTACCTTGCTCTGCGGGGATAATGCATAAAAATTGTTGTATTAAGTAAGTGCTAACCGGGAACCAGTCTATGAACAATGAAACATTGAGCACAAATATAATATTTAGAAAAATAAAAGAACTGTTTTGTATACTACTAGAAAAAACGACTTTGACGTCATAACAAAAAATATCTAAATGAAATAATGTAAGCAGCATTGAGCGGAGACAACAGAAAAAAATATTGACATATTTTAATCAACTTTATACTTCATTTTGGCGATAACGCCGCCTAAAAAACTCAAATTATGCAATTTATCTTCACCTAGGTACTGAACAATCAATAGAAAAACAAACAGTACCACATCCCAAGTTAAAGTTCGATATCATTAACAATCTGGATGTGATTTGTAAAAAAAAACCTGTAGCATCTCAGACAATGAAGTGTTTGCACAAAAATAACGAATGTGGTGATACTTCACTGAGTAGATGGCAAACGACTTGACATTTAAGATAGAGCTAGATTTAAACCATTTTTAAAAAGATCTTCGCGTGCTTCAAGATTACTTCTATAGTTGAGTAATTTACTTTGACAACAAAATCTGACGTGATTGATAAATTTCAGGCCAAGCAAAAGGTTAAAGTACCTTTGTTCAGACAATACACGTTCGTGGATAAAAACTAAAGAACGTGGAACAAAACCGCGAGCATAATGAATAGCGGTACCCTTATTAGAGTTTGATAAATGCATATTCCGTAATCAGGGATTTTGTGTTTGTCAATAATTGTAGGAGAAAGGGGTCAATAGGGGAAGGATTATCGTATTAAGTATTATAAGCTGCGTATCATAGTGTCAACCACGAACCTAACATTGATAAAGCATGCTTGTTTAATAAAAGCATATCTGATAAGTAAAATGGATGTACTTGGGGTAGGTCCATTTGTCAAAATGGTTGAATGGCATTCCGCTTAACACCGCGGGAGATAAGAATTAAAATGCTTTTAATATAGCTTCTTCGCAAGGCCATTTTTTGTTGTAAAAATCCAAAATGAATTCAGCAAACGTAATGATACGTAATTTGTCATCTCTGCGTTGTGTTTTAGAATGAATGATTTTATTAAAATGGTGTTCATCTCGTAGATTTTGTTTCATTAATATTATCAGCTAAGTGGCTTGTGATTAATCTATGCAGAGTTTTGTTACATAAACAAACCTTCGTGACAGATCTTCAAGTATGTCTTATACCCGGGGTACTATATTACTTTCTTCGGGACACTATTCAAGTATGTCTTTATATAAATGAACAAAAGCCATGTTTTCCTACCGTGATATCAAGAGTGATTATCACGATACGTGAATATAACGCAGGTGCAGATTGTTCACTAAGGCTGAATGGTTCTGTTTTATGTAATTGTTGATTATGTTCATATTTTCCATGTCAATGAACAGTTGTTGAATTGCTGTTAGCATATCGTTCTCGGTGGGAATGTCGAAGTTAGTGCGTTGATCAGTAGGGTACGTACAACCTCCGGAATGGTCTAATTTTTATGGCATTTGTAGTTGCTGTTAATAAAATGCACCTTAAATGTGCATGCACGAAAAATTTGTGGCATTCTATGTTTGAAATGTGATTCAACACACAATAAGGGACACTTATATTTTTATATTGGTGTTGGAAATCAAACGGCGTTGTTGGCTGTTATGTGTAACTCAAACTTCGCTTTACTCGAATAAATCCGAGAGTTGAGTGCAATGCATAATTAAACGTCTGGAAAAAACTGTAACTTTGATGTAGATTTTTTTCAGAAACACAAAAATTATTTTTTTAGTTCAGCAAAACTATGAGTAATGCTTGTCGAATGTATATTATGTCACAAATGAACTCAGGTGGCAGGAATGAAATTCGCGGACAACCTAATTAAAACAGTAAAATTTTGGACGAAACTTCAAAGTCAGATTTAAATACACGTCCTTACACGATATGTGGGACATCAATCGACACGAAATCTTGCATTCTATTCCCAAGGCAAGACGAAAAATTTAACATCAATGGTAAAAACAACTTGTCATATAATTTTACGACACAATTCGGTCTATGTACGGCCGCTCCACGGACCATAAAACTAGACAAGTCGCTCGATGCTCAAATACATATCACTGAAAATCGTGAAGTCGTGAAAACTGTAATAGACAGCACTCCAGACTCAATGGGGGACATAATCAGTGTTTAGAAAGTGTCAAAATGTACCCACAGAGTCATAAACGTAGCACCTTGATTATCGCTAGTGTTTACAAACATTGTCACTTGAAAATTCCGGTAGTGATAAAATGCTGACGAATGTGAAGTCAATTGCTGGCCGTCTAAGGAGTGTACTTTGTGCTCATAATAAAATGTCAATAATTTGAAGTAGCCTGTGAAAGAAAAGTTACCGGATTCAAATTGCATGAAATTAAATTTGGTTTCGTTCTAATTATTTCTGCTTTGTTCAGCAGATGTGCATAAGAATAAATGTCCGCCATTTTTGTTTTTGAAACAATGAGATAATGACTCAGCAAAAAATACTTTTCGTTGTTAGTAAAGAAACAAACCATACTCGGGGAATAGGTTCGCTGTAATAAATACAACAATTTTACAATATTACGATACTTTATTATGTTTTAATTATATTATCTAGCAATGTCTCATTTGTGAAGACATCTCATATGGTCAGTGACTTTTTACAAGCGGACCGGTGACACATTTATTTACTTAACTATTTTTCTTTTAAACTTGACCACAGAAAATGTATGATTCAGAAAAGAGATAGCTTGAAACCTTCACTTTGTAGATAAATCCCCCTTTTTTCGTTTTAATCATTTCACTTAATTTCTCTGACAAATACTTGTTAGGAATGAAGCGTTCTTAATACTGCTGACATTAGCGAAGGGGAAGCCATGATGTTACGGATAGTCCTTCCATATAATATCATTAAAAGATTATAAGTAGATATTTAATCGCTCCTATCACCTTGTTGATGGCCATCTTATTATCTTAAGTTAACTTTAATCCGCTAACTAGGATTAAGAAACATTCCCTACAAGTTTGTATTTGATATTTAATACCGTATCATAAAACGAACGGTCGTATTGACGACATTGTTACAATATGCAATCATCGGCCCGCCGACGTCTTGTATTCGTAAGTTATCGGAGCGTTATCTGATAACTGAGACAGATAACCGATAACATCTGACTTGATCTTGTTAGGGGCAACAGAGAAATAATTTATTCTGTATACAAAAGGGTAAGTCTATTATCTAATATATCTTATAAAAGGAATTTTTGGAATTAAGTCAAAATATTGAAAGGATAGATAACAAAATGCGTTGCCACGTGAAAACATTTTGTTCTAATATTATCTAAACAATTACTGTAATCAGACGAACGTTACGTTCTTGTTTTACTTATAGTCTGATAAACACTAATGGATTTGTGATAAAAGAGGGCTTCGATTACTTTTGTGCTCGTACAAGAATGTGAAAATTTGGGGCGTACTATCGTCTACCCTGTCCATTCAGAAAAGATTCCAAAAAAAACCTTCTCGTCTCGTACTATTTTTTGGCTTTAGATAGAATTCTGCCAAATGCTTTTCAGTAATTAAACCCTTTGCCTCATAATACCGCATTTCACCGCATCTGAAGAAGACCACTTTTGAAAACACTGTGGCAAAAGAAGTCATTGTTTGTAATGAATAATGGCTCCTTTAGCCATAATGTTTTCCACTATGTCGGAGAGAAATAACCCAATTTTCTTAAATAAATTGATGTTTTGAGAATTTGCATTGAATTTGGAAGAGTCCAATGTATGCTTAAGAGTCAAATGGTGAAGATCTAGATGACCTGGGTTGACGTTCCGTGTCCGTGACATAAGTTTAACTACGTCTTTCTTATTTGACTCATTCGTGAAAATGTGCGCGGCGTGGAATAAATTTTAAGTATAGACGAGTCAGTAAAATCTGTATGTTCTACGTTAGACGACAGCGATATGCTTTGATGAGTTTGCAGTTTTCGTATAGATTTTAGATAAAATAACTGACATTGATGACAAGCGACATGTTCTAGGAGATAGGTACAAACAATACGTCAGCCTAGATTTATTTTGATGTTAAAACGCGTATCCAGTATGCACACAAAAGCGTATAGATGCATATTATAGATATTTATACGTTTTATATTTCACAGAACTCAGACAAGGAACAGCTGAGCGTTTGGAACTCGCGGCGATGTTGGATTCTTCAATGTTAACAGTTATTGGCAATAATTTTCAGAAACCCTAAAGTAGATGGGTGTTTTCATTTCATAAAATCCAGTCGTAGAAGTATTAAATAAATCAAGATATTTAACACAACAAGACGTAGGGTATTAAAATATAACATATTACTATAAGGTACACGTTAAGTGTTTTTTATTAGTGAGAAACTCGAGATGTTTTGTAATAAATACGAGAATGTATAAACACAATCTTTGGTTTGCGTGCAAATTACTTGAATATTAAAAAGTTCGGGCAAACTTCTCGCTTCATATTTATTGTGTAGCACAATTAATAGAGAAATTACGTTGATTTCCGGTAATTAGTTTCATGAAAGTTGCTTAAAGATTAGTTTTTATAAGAACGTCTTTCATATAACCCAGACAAATCTAAGACAAACCGTGTCTCTAGCACTAACATAGAACTTTTTAATTAGTCCAGAATAATGAAACAAGATACCATCTGAACTGGTCGACTGGACAACCAATATAATTGATTTTCACGCGGTTTAATTTCTTACCATAACACCGTGAAAAAAGTCGCGAAAACCTATATTGATTTTATCACTTTTCCTTTTTCCAATAATGCTTACACTGGAGAAAAGCGCGTATCTGAAGCTGACAGTAACAAGAAATTAGTGCCGTAAATTCAGAGAGAAAACGCCGAAAACAAAGAGTTTGATCGAGTCAACCAGAAACAGAACGGACAAAAGAATAAGAGAATATGCTTTGTTCAGCGGAAAATACAAGCATTAAAACCTCTACATCATTTTAGTTAATTGACTAATAAAAATGAATTAATACAATTTCATCGCGACTGCCACAGTACGACAAAATCAAAACAAAGAATAAATGTCTATATAACAGATCTGCGACCATTACATACTAGTACATGAATAGATTCAATTGATTGACGCTTTAGAGAGCCAACGTCGCGTAGGAATCACTGTTTTCACTGGACGTCAAAAATGACCATTGGATGATGAATATTTTAAGAGTCAACAAAATTTCCTTCTGATTTTATTGTAAATTTGACCCTTTGGTACAAATTCTCAATAGTGGGAAACTTGAGTTTACTGATTTCAGGAGTCAAAACGCCGTTTTAAGGGTCAACTGAATTGAATTCTTAATTCAATTGATTTTAAACTCATTAATAAGTTATTGTTCTAAAAATGACTTAATCACCATAATACTGAATGTCTGAAGAAAACAATCAACAAACAAGGACAGCCAGATACTAGTGTATAAACACTATCATGTATATAATCCGTGCATGAAGCAAATTGAAACATCTCTAAAATAGCGGCCAATACAAAGTCATTCACTTTAGATCAGATCAGTTCGGTTCGGTTCGGTTCTGTTCTGCTCCGTACATATGATCCAAGAAAGACAACAGACATTTTCTTTATCGCAACACTACACGAACCATTTGTCAAGTGCTATCACCTTGTATTTGTAAAACGTTCGTTCATTCCCGAGCTACAATGTTTGATTTTAAAACCTGCGCGCTCGTTAAAGCTGCCTCTGACATATTTACAGATAAATAATGAATTATTCTAGAACTATAATGCACGGAAAACTCGTATGTCTATTTCTAGAATCTGGAAAACCATAATTCACTGGGGGGATATATTTTTCGCGGTATCAATAATTTGATTTGTTTAATATTCCCATCTAGACTGTGTCGGTGATGTTGCCTAGCATCGCGGGACTGGTTTGTGTCTGATTTTCTAACTCGGGCCATTAACACGTGCTGATATACACGAGAAAAAGTGGCAGTGATTTAATAATGTGTCAGAATTGAATGATATTCCACGTGCTAAAATCTACAATACATACTCTTGTCAAAGAAATAAATTAGGACATACAAAAACGTGTGAATGTGGGTTTAATCTCGACATAGAATTGAACCTAGTCCGGTAGTCTGAATTATCAATCCACTTCCGGTTAAGCAAATATTGCGAGTATATCTTGACAAATATGATTCATCAAACTACTTTCTCTAGTTAATTGCAAATATGAATTAATGATGAGCGAATCAAAATCATTTCAGTCATCGCATTATTCATTAACGGCACCAAGACTCGTGGAATTGCAGACGAACTTACAAAAACGCTTCAAAACTACCGGAAGTGCAGCTGTAGGGGAAGAAGAATTTGCTATTTTGAAGAATTCCTACTGACATCCGGTAAACCTGAAGCCGTACATGTCTCGTATAATACTGACGTGACAATATTTCACCAGCGTAATTACTAAAAGAAGACATAATCCTGAAATATATTTTGTTGTTGTTGTTGTTGTTGTTGTTTCGTAAATCACAGATTTCCGCAGTAACGACCGCGGACAGAACATCTATGTTGTCAGGTTTCAGGATATCACACATGATGTTTATTTCTCTCATGGGAAAACTAAACTAACCACGAAAACGATAATTCAGACTGTTGTTTCTGTTGTTTCTGCTGTTTCTGTGAACAAATCTGGTCTATTCTTACTTGTTGTTTTTTTTTGCTGCTGCTTAGACTACTGTCGCATATTGTTGTTGAAGAATCCGTTATAATAACCTATTGTTGTTGATGACAATGGCGATAATAATAATGATGATGACAATTGTGATGATTTTGATGATGACAATGATGATGACGATTTTGAAGACGATTTTGACGCTGGTGATGATGATATTGCTGTTGTAGTCATTGTTGTCGCTGAATTAAATCACCTTGCTTGTATTTTGTTGTTTGAGACATCTATAACTACATGAATTACTTCATATCATACTGGTTGCTTTCTGCCGAAACTGTTGGTGGAGGTGGCCTTATTCAATGTGCGATGACATAAGAGCGTCAGATTTAGAAAAAAACTATTCAATTCATTCCATTCGTTGCCATTTTCCTTCCTTATGTTATTAAATAAATCCAAGATAGTAAAGAGGTTAATACCATTCAATCAGTTGTTAAGAAATGATAAATATTGACTCGACTAGATGTCTGCTAATATTATTACAAAACTCAATACAAACTATCATGGGTACAATCGTGGTTGTATTCTGATATCTCCTTCCAACATTTGTAAACATAATTTAATTAATTTTTCCAGCCACTGAAATGGATAAATATGACTTTTCAAATGTGTTTTGTATTGACGTTTTTCGGTTATGTTTTGAAATGAAATTAGATGCATGTACTGGCGCTGGTTGTAACTAATTTACTATCAAATAACATGACGGAAATGCGAGAAGTAATTGTAAATTATCGCTGAAAAAATGTAAGCCTACCCTTAATGTAAAGATGGGGTATATTTCTCCATCAATTCATACACACGTTTGATTGTATGGTAGTTAACGTTTTGGTGAATCGTTTTACAATTTTGTATAAATATTTTTCTTGTATCAAAGTATGCCCACGTTGGGTTGGTGTTTATAAATAAACTCAAATAGTAATGGGGTTAGTATTTACCTAGTTTAATTTTGAAATGTTAATGTGGCTGTGTAAACAATTAGATTATAACAAGTCAGAATATATTTTTCTATTGAAGAATTTCAACTAAACTAAGCGCCTTGATATTTTCTTAATTTACTGATTAACAGAGCTTTCATTTGAGCCTTAAAACAGCTTTTTGATTCTTGAAATCGGTAAAATATAGCTTTTGGCTGTGGAGAATTTGTACCAAAAGGTCAAATTTACTTTATTACTTAATTTAATGAAATTAGAAGATTTTGTTGACTCTAAAATATCATCAGCCAAGAGTCATTTTTGACCCTAAAATTAGAAATCTTGTGAAAACCACGCATTAACACTAATACTGAAAATCGTGTCGTTGAAATTGAAGTGTAGACGAAGATAATGTCAGGGAGGAAATATTTAAGTATCTCTAAGAAAGCCTAACACTTTCTAATCAAAATGAACATCATACTTAAACATTAATAAGTGATTATTGGTCATTATTCATTCAAGACTTTCCGTGTTCATCGGGAAGTTTAAAATAACGAAGGTGAATAAACTCTAGTTGTCAATATTGAGAAAAACGAGTTCAACTTCCTAAGAAACCGTGTGGGAGAGAAAAAAGGGGATTAATAATCTCTCACTACATATATAAATATTTTAAAGATTGAGTGATTATTTTCCTGATATTATGGTTTCAATATGATGGACGTCTCAGAACAATGAGGCTTTAAAATAATTTGTTTGTTTAGTAGGGCAACGGTCTGTGAACAGCTCAGTAGAGTAGGAATCATTTTTTTAATAAAATCTTTTGACTGACTTAAAAACAAACTATTTCAGAATTTTTAAAATAGTGTAGGGTAAGCCGACAGTTAAGGCGAGTTCTTTTAACACACGCGGTTATCTTTGGGATCGAGCCTAAAATTGTTCACAGAAATTTCGTCAGAACAAACTTCACTCACGTTTTGTGGTAAATGATGTACATGTAAAAGTATATTAATACATTCTACGAGGGACGCAATAGTGCTGTACACACCATAGAAACCATAGAATTTCAATCTGTATACATGTACATGAATTTACAAAGTCTTACTTGTAATGGTAAAGAGATGCATTCGACCGCACGTGCTTCATGTGTGCACGCGAAATGCACGCCAGACTTTGAAGGATACCGGATGCTAGGAACGTTTTTTTTTTCAAATAAATATCCAAGCCTTTGATCTTTAAGATTATCAGATAGTTAATGATGTTTAGAAATGTTGCTTTAATACTGTTACATTAAGACCAGAGGTGATATAAGATTATAAATTTCGTCGTATATCATCAATAAAAAAAGAAAATTTAACCATAATTACCATGTTTACACAATATATATGACATCATGTCGAAATTACTAAAATAACAATGATAATTTATAAACACTGATATACAATATGACGCGAATCGTGAATTTTAATAATTCTTACGAAACCTATGAATATAAATTACAGTGAAACACCTGCTCCCCAAATTAACGTCGCCTTTCAACAGTGTGATACTAAATAAATCAGACAGCTTATTTTAAACCATAGAAGCTAATTGAAATTTAAAAAAATCGTATTTTTTACTTATTAATAATTATTTTAACCGATATAAGATGTCTTAAAAGGATTAATATTGTAAATTTTCAACAATCTTTTGAAACGTAATGTAAAATATACTGATGCAGTTTAGCTTACAATATAAGTAGTGAGTGGTGTATTTGATTTATTTAGACAGATATGATACAGAAATGTAATGAATGATCAATTAAATTATACTAAATCTTCAACCATTTTTATGAATGATTCCTTTGTAATAATATCAACCGTGTGTTACTTAATGACTGGAGATAGAAATAAATAATTACTGTATTATAACGTATATTAAACGTTTCATGACAATAGTCAATACTTTCTTTTTTAAGACGTAATGTCAGCTTTAAGAAATATCAAAATTTACAATTATTTGTCAAAACTTTGAGCTTGAACAATTTGGCTCCCACTGCACGTGGCTTGTACAAACAAATACCGTTTAAACTGTTTGATAATTTACGATAAATCTCCTCGTGCGTCCCGGACAACGTTTGTGTATCAAAAAATGTTGAAGTTTCTTTTCTCGCTGACTAATTTTTTATTAAAAAAAAAATCAGGGAGTGAATTACTAGACCAACCATATTTTATAGTATATTTCCCCTGTGGTTCAATTCGGGTTTTTTCTAAGTGCTAATAAATTATTAAGTGACTTAGACGGGTACGGTAAAAGGCTAATACAAAAATGAAATTAGTTAGACTGGTATCATAAATTATCTGGTCGAAATATCACAGCGAATCCTGAATAACCAGTCCACGTAGAGTAGATGATTTTCTGATCTGGATGTTTGATATCTAGAGTGATTTATTTCACATGTCGATCAACGATCAAACCAGAGAAAAAATACAAACAAATTGCCCGACAACTAGTCAAGCGCCTAAGGTACCCAGATCTATTGAAGAGTTCCCGAGTCTGTATCGCAACAACTGCTTAGTCTTTCCTGAGTGCACAGTTTTTATTAAAGTGAAATTTTGAGAGAGAAAAGATATAGCTACCCTGATTAATGAATTGATAATACAAAGCTAGCACGTCCCTTAAATCCAAACCTTTTAGACGTACTAAAAATCTAATTCATATAAAAGGCTCAGATATTTGATTTATGTTATCAAATAAGCGCCCTTTTAAAAGAGATCTACACTCTAAGAAGATTGAAAACCATAGTAAACATGCATTACAGTTTACTAATTATAATTATACACTATGCTTCGTGGATTTAATCAGATCCCATTCTATTTCTTGACAAGCTGGGGTACCCAAATCTAATACATGTATATAGCACTTACCACGAGCAAAATGATTGTATTCATTTGTGTACTGGGTGAATATTAAATATTGAAATGTTAAGATATTTTATCAGGCATTGAAACATTTGTATGAGATCGCAGTTTTTAACCATTTGGAACAAGGTCAGGGTCGTACACATGATGAAATTTATTATTTCAACAATATCAATAAAAGCATTATGTGAAAAATACGTGTTTACAACGCATAACTAGTTACAATGATGCGTGTTAAAATCACATTTAATAAGTTCAAAGTCAGAATATTCATAAAAATCTGACTGAGAGAGAAACATAAAAAGGGGGCCATGGGGTTGTTTAGAAGGACGAAATGACAATTGAAACACGCAGAGTAACAGGATACTTTTAGTGTTTTTTTTTTCTACAAAATCTGATTATTTCTATGTGTTAGTATGATTGTCTCATAACAAGATGCAACACTAGTATAGAGAACCATGTTTCAAGTTTATTATAATTGTGAGTAAAACTGAGAATGACACATGACCCGTCTGTAGAACATGATAAGACAAGAAGAGAAGAGGAACTCATCGCACATCACTTGAAGGACATGGCGAAGGTTATGATTGAAAATAACGAGACACCGATGTAGTGAATGGGGCTTAATAACAAAATTAATGGCTTTTTGAGACAGTTCTTTTTTGAGGCCCAACTGGGTAATCCCCCGTTTTTTTCATCCCTTAATAGGTAATGAGGGAGCCGAGGGGGTCATTCTACCTTCGTATCTGAATTCATACAACATAATACAACTTTTATAATTTTCTG
Source organism: Lutraria rhynchaena (assembly GCA_008271625.1). Classification (NCBI taxonomy): domain Eukaryota; kingdom Metazoa; phylum Mollusca; class Bivalvia; order Venerida; family Mactridae; genus Lutraria; species Lutraria rhynchaena. The sequence continues at coordinate 8,143,064 of VIBL01000001.1, read as the reverse complement.
AGACAATTAATTTTCATCTGTAAGCACGTTCGTATCATGCTTAATTGTTTTTATTAAGAGATAGATTAAGAGAAATCTAATTTATTTCATAACGCAAGAACCTCGTGATATCACAACAAACCTATATAATTATATACGTGCAGGCACAAAATATATTATGCATGCGTTTAAATTATAAACGTAAATTAACATTATGAATTTTAAGATATTCCTTGATTATGCGTATAAAATTCAACTCAGCCGGGCTGTAAAAAATTACATAGACTACGGCTGCACGTATTCACGCACTACAGTTTTAACATAATTAAAAATTCCTTCATAAATATGAACCAATTAAAGGAAGGATGAAATAGGCTCTTTTTATTTTTTCGAAATGTGTGTGTTTTACATTTTTTTTTGTATTTTTGCATTGCAATACTGGGACAAAGAAGCTATCAGAAGCGGTTGTAGAAGGTACATCTAATTAGGCAATTGTGTATCAAAATTATGTAAATATTTGACGGTTTTAATTTGATTAAAAATTAAATATGCAATAGAAATGGATTATGAATAATTGTTTTAGACCGATTGTTATGCGTGTGTCAAATTCATGCCATTTATAAATGGTCGCGTACTGAAACGATGTGGAATGTATTTGATTGATGGTCCAACGTGTCTCAGATCAGCTGTATTTTAATAAACAATCGTACAATGTTTACAACTGTAACTTTGAAATAAAAAACAAAATATTGAACTCACCAAATTCGACCGCATACGTCCCGGTAAATAAATCCAACAAGTATATAAGAATGATACAAAGTCCCCTCATGATGCTCAGAAAGAATTTAAACTGTATATTCTCAATAGTTTTTTAATCTTATTCTTTTCATGTTGACTTTGCACAAAAATCTCGTGCCGAAAATTCAATCCGTTCCGACTCTCGCACAACGAAATAAAATTCCAAGATTTTCCACCCAAAATAAATAAATTTCCTGACAGTTTATTTTCCAGAAACTAAGAGAATTAGAAATTCCAGTCAGTCAAACATGAAAATTGATTTTCAGACGTTCGACAGTTTTCCCATCCTGCACAATGTCTTTTGTTCAATTAGACGTAATTTAATTCGGTATGAGGGTAAAATTTTCCCGAGGTTTAAAACATCAAATTTAACATGAAAAAATCTCCCCTTTTTTCTTGCAATTTTGAGATGAAAAGTTAGGATTTAAGAAACCTGGCGTAACGCATACACACATGAAAGCTTCATATATAAATTATTCAAAGTTAATATAACTAGTTTCTAGGGATAAACAACACATAATTACTTCCACGGTAATGTATCAATCGATATTTCCTTGTTTCTCGTTGTTAATAAGTTGTTTTTTTTCAATAATCACAATAACACAATTTTCAATTTTTCTCCACTATACTGTTCAGCGGCTATCAGCTTTTTTTCAGTGTTATCTTGTCAACTGAAAGTACATAAATACGCACAAAAATTAATAAATATCCGTTTATTTAACTGCTTAACACTTCCGTTAAACTTCACCAATAAATATGATACATTCTCAAAACCTCTTAATCCATTTAATGTAAATTTATTCACACAAAAAAATTATGACGTATCACGATTGAGAACAGTCAATTTTCCACCGTAAATCAGTTCGCCATTGGTAAGCGAGCGTTCATCCGTCTACCATCAACACTGGGTTGAATGTATCTTAGCTTCTTCGTTTGACAGTAGAGAGTGGATCAACCCATTATTTATCGAAGGGGGTGTTTTGATAGTAGCGCGCTTTGATAGCGTAAAAGGCGAAAAATCGCGTCAGTTTTCCGATATCTCGATATTTTTTCTACATCGATATAAGTGAAAAAATGCGACGAGTTGTACTGTTTTTTAACAGTGTTAATTCAATTATATTAAGCATTTTAACTCACTCTGAAAATAGAGTTTGATGCAAAAATAAACCCGTTTTATCGATATTTCATCGATATTCTCAGCAAACTTCGAGTTTTTACGATGCTCTGAAAGTTAAGTATCAGTACATTTACCTTGCGAAAAATGTTACGTAAATCAAAAATACGGTAACTCACGCACACTTTGAAATTGCCCAATTTATCGTTGAATCAGTGACTAATTTTACCACTAAATCAATTATTTAATTAATTATACATGTAGCTTTCTACTGGCTCGTAAACCTGAACATAAGCCGTTTCTTTACTTAAGTAGTTATTGACTATAAAACAGTAAAATCAATAAAATCAGAATGAAGCTTTTAAGAAAATAAAATGTGGAGTTACAATGTATGCGAGTATCATAAAAGTGCGAAAACAAAATGGATAAGTAAGAATCTTTTTCTGTTGTTTTACGGCCCATTCAACAGCTATGGTCTTTTTAGAGCCGCCCCACAGAGAGAGGGAAGAAGATACAGGAGACCCGGGCTTAAATCCGCACCCTTTTCGAAAAAGGTCAGCAAGTAAACAAATGTTAACATCACTTTAGTGTTTATTTATTGCTAATAACTCGTGATTAAATTGATTAAAATCGGATCAATATTTTTAATTAGTTCGACAAAGAAGCTTAAGTCGTTTACTGCAGAAGAATTCAAAACGTGCACTTTATGTATCTGTACTTTATCATACCACGCTTTTTGCCGAACATGATGTAACATTTTTTGCTTGTTTTGTTAAATCTAATGTTTATAAGAGATTGTCTGATTTTCCTGGCATAGGCAGAATGACCGAAATTTTCGAACGAGACCAAACTCTGACAAAAACACTTCTACTTGAGCAAGAAGTTTTTTCAAATTTTCACGTCTTAATTTAATTTTCTCTTCGTGAATAATTAATTGCTCATGTGACTGGATTTTCACGAAACTTAGCTAAAAGCGAAATAATTTAGTCAAAAGTAACGTCTGCGCCAGGAATTAGGTGTTTTTTTTTCTTTTAATCTGTGGCGAAAAAATGAGATGAATTTATCCGTTTAATTAATTGCGCAACTTGTCACGTCTTAGCCCTCCAGTCAACAAGGCATATGTACACGGAGCGGCTAAATTTGTCAAAAACTATAAAATGTTGTTCTATCGTTCGTTAATTTATGACACAGGCTAAAGTTCGGACGTTGTCGTCACGTGGTGCGTTTTTTTAGATCTCATTAACCGCTAGTATTATATATTTCGGATATAACTTATTACGAAATTAATGCAGAGTCAATTTTCTTTTCGCGATAATCATGAATTATATTATTAAGTTTAAACTGTTAAGATTCAAGCACCAATATATCCCATATCCAAATTACATTGAGATTTGTTAAATTGCAAATTTTTCAGTAAATGTAACATTGAAATAATATGATATCAGATATCATTAATGACTTATTGACAGTAAGGAATTATATTCTACGTAGTGTTTTATCATTCATTCATCTTAATCTACGAACTCTGGTATGTAAATCGTAAAATCGTTACACACTTTTTTTATGAAAACGCCCTCTGTTGGGCACTGGTGTGCAATTAAGATATTAACTAGATATGTAAAGTTCAAGCAAGTACTTACTAAAGAAAAAGCAAAAATGAAGATAATAATTTAAAACCACAATTATGCGAGTTTTTTTCTAAATCCATTAATATTTCATGAATTACGGTCTAAATCGTGGATTTTAAACTTCTACAAAGGACGCCATAACGTCAGTCTTTGTATTTACACTTGATTATTTTTCATGATATAAAAAATGCATCAAGCGTTTTGATGACGCAGGTTTACCCAGTCACTAAAGCGCTTGTTCATGCGTCTACAAACGGTATTGAAGATACTAATTTGCATAATCGTACTTTCGATTTGTATATCGATACTAGCGCACTCGCCAATGGGTTAAAATTTATCTGTAATTAATTAGTTGCATTATCTTAATTAGCAGCAACATCAGGTGCGTGTTTTACATTCCGGAATTGTATCATCTTGCTCATCAGCTGTAATTCAGACCAGATTTTTCTCGTGAACATATGACATATGCCTGCAAATATGTATCTTCATGTACTCCTTATTATCAGATATGTATCTTATTCTATAGTATCTAAACTTATTAACGGACAAAAATGCTAATACAAAACATGTTATACTTAGATTCCATATTTACGCTATTTATACAGCATATAAAATATAAATAAATATATATACATTACATGTTTTTTTCAAGTATTAAAAGAAGATGCATGCTTCGTAATATATACATTATATTCATAAAAGACACGTTTTGCCGGTATTTCTCAGCGGGAAAAGAATTTGCAGACCAAAGAAAGAAACACATAAATAACAAAAAACGTTGTTTTATTTCTTACATTTGATATTCTATCTTATCACCAGACAGTTATATTTTCAACAAACCTTGTATTTTGTTCACAAGAGGACGTATTATATATGTAAGCTTATCATATTAACAATACTTAAAAAAGATGGATATCTTTAGTTTGAGAATTTTTTCAAGCAGAAACCTTACTTTTATTCTTAAAAATATGTTGAATTTTGATTTTTAAAAAAGAACGCTATCGTCATTAAGTGCTCAGCCAGAATTTAACACGATTTTGCGCCTCAGATAATCACGTTATTTTTGCTATTAAAAAACAACTTTTTTTTAATTGGACACGTTTCTCTCACCCTGTGACGTTGATAAAAGAAAACAAATTCAATTGATTTATATGTATTTAGATTGCAGAATAGATACCATTAAGTTTTAATTAAAAATACACTTGAATTATGAGTATATTTCTAAAATTCGTGACTTTAAAAAATATACTGACAGTTATCTCTAAAGCCCTAGAAATGCTTGGAATCTGGGTTATCTTAAGACAATGTGTGTCTGTACAACTATGAGAGAGTGTTTGTTAGTTATCAACATAAAATTATTACGAAATCACCTTACCTATTAACGAAGTATTCGCTTTGATAAAAAAGTGCAATTCTTCGCGGCAATGTCACGTGCAAATCTTGAATATCAATAAGAAAAACTGCTGATAAATGTTTAAAACATGACCCCCTTTTGCAAAACATAATATTATGATCAAAAACCATATAGACAGATATTAATGTATTGCATGTTTTGCCGCAAAGTTGTGTTATATACACATAATGAAAGCGCTTGACTGTAAATGGCGATAAAATATGTCTGGACAATTTTTTGCTTCATCAAAAGTTTACATCACAAAAAAGATGCGAAAGATGTTCAATGGAGAGTAGAAACCACACTCATAATTTAAATTCATGCGCATTCTTTCAAACAAACTGTTCATTGATATTAGCATTAACATTACCGTTTTTTTTTTTTTTTTTTTTTTGGTATGGCTGGAGTTTAATTTCAATTAAAGTCAACGTCGTGATTTCCCCGACACAGCGTTCGTCCTAACTGTTATTTAAGAAAATTTGTATACAAATTATACAATCATATCTCTCCTGTCGCAGGGGTAAAAAAACTGGCTTATTCAAAACTTATTTAAATTTCTAACCAAATTACCAAAGGACTATCATGCCCAAAAACTGCACGGAACAGATTTCCATTGTTCGAAATGTAATCGAATTTCGCGATACTGATCTTTAAGCGTCACATTAGCGGTACTTGTACTCCGGAGTGAATAATTGGTCATGTTGATTTGATCGTAGATACGTCTTACGTACATAAATGGATAGAATCAGATAATATCTGACCTTCTGCATGAGGTATGAGCGTCTATTAAGACCGACAACCTGTTTATAATTAGATAGTTACAAATGTAAGTCAACATGCCGAATATTAGTGAAAAGAATCTAGTCACTGTTTGTAACATTCCTAAATGTTAACGATTTTTTTTTTACTTGATGGGCAAAAAATTATGCGATAAAATACTGCATCATGATGATAAAGGTACATTCACAATCTGACTCTGTCAAGGGTTGGGGCTGATCTACAATATTTTTGTCATGCTACTTTTCTGAATTGCTACTAGTATGTATTCAAATATTTGTTTAAGCAACTGTATAGATTGCTGCCTAGCTCAGCTCGGCTCGGCTCGGCTCTGCTCTGCTCATAAAACGCAAACTAAATCCCATTTACAAACAAGGTTGTCCTGACGTAGCATGAATTCTGAATTCTAACAAAATTTTATTATATAGAATTTTAAAGAATTTTCAGAAAATTTATACCGAAGTGATTAAATTTTGTACCTAGAAAATGTATTAGCAAAATTCAGCGTGTCTTCACAATATAATATTTAAATATAATAAACGCGATATCGTGTAATTTCATTAATACAGTAAAACCTCGATAATAAGACCACCTTCGGGACCCGAAAAATCGATCGTAATAATGAGGTGGTCTCATTATCAAGTTAGGAGGTATTGGAAGCCGGTCCGAAATTAAGTGGTCATGATATTGAGGTGTGATGTTTTATTGCATTTATAACACAATCCTAACAGACATGACGTTTGTTTTATTTTGTTACTTCAAAATAAATAAAGCTTCATTTATCAGGTTCACGGTTGTTCATCATCATTCATACAAAACATATTTTAGAAATAAAGATCAAATTGACGAACATTTGATGATTTTAGGATTCCATGTAGTTGATTTGGTGACCTTTTCCGCATAAATTCATCAATTCATGAATTCATTACTTAACCCTTGTACAGTCACATATAACGTCGGGTTTCTACAAACCCGTATATAATTTTTTTCCAATTTTGAAAAAATCACATTTGAAATTTCGAACTGCAATAACTTTAAGCCAGTAACAGGTTAGTGGAACTGGAATTAACCCTATTTGGGATAGATCTACAAGCAGGTAAGTATGATGATCATTGTAAAGAGCTCATCGAGACGAAAAAAAAATACCAAAATCTCAATATTGCCAAAAATTGAGTTACTGGGTTGTTGAAATAAGCCGACGATATGTAAGATAAAATATTATTACCCATAAACTAAGAGTGCAATATAACTCACACGTGAGTTATAGAAGACAGTTTTATAACATAGTTACTAGCGCCAAAGTAATAAAAAACAATCTATTTGTATAAATTATGGCCACTCATATTAAGTTTTGCCTGATTACATAAAACGGCAATTCTTACGCTACAAGGAAACGCAATTTGGCATTAAAAATCACAGAAAAATGCAAAACAATATTTACATTTATTTATACGGCATTAGACCCCAGTGACAATGTCACATAAAAACAAACAAAAACAAATCAATGGTCTGTCGCTGTCCTTAACAAAATCGCACGGACAATTTTTTTCGGTATAAACTCCCTGCCTGAGGAATTTTAACTACCTCTCAAAAAATGTGTGTTTTTTTAAGTGCACTTGTAAAAAAAATAAAATAAATATCGAGTATCCGTCTGGCCTTACCTTAGACAAACATGATTAAGGTGGTCGTGATATTGAGGTGGCTGCTATTTGAGGTTTTACTGTACTCAGTTTTACCTCAAGAAGCTCTGTAATGAAATCCCTCGCATTACATTAAGTTATTATCTGAAGAGTAAAATATCCCACTTAAGATAGTAATAATGTTATAATAAAATGTCATTTTTTTGTTACATTACACGATCATAACTGTATGCATTAAGTGTATATAATTCGCACTATAAGCAAAAAAAAAACTCGACTGTGGTAGGTTAAAATAAAAAAGAAATTTTTAAAAGCTGTTTTCGAGATAAAAAAATAAAATTTAATAAATCCATCATGGGCTGTGCCTTTTCTTAATTTATGGAGTTCATTATCTCATTGGGTATATAAAATTTACTCTCATTTTGTCGCCTTAATTGAAACTTTTTTACATTTTATTATACTTTTGGCGATGTTGATTTTTTATGTTTCAACATTCTATTACAAAAAATTTATTTTTTTGTCTAGGATTGTCTGCTGTGTGTTAAAATAAGTGTATGGATGCTCAGTGTAATATTTTGTTAAATATAAACTTCCCATACAAGTATAGTATCACCCCTGAAAACCGGACCCCTTCCGGACTGGGCAAAACGTCCGGTTTTCTGAAAATTCCGGTTTTCAGATTATTATTGATTATAGGAGAGAAAAAATGTGACTTGAAAAATCCTCCGATTTTCAGAGAGTCCGATTTTCAGGGAGTCCGCTTTCCAGGGAACCGGTTTTCAGTTTTTTCCCAGCAAATAACTAGGCTTGTATGTGCATTTCCAGAAAATATATTCATCTTGTATTTGTCCAAAAGCGATGTTTTATTTAATCACGTGGCTCCCTCTAAGTGATGAAAACTTAGAAGTCTGTCAATGATGCTTACAAAGAGATTAATTAATTCTTAATTACAATACAGCGAGGGTAAGTGCGTGTTATTTACTTGTATTGAAAACCAGTTGTTCATTAAGTAGAAAATACAAAGCTCTAAGTGTTTCATTGATAATGAAAAATGTTCTGATAAATTCTTGAAAAAAATATGGAACGATTTACAAGCGCAAGTAGTGCACATACATTATAAAGGTTTAATGCGAATGTCTGAAAAAAAATTGTTATGGACAAAAATGATTCCTGAAAATATCATTCAAATAAATCCGACCTTCACTAAAAAAACAATCTTCCAAGAAACCAACAAACTAAAAACCTAGCCAACTAGTAAAAGTATACAAAAATGGAGGACAAGACATTCTCTCCCGAAAGGGTTCCGCCTAAGAACGGTAAGAACTGGTCCCCTTTTCATGTTGCAGTGCACCAAATTTGCAGCTAATCTGGTCCCCGTTCCCCTTTCGCAGTGCACTCTGTACAACCAGAGTCAAAGGGAACCAGTTTAATTTGCAGCCTGAGTCAACGGGAACCAGTTCGTAGAACGGTCTGCAGCTCAGTTCCCCGAATGATGAAATGAAGTAAAAAAAAGCACCGATACTGTTAGTTGTAGAAAGTCGGAAATTGAATTAATTAACAAAAGATGAAAATTGTGTTTTTTTTCGACCATTTTTTAACGAATATTCATCACATTGTTTCTTGATATTTAACAATTATATATTTTTTATATTTTTTTTGTTATGTTACAATATCAAAGCTGACACAGTTTGGTTTCGTTAAATTATTTGTTTATGCGTTATAATCAATATCAATTTAACATTACTAGTTAATTTATTATTGTGCAATTTATTCAATTAATCCCCTGTGGAAACTGTTTCAATGAAATTATGAAATATGTGCTGTTCGCATTGAATAGGGCTTGGAATACTTAAAGAACACTTTCAATCTTTAATCGGACAACAATGTTTCCAAGTTTGATAAAAAAAACTGTCGTAATTAAAATGTGAGAGTCGTCTCAGGGCGACGGCATCATGCGCCGAGAATTTTACCAGCAGCTTGGGTTGTAGCTGCCAGATTTTTGTGCGAATTCAGTTCGTTAGAATTTTAGTTAAAAATGTCAAATGATTGAGATTAATTCTCCAGTCTTAATCCATCGTTTATGGCAAATTTCACTTCTTCCCACGCTGGAAACGTGAACGCGAATACAAATGAACGAAATTCAGAAAAAACGCGAAGAATTCATACATGAGAAATCATGTCCAAGTCATTTTCCATCGAATTAGATGAGATTTGTGATTTTCGGGGTTTCGTCCAGGAAACTTGTGGTTATTACAAACGGACGACAACTGACCGACACGTATTTCGTGACCTGACGGTCATTTATTTATCTAATAATTCGGACTGTCAGCAAATTTAATCAAAACATAAATAGACTGAATGATGATGGACTGCCTTGTGCACAAATAGACAAGATATCTAGTATTACAATCTCCAACCTGAACTTACAATGCCGTTTTCTGATGCGAGACGATAACGATGTGGAACGTTTGATAATGCGTAAAAAGATTAGACGATACCATCAGTTCAAGTCTATGGACAAAATGGCGCATCGCATTATAAACAATATATATGTCATCATCATGATCATGTTGGGTGCAGGTGTTGATGCGTGCAGTAATTCTTGCTGTCAACGAACAAGATAACAAACTCAGCTGCCCCAGGGGTGGAGTAGAAATATTTTCACCAAATGATGCTACAGCCGTCCGCACTGGCTGACCAGCGAAAATTTTGACACGAGATTTCATCAATTAAAGACAACGACGTGTGATATCATTAATCACGATTGAATGTGTAGCGTAAATAATCATTTCCGTTCAATTTATTCGTCATTAAAATAACATTGAATTCATTTATGAAACATCAACAAACAAGCGCCCCCTATGCCACACGTACGCATCCGCCCCTTTTTTGCCGGAGGAACCCATAATCCCTTACTAATCAGTTTAAATTGATAACCCCAACATTGGTCAGAATTCACAGCGGGATATCAAAGGGAAAAGATCAACAAACCGTCATAAGCTGTAAATATTAACCAATGTACACACAAACATAAGTAAATCCTTATATTAACATGACACTTACTCGTGTAAATATGTATGTAATATTTGACATCTATAGTTGCCAAGACTGACACCTGTAGTTTATTTGGATTAGGGTCCGATTCCAAAATAATGCTAAGATTATCACCTGTTTTCCGGCCTAAAGGGGTCAAAACGTAAAATATTGACACTCAGTCTTGATTTCAAAGATTCATTTTCATATCTTCTCATTCATTGTGCCGTTTACCGAAAGCAAAAAATAATTATGATAACGTCTAAATGGATTATATTATTTAAACAAACCTACGTTTGAAACGAGAATTCGCTATTCTAAATTCACCAAGGAGAAATTCAAATTTGATATTATGGAATTTTATGAAAACACTTATTACTAAAGTTTGACGTTAAGTTTCAGCAAAACCCGACGGAAAATAAATAAAAATATTTTTTGATATATAAGTATGTTTATTTTTTTGTACGAATGAACGACATATGCTTAATTTTACATCAATCTTAAGTAGATAAATATCAAAGTTTCGCCCATAATTACTTTAATGTTTGAAAATTAATATCTTAATACGTTGCTAAGCAATAATATTAAAATTACATAAAAAATTATTCACCTTCATTTCAATAAATCAAATTCCGTGTTCATATAAAATCTGAATAGGACTTCGTATTTCGAATTTTTTTTTCAAAAATTATAATTTTAAATCTTTATATTTGCATCGACCCAAAATATTATTAATATCAAAATCTGCCTTTCCAGTTGTTCGTAAGTTGATATTAACGTCAGAAAACCAAGTCTGTCGTATTTTATCAACCGTAAAAAATGATATAAGTGTTGCTTTCGACGATACATATAGCAAATACTTATCTCCGAAAACAACACTTAGTTTAACTTATATATGTATATGTTTTAAAACGTACCCATTATTGTGAATCTTACCAAAGAGAGCTATCGTGATAAATCTGTTTTATTTTCTCTAATAAATACATTCTACATTTTATTTAAATACAATGCATAAATAATTCTTACATTTTGATACAGAACGCGGGGAACTAAAATTGTATAAACGTTTTTCAGAATATTTATTGTCACTTCCCTGCCGGATCTGTAAGTAAATTTTATTAGACAGAAGGTTTTTTTCTTCAGAAATAACTGTCATTATTTAATTAATGCTTAGAATGAATAGCCATATATAATTATAATAATATAAATATACGTTTTATATTCATTGAAATGATCCCATTATAGCCTATATGTAACTCGTTCATATTCATTTAACATCTGAATTCCTAAACCAAAACGGCATCCTTTTAAGTATGATGGATTAAAAAGAGTTTTAATAAAGTTTGAATGTGATATCTTGAAGTCTGACATATATTATTCAATTCTGACATTTACATGGGTGAAAGTTGAAAATTTAATAAAAAAAACGGAAATCTTAACTTCGGTGCCGCGGAAAAAATAAAAATCAGTAAGCCGGAGGTTCCGGAAAATTACGGAAAACTTTTAACCGTTAAAATTATGGCATAATTTAAAATGATTTAATTATATTGCGCGTGTTTTCAGGATAGAAACAAAATCTGTCCGATTACATTTATGAAATAGAAATTGGTTCGAAAATTGATTACTGCAACAAATGAATTAAGATCACTTGATTTTTAACATATTTTTATCAACCAATAGAAATTACCGTTGCTCAAAATGGCGTGAGTGCCAACTTTTAAGACCACATTTGAATAAATGCGTCGTTTTAATTCACTTTAAATTAAAAAAAAATGTCGTATAATATAATAATTTTGTTCACAATACATCAAAGTTTCTTGTACAAGTATTAATAATTAAAAAATTAAGTAGAAAAGAAACTTACCTTTAGTGCTCTTTCTAAGAACAATATAAAATTTTAATACTTATACATAGGATTATCAGATAACCTGCTATTTTATATGTCACGTGATCTGAAACATATCACGTGACAATAGTAGATGGTGCCCAAAAATTACGCTTCGTCCAATAAGACAAAGTTATGCGAAACATATAACGACTGAGCGAGGAACAGGCTTGATTTTATGACCATGTAATACTCGTGTTTTTTTTATTTTTGTTAAAAAAAACGTCAATGCATTCTTCCCGCCTGCTGAGCTGAAACAATAAAATGGTCCATCGGGCGGTTTTAAGGCTCTAATATTGCTCTTTAAAGTTTTATAATTTCGGGAACTAAACAGATCAAAAGACTTGAAGAATCGGTAAAACGCCACGATGTATTTTCTGTTCACAATGCACGAAGCAAGGTAAACGAGGACATATTTCCCGCCATCATTTTTTCTGCGTCCCGCCAAAATGTCAACAAAAGTGATATAAAACAATTATTACAAGCGAAGTTTATGATTATCAAACTGGTTCTACAATATCAATCATATTTATGCTGGGTAGAAGGGGTCTAGCATCTAACTGTGCAAAAAAACTGCCCAAAGTACATCATCATGATGAGATGTAAAATTTATGCTTATGCTTCATTCAGTTAACTTTCACAGCGAAATCTTTTAAATCCCAATGTTCACTGAATTTCAAGCCATTTTATGATTCTACATTGATGAATATTAAGTTTCTGAAATATGGATTTTTTTCCAAAACTAACAATGCAAAGAGTTGATAAGTAGATATATGTATATGAATTCCAGCAGGGACTCTACATTACATTGTAATATAGCGTCCCTGCTTCTAGACACTTGTAGCCCGAGCGTAATGAATGAAAATAAGCACCGGAAATGCATAATTTATAAACATGCTTTGACTGGTACCCGTTCTATGGAATGCCAATAGAGAGTCAGTGGGAATCAGGTTAACAGTAGAGTTCTAAACGCAGGTTCCGGAAGTAGTGAAAAGAACAACTGACAATGGGTGTGTATGACAAAAGATAAACGAAGATCTGGGAACACTCACTGTATACCACATGCTCAGGACAAATAAATACAAGTAATGTAATTATACTAAAAAGGGCGCATATGTACAAAACGAGGTCGACATACATATGTATTTATTTAACTGATGACCCTTGAACCCAAGGGTTTTGAAGTGCCTTTTAGCATAAATTTGCGAATTACATTCACGAGTCGCTAAATTGTTTTATCTGGCAGAATCATGTTTGACATATTTTTGTCAATGATTATTATCTCACGAGTCGCTAAATTGTTTTATCTGGTAGAATCATGGTTGACGTATTTTTGTCAATGATTGTATCTAGATAATGATGACTAACTTCTGGAATGAAAATTGGTAAAATATTAAGATATACCTCACCACACAATGACTTGTTACATTCTTTAATTAATTCCACGTTTCGGACATATTTGCATATTATTCGCAGCGGGACCTCACATTTTGACGGGCGTGTATTAAGTCACAGTTTGACACGTGACAGAGTGTCCAATAAACAACGGAAAACTGGACATTCAGTGTCCGAAGTCCGAGCACTTCGATGTTATGTCTTGTTTGAAATATGTGTGTGCTAAAACGTATATCAATGATTGCAATAATACGTAATTATTTATATACAAGCGTATTACATTTTTCGTACCTACTTATGATACATAAATATTGCTTGGCACATGACACCCGTCAGCGAAATGCATTATATATCCGTCTCTTACTTCCAGCTATCATTTTAACTGCTGAATATAATTATTTTATACGCATCTGTGTGAGCAGATTTTGCACGTCATTATTTATGTATTTATTCACCTCTTTATTGCGGCGATATTAAACTAACAGTATTTATGAAATAATTTATTACATAGATTTCCGAATCACCCTTAAGAACGCAAACATTGTCGTATGATACATTTTGTGGATTTTGATAATAAGGGAACGTTTCTCATTCATTAGAACTATCGCTCATAACAATCTAAACACGGGTGCTTTGTAATTAAATTTCAACTTGATTTTGAATAAATTTATGGCTGCCGGAATACTGTCTTGTCTAGTTACGAAGTTCACAGACTTAAAGTTACGTACATTTCATGATGTATTTCGTTGTTGGAAAGTCAGTTGTATTAATACACATAGTTAGTCCCATTTTTTATTAACTTGAAGTTCATAAAAATGTCTGATAGCCGAGACATCAACACAATATGAATAAATGTTTTACTTTTTAATATTTTAATATCACACTTGAACGGACGAAAGAAATCACGGTTGAATATTGAGACGAGTGTGACTTTGACAAAGTTTTTTTTTCATTTGTAAAATTAATTGAAAAATAAAAAAAACGTCATTGACACGTGGCCAACTATACTGGAATTCGGATATGACATTAAGCGGAGGATTATCTACACATCCTTATCAAAACAACCCAAGTATAAAACGGAAATGCTGAACAAACCACATAATATAAATTTACTGACATGACTAATGAAATGTCTGACGGCCATCCATCGAGCACTGCGCAATTTAAGAGATAGTTATTTACGTACAAACTGGGCGTTAATTGAACATGCATACACCTGTTGCGGAATATATTTAAATTTCAATAAATCATTCTATTTGTCAAACTAATGATCCCCGATCCACCTTACGCTGGTGTACAATCTAGGTTAATGTTACCCAGCGGGTACACGGGTTTTCCTTTTCCTCTCTGAATCAGGACGTCACTTCACTATTACAATAATTTCACACCAAATTATTACAAATATGCCTATAAATTATTCCCCCCATTAACACCGCTATCGCGTTTTAAAGGATTCTGTTATGTAACTTGATAAGAAGTCAATGATTTAGACACGAGTTCTCAAGATAACCTAACTGATAAGTATGAAAATTGAACGAAAGAACTTGAGATCAAGTTTCCGGATTCATTTGCATAAATTCCGACACAGATATTAAAGTAATTGAATATCAATTAGTATCGATTAACAAAAGTGTCATGCCGATCTAGATTTCTGTGGCGTAATATGGTAAATACCAATTCTTGAAACAATGGGGAATTAATTCAGTGTTAATATGGAACTGTATATTGTATACATTATTGATGAACAATAACTATTGTCTTTATCAAAGAAAGGATCCGTGTCGATGTACGTTGGTTCAGTGACATTTCAGATATAAATCTGCGGGGAATCGTGAATATTTGATATTGTTTGTATTCGTGGCCTCTTGTGAATTTTAAAATCTTTAAATGAGGAATGCGTTAAAATAAACGGTTCAAATCACAAGCATGCTTGTTACATTGATGGACAAAATACATTCTTACGTGCCTAATTTCAGAAAGACTTCTAAACTGGTTCCCGTTGACTCTGGTCGCACAGAGATTTTGGTGCACTGCAACATGGAATGGGGACCAGTTTAAAATGCCACGAGACTGTGTCCCCTCCAAAGAGAAATGTTTTCTGATAATTTAAATATATGTTGAGTATATCACACGTAACATGATAAATAAAAGCATTGAAGCATATTGACTTCTTACAACCGAATATTATGAATTTTGACGGTGAATGACAACGGCTTGTTTTAACCCATAGCCACATAAGCATATTTTGGACTCTTCTGAATTCAAAGCAAATAATTTAACAATGCATCAACCTATTTAAGAAAAATTGGGTTATTTTTCTCTGACTGAGTGGAAAACATTGTGGCAAATGAAGCCATTACTCATTACAAGCAATGGCTTCTTTTGCCACAATGTTTTCAAAAGTCGTCTGCTCCAGATGCAGGGAAATACGGTATTATGAGGCAAAGGGTTAAAATCTTCCGATACAATGACTGAATGAAAGTATGACCTTTGGTACGGAAGCACAGTCATCAGCCCGAACAAAATTCTTCATATAAAACACACCATGAATCAATGAAATGTGGATTTTTCTTCTTTTTTTCAACCTTTTCTCCGGTTACTAATTGAATTATGTAATTACATTAAGTTGTCCTGAGAGTACGGGAAATGGTTGAGAGTTACATTTCGTGTTATTTTTACAGAACAGAATCTGATACTGTCATTGTGTTTTCATTCTAGCGCAAGTCCAGACAATCGGATATCAGCTGACATTCATGAATTTTATAACACATTCAGTAATTTTTTTAATGATTCCTCTCATGAAATGAAATAAAAGAACTACAGTCTAACCTGTGCTTGTGGCCACCTTCGAATAAAGGCCACCATGTGAGTAAAGGCAATTCTTTGAAAAACCGTCACTGATTATTTAGAATAAACTGACCTCCTAATAAAGGCCACCTGACAATAAATGCCACATTTTGTCATTCCCAAGAGTGGCTTTTGTTCACAGGTTTTTCTGTACAAGTCTGGTTTCTAGCTCACGGACGTTCGGTGTCAATTAATTTGATTTACATATAGAATTTATTGAGAAACATCTTTCACAGATAATTTTGATGTTTAACGTAACGTAACTCATATTTCATTGATAAACTAGATAAAGCATATTTATTAATAAATGAATTGGAGAAAATATGATATACTGGGACATAGTGGTTCATGGTTGTCATGATCACAGGGAAAAACAGAACACAATTATGATCTTTAAAATATTGCTAAGTACGATGTATTTCTTAACAGAACAGAACAGAACAGAACAGAACTGAACTGAACTGAACTGAACTGAACTATACTGAAATGAAATGAACAGAACAGAACTGAACTGAACTGAACTGAACTGAACAGAACTGAACAGAACAGAACAGAACTGAACAGAACTGAACTGAACTGAACTGAACAGAACAGAACAGAACTGAACTGAACAGAACTGAACAGAACAGAACTGAACTGAACTGAACTGAACTGAACAGAACAGAACAGAACAGAACTGAACTGAGCGACACAGCAAGGCAGGGCAAGACAAGGCAAGGCAAGGAGGCAAGGCAAGACAAGACAAGACAAGTCATATAGAACAGAACAGAACTGAACTGGACTGAGCGGCAGGGCAGGACAGGGCAGGGCAAGGCAATGCAAGACAATGAAAGGCATATAATCGAATAGAACAGAACATTATTTATTTAAAGACTTGGACATAGTATATCATCTTTTACCAAAGAAACATTCTGCATTTACATTATATATATATATCAGGAGACAAACATTACATACACACTTATATATTTTTATACAAAGTAAACAAAAATAAGAGATAGTTGATAGAATTACTGTGTATGATTACGAACTACTTGTAAATTAATTGGAAAAAGTAATATAATTATTAATTATTACCATTGTGGGTAGTTTTATGTGATATGTAGGGTATTGTCACTATGTAGATAATTGCGAGAATACAATATTGTATTATAAGAAGAAGATATACCTGAGATTAATAAGAACTTAATTTAAGTATGTATTGTCTGTGTATAATACGATGTTAAAGAAGAAAGCTATCTATGAAATACACTCAGTAAGCACTAAGAATGATTTATTCTGTTACATAAAATATTTTTATATTAAGATCGGCTCTCAATAACTCCCCTATAATCAACTTGAAAATGAGACCGTCCCATCATTACGACTTTTTTTCGGATACGAAGGTGGTCTCAATATCGAGGTTTTACTGTACTGTACAGACTCTCATAGCGACCACCTTGATATTACGACCACCTTGTTATAACGACCATTTTTTTCAGACAGGCTTTTAATAACTCCCTTGATAATAACTAACTTGATAATTAATGAGACCACCTCATTATTACGACCCATTTTTCGGGTCCCGAAGATGGTCTCATTATCGAGGTTTTACTGTAAATAGTTAGAATTATTAAATACAAAAGTTATTATGTTACAGAAGTCATTGGGAGAGATATCGTGGTGTTATGAAATACAAGACAACAGTTGTACAACTAAAACATGATTCGTGAGAAATATGACACAACATCTACTAATACATAAAACACTATTCTTGAAAATAAAATGTTATTGTACAAAATATAATCACGTTTATCATAAAGTATCTGTAAATGTTTGCCCTGAACGCAAAGTATTTTCATAATGAAACACATGAACACTTCTGTATAATGTATGGCATCGTAAAATACTAGTGTCTACAAAAAAGTACAGAATTCTAATATGAGTAATTACGACCAAGAGAGCACATTTATCAAAACTGTGTTCAAAAGCGCATTTATTTAATCAGCTCTATCCATAACAATATGAAACAAAACGATTTCTGCTTTCAACGCATTAACAAGTAACTTCTATTCAATAACAGAGACGCATAAATTTAGTAATATTAGCTTGCTAAATTAATAATTATCATTAATCTCATTAATCAATTCTCAACATTTTGTAGGCTTCATTCATACGGACGTATTTGTACGTATAGAATCTTTTATCAGACACGCAGTAAAACCTCGCTAATGAGACTACATCAGGGACCCGAAAAATCGGTCGTCATGATGAGGTGGTCCTATTACCAAGTTGAATTACAGGGAAGTTATTGAAAACCGATGCAAAAGCGTTGTCGTTATAACAAGGTGGTCGTGATATTGGGGTGGTCGCTATGTGAGATTTTACAGTACAGTACAACCTCAATAACGAGAACACCTTCGGTACCCGAGTAATAATGAGGTGGTCTCATTTTCAAGTGGAATTATAGAGGAGTTGTTGAAACGTGGTCCGAAAATAAATGGTCGTTATGACAATGTGGTCGTAACATTGAGGTGGTCGCTATGTGAGGTTTTACGGTACTTTCATTCCGAATCGGTCCTGTACCTCGTCGAATAGGTTAAAAATATTTCCAATATATTTAACACCTTGTTATGTATCTATGTTTATAAAAAGCATATACCTTACACATTCACTGATTACCCATCAAAGATATTTTATCACTAGTATAGACTTACTTCTCTTTATTCTTTTTTAGTATAAAATTTTATATTAGTAATAAAATATGGCAATAAAGATATGCACGAAATGTTTTTATTTCCATTTGATGACGTCTTTACGCCCGAATCTAAAATTCTCTTGCCAATGAAACAGAGATTGGTAAATTTATGACACGAAAACTTCCAAGATATACTATGTACCTTAATCTTTTCGTTGGATCTGAAACACTTTGGGCTAAATTTACGGTAAGACGAGGATACGTTAAATGACTTCGCAACATCCCTATAAATAATAAATCTACCTAAACTGGTTTCCGTTCCATGCTGCAATACAGACCGAGCCAACGGGAACCGGTTAAATAAATACCTAAACTGGTACCCGTTGACTCTGGTTGTACTTTTGGTGTACTGTAACATAGAACGGGGACCAGTTTCATATACCCTGCGTGAGTTATCTACCCTTTTTGCTAACACATTGAGTACATATCAATAAGTACAGGTGTTGATTACGAGCATAAAAAGTTCAGATCATCTTTAAAGACTGACCGGGTATCAATATCCCGCGTGGTCGTAAGCTCGAAATCTTTTATTACCGACCCCTGTGTGCTTTACTAATCCTGCTGAATTCAACAAACGTTGAATTCTACTTTATTTTATTACACTAAACATATAAACTACATGTACTAATACTGATGGGTACGAGTACTATAATATACGAGTCGCCATGTTTATTATATGTCCACTTTATATGAATTACAATCAAAGCACTGAGAGTAGTGCACTAATATTACCGTCAATGAGCAATTATCTTGTTTTAAGGATATTTTCGAGTATAACCAATTAATACTGCTTATTGATACCAATAAAAAATCCTTTTTAGTACAAGAGATCATGGTTACGTAACTAGACACCTATCTTACATAGGCTAATTGTAAAAAGAGTTACTTTTTTAAGCACACCCCATCTACTTAAGATTTATAATGTAATCGTTAGACAGTTTTGAGAAGCACAAATTTAGATAACCGTTATCAAGTTTGTTACACGGTTAATGGTATATCCGTAGACCATACACTCAAATCTGTGAACAAAGGCCATCCTTCGGAAGTCAAAATGCGGCCTTTATTAGCAGGCGTTATTTATTCGGAGGTCAGTTTGATCTAAATAATCAATGATTGTCTTTCAAAGAATGGTCTTTATTCACAGAGTGGCCTGTATTCGGAGTTGGTCGCAAACACGGGTTAGACTGTATTTACAGGAGTATCATGTGAGCTGTGAACGTGCGATAAAAATATGAACAAGCATCAATATCAGTGTAAAACAGAGCCGCGACCTAGGTCCAGTGGTTAGTGCTCTGGATTTGTTACCCGGAGATCTGACTTCAAATCCTGGTCGCAGCAGGTCACACATTTTCAATGAAAATTTGACTAGAATTTCGATTTTCCTCCGTATGTGGAGAAGTTGCCGGCTCCTTGTGGAAGGGCAAGTTAGTGTTGGTTAGAATACAGTCCAGGAAAACTTGTTTGGAGATCCGGTCGCCGTATATGACTGAAAAAATGTTGAAAAACTGTGTAAACCCAGTGAAAAAAGTGTCAGACAGCCATACACTATAAAGAAACATAATTTTTCCTACAGTTTCAATAAGAAAAGTTCAGCGCTGTAGTAAACCACCAATGTAGACGTATATGGTACTGTATGTAAGTATAGACGCCTCGAACGAATCTTGGTAACCAATGGTAAGTCATCTTGAACTACTGTTTCAATGAAAGCCATAAATTAAGATTAGATGTGGGAGCAATATTGTCTCAATGATTTTCCGATTATTTCTCAGTAAAAGAGAAAATTAAAAAAACGTAAGACTACTAAAGCCAAGCGGGTGCTGTGTGTGCGAAACAATTATAAGATACATTTTCCCGACCATTGAAAGCACCCGGATGCATTTTACGATGTACACCTTGTTTCCCGCTTATAAAACAATAATAAAATCTCGATAAATTTTTCAAACGTTCTCAAATCTGGCATATAATTGCCCGAACATATCCGAATCGTATGTTTCGAATAAAAAGTAGTTCCGATCAAAACCTGTCTGCCTGGCGATGTGAAGTTAGATCAACGTAGATAAGTCTACAATGGATTACAAAAGCGAATTCCACGTACTTCTAGACAACAATAATGAATTCAGCAAGCTCGTAAAGTGAAATAAGATACAGATGTATTCTTCACTTCAAAGATATATTCTATTGTGTTATTACACCCAAGTAAAATTCCCTTGGATTACGAAAACGCTTTACACCCCGTGTTATAAATAGTTTAGGAATTTACCGATCGTATGTCGGAGTTTTGTATTACAAAGAGGCAAATACATCGTAAGAAAGTTGTAATTTTCTCGCAATAACAGATAATAAACAAATGCAAGACCTGCTTGTATCTGGGTTTATATTACCATGGCGACACTTAAACATCTATCTCTATTAAAAACAATGGCCGGATATTGCGCGCATGGATACATTATTTTGTAATCGGCGTATAAATATTACGAACGCGAGACAAAGCAGACGATAAAAGGTCGATCATGAGAGATATTAAGTTTTAATTCCTTTCAACATGGCGAGAAAACATGTGTAATAGAAAGGTAACGCGGTTTGGATCACAATAATCGTTTCCAAGGCTGCGAATATTCAACGAGTAATTTGAATGCAACACAAGATGGTGACACATCATTGTTAAAGAATTTTCTCAAAATACGAAGCCAAGATGTGACGAATTCGCTCCAATTTTGCGCAACTCGGAAATTTATTACTTTTTAAATTGATATAATATTTCAAGAAAATGCTCAGAATTTCAGCGTTTAGGTGGTAATAACGCTTGTTCTTGATTTGAATCAATGGACCTCAGAAGAATTAATAATCAAATTATAAAAATTCTCGAGAACTGATATCGCACTGGCAGTTCCGCTTGTCTTCTTGCAGAACAATGGAAGTTCAACCAAATGAGGGGGGGGGTGCACGTAGCCCTTATATCAGCAGCTTGATACCACACCTGAAAAAGTTATGAATCTTAATTTCAAACAAACAATTCACATAAGGGCGACTGTACCGGAAACATAAAAGACATCCATTTTTAAAACTACAACCGAACCTGTGTTTGCAGCCACCTCTGAATAAAGACTACCCTGTGAATAAAGGCCATTCTTTAAGAAACCGTCACTGATTATTTAGAACAAACTGACCTCCGAATAAAGGCAATCTGTCATTGAAGACCACATTTTGTGGCCTTTGTTCACAGGTTTGATTGTATTTATTCAATATTTTGACATGTTACACTGTATAAAAATATGAATGTATATGTTATACATGGTCCTGCTATTTTAATCATCTATGTAATCGTGATCATATTTGATACAGTAGTTCAATGTTATAATACGAACAAATTAATCAATTTTCGCGATAATTTTGACAAATAGCGCTAATATAGATCACGATAAACAAAATGAAGACCGCGGGAAAGATTTTCCTTCATCGGCATATAGGATATAGACAAATCTGTTTAACAAAGGCCACCCTGGGGAAAGACAAAATGTGTCCTTCATTGAGAGATGGCCTTTATTTGGGGTCAGTTACTTCTAAATAATCTGTAACGGTTTGTCAAAGAATGGGCTAT
Source organism: Lutraria rhynchaena (assembly GCA_008271625.1). Classification (NCBI taxonomy): domain Eukaryota; kingdom Metazoa; phylum Mollusca; class Bivalvia; order Venerida; family Mactridae; genus Lutraria; species Lutraria rhynchaena. The sequence continues at coordinate 8,120,240 of VIBL01000001.1, read as the reverse complement.
ATCCACAGGGTGGTTTTTATTCAGAGGTGGCCACAAACACAGGTTTGACTGTGCACTACGAACGATTTTACCGAGAAAACCCTATAATTTTGCGAGTGGAATATTGGCATCTTGGAACAAATTAACATTCTGTTAATCTTCGTTGAACCATTGAATTAAGAATAACACAGACAAATACAAGCCTTGCCTGACATCCAAACAGATCAGACGACTGTATTTTATATTCACGTCGAATATTTCAAAACAGCGAAGGGAATAGGAATTTTATTAATGCAAACACACTATTTGTAATTGCAGAAGTGTCTGTTATTGTCGGCCATCTGTCCAGGGGAAATTGTGTAAACATTAAATTTTAACAAGTTTCACTCAGCCGAATTCACATTTCCATGGTAACCAGACACGCAATGCTTATGCCCATAGCTCGTGCATCGCTCAGGACAGTGTGATCAGACTAAGCGAAAGTGAAACGGAAGATTAATCAAGCATTAGAATATGAAAGATACAAGTTTTAGAAGCATTGATTAAATGACTTTCTGGTGGCAAGTCAATATTTTCATGTTCCAGTGCAGCGATATGCGTGTGCCCGGATATAGTAAATCTGATGTTACGTCAATAAAATGACAACGAAGGAATTTGAATTGAGTTTCACGGTCTTTGCAAACCACAAAGCATTTTGAATTAACTCTCATGACAGCAGAACGAGTCACATTCCTATCTTGGAATCGAATAGAATGACTGGGACTATGTTTTTGTTTTGCCGAAGTGTCTCTAAACACGGTCTGGCAGACGCTTTGCCAGGACATTATCTGATGAGGAAGTGGGGGTAATTCCGATCGGAAGGGCCACAAAAAGAAGGCATCCACACGCAAGGTTTGTTAGTCAGAAGTCATTCGCCGTTTATTAACACATTGTGTTTCAAATATGTTCGGTGACAGAGCCTGTAGCTCTCTATAGATTACGTGAAAGAACTTACCTTCCCGTCAATTGATCTAGCATCTGACGCCTTTAGTACACCGATGTGTATATTGTAAGTGACAGACAAATGATAATTATTTGATGTGCTATCGTCATTCAATTCCTGAGAGAGACGCATTTCTCACACCAGACTTTGGTAGTTTATAGGACTTAGTGATAGGTAAACTCCGTACTTATACTCCGCATTATACAGAATTTAACCGTAACCTAGACCGATATAAAGTCGAACCTCTCTAATTCGAACCTTTCCAGTCCGGGATCCTCTCAACACGCCAGCTGGTCCCGGTTTTTTTATTATGTATTTAAAACTAAAAACTTTTGGAATTCGGAACCTTTGTATTCCGAAAACCTCTGTAATCCGAACATTTTTATCAGTCCGAGCAAATTCAGATTAGAAAGGTTCTACTGTATAATATTTACAAACAGATCCCCAAAATGTTTGTTGCGTTTGATGGTATGTATACACGTATATGTTTTCATTTAGACTCCATATATTCCATCCCGCTATGTGGGATAACTTTGTGTTCACATATAAATCCTTAGCTAATTCCATCCAGCTAAGACTTTGCCATTTCCACGTTGTTCCATAAATAGTCTAAACTTGTATACAATGACATATTGTTGAAATGTTCGTCGATTCAGCATAAAATCTAATACAAAATAATAGGACATGGATTAGATTCACGTCTTCTATAAACACGCGGAATGTCGACGAAAAGTCATAAGGGAACCATTCATTAGATTTTTACACTAGCAGATAAGCCGCTTCACGACATTTACAGACAAAGATTACACGGTGAAGGATCAAATAGCGCCAAGAAATGACTGGGTTTTATCCAAGGAGCTTCTATAGAAGTAAGATGTACTTGTCATTTATAGTAGACATCACAAACAAGATATTTTTCATTGTTTGGATTTTCTGTCGTGTTGCCTTACAAGTGATGCATTGCGTAATACTAGTACTTACAAGTTGCCATGGCTACCATAATAATTATGTACCTGACTCTGACGTAATGATTTCAACCACCTTGCGCAAGAGAAACATGTTGTTCGTGAATATTTAAATCATCAATAGGTCCATACAACTCTCTGCTTCTGTTTTCAGGTCTCAACATTAAACTCAGAGTTAGGATATCTTATTTCGTGAATACAGTAAAACCCCTGCCAACCGGACCCCTTCCGGACTTGGCTAAAAGTCCGGTTTTCAGACAACTATTGATTATGGAAGCAAAAAGAAAAAAAAGGGCGTTGAAAAAGCAATCTAAATTTCAGAGAATTCCGGTTTTCGGGAAGTCCGGTTTTCTGGGGTTATACTGTATTTAGGGAATATACGTGTGTGTACTTGTCAGAGGGTCTTACCATTGTGTCGTTATATTTCCATCGTCACATTTTGTACGTATTAAGGTGTTTTTAGATACACATCGATTATTGACCCCAAGTGAAAGATGAGTTACTTTGGTACATGCGCCCAATTCTAGCAAACTTATTCGGATAGAAGCACAAAGTCATGCTACAGAACCATATAAATATGGATCGCTCAACAATACAGTGCAACCTCCCCAAAAAAACACCCTTTGTGAGACATAAAATTATGTTGTTGTTGTTGAGAGGTTGCCGCTCTAGAGAGGTTAGATAAATAGTCAAATCTTACAGTGGGGAAAAACATGCTGTTGTTGAAGGGAGGTTGCCTCTCAACAGTGGGCCGCTCTGAGAGGTTGCACTGTATACATGTATTAGTAAAGGCGTTAAACATTCGCAAAGATCAGTATCATTATCCTCGTGATAAGTTGAATCAAGAACATAAACATGAGGTGTCGTAGGCTACAGTTGTACCACTGAAATATTATTCAAAAGAATACAAACATGAAGTGACTTCATACAAACAGGGTCTGTTACTGGACAAGTGTTTCCTTTTAACTGATTCCACCATCCAGTTCTTGCGACACAAGTACTGTACGAATAGATAGACCGTATTTGTAAGATTCGAAAAGAATAATTATTGACTCAATTCTGTATAAATGAGAATTTCTATCTTTTTACTTTTTGTAGGCCATTTCTACAGAAGTAGAGCAGTTTCTGTCCTTGACAACCAATTTGGATGTTACGGTCAGTATAAAGAATCGCTTACTGTGCAAATTCTAGAGAAATCGACTGGTTAACGGGTTGTCACTAGCAATAACAGGTTCATATAACTGAGCACAGACTAATTATGGTCCAGTCTATCGTGATGTATGACCACGCTCTTAAACTTCATACAGATGTGGAATTGGTACAATAGAAAAACACGGTCATTATTGGTTGATTGTATACGAAGTATAGAAAACGTCTGTGAAATAATATTTGATATGAAATGGAGTAATAGAAAAGCTATGAGGAAAATATTGTAGATGAGTATGTCATAAACACAATGTGAACAATGCTACCCACGACGGATGTTAAGCTGGAACACTATTCAAACATCGTCGAGGTAGAATTGCTAAAAAAGGATTCCTAGAAAAAATATTAGCAATGATTTGTCAACTGTACCAAACTAACGTAACCAACTATGAACAGGTCCAACTTCTCAACTCAACAACAACCCTTCATTTCATACGTTTTGAAGTTCAGTGCAACCTCTCCAGAACAGCCCTCCGTTGAGCAACAAACTCCTTTCAACAACATCATGCTTTTTCCCCATTGTACAATTTGACTATTTATCTAACCTCTCTAGAGCAACAACCTCTCAACAATGACACAATTTTGCTTCTCCCAAAAGGTGTTGCTTTGGAGAGGTTGCACTGCATTAGGCTAAAAACAGACCATTATATTTGGTTGTGTTGTTGAGGCGAGTTCAGAAAACTATTTTAACACTTGTGTCTTGAGACTTGTCCCAGCCCAGTGTTACAGCTGGTCCATGTGTCTGAAGTGTCATAATCATTATTGTTCCGTTCTGTTCTTTTACATACATGTATAAACCACCCCACCATCCCCAAAATACTACCTTCCCCCAAAGCCCCGAACCCAAAACTGATCCAACGCATAGGACCATGGGTTAAATGTACCATCGGGGAAACGACAGAATAAAGTTATATAAATAAAGAAAAGAAAGATAAAAAAATGAAAAAAAGGCACGACGATCAACAGAAAACATACATAACAAGTTGATTGCTCTCGTTTTCTTAAAAGCACTAACGGTACCAATACCATTCGAGTCACCATACAAAGAAAACAAGGAACACAAACACTTGAACAATCTGTGAACCCTCATCTCTTTTGTCAACACACGCGGAGTTGTTATGTTAACAAAATATTTTAGAATAAAGCAATTATGAGAAATAGGGATTAGGGTCATATTGACAAGAAATAGGGTATTGAAAAAAAAGAAACGCATTGTGCTGCATTTAGTTCATCTTACCCTTTCAATTTTCTGTTTAGTTTATAGTCATACGTGTATGGTTTTTTTGACAGAGCATATATAAATCATTTTACAGATTCTAAAATACTATAAGAGGATCATTCGTGATATTTGGACAAAAATCATTAGCAAAGATAACGCTGACATCACATCACACCTCATCCTAACGCGACGCTACCCATCTCTACACAGCACATGTTTCCTCGTGTCAATGGTTTGTGATACATCATAGAAACAGTATACTCTTTATAGCGTATGGTTATGGCCCAAGACGATTCGAACCACTAAAATAGTTGAATTGAATTAATGGAGGAAGGTACCGCCCTCTTTGTTTAAATGAAAACTAAAAAAAAACTTTTCTCCACGTGAGGGGTCATTCAGACTCGAATAAAGGGGTCCAATTGAAGGGATGATTGCAAGAAGGGACTACCTCCATTATAACAATCTCCTTCATTGTTATAATGAAGGTAGTCCCTTCTTACAATCACCCCTTCAATTGAAGCGAAACAAAAGATAGATACAATGTACATACAAGACCTATTAGCAGATATAAAGAAATTCACACCACACGCATTATGAACCTAACAAGAGTGATGGTATTATAATTAAATCAAATAGATCGCATTGGATAGTCATAAACACCATAATGACAAAGCCACGTTAAAAACTAAAGGGAATGAAACCATTACTGGGAGGTGATTGGCATTTTAATTTCAGAAAAATGGTGTACATTTCTAATGTTGTTTTCGCACCAATACTTTCAAAGTAATACCCAATGCGCTACATTACTTGTCCATGTTATTCTCGTGATATGTTTGTTTACACAAGTCGCAATATTTTGAGAATAAACTGGATATTTTTCACAGCCTGATCGCCATACCAGAAGTGTGTACATAACACTCTTGTAACATTCCTACTGTCCAACTTATACCGTTTTGTCATAGACTAAAAGAATCAAGTTCTTTGTGTGTGTCTTAGTTTTCTAAGCAAACTCGTGCATGTTTTAAGAATCAAACAAAAAAAGCCAAATTTCATATTTGTTCCATTTCTACTTGACAGAACGATTTGGCATAGGCTTTAGACTATCAAGTGCATTCTGTATTAAACTATTCATTCCGACAGTTCTATTCTTACTGCGGACAAAGTCTCCTGTTTTAGCATGTGTCAAATTGTTCGTATTTTATGTTTATCAACGAATTTATGACATTTATCACGAGTCCGGGGAATAGGAAAGGGTCGTGTTTTGAGAGCAAGATTATTAATTGAACATTTGTTACTATTTGCCTTCTTCACGCTGTAAAAATTGGCTGATGACTATCTTTGGGTTTTGCCAGTTCAAATTTGCGTTTATCATTTTTCCCTTGACACATTTTCGACGATTGCCCCCGATGTCATGAATATTTTAGAAATGATAAGATTTATTAAAGACAATACTATTTGACTGATCTTTGATGCTGTATTTATCATATTTTGTTCAATTTGCGTATCTTAGAAATGCTGAACTTCAAAATAATGCTGACAATGCATTTTTGTTTGCGCTACAGCGAAACTGATCAAAAGTCTGAAAATGTGATGGTTAAGAATTAAAGTTCAGTAAATGGATGCCATTAATCTAAATGTTCCGATAATGATGCGATAAAAATGTGAAATCTCGCGCGTGACTGAATTCATTTGGTAGCAATGCCTTTAACTCACAAATGCCCTAAATTTCCAATTTTTACGCTGGGCACTAGTTTGACAAATTATGTGCTGAAAACAAAGACAAAAACGTGTTTTAATACGCCTTTGTTGGGGTTCCATGAGAACAAATTATCAGATCGTTTTATTTCGCACTAAAAATTAAATTGCAACAAGAAATGAATTATCCGTCTACGCTTGCATTGTAATATTTTAATGTGAATTATGGTCTTCGTTTAAGTGAGACTACAATTTTCTAAAACTTTTTTTTCGTGAAGCGCTTATGATTTTTTTATTACTTGAATCAATGTCTGCAGCATAATACTCCAGTTTGTTGTAATAAAACCTCCTCTTGGGTTAGTTATTAATTCTTAATGAAATCCCTCATTTGAAAATGCATGCAATTAAAATTCTTTATCTAATAACGGTTAGAAATGAGCCCCATCATTTAGATGAAACCCATCAGTAAGTATTACAGCCTACTGTTTGTATTGGTTTAATATAAATTTGGCGATAATTCCGGATTACTGAATTCAGTGTGGTTTTGAACTATACAGTTCCGCTATAAAGATTTAGTGATTTGGTGTCAATGCCGTGCAGGATAAGCAAACGTGTTGTCAAAGTATTTATATTAGTTATGTATTCGTTTTAATGTTGTATCTATTATATAATACTGTTCAAGAACAAAATATTTCCTGCATAAATCAAGTTTTTATGAGGCTCAAGTTCCCAGTTTAATTTATGTGCTGCCATGTTATTACTGAAATACAAAATGCATAAAACGATATGTGTTACATGACATATGTTTTCTCTCACGAACGCCAAGAATTTTACGAGAAATCTACAAGACTGGTACTTATGTTTATGTGTTTTTAATACTGGGACTTCAAGAAATTAAAATGAAGGCCATATTGCATGAATGATGCCTAATGAGCCAGCAGAATGCAGATAATGACAGTACATGTTTTATACTGAGTAATTTCTCCGTTGCAAAATTATCATAGCTGTACTAAACAGTGGGTAACCCGGCTGTTACGGAGCCCAATATTGCCCACTTTACGGCGCGGAGGCGTTAACACCCTGGTTACAATATACGGCGTTTCTTTTGTACCTGCCCATGTTGGCATAAGTTAAACAGTAATCTATAGTACATAGGTATTTAAAATATTCAGCAGTTGTATCAATGCCACATAAAATTAATTCATGATACATTTTGGAATATTATATTAAAGCCGAAGTTTCTAAGATTAAGTTTTAAAATGTCACTAAACTATAATGTCATCGATGCGGAAATAGAACTCCGTATTTGGAAATGAATACAATTGTAAAATGATGTTAACATGTTGTTATATTGGTGGAAAGCAATAAAATGTTGTTAAATGTATTCGAGCACTCTTTATGTGGCAGTAACAAAACATAATAAGGACGAGACAACACAAACGACTCAAGATGAATCAATGCGATGAAATGTAAATGATAAGAAATGCTCCAAACCCTCGATTGTGAAACAAGCAATTTTGCTTATATAAATCCCATTCGAGTCCACTTCCTGGATACTACACCCGTACTGTGTCCGAAAAATGGGATTATGAAATTCATGAACGAAACCTGTCGAAACCAGTATTCGAACTCGGATACGAGGTCGGACGCTCTACCACTAGACCACGATACCTAATGGTTTACAGGTCGTTGATCCAGTTTTGCGGTGCATTTCCTGCAATGATCATTAGTGATGTATTACCTCGGGCTAACACGTGTTTAAAAGCGACAGTTTGCAGTTGGATTTTGCCTATGTAAGTGATACTACAAATTTTATGCCAAGTGGATTTCAAATTAATACAGTTTGACAGCTTGATGCGTGTGTATATTGTGGTTGCATTTGAATTTTGTTTATACCCAGATGGTTTAGTATCAAATTGCACGTACATGCTTTGAAGGATTCAGATTAACATATCATGATCTGTCGATTTGTGTCAACTATCTGTTAACAGTGAAGGTATGCAAACCTACAATGTTGAATATTTATAATATGAACATTTTTTTTGATTATATAACAATATTCAAGTCATGACAACCTGATTCACTCCCACCAAGGTCCGTTCACCTGCGCCGCGGCCGTGGTCTAGTGGTTAGTGCGCTGGACTTGTAACCCGGAGATCTGGGTTCGAATTCCGGTCGCGCCAGGTCATACCCTTCTATTGAAAATTGACAAGAATGTGAATTTCCCCATATGTGGAGAAGTTGCCGGCTCCTTGTGGAAGGGTAAGTTAGTACTGGTTAGTATACAGTCCAGGAAAACTAGTAAGGTGACCGGTCGCCGTACATAACTGAAAAATTGTTGAAAAACAGCAAACAGACATCGATCATAGAGCCGTGACAGTACATTCAATATTTTGACTTTTCCCCATTATAGAGGAACATTTCCCATATTCAACATACTTGTACTTGCATATCAAATTAGTTTTGGTATTAGGCCATAGGTTCGAACCTTATGGCTGAAATTAAACCAAAGCCTGATACTTTATCAAAGGGTCTTTAGGTGCTGGCCATTTTTAATCTATCTTATACATTAGTGGTTGATTGAGTTGCTAACCTACACTCTATTGCCCTTTTATTGTATCATTCTAATGTTTTTTACTGAAATGTCACGCCCAGTGTCTGTCTATACAGTAATAAAATGTTTTTTGTGGTTATTGGTACAATACTAAGCGTCTAACAAAAAGATGTAAAAATAGAAGGATGCGTCTGGTTGTGCCCACAAAACTGACTGCTTAAAACTCCCCAGCAGCTTTGCCACATACAATTCCAATGTGGTAACTTCATGGAGGCTGTTTCATCTCCCATTTTTTGTAAGTACCTATTGTTGGTTGGGTTGGTGGGTTTTGGGGAAAGTAGCGTTCTAAAGATCTTTGTTCGCGGTTTTTCCTGGTAATCATTTACTTGCCTATGTTTATATTCAAACATGCGTGAAATAAGTTCCGGAATTTAGAATTGAATTTCTGCGTAAGTACAGTGAAACCTCACATTGCGACCAACTCAATACTACGACTATTTTGTGACAGCGACCACTTATTTCCGGCCCGGCTTTCAATAACTTCCTTTAAATTCAACTTGATAATGAGACCACCTCATTATTACGACCGATATTTCGAGTCCAGAAGGTGATTTCATTATCAAGGTTTTACAGTACAAAGTGTTATGCAATAAACATATAATATTATCATCAAGTATAACGTTTTCCCAAGTAAACATAAGCACTAAATTTACGAGGCATCGTGTCTTGTTGTGTCAATATCAGACAAGATGTATTTATTTGAACAAATTACCAGCCGCAAATAACTCCTTAATCCATGAACTTGCTGCTACCAGGGATATTTTGACAGCATTTTATATATTATATTGTTTATGGGGTACCACGTGATCTCATTTTGTTTCTAATCATAAAGTTACACCTCGTTGATTTTTTACATCATACTAAAGACGTACTTACGAAATTTAGGGAAATCGCACTTAATATATGAGGCTAATTACTTGCGCTAACATCACTAATCCGGTTCGTTGTAATATCTACTTTGTTATAAAAAGCACTCATAATTGTATTTACAAAAGACAGAAATGGCATTTCGCGGAATCGGTTTAATCTGATATGGTCGTTCTCAACGATTTACATTCATCTTAAACTCCGTACATGTCGTAAACAGAGCAATAAAAATGTCTACACAACCTTTTTGAAGTGGTCCATTTCTGCCGCAGGCAAAGCCCTCTGAATATGATACTAATAAATTTTAAAATTATATCTTCAGTAATCGTCGAAGTATGCACTTACGTAACGGAAAACCATCGTTACATTCGTACAATATCTGATATAAACCAGCAACTTATCTTGCAAAAAGATCACTTTAACGAGTTCGCTGTGGTAAAAACGGTTTGGCTAGGAGTTAACGCATCGTAAAACACTGCTAAATTCAGATTCACGGCATAACGAACGTCTAGAGTAATTCCAACCCCGAGGTGTATTTTACTGAGACACCGCCTCGTGAATTGTGGATGGCGCCATTTTTGTATGAAGCGCATGAGAAAGATTCGTAAATAAGTACTCAAGCCAATTGTGGGTTTGTACTAAATCATTTCAACAGCCAATGTGATATTTCTGCTGTCAATTAATTTTCTGAGAAATGAAATTTTATATTCAAATAAATAAACCATAGCATTATAGCTGAGCATTTATCCTTACATTCGTGACAAGTTACGCTTTGCTTCAGTAAACAATGATGCTTTTCTCACAACATACAATCCATGCATCAAATTCGTTCGTCTCTACCATTCTGTAATTCTTCATTCTTAAAAGTAGCATGATTTTTTCCTTCATGAATTACATCGCGAATCATTTGTCCGTTGTTTCTTTTTGTGAGTTGAACTTTGATCACCTCACTAGGCAGTCACTCGCTCGGTGCATGAATTTTGACGCGGACTAAAGTGCTACGTTTTCTACATCCACCATGAAAATGTTTCCATTAAGATTTATTTGTGGCTTTAATGTTTACATACATACAGTTTACAACATATAACATATTTTCTTTGCGATACAAAAATTCCATTTAACCTTTTGCATTTAGTTCAACTCACATGAGTACTTTCAGTACTTTGATTTATTTTGTCTATTCTTAATTAAAATCATCGTATGGTACTTTTCCTTCTGAAGCCATAAAATGTTTGATAAAATTCGATTTATTTTATCATGAGCAGTTTAGTCAACTGGCCACATCTTCCATCGGCTGCATTAATGTCCCTGGGGACACAGTAATGACAACGAGGGAGACTAGCTGTCCAACAGTTTAATTAATTCATTCTCACTTCGAAACAATCTCTGATTTAATATCGGGCATTCTTGTACACGAGACTGTGTTAATCGGGACTTTTCAAGAAACAAAACTGTTCAAAATGCGTTAATGAATTACACGTAGAAAATAACAGAAAAACGCCGCAAATTCCCATAGGAATCAAGATTAATACTCCAAGACGCTGTGTGGTGTGCGTGGAATGGATCGGTAGTCATTGTGGATGACTTTGTTGAAACATTCAAAGGAATTGTTTCTCTTTAAACAGCCTAATGCTAATAAGTAATTTATTTTACAGAGAAAGATGCGCATGCTGAAGCATGCTGGAATAAAAGATCTGTAAAATGCCTTTGTGTGGTTTCTTTTATATTTAAATAGGGGTCCATGTGCCAGAACGGTAGGAGAGCACAGGACGTGCGTGTGCCGGTGCATCATAAAACCTTTGAAGTGTTGAAACTGCCTTTTTCATGAACGCATTTTCCGGACTTCCTTCCTTCTTCTGTCTGCAAGTTTAGAATAGGACACTTTATTATCCTAAAGAATCTTCTATTGTCCCCGTGTCACCTTCATTAACATGAATTTATTGTAATGAGTGCATTCAATACAATCGTTCACAGTGTTCCTGAACTCTGGGAAGGAGGAATACAGAACAATAAGCATTCCAGATAAAGACATCATTAATTGTAGGCAATCTATTTTTCATTCATATTAATTAAAACTATAAAACTATGAACCCATTCCTTCGTACGATCATTAACACGACAGGGTCTATTTATCGCATGTTTTACAACTTTGGAGAGGAATAAAATATGCGAAGAATAAGTGAGCCCACTTTACACCTAATGTGTATTTGTTCACTATTTCATTGTCCATATTTTGTATTAATACTAAAGAATGATGAATTGCCTTTGTCAGATCGAAACATGTTCTCCAAATACAAATACATGTAGAACTCATTCTTATCACTTCAAGTTGAACGAACAGAAAAAATGAATTTAAACAATGGACTCTTGGAACTCATACGTACCATGACCTTCTCTGGTTGAACTTCAAATCCATTACCAAAAAAGCCATGAAAATAACAGATTTTGGAATCCGAAGTCTGCTCCGTACCAGACAAACTTCACATGTGAGGAAGCTGTCCAGCTAGCTTACGGATGGTGGTTCTACATAAGGTGCCTTCCTTCACCTTTAAAGCTGGAAAAGTCGGCCATGATCCTTGGTGTTGGTGCTACATTAAGCCCCAGAGAGGAAAAGCTAATTGAATTTAGGCAAATACAGAACTGAACGCAAGGACGACACAACTTTGACCGGTAAGCCATCGCTACAATCTGCAAGGGATGCTGTAACACAGAAATACTTTTCACGAGTGCCTAACCACCATTTTCTAGAACCGTAAAAGCTCATAGGAATACTTCATGTTTGACATCACACTCCAACTTAGCTGTTAAAAAAACTACAAAATTTAATTCATCAACTCTAATTCACACCGGGGCCGTCCATGTACAGTTGATGGTATAATCCCCTCTGAAAGCGATAGAGAATGGTCAATTAATCATTTTTTCCATGTCGTGTTTTGTTACCGAATTCGGTTCCAGAACTGTGATTAACCTTAACTCTTCCTATCATCCATCGTTTTATATGTGAAATGACATCGGTTGGAAATTATGAAAAATGTTACCCGGTAGCAAACTGTCCGAAATTAGTCCCAATATGCCCATTACTGTATGCAAATTTATTGCTGGAAAAATTAAACGATGATATTTTTGACATTTTTGTTGCTTCCTGAAGAGTTCATTACATAACGCAATGAAATTTATCGATTTTCTATTTCTTTCAAATCCATCCTGTCCCTTTTAAATACAGCACCCTAACCCCTCAGAAATCTTACTCAGTCATGCAATCATGCAATTATTGTCATAGGATTCTCTGAGGAGTCATTTTTCATGGACGATTTTGGCAGTCAAAATGAGTTAAAGCTTCTATTCTTAGTCTTAAACAGTCCTAGGAACAGAGGATGAGTCATTTAAAAATTCCTCACCATTGTGTAAATTACACTACAAAGCCCAAGTCCCCAACTGTTGGTTTCATAACTTTTCTTGGAATGCCAGGAATGTCAAAACGAGGTTAATAAATTTAAAAACGTGTTAAAGGAGAAAGCCTAATCATGTGATTAGGGCGCATTTTGAAGATCAGACCCTTCTGCTCCCAAAATTGTTAATTACTAATTGCCAAGAAGTACTTGTTATGTCCTCCAAATGAGTCATTTCTCCAAATTGTACAATACTCTTCTTATTTAACACGAAATGGAGAATTGAAAGATGTCAGACTAAAATTAAACACCTTAGGCAACGCCTTATATTTGTGAAACATTTTTCAAAGTAGTTTTTCTCGAACATGACAGCTCCCTGAGAGCTTATAGGTACTGATTAATTTCTGATTTTTTTTAGTTTATCACGTTACGGGAGTGCCAATGACTTTGGCACCGTAATTAATTAACATTTCCAATTGAATTTCATCCTGTTAACTTTTCTAAATCTATATTCTAGTCATAGGGACGGATTACTCCACGTATAATACCTTAGTATTCTCTGCACTCCTTTCTTTACGATGTTTGTTTATATTATGCACATAATTTCTGACAAAATAAAACGTTTGATGTCAAAAACGACGTAAGTACACTCCGTGAGATTGCATAATGTACTTTTTGTTTCTTTCTATTTGGGTGGCCTTCTAAATGCTGTCTTACATCTTGCATAAACATCTTTTCTTTGACATTCAGTCTGTTTTTATAATCGCTTGTTGATACAATCGTCTCGTTTAGGATTGCTTTGCATACAAGACAATGAATAAGATGCAACGTCATAATATGGTACGAATCTATGTGATGTTCAACTTCCAGGATGAGATTGGACTAAAGATAATTTATCATAATGTCATTTCCCCCACATCCCCACGCGATTTATTTGGGAGAAGTTGTCAGCATGTCTTGGGTTTTGATGGATCATTGATGCCAGTGCGTTGGAACCCTGTAAAACAATGATGTGACCCACTAACAGTGGTATATAACTGAAAGACATTGTTTAGCTGTATTTTGGTCAGTGTTATGTATCATCTGGTGTGGTCGATGCTGTATTTATACATATTGTTAAATTGTGGTTATTTGGTTCGCCGATAGGGTAACGTGGACATCTTTAAAATGGCATTACCTCGTAATCCGTTTCTATTTTCTTGTTATATCCTCGTGTATCTAAGTTTCTGTACGCTAGTGTGTTATCCGATTTACTGTACTATCAACCATAACAATGAGCGACAATCATGTAGCTCAGCCAAAGGATTGTGCCTTAGTAAACAGAAGTACCTTTCATATCATTATGCACATCACTGTCTATATGATTGAAAATAAGTATTCATGTTTTTCTCAGAGAAAAGAAAGCAAATGTCGTCTGTCAACAGACAGCGTGTCATTTAAATTCGATCGAGACACTTACTGGAATTTTCTGGACACACAGAAAAATCAAGACAACAGAAATTGAATTATCGATGGAACACAAGAACATCATATCTAAAGTTATTCAACGTCCACTGCGTCTTACACTATCAGACAATGGCTGAGGGAGCAATATTATGTAAAGTTAATTGCCGTCCGCTTGTGCAAACCGGTCTGGTGCATGCGTAACAATATCATCTACCAGATATTCCCATCTTTGAATATAGTTGAGGAGAAATTATATTCATGAATTGCAATTTCGGAACATAAACACGTGGTTATCTCGTTAATGATTAAATAATATTTGCAACCATTATTTGCTTTTTGTATTAAGTTGCATCTTCGGGACATTGTGCTCAATGTCCTACCATTCTCCTATCAATTTTTGTATCTGTGAAGTTATAAAAATGGTCTTCCAAGATCGTTGAAATTATGCAAATCAATACTTTTAGCACTGTTTCTGCTATTAGACAATTTGATTTGCACCAAATATCACGGACTGGTGCTAATTAAATCGTTGTAATTAAATTCTGATTAGAAAACGTCTTTCGATTATGCTCTTAAAATAGGATCGTCGAGTACCGAAAAGAAAGCGTGATATTCACGGCGGGTAGTCGATCAGACTCAATATCGAAAGGATTTGTCCCTTTGAAGTAAAAAGTCTAGAGACATCAAAACGATGCCGTCATGAAGTATTCATTATTCAAAATATTCACCTCAAATGAAAAGGGTTATAAAATGAATAAAGAGAGTACAGTGCAACCTCCCAAAAGCAACATACTCTGGGAGAAGCAAACTTATGTTGTTGTTGTGAGGTTGTTGCTCTAGGGAGGTTAAATTAATAATTAAATTATACAGTGCTGCTCAAGAAAGGACCACTCTGGAGAGGTTGCACTGTATAACGAGGGAGATAGTGAACAGTTGAAATTTTAATTGTATTTTTTCTGTGGGTGCTTTTTAGATAGAGATATATTTACAATTTAATTCTATGAGGATATACGCGATAAAGTGATTCTACTTGCTCAACGCAACTGTCTTTTTCTCAAATACACAGCCTAGATACATGTGATCAATTACTTTCAACAAGTATTTATTAGTGCCTAGTTTTTTTTAAATTTCTTTACCCAGTCATACAAATTAACTTCCAACCTGTTTTAGAATTTCATACATATCTGTTTCAATATCCTTGTCACTATCCATTTAGTGCAGTAAAGTCTCAAATAGAGACCACCTCAATATTACGACCACCTTATTATAACGACCACGTATTTCCGGACCGTGTTTCAATAATTCCCTTATAACTCAACTTGATAATGAGACCACCTCATTATATAGACCGATTTTTATGGGTCTCGGATGTGGTCTCATTATCGAGGTTTTACTGTGATGTGTATTTGATTATGCACAAACAATTTCTTATCTATTGAACATGTAGTATTTTGACCATGTGTGTTTTGATTAACTTGTCTAATTTGCACGACTACTCAACGTGATAATATTTCGGTGACGGAGCTAAAGCTCCCTTTTCCGGCTAAATGTTTTATTGTCTGGCCCCTTTGAGATACCCGCATGCATTTGCCAAAAACGTTAATTCAAGAATAAGACGCAATTCTCCCTTCAGACATGAGTCATTCTTAATTAATTTTCGGGGCCGTTCTGTGACAATAGCGCTGTGGATTCGGGGAATTTGGAAGTCACACATTGTCAAACCGAGTTGACTAGAAAACTTGCAAGGTATTTGTTAGACAAATAAAAGGTTAAGAAAAAAAAATCACGACGTATTTAATCCAGATAAGGATTAATAAGATGATCAGAAATTTTACCTGCATCCAACAAAGAAATATTTGAAATTATACATGTTTCTATTTTTTTTTTTTGGTAAAAGTTCATCGAAGGATGAAAGTCATCATGTTTCTCCCTTGTATGTGGGTGATTACGTTATGGCTCCTGTGTGTTTTTGTTAATTAGTGAAACTTTGTTAAGAACGTCGATCCTGGATACCAATTAACAACGAAATTGAAAATAATAAAAACCCAAGTTGATTGCAGCAGACTTTCTCAGCCGAAACCCAATTGTAGTGTTTCAACATTTATTTTGTTATCTCATCAGATTTTTTGCCCCATAACACCATAACAGTACAAACGTATTCCATAGAACGCGGTGTACACTGATCTTGTAATGTGGGTGCGTACATTAAGGTCTATAGCAGGTTTTTTTCAGCATTTTGGGCACATGACCCGACCCCTCGAATTTGGAATTTTCGCGACATTTTGGACAAATTTGGGAAAAAGTCACACTGTATAAAATAATGCCAGAGTAGTGTACCAGTCTAAAAATATGTAATCAGAGATTGTCTCCCAACGTATCATTCGCACTCACTACTTTCGACTCCAAACACGTAAAAATGGCGAAAATTATTTTTTTTATCCTTTTTTCTCATTCGAATTGGGAATTTTCGTCTTGCAATTGAGAAAAAAAATGCCATTGGGAACGCGATCGAATATCGGTCGTTAAAACGACCCAAAAATAAACCGTGTCACGATTACCACTTTTACAGAGAATAACTGGAATTTTGACATAAGCACAGAGCACGGAAACCCCTCACCCCGTTCCATGTTGCAGTGCACCTAAGGTTCAGACGGAATCAACGGAAAACAGTTTAACCCCTCACAAATACATAACGTCATAGATAGTTCTGGCTTCGAAATAAACATCGTTAGGAAGACAAATAAAGTAGGAATTGACAAATGATAAAATTCATTAAACAAAATAAAGGTTAGGTCTTGCTATATCATCGTTCTGAAGGGAAAAATCATTCTGGCCAAGGTTAGGGAGGCTGTATAAGTGAGCAAGTAATCGTAGCCGGGTTGGACTATTGCTGCACCATTTGCCTAATTTCTAGGACCACAATGGAAAGAAGGGAACAGTCAGTCCTTTTTGTGTTATCATAGTCATGTGGTCCATATAATTTATTGCTTTTTTTGTTGATATATGATATATTTTATAAGCTTAATATGATATAAATTTCAGTCACTGATTTATATGAATTTGTAATATATTTTTAGGTTTTTATGTGGTATTGTCACTAAGTTTTAACACCGTTTTTTCAACAATTTTTCAGTTATATAAGGCGGTTGATTCATCTAACCAGTTTTCCTGGTTACTGTATACTAACCAGTACAAACTTATCCATCCACAAGGAGCCACATCTTCTCCACATATGGAGGAAAATCAACATTTTTGTCAATTTTTCATGACCTGCCACGAGCGGGTTTCGGACCGGGATCGCCGTGTTACAAGTCCAGCGCACTAACAGCTGGACCACGGTCGCAGCCCTGTAATATTTGTGCTGTGCCATGTCATGTAAATTGATATAAAAGTCCATTTGTTTTAACACAACATTAAAACTGACAATCAATGAAGTATTAGATGACACATGTACAATAAAACCTCGATAATGTGACCACTTTCGGGACCCGAAAAATAGATCGTAATAGTGAAGTGGTCTCATTTATTATCAAGTTGAATTATAGGGGAGTTATAAAACGCCAGTTCAAAAAATAAGTAGTCGTAATAATGAGGTGGTCGCAATGTCAGGTTGTACTGTACATCCCTAAGAGCCTTGATCAATAAAGATACGAAAGGTTTATTTGTTCATTGAAATATCGAATCTACACCAAAGTAATTTTATTGTGTACCCAAGTGTTAGGCAATCTTTTCCATCTTGCGTATAATATCGAAATACGTGCGTATACAGTAAAATCGTTACCATGGCAACTGCTAGGTGACAAATATAAAGACGTTCCTAGATTTCGTTAGTTTATTGTCTGTCTATATACATCCTTAGGGTTCAACCGGCAAAATAACGACAGTGGATAAGCTGATTATTACACTGTAATTTTGTTTTCTGCACATTTTGGCTATAATTAGAATGCTACAAGAAGTATATGGTAGCCAGTTTGACAATAATTACATCTTGCTGAACCGTGGAATTGAGTACAACGATGCACACTTTGGTGTTTTCACTATCTAGTTGCTGAAGCTATCTGTAATTAGTTTTAGAACGTAACATTCTAGGGGAATACAGGCTCTTTAAAATAAGATTAGGTTCAATAAAATTGTACAAAATCTACGATATTCGCATTAATTTAATTTATTCAATTCAATTTTTACTTAGAATCCTCAAATGAAAAGTACCGTAATTGGATAAAATGAATCGTGTTGTTACATTCGTTTTCCACTTATTGACAGGCAAAGGTTTGTCACGATCAATACGCCATTAAATGTAAGTACGTAAATGCATGTTACGGAAGATGACGGGAATAACCGATGTTTTAGTACTTCGTGGGTATTTTGAGATTTCGTTTCACCGAACTTTATCGAGCGATCTCGAGTGACTTACTTGGGTGGACTTTAGTAACTTGACCGCCCGTGAACATCAACCAAACATGTATTGAATGTTTACCTCAGTCATCACTTTGCAAGGCAGAATAATTAATCTACACTTGATTACTGCTTGTTTAGAGTTTATCCAGTTCATTGTTAAACGTATTTATGCCTTGTAGGTCTTGTTTTAGATCTTGGTGTTTCTTACACATTTCGGCAGTCAAGTCTTTGAGCGGGGCTTGCGAATAATAACTGAGGGGGAACTATGGTCCAGTGGTTAGTGCGCCGGACTTGTAAATCCACGATTCCTGTCGCGGCAGGTCACACACTTCCATGAAAAATTGACAAAAATGTCGACTTTTATCCATATGTGAAGAAGTTGCCGATTCCTTGTAGACGGGTAAGTTAGTACTGGTTGGTATATAGTCCAGAAAAACTGGTTAGGTGAACCGACCGCCGTATATAACTGAAAAAATGTTGAAAAATCGGCGTTAAACCTATTGAATAAGATATTATATGTGACTTATTGTCACTGGGTTTAACGCCGTTTTTCAACAATTTTTTAAATGTCTTAACAAAAAAAAAGATTCAGTGGCTTGGTTTTTTGCCACCGACCCATGTACACATATGTTCATGACTTTACTAAAGTAACAGGAGGTAAAGAAGACCTCGAGGGACCACAATGTTCATTCCCTGTGATGCTGGAGAGTTATTTGGTCTGGTTAATAGATTAAAACCCATCGTAACTATTGGTTAACTATGCTTCAATACAGGAAACCACTAGCCGTGAGAATTTTAGTGGTTGTGTATTATTTTTGTTCTATCTAAAAATCAATGTGCGGGCGAGTTGATGAGGTTTGAGGTAAAGTAGAATCCGTCCATGGCATGGTAGAATGTATAGCATTTGACAACCCATTGGCATAAAGAAGAATACGAGTACATAGTGGAGCGTGCTAGTTTTCATCTGGAACAATGATACCTCTGTACATTTTCTATAATTTTAATCCATCACAAATTATACTTACTAACTCACTTACTCATCCACGACAAAGGATCAACCGGGCATCCGATGTAAAGGTCACGTGATATTACTAGAAGAGAGACCCGGCTTGATATGCTGGTACCCTGATTTACTAGAGTAAGTCGGTGCTTACTGTTGTTATGTTTTATAACTCATGTTGTCTTGTAAAGCATTATAATGACTTATTAATACGCCAATCTTTCCTTCATTCACGTTGCATCCTATCTTAAGCTCATCTTACGCCGGTATCATATGATAAAACATTACTTTTTGATTATGAAAATAATTAGTTTTTTCATAAAAAACACGCACGCAGCATTTGCGTTATTTGTTAACAATATATACGCGTATGTGAGGATTTAATCTTTATTTATCGTTGAAATAACTTTCTGTATTTATTAACAAGAGCCATTGTTAATTTTCACTCTGCTTCGAATGGCAAAGAGGCATTAGTTTGGCATTTATGTGAAAATTCAGGAAAGAGGAAGTGTAATTCCACTCTTAGCGTTTTTTCCATTAAAAACGATAATGATTATAGTCCAGACGAACTTGAAGCATATCCGACTTTACTGCAACTTTATGTGAAAATCCGAAAAAATGGCTTTTATACTAATTACTCCCATCGCATCCCTTAAGACTCTTTGACACTTTATGGACTGCATTAACTCAATTCCATGCTCATTTTCATAGTTAATAGTGGATAGTTCCTGGAACTATAAGCTTTATTCCAACTTTCACTGACTTTAACTGTCAGCTATAAACGTCTATATCTCTTTAATAGGTTTTCTCTTCTCTAAGTAGGAATAATACTTACTTTATACTTGATTTTCTTACCTCCTGTTAGCATTCTTCAAATTTGATGTTCGGAGTATGCCACCAGAGTAATATTGTGAGGGTGTGGTTCCCTCTCTTCATATTTGAAACCACAACTTCCGGTTGAGCTGCTGAATCCTTGCTCTCTTCATTACCCCACCCACACCCTCCTTTCATGTAATGTTAACCGTATTGTCATAACTAGGTTACATGTACTAATGTGTGTGGGTTATGACAATAATCCCATAGGAGAACAACTTTCCTATGAGATGACAGATGTCCCTTTGAGGTTTGTAGAATTTTCCATTGTCCCAAAAAACGGTCAAAATGGCGTTTAATCACAATTAAAGAGACATCTTCAGACTAGTATAAAATATTCTTGTCAGTCTAAATTCAAGAAATCATTGTTGTATTGGTGTCCTTTGATGTTTAACCATGCGAGTGGAATAGAACTTTCCTGCGCATAATTACACCAACTGTCATATAGATCAAATGTCTCTTCCAAGTAATTCAACGCTTGTATAAATTGCGCATCTGTTCCCATGGGAACGTTCAAGGAATTATCCAATAAGTTGATTCTCAGAATTTGGAGTTTGAGAATAATGTTTTACTTTAAAATGAATTGGTATAAAATTGCAACACATACTAGACGCTCGATTTCTAGTAATTGGCGTATTTTGTAATACTGTTCAACCTCTCCAGAGTGGTCCTCTCTTGAGCAACACCCTCCCTTCAACAACAGCCTAATTTTTTCCCACCGTACCATTAAGCTATTAATTTAACCTCTCTAGAGCAACAACCTCTGAGCAACAACATAATTTTGCTTCTCGCAAGGGGTGTTGCTTTGGAGAGGTTGCATTGTAATGGTGATACGAATATTAAGGTATGCGTGATGTAAAACATGATATTAACAGCATAGCGACTTATTTATCTCTAGTTTCTGGTTTGCCAAGGTTAGAAAGTGATGAATGCAACTAGATATTAAAAAGCTTTCTATATTAACGTCTTCGCGACAAAATCAATGGATAATGCGCTTTATTAAGTCCTAAGCTGACAAGGGTTTGTATTATGTAAGAGACAAAATTCTTCCGTGTTATTATAACTTCTAAATTATGTAAAAATACTCATTTGTAGCCCAAGAGACGAACAGCAAAAGTGAGGCCATCCTTTGCCGTTATGCAACCTGCTCATCCAAAAATTCCCACTACTTACAAGAACGTTTAGAGATTATGACCAAAAAAAATGTTTTCAGGCTTTTTATTCCAGATTGTCGCTTTTAGTACAAACATGTGCGCAATGTTAACAAAAATGCCTATTTACCTACCCACTGTTTAAAGTTTGGGTCGCGTAGCTCCAAACAAACATTTTTTTCACGATGGCTTGATTATTATACTCTGCAAATGTTTAACATTCTGTTTCACTTATTCAAAATTTTATCTTAATAATTGGCTCGTCACAATCAGCCTTTTTCTTGTAATTGTTTAAACATTTATTTCATATTTTTTACTTTGCATAGTTTGTTTTAAACATCGGCGAGTACAGTCAAACCAAAATAAGAGACAGCATGTCTTTATAGGTCACCATGTGAACAAAGACCCTTTGGAGAGTACACTTATTGATGTAATAGATCGAATATACCTTCGCATAACGGCCAACTATGCTTACAGACCACGTTAATTCTCTACCGAAGATGGCCATTGCCAAGAGGTTTACTTGTACAGAAAAACACAAATAGCGACCGCCTCAGTATTACGACCACCTTGTTATAACGACCACTTATTTTAATAACTTTAAATAACTTTTAATAACTCCCTGATAATTCAACTTGTTAACAAGCCCAACTATCATTATTATGACTGATTTTTCGGATCCCGAAAGTGATCCCATTATCGAGGTTTTACTATATTTGAAAATAAATTTATAGGATTGTGTTATATAAACAAGTATTGTATTTCTTTTTGCCGGCTAATGTGTTTTTTAGAGTATTCTCGATTTTCGCGTCTCTTTTGTCTGACAGATATGTAATTATTGAGAGAATAGATCGAGCTTTTGCGATTTACATTTGGAAAACAACACTGTAGCAGACATCGCTCGGATGGGCATTTTAGTTCCATCTTTACTTTATACCAGTAATAGAAGCTATGTATATGAGAGCAGTAATCATTTCACAATTTGCATTATAATAGGTCCGAAACAAATGGATTTATTTCTATCTTGACCACATCTCGTCCTGTTCGTTATCTCTAACGGTATCTTTAATTGTCGTCTGGCCAATTTTACGACTTAGTATTGGTCGTCCGCCGATTTCTGGCAGGAAACAGTTGGGAAATTAATCCGCCATTATTTATTGCATTTTATGAGCGCGCACGGACTTCACTGACCAGTCATGACCACAATGGTTCCTTAATATGCATTTTTCGTGCACAATGACCACTTGAGAGAGCTAACGTCTACTCTAATTGGTCATTCGAGCAGCGCTGGTCAAGACATCTGTCTCAAAATTGATAACAGAGTTCGGGTCAAGGTCATATAAATTGGATACCCTCTGTTTCACGGATACTATTCAAATTAGTGAATTAATGAGTTATTCGGGATTGTTAATATTCATTTGTTGATCAAACAAGATTAACAAAGGCCGTTAAATACAAATAAAACTTCAATCTAGTGCATGCGATATCTGATATCACTGTTCCCGTTTTTCCAGTGTTAATGCACGAGTCACAGCTAAAACCTACCCAGCGCGGATAAAAATTAGTACTTAGTCCGTTTCTTCCGTTTTTCATAACATACCGTAACGTCAGTTAACACAGACAGGTTAAATGTAATTTAATGGGATTTCCAAAGCTTTTGTAGATTGTCTGTCAATCCTATTAATTTCTCTGATACACGGTTATTAATTTCCTTCATGATATTTTTTCATGTTATAGAAGCTTTAGATCAATGCATTCACTGACATGTTATTGTAATCTAGTCACTGCAACACATACCTAGAAAGTACCGATGTTTGAGGCGATAAGACATGTGTGCACCTTTTTGAAGACTCTTCGTTCCAGCGATTTCATCTAATTTTATTCACATCAAACAAAACGTATGTGTGTTTCTACAAAAACACCAGAACAATCTAGTTACCCCATCTTCAACAACACTAGGAAACCTTGCTCTGATATGAAATACTGACTGTGTTGCTAGATATAGGAATTAAAACATCAAAGTCAACATTTTGATAGCAACATATGCAGACCTTGATTCGCTCCATGCACAACAACAGGAAGGCTTATGCAAAATCCTGTCATGTTAAAATCAAAGTCACTCAATGAAACATTTCATACAACTCGAGGGCGTAAATCACTTTTCAAGACGGTCAGATTTAACGATTTTACACAAGGGATGAAATTCAGGTTGTCTTCGATTATTAGAAAGATTTCAAACAGAAAAACTTGATCCAGACACAGATGGTTCGAATAGCAATTCATTTATTTTCTTAAAAGGAAATAATATTTTCGAATTTATTTCGTGTCGTATACTTGACTGTTAGCACGTATCCATTTTATATATTAAATAAAAAAGAAATGTTTTGAATGAGAAATCTGTTGTTCAGATCTCTCTAGCTTTGTACAGTAAAACCTCACATTGCGACCACCTCAATATTACGACCACCTTGGTATAACTATTTTGGAACCGGCTTTCAATAACTCTCCTGTAATTCAACATGAAAATGAGACCACCTCAATATTACGACCACCTTGTTATAACGACTATCTATTTTGGGACCGGCTTTCAATAACTCACCTGTAATTCAACATGAAAATGAGACCACCTCATTACTAGTATAACGACCGATTTTTCGGGTCTCGAAAGTGGTCCCATTATCGAGGTTTTACTGTTTATTTATCTATCTTACTACATTGTACCGTAAATCGTGGTGTCTCATATTTGTTCCATGGAATCCGTATCGCACGGTGGTGCACTTTAACTCGCCCTAAAATTGGGCCCTGAATTTCCGGGGCCACCTCTCTTACTAGTATCTGTACTTTCACCCATGTTGGAGCTTTGTGTTGATCTGTGTCGCGCTATTTTATGTGTTTGTTTTCTTTGGTAATTTGTTTATATTGCGGTGTGAGGCTTGATTTGATACCAATAAAACATATATGTCTGTATGACTAACATCGTTCAGTTTTGTTTATATGTTTATTATGTAAAGTATTGTTATACATTATATATTATGTTAAGTATTGTTATACATTATATATTATGTTAAGTATTGTTATACATTATATAATATGTTAAGTATTGTTATACATACACATGCATAAATCTACAAGAAATGATCAAAATGCACAATGACAAAAAACAGTTCGTGTTACATGATAAACCCACCGGAACATTGTCTCCATAAATTGATCCAATTCCATTTTTACCATTTTATGATTTGCCTCTGTAAATAGGTTTCCCCAGAATTCCGCACACCGATCAACAATTTGTACATTGTAATGGTGACTTTTTAATACTTCGAAATTTTAACTTCATAAACATAAAATCTAACGTGTTCATTGACATATTACAGTACGTGTTACATTATTTATTAAACAAGCCGTATTTTTCTAACAATTAACCCTTCTTGGATTGAATAAAATGTAATTCATACAATCTAATGCCTGACGAAATGCACGTTGAAGCATTTTTCATCAAATTAAACAATTATCTTAGTTAAACGGACATATCTGGTTTATGTCAGAATTCTATTTCAAGAGTGCATTGACATTAATTCTGGTAAAAAGGAAAAAAAATGACTGTATCGATGACTTAATGTGCACGAAAACATGTTACACGTGCATCGTATACACGTGGGCTTTCATGCGTTAATGTTAAATGTCAGGACATCCGTACTTCCGTTTCTGACACAACAAATCTTTCTGGAACTAGAAAAGGCGCTTATTTCCTTGCATGCCTATAAACGATTTAGATACGAAACTCAAGCGCCCATATGATACGGATTGTATGATATCGTGAGAATAGCTTATTTATCAGATTCACTAATTTTGTTAACTCGACACGAAGCGGAAGGCGTAGCTAGGAAAATGGGAATAATTATTCTAAAATGCCTGAATACTCTTTGTTATTGACGAGGTTTTGGGTGATACCCATTATTTAGGTAAATGTAATTACATGTATACTGCAAATCACGTGACCAAGTATTTTTTTTAGAAATTTGTAATTACCCCTAAAATGCGAATAGTCAGTTTATGTCAAATGTTTTACCCCTTAAATATTAACTTTGTAGCCTTTGTGAAGAAAAAAATGGCTGTTTAAGGGTCTAAGAATGCTATACTTCGTATATTTGTATCAAGTTCACAGGTGCATTTCAAATACAATATATTTCATGTGAAAAAAAATCCATTGCTTTTTTTACCAGAACTTTTTACTTGTTGGCACCCCCCCCCCTTTCTTTTGTGTTGAATTTTCGACAAAGGAACACATCTGTGTTCCTTTAACGAGAATTCTGATAACTTATTTGATCACATGATCAAGAGAAAGCCCTTCTTTGATGAAAAAAAAAAATATCCGAAAAAAATATATTTTCTCATATCCAAGTACGATGCCTCTTTTCTTCGGTTAATTTTCTACGACATTCACATGAGATTTTCTTTAGCACTAGACGTCTGGTAATTAGATTGTCCGAAGGGATTTCATCTCGAAAACAAAGGCAGCCCCGGACACAGTATGGTTTTTATCCTATTATGCGTTTCTATGGTCAATGACGGATACCTAACTTGATAAAATTAGCGAAATGAACGTTATTAGCTGAATGCTTCGAGAAGAACAGAAAATCCGTGGAGATAATTCCTCTGCATTGTTCTCATGTAGATTGAATTTAGCGGAAATAGAGCAGACGACATAATGTCTAGATTCCATCATTTGGAAACAACTCAGATTATTGAAATACAACAGATTTTAATTAATTAAACGAACTGGTTACAATGATTGCAAAATGCCTACACATTATTTTTTTATCATTCATTTCCTCTTTAATTTCACTAATCGGAGCTAGTGCGCATGCTAGTGTACATCATATGATGTACTTTTCAAGAATCAGTACCTTTTATAAATTCACTATTTTATCAATCTTAGAGATGATTTAAATAGCTCGATACAAGATGAATATTTAAACATTTTACATATTCTCACACTTTTTCGTCAGAATTGAGCGTTAGATGTTTGTTGTCCCTAGATGTAGGTTCACAAGAGGTTGGCATTTGATTTAAATCGATCAAATGGCGGCCAGCCATTATGGCGTCCAGCCACTGGAATTAAAGTGCTATTTAAATATAATCTGCGCAGTAAATGGTCAGAAATGAGTGTAAGACAATCACCCTTACGTGACATTCTGCATTGACCAGCCATTAGATCCTTAGAATCAATCATATGAATGAAGTTGTACATATAGTTTCAATTGTATTCATTTGGCTAAAATAATAGTCAAGTTCACGGCTACTGGTCCTAAAAATAGGGTGGGATGGTCGAAAAAAAAACTTTTCTTTTTTTCTAAAATACACCTTTCGTACTTTCGAGGTGCAAATTCGTTCCCAAATGTTTTCTTACTTTAGATTTCGCTATTTACTTTACTTCATGATCGAGCAACGCTAAACACCATTTTTCCGGTCCTTTGATAATTACGGGGCTTAATTGTCTCTTCCTGTTTTACCAGAGTCTATAAATACACCGTAATGAGAAGAAATGGGATAAAAAACAAATGTTTCAGCAGCACGACGAGTACGTAACACGGTTTAATGAAATAACACATCACTATCTGAACCATCAGAACTCGGGATAATGAACGTTCTATTTATATCCTTCGCACCAGGCAAGGACTTTCTTTAGTTCGAGTGCAAATTCTGTAAAGGATCCGAATTTAAAATCAATTATCAATTAACATCACCGTTCATTACACTGCTTTCTATATCTGGACAGTGTACCAGCGTTCATATATATAAATCAAAGCCTAGATCTACGAAACCATTAAGTTGTTGTTTCGAAAATTACCTCAACGTCGTCAAAGACAATCGGGTCACACAAAATCGCATCCATCTTGACTGTGTTTACGTACAGTTGCTTGATAAACACCGCAAAAGATTTCTATTATAATGACACAGCTCACATGAACCGATCATCCATCTAGCATCCAATTATCTGATGTTTAAAGGATTTCTACAATACCATAAAGCTATCTCATTTATAATTCATTGATGTAAGCGGCCCTGAGATAGGAAATTACGATCAAGCGATAAATGTTGACTTCCGGATGAATCTCACCGCGCGGTGCCTTGGTAACCAAGCAGACGATATTTCGCCGGAAGTTTTATTATACTGATTAAAGGTTCGCGGTGTCTGTATTTTTCATCTCATCATTATTTTTCCTAGACACGACCCATTACGGTATCCGTCCCTCAGGTTCCTTATTTATCATGTGACGTATGATTTAAGTGTCATTTTCGTCGCAGAAGATCTTGACGTCTGCTATGGTTTGTTAGAAGTCTTTGATTGCACCGTCTGACATTCCTACCGTTTATTATCCAATATTCTCGTCTGTATGCAAATTCCTGTGCGTTTCATGAAGTCTCCCGGAAAGCTTTGAGACAGATTTTTGCGTGAATTGTTTTATCTTTGTCAAACGGCTTCGTCTGCCCATGCAGGGGACGCTGAACCCTTATTATATGTATGCCAGACGACAAAAAAAACTGAAATATTCAATGTAATTTACAGTCCGGCCAAAAACGCAGGTGCCAATTTAATGAAGTGATTTACTCTCAAAAACTGTTATATATGGCCGTTGTGCCGTAATTAAACATACAGTAATACCTTTATAATGAAACCACCTGTGGGACCCGAAAAAAATGGCCGTGATAATGAGAACGTCTCATTATCAAGTGAAATTATAAAGGAGTTATTGAAGGTCGGTCCGAAAATATGTGGTCGTTGTAACAAGGTGGTCGTAATATTTAGGTGGTCGCAATTTGAGGTTTTACCGCAGTTTGAATTATTTTCTGACCTCCGAATTAAAGAACCGAGCCCTTTTCAGCATTTAAAGTCATTAAACAAGCATTCAAACATTGGTTGTTTGTTCGCTATTGCAATGACGGACAAGGCGATTGGATGTCAACAACGTTTTAACATTTGGTCAGGGAGCGCTAGCAATAATCCTGCTCATGTGGGTGTTCCAGGCTTGTAAGATTAAATATAGCAGATTATATAAAACCTGAAACTCGACATTACCACAGTTCTCATCCATCATGATTTAATTCCGACGCATTTAACCATTAAAGGTTAGTCATTAAATAAGACAAATTGTCCATAAAACTAGGAAATAAATACAAATGGAAGTATTCATATTCTGTAAGACATAAAACAGACATAGATCACTATTAACAATGGAGATAAGAATTACGTTTCAGTCTTAATTAAGTTAACAATGTTTAATACGATATCTCTTGGTAGAATTTAGTATTGATTATGATGTGTTTTGTATGTACGAAACTTATTCTTTGACATTTTCTCATTTCTATTCACAGTATGGCGTATAATTCACGAACCGCCAACGTTCATTGTTGTTTTATCAGCGACAAACCGACGTATCTTATTTACCAAGTTTGTCCGAAAGTTTAGCCCGATAAATTACATCGACCAACGTCAAACCGGAACGATGAAATACGAAGTACACCAAATATGTCTAAAGGTTTAGCCCGGTATTGCTCAGCACTAATGCCAAACCGGAACGATAGAGTACACTAGGCATATGTTTTGCCGAACCGGTATAACGAAGTACGCCAGACTTATGTTTAGTCCGGTTTTATCCCGTACCAACGGCGACACGGAACAATGAAGTACAATAAATGTATGTATAGCTCGGTATCACCCCCATGCAAATGCTCTGTGTTGTTTTTCATATCCTATCTGATGTACCTCATTTTCAAGTCTTATTTTACGAGCCACCAGCAAAATTTTAATGCGTTGGTATGACAATTTTTTTTAATTAAGACGTTAAAGTTTGTGTTATTGCCATTCACACAAGAAAGTCTTGTGGAACAGACCACTGATAAGATATGGTGGTGACACAAATGCTTTAAAATTGATACCCTACAAAACCGTGAATTTATCACATGATACTAATCAGCCCTTTTATCTTCACACTTCCAGCGCACGAGAGCCATACACTGTTACTATAGATATAAAACATGTACACACTTAGGCCCCTAACATGCATCCTCTTAAAACGGGGACATAAAACGCGTCATAAACAAACAGTCGTTTGGTGTTTATCAGACAAGACGGACACGCGACGCCGTCTATCACGATTTGGCCAGTATAAAAGATTCGTAACGTACATGAAAATTTTATTGAATGATTGAATTTTACGAGTGTTTCATAGAATCCCATATTAACTGTAGATGGTTCTAATTAACCTCTGTTTGACCCCCAAAACCTAGTGTCAGAGTCATGCATATTTAAAAGCGATACATAAAAAAAGTTGTTCGCGTTTTGATTGTTTTATCTCGGGGCAATTTTGAAAGTTGATGAAAAGAACTTAAGAAGACAGAACGAGGAGAAAGTTGTAGCCACTTTGTATAGACCGATTTCTCTTTAAAATGGGTTGGCTGAGAATGATTGACAAGAGGCGGATCTTTGCTAAAGACCACATTCGTCACTAACTGGCAGACTTTCGTCTTAATAGCTGAGATATAAAAAAAGCATAAATTGTCGTAGCATTTGTGATGTGATTTTATGTTTGTGCGCTACGGCTTAATATTATTTTCTATATTTTATGTACATTAAATCATGCTTATATTGAATCGTAACAGTAATACTGTTTCGCGAAATACAGTTTGAAATCGAAAAAGTTAGAAATAAGATTCTGAAGCCTACTAGCCGGAAACTTGGAGTTCAAGTATCAGCTCCCATATCTCAACACTCAAATCCCGGCTCGCAAACTCCAGGATCCGTGTGTATAAAACTGAAGATCGCTCTCCAAGCTTTGATATCATACTTTATCTTTTTATGTTTCTAAATTAGCCATGGTAAAAAACAATAATGATATATTTAATACATAATGGAGACGGCATATAGCGCAATCTCTCCAAAGTAACATCCTTTTGGAGAAGCAAAATTGTGTTGTTTTTTGAGAGGTTGTTGCTCTAGAGAGGTTGAATTAATAGATAATTGTACAGTAGAAAAAATCATGCTGTTGTGAAGAGTGGTGGTGATGCTCAAAATGGCTGCTTGGTAAGGTTGCACTGTAACTGATCCGAATATGTATTTTCAACATTAAACACAAACATTTTTTTTCAAACAAAATGCATCCTGAATGACACTGAGATTTAAGCTAAGTGACTTTTATAAGCTCGTAGCAAGAGTTTTAAGTTACAGTGCAACCTCTCCAAAGCAACAACCTTTGGGAGAAACAGAATTATGCTGTTGTTGAGAGGTTGTTGCTCTTGAGAGGTTAAGTTAATTGTTATATCGTACAGTGGAAAAAATCATGCAGTTCTTGAAGGGTGGTTGTTGCTGAAGAGGCCCGCTATGAAGAGTGGTTGCGCAGTAAGTGTTTTCAAAAACGACTATGATATGCCACTACTGCATGCTGAGAATTTATGTAATATTCGCTTTCTTTGAATATTTAGGTCAGAATCTTCCATAGATTTAAGTCATTCAGACAGAATTGATTTCTCACAGACAGTGATTCTCACGTTAAATCTAAAACAGAATGTTTGTAACCAGCTCCTCAAACTAAAGTCTTCTCCCACTGGATTGAAAAGAGAAAAATGCTTGAAAGAGCTGACTTTTCTCTGAATATATGACTTCTAACTGGCTTATACACGGACTGTACGTCAGCTTTATGAAGACGATAGTCAAGTTTGGCCAGTCGTAATAAAAATTCTCAAAAAACATGTCTTTCTCAGATATATTACATCAACATGATTTATCACTTCAACAATCATTAAATAATAATTTTATCCACCGCTAGACTAGAAATGGGAAAGCTCTTGCGCATTAGTGCATCGTACGCTTCAACAAAAATTTGCGTCTTTGTTTAGAAGCCAAAGCTCCATTTTTGATCATTTATTTCCGCTTCAATAGTAACTGGCTCTTTCCGCGACAAAATCTGTCATAAGATTTTATATCTGCAATTTGGTCTAAGAATGAGTCACTTAAAAGCCTCAAAATTATTTTCCACTCTGTCTTAGTCTAAAAAACGGGACAATTTTCCCAAGTTTGATTATGAATACAATACGGAATTTATCACGTTTAGATATGTTATTAAGGCGGATATAACGCCGCCTCGATTTCAATTTCGGAGCCTCGTTCTGAGATCTATGATTGACAGGCAAAGTGTCACCAGAAATAAATTCACACCGGACGACAATTAAAAAAACAACAGGCGAGAAAGCTGACTGATGACTCACAGTGAAAACATTTTTGGATTTGTCTCATAAACTTATAAGCCGAAAAATATCCCCCAAAAAGCCTTCGATATTATTGAACATTACTACGTTTTAATAGCACTCGCCGCGGATAACCAGTCAAGATGGGAAATGAAAGACTTTTGTGATACGAGATAGCCCGCTGAAGAAATTATTGCGCCGTCAAATAAATAGGCATTTTTTCGTCATATTGAGAGAAATATGACGGAATTTATTTTCAGAATTCCTTAAGTATTCTTTATCACAGACAGAATGATTGGACATTCATTGGCTGTTATTATTGTCATGGGTTGACAATGCGGTATCTAAATGTTTTAAGACAATGCCTCTTTCGCTAATACCAGACGGACCATTCGAAAATGCGTTTGCATATTGCGCAAATAAATTCGTAGTTTCCAAGCCGTCATTTGTATAACTGTTCAGGCCAGACAAAATAGCCACGTTTAGACGTTTACTTGACCAACCATATGAAGGTAGGAAAGTTGAAAAACTTCCCCTTTTTCGTAACATGTATGTATGAAAATATGAGGTACGATTCGTCCCCAGATTCATTCGTATTTGGACTTTGCCGTTAGAAACTTTAGGAAAAACCATTTAGGGTAACCATTAACAAGACTATATTATCAGACCTCAGATATGTTTGATGTTATTTTCTTCATTCTATTCCTTGCAAGTTTAGAAATTTCCAAATTGGAAAAAAAATATATCCCGTTTAAGACGGTTTATAGATTTTTTCTGACTCGTATATTTTGCGAATTGTCATCCCAATAGTCGAATCGATATTCATTTTCGCGAAATGATCGCAATTATGCGGATATGATCTTCAAATTTAAAGTGTTTAATGCGTACGAAATCCGTTTTATTTTGAAAAATATGTATTTAAGTAAATAAACTTGTGATTTATTGTCATTCATTGGTATTTAGGGATATATTTGTGAGCGGTTATTAATCTTGATTCTGCAAAATAATAGACATTGCCAGCCAGCGGAAGATCTTGTTATGTAATTAAGGCGACCGACATGAAGAACAATCACACAATCTGTCATTCCATTTTGCTACAGAATGTCAAGTTGAACCAACGACGGAATGTAATTATAATGCTCGTAATTAACTTATTTCAAAGTAAATCATGTTTACCGTGAATGAGAGACTTCAGAATATGAAACGCAATGCGTACGAATTGTATTTAACAGCAAAATTGTATTTCAAACACTGTATTGTAATCATTGGGCTAATATCAATTAAGGTTTGTGTAGAGCTCAAACAGTCAGTCGTTCAACTGTTGAATTATATGATTTCAAATAAGGTCATACGCCTTATAAATACAGCAGATACTGTATACAATAGGTTGCATCAGAATTATAATATAGTTGTAACAGAATTACAACAGGTTGTAATAAAATTACATACAAACACATTCATTGTTACGTCCTTACAGCAAATTAGCCAATAGTAATTACAATGAACTTGTTGGTTTCGTAAAAAGCAGCTAAAAAACCATTCGGTTTTTGATATAGCACCATGAAATCATCTAATACCACAAAAGGTCATAAA
Source organism: Lutraria rhynchaena (assembly GCA_008271625.1). Taxonomy (NCBI): domain Eukaryota; kingdom Metazoa; phylum Mollusca; class Bivalvia; order Venerida; family Mactridae; genus Lutraria; species Lutraria rhynchaena. Next base: position 8,086,618 of record VIBL01000001.1, on the reverse strand, counting down.
TTGGTGGCCCAATATGGTACAGTCCAAAAGTTCTATTTATGATGTACAGTGTACATTTATATGTTTTTTGTGCCAATTTTACCGCAGATATTACACCTGTTCTCACTTGAAGGGGCTGAGTGCCAGAAGAGGCTAACTCCATTATAACGAGGAAAGATAGACCCTTATTGCACTCAGCCCCTTTGTTTGTCTTGCGAGTCTGATTCACCCCCATGAGGGGAAAATGGTACTCGGAGGAGCAGTTTTATATTGGATGGTTACGCAACAATATTGGCTAATCCAGTGACCGGACTTTACTTGCACTTTTATGAATGAAGTAAAAAAAACACCAAACTCTAATTAATAGAATACAGCTCAACAACCAAGACAATCATTTTCAGATCAGATCTTCTATATAATGTTTAATGAAACACGAGTTAACGACCAACAATGAACAGGTGCCACCGTATGAACATCGGTCATTCCTAGGCATACATTTATTAGTATAGTAGATCAAATTAACCGCGAGACTGTGTTTAAAGACTTTATTTCCCTTTTTCACTGGGTTTAACGCCGTTTTTCGCCGATTTTTCAGTTATATTCAGCGACCAGTTCACCTAACCAGTTTTCCTGGACTGTATTATAACCAGTTCTAATTTACCCTTTCAGTAGAAGCAAGTAACTTCTCCACATTTGGAGGAAAACTGACTTTCTTCAAATTTTCAAAGGAGGTAATGACCTGCCGCGACCGGGATTCGAACCCGGATCGCTGGGTTACAAGTACACCGCACTAAACACTGAACCACGATCGCGGCTCCCAGACCAAATAAACCTCTAGATAAAGACGAACTGTGCTATAAGACTATATTTTCTCTCATCCTTTATTTGACTGTATATTTGTATAATTCATGATGACATAATGTTTTTCCCGATGTTCACATTACAATAATTTTACTTCCAACTTATCGTCATTATCTCCCCATGAATGATGTTAAGATATAATCTCTGTTCTCTCTGTTCTATTGTTGTGTTACGAACAACATGAATATTGTTCATTTATCTAAATATAACAGCACATATACAATGAGCGTTATATATACTTGACACCGAAACATCGCATTTTTTACCGCCTTAATGTTTCGTAAGGGGCTCAGACAAAGTTAGTGGAAATGTAAAATGCTTCTCTAGTGCACCTATAGTTTATGTATACGTTTATATGAAAGGGGACACAACTTTGTGAACCGAGAATTTTATACCAAAATACTGTTTGTTTGTTTGTTTGTTTAATAGTGTCATCTGGCGTGCATCTAAATAAAGGGAAAAGCAGAAAAGAAAATATAGATCGTGTTAAGGGATAATATATTAATAAGAATGGACGATAACTGATATTAACGATAATATATTATTTACCTATATAAGAAAATGTGAATTATGAAAATAATAATGATCATTTGTTTCATTTAAAATAATTTACTGAATTTATTTCTCAGATTTGTAGAAACTTTTGAACCAGCATTACAAACCTGAAACAAAGAAGCTTTCGGTACCTTTTCTCAGAAAAAAAAAGATTTTTGCAGTACCAAGTCTAAATAAGGCCTAACAAAGGTTTGTTTCCGATTACCCGACCGACCCAATAATTTCCCCGCCGACTCATAAGTTTTTTCGGCGTCAAAATCGTTGAGCAATATTGTAATTTTTACAACTAATTAACCATACAGTGTTGTCTATATATGTACAAAAAAATAAAATAAACAAATCCCTACCCACCTACCCATATTTTCTTTGGGGGGCATGTAACCGGAAACAAACCTTTTTTAGGCCTAAGGTTGATGCCCTCTGTCTGATACAGTGTTTATACGTCTCCTTAATCTGTCTGATAGAAAATCCAAAAGGCATAGGGAACGTATAATATATTGACAATATATTGGGAATACTTACACTGCCAAATAACATCTGGCATCTTTGACAGTAAGAATCCATTCACAGTTAAAGACAGATTATTCTTCCTAAAATCGTCTATATAAGGTACTCCCCGTGCTGGTAGACATCGCTTCTGTGTGACAGTACATACATTTCATATCAACAGTTCACCATTTGAGACCTCATCCACTCACATGTTGTTTTAAGGACTCGTTCTTCTACGAAACATCCTCTTTATGGGGTAATCTGGAGTGTACCGAGGCTTGTTGATCAAGCAATATTTCAAACACAGCTGTCTAACCGCGACCGTGGTCCAGTGGTTAGTGCGCTGGACTTGTAACCCGGAGATCCGGGTTCGAATCCCGGTCGCGCCAGGTCATACCCTTCTATGAAAATTTGACAAAAAATGTCGATTTTCTTCCATATGTGGAGAAGTTGCCGACTCCCTGTGGAAGGGTAAGTTAGTACTGGTTAGTAAACAGTCAAGGAAAACTGGTTAGGTGAACTGGTCGCCGTATATAATTCTTGAAAAAACGGCGTTAAACCCCAGTGACAATAAGTCACATAAAACAGCTGTCTAAATCATTGGCATTACAAGACACTATACATTTCAGTAATACTTCACTTACTTTGATGTCGCTTTGACAATAATACATTCATCAATTTCTCTTTCCTTAAAAGCCCACGTTCTCTCAGGTGTAAAGGAAGGATTGGCGAGATATCTGGTTTGCGTCCCACGCATTGTTATAATAATCTAGGATGGAGAAAGCACAATTTGACCAGAGAACACAAACAACAGACACATTTTGTTAGAGGTTACTAATAGTGCTCTCATTCGTTGTGGTATAAGTACGTATTTTAATTGTTTTTCTCTTAATGACAGTGGGGACCAGAGTTGTAAAGCAATCGCCATGTCACGCCATTCCATAATTTCGTGAGTTAATCGCTGAAAACAAGACAAAGGTATAATTACCGGACTGTGATGTCATTTATGATATGTGAATTAGGTCTCTGGTCAAATATCAATATCATTGCCGCATAGAAAGGTGGCTTAATGACATTGATCGCCGTATGTGGCTGATAATTTCGGGGGGAAACAGTTCATTTATTCTACTACTTTTGTGGCTTACGTATTAATAATGAAATAACAAAACACCATTCACGAGGCCATCGATCTACACTAAAGTATTGCTATCAGTTTAAATAACCACCAATACACCGTATCGTGGCGCTTATTTAAGTCTTTTTGTTCAGCAAAGCCAAATTTTACTCCATAAATGGTAATGCAATCTCACTAACTGGGCAAATAGACTTTATGTATATGCATGTGACCATCTAGGTTCGTGATATGCTACAATATGTGTATTTACTGGGAATCTGTGTTTATAACCTGATTATTTGTATAAATGATATTCACGCTGTGCCATGACAGATAACATTTTCAAAGTCTCAACGGATGTCGATGGCGCCCGAGGTGTCCCGCGTGAGATTCTCGCTGGTTCTCGGTTTACTAATACGCTCGCGTTGGAAATGCATCTAAGGAGTCAATGACTGGTTCCTCAAGTGGACATGGCTAAATCCCACACATGTAAAACACATCAATCAATGGATGTTATTTTCCAACTCGACGTCCGCTTCTAGTTTATGAATCCATTTACTGTCTAATTATCTGTGCGAGGAACGTCGAAGTTAATTTAGACTTAACTGATACAAAAATAGTCCGGTATGTCTCCCCCTGTGTGCGCGAGTGACTTGCGATCTAGTCTGATTCACCATTCAAACTAATTCGTGCTATCACACAGATATGAATGAATAATACAGTTAAAGGTCAAGCATATTTCTGTCATGAATTACCTATTCCAACAATTTAATACCATAATATTTCGAGCGCGGAAATCTTTTGCAATGAAAGGCGGTTTTGCACAAAACAACTACGCTAAAAATTAATTACGGGCAGACCAAGATGCGGGTAATGGCAATGACCTCTATGTGCCTCTTGGTGTGAAATGGTTGGAGAAATGATTGGTACCGGTGTTTGATAAATGCTTCATTCCGTTATAATTACCCTTATTGCTGGATGTATAGATTATAATATATATGTACGTATATATAACGCCTTACACAGAAAAAACATAGAAAATCATAGTATACAGGTTATATTCAATGTTTTAAGTCATCTTTGATATCAATGTAAATAAATATTACTTTATAATTTGCTCTAAAAATAACCATCTCATGGAGTTTAACTTGTCCAAACACAAAAGCCCCCTAAACCGGACACCTCGCTAAACCGGACGTTTCGCCCAGTCCCAAACCCGTCCGGTTTAGCGGGGTTCCACTGTATATGCATGTAAAATACTACAGTAAAATACGGTTACAGTAAACTCGTGTATGGTGAAGAATCGGATATAGTGAATATTAATTTTCTCCACACGCGCCTTTCCATAGTGAAATTATTGTTATAAGAAGTAATTATTCGGGTCCCCAGGAACGCACTATATGATGTATACTTCGTATACTGGGGTTATTTCAATAACAGGAAAATACGGTTGATGTGAACCCGGTTACAGTAAAGCATTGATTTCCACCCAAACTCTATTTTATAATGCATGAAGTGAAATATGGATAATAATATAATGAAGTAATTTTCGGGTCTCCTGGAATTCACTATAACCGTGTTCTACTGTAAAACTTTGATATCATTCACATAGCGTTCTTCAGAATATTTCTCCTATTTCTGCTTATTAATGTCTGCGGATTAGATAAATTTGCTTGCCACTCGGGAGTGAGGGTGCAAGCTACGTGAGTTGTTTCAAGACTTTTCTTTTTCAGAGGGACATTTTGCTTCTAACAGCGTTATCAAACCCTCTGAAAAGAGCTCCAAAATACAAGAAGTAATCGTATACCGTAGACATAAATGTGTAAAGTCGGAAAAAATTGGTTAAGTTTTCTGATGCTGAAACAATGCGAGTAAAATAAGAGAAGTGAATTCAATTTACGTATATATAAGAACAATGACACGTAAGCATCGGTGGATTTAATTCAATCAATCAAACTTGTCTGTATAGAACTATTCACTTTGATGTAAAATGATATTATGTAACGTCTGAACATATGATGCTAGGATAGCGTGTGTGTATTAATATATTATATAAATTATATTTCTCCTTGTCGAGGAATATTGGCTTGCCAGTGGTATAAATATGATACAATAGTACATTAATGAACAAGAGAAAGATTACGGAGACAATTATAGGAGTCGATGTCAATATATTTGCAGTCACGTGGTATTTGTTAGGGGCTGTGTGTGGATTCGATTTCATACCAAATCTAAGGGACGGAACCATTGTAATTAAAAAAGATACGATGTAGAAAAAATAAGTAAAACTGAAGCTGATTATCGGCTTCTCAGACATGTTGTGCTGTAGATTGAAATACTTGCTTAATACGGAAACTCAGCTACAACGTGTTTGTAAATGTTAGTGTGTTTCATGTTGACTTAAATGTACTAATACTGCACGAAACATGGCACGAATTCACTTTTAATACAGTACAGTAAAACCTCGTTATTACGAGAATCGATATCACGAACACACGACTTATCTCGAGGATTTTTTGAAGTCGCGTGAACGTTTGTTCTTAGCTGCGTATAATTTTCAACCAACAAGCAAATACGTCGTTATTACGAGCACCACGTTTATCTCGAGCAGTTAGTCTGATCCGATGACTCTTCGAGATAACGAGGTTTTACTGTATGATACAAGTGATGATATTATTTGTACATTATCTTCTTAAATATTTAGATTCTAGACCTTGGTTCTAAACTTTGAATTCTAGTGAGATTTCACCGATTGACTACGCCTATATACAACAAAATTTAAGACCTACCGTCAAACCTTTGAACAAAGGCCACCTTTGGGAAAGACAAAGTGTGGCCTTCATTGACAGATGGCCTTTATTCGGAGATCGGTTTGTACTTAATAATCAATGCTGGCTTTTCAAAGAATGACCTTTATTCATAAGCGGCCTTTATCCGGAGGTGGTCAGAAAGAGAGGTTAGACTGTATATGTCTGTATCCATTGTACATAGCTTTGTGTATGTCTTTTGTCATGACTTGAAAATAATATACTGAAAATACAACTGTTCATATTTTTTGTCTCAGACGAGAGTTTGTTAACATTCTGTCTCACAAAGGAGATTACGTAATAATAGGAAGCCATTGCACAAAGACATAAAACTGAAATAGCGGCTAATTTCCGGTTAGCCGGAAGTGAACAATATGCAGAATAAACTACCACGTTTATGTAGAGTTGTGGGAAAATGCCATCTATTTCCGAATATATCACGATTTTCCTGCGGAACAATAGCTTTCTGTACTTTCCAGACAGAAGCGGATTACAGTGGATATGTCAGTGAATAAATATCTACCGAAACCACGTGATTTATGAAGTGTTGAGTGCCCGGATGTCTCGTAAGGCGAGAAAGAGATTTACTGCTGCGTCTGTCAGCGATATTTAACTGACATTGCTGGTTTATGAGAAAAGGGTCTGTGGGGGTGAGAAAGGTCAGCGGTCATCGAGGTATAATTAACTCTGTCTGGAGATTTGGAAATGTATAAAAAAAACTGAAAGGTTTAGCGCCATCTGATTGTATTATATTTCAATAAACAATTTGTTAAACGTGAACAATTTCGACGGAATCGTCGTACCAGTCACTTCAAATTAAAAATGAAATACATGACCACTGTTTGCGAATGAAGACCACCCTGTGAATAAAAGCCGTTCTTTGAAAAACCGTCGCGGATTATTTAGAACAAACTGTCCTCCGAATAAAGGCTACATTTTGTCATTCCCAAGGGTGGTCTTTGTTCACAGGTTTCACTATATACAATCATTTTATCAGAAAAAGTTTTCACACATTTTGTCTGGCAAACATGTATCAATCTGTTTCACTGCAGACAAACGACTGGCTTTTGAAATGTATTTGTGTGTAGAATAACGAAAATACAATCAAACCTGTGAACAAAGGCCATCCTTGAGAAAGACAAAATGTGGCCTTTATCATTAGTGACTGGTGACCTTTATTCGGAAGTCAATTTGTTCTAAATAGACAATTGCCGTCTTTCAGAGGGTGACCTTTTTCACAAGGTAGCCTTTATTCGGGGGTGGCCGCAAACACAGGTTAGACTATATGAGCAATAGAAAGTCTGATTTCTGATTGCTCGTTTGATCCAGTTTACTCACTAAATTTACATTTTAATCGTCACAGTGTAATAAAAGACTTAAACATAGCCATTAAATTCTAAGAATGAATAACAAAATCTAGGTGCATCATAGATATGATAGCACGTAGAAGTAGTCAATATTGAAGAGCTTGCAATGCTCCCTAATGTCTTTGTTGTTTTCACTCATGCGAATGATTCGATTTTTCACAAAACCTAATGTCAACCTATCGATGTATAACGTCATTAAGAAGTGGAATTGTGTTCTAAATCCCCAATTAGACATAAATGGCTGCGTAAGTAATTGCTCAATACGTACATTTTATAACCCAGACAAAAACGGAAATTGTCGTAGCGTCCGAATTCATCAGGGAGACGTAGACGCTTATTTCGGAATAAGTAAAAGGCAGAAATCATCCGGACAAAAAGAACGCTTTCCGGCAGTGGACATGAAACCAGAATGGCTTTTTGTGTAGTGTTCCCACGGGATGGTCCTCGGCTCAAGGAAATAAGATCAGGTCTCATAAATTCTAATTTGTAGCAATCCGTCGTCATCAAGTACTGGGAAGTTATCCGTGAAAATAAATCATAGCAAAGTCGAGTGGAAAATTACGAGTTACGAATCACGCAATGGCTTCATTACCGAAGCATGTATTACGAACCTAATGATTTACGGGCAGTAGATGTTTCCCGTAAACGGCGTGATAGAAATAATTGTATGCGCAAATTATTACGATTTTAACAATTACGAAAACCAATGTAAGCAGAATACGGTGTTGCGTTTTAGAAACGCGAAATTTTATGCATGCTTACTAAGAAAGAATGTTTGGCACCATGTGATACCAAAGTGATACCAATGTGATACCAATGTGACGTTCAAAATCGCGTGACCAGGTGATGACGTAGGCAATTGACCATGTTCAGTGTTAATTTTATGGTCACTGATCACAAATGTATGTTACTTAAATTTAATTACCTACACTGTCACTTATTTGTATTTCGTAAACATCAAGAATATTAATTTTGATATTTCCTGTTAAAGTTGATCATAGTCAAATGGTAGCAAGCGTACATAATAATACTATAGGAAATGTTACTGACGAAAAAACTTTTAAAGCCGAACAATGCACTCTTATAAAATGGTGCGATATTCCTTGATATTGCTGAAAATCATTATAAAAAATCAGTAAATGGTAATTGCAAGAGCAAAATAAAGGACTTTTTGAAATTGAGGGTTGATTCCTTATTGACAGCGTTCGTGTATTTGTTTATTATTTTGTTCTTGTAAGTCGATTAAGACAAATCTTTATTGCTACTTTTACGTAATGCACATTCAATTTTTTGGCAATCATCTGTAAATTATACGTCTTAAGTACATCAGCTTCCAGGCATCAGCATCTACATAAAACAAGAATTTACCAATCAGCTGATTCACCATCTTGGTTTAATTTCAATCCTTGTTTATTGGAAACATCCATATATGGTATGTTTTCCCCTCATTGCAGCATGTGCTTCCACGCAATATTCCTTGTTTTGTCTACGTTTACAATACCTCGCACATATGTACGCTGCAGGATTGTAGAATTGCAGATAAATTATTGTAGATAGTGTCACTTATCTAATTGGTTTTGTCTGAAGCAATTCTGCATTCTTTGCCTTGTCTGAGAAACGTACAAGCCGTCAGGGGACAATTCTGGCTTGAATGATAAACGGTGTCCGGCGATAATAAATGTTATTATTTCGAGTGTGTTTTCTTAGATGCTGAAGATCAGACTGTGACACTTAACAGCAACTCGACATCGTGGCTTTGCAAGAGGATCCTTCGTCATAGCGCATTGATTATAAAACGATACAGTCTAACTTGTGTTTGCCGCCACCTCCGATAAAAGGTCACCCTGTGAATAAAGGCCATTCTTTGAAAAAAACCTTCAATGATTATTTAGAACTAACTGACCTCTGAATAGAGACCACCTGTCAATGAAGGTCACATTTTGTCTTACCCAAGGGTGGTCTCTTTTTCAGGTTTGACTGTACATTTATCATTCATGGAATGAAATATCACGTCATTAGCAAAATGATTTGATGTCCATTACGTAATGTAAGTGGTTATGAATATACCAGTAAATGTAATTTTGTTCTCATTTAGTGTATTATCATGATTTATTTCAAAGGATTATCGAACCATTTTATGTAAATAGATACTTGATATAATGCTTTTGTTCTTACAAGAAAATGGGAAAAATCTAGTATCTTCTCTTAATATACAGTGCAACTTCTCCAGAGCGGCCCTCTCTTGAGCAACAACCTCAATTCAACAGCAGCATAATTATTTCCCACTATATAATTGAACTATCAATTTAACCTCTCTAAAGCAACAACCACTCAACAACAACATAATTTTGCTACTCCCAAAGGGTGTTGCTTCGGAGAGGTTGCACTGTATTAAGAGTGGTAAATATAATTGTTACTACAAGGCTTTCGTGCGCAGTATTAAATTGTGACTAGCAAGTTGGTGGATGGGTTCTTTTATCTTAAGCAATATTTATTTCCCGTTCAAACTCACCAGAGATACTAAGGCATGTCGTTTAGAGAGCCGGGGAAAGTTATTCACTGTCTTTTTAACTCAACTCTACATTACCGGAAGACGACTAACATATGTAATCTTCCGGCAATGTAGAGTAATTCACTGTCTCCTTTTTAACTCAACTCTACATTACCAGAAGATGACTAACATATATAGGAGACAGTGAATAACTTTCCTCAGCTCTTTAGAATAACCTCTGAAAACCGGACCCCTTCTGGACTGGGCCGAAATCCGGTTTTCTGAGAATACCGGTTTTCAGAGAACTATTGATAATAGAACAGAAAAAAATGGAACTTGAAAAATTGGTCAGATTTTCCGACAATTCCGGTTCTCAGGGATTTTTGAGGGGTTGTACTGTACTCCCATTACATTAGCCCATACTATAACTTCAAGGCTCCCTTATTAAATAGAACTATATGATTGATATTATTACAGCGATTCTATCGCAAAGTCATTTACCGGTGTTGGGTTCACACGCCTATTAATACATCAAAGATGCCGCTAATTAAAACGGTTAAAGTCACTATCAGTGACGGTAATGAACGGTCAGTATTGGAACAGGTGGTCAGTTTTACACCATTCATCAATACAATTTGATGAAGTGTTATTGTTTAGCCTGGAGATGGTAATCGGGGAGTCTAACAGTCATTTTGAATCAAGGCATATTGAAGATTTATATCAAGCTGAGATTTTCTGATTATTAAGATTAGTAGAAAATTTCATTAAAATTCTATTAACATAATTATTAAGATCACATCTTATAAAATATACTACGATGTACTTGTAATTAATTTTGAAAAAAATCTGGTCACAATTTCTCGTATATTGTTTTAATTGGGAAGCTTGTTGTAATCGAGCAACATTCCAAAAATGTGTAATTTCGTAATACAAGTATTTTAAAAGGCTTTTGCATTGAGCACTTGCTATGTTCTCGTCATTTTTTGTCTTATAACGCGACGTCCAATTTACTATCAACCCGCACTTACCATTTTAGTACCCTATTACAGTAAAACCTTAATATTAAGACCACTTTTGGGACTCGATAATCGGTCGTAATAATGAGGTGGCCCCAATATCAAGCTGAATTATATGGGAGTTATTGAAAGTCGGTCCGGAAATAAGTGTTCGTCATAAGATGGTGGTAGTAATATTGTGGTGATTGACATGTAAGGTTTTACTGTATATTTTGTGTCATACATAATGTAAACCGATAATTTATTTTGTCAATTACTTGAATAGATCATTTGAACCAGGAGATTAATAAAAGTTATTACATTTAGCGTCAGTGCAATTATTACGAACATGTACGTAACTTTAACAATAATGAAAAATTAATAATTAGCCACCTGAGTTTTGTAATGATTTAACACTTTTTAACAAGATTACTCAAGGGTTATCTTTCACACAAAGCGTCGTTAGTCACCACCATGTTTCTAATTAAAGGAATAAATCAGAAATGATAAGAAACTAAATACCGAGTGCCTCCTAACAAACTCCCCTAAATATTATATACACACATTTTTTTCAATTTTTCAAGTTTTTTTTCGAGCGATTTTTTTGGACGTATTGAATATAATGCGACAGATTGTAAAAGTGTGTCATGATTTTTCTTGCTTTCAAAATAGGATGGGCCATTCGGTAAAGGAGGAGCGTTAATTAGGGACCATTCGGTGTATGAAATATGTACAGTAAAGCCCCTGAAAATCGGACTCCCTAAAAAACCGGAATTCTCTGAAAATCGAACAATTTTTCAAGTCCCATTATTTTCTTTTCCCTGATCAATAGTTCTTTGAAAACTGGAATTTTCAGAAAACCGGACTTTTGGATCAGTCCGGAAGGGGTCCGGTTTTCAGGGTTGTACTGTAATATGTTTGTAGTACGATTGGAATGCCGGTGTGTCGCTGACAGTAATCATGAAAATACAGTTATAGATGTTATTTAAGCAAAGAGAGAACCATAATGCTCAAATTGTTCCAGCCGTAAAGAAAATATTAACCAATGAATACTGTCTAAATAAACACACATCATAAAATCCTACGTTAAATACCCATGAAAAGATGTTATAAAAACAAATTTCAAGACGGCCGGTAAATCAATCTTCATTAATTGCTTGTTGGTTTGTTAAGTATATTAATACGCGGTATCAGCATTCTTGTGTGCTGTGACGATATACCCAGGGAACTGCGCACTTCATACATAACACGTGCGGAAATAAAGCGAAAATACACGTGGTGTCTCGTGCATAGCTCCCAACACTCCACGGGCGGCGTTTAAGAAAAAGAATACTACCCGCTGATCTTGGTAGATTGAAGATCCTGGAAATGTGCTGGAACACAATATCTTCTCTCAATCACTGATCAAAGCCAGAAGCTTATATTAAGCAGAAAATTCTTGAACGCAAATTTCTGTTGTCGAACGGAACATCTCAATCGCACATCCGGGGAACTCATTTGTCGGCTGCGTGTTTAACTCATCAGCTTAATTATCGTGCACCACAGCACAGAAATGTCGTCATATGTTTGTCTTTGTAGTCTGAAAATCGAGTCAACTTTGATGTTCCACCGCTCAGCGGTAGACGGGCCAAATGTGATTCCGGAAGAACGACTACGCATGCGCGAAATCGTTTGAAATCGCCTCCAATCACGACATCGAGTATGAGAATAGCAGGTTAAATAACTAATTACGATGTTTGATTACATCTTGATACAATGATGAAAGCTTGTTTGTCATTTCTCTCCGACGCAAACCTAAGTACTCGATTTGTTAGTCACTTAAGTTAACCGGCAGGGAAGCAGCCCTTACCTACCAAGTATCTTTGGTAACAACAGTCACACCCCTCTACTGTAATGTACATTATTTGAACGGTAAACACTCGACATTAAGACAACCTGTGTAACTACATAAATCGGTCACAATAATGTGGTCTTATTATCGGGTTGAAATATAGAGGAAATATTGTAAACCAGTCTGAAAATAAGGGGTCGTAATAATGAGGTGGTCTTATTATCGGGTTGAAATATAGAGGAAATATTGTAAACCAGTCTGAAAATAAGGGGTCGTTATAATGAGGTGGTCTTATTATCGGGTTGAAATATAGAGGAAATATTGTAAACCAGTCTGAAAATAAGGGGTCGTAATAATGAGGTGGTCTTATTATCGGGTTGAAACATAGAGGAAATATTGTAAACCAGTCTGAAAATAAGGGGTCGTTATAATGAGGTGGTCTTATTATCGGGTTGAAATATAGAGGAAATATTGTAAACCAGTCTGAAAATAAGGGGTCGTTATAATGAGGTGGTCTTATTATCGGGTTGAAATATAGAGGAAATATTGTAAACCAGTCTGAAAATAAGGGGTCGTTATAATGATGTGGTCGTAATATTGAGGTGGTCGTATAGCGAGGTTTTACTGTATTTCTGATTACGTACCTGCGAATAAATCAGATAGTAATCTATCATATACAGTACAGTAAAACATTCAAAAGAAATTAAAAGCCTTATGTTCAATGTAATCAGAAAAAATAGTCTTGATACAAATAAATAGTCCTTCTTGGTTAGGTTTATCATTTATTTATGCTATTTCATTTTTTGTTTTCCCAGGCAGTAAGTGTGAGGTTGGGCCCAAAGAAGTACTTTAAACTCCATGCAGCTTTGCTGCGAACCGTTCAAAGGCGGTACCTTCCGGAAGACTGTGTTTTTGCCCTGTATTTTTTCCATGTTTCTATGTAGAGTGCTCCCTCTGAAGAGCAACACTTGTTGGAGTCTAAAAAAGTGTCGTTCTCTTGAGGATGTTGTTGTTCGGAGGGAATTGATACATTCGTGACAGGTGTTTTTTTCTATGTGTATGTGCGTCTTTACTGTCGTTTCTTGGAGAGAATCGGTCTTTGGAGGTGACGTTACGGGAGGGAGCACTGTATTGGATGGGTTTAACGTAGGTAGTAGCCCTATGTAAGGCAGGCTTTTATACACGAGTTTTTAGGAATAGTTTTTATATCTATTTTCAGTATGGAGACTGTAAGGTCTCAGGACAAGAACCCTTGCCCAGAGAGCTGCGCATGTTCCATGTCAAGGTTTAATTGAAAACATAATGTATGACACCATGCCTCCACTTCCGCTGATTCGAATCATTCTGGAGAATTTTGCGGTAACTTGCGGAGAACTGGGTTTGTATTAGTATCTAGGATTACTGGTTAAGTTAAGTGCCCGCCGAAATATAACAGAAATTTTGTTTAAACGAATTAAAAATAAACAAAAAATAAATGTAATATTTATATGCTGCGTATAAGCACTGGGAATATATTTTACAAATGTTTTAAAAACACGTCAATTTAACAACTTGTATTTACTTCTTCATTGCCGTAGGTTCGTTCCCAGTCCGCTCTTTACATGCTTTCTTTAGATGTTCCTCACAGCCGCACGCTTAGACTAAAAGATATTTTGTCTCCAATATTACAAATAATTAGTGCTAAATGATATCTGCACGGTTCTCATGGGATGCATGAAGCTGGCGAATATGTTCATCAGGGACCGTAATTGCCTCATACATAACCGGGTCATAATGAATTACGACCGACAAAAATCTTAATTCTTGTTTACGCCCTTGTCCTAATTTGGTTCGAGCGAATACTCTTGTTCGGAAATTAATATAATTACTGTAGCGTTTGTTTTATATTTTGCTGTGGGCAGTATTCACGTGACATTTTAGCGTTAAAACGGTGTGTTGATTATCAGGTTAAACAATTCTGCAATCTAAAAATAAGCTCCCGGTGTAAAGCACAAATTTGCTGGATCGCTTATGTTCTTGACTCCCATGCAAAACGATGTGTTTAAGTAATGGAACCGTTTGGTTAAGTAATTGTGTGAATTTAGCTGATTAGTAAAACCAAGCATGGTATGGCGTAATATATCCTCCTACTGAAGACATGCATTTAATACAATGAAATTGTGGAATTTCATTACAACGCGAAATTATTTGACAGAGAAAATAAATCCTATTTCATCCGAGAGAGAAAAAAGTCTCATATTACGATTATTTGATTAAACCGAAACGCTCAAATCATTCTGATCGGTCCAACAAAAACCTGCCATCATTGAATTGACATTTCATTTAAAAAAAGAGACCGGAGAAAAAAAAACGGTTTGGTCCTAAATCTATTGGCATTCTGAACCTATAATTCATCATGACGTTCTGTTCAAGACAGTCTGATGAATTGCGGTGCAAGATATTTCCGTCGAAAACATTTTCATATCTCTGACATCAACCATATTTTAGGGGTCTTTTCGGAGTGAGAAAATTGCGATTTTTTCCAACTGGGAAATTTATCTTCGTTCCATCATTCATTTTTGTGATTTTCTCCAGCCAAACAAAAATTTCTAAAATATGTGTATATACATATATGTTACATTCTCTATTGCAATATTATCTTGCCATACAATATTTTTGGAAAACGTTTAGAGCATAGACACTAATTGGGTTAATCCTGCAGGCTGCAATGAATAGTTGGCTACAGTTGTCATACGATCCCACAAATATCAAAGTTCTATGTAGTAAGAGTTTGAAAATTTGTGTACCAATGAACCTTAAATAATGGTATTTTAGGAAATTGTTTGTCATAATGGGAATGACTGAAACACCATTCGAGGGATTGAACTGTTCTTATATAATCAACTGATGTGCGAAGTAATAATACACACGCACACGCGCACACACGCACGTACGACAAAACACTTGCATTTGTTCATACACTAAAAACTTTCACCCCACGGAAAATTTTCTGTGGTACCGTGACAGTTCGGAATTCTGGATTACGCTGTATTTATTCACAAAATGACGGTTTCGTTCAAAATCAATTGCAAGAAATAACAACACCATCTAGCCAGCTTGATCAAACCCAATATCAAACACGTTCCAAAATATTACCCACTTCACGACAGCCAAAACATGATGTCTAACTTTAAGGCATACCCACCAATTAAACACTCTCTACTTTGCTTGCTCAAAACAGCTGCCTCCCACAGCTCCCTCCCAGTTTAAAATGATACCAGTCACCAAGCCCCTAATGACCTTGTTTGAAAATGACACCCGAGCTGATATCCCTTGGCAAATGGCTGCCTACACAGCCCCCTAAATAGTAACTATATATTTATCCGGTTACACCATTGCACTAAAGTGGGATTTGAGTAGGAATTCATATTTCCACCGACATATATATTTGTATTTTTTGTATTTATTAAATTTGTAATTATGAAAACATGTACATGTACATCTTCGACACATGCTGCCTTTACTGCACTGCGAAGTAATGAAATATTATGAAAACACGTCAGCTAAAACACAAAACCACGTCGACCAGCTGTTGTATACGGTAATAATTACACATGGCTGCCATAATTGGATTACCAAGAGCTATTGTGACGCCGCAAGAATCTTGCGCATCTCTGCAAGAATAGCTGATCAGCGCAAGCTACTTTTAATTAATAGGGTTAAATTTAGATGCCTGCATTGCGAACTGTACCCGCATATTGAAACACACACAACCAATTATCTGTTAGGTTACACAATTATCCAATACAGGTTGACATTGATAAATTAGTCTGGGTGTAAGAATGACATTGGGACTAAATATCGCTGAAGGAAAATGTTGTTTTTTTTATCTGTATCGGATAAGTACAATAGCTTGCAACTTCTTTCATTATGCGAGCGTTAAGTACAACAAAAGACATTATAAAATTTCATGTACCTTTGGATAACGTTTGAATAATTCTCAACCACATTAAGACAAGTACAGTGGCACCTCTACTAACGACATCTCTCATGTACAAATCCCCCTCTGATCTACAGTTATTTTTTCCGGTTAGTCGAACACAAATACGGTAAAACCTGTGAACAAAGGCCACCCTTAGATAAGACAAACTGTGGCCTTTATTGACAGATGGCATTTACTTGGAGGTCAGTTTGTTCTAAATAATCAATGATGGTTTTTCAAAGAATGACCTTTATCCTTTATTCACAAGTGGCCTTTATTCAGAAGTGGCCGCAAAGACAGGTTAGACTGTAATTAGAGAGAACAATTGCTAGGTATCCAGACCCTGTGTGTTGTTACCTTTCTGGGGTAGACGTGTTAAGAAATACGAACATTGCTATGATCAAATATGGAAATGTTTTCACCGTCTGTACGATATTTATATTGTTTTGTATGGTGTTGGTACGATCAAATCCATAAAACATGTCAAACTGTCCTAGTGCCCTTGTCTGGTACATTAAAAAGAAGGTTTGATAAACATCCACCAATGTGTTTACTGTATGAATATATTGGCAGTACCATTTTACAAGGAGCACAATGAAAGCAAGATAGTTTTTCTCCTTCTTGTACCATACTTTAACTGTCATATAATGGGCAATACACGGACCTTTTTAATGTATTTATATATTATTTATTTTAATGATTTTATTTTTGTTTTATCCATTTAATTTCTTTTTGAAAATGCTTCTTGTTGTATCATTAGTCTGCAATTTTATATGGTACCATGTTATGATCGTTACATGGTTATATAAATCTATTTTCATACCAGTCTACAGCATTTACTTATTATCGTAATATTACAGCCACATTGCAGGGTTGAAGCCCTTAAACTACTAATTGTATATTTGATCTTTTGTATGTTACACCGCCAACAGACAAATATACTTTAATGCCAGTCAACAGCAGAGAACCATTTACAGTCAAACCTGTGAAGGCCATCCTTGGGAAAGACATAATGTGGCCTTCATTCACTTGATAGCCTCTATTCGGAGGTGACCACAGGCACAGTTTAGACTGTATTTGTAACGAAATGTTGTTACAAAAACAACTCGTAATTGCTTCAATCTGCGCACTTATAACAACCATTTTTAAGCATTTATTGCAATTTATCAAGAAGACATTACACTATAAAGATTTATCTAATAATGTTTATACTTTTCATTTCCTTCTCAGATACCCAGAAGGTAATATTTATTTGGGATGTTAACTACGTTTTGAGTATAAAGTCGGTGCTATAGAACCACATGTCACGGCCTTGAATTAATAGCAAGTGTTATTCAAGAATAGCAAACATATACTGAGCCGATTTTCCGAAAGTTCTCCTTGTACCTTATAGCACTGGAAGAAAATCATTGAATACGCTTTTTTGATTACCAGGTGGACATTATATACAGTCTAACCTGTCTTTGTGTCCACCTCCAAATAAAGGCCACTTGTGAATAAAGGCCATTCTTTGAAAATCATCATTGATTTATTGGAACAAACTGACCTCCGAATAAAGACCATCTGTCAATAAAGGCCACATTTTGTCTTTCCCAAGGGTGGCCTTTGTTCACAGGTTTGACTGTATATTCAATAGAAAATTTCCTCTGAATATTCGATTTCTTTGTATAGATGGATTGTACGAGGCTAGGCGAGTAAGTATTGTCGATTATATGAATTAATTCATTTATTTGGATTATTCCAAGAATCGAGTTTTATGAGGTGGTCGTCCAGAAATTCGAAACGGCGTACATTTAATCCGCTTTCCCTATTTCTTAGGTCGTTTAATTGAGTGAATTTTAGGGTGAATCATGACAAACTGTCATCAATTTTAAATTTTCAGACTTTCCTTTATTTCAAATTCAAAAATTTATGTTATAGTTTTTGCACATCTCTGGATTCTCTCAGGAAGCTTGCTTCATCTATATGTACGCGCTAAAAATTGTTAAATATATTGTTTTACATACATATTTTGGTACAATCATACATTATAAAGTCTTACATAACATGGAACAAATAATTATCTTAAGTTTCTTATTTATTTAAGAACGTCGTGATAAAGTTTATAAACATTTAGTTCCGAAGTTTTAAGTTTCCAAAATTTGACGTCATAATACTTTTGTTATTTGTTGTTGTGTTGTTGGGTTGTTGGTGTTTTTATTGTTGTGATTCATTGCCTAACCTCTATATATCACGCTGACAATGTATGAAAAATAAAAAATCACATGTTCTTTTATAACATAATATTATAAGTCTATATATGATTCGACAAAGCCAAGGATTTTGTAACGAAAATGCACTTGTTCCTTTCGACGTAAGCCATTAATGTGACGCCATCTTCGACATTCTACATAAATGCGACGGACATTTTATGTAGCAACAATAATTTTATTCCTGACATCTGTTTTATCACTCTAAAGCATGTCGACTTCACATTCATTCGGCGTTATGGTAACCACATCTGACTTACATTTAGACCGATACAAAACTGAGAAAATAGTCCACATCCATGGTCCTATAAAGGCGCGTTCAGAGAAGCATTCAAACATATACATAATCAAAAGTTTCAATTTGAATCAATATGAAATAGTTTAGATTGTCTGAAAGCAACATCTCCCGGATGTAAAGATATACAGAGTTCCCACTCTCTTTGGTTTATGCGTAAGACCATTGCAGCCGGCTCCATCATATGTCCGGAAACTGACCAAAGGATTTTTCGTATGTCAATGTAAGACTAATGAATACCATGTGTTTCATGTTTCTCCTATCTATCTACAACATGTCTTTCATCGTTCAAATACATGCCCAGGATTAACATACATATAAAACGGAAACCTCTGCACTCCAAGAAAGATTAACTTAAAACAAGAACCATTAACAACCTACTACACTCATAGTATTATGATTTCATTGTCAAGAGAATGACAGGCAAGATTTGTTACTCGAGGTATTCTACATGGCTGATATAATTCCAGTCAATGTGCTTTCCAGGCAAAATCGTTATAAAGTGATTTCGCGCCTCGTTTCCCAGATTCCTCAAAATGATATAGTTATCTAGAGACGACCGGGTTACGGGTTTTATCATCATCATGATTACGGTACGAGGTTTTATCGTTAACTACAAGAAGAACTGGCGGTTCTGAGTACTGACAATGTTGAGACGATCGAAGTTAGAATGACATTAATAAATACAAGATGGATTGTAAGATGGATGTAGTTCCATTCCTCGTTCTAGACCAATCGTCGGCTTATTTCTACAACCCCGTAACTCAATTTTTGGCAATTTTGAGATTTTGATATTACTTTTTCCGTCTCGATGAGCTCTTTACAATGATCATACTTACCTGTTTGTAGATCTATCCTAAATAGTCTTAATCCCAATTCCACGGACCCGTAACTTGCTTAAAGTTATTGCAGTTCAACACTTCAAATGCGATTTTCTCAAAATGGGAAAAAATGACGCAATGTATAATTTGCATAATCAAAACAATACCCAATTTATCGCTAATAACATTACTATTGAATATTTATACGAAGTACAAAATATCAATATCACCTATTTAAATCTTGTAAGCTTTGGTGTTTGTTTTGTCTAAATTGCATCTAATAATTTAAGGTTTTGTGGCAAAGGGAAGTAATCAAGATCGATAAATTTCATAATATTTTCATTTGTTACTTCCCTTGGTTGAAAACGAAATTTTTATTTCTAACATCAAGTACAAAAGATGCACAACATTTCCATTAGGAACAAATATTAAGAAAAACGTATGAAATCAAAGAAACACAAATGAAAATGTTGTCAAACATTAGACATGTCACTCCCGTTCAATGGAAAGAACGTCTGTTTTATTACTGATCTAAATTGTATGTAAATTAAAAAAAATGTGAATTAAAACTGTACGGTAAATGTATGTAACACACGATAAACATCTGAATTAATCATGTTATTGCACGAATGCTACAGGAAGAGTGTGCGAAAAAGCCGACGCGTTACTACATTTTGCATTTCCGGCGAATTCCGACCAATGCCGTGACTACTCTCTTGAACCAATTTGCACATTTGTCCCAGCTATCACGGAAGTATCCGACCAAGTTTGCCGATGTTCACCGAACCAGACAGACATGTATACGAAAAAAGACATTACAGTAACCTGTATCTCACTAACGTAAAATATCTTATATCAATGCATGAACACGTTGTGTTATGTAAATAACAAGGAGACACTATTTTAATGTAAAGGAATTTAATGAATTTCGGTTCAAATGTAGTGTATGTAAATCATATGTATCACTAAGTAACGTGCCTAGATGAGGCCATCTGGTCAAGTTTGGTCAATTCGGTTATTCAACCTAATAGAATCGTGGTTGTATAAAGTTGGAACGCAGTTTACAGTTCGCAATTTGCAGTTCGCAATTCAATACAAATGCATCCCAGAATGCAGTTCGCTGTTCACTATTTGAATCGCGAACTGCGTTCCAACTTTACACGATGTAGCATCATGCATCTGTCAAATCAGAATTAAATGTGGGTATATGGATTTAGAAATATAAAATTTAACAAATTCATTGTACAGATGTAGATTATTCGTCAGTATTTGTTTACTGGGCTCAACGCCGTTTTATTCAAAAAAACTTTCAGTCATATACGGCGGTTGGTTCAGCTAACCAGATTTCCTGGACTGTATAGAAACCAGTACAAACTTACCATACCACAAGAAGTCGACTACTTCTCCACATATGGAGGAAATGGATTTTTTTGTCAAATTTTCATTCAATGGAATGACCCACTGCGACCACGTACCGAGAAATACTTTATTTTTCCATACAAAGGGAAGTAACCAGTATTCAAATACATACAATACTTATTCATCACTTACCTCCCTTGTATAAATACAAACACGTATTTTTCGAATTACCATCAAATCAATTATTTATTTACATCAAATGTTAAGTATCACCAACGAAGAATAATATTTTGACGATACTTTTTATAATCTATATTTTACAGTAATAATACATCATTGTTAACCATTTGTATCGGCTGACAATAAAGCGATTTAAAGAAATACTTTTTCAACGTTTTTTTTCAAGCCGTTTCTCAAAAATTGTTCAGTTGTGTACGGTAGCATGTGCATCTAACCAGTCTTCCTAGACTGTATACTACCCATTACTAACTTACCCTTCCACAAGGAGCTGGCAACTTCTCCACATATGGAGAAAAAATCAACATTTTGTCAATTTCCTATAGAGGGATATGACCTGTCGAGACCGGGATTTGAACCCCGATCGCCGGGTTACAGATCCAGCGCACTAACCACTGGACAACGGTCGAGCCCCTTAAAGCGATTTAAAGAAATAATAACATTGATACAAACTGTAAATAAAACAAAACCAATCACAAAGGGTTATTCACAAGGCATACAGTCAAACCGCGGAACAAAGGCCACCCTTGGGAAAAACAAAACGTGGCTTTTATTAACAGATGACCTTAATTTGGAGGTGAGTTTGTTCTAAATAATTAGTGACAGTGTTTCAAAGAATGACCTGTATTCACAGGGTGGTCTTTATTCGGAGGCGTCCGCAAACACAGGTTTTACTGTACTCTGGGTGTAAAGGAAACATGTAACATACATTAATAATCGTTGTTTTTTGTGGGTAAGTTGGTCGTGGTATTTTCCCTATAGTTTCAACATAAATACAGACGTAATCGATTAATATTATCATACACACATACATCATGAACTTAACTATCATCTTACGAAACATACTTTCCGTCATGTAATACTGTAAACGCGGCTCTTTATTTCATATTGTCTGTATTTAACTTTAGAGATCCCAGCCTTACATACAAACACAATCAATTAGTATTACCATATGCTAATATATCACTTATATTTTATGAACTAAACTATTATTTCTACAAATAGATATCTGCTTCTTTATCGAGGGTGAATCTGAACATTGCGGCGGTACCTCTCTTATCTAGGAAATTTGAAAATTGCCGAGGTCACATGACACAGTTGCTATTTATAGATTGCGCAATTTTGTGCAGTAACGCACGTTATTATGGTTTTAATATAATGTTGGACTACATAAAATAACGAATGGATTATCTCTGCATATTAAAGTATGAGGTTTCGGCATTTCTGTGTCTTATCTTTGTAAAACGCATACAATAAAACCTCTATTAGTGACCACCACAATATTACGACCACTTTGTTATAACGACCATTTAATTCTATAATATAAACCAGTTCAACCTGATAATGAGACCACCTCATTATTACGACCACCTTATTGTAACTTATTAACGACCGATCTTTCGTGGTGGTCTCATTATCTGGGTATTCTACAAGTATGAATGATATTGAAGCATTTTAATGCCATCCCGAGTTCATTTTAAGACCCTTCTGATCCCTTGTCTTTAAACAACATAACTTTTCTAGAACCTTCCGTCACAAGCACTTTCTTCTCGGTGACGTCATAAACAATTCCCATAGGGTTCTGAAGTTGTTCTCTGTGTGTTAAAACCACTCCTAATCTTTGACCCGCACGAGAAACTTTATGCACGTTGCTTGATTCACATCCTACTATAAAAATATTTCCAGCTTCGTCCAATGTAATCGCTTTAGGAATTCTCAAGTGCGTGCAAGTGTATGTAAATAATTCTTGAATACTTATCATCGTAGCGTCTTTCAAATTAAAGCAGACGACAGCGTCTTTGACGCCGTCTGATACGTACAAACGTTCACCTTTCTTATCTACCGCGATATAGTCAGCGAATCCAAAGAGTTCCCTCCCTTGTTCATCGTCTTTAAACACGTTCTGAACGGAGCCGTAATAATCCAAAATCTCAATTTGCCACGCGTGTTTTTCGAGTCTCAAGCTCACAGCTAAACCATTTACAAAACTTCCAACACCGTAACACATTCCTTCCGTGGAAATCTCTTTGAGTAATTCTATTTTGTTGTCAGTTAATTTTAAATGCTGTATTCTTTGTTCGAACGGAAGCGTCACAAAAACTTCTGTATCGTTCACTGCAGACGTACACACTTCATAAGGCGGACTTGATGTTTCCACGAAGTCCAACATCTTTAGACATTTCCAATCGTAATACTTCACATAACGTCCGAGGTAATCCGCAACAACTATCTTTCCGCCTTTTATGCTCGTGATTCCGCTAAAACTGCACCTGTCGTCTACTTTTATGTGAACGTCGACATCCAGAAATGGCGTCAGATGTGACACGTGTTTATGTGAATGATGTAAGCGATGTTCATTCTTAGATTGTTTTCCGCCCATATTTTGAAATGTATTAGCAACAAAATCAAAGAATACCGCTGAATGGGATTCAACTTTTTACGCTATAACGCGTGTTTCAGAAGTATATTCTCAAAATCTGTATGTTGTTCAACTTTGTGTCCATTCTATTCATTCGCAAATAATTGAATCACTAAAATGTTACCGTCAGCGAATTTCATGATTTCACAGATCTTACGAGACCGCTCGATTCCACTGAAATACAAATTTACATATTATATATCCATTTTAAGACGCTCAAAGCGTATTATTGAAATCGTGGGATTCTCCCTTGCTTTCACTTGAAAAAGAAACCAAATGTAATTCTAATTTAAAAAGATGTCTCGCAAACTAAATGAGTAAAATCCACGTGCAACTGAATGTGATTAAATTTTATTTACAAGCTAAAAGCGTCCAACAGATCGTGACAAGCTGTTGATATCCGGCGTTAAAACAATTCCAGAGAATATCTCCGACTGCCTTGCACATAAACAGGCGTCTATCTGATCACGATTTAATCTTTTTATTATTATGCATAAAAAACAAAAAAGCGTTTATAAGATGCTGATCAGCTGTCGGAACTATGACGTCACACACAGCACGTTTTCTTCTTACTGCAAATGGCGTTTTCTTTCAACCGTGCCCTGTGGTCGTCTTCTCTGACAAGCGTTCGGAAGATTTTGATAAGATAAATTAAACGAAGTACCGCACACTTTCGATCTAATCTTTTTTTACATGTACATCCGGTTTACAAGCTGAAAAAAATCACAAATGTCCGGAAGATTGTATTATTGACTCACTCGTGATAGCTACCCTCTTGCCTTTGAAATCCGTGAACAATCCAAATTTTTTTGACATTCTGTAACTTCAAGTTGTAATTGCATTTTACTTCAGTCTAGCGGTTTCTTACAAATCAGCGATCACCACACTAGTTCCTGTGCATGTCAGTTCACAACACAAAACAACAGTGGCTTAAAAATCATAACAAAATCCATTAAAAATATTTCTACCCAGTGTATTTCGATGAATGTATAGTTTAAATATAGTTTTATTGTTGTCCTCTGTACATAAACACTTTACAAAGGTAAACTCGATCCGAACTGTGTTTTCTTTTAAACACGGTTCATTAAATATTTTCCATTCTAGTAATTCCTAATACAAATATCCTATGCTAGCCTACGTCAAGTATTGTTCAGTTACCAACATATTGACGTAAATGATTTTCGTAACTACACAGATTTAGCGATGTTGAATGTATTTATCTGTATTTTAAGACTTATTTTCGCATATTTATCAAATCCACGTCTTGCACTCGATCAGCCGCTTACAGCATGGACAAAAACATAAGAAGTCCTGGCTATGCGCTTTGCGTGCTACACTTTAAAACCATAGCGACAAGAGTGCTGTATAGAATAAGTAAAATGTAAAAAAACAGTATTGTTTATTCACAATAACATGCAATGTCTGCCCTGTAAAACAGCCAAATATCGACCTTCTGTTTTATTCTCTTTTCCCCCAAACATACAATCGCTCATGCATAAGTCATGCGTAGATGATATTTTACGATTAAATAATATTTTGTATATGTCAAAAGTATTGTAGTAAGAACTTCAAACCATTGATATTATATCGTACGATTTTATATCTTAGATAAAAAAGACTGTAATAATTTATTTATAGGTAAATATACAAAAGGTTGTAATTATGTTGTCACAAAGTATTTCGTGTCATCATAACCCTTTACTGACAACTTATCCGATTAAAACAAATTTCATGTTTTGTTTGATATTCAACATAGAAAGTCAATTTAAGAATTTTACAAATACAGTATAACCCCTGAAACCGGACCCCATTCGAATTGGACCGAATTCCGGTTTTCAGAGAGCTATTTATTATTGAAAAGAAAAATGAGACATGAAAAATCGTCCGAATTTCAGTGAATTCCGTTTTATATGGGAATTCGGTTCTCAGGGAGTCCGTTTTTCAGGGGTTATACTGTATAAAGTGTTTTTCTCCCATCTTATCGCATTGTATGGTGATATCCATATACAGTAAAACCTCAATAGTAAGACCACCTTTGGGAATGAAAAAATGGTCCTAATATTGTGGTGGTCTCATTATCAAGTTGAAGTAGAGAGAAAATATTAAAAAGCTGTCTGAAAGCAGGTGGTCGTTATAATGAAGTATGTCGATTGCGCGTAGACATATTTTCTCAAAAAAATTTTTTTTTTGGTTTGTTTGTTATTAGAATATATGTACTCAAAGATGAAGAACGTTTACTGTTATAGAGGTTCGAGCAGAGGTTTAAAAATAATCATTTGGCAATATAGCAGTAAAAATTGGGGCCTCCGTGATCGAGTGGTTATGGTCTCTGACATGTAATCACTAGCCTCACGCCCCTGTGAGTTCGAACCCCACCCGTGAATGAATAAATTTCACACGTGAAGAAGCTGTTCAGTCAGCTTACGGAAGGTCGGTGGTATCCAGGCGTAAGTCTGGGTTCTTCCTTCACTGTCAAAGCTGGAAAGTCGCCAAATGACCCTGACTGTTAGTGCGACTTTCAACTCCAATGAAAAAAACTACAGAAATAGATTTACTTTTGGATTTTCATTAATCAGCTTATCAGGAAATTTGTCCTCTGTGTCAATATTCTACTACATGTATACAAAAAAATTAAAATAACTTTTTTCAAGTTAATTATGAACAAACCGCCGTGATTAAAATGACACTCAATACGCTGGTATCTAACGCTGTTATCATTTTTTCGGCAGAAATTTGATATTTTTGTCACAAGTTGATTTTACAATAATAGAAAAGTGGTATTGACCTATAGATACAGTCGAAGATCGCTTTGTTGAAATGTTGAAAATTTTGGAAGAATTATTCCCCCAACAAAAACGCGACTTCAAAATTTAGACACGAAATATAATTTTGAAACCAGTTTATTGAAATAATTTAAGTTAGTATAATTATGCTGTACAAGGACATGACTACAGATTTTGCATTCGCCCAACGCTCATAAATCATGGACACTAATACGACTTTAATACAAAATGATATTTTAACCATAATCAACAAACTTGATTAACCGACTACCCGACGTGATTTTTAGTCTTGAATTTAATTTTACGTTAGCTTACACAGTTGGTTGGTCGCTGTGAAGATATAATTCATTCTCCTGTTTTGGTCAATACATTAAGTGGACAATTTATCTTTTTGAAGCCACAATGTATAAAACACGATGGAATGTGAGTAAAGAAGTTCAATATCGATTCCTAAAAGATTTGAATTTGGTCTGTGATGTAATTAACCTTTACAAATGTTGCCAAATTTTTCTGGTGTTATGGTTTCAAAAACTTAATAAAGTCGAAAGACGTATTTTCTCACAAATGCTTTTTGATTTTTTTTTGTAATGAGAATACAAGAAGATGAAAAAAAAGTTTACAATTATAGATACTTACAGGAATAGAGGTGTAAAAAATAATCGTGAGGTTGAATAATAATATTTAATAATTTTAATATTCAATATACATATATATCTGAACACCCTTGTTAATGGCATGTGTATATAGTCCATTAATGTATATATTCCATTAATGTATATATTCCATTAATGTATATATTCCATTAACAAGGGTGTGGAAATCACAATTGATAACATTTAAACTTGTTGTTAGATATGTATTATATTTCGGAGTGTTAACATCCCGTCATACATCTCATTTGTTCAGTGTTTTTGTAGAACAACTTTTGACTTAGAATTACAATTCGTGTCAATGTAGTTCTACTCGGATATCTTTGGTTACCGCCACACTGTCTTAAAAGATTCCTTTATTCTTTTCCGAAAGTGAAATCGTAGTTGTTGTAATAATGGGGTGGTCTCATTATCAAGCTGAATTATACGGGAGTTATTGACAGCCTGTCTGAAAATAAGTGGTCGTTATAATAAGGTGGTCGTAATATTGAAGTGGCCGCTAAGCGAGGTATTACTGCTCTCTCCATAAGCGCTTATGTCTGTTTTGCAAAAAAAACAATATTTATATGACAAAACATGCGTTTCTCAACTTATACAGTACCCTCGTAAGTAAATTATCAAGGGAGAGCACTCGTAAAAACTTTAATTCAAATTTTGTAAAGGTTGTCTCCCTTTAAAATCTGTATAACGTCATCAGTAGTTCAGGGAATCTTTTAACAAGATAAAATAATAAAAATGTCCTTCAAACAACACCCAGGACAGCTTGGAAATTATGATTAACCTGGGTAGATCAACTGAATAATTTTCAAATGACTTGAATTTATACGAAAAGTATGAGGACAAGTATTTTATAATGCATCCGTACAATACGAACTCAACCATCTACGTCTGATTGAACTGGCTTGGCGTACGCCCCATTTTGTTACGATTCTATCAATAAGATGTACAGTGAAACCTCACACAGCCATCCCCTCAATATTAAGACCACCTCATTTTAACGAATAACTATTTTCGAAACCGGCTTTCATTATTTCGTCGAAATATCAATAATTCAACATGATGATGAGACCACTTCAATACAAAGACCGTAATTTGGGTCCAAAATATGGTCCTAATATCCAGATTTACTGTACATACATCAAAGAACGAGGTTGCTATTAGTGATACACAGTCAAACCTATGTTGCGGCCACTTCCGAATAAAGACCGCCCTATGAATAAAGGCCATTCTTTAAAACAGAGTCACTGATTATCTAGAACAAACTGACCTCCGACTGAAGGCCATCTGTCAATAAAGGCCACATTTTGTCTTTTCCAAGGGTGGCCTTTGTTCACAGGTTTGATTGCATTTTTATTTGGGGGGGGGCACCGTGATTGGATTGGTATGGTTTCTGACTTGAATCACTAGCCCTCAATGATATGAGTTCAAGTTCCACCGATAAAGCTGGAAAGTCGCCGAATGATCCGGACTGTTGGTGTGACGTTAAACCCCAATTAAAAAAGTGATGTTTTCTAGTTTTGTTGTTGTTGTTGTTTTGCTTTGATAAAAGTAAGTTTTTTTTCTATCAAATGACCTTACTCTTGTCTTCCATTAGGTCGTACAGTTAAATACCACAATCGGGTTTAGTTGCCTTTTTCCGTATTTGTGTATGCTATCAATGGTGTGAAACTATAGACACCAAGACGTACTTAGCTAACTTCTTCAGACGATGTAGACCAGGACGAGGGCTCTCAATAACGACATTTACCAGCGGACGACATACATAGGTTGTGAGAATGTCGCGTTATTTTATCAGACATTCAAAAATATTCAATTAAGATCTTGTTGCGTATTTGTTTTAAAAAGACAGCTGTCTGTCAAATTAAACTCTTTCATCTAAAGTCCCGGATGTGCATTTAACGATCTGACTGGCTTGTCTAAACATTTCGGCATTTTTTAAAAAAAGAAAAAACGGTTATTTTGGAGACGTTGCTACGATTCCTGGATTGTCATACAATGTATTCTTTTTTAGATTATTCGCAAATTAACCATATTTGGTTCAGTTTTTGTGTAAAAGTGGAACAACTTTTCAGGTCAATATTTATGATTATCTAACAATACATTCACTTTACTGTGTTTTCAAAGTGCGCGCTTAGTTATATACTTCGGCACTTAACTTATACAAAGTAGCTAAACAAACATGCGTGTACGGTAAAACCCCTGAAAACCAGACTCCCTGAAAACCGGAATTCTCTGAAAATCGGACGATTTCTCAAGTCCCATTTTTTGTCTTCAATCATCAATAGTTCTCGAAAAACCGGAATTCTCAGAAAAAAGACTTTTGTATCAGTCCGGAAAGGGTCCGGTTATCAGGGGTTATACTGTATCATGTTTTAAGTGATATGTGCGTTAAATCTTGGAAATGAGTGGTGCGTTGAAATTTGTTTAGTTTAAATATTTGACCTTCGAGAATTTCTTGTTTTCAGTACTTCATATGACCATACAAATACTGATGTATTACAAAGTATATTATTCACACGACGCAACTTGATATGTGTTATTTACGTCACAAAACGTACAAAAAAACTTGAATGAAACGAATGAATGCCATCCAAATATTTGTGTATAAAAGCGATACGTGCCTAACCCTCTATCCTAGTAGGAAGTTTTTTTATTAATTTGATAAAATTTCACTTAAGAATGCAGCCTGCATTTCAATAAGAACAATATCACAGTCGGACCTTGGTTCTTTCTTTTGAAAATACTTAACCGCGACGCTAGGTGGCGCTTTGTGCTGATAACAGCCAAAGTAAAGCCTGTTCAATATTTGATTTTAGGAAGTCAATATTAGAGATATCTACATGAAATTAATATATTAAGCGAAAGTAAATAAAATGATGGAAAGAAATATTAGTTAATTTTTACTCTTTGGGTTGGATTACATAGATAAATGTATATAACGATCCCACGTATTATTTGATCTGTCACGTGGGTTTCTCGCGACAGGGTGCAGATAGTTGCTTGCACAATGATAACAATATATCGCGTACTTATTCATAAGTATTAGTTGGGCTGTGGTTTTCTTTTAATGTTAAATTTCTCGGTGACAAGGACTTTGTGTCGGGATTTCGCTGAGTGACAAATTAAGATCAATATTTCGTATTTAACTGCATGTTATGGGTTGTAACGAAGATAAGATATTTAATACTGAAGTCGAAAAAGCACGATGTTTGATTTCGTTTGAACAATAGCCGAGTTTTATCTTTATTTGACGTACTAGCTGATAAAACTCGTTTGAATTATTTTCATCAATGTAATATAGCCAAGGATTGTTTCTTTCATTGAAGATGAAGAGGGCAACTTGACTTTAATCTATACTTACCAAGAAAAACATCATGTGGAACAATTTCGCTTATCAGATTAGCGCTTTACGCTATATAGAATATAGAAGAAGTAAGGAAAGGAATTAATATAAGTGTCGCTATGACCTTGTTTTCCAATCCGAAGCATAATTATGTATATATTAACACAATTCTGTATACGATCTTTTTTGCTCATTGCTAGAAATAATCGTTAAGTGCGTGTATCCAAGCTGTGTAACTCATGCAAGCAAATAATGATAGTAAATAGGAGTTATCGCCCGCATCAGTATTGTGTGGTTTACTTTAAAGAGAAGAAAGGAGAAACTTGAAGAATATCCCAGATTATGACAATCTAACGTCTTTCTAGATAAAATATAAATCCGTATTTATGAGTTACGCTGGAACGTTGTACGCGATCCCGATACGCGAGCCGCAATCCAACTTCGCTCAACTGTTTCTCAGACTGTATGAAGATCGAACCCGAATCCTGAAAAAAGTTTGATTTGTTTTCAGAAGTCTGGAGTTTTTTCGCTCCGTGGTTAAGCGTCAAATCAACAATCAGGGTCATTTGGGGACATTTCCAGCCATTACGATGGAGGAAGGCCCCAGACGTACACCTAGCTATAGATAGATCACCGACTGCCTGTAAGCTAGCTGGATAGCTTCCAGACAAATTTGAACTCCCAGCGGTTAGGGGTTAGTGATTACTAATCACTGAAATCCGAAATATGCCAGTCTAGCCATTCTTACCTTGTCGTAGGGTTCGAACAGATGACTCGACGAAGCAGTTAGGAATTCGTCTGATGGTGTGACCATTTTTAATAATGATGACACAGCTGTGCTGTGCTGTGCTGTGCTGTGCTGTGCTGTGCTGTGCTGTGCTGTGCTGTGCTGTGCTGTGCTGTGCTGTGCTGTGCTGTGCTGTGCTGTGCTGTGCTGTGCTGTGCCGAGCTGTGCTGTGCTGTGCTGTGCTGTTACAAAAACTGTAGTAAAGTAAAAAGTGGAGAGCATGTTCGTAATGATTAATACTATGGATATTAACAAAGTCAGTTATCTGTTATTGTGGTTAATGCTGAAACTGATATACGGTTATATAAAACCACACGTGAGTGTAGACTCATTTTTAATTTGTCTCAGTGCCCCCCCCCCCTCCCCGTGTCAGTACTTGAAGTAGGATTATATTATCAATAGATTACCAGCCTTTGAAATAACGCAAGAATGCGAGCCTGTCTAACAAAATAACGCCTTATTTACACAATATAGCATGTACTTGTCAAATTGGCTCCCAGAGTCAAATAAAACACTTCAGACATCCTATTCATTACAAGCCAGTTGGTCCTTTATTTCAAATAACTCCGACTTTATAACAACTTGAGTACCTACTTCAGTTAAAAGAATTCGTTGTGTTTCTTCTCTCTAAGAGCGATATTGTTTTTGTACGTTTAATATATCTTTATTAAGTATTGTCACAGACTAGGGGACATAATTTCTATTTAACATCGACTTAACTTTCTAATGTTGTCCTTTGAGTAGAAGTGTGGTTTTGTTTATAACATGAAAAACGGACACAATGCACGGAAGTCGTAAATTATTGTAAAATGTAATAATAACCGTGACTTTCAAATTTAGAATTTACAAAAATGCTTGAACTTTGTAGGATATTGTTTTTCTATAGTACGATGCAAATGTTGTTTTTTTTTTTGTTGTACAGCAAAAAAAAACTCAAATAACGACCACCCTAATATTACGACGACCTTCTTATAACGATTACCTTTTTTCTGACCGACTCCTAATAACTCGATAATGAGACCATCTCATTATTACGACCGATTTTTCGGGTCCTGAAAGAGGTCCCACTATCGAGGTTTTACTGTATTTTTGCTTTGGTAATGAAATACAAGCAGGTTCCTAACTTTATTTGTACCTCATACTGTTTGTCGTAGGTTACAGGTATACTAACGCAATGTTCATGGCAGTACAGAGTTACGGCCCTTGGCTATCTTTAGATAGGTGTCTGCTAAAGAAATATAAAGTCTTGGAAAGAATAGTTTATGCAATAAACTCTCTTGAGCAAAAACCTCCTTTCAACAACAGCATGATTCCCACTGTACGATTTAACTACTAATTCAACCTCTCTAGAGCAACAACCTCTCAACGACAACAGCATATTTTTGCGTCTCCCAAAAGTGTGTTGTTTTGGAGAGGTTGCACTGTAAATATAGTATTTAGTTAAAATAACATTAGATAAGTAAAGCCATTCACGGGTACAAATGATACAGGTCATCAAACGGTCGAACTACATGTCAAGGGTGTAGAAATGAGCCGGAAGCCGGAAAAATCAACCGGCTATTTGAGCATTCTCGACGGCTACTTTTTCCCCAGAGGGGGTGTTGCCCCTTTGCCTCCTTTCAAGGGGAACCCTAATACCCCCCCCCTTCTACTTTTAGTAGCTTACCGGCTATATGACAACATTTCTACAACCCTGCAATCATTGTCATTTTATACTAAAGATGTAAGAAAAATCATTGTGTGATCTATTTGTTATTCTATGCGCTATGAAGGAGTGTTACCATAAGGCATCACTATCTTAATAAACACTAAAATTCATATGAAAGTTTATATACAGTAGAACCTTTCTAATCCGACAAAAATGTTAGGATTTGAGAAGTTTTCGAAATACAAAGTTTCCAGATTATAAAGTTTCTTAGCATTGAATACGTAATAAAAAAGTCGGGATCAGCTGATGTGTACGGTTTAGAAAGAATTCCGGATTGGAAAGGTTCGGATTAGAGAGGTTCGACTGTACTTAGGACAAAGTTGGTAGATAAAATCCTCTTAGTATCCTGTTACCCACAACATCAAAGTACTTGAAGTGGTGTCTGTATTTGTACGTTATTTCATCTTGATGTCTCCAGTGGGTGGGGTGGTGCAAATATATCATATCTGTCTTACATCCATATTGAGATAAAGCACGTAGTCTGCCACATAAGAGAAATGCAAGATTACAGAATATTTATTTCACATCATTTTTATTCCTCTTACATATGTTTTATGATGATGATTATCCTATTCTTCATCGTTGCACAATATTAGTATATTACAGCGTGATGCATCTGAATGAGGCTATGCCAATCACGCCGAAAAAAATGTTGGTTTTACGTTTGTCTTTCTCTTCTTTCTCACTCTTTCGTGTGAATGAGAAGTTTGTCTCAGATTCGGCTTTGCTTCTAGTACCATTGCTTGCTTTGTAGAAGAGCCTTATAGTAGAACTTATTTCACTATCTCTCTCTCAATGTTGTCCAATGTGACGTGAAATGATAAAAGATGTCACTTTGAGCGGTGTTTAAAGTGACGTATTACGGGAATTTAGCTCATCCGGGGTTAGTATTTTCAGCTAAACTGGTTTCCGTTGACTCTGTACTGAGACAAAAGTTTTGGCCTGAAAGCTGAATTCTGCCCGCGTGATTTCACGGGACTTGAGTTCGGGACACATCGTACTTTTTGTTTTGTGCATATTTCGCACGGGATGTCAAAAATGAATTCAAACAGGAGAATTGAATAATTACTTTCGCATTACTGTTGTGCAAACGCTCATTTAAGCATTTATGTAACAATCTTGGCCTACTTAGAAGTATTTCAAAACGGAACAATGACTGAAAAAAAACACCCACTTATTTGAAAAATCTTCTTAAAAATCGAATGCTCAAGGTTAATATGGTGGAAATACATGTATATTCTTTCTTTTTATTGATTTGCGACAACGCTTGTAAATAATACGACGCGCTATTCGGACAACACCGTTTTGTAAATAAAACGACTTGCTGTTCTTACGACACTTCTGTGTAAATAATACACGAGAAGAAAAGCTAGTGAGGAATAAATGTGTTTAGAGGCATGCTGAGATTCTTACCTTTTATACCATATACGTAAAATTTCTATGAGTACGAGGGATGATAAAAAAATGACCAGGACTACTGTTACTACATAAGCATGTTTTTCGTAAAACCGACAGAATTTGCATCAATATACGCCTAATGGTATAAACTAGTGAAATTTAAGTAACAAAAATTAAGTTAAAGTGACATTTGATATACTGACCCATAATATGAAAAGGAAACAGAAGAAAAAGCAAAGCGGCAAATATTTTGCAAAAAATGATACCAATAAGATTAAGTAATGTATACAATTTATGCAATTTTAAAAAAAGTTTTTTTGGGGATTTCGATATTTAAGATTCATTCTTTTTCGTTGAAACAGTAAGAGTGCCCATTGATTACATAAAAGTCATCTCTTTGTTTCTGCAAAGAACACCCTCCTCGTCACTTTTTACATCCATTACCTTTTTCTTAAAACAAAGGATGCAATTTTGTATCTAAGGCATTTAAGCTTTGGTAACATCTCCGCATACATTTGACCAAGGTCCTTTACTATGCAAGAAAAGAGTCGGTCTTTGATTTAACAGTAGGCCTGTACGGAAATCCCCGATGCATCACGAATGAACAACAGTCATTGACATAGCTCAAACGAATTGACAAATCAGAGCGCCGGAAAATTTAGGACGTACCTGTTCCTTTGGAGCATTGCAACACGGAACGGGAACCAGTTTAAATCTTCAGCAAGCTTAGTCGTTGCGTGTATAGACTTCCGGTCTCCTCATAACGATTGGTTGACAAATTATTTTGCCAAATACTAGTATGACTTTTGTAAGAGAATGATGTTTTCACCTAAATTACGACTGATTACTGGAAGCAAGGTCCTTCATTTGACTGAGATGTCGGAAAACAACGGCTTAATTAATATTTGCACGGCATCCAGACACATTTCTTACAATAGTACTTGAGCAGAGCATAAAGGTAAGCTTATGAAAAAAAAGTATAAACGATTTTCATCACTATGTTACATTTTGTTTGAATCTTAACCCTTTGCCTCATAATACCGCATTTCCCGCATCTTGAGTAGATGACTTTTGAAACCATTGTGGCAAAAGTAGCCGTTGGGAGTAACTAGTAATGGCTTTCTTTGACACAACGTTTTACAAACTGTCCGGGAGAAATTACCCAATTTTATTAAATAAATTGATGTTTTGTATACTTGCTTTGGGTTTGGAAGAGTCCAAAATATGCTTATGAGGTAAATGGTTAATTCTAAAAGGAAATTATAAGTTCAACAAGATGGTATTTGGATGGCATAACACCAAAATTCTGTATCCAAGGTGACGAAATCAAATCCTATTTTTGTCAGGATTTTTCAATGTCTTTGTCTAATCTTGCACTGGTTCTTGTTGACTCTGATTGTACTTTGGTGCACTGCAACATGGAACGTTGTCAGAGATGCAATAGAGGGATAACGAACGACAACTCTGGGTAATGATTGGTCTTCATCATCCCCAATTTCGCCATACGTACTGAAAGGCTATGAGTTCTAGTATCAATGAGTTCACTACGTGATAATTATTTCTTAAACACAATATAATCTAGTTTGCCCTCATGATTTATCTAAGCAATTCAGGTTGCTATTTGCTTGAAACAGTTGTTTGCTGGTAGCTACATAATCATCGCTTTCGTGGATATATCAATTGAGGTTTTTTATTCTTTTCTCATGAAATACGTATTTGCTGTTCATAATTAACATCATTGAATAATTCTCTTGATTCAATTGAATACGTTAATTAACGGAAAATGTACTGGGAATATTTTATACCGTAGTAATCCTAAAAGAGTCACACAACAAGACCATCATGCGGGTATATGATTCGTGAGGCAGTAAATATTAAACCAATCAACCTTTGTTTTGAGGGCGTTAGGAAAAAATACAAGTAGATAGATGAGTCAGACCAAAATTACACCACAGAAATGTAAAAATACAATCTCAGCACATATTGTATAAATATATATATCTGACAAATAACCTTGAAAGGGAGACGTACTGGTTTTAAGAGCAAGATGCCGGACTCCTGGGCGTCGTTTCATTGACATAACTTAGATGAGCTGGCACTTTTTAAGACTTAAAGCCAAGTCACTCCTTTTTTGCTAAGAATAACTGTTATTTGCTAGTATTTATGCGTACATACCTAAGGCATAAGCTAAGTTATTTCGATGAAACAAAACCCCGATCTAGAAGTCACGTGTAAATTCTTTATAGTGCGTATGTTGATCATTAACACCGTATAGGGTGAAAGTGCAGTTTACTGCACGTTGATGCGGTGAACTTGTACAAGGTTAGACTGCACTAAATCTAGACTAGATAAGGCTGCGGGTTAGATTCACATTCTGAGATATATCCCTGGTATTACATGTTTGTCTTCCTCGTGGTAAGCTTTACACAGAATTATTTCAGGATTTTCAACGTGAGTTTTTATATTAAAATGTATTTGTAACTTACATTCCAACATGAAACGAATTCTCAGTTCTTTCAAGGAGATATAAATGTGATGATAACTACCTCGGGAACAAATTTGCAGAATTCCAGTTTCTAATGCGCCAATTGTTTCTGTTTTTGTACGAACTCATGAATGAAATATCATAACTTAAGACTTAACTGATCATGAATGATATTAAACGCATGATATGACTTTGAAAGTTTTATTTGGCTAGAAAAAAAATAATCATGTTCACAATTGTTCAACCAAAAGAAATGGGTATGTAGATCGCAAATTTTTTGGGATTCTTTTTTCCAAACATCCCTTTCAAACTTTGGAGGTACGATTCGTCCCCAAATATTTTCGCACCTAGGATTTTGCTCTTAGTAATTTCGAATCGGCGCAAAAATAAATGGTCGATTGGGTAATCGTATACACTTGCGTGCAATGTGACATGAGGTTCTTTCCGTACAAACTGCCATTGTGGGGTTAATTTTTACTTGCGGGGTTAGAAAATCTCATTCGTGGGGTTTAAAAACATCAAATGGGAAATCAATGCGAATAACCCCATACAATATAGCTCTAGTAAGTACGTCCTACTATATTGTACGGACATCTGGAGAACAGGATTCGTACTCATACAATAATAGTATACAACCATCTTATTGTCATAATAATGTCGAAAGTATTTGTATACTTGGGTGTAAATGTATGAAAATAATTAACTTAACCATGGCACGAAACAATAAAACAACGGGAGTTCGTTGAAAAATACACTTGTTTACAAACTTTTTATCGAGGAAATAGGCCGGGTCCACTTTGACAGTACGAGTTCAGAATTCCTTAAATTTTTTTCGCTCACGTTTACTTATTTTCAACTTTTTTTACAAAAAAAAAATTCCAAACTTTTTTTTACATTTTGTGAATTTCTTTCGCCCTGACACACGTGTTGTTTAATGCTCCATTCGTTATTACGTAAATTTATGATAGGTAATAATTAAATTTTAATTTGACACGTTAATGTATTCATTCCTGAATAAATTGTCTTTTTTTAATACCGCATTACAGAATGGAATGGCTGAAATAACGTAACTCCTTTGATACGGGCCTTCGTGTTAGGTAAGTATTGCTGGGCGTGGCTATATATATGCATAATAATGATAATAAAAGTGCGAGATTTAATTATAACTTAATGAAAATGTTTTGTTAATTTATCATGCATGTATATTAACCTGTATAATAATGCAATTCTGAAATATAATTCACTGGTCTAAAAACAGCCCCCGGGGTGATATTTACAATTCAATCATATAAAGATTTTTATCTAAAAATTTCATCAATATTTGACCTAGCCAGTGGAAGTGCAATTAATACTTGAACGCTTTCATACACTGGAAGATTTGAGTTGGATGCTAAAATTATTGACAAAATCGGTCAAAATTCTGAATATCAATATTTTACTTTGTTGAAATATTGTTTTGTTTCAAATAGACAGGTGAGAGTCCAACATTGGGTCGTACGTACACGAAGAATGCACATGGTACGACACCATGCGATGGGGTTACGATCATGAAAATAAGATTTTAAGAGAAGAAGCGTTCTGTATAAGTTTATGTGGAAATTCGACAGTAAGTGTCGATGTCAAGACTTCTAAACTGAGAAAATAAACAGGGGCCAGGTTCAAAAAAAGTATTAACGGAAACCTCGAATGACAGCTGGGGTTAATATTAGGGGGCCAGGAAAGGGCCATGATAGCGTAATACAAATGTATATATGATTATTAGTTACATTAGGGCGACCTCTGTGGTCCAGTAGTTATGGTCTGTTTAGTTTTCACTAGTCCCTAAACGCTGTGAGTTCGAGTCCCACCCGAGCCAGACAAATTTCACAACTTACGAGGAAGCTGTCGGACTAGCTTACTGAAGGTCGGTGGTTGAACCAATGTGTACGTCTGGGGTCTTCCTCCACAGTTCTGTTCTGTTCTGTTCTGTTCTGTTCTGTTCTGTTCTGTTCTGTTCTGTTCTGTTCTGCTCTGCTCTGCTCTGCTCTGCTCTGCTCTAATCTGCTCTGCTCTGCACTGCACTGCTCTGCTCTACATGTTCATACGGCCCCGTGAAGGTCTTTGGTCATCTGGTGTACACGTTGAACCTAGGACGAGTGTATGAGTAAACATTGTAATCTCATTGATGTCCACATCCTGTTATTGATGATTTATATTGTAATATTCCGCTTGAAACATACCTTCTCGATCTTCTGTGAGATTTTCTTTATTTACTTAAAAAGACAAATTATCAGACCAAACCACTTCGCTATAAAATTCAACAAAATAGATCAAAAAAAGGTTTTAAAATGTTAAAATGGTTAAATACGATGGCTAAATCACTAAAACGTTGTTCGAGAGTGTCAGTAAATATTGTTCGTATGCTCTTTTTTCCCTATTAAATTATCACTTATGGTTTTTGTGATCTCATCTAGTGTTACATGTTTGTGATCTGAATCAGGGTCGCTTAAGTGTTCACCTTAAATTAAGGACAATAATGGTCTTATGATAAACATGAACTATATTTCATCATAGAGTTTGTCGATGAATAAAATATCATATGACAGATGCTATTTTCCCCTTCATTCTGAAGAGCGCATTATATTTTTATAAAATAAAGAAGCAGGCAAAGTGGGCACAAAATAAATATGTCCATCGCAAGTCTGGTGATTAACTGATTCAACCTCAGGACAGTACAATAGGTCCTTACTCTACTTATTAGGGGTCAATGTTCAAACCAGACGGTCATCGGCCTGATACCCAGCTTGCATCAGCTTTTACGATATTCATAACCATATTAATCCAATTATGACGTGTTTCTAAACCAGTCTAGCAATTTGATGAAAGACTTTGTCTTCCGTATTTCCATAGACTGTGTACGTAATTCGTTTCCAAGATTAATTTGTAGCATATTTTCCTCCGAATTCTCTAATAATTGGTGATAAATTACATAAAAACTGAACGACATGTTTATCAAGTTGAATATCGATAAAGCCAAGCAATGTCTTC
Source organism: Lutraria rhynchaena (assembly GCA_008271625.1). Taxonomy (NCBI): domain Eukaryota; kingdom Metazoa; phylum Mollusca; class Bivalvia; order Venerida; family Mactridae; genus Lutraria; species Lutraria rhynchaena. The sequence goes on along the minus strand of VIBL01000001.1, from coordinate 8,046,607 downwards.
ATAAAAAATATTCCAAGTCGCTCAGGTTTTCGTCGGGACGTTTCGAATATACACCCGAAATATAGGATGTGAAATTCCTTGGCAATTGCTACCCGCGTTTTTCATTGAAGTTTTTGGAAATGATGAATTCTTCTTCCGATTACGTTGACTGGTTTTCAGATTTTTATGAAATTGGGAACCAGTCGATGGAGTGTTTAATCTTGGTGGAGAATTAATTGAAGATCATGATTATCATTGCAATATCTATATTTATCTGACGGATGTAGAAGAAGATATGTTTGAAGACCGGGCAAAAATAATGAACTTGATATTTTTTCCACATGCCTACTGCGTGTATGTCAATAACAAGCCAATCTTGCCACCGTTTGTTGTTTTTTTAAAAGCTATAAAAATATTTAGGAGCGTTCGAAGTCAACACGTTATTAAGATCGGCTACCTTTTTGGCTTCGTCTAAGATATTTTGTTTATCTTCCAGTGTTTTAAAAATCATCAGTGAATGATGATATTAAATGATTTCTGAAGTAAACTATTAAATAGCAACTGTATGAAAATATGCAAGTACATTGTGTATGTGTTACTTATATGTTGTCCTACTCTATTCTGTTCCGCTCGGCTTGGCTTTGCTCTCTGCTCTACTCCATGCTCTGCTCTCTGCTTCATGCTCTCTTCTCAACTCTCCACTCTCTGCTCAATTTTTCCCTGCTCTCTGTTTTACGCTGTCTGCTTCCTTCTCTCTATTCTTTGTTCTCTATTTCCTGCTCTCCTAAACTCCGCTGTGGTCTCTGTTTATGGCTATCTGTTTCCTGCTCTCATTTCCCTGCTATCTGTTTCTAGCTAACTGTTTCCCGTTCTCTGTTTCTTGCTGTTTCCCGCACTCTGTTTCCTGCTTGCTTTGCTCTGCGTTCTCGTTGAATACTCGGATAATTTGACCGTGGTGTTCCGAATGTTAATATAGTAACTTACGCTGCAAACTAAATTCATGAACTGATTTCCATAAATGTATTGAAATCCTGTGAGGTCTTAATTACGAACCATAAATTCCTTATCTCAATAAAATTAATGCAAATAACTTTACCAAATATTTTAACAGTCAATGTTGCGCTTGTTAAACACCTCCTCTACATGAATACAATTGTATTATGTAATAATTTACACAACTTTTCAAACTTGACATACGCTCGTACACCTTAATTCTCTAAGATAAGGTCGAATACTTAATCCTAACAAATTAATAAATCTCCGTGTAGGAAATGTAAACATATTCAACGCTTACTATGCGCGCGCATTCAAGGGAGGCTACTGTTGTGAGCTTAAATGTAGAGTTACTTCCCTTGTCAACAAAAAAAGTAGACGGAGATGCTTCGATCATCGTAGAAAACAAACCCTTTGTTGCTTGTCAATGAACTGATATTGTGATGATAAAGATCTATCTTAAAAAAGAATAATAACATGTATTACAATGTTATATTATCAAGTACATCGGTAAATAACTTGTATAACATACATTCACAGAGGAATGTTTAGTCGCTAGCCACTCTCCGCTTATCAATATTTATGCCTTTGATCTTTCGATATTTCACTTGTTTATTAAACCATGGCGTTTGTTTCCTGACAAGGCAATATATATTCTAGAAAAGCTATTCAATACATGGAAACCCTCAGAGTACATGAAAATGATAAAGATTAAATCCTCTTTCGCTCGGCGCCTTTGAATTGTTCCACAGGAATATACTTTCCATTCCTTTAAGATCGCCAATACATGATTTGATATTTCAAATGTTTGAAGTCACGTTGTATGATAGATCGTCCAACGTAAATGCCTTGTTACAGATGAGGTTGATAGAAGAACGAAACATTACCCATGTTGATGCATTGACCATCCGCTAGATGGCGCCCATACTCTAGTACATGAACTCTGGTACTTTAATTTGTATTGTGAATGAGGGTTTTCCGATGATCGCCAACGATTCTACTCTCATATGATTTAACATCGAACAAGAAATTGCGCTAGTCTCTAAAGGCGAGAAGAACGCTTCAGGATGGTCATATTTACCAATGACGTCATCATGCTAAGCCATTTGTGGAGGGAATGAATAAGGCGTCAGCACAACTTTTGACCAATTGTGACCAACGGAAACAAAGATAGGCAAAATAGGCGAAGAGAAGACATACGTGTTCATGCATACGTGCAGTAAAACCTCACATAACAAACACCTCATTAGTACGATCACCTTGTTATAACGACCACTTATTTTCGGACAGACTTCCAATAACTCCCCTTTAGTTCAACTTGATAATGAGATCACCTCATTACTAGAATTACGACCAATTTTTCAGGGTTTTGGTTTCATTATTGAGGTGTAACTGTAGATGGTGCGGTTGAATAATGAATGAATGAATGACATAAGCCAAGCAGTGCAAATGTAATAAGATCAAAGCTTGGACAATCACACACGAGAATTTTGATTGTTAAACATACACTGTGGACTCTCTGTTATTCCTTTTTTCCGGAAGTAGTTTCCAGAGCCTAAACCACTCCGCCATAAAAATGACATGTTCAATAATACCAGTCTTGTATAGTCGTGTTTTGTTGTGCTGTTTCCATGGTTAACATCTGTTGTCTTCCTTATTTGTGTCTGTTTTATTGCAGACTGACATTTTAATTCATGACACCCTCGGTAACACTGAACTTCTGTAGTATTACATAATTGTATTACACGGCTGAACTATCCCTTGTTCGCGTTTTTGTTTGTTACGGATTCTGGGTCAACTTTTAGGATGAAAGAGCGTTTGTACGTTAAACCCCGTTTTGTGCGATGTTCTGCAGAATATTAGGCATGCCCCTTTGATCATTTGGCAAACCCGAGGCAGCCAACGGTGAACATCGGCTCCCAGTATAGCGTTACTCTCATATCATTAAAGGCCACACAGATTAAAAACATATTTATCATACATATATACGAAGGTTATATATGTGTACGCATGATACATGCATTTTTTGGTCCGTGTAGATATTTTAGGCATTAATACACCATTATACACCACCCCCTCAATTTGCTAGCCCCTATGAGTAAACCCTATTCTCAGTGGTCAGATTGCCTTGAACAATCCGGATTCCAATGTACCTTCTGGCTGCACGTCTTGTTTTATGGTTTTTTTTAAATTGTTTTTTGTGATATTGCCACAGTGGTTTAACGCCGTTTTTCAACATCTTTTCGGCTATAAATGGCGACCGGTTCTCCTAACCAGTTTACTGGAGTGAATACTAACAAGTACTAACTTACCCTGCCACAAGGAGCCGGCAACTTATCCATATATGGAGAAAAATCGACAATTTTCTTAAATTTTCATAGAAGGGTATGACCTTCCGCGACTGGGATTTGAACCCGGATCTCAAGGTTACAAGCCCAGCGTACTAACCACTGGACCACGGTCGCAGTCCTGTTTTATGGGTGTTGCATCGCACGGTCAATAAAATTGGTCTTGAGAGTTTTGGCTTCTTCACTATTCATACTTGCCAGAATCGACACAATGAAATCCTAAAGGCATAGAAGGACTTTAATAACCACATTCTACCATCTGAGATCAAATGGAAGTCAAATATTGGCTATAACTGTTGGCTGCACGTTTGCAAGTTGTGTAGTTTATTGACTAAACCAACTAGGCAGAATAATATCTTAGACGTGATCAGAACGAGACACAAATGTCAATTTCTACCACATTAGTATCAATTCATTGTCAATTATACATCTTTTGGCACAAATTATGCAATAACATTTCGTCTGTCATAATATTTTGATGTTTTATCTAATTAATCCCAAGGAAAGTTTTGACCCAAATGTTACGAAATGACCCGCAAGTAATGAAATGGAGGACCAAGTTTTAAAATGATAACAGACGTTTACTTACTCACATATCGTATGTAAAACTTATTCAATAATCTGTAATAAACTGGTAACTAGGGATAACGTGTAAGACTATGGTCCCCTTGAATTTGATATCAAGATTTCAGTAAATACATTAAGACACAAAATTAATGCATTTTTGTGATACCTTCCCCCAGAACAGCAATTACATTTTTTTCTCCAGATTATCGAAAGAATTTTGTATCATCCTACCAGCTGTCAAGAACTTTGAACAACTAAAATAATTCCCAATAAAGAAAATCCAGACTTAGATAAAATCTAAATACGAAATTTCTCGATTTTTTTGTTGTTTTTTGTGGGCTCAAAATTTTGTACCTAACAGATAAAAAACATGACAGAAATTTGACTAAGAGGTCTCAATAAAATGATCTGAATAGTTATTTGTTTGTTTGGCGCATATTTCCTTTCGGCTATACGTTTATCACGTAAATAATCGCATACAAAACTTTGTCTTAATTTACCACCCTTGTGCTTAAAACAGTTGAACTGTACAACATCTTTGCGTATCCTTTGGATGATAATTTAATACCATTCCATTTCTTTACTGAAGATATAGCCTGGGTGTAAGAACTGGGTAAATCTCGGATGAATCTTGTCACTTACTGTCTAAGTGCTATTGTATTAAGTAGTCTAAAAATATGCTTCGATGTGACTTTCTGCACTGGGCTACTTATTTTTTATTTCCTAAAAAGTCCCATTCTTGAGTTGTATATGAACTAGTACATATTGTATTAATTAGTATCGCAAAGCGTCCCTCGGAATCGACGTTCATTTACGGGCTTATTAACAAATAACCTCATCTCCCTGTCTTTGTTTTTTTTCTCATACCCTTAGAGTACCTACAGGGGTCCCCGTTTTAGTGAGTGTTACTAATATATACCATTCTTTACACATATTTATTTTTTAAAATCTTTTTTTCTCCATATCCCCCAAAACTCAGATAAATACAACTATATTTTGGCTTTCTTAGTCAGTATCTTCACCTTGAACCTAATCATCATTTAATCCAGTGACATCTCTACTTGTTTATACCATTGTTATAAAATACTTTTACGAAATCCTGTCTATTAAAATGGTTTAGAAGCAACGGACCGTTTAAATAAAATCCGCTTTCATAACACAGTCGCCCTTTTAACTCCACGAGCCGATACGAACCGCAACGCGAAATTCTCAACTGTACAATAATTGTTTTAACCTAATCTAGCTAAAAAAAGTTTATCCAATTTAGATCCAAACAAACACGCTTTCCAATCACTTTAACAGAAATTTTGTAATACTTTTAAAAAAAAATACAATATTCAGATTGAAATTTAAAAATGAAACGAAAGAATCTACATTGAACTCAAATGCTTAATAGGAACCAAAATATTACAATAATAAGCACAAAAGTCAAATATAAGCTTTAAACCGCTCGTGTCGGTAGTTATTTTAATCCGTGTGTTTTAAGATTTAATAAGCTCCCATAAACTGATTATGATGGTGTGGTGTATAGATTGGATTAACCAATTAGGAACGGATAATTCTCTCTCTTTAACTGAATACTGTGTGTGTATTGGTTAAAACATGACACCCCTGAAGTGTGTTATGGATGCGGCCAGCCTGCTATTGACACACAGTTCAGTGTGGATCAGTCTATTGAATAGAACACATGGCAGTGTTGTGAAACTATAATACTATATAGTTGTACTATACTTGCTAATGGTAGAGAAGTTTAATGGATATTCTATTTAAAGTTTGAATAATACAATTTGGAAACAGTACACTTAATTACAACAAGGATTAAAACTTTGGAATTTTGAAGAAAATTTCTCACAATTTATGGAATTATTGGTTTCAGCTATTATGTATGTTTAATGGAATTTTGATAATGAAAGTAGAATTTGTGTAAAATGTTTTCTGAAACAAAAAATCCCATGAATGGATTTCTTTATAACATCCCATTGGATTAAATAGTTATTTTAAATTTATAGTGAAGTATAGATTTTGTTGTTTATAATATCAAGACCACAACTTTGTGACTTAGTTATTCATGTATATACAGTATGCTTCATTTGGGAGTGAAAAACTTCACTTTGCTGGAAGTATAAAACTTAAAATGTGTGAATATATTAATGTCTCTGGAGAGGGCTTTGCTTAACTGGATTTTAATTCCCTTTTGTGTATCAGTGATAGTTATAATATTATAATGGTCAACATTGTATATAAACTACAGGAAATGGAGATTTATAAACCTGTATGGAATTTAGTGGTGTTTAGCCTAGTTTTGGCCGGATTAACTCAGAGAGTTCAAACCTTGGACTTAGGTAAGCATAGTTCCTTAATAAGCACCCCTTTAATTGGCCCTTAATTTTGTTAGTTTTAACAAATTACCAAGAGCAAAAATTAACAGTGTTGCTTTGCAGTTAAATAGCTTCAAAATTTCCCTAGAAATTAAGTTTTAATGCTTGCGGTTTGGCTAAGTTTTCATTTTTTTGGTACGATAGAAAATTCCTAAATGAAAACAGTGCAATCCATCACAATGGCTTTAAAGTCACTGGATTATAAAAGAAACCAGTCTAAATGTTCAGATTTACAAACATTTACTTGTGACCAGCATTTTAAATTATGCAACATTTTAAATGTTGTTCAACTCTTCATTAGGAATGCATGGTTGTGGTTATAAAATGGTGCTGAATAAAAAAAAAGGATCCAAACAAAATGTTTTAAATACATTGTATACCCTACTGAACAGGCCTCTATTAAATATATGGGGTTTTAATGGTGAAGTAGCATTTACTTTATTGCAAATGTCATCTAACGAAATATTCGACAATGTTGGCATATTCAGTTTTGTTTTAAGTCCAATTTTACATCTAGCTTTTATTGTGCATATTTTGTTCAAACTTTGCATGTAGCCTAATTATCATCATATCTTCATCAAACTTTCAATTAAGTGTTAAATTCTCTCTGTGTGTGAGCATTGTTAATTACTAAAAGTTTTGTCTTTAAATCTGTTATTGTTACATCAATAGGGGAAATATTTGAATAATTTCTGTTTTTATCAATTAAACAACCTTTTTATCGAGTTTATCAAATTTTTAACCTGCGTAGAAGCTTATCAAATAATCCTACTCTAAAATCATTCCTTCTAGTAGATTGTGTCAAAATTTCTCCCCATTATCTAAGATATTTTAAAACAATGCATCTTATTTCTTTGTAATAAAGATATAGTATATATATATATATATATATATATATATTGTTGACTATAGATATTATTTACAAATATCATACGAAACTTAAATTACTTTGGTAAAAAAAGATAATTTATACTTACATAATGAAACAAAAGCAATTATACTGACATTCCATTTTTCATTAGAATGAAATTACTTTTTAACTCTGTCGACTATTTTAATGTTGAAATTTTTTAATGATCAGCAAAATTGTAAATGGTAAAAAATCTTTTATACACGGTCGTTTCCAGACAGTTATCAATGTATCAAATCAAATTTACTAATTTTTGTTTGAAGACTGTAACGAAATTGTGGCATATACGATGGTTTCCGAATTAGCCATCCCGAAATTGTTAATCAGCAGTTAATTAATTAGCTGTGGGAAGATGAAAATGATGTTCTCCCTAGATTCTCATAGTCTGAATATTTCAGCGAAAAATGTAGAATTTTTATGTAATTAATTTATAATGAAGCCATAAATGTAAATGTTATCACTTACAGGACGAATGACATCACCATAATAAAAGAAAAAACCTGGTCTTTATGATGTAATTCTGATGCAAAACTCGCCGTTCAAATGTTCAGAATTTTCAAAAAAGCACGCAAATAAATTTACCTAATGCGTTCTTTTTTTTATCATAATTCGCTCGAAAAATGGAATTTTTGCGTCGAATATTAACATAACGACTGGGGAGTTGAAATATTATGTTTGTTATCATAATTGTACTCCCTATTTTTTGTCATTCATTGTGTTTTGTTTTAGCATTTACAATGCATGGCTATGAAACCATGAAAACATTTAGTTTTAATACCAATACTGAGGATTGTCTTTATATTCCACGTAAAAAGAAAGATAGGGCAGGTTTTTCTCTACTTCTACAGCAGGGACTGCTTATATGTGTCTTTCCCTCAGAAAAAATCTTTAAAATCATGCAGATTTTCCATAAAATTCAGTTTACATCAAGTTGTTTCTTCCCCTTTTTGCAAAAATATGGTGTCATTTTTCTTCAAATTTAAGAAAAAGGCCCTTTCCCTACCTGCAAAAAAAAAGCCCTGAATGAATATTTTGGAAAACTTAAGATGTATTTCTGTCCTATATCGCATTAATTTTGATTTTTTTCTCTGATAACATAAGATAAATAATTTCATAATAATTTGAAACACCGATAATCAATTATTAATTAATATAATTTCCAAAACAATTCACATTTTTTCTGAAGTCCATTTATACCAAATTCATTCTTTTTTAATTTGGAATTTATAAATGCTTAGTTTTACCCTAGTTTTGTTTATAATCAATTTTGTTTTCTGATAAATGATCCCAACTCATTAAATTTCAGTTGTTTTAGAATAATCATCATGATATTTTTTCATTTTCTTCTTTTTAATTTTTTGTAAAAAATAAAAAAATAATTTCTTTAAATAGAATTTGCGTTTCTGAAATATCAAGAGGGTACTTTAAATAAATGCAAAAAAGTAAGTCTGCTAAAAATGAAATTTAGTTCATTGAATTCGAACTTTTAATACATTCACAATATAGATGTACAATGATATTATGATTGTTAATGATGATAGTACAGGTGACAATGGATTTAACCTTCATTGTATCATTCTGTTTATTCAACCTGCTGCATAAAAGCAAACATTCATGGATCTGAACAAAGTTTTGAATATCGCCTACGGGGTGGATGAATGCACTGTTTGACAAATAATGTTGAAGTCATCTTATTCGTAGTGAAAGACAAATATTCAATTGAAATATTTGCAGATGCATCTGAGGTTTGTGCAAAAGTTTTAGAAACTTGAGACAGATGATAACTGTGGTTTAGTTGTGTGAATTAAATTTAAAAACATTTTGTTACACCCATGCATTATTGTAATGAGAATGTCTTTTGACTTTATTTTTTTCGCACACTGTTTTTTTTACGCTTTTATTCAGATCTATGTACACAAAATGAGAGGTTCGATTGAGTATTCTAAACTTCATATCATGTACGAATATTTCGAGGGTTTCCATTTTTGTTGCGCCGTAACAAAAGATATTTTTTCCCTAAAGGTTTATTCTTTCGATATCTTCCTTCTCAGAGCGTATGATTGACTCATTAATGCATTTTATCATGAATGTTTTCGTGATATTCTTGTGGTATCAATTTTCTGAATGAAATTCTGTGTACGCCAGCACCATCTCCGTTTTTGTCAATTATCATACAATTTGTTTGTTCTTTTACAAATTGCCAACACCAAAGCTCTGTAACAAAACGCATTTAGGTTGTTTACCACCTGGGATTAATGATCAATGTAAAATGTAAAAGCCAGAGTTTTTTGTGAGCAATTTTCATTTTCATGACAGTATCGGAACTACTTTTTTTATCTATGATGGAAGTAAAGGAGACTGCGTTACATCAATAGGGCGACATGAAAGTGATTTACTCAATAAATAAATTGAGCAAAAAATATGGCGTTCTGGAAGAGTTCATTCCCTGCGCCTTTAAAATTATTGTTTTTTTGTGATATGAATTTGGCTTTTTGTTCTATGGTTTTCATGTGTCGTAACTGAAGAGCATGCACGCTAATATATGACTTTTGTCTACTGGATTTTTATTGCAAAACTTGCAACCTCATTTGGTTCTAAGTCTTTGATGACAAAATCGAATGGTCTGGCTGATATGTAATCAGGTTTAAATGTGATGATAAAGCAAGGATGATTATGTCTTTGTGTAAAGAAGATCCGGTGTGGTTCATCTAGTACTTGCACTTAAAGCATGTTGGGTAATTTTTGGGCAACCCCCTTTTTTATGCAAGAATTTTTATAAAGTTTATAGTGTTTCTCATAGTATTAAAACTATTTACAAAGCTTTAATTTTGGTTTATATTGATTTTAAGTTTTTATTTTATGAATTGATCAAGTCTCAACCTGGACTTAGATACAGAATGGTATGAGATGAATTATCGATTATTGTTATTTTTTTAATTATCTTATTACAAAAAAAGTGTGATATCATTTTTATTGCAAACATTAGGTTTTAAACTGCTCAGAACTCCCAGGTTGATATAAATGAATCCACAAAGTTGCCACCTATGAGCTAATTTGTTAGCAACCTACGTTCATAAATACATTTCCCATTAATATTAGAGTCTTTTAGATAAAGTGATTAGGAAAAATCATGAAAAATATCGATTTTTTATAAATATCACGGGAAATAATCTTCATGGACACTCAACCGTCATATGACCTGGGTGACCCTCGTAGCTTTCATTGTCACCGATTTAATGAATAGGTCAGGAGCTGATCGTTTGTGCAGCTATTGTTGAAAATCTTTCCGATAGAATCCATTGATTACTTTTGCATGCGTATGCATGACTTTTACTATTCCGCTGCGATTTTCATATTTAGAGGTATGCATGAACTGGTTTCAGTTTATTGATGTGTCAATACAATGTAAGTGTTATCATTGATAGCAATTCCTTTGATGTTACATTGTCAATAGACAACTTTAAGTGCATAATTCAAATTGAGGACAATCGTGTACTGTAAGTTTATGTTAATCCAACGGAGAGTCCGTACAAAATCATTATATATGGCTTTCTGCACAAATCAATGTGGTAGAGATATTTTCCACCTAAGTATTGGTGTGTCATACATGTTCTGTGGTATTTATTTATAAACAAGTTCCTGTTTTTATGATATAAAAAACACAACATTTTAAATTCATTCTGTTTCATTTAGTTTAACATTCAATTCGGGCTTTTGTTTTGTGTTGTTAATTAATTAATTTGCATGCTAATTGATTTTTCAAACCCTTTTTTTATTTATTCATGTTAGATAGTCCTCTAAAATTCCTTTTGTATCATCTACAATTTAGATTAGTTCAATTTAATACATTGTTGTCCGGTTCAAATCTTCAGATTTTCATTAAATGTTAATTTGCATGGCTATTGTTCACTCATTTTTAGGCTACATATTTCAGTGTCTAACTACAAAATCTTGAGCCTCGGTTGGCTGAAAAACATAAAACAGACAGACATACCTGTTGGATGTATCTTTCTTACAATTTAGGTCATTTTGGATAAAGATTGAAAATTAAGCCAATTTCGGAGCACATGCTGTGGATTCACCTTTTGTAGTAACGGCTTTACTGGTCAACTTGTAGTAAATGTTCAGTATAATTTATCTACCATAAATCTACTACTATTTGTGGGTGGAATGTATTTGTTATACCTTAAAAATAATCACTGTTTATTGATGGTATTGAATGAAAAACACACACTTAAGTTAAAGGTCAATAAATGAGGGCAATATATCTTTATAAATTACCTAATGAAATGTTGATTTTATAGTTAAAAAAGTGTCTGTCACTTTATCTGGATACGAATGAAAGCAGAAATCTTGTTAAGCATTCTAAATGCTTGTTGTGTGTCTTATTTCATCTTGTGAAGTTAATAATGAAATCTGCTCAATGGGTTCATGAAATGCCAAAAAACAATTGCCCTAGTTTTCGGTACCTATTTATGGAATCAGCTTGTGTCATTTGTCTGATTTGGGATTTACGAAAAAAGGATCCGGAACTGCTCCAAAAAATGAAAAATTTCATGTTTGGGGAAAAAACTCATTAGAACTATTTATATTTGTTAGTATATTTAATGAGACTTGATCATATTTTGTATTACAAGATAATTCTGATGTTCGTGTACTGTTTGATTGGAATCAGAAAATTCGGTCCAATAAGATTGACATGAATTTAAATACTTTTAGACGATAAGCAACTCAGAAATCAGGCTGAATACACAAAGATTGTACAAGATTTCTCTAAAGCATCATTATTAGATCATTCAGGGAAGTTTGATGGAGATGTTTTTTGTCTGTACTTTGTGAGGAACGAATTCCAAGAATAGTTTTGTCAACCCTGATTATGTTCATTAGAAAACGTGAAAAATAAAAATAAATTGTCTTGTGCAGAGTATCTGGGTAAATCTGATATTTTTTCTAGATATTTCTTGATTTTTCTCATTCTTATTGCTTCAGTGACATTCATCGTGTTTGTGATCTGTTGTAAACAAGTTTTTCGTTTATTTGTTCCTGTTGTCTGTTCAGTAAACATAGTAACTTTGAAGTGCTTTCTCGGTTACAGTCATAATAAAAAAGAGAGAAATGTAAACTGTTAAAAAAATAGATGTTTCTCCTATCACATTTCTGTCTGTCCGTTTATCAATCTTTGTTTATCAATCTTCCTTTATCAATCTTCAGGTCTGTCCATTTATAACTTGATGGGTTTTAGTCTATCACTTTTCTTATTGGTATATCTTCAATAATTAATTTCCTAGTGGCCTGTCAAAAGACCTTATATTATTTGTTGTAAAATTATCTGAGTTATTGAAAATTCTGCTGGCGATAAATTTTTTTGCTGTTTCCATCATACGATTAACACAGTCCCCCTTTTTTCGTTTCAACTTCAGTGCCCAATTAACTTTAACCCCATCAGGGCTTTGTGTACAATACGGTCGCTTTCATCATTAATTTTGAAAAGAAAATCCACTGAAGGCTTCTTTATTATGAAATATAATACTTTGATATGTCTTATAATAGTGTTTTTATGGCAGTGTTTTATACATTTATTTCCAGTTTATGTCTACTAATGAAGGTACTTGATTTTAGTAAAAATCGCCCTTTTGAAAAAGTTTTTGCGTATGAATTAACTGATGTGGCTTTCATGTCAACTTTCCTATGGTGAGAATTCATTTACATTGTTTCCTGAAAAGTTCTTCTGATTGATGTCTGCTAAATGATATTTCTATGAGAAAAATGTTGAGAAAAAAAACACGTTTTTTGCGTCCCTTTTGGGTTTCCTAATGTGGTAGTACCTCCAGTACTTTGAATATTTTTATGCTTTACACCACCTTTAGTTTTTTGTTGCGGTGCTACATAAAAATATAAGATATGCTCCGAATCAAAATTTTTCTATAAGTTCTATCTGATTAAGAATATTGGAGTATTTTTGATGTATTACATAATCTATCATTTGTATTAATAGCTTGGATGATTTTTGCTTATTCATCGTCTTGGGAACACGTTCAAATCATATTGATAATTCAGTTAAAGGTGTTTCAATGTATTAATGTCATTCATAGTACATGTAAATTAGATACATACTATTAATCTGTGCTGATTCAATTTTATTGCATTATATAACATACTTGTTTCTTGTTCTTCTGTTTACCTATCAATATTCATAAATACAAGGTCATAATTGATCATTTTGAATGTGTAAGGTAACTAGTCTAATCTTCAATAATGATAAAAGATGAAAGAGTTTTGTTTTAATCATAATGTCACTCTGTATGTATTCCATACATTCAAAAAGTCGACTTTTAAGTAGATACAAAACATAAAATTTGCATAATTTATGAATTAATAATGAATATATTAAAGAAATAAGCAGATATGGTTTTATATTAAGCTTAAGAATATTTACACTAGATATGAAAACTAAATTGTGAATTCCTGAGCTACATGTACATTTTAATGTAGGCTTAACATTTATATTTGTGTAACGAATGTCCTATTTTCTTGTCATTGCAATTGTAGAAAGAACTCTTGGTCGAGACTGTGGTCCAGTGATTAGTGCACTGGACTTGTAACCTGGTGATGCGGGTTCAAATCCCAGGCACAGCTGGTCATACCCTTCTCTGAAAATACTCCTACCTGTAAGGGGATTTAGGAGGGTGGGTGTGGTTATTTACATGTCCCATTTGAACATCTTTTATCTATTCAAATATTTTAATCTAGCTAAGATACAAGTTGTATAATGTAATTAAAGTATGGTGCAATTGTTGATCCCATATAATTAAATTATTCATGATAATTCACCATCTCGGTGTAGAAATTGTTGGAAAATGTCATCTTATAGAATCAAAGAAGAAAATCATTACTATGGTTACGAAGCTAAGTGTAATTTAGAGAAAAAAGAATTTTTAGCAAGCAGCGGTAACTGTATATCTCATATATATCTCAGAGTGAATTAATTATTTTGCAATAAAGATAATTTAATAACAAATGTAGAAAAGTATTTAATGACAAATTATTTCCTGAAAAATCTGTTTCTAATCTGGTACGTCAGCTGTAGTTTTTTTGTGCTATTAATGAACTGTATTGTTTTGTTGTGACGGGAATAGCTCATGTTTTGTTCTACATCTAAGTAATGGATTTAGTAGGCTGTAAAAAAAAAGAATTCCGACAAATATTCATCAATCTCAGATAATCGGGTGAAGCAACTTGAGATTTAGCAAGATTTAGCGCCGATATTCGTATCTCAGGTACGATCGTACAGGCCTTGATGTTTTTTCAATTATAGTCATATTAATGTATTTACAGTGTTCAACTAGACAGTTCTGTTTTGTCTGGGTTGATGTGAGAATGCTACGTGTTTAACAAGATGTTCCTTTCGATGTGCAAATATCTGTGTATTGCATCAGATTGTTTCTGATTATACAGTGTATTATTTGAATATTTTCATGACAGCTTCACATCATTTATCGTTATCACCTCTTCATATTGATGTACGTTTTTTCTCATGCATATGCTTTTTCATAGATCAATGTTTGTCTTATAGTTTACTCATCACTGATAAATATAACAATATTTTATATTTCTTGACAGATTCATTAAACAGCTAATCATTTCATAGTTTGATTTATGTTTAGATAATGTTACGTTATTCATTCATTATGCACTATGGGGTTTATTTTTTCATGTTGTAAAGAATTTCCGCGCAATCTTTCACCCATTCTGTTATGTGGCAACGGAATTTCTTTTATAATCTGAGATCAGAAAATACCTTTGAATGTTTCTTATTAGGCAAGAATATCTTCAATATTTATCGGTACTTATTTTTGCAATATCAATTTAGTATTACCCTATCAAATACAATAACCTTGTTGTTGCTTGTGTTTGCATGCTTCGTACATTTTGTTTTAATTGATGCCGATAGGTCGAATATTGTATGCGAACCGATAACTCAATTAAAAGTTAGTTAATTGATTTAACCGACACGACGTATTGTTGTGTGATGTATAGCTTCGGCTTTTGCTTAGTCTGCAGTAACGTGATGCCATTTCTGATAATCGTACAGCCATGATTGGTTATGTTAGAGATTTGCGTTTTGAGTGCATACTAATTGATTCTCGTCCTCTGATATGCATTTGTATTTATGAAGAAAAATGGTTTAATATCTTTCTATTATATTAATTTGGAACATTTATTAACTCACCATAATATGCGAATAAAATTGTTTATCATTTATTTATGACAGTGTATATGACTGTAATTCTTCCTGAATTCTTCCTAAGCATCTTGAAGAAATTGTTATTGTGTTAGAGATTTATTCAATTCTCATTATTGTAATTGAAAAAAGAATGTTAAGGCCATCCTTAAAAATTTATTGGTTTGCGGTTACTTGACCTAGTTTTAGTTGTCAGTAGGACAGAAGGCATTTTTTTGCTTGTTTTCACTATGTGCTTGTGCTTGAAATGAAAAGCTGGAATAAAAAAAAATAAAATAAAAAAAAAGTCAGAATCGTTAAGGATATTTTTGAATTTTTGAATGATTAATGATTGTCATTTAAGTATATAACTGGAGTATAATTCTTAATTCGTTTGTTATAATTCTATGTATATTACTGTACCCAAACTGTAAGTGGGTTATTGATAATAAACAGTTTACCACTGGTAAGAATACTCAATTGTTAGAAAGTTCATGAGCCCAAATAGAATTTAACTTGCCCGAGGCTTTGGGCTTGTGGGTTAGCGCAAAGACTAGGAAGTATCTTGATGTATGTTTCAGACTAGTAATAAGATGCCGGGAAAGTTGACATATCATTTGTGTACAAGTACATTTTGTCTCTTGTGGAATTGGTCTTGAATTTTACGTATTTACTATACATTTTTACCATACAAACTGTACATTCATCGACAATAATGTTCCTAACTTTATCCAATGATGTTTCACAGAGGATTTTATTAAAACTTTGTAGAGACAGTGATATGTATCAGCATGATTTATGAACCTATATTTCTTTGCATGTCTGTTGAATCTTGTATTGTACATCATCAAAGAATTATCGAAGATCGAAATGAACTCTGTGTGTTTCCTGTAGCAATGTACTACATCAAGATGTATCTATTTTCTATCAAATAAATGCTATTCTCAGCATTTATATGGACTTTTGATTAGAATGAAGCATTGACTCAGGGCAAGTGCTGAATTTGATGATACAATGAACAAGTTATCAAAAGACTGCCATCAAATTTACGTTTCATTTTGGTTACAATTTACATAACATTGACACCATTACAGTTAAGTTTGATTTCCCACAGTTGTGTGTACATGCTGTATAATTGTCCTGAGCTTTTAATTTGTACAAAAATTGTATGATCAGATTCCCCATCTTTTCTGAGCCCTGGGGTGAAGAAATGAGCTGGAAGCTGGAAGCCGGAAAAATCAACCGGCTATTTGAGCATTCCTGCCAGCTACTTTTTCTGAAACAATGGACACAATACTGCATTGAAACCCCAGACTCCTTACCGGCTACATTAAAACATTTCTCTACCCCTGTGAGCTATTAGTATTCTTGCGGTTCCAATTGGTTTGACCATATGCTTCAGAAGCAGGCTTAGTAATTGCTGGTAATTTTGTGTATTAAGTATAGCCGAAGGTCATTTTAATTTGCAAAATTGTTGGAATATGGCTTCACCATGAATTAAGGTTGATGACAAATTCAGCAGACAAAAATCATAATTTGAATACTTAAACTTCTGCCTGATCTGAACTCCTGCCTGATCTTTATTGTTAGCCTCATGGTCGAAAGATCATGATGCTGGGGTGTTCTGCCATTTTCACTGGAGCATTGTTTAAATTATTAATGATAAAGTCATGCTTAGACTATAATTGACAGAACATATTCATCAGGGCGTTTTTGAAGAATATGTTCTTACACAGCAGTTTCGTATGTGTTTGATTCTTGTTAATCAGTTTTCTGATTCTGGCAAACTTGTTTTCATTTGGTTAAGAAAAAAACAGAACAACTTATTTTCCACCTATTTTAATCCACTCAGCAGTTTGGGCATGGATAATGTTCAATTTGATGAATGGATAAAACACACACATGCTAAGTCAATGCAGTAAAAATGCTAAACTGGTTCATCTTTTAAGTGCATCTATGGCCACACACCCTAGTTTGAGCTGCATGCAAGATTGTAAGAATTTCATTCCAGGTATTTTCAAATATCTGTGCTTGAATCAACCAAGCAGCACCTCCGGCCTGCTGTGTTTGTCTCATTCACCTGATAAAACTGCAGACTGATTGCATTAAAGTTTGTTAAGTGCCTCAATAATCCTAATTGACTGCTTTCTATAAAAATGCTGAACTATTTAGATTACAGAAATACATTTTTCATTCAGTTTATCTCAACATTCACATATTTTCTGCTCTATACTCACAGTTTTGATGTTGAAAGTATAAACAAACTTTTTTATGTATTTTTATGAAAGGAATTTAGAAAATAGCCAGTAGCTTTTCTCTTCACATTCATTGAATTAGATACTTTGGAAAAAAATCTGGGTAGGGCAGGACTGCAAATTTGATAATTTGTGTTTTAGAAAGATGTTCAGAAAATGTATTTTGATATGATCTATTATTTGCAAATGGCGTTCAGGTATGCAAGGGAAATAACTCCTGTCCAAAGTTAAATTTCTGAAGTCAATCTGCTTTGTTGAACTGTGTTTTGTAACTATTGCAACACTCTGAGATGTTACTGTCAATAAATCAGTCTTAGCTGTTAAACATTTCCCATACAGCATGATTAGAAAGACATGCATTTCCACTCAATGAATTTTAATGAAAACAAAACAATTGGGAGAGAGTTCGACTGTTATAAATACTGCAGCATGCCCTATCAACAGTTTGTGAATCTTACAAAGTGACTGTGAAGTGCTTCATTTCATGCCATTCAATGGTTTGTAATCAAACATGCCCGAGTCTTTCATATTGTGGAAAGTAAGATAAATAATCAGTGAAGCTGCTGTAAACCATCAATGACGACTTGTAGCATTATTTGAAATGTTATCATCCTTTCAATTAACTCGGAATTTGATTCTTACTCATTTAGACATTTTTGAAGCTCTTATCCGGGGATGGCTAAACTTAAGATACCATCCACTCACTTATATAATGACACAAATATGAGATTGTGCAACTTTTCAGTTTATGAACGTTTTTTGCCTTCAATTTGTCCTAATTTCTCTGAACCAAATGTGCCGATGTGCAGAGCTGCCATTTTTGTTATTTATGAATAAAATGACATTTTTAGGTCACATGGTCTAAGATGCAAACAATTTTTGTGTCAGTAATTATTTAATCAGTTCCCTTATTATGTGGTCTACTGATGAAGCTTTCTGTGTCTGTACAAAAGAGTCAATAAAGCGGAGCTTACAGTATGAATTAATTGTGTTTGAAACTGAAGAAACAAATTTTATGCATCATTTCATTTGCAGATAATTCGCATGCTTGCTCTTAATTCTCCATTGAATTTATGCATTGATTTCCGAGAAAGACTTTCCGGATCTGTTATTTTCCTAAACAAGCCAAATTTCCTCTTTCTCCTTAGAAATTTACATTGGTGCACTATTTTACTGCACCTTATTTTTATCTTGGAATATCGAAGATGTGTCAAAGCATGATGGGGAAGTGGTGGTTCACGATATAGCTAAAATCATCGTAGTAGAATAAAATTGTCGAGTATCTCTTACCATATTGAGCATATCTAACCATTGTGGTTGACAGTAAAAGTTTTATTGTTAAACATTTCTGCATGACACATGTCTTTATGATTATTTTAGAAGTTAGGATTTGCCTGTTTAGTCTCAGAGGACCTTGTTCCTGAATTTTGAGCAATTTCTTTATAAAATAATTTTGTTGTTTCTGAGACTCAGTGTCTCTGGAATTGTTCACTAATTTTTATCCGAGTATTTTCAAACTTCTTAGGTATTAGTCATAAGATCATACTACTTCACAAAGTGATAGACGCATGCTTAATGTGAAGACTAACACCTGATCTTTGTTGTTGAAGTTTCTGTTGTTTACTTGAGCTATTTGCTTTCTGAGACTCAGAACTAACAGATCTTGCCTGAGAATAAGTGCCGCATTTGTTACGGACTATACTGTGTCCGCAATAGTGTTCTCACTTTTTTGCTAAATAAACATTAAAACCAATCATCTTATGCAATTGACAATCAAATACTTCAGAATTTATATTGTTGTTGTGGTGAATCAAGCACATCCCAGACATAGGTGCTTGATTAAATAAAGCACCTGTTCTTGTTATTTCCTATCAGAAAATCAGGATCTGTTGCAGGTAGATAAACTGATGTGTGTTCTGATAATTGGGGGTAATCCTTTCCCAATTAACCAATTGATGTTACAGTAGTCATATATCCTGATACTATTGCAAAAGATGAGATTTGGATTGTGTTTTTCCGTCATTGCTAATTGTTATGTCTCGATCTGTGTGTCTAAGGCTAGAAAATGTTTATCCAATATTTCTTTACACATTTTTCAAGTAAACTGTTATGGAACCAAGTGAAGTTGGCTAGCATGCTGTGAATGTTATCTTCTGCTTTTGTTGTAACATCCTCAAGTTTTAAAGCCAGTATTAATTGATGATAAAATTTTGAAATGTGAAAAAATGTTTAAAAATGTGAAGCATATGATATACTTCCAGGATCTAAAGCCAGTCTATGATATCGTAAACAGTTGTGGTGACTTGTTTAGTTTAAACCTATTACATTTATTTATTCAGATACAAACCTGATTCAGTTATCAAATAAATTGATCAGATACTATGACGTTCCTAATTACTGACCATACAGTTTGTGATCACTAATCAAGTGCTCTGTGATTCCTTGAGCAATTTGGGTTCTATTGCCCCCAGGGGAAGTAACTACCTTGTATTGCAGAACTGTGTTCTTGATGATTGATAAGAGAAGAATTTGATACAAGATGGTCAGATTCTATCTCTCCTGTTAAGATCAGAATGTTTACAATGTAAGGTTTCTTCTCACTTTGTTCCTCTCCCACCTTAAGGCATCATGGTCATATGTTATGTTGTTCAGTCCAGAAATCTCTCAGTGCTGAAAAAATCTTTACACCAGTCATACACATTGTATCAGATCAAACCATTCTTTATTGCTTCCAGGATTACTCTCCCAAAGCTGTTTCATTCACTACTGTAAGATTAGTTTATAAACATGGACTGATATTTTGATGAAAAGTTGTTTGGTCAAGCCAGTTGTTACAGGCGCCAATAGTTCTGACCTCTGATCTGAGATGACTGAGTAGCAGAAAACCAGTCTGCACGTCTACAAAATCTGTGAAGCAGTCCACTTACAGTAAACAGTACGTGACAACATGCCAATTTTGTGTTCTTTGCAGATTGATGAATTAACAATAATTATTTAACTCTGTGTTGCCCACTAAGATCAGTTTTTTTCTTTGACTGCACATGTAGGACATTGTACTATAATTCAATTTTTGCAACACTTCTATGGTTAAATTATGGTTACAGTGTCTGGTACTAAAAATTGTTTCACAATAATTGCTATATGCTGAATAAAATACAATTCTAATTCCATTCTCTTCTGCGCAATTTAATTTCAAAGCCATTAGAATTATTATTTATTGTTGTATACTTGAACTTTAATTTCTGTAATAAAAAACAAATGGTGTTTAAATACCAAAGGGAGACAATTTTGTTAAATCAAATTCCAAATTCTACTTTGTTTCATGTGTCTTGTAATTAAATTTATACAACTGTACTGAGCTATATTGAATATAATCAAATATACACAGTGCAGTTTAGCTATTAAATGCATTTACTGCAATGAAAGTTATCTATATGGAAAAATAATGCTATTACATTGGAGGTATGTAATTTACAAAATTGAACATTATTACAATTTCTAGACACCAAAGAGTCGTAAGCTAAGAATTTAAAACAAAAGCAACTTCAATATAATAATGGTTACTTCTGCATGGAAAATCTCTCTAATTATGAAAACCTATCCAAGATTTCATTCCACCAGTGATATTATCCACAGTTTCTGAAGCTTTCCTTATCAAGTACCTTTACAGATAACATGCATTCATACATACATAAATATTGGCCATGTGGTTCCCCCCAGAACTAAGTGTACATCACTGTTATTTTTCTGAACATGAGTGCTTTGTATGAACTGTATTGTACATAAATGTTTCTTTGAACTAAGCCTCACTCAGATATGAGTCAGTGGTTGATAGTTTATCTCCTTTGGTCATTCACAAGGAGCTGTGTATGAGTATACAAAATAGCCACCCTTCCTTCTTCCAGCTGACTAATTGACTGGCCGATCAAGCTGTTTCAGTTTCTGGTAAATAATTCTACCGTAAAATCTCGATAATGGGACCACCTTTTGGACCAAAACATTTGTCATAATAATGAGGTTGTCTCATTATCAAGTTGAATTATAAGGGATTTATTGAAAGCTGATTCAAAAATAAGTGGTCCTTACAACAAGGTGGTCATAATATTGAGGTGGTTGCTATTTGATGTTCTACTGTATATGCATACTTGACCATTTCCTTCTATGAATTATTGCATATTAATTAAACTAATCATTGCATTTATTATACTGCAATTATGATGACCAGTTATAGGTAATACATACAAAGCCACA
The DNA here is from genome assembly GCA_008271625.1 of Lutraria rhynchaena. Lineage (NCBI taxonomy): Eukaryota > Metazoa > Mollusca > Bivalvia > Venerida > Mactridae > Lutraria > Lutraria rhynchaena. The sequence goes on along the minus strand of VIBL01000001.1, from coordinate 8,024,705 downwards.
TACTGAATTGTCAAAGTATTGTTACACTTGATGATTTAATATTTGGTGAGCTCATCTCATCATTATTGTACCAGCCTTCTGGCACACACACACTGTAATAGAAATTCGCAATGTGTTTCCATCATTTTTTTTGTGTGATATTTGCTCAGAATTTCGTTATCACTCTGTTAATTGTTATCTCGCTAAATGACAGAAGCAATCATAATGCAGTTAACATCAACATTTACAATTATATAACAGTTTACTATAATTGATTGCTAATGCAGGTTTTATTTACTCATGTTGGAATCGATTGATGTAGACACATTAATTTTCCTATTCATCCAGGCTCTGTGTTTGATAATAATTCATTTATTTATCATCGGGGAATTTTCTATATGAATTGCTACAATGTTTCAGCACATTTTATTCTTAACAATGGCACCAGAATAAGGACCTGCTCATTAAGAATTGTCTACACGACATGATATCTCAGTCTGAATAAAATTCTTCACAAAATTATGATCAAACATCATCTTAATGCACCAACAAGACATTTACACAACAGCACTGTATGAACTCTACTTTCAAAGAATTTGTCAATTTTCTGGCGCATATCATTATCACCATCTTATTTTTCTTACAAGATGTTATTAGAAACAATATTGTTCATGTTACAACTTCAAAGACAGTTAAAACCAGCTTTTAGCTCATCCATATGATGCAATACACCATTCTGAATTATAAAAAAATGTTTTTCTTTTTAACTGACAAAGGAGTTACTTCCCTTGGTAAAAATGACGCCATTTGTTTAACTTCTGTTTTAAGTGCATTGAAACTTTCATTAGGGTTTATGATCAGTGTACTTTAATTATTCTAAGCAGAAATAAAGAGCTGAATACCCAGATCTATGCAGTGAAATCAGAAACTAATAGGATTTTATTGTGTTTATAGATTGTTTTAATGGTTTTCTATCATTCTTCCTCTGAATTCGATGAATCATTCACTGCCTGTGGAATCGTACAAACTGAAAACAAAAGTGTATGAAATCAAATTCTGAATACCTGTACTTACTCGTATTTATTTAACAATCTATCTCTTAATGCTAAATTATTATTTTGAATGCATATATTGAATTTGTTTACCTGTTTTTAGAGATCTTTTTTTTTAATTTATAGATCTATACTATATACAGTGCTAAATTTTTGTCGGACATTGGAACAGGTGGTGTAATATCAAGATGAAACATGGATGATAAATGGAGCCATGTCTATTTTTTCGCATAAACTATACATAAAGTTCATTACATATGATATTTTATTACATATTTTCATTATAAATACCAGGATTAGAATATAGTGAGTCTCACCTGTCGCATTGTATGTTATTTTATGTAGAGAAATATTTATGTTCAGGTCAGTTCTGATAAAACATATGTTACAATATAATTCATTTCCTGCTTATATTATTTATACAGGTGATAAAATATTTGTTACTATCATTGTATGTCAACATAATGTTTATAAATGTGGTAAAATTTGATGTTTAGAACTTAAACAACAAAACTGAAAAAGACCATTCTTAAAAAAAATGTTGGTTTGCACTTGCGCAACTTACTCATTAAGAAATCTTTGTACCCAAATATACTTCAGTAATTTTGAAAAAAAAAGTTAATTACTGCAGAATTTTGCTTACAGTACAGACATAAAATGTTAATAACAATGCTTACCTACCCACTGTTAAAGGTTTGGGTTGCATAACTGAAAACAAACACTTTTTTAGGATGGCCTAATAGCTCTAGTCTATTGTGTTTCATTTCTAACCATTTGATTATTACCGTCAGCTGAGTTCTGAATGCTGAATCCTGACTTATAAATATCTTATAAATATTAGAATGAACCCTTTTTATACTAATAGTATGAGTTTTATTTAAAATGACTTTTGTATTAAACAAATATAAAGGTCAGATTATACTAAACCATTTGATTATTTATCTAATAGCTTTATAAATCAATTAATGTGGACACGGTTAACTTTTAGTGGTAATAAAAGCATTATGTAAGCAATAATGCCATGAAATTCCTTTTCTATGCATTGTTTAAGTGCGGCTTATTGTTCATCTTGCTTTATGCATAAACTTTTAAATGCTCTCAAAATGTTTCCAGTTTTTTTTTTTGAGATGGTAAAAAGTCGTGTTTGTAGGCAATGTTATTAATTTAGCAATATGACTAGTTTTTAAAACTGTTGGATGTTTTAGATGTTAAATACCCCTGATTTGGGTTGTTGATATGAATTCTACTGTTGCTCAATTCTACTGTTGTTATATCTTTGTCAGCTATTATTTCATTCATTAATACCATATTCCTAATCACGATATTGTGAACCATTTTTGTGTGTGATGTTTTTGCCAAAACTGCTCTTTGTCATTTTTAATGTATATTTGTACTAAATTGTGACTAAATGACTGTCTTGTTTTGTATCTGCTGAGTATTTGCTGATAACATTTTTGCATTTATGTTTATAATTGAATGAGTCAATAGTTCGATGGTATGCTGAAGATGTTTTGAATCTGGGTAGTAAATTCTTGGGTGTCATAATACCTACTGTTTTTGATGAGTTCCAGATGGTGTCTCAGATGAATTGTTCCTGATAAGTTTCATATGGCATCTCCAAGTTTGTCCACGTCTCTGATTCTGATCTTCCTTCTCAATATGGATTTATTTAACCCTTTGCCTCATAATACCTCATTCCCCCCACGCATATCTGAAGCAGACAACTTTTGAAAACGTGGCAAAAGATGCCATTTTTTTGCCACAATGTTTTCCACTCTGTCAGAGAGAAATAACCCAATAAATTGATGTTTTGTATATTGGAAGAGTCCAAAGTATGCTTATGAAGCAAATGGTTAAAGTCCCTTCATTGTTGCCTTAGTGTTACATAAGAACTCTCTGAATAAAGGGGTTTTAGATCTTTGTTTGTATAGAAACATGACCCCTTTTGCTCTCCTTGAAAATCCCTTGTGCATATTTGTGATGCATTCTGATATTTACCGTGTATTTCTACATCTTTGGACTGGGATCTTAATTTTCAATAGAATAGGGTTTCGTTAAAGGGTCAAATTTCAGATGTTTTAAAAACATTTTTTCAATGACTTTCTTTATTGAATTATTTCTTGTACAATGAATTCTTTGTAACCCTGAAATCTAGATAATTTAGTCTGTGCGAAATTTGAATACTGGTAAATAGAATCTTTTTTTGTAATAGGGGTCATATTTTTAATTTAATTACTAGGGGGCACTGCAGTATGTTGCAATGGCTTTCTTATTGGAAATTGATAGTTTTGTTTATTTATAGCTTAAATTTTGCTCAGTGAATATTTTAACCATCCTGATTAATTCCCCTCCCCCCACAAGCTTTGAAGTGAATAATAGTGTTTAGAGAAGCCCCGAGAAATATTTTGAAATGATAATTCAAAAATAATAATAACAAACATCTTAGTTGAATTTAATTTCTCCAAAGTTGAATTTGAGTGCAGTGCAACGATTTTGAGTGGGTTTTTTCCAATGTGTTATGAAATTTTTGATTAATTTAAAAAGAATTGAATAATCGTTTGATCTGGTGGTATTATAAAAACCCGCCAAAATGTTTCTTTGATTTAGGTTATTTACGCAACTGAAACTTGAGCTCTCGTAACAATGGATGTATTATACGGTAATTCCTCTGTACATATCTGGTCATCATGCGTTGTTGTCTTTGTACACATTGACCAATGTGGCTCTAAGAGTTGTCAATATTTGTTTAGATCAAGTTTTAAACATTGTAATGTCTATAGGATTATTTCGCCTTTATTAATGTAAGCTTTTGTGGCGCAATTGCATTATATTTATATGTTATTAGCGATCGGAAAACGGGTTAAAGTAGTGCAAATTTGACGTCCTGAAAACATTTACAATAACGCTAATGCCTGAGTAAATATAAACATATCTTGAAAGGTTGAAAGTCACGGTGACATTGAAACTGGAAGCTTAGGAATTGATTTACTGATATTTTATTTGGTGTATACTATTAGCTGTTTCATTTTTTGAAAACATGATTTCATAACTGTCCGAAAGTTTCTTGCTGATAAAATCAATTATATCAGTCATGGTAATTGTTTAAAAGTTGAATATATTTTGGCCTTTTCAATGTTATTGCAATTTTGTCTCTTAAGAGTTGTCAATTATAGTAAAACCTTGATAACGAGATCACTTTCTGGACCTGAAAAATCGGTCGTTAAGGTTAGGAGGTCACATTATCAAGTTGAATTATATGGGAGTTGTTGGAAGCCGGTCAGAAAATTAGTGGTCATCATTTTAACAAGTTGGTCATGATATTGAGGAGGTTGCTATTTGAGGTTTCTCTGTAGTTGCGTATTGATTGAGCCATGAATTAAATTAACGTTTAATTAATACTGTTTCTTATTATTGTGCTCATACTGACCTGAGTCTCATAGAGTGCAAAATGTTAACAGACTGTGTTCAACAAGATATCCTTAAAGTTTACTTCATTGAACAATTTTCAAAATAACAATCATTTGTCAAGTTGTCAGTTTTTGCCGTATCTACACCTTTGATGTTTCGGTCAATAATTCTTTTTACGTTCGTGAATATTGGATTATTATAAATGACAGATACGCTGACAAATGAATATTTATTAGTTTCTTTGGCTTTTGTTTAATTTAAATTTATGTGACTTATTGAGTATCGAAAGAACTGAAAAGGTGACAGGTTTAATATACTGGCGACTTTTAGGCCGAAGATGAAAATATACATTAGGCCTAAACAAAAGAAAATGTTTGTTTCCAGTTACATGCTAAAAAAATATGGTCAGTAGGTCGGGATTTTGTTTATGTTATGTTTTTTTACATGTGGCATCACTGTACGGGAATATGTGCACTGTAATATTAATGAGTTGTGAAAATTACAATGCGTAGTACTAAGATTTGGATGCCGTGAAAACTTATGAGTCAACAGGTAAATTATAGGGTCGGTCGGGTAACCGGAACAAACCTTTCTTTAGGCCTTAATCTTGTGTTTCTTTAAAATTGTAATATACCAGTATGTAAATGATCATGATGTTTGTCTAAGATGGAAAACAACTGATTAAGCTCTGATTCTGAACACGTTGTGAATTAATGCAATTAAGGTTTTCCATACGGTTGTCACAATTAGTACTTTGGTAAAGGCTAATGTGGATGTTTTGTAAGGGTTAGAACTGTAAATGTTGTAAAATCTAATATTTTATTGAGTATTCCTATCATTCTTCTGTAAATAACAGTAAAACCTGTAAATGAAAGGTAGCCCTTTTTTGGAGGGGACTGGTTTCAGGTCCCTTTGATAGGGGAAATTTGCATTGTGAAGCATTAAATTGGGGAATTAAAAAAGACTTACATTCATTAAAGAACTAAACAAAAGTTATGTCTTTATTTAATAGAGCACTTAACAATTATGGGATATTTTTTTCTTTTTCAATCAGGAAAAATGTTTATGGGGCAAATATTAGACCCAAAAATGACATAAAAAAGGCCTGAAAGGTCACCCAAAGGAAAAAGAAATATGTCCTTCGTACAAAGATTTACTTGAGCCAGGATATCATTACTGACCAACAAGTAGCAGTTGATCTTAGGCTTTATTAACAGGTGACCATTAACTCTGTTTTTGACTGTTCATGTATCCCTAAAATGTGGACTTTTTCGTATGAATGCAAGATTTCTGATTGCATGTCATCTTGCATCCTTGTGTAACAAGAAAGGAAACATTTGAATGAGTTCTCAACTTAATTATACTACAGGTGTCCGCTAGTGAAGAACGTCTGCGTTTTCTGTAGTGCTTCTTGCTGGTTCTTTCATCTTGATTTAAACCATGGGGCTTCCTTATAGATTGTGTCCCGAGGAAATTCTAGAATGACTGATTGGTTTTAAAGTGAAGGGGTCCAATATGAGGCTCTGTAATACTATATAAAGCAGATGACTGGATTGAATGTTTGGACTATGTTTCATTATAAATTACCAGTGTCGGTTTGGCGTATATTTACCACTGTCCCATGGCAATCTCATTCGCAAAGATTATACACTATGTAACCTTCTGGTTTATGGTGGAACTGCTTAAATTATATTGTCTGATACAATTTTTCTCAAATCTTTTTTTTCTTCGAGCTTGAAGGTATAAATAAAGAGGAGGTGCTGCTCTGTGTGGTCTATCACGTAATCTACTCCAAAAAGTTGCAAAATTCTTATTGGACAATCATAAAGATTGATGGTTGACAAATCATTCGGTGTAATTGTAAACCGCAACTGTTCCGCTACATTAGCTCGATCTTAAAACACTCTGAGGTCTTTATTGTGTTCAGTTATACACATGTAATGATACAGCAGTATAATTGTGTATGTACAGCTCTTTGATATACATGCTTAAACTGCTAATTGCAAATAGTTTAAATTTTCTCCTCAGCATTTTTATGATGCTATTCCAGATTTTATTGACCATAAAAGGGATAATTTATCTTGTCGATGTAATCATTATCTACTTACACAGCATTGTTGCTTGATGCATGTAATCACTTGGACAATATAGCAGTTACTTACTCTACAATTAGGAAAATTTAGAATGAATCTCGTAATATGATTAGTAGCGAAAAAGAAGTCCAATTCAGTTGTGTGTACAGTAGTCATTTTGGCTGTATAAGTGTGACAGTTAGCTTGATTTCTTTAATGCATACATTAACTCCCAAATGAGAATTAGTAGCCATTTCTTAGACTGTTGATATGATATTGAAGTCGGAAAATATTATCAAATTCAATTGGAGTCACTTCAGCCACAAAAATCTTTTGTGTATTTATTCAATTCTCATGAATGCTAATTTTCCATGCTTTTCTGGCAAATTCCTTTTTTTCGCACAACAAATGACATTAATTTTGTACTGTGCTTTCAGCGGCAGTCAATGTCTGCCACTGAGTTCCAATATGATTATTTGTGTTATTGATATTCATGAAATATTCTTCAGTCTCGAAGAAATTCTTTTTTATCCTGAATGAGAAAAATTGTCGTCAGTTTACTTGTGTGGAATGAATGGGTTTGTGAAACAACAGCTTTACTCTCCTATCTTAGTTACCTAATGGGAGCTAAATTTTCTATAAAAAACATACTTGTTGCTTTTCTTGAGGCCTGTAATTATATAGGAGTTCATTATAATTAGTAGCTGTCACTGTTAATTTTCTTTTTCATTTCTTAGCTCCTTCCTCTTTTTTCGCTTCACTTTTTCTGTACCATGTACGAGGTTTATCGGAAGGGATGGTCTTATTTTTGGACCTATTCAATTTAAATTGTTCATTTTTTCTGTGTCATGTAACATGGTCTTGTATTGTTGACCTATGCACTATATTCTATCCACTTTATTCTGTTCACTTTTTCTGTGTCATTCACCAGATTTATGCAAGTGGATCGTGTTTTGTGTTGTGGACCTTTTTGCTTTAATCTGTCCACTTATTCTGCATTTTTCACCAGGTTTATACCAGGGGATCATGTCTTGTATTGTGGACCTTTTTGCTTTATTCCGTTCACATCTTGCTGGTTTGTTATCCAGAATTTAGACAAAACTTTGACAATTAATAAATACCTCTAACGATCATTATAATTTCAAGGTGGTTTGATTATTTTCTTTTAAAATGGATGATGTGTAATAGTAAGTCTAGAATGCCAAAGATAACACGCAGGAAGTGTTGTCTGATTAAAAATACTGAATGTACCTGAGTTGTTTTCTTTCATATTTTCTAGAATTACCGAGTGTTTGAATTACTGGCATTCCTGCATGAACCATACTTGGCAAGAAAATCAAACTTTAGATTTCCAAGTTTTCTACATCAAAGGTGATGATGACTTCCAGATAATTTCTGTAGATAAGTAATAGAACTCGATAAAACGATTGCTAAGTGTGAAATTGACCCTTCTGCAATTTGACCCCTACCTTGGTGTGTGGCATTGTGGTGTTACCAGATAAACAAATGTGTTTTGACCACATTATCTAAAGTGGGTTCAAACCTTCTTGACACTCTTGTAGTGTGCTTCCTTTATGAAGCCAATTCTATCTATTTCTTCTCTTAGGTGGAATTTGGGACATTATTGTCAAATTGATATGGAACTTCAATTTGTATAGACGATGGCAAATGCTGAAGCTTTGTAATAGCTTGCAAAGCTTGACAAATCCGCTTGTCCGCTCATAATTACAAGTAGAAATTGACTCAGGACGAGTTGAAATTGCTGTAGAACTATTTGAAATTCAACACTGGTCGTCCTGTTGAATGAGTAGCCTGAAAAGAAATTGCCAAGCCCTGAGCCCTGTCTTGTCTCTTTTGGAATGTTTACAACCAGTGACAGTTGGTTTGATGCAAGAGGTCACAGTGTAGGGTCCCTGCGGTGTGTACTGTACTAGGAAATATCTAAGTGGCTAATAAATCAGTGTTGCAGATAATATGATATTGGTATAAGAATATACCCCAATATAAACCAATATTGTCTGAGTGTATCTATACCTACTGGGAGTAATAGAGTCTTCAGAGTGTTGTAAACAAGGTTTCTGACCTTATTAATGTTGTAATATTACAAATCCATAGTGAAAACTGATGTTTTTGGCAGATCACTTTGTTAATACTTACAAAAATTATTTCAACGTAAATTGTTCCGTAAATTGTTCCGAGAATCACCAGAAAATCATGAAAAGAATGTTGCAATAAAGCAGATCCTTCTACAGATAGTGGGGCCATCTTGTCTACCACAACTATGTCAGAGTTTATAGGTTCTGGCAAATTTGAAATTAATGAACAAGGAAACAAAGCAGAACGAGGCTAGATTTGTTTATGACCCCCCTTGCTTGTCCTGAAAACCACTTCATCAGCAAAAAACAGTCTGTCCGTTTGGTGCTTACCACTAAATTCATACTTTCATTACTCATTTCTGGTGTTAATTTGCCATATATTTTGTGTGGCCCCTAACAAATGGAGGACTGGAGCCAAGAAGAAAGATACAGTTAAAAGGATGCCAGACCTTCGGCCTATTTGGATAATTGGTTAATGCTGATTGGTTGATTACTATTTGAGTCTGAATGGGTTATTATACTTGTTATCATCGGCAGCAAGTGTGTTTTCACTAAGTACATGGATTATGTTTCTGGCCCCAAATCAATGGATGTTGGCCATCACATTATGCTCTTAGTAATCCCGTAAGCTTAAAGTAAATGGAAATTTTACTTACCAGTGCTTAAATGCTTCGCCTTGGCACTTTCTTTCAGAGAAAATTAATTAAGAAATATCAGTTCTGGCGTTGCTTCTGTTGAGTTGGTGCCATTCTCATCACTGCAATGAACTCCATCACTTGCTGACACATTTTTTCAGTGATTGTATCTTCACTTTTACTGGTGTTAATTACTATCGATTGTTCCAGTTTTAACATTGTATTCTATTTATGTCGTATGATTGATCGGTGCATACATTTCTCATTAAGAAAGTTGCTACGAGTTGCTCATTGTTTACAGTCTATGTAATGTCCCACTTGAAATTTAAGATCTTAAATCTGGAACAGTGAATGTTTGGGTTTAGTGGCACTACAGGCTGAGGCAATAAAGTTTGCTGAAGTATTCTGGAAGTAGCGTACAGTAGATTTGGGTCATTAAGATTTTGATTTATTGGTACCTGTATTGTTGTTAAGACTTGTTTCAAAACCATAGAGTTCACGCCTTCCATTTCTAGTATATATCATCTAACTATCTCAGAGTTCTTGAATAACAATAAGCATTATATTTGTGGTTGCTATTTCAGTTGTTAAGCCTGTTTTGTCTGTATGTTCGATAAATTTACACTAGGTACCTCTGGCCTATAAATAATCGTGTGATGCAAATTGCTTTGGACAGATTGCTTAAAAGCGAAGTAAGCTACACCAGAATGAGAGATGTCATCTTTCAAAGTTTTATGATTTCATCAAATTTGAACACATGAAATTATGAAGTGTGTGACATCTCAATAGTCTGAAAATAGTAACTATATGTATAGATGCCTCTGCAGTCTTTCAAAGGGACCACCAGTAAGTATATGGATTTCTTACACTGATCTTTTGGGTTTAGGAGAAAGTTTGGGTTGCCTTATAGGGGGCTTTTTCACACTGAATAAACTGTGATGCTTATGTAAGCTAAAACATAACGCTGGATATGAATGGAGGGTCTAATGGCTAGCTGACATTGATGCAATTGATACAGCACTGATGTAAGCTATTGTGCCTGATCTTTGTAATGATGGCAGGTATTTCCTAAAACCACGTAGCTGAGTACTTTAAACATAGTGGCAGATAATTTTCAGGCCTCTTCTCTTGGGTGTTTAAATTTGGAGCTCTACTGGAAACATCTATTGAAAAGTTGGCCAAAATCTGGGAGGTCTACATTTTTAAATTGATGATGCAGAGTTCAAGGGAGAAATGCCTCCAAAAGCCACTTGCTGCTTTGTTTCAATTAAATGGTTGCCATTATCTTCAAAGGCTGATTTATTACATTGTTAAGGTACTTGCATCATGAAACAAGTAAATGAATTTTAACATGTTTAATACCAGAGCACATCTGTAAGTTTGTGTGAGTAAAGAATTTTAACTGGTCTTGACAGCCACATCACTGTTTCCTATTTGTACTTAAGGATTCATTTCTGTGCTGGTATCCAGTTGGAGAAATAATGAGGTTTCTGAGGTAACAGGTTGATTTAATTTAGGGTGACATATCTTGTGATGAAGTAGGCTGTTAAAATGTCTAAAAATAAAAGAGGAAATTTGTGTAAGAACATAGTGTCAATTTTTCTTATTGGTAAAGTATGTGGGAAGTGTTTCGTATAGTATGGAGTTCTTTCAGCCACTGTGAATCACCTTTTTTCACTGGAGTTTTATGTTGTACCAACAGCCAGGGTCATTAGGTGACTTTCCAGCTTTAAACAGTGGAGGAAAACCCCGGGCTTACGTCCGGGTAGAACCGCCAACCTTCTGCAAGCTAGATCAGGTCAGCTTCCTTACATATGAAATTTGATCCCAGGTGAGATTCGAATTCACTGCAGTGTGAGACTTGATTATGAGTCAGAGACCATAACCACTAGGCCCCAGTGTAAAGGGCCTAGCTGGGATCGCCCATTGCAGGTGCTCCCTCTAGATCTTACGTTTGATATCAATCAAATCAGAATTGTAAACCGACCATTTCTTGAATATATCATTTAAGCTCAATATTATATTGATTGATGTGCTTGTATTTTAAAAACAGACCTTGTCACACACAGAGGTAACTGTAATGTATTGTCTTAGTCCACTTGATGCCATTTGCTAGAATTATTTTAATTATTGCGTGTAAGGTTATTCAATTGGAATTTCAAATGTTAACTGGAAACATTGTTCTCTCATCCATATTTCACCGACAAACATAAATCCCAGCACACTAAGGAATGCAAAAACTCATGAAAAAACTAATACACTTTCTTGATTTAGCTTTTATTGGTATAGAAGCGTTTCTGCAATAAAACCTGAAGATGCTGTAGTTTCCAACATTAAAAAAAGACTCAAATTCTGGTATGTTAAATTCTGAGGTTAATAAATCAGGCATGTTGAGTGGAGTACTAATGAATAATGTTACATGGAAAACAAGCTTCAATCATTTCTGATGTTGTTTCAAAGAGTTCAGTGAACAAGTCTTGGTGCTGGTTATACTAAAGCCGATTCATTATTGAACAAGCTGTATTAAATATTCAGATTGTAGTTTGATGATTATAATGTTTCATTCAGAAATATGTGCTCATATGAGTTACTTATGCTTCACAGCTTCCTTGAAAGTGAGTCACTGCCATGTCACAGCGAGGTTTGTAATGGCTGGCATCACCATAATGCCTTTTACGTGTTTGGTTGTGTGGTAATCAGCCAAATCATCATGTTTGTCCTTAGGTTGTGGTTGGGTTGCATTAGAGATACATCTCAACATATTTTGTCATGTCTGATAAGCAACCTGCCTAATCATTGACCATGCTTAATGATAGCCTGGATGTAAAATGTACACATGTTCTCAGGATAGTAACCCTGTTATTGTTGATGTTGGCACTAAAACTTTGTTCTTTCATGCTTAGTGGATTGGTTGATCTGAGGTCACGGTACATAAAATATTATCTGTACTTGGTACACTGGCATACAGTGAAAAAAGTTGATCCCTTAATAGAAGGTATTTTTAGATTATGAAAACAAAATATGACCCCTCGAATACTCCTGAAATAAGTTCTCACCTATCAGAAATCCTGTATTAAGTCAGATGGGTTAAATTGATTTTCATGTGTCTTTAAACTAAAATAATAAATACATATGTTTTTCTGAATCATGTACATGTGCAGCATGTTTTTGTTAAGTGTTTGTATATATCAGCTGGCTGAACGGAGGGTTGTTTATGTTTTTGAAGCAAAGGTTAAATACATATATCAGTTATACAGGATGGGAAACATAAGTAATGAACACAGAGACTGAATTAAATGGAATCACATGTTTGTAAGTGATGTTCTTAATTGAAACTTAATTAGAACTTCGCTTCTAATGTCTTTTCTGGCTGTCTGAGTTGCGAGTGAGAGAGTAGCCTCAGGGACAGGGGGAGTATTTAAAACTTTCCTTTCCTAAACTGCCTGACAGGTGTGGGCCGTATTGAAATGTGGTCTTTGTGAAGGAATTGTGTTAAGCAGTGTCTTGTAAGGCTTATTTTAACTGCATTAAAACTGGGTTTAATTGTATTAATGGCTTCACTTTATCAGCTTTGATGTCATCGAGCCAATGGTTAGAAATGCGTTGATATTTAGTTTTATTTAAAGGTTTTAATAGAATAAAGAATTGTAACTTGGACGAAAACCTTTAGCTCAATGTGGACTTGTTTCTATTTTTAATTAGATTCCTAGGAGAGAAAAACACCTTTGAAGTTCTGTTGTCATTTGCAATACCTAAACAATGGTTCAAACATATTAAATAACACTTTATCAGTCATTCACATTTCTGTTGGATCGTATATACCAAGGTCTTATTTCATAGAAATTCATAAATGACAACAGTCCATGAATAATTGATTTGTGTTTTGTTATTTATGGTGGCTTCAACAAATTGTAAATATTTGTTTTCTGCTCTTCTCTTGGCATGAAAACATGGTAGACATTTGAAAACACTAATGGCAGATATAAAATGATATTTGGACCAGTTTCAGGCAATCTTTAGTTGTACGGCATGACAAGGAGGGAATGTTGTGTTTCAATCACTTAAATGCTTTCGCCTACCATATCTCATATGTTTAGTTTTTATTCCACAACCTTTGCGAATATTATAGAGGGGAGCATCTTTACTTGTGAGCATCTCCATTTGATTCAATTCACGTTATTACCCTGGGATTCTATGTCAGTTTTCTCGGGAAATCTAGCATTGTTATCAGTGGTGTCTGTGTCATTAGATGCTGATTCACTGTCAAGATGATAACCTACTCTTTCTTTCTCAGCTGAAGCATCTCTGTTACATGTGATATTTGTTTTCCGTTTTTTAATAAATTATTACTATCTTGAGAATACCATGTGTGATTTTTCATGTTTGAAATGTTTGAGGCTCCTCAACAACTGTATTCAATGAATTTATAATAACTTTCTTTCTCTCTTTCTTGCTACTCTTCACTTCCAACTCTTTGGGTTTGTTAACTGACTTTTTGGTGTTCTGTTCAGAGTTTGTTGAAATGTCATACAATTACAAGGTCTGACATTTATGCAATTTGGGTGTCATGTTTTGATCAGAATTTAGTCATTTTCATCAAAAGATTTTCCAATTTACCGATTGACTCCTTGTTTGTTTAAGTTTATTTCTAAGAAAAAGATGGAAAACCATCTGGTTCTGTTCTGTGGATAATTTTTCATGTCCTTTGGGACATTTTCTTGGTAGCTTTGAAGCAATCATGGTGTTTCCTCATTTAGATGATTTTAGATATCAGATTTGAACTTTAAAGAAGAAATTTGTTGAGATTGAAAGTTGTCGATTAGACTCAGAATTAATTATTTTATGTATTTACAAATCAGATAATACTATTTTTGACCTGGTATTGTCATTAATCATCTGTTTACCCACTGTGTAAGAAATGATCCTTTCAGTTTTCAACTGGAATACCTATTTCATAGCCTGAAAGTTAATTTTGTTCTATCAGTTTTCATTCTGGAACCCTGGTGTGTCTAATCAAGCGAACCATGACTGGAGGCTCATGGGACAGTTGTTCAGGATATGTTTGATTTTCGCCTGTATTTTTCCAGATACAGATTCCATGTTCTTGCTGTGAATAGAACTAGGTCTCTAAAAAATCTTCAAAGAACACATTCTGTGTCTCCCTCTAGACAGCTTCTAATTTAATTGATCTTAATTCTTCCTCGTTTAATTAAATTAGATAAGTAAAGTACAAATCCTAGGATAGAGATTGTGGGACAAATTGAACTTAACAGTTTTTAAATCAATAGTTTTTGTTGGTCCTTAATTTTACATCAGTTGATTGCCATGAAGATAAAAGAACACAACAACTTTGTTGAAAATATTTTTACTGAAAAGAATGGGTGGTTGTTGAAATCTATTTTTTGTAAATAATTCTATTTCTTTGCCTATTTACTAGTCAATACAGTTAAGGATTTTTATTTTCTTTATTAACAAAATTCCTTTGAAGCTAGAAAGAAGTCGTTTTGTGGTCATTTGACCAAAACAAATCGGGTAGGTATGTCACAAGAATACAAGTTTTGTTCTAAACTTGCCCTTCATGCTTTTGAGGTGCAATTTGTTTCCATGTACGTGTATTTTCATTCTTTGGATTTCGCCGTTAGAAATTTCAGGGTCGGCCCAAAAAAATTGGGTCAGTCGGATAATTCCAAACACGGTTATTTTTGTCTGTTCTTATGATATTCTTAGTGAATTTTTGAACTGATAGTAAAAGATGTTCGTCTCAATATTGGCTTAAAATACCTTGAAATGAAGTAATTTTGCAGTTGATTAAAACCAAAGCATCTGGAATTAGAAGATTTCTACATTATAAATGTTCTGTAATAATCCTGATCTAGAGATATGCAGTTTCCTGTACGGCTTTGATGTTAGCATTTCTACTGTTTCTGCTAATATTGAATGCTTTTTGGCATATAATCATAAACGCTAATCTAAGAGGCTACTGAAATGCAGTTCCTAGATTTCTGTTAGTGTGCAAGCAAACCTGTGAAGATCTAACGTCGTATGTTAGTCTTTCTGAATTATTGTTACCCGATGTGATATACACTCTTGCAAATTTTTGTTTTGTCAATGAGCTATTGTTATTAATGCTGTTTTAATGTACAGTCAAACCTGTAAATAAACACCACCCTTGGGAAAGACAAAATGCGGCCTTTATTGACAGATGGCCTATATTCTGTGGTCAGTTTGTTCTAAATAATAAGTGATGGTTTTTCAAAGAATGGCCTATATTCATAAGGTGGTCTTTATTCAGAGGTAGCCTCAAACACAGGTTTCACTGTATAAAAACTGAATCTCTGTGTTCATCATTCTATCATTTTTCATTCTTCTTTATTGTATGAGTTAACCAGGCAATCAATTTACATTATTAATTGCTATATTTTCTATTCGTTGTCATAGCAACGGAATGTATCATAGTTTTTATAATTTTGTTGTAATTATTGTTTTAGTACAAGTATTCGATACTTTACTAGCTATGTTTTTTTATTAGTGTGTCGTATATATTTTATGGTCTTCTCAAATAAGATACAACTTGCTTTGATGTCATTTTATACCAATTTAACCATTTGCCTCATTATAGCATATTTTTGACCCATCCAAGTTCAAAACTAATATACAAAACATATATTTATTTTAGAAAACTGAGAACTTTATTTCTCTCTGACAGAGTGGCCATGATATTTTCAAAAGTCATCTGCTTCTGATGCAGGGAAATGATGTATTATGAGGGAATGGGTTAAAGCGAGTGGTTTTGAGTTCAGGGGTAAAATTTTATACACATATGTGTACTTCATTATATATTTTGTTCATGATATTACAAAAATCGCATCATCAAAGCTACAAAGTGTTATTGTATAGTTTTTAAATTTCTAACTTTTAAAATGAGTACCACCGAATTAGAAATACTTTTTTGTGATTTGAATGAAACAACATATATCTTGAGACATTTTAAGTTTTGGTATGACTAATTTAAAATATTTACTCTCTTTGTGCTTTAAGCCATTGAGCAATTCTTTAAATGCTTTTTTGCATTCAATTCATTTGATTCTGTTAATATGGAGTTAGACAGTTCCTCCTTTGTTTGAATTTGGGGTTTTTGATATGGGCTTCGTGAAATGTTGCATCAAGTAGGTGGGGGCCTCTTTGAAGTTTTGACAACCCTTAATGAATTATGATGTATGATTGTTACTGAAAATAGAATGTGTTACTATTCATGGTTTTTGTTCGTTATGATAAATTTAAACAAATTTTCAATTTTTGTCTGTCAGAGTGCACGTATTGTTTTTGTCGTCTGCTTCAAAGATAATGTCAGGTGGGAGGTCATCGTGAAAAATTTTACCAAAATAGAATAAGCGCTATTTTTGCCTTAAATTTTGTTAAATATATTATCATTCTGATAGAAGTTTAAATGTACAAATGAAAACCTGTCACACAAATCACTCGTGATCCCACCCCCCACCCCCCAAATTCTTTTGCCAGTTTTAACTGGTCTGTTATAGTCATTTGAGCTGACCTTTTGGAAAGGTGGCTAATTCCTAACACCATGAGTCCAGTGACTGTGAAGACAGGAAGCTTATTTCAGATAAAATTATCAGTTTTTTAACATGTAAATAAAGATCACCTCAAATAAGTATTCTAGGCTCCGCAAAAGATTGTCTTTATGGCACACAGTCTGGTTCGTCTTCATCAATGCTTTGTATGAGGGCTAAAGAATCAAATTGTGATGAAATGAAATTCTTTACTTTCTTTTAGTAGTTTTATATACTGATACTGTTCCTCAAATCATCTTTCAAAAGATTATAAAATTATGGATTTTGTTGCTGTGGTAACGTATGACCATGTTGCTATCAGTCTGTAATATCAGAGCACAAAGCCTTGATATAATTCCTCTAATTTAGATAGCTCTATCATATGAACGATTTTCTACTGTCATGGAGCGAAAAATTATTTCTTTATATCACCGGTCAGTGAAGCTTGCAGACAAAATGTATTTCTGTAAATGGCATGGAATTAGATCTCAGATATAAAGCATTAAATTCCACATTGCAACATTCCACAGAATTTCTTTGAAAAATTTCTTGTGTAATTTGAGTGCACGTTGACTCGTGCATGGTACGCGCTTAGGAAATTGTTCAGTTGCTATTAGCATCTCATCTTTAATCAGGTGGAATAAAAATCCCAGTATTACAATCTTTCATGTTTTTAGTATGATTGCAAAGATTGTGTAAGCCAGCGTGATTTGCCCATAAAGAGACTTAAGCCATAAAAGGAAATTTAGAGCGAAATTTTCTCTCTGCTGTTAGAATCAATACACTGAGCTGCAACATTTATACAGTACGAGACTTTAGAAGATACTGATTCATTCCGTTATTGAAAATTCAGGTGTTTATGACGGAATTTGTATGATTAATTGAACATTATGTCGGTAACCAGACTGACTGAATCACATGACGCTTTATCATCACAGCGAGGGTTGATTAATAAACAATGAAATTAACAGTCTATGAACGTCATCACTCGGACTTGAATCATAAAGGATGTACTATTAAGCTGTATGATATTTTCTTCGGTAATTATCCAACAAATGGTGCTAAGTATTTCCTTTTAAATACACTTGATCTTATGTCTGACTTTCTACTTTTGGTAAAAAAAAATAGAAAAAAATTATGTTCTTGAATTATTACATGATCCTTCAAATTATATTCAAGTATTTGTCAACATGACCTGAGGATTAGAAAGACATGAGACTCGGAATATTCTAATCATTGTTTAAATCTTTAAGAATTATCATGTTAATAATATCATGGTTTGTGTGAACAAAAGCACTAGTACCCATTTTGGTGCATTGTATTTGCATGCCAGTGTTTTAATTAATAATTAAATAATTCAATGAAGGCACGTTAATTACAAGCGTAGGCAGTTTGAGTAAGGAATATTTATGATTTACGTTCTTCATTTTGACAGTTACATCGTCATAAAAGCAGCATATTTGCCTTTTTTTACAATGTCTTATTTCTTTCTCAATGTTTAAATCAAACCTCGACATGACGCGGTGTTTCTATGAGTGTCGTAAAACTTTCTAATCTAAGAGTTCAGATTTGCATATGAATTGCCGTTCTGTCAAAATTTAGAAAAATCGGCCATTTGAGTTGTTCATGCATAAATCAAATTAATAAGACCACGGTCTTTTGTAAACTATTTTTGTTAATAATCACAATCTAGTTTTACATCATCTCAAAATGTCAGCTTAATTGCTGGTTTATATTCTGCTATGTTTGTTTAAATTCAATGTGGGTATTTTTTGTCGTCCTTTAGTCTCTTTCTTCAAATTTGCATAAAGGTTTATTTGATTGTTTTAGCTGTTAATAAACAATTCAAGAAGTTGGTTATTTACACAATATTAACAATCAAATTCAATTTAAATAGAGAACTTTGATTTGTGTTTGCTGTATGCTGCAGCCATCTTTATTAGTGACTAGAAAGTTGCAAGGGACCTCTGTTGTCAAGTGGTTATGGTCTGTGACTTGTAATCACTAGCCCTTTACCCCTGTGGGTTTGAATCCCATCTGAGACCAAATTTCACATGTGAGGAAGCTGTCTTGCTGGTTTTACAGAAGGTCGGTGGTTCTACCCAGGTGCAAACCTTGGGTCTCCCTCTACTATTAAAGAACTATGAAAACAGTCAGGTTGGGTAGGTATCAAGTTTTCTTTTGATAAACTGTTTTTAGGGTCAGGTACCCCTAAATGTACAGTTTTCTCTTAGCCCAATATGACATAAATCACCATATTGGTATTTAATACGAATTTTCCGAACTCATAATGGGCTTGAACTAATCTTGTTTCCATGTTTGTGTACATAAGTCAATATAAGTAAATAGTGTAACACAGAAATCTATGAAATTTTAGTCTCTTTCATTGTTCAACAAGTACTTTATGAACTCAAAAAAAAAAAAAAAATCGGGCGTGTCTACATACATTGCAAATTCAATACAGCATTGTTCAATGAAAAAAAAAATGCCATTTTTTATCAGTCTTTGAAGTTATCGGTATACCATGTCCCTTTGTATGAATAATAATTATACAACTGATGCAGAACAAACATTAAAATTCACATCAGTGTCTGGGCGTTTCTTCGAGTGAAAACTCCCTTAAAAATTGTTATTACATCTTACCAAGCGTTTTTCAATTCGGTATGTTGAACTATTTTTTCAAGCAATTTTCAGATGCATTTTGATATAATTTGACGGATCTTTAAAGCATGTTTCATGAGTCTTGACTTTTTGTCATTTATCCAACTTGACTGTGGCGTTACTTTGGGCATATTTGGTATTTCATCAATTCCTATAAATAGAAAAGGAAGGAATTTGTATTTAAGGCAAAAAATCATTTGTGTGCTTAGGGCAACAGTCTGGAAGCAGGTAGGGCAGGCATCAAGTATTTTGGGTTTGTAAAGTTGTTTTACTGATTTCAGACTGTTAACAACAATCAAACATTTGAGAATTTTTTTGAAAGACAGTTTAGAGGATTGGTGGTTCTTTTAGGTTGGGTCAGGTCCTCTGAAGCACACAAACCTTTTGCTTGGCCTTGATCAAAGGTTATACGAGTTCCTTACTTTCCTTATGATCAGTTGATTTACTGTTATCATTATCTAGGTTAAAGGAGTTTTAATGTTAAAATAAATGTAAAAAAAATGTGCCATTAAAAATACTGTCTGTCATTCATTGCGTAATATCCTGTCACTGGTGTATTTTGTGGGCCACGTGATGGCATTTGACTTTGTTATGCTATACCAATTGTATATATTGTATTTCTGAAATACGTTACAAGTTCTTATACAATTAAGTCTCTGTTGCCGTATTAAGCTCTCAGACAGTTCTCTGCTATAAATCATAAATTGTGATGTTTGAAATTTGAGCCCCCTATTTAGTTTTTGACATCATTAGTTTTAACAAGGCCCACAGGTTTGTAAAGTGTGCATTGGTGTAATTTACGATTAGTTAAATACTTTTTCTAATAATTTATCGGAGATGTTATCGGACCTACAATGTTCATAATAGCTATTTTTATGTCTCGTTTTCATCGGCTCTTGTTGATATTGTCCTGATTTATAAGGTAATCTAGCCGTGTTTATACTGCTGTATATGTACAGATTGAAGTGGTTTATTGGTGCGTAGGACTTTAAGCAGACGCAGGATCGTTGAAAGCTGCCATAACTTTTTTGTTGCATTCGGAAACAACATGCGCCTACGATGTCAAACATTTAACTTTCTATGACAGAATAAAACTCCTGTCAGCATTTTATCTGCATCTTGTTCTATGTTCTTATGTAAGCTAAAAATATGTCAGTGTAAGGCTGCTTGTCATTTGTTGCTGTAGCTGCAAGTTCATTTTGGACATAGAAAAATGAAGTTGACAAAGATAGAGTTTTTCTTGTGTTTAAGTTCAGTATTTTCGAGACTGGATGTTTTCAGCTTTGATGGATGGTGCTTGTACAAACTGACTTAAGTTCGTTCATTGAGTTTAAGTTTCAAAGAAAACAAGATTTCATTTTTTTTTCGTGAAACTTGTATTACATCCCTATCTTGTAAATAATTCGAAGCTGCAAATATTGGGGGGGACGACCAGCTGCTGAATGATAAATAGCTGAAATAATTTTGTGTAGCCTTGTGTTTAAATTGCCGAGCCAAACAAATTAACAGCACTGGCAAGAATTGATATCACCAGCCTGTTTTATCCATTGTCATTGTGGCTTTGCCTGTTTACTCTCACTTTAAAATACTCATATAAACAAGAAATTATTTCAAGGTTTCGTTCAAGAATTTTAACCTTGCATACTCTGAGTTTGTTGCATACTTGGGTTTCATCAACAAATCCATAATATATGGATTATCTGGGATATAAATCAAAGTGTATGCCTGTAGCACCATCGCTTATACATTCAGACTAACATATCAGTTTGTATTGCCACTTTCGCAGCATGTATTACACACATAACATCACGGTGTAGCCATTATAATGGTCATCCCACATTTTGTATTGACATTTAAGATTTATTAAATATTTAAAAACATTCTGTAGGAATTTTTATTGTCTCGAATACTATTTTAGAATTCTTTAAATTGTTGTATCTGAAATGTTGCATGCTGACGGTTAAATATTTGCTGACTAATGAGAAGTTTTAGGTAGCCACAAGGACTGACTTTAGGCTTTGTTAATACTAGTATTGGGAGTCTCCACACAACTAACCCTCCAAACATGACCTCTTGACTTAGTCCACTGTGCAATTTGTTACCACACGTCTATACAACATTCAGTTGATGTCTCTTACAACATGGACAATGCTGTGTCTCACTTTTTCCTTTTGTTATTTACCCCCGATGTTCTTTGTTAAGATGCCCCAGTGTTCGTCCTTCGATCCACTGAACTACATCATCGGAAGAAGCTATTTTTGGCCTCCCACGTTTCATTGTTTTGTTGCTTCATTAATTTTAATCATTGATATCGCTGAGGGCAATTTTTCATTGATTTCATGTTAATATTTGACTGATGTGTGAGTGACTCGTATAGTATTTTATCAGCTAGTATTTTGCGTACCAGTCTAAGTACTCTTTGTGTGTCCTCTCATGACACTTACAATAAATTTGATCTATTTAAATTCCCGGCTTACAAGATTTCTTATGTTAGACACTTCTGCTGACCATGTTTAAATTACGCTTAATGCACTGTGACTAAAAATTTCTGAACAAGCTCAAATATCATACTAAGAAATTAGTACACATGAGTGTGAAAATGGAAGATTGCTTGCAAATTTGGGCCCTGATTGCTGTTTCAGTCAGTCTTTGTTTGTTTGTTCTTACGTGACATTATGTCTTGGTTAAATGCCGTTTTTCAACAATTTTCAGTTATATATTGTGGCCGGTCCACTTAACCCGAATTCCTGGACTGTATACGTACCAGTATTAACTTACCCTTCCACAAGGAACTGGCAACTTCTCCACTTATGGAGGAACTGTCAGTTTTTGACTTAAGCAACTTTCCCTGGACACCCACCATTGTAAACATTGCCTTGGACAAGCACATAGTTGCAGTTTTCCTATTAAATACCAGTATGTACCATTAGAAAAATAACAGAATATTACAATTTCAGACAATCTGTTTTAATCAATTTAATCACACTCAGCTCTTTATTCCTATACTGTCATCAAAATCAATAAAATGTTTCTCAATGTATCTCTCTGTTGCTTGTTGGGGTAATAATAAAAAATATTAATTACAAGCACTCATCTTTACTGATAAGCCATTGTAAGTTATAGTCACTCTGATACCGATAAATCAGGCACATTTCGCACGAATTATTATTGCAAGAAGTTATTTAAGACATTCGTATGCATAAACTAGATAATCACTTTAAATTCTGTCATAAATGTGGGATATTTTGACTGTAGGAAGATAGTAGGATTGTGGTATCATCTATTGTATAATGTCTGAATTGAAACTTACAACATTTTTATGAGATTGGGATGCTAGATGTCTGATAAACTGACTAGTTTATGCACCTCCCCATGACTTACTTGCAGTTTTCAGATGCAAACACACCCTTGTAATAGAAATTTTACATTTTACCCCATTTGTTAGGCATCATTTTTTACAGCTTTGCAAAAAAGCTAGTCGTACTGGTAGCTTTCCAAAAAGCAAATTGCTGTTCATATTTTAGGGAACATTACGTTACGAAATATGATTGTAGTGTCTGATAGACTGATATTAGTCTGAAATTGAATAAGAATGCTATTAAAACTGTAAAAATGATAAATTTCTGTGTCATAAGCATAATTCTTTGTATTTATTTCATTAAGAGATAAAATGATAACATTTGCTATGTTATGGGTTCTGAATTTAGCATTTCAACAGATATTATTCAGATATTCAATTGTCAAACATCAAAGAATCCAGATGTTAATGTTTACTTCTCTTAATAGCCACTTTTTGATAATGCTAAGACAGTCTTTGTTACAAATTATGGTGTCAGCATCTTTAAACTGACTGTTATTTGGTATTATATCAATTTTGACGTAAAAATGTTCATTTAACTATCGTTAATTCTTCTGGAGGGTACCAAAAAAGGGATCAGGTGTCTTTTAGGGTTCTTTGATTCCTTTTATTACAAACTTTAAGAAATTATTTTCTCAAATATATCATTATTGATTTTTGTTTTAGGTTTCACCATTTGTTTTTTTTGTCATCATTTTTTTCTCAATCCATTAATTGCTGAAAGGCAGGCAGCTGGTGGTAACGTATGGGGCGTGAAATATCATTAAGGCATAAAATATGGAGTACAATGATTAAATGTTATATTTGTGTTCAAATCTGATCTTCATCATAATAATGTACCTTGTAATATCATAGTTTGATACGTTTTTTTGCTATGTTTATTTTACAACATAAAAATGAGGGAGACTGATGAAAGCTGGTCATTAATTGTATCATTTATTCGTCAAAATATTTATAATGAAGTACTTCACAACATCGTAATACTGACACAAATTTATGTAAGGATTAAAATCATTGGTTGTACCACTTTGTAACAGCTGAAATCCCGATTTACAATGATTTCATGGCTGCAGAAAGTGTTTCATACGCAAGTTCGGAGGCAGCTGTTGTATCAATGATTATTAGATCTGTAATATTAAACATAAAAAATAGATTAACTGCCAGGCTATCATTGTTATAGTTGTAATGTCTTGACACAATGCAAACAGTGCATGAAAACTGTTCATTAATCTTCTTCTGGTTGGAGGAATAAGAGCTTTGATATTTATAGGTGGTAGCAGCTAGATCTTGATGTAATAAATGTGTCGATGAACCCTATTGTTTGTATGATGTGAAGCAAGTTTGGGTGGCTTATAGCTAGTCAACTGATGTCTGACTGAGTCAGTATCTGATAGTCATGCTAAATTGAGCAGTAACATATCCGATCTGTGGGAAGAGTATAGTCCTAGGTAATTTTGATCTCTAAGAGTGGATAAATTAGGTGTCTAATAAAAGTGTAAATAGTTAGGTCTTGGCCTCTTGGGAGTTCAGGCCAGTGTGTGCTGAACAGTTAACCCATTGCCTCATACTACTGCATTCCCCAATCTGAAGCAGGCAACTTTTGAAAACACTGTGGCAAAAGAAGCCATTGCTTGTAATGAGTAATGGCTTCTTTTGCCACAATGTTTTCCACTCTGTCAGTGAGCAACAACCCAATTTTCTTAATTAATTAATGTTTTTTTTTTTTGTATATAAGCTTTCAATTTGGAAGGGTCCAAAATAGGGTTCAGCTTTCATTAAGTTCTGTATTCTTCTGCATGTGTTAAAAAGTCTTGGACAAGTTTTAACCTGATCAAAATGACTATGATAATTATCCCAATTAAATTTTGTCAGCATTCTTATTTTTTTGAATTTGTCAAACGCTCAAAGACCTCCAGGTACTTGAAGCATTTTTGTTCTCTGTGTTGGAATGTTTTGGTTGATAAAGTTGTGGCAGAATTCATTACATTTAAATGTTATCTGTAAAACACATGTACATCAAAACTGTTTTTCATGCTCAATACTAGAATCTGTGTTTGTATATTCTGTTATATGGATTAAGGGTTAGGTATAAAAACAACATAGATAATTCTAAAATTGTGAAATCCAGTCATTCATCCTGATGTATCCCAAATGAAACATGCCGACGGATCAGTTCTGTAAATAAGACGCTGTTTATTTTGTTGTAATTTTGTATTAATGTCTATGAAATTAATACATATTAATTTACAAACATATGGTTTCCACTCTGTTTGAATCAAAATTACGTACTGGAAGGAATTGTTACCAAAAATCTAAAGCAGGAGGGGAGGAGTCTGAAATATACCGTCAGTACCACAACCAGTTTTCATAGTCTTGAAAAAATATGTAGCCTCACAAATCAAGAATATTGGAGTATTTTAATCAAAAGAACCTTTTTGTTCAAGATTGAGTATTTTTCTATTGGCTTCACTCTGGATTGATATTGTTTTATTGTAATCTTAAATTAAGGTACAAGTCTCAATTACAAAATGGTTGAAAATGAACTATTGTCAGCATTATTTTGCGAAAAGTGGACAAAAGAAGGCTTTCGTCTTTGTTTACTTTTACTGTAAGCCAATACCCTGACACCTCGAGTAATTTAGGAAAAAAAGTCGTAGATTTCCCAAAAATTTCATACTGTGAATAATACTGACGCCCAAAAATTTGCAGTTACGAAATCTAATTGATGGTTAGTCTATTGAAATAGATAAAGAATTAAATTTGAGCGTCTGTCATGCTGATTGACTTGTACCCTCCCATTTTACTTCAGAAGTGGTGTTTATACTCACAGTTTGTGTTTGCTTGAGAAAAGCATTAGAATTTGAATAATGAACTCATTCAGTTGTTGTCTCTTTTGTTTGTTTTGCATTACCGATATGCTGTCCATCATTGATATCGCATTATTTGAACATTCGTGGGGAGAATTTATTATCTATTGTCGGACAGAATGCATGAACTTCACCCACCCTGATATAAATCAAGTATATCTTATATTCTCCTCAACCCTTAAACTATATACTTTCTTGATCGTTTCTTTTTTATTTTAAAATTTTCAAATGCAATAATGTAGAAAATATCTTTGAAGGTTGCGATGTTATAAAATTGTTGATCCCTAATGCAGGTTGTATTATTGACAGAGACATGTTTTGTTGGGAGAAAATATGGCCTTATGTTTTGTAAATGCGGCATTACTTGCCTTAAGACACTCTCAGAGAAACCTTTATAAGTAGAAGAAACTAGGCTTGTGTTCATTTTCACTTTCGAAGTTACATAAAAATAGTGGAGAGTTTAGACATATTTTGATAAAATGGTTGAACTTAGGAAACCTTTTGATAATTTTGTTGTTTACGCATTCTTAATGATAAACACTTGAAACATGTTACATGTTTGTTGACTTAGGTCATTGATATAAGTGTGAAATATATCCAAGATAAACAACTGACCTCTGATAATAAATATCAACAGACCAAGAGATACACACCGGACACAGTCTGATCAGCAGCTGTTGACCAGTGACTTAGGCTATCAAACGTGTCTCATAATTTTGTCTCGTAATCCCTACTGACCAGGCTGACCAAAGATAATGAGTGTTTGGTCTGTCAATGTGTTAATCTACCTGACACTATGTTAGTCTAATATTGCACGATGGAGACTTATTGTTGGCGTAATTCGTCTTTATTGGTCTATTTCCTATCACATGTGGCAAGGTTTCAACAAATGGCTTTTTCTGAATTCTGAACTTTCAAAGCCTCCTATGCCTCTTTAGACACCATTCTGGCATCTTATGGGATTCAAACTGAAAGTGTATTGTTACCGTAGCAACAAAGTGGATATCAGTTTTGCTACCTCAGAAGTGGCCTTCAGTTAATTCAACGACCCTTTTGTTATTATGTTTTACAATTTAAAATATTATTCGCTATGAAATCCTCTTAGCTGCTGTTAAATGACATAAGAGATACTTCAAAAACTGCTGTCATGTAACTTAGCTATGTGTAAGACACTTGTCATGCTATGTTACTCACTGCTAGAGTCTGTGTTTTATGTCTGTGCAAGAAAATTGATGCGAAATTTTGACCCATTTCTTATGTACAGGGACAAGAATAACTTGCGACAAAATAACTTGCCATTTTACAAACTGATGTACAATCAACCTATATCTACTATGACAGCCCAGAATTAATGTCACCCGGTAACTCTAGTCTGATTTCACCAATGGTGACACATTAGTGAGGTGTCCTCGTAGTAAACGTACATCATATGATGATTATTTTTCCATGTCAGCAGAGTGACAACAAATTGTTATACCAGTAAATGTCACAGCGTTTTATCCTAATTGACTTGAGTCTTCGCCTTTGGACTTTTCGTGGGCCGTTAAATTTACACCTTGTGATGTGAGGAAATATGCGAACCCAATTTATGCAGATTTTGCTCGTAAATGTCAGATCTCTTATGAACGAACTGATTTTTTGCTAAGATGCATTGTTTTTGCGAATGGTAAACTGTTGAATACCATTGCCTTATGATGTTTGCATTTTAGAATTCTGGTTTAAAAGAAACAGATTATTTTTTTAAGTGACTTTTTTCTTCGAGGTTTAGTTGAATAAAAACTTAGAGCATTTTTGTTTAAATGAACTTATGTTCCATAATGGGGACATTAAATATTTTAAAAGGCGGAATGATGAATAGGGAATACTTGGGAATTATGTCCCCAGATTTGACCTTTAATTTGGTTCTGATGACCCTGTAATTCTAATGGAATAAAAATTGCACTAACAATTAGTTCTGATTCAACTCTGACATTTAGGGAGCTATAAATTAATCCCACTTAAGGTTTCAGCGATCTGATTGATCCTTTTTTAGGGGCCAGAGTGAAAGTTTCAGGGAGAATTTGTTCATTTTTGGGGGCTTTAATGGATGTTAGAAATTGACTGAGTACTAAAAAGGTGCATAAAGTAATGGGTGTATGAGGAAGAATGATGTTTTTGTCTGCTTAATATTCAGTTGTTTAGTATGATCGTCCTTAATGTTTATTCTAATAATTAATCTAACGATTGATCTATTCTACTCTTAAAGATAGAACAAAAGTTTTAACGATGTTTCTGTTTATTGTCAACAAAATCAATGGTATTAGGCCATTGTTGAATAAATGTTGGTTTGTTGTTATGTGACCCTAACTTTTTACAGTGATTTTTTGCCTTCTTTATTTGGGTCCTGAGTAAGCGGTACCATACCAATAAAAAATAAAGACATGTTTTTACCAATTCCCGACCTAAAAATAACCAATTTTGGCATCACACCACGCATTCTTCCCAATTGGACAGTACCCTGAGCCTTTCCTAAAATTGCCAAAAAAATCATTGAATTTAATTAGGTATGTTGGTATTTTTGTTTTGTTCACATTATATGCTTAAACTGAAATTGAAAAATTTGAAAAAAAGAATGATTTTTTTGTCAAAATTGCTAAAAAAGTTTAGGTCAGGGTTTTTTAATGTCAGTCACTTGTGCGACTACAAAGCAACAATTTTTCTAGGATGACCTAATTGCAATCATTCACATAACATTATAATTATAATAATAATGCGAAATAATGAATTGAGTTCTAAAAACTGTTGTTGTTAAATTAGACGACCCTCAAATGTATGGACCACCTACTTGGATCACTATACATTGTCTGTATATAAATATATATGATTTATACATTTCATGAATATGATTTACCTTGCTAGTTACTATTAAGAAGTATAATTACTATAAATTAGTAGGCACAAGATGTTTTTAGTAGTTTTAGTTGCCGAGTATTAGCATAGTTATGAATTATGTTTTTGTACGTTAAAAATATCTTTATTGCGAATTTAAGAGATAAAGCCATTTTCGATAATGAGGATAACTTAGTAAAACTGAACATTTCTAAAAATATCACATTATTTACCATGAAATTTTGATGGTTTTCAAATAATTTATGCTTAACCCTCTTTTGCCTCATTTTGACTCTACAAAAGCCAAAGCTAATATATATATAATAATATACAAAACATCAATTTATTTATGAAAATTGGGTTATTTCTCTCTGACATAGTGGAAAATATTGTGGCAAAAGAAGCCATTACTCATTACAAATAACAGCCTCTTTGCCACAATGTTTGAAAAATCATCTGCTTCAGATGTGGGGGGGGTGTAATGCCGAATTATGAGGCAAAGGGTAAAGTCACTTTTTATAAATTTTACAAGTTTCGGTGTTGTAAAATATTCAGCAATAAAATCGTTATAATTTTAGTCTTATTTGCATTTTTGGCATCCAAGATGTTGTTCAAAAACTTAAGCAAACATGTATTGAGGCTAGTAAATCTCTGCTCATCAAAATTTTGTGACATTAAGACCAGGTTATTACTTCTCAAGCATCCAGAATGAATGCGTTGAACATGTTTCATTTTATGGCCATTTACTCTGATGAACAGACATTAAAAAGACCTGTTGGATATTCAATGATGCGTCATTTACAAATCTCCCTAAATTCCGAAATAATGATATTTCAAGATCCTGGTATGCATTTCTAATCAATGCTGGTCAGTTAAGAAAGAATCTTGTTATAAATTCATCTGACCTTGGGTCAAAGGTGTTAGGGGGAGGAGGAGGAGGAGCCTTGAAACATCTTGCTCTTAATTTCTTCACTTGCTGTTAATTTGTGCCCTTTGGCTTGCTATGTAATAACATGAAGCAAGGAAGAGAAGTCATTGCACTTTAAAATTTTACTTTTAATTTGTGGCTAAGCTTTAAATACAAGGAGCATAGAAGCAATAATTATATTTGCCTAAGCACACTAATATGACTTCAACGGAGACATGACATTTCATCTCGTCCCTTTGATGTTTGTCGTTATTATCTTGAATAACCAGCCTAATGAGACTGGTTTTATGAATTTATTCCTGTCATTGAATTTATGGTCATGATTTAATGTTTGATTTAACTGAATACATCTATATTTAAGGTCACGTTTATCGGTTATATATACATTTGATTGGTGCCAATGCGTATGCTACGATGAAGCTTCTATTCTTTTTGATGTGGTTGATGTTTCGGCTACTTTGAATAATTTATGCGGACATAATTTTAGTTAGATCTACAACATTTGAACTTTGAACTTTTAGCACCAATAAATATAAATCAGAAATGAAAGCTCTTCAATGTTTGAAAACAATAAACAAAATAGAAATGTCTATAATCGGCTATAAATTTCTATAATTTTCGATTTTTCCTTTAGGCTAAAAAAAGCAGGTATTTAGTAATGATTTATGTTTTTCATTACTTATTGACTTGGTCGTTAATACCAGTCTATATCAGAATTACCAGCTGTCTACTCATGTAGAAGTTTATTGTCCTTTGATAGTAGATGAAAATTAGTTAAAAATATGCAAAAATTATGGTTCAGAAACCAGTTGTGTAAAAGTAAGATTTTTTTTCACACTGTGTTCTGACGCCAATGTTTTATAGTCAAGTTTTCATCACAATGTAAATTCAATAAGATGAGATATTGTATGTTAGTAATTGACTTATGTCCTACATTTTATATTGATGGTTGTTAAATCAGCGTTGATAAGTCATAACCACCCACAATTTTTACAATAGATTTCAGTTTACGATGTACATATTTAAATCTTGGACTTTGAATCCCTCGTTTAAAGAACATGGTCAAAATTGTTTTAATTAATAGCCAGACCTGAGTTAACAGCCACTTGTCTATAAAGTTCACAAATGTTTCTATTTAGTATGCACTTAAGGATGTAGTAGTCCAAATCAACCTTTGAATAGGAGTTTTGTTTGTATCTCTCCCTTCGGTGACCCTCGTTTAAAAATTTGACAATATTCAGCCAAAAAAAAATTGTCATGTTAATGGTTACTTCAACACCCCCCCCCTCTCTAAAATGATAGAGCAGGTATATCATAAAATTTTCTTATCTATTTTTTTTCTTGTCATGCCTTTCATATTTTGGAGGTATGAATTGTCCGCAAATATTTTCATTCTTTGGATTTTGCTGTAAGAAACTTAAGGGTCCAATTGCCAAAGAAATAGGGTCAGTCAAGTAACCTTAAAAAAAGTATTTTTTCTGGCCTTGTGTGATGGAAAAAGCATTATTGTGCTTAGACTAAGAATTCTTTTTAGTTATGATCAGAATGGTAAAATGACTCCAAGTTCTGTCAATAGTGAAGCACGTTATTAATCACACCATTTAATACTCCAGACTCCATATATTTTTCTGAAAGTGAAAACAAGATTGATTCAAATAATCATACGAATAGTTCATCACAATGAATCTTACATAATAATAGGTACAAATAAGATATAATTATGAACTAGCGATATTTGTCTGTGCCGCTTACGTTTATGTAAAAAAATCCATCTATTATTTAAAGTTTTATATTATCAAATCTCTTCTGATATTGAATCTTGTCTGGAGAAATTCTTTAATTATAAGCATTAGTTTAGGTGTCGTTTTTTATATCATTAAATCATCCCGAGCTTTCAATACTCGGTCTCAGACAGACAGCCGTGGTAATAAATACATTATAAAATAATCTCATCTGTCACGAAACCTTTAATTTTTCATTCATCTTCATTTCGAAATTGTATTTTTTAAAAAGATTTTTGTTCGACTGTCATATCACAAAGATATAATCATTTCAGCATAGATAAACTTTTGCACCTTAAAATCTTAAGTGACTTTACAAAACCGTACGGCTGCTCGATATTGTACCATCTGCAGTGCATGGTATAATAATACTTAATTCTTTTTGCCGTTGAAGACAAATTTTAGAGGAGTAATAATATTATGTTATGCAAACATCTCCTGTGACAGTGTGTCACTTGTCTGTTCCGTAGTAAGGTAAATTTACGATAGTATCTTAATTTCAACCTTGTGGTACAACTGCTTGTCTACGTGCGACTCCTCTTTTCTTTGCTTTTTATTCCGTACTTAGTTTTTTGGTGACTTATGACCTAAGCATGTCAATCATTTTATACAAACAATGAACTTTTACGTCCAATATTTGTAATTCAATATTAATTTTTAAAATTGTTGTGTTCTAGTGATTATATGATTTACTGCAGAGTGATTGTACCGATACGTAAAAATTTCCTTTCATACCAACTTGGTCTTTTTGTGGCTAAAATGAATGGCTAAAAACTGTATCTGATTTTCTAATTCACGATTAATTTGAACCGCAATTTTCATTTTACGGGCTACTTATTTTGATACAACATCGGTCGAGTCAGTCAAATAATAGCTGGTCCCCTTTGATTGTCATATCTGTAGATTGCGAGACCGAGGTGACTGTTTTGATTGACAGCAGAATTATGGGCAAACTCATTATTTATACAAAATCATTTTGGCAGGTTAGGCCTCAATTCAATGCATCATTTGATATACTGACCATGATGGCCTGATATGAACAATACATAAATATGCTAATGGAGCACTCTTTAAGTCTTCAATTTGAAGAGCATGTTCTTCTCTTTATTTTCTGCTTAACCTGCCCTGAAGTAAATAATTTGAAAGTCTGAATTCATCAACTGTGGTGAAAGTTAAGTTGGCCATAGCTTTGTTATGGAACACCATTTATCAATATTATGAGTTTTCAAAGTGTTTAGTTTGATAAGTTCCATTTAAATAAACACATATCAGTACACACCATGACTGTTTTTGTGCAAAATTGTTCAGCGATCACTGGGCAACAGATGGTCATGTGATGTTCTGTGGCTACATTAAAGTTGACATATGTCAGAACCAATCATATTCCAAGACAGGATGTAACAACTGATTTGATTGGCTGATAGACAAATCCGGACTGATTCCTCACATTTGTTGTCCAGTAGACTGGAATTGATAGGAAACCTATCAGTGGGGGAGAAAGTCTGTTTTCTGTCTGAATTATTTGCTTTGCAATATGAGGACTGAAGTCAAAAAGCCACAAGACAGGAGACTTTTTTAGTTTGATTGACAGTTTCTTCCACATCAAAACACTGAACCTAATTAGACTGGGTATCTGTTTCAATATGTTTATTTTTACATCAAATTCAAAATTCTAGACGCAGTCTAAGAAACAGATTGATGAGTTTTTAATGCAAAAAGTGTATGGTACCCTCCCACTGTTGCATGGTGTGTGGTACCAGTAATTTTACTTTTCTACTTTTGTCTCATTGTTGGGAACTTTAATCCTGACATTGTTTACACGAACACTGTATAAAGTTGTTTACTATGCTGTGGTGTTTACAGGAAAAAAGATCAAAATGCATCTAAATGTCACAATAAATGCATTTTAAGTTCATTAAAGCAGAGCACAAGTTGTAAATATTTACAAGTCTAATTGGCATGTCTCGTTTTATTTGTTGCGAGGTTCTGACATGTATAGGGCATAAACTTATAGATCTAAGCAAGGACATGACTACAAATTGACAGTATTATGTGTTGATGATAAAAATACAATCTACATTGTTTTTTTTTAATATTGTATTTCGGGAATGGCTGTGAATATATGTGTTTTCGTGTATTACCGTCTTATGGGACAATGATTTATGGTAAACGTTTTCTCACAGACCTTTGTTAAAAAAGAAGTACTGCATGTGTAATTAATATTATTATACTAGTTAGTGTCGTAACATCTATTTAAGTATTTAATATGCTAATTATATCTGACTGGTACTAAATGCTTTCATTAAAGGATGGCTAATTAATAGTGGCTGGTTTTAGATTTTGCATTCAAACTTAAGATATTGAAGTAAGTGGGTGGGTATTCGCATATTAATAGTATTCATTTCACTTTAAACACGCCCCTCCGGTAATTAGCTATGGCGGTAAAACCTTGTTGTTTAAACGTTTCATATTTTAAGTTTTTCTTTGGTGTACGATTTCAATATTCACACAATACAATGTTTACAGACCACTTTGATTCAAACCCCATGTTGTGTTGATAAAAATTGTTGACATTCTTACTAAGGCCAAAAAATAAATACCATGCTTCCACTAACATCCCCCCCCCCCAAAATATGGGGCCACAAAGTCGGCAGAACTATTTTTTTCAAATGTATTTTTTCAAGATTAGAAGATAATTATGATTCATATGAAAATGAAAATATCAGCAAGAAAGCATTGACAGAGACCAATAAAAAATCTAGGGTTGGCAGAAACAAATAAGGTCAGTTGGGTTAGTGGAAACCAGGAACTTTTTGTTTGCCTAAAAACTGAATGACAAAAAAGTATGGTTGATTTTTTTACCAGCTTTCAAGTACAAGTTCATTGATATAAGAATGTTTTATTGGCTTAAATCTAGCCATTGATTTTGCTTGTACAGTCTCTAGTTTTAATCGAATAAACAACTTGAAAACCAGTCTATTAAAAGGATAAATTATTCAAACCAGTCTAAGTCAATGCTTTACTTGAACTGTGTTACTATATGTGCCTGTAAAACCATTAATATTGTTTTTTTTCACTGGGGTTTAATGTCACACCAACAGTCGAGTCGTCTGGCAACTTTTCCAGCTTTAATAGTTGAGGAAGACCCCAGGCGTACCCTTAAGTAAAACCATCAACCTTTTGTAAGCCAGTTCGACAGTTTCTTCGCAGGCAATTTTTTTGTCTCAGATGGGATTCGAACTCACAGCTGTGAGAGGCTAGTGATTACTAGTCAGAGACCATAAC
This sequence comes from Lutraria rhynchaena, assembly GCA_008271625.1. Classification (NCBI taxonomy): domain Eukaryota; kingdom Metazoa; phylum Mollusca; class Bivalvia; order Venerida; family Mactridae; genus Lutraria; species Lutraria rhynchaena. The sequence goes on along the minus strand of VIBL01000001.1, from coordinate 7,990,147 downwards.
TGCTCAACCACAGAGTCCCTGTGAATATCTGTTCAGATGAAGATATTTTGTGTTTAAAGGAGCTAAATTTCAACATATTTGTATGAATTGTAAAATGTGCCTGTTTGAAAAATTACTGCTTGAATTAAAAAATTACTTTGTGATTCAATCGTTACTGTGTTATACTTGGCAATGATGTGTTAGCTACTAATGTTGCTGTCCGTAACTGATATGGCAGGTATTTTGTAACTTATCTGTAATTTCTTCCTTCGATCTCAAGGCATACACAATAACATACCAGAGCTTAAAAAAGATTGACATTTAAATTGAGGTCACTGCCACCCAAATAGTTTACATATGTATTACACCCGAAAGTAACTTCTAAAGTTGTCATGCTAACAACTTTGAATGAAATCAGCATAAATTGCGGCACTGTTCATACTTCGTATTGCTTACAATCCGTAAATCTGTTACACGGAACTGCACGTTTAAAGAAAAACTACTCATTCGTTAAATTGGTTCATAATTGTATGTATTTTTGCTGTGTAGTACAAATCATGCGTAAATTTTGATTGCATTCAACTATTCACTGCTTTTCCGCATTTTGATGGATTTATGACTCCGTTATAGAATAACGATTTAATCATCGTAAAATTGATGAAAACAGATTTACATAATGATTTATAATGATTTTACTATCTCTGAGATTCTGAAATGATTGTAGATTGTAGATGAATGTTTTTTCTTATCCGATATATAGTTGTATGTGAAATATAAAATATTTTAGGATTTCTTTAAGTTTTTGATAATTGATAACATATTTTAAGATATGGGTACTTGTTGTAGTATGTTCTGATAATATGAACAATGTCATGTCAAAATGGCGGTTCACCAATTGACAATGGAGATGTTAAACATTGTACTTGTGATGTTTCCAATTACTGCCTGGCATTTTTATGATTTTGCACTATTTGTTACGTCTTAATACAGTCCAAGATTCACTCTGAAAACTTAAGTCGAGTTTCCACCTATAAAATATGAATTGCTTTTGTCAGTAAAAAGAAAATAAATTCTATTTTTTTGCAGCAGAAAATCCTGAAGTAATGCCTGTTAATGTCTCCATGACATCAGAAAAGCTTCATCATCTAAGCTTTCTCAATACTACATTATGTATGTTTAAATTATCTCCCTTTAGTTCACTGGAGTTATTTCCCTTGAATAATACTCTTCATAACATGTTTTTTCTCTGTTCTTCCTGTATTTATAGTTTTTTTTTTTTTATCACATTTTGTTGATTCAGCTATCATAAAAACCACTCCATTGTTTTATTATTTTGAGTTTTATCTCATAGTGTAATTTAACACTATTTTACTAAATTTGGTTGCTATAGTTACCAAAAATAATACCTAGTTATTTCAGATTCCCATGATTCCCTGATATTAATGTGTTTCCATGGTGACCATGTAATATCACTCATAATATTCCTTTTTCCCCTCATATTTAGCACAATTTTATTCTTTACTTAGGACAATTATTAAGACAATTATTGCTAAATACTACGCTCATCTTTAACAATATCAGCTAGTATCCAGGACAAAATTTACTGAATGTTGTTAAATTTAGTTGCGCTTTACGATGGTTTAAAATTGGATATATTCTTTCTGGTATAATAAGAATTAAAAACACCCACAGGACTAATGTCTTGTCGCAATTATTTGTGTTTGCCTGCAGCAAGCTTTGGCAGAATTAATACAGTTTTTCAGAAAATGTTTGATAGAATTCATCATTTTTTAAAAAGTGTTGTTTCATGTAGATTTTTTTTGAAACAAATGCCTTCCAGTATTCAGAATTAATCATCATTCATATTTTCCTAGTACTTGCATTTTTACGGGGAACAACAGAATTAGTTTGGAATGAGGGGGATACCAGAAAATAATTAATTTCTTTAGCCTAATTATTTGTGAATGAGTTTATTTAAGAGATTTGATTCCAGCATGTTTGTGGCTTGTATCAGTTAATTTTCAATTTATTTCATTGGTGTTTAGCTCCACACTTATAAAACAAGAGTTATGTTTTCATGGATTGTCCATTTAGAGTATGGACAGATTTTAATGAATACAGATTACCATTGTCTGTAAAATCCTCAGTCGTAACTCTACATCTATGCTAAAACTGAGACTTATTTATCAAAATGTTTGTTTCATGTATAGATTGTGTCCCTTGTTTTACTTTCTACGTATACAAATTATCTCCCTTTATTAAATCGTTCAAATTATCTCCCCTTTTTATATCATTCTTATGTGGTGATTTATTTCGTATACACTGTGTGAAATTTTGTTGATTTGTGATTTGTCATGGTAAATCTACTTGTTTTTATTTTCGCTTAATATTTTATTTGCTTTTATTATTTTTCTAGCTCCAGGGGGCTCGGAGTTTGTTGCTCTTGCGAACATGACGAAAAGAAGTATGTATTTTGCTCGTCAGTAGTTTATATAACAATAGTATCGTTCTTTCATGAATAAAGCAATTTTCGGTCAACTTGTTGAAAATAATGTTACATACAGTAGGTGCTGGGCTTTTGTGTGTTACTGTCTGGAACTGGTTCTAGAATTGATTTAAATTTGGCACTAACTATGATGATTAACTTTGTGGTAAATATAAACTGTAGGCTTTGAATTCAAATTTTCCATACCTTAGCTCAGACTTACTATCACAATGACCTGCCCCTCTTCTTGGTTTAGGTATTAACATGACCGAAGCAATATTTAGCCTGAAAATATTTCTCTCCTTGGAGTCGGCCTATCCAATCTAAGATATATATATATTTTTGTAAGTTATTTATTTTGGATAATATATTTTTATTCTATTTTAGTAAAAATAATTCTTACAAATTGCTTAGCTTTCATTTTACCTTATTTATAATTGTTGGTAATTGATCATAAGGGTGGTTACTTATAGCTTGGTGTGTGAACTTTAATATAGTCCATCATCCATTGTATATTGCTTTATTCTTACTAATCTTGTATTTATTTAAATAAATATGTTCCGTTTACTAACATCATTAATATAGTATATACATTGTATAACAACCCAGCCTGTAGATAAAGTGGATTTATGGGTGCTAGAGTTATATGTTTTTATCGTAATGAAATAGTTCATAGACACATTAGTTTAACATTTTATGAACATTTTCTGTTATTTTCACACATATGTAAGATAAGTATTGTCTAATGTTACCATTGAAGCATTTTTTAATTGGTACGCAAGTATGAATTATTAGACATATGAAATGCACTTTCACCATCAATAAATGCCAAGAATTCTTTATCACTCGACATTTTATCTGAATTTATATCCAAGAGTTTGTGACATAATACGTATTTGTTACTTACTTGACAAATCTATGTGCGCTACTCTTAACTTTTCACTTACTGCATGCTTACGATGTCAACTTTTTGGAATATTTAATTATTTATTAATTTTTTGGTCACATTGAGACAAGAAAAACACCTGTTTGTTTATATTTATTGGTAAATGTATATGATAATGCTGGCTAATTTCGGCATAAACAACTCATATGACACAAATTATGTGGTTAGAATGACATTGAAACATGGAAAAAAAGTGGTAAGCTTAAAAGCTGGATAAAAATATTCAAATGTCTAGATAGTTACGTCATTTACTGCATTATCTATGATGTTTGAATTATGGAATTGTCAGTTAAATTTAAAATCTCTTTTCATTTTAAAATTTTAAATCTGAGATTAAAGCTAACTTCAAACTGAAGAGTATTTCAAAAAGGGGAGTTAATTGATTTTTTTAACCTTTAGTGAAGTATTGCTGAATCATAATGATAAATAGTTCCCTATCACTTAAATCTTGTACATTTATCACCATTTTGTTGACCATTCTCTGTCAGATACCATCATTGACATTTAAATGAATTAATTTCTTGTAACGATCCGTGTTACGCATAGAAAAACTACTTTTTTGAATTCATGTTTTAAAAAAATTTAATTGAATAAAATTAAAAGATGAATTTTTGCTAAAAGTTGAATTTCTGAAAGAATGATTAGCCTAATTAAATGAGTACTTTTTCAAAAACTTGACTAAAATTAATGATGTCGATAAGTATCGTCTATTCAGAAGTATACAAGAAATTACTTGCTCCAAGTTCAGTTGCGTGTTTGTAATACGAAAATATTCAGACGGAATTAGATTTGTTTAGTGTTTTGATGTATTACCAGTTACCATTATCTGCGTTAAAGGACTGAAAGAATGAACTTATTACATTTTTGAATTATAAATAATTACATTTTAAAGATTCTTGCAATTCATCATTGCATAATGTTAATTCACTTCTAACATAATTATTTTTTTTTAAAGACGATGATTTCACGAAGTAACTAGAATATGGGACAATTTAATGTTTTTTAGATTAGTGTGCTGGTAAAAATAGAAAATGAGGTTAAGCTACAGTTTAGCTAATTAATTTTTAATTAAATTTTGTCTACTCAGATATCTTAAACAGAGCATAATGACGTTGACCCTGCAATTGTGCAAGGGAGTAATTTAAAGTACATTAATTTTGCCGTCAAGTTATATTTTGATTTATATTTTTTTAATTCTATTATTTTCATATTGTATTCTATTACGTCTGCTTTATTTTCATAGTGTATTCTTGTATAAAATTCAAGCAGATTCCCCCCCCCCCCCGCTTGGCTTAATTTGCCAGCAAACATTGTGAGTAAAAAGTATTGTTAGGACATTTGGTTTCATTCAATGTCAGAGACATGCTTTTATAGTCCACCTTGTGCCAGACATGATGGCTGTTGGATATTTTAGTTTCGTCAAAATTGTTTGCAATTTTATATTCAAATACTAGCCATACAATTGTATTTGGATATCCTGAAATGAAGAATGATTGACACTTAATTAATTAATAGACTGTGGTTGGATGGGTAAGGAGTCAGCCAATCTCATGGTCTGTTTGATTAGAAAACATCTTTAATGAAAAGGAAAACAAAGTGGAACATGTTCTATTGAGTTTGACCATATAAAAGGAGATGAGTCTATTGTGATATGGTATTGATTTATGACCCTGTGACCTTTCCAATGTTTTGGCTGTGGATGTCAAAATCTATTGTACAAATTGATTTGACCAATTGATTTTCTCAATGCATTATGGGATCATGGAAAAGGTCATTCAGTAGGGGATGAGTTTTAAGGTATTAAAGTTTAAGTAAATGTTTATATAGGCTTCCTTACAAAATAGTTGGCATATTTTCGTCTTATTTTTCATTGAAGGTTGGGCTGTGGATTCAGCTTGGTGTCAGAAATCAGTTCTCTGTTTTGTTGGTATCAAAACAACCTGTGTGTTCTGAAAATAATAATCAGGCCATTCGGTTAGAACAACTGTCTTTCCCCATCTGTATACATTGGTTTCCTCCAACTATAATCCATGTACATGAAAACAAATCTATGAGTTATTGCTCATGCTTAATTGTATATTTATACAGCAGTGGAGCAATATTGGAGTCCATTAGTTCATTTAATCAGCATTAACTAGACCAGGAGTATCTACAGTTCCAAGGTGGTACCCTCCGGAAGGTTGCGTTTTGTTGTCTATTTTTTGTTTCAGATGTATGTATTTTGTATGTGTTTTTTTTAGAATCCTATTCTTACCTATATTTATCCAACTCATATTTTATGTCAAAATACAGATTAAAAAGCTCTCCTTCAAACAGTAATCATTTTTTGTCAAGTCGCTTGCGCTGAGCTCAACATAGTTGTCAAATGGCAATTTCATGTATGTGCATCCATGTGGCGTGTGTCTGTGTGTAAGTCCGTAAGACTTGACTTTGTCCGGACCATTACTACCCTATGCATCAATGAATTTTAAAATGACCTGGCACAAGTTTTCACCATGATGAGATGGTATGTCATGTGCAAGACCCTGGTCCATATCTTAAAGGTCAAGGTCACATTTGGGGTTTTAATGAGCAAAAATTGGCATGTTTTACCTTGTCGAGACTATAACTTCTTTCAGCATTCATTGGTTTTAAATATCATACCATAATTGTTCTCCATGATGAGATGGTGCGTCATGCGCAAGCTCAACATGTTGCCATTTAGCGACTTCTAGTCATATTTATTCATTTATTTTCTAAAAAAGATAGTTGACTACTGGTAATTAGAATCTGTGAACCTTGAATCTCCATTTTTCAATAACTGAGTGTTCTCCAATGTTCACATTGATGATTAATTCATGCTAAATATGCAGATGCATTATATGCAGCCTTTATTGTTACTATATATGAAGGACGAAGAATTTATTCGCTACTTTAAGTGTTGCATACTGGGTGTAGTGTATTTTTTTGGATTAGATTCTCCACTCTGTACTGTGTGTATAGATAAATGTTTTATTGATGATCTCTCTAGCATACATTAACAGTACAGAACTTTTTGTTGCGATCACAGGGAAAATATTTTATGCTCGTAAATGTGGAACTTGCGATTTCGTACTATTATCAGCCATAATGAACTGATAAGCAATGCCTTGAAGAAAGTACAAGCAAGTATGCCCTATCACCCAACCAAAGGCTTATCAGCATTGATTTATGGACATGTTTTCCAATTGATAATGTCCAAACTAACTGGAGCAGAAATTGCTTTACTGAGCAACCCTTTGGTGTATATGTTTCCTTAGAATAGTATGAAGTAACATATCAAGTTGATATTCACTGAATAGCAATATTTTATCAAGCTTACAACCTTACCCCACCCACTTATCTCTAGTTTCAGAAATATTCTTTGATGTATAAAACATAGGTAATGCATTAATATCTTATAATATTTTATGAATGAAATCTTTTAACTCTGCCTGATGATAACATTTCGTATGAATTAATTGGAAAATGATTATACATAAGTTGATATGCCATCTGCTGTGCATATGAGCAAAACTTGTTTATAATATCTGCGTGTGGAAAAAAATAGTAAACCCTTGTTGCAATGTAACCTGGAAAGTTATTTACCCATGATATTCTGATGTTAATCATTATATCCTATTTTTTTTATTTTACTGGAGTTTATCATCGCACCAACAGTCAGGGTCTTTCGGCTACTTTTCCAGCTTTAACGGTGGAGGGAAAACTCATACACCTAGGTAGAACTATTGACCTTCCATAAGCTAGCTGGACAGCTTCCTCACATGCGAAATTATAATATCTGGTTCGGATGGGATTCAAACTCACAGTGGTGAGGTGTTAGTGATTACAAGTCAGAGACCATAACCACTTGACCACGGAGGCCCCATCATTATATTCTGAAAGTCTGTCCTTTTTATTCAGTGTCAGTTTTTTAATGACATTGGCTGTCAGAGTACTGTATGTCAATAGTACTTATTTCCATTTATTCAATTACTGGTACTTCTTAATCTAGTTTTATGTGCTTACACCAAAAACAATTAGGTACATAATTGCTTTAAGGCCAGAGGTGACGGTGTACTGGTGAAGACAAAACACGTGTGCCCGCTCTAAAGGAAGTTGATTAAGGCAAAAATCTATATACTGAAACTTCTACAATAGTTTATATAGCTTACAAATCGGATTATACCTTTACAAGCTTTCATATTATTGGCAGTTAAGACAATGAAGTTCTGCCATTGACCGTATGGTGCCTCTGTCTAATTGTCTTGCCTTTCAAAACTCTTTACATTGATGCAATAAGCTCACATATATACCATTGCATGTATAAGTCAGCTTTTGGCAGAATGTAAGATATTTTCATGTATTGATTGCTTCTCAATTATATTGTGTCATAATAAGGCATACCCAAGGATCCTATGGAAACTTTTCAGCCTTGGAGGAGTCTTCTGGCGCTTTCTGACATGCCTGACCTTTGACATTACAAACTGTATTTGTTCCACTAGCGGGCTGATATCTTCGACCTTCGGAACATACGCTCCTTATTGCTGTGCTCTTATTGCTAAAAATCTCTTATCTGAAATTTCTTCCAAAAGTCTGTGATCATTGAATGCATCAATGCAAATTGTTACCCAATCTGTCAATATGAAGATCAGACCCCAGATAGCTTCAAAGACTTTTTTTCAAGTTCTTGGGTAAACATGTTTCTTTGCACAAGCACTTACTGCGTGTTCCGGCATCATCATTTTAATTTAATTTAATTTCCTTGGGTTACAGTCAACTTGATACAAGCATCTCCTTATCTTTCTTAACAGCTTCAGAGGGGGGAAGCTAAATCCCCGTCTCAAATCCCCGTCTCAAATCCCTTTCCTTATGGAACTTACAGTGTACCCTAATTCATCAAGCAGCATTGACTTATACCATAGGGGTTTTGGGACAACGTTAAAGACAACATGAGGTCAAATGTGAATTACTTTTTGATACCAACTGGAGCAGTTGATACTAGTCATTTATGTATTCCAGACTTTTAAAACAGAGTATTGACAGTGACGCAGTCTTCAGTTTTAGTTGCGGAATTTTTAGTGTTCCAGAAAATGTAGCTGTTGCTTTTTCTTTTGACATTTTCATTCCTCGTAGAGCATTGTAAATGTCAGAAGTTCTCTTGGAGATCATTGCTTTCCTGTCTATGTGATTGAATGAGGTTGCATAATGTTCGGGTAATATTGCATTGTGGGAAAGCAAGATAACGGCTTCCTAGACTGGTTTATTGCCTATTAAATGTCTGTTCCTTGACTCTGAGTGACATTGCATGACCCAGAAGTAGACCCAATTGATTCCTAAATCGTTTTTTGCTCATAACTAATTAAAATTCTTGATTGCATTAAGGAATAGGAATATTCAAAGGGTGCAATCACTAAATACTTTGGGGCCATAGATCTGGACATGAAACACTTGGATTATTTTTGTGAATCAGTTAATTAATCAGAGCTACAATGAATAAACAAATACCAGATACATGCAGATAACTTTTGTATGATATTTTTATATCTAACCTTTACTCATTAAGTTCAGAACCTCTGTAAGTATAGTGCTGATAAATCTTCTTATCACAGATGTATTTATACATCTCTGAAAGCTAACATAAATCATCAGGATTGCGCAATAGGTTTCTAACATTTTCTGTAAACATTTTGAATGACACTCAAACTGTTGTGGTACTTAGGAACAAGACTGGTTATAATTAGTGTAGACTTACTTATAAATATGTTAAGTGTTTCATCCTATTGTTACTGGTACATGACTTCCATGAAATTGTGTTGCCAGCACTTTCTGTCAAGTTAAACAGTGCAACCTCTCCAGAGCGACCCTCTCTTGAGCAACAACCTCTCTTCAAAAACAACATGATTTTTTCCCACTGTACAATTTAACTATTAATTTAACCTCTTTACAGCATTAACCTCTCTTCAACAACAACATAATTTTGCTTCTCCCAAAGGGTGTTGCTTTGGAGAAATTGCATTGTATTTGTTTATTGTGATTTAATAACGGTCTGTTTGGTACAGTTCAATGGAGGTGAGGGGTAATGTGTGCAATATCTTAAATTTGGTGCCATTTAGCTAATAGCTGATTCAAACGTACTTACAGTAAAAAACAATAGTCAGTTATGGGAAGTTCAACTCAGATTCAATCTTGAACATAAGTGTATGGTGGCATGAACTTGTAAATATGGAAGGGATGGCCTTAAATTGACTTAAGATATATTTGATGGAATTTCAACATGCTCATTGCTCTCACCATTGAAAATTGCATCTGTTTATCTTTCTTATATATTTCAACCATGTATTATGTTCAGTGATGTTTTATAAGCGTAAAATAAGTTCCTGGTTTCCATTAACCTGACTGACCCTTTTTTTATCTGCTGACCCTTCGACTTTGTATCAGTCTCAGTCAATTTTTCTCTTGTCAGTATTTTTATTTTCAAATGGACTGTATCTCCCAACTGTAAAATATAAATTAAAAAAAAAAACTACAGAATTTCAGCCAAGAAATGAATGGATTAAACTGAGAAATTTATATTGTTAGGTAATTGATGTAGCAAATATGTCTGATGCAATTAGTTCGAGAGCTTTACAGAACAAAATACACGTACAGGTATGCGATTTCTCATGCTACTAAATCTCCTGGTTTTTCTTTGTGTTAAAACACGATAGAATCAATTCCGAAGTTCTTGTACGACAACTGGATTTCCTGACAGGCATTTATGTCATGAGGAACATTCTATATATCTGTGTTTTATGAACTGTTTTTGCCTAAATGACTATGATGTGTGGTTGACAAGGAGTATTTACTGCTTTTTACTCTGTGAGTTTTTTATTGATCCTTGTCCCAGTCTTCAGGGCTGTCTTTCATTACTTATCCTTAGGCATTGACTCTGGTAGACTTTATTTACTGGCCATGTCATGTTTAAATCATAGTCATCTCACTATGTGGTATCATTAAACCATGACATTCTGGGCTTAGTATTTTAAAAGCACTTTGTAGCACGTTCCACTCTATCCGAGAAACCTTTTGTTTTATTAATTGGAGTTGTGTTAGACTTTTCTGTAAAAAGTGCTCTTCAATTAGGAGTTAAATTTAATACTCAGATGAAGTTATGGAATTCATTTTATTTCTGTTTTCTGTTCTATAAAATATCATATCACTGGCAAAATGTTGGTCTCCAAGATTTGAAAAGTAATTATTTCAAAGCTTATTTGTGCAAAACTGAAGGTGATAAATTAGGTTAGAAATTTTGTGTCTAATAATTGCCAGCTTATATTATTTCTCAGGATAAATAACCTTAACAAATTGAAGATTTATTTCAATGATGCGCTGTAATAGCAAATCGTTGCTTCTACACAACTTTCTTTCAGCAATGTTTTCAAGGTATATTTATCGCAACATAACACTATAAAATATGTAAGTTTGTACACAACTATATATCAGATGGTTCTTTTTTTTCTAGTTAGGAAAGAAGTTCATTTCTGACTCTAATTACTTGCAGTCTGATAAATCTGTTACCCTACCACTTTACTTCACATCATTTCTTACAGGATCTCTCTCTCTCTCTCTCTATGTTTATAGTTTCTCTCCAGGTTTATGGTTCAGCTTGTACAACTATTGCAGTGATATACGAGACAGTTTCGAAAGACTTAAAACATCTTAAGCATTAAATTGATAATGAAATTAAAGAACGTCTCATTATTTTTCTTCGTATGTATTTTATCTTAATTGATTTATGTTCGTGTAGCAGACATTTTTCTTTCGTGATATTGCATATGAAACCGATTTTGTTGGTTTGTGTTGTAAAATGAAAGGGAGGTAATTTGTACGAAAGTTGTCAAGTAGCTTCTCTCTTGTATGAATGTGACTAATCAGAATTTGTCGTAAATGTATAACTCATTAGATTAATACGTTAAGTGCTTAATCATTTCTCGCCTCAATCTATGATATCATAAGCATTTTAAAGCTAATGAATTATCTCCCTTGTTTCTCGTCTATTGTTAAAAGTGCTATTACTCATTCAGTGGATTAATGTTCTCTTGAACAATCCATTGGATTATTTATGATTATATTCCGTAGACTTTCAAGGCAAGGTCTCGAATGTGTACATTTCGTGGGAATGTCGCATTAATGGTGTAACTTCATCATTATTTCTGTTTATGTTTTTTGTTCTTACTGTTATTCTTATGATGCCAAACTTTTGTTGAGAATTCGTCACAAATCTCTGTTCACATGCAAGACTTTTGGCAGTAAATGATATCCAACATGATACCAAATGAAGCCAAAGATGGAACTTAATTGAACCCAAATGGTGTTTAATGAACCCAAAGATTGAATGATAAAACTCAAGTCCTTAATGAAGCAAAAGATTTCCCTCGAGCCCAAAGGAGCACAGCAACTCATAATGCATTCCCTAGTAGAGCTGCAGATATCATTAGTTGAACTGAGTGCCTTACAAATAAGGGATCCAATGAGATTTGACCTCATGTTGATGATGTGTCACCTACACACTCGTGGAATAATTCAGGATATGAATTGAATGGTTAATGACAATATTCCATGTCTACACTATCAGTATGAAACTATCAAATTCCCAGGAGAATTTTATATTGTAGATGACTGCAGTGTCTGAATGCAATTCATAAAATCACACTAAAATCTTCATTAAAAAATCCAGATTGCTACACCTTTATTGACAGTGTTTAAACAAAATATGATTGTAGAGCTTAGAGTATCATATTTTAAATAAGATAATTGAACACAATGGTGAAAAATCATGAATGATTTATTTATACTGGATAGAGTGTTTGCTCTAATTGATCTTTCAACCAAGAATGAATTAATAGACAGATTGTATGAAAACTCGAGAGATTTATATACGTTTTTTACATCATAAATATTTATTTTTATGTCCAAAACTTAACAAAGCTTGACCATGGAAAGTATTGATATTCACACATTTCGTTGTTTTTGGATTCGACTCTGATGTCAAACATCTGAGGCCAACATTAATACGATCATTTGTTTGTATTTCCACGGCTCATAATGAATTGAAAAAAAAACTGCCTGAAGCCGGCTGCTGCAACTCGTGATTCATTTTGAAGGGGAAAATTACGAAGAGCTTTCAAGCTTGTTAATAAATACTCAAGTTTAAATTACTGCTATTAAGTACGTTCTCTGATGGACTATGTCGTATAATTGTAATAGCGTTTATTAAGTACCGTTTTATTAAAACTCAAATTAATTCATTTTTCTTGATTAATTTTATCATGTTATCTAATACTTTTCTAAGTGCTCGTAGAGTCAGATTTTTTTAGCTGCTTCACCTTTTTTACTCTCAATACAAGTGCAAGGATAAAACATGCAGAATGCAGTAATTCGTATTGAAAGTATTCTGATGATGTACAATATTTAAAAACACATTTTTCAAATAATATATTAACCTTTTAAATTTTGATTCTGATCCAAGCTTAACTTGGTTATTTAAACTACAGTAGTTGATTCAATCTCTTTAAAAGCATACTTAGTTTTGTATTGTGTTGTGTAGTCTACCACTTTACTGGTAAATATTATTTTGTAAAAGAGTGTTATTTGAAAAAACCTTACAGATAATTCAATACAGAGCAGTTTATTGATGTATGTTTGAATTCAATATTTGAACATGCTTTCACAGTACAGGTTAAACAAATTTAAATTATACCTGCTGGCCGTAAAGCACGTTTTTGTAAATTGTTAACTTTTCTTATTTATTTTTCTGTGGAGTTTAATGTTGCACCAACAGCCAGGGTCATTTGTCAACTTTTCCAGCTGCAATGGTAGAGAAAGACCCATAGCTTGACAGCTTCCTCATATGGAAACTTGGTCACAGGATGCACAGTGGTGAGGGGCTAGTGATTACTAGCCAACGACCAAAACTGCTTGACCATTGAGGCTCCTTTGAAGTAGCTTTTATTGATACGTTTTTAACAGTAGATCCATTTTAATTATCATTGACGAAACATCTGAATTGATTCAAGAGTGGATAACTCTTATTTTCAAAAAATTTAAAATTTTCATTTGAAAGTAATGCTTTTTGACAAACGATTTTCGTCACTGTAGGGTAGATAATTGCTGAATTGAAATCTACATTGCTTGCAGAAGTCTTGAAAAAAAAAATGAATTTTACCAACAGATTTTTCAATGGAGTGATTATTTCAGGAGATATTTCTTGATCTTCTTTGGTGAAGAGAATAGCATTGTAATGTTTTTACATTTGACTCTGTGCCAGTCCAATTAAACATTCTAGCAATTATAAAATTATTATTATGTGTAGATGGAACTTTTTATGTTTCGTTAAAACCAGATTTACCATTGTATAACGCAGGTCATGTTGTTTTTGTTTTCTTTGATGTAGCTCTGTATCCTCCCAGTCTTTTACATGCAATTTAGAACTTAATCGCAATCAAAATAAAAAGTAACAATTACAACATGTTATTGTTAGCAAATCTGTTAGATGTAAACTTTTCATCACACCTGTATCATACCTGCCACAGGTTTAATTACACTGTCTATACAAACAAAGTAATGCCAGTTTTTGGTGTATTTGTAGACTTTCTGGCTCTTCAAAATGGAGGTATAGCTACTCTTCATAATGGAGACTTAAATTCTTCAATTTGAAGATAGTTTTAGTAACATTATATTGTTTTATACAGCATTTAAATGTCTTTTTATATAACTTATGACCTTAATATAATATTGTGTATGCAACTTGTGTGGTTTGACGTGATGCACATGGAACTCTGCTTTTTGTACGGTATTCTGTGGCATAGATTATTCTTAGTCTTGTTATGTTGCCTGAGTATATCTGTTACACCATTCTACCATGTGTTCTGCTACTGTTTCATTGATATATATATATTTACTTTACTCTGATCAATGTTTAGTTCGGGGATTAAATGCATTGCTTTGCACCTACCAATAAAGTGAGGTACATTTATCCTGGAAGAAATTCCTTTCAACACCTACCAGTAAAAATGTCCTTTCATCACTTAAGCAATGTCGAGCATGAAGTTTAACACATTTTTGGGTAGTTTTTTGCTTATCTGTTAGCTGATTTACGTTATTGAGATAATTTGAACTCTAACTTCTCAGCATGGGTGGGCTGGCACCTTAATATATCGTAACCCATTCCGAATTTCTTGAATTTCTCACTATTTTTGTTGACTGAAGCCTTAATTTCTTATATCAGTTTCTAGTACAGCCTTTATGCAAGTATTCTCCTATGAATTTTAGCATTTGATTTTGTTAGTACATCAAAGGCTCTTGAAATGATAGTAAGAATAGTATAACAGAACGTTTTGTGTGCCGACAGTGCCAGAATAGATCTTTTTCCCATGTATCTCTCGGTATTAGCGAGATGTATCATGTCAACTGTTTTTGCGAATCGTGTCTGTATTTTGTATTTCATGCATTTTTGTTCCAGATTGTTTTTCTAAGAACAGATGCACATTTATTATTTACTTTGATCTCTACACATTTTTGTGCATTGTGTAAGTCTGATATGCACCGCATTTGTGGGATAATCTTGCCTCTTATTCTCTGCGGGAATATTTTGTTTCATTGTATATTGGAATATTTTCATTGCAATCTGTTTGTGGTGGCTGCTCGTTTTAATTAAATTTGTTTTTACAGGCAACCATTGTGGATTCCTGACTGAGTCAAACTTTCTCTGTTCTTTTCTGAAACCAAACAACTTTATTCCATTCTGAATCTAACGTTTTTATGTCAGTCACATTAACCAATGGGCTGGTTTCAATTCTGAGTCAAACTTTCTGTGATGTTACAATCCTGTAAGGTGCACCAAAGTTCATTCATGTAAAGAACTTTACTTACTGCATTATATTTTTTATCTTGGTAAGTTTACTGTCATAAGAATGTTCACAAATACAGGTCTGAAAAAAAATACATTCAGAAAATGCTATATTGGCACAGACATATCTAAACTCCCGGATGATCAAATACCAGTCCAGATTCCTCGGGGTATCATAACTCTCCATATATCAATGTGTTTTGTCTGCTTGTAATGTGTGATGTACAATATTTGATGGTTTATATTTAATGTATTTTCTTCAGACTATGTCACAAAAAGTTATAGTCAAGTTGGTTCACATCCAAGTGGAGTAAATCATTAAATAATTGATTTGTTTAAATCTTTGTTCATTCCAGTGATGTCATCCACGCTTCAGACAGCTGCTCTATTAGACTGGTCCTCAGCTTACTGACCTATTTGACCAGACTAACAAAATCTCACTGCAAACATATTAAGGGTGGCATAGACTAAGCTTAGCTATGATAGCTGTTTTTAAGACTCAAATATCATTAAAATGGTGTGTAATTCAGTTTATTTACCATTGACACTACCATTTACAATTGGCAACAAGAGGTTTGAATGATCATAATATTTTAAAAAACTTTCTCCTTAACAATGAAACTTCCTTGAAACGATACTTAGGTTCATTTTAATTTTTTACCTCTGGATTAAAACTGGCCCCTTTATGTCGATTTTCTAAGGTCCTGCTAAAGGTCCTGTTTCATGCGGTGTCAAAATCTCTGCGTTGATATATCAGCCATTCAAATGCAAAGTTATACCATTTAATTTTGATATCAATTTTCGTGAAAAATTCAAATCAACATACCGGAGTAAACAGATCTGGGTAAGTTTCATTCACCAGCATAGCATTGATTTATGGAGCAATAAAGTCCTTAAAAGGGTGCAAAGAACACACCTTCCCAGCGTTTGAGATTTAGTGGCCCCAAATTAAGCCAGTCAATTGACCAAAATGACTTCCTCGCAGTCTTGTTCTTTGATTTATTACAGTGAAATGTGCAAGTGGACAGTCTGGCGACATTTTTTTTTGTACATATGTGTGCTGTATGGCAAAGACGTATCAGGCATTTGTATTGGCTGAAAAAAGTCATTTATTTCATTTTTGTAATTGAAGGTGTAGGGTTACCATGGCAATGGATAAAATACCTGCAATAAAATGATTGTTTTCAATTAGTATGGCACTTGGACAAAAGGTTAACAAATGAAAGGTGAGAAGAAATTGAACCCTGAAAACAAAATTTATGAGTTGGTAAATTTTTATTGAAATCAAATACATTAACCGCAAGATTTGTTTTTAACTGATTTGTTAGGCAATTAAAGGGTCATAAATATGATAAATGGGAGACATTATTCAGGATGGACACTTCAATGGTCACTGGGGTTTGTTCAGTTGTCAGGGTAATAAAAGAGATACTCTCTAAGTACAATTGTATTAAAATGGGACCATTTACAAAATTTAATGTAATAAAAGTACATCTAAAATGCCTTATCCCAAAGTGTTTGGTATTTGATACCAAAAATCATAGTATTTGATCATTAAGGAGCATTGGTCAGACATAATGCTGAAGAATTTAGAATTTTTATGAAGACATTGTTAACATCACAAAAAACAACATGCTTGCAAACCCTTCTGTCAGGCGCTAGATCGTTTTTCCGCACAAAGTAAAATCTCAAATAGCAACCACCTCAATATTATGGCCATCTTGTTATAATGACCACTTATTTTCAGACAGGCTTTCTATAACTTCCCTATGATTTGATTTGATTATGAGACCACTTTGTTATTTTGACTGATTTTTGGGGGTCTAGAAGGTGGTCTCATTATCGAGGTTTTACTGTACTAGAATCTGTAGCCTCTCTGTACAGAACCAGTGCAGTGGTTAGAGTTTTGGGGGGCAATAATTAACAATTTCAGGATGACTGAGCATGCTTAAAGGTGTTCTCAAGCGACATAGCTTAGTGTAATTGATGATTCATGTAATGTTATAGTTAGTATGGGTTAAATTGTTGATGATGATCTTAAAACTTCTGGGATGGTTTTCGAGTAGATGGATTATATATTGTATTACATTGTTCAGTGTGGATGTTAACAAACTGAATGAAAATTACACTGACACAGCTATTATATCTAGTGTCATTATGTAACACATATACTGGTAGGTTACTGATATATAAACGATGCAATATGAGGTACGATATGACAGTGATACGGTTATACTGGTTATACGTATAATAGAATTTCAGATTAACGATTTAATCATTTGACATTCTGTAATATTAAAACCCTAGTAAATAACCGAATAGGGTGCACCATGTCATGTTCATTAACCCTTTCCTTAATGTAGCCGTGTTATCTGCTCAGTAACACATTTTACGATTATGACCGCTCAGTGGTATATATATATATTTATATATATTAATTAAAGGGTGGTAACCTCTAAACCTTAAAAATATTCAGGCAGTTGTACGAAAAGACCATATTTTGTGATAACCTTGGAATGCATTGGCCTTTAAGTTTACTGTGTCTTGGTTGGAGCATGGTACAGTATATAAGAAAGTGTAGCTTACTTATCATCATGGATAATATAAAGATACAGATAGAGCCATTGGTATTTACAGGCATATATTTAGACAAGATGGAAACCATGTCCATAATTATCTGTATAAAGATATAAAGGCGTTGTTATATCTAAATCTATACTATCATGGGAGATTTTTTATGGTTATATTGTCAGAATGTGATCCTAATGTAGCACATGGCGTGTCTAAATGCCATGTTCCGAAATGATCTACAACCAGTTATTGTAGAGGACTTCGGTCTGTATGCACCATTGTTACTGCCTTGTAATGCTGGTGATTTATGGCTCAACTGGACAATGGTCAGACAGTAATCCCACTTCCTCCCTTTGATACTTCATGTTCCATTAAGTCAACTTGTGAACTTGTCTCTCCCTGTTTGATTTTAAACACAAAGAAGTGTGGCTTTTAGAGAAGTTTGTCCATGATTTACATCTGTCAGATTTGGAAGACAATCTACGATGGAGGATCAGTACATACTGATTATACTGAAATATTCAGCCTCAGATCTTGATGTAGTATCAGGGAGCAAGTCTGCCTATAGTTTCATTCAGAATTAAGCTTAACAGTTTCTGTTGAAGCAATTTGTTCAGATACATGACTCGGCAACATTGTAAATTTAGCAAAAATATTCTAGGGTAAAAAAAGTATCCCCAGCGTCAATATTGATGCTGAATTTGAGTCTGCAGCATGGCATTGATCTATTTAGAACTCAATATTAATGGCATTTTGATAGCTGAATATTGGCAGATAATTTACTGGATGTACAAAAGATCACCGAATTGTGTTTTTAGGGCAATACATCTTTAACGAACCAATATCTTAGTACTGATTGGTTCAAACACTCTACAGTGTATGTGGAAATGAAGTTAAGGACTATGTTGTGGTTATTTTAGGACATTTGTATCCAAATGTCTCTTACATCACTGTTGGTTGCTGTTTACTAATTGAATCAATTAATCTCTGAGTAATATATTTTTTAATTGTGTCTGGGTCATTTTAAGTGTGTATTGTCATAAGTGGTTTCTCTCCTATTACATGTGACCTATAACCCTAAAATTATATGTTGTAGTTGTGTAATTTTACTAATTTTATTTAATTTTCAATATTTCTTACAAAGATACTAAGTTTACTTTACCGTAACTTACCAAAGCCACATAGTTTTAATGTTTACTCTGAAATTATTGGTCGTAGCACTTAAAAATTCAAGTTTGGTTAACTCTTCATGTGGGAGTCTAAAAGCGTTTTAATTTCATGACTTCCTGTTGTTTTATTTCTCATCGTCCTGCCAAATAAAATAACAGGACAACTATTATTCAGTTAATTCACTGAAAAATACATTAATCAGTAACACAAATTATCCTTAATGCTTTGAGTGGTCAGTTAATTTGTCTATGTCACCACTTAGGTGTTGAATTTCTGATTTATTTCATTTCAAGCATGGTGGTCATCTCCTGTTTGTCGGCCATTTTCTCCCATAATGCTATAGTAACTTATCTACACACTTTTGTAGGCTGTAGTTAAGTTTGTCTGGCATTTTAAGACTATCCGTTAGTTTGTTTGCTGGTCAGCCTTCAAGGCTGATTTACTGGTCAAGTGGATTGTGTGAAACTTGACGCCAAAGTTGATTTTCTGATTTACCGCATGTCCCATGTTCCTGTTGCTGATATATAGCAACTTTATAGGTAACTGTTTCTCTGATAAATGGCTACAATTTGTTAGTTTCCATCCAGGTCATGTTGTCTTTTTGTTCAGGTTACCATTCCTGTCAAAAAACTTGACATTGATAACTCTGTTAAGGACGTCATTGAATTTTGCCATTTAACCTCATTTCAGTTTGAAATATATGAGCTAGCATTTTTGTATTACAAAATGTATGGAATGTTTTATTCTTTTTAATAACAGAATTTTCTTGATTTATTACATCGTTCTATTCCATTAACTTTTTCATTATTTGGTCAGTTTAATGACGGGCTTGTGTAATCTTTGACCACTTTAGCCACTTGATGTTTATGAGCATTTGTAGATAATGCTGTTTACTTGACCAGGTTTATTTACCTTATATCTTTGGGTCAACCCAGGCCACATAATATCTTTAAGTCTTTTTGGTACATGTATCATTGTTATACCTTTTAAGTTATCTTATACAGTTTGTCGTATGTAATGACAAACATCCGATAGTTGACCAGTGTCCAAAATGGACTCTGCCTTACATTTAGGAGTTAAAGTGTAAAAACTGTCTTCTTGATATATATCAGATGAGGCGGATCTGTTATCTCTCTAGAGCACCTAGTCCTTGCTATGCTCTTACAACTAAGAGTTATTGTCATCAGTATGACATCTTGACCCCTTTTTTTGAAAATTAGGGGTCACTTACCCTTCATGATTAGGAGAGGAAAGGATTATGGTTGAGGCTCTTGACAAGGAAGTGTTACATCAAGTACTGATGATTCCTGGCTGGTCAAGTGTTCAAGAGCCAGATGGACATAACTCATAAGTGGACTTTTATCCAGATTTTGACATTCAACAAATAAGTGAAATACACCTGTAAACATTGTTTTATGGTTCGAACTCTTGTAAAACATGAATTATGTTGATTAGAAGATTTCACATTAAGCTCATTGCGATATTTTGTAATGTTTATCAATGATACTAGATTATTTTATGAACCCATGTGGTCAACATTAAACAATGCCATGGAGCATAAAACTATGATAATGATAAAGACAATGAAATTTTAATTGAGGTTTTATACCATGGTCGTATTGAAGGCTAAGGTAACCTTTAGCCAATCTGATGGCAAAATCATGTTTCGCAAAATGAGTAAATAATGCCAATGGTGTTACTGGCCCCTTGGTGGACATTCCCTTGCCTGGTTCACAACAATGGCATTACTATTTCAAAGGGAGACCTCTCTAATAAAAACCGACAAAGAGACGTCACTCACCTTACTTCATAGGATTTGATTTGTCCTGTTCTGCGGTGATAACAATTTTATAGCTTTAACAAAATGTTTTTGTATTAAACTTGAAAATCATAACATGGGAATTTCGCTTCATGTGTAACATTCCCTGAACTGTTGTTAGATTTTACAATAATTTTACAGAATGGTTTGCTTATATGCACATTGCTCTGTAAGATTATCTGCAAGGGAGAATACTGAAATATGCATTCTTGGAGAGAATTTTTGCCGTCTTGGGTTAATAGTAAATGATCATATTGATTGATTGTTTTATGATTACTATAATGGATAAACCTCACAATGGCTGTTTCATTGTTCAAGACATGGCAAAAAATTGTAACCTTATCCTGCGATAATCTTTTTGTATAACAAGGAATTTCTGAAAAGCTGAAGCTGTGGGTGCGTAACAATCAGTTACCATGCACGCAGGATGCACCTGGCGTAGAAGGATATCTACCGTACAATCACGACTCCATATTCTGTTTTTAGCTCACTTTTATATTTTCAATTTCATTTTATAACTATAGTTCATGGAATGGGTAAGTTTATCAATCCCCTGAGGTGAATATTTTTACAAGTTCACATACTCCTTGAAGATCTCTTATGCATAATCTTACCCAGTGTTGTAATTCTGGTTTCCTTTGCCACAATTACCTTTAGATACATCTGTTATATCAATTGGGGTACATGGAATAATGTCAGACTGCAGTGTTTACGTGGTAACAATACATGATCGGGAGAAATGAGGCATAACTTTACCTTTATCTCCGCAAAAATCAAACATCAGTCGAACTTGCATTACAGCTACCTACCTCAACTATCTCTGTGGTTAAAATTTAATTGGTTTTAAATGTGTTGAAGATCATGAAAATCTAAGATGGTACTGATGGTGAAATTGAAGAATTGTTCAAACTGGATATTGATGTTATTGTAAAGAATTAGACAGAAAATGATAAGTCCATGTTAATGTTACTCTTAAAATAAAGTGGTTAGAGTAGAGCCAATGATTTTAAAATCATACGCTTCATCTAATTCTTTATGATATTTTGTTCATTCATCAGCCATTGTTGCTGCTTCATTAGATACTTTGTCTACCTCATTCCTTGCTGCGTGAATATCTTATTTCCTATTCCTGTTTGCTTAACATTTACATTTGTTTTGTATTTCGATGTCTGGAGTAGCGCTGATCAATAATGATTCTGGAAAATCTATTTAAGATTCAAGGTTTTTAAAACATACCAAGGCTCAATGTGTGTTGCCGTCAAGATTTACAAAAATTCCAATTCTAAAATCTCTCCCATAATGCATGGAGCATACCGTTGATGAGCTCCTTGACTCATGTGTAAGGAATTAGTCCCTGATAATTTCTTACTAAATTAAGCAATTAATTAATGCTGGTAGAATTATTTATAATTACAAACCTGCATCGTTTATTATCGGTCTTATTAACTTGTCTAATTTATTCTCTGGAAGCTGTTTCACCATGTTACTTGTTATCATTTACTATCTTCCATGTCTTATCTTCAGATAATTAATCATTTAACTCACTATTAAGGTAATAATTTACCTCTTCATTTCTGAGCTTGTTTACTAGCAAATCTGTCTTCCAATAAAATGCATGTAATTTCCATTCTCATTGCAGGTTATATGCATGAAATTCTTATTCACGTTTTTTGTTGATGTTTTCGTATGATTTTACCGTTTATTAGTTACATCATGTGACTCAAATTTGGTCATGTGATAGAAAATTCTACGTATTTCAACACTTAAATTCATGCTTCCATCGAAATCACCAATAAAACCATAGTCTGTCAAGTCTGTATATCAGATACCATTTAGTAGTTATATAACAAGACGAATTACGTCTGACAATGTTTATGTTTTCTATAAATTTATCATAAAGTTGCTTTCCATTTATTCACAATTCCTCTTCTATCAATATGATCATCAGAAAATTTTTTTTCTTGTCTGAATTTCTGGAAATTATGATATAATTCACCTTTCTGTAGTGTATTATGCACATAAAACATGGCTGTACTTCGTCATGGGACAAAAAACAAACTTGGTAATGTGTGGAACAGAAAATGGATGTAATTTTCTCGTCAGTTCTATGAAATTATCATCAGATGTAGGTGTAGATAATTTGCTAGAGAATGATTTTCTCTCATTTGTTTTTACCATAATATGTCATTTGATAAGACTTGTAAAGTGATGAGAATTTGCTTGACTGGTTGGTGAACCATATCATTTATGCACAAGGGGCCTCTGTGGTCGAGTGGTAATATGGTCTATGGCTTGTATTCACTTGCCCCTTACTGTTGTGAGTTCGAATTTTCGACCAAATTTCACATTTGAGGAAGTGGTCCAGGTAGCTCATGGGATGGTTGTTGGTTCTACCTAGGCGTAAACCTTCGGTCTTCCTCAACTGTTACAGCTGGAAAGGTCATCAAATGACCCTGACTTTTAGTGCAGTGTTAAATCCCTTTGAAAAATAAGTGTCTTACTTAACAAAGTCAGTGTTAAACGATACATTTTATGTGCTTGGCAAAATTTGGCATTGTTGCTGTTCAATTTTTTTCTTTTCTTGCTACACATTTTGAAGAGTATAAAAATCAATTTCATTGGTTCAAATATAAATTCAATCAATTCATTGAGTTATAAAGTTGTTTCTGATTGGTTGAAATCAAATGATTTATTCTTGAATCAATTTAATACCTTATCGTATATTTTATGTGTCAGGTCTAAGATACCAGAGTGGATAAATTTAATTCACAGGTCTGAAATATTGCAATTACATGACAAAGTTTTTCAATAAATACAGTAATGGAATGATATCAGGTGACAGTTTGTTTACATTGCCCTCAGACTTGCCTTATTGGTAATTGATTTTGTGATTATGCACCCCACCCAGGGGATGTTTCTGTTTTCACAGGTATTTGCATGTAATAATGATAGCATTCATGTGACAATTTGATTTGGATAATTGTTTTACCACTAAATAATTGCTACACAAAGATTCTTTTGCCATAAAAGCTTTTTGCAGAATAGTTAAAAACCTGACCCAATCAAAGCACTGGAAATACTAGATTTATGAACAGTCCACAATATGTTTGATGTAAAAATAATGTGGATCATTAATACCTAATTGTTTTACTAAGATCAATATTTGCATGCATCCCAAACCATCAAAGATTCATTTTAGATATTTTTATCAATCCCGGAGGATGAGAAACGTAATTGATTGCAGATAAACCAAAACGTTTTTGCAGCTGTATAAAATGATTGTTAAAATGATTTTAATACAATTATATGGTAATTTGAAGGAATATACGAAGGAAAACAAATTGTTTCTGTTACGGGCTCTGAAAATAAAAGGGTCAGTAGGTAGAGATTTTTTTTAAATTCCAGAATATGACTAACATTATTTTTATCTTGCAAAAATATAATTTGACCAAAAAATCACAGGGTTAGCAGCCAAAAAATAGGGTTGGTAGGGATGGTGGAAACATGCTATTTTTTAGACGTAATAAATGGCACGTATTCAAAACAATCTGTAAGCTAAATAATACATGAATTCTTACTCTTCTGCGCTAAACGAAAGTAAATCTGGTTGCACATGTGTGACACACTGCAGTAATTAGTGAGTGCAATGCAGTGCAGAACCTTCAACGTGTCATGGGTTTCAGTACTATGTACTATCAATTAAATTAAACAGGCAGTCATTAAAAACTTTGAAAAGTTAATGAATCTTTGGAATTATGTGTAACATATTTACTAAATTGCTGCGATATTGTTGAAAACATGTTGTTTCAGAACATTTATGATGATTATTCTTCTACGAAATGCGGACTTAATTTACTTCGGCTCTCTAAACATGCGCGCAGAAATGTATCTTATTATACCGATATCCCATTAACTCTCGTAAAATGTTTAATTTGAAATCCAATCCTAACGAGCTCTTTCATATTAACAAAGTAAGGGATAATCTGCTCATGCCTGAATTTATTACATCAGTTAATTTCACTTAGCAATTAATGTAGATATGGCATCTATTAAGGTTTTATGGCAGAGATGAAATACTCGTATTGTCTTATTAATCCACGGTGTTAGATCTTTGCTTGATCAAATTTATCCTAAATGTCATGAGATTACTAAAAATTACCCGAATAATTCAGTTTTGTAATGAAGAGCTTATAAATTTAGAGGCATCCAGTTATTTTATTTGATGTGTGCGGTGTTAGTAATCTCGACGAAGAAATATTTGCATGTCAAACTGCAGGTTTTGATCCGTACCTGGTATGTGCAGCTAATGAGCTAGATGCAGAAGGCTGTCAGATTAGTAAACTGACTTGATGTATCAGATCTGATAAATATGACATGTGAATATTTCAAAGCTTACTTACTTGTATATTTTGTTTTCTTCCACTTGCTAAGACAGAGCATGGTTTCCTTGCAAGTTTAAATGGAAAAGACCAACTTAAAACTATTAGTTTCCCCATTCAGATTTCATGGGTACAAAGTAATATTTAGTAGATACTAGGCTTTTATCCTTCTATAATAGAGGCTGATATTCAGTGACTTCTCAATTGCAAAAAGGCTCTTTTTTCCCAATTTGGTGAAAGAATTTCTCCCAAATACAATGCTGAAATTCCAAATACGTTGAAGTATGATTCTCCCTATTTCTTTAAAGTCTGTCTATCTTTTCCCAATTGGGCCGAAAATCACATTTGAATTTCCCAGAATGA
Organism: Lutraria rhynchaena; assembly: GCA_008271625.1. NCBI lineage: Eukaryota > Metazoa > Mollusca > Bivalvia > Venerida > Mactridae > Lutraria > Lutraria rhynchaena. The sequence goes on along the minus strand of VIBL01000001.1, from coordinate 7,964,548 downwards.
AAGGCTAAGGCCCCTTCCCAATTTTTGGAAGCAAGGCCCTGAGATAGCAAATGACTGTATCAAATGACTCTGAGACTGAATGAACATGCTCAACATTGGTATTTTTTAATGTTAATTACCATTATGTTTTCTGATAAATGTAATTACGATTTGGTGGCTGTTGTTTATGACAACAGGAATGCTTGTTGTTTGCTCCTTGACAATGTTTTTGGTTCATGTTTAGTCCATGCCCCAAAGTAATGAGACAATAGAATGTACTTGTTGATCAGTCTCTGACATTTCTTGGAACATTTTTTGGAATGCTTCAAAAGGAGGTTAGATGTTTGTTCGGCATTTCTACGTCAGGCTCTGTCAAATATATGGCTTGGCAGTGGTAACTGCCATTTGGATCTTAGCCACTACTAGAAACATTCGTACAATTCATTTCTAGACTGTAAGTATTCTATTTTTTTTTCAGGGCTTCCAATTTTTCTGGCTATTAGCTTAGATTTATGGGTAATGTTATGATCAGATCGTCTGGCATGCTCTGCTGTACATATTGTAAGACTTCCCTATGAAAGCATTAGGCATATCTGTTCCGATATTCATATTATTACACCTTAACGCAATTGATATAAATGATATATATACGACTTACTTGTGTTTAGATTTTTTTATGATGGAAACCCATGTTTTTCAATCCTGGTTGTTGGCAGGAAGTCGGGTGTCTTGAATCATAAAACTGCAGCATACCAATATAATAATGCGCCAACAATGTATGATAAGCCTTTGCGTGGGACCTCTGTGACGGGATTATCATCTTTTAGTTGCTCTTTCATCATAAATATGATTCGATATGAACCATGTTTTTTTTTATTCCTGGGGGTTTAATCTGTACATGTGGTTGTTTTGTTCGTCCAGTCTTGTTATATGGAACAAATCAGTTTTATCACTAATTATCAAGAATTCCTGCGGCTTGAATGCTTACAGCTTTCATAAATTCTTATTTCCTTGTATAACACTGCCCATGAAAGTCCATGTCAGTGACATCCAATTGCATTATTCAAGAAAATTCCTATTAAAGCAAATTGCTTTTCATGCGCAATGTAAAATTCAAGTGATTGCCTAATAGTGCTATTTTAGTTCTGTTCTGGAGATGAAATGGTGGGTGGTCGGGAAGGGTTCAATTGGTTTCTAAGGAACAGACTGCCAGTTGGTAACTTAGGAGCTCCCATTAGTTTTGTCAACCATGATTGCAATGTGTTACTTAAATACTGTTGATAAATGGCATAAATCCCATAACGATAATTTGAAAAAAAAGCTACTATCACATTCATGCTATGCGTATATCATGGCATCCATTTAAAAATTTGCACTATACTCTGAATATAATGGGTACCATTACAATACTGCGTGTTCCAGTCATTTTGTAGTAACAGCATTATATGTATCTGCCATGTAAAACATCACACAATGTCATTCATAGTTTCCATCATGAGAAAAAACAGGAGCATGCTCTGTGTTTTTGCCACAAAAAAATAAAGTGAACTTACCTCTTCAATTTACTGATGTCTGTAAAGGTGAGATCTTTGATATATTCATTGCATAAACTGGCATAAAGATGACAATTAACTAAACCTAATACAAGACAATGTGATATTTAAGTACCACTTGTTAACTGTTTCAGGTTTCTAGATCATGAATCTGATAGAGTATGACAGGATATGAGTGAATAGTTTATGGATTTATGGTAGTGTCTAGTTTATGTCTTAAAGCACTAGTGTTCATTCTATCGCAGTCTGTAATTTTTTCATTACGGATATCTAGATTTTTTGTAGAAAATAGAAGCAATATGGCTCCAAATGTATCATGCCATTGGGAAGATTAGTTTTAATGTCATACGTCTTGCTGGTTTTTTGTCTCTCTGTTGACTCGGGATTTCCTACAGACTGTTTTTGGCATTCTTCATTTGTCTAATTCCAACAGTATACTGTCACATCAGATGTACTGCAGTTCTTTTACATGTCGCTTGTCTTGGTGAAACAACAAAACCATTTCACACTTTTATTTATTCAGTAAAATACCTGGTCAAGTCATTTTCTTTGCATCAGACATCTCAATGAATGCATCCAGTCCTTCATGATGATTATGTGATAGGAGCAAGTACAGGTTGTGAAAGATTAACGCATGTAAATTCCACCTTGGAACCTTAATTTTTCCGTACCATATTTGGTGCAACCTCTCCCGAGTGGCCCTCTCTTGAGCAACATTAGTAACCTCCCTCAATCAACAGCATTTTTTCCAACTGAACAATTCAACTATTAATTTAACCTCTTTGAGCAACAACCTCTCAACAACAACATAATTTTGCTTCTCCCAAAGGGTGTTGCTTTGGAGAGGTTGCACTGTATGTAATTTTTCCAATGGCTGAAAGAAAAATAAGATGCATTGAATGCACTCAGATATAAGGATCTAAAGACAGGACTAATATTGTTCTCCGTCATGCTTAGTCATTGAAGATAACTTGTAACATGAAGATAGGGACCGAGAGAGAACTTGACAAAGTGTTAGGGGATAGTAATCTTATTAATGGATTTTTGAATTATTGCTCCATGCTTTTAATAGAGTTAATGTTAGCCAATGAAAAATGAATGGCTTAGATGTGAGAGTTTTATGGCTTGCCCGTCTATAACTTTGTTGACACAAACTGTATGTCTCTTGAAGAGACTTAGTAACATTTTTGCACATTTTAATATGCCCGTGACACTGATGCAACACATGGCATGAGTTATGCAGCACTTTGGTCTGCGATTTAATATATTTCTACTGTTTTGTTTGACATGGCTGCTGAAGAAATCCTGGGAAAATGTAGAAAGCAAGCATAGAAAATGATAGTCGGGAATACTTATTGTAAAATGTGTCTGTTTTGAATTGACATACCTTATGGACCATAATGAAACATTAAAGGGTAGTGTGTGACTGTTTTATTGACTCCTATATTTTATTACTGGGAATCACAAAAGATTATTGTTTATATATTCAAGTTTGGTAAAGGTCCTTAAAAACCACAGACCTGGTGTCTGGTTGGTCTGGGTTTAAAAGCCGAAATTTATCATCTGACAAAAATCTATAAACTTAATGCTTTGATAATTTCATGGAGAAAAGATTCCACCATGTGTCAGATGAGGCGGATGGGGGCTTTGTATGGAGTGTTATGAAGCTATGGAAACTGTATAAAGATTCTAATCTTTCATCCAGGAACTATAAAACAAAAACATTAAAGACCCAATGAGCAATGATAATGGACCGAGTGTGATAAATGGAATTTATTGTGAGTAAATTTAATGGTGAATATTATTAACTGGGATGTAGGTGGAAAAAGTTATTGTGTGTGGATATCCAAACTGTCTATGGCTGAATGTCACCATGAATTGATTTAACTTTTTAACTTTTGTTAGCCATTTTGAACATCAAGACTAAAGCTGATGTATTAATTTATATGTGCAATTTTACTGTGGAACTGGCATGTACTTGTATTCCACCTTCTGTCATTTCATTGCAGTTATATCTGTATTAAGCATCTTTATTAAATGAGATGCATATCTGATTTCCAATGAATAACATTTCCACATTCATTGTTTCTGAATATGATGGTACATCATTGTATGTTTGCTTAATGATTTATCGTTATCTAACAATTGTTCTACGTCTTCTGTAATGTCTTATAAGCTATCGTTGCATATTGTTGAACTGTGTTTGAGTTGCTTATTGGTTTCTATGAATACATATTAGATTTCTTATTAAAACTAATAGCTTGTATAATATGTTTGAGATCTATTAGATAGTAGGTTGGAGTATTTCAATGTGCATGTAATTGTCTTCAAATGTGCAAACATTCTAATGGTGAACGTTAGGTGGAAGGGTTTGTGAAGGCCAATGGTGAAGGTTGGCTTTACACGTAAAACTTGAGTTTGACCTTCCAGCTCAAATCTAAGTTTTGTGTTTTTTTTTCATTTTTCTCAAGTGTGATATGTATCAAACCGGTGTTTGTGGCCACCTCCAAATAAAGACCAACCTGTGAATAAAGGTCATTCTTTTTCAGCCAGCCACTGATTATTTAGAACAAACTGACCTCTGAATAAAGGTCATCTGTCAATAAAGGCCACAATTTGTCTTTTCCAACGGTAGCCTTTGTTCACAGGTTTTACTGTAGTTGAATAATTGTTGAAATAGTGGTTTGTGTACAAGTAATTTTACTTTCTAGTTTCTGAGCTAAGATGAGAAAGAAAATGTTTTATGACCTTGAACCAGTTTAAAGTATGAGAGTGGGAATTGGCTGGCAGCTGTTTCTTAATGTTGCTTTGCACTGTAAAACCTCAATAATGTAACCACCTTTGGGTCGCACAAAATTGGTTGTAATAATGAGGTGGTCTTTTTATTAAGTTGAATGATGGGGAAGTTCTTAAAAGCCAGTCTGGAAATAAGTGGTCATTATAACAAGGTGGTTATAATGTTGAGGTGGTCGCAATGCATGGTTGTACTGTATAAATTGGTTATCAATGCTCGTTAAATCACACTGTGACGGGTAAATTCAGTATTAAGTTTCAATTTAAATGGATCAGACTTCATTATATCTGTTTTGATGCAATAAAATAATCAATTATATGCTTTTGAAAAATTCATCTATCATTGCTAAGTAATGATGGGGTTGAGAAAACTCACAGAAGAAACATATTAATCTGAGGCAAAATTCTGTTGGAAGGAAATTCTTGTTTGGATTAAAGATGAGTGTGTCTGATAAACTTGTAATTTTAATGATTTCTCGTAGTTTGCTGTTCTGATACAAGCAGTGATAGTGAAACACTCTCAAAATGGTCTAAGTATCCATCTTTATTTGTTTTTTTTTCTGGAATCTAGAATGTTCAGACCATGTGGGATAACTTTTTAGGTTATGGGTGTATGCATTTAAATCATGTTATAAGTATTACCAGCGTGCATTGTGAATTCAGTGAGTCATCTATCGCTCTTTTTGCACATTAATACAGTGCAACCTATCCAAAACAACACACATTCGGAGAAGCAAAATTATGTTGTTGTTGAGTGGCTGTTGCTCTCGAGAGATTAAATAAATTGTTAAATTGTACAGAGCAGAAAAATCATGCTGTTGTTGAAGGGAGGTTGTTGCTCAAGAGAGGGCCACTTTGGAGAGGTTGCAGTGTAATTGGAATTCTTTATAGATTTTGGCATGGACCTCCTACCCCCTCTTCAAATCAAGTGTTTTCTTAGAGTAGCTACATCCACTTCAATGTTAAACAATGATATATTGTTTTAGGTTTACTTAAAGACACTTAAGTTCTAATATCAATGATGTGTGCCAATACTCTACTATGTAATAATTACCAATAAAACACATGGTCACCTGTTTGTCGGTTGAAAAATGGTTAACATTACTTTGTGGTTAGATAATACATCAAAGTTCCTCCTTGATCTGATATGGCTCTAATGTTTAATAATTATTGACTTAGGACTGTTTAAAAAATATGTTCTTAAGTGCCATTACATACAGGGGCTACCAGGACTTCAAAAAGGTGTTTGGCATATTTGTGTTTTTTTTAAGAAAAAATCATTCTCATGATCCCGAATGTTATGGCCGCCAGTTGGTAAAGTTTTAATGTATTTTTAATTGTACTTCAATTACCAGTAGGAAGGTTTCTGTTATATAATATAAAACAACCGTAATTGCTGTTTTGAGCATTATTTTTTATTAAGATTTTTATTGTACTTTATTATACAATATGGAAATCAAATGATGAGGTCACATTGACAGCTGCTGTAACATACATGATGAATTTTTACTCCAAAATGTACCTCAAAGATTTTGTCATTTATTTTAGCTGAAACTCAAATTTTAATCACAGACGTTATTTCAAAATGAAATCATGAACAGATTCACATGTTAATTGCCCCAACGAGAGCATTTGAACCTAATTAGTAAGAAAAATAATGAGATTCAGACTCATATAATTACTGAGCAAATAGTTTCCATAACGAATACAATCCCTATTTCTTTTCTTAAAATGTAGTTTTGTGGGTATTAATAGACTGCATTCATTAAACCTGAGCAATTAAATCCAATTACATCCAAAGTGCTAGTCATTGAAGTTATGTAAACCAGTCTAAAAGGGGGCGGGGTTTGCCTCAAGAATTTGTCAGAACTGTAATAGTGGTGTCTCATATTATTTCAGCTGTGCATTGAAATGTGACATTCCAGATGTATTTGCGCCTGGCCCCTTATGCCATACAATGTATATATACGATCTTGATTTGTGTGTAATTTTAGGAATTGGTACTATTTTTATTTATTGCTTGCCTTTGTCATGTCAAAGAGCAGGGGTAAAATAACCCCTTTTACCATACAGCAATTTGAAAAGCATTTCTTTGCCAACAATACATTGACATCAACTGACAATTGGTTTCGTTTTATGGAACACGAAAAACCCAAATACGATAGGTGAAAGTTCGGGCAATTTTTTTGCATACCCCGGAAGTTACTAACCTATTAGTATCTAATATCTGTCTTTTGAGAAGTGTTGAATAATTTTGTCAAAGAAAAAAAACAAGAAAAGCATAACATCTTTGAAGGAATACCAGCAATTTTTATCCTCTACTAGTAAAATAAACAACTTCAAGTAATCTTTATACCTGCCTTCTCTCATTAAGATAATTTTCGGAAAAATACACATGTAAACCCTGTCTGTTTATGCAGGAAAATCTAAACAGACCTAGAAAAAATGTATTTAAGTCTCAGATTAACATCTCCGAGTGGTATTTGTATATTGTTGCTTGTCAGCCAATCAGTTTTCAAAAGGTTTTTAAATATTGATAGAAAGCAGGAGTAAAGGTTGTTGGCTACAAATTGGTTTTCAAGTGTTTTGGTGGAGATCTCTGTGTAATTATGTACCGAAGTACAATCTTTTATACAGAATTTTATGCAGAAAAGCTTATATCTGATGCGCATAGAAATATATCTGTAAATTATTGTATCTGATGACGTTTTTTAAATAGGCTCTTGGCCTTATTGCAATCGTTTCATGCCCGAATTGTGGCTGGAAATAAACAAACATCCCCTTACTGAAACAAAACAGTCAGACTGGTTGTCTTTAATTCAATTTACACCGAGTCAATTATGCTGGATGGTTGCAATGAAAGATTAAAGCTTGATTCAATTATTGGCAATTAAGATTTTTTTTTATTTGAAGCATTTTGCACTATGGTTGAATGTCTCGGAATTGTTGAAAAAAAAGTGTTGCCTAAATGGCTATAGAAGTTACAACAGGGAAACAGTCGAGCGGAGATTTGATCATCAATTTCTTCAATGTTGAAATTAATCATTATGGTAATTAATGTAAAGTACAAATCATCAATACTTTCGTGTGCAGCTGAATTCTTTTTTTTGTTGCTTTTGAAACAGAACAGCAACAAATGTTTTTGTTCAAGTTAATCAATTACTATTCCTTGAATCTTTTGAATATGTTAATTTGTAATCGACAATTTTGCCCGACATGCTAAACATTATTGCTTCCTTAACCTGTTGTTAGCAACTAACCTGTTGTTCGGAATTTTGAAATTGAAAATAATTTTGGCTGTGATTAGAGAATTTGGTGACATAAATAAAAAACAATTTTATTCTGTGCAGGTGTTATTACAGTCTTAAATTAATGCTTTGTTTGAAAAAAGATAAAATGATTAATTAAATATTTTGCACGCATTTTAGAAAACAAAACACTTGAATTATGACTTAGGGAAATGGGATGACATGGCTGGTTGCTGAGGAAAATTCAACGGTATCCATATAATTTGGACTGCATCAAAAGATAAAATTCCTTTTTTGCACGTTCGTTCGTGTTCATCGTTTCATGCCGCTGCGATAAATCGCCGTCATTTTATTGAACCAAAAATGGCGAAAACGCAAGTTCTCCCAAATGCCTGCATACTTATCAACATCGTAATTTACTGTGATAAATGTAATCTCCTGTGTTAAATAGTGCAGTTGTTCGAGATTGGATGGTCTTTATTGAAGTCTGTCTAATCCCTTACATACTGCTTATTTCTCCGTGAATTAATTATAATTAGACGTAATAATAGCGCTGACTGCCGACTGTTGGCAATTTCGCATATCCAGATGTCACTTGTATCTAGGATTTATGGGAAATAAATACCTGGTTTTGTTGACGATCACTTCATAGTTGTGACAATTTTATCTTCTTACACAATGATTAATAATTTTAAGGTGATAGGTCCGTAGCTCGTTGCAGCTTTTTGTGCAACATTTTACTAAAAAAACGTTGTAATTCTTTTGATATTGCGAAAGTGTCCATATGGGATCTTCTTTTATCAGCCCGATTATCACTGATTTTATTCTTTGTGATTAATGAACACTTTTTTCTGAGTACTTTTTTTAATGCACTGCTGATTTATAGTCGGCTATGATCAAACAACTTGGTACAATTTACATAACAATACCCGATGTGTCAGTCGGAGTTTGTTAATTGATTGAATCATTAGTGCTACTTTGTGGAAATACAATATCTTGCGTTAATACATCATATGATTATTCTGATTGAGAAGTCTATTGTAAAAAAATCATCAAAAAGGCTGTAACTTAATTTCCATATTTCATCAAACTTTGCCATCAATTTCATTAAATAAACATTAGGCTTTTTAAAACAATTGCTTAGCGATTTAGAAAACAACTTGAAGTTGTGGTTTTGAATTTATTCTAAAAAAAAAACAATAGTACAATGAAAGGGTTACATTTGGATGGGAAACATTTTATGTAACTACTTTTGCTTTAGGTAATTTAACAGGGTCTCGGAGGTCCAGTGGTTATGGTCTCTGACTTGTAATCACTAGCACTTCACTGTCACGAATTCAAGTCCCTCTGGGGACCAAATTTCACTGGTGAGGGAGCTGCCCAACTGTCTTACAGTAGGTTGTTGGTTCAACTTGGGTGTAAGCCCAGAGTCTTCCTTCACTGTTAAAGCAGGAAAATTGCCAAAATGAGGCTGGTAGTCGGTGCTATCCAAACGGTTTGCAGAAGGGTCAATGGTTCTACCTTAGTATACGCCTGGTATGCTGCTACACCCTTAACCTAAATCTCGAATAAACTTGACTATTGAATTACAACAATGGTGATCTTTGTTATTTAGGAAAGGTAAATTATAAGTCATAGATTAAAAGATTCGCTTTCTCGCACGCTATAACGGTAAATTGGCTACAGTCACATAGTTATGTTGAATAATAAACTGCATCACACTGATAGAGAAGTCACCTAAGAATACATGTTTTTGCAGCTGTAACCTCTTCAAATATCCTCAAAAAAAAAACAAATAAATCTTTCAAGATATAACCGAGTCATGTAAGATACAAGATAGATCTGACAGTATGTTTATTATTCCATGTTTCGCACCCACCACGCGCCAACCTTCACCCGCCCTGTGGTAAGGATGGTTGGTGATTCATTCGGGGATTTCTACTCGGATGATATCACCTTACTATGTTATCATTCACACCGTGTGGTGCCTAGATTTTCTGGAAATGTTTTCTGTGGGTTTGAAACCCCTAGGTATCTCTCTGGTATTGTCTGAGAAACTGATAAGCCTTGTGATACAGTATAGCCCAGGTGTTTGGTATTCAACTTTTATGCTCATGATGAAATAGATAAGAGTTATACGATGTCTTTTCACAGAGAAAGTTTTACCATATGTCACACGGATGTTAATCTTTGATATGTATTGGAATAAGATTTTATGAAAAGATATCTCCATAACCGCCTGCGTTCTATAACTATGCCTTCTTGTTTAAAGCATTCTCTGCTCTATACCTCATTAGGGGCCAGACTGTGTACCTAAAGTAACAGCAGCAGACTGCGATGATTGACTGCATGTTGTTTGTCTACTGAGATGACTGGAAACAACTTCAGTTCATAATTATGGTATTTTTAGAACAAAATGTTGCCTGGCCTCTTATGGTGAGAATTGTCACATGACAGGAAGTCTAGTGTGACATGTCACATGACAGGAAGTGAGTGATTTTTCTGAAATAATGATATTGACAAGCTGACTTTGTTAAATGGCTGTTCTTGAAAGATAAACGGATATATATGGCCATTAAACAGAAGCTACTCGTTCATTTGATATGTTTTTAAAGGGAATTTATATAATAAAAAAGTGGGAGTTAAATGAGATTGCAACCACAGGCTAGTAATGAACTCCAGCTATCAATAGCCCTTGAAGTATTTGGCACCGCTAGATACCAGGAAACAAAATTCAATGAACTGTAAGAGAATAAATGCGAGTGACAGGTTTAAGATTTGGTTTCATCTGAGATCCTGAATAAAATTCACATTTTCGACTGGATCTTGTAGATTTAGAATGCTAAATTACATCATGCAGGTGTTAAAGGATGAATAAATATGAAATCCTGTACGAACTTCAATGGGTGTGATATGTTTTTAATTATCAGCTCTTAGACAGAAGTATTTTGCCAGAGCAGAATTACTGAAATAGTTTCTTAAAAAGATGTGTATTAAACATGTCATGTTAAATTCTCAGACAAATTTATTCTGCAAATATCCAGCTATGTTCTATTTATTAAATGCTGAACAAAAGATTTTGTAATTATTAAACATATTGGAATTGTCTGCTTGACAAAATATTCAAATTTTGTCTGCAGATACACGGCATTGAAGATTCAATCTGTCATAATTATAGAATAAACTAGAAACCGTGTAATCTTGATGTCAATTTTATGTCTTTTGTGCAAAATAATTGTTGCTATGATGTTTGCAATAGTTAGCGTCTTTCACCATAGCGTCTGATAAGAGAGAAAGATTAATATTTCATGTAAAAACATCAAGTTATTAAGCTATCCATTGTTTTTACATTCATGAACAATACAGTTGATTTCCAGCATTTCGAGGCAGTAATGGAACCACCATATTTTTCTTCCCTCCAAGACGATAAGGATATACATGCATCATTACTCTCAGTTTGAACATTTTGGTTTTTGATACAGGCTCTTTCAAGCTTTACATGTGCTCTGTGTTCAAACCTGACTTGTGAACTGGGTTCAAGCTTTACATGTGAATGGGTTCAAGCCATATATGCGCTCTGGGTTTAAGTCTTTTGTGTACTCAGTGTGTTCAAACCTCACTTGTGAACTGGGTTAAAGCCTTGCGTGACTGCTCTTGGTTCAAGCCTTACATGAATATACAAAACATGTTGTCAGCGCAGAATACTTCATTGTCAAAATATGTTTATATTTTCGCAAGCCATTTTGTATAATAATGGTGTATGTTGGTATGAAGAACTTAGTCATTATTTATGTTGTTGAATAGTTGTATTTTATGGATGTCTGACTCTCAGAGACGTTTCTTTCAAATTACATGACTGTTCAGCTGGAATCTTGGTTTATTGTAGACATAATTTCAACTTTGAATCAGTGAAGGGTTAAGGAAGATTGATCACATATTCCATAAATTTGTTTGATGAAATGAATATATGCATGGCTGTAAAATAACTCTATATTGTATTACTTACAGTCAACTTGCAGACAATTCCTTTTCTTTTGATTGATACTCTTTGGGGTAGAAAATAGATTCCTTTTGGCTGAAAGTTTCCTTTTGGTGTTTTTCCTTACATTTTAGAGATCAAAAACTCCATGTATCCATTGCAATTACCTATAATTGATTGGTGCCTGTCATTGTGAGATCTATTGTAATCTATCTTTGTCACCAACACCAGCTTTTACTGGCATGAATTCCTCGATTTCAGTTTGTTGTAATATTTAATTCGATTCCAAGGATCTTTTGTGTAGACTAATGAATTACTTGGCCATGTCAGTGATGGTGGAATCCAATGATTACCATTGGGCTACAATCAAGTTTGATTTATTGTGCGGTGGAAAGTTAATATATGCATTGTATGCAGGGCATAGAGATTGGGGCTGGTCGTCCATGATATCAAATGATATTATGAGATTTGTGTGGTGGCTGTACATACTAGAATGTGAATGGCAAGGTTAGTATGGTGTAAATACTAAGTTTCTTCACTTAGCACTAAATCTCTAACATGTGAAATTATGCTCCCGCTGGAGTACTGAGAATTTAGTTAACTTTGTCCTGTTCCTATAATGGACACCAGACTGCATTGATAACAGAAAAAAAATCGATGAATAAAATGGTCAAACTTGCTCATGTTGTTATTTTCCTCACTTTAGAAGATTCTCCTGTATTATCCTCCAATGTTGACCGAAGTTTCCTTCATCAGGGAGAGTACTCCATAATTAGTATTGATCATAATCTGTCCTCTTAATTCACAAAATAAATGTTCTTTAGAAAAAATGTGTAATCACAAGTCATGAAGGGCTGCAAGGTCTTAATTTCAGAATATTCCTCAGCAGCTGAAAAGCCTTCTTCACTTCACAACTTGTGATAGATTTTTTTTGTGTCCTCTGCTCATAAATATTGTAGTTGATGCAGTTCGACTTGTACTAAATGAAGTGATTTGTTTTAAGTCTCATTTTCTGAAGATTCTCGCACTTTTCTGATCTTCTAAAGTTGAAGAGTTTCACAAGATGCTGAACTCTTCAGACAAAGAATTCTAAGTGAAAGCACTGTAAATATCTGTTAATTAACTGCTGAAGATCTGTGTGAAAAAAATCTAAAGTGGCAAATCTTTGTTTAGTCAAAATTTGGCTGTCGTCTGCCATTTTTATGTGGTCATCTTTTTTATTATTCATGGCGCTGATGGTCATTAAAAGAGTTATTTTTGGAAAGTTTGGAAAATGAAAGTTCTTAGCAAATTTGAAAGATTTATACCTGTGTTGTTTTACTGATTGGCTTCTTTATGTTGGATCATTTTCAGTGGTTTAAGTGCCAGGATGATGAACAGTTTCTTTGATTTAGTGCTATGTCACTTCAGATGAGGCCAAAGGAAAAAAATGTGTGTTTAGCGGAACTCAACACTACCTTACAAAACCCAACCCAAGATTTTTTTTGAAAAAAAATTATTAAAAGTTTAGTTGATAAATTATGAATGATTGAAGTCAGTAAAATATTTTATTAAAAAATGCAAAGAAAAACTTAATGCCTTCCCTACCTGACAGTTTTTAGACTGTTACATGGCTAAACACATTTTTTTGGCCTGATCAAATGATTGCTGGAAAGTCTCCAAGAAAAAACTGTCCCCTTAAGTATTTTGAGTTTATCAGGTTGGTATTTGATAGTCTACATGGTGCAAAACCAGTATGCAGTCTGCCTGCAATATTCCTGATTAATATAAAACCAGTCTGCACCCATTATCTAAACTATGCGCAATCGCTTGATTGTCGAAAGATAAACTGTTTTCTACCAGTATTTAGTGTATTGACAATTTTGATGTGTGAAAGTGCGAAGATATAATCCTTATCAAGACATACGAGGACTATGTGCAAGTTAGAGAGAATTTGTCCGTCATTGACAACAAATCATTGAATGCTTATCAGCTTTCCCTGTTGGATAATCCCTATATGGCACCTAATATAGTTGGTATATTTGCTGTATGTCACCTAGCGCTCTCAATAAGATCATTTATCTCGATTAATCTTGCGGACTTCTGTTCGCAGACGACTGAATAAATCCCATAAATTCCTTAAAATCTAACAGTGCCGGCTGCCATTATTGATTGCAGGTTTTTGCAAGCGTCTTGTGACATTGATTGTATGATAAAACTGTAATGTTAATGGTAGTTTCGCACCTTACAAAAAACCCGGTCTGTATTTGTTTAGTTTTGCTAAATAAATGCTGTTTGTATCAGCATCAGGCTTTGCAAGATACATGTTTTGTTTCTGCCTTTTAACTTGAAGAGTTGCTAATCTATTTTTCATTTAGATGTTTTGTTTGACTCGCAATTAGACGTTGATTTTAGTCAGAAAAAACAAATTGAAAGGGAAATCCCCAAATCTTGTTAGAGGAAACATAAAGTTATCACATTTGAGATACTTGAAGAATTAAGATTGTGATATACTGATTATACAAACTGTGGAATAACCAGGAATTTAGGCTTTCGGTGCTTTGTACTCCCATCTTCATAAATTTACTGGCAAACTTATTGTTAAAGTACAAAGTGTTCACAGATTAATCGCAATTAATGCTTTTAGCCGGGTTCTGAATTGGGTTCTGAATTAGCCTATCGTAAGTTGCAAAGATTCTGCAATGGGACTGTTTGCCAATGTAATAACATGTTTTCACTTGAATTGATATCAGTTAGGATCTTGTACAGTTTGCTGATAGATTTGGCAGGATCATAATTACTTTAATTTATAGAAAATCAGGATTTCCTGTTTGATTTTTAAGTCTGCAAAAAACAGAAATGACTTGAGAAGGAAGCCAGGAATGGTTGAACTCCATAATTCCCTTGTGATGCTGCCAATGTTAATATTTATTATAGAAATGTTCTGGTGAGCCAGTTCGTGTTCTCTCACAAGGGAGCATATTTTAGATTTTATTTGTTTATTTTCTTAGATTCTGATACTTCGAAATCCAGAGTAAAAAGTCTTCCTCTGTCTGATTATCGTTGTTGCTGATGGATCCAGTTTCCTGAAATAATTTACTTTGTTTGTATGTGTTAAAACGTGAGATGCAGTTCTTGCGAAATTGTTGAATTCGCTGCAAACTGTTAATTGACATTTTCTCAGAGAATTATTTTAGATTGTTGTTGATTTCGGCATTAAGACCCTTCTACAAAGACAGCGTGTTCATCAACTCGTAATAGAAATTCCGGTGTATGAGAATTGCAGAACATAATTTTACTCTTGTGTATTTTTCTTTTTCATGACTGATCCAAGGTCAACTTTTTGCATTTCGCATGATTTGAATTTTTTTGTTCTTTCTTTTTTTCTCACCAATTTTTTCGTTAAAATTTTCAACACATTGTTTCCGTAGTAACTTGTGCCTGTTTTTACTGTTTGCAGTGGATTGGATTCCGCTGCTTCTTTTTCTTCATTAAGAAAGTAATTGTTTTTCGATGGAGCACTCTGTGACTTGTAGTCTGCCGTAATTCATTTCTGCCGAGAGATGCAAAACTTTGCCAGAGAACACAATAGGTCTTTGAGTTATATCTTTTTGCTCACAAGAATTCCCTCTGCACTGTTCTATTGTTTCTTTTTCCCAGTGTATCAAGTGATGAGAATGCCTCTTTTACCGGGTAAAAAATGGCTACAGAAGTCTTCTGCTGTTTCAATGTGTCTCATTCTAATTGTAATCACATTTATCTCACACTGATAAAATACAGATATGAAGGAAACCAACATAATGTCTGCTGTTTATTCTATTATTACATTTGAATTCTTAATTGTTTGAATATCATTATTTTCTTGCTGAAGCCACATAGAAGCAGACACAATTTGCTGAATTACTCTGTGACTGATTACATCGGCAAAGTGAGAGAGGAAATGTTTCATTCACTTAAAACAAAACCTTTTTTTTTCAAACATAGATTATATGCAACAGAATTTGTAAAAAACTAGTTTCAAGGCAGCTCCATTAGTTATGAAAGTCTTCATATTGCTGTAGAAATCCCTGAATCTTAATCTAAGTAACTTTACTCATACTTAGGCACTCTTATACTAAGGAAGAATAACTCATGGTCTCAATGTGTAGCTGCCGATTGATTTAAAGCGGCTTCAGCATTGTTGACAAGGAGGAATTTCAAATTAATGTTGTAAATCAAGCAGCATGGTATGGTTTGGCATGTAGGTCACACACCATTACTGTATGTTATATTTATTGGTTGCAAAAAGGCAGTAAAGTATTTACTCCAAGCTGATTGGCTGGTTCTAGAGTTCGATGAAGTTTTGAAACTCGGAAGATTGATGCTGTTCTGATGGTGGATAGCAAAAGGTGATACATCAGTATTATTGATTGATTAATGAAACAACTCAAAGAGGACCATTGATGGAGGAGCATACAAACAGACCAGCATGCTGGCAAAATAATCAAAAAAGGTTCACATTTCTAAAGAGCTTTTAATCACATGTTTTCATCTTTTTTGTCAGGTCCACTCTATCTTCACTGTAATACTCTTGTGTAGTCATTTTATTCTAATTTACTCTGAAACTGTTACAATGTATAAGTGGTTAGCTTACGTTTCTTGTGTCTTCAGTCCAAGCTTTTTCAAATGTACATATTGTCACTTTAAGACTTATAGCCTCTATGAATTCAACTTCATTCGAAATATTTATTGTGTCCCTAGTAAATCATTGTCAATAGGTGTAACAAAAGTTCCTGGCTCCCACCAACCAGACCAAACATTTTTGTTCTGTGCCTGGTTTCCACTAAGGGAACCAACCCTATTTTTCTTCTGCTCACTGTAGCCTTTTTTGTCTCAGTCAATATTTTCTTGCCAATTTTTTATTTCCATATGAACTATGTCTTATATATAAATATATTTGAAAAAAAATTCTGCCAACCTACCAATCCTATATTTTGGGGGGATGTTAGTGGAAACATGGTATTTACCATTTTTGCCTAGCAATTTTTGCCTTTACTTATCTGCTTTGGTAGTATCATTGTCAGTGGAAACATATTTTAACGAATATAATCAAATATTCAATAATGTCAGTGAATATTACGTTAACATTTACCACTATATCATTTTCCCATTGAGATGCATAATTATGTGTCTATTCCTTGTATAAATCCTACCAAATTCCATCAGACACATCGTCATCTATTTTATCAATATTATCAATAAGTTCACTCTGAAGCCGTGGAACTCTGTAATTTATTTATGGTTAATCCATATCTAGTGTCTGGATATCTCTCACAGGTGGCTTCTTACATCATTCATCATATTTTATTTCTGAATCAATCAGTATTTTGTAATATTTTTCTCTGGAGTATGCTGTGGTGCACCATTTCCATATCTCCTTTTGTTTCCAGGGCTGGTTTTTCGACATGTCTGGATCAAAGAGTTTCTCTGTCAGTTTGTCAATAACATGGGAATTATTTATCACTGATGTGTGTTTAATTCATTCATGTATATGCCTGATTCAAGTGTTAAAGGATAACTTAATGTTTACCTAAGTATTTAAACATCTTTTAAGAATGTTTGTATAAAGCATGTCTTGTTTTTGAAGAATAGACAGAACAAACAATGTCCCATAATTTGTCTTGAATACGTACATCTATATACGACATGCTGGACATTTTCTTTTGATATTACTACCTGATGATAAAAACACTTCACAAAAAAATATTGTACAACACACATTCTATTCACTGTAGACACCCATAATGGCAAAAAATGTTTTATCTGAAATGAAAGAAAATGACTTGCAATTAGTTTTTAGCTTCTTCCAGTTACAAGATTATTCTGTCTTTGAAGATTTAATGTTCCTCCTAACAGCGATGATATTTTAATTCAGAATTTTTGGGGGAATAATTTTATAAATAAATAAATAAATTTAATTATGTGTAACGGTTATGGTTGATTTTGCAAAATTTAAAATGATATTAAAATGATACTTTGTAATGAATTTGCTTAACTAATTTAACCCTTTGCCTCATAAGCATATTATGGACTCTTCCAAATTCAAAGCAAGTATATAAAACATCATTTTCTGTTAGAAAATTTTGTTATTTCTCTCTGTCAGAGTGAAAAACATTATGGCAAAAGGAGCCATTACTGAATTACAAGCATTGGCTTCTTTTGCCACAATGTTTTCAGAAGTCATCTGCTTCAGATGTGGGGAAATGCAGTATTATAAGGCAAAGGTTGAATTCCGTTATATATGAATTAATTCTTGAAAAAATTTGGTTTTCAGTCAGTTCATATGCCTTAATGTAACAGTAGTCATAGCTATTAATTGGCAATTTTTCTGCCCAAAAAATTGTTTTATCAAAGTACAGAATAAGGCTGGTATACTAGTATGAAAATTAACTGTGTAACATTTAAGTTAAAACCTGTTTTTCAATGAGACATTGACATTTCTCTACAATTAACAACTATTATTAAAGTATTCATTTCTGATTTTGCAGTATAATGTCACAAAGACTCATGTGGCTCCCTGACTGTAATAAATCAAGAGAAAGAAATGAAATAAAGAAGCTGTTCTTCTCGTTTTTATGTCACAAATAATCCTGGTAATGTAGTTAACAAAACTGGTCTTGCTGATAAAGAAAATAATCCTTTGATTGTTGATACCGGATTGCAGGAATTGTCATCATCATCAGTTCAGAGTTCCTGAACGCTTGTCTCATCTGAAGGAGCTTAGTGTAATCCCGTTGTGAACCACACAGAGACCTCAGCTATACTCCCGCTGAAATGATCTTGATCTAAGACTCTTGCTGGTGATTTGTTTATTTCCCTATCAACGGGGCCGTAAGTAGGTTGAAATTGAATGGAAAGATGGATATCATAGATGACTTAATTGTGAACAGATGACAGTTTCCTGATGATTGAAGCAGTCAAACTTGCGTTTAAATTGTCAAGAGTTAATTTGAATTTCTTTTTAAAAATATACTTTTCAAATATTAATTATGGTTGACTGCTAATGTGGTACTCATATTTTATTAATGAAGTGAAAAATTATTTTCGTCTGGAATGAAAAACAGTTAGTTAATATTTATGCTACAATTAAGATACTGTCGGTATCTGCAACAATAATTCTTTTAATTTCTGTTGTATGATCACTGTTTTTATCAAACAAAAACTACAATTTTCTGTTCTTTGATAAATTACCCATACTCATGATGTTGGCATAGTAATCTCACATCTTGGCAACTACTGAACGCAGAAACTTCCTTTCATTGTTAGGAGTAAATGTTGCACTTTTTCTTTCCTCCGTTCTTCTCACAGTCTTTTTTTCAAAGTGCTAATCATTTCTGCTTTTGTTGGGAACTTTTTTTTTGCTTGTTCAGTGACCTCTGTTCAGGTCATCACAAGAAGCTTGTTTTTGTCTCTTTGTTGTATGTATCGGTGTCCCGCAAGCTCCTAAGTGACTAACAATGTTAAGACTGTATAAAAAAATTGCCAAGTCTTGATAAATTTCTTTTTATCTGTGGATAAAAGTATATAATAATGAACCAGAGGATGATAATAATATTGGGATAATGTCATTTCCAGTCTGCTTTGAGATTGTCATAGTTACAAGTCCATGAAATGGGGAGCAGCCATTTTTTCATATCAAATTATTTCTCCCTGCCTGTCTGCTGCACATATTGACAAATAATCAGTTCAACAGCTTGCGGTATTTGGGATTAAAGTAAAGTTGCCTAAGTGCTTCTTGATTTGAATCTCATTATGCATTGATCTTCACCAGATTTTTGGGAAAAATTCTTTATTTTTGAAAATGCATGCATTTTGTTTTGCATCCTGGTTTTAAATAACATTAATTCCAGCCTAATAACCATAGTTCTGCTATGAAGATTCACCAAATTCACATTGTTACGACTTTTTTCTGATTAAATTCAACTTTTTTATTCATTTTATTACCATTAGTGGTTCATTTTACATTGGTGATTACTTGTTATTGAAGTGTATGAGTCAGCGAGTCACTAACTCCCTAGCCATCAAATTAACCCATGCCAATGCATAATGAAAGTGCTTTTTACCATCAGTTCTACATTAAGTATCTTTGTAGACTAATTATTGAACTTGTCACTGTAGCCATCGTGGAATTTCCAATTTCTCCTCCATACCGTGACAAAAACATGCCATTCTACGGTAGATTGTAAGACTCGGTGTGGCATTAGTGTCAGGAATGAGTGACGTTCACCATTTTGCATGTGTCATTCCAATCCTAATTAACGGGAGCATCCAATTGAGAAATTGCCTTCAACATGAAAAGCTTCAAAATAAAGCTGTTGCAGAATCTGCTTGTAGGTTTTATTCTTTTTATTGATTGGGCAATTCATCCGAAAATAATAATGCTGGTTCTGAGGGCTTCTTAAGCTACTATGCCAAAAGCGCAAAACTGTTTTAATGCAACCAACTAAGCCATTATCAGTTAGCACCATTTTGCTTTAACAGGTATCGTTTGTTTCAGATATGGTTAAAGTGCATGTGGAACGTAATTTACATGTCTTTCATTTATTGATTATTAATTCTTTCAATCAATTATTAGAAACTCAGGATGCATAAAATATATGTCCCTAGTAACCTCTAGCTGTTGGTGGAGTCTTTATAACAGATACCATATGCTCCCTGTGTGTCAATAGTTATTGGTAAATGTCCCGCAATCAATATACATCACAATTTGTCAAAGTAGAATGATGCTTTTCCTCACGGATGAAGTATTTTTTATGATGTATTGGGTTGCAGTTTAAATAAATTATTTGAAGAATGCAATTAAGAGTTTTATAAGGGTCTTGAAAGAATAAGAAACATGTGCAGGTACTAACATGATGTCACAAACAGAGAGAGAGCGCTACAGTCTCAAGGCATTGGAAATAGCTGTATTGAGGTGCCATGCATTGTCAATAAAGTTCAATGTTGTTGGACTATCAAAATGGTGAAAATGTTGTTTGCAAGTTCCAATTTAGTTACAAGAACACCAATAAAACCTTTCCACAAATTTCCTTAGAATAAATAAGGGCATTTATACAATGTTGAACAAATCTGAGGTACATTGGAAACACATGTTGATGTTACTACTGGAACCATTCTTGCCAGATATCCTCTCAGACTGGTCCCCGTTTCTGACAGGGAGCTATGCGAGTTTGTAATGCATCATTTGTGTTTGTTAAAAGGTCAGAATACCTTCATGCCTCTTTAGTTGGCTTTTAGCATTTCTCTACACAGTTCTTAAATGCCTCATAAGATGAAATATCATGTTGGCACTTAATCATTTTGTGTGCAACATGTGTGATTCTCTTCTTATTACCCAGGCTCTTGGTTAAAAATGACCTGGGGTTAATGGTGATACTAAGATCTGTTATGGTGTATTGGGAATAAGAGACAAATGATTGAAAAAAAATGAATGTGGGAGATTCGTGTATTAATTTGGATTAAGAATTAGGGTAGTGGGGGCATTTACCTTGTGTCAAGACATTACTAAGCCATTCTTACCCCTCCACAGCGATTTTTCTTCTTCTTTGTATTGGTCAGTAGGTGGACCCTTCCTAATTGAAAATAAAGACATTTTTCCCAAGTCCCGACCTAAAAATTCCCAAATTTGGCATTACACCCCACATTTTTCATAATTTGGCCAGACCCGGAACCTTTCCCAAAATTGTCAAAAAAAATCGCTGCTCCCATTAAGTTATGAAATATTTATGATAACGTTTGACCCTCTGATATAAGTCAGGTCCTGGTCTGTATTTCCTGTAACCTATTTTCTTCTTGTTTCATCATGTTTTATGTCCCTTTTTTCTTGTTGCTCTGTATTCCTCAATTTGGATACCATTAGGGTTGTGTGAATGGTGGCTATGGTTTATGAAAGTGTCCTTGACCTTTGTTACTTGTTCCATTTTCATTTTACAATATAAATGTTTACCTTTATGTACCAGCGGTCTTAAAATGCTGCTCACTGCTGTGGGTGCTCTTTACTTGTTGATTTTTTTTTAAAATTTATGAATTTCTGTGGCTTTCATAAGTTTGTTCCTATTAATAATCATAAAATGCAGCAACCTCCATAATGAAGAGTTGTATTGAATGCAATTTATTCCCACTTCAGTTAATTATACCAATGATTTGAAACTTTCCTGAAAACTGACTTTATATACTGACTTCATTTTTGCATTATTTCTTTTTAATTACCGTACTTACAGGAGTAATATTTATTTTTCCGATAAATGTTGATTCAATGAGGAAGATAGGTTTATAAATCATCCTGAAATTCATCTAATTGGTAATGCAGAAGCATTCCAATGTACCAGCATATGTGCATAATGCAAGCTGTGAAATGCTCGGAGAAGATGGCCAAATGTCTAATGATGCAGACAATTGTTTTTGGCACTCAGAAATCATTCATGTTGTTGTGTTCACTGGATTTATCCTGTGTCTGAATGTTGTTAACTTGTGAATAGTGAAGGCGTAAAAAAAGTTCCTGGTTTCCACAATACTGCCTGACCCTGTTTTGTCTGCCAATCCTTTGACTTTTTATCAGTCTTGGCCCATTTTTTCTTGCTAATATTTTCATATGAACTATGTCTCTTAACTTAAAAAATACTCTTAAAAAAGGGTTCTGTTGACCTACAAATCGTATGTTTTTGTGGGATGTTATTAAAAGCATGTTTTTTTTTGCCTAAGCAGAAATATTGTGATCATTTTTGCCATTTAGAAACTATGATAAGGAGAAAATTTAATTTAATTTTGTTTTCATAAAAATGGAAGAAAAAACGATGTGCATACTGAATATCTGTGAGGGTATTCTAATTCAAAGATTTTTTATGTATGTACTGAAAACATTGGCCACATTTTTTTTAACATTTGGTAGTCATTCAACTGATTACTTTAACACTTTACAATGAAGTTATGCGGAGACTCGGGTATGAATACCATTAAAATAGTCCAGGCTCCAGACAAAGTAAATACTAATTTTATGGAGAAATCTTTGATGTTCATCAAATGGTATTTTTGCTTCATTTTTGCATAACTAATATTTACAGTTTTCAAATTATTGGGACATATTTCTTGTGAACCTCAAAGACATTCTTTTTCATAGTTACGTTGTTTTTTACGACATTAATATGAACATCTTGAATATTGTTAAATGTGTGAATAAATTAGACAATATTTTTCATGAAGTTTTTTGGGACATTCCTTGCATAATGTTGTCATTATGGAATATATAATTTAGAGTATCACCACTTCGTCTTGATGTGTGTCTCATTGTAGCCATTATAAGTGATATGTACTGTAATACTTACTTGATATTGTGTGAATCGTTGATTCTTTATGGCTGAATGATCAAAATGGGCTCAGAAAAAGGGTTATGATGATTAATTTCACCCTTGAAACAATTTATTTATTTTTTTATCTTTTCTTTGGATAAGGTGGTTTTAGGGAAGGTACTGGTTTGGGGTCGGTGGGATTTTTTTGTATGTTTTTTTTTCTAGGAATCCGTTTCTTACCTTTATTCGTACATCTATAGGGATTTCTTTAGGGGCATCAAAAGAACAATTTTTTTTGTATGAAAATCATTTTTCCTTG
The DNA here is from genome assembly GCA_008271625.1 of Lutraria rhynchaena. NCBI lineage: Eukaryota > Metazoa > Mollusca > Bivalvia > Venerida > Mactridae > Lutraria > Lutraria rhynchaena. Next base: position 7,941,374 of record VIBL01000001.1, on the reverse strand, counting down.
TGATACCACATGGCAAATCTGTTTGCCTCTGGAATATTTAAGTATTTTTTTAATTTACTCCAAGTATGTACTTATTTATATATCTTGTATGCTATAAATACGTTATGTTACCGGTTTGTTGGTGTGGTAGCAATGGCTGAAAATCCTAGCAATGGCTTGAATTCTGCCAACACATATGATCAGTTTAGGAACCAGGTGTGTGCAGCTGTTTAATTTATTGTAAGGCTTCCACCCGGCTTTGTTTAAAAGTTAAGTGCCTTGTGTAATTAACCAATTAAGCATAGATGATTGATCAATCTTCTATTGGTATTGTATTGTTGCCATTTTCGGTTTGTCAGATAACCATAAATATAATAACTGTGAAGTTCAAGAATTCAATCTTTCTGAATCTAGATATCACAGATATATCGTTTATACCGAATAAATGACATTTTATCAATATTGTGTCACATTGTCCGGGCATTGTTTCATCGTAATTAGTTCATAAAAAACTTCATTGAACACTCTGATAACATTGTTAATTATTACAAATGACTTGAACTGAGACAATTACGTTATCTGCGGATCAAAGACATAGCACTCAGGGTGGTCTGCTAAAAAAAAGTCAATTAATAATTTATTAGACATCAAAGAATCATATTTTCATCTATGGCGAAACCTAATAATTTTGTAGTTTGATAAAGTCCTTTTTGGTGTTTTGATGAATATAATTGATTCTATTTGTATTAGATCTGCCTGTCCTTTGATTGTCTTTGATTATATGACATTAATTAATAGTTTAAACAATTTATAAACAAGATTGAATGAATAGTGTTCACATATGGTTTGTCGTTCTGACAATATTTTAAGTGGCATGTGAGGAAAATGTTGTCCTTTCTCTTAACTTCTAAAACAAATCAACGCTCCCTGCGGAGTGATCATGCAAAATCTGTCTTGGACTTTGATGTATAAGTCTGACAGCTTTCTATAATGCAACTATTATTCTAAATACAGTCAAACCTGTGTTTGCAGCCACCTCTGAATAAAGACCATCCTGTGAATAAAGGCTGTTTCAAAAAAAAACATGATAGTTTATGTTTGTTTATTTAGAACAAACTGACCTCTGAATAAAGGCCACCTGTCAAATTGAAAATGTACAGCACTCAACCATTTCTACCTGACAAGTAAATTTCTTAATTTTGTGGTAACTTTTTTTTTGGTCATTGTTGTAAAGCAGGATACAATAGTTATGGCCGTCTTCATTCAGGATTGCTTTGCTCAATATATGTATTTGTGATTCACCTTAGCAAGGCGCTAGAATTAAAGACCTTGGTGTCAGGTCATGCCATGTCAGTGTCACATGATACAGGCTATTTGTTGCGGGGTGTTTAATTGGAGACTCTAGTTTCATGATTGTTTGATAACATTTTGACATTTAACAATGCATACTGTGCAATTTTGTATTGGCTGACAGTGTCAAAATTGAAAAATCAAAGATATAGCGTAATCTTGGAATGGTCGCTGTGGGTTGTCAACAGATATTTTATAGTTTTAATGTGCAGGAGGGTTTTTTTTGTATAATGTCATTGAGGTCCTGGGGAAGTTGAAAAAATAATGATATGAATTGGATTGTGTCTGTCAGATATTTAAATGATGAAGTGATGAATCCATGCTGTGCATGTGTAGACATTATGCTGATGTTATCAACAGAGTTATCTAACCTTTTAACTCTTCACTAATGGCCGTAAAAGATAAAAAAGACCTACCATGCAGTTTTTGACACTTAGTACACATTTCATTTATAAAGATATACAAGGTTTTCTTATTCAATAATGTACTCTTTACTCTTTTGGTGTGTCCTTTAGATTTTTTTTATTATTCTTTGTGTAAATTAATGGTGACATTAGAGAGAGGGGGAGGGTAACAAATATACCTGTTTCAACGTTATTTTGAATCATAAGCTTGTAAAATAAGTTCAGTGACTTACTCTTATCAAAGAATTAGCACTGCTTTGTTATTTCAAACCAAGTATAATAAAATTAAGTTATCTTAGACAGTCTAATGTTTTCAGTAATAACTTGTACTCGCACCAGCTCTTCAATCCCTCGATAATGGAGATTAAAATTGTCTTACCTTTGTACCGAACAAATTTTCCAATAAGAACCAATTATCATTGCATGTGCTACCCTAGATTATCAAGTCATCTCAGATGATTTTATTGCAATAGTCTAGAAGTTTCTCCTGGAATCTCCATATTTGGAAATAATCTCTCAATTAATACTGCTGCAGTTTAACACGTGAAAGGAACTAAATATTATGTTAGTGAATATAAGCAGTTTTATTTCATTCTACTATCTTCATTAGAAGGAACACAATCATATTACAAGCGAGACAAACACAAACTGAAATTAAATTAATTTATCAATATGAGTATTTTAATGACAAGATTGCTGACGTGAGCGTCCTTGCATCTTAAAACGCGATAATAAATGTTCTTGTATGTATCACATTGTCAGTACTTCCAGTCCTTTGATTACTCTTGCTATCAGAGCACCACCTTACTAAAATTGGAGAATAACGAGAGTGTTCCATGATAGTGAAAGTTTGTCCTCCTGATAAACATAAATTTAAGCTCTGCTCTGATGGAAACTAACGCAGTAAATTTAAGCCTTCATTTGTTATGATTAAAACTTGCATTCCAAAATTGCAAAATGTTAATTGACTCTCAGTAATTCGTAATCCCATTGATGATTGCTAATGAGACATTAGCTGATGCTTGAATATATTAGAAATGAAAGTACTTTGTCATTTTGTAGGATAAAAGCTTTAGTTCGGTTGTCCCTACTAATTTGCGTTAAATGTTTTACACCAATTATACAGAAATGTTCAAATTATCTGTCAATTAGTGTAAGCTGACTTAAACTGAAGTCTCCTATTTTGTCACTCAATTGGCCATGCACGGTTTATCATCATACATCGGTCACATCCAGTTATTTGATTCAATTTTCATCAAGTGACGATATCAATTTTTGATGATGTGCATAATTTCAATTAAATATTTTGTAGATATTGATCAATGATTGCATCTATCGTGTTTGTTAGAATCATTTAACAAGTGGTTTCGATAGTGTGTGTTACTGATTTTAGGATAGATAGTAATTCTACAAAAAAAAAATTTCTGTTATTTTCATATAAAATGATAATAAATTGTATACACAACATTTTTACTTTCCAATTTAATATGAATTCAAATTACTCTCTAAAGTTCTCTTTGGCAAACATTTCATTGATAATGATTTGAAATGATTATGTTAGACAGAAATTTTATTTTCATGCATAATTTTTTGCGTAATTTTGAAAATTTCCAGAGGATTTTCAGAATCTTTGATGTTGATTATTTTTACGATAAATCAATTAATTTGAGTATTTTGTATGTTTATTAATTTCTAGTTGAGCTTTTGTGTGATTTTTTCTCATAATTATGATGTATGTTGCAAAAAGCATTTTCAAATATGGTTACAAAATTGAAAACTGTATTATTACGTAGAAAGATGAATAAATGAAACCTTGCTGTTTAGTATCGTATTATTCAGCAGAAACCATTTTATATTTTTGCCACTCTTATTTTCCATAGAATGTTTTGAGAACTACAATTTTCAGTTTGCAGAACAACAAAAACTTTGAATGAATTCTTGAAGTATCTTAGAAATGAGGAACTTTGTTTTGTATGTGCTTTTCTTTGCTGCATCTTGCTTGTTTACATCAACCTTTTCCATGTCTTTGTTCATTCATTTTTAATTCTAACACAAAAATAACCATAGAAACAAGAAAAAATGTCATTTAGAGTTTTGTGTTTCTATGAAATTGAAACCTTGTATTTGGTATACAACAACATCTGTGTTTTATTCACTTTAACGTGTATAATTGCTTTCAATGACCGATATTCGATGCAAATCTGGATTATTCGGGAGCGAAATTTTCCTCTGCACGAGGATCGCTACTTTTCTTTGTAATTAGGTTATTTGTATGCATGGTAGCAATTGTCACATGGTGGTTCTTAATGACAAACATGCCTTACAGGGCGGTGGAAGCATTAATTCTGAGAAATGAGACATTCCTAGAATTGTCACATTATGACTGTCAATTCTAGATTCTAGTACCGTTTACATGACATTAATGAAGGAAAACTGCAAAAGGAATTCATTGGGGTGATATTTACTGTGTTTTATACTCCACGGTTTGTGGGATTTAATGAGTATATGGTAAGCATTGCTATATCCGTTGAGACAAGGATCATTAATGCAGCAGACAGTCTCCACTCGCGTTTGTTAAAATTTTGTTTGTTTTTAATGTACAGTCAAACCTGTGAACAAAAGCAACCTTTGGGAAAGACAAAATTTGGCCTTTATTGACAGATTGCTTGTATATGGAGGTCAGTTTGTTCTAAATAATCAATGATCATTTTTCAAAGACTTGGGTGTTTACTTATTCCACAAAAGCCAGCACTTCATGAAGTAGGTCCAGAGAATATAAATACATAAATTTGCCTTGAATTTTTATTTATAATTCTATCATAAAAGAAATAATTTTGTTCACAATGCAATCAATGCCTCAAATAGTCTACTATTGTGCAATCAACTCTTCAAATAGTCTAATATGACGCAATCAACACTTCAGTTATATGATGCGCAATTAAGACACTAATGAGTTTTTCTATTGTTTCTGTTTATAAGCGTTTTCATATACAGTTTGAATAATGACTTGGGTGCTGAAACCTTTGTCACTTAATGGTTGTTTCTGATTTTTTTTAATAATATGATATCTCTCATTGCCATGGTAACCAAAGATGATTATTTGTCTCCAGAAATTACTTTCTCAGTAAATTGATGGGCACAAAACTACTGGTGATGGCGATTGTTTTAATTGGTACAAATTTTCTTATTTTTTCTGCGGGGAAAAAAAATCACTACTAATTGCATTGCTTTTAAAGAATATAAAATGTAACTTGATTTTTACTTCATAGGACAGATTTTTAAAGCACAAGTTTTAGTACATTTATTTTATGTGAAGTTAAAGCGAGCTTTTTCTCGGATCCAATCATTTTGACGAGTATCGCTTACTCTCATCCAAACCAGTCCAGTAGTAGTGAAAGTTATCAGATATTTTTGGAGCCAGTTTTCTGAAGAATTTATTTAATTACGTAGAAGTTATGACAGTGAAGATGCAATATATTCATTAGATGTTCATTTTGTAAATTGATTTTTTTAAAATATTATGTCTCCCGTGTATTCCCCTGGGGATGAAAACCCTGTCTTTTAATCAGATTAAATAAATAAGATTTCTGGAAAAAAGTTTAACTTTTATTATGTGAGTTTCTAGACCTTCTCATTTACTAAATAGACCAAGTAGGTGGTACTTCCCAGTGGAATTTATTACATTTTGAAACAGATTCCATAATTTTCTCCGGTGTTAATGTTTTTGGTCTAAAAGTGTAATTACCAATTAATAAAGGGCTAAAAACTTCAGAAGAACAAGTAGTTTTTTGTCATACCATTACACCTGATTAATTGCCATCCATTAAGGATTACTAAATGTTGATTAGTATATTATCTAAGAAATGTTGATTGGTGATATTTTTGTAAGATGTTTTACTTCTACATTATTGGGTGCTCTGCCCCGTTTATTGGTTGATCAGGAAGAATTCCACAAGTTTTAGAATTCCACAGAGTTTGTTTCTTGATTATCGGTAAAGTTTAATTGGCATTACACTTTAATGTGGTTTTCTGAATTAATCAAAGTACAAGCGTTGTTAAGTATATTGATCACTACCAGCCCTTACAAAATTCTTTCCTTCATCAAAATTTTCGTGTAATGTCTTGTGCTGAATCAATCATTATTGTAACTGGGCTGCTGTTAAAGTTTTTATCAATGTTACAAGTATGTTCTTTTGTTGGTCAGATAATTTAGAATATGTTCCGGTGTTCTTGTTTGAGAACAGACCTGCTTGCTTCTAGTTTGTGTTTAATGTAACTAGAATGAAAGCAAAAATCACATTCATAATACCAGCCTACAGCCAACTGTGATACATATTGCTCGCACCACTGACTTCGATAACATGTTGAGAACAAAATGGGATCATGGTAGCTCCAGCCATGGGTGAACAAATGGTGGCTGTCTGTTTTATTATACCTGTGTTCTTGAGCTTTGTGTAATATTACCTGGTTATATATTGTTTATACACTATTCATCTTTTCCTCTTTTAATGTAGGCGATGAGATCATTCTATGTTTTAAAACTCGTCAGATTGTTTGTATAATGTTATATAGTTACATATTGATGACAGAATCTGTCAGGATAAACATTTAAACGTCTAGACAAGTTATGATCCAAATGGAAAATATTGGTTACTGAGTAAATTTCAAGATGCATCATACAGCATTGTTTTATTTCCTACTAAAACTTGAGGAGGCGTTAAGCATAGGGTTAAGCATGCATGCTTGCTGTACTTGATGTGTAATCTCTTCTGTGTATTTGCGGGAAGGTGAAGAGAATGTGTTGTTGATGGTACTAGATGCTCATTGGTTGCATCATTAAGCAACAATAGTTTTTTATAACACATTCGTATTAATTGAAGAGTAATATTGCTTAAAATATTAATATATCATACTTTAATCATGATAAATATAATGTTCAAATCACCATAACTTTCATGTTTACCTAATCAAACATTATCCAACAAATGCTCTCAGATGTTCATATTGTTGTTTCTGATGTTTCCTATTGATTATATATAAGTATTATAATATTATCTTTTGCTTTTTGTTTGTTTTTGTTGTTTTGTTTTGTTGTTTTCACTGCCACAATTAAAACAGTTTGGTGTTGGTCAACAATGTATGTACTTAGGAAACAAAGAGAATATCAGTACCCGCATTTGTCTTCTGTGTAATACAATTCCCATGAATTTAGCTTGTTTATTTTACTTTATTTGATACATCTGTAAGTTGTCTATGTGTTAAAAGAGAAGATAATTAAGTCTTTATAAAACAATTTACAGGATTTGTTTTTTGTATAATGCCTGTCATAATGGATGGATTTTTCCTGCAGTTCCCAGAATTCTGCAAATTTATGTGACAAAGCTACCATGGCATCGAGTGCAATGGTTGTTTTTTATTATACCTTGTCTAAGTACTCTCTTGTGTCTAGATTGTAGACAAGATATTTCATGCTTGGTTAATGGTATTATTTCTGGTAAATGGATCATTACAAATCACATGATGTCCTTGTTGAGATCCATTGTGTAAACAGTCTGCAAATTCCTTCTGATATGTCTGTCCCATTGACCCGCCATATTGACACTTTTGACAAAACATTTACATTGTATGCAACATGGAATCATTAAGCTACAATAATCAGTTGAGACTCACCTTTTTTGTTGAATATCCTAAAAACTCCAAATTTGAAGCAAAACCAGACATTTTGTACTCTTGTGACCTTACTACTGTGCTTGATTCTCTTCATCAACAGTAGTATGTTTGATTATCATGCAGTCACTCTGATTAGTCAGAACATATTCTTAGTCACAATATTTGTCTGGTTTATTTTTAGTTATGAGCTTTGCATTAATGAGCTGACAGCATTTGATGACATGATAGAGTTACATCAATTTTCATGACTATAATTTGATTTATTCTTCTACTTCATTTTTAGTATTTTAGGCCATCTGTAAAAAAATGTTGGTTTGTGGTAATGTGATCTATACTTTAAACAGGTTGGGAAGCGTTTTTTTCTGTTTCAGAAAGAAACTGGAATGAAGAACATGATTTTTTTTTTGCCTAACTTGCAAATAAGTTCTTGAATTCTTGAGGTTGGGGATCTTTTAATGAGTTGATTGTGTAACTTCAAACCAACACTTTTTTCAGGATGGCCTTACTTATGTATTTTTTGTGGGCTGGATACATTGGATGAATTTTTATCACTAACTTAAGGACATGTTTTTTGTGACTTCATGTGAACCTACTTGTTTGTAGTCATTCTTTCCTTGTCTTTTATCTTCTGTTTCTGTGGTCACAACCTTGATCCAGAAATCTGGTATCATACATATGGAATGTTGAAACAATATCTTGTTATTAAAATAGCTGTTGCTTTTCATTCATATAGTTACTATGAAAGTGAAAAAGTGTGGTTTAATTGGACAGGGTATTAAAAACATCCGATTTCTGGGTAACATTCCCGTGCTTGGATCACCGTGTCACTGACATACTGACATATGGTTTATGTTGCTATTATGTTGTTATGTAACTTAATTTCTCTTGAATCTACATTGTTATGGTAACAAGTTGATCTGTTAATTGAATAATGTAAGCATTCTGTATTGTTTGAAAGCTGGTGGTCGGTAAACGGAAGCCTGTATGGAGGTGCGGAAATAAACGTAGAAAACAATGGATGTTTGGAAAAAGTTCATGTCTGGATTATCCTTAAAATAATGAGCAGTCATCATTGTAAGTTATGGCTGTGTAAAATAGATAAAATTGAAAGTAATTACTGTGTAAAATAGATAATGCCCTGTTATTATTGCAAATGGTATGTTTTGTAACTGTTATTTAGTGGCAGGAAAATGAAGTTGATGATTAGAACGTATCAAAGTCACGCCTTTTTTTTAATGCTTTAACTGTTGCGTGCTGACGAAGGTTTAATTCTGTTTTGATGTGTTATCTGTTTTAATCAAAATTTGAATGCATTTATGATAAACATATTTCAATGAAATTAAAATCGCAGATAATGAAGTGTTATGTTTTTGTACCAAACTCTCGGTTGAATGATGTGATAGCTCATTCTCCTTATCTCTATAGCAACAAGCCCAATGGTACAGTGGCTGGGATTTTAGCGTCTGCCACTGTGGAAGCCATTCCCTGGTGTGATGTACCCAAATCAGTCTACAATGACTGTGAATGAAGTCCCATCAAGCCTTTGCTTGATATTTTAGCCTCGTTTCATGATAAATCAGCTTGTCTGGTACCAGGTTTGCATGTCTGATACCAGATTGGACTGTCTAGTACCAGGTTTGTATGTCTGGTACCAGGTGTATGAGAATGACTGGCCATGGTTTCAGTGTTTACAAATCTACAGCTAGAATCATTTACTAAAACATTGTTGATGAGATATAAAATACAACACAAACAAACTCTTGTTAGCATCTTTAAGATGCAGAATCCCTGAAATGCTTGTTAAAAGACTCTTTTGCTGTCCTTAAAAACTATCACATAACACATTGGAATTGTATTGTTTGGGTTTCCCGGAATTTTCACAGATAATTGGGATTTTTGAATCTAATGAATTCTGTTTTAGGTGTTTTTTTTGTACCTTGTATAATGACATTTATTGGATGTTCTATGATGGCAGCTAAATGATGTTTTTAATTTACGGCCAGAGGCAAATTGAAATAGAGAAAGATTTGGTTGTTTTTGATTTTATTTAAGAGACATTCTGGTAGTTAATCGAGTAATTTCTGGGGAAACAATACACAGAGTGACTGAGATTTTTGGTGAAATGGAAATCTCAATTAGACTGTTTCTACTTAAATGATTTATTCTGTAGAATGGTACATAAGTCTTTTAGGATGAAAAGCAAAGTAAGGAAAAACAGATTTAATACATAAATTGTCTAATATTGCCTGAAACTTTGAAGAAAATCAGAAATATGTAAACAAAACCTGATTATCTGATAGATTAGCTCTCTCAAAATGTCTATTTGTAGATAGTAGACACAAATGTACCTAGTCTACCCTACATTTGAATGATACATAATTACAAGAATTACAAAAAAGTTCAGATTTCCATTTTGCGAGAAAACTAAAGGTACAGTATGGTACAAAACATCGCTCTACATTGATGATTATTTAATTGTTTGGATTTAAAGGTTTCAAAATGCTATCTGAGAGATTTGATGTTTCATTTTTGTTACTTAATCCTTATATATTAAGAACTTATCGTTTAATTGGTGTGGTGTGATAGAAAATTATGATAACGATATTAGGTACTCGGAGAATCTCGTTTGATGTTTTCTATGAGTATTTGTTCTGAGATATTGCAGGTTCCTCTAATTGTTCATTTGATGAAAAATCAGATTCCGCCAATTTGAGTAGAAAAAAGCTTCGTACCAAGTTTGAGTGAGATACGAAATGATATTATCATTTATCTGGTGGAAAAAATAAAGCAAATTATGGTTTTATATCCAATGCAATTAAATTTCAATAAAGGGAACTTGTGCAGCTCGCTGCCTCCAGGAAAATCTAGAATAATGGTCTAACTGATTAGATTTTTACTGGAAAGTTGATACGGAATTATAAAGTCGGTGCAAGTTATGACTGGAATTCAACAATAAAGTGAACTTTATCAAAATCTACTCATCAATACTTCAGAGCTCTTGCAGGAAATAGAAATATTGAAGCTATATCATCATTCTCATCTCTGGTATCATAATATTGTGATACTGCAGTATCAGAAATGTGGTATTTCATTCAGAACTTCCAGTGAGAACAGATAGGTCACTTTGGTTTCATCAAAACTTCCACTTTTTAGCTCTTGCCTGATGAAATAAACAACAAACTGTTACTATGTGTTTTAAGTCCACTTAATGGGAACTAAATTGTTGCTCATTTTCTGATGTTAATGGATAATCTCATACCTTGACATGACAGTGGTGCACCATTTGTTTCCTTTGTAAAAGACTCTTTGAGTTCATATTTACTTATCCAGTAATCTGTTCTTAGTGTTTGTTCTAACAATGGAGACCTTTACCATTAATGGCTGCTTTGGATCAACCAATTGGGATCTACAACATTGTTTGTGGTGTTGTCCTGCTTTAATGACTGACGTGTTCCATATGTCTGTAAATGATTGTTAGTAGTGTTTTGATGTACAGGTATGAAAGAAATTTCACTTTAGTGTTCTATTTTTTTAAAGCACTGGCCGAAACTGTGAGTTATTGAAAATACAAAAAATTTACCAAATTGAAATTTACTAGTCCTGTACTTTAAATTGGGTTAGCGCAAAGATTTCAGTGTAAAAGGCAGTTCATGGTGACTCATGGTTTGAAATTATTGTATTATTTTGTGTCTAAATCTGACGTAAATACTTCAAATTGCATCTGCTGTGCCCAAAAACATAACGTGCCGTCAAATTATTATAATGATATGTACTTATTCTAATATGTTTTGTCCCAACTATTTGATTAAGTTATCTACCGTACCCCCTGGTGCGAAATATATAAAATTCTCATTTCTAATGTATATGCAGATAATAGTGCAGTTTGGGGGAGTATTTTTTTGTGTACATACATGTATGCTAATTTGACTTGTTACGCGGTGATGCACATACACACTGCACATCCAAGAAGCCAAACACTGTCTGACTTTTCCATTCGCGTTCCTCATTTTTTTACTTACGAGTCTTCATCCTTATTTTCGCCCATGTATTATAATAATGACTGTGAATCATGCTGATCACAGATATCTTAACACTGAATTCAAATGAAGATTAAGTGATATGTAATGATTCGTGGGTGTGAAAGTGTGTTTGAAATTTCTATTGAAGAAATTAATGTAGCGCATTAGTTTTCGAGCTAAATATTTCGCTATTTTTAGAATTCTTGGATCATTCTGCTGGCCTTTACTGAAATTCCGGTGCGCACTCCTATTGTCATGGATTATAATATATGTGATTATGAAGACAGTAATTTTAACCTATGTACAAAATTCCTTTTAGCTACAGACTTTGCTTTTCTTCATTGATGTAAATATTTCATGTTGTTTTTTATTCTGGATGGGAAGCATTTTTTGCTTAGCTAGTCCAGAAAATATAATAGTTGTGATTACGGATACTCAACCAAAAGAATAGGGTAGCTATTATTTCACAGAATGTTTCTAGTTTTTTAAATAATTATCTTCCCTACTTTGGAGGCACAATTTGTCTTGAAATATTTTCATATTTTGCTTTTAGAAACTTTTGGATTGGTGCTGAAAAATTATATTTTATTAATTCCCTTTCTGTGTTTCTTTAAAACGTCTCACTCCGTTCATCATTTGCTACATATTAAGTGTTACTTTTTGTCATTACAAATAGAAACCTAATGTTATTGCAAATATTAATGATTACTTGACAAGTGTTTTTTTTTCTCTCCTTCTTGGTGATTTATGATGACAAGTATGCATTCTGATAGTATTGCAACATCATTTCCTAGTTCGCCTTCAGCCAGAAAGTGTCAGGTAGATATTTATGAATCTTCTCGCACCATCCTACAGTAGGGTGGCAAATTCAAAGTGACAGTGTATATTTTTTCTTCTTCGGCTACATATATAATTGATTATAGCCTCGGATGATTCGGTTTTGCATTGTAATGTAGTAGCTAATTGGTTTACTGTTCAGGTATCTAAGATATTCGCACATATTTGTGTCATTGCTGGGAGATGGATGGTTTGTTTAGATTTTGATGTTTCATGGTGTCAAAAAAGCTCAGAACATGTTCCAAGTGGCTCAGAATGATGTTCGGTTAACATCTGGTTAATCAAGATTTCCATCAACTTGGATCAAGCAGATCTGCTGGAAGGATTTGATGGCTTACAACCTGATGGTTAAAGTCTTCCACACACATCAGCGATCATTCGAAATAATTTTGTTTAACGGTTAAAATGAAAATATAAGTATCTGTATGGTGTGTTTCATTTGTTATACATTTATGTACGTCGATGCAGCTGAAGATGAGTGGCCTAAATAAATAACTGCAGGCATATCTTCATTTAACTTCCCAATTACTCGAGATAATGATGCAAATTGATGCAAATGTTAAGTTACCAGCATGATCTTTCAATCTATCTACATAATACGCTCATCCTGTGTGTTAATACAATTTTCTATGCTTATAACTTCAAATTTGCTTCAATTTCACTCACATTAAAGTAATTAGTTACATTTCGGTGACTGGCATTCTATAGGAGAAACACCTTTACACATTTATTTAATGAATTAAGCTCAAAGCTTACCTTAGTTGAATAAATAGTGCTTCCTTATTGTATTTAATTCTTAAAATATTGATGAATTAGTTGTATTATATCGATTCTTGACAAGTGTTGGGGTTCAGTTCCTGTTAGTTTCCACTTAATTACCATTTATCTTTTTTTCTAATCAATAGATGGTGTGTGACAATGTGATGATTCATCCTCCTCTTGCATATTCCAGGAAAACTTAGCTTCGGCTTTGTTACTGTTTCTCTTTGATGAGCATTTCTATGCTACTTCTTCACACTTTGATCTTATTGTATTCATTATTACTAATCTATCTCACTTATTATTGTAACAATGGTTGGCTGTTACTATTGTCAGTGTATTGACAAGGCTCCGATACAGAATTCGTAATTGGATAAGGTCAATTAACTGTTCATTAGTCACCTACTCAGGAAATATGACCTTCGGGTCCAAATTGTTTGCATTGACCTCAGTCCTTCCTGAATCTGATTTTCACAAAATTGATGTTTTTTTAAACTACAAGCTCTATATGCTCGAGCTACATAGAAATACTCTTGTTTACAAATACTTGAGCCAACAAAATAGGGTAGAAGGCCACAAAATTTCTTTTCTATATTATTTTCTTTATATACCTTCATACTTTTAAGTTACAATTCATCCCGAAGCATATTCGTCCCAAGACATTTTCGTTCTTTGGAATTTTGGTGTTATAAACTTCAGGGTCAGTGCCAAAAAAAAGTTTGTAGGGTAATTAGGAACACAACTATTTTTTTCTGGCCTAACAAGCTGAGTTGAAACATATGGACGTTTAATGTTTTATGTGTATGACAGTAACGTATATTGATTAAAACTGTACACCTTGAGGGGCTTGTTACTATTTCTAATTAATTACATCACATCTCTCTATAAAAAAAATGCAAATTTTATACGTCATTTTTGTCCGAAGAATTTACATCCAGAAACATTGCATGTTTGCATTTTAAAACATATTGTATGCTTTTATGATATTGAAGTTTATTTTTTGTATAATTAAGTATGTCAATGTGTAAATAACTACAAGTGTTACGGTTTTGTGTATAATTCATTGGTTTTCAACATTGACTTAATTCAGGAATCAATGATTCTAACTGAAGTACAAATATGTTCAGCTTCATCGCAATTTTGTTGTTCAAATAAAACGATTATTATCATAACACTGTTCTTGTATTAGTCACACATATACCCGTTAAGAGTTTCACTAATTGCTGATATATTTAATTGACTGTTGAATCAATTAACGTTTCAATTACATTTACTTCATCTGATAAATCACCAAGGAATTTCATAATAATCCATTATATCGTCTTTGTCTGATGTAGCATCATTAGTTTAACATCTTATGAAAAGGTGCCTGCTGGTGGTATGTTATGTACATTTCTTAAATATAATCTTCTTAATGCTCAAAATGATTTTCTTATGTTTGAAACAGGGTTCTAAGGTTTCTACACTGCATTTGAGATAGATCTAACAGTAAAGCAATGCCATTGGCCGATTTCTGTTTTGAGATCTAGTTCAACCAATCAGATGCTGCAGTTGTTGGAGTCCCAGCAATTCCAGTGGTTGATTTCTGTTTTTGAAATCTAGTGCAGTTGTTGGAGTCACTGCATTTCCATTGGTCAATTTCTGTTTTTGAAATCTGATTCAACCAATCAGATTGCTGCAGTTGTTTGATTGGTTTCAGTATTCATAATTGTGACATCATGTCTAAGCATTGTTTTCAATGTTCATTAATGTATGTTATTGAAGCTTTGTGAGACTGATTTTAATTCATTGAATGTTTGGGATCATACTGTGCATTAATTCAAAAGGATATCTAATTACTGAAGTGATAGGAGTTCACATTACTATGGTTTACTAGAGTTTATGTAATAACTGCAACTGCTAATTTAAATGTTACTCTTCAGGCAAGAAGTGACATTTTGTCGTATAATGGAGCACACTTACTTAATTATTACAATGAGAATAGTTATTTTAAGACGTTTGATTGACTTCCCGCTTGGTAATCTATTAAACAAGCACCTGCAGCCTCTGATCGGTAATTCTTGTTCTGTACTGTGGCTCGAAGTCTAGACCTAACTTATCATTATTGTCTAATATTATAGGGTGCTAGCTGATTGTATTTGATTCCTTCCATTGGGATTTTTGATTACATTTCGGTTATAGCTTTTGATTTATTGGAACGATTTAGACCTTAGGTACATCTTGCAGGTGATTAATTGTATTGCCACGTTGTGCAATGGCGGTAGCCTCCATTGCTGCAAGCCCTAAGTGATAAAAATATGAGTAATATGGACCTTCCTTCATAATGATAGTTTTGAATACTTAAAGATCGTTTTTGCTGACATTTATTGGCCGATGAGGAATTTCAGGATACAAGTAATGAAATATTACTCATGTTTGTTAAGGCTGCAAATGATCATTTAAAGTTTGTGTTCTACAAAATTGTTTGAATAAATTTGTCATTTAGTGGGATTCCAATTAGCTGCAACCTGCACAACCAATGTACAGACTTGAATTTATGACTGTTACCAAATTTATGATTTCTTGTTGAAATTAATGAAAGAAGAAATGGTATTTTTTAATCGTGTAAATCATTTTAATGAAAACTTCCTACGAGTGTATTTTAATAATGATGCATCTCTTTGAAGAGTCTTGTTCCTATTATTTTTGTCCATGGAAATTTTAGAAATTTAAATGACTTTTAAATCTGTAGGCAGGTCTTACCAATTAATCATTTAAATATTTCAAAAGGCAGCAAGAATTTCAATTTGTACGCATTATTCACCCAGAAATTTTAAAACATTATAAATTTATATGTCATCTGCTCTCAAGTAAGGCTTCTGTTTTTGTCAGAAGATTTGGAAAGTATTCAAGTGTAATGAAATTAAAAATTCTTCAGTTTAAAAACTTGTGATAACTGTCTCTTCCCTTTGCTTGCTTTTTATCACAACCCAATTATTAAACTGATGAAAATACAATCTTCTTTATCAGTGATTTGATTCCTGAAATCTCCAAAGAGAACTATTTATTTCAGAAAATCAAATTACACCAGTTATTTAATATTGTTTAATCTTTCCTGAGATGGGGTATATGAAAAATCAAGCAGATACTGAAAGTCTTTATTACCTTCTTTTTAGAGAGTTTCAAGGTGTTATTTGATTGGAAAATCAAGATTAGAACTGATACTCAGGAAATAGAAGGTGTCAGTGTTGAAATGGAAACAGTACAGGGCCATAAATGTCACTGATTTCACCATGTATAATTTGTTTATTGACTTAATCCGAAGACTCTTTTCAGTGTTACACGAAATTTTAATCCATTTTTTGATCAGATTCTTAGATTGTAATTATCATGATCTGTATTCTGGGAATAATTTACTTGCTGAGTTTTTACAGAACATAATACTAAATTAAGAGGTAGAATATCTTCCTGGAAATTTGCGGAGTTTTACAAAAATTTAAATCACATACACTTCATGGAATTCTCGATAGAATTTCTGATATGTTGCCATCAAGTAACCCCGATAAATACCAGTTCTGATAGACGTCTTCTTTGGTTTCGTAAAATTTTGATGAGTATTGGAAAATGTCGTAATAAAAGTTTACTGAGCATAATAAAAGTGCATTTATATGTACCATAATTAGTATTACGATATATCAATGCATTTCTTGTTCTCCCATCACATGACATCCTTGACTTCTATCTAGGTCATGAATAGAAAGCGTGTCTTACACTTAATACTGCAGGGACCTCTTCGTTTTTTGCATCTGTGTCTTCCTTATGTAATGATTTCCCTCTAAACAAGCTGTCTGATTGTAATACAAGAAGTTTTAGCATTTAAGACACTTTTTGCTAATTTCATTTAACATCAGATAGAACAGGAAATTAACAGTGCTGCTGAAAGATTGCTTTGTCTTAGATGGGTGGGGTATTGGTAGACACAAAGACCTATACTTTAACAATACTGATTCATCAGACAGAACACTCTGCCATGGGGGTTATCTGATTTTGTCTTGGGTGATCATTGTTTTGGCGGAGAACTGCAGAAATTAAGACTGGCATTTAATCTAAAAGATGACAGACCATCCAATCATTATCAACACAGGCTGGATGTTCCACACACAGTAGGGGTGTTCCTCCAGTCTATTTACTTATAATCATAGCTGTCACCTTTATTACTTCAAAGACTGGCACTTCTTGCAGTTAATGAAGAAATCTTAAACTAGAAACTTGTTATTTTTGTATCCCTTGGGCTTCTCTGACAGAATTCCCAGCCCTCTCAGAGGATATATAGACAGATGGTGTAAATTGGTTTCGATTTACTTGAGTTTCATTTAAATCACTTTGGGGTAGACATTGCTCCTTTTGTGTTCTTGTTATCATCATTATGCTTCAGCAACCAGTCTGTTATTTTTGTCTTAAATGTCTAATTGAATGAATTTAGATGCAATTTTTGTACTGCCAATACATAGATTTTCTCTTTCAGCTTGACGTAATAATCAGGGACATGGCGGACAAACAACTTATTGAACCCTAATTAATGTAATATAACCTATAGGCAGATAGGTTTAAAGCAAATACCATTATTTCTGACAGAGACCTTAACTAACTGAAAGGTCAAGTGTGTCACCAACGATACTTGCATTTCATCATTTTTTTGTGCTGTTGGTACCACTTAATATTGTCAGTGCAATAAACATTTCCGGACATGTTCATTCCAAGCCTTGTATGTAGTCATGGTTTCACGCATTCTCCTTAAAAATAAGAATTTCATTGAATGTTACTTTTATGGTCATTCCATTTTAGGAAACTTGATGGATGTAAAGTTCCTGTTAATTGCTCACTGACCTAACAGCGCATCTTTTGCTGTTGTTAGGCAAGTATCGTGCCTATAGGGTTGCATTCGGATAAAAAAAATTTAAGATCCATTAGAAATTTAATAAGCCAATATTTTTGCACTCAGTTGCATTAGGAATGCAATTTGTTCATACTGTCTGGTAATATCAATATCATCGCTGGTTATGTCAGCACTGTGGTTTACATGACCGGGTTCCATAATGCTATCATGTGTTGGTAATCTTGTCTCCAGTAGAATCAAGGATTAGATTTAGCAAGGTGTTTAAATATGCTTCTAAGCTCTGACTTGATTCAGTTGTAAATTATTATTGATAGATTTCAGAAGATTTACCGCAAGTGATGAAGAAATAAGTGGCAGAATTACAAGGTTTTTTTTGGAAATAAACTGTCAGAACAAGATTCTCTCAGAGAGGATATTTGTAAAGCTGTACAACAGAGTTTATAGATTTTCAAAGCCATATGATAAAACAAGTTTTGTATGATTTTTTGGGGTTTCATAATGATGATTAAAGTGATTGAGAAAAAGTTCAGATTAGATCATTAAGCCATTTTTGTTGCCTAGTAACTTCTCAGATTTCTTCTAAACTGAATTACCAATTAACCGTTTTTCCAATGTTTTTACTCCCAATTTGCGACTAGAACAGTGTTTGTTTTGTGATTTCATAGCATCGTAAAATTTTATTTGCACAAATGTAACTCATCTATATGATTATTATGTTATTACACATACCATGTATGGACGTAACTGAAACTTCAAAATCTACCTGTCTTTGACTTGAACTTTAAAACACATGTGATGCAGTATTTAAAATTGATTGATTACTGCATTGCTTATAATGTACTTATGTCAGTATTGTCACCTTTTTTTATCAATATTTGCACTTGGCTATGTTTGCTTTTTTTCCTTTTTGCATTCAATACATTATAGATCCTGCTGAAGGTTTCCAGACATATTTTGTCAGTTTTTACGCCTTCGTTTTACACTGGAGGGGTATTGTCTGTATGTATTGCTCGTGTTAATGCAATTTAACACTTTGTTCAGACGGCTGATCATAAAATGTAATTCGTGGAAGAGTGGTACGACCATATTTGGTAAAGATCATAATTGGTTATTGACATGTTCTTTGGTTTATTATTCTGTCATACGTTTCCTCTATCGCAAAAAGCCTCCTAATAGTTTCTATGATTGGAGCTTTGGTTCATCCCGAAAATATCATCATCTATCTAATATTAAGTTTTAATACATGCAGATTTATTGCGCCTGAACTAATGTTCCTCGATATTCAAACCAGCCAAGGAAAAGGCTCGGGAATACTCTATGGATTTTTGATACAAAATGGTTTCGTAACAATGTGTCCAGTAACGGGTTTTATTGTTAGTAGGCATGTAGCCGC
Organism: Lutraria rhynchaena; assembly: GCA_008271625.1. Classification (NCBI taxonomy): domain Eukaryota; kingdom Metazoa; phylum Mollusca; class Bivalvia; order Venerida; family Mactridae; genus Lutraria; species Lutraria rhynchaena. Next base: position 7,922,087 of record VIBL01000001.1, on the reverse strand, counting down.
TTCAAAACTAGGGTTAGCCGTATGGAACAAAATGCATCAAATGAGTATATTATAAGTTTGAAGAATCCGCCAATGTAAACATTTTAGTGTGTTTCCTTTTTGTTTGAATACTCTTGTCAAGGTCATTTTTACTCGAAATATTTCCACCATAGCTGAACAAATTAATTATTTAATGGTCGCTCACATTACAAACGAACTCTTTGAAGGCCTTCTTCATGTGTTATATGCATACAAATAGAATGTCTTCCATGAAACTGGATGCTGACATGGCTGCTTCATGCAGTAATTCAGCTTTTAACATGACAGAATTTAAATTAAACGATTTTGTTACACTTCAAGCAAGGACATGCTATATTTGCAACTGATAATAATGGTTTATAGATTTCCAATTCAGCCGTCACCATAAGCTTTATTTGCTCATTTGGCTGTTTTTATTTTTATTTGTTTTTTTTCTCTTTTTTATTTGCTCACTTCCATTAATTTACTCCACGTTGTTACCAGATCAATAAATTCATATTGTTCGGTTTATTGACTTCAATGTGTCGGGAATCAAAACAATTAAACGTAAGGTGTGAAATCCTGCACGTTGATGTGCGGAATTTAAATACTATATTGGAATGCTTTTACTATAAAAATGGTTTTAAAGTGGCTGTCTCATAAAGTTGATGATGTGAGAGGTGAACACGTTGAAACTTGACTACTGCATGAGAACATTAACACATTGTGCTCTTGGTTATATGTACATTGTATATGTATATATATATGACCTTATATGACTATTTGCGTCTCTTTGTAATCGCAATCATGTTTATTACATTTTTGTCTGTAACCCATTAAAATGAATTAGACTATTTGTATACAGGAGTTAAGTTCAAATGTAAATATTCGGCTCATACTCTAATTCGATGTACATGTAATTACATCATCAAAATATTACTTATCTCACAGTCCATTAAGGGTTAAAATGATTTGAAGATAATTATGGTCTTGTATAAGATTAATTCGACCATTATTCATTGTAGTGACTATTTTTTCTGCATATAATTAAAACTCTCTGGTATAAAGTATTTATCATTCAAACACTTGATTTAAGTTGTTTTACTGGTGTTTTTTAAAAAGGTTTTTAGCTCCGGGTAAAACAAATAACCTAATGCTACCGTGTATCTTATGGGTCTGCCAGAAATGGCATTTTTGTTATTTCACATTAATCAACCAGTATCAATTTCCCTTGTTTTAACATAAGAATAGATTAGTTTGCATATTTAATCTTAAACTAACAACAAAGTGAAATTTGATATAAACTAGTACCACTCACCAGTTGGTGATGATGTAGCGCCATCAATAACGAATATGCTTCAAAGCTACTGCAACGCCCCCTAGTGACAGAAACGGAAAGTTGACATTTTTCCTTCTATTTGTTAAATGACAGATTTGATACATTGTCCTACCAAGTAATCCCTCTGTTTCATTATTTTTTGTCGGGAGACGCGTGCAACAATAAATTTGACAGATGTAGCATTTGAATTGGACAAAAGTTTCTCCGGATTCAAAGTTCACCATAAATGTCTTCTAATTACTTAAAGCCAACGTCCAGCAAAGCCTCTTGACCACCCTGATTGATCAAGAACGTGCGCAAACCACCCGCATCCCATTGTTTACTCGTCAAATTACCCACAGTTCCTTTCTTTCTCCTTGGGCCGTAATTAGTTTTCTTGTATTGTCATTTTACGGTTTTCTCAATTCAGATTCTCATCGTTCATGCTTGTAAATATTAAACAGAGGATTTAATTTTCATTGCTATAATTTGGTATCTTGGGCAACGCTTTGACCAATGGTCAGCATTGACCTTAGTGATGACCTTCAAGCATCAAAACATGAACTTTTAGTGTCTTTGTTTTTACATGCTAAAGAAAAGCCTGCCTTTAAATATTCATGTTTCATGTTTTCTGTTTAAAAGTTGTATGATTCTGAATATGATCATTTTTTTAGCTAAATATTTTCATTAACCCTTTATCTCAATAAATTGATGATGATTGTGCAATATAGATTTGTCTTATGTTGATATTTTTCCTCGTTAAAAATGCATGATGCACCAAGCATTTAGGTCAAATTACTTACACATCAAAGTAAAATGAAGTAGCACACATATAATTATAATCAGTTGTTTGTGATTCATTCATTCTGTTAATTATTCACATTCACTTTTATCATTGTCTGATAATTCAAATATCTTCTACAATTAATTGATCTGTATCTTATTTACCCTTAGATATCTTGATAGTGACTATGCTTAATTGAATCATTACGAATTGGAATAGTTCTTCATACCAGAATTATAATTGTAAAATCTGCCTTGTATAGCTTTATACCCAGCTGTCTTTGTTAGATTATTGTAATTCATGTTTGAAAAAGACAGTTTGTTACAATGTGCCCTAAATATTTCTTTCTCACAAAACTAATCCGTTTGAATTCTAGGATTCTGATTTTTAATTCCCTTGAAAAATGACCGTTATTGTGAGATTTATGTTTTCTTTAAAATATGTCAAGATATCATGAATAGAAAAACCATTGACCTTATTTGAAGTAATATGTAATGCATAAAGTTTGCCATTGCCAATTTTGTTTTTCAAAATGTGTTTCTATTGAAGCTCATAGTGTTCCCTCCATTATTGTTAATTTCAATCCTGCATCATGATGAATATAGCTGAAAAAAACTTCAAGAGATGTATTGAAATAAAAACAAATCATTGTTATGGTCACAGCAGAAATACATCATTTCAAACATATACGGGCTTCCATAGCTGGCGACATTTTGTAGTCACCAAATGGTGCAAGCCAGATTTTATTGGTTTCTAACATCCTGTCAGGAAAAGTTTTAAGTAACTGAAAAGTATATAATTATGCAAATCCAGCCATTTACAAACTGAAGTCTCTTACCAAACCGACCTTCAATGCGCTACTCTTCAACATTTAGATTACATATAAGTGAATTATATTAATGAAATTGAGCTGATAATGATGGTGTGCCGATGAAAATAATAATCGTCTATGTCACATTCCACAAGACAACGGCTAATTTGGTGATCCAAAGTCAGTGTCGTTTCCACGCCTTTTCAGGAGGATTTAAGTATAAGAAGTTGATGAATGGCCGTCCATCATTAAAAAAAAGTGCAAAAATGATTGTGTTAGTGGCGCTTGTAATTTGGTGCGCACCACATGATTTATTCCATAATGAAGCAAAAGAAAAAACTCATAAAAGCCTTACTTCTGGAAATTTTATATTTCTTTTTCATTCAGGCACGAAAAAAAATGAATAAATTCTTTCTTAAATGAATGAGGTCACTGTCTTCCTTTTATGACTATATTCTGAATAAAACTTGAAGATACCTTAGTGATATTTCAGATAAAGTGTACGAATTAAATGAGCTTCAAAATTGACATGTTGCTGTAAAAATGTGTTTGCAATGACTTGTAAGAACACCATACTAGACTTGTGAACATGTCTTTAGGTAAGATTTTTTTTCTATTTTCAGCACAATGTCGAGACTCGCTGGGTATGCAGTCAGGACAGATCCCAGACAGTGCCATAACAGCCAGTTCTTCCTTCGAAGATTCCACGGTTGGGCCCAAATTTGCCAGGTATGTCATGTTATAGATTAACATCTCTCTTAATGCTTGGTCATGCAATCAGAATACAACACACACATAATTTCAAGAAGTGAAAATGTTCTTAAACATATCATCACCTTCTTGAAGTTCACAATTTTTCCCTTGGAAAATGGGTTTACATCATGCTTCTTTGAAATGCAGTATGCCAAAAAATCAGATGTTCCATTCAGGCTTTCGTGGAGAAGACCCAACTGTCAGAGCTCAAACTGATATTTCTCCATGTTTCCTGGTTGGTGGCATCACACATGACCTGCATGTATTGACTACAGTAATTAAAAAGGTTATTACCTTTTTGTCACATTTAGCTAAGTATGATGGACTACCCATCTCCATGGTAATGAGTTCTACCCAGTGACTTTATGCTGACTGATGAACCTTTAGGCTTCTAGAGTTTCGCTAAGAAGAGTTTTTCATTACTGCTGGTTAACTGCTACGACTGTTTAAACACTTCTTCTTTCTGCTCATGTCTATAACCTTTGATTACTCACATTAAAATGGTGAGTAAATTAATTATTCGCTAATCTCAATTATCAGTATATAAAACATAACAAATACAACAAATAGGTATGGACTATGTATTATGGCAGCAAATTTCAACATACAATACGACAGTTGATTTAGAGAACTTTCTCTCTCCGTGAACTTTGTGTATACTTTATTATCTTCCAGACTGTATTCTGAAACGAAACTAATAAAAATATTGAGACCACGCCTGGGAAATTTGGACAGATATTTGATTTCGTATTATATCCGACATTATGCAAGCTCGTCAAATATTCTAACGAATTTAATTCAGTCTGATTATGTGATGGTTTTAATTGATTACCCTATTAACATACAAAGTTTTGTCGAAAAGGTAAAGATAAATACTTTGTAATACAACACAATGAATAATGTCTTTGTTATCTAAAATAATTCCATCTATTTGGGAGGGTGGGTGGGTCTAACAGTGTTTGCTGCCAAAAATACACGTCTCAAGTGACTGCCACACCCGTTTTCTGCATTATATACCCCGCATACCCACGCAAAACACGGACAAATTTCCCGCTCTACGCCACATAAAATACCGTAAATCCTGATAATTTCGAAAGGCGAATAATTTCATTTACTCACATTAAAATGGTGAGTAAATTAATTATTCGCTAATCTCAATTATCAGTATATAAAACATAACAAATACAACAAATAGGTATGGACTATGTATTATGGCAGCAAATTTCAAGTCAAAACAAAGAGGGTAAAACAAAGATACAGGCGTAATTACCTTATTACCGACATTACCGTTATGATTCCTAAGAATACAACTCTAACTTTAGCTTATTAATGGTATCTCTTAAGTATCTGTGTGAACCATCATTTCAATCCCACCATCATAGATCGACACCAATGACAATTTGAAGCTATGTCTCTAAACATTGAATATATTCGCAACCTGGGCACATAACAGCAAACGTTATCACCCGTGCAAATTCTGCAACATTATCTCAATATATCATCGCAACCTGGGCACATAACAGCAAACGTTATCACCCGTGCAAATTCTGCAACATTATCTCAATATAACATCGCAACCTGGGCACATAACAGCAAAAGTTATCACCCGTGCGAATTCTGCAACATTATCTCAATATATCATCGCAACCTGGGCACATAACAGCAAACGTTATCACCCGTGCGAAATCTGCAACATTATCTCAATATATCATCGCAACCTGGGCACATAACAGCAAACGTTATCACCCCGTGAGAAATCTGCAACATTATCTCACTCAAGATATTATCGCAACTTGGCCACATAACAGCAAAGGTTATCACCCTAATGGTTCTTCAATATACCAAACAGATATCCTGCATCTAAATAAATAAAATCAAACTTATCATTTGAGCAATTACATAAATTGCTACTGTTTTCGAGTAGATCTAATGTTTTAGATAAGTATCATTTCTTTGAGCATAACCTCAACTTAGAAAAAAATATATGCTCTGCACATCTTATATTTATTATAACAGTGAAAATACAAATGTCATATATGAATATGTATGAAATGTATGAACATATTTAATAAATACACTCACTTATCACACCTTGTAAGTTCAGTCACACAGTCTGAAGTAACATTCTCATTAATGTCTGAATGTTGAAGAATTCAGATTTACACTCAAGTTCATTAGAATGTTTATAAACACAGTAGCTGTCTCTATAGTTAAAATACGTTGAACAATAAATTTTTAAATACGCGAGTACGTACAAAACATACCACAATACATATTTAAACGAAATAGCACTCTGTTGTCAAGTCATTGGAAACTTTAAAGCTTTAAATTTAAAGAGACAGAAAGGCGATCCTGTAATGAATCTTTGACATAACTGTCCCTGGCTTTAACGGTCTTCCACCTGCCGTGTCTTTGCCAAAGTCTTTCGTTTGTTTTGTTATTTGCGCTTTGTGTTGCCGCGCCTGACCTAAATGAATGCAGACCATATAAGCCCGGGTTAACACCGATGCTTTTAAGTTTCGTTTTAAATATGCGAGCTACACCAGAATAAGAAAGCGATTTGTTACAGCTTCTCAACACATGTGATTTGGAATGCTTACAATAATGTACAGGTCTAAACACATATTCCTCAGAAGATGAAGATATCTTAGCCTTACTAAAGTATTTTTCTAATAAAGAGACTGGACAATACATAGTTCTTGACCTAGCAATAACGACTGAATTTCCTTGCCTCAGAACATCTGTTTTTGATTTAGACACGTTGATTTCGCAATGAGTGTCAAAAAACTCAATGTCAGATCTCTTTAAATTTAGAACTTCACTAATTCTAAAAAATCCAGCATACATAAGAACAAATATAGAAACAATCCTTAAATCTCCTAAAGTATTGTTCTCAGAACCAAATCGTAGGATTAATTGTTTTACTATATCAGAAGTAATGGGTTCTTTTTTATTCAAAGGTTTTGAAATTTTTCTTACACAGCCGGACAAAAATAATTTAAGCCAATCATCCGTGCACGGATTTTTCGAGTGGGAAATAGTATGTGCCCACTTGATAGCGTAGAAAATATTGTTTAATTTAGATTTACCGCAAGCATTCTCATTTTTAATAACCGAAGTTAAATAAAGTGCTATGGTAACTGGTGATGCTGGTAAATAACATAAGTTCAATTCTTGGCTCCACTTTACGAATTTATTATAATAAGATACGTAATTACTCGTAGTTGAACGTTCTTTTCCTCTTGATATTATGTCTTTGACCTCTGAGAACAATTCTCCGGGATGATTAGAAATTAAGCAACATTTTTCTCTTACATCATTCCATCTTTCGGAATTGTACAAATCTGTAATGATGAAAATAAATACACACAAATGTTGACTAAACATAACAACGAAATTGTTAAAACACAAACCTTATGACTAAAACTTTGCTAGTGAATTGATCAGAACCGAAAATCGATTGTTTATTTTTGCCTTGAACATAAATATGTTTTGCATGATCAAATATCAGCATCTCATGTATTTGTTTTTGAAAAACAGAGTCTTCATTAAACAGCATTGGAAAAAATGGACTTGACGGCCAGTAGGGAGCTACTAAAGTACAATTAGCACGACAATACATTAAATGATTTAAAGCTTTTGGAATTAAAAATACCGGGGGAACCAGCCAATTGTTGCTTTCTCCCCAATGAACAGTAAATGCGTCAACAGCTTCCGAAGAAGGGTTCCAAAATAGAGAATTGTAGCGTTCTAATTTTGTATTGTACTCATTAGCAAAACGGTCTACATCGTGAGGCCCATACAAATTGTCTATGTGTTTAAAAAATTCATCGCTCACTCCATAGTCATCATAATCAATAATTCTACTGATTTCATCTGCTTGCTTGTTCTTGTCTCTACTTATCCATCTCATCTCTAAAGAAATACAATAATTTGCACAGATGGTAAATATTTCTAAAGCCATATCATTTAAGGGCTGCTGCATACTACCCTTTTCTATAATACTCACGCAATTTTTGCTGTCCGTATACCAAAATACCTTTTTTCCCGAAAGTTTGTGCGAGAAGCTTTTCAATGAAAAATTAATAGCAGACAACTCTCTATAAGTAGAGCTTTGTTGTCTCTCTAAATCTGACCAAGCTTTATGAGCGACGGAAAAATCATGCTCTATATAGGCAGCCCCAGCAATGGCTGATGCATCAGAATAAACAAAAACAGCTGGTAAAAAATCTTGAAATAATTTTCTACCTGGAAGCTTATCGATCACCGATTCCCAAAATCTTAAACAAGGGAGGCAACTAGTAATGTTCTCAATACGATCCCATTGTGTTCGGTTTTCAATCACCCAATAAAAACATTTTGTTTTAAGCATACAAACATTGCCTAGTACTGGTGCAATAGAAATTAATTTTCCAGCCAATCTAGCCAATTTTCTAGGAGTTACATACGGAAAAAAATTTTGAACGTCACAAATACATTGTTTTATGCTTTCAATTCTTCTAGTAGGTATTCTTAGAACACCAGATTCTAAATCCCAAACATATCCTAACCATTCTAAACATTGCGTAGGTATAAAAATTGATTTTTCTAGATTAGCTATAAATCCTGCATTATCCAATGTATTTTGTACAAAATCGGAATCTTTCAAAGCCAAATTATATGTACTGTTAATACCCCAACCGTCGTCGAGAAAGAGAACTATTTTAATCCCATGCGATCTCCAGTACTTGACTAACGGTCTCAAACATTTTGTGAACATGCGAGGGGCTGATGACAGTCCGAATGGAAGGACAGAAAAAACGTAATATTTAACTTTACCGTCATAGCACCAAGAAAATCCAAGAAATTTATGGTGCACTGTGCTTACAGAAAAATGATGATATCCGCTTGATAAATCAAATTTAAACATAAAACCCTTTGGAACGATATATTGCAAAGCAATTTTTATATCTTCAAATTTGACGCTCTCTTTTTTAACGTAAGTATTTAAAACGCTTAAGTCTAGAATAAGTCGTTTTTTACCATTCGAATTAGTTGCAACAGAAAGTGGGTTAACGTTATGTGGTGTAAATGGTATTTCATATATACAACATTTGTCTAGTAAATCAGAAATAGCATTTTCTACAAAGGATGCATTGTTTAAAGCAGACGAATTATTTTTCATGACATATGAAGGTGGTTTACTAATGAATGGAATAACATATCCATGTTCAATAATAGACAACACATCTGATTCAGGTTTAATATAGTCTTTCCAAAATTGAATAGCCTTTTTAATTCTTCCTTTGACCGATTGTGTAGGCACCATGAAATTGTTCTCTGAATATTCATAAAACGATGTATCAGAGTTATGAGCGTTATTGTCATTTGAGAGTTCAAATATATACTTATCTTGTTCTTGTGAACAATTATTTTGGAATGTGTCCTTGATTTGACTGTTTACTGTCACTTGCAAGTTTTCCGTCTGTTCCCATGGATCCATTTTGTTGACTTGTTTGGGTAGCACATCCCGAGGCAAAATGTCCCACGTGTCCACATCTGTAGCAGATAACTCCGGTTTCTTTGTTGAATTTTCCTTCCATGCGGTTTCCTGTAATACTTTTTCGCCGAAAGCTACGAAAAGACTGATTATAATAATTACTAGGAGCAGAATTAGAATCCTTTTTGAACTTTTCAATTTTGGCCTTAGCTCTATCTTCGGCTCTACGAATTCTCTTATCGTCATCGGAATCACTGGCCACGTCGTTAAGCTCATACTCATTAATTGTAGCCCAGCCTGCGGATGAACTATCTGCTATCCGAATTAATTTGTTCCGGTGCTTTATCTTACTGGTTGCCTCGTCGATAAACTCATAAGCCTTAGAAGCCTCTCTCAATTCGACCGCTTTGCGAATGGACTCCAACAAGTCAAATATTTCGGTATTAAAAACGTATTGCTTTCTATTAGAAGTACCTTTGAGTGAAATCAAATTATCAGTTCTGACCTTTTTTCTTGTAGATTCAGCTATCCACTCTGTGTCCGCCTTTAAATCCCTCTTTAATTTTGAGAGTTTGTTGTCGAATATTTCTTCCAAATCTGACACAACTTGTCTTCTCAAATCTAAATTGGAGTGATCTTCTTCTGTCATATTTAATTTTCACTAAATTCTAACAGTGTTTGCTGCCAAAAATACACGTCTCAAGTGACTGCCACACCCGTTTTCTGCATTATATACCCCGCATACCCACGCAAAACACGGACAAATTTCCCGCTCTACGCCACATAAAATACCGTAAATCCTGATAATTTCGAAAGGCGAATAATTTCATTTATAGATAATGGATTTTTGAAACTGTAGCCTATAGATGCTGTCAAAAATATGATTTACGACTTTTCAGAAGAAAAAAGGATATTGTAATTATTCTTGTAGAACTGTCGACCCTAAATCCCATTGGTTTTTTATGCCTGATTTTACCTTTGCATCTTTAAGGGTTAAGGTGTGAAATAAAAGTCTTCAACTGGCTGCATGGTGGTTTGATTGATTTATGAACGCATGTTTCCAAATGATTTACGGCCGAGGCTTGAAATTTATTCTTTGATTCATTTTAATGTTAATAGATCACTTCTGATTGTGGTCGATCTTCTGAATGAATTAACGACCTTGCCTATGATAGGAAGCATATGATATCTTCGCAGCTGTACTTCAATATGTGTACCATGTCCATCACAGTCTAAATTTTTATATCTACGTCTAGTGGTTTATTGCAATCCAATGCTGTTTTTCTCCTTTATTACCCGGTTTTATTACTCTTTTGTTTCAAGTTGAAACAAAACTAATGCATTTATGTTGTTATTTCAAGCTGAGCTCTGATGTTGTTAAACAAAATCTCCTACAGTATACTGGGGTCTTGTACGAAATGTTTATTCCGTTATACTGACTGCATGTTTGAAGTAACATATTCTGTTAAAACATTATGATTGGAGTCCTTCAGGGTACCCTGACATTATTCATTGCTAATGGGACAATTAATCCTGGATGCTAGGGTGACGATTCCTTTCTTACATAGAACACAAGTACTAGTATGCATTCTATATTCAACTTCAAACTTTTCCCTTTGATCTTAGAAGTGGTCATCTGTCAGTGTGCTTCACCATTTTTTGTTGACATACATATTCTGTCAGCTCAGTAAATCAAATTTCGGGTCTTCTTTCTAAAGAATTATTACTGATGTAGTGAAATTCTAAATTTTGTTACATCAAAAGCATGTGTGTTGATTGATCATGGTCTCTGAGAGGATTGTGTAATCAAGGTGATTTAGGTGCTTGAAACCATGATTACAAGCCTCTGCAAGGATAGAAGCTTGGAATAAAGTTCCTCATTCAATGATAAATGGCTTTAATTTACTGATTAAGTTTGATTTACATCAAAATTGCTGATCTATTTACAAGGAATTGCTGTGATAAATATACTTTTTTCATATTTATGAATATGCTAATGAAGACAGATGTTATTGTAAGGCTTCCAGACATGGTCCACATGTCTTGACTGCAAGTGTATTGAGCCTTCTCTGCTTCATATTTTTTTTCTGGTTATCAATTTGTCAGCTAGGTCCTTATCAAAAGGGTTTCCAAGAACGTACTGATAAATTATATGAATACCTCTGTGATATTTCATTATTTTGTGCTTTATTTTATTTTATTACTGTTTCATGTTGTTAAAATCAGATAATTTATATATGCAGTCAATGGAATAGTGATTCCTCTATAATTCTTAAGAATTCTTATTATATTGACTTTTTTACTGGTACCCGGCTTCATCAAATTACAAAAGATTTGTAATCCTACCCAGATGAATTCTTGTTTTCTTTCATGACTTTCAACCGATTCCTGAGATTTCAATCTTCTTAGAGGATTTTCACTTATTTGTGTCGGCATTTCTGATCTGTCTAGGACCACTGGGAATTGATTTATCATTTTCTGTGTAGACACCGAAATAAATGGAATCATTGCATGATGCCCTCTGTGTATTGACAGTATGAAAGTGGTGTGTGCTTTTCTCTTGATACATTTATAAATTATGCTACATTTCTGTCAAGCTTCCCTTGATTAGAACATTCTGGTCAACAAATGACTGGTTCCTGGCTTTTTTTGTGTTTTGTTTTTAGGGAAAATCCAATGACTGGTACCTGTCTTCGGTGAGTTTAACAAATGGTTGATTCTCAGCTACACTTGTACTTTTATATTTGTATTTAGGACAAAATTAATGACTGGAACCAGTATATTGTTAGTTGAGGATGCAAAAGGGACACAATAGAAGTCATCCCTCTGTATTCACATGGTTGTATAACAATGAAGCAATACACAATGGCTTTTGTACTATCAGCTCAGTGATGTTAAGACCATACAGTTATCTAGAGGCAACAACTTATAGACAAAGACTTTAAATAAAATGACCACGTATGATTCAGCCTACACAAAAACAACATTAGATGCATATCTCAGGTGTGATGGGACTTCCAATCCAATTAGTACCACAGTTTCATTAGTGTGTCATTATCCCAGAAGCTTTGTATCAGAATCATTAATCTCTTCTACGTGATGAAATCAGAATTTCTTCATCCTAGAAGTTTCTTGATAAATTTCACTTGATCTTGATTGAAAAGATGAAATAATTCTATCCTACGAAGAGTTTTGCGAAGAGTTTTGCGTTTCTTGATATTCTCGCATGCAGGATTTAATTCCGTTATCAACAGACTTTTGGTATTGTCTGATTCTATATTTCAATTTACAGTCTACTCTTCAAGACATTATTTTAACACTTAAGTTCCCATTTCTCCTATGTTTTTGTCTAAAACATTTTGTAACAGCCTAATAATTTACTTCAGTACAAAAAAAGCTTTATTTCTGGAAGTATTTAATCACATTGTTTATCTAAATTACCTCTAACAACAATTCTGGTTGACGTTTTGACATTGTGACTGGTTTTAAATTTTTCCCAGTGAAGTTCACAAAGGTAAAACTGTTCTCTGTTTGTAGTAATGTTGAAGAGTAACAGAATGAAAATCATAAATGGTTTATGAGGGTATTAAAGAATTATAGAATGAAGCAGAATTAATGGATTTTAGATGATATTCTGTAAGTCTGTGATCCATATACCTGCCTATAATTTTTCAGTGTGCTAATTTTCAAGCATCAGAGATCACTTGACTTTCAGTGACTATATCTGATCTTCATGATTGGAGAGCTCATCAATCATTTCTGCAAGAAGGGAGATAACTCCGGCAGATGATGAGAGATAGTTCAATATGATTGATACTTTGATCAACAGTACGGGACTTTGTCATCACTTTCTTATTACCGTGGAAACAGAATGGTTGTGATCAGCGTCATCTAGGAGCTTGATGTCAAGGCATCTTGTTGATCTTGATGTGTTGTCAATGCCTTAAAGAAAGAAACAGATGTTTCTGAGCGAAAGTAATTTTAAAATAGGTTTTTGTGATGTCAGCGTTAATCACAGCATTCTAAGAACAATTTCACACCAGGATATGTGTATAGTCTATATATTTTTGTGTCAGACTACTGGTGTTTTTTTTATCAGGGTTTTTACAAAATAGCAGAACTTGAAGCTTCCTAATTCATCTATCGTTAATAATGGCAGAACAATTTGAAGTATTATCTTGTCAGTGTCTGTGTTTTTGTTAAACCTATTTTAGAATTGCTGTTCATTTCATTTAAAATGTTTAATACTCACTTTTATCATCTACGATATTCCATTATGAAGCTTAAAACTTTCAATTAATCAGCATCCAAGTATGAGGGATACTCATTACACATAGAATATTAATTAAAGTCAGCTTGTGTTTAATTCAGAGGTTTGATTAACTCCCCTGTTTTATTGCCTATAGCTACCTGCAGAATGACTGTATATTGTCCACCCTACCGTCTTTAATGACCCATAACCCAGCAAAAGATGTTCTCAGAGAAAATAAAACAATTGGATATAGATAATAAAATAATGAAAATGGCCGTTCATCCATTATTGCATTGGTAAGGTCTAATATAACGCATCTTAGTACCGCAATTTTACTGCAATTTCTGATTGAAATTACACAAATTAGCAGTAAAATGAATGCCTTACACCAAGATTGTGGTGAAGGATTAGTTTTCTTGTTCTCAATGGAAATTTATCACATTTTTTTCTGAAAAGAATCCTCATGGTATTGTAATGGCAGCTGAAAAAATATGGGGTTTTAGGGGGATTCCGAATATTTCTTGAATGTTTTGAAAGTGAAACATCATTGAACACACGAGCAAAAGATTATGCGTAATATTCCTTTAATAACTGGGGCTCTAATGTTGCTGGAGCCAGGAACCATCATTCGCTATCCATCATTAGGTACCGGCCCTTCATGTTTATTTATACAGTGAGCTTTGATCATTTCTATGATAAACTGAGTTGATTGATGTGCAAAAACACAACTTTGACCACTCTAAAATGTAAATAATGTGGATTTGAGTGTTTTCAGTGATGGCATAAATCCATGGATTAACTTCAAATGATATTCTACCTTGTGTTAGTTGAATGATTCACATTTTTTCCTCCTGTGTTCACCAGAGGAAAATCCTGGAAAATTTGGAGACAGATTTTTTGTCATCACTCTTTGTTTTTGGAGACTTAGCAACATTCTTGATATCTTTTTGATGTATATGTCTCATATACATTCACTTCTAGTCGAAAATGGGTCTTTTCTTTGCGGATAGATCAAACATAATAAGACATATTACGTACAGTAAACATTTCAAAATTATTGAACGGTTCCAAGAAGTAGATGTTTCAGATCTTAGGAGAAATTTATAGACGTCTAAGTTTTCTCATCGCGATTTTAAATTGGGAACACAATGAGGTTTGTAAGAAAATGCATAATTTCTTGAAATTCTGAAACATCTACGTTGCAGAAGACTTATTGCATAATAATAGGCACATAATTTATGAAAAAACATGGCAGTGTAGCATATTAGAAAGTACAATGGGTGCTAAACAAGGAAGACTATTATTTCGTATGATAAATGTGAATTATCTATCATCTAGGGACATAGATCAAAAGGCAAATCATTTGGTTGATCTGTTGAAGTCAACACTTGTGTATTCTCAGGTCCTAACAGACGTAAAGATAGGTTGAAGAATCTATAATTCAATAATTAAGTGGATTTTAGCAGACCATGTGTGTTTTATCTGCTCTCACGTTTGTCTGGAATCTTCACTGCACATTTCTCCCCACCTCGCAGATAACTGGCCTGTCAAACATGATTATACGTTGGTTGGACATAAATGGCACCATACAATGTCTTTGGACCACCTTACATTAGCTGCTGATGTTTCTTGGAAATAAAAAAAGCTAAGGTTGCAGTTGAAATATATCTATGGCTCATCCCACAGAATACCACAGAACTATAAAGTGATTTATACAATGTACTTGGTACACAATAAAATTGTATACATTATTATTTTGTAATCAAAGCCAAACCACATTAAGGATAACGTTTAGTGTCTTGGTTCATTCTTCTATTGTTGAATTGGCTTCTCTGGTTTGTTTCTATTGTTGATTTAATGATGCTTGAGTCACAGGTACAAAATAGGATGATGGAGTTTAAAGTGAATGACAATTTCGTAAAAAAAGTTGAACAATTACCCCTAAACTCAATTATTCGGGTGCTGTGAAATAAAACATAATAGGAAACTAAAGAATACACTTAATTATTAGGGGTGTAGAAATGAGCCGCAAGCTGGAAAAATCAACCGGCTATTTGAGCATTCTCGCTGCAGGCTACTTTTTCCCCCACAGGGGGCGTTGCCTCTTTGCCTCCTATTAGGGGAACCCTGAGACCCCTTTCTACTTTTAGCAGCTTACTGGGCTTCATGAAAACATTTCTACACCCCTGAACTATACAAAAGAAAGTAGAATAGGTAATACTGCACAGATATGAAGTATTTAATTATGTAGATCTGTTAAAAAGTAAAAAAAATGCATTGATGTGAATATGGTTAATTTCAATGTTTGCATCAGGCACATTTTGCAGCTTTTTCTGGTTACCATGGTTCCGTTCATTTTGTTGATTGTGGAACCAGTCTATATTCATGTGTACCAGTCTAGATTCATGTGTACCAGTCTGGGTTCATGTCTTATCTACAAGAACTCAACATCTGAACCTTGTGATTCTTTAATGATAGTGACCATCATAATTAAATAGTTCAATATCTTGATGATTGGTACTGACCACTATGGAGATGACTGACATAGTTAGATGATCTAGCTATGGCAGGGGATATGCACCCATAGATATTTGTGTCAAAACCCATTAAGATGAATCATATAGATTGTCAGAGGATGATTTATAACCATAGTTTGACCATTCTGTCAACAGATCTGTAGAGAGACAACAATAATTATGATACCAGGGTAAAACTACCAATGTCTTTACAGAGCAAATCAACAGAACGCATCAAAGTGTTTATCCGATGGTCCTCTTGTTGGAATAGAAAAAAGAACTTTGACTGACTCAGGCTTGTCAACTATGATGGATTTATTTATTGATAAAGTCAAGAATGATTGATAATTGTATACTGCTGGGTACTGAGATATTCACCCTCCATCCCCACATATGCAGAAATAATTACCGCTAGTCTTGCAGACTGATGCGCAAGTCACGCCTTCGTCGCATACTGGAATAAATATAAAGTGTATCTTTCTGATGCAGACTTGATTAATATCCGGGAGAATTTTAACAGCGCTTACATTGTAGTGAATATTTGTCTTTCTGAAGACATTTGTATGAAATATGGATGGCATTTTTAGATTAATATTTATTTGATAATGGCATTACCACTCCGCAGCGCATTAAATAAATTCAATGGCCAGACTTCTGTTATTGAGATGGTATTTTTAGCCTAGAATATTACCAAATAATTTCAGTTGCATTATTTATGTATGACAGGAAGATAGCATTGTTGATGCCTGAGGTGTCAACCCTGATGTAATGCCGGCATAAAAACAATGCACTAAGTCTCTCTTTCACACCAGTCTTTCGCTATTTCTAAAATAAATAAATCTTATTGCCATTTGGTAATTGTTCTCATAGAAACCTCTACAATTCTTGTTAGCTTTTCTAATTATGGGTCTACTAACAGATCAGCGTGATTGTCTGACTGTTGGCATGTAAGCAATGCTTATCTGTATCATGTTGACAGTAGAAGATAGATGGGTTCCCTGTTCTTCATTGTTAAATGCTTCGCCACCTTCTCAAGATAATTCAAGAACCAGTCTATTTTCTGTCAAGGGAGGCTACTCTCATTTAGATAAGGACCAAGAATCTGTCATTATTCAACTAATGAAGGCCAGGATAGCGGGACTCCTTTGAATGTACAAAGCTGAATATCTTTCATCGGGTAGTGTCCAATTAGTGACTTTAATGGCCCTTAAATATTTGCCTAAGTGTTTTGGGGCCAGTCAATTATAGTTTAAAGTCATTAAATTCCAAAAATGTTAAAGGGCAAGTGTGGGATAATATTTTACTTCTGTTTTTCAGGAAGAGGAATTCTTCTTGTTCCAATTTTAATCTGTCTGAGAGATTGTTGACAGAAATATGTGTAGTGTTGTTTATTTTGGTACTGTTGTATGGTGTTGTTGTTGTTTTATGTGAAAACAATCACAGATTCTATTTATGATCTTTGACTTGCTCCTATGCAATTTATTTCTGAAATATGCTGAAAGTATGCCTGTCTGGAAATATGATTGATTTTTTACAATTTAATTTTGTAGACTGTCATATAATAGTAACTTTTGCCATTTTTAGGTATGAAATTTCAGGTTTTTGGTACCATAATAAAAGACACATGCAATAGATAAATTGGTAATTTCAACATTTTTTATTAAAACTTCTTGGTAGGATGTGGTACATTTTGGCAACCACATTTTGAACTGCATGCATTCTTGTAACCAGCTTTCATGGACTGGGGTGTGAGGTTTTTGTTGTCAGATCAAAGCATTTTGAATTAAATGTCAGAAAACTACCCTGTTATATATTCTACCAGTCTGTGTGATACCCAGCAAGATAGTCTGAAATAGGGTTCAATTGCTTTGTCTGTTTATCATATTGATAATTAATGGTTACTGTTACTACAAAGTTTACCTTAGATTTTATTACATAAACACCCATTGGTAACTCTATTGTCTTTTGATAAAATCCACAGGTGCTCAATAATACTGGCGTCTGTGAGAAAAGCCGGGTTCAAGTGTCTCAGCTAGTTGGCAGGCATTTCGCTTACTTTTCTTAGTTTTCATAGCTCAATTCCCCATTACCCTTCCCACATATAAAAGTGCCACTTCCTTGTAAAACGTATGATATTGACATTTATGATAAATTTTGTTGTATAGTGTTCTAACATTGCAGCCAGATATCCTATCTTCATATTCCCATTGCCTACAATGCCCGGATTACAATAATATAGACTAGATATGTATACAAGGTTTTATTGCCCATTTACTCGTTTTGAAAGTACATGAAAGCGGCCATTAAGATACTGTTTTGGAGTCAGATGAATAATGGTATAAAATCCCTTATGTTAAATTAAGAATATTTACATACCTTCATTTCCTGTGATGTTATGTTGTATACTATATTGAAACAATTTTCGGCAGTAAATCTTTTCATGAGGTATTCACTGAGTAGCAACCAAGTGTTTTTCAAACCACTATTGTTCTTCGATAACTTTACATTGGACTAATGCTTAACTAATTTAACCAAATATCATTACATGTGTCAGGAGCAAAACCTCAACTTTAAAGAGTGATTGACACAACTTGCAATCATAACTTTCTTCATTTGTTGGTAATGGGAATTTATGCTACAATTTGCCCTATGCAATATAAAAGATTCAGCTGAAAGAAAGTGATATTTTAAGCCAAGGCATAAACTTAAAAGTGCTTGGTTTCGACCATTCCGAACTTTAAACATTTTTAGTCTTGGTCCTGTCGCTATTTTCGTTTTCATATGAACTCTCCAAACTGAAAGTAATGCATTTGAAAACAAAGTTCTGCTGACCTACCCTTTATTTCATTTTGGATGTTAGTGGAAACATGGTATTCATTTTATTTGTGTAAATGTCGTTTTACGGGTCTGCTGTAGAAACAATGAATGGTTACAATATTAATACAAAAATAAATTTTATTGACTCATAAATATTTCTCACCATATCAAAGAAAACAGTAAAAACCTGTGATGAACTGTACTGTACTTACTTGGTTGGTAATATTGTAAGTACAATGAGATTGCTGTGTGATTCTTGTATCTAATAATTATACCCTTATTTCACTGATAGTGTAAGAGGTTGTGGGTGGGGTAATGGGTCATTTCTGACATTCTGGAGTAGAGTTCTAAGAGTCTTATTGAAGAATTATTGTTACAGACGTCTCTTTTATGTAAACATTAGTATCATATTTGATATGATTAACAATGGTATCATATAATTGTTCTTCTGTTTGTGTTTTTTCATCTTCACGAACTTATTTCTGGTTGGATCCTTGCAACATTTGTATATTTAGAATGCGTTATTTATCACATTTTCATTAAGTTACAACTCTTATCATCTTTGTGGTTAATGACACTTTGTTGTCACTTTAATTTAATATTCCCTTTTAGGTTATGCCAGAGTAATTCCGTAAGGGTTTGATATTTCATAGGTTTAGGTGCATGGTTATATATCTAATAATTCTTGGCAGAAAACAAGTTTATGTAGGCATAAAAACAAAATTTGTTTGTTTCTGGTTACCTGGCTTACTCTTTTTTCCCCAAGACCCTAGACTTTTTATTAGGTACAAGGAATGGTACCGTTCCACTTAAAAATAATCGCAACGACGGCTTTCAAGAGTAATAAAAAAATATTTAAAAAATTCCTACCTACCCAGAAACAAACAATATTCTTTACCTCATAGTCATATACAATAATGTTGTAGATGTTCAGAGTTCAATGTTCAATGCAAATGTTCTGCATTGTTCATTAATTTCATTGCTTATGGAATCAAAGCACTGGAAGGGAACAAATAGTTTTAACTACCTTGTTTGTACATATTTCTCTTTAATTGACCATATTTGTTGGTTAAACTTCATCCAGCTTATTTCCAACCACAGAAAGATCATTCTGATATGTTTACAAACTGTGCTAATAGTGTTTTATAGGGATCCAATTTATCATTATTTGAGACGTTCCTGTTTTGGAAATTATTTTCGGCTAATGGTACCTCATTTGCATAAAAATAGCAATTTCTCCTAAACCCTTTGGGGTTACTTTGTTTAAAGGGGTCAGAACATCCTTAGATTATTATCGCTGGAGAAGGCAATATTTCACCCAGAATATCATTATGCTAACATGTAACTTCTATGAACAGTGGATTTTTCCAAGATCAACAAATCCCGGGGAGATTTTACGTGTCTTTATTTGATTGAAATTCATGACGGAACGATTGGAAATGTCTCGGTCTGACAAGATAACGAGCTTGTCTCCATACAGACTGTTATAATATATGTTTTATTGTAGATGAAGAGGTGATACTAGGTTGTATAAAACATAACACAGATCTTCTGTTATTGATCTCTGGGATTTTATATCTGAAATTATAGGGAATACTTCTTGCAGTGTATCAAATATTGAATCCTCAAGGTTCATGTACTTGTTAAATAACAATATTCTGTAGATTTAGGCATTGATCTCGCATGGACCAGTTATCATAAAATCACAATTTTTTTTTGTGAGTTTTAAGCAATAATCTTGATCATTTGTTTGATAGGAGCCAAGTACAGCCTCCATTGTTGTGAATTTTATTCACTGTTTATAAATATTATGAGTCATTCATAACACATGATGAATGTGTATGTTAGAGCCATGGTTTTGTGATGATAAAATGGAGTTTAGGAACCAGTCTATGGCAGCTGTGTTCCCATTGGTCAGTTTTAATAGCCAGGTTAGAAACGTCCAATCAAATGTTTCATTTATCAGACTGGTCTTTAAGCTCAATTGTATAACCTCTCCTATGTAGTTAAAGGTGAGTATCCGGTTGATAAACCTGTCAAACCATCTTGTTAGGTTTTAATTGGCTGGAAAGGAATAGAAAATAAAAGTCAGACAATTTGTTAATTGATATATTATAACTTTCCCACACTGGCTTCCAACCAATGAAAACAATTTGTTACCAAAACTGTGCAGGTATTTGTTCTATGTTTACCTCCTTTCTGATCCTTGCTAGGTGCCAAAGAAAACAAAAAGTATAGATAGAGAAGGAATGTGATTGAAATTTATATTAAGCTGATACTCTTCATTGTTGGAGGCATGTAAGCATTTCCAGGTACAAGAACTCTCCTATTTGAAGGCTTAAAAATTGAATAGATAGGGAAGCTCTTCTATATTTGAGTTTTTTTTGTCTTTTGATAAGCTAGATTTGATTATAAACACATACACAGTTGAGGTTATTCTTTCTTTTCATGGGAGGTTTGCAGACTATTTAAGTTTTTTTTTTTTATGAATACAATAAAATCCAGCCTATCAAATGCCACAATCTTGTTGACACACTGCATGCACTAATATAAGAGAGTTGAGGACCCTTCCTCTAAGATGCATATCAAGTTTATAATGTGGGTTTACTGCTGCTACTGTTGCCGTAAGCTGGTTTGTAAATGCACATTATGAAGCCAAAAAAATTATCATCAACATGAGTACCATAAAAAAGCTGAAAAAAGGCATAAAATGCTTGGCCCTTAAGCAACACCCATCTGTCCGTGGGTGTCAAGTTACTGCTGTTTATTAATCATCTTTAGAAGTTTATTGTTTCACGGGAAATCATAGCAACAAATATTTACACCTTTTTATTGCAACTCTGCCTTTTCAATTTACTTCACTTTATGATGAATTCTCAATGTTCTGCGTGCATAATTACCGAAAAATGTTGAAATGTCGAAAACAATTGGGCTTCTTTAATCATCAAAGCCTGCTTACCCTCCCTGTATGCCTGTGTATGGAAGCATCACTGGCAATTTGCGAGAGATTTTCCAGCAGATGTCACAATGTTGCCCCGCCCACCTTACAACAGAATGTTGTGTCAGCAGAGAGAGGAAATTGCTGAAATTTTCCCAGTAATTTGAAGTAGATCCTTGTGATTAATCTTTATTCAACATGTTCCTACAACATTTGTCTCCAAAATGCTTGAAAGATGCAATTTCCAATTTTGTCAACTTGCCCTTGGCCTGGTGTTGTATTGCAGTGTCCTACTGCCTGTAAATTAGTTACTGTAATCTGACACAAGCTCAGTTATAATTCGGATACTCTTCACAATGGAGATAATCTGTTCTGTTATAATTTGAAAACTCTTCACAATGAAGATAATGTGTTAGCAGTTTGACCCTCTGCATTTGGAAGATTTCACAGCTTATTCAGATGACTGGTGATATAACAAAAGCACAATTTAAACAAGACGTGACTGAAGTCAGTCGCAGCCGAGTTTTAAGTGGAATTGAAAGACAAAACTTGCGCACATCCATCTGCCCTTTGTTTGCCATTAATTTCATGAAATGGTAATTTCTATTTTGTACTTTGTTGGTGTTTTGATATTTGATTATCCGTTTACAATATTTATACGATATTTCGGAGAGATAGTCTGAGTCATAAAAGAAAGTGTTTGCATTAGCCGCATTTAGCTTGCTGTTCTTTGTACAAATGCTATTTGAAATTTCACACAGCTTGTTTCAATTTTTCTCTTTTTTTGTGAATGCTGCTGCACATTACAAGCATATCACATAGAATCCTCTGTTAAGTAAGCTATTGAATACATGTAATTAGAATGAGTTATCATAAAAAATTTAGGGAATTGTAAGTGTGTGATTCTTCGAAAAATACTGTATCAGTCAGAACACGTATAAATCTGGTTTATGATCTAATGATCTGAATTGCAGCCTGTATGTTTTACTCTGAACATTTTCTGGATTCATCAGAAAATTTACTTTATCATTAACAATAAAACCTCATTCAATCATTAATTAATCAATAAACAACCTAAATCCAGTCATTAACATCTTAAAATGAGATAATTAGAATTTAATGAAACATAGAACATGTTTTAATATTAATATAACATCCTGTTTCCTTTAATTAAGAAGGAGAAATCATCATTTTTTAGCAATTTTCTCGTAAGACGCTCATCACACAAAATCCTCTTTGAAGTTAGTGTTTCTTGTGAAGATGATATGCTTCTGTTTCAGCATAATTCACCAAACTTGTTTGGTGCCATCATTTTATGAAACATGTAATTGAATATAGCAATTGACTACCTGTACTTTGAAATGGTTTTAATACCTGCTGTTATGTAAATTCTTGGAAACACTGTTTTATGCAATCAAACAAAACTTGTATCTCCTCTGTTATGGTGTAATAAGCATTGTTTAGGGTTAAATGATACTTGAATCATGGTCACTCCGCAGTATGTCATACGATAGATGACTGGTCAATTCTGTGTCCATAAATAACCATTGGTAAGCTGTGGTACAACATAAGTATGACAAGTGTCATGTGACTTAATCAAAGAATTTGATTGGTTGGTTTTGAAAGTTTGTGACTTAATCAAAGAATTTGATTGGCTGTTTTTTGTAAGTTCAATTTTGAAATTGACCAATAATAAATCTGTATTCTGGGACTTGTTTACTCACACAGTTTTGTGACATTCCCATGTTCTATGTGAATGAAGGAAGGTTGAGAAAAACTTACTTGAAACTTCAGTGATGAATGTTGAAACTGAGTGAATATGAATCCCTTGAAAACACATTTGAAGCAATTTCCACATTATCCAACCTTTAACACATCAGACCCTATTATTGTCAGTGGCATGGTTTATCTTGATAAGTTTTGAAAGCTTGTATGAAGGAACCGAGTTCTGACGTTATCAACAAATACCCAACTAATGAGGCTAAATGCTTTCATCATCAATTTACACACTTTATGGTGAAAAATACATGTTTTATTTCACACAAATTTTTCAACATGTGAGGGCTGGGTGAGTTGCATTATAGAGCAGCTGGTTTGGTGACAATTTGGGAAAAGGAGGTTTCTTTACCATACCTTGTTCTACGAACTGTTACTCTAGCTCTGTAAAAAAGCTTTTGTGCTCTTAGATTTAGGCTTGTCAATTTTGTCAAGCTGTGGTTATGTAAAGAAAGTGATTTGTTAAAATTATCACTATATATATGAAATGATCTTTTGACTAAGTTACTGGAAAGTTTGTGTATTTAGACCTTTTGTTCAAAATAATGATATCAGAAATTTGCTGTAAATCAAATGGACGAAAAAAACTGACTAGATATATTTATGCTGAATGAAATGTATAAATGACGTCTGATTAATTCTGATGTTAAAGGCTATATGTAGGTTGTTAGGGGAATGTGTCACTATGTGAGTTGTCGTAAAAAAACATAGTGACTGTTTCAATGCCACAGTCGTTAGAGTCATTTGTAGTCGTTAGAGTCATTTGTAATTTCCTAGAGGTCGTAAAATTTATGATATGTTTTTACTACCTAATATGAAAAAAATCCATCATTTGTGAACGTTGATGCGCTTAATCGGGGATGAAAAATTGTATCATGATAATGAAATGATTGCTATCGTGGTGTATGATAAAATATCTCCATTAATTGTCCCCCATAAATCTAGTGAAGCAATTTCTCCCTATTCTCATCAATGTTATGCTGAGTAGCAGTGTTTTTAACATAGTGTCAACATTATTTCTTATTTACAAAATTATTCTAACTACCCTTACTGCGATAATATTTGATGGCTAAATCTGTGGGAAATTTTCAGATAAAGGCTTCATCAATTATTTTCTATTTTGTCTGTCACTGTCATCATTATTATTGTTGTTTTTGTTGACTTCTGTGTTTAGAACCTATTGTTTAACTTGGTAGGGGAGGTAACTCTGTATTGTAGGCTATAGATACAGGATTGTTGTACAGAAACACCCGTTAGCGTTACATAAATGATGCATCTCCAGCATTAGACACTGCATCACTCTTATAAGAGTAGCCATTAGATTGACCATTCCTGATTGCTTAAAATTCATTTACCTAATACTCCCTAATGAATGTCCCACCCCTGATAGATGCCCCTCCCATGTCTAATGCCCCTCCCCTAAAAGATGCCCCTGGCATAATTAATGTCCCTACACTGTTTGACAAAATTGAATAGATTACTTGCAGTAAGTGTTTTAATAATTCTTCCTGCTGTACCAAATGCATCAAAAATTCATTTGAACTTAATTGAAATAAAATGTACTTCCAGTTCTCATAGGGGCATAATATTATGATCGAGTACAGATAAATTATGTAGATATACAAAAGAACTGCGTGTGTTTCTATTGTATTTCTTTGTTGAATTTTCGACCTAACTGACTCAGCTCCTATGTTAATTCTAATGTATGGACTTTATTTTGCTGATTACTCTGTAAAATGGTGCACGAAGTACAAACTGATGATATTACAATTTAATGGTTTATTTGAATGATCTAACAATACAGATTTTCAGCTATTAAAACTACAAAACAACAGCATTGTAACACACTCTGTTATAATTATTACTCAAATAAATCAAATACATTAATTTTATCACCATTATATAACTATACATCAAAAACATCTATTTTAAAATTATTACAGCGTAAAATTATACCCATTGTAGAACATTAGATTACTCTGATCGGTTAAAATATATGCAGTTGTTATTTATTACATAGACCAAACATAATCAGTCACTCTAATGCTTAGCTGGTCGTTAAAATTTAAACTGTTTCGAGATTCGCGATCTTAGATCAATGATTTAATTTGAGAAATTACAGACAGGTGCAATTGATACTACCATTATCTTCACAGTTGTTTTATTTTAATCTGTAAAAAAATAAGAAATTTGGCCGACGACATGAGTGCCCGTGCTTACTCGCACAGTGTATTGGATTAATGATTTCGTTATCTTTGCATTGCACCATTTCCATCTCATATCTGAAATACGATAGTCGATTTCACAATCTGCGCGACTTTTTTATGGTTGAAATTTATGCAATTTCGTATACTCCGCTGCTACCAGGTACCAGATAATGAACTCTTTTCCCAAGACAAAGACCGATCCTCTTTAAACATAACTTTTTTATGTAAATATATGATACGAATTTTAAGAAATCAGACGTTGAATAATGTCTGTGTGTTGGTATGTCATGAAGAGTTTATTTGGGGACTTATCAGATAACTTGGATGTTGTCTTATTATACACATATCTTACGATAATGGCACCTACTGATAAGCTACTCCTTGTTGATGTTACGATAAAGAACTGTTAACATTTTTCACAAGTTTTATTATTCTCGCTGTATGTACGATGTAGGAATAAAAACTCACGGTATTTTATTCATTGCAATGATGGTTTATAGTGTTTTTTTCTGTGGAGAGGGAACCAGTCAAGGTTTGCCTACGGCTCTTGACTGGTTATCATATTTTGTATCTGTGAATTTGGTTAGGTTATTAATGTGGATGTTTAATTCTTGATTTATCACCACCTCAATTATAATATAAATGTACTTCAGTGCAAATTATGAATAAATTAGCCGCATGTTTTGTAAAAGGGAGACAACTCTTAATTCATCTTTCATTTACCATCCTGCTGTTAGATATTTTTATATTGTGTTTCTCGTAATTAGTTTACGAATGATGGAAATCGAATTAAATCGTCAAAACTGTGAATAATGCTTTTAGTAAGTTACATATGTTGTAATTTATAACTCATGCGCACTGTGTGTTCCTGGAATGGGTGTTGCATGAAATTTCAGTCATTTGCAGTTACCCGAAATTTACTGCTTACAAACTCCGCCCACTTTGAGATAGCGAAAATTAAAGCTTTTGTTTGTTGAGAATGTTTCATTTATAATCTCATGCTGGAACTACGGGGAGCTGTTTTCTATGATGGCAGAATATTAACATGTATTTTATGGATCATATCTGTCATTCTTTAAATATTGAATTCAAAGTATCAACAGAGGCCCCGCTGTTTTTGGTGATGCATTATAGCGATATAAGATGTTTTGATAAAAAAGATTTTGGTTGTTTCTATTGTCTTAGCAATAATGAAACATTGAGATAGCCATTAACTAAGATTTTGCTGTATAAAACTTATATGTATGTTTGTTTTGATGTAATTAAAAAACTCACACTGTTTTAACAGTAGCATGGAAAAAAATATCCAGCCAGTTGGCTTATCAATGGAAAAGTTAAACCAAATGTTAAACCAAACTATTCACTAATTCAGATTTTTTATAATTTCAAAATGGTATCAGAAGTGCATTTTGTTAAAGGTTGTAGCCTGTAATACTTTCCCAGGCAAAGGTTTGGCTTGAACATCATAAAAATGATTAATCATTTGTAATATATATACAGTATATAACTCGTAATATTTTATGTAGTCAGCATTCTGGACAAAATAATATGACTTGGGGTTTGCCATTTTGTCATAAAGCAACTTCTCGTCTTTGTTGTTGCTATATTGATTGCGCGCTGTGTTTTATTGTGATATCATTTCGTTTGAAATTTATGAACTGTTATATTTATGTGTCTATGAATTACTGCCGATTTATACTTTCCAGTGCATATAATATCTTTATTTTATTTCGTGGTATAGAGCCACCCTGGTGGGTGTGTTAATTCACCTCTATTTTTATCATTTTAATTGCTAAGTACTCTTCACTGAGGAGGAAAGTTTTTGATTATAAAATAAGATTCCCTTCACTACTATCTTCCAAAAAAAATTATAATAAAATGTAGAATGTTGCTACCATATGCTTTAAAGGAGCATCTAATGTTGCATATAAAATTTAATCTATAAATCTGTGTTATCTTCATCATAAATTAACTGTAGATTAATTATTATATGACCAAAATTATTAAAATTGTGTCTTTTATAGAACCGAGATTCTTATGTACACTCATTAGTACACCATACCACACAAGTTTTAATCATCAAGCATTGGTCATAATGTCGAAAATTTTATTACCATGCCATATGTTCCATCATATTTTGATAATATAGTCTCAGACCTGATATATTTTATATAATTGAGTTCGAAATTTATTCGGCCGTGAATTAGAAGTATCAGCAGCTGAAAGTCTTGCGTTTTGTTGTTTTACGTAGGTTTTGTTCACAATTTTCCAATTTTCGCGTGATTTACGACTTGTAATAGTACGTGTGAAACATTAAACAATTAAATATGAAAGTGGGTTGTGAGCACATTATGTTGAGCAATGTAATAATCGAGGGCAGTTCTTTTTGCTTGTACTTACGAACACTTACGAGTTATTGTTAGGAACGAAGTGGTCATGTTTCAGGTTTAGGTCTTTTAATTCACACGTGTTTATCAGGTGTTGAATCATTCATTTAGAACTAACACAAAAGAGCATAGCAAAGCAACTGAAGACCGATGGATTTGATTCGCAAATATTCGTCTTTATGGTTTATGGCGCATATTTTTTGGTTGTTGAGGAAAATTCTTTGTTGTTAAATCAGGGATAATTCAGGGATAATGACGTCTATAAGTGTTTTGTTTGGCTGAGAAGAATATTTCTGGGGCGTGGTTGCAACACGTGCAGATAGACCTTCAAAGGAAACGGTCCCTCTGAGGGGCTAGATAAATCAAAGGAAAGTAATTAGCAAATTGCAGAATTGGATTAGCCGATTGCATTCTGCGCCATTTGTTTACTACAAACCATCTTGATATTACTGAAGGAAATCTTTTTTCTTCTATGTTATTAAGATTTCTTGCTATTCCTTTTATGAAATTGTGTTTTTTCGGCCACATTTTAGAGTTTTGTTTGTTCTGGAGGGATATTTTCATATTTTGTGGCTGGAACATAAATGGGACAGATGGGACACATCCTGATAGCATTTTGTACCAAAATCATTAAATATAAGTTTATTACTTTTTAACAGTAATTTAATGGACAATTAGTGATGACCCCAGTGACTTCATTGTTGTCTGTATCTGTTCTGAGAGGGTTGTCTTATCAGTGAGGTTATCCAGGGTCATTTTGGAGTCCAGGACAGCTGTGGACAGCTGCGGATGACTCTAATTAGAATTGTACAGCTCTATAATGAGTATCAATTAGTTGTCCTTAAGTGGTCAGTTCTTTTGTCCACACTTTTTTATTTAAAAAAATCAAGTGACTAATTGAATATTAAGATAATAGGTCTGTGCATGATTTAGGGGTCATAATAAGGGTTTTTGACATCTTATATAATCTGTATCACTTCCTGTAAAAATGACTTTAACATTTATGGTAATTTTCCCTCGATGGTGTTTCTTGTCTCAATGGCTTTTAGTTGATAAGGAGATTGCATCCAATGACATTATCTGTTATTTATTGTGCTATGTTAGCTGACCTATCAGAGGAGATCTTACATTTGTATTGCCAATTTCATTGGCTGATTATATCACTATTGACTTTGTGCCAATATATTATGGCTTGCAATAGTAGAACGTAGCCCATGTCATGTTACATCTCTTATGAATTGACTCCCTTTGTTTTTTATCACAATTTTACTTTAAAATATGCCTGTTAATGAGTCTAAAACAGAGAATGAAAGCATAAGTCTTCAAAATGAAGTTTTGATGGTCCACAACTTAATGGCCATTAAAGGTCCCCTGTTCTTGCCATTCTACTGTTATAGGTACAATTTATTGAGATGAAACCATTAAAACTTGCGCATACTAAACACCAATCAATATTATCACTCCTGATTTATGAAGTTTTTCTATTTCCCAAAAACAATTAGTCCCTACAACAATGTATTAATACATTATGATCACATTCATGGCCCAATTGATCTGGGAAATGGGGCTTTTAGAATTTTCTAAACTATTTATAGGATATTGTGCAAAAGAAATTCAGGTTTGAATGTATCTGTCACAACTCGGCATGCACGCGTTCTGTTTTATGATTTCATATTTAAGTAAGCCTTGTATTGAGGAAAATTATCCATGATTTATTGAATAATTATCATAAATATGGGAAATATCTGCGTTATGATAGGAATAATGTTCATGGTTTATAGACTTTAAAAGCGTAAACGTTTTTATGATTATATTCGAATGATGAGAATTGTAATCAATGATGGAAAAATGGTAATAGAAAGTTGTAAAGTAGAAATTAAGAATAGTTGATTAGGCACTCCTATAAAAAATAGTCGATTTGACATTCCTACAAAGAGTTTGGAGTTCTTACTATTACGATTTATGATCATTAACGCATCGTGCAGCCATTTCCTACAATGAAAAGCACGTCAAAACATGACGTATAATACACAAAACAGAACACCATTTTAAAACGTATTCTTTATATAATAACTGTGATTTAATTTCATTACTCACACAAGAGAAATGTAACTCACACACAGACTGGTAAGTATAAATCAAAATGTGAACATTAAAGTCATTGAATAATTACCGACAGTACAGTTTATGCTTGTTATATTGTTACCACCTTAGAGAAACTATTGGGTACAGCGATGAAGGAAATCAATTCTAGTATTACATCATGTTTACCATAATCATTCCAGCATTGCCACATATTTGACAAAATTGAAAAAACAGGACCGCAATAAATTGCAGTTTAATGTCGCATTGCACAATTTTGCCACCTTTTTCCAATTAAGGGGAAGTAATCCAATACAGCTGGTATTGGCATGTCCCGTGTCTGCTGTCAGCAAATATTTTCTTCTTACATTGTGCACTTATAAACACAGCTTAGTGTCTCTTATCTTGGAAGATATTTGGTTTACACCATCCACATGGTTTTTGTTATTTGAGAATCTGTTTTAATGCTGAGTCATATTGTTGGTATAATAGCTTTATTGCCTATCGCATATTTGTTCAATTATGGAACTATTTCTTCTATTGCCATGAAATGTCAGGTATGTTACAATGCTTGCAATTTTGCAATGACAACTGTACTTTTACCCCATTATGATTCCATTACCTTACTGTCAAATGCATTGGCGCAAGTTTTTTACTTAGCGAAAATCTACCGTTTGAATGTTTTGCAATTGTGTTAAATTTTATTGTCTTTTGTTAGATATCCGACTCCATGTTCGTTCCAGGGGACTATTTTTTAATGCGCAAATTTACCGAGACTATTTTTATTGTGCATACTTGAAAACTCATTTAAATCTGTCTAGTTTAGTTTTGATTTTATTATGTAATCAAGAAATCTAGCGGATTATTATAGACATTATTACAATCGGGTTTCAGGGTCCTTGGGAATTCATGTTGTATTATGGGAAATTCTAATGCATTATGTGTTTCTCAGCTTGTCAGGCAACATAATCAGACCACATTAATTATATACATTTACCACCATATCTGATTTCTGCTAGGAACTCTTGTGTTAATTGTCGACTTAAATTTCTGCTTTAATTGTTTTTAATCTGAGACTAGATAATTGCCGATAATGAGCCTGATTTCGGAGATGGCTCTTGCAAAATGTTAGGTTTACTCGACATTGTCATTAAAATAGGTATCACATTTTATTACCACCAATCACGGCATCCTGTTTGTTACATTAATCAATGATTCAACCTGGGATCTCTAAGGTTACAAACATAAAGGTACTGACTTCAATTGTTATTAAAGACATCATGATATTTCCAGAATTCATCATAATCAGCTTCATCAGGATTCACATTTAGCTCCAAAATGTCATTTCTGAGAGATCTTTATTTTGTGGAAATGTTGCAGCATTTTAAGGTATCATAATTGACTGGATCTGATGCAAAATATCATTATGGACGTGAACCAGTGGGTTTGGCAATGATATTCATGGTTTTGGTTCTAAAATGTGTTCATTTGGCTATTTGAAAGCTGTTTTACGATATTCCTGTCTACACTGCTGTTTCTATAATCAGTCACATTGTTTGTATGTATGATTGAAAATGTATGGAACAATATTTCTGAACAATACCTCAATCAGTATTCAAAACAAGCTGTACACTCTTGGTTTGTTGCATTTTTTTTTGGGGGGGGGTTACCCAGTCTGTCGTGATCATGGCAGCCCTCAGAATGATCCCTTGGTATTTGTTCCTGTGTTTCCACCAGTGCAAGTAAGAAATGCTTGTAAATATCTGCATTTTAGTATATATAGTAAATAATGACAAAGTTATTTTTGATATCCTAAATAAATATATATGTAACCACTGAAAATTGAACTCCTTCCAGAGAGGGTCAAATGTCTGGTTGTCTGAGAATTCCTTTTTTCAGAGAATTATTGATGATAGGAGAGAAAATATATATAATGGAACTTAAAAAATCGTCTAAATTTCAGAGAATTCTGGTTTTCAGGGGGTTATAGGATATCAAAATAACTTTGTCATAATTTTGACCTATAAAACAATAAAAATGGTTCATTTCCTGACTTAAGCTGAATTATGCATTCAGATTACGTTAAAAGATATAATTGATAATACTTAATAATTATAATCTCCTATTAATTGATCAGTCATTTTAATATTGTCATTCTAATTATATAAACGATTAATGCACACCATTAAATGAAATTAGTCAGCAGATTTTATTGATGTGGATTAAGATAGGCATGATTGCTTTTGTACGACAGTTCTCCCTGGGGCCACAGCATCTTGTCCCCTGTTTACGAATGATTTTATGGCTGTGGTAGTGTTTTTATAGGTTTATTTCATTCTGAAACAAATCCTCCCAAGATTAACATCTTAGGCAAAAAAGAATAGTACCGTGTTTCCATAAACATCCTCCCACAAGATAAAGGGTAGGTAGGTAGGCAAAATATTTTTTAAAAATATATTTTTGTTCGGAAATATAGTTCACATGAAAATGAAAATATTGGCGAGAAAATTTTTTGGCCGAGACAAAAAAATCTGTGGTTGATTGGAAAATATGGGATTGCTCGGATTAGAACCAAGAAGTTTTATTTTATGCCTTACATGAAAACAATGTCGATCAAGAGGTTGCATAACTCGCTGTAATTCAAGAACAGCATTATTACCATCATGCTGTGCTAAAAGAATGTAGTTTTGAAAGTCTTGATGTTAATGAACTATTCGTATTGCTTGGACCACCCTCTCCATTGCCTGTTCTGTGTTATAAATGTTATTCAATCACTATGAAGGGAAATCATTATAATGGCCGATTAAATGAATAATCTAAAGAAAGACAATCATACAAAACATTCAGAAAATCTTCTTACAATGTAAAACTAAACATCATTGTATTGCTGCTTGGTATAAAATGGACATAAAATCCGTCTTTTCTACAAAGAATATGCTCTAAATTCACCACCTCACAGGAAATATTAACTCCCGAGCACATGATGGTAACATATGGTGTTCTGCCTTTGTAATAAAGCCACTGTGGAAAACATGTTTGTGTACCACTGATAAGAAACAATTGAACAAGTTAGGGTAGCCATTAGCTCTCCTTTAGTCTTTTCCATAAAGCTCTGGTTTCTGCCAAAACATCTTTCTGTGTGGTCCTCTCTTGGATTCCATTCAGTTAAGTCCTCAATGGACTTTTTCATCACATCCTCAGGGTCATTCTTTCCATTTCTCTTCTTTGCTCCTCTAAGGTTCATGTCTAGTTTTGCTTTTTAGTTTTCAAAAGATTCAGTCTTTGTCATCTGGATAGATTTTTTCCTGTGTTTGTTGTAATTCTCCACTAAATTTCTGCTGTGATCTGTTGAAGACTTACCATGTATCTTTTTCAAGTTTGAAGTATGAGCATGAATTGTATTTGAAGCAAGGTAACAATGATGGCTAGGTTTTGATAACAGTGATTGTAATTGGATATGCGTTAATATTTGTTACGTTTTTGTATATTTTCAGGATTCGAACCGAAAGCATGGGCGGTGCTTGGTGTCCGAAAGCTTTGATAAATGCTGACTCATACGAATATCTTCAAATTGACCTAGGAAAACTGTGTGTTGTCACTATGGTTGAGATACAAGGAAGATTTGGAAATGGACAAGTAAGTTTTTTTTTGTACTCTTCAGGGACAGAAAGGCAATATATCTTTAGGTGTAGCCATGTGGTGCAATAATAAAAGCCTTTGTGTGAAAAAAGAGAAAAGATACTTATCGAAGGCGTTGATATCGTTAACAACCCATTATGTCTTACTTACTGTTAGGAACTCTAGGTGTAAAACCCAGTAAAACATAATTTAACGCCTATCTGGGGAATATTTTGTATCAATTAAATCAGTATCTACTTACAAATAAGTGAGATACGGACTTTATTTATGGGATACTGGGTCCTGTGTTTGCCCATTAAATAATAAGCTTTCCGTTTGAAATTGGCCACAACTGCCAGTTAGTTATCTAGTTTATGAGTGAAGTGTCATCAGGAGAGATCTTACAGTGCTATACCTCTCAGAGGGAGATTATTCACATTTTTATCATGGATAGAAGTATAACCCTTTTCCTCTTAATACCGCATCATTTCCCCCTCCCCCCTTCCCCGCATCTGAAGCAGATGACTTTTGAAAACATTGTAGTAAAAGAAGCCATTCCTTGTAATGAGCAATGGCTTCCTTTGCCGCAATGTTTTCCACTCTGTCAGAGAGAAATAACCCAATTTTCTTAAATAAATTGATGTTTTGTATATTTGCTTTGAATTTGGAAGAGTCCAAAGTATGCTTATGTTTTGCCTAGTAATTACGAGCACCTCATGGCTGTGAGTTTGAATTCCATCTGGGACCAGACAATCTCACATGTGAGGAAGCTGTCGGACTCACTTATAGAAAGTTGAAGGGTTTACCCAGGTGTATGTCTGGGGTCTTTATCCCCTGTTGATGATGGAAAAATTGCCATATGACCTTGGCTGTTGGTGTGACATTGAACACCAGGAAAAAAAGTACTGACGAGAACTGTGATTAGATTTAAACTTTTAACTTCCCAGTGCTATCAAGATTGAATACAAACCCAACTATACACTTCGGATATGTCATGTTCCAATTACTAATGAGTTATAGTGGATACCGGCATGGAAACCAGATCTTTGTACGGAAACTAGAATCTTGTATCATTAAAACGTTAGATAATAAATACATTTAATGGAACTGTCTGTGAAATTGAATGTAACTTCAGTTGATATAGAAACAGTTTTTTGTTCTAAATTTAACCGAATTCTAATTTGATGTGTTTCGGGAAATCTTTTGGCTGTACATTAAATTTGACTCTAGGGATCCTGATAAGATATCTGGTAGCAAGCTGGCGTAATTTTGAAGATTTAATGAATGTAGGGAGGTGATAGAACATTTTGAAGGAGTGAAAAGTTTCACCTTGATGTTGCTAATGTTGTTGAATCTGGAGGATCGGAGTAACGGTGTCTATGGATATCTGGGGTTGCGAATTGGAAAACAAAATAATCTTATCCTGACTGTCAGACTAAAACACATTTATAACAAATATGAAAGAGAACTGAGTCTGCCAATTTTTGTTTAAATTTATCTTAGAAAAAAATGATTAAAGGATGTACTGCTTAATATGAGATCCGTCTCGCCTTGTGGCTCCATGATTTAAAAAATACATGTAGTAGTTTTAACAATATCAATGTTTTAAAGTCATTCTTAAGTTACTGGCATGTTGTTTCCTTTGTTACAGGGCCAAGAGTACACAGAATTTTTTCTGCTAGAATTTCAAAGAGAGGATGGCGGGGAATGGAATAGATTTCGAGACAAGAAAGGCAATGAGGTATACAGTTTGAAACTATATTTGCTAATACAGTGGAACCTCGCTAAGTGACCACCTCAATAATACAATCACCAAATTGCAAAGACCACTTACTTTGGAACATTGTTTTTCATATTTTTTTATATCAACTTGATAATAAGACCTCCTTGATATTAAGACTTTCTTTTAGGTCTCAGGGGTGGTTTTAATGTAGAGGTTTTACTGTATATAGAATTTGCTGAAGTTTTACAGAATTCTTGGTGTCAGAGTGTTTTTATTTTAATGGGACTATCTATCTTTCTAAACAAACAATAATGCCTGAATGGTGGTTGATTCAATAATGTGTCATGGAGCAGAATTTGCATAATAGCATTCTAGCTGAATCAGCATTGTGCAGAAATATTTGTTTAGCCAGCAGTACCCACTCAGTTCATAATTGCATTGTCTTGTCTGTGTTATGTGCATTGTGATAATTAATGTATTGCTGGCAATTAGTGAAGCTATTTTGATTTGTAAAAAATATATGATTGAACACAGACACATTATCATACTTTTGGTGACTGTAGCTCCTTAAATCCGCACATTATTTGAAGTATTCTGCAAAGCCAGACGCTTATCAGCCAATATAATGAAGTACATGCAGTTTCCATAATTTCTGATTAATTATCTAATCAATTAACGAAGAAAGATGACAAATTAGGTTTTATTTAAATGTAAAGTTTATTTATTGATTTACGTGCTTTAGATATTTAACTGATATTTCTTTCTAAATCATTCTCGGTTTGTTTGTTTTTTGTGCCTGTGATGAATTGCCAAGCCAGTAATTGATAATAAATTGGTTTTCTACAATACGCCACATCTGTTTTGAAATTTTTACAGTGCAAGGGAGACAACTCATTTATTATATTCTGACAATCAAGTATTGTTTGAAAGGTGACCTCCCTTGTCTGTAGAATGTTATCTCTGACAGGCTTTGGTTAAAGTTTATCAGTAAAGAATCTAGAAAGAATCGCGCAATCGGAGAGAATCAGTTTCATAATTAGGATGAACAATCTCTCATTGTGTAAAACAAAAGAAATTTGGCACCAATAAGGAGACTGTGTTTATAATAATTTTTATTTCTACATCACCGCGATACAGCGCGTGTCAGGGATATTTCTTACGGCAGAAGATGAATGCCGTTTATTTTGGCGTGATTGTGGAAAATTCCGAACTCAAGTGCCACGGTAATTCAGCTCTCAAACTGTATCAAAGTTATCATATGTACACCAATTACTGCGTCTATTCCTGTTAAAGAATGCATCATTTTTACTGATTTGTTTATTTTACTGCAACGTTTAGTTGCGAATGTTACAGGATGCAAAAAAAACACGGCCCATCAATCATTCCAGTGCTTAATTGTTACATTTAATTTTAGGCATTATTTTGTCATTACAAAACACATACTGGTAATTAGTGAGCATGTTTGTTCACATGGAAACGATGGATTCATTACTCTTATTAATTATTACGAGCTGAAATTCATCGTAAATTTGAGATAAGCCATCATCCATAGAATTATTAAGTCAATCTCGATGCAGTAGTATATGTTAGCTTGTGTTATAGAAATACAGACTCACCATCATGGCATTGTTAAAAAAATGTCGGTTTGTGGTTACGGAACCTGAACTTTTACAGTGGGTAGTTACATAAGCACTATTTTGTTGACAGTATAATTTATATAATTGCTTATACTGAAAACGAAAAGATGGATTAAAGAATGAAAAAAAATTCATCAAAATCACTTAAAAAATTTGGGATTGTGTAACTGCAAACCAACAATTTTATAAGGATGACCTCAATTTCTCAGTTATAGAAACAGTTCACATTTAATGATTTTTTGTAAGATGTACCTGACTGTCACAAAGTATTCATCGCCATTCGCTTAGAGTTGAGTTTTGATGATGAAATTATAAATATTGACACAGACAATGAACGTCTCTTTATAGTGATTCATTTATAGTGTTTTAAAGTGAATGCCCGATTCGAACAGTATCATTTTCCCTGTTATACAAATATATTGCCTATCAAGTTCTGTAATTACCGCTTGCAATGACTATAGCTGTCAAACCTATTTCCTCAAAATATGTTTAGTTTTCACTAATTCACTCAGCACCTATTTTTGGCCTATCAAATCAAGAGGCTATTTATGTGGTAGTTTAATCTTTAATATAAGCTGGAGTTGGCGATAAAGCATTTCATTTACAAGCATAAATACTGTCTGAAGTCCAGTTATGTTTTGACTGATAAAAGATATTGGCAAAAAATGACTTATGGTATGTAAGCAAGTCTGATAAGAAAATAATCGTTGGGATTATTTAGGCGCCAATTCTTTAAGCCATGTCTTTCAAACTGGCAGTTAAAGGATATCGCCACTTTTTTTCAACCTCCAGAGGTGTAAAGGTGAATCTTTGCTTACAAGTCATGAACTCATCAACTGTCATGTGTGCTGATTGAAAAATAGATCCTTCGTATTGTGAGCTTGCCTGTGATACTCCAATTTCCAACATTTGCATTTCAATAGCGTAGATATAGTGAGTACTTTGATTACCAAACTCTTCAGTTCATGAAGATCATGTTTGGTCTAATCAACCCAAAGACATAATTGAAGTAACCCTAAGTGCTGAATATACACAAAGTAGTTAATGCACTGCAATAAAGACAAACCACATGGCCACAAAAACTCTTCTTTCTGGAGGAAATAAAATGAGGAACATAATTATTACCAATCAGAAACAAGACAGACAATAAGACATTGAAACAGTTATTTGTTACTTTAAGAATCCTGCTCAAAACTATTAGGTAACTCTTAGATCTGTAAATCTGTTATTTCTGAAAGATTTTTGCCCCACCTGAATAATAAAGTACTTATTTTATTGTTTGTAATCATCGAATGTTTCCCTTGTGATAATTTTGTGTTCCATTTATTGCTAGAAGAACCTATGTAATTAGTTGTTCATGGCTTCTAAGTACATTTGAGAAATATCTGGGTTTTTAATATATTTTTCTCTTCAAATGTTTTATCATGAATAATTCAGAATTATATGATTCTGATTTCAACTGTTTGTAATGGAAGATAAGTTGTAGTTTTTGAAATGATCGGCTGAGGAAAATTATTTTAAGCATTTCTAGCTCATCTGTTTTGAAGAAAAATTATAAGTCAAGCTATTATGATTGCTGGGTCGTTGTTGACATTGTCCGGCAAAATCTTTAATGCAGCCAATTACTCAAACACTTCAACACGATACATAGAATACTTGATTACCAGGACAAGGCGCAGTTGCAAGACAAGGGACATTATTTTGAAAGCTATGTTTTGGAGTTATGCCCCCTTTTAATATAGAATTTTGTTCAAACTCAAAATCTCAAATGTGGCCAACATGCAAAACAGACAAGCTTTGGTGCTGCTCTGTGGAGCTCTAGTTTGCTATTATATTGAAAGTGGTTAGTGCAACTTCTTTCACGTAGCAACCGAACAATTTTTTAAAAAAAGTCAGTTAAAGTAATGGGTGACTGTTATCTATATTGGTAATTGTAAACTTGTGAAAAAAGTATTTTAGACATAAATATGTTATGTACATTGATAAGTACTCATAAAAATGAAATAAAAGAGCCTTAATGTCCTATAAATGAAACTTGAAACTTAATTAGATTTTGAAGTACCGTTTTTGATGTGGGAATATGTATATTTAACACACAGTGTGATACATAACTGATACATTTTAATCTTATTTCAGACATTAAAACTTATTCCAAATGTACTGTAACAAAATATAACTCCTTAATTTAAAATCACAAAAAATAACTGACAAATTAATGAAAAACAGGTATTTATTACAGAATTTAGAACTTTTCAGAGATTGAGAAATATGTGAAAATTAGCATTTTTCATTTCAAGAAAAAAAAATGCCTTTGATGTTTGCACGAAAATATTGTTGCTCAGTATGTCCTGACATTCTCATGTCAATGATTGGGAACTGGTGCTGGTTTGAAACTGACAAGTCTTGGTTCCTGGCATCAGATAACTATTTTAAAACATTATCAAGTTGTTACGTCTGTTGATCTCTATGGAATACCTCCAAGCTTGAAGATTCTTCCTTTGATTATGTCAGCCATTAGTAAAAAGTTAGAAAATTACTTCATTTGATTAATTACGTATGTGTTTGTTTATGTTGAAAGAAGCACAATTTTTTAGTCTTACCGTCTGCACTTGTGCAAAAAAATGATTTATCTGCTGCTGTATTTTGAAGATAAACATTTTTTTTCTTTTCTTTCTTTCAGCGTTTTAATGGTAATGAGAACACTTACCTAACCGAGATGAGACAAGTGTCGCCCCCTATCATCGCACGAAAGATTAGGTTCATTCCATTCAGTAGTCAGCTTCGGACAGTATGTATGAGGGTCGAGATTTACGGATGTGAATGGACAGGTAGGAATTTTAATTTGAAAATTTGTGTGCTGAACAGCCAAAAATGTCTGATTAAAATTATCTCCCTTTTTGTTCGAAAATTTGTGCCAAGAACAGCCAAAAATGTCTGATTAAAATTATCTCCCTTTTTGTTTGAAAATTTGTGCCCAAAACAGGCAAAAAACATCGGATTACAATTTTGTCCTTTTTTCTGAAAATTTATTCTCAAAACAGCCAAAAACACCTGTCTAGTTCTTGATGCTTCAGCACTAACATTGAGGATAAAAATTCTGAGTCTCGAAAAGTTTAGACAGTCTTAAACTTAACAATTTCATGCAAAAATTTCCAACCCAGAAACTTGTTATAACAAAGCTGCTTAACCAGTTGCTTTCAATTAAATTTTTTATTTAATAAGTTTCTATGTATATTTAAACCACGAATATTTAGAAACTAAACCTTTTTTTATTTCATTAAGTATTTTGGCGCGATTGTTTTATTACAAATATTCTTAATATTAAAACAATGTGCACTTATAATGAGATTCGGCGTCAGTCTTGTTTCTATCGTATATTATATACCATTGAATGATAAAGGGTGGGACCATATGCTTCATAAAAGAAATTTAGTAAATAAGTTTGAAGCTTAATTGCTTAATTTTTGTGAGAAATTTAGAGAAATTCGGTAGACATTTGTACGGATCTGTTTCGCTTCGTCATGTGATCACTTAACGGAATTGCGCAATAATAGTCGTATAAAATCCGCATAAGACAAGCACTGAAAGATTTGTTTGTATTTAATTGGAACCTGGTGTTAGAAATAGTCAGAAATTAGTTGGAATTAATCTTGTGAATTTCGTCCAAAAAAAACTGCAGTTTCTAAATTCTTCTTTACCTAGACTAAATATCATTTTATTTTTTTCTTGGTCTGTTTATATGTGCGGCTGATTATGCCGATGTTTGTTTATAATTATTGATACCAGACACAGACTCTGGAATCAGTTATTTATGTTTTGATGCGAGCATTTAAATTCCACGTCGGATTTATTTCTTATTGGAAATAAAGATAATTCTGTTGACTCTTTGAGTTAAGTGAATACAGAGTTACCTCCCTTTGATTTGTGCCAATGAACTAGTCTGACGATAATAAAATGATGATGATGGTCTTCTGTCTCTAGATACATTATGACTAAATTTTACCATGTAGCATACTTGTAAAAAAGAAGTACAAATTAATTTACAAATATATGCTGAAGATCAGTCGGTGTGAAAAATGGCAAATTTTTACTCAACCTGATCTTTTTACAAGTTGTTAATGCTAGTTGCTGACTTTTCCATAAGAAACTTTTCACTGATTAATGGTGTTTGCGGCAGGTCATACCCTTCTATGAAAATTTGACAAAAATGGCGATTTTCCTATGCATGTGGAGAAGTTGCTAGCTGCTTGTGGTAGGGTAAGTTTGTACTAGTTTGTGTACAGTCCAGGAAAACTGGTTAGGCCAACCGACTGCTGTATATAGCTGAAAAATTGTTGAAAAACGGCATTAAACCCAGCAGAAAAAATATGTCATGTTGTTAAATCTTGTTTTATTGGTATTTACAGTACAAGGTCTAAACTAGTAAATCATAGTTGACCAAATTTTGTTAATATTACAGACGGGGTTGTTATGTACAATGTAAGACAAGGTGACAGGAGGGGCACTGAATTAGAATTCCTAGATTTTACCTACGATGGAATGAGACAAGAAAACTTTCTACTAGATGGACTTGGTCAGCTTACAGATGGAGAGATTGGGGACTATAATTTCAGACTGGATAATGAAGAGCTTGGAATTAAAGGGTAACTTTTAATAATATGACCATAATATAAAGTCCATGTTTTCACCAACATTCTTCAAAAAAAATGTTAGGGTTGGCTGGTCGGCAAAGTTTTTTGTTCCAAATATATATATTTTTTGTAGTTTGGAGGTATAATTCATATGAAAAGTGCAAGAAAAAAAATGAGACTGATAAAAAATCTTGGGCTGCCTGGATAAAGTAGGGATGGTCATGTTTGTGGAGACTGAGAACTTTTTATTTTAGGCCTGTATAAAGCAACAACAAAATGTTTCATGTTGCTTGAGATTTGTTACAAATTTATTGATTTAATATCATTTATCAATTAATTTATCTTAAATTTATTATTGAAAAATTGTACTACCCAGTTCCAATGTTTTAATTTGTAATAGAATTTATTAATAATAATCAATTAATTGTAAGAAATCGTGTGAAATATAAAAATCATATCTATCATTATGTCTGTCAAAGTTCATTTAATATCTTCATTTCTTCATGATTTTAGGCCTGTCCGTTTCTTTGTATTTATTTTTGTGATGTTTTATTACAGATATGAGTGGGTGGGATGGAGGAATGATTCACAAGATTCATTGGGCCCACTGATCATCACATTCAAGTTCGACCAAGTCCGCAATTTCTCCAAAGTTCTCATCAACTGCAACAACTACTTCACAAAAGATGTCCGAGTATTCAAGATGGCGCTAATCTACTTCAGTGTGGGTGGGAACTTATAT
The DNA here is from genome assembly GCA_008271625.1 of Lutraria rhynchaena. Lineage (NCBI taxonomy): Eukaryota > Metazoa > Mollusca > Bivalvia > Venerida > Mactridae > Lutraria > Lutraria rhynchaena. The sequence continues at coordinate 7,879,619 of VIBL01000001.1, read as the reverse complement.
CAGAATCAACCAATCAAATACGAGTACATGAGAGATGATGTGGTTCTTTACTCTCGTCCTGTTATGATAAAGTTGAATAATAATGTTGGGAAATATGTTCGTCTGCAACTTTATTTTGATGCTAAATGGATTATGATTAGTGAAGTTCAGTTTGTATCAGGTGAGTTTAAAGACCTGGGTGACAACTCTGTACCAGTTTTCTGTAAAACAATATATCAGTAAAATGAAATATAGCACAACCTCTCCGAGCAACACCCTTTGGGAGAAGCAAAATTATGTCGTTGTTGAGAGGTTGTTGCTCAAGAGAAGGCCACTCTGGAGAGGTTGCACTGTATTTTGAAATAAGAATGAAGTTATGCAATAAATATTATATGATTATATTGAAGTAATAAGTCCGTAACCCTTGTGAAAATTCATAAAATTGTTCATTCAATTGGACAAAATGGAATTTATTATTTCAAATTTTTTAATACAAAGTGCAATTTAACTTCAAAACATCAGGACAAAAAGTTCACATTATAAGTTAACATTAGATCATTCATTAATAATGTATTATTTTTGTAAATTTTTTATTTATTTTAAAACGTTTTCATGAACAGTATTTCTTTCCCCATTCTATGTGGTACATTTATTGCATGTTACAGAACCCGCTACGGGCAACTACACGGAAGAAGTGCCACCACCAACGTTAAAACCACCGATATATCATCCTAAACCGCAGAATACACCATACCCAGAACATGAGATAGATCTCAATAAAGATAAAGGAATCGGAATTGGTTTGTACTCTTTTTCTTCAGTAAAATGGTCCCAATGTGAACAAAGTCTTTTGGGTTAGCTCCCTTTAGCAAACTGTTAAGTCTTTACTTTCTCTGGCTAAGATATCTTTCTTTGTTTAATTAGATTTTGTCCCTTTTTACGCAATAGAAATGATTACGATCTTGAATTTTTGAATGATCAATATTAATGTTTCCCCACCCACAGCTTTTAGTTTGGTACGTCTGCTTACTGATTTATTAATTTTTCTACTTATTTTTCATATTTAATTTATTATTGATAACCCTAAGCATAGAGCCATTTTTAGAAAGCAAATTTGCACGTAAATTTGTCCTCTGTAGTTGATATAGATAGCTTGTTTTAAACAAAACAGATGTTTAAGAGTAGTGTTGTTATCATTTATCAGTTAATTAAATGTTGTCTTATTTTAGGAGATCCAAATGATTCCGAGGAAGAGGAACCAGAAAAAGCTCCCAACCAGAAGACACCGGGTACCGATATTATCGGTATTATCATTGGATCATTGGCGGCACTCATCACAATCCTTATCGCAATCGTCATTTTCATTATTTTCCGTCATCGAATCAAGAAAAAGAACAATAACCGTCGCATGAAGGCAGCAATGACTGACAATCATAACACTATATCTATTAACTTGTCCGATCTGAGAAATACTCCGAATGGAAAAGTTTTGAACGGAAACTTATATAATGGGGTACCAGCCACTGACATGGACTCAGATCGTGAATGCTGTAGTGGTAAGTATCTGTCGTAAAAAATTATTTCATACAGAACTTTATAATCATTTTGTTATTCCTCTGTTAGTCTGTTCATCTTAATATGAAAACACTTGTGTGAAATGAACTATATATGTTATATGCAGGGATTTCCCTGACGCAGGTTTTTTTGCGTCCCAGACGTGATATTCAGCCAAAGGACTAGCATTGAGAGTGATCACCGCATCCTTGGGCATTTTCTGCCATTTTCTGTGTGGGACCCCCTAAAATCCCAATAGACCCCTAAAATGTTGGAGATGGGACCATATAAGGGTTTCCCTAAGATTTTTCACCCGATGGTCCCTCGGGACTCCCATCTCCAACATTTTAGGGGTCTGTTGGGATTTTTGGGGGTCCCACACAGAAAATACCTGATGGTCCCGGGGTGAAAAATCTTAGGGAAACCCTTATATGGGGCCATATTTTCTAATCATTTTCTGAATTTATCTCAATATTCTATTGAGTCTATTTTAAACTGACTTGTGTACAGAAAAGAAATTAGACCCCTGTATACTCCTGTTGTAACATCAGTATAGTAGGACCTTCATTCTATGGATCAGTATAAGCGACCCTTTTTTTAATGTCTCCTCAATATATGTAATTATGGGTCCTGTATGTTGCTTCTTCAGTGTTTTGTAGTTCTAGCATAAAGCTAATTGTATAAACTGTGAACGCAAAAATAAGTATATTTTTGTGTAAAATGTGCGCCTGAGGTTGATATATTTTAGACAATGTTTGATATTTTACGTTGCTGTTTATTTAATATGCACTTATGTAATGATTTATGCACTAGCTGATTTTTAAGTTTGCTTCTCTGCTGATAGTTACAAAAATGACAGCTTACTAGAATTTAAAATTACTTGTAATGTTATTTGGATAGTTTTTTGTTCTTGAAACACAACCGGGTACCAGCTTCCAAATACAGCTTTTCATTGGTTAATTTTTTTCAAAAATTTGAAACGACCAATCAGAGGAAATGTTGTATAATTCACACTAGTTTGCATTCTGTTTGTCTGATCACTATATTAAATGTTAAGTAACTATCAAAAAACACTTTAGATGCATACTTATTATCTACTAGAACTTTTGTGCTCAAGTTTGGCCGACCATAATGAAGATACGTGTCTTAGTATGATAACAAATTCCATAACCAAATGATTATGGTCTCTGACTTGTAATCTCTAGCCCCGCTGTAAATTTGAGTTCCACTTGGGACCGAATTTCACATGTAAAGAAGCTGTCTAGATAGCTTACAGAAGGTCAGTGGTCCTAACCAGGCATGGGGCCTTCCTTCACTGTTAAAAACTGGAAAAGTCGACAAATGACCCGGAATGATGGTGTGACGTTAAACTTTAATTATCCTGATAGAATTTTATTCCAGTTTCTTTTAAATTAAATGAGAAGACAGGAGAATTATTCTCAGTACAAACTCTTTACAGTACTAATGATATAACCATTTTCTTACATAGTGCTTTTACACTAAAATGAAAGAGTACTAAAAATCATTGTTATATGGTTAGTATATTGTATCAACTGGCATTAAAACCGTATTACAGATCGTAGCAAGTCAAATGGTTTATACCGTGAACCCAAAGATTCGGTCATTGTCAATCGAGGGAGCCTGGCCCCTAATTTGACCGATCTGACAGAATATCCTCTTCCAGGTACAACCTAGCATGAGCTTGTTACCAGTATATACTCTGCTTGTATTATCTCCCCTTGCTTGTTACCATAACATCTCACATCATTAATGGGCCAGGTACCAGTCTCATAATGCAGCCTTCCCATTGGTTAATTTTTGAAAAAATATTCAAAAGAACCTTTTAGAGGCCTTAGATATGAGATTGATTCCGTGACCTCAGAGTTTGGTGAAAAATATCATCCTGTATACTGAAATGTGATATCTATTTAACAGCATTACATCACTGAATTGGAAAATCATTGTTTGAATACATTCTTTTTTCCTGTGTATATTTGTGTTAATTCACTGTGATTTCATGTATGATTGCAGACACTTTGTTTGGGAATGGCTTTTTATTTTTAGTCTTGTTTATAACTCCACATAATTATAATCACATTACATTTTACAATTTTAAATATTTTCCTCCTTTAAATAGTTTTATCATTTTTACATTTTAATTCAATTAATACATATATGAATTGACCATTACTTTATTCACTAACATCGCACTTGTTATTAAGAGGCAATTTACCAGAATTTGATCATCAATGTAACACATCTGACACCATCTCTAGGGCTTGACAAATTTTTTGGCCACTCTTCCTGCTGGACAACCAGCTAAGAATTTTACCTAGTTCTACGGCAATTCCAACTTGTCCTTATTCAATTTCTACTCGTAATTATGAGCATACAGGTGGATTTGTCAAGCCCTGATCTGTCATAATTTATTGTGTTTGCATCTTTTTTATTTTAGTAACCGTTACATTGATATAAACTGGTTCTTAAATAGTTAAAAAACAATGCTTTGATCTTACTGTTAGCTCGCTATTTTTAATTCTTTGGAAATTGCATAAGTCTGATTCTGGCTAGTTTCAATTACTGTTGGTCCCTGATTTAGTCACTCCAGTTGAGACTCCTAATCACTTCTCACTATTTTGGTCTTTGCTTTGCTGTTCTACCTAATATTTTGTAATCGTTTAAAATAAAACGGCCCTCATTGTTTCAACCTATGAATAGGGGGCCCATAAAGGGAGTTACGATACATGGTCTATGATTGTGTTCATTCAGTCTTTTTCTTGCATGTGTATTTGCTTGATCTTATAAAAAAAGTATTTGCACAGTAGTAACTTGTGTTCATATCATGACTGTAAGTTTAACATGGACAATAAAGCAGTTTTGACTGTAATTTTAATACATAGCAGAACACAGTGTAACATGAACACCTGATTATTGGTACTAACTGTTGATCTACTAGTATTATATCAGTGTTCCCACTCGCGTAAAGTCTTGCGTAAATCCCGCAATAAAATCAGAAATGATGCTACTTATTTTGATCTGATGCAAGATGGTATGGGTACAAATATGTTTAGGGCTGAATTGCCGATTTTCTGGAAACACTCACTACGATGTATGGATATATGTATGTTTTTTTTTTTAAAATGTTCATAACCCCCAAAATACTTCTCTTACTCCCAGATTTCAGACCTGAGGGGTAAGCTTACGCCCAATTTCAGAAGTGAGTGGGGACACTGTATATTAACGTATTATGTCTGTAAACAGAATCTCTTATAAAAAAGATGTCAATATACATTGAGGTTACTGAATGATGTGATTACATTTTTGTATAATGCAGACTAAACTATTCCAAAATTCTGTCATTTTGTCAATTTTTGATATCAATTTTTGGTATTGTAACTAAATGTATGAATTCATATATTTATTTAAATATTTACCTAAGTCAATCATCAAAGTGCAAATGTATTTTTCAGATGGACAAGATTATGCAGTACCTGATGTGACGAAGTCCGCTCTAATGGTGACATTCCCACAATCTCGACAAAACAACATCTCCCCGTCAAATAATCTGGACAAACCTCCACCACAATACGATGCTTTATATGCTGCCTCAGACATCATTAATTCACAAGTACCAAATATACCTTCATTACAGGTGAGTAGTACCAAATATACCTTCATTACAGGGGAGTAGTACATTTGTACCAAATATACCTTCATTAAAGTGGAGTAGTACCAAATATGCCTTCATTTACAGGGGAGTAGTACTAAATATACCTTCATACTGGAGAGTGGTACCAAACTTATCTTCAATATGTGTGAGTAGCAGAAATTACAAGTATTCAACACATTCTTATTAGTCATTGTTGCCACTTTCATTCTCTTTTTGCTTTGAAGGGCACCTGTGTTGAATCATTCAGAAAGTAACTGATGAATCATTTTTTATTGTGCTTATAATTATTGTGTACAAATTTATTCTTTCGTTACTGACAAAGGATGTCATACCACTTAATTTTGACATTGAACTAATTTGAAATTCTTCCTTAGATTGAAAGTTTTGTCTTCTAATATTCTTGCTTCATTCAAACTCACAGATTATCATACTGCTTAGTTGAACAGGTTTCATGTACTTGTTATTGACTGGTACACATATTATGTCATAGAAGACAACTGTAGATGAGTAGTATTTAGAATCTAAATTTACATGTTCGTCATAATGTATTTTGGAGTATTCTCCCTTTATTTTCATATAAAACAGTGTAGATTTCCATTACCCCGGGTTATCCGAAACCTCGGATCACCCAAAATAATTTATCTGTCCCGCCGATTTCGGATAATCGAGGTTCTACTGTATTTAGAATCTGATCATCGACTTTGAACTGTTCTGCTTTTTATTGATCACTTTTGTCAGCTTTACCTTTTTAATGATAAACAGTATAAGCCCTCAAAACCAGGCTCTCTGAAAACTGGAATTCTCTAAAATTTGGATGATCTTTAAGTCCCATCATTTCCCTTTTATGATTAGCTATTATCTGTAAACTGGAATTTTCAGAAAACTGGACTTTTGACCTAGTCCAGAAGGGGTCCAGTTTTCAGGGGTTATTCTATATTTACTTGTTACTCAATATTAACATATTTATACTTCAGGGTGTGAGCGGAAACAATGTGTATGCTGTACCTAATGCTGAATTGTTGCTAAGTATTGATGTCTCCGTGAATGAGTTTCCACGTGAACATTTACGATTCCTTGAAGTTTTAGGAGAGGGTCAATTTGGAGAGGTAAGATGACTTACATTGATGTTGTCCCCAAAATATGTCTCTTGCAAAGGGTTCTAGCGTGTTTGAATGGTTATTGTGTCTGACTAGTAATCGCTAGCTCCTCACCACTGTAAGTTCAAATCCCACCTGGGAAATTCAACATGTGAAGATGTCTAGCTATCTTTCTGAGAGTTTATGATTTGACCTAGGTGTATGCCTTGGGTCTTTCTTTTCCATTAAAGCTGGAAATGTTGCCAATTGACCCTTCCTGTTGGTACCCTTCTATGAAAATCTGACAAAAATGTCGATTTTCCCCATCATAGGAGAAGTTGCTGGCTCTTCGTGGAAGAGTAAGTTAGTACTGGTTAGTATACAGTCCAGGAAATCTGGTTAGGTGAACCAGTTGCGGTATATAACTGAAAAATTCTTGAAAAATGGCGTTAAACCCCAGTGACAATTTGTCACATAAAAACAAACAAACAAATATTTTATTACTGAGGTTAGAGAAATATACATCAAGGGGGACAACTATGTATGATATTGCTGTATTGATTTTGTAAGAGTTGCTTCCCTTTACTAAGAAATTATTTATGGTAGAAATGTGTCATAAGTTCAGTATGTATCAGTTAGGATGATTCATACTTGAGTCTTTAAAAATACAGAATTAAATAAGGAAAGATTTACAATAAATTCCATCGCTTTTAATAGGTTGATCTGCCTCATTGTTTGCCTTTCACTCCAGTTCTGTTACACAGGAAGTCAGAAATGTTGATTATCACTGATAAGCCTGACTGTGTGAGATATAGAGTTTCATGTATGACTCAGACATCTTACTAAATTCCGTGCATGATAACATGATATTGTTGTTTTATCGTTTTGTTCCACATTTTATGGCAAAATCAGATTAGAATTTAGAAAAAGAAAAGTAAAACTATGGAATCCAGTCGTCCTCCGATTTATTTGCGCTGTGTAGAAACTATTTAGTGTATGAATAATGTACAGACAGTAGAACGAAGTCGACACAGAGCATCATAATAATCAGCCAGACAGCTCGGGGTACACAAACAATATGAACATAAAAAAAGCAAGAAATTTCACTGATAAAACGAGGATCTAGAAAGTATACACAATCGTTTTATGTGCTTTATAAAATACTTATGAGCACACAGAACGTAACAGTGGGGATCTATTTTAGACAAACATAATTTGAAACTTTACCCGTGTACTGAGAAATATAGAGATTGTTCGAATTAGAGTTGCAGAATATTGTCTAAACAATGCCATTAAGTAATGTTTTGTAGAAGACACCATTGTTAAATCCAAACTTAATGAATTGTGATTCATTCGATCAACATGTTTTTTGTGACAATTGGATTATTTCATGTTTCCATGGTAACACTTATGGTTTATAACATCCAAAGTCATTTTTGCCACCCCTGATAAGCCTTTTACATGTTTGTAGATAGACCTAATTTGATCAGGTATATAACATTGGAGCACTGGTTTATTCAACTAATCACTCCACATAATTATTAGTAACTAAGTTTTATTAAACAGCAATGCAAAGCAACTGATAATATTTCAACAAATGTACCGTGCAACATCTCCAAAGCAACACCCTTTGGGAGAAGCTAAATTATGTTGTTGTTGTTGATGCTGTTGTTGCTGCTGCTGCTGCTACTGTTGCTGCTGCTCTTGAGAAGTTACATTAATTGTTAAATCGTCCAGTGGGAAAAAATCATGCTGTTGTTAAAGGAGGTTGTTGCTCTAGAGAGGGCTGCTCTGGAGGGGTTGCACTGTAAATACATTTGTGTACTTTTCATAGAATCTTTTTGTTTTGAAATGATATGAATATAATTTTTTAGGTACATTTATGCGAAGCTGTGAATATGAGCAACATTGTCGATGAGGAATATAATATCAGCCGGACGATCAGTCGACCTTGTCTCGTTGCCGTGAAGATTTTGAGAAAGAATGCGGAGGATAGGGCAAGGTATGTGACCCGTACAGCCCCCTTTTTGATGGATGTTTATTGGCCTTGATCATACAGACACGGATGTTTATTTAACCTTCACATTGATTTTATCAGAATGTTATCATTGTGTTAAAAAATTTCAACTTCTGAGGATGTATTTACAACATGTTTCATCAGTTTTGTATTTTTTTTCTTGACAGCCACAGTAGTCATGATTTATATGTAAACGTTGTAAAACTGTATGTCCTATAAAAATGTTATCTCTTTCGTTTCAATTTTTTGCTGTAAAATATGATTTACCCATTCTACTTTTATTGGGAACTGTATGACCGATGTTACCATAGAGATTTTCATTTGGCAATTGCATCTTATGGAATTTTTTTTGTTTTGAAAATTTGGTCGTTATTTCAAAATCAAGAAGAATTGCTTCGTTAAAACGAATTATTTCTGTATAAATTGTTGAAAATTGTTTAATCGAAAGGTTACAAGAGTCTTTAATCAGAAGTTTTGTTTGTTTTTCCGTTACAGGAAAGATTTTCTGAAAGAAATCAAGATAATGTCACAGTTGAAGGACCCGAATATCGTACGAGTGCTTGGTGTCTGCACTGGTGAGGAGCCGCTGTGTATGATCGTTGAATACATGAAATATGGAGACTTGAACCAGTTCTTACTCGAACATGTTCTTGAAACGCCGTCTGCTCAGGCTGTGAATGCGAAAATACTCAGGTATGGGAAAAGAAAATAACATTAATTGGGACAGTAAAAGTGTGTTTTAAGGATATGTATATGCATTTTATCACAATACAATGAAACCTCACTTTATGACCACCTCAAAATTAAAACCACATTATTAAGACCACTTATTTCTGGACTGATTTTCAATATTTCTGGTATATTTTAACTCAATATTTAGACCACCTCATTATTATGACTGATTTTCTTGATCCCAATGGAGGTTTTACTGTAAATAAAAAATGACAAAACTCAGCTTACCATTATTATATAAAAAAATATCTATCATGAAATATTGGCTCATTGTTTTTGTAACTTTTAAAAATTTGTGAGTTTTTTTTGGTATACAAATTCATGGTAGATTACTAATTTCAGAATTGTATCTTTAGTTCAGGATGAAAAATATAAAAGACATGACATGTTACATCTCTACATGGCTGCGTCTTGCTGTTAAACCGTATGAATAAGTGATAAAATGTCATGTTTGGAGTAAAGTTCATTTATATTTCACAATACATAGAAATTCCAAATTTCAAAATACAATATTCTATATTACAGTTATGGATGTTTGATCTACATGGCGTCCCAGATTGCATCGGGAATGAAATACCTGGAATCGTTAAACATGGTTCATCGTGATCTTGCCACACGTAATTGTCTGGTTGGTACAAACTTCACCATTAAGATTTCTGATTTTGGTATGAGTCGAAGTTTATACAGTGCAGATTATTATCGTATTGAAGGACGAGCCGTTCTACCTATTAGATGGATGGCATGGGAGTCTATTCTCTTGGTAAGTATTACCATGGAAACTTGAAATGTCTTTTCTACCAGATTAAAAATTTCCATTTTGTCTTTGATAAATGGATGAAAATATTTGTATAGATCGACAAACATTTTTACCAAATTACCTCCTTCAGGAAGATTTTCCTGAAATTGAACAATTGTTGACAATGCATGTTACTGAAACTGATGTTACTGCCTATTATTTTTCTTTGTAGAAGTATATTCAGTTTTACTCATGAATTATAGTATTTCATAAGATGCTTCTAATTTTCAGGGCAAGTTTACCACTAAGTCTGATGTTTGGTCATTCGGGGTTACTCTATGGGAAATTCTTACTTTCGCACGTGATCAGCCATACGACAACCTCAATGACGACCAGGTGATCGCTAATGCAGGACATTTCTATAGAAACGACGGTCAACAGATTTTACTTCCTCAACCAATTGTCTGTCCCCGTGAAATCTACGATATGATTGTGGAATGCTGGAATCGTGCTGACTGTGAACGGCCGACTTTTAAAGACATCAACATGTTCCTATTACGTAAAAACATGGGATACAATCCCAAAGATGAAAAAATGAACCAAATCAAGATTCCAGTGTGTTAACAAAACCGCATATATTACTTTGCTGGATGTATAAACGTATTAATTGGATGAAAATCGTGCCGTTTTTGTTCAAGAGACAAACAATCTGTATGTTTGTGTACAAAAGTCGGCTAATATTTTCACAGCAGACGTCATTTTCTTTGTTTCAAAGATGTTGCCCTCTGTAAATGATCGCTAAAAATGGCTTTCGTGGGAAGTGCTGTGTTATTCAGTATGTTTATATTTTGTGCTAGTTGCTTGTGTTCGTAACAAAAATATCGAAGTGATTTTTATAAATTCATTTTCGTGAAATGGATGCCATATGGATGTAATGCATTGTTATGTTGATATCAGTGATCTTAGATGATTCGAACCTTCAAACAATATTAGTTCAATCATCGTGCTGAAGTGTTTTGAATGTTTCAGAAAATTTCGTGCAATCTTATATCGCCATGTGATACTGACTGTCAGTATTTCGTTGTTCACAATAATACAGTGTTGTTTCGAGGCTACTTGTATCCTGTGTTATGAGAGAAAAACGTTTAAATGAGGCAAGTGTCCTGTGTCACGATTGACCTGATTTGTCGTGATTGGCTGCCAAAGTCATTATATTGACGTGGTAAATCTTGCCATGTCATGCAAGAGACATAAATGATTATGTTGTATTACTTTTATAATGTGTATATGTCACACTAGGTATGGTTGACTATGTCACTTGTATTGACTCCTGTTATGTCGACATTACATTATATGTAGATTGGCTTGTGTCATGTTGACATTTATGTGTGAAATTATAGATTTCCTTGATGATGTCGACATTACATGTGAAAAATGGTTGACTTGCGTTATGTCGACATGTGAAGTAATAGACTGGTTTCGTTGATGTCGACATTACATGTGAAAGATGGTTGACTTGCGTTATGTCGACATTATATGTAAAATATAATAGCTTGGCTCCTACAATGTTGACATTATATGTGAAAGATGGTTGACTTGCGTTATGTCGACATTATAATGTGCAGTAATAGAAATGACAATATGTATACAAGGACCACAATATGGATGTATGTACTTGTATGTGCTTAGCGTTCATGTATCGGATATGAAATATCCTGACTCAAAGTTCTAATTTATACAAATATAACACGCTTCTTCCTTTGCGTGTTTCTTTGAAATTTGTGGCTTTGGAATATTATTTGCAATTCTGTTTTGTTCGGATTTTAAAACTCTCATGTATGGATTTATTTGTGAATTGTGTACTGATGATATTGATGAGTGTTACAGAGATGTGTTAACGCATCTAGCTGCGAAAGATGTAGGATATGTATGGAAATAACCAAAGTAGTCTTGCAAATCATTTCTTTGTGCCATATAATGGTTTTATTACACGTATATCTTAATAATTGTGCTTAGAAAACAGAAAATTATACACAAGTTTTAAGTGTTTACAAGTAGTACTATTATTTAACTGTTTCTGTATGATACTCAACAATGTTATAAGGATGTTGTCTACACTTTTAGCATAGAAAATCTTGACTGAATATTTTCTTTGAATCAGATTTTTAGCTCCGTGGGACAAGCACCTTGTAATATTTAGCTATACAGTAAAACCTCGTTTTCTTGAGGTGTCATTGGAACAGACTAAATGTACGAGATAAACATGGTGCTCGTAATAACGAGGTATTTGTTTGTTGGTCAAAAATTATACACAACTTAAAAAATTGATGGGACTTAAAAAATAAGTCCGGTGCTCTTGATTTTGATGCTCCTAATAACGAAGTTTTACTGTAATTGTGTTAGTATTGTGATCATTGAAATCCAGTATAGTTTTTTGATTATTATTTAGTGAAAACACAAAATGTATGTCTTTCAGGCTGTCCTCACTGAATAGTTAAAACCTCTACCCTTCTATTCCAAGTCCTGTGTGACCCTATACCATACTTGTTCCATATTGTTAGTTAAAATATACAAAAAAGTTTCAAGTGTAATTTCAGACGTTTTTATTGTCTTCTCGACAGAACTTTGTGGTTAATGCTTTTATTACCAGTTCTTTTTAGTTCTTTTAGATTCAAGCCTCTGAGTCAATGAATCCTGCGGTTTATTGTGGCAACTTTTGAGTTAAATTCCATCAGATGAATTATTCTAATAGGTTTATTACTCCTATAAGTCTGCTCCTGTTTGGCCCGTGATATAAAACCATCTGTTCAGTGTCATGTATGACATGTAACAGTATATACATAGCTGGAAAAAAATTCTGCATCACTAGTTAAAAAGCTTTGCTTAAACATAGGCATTTTATGTCTGTGAACGATTTCACTTGTCTGTAACTTAGGACAGGTAGATGTGGACTTGGTCTTTCGCATTGAAATTTTATTTAATTTGACCGGTCTGAAATAATTATTCCAAGTAAACGATTACTTGAATTGACCAATATAGTATCACACTTGAAACAGAACCCTACGCTTTTGAAGTTTAATTGTATCTTCATGCATTGAAAATCAATTACATTAAATGTTTGTTTCATTGTTCGATATTTCAGCCAAAATTACATACAGCCAAATAGTCCAATAATGTCCATGTTTAGTTAAATAGAATCATAAGGTTTATGGTGCTAAAAAGTCACTGAGTTAAAACTGTAAAAAAAACTTCATGAAATAAGCTCTGTTCGCGATATTTGTCCGTATTCAACTTTTGTTCTTTCAATTCTGTTCTGGACAAATTCTTTATGTTCTACTGAACATTATTGTGGTAATATAAAAATGATAGAAATATAATCTGACAGGCTTCTCGAAACTGCTGGAATACTTGCCTGACATTTGGTCCGGTAAAGTTAGAATTTCTGCCTGGCCAATGAAATTTTGTCTTAGCCAATATATTATAAACAAGTGATATATGCTGTAAATCATGCCTCACTGCCGGACATCTGGTCCAGTACTCGCTGAAAAGTTATTGGACCTGCTCGAAATTTGCCTGGCATGTCTGACAGTCCAGCAACTTTCAGGAAGCCTGACCAAAAAATAATTTATTCGTCCGAAATAGGATTTTTTCTTTAGGGTAGCGTATTCTGTCATGAACAATTTCTTTCCATTCATGTGAACCTCATTGTGGTAATATTAAAATAAATGAAATGTAACCTCATAATTATTTATTCGAAGGGTATTATCTAGTTAATAGCAGAAAGTCAAGTCGTAATGCTAGATCTACTTACCGTATCACGTCTACAGTCGGTGTGTTAATCATTGATTTTAATTAATTTCGCATGAAAAGATACATAAACCATTAATTAACACATGATATAATGAATATCAAAGTTCATACCAATATATAAATTAATGTAATGCTTTAAGTGTTATTTATTATTTGGCGCAAAATGTGAAATAATTAATTAATTTGTTTTAGAATACTGAAATCAAACAATAATTTTTAAACTTTATGGGATGCATTTAATTTCCAATTAATTTCTTTCAAGGTTTTTATTTTAGTACTGGTAGGCATTAAGATACAAATTTTGATCATTAATGAACAATTTTGTTTTAAAACAGCCAGCCATCTTTTGGAATGAGTTAATTATTTGTCTGATATATTCATGTACTTTGTATAATTCAAACCCTTATGAATCTCTCACACTGTTGTTCACTGTTTCTGACAACAATATATAAATCTCAAATATGGTTTAAAATGTATATTTTTTTTGTTAATTTCTGTAGGAATGAATTGATACCTGTAATCATTTACAGGGTTAGGTATTTTATGTACATTTACTGGCAGTTGAATAACGTGATAATGGGATTTTTATGATTTCTTAACACCTTAATTGTGACGTTTTGTACTCTTCTGAAAGAAGAGTTACCCGTTAAATACTAGATCACGTGAAGATCTGAGATTTCAAAACAATTTTGCTATTGGTCATTACCAGGAATCCAGGTATGTTTAAATGCAAGTTTCACATGTGAGGCACCTGTCCAGCTAGCTTACAGAAGGTCAGTGGTTCTACCCAGTTGTTAATCTGGGGAGTCTTCCTCCGTTGTTAAAGCTGGAAAGTCACCCAATTACCCTTGCCATTGGTGCGACGTTAATCCCAGCATTTGTAAGTGTATTTGTGGAAGCCTCATTTCTTAAGCTCCTTGTATGAATAATCATTACGAGACTGTGTCAACTTTCCTTTGTTCTGCATTAATAACACTGTTACTTACATTATGGCATCTTTTCTGCTAAAATTTTAGCAGAGGGAAAATTGGTCTATGCACATTGCCAATTAATTCATAAGAAATAGCACCCTGTGTCCTACCACATAAGCCTCTAACTAAGCATTTTGAGAAGAGTACAAATTACATCAGACCAACGTAAAGTGGCCGTTCTAACTTACGTAGTAAAATAAACAGGATTCTAGATTTTTGGGGTAGTCAGTTTCTAAAACATAAATCACACTGTTCAGATGGTATTTAAGCACAGGTGTGTCTGTATGTCTTTTATGCACATTGGGAAGAGAATATTACGTAAACTAGATATTTGCGAACTCTAAGCATAGTATGATATTTTCAGCTGGAACCTGGCTGGAAGATAAACCTAGAAAGTTTCTCATTTCTGTTGGTTTTTTTCTTACTCTGATGTAGAAAACAAAAATATCACCCGTCGTGCTGATTTATATATTCTTACATCAGTAGAAAACAAGGTGTTGAGATGTATGCATGTCAAGATATGCAATTTCTGCGCTTTAGTTTTTGACGTCTGCCGACTCTTGGGGAAAAGCGATAATTTATCGTTATGACAACAGCCACTTTCATCAAAACATCTGTGAGAAGACTGGGTTGTTCAGATACTAATATTAACAGTTAAACTATTACTTCCATGGTTTAGCAGGAACAATATATCTTATCACTGTTTGCTTGTTTTTCCTAGGTGTAAGAATGCCTGTATTGTTAATTTTCCATCTATCATAGAATAGAAAGTTTAGTTTTTTAAACTCTTTCAAGTTATTATAAAACTTTGGTGCTCATTAGTTTCGTTGAAAACTGAAAGTGATATACTGGTGAACCAGTCCATTAGACGTAACATTTGGAAAGAAGAAATAGTTGTCTACATAGATATTCAGAAATTTTATTGCTGCTTTGAATGGAAATGAATCAAATGACTTTGGAGACAGTTAGCTGCTATTCATGAGTGGTTTTGCTTTAACTATTCACAGATTTGGTTGCATTTAAAAACAAGTTTTAAACAATTTCTTAGATTTGTTATAATTAATTTATCAACAATTCATAGTTCAAACTCATTTGGAGGAACTTTCATGAAATTCAAAGCATGAACATTTCATATGTAAATATCATCCATTATTTGTTGGTAAGAATTGGTTGTTGATTACATGTATAATGGTATCAGTATTTTTAAATGTTACAATCTGGCACAATCTGTCCCCTTTTTCTACAAGCCCCTGATATGTAGCCCCTAGAGATGATATGTAAAAATGATTATTGTGTATATGCTTTGTATTTGTACTGAATTACATCTAAGCCCCTTAAAACACGTTCCCTAATGTATGATCAACATTAAGGGGTTTATTATATATTTTCTGTTTTTAGCTTGTCTGTTTCGATGAAATAGTCGAGCTATTATGATTGCTGTAGTGTTGTCATCGTCATCATTGTCATTCAGAAACTTTAATGTAGCCCATTACTCAAACACTTTCAAAAGATACCAACACAACACTTGGCACTTTTAATTATCTTTACATGGCACAGTTGCAAGACAAGAGTCATTATTCTGAAAGGTATATTTTTGGAGGTATGTCCCTTTTAAACTTAGAATTTTCGTAAAAGTTGCTTATTGAATAGAATGACGTAAAACCGATGAGCATTGGGGCAGCTCTGCGGAGCTCTTGTTTTTTACTGTGTAGGTTAAAGTCAAGAATCATGATTTTTCATTTATTGTCATTAATCATATATTAGTTATATTTTGTGCATAATATGTTCATTCCACAAACAAAAAGTTGGTTGTCATAGCAATCTTTGGTTGTATATATTTTGTTTCAACTTTGTACATATATTTATATGAAAAAAATCATGTTAAATGCATGGATTTTATTATAGTTGTGCTTTGTATAATTGTTGTGGTGCTCTGTTCAAAATGATCAGTTATTAACTGTCAGAGACGAAGATTTTGTTTTCTTTGCTCTTTGTAAATTCTTCTCATTTCATGTTCGTTATACTGTCAGAATACAGATATCTCACTAGACTTGATATTGGATTGAAGCCATCATTTTAAATGGTTTCGTTTCTGCGTATCTGTTGTACGTATAATAATATAAACATTCTAATAGTCATGTAACTAGACATCAGATTTTTTATGTGGTTACACAATAAATTTTTCGATTTTTTCAATCAATTTTCAATGGTAATCATTTAGGCTGGACGGATTTTTCATTTGTCAAGAACGAAAAGAAAAGTAAATTTTTAGGAATTATTTCATAATTATTAAATTTAAACAAGAATTTTCATCATGAAAAGTGCTGTTATTGTGTCATTATCATAAATAAAGCCAGGAAATTCACTTTAACAAGAATTATTTTCATTATGATTTTTGTCTTTATTTATTGTTGTGGCTTACAAATTTCTTGTCTACCAATTATACTGGTGTATATTATTACTTTTGTGTCAGTCATTTTGATTGGCTGATCATTTCTATGTGGACCTCTGATTGGTCTCAGAGAGCTGAAATGCCATTGGTCAAGTTTGTTGTTCTGATTATTTATGCTTTTTTGCATGAATTCATATTTTTCCTATAAACTTGCTTATGTGGTTATTTTATGCTATTTTTTCTGCTCCGAACTTTTGTATCATTACTTTAAATCTGACTTTGTAGTACACTTTGATACGAAGTAAAACAAGTGATTAATCATGTATTCAAAATTGACTTTGGAGAAAGCTGAAGAATATTTCATCATATATATTAAATGAATAGGCCTATTTTGCCATTCTATTTAAAATACACTTTTAACCTTAAATAACTGATAATTAAAACAAAGTAACTTATGTGTATACTTTTCTTTAGATCATAAAGTAGTATCCATGTTTTATGCACATTTAAGGTTAGATATGAAGTAAATGTAAGCTGTGTTCTGATTGGTTATTATAATGCCAGGGAGGCTACTCTTAAGTACTGTTCACTATTTTTGTGTAGTGATTATTTTCTCAATATTTTTTGTGTCAATAATTATCTCTAGTCAGATTAATTTGTGTATGAGTGCTCTTCAAATTGGAGTTAGAAAGTTAACATGGTATTTCAGGGACTTTTTTGAAGATCAGCTGATATGCAAAAATTCCATTCACAAAATAATGTGGAAACTTAAATCATATATTTAAGTTATTTCCTGACTGTAACTTATTCTAATATTTCAAAAATATAATATAATACATAACTAATTGATGTAAAAATCTGAAATAAAGGCATTAGAACACATGAAATAATGGATAGTAGATCCTCTTTTAATTGAATGTGTTATAAGTTGATGTTTCAATTAGGAACTTATTTCTCTCTGTATATTTGCTTATTTCGGCCTTAAATTGTCCCTGGAATTATTGTTAAGTATGGTCAAGTGTATGTTTTGTTATAGTGCTAATGTCAATGTAAATGATACAAACACAATATTTTAATAAAAATGTTGATCCAAGTTATTCCTATATTAGTTGTTTTTGTGTCCTTATTCCTTCAAGTGGTCCAGTGGCTAGTGCGCTGGACTTGTAACACGGAGACCCGGGTTCGAATCCCGGTCGCCGCAGTCATACCCTTCTATGAAAATTCGACAGAAATGTCTATTTTCCTCTATATGTTGAGAAGTTGCCAGCTCCTTGTGGAAGGGTAAGTTAGTACTGGTTAGTATACAGTCCAGGAAAACTGGTTAGGTGAACCGGTTGCCGTATATAACTGAAAAATTGTTGGAAAACGGCGTTAAACCCCAGTGACAATAAGTCACATAAAAACAAAACAAAACATATTCCTTCAATGGAACACATTCTGTAGGTGAGGCCAGAAAAACTGTTAACGGTTACCTGACCAACTCAGAATGAAAGTATGAAAATATTTTGGGACGAATTGTACCTCTTAAGAATGAAAGGTGAGTTAAGACAAAAAATAGAAGTTTTTCGTCCTACATACTACAGTACGCTAATTTTATTTTTTATCGAGTATCCGTAAACATGACTTTTGTTTTTTCTAGCCTAACCAAGAAGCACTGGTTTTGCAAACTGACAGCAATTTATGACTGAAATAATGTTGATAATTAGCTTACACAAAATCCATTCGCCAACAAACAATGCATTAAAAACTCATTTGTTAAACAATTGTTTACACATGAATCATTTGCGATAAATAAAACAATGAAGTAAAATTTGTACTCCTCAACCATATGTGTAGACATTGTCGGCTTACCACAGAACAAAATGTTCCTGGAGGTAGCAGCTAGTGTACATAGTGAATAAATCGTAGACAAATATAACGTATCATTTTGCGCAATAAACTTAATGAAATTAAGATTCGTGAAATTCTTATGTCTAAAAATGTAATCAAGCATTTTATGCAAAACTGTAGCAACTCTGATTTATTAAACTCTCTGGTACAACTGTTTACTGCCAAAAGATAGTATGACAAGAAAAGCGCACATACCAAATCTTTAATCGTCCTGACCGAGGTGGAGATACATTCTGTCATGGTATTGTTTTACAATGATAAGATTTTATTAAGGCAACCAAACACTGATGAGATTTTAAAGTGGAGATAAGTTCTTATTTTCATGGTTACTTATCCAGTTAGCGTCAATAAATATGCGAAGATAAAATATTCCATCTGTATGTTGAATAGAAGTTACCGGTAAGTTCACAAAGGACTTGGAAGACATGAACGGCTTTCCTGAAACACCGAGTGCCACTACAAAAAAAATTTGAAAACATAACGCATGGCTGCAGTATCTAATCGTTAAGAGCAGTGGTTTTATCAGGGTCATGATCTGACCATGTGAAGTATTATCTCCAAACTAATATACAGAAAATAACATTTTTTTATGATTCATGATGCATCAAAAATTGAAAGAGCCATATCAATGTACTATCAGTGTGTTGCACTTCGGTGCAGCAATCTTGTTAAAGACAATAAGTGCTAAACCTACAGTCACGCCAGAGTTTATAGGCACACACTTTTCTGCATGCCGTAATTTGAGAGACAGTTTTCAACACAAAGTTACTGATAGATCGTTTTCAGCACACAGTTACTGATAGATCGTTTTCAGCACACAGTTATTGATAGACCGTTTTCAGCATACTGTTATTGATAGACCGCTTTCGGCATACAGTTATTGATAGACAGTTTTCAGCATACAGTTATTGATAGACAGTTTACAGCACACAGTTATTGATAGACAGTTTTCAACATACAGTTATTGATAGACAGTTTTCAGCACACAGTTATCAATAGACAGTTTTCAGCATTCAGTTATTGATACACAGTTTACAGCATACAGTTATTGACAGACCGTTTTCAACATACATTTATTGATAGGCAGTTTTCAACATACAGTTATTGATAGACCGTTTTCAGCACACAGTTATTGATAGACAGTTTTTAATATACAGTTATTGATAGACAGTTTTCAGCACACAGTTATTGATAGACCGTTTTCAGCATACAGTTATTGACAGACCGTTTTCAATATACAGTTATTGATAGACAGTTTTCAGCATACAGTTATTGATAGACAGTTTTCAACATTCAGTTATTGATAGACCTTTTTCAGCATACAGTTATTGATAGACTGTTTTCAGCATACAGTTATTGATAGACCGTTTTCAGCATACAGTAATTGATAGACCGTTTTCAACATACAGTTATTGATAGACCGTTTTCAATATACAGTTATTGATAGACAGTTTTCAGCATACCGTTATTGATAGACCATTTTCTTCATTCAGTTATTGATAGACCGTTTTCAGCATACAGTTATTGACAGACCGTTTTCAGCATACAGTTATTGATAGACCGTTTTCAGCACACAGTTATCAATAGACAGTTTTCAAAACATACTTATTGAGAGACCGTTTTCAGCATACAGTTATTGATAGACTGTTTTCAGCATACAGTAATTGATAGACCGTTTTCAGCATACAGTTATTGATAGACAGTTTTCAGCATACAGTTATTGATAGACAGTTTTCAGCATACAGTTATTGATAGACAGTTTTCAGCATACAGTTATTGATAGACCGTTTTCAGCATACAGTAATTGACAGACCGTTTTCAGCATACAGTTATTGATAGACTGTTTTCAGCATACAGTTATTGATAGACCGTTTTCAGCATACAGTTATTGATAGACCGTTTTCAGCATACAGTTATCGACAGACAGTTTTCAGCATACAGTATTTGATAGACCGTTTTCAACATACAGTTATTGATAGACCGTTTTCAATATACTGTTATTGATAGACAGTTTTCGGCATACAGTTATTGATAGACCGTTTTCAGCATACAGTTATCGATAGACAGTTTTCAGCATACAGTATTTGATAGACCGTTTTCAACATACAGTTATTGATAGACCGTTTTCAATATACTGTTATTGATAGACAGTTTTCGGCATACAGTTATTGATAGACCGTTTTCAGCATACAGTTATTGATAGACAGTTTTCAGCATACATTTATTGATAGACCGTTTTCAACATTCAGTTATTGATAGACCTTTTTCAGCACACAGTTATTGATAGACTGTTTTCAGCATACAGTTATTGATAGACCGTTTTCAGCATACAGTTATTGATAGACCGTTTTCAGCATACAGTTATCGATAGACAGTTTTCAGCATACAGTATTTGATAGACCGTTTTCAACATACAGTTATTGATAGACCGTTTTCAATATACTGTTATTGATAGACAGTTTTCGGCATACAGTTATTGATAGACCGTTTTCAGCATACAGTTATTGATAGACCGTTTTCAGCATACAGTTATTGATAGACCGTTTTCAGCATACAGTAATTGATAGACCGTTTTCAACATACAGTTATTGA
Source organism: Lutraria rhynchaena (assembly GCA_008271625.1). NCBI lineage: Eukaryota > Metazoa > Mollusca > Bivalvia > Venerida > Mactridae > Lutraria > Lutraria rhynchaena. Next base: position 7,858,200 of record VIBL01000001.1, on the reverse strand, counting down.
TAGACTGTTTTCAATATACAGTTATTGATAGACAGTTTTCAGCATACAGTTATTGATAGACAGTTTTCAGCATACAGTTAATGATAGACCATTTTCAGCATTCAGTTATTGATAGACCGTTTTCAGCATACAGTTATTGACAGACCGTTTTCAGCATACAGTTATTGATAGACCGTTTTCAGCACACAGTTATCAATAGACAGTTTTCAAAACATACTTATTGAGAGACCGTTTTCAGCATACAGTTATTGATAGACCGTTTTCAGCATACAGTTATTGATAGACTGTTTTCAGCATACAGTTATTGATAGACAGTTTTCAGCATACAGTTATTGATAGACCGTTTTCAGCATACAGTTATTGATAGACCGTTTTCAGCATACAGTAATTGACAGACCGTTTTCAGCATACAGTTATTGATAGACTGTTTTCAGCATACAGTTATTGATAGACAGTTTTCAGCATACAGTTATTGATAGACCGTTTTCAGCATACAGTTATTCATAGACAGTTTACAGCACACAGTTATTGATAGACAGTTTTCAACATACAGTTATTGATAGACAGTTTTCAGCACACAGTAATTGATAGATAGTTTTCAGCATTCAGTTATTGATACACAGTTTACAGCATACAGTTATTGATAGACCGTTTTCAGCATACAGTTATTGATAGACCGTTTTCAGCATACAGTAATTGACAGACCGTTTTCAGCATACAGTTATTGATAGACTGTTTTCAGCATACAGTTATTGATAGACAGTTTTCAGCATACAGTTATTGATAGACCGTTTTCAGCATACAGTTATTCATAGACAGTTTACAGCACACAGTTATTGATAGACAGTTTTCAACATACAGTTATTGATAGACAGTTTTCAGCACACAGTAATTGATAGATAGTTTTCAGCATTCAGTTATTGATACACAGTTTACAGCATACAGTTATTGACAGACCGTTTTCAACATACAATTATTGATAGGCAGTTTTCAACATACAGTTATTGATAGACCGTTTTCAGCACACAGTTATTGATAGACAGTTTTTAATATACAGTTATTGATAGACAGTTTTCAGCACACAGTTATTGATAGACCGTTTTCAGCATACAGTTATTGACAGACCGTTTTCAATATACAGTTATTGATAGACAGTTTTCAGCATACAGTTATTGATAGACAGTTTTCAACATTCAGTTATTGATAGACCTTTTTCAGCACACAGTTATTGATAGACTGTTTTCAGCATACAGTTATTTATAGACCGTTTTCAGCATACAGTTATTGATAGACCGTTTTCAGCATACAGTAATTGATAGACCGTTTTCAACATACAGTTATTGATAGACCGTTTTCAATATACAGTTATTGATAGACAGTTTTCAGCATACCGTTATTGATAGACCATTTTCAGCATTCAGTTATTGATAGACCGTTTTCAGCATACAGTTATTGACAGACCGTTTTCAGCATACAGTTATCAATAGACAGTTTTCAGCACACAGTTATCAATAGACAGTTTTCAAAACATACTTATTGAGAGACCGTTTTCAGCATACAGTTATTGATAGACTGTTTTCAGCATACAGTAATTGATAGACCGTTTTCAGCATACAGTTATTGACAGGCCGTTTTCAGCATACAGTTATTGATAGACCGTTTTTAGCATACAGTTATTGACAGACCGTTTTCAGCATACAGTTATTGATAGACCGTTTTCAGCATACAGTTATTGATAGACAGTTTTCAGCATACAGTATTTGATAGACCGTTTTCAACATTCAGTTATTGATAGACCGTTTTCAATATACTGTTATTGATAGACAGTTTTCGGCATACAGTTATTGATAGACCGTTTTCAGCATACAGTTATTGATAGACCGTTTTCAGCATACAGTTATTGACAGGCCGTTTTCAGCATACAGTTATTGATAGACCGTTTTTAGCATACAGTTATTGACAGACCGTTTTCAGCATACAGTTATTGATAGACCGTTTTCAGCATACAGTTATTGATAGGCAGTTTTCAGCATACAGTTATTGAGAGACAGTTTTCAGCACACAATTATTGAGAGACAGTTTTCAGCACACGCTTATATAGAGACAGTTCTCAGCATACAATTATTTAGAGACAGTTTATAGCACATAGTTATTGAGAGACAGTTTTCAGCACACAGTTATTGAGAGACAGTTTTCAGCACACACTTATTTAGAGACAGTTTTCAGCACACAATTATTGGAGTAATTAATGAATAAACATCTGATTAGGTCAGCAGTGCACCAAGGTCATAATACTTTTTTTTCTATGGTAGCTTACATTCACACAATTGACTGCATATTGCTTCTTCAATTGATTTAGTTGAAAACTGAAAACAGAGCCTGTCACACATGCCGTCAAGCACGGTAATGAATTAAAAGGAATGCTGGCTCTGGAATTAATAAACCAGTCAGATTTGAATACAGAGAGAATTGTGATGATTCGGCATTTCAAAGTACAGCTGAACATATCAGGCTGTGAGGACTCAATGGTTGGCTGATTGCTGCATCTCCATATTTTATAAATATCTGTTGCGTGGTACATTTGCTGCATTTGTTGGGCATTTAGACATCAGAATATAGTAAATACAATGTACATGTATTAGTATATACACTGGTACTTAAAATTGAAACTTATTTTACTGTAAGTTAATGATAGTTTCACCATCATCCCTGTTAGGGAAAGTCAGAGGTGAAAAAGAACGATAAAGCTTTAAAAAGATACTCATTTCCACTTATCCAACTGATCTATGTTTTTTCTGGTGACCCCAGTTTTTTTCGTCTTGCTCAATTTTTTCTATCTGATATTTTCAATTTTACTTGAACCATATCTCTGAGCTAAAAAAATATACAGTAAAACCACGTTATCTAGAAGAGTCATCGGAACAGACTAAATGCTCAAGATAAACGTGGTGCTCGTATAGCGAGGGATTCTTTGTTGGTTGAAAATTATACACAACTAAGAACAAAATTGATCAAACTCCTCGAGATAAGGTGAGTGCTCGTGATATCGATGCTCGTAATAACAAAGTTTTACTGTATTTGAAAAAGTTCCACCAACATACAGATCTTTTTTATGCTTTTTCGGATGTAAGTGGTGACCAGGTATTTTTTGCCTAAAGGGTGAAAGGTAGACATCTAGTCTGTTCAGCCATGTGATCTCTTATAGCAGACATGTCATTATGACTAGTTTTACTGTATTTGCATGTATTTTAGGAAATGAAGATAACGTCTGCTCGTATTTTGAATATTCTGTAACCGAATCTGGTTTGCATGAGCTTCACATCAGTGTTTGTAACAAAATGTCAGAAACATAGAGAATACATCACCAGTCGTTGACTGATATCACACGGCAGACATATTTTAATCAATCTATTTATAGCACAAATCATGTCTGCTGCACGCCGTAATCACTCCATGAATTAACACATCAGTTAAATTAAAACATTGAAGAGTTTCTTCCTTCTTTTGAAGAGTTTCTTATTTTGTAGTTATTAGTTTGATAATTGATAAGAGTCACTTTTTTTCGCGAAAAACAATATGGCAGATATGGTATTATGTCATTTCTATTAAATGCCATGATGTCATATTTAGAACTTCCTTCTCACGTCTATGATGAAGAAACTGATAAATATAAATGTCATAATTAATACTGATCAAAAGAATTCCTAGGAAATATCAGATTAAACCGCGAAAAAAGCACAGCAGGATAATTACGGCATGAATCAAGGAACATTTCTCTTGGTTAAGACTTCACAAGTATAAGTCTAAGTTACCGCTTTATGCTATAAGTCGTTTGCTAAACGCACCCCACCCACATTAATATTTTTTTTGTCAACATTCTTTTTAATTACGAATCATCAAAGTTCCAGTGGACTGGAATTAATAGAATACCACAGTGAAAATATTCTCAGATATACGTTTCAACATTTCGTAGGGCAATACCAGTCTTGTGCACTTCAATTATCGAGACTTGTATGCAAAACTAGTTTTAAACTCATTCTTCTCCATAATCAAGTTACATCACATTCAAGCCAACAATAATGCGAGTTTTACATGAAACTAACAGATAAAACGTGTCAAGGTTGCAATGGGAAGTACGCCGCTTACTGCAACATAATTGCATTAATTGGGGAACCAGACCAGCGATCTTGAAGTGAAGTGATTCCAAGTTACAAACATCTAATGGCAGATCTGTGGACTGGTACCAAAACAGGAGAATCAAATTAAAACAAAATTGCATTAATCAGGGAACCAGACCAGCGATCTTGAAGTGAAGTGATTCCAAGTTACAAACATCTAATGGCAGATCTGTGGACTGGTACCAAAACAGGAGAATCAAATTAAGACAATGATTGTTCTTTTAAGTGTTTTTCTGATCTTTTGAAAAATGACCTAAATCATCAGAGTAGTTTCGTCAAGAGACAAAGTCTGATGTAATGCATTATTGAGTAATATAAATGGTTTGGAATACAAGTTGTACCATACCACCAATTAATACTTGGTACACGAACTGTCAGCAAACATCTGTGTGCATAATGAATTTAGTTTGACACGATTTCTGGTGTGTTTTTTCTGTTGTTCCTTTGGAATTTATTGTCAAGACCAGAATTGTGCAGTGGACATACTAGAACTATCACTGAAGGTGATTAAATACCCCCCCCCCGCAGAGCCCCTTTTTAAATGCTTAATGAGTTAGAACAAGCCATTTAGGAGAAGAGACGCACACAAGATTCCGTCTACACATTGACAACCTGAAACCTGTATACCTCCACAGCTTTGTTGTGCGGGGGTATAAAAAGCTAGAAGTTAACCATCGTGACGTTGACACGTGACCTTGGGATGGTTTGTTCCTGTCTTTTATTGGCGTTCATTTCCTATAAAAATTGGGCTAAACAATCATTCCGAGCCCACAGTGGCTATATATGCTGGTGACATTGTAGACACAGAGTGCAACAAAATGTCTCAATTCAGGTATTTTTCTTGACATCTAAGCATTTACAGTAAAACCTGTGAACTAAGGCCACCCTTGGAAAAGACAAAATGTGGCCTTTATTGACAGATGGCCTTTATTTGGAGGTCAGTTTGTCCTAAATAATCAGTGACGGTTTTTCGAATAATGGTCTTTATTCACAAGATTGTCTTTATCCAGAGGTGGCCACGAAACACTGCATCCTTAGTTGCCTCATTAAAGACAATGCAAACCAGTCTGGGGATGGTTCTGTTTTCCAACATGATATGTTGAAAGTCTGTAAGTCTGAATCCTTTTTTGGCAGTCAAGGCTGGATGGCTGGTACCATTAGTTTTCATGTAAACAATTAAATTACCATATAGATGTTTTTTCCATGTGGTGAAATACCTGATGAGTTCATGGGTTTTTTACTGGAGTTTAGCGTCACACCAACAGCCAGGATCATTTGGCATCTTTCTCGCTTTGACAGTGTAGGAAGACCCCAGGCTTACACCTAGGAATAAAACCATTGACCTTCCGTAAGCTAGCTGAACAGCTTCATCACAAAATTTGGACCCAGGTGGGATTTGAACTCCCAGCAGTGAGGGACTAGTGACAAGAAACCATAGTCAGAGACCATAACTACTTGACCTTGGAGGCCCCTCAGTGTTAATGGTACCAACATCTGATGGATACAAAAATTAGAACTATCAAATATACACAAGACAGGGCTATGAACAGACAATATCAAAATCAGCTGAAAAAACGGCTATGGGTCAAGGGTGCCGCAAAGGCCACCAGTGGGTCAAGTAGACCCAATACTTAATGTGCAAGTCAAGTTTTATAAAAATCCAGCAAGCTGTTTCAGACAAGAAGTGCACACAAGATTTTGTCTACAGACGGACTGACGGATGGATAGACAATCTGAAATCAGTACACCCCTTATAAGTTTATTGTGAGAGGTGTATAATGACAAACAACGAACACTTTGTATTGTTTCATGTTTTTTTTTATTTTGAGTAGTTCATAAATAATGACCAAATGCAATCATCATCCAATATTTAGCAACTTGCATACAAATACATGACTCGTCATATAAAGGAAAAGGGGCCGTAACTTGATGGATAAACCTCATTTTACAGCCCTTTTTCATTCACACAGAAAGTCAAATTAGCATATTGTCTTCAAATATACACACACATATATAATAATATATTAATGAACACAAAAATCAATGACACTGTGTTCTCCATCATTGAAATCTTTTACTGGGATCAACAAGAAACATGAAAACACGAAAAATGATTTACATGATTTTGAAACAATTTTCAAAATGTCGGTAATACATAAAAATTTTACTTGCCAAAAGAAGCAATGGATTTAAAATATAGCAATAAATGATAAATATTTTAGTGATGACCAAACATTCAATATATTCATATTTTCGAGAATTTCTGCAATTTGTAATTCTGACAGCACGAAAAAAAATGAAACAATGGTAGAATGAATTTAAATAACTTCACATTATATTGATTAGCAGGTTTGACAAAACAACTGCAGAAACCACGTAAAATTTGTACGTAAAAAATGGTTAAAAATATTTAAAATTCTTTTACTTTGATTAAAAGGATTCTAGTGTTTCTGACCTGTATTGCATTTGATTACTTTCATCACAGACTCAGTGACTGCCTATCTGTATAAGATATCCAACAGTTCTTAAAATGGTTCCGGGGGAAGAAAAATCCATTATTTATATTGCTACCCATTAGTTCAATTTAGTTTTTACTCACAAATCCAATAAAAAAATAATTGATTCCAATTAAAACCTGTCTGTATTTGTTAACATCAAACAAAACGTGTGAATTATCATCATATTGAACAAGTGGTTCACCTGTGCACGAGTTCTACGTGTGATTAACACATAAATTATTCGTAAGATAATTCAAAGGGGAAAGTTTTTATTTGAAGATGAATATCAATGGAATATTCACAATATATCTATAATCATAATCAGTCATTTATCATCCGGTCGGAGCCAAAAGACTGTGAATGCGTTCTTTCCACGTGTGGAGTTACAGCCATATTACTCAAACAGACATAAATAAAACAATGTCTCAGATAATATAGATCAATAACACAATCTAATGCATAGCAAAATAAACCAAATGTTTTCTTAGGAAATATAAATTATTTCCATAATCTGATAGAATTCATTGCAATGCTAGTTTATCTTTGATCAATATCGACATCAAACACATGTATATTTTTCCCACAAAATTCTACCAATTCTCCATTACTAAAGAACTTTAATATTATATTAATGGTTGCTATGATTATTGTACAAAGACTGCATGTGAACCCTAATAGAAGTGATCACGTTTATAGTTGATATTTATTTGTTAGTAATAAAAGATCCAATATTTTATACACAGTATTGTCTCCGAGTAAGAATTTACCATCTTAACATGAAAAACATGAAAACAGGCCTTTTTGCAAAGTGAGTTGATTTCTTTCAACTCTTATCACACTGTATTCCCAATTACTGATAAGCCATGTCCACTGCTGAATGTATTTATTTATAAACCACTATAGCTTGGGAGTCTAAGTCATTCTCAGCGGTGGGGAGAATGTTAATACAGCACAGCCAGTTATAGTGCTTAGCGTGATAAGGGTTAAAAGTATTTTTAACAGAGAAGTTATTCGGCACAGAAATCAAACGTAATATGAGAGTAGAGCAATACATCAGAGTAGTCAAAAAATTTTGTACAAGTCACAGAAAAAAAATCGAGGCTTTGCAATACACTGACAAATGATTAATTTTGTTTAATTTAGTCACCATGGAAACATTAAATATAAAATAAATTTTGAAACTTGCAAATCAATATCAACTTAAACAATGGTATCTCCATGTCTCAATAAGCATGGTAATAAAAAAGTAGGTCAAGCAGCGATATCAGGTTTTCGTATCAAAGTACCATCATTTTACGTACACAGAAACAATTTGCATGTTAAAAACAGTGTATTTATCATAGCAATCAAATTTGACAGAAATCAAAATTTTATACAAAAATAGATTTCAGAAGTTGCTCAGCCAATAAATCTTATATAATTTTGAAATGCAGCCAAAAAGTACATTAAAACATTAAACAAGCACGAAATTATGTCAATCAATGGCAGTCAGTATAAGGATTAGCAAAATATGCCCCATTTTATTAAAAACAATCTAAATTTTTAAACACTTTTTTTTCTTTTGATTTACCCTCTCTTGAACTTTTAGTAACATTTTTTCATGAATAATATTTTAATCATTTAAATTATGCTTCAAAGCATTTTTGAATCTAAACCCCTCAGATTTTGCCCCTCTTTTTGACTGAGCAGCAAAAATTGAATTAATACTATCATTCTCTCATATAGCCCTATAAGGGAGTCGTATCATATTAATAATACATAACAAGCATTTAACAGTCAGTTAAATATTTCACAAAGTTAACAGCTCGTCTGTAATTCAAAGAGTGCACGAGAATTAAGCGTGCAACAATCTAATTAGCAAGAAGTAATAAAAAAAATTACCTTTTTGATTAAGTACCGTAATAATAGTCTGTTTAATCAATAACTGTTGATAGACTTAAGGAACGAACAACGTTTGATTGTGATTCTTATAACCAACACAATTACGAAATATTTTATTTCAAATGTAATAAAAAAACATTGAATGAAATCGAAACTACAAACGAAAAAAATACCTGATAATTAATTTGCAGTTTTTTACAAAGTACAAAACAAAATGAAGACAATATGGCGTAATTACAAACATACAAACAAATACGTTATTGAATAAACGCACAAAACAGACACGTGTTATGCTATTTAATACAAACACATAGATTTCTGTGAAACAATGAAAGTTAATTATTTATACAATGAAATGACATTTATAATATATTCATGACTAGCTTTATAAAAACAGGAAGTTAATGGAACTTCCAACAGTCGAAAATTTCAATATAAAAAAAAGCAAACATTTTCACCATTTTCAAATAGCAAAAGTCAGTTCATTATAAAACTTTAAAACGTAAAGTAAAACACAAGTTAAAAAATAGATCCACTACAAGGCTGAACATGAATCATGTTTTATTTTTATTAAAAATAAAAATTAATCCTTTCACCAAATATCTGCCATGCAAAGATAGGCAATGGTCAAGCCAACAAGCACGAATTACAGATCATAGTAAGTGATACTTTTTACAATGTTTGTTCTTTGAAAAAAATAAAATTCAATATTTATTTGTGTAAATACGCCATCCACTTATATAGGAAATAGGACACCATGGATAATGGTCAATGGCTTTCCATCAAAATGACACATCATGGTAAAATAACGAAACAACACGCAAAACTGACCAAAACAAAAAAATATTGCAATCTTCATGAAACATGGTAATGTCACATGATTTTATAGCATTCTATATACAAACTTTTTTTCACTAGAATTGTGTAATTTTCAATTATATACAATATATCCTATGTACATTTAATTTTGTTCACAAATAAAGCTCGCGTATTTACAAATATGTCAATAAAACGACTTTTTGCTCAATAAATGCAAAGTGTTTCTTTTAAAATCCAAACCACTTGTCCGCAGACAGTCTGCTCCAAAGCTCCCTCACAAATAGCTCTTCCATTAATTGTCATCACTATGGTATAAATTGACTTAATGACAGCCCCATACTCATGAAATCTATTAATCGATCTTTAAAAGATAAAATAATTCATTCACGACTTCTGTCACTAAGATGCGGCAGTTTTTGACTGAACACAAATATCCTACATCCATACAGGAAATCATATCTACTTGGAATACACGTCGAAAAGGTGCGCAAAAAGTATTAGTAGCTGTTGTCCCGAATATAAATCAACATCATAAATAACTTCATGCATATACCAAGGTTGCTAGTAACCTACTTGTATCATACAGCCAAGTTCAGTGAATCTGCGCTTTTTTCAACGCACTCAATTTAACTATCGGACTGTTGACTTCTTCGTTTTAGCTCTAATAACGTCGGCACATTTATCAATGAATTCTCAATGTTACCAACTTTTTGAAGACTATTCAAAACAGCAGCCACATTTTCAGGCGTCATATGTCCAACCACATTTGCTGCGTCTTCGGATAGTCAGCAAATCGGCACCTTTATTTGGTTCATTTTCTCATCTTTTGGATTGTATCCCATATTTTTCCGCTGAAGAAACATCTGGATTTCTCGGAAACTCGGTCGCTCGCTTTCGACACGATTCCAACATTCGAGCATAAGATCATATATCTCCTTGGGACAATTTCCAGGCTGTTGTAAATACACTTGTTTATTGTCATTACGATAATAATGTCCGGCATTCTCAATCACTTGTTCGTCATTCATAGTATCGTATGGTGGATCACGTGCAAATGTTAATATTTCCCATAACGTCACTCCCAATGACCAAACGTCACTCTTAGTTGTGAATTTCCCCTAAAATACAATTAAATACATTAAAATACAATACTGTACACAAATACAAAAATTGAGAAAATTTTCAGGCAACAGAAATTTGAAGAAAAAATGTATTAGAATCTTTAGATTGAAAAGGTAATTTAATATATAATAAAGAATTGGATAAACAAACTTTAGTAGTACAGGGCAACCTCTCCAAAACAGCACTTTATGGGAGAAGCAAAATTATGTTGTTGTTGAGAGGTTGTTGGTCTAGAGAGGTTATCTTAATAGTTAAATCACACAGTGTGAAAAATATCATGTTGTTATTGAAGGTAAGAAGTTGTTTAAAAGAGGTCTGCTCCTGAGAGGTTGCACTGTAACTGTATCAAACGACCTTAAAATATCAAAAAACTGCGACATAATACTCTGAAAGATGAGTACATAAGTGTTGACACTTATACGATCTTGTGTGCAAATCCCGTCTCATTAGAACCCTAAGGACCACAACTCAAAGTCTAAAGTATAATCAGTCAAAAGTACAAATTGTTAACAGACAAATTTTCCAAAAATAGTTTGTTCTGAATTTTAATGAGTAGACTTAGAAGTCCAGGTTAAAAAATACAACATTCTGTTTCCATGGTAACACTTACCAAGAGAATAGACTCCCATGCCATCCATCTAATAGGTAAAACGGCTCGTCCTTCAATACGATAATAATCCGCACTGTATAAACTTCGACTCATACCAAAGTCAGAAATCTTAATGGTGAAGTTGGTACCAACCAGACAATTACGTGTGGCAAGATCACGATGAACCATGTTTAACGATTCCAGGTATTTCATTCCCGATGCAATCTGGGATGCCATGTAGATCAAACATCCATAACTGTAATATCGTAATCATGTAATTATGAATTTTTAAACATGCAATAATAATAATAATACATGCAAGTACATTATAAGTATATTTCTATTAAACAAAGTGTGATAAGCAAAACAACATGATTCTTGAGAAATTCATTTTTGACTGCAATTGATTGTACAAGCAAATCTTAATTAAACGTGCCATAAAATGGCAGCAGCATCCTTCATAATCCTTCAAACTAATAGAACAACTTTAAAAAATTCAACTCCGCAAATTAATGAAAAATATTACATTTACATAATAAATGATGCTTAACAATAAGTTCTCAAATTGTATCATTATTGTAAATGTACCTTAAAGTTTTAGCATTAGCCGCTTCCGCCATTGGTGACTCCGGAACATGATCTAACAAGAACTGGTTCAGATCTCCGTACTTCATGTACTCGACGATCATACAGAGCGGTTCTTCTCGAATACAGACACCCAATACCCGTACTATGTTTGGATCTTTTAACTGTGACATTATCTTAATTTCCTTCTGAAAGTCTGACCTGTAAATCAAGATGACAAAAAAATAAGCATTGTGAAACCTCAAATAGCAACCACCTCAATATTACAACCATTTTGTTATAATGACCACTTTTTTTAGGACCTGCTTACAATAACGAACTCTCCTGTAATTGAACTTGATAATGAGACCACCACATTGTTAAGACTTTTTGATTTTTTGAGATTTTACAACAGTAAAACTCAGTAACATATTTTTATGGTTTGTCTTTATGTAAGTCACTGCTCTCAATCCCATGAAGGAGTTTTTCCTTTTATAGCAGGGGTAATTTATAGGGGCTGTTTCAGGAAAATTCCTCCAAATCATGCAGTTTTCCCATAAAATTCAGTTTACATTAAGTTTTTACTTCCCCTTTTTGCAAAAATACTGCGCTATGTTTCCCAAATTTCAGAAAAAGGCCCCTTCCCCTATCTGTGAAAAAAGTCCTGAAGGGGCAACCACCCCTTCCAACCAATCTCACTCTCAATTGACCCCTAAAGGGGCCTTGACAGCTGCACAATAGGTATGCTTCGATATCCAAACTTTTTCATCCACATACCTTGCCCGATCATCAGCTTCTTTACGTAACATTTTTACCGCCACCAGTACAGGTCGGTTCAAGTTCCGGTTCATAACGTAATCATCTTGTAAAAAGTCACCGACATCAACAGCCTCACACAAATGAACCTGTGATAAGAAAATGTTGAAAGTATAATGAAGACTAATGCCTTCAAAGAGAACTGCTATGTATGTAAAAACATGTACAGTCAAACCTGAGAACAAAGGCCACACTCTGGAAAGACAAAACGTGACCTTTATTGACAGGTGGCGTTTCCTTGGAGGTCAGTTTGTTCTAAATAATCAGCGATTTTTTTTTTCAAAGAATGGCCTTTACTTACAGGGTGAATATTATTTGGAGATGGCCGCAAACACCAGTTTGACTGTACTAGAACAGTTCAAATGCTAATCTAAATTGGAGAGCTGAACTCGTTCATTCGTAAGGCACAGTGTATAGCCTTGCCATGTAAAAGGTCACAGATGAAGTTTCTGAGCACTAGCATCAACCAAATTTAAACCAATAACATGTACTCAAGTGCATCACTGTATGTTTTCACCTTGTAGGGGTGATTTGAGTACAAGTTTGACATTTTTTTTCAATTTTCCTTGAACTGAATTCATTAAACATGAAAATATCACCGGGATATTGCAAATTAATTAACTAACTTGTAATGGCAAAAATCAGACTGGTTTTATATTTTAGTCCAGCAGGCAAGTCATTCATTTAAAAACTTTGCCAGAATACAAACCAGTCTATCAAAATCACCTTTATTGGAGGTTATGGAATATTGCAGACATTGAAATCAGTAATTTAACTACTGGTGAAAAATGCTCTTTGAATATGATGGTCTTTGACACAGAATGGATTGTGTATAATAATTACTTTTCTACAAGAAACGTGAATAATTATACAACTGATTTTAAAGTTTCCAGACCTGGCTTTTAATTGCGCATAAAAATACACTATTTCGTTATTCTATTGATTACATACAATTCCAGAAACAAAACTAAGAGCTATTTCACTCTTTTCCTGTATCCACAAGAATAATATGAAGCAGCCTTAAGCGTGTGCCTTGTAGCCAAAAGATTAATAAGAAGCAGAAAGGATATTCATGTAAATTTGTCTTTAAAAGTGCGCGATTAATTACACTGGAATTGCAAACAATAGATAATGTTTAAAATCATCATGTGGAATTTGTTTATATATAGCCAATAAAAGACATTAGAGACTAATAAACAACACCTTCCCACATGCATCAAATCTTAAAAGCCAATTTTGTTTGAGAATCTAATCAATCCAAGACAAAGAAAATTACAGTAATGTGTATACAACAAATTTGTCAGAAAACATCACAGAGCATGTTGAGAAAAAAGTACCGTGGAATCTTCAAGCCATTGCATAGTACATGGAAGATCTGAACAGAAAATTTTATCATTTTAGAAAAAAGGGGGCCGAAAAAATTCAAATAGGGCCGAAAAGATCACAAAAAGTTTCAACTTTGAATTCTGTTTGCTGTACTTTAATTCATCAGACGTTTTGGAGATCACTAATGTAAAAGATTCATAGTAGGTAAAACTGGTTTTCAGAAGTTTAAGAATAATCAACACTATGTACTTAATATATTCAAAACCAGTCTACTTTACAGTGCATAATGATCGTTTACAATGTTACAGTAAAAGGATACCACACAAGTACTCAGTGACAATCCTAATACGGAGAAAATCAAGTTACAGACTCCACAAGTCATATCCATGATGATAGATAATCTAGAAGATATTTATTGGCCATACCACAATAAAGCGGCCGAGTATAGAAACGTATTATATTTTGTACGAACAGTGTAGATGTGACTATAGATTATATCATTATTTTGTCATTGTCAGATTATTTTACACCATAGATAACGTGATACACCAATTTGACATCAATTTAATACAGTTCATCACCAAAACAACTGAGGTCTGATATTTAGAAGTATGATAAATTTAACCTCATTTGCATAATTTATGCGAAAATTAAAATGAGCTCATAAAAACTATAAACAACAGATTTACTCAGTTCAAGCGTACACAAATAAGGCAAGAAAAAAAAGTTGTGATACAGTTTACTGACTGACCCAATTTTTTTGCGTCAATCCTCAAGTTTCTGAAAAGCAAAATCTAAAGAACGAAAATATTTGGGGACGTATTTTACTCCATACTACAAAAAGCATAGTCAAAAAAAAAAAATTTTAGAAAAATTTTGTGACCTACCAACCATTTTTTTGGTCAAATAACTGTAAACATGCCTATCTTTTTCAGGCCTCAGCATAAACACTAACATAAAAAAGCAAGGTAGAATTATCATAACCACAACCTATGCTTTATGACGTCTTACATTTCATTAATTTTGTTTTTAAGAGGTTGCAGGGCATCTCCTATAAGCCTATAGTTTACTCATATTGATTTATTTCATCGAGGGAAGTATTTTACGCTGATTTTAATCACCTTTTACCCCGTCTGCTTCCTGGGAAACACCAGTAATGGTGTCTGTATAAGGCTTTTGAAGTAATGGTACTATTAAATCACAGAGCACACTACACAAACCAATAAATTATCGAGCCTACGAACTGTATAAATGAAATTGAAATATGCAGACTGGTATATATGTTCGAATTCCTGATGTTGACTGAAAGGCTATTAACAAAAATCTCAAGGGGAGAATATAAAAACAAGTCAATGATTTTATTTAAATAGGGAGAGACTTGTTTCTAGTTGTTTTTGTTTGGGGTTTAATGTCTCACCAAAAATCAGTGTCATTTGATGACTTACAGCTTCCATGGTGGAAGACCCCCACCTGGGTAGAACACCAAACCTTCCATACGCTAGCTGGACGGCTTCCTCACATGAGAAATTTGTCTGATCCCATGTGGGATTCCAACTCACAGCCATGAGGGGCTAGTGACTAACCACTCAGCCAAGGAGCCAACCCCTTGGTTCTAGTTCAGTCCAAATAATATTTGATTAAAAGTTCCTGTCACTACAACACTTACCTCTCCAAATTGTCCTTCGCCAAGAACCTCGACAAATCTCAGGTTTTCTCTCGGGAACTCGACAATCGACAGCTCTATACTTAGTAACAATTCAGCATTAGGGATCGAGTAGACGCTGCTCCCTGTGGCACCCTGTGAACATAATGGTATGTAATCAAATATAAGAACAATGCATTTAAAGGAACACAACTCGCACTTAAGAACAAAAAGACTTGTATCATAATCTGTAACAAAACTGTAAGAATGACAGTGACATAATAGAAGAGGTTTCAGTCTACGAACACAAACCCACATCTTTTGACACATTTTGCCAACAGTTTTTTAAACAACCATAATGCCGGAAAAATTAGTTCTGTTTCAGGTCACCTGACTGATCTTAGTTTTAGGTGTGACCCTAAAGTTTCTAATATCAAAATCAAAAAAAATCATGGGATTAAGGAAAAACACTGGGAATGAATCATAACATAACATAAGACATACCTGAAAGTAAAATAGGAAAGTATTGTGACCTATCTTCACTAATTTTTTGTCATGTAACTGTAAACACAACTATTTTTTCTGGTCCAATAAAGCACAACTAAGGCCTTTTATTTTTTATTCTTTGTTTTACGAACCACCAGGACACAACATAAGAAAGAAAAAAATAAAAATTTCAAAACAGACTTTTTCTTTGGTTGGATGAGTAATAGAATTTCAAGCCCACTACTGATTAATGTCATGATTTTCTTGCCCTCCATGTTTGTAACGAGTTGTACCCACTTGGGCACGGCCATTATTTTAACCATATTTCACAATATCGATTTGATTGGTCAACAATTAGTACTTTTTGGCCAAGTTTAATTTCGAGCCAGTTATCATTTTTCACCAATCACATCGATTCCAACATTTTATTGGCAAAAAGGTAATTCATCAAGATAAAAGGGAAAAAAGAAATTTAACATTTTCGATTTTATTTGTCTTCTGAAATTTGATTCCCCCCCCCGGGAAGAGGGGCCGTAAAATGAAAAAAAAGGCCTAATACTATTACATAGAATGGTAATTTATTCCTAAGGTATGGAGACAAGATATCCATTAAGATAGTCTTGGGAGGAAATCTGGTAGGTACATTATAAATACCTGTAGATTTGGAATGTTGAGTCCTTGTGCAGATACTACGTCGGATGCTGCGTACAGTGCATCGTATGTTGGTGGTAAAATATCCAACTGATTTAAGGGCTGACCCCTTACAGGTGCCTGGGGAGGGTAGACTGGAGGAAGAGCCACCTTAAGGGCTGACTTTGTAACATCAGGGACTGCATAGTCTCTGGAATCTGCAATTAATGAGTAGAGTTGATTATAAAACACAGACACAAATGAAACAACTCTTTATTTAATGAAACAAAAACTGTTATTGATGACCATACCATACAACATATGTTTAATGAATTTACACATTCCCTTCCACACACTCACGAACAATCTCTCCTATGCATACTCTTCACAACCTTCCTCTCTCACTTTTCACTCCTTTCTCCCCACTCTTTATTTGTTCCCTCCCTTTCTTCTCTCCCACACTCCACCTCTCCAACCATCTTCACTCCCACACTCCACCTCTCCAACCATCTTCACTCCCACACTCCACCTCTCCAACCATCTTTACTCCCATACTTCACCTCTCCATCCATCTTCACTCCTATGCTCCACCTCTCCAACCATCTTCACTCCCATACTTCACCCCTCCATCCATCTTCACTCCAACGCTCCATCTCTCCTTCTGTCATCTGTTTCTCAAAACAGGCACAATGCTAAACCCATTATTCAAACCCTACATGATCGTATTGACAAAAATGTCGAGATAAAACTCTTACAAACCAAGGAATTACCATACTGATGGTAAATGATGGGTAAACGTTGACAAATTAATACAAAATAAATAGACAAGTTATTGACAGTAAGTTAGATAGGGATGAAAAACATGAATCAGACACTATAGACGTACTGTCAACTATAAATCTACCTAATTATGTCTTAAAAGTAAGTAAAACAATCATCCACTCAAGTTTTGAAATCCTTAAATGACAGTTCATTGATAGACTGATCTTCCGGGACATTACCAGACTGTGAAAGAAAATTCTCCGGCTTACATTTGATACTAGAAATATACACTTGGGGGAAAACCACAACATAATGATGTATTCTATTCGTTTTCAGTGAACAAAAAATGAACTTATTTCACCAGCGCTTGTGTTCCACAAAGATACAAAGAAACTGTTCGCATATGTTGAAGTGAATTCCTCAGGGTAATTCATTCCAATCATACAACAATAAACTAACTTACAAGTATTGTGAACTAATTGTTTCGAGTTAATTTTGTACTTGTTTACTTTATTCTATCAAATATTAGATTAAGGTATATATAACACACAACACACCAAAAACTTCCCAAACACAGTCAAACCTGTGTTTGCAGCCACCTCCAAATACAGACTACCCTGTGAATCATAGCCACTCTTTGAAAAACCGTCACTGATTATTTTGAACTAGCTGACCTCAGAATAGAGGTCAACTGTCAATAAAGGTCACATTTTGTCTTTCCAACGGGTGGCCTTTATTCGCAGCTTTGACTGTATACCTAAATAATGAGTTTAACCTCATAAGCACATGGGTGAAGATTGGAAATTTTGGAAACCAGGAAAGGTTATGCTCAATGTAGCGGAAACAATAAATACAGTCCGGAGCAGCAAGAAAATGGCAATCCTACCACATCCAATGCCAGAAAAAAATACCCGTATACATGTACTTATAAAACAAAACAAAACTGGCATACATAATTATGGAGATATTCATAATGATCAACTATATATGAGGAGAGTTTTTGGTAGAAATAATTAACTTTACATTTTATCAGTGCGAGACTAAGTAAAACTTTTGTGATAATCAGTTTTGTTGTTATACTAGATTTTTACATTAAGTGTACAATAGGGTATTATACAGTCTGACAGTTTCAATGATTTAAACCAGTCAAACACACAGCTTCGTGAGACAAAAACAACCCTTTTCAATTTTCAAATCTAGATATGAAATCCATTTTAAGCAGAATAGCGTATTTCTGCACGGAATCTACGGTGATTACACGAGATAACGAAATTGCAAAGTAAATTAAACGCACTGAAATAGATAGGAACTTAACAACTTTTGTAACAGTATTAGGAAAATTCAAATCTGGAACTTCACAGTCCAACAGAGATACAGGGAACTTAAAAAGAATTTTCATTAAAATATTTTTTTTTTAGAAATAATCCAGTCCACCGGCGTCTTCTACGGAGATTCAATCCCCCAACATAATATTGCACGACAAATGAAATTTACAAGACAATGATCGCCATCCAAGTTTAATGAAAATCAGAATTGTGAGATTTTTACAAACTTGTACGATGTAACGTGGCAGTTGCATGTATCGATCAAGTAGAGAACTTAATTAATTAGATTTAACACGTTCAATACGTACTTAAAATAACTCACTTAAAACATGAAAGTAGAAATCATTTAATATCATTACCTCATTAAAACTATTACGATTACAGTGTCATGTCATTAGATACAAATTATTTTCGTTTAAATTTATTACAGTAGTTTGTGGTTATTAAATTTATGGATGTAAATAAACAGAAACGTTTTCAAAATAATCAATCTATTTTGAAAGAAACAAAATAATAAGTAGACTGAAACTTGATGTGCCAAAAAAAGGGAGTTTCCCTAATTTAAACGCAATCACAGGACTGGGTTATGATACACATATTACTTGTTGCTAAAACAAATATTTTACGAAAAGAATCCCCAGTTAAAGTACTGGTAACATTTATGTTAACTTCGCACAAGCAAAAAAAAACTTGTGCCATGACATTTGACATTACAATGTCTCAATTATTAAGTACAAATTTACATGACACTAAAAGGGTGAACATTTTAGTCGTAAGACAAGAAGAAAGATACACACACAATATATTTCCGCAGCAAAAAAAACCCCAAAGACAATGTACGTACATAGCAAGCAATTTTTGTTCAGGAAAACGATGTGAGAAAGCTTCAACTTTTAATTAACACACAGAAGAATTTAGCGGAAAACCAGAGAAGTAATTTAGGGCCGAAATGAACAAACAGGGTTTTTTATATCTGATGTACTTTTCAAAATTAGGAGAATCTACGTACATGACATAAGAAATGACATCAGGTGACGACAAAGAAAATTTGAAGTTACCAAAACGAGAAAGTACTTTTTCCAAAGGCTTCTGTGAAAAGGAGTACATTAGACCGACATTACTGCGGTATCATCTGATTTCATTGGCATTAAATTTTCACACAAATACGACATTTTCACATGGTTAGTAAAAAAAACATCTTATAAATCGAGAGAACACGCAGTCTTAAATCTGTGCATTGATCCTGCAAGAAAATATGTCGCGTGAAAATAATAACGATACCACGGTACATCCACAGTTCAAGTACAGATGACCTTTTTCGAAAGGACAAAACTATTACAGCTACATAAACTCATTTTGGATAAACTGACATGCTGAAAGCATTATTCAATGAGACTAATTAGTCTTTATGTTACAATTAACCAGCGATATGGTAATAATTGCATAACGTGCAGTATTACACGAACAATAAATACTATTAGCATACTCATATAAATATTTTAGTAATTCGTCGGGACCTAAACTTCCATATCTATTGATGAATCTCATAACACAATGTTTCCAGAAATAACGCAAACAACATCAGCTCGTAAAATATAGATTTCAATACCAAGTGCATTCTGATCGCCAAGTAAGAGAACGTTATACGCAGAAAGTTCCCACTCTAATTAATGCAAGAATTGGGGCATATGTATGCATTTTATGTCACACCAAAACTTCCCCTCGGGTTGCAGACAGCATGGAGCACTGCGCGAGTGAGCAGAGAAATCTTCATTTCACACGGAAATACAAAACCCCTAACACAACTCAGATTAAATTTAAAACTAAAAGTTCTGACTATCATTGACAGTCATTCGGCAATATCTCAGGATACATCGATAACTATCTTTAGGTCAGCGATAACAGAAGTCAGAAATAGAAAACATCATAACGAGGAAAAAACTTAATCTCAGGAATTATCCCCTACGGAATCCCTGTTGGTAATTCCAGACGAACTCTGAGGTAAACTTTGTAGTAAAATTTGCAAGCGAGGTTCATTTAGTATTTTGAGGCAGATCCAAAACCTGTTTTCACCATTTATACAATTATATTTGTTGCAAAATTGCTTGTTTTATTGCTAGAAATGTGCATCACAATCTGTTACAAATTAAGACATCTTCGCGCTGGTAAGAATATTATAAGTTTCCCATAATTCTCATGTAATTATCAATATAATATGTTCGTATGTGAGAGAACTACACCTATCATAAAATAATGCCTGAAGCGTGAGACTGGCTTAATGAATGGTATTTTATCAGTCAGTCAATATTCTCTTCCTAAAGTTATGGGGCATAGTTAGAGTAATCATACTTATTAATTAAGGAGAGAAAATGTTTCGTACATTCATAAAATACAGGTGGATGAAGTGCAGGGATATAATCGCTGCTGTGGTGGATACAGGAGATACTGAATGATGAAATCATAGACTAGCACTACAAAGTTTGTGAAAAAAAAATGCTTATTTTAACAAACATGAAAGTTCCTTCATCTGTTGATCTGTAATGCTACTTTATGCGGGTATGTCTCTCTCCCACTATCTGTTTCTTCATCCTCCATGTTTATTACTCAACATCCTTCTCACTCAACAACCTCTCATTTCTCACTCAACACCTTCTCACCACTCATTCGACAACTTTTCACCTCTCACACAACATCCCTCTCACT
This sequence comes from Lutraria rhynchaena, assembly GCA_008271625.1. Classification (NCBI taxonomy): domain Eukaryota; kingdom Metazoa; phylum Mollusca; class Bivalvia; order Venerida; family Mactridae; genus Lutraria; species Lutraria rhynchaena. The sequence continues at coordinate 7,836,859 of VIBL01000001.1, read as the reverse complement.
CGACAACCTCTCATTTCTCACTAAACAGCCTTTCACCACTCACTCAATACTCTATCACCACTCACTCAACAACCTTTCACCTCTCACACAACATCCCTCTCGCACGGCAACCTCTCATTTCTCACTCAACAGCCTTTCACCACTCACTAAAGAACTTTTCACCTTTCACACAACATCCCTCTTGCTCAGCAACCTCTCATTTCTCACTCAACACCCTCTCACCACTCACACAACACCCTCTCACCACTCACACAACACCCTCTTGCTCGGCAACCTCTTATTTCTCACTCAACACCCTCTCATCACTCACTCAACAACCATTAACCTCTCATACAACATCCCTCAACTCAACAACCCCTCAAGTCAGCTAAAAATCTCTTGTACCTCTCACTCACTTCTCACTTAAAATTCATAACACCTCACTAATAACATCCATCTCACCACTCATTCAATTCAGTCAGTCATTCCCTCGAACAATTATTCTTTATTCCCACTTACTTCCTTTTAAAGCTCAAGTACAAGTAGCTACTGGAACAATATCACAAAAAAAAACCGACACAAAATAATTACAATATTAATCAACAAAAATAAAATGCAGAACAATTCTTGATGTAATATACACATTCCTAACTACATCAAATTATCACATTAGCGAAATAGACGAGACATAACAATAAAAGAAAATTTCACTAGATGCCAATACATTACAACAGCGTAATATTATTCTTGGCAAAGTCAGAGCATCAGACATGTTTACACAGAGATATCATAATTATCTGCTGTTGTTACTGATGTAGCAAAAAATCAGCAAAAATAAAATGCCACATTACAATGACATGCATAATGAAGCATTATGAAGTAGCCAACATTTCTAAAAATAGGTCATCCAATTTCTAAAAATAGATACTTGGGAACCAAAAGATCAATTTAAGGTCAAGGTCATAAATATTTTACATTTTTTTCCCTTGAGAATGAATTGTTTCAATTATTTGTTATAAAAAAGATATCAGAAACATTTTAAAGTTATAAATAATCATGATGAGCTAGAGCTAATTGTAAAGAAAATTCAAGAATCAAAGGTTAAATAGCCATGACCTCTGGACTGGCATACAATTATTTTTAGCAATTACAAGTCAACACACAATATAAGGGACACAGACTAACTAGCATGCAAGGTATAGTGTATAGTCATAAATACATTTATCATACAAGGTCTAGTTTGCATCAACCATTATCATATTACTAAATTCAAGTTATTATTGTGTTTTAATATCCTACAGGGAGTGTTTGCCAATTTATGGCCAAACTTATGGCTAATTTATTCACATATAGACTCGCAGTACAAAAATGCTAGCTTGGCATTGTCAAAAACTAAACATATTTATTAAATACTAGAAGCAATCATTTTAATGTTTATATGAATTTTGTTCATACTCTTGACTTATATGTAAAAGAAAATGTTTGTTTCTGGTTGCCTAAGCGACTCTAATTTTTCCCCACGACCCCAGACTTTATAAGGCCCGAGCAACTGTACATCCTCTGTCTCACTTTTTTTACCTTCTCACATGAAAATAACTTAAACAGTGGCTTTCAAAAATAATGCAAAAATCAAACGAGAAAAATTTCTAACCTACCAACTCTATTTTGAGTATAAAACCAGAAACATTTTTTATGCCTTAGAAGAATGGTGGTCATGTATAAAACCTATGCATAAGATAATGAGTCTGAAAATGAGGCTGAAAAAAACATCTAGAATCAAGTTCATCCATATTTTACCACATGAAACGTCTACCTTTATGGTCTAATTCTATTTTTTTAATAAATTACTTTCAAAAACTGATAAACAAGTTCTTGTGGCAGAAAATTAGAAATTGTATGAATGACAGAAACAGAGACATAGTAACAGTTAGATAAAACACTCCTTGATAAATGCATCGCGCATACCTAAGTGCATTAGTATACACGTAGAATGTATTCGTTGAAGGGAAACATTCAAATACAAAAAATATTTTAACGCACAAAACTAGAAAACATGTTTACCAGATCAAAGAGAGAGACACATTGATAAAATAAAAGACGATTAATCTTAATTCTGCAGTAAAAAATCTGAAAGAATTTTAAGCAGAGGAAAGTATAAAGATAAGATTATCATGTAATAACATTCTCATCTTAAGTAATATAAGGCTAGAATAAAATAGTTACGTTTACGGTTACTTGACCACAAAAAAATTGGGGTAGGTAGTTCGCAAAACTTCTCTTTTCTAACTTTTTTTCTGAACACATTTTTCATATTGTGGAGATACGATTAGTCACCAAATAATTTCATACTTTAGATTTTGCAGTGAGAAACCTCAGTCAGGTAACTGTATACACGACCATTTTTTAACTTGGCCTAAGGGAACAAATATGTTTTAAGACCATAAACATGTAATATATGTATCATTAATTACAGGAATACTGAAGATTGCCAAAATAATTTTTGCATATTCATGGAAATATTGTTGTTCTACTTCTCAAAATAAAAAATAGCCACAAACCAAAGTACTGAAAGCCCTAACAAAAACAACTGTTAAATGATTGCTTACATTTGCCTGCAAATCAATACGATCAGTCTTATATCTAAGGGTGAAGTACAATTTAGTATCTTATATTCTATGAAATCAACTGATGGGACAATAATTTTGTATCAAAGCACTCAAACATCAGAGGTACATGAAGCAGTGGTTGATGCATTACCTGTATATACATGATAAATACAATAATTACAGGGGTTAGGGGATTCATACATACATACACACACACACAACATATAAACCAACACATTGTGAAGGGTCTTATAAAAATGAAGCCGGGCTGTAGATTAACAAAAAAATTTAACCAAATCTTTTGATGTCGCAATCAATAAGGAAAAAGTGATTATATTACTAATTACAAAGATGTTGATGTGACTTAACAAAATGATTCCTAACAAGGAAGTGTAAAATGGACGCTGTTTTTTTTTTCTTAAAAAAAAAATGATGAAACGATGGACTGAGAAATTCAATGACTATGGACTTAATAAAGGAAATTGACATACATGTGTTGGTATATGACTAAGCGACGATATATTTAAAGCAATTATGACTATAGTACCGACAACGACAAAGGGCAACACAGAGTTTGTTTATACCAACAGACATTATTCTACCTTGCATTTCTGAATTAGTCGGTAAATCGGGGAGATTACGGCCTTGAATTGAATCTTTTGGTTCCGAATATCCCTTTAAAAGTTTATCCCCACCATTGCAAATATGGTTTTCAAGATCCTCTGCTGGAATTCCTTTATACATGCTGCCATTTGACATCTTCCCCGTCAATGTCGGGTGAAACGTGTTCACGTGATTCATGGTCACGTGATCCACCACTGGTTTCATTCCGAGTCGGTTATTGTTGTGTTTTCTTCTTCTGTATTTCACGATAATGAAAAGGACAATGGTAAACAAAACTACGATGAGGAAGGCTAAAGCTCCGATAATGATGCCTATATACTGTTCCTCGAAAGACTTCTTCTCTTCAGTTTCATGTAGAACATCTCCTTCATCAGAAGGTAAATCTACATGAGAAACGTCTTTTTCATTCTTGCCACTCGCTGAAATTTAGAAACAAAAACTTGATAAAATTTGGATGAAAATGTGGTCCCCCAGTGTTTATGAAGACAATGTCAAGCACACTAAATGATTGCTAAATCAATAGCCCTATTTTTGCAGAAAAATCTCTGGATACTGAAAATAAGACTACAGTCAAACCTGTTTGTGGCCACCTCCAAATAAAGACCACCCAGTGAATAAAAGCCACTCTTTGAAAAACAGTCATTGATTATTTAGAACAAACTGACCTCTGAATAAAGTCCAAGTGTCAATAAAGGCCACATTTTGTCTTTCCCAAGGGTGGCCTTTGTTCACAGGTTACACAGTGTTTGTAGTTACAGACTGTAATAGTCCCACATTTAACACAAACTTGTGGTACACAGCATAATAACAATAGAGTGCAATCAAAAACACAAGTACGGTGGATACAGAAGAGAAAATTGATATTTTTGTTAACAGAGGGCCCACATACAGATGTCAATGCTAGTAGAATATCTGACATTCAATGTGAAAATGGGCCAGACACCTCCGGAATAAATACTGAGAGTCTACAATGTTTCAGCCAACAGAAAAAAGAGCAAAGCCAACAGACTATGTGTATTTCTGATCAGACCATGAAATTTTTTGAAATCCTGAATTTTTATCCATATTACTGGTATGTATACATTAGGACTTTGATGCTTACATAGCCACTTGGAGAGTCTTAAGAAATTTACATAAAGCGTACTGGTAAGGTGTATGAATAAAGATGTGATGACTCAGTTTGAATTCAGCTTCATATTACTTTCAAACAACTGATATGATATGCTTAATTATCACCAATGAATGTGCATGAAACCCATAAAATGATTACTTTATAAGTTTCCATTATTCTAATTTTCTGACAGCTGACAAAGTTGAAGAACAATTTCGCATCATCGTATAGAAGGTATTCAATATTGATTATTCTTAATAAGAAATTTATGAACAACATTACTTGAATTTTCTGTCAAACCTGGTAATAAAAACCTGAGACACATGTAAATCTAAATATCAATCGAAACCTACAGCAATTACTAACAATCCTGTGCCTGCAGTGTCATAAGATTTAAGATTTAAATATTCAGTCAAAATTCAGTAAATTCCAGATCTATTTCACAAGGATCAATGTCAGTACATTGATATCTAAGATTAAATGTTCTACATTAGAGCATGGATATCTGCCCTAATTCAGGTTTTAGTGTCCATATTTTATAAAAATGAGTTTTTATACCAGTTTCCCACTAAGCCATTGTTATTGGTCAATTTAAAACACAAAACAACCAATCAGAGGCTAGCATTTAAGACTGGAACCTTGATTCAGCTCATTTCTCTCATTCAGGACACAGTCTAAAAATTGATTGTACATGTACCCTGCAGATCAAATACAGAGGAATTAGAAGAAGTAGAAATATCTGACGTATTGATATATATATGGGTACCAGCGATGAGGATTCTACTTACGGAAAACGAGTACGATATCACCATCATCAACCTTCATTTCATCATTCTGAACCTTCTTATTTTTGACATTAACTGTTGTCGTGGCAACCGTGGTGGGTGGTGGTAATTCTTCGGTGAAATTTCCAATAGCTGGCTCTGAAAAATGGATAAAAAGAAATTATCAAAGCTGACAGGATACTGTCACAAACACAATGCAAAGTATTTTTGACTAGCTGTCACATACAATCATAACACATTAAACTTATTATCCATAGTTGTAATACTAAAAACTATTGTGTTTTTAAAACCTCTTTAGCCATTGGATTCAAGAAGAAAAATATTCTATAATATTTTCTTTAAACTAACTTTGTCCTTCATGAACAAAATATAACCTAATTACCACCTTTTCCAAATGAGGACATATCAGCAGTTACATAATGCGCGATTGTATTCCCTATTCAGTTTCATCGCAATTTAGCAAAAATCGGCCAGAAACCGGAATATCGTAAAACATCTAAGAAATCTATTTTCAAATTTAATATAAAATCTGAGAACATGCTACAGTTTTATCTGAAAGCATCGCAATAAAAACAGATCAATAAGATGATTTATCTAAATATGATATCTATAGTGAATATTTAAAAAAAACTCATTCTATTCTCAGAGTTGTAATAATGATTCATGGTTGCTTCAGCGCCAAAAATGAACAAAAAAGCTGATAAAATATCCGTGTGGGCATATTTTATGGAATACGGATTTCAAAATAACTGAAAGATGAGACAAAGAGACGTCACACTCAGTCAATGCAGGGGTGCAGAAATGAGCCGGAAGCCGAAAAAATCAACCGGCTATTTGAGCATTCTCACTGGCTTCTTTTTCCCCACAGGGAGCATTGCCCCTTTGCCTCCAACTGGGGGAACCCTCAGATCCCCTTCTACTTTTAGTAGCCTACCAGCTACATGAAAACATTTTTACACCCCTGTCAATGACACAATACAGACATTAAAAATATCTTAAAAATAGAGGGACATATTTCATGTTGGAATATGCTAATTATAATTATCAAATAAAGGTCTGTACACAAATGAAAGTAACTAACTCCTTTTAGATGCAATGCATGATTTAGGCCATCCTTCAAAAATGCTTATTTCCTGTAACATGACCCAATATTTTTTCAGTGGATAGGTTTTCTGAAAAGCAATTATTAATAACAAAAGGTCGAAAAAAAATTTTTTAATGGGATGGTTAAAAAAAAGTTGAGCCATGGTGATTTTCATGAGTCGGTCACATTACAGCGGAAATATTTTTTGTAAGAATGGCTTTATAGAGCTACCGATGAAGGTATTATAACTGGACATAAAAGTCATACTTAGTCTCTACTTCAAGATGCCTATGTTCACAATTTTGACAAACTGACTTTTACTTAACTATCTGATTGACCCGAATTACATCAGGAAATCTAGAAAGAAAAATATGAAACACTTACTCGATTCAAATTCGACTTCACTAATTAAAATCCATTTTGCATCGAAATATAATTCCAATTTTATGTATTTTGCAATAATATTGTCTAGTTTGACAAGAACATTTCTGGAATACTGTACAACAGTGTCTCGCATGTAGATATATTTATCCTTTTTGCGTGTAAAATATTTTCCTCCGATGCTATAATGAGTTACAGCAGTTTTGAACACACGGATATCTTTCGTGAAGTAATTATTACAATTTAACATCACGGACGAAAAATTCCTAACAGTATCAAACTTAAACAGAATGGTCACAGGGCCAGGATCAATCAACGAGTCATTCTTCCAGCCAACCCATTCAAATCCACGCATTCCAATCTCCTGCACATCCAGACGGAAGTTTGTGTCGCCTAATTCACCGTCGGTAAGCTGTCCAAGGCCGTTCCTCAAATAGGTTTCAGTAACGATCCCGTCATATGTGAAATCATAGAAGTCTACCTCCGGTCCACGTTTGTCACCTTGACGCATTGAATATGACACAACGCCATCTGTAAGGTTACAAGTATGATTTAGAGTCACAGTTTTAGTTCTCCTAAAAGTATGCAACAGTTATTTGATTAAAAGGATGCATTGCTTCAATTAACTTCTTAAAACTGTGAAAGTTATAGTGAGTGAAAAAACTGTTTTGATACTCAGAAATGCGCCAGGATTTTATTGTCCAGCCAGTTCTAAATGAAATCATTTTGTAGTTAGGAAAAAAATAATTTGATTGAGTGATTTGATGTGATAGCCAACTTACCTTCCCATGTACATCCATACAACTCAACTCTCAGACAAACAGTTCGGGGAGTTCCACCTGTTGGTATGAATCTGATTCTCTTACCAATAATGGGTGGAGAAACTTGACGCAACTCAGCCGAATAGGTGTTTTGATTGCCTTCAAATGACTGAAAATATCAAAGTTTCCAACAATATATAACAAGTTACATAGGACAAAAGCTTGTTACTTCCAAAATTACTATTTCATTGATATAAATAAATGAATATATTTTTCAGGCAATTGGGAATAGTTTCGCCTAATTAATATCTTTATTTTACAGCATAAAACAGTATGAAACTATAATCTGAAATTGACAAGATTACATATCTTGATGCTATTGCTGACAGCAAGTTCAATAAGAGTTACTTGCCCCTGAAACCCATAATTCCATGGTCCACATGAATGACTCAGCAATTATAACAGATGTATTGACAAGAAAATTAAATTTGCATTGTTTAATATCCAAGCAAAGATATGAGAAGAATGACTTCATGGCTGACTAAGATCAGATTTAAAACCAAGAGGGCTGTGACATAGTGTACGAGAAACAACCAATACAATTGATTTCATGACTCTTAAAACACAAGAGGTAATACTGACGACTGACAGAATGTTGACACACAAGCAGGAACCTGGTTATTAATACCTGGCAAATGTTGTTTGATAACAAAAATGTGACAATTTGATATTGATATCTCGAGGACAAAGCATGGAAAAATTAGTAGGCAGCAATTTAGCCAAGATAAAACTATGTGAACTAATTTCAGAATAAAGAATGAACACAATGATTCATGAGACAAAACATATTGTCAGAGCAATAATAAAGAACTTGTCACAAGGCAAATTTTGAAAAAAGCATTTCATACACTGATTATAATCATGTTTATATAGTGGTCATTATTCACCCACCGCCCACCCCCTCACACACCACTAGCCTCACAAAGCCATCAGAGACATGAAATATTTGAATTTTGTATCCAATACCACAATAAAATGACAAAATGAACTTTTACTGCACCATAAAAACAAAAACTTGAGAAGAAAACCTGAATGTGAATGAAAGTACAATACAACCTCTCCAGAGCGGCCCTCTCTTGAGCAACAACCTCCCTTCAACAACAACATGATTTTTTCCCATTGTACAATTTAACTATTAATTTAACCTCTCCGGTGCAACAACCTCTCAAAACAACAAATTAATTCAGCGTCTCCCAAAGGGTGTTGCTTTGGAGAGGTTGCACTGTATAGCAATAATTTTCAACCGGATTTCATCAGAGAAAAACTAAAGTGAGAAAATATGACACCACATGTCTTGTTTAATTCTTCACCACAGTAAACACAGCCAACATTCTGGTCAGTGGAGATGCTATGATTCATCTTATGATAGGAAGAAGAAAAGAGAGGTAATTGCTCAAGATGCTACCAGGGAATGAACGTGATTCATTACATCATGGAAGGAGGAAGAATGGAAGAAAAAGATTGCACATATTTTTTTCAGTGTCTGACACACAGAGCATACTTGTCTGTAATTACAAAACAAGAGTTTGATTAACTCCACAAGTATTGCGCAACTGCACACAACAAAAACGTATCCTAGAATAGCATTACTCTATAAGCCTAGTGCTCACTATGAATCATTAATTAAACTTGTCTTACATTGGTAACAGATTCTTAATTATCTCAGCTAAGTTACAGAGGGACTTGAAACTGTTTATAACAAATTATATCGTTTTCAAACAGGAGATATAAATTATACGCATATGTAATTAATTAAATCAATTCTATTTTACAAGTCTATGAAATATGTGCATCATCATAAGAGAAACATTCCAAACTGATGCCAATAAAAATGTCAGATTTTAATGAAACGAACAATCTTATCACTTATATACTTTCATGTCGTCAGAAAAGTTAATACAACACATTAATTCAACAAAGTAGAAACTGATGGGGGGGGAGGGGGGCTACAAATATCAGGCCACAAACCAAACTGGGGTTGAACATCGCATCAACAGCTAGGGTCATTTGAAGACTTTCCAGCTTGAACAGTGGTGGAAGACCTCAGGCTTACACCTGGGTAGAACCACTGACTTTCTGTGAGCTAGCTGGACAGCTTTCATGTGAAATTTGGGATTCAAACTCGCAACGGTGAGGGGCTTGTGTTTATCAGTCAGAGACTATTACCAATCAACCACAGAGCCCCCCCCACAAACCACAACATCATTAACAAACAGTGCAGTCTAATCTGTGTTTGTGGCCACCTCTGAATAAAGGCCACCCTGTGAATAAAGGCCATTCTTTGAAAAACCATCACTGATTATTTAGAAAAAATTGACCTCCCGATAAAGGTCACATGCCAATAAAGGCCACAATTTGTCTTTTACAGGGGTGGCCTCTGTTCACAGGTTTGACTGTACTGTTAAGGGATAGATATCCTTTGTCACGACTGAAGCCTAATAAAGGCACTGCAGAAACCCTGTATGAGAATAATGTTAATTCAGCAAAAGCGCTTCATTGCAAAATTCATTTTATGACCCTGTTTAAATAGCCATGATGGAATTCAGCCATATTCATGATAGCAAAAAATATTTTCATTTAATGAAAAATTCCTAGGAGACATTTTGTAAAATAGATACAAGTTGGTCCAGAAATAGCCATAATAGAAGCTTTTCAATGTTTCACAAATAACTGTGAAGTCTGAAACTAATAGCCAAGTGCAATGTTCCTCAGGGGGGTATCTGAAGTGAAGGCTTATTGATGCCAGTAAATACAACAGTTTATACTGTAGTGGTTAACTAAGACCACAGTGACAGTGTTCACGGCAAAGTATGTATGAAAAATTTCTTCGGAGTCTCCTACCCCAAAACACCATTGTACAGTCAAACCTGTGATGAACAAAGGCCATCCTTTGGAAAGACAAAATGTGGCCTTCAATTTTGTACAGTTTATTCACAGAAATCGGCAAGTACTTGCCATTGTACACACACGCATATACATACACACATATATATATACAGCAACACAAAACAGCATGACATTCAATGACAATTAAATTTAATGACAGCCTTTATTCAGAGGTCAGGCTCTAAATAATCAATGACAGATTTTAAAAAAGAATGGCCTTTACTTACAGGATAGCCTTTATTCAGAGGTGGTTGCAAACTCGAGTTTGCTGTATGCTGTGGTGTGCTGTGGACAAGATTTAACTCATACTCCTGGGTTGAAGGGTATCAAATGGTAATTATCACCATGGTAACCATTCACCATGGCTGTAATTTGGTTTTCAAGCAATATAAGAATGTTAAAAACCAATTGGAAACAGATAATAATGCAACATGTCTGGTACCATCCCGATTAAGAATTCAGCATTTTGAATAATTTTCACCTGGCAACTTTTGTACAAGAAGTGATTCACACGAAAAACATGAACGATCAATAAAACTAACTATTGATAATCTATATGATTTTACACCTCTTTTCTTTCTTAACACCATAAGTGAGGTTTGCGCGCAAGCTACCACCTCGGGGAATGCTTATTACAAAATGAAACATCTAGATTTCTACAGATAAACCAGTTTTCCTTGAAAGCATTACTAAATCATTATACCATAAACAAATAAGATTAAAATCTGTTTCGTAAAACTCAGAGAAAAAGATAAATGCACCGTGCAGCCGGAATGCAAGAATCAATCAATAATATTTCAGAGTGCAAAAAATCCACATTCTGTAACCAGAGAAGACAATACAACCAATCAATATCAACACAATTAAAATCCAATTAAAATGTTAATTTTTCAATCAATAATTCAATATCATAGACGCAATAAAAAAAAGAAGATTAACTGTCTCTCATGAATGTATTAAAATGATGTACCCGATAAAAGCTGGCATCACAGACTGTTCAATAAATCTGGGGCTTATACATTATTTAGAAGATTGAAAACAAAGAAGATTGTAGGATAGAGTCAGAATTACATTATTACAGCATTTGAAGTAACATTAGCATGTGAAGAGTAAAGTTCATAATCAATAAAAGTCCACATTTTACTACCTCTGTGCGAATTAAGCATTCAAATGTTCTCCCGTTCAATCTCCATAACTCAGTGAAAATACTAACTTGTACTCATATTGTATCTTAGGAGCATATTGGTATCAAAATACAGTCAAACCTGCATTTTACAGCCATCCATAAATAAAGGTCACCTTGTGAATAAAGGCCATTCTTTGAACAACTGTTCTTCATTATTTAGAACAAACTGACATCTGAATAAAGGCCATCTACCAATAAAGGCCACATTTTGCCTTCCTGAGAATAACCTTTGTTCAAAGGTTTGACTGTATGTTTTTTTCTTGCAGAATAATGTACCCATTATTTATCTATTTTTAAATATTTGATTTTGTTTCAATCATAATTTCAAAGAAAATGCCCATCTTGACACCAGACAGGTGCATCGAAATCAGATAACTCCAGGCCATGTATCACAAACTTGAAGGAATATTCTATCAGAATCATCAGTCAAAACATAGCGAATTTCATCAAGATGTCAAAAGAGACCATGTACCATAATTTCATCTCGTCAGCAGATTCTTGTAAGTAGCAGATAAATTTTAGATAACCAAAGTACACACATCATATAAATTTCTTCTGGCAACAAAAAAGTAGTTCTTATCAATGCTAATTTTCTTGCGACAGCATACCAGTCCAGATTGAATTTTCAGTGCATTATTATTATGATTCTTCTTTCAATGATGTACTTTGATTATCTTTCAACTTTTTACCCCATTTTTTCTCATTCTGCCAACACCAATCACAAAGTTTGCAAGACTGATGATATCCATGCCTGATAACCTGTCTACAATGTCGGAATACTTGATAAAAAATAATCCCTCAGCTTCCTGGAACTACTTTTTGCATTAAATCAAATTAGTGCCCAATTAGTTAAAAAAAAAGAGCAAGATAGAGCATAGTTTGTTGACTATTACTTTTGATACAAATGAAACTCGAACATCATTTGTCAGTCCATAAATAATGTAAGAAAACAATAAATCTGACTGCATGTTGTCCACCAACAAAGATACAGTTCTCACTAAGCCAAGGTTGTAGTGCTCTTCTTTCATGCAGGAATTATTTCTGGTACAAGTATTAATTAATTGACAAAACAGTATCTCCAATATGACAATGATGAATTTGAAGGGACTATTTCCCCCAGGCAAAGATGTCCAGGATTAAGGATTTCACATTTATAAATAAACTTAGTGTAAAAGTTAATAGGCAAAAATGAAGGCTTCAGTCTTAACCAGAGATGTTAGCAAGTTCAGTGAAATAATTAGGGATCAAGAAACAAATTTGTCAGCAACCCCACATTATCACCGCCAGTTTCTGCCCATGACCAATTTAATATCCCAGCTTACAAGTGAGATAAGCAGTAAAATGGTTCCTCCTACTAACACATGGCACCCATCTCTTCTGACAAATTTTGACAGAATAACTTGGCACAGAAGCACTAGGTATTCCCTAATCAAATAAATGAATATTTACTGGATCACCAATTAGACTGGTACCGAAACTTTGTTTGGGAGAATTAATCCGAAAGAATGGTCATTCAACACCAGTCTAAACAAATGGAGGAATTATTTTCTGCCATTGGTTTAAGAATATGATGTTTCTAAAACACTGATATTAATAAACACTTCGACAAGTTTGCGTTTGAGATAAAATCTTAGCCATAAGCCTTATCAAAACATTTTGACCTGAGCTGAGTCTGAATAACTTCCATGGAAACCAGTTCTTATAAAACACCTGTTGAAACATCTCTGATTCCAATTTTTGAAGTCTCTCATACCATTATCAAAGTAGACTGATGCCAGAAAATGCATAACTAGACCTTCCATAAATGTTGCCAGGAAATTAGTTTTCTAATCAACAGTGTACCATGAAATAATCTTACAGGAATGTGATTCAATTTCCAATAAGAAGCATTACAGTAAGTAAACAACTTGATTTAACATTCAACATCCTACGTCTTATGTACTGGCCACCTTCATCAAACTGAGAAATGCTGTCTCAGCAGATTTGCTCAAGTGGAGTCACGATCAAGAGCAGTCCACAGATGCTGTATTTTTCCATATATGGTAGATGGACCAATACTTGAAGTTTTATTTAAATCAAGCTTCAGTTTGACCTACTTCAAAAGCTAGGCTTTGTTTCAGAGGGATCATTAAATCTAGACCACTCACCTCATTTCCTAGTTTATCTTTAAATCTTGTCCATTCACCTCCATCTTCCCTTTGAAACTCTAATAGAAACCTTTCCGTGTATTCCTGACCCTGAAAAATAGAAATTAATTCAAACTGTCAATAAGTACAAACTAATTCAAACAGAGGTTGAACATCAGACAAGGCACTTGGAGAAGACAAAGCAAGTGAAAGTGTTGAACCTCAGCTAGCAAGATCTTCAATGTGACTGGCAATAGTTCTATATTTTAATACCTACTGGTATGCAGTACTAAAGATCTTCACTACCAGAAACATGGGAAGTGCATTAACCCCAATATTAATTACATTTCATTAGTGCATCTTTAAGAGAGTGTAATTGGACCTCGGTAAGTGAGAGAGTGGACCACTTGAGGATCTAATTTTTCAACCAGCACAACATAATTATACACCAAGCAACCAATATATTACCAATCATATCTCAGTATGTCCTAACATTACAGACAGCTTCCCCACATAAATAAAGCAAGTAAAAATTATGCATGAAGTTTCCTTTGTAATCAGACAACATCACTGAAACACATAAAACGTTATTGCTACCTATTCCCATCGATGTAACTGCTCAGAAGCATGCAATAAAATAACTCCAGCCACCATATTATGACCAACAGCTTGTTGTAGTAAGAATTTAAAGTGTATTGGCATGTTAAATAACAGAAAGTCATAGATTTTGTTGTTTGTGCCAGGAAGGAGGAATGTATACAGTCTTACTTTGCATTTTATGATGGAAAGCACCTAATAAACATTGATCAGCACATCTATGTCTCCAAGATGCTTGACAAAAATTGTTTCAAGCATCTACACACCGAGATGAAAGTAACATCATTATTACAGTTCCTTTATGGTAAGTTTTTTGTTGTTTTTTCAGCTTGGTAGAAGAGTATTATCCCACAATATGAGTGCATTATGCTTGAGGTACAGTATTTGTTATAACTAATGGAATGCTTTTAAATCCTTTGTTTGCCTAGAAGTAGAGACGATTTTGAATTAGAGACAAACTGCAAGTTCGGAGGAAAGTTAATAACAGCAATATCATGTTTGAGAGTTTAATTGAAATAAGGAAGGAATCTGGTAAAAGATGACAAATCCAATTACTGGGCAATAACAACCAATATTATACACACTTTCTCATGACAATACCACAATAGTGTACTAATAATAGCGCAAATTCTTTCCATATTCCCTTTGAGTATGACATAAAGAGAAAGAGAGAGCGCAAGAAAATGAAATATGGCTTTATCTTTTGGTTTTGCAATTTCCTATGAAGCACAATATTACATCTGATGTCTGGAAAATATACAAAATTGATCAATAAGCCTGTGTTCATACAAACATTACATCAAGGTCACTGAACCTACAGAATGTTTTTCAACAAGTATTACAATGCAATTTCAAATTTTGTTCTGCATGAATTCTTCAATGAATTATGGTCAACTTAACAGAAATTCTGTTGTCATACCACCAGAAGCACCAGCAGCAAATTTCAGCATAATTCATACCAATGCTTCTATCACCTAAGGAATGAACAAACATTAACCATTTGCCTCATAAGCATACTTTGGACTCAGATCTTCTAAATTCAAAGCAAATATAAGAAAATCATCATTTTTGCTTTAAAATTAGGTTATTTCTCTCTGATATAGTGTAAAACATCGTCGCAAAAGGAACCATTACTCACTACAAACAATGGTTTCTTTTGCCACAACGTTTTCAAAAATCGTCTGCTTCCGATAGAGAGAAAAGCGGTATTATGAGGCTGAAAAAGCAGCTAAGGTAGATTTATAAGGAATGTCAACCTATTAATAGCTAAGTGTATTTAGACATTACAAGATGGAAGTAGCACTAAGTATTATGCCACCCACTTTGGCCAGACAAAGTATTTTCAATTCTGTGCTAAGCTTCATCTTTTGCATTTATCTTTTTTGATTTTCAAAAGATCTGTTATTTAGCTCAAATAAGAGACAAAACCAGTGCTTTGATAGCGATTACGACACAACCAGTAACAACAAGAGGAGTTATCCACTTCAAACACGTATTTCAATCAGTAATTCAGTCTGAGATGGATCCTTCGGAGAATATTCTAACAATTTTTGAAGGGAGGGGGGGAAAAAAACCGAGGGAGGTAATTAAAGACACTAAGATTAATCAGTCAACAAAGGCTTCAACCAAGCGTTATGATGAAGTGTTCTACGTTTGGCAACCATTCATAGAAGTGTGTGGAAGTCTAGACATTGTTAGAATAGATTAAAACATTTTTATGGAAATGATTTTTATAAGCCTTCAACAAAACGTCTAAAAAATAATGATCATGGATAGAATTCTTAATTGAAGTTGAAGAGAGGCACGCTTCATTGTACGTCCACAACAGGGAA
This sequence comes from Lutraria rhynchaena, assembly GCA_008271625.1. Classification (NCBI taxonomy): domain Eukaryota; kingdom Metazoa; phylum Mollusca; class Bivalvia; order Venerida; family Mactridae; genus Lutraria; species Lutraria rhynchaena. The sequence goes on along the minus strand of VIBL01000001.1, from coordinate 7,820,841 downwards.
CCGACTTCATACATCAAATCACTGGTTATTATTTGACTCAATTTTCATGAGATTCATTAAATTCACAGTCTTTACAGAACTGTGTTTCTCACTTAAATAAAATGTCAACAATTTAAAACATGGCCAGACGTCACATCAGCCAGAATTGTTATTTCAAATTGTTTGTGTGATATTTAACTACTCTTCAGACATATTAGTAAGCCCACAAACAATGGATAAGCATTAATTCTAGAAAAAATTCTATGGGAACTTGGCATCACAGCTGAACCACAATGTTGTCAATGCCACATTTTATAAGAAACTTAAAGTAAGTTTGCAGTGAAGCAAACATATCTTAGAAGTCCAACGAATAATGATATAAAAAGACCCACCTTTCAGAAATGGAGAACTTAAAATGTATTTGTGACTTGACATAGCTTTTTGCAACATTTATCATAATTTTGTGGGATATACACAATGGAAACAACCAGACCATATGAGACAAATGTACCTTAGATATATAAAGATAGCAAAACTCCCTACTAAATCTCATGTGTGACGACCCAATCTGATATGTGGTGATGACCACCAACTATACTAATATTGGAGAACTAAGTCCAGTCAAGGGGGTTTAATTTATGCTGGTGAAAGCGGTGATAGTTGATTTATGACTACAGCAGTGTAGAAAGGTGAACAGTTTAGCATGTGGCAATTCCTTGATATTCACTTTTTACTTTCTATTAAAATCATCGTCACAATAAGGGCATAGCTATAAATTCACCTTGATTCAACCCAGTTAAGGAAACACTAATAAACCTGTGAATATTTTGCATGAGGATTGCAGGCTTCTCGAAACTGCTGTAATACTGTCTGACATTTGGTCAGGCAAAGATAAAATTTCTGTCTGACCAAATAAAAATTTGTCTGATCAAATATATTATAACTAAGTGATAAATGCTGAAAATTGAGCCCGACTGCCAGACATCCGGTCCAGTACTCGCCCAAAAGTTACTGGACCTGCTCGAAACATGTCCAACTGTCTGGCAACTTTTGGGAAGCCTGGGATTGTGACACACTAGTGAAATACCTGATGAGAATGCTTCACCAAAATCCAGAAATTCTGTAAATACCTCTAACATCACTTGTGAAAGCAGTAAATCAAATAAGTGGAAAGGCAAATTGATAACAGGGTAGACAAACTGAAGCGCAAAAATCAATGAAATGGACTGCAAGACCTTACGTTGAGTTACCTTTCAATGCACCAAAACATTCACAACCATTTACCAGGATGTTTCATCCCCTCACCTTTAGGTAACCCCATTAACGAAAGAATGTGAATTTTGGATCAAATTACACGAAAAATCTGCAATAATTTGCCAAAATAAAGATCCAATTCAGGTTTATCTAAGTAAATCAGGTTTACGAAATTATGCAATTACTGAGAAAATGCAGATTTACAAATAGAACAAAAACTACTTGTCTTCATTCACCCTAGGTTATGAGGCATCTTATGATATTATCACCAAATATTCTGTCAGCCCATTATGTTATCTGTATAAACAATGGATACATGCCAAGGTACAACAAGGATATTGTTTTTTTTTTTCTGGTAAGTTCGGAAAAAAAAACAATGGTACTTCCCCGAAGATGGTGTACTGACTATAAAGTTTGTCAATACATTATGAAAGTTATGTACTAAATGTCTCCACCCATCTCCAACAATAAAGTGAATCCACAAACATAACACATGAAAAGCTACTGGCGCTAATGTTCTGTCAGTAAGTACTTCCCTATAAGCTGGAACATTCGAATATTTTCTATGAAGATTAATGGTTCCTGGATATCCTTAATGTCTGGTTACTTTATATGCAACAACCAGTAAACTCCAGCCAGTACGAATCACAATGTAATTCGCAATACACACATTGTGGTCTTGCATTGTTAAAAAGGACAGCCAACATGATGTCATTGTCTTAAATGTGTTGACCTTCAGATTATTTGAGTGCATTATATACATCCACCAGACCCCCCTCCAAATCAACATCAAATGCTTTTTTTCCTATCACTGCATATTGCATTAGCTTGATGCACAGCAAAGCCAGACAAGCATTGCATTTAGTTGTTTGTTTGTTTTATCACATGCAACATCATAGAAAATAAACTTCAGAGAACACTCTGATGTGCTCTATTTAGTTTGTTTACTTAGATTCAGGCTTTCTGTCATTAATTTTAATAGATTTATCACTGAACAGTGCTGATCAAGGTAGAAATGCTCTTGCCACCCAGATTTAAGCAACCAAATACTCACTGAAAGGTTTATTTCAATGCAACTTGATAAGAACTTATCTGAAAGGTTGGTCGGAATACAAGTGATTGAATCAGCTGATTAATAGATCAGTACCGTCTCCCGCAGTCCCTGCTTGCATTTTCATTTTCTGTTTATGGTGTATGCAGTTCCTGAAACATCGTTAACTGCTCTTTGAATGCTGCCCCAGTTGTGGTATGTATTTTCCTGATCACAATTTTAAAGTTTAATCAATTGTCTGGGAAATGTAGCATGATAATACAGCAGACCAATATTTTCTCAATTCTTACATGCGCTAACCACCACACCATAAGCAATTTTATGGCATTTATGGGACATTGCTCCGTAGAAAACTTCCGGAAAATTTTGGACTTATGATTTATAGTTCCTGGCTAAGCAGCCGCCAATTGATATATTTTGCAGACCAACAATTCTTGCACAAAATAAATCATCACTGCTCGCTTCACTTAGCATGCAATGTAGAATCAACACTTTTGCAAACATCGTTCCAATACTTACAACAGACATATGTCTAAAAAATATGCGCAATTATTCATAATATGAGCTTTGACTGATCTTTTTAAACATTTACAACAGGTAAGGCCATAGTCTCATGGTTGTTTATCAATTCCCAGACAGTGTTGAGAATCTAGATACATTTTAAGCATTCATCACAGCTTATACATACGGCCTTGTAACGAGAAACAACCGAGGTGTGATTTTTTACCATTTTCACAACCCTATGAAATGAACAAGTTTCTGTGGCAACACTGCAATGAAAATAGGATTCTTTTTTTTCCCCCAGATAACAAGTTATAAGGCAATCCTCAAGCAAATCTTATCATTCCAATCAAACCCACACCACTACAGCTACAAGCAAATGAGTCACATTATTACACAAGGACAAAAACCAGATAAAAAAAACCTTCCACTACGCAATATAGAGTCCTACATAGGTATTGACTGTTTTCTTGCCATCAAATAAGGCACAATGAACAATTAATAAAATAATATTTGCCCAATTGTTCTCCTGTAAGTCTTAAGAGTAAGGATTGTGGGAACTATGTGAGAAACTGGGTCTGGCATATGATTCATTTATTGATTGTTTCATGAAGAAACCAAGAGTAAACAATGAAAGCCAAGAAGAATTCTGTACCATGAGACAGAGAAAAACTAACAAACCAATGGGTGATGAATTATTTGGTGTCTATTTTGTATCTCAACATCAAGGGGAGAAACAATAAAATATACACAAAGTTTTTGGACTTAGGTAGAAGAATAAAAAGAAGGCTTTTGAAAGAGAAATTTTTGGAATATAATTATGGCAGTTACTTTTACAGGGAAAACATTAGTATACAATTTAGTTGATCTGGAGATTCTAAGTCCACTAACTGAAAGATGATTAAATCAGATCTTTACAGTAAAATGAGTGCTACACATAATTTTAATTAATTACAGAGAAAAAAATATCATTTCTGAAATCATGAAGTTAGAGTTTGGAGATTGAGCTTCTTAAAAGCATTTGATTGGTTGCTTTAGTGTTCAAACTGACCAATGGTGAGGCTTCACTCTAAGACTTGAATATAAAATTAATATAACATAGAATAATGATGAATCTAGTCGTAAATTCAACTAATTATAGAAATGAATGTACAAACATGAACCAATACACAAACAGATCTGTTAAAATGATATTCAACTGATTTGACACCAGTGAGTTTTATAAATACATAACAGAATATTACAATAATTAGGTCGCTAGGTAACCACTAGTTAAATATCAGTCCATGAATCATTAAATGATAACATAAAATATCACAATGACATGAAACAAATGAACAGATAATAAAAACAATATTTTTGTATTATTGTAACAACCTGGCTGGTATTATAAGGCAGTAAAAAATAACTTAAGCCTTTGATCTAGAACTCCTCAGAGAGTCCATTGGGAAAATTGATAACTGTATAGAAACTGTACGTATTTAATTTTCGTGTGACTTTTATAGAAGAAAAACACCACCTGTGGTATTCATGGCTTGACTCAAATTTAGCCAAATAGTTTACACAAGATCTGCATAAATATTTGCATAAACATAGTAATGTGACAAAATTTTAAAAGAAACCACAGTCTATGTATTAAAGATAAAACTTGCACAAATACCACCTGATTTACAGTATACAACAACACAGACAGACAGTTCAGGTTAATTGCCAATTAATATCAGACAACACTATCTATTCTATGTTCAATAAATGAAACAATTATTTTTTTATGATTATGATTACATAACTTCATAACAGACAGGTCAGCTTATTATCACTGAAAAAAACTTGTTATATTGCATGGTATTATATTATTGATATAAATCATTGATTAAATCATTATGTATCATTCACTCAAGTAGCTAAATACAGTACAACACAGTTACAGAGAATGTGGATATACTGAAGAATCAGATACAGTGAAGTATTCATTCCTCTTTAACACACTCTTCAATATACAGTCTAACCTGTGAACAAAAGCCACCTTTTGGAGGCAAAATGTGGCCTTTATTGATAGGTGGCCTGTATTCAGAAGTCAATTTGCTCTAAATAATCCATGATATTTTTTTCAATGAATGGCCTTTATTCACAGAGTGGTCTTTATTTGGAGGTGGCTGCAAACACAGGTTTTATGGATATAATGAAATATGGATAAAATGAAGGAACTATTTGGAAACCCAGGAATTCATTATAACTGTGTTCTACTGAATACTGATATCTAACATGTTGTAATTTACATCATATAAGATAAAAACTTGTCAAAAATCAATTATCTATCTTATTTTTCAACATTTTTAGGATTTAGGGAAATATTTCTGAATAGCAGATAGAATGAAGATAATTAATCAAAGTAATGTTAACAGCGTAATCATTTAAGAATACTTATTTTACTGACTTGAGTAATTTGAAAACTGTCAGAATTACGTATGTGCATTTACTGAGTCTATAATAAGTATCTTTTTTGAGCAAAAAGGAAGAAGTAGGGGATGATAAAAAATTTGGGGTTTCAAGGTAGATTTTGATATAAACAGGTTATTATATACATGACAATGTGCTATACTTTGTAATGAATACAATGTAATGGTAGTGTTAGAAAGAAAGCCTCTAAGTAGAAAGTGCCAAATTGTAGAACGTCACGTTTGCCTCTTGTATCAAAGGGGTGTGTCCAGGCTGAGACCACTCCCAGTTCACCAGTAAGCATGTGGGAAAGTATGAATTAATCTGTCTTTCAATATGGTTAAATAAAGATAATTACAGACATTTCAGGCAACATGTGTACTTGATTAGAATCATAAATAAGAACATAATCATGATCCTATGAAGACATTGATGGACATTTTGATACAATTAGTAAAGAATTTTTTTCAGAAATTCCATAAATCACTCAAACACTTCTGATGTTGGGTTATGATACATTTACAAACTCAATAACCAGCCATCATAGAATTCATGAAATTCACTGGATCCAAGGGGAATGGTACAATCATCATTTTTTATAGTCTATAGACTAGCTTTAAGTAAATGTCTACATCTTAACAAACATGTGGACCATTTGGTCAATGCTGTGCTTTTGTGAACAACTGAAAACTGACCTTCTGAGCTATTTTTTCTTTCTCTGTTTGGTTTCGATAAAATGGACCTTTCCCAATCAACATTTTTTCCCAATTCCTAACCTGAAAATGCCCCAATATTGGCATCACAATGTACATTTTTCCCAATTGGACGGGACCCGGACCCTTTCCCAAAATTGCAAAAATAATCACCGTTCAAAGCATACAACCAGCAGACACAATGTTTTCTTATGGCAAGGGGAAGATATTGGATATCCTGGTATAAATGGATAATTTGTGTTGATGTACATAAGTGTCTGCTCTGATGACAATGCAAAATGCAAACAGAGGTCTCCTCGTTTTTTCACTGGGGTAATTAATGTCGTACCAACAGCCAGGGTTATTTGGCAACTTTTCCAGCTTCAACAGTGGAGGAAAACCCCAAACATACACTTTGGTAGAACCATCAACCACTCGTAAGCTAGCTGGACAACTTCACCTCACATGTGAAATTTTGTCAATTCCAGGAGAGATTTGAATTCTCAGTGGTGAGTGGTTAGTGATTACTAGTCAGAGACCACAACCACTCAACTACCAGGGCTCAGTCCTTCTCTTAGCACACATACTATATACAGTGCAACCTCTCCAGAGTGACCTTCTCCTAAGCAACAATCTCCCTTAAACAAGAGCATGATTTTTTCCCCACTGTACGATTTAATAATTAATTTAACCTCTCTAGAGCAACAATCTTTCAACAATAATATAATTTTGTCAAAGGGTGTTGCTTTGGAGAAGTTGAACTGTACTTACATATCCAAGGTACTACAAACAGTATTGGCAAAGTATTGTCAGCTTTAAAAGCCTACTCATAAAAGACAAAGCATGGATTTGGACTTACAATTCACATGGCAAGCCATATTGCCTCATGGCCAGACTACACACAAAGGTTCTTACGTCAGTAAGCCTCTGAACACTGATATTAAACCACAATAGAAGCAGATTTACACCTTTATCTAAATTCAACTTACAGAAATCATAATAAATCTTTCATAGATAAGGATCAAAACAAAATAAATCTGAGGAAACTTGAAACATCCCTTCTACACTTTCCTAACAACAGATATTTATTTGTTTTAATAACCTCATAAAAAAAACACAACTGAAACACAAAAAGCCTGTCAGGTTCAAGAAAAATCTGATGATGGAGTTTGTTGTGAGCAGAGCAAAGTATGCTCATTAAATTTAAATATAGTTTTATGGAAACAAACAGTGCCGACTGAATTCTTTTAATTTGAAGACATACACAGCCATGAATGAAATAGCAACAAGAAAGAACAACAAGAAAGTGCCGCAAGGAAGAGCAACAAGAAAGAACAATAAGAAATACAAGAAAGAGCAACAAGAAAGAACAACAAGAAATAGCAACAAGAAATACAAGAAAGAGAATAAGAAAGAACAACAAGAAAAAAGCAACAAGAAACAACAAGAAATACACGAAATAGCAACAATAAAGAGCAACAATAAAGAGCAACAAAAAGACAAAGGACCAGTTACCAAGCAATGGTAAGCTCCATGCAGCACCTGTGTAAGAATCAGTGTGACCGTAAATATACTTTAGAAAATTCATTACTGAATTAAGTTTGTGAATAATTCATAGATTACCAAGTCCTCCAGATGATGTTTAACATAATTTATGAAATCTACATCAGCTGTACAGGATTCAAGTTAAAATATACACCAACACACGTCTTGCTGTGAATTAGACAACTTGATACAAAATATGACATCAGATATGACTCTTGCAAAATTCATAAGTTTTCCATGATTACCATGTTAACCGGGTAAGCCTTGCCATATGAAAAAGATCCGAAATAAAATCATTTTAAATTGTTAACATACTGATGTCGACTATGCATAGATTCCTTCAGTTTCGTTTAAACATTAATTTCGTTTCATGTAAATGTATAATTTATCGAAACAAGTGATGATAAGAAACTGTGGCTAATTGGAAACAATTGGATTCTAATGACAAAAGATGAAAGAAATTTGGATATCTCACTTAAAGGCCAACAGTGAGCATGATGTATAATTAAGTATTGTTGCCAGTGAACTTGTAAAAGTGTAATTTGTGAAATGATGTTATTTATGGAAGAGACTTTCCTGTATTTAGAATTAAGTAGAGTTACAGATGTGTAACATCTTGTCTGAGTTTCGACTACATGCATAGATCAAATGGTTTCATTTATTTTCAATAACGGGGCCATCCCTAAAAAAATTACTGTTTGCTGTTATGTGACCCAAGTCAAAGCTAGGTAGTTTTTTGTGAGCTTTATATGCTTGTATAGAAAATGAAAGGATGGAATAAAGGAAGGGGAAAAAAATTGTCGAATTTGATAAAAAAAATGTTTGGGTCAGTCACATACCTGCATATCAACAATTTTTGTAAGGATGGTCTAATGAATAAAATAAATCTAAGATATGAGAAATTCTGTGAACCTCCTTCCCTAAGAACAGCATGAAAACATGTGTCCCAAGCTAATAATGAACTCAACTCATAAAAGTGCACTCAGTTCAAGTGGCTACACGCACATGAAATAATAATTTTTTCATGAGAAACTTTCCTACAGAAATCTGGAAAATCTTTATCTGAGAAAACATTTTTTTTCAGTTTTTGATTGAACAAATCACAGTAAATTATGGCTAATGACTTCTCCCCTATCGATGTACAAGATATAATTGGATAATCTATGATCCCCATAGAGTGATCTAGTACATGAAATTTACACTAATTGAGGCTAGTTTGTATGTACAGATATAAAAGTTGGCAATGCAAAGAATGATTTCTTCCGGTTTCAAGAAATATTGTAATGGTGAACATTTAATAAGATTTCTAAGATTTCCATGAGAAAAAATGAAAACCAAGAAGGAAGAATAACTTATGTTGAATGCTTTATAAATAGTTTGAAATTGAGAGTAAGTCACCACAATATCATTAATATCACACTAATTAAAATAATTGAGTAACAAAGTAACAATTATGTCAAATGAGTTACATACCTGGCCGTTACCAAATCTTCCTTGTATTTCTACCATAGTGATGACAGTCAGACGACCAAGGTCAATCTGTAAGTATTCATACGTATTCTTTGTGATCATAGTTTTTGGACACCATGCTCCACCATTTGTTTCTGTACGGATTCTAAAAATAGATAATAAAAATAAATATGATTCTAAATATAGAACAAAAATTGACACAAGTACAAAAATAGAAATAAAAATTGACATGATTCTAAATATAGAACAAAAATTGACACAAGTACAAAAATAGAAATAAAAATCAACATGATTCTAAATATAGAACAAAAATTGACACAAGTATAAAAAAAGAAAATAAAATTCAGTCATCATGAACTCAGTTATAGAATAGAAACAAGCATTATGCCATAAACAGATGATAAAAATCAACATGATCAAAGAAATAATTAATATAATTAACATTTTAAATAATAAATTGGAACAGATATTATTCTTCATCATCATATACCAGAAGCTGACATGATTCCACAATATACCAGAGAAGCAATGCATTTTGCTGCAGAGCTCAAAATAATAGCACTGATCAATAGAAAACTATATCCAAGTAATTTGTTTCAGAATAGTGCCTGAATAATGCCAATCAAATAGATATTTATAAAGTCTCTGACATTTATCATGAACCATTCATGTGAATTTTTTAAAAACTTCTTGTTGATAATACTGCAAGAAAGTTGGTGTTCTGACGATTGAACAGAAATTCTGAAGAATCGTTAATGCCAAATTTTAACCTAATGAATCAGTACAATTTTGAAGTTACCACACGCATTTCAAGACCATTTCATTGTATCAGGTGACATAATAAAATAAACAAATCCAATAGAATAAAAGATATCTTATTTTCCCCAAGAATTGCTGGCACCAGTACAGATATAAAATTTCAACTTTTACTGTACACTGTAATTAAATTACATGAGACAGATAGAGCTGATGCTGCAGAATCTGGCTTATAATTCAAAATAAATGTCTGAAATAATGTCTGTTACTGATAGGGTAGAACGATATGCCCAGTATGTCCATTTAAAAAAAATGATTGCAATTACACACAACTACCCAAAAAGGGACCTGACAGCCTTTGCAATAGTTCACACATTTGTATCTATAGTCAATGCCAGATAGTCGTGCAGATGAAACCTGGGCCCCCGCTCCACAACATCAAACCTCTACAAACTATAGCATTGTGAAAATGAAATATGTTTTAACTTAAAATTGAACGTAAGTTACAATACATCTCAAAATGGGAGACTGTGTTGTATTTTCCATTTCTTGCATGGTCCTGTGTGTTGGGTGGGTTTTTGGGCCGGGGGATTCATGGGAGGATAGTACTTGGGAGAAGGTGGGATGTTTAGAACATCTTTTTCTAGGAATCCTTTTCTTATCTTTGTTCATAAAAAATGTCAAACAATGTCTAAATAAGAGAAAAATATAATTCTGGCACTAGGAATCTGAAAGTAAATCTTCTGGAATGGAATGGTGACATACCGATAACAGTTCGCAGAAGAGTAAAAGGCTGGAGATAAAACCAAACAACAAATAAAACATAGCTTTATCTACAACCTCAGAAAATTCACTTCAAATTGTTTACAGGGAGATCGCATGTCAGCAGCTACCTCTTGTTTTTATACAAGAATGAATTCATTATCTACAATGAACAAGGCAGTACCAATGTCAACAACCTATGTAAATAGAAGGATGCCTGGGTAATATAGATAATGAAGTGACATATATTACAGCCAACCAACTCTCTGAGATAATTCTTAAGAGAAATGGTCCCTAAAATCAGATAGAAAAGACATTGCCAAATATTGATCTCATGGACTGGAGTTTACGAAAGAAGAAAAAAACGAGAGAAAGAAACGATTTGAATAAGAATAATAGAGATAAAACATTAGTTCTAAAGCTGGTAACAGGATGAAAACTCCTTGTACGTATCTATGTACACTTAGAGAAATGATCTAGCCACAGAAAGCTCTTGAATTTATGATAGACTGGTAGCTCACAGTGCCATACATAACTGAAATAGTGTTCATAAATAGAAAAGGCTCAATACTATGTACATTTCACACATACATAAGGAACTGAACATTAAACAATAACAGACTGGATGAATCTGAATAAGTCAATACCTCCTTGGTATTAACAACATCTTATAATGTAATAGTTATTTAAGAATCATCATACATACGAGGGGGAAATCACATTATACTCTCAATACCAGACAAATACAGTACTTTATATAAGAATAAATTAAGAAGAGACACAGCGAATGCAACAAAACAGAACAGTAGGTATATAGCCTGATGATGACACCACATTGCTCATTACCATGTTACTGACACATGTGGTATCTCAGAAAACACCAAAGCAAAAATTTCCACCACACAACAAATAATGCATTGCCACAAATAAACTATAGTGGCAAAAAACATAAGAAAACATAAGTTAAAATATTACCTCAATGTTTTCAAAAGTTGTCTGCCTCAGATGTGGGGGAAATGTGGTATCATGAGGCAAAAGGTTATATTGAAGAACAGGATCCAGTGTAACCAGACAGCCTTGTCAGGTCAGTCACAATATTATGTAATACCTCTTTTATCTTCCAACAAAAAAACATTAAAACATATCTCAGGCAAATTGACATCAGAAGGAATTACAGAAAAGTTTTAAGTTCTTTTAAGCATTTGTGCTGAATTTATTGATTACAAGTGGTAAATAATACTATAAAAGGAATCCAGAAAAAGAGAAACTTCAGGCAGACGATTTATCTGCTGTATGCATAAATAATGCACCTTAAGTAACCATAGTCACAAGAAACATTCCGAAATTCCATCCTGAAAGTCTGCAGGAAGTATAGCACCTAAAAGTTAAAGACTAAGTGTGACTTGAGGAGGAAGCAGCAAAAATATAACCGTGAGGAACTTAGAGGCACTCCAAATTCCATTCTCTCTACAAGTTCCAAAGCAGAAGATGCAACAGTCTGTCAATTTCAGTCACAACTTACACAGATACCAATAAAATTTTTATTGAAAGAAATAGTCGAATCACTAAGTTAACTAAATGACCTACTTAACTTAATTTATCAATACAGTTTATTTGCTTCTGTTTTTGTAAGGCTACAAACAGAAATAGTTTATGGATTTTTGATCCAAAAAATAGAAAAGGTAATTAGGCCACTTTCATACTTTGGAGGTACTGATCCATCCAAAAATATTTTTGTATTTTGGATTTGCTGCAAGAAAATTTAGGGTTGGCGCCAAAAAATAAGGTTGATTGGGTAAACACAACTTTTTTCTGGCCTAATCATGGCCATTTAAATGAACGTTTTTCTATGAGACATGTATATTACATGGACCATTTTGTCAAAGACACTGAAGTACTATCTACCTTAAAAGCACAATCACAATCGGTCAAATACAAAGATGGCCTGAAGAGAAACATTGTTTTGGAAGCTATAAACAAGAATGAATTATTTCTATATCAAAGACACAAGCCTGCGGGGCTTGCGTAAAATATCTGTCAGATACTTTAGACTAACTCACAAAAAACAATCAGTGTCAAATAGGAAGAAAAATTGTCAAAGACTTCAATAAGACTGACAATTTACTGAATTTTCTGGCATACAACTGAATTTCTTGCAGTCAGCTATTCATTGACATTAAGAGTATATAACATACTGGAATTGATTGGTAGGCAAAATTACAATTAACAAGAAAGCCAAAAAAATTAAAAGTCACAAAATGTACACTAGACTTCATTTTGAAAATTTTACAGGGTAAATTATTATGGCAAGATCACAAACGTGGGGAATCCTTCACAAAAAAAGATTTCTAATTTATCACAGAAATCTGAACATATACACGAACACTGGTGAAGTGTATAGTGAAAACAAAGTAACTAATTATATTTCATATCCCTGGAGCATAAACACTCTCACAGTTTTATGTTAAGATGAGAATTGATTTGTCCAAACTTTCTTCTCATAATCATTAACCAGGTTGATAGCTTATATCAAAATGCCAGTTAAATAAAGGTGCGCCTGGTTGGAGCCTAGTGGTGATTTTGTCTAAACCTGGTCAGTAATGTCTGTCAGCAGTCACAATGTGGAAACCATCAGACAGTATTATATCCCTTGTTACAGGTCATTCATACATTTATCCACTCCATGCTCTCTCATAAAAGAATTATTGGTCGAAATGAAACCATCCGAAAACTATTACACATATAGCTTGTTTTTTTATCAGAGAAATGACACATCTTGGATTGAGCCATTAACAAATTTATTTCTAACAAGAAGACCAGATAAAAAATTTACTTTAACAAATATTCCTGGAATGCACAAGCCAGATCAAAGAAATTTCTGGACTTTTTTAATTTTTGGTATTCAACAACAGTTATCTGGCATTTCTGAAAATATCTTTGGCATGAAACCAAAATACATAACAAATATCATACAAAATCATCAGAAATTGTAAAATGTAATTTTTTGTTTCACATATTTGTGTAACATCAATACTTCTTATCTAAGTAACCCAGGGTTACCATTGTTTCATTGAGATTGTAAGAGTATTACGAAATTATAAATATGATTTGCATTTTGCTTGTCATTATAAAACCTTGGTACACAGCAGTTGGAAACAAATTGTATCCATGGGGGAATGAATTTAATCTACAGCACTCTGTGTACAGAAAAAACGAAATCAAACATGAAGCATGGAAAGTAACAATGTGATAGAACTGATGCTGATCTGGAACTTTGAATATTTCAGCAGAAATACAACAACTAGAATTAGGCTTTTGATGGAACATTCAGCCATGACTTAGGGGTACCAGCAACAAAATGGAATCAAATTATTGGTATGCTAAGGGTTTCCACTAGACATTATATTTTTTCCACCACATGTACGGAGGGAAGGGTACGGAATACAAAAAAGTATGCTTAATTTGATTTTTTTTCGCCACTTGCAGATTTTTTTCGCCATTTGTGAAACAAGCGAATGGCAGAGGAAACCCTGTATGCTCAAATTTAAAAAAATTGAGAATGATCACACCGTACATTACAGTGCAACCTCTCCAGAATGACCCTCTCTTGAGCAATAACCTTCCTTCAACAACAGCATGATTTTTCCACTGAACAACTATTAATTTAACCTCTTTAGAGCAACAATCTCTCAACAACAACATAATTTTGCTTCTCTCAAAGAGTGTTGCTTTGGATAGGTTGCACTGTATTATCAAACAGGCAAGAAAGAGAACAAATTAATGAAACATTTTTTGAGTGACAAAAGACAAGTAGAGTGGTTTGTTCTTGATGAGTGACCGCTAGGGAAATAAATGCAATGTCCAACATGTGGTTAACAACCAGAAACCAGTAGTGGACACAGTGATAGATAAATCCTCCAGGGAAATAAACTGTACCATAAAATATCTTGATTCTGTTCTCATGTCTACAAAACATCTACTGATACATCCAGATTAGCTAACAGCGATTAAAGAGATGAAGTCAGTGACTGATCTTTATGATGCTAAAATTAATGAATTTCTAAATGAGTTGGGTAACAAAAAAGGGGTTATAAGTGATAAGGAAAGCTTTAGGACATTTGGTCTCATTCATTATGAACATTTTCTCATTAAGGGCCATTTCTCTTGGAGATTTCAGAAGTTTCTGAGCAGAAACGTGACATTAAGATCATCGAGACTATAAATAATCTGAGAATAATCAGGAGTTAATTCTAATGAAATGTTCCCATATTTTGATTTAAATCAATTAAAGAGTTGTTTATCAGTCAACAAGCAGCGAGCTCTGTGTACCCAGACAGTGATAAGCCACTTATAGGTGGATGTCCTTGAAGTAATGTGCTTCAGACTGGTTACCATATATTCCCATAAAAACGACCTTCCTATTTAATGCAACAACAACAACAACAACAACAGCAACAGCAACAACAACAAATTTTGACTCAACATTATTGCACTCAAAATCCTTCAATTTGCACCAAATTCTTTTTCAAAAATCATTAAAAAAACAAACTTCACAAATTGAAAATACCTCAGTGCCTGTAATAAGTATCCCCTGAGGGAGTATAAATAGGGACATTTGGTAAAAGGGAGCCTGTGGTTTATATTAATAATTCAGTGGGACACCATGAATGACATTTCATACTTGTGGTCACAGTTTTGTTAGATTTTAGTTCTAGCTTTTACTTTTTTCCAAACATTTTTGGTCTTTCAGGTCTTAAAACCTATTTTACTTCAGCAGTGAAAATTATAATCCGCCAGACTGGTCATCAATTCTTCATCATATATTGACTGGTTCACTCAAACTCCACTTAAAATTTTCAGACAATTTGGCGCCAGCTTTTGCCTACAAGTCAGTTACAAACAGCTTCAGAGGCTGTGTTTGTTGAATACTTTATAGGGTGATAATGTTAGTTTGAGAGAAATGCAAAAATACATGAGGATCAGAAAATGGAAAAAGAACAATATACTTCCTCATTAAGAAAACAACAACTTACCGAACAAATCATAACCATTACGTCCCGTGGGAGAATAACACATTATTTTAATGATCAGCCAGTGATCTGCAATTTGTCTACAAAACTAATCAAGGCTCTTATTTTTCCCTCTTTCTGTTCATGTAGATTATTTGCTTATATTGCTCAAAGATTTTCAGGAAACTGATTCCAAATTTAGAAATCCCTTTGGTCTATCTCAAACAATTTTTCCCATAATTTTTTCATCTTAATTCTTTTTTTTTATTGTCTTGTTAATGTCTAGATACATATAGACAAACTGAGATTACAAAGGAAATCAATTAATTACATACAAAAAATAAATTGAAGTTTTAATTGTAATTCGATTCTGTTACTTCAAATTTGAAGGGCATTGATGCAAGAAGTATGTCCATGTAAGCGTACAGTAATTTGTCACATATTGTTTTAGAACAGATCTTCATGTTCATGCGGAGGTAGGGGTACAGGGAAGGGGAATATGTAAACAATAGAGTAGAACATCATTCCATATAGATTACAAACAACAGAGCAATATGGTGTCAAAAATAGCTCAGAAAAAAATGACATTTTGGCAACGTATGAAAAATGAACCCATAGAAGGTAGAAAATATTCAGACAAGTACCCGAGGCTTATGTTTGGCATTAATATAATTGACATTTCAACTACTTGCAGCAGTCATACACTGGTCTAAAACTGCATCATAACGAGATGAAATATTCATACAAATTACCCAGAATAGCTAAAGAATGAACATAATTCAATTGATTTTCGGGCCAAAGCAACTTAGTCTAAAGTCACCATGTAAATGTTTAAGCCAGGCCTTCTGGGGTTTTCATCTATAATTAAATACAAAAATTGCAAATTGGAAAATTGCATTGTTGTCTAGAATCAGAAAAGGAAGTCGGGAACTTATGTTGACGATATACTTTTCCATATTTTATTCCATTTTCTATAAGAAAGCTGTGGCAGAATTCTTTGACAAATGATTTTAGCTTTTAAAACATTGCATCCATTGCCATGGCAACCGATACATCGTATGTGCTGATCAAGAAGAACAAAGATGAGACTAAAGCAATAAATCTTTATGAAGTATTATATTGATCTACACAGAACAGATCAGATGGCCGGGCTAGATCCTAAATATTGGAAAACTTACATTGATACATCATTTAATTTACATCGAGTCTCATAGGATTCCATCAAACTCATTTATTTTATATTGATCAGAAATCAGGTCCTTACAATTATGGAATTAATCAGAAAGAATAGCAAGCTCCTTGGCAACAAACTGAAGGATTTCGTTGATGAAGCAGCAGACGACATGTTCCATTAATGAACTGTGTCTCTAATAACTAAATGCGAGAAAGGTAATGACTTGAACAAGCTTTTATTTTCATGGATGAAACTAAGGATGTCAATATCAGCACCCAATTGTATAAACATTGGATAACTTTAACCAAATGGTTAATTTAACCCAAGGTTAAATTTGATCATTTTGGTTTACCAACCATTAAAAAAGTCATTTAAACATTTAAAAGGGGCTGCCATTTTGGCACTGGTTACTGTTTATGTTAAGATTTAACCAGCATCTTAGACTTGGGTTAGATTTATTTGAGCTTTAACAAAAACAACATTCGGTTAAATTTAAACAAAACTTTATACAAATGCTAACCAAACATTTAACCAAAATTTTAACCAAAACTCTGATTTAACCGAGTGGTTGAAGTTAACCAATGTTTATACAATTGGGCGCTGGTGTTTAAATAACCAGTCAACCAGTAAATCTTCTGATCAGTTAACTGGTTATCCGAACATAAGACACTGTTAATGGACAGCATTGACAGAGGCCTATCTTACTTATACAATTACATCAGTAAACTTACATGTCTTTATATGGGTTAATGTCGAAACTTTTGAAAAACTGGAAAATGTTTTTTTTTCAGATTTTTTTGTAATATTCTTGAAAGCCAGTGCAAGATTATTTTTGTGCCAAAAGGTATAAAAATGTGAGACGGTGAATGTACCAATCCTCCAGCCCCAAAAAATGTCTAGGGTCAAGGGGAAAAATTAAAGTAGGTCGGGAACCAGAAATATTCAAATTTTTTTACACCTAAGTAGACCATCTCTGGCAAGGCTGTGTGTCCATAAGCTTCATATGACATGACAGTTTGCTTTTGTCGAGTCAAGGAACAGGTAGGTGAATATCTTGAGTAAACTATAACACATACCTGGCATTGTTCGGTCCCACTTCATCATCGTTGAAAGATGAGCTGGCTGTGATTGCTGAATCCAGAATTTCTCCTGACTGCATTCCAAGGGAATTCCGACATTGCGCTAAAATAGAAAAAAAGGCAAAATACATGTAATAGAATTGATTACTTCATTACAAAAGTATACTGGTATAAATATATTAATGATCTAAGATTGCTAATATAATATTGTCTTCCCCACACACATATAATAAAGACATAACTTACTCCATGAAGCACCACGAACGAACGAACGAACGAACGAACGAACGACCGAACGACCGACCGACCGACCGACCGATTGACTAACAACCTTGCACACATATATATACAGTACAAGAAAGGGTAAGGACATAAAAATGCATTTCATTATGAACATATGGAATCCATGTGTACATAAAATATACTTTTTTCTCTTGTGTTAATTAGCGATTCTGACACTAGGCTACAATATAAACACAGAAAATATTTGATTTCACATCATTTGTAAGAAGAAAGTGTGATAAATAACAACTTTGACGATATTTTGAATGAAGTCCTCAAAAAAGCATGAAATACTGCAAGTATCAGTGTATTTTAATTATAACTTAACACAATAAACGAATTACAAAGGCCATTACTCACACATTTTGATGTAAAAAATTAATACGATACTGTGTAGTCACTCAAAGTTTTATTGCTTTGTGAAGAAAATAACTCAAAACAGGCGTATGAACTTACACTAGTACTTGATAGTTATCACTCGTCTAGTGTCATTCCGTATAATTGTTTTTTATAATTGAGGGAAATTTTAAACCCTCAGAACATACATGCTCATCTTATACTCAGAGCATAACAATGAGCAAGTTCCAGTCCATGAATAAAACATACCGCAGTACCAGCAACTGGCCCAAACTTTGGAATATGATAAATTGCTTTACATTTGAATATTTCCTGCATTGGTTCTTTGTGTGCATTATTGTGATACAAAAGGTTTACAACTAAATCCTTGGTAATGCCTCAGAAATAAAAGTAACTCTCAGGCAAATTGACATATTCTCTGATGACAAGTGTCAACATAAGAGTGTTTTCCCAGGACACAAAGTAACCACATGAACATTTCATATTGCATTGTACTGCATGTATCAAATCATCATACAACTATTCAATTACTAAGTTCACAGTTCAAATGCACACTCAAAAGATAAAACAACACAATGACTGATATACATAAAAAATGATCCACAGTACTTATCCATCAACAGCCCTTAGCAGCCACTAACAAATTAATTCACAAAAAAAGCTTATTTTTGTTACTCTTCGGCGCAAAGTCTATTTGAATCCTTGACCATTAAACTATCAGAAAAAAACTACATCCGTCAAATTAACTTCAATTTCAAAAGCTCATTGACATTTTATAAGAGTAAACAAAAGTGGGACCGGGAACTCATTATGTCATGCTTAAAAAAGAACTCGGTAAATTAGTGACACTCATATATGTAAAACAAACAGAGCAATTAAGCAATGAACCAAGTATCATAGAAAACACAATCAAATGACAAATGAGAAGTCATCATATAGTTGCAGATCACAGTACAAACTGCGCAATTAAAGTAATATCCTACTTTAGTTCAAGCTCATTTGTTGACACTTCACTCCGCTCCAAGTCTAATAAATGCCAACAAAACCTGTCATACCCATCAATTACTGCTAAAACTAGACTGGTATCCTTTGAAAAGGTTTGGTACCCAGCATTTCAATGATTACCTGCCCAATGTGATGAGGATTGATAAATTAATCATAAATTAACTTCAAAGAACCTATAATTTTCCTGCCAGCGCATTTACCACTAATAAAATTGAATCAGAAAAAAAGTATAAATATTTAATTGAATGATCTGTGCATATTCCAAACATTGGATAGGTTACTTAAATAATGAACTGGATTTCACAAAGCTGCAAATGGTCATATATAATCCTACAGACTCTTAGGTCGATCAATAGTTTACCCAGCTTGGAGTTACTTGCCATATTTGTCTCTGGTCAGAAGGCCATGTGTCAGATATTTAATCAAATAAATGTTCTTAATTTGACCAAATTTGGAAATAAAACCTATACCATTAAGACTTGACCTGTATAATATGATAATACAGAATTCTCGTACAAATTAACACAACTCTCAGGAGAACCTAATTTAACTTAAAGAAACTCAAAGGAGTTAATTTGACAGCAAAGAGATTGGTGCAAGCACAATTGGAACAGTTTCGCAAAATGTGAATCAACAACCGTAATTTCCTCATCATGTAGGCAGCTTAGAAAAATATTTATGGGGAAAAGGTGTGATTTTTTCTAGATCTCCAAAACCAATTATAATGAAAAAAAAAACAAAGACAACAAAATTTTGAACCAATTCGACTTCAACCTTTTATTTTTCACAACATACGATAATAATTCTTTCAGACAAAATCCTTCGAAAACCTGAGGAACAGGAAATATTGAACAAAAAATCAATACATGGCATAGGGAAGTAATCTAAGATAATGAGCAAGGAGTTAATAATGGCAGAATATTAGTATAATGTACAGGAATGTTAACTCAGTGAACCCTGATGCTATTTCATTCCTAACAACAGTCCTATTATAGACATTATAATCCTAGCGAATATTCATTGAGACGATTGTATAGCGTAATTTTCGATCATGCCGACTTAAACCTAACTTCTACAAGCAGTAATACATCAAACCTTTTTCGTTCGATATTGCATGCCTGATACGTTTCTGTTTAGCATTTTGTGGCCTCATGCCCATAATGTCGTCCCGTACGACCAAATATGGACTTATACATAGAAACAGTGTCGCTACATCTATCAGATTTTGGAATGTTGTACTTGATATGATATGGTAAATACGGACCCCGGGGAGAACTTCTCCCTAGAAATACAGACAGTTAAATAAATGTCATTGTCTTACGTAATATTCTCTCAGTCGTTTAAATGGGCATGTCTGATTATATGACATAATCACGTCAATTTCCCATTGTTACATGGCAAATTGTGCCAGCCTTATCCTCGTTCTAGGTACAAGGGTAGTAAATAATGACATTTGTTTGACAAAATTGTGGCATTTTAGTTTTCTTGAAACATAACCCAGACAGGTTATATATTTGAACAGTCCGAATTGAAAAGATTCTATTTCATACATGAGTGGAGTATTTACAAAAGTCCAGCAATGTTAGAATGCAAAATAATGGTTACATTCAAGGTACAACACATTAAATAATTTAGCAGTACCAGGTCTTTATTGTTGGCAAATGTTCAAAACGCATTTGTATTCTTGGAATATAGCTGGAAAAATTATAGATAAATTGAATTTCAGATTGATTATCAAAGGAAACACAGTAAATCATGCAAATAATTTTCTGAGTTAAAACCAAATCACAGCATTTTCACACGTTGCCAAGAAATGTATATTATCTTGGTTGCATCTCTATGTATCACTTGAGAACACTCATTACATCTATTCGTTGGATTAAAACATCTTAAGTAAAAGTGAACAGTAGACAAAATTTATTTCAGCAACAAAATCTTCAAAAGCTTTCTGTATAACATGAATCTTTGATCCACATAAATTGAAGTCCTGCCTATATCAGGAGACAATGACAAATAGACTGTGTCCCTGAATAACTGCCAAATAATGCACACAGAAGTAGTAACAAATGAGACACAGTCAAAATGTCACAAAACAATGGACTTAAGAGCTGGTTTTTCAAACCTCATGGGGAATATAAAGCTCTTCTAAGCAAAACATTTGCCAAACAAAAGGCAAAGAGCCAATTAGCTCCCGTAAAAGCTTCTAATGATTCAATTAACTAAAGTTCGCTGAGCTAGAAAAAAAGCGCTCATTGTTAAATATTTATTGTTTGTGTGAACCTTAAAGGATTTGCATTCATTCTGCACAGAATCAAGATTGCGTAAAAACTAAGGTTTCCACTGACAAACAATTCAGAAGACAATAAATGTGCACATGCTGAACAAAAAATAAACAGACAGAATGGAAGTTTTAACTGAGAAAATAACATATTACCAACAAAACATCGATGTCAAATCATCAGGTTTATAACTAATCATCAAAATGTATTCAGGTAGCTTTAACCCTGTGCCTCATAATAGTTACCGCATTTTCCCCACATCTGAAGTAGACTGCTTTTGAAAACATTGTGGCAAAAAAAGCCATTGCTTTTAATGAGTAATGGCTTCTTTTGCCACAATGTTTTCCACTCTGTCAGAGAGGAATAACCCAATTTTCTTTAATTGATGGTTTGTATATTAGCTTTTAATTTGGAAGAGTACAAAATATGCTCATGAGGCAAAGCTTTAAATGATTGAAAACAAGATGTTTGTATATTAAATGCTCAACAAACATGGTTTAGTTTTTATTTATTTTGAAACAAAGTGTGTATAATGTGTCAAAGCTACCGATGTGATGTGGACAGGAAAACTGGAGACCTGATTCTGCCAACCAATAAAACTTCACAATTAATTAACATCTAATTAATCCAAAGACATGAACTGCCTGGACAAAGAAATCTTGATTTATATCAAAATACGGCAGATGTAACAAGTGAACGAACACAAGAAAGAAATGTCCTTCTACATCAGTCTTCATGGATGACATCGGTGTCATGTTTCACACGACAGATGACTACCTGTATCCAAACTGACCACTCAGAACAAAGAACCAAGGACACATACTGGACATACTGACCATTAGGATCATGTGGTACACTAGACTGGAAGACTATCACAGTCGTCCGTAACCTATAAAAACATCCGCATAAAAATAGTGTGTTTTGTCACATTGAGATGCAAACTGATAAATTTGATACATACAAATAACTTCACTGTGAAGATATAAATACTTGTGAGAAGTAAACCAAACTATGTGAAAACCATAAAAGAATGTAAAGTCAACTGAATGAAAGAGGTAATTCTCATAAGCAAAAAGAACATGAAAATTTGGTCCGATACCAGTCACATTGTACAATGGTATCTGTTTTAAGTTGAAAAGCAAAGTACAATTTGACTAAAATAAATTGCTAAAGCACTAAATCACTGCTTCACTGCAACACAGTAAAAATATTGAAATTATCCATTCTTATCAGCAATTTGACTATCAGTGCTACAATATTGTATTTTGTTCACCCGATATGAAGACTTACAACAATGTTGCATAGGAAGAATTAATATGACATCTCAGAGGCAATCATTAAAACATGGAGTGGAAGCGACAATGTATGCTCAGCAAGATTTGCGACCATATAAAGGGTTTTTGAGCTCAGTTAGGACAAATTTTTCAGCTGAACAGGACATCGTATAATCATTATGACAATCATTAAAGATTTGACCACGGCATTCAATTTTCCCCGCTGATTGAAAGTGAAATCAGTATTATAGTGTGAAATACCGACTTCAATGACATATTATGACCACGGGGTGAGAAAAATTATGCTCTAGAATATGTAATCTAGCTTGCAATCATTGTCCAGGGTGACATCAATGTGCGCCCTAAGGCACTGTACAGTTATGGATACAAAAAGGTTTTGATAATGAGCTTTGATTTATGGTAACTTGAAACAACTGCGGTGTTTAAAGTCAGACCAAATGTGTTTACAAAGAAAACCAATTAAGAAGATCAATTAAGTCAGAAGTTTCTCGCCGCGTTATACAATAGCTGTAAATGTAAATGTTATATCTAATCACATTGTCATTGATGCAATGATATATGGCATCATCAAATATTAACATAATTTAAGCAAAAATACAACAGTATATTTCATCACAGTGTTAAATGCTTCATTATTATATACATAACCTTAAGATGATTATACAATAAGTATAAGAATATAACCTGGATCAGAAACAAATACAATTGTTTAAAATCAATCCATCCAATGTCTCCACTGGCAAAATATTTTTAATTAAGCTACTTTTATTCACCATTCTGTAACTTGAACATCATACAACATCGGGGGGGGGGGGGTGAGGGGGGGGGTGTGCTGACAAAGAGATATAACAAAGTCAGTAATTAAAACACAGGAGTGTCACTGGAGTATCATCCCAATGAATGAAGTCTGACTTACTGGTTCAATCGTGTTTATGACAAATGATTCACAGAGAAGCAATTTTTTTCCCTAACAATACTTATACATTCAAGAATGAATTACGGCCACCATGGAAACAGATAATGACTCTGAACTTCCTGCAATTCTGTCATGAACCAGGAGCTAGTCCCAGAGAATATGACATTGTCATTGATTATAGCAGATGAAAAAAAAATGTCATCAATTAAATGTAACGCATACAATTTTGATTGATTATGGATATTCTGATACTGAAGTATTAATTGTAATCTGCAATCTGATTGGTCAATATCATCAAATAACTATTATATAAACCAATCACCTGTCAGGTCATATGGTACAGTCATTTAATGATCATAAACACATTTTTATTACCAAAACAAACTAAAAGGGGGGATTTTAATTGCTAATATTTTATTTGGTTGTACTTAATGTTCACACATACCACATGACAGCAGCTTTCAAAACATGGAACCAATTTAGATTTTAGACATCAATAAAACATTAGGCAGGACTCAGATCGCCATGGTAGCCATCAGGATATTTGAGACGCTTATACCAATAATGCTCAAATTCAATCAAATGCTTAGCTTGAGGGATAATTCTATGTTTCTAGTAAGAACATTATTATACATAATTTATTGTTAACATGTAAAAGTCTGAAGATTGATAGACAAACTGTATTTCAATTCCAAGCATTTTAACATAATAAAGCCATTTAGCTTGTTTCAAATGTAAGTCGAAAATCAGTCAACATAAAGCTCCCAGATCAGCATTTTTCATGCAAATAGCAAACTTTCTACCCATTAATAACTGCAAATTGTTTATAAATCACATCAAACATCACTTTCGGTTGAATTTCTCTCAAAGTACAGTAAAAGTTGACATATTCCGCACAATAACTTCTGGTTAGATCAGAGTTACTGCGTCAGGTTGCATTTAAATTACTGCTTACAGCAAACATTAAACATAAGCAATCTTTATGAGATTTCAGTGGAAGAAATGCTTCTTTCCCAATACATTCCCCACCAAAAAATTTTTAATTAAACCTGAATATGTTCGATCAAGATGTTAACCATTTACTTCATAATGCCTTTCCTGCATCTGAAGCAGACGACTTCTGAAAACATTGTGGCAAAAGAAGCCATTGCTTGTACCGAATAATGGCTTCTTTTGCCAAAATGTTTTCCACACAGAGAGAAATAACAGAATTTTCTTAAATAAATGGACGTTTTGTATATTAGCTCTGAATTTGGAAGAGTCCAAAATATATATAAGAGGCAAAGGGTTAAGGCTTACTTCATCAGCCAGAAGCAAGTAGCTAGAAATTAATTGGGACTTCAGTCAGCATTTGGACCTTTCTATACATAAAATCATGACCGATTATTAAGACCGCACATTACCGGTTAAATGAGTGTGTAACCTTTCACCGTATTTTCATATTTCATCACCTCCATTGATCAGACCTCCACCGATATATATATTTACAAAACAATACCCTTAGCAAGATCTGAGTTCAACCATTACTAAGTGTTCGAACGATAGCGACAGAATTTCTCTTTACTTTTTAAAAACGTGAAACCAACCAGAAAATGTAGAGACAATTACATATAAACAAACTTTCACTCTTCTAACTTGTAACACACAATAATTATCATGAATTGGATCTGAAAAAGGGGGTATAGAGTAACAGCAAGAAGTATTTAAGATGTTTGAAGTTATACTAAGTTTTTATATATTCACTCAAATCAGAGCCAGACAGTCTAATGAAGGCGTTCAACTAAACTAGCGTAGACTGTGTATGTATGCTATTAGAATAAAATAAATGAATTTAACAAAAGGTTTTGCACACTAACAGTGTTAAGCACTAAATATTAATCTGAAATCCTTTCAGCATTAAAAGAGGAAAAGGTCAGGGATTACCTCAAAGCATTTAATTTCATAAAAAATCCAATTAATTTTATCTTAATTACTTTCTATTTCAGACATTTATTAAATCATTAAGTGTAAGATTAACAAATTTACTCAATAGATGTTATGTTAAGGATTTTGTCTAAAAAACATCAAAGAGATTAAAAATTTGCATATTAGCAATAGAAAGAATCAAACAAAAGAATTAATACAGTAATCCTAAGCCAATAAATTTCCAATTATGTAAGCACTTCAGTACAATACTTGATGTTAGTTATGACATAGGTAACAATAGGTACAAGCATTAATCATATCATATAAGCGTTAAATTTTTTTTTATAATGCATTAAGTACTAGCAAATCTTTCTAACTTTGTACTGACGGCAAAAATATCGAGAACAAACAAGTCAGTGAGCTTTTTTTTTCAATGAATGAAATACTAATTACCAATAGTTCCACATACCAATACTTCTTTATTTGAAAGACATGGAAATTTTGTCCAAAATTATGGATTTGGTACGTTTACAAAATGTCCAGGTTCTAAATTTTCCAAATACTTCAAAATATACGAAGGAAGTTCTAAAAAACAATGTACCTAAATCATGGCATTTTATCACACAAAGAGTGTCAAAGACATAATTGCTTCTTATTTTCTACATCAGATCAATCATATCTTTGTTTTTATACATTACTGAAGTGCCAGCAACAGAACCTATATTAATATCCTTAACAAGATTACATAATTTAAAGCTATTAAAATCGCTTAAGGGTTCTATAATCTCCTCTGTCATACCAACATTATCATTTAAAGTTCCTTTTATTGATAATTGAACAACCTTTGTTCAAACAGAGAATGTTGCTTAAGGCCAGACCTTAATATAATATATAATAGTTGAGATAAAACAGAGCACTTAAATATATAGCACTATCTTAACTGCTGAGTGCCAAACCTTACATCTTTAAGTACCATGCAGCTTTCATTTCAGCCAAGATGGGAAACTTAAGGCTTTAACCCTTTGCCTAAAAATATCGCATTTACCCCGGCATCTGAAGCAGACCGCTTTTGAAAACATTGAGGCAAAAGAAGCCATTGCTTGTAATGAGTAAAGGCTTCTTTTGCTAAAATGTTTTCCACTCTGTCAGAGAGAAAAATCCCATTTTTTCTTAAATGAATTGATGTTCTGTTTATTTGCTTTGACTTTGGAAGGAAGTGCAAAATAAACTTATGAGGCAAAGGATTAAAAGAAACATCTTCACAAAGGGTTCCACCATAAAAGGTCAATAGGACATCCCAGTATGACATTTCAAACAAGTAACAACACAATTAACTATAATTGATAACATTTATTGTAAAAGCTTCAATCACAACTCCTGTGTCAGATCTTTGTTTATTGGTAACATTATCTGAAGTATGGCCAAACATTCACCACCTCACAGACTGGACAATAATGCCCAGTAGCACTTCTAACCTAGTCAGTTATCTTTAACTGCGATAAGCTATCCACTTCAGTGGTCAGACATATTTCATTCACTGAATATCATTCCAGATAACATATGTCTAGTTTGTAAACATTTCATGATAAGCCTTCTTTTAAATAGACCCTCCATCTTGAAAAACACTCATGGTGAAAGTTTGATCAAGATTAGGCAAACAGCGAATCAAACATTTAGCTGACAGTCTGATGTCACTAAGTGAGTGTACAAGTTGTGATGGCTTCTAGGCAATATACTTCAATCAGCAAATTGTCAAATATCAACCCACACACGGTAAGTACATTGATGCTGATAAGTGCAGTCATATTGTCCATGTTCAGTTAATTGAAGACCTTTGACTGACATCATTTAAAGCATCCAAACAGGAAGACTTACAAGCACTTCCCACAATGCCATTCTGCCATGCACAAAGACAGATATCTAATAAAACAAACGTACCATGAGCAATAACAGTAAGATATTGAGTACATTACAATATTCAATTATGTCTCTCTATTCAGTATGTTAAAGATGTCTTTAAATACCATCCTGTGGTGCATTGCAACAGGAAGTCTCATAGAAATTACCCATAATGCACAGTGAAAGAATTTTCTGACTGGCATCCCACAATGCACCCAAGCAGGAAGTCTCATAGAATTATATAGAAAAATTGCAACTACAAAGCATTTTTTTACAAGACAAAATGTATAGGAACAATCTAACAGTCACCATGATCTAGCTGGCAGGTCAACAAGAAGAGGTTAATTAACTAAATATACGCCCAGCATATAAAAGGAAGGAAGTTAATTATTGAACATGTTTCCATTCCAATCAGATTCCACAGGTGTGCAAAAGCAGCCTCTAATTACCTCAATTATGCAAGAAATTACAAAACTGTAACACTACCAGACCTTGTATACAATCTACTTGCTATCATTACAGCCATACGACAGCTAATAGTTTGTTTATTAGCGGTAAAGCCAAATGTAATGACAATGAATGCTTACATTTGGACTAACAACCACAGGTTTTGTTTATGTTTGGACAAATCAGGGAGCCATGAGGACACACAAATGTCTCAATCTCTCAACTTATGTTCTGACACTATCACTCACTTTCACCTCTATAATACAAGGTAAATGAAATCGGAAGTAGATATATAAGTAAGCTTTTAAAATCTCTCAATAGATTTCAAATTTATGGGGTTTTAAAGACTATGCTTCAAAATAAGTGTAAAGTAGGATTTAGAACTGAGCTCTTGAACCTGAAGATACTGAGGTACAGGAGGTGATAAGGCATATTTGACAAGTGTCAACTGATGTGGATAAAAACATGAATTATTGGTGTATCATAGACTCAAACATTACCAAACATTTATAAAAATAACAAGTTTGAACAAGACTGCTTACCAGTACTTTCACATTCTTGTTTTTGACTCATACAACATTACAGTAATAATTCTTCAATTAGAAATCCTTGGTTAAAACGGATCACCAAAACATGAACACTTTATCTCAATTAACACCAGTCTGACAGTCATAAAAGGGTTTCTAAATAAAGATAGGGGTATGGTAAACAAATGAAGCTTAAAATTGTCATCAATAGTTTATAACACACTGGATGAAGTGTCTGGCTGCTGACAAGAATAACCAGTCTACATAATTAAGTATGTAAGATTCCAGTAATTATCAGCAATATAATGCACACTCATGTGAAGGGGATTCTTAGCAAACAAATCATGTTCAGAAGCTTCTTGTAAGCTTGTACTTTATGTACAAAGTAGCAAGAGTCATCTAACTTTGTTGCTCTGAATGGATGACATTATTCTAAATTCTTCAGGGGGACTGATTGGAGGATTGGAAGAAGGGTGAAAAACACTGAACCCTTCAAACAAAAACATGATTATTGAGCAGATCTGGACTGGATCACACTCATGATTTTTTTATAGACTGGATCACACTCATGATTTTTTTATAGACTGGATCACACTCATGATTTTTTTATAGACTGGATCACACTCATGATTTTTTTATAGACTAGATCACACTCCTGATTTTTTTATAGACTGGATCACACTCATGATTTCTTTATAGACTGGATCACACTCATGATTTTTTTATAGACTGGATCACATTCATGATTTTTATTATAGACTGGATCACACTCATGACTTTTTATTATAGACTGGATCACACTCATGACTTTTTATTGACTGGATCACATCCATGATTCTTTTTTAATTTTTAGACTGGATCACATTCATGATTTTTGCACGGATATCTAGACTGGATCAGAAGAATTTTGTTAAAACAATGTAGTAAGTTTGAGACGAAGAAATCCTTAAATTTAGGAGGAAAATCACACTAATGATTTTTATAATGATCAGTAATAATTAGTAAACAACCCACTGACATGTAGCCATTGTATGACAATTCAAAATAAGGGAAAAAATTCAAACAATCTGTTGTCAAGAAATAAATGAGTGAATAAATTCATATGAAAATAAAATGTCTGAAAGTGAATAATACAATGAATTATTTTCAGGATCTAATTGAGAATAGACTTTGTGGAACCTAGTCTGTATTTGAACGATGATAATGGAACAATTATTATCAAATAGTATGGCTTTTCATGTCTTGATATCAGTCGTCGCAATCAGTGACAATAAAGAATTTTAATAGCAGTACTTGAAATAGTGAAATGAAGCAATTTAGCTGATAACTTTTCATATCCGTCCAATTCTATAGTAATTTCATTTCTCGTAACTACCATATAAACTCAGCCAAATGTCAAAGGCACGAGTCAACAGGAAAACAATGGCATTAAATTTGATTTGTCTGCAAACATTTTATTTATTTCTGTTTACCTGATGAATTTTCTGAATAATGGACACTGATAATATGACGCCCCGCCTTCTCTGTAAACCACGCCACCATAAAAATGGCAATCATGAAATAAATACCCCCCCCCCTCCTGATGAAGTAAATATCACAATGTTGTCATTCTTACAGATCACGACCTTTAAAGAATCATTTCTTGCATTCAGTTGTTCATTCAATTTGGTAAAATCTCAGAATTGAAAAAAGTACTTAGGCCTAATTGTTTTGTATTACCAAAAGTGTGTGACAATGCTAAGAATTTAATGAATCCATCCATACAATAAAATTTCCCATTAACCTGTCACAATCAATTACAATTTTAATATCATACCAAGGAAATTCATTTTTACAGCTATCTTTTTTCTCCACACATCTGAGGCAATAAATTCTCGCGTAGTTGATAGGATAAACACAGGCAGAATTCGTACCAGAAAAATATTAAGGCAACAAAAATGCATTCAGAACATTATATCTAGTGATAGTAACACAAAAACTGAACTAAGTCATATTTTACACATGACCAATGTAATTAATCATTCTAGGGGAGGGAGGTTTAATGTATGAACCAGATATCTGGTTACCATAGATGCATATTTAATGACTTATTAATCTACAAAAAAAGATCCCTATTATATCAACAAAGAGAGGGTAAGCTAGCTTATACTTATATGACAAGTGGAGTTAAAACATCACAATAGAATAAATGATGACCTGAGATAAAGTTGAGGAAAATATTTTTACATATACAGCCCTCATCCCTAGGTTATTGAGGCTGTCAAATTGACTGAAAAACTTGGTTGTAGTGATGACAGAATATTAAGCTTCTAACAGACAGAGATTTGTTGAAATAACTTCATGGAACGTCCATTAATTACGTCAAACATCAGACTATCTGTCAGACTGTATCATACCATTTTACATACCAGTCCGCTGTATCAGACGTACCAGTCTGTCGATAGATAATCTGAATACAGATAGGATAAAAAGATAGCGGGTTCCATTAAAATCCTTTTTAAAATAAATCAGGTCTTAATTTAAACATTCTATCACCCACACATTCCTAGGATAAAGCCTCTAATTTATTTTGTACAGTACATGACAACATAAATCAAGCTTTACCATTTAAATCGCATACAAAGATCAAAATTAACAACTCACAGTCAAGTGAAGTGAATTTCATACAAAGAACAAAAACATTGACTTTTTTTTAGAATAAAATCTACTTTATGACACACGCAGGCCTTAAGTAATTGTCACAAAATGTCTCAATGCAATGCTTCCCTAGGATAACAGACAGCAATTAACAAGCTGTGTTTTATTTGCGCAAATTGACCGAAACAATCTAAAATTGCAATAACCCATTTAGAACAGGTCCCTTTTACATTAAAGTATCAAATTACACGAAACATTTAAGCTGAAATTGAGCATTAAAGACTGATGTTTCAGCAAAAAGAAGGAAGAAAATCAATTTACAGTTACAGCTCAATAAAATGTGAAAATGCATTTATGATTGTTTCTATTGTTTAAAATATGGGAACACATGTTCATCCTGAAACTAAAATCCATTGTACACAGTTTCATGTTGTTTGAAAAGCAGTGGTAACAGACTCATGATCGTATTTGCTCATCATTTGTCAAAGCACTAACGTATCAATAAGATTAATTATCTTTGTTATTTCACAATATTTGAGAAAAAAATAAATTCCCTATCATAATTGGCACCCATAAATATGCTGTAAGCATTGCCATTATGAAAGTAGAACTTTGTTCTTCAACTCGGTTAAAATTTTGTACAAAGATAATAATATCATAAAAGATCAAGTACATCTTGACTGAGGTCAGGATGACATTCAGTCATGAATATTCAGGAGTCTTGAGCATATCAGAAAGAGCTATTAATAACAAAATGCCAATACTGATAGAAGTGGGAATAATTCATCCACTTGGTAAATACCATAGGTCATTAACGATGTTCCGAACTTCATGTAACAAACCATGATGTTTACCTATCTTAAAACAAGATGACATACAGTATGGACAGACTGGATAAATTGCCAATGAAAACAAAACTCCATCCAAGTAGATGATGGTAAAAGCGTAAGTAATTTCTAGAAAATAAATTCAACAAACTCCAAGAGGCGTTCCATACGAACTAATTCAGTAAATTTACAGAGTGGATATGTAACGCCAATCAACACAATTTTCCAAAATTAAACACTGTCTTAAATATAATTGGCAAGTGATGCAAACCAGTGGGGGTAATTAGCCTCCTTTGGATTGATTATTGGTATTCTGGGATTCCTATGGCAGACTGTGTATCAAATATTCAGAAATTGATTCTGGAACCAATCCATGTTTATTTTGAAAGAATCAGCTGATGATATTGCTGAAATATATCAAATAGGTAGAATTCCTGGATAAGAGACTTATACCTGTAAGTTATTGATAAATCATATAAATCTTGTAGTAGTACAATTCATAAATCTTTAAGCTGTTTTCCATAACTTGTGAAACTTGCATATTGAATAAATAGAATAATTTGATGATATGTACCAAATCAACTCATAATACTTAGGCTAAGAAAAAAAGTCATCTTCACCGTTACTTGACAAAAGAAAATATGGTAGGTAGGTCACAAAACTCCTTTCTGAACATACCAGCAACAAATGTACAGTTTTCTGCAGAGTTTAATAATTTTATTCTGATCTTTCAAAGTAACCGAAAAAATGAATCCGATTTGAACATACGTTACAAGAAAAAATCAATATAAAATTAAGGCATTTACATTTATCTGATAGATTACAATTTATTTACGTCAGTGAATAACATACATTAATCAGACATAAGAAAGAAATAATTTAAACCCCCAAAACATCAATAAGTTCAGAGCTTTAAGCTACATTATCCCAACATTAATTCAAACCATCTATCATTATAAGTATGTAGTACTCATTGCAAAATAACTGCATATCTAGTATACGATTAACCGCCACTTCGGAGCCAATGGTGACTGAATTAATGTTTAGTGTTTCCACAATGGGACTCAATTACAAAATAGTAGGTAAATGATAGCTCTATGTTCATTATTTGATAGTTTTCTCAATAACCACAGACAGGGGCAACACACCGAATATAAAATATACAGAAAATATGGCTATCAAATATACAGATGTACTGAAATATGCTGCTGAAAATGACCTCTTGTTTTAATCGTTTAAACAGTTTTAAAAGTCTGAATTTAAAAGGTTTGGAATGCAAAACATAACACTTAAATATCATGACTTGGTGCTTTATTGACGGAAGTGCATTAAAGCAAATGTTCGACATTTCAATAAAAATGTAACATATTCAAGGCCACCGAAATTGTTGAATCACCATGGTAACAGATTGTTAATCTGAATGTCAAAGTAGTCAAAATTTCCCTGAAAAAAAGTTGAGAAAACATTTGAGGAAAAAAAATTCCAAATAATTTTCTATAAATTTTCTCCAGTGACTAAGTGGAGTGTTTTCTGTAAGAAACCGTTACGTTAATAAATCTTCACCAATTAGGTTTTCTATCAAATCCAATGGTAAACGACACAAAGACACGCAACAAGATCCAAAAATTTTCACATTATGAGACCATGAAAGTTTCATATTTCCTGATAATGACAATTCAAAAACCCAGGCTTTCACTTTACCAACGGCTTTCTACAACAATCTAGTCCATGCCTGACAGTAAATACACAAAATCATTTATCAATAATCATTATTGAAGGAATAGAAATTATAAAATTTAACTAAATTATCTTAATTTTTCCGATAATCTGTTGACATGATAATTCAGGAGAAGAAATGTCTAATGACAGTATTTTAACGCATTAAACCTCGTTATGAAAAACAAGATGTGATTTTCTGTTTTAGCATCATACAAAGGAGTGAAATCTACAATGAAATCCATGAAGGTGTCACAGCTAGAAGTCTAAAGCCTCTAATAAATCTGGAATAGCTCTTCTTTAAACGTTAATTGAATATGCCCATATCTGTAATACATTTTCGTGACCTGCAGGACTTGTGAAATAGTTCCGTAAGCAGAGTTAAAATTGTTCCTTAAGCATTGTCAAATGCCTTGATTTCAATTCTTTTGTTGCGTATTTGAGAATTAATGAAATAAAGGAATGTATAAAACTGTTGCCTGCATTAAACAGTAAAATATCCCCAACTTCAGACAAAAAGATGCAAATTTTCCAAATTCGGTTGGAAGCCGTATCTTTCCAAAAATGAGGAAAAAAATTCTGGTTCAAAGCCTAAACACTTGGCTTCATAAAACCACATTTGCCCACATCTGAAACAGATGACTTTTGAAAACACTGTAGCAAAAAAAGCCATTGCTTGAAATGAGTAATGACATCTATTGCCAATGTTTTCCACTCTGTCAGAGAAATATAACCCAATTTTTTTTAAAATAAACTGATGTTTTGTGTACTAGTTTTGAATTTGGAAGATTCCAAAATATGCTTATGAGGCAAAGGGTTAAATGGTGAGAAGTATTCTGAACATTTACAAGTACTGACCAGGACAGTACAACCATAATATTAATCATGAATACAATATTGTTGGTCCTAATGGATGCTGGTTATATTTGACTCCAGTTGATTACAGTAATATCCAGTTTCACTCCTTATTGTATTAATGTCCATTTTCAGTCACTCTGGATCTAATCAGAAATTGGCTTATTATAACATTGACAGATGTTGAAACCTTCAGTTTAACCCCTGAACCTTTGGTCAGGAATAAATCTAGTATTACTAATGACCTTGACATAATACAATACAGGGGACCAAAAGTTCAGTCATATTTTTAGAAAACAAGTATGCAACACTTTTTATTTACATAGGATAGAATTACTTAAGACCAATAATTACCAAATTAATAGACTTAAGGATTGAATTACAGGTCTGATAATGAACTGAAAATAACATCTGATACAATGGATGTCTCGGTACACTCTCCATCAGTTAACAAGATGCATGTTTTCGCCACATGCCAGTGGCAACTTTTCGCATCCCTACGGAGACAAGGACAAACAATTTTTTTGCAAACTCATAAACTCTCTAATTAATTCTGGGGAATGTTTCATTGAAAGTTGAAATCTTTATCATTCTGATGTGGATCACATGGTATGGCAGCATATTTTTCTGAATAAAATCAATGGAGCAGACCAATGAAACCTGCAACATGACTTAACATAAAGTCTTTAGTGAGGTTCCATCATGCACTTTGACAATAAAGAAGAAACTTGCATACACTGCATTTTGCACAATGTGGTTTTCACACTACAGTTATTCTTATGAACACGCTTTTCACAATATAGCTATTCTTATGCCACACTAGACTGGTACTTCAATTCTATCTAAACACATAGCAAAATGGATCTAATTGCTAGAAATCAGAGAACCAATGATGGTTGTCAATTTGTAGCAGACAATTTATGAAAAATATTGAACCATCATATGAGAAACTCCAGTAAATTAATTCAGTACATTAGTTACAAACACTGAATAGTCTACAAAATGAACTGCAGTAGATATTTATTGTATTTGAAGCCATTGATCTGGGAAGGAGTCTGGTACTGGGAATATGGTAAACAGATCAAGTCTGCAGACATATCACATTTCATTTAACACAAAAGGAAATAATGCACCAAAAAGAGAGACTTTTGCAACAAAGAACCCCTGAAATGTTTCAAAGGTAATATATTTGTATGATCAAATTGTCAGGTCTGTAATGGATTGGTATTTTAATTTAACTAGAGAAAACTATATATGTTGGGAATAAAATGTTGAAGACAGAATTTCTTAATGTTGAAAGTTTGTATTCCTAAGTATTCAAAGCAAATAAAAAATATTTTAAACATCCAAATATGACAAATTTTGGCTAAATGCCTTCCAGCCATCCCAACTACATTGTACTTTGATCCGCAAGTGTTCTGTATACATTCATACAGTGTTTGTGCCATAAACAACACTTTATACCCATGGTGAGTCAATAGTTTTTTACAGTTAATAAAACCAACTTTATGAAGTTTATTGTAAGCCTGTTGAATGTCATACATTTTAGTTTCTAATATCCAACATACTGCAAGAATGTTCATGTAAATATTTCAAAAGTGCGTCACATATTGGTTACCACTTCAAGAGTGATTTTTATATTTAATTGATTATTAGTAAACAAGATTCATTGTCTTATCACGGATGTGGACAAATCAACATTCTCATGACAACTTCCACAATCATTCTTCGGCAATGAATAATATGAGACATACACATGGGTGAAAGTTGAAAATGTTAAAAAAAAACGGAAATCTTAACTCGGTGTCGCGGAAACAATAAAAAACAGTAGGGTCTGGACCTGGAAGTAGCCGGTGGTCCGGAAAATTTTTAACCATGCAAACATATGTACAGGAATTTCAATGCAATTTCATATTTTGTTAAATTCTACTCATTATCATTTTCATTATCATAATAGTCAGTTATCATCCTTCTAAAGTGGAGTATTATTCATCCTGAGGATTGGGTCAATGACCAATCAAGTACTGCCCCCCTTATGTCCAGTAAGACTTACAAATCAAAAATTGACCAATTTCGTTTGAGATGATAATGAGGTTAAGTATGGAGCAGCTATTAGAAAATCCCACAAGACTTAACATAATTCACAAAGACTTGAAGATATTGATCACTATATTTCCATCAACAGAACTCCCTGACTCTAATTAATGGAGACCTCGGCCTTGTATGTTATATTAGTATTGACTAATTGGTACTTTAACTATCTTTGATTGATCTCCAACACAAGTGTATATAATTCATACACATTTAACAGCTGTATTCAAATACGCAGATCCAATCAGATGAATGACTGATACATAAACAAATAATAATATCAACAACAGGTTATAATAATCTATCTATGAATTATCCATAGACAATGGGACCACTGTGGCAAAATGGTTATGGTCTCTGTCTAGTAATTACTTAGCCCCTCACTGCTGTGAGTTCAAATCCCACACAGGAGTGGACAAACTTTGCATTTTAGGAAGCGTCCGGCAGCTTATGGAAGGTTGATGGTTCTACCCAAGGGTAGGCCTGGGTTCCTTCCTCCACCGTAAAAGCTGGAAAGTCACTAAATGACGCCGGCTGTTGGTGCAACGTTAAACCGCAGAGAAAAAAATCATGATCAATTATGACTTCCATCATACTAACAGTACAGCTCTATGATGACACTTTGACATCAACTTGACAAGCAGTAAATCACATACTGCCACATATAAAAGTGTTCGGAGTTATACATTTAAAACATTATGCTGATTATCCAGTGTGAAATAATCATTAAGAATTGAGACTGAGAACCATATTAGTTAGGTGATGGATACAGTAAGTCAAGAGTTGGAAGGCTGAAGGTATTGCAATTGTGGCTTTTTCCAAGAAATCAGATTTTCTATAAGGGCAAAACATGGTACAAAGTCACTGACAACAACTTTTCATATCCAACAGTATATAAAACTACTATCATTCATACTTATTTTATTTTGCTAATAACATCCAACCTATAACCTTAATGCAGCCACTTATACATTTATCTGAAGATCAAAGTATATATATATTCTTCCCTGGCTATGTTACAAACAAGCACTCAAGCCATTATTGTAATCTGTAGGTAGATAATTCCATCATTACATAAAGCAGATACATTGACAATTTGGACTAGGAACACCGAATCTTTAATGCAAGACTGCCATGTTAGCGTTTAAAGGAAAACCTGTTTCTTTGAACTGAAAGTAAAAACCGCATAATATGAAAACTAATGCATTTCTGTCAGAAGTATGTAGAATATATTACATTAATACTCCTCCAATCAAAATGTTTCAATGCCTGTCACTTCAGCATTAAATGAATAATACAGCAAAAAAATATATATTTCAAAACTTTCATCCCATGCTGATGAAAGCTTGCACATAGGCAAAACATTAGCAGTTTTGGAGAAAAAGATACCTTATACTTCATATATATGTATAGTGTTATTAAGTATGAGTAATTGTGCATAATTACGAATGGTAAATGCATTAAACACCACTGTTATCTCATCGCTAGGTCGAAACGTATCACATACTAAGGTTCTTGTACCTGGATTCCGCACGTCAGAATGTCTTTAAAAGTAATTATCACCTAAAACTCAAGTAGTTTTTTATTCTCCTGTCTTGGTTCATTTCATAGAGTACCTAACTATCACTCAGCAAGACTTGAATGCTCTTGTCTCGTTTACTAAAACCATAAGAATAGAAACCACAGCAAAG
Organism: Lutraria rhynchaena; assembly: GCA_008271625.1. Lineage (NCBI taxonomy): Eukaryota > Metazoa > Mollusca > Bivalvia > Venerida > Mactridae > Lutraria > Lutraria rhynchaena. The sequence goes on along the minus strand of VIBL01000001.1, from coordinate 7,782,401 downwards.
ACATCACCGAATTATCAGGTACGTAATACACAATATATTTGTCTTAAAACATCCATGTTTATCTTATCTTTCCTTTAATCAACATTCTGAAAAATGTTTACATTTATATTATCTTTTATTACCTTGGAAAGTAACTGTTCTCCTAATTAGTTACACTGTTATCAGGTAAAAAATGAGATGTACAAAAAAATCCTGCCAAAACTTGCATAGTTTTTGGATAAACACATTTTTGGATAGCAACATTTCTGCCTAATGTTCTAAGCAGATCATTAACATAATGGCTTGCTATTAATATGCTCATCTGCATTAAATGTCAACAATAAAATAAATCACTCATGAAAAAAAACTTTCAAGGAAAATTCACAAGGTTCGCACAAATTCTCATGCAGCCATATTAATACACCGAATCAAAGGTAAAATTTATTTCCAACATAATTAGGTTACCAATGAAAATTAAATATGATTTTTGACAAGATGATAAATATGAATATAATTAGGGTCGGAACCAATAATGTCTATAAACAAGTGGTTCCAATTATATATGAGGTGTCAAGTTGGCGTCATAATTACCGTTCATTTACATCTCAGTCAGTTTCTCTGCTACAAAAGTGACAATGAACACTCAACAATATGTTCCTGCCACAGAAGCGGCTTTATTTAATAATTAAATTAATCAGTGCCAGACATTTTAATTAATTTTAAGCTATTTTATTTAATGTCTCATTCAAGCTTGAGACTAGCTTGATATTAATATAGTGTCATGATAACAAACTAAGAAACCTAGGGGGACTAACGCTTTGTATTATGGATTAAGTTTTTGTTTATGCGCAGCAACTTTTTCATTTATAGCCTGGGAAAATTACGATGATCACTCATTCAAACTGTACAAATGGGCAAACATTATATGCATCCGAACATTGAGAAATACGACGACCTTCAGGGTATTGTGTATTGAGCACTTAAATTTTACACAACAATTGAAGTCAATTTATTCCATTTTACAATGCCTGTAGGCTATATTTTAAGAAAGGACATTAAAAAAGGTTACTCCACCCACTAATAATTACTCAATAAGTGACTATTTTTCCCACAGTGAACAATTTAATTGTGTTACCATGGCAGTATGCGCAAACACGCCCTTAGCAACAATGCCAATTCCTTTTTATTTTTAAAAAGAACATCTGGTAATGCTATTGGCTATGACTTGAAAATAATAAATCTTTGGTGACTATAGGGACGGTATGATTTACTGGAGTTATGTTCCTTTGTTACCAGCACACGTAAGGCAGCTGACGCAGCTTGAGAATATTGTAAGAAACTTAATTCCCTCTTGTTGAGAATGACAACAAAGACAGGAATATTGGAGATCGCACAATTTGAGCGACTTTACAGTCTGTTATTATGAAAATTAGGCAGAAATCCAATCAATTAGAGATGCAAAATTTCTCACAAGAACTTCAAGGATATCAGAGAACATGAGAGAAAAATTGAAAATTTTTAAGAACTAAATTCAGTTGACCTTCAAACGGTTTACAAAAAATCACTCTTGCATCTTGTCTGGGAGCATTAAAAAACTACTCATATACACATCTAATGACCAGCATTTTTTAAAAAGTAATTTCAAATTAAAATCTATCATAGTTAATAAAGCTGACCAGTACAAAACTGCATTGTAACCTAATATCAGGCAATTAAACCAGTCAGTTTGGACAAGCTCATAAAAATGTCATTTCTGCAAAATTTAATTTAATTTTATATTTCTGATACTAAACTATTTACTGATGGTACAAAAGATACCTAACTGGTACATATAACTGTATATTAATGCATTTAATACTAGCTCTAAGGGGGTAATAAAATGTAATCAAAATGTAGTAACATATCCAGGTTAACACATGACAGATTTCATTAAACTTGTATTTTCTAATTAAAAAATGAATTGCCCGATACAGAACACCGTACTTAAACAAAATTTATTACCACACAATTTGATTCAAACGAAACACATTGAGAGTGATATTGTATCCTTCAATGAAAACTTGGGAGCAAAAAGGTTTAATTTTTGTGGGTGAAGTGCCCACTTTCATCTTAAAAGTAACTTGAATTACCTGTAATTGGATTGATAGTTAAATATACTCATAATAGTGAGAACTTATTAATACAGACATATCACAACAAAGTGATTTCATATTTAAAACGTTTGCTTTACTGTAAAATTTCAAAGAATTACTCTTCATTGTTGAGGTATAAAGATGATACGGGACAGAATGCACATGAGAAATGAGTTCACACAAACTAAATCACACACTTCTATCATGAAAGACATGACAAAATGAAAGTTATTTTATAATAGTCATGAGATTCATTTCATATTTGATAAATATCCCTTTTGATAAATATATTTTAGCTGACAACTGAATGTTACATTTACCGTAAACACATGGTTCACTGTGATACAACAAAAATGTAATTTCTGTATATTTAATTAGTGTAATTATTAATCATGTAACATGTAACTGGCTTGCATGTTGCTGAACCTGTGAATTTCTACTAAACAGACTTGGTTTCAATCCTCTATAGGTTGAAGACACATGTGGCGGCTGTTCACACCAAACGTACAATTACATTATATACATACTGGTTCATTCAGTTACAGTCTAGTAATCAGTCTTGGAATACATACTTTTTCTCACTCACGCAATTATTCTCAGTGTGACTCACAGACTATTTCAAATGCTGTCAAGAATTACAACATAAGTAATTTGAAAACATGTAGACTTAACGATATAGTAGACAGCGCTTCAAAGAGAACAAATTGCCCATTTAGATAGCAAGAAAGTACCTCAGTACGTACTAATACCCAGGAGAGAAATGCGGTCATAATGCCGATTCAATGTTCCTCAATTCAACACATCATAGTATAAATTCATGGACAGCATTTAATAGTAATGAAATGCATTCATCTATCATAGTTCAAACCTAGAATTTATCTTTTAGATCATTTCTTATCATCAGCATGTAACTGTATCTGATTACCATTAAAACCTTAGTTTAAGGGATCTATGTATCCTATGGTAACCAAATTGAAAGAAGCAACCTTGACAACAACCTCACATCTCAATGAATCTTGCATACAAAGCTTTTTATGTCTTGTACCTATGGACACATTCATAAAGGTTTTTACTGTCATATACAATGTATTTAATGGATTTGAGCATTCAAGTAACAAGCAAATGACTTAACAAACAGAGCAGGAACTTTACATAGAAGAGACTAACTACTGTCCACCTGACACAAGTTTAGCTTTCAGAAGGTTGGTGGTTCTACCCAGTTGAATGCCTGTGTTATTCCTTCACTGCTAAGCTGGAAAGTTGCTAAGCTGGAAAAAAGCTGACCCAAGTTTGTAAGCCATCAAGCAAAGCTGTGCCTGTTGTTACATATAATACGACCTAAAAAAACATTCAATGTTACCCTGGAAAACATTGTAACATTGCTGTACTCAATGTAGCAGAGAGGATGTACCAGCATGCTGTCAAAGACTTTCAGGAATTTGCTGGAAGATGGAAACAGCTCTTATCTCACTAAAACCTCAGAATCAACTCATTATTTCCTAGAAAGAAAACATTGTTCCTTCCTATGTTTGTTGGTTTATTGTTACCTAGTTACTTTAATTAATAATGATGCTTGTGAGTTTCGTACAGATGATGTTTTGACAACATGAAGGTGTAAGCGTCAGGTATTAAGAGCAAATCTTGACACACTCCCATCTGTGTTGAATATAACACCATGTAACACATATTTACAGGACCAATGTAGCATGTTCAGTGACTAAAGTTACACCGCAATGTGTCAAACGGTCTCATCATTCACCTTAGTATTTCTGATGGTATAACAAAGAATTGTACCTAACACAAGCTTATATACCAGTAGGCAAAAAAAATACTGTGTTTCCACCAATATCCCAAGAAAATACATAGGAGATAGAATGGCAAACCTTTTTTCCTAAAATTAATATCTGTTACTTTGGTGATTCAAATGAGAATGAAAATATGGGCAAAGAAAATTGGCCAAAACCGCAAAAAGTCCAGGGTCAGAAAAAAAATTGGGTCAGTCGGGTTTCTGAGAACCAGGAACTTTTCTTATGCCTTATCTAGAACTGTATATAAGAAACAGGCTGAAATAAATGAGGCAATACCAAACGATATTGAAGAATTCACAGTTACAATTTTTCCAGACATTAATGAATCCTTTGAGTCCAATAATGACTCCAGACAGAGAAAATGTGTGCTATTGTAGACCAGCCTGTAGCAACATGAACTATAAAATGGATATTTACTTATCACTGACATGCAAGAATAATATATCAGTATTTTCCCCTAATACATTCAGTCTCGCTTTATCGGGGAATATAACCAATGCATAAGTGAATAATTAATGCATCTAAAATGGTAAAGAACTGTTAAAATCATAATTAAAACAAATAAATATCATGGCTTTCCACACTACAGAGCATAAAGTCACAGTTGAGTGGAACTCGTCTGTTTACTGAGGCCTCTAGAGTCCATCACTTGATTTAAAATTCAAAGAATTGGCCAATCAGAAATATCATGTCTATTACAGAAATTTTAATCATCTTTGTGGCAAAAACATTCTTTACTGGTAAATACCACAGTGAAACACTGAGTGTAAAACAACCAAATTTACAAGCCGTTATATCTCATGTTCACAACAGTAATATATTAGTAATTCAGTAATGTACTTAACATTTCATCCAATGTGATTCATTTAACTGACATGTGTTTTACGACATTTTTTACACATAAAAGGAATATTTGGACGCCATAGGTGGGTACTGTGGCTTATGGGAAGTGTTGAACTTTGTCACGATGTTGTATGAAATACATCATTGTCAATATATTGAATTGAAATTTCACTTGAATGCCAATCATGAGTCATGTGTTGGTCACATGTTTTACACACACCTTAACCAGTATGTTGAATTTCACACAATGTGCAACATACTACAAATGTTAATTCTAACTAAATCATGTAATTCACAGTCAAAATTCAAACTGGTTTCTAAGCTGATACTAAATGGTTAATGGCAGGCACTTGAAGTTTATTTTGAAATTCTAGAAGGCCAAAATAAGTTACTTATTACCTAAATTACAAAATCTTTTAATGTTTAATCCTGTACTGATACTTTGAGGATAGGATAATATATTTAAGTCCAACAGTTGCTAGCTTCTTTATTTATTTGATAAACATAAGTAATTATAAAGGCTAATCAATGGCAAATATTTGATAGGGGTATCAATATATTATAACACCCTGATTGACAATTTGTTTGAACATGTTTCAACATAGCTTGACAATTTTAACAAGTGATGTCCTGAAACAGTGATAATAAGGCTATCATGGATATTATTTTTTGATAGGTTTGTGGTGGACATAGCCAGCAGGGGTAGACGTGGACAACCATTCTCACAGTGCACCCAAAGGCCAAACAAGAGCAATTAATTAACTGTCACTAATTGACCATAGATTGACACATTTAGAAGAAGATAACTGACAGGTAACACATTAAGAAAAACACTTCAAAGAGCTGTATTGTAAACTACAAAGCATAAGATTCATATTTGTGTGAGATTGCATTGATTAACTGGAGGCATAATACTTTGATGATAATTTAGCAAAAAATGAACATTTTCAATTTCAAAAAGTAACATAGGTAACTTCTTTGCTAACACCAGAATCACAAATATCAATTTTACTCTGCATGTTAAACTAAATAGTACTAAAAGTCTGAATGTTCATTTTCAGTTCATCATTCAAAAGGCTGTCAAAATTAAATTCGGTTTTTGTTTTGAAGTCAACAAGTTTCACAGTAATTTAATCAGATCTAACACCAACATACTAATTAGTTACACGAGAAGTTGGCAAATGCACATAAATGGGGGATCATTTTAATTCCTATGTTTCCTTAATCATTTCGCACAATGTAAACATTAAAACCAACAGGCGCTTGATTAATTGTAGTTTCAAACAAAACAGAGTTCTTCAACCATTGAGTGGAGTTGGCGACTTAAGTCAACTCGTATCTACACTGTTTGTGTTCTCCACACGAGAAACACAAAAACAAGACTAAGGTTAATGATTCCGCAACACGGGTACATGGCAATGTCGCCACAAAATAATAACAACGTTGGTATGTACAAACAATCACCAACAAATTAGCTTTAATCCCAGTAATACAATGGTCTTGCAGTTACTTTGAGAGAAGAAATTAAGCCACAATCAGGATGGAGATGTTTCAAATCTGGATAAATGTGATCAACAATACAATTGTTACAGACAAACATCTACACACAAAAACAAGGGACAAAAGAAGGCTTCTGACTGTTAATTAACCCCATATACTGTCTGAAGATACAATGTACTAAAAAGGTTGACAGCAAAGTTTGTTTCCCATGAATGACTAAGGATAACAATATCTAATTTCACTTGAAACAATTACACAAGTAAAACTGAATTACAAGCCTTTATTATTTGTTAAGCATAATTATAGATGTACATCTAAGTTCAGTAAGCAAATCTTTGTCCAAAGCCTTAAGCTTAGCAAATAAACCTTAAATTTAATGACAGTGTCACAAATAGCAACAACTAATAAACATACAATTGAAAGAAACACTTCCACAAAGAGAAGTCAATCATTGAAGTCAATAAAAGGATTTGTTCTAATCACATGAAGTGCATTTGTTTTCTAACACTGTCTGGTGACCCTTATTGTTACATTGACCCTAAAGTAAACATTGCATAATCTATTGCAAATGTCTACATACAAGCTGATAAGCAGCAACCATCAATATTTTTGTAGACAGTCTATCACCCCCCCACCCACTATAATCAAATGATCAAAAACAAATATTAGTTCTGGTCAGTGTTCTGCTAATGGTACATTACAAAATATTTGGATAACTTTTGTTAATTAGGCAAATGATGATGAGATAATGCAGCCATTCTCCTCACTGGAGAGTTTTTCCACCTGGAAAAGGGAGATAATTCCACTGATTTATATCAGAGAACAGATATAACAATACAGACATCAGTTATATCATACTAAAACAATGTACAAACACAGCAGAGGGGTATAAAACCATCATAAATGCAACTAATGACGTGTCAGGAAGAACAAAAATAAAATCAGTTCAACTATTCCACAGTAACTTATGTACCACACCTGCTAGATTTAATTACCAACCAATATTCATAAAACAAACACAGATTCTATAAAGTAGACTTATTCAAGGTTTATCAGAAGATAGTAGGAATGTTTTCACCTCAGATGTCTTCATCAGCTCTTATAACTGATACATCAGTCTCCATATTGAAATGATTGCAACCAGGGGGTGATATTTACCCCTACCCTCAAGAGGGTGCTGGGATGAATATACCATTTTCATTTAGGTTTCTGAGTGAGAGTGTTTAACCCTTTGCCTCATAATACCGCATTTGCCCACATCTGAAGCAGTTGTCTTCTGAAAACAAAGTGGCAAAAGAAGCCATTGCTTGTAATGAATAATTGTGTCTTTCGCCACATTGTTTTTCACCATGTCATAGAGAAATAACCCAATTTTCTTAAATAAATTGATGTTTTGTACATCAGCTTTGAATATTGAAGAGTCCAAAATATGCTTATGAGGGAATGGGTTAAAGGTCTAAGGATTTCAGGTTAATGAGCAAGAACATGTTCTCTGTGCTGGTTTGGTAGGGACATTGAGTGCAAGACCACCACTCGTCATTCAGTCGTATTTGCGATAAATTGAAATATTACAAGTTAGTTGCGAGCATTCTACATGAACAGTAATAAGTTGTAATAATTATACAAGATTAATCATAAAGTTGAAATCACCATTACAAGATTACAGTACATAATCTCCAAGTTAAGCCATTTTACCATAAAACCATACATAAACAAATACTAACAGGTCGACAAGTGCAGTAGGAACAATAGGTATGACCGATAATTTGTAGTAAAACTGACAGTAGGTAAGAGAAAGCTATAAAAGAGATATAAAGTTTGTAAACCTACAACGCTAAGTAAAATAATAACCAAAATATTCTGTCAAAAATTTTTGAATAGTCATCATTCACCTTTACCCTCACTCACTTTTCAAACAACTTTAATGAAAACAATATGCTTCTTAAGACACCAATCACGTCTTATCTTAAACTCACATTTCAATGGCCTTTGCGAACACATTTATTTAGGTTAACAAAAAGCTATTGCGCCACTGCAAATTTTATCTATATACTGACGACCGGGAATGAACAATAACATTACCCTATCAGGGGGGTAGAATGTCACAGTCCACCGTCTGTTTAAAGATACAAATCACAATTTTAAAGTTTCTACATTCGACAATATACCCGAGTTACGCCAACAGTGTCATACAGACAAACATATCAGATCTCGTATTGATAGACATGGGGAATAGCAATAATCTCAGATAATTTCTTACAATGATTTACGTAGATTACGCAGATTGATCTGTCTTTGATAACAACTATTATGATGACAGCACGAGGCAAGAAGAATTACTGATTTTCTCCATAAAACAGTAAATACATAAATATCCTAACATTTTCAATGTAGTCACAGCTTAACTTGTAAATGCACTGTACTTCATTCAAGGCACACATTTGACCCTTAGATAGCATTTTTGACTCTGGAAATTATTAATAATTAATTCTGATTTTTAAGAATTGTACCAAAGAGTCAAATTTACAATAAAATTAGAAGGAAATTTTGTTGACTCCTCAAATTATTACCAGCAAAAGGTCATTTTTGACCCTCAACATTTGACGTCTAATGAAAACCACTGTCATTGTCCAAGTGGGGAAAAGTGACCACTGTAGACTGGTTACAGCTTTGAATTGACTTTTAATTTTGCCATTATTGAACTTCAGAATTGTGAGGAAATTCTGTAAATGTTACCATTGTGGTTAACCATTGTTCTTGTTAATGGATATAATCTATCAATCATGGATATGAATGATATACAAATGTAAATTAGGGCAAGTATGATAATCAACAAAAAGTATTCCTCTTGAATTCAGTTGGTAATGAATTTATTTTTAACTGTGTAACGATGACATTTTCAAGTCCTTCTGTGAGAATGCATTAAATTAACATGTAGTATACAAAAGGTAGAATGTCAGAAACAGATGTTATAGATTAAAGTTGAAGGTCACAATATTTCCTGAAATATGGATGTTGTGTTGTATTTCTCCAGTAGACATATTATGGTGTGTAATTTCAACATTCTAATGAATAAAATATCTGTTGCCAACAATTTAAATAATTAAGAGGAGAAATTGAGGTTTCCCAGAAAATGTTGGGGGTCTATCCAAGATGCGACTGATTTCCACACTAAAAGCAGAAGTGCAATCAATATCCGCCAATCAATATGCATGTAGTCTGCTGGGGAGATCTCTAAATTAGGAGGCAAACAATGCATGTTTCTATGGAAGACATACAATGTAAGATGAAGATCATTGGAAATAAAAAAACATCGCAAGACGAAAGATGAAAACTCTACATTTTATAGGGAACATTTATGTCACTGAATGTTCATAAAAAGGAACAAGATCGAGTCATTGTTTTTATGAAAGTAATTCAGTGCAAGGTGATTTTAAGTACCACTTATGACCAAAAAAGTTATTATACATGCAATTTGAGTGTCTTTGATTTTTAAATTCATTTACAGCGCCAAACACTTGATTAATGGAAAAAATTGAGGGAGCAATGTAAACAGATATAAAACAAACAAAGCTTTCGCACATGTGCGCTTGATTTATAGTCTGGTGAGTGGGTAGAACATGTTCTCAAGTTGGTTTTTGTTATCTTCAAAACCACAAATAGTTAACACCATATTGCACATGGCAACAGCAGCTTAGGTAACAGAATGGTGAAATAGTAAACATTATAAAATTCTGGTAAAACACTGCAGCACTCAGACGCAACTTCTCAATGACTGCAACTTCTCACTGGTCACAGACTGGGTAATTAACAACATCTTTATCTGTATCGATAATCACTGTTATGTGTTTACAAAGTATAATTTCACCCCTTAGACTTCAAGCGACAGGAATTTTTGTGAAACTGAAGCCAATATTGCATTAAATGAGAAAGCGTTGCAAAAATCGATATAAAGCATTTTGATAATGCCATTTCAATGGCTGTATAATTAACAACGAATAATTGAGACGTCGTGATTGCATCATAGAGTCTAGCGATGCATGAAAGAAAGTCGATTTCGAAACTAAGTGAACTGAAAATCACAGAATATTGAAGAAAAAGTGGATATAATATTTAATGGGTAATAATAACCAAATAGGGACTTACAGAATACTGTAAGCCTTAATTGTTTCATTCATAGTTAACTCAAAAATATCATTATGGAGTAAAGTAGCTAATTTGCCATACTAAATCCATGAAAAATATAGACCCTGAAGACAACAATGGACCATTTACATGTATTGCCTTTTGGTCAGAGAATTACGGCCCTTAAGGACAATTACAAGAGAGGCTTTAACCATCATAACGAAGATGAAATATCAAGGCGTGACCTCCCATTGACAAATTCTATAAATGGAATGCACTTCGAATACATGAAAAACGTTTTAAGTCTATCCTAAGCTGATCAGAGGATGTAGGGTCACAGGGATTGGTTCTAATCCAATTAAATCAAACTGTTCAAGTGTCATTATCAATGACCACCATGTTCGAAAGGATGGCCATCATTGTACAAAATGTACAAAATCCCTGTGGTCACTTCAAAGGACATAATGGGGAACCCAGCTACTTGAATGTACTGCCAATAATAAAGGGATCTTTTACAAATACAATTTGTCAATAAGAATAGACTATGGAGTATTTAAATCATTCCCTGAAGGGCTGGAATACGAAAGCAGAAAGCATTTTCATGGGGCCGTACAGACATAGAGATTCCCAATTACAAATACTGGTATTTCAATTTATGATGTCACTGCTTTACTGATTTTGATTATGAATAGTTTTACAAAGAAATATTTTGAAAAATGTAGAAAAAATGACGTATTTTGCAATTAAACAAATGGCCTGAGGATTGATATATTAAGTAAATGACTTTTTTGGCGGAAGTAACATATTTTTAAAGAAATACAAGGAATTAAAAGATCAATTCAATACAAAACAATTACAGAACAAAATGTTTAAATTTGACAAATACTATACATTCATTGAGTCACATTAATTACCTCAATTAATCAATGACTGACCTAGAGGGTTTAAAACACCTGTTCACCAGAATTTATTCAATAAAATAAGATTTCAATCTTATTCAACAAAGACTAGAGGTCAAAACACACTAGGTTATCGAACAACATCATATCTCATTGCCCAGACTTGATTAAGCCATGCCATAAAAAAATATTGTCATCGTTTTTTCGCTTCATTAAGTGCCATAAATACGTAAAACGCTATCTATTCATACTAAATATAAAGATTATCAATTGAACGTCATTGAAAAAAAATAAATCATTATTGTACACGTATTACACAAGACAGCGTAAAAATAGTCCACACACAAATGTCAAAAGTCAACAAATGAATGGGACCACTTGTCACATGATTAACCATAATTTATTTGACCACTGTAAAGCATTAGTGATTAAGTAAAGGTAACATTTGTCTATATGTTAAAAGCCAGTACAGTCCATTGATATTACATTAAATCTACTATGACAATATTTACTTAGCCACTAAAACTGTGGAAATGCTGATAAAACTGGTAAATAGCATTCCACTGGTTCCAAGCAAACTAACACCTTTTCCTATATTGTCAAGACAATGCCGCTTGCTGGGTACCAGCATCTCAAAAGCATGCCTGAAATTACAAGTGCTCCAATTATCACACCAACAGACTGCATGACTATCTGTCTTGAAAGTTACAAGTAGTCTGAAATTGTAAAATTCTGCAAATTTAATCTATTCAAAACAAAATATAGCAATTTTGTGCTTGCCTGATGCAATTTGGGATATTCAGCAAGTCATATTCATGATGCACACTGGACATACAACATGCATAAACAAATATACAAGAAAATGTTTTATAAAAAAAGGTTATATTTATTTGTATCTCTTAGTGCTACTGTATTCTTCAAACATACAATAATTAAACTTAACATATCTAACTTATTACTCCACAGATCTTCATCATGTTTCAGAATAAAATATTTCCATGATTAAGAAGAAGGAACAGATGATGATATAATGATAATGACAAAAGGAGCTACCGATAATACAATACCAGCTCAAGAGATACATGACCTGAGTTCATCTCCATCCGCTCAATTCACATATGTTACCATGCAGTAACCTACACTACCTTAATCATCACTAATTACCCCTAAGGTTACAGCAATAATCACCTGTGGCTTATAGTGTCTGATTTACAGTATCTCCCGTAAATTATTGCCAATTATCCCACAGTTGCACAATCATATACAAATTGTCCAGTCTGTTTGTGACTCCTGACTGTGTTGGCAGCCAATAGGAACCTGCTGGCTTCAAGGTCAATGAGGGGTTTCTCTCTCATAAGCTGACAGGTCTACCATCTTTGGTGACAGTAAAAACAGGCCATTGAACATTGAAAACATATAACAACATCTGGTAAATCTGTTTAAATATCAGAACTGTCAGAATTGTAACACAATGTCATAGGTTATTGTAATTTATCTATTTTTATACAGTGTCAGTACCCAGCATGTTATAACTGGTAGACCACAATCACAATTTCAAGGAAAATGTATATCATAGTGCAAAAAATGCATACAAATTTGTCTGATACTTAAAACCCATTTTTTTTCTAGATATTTAATTCAAGCATGAAAAATATACTTGCAACAGAGCTTTCAGAAAATTGGAGATGAAATCATGAGAAATATTTATGCTGAGCATTTGACCTAGTTAACTCAAAGAAAATGCCACCAAAGTTGATGTGGATTGGTTTTCACAGTTTTGTAAACTTTGTTTGTTTTCCCACATAATCTGGCTTTTAAAAAAGACTTATTGTGCATGAAAATGAATGTAGCAGACACATATAACAGTCAGGGTTACCCAGCTGCTTACACTAACAACATCAAACATCCAAGTGACTCTGATTAGATGATATGCACCAATCATTTTACATCCAGACCTTTTTATCAGCAGTATGTACTCCAACTACTTGAAAATCTGCAACACCCTAAGTTTTTCACTTCATGGTTTCAAATAATGTGAGCTCTGTAAATGATATCTGGTTTTTTTTTCGTGCAAATAAACACAGCAAATTTCACATCGAACAACAGGGAGACACTCATAGGAAGTTTAATAAGGGATCTTAATCAGTGGGTCATGCTGTCATTTTGGTAGTCATCTTTTCAATGATATAATCATGAAATCAAATACAGGCCCATGAATTGCGCGTCTGATAAAATACAATGAACAATGTATATGTGACTGTTTACTAATTGAGTACACCAAACTGAACCATCAGGGGCGTAGAAATGAGCTGGATGCTGGAAAATTCAACAGACTATTTGAGCATTCTCGCCGGCAACATTTTCCCCACAAGGGGCGTTGCCCATTTACCTCCTATGGGGGAATCCTCATACCCCCCTTCTATTTTTAGTAGCTTATCAGTTACATTTATACACCCCTGAACCATGGAAAGTTGCAAAATGAACATACTATAGTCTGGACTTAAACAAAATATTTAACTCTTCTGCTAATACCTAGTAACATATTCAAACAAATATATCAAGAATGGCTTTTTTTTTATTAAGTTAATAAATAACTATCACTACAACCTGACCCAATTCCAAAATCCCTTGTTTTATCATGGTAACAAATATACCAAAAACTGTTTTTTCAAAAATATTAACATGATAAAATCAATTCTTTAAGAAATACATTCCTTGGTTTCTACAAATGTCAATGAATAATCATCAATTCTTCATAAATAAAACAAAAACATTTCTCTTTCATTGTTGAAACATTCATCCCCCCACCCACTGGAGTATAAAGGCTGTAAATACTGATTAAAAATATCAGATTATCCAGAAATGACAGGTGAACAAACACAGCTTTCTTTCCAAACAGAAATCAAATCTTCAGAATTACCAAGTGCGCGCATAGCACCATAAATATCATGCAGCACCATAAACCACCAGCTCAAGCAACAAAGACCATAATTAAACCACTCTGAAAAAAAATTCTCAGCGTCTCATAAAATTCAATTGAATTCCGGGTATTTTTCTTTATTTCTTGCATAATTGGACAGTTATGTAGGCCAAGATACAATCAGACATGCATTTCAAAACATGACAGCTATCATAAACTACAGAAAATTTTAGTCAGAATAAAGATTTGATCAAGTTGATACAACAGGGCACATTACTAACTGAAATTACCATAAAAAGTCTCGATGAATGACATTATTTTTTTTCTCCCTGGCGACAGATTTATGAATGCATGACGTCTGCCATGAAATTATACGCAGGTAATCACCGAATTCAGTTTTTATATGGACGCCAGGATGTATCATAAGGTATCAATTATCAAATAAACTTGAAATTTAAGCCACATTACCCACCAAATAAAAGATACAAACAATGCTTATACATGTACCCAGTGTTGAGCAGGAAATTTAAAAATTTAATGTCGATCATGTTTTAAATCAAACAGACTTAAATATAATGATTGGAGAGGAAATAGTTTGCTTAATTAGATGTATCATAGCTTAACATAGATGTAAATTATTTTACTGGCAAGACAATTTCAAAAACGCTGAACCAAACTTATCGGTTGGCAAAAAACTGAAACAATGAGTGACGTGTAGGAATGGGTTGATTTACTTTGTTAACAAGCAGTTGAAAGGTTGACTTAAATATATCTAGAAGAATTCATTTTAATTTAAACAAATGTTTCTTGCTGACAGTTGAAGTGTACAGCAATTAAACTTGATGTATTGATAACGTAATTCATTAATATTAACTACAATTATAAAATTCTTTGGTCTGGTTAGCAACTTTACAGTCATATAACCCCAGGTCAAGATGTACAGATTTTGAATTCAAGGCTTGATTTTGGCATCAAATTCTTATTCTAACTGTTAATAAATCTAAGCTTTACACACCTGTCTTATTCCCGATAATGTGTATATTTCATTATCACGTTTTATTCATTTACCAGTGTATTGTATCAATTTATTTCTCCTTATGATTATTATAATTACTGATCTTTTTTATGAAAGAAATTTATTACAACTACAAGCTCTAAATTAATTTTCCTAGCATCGAAAAAGGGCAGCTGCCGGCAGAAAATATGCATATGCTGCAAAATCAAAGGATTGAACGGGAATATTCAATTATTAATAACAACGTAAAAACTAGCTATCAAATGGAATAATCTGCATGATTGATCTTTTAATTTCATAAAATGCCGATTCTTACAAAAAAATGCCAATTCATCCAAACATCGAGATATTACACACTGATCTAAGATTACGTCACTTCTCAAGGTCGCCATAGTCTAACCATGTTTCAAATGGAAGTCGGGTAAAAAGCTGTGCTTTTGTGGGAACTTAAGTAATTAATATCCCAACTTTTCCCTGACACTTTTGACAGAAACATAATAGGAGATACCAAGTGTAAGCCCAAAAAGAAACACAACAGATTATGTTAGATAAATAAAACATTGAAAATAACGCAAGTCATGCGCAATTTATCACTGTAAGCTATTTATGAATTTTAACGAGCGAAGGTTGGTGATAAAAATAAGCTAGTAATTTATGCGCAGTTTCAATAACTTTGTAATAGTAAGATTTTATTGAAAAGAAAAGCAATTATTTGATACGATGCCATTAAAAAGCAAGTCCCGCTGTTACACCCACTAATGTCTGAGTACCGTTACAATACTGAAACGGGATGCATAAATAATTTTCACATTCATTGTAAATACAATTACATTCAACTCAGGAGGAGTACATATACAAAAATAACTGCGTGAAAATATCAATCATCGAATGAGGTTAATAGATCTCATGATCAGAATACAAGCAATGAAATTTGTCTTTAGATGAAATTTCTTTGGCTAAGCGGGGCTTGACAATTTTTTTTCAGGCTACTCATCCTCATTCAGGCCACTAGCTAAGAATTTTTACTAGTTCGTCAGCAATTTCAACTCGTCTCGAGTTAATTTCTACTGGTAAATATTAATGGATGAGTGGATTTGTTGAGCAGTGCTATGAGTATTATAACTAGGGAAATATTCATGATGAACAAAATAACCAAAACTTATCTTATTTCTGGCTTTTTGCTGTAATCATATTGTCTAAAGAAGTAGTATGAGATGGAAGTATACAAAATATGAGTTATATTTGACCTCATAAAGGTCTTTGCAAAGAACTTTGCAGAAACTATAAAACGTGTGATTTAAGAATTGGATAAAATTTACGTATGGAAACAGCAGAACAAACAATGCAGTTCACACCAATATGCCTCATTTTCACGTCACTCATTGTTGAGAGGAAACAGAGAAATTGGGTCAGATCATTATGGCATCATACAGTCATATAATCTGTAAAATCCATTTTTTTTATCTAAGAGTTAAGCAGATAATATCATATGACATAAAATACCACTCCTCACTTGACAAGCACATGTACTCACATATTATATGAACATGATGCAGTGATAGCTGTAAGAACTGTAAAAATGCCGCTAATCTAAAGCCAGAATCTACTGCGAGTCTACAACACCATAAGAAACTGTTATACCTATAAATCATATCAACATATCAAATCTTGCGATTTTTATCTGTTTGAGTTTACTAGACAAAGATTAACTGTATATATACAGCAGGTCCAGAATGCTAATCCTCTCATATACTGTTAAGTGTGAGATACAGACAGACTGAGACACATATGTTTTCTATACCGCCAATGATAAGATGGATATTATAAACAAACAAACATAATAGTACAAACAAAAACATCAGTAAGATTGGTACTAAACTAATTTCAGATTTTCAGCCCCAGCACCCCACCTCCCTGGAATTAGAACAGTCACTCCTGAGTAATCTTTCCATTGAAATCTGAACACTGCATGTTTTATTGTAATCCCAAGCTTTTCTACAGTTAAAGGAAATGGTAAAACAGTTAAATTTGAAAATGATAATGAGTAATAAACAAGAGAGTCTAAAATGCCATATATGAACTGTGTAAAATGGAATTTTGTAATTATTTCAACATTCACTAACAACAATCAAGCAATCTATATTTACCCCCCCCTTCCTGCAAATCTGGCCTAATTAATCACCGAAATGAGAATCGTCACTAGTTACATATTGGAAAGTTAATAGCAATAATTACCATTGATCAGTAATGTTACAGAGTCAGAAAGGGTAAGTGACACATTGACATTTCAGAAATCAATTTCACGTATTGACACGTATAAACAATGGTATCTAGACCGAACTATTGTACTATTTATAATTATCAAAGGAAATTGGACTTCTCAGACAAAGAGATAACTGCATACATGAATACATTCTTAGTGGTCCACAGCCTCAAACGTATATATCAATATTTACCCTATATCTAAACCTTATAAAGTAAATATTTAATGAAGCGTCAATTATGACAGATTCCTGTAGAACCTAAACAAAAGCGATCGCTTCTGAGTTAGTCATATAGTCTCGTACAATGATAGCTGAGACATCGACTCAGGTCGGGAGTTGGCTCACAGTTGCTGTAATCGCTATAACAATCAATACTGTTCCATCAGTAAACGGGAACTCTCCAGAAATGGAGGACAGAAATTGATCCAAATCTAATATCGGCTTTTGAGTACTGAAACATTTTTATATCTCTCTTGTTTGTTTGATCAACTCAATGCTATCTTGTAATATGCCCTTGATACATAATACAACATTAAATGATCGATATCGAATAAAAATGAGAAAACATGAGTAAACCAGAGAGATTATATTGATGTATATGTACATCTCAATAAAATATTTACAAACACAACATTTGGGTCAATACATCGAACACAGCTGAACTTTTATACAAACGCAGCAAAGTGATTTTATGGCCCTAAGGTTTGAAAATTGATTCAAATGGGGTTCATTGATCGTTAGTCACCAAAAATATGATCAGTTGAGGAGCCAAGTGAAAAGATATAATTTAACTTTAGATTCAGGAAAAAAACATGGCTAATAATGGCAAACATGTAGTGACTTCCCTCAGGAATGCTGTTGATGAAGTTCTAGATTTAATGAATATTATATGTGGTGTAATAAGAACATTTCATTGTATTTGCAATGGTATTTTTGTCATTTACGCCAATTAATGATGACATAATAGTCGAATGTAAACATTTTCCGTTTGAAAGCACAAGATTTTGGACTAACACCGAAAGTAAATTTAAAGTCTTTTCGAGGCCTTAATAGGGAATTTTTTCACACAGAATTTCTACACTGAGTAAACTATGGAAAAACAAAATTGCTTGTAATAGTTTTTGTCCAATTTGTCTGGCTAACTTAGGGCTAATCAATAATTTTGGAATCAGAAAGAATAGCCTGCGACAAAATGGTATGTCATTTAACCGCACTAAATTATTGTCAACAATAAATTATAACAAAGGTATGAATAAGGCATTATATACAGAGATCTCCAACTTCATTTTACCATTTTCAGTGCATCGTAATGTAAAATGATAGCCAGCAGTGTTTATAATAGCCACAGGCCACTTTAACTATGATGTACATATTTGTTGAAGTAAATAGTGTTTTCGAATTAACATAATACAATACTGATCGTATTTGTGAAATATTTAAACTCTTGGTCATCAAAATGAAAAGGTTACAAACAAAACATTGGCCACATGTGATGTTGTCGCAGTTACATATTTGGTCAAAATTGACAATCTTAGTAAAAAATGAAATATACAATACTTCAATAGATGTGTAAAATTGATTTTAAAAATGACCAGTAAATAAAGAAATCTATAACATATGAGCTGTAAATACTTTTTCGGTAATAACACAGAAAATTTTAAGAATTAATCTATATACTATATACTTACTCAAATCTAACGCTTGGACTCGGTAATTTTGTAAACAAAACAAAGTTACTACAATTTTCAACGTGATACACAAACTACATCGGTACTTTTCGCGAAATTTCATCATTTTCGACACTTTTTGTCAGTTTATAATCCTCATTAGAAAAGTTAAATTAATTCCAGTTATAAACATAAAATTTATCCATTAATTGACAATTAGTCCGATACCACGCTACTTCGTGCGAAGTACACAACGAGGTACACATCTATGAACGCACTGATTATGCCAGCAGCGGTCCATACCACTTCATAGCGGTGGGGTTTATGTAGCATATTATAAAGTATGGACTGGATGTGTAACGGCGTGAAATATTGGCGCGTAATGTCAAATGGCTTTGTGCGGTAGACAGAGCGTTATTTGTCATATAGAGACGGAAATCTCCACCATCTGTAACATTGAGAAGACCCCCCTAATATGAAACTGATTTAAGACCAAAAAAAATAAGAATGAAATCTCAAACATTATCATTCAAGATGCTTTTGTTTTATTTTTCTTCGATAGTGTATAATATCAAAATCTTTTCCAAGAATAACCCGAGAGTTTTAACAATGTCATAAATATTTGTTATAATTTAACAATCCTGCCTCACACACCTTAAGTATGATCATTTTTCTTATGCACAATATTTTCTTTTTTCAGTTGATCAGTGATTGATGAAATGGACAAACTCTTCAATGACAACATGCAATTATTCGTTCAGTGAAAACATGTTCAAAAAATAATTACCAGTACTGTAGTCAGACCTATATTTGAACTGAGGCAATCTAGGGTGTCCAGGAAAATTTCCTGGAAAATTTTGATTTACCAAAGCCTGCCTCTTTTCCACATTACCTGCCAAAATTTTAACCAAGGCATGCGCCTCAGTGTGCCTCAGTGTAGCTACGGCAGTGATTACAGTGATATTTGCCTTAATCAGAATTTTACAAAGTGTCGTAGGTATGCATTTGTTATAGGCCTTACAAGCATACATTGCCCCTCAGAAAGTAATGGTGTAGAATCTACACTTGCGAAAAATGATTAATCTTCACTATGTAGACGAATTAAGTATATTCAAAGGAGACATACAGCTCATATTTACCCCTGAGCAATTCCCATTTATGATATGTTCATTGGGAATGAGATGGCACTGGTAATTATTATAATATTGTATTCATTGCGGTATGCCATTCGTAAGGATATGAAATAAATCTACATGCTCATGTAATAATTATACTCTGATTGTTTGTTTAATATTAGGATACAAAGTATTATTACTTGCTCAAATATTTATTATCGTTTATAAGCAATAACTAATCATAAAATGCTGAACATAAGATTCAGAAGAGATAGAAATCAAGGGAGGTAATATGTACTAACACTTACATAAAAGCTTGACTAGTACTCTCCCTTAGTTTAAATTAGACGGGTATGTGATTGGGTAAGTTGAATACCTGGAAAAACCAACTTGAAAGAAATGCATTTAATGAGCCAATGTATAAAACAAAAAAAACTAACAATTTTAATGATCTTTCTACCTTGCTGAAACATACCCTGTAAATGAGAAGTTAGATGCTTACTATGATAAAGATTGGAATTTCTACTTGGACTGCCTATACATGGTATAAATGATAAGGCCAGAAAAAAAATTGTGTATACAGTTACCTTACCAACCCTATTTTTCGGTGCCATCCCTAAAGTTTGTAACAGCAAAGTCTAAAATCCCAACATATTCAGGACGAATTGTTCCTTGTATTCTCACAAAAGGGGTTAAAAAAAGTAGAAGTTTTTTTACCTAACTATCCTATTTTCTTCAGTCAAGTAACCGTAAACAAACTTTTTTCCAGCCTGACACATTGTATTTGATAATAATAATAATTAAATTTACTAAATTATCTGGTATGTTGTATTACTTACTATAGCAAAATCTCGATAATGAGAGCACCTTCAGGACCTGAAAAATCAGCTGTAATAGTTTTATTGTTTTTATGTGACTTACTCATATTGTCACCAGGGTTTAATGTCGTCTTTCAACAATTTTTCAGTTATATACGGCAACCAGTTCACCTAACCAGTTTTCCTGGACTGCGTACTAACCAGTACTAACTTACTCTTCCACAAAGAGCCGGCAACTTCTCCATATATGGAGGAATATCGACATATTCGTCAACTTTTCATAGAAGGGTATGACCAGCTGCTACCGGGATTCGAACCCGCATCTCCGGGTTACAAGTCCAGCGCACTAACCACTGGGCCACAGCCGCGGCTTCCAGTTGTAATAATGAGGTGGTTTCCTTATCAAGTAGAAATATAGGGGAGTTATTGAAAGCCAGTCTGAATATAAGTGGTTGTGATCACAAGGTTGTTGTAATATTGAGGTGGTCTCTGTGTGTGGTTTTACTGTATTACTATGACTGAATAGTTCCTTACTTTCATTCGGTTACAGAATGTCTGATTATACACAAATTAGCAACAGCTAGCGACAAATTTTCTGATTGTATAAATTTTTTGTTCTTATTTTGTTATGTATTAATCAAAATCATAGTTAAAACATTAATTTTGGTTGTCCTAGCGTTTTGAAATTTGTAACTTAGATACAATGATGTAAAAACAGTGCTAGATGTAAATGTGATGTATCCACCATTATTAATATCAGGCATTTGTATCATTTGCTGCTTGGAGTTGCCTCCCTAGACAGTACCATTAGGCCAGAAAAAAATAGCCAGAATTACAGCTACTTGCCCCTCCCCCACCCCCCCCCCCCAAAAAAATAGGCAGGTTGCAAATCTTTTCTAACTTTTTTTCTTACATACATACATACATATACATACTTTGTGGTTCAATTTGTCCCAAATACGGTAGTACTTTGGTTTTTGCTGTTAGAAACTCTTGGGTTGGGGCCCAGAAATAGGGTCAATTGGGTAACCCTAAGCACAACTATTTTTTTCTGGCCTTCAATAAGTCTCTTGGATACTTATCATATTTCATAAGAACAGACAATTCAACCACAAATATTCTGACAGATCTGCACAATTTTAAAACAATAATACCGACAATAACAAAATAAAACAACACAAAACTGAAATCAATACAGTTTTATCAAAATCAATCAAATAATAGTACTAAATAATAAAACAACATCAGACATTTAAAAGGGGAAAAATATATTATGCATATTGGAAAATATCACAGCCAGTTTAGAACATCTTGAATCATATATCATCAAAACCAGTCAACTAGTTGAGTATATTCCTAACAATACATCATCGTTCATACATAAAATTTATCGTCTAGAAGCAGATCGGGTTCGTTTTTCTGTTGTTGCAGATCTTGTACGCTTGGCTACTGGTGTGCGACGGGAGTTCTTCCGTTTTGTCCTAACGGCAATCACCTCAGCGGGATTTTGACTACAGTAGGACACAACGATTCCTGTCACCAATAAAGCAAGAATGTAACAACCCCAGGTACAGTACCACATGCCACATGGTCCATATAGATAAGCAAGAGACTGGGCAAAAACCACATCAGCAGGTAAAAAAACATAGCGCCATAAAATATATGGGAATGTAATTTTCATAAGCTTTGAACCCACATTTTCTAAAAATGCGCATACTGGAAAATTTATGAAGCTGACATTCTTCATGAGCATAATTGACGTAATGTAAGCATTGCTGATCACAAAACATAACACCATAATGGATGTAATCTGTAAAAAAAGCAAAAAAAACTTGGTTAGGTATCTGAACCTACTCAAACTTCAACAGCGAAATCATGGACTAATCATAATGGCACAGAATCCTGATCATGCCATCTATAATGTGGCTTTTGCATTTTAGGGTTGACACACAACAATTGACATCGTGACAATGCAATACAACACTCGACAATGCGACGTGACACAAGACAATGCCAAATGAAATATCGCATGTTCTTATGGCTAAAAAGGCGTGACATTATACATTATAAGCAACTTTTTAAATTTTATTCCACAGACTGATTATATGATTATGCATCATGTATAGTTTCAATTTATTTTCCATGTTTGGAACATTACAATTTAAGGGAAAAAGATTATGTGATACTTGACACAAGCAACAACATGGTATTGTTTACAAAATAGCCAATATATTTGTTTTGTTATAACATGTATATTCAAGTTTGAATTCAAAGGACTTGAATATGCATCTTGTAATTTATAAATGAAACATGAATCAGATAAAGAAAAGACTCCATTTTGATTTGGAAAGAAATTTTTCAATTCATCTAAAACTTGAATCATTAAACTTAAAACATTTGCAAAATTAATGGTTTAGAAATGCCATTTAAAAAAGTCACCTATACTGTGCGTTTTCTTAATAACTCATTTCAGATTGAATGATCAAAGTAACCATTAAATATGGCAAAAAAATGTTGTACGTTAATTAATTACTTTTCAAGAGCTAAAAACAATTTTCAGAGTTACCTGATTGAAAGGTAAATCACCATCTTGCCAATCCTCATAAACAGCGTACAAAATCCATACATACAAAATGTGGAACCATAAACCTCCAACAGTAGAGAGTTTCGCTGCTATTTCTTTTCCTATCACAGAAAACGCTGTGTTCAGGACATTGAATTTAAAAAGAAAATCAATCATTTTCATAATTTTATTTGAACAAGTCGTTACCAACAGCACGTGTTATTGTTTATGTAATGACGTCATGAACGTTACGTACCATTCGCGCATCACAATTTGTCTCCCTTTACCCGCCAAAAAGTCAAATGATATACTGATACTAATATTTGGCCGAATTGTCTAGGGGTTGAATTGTCCTGATACCAGAATTATCGGATTTTCGTTCGTTACAAAAATTAAATAGGTTGGTGTTCTAAAAACAATCATTTTTTTTTAAAAAAAATAATAAAGTAATAACATTATTTCTTTAGCGGGCAACCCAAGTAGTATTTTAGTTTATGTACAAAAACAGAAATATAAATCTTTGATAGATACTGGCGCAGTCTCAGTTTAATTTCAGAAACCGTTTATAACAACTTAAAACAAGTACAAAAATGTTGCATATCGCAGCAAAAGATTAAGCGTTGCACCAATAATTGTCCGAGTTGTGTGCAGATAAAAAAACAGCTGCCGTAACTGTAATAAAACTTTATTGTTATAACTGGAAAAATAGCATAATACGTCGTATCACGTGGTCTTTACCGTATTCACTTTGTCGTTTCAAAAAATGTTGTAATAAACACCATGTAATTTATTTTTCATGTGAGTACGTCGATGTAGTGCCTTAACACCATTCGAGAGGCATCGTGGTCTAGAAGTAGAGCGTCCTACCTCTGATCCGAAGGTCCTGAGTTCAAATCCCGGCTTTGAACTGGTTAATACAAGCAAAATTAATTTTGTCACAATCGAGCTAATATAAGTGACTATAAACTAACCCCATTGGTAACCTCTAATGAACTGGTGGATCCTTTCCTGCCTTTTAGCACAAGTGTCGACACTAAGAAATTCCAATGGGTAATAATAACATTATTTGGTCTAGCACTAGAATATCCAAAAATAGCATTTTTAGTCGCTTGTAATCATCCATCGAGTCGCAGAGAGATAACAGTGAACATACTGTTGTTTTAGATTTTTTTATAAATGAATTTTTAAATAATCTCGCAATAACAAACTAATTCGGGTCACGTGTAGCTCGTCGCAGTGACTAAACCCCGCCAGTACCCTCATTTCCATATAGCATCTCCAGGGTCGTTCAATAATTAACGTGTATTGTGTATCTAATACACTAAGTTATGATTTGGACAGAAAGTACTTTTACTCGCAGTATTGCTTAAGTCAACCGCTCTCCTCAAGCACAAAAGAAGTGCGTCTAAGAGAAACAAACATGATACTAGTATTAGCTGGAAACCCCAAATATGTAATGACAGCAAGGTAATTAAAACAAAGCTTGCAATGAAAGATTTCGAACACTTTGCACGGCTTGGCTAATATTTAGATTAATCAAACCAACCATCTTGTTGAACTATTTATAGCTACTTAACCGTGCCTAGAGAGCTATTCAGCGCTACCTCATCATGCCTAGAAAGTTACCCTATCCCAAATATGCGTTGGCGCAACGCAATGATCACTTTATTATTGTATTACGTCTAATTTCTTGATCTGCTTTTAATCTTATTATGCATTTAATTTTATAATTAACAATATAAGTGTATAACATGTATATGTAGTAATATTATAAAGAGAATAACTCAAAATTCATTCTCCATTGTCAATTATCTATGATATTTGTTGGGAAATCAAGGAATGAGACATAGTGAGACATATGTTTGAATGCGTTTCGGGTGGTGCGTGTGCGTGCGTGAGGGTGTGCGAGCGTGTGCGTTCGTATAGTTAACTTTTATGATTCGAGAAACTTTTAAATCTGAAATGTTGTCCTGTCTTGTAAATGTCATGTGATGTATCTTATTGTGTATGTATATTAATGACTAAGTGTTGTATGCCTGCTTACGCGAAATAAAGTATTTATCTATATTCCTATATTCGAAACAAATCAGTTTCTAGACCAACTCTGGATTGCAACATTTCCATTTCAATGCATCTCCAAACGCATTATTATGTGTGCGTTGTAACTAATGTGAATAACGATGCAAAACTAAAATATTTCAGAAAACTTGAATTTATATATATCAAGCCTGACTATGAAGTAGTATTCCCCGATTTTCATGAAATTTTCGTGCGTTCATATCAATCCATGTATTAATTACCATATAATCTTCATATGGACTCTCACATGGTAAGGTTGTAATTGTTTGTATCTTGTAAATTAACTTCTTGAATTGAGAATGAAATTACTTTATATTTATATAAGGTAAAAAGACACTTCATTAAAAATATTTTAACCAGTATGCAAAGGGTTTTGGTCGTTAGTTGTTTTATTGTCATTTCCGAGTCGGTGTACATGTACATTATTGTTGTTGCTAATGTGTTTACACACGAGCAATCGGAAGGATTGATTTATACGAAAAACGTGTTTCTGGGCGAACGTTTCATTGTAACGATAAAGGGAATAAGAAAAAAGAAGTCACGTGGTACTAATTGTCAAATTTTGTATCTATGTTAGCGTTTATTCATAAGTACCATCCGTGATTCATATGCTTGCATATACATCACACACAAAAACACTTGCAACACTATAACACAAATTCATATCTCAATTCCTCATCTTTTGTCATAAAATGCCTTACTTTGAAAATTCATGGCTTTAATAATAAGATAGAACATGTGTCATAATGCACACTAAATAATTGATTTTATCGCAGGTTTGATGAATGAATGAGCTCATAAACTCAGCTCTAAAGTAATGAAAATGTGTATTTATCCTGTCTGGTTCAAATTCTAATTGCTTTTCACTTCTTTCTGAAGTCAAATGATGGCACAATGTGGATACTACGGGAAGATGGCATGGTGTGGATACTATGGGAAGATGATGATATGTGGATGACCTTAATTACCAGCACTTTACAAACATTAGTAATTTTCTATCGTTAATTTACAAATATGTGCATCCTTCATCTTTTGTCATGAAAGGACTTACTATGAATATTCACTGCTTTAATCTCAATCCAGATCTGTCTGTCTGTGTTTCTGTAGTACACTATATAGATGCGTGCTACATAGGTTCCTTACACACAATTGAATTTTTTGTTTGTTGGATGGATGAATAATCATGCAAACTTATTTACGTACGAAAATGTTACTTATCCTGTTTCCAATCACATTCTAATTGCTATTATATTTTCTATTTAGCGAGGTCAACTGAGGATACTACAGGAAGATGGCACAATGCGGATACGTAGGGAATATCATGCTATGTGGATGCCCTTAGATGCCAGCACATCTAAAATGTCGGTATTTTTATCTTTCTTTGTGGTCCATAGATTCATGTATTCACAAATCTTGCTGGAATTAATGAAAACGTATCAGATGAGTTATATGCGGCAACCCGTTCTCCTAACCAGTTTTCCTGGACTATGTCAGATGAATGCTAATTTGCGGACAAGGAAAGTAATCTCTCCATTCATCCATTTTAAGTATGGCTAGGTTCACATAAACTTATCCTCCGGATCTCGACACTGTCTAAAAGTCTTCATTTGGCTTTATTATTTGTCCGAACACTCGTGCAAGTGGGATGATTGTGTTACGTCCAATGAAAACAATAAGAATGGCATAAGGGCTGCACCATGTCGAATGCCTTCCGGGCGACGGTAGGTTTTCCTACTGGGGAGGTGATTTAGCATCAGGCCTGCTAAGTTTTCATTAGGTGTATATTTAACTCGTTCAATAGACTGGGATATCACCTTCTTCCTGCACAAAAGAATCTCTGAATGGGTCTGATTATGCAGACAAAATGTGGAATGAAATTTGCGCTGTCTGCATAATGAATTTTCACATCAGTTTGCCGAATGTTACAATGGATGGTTAAAGGATAGGCGGCTTTTAGACGCTCTGTTTGGTGAAAGTGGTGTAGAATATGTCAACTGAAGCCACTATGAATTGAATAGGAGAGTAGGAAAAGGCTGGTGCCGTTACTTTTTATCCTTCCTTTGTGAATGACGTATTTTCTGGTCCATAGATTCATGTGAACGCAACAACTCTCTTCCATATTAATGAAAATGTTTGTTTATCCTTTTTTAAGAACATTCTAATTGTTTTTTCTATTTGCGAGGTCAACCACAACAGGGACTCTGCATTGTTATGTAGAGTCCCTGGGTCAACTGATGATACTACGAGAAGATGGCACAATGAGGATACAAGGGAAGATGGTGATACGTAGATGCCCTTGGAAACCAGCCAGCACATTGAAAAAACACATTCAAATCTTTTAGTCTATACTAATTTAATTTTGGCTTGATTATGAAAAAAGCAATTTTGCTTATATAAATCCCGCTCGAGTCCGTTTCCAGGACACTAAACCAGGACTGTGTCTGAAAAATGGGATTGTGAAGTTCATAAACGAAACCCATCGAAGCCGGGATTCAAACTCAAGACCTTCAGTTCAGAAGCACTACCTCTAGGCCATGCTGCCTCCATAATTTAAATCATTTGATCAAATGAAAGAGCAATAAAGCATAAATGTAGGTGAACGGCTATTTCATTAATACTAAACTACAACCTTTTCTTCTAGACTTGTTTCAAGGCTATAACCATGCAAATTTTGACAAAGCCCTACTGGAACCCTGGTACCTCTGATAAAAGGGAAAGAAATTCACCCTAGTTCCAATCATAGAAACCAGTACTCCTTGCATAGCCAATGTAGATATATACACAACTATATACATATATATAATATCACAGTAATTAACATGCTCTGAGTATCATAGAGTGTAAGGAACTACTGTATAGATGACCAAACATCCATTTTAATCAACATTTTCTGCATATTAGAACCTATGAAGCACATAAAGTAACACTTAACAAACACAGAGACCAGACTCCGTGGTTATGAAACAGACTCAGAGCTCAAATTTTAATTCCATTCTCAAAGTATTTTGGTTGAAAAGATAGAGATGATATTTAATGTTTAATTATATTTTCAGTGTTATCCGGTTTTCCATGGAGCCGTCATATGGGTTGAATTGTCCGGGGGTCGAATTGTCTTTGGGTCGAATATTCTTGGGGTCGAATTATTCTTGGTGGCGAAAAATTCAACTACCAGTCATATACCATACAGCGCCACCTACGATGAATTATAATGGTGGACAAATGTCAATTTTTGTTTGACAGTTTTCAAACAAACACGGATTAACGTTATTAACAGTTATTTCAATGACAATTTTTTCCCCGAAACGATAGAAAATCATGCCGGCTGCTAGTATCACAATGAATGAAGCGGATGTGGTTAAGTTGATATCAGAATTTCTTCAAAATAGGGATCTGAATATTTCCATGCTCTCCATAGAAAGGGAAACCGGTGTTATTAATGGAAGATTCTCCGATGATATGCTTTTCCTTCGTCAGTTGATCCTTGATGGACAGTGGGACGATGTTATTGAGTTTCTTCAACCCCTTGAAACAATCGAAGGTTTCGATTCGAAGAAAGTTCAGTACTTGATCATGAAGTATAAATATCTTGAGCTGTTGTGTATCAAATCTGAGCCCAATGTTTTACAGAATTATGAATTCACTGTCGACGAAGTTGTGAAAACTCTCAACAGTCTTGAAAATTTGTGCCCTACAAAGGAAGATTACAGCAACTTGTGTTTATTGCTTACTTTACCGAAGTTATCTGATCACAGTGACTACCATGATTGGAATCCCAGCAATGCTAGGGTGGAATGTTTCAGAAGTGCTTATCTTCTAATTGAGAAATTCATGCCATTGGATAAGAATGACAGTAAAATGAATATGTCACAAAATGACAGACTCTTGCAGTTGTTGTTGAAAGGCTTATTATTTGAGTCATGTATTGAATTTTGTCAGCAACAGGCTACCAGAGAAGGTTCTGGTGAAATTGAAGTAAAAGATGTTTCACTTCTACAGGATAATGGTTTTAGTGATGCTGATCTAAGTCTTTTGTCATGGTTACAAGGAGTACCTGCTGACGTTTTTTCTGTTCCATTTGAACAAAAGAATCTTAATCTTGATATTCGACCTTTGATGAAACCTTCACTTGAGGCTTCATGGTCAGAACAAATACTTGTAACTCCAATTAAGCCAAAAATGTTCCCTCATTCGGCTGTCCCTAGTCTACGACCTAGATCTGCAGATATTATGTCTAGATCCTTGAACCCACAGTTTGATGGACTTTCTAGTGGACTGTGGCACGGAAGAAATGATATGACAGCTTCATTCAATGCTCGGAATCTTTTGTCACAATCAGTAATACCTGGTACAATTATGTCTCAGAGCTTGAGAAAACCAAATAATCCGATGGAAATGTCTATGCATAAATTTTTTGAAGAAAGCGATAAAATAAACACCGATACAGCGATTGGTGAGAAGCTGGCACCTAGACGAAGCATAGCTGAGGAACCTAGTCAACCTGTACCTAGACCTAACCAGATTCAGAATATTTCAGCCACTGCAGTGCAGCCTCAAAGAAGTAGTACTCCCCCACGTACATCCACAAGTTTTCACAATAAAGCTCCCGCTGGATCCATTAGGCTGCAACAGTCACAGCCTTTTCAACCAGCTAGATCACAATCCCCCATACATAGTGTGACTATGGACAATCGTGCCAGTGTTGAGAGAAATGTCGAGCATCCAGCATCTGTGAATACATCTGTAAGAGATTCTAGTTCTGAACTGTACAAGGAGTATCAGAAACAGAGACAGTTGTTACAAGAGAAATTAGCTGAACAAGAGAAGCAGCGAGAACAGTTCACTAAAGAATTGAAAGAATTGGAAAAGAAGGAACTCAGTCTTGAAGACAATAAATTGAATGAATCTAGTCCAAGAAGGGGGTCACTGGAGATTAAGCAAACAGATGTCAAACAGAAAAGAATTTCACAAGGTAAACTTTATTTTGTACATACACATAACATCTACAGGGTTTGACATTAGCTTTTTTGACAGCTGGACCAGTGGTCTTTTCAGCCTGAAATTTCACTAGACCTAACCCCATTTTACTACCATATAGCGAGATGCACAAGACCGAACCAGTCAGCACCTAGTGATTGTCGTTGGGACATGCCGTAATGTTGAACCCTGATCTATGCTTATCTTCACGAAGTCAACTACATATGTTACATGTTGTACTGTTAGCCTTTAAGCGGTTATGTTTTTTTTCTATCTCACTATAAATTTCTTTTTTAGTATTGTATTCTTTCATGTAAGGATCAATGTTTTGCATGCTTACTTGATGTTATCAAATTCATTTTAAGTGCAAGCTTTATTGTTATATATATATCTTAAATGCACATATATATATATGCACTGTATACATAAAAACTAAAAATTATTTATTGAGATGAAGTTATTGATAGTCACATTATACTAGTGTGTACTAATTAATAATATTTATATGTATGACATCTTCTGAAGACATTTTTAATGAAATGATATTTATAATGTTGATACATTCATGACATATACAGCATTGTAATTTGTATGAGTTGGGTACCAATTCATTGTTGTTTCATGGATGTATCATTTTGTATTTTATCATTTCTATTAAATAGTGCTGATACATCAATTTTATGTGCTTCTCTGAAAATGCATCTAGATGTTTTAGTGTATTCATCAAGTATTTATACTATAGACCAATTATGGTTCTATCCATTTAAGATATTTTAGCATTCCATACAATGATTAATGTTTATTCTGAACTTATCTGGTTGAATTGCTTTGTTTTGAAACTTGTCTTCGGCCTTGACTTTAAAATTATCTACGATTTTGTTTATTCATCTCTCTTTGGGCATCAACATTCTTATTCACAGAATTGTGGTGTATGATTATGCCTTGAAAATATCATGCACTAAACTGTCTGTATCATGTTATTTATATCTATGTGATAGTTTATCTGAAATGCATCTAATATCTGGGGTGTAGAAATGAGTTGAAAAATCAACTGGCTATTTGAGCAGTCTTCAATTTCTTGCTACTTTTTCCCTACAGGGGGAGTTGCCTCTTTGTCTTCTATTGGGGGAACCCTCAGCCCCCCCCCCCTCTGCTTTTAATAGACTGCCAGCTACATAAAACGTTTCTACATCCCTGTGATATTCTTTAGGTCTCTTCAAGGACTTTGATAAATGTTGCTTGGTATCAAATTAGATGATTGTTTACTGATGTTGGTCACAGTGGTATACATCATATTTCTTCCTTACTATTCACATGCATAATTCATTTTTTAATATGTATTTAAATATATATATATTATAATTACGCAATATTCATAATGCATGTATCAAGTATATTTAGTCTTATAACCATGTAACATTATCGCATTTTTAACACATGTCAGTCTACACACATTTATTATTACATACATTGTAAAATATCTCCAGAGACTGGCATAGTTCTGTGAAAGAATGTCAGTAAGCACACATGTTTACTTCATAAAATATTTCTTATTATTGTATGTTTTCTACATGTACACTTTGTTATTCACTAGATATTATGACAAGTACACCAAAGCAGGTTGTACCTACCCAGGTTAGCTCTGGATCAGAGACTGGTTCAGATTTAGGTGTTTCCTATGATGACCAAGCTCCACCATCTAATGATAACCATGAAGAAACTGAAGCATCTCCAGAATTGATACAAGGTAAAGACAGCCTTCAGAACACTCCACAATATATCAACGCAGCACAACATCGATTAAAGGTGTTAAATGATGGGCCTAACCTTACACCAATTGATTCCCCGCCCTGTTTAAACATGGGGACACCAAGCTTTTTAGAAGAAGACCCAGGCACAGCTGAACTCTATCCTGAATCTACTTCAAATAATGTGAACAGACCAGTTCCGGTTATGAATTTAGAGAGAAGAATTGCCAGTCAAAATTCTGGTACAAGTAATAGGGTGAAGAGTCCATCTATGAGGTCTGTAACTCCTGATCCAAACCACACAGGTAAACAAACTGCTGAGTTGCGTTTAGCTTTTCTTGGAGAAGAGAAATTACTAACACAGTTTTTCTGATTAACTTGGCTTAGGGATTATCTTCTCTTCCTTACTAGAACTAATATCACCGCTAATTCTTTAGCCTTACCGTCAACACAGTGTTCGTCCTCTACCCTCATTCTCTGCAGATTGATACTTTCATCAATATATGGATTTAACTCTTCAATAATTTAATACCAATTTGACATGATGTATAGCTTAGTATCACTATGAATTATAATCAAAATGAGGCATACTGTTTGTCATGCTGTATTATTACATTTGTTCATTGAGTCATGTCTGATATAAGTGCCTGCCTTGTTGTATGGTATGTCATTTCAAACCTTCCTTTTTTATCCTTGAATAAATTGTCATATAGTATTACATTTTTTTCGTATGTACTAGACTCTGTTTAGTTTCATCACACAGTAGATTAATGAATAAAAAATTGAAAATTTTATAAAAAACAGCTAAAATAATTGATGTATCTGTTACCAGTAATATAGATGTTATTCGAAGAAAAGTGACACTTGATAAAATCTTGCTTTAAAATATTACCTTCTATTCTTTTATTATTGCTGTCTACTTTCTACTCATAGCAAACTCTGTAAAGAAAGCAGATAAAACTTCAAAGAATGGGAAACCAGCAACTGGAGCTGTAACTGGTAAATCATCTAATAACAAGGAGCTGGTACCCAGTAAGCCAGTTTACAGATCCAATTCTATGAAGACCATAAGTAGGCCAAATACTGGTAGCAAAACATTGTCTAGAGCTAATTCAATGAAGCAAAAGCAAAGCACTGCTTCAAAGGCTGGGCCACAGTCAGGTGGACAAGGTAAAAGTCAAACACTACCAAGACCTAAGAAAAGTGGTACCAATGCTGCTGCAAAATCACCTAACAGACCAAATAATATCAATTTAGCTGCAGGACCAGGGCCCAGGAAGACAGGAAAGATGATCAGTCACCCACCGCCTGATCCCAGAGGTACAGAGCATGGGAAACACTTGCATGATGACAAGTTTGAGCTTGTAATGCCAGTGCATGGTAACTGGATTGAGCATGACCCACAAATGCATGATAACCAGTGTGAAATTGGAACCCCAGTGAATGACAACCAGTCTGAAGTTGGAACACCAGTGAATGACGACCAGCCAGAGGTTGGAACCCCAGTGAATGACAGTCAGGCTGAGGTTGGAACCCCAGTGAATGACAAGTCTGAAGTTGAAACACCAATGCATGATGACCTGTCTGAGGTCCAAACCCTTGTGCATAAGTACCAGTCAGAAGTTGAAACCAGGGTGCATGATAACAAGTCTGAGGTTGGAACCACCACACTTGGCAACCAGTCAAAGGTTGGAATCCCAATGCATGGTAACCAGTTTCAGGATGGATTCCCAGGGTATGGTACCCAATCTGGGGTTCAGACCTATGGAAATAAATCTGAAATTGGGTCAGCAGTGAGTGGTTCTCATTCAGGGCATGGCTCACAATTTGGGACTCAAATGCATGGGGCCATATTGTCGGGTAACCAAATCAGGTATGGACTAGTTATGCCATGTAACCAGGCTAGATATGGAACACTAGTACATTGTTTCCAAGCCAGATTCAGGCCACCAATTCCTGGCAACCAGGCAGGCTATGGGGCTTTAATGACAAGTTACCAAGCTGGATATGGGACTGAAATCCATGGCAGCCAGTCAATGGTTGAAACATCAATACATGGTAACCAACCAATGTATGGAACTTTGTGGCAAAATTACCTTACTGAATATAGAACAGTACAGAGTAGCGAGCGGCGAGAAAATGCATTACTGCATGGTAACCAAATCTTATTAACCGTGTGTGGTGTGGAATACACCGTAACACTATGATAGGATCCTGGAGTATATATTTTATGGTTGTACCTGGTGCGTATGTAGTACCAAGTGGGATGAAAACCTGGTTATTATTGAACATTCTAAAATAACAATCGTGAACCTATCCTTTCCTTAAGTTACTCATCCATTTATTTGTTTCATGCTCCCCAAGTCTCTTACTTCCGTATTATCGAACTTACAAGCTTGTTCTATTCTGTTGTATTTTGTTCTGTTTTCATTAGAAACACTGTCTCATTTGCCTGGAATGCTTTTTTTATTTTTTTTCAAAAATCCTCCTATTAATTCTGGTCACATGACTTATAATTATTTGATTGCATTTGCTTTTGATTGTATTAACATGCGTTTTTATGCTTTGTGATATATTAACCTAACCGAAGCTTTGGCATGTCTCCTCCTGTTGGTAGACAGTTATTAGTTTGCCCTAAAACAAATAGCAGCAAATAATTGATCTTTGCATATTTGGGTATGAGGTGCTGTAAAGCTTGAAGACTGTTCTTAATAAATCATTTACAGGTTCATCGATAGGTTGTGTCTAAAAGATTTGTACTTTGGTCTCCTTTAGGTTCTTTTCAGCTGAAGAGCAGTTTCAAAATTATTATACCAGTGTTCAAAGTATTTTGTTTTTAAAGAACTATCCCGAACTATAAGTGGGCTATTGAAAATAAACATTTTATCACTAGCCTGAATACAGAATTTGAAGAAAGTTCACTTGCACGAATAGAAATTTACTAAACCCAAGCTTTGAATTAGTAGGTTAGCACAGAGACTGTTGTGTCCAGTTTTTTCTTGTTGATGAAGTTATTTGTTTATTTGAGTGAGACAATCATTGTTCACCTACCTAAGTATTCATGGTAAAAAATTTTCCGGAACCTCCGTTTTTTCCTAGACCAAACCCTAC
Source organism: Lutraria rhynchaena (assembly GCA_008271625.1). Classification (NCBI taxonomy): domain Eukaryota; kingdom Metazoa; phylum Mollusca; class Bivalvia; order Venerida; family Mactridae; genus Lutraria; species Lutraria rhynchaena. Next base: position 7,746,841 of record VIBL01000001.1, on the reverse strand, counting down.
TGGTTTTTATTGTTTCCGGGGCACCGAGGTTAAGATTTTTTTTTTTGAAAATTTTCAACTTTTACCCGAATGTATTTGAAAGTTGCCGGGCATTGTAGGCCAAACAATGATTTATGGATGGTGTGAGATTATTGATTGTAAATGAACGTAGTACTCCTACATACAATGTTTTATCATCAATATTCCTCATTTACCATGTTATGATTGGTTATTGTTGGTGTAAATATAGAATGTCTGCTATGTAAATGGAATGTGACATTTTGACTTCTCTTAATGTATGAATAATTTGTATAATTGTCTGTAAGCTATATTTAAATCTGTGCAAGCTACTCTGTATATCAACGCTTCAGAGAGAAATGCTTAGTTCGTAAGCTCACAGCATTTGTGATTCTTAAACTTTGAAATAGGTTTTCGATGTTATTAAAAGACAATATAATATTATATCTAGCATTGTACTTCAAAAGAGAGCAAAACGTTGACTAAGGAAACATTTTGTGGTCATAAATGTATGCTGATGTTCAAATGCCTAAATTTTGTGTTAGTATAGTTCTGCATTTTTTTAGCAGCTTTCCAATACACAGTAAGGCTGGGAAAAAATAGTTAAGTTTACTTTTACTTGACCAAAACAATAGAATTGGTAGGTTGTAAAACTTCCTTTCTGTTTTTTTTTCTAAAGGTACTTTTCATATTGTGGAAGTATGATTCATCATAAAATATTTTTGTACTTACGATTTTACTGTTAGAAACTTTGAGTGTGTTCTAAAAATAGAGTGGGTCAAGTAACAATAAACTTTTTTTCTGGCTTAACCATTAAATTACAGTTTATGGTGTTAATTGATACACATTATTGGTATCAGTGAAGCATTTGTTGTATATATAATTGTGTCTGATAATGGACTGAACATTTTAGTATCCACACAGGCTTCCCGAAAGTTGCCAAACTGGCAAATTTCGAGCAGGGTCCAATTACTTTTCGGCGAGTACCGGACCAGATGTCCGGCAGTCGGGCATGATTTACAGCATTTATCACTTATTTATAATATATTAGGTTGGACAAATTTTCATTTGGTCAGACAGAAATTCTATCTTTGCCGCACCAAATATCAGGCAGTATTCTAGCAGTTTCGAGAAGCCTGTCATCATAGTGGTACACTGACCTAATGTAATTAATGCGCATCCATATTGCAGGCCTACATGACGGAAATTGATTTTTTGTTTTATCATTAGACTTTCCTTAATTATAATTGTAATAGATATATGAATTAATATAAGCTAAATATGAATTAATGTGAAAAATATATGTACAACTGCTTTTACTTTCTTAAATATGCACTAATTTTTATAATTTATTGTACTTTTTGTTTATGCAATATTCATAACCAGTGTTGAATATTACTTTAGCTTTTAAATATCTCTGTCAAACATTTCATGTATAAGAATATAATTATATACTGTACCTTGAAGATACAAATTTATAGTGTTTTAATTGAATTTCGAATGCCCTACCTGCATTTTATTCCAAGAAACTTGCAATTTACAATCACAACTTCAAATAGCGACCTCAGTTTTATGACTGCCTTGTTATAACAACCACTTATTTTCGGACTGGCGTCCTATTACTTTCCTGTAATTTAGCCTGAGAATGAGACTGCCTCTTTTAACGACCAATTTTTTGGATGTGAAGGTCTCATTATTGAGGTTTTGCTGTAATTAATTAATTGATTTCTGGTAGGACTTCTCACAGAGATTTATATATTCTTGTAATATTTTCATATTGTTCATGTTTTAATCTTCTGTTTTGTACAAATGATAAAATATGTCTTTTAAAATATCTATTGTCTACAAATAATTCATACTGAAATCAACAGCAATTATAGAAATAATTTATTTATTTATTACAGGGAGTCCACATATAATGAAAGATGACAGAAGTTTACATATTTCACATCTTGATACACCAAGTCCAGTACATAGAGCCAAGGTATAAAGTATCATCAACACTTATAAATAAAAAATCATTTGTCTAATTCAAATGTTGGCCACATGATTTTGTTGGAATTTTAGAAATGTAGTGTATCATTAGTACAACATGCATGTCTGTAAGGTACAAGTGTGCTCATACGTGAAAAACAACACCTACAACAACAACATTTTATAAAAAACCAACAGTATTTCAGTTAAACAATTATATATACTGAGATTCTGCCAGTTCAGTCTTTGGTCTCATAATCCAAGCCTTTCAAGGTTATTAAACTTAATAGCTGTCTCTGATTTTATGAATCGCAATTCCATTTTGTAGTGTATTTCGTTTGAAATAAATGCTTTTTTATTCTGGTCGATCATGCTGTCTGAGTAATGCATCATTAATATAACCATTATTATTATAATTACTGTAGAAACATTATCAACAAGAGATTTTAGCTTAGAGATTGATCTCAAGTTTTGAACATCAAACCCAGGAATTGAGTTTGAGGATACATGTTTCCTGCAATAATTCATCTGATATAATATTTGGGCTAATTTGTCTTTCGCTTTTGGTGCATTCGTGTTGAAAATTAGTCTGTTGCTTTGAAATGAGAGGCAAATTATTACTGAACAATTATCCTTGGAGCACTGGATAGGTCAGCCGTATACTAAATTACTGAATTACTGATAATGGATGGTGTTGGAACAAATGACTGACTATTGACTTTGCTAACACTTTCAATTACATACCAGTGCTTAAACATTTTTTCCCTCATTTTGTAAGCTACCACCTACTGTCACACTAGATCTGTTTTACTTGGTTTAATGCTGTGTTTTTTTTCAACAATTTTTTAGTTATATTTCAGCAGCCAGTTCACCTAACCAGCTTTCCTGTACTGAATACTTACCAGTACTAACTTACACTTCCACAAGGAGCTGGCAACTTCTTCACATATAGAAGAAAATCAACATTTTTGCAGAATTTTCATAGAAGGGTATGACCTGCCTTGACCGGGATTCAAACCCGGATTGCTGGGTTACAAGTCCTGCGCACAAACACTGGACCATGGTCACAGCCCCCCCCCTAGATCTGTGATTCAGATATAGGAGACGAATAACATAAGTTTACATGTCTTCAAACAAATTGTTGGGAAATGTGTATTTCCCCATAATCTGGAACTTGCTACCTCATGGTCATTTTTTACCCTCAACTTTTCACGTCTAGTGAAAACCCTGATATGAATGATGTAAGGTAATATACATAACTGTATGATAATTAGTTTATATTTCTTATATTATTATAGCAGAGAACCTCCGGGGGCAGTAGGTCCAGATTTATACCTGTGACGACACTGGAAGACATGCAGGCTATCAGAACTGTAGCATTCCATCCTTCTGGTGAGGTGTACATGATTGGTTCAAACACAAAGACTTTGAGAATTTGTGAATTCCCGGACCTAAATAATCTAGCGTAAGAAATATTTGATATTTTTTTTGTGATTTTTGTTGAAATTTAATATTGGTTTGTGATTACCCAACCACCCCATTTTTTTGGGCCGGACCTAAATTTTCAAAATTAAAAAAGATATTTGCAAATGAATTGTACCGGTACTTCAAATTCTCACAAAAGATGTTTAGAAAATACAAATAGCATTTTTTCAACCTACTTTCCCTTTGTTTTGGTCAAGTAAGCGTAATCATGCATTCATTTTAATATCTAGCCTAGACAATTCTTGCCGTATCTATACATGTATTTATTTAAATATATTTCCAGGTCAGATCATTTGACATACCCTTCAAAGATTCTCTGTCAGAAACATAAACACCATAAAGGTAGTATTTACTGTTCTGCGTGGAGTCCACTGGGTGATCTGATTGCTACAGGATCTAACGACAAAACTATTAAAATCAACAGATTTGATGGAGATACATGTACCATTGATGGTAAGTGTCAGATATACAGTCAAACCTGTTAACAAAGGCCATCCTTGGGAAAGAGGAAATGTGGTCATTATTGACAAGTGGCCTTTATTCAGAGGTCAGTTTGTTCTAGATAATCTAGGATCATTTTTCAAAGAATGGCCTCAATTCACTGGGTGGTCTTTATTCGGATGTTGCCGCAAACACAGGCTAGACTGTATTTATCCCACATAACCAAGAATTGTATGCTATTGGCTTCATAGATTAAACAGTGTATTCACGATTTATTCATTGTTATTTGAAGAAATGGTTAAAATGAACAAGAAATACCTTAATTATCTTTTTTCTGTTGAATATTTTAAACACCTGAGACTTGATATACAGGCTGATAGTATTGGATTAGTTTGTTGTACCGTAAAACCTCAAAAATGAGACCATGTCCGAAAAATCAGTCATTATACTGAGGTGGTCTCATTATCAACTTGAATTATAGGGGGTTTATTTGAAGCAGTCTGAAAATAAGTGGTCATTTTAACAAGGCAGTTGTAATATTGAGGTGGTTGCTATTTGAAGTTTTACTGTACATGTATATGCTTATGTTTTGGGACTGTTTATTTACTTATTTACTTACTGATGTATTTCAGGTCAAGATGTTGAACTGACATTCCACGATGGTACTGTAAGAGATCTTGTGTTTATGCAAGACATCAGTAATAGAACGTCGTTGTTGATTAGTGGTGGTGCTGGTGACAGTAAAATATATGTGACAGACTGTGAGAGTGCCATGCCTATACGAGCCATGGCTGGTCATTCTGGTATAGTATATTATATTATCATGATACGGTATAACTTGTGAAAACCAGACCCCTTCTGGACTGAGTCAAAAATCTGGTTTTCTTAATATTGAGGTTTTCAGGGAGTCCAGTTTTCAGGGGTTACACTGTACTACATACTAAAAATATGTTCTTTATTATCAGTTTCAAGCGTAAAATTCCAATACAATCATCTTTGTATTGAATTAGAACAAACTTAAATCATTGGCTGCTCATTTATAATGAAAAATCATGGGCATTATTTAGATATAGCCTGGTGTATACCATGCTCATTTGTAAGCTGCACATTGAATGCTCATGCGTCTAGTCTTATTTAAGGACTTAAAGCATTGTTTGAATCAAGTTTTTTAAAACACTAGCCCAAATTATAAATGAGTTATTGAATATAAACAATTTACAACTGGGCTGATTACACAATTTTGCGAAAATTCATAGAAATTTCCTAGCTCTTGGCTTTAGGCAAGTGTTTGGCTCAAAGACTGCTTTAAGTTGGTAAAGTCATACTGGTGATTGTTTACCATAGGTTTGGGAAGTCTGTGTTGTTTTAAAGATGTTTCTTACTTGTAAGTTTGGTCACTTTTCACTCTATATTATGTTTTGTCAAATGTTGTTGAATGATGTATACAGTATATATTGATTCTTATATAACTTCTAGGTGTTGTATACTCTCTTCATACATGGGGACGTTGTATGTTTGTCAGCGGTGGTCAGGATAAAACAGCGAGGTTCTGGGATCTTAGGGCTTCTACTCCAATCACAGTTGTACCGAGTCCTACAGGTTAGTTCATTATTACGCTTAGCCCTTATGGAAGGTTTATAGTGAATGAATTTCCATTTGCACACAGCTATGTGTAAATGCTATAGTGGTTTTTGACAAAAATTCATTGATAGTATAGGATAATTGATGGAAATTGTCAATTTCTTCATGTTCCCCATTTTGCTTTTAAGTAACCATTACATCACAAAAAGACCCTTTTTAGGCATGATTGATAAAAAGAACTGACTATAATTTTGTTAATGTCATGAAATTGGAAAACAAATTAATCAAATATGTAGTTACGATATATGTTTCAATTAAAGTGCGTACATTTTGGTATACCTCATGATGCAGTTTGTGTACTTATTTAGAGATTAATACTCTATCCTGTATGATGTATTCTCGTAATAGTCGTTGTAAATTAATTGTATCACAGCTGTTAAGGTACTGTTACTATAACAGCTCTCTTCTGTTTCAGGAAGCCCTTTTGCCTCAGTTAGTGTTGATCCATCAGAAAGACTTCTAGGATCTGGACATGAGGATGGTTCGGTGATGTTGTACGATATCCGTAGCTCTCGTGCGATACAAAGTTTCCGACCACATACGGAAGATTGTCGTACGGCGAGGTTCTCCTCTAACGCCCTCTACATGTTGTCTGGTTCCTACGATAAATCCATGGTTCTCACTGATTTACATGGTATGTTAATTGTTATATCCACTTCTTCCATTATGTTTTACACTTCATGCATAATGTCTTAAGCTGCAGCCATTCATTGTGAGCTTTACTTTTACATTTTATCTGAAATAGTCTGTGATCTAACTATTATTTTTTACCACTAATATTTTTTGGATTTGATACAAGACACCAGGAGATTTAATTAATTTTAGCAATACTGATATTTGAAAATGAGTTCTTCCGAGTTTATTTCTGTATACTTTTTTATGATCATGTCTTGATGTTGATTACTGTAATCAACAATTCTTTAAATGATGTTTCTGTCTAATTGCAAGGAATGTTACAGGACATGTGTTGTGCATATATTATGTATGACAGTTCATGAACCTTGTACAACTTATATTTAAACCTGACAAAATAAACAATGTTGTTTAGTATGAAAATGTTTGTCCGCAATCGAGTATAATTAATGGATCATCCAAATTATCTTGCATGTCTTAGTTCATAATATATACATGTATACATATATATTCATATTTCACATGAATTCGCAGTCTTTATTATCTGAATTGTCACCTTCATACCTGTCAGATACAGTTCAAAGGGGATATATAGGCAGACTGGTTTATTGCAAAAGTTGCCGGCATAAGTTTCACTGCTTCCAGACGTTAAAGATGATTCCTATTAAACAATATACACATATGACATAATCGTCAAAAAGTGAAGATATAACATTTTTTTTCAGGATCAGTCTGAGAGTTTTCTGTGATAACAAAGTGGTATTTAGGGGTAGCCCTAGTTTACAGATTTATATAGAAATGTGGCTTACTGCTAATAGCTCAATATATGCTTATAAGCTTTTACCATTTTATGCTTGCTTTGCTGTACAGAGTTTTTTTATGAATTGCGTTATTGTATTATCATGTTATACATACACAGGTGACTTGCTGAAGCCATTACCAAGTGTCATTGTTGCTGAACATCATGATAAAGTCATACAGTGTAGATGGCATCCTACTCAGCTGGCTTTTGTCTCTGCTAGCGCTGACAAGACTGTTACAGTATGGGCTTTACCCGTGTGAGGTGTGCATGTGTGATGGGGTGTGGCCAGTAACAATTGATACCTGTGGTATGATGCAGTCCTTGCCAGTGTCAAAGATACGAGTATACTTCAGATTTGTAGCCATGAAAATACTCCTGTTGTGAATCATCACTTTGTATGCATTCTCTGGTTCTTGGTGTAATGATCATTTTTATATCAGTGTATGTATCTAATGGTTAGATCTTTGAGTTTTACATGTGAACATGATGTTGTGTCACTTGTAAAAAGATATGGTAAAGTCATATTGTAATGCTGCACTTAGATCAATTATCAAGCCTTCATCAGATTGTTGAAATACGATGTCTTTGAAATAGCGTAAGTTAAATGCACATCAGTACAGTTTTTGTACAGTTTTCATCCAGAAAATGTTTTTTGCATAAAACTAGCTTGAGAGTAAGACATACTAGATGTATAAATTTCTGGTACTTGAATTATGTGAATTAGTGTACTTTATCATCAGTTTTTTTATAAGTGGTAAGATTGTTGTTGTACAAACTTATCTCACAATTGATATACCTTCAAGTTCATGGATAATGATGATTGAATACATGCTTCAGTTTAATTGTTATGTTATATATATAAAACTTTGATATTTGCTATCAATGTGGGCTTTGTAATATTTGCTAAACTGTACAACTTCACATACGATCATGCTAAAACGTGTACAAATACTTCTTTTCTGTGTTTTGCAAATTAGGCCTACAGACTATGTAAAGATTGGGTGCATAGAAACTGTCAATATGGTTTTTATATAAGATTTGTCACATTATATAGAATGCATAAAATAAGATCCTCATAAATCATTTAAGGGTGTGGCCAAATTCTCATAAATCATTTAAGGGTGTGGCCAAATCCTCATAAATTATTTAAAGGGTGTGACCAACTAATTGGTTTTAAGGACATTTGCATCGCTGGTTACGAATGATAGTTCACTTTGATGTGTATAGAAATGAAGTTTATATTCACTTACTGTGTTCAGGATGTGGGTTTTATTTACATGTAGTTCAGAATTAGTGCAAATAGAGCTAATTGAATGATGGTTTTATTTCATTCTATGTATATTAAATGTTCATGTTCGCTGATACACTCTGGCTGGGACAACAGTTTTGTTGCCTTAATGATGATGCTTCATGGTTCTTAGTTATATGATAGTACTTAACAAGTCAAGTTAAGTTTTATTTCTGGTTTTCGTTGTATTTTTTTTTTGATATCTAGAAATGAATTGTGTTATTATCTGAACACACAGTTTATTAACTATTATTAACTAGCCCCTCACAGCACACAGTTTATTAACTATTTTTTAACTAGCCCCTCACTGCAGTGAGTTCGACTCCCACCCACGACCTGATAAATTAAATATGTAAGGAAGCTGTGTAGCTAGCTTATGGAAGGTGGTTCTACTCTTGTCTGGGGTCTTCCTCCTCCGTTAAAGCTGGAAAAGTCACATATTGACCCTAGCTGTTGGTGTGATATTAAAGTTCTTTTTTGATTACCAGTAAATCTTAATGTTTGATGTGATGGCATATAATCAACTTGTTTTATAATTGTGTCAAACATAGCAACTCTGGCTATTGTTGCGAAACATGTACTTGATAAAATGGTTATATCTTTTCGTAAGATTTAGTTAGTGTTACAGTAAATGCACATAACCTAATAATACATGTAATATTGTTGCTACATTGGTGATAAGGTTTAGTGGCTATAGTCTAAGTTTAAGCTGTAATAATATACTGTAGTATTTGTTTTTATTCTACTGTATTACCAAAGATAATTGTTTCAACCTTTATGTATTAGTTTGTATTGTTATAGTTGTGTTTTTTATGGCCTGCATGTTATGTACTGGTTAGTTATTAGTTACCAAAAGTAATGCATACAAGCTTAGTCATTGAGCAAAATCCTACAAAATTGAATCAATTCAGATTTCATGAGTTAAATAATTTTATTACAGTCAAACCTGCATGTGAGACCACCTCTGAGTAAAGACCACCCTGTGAATAAAGGTCATACTTTGAAAAACCTTCATTGATCATTTAGAACAAACTGACCTCTGAATAAAGGTCATCTGTCAATAAAGGCCATGTTTTTGTCTTTCCCTAGGGTGGCCTTTGTTCACAGGTTTGACTGTATTCTTGTTGTCTACAAAGGCTAATCAAATTATCATGTAATTTATGAGAGTAAACTGTCCAGATAATTTTTATAAACTAGTACTATAAGCAATATATGTCATGGTGTTCATTTTCAGTGCGACAAATGCTGACATTGGTGTTCTCTAAGCATTTGATGTACCATTAGAAAATGTTTTAAATTCTGTATGAAAAGAATATCACAAATTGTATGGCTTCGTGTTCAATATATTTGCTTAAAGCATTTTATAGTAGTTTTGTCATAATAAAATGATGTATACATATGTTTCAAGATCTGTTTTACTACACTGTGATTGTAATAGCAACAGTTTGGTTGTCTCCTCTGTTAACATATTCATTAATTCCATCATATAACCACAATTTACATTTATTTTAATATTATAATGACATAAAATGAGCATAATTTATTTTGCCTTTACTTGACTACGTAACCCTTAAAAGCTATATTTTTCATTGCTTTTCTGTATTGACTGACATATGGTTTTGTGAAACGAATTATTTTTTAACTGTATTTAATGTGTGTATATTTGGCAGACATTGTGATATATAATGAGTTTTGCTTGTCTTACTGGAAATATAGTGCTATTATTCACTAATATTTGTTTGGTAGGTTTTTTATGGGCTTCCGTGGTCAAATGGTTATAGTCTCTGTCTTGTAATCTCTAACCACTTGCTGCTGTGAGTGCGAATCACACCCAGAACCAAATTTCAAATGTGCGGAAGCTGTCTAGTTAACTTTCTGAAAATATGCGGTACTACGCAGGTGTACACCATTAATGTTGGAAGTCACCAAATGACCCTGACCGTTGATGCAATGTTAAGCCTTGAGAAAAAACTTTGTCTAGTAAATATTATCAGTAAGTCAAGACAATATTTGTTTGAGCTACTTCATATTTAGTTGGTGAGATGTATCTGTTTACCTGCTTTAACTAGTATTAGTTATTAAGTTATTTGAAATTATTGTATATTTTTCATTAAATGAAGACAGAAATATGGCTTAGGTTTGTTAAAAGCTGGAGTTTTTTTCAAAACTGTACACATACATATTATTTTCTATCTCAATCATATTATAAATATATATAGATATTGTGATAAAACATTTGAATATATAGTGTACACATATATAAGAGACTCTCGTGTATTATGTAATATTTATATTAGTATACACCCATTCCCTCCTTTATTTATACATTATGGATCGTTTATTTGATTTTTGTGCCATTTATTATTTATTTACATACTTTATTTCCTGAAATGTTGTGATTTATCTCTGTGAATTGAACTGATATTAAGGCCCCAACCCCACATTTTGCTATATTTAACATTATGGACAATATTTTTGAGTTTTTCTACTATAAGGGTCTGAACTATTTAATAGGTTACTGACAGATAAACTTAACTTTATCTTTTTTTATCATTTGGTACAAAAATGTAATGAATTTCTTTGTTCCAGTTCAACATTTTTCATCATTTTGACCATCAAAAAATATTATCTGAATGTCCAAAGTTAGCTTCATACTACTGTATTTATTTTCAGTATTTAGTGCAGCTCTTTATGACTGTATATTGATTTATGTGTCTTTCATGATTCAGTGATGGATGATTAATAAGTTTTAAGTATTAATCTAAAATTAAGATACAGTTTTTTCTTAAATATTAAATTAATACATATATCCATGTTTATATGTTCAGCCTATTTATCGGTTAATTATTTTGTAATTTTAATCTTTCATGACTTGTTTTTTTATTTATTTCTATGTATTTATTTATATACATGTAATTAGTTTGCACCATTTACCTCATTCGTATCTCAGCTACTTACAGCACTAGTCGTTCTGCCTGTTAGGAATCTCATTCACAATTTTTATCACACAGTTGTCATAATGTTTGTTATGCCTTGTTGCAAACTACGATAGTGCTGTTGTATTAATGTATCAAATCTTCATTCATAATGATCTTTTCTAATTCAGCATTTATAAACACATAATACTACAGTGTACTTGTAGACGGCTTCTTGCTTCCATATCTTATTTGAATTTGTAAAGATGGAAGTAAATTGTAATACATGTACATGTACAGAGTAACCCCTGAAAATCGGAATTCTCTGAAAATCAGACAATTTTTCAAGTTCCATTTTTCTTCTTCTGTAATCAAAAGTTCTTCGACAACCAGAATTCTCAGAAAACTGAACTTTTGGCCCAGTCCAGGAGGGTCCAATTTTCAGGGTTTATTCTGCATAATACAAATGATCAAATCATAGAAACATCTACCGGTATTCTCTTTAGGCTTTGTTTAATCGCTAGAATATTCTCATTATTTAGCATCATATTCATAGTGCTTACATTAGATCCTCTATCTCTGAATCAACTCAAAATGGTTTTCAAGAGATTTTTATGCATTAAACTACATACTTTTGTCTGTATTAACTACGGTTGAGTTTGTTTAATTTCATTTCTTTTGTTTTGTCAATTAAATAGTGTATACATTGTAATTTTGTTATATATTTGACATATGACGAAGTTTAATTTGGCCACAACTAGTCTGTTAAGATCTCTGTCATTTCTGAACAAGTTGTATTTGTTGGACATTATAAGTGAATTATGTTAGCTTTTTGATTATAACCCTATTTCAGATTTTGTTTTCTACAAAACTGACTGTGTTCATGTAATTTTACATTCATTCCATTAAAAAGCTTTTTGTTTTGATGTGCCTTCATATTCATGTGAATTCCTTGTACAACATATTTTAAATTCCATATTTATGTCTGTTTTGTGTTAATGTGGGTCTCTTTAAAGGTGTCTACTTGATGTTACTGACATCAGTTAACTAGAGTTGTCTATGCCATAATGCTCTCCCCTTGATCTGTCTCATAATTTATTCCATCCAGTTATTACCTTGCCTGTTTCAAAGAAAAAGTCAAGCTATTATGATCGCCAGGTTGTCGTCGTTGTCGTGCAAAAACTGTAATGTAGCCCATTACTCAAACACTTTAAGAGATGTCAACATGACATTAGAATACTTGATTATCATGACAAATTACAGTTGCAAGACAAGGGGCATTAATCTGAATGCAATCTTTTTGGAGTTATGCCCCTTTTTAACTTAGAATTTTGGTCAAAATTGCTTATTAAATAGAATGATGTAGAACAGATGAGCATTGGTGTGGCTCTGAGGAGCTCTAGTTTTTATTTTATGTTTACTTTATTTAGTATTACATTATACATAGACAGGGTGTCACATGTTTGTATCTAATGTACATGTAGTTGCTTTTGTTAATCTAGTATTATGAAATGTAAACCTTATACATCGTAATGCTTTTTACTTGTTTGTATTGTAATCCTATGACATGACTTCTAGTTAATCGGTACTAGAACTATGCTTCATTTTATGCTTAATGAATTCAAACCAGAGGCTTTTTTCAGGCTTAATATCATATTTGTTTTGGAGACCTGTGAAAAAAGAATTGTTTCTCGTATTCGTATATAATGAAGTGATTTATCTATGTAAGTGAGTGTCCTGCTTTGTGTCTTATAATTTACTAAATGGATCACTCGTAACTGTATAGATTGCTAAAAGTGTTGGACGTGTCTGTAATTCACATTGGATAGGTATAGCAGCATGTTGCTTCATTCTGTCAAGCCTGTGTTAAAGTTCATGATAACAGTGACCACCTGGCTATAAAGACTGGTAATTTTATATCTGATTTGAACCCAGACAGTTTAATTCTCTCTTCCTACATGAGCCACATTTAGTATGGACATTTTTGGCTGTCTGAGAGATAGTCTTAATGAACAAACTCGTCTGATCATGAAAACATTAGGCAAAAATAAGAAAAGCCCTGTTTACAGTTTTGGCACCGGTGCTTAAGTTTCTCATAGCAAAGTTCAAGGTATGAAAATATTGAGGATGAAGAAAAAAAAGAAAAGTAAAAATTGGCAATCTACCTACCCCATTTTTGGGGGTCAAGAAATTGTAAACATGGCTATTTTTCTGGCTTAATCACGGTTGGATGTAAAATATTTCATTTCAACAATAAGATTGATTTGGTTTTACACAGCAGAATCATACAGGAATATAATTTTATCCATCACGAAAGTGTTGTAAGTTACATTGTTTGTTCTATTCAATGTATACTTTAATTTTATCCTAGTGAAAGTATTGACGAAATAAACTTTCTTAAAAAACAAATTTGTCGTAATAAATGCTACTTCTTTCTTTATTGTGTAGCTGACAGTTAGCCTCAGTGTCAAGTGGTTATGGTAGACAAAAGATGAAGATTGTTTGTTCTATTCAATGTATCCACTTTATGCTTTCTTTGTGCATGTTATACGTCTGCTAGTGAAAGTATTGACGAAATAAACTTTCTTAAAAAACAAATTTGTCTTATGTAATAACTTTCCTATGCTACTTCTTTCTTTATTGCTAACAATACATGTAGCTGACAGTTGGAGCCTCAGTGTCAAGTGGTTATGGTATCTGACATCAGCCCCTCACTGCTGTAAAATTAAATCCCGCCTGGGACAAAATTTCCCATGTGAGAAAGCTGTCCAGCTAGCTTACAGAAGGTCAGTGGTTCTGCCCAGATGTAAGCCTGGGGTCTTCTTCCACTGTTAAAGCTGGAAAGTTGCTGAATGACCCCAGTTGGTGCGAGGTTAAACACCAGAAAAAAATAACATACCAGTAATTAGATATTATGGTGATTTATTAAGTGCTCAAAATATAGCTGCTTGTTATTGAAATATTATATGCATGTTATAAAATGACAGAGAATGTCCAACCATGAATGGTTCTTAACTGATACATTATTATATTTTGTCAAATTATTATCAGGATTATAATCATATTGCTTGCACTGCAGCTAAGATAAAATCAACACAAGACCCCTTGACTCAAAACCAGTCAAAAAAGAATTAAAGTTGTTTTTTTTTTGGGGGGGGGGGTAAAAACTTTGTTACCTAACTTGAAATTTAACCTTGAAATTTGAACTTGTTCGTAAATGTCAAGGTGATATATTTCTTTTATAAATATCTGAACAGTGTTAGCAGAAAACCGTCATTGGTCCTTTAGATATAAAATACGATGTTACAAAGACCTACGCCATACTTATGCGTATACATGTACAGCATAAAGTCTTTTGCAATGGCAAAAGAAATTTTTAGAACATTGAATAAGTATTTTCGCCATCTCAATCCCTTATTGTATTTCAAATCATCCTGACAGTGTTTTTAAAGTGTATTGCACGAATCGTTGAAATAGACACGACCGTGATGATAACATATTTAGTTCACTAGTAATATTTTGTTTCATGTATCCTGTGCAATACGATTTCGTCATTGGACCGGAATTAACTTGACTATATATCGTACCACGAAGGGAAGTAACTTCAAATAGTTGACAGCGCTCGTTTACGTCAGAATTTGACTAAATCTGTTCGAACTCATATAAATTATTTTACGTGTGTTGCGTAATGTTCATGTTATAAATGATTGACACAAACTACATCTAGGTGATTTTTAAACATCTTCAGTTAATATTGCTCAATACTATGGAAACACAACAAGTGTCCAATAATTTCAAAATCGTGGATTTATATTTTCGAATAACAGTTTTTTTTTTGTTTAGATATTTTCAGATGTTGTGTATAGATCTTTAAGAAAATAACAAAAAAATCTGCAGTGAACCCTGTCTTATAACCACAGTGTTACATAAGTTGAATTCATCCTCAGTGACCTATTTATTGTGTCTGCCAATTTGTCCAAACTTACTGTTTATTTGCTGTAAATTCCATTGCACTTCTCCTATTATGGTTGTGCTTTCTTAAAATAATGTAATAATGAATGGTCAAGAGTTGTTCTTCTAAAATCAGTGCTGAGGTTTTTGTCTCAAATTATGTTAGTTTTATTGGTTTTTATATTACTAAATAGTGGCCATAAATTTGGTTTCGGTGATGTTTTTTGCAATTTTGGGAAAGGGTGTAGTCCTGGTCAAGTCAGGAAAAAATGCATAGTATGATGCCAAAGTTGGGAAAAATATCTTTATTTTCGATTGGATGGGTCCATTTACCAGACACAAACATAGAAGGGAAAAATTGCTGTGTTTGTTCTCCATACATGTTTTGAGGTAAGATGATTTGGTACTATTGACAGTATTTCTTATCAGTAATCATATGTGGAGCTTGCAGTGCATGGCATTTCTTAAGATATCTTCAATGATTTATGTATTTATCAAAGATTTTTGGTGGATATTTGTGTTTCTCATACGTCTTTTTTCCATTCTCTTATTTCAGGCATTAAATTCTGCTCAAAGACAAGGGATTGCTATCGATACTGAGAAAAAGTGTAAGGAAATTTTGTTCTCATGCTGAAGGAGACACAATACTTAAATAAATCTATTCAATTTTATAATATGACATAAATATTTCTGTGGACTTGCTATCAACTTTTTTGGAAAGACTCAGAAAATCACCTGGTGATAGATTTGAGCGTGTTACGTCTGTGGACCTAGGATTTGTGAGTTCATACTCTTGGTATGACACGAGACATTTTGTCTAAGGCCATTCATCCTTCACCGCTGCTTCATTCTGAAAATTTGGCAGTAATTTATCGAGAACTAGGTTAACATTGGTACAGAACGCTGAAGCACTGATTGGGTTAACTGCCAGTCAGTATGAAGTCGAAATACTGTTGACAACAGCATTTTTTGGCAACAGATAAAATACCAGCTCTATGTCCCTTCACCAAATGCTTCTTTTGTCTTCCAAATTTTCAATTGTTTTTTTAACTGATAAAACCTTACATAGCCAATAATGCTGTACACACAATCAAAACTGAATAGATTTTATTTAAGAATAAATTACTTCAGATGCATCAATATGGAAATAAAATAAATGTAAATATTTGTTTCTTCCATGCAGATGCTGGTGGCCAGAACAAACAACATTCAACTTCCAAAAATACGGCAAAATTAGATCGTGAGACTGAAGAGTTACATCATGATACAGTCGGCCTTGAAGTTTCCAAACTGATTCAACAAGCTCGTCAAGCTAAAGGTTGGAATCAGAAAGAATTAGCCACAGTAAGTTTTAGCTTCAGTCATCTTAATGTGACTAATTCCAGTTTGACAATAGAAAATCATGAGGAGGAAAACTTACTTTTTATGAAAACAGCTAAATTTTAAGTTATTAGGATATTTTTATATGCCTAAAAGTGTTGCAGTAGAATTGTTTGAATCATTTAATCACCTTGGTTTTACTTTTTTTGTGTAGTCCTTGATAAATATCAAAGAATGGAGTTTTCTGTTTTAGTAATAAATATTAAGTCGGGATGAATGTGCAAATTTAATTATAACAAATGCAAATAATGGTTCTGAATTTCTTCTTGTTTTAAAATACTTTAAAACCTCAAATAGAAACCACCTAATTATTATGACTATGTTGTCTCCTAACAACCTCTTATTTTTTGGATTGGCTTTCAATAACACCTCTATAATTCAACTTGATAATGAAACAACCTCATTATTACGACTGATTTTTTGGGTCCTGTAGTTGGTCACCTTATAGGGGTTTTTTACTCAATATTTTCACTAGATGTCAAAGTTGAGGGTAAAAAATGACCCATAGCTGATGACAAGTTGAAGAGTTGACAAAATTTCGTCCTAATTTTATTGTAAATTTGACCCTTTGGTACAAATTCTCAAGAGTCAAAAGCTTTATTGTACGAGTCATTTCAAGAGTCCAAATTCTGTTTAAAGGGTCAAATGAAAGCCTTATTTTACTGTATAATTTTCTTTTGTTTTGAATGGAAGAAATGCATGGTCCTGATATGAAAGCTATTTAAATTGAATAATATTTGAAAGTGTGATTAGAATTCCATCAGATTACTTACTGTGTTATGATAAGGTAATTTACCTGTTTGATTATTTTCAGAAAATAAACGAAAAACAACAAATTATTAACGAGTACGAAGCAGGAAAAGCCATACCTAATCAACAGATATTGGCAAAATTGGAAAGAAATTTGGGTAAGTTTACTGCTTTTGTTGAAGGCATCATCTGTGTAAATTGATGACGAGATGCATGCACTGTAGTTAAAAAAACATTGAACATAACAGATTTCTGAGTCAAAACTACTGTTTTATATGAAATAGACCTTTATAGTTATTCTTTTATTAAATGGCTTAAGCTTATCATTATATTTTGTTTCTAAATAATGAATTAAATAACTAGGGTTAATTTACTGAAATACTGAAGCAAAATTACACTAATCCAGACAATGTATGGTTATACAAGAGTTTAGTTAATGCAGGTAAAGTTAAGATATAAAGAATGGGTTTTACCTGTCATACATAGCAATGATTGTTGGCTTTAGAATATGAACTGTTGCATAGTATATTGAATTATTAGCTTGATTGGGCTTGTACCCAGCACTTTTATTTAAAATTTAATTTGATTGCGAAAATACTCGTACAAATGTTAGGACTGGCATTCATTATACAGCAAAACCTCAATAATGAGACCACTTTCAATACCTGAACAATTGTTCATAATAATGAGGCGGTCTCATTATTAAGTTGATGTGTAGGTGAGTTATTGAAAGCTGGTCCAAAAATATGTGATTGTTGTAACAAGGTGGTCATTATATTGAGGTGGTCTATTTTTGAGGTTTTGCTGTACTTAATTTCACTGTATAGTACATAGTTATAATAATTAATATAATTTCAATATATTGTACATACTTATATTAATATGTAATCACACTTTTACATTCTTTTTTCAGGAATTAAGTTGAGAGGAAAGGACAAAGGGCAGCCACTTGGTGGCCCCAAGAAAAAGTAGCTGACTGTCAGCATCAGGTTTAAGCGTGTCATGATGACCTGGACAGATTTCATTGTATTCATATTTTGTATTTCATTAGCGTATATTGTTCAGTGTATTTTTGACATGAATTATTATAAACGCGCGCGTTTTAAAGTACCTTGCAGTTTGAATTACTAAAGTTAACTACTTTTTGTTACCATGGTTACAAATGTTAAATAGCATTCTTGCGAATTTAAATTGATATTTTATATATATGTTAATAATCCTGTGAAATGGAGATCAATATTTTTTATGATGTGATTTTGGGAAAAGAACAATCTGCCCTCATGGATCTGTATTCTTTTTTTCTACGAGTGATATGCCAAGATGCAATTTTATTCGACAAGTCATAATTTTTTAAATATGTTACTATAAATAGATTATTCTGGGAAAATCTGTCAGGAATCATTGATGGTTGTGGAAGAGCTATAAATATGTAAATGTTTCATTTCTATATAAATGTTTATGATGTCTGTTGTATTGGACAGTTCTAGTCGTATATGATTGGATTAGGGTTGTTTAAAGCATTTGATGAAAAAATTTTGCAAGCTTTTGTTTTATATGCCTATTTATAGTGTTTGTGTCCAGATACAGACTGAAAAAAAAAACATTTGAGACAACTGTTTTTTATGAAACTTTTAATGAATGATTGTCTTGTATATATATGTTCCTTTTGTGTTCAACATTTTGATGCATTGGATTTCAAGAAATTGTGGTATAATGAAACATAGCTTGATAATACTGTAGCAAGCACTTGAAACTTACGTTTTGTAATTCGTCATAGATTCCTATGGCTTTCCTTTTGCAGCTGTTGCAGTTTTCTTTTGTGAATAAACAAGCTCTCCTTTTTTACCGTAGATAAGCCTCGTTTCTTTTTCATTCATACAATTGGTTTGTTTGGCATAGTACGTTTCTGTGCAGAATTGTAGAAAATAAAATTTTTAGATGAATATCTTAGTAGGGTAAATGTTTTGCATTTAAGACACCAAATTAATTACATTTTTCAAAATAAATTTTCCTCAATTCTGCAGAGAAATCATTCTTGCGGACTGAGCAACTTTATTTTGAGAGATATAGATCTTAAGTTTAAAATTCTCAGATAACTATTGAGCCCTCTGATATTTAAGACACTAAATGCAATTACAAAACTCATCTGCATTATACTTATTGCTATTTTGAGAAATAAAAAATGATTATGACTGGGTTGATACCATAATGAATCTACTATAAAAAGAAAAAAGTTCGGCTGATTGGGTAGGTTTCAATAACTGACTTGCTGTTCACTGACATTATTATTTCCAGGTTTTCTGGTCCAGTCATCATGAAGCTATGTCAGGTTTAGAATTAATGTACATAATTAAATGATTAGTTTTAATGTAAAAATATGAGGACTTGGGCAAACTGAATGCTGAATATTCTTCAGGATTTAAGTGTGAATTGATTGGTTATTGTATTCAATTGTGGCATTTACTCCCTTCAATCAGTTATTAGGCTAGACAAAAATAGTAATGCTTACAGTTACTTGATCAAAAAAATTAGCGTAATTAAGTCAATAAACTTTTCTACTTTTTTTAAAGTATAGGGTTGCTCATGGTACTGTAAACATTACTTAATTTTCTGACATTTTTATACATTCCCTGCTTCACAGCTTAATATCAAAGAAAGTGAAAAATTTATCTAGCTGCCTTTAAACATTACCATCTTACTTCAACTCGAGAGCACAATTTGAGTGGTATGATTACAGGTACTTGAGATACAAACAGAAATAAAAAAAAACATTATATATGTATAGTTTCTGGACTTCTTGTATATGTATCAGTAGATTGCTCCTAAAATCTTACTGAAATATTTGTTCTACACTCTGAATGAGTATTTTGTCCCTACCTGTTAACTAGAAGAAATAATTTATACCTAATAGCAAAACGAAGGAAAGAAAAACAAATTTAGCTTGATATTTTAATCATTTAATAATCCAAAAGTCAAAATAATATATACAAAGTACCAATGCAAAGCTATGTATATTAATGAATTGAACGAAGTGTAGAATTATGCAACAGAAGGATCTGTTCTAACATTTCTTACTGAGAAATCTTTAAATCATTGCAAACAGTTACATAATTGGAGAGAAACATACTTTAATAAAATTTTATCTCTCTAACTGAAAACTCAATTTTTTATAGATGGATGAAGCAGTAAATTTATGAATAGAACACAAACTGTAATCAACAAATACAGATTCTGCAGATCTTAAAAGAAATCAATTTCAAATTCATATTTTCTGATCAAATATTACCTGTATCCACAGCATTGAATTTGACAGAATGAACTAAGTAATGAATGTAAGTAATCTAGTTTACAGGTGAAAGCACAACTTTCAACTGTGAGTCGGAAGATTTTTTTCTCTTGTAAAATTAACATATAAGATCTGAGACGGCAGAGAGGGAGGTTATACAACAGAACTCATCGAGAGTGTTTCTACTACAAAATCATCAATAAAAAACAGAAAAAATGTTAATAATTATAGAAAACAAAGCATACTTAACAAATTCAAATATTTCTCATAGTCATCGTGATAAACTGACAGTTCTACTATATAACTCAAATAATTCCAACACTTTGGGAATAATGGGTTATTGTAGCATACAAAGAATGTTTAGTTTTCTGGAAATGATCAAACACAGTTCAGTTCAAAATTCTTACTTAATATTATACACACCAATTTGCAACATTGATTTTCACCAAAAGTATTTCAAGACACATCAATTACTACTATTTCAGTCTATAGACTTTATATTAATTATATACCAAACTAAATATATTGCCAAAGGAGCAAAATCCTCCTGTTTCATGTCCACATTTTCCCACTAATGTTGTGGAGTACATCGTAGTTGCAGTTTAATAATCAAGATATATGCTGCATATCAGTAGATCAATGATGAAAATGATGTATTTACAAAGTTCTGAATGATGATGTAACATGATACATCATCTTTGTTTATTTTGAGCCGCTTCTTTTCTGGCAGCATCTTGTAATAACTGAGTATCACATTCATCTGCAGGTAGCTGTACGTATCTCACTACAGATCCTCGGATAAAACAATTTTTTACTGATTGCTGAAAAATGCAAAACATTTTTTAGTACTTTTAGCTCACCATACTAAAACCATAATTTTTTTATCTCTAATATTGCAATCTGCAATTTTTTCGTTCTTTGTTTGGGTCTGGTAAATGGACCACTCCAAATCAAGAATAAAGACATTTTTTCCCAATACCCAACCTAATAATATCCAATTTTGCAAAAAAATTATTGGCAATATCTTATATATATTCCTCAATCAAAGAAATTATTGTGAGGCAATTACTTATAACAATAATTATCACATTATTGATGTAAGAAAACAATATAGTACAGACAAAGGACATTTTCTGTATACATCTATTAGTTAAACTTATATATTCTCATGCTAGCCTTTTGTAAATAATAGGCGATCAACATTCAAAAATGAAACATAAAATAAGAAAATGGTGTTCTGCAGCTCCCTGATGTAATCTATGATAATAGTAAGTTGAATTTTATTCTCTCAATTGCTTTCTTTATCTACAACTCAAAGTGAAAATGTCAATCTAATATCACGCTTTTACAACTACATACCATATGTGGATATTTATCAGGGTCTGTTACACTGATATCAGTTAATTTGATGTTTAAAAACTGGTCCACAGAGTGTAATGTACCACAAATGCTGAAACAAAATTGAAACATGGATCATAATACTTATACTATTTGAATTTAATGGTTTACTAATCAATACTTTGTAACATAAAATGATACATTTTTTATCAATCATAAAATATTGACAATTGAAAGCTGAATAACAAAAATTCATCACAATTCACAACCTGAAAAGATTTGAAAATTTTAAGGTAAATTTCTTTGCAAGTGAATGTATTATATTGGTTTACAAAGATATATTGCTGCAACTAAGTATTAAATAGCATCATGCATGAGACCAAAAACGTAAAAATTTGATTATACATTGATATTCTGCATACCTGAGATCATTTTTTAGTTCTACCACAACATCCTTTCCTACCAAAGATTTGAAGAATGAGTAAAATAACTGAAAATAGAGAAACAGACTCCAAGATAAATGTATGAGATGAACTCAATAAAATTAGCAAACTACTGACAGGAGTATCAGACACCTAAATGGCATATACTGGAGGAAATGCCATAATGGCCATATCTTCAACATTCATGATTTTAATAACAATAAGTGAAAAACAATGCTTGATTCCTAAATCAGTTTAGTAAATAAATTAGGATCAAATGATCTAAAGTGATGAATATAGTAATTGATCAATCGATAGAGACTCAACCATCTACAGAGTGATGCAAATTCTATCACATTCAATGTGGTCAGTTGGGACATAAGTGAGTCATCATTCTTGCAGGAATAAAGAAAATTCTGCCAGTCTGAATCTATTTTGTTATTCGAGACTGGAGTACTGGAAGGGCTTTTTGCAACTAACACTTTCCATCCACATTGCTGTTAGAAAATATAAATACATTTGTAAAAATTGCAGTGAAATTTTTCAGTAGACAATTTTTTGTAGGAAAGTAGACATGCAGTATGAATGCGTCTCTAATACCAATCTAAAGATACATCTAATACAAAATGGCATTTTAAGCAATCGCGAAAACATGTTATATAAACAGTTTTTATCATTAATTGTGATTGTCACATCATTATCAATTTTTACATTGTTGGAATTTGGCAATTTAACAATAGTTTTATGACAAAATTTTGTCTGGATACAGTAGTAAACACAAAATATCAGCATTAAATAAAAATGTTTTCGTACCATTTTCGCCGGTTTATGTTCTCGTTCGATGCGAGATAATCTCCAAATCGAAAACGAAATAACTCCATTTATTTGGCATTTTTTTCTAATATTTTGCTCTTCCCATTTCATAAATCATTATGTCCTATAAGATAAGTATTCTATATGCATTTTACTACTTTATGACGTAAACAGAAAAAACACAATTGCGACATTCATTTTGGCTTAGAGATTATAGACGAGAATTCTAGCGAGACCTGACTAAGGAAAACAAACTTTTGCATTGTCACAGGAGAATCTTTCTCTTATTTCATATCAAGCACAATGGACGTCTTAAACCAGAGAGGTGTTGAAGACTACCAAATAGCTGGACCCAAGCAAAACCCCTTCAGTCCATATTCATTCAATGGAGGGTAAGTTTATTCACTTGAAGCATGGTCATATTCCCCACCCACTCTGGATTCTGTTTGCACTTAGGTCCACATCTCATGTTCCCCTAAGATATCACTTATTATTTAAGATATTTCAACAGCTGTCTGAGTAAGTTGATGAAAGTTTCTATATTACATTTAATGACAGTTTCACTGGTGTGCTGTCTTTAAAATATCTTCTGATTGAGATTTTTCGTTTGTTGACTGAACATCTATAATCTAATCCTAAGGGGTGCAAATTAGCCAATTGTGGCATATTGACTCGCATTCAAAATTTTTAATAATTGCCACTCTTTAGACACAAAAATACTTCATGAGTATAATTCCATTTTCTACGTTATTTTTCGAAAAGCAATGAAAGCATGCATACTAATAAATGAATTTGGTTATATTCCGACATTTTGATAAATGTGACTATTGGTTGAATGAATATTTACGTTGCTGCCAAGCTCTTGTATCAAACTAAGGGGGGGTGTTCTGACACTAACTGAACTTTCTGCCTGTTAAACTAGAAAGATATCCAGAGATAGATTGTTGCTATGGGTAATTATTGTAAATTCTTAATTCAGTAATCGGGAAAGGCATGCACCATAGTCGCATTAAATGCCACATTGTCTTTGGCAACTGATACACCCATTGCAAGTTTGCATGTTTTAGATCCTTTCATGTAAGAAATGAAGTGAGTACGATGTAAATACTGCTGCTCTGCGTCATCTGATGCTTAATGCAATTTTTTCCTTTTGCAAAAGCAAGCACCTACTGATAGACATTCTGTGTCATCTGACACTTTATGCTAGCAGATAGACACTTATTAATAGTAATGAAAACTGTTTCAATTGCTACTCAGTTATCGCCACATGAAAATGTCACATTGGTTTTTACAATGTCTCACTGACTTTGCATCCAAAGGGGCCATTGTCCTATTAAGAAAATTTCTTTCCTGATCACTGTTAATTACAATTTTTCATTTTATTAGATCTGTGTTGGCTGTAGCTGGTGAAGACTTTGCTGTAATAGCTTCAGATTCTCGACTCAGTGAGGGTTTCTCAATACACACCCGGGACCAACCCAAGACATACCAGCTAACAAAGAATACAGTTGTTGGATCATGTGGTTTTCATGGAGATGTACTTACACTTATCAAAGTCCTAAAAGCCAGAATTAAGGTAATACGTAATGTTTAGTTGTTTACTCTGAATAAGTTTTGCAGTCAGTACAAACCATTAGCTCCTTAGCTCCTCAATGAGCTTTGGATTGAAAGGAATGCATTCAGCTATCAGACATGGCTGGTAAAAACTCATTTGATCAGATGAATTAAATGATACAGTTATTTAATGTGAGCAGCAAAGACTTTATAATCAATATGGTTTAGATAAAGAGCGTATTTTGCAAACATTCATTTTTTGTGTCAATATGTTTGTTCCATGTTTGTCCATATTTCTTGTCTATGTACTACTATTTTTAATCCTAAACCAAGTTCCTATCTTATTATTTACAGATGTATCTACATGAACATAATGAAGATATGAGTAGTACTGCTGTAGCTGCAATGTTATCTACCATACTCTACTATAGAAGATTCTTCCCTTATTATGTGTACAATATTGTTGCTGGTATTGATGATGAAGGTACATAAAAATATATAACCTTGCTGTCCTAAAAAGGACGCATTCCAAAAACTTTATTTCCAACTTAACATACATCCTAAGACTACAGATTCCTTTAAGTGAAGTAGTAAGGCTGGTTTGAATAGATTTGCCCAGTACTCAATATGATATTTGATATGGCATTTGTATAATTTGATTCTTGCTTTTCAACACAAAAGTTGTTTTTAGTTTACACCATGCTTAACGTTTTTAAATCTTGCCTTGATGCTGCATTAATTCATTCTTTATAATCGTACATTAATTATAGCAAGGATTTTTATTTACATTATCATGGATGTGTCTATCTGTATTTCTAGGTAAAGGATGTGTATTTAGTTTTGACCCAGTTGGATCATATGAAAGAGAACCATTCAGAGCTGGTGGATCAGCTAGTTCTATGTTGCAGCCTCTGATGGATAACCAGGTAAGTCAGTTCATATTGTTAGAGTAAACAATAACTTTTTAAATCTTACATGGTGTTGATCTATGTGAGATGAAATAAAAACTTCATTATTTCAGTCATTTAGTTAGTGTTGACCTGTTTTCTTGGCTTCCTGCTCATACCCTGGTATGTTTTTTTTTATAAAAATTCAAGTGTCTTAAATGACTATATGCTGACATCTTAACGCATGCTAATTATAGCTAACACACTGATTTGAATATTTGGTTGTTGAAACTTACGAATTAAGGACTAGTGTTGTGTATAAGAAGCAGACTATTGCAATATGCATTTTTACTCTTGTATGTGTTCATGACAATCTCCCAATGATTTAATCACATTTCCCCTTTCTTTCTAATCATTCCAAATGGTCAAGTAGCAGAATTTCTCCTAATTTGTCTTTTTAATGACTCACTTTTCCATTTTTGTTTGTTTAACTAGATATTATTTCAACTTCGTCAAATGGATTTTGGACCTCTCGATTCCAAAATAGACTTATCAAGCCACCTTGTTTTTAATGTTCATCCTTCAGCACATTCTTAATGTGTTTTACCTACAGCTTACACATCGTTTGTATAATGTATTACAGGTTGGATTTAAGAATCTCCCGAAACAAGCGAGAGTTCCATTGAGTAAAGAAGAAGTTGTAATGAAAGTCAGAGATGGTTTCATATCAGCAGCCGAACGCGATATATATACCGGAGATGAAGTTGTAGTTAATATTATCACTAAAGATGGTGTCACGGTGGAAAGATTTGATTTGAGAAAAGACTAAACAAAGTGTTCATGTGTATCATTGTTCATTGACAGTCTGTCTAATTATGGAATTAAGTTAAGAGCCATGTGCTCCTAAATGGATTTATTCAAAAATCAACAAGAACTTTAATTTCATTAAGAAAAAAATTTGATGTTCAATAGTACTTAGTCTTCATATTATTTGAAACAATGTGCTCTATATAACAAATTTTAAAATTCTCACACCTCAGCACCGTGTCCTAGTGTTGTAATTGATATTCAGATAGACTTTATAGTTATTTCTGTAAAGTTTGTGTATTTGTATGATTGTTCAACTATATATTTTCATACCATTATGTTTAAGAAGTGCTATAATTATTTTGTTCATCTGATGTCACATTAAACATTGTACATCTTTGACAATAAAACATCTTTATGTTCAATGGATTTTTGTGTTATGCATACATTTATATGTTTATATGTTTTGTCCCTTGGTAATTTATGGGAAAGAAGTACAAATAAAGGAATTAATTGTTAATTGCAATGTGAATATCACATCTGATGGCTCAGAGTATAAAAATGCTGAGTGATGGGTAAAAAATTTGGGTCGGTCTGAAAACCAGAATTTTTATTGTATTGATTTTTTGACGTAGAATTGTGGTTATGTAATCAGATTAAAACTTGCAACAGTATTGCCTATGAAAATCCTGACTGGTAAGACAATACATAGAAAATTGTTTGCAGTTATGTGACCAACGCATTTAAAAATCTCACGTGTTAGAAATTTTTAGCGAATTTAACAAAAATGTAATTTTAATTCTTTATTTTAGCTTTTTGGTGTCAGTACAAGCATACAATGTTAATAAAAAATGCCTGCCTACCTAGTGTTAAAAGTTTGGGTCTTGTAACCACAAACCAACATTTTTTAATTTTGTAACAGTTAAGAGACATTTGCTCATGTATTCATGAGAAGTGCGAAAGGAGGGTATCAAATGATATGATGATGAATCAACGTTATCATATCTATCTAATCAGAAACAAAGATTTATACGGTATCTGTAGGTTATTAAGAATATGAACAATGTGAATAAAAGCAAGAAGAATTAATAAGTTGTACAAAATATATGAATACTATGATTACTTCAAAGGCCCTTTTAGTTGATAATAATTGCAACATTTATAAATAATGAACATCTCTGTTGATACTGAACTTGCGGCAAACATTGTTTTATGAAAAATTCACTCTAATGATGAAAAGTAAACAGATCCTATTTAATTCCTATCTGATAAAGCTATAAATAATCTCATTCATGTTTAAATTAGAACTATTTCTTGTTCTGACTAAATGATAATTATTGTTAATACTGATGTTGCTGCTATCTTTCACTCATTTTAATATTTTAATGAGCCCATTGAGGGATAAAATCTTAAAAAAAAAGTTTGTTTATGAAATTTTTGTAGATTTTTAGGTGCACTATGGGATTATTTCGATTCAGTGTTATTGTGTGTTTTATATTAGTAACATATAGTTACGTTCAGAGATTGATCGATGGAGATTTACCGTTGGTGCTGGATGGATATTACCATCCTATGTTCAAGGAACTAACAGATGTCTTCAGGTAAGGCACAAGTATCATTTTGTTTGTCCTGCCCGATTTCTGTAAAAGTTAAGCATAAAAAATCAACACATATTGCATGTGCTGGCAGTATCTCTTGAATGATTAAACTATGCTTATTTCCTTAGCGTAATGAATCAGATAACTCGTATACAGGATTTTCCATTATTACAAGTACAGTGCAACCTTTCCAGAGCAGCAACCTTCCAACAACATGATTTTCCACACGAATTTGCTATCAATTTAACCTCTCTAGAGCAACAACCTCTCAACAACGGCATAATTTTGCTTCTCCTAAAGGGTGTTGCTTTGGAGAGGTTGTACTGTAAAAACAATGCTCTGAGTGTGAGAGAATATGGCTGAAAATTTCATGCAGACAGAACTTAAAAATTAACACAGTTCATACTGGTTTGTTATATTATGATAGTTATTTTTATTTTCGCCCTGTCTTTACACTGACCCATATTATAATCATACAGTCAAGATGAACTCTGATAAAATATACTTAATGTTATCAATATACAGTCACCTTGTAACCAATCTGTCTGACCTCTGTCTGTTTTCCCTATACTAGTCGCAAAATTGACACTATTTCGAACAGTGTCCAATCTTGTTAGTTATGTCAGTTAAATGATGCAGTCACGTGATTTATTGGGGTTAGATTTCCCTAAATTAAGTTCATATAAAACTCAAGGTTTTCACCGGACGACAAAAGTTGAGGGTCAAAAATGACCCTTGACTGATGATAAATCGAAGAGTCAATAAAATTTCCTTCTAATCTTATTGTAAATTCGACTCTTTGGTACAAATTCTCAAAAGTCAAAAGCTTTATTTTACTGACTTCAAGAGTCAAAATGTTGTTATAAGGTCAAATGAAAGCCCTGAAACTATGGTGCATTATTGTCCAGAGGTAAAACGTCGGTCTTATAGTTGTGGGTTTTTGTTCCAATGGTAAGATTTCCATGATAAAGGTTCGGGTTAGTTCTCTGTCCAACAAATTCACTTTCAAACAATGAGAATATAAAGCCACTGAATGCAGCGTTATTCTGCACGGTCATTACACGGAGACCATTGTATAAATAAACAGAGCCATGAAAAAAAACAACTTAATACCAACTTCTGTTTCAAATGTATCTCGGAATGAGTGAATTCACAAATATGTTTTATTTGAATCCAGGCAGAATCTCGCCAATGGTAAAGAGAAAGGTGGATCCTTGGCTGTGTACCACGAAGGCGTGTGTGTGTTTAATATGTGGGGAGGTTACGCTGACGTTGAATCATTGAGACCCTGGGACAGTCATACGATGTCTATGGCTTTCTCAGCCTCGAAAGGAATTGCAGCAATTACTGTGGCTAAAATGGTAGATATGTGAGTGAAATATATAGATAGTCATTAGTACTTATTTGTTCGATATTCATTCTCATTTATAAAAGATTTAAGCCACTTTTACGACGTCCGAGACTAATAAGAAATGCCTCGGAGAGGCGCCTTAGTGAATTTTTCACAGTAAATACAATGTATATAGAAAATTACCCTTTTGAAAATACATTTTCAAAGTCGCTCATTATATACCCACACATGTAACACTATCTTCATGGTGAAAACATACTGAACTGACCCGTTTTGCACAAGACTGCTGATACGGTATTACAAGTATTTCCTTTTGATCAATGTACATGTATTTATGTCTGTATTGCGGATAGTGCCAGGAGTTAGTACACATATGTATGGTCTCCATTGATGTACAGACAGTACACTTTTTAGATCAACTTCGTCTTGTGACTCGGCTGATATTTTGTCCCCGCCGCAACATAGTGATTGATTGTATTACTATATAAAGATCTAGTAGTAGTATTTTATTGTAATACTAAAACAAAACTCCGCTATCCCTGGAAAACATCGCAAGTATATGTACCAGCTCAAACAATGGTAGAAATCCATAAATACATGCATTAGTACATCTTATTCAGGGGTTTGGTGAAATACAACCGCCCAGTATCCGAGTACTGGCCAGAATTTGCTCAGAAGGACAAGGGAAATATTACAGTAGAAATGTTGCTTAGTCATCAGGTAGTTTTAGAATTGAAATTATGTTTGTATATATATAAGATTTGTCATAACTGATCCATAATTTGTATGTTTTTTTACAAATATTGAAAAATGCCTCACCAAATTATCATTGAACGGAAATTCGAGTAGTCTTTTGGCACCATTATAAGGCCTAAAGAAGGGGTTGTTTCCGGTTACATGTCCCAAAAATGGGCCGGTTAGGTAGGTATTTTTTTATTTTATGTTTTTTACATATATCGACAACCCTGTATGGGATTATGTGCGCTGTAATATTAATGAGTTGTGAAAATTACAATATAGCACTAAGATTTGGATGCCGTAAAACTTATGAGTCGGCAGGTAAAATATTGGGTCGGTCGGTTAACCGGAAACAAACCTTTTTTAGGCCTAAGTTAGCTTAGAATAACATAATTTCGACATAACGTAAATGTTTTGCTGTACATTGTTCTGCGTTGATAATGAAGGGCATGTATAGTGTAGTCGATCGTCAAGAAGATTCTAAAAGTAAAACATATATCTGCAATCAAAATAAGATTTCGAGATTGCTAACAAAATCACCCATAAGTAGATGCATAGCAATGTTTAATTCTTTTTCTGGAAGCATCTGTGTCCGTATTAAAATTAATCATTTATTCCGAATTATTCTGAAATGTAAAAACGAAATATTGTTAAAAGAATTCACATTTTCACAGAGGTAGATGAACGACAATATACTTAAAAGGCGATGACTATATATACGTTAAGATGTACTAATCGTTTTCAGGCTGGTCTGCCATTGTTAGATGAATATTTACATTTACGTGAGATTATCGACAACCCGGAGAAAGTTGAAAGAATTCTAGCTGCACAAGGCACTGTTTGGCCGGCCGGTATGACGTATAATTATCTCTATCGTGTGTGCATACAGTCAATCCTGAGCTTATGACCACTAATGATTACAGACCAAAATACCTTTATGACCAATGTATTAATTCCAAGTATAAACATTGGTTGTTTGCAGAAATTCTGAAGCTGTAAACTCTTGTACAAAAACACGTTTTCCAATTTTCAACTTCACCTTTGAACAATTTGGTACTCTTCAACGCCTCACTGGGTTATTTACACAATTTGAATATTGAAAGAAGCACATGATGTCAACTTTGCTTAATTTGAATCTGTTTCCAAGAAATACAACTATGGTCATTAACGTTGGTTGGCATAAAACTTGAACACAATACTTATTTATTGACAGGATCTAAGTTTGGTTACCATGGTGTTACATACGGATTGTACGTAGATACTTTGGTGAGAAAAGCTGACCCTAAACACAGAGATATAGCTCAGTTCTTCAGGGATGAGATCGCCGTACCATTTGGTAAGCATACTGACATATGTAAAAATATGGACGATATATTGGCACCTGAAGCTTTATGGAACTATTTAGTACATATCATGACTGGTGTTTAGTGAGTTCCTGTCTTTAGGCTACATTGGCACGAGCAAAATGTTACAATGTAATGGCATGATGTATATCTGGACGGTTTGGCCCTTACTCTTGTATTGCGCAAATTTTTCCAACATTGTTTTAAGGACACTGGCGTAATATTTGAATAAGCAAATTTGACCAAGTGATTGTTATGGTGTTGCAGATTTGGATATGTATATTAACACACCGAAAGAAGAGTTTTATCGCCTAGCCAGGATATATGCACATCCAAAATGGAAGATGTTGCTAGAGACTTTAATGTCACCGAGATATTTTCCGATCCTCGGTCATCTTATACTGTTTCCAGACTCTCTTCTAGCTCACGTTGCCAAAGCTGTGGTAGAATTTACGGGGGTAAGTTTAGAATGAACATTTGAACGACCACTTTTGTTTAAAAAGAATGTGTCTTAAAGCTACATATTCCTTATTTGTGTCTTAAAGCTACGTATTCCTTATTTGTGTCTTAAAGCTACGTATTCCTTATTTGTGTCTAAAACTGCGTATTCCTTATTTGTGTCTTAAAGCTACATATTCCTTATTTGGGTCTTAAAGCTACATATTCCTTATTTGTGTCTTAAAGCTACGTATTCCTTAATATATACAAATTTACACTTTGATTCCGTTCAATGTCCGCCCGATCATTGTATTTCATATCCCATTTCATGAAGCGCTATTCAAAATGTTTTGTTGGTTAACAAATCCTTTTCGAGTAATGTTTCTTGTTTTCTTTGTCGACTTGTTGCTATTTTAACGTCTATATACAGTGCAACCACTCTAAACACCTTTGGGAGAAGCAAAATTATGATGTTTTTGAAAGGTTTTTGATCTAGAGAGATAAATTTAATACAAGTTAAATCGTACAGTGGAAAAAATCATGCTCTTATTGAAGGGGAGGTTGTTGCTCAAGAGAGTGCCGCTCAGGAGAGGTTGCACTGTATCTCCATGTATGCA
Source organism: Lutraria rhynchaena (assembly GCA_008271625.1). Taxonomy (NCBI): domain Eukaryota; kingdom Metazoa; phylum Mollusca; class Bivalvia; order Venerida; family Mactridae; genus Lutraria; species Lutraria rhynchaena. The sequence continues at coordinate 7,714,392 of VIBL01000001.1, read as the reverse complement.
AAATCAGTGATGAACTTTTAAAAAACAACCATAAATTGCCAAGATAAACTAGTTTATAGACTGACACTGTTACAGGATTTGGGTGTATTTAATGATCCAGACTTACGTGAAGTTCCTCTCACATCAGCCACTGTTACAACAACTGCAAATGGCATGGCTAAACTGTACGGTATACTTGCTAACGGAGGAAGTGTTGATGGGAAAGTTCTAATGTCTGAAGAACAAGTGAAGAAGTTGTCTATTCCTATTGTGACCGGCACTGATAGTGTTATAATGAAAACGGACTCCATGTTTGGACCTGGTACTGGTATGATAGTCAGCCCGAAAGTAAGTTCTTGCTTTTGTCCTCGAGTGATGTTGTGTTAGAAAACGGAATCGGTCTCTGAATCCGGAGATTTTTAGTGGAAACCCCACTAATGCTGTGATCACATTATTCATAAAACCCTTGTAATTGTATTCCGTGTAAGAGACTGGAATTAAACAAAACTGACATTGTACTTTTTTCATGTGCTTCTTTCATAATTCAAAATGTCTTATTGTGGACCTTGTTGTTGACAACTGCACGAAAATGCTACAGTGAAATTAGATCAAATTACTCACGGAATATTTCACAGTTTGTATGGAATCTTATTCTCTTGGAACTTTTTTAAAGTTTGTTTCAATTAATTATTTAAGTGTGGGTAACGAGTCACTTGATGGAGTATGACGTACTTTATTGCCAATAAGTAATTGGTACATCTGTATGCGTATAATCCATGAGGCTCACAATGAATGCGTCATAAAATGGCCAAATCCTGTTGACCAGTTATACTGAGTAAATGGACAAACACTTCGAACACATTTTGAACTTGAAAGATAATTGATATCATAAGTGCGTTTGCGTTGCAAACTGTCCATAGCAACGGAAATATGACCTTCGGCGTCAATGATTACGTTCTAGTTTTGGTTGAACACAGCACTCTTTCATTTTCTCCAATTTGATACTGATTCTATAAAAACAATGTCGTGTCCGTTTTTTATTTGGTTCATAAAGGATGGACACCCACCCTTCTTACCAACGTTAACATAATTATTTTCATTCGTGTTTTACTGTACATTTTTTATTGTAGGGGCAGTTGTTGTACGGCCATAGTGGGCATGGGGGTCAAGTAGGAATGGCAGACCCCAACAATAATCTAGGATTTGCGTACATTACAAACCATATCTCCATATTTGGACTTGCTGACGATCCGAGATACCTGGACTTGGAACGTGCTTTATATAAATGTTTGGAAAGATATGTTAGCAAACGTGAACATATTTAATATCCATAGGACAGATTATTAAAAGAAAGACTGTTGAAAATGTATCTACGTTGATGTATTACGAACAATATCAACGAAATAAGTCATGTAAGCAATATTACAGTACTTCAGTGTAAGCAAGTACATGTATATACATTTGATACTTATACATACATGTACATACAGTTGACACATAATATCCTGTAATTATCATATGTTTATATACATAGATTGTACAATAGTATTACATGTATGAAGTTTGTGATTGTTGTTCTTTCAAGATATACTTATTCAAGGCTTAATGTTTACCAGTTCAGAATTCCGCTTTTCCACAGCCTGAGTCACAGAAGAGTCCGAGGTACGCCGATTATAACACATATATTGTCAAAACAGGTTTGGGGATTTTTTTTCTCATTGATATCGTAGGCCATTTCTCGGAATAAACTACAGCGTTAATGTACAGAATGGTAAAAAGGTTGGTTTGTTTCTTAAACTGGATTCCTACATTAGTTTCCTTTGTCTCAAGATATTTCACGGGACACGTGAGCATTGCGAGTAGTTTTGACAACTCAAATTTCGTAGCCTTACGTTGACCATCAATGCTATGGACATAGAGTCATTGTAATTATATCATAGCTGATAAGCTTGGGGTACTCGGAACGTTTAAATTACAAATTCCTTGTCTGATATTGCGTAACGTCGATTGATGACGTGTTTGGTGACGTGAAATATTTACGTTCGTGTTCGTCCTATGGATTAAAACCTTAATAAACAGACTGGTAAGAGAAACAAAACGAAAATTATTCATGGTATTAGTTTGGAAACCTTAGAAAACGATTATCAGTCAAATAACTGGAGTTCCCAGGGATGTAAGTATATGTGCTAGTCTGTTCCGGGTTAGCTATGACCCGAGTAAAGGCAGGCTATCATTCTGCGCCATTTGTGTCCGCATGCAAGGCAATAATCGGCAGAAGCATTCAGTGTAATCTTGGGCGCAGGAATAATCATTCCAGCCGTCAGTTCGAATCAGTCAAATATAATTCATGAAAAGGAATTGTTAGAAATTACGCTCAATAAAAGAGAACTGGTACTGACTAATTAAAAAAATTGTGAACATGTACATCATCCATTCCCTTATACTGTGCCATTATTATTACATTGCGCATTGTATTTTTGTATAGTTTTTAATACACACACATTAAAAGTCATGAAATTGCAGCTCGGTAACATCGATATATTCGTGAACTGGGAATGGAGTCTGTGATGGTCGTGTTACCATGTGGCATCTGTACTTTGAAAAATACCCGCATTTATTCAAGCAAACAGACACAGAGCTGGGATACGATTGTCGGTAGTACGAACCAAACGCAAATATTAAACGGTTTTTAAAAAGCTTTGACTACATTTCAAAAATAGGTAAACCGCGTGACGAATATTTGATAAAATCAGTTTTTTGTATTTGTAAGAGCCTACATAAAATCGTTATACTAGGTCAAATTTGAATATTAACTGAAGTTATTTTAACAGACATAAGAATGCACTGTACCCTCTCACGCTTACTCGTACACGCTATCTACCCTAATGTTAACCAATGTAATCGTCCTAATTGGTGAACTGTAAAAGTTCGCGATGAATTGTACCATATTTGAATTGCGGAAAAAGAATACATGTACATTGAGTTAAAATGGGAATTTTAAAACAGGCAGCGATCGTCTGTCTCGGGATTGTTGTGTTTTCGCGACTGCAAGTCTGGTTGGAGCCTCGACTTCCGGTCGTTGTAGACGGGTACTGTCATCCTGCATTTAAACGGGTAGCTGATAAATTCCGGTACGTCTTGATATTTAAATGTATTTTTTATGCAGACACTACTGTGTTAAGTTAAAATATAACACAATATGTCTACTTCATTTTAGATGTATTAATTTATTGTCATAAATCTAAATTCATTGATGGTTTAACTTACGTCTAAGTTATTCTTGAATAAAGTTTACAATCTAGAGCAATCCGTCTTGTAAATACCGGTGGACTGACTGAACGTGAAGTTATATCAACAAACGGGCCATTATGTAGCACAAACATTCATGTGTATACATAATTTCACCCACGTGTTGCTTCTTATTAATGATACTCGTTATTAGGATTTCATTTCGGGCGGGAGAGAAAATGATTTTAGCATTGAAGAGGTCTTATGATATCAAATTAAAATTTAGAAGAAAAGGAGAAAAAACGGCCCGTAAATAAATGTTTTTTGTAATGATGTGATTTCAATGTTGCAGTGTGCTCTCTAAGTGAGATTTAACTGTATATTATCCTATTTAAAATAAGTACACACCAGGTATACCTGTTATGATCATATCATATAGTGATACATGTATGTAACATTAATATTTATAAAACTTAATGCATAAGCCACTTTTGAAGTAAACCTCACCAATATCGTTTTAAATTTAAAAAAAGTTTAATAAGACGCTGCATACGAGATAAATTCACTTACAGCATACATTGTACATAGTTTCTGACATCGGCCTACCGCCTTGAACTTAAAATCAAAGCAGTTTTTTCCGTACAAATAATCGTTAATCGTTTTAGAGCTTAAAGTATTTTCACGTTGGGTGTTATACAAATACGTGCGTTATAATCAATATCGTGTCTCTGCTTGGTTTATTTAATGTTAATTTTCAGAACATCTAACGAATATTCAATGATATAATGGTCAGACGAATAACCAAAAGTGTATAGGCTATATTTGAACACGGCTAAATACGTGTACCATGTATTGTAAAACTTAGATATTGAGACCAGAAAAATCGGTCGTAATAACGAGATGGTCTCATTATCAAGTTGGATTATATGGGAATTATTGGGAGCCGTTCCGAAAATAAGTGTTTGTTACAACAAACTGGTCGTAATATTGAGGTGGTTGCTAATTGTATAGTGTACCATCTGTTATTGTGAATATGCAAAACTACAGCAATATAGTCGATATATATTTCAAATACAAATAAAACTGTGAAATCTTGTAAGAGTAGTGTTTCCGACCAATCTCACTTTTTGCGAACCTATTAAAAAGCAAAATCTAAAGCACGCAAGGTATATGTAGAAAATGATAAAAATTTCCAGACCTACTCACCCTGAGTGTTTGGTCAAGAAACCTTAAACATGAGACCACGTCCAAATAAAGACCACCCTTTGGATAAAGGCCATTCTTTGAAAAACCTTCATGGATAATTTAGAACACACTGACCTCCGAATAAAGACCATCTGTCAATAAAGGCCACATTTTGTCTTTCAAAGGGTGGCCTTTTTTCGCAGGTTTGACTGTATCTGTTTTAGTCTTGGGTAAGTTGTGCATTCTTATCAAATATTGCATATATTAACTATGCTACAGATCTACCGTAGAGAATGCAAGGTTACAGTGAAATGTCTGTATATAGGCAAATAATCACGTGTAATCTTTAATGCAATGTCAAGCTTAATATTACTGATATGAGATTTACGTACACCTTGTTCACACAAAATTTACATAAAATTACGCTCTAGCACTAAAAATGATAAAAATAGCACAATCAATATAGGACGTAAAAATTGTTTGTTTCCGGTTACCCGACCTACCCTAACTTTCCCTGCGACCCTTGACTTTTTATTAGGCCCTAAGAATGGTACATCATTCTCTCACTATTTTAATCTTTACAAAAATAATCTTACAAAAACGGCGGCATTCAATACTAAAAAACATTCCCTATCCTATTATAATGAGTTTTGCAACAAGACACAAACAATTTTTACGCCTTGTGGAACATGAAAGTTTGCTGACTAATTAGTGTTAGAAACGAGATTCCACACAAACTATTTCTCGCACTTCAAATGGTCTTCAAATCCGGTCTGGTTAGATGTAGTTTGTTTTGACATTTTATTTTGCTATCTTCGAACCCTATTATGAATTCTGTATTTTGTTTTGTATAACTGACATACTTTAATAACATCTCATTAAGCATCCAACAGTTTTTAGTAAATTAATTGTTCATAGCGTTATTGTATCATTCGTTGGTCACTGCTGCAATACTGTGACCTCACAATAACAATAACGTGTGATAAGGTAACTTTCCAATAATGATTTTAAGTCCGGCATTTATGCTGCTGTGCTCTGATTCAATATACAGTGTAACCACTCCAAAACAACACCCTTTGGTTGTTGCTCTAGAGAGGTTAAATTCATAGTAAAATCGTACAGTAAGAAAAGTCATGCTGTTGTTGAAAGGAGGTTGTTGCTTAAGAGAGGGCCGCCCTGGAGAGGTTACACTGTACATTGTAATGTTTGTATTTCAAATTTTTCGCAGAGAGAATGTTGAGTCTGGTAAGGAGCGAGGCGGATCGATCGCTGTATATCATAGAGGGAAACTTGTTGTGGACATGTGGGGTGGGTATGCTGACGTTGAAGCCCAAAGGCCCTGGACAAAGGAGACGATGAGCATGGCGTTTTCTGTCACAAAGGGAGTAGCTGCAGTTATTGTTGCATCTATGGTTGAAAAGTAAGAGCGGTACAGTTGGACTTGTTGATATTTCTGTGTTAAAATGTGCTAATTACCGTTAATAAAAAATTATTGAATTAACTTCAATGTATAGGAATAGTGTACTTTGTTTTTTTTTTCGTTTATCGAGAAACTTATATATGCAAGTTCGAGACGACATAAATTTTTATGTTAAGTAAATTGTATTTGCTGTGGTTTTCTCTATTAGACACAAAGTGTGCATATACAATGTAAATGTATGATGATTTTTTCATGAATATATATCGTGTATGGTACAAAATGTATTATACTTGTAAAGTCGTCATAAATGCAATGTGGTATAACTTGACCAACCGTATCTCTGGTAGTATGGTACGGTTTTGTTTTCGACATGACCGTTACACGTTTAGTACACCTTTTACTGCTGGGGAAGTATATTTTCCCACCTGTTCATCAAATATTGCTATTCAGCCGCATCATGCTCATGATTTAGTGGAGTTATGCCTAACTAACAGGCTGAGGTTGGCGTCATTGAATTATTTGTGTTTGATTCCAGAGAGCATCTGGATTATAAACGTCTTGTAAAGGATTATTGGCCGGAGTTCGGACAGAATGGAAAAGACAATGTTACAGTTGAAATGTTACTCAGTCACCAGGTACATGTATACATGTTTTATTTTTTGTTTATATTTTCAAATCACGTGATCTTACATTGACACGATTGAAAGTGTTAGTGCTTAGAAACCAATTGTTCGGAAACGCTCTGAAGTACTAGTATATGAATTAAAGGTATGCTAACAGCACCGCTTGAAAGTTGCGTCCGAAGATGTAAAATGCAATACTGAGAATTATCTTACTCATCAACTTGAGCAGAAACAAAAAAGAACAGACAGAACCATGCTGAACCAAACAAACACCATGCAGAAACAAACAAAAAACGCCCAAACACCATGCAGAATCAACTAAACAAACACCATAACGAAACCGAGCTTAAACAAGTAATAGATATAATTGACTTAAACAGACTACACATATTTGACTCGACTATAAGTATCAACCATGTATTTCCAGGCTGGTCTTGCAGGCCTAGATGAAAGCATTAATCTGTTCGATGTAATAGACAATCCTACTAAAGTTGAAAATATTTTAGCATCACAGAAACCTCTATGGCCACCGGGTAAGTCGATTGATATTCATTTAAACTAATGTATAAGTAAAGGTTAAATGCATATTTATGACTAGCGCCACCAATATGCAACATGTAATCAGAAATAAAATAATTTAGTTAAACACGTTAAATATATTCTTTAATAAATTCGCTAATATAGATGATGATCAAAATGAAAATCCGGCAAGAAAACATTGACCAAAGTCAAAAAAAATCTTTAGTTGGAGAAAAAAGTAGGATCAGTAGCGTTAGTGGAATCTAGGAACTTTTTTTCACGCCTTTGGCGTAAAAAGGCGTCTGTTTCTGGTTACATGTCAGTTAAAAGTAGGATCAGTAGGGTTAGTGGAATCTAGGAACTTTTTTTCACGCCTGTGGCGTAAAAAGGCGTCTGTGTCTGGTTACATGTCAGTTAAAAGTAGGATCAGTAGGGTTAGTGGAATCTAGGAACTTTTTTTCACGCCTGTGGCGTAAAAAGGCGTCTGTTTCTGGTTACATGTCAGTTAAAAGTAGGATCAGTAGGGTTAGTGGAATCTAGGAACTTTTTTTCACGCCTGTGGCGTAAAAAGGCGTCTGTGTCTGGTTACATGTTAGTTAAAAGTAGGATCAGTAGGGTTAGTGGAATCTAGGAACTTTTTTTCACGCCTGTGGCGTAAAAAGGCGTCTGTGTCTGGTTACTTGCTAGTTAAAAGTAGGACAGGCAGGTCGGGATTTTGTATTTTTATATTTTTATATTAAGCCTAGTCTTGAAAGCCGTTGTGAGATTATTTTTGTACCAGAAGGAAAAAGTGGATTACCGTTCCTCGAGCTTAAGAAAAAGTCAAGGGTCGAGAAAGGTAGGTCTGGTAACCAGAAGCAAACATTTTTTTACGCCTTAGAACATGTTTTTATTTTCCTATTTTGTTCTAGGTAGAGCCCATGGTTATCACACCGTCACGTATGGACCGTATGTTGACACCTTGTTGAGAAAAGTGGACCCCAAAGGCAGGAACACTCCTGAGATATTTTACGAAGATTTTGTGAAACCATTTGGTAATTTTGTTTTCATTGAGCATATTAAAACATCGTTACACTTTGTATGCATCTAGACTGCATTAAATATTATAAGCATCTGAGCTGTAGTTCATTATATTGCGCAATTACTGGTACATGTAGTTGAAGGTTTAATTGAAAAAAATATTAATAAGTTTACACTGGTATATTAATTATGATTTTGTAGAAGTTCATATTCATATCACATTCATTATGAACGTGCTTTAAAAGCCACATTAAGGTCTAAAAGATGTTTAGTATCTTCTTTTTTCACTGGTGTTTAACAGTTTTAACGTAGCACCGAACAGTCATTTTGGCGACTTTTCCAGCTTTAGCGGCCGAGGAAGACCCCAGGCGTTGAACATGGGTTGAACCACCGACTTTTCGAAGCTAGCCGAACAGCTTCCTTACATGTGAAATTGGTTTGGGCCTGAGTGGAATTTGAACTCAGCGTGGCGAGGGGACAGTGATTACTAGTGAGGAACCATAACATGTCAATTACAGAGGTCCCCTTATTCATACAATTTGTGGATTTATTTTCCATTTTTACTTTGCAGAATTGGACATGTTCATGAATACGCCATTAGATCAGTATTACCGTGTAACTCGTCTTTACGAAGATCCAACTTGGTTACAGCTATTTAATTGCATGTATGAGCCGGAATACAGACAGATGTTCATCAACTTGATTCTAGACAGCGAATCTGTGATAGCAAGGTCAGCAAGGGCGATAACTCAATTCACAGGCGTGAGTGATTTAAAAAAAATATAAAAAATGCCTTAAAATTAAATGCATTAAGAAAACTTGCACAAGAAATATTTGAATATGTATATCGAGTACCACCTCGATAATGAGAACACCTTTGGGACCCGAAAAATCGGTGATAATGAAGTGAGCTCATTATCAAGTTGCGTTATAGAGAAGTTATTGGAAACCGGTCCGAAAATAAGTGGTAGTTATAATAGGTTGGTCGTAATACTGATGTGATCGCAATATGAGGTTTTCCGGGTCCCGGAGGTGATCTCAATATCGACATTTTATTGTACATGCATTTACACACGTATTGTGAAAGTAGTACAAGTATTGTATTCGTGCATTCTATATGCTGGGATTATAGTAACGAGTCATACCTCTCTACTTACAGTCTGGCGTCCCGAAGCACAACAATCCTGCATTAAGACAATTACCATATTCTTGTTGCTATAGCACTGGAGCTGCAAGAGGATTTGCGAAACTTTATGGCATCATTGCAAACGGTGGTGCTCATAACGGCAAGCAATTGTTGTCCAAGGCTTCAATTGAAAAATTAGCGAGGCCACTTGCCACCGGGCTTGACATGACGCTTGGAGCGGAAACCTTGTTTGGTCCGGGTACGGGCTTGCGAAAGAACTCTCAGGTATGATGCATCATTGTTAGTGAACTTTTCTGGTAATATGTAAGCGGAGCTATGCTATGCAGTGCAATGAACTGAGCCCGTAGGTTCAGTTGTATTAGTACAGGACAATGATGAAAAGGTGGCAATTTCAATACCCAGATAAGATGCATTTCATAATCAAGGTCATAGCGCCTCTCTCACCAGTGAATATAATGCTTTGATAGTCCTTGTTGTGTAAGAGGGTGGCGTGGGCATTTAGTATAACAGGATCATTGGCTCGGTCGACTGTCCGAAACTACCACTGGATATATATGGGTGAACGGCGTCATAACGAAAACACGAAACTTCTAACGAAGCCATTGTGTACAGTATATTGCCATTATCATAATGTCAGACACAAAATCTTACTTCAATAGTTTAGAACAGCGTCAAACATTCATCAGCTGCTATCCAGGCAAGTTTGATCGCCATGTTTTTATGAAGACTTCGTTGCCATAGTATAAGTTTCCTGCTTTAATTTGGAGTTCAAAACACGAAACAAAACCATGCTAGTTCATGGCGCAAAATTGAAAGAAATCACTGAATAACCTCAAATAGCGACTATTTCAATATTACGACCACCTTGTTAAAACTACCACTCATTTTTGAACCGGCTTTTAATAGCTACCCTATAATTCAACTCGATCATGAGACCACCTCTATATTGTGGCCGATTTGTCGGGTCCTGTAGGTAGGTGATCTCATTGTCGAGTTTTTACTTACAAAGGCTACGACCGTGGTCAAATAGTTAATGCGCTGGACTTGTAACCCGGAGATCCGGATTCAAATCCCAGTCATGGCAGGTCATACCCTTCCATGAAAGTTTGACAAAAATGTCGATTTTCTTCCATATATGGAGTAGTTGCCTGCTCCTTGTGGAAGGGTAGGTTGGTACTGGTTGGTATACAGTTCAGGAAAACTGGTAAGGAGAACCTATGTAACTGACAAATTGTTGAAAACGGCGTTAAACCTCAGTGATAATATCACATAAAAACAAAACTTTTTACTTACAGCATTCCGTCATTTATATTTCAGGGTTTTATTATGGTTGGTCATCCAGGCTATGGTGGTCAAAATGCATTTGCTGATCTAGAAAATGAGCTAGGAATCACATATCTTACTAACTTTATTTCCACATACGGTTATGGTGATGACCCGAGATATGTAAGCGTGGAAAAAGAAGTCTACGCTTCGCTCAAGGATTATATTGCAACATTGAAATGAACGTCGAGCACGGGACAAGAACGTTGAGTCACAGAGATTTAGTCCCCGAATCAATTATGCATAGACTCGTGCAGTGGTCAATGAATTTAGATGTGTAGTATTAGAATTAAATGTAAACCAAAATTTACTAGATACAATTGTGGACAAGATTGCGTTTTTGTTACAGGTACAGTGAAGTATGGTTATAATGAGCACTGGTAAAGTGAACAATCAGATTCAGAGAAGTATTTATCATTTCCTTATTTCACTGAAATACATACAGAGAAATATGGATGCAGTGACGTGAATATTTTCCCAGACTGAACACATCTTTATTTTAATACTATAATTATAATGAAATATGAATGTATAAAAGTAATTAATTGGTTCTCAATAAATTCATAATAACCGTTTTCTGCTGTGTATCATTTCAATTTATTCTTATTATACCGTGACAGGATAGATAATAGAAATTAAAACCATTCATTCGTTGACACGTATTCGTGTTTGAATTTATGCGCGTGTGAATTTTGGTGCATTAATTTACCCGCCGTGTTAATTCAAATGATGACGAGCGATTGTGAATTGTGAATCCATGTTTCAAAAGCGAGACTTTCATTTAACACAAATAAGGACAAAAATCTTCTAGCTATGCACTCCCCCCAACAAACCAACCGTAATGGTTTTACACCCACTCCTTCATAATCCACAAACAACACAGTCCACAAACCAATATTTACTCATCAGGCCAACAACAACACAACATTTTACAGAGAAACAGCATAACGAGGAGACAGAAAACTTATAATAGTATGCAGTACCAAGGTGCCATTTAATGGCGTGCAAACAACTTCACTCTTACCTTGGGAACAACCTGTTTAAAAACTTTTCAACAGTAGCTCCGTATTTTAATATAACAGCGTTTAAAACCCTTTCTAAAATTATTTTCGCATATGAAGACCTGTCTATTGTGTTTTAAAAATAAATTACTAGTACCTGAAAAAATAACTCAATGGTTCAGAAGCAGTGGTTCCAAGAATTAAGTTGCAAGTTGGCACAGTACCATTACGTAGCTAGGCGAGAAAAAACATTTGTGTTTCGGTTTACTTGACCAAAAAATACTTGAAAAATCGCCGAAGTATCCTCATAAATGACGTGTAAATGGCTTTAATTATTTCACCAGACAAAGTTGTACATTTTACTGGCGCCCTCTATGGACCGTGTGCAACCAGGTGCGTGTCTGCCAATACGCAAGTACGCAGGTGAGTCAAAATCATGAGCAGAGTCGACTTACGGCCGAGAATATACGACAGGCATCAATGATTTAAGTTGTGCAAAATTGGTGTTTTGTCACGCGATCAATAACTCGCCATTTCAATATTCGGTTGCATAACTGAGCAGAATTTTTATAGACAAGTACTTCAGACGTCTTTCAATCAATACCGTCTTGCCAATGTTAGCATTGAAAGGATTTTAGGGAAATGTTTGACCATGAACTTCAGAACAGAACTTACAATACTGCAAAGCCAGCCAACAACAGTCTTCTCAGTGCTTTGATTTACATATCTGATTTTATTACTAGATGTTTTACTGAAAATAAATACAAATCTACATAAAAATTGTGTCCATACAACCCATCTCTCTTATTTTCGTGTTTAAATTGTGTGGACAAGAGTTTTAAGCGTCTGAATGAAGCTACCACATGATCTTCACTGATGAAGGATATATAGCGTATGATTTTATGTAAGCAGAACCAACTCGGCTTTCCATACTCCGTCCAAGTTCCTTAATGGAGGTACACACTAATACCATTGCATGATAGGTGCTTAATTCGTGTAAAAAATACCAACACGGCTTGCTATGCATTGTCGCATTTGAATGAAAAGCTAGAAAGTGAACATTGACACCAGTTAGTATTACGTTGTTCAGATAATACAGGACGCATACACACTGATTATTTTGTCGGATAAACATGGGTTTGTTAAAAAGAGTCTTGCTGTTGCTGTCATGGTAATCATTGCGTCATATTTGATGAAAAACTTCGAATCACGTGGTTCAACTGATACCTTCGGAACCTACCACCCAGCCTTCACGAAAGTTGCTGAGAAATTCAGGTAAAGATCTTCTTTAACCATGTTTATGTTTGATGTACAAGTACTTTTATGACGAAAATCTTACACGCAGGTCGCTCGGGAAGACCTTGATGCAGGTTAAAATCAGCGTTCATATTGAAAATATTGAATTAGAGCTAAATATGGTTAATCTATGTAAATAATTGAACCAGAGGATTACCTGATGAAGGTTATGTACAGGATTTATCACTCGCAGTGGTTTGTAATCATATCGAACGAGAGAGATCGTATTTACACGCTGTTAACTCGATGTTATTAATGATGTATACATGTGAAGGTCATTTAAATCTAAGGGAGCTAATCAAAAAAATAAAATAACTTGTTTGAGTTGTCTCCCTTCGATACAATTTGCGCACTGTAAGTACGGTAGTTGCATGTTTACGTGTTTTGTATGCTCGAATAGAAATATACATTGATCTAAATCTATTATGTTTGATTCATTACAATATCGATTTATGAAAATATACATCTATTAGTACACAAAAGTCATTACGATCCGTTTCAAACATTCAACGACCACAACACAAACATGTACACTATATATACGTGTAATTGTTCATGTGTGTAACTTACCCCACCACCACGTTGATTAAGCACCAAGCTTACAAAACTATCAGCAGAAATCATAATTTCGTTCTCAAAGTATTTTGATTGGTATAAATGAAATCACTATTAAATGTTTTAGTACAAATTCATGGAAGTCATACTAAAGGATTAATGTACGACTAATATTATTATCATCATCAATTTAAAAAGTTCAAAAGACGAAATGTTGCTCGAAGAACGATATAAAAACCTACCTAACTTATTTTTTACTGAGCATGTAACCAGAAACAAACAGTTTTTACGCGTAACTGAAATTCTGTTGACAATAGAATTACATTTTTGTAATTCTATTCTTTGTGTTGGTAGTAACACGCTTGCGTGTTTACGTGTACAATTATTAATTAAAATGAATCAACATGATGAAACGGTTTGATGGTGAAAACATTTTACCCTCTCCTAATGATTATCTGCCCTAGTAACCTGTCCTTTGACTAAATTCAATTGCATTGTTAATTTGTATTTTTTTCCATTCGCTCAGAGAAAATGTCCGGACAGGCAAAGAACGCGGAGCTGCTATCGCTGTGTATGTCCGAGGTAATTTGGTTGTGGATATGTGGGGTGGATATGCAGATGAAGAATCGCTGAGAATGTGGACGGAAGATACCATGACATTGGCTAACTCCGCCACTAAAGGGGTGGGTGGCATCGTCGTAGCTACTATGGTAGAAAAGTATGTACTTCTATGTTCTTGATATGCAGTGCACTTGGCCTACCTTGTTTAGTATACATGACTTTTAATGTTCTGCTTACTTTGTCCTACTTGACCCGGTGGTATAATTCCGATCCGCGTAAAATCTAAATTGTAAAATTCTATTGAACATGTACTTTGTCCAGTGCGTACTTGGCTATTGTCTTTTTGTTTGTCTATCTGTCTGTCCGTCCATCAATGGTTCCTTCATGTGTTATATTCTCCCGAAAGACTGAGTAGATATTAACTACAGTAAAACCTCGTTATCTCGAGGAGTCATCGGAATAGACTAAATGCACGAGATAAGCGTGTTGCTCGTAATAACGAGGTTTGAAAGTTACATGCAACTATGACACAAAAATTGACTGGACTTTAAAAACTCATCGAGACAAGTCGGATGCTCGTGATATCGGTGCTCGTAATAATGAAGTTTTACCGTATATCATTTACCTCGTGTCAGTTAACAACTATAAATTGGGTTATACTAGTATGTTTAGAATGGAACTTTCATTGAAAAAAAAGCTTTTTTTCTCCCCCAAATTTCTGAATGAATTTGAATAAAATGCGCTTGTAGCTTTCTTTTGTGGTTGTAATGTAAAATTATGAAGAAAAATATTATATGAAATGCAGGTACATATCTGTCCTCTTTCTAATAAAATAATATAGAATGTGTTTGACTTTCGATGAGGTGACACATCCTTCAAAAGTGATAGACCTAAGTATGGTGGCATATTTCTGTATATACTTAGCGAGTTAATTTTCGCGAAAGCTTTCGTGGTTTTCCTGAAAGAATGTTTTATTTTAATGAAAACGTTTCATCGTCCACTTAATAAGTATGTTTACTATATGATCTGGTGAAGAAATCTTATCACGAAAATTTATTGAATTTTCGTGAACATGTCTTTGTTTTTATGAAAATCTGGTTAGATTTTCGCGAAAACATTTTTCTGATTATCGTATGCCGAAAAATGCCAGCATACATGATAAAAGTCACAGTAACATTTAATCACAAAGTACAAGAGGACAAAATGCCATGTAACTGAGAATATTATTTTACATTGTTTTTATTTTCATTTGTATAAAACCTTCATCGCTCTTTGTAGAGGTCACCTCCAATATGATCGTCCAGTAATGGATTATTGGCCGGAATTTAAACAACACGGTAAAGAAAACATTACTGTAGAAATGTTGTTAAGCCATCAGGTAAGCTGATTTTTTTTCATATATTTTTCAAGTTTATGTTGCACACTCTAGTTGCCAGAAAATTCAATTAATTTTGATGAACCAGGACACGTGGTTATTACCACAACGGACATTATTTTCTGATATTCCAGTAAACAAATGAATTGGTCTAAGATTTGAAACTAGGCTTGTTTATTTCAGGCTAAATTTACATTAAATGAATGTTCAATTTTTGAAATGTGGATAGATAATTTCAACATATTAATTGTAGCTATCAGCTCAGATGGACTATCTTTATAAGCCATTATAGTCGTAGGGCCTTACAGCAGTTGTATCTACTATTGATAAAAATTATTTTACATATATTATAATAAATGTACTCTTTTTCGTGTTTCCACTATTGTCGCAGGTGAAAACTAATATATACATACAAAGTAGGATCACGCACATGTACCCACTTTAAGTGTTATCTGATAAATGTTGCCGTCATAGTTTTGCATCTTGTTGACTAATTTTTAGCTCTTCTGTTTCAAAGAAAAAGTCAAAAGAAAACGTTGCTATTATACATGAATATGCGAATACAATTTTATCCATCTTACATTAATAGGCTGGACTTCCTGTCATTGAACCAAGTGTTACTTTGTTTGATGTAAGGGACAATCCACAGAAAATAGAGAGCATTTTGGCCTCGCAAAAACCTCTGTGGTCCCCAGGAACAGTACAAGCTTATCACACACTGAGTTACGGCTTGTTTGTAGACACGTTGATACGTAAAGCGGATCCTGACCACAGAGACGTCGCACAGATATTTTATGAAGATATTGCTAAACCTTTTGGTAAGTACAGTAAAACCTCACTTAGTGAATACTTTAATATCAAGATCACCTCATCAACACGAACGTTTATCTTCAGGTCGGTCTTCAATATTCTTCTCTACACTGAGATCACATTTAATTTCGTTGTTACTCTAATTTTTTTCTGGTTTGCCTAAATTGGTGACTTATTGGGTACATAAATTAGTGTACAATCAAACCTCTGAACAACGGCCTCTCTAAGGAAAGACAAAATGTGGTCTTTATTGACATCTGACCTTTAATCGGAGGTCAGCGTGCTCTAAATATTCAGTGATGGTTTTTCTAAGAATGGCCTTTATTCGGAGGTCAGCGTGCTCTAAATATTCAGTGATGGTTTTTCAAAGAATGGCCTTTATTCACAGGGTGGTATTCATTCGGATGTGGCCACAAAGACAGGTTTGGCAGTATTTTCAAATGTCTTTTTGGATCCGACATTTGCAATTTTCTATATTTTAATTTTAAACGTTTAATATTACATATCCTTGCATTTCAATATTTACATACAAACATGGGTCATTACTAACATATACTTGTTCACGTAAACTGCAGGAATGAATTGTTCCCTCACCACAAAAACTACCTCTCTAGAACAACCGAATGTACCACGTACTATATTTAATTATGTTGTGAAAACATCTTTTCTTGAACATCCACACCTGAGTACAGGACTTAGTGTTTTGATATGTTTATCAGATATATAAGTTTTTGATTAGATATTTAGAAACTGTGATGATACGTTACGAAGTGTTCAGATGCTGATTAACTGTTCCATCAAATTCTGTACTGTTTACTGATTTACTGTCGTGTACCAAGAACAAGTGTTCTTGTAGATTAAAAGTTGGCCAACACTTAGAAGATCGCGCATGCATTCAATTAAATTTTTTGTGTACATTTAAATTCATTGATCATTATTTGATTTGCTAACTACATCAGTTTAGTTATTTGACAGAAAACACATGTTTGATTTAATTTGTCTATGTAGATTGTCGTTTTGAAATTTACTTGTGACGTCTATTATTCAAAGGTTGTATTTAAGGGTGTAATGCCCATTATGCACAGTAGGCACATGCGTATAAAAAATTCCGCGACCTAAGTTGTTAAACCAAAATATCGTATGATGAGATTTCTCTTTGTGCCTCACTTTGCGTATAAACATTTCATTCCTGCCTAAGCCTATCGTCTTCAACTTCTGTTTTATTGTAATATACAGATTTAGACATGTATATGAACGCACCAAAGTCCCAGTATTACAGGACAGCTAGGGTACAGGAAGATTCTCCAAACAAGATGTTGTATGAGGCCTTGTTTTTAGATGATTATCGAGATCTCTTTTTGGATTTAAATTTTCGTCCGGATTCTGTGGTATCTAGGTCGCTGAAGTCCTTGTTGGAATACACAAAAGTAAGTATTATTCTGTTTTCATACAATATCATTGTGACGACCTGTCAAATCGTCCTGAAGTGTTCAATGTCTTACTATACTCTTTCTAGTAGCCGCAACTGTGGTCCAGTGGTTAGTGCGCTGGACTTGTAACCTGGCGATCCAGGTTCAAATCACGAACGTGGCAGGTCATACCCTTCTATGAAAATTTGAAAAAAATGTCGATTTTGCTACATATGCGGAGAAGTTGCCGGCTCCTTGTGGAAGAGTAAGCTAGTGCTGGTTAGTATACAGTCCAGGAAAACTGGTGAGGTGAATTGCTCACTGTAAAAAAATACTCGAACTAACTTCTTTTGAGGCAATACGTTGGAGTTAGTATAACAATTATATGAATTATTCCTGGAAAAAATACAAAAAAATCCCACCTTCCTCAAAGCACTACCTTACCACAAAACCCTCAACCCAAAACACACATTGGACCGTACCAAAAATGGGGAACACAACACAGTCTCCCGGAGTGTACTGCCTTGGTACAGAACAAAGCTCCAGGGGTGTTGAACTAGTTGTTTGGTCTTATTATCGAGGTTTTACTGCACATGTATAATACATGTACTTTCGTCCAATGCTTTTAATCATTTGTATCAACAATATGATATATGTACAGTGCAACCTCTCTTAAGCAACACACTTTGGGAGAAGCAAAATTATGTTGTTGTTGAGAGGTTGCTGCTCTGGAGAGATTAAATTAATAGTTAAATCGTACAGTGGGGGAAAAATCATGCTGTTGTTGGAGTATGGTTGTTTCTGAAGTGAGGGCCGCTCTGGAGAGGTTGCACTGTATTACAACTGATTTTTTGGGATCCCGAAGGTGGTCTCATTATAGAGGTTTTACTGAACGTATAAACATGTAATACTTTCATCCAATGTTTTAAACCTTTTGTATCAACAATATAATACATGTACTGTATAAATTACAGGGTCGTATAGTTCATAACAATCCTGACCTTAGAAGCATTCCGAATTCTTGTTGCTACGGTACCGGGACGGCAAGAGGGTTCGCGAAGCTGTACAGTATCCTAAGTGAAGGCGGAGTATACAACGAAAAAGAATTATTAACTCAGAAATCTATTGATATATTGTCTACACCATTGATCTCAGGATATGACGTTACATTGTCTGTAAACACAACATATGGCCCAGGGACAAGATTCAAGAAAAGTAGCAAAGTAAGACAATTTTGCATTCATTCTAATATGTATGATGGCATATTTCTGCGTAATCAAAATATTTTTAGCGAAAATCTACCAGATTTTCTTGAAAAACAAAGACATTTTCACGAAATTCAATAACTTTTCATTATGAGACTTCTTCACCAATAGTAAACACACTTTAAATGAACTTACTATGTGTATGCAGAAATATGCCACCATAAAAATATGTAATACTATATACCGTATATCATGTTTTTTTTTCAAGTGTATGTAATTTTTGCTTTATTCGAGAATAAAAGAATCGTGAGAAAACAAATTAATGAAATTGAATGATTGATGAAGATTATTGGATCACAATATTTTTCAAACCTCGAAATTTTACAAATTATCCGAAAACATTGCTTGTATTTGGTCATTTTTACAACGTTCGTATATATATATTACCTAGATCACTCAAAATACATTTGAAATCGCTAATCAAAGCCATATTTCTTTATTTTAGGATGGTCACGTGATGTTTGGATATTCGGGTCACGGAGGTCAAGCTGCTTATGCAGACAGGGAGAATCACATTGGAATAGCATATTTAACGAACTATTTTTCTTTGCATGGCAATGGTGATGATCCACGTTACTTGGATTTAGAAGATGCAGTTTATGATTGTCTTGAAGAGTACAGAAACTAAATGGAAGTGTTCAGATATAATCATATCTGTTGCTTATGTACAATTCACTGTAAAGCATCATTTCTATTGCTCACGTGACATTCTGTTGTACAGATACTTTTTTTATTTGTTTAGACACGTTTAAGGTGGTTTAATAACTTTCTGTGGCCAAGATACATTTCTATCATTTCATATAGTCCGTTCTATTGTTTATTGTTCTTAAGGCATACTTTTGTTGTATTGATGTATTTGATTATCCACATACCGTCTGTAACGTATGTTTCCAAGGGTACATTATACTCAGAGAAAATATGAGAACGAGGTGGTTTACATTGGTTTTATTGTTGTTCTGTGTTGCTTCTACTCTGAGGACTATATTCAGAACCTTTGATCTTGGTACACGACGGCATGCATGTATAGTATTTAGGCCACGCCTACTAGTGCATAATTGGTTAAGGGACACTACTCTGACAAACCATTACAGCATCACAATATTTAATATTCACAATCATGTAAACATAATACTGCTTCATCTTTTATCAATATAAGTATATTTGAAATTGTTATGATGGGAATAAGATATGGTTATTGATTTAAGAAACAATAAATTTTGATCCATAATTTTAGTTGCTGATAATGTATGAGCAGCAGGAATTTGCCTGTGTAAAACGTCACGAGTGCCACACGACTGCCCATACTTTATCAACTGATAAAATGAGAGCGTATTTACTATAACAAACAAAAATATTCAATTCAATGCACTTTTTACTCGAAAACAAGGACTACATCTTCAGATGGATGTTTTTATTCCGCCTCTGTATAAAACCATGCAGTCATTCGCCATTCAGATTGCTTTGCTAAAATCGGATGGGTAAAATAGAACAGCCAACCATTTGTTATCGTAGAATAATGTATGGATTGATTTCCTGTCTGTTTAAAATGGCAATAATGCAGATCATGTTAGTTTATGTTTTTGGTATTCATGATTGCAATATGCAAACATTATAGAATAGAATTATAACAATATTGAGCTCTGATACTATTGAATAACTGCAATTAGTTATTTTTATTTATGCACTACAATAGAGCTCGAAATTGTGTACAATGAGCCCTTATTTAGCAACCTCTTCAATGTTACGATTTTTTGTTCCAAAAACGGTCGTAGTAATGAGGTACGGAACAACATTGGGTTCAATGGGACTTACATTTTGTCTTTTAAAAGATAGCCGCGTGTGTCACAAATGACTGATTATCTCGTACTTTGGAAGCACAATTCGACCCCAATACTTTCGTACTTTGGATTTTGCTTTTAGAAAGGTGTCGGCTTACCGGAAACACGACTATTTTTTCTTATTCATATTTATAAACTTATTCGTCCGCATAAACCATGAGAGGTCATCTAAACGCGTTCGGAAAACCTCGGCCGATTCCGTATACATTGCAAATTATACATACAATGGATAGACCAATGTAGCATGACCTTATTCAATGAATGGCATTTAAAAATGAACAGTTGATTAATGTACAAGACAAAAGAATGTATATTGTTGTCCGTACAATAGAATGATATTTGATCTGTGGAGAGTGTTTATTGAAATCAGAACATTTAAAAATTGCTTGGATTTAAATTTATTTTTGTGTGACACGTTCGACTAACTCATGCCACGTAAAAGCAAAGGAACAGCACCGCCGGAAGTACCCGAAGTTCCCAGTCCGGACAAGGTAAGGATTAAGTGCCTCTATATACACGTATACACGTAATTAACGATTATTTAGAATGTACTTGCATTGTTATGCTTTCATTGCTGGTTAAATCAAAGGACTGTAAGTACTCTAATTGTAAATCGGAATCCCCAATGAAAGAAAGAAAATTCAATATGATTAACAATTAAATTATTTAGAAAAATGTCTCATTTTTACGCTTTCAAAGGAGTCTGTGGTTAAATCAAAATACTGTATGTACTCTTACTATAATTCAGAATCCTCAAAATTGGGGGAAAAAAACACGAAGACAATCATGTCAAGATGTTTTACTATACAAATGGTTACATTAATCAGTATCCAACAAAAGCTGCTTTCAATTACTAGACCATATAAAGTTAATATCATTCGGGAAAGTTCCTGAAGGATGAAACACGTGGCACATTATACAATTATTTTATCAGTTCTATTAATTGAAAGTTCTAGTCCGTTGACACGAAGTGTTTTAACCGAAATGGCATAATAGCCTTGACTTGAAAATGCATATGAGGTCACTAATAGAAAATTAAAGAAATGTCAAACTTCAATTCTAACCTTTGTCGATCTTTCAACAACAATCCAATAACAACGTAATCATTCATTAAACTAAGCAGGTTCATTGCCATCGTATAGATCCCGCGAGAATCAAGGCAGAAAAGTTCCGCGGAGCGGAAAAGGGTCCGAGATGTTCCTGGTAGGTAATATTTGCTCGTAATTGTCAGGTGAATGAAGATGAAGTCGAAGAGACAACTTGTAGCCCATGTAGTAGAGAAGGCAGGAAGGTTGAAGCCACCAAATTTTGTGAGGAGTGTAACGAACATCTGTGTGAAAAATGTGTCCATGACCACAAGAAGTTTGTTGTGACCCAGACGCATCGTATCGTAGGTAAGACTATCTATAGCTTGACAAACGAAACGAAAGTAAAATACATGCCAGTGGTATTCTTACGAGCGTGTTTGTCATTGTAGTGGTGTGTTTGTACAGGTTATGCACGGGTGGTTTGTTGGCTTTCACTCATAACAGATCTAGAATAAACAGAACAAATTTAACCTTGATGACATAGTCTGTGTGTAGTTTGTGCGCAGTTGTTTGATACAATACTTCCGGAATAAAATACAAGCCATATAAAGACCCAATGCCTATGCGAAGCAATGAACTATCAACTTAGTGATTTGCCAAGTAACAGTTGAACTTATGATTAATTTCATCGCATAATTATAGTATGCTATAATAAATGTTTTCTTGACATGTTAACATCAATAAACGACGCACTACCGGTCCACAAATATATGAAAATGATCTATAATGTTAGTATATTTGTATTTGTTGTTTCAAATAGGTAAACAAAAACCACCAAATGTTTCGCCAAAACAAAAGCTCACAGACAAATGTACCCACCATGAGGATAAAGTATTGGAACTGTATTGTTCGGACCATGATGAATTGTGCTGTAGTGTGTGTGTTGCTGTAGGTCATAGGTCGTGCAACGATGTTGTCTACATTCCACAGGCAGCCATTGGAGTTGAAAGCTGTCTAGAATTATTAGAGGTACATATATTTGAGAATAGCTATGAAACGTCATCCTAAAGAAATTGTTGGCCTGTGGATACGCGACCCAAACTTTTGAAAGTGGGTAAGCATATTTGTACTGAAAACGAAAGGCTGGAACAAAGAACGAAATAAAATGTCAAAATTAATAAAAACGTTTTGGTCAGAGGAATGCAAAACAACAATTTCTGAGGATGGCCTTATGCAACTGAAGCTGTAAAATTTAGTTTTTTTTTGTGTCTATTTTTTTCATTCTACACCATAATTATGTATTTTCGTACTTTATGCGAGAACATAATGATTCATTCATTTTGCTCGATTTCAATCACAAAATGCATTATTTCTCTTATTTTGTAATTTTAATCTCGTCTTGTGTCTATCCAATTGAATGAAGGTGAAAGATGAACTCGGAAAGGTAAAAGCGAATGTAGATGATTTACGAAACAAACGAGAAGAGAATCAACAGTTAGTACAGCAACAAAAGGACGACATCATTGATTCTATCCTGGACATGCGCATTCGAGTCACTGACATTCTTGACAAGTTAGAGCGCACTGCTAGAAATGAGCTACAAGTCAGGTGGGTACAGTCTAATATAACAGAAAAAAGCATCGCAGTAAAGCCGTTCAATATTCATTTTTAAAACGAACTATTTGCTTTATTAATACACCCCAAGTTTGTGGTCACCAGACAGACACGACTTTTGGTGTCAACGCTGACAGCAAACTATTCTTTCTAGCGTACTAAATATTTCTGACATAACATTTCAGTAATATAATTTTGAGGTTTCTTGTAAGAAAGAATAAATCTGATTATTAATCATGGACGCTAAAGGATCAAACCAACACCGTTACTGCCTGGCAATCATAAACTTTCAATATTTATTTCATTTAAATACCGGAAGGTCATTGACCCATGCGGCAAACATTTATAAATCCAACCACTATACCAAATGAGCCATCGTAACAACTCTCACAAAGGTTTAGCATATAACCCAGCTAATTGATCACACCAATGACTCATGACAACATAAAAAAACACAAGAGATTCTCCATGACTGTGGGACTACTTTAAACAACCCTGTTATAATTTAAATTATGTCACATAGTACACATTGAACATTTTATTATCAACTAATTCTAAACTGTACATGTATTTGAGTACTTTTGAAGTAACATCAACATTTACTTTTATAGATACGACACAGTTATCACTAAGATCGATGCTGATGTCAAAACATGTGAAGATATTTCATACACACTGAGTGCATTGTCAACAAAGATTGAAACCACGACAAACAATGAACCGGAACTTTTTGTTACTATGAAGAAGGCGAAGAAAAGCATGAGTGAAGGTTAAAACTTTAGTCTTTATTATACCATCAGTATTTTGTCCCGAATTAAATCTGATTTTACAAAATGACATCTAGTATGTATGTTTTACATGTGTTTTGAAGTCTCGCATCTGTGTCTAGACATTCTTTAGCGGAGCATTTGAAATCCTTTTAACATCTTTTTAACCGAAGCTTTGCATTCATGTAAAATTAAGTATGTAAATATATTACGTAAAAATTTTGTGGAATAAAGTGTTAAGAACAATAATATCCTTGAAGAACAAATCGCCAGTTTAATTGGTAAAGTTTTGTTGATATTATGTTCGACTAACATGAAGGTTAGGTCATTAGTTTACCAGCAGATTCAGTCTGTGTTCTTCACTGTCAGAGGCTCTCAAAATAAAAAGCGATTCTTAATCTAATTGACCTTTTTTGCGTGTAAAAGTTAATAGTTCTTTGCGTAATTACACCTTTCAGTTTACATATCTTTACATACCTTACAGGTATGTCTTCCCGATACCATAGTAGTCCATTCAAACGAGTTTGGCTATATTTTCTCAGTCAGAGAGCATGTATTTGTATCTCAGGGTGATATCTTTTGTATCTTCTTATCTGTTGAGTAGGTTTTCGGTCGGTTAGCTTTGGTCTTTTAGTATTTTTGGGATCGTGGGATTTTTGTACGTGTTTTCTCCAGGAATCTTGTCTATTTTCAGGTAGGTCAGTGCTTGGAAGTATATCACAAAATCTAGGTAAAGAGAGGTTGCTATTCATGGCAGACCGAACGTTGGAGAATCTGTTAGTCAACCTAGAATCGTTAGGTCAGTTTGGTGAGGACACGCATGCGTACAAGGCACAACTAGAAGGGGAATATAACATTAGCTTGTCATCAGGTAATATATCTTTATACAATAGCTTACGATATCGTGTTTGGTACCAGTCTGTGTTTCGTCTTGGAGTACGAATGAGATATACATTAGGGTGTTAGGGTAAGCGTACGAATTGACATTGTGAGGTTCTTTCCGTACAAAATGTCATTGTGGGGTTAATTATTACTTGCGGGTTCAAAAAAATCTCTTTTGTTGGATTAAAAACATAAAAGGAAAATCAATGCGAATAACCCCATACTGTAGCTCTCGTAAGTAAGTCCGCTCTAATTGTTCATATCTTTTCACATAATGTTCAGCCTGAAACCTTTGCAATCGCTTTAAAAATTGGAACGTAGTCCACAGAAACATAATCTTCAACCTTCGTATGGGTTCCTGGTAAATGCTGTTGTTAATGTTTTGGGTATAAAAGAATGCGCTGAACCATGGCTAGGTTATTCTTCAACCCAGGTGTACATCTGGTCGTGCTCCACCAGTAAATCTGAGAAGTCTCGACAGGACACTGTTCGTGGGTTAGTTCGGCGCTAAACCAATTCTATACAACCGTACTACACATAGATTACTGCGACATTTTCATGCAACACCAATAAACAGTTACATTATTTTTTTTTTAAAGAAATAGCCCATTGAATTAACCATCATAAGCATATTTTTACTCTTCCACATTCAATGCAAATTATATTTGTACATAACATCAATTTTTATTTAAGAAAATTAGGTTATTTCTCTCTGACAGAGTGGAAAACGTTGTGGCAAAATAAGCCATTTCTCATGACAAGGAATGACTTCTTTTGTCATAATGCTTTCAAAAGTCGTCTGTTTCAGATGCAGGGAAATGCGGGATTATGTGGCTAAGGGTTTTCTATAGGGGTCCGAGTGGAGGACATACATGTTTCGTAATTTTATCTTAATTTTGTAGTTTTAATTGTTTTGTCAGATCTTGGATCGAGTGACGATAATACAGGGTCCGTTTCTCTACCAGATGGGAAAGTTATCTTGACCAACACACATCATAAGAGGCTAAAACTTTTATCAACAAACTACAAAGTGATTGATCATGTCGACCTACCGGGAAAACCTTACGATGTCTGCCTTGCAAGTCCCATCGAAGCCATTACAAGTTTACGAGAGGAGAAGCTACTCCAGTTTGTTTCAGTAGAAAAGAAAATGAAGCTCTCCCGACAGATGAAAATAGGTGTGTCTTGTTATGGCGTAGCGTCTCAAAATGGTGAAGTATTTGTCGCCTGCATTGGCGGCCAGTATGAGAATCGTCCAATGCTCCGCGTCTACAATATGTCCGGTCGTCTGCTTCGCGTATTTGAGAAAGGAACAGACGGGTTACAGATATTTTCATCACCGAGAAATATCGTAATCAGCCCTGATGGTACGATGCTTCATGTGACCGACAGGGAACATGGGATGATCACTGTTGGTTTGCTTGGTACTGTTATTTCACAATACAGAAGTGCACGTCTGGATTCGCCGCGAGGTATTACGGTGGATGATGATGGTAATATTTTTGTGTCCGGACAGAATTCTCATAACGTGGTGCAACTTAACGCTGCTGGAGAAGAGATTGGTGTGGTGTTGAAAGATCGAACACGTTGTAACCGACCTCAATCAGTTGTATACCTTAAGAAAGGACCTAGGTCGTTCCTTCTGATGACATTTCTGAAGTCTAAGTACATCAAAGTTTATGCACTCGCTTGAAAAAGTACATTGTATAAAAGTGATAAGCTGGCACATACGAGATTTTGAAATTATTGTGAGGACTTTTTTTCGGTTAATCTATTAGAGGACATGTCGCACATGAATATGGCGTAATTTTTTGTTACTTGCTCCAAAAAAAATAGGTAGTTGGGGAGGGATTTTTGGGGATTTTTTTGGGGGGTATATTTTTGAAAATGCCGTAGAGCTTATTTTTGTAAGACAGTATATATACCGTTCAATGGGCCTAATAAAAAGTGTAGGGTCGTGGGGAAAAATAGAGTAGATCGGGTAACCATAAATAAAACCAATTTTTACGCCTAACGGAAGAAAATGACAGAAATGTACATGTGCTATGAAATATGTTCAGTAGATACAATGATTGATCACGCACCTGTGTCCTAGATAAAAAAGAAATCAAAAAGATGAGATAAGGTCATGGTATGATTGCTTAATACCAAATAAGGATAACTCATTACTTAAACTTGTTGAAAGGCTTGACAAAGATAAATTTACTAAATGTGTATAAGTTCAAATCCATAACGGAAAACTTTATAAATGATGCATATATTGGTACAGTATAAGCTGTGTATGCGGACACCTCCGAATAAAGACCACCCATTCTTTGAAAACCCATCACTAGCTATATATTCTAAATAAGGGCTATATGTCAATAAAAGCCACATTTTGGTTTAAATATTATTTAAATATATTGTATTTACCAGTTTATGTACATGCATTGGTATCTCTTGTGTACGTGTGTATGAATATTGTTAAAATATTACTGCTTCAACTTTTTTAATTATATATTTCTTTTTTTGTATTTGTTGAGCTCTGATTGTTTTAACTGAAGGTAAGTGAACACATTACACCCATTTGTACAAACTCATAGGCAAAGTTAAAACGTCACATAAACTTGTTCCCGTTGACTCTGTATGTAATTACCTATTCTAGCTCAACTACCCCCTATCACTTAATCCGGGATTATGACAGATTTCGCAACTATTTTATCACCTGGCTTCATTGTGGTTATTTATTGTAAACATATCTACTTATAATCAAAGGAGAATGTTAAATAAAAGTATTTTAAAATCCATATTTCACTTTCCATATGGCTCGCTTTTTAAATTTATAGCTGATCGTGCGAAAAATGCGCGCAATGAGTACTCGAGTTATCTCCCTGGAACGACAGGTGTAAGCAAGCTTCCCGCTAGACGGCGCTCGTCACGTCAATGTAAACGGCGCGTTGTTCAACTGGCAATTTTACACATCGAATGATTAAGATGATAAACGGTTGAATTGCCTTGAATATGAGTTTATTTACAGTTATTGTGTGCATATTTAGCATTTTAAAGTGTAAAAGAAGAATGCTATAGGTAAGTGCATGTATTTATTTTATGAAATCGTGTACGCTATTTTGTCGATGTAGATTTGTAAACAAAGGGGGCGCGTGGCTAGACGTGTGTAAAGTCACGCTTTGTTGACCTGTCAAATATATACGTAAATAGAAATCTACTTAATGCGAACATCTGCCGTAGTATATATAAGACGTTTCAATCACTTAGGAATGTATTATATAATTAATTTTCCGTACACTTGCTGTTCATTTGAATACAGGTGCATGTCTTTTAAAAGATTAAACGACGTCGCGAAATCATATGTCAGTCATAATTATTCAAGCTACTTCTACAGTTTAAATATTTTCACTATATTAGTTTTAATGAACAAAATTGTGAGATGGTACTTTATTTCTGTAAGTGATTTGTTATTATCAAACAACTTGACTATTTGATAATGCTGATTATTAATGAAGTTTAAGTTAAAAATAGAATGTTATGATTTATCGTAATAAATAATTCATATTTTGATTTTTATTATAAGGGAAAAGCTTGTTCAGCATTTTTGAACAGCGTTAATAATGGAAATGACAGTTGTTGTCTAGTTGAATTCGCTCACATAATTATGTATAAATCTATGAATTGATGTTTAGAATTTATTTTTTCTTTAGGTGATAACAGAGACATATAATAACAAATATATAAATATAGGTCTCTGGTAATAATAACCCATGACTATCACATTTGGAACATAATTTAAAATTATAAAGAAGATTGTTGATTAAATTGATTTAAATGATTTAACCTTGAAATGAAATTATGTTCATTAACAGAAATAGGTACTTTGTGTAATAATAAACATTGTTTTTGAGTTTTTTTTCTTGTTACTTCAGGGCTCTTGATCTCCTGAATTCCCCCACATCTGGAATATACTTTTTTCCCCCTATTTTTAGTAGAAAAATCCCCCACCTATTTTATTAATTAAGCTTTTGAAATTCCCCCCTTGAAATGAAAATGATGTGAAATACCCCCCACCCTCCCAGGGCCCCGTCCCTAGTTCCTCAGAAGAGAGAGAAAGCCCTTTACGTGTATGTCTTAAAGTTGTTTTAGTGCATGATGGATTCGAGTATGACAGTATTTTCAATGTTGAATTGCATACTTTTGATTTGGTTGAAGCGACTTTCTACTTCAGTACAGAATGAATGATTCTTACTTGTTAGCACAAGAAGATTGAAACAATCAGTGTGATGATGATATGACAGTGGCTTTGTTTTATATGGTTTATTATTTAGTTACTTAGTGTGTCAAGTGGACTTAAATCAAGTTAGTGCTTGATAAACAGACAAAGCAGCGGGTTTTAACAAGCATTAGAATGTCTAGCAGATGGTTGTTGAACTTTATATTTTTAATTTATCAGTATTGTTGTTAGGGATCAGGTAAGTCTGGGCTATGTTGAGAATGAAAATGATTGTGTATCATAACTGTCATTGA
The DNA here is from genome assembly GCA_008271625.1 of Lutraria rhynchaena. Classification (NCBI taxonomy): domain Eukaryota; kingdom Metazoa; phylum Mollusca; class Bivalvia; order Venerida; family Mactridae; genus Lutraria; species Lutraria rhynchaena. The sequence goes on along the minus strand of VIBL01000001.1, from coordinate 7,685,029 downwards.
AGTCTGAGATAACACTTGTAGGTCATTGTTCCTCAACTGTGTTGAAATGAAAGATTTTCTGATTCAGTGACAATTTGCAGCGGAGTACTTTTGCATATGAATTGCCGTTAGGCTTTAGGCAACGTAATAACTCAGTGATGAATGTTTCCTCACCTGTGTCTGTGAAGAGGTATTCTATTCATCTATGAGTCATATTCGGCAGATTCAGTATTCTTTTACTTTACTCAAACTTAAAGGTGTTGACAATGTAAGGCGAGGATTCGCCTTCGTAGCTTAATGTTCATGAAGACCTGATGAAACAGGAGACATAGTACTAACCTATTAAATCCTTAAGGCATTTATGATTGAAGTCCAGGTCCAGACCCTATTGGTTTTTATTGTTACTGCTGCACGCGGTTAAGATTTTTGTTGGTTTTTTTTGACAATTTTCAATTTTGACCCATGGAAATATAAGGAAATGATAAAAATAATATGCATTAAATTTATAGTGATAAAATTTTACAGACCGTAAGTTTTCGGCGGGTCAGTCGGCAACAGCTAACTATTAATATTTCAATTTATGTCTGAGTTGATCCTAGATGGTCACTCATAAATTTTCTATAGCATCATCTTCCTAAATTTCACAATTTTCATTTGTTATTTCTTTTCATGTTGGTTTACAGGGGCAGTTGTGTGGTACTGATGAAGTATTTAAAAAGATATCATTGATTCGTAGCTGTATTAGAGAACTTGTCTTCAGGTAAGGATTCTATACTGTGTATTACACTAGCTGCATACAAGGCTTTCATTTGACCCTTAAAACAGCATTGTGGCTCTTGAAATCTGTAAAATAAAGGTTTTTAACGTTTGAGAATTTGTACCAAAGGGTCAAATTTACAATAAAATGATAAGGAAATTTTGTTGACTCTTCAATTTTATCATCCACCAAGGGTTATTTTTTACCCTCAACTTTTGATGTCTATTGAAAACCCTGTGCATATATGGCCGTTTTTTGAGCCAATGAGCTGTTTTCAAATACCTGCATGAATTAACTACACATTCCTATTAGCAAATATAAAACTTTATCTTATTAGGAAGTTATTAATAGTCAGTTTATAGAAGCTATAAAAAAAATACCTGTACAAATCTAGGTCAAGATTGAAACTGTTTTATCTCTAATGATATTTTACTAAAAGACTTAATTTTCACTGTTGTAAACTTGGTGTTGTTACTATACTTGGTGCAAATTTCACCAATACTTTTAAATCATATTATTACTTTACTTATTTAAGCAAGAGAATTTTATGAACTTATGTATTTGATTTCAAAATTGTCTTCTAAAACTTAAGAATTATCTTATTTGTTCAAATTTTTGTATTATATTGTTTGATTAATAAGAAATATTGTCACAAAAACGTATGTCTGTATAATATTTTTTCTTATCAGAATTATTATCTTTAATTGAGTGAATTAACAATTAGATACATACAATGTTATGTTATAGTGGTAACCTTCAATGTATAAATAGTTTTATTCATGATTGCATGTCACCATGGTGATGTACTCAAGAGCCATAATTATGTCATACATGAAATAGTTTATAAATAGCACCACTTGGGTTTTTTGAAAGTTGTTATCTATGAACACGAAACCCAAGTAGTGCTATTTATAGAACCAGGTAAAAACGATTGTTATGTTAACAGTAGCATTATAAATCGTGTTTAAAACTTCACAGATATACAAATTGTAGATTTGATGAATTTGAGTGTCAAATATATGAATGTAAATTGTTATAATACAAATATGTCTGGTCTTGCTTCTGTCTAAAATGAACCAATTTTTGTTCAGTGTGGTTCGTGAACACTGCATCTAAAATTTCAATACTTTGAAAGTGTGCAATGACGCAATTAAAAGACTGTTAATAATCTATTGATAGCTAAATTGACTGAATTACATTGTCTTATTATATCTTCAACTCATTTTTTGTGTGTACTGTCATTGAAAAGTTGCAATTTTTTAGAGAATGCATTTTATTGTTGACTAAAGTATTTTGCATACATGCTTCTTCCTTTGGCATTATTGATAACTAAAAAACTATCCTTAGAAACATGATTTATCAAATTATTTGTATCCAAGTTTGGAATAATTGGCTATAGATAATGAATGATACAAAGTGGGATCCTTATGCCCAGTTAGCAGTTTTGCTAAAAATAGCCTGCAAAAAACCCAACTGATACTAAAGATAGATATGAATTTGAGTATTCTTTTATAACCCCCCTCCCCTAATAAACGCCCCCTCTTCTTTCTGGATAAGAGGAAACAAAAGTGACTTACCATGACTGGCCATTTGAATCCGAGATGAAAAAATTGAAATTAGTAGAAAAAACTTTTCAAATCTAGGGAATGACACAAGCATTTTAAATCAAGTACACGCGACAGCTCTCTACTGACATCAAACAACTTGAGCTGCTAGAGGTGACGTGACGTCAATTCAACCTAGATTGTAGCGGCGACTTCAGAGATGAGTGTCGGCAGTTATTATATATATAAGTTTATACCCCATTTATAAGACCAGTGTATAAAGATTGTAATTGTTACATAAAAAAGCTTAGAGAATCTTTTCAAAGGTTAGTCTGTGGTTTAAATTTATTAATACATATTTGGTTACTTGTTTCAAATTTTATTTTTTGTTCTCCATTAAACGCCCCCTCTTTGAAAAATGTAACGCCCCGGTGGCGTTTATTAGGGAGTATACGGTACATTTTTTTCTGGATGTTATATACCCCCCATATCTTGATTCAAATTCACGTTAATTTGAAATCATTATGAAGTTTATTGAAGGGATCGACTGCATTTTTGGGAGGTACAGAAGAATAATTAGCATTAAAATGAGTGTGTCAGTGTCAGGTAAAACATGAATTTGTTCTTCATTATGCATTTTGTCTCATAAATTAATTAGATTTTTGTTTTGGTAAAGTTATTCTTGTAATTTCATTATTACATTTTGTGTATGTATTACTATGACTGATGAAAAATTATTTTGGACTGATAAAAAAACAATCTTTACACATTAAAGGAAATTTTTTCAGGCTCATTAAGGCTGACTGAGTTTCACATGAACTGAAATGTTTGATATATTGTGGTTAATTGCTGAAGGCAAGTGTCTTCAGTCAAAGTCATGTGATTATCAAATGATCTGAATAATCATATTTTTTCACGAGAATTTAACATCTGCATTAGAATGATTTGACTTTGATGTTTTGCTGTAATTTATCACAGGTTGGTCTTTAGAAAATATTTACTGATTTTTTATTTCAATGTTTATTATTTAAATCTAATTTGCCAGTGAATATATTAACAAGGACTTACCAAATACTGTTGTTGCTACTTTATGGTGGCAAAACTTGGAGTTAGTAGGTAGGAAAACTAATTACATGAAAATATTGTGTTTTACATGTAATATCATTGCTTAAAGTAAAGATTCATCTCTAATTATTTCTGTATATGAATTAAGGATATTTAAGCAGGGCCTTCTTATCTTTGAACAGTATTGAAAATTAGTAAACAATTAGTATACAATATGTCTTCAATATTACATTATTTCTACTTGAAATTCGTTATTTGACAAAAAAGTCAACTTTCCTCCGCTTATGTCTTCTTTTTCTGGCTCCTTGTGGAAGGGTAAAGTTAGTACTAGTTTGAATACAGTTCACGTAAACTGGTAAGGTGAACTGACCACCATATATAATTGAAAAATTGTTGAAAAACGGCATTAAACCCAGTGAAAAAAACTCTTAAGATATTAAATGTTATAAAGGATAAAGTATTCAAATGAACAAAGTATGGAGTACTTACTTCCTGTCATTTTGGCCTTTTACATGTATGTAATAACATATTTACCACAATGTATATATACATCTAAATTGTAAGCCATCTTTACAGGGCTTGTGTATCACTTGTGATAAGATAGTACAGATTAGTCTGGTATGAATACCTACTGCAGTACAGATTAAATAAAAGCAACCTACATTGACCAGTTACTAATATATTTTGGAACTTTGAAGTTTTTTTTACATGCATACTCTGGTTGAGCAGTAGTTTTGGTGTTAGTATAAAAAAACAGGGGTCAGAATGGCAAACTTGACTGCAACTTTAGTTTTACTGGATTGTCAATTTTACATTTTCCTGTCACAATCATTGAATGTCCCATTTTATTTTTAATTAGCTAAATTTTACTGACCATGTTTTTCTAACTTAGTAACATGATTATTAGAAGATTATGAATCATGACAGGTCTGTGTTTTGTATAATTTTGTAGAATTATGTGAGTGATAACATCTCAGATGGGCTTAAATCCTACAAAAACATGACATACTGATTTGTCCCAATAAATGCCCTCCCCATGTAGTCATAACATTTTAACTAATTTTTTTCCATTTGTTAAAGTGGTGGAATGCCGTACCAAATGAGCTCATGTGTGTTTGTAACAAAAACGCATTCAGAAAGAGACTTATGGCATATCTATTTCAAATGTTCTATCTGGGACTGATGTATTCATTGACTTATAATGATGTACTACAGGCTTCTCGAAACTGCTGTAATATTTTCTGACATTTGGTCTGGCAAAGGTAAAATATCTGTGTGACCAAATGAAAATTGTCTGACCGAATATATTTTAAGTGATAAATGCTGTAAATTGTGCCTGACTGTCGGACATCTAGTCTGGTACTGGCAGAAGTTATTGGACTTGCTTGAAATTTGCCTGTCATATCCGACAGTCCAGCATAGTTTGGGAAGCCTGGTACTATAGATATACTATGATTATTGTTCTAGTCAGACAATGCACTAAACAGGACCAACATATGAAGTGCAATAGAACATTTTATGCCTTTTGCACTGTATAGATACATTTGAATCATTTTTATTTAAAGATTTTTTAAGATTCTTTGATGAATTTAATATAATTTGAAGGATTACTAAAACATTTATGGTGCATTAGTTTTTTTTATATATTTTTTTTTCAAATAATTCAGGTCATTAAATAAGAGAGGGGCATTATTAGGAAATGTTTGGTATAAATATTTTTGTGTATGTAATTTTAAACTTGATTTAATATCATACATCCTGTCACATGAGCACTTGTATCTATGGTAACCCTTAAATGGTTATTTTTATCTATGTAATTTAATTGTATGATTTTGATGACTTACTGTGTTTTTGTGATACCCTGACAAGGCAGTAATTGCCCCTCTGTGGATTTCAAATAGTTTGTTTTCTTTGAGATTTTTTTTCGATAGGGTCTTTAATGGTCATGAATTAATGACCCCGAATTCTGTATAATTGAAACGGACATTAGCCCCTTTGTGTTTTTGTTGTTATTGACTGATAAAATCACATCTGTATAAATGTGGCCATAAATTGTCTTGTGATTATGAAGACTCGATAAAACAAGTTTGCTATGGAAATAAAATTGAGTGATTTGAAAAATTGAAACTGAATTTTTGTGAAATGAACTTACATGAGCTTTCTGGTTTTCAAGGATAGTATGTTTTTCTCTGTTTGAAATTTTAGTTGAATATGCATGTTCTGCTAGACTCATTCAGATAAGTTCATATTTTGAGGTTTATGATTTCAGAAGTAAGAAAACATACTTTCTTTTCTCTGGAGAATTTTGACTATCTCAGTATCTGTGCCAGAGGTTTGTTAATACTTTGTATTTTCAGAAATCCCACAGTATCAAGTTTTACTATTTTGTGAACATGTATAATAATTTAATAATTAACTTCTTTTGTATATGCTCCTACAATTAATTTCATGCTGTAAAATGATCGTCTGAATATTGAAATGTTCATCTACCATAAAATGAAATCCTTACAGTATTCAATTGTAGATAAAAGATAAATATATCAAATTTCTGATTGGTTTGTTGTTGGATAGATTGGATCTTAGCGTGACTTCTGTTGTGGTGAATTTTACGATCATTAATTTGAATTAGTCTCTTGGTCACCTTTGGCAATTGTTAATTTCTCAGTCTGGTAACTTTATGAGATCATGACATGAGATTTCTACCTGTGAAAGGTCGTAGTAGAAAGGTTTTAGGTTTTAGTCTTTATTTTTTCTCAAAAATGTTGACAGTATTAATTTTTGGCAGGGGCGACTATTAGGAAATGTTCTGTTTAGTTCTGCAAGTGGTCACATTAATTCCAGAAGCATATAACTTCGTTTTTGACAAAAATGAAGTTTTGCTATCGTTGGATTCATCTCAAAACGTTCTACAATATGCACTAACTTATATGCTTGTAGCTCTAACATGAAGAGACTAAATCGCTGTGCCACAAACCTCTAACTATTCATTTTCTATTGACCTCACAATCTTTAAATGCGATTTTCTTAAAATGAAAAAAATGAAGTTATATGTTTCTGGAATTAAGGTCACGAAGTGCAAGTTAAACCTACAATGAGGCCTCTACTGTCTACAACTGTCAGCAGTCGGGCAGACCTGAGTTGGCTGCTATAGGGTATTGGTTGTTGTTGTGTGGTTAGTTTAATACATTTTGACAGAAAGTTTTCATATCTAAATTGTATTAGTGACTGTTGACATCCAGCCACATTTAAAGATGTCAAGTATGGGCATTGTAAATCTTATCCATTAGGGTCATGTCATGTGTAAACACAACCTGGCAGACAGCCTTCAGGCATATTGCCATGAGCAATATTATTTATGCTCTGTGTATAAGGGTTACATTATTAGGTTGGGATTGTGTAAATTTGACCTTGTTAGCCTATATAAGAGGTGACTGCTGACTGGAGGTCTGTTTAAGAATAAAATGCTTGTGAGGAATTAGTTATGGATTTTTTTTATCGAACTGAACAAAAAAAAACAAAAATGCTTCATAGAATTGATAAATCATACAAGCACATGCATTGAAATTTATGATGGTAAAGCATTTCTGATATAAATCATAAAACAGTTTATTGCATATTTTACAACCATCCAGAAATGATTGGTTTGTAGAATAATTAGTAAATCGTAAGTTTGAGTGAAAGTCTACAAAAAAGCTACTTTGTGTGTTTGTTGTTGCCATCAGGGAAGTTAATGCTTACAGTTTTGTTTTACTTGATGCAAGGAAAATAACTACTTAAGATAAGAAATCAAAATCCTGTACATAAAATATATCATTTGTATGAGTTACTTCCCTTGCTCAATAGATTTCTAGTCTTTCTGGAGTTGTTTCCCTTGGTTAATAAATCCTAAATGTTTGAAGAGTTCTTTCCCTTACACTAAAAGTTTGAACTATAAGACTTATAAAACTAAGGGAGGCAAATGATTTTGAAAATATAATTTAAGTTGATTTTTCTGTTTTTTCTGTAGTCTTCTCCCTTCAGTTAATAATTTCCAACTACAAACTAAACTTACAGCACTACTTTTTACAGAAACTTTAATGATTTCTCTTTGTACAGGTATTGCTCTGTTACGTCTGCATTCGTTCAAACTATCATTTATCCATATGTTTGCGCAGATTTTTTGATTTATAAAAAAGTAACGAGGGGGGGGGTGCAGGGAGGGGATATAACTGTGGTGTCACTCAACAAATCTGGATAAATTGCTGACAGGCCATAAATAAACATGCTATGCATGTTCTTGGATCATAATGGTCAAACTTAGTTTTCTTGTTTTTATCTTTTTTTTCCCAAATTCTAAACATATCATGACAATAAGATTATCCTTATTTTTTGTATGTTAAACTCCAAATAGTTTCCTATGACAAAAGACTTTGTTCTTCATAATCAAAATGTGTTATAGTGAAATGAAATAAAACAGTTTAATTTAGCACTTGTGGTACTTGACTTTTCAAAATATTAGAAAACTAAAATTGTTTATTTTGAATCATGATAGCGTAGTATGAAAGTGTATTTTATTTACCATTAAATGTAGTATGAAAGTGTATTTTATTTACCATTAAATGTAGTATGAAAGTGTATTTTATTTACCATTAAATGTAGTATGAAAGTGTATTTTATTTACCGTTTAATGATGCTGGATATATAAGCATTTTTCTGTGCTTGAAACAGTAACAAATTAAGTACTTCCATCTATATCAAAATAAAGTCACAATAAACATACTGTAAATTCTTATTCACCATACTGAGAACACCTTGGTATTTGTAGTATTAGCCAACATGATCTTTCCTATATGTCATGAGTGATAAAAAAATCTTGACCTCTTATTCTTAGACAGAGAATTATATATCACTTGTCACATCATTATAATTTGTTTTTGATAGACTCCACTTCCAGATGTTTCTTATAAGAATGTTGAAATTTAAAATTGGCACAAATTAGTGAAATCTTATTTTTTTTGTATCTGTTTGAAATATCGAAAAAATGTAATTCTGTTGATTGTTCTATAATTACTTTTCCCATTCCTTCATATGAAGCCAGGTGAACTGTTTAAGAATGATTCACATTGTTAAGATTGCTTGATAATTGTGTGATCAGACTAATTTTGCTTTTGCATGAGTAGATGGATAATTTCATTTATCAAAGATTGTTTTTAATTTCAACAAGGTGGTCTTTTCTCTGTTATAATTGTTACAGCCTGGAGGTCATTCAGTATCTTGTATGGTCAAACATTTTCATCATGCAATGCTGGTTGAAAGCCAGTAATTTATCATTCACACCTATTTATAAAAGCAATGTTCCCTGTGATTTAATAAGAAAGATCGTATGAAGTTATCCGCCCTGTTTAGGGGTTAGCGTATTATACCCAGTAATTTTAATAAGAAAGTAATAGCAAGATAGCATCAGTAAATTATACCATCTTAATTGTTGGCATGTTGTATTAAAAGCGTAAGTGCTGACACGTAAATTCCTCGGGTTTAATTTCGCTTGTTCTATTATTTAAACCGCGTACATATCTGTTCATCTATTGTATAAAATCTCAGCCCTACCGCCTTTGTATTTCAATCCCATGAGAAAAAGGGACAACGGTCAAGTTTCCTTATTATGTTACCGTGAATTAAATGACCAGGAGCTATATTTCATGACGAAAATAAGCCTTACAATAGTTTTATTGGTCCGTTGGATCAGTTTATTGATACTGAGACTGATCCTGGAGTATTGAACGAGGTTTCAAAACCTTTTTGGCATTGTAAGACATGTCATCTTCATGAAAGCTTGCATGTGATTTTAAAGAATGTCATGGTTTCAGGCAAGCGGTTTCACATTCATTCATTATTATCATTAAAAATATTTCCACAGGCTCTTTTAGTACAAAAATGCTTCTTTGCGGAAGATGGATTTTTTCCCATTAAATTCATTGGACGGTCTCTGAATTTGTTTCAAGAAATTGTAAAATGATAGGTCGATAATTGACTGTTTTATGTTACAAACCAAGTCTGCATACAATTCTTGTTATGGTCAGTCTGTTATGTGTTATTTATGATAATTTACTAACCTATTAACATACATTAAAACATTAGTTGATGAACAAATTAACACCCTGATCAATGTACCATGTTTGCTGTACTCTCCTTGAGGACAAGATTTTTTTGCTATGCTTCATGATAACTCAGGAGCAGAGAACAAATATCCATGCTTGAAATATATTTTTAGAGGCTTAGGAAGAAGATTTTGCCTGTTTCTAACCTTTATTACTACTATTTTCAAACCACCCTAAAATATCATAAAAATGAATACTTGAGCTGCACTACCATCATTCCACTATCAGAATTCTTACATCGGGTAACATAATAGCCCTGTTGAATTGTCACACTACATTCAAATATTTACAATGAATTCATTAGAATCTATAACAATTCTATGTAGTTAAAACATACCAGCAATTTTTAATTCAATATCACCACATTATCTTTTCATTCAGCCAGACATCCTGTTTTTAAATCTATCAACTAATCAATTATTAATTGATGAAACGATGCAATCAGGTTGCTTTTCTTGTCTACTGTAAATCTTTCTCCACCTTAGTTGTATTGATTGGTCAATCCCTTTCATGTTATATATTATTACAATTTAATTGTTTAAGTACTTGCTACTGTTGCCAATTTTTGTTAAGTGAATACATTAGTTCGATGGACTGCAACTCTTGATAAGAAAAATTTAAAAGGATTTTTTCTGTTTAGCAATGGGATATGTTTTGTAACAAATTTCTGTTGTCATTTGTAACGCCCCCCTCATTGTAACTTGATATTTAGTTTGTACCTGTAATGTCACCAAGATGGTAGATTTTGTTTTACTTCACTTTAACATGTTCAAATTGCTGACTGAACTTTTTTTTACAGTTTCCATAATTTTGTTTGCTTTTTTTTATTTTGAACTGAAGATGTTGGATTTGATATACTCTATATTAGTCTTTTATCTCATAACTAGATAAGACATACTTGAATACTTTTCAAACGATTTGAGCTGGGCTTTGATTCTTGTTGTGTTTTTATTTTCAGTCCATGGTAGATATTTATTTCATTTTGTTATACCACAGTTTTATATTATTTCTATAGAAGTAGAATATATTATAAGGAATGTAATTTATCATTCAATTCAAGGTGTGCTTTATTTTATTTTCATGTTCATTTAGATATGAACAAAAGTTGTATTGAATTGGTTATGATTTTCTTATGCTATTCTGGCATATTTTTTGTTGAATTAATTGCCCGTTTGCTGTATAAATTCAGTGTCATATTTGCTTACCCTCAATTCCAGTACAGAATTAGTATCAGTTTATTACTTGTAAGGAGATACCCTCAGCATTCTTCATTTTAATACCCAGTTTTACATTTATCTATTTCAGACATCAACTATGTGAAAGCTTGGTTCATATTTACTGAAATAATGGAAGAACTAAATACATTAATCAGTCCATGTAAGAAACTACGTCTGGAATCTAGTGACACTGCTGATAAAGTAGATATAAATCCGGATGGAGACAATCATGTTGATGCAGTCAGTAGAGAGATGGAAGGTGTTGTTGATAAGGTCGTTAACAATGGTGATGCAGCAAGTGTATCAGATGTGCAATGTGATAATCAACCTGATACTGAGAATTCTGCCATTCAGAATGGTATTTCTGACTCTAGTCATAATACAGGACAAAATGGAACACAAATATATAGCTCTAATGCAACTGCAATGTTAGTGACAATGAATGATAGAGTTGTGCAAGATGATAACACTGACCTCGCTGTGGTAAAATGTTCTGCTGAACTAGTTCATGAACTCAATGATTTCCCATTAGTGCAAGACTCTTGTATAACAACTAATGAATGTGCAAGCATGCAAGCAGATCTTCAAAAGACTTCCAAAGTACTGAATGAATATGAGCAAGAGTTACAAGACCTGATGCAAGAGAGAAGAAATGAGGTTAAGCAGTTATGTAGTGGAGTTAAGGTTAGTGCAATTATAAAGAAAATGGAATCTGGGCAATCTGTTAAAACAGATGTTGAAGATATGAAATGTGCCAGTCCTGTATTAGTTGCCACTGAATTAGATACAGATTCTGAAAATTTAGGTTGTGTTGAAACTGATGAAATGAATTGCTCTGACAGAACTATTATAGACACATCAGAAGAATGCTGTACAGAACGGCTTGAGGTTTCTGGTGCTTCAGAATGTGATAATGACATTGTAGTAGATAAAACAGACCACTCTCAGAATAATGAACATGTTTATGCTAATGTTATTGTAAATAGTCCTGATTCAAATGTTAAGCTCACAAATCAGATAGAAAATCGTTTTTATAACAATGTTAACGTAAATTCAAACTGTAATGCTCTTATGTGCAATGATGAAGAACAGAGAACAAGTGGAGATGGTGCCGAAGTTCTTGAAGATACAAAAAGATATTTTTCTGTAGTTGATGATGACAGTGACAGTGATATTGGTGGCGATGGTATTGAAGTTGAAGAAGAAACTAATAATTACTTTTGTACTTTTCAAGAAAATCATAATACCATAAACAGTCATTATTTATATGACATTAAGGAGGAGAGAGATTGTGATGATCTGAATGTTAATAGTACCATCATTACAGCTCAACGTTTAAACAACACTGAAGTTGAAATTACTAGAACAATTAGTCATGGGCAAGCAGATCCACTGTGCTCTTCTACTCCTCGACCGACAAAGTTAGATATTGATTTTACTGAAATTAAATGCTGCAATGAATCAAGTCAAGTCCTAGCTCTTAACTCTTTAAAACCATCTGTTGACAATAAGCCAGTAGTTCCAGCAAGCAATTCTCAGCCCTTGTTAACATCTACCCCTTTATTGAAACCATATCAAGGTCTGAAGATGAGAGATATGAATATCATGCATGGTGATGTTAAATGTAATATTGAAAGTAAACTAAAGTTATATGAACTTGATCAAAAAAGAGAAGAAAACATAGCCATATATGCTGATACTGCTAATAAAAACGATGACATTGAAATAAAAAAGGAAGTAGTGAGAAGGCATTCCTTTAGTGGTGAATCTGTCAAAAGGTACAGAAAGTCTAAACATGAGAAGAAGAAAGACAAAGGTGTAAGGAAAGAGAAGTTTAAGGAATACATGGGACCAGGACTAACTGTTGGCATATCAACTGAGGATGGTTTGGAAGCTAATGGTAGTGAAACATGCACATTAATTGAGTATAAAGGGTTTGGATTAACTGGCCCATTGCCTGATAAACCACTGTGTTCAAGTACGCCAATGCCTCCTGCAGTAGAAAATGAAAAGAAGTTGGGTGGAAGTGATAGAAACAATGCTCTTGGCTCTTACCTAGATGATGAAAAGGATAATTTTAAACGTTGTATATCTGGTGTAAGTCTTGGAGAGAGACCGGCTGGTACAGAGGGTATGTTAATACAAAGTTTTAAACCAGAAATTCCAAAGCTAAGACAAACAGTTAGTGAAACTCGATTTGGGCAGAAAATGATCTCAGGGCCAACAGATTTGCGAAAGAAGACTTTGTCTCGACACAACAGCGACCTTGGTCCTCAGAGTCATAGTAAGCATAATAGACTCACGGGATGGCTTGCATCTGTTCAAGCCCATCGTCCACAAGGATTGCTTCAACCTCTTGCTGAATGTCCAATCCCTTCTGCAAATATTCCTTTGAAACCTGACGAAGTGTATCCTGGCGTTGTCGGTGGCAGTAGTATTGGTGGTTCATCTAAAACTGAGAAGTCGGAGAGCAACAGTAACACTGACAAGTCCGACAAAAGTGACAAGGTGCAGTTTATTGATCCAGCTGTACTTCAAAGTCAAGGTAGGTATACTCATGCATGGTAGATATAAGTAAAACGTTCAATTAAAACATCAGACTAACATGTAGTAGGTTGATTGTAGCTTATATACTAAGTATGTGACTTTAATACATGCAATTTAGAACTGCATGTGAATATATTAGCTACTAACTAAAAATGTTTTCAATCAAAATTGAAAGGAATTCAATGATAGCACAATCATTTCATAGATTTTTGGATTTTTTTTACACAAAAATATCTATACAATACACAATGTATCATTTAACCCTTTGATTCATAATACAGCATTTCCCCAAATCTGAAGCAGATGACTTGAAAATATTGTGACAAAAGAAGCCATTGCTTATAATGAGTAATAGCTTCTTTTGCCGCGATGTTTCCACTCTGCCAGAAAGAAATTCTGAAATAACCCAATTTTCTTAAGTGAATTGATATTTTGTATATTTGCTTTGAATTCGTAAGAGTCCAAAATATGCTTATTAGCTTATGAGGTAAAGTGTTAATGATCATTTCACATGTGGGATTTGGTGTAGTGCTATTGATATAGGAATTAATGGGCATGAATGAAGCAAATGCTGGTCTTATAAGGCCAATACTGCACAAGTTTGAGATGTTTTTATACTGAGTATGCTCTGACATATGCATTTAAAGATCCACTTCAATAATTTGTTTGGTTCTTACATGGAAGATCAAAACTTACTATGCAGTAATACAGTCAAATTTCTTTCACTTATGTTGCTTAGCAATAGAACAATATTTTTGTTGCTTTTTTCATATTAGAAAATAATGTTTTTTTTTCAATTCTTTTATAAAAAAAATTGTAACATTTTTATTCAATCATTGTTTACCTAAATGGTTTATCATTTATAGATCTGTTGGTTGTAAAGAAAATTCTGATTCATTTTGCATTTATTTTAACAGACAGGTTACTTAATATGATTTTTTTCAATAAGATGATTTCATATTGATTCAGTCGAGTTTGAGTAATTGCTGATATCTTTCAGGTAAACAAACGACTTGTCAAACTCATACTTCCAATGGCTTGGAGTACTGGATCAACCATGAAGTTATACAAACGCTTTGTATTTTGTAATGATACATCTAACTGAGACAAGACTTCGTTACTGTGCCATCACTGCAGTTATTCAAAGGACAACTGACTGTGATAACATTTATTACAAATTTACTGAGTGAAATTTGAACCAAATTATTTGAAATTTGTATGAAATTTTGTTTAATCTGTGGTTATATAGTATCAGGCATGAAGCTACTGCATAAGTGAATGCTATTTGACTGTATCTATAATCCAGCTGACAGAATGTGGTTTTCAATGCAACTTATTAAGTAGTCAGTCTTCTCGACTTTCTTAGCATGTTGTTAAATGGTATTTGCACGCCATATTTTTTCTAGAACGTTGTTTGACTATTCGCATGCCTTGTTTTTTAGCCAAACTAGAAATGGTCTTTACCAAAAGCAGGTTTGTACAGATCCCAATATTCTTCTCTTTTGAGTGTTTCTTTTATATATTTATACATGATTTGACAGTTGAATTTATTTTATGAAAATCTCACTTTTCTTGAACCTGATGTTAGTATGTAGCTTCTTGTCTCTTCTCAAATAAGTTAAGTTTATTGATTTAACAATTACTCTATTTGATGAATGTTCTTTGATAGTATGAAAATTGTATGCAGGAATTGTTATTCAGTAGTATTAACATGTACGAGTAGTTCAAATACTAAACAGATCACAGCTTTCCTCCTTTGCTGCAATTTTATCTGGATATAAGATGAAAATTCATTGTCCTCCAGTCAAGCGTTGAATGTATGTTTATTCATATGTTTAATAAGAATCATTGCAGTCCAGTAGATCTGAGTTATTTTCAGTTTCTTACAATTTATCTCATTTATTCTTCTCGAAATCTTTAGAAACAAATCCTTATCACTGATGGTAGTGAACCATTTGCTATGGGAAACAGCTCACTTGGGGAGCTGTATGAAATTTACTAGTGTCATTTGTGAACTATTGGGACCCAGTTCTGTGACAAATTTGACCAAATATGTGTCTCTATTATCACTATTATTAAGGAGAAAGGTTAATGGGTCTCAGTAGCATGAGGTACTCCTTACAATGTAAATGTAAAGCTATGACAGATTGATAGGAATACAGGGATCTTAGATTTAGACACTTTCAATTTCATCTGACCCATGTTATTCACCTTTAGCTTCCTTTGGTATAATATCAGCTCCCTATGGGGCTAACTTGTCAATTAGGGATCTGATAAGGTCAAAAGAGTAAGAAATGTCCACTTTCATGATTGGTTCTTCGTTGTTACTGCTGATGTTGTCTTGGTGACTTGGTTCTATGTATTGTACTTAGTTTCTATGGAGAATTTTTTTCAAGAGTATTACTTGGTTGAATATAAAAAAGTTATTCTGTATCAAACTTGTCATGTATTAAGACAAAAATTTCAGTATCTACGTAACTATTCTGTTGCTTAGCCAGACATCTCTTTTGTCTAGACATTTAATGTGTGAAAAACTTTCTGAGTCTTTTAAAGTTCTTTCTTTATTTTACCTGAGCTTCTATGGAAAGGACTCGTAACATTTATGCAAAATGATAAAATACTATAGTATATTAGTAAATTCCTTGTATAAATATGATACAATTATTTATGTTATATATGATTTGGTTAGAGGTGTCTTCTATATCCCAATAAAACATATTCTCGAGGTTTCATAACCTGTTGACAGCCAGAAATTCAAGGTGGCTGTCTACAAAACAGTGAAAACACTGACCTTTCATTTCCAATGGAAATATCTTTTGTGCCCTCAATAATCTTTATGTGTAAGAATTTCTTTACATGTTGACAACCAGAAATTCAGTGTAACTTTCAACAAAGCAAAGAAAACTTGTTATTACAGGAGAGAATGTCTTCTGTCCCCTCCCCCCCTAATAATCTTTATATGTAAGATTTTTTACATGTTGACAGCCAGAAATCAATGTAACTTTTAACAAAACAATGAAAACATTGATCTTTTATTTCAGAAAGAAGTGTTTTTTGTCCTCCTCTCAATAATCTTTAAGTGTATGAATTTCTTTATATGTTGACAGCCAGAAATTAAAGGTAGATTTCTACAAAATAATGAAAACATTGACCTTATAATATATGATAATTACAATATTCTTTATATGTAAGAATTTCCTTACATGTTGACAGCTAGAAATTCCATGTAACTTTCTATAAAACAATGAAAACATTGGCCTTTCATTTCAGAAGATTGCAATTTGGTAGCCAGAAATTCAATGTCACTTTTAACAAAACAATAAAAAAATTGACCTTTCATTTCAGAAAAAAGTGTCTTTTGCCCCCCTTCCCAATAATCTTTATATATAAGAATTTCCTTACATTTTGATAGCCAGAACTTCAATGTAACTTTCAACAAAGCAATGAAAACATATGCCTTTCATTTCGGAATAAAATGTCTTTTGACCCCCCCCCTCAATAATCTTCATATGCAAGAATTTTTTTTATATCTTGATAGCCAGAAATTCAATGTAAATTTGTATAAAAGAATGAAAACATTAGTGCCCAAATATGAAGATGTCTCATCTCTCCTGATAATTTTCTTACTTTCACCTTTTATAATAGAAGGTGTCTTTTATCTATCCACTAAAATTCCTTCTGTGTGTGTGATGAAAGATGTGCATTTTGTTCACTTGAACAGCTAGTTGATAATACATTGTTGTATTGAATTCAACATAACTTTTGTGCAAGAAACAGTTTTTGTTTCCGAAATCGTTGACAGAGATAGTCTGAAAATAAAGTAAAAGCCAATTTTTTTTAACATATTAAATCTTGAAAAATCATTTACATTAATTAATTAATTCTTGACTCCAGCTGGCAATTCAATAAAATTCTCCTTAAAATAATGGAAAATCTGGTGGTCCTGTTTGAAGTCATCTTTCTTATTTGTCTCACCCTCAGTGTCGCTCATATACAAGATTATTTGAAGTTGTTTTATTTTTGTATACTGATCCAG
Source organism: Lutraria rhynchaena (assembly GCA_008271625.1). Taxonomy (NCBI): domain Eukaryota; kingdom Metazoa; phylum Mollusca; class Bivalvia; order Venerida; family Mactridae; genus Lutraria; species Lutraria rhynchaena. Next base: position 7,667,747 of record VIBL01000001.1, on the reverse strand, counting down.
TCGGTGTAAATCATAACTATTTATTTAAGAATGATAATGTACTTTTTTGTAGGAAAGTTGCGTATTCTTTGATAAAGAAGAAGTTGAAATATAAATGATAAGAGTACCAAATTTTAGTTAAGAACTTGAATGTTTAGGATGTTCTGCATTGCTCATCCTTACTTCTTTCTAAATACTTTCTAAATGTTCTTTCTAATTCAACTAAATTAAATATTAAAATAGCTATAAAGAACATCCTTCTTGTATGAGTCTGACACCTAAATATTTACAACTAACTCAGTGTATAGATATTGTACACTACAAGGAGAAAGAAATTCAATGTAACTCTGATAGAAGGAAAGAAAATATTTACCTTCGTTTTAAGGTATCCGTTTTATTCTGTCTGATTTCTTTATCATATAGAATATTTCCCCTTAGTGGTGTTTTTTTCCTTCAGAAAGCCTCCAAAAGGAATACTGTAGTCTTTCATTGGGGTCTTGCTAAAGAACGAACTAGAACAAAAAAAAATGTTTAATCTATACATACATATTAAGTGAAGTAAGGAAACAGTAGTAATTGAAATAAATTAGTAATTTTATTCATATCAGAAAATGTCTTTTTTACTCTTGATTGAATGAGTAGTCATTCTTCTTCGTGTATTCAAAGTCATTGCAATGTTGTTAATCTATTTTTTTCTTCAATTCAGACTCTTAATTGATGTTTACCTGCTGACATAACAATATTTCTGCCTTCAAAATCTTTCTATTTTAACCAAAATTCTTTACTATATTTAAAAGCAAATAAGTGACTTTATATTATTATTTCATTTAATTTTAATGACACATTTTGCAATAAATCATAATGATGTTTAATCCTTTTACCATATTCCAAAGTTTATTTTGAAGTTAATTTTATGCTTCTATGCATGGTAAATGTTCTACAAATGCATTTTATGGCAATTAATTCAATGTAACTCTTATGTATGAAACTGATCTGGTTTCTGTGCCTTTCCATAGCATGGTAAATGTTCAAGGAATGCATTTTATGGCAATTAATTCAATGTAACTTTTGTGTATAAAACTGATCTGGTTTCTTTGCTGGACCATGACATGGTAAATGTTGTAGGAACACATTTTATGGCAATTAATTCAATGTAACTTTTATGTATAAAACTGATCTGGTTTCTTTGCTGGACCATGACATGGTAAATGTTGTAGGAACACATTTTATGGCAATTAATTCAATGTAACTTTTGTGTATAAAACTGATCTGGTTTCTTTGCTGGACCATGACATGGTAAATGTTCTATGCATTTTATTGCTATTTGTTCATTTAACTTTTGTTTATAAAACTGATCTGGTTTCTTTCCTTGACCATAACATGATAGATGTTATAGGAACACATTTTATGGCACTTAATTCAATGTAACTTTTATGTATAAAACTGATCTGGTTTCTTTGCTGGACCATAGCATGGTAAATGTTCCAGGAATGCATTTTATGGCAATTAATTCAATGTAACTTTTGTGTATAAAACTGATCTGGTTTCTTTGCTGGACCATGACATGGTAAATGTTGTAGGAACACATTTTATGGCAATTAATTCAATGTAACTTTTATGTATAAAACTGATCTGGTTTCTTTGCTGGACCATGACATGGTAAATGTTGTTGGAACACATTTTATGGCAATTAATTCAATGTAGCTCTTATGTATGAAACTGATCTGGTTTCTTTGCCTTTCCATAGCATGGTAAATGTTCTTTGAAAGCATTTTATTGCAATTAATTCAATGTAGCTTTTATGTATAAAACTGATCTGCTTTCTTTGCTTGACCATGACATGGTAAATGTTGTTGGAACACATTTTATGGCAATTAATTCAATGTAGCTCTTATGTATGAAACTGATCTGGTTTCTTTGCCTTTCCATAGCATGGTAAATGTTCTTTGAAAGCATTTTATGGCAATTAATTCAATGTAGCTTTTATGTATAAAACTGATCTGGTTTCTTTGCTTGACCATAACGTGGTAAATGTTCTATGCATTTTATTGCTATTTGTTCATTTAACTTTTGTTTATAAACTGATCTGGTTTCTTTCCTTGACCATAGCATGATAGATGATATAGGAACACATTTTATGGCACTTAATTCAATGTAGCTCTTATGAATAAAGCTAATTTTTGTTTCTTTGCCTGACCATAACATGATAAATGATATAGGAATGTATTTTATGGCAATTAATTCAATGTAGCTTTTATGTATAAAACTGATCTGCTTTCTTTGCTTGACCATGACATGGTAAATGTTGTTGGAACACATTTTATGGCAATTAATTCAATGTAGCTCTTATGTATGAAACTGATCTGGTTTCTTTGCCTTTCCATAGCATGGTAAATGTTCTTTGAAAGCATTTTATGGCAATTAATTCAATGTAGCTTTTATGTATAAAACTGATCTGGTTTCTTTGCTTGACCATAACGTGGTAAATGTTCTATGCATTTTATTGCTATTTGTTCATTTAACTTTTGTTTATAAACTGATCTGGTTTCTTTCCTTGACCATAGCATGATAGATGATATAGGAACACATTTTATGGCACTTAATTCAATGTAGCTCTTATGAATAAAGCTAATTTTTGTTTCTTTGCCTGACCATAACATGATAAATGATATAGGAATGTATTTTATGGCAATTAATTCAATGTAACTTTTATGAATAAAGCTAATTTTTGTTTTGTTTCTTTGCCTGACCATAACATGATAAATGTTATAGGAATGCATTTTATGGCTGTTTATTCAATGTAACTTTCTTTCCTTGACCATAACATGATAAATGTTACAGGAATGCATTTTATGGGAATTAATTCAATGTAACTCTGATGAATAAAGCTGAGTTTTGTTTCTTTGCCTGACCATAACATGATAAATGTTATAGGAATACATTTTATGGGAATTAATTCAATGTAACTCTGATGAATAAAACTAATCTTGTTTTGTAGAAGTTCTTTGCAGTCTTTGTGACTGTTGAAAATTCTTATTTAGAACTTAAAAGAGATTAAGAAAATTTATATAATTATGTCTTTGCTTTAACTCATTCTGTCAGTCATATACATATTTTTGCGATATAAATTACTGGGGTAATATATATTAGTAGATAAAATTGTGTAAAAGATATTCCTTTGCCAAATTCCATGTTGTTACCCAGGATCCTTTTGTTTGTCCTTAATTGTTGATGATTCAGCATTGTTCTTGCAATAAATGCAATGTAGCTAATATGCAAAATTGTAAGATAATTTTTGTTTTGTTTTCAGTACCCATTGTGGTCTGTCTATTGAATAGCACAAAAAAACTAGTAAAAATATTATATAAAAACTGAGAAGTCACTACATGTCAGCTTTTTTGGTCTTCTATGCAGACAGTTAAACTGTTGATCATTACTATGTGCCCTAGATCTAATTTCAAGATGTTCCAAGATTGTATAAATAATGTCTATTGTTTGAAATACTCCTTGTGGTATTTGTAAGGATCAAAATTGAAATCCTTGCTTCCTCTCCAAAAGTCTTTTTAATGTCCTTAATTTTGCTATGCATTTGTAAAATTTACCAGTATGCAATACCACGTTATTGCCATTCAGTCTTTGTGCATATCCTTAACATTCAGTGATGTTGCTTGATATCTTTATAGCAATTATTTAATGTAACTTTTATGCTAGAATGATAGTTTTTGTTGTCAACATTTCTTGTGGCCTCTCTGTGTACATAAGGTAGAAATGAATGTTAGGAATATCTACATGCAAAAAAGCTCCTTTCTGACTTCGTAGTCATAAATCAACCACCACAGCACCCACAAATGCACAGAATATTAGATATTAATACAAACACACTATCACTGGGCTCAAGCCCATCCCTCTGCAATGTACAGATAAAATTTTTAATATTTTAAAATAAAAAGGTACTTAACACAAATTCTTCATGTTGGCTGTTATGATCTTTTAATTATATGTAAATCATGCACAGAACTTTTTATACTTGCTTTTATTCTTTCAACATCTTACAGTGTAACTGTTGTTCTGTGATGTTTTACAATATTACAGCAATTATTTCAGTGTAACTCTTATGAATAAATGATATTTTTATCATGCAAAACATTGGTAAATTACCAGGTTGTCTTTTTTTCACATTTGTGAACTGAACATTCTTTGAAGTTGTCCCATTTAAGTCTGATAAGACTTTGGTATTTTGTAAAAGAATTTCATTCATTATTGCTCTATTGTAATATTTGTATTTTAATGTTAATAATTCAATAACTTACTTGAAAGCAAATAATGATGATTTTGTTCAGAAATGCTGTCCTTTTCTTTATTGCATTGCATCTACAGTTAAGGTAGCGTAAGTGGCTACAAACGTAAAAATAAGCGAAAATTACATTTTAAGTTATTAACAATAATTAAATATCATACTATCATACCATGCAACAAAAAAATCGATCCCTTTATGCAAAAATAGTGTTTTATCGCGATAAAAACTGTACCCCCATATCGACTCCACTTTATCAGCGAGAACGATCTAGGATGCGGCGTTGTAAGGGGCTCCTTAAGGGCAAATTTGTATCAAACGATATTAGATTTGGTATCGCTTGCCGTATGTTAACATAAGTATTTAAAATTCGACAGATTATCAACATCAAGCGGATTAAAATAGGAAATAAGAAAAATAAGGCTAAGCAAGGTGTTAGAGTGTTCTCAAAAAGTGAAAAATGTACTTAGAAATCTCTTTCTCGCGGAAGTTGGTTTACGAATGCTAAAAATACCGAACTGCATAAATTTATATCCCCTAAAAAACTTGACCATAGTGACGTGACATATTGTGAAAATGGAAACTTTATGGTGGAAAATTACGTAATAAATATATAACTGCAACAATCATTTGATGTGCAAGAAAGGTGTGAATTCATTAGCACCTTGGTCGATTGGGCTACTAACATTTAATGTACTTTTAATATAAATATATGATGAAATAACTGATCCGGAACAGTGGTCTTATTGAAGTGTGATATCGATATCATACTCTAACGCCTTGTTAATTATACTATCAATATGGGTCAATTTAGACCTTATATATGTCACATCACATATTTCTTTATGTTTTGGCGGGAGATATAATAAACAGCAATATGGTTTGCAGACACTTCATGCACCTTGCAATAAAACGCACACGATAAGAAAACGAGCTGTCAAAGATTGTTACCCTGTTAATGTTATGACGTACCATTTTTACAAGTTTAATTAAATTTATATATTCCAGAGTCAGGTTTCAAACACAATTAAAGTTATAAAACTACAATATATTTGAATTGCCAGTAAATTAATACAGGGAGACTGGGTCAACGAAAATTATTATTTTCGCTATTTCATTGATGTAATCAATAAAATAAAGTTATTTCAGCGTGCACTTTTATTAAGCAACTCTGTACATTTTGGTAAAATATTGAAAGCTTTCAAACAAACAATAGGATGAAATACAGTAACGTCTTATGGACATCGGACGTGCATGTTTTTCGAGAATCATATTATTCTGTTATATATCCAATTATCTTTATATATCAGTATGTTTTTAAATGATTACATTAACAGACATAAAACATAGACATTTTTCTACAAATCAATCATATCTTAAGTTCTTATTTTTACACTAAATGCATGGCTACCTTTCATTTAATTTATACAGCGGTTTCCCCAGCCATCTTTAACTCGATTTCCCAATTAGCCGTTTTCCCCGTTGAGAGCCTCTCGGTTGACGAGAAATCTGATGTACTGTGTATTGCATCGGTACGATATGATACTATTTTGACAAATAATTTGTAATTAAACTCTTTAGAGTCATCTAAAATGGTGGGCGGTTTCACTAATTGATCCGCTAACGATGAACGAATTTGATTGGTTATCAAATTTTAGTAGGCTGTATTAATTTATAGAATAATTGTTGATTACACAAGGTGATAATGATCTGACACTTTTATTGTTAATTTCTCGCTTAGAAAAAAACGCAGTGGGTGCTATTTTTGAACAAAGATTGCCGCCTTATTTGAAGATGGATTTCAAAGCGGTTTTCGGTATTTTGTAGCGGAAATGCTTATCTAGGGAACCGTGTCACAGAATTTTGATATTTAATTTCGTTTTTTATCTATGACGTATTACGTAATTGTCAGCGGGGTTCAGGCTACGGAATTTCTTTAAAGTCAAATATCTATTGAATGGAGGGCGTTATTAAAAATCTGTGACACGGTTCCCTGCATGATACCATGATTGTTATTTTAAGTCTAATTGTTGTAATATATCCTTATATACAGAGTAGTGATCTTTATTCAAAAACATGAAAATTACGTGCGATATTGGTTTATAGAAGACAGACCAAGTAAAATATTTGTTTCAAATCACTTGCAATAGACTCTGTATAGTGGGTTTATTAATGTATACAATTATGGTTGACTTTTTAAAACTATAAATTAGTAAAACTTGATATCACCATATAGCCACTCACGATACCTTAAACCCTGATTATTCGAATATAATTGGGTCTGAAAAAATCATTGGGATAATCCATGGTTTCGAATAATCTATTTCAGTATTATGTACTGGTTAGAAAATGATGGTGTGTACTGTCTGTTCATTGCAAGGGAGTTAACTTCCGTTTTACTTCTATGCAAACATAATGTTATGTGATTGAATATAAATAAAGAATAAAATTTATAACAAAATCTTTTTATTATTTATGATTGTTTTAACATATTCACAGGAGTGAATAGAATAATAATACATATGTGTAGTTAAATAGATACCAGCCTATATACAGATGGCATTACATACAACCACAATACGTCATTCTCCATTCACTTACTAATGACTAACAGAATAGACATTGCTGTCAGTTAGCCATCCCCTCGTCACCGGGTTCTTCTTCATATTCCTTGGCTTATCAGTCTTGTGTAATTGTAGAATTCATTTTCCAGTTTGGAATGACTTAAGCAATGAAATGTGTATCATTTTAAACAGATCACACTAAATTGTGTGGTTAGTATAAAAATTGTTACGAACAATATGAACAACTCAAATGATGATGCATTTTTTATTACAATTAATATGGACAATTAAGCAAACACTCACCAAACAAATCAATAAACATACGAAACTGTTGACATACTTTGTATATGAATATATATTATGCATGGTCGTCATTGATTTTGTTTTGCATTTGTATTGTTGTTGTGCATTTGTCATCTAAAACATGAAGTCGATGTGATAATGGGCTAAGTACACATGTATATTCCATTATATTAAATGCTTGGTCATTCTCTAGTGGGAAAATGGTTTGTTTATTAACATCCTGAGAAATTAATCAATTATTTTAGATTTGGGTATGCCACTTAAAAACTTGTTAGCATGTTTCTATAAATTTCAGCCCTCCAGACAAGTCGAACTAATGTATTGGTCACACCCAGCTGACCTGAGGTCAGTTCTGACACCAGTTGGACTGGTCAGTGTCAATTATACACTCCCATACATTCACTGTCTCTCAGCTCTTCAGATGAAGAGAGTAATTTAAAACATCTTTGCAACAGGTTGAGTTCAATACATGTGATGAACTATAAAAATTCGATTATTTTAATGTACCAATTAGTGAGGACAGGCTTATACAAAATGAACCTTGGATGGGCTACTTTGTGGTTTTGTCATGTATGCATTGATCAAGCAGTCTGCATATTGGTTTTACTTATGGCTATTGAAAAATATGAAAACTAACCATTTTGTTTAGGCATTACAATGAAGTCAAACCTTCCCATAACAAACTTAAAGTTGGCCTATCCTATAGAGGTCATAAAAAATAACAAGTTGATGTTGATTTGGAAAAAAGTGACTTGTTTTTGCAGTCAGATGGTTACTGTACACAGGTACCTTAAGTTTGGCTTTGACAGCAGTTTTTAAGGTAAATTTGTACAGCAGGCCCCCTCGCAGCACTTTGATTCATTTAACTCATTCATGAACAGTCATTGTGTAATGTTATGTATATTCTAATGCAATATTGCTGTCAGTTTACTGCTAATTGAACAAGATACAAATGAATTTAGTGGTCAGTTTTTTATTCATGGAGGTGATTGGAATTTTGCATGAGGTACCAGAGTAGACTTTGTATTGAAAGTTTAAAATACACAAAAGAGATAAGCGATAAATCTATTGTAAAATATTTACCAGCAAATGATGTTTACATTGATAATTTGTGTTGTTGGAATTGGAGCCATCACAACCTGGTGTTAATCATTTCTAAACTAACGATTAGTTCTGCTTACAAACACAAACCAGTGTTTATGCAAGGAAGCATTTTAATTGGCCTGCTTATTTCAGAAATACCCTCTTGAGAGATAGATCTCTTTACATAAATTTGACAGTAATTGATGTTTCTCACATCACTAATTCAAGCTGATATTAAAACAAGTCACAATCCCTGGAGATGTATTGAGTATCTGATGTTGGTCAGCCTGTAACGTCTGGTCAGTGGCCAGTCCAAAACTATGGTGTCTGGTCAATGGTCATTGCTTGACCACCAGGGATGTAACATGTTCTCATTTTACCATTCTAGTGGGAGCAGAATATTTTCTTACATAGACATGGTGTCTCCGAGACTAACCAGATCCCTAGCTTCCCTGGATTTCAGTTCTAGCTAATTAACTCCTCATTGATTTTTCAATATCTCGGATTACCAACTAAACACCATCTAATAAGTGTTCCACTGTATTGTAGTCTTACCCACAAACATTACAATATTGTTTTCTTAAACACTTCTTGAATAACTACTGATAAATAATTATACTGTCTAATTCCATATCAACCATGAAATGTTTTTTACATAAAATGTTCATCTGGTATATGTTGTATGCATTGTCTGTATGTATATACCGTGTTTGTTTATACAGATAATAAATAATGTGAAAAAAAAACACTTCTTGAAAAGAGATTTAGTAATTATATCCTTACTTAATTTTGTACATTTCTATTATTATATTCAGTGAATCTTATAATTATTGTTCAATCTTTATTCTTTGATTTGTAGTTTTTAATATTATTTGAAAACTCTGATAAAAAATAAATATTTCTTTTGTCTTTTTGCATTAAGATTTGATGACAAACCAAATATTTCCTAATAGATGCCCTTGTAGTGTAACATTTTGCAAAAGGGGGGATTTAATAGGGGTAATATTTTTTCTTCAGTTTTACAAAAGTTTTTTTTACATTTAGTAATTTCATTTGTGTGTCCACAATTAACTCTATATGGAAGTACTGCAACTTTTTTGTGTTTTTTTTTGTGGTTTTTGTAGTTATTTTTACCAGAAAACATTGGGGGCATTTAAAGGGTCGGGGCATTAAATCTGGTATAGTCAGTAAATGTATTAATTAATATTTAATATTATCTTATATTTTACCAAGTTGTAACAACATACATTTAATACATTACATACTGATATTATGAAGTATCTATGAATTGTAATTGAGATTGTGATAACCAATGGGTAACTTGCTGCAGGCAATGTTATTACTGATGATGTTGTTGACATTCCTGATAATTGACCAAATTTGTGTTAGTTTTGACACCATTGAGTGTCCCATGAGCAAACACTTGACTCCTGTCTCCTATTAGCTGTTTCATTAATACTAATTAGAATGCTTGGAAACATCCCTATTGGAAGTCGTGATAGCACCAAAATGGGTGGGGTGTTTATCTTATCATTGACCAAGTCCTGAAATTGATGTTACACAATACAAATACAAAATGTCCTGATTCACAGGATAAACCCTGATCTATGAGATCCCTAAAGTGTCTCCTAAATAAGCACTTCCTGAAGATAAAGTCATCAGATGATGGTGTCCAATTTCCACAGTATATTATAATAGGGGCTGCTACTACAGATTAGAGGTCTAGTGTCTGTCTGAATGAGGTAAACCAGAATTGTTTATGTATGACTTCTGGTGATTAGTCCATCTGTGATATTATTCAATCTATTAAATTGTTTCCTTGTGCCTATTACTTTAAGCTGGAATCTACAGCAGATGATACTTAATGAAATATCTCATCTTTATGTTCTTCAGTTGTCCCAATGTCTTCCTCTTCTCTTTCAGTTTTGTCATTTGCTCTAAGAGGTTTATTGTCTGAACCACTTTCATCACTCCTTAAACCTTGTACAATGCGAAGCACATTTATTCAAAATTTCTGACATTTTGGAACATTGTTTTGCTTTGTATTACAGAACTCCTCAAAATGTTTTGAATAATATCAAATGCTGTCATGATAATTATTACAAAAGAGTCCCTGAGATTGATGAAAAAATCATATTAAATTTATTCTTTGTTTCTAAATTCATAAATCTAATCAAAATGCAGCATTTTGAATTAAGAATATAACTACAAAGACTGGTTCCATTAAAGTTCCTTGTTTTGTTTGGAGCTAATGTCACTCTGGTTATTATTGTTCATTTTCAATTAAGAGTCAATTAAAGTTGAAATTTATGCATGAATGCATTATCAGTAATTAGGTAGCTTTGATAATTAATTTAAATTCTTTTGCAGAATGCCTCATGTCTGATGGTATTTGATTATTTCTAAAATTGTGTCCAATAGCTGAAAGTTTTCCCACCAGGGGGCGTTATATTGGTATATTATCACCCTTATTATCATGTTAATTAAGATCTCGTGTACTGTATTAATGGAATATTTTAGGCTTAATTTATGTACATGTAAATCATGGCTGAGACAGATTAGAAATCCCCTCTTCTATGACAGTCATGATTTCGTGAGTAACTGCTATTGTGTTATGGCTTTGACTAAGGCTGGAATATGATTCTATCAAATTTTGTGACAATTTCAATCAAACATTTCTCTTTGATGAATTGTTGTCAATGGTTTTTAGTCCAGGGAACATGCTTGCCCAATTTCAGATCGTGCCTGATATTTCCCCTTCTGGCATTCTGACAATATGAATTCTGGTGACAATTAATTAATAAAATATGGTTTGAATATTTTATACAAGTATTTATGGAACATTGGAACAGGTGTGTCTTATTAATATTCCATGAAATCCTTGCCTAATTTCAATATCATCCTCATTATACTGGTCATCTCTCAATTTATTTTATTTGATGGTTAAAAATATATTGATCATATAAAGGGAGATAGATCATTAAAGATTTGTTCATGGCTGCTTTAAAGCATGTCCATTAAAATTGTGTCCTTGATTTGAATGGTGTAATTTTAAAAAATATTTTATTATAGTCAATTAAATTGGCCTGAGTGACCTCATTATACTTAAACCATTCTTTAGCCATATGTTTAAGTGGCCCGCTTTAATCCATTGTGATTCAATTAATTCAAACTACACTCAACCTTGTCCTCCCTTACCTTAACTCCTTTGCCATCAGTAAAAATTTGAATTGGCATTATTTGTAACTGAAACAAGTGAGGCATTTTATTTGTTTTGCTAATTTCAAGAAGTTGCTGTAAACTTTCTTCTCTTTTAGTGTTATATTGACCGTAGTGCTTACTGCTTTACGCTTGTCTCTTATTGTTGACAGTTTTAATGCTTTAAGTGTTACTTGCCTTAGATTTTATTTACACTTTATGTTTGTTTATATTCTTATTTGTTTACATTTTATATTTAATGGACAAGTGTTGCTTTATTCTTTAGTTGTATACATGTTCAACAAAGATGGTGCGTCTGTGTGAAATGTAAACATGGTCAGCAACTGATTGAATTGTAAGTCTTTGGCCATATGTTCTTTGTGAGGTGTTGTACTTCTGGACTATCAGTTAAAATTTGAATTACTTTATCAATGCATCTTTTCTTGAAATGGTAGCTTAATAGTTTTTGACCATGAAATATTGCTGATTCTGAAGTTTGTGCAATTTATTTAAAGGTACATGGATGATTAATAAATAAAAAAGAAATAATTTAAAGAAATATTGTGTTCTAAAATAATAATTCAGTTTGTGTTCCATTTGAAGGTGCTAGTAGGATTTAGTAATAAAAATACCTGTTAGTTTGATTAAAATTTGTTATATGTTAAAGTTCAAAAAGTCTTGCTCATCCTATGAGCATTGCATATAAATGTGATGTACTCCAAGTCCAGGAAACAAATAGGTGTGTGTCATGATTCAAATGGTCCCTTTAAACAAGAAACTACAACATTCATATGGTCATTATACTTGTCGGAATTATCAGTAAAAACAGCCCACCCCTAGTTTCATGTGTGGCCAAATTAACTTGATTTATGCATTGTGTTACATTGGACAGAAGTTCTGATAATAGCCGTGATGTTTATTGCATCAATTTTCATTTATCAATTTCTGATTCGTAAAATTGAGCATCCTGGTCAAAGTCCATGTTTGTGACCACTGTACTAGAGTGGAGATCGTTTAATTAAGGGTGATTTATTGATTATGTTACTGGGACAGATTTTGAGATAAAAAGAAAGCCATGAAATTGATTGCACCATTTATCATGTTTTCGTATGAGTGCCCACTAAATGTGTGCCCTGTTGGTATGTCTCACAGTTGACTTTGTTCCTATGTATCTGGTGTTAGCAGATCGTGATGGACATGAACAATTTCAAGAAATGCCAACAATTTCACTGCTGTGTGAGATTGATTCATGACTTTAATTTGGTTGTAGGCATTTTTTTTAACATTGCACCAACAGCCAGGGTCATTTTGTGATTTTTCCAGCTTTGACAGTGGAGGAAAACCCCAAGCATACATCGGGGGGGGGGGGGGTAAATTCATTTTTTCTGGGATGGGGGGATGGGGGGGTATCAAGAACTTGTCATTTAAAACCAAAATTTATATACACAAAATTTAAAGTATGGAATTCATGATGATACTGAAAGTAAGCAGGGGCTTGCAGGTATTTCACAAAGTCACATTTGTTAAATTGCTCTTCTGTCTGTGAAAATATAAATTTCAGATTTTTACTCTTCACAAGTTATTCCTCATTTCATTCATTACTTAGGGGATATGAAGGAACATAAGGGTCCATACATCAGAAGGGTGGATTGTAGAGGACATTAGGGTTCAATCCAATTGTCACTTTAGCTGTGTGGTATCGCACCTTAAATCAATTTGGGCCTTTTGTAAAAGCCCCTATTTTACACCATTTCTTATTCATTCTAGTCCCATAAACATCTTGTAGGGATCTATTAGGTGTGACATTATGATCCCTACTTGATGCTACATGGTAATTTAACTAAAAGGGACCCTTTTGTTCCACACAATTAATCAAATGTTGTATTTACTTATGAATTGACACTCAAACATCCTAAGTTTTCAACAATTGAGTTCTGTGTTGAATTTGGGTTCAAATCTGTTCATTTTGGGTAATAAATTTTATTTGGGTTGATTAGTGATGACCTGAACTGGGGTCGTTTGTTGCTAGGGTCAAAGGGTATCAAAGAAGTTTTGATTCTGCTATGAAGGTCATAGTAACCAGGATAAGAAAGGGTTTGATGGATGTATAATAGCTTTTTGGCATTTTAATGGGAGTCAACAGATTACCTTGTTTGTTCACTGAAAAGATACTCATAACTTGTGTAAACATTATTTAAATTCATTTTTATGAAAAAAAAAAAGATTTTTTATTGGGAATAGGTTTGATTGAACTTTGGGTATAAAAATTAATATGATGTGATATTTTTGCCTTTTATCACAATTTTATATTTAATTAATTATTGTATTTTGTAATAAACTAGGAGTGATTGCATTAGCATCTATTGTTTAAAATGTTTTAATAATGTAAAGTGGTATGAAGTACAATAGATCACAGTTATATATTATATTGTGAATTCCAGTGGACCCAAACTTTTAGTTTATTTTATCCATATTTTGCTATACCTAATCTTGATACTCGAAAATAGTTTCACTATATCAGATTCTTTATTCTATGTATTGGAGTAAGTTGTAAAAGTGTTTCTCTGCACTAATAAATACAAGCTTGTATGGGGTTATTATTACTCGCTGTAAAACTTCGTATTCTTCTTTAACCATTTAATGCTCAAATATGCATTTGTCCTGTCCATTGATAGCTATTCAGGTACTATCACAATTCCAAGGCTGGCTTTGGTCATAAATACATTTATTTTCTCTTGTTTGTTGTGTTTAGAAGACAAATGGATGAGTTTTGTTTGGTCCACTGTTGGTTTAGTTGTGATTTTTTTATGAACAAAGAAATCAGAGCGGTTGATGTGTTGATGTTTTCGTTGAATCAATAGCTCAGCTTTGGTTCAGTTTCAACTGTCAACTTTGATTAATTCTGTTTCTATTTCACACTGAGTGAGTTTTCAAATTACATCTCATTTGAAAATTTGGCTCTGGCGGAAATCAAATTGCCATGAAAGATAGATTGCCCATGTAATGTTTGTTTTGTCCGGCATAATTTGTTTTTGGTCGGGGTTCACTTACAGAATGGAAGAATAAATAGGGAAGGGTTTGTGAAGAATGAAGTGCTTGTTACAGAAGAAATTGGATTTTTTATCATTCCTCAAGCAATTGAGCATCACAGGATTTCCTATAGTAGCATCTGTTTGAGTAATTTAGTTATACTGACCACATGGAGCTGGATGGTCAATCTTTAAAACTGACCGGTATTTTATGGACAGTGGATAAAATAAAACTGTCATGGACATACAGTCGATGATGACAAGCAGATTGCTAGATGGAATTTTATTGAAGTTAAATTCCAGTAAAACTCAAAACGCCATAAAATTGTTAAAATTTGATGTGTGTAGGAATCCATGCCTGTGCATCAATATATGACTTAACCAGAAGGTGCTATTCAGTTTTATTACTTCGGTGATGAAAAGTTGCAGCATTTTATTTGATTGAAAATCTGGTGTTTTCATTTATCTGATCTAATGAGGTTTTAATACTAACCAATAAAAATGAATTATTGTTACAGTTTAGGGGGATGCTTGAAATTTGATGTTTCAAGATCTTATTTCTGTACTCTTGACCTCAGGTATAATTAAGAACACTTCAATATACAGTTTAACCTGTGAATAAGGACCACTACATAACTGCAGGCCATTTCCAAACCCACTTACCTAAAACGTCAATAAGAGTAGACCGATTAACCTCAGAAGAAGGACCAATCCCGTTGAGCTTATGAGCACTTTCTCTATTCCATTATGTTAGCTTTTGCTTGTATGTTTGACAGTTTTAAGTTTTAAGATATCATTGTCATTTTTATACCATTTCATTTATAAGCTATTATAATGCAGCAGTCCAATGGTAAATGAAAATTATGGTTTCATTTCTAAGACACTCAGAACAATACATTCAAATCTCTCCATAAACTGCTCTGTTATTTTGTTGTATTGGCCAATTGCTGTGTGTGTATTTTAAAATTCCATGGCAGCCACTTTGTAAAATATATTTAGTGAAAATGAACCATTAAAAAAAGTAATTTTCACTGCTGTGTTTGCCACTTGTTTTAAACTGAACCTGTATTTAATGTGATTTACGATAAATTGAAACAATGTTGTTGAGATGGCAAGTGAATTGTTCGTGTGGTGTAAATGGTTGTGCTGAAGGTATGAGAGTATGTTCCTTCACATTCCAATGGTCAGTTTCAATTAAAATCGATAAAAATGGTATTCATAAATTACTGTTAATGTGCAATGAGAATGTACAGAAGGCTTGTTAATGTGCAAGAGGCTGGGAAAATATCTGGTCATTGTAAGTAATATCAGTACTTTAATAAGGTACTAACACTTTCAACTTACATGTCTGGTTCATATGCAAGGGTGTACCCAAACATTGAGAATAAATAAGTCAATTAATACGGAATTCCAGACGTTTTTGTTTTCACTGGAGTTTAATGTAGCACCAAGAGCCAGGGTCATTCGATGACTTTTCCAGCTTTAATGATGAAGGAAGACCCCAGTCTTACACATTGGTAGAACTATCATAATCTGTAAATTAACTGGCTCCCTTGCATGTGAAATTTTGTCCCTGGGTGGGATTCAAACTTGCAGCAATAAGGGGCTAGTGCAGATTACAAGTCAGAGACCATAACCAATCGACCATGGAGGCCCCTAATTTCAGAGGTAACATGTGTTATGAAATAAGCAAGACTATCTGGAGCAACAGCTTTTGTCCTTGCAAGAAATTCCCCTTTATTTCGTACCTCTTGTTTTAACATGTTTTGAAAACTGCTTTGTAGTCAATTTTTGCCCCACTTACCATGTTTCATTCTGTATGAGACTGGGAGTGTCTAAATTTTGTAACGCTGCCAATGGTGACATCACACCAAGATGCCACGCCATTTAATAGTGACATTTACTTGACACTGGGCTAATCCACTATATGTGTGATATATGTATTTTTATTCTGTGCAATATTTGTATTGATTTGAACCAGTTTCCACATGTGTGTTTCATGATATTTCAGAATTGAAATGTTAGTTGATTTCTTGAATTTTTGTTTATAAAAAGTAAAGAACAGTTGATTAAGTCTAATTTATATTGTATTCAGTTTCTATGTATCTCTGCTGTCTGAATCCAGTAAATAATTAACTTGGAAAATGGATTTGTGTCTAATTTGCATTTGAAACCTGGTGTTGTGGCTAATGTATGCATCCTGTATGTTCACTGCCTTGTAATTGTGGTAAAAAGTAGAACACTGATGTCCTTTCCTTGTATTCACCAGTCATCCTCTCTCTGTTTTTGATTAATTAGATAGCAAGTGTGAACATTGTAATTTAGAATTTATCAGTGCTTCTGATATTTATTTGAATGTTCACCATTTTGCTAAGAGTTGTTAATGGAATACTTTAATCCTTTTTGATTAGAAACTGGACCAAAGTTTGCTTATTTCCATCTTATGGATTTTCTTTCATATCATAAGACACTGGTTTCAAAAATTAACAACTTGCCATAAACTGAGGACAAGTACAATAGTTGTCTGGGTTAACAATGAATGTAGTAGAAAAACAACTTCAATTGATCAGTCTATCAGTATGTTTAAACACACTATTTTACAAAAATGCTTTATTTTTTGTTTGACCATGCAGATTTTTTTGTATTTTGACTCAATTACAACGGCTTATAATCATTTAGCTATATGTTTGTCCAGTCCTGTTCATTCCAGTGGCCTAATTAGTATTCATTATATGATAATAAAATGCGATGCAAAACTTGGAATGAAAACATTTTTATCGCAGTGACTATGCCCTTGTAATGATGATGCTGGGAGCATAATTACATGATACATTGTAATGACATGTTGTTGTGATGGTGCATTGTGCATAGTCTGATGACTGTCCTAATGTATGATGAGATGCATTGTGTGTAAGGGGCTTACTCTGCTTCATTTTTAATGAAGTCAGGGCCGTGCTTGGGCAGCTTATGTTTGTTAATGATACTTGCATATGGGAGCCAGAGTGTTTGACTTGTTGATGACGGGTGATTATCCCGACAGGGGAACAGATTGTAAACAGGGCATGTTGTTTGGAGACTCACTGTAATCTGAGGCAAGTTTAGCGTTAATTGCTCAATTATTACGCTAGATGTCACTCTTCAACGTGAAGTACAATTTGGTCAGGTTGTGAAGTGCAGGTGCACGGATGAGGTTTTCAGTAAAAGAGACAGAAAAGTGATTGGTGTCCAGTTGTGTTTCCAATTATCTGAAGTAGGGAGGCTGGACGTGTTTATCACCTTACATGTGAAATGTCTCTTAGTTTATGGCCAATTTAATGTGTAACAATTAAATACAATACTGTACTTGATTCTTGAATGGCATGTAGTAAATTAGATTTTGATAAAATATATACTTGGTGAAAATTCTTTTCAGTGATGTTGTTTGTACCAAATAAGGACATCAGGTAGTGGTGTAAGATTGATTGTATCAGCACAAACATTTGCGGTGGTCCTGATGTTAGGAAAAACTGTTCATCATCATACAAACAAAAACAATTTTTTAAGTATGGAATGGCTTCCAATAATAATGAAAAGGTTTGATTCATGATAGTTTCAAGCATGCATGGTTAGAGGATTTCCAGAATTTTCTGGAACCTCCAGTTTTTCCCCTGTCTGGACCCTACTGGTTTTTATTGTTTCTACGGCACCAAGGTTTAAGATTTCCGGGTTTTTTTTAATATCTTCAACTTTCACCCATGAGCATGATGATTTGTTCATCCATTGACAATATTATGATAAATATAATACAAGTGCTAAATAATTACTTTAGTTACATTGTGCTTCGATTTGGTGAGCAACAAGAACAAAAGCGGATGGTAAATACGGTGTCTTACTTTTGAAGGTGTTGATTTTCAGCCATTATTGTCATTCGGGGACCATTCATTTGTCCCATTGGCATGACATGTTAGTTGATGGAAGGAAAAAGAATGATGATTATAACAATTATTCAGAAAAATTTTCATAAATAATCTTACAATCACAGTGGGTTACTCAGTTGAGTGACTTCATCGCAAATTAAAGTGCACAATCACCTGTCTGTCGTTATTTCAGCAACAAGTATGAAATCATCTTCGCCCTATGTGAACTGGCAGCTGCTGGTTTCTATTCTAACTATGTGTGAAATTTTACAATCAGACCCTGTATTATTACTCAATGTTACGGTTTGGTTATTCCCAATATGTTTATTGCTGTTTGATCTGATCATCATCTGTAAAACATTTAAGATGGTTGCAATCATCCCATGTTGTGTCGAACTGTGGGAGTTGAACTATTAAAATATCCTTATATGAAATAGTTTTTAGTGCTTTAATTTCTGCTTTAGTCAATGAAATTGCTTGATTATAATGCATATAGTGGTAGTGCAAAGTTTTATAGCTTTTTGTATGATTTGATGCACGAGTGTCATTTTCTCTATTTTTGTGTTTATGCCTTCATTGAAAGAGTCAAGGACATTAGTACTCAATCCAACATCATTGTGTCTCATATTAAAGTTCTAATCTATCATTTGTTTATAGGTATTGTGACGTTGAAATCTCTTGTCGGTGCGATATGGCCTAGTTAGTGTTAAAAGCACCGTAAAACCCCAATCAAACAAACAAACAAACAAACAAACAAACATTGAAATCTCATATATAAATTTCAAGTTTGGTATAATGTTTATAAGATTTGAAATATTGTGTTTGAAGATGGACAGTTTTACTGTTAGTACTAAACATGTAATACTATTAGTTATTCAAAAATGGTTGTAACAATATATTTGATATTGCACACTTTAATGCTCAGGCTGACATGAGAAACCCATGTAGTGTAAGCCTTATTTCTTAGTGAAGATATTCTGTCCGTGGTGTTTAATTGCAGTAAAACCTCTAATAACGACTACCTCAATACTAAAGCCACTTTGTTATAACGACCACTTATTTTCGGACCGGCCTCCAATAACCCCTATTAAAGTCATACTTTACTGTAAATACCCGTCATCAATGACTGAGTTCTTATTTATGTTGGTAAAAAAACCCCATCAGTTTCTATGTTATTCATATTTCTATCATTAACTCCACCTGACGACAATTTTAATGATAATGATCTGCATTTGTTTGAGTCGCTTTGAGACTCATCTGAAAATATGTGAAAATGAAGATATCAATTATAGCACAATTAAGTATAAATATTTTATTATGATGCAGCAATCATCTTCGCGACTCAGGTGATACTTTGTAACAATTTCTGTTCTGTTTATTTCCAGTTGGTGATAACTTTCAAATCTTATATTACCACACTCATGCCAGGAACTCCATTGTCATTATTTATAGCAGATGGCTTTTTATTGTTTGAAAATGATACGTCAGTGACTCTACCAAATGTGAACATTCATTTTTATTGACATTGATTTGATTTTAATGTTAAATGATGAATTCTAACTTCAACAATCAATTGTCTGGATGAAATTGATGGTTTATAATTGAATGTAATTTTGAAAGTAATTAAGAAAAATATTTTCAGGGTTTTTTGAGTACTGACAGTCGAGCTTTTGTATTGTGTTATATTTTCATACATTCTAATGTAAGGGGACAGCATGTTGAAGAGATCGTGAAATAAGCCTAAAGTGGCCATATGAGCCACAAACACATTCAACATACAAATTATACACAGGTTACAACTGAAATTCCACTCCAAGTTTGTTTAACACAAAATAAGTTTGTTAATAAAATGCTTAATTCCTAATAAAATTGGAGTTGGCACATGAGAAAATGTACCCTTTGAAATAAACAATTCATACCTGTGACTCTGAAAAACAATCAACTCCAGATCAAAAGCAAAGAACTGTTTGTAATATGTCACTAATCACCTCTGTTTATTTACTCAATGCAAACGTTCCTACAATTGTATAAGCCCAAGGCTGTGCACATTCCTGGTTCCCATACAGTTAAATGTTCAACGCCAACAGCAAAAACCATGATGATTCCAACTTTTACCGTACTGACGTAAATGAAGAGTGGTATTCTGCTGTACTGAACTGCCTTTTAACTGCTGTTTGCTGTTGTAAGGTCAGCTGTTGTTCCTTGGAGGAAAAAATATGTTGCAATTGTTGGGGAGGAAAATGAAAAGCCATTTCGGAGGAAACCGTTCTTGAAAGTTAACATTTTGGGAGGGAACACTGTTTTACGTTACTTAGTGAATCATAAAAGAATATGAGCTAATTATTATTTAGGAATGTTGAAGCAAAAATATGCGCATAAATATTAACATTGGTAACTTTACAGATAAAAATTCCAATAAAACTGTTATTTTGCAATGCTTGACTGTAGCTTAGCTTAGAGCAACCCAAACTCTCATCTTTGTAGAAGTTGACAGTTTTTATGCCAGATGGTTAAAGAAGAAAGGTAGCTATTTTTCAAATAGGGCAAGATCGAGATTTGACTCTCTGTGTAATTATATAAAAATTGTAGGTCTTATAGTTTTGAGATTACTTTAAAGTTACAGGCCTACCGGTACATTAGTATTTGTACAAGAATATGATACGAGAAAAGTAGTAATTAATGAAGTTTTGAAGAACGTAACAGATGCCATCTTTGTTTTCATAGGTTTTGTCTGGGGTTATTCAGAATTTTGGCTTCAATGAAACTGTTGGATGGACATGACCTGATTGGATTATGTCCGTGTTTATATTTTGCTCTGGGATGTTTACTTTTCATGCGGCTACGAGATCTGTTTTATAAATGATGATAATATTGTAACGGATGTGGCCTGTTTTATGCTTTGTCCAGTTTGGGACTCGCTAAAGACCTCTTGAGAACACAGCTGTTCTAATTACTGTTTTTTAGGGGACGATGCTGTTGTAATGTCCTTTCTACGAGTCACATTGATCGAGGAACATTGATACCCCAGTCATTTTTAAGCTTAGTGAATGTTGCTATGTTTTAACCATGGTTAGTATTACGTTTCATCAGATGAATGTCATGAAAGTCGAACAGAGACTTTTGTTACCAATAATTATTAATGAAGGAGAGAAAGTTCTCTTCGTGAGTCCAGTATGATTCAATTAAGATTACTCAATGCTTCTATGATAGTTAAAAGAGAAAGTCACCTCGATAAAAATCTTCAACATAATTTATGCAATGTATTGGAATGAGCAAAATTCAGATTCAAGATCTTCAATGAAAAAAACATCAAACTACCTGATAACTATCGGTGCGTTGAGATTTATTTTTGGTAGGTTGGCTACGACATAGTATTAATATTATGTAAATTTAACACTGATGTTCTCGAGTAAATGATTTGTTGATTTTTATCCTCTCGTTGCATTTTTTAATTATATCAGTTGCAATGAATGCAATTAGGGGAACAGTAGGTTAATAATACAGTTAAGACAAGCTGGACTGCTTATCTAGTGGTTGTGTGTTGCAACCCAAGGTAGTCCCCATGTTTCCCTGACAGTTGGTCTGAATTGATCTAAATGTATTATTTGCAGTGTTTCAAAAATGAATGATCGTAAATTCCTTCGTAACTCAAGTGATTCCATTTCAAGTCTCATATGCGTTTCTTTTTTATGTGGCATGTGTTGCACCGTGGTTGTAATAAATGCAAAAAACATTCTGATTAATTCATGACAGTATGATTCTCTGTTTCTTTTATTATCAATAATAAGTGATCAATACTTTATTAGAATCGTAACAGCTTGTAACTTTCAGGTATTGTAATAAAATGAAAATAAAAAGAAAATATCAATGCGGCTTGCTCTTGTTTCATTCTATGGCTACGAGTTTAACTTTTTCTTGAGATTAAAATAAAATGAAGACACAGCTTGAACCTCTTTGTATGGTTGTTGCATCATATTGAATTTATTAATTTTTTTATGTGTTGTTGATTAAAATCAATATTTTTGAAAGATTTTTTAACGTCTTTGGTTGTTCTGTGGTTTTATATTCATCTTGCATTAAAGTTGCCTTCATGGTGTGCCTATGTTGAGAATTAATTGTGAGAGAAGCGTAAAATATTCTTTTTATCCCATTATTGTCTTGGTCGTTGGTGTATTTTTTTTAATATATAATTAATTCGAATGTAATGAATTACATGAATAAGTACCTTTCACATTTTCATGTTTTGTTGTTACATTTTACTACTTTAGGTGCTCCATTGTTGCCAGGCAACAAATGATCGTTTTTTTTTTAGTGATTTGTAACTTTTAGTTTTAAACAGCCACTCAGGTTATTATTATTAATAATGAGAACCCTTTTGCTTTGTTGTACACCTTGATTGAGTTTTCTTCCTTTTGTGTAGCCTGCATTTTACAGGTATACGTGACTCATGGTCTTTGTGTTGAACAATTATTATCACTCTTATGAAAGGTCACTGTGAACATTGTCGGATGATTTAAACTGTCACATTAATTGTCTTACTTGGTTGATGAAGTGAAAAGTGAATGTCTGAAATAGTTAAAATACTGGAATTTTGCCCCAGAATTTGTCATTTATATAGTTAAGGTGGATAGATTAAGCCAACTTTGTCTTGTTTTAATGTCCAGTTAACTTCAAAGGATTTTCCGACTTCTTTTTTGTGTAACCTATTGCCCTTCAAAGGTCACTCTGGTTTGATAATACGTATAATTTCTTTATAAATTTTGATGTAAGAATTATAAGGTTTCTATTTAATATTGAACATGTTTTGGGGTATTTTGTGAATATAGTACAGGTATATCTGAAATGGTGAAGGTAAAATAATGTTACATGGTAACTATGTGTCCTATATGATACTTTGATCTAACAAGGTATCAATGAACACTTGATTGTAGTTTATCTCCATATTTGGGAGTTCTTTGAAGTTTCAAACTTTGTGTAAAGATGGGATTTTATTGAGCTTTTACTGCACTGTTACATTGTGTCACATGTCTGTTCAAATTTTACGATTGATTGGCCTAATCGAATTGTAACCCTTTGCAGCGCTGTTCTTAATGCATGTTAATCCTAAAATTATTGCGATCTTTCTATTTTATTAAACATCTTAAAACCTTTTCGATGTGACCAGTACAAAATCAAGTGTACGACTTTCATACATTATCCGCAATTGTCACGCACCACGTGCCTGGATCGCTGACTTTGTTTGTACACGCTTGACTTAATTTTTACCGATAAATACTGCGGAGCTCTCGAAATCCTTGTAGTATTGTAGACATCATCGAGGAAAGTACTTGTGCACACATTAATTGGATTTAAACTTTTATTCTGAATAATAGAATGGATAAAGAATTGTCATTTGAGTTAAAGAGAGGTTTTTTACGGAGACATTTAATGCGTGCCTGGTGACATATTTGATATATTAATTTCTATAAAATGTGAAACTGACCATATTTCACTTGTGGTTGAACTTAATTATTGTATTAAATTGAACAAAACAAAACTTCTCAAAAATGTCAATGGGGATATTCATGCATTAAAATGAAAACTGATATTACCATTGGAAATTGTTAATGAGAATATTGGATTATTTTAATATTTTGTACTTAAATTTAAAGTGAAAACAGTGATTTATCTTTTGTGAAAGAGTATTCTGACTATCAATTTTTGGATTAAATATGAAAAAGGCTTAACATTATTATTATAAAAAAATTGTATCGTGAGAATTTACTGTTAACGTGAAAAGTATTTGAAGGCTGTGGAAATGATGCACATTATGATGGATAGGACAATGTAATACAATCTTATCATACTATATCTTGACTATTAAGATGTTACGGTGACCCTAAGCTACATCTTGCATCATGTCTGTGGCTATATTACATACACCACCAAATTCTTTACTTGGAGATATCTATAGTTTTAACAGTTCTATCAAGCAGGAGAGTTTTTTGCCTATAGAAGAATTATGGAAAGGTAAGTTTGGTTTCTGGAAAAATTTATTAATGTTTGGTACTGTATCACTATCCTTAGGGACCTCTATGTTCAAATGGTTATGGTCTCTGACTTATAAACACTATAGCCACTCACCGCTGAGTTCGAATCCCACTTGCGACAAATTTTACGTGTGGGGAAGCTGTTCTTCCCGTGTGTAAGTCTGGGGTCATCTTCCGTGGTTAAAGCTAGAAAGTTGTCCAATGACCCTGGATGTTAGTGTGACATTAAACTTCAGAGAAAACAATGTCACTATCCACTTGATTTCAGATTTTGAGAACTTTGATTGGATAAATTTAATTAATATTGCATGGTACAACAAATAAAATGGGCACAGCTTAAATCCCCAGTATGGCTCAAAATGCTTTAATAGCTGAAATTTGGTTAAATTTAAATTGATTATCTCTCAGGAATGGTTTCTTGGTACATTATGCTTAGTTTCATAATCCTTGCTGATTGGTCAATCATCCAGGAATGTGGGTTGAGTGTGAGCTATGGATCTTTAGATTAATTCCTTTTCTCCCAAATTTTGTACGCGACTGAGCCAAGAGGAGTTCAATATTTGGATTTAAGGCATGCTGGTTTACCCAAGTACCATGGCTGTACCTCCGAAGAGGACAAAATTTGTATCATTGATACACAACATAGATTATCTCTGTTATGTTAATGTCAGATAGTGTCTAACTGTAAAAAATGTTACAAATATTTATATTTATGCATACATAATTGGACACGCAGCAGTGCCTGACAGTAAAAGTTCCACTAGTAATGTTAGCTAACTGGAGCTTTCATTTATGATTATGGTCTGATTATGTCAGTAAATTAGTTACCATAAACCATTACATTTAATTATAGTGCTTTGAAATTATCCAATTGCTTGAATAATGCCTTAAATACTGGAATGAATCCCAATATTTTATATGCTGCAACAGAATTACTTCTAAATATTACTGCTGAACCATGCACCAATTTATTGATTGAAATGGTAATTTGGATGGTGAATTAGAAATTAGTGGCTATAAAGTCTTTGATGTGTGACTAAAAATAGATTGACTCTAGAGATCTGTATCTAAAACTGGACATATTAATTCTATTTCTTATAATTTATTGCTTCATTTATTCTATTGAATAGATTTGCCGTTGTTGGCTCGGTGATTGGTTGAATTTGATTTCATGGCTAGAAAAGGAGTCGGAAACAAATTTAAGGGTCATGTGACACCATGTTGATGGCTGGTTGCTGTTCTTTATACTTGATACTATATAATGTGGAATGTTGTTGGGATTAGAAGAAAAAAGCTAGATTGTTTTTAAACAGCTTGATTTTAATTGAATTTTTATCCTTTTTACTGTCTGCAGACGTACAACCTCTCTGTATGTTTTGATTTAATTTGATCAGTCCCCTCCTGTCGACAGTCTTTGTGTGGTTAACAGTTAAGGCCAATCGCTGAAGGAAATGAATGATTAAACTCTGTTAATGAAAACTGAAACTTTATGAAAGTTATTGTAAACAGTGGAGCACTGTTAAGCTTTCATTTTCTTCTCTCTCATATTACCTCAGTCTTTGACGGATCATTTTAAAGCTTATTGCTACTGTAAACTTATCTATTCTTAGCCAGGAATACTGAAATGTTGTCAACTGTAAGTGTCATTTAAAACTTGATGTTGATGGTTGCAGTGATCAACTTTCTATCGGCATTGTGTTAGAGATTTGGGTGAATTATTTTGAATACTTGCCTGATTATAATCTGAAAGACTTTTCATCACAGTCCAAAGGATATTGTTTTTCTTTTCTAATGAAAAGCTTACTAGATGTGGATACAGTTTATCTGTTGTATGATGATTTACAGTGTCCTCAGACTGTCATGTTGGTGTAATGGTTTGGCTTGATTGTACCCAGATCAGGATTTATAAAGTGCATCAATGATTTAATTTAAGTTTGGAATTTATGGCTGTTTTTTTCTCTTTTTATGGTCCTACCTGATTGTTCTTCTGTCAAAGCTCACATGAAACAGTAAACACTTAGGCAACATTTTCATGGTCCTTGATGAAATGACCTGATTCTTCAGGTTGAAGTTTCACCCTACCCGTAACTTGGACGTCACCACAAGCCTAGGCCAAAGTTTCACCCTACCCGTAACATAGACATCACCACAAGCCTGACCTTGTGTTTGTGGGTCTTAATCATAAGAATGTGGTGGGCATTTTCCCAGGGTTAGACCTTAAACTATTGATAAGTTGAGTCCTCTAAATCAATATACTCCATAACTAACTTTAATGTTGATGTAACATCTTATTGCTAGTATCTCTGGTAGCCTCATTATTTACACATTATCCTTTTGGTCTTTCAATTTATTTACAGTGTCTTCACTTGACCATGTAAGCCCTTATAAGCCCCTTATGTCCCGAATTTGCTTGATTAAATTTTGCAGTATGATTGGACAATAGGATTCGTTTTTAGGTGTTTAAGTTTTGACCCCTTTGCGCAGTATTATATTGGTCAAGTAGGATTAGAGAGCTGGTACTGTTATATGTCTGAATGGTCACTTATTTCTGATTGTTACGGTGCTATGAGCAATTTGTAATTTAATTGGCTTTCTGATGCAATGTATAAAAGAGAGGACCAGTCAAAGATACATTTTTTGTCAGTATTTATGATGTGTTCTTTGGTGTAGAAAACTTGTATAAGTTTAGGTGCTAAATGTTACATGTATTATATACCTTAATTGTAAGGATATAAGAACTCCTAATGCTATAATGGCGACAGTTGTAACACTTTTTATCTTTTCATATTTCTCTTCAAAGTCTTGACCTTCCTCTTTTTGTCGGATTGAAGTAGAAACTGCTTATTCAACAGTTTTTACACCTTTTTAGCCGAGTTCTTTTGCTGGTCAAATAAGAACTTATCAAGTGTAGCCCTCTCCTTGGCCAAAAAAACCGCCAAAAAAACCGAATACCTTACATATATTGGCAGGACTGTTCTTCAAATACATTTTGTTTAGTTCAGAGATGTAGTTCGTATGAAGATTTAAACATCAGCTAGAAAAAAAACTGAATTTAACTGGTCTACATTTTTACCGTCATTAAATGTTGATAAAATTAATATATTGATAACACTTGACTCTGACTATTTGTAAGATTTTGTTTTTTTGATTTTCTGATGACTATCTAGTGTTAAGTCCCCTTAATACCAAGGGAGTTTATATTCTGGGTCATAAATTTGCTTATAATGTTTTCAGTGCTTCTCTGTGCGTGCTCCAAAGGATTCTACAACACATAAATATCACAGCCCTGCATTTCACTGTTTGATATTTTATACTTTTATACCATTTAGCCAGTGTGTACAGTTATTAATATACATAATTTTACATAAAATGTTGTAAATAAATGAAATGTGACAAAAAATGCATTAGAAATTTTGATTATTTTTATGATATTTTTTTTTTTTTTGATATTCTTTGTATTGATTTTTATGTTCAGGAAAAATGTACTTGCACTTACTTTGATTGACTTAATGTTTGTGTCAGTTTAATGGGCTTTTGTTAACTTCACAAATGATGCTTAATCTCAAATTTGTATCAAATTGTGATACCAAATCTCTACATTATACTAAGTTCTGTATATTTTCTCTTCAAACATTTTTGTTTGACATTCTTTTGTCAAATATTTGCCTTAAAAAGAAAAAAAATACTTATGAAGAAAAATTCTTCGAAAAATGGCAACAAAGTTCCTTATCATTTGGATATCCACTGACAAGCAATAGATGAAATTTTAGTCATTTGAAATGGAAGAATCAGTAATGTTTTGTAGAAACCTAACTATTGTCTATAATTTGGGAGTGATTGTTTTGTTAAGGGTTCTTGACCCCATTGTAATTATGTTTGTTGTCATATCTGTATACCACTTTTCAAATATATGGGTTACAATGGTTTTAGAATGGAAGAAGAATAGTGATAAACTATGAACACACTGACAATATGCGTGCTTTTCCGTGTGCATTACATACAATGCTAATTTAGTTTCTGTTAAAAAAATTCCTAATAAAGCATTCAGAACTATAAGGTGGTGTTTACAATATTTAAGCTGTGGACAGTGTAATATTCTACAGAAGAATGTATGGGATAGATGTAGATTGTAACAGCTACTTTTTAAAGTCATAAATATTTCATCTTGACACCTGGGTGCACAAGGTAGTGTTATAAACCAGTCAGACTTATGACACTTAGGGTCCACCCAGTCTATTTGTTGCTCCAGTTTTACATTGTAACGAAACAATACAATACTGATTTACAGAGACCTCAAAACACCCTGATCAGTCCAATTAAAATGACTATTCAGTGATAAAGGGTCATTGATGGTGTGACCCCCTTTATTTCTTCCCATAAAATCATTAAAATCTAATCAAAATAAGTGTCATAGATCCCCTCCCAGCCCCTAATGATACATGTGTAAATTGAATTCTTTAATTGTTTCCAATTTTGCACTGATTTTCATGATTAGATGAATATCAACTAACATGTGATCATAATGCATTGACTAGGTTTTGGTGTCACATTTTTTTTATCTTTTATTATTTTTCTTTGCTAAAATATCTTTAAAATCAAAATCGTTGAAAATTTCTTAACATATTCAAATTATAATCTAGTTCTGGGAGTCAGCTGTGATTTTAACATGGCTTTATTTATTATTGTTATTATTAAATTGTCTTATACATTATATGAGACAAGTCTAAAATATAATGTCCATCAATGACTTGAACTTTAGTGACTTTGTGCTTTATGAAGATTTGAATTTCACATGCATCGTCCTTTACTTTTTAGTCATCCCCGCAGTGAATTTATTTGTAAAATCAAAAACTAAAATGTTGACTTCCCTGGTTGCAGCTTGTGGAGTTCTCATTTTACCAAGCATATTATATTAATATCAAAAATAAAGCAGTCAGCTTAAATGTGATGAAGCCATCTAACTGGTTTATTAATGTGTCTTGATTGTTTGTAAGTTCTCAGACAAACTTCTGTCTGCAACTGTCAGACACTATTCAATGATTAATTATAGTAAATTGAAAGCTTGCTTGTATTTTCGAAGTTGAAAACTGACTGTGTAGTGTTTTGATATTTACTTTTGAAATAAATCCAAACCAACTGGTTTAAATTAAACCCGAATTGCTGTAGGAATGGAGAAATTTCTTTACATATTTTTTTTTAACAATCAAAATATTATTGCTCCATATTTTTCTGTGAATTGATCGATGAACTAGATAATGACCTGTCATGTTTTGTGATAATATTATCTTATAAACTTGCCACTCGACAAATGTGAATCATTAAATGATATGATTTTATTGTTAAAGATGACACTTTGCATGTTTTTGTGACTTCATGATAATCATAGATCACTGTGATAGTTATTTCTCATAATGGTATGAAGCAGCCACTTAATTACTGCTACAGTGTGTTATATCATTTTATTTCATGCAAAATTTGTTAATTCCTGAAAAAAAATGACTTTAAAGTGTCCCCATTTTTTGTTTGTTGCTCTATGCTATTGTATTTTGAATTGC
This sequence comes from Lutraria rhynchaena, assembly GCA_008271625.1. Taxonomy (NCBI): domain Eukaryota; kingdom Metazoa; phylum Mollusca; class Bivalvia; order Venerida; family Mactridae; genus Lutraria; species Lutraria rhynchaena. The sequence continues at coordinate 7,637,817 of VIBL01000001.1, read as the reverse complement.
CTCCATTTTGTCTTTAAGAAATGCATTTTTTACCTGTTGTAAACTTGTCAGAATTCAATTACAAAGAAATAACAGAATAGAAGTCCTGTTAATATTCAAGTTCAATACTGATTTAAATGTCTAACATATTTCACTAAAATGCACTTTCAAAATCAACTCACCATGTTTTTTTTTTGTTTTGTTTTTTTTGTAAACTGTGTTATTGCATATCATTATATCATATATATGTAATAAAGAATAGTAAAGTTTTTGTTAAAATAATGTTTTATCATACCCTAGGAAGATCCAATTCTTCCAGGATTCTCCAAACCACTGTCAGTCATTTTATGTCAGACGTTAAAATTTGTCATAAATTATACTTAATCTTACTTACAATAGTGTTTTGCATTTCTAACATGTGTAACAAAAATAATCGAGATATAATTGAATTAGATACTAGTATTTACTCAAATTTTAGTTAAATTTATGTAATCGGAGCATCTGAATTTTTTGCCAAGCTTAACAAATGGTTTGTCCAAATAATGTGAATTATAGCACCTTACAGTTCTGCCACATTTTGCCTTGTGTGGTGAATTAAAGAACAGAACAGTGTGGAACAGAAGATTTATTATTTGACTTAGGCAAAAAGCTCATCGTCAGTATATCAACATTCAATTTTATACAAACACATGTATTCGACAAATGGCAATTTAACAAAGAGCAGATTAAGAGAGCAAATCTGAATATAGCATAGATTAAACAGTACACAACAAATTAGAGTTAAAATCGCTACAGTAAGTTTCCATATTCAATTTTTGTTTAGATTTCCTATGATTTATGAAGATAGGGGTGTGTCATAATAATTAACACTTCTTTTATCAAGTGTCACTTTTTCTAAAGTGGATAATTAAAATCTAGTGATTTTCAATGGATTTGAATTGGTTAATATTGTCATATTTATGATAAAAAGCATGTCACAAATGTGACTTACTGTAATCTGTACAAATGATCTCCAGGTGAAAGTTTTTTCTGTACAACTATCAATGGACAATCTTAATTGTATCAGTTCAATCTAAGATAAACCTCCCATCTTTGGCTAAGATCTCTAAAATACCCCTAAAATACTCCAATCCACATGGCTTGGTAGCTTGACTATTGTAAAACTGAATTGGCCAATCAGAAGCCAGCTTTTAGTCTAGATTGCTCCAATCAGTACAGGTGTTATATATGTCCAGAGGGACCCACTGTGTGCTTTAGTTAAGATTGTTGTATCGTAGGGTGAAGAAGGAGTTGAGTGTTAAAAGAATTTTTATTATAAATTATTTCATTACTAATTGCTTTGTCTAATATTAACTTATTATTTATGCATATGGACATTATTTATTATACAAAGTGACACTATATGCTAATTGACAATAAACAATAGTTAGTTAGCACATAGAAAGTTTGACACTATAGTTCACAACAGGAGTGTGCCTCTTTAATTGGACGTTAATTGTTTGCATATTACAGAATTGAGTGACACTTGTTAATTAACAAAGTGTGATTAACTTGATTTAATTTTGAGAATGCATCAGCTGTAGTACTCTGGATTTCATTCGTAATTTATTCACTGGACATACAATTCGTGTGTGAAGAGAAAAAAAACTCTGGTCGAGTGTAGACTAGTTTTGTGACAATGATTTTAAAAGACTCAAGTTCTGAATCAGGGGACAGCATGAACAGTAAAATATCAATGTTACGACAAGGTATATCATCCATCTTTATCTTATAAGAACTAAATTATAGATTTTTTTTCCTTTATTACAATTTTACTGATATGAATTTTATTATATTTAAGATATATTAAAAATAGTTATATTAACATTAATTCATGTAGACTTATTACTGAATATATCATTTCCTAACCATGACAATTTCACTAAACAGTTAACAAATTAATAGTCATATTATACAAACTTTGAATTATCTGTATAATCTTGGGTATACAGCTGTCTTTATAAAAAAATATGTCATATATTTTACTGAATTATAATAATTTATATTATTACTTTTTTTGTTAGAATTTATACACTTACTTTAAATAACCATATGGTTGCTTTTCAATTTATTGTCTCTGCTAATTTTGTTAATATATGTATGTACTAATAATGTTTATTTATTACTGTAATACATTTGATCTTTTGTCATCAACCAGGTGTCTTTTCACCTCAGTCCATCATAGGAAGCTGAGTATCTGTTCAATTTACAAGTGGCTTGTGTCAGTAACTTAACTCCTTTCTTCTTCTCTGTAGGGGGCACCCACCTTTAATTGCATAGTTTGTGACCAAATTAGCTTGTATTGTAAACCTACAATAGGTATTAAATTCCTCTACTTTCTACTGTAAGCCCCTAAACTATTTGGGACCTGTTAAGGGCCATTGAGATGTTTGTATTAAGTGTTTAGATATTTAGATAGGTGTTTCCTTTTTAACCCATGATTGTTTGATGTAATTTATGTTCAAAAGTGTTTGGTATAACTTTCTTTTATTTTTTTCATACTGCAATAAAACTATTTTCATTTGCAAATTTTTGTATTAAAATAAAATAAAATTTGCTGTCTCCTTTTAAATTAAGGACTAGCTTTATGGTGTATTATATAATATGGGCATAATTGTCAAAGCTAAAACCAATATTTTTATTAATTACAAAGGGAAATTGAAGTCTCAAGTGGGTGATCAATAACACTGGTTACCTGTCAATATATCATTGACAGAAAATAAATCACTTGTCATTTTACATCTGATATGATTTCTGCCAACCCTTGCACAATTTCAAAGTTTTACCTTTGTTTGTAAAAAAATGATTGCTCAATAATAAGTTTGCTACCAATTATCACTTTTTTTAAATGGCTAGTTGGCAAACTTACTTAATAATTGGCAGACTTCATGACTGTGATTGTTAATTAGATGGTAAATGTGTTAATTGATTTTTAATCTATTATTTTGTACTGGTGACACTTGATTTTATTTGATCCAGCCTCCTACGCAATTAAGGGACAATTACCGAGTGTCATTTTTACACTTAATTCAACACACACTTCTGTACTTTAATTGTTATTCATATAAAAGTATTGTACAGTCTTGTGCTAGTGTTAATTGACTGTGAAGTATTGCTTCATAAATGTGAAATTCTTACAATTTTTACTCAATTAGAACTTACTTATATATTTGAATAATTTATTAAACTGGATGTATTGTTAATGGGGACATAATTTGAAGCACCCAGAATGATTTACCAAAGAGGTACTGCCTTGTTCTGTTTTGTGTACCATAGGCAAGTATTTGCCGATTTATAAATGAAAGTTTGAAGGTATAAAAGAATATTAAAATCATGTGTAATTTTTTATACCTGACATATGATAAATGTTATTGCAGTTCACATTATTTTATGCTAAAAGCTTGGCATTCACAGAATTCATCTGAAACATGTATATTTAATTCTCATATTATGACATCAAGTTTCTATATTTTCAGGACAACTCAAGGTTTCAGCCTACATGAACTTCGGTCTTCTCACAGTGCATGTCATACAAGGAAGACAGCTATCTACAAAATGGAAATCTTCATGTGATTCCTTCGTTAAGGTAATTAATTCATTACTTAAACCTTGATTAGTTAGTGCTCCAGTCTGTTTCAAGTACCACTTTTCTCAATGGTTTATTTGCCCGAGTTATTAGATGTGTTCTCGTGTTTTACTTTTAATGTTTAATTGTCTGGAAAAAAGCTTCTAATTTCATGATTATTTAACTCTGTATTACCACCTGTGTTGGATGATTTACATCTTACAAAAATTATAATCACCATTTTTTATGATTTATTGCAGTTGAGTTTGTTACCAGACGATGGGAAGAAACCAAAATGTCGGACTGAAGTTGTCCAAGATTCTAATAACCCTCTCTACGATGAAAAGTTTTCCTTGTAAGTAGAAATTTTTATTGTGCTGTTTGATGGGGGAAGTATTGTTATGACAGACCATAGTCTGAAGTTGGGAAAATATGAAAACTTGATAATCTTAACGCTATGGTTACATCAGATTTTCTTTGCGGTAGATTTAAATCAACCACTTGATGGTTTCCCATTCTGAAGTCATTATCTGTAATTGATCTTGAATTGATTTTGTAAGAACAAATGAATTTTTATGAATACATAGCATTGTTCCTTATTACGGGTCAGTAATAAAAATTTTACAATTACTTGTGAACTTCCGATTTTATGATTATGAAGTCTGTTTTCAAGTAGATTTGAGCGGACTTGAAGCTCCGTCTGTCTTGTTTAAGCTGTAGTAAGGGTCAGTTTTAGGGGTTTATGGTGATTTTCTAGTAATTACTGCAATCTGGAAGTGGTTAGGTTGATAACATCAATGTAATCTTCTCATCTGAAGTGTGGACAGGGGCCCTTATCTTAGAAATAGAAATCTGATGATGGCCCCTCTTAAAATAGGGGATTTAAGAGAAGCTTATCCAGTGTCAGTATAAATTATATGACTGTTCAATATAAATACATAGCACACTTGCTTACTGTCTGAAACACAGTTGATTGTTCTTTTTGTGGGTGGGGTAATTTTCAACAATTTGATAGTTTAGTAATTTCTTTGTAATGGATGATTTTATGATAATGTTATAGTTGAGTAAAACTGAATGCAAGATAAATGAAGCTTGTTGACTGATGGACATGTGTTATTAATGTTGCATGGAGATAAAGTCCTGATAACTATCTACTGGACCCAAATGGTCTGTACCCATCCAACCATCCCTTATATATGATTCAGATGTCAAAACAATTATTCTACAGCTTACATGGTACTTAACTTATCATACTGTCAGTGCTGTATTATATTTGTTTAATTTCACCAATTATATTCCATAACAATTCAAGGGTCTTTATTTGTGGGGGGGATTCATTTTCAAGTGTTTGCGTGATGCTATCAATTTGTCAGACTATATTTTGATGAATTTTTATCTATTTTACAGTGAATTGAACGAAGAAGATCACAGTAAACGACTGATGATATCTGTATGGCACAGAGACACTTCAGCCAGGTATGTTACAACTTTCATGTTGATTGATTTTCTAATTTAGTTATATACATTGTATTTTCTTGTCTTCTTGTATTAGTCATATTTGTAGCCCATGTGTATATTTGTTGGTCACACTTATCAAAGATGTTCACTTCTCTATCAGTGTATTTGCACTGTTGGTCAAGTTTTGTTTTTAAATCCCGACCTGAGCAGTTTTACCCAGACTGTTTCACCAGACAGAAGCCATTAAATCCTGCTCAACTTGGTGTACTATGTCTAGACATTATTGTTTTTACCATCTTTGATACCTAAAACATGTTGAGAAGGTCTGTGATTTGGACAATATTGTTTTCCAATTGGATGACTTCTAATTTAATGGTTGTAGGTATAGCAGACTGGTTCAGTGTTTGTATTTCACAGTTTTATGATCGCAAACCAACTGTTAGAGTAGTAAACCCCATGATATATAGTGCTTCTGAGCAGAGGTATTAATCAAGAAAGATAAATAATTAGTAGGAGATTTTCAGCTTGATTATGATGGATCATATAAATGTGGGGGATGAATGGTTTTGCTGTCTGTCTGGCTGATTGACAGATTATGTGATTAATAATCTAATTAGGAAGTGTTGAGCGCCACCTAGGGGCTGTTTAGGGTATCTGAGTAGTCTGGTTATAAACTGACATGATTCTGTAATGATTTGATTGGTTTGTGCAAGTATAATCTGTGGAAAAAATCTGGTATGTGGTAGACATGGGGTGCCTGTGGCATAACATTGTTAGATAATACTGTGGCTTGTTGTATTAAGATATCATGATAGCATTAGTAAAATAATTGGAAACAGTTACTTGCTATGAATTGTGGGTAAAAGCATAGGGAACATTGTTATGGTAGATTACTGTAGTTTCAAGATATTCTACTTTAAAAAAAGAAAATGAAAAAGGTGTATTATTATCATATAATATATTTTGTAGTGTAAATACTAATCTTGTTACATGTCTGTCCAGATTGGGGGCGATGATCTGTAAAGATGGTATGTCCGAATAAATGAAATTGAAATGGATGAATCCTTATCTCTTGATGAAAGTCAATATGAACTTCTTACAAGCTTGTTTCTTGTTTGTTAATTAGTGATTTACATTATAATGATGACAAGAGATTAAAAATGTTTGATGAGACTCAAACCTAAGTCTGTTATTTGTTGTAAATAAACAAGTTTTATTTAACTGTTAGTTCTGTCAAGTTAGTGTCTGCCCAAATAAAACAACTGTATCTTCAACATACTTAAATGTTTGTGCAAGCGTATTTGTTTTCTCTTGTTTGTGAATTACTATTGGCTTACGGGTGCTTGATAAGTTAACCCCTTGTTTGACATGTTCCGGTATAAAATTAAAGTCTCGAATTCAAATGTCAGGGTAGATAATCTGGGGATTTGAGAGAAATTCTTTGTTTCTATGGTAACTGTGTACTGAATTAGATTAAGATGAGCTTACTGTGTATGATATAGTCTAAACAAGTGTGAAAAGGTGGGGTTGTTTTAAAAAGTGAAAGTTGAATGATGTAATAGAAAAGGATTTTCTGTTGTTTGTAATGCAATTAATTGCTTGATAGGGATTTAGACTTCAACAGTAGCTAATACATTTATCTAGGGCTCTTTTTGGTATATCATTTACAATGATTGCTTGTGTTTATGTAGGGGCTGTGTTTGTAAAGGGGCTTACAGAAGGATTAGGATGTTCTGTTGGTTAATTATAATAGGGTTTTATAGCACAGACATGGTTTCATGATAGCTTTATGACTGGTTAAGATTTCACTTGGGTGTGAAATACATGAGATAGAAATTGGCAGCATCAGAAAAATCTCAGGAGCCTTTGTCTACTACAGTATACTAGTCCATCCATACATCATCAGCAAAAAAAAACAATTGTCCGCCTCACCCATCTTATAGCCAGCAACACTCAAGTTGTTAGAACTTAGAAGTTATTGTTATAAGTTAGTAAGGACTTATGAGCTGCCACTATATGTAAATGAATAGTATATATTTTGATGAAGTATATATTTTATTCTTTGTATTTCAGTGTAAATGAATTTCTTGGCTGTATGTCATTTGGTATCCGGCATTTAACCAACCCCAAGAAGGAGGTCAATGGATGGTATTATCTTCTTACTGAAGAAATTGGTCGTAAAAAACATCTTCAAGTATCACACAGGCAGAGACCACAACTTAAAATCAGAAGTATGTTTGATCAATACAAGATTTTCTTAACTTTTCCACAATATTTAGATGACAATAGCTAAAAAGAATGAATTACTTCATTCAGAAGATTATGTTGTTGCTTGAAGATATGCAGTAATAATTGTTTTTGTGCAATGAAAAAAAGCATTGAAAATCTTTATTAATGGTTAAACATTTTCTTACAGATCATTCTAATATACCATCAGTGAACAAAGACGTTTGGGGAACTGAGTCATTGACCTTGACCCTCCATAGAGGCAAGAATGGTTTCGGTTTCTCCGTTGTAGAGGCGTGTCCAGTACGTGTTGGTCGTGTGGATGGCTCCTCCCCTGCCGAGGCCTCGGGTCTTCAGCCTGGTGATATTATTGTGAGGTTGAACAAACAGAATGTATCCAGGTCAACTGCTACCAGTGTTGCTAAACTTGTCAAGTAAGTTTACATTTTATTTATATGTCATGTAATTAGTGTGTAGAAAGTGAAGTATAATACATGAGTAAGAATGTATATACATCCTAAGTTACGCTTATAATGTTTTCATAATCTACCTCTTCCTTCTTATTTGGAAGTTTTTCAATACTTATGTTCAAATTTAAATTTTTCACTGATTAATTAAAACTGTACCTGTCATCAAGTATGGTATTTATGGGCCGTGGCCATGGTCCAGTGGATAGTATGCTGGACTTGTAACCCGGCAATCTGGGTTCCAATACTGGTCGCGGAAGGTCATACCATTCTATGAAAATTTGACAAAAATTTTACTCCATATGTGGAGAAGTTGCTGGTTCCTTGTAGAATGTGAACCGGATGGTATTTATATTGATTATTTTTATGTTCACAGACACAGCAGCAATAAAATGGTTCTAGAACTTCACAGACCACGACCAGTAACTTACGAACAATTGGAGAATTCTGTCTGTTTATCAAACACCAACCAGGGAACACACACAGACATGTGTAACTATGACAACGACCTTACAAATCGTGACAGTAGAGACCACACTGTACCACAGATGTATACAATCAATGATGATGATGATGACAAGGAGAATGAACTTTCCATTGAGGACCAGACTCTGTATCCACTCAATCCACATATAGCTTCCTTAGCAACCAGTACTCCACTTCCGTTGCTAGCCAGAGGTCATAGGGTAAGCATCTATTTAAAATTCTACCTAGAAACAATATCTTTGTTTTACCCCAAATAAGTCTTGAATGTCTTATATTTTAAAACTGTTAATTTTATAACTAATGCAGTAGAGATTAAACTGATTGTAATTCAATAGAAATTAATAATTTCTTGTGTAATGCTAAAGTAATATTGTTTCATTTGTCTTTCTACAGACTGTACAGACCTGTGAAGTACGTAAACAGGAAGCCATTCACAGATTGTTGAGTTTAGAGTTAGATTTTATTGATATCATGCATTCTGGTATGCAGAGATACTCACGACCTCTCCGTCATTGTATTCTCAGTCACTCCCATCATGCAGCATTGTTCCAAAACATTGAAAAGGTAAGCATTTATTAAAATCGTGTCATTTAGATATTAGCAATTCTGTTTGTATTTTAGTGTTATTCATATTCTTTTAAGCATTTTTATATTCAGCAAAACATCTGTTTGATGTAAGATAAGAAATAATGCTATGCTTGAATGACAAGGCTGTTATTTTGATAGAATTGATTAAATTTGATTGCTCAATTTGTCCTTTGTCGACTGTTGTCTTGATGATATAGTATTATACTGATTGCGCTTATTGTTATGTTTTCAGTTGGTCACTATATCTGAGTACCACGTAAAACAAATGCATGACAATGCACCAACATCATTTGTGTCTGAGGATGACACCGACACATCAGGAAACAGTGAAAACCACAGTTTCATCCAATCAATTGGTCTTATATACCAGTCTAAAGTTCACATGCTGTGTCAGGCCTATGACCTCTATGCAAAAGGCATCAGTACAGCTAACCACCTTTTGTCCGAGTTACGACGATCGGAAGACTTTGTAAGATTCGTGCGAGATCCTCCACTGGAAGGTTCACAGCCCAGCATCAGCACTTTTATATATCGACCTGTACAACATGTGAAAGAATTGTACAAAGTTGTACAAGACGTGTTCAGCCACACATCCACTGATAGTCCAGATTATAACAGTTTAAAACAAGTTGTTGAAGGTAAAAACCTTATTTTAATCACTGTGTACTCGTTCTATACTTATATTCCTTCAAACTACTGATTTTCTTTGAGAAATTGTTAGATTAAAGCATTCTGTATCCAGATAACTTAAATTTAATTATGATAAAAACATTGTATTTTTGGTTAAATTTTTTTTTATTTAAAAATTAATTTATTTAATTACTAAATTCTTCATCTTACTTCAGGGCTCCAGGAATGTTCCACAAATATAACCAACTACAGTTGTGAACGTGTTGAGAGCTTGACCTCTCTGAACTCCAGAGATTCCAAGACCAGCTTCACCGGCAGTATGAAATCTAAATCATCCACTTCCTGTAGCAGCTCTTCATCGAAAGGTCAAGGTCATTTGTTACAATCCAGCAAAGCCGTCGACCTTGAAGTGATGAAGATACAGGACAGACTTGTCTTCTCGTCCAATGTGCCGGTAAGTTTTTCAAAACATAATTTCAAAATATAAGTCTGAATTTTCTCTTATTCAAAAAAACTAGATTTGAAAAGTTATTGTTAAATTACACTCATTTTGTATTTGTGGACTTTGCTGTTGTGTTTGTCTATTGTGTTCTTCAGTAAAAAAGGTAGGAAAAGTTATCATGTTTATTGGTTATTGTAGTATTTTATGACTCAAGTTCTAATGATGTTTATTTATTCATTCCAGGTTTTTCAATTGTGCCAAGATGACAGACATTTGATATTTTCTGGCGATATGTTTAAGTGGGAAGGTAGACAATGGATTAAGGTCCATCTTTACCTGTTTACTGACATGATTCTTCAAACTGTAAGAGAAGCAGATGGTTATCTTCGTGTCATTCAAGAACCTACTTTCTTACAAGATATTTCTGCCATGGACGCTCAGAGACAACATGGAACTGAGTTTGTTCTGTATTGTGCTTCACGATTATCAGAATCTGGGCATTCTGGGAAAAGGAAGTTGAGCTTCAGAGCGCCATCTACTGAGCAGAAACTAGCGTGGAAGAGTCTGGTGGAGCAGCGTGTATTTGCTGTGAGAGGAACTATGGACTATTACAGTAGTACCAGTGATGTGTCTAGTAGCTCTGCTTCAGCAATTGTTATATAAACTGAAAAAGTGAAATTTTTAATGTCTCTGTTTAGATACAAAATGAGAAAGGACATTTCAAACGTATCTGACAGTTACTATTGTACTCTTGATGATCAGTGAAGAGTTTGCATAAACTTGTGATTTAACAAGTTGGCTTTAGCTGTTACAGACAGCTTCTGTTGTTAATTTGCATGCATTTAAGACATGTACCACTGTTTATTCTACGGTGTCAGTGGAAATTTGAAACTTTAAATAGAAATTATTGATGTTTTGGTAACAATTACATGATTTTTGAGTCATTTTTTATTGAATTATAAACTTTTACTCAAGGCTGTGCCAGTATTTTTTTTATTTGCAATATTTTTTTTGTGTTAATTTATTACCAAATTTGTGTTCATTTTTAGTATTTTTTTGTTCACTTTATGCCACTTTGGTGTTCATTTTAGCTCAATTTGTGTATTGTGTTTAATTTTCTATTGAATTATTGAAACTTTTAGAGAAAATTTTACACTTTTTTATAAGCTTATACTTGAATGGCAGCTTTTGCTTTGAGTTGGAACTTTTTGAACAAAATTTGTTCAATGTAACTATGAATACTTACTTGTATATAGAATATCATTACAAATGTGCTATGTTAGTGTTACCAATAGCAACCATTTCTCTTTGAACTATTTGACATTGTACATATTGCTCATGACCTCTCACGTCTATTATTGTTCTTGTATCCTACTGTAGTCCCATTACCTTCCTCTCACGATGCCTGTCATCTTTCTGTTACTTTTCTGTCTTTTTGTTACATTCTGTATCTTTCTGTTACTTGTTTTGTGTGCTTGTGTTATTGCATTCAGTTGTTTGTATATTATGCGAAAATACAGTGTAAATGATGACAAAAGATTTTCTGTTGTTTTGTTCTATTTGTTTCCATAACATCATTTAACCCTTTGCCTCATGAGGAAATTTTGGACTCTTCCAAATTCAAAGCAAATATACAAAACATCAATTTATTTAAGAAAATTGGGTTATTTCTCTCCAACAGAGTAGAAAACATTGTGGCAAAAGAAGCCATTACACATTACAAGCAATGGCTTCTTTTGCCACTATGGTTTCAAAAGTCGTCTTCTTCAGAAGTGGGGAAATGCGGTGTTATGAGGCAAAGGGTTAATCCATTTTACGCAAGTACACCAAAAGCTGAAAAATTTTGATTCAGCATAAATGCTTGAATTCTCTGATTCACCATCAACCTTTACCCAATGTATCAAAACAAAAAAATCAACTAATTAAAAACAAACTCAGTGATATGTAATTATTCCATAGGGTTATTTGAAAATATTCTTTATCAATCAGTTTGAAATACTTTGCTCACTAAAGATCTTGGCATCAATTCAGTTTCATATTTGTTTCAAAACAGGGACTCTCGCTTGATGACATACCATCTTACAGCTAAACAAAACACATTGAAAGAAGCTAGATTTGTAGAGCTAAGTTTTGCATGGTTAAAAGTTTTCCGGAACTTCCGTTTTTTCCCAGGTCCGGATCCTACTGGTTTTTATGATTTCCGCGGCACCAAATTAAAGTTTTGTTTTTTTTATCAATTTCGACTTTTACCTATGGTTCTGTGTTTGTACTACACTGGTCAATGATATTGAAAAATTATCATAACCTCATCAGTCATATTGGTTGTCTTGACAACACATGAAACACAGCTGTTAGGAGTTCATCTGCACATCTACATAGATTACAACAAATATTTGAAAATTTAAACTACATGTATTGAGAAAACCAATCACTGTTCTGTTTTCATACCCACAAGGTTTGTATCCACATTCCCACTTTATTTTCTATATTCCAAGATTCGCATTTTTATTCTGTTCTTACTTTTCATGCTACAAAGATACAAACAACCTATTCATACATACACTGTGCAAGTTACAGACAGGAGAAATCATTGATACAAGACACACATCTTTATAATTTACTACACTTACACATCACATATCATAGTTCAGTGTCATTAATACAGTCTTGTACCTGCGTTTTCATGTCTGGTGTACATGTTAAATATCTGATAAATCCCATATTTCATCAAGTTTGATCTAGGCATATTAAACTAAAAGTATAAAACAATGTAATGACTAAATTGTACTAACTTGGCCTCGCTATTTGCAATATGTACCAATGCAACAGACCATATTTTGAATTTCATAGAAAAATGCAATACTTAATTTGTGTATTCTTTTATTATACAGAAGAGAAGTCTGATTATGAATATATATAAATTTAAAAACAAAACAGTCTCCTCATTGAAGCATCTGATTGGTTAAGAAACAGTTCTAAAATGAACTGACCAATGACAAAGCAGCTTTCTTAGACTGGTCTACAAACATTTTATACCCTCGGGGCCTATGACTCATACCACATTTATTTTTTACTACTTGCTAAAACTGAGCATTACTGAGTCCACCTGCCTGTCATCATTTCTGGTTGAAATGTTTGTGATCCCGAAATACTGCTGTCTGAACCAATAAAATGAACACACTTTGTACCCACAAGAAATATCTAAACCATCAGTATGCAAATATCATCAAAGTTGTATCTAACTCAACATCTTGTTGTTTTATCATTTTTTTCGACAAAAACCTTGTTTTACTGACCAGTGCACTGATTAGCATACATGATGTGTCTCTTTGATGTTAGTAAAGATAGAACAAAACATAACATGATTTACAAGGTACACATACAAGGTGATAGCGAGGCTTTCGAGGCTTTCATTGAAGTACAGCTGATATGTTAAGTAAAACTATGAACTACATACAGTAAAACCTTGATAATGGGTCCCTAAACAATGCTCGTAATAATGAAGTGGTCTCATTATCAAGTTGAATTATAGGGAAGTTATTGGTAGTTGCTCTGAAAATTAGTGGTTGTTTAACAAGGTCGTTATAATACAGGGGAGTACTGGAAGTCAATCTGAAATGGTCATTATAACAAGGTGGTCGTAATGTTGAGGTGTTTGCTATGTGAGGTTTTAGTGTAAAACTAATTTTCATCATTCTGTTATTGTATTACTACGGTACTTTATTTATAATCTAAAAATGTTCAAAATGGCAAGATCAGTTAAGTAAATAGCTTTATTATATCATAATGCAAATTTACAGTTTTTGTCTGATAATTGATATTTCGAAGAAAAATTATTTGAAATATTGATTTTATAGATCACAAGGCATAACCATAATAAGTTAATTAAGCCAGATTTCAGTAGGTGCCAACTTCTCTGCTGGAATTTGTACAATGTGTTAAAATAACAAGAGTGTGTTTATTAGAGCTAAATGCCCTGATTATACCGTACCAATAAACCCTATAATGTATTGATTCTGTCAATCATTAAGTCATAATGTATTTTAATGTTATTTATAATTCAATTTACACCAATATCTTACGTGTTGATTTTCAAACATTTTTCAAATAAAGCTACATGATAGCAAAGTGTTTTTAAGTCCTATTCTTTGTCACTAATTGAAATTTAATTGGACGCATAAGTCTGCATTGTAAAAATTATTAAGCACGTGTCATTCCATTGAAAGTTTCACACGTAGCTATGGATCAGACAAGGGAATTGGTCTGGCTTGATTGTTGCGTAAGATTCGCCCTGCTGTGAAATTGTCACCCTTGTAAAATATTTCACACAACTAAACGTTGGGGATTCTAACAAAATTCAAATTCAATAAACCTTAAGTGTTTAATCAGTCAAATATATGCTTCAATTTACGGATTATAATATTTATATTATCGTACAATCTGGTTGAAGTGGGGATTAAGTTATAGATTAAGAGACTGATACTAGAAAAACTTCATACAGATTTTAATCCTTGTGGATTTTGAACATCCTTGTGTTTTTGATAAAACTGTCAACTAGTTGGATGGGAGGATTCTGTAAACACAATAGTATCTTTTAGAATTACTGCTCCTAAATTCTTAATCGTTCATTAGTGCCTAATACACCAAGAAGATGCCATAATTCTGTTATTACGTCTTTGCCTCATAGTACCGCATATCCACACATCTGAAGCAGACGATTTATAAAAACATTGTGGCAAAAGAAGCCATCGCTTGTAATTAGTAATGCCCTCTTTTGCCACAATGTTTTCCATACTGTCAGAGAGAAATAACGCAATTTTCTTGAATAATCTGATGTTTTGTATATTAGCTTTGAATTTGGAAGAGTCCAAAATATGCTTATGAGGCAAATGGTTAAAGATAAGACGTTTACCCTGATTAAACTAAGCAAGCTACACTTTCATTCATATAAGGCCTCGGGATAAATTAATTTAACTCTCAATAAATAGAAGTGAATTTTTAAATAATGTCAAAATTACGGCCAGTTGAAAATAAAAGTGAAAACGGGCTCTTTGCTTTTTTCACATTCAATAAAGTCGTTTTCACAATCAGACAGACGGACTGTCCTTCTCTGTTGAAGCAATTTAAAATGAAAGCATGTCCCAGTATAACATTGATAATATTTCTAATACAAGCAAAAGAATGACAAAAACATAGTGTGAGATAGTTTTAAGGTATGTTGTAAGACTGAACCCAAGTTGAAACAAGTTAAAAAAAGGGTTCTCACTTGGTTCCCTTGAACTTTAATTTTTTAGAGACCCATCTTCATCATTGCAAAACTATCTGACACTTGTTGAATGTCTGAAGGTGTCAAGTTACTCACAGTCCAGTTAAAGGGGCACAGATACAAAACAACACACAATAACCCCTATTTGCATAACATGGATCATCTATTATTGACCATATTCAAAACAGGTGCCTCATCCTTGGGTTCATTAGATTTCTTTAGGTTCATTTGAAGTAATTTATTCTCCTGAAACATGGTTTTCTGCCTCATGATCGAACTATTGCTTTGACAATAAGTTGGTTATTGTCTGTTGTATTCATAGTCATTTAATTACAATGGAGGATTTGATTGACAATCGATCATGATCAAATATTTGCATCTTTTCTCAAGTATCTTTCGGTGCTTGCATTTAAGAAGACGTCCGAGGCTGAATTTTATCAAAGTTTATTTCAAAAAAATTGAAACCAGCGAAATCACACATTGCCTTTTTTATTGCTGTGTCATCTTTATGATTATCAGCGTTACAATTTAAATTGTATCCAAAATTTTTACCAGCTGCCTCGCTGTAAATATGTTTACAGATAGTTTTGACGATTTCTAGCGAATTAACCCATGATCATTTACCTAACTTGTATTTATAATTTCACCAAATTCATTTTGCTGACATATATATTTCATTTTGCATAACTTAGAGTATATATTTTCATATCTTTCAGAGGGTTTATCGCCGTTTCTCAACAATTTTTCAGTTATATACGGCAGCCGGTTCATCTGACCAGTTTTCCCGGACTGTACACTAACCAGTACTTACTTACCCTTCTACAAGGGTATCTTCGTTTATTTACAGATGCTTCTTGAAAGATAGCACCAACATATAAATCACTGCCACTACCCTCTCTATCAATATTATCAGCCTCAATATGAATAACAACAACATAATCATTAGTACTATTGTCATTATCTTCACCAACATCATTATCAAAATCATTTTTGTTAGTAACATCATTGTCAACGTTGTCAACACTATCTACCATAACAAGAACAAAAAAAAAAACATTAAAATCATCCTCAGTTTCACTGACTATGTTGAAGTATCACAGCTGTAAATAAGATGACAGAATTGGGCAGAAACAAAAATAATTTAAATCATTTGTGACATATTTATGACTTTTATGGGTTTAGAAATGTGGTCCAGCAGATTTGTAGCATTTGGGGGCAATTTTTTTCGGGGGTCATAAATCTGGTAAATTCTCTCAGGGCTCTATCGAGTTTGTCATATAATGACATTGTTTCCCTCCTCCATGAAATGTTTGGTATTTTCTGACTTGTGTTATAGATAAGGGGCCAATATTAAGTACCCCGCCTCTTTACAAATTCATCTGAATACCTAGTGAGATCACAAGACTGATTGTAATATTTTATCAAAATGAAGCACAGATTTTCAATGATGACTTTATATGAATAACAATATATTGACACAGAAATGCAACGGCCCCTATTTTATCCCCGTAAAATCATCAAGATCGCTTTACTGATTTTGAATATTTTCTTAATCAATAAGGGCCACCTTATTTGTTTAATTATTATCAATATATAAATATCTATTTATTGATATGGGAAATTGATATGGGAAAGCAATGGCCTCTTTATTTATCCCTGTAAAATCATTAAAACCTTATCACGATAAGTGTCATAGATCCCCTCCCAGCCCCTAATGATACATGTGTAAAATGATTCCTTTAATTGTTCTAAATTTGACTTAGATCAGTGATAAGATTGATATCAGATCAGGTCTTCATCTTTCTCACACCAGGGTATAAAGTATGGTAGTTTTATCTACCAAATATTTTGCCAGGACACATGTAAGATGTTTTATCCAATTTTGGAAATAAATACATGTACACATATTCTCATTATTTGTATGAATAGACCCATGTGATATCCACGTGACAGATAGTTATCTCGTCCAAACAACAACTTGAAGAAAAACACAGGTCTGGTTAAATAAGCTTATGATAATTATATGTTTCATATCTATATGTTATTTACATGTTTCGTATTTATATTTTACCTAGCATTAATTTATATCAAGAAGTTACAAAGATTGTCTTAAAGAATCCATAATCCCGTACTTCAGTTCGAATGTAGACACTACAACGCTCTGGTAACTGAGGACTAAGTATAATGTGTGTAGCTATACAAGGGAAAAATGTACTGATCATAGATTACATCAGAGAGAGGGAAAGAGGTGGAGAAGAGAGGGGTAGCCGGACAGTGGGGGAGAACAGAGGGGGGCGAACAGAGGGAAAGAAGAGAGGAGAGAGCCGGACAGAGGGGGAGAAAAGCAAGGGGCGGACAGATGGAGAGAAGAAAAGAGGGGGAGCCTGACAGAGAGAGAGAAGAAAAGTGATGGGGGAGAAAAGAGGGGGAAGCAGGACAGAGGGAGGGAAGAAAGCGAGGGGAGCCGGATAGAGGGAGACAAGAAAAGCGAGGGGGAGCCTGACAGAGAGAGAGAGAGGAGAAAAGCGAAGGGAAGAAAAGAGGGAGTCGGACAGAGGGGGAGAAGAAAAGAGGAGAGAGAGAAATAACGGTTGTTGATGTCAGTGGCTAAGTCATGATGTACAACTGATATATATATATATATACATAATGTTGACCCGCTTTTAGTGTCGGGTTTTCTTTACCCTCAGTGTCTCTGTATGAGTGTCCACTTGTCCACATTTGTGTATTCAATGTAACTTATTGTAATTAATATTATATGTTAACTGTCAATCAAGAATTGACGGGAATAATTTATCTCCTGTCAATTATTAAAGTTTTTTGTCACCATGTTTTTGTTATAACACTCCCTAAGGATACGAATATTGTCTAAAATGTGTACTAAATGATAACGATCATTTGTACTATACGTAATAAATAGAACATAACACAGGAATCATGAAAATAAGTAAAACAGCAAAAATATTGTTATAAATTTATAATTAATCTTTATGCTAAATTGAAAAGTAATTCGAGTACTTATATTCAAAAGTTATGTTCATCTCGACGGGAAAAGATTGTTTCTTTGGATTATTCTACACTCCACTTCCGGGAAAGACTTTGACTTGTGTATATTGTAGAGTAATGGTAGTGATCTCTGGAAAGTTCCAATCGAAGCTTTTCTTCGATTTTCAACGAATCTACCGCTTCTAATCTCTCACTCTGATCCCCCCTCTCTCTACACGGACCTCTTCATAGCTTACAAAAACTCATGCCTTCATATATTAATCATATAAATCATATAAGATACTGTGGCAACGTTCTGAAAGCACCGGGCGACCAATGTATCCTAATGTTCTTGCAAATCTCTAAATTGGTATCAAAATACTATCCCCAAATGCGCTATTTAAAAGAACTGAAATAGATTCAGCGACGTAAACAGCCCTAAATGGGATAACAAGATAAATCTTGTATCAAGAGAGATAGAGATTCAGTTCAGCTATCAACTTTTGTACAGACAGCAATTATGTTATAAAACAAAGCCTCGTGAATTAATACTCTAAGTATCAAACAAAGATAACGTTAACAGAAGCATTGCTTTGTCTGAAGTACTTGAAACAGGAGGCATTACTTTATAATCATTTGTATTATTATTCAACATGACGAGATAATCACCATGCTGGACTGGAGTGTCCAACAAATCCTGCGTGATTTTCGATACCGTTTTGTTTCTAAGTCCGATAATTCGGTGTTAATTATTTGCTCTGGTTGCTACTTTAGATAGTCACTATATGCGTTTATGACAATAAATTCTGATAATGAGATTCTTGGTTCTGGTATCTGATGCTGATATCTTAATTACACCAAACGAAGTTTTCGGGGTTATATTGGAATCACACTGGTGGTTGGTTGGTCGGTCGCGCGGTCTGTCCCCGCTTTTCGGGGGGGGGTATTTAATTACAAATCAGTGATATGTCTAATTTCTGGTAGTTTATGGCGCAAAGTAGCCCACACGTTCATACTGATCCATCCTATTGATGAGTTTTTCAGATCCAATTAAGATCAATCCATAAGTCGACCACCTGGTGAAAATATTGATTTTGTCACAATATAGTCCGATGAATCAGTTGATACTGATAGTTTTGCGGCTAAGTATAATATTGTGACACCCGGTCATGGAACAATGGAACTGGTAATTGATGCAACAAAACTTTCAAAACAGAAATCATCCGAAAAAGAACTAGAGCTATCCTGGAATAAAATTGTTGAACAATTAAACTGTGACAACAGACCGACGTAACCTCGAAGAGGTTTCTAACTCGTTCTCCGGTACTTTCTCGCGCTCAAACCTTTTAACATTACATCAAAAATACTTTGCAACGAAACTTATAAAAATTCTCATTTCTGTGATACCCTATACCAAACACTTAACCGCTAAGAATTAATGCACAAGTTTAGCGTAAATTTGTTGAGCTTATAAATTCTATGGAATATTGGGAAGAGGGGACTTCAAGACTAACGATTTCGAAAAAAAAAGTCACTAATTGACCATAATTATGATTTAATCCGGACTCCATGTACCAATGATATTATTTGTGCAGTTATCTGACACAAAATGCGTGTGTGAAAACCAGACCCTGCTATTATTTTTTTATTCTATTTCAAACCTTAGCTGAATTATAGAGAACTCGTAACACAGCACAATCATCGTCATTAGTAGATTTCTAATTTCCCACACTGACGACTTTATCCAGTTACGGACACTACATCATACTTCACAATTGTTGTCCAGCGATATAAAAGAACACTATTTAGTAACAATTCGGACACAATACAAGTAGACAGAAAACATCGATGAAATAAATTGAATTTTAATGTCTTTAATAGTTGAGCGCTTTTCATGTAATTCTAAACAACACCCAAGATTTACTAAATTTCTTAAATTAGTTTAAAAGTGACAGTGTAATGATATAAGCGACTGGAGACGTATAATTTTGAGACATTAATTGAAGATATTGTTTGTTTTCAAACGTTACTGCGTGACAGTGATGTACTTAAAATAAATATCTGAGGTCAAAACAGATAAAGAAAACCTGCAATTTGGAGATACTGTTGATATCGTAAATGACTTTAAAAACGACAGTGGTTTTATTAAAATAAATGTTCTATTGTTAAAGACGTCTGAAAAAGGTTCGTGGTCAGATAACGGATGATTAATGTAAAATCTTCGTCGTACACCGAGTATTACTGATAAATCAAGTGTAAATATCATAGCAAAAAAGGGAGCTAGAAGGGGTCAGATTTTGAAAGGAAATTAATTGCAATTTGCAAACTACATTAGCCACATCAGATAACACAATGAAATAGAAAAAAAGCAATCGACTTCTGTTTAGTCTGAACATTTCTCCAGTTGTCATCATAAGCCATTGTACAGCTTAGAGATTGATAAAATCAAGACGAATGTAGACACAAAGATCAACAACTTCTGTACATCTCAACATTGTCAAATTCATCACCTGAAATGACCAAAGACACAATTCTATGTTTGGTGTATCTGTTCTATGTTTGGTGTATCTGGACTTGAAGTTTATATCAAGTTGAGCTTGATATAAACTCCACTCTTTTAAAACTGTTTACGGAGTGTATTCCGAAAAAAAAATACGTATACAATAGTACTGAGCAGAAAAATCGATGTGTGTAATTGAGTTGTTGACAATAGAAGCATCTTATATTTTCTTTGATTTGTGTCCGACAAGATCACTTGCTGGTCGTTCTTAATCAATTCCTAGCTATTTAGTCCGTCCCTATGTAACATCGAACAAAGTCCAGGGTTTGACGTTATTTTTTATGAGACTTATTGTCACTGGGGTTTAACGCCGTTTTTCAACAATTTTTCAGTTATATGCCACGACTGGTTCATCTAACCAGTTTTCCTGGACTGTATTCTAACCTGTACTAACTTACCCTTCCACATCGAGCTGGCAACTTCTCCACATATGGAGGAAATTAGACATTTTGTCGAATTTTCATAGAAGGGTATGACCTGCCGCGACCGGGATTCGAACCCGGATCTCCGGATTACAAGTCCAGCGCACTAACCACTGGGCACGGCCGCGGTGGTTTGACGTCATAGAACTTGAGATCGTTCTCAAATCTCATGTTTTGTCTGATAATGTTTCTATGGTAATTAAAACAATAAAAAACATTAACGATGCATTATTCTGACGGCTTGATCGACCTGAAATTTGTATTTTAACATTTTGATCGGCTGCATCTTTTCGACCAAAACTTTTTGAGAACGGAACTGACTTCAAAACTGTGGCGATCCTTAAAAAACGCGACATAATTTTTAACTGTGGATAAGTACATGTAGTTGGAATTTTTCAGTTAACATTGTACGCTTGTTCAGTAAACGGAAATCTGCATGGAGTTAAGAACGAACTTTTTCTTTTGTCAAAATTAATAAACAATGTTTTGATTCGGGGCATTTTTTAATGAGTCGGTCGCATTACTGCAAACCAACGTTTTTTAAGGATCGCCTGGTCTAAAGTTTTATAACTTCAAGGGCTGTATGGAATGGATTTAGTAACATAATTTATATAACAAAATCTGGGTCTATTCTAGTAATACTGTAAAATTATAACAAAAAGTATTTGCGTGTGGTAGTACTATCAAACTGTAATTAAGTTTCAACGGTTTCTTAATTTAAAAACGATCTTTTAGTGAATATATTATGATGTCAGGCCGAATAATTTTACGATGGAAAACATTGTCATGAGGTAAAAACCTAAAGACCTAACGTGCGTTGAATAAAAATTACGCGAAAAGTCATTTGTCAACTTTTAGAAGAGTTATGGAGAAACAGTTAATTATTAATCTGAATAGTGTCGCTATGGCAACTAACAGATTTTCTTAGATGATAATATGAAAAATTGTTAAAAAGGTGAAAATGTCGGTTATTTGAACGCAGGATTGCTTAATTTATTTCTGAACAAAAAAGTAAATTTTCACAAGCTGCCTTTTTAAAAACATTTTTCCATTCATCAACGCATTTAACGAAACGGGACAAAAAAAAGCTTGAAAAATTTAAAAAGGGGCCAATGCGGGCCATAAACAACAAAAGCAACAGGTAATGAGACTCATAAAATTTCGAGCAAATTTTGATAAAATGTAAATATTGTCAGCCTGGGGTTCAAGATATTATGTCACTTGTTGATTCGCCATATGTAGCTTTCTCGCATTTTCATTGGATAAGATTAAATCAGTCACGCGGACGCCACACGACATATTTTGCACCTTGTCGGCTCAACTTTGATAAAATTTTAACCTTAAACCACAGAAACACTTGAATTCGACAGGTGACACAATCATTGCTTTAGTAAATAGATTCAAAAGTAAGTCGATAATTTTAAAGATAGTTTTTCAACGAACCAAAATGCAATTGAATTGTTAAGTGGTGAAACCTCCGAGATCACGCTGAGATTTCAAGTGGATAAGCCTTTAAGCTAATCAAACACAACAATGTTATTTCTACTAATCAATCATGTTATAATTAGTATTTAAGTATCATTTTTGAATGAGAAAGATGTCAAATTGCAAACCAGTTTTTACTACTTTACTAACCCTTGTATTTACGCATTAACCGAGAGCTTGTCAAATCAACGTAAAATTAATGGCCTTGACAATTAAATACTCACTTATTTATTATGTTTTATGCATGAAGAACGAAATCTTTTATTCGCTTACCGTAGGAATAACTCAGGCATGTTGGGAGAATGACTGTGAGGTATTTTGATAACAATATCTCTTTAAGATCTTGCATAATTTACATTGCAACAAGTAAACACCTGTAATATAATGAGACAGCATCCAAATCACGTGACTTGTTTACATCATTTGCATATCTGTACATTTGCTCTGTACTATATACTAACAACATTTTAAAAATTGCGATGATACAAACGTGCTTGCACTTAAATTGCGAGAAGGAATTTGCTATGAAAACTGGTACCTGATCCATTGATACCAAGCACCAAATTTCAGACCCTGAAAGAAGACAACGGGAACCAATCTAAAGCTTCAGATATAAAAAAATATTTGTGCGCGAAAAAAAATTCATTTTTTTTATAATCAAAGTTCAGCAATCGTAAAAGAATCCCATAGTTCTACTATGCATCCACGAAAGGAAGAGTCAGAGGGTCGGCATTATCTTTGTAAATACAGTGATATCATTTATTTTCGTTGGGCTCAATTTTCGTGGTTTTAACTAAAATGTCTATTCCACTGGGACGTAAATAGGTGTATTTTGATTTTTTTTTTTGTAAAAAAAACCATCATAGTTTTCCCAAATTTCCGCTAACATCTCCAAAACCAAAGGGTCCGTAGGTCAGCATTTTATTTTCAAATACAAGTTCATGTTTTTAAGATCGGGGTTGTAGTCCATACGAAAATGTCGGGCAAGAAAAATCTGACAGAGATTGAAAGAAAGTCTAGAATAGGCAGAAAAAATAAAGTGGGTCGGGTTTGTCGAAACCAGGATTTTTTTACGCCTTATCAGAAAAGCACATTCTAACAGACGGAGTAGTATTTTAGTAATTGTCAAAAAATAAATTAACAAATTCAGGTATCTCAAATTGTTCAAAACGTACTCATATAAATGCAAATATTGCTGCATTCATAAATACGAATGAATGCATCGGTGTGAACTGTAAAATTGAGAAGTTCATGTCTGTTTAATGATTTTTTTGTATATTGTGAAGTTCATTCATGACTACCAGATTTTTATAATTTTGAAGTATGAATTTGAAAGGACGTCCAGTCTTTTGTGTTTAAACTTACAATTAACCCAAATAAGATATGAATTGAAATTATCCCGAAACAGAGCAACTTCTCTAAAGCAACACTCTTTAAGTGAAGTAAAATCATGTTGCTGTTGAGAGATTGTTGCACTAGAGAGGTTAAATTAATAGTTAAATCATACAGTGGGAAAAAATCATGCTGTTGTTGAAGCGAGGTTGTTGCACAAGAGAGGGGCCACTCTGGAGAGGTTGCCCTGTACAAAACTATAGTGATAGGATAATCACTAGTTTTGCACTTTCGAGCAATGTCATTTTAGTCATAAGGTTCACGAAGTTGTAGTTTTATTTTTAGCGGGTATTATGGCGCATAGCAGCGTAATAACCAGGAGGTACTAGCCATCTGGTCGAGAAATTGGCACCATTGGTTGAATTTACGAATTAAAACGCTACATGATCGCATGGATTTTGTGTCAGCGCTGTCAATTACATAGAAACATATGTTGAATAATGTACCATTGAATAACGACAGGATTATTGGGAGCCTCTGCCAACCGAGCCGTAAAAACGAATCCTAAAATATATCAGAGAAGAAATCATTCAAAATTATTCAAATACCAGCATTCAAAACGCGGCTTTCTACAGATATAAAAAATCCATGTGTTCAGAAATTCTGGCTTTCAAAAAGAAATATACCATGATTATACACAACCTGTAAAAGGTATAAAATTTAGATACGTCAGCTATCGTATACTGATTATATTATAGTCCTGTTTATTTCACTGACTGCATGTACAACGAACTTAATAGCGAAATGAATAAAATTGAGCAATCAAAATCATCGTAACATCGAAACAATAAAATTGATCAATCAAAATAATCGAAACAATAAATTTGAGCAATCAAAATCATCGTAACATCGAAACAATAAAATTGATCAATCAAAATAATCGAAACATAGAAACAATCCAATTGATTAATCAAAATCATCGAAACATAGAAACAATAAAATTGATCAATCAAAATAATCGAAACAATAAAACTGAGCAATCAAAATCATCGAAACATCGTAAAACAAAAAGAGAAGTTCAGGGCAATCAAACTATTCGATATTTGTCATGTATGTGTTATTCCTGAACTGCACTTGTTTCCAAATCATGTAAAACAAGGAACTACTCGATTAAAATCTTTAATGTAAACAGAACATTATTGCTCGGTTGTTGTAACATAGCCTTTCAAGTGGAAATATCCTCTGTTAAACAAACATTTTTACGTCGGACAGATGCATATGGATTGTTAATTGAGCGATTATTTATGGTACTTAAATTCTACTGCATCAGAATTGTGGACTCGGACACAACATTGAGTTAGAATTCTGTGATAGAATTCTCCATTAAAATACAATAGGTATTGTCAAACTAGCTATTGATAATATCAGCGATTTAACAGATGTTCTGTACTTGTCACTATTTGACTTTTGCAGTTGAGTATAAACCGTAAAATGTTGGCACTGATTGGCGACCTAATTCCATTGAGCCGTTTTGGGTGTTTTAGAATGTCATATTTGGTTGTAACTATCGGAATATGTTCTATGATTGCAGACATTCGTTTAATGTGTCAAATTGGTTGAATCAAACATACATGCGTGTTCAATGAATGGGTATTACCATGATGAGTTTATTAAGTTTTTAGGAATGAAAAAAATTCTCACACACGACAACCATTTCAGTAAAATAGTCTTCTTTGTTGTTTAGACTTCTCTTTGTACTGTGTGAAAACTTTTATCTTAATTATAGTGTTTATATCAGATATATCAATTCATTAAACGAATAATAGTGATGTAAATGTTTTAAGTGTTTAGGATACAATATCATATTTCTTATACATTTGTATCTTTGATCTTTGGTACAAATCTCTCGGTTCATTCAAGCATACACCGATGAACATATGTATGCTGTCACTTAACATCATAAGATAAACTAACCAAATCTGAGATAACCGACCGTCAACCATAGTTTAAGTTATATTTTTTTGAGTATAGAAAAGTAGACAAAGTAAGAACAGCTGTCCTATTGTATCTATAATTTAATTCAAATTTTAAAACCTAGAATTACAGTGCACATTTTTTGATACCTACGTAACCAGCTGTCGCAGATTTTTTCTCTGGGAATTCAAATTTTCAAATTTGAAATTGGTTTCTTATATTTTTTGTGTTTATATTACAATTGATAGTACTTAGACCCTAAGCAGACAGGTGTTACGTACCTATATATACCTGCAGGGAGAATTTTTATGGTAATATAAGACAGATCTAGGATGATTTTAAACCCTATTGTCACCATTTTGTTTGACAGAAGCAAACACAACTCGAAGTAATGTTACCTAGCAACAGTATTTAAGTTCAGCAATTTTCTTCAAATAAAAATTGAATGGAATGTCGAATTTTTCATAAATATTGCACATTAACGAGGTTATTATCTATTTGATTAAACATTTGCACTGTTCCATATTGGTATTTCATGAATGAAGCACATACCATCACAGAGTTACTGAGTGGGAAAATAACGAAACAGCGTTGTCCACGATTAAATTTAGTGAATAGAGCCAGGAAATGGTGATTATGATCCTTTGACCAGACAATATCGTGGTCAATAGTCACTCCTTCTTTTTATGAATTATAAATTTGGTCACTGAGGAATAAAAACACAATGGTGAGATGTTTAATGAATATTTCGATACTGTAAAATCTCTAGAATGTGTCTTTAATGATAAAACATAAAAATTTTATTCCAACCTCGAACTTTGATATTAGAAAAGAAACTGATGTGAGAATTATCTCAAGGTCATAGAATTTTACTGTCAATGAACATGTTCTGAAAATTAGAACACTCCGACGCACAAGTGACGTATCGGTGTCTCGGACCAAAGGGAGGTTCGAAAAAAAACGTTTCATCGATTAAAATTTTTATAAATGCCGATTTGAAAACTCCTATCGCTAATTGTACTATAAAGTGTATTACAAAAGTTATGCACTATGAATTGTGTCTAGCGGTCCTATTTTACATCCAAGGCTATTTGTTTCCCAACTCTAGTTCACAAATATTGTGACAAAGGTTGACAGTTACTAGCAGAAAGTAGGGGAACAGGTTCATGCTTATTGACAAACACAATTAATTTATGAGATATTTCAAAAACATGCTAATGATTAGCATGTTTCATAGTTAGGAGATAATGGTGATGATAGTGATAATGCAAGTTTTTTTTTCAAAATAAACTAGGATGTATCGTAAAATACACTCATGATATTGATATAGGTAGAGGCCTCCGAGGTCGAGTGCTTATGCTGTCTAGCTTGTAATCACTAGCCCCTCACCGCTGCGGATCGAATATCACCCGGGACCAAATTTCACATTTTAGGATGTTGTGCAGCTAGCTTACAGAAAGTCAGTGGTTCTACCCAGGTGTAAGCCTGGGGTCTTCATCCATTGTTAAAGCTGGACTGTCTCCAAATGACCTTGGCTGTTGGTGCGACGTAAAAGTCCAGTGAAAAAATGATATTAAAGGCATTAAGTATGATGCAAAAAATGGCACCCAATTGTTTTAAATTGCAATCAGCTACACGAACCTCTTAATTCTACAAACCAATACCCACGAACAATCAAGCATGTTTCTCTTGGGCAGTTGTTGAAGGATGGAGTTATATGTATATGTGCGTATAATTGATACCACGCAGATTTCTAGTCCTTTTTATGTTACGACTCACCACATTTTCAATGAAGAAACATTTTCAGAATTATGGGGACTTCTGTCCTCAATGTAATTAATGGTCGGAGACCATGACTACTAATTTTAGCCTTTTAGTGCATAGCCATTAAATTGATAAAATTAAATTGTTTAATGCGCAATTGTTTACAATTTTGTGTAGACAACAATGTCACCAATAAGGAAATACCTTTGTTTGTATTTGATAATCTTATAACTGACACTGATGTACTGATAGTTGCTGTGTTGATATCACGGCATCATGGATGTCTTGATTTGGGTCTAGTTTCTAGCGTACGTCTGATTCTACTCAAATGGCACCCAATATTTGCATAAAATTGAGACGGAGACGCATGTTGAGTTCAAAGACACGTTCGCTGATTGAAAGATACAGCGCAACCCGTCCAAAGCAACACCCTTTGGGAGAAGTAAAATTAATGTGTTTGTTGGGAAGTTGTTGCTCTAGAGATGTTAAATTAATAGTTAAGTCGTGCAGAAGAAAAAAAACAAGCTGTTTTTGAAGGGAGGTTGTTGCTTAAGAGAGGGCCGCTCTGGAGGGATTGCACTGTACATGAATACAGTTCATAGTCTGATAAAACTTTGTAGTACCCAAAATGCCAATACATATATATTGTCATTTAGTTTACGATGCAAGCTTTCGCTGCCCTACAGAAACGCCACAATATTTGCAAGCACTAAAACAATTCGTCTCCGAGAATATAATTTTATGGTCTTTAGATCTGTCGACTAAAAATAGCAACACATCAAATGTCGTGTCTTCTTGTATCTTTATTGGTCATTCTCCGAATACTTTACAACTTTTTCATGGTCCTGATGCATTAGCTCGATTAAGCTATTTTGTATAAAATTGTTTGGATATGAAACAAGAATGTACTAAAGTATGGACCAAGTAGTTGTATGTATGTCATACATTTTATTTATTATCCTGTTTACGTACCAAAAAATGGCAATAAAAACACAAACAAACATCACACGTGGAAAACATTTAACTATTAACATGTGCGCATTTTTTTTTATATCAGGTCGGTATTTTGTCTATGCAAGCTCCAATTACAAAATGTAATATCTTGGTTTTATTGCATATTAAGCCCTTCTACCGATGATTATTGACTTATTGGATAAATATTGTAACAATATGGATCAGAATGCCTACAACAGGCGTAAATGGCAACATCTTTAATTATATGTCAGTACTTTGCATCATAAACTAAGAGACTATTTCACATGTAAGGTGATAAACACGTCCAGCCTCCCTACTTCAGATAATTGGAAACACAACTGGACGCCAATCACTTTTCTGTCTCTTTTACTGAAAACCTCATCCGTGCACCTGCACTTCACTACCTGACCAAATTGTACTTCACGTTGAAGAGTGACATCTAGCGTAATAATTGAGCAATTAACGCTAAACTTGCCTCAGATTACGCTTTGTCGCCAAACAATGATAGTAAAATGTCCTGTTTACAATCTGTTCCCCTGTCGAGATAATCACCCGTCATCAACAACATAAACACCATGGCGTGTCGTCCGTTCGTTGAAGTTCATCTTCACAGATCTATCCCATGTCTCGCAAAACATCAGGGGCACGTTTCATACGTTAGCCAAGATAACAGTTTTTAAACTTAAAAAAAATCTTGCTAGTGATATGCATGTCAGACATTTACCTTAAATTGCAAAACAAAAAAATCAATAAAATGAAAAAAAAATACAAACAAGAGGTAGCAAGAATTTTAAGTTTAAAATCCGCCGTCTTAGCCAAGATATATTTCTATAAAACAGGCCCCCAGACGACCACGAGAGGCCTTAAAATAGCAATGAAATTAATAGCTATTCGCTTGTTTTAAAAGTCTAGATTTTCAATGAATGTTAGTATTTATTCTCGCTTTTATCATATTCGCTCCTTAAGATCATGACCTTTGTTAGCAATGAGCGAATGTCCATGATACAAAATACACAGAAAGAGCAGAAGAAGCCATAGAGAATCATACTGTAGAGGACAAAGAGAAGAGAACATATGGTGGTTTCCAGAGATACATTGTACAATATCATAAATGATGGATCGTCTGTCAGAGAATAAACGACAGAAGTAAAACAGTATACGAATAATTACAAGTGTCCTGTTTCTACTGTCGATTTCTGACGTTGTCAAGGAATTTTTATACGACGATTTAATTTCATTAATTCGCTGTTAATTAAAAACACCATATGGGTAGTAAAAGACGTTGTTATTTGTACAAAAATTGAGATGGAGACACATGTAGAGTTCAACATGTAGAGTTCAAAGACACACTCGCTGATTGTGAGCTGCAGGAACATAGTTCATAGTATGGTAAAACTTCGCCATTTGTCTGGGTTTTTTTCTTGTCAAATGGATTTTTGAACTGAGATAGACTTGCAAATAATAGCACTGTAAAGAGACGAGGGTACCTAATCTGTAAAATGCATTGTACACAATATTGCAAATTTTGCAATCGGAATGACTCTTTTGTGAAAAAACAGTATCAAGATCTAAAGGCAGATATTTAGACATTGAAAATAATTGGTGTCGAGGAAATTAAATACATTTGAATACTAGTATTCCACAATTTCTTAAAGCATAAATATATCCATGCGATACTTTTTTGCACCCAAACAAAGATAAGAAGACATAAGCGACCAAAAACAAAATCGATGTTCGTGTTATGGGTTATGGAATCGCTATTCACAATAGATGGAGATTTTATCTTGTTTCACAACGAGTGTCACCTTACCATACTTTAACCTGAACCCTTTTCAATGTGCACGTAGTATCATAAATTGGGCTGATAATGAAGGATAGTTATAATTCTGCCACAAAAATCTGTAAAAAGTTTTCCACGCATAATGTTTAACTACAAATAAAACCCGTCTTAACTAGTTGACATGCTCCGGGTAATGAATGGGAGGCGGAGGGAAATTACAGGGCATCGTTATAGATTGTACGACTTTATTTGCTTAATATGTTAATAGTTGCATTTAAATTTGTAAATTGTGAGATTCAGAAATTGCAGCTTTGGGAACAAGTGTGGACTCAAAAGCCGCGGACCAGTCGTCGGCTTATTTCTACAACCCCGTAACTCAATTTTTGGCAATATTGAGATTTTGGTATCATTTTTTCGTCTTGGTGAGGTCTTTACAATGTTCATACTTACCTGCTTGTAGATCTATCATAAATAGGGTTAATGCCAATTCCACAAACCCGTTACTCGCTTAAAGATTACTGCAGTTCAAAACTTCAACATTTTCTAAAAATAGGGAAAAATGTCATACAGGTTTGTAGAAATAACCCGACGCAGTGTAAGAGCGAATTTCTTTTTGAAATTTGATAGAATGTAATTGAATTCGACGCATACAGGTATATGTTGTTACCTGCGATGTTTTCAATACGTGAATCCTGTAAAGCTTCGTGTGACATTATGATGAAACTTATCAAATTCATTAATGATTCAATGTAACAAACATGTTATATTTTGTTATGTCTTTACTGTTCGTTGAATGGATACGTATTAAGCTACATGCTCGTATTTAAAAATATATATTTAGCTGCAAAGGTAATGAAAGTTGATCTAACATTGCAGTGGTAGATATCATTTCGGAAGAAGGGTATCTTCTATTCTAATGTTCAAAAGTAATTCTTATGTTCAAAAGTTACGAAAGTAAAATTAATGTATGTGGTTGGAGTCCACTGTAGTCCTTGATAAAGAGTCATGATTCGTTTGTTTATACAAGCAATGATGACTGATGCTAACCATTGTAGACAAATGTCGTGAACTTAGACCGCCCAGAATTCAGAATCAAAACCTACCAATTAAAGTTCATGTAGAGATTTCGCAGCTGACTGGTTATTCGCAAGAAAATGAAATTTCCGAATTCTTGGATAAATTTGTTAGGGGGAGGCTTCACACAATAAAACGTGTCCGAACACTATCAGTTTTCAATTTTGTCCCCATTAGTGATGCAACCTGTCCACTTCAACATGATCGAGTTTCAATTATGACATAAAGAGACCACTTAATGAATCTATGAAATGCATTGTGGGACCGGATGTATGGGTGTCAATGACATTAAGAAGGCCTTAATGACCACCAGAGTTCGTTCATCAAGTCCCAGTAGGACTGTGTGAATAGCAATTTAGGAATGCAAACAGGTGGAAATCGCTACTAGGGTCTTTAAGCATAATGCACCGTGCAAAAGTGGAGGAACGAAAGAATCGCGCTTCTTTTATTCATGGATCAGGCGGCTTTTCTGTGATATAGACTTGGTTTTCGGATGATTATGTTAAAATTTAAAACAGATCGGCTCAAAAAAGGCTTAGACATTTCTTCAGCGTGGTCTTTATTGTGTATGACATCAGTTTCTAGAATGCCTTAGTACAATTCTAAGGTTAGCATTGATGTTATATATTTTAAGTATGACATCCTTAAAACAACATGTATGTGTTAAATATATTAGATACCATAGGATTATTATGCACCTGTGGTGCTGTATTATTTCATACTAAGTTATTTAATGTCGTCATTACGTCACATTTGTCTTTCATACTACACAAACAAGATGATTCGTACATAAGACCATTTAATAAAATGCAATTTACCCAAATCATGACTTTTCGTCCACTTATTATGCATCTAAGTGCTTCACTTAGTTCCTTAATAGAGTCTCTTTTGTTCTACAGAATGTGTAAGTTGTGTCAACATCGATTGCCTGTTCTTCTGTAATTCATATTTCTTATTTACTACATGTGCTGTGACCACCAAGGTGCTTTACCAAACCGGAAAGATCACTGTCACATGCATGTACACCGCCGCAGCTTCACTGAGGCACACCGAGGCACATGTCTCGGTTAAAATTTGGGCAGGCAATTGGGAAAAAAATGGCAGGTTTTAGTAAAACATCCGGAGGAGCATACCCCCTGGACCATCCAAGATTGCCTCAGTTCAAATATGGGTCCGGCTACGGCACTGGTGTACGTTAACCAATAATTTGATGCCAAACCCTAGTCATGTCGTCTTTCAAAGAGATTTTTACCAGTTTTTTACCAGGCTTTGACACTTCATATTGAGCCTTTGCTTTTGCTTCAATTTGATTACGATAATGAAACATACGAGCTCTGTGCTCCATTCATACTGAGAACTCTTACAAAAAATATGTCAAAATTAGTTCTTTTTGTAATGTCTTGACGCTCTGGGATATTTGATTTACAAGCAAGGGTAAAACTGCATGCAATTACAACAGCTAATTGAGATCCTTTGTATTTTATATCATCTTGGCATGATACAAACGCCTTCTTTTGGAGGACGGCATTATGGTATCAAAATGTTATTAATGAGACTACATTACAAGTGTTATTTCACGTCTGTTTACGAAAATAGTGAATCGAATTCGGAATAGGGTTAAAACATGTCAATTATAACAATAAAAAGTGTTGATTATGCAAAGTCATTGGCATTTCGTCGCCTAGCAACAAAGGTCTCGTATTAATTTCACGACAGTTTTCGGAGAAGCCTGGTTTCACATTATGAATATCTCCATCGAAGCAGAAGATAATTTAACTGGATATAATACAAACACTACTATTGAACTGTCATAAGAATGCGGATGTCTAATCGTTTTCAATGGTTAAACAATGCGATCTCCTGGCCAAATGCTTAATGCATTCTCAATTACGGCTTTTCTTGCATGCAAAAAAAAAATAAATTAGTTTGCATAACAGCAAACTGTACAAAAAGTCATAAGCCAGGTGGTTCGCTGTTTGATACATTACTGGTCTTTTTTTTATAAAATATGAACACCCTTTATTCTGAAGTAATACCGTTAAATGCAACGGTACTGAAAAAGTTCAACTTTATTCTGTTGTTCTATATAAATGGCATTAAATTATGTATTGTTAATGTCTACACGAATATATATACAAATGTAGTTGTATAGTAAGTAAGTGCTAATTCATCGGACTTTATTTCATTTCTGAAGTCCAAAATAAGATTTTAAAATCCCTAACACCAAAGTAGGCCTACAGATCGTTTGTTTTGATGAACTTCACTAAAACTTTTCGGTATCATTTATCTACAGACTGCTTATTTTTCTGTCCAACGAATTGTGCTAATACTTTTATTTACGAATGCCTTACCGACATCTGTAGAATTTGCTATTCAACATGACGCGTGTATATTGATTAAAACGAAAGGTGAGTCGGAGATAAAATACCTCTCCTCTTATTCATAAAATACTGATTGATACTGTCCCTTTCATTTATACTGTCCCTGTACTGCCCCTAAAATTACATCACGATGGTAATAGTTAGTTAGTTTAAAAATACTATTTCCTACCATGATATTTTATGGCCCTTATTCAACATAGTACTTGCACCTTTTATATAAATTTGGGAGAGGAGATAGCGTGTGCGTATGATTGTAAAGTTATGAAGCCATAGATCTACTGCAGAGTAGACAGATGGTGCTGTAATACATCGCGAAGTAAGGTAGATCGTGTTACAATTTAGTAGCAACTAATTATACCTCCGTCGTGTGCTTAACGATATGATTTCATCAAATGTTGCTTATGAATGGTGATATTTGTAATACGAAATAGCGATACTACGTATTTAAGTATCCCGACTATTGAATAGATCATATCAATTGCTGTTATTTTGTAATCAATTTGCTGATACAAAGCATCACATTTCAATGGCGTTTGGTGTCTTAGATATGATTAAGATGTTGAATCAACTCACAATATAAAACTTGAGTCTAATAAAGGACTATTCTACTACCTGTAGCGAACTTGAACCCAGCAAAGCAGTTATATGCTGTTATTTGTAGCACACTTGAACCCAGCACAACGCAGCCATGTGTTGTACTTTGTTGCAGACTTGAAGTCATTTGAAGCACAGTTATATGGTGCGTTCTACTGCAGCATTTGGATTAAATCAAGTGCTATTTTCTCCCAATTGCTCTCTGGTGCTTATTTGTGCTTTTTCACTGTCGACGTACCTGCTAAAGGAGTTTAACAAAAATCAAGAGTTGTGTACATGATACATTGGCAAAGGTTAATCTAGATCATTAAATGGTCAGAATTAGGCTGAAATAATCTTATATGGTCACATTTTCTCACCTACTCCACTGTAAAAAAAACTTCAAGCACTTAATATACACTTGTAGTTCAATCATGCATTGTCCACGAAGGACATGGGCGACAGTAAATCAAGTCGAAAACTGCTAACAACCCCTAGTGTGATCCTGTGAACTATAGAACCCTCGTGACCCCTGTAACTCATCCAGGGCCGTGGGTGTCTTTGATCTTCGTGTCTAAATAGCCCATTATGCCTTGTAGTATCACTGCATGGTAACATGGTGCAAATTGTAAATGTTCCTGTTGTAGAGGGATAACAAATGTACTTAGTGTACATTATCCGTCCTTGCGAACATTCTTGATGAATAATTTATGCGAGATTAAATATTTATTTGGTACAGTGTATATCTTTTTCTTTCTAGCATGTGACAACTGACCTGAGTATGTCTATGAGAGGTCACTTAGTACTTTAATCCAGACATCTACGAAATTGATTTTTGGGGCTTGTCTGTTCCCTTATTGCTTTGATTTTGTAACTCTTGGGGTCTTTTTTATAATTCATGGATTTCTGATATATCGACAGACGTTTACGGATACATGTATACGCGTTCAGCGTTCCCTCTTTGGAGTGACATACTATTGGATGGTGTTAACTTGACATCAAATTGGTTTTTGGGAGGTCAAGTCTTAGTATAAAAGTTAAAAGTCCAATGTATATAAAATGACAGAAAAAAAAGTTTTTTTCAGGATTATCTTGATGCTTTATTGATGGGAGCCACGTTAGGGTCTTCTTGTGGACAGACTTGTCTGTTAACAATGGTATAACAAGAAAAATGTATTGGTACAATGTCCTCATAACAAACATGGAGCCTGTTTCATAGAATGAACTAATGTCATGTTTGCAAACGTAATCAGTCAACTATTACTTTAATATCATTATCATCGTATTTATTACCAATTATTTAATCATTTCAGTGCGGATATCCATTTCTAAAGATTTCAGCGTCCCGCTTCCTGTAAACCTTGACTAACACCCAGTAACCCGTTTTTAGATCACAACTGTATGAAAGTGTTGCTTTAAAAAAAAACTCACAAAAATATTTTTGATATTGATTTTTCATCTCAAAGAAACCTGTAACACTAATGATTGTCACAACAGAAACAGCTGCTTCATCGTGTAATGTTTATAATATGGACTTCTCATCAAAAACATGTATAGTACGTCACCTTATAGCGATTAGTTGGTAAATCATTGAACTTTTAACACTGAAAGGATATGTTTTCTATGATTACTGGTGTGCCGAATGAATTGACAATGTATTCACGTATTAAATGCATCTGTAGTTCAGCGATTCCGTTATGTTAAATGAGGCTGTGATTTGTATAATGATATTACACTCATTTTTTGATAGGTTTTATTCGTTGTAACCAGAAAATTTGATTTTACTGGCCATAACTCTGCTGTTGCTTGCTGCTTGTGTTAGTTTTCAACATCATCACAGTATATGCTACGAATTTCCGTGAACAGGATATACAGTAAAACCTCGATATTGAAACTACCCTCGGGACCCGGTCGTAATAATAAGCTGAATTATAAGGGAGTTGTTGAAAGCCGGTCGGAAAATAAGAGTTCGTTTTAACGAGGTGGCCGTTATATTGAGGTGGTCGCAATAAGAGTTTTCACTGTACATATAGATATATATATATACATGTATATTATTGTTGTATTTAATTATTATATAATTTATCATTAAAGATAATATCGCTGCTGATGGTGTACGATTTATTTCCAATCACGGGAACAGAACTTTTTATCCATGAATGCACGATATTTTTACATGTACAAGCATTTTATTTGTCTTACTCGAAATATTCAATTTAAATTTCGTTGAAACTACACGGCGTAATTGATCGACAAAAAATCTCAAAGAAAACATACAAAATCAGACAGGTAAAATGATAATTTTGAAGCAGATCAGAGAAAAATTACAGCTTTGGTTTGTAACTTAAATGTAACTGAAATGTATTGCTATATCAGAGCGCGAGGGAAGGGAAGTAACTGCAATTGATATTTGTAATCCATCCAATGTAATACAGAGTGATCTCCCTTTGACGTCAGATTTTCATTACGCAGCTTGATTCATCCTGGATTTTAGCGTACAAAAAAATGTTTCTCAATGAAAGATGACGCTCCAAACTGTTTTAAGTGGTGATGGTATTAAATTGAATTATATTCACGAGCAACGGATGTTGAAAATCGCGAAGTGGCAAAGAAACGTATACATACATTCATTCGACACACTCCGATCATTGAACGCTCGATTCAAATATTGAATTCAGTAGTTCCCCGCTATACATGCATTATCTTTTACGTTTGACACGTTTATTCCTTCGATTACAATAAATTGTCTATTGCTGTCATATAATATTGCCATAATAAAGTTAAAACTCCATGAACCTAACAACCGTATTATGGCAGCAAGAGACAATAGCTAATACAGGCCGTAATGTTAATAAACGGACGGACAATCACGTCAAACGTAAAAGACAATGCATGTATACTTAGACCAGTTAACACATATAATGGTCTCAGATGTATACATACATATTATATCAATTTATTTATTCCCCTAATACAATGTATCTTGAACATGAATAAGAGAAAGGAACACAAAACATGTTCACATATTTATAGGTATAGCATATTGAAGGCAAATAAAATGATTTATTCAAGCAGAACGGTTTCCTACACAAAGCACTTTCATATTCCGTCGGAATTAGTCCTAGCGTACATCAGTCTTTAGAGAAGCAAGTCACGCGCCGAGAATCATTACTGATATCGTAAATGGAATGGCAGTACGTTGATTACTTAGCACCAACATACACTTATACGTCGGTCCTAGTTACTTATTAGTACTTGTACAACCATTACTATCCGGCCGGGCGCCTTTCACGCAGTATACAAGGGAAGAAATTCATATTTAATTACAAGCCCTTCCTGAGTCATGGTTTATCCTTCCCCGTGTATTGAAATTTGCCATAAAAGCCAAACCTTTAATAATCTTTGATACAAAATCAAAATAATCACCTTATTTTTGTTTAAACATTACCTCTGAAGTGTATTTCTTTAACATTAAGTTCATTCCGGCACATTTACCGAAATGAAGTTCATTTCGGTTCTCTAGCGCACCGAATTCATTGTGAAAACCCGTCCATGTCTCTGGACCGGAAGCATGTGCTCCCCACTCGTTCTTTTCTTCCGGTCGTGTACCGAAACGGTAAGTTTCATTAACCATCGTTACTATACCTATAATTTCTCCGAGATGGCGGACCACAAGGCATTAAACGTTAGGTCAAAACTGGTAACAGTCAATAAAATTGATAATCCAAAAAGAAATTTGTTCGTCAATCACTCCTTGTGTGAACATTTCACTTATTTTTATCATGTCCGAAAATCGTGGTTATCCGAAATATTTGCTTCTGATTCCAACATGTTATGGTTGGGCATGTGATATCCTTTGTTAATGTGTAAATACTTGTTGCAGGATCAATCATGGAGAACTGGGACGAAACTGCACCGGTACAGGCTGAATTGCCAGAAATTAAACTGTTTGGAAAATGGTCCACAGAGGAGGTTTTCATTAATGACATCAGTTTGACTGTGAGTGATGTAGTTTCATGTTATGTAGCATAATTCTCTTCTCTTTTACCAACATGACAACTTTTTTATATAAAATCAATAAACGAAAAATGAATTTAGTCATGATTAAAATAAATTTGTCT
Source organism: Lutraria rhynchaena (assembly GCA_008271625.1). Lineage (NCBI taxonomy): Eukaryota > Metazoa > Mollusca > Bivalvia > Venerida > Mactridae > Lutraria > Lutraria rhynchaena. The sequence goes on along the minus strand of VIBL01000001.1, from coordinate 7,599,245 downwards.
CAGGATGGCCATTATTGATATTAAACATGGCTGTGACAGGAGCTTGTGACCCATTCAGTCTTGGTAAAATTGTAAAAATAGTGCTGTTCGTCTGGACAAAAATTGCCTGTTGATAGAAACAAGTCCAACTGTTACCTTTTACTTGTTTTCACTCATAGTTGTATGTAAAATGAACATAGAATGCTTTAATTGAAATTTGGTTCTTGCCATTTGAACTTCTTAAGTGACATGTTGTACATATTGATTTCAGGATTACATTGCTGTTAAAGAGAAGTATGCTAAGTACTTACCTCATTCAAGTGGCCGATACCAAGTAAAAAGATTCCGTAAGGCACAATGCCCTATTGTTGAACGTCTTGTCAACTCGTTGATGATGCATGGTAGAAATAACGGCAAGAAATTGATGGCCGTCCGAATCCTCAAACACGCCTTTGAGATCATCCATCTTCTTACTGGAGAGGTAATGTCGTAATAATTTTTGAATTATGCCTTTTTTTTCATTTTTTTTCTCCAATTGCATTTCATGTTATCAGTTCATCAATTGAAATGCTAGACAGTAATTGTCCCTTGTGCACCTTTTTCCTTAACGTTAGAAAGTTTATGTGAATTATATATCATACTCGTGATATTTTCTTGTTTCACACCTTGTAAGAAGTAATTTACATGGTTATAACATAGTTGCTTGTTATTTGTGTTCTGGCACACTTTCTTCCTGTTGATCGTGATATCCTGATGAATTGTCGGACATTTTACTTCTTAAATTGTGCAACATTCTTCAATTATTGGGGTTTGTTATGTATTATTTAATGATTTATGGCAACAGGGATCACAAATTATCATTTTATGGTATAAAACTCAATTCATAATTGCTTATATAACATTGTGTGCCAAGAAAAAAAATTGCGTGTCTGTTGTGTTCCAAATATCTGAAAACTTAGTGTTTTTGTCTCAAATAATTTGACGACTTTAATTATCCTGTCCCTTGTTGTTGTCTGTGTTGTTTTGGTATGTCCCTATTATGTATCTTAGTTTAAATTTTCTCTTTATTTGGAATGAAGTCGAAAATATTTTTCTAGTTAATTCAACTTCCCCCATGTTATTTTCCCGTCATTTGAAAAATATTTTTCTTTTAGAATCCTCTTCAAGTGCTTGTAAATGCCATCATTAACAGTGGACCACGTGAAGATTCCACACGTATCGGTCGTGCTGGTACCGTCAGACGTCAAGCAGTCGACGTGTCACCATTGAGACGTGTAAACCAAGCCATCTGGCTTCTGTGTACCGGAGCTCGTGACGCTTCATTCAGGAACATTAAGACAATTGCTGAATGTTTGGCGGATGAACTTATCAATGCTGCTAAGGTATCTTAAAAATATGTTTTGTACATAGTTTGCATGGGTGAAAGTGTTCGATATTTTGATGGAATTCCCTACTTTTGGCTGTCCCCTGGGTCATTTTTCCAATTTGTGTAAATCTGGTTTAAAATTTGGGAGGGGTAGATGTGAAGTGGATATCAAAGATTGAGCCACACAGAACAGCCAGCACAAAATAATTTTCCCACACCTTTTACATCCGGGTTATGGTCGTATCATATTACAAGTGATTTGATTGGTTTAATGAAGGTTCTACTGCCAATCAGAGCGGATTTTAAACTTGGATCACAGCTTTTAATGGAGTGTTAATTTACACATGTGAACTAATGTAGACAAAATTTTCAGTTTTAATTGACTCTAAAATCTTTCTATAAATGGCTTGATTACCAATATTTCCCAATCATTATAACAATTGTCAATGTTATTTTTGAAGGTATATTTTGACGTTAGCTTTGAAATGTGATAATATTTATTCATTAATTTTTATTAAATGAATTAATATACAATTATTTACATTTTCTCTGAATATATTTCAGGGTTCATCTAACTCCCACGCCATCAAGAAGAAGGATGAATTGGAAAGAGTAGCCAAATCCAATCGTTAAATTATACGAACTCTCAGTCAACTACTTGTTATGTACTTGTGGTGATACAAAGAAAAAAAATTCAAGTGTTTCATAGTGTTTTATAGTCCCCTGAAGTTCATACTGTGTTGGAACCAGAAATCTGAGAAATAATCAGGCCCTAATTACCATTCTTGAGTCTACAACTCCTAGTCAGATTTTTGAGTTTTCTTGGTCAGTCAGTCAGTTGGTCAGTTGCGTTATCTGTCCCACGTTTGTAGGGGTATTTAATCACTATTCAGTTATAGGTCTAGGTATTTTTAAACATGGGAAGCATAAGCAGTGGCCGTGGTCCAGGGGTTTGTGCATGGACTTGTAACCTTGAGAACCGGGTTCAAATACCAGTCGCGGCAGGTCATACCCTTATATGAAAATTTGACAAAATGTCCATTTTCCTCCATATGTGGAGAAGATGCTGGCTCCTTGTGAAGGGTAATTTAGTTCTGGTTAGCATACATTCAAAGAAAACTGGTTAGGTGAACCTGCTGCCGTATATAACTGAAAAATTGTTGAAAAAAAAAACAGCGTTAAGCCCTGGTGACAATATGTCACATAAAAACCAAACAAACTTGGGAAGCATAGAAATTCTAAGAAAAAATGTTTAAAGTCACAGAAGGGACAGAATAAATATATTTACATAAATAAATAAGAAATAGTAGATAAAAAAAATCTGATTGGACTCTTTACGACATGTTAATTCACTACAGGTACCAATGTTCAGTTCAACCAAACCTTTGGAGAATTAAAATGGCATTATTCAGAGGCTAAAAAATAATCATTGGTCTGTGCGATCAAGTGGTTATGGTCTCGGATTGGTAATCATTAGCTACTCGCTGCTCTGAGCTTGAATTTCACTCATCTGGAACCAGATAAAATTTACATGTGATAAAGCTTTCCAGCGGGCTAATTGAAGGTTGGTAGCTCTACCATGATGATTACCTAGGGTCTTTATAAAAAGAAACAGTAAAGCTGGAAAAGTCGCCAAATTACCCTGCTTGTTTGTATGACATTAAGCACCGCGAACAAAAATGACTTAACTTAGTAAAAATCTGTTACAAATGAAGGGATATGCAAATTTTGTTTGTTAAGTGTGAACTAGGTCCAAGGTTAAAGAACTGATTGGTCTCCAAGCTTGAAACTCATATTTTGTTATTCAATGTTTCTAAGTTAATCATGGTAAAATAATTACAGTATCAATCATTCATCATTCAAATCGATTTGTCTTCGAATTTCAAACTGCAGTGACTTAAATCACAATGCTTTGAAAAAGGTATTGAGATTTGAGCTTGGAGACTGGTCTCAAGTTTTATAGCCTTCGGGCCTAGATATATACATAAACACTGGAGAGCAGCTAACCTTTACCTCAAAGTGGTCTGCCCTCATTTATCTGAAGGCAGTATTTTCCAATGGCCTCTTACTCTGCATGAGGCTTGTTATTTTCAAAGTTAACCGAGTTGTTAATATACTTTGGAATTTTACTTAAAGTTGGTCTTTCAGACTCGTAGAGTGTCATGAAGGATTTGGGTGATTTTCCATGAGTTATACATGGAAAATCACCCAAAACCTTCATGACACTCTACGAGTCAGAAAATGTAAATTATAGAACAAATTGTTAAAAAAACCCCCAAAAAATACACTTGAAATAATTGATATTTTCAGAAGATTTCTATAGAGCTCTTGAATTACGTGGAGGCAACATATAAACTAGCGTAAAGTTTCTCTGTCTTAAAAACGCAAGTGGAATGAGTGCATTTTATTATAAATGTACTGGTACTAGTAATTTTATTGATTCATCAAAATGATTAATGAAAAAATGACTAATGAATTTAATGACGCAGGAAAAGAAAGTATAAATAATGTACGTCGCTTTGACTTAAACACGATGCTATTACATACATCAGACTGTCAACATTCAATGCAACCACACCTTAAATACATACAGGAATTTTCTATGTCTATATTAAGTTATTAAACAAAGATTCAGTTCATATTTTTTTAGCCTTCAATGAGATAATTATAGTCAGAATGCCTCCGTCCATGTCCTTGATTACAAACAGATTGACCAAGAACAAATATTTAATTTTCTTCATTTGTAATATCAACAGATGACCTTGAATTTCAAAACATCAGCCCAAACATGGCACCAAGCAAGCATGTGTCCAAGAACGAGACATGCCTATATTTAGTCATGTTGCAGAAATCAGTAACATACCTTAAAAAGTTAACGAATAAGTAACAATTCCACCACTCCATGGTTTAATGAAATGAGAATGAATCTTTGTGTTAATATTAGTTAACAGTAAAAAAGTCATATAATTAGCATGTTAATAGCTGAAAATTAATCACGAAGGATTGAGTGTGAGGAGAGACATGTGAATTATCAATTCTTATTAACGCTCGCTGGGGTTTTTACTTTTTTTTTGTTTTTTATGTGACTTATTATCACTGGGGTTTGACACCATTTTTCAACAATTTTTCAGTTATGTACGGCAACCGATTCACCCGACCAGTTTTCCTAGATTGTATACTAACCAGTACTAACTTACCCTTCCACAAGAGCCGGCAATTTCTCCACATATGGAGGAAAATGACATTTTTGTCAAACTTTCATAGAAGCGTATGATCTGCCGCAACCGGGATTCGAACTTGGATCTCCGGGTTACAAGTACAGCGCACTAACCGCTGGACCACAGCCGCAGCTGGGGTTTTTACTGTACTTACATCATTTATAATGAAACATTACAATAACAGAAACACAATAACGCTAGACAATGAGCATAAACACACAGCAAAATGGACTTTCTTGACATTTTATTTGAACAATTTGATACTTTTATCATACAATATTTAGGAGTTAAGCATAGGAACGTCCAGTTTTAATACAAAAAAAGTGTATACAGTAAATACTTATTCAACTTCTGGATACAGTAAAATTGTATAGCCCGACCATCATTGTAATAGATAACTACCAGTAATTTCATAAAATCAGAGCAATACAATCCATGTTCGTAATGTTGTAAACTATAAAATGAGAGTACACGAGAATTGTATACCACACTGAGCATTATCTCAACCTAATTGAGATCTATTCATCTCTTCCCACTTACAGTATCCACAGAACAATACTGACAATGTTCAAATTGAATACTTTACTCTCATACAGCTAAGAGTCTGGAATATATTACGTTTTGGCAATCCTAATACTGCTTAGACTCCACGTAATAAGACTTTGGCACTTACATATTGTATTAGCCTATTACGTGCGAACATGGTACAACATGACACTCCTCGAAATAATCAAGGTAAATAACAATTAAAGTTAAGCCAAGGTGCCATCATTTGTGCTTGAAATGCATGTATTTAGATAGTGGTGCTCGTAGTAAACATGTAAAATTATATACCACTAAAAACAGAAGTTGCCGAGACTACAAAGTCCTTTACATAAGTCGGGTGCTTGTAATATTGATGCTCGTACTAAAAAAGTTTTACTGTATTTACAGCTACTTGTTTGTTTGTTTGTATGTGACTTATTGTCACTGGGGTTTAACACCATTTTTCAACAATTTTTCAGTTATATACGGCGACAGGTTTACCTAACCAGTTTTCCTGGACTGTATACTGAACAGTACTAAATTACTCTTCCACATAAAGCCGACTTCTCCACATATGGAGGAAAATCGACATTTTTGTCAAATTTTCATAGAAGGGTATGACCTGCCGAGACAAAGATTTGAACCTGGATCACCTGGTTACAAATCCAGTGCACTAACAACAGGACCACGGCCACAGCTATTTGTAGACTATCTGATTCAACAATTAAACTAAACATAATGCTGATGTAAAACAATCAAGGACTTTCTAAATAATTTTCAAACATACATATGTATTGATGCCAAGCGTACAAAAAGGTATAACCAGACGCTTGATCGAAATGCATGTAATCAGGTCAATTATTTGGAGTTGATATGTCACCATATGAGGAACTTAATATCAGGTGCCATCTCTTTCAAGTCTCTGTCTTGCCAACTCTATTATATCAGTCATTACCTCTGGCTTTGTTAAATCTTTCACCTGAAGAAATTCAACAGAAAGTCAAGCTACATACAAATGAATGTACATCAAGTCATTTAAGGTACAGTCAAACCTGTGAATAAGGTCACCCTTTATGTGGTCTTCATTTACATATGGCTTTTATTAGGAGGGCCGTTGGTCCTAAAGAATCAATGAATGTTATCAAAGAATGGTCTTTTTTTGGGGTGGCTGCACACATAGGTTTGACTGTAAATACAAAAGTTAAATTCTTTTTCAAATCTAAAATCTCTCCAATCATTTTGGCCTCCATTGTTTCGGCTTTGTTTTATTACTAGGTGAAACTGGAGAAACCAGAATTTATGACTTTATTTTTAACCCTTATACCATACAGAGACATGGGTGAAAGTTGAAATTTTTCAAAAACTGGAAATCTTGACTTCAGTGCTGTGGAAACAATAAAAGCCAGTCGTTGGTCAAATCAGAGAGAACGTTTTTAAAGCAAGAACAGTTGGGAGAGATGAAAAAGGATCACTATGGACAGAACATCGCGTATATAAGGGGTCACTTAAACAGTCTAGACTGTAATGTCAATGAAAATATACATAACAAACCAAACTACAAAATAATACAATACTCACTGGAAATTTGAGAGACGCTTCATACGCATACAGTATGCTTGTATCAAATAACATCATCTTGTGTTCAGCTAGCGCTTGGACACAGTTACCAAGTCGTGCAACCACTTCACGATCTGCTCGAGACACAGGCTGCAGAAATGAATGAAAAAGTTTTATTACAGATTGAAATGACGATCAAAGCTGAAATGGCTTAACCAAAAACTTTCCGAAATCAAATTATGATAACACTCAGAGACTGTTTCTATAGGTTAAGTAATATAATAAGATGAACTGATGACAGGGACTCTACAGGGATACCCAATTCCCAAAGTCTCGCTGAAAATCAGTGCCATTTTGAGATAACATGAGAATGTCATTAATTTCTGAAGTCACCATTCACATTTGTTTCACAGCAGAAATATAGATCATCAAATCCTCATCAATCCACTTAAATAATGTGTTTTTTTATTTAATTTAATAATGTGTTTTCACGTTAAAGTGAAAGGGTTTAATATTGTACACATTCTCTATTTAGTTCAAGACTATAATGACTTGCCAATTTTCCAAGTTTTGTAATAGACCAAAAACATAAGGCCTAAAAAAATATAGCTTGTTTCTGCTACCAGCTCTGAAAAAAATAGGGTCAGTAGGTAGGGATTTATTTTATTTTTATCTTTATTTTTTTTCATTCCTGAATATGACTGACATAACTTTTATTTTGCAAAACCATAATTTGACAAAAAAATCATAGGGTCGGCGGCAAAAAATACGTTTGGTCAGGGTAGTGGAAACAAGCTATTTTTTTAGGCCTGATAAAAGCATTAATTGGTCAACATAGGAGTGGAATTAAAGAATGACAAGATCTACAGAAGGCATTATCTTAGATTAATAATCTTGTCTGATTGGGTAATAGTGCCTTTGATTTTGTACCAATTTTATAATTTAATAATGGCGGTTAGGTGAAAGGAAGAAAATTGTACATAAGTTTCACGCACCTTGCTGTGAGCAATATCATTAATAGCAGAAAATAATAACATTTATATGCATAGCATATTGTATTAAAACCATTTTGAACTGTGTATGTATATACTTAGTTTCAGGTGAAGAAGCTGTCCAGCTAATTTACAGAAGTAGTTCTACCCAGGTGTAAGCCGGGGGGGGGGTAGTCTTCCTCCACCATCAAAGCTAGAAAAGTTGCCAAATGACCCTAACTGTTGGTGTGATGTTTAACTCCTGTGAGAAAAAACATTAACAGTGGAGGTTGAGACCAGGCATACACCTACAGGGTAGAACAAGTAATTCATTAAGAACCTCAAAATTTTGCTCATATCCACCAGTTTGCTCAGACACTTCTCCCTCAGTTGGACACACCCAAACGTAGCCATTGTTACCAAGTATAACTGTAGCACCACATGGTAGATTATGGAAGTGTGTTTTACGTCTCTTGATCAAAGACGGCGACACCATATAGAGCGAGCCTTGTCCTAACTGAAAACACGCAAGATAATTAAATAATACAGAACTCATTATAAAGACATTGCCCAACAGACATTTTTCACTTAAAACGACATAATTCAGAAATTCCAATATTGACTTCTCTATATTTCATATAAAAGTCAGTCTTCAATAGTTTTTAATTGACGGACTGTAAATGACTGCAATCAACATTTATAATCACTGGTGAAAGTTGAAAATTGTCAAAACAATGGAAATCTTAACCTCGGTGCCACAGAAACAAAAAAAAACAATAGGTTCCGGACCTTGGAAAACCGGAGGTTCTGGAAAATTCCGGAAAACTTTTAACCATGTAATTGTGGTATATTGTCAAAACTGGTCCATGAATGCAGTTTGACTGCAAGCATCACATACAGATGCACTTATTTTTTCAAATTTTAGGCGTGTGTTTCAAATTCTTAAACCATTTACACGTCTGTGAATGGAAACACTGCTAATAAATTTGTTGACAGATTAATTAACTGATTGGATGCATCACTCATATACTGTAAACAAAGGACATGAGTTGGCAAAAAATGAATGCAAACTGATGTTGATAGTACTTTTAATTGAATTTTGCCACCAATGTAGATGTTTATACAATACATGATTGTTTTGTTTTCATTTGAATTCACAGTGGCGAGGGGCAATCCTGGATTTAATGTATTGTGAATAGAATTAATGAAAAACTTACCTTCCCATATTTCAATGATCTGGTATGAAGTGATAAAGACCCATCATGAAATACAGATTGTACTTCGGCCTGTATGATTTGTTAAGATTCTAACTGCAATTTCTGATACAATTAAAATGAGAAAAGAACCCATTAAATAGCCAATATAATTCTTTAAAAAAAATGATGTAATTCAAATAAGATTTTTGTTTTTGTCCATACATGGAACATTCACGTATTCATCAGAATTTCCAGTATACAGTTTCAGACTGTGAATTCTTTGTCTTCACAAAGGAGATTAAAATTTCAATAACAAAACGAAACTTTTCAAAGCTGAACTCCCAGTATGTAATCATATCACAGTGGATTGATAGATGACTGAAACTTAAATAGTAACAGGAAGGATACACTAATAAGATCACCCTCTTTCAAGTAATACCGCATCAGTTTTTCATCTTCTTCTGAACGTCTTCGCTGTTAAAATATAAAGATCACTAAGTACAATTTAGAAAAATACATTCACATACAAAATTGTCTACAAAGGTTCTTTTTATTTAAAAATAAATACAGTAAATCTTCAATTATCGACCAACTCATCACCATTTTATTATAACAACCACTTATTTTCGTAATGACTTTCAGTAACTCTTCCATAATTCAGCTTGATGATGAGACCATCTCATCATTATGACCAATTTTTTAGAGGTTTTCCTGTATATACAATTTTGCAAAAGAAATTCAGAATCTTTCTGTTAGATCTGTAACCAAGAGGGTCAATATTATGCTAGGCATTTGACCATCCAACTTTTAATAGTTCACCCAAAAGCTTCAATTCTGCTGAGCTGAAAATTAGTGCAATATAAGATGTGGGAGATCCTTAGAAATGTAGAAAAACTTAATACGTAGAACAGGGCATAAAAATTGTTTGTTTCTGGTTACCTGACCTACCCTAATTTTTCTTAGTGAACCTGGACTTTTTAATATTAGGCCTTACGAATAGCACACTTTTTTTCTTACTTTCTTACCTTTCAGCACCAAAATAATCTTAACAATGGCATTCAAAATAATAAAAAGGGGAAAAAAAGATTTCCCTACCTGTCTACCCTATTTTTATTGAGCATAAAACCAGAAACAAACAATTTTTTTATTTATTTTTTTTTTAATACGCCTTATACAGCTTACCAGCTCTCCACCAGGTAAATTTACTGACGAAAGCATAAGAATGGAATCAAGTTTTGAATGTGTGTCAACTTTCCATCTTTTCAAGCCAACTTCTAAAATTCGTCCAACTACAATGTCCCCCACTTCACCATTATACCTGAAACAAAAAAGTTGGGGAAAAAACATGACAAAGTATACATATCCACCCAACATTTAATTACTCATAGGTTATAATCTTGAGCTATTCTACAAGTGGAGTCTACTACCTGATAGTTTGTTTTATTTTTGTTTTTATGTGACATTGTCACTAGGGTTTAACGCCATTTCTCAACAATTTTTCAGTTACATATGGCAACCAATTCACCTAACCATTTTCCTGGACTGTATACTAACCAGTACTGACTCATCCTAGTAGTAGAAGGTTACAGACATTACAGGGTAAATGATTTGTAGCAAAAGTCTCTGAGTAAGAGATAAATTTTATAAGAATTAACAGCAAAAGACGTAAACAAATAAGTAAACAGTAGTGAACAATTAAAAGTTAGTACTTTCAAAGACAACTGAATTCCAGAAAATTGAGAAGATTTTGTTATTAACTTACCTAGTTTTCAATGGTTTTACACAGATTAATTTATTCACCCTCTGAACTACACCTGCAACAGAGGCATGATGTTTTCCATCTTCCATATATGTACCATGACCTCTGAAAAATGAAGGTAATATAGTAAAATACTCCTTTAAAGGCAGGTTTTGCTTTTGCTAACACTTAAAACAGTATTTCTCAATTAAAATCAACTTCACTATTTTTATGAACATGTACTAAAAACGCATAATGAAAAATCTTAGCAAAAAAAAGTTATACAATCTTTCAAACACCCTGCACTAGATAGGAAGCTTGACTGTAGCATGATAGTTGTGTGATTTCAGTCGCAGACCAATGGTATCTCCCAAACTACTTCTCTTTATTGACATAGTTAGAATGGCATAGTAAACTTAACAGTAAACTGCATAGTTATTTGACATAATCCCATCTGCTTCAAACTGATTGTTTACTCATATTTCACGGCAAAATTTGATAATTTATCATGCATATCATAACATGTCAAACGCAAGCACATTGCTCAACATTTTTTCTGTCAAAATATTTTGCAAACAGAAAGTATCAAAAACATGTATATATTGAAAACAGCTCAGCAGACAATTGCTGTTGGAAGGTAAAAAACGTTGCATAAGATAAAGGATTTTCTAGATTATTTTTAGGTAACGTTTACTGATTAATTATTAATATATTATTATCTAATTGTCCTGACAAGTTAGTGATATTCAGAGAATAATAGTGATCTTACAACACATGTCAAATGGTGACAGCAGATCGAATTTTTCATTAGCTTTGGTAAATTTCTTTGCTAAAATATCATGCGCGTTTTATTAACAAATATCTGATTTTCCCCTTGATTTTCTCTGTTTTCTTTACCTACGACCAACACCTACACAAGGGCGAGCAGAGTACTTGCTCTCTAGTCTAGATAGTCAACATTTAATATCGTTAAGATCGCGAAATTATGTTATATTAGAAATTTCAATTCGTTCTATGGATAGACATACATTCATTATAAATTAAATACCTCATAAACCCAGTGTCTGATGTAATCACATCGCCTGGTGTGACTAAATTTACAATTTCGTCCGCATTTTCCGGCTTTAATCGTTTCCATGCGCTTGCTATGCGTATATCGACAGCCATTTTGGTTATATTTAAATTCCATTTGACCGGTACATCCCGTTTTGCTCAGTTGGAACTGCAAGCATCAAATTAGGATTTCACAAAGACCTGTTCATAAGGTCTTTGGATTTCGTCAAATATTTAGTAAATTAACATTAAGTTTATAATTTTACTAGTTTGTTATCTAATCAAATCCGTTCTTTCTGTGGTACAGCTTTGAAAACCATGCGTAAAACATGAATGAATAACGTTTAAACTGAGAACAGTTTTATTTGTAGCCAAATTAAGCAAATATCTCATTGACAATGATGAGTAATCCAAGACCTGACAGTGCTTTTACTGAACGGACGTAAAAGAAATGTTAAAGTTTAGAAAACGCTTAAGTTTAATGCAATTGGTTCGTCTATAATTTAAGTAATTAATGATGAATTGATAGGCAAAACATAGATCTAATATTTACTCAAATCATGAAGTTAAAGATGGATGAAATTATTAGTCAACAACATAGTTACAAAATATGTACCAAAACCGGACCAAGGCAAATCGCCGCTACGTTTAATCTAAATGGCTCTGTGGAAACGTGAACAGGCACCGTTCCACATTTATTAAACAAATTATATAATGTACTTGATATCTAGGTACGCCTATATGCCAACAACATTATCATTTAACTTCTATTTGACGTAACCGGCCGAGGTAGGACGAATGATGTGTTGTATTGATATAAACTGGTTTCCGTTGAGTCTGGTTGTACAGAGACTTTTGGTGCACTGCAACATGGAACGGGGACCAGTTTAATGTTGTTATTGTCTCATACGTATGCTAATACGTCATCGACAATGTGATAATGTGTTTTATTTGGAAATGAGGTAGTGAGCAGTTGCATTGTTTGTTAAACCAACGTAATGTACTCTGTGACTCGGAAAAAAATCCTTCACATATCATGTACTGGAGAAATGACGTGATCTTTAACAGCAATATGTGCCTCAGAAGTAGGATTGGCAAACTGAACGCCTCAGCATTTGTTTGTTTCTTTTTCTTTTTCTATTATAGTAACTTGTTTAATTTTACCATTAAATTCCCCACGCTGTTAAAATCCAAATTAAATCACTGGTCTAAGAATGAGACCTATTTAAAAACGAAAGCAAGATGATAAAACAGGATAATAATGTATGTCTTTTTTGTATTACGCAAAAGATTATCCTGGCAACTTTGAACGACATCCGTGTGCAAGTTCAAATTGTACAGTTCTAATTGTACTTAGGACGTTATGGTACAAGCAATAGTTTTTTTCATATTTTCTGTACTCGTTTGGGTTTAATGCCAATTTTAACATTGTTTCAGTTATTTTTATTCTAGCGGATAGTTATCATGCATTGTCTTCAGTTTTCCTGGATTATCCACCAGTTTACACATGGTCTCAGAGTATACTAACTTTGTTCTCCGTAAGTATAAATTTGTCAAATGCTTCACGTGAATAATCATCGGTTGTGGATAAATATCTATTTTGTAAAATTTCAACTCATCAGAAATAGATTTTTAGCTGAAATAATCTTCAATCCATTTCGTTAAATTTGCTAAGTATACATACACTACTAGTGTGTCGAAATCTTGATCAAGTCACAAATACCAGTAGTTATTTCGAGGAAAGAAATTCATTTTAGGTTGGTTTGGGGCGATAACGAAGTCACCAGTGAAAATCAGTTTTGTAGCATTGAAATTGTATGTCTTTATCTGAATGTGAAAATCGACGATTGATGAAAAGTTGTAAGATTCACATGTTGATCGTAAATTCAACGTTTCACTTGAACTCTTAGTATGATATGACAACGAATACTTTCATTTAAATTGTTCAGTTTCAACAAAAACAAAATGGCATGATTCCATTCACTACGATGATGTCCTGTATGCATCTCATGGAGCGTGTGCTGGTGGATTTGGAACGGTTTTAAAATAGAGAAGTGACTTTAAACCCACCACTGATTGTGTTGCACAGTTCAATGGATCCATTATGATAGTTTCTATGACAAATCGACAACGAAAATGGCTGAGATTCGCTCAATCAGTTCCCAATCTGATCCGATTTGTCAGCTCTGACTTTGGAGGCTGCCTACTCCTGGGTAATTACTAATTATTTCTGAATTTCTCTCTTTCGCATGGATGGCTTTCCCGAAAATTTATACTGACAGTTCCAAGAAAGTAGTCTGTCGTGTTATTAAGTGACTTTTAATGTGTTGGTTATGTTTATAAGAATTCATTAATTGAACTTAGTATAATGTCCGTATTAACAATTTTCTATTATGTACGATGACAGATTGCAAGAGCTTCCAGATTGCTTTCTAGCACTAATGGTCTAAAGTTCGAAATCCTTTCGTAAGAACTTGTCCTCTTTCTCGTAAAAATTTTGCTTAGGTTACATAAATTCGTGTTTTCGGTCACTTTGCCAAAAATAGATGGGTAGATATGTCGCAAAACTTTTCTGTTTTTTATAAACAAGTCTCTTTCGTACTCTATACTAATAGAAATGCTATCACCAAGTTGCAGTGAGTTTTGCTGTAAAAATATTGAAAAATAACGGCATTCAACATTGTAAAGTTTTATAGCCAAAAACACCGCACTGATGCGACCAGACTGGTTGAAATCTTGTAATATTTTGTGGCATAATCAAGAATGTCACCTCTTCGATTGTTTGAATGCCGCGTTGATTTTAATCATTCATCTTAGATTATCATGCGATGCCCAAGACAGAGCATGATCAACAGCCAGTCTCTTTTCGGTGAACGAACGAAAGTTTCAATCTTCGTGAAAATAATCAGTCATATACAAATTCCAGTGAAATACAAATTACGCATATTTGTAAACAAGAACTCCCAGATATGATTAACGCTATGACTAATAGTGCTATTATCTTATTATCTTATATGATCTATATCTTATTATCCTATAACCATTCATCTTTTAGTGATTACTTGTGTAAATCTTGTGAGTTGGGCAGTGGATTTTGGAGTCTAAAGGGGAAAGACAAATTGCTTTTTTAACATACATAGTTTGGGTATGTTTTTTTCTATGTAAAATATAGCATTTCAATGTGCACACCATCACGCGTGTACATGGGAATCCGGCCATTTTGAATCCCGGTCGCGGCAGGTCATACCCTTCTATGAAAATTTGACAATTTGACAAACATGTCGATTTTCCTCCATATGTGGAGAAGTTACCGGCTCCTTGTGGAAGGGTAAGTTAGTTCTGGTTAGTATACAGTCCAGGAAAACTGGTTAGATGAACAGGTCGCCGTATATAACTGAAAAATTGTTGAAAAACGGTGCTTGACCCCAGTGACAATATGTCACATAAATTCCTGTGTATAAGCGCTTGTTACAGAGATTCTAATCCTTACGATGTATATGATGACACATAAAACTATGATTGCGTCAACAATTTATTTGGGTCATTACCGGAATGTATTAGGCACTATATTTTTATTTATGTGATTTTGTTGGTAATTATTTTCTGCTTAAAAAGATATTTATTTCCAAGGAAGATAGCTTACGTCCTGATAGAAATAAATCTTGCTGTATTCTGGTAAAACACGATGATTGGTAGGAAGCAAAAAGCCTCGTCCACGATTGAAATGTCAATCAGCAGTCATGCTAACAGGAGTGGCCCTAGGATTTATGCCGAGATGTTTCATTTAGTTTCGTCTGTAAATATCATTTTACAAGATAAGTTTTCTATGACTGAGCACTAATGAGTAATGAGTATACAAAATATATGGAGAATTCTTGGTGATCTACGCATCCGCTAGTGTCCAATAATTATGCTATCGGCATAGCTGTCCGTCTGTGATGCGTCGACACAGACCGTCCCAAGGCGATATCACTAGACGATGTGTCACGCTCAAGACCCTGGTCACTAGCGCCAAGGTCAAGGTCATATTCAAGGCCATTCAATATGAATGGAATTATCGTGTCTCAGCCATAACTTTCCACTTCCTGAATGGATTTTGAAATAACTTGGTACTGATGTTCGCCATCAGAAAACGATGTTTCGCGCTCTAGACCCTGGCCAGTAGCTATCGGCATAGCTGTCCGTCTGTGATGCGTCGATACAGACCGTTCGAAAGCGATATCACTAGACAATGTGTCACGCTCAAGACCCTGGTCACTAGCGCCAAGGTCAAGGTCATATTCAAGGCCATTCAATATGAATGGAATTATCGTGTCTCAGCCATAACTTTCCACTTCCTGAATGGATTTTGAAATAACTTGGTACTGATGTTCACCATCAGAAAACGATGTTTTGCGCTCTAGACACTGGCCAGTAGCTATCGGCATAGCTGTCCGTTTGTGATGCGTCGATACAGACCGTTCGAAAGCGATATCACTAGACGATGTGACACGCCCAAGACCCTGGCCTCTAGCGCCGAGGTCAAGGTCAAATTCAAGGTCATTCAATAAGAATGGAATGTTCGTGTCTCAGCCACAACTTTCCACTTTCTGAATGGATTTTGAAATAACTTGGTACTGATGTTTACCATCAGAAGACGATATGTTGTACGCAAGAACATGGTCTGTAGCGCCAAGGTCATGGTCATATTTAAGGTCATTCATATGTATGGATTCTCATACACTTACAGTATATGACCTTGTGTGTTTTGTCATGTGATCTTAACTCAAATAAAATTTAAGAAACTGTTATACAACGAGAGTGATGTACATAAGTAGGTTTGTGGTTTATCGCTAGCTATTGTATTTGGTGCATACATTCTGTGCAAACATACAATGTAGTTCGCAACAAATCCTAGTCATATGAATACCTACCTGAGAGGCTTTATGGGAAAAGTGTCAAGGAAACTGACGCTAAAAATGTATTGCAACTTCAGGGGCATATGTCACATTCAGTGACAGTTCTTGTTTTTTCTAAAGATCATTTTCTTATCTATATAAGTAATCGTATATCTATATATAACGTACTAATTATGTGTTTGACATTATAATTAAGTTATTGCACGTATTTCCAGCATTTTTTCGTTCGTTTCACTTTAACTCACGTCTGCTTCTTGAGCTGTTTACGTTTATAACTTCCTTTTATTAAAGCACTCCAATTTATTTTACATATGGAAAATATGCAAAAATGCCGAATTTGGTTTATGACTTATTGATTACATTAGACTAAATCTGCAAAGATATTTATGTTTTAGCCGTAGTTGAGTCTGATGGAATGGCAAAAGTAATATTATCAATTTATTAGCTTTGCTACAGGCAGTTTCAGGATGTTACCCCCGAGGGACAGTGCTTTGTATGGTTTTATGTGTAGGGTGGGTTTTGGGTTTGGAGGGGTGTATAGTATTTTGGGGAAGGTGTCATTTTTTGTTTGTATTTCTTCTAGGAATCCTGTTTGTATCTATATTTATTTACAGTGCAACCTCTCCAGAGCGACCCTCTCTTTTGAGCAATAAACCCCTCCTTCAAGAACGGCATGATCCCCCCGTACGGTTTATCTATTAATTTTAATATCACTAGCGCAACAACCTCTCAGCAACAACATAATTTGCTTTTCCCAAAGGGTGTTGCTTTGGAGAGGTTGCACTATAGTTGAGTCTGATGAAATGGTAAAAGTAACAGTCTCAATTTATTAGCTTTGCTACGGACTGTTTCAAGGTGGTACCCCGGGAGATAGTGTTTTGTCATCTATTTTTTATATGGTCTTATGTGTTAGGTGGGTTTTTGTGTTTGGAGGGGGGTAGTATTTTGGGCAAGGTGTCATTTTTTGTATGCGTTTTTTTTCTAGGAATGAAATGGTTTTTTGTGTGTTCGAAAGGTGAATATCCTTTTTGTATCTATATCTATTACATCTAATGAATAATTAATGAAACCAACCGTGAAAAACATTTGTATTTCAGTTTTCTTAAGAGCATATAGATTTATATTGACTCTAGTGACATTGACCTCATAACACAAACCGTGCAAAGAGGTTTTAGGAAAAAGAAAATAAGCAGATTTTATGACGCGTCTTTATTGATTCGACTCTATTAGGATCTGATCAGTTATAAAGAAACAGGTCTTGGTCAATGAAAGTAGTTATACGCATATCTGCAGCCGTAGAACTATAGAAAAAATGCGATATTTGTGTTCAATTACTAGTAAATTATTACCGTTACTCCAAATGTAATGTGTTTAGATGCCCTTTTATGTCCTCTTAACTGTTGACTAATTGCCATTAAAGGAGCGAATGGTCCAAATATTTGATATTACATTTCGTATTTAGTGAATTTGATATAAGTATAAAACTTCAGTATGGTATAAATTTATAAAAAACAAAAGATACTATCCTTAAACAAAGTAATTTGGACGTCCATGGAATATTTGTATAACATGAAAAATGCGTGAAAATACGACAAATTAAATCAGCAAGATTGACTTTGAAAATAAAAACAAATATACATCAAAAGATGTTATACATATAGGTATATAAAACTACGAATAAATTTCACATTTTCACGTATTTTTGCCTAATCTTCGTAAGTAGACTGATAACTTTGGAATGAAATCATTAAGATTTTTTACTTAATACAGTATAACCCCTGAAAACCGGACCCTTTCTGGACTGGGCCAAAAGTCCGGTTTTCTTAGAATTCCAGTGTTTTACTATTGATGACCGCGGAGAAAAATGGGACTTGAGAAATCGTCCGATTTTCAGAGAATTCTGGTTTTCAAGGATTGCGGTTTTGAGCTGTTTTCCTTTACATTGAATTCAAATTTCTGTCGAGTATGTTAAAACCAGCCCTCATTCAAACTTTACTTCTTAGGTCTAATAGCTTTGAATATAGCAATCGTGGCTGTATTGAACGAAGCATTAAATAAAGAAATTGGAGTTACTTAATGTCACAAACATATGTAAGAAGTCTGCTCTCAATGCTTCACTTTGATATATAACAAGTAATCGATTGTATAGGCTTGTTCAAAACCTGTGGTTTCGTGGAAATTCTGCGACAATAAAATGGGATCTTAAAAGCATTCACCGCTGGAAATATCCTGGATTTATCATGCATCACGTAAATGTACCAGTGTCAGAGTATCGTAGCTGTATCGCTGAATTTGGTGTCAATGTATTCTTACATCAACGGTTTGAACATGACTCCGAATATACACAGCAATATTATAATCATAAATTATAATATAAGATTCGGGAAGATGGGATTCTTTGTATTTTTTAGGAAACATTTTCTTATATATATTTGCCTAGTTTGCCACATAACGGATCCCATGTGCCTGCCGTATATATTTTTTTTCAAAATGTTCACGTCATATCAAAATTTTGCTAACGCGCGTTGTAAACTGGCATTATATGCAGTATAATATATTTTTTACGTATTAAATGTCACAGTGACTTTGGATAGTTGCTTTGGAAATCATGCAGTGTAAATCAAGCAGAGTGTGTTGGAATTTCTTTCTTTCAGCACTGTTGGAATTTAACATAACCAATTATAATGTTTATATGATGTGAAACATATCCCGAGAATATAATATGAAGTACAAAATTATATAATATTCTATTGTGTGAACACGTGCGTTATTTGATGTGCTGTCATTTCGGGGAAAATAGGATGTTTTTTATGTGCTTTTTATATAGGAGTCCTAATCTATGCAAGGGTGTAGAAATGTTTTCATGTAGCAAGTGAACTACTAAAAGAAGAAGGGACCATGAGGGTTCCCCACTGTAGGAGGCAAAGGGGCAACGCCCCCCCCCGTGGGAAAATAGTAGCCGACGAGATGCTCAATGCGCGATAGAATCACCTTCAACCGTTTCAGTGCCATGCACATGTTGCCTACAATATGCTCTGTATTACTGAGGGAATTTTTAAGGAATGACGGCCTTAAACAATTTCCTGAACGCATAATTATTTAATTTTGGGGCTTATTTGTTAGATTAGCAAATTTGTATACACTGTACTTAATTTTATAATTTTGTGTACTTGGTATGTATAATTTCATCTTAAATTCGGACTGGAACTCGAGAGAGCTATTACGATATTAATCTGTTGAAAACACTATTCCTAAATATGTGATTATATTATTAATAATTTCAACTACAGTAAAACCTCAAATACCGACCGCCTCGATATTACGACCACCTTGTTATAACGACTAATTATTTTCGGGCCGGCTTTCAGAAACTGCTCTATCATTCAACCTGACCAGACCATTGCATTATAACCACCGATTTTTCGAGCCCCAAATGTGGTCTCATTATCGAGGTATTACTGAATTTCGCCTACACGAATTTTGTATTAAGAGTGAAATTATCGAGTCAAAACAAGTCTAACGTCATTAACAAGAATCGTTCAGTGTGAATGATTTGACGCAAAACAAGCACCACATGAACAAAAACGATAACTTGTAAGTTTAGGATTGGTCAAGGCAGAAATTATAGATAATTTGATATTTAAGCATTAAATTTAAAAAAAAGAACAGTGTTAATATGTTAAATGAAAGGAGAGTCACTCTCCTGACTTATACATGTATCTTGAAATAGTAATTATAATAAGACTTGACAAGTAGCCTGAAGTGTAGTAAGGGTGTTTTGTTTCAGTATTTTGGAATGGTAAATAAGGTAGAAATACAAACAAAATATTCAATCGATAAAAAGATATCCAGGGTCTAGTGGCTACTGTCTACGACTTGTAATCGCAAGTTCCTTACCACAGTGAGTTCGAATTCCCCACGGGACCATGCAAACTTCATGAGTGAAGAAGTTGTCCAGTTAGCTTACGGAATGAAGGTCGGTGGTTCTACTCAGGTGTACGCCTGGCGCCCTCCTCCACCGTTATATCAAGACAAACTGCCATATGACCCTGGCTGTGAAAAATAATCGATAAAATGCTAAACCTAACCATGAAATATATTGGCGATTGGAAAATTTTGAGTCCATATCTTCTCGTTGCTTTGTCAACTCATTTTTGTATTTGATTAAACTTCACGGAGCGACTAAGCTCACAACGATTAAGATGTACGCATTCGATAGTTCAACGGATTTCTGGACAACAAAGTCATGGAAAACTATGATCCGTTTTTCAATGAAATGGACTCAGGATGTACGAGAGGCCGTCATAAAGTTCGTGAACGAACGTTGTTGTTACAAATGTTATCAACATATTTTAACAATAAATTACCCCGTTGATTGTCAGTATTTAGGGAATGCGTAATTGAAACATAAGCACAATGAGTAAAATTTCCAAACGTCCCCTCCTCCCTAAAATACTCGATTCTTGAAAGATTCCAGATAAATGAATTAATTCTTCTGTTTTACAATACTTACAATCGATCTGCACAAAGATATTGAGTATTCAAAGTAATTGTATGATTGAATACTTTAAAAGTCTATCTGGTAATACACCAAGTGTGATCAAAGGTTTTCTTTTAGTGCTATATAAACTAGGTGGATGTTTAGAATTTCGTATCAGTATAGTTAAACCAATCGTTGAATTCATCTGAATAACATGTTTGCGTAAAAAAAAGTAAATTACGCAAAGCTAATAAAGATAAAACAATACGTACAAGAGAAATACTGGGTTAAGAGGGAAGTAAATCAGCAGTAAATTGTACATTTTAACAGAGTGCTACATACTCAAACCAGTTCAAACAAAGAGCGAATGTTGTAAAGGAATATTTTACCTGAACTGATAGAGGAATTATTGAGAGCAAAACGCGTCTTGGAGTTTCAAAGTCTCAGTGGACATCGTATTTCAGCGAGATGTCAACAGCTGTGTGAACATGCTCAATCATGCAGTTCTTTGCATATAGAGGACGAACAGTCAGTCATGCAATGTATTTAATGAAGATCAATTGGCGAGGACAAGAACTGAAAATGCATTCAAAGAGAGCGCTACATAACAGTCTTATCTTTAAACACGGGGTCGAATTTTTATACACAACCTATGAAAGTATCCTTATACACAGTCAATCCAAAACGGCTGTACAAAAGATAATGAACGCAATGCTTAAAATAAATAAGAAAAGAATTCCTAGGAAAATAACTCAGACAAAAATCCCACCTACCCCCAAAATACCACCTTCCCCAAAATCCACCAACCCCAAAATACCACCTTCCCCAAAACCCACCAACCCCAAACCCACACAACACATAGAAACACACAGAATGGAGAACAAAACACAGTCTCCCGGAGGGTACCGTCTCGGAACAGCGTGTAGCAAACCTAATAGGTTTAAGTTAGTTTTGAGGGCTCAACTTCGCCCTTGCTGACCTCACAAAACTTGTCATATCATATCCCAATAGCATCGTCATCACCTTTAAATAATTGCAAGCAGTAGCATAGCGTGTCACGCAGGTCAAATGCGTGCAGAGCCGAAGCTTAAAAAACTTGAAAATGTTATCCAAGCTCAAATGTCATAGTTTGTCTATTCATGATTCTAAGTACAGTCAAACCTGTGAACAAAGTCCACCCTTGGGAAACACAAAATGTGTCGTTAATTGAAAGTTGGTCTTTATTCGAAGGTCAGTTTGTTCTAAGTAACCAGTGACGTTTTTTCTCAGGATGGTCTTTATTCGGAGGTGGCCACAAACACAGGTTTGACTGTAAAAACTAATCTGACCATGCAAATATATCCTACATTGTTCTGTCAGCATAATTGATCGGAATACATATCTTAAACACCAAACAGTTATACGAGTATATTCTCAAAACAAAAGACTATTGGAATGAAATTGAGATATGAGCTAGGAGAGGTGACCAATTTCCAGTTTTATAACCTCGGGGCAAGATGTTTACTGTAAGCACACTCGAAGCTTCATCCCAGACCATATAAGCTATGTTTGAATTTGAACAGTAATGACGATAAATGTCCCGGAACAAATTTAAACGCACAAGATTTTCATTTCTAAATCCTTTTAAAATGTTACGTGCAGC
This sequence comes from Lutraria rhynchaena, assembly GCA_008271625.1. Lineage (NCBI taxonomy): Eukaryota > Metazoa > Mollusca > Bivalvia > Venerida > Mactridae > Lutraria > Lutraria rhynchaena. The sequence continues at coordinate 7,576,622 of VIBL01000001.1, read as the reverse complement.
TTAAATAGAGCTTCGGGGATAAAACGAGAATAACTTGATTTGTACACAAGCGCAGAAACCAATTGACAATATTTTCATCAATATATTCTAAGCAATTGATTTTGTTTAAACTCGTATTGGACTTAAGGATCATGTAGCTTTCCACCCCAAGAAATAAGCTTGCAAAAAGCATTCACCGCAAGAAACCTCTGAGACAAAACTATTTATCAAGAAATGCACCAGTGTTTCCGAGTAAGGTTCATAAAGAACAATGTAAACGCGTTCTCCTTTTTCTTTGTAGGTTGATGTGACGTCATCGGTCCGGTATTTTGTTATATCATTTTAGTACAACAGATTTACACTAACTGGTCATACGCAATATCAGTGCAAACTACGATCTACGTACTCTAATTGATTAAACAATGTTTGATTCTGTCAGTCTTCTATCAAATGATATTTAATGAATTAGTGCTAGTTAATGATAGCATTGTGTATGCTCAATAATTCTTGGCGTATTTGAATCGTGACGTGATATCAAAGACATCAGATATAATCGTGACATTACTTTGTGGCTTGCAAACAACACAAAATAATTAGATAAAAAAGTAGGACGCTAAATAATTATTCCTGACTGCAAATTAAATTTAACAACCAGTCGTCTGATGGAAAACTCTGATGTAAAATATGAACGGGCACAGCGAACCCACCAATGAAACTAGAAAAATACACAAATACATTAATAACAAGTAGAATTCCCCTGCATGGCAGAATGGTCGGATTAGGATTCTAGTATTTATTCATGTAATTTTAGTTTTTTTTCTTGTTTCACCGGGGGTGAGTGTGAAATCGGGCCCACAGAACTTGTTGAAACCCACAGCCCCGATGTCATAAAACTTTAGAACAGTCTCCAAGCTGAAATCTCCATTCTTTCATCTTGTTCCTTATATTAAATGTCATTCGTTATTTTAACACAAACCTCCTGTTAAATTAATCCCTTATACAATGTATTTATTTACTAGAATGTAATTTGTTTCTTCGTTTGTGTCAGTGTGACATAGGACCCAAATATGAGCTTAAACCCCTTGAAACTTCGCTATACTTCTAGTTCCAGGACGGGACCACCAAGGAGACTGTTTTTGCCCTCCATGTTTGGTAATTATTCCTATATGTCTTCACCTTAATTCCAGAATCGTATAACTTCGTTTTTGACAAAAATGAAGTTTTGCTATCGTTGGATTTGTCTCAAAACGTTTTACAATATGCACTAACTTATATACTTGTAGCTCTAACATGAAGAGGCTAAATCGCTGTGCCACAAACGTCTAACTATTCATTTTCTATTGACCTCACAATCTTTAAACGCGATTTTCTTAAAACGAAAAAAATGAAGTTATATGTTTCTAGAATTAAGGTCACGATGTGTTGATTGGGTTTTGGCTTGTTGTGTTTGGGAAAAGATGGTAATTTTTAATGTTTGTTTTTCTTAGAACTCCTTTCCTTAACCTTATTGTGTGGTTTACAGTCAAAACAAAACAAAAATCAGAATAATTTCCGTGACAGACCAAATCCTGGGAAGATATTACATATCACAAAATGAGACCAATGAATTTGACAAGCGCGAAGTAAATGTCATTCACCACAAAGTAACAAATGAAAATCATAGAAAATTGAATGGGAACTTTTAGAAATGGTCTCGTGCAAGATGGCCCGCCGTTCCAAACAGACGTCCGTGATCACAAACCGACCATCTCTAATTGGTAGATTATTGTAACATAGAAATTCATTTGTTTATTTGACATTTCCCAAAGTCAGCAACCATCGCTACGGCAATTTGTGATTTCCGTTTGGTCTAATATTTAACAAGAACAAATTTGTCGAAGAGCAGATGCGATCTATTTTCTGAAATTATTTCTCAACTTTCCTTGACAATGACGCAGTGGCCTGATTTAAGGAAAATCACTATGTATCGAATTAGCAAGCATAAAATCTAAAATATCGCATGTAATACAGAACATCATTTAACACAACATATCCAAAAAGCGACGTTTTACGACCGTAGTCCATAAATATCTAGTTATAATTGCGAAGCTCACATTTTCTCACATGTTGAATTATCAAACTGTGTGCACTCGTATAACATTTCACAGACACCGTTGATTCTCAGATTATAATCACAGAGTTGTTTAAACGGTTACTAATTTTCTAGTGCAATGTCGCGTGGTATGAATTCCATATTTTCAAACAGTCGTTTACCAAGTGTGTAAACCAACGAATAGTCACATTACAACATATGTTGAAAACAAAACCAGCACGGGCTCACCGTGGACGGTCTGTGGTTAAACACTATTGGAGGTACAGCAATGATAAAAAAGAAGGGAAATCAACCATGGCAATATGGTAGATGGATCGAAACTACTGGTTTGGGATTAAAGGAAAATCAACTCAATGTCCCCGAAGTACATTGAAACTTTCCTTAAAGTTTTCAAAATAGCGTAGGTCTTGGCGCAGACCTATAGCCGGTTTCATAGCGTGCACATCTGCTTGATAAACGAAAGCATGTTACTGTACCACCTAACTTGATATTATTTCCGTGATAATGAAGAAGTTTCTTGAATCATTAAACGAATGACAATGTTCAATTTTAAGCAATTCTTACTGTAATCCGAGCATGTGTTAACAAACATTTGTTGACGTCAATATCACTGGTTTTCGTTGGTGAATTTAACCAAATCGTTTTTAAGAAGCGTACTTGATTAAGAAACATGAAAACAGACAATTTTTGATTTGCCCATGACAACATTTGCACTTCAAATCGTCTGCCTTCTGGTATATCGCATTAGACGATATTGTTCGTGGAATCAGGTCGATGGAATGTGATTAGGTTAAAGGAAAAAAAGTTCCAAAAAGTTCAGGAATAATGTAATACTTTTTTGTTAGTTTGTTTCACTGGGTTTAACGCCGTTTTTCAACAATGTTTTCAGTTATACACGGCGACCAGTTCACCTAACCAGTTTTCATGGACTATATACCAACCAGTACTAACTTACCCTTCCACAAGGAGCCGGCGACTTCTCCACATGTGGAGGAAAATTGACATTTTTTGTCAAATTTTCATGGAAGGTTATAACCTGCCGCGGCCGGGATTCGAACCATAATGTCATACAGAAGATGACTATGGAGTATTGGTTCGACGGGTAGCTATGCAAATGTCGCATTGTCTATGTTTCCACGAACGACATTGATATGCAGCATTTTGAATTGTATCAATTATATTTTTCATATCGTTTGTTGCAGAAGCAATACACTCCTTACTAATTTTTTATTGCTAAATACGCTAACCACTGTTTTGTCACTAAATTATCGCATCGTTGTAACTGATAATATGTTCAATAATTTGTTTTATCAACATGATAATGACTTTTGATTACAATATTCACAGATATTTTAACTTGTAAATACTTCTTTACACATTGAGTATTGCGTAAATTTCTTTTCAGTAAATAAATAAATAAGATATATACATGTATATATCAATGTAAAAAATCGATTTCTGAAATGATTTTGAAAATTGATAACATGGGGAAAATATTTCATTTCTCCTGCACTCCTGCAACCGATAAATCCCAGTACAAGACAGGAAATGGAATCTCACAAATCCATTATTTGTTATTCATCTCGCCATTTGTTAGGGTCACTGTAAGGATACCTTCTCTTACTAATAAAATGTCACGCGTAATTTCCTATCATTTGTAATTACATCACAATTCATAGTGATGTCTGGTATTGCTCTGGCGTTTCACGTACACCAAGTCAGACGAATACTTCTCAAGATGTACCATAATGATCAGCGTTCAGTGACCGACTTATTTCTCCAGAAAAATAATTATATTGAATTACAGACGATGTAATATATACGGTTTGAATAACAGACGAGAATTTTCCATGTTTTATCCAATTAACAGGCGTTCAGTTTAATCATATTGTTGGATACAACAATTACTCGCAACAAAGCCGTCTTTGTTGCCATCATTTCTAAAGTTGGAAAATTGGTAAATACGAATCAAAGTATTCTGATATTTTGTCGGCTTATTTCTATAACACCGTTACCCAATTTTTGGCAATATTGAGATTTTGGATATCATTTTTTTCGTCTCGATAGACTCTTCACAGTGATCATACTTACCTGCTTGTAGATCTATCCTAAATAGGGTTAATCCCAATTCCACAAACCCGTAACTCGCTTTAAGTTATTGCAGTTCAACACTTCAAATGCGACTTTTTCAAAATGAGAAAAAAATGACAAACGGATTTTGTAGAAATAGCCCGGAGATTTATCTAACACCATTGAATTCTTTGCCAGTAATCTCATGCTGTCTGAATTCCTAGCCAGTCCTCTTTTGCTTTTTGGAACAGGTCAACACATTATTTATTTCAAGTTACACACGATCTAGATTACATAAAGTTTAATATAAATGGAAAAGGAATTTTTCAAGCAAGAAATGTATTTGTGACTAGGGCCCAAAGTTCGAGGGTGGGAACCCATTCTTATTCCTGTATGCTCATAAGGGAGTTAACTCTAGTTTGAGAGTAGAATATTAATATAATAAAACTCACAACAGGTCATGGTGTCTTTTCATGATTGTCGATTTTTATATCTAATGAAAAGATAGAATGACTAAATTATTTTTTCACTGGGATTTAACGTCACTTCAACAGCCAGGGTCATTTCTAGCCTTAATGGTAGAGGAAGACCACAAAACGTACACCTGGGTAGAACCAATAACCTTCCGTAAACTAGCTGGATAGCTTCATTTTGTCTTGTGTGGGATTCAAACTCACAGCGGTGAGGTGCCAGTGATTACTACTCAGAGACCATAAGCTACGGACCAAAGAGGTCCCTTTATCGATTAAATATTTTGTTTGTATGCGAACTTCGGTTGTATAAAATTAGAACGAATTGCGAACTGCGTTCCAACTTCATACAACCGCGACCTTATTCTTTATTTATCATTCTAAAATACTCAAACAAACCGTTCCTAATAATATTTCAGGCCACGTGTAGAGTCTTATTATAATTTCTATTACAAGATATCAGTCTGGCAAATGACTCTCCCGGCATTTAATATATTAACAATTTCCTTTTTTAGATTTAAGGCTTAAATATGAAATTATCGATATTTTCTATCATGGCCAATCCAACATTTACAGATACCATAACCGCTCTCCACAGAGGCCCCGGCTAAAGTTGAAAATAACATATTTTACTCGAAAACAGTTGCTTTAGATATTTCTCTACACATTTGAAAATCTAACCCATTGTTCTAATAAATATAGATAGCACTTAAACTCCAGGCACATCTTGATTTTACCTAGATTGAATGTTGTTTCCTGACCGGAGTTTCTTTTGTTTCTTTTATGTGACTTTGATTGTTTGTTACAGACTGTTCCAAGATGGTACCCTCAGGGAGATTGAGGTCTGTCCTTCATTTACAGCGTGTTTTGAGTTGGGGGATTTGGGGGGAGGGTAGAATTGTAGGGAAGGTGTGATGTTTCTTTCTAGGAATACTTTTCTTATTAACATTCCCAGTTTCGTTAATTTCATTTATGTTGAGAGTCCACTAAGTCCCTTAAAACTCAAGAATTATTTATACATGTATAATGTATATATGTGTGTGGTGTGTACTCACTGCTTAAAAATGGAACTGAATTATCCCAACCAAATGCGCTGTTTAAATGTCTTGTTTTTAAGTCGTATTATTCTTTCATGTGACTTGTATAATTTTATTAATATCATGGACTTCGGGTGTGTCTCTTCTAGCAATTGTCACGAAAATATCTTGATTGTGAATGATGGAGAAATATTCGTTTATTTTTGTTATCAAATGATATATTTTTAATTTTATAAAACCACCCGGAAAGTCTAGGAAAATATAAGAGAAATCTGGTCAATGACTTATGGGTCCGATAACGATGTTATTTGAAAAAATGGACGCATGTAGTGTCTTTGGTGTATAAGGAAACGCATGAATCTATAAAACAAAAACAGGTTTCCATGAAAACCAAGAGATTTCCATAAAAACAGAGATTTCCATGAAGACAGGTTCCTATGAAAATAAAGAGATTCCCGTGAAAACAAAGATATTTCCAAGGAAACAAAGTGATTTCCATGGTAAACAAAGAGATTTCAATGATTTATGATCATAAAGTTGTCTGTAAATTTACTTAAAATACAATGATACGATTGTCGGATCTGTGCTGTTTTTATGTCGGCTTGCCTATGGAGGATTCATTCATCTCCGTGACAGCAAAGAACATTAATGACACGCTTATTTATTTCTTTTTTTTCCCGTTCTTTTGAGTATAATCCTTGTATCAGATTTCACGGTAAGATGAGTCCACTTTCTTTATGAAATAAAATAAATATAAAATATAAATTAGTCTGGCTTTAGAGCTATAAATAATACGATTCATCGTGAGTTACATAATTCATGACCATACGATACAGCCGGAACGTAAGTAATCAATTCTTTATTGTGTTCTTAGTAAACAAATGTTGTATCATTTCGGATTACACGAAATGAAGATTAAACAATGACTATACGTGCCGTATCGTCTGGAATTTAACAACACTCCCACTAGGAGCATGACTTAAAAATTGATCATACTGAGAATATAATAAATCATTCGGCTAACTTCGACCACCTACCAACATCGTACTTCTGATCTCAGCTGTACTTGGTAAGCCGACTTTGGAACTCCTTAGTACGGTCTCTATTAAACAACGCTAAGTTAGTGATCTTTGTCTTTAAAAAATAATTGCTACTGTACACTATGTATAATAGAAAGCGAAATATTACACTGTTGGAAGGAAAATTGAAAAGAAAAAGCAAGACAATCTTCGACAGCCGCCACTTAAAAAACTTGTTGTTAAGCGATAAATATTTAGTTAGCAGTAAATCGGAAGCCGCATCACAAATGTTAAGTATACACGGATATATAGCTACGAAGTTCAGCCAAGGTTAGATGGAGGTACGGAATCAACCGAGGTGTACCGAATGTTCAATAGATTTGCAAAAAATCGAAGGGATTTTGTATTTGAGCATTATGCTTCATAAAACAACACTGAGCCAAAATGAACTATTGATAGCCTCTTCAAAAGTATTCTTCCAAGCAATAAATATAGGTTTGGGGTTATATTGATTGATTGATTGATTGATTGATTGATTTATTTATTATTTCCCTTTGTGTATGTAATTATATGGCTTTTGACAATTGACGCTCAGAATGGGTGGCAGGCTGCGTGTTGCTGCGTGGAATTTGGAGTAACCAACTGTCTAATATAGCTGCGATATATCAGCGTCCATTTGAAATTTGTCTGAGAGTGGAAAGAAAAAACAAACAAAAAATGAAATTTTAGCCTGTAGTCAACGTTATTTAGTGAAAACCCGATTGGCAGTTGACCTACCCAGTTTCTCTGTCAATACCTGATTTAACCCACTCTGCAAATAACTGTCAAGTTCTCCGCATGGGTGATCGGTAGTGGCAGATTATAGACGTATTGTCTTTTTTCCAACTTTTCACAAATCCCATTACGTTTGACACACGAGTGTTCTAACTCACGATTCTCCTAGGTTTGTTGATCCAACTACTCCTTTTATACAGTGCAACCTCTCCAAAGCAACACCCTTGGGGAGAAGCTGTATTATGTTGTTGTCGAAAAGTTGTTGCTCTAGTTAGGTGAAACAAATGGTTAAATAAATATAAAGTAGGAAAATAAAAACATGCTGCTGTTGAAGGGAAGTTGTTGCTCAAAAGAGGTTGCACAGTATATTGAGCTGAGAGGAGAGGCGTACTTCAACAAATGAACTTTTAATAATGTCTCTCAGATACCTATCGCACCTACTATTTATCACAGATATCTATCAACATGGTTGAATTGTTCTGTTATATATATTCTGCGTTTTACGTCACCAGTAAATCTTTAAATTATGTGGAGAAAATAGCAATATAAGAACAAGTAACAAAGTAGGGTTGAAGACAAAATATCACGTGATACATTGTCTATGCGTATACCAGTAAATACTAGTACCAGTCATTGACCTTAAATATACTTTTAAAATAAATAACTGCCCAGAAAGAAAAATGAAACATCTTTGATATCGAAATATTCATTACAGATACCGACGTTTTTAATAATTCCATGAGAGGAATACAGACAAAAGCTCGATAAAATTTAATTGTTGAACAAGTATTTACACAAAAGTGCTTTGTAATGTTCATATTGTTTTCAGCTGAACATGACAATCGTTGTGAATGTTGTAGAATATTGTGATGTAACTGCGACAGAAATACATGTTTCCCCCCCCTAAATTGTTTCTTCTGTAATTGTCATGTTTACGTTAGACAAAGAATATTAATGATACATAAGTACATAGATGCGAATGAACCATTAGAGAACCATGTTGTTACAGTACACCTACTCTCTTAACATGATTCTCTTTCATAAACCAGGAAGGGAGATTGCTGAACTTATCTTGCAATCAAACTCGATAGGTTCACAGCTTCGCAATAACTTAAAAAAACAAAGGAAATTATTATATTGTTATTTTCACTGTGATATCTTTTATTTTGTTAAGAAATAGCTTAAAGCTATAGAAAATGATGGAGTTAATTCAATATAAAATCATCTACAATAGCAATGAAAGTATGAGTAACGTCTATCAGGGTTTGCATCGTATCCATTAAATAATCCTGTAAAATACTTACATCGTTACAAAATATTACTAATGCACGTATAACATATGACATTTCGTGGGCCGTTTTATTATTGTTTGGTGAAACATGAAGTCATTTTTTTATTACAAAAATACATTATCTTCTCTGAATTCTTTGCACTGGCAAGTTTATTGACTCTTTTAGAGATGAGGCGTCCGAATGCGCTACCGCATCATGCAGCGAGTTTCTGTTACGGTATTGGAAGCACTGTTGGAGAAAGTACTCTTATTGTCAGATTAAGATCTTATCTTGTTACGGGAGTACAATAACTTACTCTTTCTGACACTGTAAAGCTTGCTTATCTTGTAATCTTGGTCTCAGAATGGAACCAATTATTATCTTTCCAGCAGCGACGGATTTTCATTACATGCGTACGTGTGGATACAGCCCGGTACTGAATATCAATCGGCCACGGGTTAATTTATACAACAATGTCCCAATTAGGACTTAATTAAACCACTTGTTACGTCTGCCGGAAGAAGAATCTACGGAGGACATAATTGCACGGACTGTATTGTTAATATGTCACGTGATACCTGATAACTTGGTAGTACATATCAGTCACATTACTAAGATTCTTAGCTGTCTATACAAAGGATTTAGGATTTCAGAATATTTTGTCGGTGGATGAATTCCATACATATATAATCATTTTAAGGCAACCTGAATTCATCACAAGTGACAGGAGGTTTACGCAGCACATTAAAGCATAAGACTATTTCGTTCCGGCCAATACGGTACTCAGCCGCTCGATTGTTAATACAGATTATTTACATACATATTCATAATACCCCGAGGTAAAATAGACGATCCTTAGTTTATTTGTTCTTTTGCAATCAATTCTAGACACATTATAGTTACTATACTCTTTACTCCCATGAAAATGTACTTAGGATTTGATGAAAAGGCATCTAAGTATGTTTTTATCTTTTTTCTTATTTATTTTTTTCTTTTGTTGGAGCCAAAAATCAAAATAAAGTTCATTTCAAGTAGTGAAGTCGGTATATACAGGACTCATTAATTGATAATATTCTTATGTAATAATCGTCTTGACGCCTGTAGTTTCCAGATGATACGCACGCAGTAAATTCCATAGTTAGGTCAAATTTCTACTTCATTTTGAAAGTTACATTTACTAAAAAAACATTCTTGTTCTTCATGTGGCGTGAAATTTGCTGTGAAGCATAATGGTCTGATGATTGACAATTATGTTATTTCGCCCCTTGTGAAGAAAAATCATCCCTATGTTTGTTATTGACTTCCGATTTTTATCATTCTGACCATGCCGATCCTTCCTTGTAACGTCTAATCTTGCAAATTTTGATGGCTGCACCTTTCAACATTCACCATCTTACCAATCCCACTTTCCGCTCCAATTTCTATACAAAGTTAAACATCGCTTATCGCATTTTTGGCGCTTTATCTACATCAACGCCTGGTTATTATGTATCGTCAGTTTAGCAGTTTTCGTCCAGGATTTCGGAGACCGAAACCGCACTCCTGTTTATCGACTGAGGTCATTGTATCGAGATTGCAATTTCATCGCGTTGACTGTAATATTAACTAGCGTTTTGAACTAAATTAGGCTATTCAACTCTAAAGTAAATTATTCGCTTTGAAAGTGAGAATGCATGCTAGGGATAAAAGGAATATTCTATTGTCTGCCGAGGTTCAAGGAACGTCGCGTATTTGCCGTTTGAATGATATGCAAATGACCAATACGTGTAACTGGGTTAAAGCATGTTTGTCGTCGCTTTTTTGTCAACCACATTTTGGTCTGGCAGGCTTTTAACAAACCTGTGCCCTGGGTAACTGACCAGGCCCATCATGTCCATTTTATCCGATCAATCAAGTGTGATTCAGAGATACGAGTCAATGCACAGGGGGCTAGCACGTTCAAGGGAAGGTGTATCATGGCGTATTAGGCTTAAAATAGCCACACGGACCAAAAACACTTATTTTACATATATACATATACAAGGGTTACAACTTCCGAAACGACAGCTTATGTACCAAGTTTGTTTAACACTACGATAGCTAATACATTATACTATACATAACCAGTAAGCACCTTGTCCAATTCAAGACAATGAAGCACATATTTAATCTTTTTCCTCCGAATATATATATGTATGTATGATATACGTTATTTTGATCCATGCGGCCATTTTAGGCCTAATGCGCCATTATACTCCATCCCTTCAACGTGCTAGCCCTCTGTGAGTCAATGTATGACCTGATATCAGAGCCTGGAATCTTCGAGTTCCGATGTCTTTCAACTGAGGCAGGTTTCGCAAGCATCCGTTGGCTATGCATGGGTGAATGGTTTTAAAACAAACTCATTAAAATTCTTATGCTTATAGTCTCTGACTAGTATTGGCTGGCACCTCACCGCTGTAAGTTCAAATTCCACCCGGGACTTGACAAATTTTACATGTGATGAAGTTGTTAAGATAGCCCACTGAAGGTCGGTGGTTCTACCCAGGTATATGCATGTGGTTTTCCTCCGCCGTTAAAGCTGGAAATGTCACCAAAATATGAATCAGTCCGTAAAATATCACATATTTGACCTTTATTCATCTATGAACGGGATTGCAGTATGACTGAAATCTATGATTATAACGGCGACTATTTCGTGTTAATATAACATTTAACAATTGATAAGGAAATGCAAGGAAATTGATTTTTGTGAACTTTTGGGTATGTATATATCACTAGAATAAGAGTTTACGTGGCACATAAAGAATATAATTACTAGAATTTAACAGAAGCCTTGCATCAGTTACATGACTCTTTATAACTTTAAATCTTAATTCGTTCATGCACCGTAAATGACAATTGAGATTCTTTCTTTTAGTTAAGTTTTCAACTCAGTCACGTAATTTACTCACACTAGTCACGCCAATCGTCAATTTCAGGATTCTTGTTATTCTGGAAAGCATGTTATTTCTCTATTTTCAACTATTAAATTAAATGAGAGCCCATTAATACGATATAATGGCTGATGGATGGTCATTATTTTATGACAAATCCTTAGCTTGATCATATCTGATTTTAAAATGTACTTTTGATCCAAATACATTTCCATTAAAATCAAGATGAAGACTTTCCAGATGACGATCTTGTTCCACCTAAGTTAAAACACAATCATGCGACAGATCATAGAATTGTGTTTCAACTGGATGGTAATGCGGAATACGCTGTTACAGAGTAACCACCCTTTAAGGGTGTAATTTAGTCTATAGATAGATGAGACGGGCAGTGAGACATGACGAAAGGTCAAGGATTGTTCCACTCTTTAGAATAGGGATAAGTAATGCAATGCCCAAGTACTTTTCTAAACATAACCTTAATTTCAATTCAAACGGACAAACAACTTTTATTTGTATATCGCGGAAACCACCGAACCGTTCCGAAATGCCACTCACCCAACAGAATGGACTGATCTATTCAGGGGTCGTGACCGGCTATGCACGAAAATATAATAATTTTGGATATCAGTGTATTTGAATTTTTAAACACTAATTGGTTTTTAGTACATGTCACTCCATCGAATGGAGTTTAATTAAACGAGGTAATAATCATACAGATATTCACATTGTGAGGTCACTTGTTAGACTGTTATATTCATCATTACAACATTGTCCGTCTGATGTTTTGCTTCCTTTTGGAACCGAAACTACACTTTTACGTCTGGTGAGTAAATTATTTTTAAGTTTTTATTTCTCTCGATATCCGTCAATACTCGGATAAGAGTTTTGTATCTGTAGGTCCTACTTTGAAATTCAAAAATCACATTTCTACGCGATGGAGCCAATCTGTGTGAATAGATATTTGACAGAAAGTTATAAACTGAATCAAGTATCGTTACATTTTGTGCGGGATACGATTCATCCCAAAATATTGTCGCCCTATTTTGATTTTGACATTAGAAACCTTAAGGGTGAACGCCAAAAATATTGGGTTGGTCGGGTAACAGTACAGTGCAACATTTCCACAGCGGCCCTCTCTTGAGCAATAACCTCCCTTCAACAGCAGCATGATGTTTTCCCACTGTACGATCTAACCATTAATTTTATCCCTCTAGAGCAACAACCTCTCAACAACGACATAATTTTGCTTCTCCCAAAGGGTGCTGCTTTGGAAAGGTTGCACTGTAAATACGACTTTTTAGGCCTTAAAAAATTTACGTCACTCAAAAAAAATGAAGAGGAAAATGATGAAAGTTAGTGCACGGTTCAATTCTCGATTTATTCGTGTCCGTAATTACCAGAAATATTGTACTCAGTCCCTTGTCATTTGGAATTACATCACACTTCATGCGAACATCTCATATCTTAGGTCTGATGTGTCCATTGTAATATCACGCTTACCTATCAAAGCGTTATTGAAATGACATTCATTAAGTGATAGATATTTCTATCCGGGAGATATGAGTAGATTCAATTAAGAGAGAGGTAATTCATAAGTGGTTTATATTAATATACGTTAACTTCGTGCTTGCTTTTTATAGCCATGATATCCAAGCAATTTGATAAAATTATGATACAATTTCGAGAAATATAGCCACTGGGTTGTGTGTTGCCTTATGATAGTTCGTAATTTAGGCCGTCTTTCTAATATTGCCAAGACAATAACGTCGATTTAACAACAATATGACATACTTATCCATTCTTATTTTCTGATACATTAATAAAATCAGGTTCAGTGCTTCATAAATTCACCCTCAAACGAATTGGTACACCATATTGATTCGTCATCAGCTACTTCGACAGGAAGCCTTGCGTTTAGATACCTATTTCAAAGCTATATAAATATATAAAATGGTAAATAAAGGTTGTTCCGTTTCGATTATGTTCCAATTTTCTTGAGGTATTGAACATCATTGATATCAGTACATGGTTAAAGGTTTTGCGCAATTTTCCGGAACCTACGGTTTATCCCAGCTCCGGACCCTACTAGTTTTTTTATTGTTTGCGCGGCACTGACGTTAAGATATCATTTTTGTTTTGAAAATTACCAATTTTCACCTGTGTCAGTGTGTGTTTTGCGGTTGTTAACATTTGATAGAATTAAATGCTCTCATTGCATTAATTCTAGACATCTAGCAATCAATGTCAATTACTGGGAACAACATAATGGTTCGGCCGGTTTTATAAGAGTAGCAGTGGTAATTTCTTCTTGGTGTTCCTCTAAAATAAATATTGTTTCCACAATGTATCAATTCCATTGATAATTGCGGTAAATATTGAATCGTAGCAGACAAAACAATTGTCCGTTTCACACCAGTCATTTTATACAATAATCATTGAACTAGAACAATGACCGTCTATAGGGACATTCATCTTGGCGAAGAAATGTTTTAATTTGCTTAACAAACATAGTATCAATAGCTGGTCGTTGATTGAAGGTAAACAATGTATTCCTTGGAAAACATACCAGTAGCATGCGCACAATATGGCATTCACTTGTAGATAACATTATGAACCAACCAACACAACGGATACAGATAAACATCTTACAATGTTGACATCGACCGGAGCAGGTCAATAGGTATTGATTGGATACTGTTAACAGATATAAAATGCAAGCACGTGTACTTGAACAGACTAAAATGAAGCAACAAAATAATTAGACGGGCTAATATCTTAATGGGAAAGAAAACATTCAATATCTTCGTTTATTCTTTCTTTGTTACAACACTATATCAATGAATAACCTTTTTTTACTTCTGTCAATTATTTTTGTTAACCCAGAGGGGTGTGGTTGGGCCCTCAAAACTACAAACCGTTCCAAAGTCTCCGGGACACTTATGTTTTATCCTCCATTTTGGGGGTCTAAGTGTGTTGAGTGGTGTTTGGTAGGAAAAATGATTTTTGTATATGTTTTTCCCATGTATCCTCATCCATAGTTGTAAATGATCTCATTTAGTAACATGATATTACGATATACAGAATCTTCAAGTAATTTTGTCGACTCTACGTTTAGTCCATACAACTACCAAGATATTGTTTATTGTTATTGATCTGTTGATGAAAGTATAATTAATACATGTAATTGACAAACAAAATACTATTTTCGAAAAATACTTTTTTCGACTATCATTACGTAGTATATTGTGGCAGCATTGATTAATGCACAATCACTGCGTACCTTTACACGTTCTGTTTGTTCATTGTATATTTGAAAAAGCTCCTTTTCCAACAACAGTATCATCTGTTTCAATTGCGAACACCGATGCTTTTAGAATACTATCATTAACTTATTTTTATTTTGCTTTGGTAGCAATATGTGATTATATTGGCGTCGCGATAGCGTTAGAAATTCACAGAGAAAATAAACGAAAATGACTAATAATGTTTAAACTGTGTCAGTGTTCAGACCTATGGCGTCCATATGAGCTGAATTTCTTATCTCGCTGTGGTTGAAAAGATAAGTGGTTTTAATTTTTTTGCGTACCAAGGGCGTACCAAATCCAAACACGCTTGCATCAAAACTCCATATTGTATGACATAGATTCGAAAGATCTCCCAGATCCTTTCTTGAACCTACATAAACTATGTTACTTCGCTGTCATTATAAATAGGATTACAAGCCTGTTGCTTCAGAATATAACTCCACTATTTGATCAGAGTTTCATTAAACAAACCTTTCTGTCCAAATGTCTGTTTGGTGACTGCTAGTCTGTTCAAACATTTTGTTCACGTTCAAATATAACAAAATCCTAGGATGCCTGACCACATTCTAGCTTTTCGACAAATAAAAAAGATTTTTAAAAAGTGTAAGTCAATTATTGCTTCTAGATGATAGGATTTTAGCACAAGTACCTTACGTGTCATTGGTGATATAAGATTTAGTGAATGTAAATCATACTAACGTAAGGGACATTTCTGGAACTATTTCAAATTATAATTGTGTGACGTTTTTATTTTCATAACTATATGTAATTGTACGTGGTATATCGTCTTCTGAGAAGCTGCACTGCCGCCATAGTTGCTGCTGCTGTTGCTGCTGAAACGGATTGGCGAGAGAGAGAGAGAGAGAGAGAGAGAGAGAGAGAGAGAGAGAGTCCAGTAATACGGAGAAAGTGATTTAGGAGAGTGAAGTCAGTCATAATGGGAGAAATCAAGACACTTCATGGCAAAGAAAGATAGTTTCTGAAAATATTAAAGCATTGTATAGTATTTCAGTTCTTTCAGTTCATATTGTATATTCATACCCTTGCGCACTAGAAACGGGAATTGAATCTAAAAATACATGATAAGAAGTTACGAGACGCGTCTGTATTTCGTAAAGTACAACGACATTTTAATGTCTAATTTCAATGGATTCGACAAGTTCATTGCACAACGCGAAGAACAAATCATTTTCAGATTATTGCGAATGTCGAAGAATAAATGCGTTTAGATACGACATTTATATCTTCCAGAGAATTAATACAATATCACTGAATGCCTATTTACTTACGTAGTAAATATCAAAATATGAGTTACTTCTGTAAGACAGAAATGTCGTGGTGCAGACTTGATAAATCTCCTACGCTAGAAATTGATGGATTCGGAAATGGTGTTTTTTTATTTTATCATTTTTTCTCAGATTTTAGTAATTTCATTTCGTTCGGTTACAGTGGTATAAATAAATGCCTTTCATCCTTCAGCACAATGATCTCCTTTGAGTGGGATGGTTTTTTTGTGAATACTTCCAGTTCGGTACTTCTACTTCAATTCGATTCGCTTGGTCACTGGACTTGTCGTCGCTTGGTTCAAATCATCCGTCAACTCCGGACAAATTTTACCAAGCATAAAATCACAGACAATGATTATGTTCAAAAGGATCAGTGAAAAAAAACTGGTAACTGACGTGTTGGTTGCACATTAAATTAGCCGCATAGGAAGGAAGCATTCATTGTGCGCGGCTGTTCCTCTGTTCTTATTCATTTACAAAAAAGCATCTCGGATGTTTCCGGAAATAAAGCCGATGTTTTTACATGTTGTTCTTATTGTTCAGAAGATTGAATCAATCGGTTAGGCAATGTTGTGAGCTGATTGTTACTGTTACTACTTTATTAATATTTCCAGCCTGAAGATAAGCCGATTTTACAATTCCGGTGTATTTGTTATTATATTTAATTATTTATTAATCTGAATCGATTAGCAGACCAGACGAGTCGTATTGAGGTAAAAAAAGACAAGCGAAAAATGGCTAAAAGCATTGACATTTTGAATGATGTCACTCGACATAATCGTTACTGCCTACATAGACACTCATTTCCGAATAATTATTCAATGCTTCTTTAATCTTCAAAGCATACAACATTTGCACGTATTAATGATAAATGGTCGACTTTACACATTCGTTGGAACATTAGTCAGTACCCTTTGTTGGTTTATAGCCCACGTCATTATACGATATAGCTCGATGATTCTGAAATAAGAGCCGCTGAATAAAGCTAACAATTTGAAGTACATGCATCGTTTTTTATACTTAAACTTCACAACTGAAAATGCGTGAAACATCAATAAACTACACATTTATATGCTCCACTTCTTTGTGTTTTTTTAGCTTTTTCATCGTATTCAATTCTACGTATTTCGTTCTCCTTTTGTTAGAACTCCATTCTTTGAAAATCCATCAATTTTAGGTGTCTGTGCAATTACTGGCACGATGAGGTTTTGTTATCTCAATGGTTTTATTTGTTTCGCTGTCTTGTAACTACTGTTGGCTACCCAAGGTCCCTCTCTAGGTCAGTGGTCTTGAAATTCTAGACCTTCAGTCGTAAGTTACCCGTTGAGACCTGTTTACAACTGATGCGCTGAGTGCAATAATGGACAATGTCCTTCTTTGTCTAAATGGTGATAGTCACTTCTCACCCTTCCATTATTTTCTAATTTAGCTTTGTGTCAAACACACATAGAGTATAAACCTAGTCGTTTTTTTTTCATTCTGTATTCTCGCATTGATAATAACTGCAAGCTTGTTGCGTGTTTGAAGGGCGCAAAATTTTCTGATTAAAATTAAAGACAACACTTTCAACAACAGTGTCACACGCAATGCTTACTAAAATTGCATTAGTACATGCATGGCTCCAACTTTCATCATGTTTTATGTTGTTTTGTACGTTTTAAACGTTAGGATTCTTTGTATACGTATGTTTGCAAAATCATAATCATATTTACAACGTTTTTAATGCATTTGAACAGTCAATTAAAAATTACCTGACATTTAACATAATTATTTTATGTCATGACTAAAAATGTCAATAATTAACATTCTGTCACAATAAAGAATGCTGAACAGCATGAAAAACAGCATAAGTTTGAAAGTAGGGGTGTGATTGTAAAAAAAATTGATTGACATGTTTCAAAGCGCCCAAACATTTTCATTTGCCAATTCAATGATACGAGTAACTTGGTACTTTTTTGTTTACTAAATTAGGTCGCCCAAACGAATCTCGTTACATGCTTTACGTTAATATAACATCGTCACTGAACATTTAAAGACGCGAATATAATTGATACGAGTAATTGCATACAGTGACTCCGCAAGCAACTCAATACTGGCTACAATGCCATAAATTAACAATCATGGAAGTCAACAATACGAACAAATACAAAAATTAAATATATAACAATACTAAAAAACAAACCCGCCAATATGGCAAACACCAATGGGTACTACGAGCACTGCTGATTTTTCTACAAAGACATTGAGAAAATATAATAGGCAATATGCCAGTATTTATTGTAATTGCAATTAATACATAAAACACGTTTATTACTCTACTTTTCAAGGAGTATATTACTTGAAATGCAAACCTGTCTTCTAATAAAAGAGTTTGTTAAATTCTCCATTTTCCACTTTAAATTTATTTTGTCCTCAAATTGTGTTCTATGGAATGTATTAGACATATAATAAGTGAACTTGGTGTGTTTTCTTTTGTGCGCATTAAATTACAAACTAAAAAGAGAGGTTTCTCGAGGCCGTAAAGCTGATAGATGATAATTAGTATGAGCTTAAGCTATAACAAGAAATAGTATTTATTTTTTGTTCTTGAAATAGTGATATGCGCCTGTGCAGATGCATTCGGAGTAATTGCGAATGAAAATTAGGTGGCTAAGCATAATTCCTAGTGCTTTCTTGGTGTTTCTAAATTTGTTATTCGTAGACAAAATGCAGCATAAACATACCAATATTAAATCGAGATATGTTCGATATGTAAGCAAGAGAAAGTTATCTGGCAGACAATCTAGAAGCGCAGACGTATTAAAAAAACTAAAGTATAGCCTGACATCAGAAAATCGTAGGAATAAATACTTCAATTTAAACTTAAATTAATTAGTTCGTATTTCTATCGCATGGCTTTAGCTATTGGCATCTTTGTTTCTGAAGACGCAAGCAAACATAGTGAGTAAACAATGCCTTTACATCCGTGATGTACCTTGATTATGCTAATTATTATAATTTCCATGAAATGATAGGTGTTTCCCGGAAATGAAAAAAAATACAATTTTGTTGATTAGTCTCTTTGATTTTAATTGTAAGGAACAATATCTTCTTGGAAAGACGCTTAACCAAGCACGTTCCTTTGAAATAATATCTCTTGAACTCATTATGTATAACCAATAAGTATTTGATAATTTTCAATTCTTTTGCTTCAACTGAAGCCGTACGTGTATACAGCAGACGTAACATGATGGTTTTGATAATGATCATATAGATACTTTAATTGTTTTCTATTCAACAAACCAAACTGTATCTACGTGTGTATGGGAATATTAGACAGTGTACGCGATCTGATGTGTGTTCTAAGTAGTGATAACGTTTTGTGTTCCTATAACTGTCGTTGAGTTCGATGAATTTTGTAGAGAAATAAATGGCTAAGTAACAATATGCCTAAAATAGCTTGGGAGGTGATTTGATCAATCTTTAATTTATTTTCTCAAGACATCAAAGGGTCTATTACGGTCATGGGAGATGAATCAGAATGTAATTTGATATTTTCCGAACTTATGTCATTGTTTACTAAAATCACACCGCAATGACGGGCACATATTTGTACAGACGACCGCGATTATGTAAAACGATCACAAAAAAATGGAAATAGAGCAATCCTACATACTGGTGACAAAATTGTGTGATTCTCAAACAGGCAGAACGCTGTGGTGTGGGTTGCCTTGTGATTTGTAATACCAGTGAAAGTCGACAACACGACTGCAGCTTGCTTTTTTTCATGTGCTGCATATTTGGCCCTTTGTTTTGTTGGATTTTATACGTGGAAATGTCTAAAATGTTTTGACATTAACTGTTTCGTATGGTTTTATGCATTGGTTGGGTTTTGGGTTGGGGTGACTTGGGGAAAATAGTAATTTGGGGAAGGTGGGATTTTTGCATGTGTCTTTTTCAAGGAATTCATACAAGGAGTATATATACTGTATTATATCAACATAATTGTATGCAGCTCATAAAAGTGCTGATTTTACCAAATAATATGTTTGCTATATTGTCGATTTGTAAATGGTCCTAGCGCAAATGAATAAACACAATCGCATGAAGAAAATACTTTTATTTCACCATACTGTGTAGTGCCAAACATAACAATATATTTACAGATAACAAATTACAAATGCCACACAAAAAAGTGAACATGAAACATATAAATAGGACGAAATGACGCAATGATAACGTCCTTAATCCTTGTCTTAATTACTCCCGACAATGTACCTTCTTTCTCGTTCAATTATCATATGCCTTGGACTTTGGTAAGAGTTCATTCGTGACAAGCGAAAACTGGCGGTAAGGCTACCGGACAATCCCTTTGAACCGTTGCTCGAAAAACATCCTGAAAACCGATATTCCGAACATTTGCATAACAATTCTCGGACCTGACGACGGAATTTACGTCCAGTGGCACAGTAGAGGAAAAAATTGATGCTGTGATTCATGTACATCAGCAACTCCACAATCGTTCTACCGAGCATCACCTGCGCGTAACGTTTGCCTGTCACATTGCCTATGATGGCTGACACAATCTGAAGCGCATTCATTGGCAGCGTGGTGAGCAAGAATGTGCAGGACACCGTTAGCAACATTATCGTTAACTTTTTGTTGCTTTCATTGGATCGCCGATTGTGAGACTGTTTCGTGGACTTGTTGTACTTAGCTGAAGCTTGAGAGTGTTGCATCATTGAGCGCTTACGTCGAGCGTACAAAACTTGTCGAATTATCAGAGAATTCAACACAGTAATGATTCCAAATGGAACGAACGAGTAAATAGCTGCATCCACCCAAGGCCAAATATCTTTGGAGTAAACTTCACTGGCTTCACACTCATAGCCGTTTTGAGTCTGTTTTAATTCCACTGTCCAGAATATGTGAGCGTTAATACCACAGATAATGGTAACAATGCCGAGAACAACAAAACGTGCACGATTTACCGTGCATATGCGTGGAGCACGTAATGGACACTTCACCGCTATGAAACGCTCTATCGTCACAGCAATGATAAGCCATACGGACGTGTGACTACTAACAAATCCAAGAAAGTTTACAATTTTACACATGTAATTTGAAGTATCCTGGACATCTATGGAGAAGTTGCCAATCCACATTCTGAGAAGCCCTATGTACAGTACCAGTAGATCCATGACAGCCAGCACCGCAAGATAGCTGTAAGTACTTCCTTTAAGCATGTTTTTCGCCATTATCACAAACGAGAGCATATTACCGAACGTACCCAAGCACAGTAAGATCGGCGGGACATACATTGTTAAGAACATATGCGGTTTCATGTACTCGGGGAATTGTAGAGTGAGATTCCTTCGCACTTCGCCCAATGAATAAACTGTCTGCTTCATGCATTCCTTCTGGATCTATAATGGAAGAATACGAGTCCTGACATTAATAAATCACGAATCAAGACTGACATGTGCTTTCTACACAAGCAATGTCCCACAAAGCACCAGTTTTGTGCTAATTGGTGGGTTTTTAAGTTATGGCGGATTTGATCAGCCAACTTATGTTTTATGTTTATTGATAATTGTATTTTCTGTTGTTTTTTTGTTATATACAGTTAAACGTGTGAACAAAGTTCATCATTGGGAAAGACAAAGTGTGGCCTTTATTGACAGATAGCCTTTATTTTGAGGTCAGTTCGTTCTAAATAATCAGTGACGGTTTTTCAAAGCATGGTCTTTATTCACAGGGTGGTCTTTATTCGAGTGTGGTCGCAAACACAGGACTGACTGTATGTGCGTAGATCATTTGGTTTCCTAGAGGTTAAGTGTGTGTGTGGGTGGACTCGTCTAACTAATCAAAGCACATGTAGCGTTCTACAGACCATTCCAAGGCGGCACCCCTTGAAGAGATAGTGTTTTGTCCCCCACTTTTTGTATGCACCTATAAGTTCGATGGCTTTTTGATTGGTTGATTTTAGAGTAGGTAATATTTAATGGGATTTAATGGGAGCGGGATCTTCTTGTGTTTTTCCAGACATCCTTTTCTCATATATACCTAGGAAATGAAGCCAGAAAGGAGAGGTTAAGTGTTATGAATGCAGTCATTCGTTTCATGGACAACACTTTCTGTCATAAAACCGCAAAACATTATACACGTAGTTATCTTTATTACCGAAATAAAAGTTTCTAATACGAATGAATAAAAATACTTTACAAGAACTGTTCTCTATGTATATATTTAGTATTATTATATAATATTAAACTTTATTTTGATGTTATATATGGTTCATATTGATATTTGATATCATACCGTCTTTCTCAGACTGCCATGTCATATAAGTCGTGTAATTATCATGTCTTTTTAGACACAGCTTGTTTATCTAACATTTAATTAGTCGGAACGATAGTTTACTATTTGATTAGCATTCGGTAAGTGTGAAATTAAACACATACCTAGAGTGATGCTGTAAACAATTGGCACTATATGTATTTGTAATTAACAGACAAAATGTATATACCTATGTACAGATAGTACTCACGCACGCATACCCAGTGACCCTTCTTCGCGTTCCCATTGCCTTCAATAACTTGAAATTTGATAACGGAAAACAATGACGGTAAGTTTTATTAATTACCAGAAATTATGATCCACCTTTCTTGAAGATATTTTAATCCGTACAAAGGGTCATGAACGACAAAACTTTCCACCATCCCAAAACTAATGCTACCCCCTCCCCAAAAATCCCCCTCCCAAAACAATGTAACACCCAGGAGCATTCAAAAATGGAGGACAAACTCCAATCTCT
The DNA here is from genome assembly GCA_008271625.1 of Lutraria rhynchaena. Taxonomy (NCBI): domain Eukaryota; kingdom Metazoa; phylum Mollusca; class Bivalvia; order Venerida; family Mactridae; genus Lutraria; species Lutraria rhynchaena. The sequence continues at coordinate 7,553,608 of VIBL01000001.1, read as the reverse complement.
CCCGCATGGTACAGCCTTGGAACAGTCTGTAGCAAAAGCTCCGGGGGGGGGGTAAACTAGTTTTGAGAATTGTACATGATGCCGAACTTACCCGAGCGAATATCTCCACCTCGTGTGTGTAATTCCCAAGCTCCATCATGGTAGCTGTAATGTTGAAGGCACATTCTTCATCCGCCATCCCTGCAGTATCCATTGACATCATTGAGATCTGTATAATTAAAAACATGATGTCAGGTTTCTTTTCAATCTCCTTCTATAAATAATTTTGATCACCTACACATGTCACGTATGGGATCAACAATGTTAAAAATGTAATTTATTGGAAAAAAAACAATTCATTAAGACAATGGCAGTTTTTATTGCACTGCGAAGGTTAAATAATTAATAAAATTGTGGAGGAATTAATTCCGACAATGAAAAACATATTTGGTACAATTTATTTATATACACCGTGCGTCTATCTCGACTAAGTATTAATTCAGATAACTAATTTACAGTTGAGCTTAATGTGACCGGGGCTGACTACAATTCAACCTTTGATGAAATTGCAGTTTGTAATCTACAAGTTAATGTACGCTTTCAGCAAGATGAAATCTTGTTTTTTTTAAAAGCATCAATTACTTGAATATTTCAGTAAATTCGACACAGAATTGCTTAGATTATTTAAATGATAAATTGAAGAGAAAGGTTAAGAAACAGCAGAAATTACACAATGCAACGGAAAAGATGCATGCATATACACGACGTGAAAGTATGGGTGAAGGTGTTTTCCTTTCAAAAATGATAATCACATATTACAGCATAAAGCAATCTTTAGTCGGCCTTTTATGTATCTATGAAGAATAAAACTCCTGCAAAATTTGAATAGAATGAACACCTCAGTAAATTGAATGTACTCCCTGATTTTCCTGATGTTGTGGACAAAGTATGCTATATTATTGATAAAGAAATTAATTAATTTACTATCTATCCAGCACCAGTGAACAATTACTTACCAGTTTGGCGTTATATTTACATTCCCCTCTTAAAGTTCGTTTTAATATTTTAAAAGGATAGGTTATTTGATTTCATTTTCTTTCTTTTAGACAAATCCAAACATTTAGACAGACAATTAAATTTCACCTTCGCATTCAACTGCGTAATCAGGTTTATATATTTATGTATATATATATATATATATATATATATACATGTTTCAATTATTTGTGAATGATAAAACTATATTGTTTAAATCCAAAATAATAAAATGTATGTTCTGTTCTGTTCTGTTGATGTAATTAATCACAGCTATATAATTATATTCATCTGACTACAGCAGGAATAATTAAAACATGCCGCCTAACACATGGTCACATTAATTCCAGAAGCGTATAACTTCGTTTTTGACAAAAATGAAGTTTTGCTATCGCTGGATTCGTCTCAAAACGTTCTACAATATGCACTAACTTATATACTTGTAGTTCTAACATGAAGAGGCTAAATCGCTGTGCCACAAACGTCTAACTATTCATTTTCTAGTGACCTCACAATCTTTAAACGCGATTTTCTTAAAACGAAAAAAAATGAAGTTATGTGTTTTCTGGAATTAAGGTCACGATGTGGTAGTGGACTCCTTTGTTGTACCGATCAACTTACATTATCGGTCAATTCTTTGTGTCTTTGTCAATCAATTTTTTTATAAATACACGATATGACACGATAAATCATTTAAGAAGATCAAGTATCACATTTGACAACTTGTAGAATTTATTTAAGAATAAATAAAGCTCACGATTAATTACTGTCGCATTATACACATCATCTGTATTATTCCAAAAAACAGGTGATGGACCTGATTATTAAGTCCATGTTGGGTGAATTTATAAGTTATGCAGTGTATCTATGCAGCTTTATTTTTATTCAGTTCCAAAACATAGAACAGTGCAAATAGGGAGAAATACCATTTTTTCTACATTTTTAGCAGAATGCGTGCATTTTACGCTAAATAAGATAACTGAATTCTGTCCAATCTTGCAATAGCTTCAGGCTTATGTGAAAGCTTGTTATTTTAAGTTTAATACATGCATTACGAAAGTTTTCGTTCAATTCTTATACCAGATACGAAATTTTAAATTGATTATGCATCAGTTAATAATATTTAAAAAAATACCTGTCAATATGAGTCGTTTACTCCACATACACTTTACAGAAAATACTGTTATATTTGCACACAATTTTGTCATTTATACACAATAACTGTGCCTATTAATTAGCGACTCCATCTTTGTACAAGAATTCGCCAATATTGAATCCTATATTAAACCGTCCACAAGCCCTGAACACTTGATCTAGTCGAATAGAAGAAACACTCTGAAGACATTCATATAGTTGGCTCCAGAACTCCATAAAACCAATAAACTCAGAAGACCAGAGCAGCAGAGATATCGCAAGGATGAATCAAAGATTCATATTGGTGTCTGCCAGACCTTATTTGTTCCTTGAAATTCAGTTCTCGATATGCAGACAAACCTGTGTTTGCGGCCACCTCCGAATAAAGGCCACCCTGTGAATAAAAGCCATTCTTTTAAAAGCCATCACTGGTTATTTAGAACGAACTGACCTCCGAATAAAGGCTATCTGTCAATAAAGACCACATTTTTTCTTTCCCGAGGGTGGCCTTTGTTCACAGGTGTGACTGTATCTGTTAGTTGTTAGTCCACAGTTCAAGTAAGAGACCTTACCTCATAATGGCATGACAAGCGTTGAACTCTTGTTATTATTGCTCAAAGCTTGAAAACTGACCATGTTTACTTGACAGAAAAATAGGGAAAGAAGGTTGCAAAACCCTAAATATACCATTCGTACCTCCAAGGTACCTTAGAGACGTCTTCAAATAATGTTGTACTTTGGAGTCTGCTTTTAGAAACGTTGGTGTGGGCCGCCAAAAAATGGGTAATTGGAAACGTGAGTATATTTTTTCTGTCCCAATCTTAATACGGATTAGTTTCTTATTTTTGAAAAGATATCCTTTATTCGTCGTTTTAAGATTAGAGCAAAATGACGGGAACTGTCATAAAACCAGGTTTTCATTTGCCAGAAGGTTACCCGATTCCAAACCTTCATTCATAATGCGGACACATTTTGCCTATGACATGCACAAGTTTGACCTCAATAGCACATAGGGTTAAAATAAACAAAGGGACTGAAATCCGCCAAAAATAATAAAATCACAAATTCTGACAATTTGAGCTGGGTCACTTTGTGACAACTCTGTGAAAGTTTGGTTGAAATCCCTTGAGAAATGTAGAAGTTGCACACAGAATAATACAAGCGCAAAAATTAAACAAATGGCCATAATTCCACAAAAAATGATCGAATCACAGAACCTCGACAATATGCGCCGGGGCACTTGGTGATGTTAATTATGTGAAAGTTAGGTCGAAATCCTCGGAGAAAAGCAGGAGGAATTTAGCGCAGAAGAAATTGTGGAGCCCGCCCGCCGACATTTGCCAATTTAATAACCGGGATTTTTCCTTTGGTTAACCAGTTGAAGAAGCTTTTGCGTCTATGTAAGCCATCTGTATTAAACCTCCTTATTACTGGCGTGGTATGCGCATCACAAGATGATTAGCAATTACCCCAGTGACACTGGTAATTCATGGTTTTGAAAATCACCGTGTAATTTAATAGCAATTATCGGTGTCCTCACCCTCAGTGTGTTTCTGGAAAAAAACACCTGTTATCTTAGGTGAACATATAAATTATTCATTCTTCTTCGCTGATTTATCAAGAAAGTTGACAACTTTCCAATGTTTGTCGGAGAGGAAGGAGTTACCAGAAACCTTCATCCAACTCAATTACATGAACTGAGTAGAACAAGACAAACAGAAGCTACTTAAAGCAACTATTGTACAATATCCGACAAACGGATAGTTGTTTTCATTCAATGACATGATACAGTCTTGTCTTGAAGAAAGTACAATTCAGCTTACAAGTATTACGAGTGACTTTCTTTAATAATTAATTATTATATATAATTGTAGATATATATGTATGTTATGATAATTTTTGATACTTATTTTGTTCTTTTCGGACACGCAATAAAGGTGTGGTGTGGGTAGCATTCAGATAGACGTACATATTAGTTCATTCAGTATTCGCGAGATTAAAATAAATGATACTCAACAAGACCTGGAGTTCGGTATTGTCATTGCTGGGAAATAACAATCTACACAAACAAAGATACCTTACACAGAATAGAACAGAACAGAACAGAACAGAACTTTATTAGACCTATACTTTTGGTATATCGTCATTTAACACAAAGTATATATAAATAACATGTCACATGTTTTTACAAAAGTTTAAATGGCAAAAGTTAGAGTACAAATGTATATACAAACATACAAACACTAATACAAACATACAAACACTAATACAAACATAAATGATGAAGAAAATAAGTATGGGCCTATGAAAGAAGTAAATAACACGGAATTTCCGAAGATGGACATAATTGTTACTATACATTATTACTAAGGTATGGAGATTCTTTAATAAATTTACACAGACGAACTAACTCAGTTTTGTTGGTAGATGATTGCACAACTGCATGTTATATACCTCTGGGGTCGCTCGATTAAACAGATGCACCCCTCTGGCTTTATAAGTCTTCCTGAAGTTTTGAAAACTCTTCCCAAACTGTGAATATATACAGCAAAAGGACGTATTTTTATGTTTGACTAGAAAAAATGGCCATCAAATTTAAGATTACTTGACAAACAATAGGATGCATAGGTCGCAAACATTTTCTACTTTCCAAATATACATACTTTGGAGGTATGATTTGTCCCAATTTAGGGATGGGAACGAATATCAAAAATGGTATTCGAATATTCGATTGAGATATTCGAATATATTCTAATGTCCATTCTTGTATCTGTCCGAATCTGCTGCATCTGAAAACAGGTATAGTTTGTAGTATTCATTCTGTGTTTGTATTTTTTTATGACTCATACCTTTTCATGTGTGTAATTAACAAACTGTATAATTTTAAAAGGAGCTAAATTGTTGTGAAATAAACAAATTAAACAAATTATTGTCTTTTCAGCAATTTGTTTTTTTTTCTCAAAAGAATATAATTACTGTATACATGCATGCACAATGATGTCTTATTCTAAGAATATCGATTTAAACCGAGACAATGTTATTGTTTACAGTTTGCAACCAAACGTCTGAATATGTTTATCACAGGGTCACACAACGGAGTGCCATAGGAACGGACCTATACGAAGAATTCGGACATTAATAAGACCTTCAAAAGGTCATTTTACCGATGGTATTATATTTAGCCATATGAGAACATTGAGGTGGTCCGTGCGTAATAATTGATATTCTTTGCGAGTGTTCAAAGACTTATAAGACTGTATATTGTACACAATAAGGTAAAATGATTCTTCTGTATAATAGAGAACTTTTTTATTGACATTAATATCGTAAGTCCACGTTTGTTTCCATGGAAACACCACGTGAACCGTACTACGTAATACAGTGTATTACGTACATTAAGCAGCATGCGGTAAAAAGCATGGTTAAAAGTTTTCCGGAATTTTCTCCGGGTTTTCTCAGGTCCGGACCCTACTGGTTTTTATTGTATCTGTGGCACCGAGATTAAGACTTACTTCTTTTGAAAATTTTCAACTTTTAAGCATGTAAAAAAATGTAGCAATCAAGCAGGGGGCAATTTCATTTACGAAAACCAATTGTTACAATCGCTTTTCGCCGTGTATCATTTTGAGTGCAATTGGGAGGGATTTCTAGGAAACACCACATGCATGTTATTTACGTCTCAACGCGTACTTCAAAGCCACGTAACAATCACCATGACACACAACACAAATACTCAACTGCTCAGGAAGACATGTAAATGTACAGTGATCCTAATTAATTAATCAGATTTCTGTACGAATTGCTAACAACTTGAAACATTGTAACATATGTCAAATAAGTCGGTCATTGTTTATAAGAACAACGTCGTCTTTCTTTTTCAATTAGATTGATTTTAATTTGACCATAGATACAGGTTACTAAGCAAATTTGCTATGTTGAAATGAACGTTATATCGATGGGATGTAATTTTAAATAACGCTTATCTAAACATGTAGCCTACATGTGTAAAGTCGAATCACCAAAGTTCAAAATGCCGCGGGAACGTCCGAAAATCGTGTGACTTTCACATCTCTTTAAGTCAGTGAAAACATCTTTACCATGTTGTTTATTTGTTTATCAATTTTATAAAGCCATGTCTTCCTGTCATAATCATAGCCAGTTGGCAATGGTTTGACATTTTTGAAACACCCGGGTTTGCGGACATTATCAATATTTAAAACAAGAGGCAATTTATCATTCCCGCTCATATTTGAACTTTATTTTTAAAAACCTTCAGAGGTCCATCATTGCAATAAATATATCTATTCACTGGGGTTTAACGTCGCACCAACAACAAAAGTCATTTTACGACCATTTCCAGAATTAATGGCAAAAGAAGACCCTAGTTTTCTACCCGGATACAACCTTCGACCTTTCGTAAGCCGCATAGACAACTTCCTCACACGCGATTTTTCTTTTGTCGGGTGGGATTCGAGTTCACAGCTGATGGGGTTGGTGATTATTAGTCTATTAGTCAGAGACCATAACCGTTTGACCACGGCGGCCTTTCAATTAATACATACGTACATGTAACGTAAAAAAAGAATTGACCTGCTCTACGTAGATGTCACGCAATACTGAATAATTTTTGTTAGATACACGTGACCTATTTATTTCATGACATGTGTAATTTATAAAATATGATCAGACATTGACCAGACATTAATTCGTTGTACGTGTATCATTTTTCATCTTTAATGATAATGTTAAGAAGTTCTGTTGCCTTACAAAGAAATAAATTTCAATCAGAAGTGACACGCAATTTGTCCGCACGATATTTAACAGAAGTAAAACATCAAACAATCCCGACAAATAACACCCTAAGCTGTAGATATTAGACAATGAAGCCGTATAAATTGGTTTGTTTATTTGTTTCTACACTGATATCATTAAACTACTATTTAGAGACATCATTTCATCTGGAAGGCTTCCGTGTTACTGATGTATGCTACACAATAACACATATTCCGTGAGAATGTTTCATGTCTGCTGAACATTATGTTTCTTTAGAATTTGGCTTTTAGTTGTTCAAACATCTTTAAAATTAACTTCATTTTTCAAACTCATACGCTGTACAGTGGACCCCCAATAAACCGGTTCCTCTATAAACTGTACATACTGCATTTGCTTCAGATGCATCCAGACATGCTGCGAGGCAATATAGTGCGTGAAATTAGTATTTTTTTTTCAATTTTTGATATTTTATGCTTCAGACTAAGCGCATTTCCAGCTAAAAGTATTTCAATTATTTTTGTACATGTATTTGGACATACTTTGGATTTAAAAAGAATGGTCGCCGTTTTTGTAAGACGGCCGCCATTTTTTCAAGATGGCCGCCGAATTGAAAAGGCTCAGATAATCAAGAAGAATGTCCAATTACAGATACGTACTTCTGTAAATTTAATTGAAGAAAGTTGAATTTGTATTCGTGTATGTTTTCTCTAAAGAATGCGGTTCTGGGTTCAAATCCCAGTCACAGTAGGTCATACCCGTCTATGAAAATTTGACAAAAATGTCAATTTTCCTCCATATGTTGAAAAGAGGCCAGCTCCTCGTGGAAGGGTAAGTTAGTACTGGTTAGTATACAGTCCAGGAAAACTGGTTAGGTGAATCGACTGCCGTAAATAACTGAAAAAAAAATGTTGAAAATGGCGTTAATTTCAGTGAAAAATAAAACAAAAAAGAATGCGGAAACTATTCTGAACGATTTGCTTGTTTCATGCTATTTGCAAGACAAAACCATTTAAATATTGTTTTTCATTTTGCAAAACTCGCACTACTTTCAGAGAAATACAAATCTTCAGATGAAAGAATGGTTTATAAAATTGAGCATTTTTTCAATGTATAAAGTTAGACACGCTAATAAAGGGATGAAAACTAATACAAAAGTGTACAAACTTTCGTAAAAAGGAAAGTTGAGTGGTAATAAATCCATCGGTGTCGAGAAAACAATTCCACAGTTTTTTAGGTGTACGTGATATTGTTCACAATTTTGCTTTGAGGTAAATGACATCTTTCTAGGCCATCTAATACGCTGAGTTCATTTTCTTCGTAAATGTATGGGCAATGGGTATCGCATTAAATACCGAGCATTAGTTAGGTAGGTTTTTTTTTGCCTAAACATGAATGATCTTTATACATAGGTAATTTTATAGTCTAGTTTTGAGTGTGACCATTTATTTCAAAGTTCTGTTGTTGCAGATCGATGTATCACTTATTCCTTACTATGAACGTATTGTTCATGGACAGATTATATTTTACTGTGGAGGACATTATTGAAGTCCAACAATAATAATAATTTTATTTGGCAAGTATACACAACAAGTATACACAACATGGCTATTTAAAATGAATGTGATAAATAAATACAATACAATAACAACTGTGAGATTCATTAGTCGAAGAAATAACAGTATTACATAAATAAAATTTATGATTATGCATATTCAAATAAATAAAAACCATGCAATGCACCCCAATACCAGGGATAACACAAAATAGAGGAAAGGATTCCTCTTATTTCCATTTACAATGAATGTTTATATGTTTATATGTTTTTTATCATTTCTGATACCACCACATACATAGACTCTAATGCAATCAAGTCATTCTTAGACAAGTTTCGAGTTTATTTGGGAAATCTATCGGAAGTTTTCGTACGGCTTTAAGTAAGCTGTGGTCGCTAAATGTATTAGTTTAATGGTAAAGAATCGCCGACTTCAAGTGGACAATTCCGGTGATAAAATTCATTAGATAACAAGGAAACAGTTATAATGAAGCAAAGACACGGACAGGATTTACGTGAATAAAACAGCGAACGAAGAATACTTAATGTTTTATTATTTAGCGTTCTAATTTGTCGATTACAAAATACAAGATATTTCATCGTCATCATAATATTCTGACGTAATAAAAATTTATAGATGCCTAATTAGGAAATAGATAATTGCATGCGCCTGCACGAAAAATCGTGCTATATGAAACAATAGTACACAAAACGTCAAGATCTACTTCCATTCTAACACGTCATTGACATGCAGTTGAGTGAAAAGACACCGGAGTTACTTTTATACACGGTGACGTCATTTAACGGCAGACAGTATCGTGTAACATCGCAAACTGGTCTCTGTTCCATATTGCAGTGCACCAAAGGACGGGAACCAGTTAGTAACATCATTTATTTACATGGAAAAAGTTGACGTCAGTATTAGAATGCAGATAATGGTATGCTCCTGTGTTCTGATTGGTTGATAATCGAGCGATTTCAATATAGACCATATATGGATAAATGTTGATAATGACTACTTAACAGATACATATTTGGAATGTGAATTCGTGGACAGATGAACAGTTCGCAGTTTTGAGATTGGAATATCGACAGCAAGCTAAGTCTATATTTGGACAAAAAACATGAAAATTACTTGCAGTGATATTCCATATTTAGCAATCTATACAATTTAATTAAAATAATGATTAATCTATGTAATTTTACCTTACCGACTACCTCAATGTCATATGACGATCGAAATACATAATTAATTTGGTATAAAATTAAGTATTCACGTTCGTTTGCAAGATAATGTCACACGTGTCAGGCTATGATAACATGGGATGTCTAATTTACATTTGTTTTTCAATGTTAACACGTTAACACGATTATAGCGTGTAGATTTTATTTAACCGAACTTTCTCCCGTGTTTGATCTTATTTTCTTTTCAATATTTTTGACACAACTCACTCAAATGGAATATCTATTAACATTTCGCCGCTTAAGTTTTCATAGTCTACAAATCAGCCATTATCTCCACAATGATTGCGTGAATATCTAGCACTTTTATCTTACAAAGGGCTCCGTCATGAAATACATTTAGTGAAACGTGGAAATTTTTATAATGTAATATAAATGGATGTTTGTGTCATAGGCAAATCAATGGAGGACCACATTCGTAGCAGATCACAAGTAAAATCAAACAAGGGCATCAATCTTATACTATGTTACATATGTGCTTGATTTCCGCTACACAATTTAAGCGGTCACATTTGAAACATTGGTTGTGATTTGTAACGAATGTGGTCATACAAACCAACGTTTACGCGTTTGTGGTCAGCCAGTTTTTATTGGTTTTGTTTGTTCGTCCGTTTTATGTAACATCGTCAATAGGGTTTCAGTTATATACGGCAACCGGTTCACTTAACCAGTTTTCCGGGGCTGTATATTAACCAGTACTAACTTACCTTTCCACAAGGAGCCGGAAACTTCTCCACATATGGAGGAAAATCGACATTTTTGTCAAACTTCCATAAAAGGGTATGACCTGCCGCGACCTGGATTTGAACCCGGGTCTCCGGGTTACAAGTTCAGCGCACTAACCACTGGAATCCGATCGCGGCTCAGCCCGTTTTTAACACAATGCCTCTGGATTCATATCGTCTCTATGGCTTTGCTCGTCCATATTCGTCTATGAACACCAGGGTAAATTCTTTTATTTATTTCTATAATGAAAACTGGAAAACACGTGTTTACTGTCATTGTCAAAATTATTGTTATCTACTGCAATCATACTTGAAATATAATATCAGCTTGACGTAAATACGCATTTATACGTGATTTGATGGCTAAATTATTTTTTTTGAATTCGTCTATCGAAACAAATACATTTATTGTGTTGCCTGTTAATGCTTTTTTTTGTCTCTGGCTGATTTCTAATCCGAGCGAAGTATAGAAAAGTAATGAATTGTTTCATTTCATTTCAATTTCAATGCACTGTCAAACCCGTGAACAACAGCCACTCCTTGATAAAGTCAAAATGTGGCCAATATTGACAGGTGGCCTCTATCCGGAAGTCATTTTATCTACGAATAATCAATGACGATTTTTAAAAAATGGCCTTTATTCTAAGAGTGGCCTTTAATCAGAGGTGGCTGCAAACACATGATTAACTGTATTTGCTTTGAAATCAGGATCCTTTTATGTTTATGTTGATCTATAAGACACCGAATGAATGTAGAGTGGAAAAAAGTATCATCTAAGAAGAAATTGTTCATTTGTCCATACCTCAACACCAGCTAACGTTTAAACGTTTAACACACATGTATACAAACATTAGGCAATAAATACAACAATAAAATGACTTAGTATAAAGCGGAATTCAAGCCCGGATTTCGGGGGGCGGCGGAGCCGGCTTGCGCCCACTCCAAAATCTGACAAACATTAGTAAAAACAACGTCAGTTATGAGCTGATTGTGACCATATTCTACATTAACATCTAGACCTTACACCCCCTCTAACCAAAATCCTGTTACCGCTGCTGTAATTTATGTCCTTGTAATTGTAAGATAATTAATGATGGAACGCAGCAGAGAGAAATATTGGACAAAAAACAAATCGTATCCTCAATTCTGCCTCTGTTCCCATTGTTATCGCATTAATACTGATTTATGATAACAGAAAGGAGCTAATTAGGTTAGTAAAGATAATATCAATTTTTACGTTCAAACGATGAGGTATGTTGTATAGGAATGTATGTCCATATCTTAAAATGACAGATATATATGAAATGACACATGTAATGGCTAAATAAATACATGCAAAAACAAATCACCAGTGTAAGAGTCACTATACTTCTATAGTAAAGGGCCTGATGTACAATACAGAGCGTTCTTCCTATGACGCTTAATAGCGATAAATCACTAATGCAGAGCATTGGCATGATTAATCTCAATTACACCATTGACGATACACTCCAAACCAACGATGATTGCAATTTTATTACAACTGCAAAACTGAAAACACTTTTACCAGGAACATGCGATGGGCACTAATTCAATAAATTGTTACTGTTAACATCTGATATGGAACTGAACCCGAGTCCCGCAGCTGATACGAAACAAATTTTACGCGGAATTGATAAATCTTAACAGAAAATTGTCAGATCAAATTAATGGTATTAAAAGTGAAGCAGCGTTTTTAGGAGTGTTTAGTATAAACACAGAACATATTCGAACGTTAATATCGCTCGAAAGTTCGCCGTAATCACGTAATGCAATTGTAATGTTTTTTTATTTGAGAAAATAATATCACGACTATTTGAATTGCCTTGTATGGTCAATATTTTGTCACATACTCGGAGGTAAGTAGTTTGCTAGTGATAGGGTGTCAAGAATGGTCGCTTTTGCTGGAAAGGCTTCAGTTCTTTTAAAATAAAAGCACCCTTCCAATTTTATAAGCTTTTCTCGCTTTGACTTGAGCAAGCACTAACCATGACAATTGCATGCAATTTACTATTCCAGTGCTACTTGGACGCAGTTAAACGAACATGGACAACATCTTGGTGTTCATTACATGGTATATAACGATGTCTGTCAGATGGTGTAATGGTCTAGGTAAACACGAAAATGGAATAGCATGTTATATTGTTTGTAGGCTATGAATTATGTACTTCAAGATAAGACATGTCTGATACAGCGCAACCTCTCCAAAGTAACACCCTTTGGGAGAAGCAAAACAGCGTTGCTGTTGAGAGGTTGATGATCTAGAGAAGTTTAATTGATAGTTAAATCGTACAGTGGGAAAAATCATGTTGTTGTTGAAGGGAGGTTGTTGCTCAAGGGAGCGCCGCTCTGGAGAGGTTTCATGGTACGTATATAAAGGATTCATTCAGAACTGATGTTTCAAGACGCCTATAAATGTCATGTAATGGCACAACAAAGATATTTTGTTAGTTAGACAAGCAAATGCCAGTTAATTCTCGTAAACAGATATCACTTTAATTTCAGTCCAACTGATACACACAGCAAAACATTAATACACATAAATAGACTAATCTGATTAACTACGTAAACCGATTTGCCCAATAAACACAGCTTAGAACACAGTATTTGCGAAGATCAAACGAACCAGTAGATTGACAATACTCAATAACACAAAATAAGACTAGTGTCATATCTGATGAACGTGCGAATTTAATGACAGAAACAATATATCTGTAGGTTACACCGGAAAACATAAGCTAGGAGCATTGGCTTTAAATTTGTGTTCATCGAGTACACGAACAAAATGATGCGTTGTCATCTTACTTGTACAATGATCGATGGTTTAAAAGCTTGGCTGGTCAAAGATCAGAACCAAACCGGGTACAATTTTTTCTCTGGGTTTAGCGCCGCTTTTCAGTTATGTTTCAGTTCTATACGGAGACCGGTTCAACTAACCAGTATTACTGGACTGTATACTAACCAGTATTTACTTACCCATTCCACAAGGAGCCTGCAACTTCACTCCATATGGAGAAAAGTCGACATTTCTGTCAAATTTTCGTAGATGGGTATTCCTGCTGTGACTGGCATTTGAAACCGGATCTCAGGGTTACAAGTCCAGTGCACTAAACACGGTCGCGGCTTTGGCACACAATTAATGCATAAGACTTGACAATATATAATTTCGGTGAAGGAGGAGAGAAGCTGAAGATAAGACTTATTGTATGGAGAAATACCAGAAATGCAGTATTCTTGACGCCCCTTTCAAAAAAGTCTTTTTTTAATCGAGAATAGACCAAAAATTAACGAACTATAACGATGTCAACATAAAACCAGGAAGGGAGAGAGATAATAAAGAATTATAACATTGTGTTTTTGCTGCTTATTTACGTAATTCTATTGTTTTGTTTACCCTGGGATAAGTGTGAGATTAGGCCTTCAAGACTAGATTAAAGCCCCTCCCCCCGTAACTGTGCTACAGCTACCGGGGGACCGTGATAGGCCTTTATTTTTTGTATGTTCCGATATGCTGGATGGGGTTTGGGTTGGTGGGACTTGAAGAGGGTGTCGCAAAAACTTATCATATAATGCAATATAGTACTCATATTATTTTTATCCATCAAATGGTAGTTCTTTAAAAATGTTAAGTGATAATTTTTATTAAAGCCACGCATTAGTGAAACCAAAACCTATCATACTTCGCTTCCTAAATTCCACAGTAACAAGAGTTTTTCCACCATCAATTACAGATAGATTTATAGTATCATAGTACATGTAACCTTCTCTGACAGAGAAAATAAACGATGATAAATTACATGTTGTAGATTTATGCTCGCGTTGTAAGATCGAATTATATACTAGTATGCGTAGAAATCATGTGAGTAGTATACAAGATTCCATGCCCAATAAAATACTTGATACCACAGGGAGTGATGCATGAACACTCTCCAAATCAAATGTTAATCATTACAGCACTTGTTAAGTTGTATAAAGTTGGAACGCAGTTCACAATTCGCGACTCGAATCGCGAACAGCGAAATGCGTTCCAACTTTATACAACTTACTTGTTAGTGTATTAGTGGGTTTCACAAAATATGAAATAAATGCCGACAACTATAAATATTAAAGCAGCGATTTTGTGCGCAATAGTTGACTTTTGTTCATTTAAACGTGGCACGTTTTTTTTTTTGATATTTTTGGCTTATTCTATGCAAGGGTAAACCCCATGATAATGATATGAGATTCGTACCCCCACTCATGTTGTTCAAATGTTTGACATGCGCTTTACATCGTATTGGCTTATGACTGCACTAGGACCATATCAGATTACTTGCGATTAGAAATCATTTAAAAAGTAAATCATTTCAATTTTCTTGTATGAACTATACTTCTCTTATTTTTATACCGTCAGTACAAAAAAAATCGTAATTTTATGACTCAAAGAATAAAAGCCGACGATACGCATGAATTATGATCCCTGTGATGATATCAATGCGACCATGCATCATCCGGGGAAAAGATCGGTTATAAAACGCCTACGTCATTCCTGAAAAGACCTCTAGTAGTTAACTTTGATTAAAAGTACAACTTATGGTCTCAATAAATCACAGAATGGCGCTTCGTCTTATTCAGCCGACGTACCGGTTCACTGCACATTTCATGAGTTACTGTTATATCTTTGTTAGTGTCTATGAGTTATGTTTTAAGGAATGCTTTGTACATGTTTTTTGAACCAAATATACGAGTATGCGGGAAGCGATCACTTATCCCATTACGTGAATTTATCTTTTTCCTCATTTATCAAAGTGTTTTTTTCTGATAATGTTTCAGTGGAATCCATTCTAATATTTCTCAAAGGATTCTTTATTCTACTTAATGAATGCAAAAGTATTAAATAGACTGTGATATATGTATTTTTCCAGTATTAATCATACGCTGTTCATTGAACTCGTGACAAATTACATTAATGCAGCACATTTACATACAAACACATGGATGTACACATCACGTTATGTGCCTGTAATACATTTCTACAGTTCATTGTGATTCGTTGAGAAATGATTATGTCTTCCAAATGAGACAAAATTCTCGTTTGATCTCATCAAATGGGTTTGAATGTAGATAACGTAAATAAGCCTCTTTATTTGGACGAAGTGATGATAAATAATCGAATAAACAGTCAAACTTGTATTTGCAGCCAACTCCGAATAAGGGCCACTCTGTTAATAAATGCCATTCTTTGAAACCCGTCATTGATTTCTTAGAACAATCTGACCTTCGAATAAAGGTCATCTGTCAATAAAGGCCACATTTTGTCTTTCCCAAGGGTGGCCTTTGTTCACAGGTTTGACTGTAGTTTTGATATACGATATGAACTAATCAGTAATAGGTCGGGTTGTCTTAAATTCGGCTTTGATTTATCTGTTGTCTTTATGATTTCATGCAAGGTTGTTAAACAAATGCCTCAAAAAGTTTTGAGAATCTATTTACGTATTGTTTCCATTTCGTGTGCACACGTGATATAACGAATAATTCTTGTTTGTTTTAAATCATACAGAAAGTCTAAAACAATACACTTTCCTTACATCAATTATCAAGTTTAAATTTAACGTTATTAAGTTAAACGTTATCAGACAAGCTTTAACATCATTCTTCACGATACGCTTGACACCAGTCTGAAAGAAATCGGAGAAATTTAGCTTAGAACAGCATGTTACGTTAGCAAACTTATTTTCTCTGACAAGGCTATTCTTCAATATCGAAACAGAATTCCATTAAGTCCGCATTTGTTACGTAAGGCGATATCATGTTCGACGCCATAAAACAGTTTTATGGTTGCCTCATGACTTCAGAATGATGGAAATCGCTACCCATTCAATAAATTTGCATCCTTCTGTATAGAATCTGTCCGAACAATCATTGACATTATGCTACTCAGGATTACAAAATTTCCGTTCATTCGGTATCAAGATTCCTGTATATCCAGCATATTAGGATGAATTATTCAATTCATGCAATATATGTATTTCCAGCTTATTTATATGTGTGTTTGAATGTTTCGTTATTCGTATAAGTCAACATTTAAGAGACAAAGTTGTACGTTTATATATTTTATAGTTTAGCATTTAAAAATAATGAAAGAATAATTCCATATCGACATACATCGTAATAACTCGTATTCCAGTTCCTTGCAAATATGGGTTCTTTCGATTGCGCACGCGCTATTAGTATCGTAATGGTAGTAAAACTTTACTCCGTGACCACCTCATTACAATACCCACATATATTTGTATTTACGGACCAGTTTGATGATATCTGTCTAATCCGGACTTATTCGGACTGACAAAATGTTCGAATTAGAGTTTTCGGAATACAAAGGTTCTAAATTACAGAGTTTAAAACATAAAATCGGGACCAGCTGACGTTTTCGGTATAGAGAGGATTCCGGATTGGAAAGGTTCCGATTTTAATGGTTCGACTGTTACAAAAGCAATTTCTTTTTGCCTAAAAGGTGATCTTAATATATAAGTTTTATTGTTTGTGCTCCAGCTTATTAATCTAAAATTGACAGCAATGTTCCATGTCATTAATAAAACAATTTATATGTCGCTAACATACGGAAGATGGTGGGCATGACACTGTTTTACATTTTATAAATATTCTATTAAAGGCCGCGGCCGTGGTCCAGTGGTTGGTGCGCTGAACTTGCAACCCGGAGACCCGGGTTTGAATCCCGGTCGCGGTAGGTTACACTCTTCCATGAAAATTTGACAAAAATGTCGATTTTCCTCCATATGTGGAGAAGTTGCCGTCTCCTTGTAGAAGGGAAAGTTAGTGCTGGTTAGTATACAGTCCAAGAAAACTTGTTAAGAGAACCTATATAACTGAAAATTGTTGAAAACATAAGTCACATAAAAATAAATGTTCTATTAAAGACACTTCGCATTAAACCAATCAAACGAACTGAATGCCATTTTAATACTTGTGATACGTTGATTAATATGTGTACTTAAATCAAGCTTTTCTCGTGAGCCTAAAGTCACTTAAGGAGCATGCAATATAATTGATTTTTGTCTTGAATCTTGTTCTGACCAGAAACTCAATGTACTTATTAAAGACTGGACTTATACAGAACTTAAAGGTTACACATATTTGAAGCCATTCATCGCCGATAGGGGTGTTGAGCCACTTCAATAATTCAAAGAAGAATAAATAATTCTATATTCAAATCATATAATTTAGGTATTTTGCGCGGTAAACAGTTGATTTTGTGATTTTTGTCATGAAATCTGATCTGACGCAGACACTCAATGTATTCATAAAAGACTCGTCTGCAGAACCTCGGTGTTACTCATATTTGGAACCATTCCATGCCGACACAAGAGCGCTGCTTTAATTTTTCAGAGAAGAATTAATTTCATGATCAAATCACGTAATTTAGTGTTATTCGTGTCATAAACAGCTAATTAACTTTGTGGACAATGCGCGAGACTTTACTTAATTTTGATCGCTTGAGTTACATTAATATCTCATAAAACTGTCTTCGTACGCATTATGCGTGTAAATTGCACACAGCGATAGTGAAAATTGTCATGACAAATCTTATGAATGATGACATTTTCAAAGCGTGTTATAATCAAACACAATTTCTCTCTTGATACTTCATTCAATAATGATTACTTTACAAAATAATGTAATTACATGTATCGTATTGTCATGATATGATAAACGGATTTTGACAATAAACATAATGCATCGCATTTTGCTTGACATATCTGTAAATAGCATTCTTGGATATCTGTAAATCAATGTCTGTCTTATTTAACCGACAAAATAATAGAATTTAAAGAAAACTGGCTCCAAGCGAAAAAAAAATCCACTTAACTACTCAGACTACATGATCGTTAATCAATCAAGTACCAACGTATACTCAAGTATACAGGAATACGGAACATTGTAAGACAAAGCCTCGAACATGGATCACACCAATCATTTCAAAATCCCTGTACAACACAATTCATAACGCCGTCGGCAAAAGATGTTACACAATGGTGTATTTAATGTTCGCTTTCTCACGTTTGCTTGTCTCTTCCATAACGAAAATACACTAATTTGAAATTGCATGTGGTTTAATTTTGAATAACTAGTAACATTAACCCATATTATTCAATTTTACGATGCATGAATTGTTTTTAAATCAAATGTAGACACTTAATTTAAATTGTACATGAGAAAAATATAATACAGCAACTTGCCTATGTTCCTCCAGAGGCCTTTAGAAATATATCTGATCAAACAAAGTGATGAGAACATCTCAGAAAATACAGAGGCATATAACCCTTCCGCTCCAGCTAAATAGATAGAGAGTAGAGGTTTATGGACTTTGGGCTACAGTTCAATAGATAGAGAGTAGAGGTCTATGGACTTTGGGCTACAGTTGAATAGATAGAGCTAAGAGGTCAACAGACTTCGAGCTCGTGTGTTCGAACCCTGCGCGCTGCTAATGTTTTCTGTGACGATTTGGTTGAAGACAGTACGTATATGGCTATTTATCTTCCATCGCTTACCATGCAAACGGAGAAGTTGGCAAATACTTTGGAGGAATATAGTACATGTATGTAACTTTTTGATATAGTTTGTTCACTATGAGACTATTATCAGAACTTATTGGATGACCCTCATACCTTATAAGAGGAACGTCATTAATGGTATCTAATCCAGCAAAATGTTTTTATGACCCTCTGGTCGGTACATGGCTGAAACAATTTGAAATCCCAGTTCCTGCGTATAAGACACAAAAATCGAAATGGTTTGTTTTCGTTAATTTTTAGGCCACACTGAATGAGCACGTGTTGTTCGGAAATACCCCACCTATTTTCCAGAAAATAAAAACAAGTTGTTTGTTACATCTGTTCGTACAGGTAAAAATCAAAAACAAAAAATGAAAACAAGTTGTTTGTTGCCTTCGTACGTACATGTAAAAATCAAAAACAAAAACAACAATTGTTAGACAACAATCTTGGAATGTTACAATCAGTGGACCGCGGCTGTGGTCCAGTGGTTAGTGTGCTAGACTTGTAACCCGGAGATCCATGTTCGAATACCGGTCGCGGCAGATCATACCCTTCCATGAAAGTTCGACAAAAATTGTTTTTTCTACATAGGTGGAGAAGTTGCCGGCTCCTTGTGGAAAAGTAAGTTAGTACCGGTTAGTGTAGAGTCCAGGAAAACTGGTAAGGTGAACCGGTCGCCGTATATAACTGAAAAATTGTTGAAAATCGGCGTTAAACCCCAGTGACAATAAGTCACATAAAACAAACAAAACAATTTAATCAGTGCATCAAAAGATTTGGTCGTATCATATTGCGGTAAACATTGTAATTAATATGAACATCTTTCTACACAGCATAAGTCAAGCAGATCCGGAAACCAATTTATAGATATAGATACAGAAGCAGATATAATAAAGAGAAACGTTTTGTATCCGTCATTTTGCATAAAATGGGCCCACTTCATATGCGACACAGATGCACGTGTACAAATTTGCGCGTGGATGTTTTCACTTCTTGTTTGTCTGCTTTAAGATTTAAGTTTTTCTGAGAATTCCGGTTTTCAGGAAGTCCGGTTTCCACGGTGTTATACTGTATAAAACGTGTTATCAATGCTCATAATCGTTAAATCTGTGTAGTATATCGAAAGATGAAACTGAATCAAATGGCAGACATGATGATTACAGATCAGAAAAGAAAAAAGAAGAGAAATGGAACAAAGATGTTTTTATGGAAGAGATACTTCTACTTAATTGGTCTCGTTTCTCATGTTATACGACATTTTTCTGACAGCTTTGAAAGCAAAAAAAAACGTATTCATAACCTTGTGTCGTGTGCTGTTACCTTCTTCAACATATCATGTCAGTTATGCAATAGAACCTGAAGTCGCTACTTGCAATGAAACAATATATAAAAAACGAGATCTCGTTGCGGACGCGATAAATCAAGACAAGCGAACGGCTGTATCACTCTTTCAATTCCAAATTCTGTATATGAATTTGTTTAGTAGAAAGTGTATGTTAAAGTTGTTAGAAAGGATCCAAAACTCAATTAGAAGTATGGAATCTCCTGATTGTCTGTGGTAAAATATGGCTAGATTCAACTTAATGTATTGGAAGAGTAATAATAGAACACTGGCTATAGTGCTATTAATCATAATACAAATAGATGAAAAATGCAGATGTAACCACAATTGATTATTTTTTACAAAAAGGGCAGATATAGGAAGAATACACGGAATACCATATAGTTTAAATCAGTAAACATCATTATACTTGCTTACCCGTAGCTAGAAATGAAAATTAACAGAAAGATTCACTTGATGAATAATTTTACAAGTATTTTATGAAGATTCAAAAAGATGATCCATAGTATAGGTGGATTTCTCTCTGTTGTCGCCTTGCTGTTCTTAATGTTTTTTATGATTACAGGAGTTATATTGGCGGGTTTGTGTTTTGGGTCTGGATATAATCAGAATGTACGACGTTTGGTGGATTTGTGATTTTAAGATTTTATTGCCGTAATGGTTTATGCTCGTCCATGTACACCGTGTGGTATGGTATCATTTATTGTATGTGTATTTCCCTGAAAAACTGCTCTGTCTTTACTGCTCACTTCTGCATAACAGAAATAACGAATGAGATAGTTACAACAATAAAGTACGTCCAATAATTGTCACAAAATCTCAGAAGATAGTCAATTAAGGGAGGATTAGTACAATACTCCTATTGTGACACAGTTGCTAACGATTTGATAGTACTGATATAAAAACTGTCAGGAATTTGATTAATGACTGAATCATATTTTCTCTAATTTGGTACGGATAGATAGTACGGGGAATCATCACGAATTTGTCAGAAGATTGTTAGAGGCACCTTCTTCTTTTGAAAGCTTGTATTCCATGTATAGCGCTAAGTGAAAATTGACACTACTAAAATTTTGAGAAATGTTAGTTTACCGAATTGATTGCCTTCTACGGATACGAATTTAGACAAGTCAATTAAATTCGTATTACGATATCCCCAAGAGTGTTGATTTTGTCTGGAACGTTTCATATGAAATTGTAGTAAACTTGACCTATTAGTGTTACCATATAATGAAACTGATTCATTAATTGTTCTTCTGTTCGAGTAGAACATTAAGTTCCTAAACCCGACAATGTCCCGCAATTTATTGAAATGTTCAACTAATAAAGACGAAAGAAACGTTTGCGTAAAGCAGGGCATTGTTCGAGTTTTATTTATTTATTTATTTATTTATTTTGTTTCTTCACAGGCTTGGCTTAATTTCTTCATTTCTGAGCATTTTGACTGTTTATACTCAAAATGCATTCATCACGTTGTTTGTTTAGTTTGTTTGTCAAAGATGAAATATGTTTACTGTTATCAATTTTTGTCATGGTTATTCAAATTCATTACAGTGAATTATGATGATAATATTCCGTTCGAATTCCGAACCGCATTAACGATTATAAATCGTCTTTGACTTAATTGAGTTTCCCAACAAGGAATTTCAGAAAGATACGGAGCAAAATGACAACCGTGCAATCAAATTCAATAGCCATCATTTGACGCATTACAATTTTCTATTGTCAAAACAGTTAATATTTTTCAGACTGTTATTAGACTTATAATCACTTATGATATGTGTCAAATAAGAGAGACAATGGACGTTTAATTTATGCATTTTCGTAATAGTCAGTGTTTATTTTTGCTAATTCTGTAGATATTTTGAATTGTTCGTGTAACAAGTGACATATTGTAACATTTATATACAAATATGTCTGTTATAAGAACAATAATGTT
This sequence comes from Lutraria rhynchaena, assembly GCA_008271625.1. NCBI lineage: Eukaryota > Metazoa > Mollusca > Bivalvia > Venerida > Mactridae > Lutraria > Lutraria rhynchaena. The sequence continues at coordinate 7,531,314 of VIBL01000001.1, read as the reverse complement.
GATACATGAATATACAGTGCAAATTTTCCAGATCGCTCTCTCTCTCTTGAGCGACAACCTCCCTTCAACAACAGGACGATTTCCCCACTGTAAGATTTAATCATTAATTCAGCCTCTCTAGAGCAACAACCTCCCTTTAACAACAACATGATTTTTCGCACTGTACGATTTAACTATTAATTTAACCTCTTTAATGCAACAACCTCTTAACAACAACATAATTTTGCTTCTCCCAAAGGATGTTGCTTTTGAAAGGTGGCACTGTATAATTATCGGAGTACTAATAGTGATACTGTGATGTCAGTTTCTAAAGATTACTTAACGAAGAAAGTAAAACATATTGTCAAGACTGAGTAAAAATCACATTTTGCTTCAATTCAATGAAAACAAACTTCACAGCGCATGTAACGAAATTATTACAGCGCTTTCATAGAAGGTTTATTGGACTGCGTTTTTCCAGAGTGGTGCAATAAAAGCGATGGTGCATTATAAGGAAATCAAACTTCTGCTCGAAGCACCGGAAAACAATCTAATGAAACTGACAATACGGATGATTAGTCTAATTTAAAGCCATCAAATGGTCTGTGTGTGCTGTGAGAACGAACACATCGAGTACATCTTGCGTTTTGTTTCTCAACAATTTTAATGGTTAAAAAAAATAAACAATATTGATAGCCAATTGCATTTACAAATGTATATGATTTTAATATCGAACAGAAACAAACAACATCATTACAATATCCGGCGATATATGTTATTTTTAAGATCACCAATTACAACGTTATTTCGCTGCTACTTTAATTTATGTATGATTGATTCATAAAGGAGGATTCCCAGAAACAATCACTTTCAAACAATCCCGCATTCTCCATAATACCACCGACCCAAAACACGCCCAACACAAAGAAACATAAAAAAAACTAGGGAACAAAACACATTACCCCCAAAGTTTTACGCTTTGGAACGGTCTGCAGCAAAGCCGACAAGGGGAACGGTCTGCAAACAAAGCTGACAAGCGGAATGGTCTGCAAACAAAGCTGACAAGGGGAACGGTCTGCAACAAAGCCGACAAGGAGAACGGTCTGCAACAAAGCTGACAAGGAGAACGGTCTGCAAACAAAGCTGACAAGGAGAACGGTCTGCAACAAAGCTGACAAGGGGAATGGTCTGCAAGAAAGCTGACAAGGGGAACGGTCTGCAAGAAAGCTGACAAGGGGAATGGTCTGCAAGAAAGCTGACAAGGGGAATGGTCTGCAAACAAAGCTGACAAGGGGAATGGTCTGCAAGAAAGCTGACAAGGAGAATGGTCTGCAAGAAAGCTGACAAGGAGAACGGTCTGCAAACAAAGCTGACAAGGGGAATGGTCTGCGAACAAAGCTGACAAGGGGAACGGTCTGCAAGAAAGCTGACAAGCGGAATGGTCTGCAAACAAAGCTGACAAGGGGAATGGTCTGCAACAAAGCTGACAAGCGGAACGGTCTGCGAACAAAGCTGACAAGGGGAATGGTCTGCAAGAAAGCTGACAAGCGGAATGGTCTGCAAACAAAGCTGACAAGGGGAATGGTCTGCAAACAAAGCTGACAAGGGGAACGGTCTGCAAACAAAGCTGACAAGGGGAATGGTTTGCAACAAAGCTGACAAGGGGAACGGTCTGCAGCAAAGCCTACAAGGGGAACGGTCTGCAGCAAAGCCTACAAGGGGAACGGTCTGCAGCAAAGCCTACAAGGGGAACGGTCTGCGAACAAAGCCGACAAGGGGAACGGTCTGCAGCAAAGCCTACAAGGGGAACGGTCTGCGAACAAAGCCAACCGGGGAACGGTCTGCGAACAAAGCCAACCGGGGAACGGTCTGCGAACAAAGCCAACCGGGGAACGGTCTGCGAACAAAGCCGACAAGGGGAACGGTCTGAAGCAAAGCCTACAAGGGGAACGGTCTGCGAACAAAGCCCACAAGGGGAACGGTCTGCGAACAAAGCCTACAAGGGGAACGGTCTGCGAACAAAGCCGACAAGGGGAACGGTCTGCGAACAAAGCCCACAAGGGGAACGGTCTGCGAACAAAGCCCACAAGGGGAACGGTCTGCGAACAAAGCCGACAAGGGGAACGGTCTGCGAACAAAGCCTACAAGGGGAACGGTCTGCGAACAAAGCCTACAAGGGGAACGGTCTGAAGCAAAGCCTACAAGGGGAACGGTCTGCGAACAAAGCCGACAAGGGGAACGGTCTGAAGCAAAGCCTACAAGGGGAACGGTCTGCGAACAAAGCCGACAAGGGGAACGGTCTGAAGCAAAGCCTACAAGGGGAACGGTCTGCGAACAAAGCCCACAAGGGGAACGGTCTGCGAACAAAGCCGACAAGGGGAACGGTCTGCAGCAAAGCCGACAAGGGGGAACGGTTTGCAGCAAAGCCGACAAGGGGGTTATCCGCCGTAGCATTCCACTTTCTTCCGGGGGGAGTGGGTTACAATCAACTGTTATATCTGGATGCTCATGTAAAACACACATAAATTAAGAACAACGTATGACTTACGAACATTTTGACAGCATACATCGTTGGTTCATTTTGATGCTAGTATGTGAACACTATATTTCGAAGGATAACACACATGCGTTGACGCCTTTTTTCAACAGTTTTCCGGTTACATACCTGGCCAGTTTTCCTGTCTGTACTAGTAATAGCAGTGTTCTCCACAACCAACTTCTCCACACGGATGAATAAGATTCAACGCTTTACCAAATGAGACATTCATGTGGGCAAACAGATTGCTGCCAGCTGAACTTTTAAAATGATGGTATGCGTTTTTTTTACTTTAACTTATAATAATCAAAATGCTCAGTACGCAAAAAAAATCAGGAAATAAAATTTCTTGAACCCAGTACCCAGTAAACTAGTCAAGAGGATTTAATTTCATTTGATTTGTACTAAAAAGCGCTCGTTCCTGATTTGTTTACAATGCAATTAAAATCTATATAACTTTCATTAACTTCACTAAAATGAAAAAAAAACTACATACACGCAAACGTTTTATCATTAGAATTGGAACTTGGCAATCGACTAACGAAATTTGTTTAACATGCAAGTTTACAAACTCGATGTAATAGATATCTATAATTATATAGAAATAATGACATGTCTTTTTTCATTACTGTTTATACTGACAGTCTACTGATTTATCTTCTAAGCAAGTTTGACAATTTCGTTCTTTTATGCGCGTTTCTCATTCTTGGCTTTCAAAACGATTTATTCTTGTCATTTTGGTACAAATACTCTTCAATGATAAGTTTATATTGTGTAGGTTTTAATTTTGATCAGGAAATAAGTACCGCATTTTTACATATACAGTGCAACCTCTCAAGAGCGGTCCTCCCTTGAGCAACAACCTCCCTTCAACAGCAGCATGATTCTTTCCCACTGTACGATTTAACGATCAATTTAACCTCTTTACAGCAACAACCTCTCACTAAACAACATAATCTTGCTTCTCCCCAAAGTATGTTGCTTTGGAAAGGGTTGCACTGTATTCGATATGTTGCTAACAGGTTTAAATCTTTACAAATGATAATTGACGTACTGCCAATTCTGAATGCAAAACGTCAAACTGTGCATGCTATAGTCTATTTATAAGGCGATGTCATGATTTTTTTGAATGCCTTCTTTGAACATGAATCCTGACATATGTTTAGTACTAGCAGACATGTCGTACATTTTATAGGAGATTACTCGCTGTAATTGATGACTGTCATAACTAATGATGACGTAAACATGCAACCTTAGCACGCGATATAAGACAATCATACAAAATGCTACGTATTTATTTTTGTCATAATAACTTACTTACTTTGTAATTTGCATTTATTTCATTCCTTATACCTGCGTATGTATAAAAAATAATGATTCCCAGGTTCGTAAAAATAGAGATATCAAAGAAACACGATTCTTATAATAAGACTGATCTATGTGTAGCGTCATCGTCCACTGTCTCAGCGAAAGGAGAAACACTGAATTATGTAAATATATGTATTTAAGTAATACTTGCTGTTAAAATGTCAGGGAAAAGACACTTTTCAAGGCAATTAATTCAGTCTGAACAAAAGCCTAGAGTAAAAGCGATTGTTCTAAAATCTTCATTAATTTTATTCATTTTATGAGTTCATATTTCAGCTTGGCAGGTGGGCAAACAAAAAATGGCGAGAAACTAAACATTGATGAAATCTAGTATGGCCTAATCGATGTTTCATATTCCTGGTAATCATTTTCTGAGAGACTTTCTCTCATCAATCATTGCTCCACCAGTATGAATACAGTCGTATTTTAGCTGTGATTATCTAAGACACATCGCATATTTGGGCGGAATGTCAAGGGATGTCGATATATAGTTTTGTTTGTTTTGCATGCTACTTATACAGGAGACAAATCTCCAGATTAAAGTTGTGCAATGCAATAAGCTCAAAGCAATATACTTAAGCCTAAGTCGCATTTTACGGATACAAATATAGCTGGTTGTGCCGATCAATCAGTTAGAAATGTGGCCTCAAAGGACTCTATCCTGTTATAAAATTGAGTTTGTTACGGCTCACTTCGCACGTCAATTAACTAAGCCATAACAAAACGAACAAACAAACAAGCCAACGCGTAAAAAACAACTGGAAATGGATCTTGTTGATGCCGCCTCTGACGCCAAAAACAAACAATGTAAAAATATGAGAAACAAATAGCAGGTCATTGCAATGAAATGGATCCAAAAAGCTGTTTCCCATTGCAAAAAATATCTGCCGGTAAGGATATTGCGCATGAGATGAAAACCTGCTGAAAATATCCACACTGACAAAGACCAAATGACTACTTGCATTTGGCAATAAAGATAACTGTTTTCTGAGTTCATGTGTTAGATGTATTACCACCACGAGAAAGTTTATTACACATTGTTTTCAGTATCTTTTTTTTAAATTCCATTTTCTAAATGGTAAGCGACGGATAATGGAAACATTTAGAAATTAGAAATGTCATTTGTTTTTATTACAAATTGCTTTTTAATTGGGAATTGCATTTGGACAAGATTATGTTTTAATTGTTCTAGATTACTGAGAACACTGCGTCAATGTAAAACGTAACCTAAGCGAAGTATATGTTACAATTGTACTGTACATGACAATATTGTTTTTTTCTCATTCATTAGATAGAGAATAATAGTGTTGTAAATATAAGACGGATTCTCTTTACTGAATGAATATTTGTAATTGCCTAGAATGGAGATCTGTATTTATTTTTTTAATGTGTTATAATTGAAATTTGAATAAATCAAAGACCAGTGTGGTATGGGGCTTTGAATAAATCAGTTGGTTTGTAGCGCATGAGAATCAGAATTTGTAATACTACATAAGGATTATTGAGAATAAATCACCACCAGCCTGAATACACAATTTACTAGCCCGGGGCCTTGGGCTAGTGGGTTAGCAAAACGACTGAAATACTGAAGCATTTAGCATCTGGTGAATTTTGAAAAACATTTTTACTTGAAAAAAGGTTTATTTGGTAATTTCAAACAGGTGTTTTTACCTTTTTAGCAAGGTTTCAACAGAATTTGAATTCATGATAAATATATCTTCTGAGACATAATTGCTCCTTATTGCTGTTTGTTTGTAAAGCTTAACATCTTCATTAAAGTTTCATAGAGTAAAATTCTTAGTTTTCATATTACATTTTATGTAAATGCTATATATATATTTGAGCTTCTCAGTGTTGTTCATGTGTCAGGTAGCTCCATGCTCGAGTGTTTAAGGTCTCTGACTAGTAATCATTAGCCCCTCACCACTATGGGTTTGAATCCTACCTAGGATATAATGCACGTATAAGAAGCTGTCCAGCTAGCTTATAGAAGATTGATAGTTCACCCAGGTGTAGGTCTGGGGTCTTCCTCCACTGTTCAAGCTGGAATTCTCCAAATGACCCTGGCTGTTGGTGCGACATTAAACCCCAGTGTATTTATATGTCAGTTTCAGATCTAATTTTATCAATATATTAATTTTCACGATTTATACATCAAGTTATGTCATTTGTATTTTGTTTGCTACTTGTCATGAAAAATAAATGATATGTAAGTGGTGTTTTTATTTGTATTGTCTTCAGTGTATTATCCTACATTAGTTTGTTCTACGGAGATGATTTTAAAGATTTCTTTCAATGCAATACTTTCAGATAAGGATAATACTATTCAAACGTAGGAAACTTCACTTGTAAACAAATCATAACATTTAGTACAAAGACAAAACTGCATGCATACAAAAGTACTTGAAATTAAAACTCAAACATATATAAAACAATGCACTTTAAGAAAATATTTTTACTGATGGTCGTCATAATACAATGCAAATGGAATTCATGTTGCATTCCAGGCCTTTTACTATCTACGACATAAATTTACTGAATGTTATCATTCAAACAAGATAAGAGGTCAATATTTCAAAATATGGGAATATTTCCTCAGCACCAGGCAGTAGAACAAACATCCGTTATTCAAGATTTGAATTCATTTATTTACTAAATAGTCACAAATACCCCCCAAGGATTAAAGCAATATACTTCCACCAACCACATTGAGTTTCTCGTGAAAATACGCATTGCGAAATTTAACGGTAGGGATGCAACATTTAGCCACAGAAAAATAAGCGATATACGTTAAATTGCGACATTAAATGGCAGAAGATTTTGCGACATTCAGCGGCGGTTGCGACATTTAACGGCAACGTTGCGACGCTTTACGGCAATGCGACATTTAACGATGCCATTTACAATGTATCTAAGTCGCGATGCGACTCAATGAGTTGGCATCGACATTCAAGGGTCGTCATTCTCAAATTTTCTATTATAATACTTGTCCTGTAAAATGCAAAAGTCGAAGTACAGGACACTTAAATACAAGAACTCCTAACACTTGACTACGGGATCATTGTATGTGTGACATTTTCAGAATCTGCTTAAATGTGTTTCCAAAAATAACGACCAAATGTCTAATTTTAAGTCTTTGTACACATCATTTAGTCGATTTAATTCAGGAATCTTCTTAGACAAAATACAACGATAACAGCAGGAATCGTGACTTTGACGAACATTAATCACGACTGACATAAATGTTGGCACATTAATACTGTTCGTGCTTACTTTGTACAGGAAAATATCTGATATAATGACACAACTTATACACGATATCTGTCATCTACATTGATAAACACTAATTCGTCTACAAGAAGTCAAAGCTTATCAAAAACAACGGTTTAAAGCTCTTGCGCTTCTTGTATGACTTTGTAGACGTTGTGAGACATAGAACAGTCAACGAAACACAATTAGCAATCGCCGACAGAATTTTCTGCAATCTTGGATCGTAGGATAATGCAGGAAAAACAGAAGTGACGACAACATAATTATCTAAAACCCGGAACAAGTACAATGATTCAGAACGTTGTTACTAGGCAGTTTTGGCTGTTTGCGTGCAATATTGAATCCAATTAAGACAATACAGTCCTATGTAAACCTTTTAATTGTAACTATTTGCGGGTCACTAATTACTAAACTAATTACCTTAAGAAAATAATGGGCAAAGGTGTTTCGAAGTTGCTGACGAACGTATTTGCCAATATATAATGCTGCTTACTAATCCATTGATATCAGCATTCAAGGCCGTGGTGTGATCAATATTATACGGAATACGTGAATTTGGCATCTCCTGAAAATCAAGTTTTATATTATAGTCATGCGTAGGTTACGAAAAGCTTTTAATATTCTATCATTCATCTTAACTGAATAACTTCAAAATCATCCTAAAAGATCAGTTATAATAGTCTCATTATATCAGAAAAAAAAATACTTCTGGCGCAATATTTCATAGAATACCTTGTTACGATATCATTCCATTTGCTGATTGTAAAAAAATGATTACTGTAATTTCGTAAATTTGGATACGGATCAATATTTGAAGTCATTTCTAAACAGGCACGGATTTCCCAGACAATAATATTGTCTATCAAAAGCAATTTTGCTGTATGTATTTATGATTATACCGAAATATTCATTGTACTTTTGCTTCATTATTCAACAAACTGCAATTCTACAAATTTCTAACATTTGACTGAGAAGTGTGTCCTCTTACTGCTTCAAGTCCTCTTTAAAAGAAAATTTAGTCTCATAAACGACATTTTTGTCATTAGTGTATAATTGTTAAGGAATTTAAAGCAAACATTTGTCTTTAAAACCAATAAACACCAATCTTCTTTAGTGATGTTTGAACTGTATGAATTACTCTTGTCGCGAGGGTGCTCCTCCTGATTAAATTTTTGCATATCAACACTGGCTTTACATCATTCGATAACGACTAAGCGTAAAAAATCTTCGTGGTTTCCAATGACTTGATTTTTTTCTGCCGACCATAAATCCTTTTACTTCTTTTCTTTCTCCTTCAGCCTGTTTACTCCAGCGTGGAGAATAGGCCGCTCACGAGTGTTTGTAATCAGTTGAATCCACTGAAGGAGATTAGTCCCTCAGCTTCACCACCAGTGCCCTGTTGACCATCATTATCCGTTTCCAACTCCCGCCTAGGACTGGACAGTGGGAGGTTCGATTCTTTTGCAGTCCCGGTGTATATATTTTTTCTTATCAATATATTCACTTGTATTCACATTCACTTATCTGTGCGTATCATTTTTCATGAAATATCAGTATTTAAAATGCACACTTTAAAATAGCATCCATGGGTGTTATTTAATGTTTCTCAAATACGGCAAGCGTGTGAATTATTTGTAATGGAACTTTACACTTTCTTTATTAAAGACACATCAATTTACAGCATTAAACATTTACAATCATATCAACTATGGTGGAAAGGAATATCAACCTTTGTGACAAGAAATATCAGCTGGTCGTTTTCAGACAATTTTACGATATTCAAATCGGCAGAAACCGCTTCAGTACACAATTATGCAGGTTACACCCGAACAATACATGTATTTCATCTTCAATGATCCCGCAGAATTGACATTTACGATCAATTACCGTAAACGAGATTTACGTAATTGGGTTTTGTCTTATTTTGGTATCAAATTAAATGTCGTAAAATCAACATTAAAGGGGGCGTATGTTACGATTGTGTTCTAAAGTTTTTGGTACCTGATCAATACATAAGATGCATACGTTCACAAAAATAATAAGGGAAAACGCAAGAATTGAAGAAATGTTCATTCGATTTAGTACGAAATCCAACAAGAAATTCAAAATGTTTGTCGACGCACAGCGGAACCTCTCTAATCCGTTCGAGCCCGGGACAAGGTCATTTGGCATGTTTAGAGGGGATGCCAGTTTAGAGGGGATTTTTGAATTTCATAGTAATGAAGTCAGGACTTGAGCATTTGGCTGATTTTGAGGGGAAACCGGTTTATAGAGGAACCGGTTTAGACGTGCACTGTGATATATATTTTTATGAAATTAGATCGGTACTGTGTTTTTTTATCTTTTTACCGCGAGTTTTTATTAAACTGGAATTTCCATTATTTTTATCTTCGAAAAATTGGCCGCTCCATAGACATCAATTTAAATCAAAAAAGGAAAGAAAACTCTAATTTAGACTGATATCACGGTGAATCATTTTCCAACATGGAAACCTATAAAGATTGCATAGATTCCCAAAACCTGTCCGCTCCTTATAAGGATACTAAATTTGGACATTATGGGTATAAAACCTTACATCGTTCGATTTGTTAACTCAATAAAACTGTCAGTAAAGCAATCCCAAAAGGTCTTAGGAAATAACACATGCAAGCGATAAAACCGACTCTTCATTCAGTTGTAGGTAAACAATTTGATTACAATTTCTTAAGTGGATTAAAACTAGAATGGAGAGAATAAAACTCCAAAATAGAAGTAAAACCTATCCTGCTAATAATAAAGTCAGCGGCATAAATTCTATAAAATAACTAGAATGAAAGTGCGATTTGGAGTAACTACTTCCGACCTGGTACAAACACCAACGTGCAAGGAATCTTCACGCAAAATTAAAATGCCGAGCAAAAGTTCTAAAGACAGTGTGTTTTGTTCCCCATTTTTTGTACGTTTCTGTGCTTGTGGGATGGTTTAGGGATGATGGGTTTAGAGAAAGGTGGTGTTTCGGAGATGGTAGGAGTTTTGTATGTGGTTGCTGACAATCTCTTCCTTATTTTACATTCTGTTTGAACTGTATTCGTTAATACATAACTATGGTTGCTTTGTTTGATCTTGTTAAAATGTGGTTGTTAAGGCACAACGAGATATTCTGTGACTGTCAAGATGACCTGAATGTTATTTAATGCCCACAAACTCTCGCGCGTACACGCACGCACGCGCGCGCGCACGCACGCACGCACACACACACACACACACACACTACCATCAATACTATCGTAATTAACCATTCTTACTGACAGATGATTGGGGGCCTTTCAACACAGTGTTCATGTATCGCCAGGAAGAGTTAATTAGATATTGAATAAGTAGAAAAAGGATAAAATATGCAAAGACGTAAATTCTTTGGTATTCTTTTGAAACTAAAGGCGTTTTGAAAGTAGTTAAATGTAAAATATTTCCATATACATGGACGGATTTCTTTAGAAGGCTATGATATAATGATATAAACGTAATGGGTCTGCTTTTAGGAATTATCTATAAAGAATAATTCTTGAATCGTGTTTCGTAGATTTAGTAAAAAGTCTGATTCAGTGAGACATCTCCATTTCGGCGCTAAAGTATCTGTCTGTATGAATTGTAATGATAACGGAAGATAATAAAGCACTTTAACACAATTATCTCCGTTTGTTTTCATGTCATTACATTAATCTACAGTACAGTTGCTAAGAATGGCACCTACGCCTTCCGCTACGTATGAATATTTCAACACGTAAAACTGTAATTACATATATTTGTGGGCGTGTTTTTTGGTTTGCAAATAGCGGAACTGGTAGTCAATCTTTGTTTAACTTGTTTATTGAACACTTTACATATACGTGTACTTTTCACATTCTAAAACGCATGCCCGAAAGGAACAATTGTCACCTTTTTATCAGAAATCCTGTTTTCACATTGGTATAACTTTTTCTGATACAGAATGTTAACACAAAGGATAATGCAGGAATTGCTACACATAAACAAAATCCTTTATCATCCAGACTCTATATTCATATATACAGTATGTACCAACACTACGACAAACCAATTCACTAAGTTACAGCACAGAAACTCGCAAAAATACACAAATCCGCCTTCATGGCTCGCATCAATCTTTCTCAAATTTCCATACAACAAAACTGCCGATAATGATATCAGATCGGCGCATATCAACTGTCGCACAGCACAGAAGAAAAAATAGCTTCAAGTATGCAATATCGCGGTGGTCTTAGCGCGTTCTTCAGCTTGACACACTTTGCTAAATGCCGCAATAAAACAAATAACAGATAAAGGTTAAATGGACGAAATTAAACAAAAAACGTTTTGCACATTTCAGTACCTATCATCATTCATTATCGTGCGTGCGTGCGCGAGGATGTGTGCGTGCTGTCTAGACATTCCTCAATACAGTCAAACCTTGTTTGCAGCCACCTCCCAATAAAGACCACCCTGTGAATAAAGTCCATTCATTAAAAACTGCCACTGATTATTTAGAACAAACTGACCTCTGAATAAAGATCATCTGTTAATGAAGGCCACATTTTGTCTTTCCCAAGGGTGACTTTTGTTTGTCTGTACGTAATTTTTATAGGCACGGTTTTTGAGTATATTTTTAGCTGAATGTGTACGATTGCTAACCCGCACCATTTAAAGACTCAAATAAGCGGAGTGGTCTTAAAAGCGATCACTTACCACTTTTATAGTGCATATTCGTGTCTAGGTGAAACAAATGTCCTTTGTGCCATTCCATTATGCTCGAGTATATTCGGCACGGGTAATCATTTATTATTCATAGTGCTATTCACTATAATGTCTGTTTTATGTCCGCATAATGACACTTTACATAGCATATCTTAATTCTTAGGAATTCGTTTAAGCCTCTTGTTTATGAATGTCTCTGGTTATGGCGTTATTTGTCGGATTGTTAAATTACACTTCGGTGTTTGTTTTCAAATGTCAGAAATGTGTATACATGATAGATATACTTTGAACTGCATCATTTTTTAGTTGCTTTGTTTGCGTGGCAACCAGCCGAGCAGTTTTACCAAATTCTGAAAATGGCTGAAATTTGAAATTTATTCCCTTTAACTCACCATACAGCAGACAATTTATGACAGACATTAAAATAAGCACGATTGAAGGCAGCAATGTCATTCTCTTGTATAACACATTGTCATATACCAACCAATGTGTCCAGCTGCGTGTTTTTCTATTGGTCAAAATTAGCACTGGATAGATTCTAATAAAAAATGTCTAATAATAAACTTCAGTCAGATCTTGCAATACAGCAAAGCCAGCCAACAAGTCCTCTCAGTGCTTTAGAATTTTACCATGTCACTCGACAATTTAAATGGTCCAGCCGTAACACAACAATGCAATGTTTCTGTTGAAAGGTTGTTGCTCTAGAAAGATTAATTGATAATTGAATCGCACAGTGGGAAAGAATCATGATGTTGTTGAAGGGAGGTTGTTGCTCAAGAGAGGGCCGCTCTGAAGAGGTTGCACTGTATATGTTTCGAGATATTGTTCATGTAAAAATGACAAGGTTTAAAGAATCTCAGACCGAGAAATACCGAAAAACAAAAAGAACCAGCAAAAATAATGGGTCTGTGGGGTTGACTAGAACCAAAAACATTTTACCTCATGTAATAAACAGTGCGAACCTAAAGTTTTAGTTCACAGTCAAAGAAACGTAGATCAGAGAAGCTTACATGATTTCTTCATGCAGTAAGAATGGACTCTGTATTTGATTCCAAGAAAATATGGCTATACACTTGCTTACTGTTTTTGACTGATTTATTGGTAATATATATAATTACTAATCAATTATGTCAGAATATTTTATAGCGTTATTCATTGTGTAGCACTTTTTTAAAAAAAATTCAGTAATAATAATAATACAAGTGATTATATAAACAATAGCTCCACACCGTTGTGAGTTCGAACCTTACCCGAGACCAAACGTCAGATGTGAGAGAGCTATTCAGCTAGCTTACGGAAGGTCGATAGTACAACCCAAATATATATTATATGCCTGGTGTCTCCTTCCACGCTATAACTTAAAAAATCCCCATATGTAACTTGCTGTTGGGACTTGCGACAATACACATTATAACGACCACTTATTTTCGGACCGGTTTCTGATGTTCTATAGTCAAACATAAGAATGAGACGACCTCAGTTCCAAGACTTCTTTTTCCGGGTCCCAAAGATGATCTAAATATCGAGATTTCACGGTTTATTCTATTGTTTTTTTTTTTTTGTTTTTATGTGACTAATTGTCACTGGGGTTTAACGCCGTTTTGAACATTTTTTTCAGTTACATACGGCGACCAGTTCACCTAACCAGTCTTCCTGGACTGTACACTAACCAGTACGAACTTACCCTTCTACAAGGAGCCGGCAACTTCTCCAAATATGGAGGAAAATTGCCATTCGTCAAATTTTCATAGAATGGTATGACCTGCCGCGACTGGGATTCGCACCCATATCACCTTGTTACAAGTCCAGCGCACTAACCACTGGACCATGGCCGCGGCTCGGTTTATTTTTACAACAATCTATGAGGAATAGAACGGGAGCCAAACACATCTATTGACGAGGACAATAAAATCTACAACCTTAAATAATTGTGGTTTACGAACTTGTCTCAGATGTAATTATTTTCTTTACCATAAACTGATATATAAACATAAATTCGTTAAAATTCTAATAAATATCTATTCACACACGACAAGTGTTATCTCAAGTGATAGTTAGTTACACTATTGCTTTATGAGATTATATATTTTATTATATGTCACACGACTTTAATGTTTAATAAGGAATGTATTCATAATTATCCTGTTTTAGGTTTTTATGAAATGATATTTACGTTGTATAAGTCCATCAAACCTCCTTTTCGTTTTTCAGTCCCTGATGCGTTTGCTTATATACTTGTTGCTGGTGTCCTTCGCATTTTCTTCTTTTCTTCGTACTCCGTATTTTCCCCATGTTCTTTGTATGCCAAAGGTCAGTGTAGTGAAAGAGGAAATTATCTTACAGCACCAGACTTCCGTTTAGGTCATAGTCGTGACCATTTGCTTGATCTGAATTGGGGACAAATACGAATGGACAGGTGTTTCTGTTTGACCACCACGAAATAACAAGAGCGCATGTCAAACTGTGCTAAAACCATGTAATGTCAATGACAGATGATTTGTGTAATAAACATACGACTGGTACTGCCATAGTGTCAATCATTCTGTTTTGTCACGAACAGTCTTCATACACACTGCAGTGGTAGTGACAACATTTTGACGTAAATAATAGCATGCTACATTAATCGTTTCATTAATGTTTACGGCTTATTACTCGTACAGAACCAAATCATATTAGTTTGGTACGATACCCTGTCTAAGGCAACAACCTCTACCTAATCTATGACGTCAAAGCCGTACACCTGAAGAAGATATGTGTTCGTTTTTTTTTCATTTCTTTTCTACTTCCTTTCACGAATGTCTGCGTTCGTACCAAATAAACTCCATCGAAACGAGACAGAATTTTTCCAGCAATCCTTTATTTAATATGGAGAATGTTCCACAGTAATAACCGCTACGGATAAACACTTTCATATTTTAATAAAATGGGAGATTCGCGAGTAAAGGCCATAGCGAGCTGGGTTCATATCTTAGTTGTGTAATATATGTTCGTTTGTGTTAATGTGACTTATTGTCACCGGGGTTTAACGCCGTTTTTCAACAATTTTTCGGTTATATACAGCGGCGACCGGTTCACCTAACCAGTTTTCCTGGACTATATACTGACCAGTACTAACCTACCCTACCACAAGGTTGTACATTGTTTGTAGGCAAATATATGGGTATAAAAAGTTAGATAACAATCGAAACTAAAAACACAATCATTGTCTTATTATTAGATTTAAGAAACTATTTTATGGAAAAAATGAAAACTCATGCAATTCTTTTTATGGTGCCCAAGATAAAAAAGTAGATTCAAGTCGTACCAGTATACATACTGCATTCTATTGATTTTAACGTTTGCTCAGATCTTTTGACGTATAGAAAATTATTCATAGGTGTTCTAGGAAATGCCGCCTGTAAGTTTCAGACTCATTAAATAGCAAAAAATATCATTTACGAGTACAGGAATTATGCCATTAAATTCTTAATGAAGCTTTTAGCATTTTTTTAAAAAAATATTATGACTACTTTTTTTCCTATCTGGTACTGACTCCCTATATTCTTACTTGTCAATAGAATATATCTTATGTTTAAGGTTCATCAATGGCTTTATTTAGGCAAAATCCGTGAATTTAAATTCTCAACTTTCACCATTAAAACAAAGTGTGGTTTCGAGTCAATCACCTATCTTTCGGGGGATGGAGGTCTTTTCAATTATCGGCTTTTGTTTCAGGATATTTTGTTGCGCTGATTGTCAAACACTGAGAAAAACATTTCAAATATAGCAAGAATTTATAGAAAACAACCGCACACACAGAACTAGAATTCTACCTTCCCAAAAAATTATACCTTCCCCAAAAAAGTCATGTAACCCGTACCCGACTGAACCTGTTGTTTGTGCCAATGTGCGATAATGTTTTTCCATCTGAAGTACGAAAAAGATGTTCAGAAAAATATCTAAAAGTGTTGCGATCTTCCTATCCTATTCAAGTAACTGTGGACATTATTATTATTCAGTTACTTGATACACTTTTACGTCGCTTTTTTATTGCAATTACTATCAAATGCATGCAATTTCAAGCCATCAAAGAAACAATTCGAAATCCTGAAAATCTAATCCTTCAATTAACCGTTTCCATTTAGTCAATAAACTGATTGGTCCTGATGGTATTCCTGTGAAGCCTGACACTCACCAGTTTTAGGGTAAGTTTTGTTTTCAATAGTTTTAGCGCCGCATTTTTCAACAACCAGTTTTCCTGGACCGTATACTAACCAGTTTAATTAGTTTTATCCTTCCACGTGGAGCCGGCAATTTCTCCACATATGGAGGAAAATAGACATTTTTGTCAAGTTTTTGTAGAAACTATAATCTGCCGCAACCGGGGTTTGAACCAGGATCTCCGGGTTAAAAATCCAGTGCACTAACCTCCGAACCACCAGTCGCGGCTAAGCCGCTTGTTATACTGTTCACAAGGAAAAACGGATTTACAGGAAACGGCACATGCAAATAATTCAGCATTACCAGACTGACTATACAGCCAAAAATAACCCGCCACCGGAAACGTCAAGCGATAAATATGTCATTGGTGTTTGGCTCGGATGCTAGTGGTTGTCAGTGATGTTCACCTTAATGGTTTAAAAATTCCCTCGTTAGGTCATCCGAATATCATGGCTGACTAGCTTGTTGGGAAGTGCTACATCGGTATTTCTGCGAATTCCGCATGCGAAAAAAAAATTGACCTTTCTACGCAGAGTACAGTACAATATTCTGTGAAAAACAAAAATGTCGATTTTCCTCCATGTATGGAGAAATTGCTGTCTCCTTGTGGAAGGCAAAGGTTATGTGAACCGAACGTCGTATATGACTGAAATATTGACGTAAAAAGGCTTTAAACCAAGCGAAAAAAACAGTACAACATAGTCAAACAAAAAAACAGAACATCGAAAAGCATAAAATCTCTTATGTATCAATATATTTAACGCAACAAACTCTAGCTAGACAGTCCGGTTACACAAGAGACATGTTTTATTAATTGTTTTCATGTGACTTTTTGTCACTGGAGATCAACGCCGTTTTTCAACAATTTTTCAGTTATATACGGCAACCGGTTCACCTTACCAGTTTTCCTGGACTGTATACTAACCAGAACTAACTTACCCTTCCGCAACTTCTCCATATGTGGAGGAAAATCGACATTCTTGTCAAATTTTCATAGAAGGGTATGACCTGCCGCAACCGGGATTCGAACTCGGATCTCCGGGTTACAAGTCCAGCGCACTAACCACTGGATCACGGCCGCGTCACAAGAGGCATGAATTTCACCGCTAAGTTCAAAACAACAACAACAACAAAACTACAAAAAAAAAACATCAAACGAAAACAAAAATAAAAACACAAAAATAAATTATTGCGTATAGGGTATGAATTATCTCTAGCCATAACTAGATTGAGCTACGCGCATTCAGGAAGGTATTACAGTAAAGCCTCACAAAGCGACCACTTCAATTACGACCACATTGTTATATAACGATCACTTAGATTCAGACCGGCTTCCAATAACTACCCTATTATTCAACTTGATAATGAGACCACCATTATTACGACCTATTTTTCGGGTCCCGAAAATAAGTGGTCGTTATAACACGGTGGTCGTAATATTGAGATGGTCGTTTTGTGAGTTTTTACTGTATTATGGATGTTTTGATAGACTAGAAGCTCTGTAACGTCCAGAGAACATAGTTTAAAGTTGAAATGAATGAACATTAGGCATTTCACTTTCCACAGACAAATTCGCAGACGTGAGATGTGATTTTTTTGTACGAGTTTTTTCTCTGAGAATCCTTTTATCTATGTACTGCGGACAATGATGCAGTAATTATTTTGTCTCAATTAACCGAATATGCCTGTTTCATTGTGGTATTAGTGGGAAGTGAGACAGTGTGTCTGTGATTACAATATCTCAATTAGAATAAATGACAGTTAATGGTAGATTTTACATCTGTCTGGGAATCATTCTGAAGTTCAGAGTTAAAAAAACAACAACATAATACGGTTCGATGGATTTGATGAGAATGTTACTGAAGAAATCGTGAACATGGATGATATAAAATTACTCATAAGCATGTATAGTGCAACATTTCAAAGCGGTCCTTTCTTAAGCAACAACCTCTCTTCAATGGCAGCATGGTTTTTCCGCTGTACGATTTAACTATTAATTTAATCTCCCCAGAGCAACAACCTCTCTTCAATAGCAGCATGTTTTTTCCGCTGTACGATTTAACTATTAATTTAATCTCCCCAGAGCAACAACCTCTCTTCAATAGCAGCATGTTTTTTCCGCTGTACGATTTAACTATTAATTTAATCTCCCCAGAGCAACAACCTCTCAACAACAACATAATTTTGCTTCTCCCAAAGGGTGTTGCTTTGGAGAGGTTACATTGTATTTATATTCTTCACAACTTAGTAGCTTATCATAATCATATCAAGCGAAAACAATGGTCGTCCCAGGTAACTTATAAACAGATTATGTCCATAATTTTACTTTCTATGCATTCCTAAAAATATACGCTCTATGGACTAGCTTTGTATGTACAGTCAAACCTGTGAACAAATACCAACCCTAAAACAGACAGGAGGCCTTTATTTGAAGTTCAGTCTGTTCTAGATAATCAGTGACGGTTTTTCAAAAAATGGTCTGTATCCTCGGGGTGGTCTTTATTTAGAGATTTCCGCAAACAAATATTTGACCGTAAATGTATAGGCTGTGTCTGGACCGTTTATATGTTTATATGATAACAATGAGATTCCCAGGCAGCAGTTTTGTTTACTGTCGATAAGTACATTATTTCAAGTCTTGTTTATTTTTCTTTTGACATCGACTGTTGACTTTATATTTACGTTGTTTCACAGACGAAGACGATTTTTATGACGTCATGCAATTACACAGCGGCTACCTAGAACAAGTATGTACGAGGGTTGTTCAAAAAAGTCTGTTTAATTATTCATAACAAATTACACCAGTATGGTAAACTGAATGAAAATTTCATATAGAAAAATGCATTTAGAATTTAGTGACATATAATATCAAAGCGTTATTAAAGCGTTATCAAAGCGTTATTAAAACGTTATCCGTGAACTTATCGAACAACCCTCATTTATTTTGTTTACTATTTTTCACTGGGTTTAACGCCATTTTTAAACACTTTTTCAGTTATATACGGTCGCGTAACGGCTATGGCCTAAATTAATTCGGATTGAGTGACCAATTAACACTATTTATGGCGTTTGCTTCATTTTTTTCTAAATTTTTCTGGATTGTAAAAGGTTTATCTATTTTGTTAATGAATTGAACGGGTATTATATTCATGTTTTCTTTCTTTTTGATTCACATGCCGGAAATAAAACATTTTTACTCTTACTTTATTTCAAACTTCGTAAATTTTGTTTTTGTGTTGTTCGCAGATCTAACATATTTTTCAGCACACCTTGTTTGTATTTTGTATGCTACATGAGGCACAGAGAGAGAGAGCATTAATTGTTTTCGACCATTTTTTATAAAACTTGGTACAGCATTCTTGACCTCTGCTGGTGTTGTTTTCAGGTACGAAACTTTTCCATTCTGTTTGTCGTTGTCTGTACTTTGCAAGGTTTTGTGCTTGTGTGTGGGATGATGATAATATGATGATAATTGGTGCTTTGGTTTGTTTTAGGCAACGTAGTCTGTGTCGTTAAATGATAGATGTTACATGCGACTATAGAAATTTCTAGTTTATATAAGAAAAGCGCACAAATATAGTTTTTCCCAAAATATAATCAACCCAAAGCTCACCAAAACAAAGAAAAATGCTGCAGATGGAGGCGTTAAACACATGTTTCGGGTCTTACCCCATACTTACCCTCGATACGATACATAATTCAAGATAAAGAAAAAAGTGTATTGCTTGAAACCAAACATACCCGGGCATGATTACCATGTATTATCACATCGCTTACGGAGTTTGCAAGTGATAAAGTCGACATAAGTGTCAACACTAACGTTTTCTTGCTAAAATTGACCCGAAACTAATTGAAATCGACCTCCCGGAAATGAGAAACATGACGTTCCGATTCATGTCTCAAAAACTCCATTAATCGAATAAACAATGGGTATGTTATCTTTAAGAGGCTACAGATAAAACATTTCAGGAAGGACTTCCTACAGGCATACGTGTGGATGAATATTGCTCAGAAAACTTGATTCAATCTAATCAACAATTATTTGAGAAACATTTTGTTAAATTTATTCTAATGGAATTTGTTTGTTTTTAGTGGGAGGTCTAAGTCGGGAACTTGTTACCTAGAATGAATATTACGAGTAATCGAATGAAAAAGAAGAAAATTAATATTGTAACATTTTTTTAAAAAGTAGAAAATGCGTGCTTACCAGATATTCGGACGTTTAAAAGTATGTAGGTCATGACATGTAATTATATTAATGGTGGTAAATTTTAAGAACATAGGAGTGAGGACGTGTCCGTCGGATTAATTATTTAAAAACTGTTATCAGAATCCATGAACCCTAAATAAGTTTGTCAAGAGAATAGAGAAAGTCCCTTACTGGTCAGAACAGTTTTCATTCGTTTAAATGTTGAAGTTGTACATTCTCGTAATGTTTTAGTTAACCCAAATCTATGTAAGAGTGAGGGCGGGCTTGTCTAATCGATATAAACCCATTGTAGATTTTGACAATATCCGAGGCAGTACCCTGGGATATTCTAATTTTGTGATATTCTAGTTTCTTTGTTGGTGCATGGCTGCTTGTGTAAGTGGTGTTGATTTGTTGTGTTGTCGTTGTAGTTGTTGCGTGTATGTGTGCGTGGGTATTGCTAGTCGTTGGTAATGCTTGGTTCATTACGAAATAGGCTGGGTGGTACATTGGAATACTTTACATTTCCTGGGAATATGTTTGTCATAGAATTGAATATCTTGAAACATTTTATCCGACATATTTATTACATTTAGCAAAGCAGATACAAGAAAGAATGTCGGGTGACACCAAAAAAAATGGGAACAAAATCATTAGTGCACGCAGTTGATGCCAGTTTTCATATAACAAATTTTCCTCTGATGTAGTGGTATCATAATTACAGTGCTTCCTCTTTTGAGCAACATTTGCGGAGACTAATTTGGTTCGTGACTGCAGTTTGTAAGACTGAAAACATTCATGCTTTTTGAACATAAAATCAATTAATCGTACAGGTTTATGACCAACTGAATTGTGTGTATCATAAAGAGAGGAAATTAAAGAGTCACCATGGTTTCATTTTGCTGCATAAATTAAAAGGCCGTAATTATTTAACCGTTACAATGAGCTGATTTATCGCAATTGCAGCACAGAATCGTGTTATTTAACAACGTTCCAAATCAGAATTGTAGAATGGTAGAATAACGATCTAGCTTGTTTGTAAATCAAAGAAACAAATAACGTTGTCTCCAATGGCGAACTGTCGGAAATAATAATTAGTTTGTCTACAAATGAAGGATAAAAATAGATTATAACACACTATCGGACACCGTGGGATGAATTCGGATTTTTTTTATGAATCTAATTCGAACAGATATTTCAGTCGTTGTACAAATTCGACAATATGGCAAAACCTCTAGAATGAGACCACCTACTCTTTAATTAGATATTTAATTTGGAAAGAATAAGGCAGGGAATATAAAATGTATTTAAAATATTTATTTTGGTCTTCTATGTTGAGGAGATTAAATTAAATGTTGAATAACAACTTTTGTACATTTCTTTTCTTCCTCATATCCACACCTGATTATCCACACCTGATATGTCAGAGCAGTAGTTAGGACAAAACTTCCTCTTTATAAAAAATGTGTTGATTTAACTATTGTGTTTAGTAGCGCCCTGTTTTCCTTTAACTTCCTTTGAACAATATCTTGTCAGTCGTCAGTTAGATTGATAGGCAATAAGATGCGTAGATTTGTAATTTATTGTCCTAATATGTATTTGAAACCGTTTGTTAAATGGTTCACAATCACGCAAACAAAGAAATTACCTAATGCTTAACAAAACATAATCACTTATCGTTTCGTAGCATCAACAGATATGACATACCACAAGTTTTGCGATATTGTTGATTAATCTTCCGTTTGCCATAAACTGTCGCAAACGTTGCATGATAAGACCGTTGATAACATTCCAGTACCCGTTTGATAGACAGTTTTCAAATTTAAAACTCTTACAAACCGTATACATTTCAGACACGATATTTGATGGCTAATCAGGCCTCCTGTAGTACTAACCATTTTCATGAAAATTGGCACGCAAGTTGGTTTTTGGTGAGGGGATTTTGAAAGCCCGTTTTATGGTCATCCAGGTACGAAGGACACTAACCTACCCACGTAGTGCCTCCAAAATTGCTTTGGCGTCAATGTTTCCACGAAGACCACCCGTTCGATGCAACACGAAGCTGACATTTGAACAGTAACACCATGCATTTGTATTCCGTCAGTTCCGACTCGCACCGGGCGCGATATGAATAGGTCATATACCTCATTGGCTGGACCAAATGGAATACGTCCGGTATCTATGACGAATCTAGGTATTGAAGGCACGGGCAATACTTATTGCAATACTTAGATTGTCATGAAATCATTATAAAACATATGTTTATTTTGAATTTCTGTACGTTAAATGCCCAACAAACTGTTAACAACACCCTTCTCCCAAACTCTACTTTTTGCCTTTTCGTAATTTACTAATTCAAAATCGTCCACGTTTTCCATACTTAGTTTTTAAAATTATTATTACAACACATGTAGCGCCGCACACGAAGCTAATTTGGTGTTACAAAACAGTAACATTATGCGTCAATTCCATTGGCGCGTTGACTTCAGAGATAATTTTTTGAGGCCAGCGTCGGTAAGATCAAAGGAAAAATTCAGGTCGGCATCGTTTGTAGAACTTTGTTCTTCATCAAATGACAAGTGACAGGTGTTTGAATATTCACTTATACAGTACACATTTACAAGGCAGTGCTTAAAATACGTGATCAAAGAAATTATCATGGTTCGGTAGTTCCGTACCGCAGTGCGCATCGGCCGACGCTGCATCGCAATACACCGGTATACCGGTGTATTGTTGCACCACTAACAAATATTCTCTGGCAAATTCCACAAAAGCTCCATAAACATAAAAAACATGAGCCAATGTAAAAAAACTGTTTTTTTTTTTTTGTTAAACTGATTACTTTTTAAGATAAAAGAATGTTCAACAAAACACAAAAAGCTGATCATGTTCTTTCAGCGACGGTATTGTCTGTTTTCTTCCTTATATCTTTGTCAAATGTGTCAGAGCTATTGTAATGACAAAACTTCCACTTAAGTTAAAAATGGTTTGTGAAATGGTTTGTGAAATGAATGTATTTGTAATTTATTTTCCTCACATGTTCCCTTTATATTTTAATTTCCTTTACAACATCCACACCTAAACACGAACAAAGAAATCACAAAATGTTTTACCTAACATCACGATTTATCATTTTCTAACATTAAAAGATATGATCTCCTACAGACTGTATGCTACTGTCGACCTATTTCAACCGTCTTAAGCTTTTGCAAAATTCCAGTAATAAAAACCTCGAAAAAAATTAAAGAATATTGTTCTAATCCTCTTCTCCCAGTAGCGTCAATGATATCATTGGTATCGACCTTCCATCTGTCTTGTTTGAAACATCATCAAATACCATCAATTACGAACCATTTTCATGTTGATATAACCGATTTTATTTTTCTGTTCACGTCGGTAGAAGTCAAACAATACGGGTACAGTGGAAATCCTCTAAACCGGTTCCTCTATAAAACGGTTTCCCATCAAAATCGGCCAAATGTTCTAGTCGCGAATTCATTATTATATAATTCAAAACGATTTAGAGGGTTTCCACTGTACTTCAAACCATATCTAAATGTTTTGGATTTTACGCCGGTTTTCAACATTATTTATATATATATAGTTATACATTGACCGACAGTCAACCTACCAGTTTTTCTGAATTCTGTAAAAGTATCAACCTTGTTATCTGCAAGTGACTGCCAACTCAATATAAATGATCAGTCCAAGATTTAATGTTTTAATACAAACATACTGATGAAGAGAATGTATGTACATACGGAAGTTACTGACTAAGCTTAGCAAAGTTCCTTTGTGTAAAGTTGACACTGATAGGTTGATGAATCTCAAAAGATGAAATAAATACAATATGTGCACATTTCGTCTTACCATTCAGGTGTTCTGACATATGTGGATAGTATCGTACAATAATTAAAGTAAGAATTTGCTTTTTTGTTTAAGAATTAGGTACTTTGTTAGGCAGTGTTGCTTTCTTAACAAAACGGTGTTATTCACATTATGAGTAAAGTGAAACATGAATGTTATTTTATTAATAAAGGAAACGCTGATTTTTGTGCACTAGAGTGTGTTTTCGGCATGAAATGACCCATATGAGTGTAGCGTTTGCTTGAATTACGTCCATACTATCAACTTAAATGGTTTCTGCCTTATATGTATTGATCTTTTATCTTTCTTTATTGATTTAAGTTGTGTTTAGTCTATTTAATTTCACTTAATAAATATTTCATTGGTTATATTATTTGAATGAAATTTTACGTAATTACACCTTGTTATGAACATAAAGTTGGAGTGATTGGCTTAATACGTAAAAAAACGTAAAAATATTTTAAGTTATTTACAAAGATTAAATATAATGCTTTCGTATTATGCAACAAAAAAATCTAACAGAACGCGCAAAAATAGCGTTTTATTTTATTTATTAAACACTGTACCCCTTCATGGACTTCACTTTATCAGCGAGAATTATCTAGGGGACGACGCTGTAGGGGGCTCCGTAAGGTACAAATTAGTATCATTCGATACATTATTTAATATCGCTAGCATAATTTTTGACCTAAGAGGTTAAATTGATAATGCTTACTGAAATTTATCCACTCCAGCGTCATTTATGTTTAAAGTACATTTTAACCCAATTTATAGAACTACAGCATATTCAAGTCGTCAGTATATTAATACTGTTTAGAAAACGAATTGTTTCGATATTTCATTGACATAATCAATCAACCAATTTTATTTAAACGTAACCTTTAATTTAAGAAAACTGTGTATCTTTGGTGATATAGTGAAAACTACACCAAACAAACTATAGTGTAGAAAATGCGGTAATTTCTAATCGACATCGGGCGAACATAATTTTCGAGATGACGTTATTTCATTATATAAATCCTTTAATTTTTTTAGCATGTATAAGTCTGTTTTTAAATTACTGCATTAATGAAGCAAACATACTTTTTGCTAACCAATCACAATTTAAAGTTGCATTTTTATAACAAAAATATTGCAACTACTTATTGAATTAATTTTTGAACACGATTTTCCAATCGGCAATTTTCCACCTTTGAGCATCTCTATTGGCGTGATATCTGATGTGTTGTGTATGGCGTTGGTACGATATGATACTATTTTGACAATAATTCGTAATTACAACTCTTATTAGACATCAAAAATGGGAGTTGTTTTGAACGATGGAATCGTAAACGATTAATGACTTTGATTTGACCATCAAAATTGAATGGGTTGCATTAATTAATGATCGTTTGATTACATGTGGAGATAATGATCTGACACTTATATTGTTAATTTCTCGCTTAGAAAAAACAAATGCCGTGTCATTTTTTAATAAAGAGTGCCACCTTACGTGAAGATGAATTTCAAAGCAGTTTTGGTATTTTGTAGTGGAAATGCTTATCTAGAAAATTATGCCTCCGAGTTATGATATTTGTTTTCGTTTTTAATTTACGACGTATTTCGTAATTGTCGGCTGAGTTCAGGCAACGGAATTTCTTTTAATTCAAATGTCTCAGGAATGGAGGATGTATAAAAAATCCGAGGCACTGTTCCCTGCATGATACCATGATAGTTATTTCAAGTTTAGTTGTTGTAATATATCCTTATACATATATCCTATATATACAGAGTAGTGATCGTTATTCAAAAATATGAAAATTACGTGCGATACTGGTTTATAGAAGATCGACCAAGTAAAATATTTATTTCAAATCACCAGCAATGGACTCTGTATAATGGGTTAATTAATGTAAACAATTATGGTTAACTTTTTAAAACTATAAATTGATGAAACTTTTTATCACCAATTAGCCAGTTACGCTACATTGAGTGTCGGAATAAACCTATTGAAATATTTCTTTCTATTTATTCGTTGCTAGTACTACTTTTGACGGATTATTCAGGTTTGAATTCAACATTGCTTGTTTTTATTAGTTTGCATGTAAAATTTAGTTGATTATTGTTTCAATGATCATATCCATAACTAACTGCCCGATATAGCTAACATACTGGCTGTTTAGTAATATTTGTTAACGTTTCCATGTATATAATGTTATAATTCTTTATACAAAATTATAATGGTGTTATAACAGACATTATATTTAATGTACCGAGACCAGCTTACACACATGGCCATGAGGTAAGCTGTATAACATCTCAAGAAGTCATTTGAAGGTTTCATTCGAATAGTTCTTCTGTGATATGTAGTAACAAAAAAGTGCTTGTCATTTTTTTTGCGTTGTAAGTGGATGCTATATTTTAGATTGAAATTTCAGCAAAGAAAATATGGGCGTCCACTTGATTCTGTTCATTATTGTTGCAATGACCAATACATACTCCCCTTCCTGCGCTTGCTGTGACTGTGTTGACGAAATATACGAACTGAAGGGTAGGCCATTTTTTTATATCTTTATACGTATTATGCTTTTTATTTATTGCATTAACAAAAACAAAGATATCTTTTAGCAACTAAATTACACATCAAATTCTTATCTATAGAACAAATACACTGCTAACCCTTATTAGACTAATTCTTTCCGCGGTGTTCCTTGCATCCAATTGTCCTGTTATGGGCCTCTATCAGTGTAATGTCTGATGTGTTGTATATAGCGTTGGTACGATATGTTGATATTTTGACAATAATTCGTGATTTATTGTTTTTTCTAGACGTCAAAATTGAGTGGGAAGCATATACTAATTGAATAATCATTGACTACATGAGACTATTGAGATCTGCCAGCTTTGTTAATTGCTCGCTTTAAAAACACCGTAGATAGTGTTTTGAATAGATATTGCCGCCTTATTTGAAAACATGTTTCAAATCGATTTTCGGTAGTTTGTAGCGGAAATGCTTATCTTGGGAGTTGTACATCAGAATGTTGATGTTTGTTTTCGTTTTTAATTTATAAATTGATAAAGCATGTTATGATCACTTAAGCTAAGTTAATCTAACTCACAGACACATCAGATGATTGTCACAGCAGCATAGTATATATTTTGATTAACTTTGATTGACTTTTAAATAGTTTCATTAGCTAGTAAACAGTATCGAATGAACAATATGAGTAGGAGAAAAATATTCCGAAGACCTGCCAAATTATCTTTATGCCAAATTATCTTTATGCCAAATTATCTTTATGCCAAATTATCTTTATGCCAAATTATCTTTATGCCAAATTATCTTTATGCCAAATTATCTTTATGCCAAATTATCTTTATGCCAAATTATCTTTATGCCAAATTATCTTTTCCTCCTTTCTGAAGATAAACAGGCCATAATGATGTAACTGTTTTATTTTGATGCATAAAAAATAAAATTACAGTGCAACCTCTCCAAAGCAACACCCTTTGGGAGACGCAAGATTGTGTCGTTGTTGAGAGGTTGCCGCTCTGGAGAGGTTAAATACATATTCAAATCGTACAGTGGGGAAAATGCATGGTGTTGTTGAAGGGAGGTTGTCGCTTGCGAGAGGGCCGCTCTGGAGAGGTTGCACTGTAATTACAAAAACATGCAAAATCTGACATAATGAAGCAACCAGCATCTTGTGGCGTAAAAACACAAAATAATAGAAAAATACACATTTTGTCGACAAGAGCGTTATACGCAGGTGCTTCTCACTAAACGTAGTCTGAATAGCAATGTAGAGAGACATTGCTCCCTCCGAAGAGCAACCCTTGTCGGAATCGCAAACAGTTGTTGTTCTTTGGAGGGCGTTGTTGTTCGGAGGGAATTGATATATTCGTGACTGACGTTTTTATTATGTATATGTGTGCCCTTTCCTGTCGTTTCTTAGAGGCATTCGGTCTTTGGGAGCGACGTTACATGAGGGAGCACTGTATTTGTTTGGTTCTTAAATGAGTTCCAAATCTGTTTACATTTAAGCTTTCCACGGTTATAAAATATCAGGACTTCTCAAACGCTGCATAACTCTTCAAGCTATGATGAATAAAAAATTATGTAAATCAAATACTTGATTCCATCTTGCTAACTTTTGAGACATGGGAAGGGATTTAATTTGTCAGGAGTTACGAAGATTTTTCTCGTTTCAGAAACACTTGTAATGGAAACGGAAGCAAAAATCAACCGCGCGGTAGCAGCCATAAAGAAACCCCGTGACTGTCAAGACGTCTTTGATAATGGTTTCATTTCAGATGGAATTTATACCATTCATCCCAAGGGTAACTACCCATTTAATTGGAAATAACTTATACGTGTGTCAACAATATTGATGTGTCGTATAGTGTTAGATTAACAACAAAAGTCCACAGGTTCCTTAACCATATTTTAACTAAGTCTAAAGTATGACAATAAGTGATAGTTTTACCACAATCACGTCTCTAAGACTCAATAACAGATTAAAAAGCCAATTTAGATTCTCAATTCTAAGCCTTCCCGGGCATGATTCCGAGACGGACTAAGTCAGGGTCACCTTGTGCCGGTAAAAAAACTTGTTTGTTGGAGAAGTTGAATTTTTATTGCAATATCACTTTGTATTTATGATCATGATAAAAAAAGTATTAAAGACTTGTTCGTTTTCAAGAAAGATAGCACTTAATTGTTACCTTAATATCATCAGTAAATTTAATGAAAGTCAATTCTTGCTTGGTGTCTTAGGATTTGTACTGGAATGTTGTTTAGAAAATATGAAAGTATGAACAAATTGCCAGAAAAAAATCGCTAAAGTCAAGAAATTAATTTAATGAATCCTATATTAATACTAATTATGCGGTACGGTCCGTATAAACACTTTGTAAGATATCCTTATTTGTGTGCACCTCGAAGGATCCCTGTAGTGTTTATCACGAAACGAAAATAGTACCTACATTAATTATAGTCATATATTCATATATACACTGTTTTATATGATGTGTAAGTATTTATGAGATTTGAATAAAGAATATTCTTCTATGTGTGAAGGTCACCGTCCGTTAAGAGTACGTTGCAACATGACAACGGAAGGAGGAGGATGGACTGTAATACAACGAAGACAGAGAGGTACACATTTTTTCAAAACATGGGCTGAGTATGTGGTCGGTTTTGGCGATGATAATTTCAATGACTTCTGGCTTGGTCTTGAAAGTATACATGCTCTGACAAGTCAAGGTATGTCCCAATCGTTTTTTTTCACAAGCGTTCGTTTCGTATGTTTCCTACGGAGCTCCTAAACGGATATTCTACACTTTTTTAACTGTAGCATTCCTTTTTTTATTTCGTTTCACTTGTTTTGTTTGTTCGTTGTAAACTTTAAAGCTAGTTACATCTTCTTTATCTAGATTAATATTTTTTATTGGCCACGTACATAGATATGTGGCGGGTCTTTGTGGTCATCCCCTTCATACTGTATATAGATCATATCAAAATATCTTCTGTAAAGCATGTTGTTATGTAATTTCAATAAATTCATCAACTTTGAACATAATCTGCCTGAATCTTGTAGTTATATCATGAACACACTGTAATGTGGATTTATTAATCAATTCTTTCAACTTTAAAACATAGTTTTTAACTAGATTTTTATAATAACACGCTCCGTGAATGATAAATATTCATACAAAATAATAAATGAAACATATTCACGCATCTAATTTTCACTTATCGATGGATTCAAATGGTACATTAGAACTTCCAATGAACTTGTAAACTTAATTAAATTATTGTATTTATAATATGTTATTGCTATAGCAACTTATGAACTAAGGATTGATATGAAGAAAGCCAATGGTGTGAATGCAGCCGCCAAGTACCAGGTATGTTACCATCGCCTCAACTTTTATATTAATTCCGTATCTTACTATAGTAAATTTGAAATGTTGATCGTGATGTTGCGAAATTGAATGTCATGAGAGATCTATGTTTCTCTTTGAAAACATGACGAGCCTCAGTTTTATTTACTGAATACTAGAAAACAGAAAATCGACGGAAGGTTGGAACACTCAGATTTGGTTAACAAGCCGCCATTAATGACAAAATGAATCCAATTAAAACACCAAACGAACAAACAGAAATTGGTTCATTTTTAAATAAGAGTGATGGATTATGTAAGATTTGCTAATTACGCTTATCATTTTAATGAAAAAAGCTCATCTAATTGTAGGTATTTAAATTGGGCGATAACATGTCCAAATACGTGTTATATGTCGACACGTACAGCTTTGATCCAGACTATGTAGATCCTGGCGACTCTTTATCGTATCACTCGGGTGCGAAATTTTCTACAAAGGACAGAGATCATGACACTAACAGCGGCTCATGCTCATCTGCTTATTTGGTAATACTTGCTTTATTTTACTATGTAGCAAAGAAGCGGGACTAGGTTGAGAGTTCACAAAAATGTAAAATGTCATTTCATCTGTTTACTGACTCTTTCATTATTATTTCATTATACGTTACTTTTAAAAACTTAAATATTTCGTCAATACACGTGTTATAAATTTATCGTAAAATCATTGTGTATACTTTTGATCATATTCATACTTTTAGGGTGCCTGGTGGTATAAAAGTTGCCTCACAAGCAATCTTAATGGAGAATGGAATAACTCTAATAACGCGAAGGGACCAATATGGAAAGCTTTCACGGGTTTTCACAATCCCCTTGTCTTCACGCAGATGATGATTCGAAGGTTGAATTAATGATTAGAGTTAAAAGGAACTGTCAAACGTTCTTTATATGAGTTTGCAATACAGTGGAAACCCTCTAAACCGGTTCTTCTATAAACCGGTTTCCCCTCTGAATCGGCCAAATGTACTGGTCCCGACTTCATTACTGTAGAATAAAAATTCTGGCACCCCCCCTAAAAACCGGACAAATGACCTGGTACCGGGCTCGGCCTGTTTAGAGGGGTTCCACTGTATCAATGCTAGCTCACAGAATTGTTGACAATTTTGTGTAACGCTTGCATTGTTCAGATTTAAAATAGCTGTAACATTACTTTCTGTGCAAAGTTGATGTGAACTGACTTGATTCATTAGAAATATGTAAGTGTTTAATAAATAAAAATACTATTTGTTTATACGTGCATAAGGTTTAAACGTTTAATGATTTATTCTTATTCTATTCTCTAATGCAAGCGCAAGACCGCACAATTATTATTGTTCAACTTGTTAAATTTATTTTTATACCCTGCCAACAATATAGTGTCGAATCTGTCTTACTGATACTACATCCTTTTTTATACCTCCATCATAATTAAAGTTTGTATCCATAACTTAAACATTTCACCATTTCATAACGTCAAATGTAAATCCTGTATTATATTTGCGTTTTCATCAGACTGGTCGTTTTCTTCAGTCTGAAATACACAATTCATATGATCTTTTGAATACTGACAGCAATGAAGATATCCAAATAAACTTTATCTGCTTTTGTTTCCTTCAGCTTAAGTTTCATAAGCTGGTATTTTTTTTAATTATCACCTTCCCAGTCCTTTGTTCCACTGCTTTACGATCCCTTTTGTACATGTAGTTTGAATCGCGTCGTAAAATTTTTCAGTGTTTCAGTTTCGTCAATGGCTTTAGTTCACTTATCTTCCGTAACTTCTTCATTTCTGTCTCGTGTTTGTCTCGTTCATTGTTTGCCATCTATACAGATAAATTGTTGACGGCAGAACACAAAATATTTGAGCGTTTTTAAAGATTTTTTTATCATTCTGAATATAATAAACACAAGGTTTTCAAGGTTTTTTTATCATTCTGAATATAATAAACACATTTTACATATCCACGGGATGTGTAGCTATTGAATTCTTAGTTTTGCTCTCGTATAAACGAAGTATGTGGCTTTTTCGATACATTCAAGCTTGGATAAAAAAATTGTTTTCATTTTCCGCTGCCAATGGATAATCAAATAATATGACCACGAGGTTATAAAACTTGA
Organism: Lutraria rhynchaena; assembly: GCA_008271625.1. Classification (NCBI taxonomy): domain Eukaryota; kingdom Metazoa; phylum Mollusca; class Bivalvia; order Venerida; family Mactridae; genus Lutraria; species Lutraria rhynchaena. Next base: position 7,499,162 of record VIBL01000001.1, on the reverse strand, counting down.
GATCGGTCTCCGAACTCAAATTTCATATCTTGTCTTGTGATTTTCCAAAGTTAATTATGATCATACAATAATGATATTGTTAATACATTATTCTGACAGCATAATTTGACCTGAATATGAATTTAAACATTAATCTGATCTATTTTTTTCAACCATAATACTTTGAGAATAGAATTGAGATTTGAGTTCGGAGACCGTTCTCAAGTTTTATAACCTCGGTGCCTGGTCTTTGTGAGACGTCAATGTATTTATTATTTTGTTACGCTGTATAACACTTCATTTGTTGATTAATAAACATTTCTTTGCTTTGTTTAATGTTATTCATTTGAGGTCTATGCTACAGATATTTTCAACAATATTTTGTTAACAGTGGAGAACCTGCGTCATCTGGGTCCAAGGTTATAAAGCTTAAGATAGGCCTCTAACTTCTAAGCTCGTATTTCGTGTAATAATATTTCTGAATAATAATGACAAATGATTATGATATTAATATTTCAGTAATATGATATATATTTCAATGAAATTGTGCTGCGTGCGTCCTGAAATATACAATGATGATATCTTTTCAACAAAAATGACTTTAAACAATGTAATTTCGATTTGAGTTTGGAAACTTTTCACAAGTTTTAAAACCTTGGAGTTAAGATGAATCAAATCATTGAGCTGACAAGCAACATTTCCTATTATATTTAATATTTCTGCCGGGGATCCGGTTCAAATCCCGGTTGCGACAGGTCATACCCTTCTAGGAAAATTGGAGAAAAAATGTCGATTTTCCAACCATGTGTGGAGAAGTTGCCGGCTTCTTGTGGAAGGATAAGTTAGTACTGGTTAGTATACATTCCAAGAAAACTGGTTGCGCGAACCTGTCACTTTATATAAATGAAATAATGTAACATATCGAAAAAAAATCTGTTTCAACGCATTTTATTGGAGCAAGGGGAAAAGCAAAATGCACCCAATGAACATAAATTCATATAGTATATCAACAGTGTCCCAATATATATATATCAAAGAAACACATTGTAGTTAACGCTCCATCTTAAACAAAAGAGATATGATAAAGAAAATAAGGGTACGTAACATTCCACAAAAACATAGCCATACGATGATCATTAAAAAAAGAAAAAGTTTAAGACAGAACATACAAGTTATTGTCATATCTCTTCACCGGGGTTTAACGTCACGCCATCAGCCAGGGTCATTTGCCGACTTTCCATCTTTAACAGCGGAGGAAGACCCCAGACCAACAACGGGTAGACCCTTCGATCTTCCGTAAGCTAGCTGGACTTGGTCCCGGGTGGAATTCGAACTCACAGCGAAGAGGTGCTGGTGATTACCAGTCACAGACCATAACCTTTTGACCACAGAGGCCCCTATTGTCATTTCTATAGGTAGAAAATGTGCGTTTCTTTTTGCTGATCCTTTAGTATATTGTGATGAAAGTGATTTCATAAAAAAGTTTACTAGTAAGTCTGACTTGCATTTATCAAGATTTATTTTACATTGACAACAAAAATTACTTTCATTTATATGGACAAACTTTACTGACGCAAGAAGTCAGTGATTTTTATCAACAAGAATCTTTCCTAGCTTTAGATTTGCCTATTGAAATTATCTCTATATTTAGTATAGCATAATTAAAACATGGTAAAAAACACGACAGACGACCGACTCTGTTACATTTTATAACAAAACTGACATAAAATATTCAAAGAAGAATAACCAGAGAATAAAGTATCAACCTTCATACTTACCAGCTTTCAAGTCCCAGTACCGTCCGAATGTGTCCGAATGTTTTACCGACGCACATATACGTAAAATCTACCCATGCGGTATGATATATAATGATATGACATAATGTTCCATTAACCGGTAAACGTTTGAAAATTATATCGGTTAATTGGTTATTCAAATAACCGATAATTAAGATCCTTAACACAGTAAAACATCGATAATAAGACCACCTGAAAGGCCCTGTGAAAATCAGTCGTAATAATGTGGTGGTCTCATTATCGAGTTGAATTATAGGGGAGATATTGAAATCCGGTCTGAAAATAAGTGATCATTATAACAAGGTGGTTGTAATATTGAAGTACTTGATGTATTTAACAAAATAGCACAGATTATCCGCCATTTTTGTTTACCTAAAAAATATTCATGTCACGTGGTTTCAATTTCGTAAGTTTCCGGAAGCTCATCGCTTAACTTCGCTTAACTTCGGTGATCTTCGCTTCTGAATGTTTTATCTTCTCTTTTAGATGTATAGAGAAATTCGCCATGAATGAATTTATTTATTTGGCGTATTTATTAATGTAGTAAATGTATATAAAGTGTTCTACCTGTCCTTTGAAGTTAAATAATTATGCGCCTGATATACCTTTAAAGGCTTTGGTTGTGCCACCAGCCAAAACAAAAACGTTAACACTGAAAAGTATATCGAGAGAAGTGTAAAACATTTTGTTCCTTGGATTTATTTTCATTGTGTAAAGCAGATGAATTTCAAAACAAGCATTCGAATATACTTGAACGCTATATGTACTAAATGAACCAACCAGGATTGAACTGTCGCACTAACTGACCGCTGTATTTTGTCAAGCCTACGGAATGAAATATTGTCTTAATTGTTTTCTCAGTTGAATACTAATTAATTGCTCTAGAAAGGTCGAGACGCTTCTCGCACCAAGAGTCAAACAGGTGCTCCGGTTATATACACGTACTGGTTCTTATTGATTAGATTCCATTTGACTACACAATTTTTCCATGGTTATTTACCGTTCCTCTATCTTATTTCAATCATAGAATGGTTTGTTTGTATGTATGTGATTCTCTTGTGGTACTTGGCTATTTTACTGTCCTTCAAACCTTTTTTCTATTGTTACAAATGTTCTACTAGTCCTTCCATTACATTTTGCTCGCATGCACACACATGCTCACGTGCACACCATGTTTTCCCTTTGCCCTTTTCACGCAAATTCTCTAGTACCTTTTCAACATCTATGACACTTTCATCAGTTCTTCCTTCCTCCTCCTTCGCTAGAACCAACTACTCCTCTTCCTAAACCACTCCTTCTCAAAAACCCACTATTACCTCTCCTTCATTTTCTACCTGTGCGTTATGAAATACGACATTCTTCTATGACATCCAAAAGTCTAGAAAAGAGTATAACCATTGTCAGCTCAAAGATAGCATTGTAACTTAAAAGCTATTCTTCATTCTTACACGATATGGTAAGTATATAGACTACCAATCCGAATATAAAGAGCAACTATGATCACGCCGGTCAAGTTATATACACACAAGGACCCAATTAGTCTCCGAGCTCAAATCATATATCTTGTCTTTTCATGTTCCAGTTGATTACGATCAGGCAATAATGATGTTATTCGTACGCTATTCTGACAGCATAATTGGTCCGAATATGTATTTAAACATTAATCATCTCTATCTTTTCAACCATAATACTTTGAGATGTGAGCTCGGAGACTGTTCTCAAATTTATAACCTCGGGGCATGATTCAATATCTTTCAGTATTTAACGCGACATAGATTTTCATACACATAGATAAATGTCTTACAGTTTTGGATCCCGACAAACACATTGGGATTGATTCGAAGCCAATTTTACGCTACCAATAACATATCATTAAACTTCATCGTTTTAGTCTGATTCCCGATTTATTGAAGTCCTCGAGACTAGATTTTAGATTTTGATTATGTTTTGGAAGGAGGCGCCTTTGTTAGTCCGTGCAATGTAGATTAGCCAGTGATTACTATTCAGAGACCATAACCACTAAATCACGGAGGGCCCTTCATTATAACTGCATTATATGATATACACGTATTTGAATACATGATATAAATGAATAATATAATAAAAAATAATATAATAAAAATAATATAATAAAAAATAATATAATAAAAATAATATAATAAAAATAATATAATAAAAAATAATATAATAAAAAATAATATAATAAAATGAAATGATGCATTATGCGAAGTACAGAAAAAATACAGTAAAGTTTTGCAGAAATTGTGTATAACAGAAAATTTAATAGAGATGTTGGTAAAGATTTAAGATTGGATTTAATTTAATAATCTACACAAGCGCCATGCACTATGTTTTGTTTTCTTTCTCGTTAGAAAAGGGGAGAAAGGTACATTAATATCATAATCGTGTTGACATTGCTACCAGACGCGAGACAAGAATTACCAGTGCTAATTGGCAATGACCCCCGAAGTGCGTATGACCGGTACTGTACGGCCATGGACTTTAGTTTGTGACACACCTATGTGCAAGATTCCCATTTATATTCTTAAATCTCTGATGTGTGACTATCTATATTTTGTTTAATACTACTTCTGGTTTTGGTTTTTATGTGACATTGTCACTGAGGTTTAATGCCGCTTTTGAACATTTTTTTTCAGTTATATACGGCGACCGGTTCATCTAACCAGTCTTCCTGGACTGTATACTAACCAGTACTAGTTTACCCTTCCGCAAGGAGCCAGCAACTTCTCCACACATGGAGGAAAATCGACAGATTTGTCAAGATTCATATAAGGGTATCCCTGCAGCATTTTTACAGCATTTAACCCTTTTCCTCATAATACCGCATTTCCCCGCATTTGAAGCAGACGACCGTTGAAAACATTGTGGCAAAAGAAGCCATTGCTTATAATGAGTAATGGCTTCTTTTGCCACAATGTTTTCCACTCTGGCGGAGAGAATAACCCAATTTTCTTAAATAAATTGATGTTTTGTACATTTGCCTTGAATTGGGAAGAGTCCAAAGTATGCTTATGAGGCAAAGGGATAAGAGTCGAACATCTGATTAATTTGGTACGATTGTTTGTTTGCCCTATTGGAAGGTTTTAACAATAGAACAATTTATTAGGGTAAGAGACAGCATTAAAAAACAAACAACAAGAATAAGATATCATGTGCGTATTCTTTAAGTTTCTAATCAATGAAGTTCTCACAAACATTACGACGTTAATTATAATTATCAGAATAGAATACCACATACGAAGTTTTAACGTGTCATTTGCTTGATTCAAACGTCGATGACATCCGAATATAAGCGATAATGAAACTTTCTGGAATACTAATTATGGAATATTTATTAATGGAATTCATTTTTAAGAATTAAAAACAACTTTTCATGATGATAATTGTGTGAATTGGGATTGGTGTGTGGTTCTTGTCATTTTTTCCAATAGAGTCACCATGTGGATATCACTCATATATTCCTATTTGTTTCGGATTACGTGATATAAATTCTTAACTAATGTAACAAAGCGGCAAATATAATTTATATCTATCTAAGTCACCCTCATTGAATCATTTGATTTTAAAGCAACTATCCTTTTTTCTCTGGAGTTTAACGTCGCACCAACAGCCAGGGTCACTTGGCGACATTCCAGCTTTATCAGTGGAGTAAGACCCAAAGGCTTACACCAAGTTCGGGGTCTTAGAACAACTCAATGAAATACACAACACAAAAATACCAAATGTCGTAAACAAGGACTGAAAAGCATCAGACATTGTTTGTAGTATACCTAAAAGGAGACACCACCTTACCAAATGACTAGTAGAACATTTTTCCCTTCCTAGTGAAGGTATGTTATATCAGTATGTAGTTCAAGCGTTTGGACGATTTAATGCATAGAAGCCGCGACCGTGGTCCAGTGGTTAGAGCGCTGGATATGTAATCTGGCGATCCGGGTTCAAATCCCGGTTGTGGCAGGTCATACCCTTCTACGAAAATTTGACAAAAAGTCGATTTTCCTCCATATGTGGAGAGGTTGCCGGCTTCTTGAAGAAGGGTAAGTTAGTACTGGTTTGTATACAATCGGCCACCGTATATGACTGAAAATTGTTGAAAAACGGCGTTAAATCCCGGCGACAATGTCACATAAAATCAAACATATTTACCCTGTATACGTTTTAGCATTTTTACGGCGATAAAACCAGGGAAAAAATAATGCATAGAATTGTACAAAAAGGTAAAATAATATTACCTGCACGTACTCATAACCGGGCAAGAAAGTTAAGAACATACAAAACAGAGGCGTATATCGGGTGATAATGTGGTAATTATTCACTATTATTGAGTTGGTTGTCATCGTAATGGCAGCATTAACCTGACGCATTTCACCAAGGAATACATTTGGCCAAATATAGTTAATCATGTAGGGTAACTTGAACAAAACAATAGGATTGGTATATCGGAAAAAAACTTTTCTTTTCTAAACATATTTTGTGGGACTACGAGTTTCGATTTACCCTTAATGATACTGAAATTTCGTACTTTGGATTTCGTCGTTTGTTTGATAGTGTTCTCTTTTTCCAGTCTTTGGGCTTTTGTTGAATGTTATTTTACAGCTCTAATACAATTAAAAAGCATCGCGGGAGTCATAATGATAATCATAGTTTTAAATTGTTTTATTGAAAGTCTGTCTGATTGACAACAGTACAAATCCAGCTAAATGTACGATAAATTAATCGTTCATTTAAATAATCTGTAATTGCGACATAAGCAAGCCAATTAGTTTTGTAATCAGACCGAAAACATTATCATAGACAATTTCTTCAATAACATCCGCTTTTTACAAAAACGCAAACTGGAGTGTTCCCATTGGGGGCCTTTGTGGTCCAGTGGTAATAGTCTCTGACGAGAAATAACTTACTCCTCAACGCACAATTTACAATATGTTTCTATGATACGAAAGCCGAGGATACCCCGCCGAGTGAAACAAACATCATAGACAAAATATCGGACGAATTGTAAAATTCGAGATGATGAAAAAAGTGATTACATATCTGTTACCAATGTAAATAGCAATAACCGGTAAGATAATCCCATTCATGTGTGTCAGGGATATTTTCCAGGTGGGCAGTTTATACAGCCATTGCGTTGTTTATTTTTTCATGTTTACATTTGCGGTACTGCGTCATTCGGGCGCGCCTCGTTTCCGTATCTCCGTTATCAGACGATGTCGGTCGATGTGTGCCGAATGTTGATACGTGTGTTATGAAAACCCAAACCCGGAACCAGGAACTTCCTGTCGATATCCTGTACGGAATTTTGGCTGTTTAGTAAATACAGTAAAATACTTCAAATCCGAACTTACTCGGACAAACAATAATGTTCGGATTAGAGAAGAGGTTTTCGGATTCCAATAGTTTTTAGCATTAAATATGCAATAAAAATCGGTACCGGCTGACGTGTTCGGTTTAGGAAGGATTCCGGATTGGGAAGGTTCGGATTAGAGAGGTTCGACTGTAAAACACTCATTCAATGATTATGTTAACTAACCAGCGTCCGTTGACATAAGTAAGAGGTGTTCCTCAGCAATATACATAAAACCTACATTAAAAAAAATGTTGGTTTTCAGTCATGCGACCCAAACTATTGTTTTCGTTTTGTTTGTTTTTTCTGACTTATTTCAATGGGCTTTAACGCCGTTTCTCAACAATTTTTCAGTTATATACGGCGACCGGTTCACCTTACAAGTTCCTGGACTGTATACTACCCAGTACTAACTTACCCCTCCATAATAAGCCGGCAACTTTTGTCAAATTTTCATCGAAGGGTATGACCTGCCGCGACCGGGATTCGAACCCTGATCTCCGGGTTACAAGTTCAGCGCACTTACCATTGGACCACGGCCGCAGTTAAACCTAACAGTGATATATGTGTATGTGTAGGCATTTTAAAGACTTTATGCTTGTGCTTAAAACGAAAAAAAGCTGGAATAGTGAACGAATTTATTTTTTAATCACAATTGTTGAACATGTTTTTTTTGGGGGGGGGAGGGGCTCGGGGGTTTGTCGTGAGTCAGTCACGCAACTGCTGAGTAACATATGTTTGAGGATAGACTGAACAGTTATTTTACTCTGTATAAAGTGTTTGCTTAACTGTGAACATTTTTTTTAGGACACCGTTTGCGCGTCAGTTAGATCAATATGGAGCTGATAAGGCGCATAATATTATAATGCCGAGTTTCCTCAATATAAAATCTGGTAAAAGCATATACATGTAAAACAAAAAAAATTTAACTGAATTATTTTAAATAATTAAACGTATATTAGAATTCACTTTACAAACGCTTTTATTGTGTTTTTATTCTTTTAAAAAAAGAAAATAAATCGATCAAGTTAAGCCTTCTTATTTCGAGTTCAGCTGAAATGTTCCATTAAAGATGGACTAAAGTCAATGAAAAAAGAGCCTTTGGATTCAATTCAGTACATGTGAGAACGGAGCTAGGACGGTGACAATTAGGAACATGTTTAAAATCACATTCATCTTATTTCTTTCGTGGATATGTGTGATACGTAAGTATATAATTATATGTGTGATACGTAAGTATATAATCATGTGTGTGATATGTAAATATATAGCTAAATAATTATGTGTTATAAGTAAGTATATAGTTATATGTGTGTGAAAAGTAAGTATATAATTATATGTGAGATGAGTAAGTATAAATATATTACCTAAGCGACAAGTAAGTGTACAATGTTTATAGTTTTGCCATGATAATAATTTGTATAAAATTTGTAACAGAACAAAATTTCACTAATGCGAAGTATGATGCAAGTAAAATGAAGGTAAATTCAAACAATTAAAACAGGACAACATTACGAAGATAAGAAATATTGTCTAATTTACAGTTGGCCTTGATAGGTTTATTGGGCTTCGCACCAACATCCGGGGTCATATGGCAACTTTCCAGCTTTAACAGTGGAGGAAGACTCCAGGCTTACACCTGGGTAGAACTGCCGATTTTCCCCAAGCCAACTGGTCACCTTCCTCACAACTCACTGCGGTGAGGGGCTAGTTATTACAAGTCAAATACCATAACTACACGACCACGGAGGCCCCGGCTTGTTTCATCAATAATCGTGCAGTAAAGAGAAGTTCTTAACGAGTGAACGTTTTTCAAGTGTGTCCGTATACCATGAGTTGAATGAATGCGTGTAAATACATACGACTTCTTCATTTCGAATGTTCTCTTTCAGATTGCTCGCTTTGGAGGAGAGCTCCGGCTTATTCAAATCACATAAGTTTAGATTACTAAGTAGAAACCAAGATGCGCGGTAGTACACAGTGCGCAGCTAGTTGTTCACGGCATGTACGATGTATCGCATTTATTTTCGCTCCGAGTGAAACGTCTAATTGTCAGCTACTGAACGGCGTAACGGTGGCAACGAGAAATTATAAATTTTCCAAAGGTGCAAAATTCTACACAAAGAACATGGAATGCGGTTTGTTTTTGCTATTGTATATACATTATTTATTTTATGTTTTCAAGTGACAAACTGGACAAATTAATGAATTAGTATTGACATTAAGTGGATGAATTTAAGTATATATAAGTAATGGTATGTTTAACAGTGTATGTGGTCACCCAATCCTGTCTGTTTTAATCCGTTTAAACTTATCAAATGTTAATGTCACCAAAACTTACCGAGAAAGTATTACAGTGCAACCTCTCCAAAGCAACACCCTTTGGGGGAAGCAAACTTATGTTGCTGTTCAAAGGTTGTTGCTCTAGAAAAATTAAATTGATAGTTAAATCGTACAGTGAGGAAAAATCATGTTATTGTTGAAGGGATGTTGTTGCCCAAGAGAGGGTCGCTCTTGAGAGGTTGCACTGTACTAAGCAATTTTATGAAAAACTATCAGCTGTCCCGTATTGACTGTTAGATTTAGTACATATATTTACTGGTACTTCGTTTCGAATACTTATACGGTATTGAAAATCGGTACAGACTTCTTCTGGTGTGTTCTGTTTTTTTATCACGTAATATTTTAAAGGCAGAAATCTTTCTACACAGCAAAACCAGATATTATCTCATTCTAGTTTTCTGATTTAAAAGTCTTTAAATTATTGTAATCTAACATTCACTCGCGGGTGTATAAAATAAATACATTATTAAACAAAAAATCCCACAAAATTTCATAATCAAGTTGAAATTACTTCGTTGGGTTCCTTTGGCGGTGTTACAAGCAGAGGAAGAGGCGAAAATATGTATTTCTTACAAAGAAATATACCGTAAAACCTCGATATTGAGACCACCTTCGGGAAAGATCGGTCGTTATAATAAGTAAGCCTTATTATAAAGTTGAATTATAGGGGAGTTATTGAAAGCCGGCCCGGCGATAGGCGGTCGTTATAACAAGGTTATATTGAGGTGGTCGCAATATGAGGTTTTACATGTGCTTAAATTTATCTCACTAGTGGATTGTTAGACACCGGTTTAGAGTAAATATACTTAGTTGCAAGTAACATCATAATGATTATTAATCATTTGCAAGTGTTTTTTCTAGGTATGGCTCCCGACGCCACAGGGTATCGCACCATTGTTCTACCAGAAGGGGACGCTTTTGCTTATAAGTTTGTACGATACACTTCTCAGGATGTGTTGCCCATAAACTGTAATCAAAACGATAGAATAAACTTGAACTAATAGAAAATCAATTCCATAATTTCTGGTTATTGCATTAGACCGATTGATTGAATTCAGAATATTCTATTTTTGCGTTTCGCAGATCGTTGTCTGAAATTCTTCTCAACTTCGGTGTCTGTTTTGAAACATTTTCTTAAGTTTGTCATAGTGTATAGCATTATATTAACCATTTAACCATTTCGTCACCTTAATTCCAGAAGCGTATAACTTCATTTTTGACAAAAATGGAGTTTTGCTATCGTTGGATTCGTTTCAAAACGTTCTACAATATGCACTAACTTATATACTTGTAGCTCTAATATGAAGAGGCTAAATCGCTGTGCCACAAACGTCTAACTATTCATTTTCTAGTGACCTCACAATATTTAAACGCGATTTTCTTAAAACGAAAAAAAATGAAGTTATATGTTTCTGGAATTAAGGTCACGATTTGTTCAGGAAACAGAAAACTTGCCATCAAAATTTGAATGAACTGTCAGCTTCATTTGCATAACATTTTTTGCGAAGATCAACCTGTATCGTGCACATCTACTTGAAACTCTTTTAAGTTACCCGACTACAAGTGTTTATATTTGTTAACAGGGTTTATGAACAACAGGAAAATAAAGCAATGGCTGTACAAATTTGTTTAAACGACGGAGGTAACCTTTTGCAGTTGACGACAGTTTCGAAACACCGCAAGATTGTTTCCGAAATTAAGTCATGCTTTGGTATGTATGTTTGTCCAAGTAATATTATTCCATTTAAATAAAACATACATATTGTCATACAATTCTAGTGTTTAAAACTTAAAAAAAATGGCTTATCTCCAATATGTCAATTAAAAATTTTGATGAAATATGTAATTGGAGTATATGTGTTTCCTCGAGCATAACACGAACTTGAACCCTAGAAATACAATTTTGCTGTCGAACTCACAACATTCCGAGGTAACTGAAACTTCCCAAGCCCTCCTGGTTCCCAGTTGAATAGTTTAAACCAGAACTAGACAAGGTATAAAAATTCTACAAACATATTTTTAGAACTATATCCATTATCCTTAAGCAATGATATCACTGACTTGGTGGGAGGACGAATAAAGGAAAGGTGTCCGTACCAACCATGCCTCTTTCTTAGTACCTTCAATGCTAGAGTTGTTTAAAAATATGTGCCAAGGGAGGCGTCAGAAGTTTGGATTTGTATACAAATGCTCTTGTGACGAGCCTATACGCGTATCAATATGACTATGATGAAATGTGTTGATAAAAAGATGCAAAGACTTCCTGTGATTAATTTAAAATTTCGCGAGAATGACTCTTGTCCATTAAATATTCTCTGTACAGTATCTAACCATCAAGGTTAACTTTAAAGCCATGTCTTATTGACTTGCTGATGCAATGCTTGCACCAATAATATTGTTATTGTAGGTCATGCTCGTTACTAGGTTAAAACAACAGAGGCTGTCTCAGGCTTTCATTAATTGGTTGGATACGATCGTAATAAGAGCTAAATACTCTTCATCGATGGAGTTTTGTTCAGTCAAATCGAAGTGTAAATAAACATGTACACTCAAACCTGTGTTTGCGGCCACAAAGGTCATCTGTCAATAAAGGCCACATTTTGTCTTTCCCAAGGATGGCCTTTGTTCGCAGGTTTGATTGTAGACAGAATGGAATTTTTATTTCTTTATCAGATCAAAATACGAACGATTTTATTGTCGACGGAAGCAATGTTGGTCACATTGATTCGAATGGTAAGCCAAGCTGGAAGTTGTCAAATGGGCAAACTGTACTACCTAATTTATGGTGGCAAGACAATGTAGATATTTCGGGATGTTGCCATTGTTTGCGAATGTGGACTGGGATTTCGTGGTACCTGGATAATTATAATTGTGATTATGCCACGTACTTCATCTGCGAAAAATGAAAAACCGAATGAGAGCATGTACGATAATAGCAATGACACTGAATGCATTTCCTACCGTCTTTAATGTGATAGTATGAATTGAGTAAGGTTCAGAAGTAGAAGAAAGAATAAAAGGGGGTTTATACTATGAAGTTACAACGAATGTATAACTTGATTTGTCTCCCTTGGACAAGTTTCATATTGCGACGATGTGTTCAATACGAAGTAATTATTCTTTCAATGTTTTTATTATAAAGCCAAAAAATATGTTTTTACGGTTACCCGCTAATTTATGGTGACCTTTTTAACAGTGGTCTGAGTTTGCTCGGCTCTAGATCATATGACAGTTAAGTGACTACAGTAAATTCACTTATACAATTTATTACATAACTTACAATAGGGAAATTGGTTTTATATTTCATCAATATCAAATGTCACCAAATGACCATATCTGTGGGTTCGACGTAAAACCCAAGTTAAAAAACATACCAGATAACTAATATTCAATCAACAATACGGGAAATATAATATTTCTATCGTATATCAACACTTAATAACTTGTTTATATAATAAACAAGAGATGATATGATAGCTCTGACAGAAATTCACACAAATGAGATTAATACAGATGCAATCAATTTAGCTAAAATCGTAAATATTCACCAGATAATGAATTTCTGAGAGAAAACCAAATTCCCTAATGCCTAGATAACAGTTTGAAAGTTCTCCCAATGTATGAAACACTTATGACAAAGCTCGGGCGATAATAGCAATGTTGAAAAATAGCAATGTTGAAAAATAGCAATGTTGAAAAATAGCAATGTTAAAAATAGCAATGTTAAAAATAGCAATGTTAAAAATAACAATGTTAAAAATAGCAATGTTAATAATAGCAATGGACATTGTCGTAATTGAGAAGATTTAGATAAATGAATGTATGTTTCTATTATAAAATGACGCATGTTTTAATTTAGGAAATGTCTGTCATGTCATTACAAATCATACAGGTTATTTCAAAACTACTCATGAAATGAAATTACACTATTTCATTGTGGTTATTTAGCCATAAATTAAGAAAAAATACGATTTTAAATTTCGTTAAAAGTTTTGAACATACGCTAAATCGAGAATGGTAAAATCTGAAATTCTCTTTGCATCAGGCAAAGGATAAACATGAACTGTCGTGATATCATTATTAGTTTTAATAAAACATGTGCGACGGGCATGCCAAAAGTCTTGCAATTTTCATGATACATTTGTGCGTATATTTCGACAAAGTAGATCGTCGGGTTATTTCTACAAACCAGAATGTCACTTCTTCCTATTTTGAAAAAATCGCATTTCATAAATCAAAACAAAAACAATTTCTATGTGATGCCACTTGCAATGAATCCGACCAGCCCCTGAAGAATTAACAAACTATCGCATTAAACAAAACAAACACAAGAGAAAGGGCATAATTTACATAAAAGATGATAACATCAAAATCAACAATAGGAGATATTAATTAAGGATAAGGTTCGTTAATATAGAATTAAGAACAATTATCTGCGTTGTGTTTGCAAAGAATATTAAGACTTATAACGAAACTAATAAGGTTACAGAAACTAGCGAGTGAGCATATTTTGCTGTGGGATTTTTTACAAACAGACGTCTGGCGGTTGAATGCAATCATGAATGTCATTCTTCATTAAACAAGAACACCCCGTGTGTCCAATTTAAAACTAATTTTCTAATGGTTAGTGTTTCTGTTTTATCGTTTTCTGTCTAGAAAACTGCGCACGTTTCATTTTCTTCATTGACTTCCCTTCCATTGTTAGTGTCGTCTTTGATTTGTTTAGATGACTCTAGCATCTCATTAGCGTAAGTTCTGGTTCCGCAGTGGTTTATTTTTCTTGGGTTATTGTCCGTAAGATCTTGAACACATGTGGTTACATTGTTTTTGTTTGTTTCAAATAATTGATAGGAAAGTATTATACTATGATCTTTATAATGCTGGGAAATATTATTTTTTAAATTGGCATTTATACATTATACGTACCTTTATGCTTAACCCATTGCCTCATAAGCATACTTTGGACTCTTCTAAATTCAATGCAAATATGTTCAAGAAAAGTTGGGTTATTTCTATCTGACAGACTAGAAAACATAGGTGGCAAAAGGAGCCATTACTCATTATAAGCAAATGACTTCTTTTGCCAAAATGTTTTTAAAAAGTCGTCCGCTTCAAATGCGGTGAAATGCGGTATTATGACTCAAAGGGTTAAACTGTAAGTCGACGCGTCGGCTACTTACGTGTCTCGTTAGTTACAACAGCGTCACAATATCAATGACATTACACTTCCTAATTCAAGTCTACATTTTGCCAGCCAAAACATAGACAAAGTACAAGCGTACTAAATTTTAAACTTAAAGGTTTAAGATTGTGATTTACGGAGCAGATCTAGGACATCATTGTCAACTGCGATCTAGTCTATCAATTGGAAAATTAAATTTACGAAACGCTCGCTGTGATGTCTGTCAGAGCCTTGTGTCTGTTTTTCAGGACTATATATTCTGTTAATTTCGGTAAGAAATTAGCACGAAACGTCTGGTCCTTACCAAAGGCTATGGTGGAATGTTAATTCGGGTTGGGTGAAATATTAATTAGATTTTCTCTTGGAATAAAGTCTCAAGTGAATTAATACATTTGCAGATACCTACAGTGCATCTGCAACTTTATCCAGACGCTGGGATGATATACATAAATAACAATTTCGATAATCGTTCAATGAAACAAAGCATCCTCATGAGATAAGCATATCGTACTTTTAATCATGGTTAAAATAAAACGTACACAAACACACACGTTCCTCATTAATGATAGGGGCACAATATTCGAGCCAAGAAAATTTTGTGTTTATGACGTGGAATAATATTTGAATTTCTTTTCAGAGCAGGAATTATGCATGCCTGGGTGTCGTTTTCGTTGATAGCACTTTAAGCACAAAGGTCACACCAATGTAAAACATGTACTTTTCGAGTTTGCATCTCTTTTAGTTGATTAAATGACTTCAGTGGAAATCCTCTAAACCGGTTCCTCAACAAACCGGATTCCCCTCTAAATCGACCAAATGTTCTGGTACCTACTTCATTACTATTATAATTCAAAAATCCCCTCTAAACTGGCATCCCCTCAAAACCGACTTAGAATGTTTACTGATATTATGCGTACTCGAGTATTATTCGAGTCTAAAATTGGTGATGGTCTGTAAATAGTTTTACAGGAATTTATATAAACTTGTGGATGTGAGAATAAAAACATTTTTTAAAAAAGTGATATGAAGTCCTAATGCGCCAACAGCAACCAGTTAATGAGCATTAATCCAGATGGAATAAACTGGCAATTTGCGCATGAGATGTCTGTGTTTGTGCGATAAAAATACCATACCATTATTAACAGAAAAATGTAATTGTGATAATGTTTATCTAAACACAATGTACCAATTCCTCAGAGTATGTTTGGTCTTCAAATGTGTATATTTACCATTGTTTTGTATAGAAAACCGATTAATAGCGCCGGTCAAACATATTCCCACGTGGCCCGGATCCACGATGCTAGGCAAGTTCATGATTGTTTTACTTGTAGAACAATGTCGGTCATACTCTCCAATAATTTTGGAAAAAAAATGTGTCTGCTTCTAGTATGTGATAGAAGTCGGCTGGTGTGGTTGAATAAATCTCATGCAGATTAGTACCGTGATTTTAAATGTTTGACAATTGTGAGAATGACTATGATGGAGGTTAACAGGAATAAATGTGAATCACCGGTTATCGTTTCTGATTTGATGTTTTGTGATTCCTAAAACAATCTAAAACTATTTACCTGTGACTGTACTTATGACATTAAAAAAATGAAAAAGGTAGTCACCATTTCTACGTAATTATTCATGATAAAATTTACGATCCTCAAAATGAGGGCCGCGACCGTGGTCCAGAAGTTAGTGCGCTGGACTTGTTACCCGGCGATATGGGTTCAAATCCCGATCGCGACAGGTCATACCCTCTATGAAAATTTGACAAAAATGTCGATTTGTCTCCAGTTGCCGAGAAGTTGCCGGCTCCTTGTGGAAGGGTAAGTTAGTACTGGTTAGGATACAGTCAAGGAAAACTGGTTAGGTGAACCGAGCGGTTGATAAACGGCGTTAAACCAAGTGACAATGCCACGAAAAAACAAACAAAACATTCAATCTGAACACAGACAGTTGTATCTACAAAACTCACTTTACACGTATCAATGGGTCGCAAAACAGTCTAATCAGTCATAGACAAGACATAAAACATAAAAAGTCTGGGTAATTGACTCGCTTCTCAAAGTCATCATCAATCAACGGTACTGTTTTAATCACCAGGGACCATTTTCATAGACATGTCTAAGCTAAGATGTAAGTTTTTGCAACTTAAAAATCTTGCTGTCCCTTGGTTGTAAATAAAACTGCTTCATCCTTCCGAATTGTTAGGGGGTTTCATATAGGGCAAACATCTGAAATGTATATCATTAGCTAGATGTTCAACTTTATAATCTGCCATCTTAGCAAAGATGTATTTATGGAAGGGACCCAGTATTGTAAGTCAAGGGTTGTTTTTTCTAGTACTGAAGCATGTCAGTTAACATCTTTATCAGGATATGTTTTTATTTTGATAACTTACTTACGACGCAATTTCATAATGACTCATTTACACAACATCCTTCTCCCTTGAGAAGTTTGCAGATCATGGTATTATTTGTGACAGAATGAATTCAATTGTTTTAGATTTTTGACTAATCGAGGTCTGCGTATAAATGCCAAAAGACACTTCGTACCTGAAGCATGGCAAATTCACTACAATAAAGTTTAGTTTAAGCTATATTATACAATTTCTACTTAAAAATGCGGTTGCTTTTTCACAAACGCTAACATTCATACAATATGCACAGACACGCAATACTAAACGCATAACATTTGAAGTAAATTACGATTTTGCGCAGGGAGATGACAAGAATACGTAAATGACATGAAAGCAGGACACAGCCGACTGCATGTAATACACATTGCATTCTAGCGTTGTTTATTTTGTTTGAAGTAGCGCACAACCCTTAACAAACACGTGTTTGATGTTTGAACGGCTGTAATATATGTTCGCTAACATACATACAACATGCATTGACACGTATAACAAAACATAAAACATTTGAAGTAAATTATGATGTAAAGACTGCGCTGGGAGATGACAACAATACACAAATGACATAAATGTGTCGATTTTCCTCCATATGTGGAGAAGTTGCCGACTCCTGTGGAAGGGTAAGTTAGTACTGGTTAGTACACAGTCCAGGAAAACTGGTTAGGTGAACCGGTCGCCGTATATAACCGAAAAAATTTTGAAAAAACGGCGTAAAACCCCAGTGACAATATCACATAAAACAGGCAGGCAGGCAGGTAGGACATAACTAACTGTATGTTTTCTAGTGCTGTCTGTTTTGTTTGATGTGTTTGATGTTTGAACGCGCTGTAATATATGCGTGCAAAAGTTTATGATACGTGTCTAGTGATCTTACTTCAAAGTTGAAACCACGTACATGTATTGTATGTATAATGTAATATTCATTAGTTCCTCTCGTCAGAATTATCTCCATTGGGCTTACGGCATCGTCAGACACCTATCAGTATCAATGAAGCAATGTACTGTTCCATCTGGGTGTTATTCAAGTTAAAAGATAGATTACTACCATGAGGCAGTTTGTGGAATCTGAAAACCAATACAGTACAACTCCTGAAAACCGGACCACCTGAAAACCGGACAACCTGAAACCGGACCACCTGAAAACCGGACAACCTGAAGAATGAAATTCTCTAAAAGTCGGATGATTTTTCAAGTAATTTTTCTTCAATAGTTCTCTGAAAACCAGAATTCTTAGAAAACCGGATTTCTGGTCCAGTTCGAAAAGTGTTTTATTCAATTATACAAAATGTAGGTATTTATATCAAAACACATCATATCGTATCTTACACATGATGCTAAATTAGTGTTAGAGTAAATACGACAAAAATAGACACATACATGATTAAGGGTTTTGATTGTCTAAGATATAGTGGTAAATGACTTTCTTCATGTTAATTTACCAATAACGAATACAAGTGAATATAATTGAATTAACTAAAACATAAAACCTAATTATTTAATTCCAAGAGGAAATCGGAGTGGAAGCCACAGGTGTACTGCAGTAACGCATGTATTACTATTTTCCAATGAGCGTAGTAGACGTTTCGTTGTAGTAACATGCGTCATGATTAACCCTGTGTCAAATAAGACCCGATTATCATGGAATACATTCCAGCAACAGGAAAAACAACGCATCTGAATGAAGTCTCTTTCGTTTAACCAATACTTCCAATGTTAAACCAATCCGAACGACGCGCGTTTTGTGAAAATGAATAGAAAGTATTAAAAACGTGTTTTAATGGCTATTGAGTGAATTCGCACTGAGAGGGATTCACTAAAATCAATGTCACTTTTTTCTGTCGATCGCTGGACCACGGATGTGAATTCTTCGTGAATGCAAATATACCAGCGTTGTGATACTTATAGAAACTTGGAAGTGGACATCAGATGTTTGACTGTATCTGCTCGCACACCACCAAATACTACTTTTACAGTTTAATGTTGTTCAATAATTTCAATGTACTTCTTGGAGCTAAAAGATTTAAAGAATAAATGAATATTTCTTTTCACCCTTATGGTACAAACCTCAAAATAAATTCATAAAGCATCGTATTGTTTTATCAAGTGTGTTATATTGACGAAAAGTTTAAATGCTCAGAAATTAATGAGGAATTAGTTCGTGACTAGAATATCCTTCGGGAACATTGGATTTGTTGCAATGTAATCCACGTGTAACCATCACGTGACCCAAAACTGTATTAGATATTAGTGCTTTATTCACGAACAACGGAAACAATGCATTTATATAGAGTAATTTCGTTTGTTTTATTCCATGGATGTATCGTAAATGTTGTGAATTCGGCCAATAATGAAGTTCATCACCCGTGTGTAGATTGCTTTTTCTTCAACATCGAACAACGCCAGATGCCAGTCACGAAAAAGTCGACAAAGGTAAGAATTACACCAGATCTCTTTCTTTCTCTCCCTCCCCCTCCCTCTCGCTCTCTCTCTCTTTCTTTCTCTCCAAATGACAAACTGCACAATTCATTCATACCCTTAAATGTAATTTGATAAAAATTTGATGTACACTTCAATGATTCATTTGTTAAACTTAAACATTTAATGGCCATAAAATTCCAATGAGTTGTTTCAACAAGCTATATCAGTTTGGAGTCAGTTATGGATTTTTGCAGAATTAACAGACCTGATAAATGAAGCTTAGGGTAAATTTTTGTACGAAGACTTCTCCATGATTTAGTAGCGTTTTTTTTTCTTCAAAGATACGAAACTAGACAATTCGAATATCAAATAAGACAGATTGGCTTATCTTAAAGTTGTAAGAATAAAAAAATATCAAAGAAGGCACATTGGCTTACCCTAAAGTTGAAAGAATAAAAATATCAAAGTAAACTGATTGACTTGCCTTATAGTAGTTAGAATAAAAAATATCAAAGTAGACACATCGGCTTACCTTAAAGTTGAAAGTATAAAAATATCAAAGTAGACAGATTGACTTACCTTAAAAATATCGAAGTGGTCATATTAGCTTACTATTATACTAAAGTAGAAAGAATAGTAGAAGTAAAAAATATGAACATAGTTAGATTGACTTTCCTTAAAGTAGAAAGTACATAAAAGTAGACAGATTGACATACCGTAAAAAATATCAAGGTAGTCAGAGTGACTAACATTAAAGTTGTAAGAATATAAAAATATTAAATGTAGTTTAATTGACTTGCCTAAAAGTAGTAAGTAAACTAGAAATGGTGAAAACTATGAAATAATATTGATAATGGAATTGTTATGCTAGACATATTCTAGACATTGGCAATATGCTTGTTTTGACAAATGCAGTTAGCTGTCATTGAATGAGACAATTGAAGAGAAGTATATTGAGCGTCCACAAAAAAAAATAAAATTCCCACGCGAATCCACATGATATGAACGAGATCTGACGTTATAAAACATAAGAACCACAGGTTTCTAGGTATGACAAAAAATTTACTGCGAATAACAAAATTTTGCTTAAAATGCCGGTTGATAACTTGTTACAGTTAAAAAAATCCCGCTGTCTTCAAAATTATTATTTAAGTCAGTTTTTGAAAACAGAAGAATATAGAACTGAAGTACAAAGACCTTTCGCGTTAATAATGATAATAATGTTATCATGAAGTGTAAAATCTCGAAGTTTACAATGCCATAGGCTACTTCTTTGTTTTCAAATATTTACAAGGGTAATATTAACAATTCATGAAGTATATAAAGGTACGTATACTAACCAGGAAGTGTATGCCCGATCTTGTTCTGAATATCTTATATAGTAGCAGTAGGTTAGAAAAAAATAGTCGTGCTCTGGGTTACTTGACCAAAAACAATCGGGTAGGTAGGTCGAAAACTTTTCTTTTCTGTCAACTTTCCAAGCGTATCTTTCGTACTTTTGAGACACGCTTCGTTCCTGAATATAAAATTTTCGTACTACCAAGTTGGGTTGATTTTTTATTTTGCTGTTAAACTTTAGGGCCGGCGCCAAAAAAATAGGGTCGGTCGGGTAACCAGAGACAATTTTAGTTGGCCTTATCTACATTTTGCATTGTTTAATGCGACGATGTTTGATTTTATCAAATATAACAAAGATCTGGGCTAACTTGTAGATTAAAAGGATTCCAATACTTAAAGGAATATCGAACGATATTTTTTGCCGTTTGAATGCCTGAGAAATCATGCACTATTTCTCTTAACTCTAGTTAATTAGTGTTAATCACTCTCTTCGTATGAATAATTAATGACGATGTTTTATCCTCCGCGGCCCATTCTTTCGCCTCATCTTGTTTCATGTGATCACCATTGATAATGAAACACGTGATGTTGAACACGTGAAGCGACTATCAACCACCGAATTAAAACTCGGCATGAGAGTATTTTTGAAATCCCTATTTCATCTATTTCATCATCAGGAAAAAAACTTTATTTTTTAGGCCTATTGTCGATAATGATGATAAACGATTTTTCGTGACCTCTCTTGTTCTATTGTTTGCTTACATTGTCTACTATGTCCACTAGAAGATCATATGAATCCGTTTATACCAATAAAGCAAGCTTATTATACACACAGGGGTTCTGTAGAAGTCAATGATCATTTTCAGTCACTGAAGGTTAAAGCAAATGACTGTTGAATAGACAGTAATTATCTGGGGGGGGGCTCTTGGACATATAGGTTTACAAAGTATCAAGTGAGAATACACTATATAGAAGTAAAAGTGGGTTCCAAGAAAAGATTACACGTAAAAAGATCCATCTTGCCAGACATATACTACATAGCCACATTTATACCGTTACACCAAACACACACACACACACGCACGCACGCACACACACACGTCGTTGGGTTATTTCTAAAATTATTAGATACACTGCTTACACATTCTGACAAGAAATATCGACCACACGTTAGACACAATAAATGTAGATAAATATTGACCACATAATTATTAGACACATTGAATGTAGATAAACAATTTCAAATTATTTAAAGCCGACCTACCGCCACACAACGAAAAAACCTAAGATAATATCATCTGTTGTGCAACAAACAACACAGTCATACCTACACACGAAACATCACATAAAACACACGGGCATGCAATATTTACTAAAATTTACATTTTCTGAAACCACTCGAAACAGTCTGTAGATTACAACAGCTAGAAATTATTAAGTTTTCATAATGTGGTCGACTACAAAGTCTTCGTTAGTGTATATTGCACGCATGACAAGAAAAAAAGGCTTCCATTTTTTTTTCGGAATTTACTGTAAATTAAAGTTACAATTAAAAAATTATACAGTATGACCCCTGAAAAACGGACTACCTGAAAACCGGAATTCTCAGAAAATCGGACGATTTTTTAAGTCCCAGAAAAAAATTCTCAGAAAAAAACTGGCCCAGTCCGGAAGGGGTCCGGTTTTCAGGGGTTATACTGCACTAGTATTTTAATCGCAAATTTAGTCAATGCGATGACCATTTAACAATGTTGTGATGCCATACTGAAAGAATAATATACTAAGTTGCTATTGTAATTACAGTAATTGTGATTGTAATTGTTACAAATATATATTATTTATTTATTTATTTATTTATTTATTTATTTATTTATTTATTTATTTATTTATTTATTAGTATATACTGAAGGCATATATAATAATTATGCCCCTTTAGCACACATTATACAAAACAATACATACATATACAGAAACAATATCTAACGCTATACGCAACTGAGAAAACATTGGTCGAGAAATTCAGAATCATTTGTTAAATATTCAAACCCTTCCACTCTTTGTACAGTAATACCTTTCAATATTTCATGTAGAACATGTCGTGAAACGTCTTAGACAAATGGGTCTTTTACGGTATTCTCTTGGTAGTAAACATTACTTAAAGGAGACAGAACTGAACGAAGTATCTCACGATTCAATACTGATTAAACGTCACGTATATCATGAATGTTGCTCCGTTGTTGCTCCAGAGCCGAAAGGGGGTCTCCGTGGTTGAGTTTTTATGGTCTCTGAGTAGCTATGACAAACCCCTCAGCGTTGTGATTTTGAATCCCTCCCGGGTCAGGCAAGTTTCATAGGAAGCCATCCAGCTAGCTTACGGAAGGTCGATAGCTCTACCCAGGTGTACGTCTGTAGTCTTCCACCACCGTTGCAAAAGTTATGTATATGTACATTTGTTTTTCTAGATAGCAAAGGTGAATGTCATAACTATACAAGCAATCTATTATACTTGTGTGTATAAAATTTCCACTAAAACTATATTACTATGTATTATTTTCTGCTTTACGTGTTTATTGACAATGAATCTGGTTTTGTAACAGGAATTTATGTAGTTTTACGTAGAAATATTATATATTACGTATGATTTTATTCCATAATTATGTGACAATAACTCAGCCCATCACAATATGGTCAAAAGATATATTCGTTGCTCATTTGCAAGTCTGAAGCATTTCTAAGTTAGCAAGTGAACACCGAGTAAGCTTCTTCATTAAACCTAACGTAACAAGGACTATTATTCGATTAAGATGATTAAGAAAGACCAGAATTTCTCATACATTGACATATAGAATGGATGACCCACCAACATTGTACCCCAACACTCACCAGAATACGGCAGATTAACGCACGTTATTCAGTCAAAATAAGCTTAGGAGACCAAGATGACACCTTTATATTCATAACAAGTTAGTAGTTGACACAAAGACCAATCGACTTGCTGGGAAAATCAGGCTTCCCGAAAGATGCTAGACAGTCGGACATGTCTGGCAAATTTAGAGCAGGGCCAATAACTTTTCGGCGAGTACCTCCTCCCTCTCTCTCTCTCTCTCTCTTTCTCTCTTTCTCTCCCCCCCCCCTCTCTCTCTCTCTCTCTCTCTCCCCCCTCTCTCTCTCCCCCCCTCTCTCTCTCTCTCTTTCTCTCTCTCCCCCCTCTCTCTCTCCCCCCCTCTCTCTCTCCCTCTCTCCTCTCTCTCTCTCCTCTCTCTCTCTCTCTCTCTCTCTCTCTCTCTCTCTCTCTCTCTCTCTCTCTCTCTTTCTCTCTCCCCCTCTCTCCTCTCCCCCTCTCTCTCTCTCTTTCTCTCTCTCCCCCCTCTCTCTCTCCCCCTCTCTCTCTCCCCCTCTCTCTTTCTCTCTCTCTCTCCTCTCTCTCTCTCTCTCTCTTTCTCTCTCTCTCTCTCTCTCCCCCTCTCTCTCTCCCCCTCTCTTCTCTCTCTCTCCCCCCTCTCTCTGTCTGTCTCTGTCTCTTTCTCTCTCTCTCTCTCTCTCTCTCTCTCTCTCTCTCTCTTTCTCCCTCTCCAAATGACAAACTGCACAATTCATTCATACCCTTAAATGTAATTTGATAAAAATTTGATGTACACTTCAATGATTCATTTGTTAAACTTAAACATTTAATGGCCATAAAATTCCAATGAGTTGTTTCAACAAGCTATATCAGTTTGGAGTCAGTTATGGATTTTTGCAGAATTAACAGACCTGATAAATGAAGCTTAGGGTAAATTGTTGTACGAAAACTTCTCCATGATTTAGTAGCTTTTTTTTCTTTAGAGATACGAAACTAGACAATTCGAATATCAAATAAGACAGATTGGCTTATCTTATAGTTGTAAGAATAAATAATATCAAAGTAGGCACATTGGCTTACCCTTAAGTTGAAA
Organism: Lutraria rhynchaena; assembly: GCA_008271625.1. Taxonomy (NCBI): domain Eukaryota; kingdom Metazoa; phylum Mollusca; class Bivalvia; order Venerida; family Mactridae; genus Lutraria; species Lutraria rhynchaena. The sequence continues at coordinate 7,474,399 of VIBL01000001.1, read as the reverse complement.
GTATAAAAATATTAAAGTAGACAGATTGACTTACCTTAAAAATATCGAAGTGGTCATATTAGCTTACTATTATACTAAAGTAGAAAGAATAGTAGAAGTAAAAAATATGAACATAGTTAGATTGACTTTCCTTAAAGTAGAAAGAACATAAAAGTAGACAGATTGACATACCGTAAAAAATATCAAGGTAGTCAGAGTGACTAACATTAAAGTTGTAAGAATATAAAAATATTAAATGTAGTTTAATTGACTTGCCTAAAAGTAGTAAGTAAACTAGAAATGGTGAAAAACTATGAAATAATATTGATAATGGAATTGTTATGCTAGACATATTCTAGACATTGGCAATATGCTTGTTTTGACAAATGCAGTTAGCTGTCATTGAATGAGACAATTGAAGAGAAGTATATTGAGCGTCCACAAAAAAAGAAAATTCCCACGCGAATCCACATGATATGAAGTCAAATTTGAAATAAGATCTGACGTTATAAAACTTAAGATCCACAGGTTTCTAGGTATGACAAAAAAATTATAGCGAATAACACAAATTTGTTTAAAATGCCGGTTGATAATTTGTTACAGTTAAAAAAAATCCTGCTGTCTTCAAAATTATTATTTAAGTCAGTTTTTGAAAACAGAAGAATATAGAGCTGAAGTACAAAGACCTTTCGCGTTAATAATGATAATAATGTTATCATGAAGTGTAAAATCTCGAAGTTTACAATGCCATAGGCTACTTCTTTGTTTTCAAATATTTACAAGGGTAATATTAACATTTCATGAAGTACATAAAGGTACGTATATTAACCAGGAAGTGTATGCCCGATCTTGTTCTGAATATCTTATATAGTAGCAGTAGGTTAGAAAAAAAATAGTCGTGCTCTGGGTTACTTGACCAAAAACAATCGGGGTAGGTAGGTCGAAAACTTTTCTGTCTTGTTAAATTTCCAAGCGTATCTTTAGTACTTTTGAGACACGATTCGTTCCTGAATATACAATTTTCGTACTACCAAGTTGGGTTGATTTTTTATTTTGCTGTTAAAAACTTTAGGGCCGGCGCCAAAAAATAGGGTAAGTCGGGTAACCAGAAACAATTTTAGTTGGCCTTATCAACATTTTGCATTGTTTAATGGGATGATGTTTGATTTTTTCAAATGTAACAAAGATCTGGGCTAACTTGTAGATTAAAAGGATTTCAATACTTAAAGGAATATCGAACGATATTTTTTGCCGTTTGAATGCCTGAAGAATCATGCACTATTTCTCTTAACTCTAGTTAATTAGTGTTAATCACTCTCTTCGTATGAATAATTAATGGCGATGTTTTATCCTCCGCGGCCCATTCTTTCGCCTCATCTTGTTTCATGTGATCACCATTGATAATGAAACACGTGATGTTGAACACGTGAAGCGACTATCAACCACCGAATTAAAACTCGGCATGAGAGTATTTTTGAAATCCCTATTTCATCATGAGGAAAAAAAACTTTATTTTTTAGGCCTATTGTCGATAATGATGATAAACGATTTTTCGTGACCTCTCTTGTTCTCTTGTTTGCTTACATTGTCTACTATGTCCACTTGAAGATCATATTAATCCGTTTATACCAATAAAGCAAGCTTATTTTACACACAGGGGTTCTGTAGAAGTCAATGATCATTTTCAGTCACTGAAGGTTAAAGCAAATGACTGTTGAATAGACAGTAATTATCTGGGGGGGGGGGGGGCTCTTGGACATATGTCGGTTTACAAAGTATCCAGTGAGAATACACTATATAGAAGTAAAAGTGGGTTCCAAGAAAAGGTTACGCGTAAAAAGATCCATCTTGCCAGACATATACTACATAGCCACATTTATACCGTTACACCAAACACACACACACACACGCACGCACGCACGCACGCACACACACACGTCGTTGGGTTATTTCTACAAACCCATATGTCATTTTTTCTCATTTAGAAAAAATTATTAGATACACTGCTTACACATTCTGACAAGAAATATCGACCACATGTTAGACACAATAAATGTAGGTAAATATTGACAACATATTAGACACATTGAATGTAGATAAACAATTTCAAATTATTTAAAGCCGACCTACCGCCACTCAACGAAAAAACCTAAGATAATATCAACTGTTGTGCAACAAACAACACGGTCATACCTACACACGAAACGTCACATAAAACACACTGGCATGCAATATTTACTAAAATTTAAATTTTCTGAAACCACTCGAAACGGTCTGTAGATCACAACAGCTGGAAATTACTAAGTTTTCATAATGTGGTCGACTACAAAGTCTTCGTTAGTGTATACTGCACGCATGACAAGAAAAAAGGCTTCCAGGTTTTTTTGGGGGGGGGATTTACTGTAAATTAAAGTTACAATTTAAAAAAAATATACAGTATGACCCCTGATAACCGGACTACCTGAAAACCGGAATTCTCAGAAAATCGGACGGTTTTTCAAGTCCCTTTTTTTCTCGCTTCAGTAATCAACAGTTTTCTGAAAACCGGAATTCTCAGAAAAACTAAACTTTTGGTCCAGTCCGGAAGGGGTCCGGTTTTCAGGGGTTATACTGCACTAATATTTTAATCGCAAATTTAGTCAATGCGATGACCATTTAACAATGTTGTGATGCCATACTGAAAGAATAATATACTAAGTTGTTATTGTAATTACAGTAATTGTGATTGTAATTGTTACGAATATATATCATTTATTTATTTATTTATTTATTTATTTATTTATTTATTTATTTATTTATTTATTTATTAGTATATACTGAAGGCATATATAATAATTATGCCCCTTTAGCACACATTATACAAAACAATACATACATATACAGAAACAATATCTAACGCTATACGCAACTGAGAAAACATTGGTCGAGAAATTCAGAATCATTTGTTAAATATTCAAACCCTTCCACTCTTTGTACAGTAATACCTTTCAATATTTCATGTAGAACATGTCGTGAAACGTCTTAGACAAATGGGTCTTTTACGGTATTCTCTTGGTAGTAAACATTACTTAAAGGAGACAGAACTGAACGAAGTATCTCACGATTAAATACTGATTAAACGTCACGTACATCATGAATGTTGCTCCGTTGTTGCTCCGGAGCTGAAAGGGGGTCTTCGTGGTCGAGTGGTTATGGTCTCTGAGTAGCTATGACAAACCCCTCAGCGTTGTGATTTTGAATCCCTCCCGGGTCAGGCAAGTTTCATATGTGAGGAAGCCATCCAGCTAGCTTACGGATGGTCGATAGCTCTACCCAGGTGTACGTCTGTAGTCTTCCACCACCTTTGCAAAAGTTATGTATATGTACATTTGTTTTTCTAGATAGCAAAGGTGAATGTCATAACTATACAAGTAATTTAATATACTTGTGTGTATAAAATTTCCACTAAAACCATATTACTATGTATTATTTTCTGCTTTACGTGTTTATTGACAATGAATCTGGTTTTGTAACAGGAATTAATGTAGTTTTACGTAGAAATATTATATATTACGTATGATTTTATTCCATAATTATGTGACAATAACTCAGCCCATCACAATATGGTCAAAAGATATATTTGTTGCTCATTTGCAAGTCTGAAGCATTGCTAAGTTAGCAAGTGAACACCGAGTAAGCTTCTTCATTAAACCTAACGTAACAAGGACTATTATTTGATTAAGATGAGCGAAAGGCCAGAATTTCTCATACATTGACATATAGAATGGATGACCCACCAACATGGTACCCCAAAACTCACCAGAATACGGCAGATTAACGCGCGTAATTCAGTCAAAATAAGCTTAGGAGACCAATATGACACCTTTATATTCATAGCAAGTTAGTAGTTGACACAAAGACCAATTGACTTGCTGGGATAATCAGGCTTCCCGAAAGATGCTAGACAGTCGGACATGTCTGGCAAATTTCGAGCAGGTCCAACAACTTTTCGGCGAGTACCGGACTTGATTTACAGTATTTATCACTTATTTATAAACTATTCGTTCAGACAAATTTTCATTTGGTCAGACAGAAATTCTAACTTGCCTGACCAAATGTTAGACATGTATTCCAGTTTCGAGAAGCCTGTGATAACCTTAGCAACGTAGAAAGGGGGAAACCTTACTTAGCACACTCTTCGAGATTAAAACTGCTGCATTATTACGAACACTTATATGCGGAATGCTTTTCAATTTATCCTCCAGGTTTTAATTAGTTATTGGAACCATCTCTCAATATTAAGACCGTTGTTTTCCTAAAGTATCATTATCGGGGATTTATTCTGCCTTTATTTTTACAAACATCTTACTTAATTATTTCATTCTTTTGAATAGAATAGATATTTCAAATAGGTAGGTAAGGTCACAAAAATAGCCAAGTTTCCGGTTACTTGACCAAAAAAGGGGCCGCAAAATGTTTCATTTTTTTCGTACTTTGGAAGTACTATTCGACCCCGAATATTTTCATACTTTAATTTTGCTGTTAGAAAGGGGTCGGCGCCAAAAAATAGGATTAGTCTGGTAAATAGAAACACAACCTTTTTTATGGTCTAACAACCCTATTTGAAATCAAAACCTCAGTAGCATTTCTTTTAGAGCGACTTTAGGGTTACCAGTAGCTTGTTAAGCAATGTCAGAAATATCAATTGATTTAACTAAATGTACTTCTTTCAATTACTTCAGCAGCATGTAAATTAAATCAATTACGCAGAAACAATACATTTATTAGATTGGTAATTTGTTTAATAAGATTGTACGAAAAAGTACCATCTACTTCTATGGTTCTGTCTCGATGTGTGTAGCAGATAATTACATGAGCTGATATTAGATTAGAAGATGGTTGATAAGATTATTAAACTCGAGGGACTATTACACAAAATACAGCAAGAAGAAATTGGAGAAAAGAAACAAGACGAAGGACAGATGGGCCGAAAACAAACTCAGTAGATAAATCAGTAGAAAATCAAAAGATGAATCAATAGACAAGTCAATACGAGAGGTTGTACTATATTAGCAAACTTTAATCGTGTTTGAATTAGTGAATATTAGCGTAATAACGCACAAAAAACGTCCCATCAAGTCATCAATATAATAAAATAAATTGTTTAAAAATAGGAGAACACAGTTAAGCAGAACCATACACAGGTATTGGGACTATCATAAAACATCAACAAAACCTGAAGTCTTTTTAACTTATCTACAAAACGTATCACTCAAATATAATAAGTGTTAAGATGTTTTATGCCCCGATCATTTGTCTCAAAGAAACTCCGAGTATACCTGTTTGAATCTAATTGCTGGCAACATTTGTTTGACTTATATGTCTGGATTGTTTAATATGTCTTAAACTGTCAGAATCTGTAAGAATATTTACACTTGTACCGATAGTCGTGTTTCATTTAACTCACATGAAGTTGACATGCTTTGTTTCATTCAACTCACATAAAATTTACATGCTTTGTTTTATTTTACTCACATGAAGTTGTCATGCTTTGTTTTATTTAACTCACATAAAATTTACATGCTTTGTTTCAATCAAGTCACATGAAGTTGACATGCTTTGTTTCATTTAAATCACATGAAGTTGACATGCTTTGTTTCAATTAACTCGCATGAAGTTGACATGCTTTGTGTTATTTAACTCACATAAAGTTGACATGCTTTGTTTTATTTAACTCACATAAAATTGACATGCTTTGTTTCATTTAACTCACATGAAGTTGACATGCTTTGTTTCATTTAACTCACATAAAATTGACATGCTTTGTTTTATTTAACTCACATGAAGTTGACATGCTTTGTTTCATTCAACTCACATAAAATTGACATGCTTTGTTTTATTTAACTCACATAAAATTGACATGCTTTGTTTCATTTAACTCACATGAAGTTGACATGCTTTGTTTCATTTTACTCACATAAAGTTGACATGCTTTGTTTTATTTTACTCACATAAAGTTGACAGGCTTTGTTTTATTTTACTCACATAAAGTTGACATGCTTTGTTTCATTAAACTCACATGAAGTTGACATGTTTTGTTCAGAAGTGCGAACTAATTGTATTGTTAAAAGTACGGCGGGAGTAAAATTGTTGTTTATCCATTTACGTTTATGTGGTTGCATCAACATTAATCAGTATAATTACCAATCCATAATTGTAAACAATTGTTTTGTCATAAGTCACGCAATAATTCTTGGTTATTTGGCGACTTTTCCCGATTACGAATGACCCTAAGACCTGCACTTGGAACCATGGACCTTCTATAAGCTATTTAGACAGTTTCTTCCGATATGAAATCTAGTACCGGGTGGGAATCGAACTCTCATGGGCGAGGGGGCTAGTGATTAGGCCTAAAAAAGGCTTGTTTCCGGTTATCCGATCGACCCATCTTTTACCTGTCGACTCATAAGATTTTACGGCATCCAAATTTTAGTGCTATATTGTAATTTTCACAACAGTGTTGCCGATATATGTAAAAAAAGGAATTAATCCCTACCTACCGGGCCATATTTTTTGGGCATGTAACCGGAAACAATTTTCTTTTGTTTAGGCCATATTCTCACTATTCACTCGGAGGTTTGGACAAAGTTTCACAAACCCATTATACTTGCATTACCCTTTCCCCCAGTGTGTCACAATGGAGCATTGCTTTTACACGAGCGCTCTTGTTTCATGTTTACGCTGAATAATTTTCAATTTTGATCGGTGTTTTGTGCTGGTTTGTCGATAAAGCAAGTATTGTAGCTTTAAATTTTCTCAACAGATCTCCATTTATAGCGTACTTCCGGTAATAGTTTAAATAAATACTACACCATCGAGTAAGAATGCATAATTTATGAGTGTGGAAGTTAAAGCCAGAAGCTACGTACAATCTCATGTTTTATAAAATCTATGAACAATTCAGTTCCAGGGATTTCATTGAAAATCGAACAATAAAAGTGCCGACAGCCGTTTCAAAGACGGAGTAATTACCCTTTTTCTCCCATTTTAATAACTTTCAAAGAATTTTCGAAGTCAATTTTGGACCCCACATTTTTTGTCTAGTTTCTTAAAAGCATTACAGCAAACTAATCAGAACCACACTTAAATAAAAAAAATATTCTCGAAGGTATTTTCATTTGTCAGGATTGAAATGTGAGCGATGTATTGACATTTTAGACTTAATAACTTCATGTAATGCACTTTTTAGAAATAAAACATCATTCAGATACGGCACGTACATGTCATTGCCTTGTTGTACGTTATGTGATTTCTGTATGTAACGTTTATGAATTTTTTACACTATTCCCGTAACGCGCACTTTACTCTCACCAGAAAAAGTAAGAAACAATATCATCATGGTTACACATTCATGAGCTGTATCTAGTGTGTGTTTAATAACTTGTTAGGTATTTTTCCTCAACGTTTCTCTCATCTTCTCGGGTGATTAATTAAGTCGTCCGATCACAGCATAACAGTCGTAGTGAAGTCTCAACGTTTCTCTAAATGTCAATGTAAAAGTAAGTTCATGTAAAAGTGTCATTTGTGATTTTGTCGGATTCATCGAAATGGCCAACATATTGACTATTAGTATCCACAGGAGCTTATTTTTATTTTTTGTCAGACATCCCTAGATTAAATCTGAAAGTAAGGTTGAGATACATAGACGGGCATAATTAAAGTTACATGATATTGTGATAAATTTGACAAACTCTAGATGAATATCCAATTCTCAAGGTAACATGTTGCATATCAAATACCTGAACGCACACTATGATATATATTACGGGAACCTTTAGGTTTTACTGATGTAGTCTCTGTCGTTTTGCCGTGATTTTGTTTTGATTCCAGCTTCAGTGTCTAAAACGTTAAGCACAAGCACACTGTTAATCCATGATCATGTTTGTGGTTCGGTCCTTTGCTATGTGCATACAGATTAATAACATGAAACGAGTGACTGCAAATTAAAGTAACCGTAGAGACTACATCAAATCTGTGTTAGCGGCCACCTCTGAATAAAGACCAGTCTGTAATTAAAGGCCAATCTTTGAAAAATCGTCACTGATTGTTAGGACAAACTGACCTCCGAATAAAAGCTATCTGTCAATAAAGGCCACCATTTGTCTTTCCCAAGAGTGGCCTTTGTTCACAAGTTTGACTGTAATTTGCTCTAATGTGGTCGGTGTGTTTCTAATCTCGGCTTATAAAGTTGTTGGTTGACTCTGTTGGATCGATTCAAACTTACAGACGCTTGTTGTATACAATTACATGTTTCTCCCCCAGAACCCTTGTGTATAAAATGTAAAATTTCATCTATGTGGTATTTTTGCGGCAGCGGGTGTTAACACTGTGTGTTACGTATAATTTAAGTTTATATTACTTTTTTGAATTCATGAGTTTTTTTACTTTCTATTCCTCAAAATCAATAATTTTTGTCTAATTCAAAAATAACGAAGCAATATCGAGGCTAATCGTTTTGCAATACAAACGCAATTAAAAATAAAAAGAAGTTCCCATGAGATGCACTAAAGAACAGAATCGACGTTACAAAAAGCACGGCATTGTTCATCGGCAAACACAGACGACCTATACACATAGTACAAAACATATAGCCTATCTAGAATTAATTTTAAAAGTTAATTTTTTGTTCGTGCGTTGAGGTAATATTTCATTTACGCGATAGTTTTACACGGCGATGTTTCGTGAGAGCCATGTGCACTGTGTGGATTCTTTTATTTGATTATGGTGTTACTTGATGTAATGTTACAAGGATCAACGAAAGAGACAAGGAATGGTGAATCACAAACTATTCCATCCCTTCGTATGTCTTGAAGGTACACCGTGAAACTGAAGTGTTAGGTAAATACGAGTACAACAGTGCTGCCAAATAATGATTCGACGAGAGATAAAAAGGACAATATACTATGGCTTCACAATTTTAGAAACTGTGACAAGAGATAAAAAGGACAATATACTATGGCTTCACAACTTTAGAAACTGTGACAAGAGATAAAAAGGACAATATACTATGGCTTCACAATTTTAGAAACTGTGACAAGAGATAAAAAGGACAATATACTATGGCTTCGCAATTTTAGAAACTGTGACAAGAGATAAAAAGGACAATATACAATGGCTTCACAACTTTAGAAACTGTGACAAGAGATAAAAAGGACAATATACTATGGCTTCACAATTTTAGAAACTGTGACAAAAGATAAAAAGGACAATATATACTATGGCTTCACAACTTTAGAAACTGTGACAAGAGATAAAAAGGACAATATACTATGGCTTCACAATTTTAGAAACTGTGACAAGAGATAAAAAGAACAATTTACAATGGCTTAACAACTTTAGAAATATAGCACGAATACTTTTTAGGAGCTTAACCATTGTGACAAAAGGAGGCGATAGGTATCTTCTTGCACAAACCCCTCCAATTGTAAACACGAAAATCACTGTGGACTCATCCGGAAATAGAATAAAGATCCCAACGAACTTAGGGCTGAAGTCAGTTTTAGTACAACGAATGGAAATATTTCAGGCTTGTATTCAATGCAAATCAAGAAACATCTGACAATTCACAAACTAGAGCAAACTCCGTGAAGACAATACATGAATTAAAAGTAAGTCATAATATCGATATTGAATTCAGGACGGGATAAAATTACAGGAATGGTGACAATAACGACGTAATCGAATCAGTGGTTAATGGCATAAAACAGTATTTTAATTTAAAGCAAAGTTTCAGACACGTTTAACATTCGCCGAGCGTGTTAAAATGAGAACTTATTCCACTACAACAATCATTCGATATCACTAACACGCGTTGAATCCAAACAATATCATATCATACTGTGTTGTGAATGAGAATTCGAAATAATAAACAAATTCACAAGATAGAGCATCACCAAAACAGGTCCACAGGGTATGAAACAACGACTGGAATTAAGATAAAATGGAACTTTTAGGGACTTTAAAGCAGCTCGTGTAACAATGAAAATAACATTCATTGAAAATATGGACATGCGCAGATGTGCATAAATCATGTCAATTGAATTGAAAACGTTTTGTTAGGAAATGGCAAAAACAAAGACATATTTCTACCGAGACTCATAAAGTCATAAACCAAGTTCAGCGGTTCAAGCCAACACAGGCCGCGGCCGAGGTCCAGTGGTTAGTGCGCTGGATTTGTAACCCGGAGATCCGTGTTCGAATCCAGTTCGCGGCAAATCATAATTATCTCTCTATGAAAATTAGACAAAAATGTCGACATTCCTCCATATGTGAAGAAGTTGTCGGCTCCTTGTGGAAGGGTAAGTTAGTAGTGGTTAGTATACAGTCCAGGAAAACTGGTTAGGTGAACCGGTCACCGTATATAACTGAAGAATTGTTAAAAAACGGCGTTAAACCCCCTCGTGATAATAAGTCAAATAAAAACAAAATCAAAAAACACAAGAACAACAATAAAATCACAAAAAATGCCCAAAAGCACAACTCCAGTACACGGCTCTCACAACCACCATGAACATGAAACGATGCCACCTGAAAACATCGCGAGGTAAAAATTTAAACAAAATGGAATCAAAGATTAATTGACTCGCATGTGTCACAATTCCGATGTGATTGTTATAATTATTTTTGAACGATAAGGATTAGTTTGGTGAGATCTTGCTTTGTACAATCATGTGACTTTCTTGCAAAGATTTATTCCGCTTTCACATTTATTTTGCTACATGAGGTGGTTGTTATTCATATTGCTTGACAGAACAGAACAGAGTTTAATTCAAAATACGAAATGCACTAAGATGAAATGCATCAAAAGAAACACCGTAATAAATGATAAGCAGTTTATTAAAAATTAAGAATTGGAAAAATGCTTGCTTGGACGAATTAACACAATATGATCATCTGAAAACAATGTAAAAAAAAGATTAAAGTCAGTTTAGAAAACAATACTTGTCCAGTATTTGAAAAATTAATTGCGCTGTACTAGTAGACAGAAGTCTTCGGACTTATTCAATCAAATAAGACACGCTAGCATCTAATTATGCAACAATTGTACAATGATGTATATACGTTAGTTATGGAATATTGGCACGCCATGGATTTATGGTGATAAGGCATTGAAGTATTTGCAATGTACTTGAAATCACCAATTATTTTCTTTTTTGTGACCGACATGGGGACATTTACTCGAATAATTAAGATCTGGTGGCTGGCTATGGTTCTTTTATTATCGAATAAATTGCACCTTAAATAACGGTATAGGGTGATGTAATTCGGTTCACAAACTACATTCACATATTTCAAGCGTTATCAGTAATATCAAGTCCAAACTAGTTGGTGCTTTACTCACTTATGATTCAAACTTAAAACGGGGATGTTGTCAGGTGCTCGAGAAGGAACAATACAATACAACATGAATTTAGAAACTAATGCACACTTATTATTTCGACTGACTGTCACAGACAACTGCATCTTCGTACAAAACGAAAAAAAAACTGAACATAATCAGTATTTTAATTGAAGTTTATCATTTTTGTTATTTCTATATGTTTGATTCTAGATTCTTTATAAATAGCGCTGCTTAGCAGACAGCACTACAGTATTCATACTCGCAAGAACTATTTTTCTCGCGCGAGTTGTCAGGTTCCCTCTCGCAGGAAAGTTGACACTGCCTCGAATACGTTAGCGGAGCAATACTAGGAGTGCTCTCTCAGTGAAAGACAATCATCATTATTCTGATGGGACTTTTTACTGGCTGATGAACGGTGATTTATCACCACTAACTGTTACAATCTCCATTCAAAATGGAACAATATGGAATAGTTGTATTATGTAACCAACCTTATCTTGAAACACTCCCGTATTATTATTATGGGCAAAAAAATCTCTAACGGCGCTTGAGCGATAATCAATGTAATTAGTGGTATGTAATCAATAACTGCATTATTTAATCACATTATGATCAAAATGATATCATCCAACGATATGAACTATCTATAAGCTTGATTATTGTTGATTACCAGTGAATCATAGAGCTGCAGCGTTAACGTTACTCATGGGAATTGTGTTTAAGTACGCGCACGTAATTGATGGAAAATACAGTGCTCTCTCCGAAGAGCAAAACTTGTCGGAGTCGCGAAAAAGTGTTCTTCTTTGCGGAGAGTTGTTGTTTCGGGGGAAATTGATACGTTGGCGACAGATGTTGATTATTATGCGCATATTTGCCGTTTACTGTCCTTTGTTGGGGCTGGAATCGGCCTTTGGAGGTGACGTTATGGGAGGGAGCAGTGTTGCTTGAAATTACAGAAATGGTTTATGGTATGCATTTTTAGATGGATCTTTAGAAAAAGGAATCATATACAAAAATCCCACTTACCCCAAAAGGTAATCTACACATACATCTATCAACCCATATCCCAATTATCACGTAAAAACATACAAAAAGTGGGGACAAAACATCTCCCCCGAATGGTACCACTTTGGATCGGTCTGTATTTATCGTTCTAATCATCTGCCCTAGACTTCTACCCTATCTTTACGTCATTCAAAACTGGTATAAAGTATAAATTTTGTATGGCCTTATGTGTAGAGAAGGTTTTGGTTAGGGGTTTTGGAGAAGGTAGTATTTTGGAGAAGGTAGTATTTTGGGGAAGGTAGTATTTTGGGGAAGGTAGTATTTTGGGGAAGGTAGTATTTTGGAGAAGGTAGTATTTTGGAGAAGGTAGTATTTTGGGGAAGGTGGGATTTTTGTATGACTTTTTTCCCTAGGAATCCAACTCTTATCCATATTATTCTAATACGAACGAACACATGTATTTTCATGCTCTGTGAACATTTTTCAAAGCAAGTTGATTTACTTGTTCATAACCTTTGCTTGGAAGTCTGATTACTTTAATCATCGGTGAGATAATGATTGCAGAGCGTTTGATCCAATTCTGCGATGAAAATGATCTCTTTTTTCTCCGAGCAATCATACGATATTGTTGGAACAAATCAGTATTATGTACCGCAGCTCCGTGCTTTCATCGGCACACTGGTTTATTAGTTATTAATCACCTATCAGAAAATCGCGGATACTGATTAAGTTTTGTCTGTTGTTGTAAGGAACACTTCGTACTGCCGATTGCAGTTGTAGTGTATCGTGATTAAAATACTTTATATGATAAATAGTGATTTCAGAAGAAACGTCTGAAGTTACTGGTTACCAAGGAAACCAACAAAATACTTTAGAAATTGGCATAAGGATAAACACTCTTTCGAAAAGGTTATCAGAAATCGTACAAACAGTATTTTGGATTTGCGGTGAATATTTTATGCAATAAATTCAACATACAGTCAAACTTATGAACAAAGGCCACCTTGGGGAAATTTCTAAATAATCTGTGAAGATGCTTCAAAGATTGACCTTTATTCACAGGATGGTCTTTATTAAGGGGTGACCGCAAACACAGGTTGGACTGTAATTACACAGATTGTTGCATCGACCATTCAGTCAGTACAAACACACATCAAAAGTCACGTGATTAATGAGAAGATTTATACGCATAGTAATCAACACAGGAACTCAACACATGAAACTGAGTACCGACTTCAAAAGATCCGCCGGTCTTTAGCCAATAACTGAAGTCGATTCAAATCCATTCGACAAACAAAATGTCACTTCTATCCAGGTTCGAACGCATTCCCTTTTTTCAGTTTATGCAGTTCGGAATGGTATGCTTTGGTCTCGGGTTTAAAATCAGTCTTACCAATTTACCAGCTTTTGTGGGCGATTGGGTACGAATATTGTATTTTTGTTTGTTTAACAGAGTTACTTAAATAAAGATGTTCTTAGAATTAACTCCATAAAGAAGAGCGCGTTGTCAATGGAGAAGTGGGTTTGAAAAAAAAACAGAAGTGAATACCTTAAATCAGGAATTCAATTTAAGTTGTTGATTAGTTAAAATGCATCACAAAGGAAGAATAATTTCCTGCCAAATAATTGTCGTACTCAATTATGTTTTTCACTTATGTACACATCCTTAGGGATATTTCATCCACTCAAAATAACATCGACAAACAGAATTCAATTAGACAAAGGCAAAAAACATGAATAGGAATGTAATTACTACGCCAAATGAAACTAAGACAAACTCTAAATTAGATACATTCGTGTTAAAATATTGTCGCGAGTTGCTTTCGTCGTGTGTCATACTTTTTATTAATAGAGTATCAAGTTTTGTTGTTTTGTTTTGAAATATTTCTCTGTCCTTAATTCGCTCCAGAGGAAACAGCGCACTAGTATTGTACATTATTTTTTTCTCGACAAATACATTAGAAATTGAGCGGAAACATTTGTCTTAAACATCTGTGACTGTAAACATCTGTAAACTCAATTTTTTTTCTTCGAAATCGGAATTTTCGCTTCCTATTATAGTTATTACAGTCAAACCTGTGTTTGTAGCCACCTACGAATAAAGACCACCCTGTGAATAAAGGCCGTTCTTTGTAAAACTGTCACTGATCGTTTAGAACAAACTGACTTCCGAATACAAGCCACCTATCAATAAAAGACACACTTTGTCTTTCCAGAGGGTGGCATTTGCCCAAAAGTTTTGACTGTATATAAAACGCACAGTAATGATGGCATAAAAAATTAATAGCGACAACACGATTTACTTTTTACTGGTCGCAATAATATTTATCTATTTTTCATTTGTTTTCGTCGAGCGTTCTGATTTAATCGTTCCGTCTTCCCATTAAGTAAAACTCGGAATATTGAATACCTCGTGTCATTGTTTTCTTAAGTCTACACAAAGATTGATTCACGTTGTGCTTCAACAAAAGCCATGCTGCGCCATTCATGTGTGGTAAATTAAATTAAACACCCGTCTTGGTCTCACAAGGACCATGGAAAATGAGGTTTAAATTGTGTCTACATGAATACGTCACCTCTTTATTCGATTATTTTGCCATTTGATAAAGCGACTTCTTTAAAATTTGAATGTATTCGGCACGTAGAGACATTGGGAGTTGTATGGATATCATAGCGATAAATCAATTCTTTCCAAAGGCGTTTGTTTATTGACTTGTCTTTTATGATGTGAGTAATAAACCGTAGATAATCAGATTAAGATACAAGAACATTTGAAACATAAATAATAATAACAGCCATAATTAAACGCTTTCATAAGGCCAGATAATAGTTATGTTTTCGGTTGCTTGACCAAAAACATAAGGTTGGTAGGTCGCACAACTTTTCTTTTTCTATTTTTGCCTAACCATAAATATTTCGTACTTGTAGGACATGATTCGCCACGAATACTTTCGTAATACCACATTCAAAACTACAAACTTACGTAAGGAATATTAAGATATGAGATGGGCCACTTGTCTTGTGTATAACCTTTGCTATTATTTCTCTCCATATAATTTGATGGAAATAAATCAGTGATTGCATTATTATCCATAATGGACACTATTAGGGTTTTCACTAGACGTCAAAGTTGAAGGTAAAAAATGACCCCTGGCTGAGCAAAATTTTCTTATCATTTTATTGTAAATTAGACCCTTAGGTACAAATTCTCAAGAGTCAGAAGCTTTATTTTACTGATTTCAAGAATCAAAATGTTGTTTATATAGGCCAAACGAATGCCCTGACTATAATGATGAAACGGTAATGAGATTATTAAATGTATTTGAGTATGATTTAGTTAACAATAGCGTTTATATTTATTCTGAATGTATCGTTCAACATACTTCGTACAAGAAGAGTGTATCAGTACAGTGTTTTTATTGGATTTGCATCCTTTGGTTTGCCGTGTGTTGAGTGAGGTCTGAGATGCTGGGCTTACAGCTGGGCTGGGTTGTACTGGAACGGTAGAATTAGGCATGTTCGCTGCACTTCTTTACAGTACGGTCTATTTTCCTTTTATATGTAACTACAGAGCAACCTCTCCAAAGCAACACCCTTTGGGAGAAGCAAAATTATGTTGTTGTTGAAAGGCTGTTCCTCTAGAGAGGTTAACTTAATAGCTCAATCATACAGTGGGAAAAAATCATGCTGTTGTTGAAGGGAGGTTATCGATCAAGAGAGGGTCCCTCATGCGAGGTTGCACTGTATTGGCACCATGTAATGTAACACTGGAAAGACTTCTAATCTGTAAAGGACAGTTCTTAATTATTTTTGCTTGCCGCTGCGCTTAAGAAGCAACAAGAATGCATTCAAAAAAGATCAACTTGATGTGAAGTTGAACCTGGATGAAATTGCGGGAACGTTTTGTTCCGTTCTGTTACATAATATTCGGATGAATATTTTGTACGCTTAAGCAGTTGCAAATGCATTTCAGTACCTCATCAATCATTCCATTAAATACTCGTACGAACCATGTTCTCGATGTCTTGATTTTATTAGAAAACAGGCAATGAAATGTTCAATATCCTGGCAAAATGCAAAGACGCATTTCCAAACAAATTTCAACCGCTAAAAAAGGCCAGCAAATTGTAATGTAAAAGACATACTTGAAAAATTCATTTATTATCTCAATCAAAACATATTTACATTGAATAATGGTGTGAGTTGAATAAAGAACAAGAGCAACAGTGCACAGCATAGCTGTAACATTCCAAAAACCTACAAAGGGCAACAAATATGGTGAGAACCATTTCGCAACGAATGATATGGATAATGTTTATCATTTTACAATGAACTCGTTATTTCTGTACAATAACAACTTGTAACATATAAGTCACACCAGGAAACAATTTCATACCATTCAAAATGGCAGAAGTTCAATGATATGGTGACACATTAGTACTGTCTGTCTGGTCTCTTGAGCAGAGCTTCTGACACCAAATCATACGGCTTATATTGCACTGGTGTCCAATAATGTGGTCCTGATAATTGTCTGATCCTCGCTACAGTGTTCCTTCCGTTTTTTTTATTTTTATGTGACTAATTGTCATTGCGGTTTAACGCCGTTTTTCAACAATATCTCAGTTATATTCGACGACCTGTTCACCTAACCAGTTTTCCTTCACTGTATACTAACCAGTACTAACTAACCCTTCCACAAGGAGCCGATAACTTCACCACATATTGACGAAAAACATTTTTGTCAAATGTTCTTTCCGAAGAATAAAACTTGTCGGAGTCGCAAAAAAGTGTTGTTCTTTAAAGAGGGTTGTTGAACGGAGGGGATTGATACATTCGTGACAGGTGTTTTGTATCATGTGTATGTACGCCTTTTACTGTCGTTTCTTGGAGGGAATCTGTCTTAAGAGGCAATCGTACGGGAGGGAGCACTGTATTTCATATTATACTTAAAGGTTCGTGCACGTAAAATCTAAAATCTAATTCAGCCGTATATAATGCAATTACCACGGCAGACAGTTTTGGCAAATCATCAGAGGTTTCAGTTTAAAAGAGATATTTATGCTATCAGGCAGTACTCGTATTATGCTGTTGTAGTTTAATTTGATTTGTCCATTTTTGAGATTCGTTTGTGAAATTATCACAGTAGCCCATCTACAAGTCAAATGAGTCGATTGTATGATCACTTGTTGTTTGCTGTCTGGAGATATATTACGGTAGCGTTTGGATATTTTTATGACGGTACTAACTAACTAGCGAACTAACCACTGTACCACGGTAGACGCACCACCTGTTGACTTCAAATCTGCCTCAACGTACTGCTTCACAAGGAACACAATCTACAGATACAGCTGAATTCAGACAGCAATATCAACGACTTTTACACACTAAACGTACGAAAGATATGACAATATGATAGATTTATTATCTCAAAGTATTATCCTAAAATTCTGGTTTTATGTTTTGATGTTGTTACAATATTAAAGACGAAGATATGTTTTGCTGAAATTACTTTCGTCTGCTGTCACTTCTACTTTACGAATAAGAACTTTAAGAAAATATGAGCGTTCAGTTAAATCGACTTCGGAAATAGGATAGCCGTATAGATATATTTATGTCGGAATAGAATATTTTATATTTTGTAAAATCAATTGAAACATATTTGTTTAATTTATTTGTCTATTGTGTTTATTTTTGTAATATGTCATAATTCAATTCATAAATTATGGATAAAAAATAATACAAAGTATTGATAATGCGTGAGTTTTAAGATTCTGATCTTGTAATTGTTTTCCAGGAATTTATTGCTCTTATTCTTTTCAAAATGTAATTCTGAATTATAAAAAGCATTTTTATCAACGTCTTTTTTATTTAAACAACATAATTTCGGTTGTACAACAGTACATTATGACCATCATTCGAGGACGAAATTGATCTGTGTTCTCCATTGTCCGACTTGCAAACGCAGTAGAATGATGCCCAATATGATTTATTGCCACCTCGTATGAACACTCATTTCTCAAAAATCCTTAACTCAAACAAGCAGAATATTAATATTATATAACTCGTCCTTCCTCATTATTTTTTTCTTTTTTTTTTCTAGCGCCAATACCATGATGAAAAATTCCGAACAATCATTCCGACGAAAGCCATTTGTCAAACTGATTTGTTGTACAGATGAGGAAAAAATGTAGTTCAAATGGAACACAAAGTGTACATTTGACGTTCCTGCGCAAACAAACTCGATTTCTATGCTATAAGCAGCCAAATACTGACCACAGCCATTTAATACATAGAAACATACAGACATTATTGTTGTTTAGCTGGAATAATAATATCGAGCGTTACATAGTTCCACTGTAACTAAACTTGCTTTAAAAGACTTATACCAGTCATTCTAACGTTTTGATATCAACGTATATATTATGTAACGGCATTTATTTGTTTTAAAAACAGTACAGTGCTACAGAATTTATACAAACAAAAAAGTAATTTTCGTTTGTCAGTGATCATGGCCTCCTTGAAATATGTATTTTTTGTGTTGGTCGTCGATGAAACTTAAGAATATGATCCATAACATGCCAAAACACTTTTAACAAAACTCAAGCCATTTCAATCAGACAAACTTCACCACTCTATAATCATTAAATAGCACCATGCTAGTTTAGTAATTATTAATTAATTTCTACGCAGATCGCCATTTACCGTTTATTTATCATGGAATTTGCATACTACGTTCTGGACACTTTAGGAATTGTTAACCCTAAAAGCTTTTCCCACGGTGTGCTGTTGTTATGCAAATCACTGTTTTCAATGTAATAGAAATCGAGACAATGACATCATACAAACTCTTTCATTCTTGCAATACGTCCCAATACGAACAATTCATAATTGCTCCACTAATTCAAAAGATTTTTTCTCGATGGCTGCAATTCAAATGGCACATTCTTCTGGCGTTTTGATACAACGCTAATCAGGCCTGACATTCAAGAGAAAACGGCTTCAGTTATTTCGTTGTTTAGGTTTTCGTAGCTCATGGTGATAAGAAATTTATTCAAAATTTTTGACAATTGTGTGTATGATAGCCAACTTATATTTCATCATTATTTTATCAAGTGTATTATCTTTTCAATACCTGATTTTCGATTAGAAATGGTCGTCGTGTATACGTTTTTTAAATCATGTCTCTATATACCTCAGCCTCATTTTTAACTTTAAATCTCCCATATCAGGGCGGTGAGCAGTTTTCAGCTCTCAAAAATAAAAGCTAACGGCCTGAGAGTTGCTTCGGTCAACATTATCTTCCTCACAACACCCTCATAGGAATGTATATACAGTCAAACCTGCGAACAAAGGTTACTCCTGGGAAAGGAAAAAAATGTGACCTTTCTTGACATATTACACTTATTCGGAGGTCAGTTTGTTCTAAAGTGACGGTTTTTCAAAGAATAACCTTTATTCACAGGGTGGTCATTATTCGAGGGTAGCTGCAAACACAGGTTTGACTGTATTCATATATTACTACATGCATTTCTAAGAATAACCTTTTAAGATTATTCGTAAATGGAACATGTTTCGACCAAGTTACACTAACTAACCTCTGCGACTTATGACTTCCTTCTATGACTTACTGAACAACACCCGTAATATAACATCGTTATATAATCATTGTTGTTCCGAAAAAGGTATCTCTACTGAGAATATGAATGTTTCCTTATATTATTTTAAAACGCATCAAACTTCAGATTTCATATTGAAAAGTTGCATCAGACTCAAACCTTTGACATTTCTAGATTATTATAAGATTATAGTAGTTTGTTTTGATTGTGAATTGTCTACGTAAGAGACTATTAATTGCTTTCTTTAAATCGTTGTTCCCGACCAGACATGTATAATTTCATTACATATTCATCGGAGTCAGCGTTTCTAAAATCTAGATTTTATTAGTAGGTAGCTCTTCGCACCGTGATTATTTTGCCAAAGACGTTATAACCTGGCATCAAATAACGCACTCCCTCTCCTCGGCTTTGTGTATAATTAGGTTTAGCACTTCCATCTGTCAATATTGATAGAACGGTCCATGAATATTTGACAGCATTATAGTGAAGATGTTCTCTTTACATATTCTCAGTTCTCCTCTGGTATCTGCCGGAATCATCGAATTAATTTTGCATGTGATTTCTATTACATTTCTAGCATTGCGCTTCACGCCGAAAGCAATAAAAAAGTTCGATTTCGCATTGGATTTCTTTCAAGATAGCATTGGTAGTGTGTTCTATACAGTGATTTACGATCGTTCAGTCAATGAAACAGTACTATTTGTATGTACCCTGAGGCATACCGGAAAACTCGTCTTTTAACATCACCTTTGTGATCCAGTACGTAAAGGTTGTTATTTAGGGCGTACCATTACCGAGTTATGTAAAGCAAATATTGCAAAATCCGGTTTAAAATCTAAGCGGTTATTATAATGAAGTGGTCTTAATATTGTTGGATGTAATATTATGTTGTAAGACTCCCGGCTGTTTACCGTGATTGTGGTTCTTATTGTGGGTACTTTTCACTCTCCACTTGGCCCTTTTGTGTTTACTTTGACACAAGCTGATTCAATGGGCTTGTATTTTGTTTATTTTTGTCAGTAAGTTGTAAGGGTTCAGTCTGATCCGTTGGTTTAATTATATAAAGTCATATGCATTTTTTTGCTCGTGGAATTTCCTGGGAATTCATGATTTCTTTCAATTTGTAAATAATTTTCTAGTGCGACCGTACTAAATTTTCAGTGAACACATTTAGTTCCGTTTCATTGACCACATTTGTTTTCTGGTTCATCAGATATGTGATCTATGCGGTCTTCATTTAATGCCTGATGTGAAGTCATTTTGCGAACATAATGCGTATTTTAGTTTAGTTTAGTTTAGTTCGAGACGATAACATGCATTAATACAAGCTCGTCACGTGACTTCAAATAATTCAACAAACACAAACATACCTTCAATGATCGCTCATTTATTCCAACAGTAGTTAAAAGCGATGTACAGATTGACATGTTACGAGAAACGCGATTGTTGTAATCTTCTAGAAGTCAATAACAAACGACTCACATCTGATCCAATTGCTGACTCGATGATTAGGTTTTCTTTTCTTGACCTCTGGGCAATCACGTAGTATTGTTAAAGTAATCCATTTTAAGGAAAACAGCTACGTGTTATCAATTGGTACGATCGAAAATAGTTATTAATGACGCAAGATTGGTTTGATGTTGTGAATAAATTACTTTAGAAATCGTCTGCCAAAACTTACAATCAAGGAAAAATACTTGCCCACAATGGAGGAACTGACCATGCATTCCCCAGACTTTCCCTGTCGGTCATCAAGCTAATATCATGATTACCGGACCAAACCGGTTTTAAGGTGTTGATTTATGTTAGATTAAGCAAAGCATAAAATGTTGCGTATACGACTGTAGAAAATGCGGACAATTCCCTTACTATGGTTTAATGTACTTGTTCAGAGTGAAACTAAAACATAGTTGTCGTTGAGCAAATACGATGAAAAAAAACACACTACGTATAAAATGGATGATCGGTCATACTAGGATGTGACGAGTACTCCAGGAGCAACAGAATGTAATGACGTCACCAATTAATTAAATGAAGTAAAACCTTTTTTTTAATTGAGACATTAGATAATTGTTAAATGTAGATCTAAAACTGGCAAAATGTTTCCAGGTTTAAATCTAATTAATTCTAGCTTTGGTACAGACCGTTCAACGACTGTATTCTTCGGAAGACTGTTATGTCCTCCATTTCGGATCATACAAAAATGGAGGACATAACACAGTATCCTTCGTTAGATGGATTTTGGGTTGGAGGGATTGGGGAAGGTAATATTTTACGGGAGGGTGTGATGTTTGTAAGTGGCTTAATCTAGGAATCATTTCTATATCTATGTACAAAATTATGTAAACGAGATGAACCGAATAACTCTTGTAACATTGAGATTGGGCATCGATTCAATGCACTTATTTTCAGACCACAAGTCTGTCATTGTCTGATAATCCAAGTTTGATAGTTTCCCACAGAATTTTCTATAAAAGTCTTTTGACTGTCAGTTACGTCTTCCTGGATTTTACGTTTGATTGAAAATACCCTGCAGTGCTTTAAAGTTTCCGTGCCAAACCAATAGAAAATCAAGAACACGCATTTGAATTATTGTGGTTTATGAATAACAGTGTATTAGACGAGTGTTGTGTAACCAAAGATGGTTTACCTATAATAGGTCATTTCATTTTGTTTCTTTGTTGTTTTTTTTGTGTTGAAATAAGATTCTTAAAAGTTTATAATCCTTCATTTTGTTGTTATTTTTTGTCATGTTTTACAACATCTTGCTAGCAGCTAGCAAAACACAAATCCTCGTGATGGTAACAATGAAATAAGGAAGGCAAATTTTATTTATTTCATGTTTGCGAATCGTATATTTTCGCACAAATTATGTGAACTCAAGGGGACACTGGGGAGGGTTTCATACTGAGGAATGTAGTTCATCAATTTAATTTTCACATCGTTTATTGCCAACCATATGTCCTAGGTATATGATTACGTAAGGTGTTGCTCTAGCCCAACATGGTAATCCGTACTACACCTGCCTATTGTCAAATTCAATTCGTCCGACATTACATGCTGTAATGTTCTGTATCAATATAGTAACAAGATGATAAGCTTTGTGGTCACGTCCAATGTTTAGAACTTGAACATTATCCATTTATCTGTATCGAAAGTATGTCCTAAATCTAGAAGCCAGCCTGGAAAACTGTTACGCATTTATCTCTTCCTAAATTTCTCTTGACCGCCTTTTAGAACTGATTACACCCCACGCAAACAAAGTTTTTATATCCCCAAAAACAAAGTTTTCGGGGGTACACTGGAATCACTTTGGTTGTTGGTTTGTCGGTCGGTTGCTCGGTTGGTCGGTCGCACAGTCTGTCCTCATTTTGCGGGGGGGTATTAAATCACAATTCAGTGATAGGTCTGCTTTGACCATTTGTTGGCCGTGTGACAGACAGGCTGATTACATACATAATAGTTCATTTTGGTCAATGGGAATCAAGTCTGATGAAACAGAAATCCTTATTATATACTTATTATGTTGCGATTTGGTATACTTTCGAACGCCATTGCTTAAGTTTCCTATGAGGCAATTTCCCGTATGATCGTACGCTCAAGACAAAATAAATGTTAAAAGTGTATGTATTTTAGAATCAGTCTTAACGTTGGTTGTTTCTTAAGCCAGAGCAAACCATACCAAATACTTGCGCAGTACGTCCATCTTGGTGTGGAGCAATAGCAATTTACGGCCATTGGCATGATATTATCTTGCATTCAATGCGTAATATTGCGAACACATTAAACCGACTCCAACAAAGGTTAATTTCTATCATTTGTCTAAACTGAATTAAATTTAAAGCTCTGGCTTTCATCTGAATTGACTTTATAGACGTTTATTGTTAAATACGGCTTCATTAGGGAAATAGTGTTTCTTTCATGCAGTTTTTGCAAGAGTGAAATTCCGTGCAATTCCCAAATAGACATTGCAATTAATACCTCTTAAATGTATAATTCAAATCAATGAATGGGTTGATGGAATGTTAAACTGGGATTTTCTGCACGCAAAGAATATTTACTTCAAAATGTCCTTCAATTTCAATGCATTAGTTTTGTGCATTGTACGTTTACTATTTAATGTACATATATATATAAGTAACTAACGTACGAGCGTAAATACAAATTTGTTTGATTTTTCAAGAACCTAACTTATTTCTCTTATTGTCATGCTGCTGGCAAAGAACCAAAAGTAACGTGTATCGCATTGTTTTTTTCTGTTTTACGTCGTACCAACAGCAAGGGACATTTGATTTACTTTCCCAGCTTTAAAGGCGGAGGATGGCCCCGACCGTACGCTTTGATAGAACCAATGACTTTCAGTAAGCTAGCTGTACAGTTTCTTCACAAGTGTAATTTGTCTGGTCCCGGGTGGGATTCGAACTCACAGGGGAAGGACCTAACATGAGTTGTAAGAGACCATGATCACTCGACCACGGAGGCCAAGTATCACATAACGGCTTCGGGTAAATTTGATACATGGTAAATGGGTGCGTTCATCTAATGTAGGGCAAATGAAGTTCCCGTCTTATTCATGACATACATCTTCTAAAAAATGACTGAGATATACAATGATATGATTTGTAATGAAATGTCACAAACATTTATTTCTGACGGAATGATTACTTAGGGGCAAAGGTCGGAGAGAAATCATGTTTGGAGAGAATCAGACAGTTATGATTGGCATAGTGACTGTGAGTGATGGTCTTATGCCAATTTAATTATTCTCATCTCGTATTTCATAAAAATATCACAACGGAAAGCATTGAGAATACAACATTTACTGATAAAAACGGTACAACCACACAATGAGTGTCTTATAAGTATGATTACATTTGAATGTGTTCACTGGACTTCACCAACAAACAGGGATATCTGGCAACTTTTCCAGCTTCGACGGTGGATTAAATACCCCATGATTACATCTGAGTTATACCACCGACCTTCTGTAAGCCAGCTGGACAGCATCCACAAACGTGAAATTCTATCCCGGGTGGGATTCGAACTCACGGCGGTAAATGGCTTATGATTACAAGTCATAGACTATAACCACTTGACCACTGAGGAGCCTTGTATGTGTTCATTTAGATGTGGTTCTGCTTTTACTTCTAGTATTTTGTCTATGACTCATGCATCAGCAGATTTCTGAGGAGCCTATAGTCCATGTTTTTTTCAAACTTTAAGTGTTCAGTGTCGTTGCAATGCCTTATTTATCATGTTCAATAACTCCAATTTTAATTATGATATAGTTAGGTGTCCTATATTTGAGATGCTCAAAAGTAAGTTTTCGAACACCAATATTTTACCGTAATTTTAACTCATGTGTCATACTCTCTATGAATATTTCATGAATTAACAAAGGAATCATGTATTATCTGTGTTTTTATTACATATTTCTTCATATTTCTAACTTTCCATGTATTTAAGTTCTTTTAAGAATTAAAATATTTTATAACATAGCGTCATGTACAAGAATCTTTCGAGTTTCTAAAGCATGCAAAACAGTATACTGAGGACGCAAAGACGCGAAAACTTAAATTGTATTAAAAATAATTGACCTTAATTTTCAATTAAATGTATGCTAATGCATGTCTTAAGTTGCACAAAAAACTGCATTTTCAGCCTTCCGTTTCATCAATTCGCTTTTCGCTCTCTGTTCATTTGTCTCGAGTGAATGTGATGATTGTGACATAAAACAAATTCCTGGCCACTTTGAATAAATATTAGAACCATTCAAACTAGATTCAGCAAATGCTATTGGAAAATAAAAACACAAAAACACAAAAACACTAAAACACAAAAAACTAGGATTTAAAAGAAGATGAATGTGATTAAAACCAACACATTTATCATACAACTTAATGTTTAAACAACAATTGGATTTTCATCGAGTGTTAAATACCCTTGGCAGAAAGTAATTATACGTGGTATTTTCCTGGTTAAATGATTGATAGGCTCCATTACGTATCCATGCTATAACACAAAAAGAGCTTGCCTTTATTGCACCGGCCTAGTTTCTCCTCAAATATATAGTTTTTATTTACGTTTAGACATAAGACAATTTAATTTGTACACAAACTAGTTTTTGTTTATTGTTCATGCTGACGTTTAATTGTTTATGTTCATTGTATTTTCTCGGTTTTGCCTTTTATGTATCTAAATAGTTGTCACTCAGTCAGTGGTTGATTTTGAACGTTGTATTTACTGCCAAATGGATGGGCTTTTCATACATCCAACGTTTGGTCCTTGGACTACGTTACAGTGGAACCCCTCTAAAAAAGGGGGATGCCCGTTTAAAGGGGATTGTTTTAATTATACAGTAATGAAGTCGGGACCAGAACATTTGGCCGATTAAGAGGAGAAACCGATTTATAGAGAAACCGGTTAAGCGTGTTTCCACTGTACTTCAACATCTACGAATAAACATTTGAGGCTATTTTCAGATCCCTTCCAAATCGGTTCTATGGTTTAAGTTTTTGCTCTTCTCTGCAAGTACCTCGGGCGTCATGCACAAACCATGCAAAATTAATTGCTTTGAAAATTCCTCCGTCGGTTTTTTTATCCTGGCTGCATATTTAAACCAAATTACAACCAAAAGTTCTCCGATTGATGCTATTACGAACATATAGCTCTAAATGGTAGACTTTTGTAAAAGACTTCTAGTCTTTCAGCATAATTTTATATAGAAACTAAACTTTATTGCCAACGCAATTTATGGTATTTCAATGTCAGCATATTTTAAAATGGTTACGCATTACATAACAATTTCATTATTTGTACATATCTCTAGACTATCGTGTGTCAGAGATATTATGAAATAGTAAATCTTCAAAATTGTCTGGAATTAATTGAATAAACTTGTCATATTTCTTATCTTTAGACGAGAATATTACCGTACCTTCACGTTTTGCGCTTTTAACATATCAATAAAATATGCATTTCTTCTTGACATAATGCAAATCGTTTATAATTTAACAATTTGACATTTTGGAAAGGTTTTTATCAATTATTAACGATCCTTAAATGGGAAAATTATGCTTGCGTTTCAGAGAATTGGATAAAAAATTAGGGATCCAAACAAATTATCTCCTACTGTTACGGCGGCTGCTGATTTTTTCCATTCACTGATAGTAATATTGTAACTAAAAAAAAACGCTCGAAGTGAGTTTCGTTTCTCAAAATATTATCTGATATTTATAATTTAGATGTGCTATTAAAACGAACGTTGCCAATCCATTATTTTGACATTTAGTCTCGATTTCTCTAAACGTTGGTCGAATTTTGGTAAAATAACGTACGCTTTCGACTTCAACCCTTTCAGTACCAGACGCTTACTGCCTATATTGCACGCTTGTGCCGAGGATTTTTTAAGAAATGTCGGCTTCTACCAACTCCCCAAACAGGTATACCCGTCATGCTATGAAGATATGTAGAGCTTTACGTAGACGGGAACACCCGTTTTGTTGGCACTAAAGGGGATAAGAAGTGCTTCTCTAGGGAATTAAAGAAAATAATTTTACCGGCATAAAATTATATAAAGTATGGAAAAGTGAGAGAAATTGTACCGAAGTTTTACAATTTTTTTATTTCTAAAGCTAAATACGTAATGGAGAACGGCATTTATTAAAATTACTGTCATAATCTTGGTTGCCCAAGGCAAGAAACAAAATGATTCTATCCGTATTTACACTATTTGTCTTCTTTCGAGAGCTTTTACAATCGGCAATCCTCGGCTAACTCCGCTTCGCTCCATACTAACCTCGGATGTGATTGGTGGAGGAATATGCATCAAATCGATGCATTTCTCCGCCGGAACTGCCTTCTCACTCAATTGTTCTACGCGTAAAGATGGCCGATGACAGTGACTTCTTTGAAGCTTTGCTGTTTGCTAAAGATTGTGTTCATGTTGACGTCGATTTAAAAGTTAAACAGATCCAGACATTGAAATCTTTGTACGACGGATTTGTACGACAACCATTATTAGCGCTATTTGGAAACGAGGTTGAAAGTAGTCCCAATGGATGCCATCGTATTACGTCCGAGGTCAATGTCGAGAGACATCCGAGTAGTTCCGAGTGGAGCTTTTATGTACATTCTCTGACTGATCATACTCGGACATCATCGTTGAAATGTTTTTCGTGGATCTCCCGCTTAGATTCAATCTTTTGGAATTAATTACAACGCAATACACACTGGTCCATCAAGGTTTTTTACGCAATGGGAAGATTTAGAAAACTTTCTTATAGTATGACATTCGTGTGGAATTTGTAACGAATAAATACGGATTTTAAGTCTTTTTCCTAATCGTCAACTGTTCTCGTAAAGTACAAGAAAGCTTTTAAAGTAACAATAAACTAAATGTCTGAAGCAAAGATTAATACTCTTCTGATCGATTTCATATACGCTGAGAATCCTTGAAAAAGACTAGACTTGTTGCATATTTTCAGTTTGGCATTAATTGTTTTCTAACCATTGGGTCACTTGATATATTCACCGTCAATTTTATCTTAGTGGATTTGAAACCAAAATTTCTTACATCGCTTTTCAACATGAAACGTCCAAACACAAACTAATTGCTCTTTCTGTTATTTCCAAGCTCTGACTGGCGATTACAATTTTTTTAACAATGCCCATGAAATAAGTCATCTGATTCATTTACTAGACCTTTATATAACACTCAATTTCTTGATGGCTCTCCACCGCCAATACTATCTATTATTTCCCAAAGCTTCACTCTCTGCTGATCATCAGACAACGATTAACACAATTCGTGTCCAGACAAACTAATTACAATTTACGTAATGTAATTATCACCAATAAATACGAGGGTACGTTCCAGCCTCGTCTTTTAATTACGTTCGCAGGAACGGTACAAATTAAGTTTTGGAATGCTAATTCAATTAACTTAAGTGAATATTTTATTACAGGACGAAACTTATACGTTTTCAGTGAAATATACAACAGTATTTTAAAATGTCAAGTAGCTTAGGAAAGGCCGCATTCCCGAAGAGAGTGTTGTCAACGAAAATCTCCGAGTGTTCTCTGTTTATGATGAAATCCCTGATATGGAATTGGAGACCCAACCAATGGAAATAGCTTGTAAAACGATGGACGAAACGAATGTGTAAGTTAAAGCGTAAATGTTAATGAAAAAAATGACAAACTACAAATGAAACCCGGGCGTCTAGCATAAGTGAAGTCATGCATGTTAACAAAAGGTAAGGCCATACCAAACTGTGTCTATGTTTTTGCGTAACATTGAGGTTCAAAAACATATCTAGCTATCCGGAGAAAAGTGCCTCGGGAATAAACACAAATTTCTTACTGAATTGCCGCAAAATATTAGCTTGTATCAGAAGTTCAAACAGTCACTCAACATGTAATGGTCTAATATAGACATTTCAAATGATCAAATATTCAACATTACAATACGTTTTTTATTTGACTCAGGCGATCAAAACCTTTCCGTCCGCGGACGCTAAACATAGATACGATTTGGTATGGCCTAACTAATGGTAGAGAAGAAAGCGATTCGCATAGTGCCTTTATTTTTCATGTTTATTTTGTCTCAGAGCAATATTTGTTCCAAAGGGTAACTATTGTTTACAGCTGGCCACTGTTCTGATCTTCTACAGTTAATATCTTTAGTTTTAGCCGCTCATCAAAACTAGACTATAGTTAAGCTTGAAGAGTTGACAGGTCAATGCACCTATGGTTAAGTTTAGAGGGGCACTGTATTTACATATTCATAAATATCAACAAAACTAGCGCTTACATATGACCCTAACACCTTAAAGTGAATTTCCGTTGATTTTTTCATTGATATGACTTTCTGGTGTCAATCTGGATTTGAATTGAAGTACATGTAAAATGTTTTAGTGGCAACAGACGTTTATTTGGCGATCCCAGGCTTCATTCCGTGTTCTGTGTGGACCCGCGTGGTTTCGTTACAATGTTCCATAGTTTTGTATTTGCTTTTAAAATGTCGTGTTTAAGTTTGCGAATGGCATTTCTTGGTTTGCGAATTAGCTCGATTTATCCTTTCTATTCTACTTGTCAACTACACGTTGTCTTCTTGTTTCTTTTGTGTGTCATCTGCCTGATATCCTGCGATAGTTCATTCTTAAGAATAATAGAAACACTTTTAGCTCATGAAGACTTGTTTAACCATTGAATGAACCTATAATAAGAGAAACGAGATCAATATTTTCGGACCAATTAGTACAGAAACAATGAAGGTCATAATGTTATACTCAAAAGTGTTATTTATATTTCTTTCTACGAGTTTGTTCGGGCACTTAACTTAGGCTAGAAAATAGTATGTTAAGAGTTAGTTGGCCGTAACAATAAGAGAAGATAGATCGAAATACTTCTTTTGTATTTCTTTCATAAACACATTTTGGGAGAACACGCGAAACGATTCAACCTATTTTTTTCGTACTTAAGATTTTTGCCGTTAGAAATTTTGGTGTCAGAGCCAAAAAAACGGTCGGTCGGGAAACCATAAACGCGACCATTTTCTGGCGTAAAAACATTTCTAAAACATTTCTGAGTGACTTGATTCTCAAAGGACATTTCTTTTATAAATATAAATTACAAAAAATGATGAATAGTTATGTTCTGAGGAACGAAATCTTGTCTGTCAGAATTGTCGACAACTCAAAGACTTGTGAATATGGAACTATATAGTTCTCAGACTATTAGTTTAAGTATGTCAACGACATAACGAAACTACACATACAAAGAGGTATTTCTGAACATCTCCATTGGGTATTCAATGAAAATATACTAGACCAAAATGAAATAACGACATGGACAGCTATCAACAAAATTGCGAACAATAAAAACAAGCGGTTTATGTCAGTATAATTGTTGAAAGAATATTGTACATTTGTTCTATGTACATTATTGTACATAAGTTTGAACATTATACAGTTTACTGACATCATTTTAAGACATTTTTATTGAAATGAGATTGATTTAACAAGCTCGATATATCAGCTTGAATACTATATAGTATCACATAATGGCATGTACCTTTAGCTTTAGTAAATACGAATGTTTTCGATAAAATTTACGAGTAAACTCTTATATTGGTGTAAAAATGAATTAAAAGAATTCCCGACCAGTCAATGTTTGGGGAATCCTGTTTCATGATTGAATACAGAAGTGTTTTGTTTTTATCGTTGTTTCTATGGTAGCAAGAAACTCTTCAATGTGAGGAGTGTAAATCTGTACTTTCTATGGGATATGGGGGAGTTATAGTATATACGGATATTCAATTTTTATTCATTTATTACACTATACATCCATTATAACATATTAAATATGAAACAATGTTTTCTTATACTTACGTATGATGTACAGTCAAACCTGTGTTTGCGGACACCTCTGAATAAAGGCCACCCTGTGAATAAAGGCAATTCTTTGAAAAACCGTCACTGATTACTTAGAACAAACTGACCTCCGAATGAAGGCCACCTTTCAATAAAGCTCACATTTTGTCTTTCCCAAAGGGTGGCCATTATTCACAGATTTGACTGTATATAGTGTGACAGATTGTCCTACATTTGCATTGCATAATAAAACTGTTCGTCATTATTCCATTAAGTGTCATTATATTGTCTATTCTCTTTGATTAAAATCACCTTTTTATTATTTAATTCTAATATCATTCTGTGGTTTTAAAGCGTCTCCGTAAGGTGATTACATTTTGTTGCTGTCTCTAACTAGTAGCTCGAAGCACCTTTTGGCTGATTGATATGTCTGAATCCGCTGCAGAATTAAACCGATTTATCAGGTTTTATTTGATAAATAATTAAGTAGGTGTCACTATTATTGTGAAACGGTTCTGTGTCTGTCACACGTTCTGGTACGATCACAATGATTAAATTGATTGCCAAGAAAGGCTATTCATTTCGACTACAATGGGACACATTACGGTGTCAAGAATGATCGAATATAACATAATTGTTGTTAATCCTGTCAGATTGGAAACGCTCAACAACGAAGACAAATAATTGATGGTGATATCGTGGATGTCTCGAATGTTTTAGCAAATGTTTGTGAACTGATTTGAATTATTACTCGTTTTGCTGATAAAGGTTTTGTTATAGCCAAGTTTACTCGGTTCTCATTCCAATAAATGAACGAAGCAATACCACATTTATGCTACAATCACTCTACTGAGGAAATGAACAAGAAACTCAGCTGTCGGATTCATCTACTCTTTCAATTGACTGATTCAATTGTGATACAATTTTAAAGATTCTGACCGACAATAGGGTAGTTTGTTTTGCAGAGAGATTTATCTAGAACCTAATTGATGTGATAAACTACGACTTTCGTCACTTCTTATCTAAATACTTTTATTCTGGAACAAATGCTCACAACAAGTAAGCATTTACAGGATGTTTATATATAGAAAGTATTTACCTAATTTGGTCATATATGCCCAAAATAGTTATTTGTATTGGTTTGATTATTCACAATAAATCTTATCTAATAAGTAAAATTCAAAATACAAAGACAAATAAATGCTAAAATATACAGTTTGAAGACTGTTTATATACTAACGAGGGCAAAATAAATGAGACAACAAAGATATTAGTATTCGCTTACTCTGGATGTTATATTCAATTTATATTTGTGATTATTTATCAGAAAATGGCTACCAGAAACAAGTACGTACAAGTATCCCATTCGACCAAAAACCCATTAATCCAAGCCCACCAAATACACAAAATCCTTGTAAAAAATAGGGGACAAAACACAGTCGCCCGACTAGCATTAGCTGTTTCTCCAGTACCTAGTTATTTAGAACTGATACTTTTAGAAATATTCCATAAACTATTACAGTGATTTGTGTCCCACGCAAAGAAACTAGCATCGTCTAATACCCTAGTTAGCTTGTGCAAATCTATATGTATTTGTTTATGATTAAGAATCGTTGAATGATTTGTCATATCAAGCGAATTAGAGTCTACAGAGTGTTAGCTTTTTGATGTTATCCGAGGACAGAAATTGATTCTTGTCATCATGACAGTCATTGTCTATTTCTGTACGAATGATTCTGATAGTAGCAATATTTACCAAGTGATGATTGATATTTGAATTGGTTGCCTGCCTGTGTTTTATATATTGGAGTTTCTCACAGTCTGATGTTGTAACTTAGGGCTGTTTAAACTATACGTAGAATGCAAACTGATATTCCAAGATGGCGGGCGGAAGTACGTCAATACGCACTTATCTATATCCTGTCTTGAGCTTCTTCTATAATATAAAGATCTGCTTTATTGTTTCTTTAGCCTGGTATATGTAGTTAGGTTGTCAGGTTGGTATCATTTATAAAAAGTAGTATGACACTATATTTCAGAATAAAGTTGAAATCGTGTCATTCTATCAAATATGTGCTGAAGTATCATATCAGTTTATATGTAGGTATTTTTAGATCTTTATTATTCTTGAAAGTCGCTGTTGAGATTTTTTGTGCCTTGAGGTAAAAAATGAGACAGTGGATGCATCGTCCTTCGGGCCTAGACAGTGGATGCATCGTTCTTCGGGCCTAGACAGTGGATGCATCGTTCTTCGGGCCTAGACAGTGGATGCATCGTTCTTCGGGCCTAGACAGTGGATGCATCGTTCTTCGGGCCTAATAAAAAAGTCTAGGGTCACAGGGGAAAAATTATCGTCAACGATGATACAACATATTATTATTGAATCGAATGTAAAGAGGTTGGGTTCGTCCCCACTCATATTCGAACCCTAGAGCCCTATTCGTCCTCGATTTTACTTCAGTCGTTCACGTATTGAGACCACTTACTCCTTTCATCTTCTTCATATGAGTGCCTAAAGCACTTTTCTGAAACTACTGCTCGTGATATGTTCGGAGTTGAAACAAAGTTCAATAAAAGTAATAATTCACCGAGGTAGACATAATGACATTTTATTTTAATCTAAACTTTCTAGTTTGACATTAACTTTAAACACGTTTTTCCTGGTAAAATTCAAATTCCTACGGGGTTGATAATTCCTGTTTTAACGTTTTTCAAACATATCTAAGATTTAATTAAAATCCCCCAGGAACCAAAACTAATCATCCTGCCTCGACAAGCGGAGACGGAAAACAAATTACTTTAAGATAACTTTTCCTATTATTCTGACTAAATATCCTTGTTTTGACAGATTTTAATTCATGTCAACATGTGTATGTCAGCAAGTCAAGACTTTTAGCATGTAAATGCTAAACAAAGTGTAGAGACGCCGGTAATGATATCCCTTATATTCAATGTCAAGTGCATCAGAATGCGTGTCTACTTCATGATTAATATATAATGATATAAAAAAAACTGATACTCGACTTAAATTAATGTTCTTGATCTAAATGCTTGTATTTTCATTTTTGAAGACAAAGCATATTAAATAGGGATGGGAACGAATATCAAAAATGGTGTTCGAATATTCGATTGAGATATTCGAATACATTCGAATATTCTTTTTTTGGTCCATTCTTGTATCTGTCCGAATCTGTTGCATCCGAAAACAGGTATAATTTGCAGTTTTCATTCAGTGTTTGTATTCTGTTTATGACTCTTACCTTTTCATGTATGTAATTAACAAACTGTATAATTTTAAAAGGTGCTAAATTGTTGTTGTTCTTACAATGCTGTCAGTAATGTTCAGATGTAGGAACAAATCATTGTCATCTTCCTATCTTATTCCTCTAACGTTTTCTAGCCATTAAATATATCTGAGTGCTACGTTATAAGGAATACATGATTTATGTTATTTCTTGTTTTAATGAAAACAGTTTCGAATATTCGAATATGGGAACATTCGGTCCCATCCCTAATATTAAAATACGAATTGTTTATGTTGCTTGTAGTGTCGCTAGTATTGTTGGAAATACTCGTACATTAGAGTACAAATATCAATACCAGCACCTCATCGTCGTAAGTTCGAACCCCACACCGGACCAGACAAATTTTACATGTAGATAAGCAGTCCTGCTGGCTTACGGAAGGTCCATACTTCTACTTGAGTGACCTGGGGTTCTTCCACCACTAAGTCTTGAAGTCACCGAATGACCTTGTTGTTGGTGAGATGTAAAACCTCAGTAAAAAACATCTATTAATACATATGTCTGGCACGTTATGTTCCATGCTTCTTGAGAAAGTCCCGAATAATACCTCTGTGCATCTTGTTTATTCGCACCTTTTGTTTTTTAGCAGCGAGTGAAGTGACAAATGGGTTAAAATCCCATATGAACAAACCTTACCACGATAGAAGTAGATAACATTTTCCGTAATTCTTATGTTACAATACGTACTCAGACTGTAGTGAAATGATGTTTCGATCCAAGTCGCTATTCGCCATATATTAATAACATTGTCATCTTCTTTCAATCTACCAGACAAATACGACAATACGTTTGTACGGTTCTGTCTGATGATACGCACTCCATCATTTATTATTCAAGCAATGTCTGATGAAAATATGCACCGATTTCTTCAATGCCAAACATATTTTGTTGATTTTCTTTCACAATCGCTGACGTAATATTTTATGTTTGTTTGTTTTTAAGTGACTTCTTGTCTCTGGGGTTTAACGCCGTTTTTCAACAATTTTTCAGTTATATACGGCGACCAGTTCACCTAACCAGTTTTCCTGGACTGTATACTAACCAGTACTAACTTACCATTCCACAAGGAGCCGGTACATGTCCAGCGCACTAACCAACTGGACCACGGCCGCGGCAATATTTCAGGGCAGGTGACTTAATCGGTTAAGGTTGTTATATAAGACAGAAAACTGTCGTAACGATCATTCATGAATAAACTACTAGCGGTTACTTGTGAAACATGTGACAAATTTGAATACAGTCATACATGTGAACAAAGACCTGCTACGGTAGGGTATAAGGGGCCCGTATACTAAATAAAGAAATGGAAGGGGTTTCCTGAAACAACCACGCACACAAAAAGGCCCTTCCCTCCCCCAAAAACCACCAGACTTAAACACTGAACTAAGAGAAAAATAATACATAGGGTCAAAATACAGTTTCCACGAAGGATGCGATCTTGTGGATTGTTTCAAAGACACATCCTAGCAAAGATAGCAGTTTTTAAATTTTAAAAAAAAACATTTAGCACCCCTTGATTGCACTGGTGATCTTTCGTTGTGTGTGAAAGTTAAATATCGGACATTATATACAATTGTCAAGATTTTTAAGTTCAAAAACTGTTATCTTAGTTAAGTCTTAAGGCTGTTGGAGCGGTCTGCAGCAAAGTTGATAGTTTGTGTGGTCTATTATTTCAATTAAAGTGTGCTAAACATCGGTACAGAGAAAACCGTCTAAACTGGTTCCTCTATAAACTGGTTCCTCTATAAACTGGTTCCTCTATAAACTGGTTTCACCTCTGAATCGGCCAAATGTTCTGGTCCCGACTTCATTACTATATAATTCAAAATCCCTTCTAAACATGCATCCCCTCTAAACCGGCCAGAGGACGGTTTAGTGGGGTTCCATTGCATATGCAAACATAGTGGCCTTAAATTCAGGTTCTAACGTGCTGCAGTTCATTGTGTTATGCATAGAAACACAATCACATATTTAAGATCGATATAAGAATTTCCGACTAGTAATATTCGGTTGCTTATGAATGATTCATTAGGCTCTTCTCCTTCCATTGTTGAAGAAGTTTTTAAAATGCTTGCAGCTATGACTTCATTTGGAAAAAATACATTCGGTAGAACTGTAATTTGTGGCGATCCCTTTCGGTATTTTGTTTTTCATTTTTATATATAAGGACAATGACACGTCTGGTCTAGAAATGTTACGTCTGTCTCACAATGGTAGGATTCATTGTCAGGTGTGCATTCTTGTCTCATCTCATTATGTAAGCCTCATAATAACATGAGACCAAAGATATAAAACACAACAAAATGAATCAGGCCGCGGCCGTGGCCCAGTGGTTAGTGCACTGGATTTGTAATCCGGAGATCCGGGTTCCAATCCCGTTCGCGGTAGGTTATACCCTTCCATGAAAAATTGACAAAAATGTCGATTTTCCTCCATATGTGGAGAAGTTGCCGGCCCCTTGTGGAAGGGTACGTTAGTACTGGTCAGAATATGGTCCAGGAAATTTGGTTAGGTGAACCGGTTGCCGTATATAGCTGAAAAATTGTTAAAAACGGCGTTATACCCCAGTGACAATAAGTCTCATAAAAACAAAACAAAACAAAATGAATTGCAATTATTTACAAGTAGCACAACTCGTGCCGTACTTGAAACGTTACGTTATACGAGTTATTCCCCTTTGTATGATTCCTTGGAAACATCACACGCAAAAGATTCCCTCTTTACCACGCAGACTTTACAGCAATGAATTAACCATCTCTGAGCATACTAACACCCGAGAAATACGTCATGCAAAAACCCACAAAAACAAAACCAATATCAAGTTGGCGACGCCTGGTTGATAATGTCGTTATAAATGATATTTCTTATGTATATCAAGCTGTTCTCTGTGTTAACCCATCAGAAAACAGAACGTATCGTAAACTTGACTTGTTTCCAGTATCAAGTGAGTACCAGTCATGTTTTATTCTCGACAAAATTGCTCTACAACAGGATGTTGTAGTTTTTGTCTATTAAGACTGACAACGACAATTCCAGCGGCTTTGATGGAAAATCCGCTTTCAGTGTGACAAATATGGGAATCCCGTTTTCTTAACTCTCCTCTTCAAGAATAAAGATTTTCCCCGCAAGGTTTTTTTTTGTTGGCTTGCATCGTCAGAGGAAGTCATAATTATTGAATATTTTGTTGATATGATTGTTTCAAATAATGAATAATGAGAATATTTATCATACGTAATGCATCGTCGCCAAGTAAACAAACAAACAAACACATTACTCATACCTTA
This sequence comes from Lutraria rhynchaena, assembly GCA_008271625.1. Lineage (NCBI taxonomy): Eukaryota > Metazoa > Mollusca > Bivalvia > Venerida > Mactridae > Lutraria > Lutraria rhynchaena. The sequence goes on along the minus strand of VIBL01000001.1, from coordinate 7,436,455 downwards.
TCGTACCACAACCAGAAATAACCTTGTTTGTTGAAGATGTTCCTAGTAAGTATCCATAATATTATACAGTATAAACCCTGAAAACCGGACCCTTCCGAACTGGGTCAAAATCCAGTTATCTGAGGATTCCAGTTTTCAGATTACTATTGGTTATAGAAGAGGAAAACATAGTACTTGAAAATCGTAAGATTTTCAGAGAACTCCGGTTTTCAGGATGTCCGGGTTTCTAGGGTTTTACTGTTTCTTTATGAGAATACACATGTATTGCATTCAGAAACTAAACTCCGATTTAATCCATTCCGGTAAGTTGTGAGTTAACGACCACCTGTAAATAACAAACACAAAACCAAAACAGCCGCTCAATAGCACACATTCATTGATAATCTAGACTGAATAATCCTCCTGATTAAGACTAACTGTGCTCATTGGATGCTAATATATTTCCTCTCTCTTTGCGGGGGGGGGGGGGGCATATGTTGAACAGTACAGTGTAGTGTCAAAGGTTTCGAGCAGCATGACTTACCTCTCTCAAGAGTTACAGGAAATGTGTTTTTTTAATGACATTCTGAAAATAAGTAAGAATAAACGTTACGTATCATTAATACTATTACCAATGTAAGAAAAAAACAGAAGGCAGAGACAGAACAAATGTGTTTGAAGAGAAAATTCTGTACTAATACCCTAAGATCACCCAATGTCCGGTATTGATAAATACATTACATTCTTACTATCGGAGACAATGATTGATAAACCATTGAACCAGATCTTTCATTTGTACCTCATTACAGATATTGTCATTAATCTAGTAAGCTTTATGTCCTTAAACTCATAAAACAGTTGTCCTGTTCTTGTATCACAGAATACCAGTGATCTTATTCAATTATTTCTGGTGTGATATTTGTACGAGGCTTCTTGGGAGAACATCTCCTCTAGACTTCCGATTATCTTAAACTAATTTGATGTACTGTCGGTTTGTTTGCCTCCAGTCGTGTTACGATTTGACATAATGTAACACAAACAACCGAACGATTTTGCTTGGTCAATTCAAAATCCGGTCATAAAATTGTGAAGAGCTTTGTAATATTTACAGAACATGCACTTGAAATAATAAAAATCCTCGTATTGTAGTATTACAATAAGAATATCAAATATAACTGAAACTTGCCTTTACGATGTCCAGACATGGATGAAACAGATAAAGATAAGAACAAGTTTCATAGAAAAACATCTCCAACAAAAAACATCTTCCCAAATTATTACATGCCCGAAAACCCACAAACCCAAACCCCATCCAATGCACAGGACCATACAAAAAAAATTGAGGACGATACATAGTCTGACGGGGAATACCGCCTCGGAACGATCTGTAGCAAAGTTAATATACTAGTTTAAAGTTACAGAAGTTACAACTTTTATTAGGATGCTATGACAGAATTCTACGAATAACACGAAGTAATCTTTGATGTACATGACAATTGATGTACATGACAATTTTTACTGACTCGGTAAAACCAATTCAGATATAACAATTTAACAATTAAGGGTAATAGACTTACGTATTTCTATCGAGGGTCCTATCTTGTTTACAAATCTCTATAACACTACTTAATGCTTACTAGATTTTAAGAACTATTAAATAATTATTTCGATGAACCCACCCGCCGCAAATCATGTCGGATTAACAAGAGAAAAATGGGGATCATTAACGGCTAGAATGTATATGTTGAATTTATGTGAAAGAATGTCTATGACATAACATATGCTTTTTTTAAACAAGCCTTTTGTGATTATACGAAGTACGATTCCTACCAAAATATTTTTGTACTTTAATTTTGCTGTTTGAATTTCTATGGTAGGCCCCAAAAACTACGGTCGGTCGGGTAACTGTGTACTCCACTATTTTCCATGATCTCATAGAAACATTTTCTGGATCATTTACTCACAGTAAAGCTGATCAGCTAAACACTTTGGTCAATCACAAACTGAATAACAAAGCTTATTTATATCGCTTGATCTTCTCCTGTTTATGGAGGATCAGTGATAGATAAACTAATTGATTTAACTTGTTTATAGCCAATTGTTACGTATAAAATTATAGATTATTTGTAAACTATCATGGGATTCTAATTTCGAAAGCCAATTTAACATTACATTTCATCCGATTTTAGTGTAATGAACACAAGCCTGTCTTTCGAGATATTTAGCGAAAAGGTCACTGCATACAGTGTGTGTACAAAAACTGAATCTCTCATTTGAATTCAATCAAACTTTAACAAGTGAGCATGTTTTTAAACTGGATCGTGCGTTGGTCACATTGGTATGATAAAAATTCATGTTGGCATGAAAAAAACAAAAGTTTGTCAAATAAACTTCAAGCCACTCTCCGGCAGATACCAAACAACACTTTTTTGTGATAATACTCTTGATCAGCTGATAAATACGAGTTAGTAGTATAATAGACCAGCAATTATTTCCTTAAGTACAAATCATTAAATAGTAAAGTATCAAAGATAAATACAGTCAAACCTGTGAACAAAGGCCACCATTGGGAAAGACAAAATGTGACCTTTATTGACATATAGCCTTTATTTGGAGGTCAGTTTGTTCTAAATAATCTGTGACGGTTTTTTCAAAGAATGGCCTTTATTCACAGGGTAGTCTTTATTCGGAGGTGCTTGTACAGTGCAACCTCTCCAGAGCGGACCTCTCTTGAGCGACAACCTCCTTTGAACAACAGTACGCTTTTTCCCCACTGTACAATTTGACAATTTATTTGACCTCTCTAGAGCGGCAACCTCTCAACAACGACATAATTTTGCTTTAGAGAGGTTGCATTGTAGTTTAAAACTTTAAGAAACGCTAATGGTGTACATATATGTTTTATTTACCTTCAACACCGGACATTCCATACCCAAATCGTTCAATATGATAAAACATTGTGCATTTACTAAAAAGGGTATCAAGATTTTTAACTTCAAAACTGGTATCTTAGCTAAGATACGTCTATGAAACGGGCCTCGGATTTATTGGTTTTGTCATATCTTCGTTGTCAATTTTGTTTTCAAAAAATGTTGTCAGTAGGTGTATTTTATACTCGTAAAAATGGTTCTTTATATAGCCTAATATTTATGATTAGTTTCACCAGAATTTCTTAATTATTTATGTATTAATTTGATTTTGCTTTGTGTAAGAAATGAATAGGCAAGAAACGTCAAGAAGAAAAGATGTTTTTCATCATGTTGTTTGTTTGACAATAGCTATTGTAAGAGAAAGTTTTTTACTTCAATCAAAATTCCACATATTGCATGGAAGATTTCTATAAATCCACGGAACCAGTCACAGCTTTGGCATACAGCAATTTTATTGCATGCAAGTAATCACATTCCATGATAAAAATGACTGAATTGGAGCTTTTTTGCTAGGCTGACTGATATTTTCTGTCACAAGTTTTGTTAAACAATTGTTCACGATATTTCACTTTCAAGCTGAATTCATCAGATTCTTCAATTGATACGTCATAGATTTTTTTAAAATGTGTCGTGATGAGCTTTGAATTATTTTCGGGTATTGATATTCCACATGCCTGCAAACTGTTCAATTAGGCCAGGCAAAAGGTTGTGGCTCCGGTTATTTCTCTAAAACAACAGGCTAGATGGGCCGCAAAACTTTTCTTTCCTATTTTTTTGGCAAACATCCGTACTTTGAGATAACGATTCGTCCCCAATTAGTTTCGTACTTTGGATTTCGCAGTTAGAAACTTTAGAGTCGGCGCCAAAATTAAGATCGACTGGGAAAATCTTAACACGACTATTTTTTCTGGCCTTAGTAAATGTTGATATAGCATTGAAATATGTTTATCTGTGTCTTAATATAGAATTCTTTGTCGAACAAAACATTATTAATTCATTGATTAAATGCGAATGTATATTTCTGATTGTACGAGTCGTGAATATTCAAATTAATCCAATTCTTACTGGAGTACTTTCAAGTAATTCTGGAGGTTGTGTACTCTTGAAACTGTTATAATGCTACAAAGTTTTAACTTTAAATTCACTTCCATTTGTGTCTTTTCAAAGCTTATTTAAATTCCTTATTGTCAAAACTAATGCATAGTCGTCCCATGACAACAATCCACTGGCTATTTATGTTCTACAAATCGATGTATGGAATAGTGTTTCCACGCAACATTGACTTCAAGATAAAAAAATGCCTACTTAATAATCACAAAAAAAGACGGGTAATAAAAAGCATGTAAAACACCGCGAATTCATATGTATATGAAGGTATATGATATGCAGGCCAGTTGGTGCTAGTTTTAAACGCCCGAGATCATACCTACTTAATGACGGAGGCCCTTTCTGAACTACTTAATTATGTTCATCTGTTATTTCACAATTATTGTAACAGCATTTCTTTACAATTCTACATTTTACTACCCTGGCAGTGATACCTGTACCATCATAACAAACATGCTACTACATGTTCAAACATGCCAACAATAGTTATTGCCAATTACATCTAATTAAGCCTTGTAAGTCAATAATTCAAAGTCCTCTTTTAGTTTTCCACAATCGATCAAGAATGCCAAGCGTCCTTTATACGACTACTTAATTCCTTATCATCCTCAGATTATAAGGTCAGGAAAGTATAAACTGATCAACCGCTTCTATCATTTTTACATTATGACTCCAATTAGCGCTAATTGACTGTTAACATCTTCATAATCATGATCTCAACATTCTCCCTTTGTATTTTATGATGCTTTGGGCTATTTATTTAATTATTCCTATAGTAATATTTGTACCTCGCTGCTTGAGATGTTGTTTAGTCTCACCCTCGGATTATCCGAAACACGCCGAATGTTACAAACGGCTGTTCATTATTCCCTTTGTAAGGAGTATTCAATTGTATGTACTTTCAGCCACATGCGTTGATTTCAATTTGAATTATTATTCAAAGAATTTGTTCTGAAACTTCATTAACTTAATTAAGTACATCCCATTCCTTACTTACAAACTATAAAGTTTACGTCAAATATAGATACCTAGAGTAATATATGGTCTCCAGGTCGGTAGACCTTTATTTTCCAAATGTACTTTTAGTTTAGAGGTAAAGTTCATATGAGAATGAAAATATCGCCATGAAAACTATTTACCGTGAATGAAAAAGTCTAGTCTAGGGTCGGCCTAATAAATAGAGTGGGACAGGAACATTTTTATGCCTTAACGTGTAAATGAATGACAATCTTTCTTTCTGATGTTTCAAAAGCCATGTAAATGCATTTTCGTTTCACTCATCCGACTTTCGAACGTAGTTACTCATTAACATACAGCCAGCTAATTGCAAAGCAAACATGACGTCTAAAGTATACTAGTCCCCTTCATCACAGAACTTGTTTTAGAACTTATTGAGATGTTTCATAAGCGTATTGCATACATGTAAGAACAATGGAACATACGCTTAACGTCCAATTACACAATTAATCCATGAATGGATTAATATCGCATGCTCTTCTTCGATTCATATCCTGTTTGACAATTCTTTATTGGAAACTAATTGAATGAAACATTTTTACGGTCGATAGATTTGTCTGGCACACTTGATTATTTATTGGATTATCTAAGCAGTGGTTTTTACTTAATTTCATGGAACAATAGAGAACATGCATTTATAGGAAACTGCCACTTGCAAACAACTTTACTCAGGTAGGAGAAAACAATATCAACATAGTTCATATCGTAAGTCACAAAAACAACACTGTTCAGATATTTTTCTTTGGGCTTAACGCCGTTTTTTCAACAATTTTTCAGTAATATTCGGCGATACGACCAATTTTCCAGGAATGTATTCTAACCAGTACTGACTTGCCCTTCCACAAGGAGCTGGCAACTTCTCCACATATGGAGGAAAAACGATATTTTTGTCAGATTTTCATAGAAGGGTATGACCTGCTGCGACAGGGATTTGAAACCAGATCTCCAGGTTACGAGTCCAGAGCACTAACCACTGGACTACAGTCACATCTCAGACAAGACATAGCTCGTGGTACTGCAATGGAACTATGTTTGGATGTCAATCGGACGTCAATCGGTAGAACGAGGGATTCGTGGTTTGGGACGCAAGTTCATTCGCACTACACGATGAAAGGCAAATGTCCCTAATCCCTTATTCACTTTAAATTAGGGTTCAGCACCCAGCATTGTCACCTAGTAAAGTACCTTGTAGCACTTTCTGCTGACAGCTGTATTATTGATGGGTGGCATCTAACACAAAAACGAACGTAAAAACAAACAATTTTATGAAAATATATTGTTATCCAAGTCGGGTCAGTCTATGTTCGAGCATAACTTTATTGGTCGTTTGTATCCTTATAACAATATATGTATTAAGGTGATTTTCCCATTAAGAATCATGATATAGTTCATTAAATAATTATTCTTTAACTAATACATGAATATGATTCCAACTCTTGATCAATAGACATCGTTCATGTATCTACATGACTGACATATGTTAAACCCTCGAAATTTTCTTAGGACGAATTTCTTCGGTAAGCAGGTTCGAAACACGAATGATCGCTGTAAACATCTGTCGTAACATAAAGCCATTTATTAAGTTACCAAGAATGTAATAGTTGACCAACGAATTCCTAACTAGTTTAACTATAAAACATTAAACACATTAAGACACGATCATCGTTGTCCCTAGGACCTTCACTTTCAAGCAATTATTTTTCTCTAAGGTGAAGCGTACTTCTTGATTTTGATCTATTTCCTTCAATTCAGCGGGTAATCTTCTCACTAACTGTATAATTACACCGGACAGAAATCGTTAATTTACACGTAATATTAGAGAGAAAAACGATTTCCTGGTTAGAATCTGGTGAAATAAATCTGACCGTTTCACCCGGACTACGAAATCCAGAACCATAAAAACACGACTCCGATGTCACAAAGTAACACAGACGATACAAAGGAATTTGTAGCACAAGTTAATGCAGGGGGTACATCTTTAAATGATCTGTAGCCAACCTCCTGAGGGGTTTCAAATCGATGCAATTGTCCCAACATCAGCCTTGGCGAAAAGTTGAAGCCTTCCGTTTAAAAATAACTTGCGGGAATACATTTGTGTATATAATGTATAAAACTGAGGCAAATTATAAGATTGATTATCAAAAAAGTCTGCAAGCGCACAACACTCGATTAAGAAAATGTTGGAGCTCTTAAAAGAGAGAGATAGGGAGAAAACTTATAGAATAAAAGAAGGAAACACCAAACCCAGTTCTAGTAGAGTTTAATAAAATTTATATTTTCACCTCCTTAAGCTTCAAAGCATGCCTGTTTAAATATCATTTTTAATGTAAATGATCGTAATTTTCAATATTTTTGGCAAAATTTAATATAAACAACTGTCCTTGAGTTATCCTTTGTTCTAAGCACTATACCAGCAGTGTCGCTTTTATCTACAAGAGAGATAAATTATGGTAAAATTTTAATGGAGAATGTGAAATTCTCTGAATAATAGAATGAAAAGGTTTATGGAAATATTTCTAACTTCATTACAGTTCAATTACATTACATGTAAAAGATAACCAGGAAAATGTCAGATTCTATAAAACTGACCAATCACATTAACGTCTCAGTCAGCAATAGCAATAATCTATTATTTCTCTCTTACATACAACGACTACAGCAAATTGAAGTAAAAAAAAAAATAAGTTGCGTTGTTTTGTTGATATCTTTCAATGTTTAAAGATTTGTTAAGTAATCGTTGTGAGTTTTAGTTGCTGTCGGAAGAAATAATATATTCAATAATTGTCTGCAGTTTGGCTTCTACTGTTTTGATATGCAATGCTGATGTCGATAAACTCGTGTTGTCCGTCGGCAAGCAATTCATTTAACAAATTTAATGCATTTAAACAGTTCAATTTATATTCTTTGTACGTAAATTGCTTTGTCATTAATCTCTGAAATGTATCCTTTGGTTTATTTCTCATGTTGTGATTTGAATATTTTGTTCATTGATATTACTCAAATCTTCAATTTTGTAAGCAAGAACAATTCTTACGTGATTAATATACCAAGCAGTATAAATAGTTTTGTAAGCTTTGAGGCGGATGTAATCTCCATTACTTTATATACAAAATTGTTACAGGCTGTGTGATTTCTCATTTTATTTAAGCCTCGTTTTGACACAGAGTAATGCTTTGCAGTCCCACCGCAGTAATCAATCGGGCAGTAATGGCCTTTGTATTTTTCAAATATGTCACTGAACATTTCGTAGGAATATTTTACAAATAACGCTTGTACATTTTCTATCATTGCTGAAAATCGTTTTACTTTAAAACGGATGCTCCACTGTCAGTAACTTCTGACAATAATAACGTATTTAGTTACATTCGTACAACAAAAATCTTTCAAATAACGTACTGAATTAATTGTTTTGTTCCCGGCCTCTGGAATGATTACTTGGACAATCTGTGCGCAAATGGCTCTGAATTTTAAGGATTATGAAGCGAAATGAATTCGCAAAGATCGGAAACCAAAGTAATATTATGCACATGAAATTGGCGAAATATTTGAAGAATAAAGACCCGGAAACAAAATAATATGTAAGAAATAACGCTAATAAATGGTGATTAAAATAAATGGAAACTTTGAACACAACTTGCCTTTTTATTCATAGGATTTTATCCAAGACTGGAAGTGAAAAGTGGAATATTTGCTTAAAAACTACCGCCGAACATGCAAAATATATTATTAGACCGATTTTAACACATAGTTTATACTGTCAGGTTTACCTTCATACTCAAGATTATCAGTTGATAAATGTACAACCATACTAATGCATAATTTCCATAAGTAGTTTGTTTTCCTGAGACTAATCTAAAACAAGGTGCTGAACAGATGATGGATGTAATCGGAAGATATCGCGATAGGCAACATCATTGGGAGGGAAAGTAATTCTTTATGTCGCGTTCGGGAACTTGCTGTTGTCTTAATTATTCTCTGTCAGTATTAATTTTACACCAGTTTGAAACAAACAGCTTGAATGTAGGAACTTTTTACTACATATAGGGTTGTTTCAAACATTGCTTAATGAATTTATTTCTGGTAGTGCCCAAAAATTTCATAATCAACAACACTAATTTTAAAAGCAACATGAGCAAATTATGGCATTACATGGCAATACTATTTATTTATGTACGCTTCATAAGTTCATGTATTAAAATTCAATTTACAGAGTAGGGATAAGTAAACACATGCTAACTGGTTTACTCTTACGCACAAAACACTAGTAGTTTCTCTCAATGGATGTAATTCATGATTCGTTTCACTACTAGAGTTCTTTACAATGTCTTTAATTTCTAATGCAAATGATGACTTGATTTGTTTTATCTTACCTAATGTACCAAACGATCTCTACAAACAGTTGATACGTTTGTACTCAAAATTATTGTTCTTTGTATGCTTCTCGGTATGTCTTGGTACTTTTATTCAATTATTTATAACGCTTCCTTTGAGATTGTCTCCTCTCGACTTTATATTTGTCTGATACAAATTTAATGTAACAAGAGGAGGTGACTTCACCGTCTCTGCTTATGTTTCGTGTACTTTAAGCGATGTAGATAGGTTCAATTTCAATTTTTATTCTGTGCAAAGTTTATTTCTTTGCAATAAAAAAATCGGGACCAGCTAACGTGTTCGGTTTAGAGAGGATTTCGGATTGGAAATGTTGGGTTTAGAGAGGTTCGACTTTACCAGCTTATTGTTTGTTAGAACACGAAACAACAAGCGCATGACGTCCAATTACACAATTACTTCATGAACGGATTAACATTGCATGTTCGTCTTCCATTCATATCCTGTTGGGCAATCCGTTATCGGAAACTAATTGAATAAAACATTTTATAGATCGGCAGATTTGTCTGGAACACCAGAATATCTATTGGATTATTATGCCAATGATTTAACATCGTTTTACACATTTAATCCACCAAATTTCGATCAGATCCACCATGTTTGCTCCCATAGATGCGAGTATGTCTCTTTGAGTGACTTGTCAGTTAGTGCGTGTTCCAGTTTTCAAAATTATGCCATAAAGTAAAATGAAAGTAAAGCGGTATGAAGACTGTTATCAGAACTCTTATTGTATGAAATAAATGCAATAATAGGGGTTCGATTGACTATTGATCTATTATCGCCAATTCTAGCGGAACTAAAGAATTTCAGCGTAAAAGAACCATGGAAATGCCTTTAAAAATGCAGAACAGTACTGAAAAATGCTTGTCCAGCCTCGACTTGAGGTAGATAGCTCATTGACGTCTTTATGTGGTAGTCAACGGAGAAACGAATCCATCTACAAAACAATCTGAAGCGCACACAATGTATTACATATTGAATGGCAAGTACTAGTATTCTTTGAATTAAAAACCACTCTTGTTCTCTCACTTGACTCAAGCTAGAGAGGTTAGCTCTACAGACCTGGGATCCATTGATGAAATCAGAATCACCACTCACACAGAATTTTAAAGACCCGGCTGCAACACAATTGTATATTATTTGACGACTTTGTTGAAGGTCCAATGCCATCAACCTCTGACTTATTTGGATAAGTTAACAGTTCCTCGCAATGAACAATGTTAGTATTGGTAAAAATCCAAGGACACTCGTTAGATGAAATTCCCGCATGCATTTATATAAAAAAGGATTCATTGAAAAAGCATTCAAAATCTTCCATCTTTCCCAAAAAAACTTCCTTCGCTGAATCAATACAACAGTATAAGGTTTATATGATTTTAACCACGCGATATGAATGATTCCTTAGTGGCGGCTATTTACAATAATTACCACGTGTCAAAACGTTGAATTTCGTAGAATAACCACGACAAGCCACTCAACAATCAGTAATTCCATAACGTAAGGAAGTACGCTTTTGAACAATATTGAATCAGGTTCAATAAGCTTCAAACAGCGTGTATTCATTCAAGATAATTGGCAATGTATTGTTTATGTTACATAAAACATGTTCATGCATCAAAGCCGACACGTTACAATTAACCTGTCATAGAATTGATACTTAAATGTTTCTTATTCTTGGATACGATGATGTTCAGTACATTTTATTCGACCATTTTTGATAATATTTCTCTCAGATGCTGTGTATTATTTGAACATGAAATTCTTCCCAGATGTTTGCGAGGAGAAAATATGCCTTAATGTGCTCGTGATATTTATAAAGCGTTTAATTAATGCGCAGAAATTTGCCCAGATTAAAGATGTACCTAATGGTTGAAGTGTAAGATGTAAAGCTCTTTAGGAGCGTCAGTTATTAATAAATTTGAATATTGCTGTGGTTTCTGCATCGCTTTGCAGTTTGATTTTATGATAATTTTATCTTCTTTTAGTCATTTCAGATTTTTCACGGTTATGTGTTCTGTTTTTGTTGTTGTTGTTGTTGTTGTTGTTTGTTGTTGTTGTTGTTGTTGTTGTTGTTGTTGTTGTTGTTGTTGTTGTTGTTGTTGTTGTTGTTGTTGTTGTTGTTGTTGTTGTTGTTGTTGTTGTTGTTGTTGTTGTTGTTGTCGTTGTTGTTGTTGTCGTTGTCGTTTATGCAATTGTCGACCTCTTTTGTGTTGTTTTTAGGAACTTACTCCGTAAATAAAGTAGACTTTTGGGGGAAAATCTATAACAGTTATTTTCACCCACCAATATTTTAAATGCAAAGAGAAACATATCTGTGACCGCAGACATTGTGTTTTATTTAAATGAGAAAATAAATCCAAGATTGTAATACCTTTATAGGAATGGTCAATTATGAAATGGTATTTATGATTATAATACGTTTTAGAATGGAATTGTTATTTCTAAAATTTCTCTGTAGATATCATATTCCATAATGATTAACAAAAGAACCCATTTAATTTTGAATGTCTCAGTACTGGTATTTAAAAAAAGTTTTAACACTGAGACAAATGTTAGTCTGTTCTTAGAATTGCATGAGGAAACAGAGAATAGGGCAGAGAATTTATGACAGAACATTTACTTTTATCACATAGAAAAGTGGAAATATCTTTAAACGAGGTACAAAATGAATGGAAAGTGGGCAAACTCACAACAAATGCGAAAAGCTTAGAGTTGGTCAAACGTCAATGAACACTGTCAAAGATGTGTGGCCTATGTTGATCCCCATGCCGACTAAATACCAAACAGTATGTCCGTTGTTTCTCTCACTTTCTGGTCTCGCTTTAAATACTGGGAACCTGATTTATCGCCTCTATCTTCAGCTGTCTCATTAGTTTCAGCAATAACTGATCCACAACCTTGTATAAACGATACATCATTATATCTTTTCCATTAATCATCATAATCTGTCGCTTATCTTCCCTAAGTTTGGCAAATAATGGACATCTATATTACCGGCGCTCTGGGCGAATATGATGTTAATATGGTATAATTATAACTCAATGGTTTGTTTGCAGTGAACTACACTAAACTTGCCATTTTGCTTTCAAAATACCAACCGCTATAATACATCAAAATTCACTGTTGACTAGTAAGTATATAATGTGTTATTATAGTCAAATATATCGACAAAGTATTGTCTGAGAGCAATATAAGATTCTCTTTCTAACTCTTTATTGATTTTGTCCGTAATATTTACAAAGACGATTGGCACTACTATCCAAGCATCTGAACAGATCAGTGTTTCAAGCGCCTAAGAGACATTGACATTCTAGATCATGCAGAATTTTTGTCATCCTAACTTGGTAAACAATTAACTGTTTGTCGGTGCTCGTATTAGTGAAATTAAAATGATCTGGATTTTTACAGGAACGATATTCTGTCTAGTGTGCACAACAGCTTTCACCAGTCAAATGGTAAATACATTTTTTGGAAAAAAATACGGCATATTTTATTGTTATTTCAAAATTGTTTAATAACATTGTCTATAAAATTGATATTTTATTGTAATTTTGTTATACAGTTTAACCCGTGAAAACCAGACCCCTTTAGGACTGGGCCAAATGTCCGATTTTCTGAGAATTCCGGTTTTCAGAGAACTACTGATTATAGAAAAGAAAAAAAATGGACTTGAAAAAATGAGGACTGTGGTTATTAGGGAGTCTGGTTTTGTGGGGTTTTACGGTACACTTTACATCAATGACATTCTCGGAAATATCTTGAAATGTTTCTCAATGCGGCAGAATAGTTTTAAACCAAACATATGACAAATATTGAGTTTCATAAAACTAAAATCATTGCCAGAAATGTAAAGCATCTTAAATCACACATACTTACAAGGTTACAATTATTGTTTATATTCAATGGCATTAACCAAGTCTTAATGTTGACAAAAATGGTTCTCATGGGACAGGTGACTGTTAGCATCGTGGAGACAATAGTCGTCTGCGTTGTGAAGTTGGTAATTCTATATGGCAATTTATTTCTGTAAGTCCAATTCAATTATTTGTCATTTATTTCCTTTTAGCGACTGTCTATTTGTCTGGCTCAGGTGCGCATTTTATGAGTCTCATCTGATGCATCTATCAAATAAGTAAATTTTGTAAGTACGTTTGAATCAATTAGAATAAGCCAAGACAAAAGTAGAGTAATATGTTTCCGCTATATATATAACTCCATTAATATAATAACATAATCGTCAATACTGTTCAAATTTAGTCTTGTTTCTTTTCTAATTCTAACCGTTAAAAATGCATCAACGCAGATAGCTTCTGACATAATCTGACTCGGATCAGATAAAATTTGATTTGCTAACTTTGTATCTTAGTATTTATAATTTTTCAAACAAAAAACCTCAGGCAATAATGAATCATTTTGTTAGAGGACAAGAATGCTCCATTTGCAATGTCTATCTCTAAATACTTTCTAAAATTTATAATAGAATAATGCAAAAATGAATTAGGGTGAGCAAAAAAATATTTGACTATTATAATCAAATTATCAGAATCCGAACGATTCTTAACGAGGTGGTCATAATCATTTATTTCGTGTTATTGTGGAATTTGTGATTTATAAGACAGAGGTGCTGAATGTAAGTGATGACCTCATAGTGACAGACATGATATTTTACTTCGGATAAAGTATCCAAGTCATTATGTGCTTATTTCGTATATTAATTGTAATCAAAATGATGTTGTCACTCTAAATACATTAAACATCAGAAAGTCGACATTTTGTCAAATTTTTAATGGAAGTGTATGACCTGCCACTACCGGGATTCGAACCCGGATCTCCAGGTTACAAGTCCAGCGCACTAAACACTGGACCACAGCCGCGGCCTTCCGCCTCCTGAAATGACCAAAAAGGAAGACTGTTCATTGAACATATCTTAGACTAAACATATATTGATATGTTGAACCAATGGTATCGGTGATGAACCTATGATTAACTCTTTATAAGCTCCAATATTCATCTCAAGCTATTGTTAAGTCTATCAAATTACGAAATCGTTTCTCTGTATGAAAAAAGTTTTTCCAAATCAATAGTTTTGTACTTTTAGGAATGGTCTATCTTCATTTTAAACTAATCTATTTTGTTGTGTTACAAAAAATGATTTCTAAAGTTAACGTAATTTCTTGTAACTTGTATTTTTACACAGGAACACAACTTTTTTTCAACGACTTAGTTTTAATGACATTCAATTACTTTCTTGTCTTTATCTAATATACTAAGTTACTGAGCACGTTGTAATGAATTGTTGTTCATGTCAACAACAAAAAAACGATGAGATAAGTTTACAAATTGATTAAAGTGGTGCGTGTAGAACAACAAAACGTTGCGCTTTACGCGTGTTTCTATTTCAGGAATAGTATATACAGTAAAATCCCTAAAGACCGGACGATTTCCGGACTGGGCCAAAAGTCCGGTTCTCTGAAAATTCCGGTTTTCAGAGAACTATTGATGATCGAAGTAAAAAAAAACGGAACTTGAGAAATCGTCCGATTTTCAGAGAATTCCGGTTTTTAGAGAGTCCGGTTTTTAGGGGTTTTACTGTGTTAGAAATTGTGGATTTTTAAAATATCTTTCCTGCAAAAAATACTTAATGTGTTTTTACTTCCATGTAAACTATGTTTCATTTTACGAACGTCTGTTGAACGATGTTCCCAAAGTTAAACATTTCCTTCAAGGAAGGAATGTTTTGCATACAATACTACCAAATCCAATTGTACAAAATATTGTTCTGTCAAAATTTTAATTATAAACACAATATTGTCTGTCTTCTGTAAGCGCATCTAACACCAATTTTCCGGCATTCGTTTCGGAAACATACTTTGATAAATCCCTTGTTTGTCTATCTCATAAAAGTGGAATCGTAGCTATAGCAACATGATAATTTATGTCCTTTCTTAGAACCCATACAGTTATTGAGAAATTATTTATCAAGCTGTTGTATTACCCGTCCTATTGTCGACAATCTCATTCCTACTGTCTCTAAAAACAAAGCCAACATAATTAGTAGTAATGTGACGTAATTTATTGGTTGTGGTTTCCTGGGATTCGTATCCTCCAATTATGCTCCTTTTATTGACTTCATTGCTTCGTTTAATTTTAGCTCTCCGCGTTCTTTTTCCAGTTCATAAACTTGCAACTCAGTTATAAATCAAATTTACGAAAGCACCTAAACAGGTGGGACCAGAGAAGAATAAAGGAAATTTGTAGAATGGTAAACATAATTTCCTCATTTGTTAAAATAGTTTTTGTGAAAGAATAAATTGAAAGTTATTACATACTTTGCATAGAAATCAAAAGGTATATGTATTTGTGCTATATGTATGTGTGCTATATGTATGTGTGCTATATGTATGTGTGCTATATGTATTTGTGCAGGAGAAGAGGCATTCCTCCAAATCTTAGTGGGCTGAAAGGAAGCCTAAAATTAGCCCCATCAATAGTTAAAAGTACAAACATATTAGAAAGTAAGCTATCAAATTGGTCCATGGTCAATTTGCTTTGTGAAATCTAGTTATATGAAGTAGTGAATATGTTCTTATAAATAATGTAATATCAATTATAGATTTAACTTATTTTGAAAATGCAACAATATTGTTTGAGATAAAAATAAGTAATGAATCTATGCAATAAATGAGTACATTGAAAATGTTTGTTGTTCTATTACAATGAACACATTGTATGAATAGCATCATTTTTTGTGGGTTTTTTTATTTTATTTTTTTTGTTGTTGTTCTGCATAACTGCTTTTCCACCTATAAGAATTTTTTTAGAAAAATGATTCTGTTATATTACTACACACTAACCATGTCATGATTTACTAATTACAACCATGTACGGTATTGACGGGGGTGCCCTCGACCCCCACATTTTCTATGGACAAGGATAATAAAAATATATGAAAAAAAAGTTTTTGTGCCCAATGAGGACTGCGTGGTTTGTTTATCATTTTCTCGATGTCCAAAAAAATCAATGCACTTACAGATAATTGTAATGTGCACGTTGTTCTGAAATATTTATATTACCTCTTACTTTCTTCGAGGCATTTCTGATAAAACTTTCAATCCGTCTAACGCTAAGACAGTACTGTACTAAACAATGACACGTCAACATGTACTATGAGATGTATGTATGTTTTAAATCCATTTACAACTTGTGTAAATCGGCACTTATATAATTGCTTGTGCTTTTCACAAAGAATTTGAAAGTATTCCTGTGTTCTATTACTTGTCAACAATAAACAGTATACAGGAGACTGATTTTTACAGTACCTAAATATTCAGCAGAGTCCATAAAATAAAATAGAAGATTATTCAGACCCAGTAAAGTGATAACCCATTACTACACATGTCTGCATTTTACGCTTTCATAACACTTACATGACTGGCTTGTTTAAAATAATTAACGTGAAATATGTATTCTGTGGCAGATTTTATTTATGTTTTGATAAATGTACAGACCTCCTTGGTTTTCTGGCGGCAACTTTGTGTGACGCTGGTGGGTCTTTCTGGAATTTGTGCAAAAAAAACTGACTGCAGATAATGAATCATGACGTAATCCTTTCCGCACAGCTTACTAATGGAAAAAAATCTAATCAGATATTAGTTACTGATTTCCAAATGTGACTGAAATATTTCAATACATATTTATGAAACCATCAAAACAAAAGCGCGAAAAGGCCGTACATCCCATTTGGTTTGGGAGATTTTGAGGTGGGCGGTATTTTTGGGATGGTGAGACGTATTGTACACGTTTTTTTCCTACAACTCTGTTTCTTATCCGTATTAATATCACAATAGCTTCGACATTAGTGTCGCAAGTCTAGCAGGTGTTGTAAATGACTAATGGTATTGAAAGGGATCATAAAACGTCAGTAAGTAAGGGAAGATGAAGAAATATCTGAACCAGGGTTCAGAACTTGGCACAAACATAAATTACACATGAGAATAACTTTAATATATATACCTAATAGTTATGATCAAAAATGATCTTTTACAAACGAACAAACAAACAGAACTCATGACAAACAAAGCTTCCGAAACCACAAGAAGCCTATGGAAAAATAACCATTGTATCCGAGGAGATCCGACAGATTAATCGAATAAAACCAATAATGAAAGTAATTGAGCTGTAATAATGAGAAGATAAACAAAACAGACAAAATTAAACCGCTAAATTGCGCGATGCCATAATATGGGTACTTTCAAGTGTCGTAAAACGTTAGACTTAATTTTCTTAACAATGTGTTCAGAATAATTATTCCAAGAATTAATCATTTAATGTAAGACAATAAAAGGAATTGAAATCAGTTGAAAAGTATGTATTTTATTGTTCATTACGCGGGTGGTTGTTGATCTTTTTAAACATTTGTTTAACATGAATTGCGCATTGAAATTACATAACAGAAAATATGTAAAATCCGGTTCAACCAGACTTTGCTTTTAAAATAATCGATTCTGTCTAACGGCACTTTTCGTATTTGAATTAGTATCTAAATTGCAACGAACTTCGGGGCTGTTTTAATTAAGCAGTTTATCAAATAATTATTGATTCACGTTTGAAAAGTTTAGAGGATTTTTTACTTTCAGGATATGAAATTATATTGTACTTCTTTATTGCGTCGCTGTCTAATTGTAACAATAAATGTCTTCAGATTGGGAGAATAATCCGTTTAATATTCCATATCCGATTTTCCAATTTCATTAAAGTCGGTGGAAAACATTTGAAACTGCGGGAACCGTTTTATCAAAGTCAATGTGTCATTGTAAGGACACATCTCATCTGAACTTCATCGTTTACAACTAGGTCATAGCTGATAGACGGCCGTCAAACGTCCGTGAAACGATCCCTCAATGCCGTCAATGTTTTGTACGTGGATTTTAGGCTTTGTTCGGACGTACTTACGAGAGCTACAGTATGGATTTATTCCCACTGATTTTTCATTTCGTGTTTTTAACCCCACAAACTAGATTTTCTAACCCCACAAGTAAAAATTAACCCCACAATGGCAGTCTAACACTCTAGTGTAGGCAAATTCATTTTTTGATAAATTTTGAATCATGATCGATGCGTGATCTCACAGACCTATTCACTATTGTATTATTTGAATCAAATGTTTAGTTTCAAAGCTTCGTACGGCTCATTAGAGTCATTGTAGCAATTAATGTTGTACATTGAATAATCAAAGTACAACACGCACGGAATACATTCGTAGGCGTGCTCGGTTGGTTTCTTTTGTTA
This sequence comes from Lutraria rhynchaena, assembly GCA_008271625.1. Classification (NCBI taxonomy): domain Eukaryota; kingdom Metazoa; phylum Mollusca; class Bivalvia; order Venerida; family Mactridae; genus Lutraria; species Lutraria rhynchaena. The sequence goes on along the minus strand of VIBL01000001.1, from coordinate 7,417,745 downwards.
TACAATATCTTAGAATTTTGGCTTATCATTTTGGAAGAAAGGCTTTATCGCAAAAAAATGGTTTTAGAAGAATTTGTTACGGGGTGCAACATTCGTCACACAGTTCTATTCTAAGTAACGTCTCTTTGAGGCGGAGAGGACCATGACAGTCTTATAATGGTGACTTGTCGCTTTCGACCATATATAATACAGAATTGGCGGTTTGATCTTTTAATTCAAATTTCCAATGAAAAGCATTAAATTGATACTTCAAATAAAACAAATGAATTCATTTAGCTGGAATTGTTCTAATTCTTTAGCATGTAAGTGTGAGTCATTAACCACTAATTTGGAGTAAGCAGATTTCAATGGCTTAATCACGTGAATTTATTATCATGAAGAATTTCCTAAAAATTTTCACGATGGTATATAATGAGTTCAAGGTCCTGTGAAGTACATTCAACAATTTTTTGTATGTTTACAGGATTTTATATTGGCCATGCAGTCCGATATCACGATCATTAATCCTACATTGATGAATGCCTTTGTCTTTTACTCTTTCAAGCACCAATCAGGAACACGTAATAAAAATTATATACAAGACAATAAGCGGAAAACATCAACGTTTTATCGCACAAAGACAAAATTGCTAGAACTAACGACTGTTATAAATGGTCTTAAACCGTTATCTCAGAGATGTTCACAGTTTTTCGCTGCCAGAAATCTACATTATATGTAAATTTTACGACATCGACAAAGTCTGTTGTTGTCTTCGTTTCCATTACTGAGATAAATTCGTTCTTGACGTTTTTTCCCCTTGCTCCGTTATGTTTGAATATAAATGTGACAGTTTGGAATAATATTTACCTACATCATATTTTGAAACTAATAGTAATGACTGATGAGGTTTTCACGTTTATAAATGCTGAGTTTACGAATATGTTAGTTTGTATTTATGTGATATTGTCACTGGGGTTTAACGCCATTTTTCAACATTTTTTCAGTTATATACGGCGACCGGTTCACCTAACCAGTTTTCTTGGGCTGTAAACTAACTTTTCACAAGGAGCCGGCAACTTCTCCACGTATAAAGGAAAATCTACATTTTTGTCAAATTTTCTTAGAAGGGTATGGCCTGCAGCGACCGGGATTTGAACCCGGATCTCCGGGTTACAAGTCCAGCGCACTAACCACTGGACCACGACCGCAGCTCTTACGAATATGTACACGTGATATTTCACGATAAAAGTCCAAATTATGAAATTGTTGGTACGGATCTTTTCGATCTTTACACTTCTTTCAATCGTAATACCAAGATTCAGTTTGATCAATTCACGAATTAACTATGGAGGCGAATGTTGAATTCCATAAATTGGGAAATTGGAAAAAAGTGATGAAGAAGGCACACCCCGAATGTTATGAAATAATCCACGTTTGACATTATGCACGGGAATATCGTGTTGTATTTGGTTACTCATCCCCAGATACGCGGTGGGTGGGAAGACTTTCAAAATATGATATAGTTAATTTAATATGTCACATAATTGCCGGATATCATTAATACACACCGTGTTAAGCGTATTCATGGATTGTATACTTAATATGTGACGCTTTTATGATCGCGTTATTTTATTAAATGTAATTTAGTATATTTTCTTTCAATGCTATTTCAGGTTGTACAAAACCTTAAACTATTCAAACATTGCATCACGTTACTAAAGCAAGTTATTTAAACCTTCTCCAGTTTTCTAATTCGTCTGAGCTTAAAAAAATGGTAATATTTCATCCTTTGATATTGCTTCATAGACTTTGAATTTCGTTTTTTCTTTGAAAGGAAAGCACTATAACATTCAAATCTTTAAGCTTATAATAGAAAAGTCTAGACTCACCCATCCGTATGGAAATAAGGGTTTACCCTTTATTGTGTTATCCCTGGTATTGGTGCGCATGTCATGGTGTTTATACTCATCTTGTGTTATGTTATGTATTACTACATGTTGTTTTGTTACCATGTATGTACTGTATGCCAAAATAAATTTTAATAAATCTTATTTGTACATCGAAGGTTTAATGTGCTCTCATTCGGCTCCTCTGCCTGCAAACACCCGGAGGCGGGTTGTCCGAATCGTACACTGGAAACAGTCCAAGGAGATTTTTAATACAACTACATTTTGTATAGATGTGTTGTTAAGTCATACTATGATACAATGCTATAGTGAATCGCTTAACTAATCAATATTCATTCCTAATTCAGTGATATTTAATATATGGTTGGGCTTAGCCGCGGATGATATTCGAAACCAAGACCTTTGCACAAGGAGGCTGCTATCATAAGCCATCATGATTCCTAGTATTAGTAAAAAAAATGTGTTTGGTTACCCCTTACTTGTCTTAACAATCATCATATAGCACACCATCCCGGTAAAACGGTGCAGTATAAACTCACATAGCGACCACTTCAATATAACGACCACCTTGTCATTACAACTTATTTTCGAACCGGCGTTCAATAATTCATCTATGATTCAACTTGATAATGAGACCACCTCATTCATACGACCGATATTTCGGGTCCTAGAGGTGATCTCGTAATCGGGGTTTTACGGTATTCTAAATTTTGGTATAATTACTGGTAATTTAGTTCGTACTAAGGAATCAAAATGATAAATTTAGAAACAACAGTTGTGATAATTACTGCTACTCCTCGTACAAAATTGTTTACAAGTGTTTATAGCTCCGATTCTAATAAAACTGTACATCAGGAATTTCGATGAATTCCAAAATATAAACTAAATTATCTCAATATATCATTTCAGTCGGTAATATTTCAATGGTTGGAAAGATATTCTGACATAGGTTAAAACGATATGTCAAAATGTTGAAATAGGAAGGCTTAAAGAACTTTTGAAGAATCTATTTTTTGCTACGCTCGTTTGTTACGAATATTCCGTGTCAGACTCGAATTAATTATTTTGCAGTTTGAACTTTTTACTAAGATTTTTAAACAATCTAGATAAGTTTTTTTTCTCCCGGAACTGAATAAAATTTAAAAAAATACAGAAAACTCAGCGTTAACGTTCACCAACCAGTAGAGGTCGCCTTTAAATAACGACTAATCATCATAAATTATTTAATATTAATGAAATGAATCATATAATTCTCTGAATGAAGGTCAACTATTCATTGCATTGTTTCTCTCTCACTTTGATGACTTTTGTTGATACGCTTTGTTGTAGTTAATTACACATTTTTTTGGTTTTAGGTTGGGGGGGGTAAAAGTGGATTAATTTGAATGTGTTTTTTAGGAGTCCTAATCTTATCTATTTGTGTAAGGCTATGTTTAGGTACAGTTGACCAAAAATATGAGGACGGGATTTTTTGTCTTTTTTATTCTAGCAACTATTTTTGTGAGAATACTAGGGACGATTCGTCCCATAACATATTCGTACTTTGAATTTTGGCGTCAGATACCTCAGGGTCGATCGGGTAATCGTAAACTCGGCTATTTTTTTCTCTGACCTGATAAAGTTATGTTTGAATGGCGATTATCTGTAAATTCATGGTATGACTCGTATTTGTTCTTTTTAAATAAAAGTTCAACTTAACTAACTGTGTGCACATCGTAATTTCAAACCACACTCTTGATGTATTGACTTAAGAATACCCTGGTTTGTTATTAAAATTCGTCGGCTATTTATGAAGTCAGTTTTTAAATAAGTATATTTTCTGCCATTTGAATGCACTATTTGCACAGAAGTTTTAATATTTTTAATCCACAAAAAATTAATTATAGATCTTAATATGAAATACTTCAACTTATGAATAATTTATTGTCAGGAAACAAATTGTACTCAAAATTTTATGTAATTGTAGTTATTGTGTATATTAGGGCTGTTAAAATAGACGCTGTTTCTATAATATTTATCTTTAAATTCATTTGAGTACCGATCGCTCCAGAGATCAAATAATTACGGTTAAACGGAAATAATCCTTTTAACATTCCGATAAAAGAGGTTGAATTCGTTTCTAATATTATTTGATGGATGTTTGAATGGATAATATTTTATAGGCTTCTATTTTACGACGGAATATAGTTCGACTGGAGTCGTAATTATTTACCATAGAATTATATTATATGTCAATTTCAGAAGTATTAATTCCAGCCTGTATCTGAGCGCTGATTGGCGGAACTGATAAACGCTCTCGTTGATATAGAATCACCGCTTGATTTGACAAAACTTTGATCTTTCGACAAATTCATAAAATTAACTGGATTAAGTGTAAAATAATCTGTGTGTTGAATATTGTATGTATTTGTGAAGTAATTCATCTTCAAATTTAAGGTGTTATGATGTTTTTAGTGCGTACCTGCGATTTTACATTTAATCTTTTTAAGATGCCAAATTAACGAGTCATTCTCTTGTGAATAGCTGGGGAAAAAATCGAAAGTACGCGCGCGTACATTAAATGCGAAGTTTTTGCGTGTTTTTGGAATATAGAACGTTAATTGAATGTAACATTTTAACATTAAAATTTACGCATATCTTCGTCGAGCGTCGTTTTTTGTTGGCTGGTACAAGTTTATTCTGAGCGTTAAACAAGTGAACAAACATTTTGATATTTGTAAACATGAAACTATTCATTTTATTCTTGATGTGGTCTTCGTTAGATGTATCATATGGTTACCACATGACGAGAGCGTTGGTAAGTGGCATTTTATTTCAAATTTCTCTCGCTTTCTCAGATATAAATATTTTATTTATTTATCTACTCATAATTAATTACGTAACTGCCGCTTCGAAACAGACATAGGAATTCGCATTACATTATTTAATATATTTTGGTGTCGTGTATTTAATTTGAAAGCATTAACGTGTCGCTTACATAAGTACAAATGTATTAGCACCCTCAAAACGTGTTTCAACACTTAAAAAGGTTACATTTATTAGGATATTAATGGTTTAAAATGTTATTTCGTCTGATGATTCATAATAATGAAATTAAGGATCGAAACAGTTATTTGGTAAACATTGATTAAACGTACTATTAAGTGTTGCCGGAAGAAATCTGTTAATAGTTATATCTTGAAGATTGTTTCCTACAAGTGTCATATCGGTGACTGTACTTCAACGAGAAGACTCGTCATTATGTGTATGGTCCCCGCCGGTAATTCTCAGAGTGTCAGACAAGCTCAATATCAGTATGTCGTAAATCCTTTTGAAAACCATGACACCTGTTATTTACTGTTGTTCTAAACAGACTAATTTACGTGTCTAGAATAACATAGGCCATCTTAAAAAAATATGCAGTGCAACCTCTCCAAAGCAACACCCTTTAGGGGAAGCAAAATTATGTTGTTGTTGACAGGTTGATGCTCTAGAGAGGTTAAATATATAGTTCAATCATACAATGGGAAAAAAGCATGCTGCTGCTGAAGGAGGATTTTTGCTCATGTGGGGGGCGCTCTTGAGAGGTTGCATTGAAGTTGACGGTAACGCGACCGACTCATAAAAAATTCCTCGACTCAACTTTTTAACCCTCCCGGTAAAAACAATTTTTTACCTCTTCATTATTTAGTAACAGCTTTCTGGTATTCTTCAAACGAAACAAATCCCTACCTATATACTCCCTGAAAAAATATTGGGTTGCGTTACAGCAAAAAAAAACATTTTTTAACCCTCCTGGTAAAAACAATTTTTTACCTCTTCATTATTTAGTAACAGCTTTCTGGTATTCTTCATAAGAAACAAATCCTTACCTACATACTCCCTGAAAAAATATTGGGCGCGTTACAGCAAACAAACAATTTTTTAAGTATGACCTTACTGTAACATGTACGTTCTGTTTTAACTACCAGACAAGGTGTGAGAACAGTTTATAGCGTCGGTTGTCACTGATTTCATTACAAAACAAGGCTCTTCTCTCACAAAGCTTTCAGATACAAAATGTTATCCAGACAGACACAGTCAGAATTAAATGTATGATTTGTCTTTTAGTTTCCACTTTTATTAATGTGTAATCCTTATTTTGTGTCTGAGCTTTAGGGAAATTCAGAGACTATAGATTAGATTCCGAAGCATTGTCTAAAATATTTGTCTACTTTATATTCCGAATGCATTCTGTATACTAAATATGTCAAACTAACTTCAGTCGAGACCTGACAGATTGTCAAATATATCTTTCTTTTCCCTGAAAACTAGATTGGTCGCGTGACATTGTGTTCAGAAGCGACTATAATTCATTTTCAACGCTAACGTTGCTGTCGGAATAAACTTCAAAATTTATATCCACCCACTAGGAAAATTCTAAAACAGAATAACTGAACGTATGTCTCATTACAAACGAATTTAATTTAGATTAAAGATTTCTATTAAATGCATCATGATCTGGTTACTAAATAAGAATAACTTACGAAAAAAATTCGTTATTTAAAGTTTCTGTTATAATAATTAATAATTCTTCTGTTTGAGGTTGGGCCAACAAAACTTGCTTTAATACTACGTAGCTTTTCTACAGATAGTTCCAAGGCGATATCCATCGGGGGACCATGGCTTTCCTCCATTTTTTGGTTGCTATGTGTTGGGTGAGTTTTTGGTTGGTTGTGGAAGGAGGGATATGTTGTACATGTATTTGCTTACTTCTAGGAATCCCTGCCTTATCTATATTCAAGCTGTACAAAGTATCAACATTTGTTTGTTGAATTCATTATTGTTAAATCTACTCTACTGTATTTTATCATTTGTTGAATTCACGAGCTTGCATAAAATTGTATGTTGATATAATGTAATACAGTGAAACTTCTCCAGAGCGGCCCTCTCTTGAGCAATAACCTAGCTTCAACGACAGCATGTTTCTTTCTCACCGTACGAATTAACTATTAATTTAACCTCTCTAGAGCAACAACCTCTCAACAACAACATAATTTTGCTTCTCCCATATGGCCTTGCTCTGGAGAGGCTACACTGTATAAAATGACGATGAGCTTTACGCTTAAGTCAAATTATCAATATTCTGTTCTGTTCTGTTCTGTTCTGTGCTTGTCCGTGAAAATTATTAGATTATTATTATTATTATTATTATTATTATTATTATTATGGTTTACTTTTGTTATTTCCCCCATTCTTGGTGGGTTATAAATGTTTATTATGCTGTTGAACTGACGGGAGAAGAAAAAGTGAAAAAATATTCCAAGTAACACTTAATGGAATATTTTAAAATATTTGAAACTATTTGACTAGATGTTAAATAACTTTTCTTTAATTACGTAAAATTTACATTTTACTCAATCATTTGTAGTGTAATTGATGGACGGAAAAGACCCAATAGATCTTGAAAGTGTGTAGGCGAGATGTAATTTTCTAAATATAAATATACAGCTAAACCTCGATATTCAGACCACCTTAGGGACCCGAACATTTTGAGGTGGTCTCATTATCAAGTAGAATGATAGGGGAATTTTTGAAAGCCAGTCCGGAAATAATTGGTCGTTTTAACAAGGTGGTAGTAATATTGAAGAGATCGACGTTTGAGGTTTTACTGTGTATATATATATATAATCGATAGTTATTGATAAAAAAACAATTTGTTATTAAATAAAAATTCAGTATTTTGTATATTTCCTCGTCCATCTATATACATGTTGTAAATTATTGCACTATATCTGCAGTGTGACAACCAATCATGGTCAATAATTTCTTCAATCTTGTAGAATTATCGAGTTAAACTTTTCTAATTATGTCCGATCACCCTTTTTCTAAACCTCTCTCCCTCCCCATCTCCCTCCCTCTCCCCATTTTTTTTCTCCAATTCTCCTCATCTCCCTGTATCTTTCGCCTCCCTTTCTCCCCTCCCATTCTCCATCTCCACCTACTATTCTACCTCTTTCATTCTCACTCTTTCGTTGTGTCTCTTGCCTTACATTTGTATCTCACAAGATCTTGTGAATACTTTACTTCAAAACCATACATTAAGTAAACAGATAAATCTTATAAATGCATTAAAATTCACCCCAACGAATAAATTTGCACATCAATAATTGTGAATCGTTATTTGCATTTTACTTACTAGTATACCATCGATAAAGCTATCTTTATTGATTTATTTCAAGTAAATTGAGAAATGAAGATTTTACAACGATCTGACAGGTATTGATGAAGTGTCATGGACTAATCACGAAGAGTTTGAATGTAATGAATGTTGTGCCGTGGTGAGAGTCCATAAGCCTATGCCCCATTATCGTATTGCTGCTAAAACATTTTGAACAAGCATTTCAAATACTACAGTGACGCCCTTCTGATCAAACCCCTTCGTTACCCAGACCTCCCACATCATAATCTGTCAAAACCTTTCTAATCCAAACTTTTTTTAATCCAAGCCTTCTAATTAGAGCGCTTAATTCTGAACCTTTTTTGTCCGAAAACATATTGCAATCCGAATACAGCAGCTGGATGTGGTTTTTGCTTACGGATAGAGTTGTGTTGTTAGAATAACTGGTGGTACAGAGTCTGCCATCTGAGGACACCTTTCTCAGCTGAAGCCCTCTAGAATCCGAGCCTTTTTTGGTCCGAATACGTTTGTAGTAGAGTCGTTGACCCTTGAAGTAGAAATGTACCAGTCATGTTTAAGCTGATCGAATTAATATGTTGATTGTACTTCTTCATTTGTCGGTAAAAAGGGATATATTTTACAAGATGAATTAAACATGCATTATTGACATAAGCGTTTTAAATTGAGTACAAACACACATGTAATTCTACAGTTGTAATAATTATATCGTGGTGGATTATTTTCAAATTGTATACCAATTGCCCATATGTAATTTCAAACTGAAATACAAAAGATGAAAAGATGGCGCGGCACAAATCAAATCTGCTTTGTTATTTATACATCACAGACGTTTTGTGACATGTTTATCTAGTGCTGAAGTGTGTTTTCATATATTCAAAAAATTCTCATTGATGATTCAAATGACACCACGGAAATAATTTAGGTCATTCAAAATTTGATTTCATGCAAAAGGGAATCTCAATCAACCCTTGGCTGTGGTCCAGTGGTAGGTGCGCTGGACTTGTAACCCGGAGATCCGGGTTCGAATCCCGATGACGGCAGGCCATACCCTTCAATGAAAATTTGACAAAAATGTACATTTTCCTCAATATGTGGAGAAGTTGCCTGCTCCTTGTGAAAGGATAAGTTAGTACTGGTTAATACACAGTCCAGGAAAACTGGTTTGGTGAACCGTTCGCCGTATATAACTGAAAAAAAATGCGTTAAGCCCCAGTGACAATAAGTCATATAAAACAAAACAATCAACTCTTGGTTATTGTTGTTGATATTAAATTTTTCAAATGCTAAATCCGTAAAGATATTCAGTACGGAATCGTTCGTTGTTATAGTCTGTTGTTCTTCTCTTTACAATGAGACGAAATACAGACTAGTGGATTGAATGTAAACAATTTAACAAGAAACCTGCTTGTTTGATTTATTTTGCTCTTTCATTTAGATTAGTGTAACAAGTGCGTGTAAATGTAACAAAAACCGTATCCATTAATAGTTTGCTGTGCGACGTTTTTGCCCTAATTGCGGATCACATGTCTTTTCGAATATTGTACAGAAACTAACTCAGCGTAAAGTTAATACAACTTTTGTATAATTCTCCTTCCTAGTCTGTACTGTACAATGGTGTCAAATGATAGCAAAATGCATTCGTCAATACGCTTGGTATTTTCTAGCAAACATGTGGGTTGGATTTATTTTGTAATTAATCTAGTGCTTATTTCTGTTTTCGCATATCATTATCATATCATAAGCATGAATCATTTTTTCGCTGTTTTAATTCATTGCAAATGTGTAAAGTGGTCTTATTTCAAGCGGTACTGAAAAGCGTAGTCGTAATTAGATTTGGAGGCGGTTCTTATTGACCTTGAAAAAAATTGCTTACCGTTTTTAGTTGAGGTTTGGTGTTGCCTTAATCACGATGAATTAAAATCGCGGCATTACATTAACCAAGTGATTCTAATTATGATCAAACGAAATCTAAATTTCTTGTACAGTAAAACCCCTGAAAACTGGACCTTTTCCTGACTAGGTCAAAAGACCGGTTTTCTGAGAACTACTGATTGTAGAAGAGAAGAAATGGACTTGAAAAATAGTCCGATTTTCATAAAATTCAGTTTTTTTTCAGAGAGTTCAGTTTTTTTTTTGCGGTTACAATGTATAAACAAGGTGCTCACGTAGACGTCAAAAGTTGAGGGTCAAAAATGACCCTTGACGGGTGATAATTTGGAGCCTACAAAATTCCCTACAAATGAAATAGTAATTTGACCTTTTGGTACAAATTCTCATGTGTTAGAAACTTTATTTTACGTATTTATAGAGTCAAAATGTCATTTTAGAGTCAAGTAAATTCCCTAATGATAAAATAATATGATTACAATCGATATTATTTACGTGTTAAATTAAGAATATTGGCCGACTACAGCAGTATTATCACCCATCCGATCCAAGTCGGCACCAAGCCAGCCCGATATGTTCAGTCAGTAAGGTGCACGGCTCTTGAAGTGGTCGCGGGTTCGTGCCCCGCGAGAAACGCTATTGCATGCCAAGAAGTGAAAAACAAAAAAAAACATATACTTCCACTGTCTGATTTATAATCGGGAAACTTTTCATTGATTTTGGAATATAACGAAATAGAAAGGCTCCAGACGGTAATCCAGGAGAACTGCTTTTGTCCACTAACCGCCGAACATTGGAGTTTAACGTACAGCACCAACAGCTAGGATCATTTTGGCGACTTTCTAGCTATGACAGTGGAGGAAGACCCCAGGTTTACACCTTGGTAGAACCACCGACTTCCATAAGCCTGCTAGGCAGCTTCGTCACATGTTAAATTTAGTCCCGATGGGATTCAAACTCACAGCGGTGAGGGGCTAGTGATTGCAAGTCAAATATCATAATCACTCAACCAAGGAGGCCAATGAGAGCCGAACAAAAACTAAAACTAGTTATCAATTTTGTTAAACATACTAATAAACCCATCTAGATTTGTCATAGCTCCTTAAAAGTCGTTTAAAATTGATCTTCTTCAACGCCAATTTGCATTTCTCTTTAAACACGCGAATGATTTCGACTATGCGGAATATTTTCAATGCTCAATAAAACGAAGAAATTATGCGAAATAGTGAAATAATTGATTTCAAAGAGTTGCAATCAATGAAATAGCGATGCACATATGTATTCACATTTTATTCTTTGTTATAATTATCAGATATTACACATACGTATGAAATTAGTTACCATATTTTTTTATTACTCATAGGAGAATAATGATACACGCAGTTTCAATTAATCTATTTTTTCGCATTACGTTACAGCATACAAATTGTTTTGCCTAGTTTCATAGAGCATAAATTCCCCAACTTATCATTTCTTTCAAATGCAAAACTATGGCAGTCATAGAATAGTAATAAAAATATTGAAAACATTATTATTCTGTGCTTGCTCTAAAAAACCTTTGAACATGTTGGCTTCGTTATTTTTACGATGAATGATTTCAGCTCGACTATTCTGTATCTTTGATATAACACATATAGACTCATATCACACATATGATAAACATTACAATTAGGTATTTCATGTCATTATGTACTCATGTGCACTCAACTTCATGAAGTTTTTTCTTAATGTCTAATTAGGTAACAACATTAAGACTCACGCCCACGACCCCTCCGTTGAAGTAAAAAGTAAGCGCAACTGTACTGTGAAAATCCAGTTACTATAGATAGATTTCCGACTTAAGAATATTTCGCTGTTTCAACTAAGCTTTGCCGGGTATAAAGAAATTAACGATCAAACATGAAAAAAATATCATTCTCTTAAAAACACTGAATCTTAAGTCTACTTGTTTTTTTTGGCTGGTAATCGTATTTATTTTCAAGAAATCGTTCACATTTTATTGTGCACAGTAGACTTCCTATACGAACACCGGACCATTTGACATCTATACATTTGTTCATGTCTGTCACGTAAAATATTCTTGGGAAGTCCTAGTTTACATTTTTGGAACTTACGAAGTAAATTGACATAAACATATAATTATATATGATACATTGAACAAGATCGCAATATGTCAATTTCTATGAGTATATATCTACACAAGTTATATGGCGTACCATTTGGCCAATCTGTAAGAGAGGGCGCGGGGTTTGTAGAAAGGCCTTAACGGGGCTCCGTAATTTTATTACGAGCGTAGACGAGCTCGCAGGAACATCTTGTAATTATAAGTTACGGCAACACATTGATTCAATAACACAGATGTTATTAATAAAATTGCATTCGAATTATTATTGGCACCTTTTGTTCCCGAGAAAATGCTTGTTCTAGAACGGGACTGGTTGTGATTAACGATTTTTTCATGGCGAAAAAGTTTGTGAAATTGCTTTCTTCCCGCAATAAAAAAATTAACAACAAAAGACTCGGAAACGAAAATGCTTTTTATCAATCTTGAATCCTTGTAGCGCACATAGCTTCAAGTGGTTTCAGACGACGTCTGATTGCTGAATTATTGGTTACTGTGATGATATACAACCTGCCAAGGGCGAGGAATGATTAAGAAATTGCCTTCCGCTCCTAGTGATATATCATACGGAAAATCATTTCTGTAAAAAACAAACCAGCGGAAAATTACTGACTGGTGATATGGCGTGTTGACGTGGCGGACGTAATAATTGGAACTATAGGACACGATGTATTTCAGTCAGTCTGTGACTGCATCAATAGTCCTGACGTCAATTTGACGTTCGTTTGCCCATATATTTCAACATTATTGCCTTTAGATGTTTGCCGTAGAATTTTTCATTCAAAGTCATTCTCATTAAATTGCTTATCCCTGTCGTAGAGGACATTTTTTTAGGAGACAAAAAATCACAATTATGCTGTAATACCTTCATTCTTAATAATTCATATGACAATATTGTGTCTCAAGTTTCTTATACTGTAAAACCACAATATTAAGATCACCTTTGGGGACCAAAAATGGCCTTAGTATCGAGGTGATCTTATTATCAAGTTGAAATAAGAGGAAATATAAAAAAAGGGTCCGAAGGTATGTGGTCGTAGTAATGAGGTGATCGTGTGGTTGAGGTGGTACATTAGTGAGGTTTCACTGTATTTAATCGTTTGTCTATTTGATATGACATTTAATTTAAAAGGACACCCTACTGTGTTGGTAATTATACTCACGTTCATTGGTCCCGAAACACAAATCACAACATGATTGACATGTTCACATTTCTATTAGTATTTCATCTTGTTACCGCTACAGGCTTAATCAACGGTAATGTACGATGCATACTTGATTGTCAGCAATTTTCGCGACGACCATCGCTTTGTGATAATTTGTCTGCCATTTCTGTATTGCGAATAAAAATAGCAAACAGTGTCAGAATGGTAAGTATTAGGTTTTATCGCCAGTAGATTTTCTACATTAGCGATAATGGCTGCCTCAGTCGATTCCAATCATCACAATTCCTATTAACTCAACTATTTTCTCTCCAATTTCAAGAATGGCTCGTTTCAATCATGCCCACCCACAGGGGGTTGTAATTTTCTATCAATAGCCGGTAGGATTGGCTTACTATCTGAGATTTCGACAGACACACGTCATAAACTTCGTACTGAGATAATAACAAACTAATTATCAGATGCTGAGAACAAGGCGTCAACTAGGTTGACAATGAATGCGAAATAGTCAGCTACGGGACTTCAAATTATTTTGAAGCGGGTAATTATTCTGCGTAATTGTTCATGCATATAATTGATAAACAAACAAACACTCAACAAGAATGCCACAACGTGTGGTGTTTACTTATTTGTCGCCAAATAATCGACCTTATTCCTGAATTTCTTCGATTTTATTTACAAAGCTACGGGCAAAGTGACACTTGTACGTAACATTCAAAAGGAAACGCTCAGGTCAACAGAAATATTGACCAAGTAATTCATTAAACTCTGTTACGGACAATATCCTAATAGAACAATACATCAGACTGTGTTCAATATTTCCATTTTAACAAGAGGGTATCCTGGGGTTTAACAACATTGAAATTCCTGTAACTTCGAGAAAGGGCTCAGCGGCAAGGAAGACCCTTTTGAAAGTACTACATTAATTTTATATCTTATTACACGGTGTACATTTAGTGACATCATGCGTTATTTTATCGCACTAAAGAATGCAAGAAAAATTCCCGACTGTGATGGTTTTATTTATACATTTATTACATGATTGTAATAAATATAGTGCAACCTCTCTAAAGCAACACCCTTTGGGAGACGCAAAATTATGTCGTTGTTGAGAGGTTGCCGCTCTAGAGAGGTCAAATAAATAGTCAAAATGTACAGTGGGGAAAAAGCGTACTGTTGTTCAAAGGAGGTTGTCGCTCAAGAGAGGTCCGCTCTGGAGAGGTTGCACTGTAACTTATTCATTGCATTAGTGATGCATTGTGCCGTTTATTCGTTTGACTTTAACAGGACACGAGTTAGCTTTGTTCCTTGAACATTATATCGCTAATTGCTCATGCGAAGAACAATAACAAGAAAGGTAAGAGTGACGTGGTGATAGATTGTTACAACAATTTATAAAGAACTTTGCCGTAACACAAGACACAACCCAAAACTCGAAGGTCTTATATTAGATATTATAAAATATATAAAGTATATTGCACTTGTAGCTTATGTCTAATTCAATTTACGTGTAAATTTATAATTGGTAATGGTGAATGTATAATACGTGTAGGCCTATGTTAATAACAATGAAGTTTTATGCTTTAGTCGATAATGTTCTGTTCTGTTCTGTTCTGCTCCGTTCAGATTTGAAGCGGTCATTCGGACAGAAATTTCAAAGTTAATTATTTCTGGCATTATAGAAGGAAAAGGTGAATGGTTTGTCATCAGCTTAACAAATGCAAACGGTACTTTTTGCTTTTTTGTGGTATATTGTGATAAGTTCGTCATTAATTATTGCTTAAATAAGAAAATTATTTACAAAGATAAGTATAACAAAAGTTCACGAATGTCTGAACTACGTCTAGGACAATGACACTTTGACAACATTGTAATTAGTCGCGAGAGAAATAAATTCAAGGGAAAAACTGAACTTTCTAACAACAACAGCATGACGGGTAAAACTTAGTCTTGACTTTATCCATTACAAATAAATTACTTGTCCTTCATGTCTCCGGAAGACTTTAACGCATAGACGTGATATTAAAATGAGACGTAAGTTGATTGGTACCCGGGGGATATTAGAGTCTAATTAAGATCCAAGGCCATCCTTTAAAAATGTTTGTTTGCGGTTACACGACCTACACTTTTAACAGTAATTAGGAAAGTGGGCATTTTTTGTTAACGTCATAAGTTTGTACCGAAAACGACAAGCTGGAATAAAAAGTAAAAATATTTTTCTTCGAAATCGCTGAAAATTGTTCGGTTCGTGCTTCACATAGTGACAACTTTACATAGTGACAACCTCAATATTACAGTAAACCCTTGATAATGGGACCACCTTGGGGACCCGAAAAATCGGTCGTAATAATGAGGTGGTCTCAGTATCAGATTTAATTATAGGAGAGCTATTGAAAGACGGTCCGAAAATAAAGGGTTGTCATAACAAGGCGGTCATAATATTGAGGTGGTCGCTATATCAGGTTTTACTGTACTTTTCTTTTACTTACAGCTCTGTCATTACCCATGCCAGTGCCCAGTGCGTACGTTGAATTGCAACAGCGGAGTTTCCGTCCGCAAAGATGGCTGTGACTGCTGTTATATGTGCGCGAGACAACATGGCGATCTGTGCAATGTGAAAGATGTTTGTGATCACGGTATGTTTTGTGACATGACACCGGAAGTAGGCCGCTTGCCAGGCTCAGGGATATGCAAAGGTATTTGATTTGGTTATTCATTGTTATGTCAATTTTTTGTCATTGCGGTCTCCTGAGGATAGAGGAATTTTAAAATAAGTCTGAATTCCAGTGCTGAAATCAAGTGAAAATGAATGAATCAGGAATGAAATTACCGCTCTGTAGAACGTGGTGATCATCGTTCACATGTTCTATAAATACAACTAAACACAAACAGCTATATACGGCAATTGAATTTGAACATAGTCTTGTTGACATTTTAAATTTGACTTAAAGATATTAAGGCGTATCTTTGGAGACGTTCTAAAATCAGGAATCCAATTAGATAGTTTAGTGAGTGTTCTAAAAACTAACCAATCACATGACTGCATTCGGAGAATCGTTCAATCATTGACCTTCGTGCTGTAATCGTTGCCCCTAAAATTAATGCGTACAGCAAGGAACAATATGTTCTAAATGTTATAAAAATATTGGCTTTTATTCAAATATAATTATTGGTTATGAAAAGGTAATAAAACTATGAAAGGATGGAAATGTTAAAATTTCTGCTATCATTTACCTACCACACTTAACCACAGACGGATACAAAATTATGGATCTGTTGTGGTCAATCAATAAGTACATTATGAGTCAAAACTTTAAAAACCGGACCCTTTCCGGACTGGACCAAAAATTCGGTTTTCTGAGAATTTTGGTTTTCAAAGAACTGTTGATTATAGAAGAGAATAAAAAAGGGACTTCAAAAACCGTCCGATTTTCAGAGAATTCCAGTTTTCAGGGAGTCCGGTTTTCAGGTGTTATACTGTATATTAAATTCATCCCGCTGAATGGATCCAGTTTAAACCAGACTGAAATAATTGTATTTATATAAGATCAGACGATAACAATACGTCCATAGTTGGAATAATTGACATTGTTTGATGTGTATATAAAGTCCTAATTATCAAGCTGATTGGGTCCGTCTTAAATTTGTCATGTTGAGTCCAGTTAATAAAATACCAAGTTCCACCTGGTGTAATTAAAACACAGATCAAAGACGCTACTTCAAAGCTGTAGAGACAAATTATTGGACCTATCCCTTTGAGCTGCGTGCACAATTATCTTATTTTAGAATTGATATCATATTGTAATGACTTAGTTTTCTATATACAAACAACGTCAGAACGACTCTTGATTAAGGTTTTAAACTCGATTCAGTTTCCATTTGAAAACTCACTCCTTTATGAAAGTTCAATAGTTCTTGTATTTTTATCATCATCATTAATGAAGTCGTATATATTAGGGCTTAAAGTTTGTGACTGTTTTGATCATCCGCTAATCAAACAAATGTTTACAATGCAAACATAATCCTCGTTAATTGAAATACAATCCTAAGTATTCATGAATGGTTGTTGGTGTGTTTTCCTGTACCATCTTACAGAATCGTGATCAGCTTAAGCCACTGAAAGCAATCTTGAGCTATTTCAAAAACAATTTTGAAATTTCAAGAGCTTGTGAAGTAGAAATGTAATGGCTTTTCTTTTTTTGAGAAAAAATAGTATGATTTATGTAGGACATAGACATTATCATCAGAATTATTGATGAAAAACAGACATGTAGATTATAATATAAATAAAAGACAAAGAAAAAACAACTTCAAACTAGGAATGTAATGATTTGAATGTAGACTTTTATTTTTTATGATATATTCGAACTTGTTTAAGGGGAAAATCTCGGAAATTTACGAATTTCGCATTTGTTCGAGGTAATTAATGTTAGGCGGACGACCCAAAAAAACACTTTGACAGAAAAGACTTCTTATTTCGGTTTAAAATATGATATCAGATAACTCCCTTTAAAGGCAATAATAGGAGCTTCAAACTGTTGCTTGAAACAAAACTGTGGGACCTCCGTGGTCGAGTGATTATGACTTGCAATCACTAGCCCCTCGACGCTGTGAGTTAGAGTCCCACCCGAGACCAAATATGACGTGTGAGGAAGCTGCCCAACTGGCTTACGGAAGGTCGGGGGTTCTACCCGAGTGTAAGGCTGGGTCTTCCTCCATTGTTAAAGCTTTAAGTGTAAACTGTTGGTGGTTTTATAATTTTGGCATATTTTTGCGATGATGACAAACGACTTCGTAGTCTTCGTGATAATTTGGAGATTTTTTGCATGTGGCGTATCCTGTGAATCTGCATTTTGTTTCTATTGATAATCAATGGTTTTAACATTTCATTCACTCGAACATAGGAGTGTAGTTAGATAGACATTAAGGAAGATTAATGTGGACAAAAAAGTGAGCGTGATTTATCGGCAAGTTGATAAAATGTTTTAAAACGGTCGCTTAGGCCATCCGTAAAAATATGTTGGTTTGTAGTCACATGATTGATTCATTAGAAACGCCTAAATTCTCCCTTAAACAGTTTTAGCGACTTTGATAAAAAAATATTTTTGTTCTTTATTCTTCGCCTAAGAATAAAATATTATCAGAAATGCTTACTTATCCACTTTTAAAATTTTGGGTCGAGAAACCTCATACCAACATTTTTTCAATGGTGATCTCTGCCAGGTTTTACTTAATGGCAGCTTATAGGCTCACGGTAATAAATCATTAGAATTATTTAATGGGAATTTGTCTATGCTTGTAAAATTACTCAGATGCGAAGTTGAAATTCTCTGCTAAATTACCAAACTCTTGGACGGATCCAATTAATTTCAATTGCATCTCAATGGCTTGGTAACTTAAATTGTCTGCGGTCGAAGGATGCAACCGCAGAAACAGCAGGGCTTCAGAAATGAATTTTAAACCCCTTTTTGTCATTAAGCCTTTACTGAACGATTGGTAAGTGAACTTAAACACCTTAGCTAAGAGACTCATAAAGAATTACAAATCGATGGAGTGTTTACATTATTTGTAAAATCAAAATTAGATTCCAATTAGAGTAATTGCTCCGACGTCCGGACTGAGACATTCCGTTCAGTTTTTGTTAAGATAAGGAGAAGAACTTTCTGAGAAAGTCTGGTATTCTCCGCAAAGAGTATAGATTCTTTTCTCATAATGTTTTGTCTGTTCGTACCACTATTCACGTGTTAGTCATTTTTTGTAATTTTGTAAAATTGTCTAGTAACAAATGCAATGTTGATATTTTCAGATCTGGATCAATTGATAATTATTCGCTCATAAACTTTATTAGGAAAATTGAAATATTTATAAATATGCATTATGATTTCCTCGTAAACTTGATAGGTGGGTGAAACTATTTATTAATGCGCACATTCTAGAGAACGTCGTGCGAAATACATATAGGAGATTTTATATCATATAAATAAAATACAAGACACAAGCACTTATACTATTATACAAATCTCACATCGATAATATGACTATATAAATATTTTGCCCTCACTCCCCCCCCCACCGCCGCTGTGAGTTCGAAACCCATACGGGACCAGACAAATGCGCTTTGTGAGGATGCTGTGAGGCAACTTACGGAAGGTCGGTGGTTCTACTTTAGTATACGCCTGGTGTCTTCCTTCGCCGTTAAAGCTGGAAAAATTGTCAAATGACCCCTGGCTGTTGGTACGACCTTTAAGAAAATTATTTTATTATAAATGTTCCTCTATTCCAACTGTTATCAGACCGAATTCTTGTTAATAAAATTTAGCGATTGTTTTCTGTAGTAACAGGAATGTTAAAATACGTACATATAAAAAATACACCGAAACACGATCGGGAATTGTCTTTTTTATGATATTTGTTCTCCTATTTATCAAATAAAACTATTGACAACTGACAAAATACAGAACCAGACCGTACTTATCAATCTCCATCTTATTCAATAAATGACTTTCTGTCCAATGTCTGTCTACTCCCAAGATTCGCTTAGAATACTTTGTGCGTCTTCACTTGCCGTTTACTGACGGATCGGTTTTTCTCCACACAAATTACAGAATGGTCGAAGTGTCTACGTGAACAATCATTCCGTTTGACAGGCTTTTATTCTTACCATTGTCTGAGTACAATGTCTACAATGTGCGTTCTTTTCATGTCATCAGTAATTTCAACAATGTCTGGTGAAGCTACGCTTGCGTCATTTATAAACTGATAGCGGGCATAAAAATAGTACAAGTTTACAGAGGTAACAGTATTGGTCAGTGATAATCTTAGCGTCACATGACCCTGGCTGTTGGTGCGACATTAAACCCCAATGTATCTATGTGTCAGTATCAGATCTAATTCTGTCAATATATTAATTTCCATAATTTATGATCAAACCATGTACTGTGTATTTTATTTGTTGTTTGTCATGAAGCAAATAATGAGTAAGTTGTGTGTAATTTTGTATTGTCTTCAGTGTATTCAGTGAAACGATTCAAAAAATTTCGATTTGATTCGATTTCGATTTTTCATCCCACGATTCAATTTTTCGATTCGATTTTCGATTTTAAAAGGAATTAAATAGGACAAGAATAAAATAGCTATCCCACTAGTTTACGATGGAATGTATTTTCTTAAATACTGTAAACAATGGAACAAACGAAACATAAAACTTGTGAATAGGAAAAACTGAAACAGTAAAGAGCCTGACGACACGAGAAGAATGCTGATCTCGTTAGATTTCAGTCATTTTGACTCGCATACTACGGAAAATGAAAGTAGGTATTACCAAAAAAAAAAATCGAATCGAAATTGCCGTCATTGAATCGAATCGAATCGAGCATGAAAAATCGCGGTTCGCAATGGACCGCGATTAATCGTTTCACCTCTAGTTATCATACATTAGTTTGTCCTTGGGAAATGATTTTAAAGATTTCTTTCGATACATTTCATCCAGTCAATGATAATACTATTCAAAAGTGGGAAACTCCACTTATAAACGAACTATAGCATTTAGCAGAAAGACAAAAGTGCATGCTTTTATGCATGCAAAAGTATGCCTACTTGTAAATTAAAACGCAAACATATATAAAACAAACAATACACTTTAAGAAAATATTTTACTCGTGGTCCTCATAATACAATGCAATGGAATTCATGTTGCATTCTAGACCTTTTACTAGCTATAATACAAGTGTACTTAATTTATAATTCAAACAAAATAAGAGGCCAATATTTCAATATAAGGGACTATTTCGTTACGAGCAGGCAGATGAATAAGCCTCCGCTATTCAAGATTTGAATACATTTATTAACAGTTTGCATGACTACTCTTATATTGAATCTGCGTAGTCATCCAACAATCATTTAGTGAATATTTCAGTTGATAGGTATTTTACCAAGTCCATCTTAAGGTCAAGTGTTTGGTATTACTAAAAAGTATATATGTTCCGAATACTTACTAATACTTTAATTACATTGCACCCCTTTTAAAGAAGACATTTGGGTGAAAAAATGATTCAAGTAGACATTGTAGCACAGCCTGAGATAACTTGGTTTACACTTGACACAAATATGCAGCAGCATTTTCTGTTGCGTAGTTTGACTTTTCTTCACGACAGAAAACACTCAACCAGTTTTTCCATGAATCGTAATTCACAATTTTTTTACTAACCTTTACAATGAAGACATTATAATAGTTTTTTCTAGTGAAAGCTCTCCTCTCCACGTCCTGAAGACGTTTTTACGACGGCTTTCAAGTACAAGCAGTCAAGTAGGATGTCTCTCCGTCAGCTCTTGTTAAGTGTTAAGTGTTAATTTTGTCTTTTATTCATACATTGAACCACTTTTCTTTTCTATTCCCATTTTCCACCTAATTTTGTATCTACACAATCCATATGGTAAGGGGCGGATTTCTGCGGTAAGGTTTCAGACAGAGAAATGCATTCTTCTTTGAAACCACCCTTCCTGTTTCTTGTATGATATGAATATTATCTTATTGATAAGATGAAGAGAGTTCTACATCTTTATCATTATGAAAATTACAGATTTAAAGAGCAAACATAGAAAAGGAACGAGTAAGCAATGTTCAAACCCATAACATTTATAAATACGACAGTCATAATTGCAACATTAATAAACACGACAGTCATAATTGCAACATTCATAAACAAGACATTCGTTATTGCAACATTCATAAACAAGACATTCATAATTGCAACATTCATAAACACGACGTTCATAATTGCAACATTCATAAACACGACGTTCATAATTGCAACATTCATAAACACGACGTTCATAATTGCAACATTCATAAACACGACATTCATAATAGCAACATTCATAAACACAACGTTCATAATTGCAACATTCATAAACACGACGTTCATAATTGCAACATTCATAAACACGACATTCATAATAGCAACATTCATAAACACAACGTTCATAATTGCAACATTCATAAACGCAATATCTATAAACGCGATATTCATAAATACGAGATTCATGGATGCGTATCTTATACGAATGACATTCATAAACGCGACATTAGTAAGCATGCCATTCATAAGTACCGCATTCATAAATTCACCATTCATAAACAGGACATTCATAAGCATGACATTCATAAAAACGGCATTCATAAGCATGACATTCATAAAAACGGCATTCATAAGTATGCCATTCATAAATACGGCAGTCATAAGCATGACATTCATAAAAACGGCATTCATAAGCATGCCATTCATAAATGCGGCAGTCATAAGCATGACATTCATAAAAACGGCATTCATAAGCATGCCATTCATAAATACAGCATGCATAGACGTAACATTCATAAAGATCGTACAAATAAACCAACAGAACACTCATAAGTTATCATGGTACCTTGTGTAACCACCGTCTATTCCCAGATAAATTATATTCTGGCATAGTCCTATTTATATTGTCTAGAATACTTGTGGAACGACACTTTTCTCCATGGTTACCATGTTAACTTGCTGTAACAGTTACCCAGTTTTTTCGCTTTCTTCATTAAGGTTTCTTTCTCCGAGTCAGTGCAAATGTAGCCGGAAGGAGCTCTGGTAAAATTACCCAATAATTGGAAATCTTTTTTTCTGAATTTTGAGAATTAATGGCTTATAATGGAGTCACATGGTAGTAGTTTACGGTCCCGTACATTCTATGAGAGAAACATATCAGATTGTGTGGCAGTGATTATGATGAATTGGAAAGTTTGAATTGATTTATAAATAGCCGATTCTTGTTATTTTATTGCCGGGAGGAAAACACAAGCAAAACATTGTTCAGTTAATCTGAAAACCAGAGAAGTGTGCAGCCATGGTTTGTTTTTTATTATTATATCTTAGAATTGAATTCAATCGAAAAACAAGAGTTCTCCTGAAATGCATTTTACCGACATTACTTCCAATTGGAAACACTTTAATCAAGAAGTCGTGCATTTACTGTTGGCATTTTTTACTCAGTTTTTTTAGGTTCTGAGTATGCGAGTGTGATAGCTAAAATGTCTGGTAAAATCTTAATGAACGAATTATCCTGAACAACTAAATCACAAATATACAAGTAATTGAAAAGTACAATAACCTAACTTATATAAACATTAATCTGTTGTACATAAGACAGCACTTGATTTATTCCAGAATATGAGTTGCTTCATTGTTTTAAACTTGAATAAAAACATACAATACTGTTATTCATATTCATAATCAACAAAATGTATGACTATAGTCAAATCTATGAACAAAGGCCACCCTCGGAAAAGTTTGTTCTCAATAATCAATGACGTTTTTTTCACAGAATGGCCTTTATTCACAGGGTGGCCTTTATTCGGAAGTGGTTGCAAACACAGGTTTGACTCATATAAAAAATGATCATAGAGCAATACTTGCAGATCGAAAAATAAAGGGGTTGTATGCGAGAATGGAATACGCTATAAAAACAGTACACATTATATCATATAATATTATTCGATTGGCGTACATTGTAAGGCCGATAAATTCAAAATGCGGTGTAACAGTTTCATATATTTTTCTTCAATAGTTCGATCATTAAACTTTCCCCTCATAAATCCGCAATTTCCCGCATCTGAAGCAGACGATTTTTGAAAACAAAAGAAGCCATTGCTTGCAACAATGTTTCCCACTCTTTGTAATTTTTAAGTTATCGTAGTGCTGGCTCGAGTTATTTCGTGGTTTATTCGTCTCTAACACGACGCGAACTGAATAAAAGACGTGCGTGCCAATTTACGAAGTAAGAAACAGTACGCCTGAAAATTTTAACATTATCAAAATACCACCTATGCATGCTACAGTTTAAAAGCTCGAAAGTGGCTTTCAAATATGTATGATACATTTTGTTACATTTAAGTTTTGTCCAATTATAATTTAATGTCCCTTGCAGTGTTATTTTGTTATTGAAATATCGACATTGAATTGGTTCACATGCATTTGGATTTTAGAAAACGTTATAAACTAAAATGAAACAGAAATAAAATAAAGATTTCATGCGGTTTAAATCAGTACCTTTTTTACGCCAATATGTTAATAGCTGTACCCTTGGGGCTTTGACAAAGTGTAAATATATTCGCAATTTCGTGTCGTACAAAACACTTCGGCAACAACATCGAATAGTTTATCAAAACTTTGTATTTAACAAACCTCCAAGTTAAATTGATTGATCTGACTAATTATGGGCTATGCTTTGCTTTTGTAAAGAACTTTACAAAACAAGCAGTTTGTTGAAGACATAAAGACTTTACAAAACAAACAGTTTGTTGAAGACGTAAAGACTTTACAAAACAAGCAGTTTGTTGAAGACATAAAGACTTAACAAAACAAGCAGTTTGTTGAAGACGTAAAGACTTTACAAAACAAACAGTTTGTTGAAGACGTAAAGACTTTACAAAACAAGCAGTTTGTTGAAGACATAAAGACTTAACAAAACAAACAGTTTGTTGAAGACGTAAAGACGTTACAAAGTAAGCAGTTTGTTGAAGACGTAAAGACTTTACAAAGTAAGCAGTTTGTTGAAGACATAAAGACTTTACAAAACAAACAGTTTGTTGAAGACGTAAAGACGTTACAAAGTAAGCAGTTTGTTGAAGACATAAAGACTTTACAAAACAAACAGTTTGTTGAAGACATAAAGACTTTACAAAACAAACAGTTTGTTGAAGACATAAAGACTTTACAAAACAAACAGTTTGTTGAAGACGTAAAGACTTTACAAAAAAAACAGTTTGTTGAAGACGTAAAGACTTTACAAAACAAACAGTTTGTTGAAGACATAAAGACTTAACAAAACAAGCAGTTTGTTGAAGACGTAAAGACTTTACAAAACAAACAGTTTGTTGAAGACATAAAGACTTTACAAAACAAACAGTTTGTTGAAGACGTAAAGACTTTACAAAACAAACAGTTTGTTGAAGACGTAAAGACTTTACAAAACAAACAGTTTGTTGAAGACATAAAGACTTAACAAAACAAGCAGTTTGTTGAAGACGTAAAGACTTTACAAAACAAACAGTTTGTTGAAGACGTAAAGACTTTACAAAACAAACAGTTTGTTGAAGACATAAAGACTTTACAAAACAAACAGTTTGTTGAAGACATAAAGACTTTAAAAAACAAGCAGTTTGTTGAAGACATAAAGACTTTAAAAAACAAGCAGTTTGTTGAAGACATAAAGACTTTACAAAACAAACAGTTTGTTGGAGACGTAAAGACTTTAAAAAACAAGCAGTTTGTTGGAGACGTAAAGACTTTACAAAACAATATTAAAGAACTACATGAAATATAAAAAAGGTCATGCTCAAAGTCATGTATTTGTATGTTTGGTTTTGAAATTCTGATGTGTGTAGATTCATTCCATATTTCTAAATATGGAAATACTTTTTATCACTTTTTATCTTATTGCATTTAAAACTTTGTTGCATTGAGATATATCCATCGTTCCTCGAAATATTAGTAGGCTTAAATATGGAATAAAATAATTTTATCTTGTTTACACGACAAATCAATTCTTTACGTCAAGAATGTTTCCAATATCAAACAATAATAACTAAACGATATAAAAGTACATTGTATATTAACGTTAAATTTTTAATTAAGTATTATACTCATTCCTTTTCATTTTAAG
This sequence comes from Lutraria rhynchaena, assembly GCA_008271625.1. NCBI lineage: Eukaryota > Metazoa > Mollusca > Bivalvia > Venerida > Mactridae > Lutraria > Lutraria rhynchaena. Next base: position 7,391,834 of record VIBL01000001.1, on the reverse strand, counting down.
TAGTTCTAAATTTGATACAACCTCTTGTTTATTTGTATTAGTCGCTAGTCTGAATTAATAATGGCGCTGGGATCCAGTCATTTACTTGGGTTGGGTGTCAATTCTGTTTCGACATCGTTATTTTCTGTATTAAGTTCCTGATAATTTCCATTACAGCTAATGCGTCCAAACCGTGCGTCGTAAATGGTGTTACATACAAAGATGGTGAGAAATTTCAGCCGGATTGTTCTCGAAAATGTACATGTCAGAATGGAATGCATGGATGTATCAATCTGTGTGAGGACGAAGACCGGATACCGTCATTCTGCAAGTAAGTGCGCACGCGCAATCGCGCGCTTCTCTGCGTGTTCCGGTGAAGTGCAATTTCAGAATTACCATTCATAAGTTAAGAATTATCTCTTTTTTGTAATGAGTTCGGAGTTCCGCTCATTACACTTTGACACAGGTCATTAGTGTTTGTGTCGTTGTTGTATCTAAGATAACATGAACTATAACTATAACAAACTACAGTAAAACAAGGTTATAGTGATTTCGGGACCCGAATAATTCCTTCAACAATTCCTAACAAACAAATCATGAACACATACACTGCAAAAGACTCTCACTGACAACCCAATGAATCTGAGAAAAATACTTTAAAGACACGTCCATAAATGAGCGACACCAATTCATGACCAGCTCTATCTTAAAACGATAAAAACGACTTTAGTTTCACAGACTCATCTCTAGACATCAAACTGTTTGTGTAATGTTATTTTGTTTGTCACATTGTCGACAATATCACATCTCGTATATCAAATAAACAACTACAGTATAACCTGTGTTTGCGGCCACCTCCGAATAAAGACCATTCAGAGAATAAAGGTCATCATTATTTAGAACAAACTATTCGTCGAGTAAAGGCCACCTGTCATTTTTTTGTCTTTTCCAAGGGTGGCCTTAGTTCACAGTTTGAATGAACATGTTCTTCTTTTGTTTGCTTCTTGGGCGCTGACTTTCTTTGAATATTATTTCTAGAAAAGCACGGTTAGAGAAGGTTGAAGGGCGATGTTGTAAACAGTGGTCCTGCGAAGTTGAATCTGAACGTCGCCAGAGTAACAATGGCGGAATCAGCCCAAGACATATTCAAGACGAGTTTAAACCAATGTCACTTAAATCATACGCTGAACCAAGTTTGTATTCTTTATATATATAATATCATTGATAATTCTTTAACTTTCGGTGTTCTATGTTATTTATATTACCGCTGTTATTTTATTTGAGTTTTTTTTACTGTTGTTCAAACTGTTTATCTTAAGCCGGGACCGCCCTCAAAAAGTTTTCGTACACTTCTGTGGACTTTCAGGTACTTTCTGCTCTCTTCCCTCTCTCTCTATCCCCCTCCCTCTTCCATACCTCCATATCCCTCGTTTTCCTTCCTCCCCCTCCCTATCCCCATCCCTCCCAATCGCCCCTCTCTGTCCCCCTCTCTCTCTCTCTTCCCTCTCTATCCCCATCTTTCCCAATCCCCCCCTCTCTCTCTCTCTCTCTCTCTCTCTCTCTCTTCCCTCCCTAGCTCCCTCTCTCCCAATCCCTATAAGTCTGATCTGCTAGTGTTTGATTTCATAAAACTAAAATGTTATTGAAATGTTTTTTTAATCTAAAACTAACAACCACGAAACATAATTATAACTTTATATTGCGTAATTTTACACAGTCTATTTATGTCATTTCGTGTGTAAAATAATATGTATACATTCGCTTGATTCCTAATGAACGCTGATCCGTTCGTATAAATAAATATCAAATGCACGCAGCAGAAGACTACAATTTGAAATTCAAATTAAACGCAGAATTGATAACGATGGCTCGACACTGAACATCAAATAATTCCGCATTTCTTCCCGAAAACTAAATGAAAATATTGAAATACACGCAGTATCTAAGCTGACAGGCTGACAAACATACATTTTTGTTTTAGGTTCTACTGATCAGCATGACACCAGTATATGTGTAAAATATGCCAGTTTGTTCGAATTATCAATACGCGCACGAACGTATTAAGCAAATTGACAATATTCAATAAATACAGAATTTCATCACTTGGGAAAAGTGTCTTAGATATAATTACTACGGTCACGCCAATTATGTCCTTGTGCAACAAAGACCTCACGAAACACCGAACGCCACAGAAACTGCCAAATGTATAGACCGATGGGTTCTAATTGTTCAACATTTCATCAAGTAAAGAACAGACGCCTATTTTGATCGTCTGTATAATTGCCAAATGTGATGTACTTTTTATAATGCTTTTAAAGCGCACCTCTGTTTTGCGTGAGTCACGGTTTGCGTTATTTCATAAGTATGGTCGAGTTTTATGTACATTTTAAGTATCATTATAAAGTTACAGGAACTCATCGCCAGATTGAGCGAGGACACAATAGTTATTTGCAACTTGATCGGTACTACCTGATTGTTAAGTGTAACAATAACGAGAACAAACATTATTCTAATCAATGGTGTGTCATTGTTTATCTTCTTCAAAACCAAGTTATTCAAAACCTTTGCGTTCAGTTAATTCAGTACTTTTAATTAATCAGCGCTTTAACCTAATTATCTTCGTGTCGACGGATGCAACATATTTAGAATCAGCATGTTTTTTGTCCAGTCGGTGACAAGATTGACCTGTTCCAATTACTTGACATATTCAGATTTATTACATATTCCGAATGTATTAAGCCCATTTCTCTGTACATGTACTTAGATAGTTATTACCATTCTGTTGATTGATCCACCATATATTTGTACATTTTACTGACATTACATCCTGACTAGACAACTTATTTATTTACATATTCCAGCTAATTAGCTTGTTAACATGCGTCTACTGTTCATTGGTCGAGCAATGACTTCCGGTGTTCACCATAGTTGAAAGTATCTACAGACATCGAAGATAATTACTAAGTCTCTGTAATTTCCGTTCTTACAAGGAACTGTTCTCATTTTGTATACTCCTGAGAACGAATATGTTGTATCTCTTAATTAACTTGCTGATTACAGAATGTGCCTAATTTGTTACCTTACAGTCTCCGAGGCGTCACGTGAATAGCTGAACTAATTACGTAACTGCAAATCGCCAGCTGAATGCTAAAATGTTACCTTAAAATGTCGGTTGTTAATGTTTGCGTTTTCTTATTTTCAGAAAAGTACAATTCAAACTATTACCAGAACACACAGCCTCACACTGCACAGTGTACTACTAAATATGGCAAATGGAGCGTATGCTCAAAGTCATGTGACGTGGGCGTGTCTAAGAGAATGGTAACAAACAGCACTTGTCACGAATATCAAGAAAAGCGTCTTTGTCTACTTCGTCCTTGCAACACCCGAGTCCCAGCAACGGTATGGCCTTAAATATTTTAGTCATATTTGTATTTCTTCGCGCGGGAAAAATTAGGAACAGCACATTAAAAAATAAACAACAGAATGTGCGGTTTAAATATAATGGTATGTATGCGTCGAATTAATAAGATAATCAGAATATTTTCGCGAAAATCTACCAGAATTTCATGAACAAACAAAGACATTTTCGCGAAAATTCAATAGCTTTTCATGATAAGGTTTCTTCACGAGATAGTAAGCGTACTTATTAAGTGGACGATAAAACATTTTTATGAAAATAAAGTATTTTTTCAGGAAAGCTTGGAAAGCTTCCGCGAAAATTAACTCGCTAAGTGTGTGCAAAAATATGCCAGCATATTCAAGAAATCATGTTGAGTATTTGTTTGAATGTACATACCTTACGTATTACAGGAGGTCGAGAAGTGTACACCAACAGCTCGACTTATCAGTAATAAGCACCGTATTAAATACGAAGATTGCATCAGTATGAAGGAAAGGAATCTGAAATTCTGTACCAACTGTAAGAAGCGACGATGTTGTTACCCCAAAAGAGAAACCACGAGAAAACTGGAGTTTCAGTGCGGTGATGGTCGGAGACAAACATTCAATTTTATGTGGATCAAAAGTTGTACTTGTGACAAACAGTGTTACGTGAGAGGATCAACCAAAAATAGGAGACACAGGAGACAAAGAGGTTAAATATAATGACCTTGACCCTTGACCTTTGTAAATAGTGTAGACGTGTATAATGCTTAAAATGAGCGATCAGTTTGTACCTGAATAAGTATTTATTCAGTTTAGGTGCATTTATGGGCATCGGTGGTCCTTTTAGGATCAGCAGTAGGTTGGTAAATTACTTTAATACAAATGTTAGCTGATCACTGGAGACATTAGGGCCACGTGAATATTGACTGTAATACTTGCTAAAACGTGATTATCACTATGTGAAGCTGGTAATTTGGGAAAACTTGTTTCTGTGTTTTAATGCATACATGTATTATATTGATGACTACTGTTTAGTTTTTAACAGTCTTGCGATTGTCTTTTTGGACACTTGTAAGTAATTATCACTAAGTAGTGTAAGATGCTATCATAGCTTGCAAACATAATCTTACAAGACTAGAATGCAATGAACATTTGGTTATTCTTGAATAATTTAAAGCATTGCTTGGTATAGATCAGTTTGTTGTTCTTCAAAGATCAGTCAAGACAACAGATCATTGTCATTTTTGAAGCATGCAAACAGCAAACCTTAATTCTATAAATATTCGCCTTTCTATGCTTGTATTTCTTTTACATTACAAATTATAGTATCATTTAAAATTCACATTTATCATAGATATAACTTTATTCTGGTTGTGACATTTTGTAATATTTTAATGAATATTAATGTTGTATATCTTAGAATATGAAACATGAATTAGTATCTATGGTAATGGAGACACAGTCATGCTGTATTATATAGACATAGTGTTCAACTTATGTTTGTTGTTGTTGTTGATATATTATGTTTGGTGTTGTGAATGTGTTATTCATAAAAATATACAATGCCATGAAAATTATTACACATATGTACATGTTTATTCACTTATTACACTTACAACTTACTTTGTAAGAAGTGGTGTAGAAATGGGCCGGAAGCCAGAAAAATCAACCAGCTATTTGAGCATTCTTGCTGGCTACTTTTCCGAAAAAACGTTGTCCTCTTGCACCCCTACTAGGGGAACCCCCAGAGCCTCTCTTCTACTTTTAGCAGCTTACCAGCTTCATGAAAACATTTCTACACCCCTGGTAAGGTCATTCCTATCTACTAATAACACCATTGTAAAAAGCCAAATATGTTCTTTTTCTGATACAGGTTAATTCAGAAATAAAATGATCAGTAAATGTTTGCATTTAATATTCAACAACTGATCATTAAGGCCTGGTAATTTGCGTAGACATGATGCCTTCATGGCGAGGTTGTTTCTATTTGAATATGGTCTTGAGGACCATGAAACTTCTATTCAAAGATGGCTTTTGCATCCATACGGTCCCTTTTCGAATGTGATTTTAGAGCCATGAAATCTCTATTCAAAGATAGTCAAAGTTTATCTTAAGGCCCATGAACTTTTCAATTCAAAAGTAGTGTTAAGCATAGGTGTAACTGTATTTCTATCAGTGCTGATAGATATTTTTAGTGCTACAAACACTAATGTTTTGTTCCTTGCAAATCCTGAAAATTTAGTGAGCTACAAAATTTGATTTTAGCACTTATATCTATATCTTTGTCAGAAACTGGTGTAACATTCACCTATCCATTAAAATTTCTCTCTGATTCTTCTTAGTTTCATTAAATCTGTACACACGCACTACACCACATGAAAGTGATTTCAATATTAAACTCAAACAATAACAAGGAAATAACAAGAATTCTGTTGCTTATATTAGATACGATCATGAAGTGCATTTACATTAATATTTCATTATTTCATTCATTCAAACATTCACATTTTTACATCACTTTTATCTATATCACATATTATATAGCTATTTAAATATCTTTAATAAAATAGTATTTAAGAAATTTCTTCATGAAATGCTAACAAATAAAGCACAAACAAAATTTCTGTAGATTTATTACATCATGCAGCTTGGTAGATTTGTAATAATGGTTCAAGTTCAATATTACGAAGTTATAACATTTGTTAATTTGTTTCTTTTCATGAAAATTTTATCTTTGTTATTTCACACATAGACTTTGAGATTTAATCTATGAAATAAATCATACATTTATTTATTTGTTCCTTGTATTTTTTTCACTACGGTTTAACATCGCACCAACAGCATGATCATTTGGAAGCCTCAATGATAGAAGACCCAAGGTGTACACCAAGGTTGAACCATCAACTCTCTGTCAGCTAGCTTGACAGCTTCCACACACGTGAAAGTTGTCTGGTCCATGGTGGGGTTCTAACTCTCAGTGGAGAGGGGCTAGTGAAATTATAAGACATAGATCTTAACAATTTAACCATGGAGGCCCCTAATAGAATACTGTAGTACATGAAACAATGATACATAAAACCCAAATTCAAAGAACTGAATGAAGTAAGAACCAAAATTGACAGAAATCAATGTTTTTTCCCAAGGTTTACAGAGGCTCAGTGCATTATCGTCAAAGCACAACAGTTCTAGTACGTAAAACAAATGTTTATTATTTGCTCAAAATCACAAAGAAAGCAAATCAAAGCTGTAATAACATCAACACTGCGTAGAACAAGTAAATATAGTGAAATTATGAAGAATGAGGCCCAGAAGAGCATACAACATGAAACATGTAACAGGCAAATATACATTCAAACCTGTGAACAAAGACTACCCTTTGGAAAGACGAAATGTGGCTTTACTGAACAGGTGGCCTTTATTTGGAGGTCAGTTTGCTCTTAATAATCAATGATGGTTTTTTCAAAGAATGGCCTTAATTTATGGCATATAAATCTAAATAAATTTTTTGTGAATTAAACAACAGTAAAAACAATTTGGTACTCTTTTCACTTCATTAATATACATCCTTCTCCCTTCTCATAATGACGATGGTATGACTATTAATAGAACTATTTGATTATCAAATTAGTGATGTAAACATGTGATCAATACAGTAATACTTCACCATTGGGACTAAAAAAGTGGACTTAATACTGAATTGTTCTAATTTTCAAGTAGAAATACAGAAAATATATAGAAAACAGGTTAAAAAATAAGTGTTTATAATAATGAGGTGGTCTTCATATTGAAGTGGTTGCTATGTGACGTTCTACAGTACATTCAGGCCTTTAGACTGTTAGAACAACTGCACAAGAAGTATATTAAACAAAAGCATAACATCTAAGAAAAACTGATGCGTAAGGTACAACCACTTTATACCAACAAATAGTCAAAGGTATGCACTATATAGTTCTTAAGTTATAAGCGTTTTGTGGCATTCAGTCATATACAGCATTTAATACAGTTCTTAGAAACAAGAAAACGATACACTATGAATCCCCCTCCATGGCAACCTCAGCTTGTGCTCTAACAAAGAAAGCTCCCTGTGCACAGTAAACCTTTAGTTGCACCATATATGGCTGTCCAAACACTTCCGCTGCGGTTGGAGAATTTGCCAATGACGATACAATAGAAAACTTCAATTCTTTTCCTTCCTTCGTCTTCTCTGATGATCGATCTAAGAGATATTCACGGAAACCAGGCTGATTGTTCATTAACACTTGGCCCCATAACTGGGATGACATTGTTTCAAACACATATAACAGAGCACGACGTAAATCAGGGAATGGCTGTTCCGTCAATGACATTAGGTAATCAAATGTTCGTGTACCAAGATGGTTGAACCATAACTCGGTCAGTTTTAATAGCTCAGATGTTTGATCAGGGACCTGGAATATAAAGGAATCAACTTACCCTGCAATGTATTTTATTTCAAATTCATATTGTACAATCAAACAACTTACATGCCCACATGAACTGATTAAACATTAAATCAATAACCTACAGCACTTGACCTTGCTAAATAAATAGAGTTGAAATATTTTTATCATACTTGATACATTTTGTATGTTTTTCGATACTGGCCGCCTAAATTTACCATCAGTAAGCAATTTAGTGAAGACGAAGACATTTCCATGGGAAGTAGATAACCAAATTTCATTATTTACACAATACAAACGTTCAGAAGGAAACACTCTAGCAAGCTACAGAGATTATAACTAGAACTAATATTCTAAAGAAGTCCTGTCTTCAGAATTAAAAAACCAAATGATAAGTACGATCTTAGATTTATAACAAAAATATGTCCATAACAAAAATATGTCCATATTAATACAAAGCATTCTTCTTATCTCTTACCTTTCAACAATAGTACATAAACTGAATCAAAGTATTTCAACATTAACATTACAGAGTACACTGTAGCTCTCCAGACAACCAGAAAATGAACTAACCAATCTATACCAATGTGTTAGTTAAGCAAAAACATTCTCACACTAACATATGGAACTCTCATTGAGATTCAAATGCATAAAAATAGGAGGCAGCACTAAATGTCTTATAAGACATATTTTAAACAGATTTATTTTGAAAGAAACTGATGCACATACCTTAAGTCTCAGAAGATTAGAGAGTGCTTGCAGGATCACTATTTTAGCTTCTTCTTGTGACTCACGCAGAGCCTTACCAATATATCTTACACCATCTGTCATAGTGTTACCTGTAATACATAAAAAATATCACAGATATGTTAACTTTATTTATTTCATCAGGAATTCAACATAGCACCAACAGCTAGGGTCATTAGGTGACTTTTGCAGTTTTAACAGAGGAGGAAGACCCCAAGCATACACTGACTTTCCGTCAGCTAGCTGGGCAGCTCCCTCATGTATGAACTTTGTCTTATCTTAGGTGAGATTCCAAATAAGAGCAGTGAGGGGCTAGTGAGTTGTCATGTTTGTGGTTACCTGATCCAGTTTTTTGCACCGATCCTAAAGTTTCTAACAGCAATACCCGAAGACGTTTTCGAACTACCTACTTTAATTTTGGGGTCAAGTAACCTTAAACCTGACTTTTTTTGTCTGGCCTAAGAATTTGATCCACAATCTGAATAATGATACATAAATCATACAGCTAGTCCAATCATAAACATGAACTTGTTCAAATGAATAAATATATGTCAGATATCTTAAAATTGCAAGTACCATTGAAGTTGAGTTTTTAACCATTAGGCATTTTTTGCTAAAAACTAAAAATTAAATGTGACTTGACAATCAAGAAAACACAGCAAACATACAACATTAATGAGTATCATACCAAGTTTCTCCAAGGCAAGTTTCCCTTCCACAGAACTACCAATGAAGCCGACAGTTTGTACAGCTAGGTTTAGCATGGATTCATTCTCCGGTGTAGATAAATTATTGAACACTGTAGATACAAATGTTTCGTTAGTAGATAAAACTTCCTTAGGATGTACCCTGGCGACACAACCGAAGAATTTCACCAAACCTGCAATAGAAACAGAAATTACTTCTACAGAAAATAAATTCTAATGAGAAAACAATGGAACAACAGGAGTAAGTGATTGCACAAATAACAATAATTAAAGTGTAAATTCCAGTGCATGATATACACAGTGTTCCCACTCACGTAAAATCTTGCGTAAATCGTGCTATGAAATTAGAAATCACGCAACAAATTTTTATCTCATGTGAGATTGCACGTGTACAAATATGTTTAGGGATTTTAGGCCAATTTCCTGAAAAAAAAAACATTACGAAACAAAAATATAAGCGTCGTAATTGGTGCCTTGTTGTGACATATATGACAAATGGGTTGGTTTCGTTTTGATAGCGACTATGCTTTTATGTTTAAAATCGATAACTTTACAACTTGATGAGTGTGATTTATATGTGTATATGTGTATTTTTTTAAATGTTCATACCCCCAAAAGACTTCTCTTACCCCCAGATATCAGACCTGGGGGGAAAGCTTACCCCCAATTTCAGAAGTGAGTAGGAACACTATATACACAGGGTCTCCGCTGCCATTTGCCAGTTTCACAAATGGCAAAAAAAATCAAATTAAGCATACTTTTCGTATCTCCGACCCTCTGTTCCGTACATGTGGTGGAAAAAATATAATGTCCAGTAGAAACCCTATATACACATACTAACATTACCTGGAATAAGGAATCCAGCCAGAGGATCTGATTCAGATTGCTTCATCATGTTTTCCAGAGAACCTATGGCCCCTTGTTGATCCAGATACAATAAGCCATGTTCTGTTAGCGCCAGGTCCGACATTAACTCCAGGCAGTTCAACTGTACCAAGATGTCATCACGATGAACTTCATTCAGAAACTGCTGCAATAACCCACTCTCAGAACATCTTTGTAAGCCACCAACAGACTGGGAACTTATCTTAATGATAACCTGGAATAAATAAATACTGATGAATCCAGACTCATAGTAAGTTATTATACAATTCCATATATTAAACAATTACATTAAGTCTATGATTTACCAAAAAAAACTTGATTACCAGCATCTGGTTTGTTCTGAATCAATTCTTACAGCTCTTTCTCTAACAATGAATACATGAAAGAATTGCTTGAAGTCACCATGAAACAAACCAATTCAATAAACTTACTTAATATTTCCATTAATGATTGTTTGTAAAATATAAAATATCAACTAATTGTAGCATTTTATGAATTAGGTTTGTCTGTATACTAAAACATCATTCCATATTCAACTTAAAAATGTTTATATGTGACTATACATGTACAATGTTGTAAGTGAAAAAATTAGTACCTCATAAACTCTATATCTAACTGTGTCATTCACATTGAGAACTTCCTGTAATGCTGCCAGTACTGATCCTCCATACAATGACAGTAGTCCATCAGTGCTCCCTTCTGTCACACATATAAAATAATCAATTAACAAATTTTATGCAAAATGTATGTTTTTCACTTTACACACAACTATAGAGTAAAATAATTGAAATGTAAAATTTTTTACCAGATTAAAAAGTTTTAGTCACACACAGATAAAATATAATAAAGCCTCACTTAGCAACCACTTCAAGATCACAATATAATAACAATGTCTTATTTTTCTAACTGATTTTCCAGATTTTCTCTACAATAAACTTGATATTACGATTACCTTAAAACATGTATTTAGGCTGATTTTATTTGGTCCCCATGGTAGTCATGATATCAAGTTTTACTTCACATTTTATAAAAATTTTATACCTCCATGGAGATCCTTGGGCAAATTTATCAAATCATGCATAGTATAAAGCAAACTGAACAAAGGCTAAAAAGACGTTTGAAGAATGTAACTTTAAAACATGGTACTCAATTCATATATTGTAACAGAACGAACCAATATTAATAAGCACATTGCCGGCAGATTTAGCGACGTCCAGTACATCATCAGCCATTGTTTTAACAACTTGAATGACAATCTCTTCATACTGCAGAAGTACTGATGGCATGTCCTCACTTACTCTCTCCAACTGTTAACAAAGGAAAAAGAAAAATAGAATTAGTAAAATAGTTACCATAAAATTAAAATAAACATAAGAATTTATAATAATCCATAAAGCTTGAGCTGAATATATTGTCTTTGGGAAGAAAGATAATATTCAGTGACCAATTATACCCACAAAATTTAACTATTTAAGTAGCAGTTGAGTTCTAAACTCAGAACTATAATGTTTATTACAGATGATATTCTATACATGTATATCTAAAATACTGACCATGAAAATTGTACATGCTAGAAATATTTGAAATCATGTAGTACAGGTCTGTGTTTATAAATACAAGAATGCGAGTATCTGAAATCAAGCTTTAAATGCAGGATAGAGCCTGTACGTTAAATATAAATAAACTAAATAGCTTAAATGTGACTTAAATTTACAGTCATGTGATTGTTGTAAAGGTAAGTTAGTGATTAATGTTGGAAAAAAACATACCTCAAGTGCACATAATTTCCTTACAGCAGGTTCTGGGTGAGTTAAACCTGTTTTTAAGTCATCTTGGAACTGTGTAAGAATGACATCAGGTGACAAGGGTTGTAAAAGCTTTGTCAGAACATCACAACACAATTCTAACTGTTCCCTAAAAGAAATCAGTGTTACACCTTTATACAAAAATCTTGGGGAAAACCCTATTGATGTACCATTTCTTGGGTCAAGTAATAAGTCTAGGGTCATGGGGAAATATTAGGGCAGGTCTGGTAACCAGAAACATATTTTTATGCCCAAGTCAGTAAGTGAGGTCTGAAATACACAAAAATAGACACACTGGACAGGGGTAATCTATCCACAACCTAGACTAAACATACAATTATAAGCAATCTTTGATTCATTCAATATGCAACTTTCAATATTTTACAGTGTACACAACTGGTTTCGGTTCTAGTTTATGGTAATAAAGTGGGTGGGGTGTGTCAACATAACTATGATTCAGCAAATATCGTATACAAACCGACTGTTTGTTGAAAGACAGTCAAAAACAGAGTTGAAAGAGACATTAGCAACAATAGACGATATCGCTGCTGTAGACAGATTTCCAAGAGCAGCTTTCAAATCGCTCAAAACACTTATTTTATCATCTTCATTTGGCAGAGAGTCGATCAACATCCCAATGGGCGCGGCCATCTTTGTTGTTGTTGTTATTGAAAATGGCTGCGCCCATGTAAACGTTCGCATTTCGAATAAATCTGACCAATTAAGTGTCCCTGTTGTAACATTTGAATAAAAGAACAATGGGTAAGTGAAAGAATATAATAGCAAAACTTAATATTTGAGTTCGAAATGTAGTGTGCTTCGCTACTTGATTCAGAATACTTAAGATATTTATTAACATCAGATTTCGCGACCCGGCTTTTGTTGCTTTTCAAAATTAGTTAGTTATATTTTTTCAATTCCTCTCATTTTAACGAAGCATATGAGACGGTTATTGTTGGTATGGACATCAATATGTCGTAAGGTTGTACTGTCATTGATGCGTCCAGTTCCCCTTGTATGCATCTACTATCTAACTATACTGATCACACTCAGATCATTTGAGCATTTACCGTGATTACGGCAGTTACCTTAAAAGCGTTATCCCGATTTACAATACATGGAGTAAACTAACCAACTTTGAGGTAAGTGGCTAGGTAGATAGCATTCTGTCCCCACTGGATCTTTGTAAAATTTAAAGTTGACAAAGTGTATGATGCACCTTGAAAATTTCATTGTATTAATGCTTATATTTATAACATTTTAAATAGGCTATATCGGTTGGTTTGTTTTACTACAGTACAGTGCAGTTGTGTGCCTTATCTTTATTTTCTTCAGTTCTTTGCTTGTTCATGTAATTCATCACATTTGTTAAAGTAATTTTGTTGCTTATAACAACAAATAGAACTTGCATAATATTGTTTATTGACTGTAAATATTTCACGACAGCGTTATTCTCAAAAAATATTTCTCAATCATTTAGGGATTAAAATGTGACTTTGAAATTCAAAATGCAGCATTACTCCAGACAACTTATTATTATTTTAAACATTGAATAGAGTTTTATTTTACAGATTCTGATGAGGAGAATGATACACACTTTATTGCTAAACGGCAAAAGGTGCTCCAGTATGGTAGTTTGGAACAGAAAGAGAAACAGCGCCTGGCAGGGGCTAGTGAAGGTTCACTGGCTGGTGATGCTATCAAAGCAGGCATTGCTGCTGGAAATATCAATTTATCAAAAGGTTTGTTCTATTAATAATAAATATAAAACAAAAATTCTACATTTGTTTGAGTTCCTGTTAAAAATGCACAAAGACCATTTTAACTTTAGGTGAAAGTTTGCGAATCAGTTCATAATTGGCTAAATTGTGTTAAATGATTTATCATATGTTCCAAATAGTGTATATAATGGCTTTAGTCAATAATTGTGTCTGTGTTAATAGGATTTTTTTCTGATATATGATAAGAAAAGTTTTACTGGGTCTTATACTGTGTTTAGGGACATTGCTATATTAAAACATGCATTTGTTCTTTCATCTTACAGGGGCCACTATGGATCTGGAGAAAGAATTTGAACAGAGCCAAGCTGAACTTCTTGCTGAGTTTGAAAAAAGGAAAAAGGTAGCTAGAAAAGTTGTAATACTGTGTTTGCATGTACTTTAATCAAAGGAAACTTCTATTGTTATTTTACTTTTTGATTGAAAGAACTATTTTGTTTTAAGTTCTAATGGTTACTTTCAAAGAAATTGTATTACACATTTATGATGAAATCCTTGTTTACCCTGCAGTGTGTGACAAATTTAGACGATTAACAAAGGTGTTGAATTGGAGATTCTAATTTTGCACTTCAGGCCAAGAAGATTCAGGTGTCTACAGATGATTATGAAGTGAAAGCTCACTTAAGACAGTTGGAAGAACCTATTTGTATGTTATGCTTAAAATCTGTTTGAAGAAAATCTCGAATGCTAACAATAACAAAATGTTTTCAAAATCCAGATTTTTGAAAAGCTGTTTGCAGAATTCTCAAACCATCGAACATTTTTGTCAATATATATATTATTGCAGGCCCTTCTTGGGTGCAAGTATTGATAGCATGGCCCATGAGAAAGTAAAAAAAACTTCTTATGACTAGATAATGAAGTAATGTCTTACCTCTATACTTGGGCCTTTATATAATTCCCTGTGTTGCAACTGCAAATTTGGGCTCACATTTTTATCTTAAAGTAGAATTTTTACCTCATCATTGAGTTGAATTCTTGTCTTAGAGCAAAATGAAGTAATTTTTACACTGTATGTATACAACTAACATGGAAACCCTAATATTCAAACAATTTTATTCCTCAATCACTTATCCCTTGTACATTTTCTTCTCTATCTCTCCGTCTCTGCCAGAATGCACAGAATTTGAATACCCAGATTATTGATGAAGTAAAATAAATTTGTATAATCATTTTGTGCATGTTATTGCTAGGTTTGTTTGGTGAGGGACCAGCTGACCGGAGAGAAAGATTGAGACAAGTTTTGGCTCAACGTGGTGAGGATACATTGAGAAAACAGAAGGCCGAGGAAGAAATCACAAGAAAGAAAAAAGAAGAGGTGACTTCTTCTGAATGTAAAATTTATTATTGCAATATAATGACACTGTTGTTGATATTTGTTCGCCTGTGGCTGCTGTAAATGATGGTACTTTTTCATTACTACTGACGGAATTGTTGTTTCCAATGTGTAGAAATTCGATTTGTATATCACATTGAATGATTTCAGGAAAACATCACATGGTATCATGAAGGAGCTGAATCCTTGAAGGAAGCTAGATTATGGATTGCTGAATATTCTATACCTAGGTATGGTTTTATTTATATTTATAGTAGCATAAGTTGTCTGTGTACTATACTAAATGCATGTTGACTTTTAGTTTAAATAGGGAGTTTTAAGTTTATTACTGAAACAAAACAAGGGATTTCTGATGATATAGACTTTGTCATAATACCTTGTTGATTTATTTTATTGAGTCTAAAGTAAAGAAAATACATGTATAGCAGTTTGTCTACAATTTAATTCAACAAACAAACTAACAATGCAGATGTCCGATCTGATGAAGTCAACTTTGTCATTATTACCTTGTTGATTTGCTACGTTTAAAAATCTGCTTGAATACATTAGGATGTGTAATTTTTAATTTCAGAGCTAAGACCAGAGTTCGGAAGGAAAAACAAGATGTACATTATGCGGCACAGAAATCAGTTTTCTCACAAGATATTCAGAAAAGATTGAGAGTAAGTTGTGTTATATACATACACCTGGATGTCTGCCTGTATCATTGTTGTATACCATTTTTTATAAAATATCTTGTTTAAGCAGAAAGTTCAGTCCTAATTTTTTGTATGAAAAAAATGGTTAAGTTTTAAATTGAAGCTGCTATGAAATATACTTGTAATAAGTCAGGCATCACCTTCTGTAAGCTAGCTAGACAGCTTCCTCTACAGTGAAATTTTGTCTCTGGTTGGATTCAAACTCACAGTGGTGAGGGGCTAGTGATTACAAGTCAGAGACCATAATCACTTGACCACAGAGGCCCTGTGGAGGTATATACGTACATACAATCATCTGTTTGTGGACCTTGCCTTTTAACAATGCAGATATAATTCTTCATGTTGTTGATTGCTTGAAATAAAATTCCCTTATCTTGGTATAAATATTTTATATTTTTAGTCAGTGACCAATGAATGTAGTCAGATTGGTGATACACGACCTCTGTCCTTCTGTCAGTTCAGTCCTGACAGTAAAATGCTTGTCACGGCTTCATGGTAAATTGGTTTGTTAGTTTGTTAAATTTAATCATATTTTGTATTATATTTTATGCAAATGATTACATTTTTGTGTTGAAATTTACATTTTTTCATGACATTTCTGTTAAATAGGCTTAGATACAATGTATGCATGTATAGATGACAGTATTCTAAAGTCTTGAAAATGCTAATTAAGATACATATCAGTCACAAGTAATTCTACCAAGGAAATAGTCTTGCAACACTGAGTCCAAAAAAGCTCCTCAAATCTGTATTGAAACTTGGTCTCTTTTTAAGTTAAAATCTTTTGCAATTATTTACAGGTGCCACGGGCAAAAAATCTAGGTATGAAGTTAGTCTCCCTCACTAATTTATCAGACTCTATTATTTATGCTCTCTTCAGGTCAGGTCTATGCAAGTTATGGTCAATACCAGACTGCCATGAAATACGAACTTTAAGAGGTAAGCATTAACATGTTTTAATGATGTTGGTGTACACTGATGACCTTTGTTCTGTGAAAGCTTTCGATGCTACTGTAGATGACATTAAATGCACTATTCATTTTTCAGAACATTGAAAGTGTAAAGTTAATTTGATTACTATACTATGTCTCTGTGCTTTTGATTGTGAAAAAGTACAATATTAGTTTACTTAGTAACACTTTTTTTGTTGTTATGACATAATAGTAATGTTGTTGCTATAGTAACACAAATTTTATTTTCAGGACATAATTGTAATGTTGGAGCTATAGTATTTCACCCACAAGCTACCATCGGACTTGAGGACACTGCTTGTTGTATGGCATCCTGTAGTCAAGATGGCGCTGTCAAACTCTGGAATCTCGTCAGGTAACAATACTGTACAATCAAATAATCTTTCGGGGCCAAATGTTAGTAAGTTCTTATGATTCATAACAGGGTTTTCACTAGATGTCAGAAGTTTTGGGTCAAAATGACCCTCAGCTGACAAAAAAGTGACAAGTCAACAAAATTTGTTTCTAAGTTTGGTTTAAATTTGATCCTTTGGTACAAATTCTCAAAAGTCAGAAGCTTTATTTTCTGATTTCAAGAGTCCAAATGCTGTCAAAACTATAGAAAACTGGTCCAAAATTGAGTGGTTGTTATAATGAGGTGATTGTAAATTGAAGTTTTATTGTATATCACTTTTGAAAAGGGTATTTTAAATTCTCATGAACATGTTATTCTTCACATCTGTAGTGATGAGCCCGTGGCAGATATAGAAGGTCACGCTCCATATCGTGTATCTAGACTGGCGTATCATCCATCTGGAAGATTTCTAGCCACATGTTGGTATGTACACATGTTTTTTTATTGATTGTATGAAAAGTGTATCATGTACTGCATTGTATACTTGTTAGTATTGTGTAATGTTAGTTTTGAGATACATAGTTTGAATGTTTTTTTCTTGCTAAAGCTCTAGCCCAAAGTCTAGAGCCAATAAATTTCTGTTTGGGCTGGTGAACTTTCTCAAAATTTTGTATTCATTAATGATAAATTCTTTATTTTCAGTAGTCCATGTATAATTTTGGCTTGTGCTTTAGAAAATTAGGTCAGAAACTGAAAACAAATACCAAATGACTATAGAATTTTTTGTGAGATACTTATATTGGATGTGAGTCATGTTCAGACCTTGGTGTAATTTTTATATTAACTTAGGACTGAAAGACCTTACTGCATACCGAACACAACAAAATGGATCTTAAGAATATTGAATCAGAAAAAAAATGCAATTCTTCCAACTTAAATACCATTGAATACAATATTATAATTCATTATCTTTATATTTGCTTACCATATGATAATTTCCATGACATAATTATTTTCAAACTCCAGACTTTTGGCATTAGTTTGTGTAGTTTTTATGTTTTGCTTACTTCCAGTTTCGATAATTCCTGGAGATTGTGGGATCTTGAAGCTCAGGATGAGATTTTACATCAGGAAGGACACAGTAAACCTGTGTATGATATTTGCTTTCAGTGTGATGGCGCGTTAGCTGCCACAGGGTATGTTGCTTAGTTACCAAAATTCTTGTTACCTTGGCAACAATTTGTATAACAGGTCCAGTTTGATATCTCATGTAATTATCATGTTTTGAATGTCCTCATGTAATAGTTATCAAGTGTACTGTAGAAGATGGTTACAGTAAATTCCTGGGTACCAAAAGATTATTTCATTATACATAATATTTCATTGTATCCATTACAAAAGGTGTTTTTAATACAAAATAAATTATTTGCTATATCTGATTCTTTGCTATATGCTAGTTCACTATAACTGTGTTATACTATATGATCTTGCTATAATCTTTGAACAAACTGTCTTGACCTTTGACACTAGAGCTGTACATTCTCTCAAGAGAATATCAAATCATCCAAAAATGGATTAAAAACTTTAATGTCAAATTAAAACATTTTTTATGATATTACAACGCAAGGGAATTTATATATTAGGCGTAAAAAAATAATAGGTTTGTTTCTGGTTACCTGACCAACCCATCTTTTACCTGCTGACTCAAAATTTTTTACGGCATCCAAATCTTAGTGACATATTGTAATTTTCCCAACAGTGTTGCCTATATGTGTAAAAAAAAATGTATAAGAAAAAAATCCCTATCTACTGACCCATATTTTTTTAGGCGTGTAACCAGAAACAAACCTTTTTTTGTTAAGGCCTAAGGTCATCTTTTAAAAAATGTTGGTTTGTGGTTGCATGACCCAAACTTTTGACAGAAATTATGAAGGTAGGCTTTAGGGAGTTTTGTTGCTGTTTTGTTAACATTATATGCTTGTACTGTGAATGAAAAGCTGAAATAAAGACCAAAAAATTGTTAAAATCGCTTAAAATTTTATGGGTCAGGCATTTTTTAGTGAGTCAGTTGCATTCCTACATACCATTAATTTTTTATGGTTGGCCTGATGATTGACATTTTAATAGATTATATTATTTTTGTATTTTAGTGGATTAGATGGGTATGGACGTGTTTGGGATTTACGCACTGGTCGATGTGTCATGTTTCTGGAAGGTCATCTGAAGTCTGTTCTGGGTGTAGATTTTGCGCCTGATGGGTAAAGTTTCTATCTTATACTGTCTGTATATGGGTTCTCATACTTCAGTATTTATTCTTTTATTTACCAGTTCTTGGCTAACCATCACTTTTTTATACTGTGGTTTTAATTTGTTATTTTTAATAAACGAAGTGAGTCTTATCTACATAATTGTATTTACTGATAATCTTAAAACAAATTAAAACTTCATGAAAAATGTAGAATTTCAAATATCTTACTTACCATAAACAGGAAAAATGGAAACTTGATTCAGGCAAGCCCCTAACTGATGTAGTCTCATTCATTTCTGAGAAAATGTATTGTAATGTGAAAATATCAGTCTGAGCAACCTTCATTGTATGATAAATGGTTGAAAAAGACTTATGAATTCTAATTTGCTTGTTATGTAAGGGGATTATTCCCTTGTTTCAATGTTACAGATATCATGTAGCTACTGGTAGTGAGGACAATACAGCCAAGATTTGGGACCTCAGGCAAAGAAAGTGTACTTACACAATACCAGCACATACAAATCTGGTCAGCAAAGTCAAGTTTCAACGTATGTACTGTTATTTGATTATTCTAATTATTATGTACCAGGTACTCATATCTGGATGTTGTAGTTTGCTATTGGTGTTTTTCCGACCAGCCAACTGTTGTTTTTTTTTTTGATAAAATTTTATGGTTATAAAACTCAGAGAAACAAACAATAAGAACTCAGTGGCCTAATGTTCCATTGTTTTAAGTTTAATTTTTTTCGGGGTTAACTTTGTCAGTTCTTTTCTTGCACAATAACTTTTAAACTTTTAAATGAAAATGCTACCATCAAGCAAAGCTTTTCCTGAAGACAATTTCTTAAGAATTAGTTGATACAAAATGTATATGTAAATTGTACTTAGTTACACGCATAAGCCTCTGGGTATACTTTTCCTAGTCAGTTTAAATGGGCAAGAATTTTAAAAATCCTGTCAATTAAACTTTGTTTGTTAATATTTGTGTATAATTTATTATGTTATATATTTCAGCTCAACATGGAAGATATCTGGTGACTGCATCTTATGACACTACATCAAAGGTAAAATATGAACCTGCATGTTCACTCCAATTTTTCATACTTTTGTTTTCTTATTTTCTTCTTGAAGAGAACTACTTAAAACTACCTTTGGAATCAAACAGAAGGGTATAGTTATTGAAAGGGTCCCTTTATCATGTTGAAGTATAGAAAAAACAAACAAAACTTGATTGAAAATAAATAGTCTTACAGGTAGTAATGGTCTTGAGGTGGTTTTAATGAGGAAGTGATCTGTATAGAAAGTGTAGCTGTATCTTATTGTATATCTTGCTTTACAAGCATGTCCACATAATAAGTTAATCTCTGTTTTGCTATGTTTTAAATTAAAAACAATATTTCACATAATTTTTTTTTTTTACTTCATAAATTTCATTTTGTTCCTGACTTCACTTTTTGAATTTTATTCTGTTTTTTTTTTTATAAGCAAAATGTATATGTAAACATGTAAACAATATTTAAAACAATATTTCTCATAAAAAAATTATTTTCATGAAGAATACTGATTTTTTACTTCATAAATTTCTTTTTTTTTTGATTTTATTCTTTTTTTTATTAACAGATTATCTTTTTTTTACAAATTTTTAACCCTGCATTTTCAGGTTTGGGCACACCCTGTTGGAGCCCCAATCAAGACTCTAGCTGGACATGAAGGGAAGGTTATGGGTGTGGATATATCACCAGACTTACATTATATAGCATCAGTGTCATTTGATAGAACTTTTAAATTGTGGGCCTCTGAAGTGAAAGGTGGATTGTGATTCGAGTAGAACTTTTCTCATAGACAATGAAACAAGTTATGGTGAATGATGCCAAGATTTCATTACCAACTTTGTGTTCTGTATGTAAATAGAATGCTGTACAGTGTAATTGATCATTTTAATGAAAAGATTGGTTGACAATGGACCAGTATACAGTAAAACCTTGATTATGAGACCTTCAGGACCATAAAAATCGGACGTAATAATGTCTCATTATCAAGTTGAATTATAGGGGAGTTACGGAAACCGGTCTGAAAATAGGTGGTCATTATAACAAGGTGGTCGTAATATTGAGGTGGTCGCTTTTGAAGGTTTTAATGTACAAGCTTGTACAATGCACAGGAAATCAGTAATTAGAGTTGTATTGCCTTAGAAGAATTTTTGGTTAGTCTGTGTTTATCAAAATACATGAGTGGCAGCTATCTGTATTTTATTGTATTCTGACTTGTGTTTAATTTTGGTTTAATTTTCAATTTTGGTCAGCCAGTATTCCTGAATTTTCGAGAAGCCTGTCATACACTTTGTGCAGTTTTAAGTGTCATAATACCATCAATGATGATGTATTTGTCTTTGTATTATACTGTATTACATTCTTGATTTTTTACACTGCCTGTATGATACATATATAAATTGTTTCTCTAAGAGGATATCCATAAAATGAGACTTACTTATTTCTGTCACATTTTGGCGTAAAGTACATGTATTACTTTCAGTTGTAAAGTGTACTTGAACAATAACTTCATGTACAAGGATATTTTTACAATAATAATTTTCTCTTCAATAATTAAAAAACAATTTTTTGTCCTTATGCAATTCTAAATATTACTGTATCATAATTTCTTCTCGTACCTGTCTTATGTTTTCAAAACTGATGTGCCTGGACTATATTGTGCTTTGTGTATTATTTTGGTATAAAATGAAGTGTTTGTGTCATGTCTTTGTAAAGGGATATACTGTTACAGTTTTTTTTCCTTTTTTCCAATTTATGAATATATAACATGTTGAAAAAATATACAAGGTAAATGATGAAATTTTCTTGTTTTGTATTCGTATTGCTCCTAAATTGCCCATGATTCTATGAACGATACTTGGGTACAAATATGAAGTTTTTTGTGTCTACTCAGGTATCCTGAATAATGTAAAACTCACCACATGTTTTTTTATAAGACCACACAAAATGTGGGTGGTGGTTTTTGAAATGGATTTTACCAATCTTGAGGACGAAAAAATACAAGTTAAATTTTGATGGAGATGGGTGAAACATCTTAGTACGTTAACACCCGAGGTTTTACTTCAATCTATAGGGATCATAAACTGGTCCCCGTTCCATGTTGCAGTGCGCCAAAGTCAACGGATACCAGTTTATAGGTATTAGGACTATTTGACCCTAGACTATTCGACCCCTCATATTTTCGTGAGACGATTCAACTCCAAGACAATTCAACCCCTCATGTCAAAACAGTTTGACCCCTATCTGTCTGGACAATTCGACCCCTCACATGTGTGGGACATTACAGGTAGAATTATCGGATTTTCGTTCGTTATAAAAATTAAATAGGCTGGTGTTCTAAAAACAATACTTTTTTTATTTTTTAAAGAAAACGTGATATATAATATGTACCCTGAATGTTGGAAAACTTTGTTTGTGGGTGTCCCGAAAAACGGTGTGGTCCACTTTACTAGCAAGATGATGAGTGTTCATAACCCTGCTACCAGTCTTCCAATCAACCTGAGGACAAGTGTCATTGTTATTTTCATCTTTTATAGAGGTAGGCTCTGTGAAACTTTCCTCTGACCCTAACTCTACCTGTAGAGTCCCTGGAGATGCCAATTATTTTTTTAAAAATGCGCATTAATTGCAAGATGCGTCAATTATGATTAACTATATAAACTAGAACCTAATAGAACGTGAATGGACCAGAGAGACAGAGTGGACGGGAACCAGTTTAAAGTAGTCCTCAATTATTAGGTGATAACATTCAAAAGGATCCAGCCGATCGTAGAGTTGTCTTATTAAAGTTTGACTTTCAAACCGGCACCCCTTTCAAACACAACCTTGACAAGAAATTAAATGTTACTGGTGTATGTATTCTATCAAATAATACCTAATAAAAGTTCAAATGTAACATTTTGAGACAATAATTCATATGAGGGTCGAATTGTCCAAGCTTATATTAGGGCTTGAATTGTATTAGGGGTCGAATTGTCTAGGGGGCGAATATTCCAGGGATCGAATTGTTCGACAGCCGTACTGTATTTGTCCGGGATATTACTCACGCATGCGCGGTACGTCGCAATAATTGGTAAATAAACACTGTCATTTTCCAATCAAATCGTATGTTTATGTATATATTGTTCTCTTAACAAACCGATAATTGCAGTAATTTATTATGTTTTGTTTTATGAACTCCATTGAACATTTTTACTTGTTTGTGTAAGTGTCTATTAATTCGGATACTATTTAATTTCGGATACTGTCATTTTGTGGTATATGAAGCTCAATTTACTTTTTAGCCCAAAAGTAGACTTGTTGTGTTTGAAAACAACCTAATGTAATAATAATGTATTAATCAATAACATGTAATGTCTCCACTTTTGGTAGTCTAAAAATACTTTTCTTCATTTCATAATTTCCCTGAAGAATTTCACAATCTATATATTGTTACATACTGAACATTGACTTATTCTCTGAGTTTAATATAGCCCCTGAATTTGTAATTTTTTACAACTTTAACTATCCTAGCAACTTGCTTATTTTGTTTAAGATGAACAATGAAATATGAGGTCATTTAGACATTGTATTAAGTCCATACTACTTGTAAGTTGTAAGTATTGACTATTTAGTCATTAACTTTTTAAGTTAGGAATTATTTTATGTCTATATATAGGTTTTTAATATCTTCATTGAGGAATGAAGCAGTATGTCCAAATGATCTATCAGCTTTATATCAAAACATATGGTAAGGTAACTGAGAATGTTACATTCTCAATTATCTAAGTAAGTGGTGGTCATTACGTACAGATTATTTCTTTACAGACACTGACTGTGAGTGATACAGGTTACCATGGAAAATGAAGATTGGCCTATCACTGGAGTACAAGTTGTTGCTGATATAACCAAATGTCCAGCTGGATACTCCACAGTAACTATATTTATGAGTTACCTTTTGTTAACACAACCTTTTCTAAGTATCTCATGCTAAAATTGTAACTGAAACTTCAACTGAACATCATATTGAATCAGGTTTTGATTAACATCTATTGCAGTCTTTTACTCCATTTGTCTTTTTCTGGAATTTTCAATGCTATATACACAATATATTTTTATATAATATATATTTATATCAACAACAACAATATAAGTTTTAGTATACGCTTAATTTAATAACCACAAACATTTCAGTGTTTGAACAGATCAAGAACGTTGTGACCCCTTATTATTCTTTTAGTCTAGTGGTATTCAGGGTTTGTTGAATAAAGACATTCTTTAATGGTCGTTAAAATAAGTTTATCTTTTCTTCATTATAATTATAAAGTTTCTGCATTTTGCTGAGCCAGTTTCATTTTCCAGCCTGTTTGTCACCTAACTCTTCCTTCTATACATGATTTCAGATTGATAGAACATATGATAGAGCGGAGGAAGCAGACTTATGGAGAGATGGTTTGTTTGGTAGGAGAGTTACACGATACCTGTGTGTACAAAGATCTGCTCCTCAACCTGTATGCATTTATGTAAATCTATCATTCAGTTAAATTGGTTACAACTTATCAGTGTTATACTATATATCAGGGATAAATTTTCAGTACTAATTTCTGTAGTTTATGTCCTGTTTTCTATTTTGTTGGAGTTATTTCCCCTGCACTATGAATTTCTGACATAGGAAATCACTGCTGGATTTGAATAATTTGTGCAACAAGATTATCATTCATAAGTACTTGTTTTGACGTATTTTTTCAACATTATACGCTGAAAATGTGTTACCAACAAATGGGTTTTTATTAAACATTCGGTAGTATTTCTGAACTGTCTTTTATTCAAAGTTCATCTGAATGAAGAGCCACATTTAGAATGTTGCACTATTTCAGGGTAGAGATGTGCTGGTTGATGTTTCTATTATAAATGATCGTGATCCTGTACCTGCAGGATTTACTGTCCTTGATTACACGTCTGACACACGTAAGTGAAGATATTACTAATTTAAACATGTTTATCCTGCTATTGTTTTACTTATCACATATTTTATGCCAAGTAAGTTTTATTTGAAAAAAAGTAATGTTGTGTGTATGGCTTGACGGCTTTGGAAACTAATATGCATTCATGAAAAGAACTGCAGAATTTTTGTCACTTTGTTCTTCAATGTTGGAGGTAATAAGAAGTATATACAAATGTATACAAAAACCAAATGTACTTTTATGTCCTTGGATTATAATACAGGTGAGAAAGCTACGAAGAAGAAAGTTATTTGTGTGCGATGGATGTCGGTTAATCTCACCACTAGTGCTTTGTCTGAACTGATAATATTAGCTAAAGGAACACGGAGACCACCTAATGGATACACATTAGTCGGGTATGTATGTATGTACTTTACGGTACTTTCCAGGGGTGTTGAAGAGCCGGAAGCCAGAAAAATCAATGGGCTATTTGAGCATTCCCGCCTGCTACTTTTTCTGACACAATGGACACAATAATGCATTGAACCCCCCCCCAGACTCCATTTCTACTTTAAGTATCATTAAAACATTTCTGCACCCGTGTTATCTGTCAGAAATGCTTAAGTACTCGTATTACCAATCTTTGATGATTCCAGGGTCTGGGAAAGCTTTCTCATCCTCAGATTCATAATGAAAAATCAAAAGATTGAATTTATGTTGCACTCATCATAATTGTTTGTATATATTTTTTTTTTGGAAAACATTAAACACATTTCTCTCTACTATACCATGGCTAAAGATATTACATTCACAGTCTCTTTTACTTGTCACTCAAGAATAAAATTGTTGATTTCTTGCTGAGGAAACTGGTTGTTCATCCAAGGACACTGCTTAGTTCCATTGTGAAACTGATATAATGGGTTAATAAACATCAGGCTTATCTAAACTTCTGGAATACTTGCCTGACATTTGGTCAGGTAAAGTTAGAATTTCCAAATGAAAATTTGTCAGACCGAATATATTATAAATAAGTGACAAATGCTGTAAATCATGCCGGACTGCTGGACATCTGGTCTGGTACTCACCGAAAAGTAATTTGGACCTGCTCAAAATTTGCCTGACATGTCTGACGGTCCGGCAACTTTCAGGAAGCCTGAAACATCATGAAGCACTTGGCTACCAAATATGGGGACATAATCAATCTGTTATATCAGATACAAGGTACGAAATGGTTTTGCATTAGATTAATGTTGAACAGTTGAATGCTGAACGAATAAATTTTTTCATTGATTTTAATTTCTGCCTCTATGAAATTTCCTTCTTAATGATACTTGTCATATTTTAGGGAACTCAACAGTCTGATGTTGTGTTATAAGATGTCTAACATTCAGACCCAATCTGCTCTTGGTCAACACAACTCAGATCCTACTTTAAACATGTAAGTACACAGCGTTAGTTTCATGGTTTATTTCTAATTTTGGCAAAGATCGCTCCATATAAGTATTGGCTAGCCTAGTGGTCAATTACCATTACTGGTTAGTACCAGTTAATGTTTAACATATTTAAGTACAACAAAATTAATGACATTTTGAACAATATCATACATTACTTCCTGGTGATTTAAATAAGGTGAGTATTGATCTTTAATATGCATTCTTCATGTCAATGAATTGTCATTATTTAATTTGGAGCCGCGACCGTGGTTCAGTGGTTAGTGTACTGGACTTGTAACCTGGCAATCTGGCTTCAAATCCAAGTCACAACAGGTCACACCATTCCATGAAAATTTGAGAAGTTGCTGACTCCTTGTGGAAGGGTAAGTTAGTTCTGGTTAGAATACAGTCCAGGAAAACTGCCGCTGTCACCAGTCACCATATATAACTTAAAAGTTGTAAAAGTAAAAAAAATTTAATTTGAATACGTAAAATGTATTTTATAACTTGTTTAATTTGTAATTTTTTGTATATAATGTGTACAGGTCTGAATTGGGCAAAAATTTACCATATGCCATACACCCTGGGAAGGAGAATGAGTATGCCCAAGGTTCCAGCCCAGGGTATGCACAACCTGCAAACCACACAGGGTACACTCACAATCACAGAGTCGGTCCTCCACAGCGTAGCATGAGTTTACCTTATTCTTCAGTCACAGGTATGAATATTTAAGCATTTGTTTTAACTATTTAACTATTTTCTGCCCCTCAAGTGTTTGTATTGTCACATATCTGAGTTTTTAGGCTAGCCTTAAAAGTAGTTTATACTTTATTCCTGTTTAAATCGTTATACATGTATATCTAATGATATTACCTATTATCATTTCAGCTTTGACAGGTGTACAGTGGCAATTAAGTCCTCAGTTAACAGCACTAGATAATCTTAAAAATGTAAGTTCATCTTGTTACGTGAAACACCTGGTTCCATATTTCAAATGTTTACTTCATAAAATCTGCGTGCTTATGTATGTAAGTCTGCTACATGCTGTATATATCGCTAATATTTAACTACTGTCAAATTTGGTGTATTAGAAAACATTTCATATCCTTAATCTATTGCGTGATGCATAATTGGTAGATTTCTTTTATTATTTCGCTTTCTCTGCTAAGTTTTGGGTTTATTGAAGAATTTATTTATAAAATTTGACTATTGACACCAAATTTAGGCAAGTTATACACATATTCATTATTTTTGTATCACACTGACGTTTTTTATTTAAAATCATTCCTTTAACATTCAGTTAATTATTATTAAATGATTTTATTCCACTTCAGATTCAAATCCCTGAGATAAAATACAAAACAAGGATGGATATTGAAAATGAGGTTTGTTCGTTACTATGGTTACATAAAATTCAATAATGATGAAGTAATACTTCTCTGGAGTATGTCCATAAAATTTTGGACTGTGTTTTACTTTGAGTTGATGCTTCAGTTATGTATTTAATTACTTGCATTACATTCAGACCTAATTTACAATATTATATCTACTTTGTGTTGTAATCATTTAATTAAAGATCAAATTTTTTACTTACTTACATAAAATGTGGTTAATTAACTTTGACTTTAAATTCATTGTTACTGTAATGTCTTTGGAATATATGTACAGAATCTGTCCCCTATCTTTTTGATGCAGTCAGTAGATTGCAAGACTGTTGATTTTTAGGTCATGGGTTCAGGACCCAGATAGGATCATTACGTGTGGTTCCCTAACAGTCTGACCAAAGATTCAGATCTAAGGTTACTTGACTCCTATTCTGGTTCCCTGCTTTTGATTAATTCCTCATTTTGTTTGTTGATTGTGAAATGTGGCTTAAACTGATACTAGTTGTAACTCAGTTCAAGTTTTCTTTAGGTCTACTGTTCTTCGATTGTAAAAGAATTTTTGTCATATTTGATGTGATGTCGTATAATTGATATCATATTCAAATTGACTGTGTTCTTACTATTCTTGGATTAATTTTATATCAATGACATGTGGTTTATTTCAGTATAATTACCGTTTTGATGTGGAAAGATCAGCGCAAGGGAAGATTGGACCTTAAAATGAACTCACACTGTTGTACAATTATATGTGATTATTTTTATATTTGCAATATTGGCGTTAATAGCACACACACACTATTTCCAAAGTTTCTCATTCATTGAAATGGATATGTGATGTAGTTATGGGAAGATTGTATCTGTCTTGTATATTCCCTGAGTTACATAATTTAGTATGTCTTTAAATATGAGTCATATCAGGTAGTAGTGGGCTATCTGACCAAATATTGACGATTTTTACTCTGTCATCTGTTTCCACCCATTAATTACTAAGGTATGGCGGCATATTGTTGCACTGTCATCTGAAATTTGACGTTTTTGTGATTTTTTTGAAGACATGTAAATGATACAGAAACTGTCAAAGATGTCTTTCAAATTTTAAATTAAAATTTGAACTGACCAACGTGATTTGTGTGGTGTTTTATGCACTGTATAAGTGAAAATGATATTATTACTGTCTGCAAACTGTAAAAAATTGTCTTTAGTTTGTTCTTTTAACTGAATGCAAGGATTTTAGTATTATGTTAAATCTGTATGTATCGTGTTATTTGATTAAACATTTCCTGTTTTGTTTCCATTATTTTGTATGTTTATAAATTTTTATGTAAGCAAGTTAATGTATGAATTCTTTTTTATCTACAAATGAAATTCGTGTCCCAAACTTTTGTTGGTCAGTCAGCTTATCTTAGTTTGTCTTATGTAATCTTATGTAGAGTATTTCTGTGAACTAATTATTATATTACATAAATATTGATTGTAAATAACTGATAGAAGCCCAGGTTTTGCTTGCCACATTGCAAAATAAGTGTCTCACTGATTCCTAATGCTTGTATATACTTACAATAATTTGTACAATGTTTATTGATGGATGGTACAGTAAACTAGAAATATTAAATTTCACATCATTGATACAACTGTTTGTCATAAAAACTGATATCATTAAATACCAGCATTGAACTGAATATAATGTCATTATTTCAGTGATTTTTTCCTTCTTTGTTTGGGTCCAGTTAAGCAACCCTTCCCAAATAAGATATTTTTTTCTAATTTCTCAATTAAAAATTCCCAATTTTGGCATCACACTGAGCATTTTTTTCCCAATTGGACCAAACCCAGACCCTTTCCCTAAATTGCAAAAAAAATCTGTTTTACACATGTTTGTCTGCTTGATGTTTCAGTCAAGTTGCCAGTTTATATTCTTATGTATGCTGTCAGTTTGATAAATGTTTTGTACATGTTAAGTTGGAATATTCACTGGTAAAAGAATTAATAGCATACAAGTATGTATGACTGACATTTTCATTGATTTATGGGGTAAAATTTGAAGTTTTTTTTAAATATTAATAGCATACAAGTATGTGTGACTGATATTTTCATCAATTTACAGGGTGAAATTAGAAGGTTGTTTTTAAATATTTCAGAAACTGATTTTTTTTCTGGTCACAGTATTGTATCTATTATCCTTTTTTCTAAATTTTTGTTGTGTGTGACAATTATGTAAATTGTAACAGTTGTGTTCATCCATGTGGCCATGTGACAAGTTCCCAGCTTTTTTGTCCTCTAGATAATGTGGTAATTCACCTACTGTTATCAATGCAGAAAGTTTTGGGTTTTTTTACGTGCTATTTTGAGCACAGTTCTATCTCATACATGTAGGTTCCCATACTTATTATGTTAAGTTTTGTCTGTTTTTTTTTGAAACACTGCATTCAAGTTTTTCTTTTTTACGTCTAAATCCTGTTTCTCAAGTTCTCAACTGTTGACAAAAAGCTGTTAAACTGTGGATTTGATGTTTTGTGATAACTGATAGGCTCGCTGTGATTTTATTATCTAGTTCTGACGATTTGAGCTGGCAAACTTCTGTTTCTGACTGATGCTTGTCTGCTTATATATGAAGACACTGATGTTTATTTAATAACATATTGTTTGAGTATCTTTAATTGTATAATATTGTTGATGTTACCAATCCTCGCTGATTATCCGCTGTACTATAACATACATGTATATGTAATCACTTGTTTTACATCACTTAGTTTTGAGGAACTGTACAGGTTTTTTTGGAGCTAAATCATCACAAATTTCAAAAGGAATCCAAAGAAGATTCATTCAAAATGTTACCACTTAGTGCAGATATGTGTGATGTGCAGTGGTATCATTTTTTTGTCCAGTTCAGTTTTCTTTCATGGAGACCTAAATTTGTGGATTTGAATTTTCTTGAATAGTAGACTAATATTTTGGTTTAAGCATTCATGGGGATTTGATTTCGTGGATACGTTGACCCATTGAAAATTCAACAACATTAAATCCCCACAATGAAAATTAGTGAAACCACAGTATTTATCTGGGAGTCACTATCAACCATTTCTTCGAATAGAGCAGTATTTATTACTTTCAGTGATCACTCTGTCCTGTGTTTTGTATGAACCAAACTGTATATATAGTGCAAATATGTGTTACAAGTGCTAGTCTTGATTGTAATAAAGATTATTTAATATGCAGTAGATTTTTGCTTATAGCATTCACGCCATACAATGACACCCAGCATCTAAAGTTTCTCTAAACTTATCATTTTTAACCCTGATTCACTCAGTTATGTATAAATAGACAATTTTCTGTTCCATTTTAACCCATCTAATTAATAAAATGTAATCCTCTCATTTTAATATAGCAGAGAGATCATGTAGACATCTCTGTCGAAACTACTGCTGCATCCATTTGTTAGAACATAGGTGTCGGTGCTACATACGTTCTAACACTAATGTAATCTAAATGTACCGAATATGGCTAGAAAAAATCTTATTTATGTATAAATAGACAATTTTCTGTTCCATTTTAATCCATCTAATTAATAAAATGTAATCCTCTCATTTTAATATAGCAGAGAGATCTAGTCGACATCTCTGTCAAAACTACTGCCGCATCCATTTGTTAGAACATTGGTATTGGTGTTACATACGTTCTAACACTAATGTAATCAAAATGTACCGAATATGGCTGGAAAAAATAGTCATGTTCATGGTCACTTAACTAAGAAAAGGAAAGGTGGTCACTTAACAAAGAAAAGGAAAGGTGGTCACTTAACAAAGAAAAGGAAAGGTGGTCACTTAACAAAGAAAAGGAAAGGTGGTCACTTAACAAAGAAAAGGAAAGGTGGTCACTTAACAAAGAAAAGGAAAGGTGGTCACTTAACAAAGAAAAGGAAAGGTGGTCACTTAACTAAGAAAAGGAAAGGTGGTCACTTAACTAAGAAAAGGAAAGGTGGTCACTTAACTAAGAAAAGGAAAGGTGGTCACTTAACTAAGAAAAGGAAAGGTGGTCACTTAACACTTAAAGAAAAGGAAAGGTAAGTCACAAAAATTTTACTTTTTTATTTTTTTCTAAACATTCCTTTCATACTTTGGAGATACAAATTGTCCCGAAATGTTTTCATACTTAAGATTTTGTTGTTAAAAACTTAAAAACTTTTAGAGTTGATGCCAAAAAATGTGGTCAGGTAACTGTAAAAATGACTATTTTTTCTGGCCCAATCATCTTCAGTTTTACTTCTAATGAAACAACATTTCACATGCTTAAAAAGAACTTCAAAAACAGAGATGGGACATGATGCACAGTTTTCTGGATGTGCAGCAAAATTCTATAAAATAAAACAACAAATTAAATGTTATTTCCTTTTTTTTATTCCATGTCACCGTTCTCTTCTGTTCAAAAGAAAACTTCGTACATTCAACCTGTGTTAATGTTTACATACAGTCAGCATTGATATCTTACACAGAAATGTAATAGAATAGAATAAATACAAAATGTATTATGCTTGACAAATGTTTAACAGGTAATGTGTTTATATAAGATAAGGTATGTTAAAATACCAGTAACCGTAATGTTATGTCCAATAACTATGACACTATATGTACAACGTGATAACTTTCAACTGTATAACTTGGCTATATTGTATAATAACCCATGTTTAAGTATTGTAATCTCTAATGATCTACTTGTAAGGCAACTATAAGACATTACTATTCTCCACTAAATAGAGAAAATGAATATCACTACAACTTATACAACAATGTTAATTTTTTGTAGACATATTCAGATTTTTATGCTAATACATACCAACATCAGCTATGGTGGTGATGATTGTAAACCAAATTATCTGCCAACTAAATATTGCAAATAAAAAAAGATACAATATAGTGAAAATCATAAAATACCAAATTATATGGTTTTTTTTCAAATACCTAGAAGACGTTAACTACAGGCGGTTAATTCTGTCGTGTAACATTAATATAGTATGACAAAAAACGAAAATTAATAAAAAATTCAGGTGCCCTAGTTTGACACAAATGAACGAATCAGATTACTTGTCTTAGTCCTTGAATCTATAAGAACGAAATATAACGAAAGGAAAATAAACAAGGAAATATATAACTGACGTATAGAAAAAAACTTAAAAAAAAACAAAGTTCACAATAAAATACCTGTGTCACTCATTAAAATCAAGCCCCTATATTTACATAACAGCTCCCTTATCCTGAGCTGTTATCAAAAGGCTACACTTCATTATAATTGGTAATGTTAGCATTCAAATATCAATATCAATTAAACAAGGAAGATTTTGTCAAAACTGGAAAAACAATAAAAAATTACTTTTCATACATCATATTATTGTATCATACAAGAAATCATCTTTCAAGAGTCTTCAAAAAGTCTAGAATAATTGTGGTCTGATTTCAAAATAAAATCATTGGTAACTGGTATTTCCCAAACATTATGCCTAGAATTTTTTATACCAATAATTGAAAAATAATGTCAGACCATAATCATATACACACAAATTTTGCATTTACTTACAAAACATAAAACATATAGAGGACAATCATACTTATGGTATTCATTCATTATTAAACTCATGGTTCCACACAATTAACATAGGATACATGTAGAAAAAATAAGGGGAACGTTCCTTTATAAACAATAGAGAGAATACAATCTTAAGACATGAACAAAAACATAAGAGGGAAATGTCAGTTGATTACACAAAAGTATACCCTGTACTAAATATGCTTATAAATCTCTCACCTGAATACATGTGGCAGCTAAAACAAGGTTTCGATTCTTAGCACACATAAATAATCATAAATGAAATAAAATATAAGCTTAGATGTATCATCCAAACAGTAATTTAATGAATTATGCATTTTCTACATAAAATCTCCAAGATTTAAAGCTTTTTTTATTCATATCATATTCATATTACAGAAGTTTGTTACATGAACACAAACAATACAGAAGAAATTGCACTTTCACACATTTTAAACGTTTCATTTTAAGGATCAAATTACAAAATCGTTTCTTTGATTTTTTTCCCAAAATATACAAAGCCATGACTGGCTGTAATTTCATTCTAAATGTTAAATAAAACACAACTTAAGTAGTGAACATCATTCAAAATAAGAATCCTAAGATTATGAAAAATAAATATTAAGTAAGTATTTTTCTTAATTTTTCATATTTCATATGTAATATATATCTATACATTACCCTATATTAACTATTAGCAATGCTATAGAGGGAAGATATATACCATATGATAGTACAAACTTTTCATCCATATGCGTATATTTTGACAGCAATAATTTGAATTATTCACAATGATGTCTCAGACATACTGTCTGCAAATCTTTTACATACACTTATCTGATATCCAGAAAATTACACAGAATTTTTTCATGAAAAAAATGTTCAAAACTGAGTCATAATCACTGACATATTAACAATAATAGACAAGTCATTCAAATACCGGGGATCAATTTTTTTGTAATTTAATTCTCTTTCAGTTATTCTTAAAAAAACAACATTTTTTATGATACAACTCTGTTTTACTGCATTTCCTTGTATAGAATAAACTAATTTTCTTCATAGAATGCTACACACTTTACATCATACTTTTATATTATAGATTACATGATGCTCATACAAAATGTTTACATCGTAAAGCTTACATAAGTGTTGATTAAAAGCAAAAGTGACACAAAAATGATACTTTTCTGTACTTGGATCACTTTGAATCCATTAAAATACTTGGTCCTCAATTGAAACGAGAACAATCAAGCAATATTTCAATTGTATTATTGCACTAGACGGCTTGGGAGTCATTACAAAAATAAACAGAAAATAACAGACTGTTATTACAAGTATATTCAACTCACAGTCCACAGATACACACACACACATATACAGAGAGCACTGTCTGTGTTTATACTCAGAAAATAAAAACAAGCACGAAACGAATGCTGAACACGAAAAAATAATTGCACCTTTATTTTGACATGGGTCCATAAAACTGGCCAATGATACTTTTGTATCAATCACAACATCAGTGTTTTCTTAATTCTGGTGATTTTAGGCCATTTAGAAACATTTTCATCACTTGGAATATTTTGTGAAAAATTGAGCATTTCAAGCAATATCAGCACAAACAAAATCTCGAAGTCACATCAGCCATTCAGATCTCAGAAAAGTTGTGTGAACCAATCAGATCTTGGGTTAAGTCACATGACCTTGTTGAATACTGCTCTGTTCATCCCAATACTGGCCAATAGACTTGAAGAAGAATACAAGTTCATCACTATATCACATGACCAGTGTCCAATTAGATTTTGGCACATTCGGTCACATGTCAACAAGTATCCAATCAGGTTGGAACAACTGGATCACATGACTGAAGTTCTTGAAAGGCATGTATACATAACTTAGTTGTCACATGACCATGATTCTCCAATCAGATTCTTGGAAGGCATGTATGTAAAACTATCACAGCTTTTAGAAGACCAAACCCACTTGATTATCAGTCAAATGACATCAAATTTGGCTGTGTCTGAAAAATAAATACAGCAATTAGTTTTATGCGCAAGCTTTAATGAAAGTATAATTAAACATAAATAAAATTCAACAGGAATCCACAATTATCAAGTTGCGAATAGACTTCACACTTTAAGTGTGAACAAATGATTTATTCAACGGTTTGCAATCCATGCTTCAGATTTATTTGAGAAAACTGTCATGATCATGATTTTATATGCAAAACATACACTTGAATAAATCCAAAGTACAAAAATATTTGGGGATGAATCGCGTGTTTAGAAAAAAGAAGACAAGTTTTACAGCCAACCGACCCTATTTTTTGGTCAAGTAACCTTAAACATTTTTTGGTAGCATTGTCGTGTACTAATTTCTAGGACATCAGATAAAATACCTACCCTTGACTGATATTTCTTTGAGGCTTCACTAAGATGTCTACACCATATTAATGCCTGCGCTTGAGACCCAGCGCGAAATTTATATACATTGCCTGAAATAATATATATTCCAATCAGTGCAAACCAAGTGATTGAATCCATTTTACCAAGAAACGGAAACTATTTTTATATTCTGACACTTAACTGGAAATGATATAGCACTCTCTATTTGTATCATAAATTCAAATTATATTGATAGTAATTTTTAAACTTAGTGGAAGATTAATGTTAATTTCAATTAGACATGAAAAGGGGCCCCAGCCCTGGTCCAGTGGTTAGTTATAGCAGGTCATACCCTTCTATGAAAATTTGACAAGAAAATTTGCAGGCTCCTTGTGGAAGGGTAAGTTAGTCCAGGAAAACTGGTTAGGTGAACTGGTCACAATATATAACAGAAAAATTGTCGAAAACTGGCGAACCAGCGACAATAAGTCACATACAAACAAACAATACAAAGAAAACAATGAAAGACAATAAGGGGAGTTAACCTACCTTTGACTGGATCTGTTATTTGGAATGCATCAGGTTGGAGTGGATTGTCTCCCATGACAACCATCCAACCAACCACTGATGTCATCTTACTTGGACTTGTTTTAAACTAAGAGAAAATAACAAGATTAAATTACATATAAGATACAGTATTAAAGAGCAATTGAACTTGTAATTTATTTGTGACATGTAGTCATTGCTGTAAATGATTACAATGGTTTAGCCTCACACACCAAAAGCGAGAGTCAGCGACTTTTCCAGCATTGACGGTAGAGGAAAAGCTCAATCAGAGACCAAAACCAATTGACCACAGAGGATGCCTTCATACTAAGTCAATGACTGAAAAAGCCTATTTAGGATAAAAAAACTACAAGTAGATACAAATTTTAATCATTATCATCCATCTTCCATCAAGTTTTTTGCTCTGATTTCGAGTAAGTTTGGATCATTGTAAGATTACATGAACAACAACATCATTGAAGGAATTACAACATGTTAAATACGGAAAAATAATTATGTTGCTTACTGAGCTTCGTTCTGTTTTACGTAAATTCTTTGCAGGAAAGTAGAGCAAATTTGTTCCCCATAATGCAACCCAGTATCTCGTCCAAGCAGCAACCTGTAATGGCATCATAGACTGTTTAATAAGACAGTATTACTGTCTCAGGTAACAAGAACTCGTTAAATAAATTATCAATTCATATTATAAATTCTGACCTTCAATTCTCAACAAATTTAATATACCTGAACCCAGCCTTACGACCACCCCATCACGAAGGCATTTTTTTAAAGAACAGAATTTTTCCGTCTTTGTTTAATGGTCTTTTTACTCAGAGATAAGACCACCCTGCTATTACAACATATATTCGAAATATCAAGATATCAGAATTTAATAACACCAAGTTTTCTAATATAATACAGCATTTTCCCAAATCTGGTGTGGTCATAACTATAATCACAGCTATATCAAGCACTACATATATTAACCAGACAATATATGAGTAGCATAACCTAAAACTGAATCATAAAATATAACATGAACAAAAAAAGCAGACTTCGACAAGTCACACACACAGTGTAAAAAATATGTGAAAATCATGCTTTTCAATGTTCATAACAATGAAAGAAGTCACAAATTCAAATGAGATATTTCACTTACTGTAGGTTTTCTGCCGTCTTTCAAAACAGTTTTTCTCTTCAAACAACCTTCACAGGTAAAACTTTGTTGATAAGCTTTACCAGATTCTGGCACTAAATTACTGAAAATACGCAAACAATAATAGTCAATTATGAATCAATTAAAAGCGTAATTATATTCATAAACTTGAATTAACTGTGCAATAAATGGTCCAGGCTTCATCATGGTAAACTAATTATAGTAAAGTTACTTGCACTTATGCACAAACATTAAACCATTTTAATGGCATTTACAATATCATCATTTTGCACAGTAAACTTTAATAACAATTATATCTGTAAATAGCGGCTCATATTTTGCATTCAATAAATAATTCATCCACCTCACAGAGGTCATAAATACCTGTTTAATAATACAGTAAAACCTTGATAAAGACAACCTTCAGAACCCAAAAATCGGTTGTAATAATGGGATGGTCTCATTATCATGTTGAATTATAGGCTAGTTATTGAAAGCTGGTCCAAAAAATAAGTGGTGGTTATAACAATGTGGTCGTAATATTGAGGTGGTCACATTATGATGTTTTACTGTATATCAGTGCCAATATTGAGATAATTCAATACAAGATACAGAATGAGCGAGTTAACATTTAAATGGCACTGGACTAACCTGTCATTAACAGGCCAGTAACTATCCTCTGTAGAACTCGTCTCTGTGGTGTCATCCGTGTCTGCACTAAGGCCTGTAATATACAAACAATATAAACATGTAATATATATCAACACATCATATACATACACTCACATACTTACAACGTGATCTAGTGACCAAGTGAAGTCAGTACAGCTTATTATAATGGGTTTCATACAAGACAAACTTAGCAGCTCCAACTTCATTTTCTGTAAGTTGTCAATCAAATGGCTATAAAGTGTGGAGTTAGCTTGTCCATATGTAAGGTGCACTGACCAGCAGGTGTCTTAATTTAATGCGATACATAAAGAATCATCAAAAAGCATAAAAAAGAATCGATCACTTACGTAACCTACACTGACTCGTTATGTTCTTATCAAACTTTACTGATAAGAGTTCAATCAGTACAGAATGATGTTAACGAAATCAACAACATCAATCAATATAAATCAGATGCAATCAGGAAAATGTTTAACCACAGGCAATGTGTGATCAATCGATTTCTTCACAAACATAAACAAGATCAAACACAAATTTAGAATTTCTACGATCGTGATTATGATTTGACGTAATTGATGCCTAAAAACAAGGTACTCCCACAGCAGAAATACCACACGATAAACATCTGACTGATTTATAGATAACTTAAAATGAACATCAAACCAGTCATTTCTTTCACAATAAACTAATATAGGTTTACACTGGATCCTATGATTGTTAAATGTTTAACTTAATTAACTTTCAAACATATAAAGCTATAAAACATTGAAAATAACTCATTAATCAAATGCTGGAATAAAGTTTTATAAACAATTAACCAATATCATCATCCCCAGCACACAACAAACAGATCTGAGAAGATTTTAATGTAAACACAAAGTACAAGAACAAACATAGCTTAATGTTACACAAAGTTTGAAACAAAAATACATGCAGGCAAATTGCACGGTGGAAGTTGAAAATTTTCAAAAACTGGATATCTTATTCACGGTGCTGGGGAAATAATAAAAACAAGTAGGGTCCAGACCTGAGAAAAAATGGAGGTTCTAGAAAACTTTTAACCATGAAATGTATTTATATCAAGACATTGTCTACAATAACAAAAATTGTTGGCTCAAATCGTGTAAAAATAATTCTGACGTAGTATCATTTGCCTGACTACATTAGACCCTAAATTCAGCTGTTTTTTTAAGCAAACTACTGGCCCTAATCTAATATGATTAAGACCCTATTAAACTGACCAATTATCAAAACTTACTTTTTAAATTGAAAAAAAGAAAATCTTTGAGCATGTACAAAAAAAGAATAAAAAGAACTATCTAGAGGGATAATATAAAACTATAATATAAAATTATAATATAAAACTGATCAATACTGTTGACTCCCCTTTTAAGTTTAAACGAAATGAAATCCTCAAATATGTACCAAAAAAAATTATTAAGAACTATCAACAAAGAATCAAAAACATTTGTAATATATCAAGAATGTAATAAGGAGGCGTTATATACCTTTACATATAGAGCCATCACTCGATGCACAGGTTGACTCCTCCTCCAACACACTGTCATCTAACAAGTGCCTTACACCTTTCACATAGGGGGCCGTTGTCTTAGTTGGAAGACTTTGTGATCGTTCAACCCCAGCACTGGTACAACTGAGAAAACTGGGACAAGAGAAACTGTAAGATAATTAGGTATACAATATAAAGAGGTTTGAGTATACACTCACTGTAAATGTGTCCATGCACTGATTGGACGAGTATATACTCAATAACTCAATAAGATTTAGTGGAGATCTCCAATTGATTACTTATTCAGGGCTACCCCTAATTTTGAGTTTGACCCCTAATTTAAGGGAATAATGGTATATATATATAGAGAGAGAGGGAGAGACTTTCCTTAACAAGAAAGTCTTGTAGAATTCAAGAACTTATCAAATATTTATAAATAGATTAGTTTATTTTATATATAAATGAAACACACAGTAAATTATAACCATACATGTAACAGTAAAAAATGAATCCTACGCTTACTTAGCACTAAGACTTTTGGATTTTCTATGGCCGGGATGTTTGCTGGAAGTTGAAGGTCCCGGTGTCAATGTGTGAGTATATCGTGGTTCTGCGGCCGGCGATGGAGGACTACCGCTAACGTCTTCACGTGACGTCGTCATTGCATGATTAGATATTGGAGGTTCTAACTTCAAAGATAATCTAGAAAAACAAAGAAAATAATAATTCAACCCTTCAAAAAAAATGGGATAATTTACAACATAATATGAGACTTAATATTGATAACATATGCTAACAAACACTATTCTACAGTCATAAGATATACTACAAGCAAAGAATACTTTCTGAAACTATAAAAACTTTGAGCACTGAAGCAGCTTTTATATACCTTTAACAAATTCATAAAATCAAATTATCACTTAATTCAAATTTTCTTAGATTATATTCATAGGTAAGTTTTTTACTTTTCGCAACATTTCTTATTTTCACTAATAAATTATCCATTCCGACTCAAATCATCAGTCTAATGTAAAATCCTAACAGACAAGTCTATAAACACACTGTGTAATATACTGATATTTGATATCTTTAATTTTTCTTCGGCTTACTTGTAATTGTCATCCTCCACAAATTTCTGTAATTCTTCGATATATCTCACAGATTTCAAGTAGTTCTGTACATGTTCTTTGATGTCCAAATCTGAAAATTAAATCAAAGTAAGCCTCAAATGTACAGTTAAAGACGAACAATAAATACAATAAAAATATGGTCAAACATCAAAGTACAATATACAAATAAAACAAAGAATAATGACTGGTAGAGTTGATGAATGTTACATACCCAGTATAAAGCAATCAAACAAAAATAATATGGCATACTGGTGATGATCAATATTTATCTGTGGCAGATAAAAGTATATTTTATCAACCAGATCATTCAATAAAAATCATTTTCATAACTTTAATTTTGATATTTTAATCCATTTAACCTCAAAGTGAAGATATAATTGATGTATAATTGACATGAGAAATGAATACATGTAGACTGCAGAGACCGCTTATTTTAACATACCGTATGAAGATTGCTGTAGGTCTGCTATAACACGTAATATGTTATTCATCTGTAATCTACGATGATGGCTTTCTAATCCACCGTGATGGGGATGTGCCACATCTATGTATATCAAATCTGTGAGATACAAACCTGAAATAACATTAAATATCAACATTAACAACGGATAGTACACCATTTTATATCTTAACAGGTTCATTTAATATGGTTGTTCACCATTGAGGGTCACTTTCATCATTTTTTTGTCATAATATCACATTCAAAGTTGGCAACACATTACTATCAGAAATGTAGGTTTCTGAATTGTTAAAATAAATAATTGTTCAACAAAAAGGTCGTAGAATTGAGAAATTGGTAAAAAAGCTTTGAACCATAAGAATTTTTTATTTCATAACAATTTACTGAACACAATACAATTACTGAAAATGAATTATAGTTTGATTGTATATAAACAGTAAAAAATTATCACTCAGTGCATTTTTGTAGAATAACGAACATTTTAGTCCAGTTGTCTCCCTTTAATTAGAAATCTTAACAGTTTCACAGGGGAAAAAATCAGTCAGGAATAAATATGATATTTCAATTAACAAGTGATAATATCGTATTACTAATAGATTAGTTTCCAATATAAGCGCTGGAATGTTAGGAATTTGGCTCAAAACAAAAGAGTTTTCAATCAATGTCACTACATCTATAGCCATCCATCATACGTAATATGTATAGAAAATGATGTTATAGTAATTATACACAGAAATACAACTCCACAGGTGATTACAAAAACAAATACAACAGTTGTCAGATTGCCATAAAATTGTGTGTTTTTTTCCGTATCAAGAACAACTGACATAACCTCCTTGCAAAAGAAGCATTGCATTTTTTAAAAACAAAAAAAACTTTTCTGTCAATTTTCCATGTTATCTTAGGAATCGATAAACATTCTTTAAACACATTTTTTTGGTGCATACAACATCAAATATTAGACACAATTAGCTTCTGATGGAAGACAAAATGTCAGTTATCTGTACCGAGACAATTCTTGAGCTTGCATCAAAATTAAATCCAAGAATTATTATACCAGACATTGACACGAAATGAAAACTGATGCATACCACCCCCACATTCACTAACAACATAAGATTAGAGATAAAATATTAGCTTACACTGAGAAGAGAATATTCAATGTGTACTACACCAAGAACCATAAAACACTTTAATTTGAGCAAATTCTATATAATTATCATCAATTTCCTTTCTTCATTGCGAGTTCAACATTGCTACAACAGCTAAGGGTCATTTGGCAACTTTCCAGCTTTAATAATGGAGGAAGATACAATGCCTAGGTAGAACCACCAACCTTCCATAAGCTAGTTTAACAGTTTCCTCACATTTGAAATTTGGTCTGGTCTCGGGTGGGGATTAGAACTGAAGCAGTGTGGGGCAAGAGATTACTAGACAGAGGCCATAACCGCTAACCCACAGAGGCCCCTATATATCATCAATATGCTCTGTCATTGTACTTATTCATAAAATGTAAAACTTGCAATCATTAATGTGCAACTTGTAACAGCACTTCATTGCTAATTTGTTGATCAATCGATAGTCAGTGTCACGGAGTTTGATTACTCCTAACTTTACCTCAGGACATCTTAACAGAAGTATGGTGCACATGGAAACAATGCATGATTTCGTGCACATATGGTTTTGAACATAACTGCATTTTAAGTGATAATTTATAACTCCACAGGGATGAAACTTGCAAATACCACTGTGGTTTCACGTCGCACCAACAGCCAGGGTTATTCTGCTATTTTTCAGCTTTAACAATGGAGGAAGACCCTAAGATTACATCTTGGTAGAACTACAGACCTTGTGTAAGCAAACTGGACAGCTTCCTCACATATGAAATTTGGCCTCAGGTGGAATTCAATGGCAAATACCAGCAAAACATCAAAACTTTTCACCAAACAGAATGTTATACAGTATTAAGAGAATAATTGGTATTGAATATATCCATCTTTGTATTGGTACATACTTACCTAGGTAAGGTATACAGGGTAGTTTTACGTTATCCATGTAATCTCGTAAGTGTTGGCGATTATTGTTTTCCGAAAATAAATCAGCCATTTTCTCATAGGATGCCTTGTCTTTCTTTGACAAATTCTGAAAACAACAAAGACTATAAGTCAACTGAGAACTTTCAACACCAATATATAATAATCGAAAGCACCATTTTGGCAGAAATACAGTCTTATATATTCTTAATTTTATCACTGGAGTTTAACGTCGTATCAACAGCCAGGGTCATTATTAATAACTTTCCAGCTTTAACAGAGGGGGAAGACCCCAGGCTTACACTAGGGTAGAGCCACCGATTTTCCGTAAACTAAATGGACATTTAACTTCTCATATGAAATCTGGTCTCGGGAGGGTCTCGAACTCACAGCAGTGAGTGATTAATATATTCTACTGTATGGACTTATATGTATTATTGTATGTAACATATTTACCATCCATGTTTTTGAGAGCCTGAATACTGCAGCACTTTGTAGAGCTGATATCACTGCCATCACAGCATGTAGATTGTTTAGTTCAAGTAATTTCTGTAACAAAAAAAAAATACAATAAAACCTCAAATATCTACAACCTCAATATTATGACCTGTTTGTTAAAATGACAACTTATTTTCAGACCAGGTTTCAAGAACTCCTCTATAATTCAACTTGATAATAAGACCGTCTCATTATTACGACCAATTCTTCAGGTCCCAAAGTTGGTCTTGTTATCAAGGTTTTACCGTAGCATATTTCGCAATACAAATCTGAATGTTGTTTGCATATAGACTGCATCTCATTAAAGAAATGGCAAAGCATGCATAATTCATAACCACTATGTAGCATGTGATATCAGGCATAGGATGTGATCTGTAAACTAACAAACTTCATTAATTGAAGTAAAGGTACATAGACAATATTAATGTGATAATATTACATATCTCTGGCAAATTAATTAATCTGGCAAACAAATAAAACAGGATTGTCAATATCTAACACTAATTAACATTTTATCACAACCAAGCGCAGATTAGGGGGGAGGGGAGGACCAGTGTGCATCCCCTCTAAAATCTGGAAAGCCAAAGTAAAAAATGCCAGTTATGAGCTGACTGTGTCCATAAACATCTAGATTTTACGCCCTCCCAACCAAAAAACCTATATCCGCCTCAGACAACAATGATATAAATATCATAAGATTGCAAACATATGTATCACGCATAAAGCAAACAATATTATCACGACATTATATCGTGTATATGTTCATCACATGACTTCTTTTTAAATGGAAATTTATTAATTTATCCAGAATATTTCCATACAAACAAATTTACAATAAATAATGAGAGATCACTCAATACAATATTCTGGTTTAATAA
The DNA here is from genome assembly GCA_008271625.1 of Lutraria rhynchaena. Taxonomy (NCBI): domain Eukaryota; kingdom Metazoa; phylum Mollusca; class Bivalvia; order Venerida; family Mactridae; genus Lutraria; species Lutraria rhynchaena. Next base: position 7,346,911 of record VIBL01000001.1, on the reverse strand, counting down.
TAATTACATTGTAGTGATTTTTTACAGACAATTTGCACAAATGATTTTCACAGATAATTTTTACGGATGATTTTCATTGATGATTTTTGATAAAGATTTTCATCAAGAATGCTTATGGATGATTTATATAGATGATTTTTTAAGATTTTCTTATAAAATTTCATTGAATTATCATTTGAAGTAATGATGTATTTTCATCTTTTATTCATTAATGTTTATCACAAACATCTAACAGTTGACCAACAGTATTTGTTTTTATGTGACATACTGTAACTGGAGTTTAACACCACTTTTCCACAATTTTTCAATTATATACTGCAACCGGTTCACCTAACCAGTTTTCCTGGACTGTATACTAACCAGTACTAATGACCAACAGTAAAATTGCCCAATAAAGAAACATAGCACATGTTATTTAATAGATTCACAGAAACCTACCTTTCCTATTTTAATGAAGTGTGCCAATACTTCAGCTCTGGTTTTATCTGTCTGGGTATTCAATATTTCTCGTTGTACCCAAAAGTTTACCTGAAAAGAGAACACATAACTAATATACATACATAAATACAGTAAAATTTCGTTTGTTGGTTGAAAATTAAACACAACTAAAATAAAAAATTGACGGGACTTAAAAATTAGAGATGAGTCAGGTGCTGGTGATATTGATGTTTGTAATAATGAAGTGTTTACTATATACATGAAATACATACGTCAAACATTTACATGAATATTATTTAAAATGGGAACATTTCATATACATGTACAAATAACAGAACACAGCTCAATGAGTATTGTTTTTCTACACCAACTGCAGTCATTAAAATATATGCTAAGATCAACAACAAAAATCAGTTTCACATCCAGCATTGCCAAGCAAATAGCAATTGGAGCATTCTAGGTTATGATAAGGACCAATCTCACACTTTAGTCTTTATCTCATAACTAGGCACAACAAATTTGTGTCAAAATTTAAATATCCAATCTATATTCAAATGAAATGAAAATCCTACATAAGTCCCCGTTTTCTACATTACATTAAAAATAAATAAAAAAAATGTACATGTTAATGTACGTATAAGCTTACAGTGATGATAGAATAATTCTAAGATAAGAAAGAATATTATTTCATGAATAAAGCTTAACATATGACCTTCATAGTATCAATACCTAGTAATCTGACCTAGTGAATATAGAAATAAAAGAGAATTAGGAAAAACGCACAAGATTCAAGTTCTACAACTCTGTATAATGATAAAAATGTTACTTATAAATTATAGAAGTAACATAGTTGGTTATTCCCAGTCTTCTCTAAGAAATGCAGGACTCCAAAAAAAACATATCAATAAAATATGTGAAAAAAAAGAACCAAACATGATATATTTGTGTACCCATACTTATAAAACTCAAATGATCGAATATTTGAACATGAGACGTAACTATTCACGAGACTGAGACAGACTAAAGTCATGATAAAATAATAAACAGAGATCACTTGTATACATACATGGTTAAATCTTCTGGTGAAAGCCACTACGTTTGGTGCCTTTATCAATTTTTCTTTGTTTGTCCATGCACAAGATGTGAGCTCCTGAAAAATGAAATAAATACATGAAATAGTAACTGAATGAGTTTAAAGTTAAATAGTTTAAAAAAAAAGAAAATATATTGAGCTTGTCAAAATGGCTGCAATCCTCCATATACAAAACAATTGGGAAACATATTGGTAGGTTTTACAATTTTTTAAAAGGTGCATTTCAACTAAGTCAATTCATTGCTCTAACTAGGAGCGGTACCTGGCTTTAGAAGATGGACTACTTGGCCAGGAACCAAACATCTATCTAGCTGGACTAATAAACAAAACATTTTATCCAAGTTTGAACAAGAATAATATCATACACAAATATACAGTAAAACCTGTGAACAATGGTCGCCAAAAAGATATGGCCTTAATGCACTGATGTTCTAACCAAAGGTTTATTTAGTCAATTATATAAATCATTCTGAACTGATGAGCAAATATTGTTTATAAATGGTCATAAACCAGGTTGTACAATATACTATTAGACATGACATCATCAGCTATAAATGTTGAGTGTAACAATTGAATTGTTGAATTCATCAGCTGACATTTCACAGGATACTGTTAACAAGATAATAGACATGATTTTATCATAAGAGTTTATATAATGACTTACATCCGGTTGTATGGATTGAAAAACTGGTAAATCCATCAGAGTTATCTGGCTCTGAAATATATACGATAAATATAAGTACAATCATATACAATAACGCACAATGCTTGACTTAGAACAGTTGTTCTGGTAGAATTGGTAGAAAATTTTCTAAATATTCAAACACTTTTTTTCAGTCAATGGGGAAAACATTCAAGTTATCTTTTACAACTAATAGCGTGCTTACAGAGAAGAAACTCAATATGAGAAAGTTATGGTATTATACGTATTTTTTTCTTTCTACTTGAACCATTCACGTTTTTTTTTCAACTCTTATCAATCTAACAGACTGATTAAATGGTTGTCAACTCACTGACACCTGGATATATAAAAAAAAGCCATAACAAATGCTCACACACACAATTCATGGACTGAGAAGTACTTCAAGGATCTTATAATTGACAAGATTCAAACATGTGACCTACAGATGCGTCCAGGTGGGGGGTGGGAGTCCATCATTAGACTATGATTCTATAGCACAATCCAGTCTTGATTTATTATTAGTCAGTCCTGGTCTCCAGCATTATAGACAATGTATCACCAGTATACACACAACTCATTATCTAATTGGAAAATCTTCACATGTGTTAGAATCCAGCCAGTTTATATCATTAATTTTACCTCCATTGACATGAGCAGCATTTATTAGAAAACAATATACAATGTAATATAGATTCGAGACATTTCCAACAGCATATTCGGTTAATTAAACATCACCTTTATCAAGATCATCATATACCAATTATTATATCTCCCCATTATTTCCGCAGGGACCCATTAATCATTGTATGTAAATCACTTACAGCGAATTCTTCAGGGGGAACTCTTAGAACATCGAAAACTGCAGCGTCATAACTTTTCATACGAGGTAGACTGGAATGCTTGTCCAAGGAATCTTGGCTCCCTTGACTGGTTCCCTGAAAGTATACATATACAAATATTAAGGATTTGTTCAGGTAAAATTTGTGATACAGTCTACTCTGGTGAGTTATATAATACAGGATCAAAAGCGAGATTATCTTAATGTGCTTGAAATAACATACCCATAATCTTAACTATACAACAATCAAGTGAAGGAAGGAGAAATAGAGGGAGAAGAGAGTAGACGAGAGAGAGAGTGAGAGAGGAAAGCAGAAAGGGAAGAAAAAGGGTGAAAGAAGGACGGAAGGAAAAAGAAGAAAAGAGGGAGGGAGAAAAAGGCAGCAGAAAATCTCCAAATAAAATTCAAGTTAAGACATGGACTGATGTTGTCCTCAGATGTACCCTGGTACCAGAAACACAGCTGGTACTTACATAAGAGTTATCAGTCAATGTAACTCAGTACACTATAACAGAAATGCATCGAGTTCAATCTTCTCAATGGAACATAATCCAGGGAATGTTTCACTCCCAGATGAAGCATTTGTAGAGATAACAATAAATCAGATCCAACTGACACAACCTCCCATAACTATGCATTGGGGATAAAAATATACCAACTGAATTATATTCACATATGATTTTTCTATCATCTTATGTCATTCTTGCGCTACTTGGTGATGATATTTTTAGACTGGGTTGTTTTTTGTAAGAATCTTCAAGAGAATAATTCTATGTAATAAATATAATACTAATAAATGAAGAGAATAAGACAAAAGCAGCATAGAAGAGAGGGAGAGAATTGTACTAAATTTTGGACAATATTATGAAAACAAGGATTAACATGTGTACAGAATTACGTAACACTAAAGCACCAGGTGCATGTTTTGTGAAAAGAATAAAAGGAACTTGGCATTATATATAATGGAAAACCTTACTGGTTTTGCCAAACTTTCAACATACAGTTCAACAATATTATGGATTTTTTTGGTAATTTATGAAATAAGATACTAAAAACCTGCTTTGAGTCCCGAATCTTATTAGACTGTGCTTCACTAGGAACTTATGTGCAAGAGGTACCAACAGAAGTCATAATGTAACCAGTCCATTTTAAACAACTGGCAAACCAATGGAACCCAAAAAAAGTCATCAGATTTATAGCACACATTCAGTACAACACAAATAAAGTTATTGATGATAACACAGGGCAAGGAAGAAACTAAAGTCCCACTTCAATTGCTTCGGAAAATCATGTCCTGAGATCAAACATTTCCCAATGGAAGTGATTGGTTAAATTGGATATTTGCTTCATATCAGACTTACCTGATTAATCTCTGAAAATGGACCTTGAAACAAACAAAGCTTGAGCAAGATGTTGTTTTTTGACTGTTCAAGAATAGAAACTTTATCTACTCACATCACAAGCATGTTAAGTCAATTGTTGTTCCACAGTGTTGTTGTAATAGCAACAAATTGTGATAAGCACATAGCTACATACTGGGTGTATACTGCCGAAGGGGTTAGTAAATTCTACATTTTTATCAGATCATTAACTAAACGCTTAAGAAACAAGTCAATCACTATATGCCCTCCCCAAATCGGTAGATGCTGAGAGGGGTGCATAAATATAAAGGTACAACAATGACCCTGACCTGTTCTTCTCACAGAATCATAACAACAATGTCAGACTCGAGTTGCTAGTGCATGAATAACACTGAGAAAACATTTGAATGCAAGCCAATGTTGTTAATTAACAGTATGTCAATTGTTTATCATGGTGCCAGTTTTTGTATCATTCAGTTTCTGTCAGTCAAGCAAAGCAATCTGCCAAGTCAAATATAATGTAACATACTAAGTTCTAAGTCACATCACAATGCTTCAGGGTGCCTCTACCCTCTTACCCTACAACATAGTGTTGTAAACACAGAGCGTTGATCAAGGGTACCTCTCTCCTTTTTCATTGGATTTAATGTTGTCTTTTCGACAATTTTCCAACTATATATGGTGGCCAGTTCACCTAACTAGTTTTCCTGGACTATACTAACCAGTACTTACTTACCCCTCTACAGTGAGCCAGTAACTTCACCACATACGACAGAAAAAAGAAATTTCTGCCAAACTTTCAAAGAAGGGTATGACCGGCAGCGACCAGGATTTGAACCCAGATCGCCAGGGTTACGAGTCCAGCGCACTAACCACTGGCCCATAGTCACGGCCTAAGGGTACCTTTATTACCCGAACACATTTGAGAGTACAGCATTGCTAAAGGTTACCGCAAACTATTGCAATACCTTTTAGGAGTAGAACACTGCACTAAGACATAGAATAGTTCTCAAAACATTAACTATAACGGAGGAACAAATCTGAAAGTCTTCAATCTCTATTACGTAACTTCTGAACAAGCAAATGGTTGACTTTTAAGCAGAGGTTTTCACCAAATACTGAACCTGGAACTTATTTTCCCCAAGAAATGAACTTGACATAGAGGCAATCAACAAACTTCAATCTTTCCCTCTTGGTCTCACTCTCTCTACCTCTCTATGGAAAATCGAAGTAAAAGTAAACGAATAATAAAATAAAGCTCTCCAATTTCTCAGCAAGAATCTTACAGCTTAAGGTTATTTGTATATAAATTAAGTTGAAAAATTGGAAAATGGTAGACAACATCCCCCCCAATCAGGCATAGAGGTGACAACAAAACCATCCATCATCGCAGTTATCAGCTTCAAGTTCACAAATGGATTCACAGACAACAATCTAATACTCATTTTATACAGAACAGGATCTTACACAGGAAGATAATATAATATTCATGATAAAAATTTATTTCAAGAAACAGAAACAGAAACAGAAACAAACTATACAAAAATAGGTGAAAACTATTGTTTTATTTACAAAGTAAACAAAAATTTGTCCACAAAGGAAGTGAAGTGTTAAAGCATTAAATTTCCTCAACGGAAAAGAAAGCAGGTAAAAATTACCTTTCCTGTGAATGATGCATCCATGTTAATAATCCAACAATGAAATAAACACCACTTTAGTACGTTTACACTTCAATGTTTATAACATCCAACAACAGTATAAAACAACAGTGTTCCTATAAAACAATCCTGATGTTAGTAATTTCTAGATATCATCACAATCACATGGTAATATTTACATCGCTGAGAGGTCTGTGAACTATACCAGTAAATATACACGCCTAAATTCACAACAAATTATTCGGTAGAAATATTAACAAATTAACACTTGGCATTCATAAATGGTGTCCGTCGGTACGACAAAGTTTTAACTCCATAAGTGAGCAAAGAACCGGATAGATCTATGTAGTACTGAGACAATATTACGAGCGTGTTTACAACATGTGCAGATGTCAGTAAGTAAATGCTATAAGGAAGGTTCAAAACTATAGCATAGACTACAGTAAACAATACATATATACCATGTGAATGGGGAAAACACGCAAAAAAACGGTTGACAGCAACATTCAATCCTTTCTGTACTGTACTTAATGACATTATTTCAAACTTAATTCATGAAAAACTGATTATTTTCAAAAGAGCTTTAATTTTTGTAAACAATGCTTTTTTGATATTAGCAAATAGGCAAGCAGTATATTTGTACAGTATACCAGCCTTAGAAGTCTAAATTTGCTGCTTAAAATAAAGAAAACTTAAGAGTCAGCACAACCTAGTCAATCAGTCGATGAACTTGAACTTAAATTCACAGACAAAAGAATTGAACCTGGAATCCATTACAATATAAAATAATCATCTTATCTCAACAAGAGAAAAAAAAATTTCTTGCATGAAAATGAAACATACCCAGCCATGCGAAACTTGCATGTTATGTAATGATTAATGAAATAATGACGGAGAATGTTCCAGTATTCTGCGCGTTGATTATGGAATAATTACATTGAGTGAGAACCCATTGCACCATAAGTGGAAAATTCCAACAGACTGACATATGTACATGAAAATATAATGAAAACATATAATATTACGCAGCGCCATAGCATGTTTGCATGTTAATGTTAACCAATACTAGTAATTTAAGCTTAGAACAAAGAATAAAATATCAGTCAATACTTTTGAAGAAATTGGAAACCTTTGTGAAGTAAAATTAAACCTTGAATAGAGAATGATCTGACAGACTGTTTTGTCGCATTAATTGCAGTTTAATTTCAAACAATCGCAGCCATAACACAGAAAAATATATAATTCATTTAAAAAACTTCTTTAGATTGTACCTATCCTCGAAACTATATTTCATGGCTGTATGTATCAAATATAAATCAGATATCTTAACTGAGTTTTTAATTGAAAAGTTCTCATACAAAACGCCTGAAAACCTCAGTAATTAATTTAACAGCAATTAACAGTTTATCATCAAAATATGAAATTCACATGAACCATTGAATGTTATAACGACCATCCATTTATAATTCCCATCAAATTTACATCCATCAAAAATAAATGAACCGAAATTGAATTACAGAGAACACCAATCATTAAGCAATTAACATCGAGGCTTAATTCATGATTCATAATCAACAATTAATTCTAGTCCTAGAACACATTCAACACTATGCAATGTATATACAGAAATTCACCAACGAAACATTTATCCGTAATTAGCCATTTTGCACCATGGTTTGAAGGAATACCAAAGATAATTCCTAGTTTACCACAAACATCCAGCGAGCATTATGTGCAATTCCTCTCGTATTCATACCTGACCCCTGCACCCCGCTCATACACAATGTCTGTACACATAAAATGCAAAATTTATCAAAATATTTACAAACACGCAAAAAAAAATTCAGCCAAGATTTTCAGAGATGCCGGCTAATAAATCCTCCACAAAAATGTGTTCGCAAATATTTTTTTTATCAGTAGTGCACATGTAATATAGATAACACATACTGATACAACTTCAACCGAGGATACAGGAATACTGGGGATATATTTTAGTCCAAAGCAGTACAATACAATATGAACAACAGCTGTTCCACCAACACAACATGTAGTCCATAGATTAATATACCAGTAAATGACTCAGCATGGGAGAGAATATCTCTATGAGTTAATCATGTGACATCAATCAACAGCTGTCAGATATATTTTCAATCACATTTCTCTGAAATTGCACAGTTCACTCAGACTGACCTGGTAACCAAGGTCATAAGGTCTTACATTCAATATTTACTTTTCTTTAGTTGAATATGTTTTGAGGAACAGACTGACACATTTAGTACATTGGAGATCTACAACAGGAGACCAAGCTCAAAATCGAGCTTTGCCATTGGCTTATTATTTCATCAGAGTTCAAAACCAACCAATCAGCTGGAAGCTTTCACAACATAATATGGACTGACATTTTATCACAATTTTTTGCTGAAGATGTATAAAAGACTTGTAGATCAAGAAACATCAAAAAGAAACAACTCAACGGAAAAAAAAAACAAACAGAAATAAAATGTCAACTAGAGTAATTGACCAGATTCAACAGATATAAGTTTGAAGCAAATACAATTATTGAACAGTAATGGACTTTGTGAAAATCAGATACAAGACATGAACAGATTTCATGGACTTGATTAGCTTTGATAGAAAGTCACTGAACCCAGAACTTGAAGTCTTATCAATAGGACCTGTCTGCGATAGTTTCTGAATTTGTATTTAACTGTCAATCATTGTAAGACGCAGTCTAATGACTGGACTGATTTGTGGACAGTGTATAAATACAATATTGATTCTTTTGACAGGAAAGGTCATGTTTTGGTCTTATTTTCATGGCTTTTGTTTTTAAATGGGAACAACGAGGTAGCATTAAGTGATCAGAGCTAACACTTTAATACTGGTATTCAGCTGAGATCCGAACAACGTGGAACCTCAGTTGATCTTTCTGGCTTTAAAAAAAGGATTACGGATTAAATACAGGCAAAAAAAGGTCACGGTCATGACTTAACAGGGTCCAAGTTTTTATAGTATTATATTAGTATAATTACAGTAACGTCAAAATATCCGGATTATTATGACAGCTTCAACCAACGCAATCATCATCGTTTACAACAGACGGAATATAATCATCACAATCTCCCACCCATCATACTCTTACAATTATAAGATAATATAAACAATGAATCCAGTCCAGGAATTCAATCATAGAATAATCGTAAAATAATCAGAAACATAATCTAGAGTCATTAGTTTAGCAAACAGAACATTAACAGAGAAGAGATAATTGGAGCACTGACCTCATTGTGTAAATGATCATAATGGGGGTTAATTAAGATTTATTGTATTATGGTAATCTCTTTCATAATCCTGAGATATGATTGCATGTTCATTCAAAGCTCAAATATCAGCATCTGCAAGAGGAAGGTTACCTGCAGTTAGTAACTCAAGGGCTTTGATAAGGATAACTTCCTGGGGCCTCTGTAGTTGAGTGGTTATGGTGTCTGGCTACTAATCACTAACACCTCACCGCTGTGAGTTCGAATCCCACCTGGGACCAGACAAATTCCACTTGAGGAAATTGTTCAGTTAGCTTATGGTTGGTCATATGGTTCCACCCCGGTGTATTCCTCTGGCATTAAAGCAGGATAAGTCATCAAAATTATACTGACCGATTGCGTGACGATAAACCCCAGTGAAAAAAAGGATAACTTCATAATTACAGAAATTCCTACTTAATTAACAATTATTTTATCACATATTAAATTAGCAGGATGTTATTTTTGAACATGTAAGTATGAGGAATATCCCACGCTGAGATAAGTAATTCCATATATAGATAGAACAAAGATCTATCTTTACAGTCTCATGAATATTCATGTGATTTAAGTTACATAATTTATTCAGTGGTTGCAACACTCAGAGGCAAGCGTGCCTAAGAATTTCAAAAATTAGCATAATTACAATTAAATCTAATCATTTATGATCTAATACCTATATATAGCAGTCAAATCAATTTGATTGACATAAAGACTAAACGTAACTTCATCATATGAAGAGCTACAGGATGACATATGTTAAAAGATCGTAATTCAAGATCAGTTGTCAAAACTCCCATGAACAAGCCTTTGCGTTACGTTTACAATGAATCAGCAACACAGACAATAAAACATACAGTTTCAAACTCAGACCTATATTTACGTGTGATTATAAATTACAAAATGTGATACACAAAAACGTCACATAAAACAATGTTTCACTGCAAATGCATGAATTCAAAATCCATAAATTTAAAATGCTGTATGACTTTATCCAACAACCTGTCGTAATGTGATCGAGATAATAGAAGCAAAATAGTCTGGTTTTACAATGATAAGGTAAACCATATCTAAATGAAATAAAATTATTTCGTAATTTCATACTACGTTCTTTGTTCTATTAATAGAACCAGCGAAATCATACAACTATATGTGCACAATATTGACCAAAAAACGACAGTAAACAACAATGACCTTGTAGATATTTATACAAATGAATCATCTTCCACGTCAGCAAGCACCAGCTCACTACTGTCACAGTTTCGTGTTTATAATTACGCAAGTATAACCTAAATCTAATAGTCATATGACAAATTTGAGCAAGCAAAACTATAAATATCAGATATACAGAAAATTCCTTTAAAAGTTCCATTTTCAATGTTTTTTACTATATCTTTTTAATATTTGTTGTCTGTTCAACTAACTGAGATCATAAATTATTTGTATTCATCATTCTCTAGCCTTTGTTTTTTGCATCAATGCCAGTGACTGAAAAATCAGACTAAGTTTGTGTATTTTGAAACTGTACCTTACGTTATAGTCAAACTCAACTATTACATAGGTCTCTTTCATTCCCTTAACCCTTTACCTCATAATACCGCATTTCCCCCAAGCAACTGAAGCAGACAACTTTTGAAAACATTGTGGCAAAAGAAGCCACTGGTTGTAATAAGTAATAGCTTCTTTTGTCACAATGTTTTCCACCCTGTTAGAGAAAAATAACCAAATTTTCTTAAATAAATGAAAGTTTTGAATATTAGCTTTGAATTTGGAAGAGTACAAAATATGCCTATGAGGCAAGAGGTTAAGAGGTTCACAGGAGATATAAATGAAGTAACAAGAAGCATAAACTGCACTGCTGACACATTGAGGTCAAAGGTTCAAATCTGGACTGTGTCACATCACTACAATCAACTTACCCAACGTAGCTCAAAATGGGTAAATGACAATAACGAAATCCAATTACTTATTTTAAACAGGACCATTATATCGGCTTTAAATTTAATGAAAATTATACAAGTTAGCCGAAAGTAACTGACCAATCAATAAGGAAATAACAGACATCTGCTGGGTGACCAACTCATAAAATGACTACCCATTATCTACACTACCATTTAAGTTAATATCAGGTTCAAGTGGTGAAGAATGAAAAAATTGACCGTAGGGGGTCAATTACATGAAGTTATGGTCCATAAAAGTGATAAAAGTACTTAATCTACACAGATATAAAACCAATTGAACTTCCATGGATGTGACGTTAAACAATATTGATTGAATAGAACAGAATTGAGAATATTTACATGACATTTTAAACAAGAATTATAGAAGTAAACATGGCCACCATTGTATTCCAAACACTGGTTGATGTATCAAAACTAGAAGAGGGGGTTTTTCTCTGGGGTTTAACGTCAAGGTCATTTGGCAACTTTTCAAGCTTTAGGAGTGGAAGAAGACCCCGAGCATACACCTGGGTAGAACCTTCCGTAAGCTATTTGGACTGCTTCCTCACAGGTGAAATTTGTCTGGCCCCCAAGTGGGATTCAAACTCACAGAAGTGAGAAGGTGAAAATACCGGCTTTATAAACTACTGAGGGCATAAAATGTGACATCATCATGTAAATTGTGATGTAGGAAATAATCAGAAGTATTTTTATGCACAAAGACAGAAGTTTTTGGTTCAATACAGGCTTGCTCCACTCTGTTTTCAATGTAATCATATAATGGTGAACTCTTAATGTCACCTATACAGAATATAGCATGTTTACCATCTGAGTCACAACATCTAACTGACGAGAAACTCATTTTTTGTACAAGTAGATGTAACAGACAGCACTGTTGTCTTTTTACCAGACAAAACATCACTTAGCCTATTACGACATATCAGAGGATGAATTTTAAAAGTACAATTACTTCTTTTAGGCATATGTGTGTAATATTATGCTCTTATATATAACAAGAATTGATATTTATCAGCGATCAGACAGCCACTGTGTCTTACTGGTAGTCAAGATAGAAGACATTGTTTGCATTCCAGCTTTCATTAAGGCCTAAACAAAAAAAGGTTTGTTTCCGGTTACATACCCAAAAAAATACGGGGTGGTAGGTAGGGATATTTTATGTTTTTATTTTACATATATCAGCAACACTATTGTGAAAATTACAATATAGCACTTAGATTTGGATGCCGTAAAAACTTATGAGTCGGCAAGTAAAAGATGGGTCAGTCGGGTAACCGGAAACAAGCCTATTTTTTAGGCCTAATGTAACAATTCCTAACAGTTCAGTGGACTGAAAATATGTGTTGATCAGCCAAATAAAAAAAAGTCTGCATAACAACCATCAGGTAGAAGATTGGATATAATCAACAACATAATATCTCATAAGAAGAAATTAGGTCACTATTGATGGTGATCAGTCCCCGTGAAATTTATAAAATAACATTACAGCATGTTTAACGATGTGTCAATAACCCGTGTTCAACGACTGTGGAGAACATAACAATCTTTATGGTCACTGAACTAGACTGATTCTCCTACACAAATCATCGTAAGACTTCAATTTCCAAACATAAACACTTCATTACCCACATTAAGTGTTACAATAACATTATTACACAACATTAAGTTGTTTTCTTTGGCTACATATCAAATATTATTATACAATTCTGTCTCACATAACCTTCAACTATTAAAACAGCTGATAAACATGTCAAAAGACTAAAAGGAGATTTTTTCCAAATATGGAACATGATCCCTAATGTAAAACTTAAAACGAGTAATAAAAAGATACCAAAATCTCTATAATATAGCAAGAACAGCAAGTTGGCTGTTTTGAAGGGGGGGGGGGGAAGGATGAGAAACATTGGTCACACATCAGCAGGTTTTTTTAAGCATACTTAAGTATACCATTAGAGATACAACACCAAGCCAGGAGTAGTAAACAAACCTAGGGTATGTACCGGTATATGCATACAATGTAAACCTAGATTGTTATCAGCAATAAAAATCTGAAATTCAAGACTAAAATTGAAGGTTTTTTCTTAAAATGAAACTTATGATCCCAGGATGCACTACAAGATGTGACTAACATGTTTATCGAGATACTGCATGCTTCTCAAAACTGCTCGAATACTTGCCTGACATTAGGCCAGGCAAGGTTAGAATTTCTGTCTGACCAAATGAAAATTTGTCAGTCCGAATATATCATAAACAAGTGATAAATGCTGCAAATCATGCCCGGTCCGGTACTCACAGAAAAGTTATCAGACCTGCTCGAAATTTGCCTGACATGTCCAATGGTCCAGCAACTTTCGTCTGGATACCAAAGAGTATTTTCAAGTATATTCAACTTATTCTTAAAGAACAGAAAGGTCTGTATTAAAAATAAAACAAAAATTCTCCAACACAACATGTTACCTTTTATAAATTTTATTTAGCACATGGCAAAATACAAGAGTGAAAGGTGTAACTTTGGAAAAAAAACCCCAGAAAACTTAAGCTCATAAAATGGTATTTGTTGGCTCTATACAGCAACATGGACTGAGAACCAGGTGTTCACTTAGCTCGGTACCACAGCCACAATGAAAACTAGTCTGCTGTGAATATGACACAGGACAGGGAAAAACTGGAAAATCAAGCACATGCCGGAAAACCGTCATCCATGAAAATATGTGTACCACTATTACAAAGCATAGATTTCATTTGATGATTTAACACAAATCCATTCCATCATTTCATGTTTTGTATCAGTGGACAAAACAACTTAACTCATAAATCAAACTCCCATAACAAGTTGAGCTTTCTCCCAGATCTACTGAGAAACTCAGAAAATACTAGAGGTGAAACGATTCAAAAAATTTCGATTCGATTCGATTTCGATTTTTCATCCCACGATTCAATTTTTCGATTCGATTTTCGATTTTAAAAGGAATTAAATAGGACAAGAATAAAATAGCTATCCCACTAGTTTACGATGGAATGTATTTTCTTAAATACTGTAAACAATGGAACAAACGAAACATAAAACTTGTGAATAGGAAAAACTGAAACAGTAAAGAGCCTGACGACACGAGAAGAATGCTGATCTCGTTAGATTTCAGTCATTTTGACTCGCATACTACGGAAAATGAAAGTAGGTATTACCAAAAAAAAAATCGAATCGAAATTGCCGTCATTGAATCGAATCGAATCGAATCGAATCGAATCGAGCATGAAAAATCGCGGTTCGCAATGGATCGCGATTAATCGTTTCACCTCTAGAAAATACAGCGAGAAGGTTTAATTTTGAGAGTTTATCATCATGAGAGAATATTACAGGCAAAACAGAAACATTTTGCATGAAAACTTTGTCAACCTGAAATCCAATACTAAGAGATCTTTTGGAAAACTAATAGAAGGCTATCTCCATATAAGGAAATACTCAGCTTTAATTAAACACCAAGTTATCCTCTCACAGATTCTGTGATAGAGGGAGAAGTAGGAGAAAGTATGATAAAGAGAAGAGATAAAACACAAACATTGGAGCGTAGGAATGGCCCGTTTTCTAGTCAGTTTGACACAGATACTGTTTGTCTTAGATCAATTATTGTGTCTGGAATATTCTGATTATAAACATGCGGCCTGATAGCATTGTTGTAAATGTTCCTTATATCCTTGTATTGGTCAAACAGGTAAACGTGACTTGTTCATATATCAATAAAACCTCACTAAAAAACCACTTTAATCTCAAAACAACCTTATTATTAAGACCACTGATTTTTGGACTGGTTTTCAATACTTCTTGACAATGATATATCACTTCATATATAAATTTCTTCAGTACGAGAAGTGGCATAAATAAGGAGGTTAAACTGAATATAGATTAAAGTTAATACATACATCTGCCATTGATGACATTGGTGTAACATAATCTCCGCTACTGTCTGATTCTGTCAGTGATTTACTGTAGGATTTCTGGTTTCCATCTGCTGTTAATATTCGATGAGGTATACTCATTCTATTACCCTCCAACCTGAAAATACAAATAAAAAACTATAAAATCTTTTTTTTTTCAATTTTTTATGAAACAATCAATTTACAGATTTACATAAAATGAAAATCTTATACACACAGAAAATCTCCAAATAAGCTCCCCTCTGAGTTTTGAGATAGGATTTGAGGATTGAGGAGAGGTATTTAATAGAGTATATTATGTATAAAAACTTGCATGATTACAATGAAGAATCATGTATATTGTTTTCACATAACTGAAGTCAATACTCATCACATATCTGACACACGTAAGTCAGACAAAAAATGAGATTTGAAAAGTTTGTCCAGTTTAAAAGTTTCAAAATCTTACAAATTAAAACATTTAAGATAATCGGAAAACAATCTGATTATTGAGACATGAATATACTTAAATGTACAGTCCTTAAAAATGGCAACAAAATGATTTGTTGTTTTTTAAATTGAGTCTCAAACATAATGGTATTAAAATCAACAACAACAAAGGACCTACGATGATGAAGTATTAACATTATGATGGTGTCCAAATAATTCCTGAAACTGTAATATATCCATGGTAACACTTCACTAATCACACCATGCCAAGTTTTACACAAATATTCTAAAAACACTTGTCTTCAGAATATGCCAAGTTTCATACAAATATATCAATTACTTTAAATCCAAACAAGTTTTTCACTGCAAAAAGACCTTGAGAGTTGTCATTTAAATGTTCAATAGCTCAACAGCAGAAATCTATCAACTCCAAAATATGTTCAAATTATACACAAGTTCCACGACAAAATACACAATGATGAATTGATCACAGAACAACAAATGTCACGTAAGACCTTGGATCCTGATACAACATACAAAAATTCGGGATTCCGTCCAAATTTCCGTTACATGTTCTCTTTAAATAAATATTCCCGAAACTAAAACTTAAAATCTATCCCATAGTTCAACAGGTTTTATATCGAAATAATTCTGATGATTCAAATCAGAATAACGTACAGATAATGTCTTTGTATTTGAATGTATTAAATTTTAACTCCCTATTCAAACGTAGTATATTTTTCAATAGTAAAATATCCCATAGTTCACTATGTACAATACGAGAATAATAGACTATGTTTGAGCAATATAAAGTACAGTATTTGAATTTTTTATCGCTGATCTTTACACTTCAATAATTCCTTCTCCTTCATTGAACTAACCAACGCAAACGTAAATGCACTTCAGTGTGTTCAAAAGTTCAAATAATAATGTCTAATTGTCCATAACTTCAAAAGGCATACAACAGGGAAACAACATTAAAACAACAATACTGTCATCATACAGTGAGAGAGAGATAGTGATAAATGTTTGTAATTCCAAGTGTTTCATATATTATGGCTTTGTTTGGTTTGATAATTTATCACACATTGTTTTTCTTTGATCATCAAACAAAACAACATACACACAGACTGATAGAAAATTATTACAAGAAGCCAGAAGACATTGATTTATCACAAACCAATTATTGGTTTCTTTGTTGTGATAATTTCACAAGTTTATCTCCTAATCACTTATCATCATCATCAACAACAACAACAATATTTATCCAGAAAAATCAGCTTTTGAAAGAAAAACATTAAACGTTTAAAACAACAACAAATATCTTCACTGTTAAATCCACATACACAGATCTGCCCTAGTTTGTTGAATTTTCACTAAACTTTTTGTAATAAAGCATTTAAAACACAAATATAACACCATCCAGAGACAAACTTATGCCAAACCTACGCACGGACTGTCAATGTTGATATATGTATTGAGACAATCCTTTTTTGACCATAAAGTTGAAACAAGAACACCTACATAATAAAAACTGTAATATTTGCTATCTGTCAACATTGCAGGAGACGTTATAGTATACCCCCCTCTCATGTACACAGTGAGGTAAACCTTTATGGTTGAATAATAACGAAATTTGAGATGCGAATGTTTAATAAGATACAGTAGGCCACCACATCAAGGACCATAAATTGAAAACATAAATGTTTGGCTAGGTGAATTTCCAAACCTGCACGAACGGTTTGCATGTACGACATGAAAAACATTCATTTTTTTTGTCTTTCAAAAGTTTAACAAGAGCCTGATTATTTGCACAATGAAAAACAAACATGCGTTGTAAAAGGTCCACAAATTTTCTGTATTCAAATTTTCTTTGATAGAAGATTACACAAAATGTAGGTTTGAAATTAAAGGGGCTGATTTATTATTATTATGTAATATTTGAAAAGCCAAATTGTCAAATTTGAGAGCTAAATTAGCCAAATAAATCAGCCAATTATGTTCATTTTTATGTCATAGCTTTACAATCTTCAAAGAAAAATTTCAACAATTCTTCAAATTGATTAGAATACAGTATTAAAATTTTAAACATATCAAATTTGGATTTTTAAAGGCACAAAACACTCAAAAATGTTTTTGTTAAAATTCTTTAATAATACAACACAATCATGTTCACTGTACATATTGTGGTATCTAATTGACTATGAATGGAAATCATATATGATTAAACCATGAAAAAATATTGCAAGAAAGAAATAAAAGACATTTTCATGAAGAAAACAAACTGTACAAGAAACAATTTCATGAGTTTGGAGACAGGAACCACATTTCACATGAGGCCTGAAAAAAATAGTCAGATTTACAGTCACCCGACAGACCCTACTTTTGGCACCAACCTTGATTTTTTTTACAACAAAATCTGAAGTATGAAAATATTCAGGGACAAATTATACCCCAAAAAATTTGAAAAGGTATGTCCAGAAAAAAAAGAAAGTTTTGTGATCTACCTTTCCTATTGTTTTGGTCAAGTAACTGTAAACACAACATTCTTTTTTCTAGTCTATGACCTGGCCTTAAAAGTTAGATTTCACCCGCACCTTGACTGATTATCGCGTGGTAATAATAATTTAGCCAAAATAGGTCAGTCATACGCACACATATGGAAAATTGAATAAAATTTATGCACAGTTAAAACCATAGAAGATATCACGGTTAAAATAAATAAATATATAATAAGGAACGTCAGAATTATCTAGGTCATATAACACACCTTTAATTTTAGAGGTTACGGGGAGATCGGGAGAAGTATTCATACTATACAACATAGTAAAGTGGTAAATAAGTGAAACATAAACAAAAATGTCATAGTCAGTGTTAGTATAGTATGTATCATACAAATGGGACAGTATGCATCAAGGAATGACAAATATGTACATCAGCCACTCACCGAGTACATGTCATATTGTACCATGAAGTAAAATTGGGTTAATCCCTGGCTTTTAGTACAGTAAGTTGATAATTTATGCAATTTTTCATGGTGAAACGATCACTGACATTTATCCAAAAGCATTTTTTTTCTTTTTTCTGAAGACCAACAGCTCCATTCACAAATTTATTGATGTGAGAAAAATGTTAATGATTGGAAAAAGTGGTACGAAAATAAAAAGCTGAAGAGACTTGGTGTCACATTGACCCAACCATTGAGGTGAACGCCAGGTCTTTATAGCCTTGTTGACAAACAACTTTAATAAGAAGATAAATGTAGGATGGATCACATTATAATAAATGTTAAAACCTTAATAAAGAGAAGGATAATATATAAGCCTATCAATTTACAAGCTCTGATGATTCTAATAAAAGGTGCAATTATAAGAGGATAACAAACATCTCAATGATATTATCAATATCTTTGTACCAGTACACTGACATGCTAACAACAATCTCACTTTAGTTTGCTTAACCCTATGCCTCATAAAACTGCATTTTCCTGCCTTTGAAGCAGACGACTTTTGAAAACATTGTGGCAAAAGAAGCCATTGCCTGTAATGAGCAATGAAGATGTTATTTTCCACAAGTTTAAGAAATAAGCCCCTTTCCCTACCTATGAAAAAAGCCCTGAAAGTACTCCCTGATAAAATTTAGAAGTTGGTTTCATCACTAGAAATAATGAGTCAAAGAAAATAAGAAACAAACTTTAAACCGTTAAATAAAACATACTTACACTCTTACAACCATGATTACAATAACAAAATTTCACTGCAGCAGGCACACTGTTAAAAAAACTTCTCAATTTTCTAATCTATACAGCGCAATATGGCTAACATCTGTTACAATCTTTACATCATATGTCAATATTTCCGCATTTTTTAACATATTTTAGTCATCATATTATGGCATCTGTTTCAACAGCTTGATATAATTCCTCTCAAAGTATAATTCCCACTCGACCTTGTGATGATAAATCCACACATTGCATCCACAATTATCATCAGAAAAAACTTGGCTTAAGTTGCTTTTTTTTCTATCTGAAGAAATCACAGTAAAATTCCAATCCTTTTTATTAATAGTAGTTTAATGTCAGCATCAAGTTTGACACCAACATAAAATGCTCCCTGAATTAAATAAAAAAAAAACAAGAACTGAACAAACGGACTACTGGTCAAGTTTTAATCTATTGATGGTCCAGCAGTAAATAGAATTATCCATCAGAGTGACCAGTGGTCAGTATCAATTATGGCCAGTCCCGAAATCTGCACTGTAACATCCAATCATAAACTGTGTTGTTATCTAAGCATATAATTAAATTCCAATTAATGTTGTATAATATCCTTGGACAAGCTGATTACATAGAACAGAACACAATAATGTGATTTACAACATCCTTATTATAACCTGTGACACCTTTTATTTCAATATGTAGCTCAATAGAGATGCAAACAAGATATGAGAGGGTTATATAGCTATAATAAAGTATTGGTCATCCCAGTTAGCTGACATTTATATCACACCTGCTCATCTATAAACATGTCAAGTGCAAGTTCTGATCCCTAAGGGGAAATTATTGCATAGTTAGCTTTGGTGCATACAGTCCAGCCACACCTGCCCAGATTATAACCACATGCTTCAATAGACAGATAACAATTTTAAGACAATTAAGTTGGATAATAGACATCCTTTAATAGCTTTAATTGATGCAATGTGCTTCAATCAGGAGAACTGAAAAGAACAGATCAGCCGTATGTGACAAACAAATCAGGCATAACTGTCAACACCCTAAATGTTTGCCACCTTTCTTAAATCTTGCCAAAATTTTGTTTGGTAATTTATCCTGTAATTAATAAAGTTAACAATGAGTGTGTAAAAGTGTAGACATAAAATTTTAACTTGAACTTTTCACGGTCTGCAAGCTTTTCTATCCATCAACACAGTTTTCCATTTGAACAGTTAAATTTAGCCACGAGGATAATTATGAAGTTCTGGAATACCTAAAACCGGCTTCATTCAAGATGGTCTTGTCATAACAGGAACGGTAATGTTTCAGTCAGAAAAATGACTACAGCAAAACCTCGATAATGAGAGCACCTACAGGACCCGATAAATTGGTTGTAATAATGAGGTTGTCTATCATCAAGATATGTTATCGGGGAATTATCGAAAGTTGGTAAGAAAATTAGTGGTCATTATAACAAGGTGGTCGTGACATTCACTATTTGGGGTTTTACTGTAATTCTTGATACAGCTGTTCGGTCTCTCTTCACATCTTGTTTATAGCCTGGTTTGATATTGCAACAGTATACAAACATGTAACTAGTATTTAGACTGTGAAATACAAATCTTACCCAATAGTGCTAAAATGGATCTTCGATACGATGAAAATACTTAATAATACTGGCACAAGTAAACTGTGAACATTTAAAGCCTTCAAACATTCATCAAAGTTAACTTTTTTCAATCATTAGGACTATTAAGGGCATACATTTTCCTAACTAAACTCCTTACAATATGTTAACATTTCAAGTCGCAACCTTTGAATCATTGCGAGAACAATACAACATTTATATACAACATTATCACCAGTAAAACACACAGCATGTTCTTAAATGTGTTTTTGTCTCCCGGCAACAATTTATGCAACAAAATCCACTTAAATATTCAGCAAAAAATATCACAGAAATGAAAATGTCAATAAAACAAAAGCTTAATTGTTATACTGCACTTATTTATAGAGAATATTAGACAAAATATAGAACAAAGAAAACAAACAAAGTCTTATGTACGAATCCAGTAACAAGACAGAAAGCTTGGTTGTCTATAGCATCCTTTTGTTGTAGATAACACTGGATCCATACATAACATTTGCATTGTAATAATTTGCAAGAAGATGCAGCTTGAATCAAAACAGCAGGACATTACAAACAGAAAAGAATCAGTGCCCTAAGGCACACCCAGGTGCCAGAACACAGGTACCAGCACACAGATACTAGCACACAGGAACCAGCAAACAGTTACCATCACACAGAAACCAGCATGGCATGATATTTCTTTTTATCGAATTCCTCGTAATTAATGTTTTAAAGATAAGACAAGATATGGTAATTGGCTTCAATCCATACACTGACCAAAGTAAACAATTGCCTTTCACTACCAACCACTTTTAACAGTACTCTATCTTATTTCAGATTGCAACAGTTTTTGTTACAGAACTCTGAGGACTACATGAAGTGTGCTATGTAGGAACATGCAAGACTTTAATCCCACAAAACAACATAACGTTCTTTCATCTTCCCCTTTTAAGTAAACTGTAGTTAGGTAACAGCCACAAGTTTTTTTTCGTTTTTTTTTTAAGTGGTTTGCCACTCTAAGTAAGTACTCATACTGTAGAATAATAATGATAGTAACATGTGTCTAATTTGTGCTTGTTTTTATGCGACTAATATT
Source organism: Lutraria rhynchaena (assembly GCA_008271625.1). Lineage (NCBI taxonomy): Eukaryota > Metazoa > Mollusca > Bivalvia > Venerida > Mactridae > Lutraria > Lutraria rhynchaena. The sequence continues at coordinate 7,324,784 of VIBL01000001.1, read as the reverse complement.
GTCACTAAGGTTTAACCCCATTTTTCAACAATTTTTCAATTATATCAATGCGACTGGTTTTCATGGACTCTTTACTAACCAGTACTAACTTATCCTTCCAGAAACAGCCAGCAACTTCTCCACACATGGAGGAAAATCAACATTTTTGTCAAATTTTATCTAATTAGTTACTGCAATGTACTTTGAGTTCAAAGTCTATGATATGGTTTTCTTGGCAGACATAAAAGAACACAGCATCCGTAGATCAAGTAACTTCTCATACATTTCTTGTTATCATAAGTATGATATAAGATGATTTGGTCATGATAAACATGATAATTATTCGGATAGGGTACTCATTAGTAGATAAATACAATGATATTACATCACATTTACCCTGCAGGGAGGAACTCCGGATGATGGAGAAACTAGCTTAGTAATGAGTGACAGTGTGCATTGTTCACTGCCTGGAGGGGATGGGGGATACAAATGCACTTAAGTTGAAAACAATGATAGGGGTCAATTATGTAAACATAACAATAAGTTTGCACCATAAATGATCCAAGTACATTGCTGAGCATATGTTGTTATATATGCAGAACAATTAATCACAATTTATTGCAGGCCTGCATGAATCAAGATACCAAGGGACAAATTCATAATGTGCACATAACAATAAATTTTATTTGATAACTTGATGACCCACAGCAATATGTTGAAGGATTTCATTAATAAATCTAACTAAAATATAATGACTATGCAATTAGAATGTATCTACAATGCGACAGACATCAATACCCCGAATGCAACAGACGTAAACCCATATAAAAACATAATTATAGCACAATTCACTAGATACATAACCAGAGCAACCTAAATAATACCCACAATGCAACAGAAACAGACCCATAATGCAACATCTTGTAGCTGATCACATGATTAAGTAGCTATCACCGAAAGTATTGGAAATAACCCCAAAAGAAATTTGATAAAAAAATCAAGGTAATCCAGGTAACTTTGGGTTCCCAGACAATTCATATTTGTATTATATAGGTTTCCCTTGATTCTAACAGTGACATAATGCAATGCTGATAACAACAAACATGCAATGATCACGACACATGGTAGCTAGCAATCATTTATGTCACATGACTGCATACACATGCAGGAGCCAAGCATTAGTCAAGGTACAATACACTAACACCACGTAATTCTTCCAAATAATAAACACTTATCAAAATATAAATGAAAGAAAAACAAAATTCACGATAACATCGAACTTCATACGAGTCTATTATATTAATTCAATATTCTTTCACAAAATGTTGACATAAACTTAAATTTAACTCTTTAAGTTGATGGTTGATTGACATCACAAAACAAGGCAGAAATTGACTTGAGCACAAGTACACCATACAAAACCATTATAAACATAACTAAGCTATTTGTAAGCAATAAAATACTGACAGGTAAATGCTTTAACTGACTGCAGTTTATCTGTCAAAATGTTAGTTATTTTTATTAATGTCCTGCGTTAAGATAGCTGCCGACAGTAAACATCACTATACCAACAAATCATTTATCATCATATAAACACAACTAACTGATACCTTATCTCATAAATTATTGTATGTAGGTGTAACTTTCAGGTTGTGAATTCAAACTATGTCCCATTCCCCCACCCACCACTGTTGCTGGGGGGGGGCAGAATAAAAATGTTTTGAGCTTTTAAATGAAAGTAATAAAATCCTTCAAAGGAAACAATGCAAAAACTGCTTCAATTAGCAGAGAATTTTTACACATCTGAATTAAATGATAGTATGTTTCTGTGATTAAAAGAAAATTTCTCTTCACTGACATTCAATATGTCTTTTTTACCGTTTACTTTTGTGATTATTTAACACAGAAATAGAATTACGCGGCCCTTGAAGTAATAATTTGGCCTTTATGGCAGTTATGGTTTCTGACTAGTGACCACTAGCCCCTCAATGCTGTGAGTTCAAATCCCATCCATGATTAGATAATGTCATATGCAAGGAAGCTGTCCAGTTAGCTTACCGAAGGTCAGTGATTCTACCGAAGTGTATACCTGAGGTCTTCATCCATATTTAAAGTCGGAAAAGTCACCAAATGACCCTCACTGTTGGTGTAACATTAAACTCCAGTGAAACAAAAGAATGGAATAATATGAAATAAAAGATCAAAATGGAGAACAACATTGTCCAGCTATTCAATAACAACTCTTTACTTATGTTTACATTTAATTATTATAGGCTGTCATTTTTAAATACTTAAGGATGACCTAAAAAGTGTAAGTATACAACAAAACTTATGATAAAAACACTTAACATCAAATTTGCTAGATTCTATATTGTTATGACATTTTATCATATTTTAATTAAAACAAAGCACAATTAACTGAAAACTTACTGCAAACTGTAATCCATAAGAGTAACTTTCACTAAAGGGTAAGTTTCATGATAACAAATTTATGTTGAAAATGTCAATGCGGTGCAAGGCAGTACAGTGTAACAAAAGATAGCTGACCTTAAATGACCTATTTTGAACTCTTGGTTGCTAAATTAGCAAATTCAACAAGTTTCAAGTAAATATAGACAAAGATTAGTCTCTTATCAAAGCAAACACATCATTCATTTTTAAATCATATTTTAAAAATCCCCCAAAATATCCAACTGTCACAATTTGACAAGTCTCAAAGACATGTATTATCAATATGAGGACAAACAAGCTTAAAATTATTTGAAGTCCAGGGTATAAAGGTCTCCTTTTAAGAATATTATTGACCTAAGAGACACCAGCAGGGAGGTACAGGGACTACATATACAGGTCCTTACACCAACATTTGCAGGGATGTCTAGGGGCCACCTATATATGATTATATCAAGGTTCTAAAGAAAAAGTCTTGTACAAAACTATTAGTATTAATGGAATATCAGCAATTTTTCACAGGAAAAATCAGTACAATTGATTTAATCCCAATGAACTGAACGGATAAGCAACACACTCATGGTTTTCAGTACTCCTACATAAAAATCAATCACCAGAGATCAATCAATCAGGATACTAATATCTTTCCCCACAAAACCTTCTCATTGATTGATCCGGTACAAAGTATTCCATTCCTTTGTTAAATTCATTTATTCCAGTACAGTGAATGCATTGGGTATAAAGCTGATAAGATGCCTTTCAGTACTTCATAGGATTGTTACATACATTACCAGATATAATCAAGCATGAAATCAGATTTGTACAAGGTGTAATAAAAAAAATGCACTATGCAGTAGATCATATTTACTGAGGCTTAACACGAATTAAATAAATCAGCAGCCAAGCTTTGGGCAAGGCGGACAAGTACAAAAGAATTGAATTTTACCATGAGAGTAAGAGAGGGAGAGAGGGAGAGAGAGAGAGAGAGAGAGAGAGAGAGAGAGAGAGAGAGGGGGAGAGAGAGAGAGAGAGAGAGAGAGGGAGAGGGAGAGAGAGAGAGAGAGGGAGAGAGAGAGAGGGAGAGAGAGATTGTCTACAACCAGAGATTGCAGATCAGTCACAGTTTATGTACTACGGGAGCTGTGGCAAATAAGAAAATGTTTTGTATCAGTACATTTTTGTGATGAGGCTCGTCAGATCAATACTTTTATTACTAATCATGATCAGACAGTTGACCCATTTGGAAGCATTATCAGACTGTCTGGCACTTTTTGGCCCAGCATTCCAGAACACATTACAATCCACACCTCCTTCTAATATCTAGGCTTCTAATTGAATTATCTCTACATACTCATGACTTCATGAATGTAAACATGATATAGAATACTGAGCAGACAATACAATCTCCTTGTGACATAATAGTCAAGTCACTAACTGATAATTGAATTAGTTTTATGTTACATGTCACAAAACCACAGATAATTGAATTTATAATTGATTATAGCAGTCATTGATATTCTGATCACACATTCTGTTTATGAACAAAGATAAATGATAGCATTCTAATCCTCATTGTCATCATCATTATCATATATCATACCCACATTCCATACATATTTACAACCCCTTTCCACCAACATTCCGTACAGAGTTACACCCCCTGTTCGATGTCACGAAAAGAAATGACAAAATTGACCAAGGAGTGAAAATGCGATACAGAATAACTGACTCTGCGTCAAGTCTAAAAATTAATGTACCAAAAAAATCAACATTATATTTGTATAGTACAGCTATGAGAAAACAACAGAGAACTGCTTAGGTACAATGATGCCATACAGAGTTGTTGCCACTGAGTCCAGTCACAATTAGTGAACTGAAGTAAGCATTAAAAACAAAGATATACATCTTCAAGTTTATTGAAACATATATTTTCCTTTTTGCATTAGTTCTTCCTAATGAGGTTAACAAACACCAGAAAATAAGTCAATAAAGAGACCGCAAGTCTAGCCTTAAAATGTCAAACCTAAAATTGACAAGTCTGCAACATTCTGTAATCATCATGTGATCAAAGACATTAAACTCAGGTCACTTAATACAATTAAGTACTTATTTCCATCCTTCAAGAGTCAAAGACTATCCTCCATGAAAACTGCACTTGAAATAATGATACCAAGGGAGACAATCGTAGGCCAAAATAGTTGATCAAAGGGAGGTAATTAAATATCAGGTCTAAAGATCATTAGTTTGGTATCAATAAAGTATTGAGACAAAGACATTATACAAAGTGCAAATGTATCGATTAAATCACCAATAAAAAAAGGTCACCGGCATTGGAAGTCCAGGAGACAGTATTGATTTAACCATCTAATAAATAATTCAATATGTAATGATCCAATGAACATGAAATTTATATTATAGCAGTAAATTAACAGTATGGAGACATTATTATGTAATAATAAGGCCATTAAATGGGAGAAATGTGATACCACATAAACCATTAAGAAATAAATCTAATCTCATAGAACATAAACAATGATTTTGCTGCCATCATTTACATTACAATAGCATCACTTAAATAATACATTCAAGGTAAATACGATAACAGATGCATTACATCATATTGAACAATAAATGCATTGATTTCATACACATATTTAATAATAAATGAATGATTTATAGACAGGGAAGTAAGGACGGGTCAAGCGGCTATAGTCTGTGATCAGTAATCTCTAGCAACTCACCACTGTGAGTTCAAATTCCACCTAGTAACTGAAAAAAATTACATGCGAGGAAGTCGTCTATCTGGTTAATGTAAGGTCAGTGGTTCTACCGAAGTGCAGGCCTAGGGTCTTTCTGAACCGTTTAAAATTTCAAATGATCCTGGGTGTTGGTGTGCTGTTAAACCCCAAAGAAAACAAAATAAGGAAGAAGTATGGAAAATGCAAGCAGGTTCAATTATTATCCAATAATGTACAAGATAATGACATTGAAACATGACCTCCAGTACCATTTCAGACCTGGTTTCAATAACACAATTCAATGCTGCAAACACATTCTCTTAATTCTATAAGTGATTGATGTCTTCACTTAGTTTTCTGTTTCACTTTCACTTCATCTTAACTTTCAAAAGAGAATGAAAGTAAAAATTTTCCCATCTAAAACAATGTCTACTTTTACAACAACATACCAAAACAACAACAATAACAACATAATTTCACTCTCACTTCTATATAACTTTCATATGAAACTGAAAGTGAAGATCTTCCAATCTAAAACAACGACTACTACAGTCAAACCTTTGGGAAAGCCAAATGTGGCCTTTATTGACAGATGGTCTTCATTCAGAGGTAAATTTGTTCTAATTAATCAGGGACAGTTTTTCAAAGAACGGCCTTTATTCACAGGGTGGGCTTTATTCAGAAGTGGCCGCAAACAGGTTTGACTGTATAACAATAACAACAACAACAACACAGTGTAAATACAGCTGCTACATTCTTATTATTTTTGTCCAACAATGATCCGGATGTACAATTTAATATCATTCAGTCAAAATGACCATTGTCCAATAACACACATGATTGTACTCAGCCCTAAGTCATTAATTTTGATCTTGTACTAAAGCCCTTAATCTCTTTTAAGTACTTTAAATAACATTAAGGCCAAAATATCGATCAGTAAATCATATAAAATGTAGAAGAGCCATGCATGACCTCTGATCCCTTCTTATGACCTCTGACCCCTTTTAAGTACCAATTTTAGTCAAGAGAAGTGAAACAGAAACTGAATCCAACAGAAACAACATTATTAGAAAACTGGTACCAGTGGGTACTTAGGACAATCCCTTATGTAAACACTACTGGTGAAGAGCAGATAATCCCTTTCCAAGTACCATTTAAGTCACACTATCAAGACTTTGACCCTTAAACCTTATCAATAAATAAAATCTTATTATTAGCACAATAAAAAATAACAAATCTGGTACATAAGCTGGCAAAACTTTGCAAAGTTCAAAAAGTTCTTGAACATAATTCAGAACAATTGAAACAAACTGTGGCAGTGACTTTTCTTAATTGTTCAATAGATGCCTGGCAGTCAGTAAAACGACCATTACAATTCACCCATTTGTACGGAAAATTTCCTAGTATAGATAATTTAGAGGCTCAAATTTTTCCCGACTCACATATTCCTACACCATAATTTATCTGATTTGCAGATGTTATCACTAACAAATTAAGTTCTTAAAAAGAGAAAAAATTACCCTTATACGAGGATGTAAATAAAAAAATTGTTTACCATTGCGTCACTTTCAGGAGCTGGACTCCACATTGGTCGATGAAAATAGTCATAACTTCCTTTATTACGATATACAAAATAAAATACACTTCGATACAACTTCCTGAATAATCTCTTTATACATTAGGATATTGAAAACATTACACAATCCGCAATGAAGTATAAGTTTTCATATAACTCTCAAGGTGTTAACAATCATTATTTTTTTAACACCCGACATCAAATATATTATTATTATTATATCATTCAATTATCAGTTCTGTTCACAATATTCCAAAATAATTCAAATCTAAAATCAGCGTCACGTTTGAGCTAATTTTCATCAAACTTATCGCAGAAGTACATATAAAATATATGACAATATTATATTGAGACATAAGTGATATATTTGCGAAGGACGAAAGTAATATTATCCAATAATCAACGCACAATTTGTAACCCCTAAACCTAAAATCCAAGTTTTTCAATTAGTTGGCACAAATCATGATATAATTGATAACAATATCTCATATCATCGCCAGTTATTCAATCAGTCATTGTTCAAACACCGTGAGAACAATGAAAACATCTATCTTCACAGATCTAAAGATTAGGTTGTTTTCACAGTATGAATATAAAAAGTCCACGTATATTTCCACAAATGCTATAAATATCACTATTTCAAACAAATTGTCCCACATGATGGTCACATGATATAACTATACCACTTACATCCCTTCCTGAACTTAACACAAGTATGGAGATGGCTTATAAAGATGCGTGTGTACATCACATACAACCACTCGAAAATTAAACCGAAATAAGTTATATATTAACAGAAAGACGACATGGTTAATTTGATGGAGAAAAACATAGTTTGATTTTTTTTGCCAGTAGAAATATCCAAAAATGAACAATCAGAAGTATATTAACCCAATGAAGATATTTTGAGTACATAATAACTAAGTTAGGAACATTTATTCGTTACTGACACATTTTACCAATCCATGAAACTTCATACTTTTCATCTGGAAAATTTAACTTATGTTATATGTAATCATGTGACAGGAAATGTACATAAAATAATGTTTTTAGTTTCATACGAAAATGTGAACTTATCACATGATAAATTACACAGGAATAATGCCCTATTACAGTTTGCTAACATGGAAAATATTAGCTCTAATCAATGGATCATTAAGGGCCTTAATATTATCAGCTACCCTAAGATTTAAAAACTTGGTCAACTAGAAATTCCAAATAAATTCAATTCTTATCAATGCTTCATTCAAATCAGTGACATTTAAGTACACAAGAACTATTTTGACCATCTTAGTGGTCAAAACCTTAATCAAGTCAATCATCCTAAGGCAGAATGTCCAAGGTACCAAAATGATCAGGTATAAATATGTCTGACAATAATGGTCTAAGGTACCAAAATGATTAGGTGTAACATTGTCTGATAATAATGGTCTAAGGTACCAAAATGATCAGGTATAAATATGTCTGACAATAATGGTCTAAGGTACCAAAATGATCAAGTGTAACATTGTTTGAGAATAATGGTCTAAGGTACCAAAATGATCAGGTATAAAATTGTCTGACAATAATGGTCTAAGGTACCAAAATGATCAGGTGTAACTTTGTCTGATAATAATGGTCTAAGGTACCAAAATGATCAGGTATAAAATTGTCTGACAATAATGGTCTAAGGTACCAAAATGATCAGGCATAACATTGTTTGATAATAATGGTCTAAGGTACCAAAATGATCAGGTATAAAATTGTCTGATAATAATGGTCTAAGGTACCAAAATGATCAGGTATAACATTGTTTGAGAATAATGGTCTAAGGTACCAAAATGATCAAGTGTAACATTGTTTGAGAATAATGGTCTAAGGTACCAAAATGATCAGGTATAAATATGTTTGAGAATAATGGTCTAAGGTAACAAAATGATCACGTGTAACATTGTTTGAGAATAATGGTCTAAGGTACCAAAATGATCAGGTATAACATTGTCTGATAATAATGGTCTAAGGTACCAAAATGATCAGGTATAACATTGTTTGATAATAATGGTCTAAGGTACCAAAATGATCAGGCATAACATTGTTTGATAATAATGGTCTGAGGTACCAAAATGATCAGGTATAACATTGTTTGATAATAATGGTCCAAGGTACCAAAATGACCAGGTATAACATTGTCTGATAATAATGGTCTAAGGTACCAAAATGATCAGGTATAACATTGTCTGAGAATAATGATACCAGAGATTAAACGTCACATATCAGAGTGCCTGCTATGTATCAATAGGTAATGAAATGCAGCCAGTCATTTTTATATGAAAGATTGTAATTTCCTCTAAGAGCAAACATATCATTCCATAAGGAAATACCAAGTGATTGGTAGACATATATATATGGTAGCATTTGAAATTGTGTCATTTTACGGATATAATATTGACAATAAAACCACACAAGAGAGATATAATGTCCTTCTATGATTATTTTTATCACCAGTCATCACTCACGTACACAAACACCTGACAGACAGTAAAAGATACATACATCGTGTATATAGATCACAGAAAAAAATTTACCATCAACAAGAAAAAAACAAAATCTTATCATATCTATATAGGACTTGTATGGGGAGGGAATGATGTAACATCTGTATTCATACAATACAGTCCAACATGTGAACTAAGGCCAAACGAGGGAAAGAACAAGTAAGTCATTCATGAACAGTCGGACTTTAATGAAAGGTTTGTGTGGTCTTTTACAAAAATACATACAGGAGAGTGATTGAAGATCCTTCTATTCACAGTTGGTTATAACCTAAATTTTCACTGTATATATGCACTCTGAGTGTGTTTGACATAGATACATAATATACCATTCCCAACACCATGCCACATCCACTGTAATTTTGTCAATGCTTCCCTATGCAAGGAGCCAACAAGATGACATTTTCTGAATGGATTAAGATTCCTTATTTATATGAAGTCAGTACAGTTTACCATTATATTTTTGAAATTGCAGACCAAAATCAAGAGATATAGAGGATCTTGAATGAGTGCTCATTCCTTACCATTTTTATTAAACGAGTTGACTAAATAATATGACACGAGGCTCTGCCGAGTGTCATATTGTTTTTGTCAACGAGTTTAATAAAAATGGTAAAGGATGAGCACGAGTGTAAGATTCTATTTATCACATAACCGTATAAAAGACCACAGAAAATGAAACAGTCTGTAAGATGACGTCAAGATGACGTCAGTACAAGACGTCTAGTGTAGACTGTTTACTACTGTGCGCAAAAAATAGCGCATGTTTCTAATAATCGTTTGGCGATAAAATGTAAGATAAAAGACATAAAATCGTTATTTTATTCACACAAACATAATTTTATTCGTTAATAAAATCATTACGAATCGAAAGTCGACCATGTTTACAAATATCTTTGTAGCGTAGTAATACAAAATATGCAAATACAGTGATTTGGCTAATTTGAATATTTATTGCACGGTTTGGAAGTGCCGAACGATATTTCCGGCACGGGTTTACGGCACTCCTGGACCGCAGGTTATGTGATAAAATCAAAATAGACAATACAACAGTCCAAAATACAGTATTACAGCTTGGTAAGACAACAAATACAAGTCATCCAGTTTTATAAAAATGATAATAATAAAAAGACACCTGAACCTTAACATATCTACATAAGAATGTAGCCCAAATTAACCCTATTTGCCTCATAACATCCCATTCTACCCTTGTATCTGAAGCAAATGATAAAAAACATTGTGGCAAAAGAAGCCGTTGCTTGTAATCAGTAATGGCTTCTTTTGATACAATGTTTTCCACTCTTTCAGAGAGAAATAACCCAATTTTCTCAAATAAATTGATGTTTGGTATAATTGCTCTGAATTTAGAAGAGTCCAAAATATGATTATGAGGCAAAGGGTTAGAGCAATACCGGCCCCTTAAGTTAGAGAATCTGCAAGGACATTGGTTCTGGCCTCAAATGTTTTCCCAAGAGTTATACTAATATGTAAATATGCTAAACTGAACATAATCAACAACACATACAGTAATGAGTGTTTTCAATATTCATGTCAGAGTTGAAGAAAAGTTTACAGCCATTTAACAAACACCATGAGAAGACACTGACCCCTTGACCCCTTCTCCTTGAACCGGAGACCTTCATTCGTTATAAATAAATTTTAAGTGAAACTGACAAAAATCTTTTCCTTAATTAAGTAGGAGTATATAGCACATCAATAATTTTAATGAGAGAATGAAATACAACACCTGAGGCCAGAAGAAAAATAATTGTGTTCATGGTTACCCAACTGACCCCATTTTTTGGTGCAGACCCCCACAGAAAAATCCGAAGTACAAAAATATTTGGAGATGAATAGTACCTCTGAAGTACAAAAAAAGTATGTCCAGAGAAATAAAGTAGAAAAGAAAAGTTTAAGTTTCGATAAACATGACAATTTATTTTCCCTAGCCTTAGAATTGTAAGAGCTGTAAAATCACCAGGTGTTGTCTTATTGGTCAGAATTTAGACTTATTCATTTTTACCATCACAATATGACAAAGATGATCTAATCAACTCATATACATATAAATGTTTCAACCACTCCATCTACAACAATGAAAAGTTACAAAATTACAATAATACAAACAACAAAGTTAGATAACTGATAAATCAATACAGAATGTTCCCTAATCAAGCCCCACAGGGACTTCACACTTTACAGAATTTTTTCATTTCTGTGACTTATTGCTTGAATGATTATTGAGCACAATGATTGGATGCATACATCAATATAAAGGATTGCTGAAGTAACCATGGTGAATCACAACATTCTGTTTCTATAAAAAAGGGGGTGGGGCATTAATTATGGGGTATTTGGTAAGTTGATTCTTGCCCATTTTCATTCTGCATTAATTCAGTTTCCAGTGTGGGTGTATTCAGTAACCCAACCATCCTAAATATTTCATAAGCTGATCAATATTTCAAGTTATTAAAAATGAGTGAGCATTTTGTTCAATATATAAGAAGACTGGAAATAATTTCACTGAATAAGTTTTTCTAATGCATTGTTTTGACAATAATCAACCAATTAATATCCTTGTTGCTTTCATTGTTATGTACTTATTACAATCAATCAATCAATCTCTTTATGACTCTTGTTTGCATAGTGAAATAAAAACTTCAGTTAACATGGGACATTCATGTACATATCCAAAGTATAACTCCCAACATTGTTACAGAGAATTCCCATCACAGACTGTCACAAAACAGACATTCAACATTACTATGTAAATATGCACATATATTTGATCTAGTTCAATATTTACATACAGAATGATACAAAACATTCTGATACTCCAATGTTGAGTGGCCTTTTCTTCCATCACTCGGAAACACCCAAACCTTACAGTCAAATAATTGGATACACGTACAAAACAAGCACTTACAGAGCAATTACAGCTCCTCAAATTAAACAGGAAGTTGACACATGTCAATTGATATTTCACCCCAATATAAGTAGAGTCATACAACTATCAAGAGGAGGTTTTAAGTACAAGAAAACAATTTTCAAGAAATAAGATACAAACTTAATTATCAAAGAAAGACTAGGAAGATTCAATATACTTTGTACAGAGATGAGAATGAGGCAATGTAACTAGGAGGAGAATAAATTGCTACTCTCTTAAAGGGAGGTGGAATAGGATTACATCTTCTCTGGGGAGGCAGGTACAGCCCTGGGAGGAATCCAATTCCAGCTTCTAATTTAAGCGGTAAAACAAGAGATTTCTAGACAAGAGCTGAACACCGAAAGTGTTAAGGTCAAGTGACATTGCATCAGATATAAAAGTATATTGATTAATTGATTTATAAGAGAATACAAGTATTTGAAAGTCATTTTTCCGAAAGTACACTCAGAAATAAACCACAGTTGATAAATTTTAAGAAGGTTCATCTAGGTTCACCATCTACTCCCAATTAATCAGCAGGATAAGGACTTAGTTTCGTTTTTTTCATTCAGACTGTCTCCACGAACACAGTACTCCACCTCCCTGCTTCTCTGGGGTTTAACATTGCACAGCCAGTATCATTTGGCAACTTTCCAGCTTTAACAGCGAAGGAAGACCCCATGTTTACAACTGGGTAGAACGACCAACCTTCCATAAGCTAGCTGAACAGCTTCCTCACATTTGAGATTTGGTCTCAGGTCAGCGGTCAGGGGCTAGTGATTACAAGTCAGAGACCATAACCACTCAACCATGGAAGCCCTGTCCACTGCTTCAAATCCACAAAAACATAAGGCAGGATCCTAACAAGTCAAAAGTAGGTTGCTGTAGAGGTGCTGATGAACTGACAGGTGCATTTATTAGACTTTAGATAGCACCAGAGATCCACGTAGAATATGAAATACATGTACAACAATACAAAATACACAAATAATAGTGTGCAACAGTAATAGGACACGCAGGACTGGTGACAGAGATGTCACAGGTTTGAGATTTGGTCGTGGCACACAAGTCATGGAGGCTGTTTGACATGAAAGGTCATCTGCCATCAACCTCTGATACACACATCATACCATGTCGAGTAAGCAGTGAATAAGAGGTATCATATCACAATGGTCGGTAAACCAGGTGCACTGGTTCAGCCAACTGCTTGCCGAAAATAACCAAATTAAACATTGATGAATGACAGCAGACTTAATTAAACAAACAAACTGACTCTCTGTACCAACCAAAAATCCATAACAATAAAAAATTCTAAAAGCAACACAACAATACAACAATAGTTCATGTTTAACCAAACCATGGTGCCTTAAAACAAACAGACTTTAACTGACTAACAGATCATGTTCGTTCATGTCACGTTACATTTAATGAAGACACAAATCAAGTTTAAGACAAGAATTAAACATTAATAACATCTTGACAGTAAAAATATCAAAGTGTGTAATTACACTGTTTCTGAAAGAATGAAATTAACTTCCAGCCTGCAAAAATAAAACTCATTTAGTCTGACTGCAGCATGAAAACTGCAGTAACGATCTCACTGTGATAATGTATTCAGAAACACAAAGAGGAAGTCAGTTTGTAAGCTTGGTAAAAAAGCTGACCTCTGGCTGTCTTACGGATCATATGATAGACAAAACAATAGCTTACCGTCGTCCCCAAATCTTCGAGAAGAAATTATTAGCGCATGTACATGCACGAAAGACCATTCATTAATCCATCATAGTTCAACTAACATATCCAAAATAACTGCCATTGTAACGCACGTAGTTACACAATTCATTCAAAAATCCACCGAAAAATCTCATAGTTATTCCGAACTACCATGTCCGAACTATTCTGCATATTTCATCACCAAGAATAAAAAGAAAACAGTCTAGGCTCATTGAACAGATACTGCGTAGAATAAACAATGTCTCACGCATAACATACAAAGTCTAGCCATAAACGGTAAAACATGAGAATTCTCTGACGATCACTAAATTACAGCAATAGATACCGAAAAGCATCCAGCATGATTCTAGTAGATGAATAGGAAGATTTTTCCATATTGATATAAGACAGTAAACAGTTGCACCAGAGTTAAACAATAGAAATACAGACTGGCACTTCTAACCTTCACTATTGTCTTCCCTTAGTATTGATTCATCAGAGATCAAGATTTAAAACACGGATATTATTGGATACAAAGACACACTGAATCCTCAAAGAAGTTGACATTATTGGTAAAAAACACTGCTTTTCCTCTCACCAACCGACTGACTGACTAAATACAAGACGGACTGGTCCATTAAAATTACAGAGATTCAACAGAAATGTTGATAATTAGGCTGGTTCCAAATGAATCATAGTCAAAGTAATTCAATGACTGACTCATTCTTTTCTGGACTCAATAATTGATTACTAACCATATACAATAGATTCTTTTGCAGTACCAAACAGCTTATCAACAGTACATCTCACTATAACATTGGGCTTCTATGGACAAAGCACCAAAATCAATATTTATGTACAGAAATATTTACTTTATGAAATAGGAACCAGTAAACACACTCATTCCCAAACCAAAACAGTGGCCATTTTACCATCTTTAAAACAAAAATTCCCAAACAAAGGACTGGAATGTTCAAATGTTATGCATGCAATTTCACTTGATTAAATCTAGAATAGTTCCTTAGTAATACAAATTGAACTCGCTGGTTTTTGTAGTACATTTTCACGACTCTTTATGAATTAAGAAACAGTTCATTTAACAAAGTTAAATAACTGATTTTCATTTCTTATCACATATTTGTGAATTAATCTCATAAAGGAGCATACAAAACTGCTGAAAAAAAAATACCAATTTCAGAAAAACAATTTGATTTTTACCAGTTTGGTCCCAAAATGTCGAAAAAAAACTTTATTAAGTATGGTTGACTGTTTCAATAGTTTAATTACAGTGGTCTCTGGACCCCCCCCTCCCCCAATCATCGGCTTCACAGACACAAACAAGAAACATAATCACACAATTTGTTATTTCGCGTTATTGGTTCTGCATCAGACATCGTGCAATAATGCTATAATTAATTGGGAAATAATTGGACACAAAATCATTGACATGAAGTACATATTGAATGATCTGTCAATCAAAGCCACTGACTCGTAAATAGTGGAAGAAACAAGCTGGTAATAATGCGTAAAAAGGTAACCTTTAACAAAATATGCTGAATCGTGGTTTTCACACGTAACATTATCTTGTTTAACGCACTAGCTTATTTGGGAAAACAGTGAAGAATTTTATAGATATGTGTGTTACTTGTTATCATCGATCGTTCCGTATTTTAACAAAAAAAGGAAACATCGTTTGTCTGAGGTATTCTTGTGTGTTTGTTGTATCAGTAGGTATGCCTTAACACATTGAGACAAACATTTCTGACTTAAAATCTTTATTTTCCTTCTTCAAGCGGGAAACTACAAATTATCCTACGTTTTCTATGAATTTGTATATTTTTTATTATTTAACATGGAATTCCAAAAACCACAGGACAAACATAAAAGGATACATGGACAATAGGCAGAATAAATTTAACGAGATCAGGTAAAATTCTCCAAACAACCAAATTTAAAAGTTAAGACAAAGACAGGAACTGTAATAAGCGCTCACATAGTAGAAGTAACCACTGGAAATATATTGGAGCAAATATACATTTAGCAATAAAACAATGTTGATACTCGCACGACAGGGTACAAATAATTTAAAAACAGAAGTACAACACCACTAAGCCACAATGTACTTTACATCGAGAAAAGTATTTGGTTATAGGCACACTACTTTTTCCATCACACCAATGACACACTGCCTTAATTATCTAGGCAAATCAAACATTCAGTCTATATGCTGTTTCACCATTAGATCGGAATGTGAAGAACAATACTGCAATTGAAAAGAATAATTGATCTCTGACCCCTCCAAATAGGCAAGCATACTTATTCTTAAGTTTGTGAAAATGGATGTCAGTTCAAAAGTGTAGTAAAACAATAGATTATTATAACAGTTGACAATGATGCTTAACCATATTATTTAAGTAGATATATAAATATATTGTATAAGACCACAATAAAGGAAATACATCTCCTGCGTAAAAACCTCATAGTGGAAAAGTGTAATATGAAAATAGCGTCATTAATGGTTAAAAATTAACCAATAAAAGTTTTATGTAATGAATCAGTGACCAATATAAGTTTCATGTAATGAACCAATGACCAATATATGCTTTCAGGAATGGATCAATGTCTGCAATTATAAGTTTCATGCAATAGATCAATGATAAATGAAAGTTTCATGTAATGAATCAGTGACCAATATAAGTTTCATGTAATGGATCAATGACCAGTATAAGATTTCAATAATGAATCAATGACCAATACGAGATTTCAGTAATGGATCAATGTCCAATATAAGTTTCATGCAATAGATCAATGGCTGTGTCTGAAAAACTTATGCATAATGAGTCAATGGCATGACAGGTAGTTATAAGCTGACTTACAGAGGAGCACAAAGGGAGAAAAGTCTGTGTACAAGTTGTCACTAAAACAGACAAATCAGTCTGTACAGTTACATCGTGTGAAAGGTCACTACCAGCATAGACTGTTTACTATAAATATTGTACATCAGCCAATATTCCAATAACTTGGGAAAGCTTTCAATCCATTTATAGCTCGTGGAATACGACAGACTAGCATTAATAGAGTCTGCATAAAATTATGATGGAAAGATCATACCATGTTATGACAAGCAGCTGTCAGAGTCCAATAATACTGTGCATAATCAACATTAATCACAGTACATACATTTGCTTAATGAAAACTACATTTTGTCATCAAACCTAATGGAACTGAAAAAAGAGAAGTGTAGTAACATAAATTCTTGAACAAAATGCACCAAGGCAGTCAACAGATAGGTAACTTATGCTTTAAACTAAAAAAGGAACAAATCCAGTTAACCTGACAACAATTTTCTATACAATGTCCACCATACAAATATAAAAATAACTTGATGCCCAATAGGCAATATCGGGCAATATGCCGAGACCGCTAATTACCATGACCTTTGAACAAAGGTCAAGGTTCTTATACAAAACATCATCTTATTGTGGCGAATTTTCAAAGGTGTGTCCCAAATCACTTCAAAATGACCTCCAGCAAGTTTGACAAAAATGGTTAATCAACAATGTAAAATAAATTTAATTGACTACCATGAACATAAAAAGCACATATAAAATTATCTAAACTGCTTCAGAAAATCCTGAAACAAGCCCCGGGTGAAAACCAGATCTCATTTAACACACCCTATATAACAGTCAACAAAACTTCAAAAGCACTAAACTGTCATAATAAAACAATCTTAACACTGTACAAAAAAGATTTGTTAACATCAGAACTTCAAAAACTATTAAGTTGTTTTTTAGAACAGGTGCTTGTTCTATAGTCAAGTTATCGAACCTTGCCCTTGGAATTAGTGCAGAAAAGTATTAACTTAAATTCAATGCACTAAATGAATAGATATTTACGTGACTAACGAGGCACTTGATTAAATTTATAATTGTACTTATCTCAGGTACAACCAATACTAAACAGCTAGGATAATGCATGATTTACAGAAATCAAATAAAATAAGTTCAATTCTACCATAAACAAACTTCAAGTAATCCTAAATTAAGAGGAACAGACACAGACTCTTGAGTGATAATTCGTTCTTATTTATTTGCCCTTTGTAAGTCTTAATTAATTTTCGTAATAAAACATCATGAAATACCTGATTCATGTTTTTTATGTCATTATCATCTAAGAATATCAAGATGTTGGATATTATACCGTATTGTTTCCAATTAAGCACCAGGGACGTGACATTTTTGAAAGGGGGGGGCACTAGTAATACTTTAATATGTCATCATAGATAGTTTCCATGCAGTGACAAACACATCTCAATTATCAATATGCCTAATATCCACTTAATTAATGTTGAAATTCAATTAGTAATATGTTTTGTGAATTTGTAATTAAACTTATGGATTTACTTGTAACTTCTGAACTTTATTAACCTAATATGGATGTAACAATTCATCCAGGTGATATGTTTCCTAGTAAAAAAACCCTTGGTGATGTTTGTAAGAGGGGTGGGGGGCGCTAATTTGAAACATTATGGTAACAGTCTGTTAAACTCAACCTAAAATAGATCACTGACTACTAGAGGTGAAACGATTCAAAAAATTTCGATTCGATTTCGATTTTTCATCCCACGATTCAATTTTTCGATTTGATTTTCGATTTTAAAAGGAATTAAATAGGACAAGAATAAAATAGCTATCCCACTAGTTTACGATGGAATGCATTTTCTTAAATACTGTAAACAATGGAACAAACGAAACATAAAACTTGTGAATAGGAAAAACTGAAACAGTAAAGAGCCTGACGACACGAGAAGAAAGCTGATCTCGTTAGATTTCAGTCATTTTGACTCGCATACTACGGAAAATGAAAGTAGGTATTACCAAAAAAAAATCGAATCGAAATTGCCGTCATTGAATCGAATCGAATCGAATCGAGCATGCAAAATCGCGGTTCGCAATGGATCGCGATTAATCGTTTCACCTCTACTGACTACTCATTTAAGAGCATACAGATGTTCAAAGAAGTAAATATAACAACTAATAGATATAAATCAAACCTACTGTCTGGAAAGCATCTTTCTTCAATAAATTTCTAAATTAATTTATTTCTATCATGTATGTGGAAAACTCAGAATAATTTTTTCTCTCAGGGAAATAAATCTGTAATCTTGAAAGCTGTAACAGGATTCTTGATATTCCCACCTGTGATAGTGGAGGTATGTCACATGATAAATACCAGATAATCCTGTGCAGACATGAATTGAACAAATCTCAAGGTCATACTGAGGAAGTGCAAATTGTGACATTGTGTACCAACCCATCCCTCCGTGCTCTGCTAGTTTCATGTACCACCATACATTTAGGCAAAAAAAATTAGTCATGTTTTCCGTAACCTGAGACTGATCCCATTTTTTGGCACAACCCTAAAATTTCTAACAGAAAAATTAAAAGTATAAAAATGCTTGGTGATAAATTATACTTTCAAAATGCAGAAGGTATGTTCAGAAAAAAAAAGAGAAACAGAAATGAAAAAAATTGCAACATACCTACTTCCCAATTGTCTGGATCCAGTAACTGTAAACCTGACAAGAACCCCCTTCAAAGAACAACACTTTTTGCCACTCCGTCAAGTGTTGCTCTTTAGAGGGAACACTGTATTTGGATTTATTTTACAAAAAAGTAAAGTATGCAATTAAGTACTACACCATATAACTTTTTGGTCTTCTGCGGGAAAAGGTACATATTCGCAACAGTCAAAACCAACAAATATACCAAGTGCACCCAAAATTTTATGACAAGTTTTCCCAATTTCTATGTCTTCTTCCTTATACAGGAATTTCTAAATAAGGCAACAATTCCAGTAGAGTGTTGTTTTCATAGCAACGAGCTTACAGACATTAAAAGTACAAATAGGATTGACTATATGCGGCATCTCAAGGGTATAGTCTCAAGAAATGACAAAAATATGGCAGAATCCATCAAAATAATTTGATACAGAGTAGAAATAAATGTACATTTAAATATAAATATTTTATAACATTCATTATAACAAGCAGTCTGCATCATGTGCCAGAGAAGCATTAATTCTGTAACAAAATGATAGCCATAAAATATCACATCTCTGGAGGCAGCGAAGATTAAAACTAGATGGCATGATGCAGTGGTACCAGCATACCACGGCCAGGTACCATATGGCAAAGCATTTTGTTTCTAATATGAATATTCCGTGTCCGATAATTTAGAGCCAAACTCGGGAGAAATCATGCAGATGAATAAAATCTTTAGGGAAAAGTTCAGACATATTATCAGTAAATTTCTAGTGAAGAAGTGTCCTGTTGATTGAAGAAAACTATTCAACTACTAATTATTATGGCCCACATGGAATATCAGATCAACAATGTGCAGCATCGTAATATTTTTAGTTTGATTATCATTTTTAAAAAAGGCAATAAATGACAAAGAAACTTGGACTTGAACATGTAAGATACAAAACAAGCATCTAAAATACACTTTTTTTGTAATTCAATTATGATAAAGTGGTACAAGTTTCAGCACGCAAATTTAACCAGTCATCTACTGGTCTACTTTCACTTTACATATACCTTACCTGAAGATCACAAAGAAAATCTTGTCTTGGTCATCACCTTTCTCCATGATTACAAAACAGCCAAATTTAAATGTTAAACAATAAATATAATAAGAAGATATTCCTGCGAATACAACGGATTTCGACACTAAATGAGTAATAAAACACACGCAGTTCTTGACATGGGTACAAACCCCTCCAAACAATAGGTTCTCAAAAGGTACATCCACTCCCAGAGCAAGACAGTATTTTTGTAATCTACAAAAATGCAACTATACTCTGACCTTTGACCTTCAGACCCCACCATAAGGTCAGCAGAATAGCATTTTGCATTTGCTGTTAAAAGATTTAAAGCATCAAGGTCACTGTGACCTTCATCTCGATCACCTGAAATTAGGATAAGTTGAAGCAAATGTAACTGCCACAGGTCTTAATGTTCAATAAATATCACATGAACACCAAATTTTGAACAGTCTACCATGTGAACCAGTTTAACTCTCCAAGTTCAAAGGGGTATATAGTCATTGACAAGTAACTTCTAAATATGAAAGAGATGTTGACCTATAAAGATAGCATTTCCTTTCAAAACCTCTTCTTTCCTTCAACTAGGACTTTCATTCATAAAATCCTTCACTTTAGGTAAGAAAAAAAAACATTTAACAACTACTATATTGTTTATCAGATATCAAAAAATTCAAATCAATGCAGTTAAGTGTGTTGATGTCAGCTTGTTAATTAAATGAAAATCACAATTTCATACAAAAACATGTAATTCCAAAGATCACAGAGTATTGAATCCACAAATCCATACAACTTTCCATGAAGTACATCACAATTTGTTCACACCTATACTTTGTAACAAACATGAATTACTGGATACCTATTTATGTCGCTGTAATAGTTCATAGAATTCTTGGAAGGAGATAGGTAATGGAAGGTAACTGAAATACTGGAAATTCCAGTAGAAATATTGATGTCGATATAACTATTCTTATCAAGTAAATGTGTTTCTATTATACGGGTTGTCACAAAAGTAGGAATAATTTACTGCCAATACAATCAAACTTATAATTTACTGCCAATACAATCAAACTTATAATTTACTGCCAATACAATCAAACTTATAAATTACTGCCAATACAATCAAACTTATAATTTACTGCCAATACAATCAAACTTATAAATTACTGCCAATACAATCAAACTTATAAATTACTGCCAATACAATCAAACTTATAATTTACTGCCAATACAATCAAACTTATAAATTACTGCCAATACAATCAAACTTATAATTTACTGCCAATACAATCAAACTTATAAATTACTGCCAATACAATCAAACTTATAAATTACTGCCAATACAATCAAACTTATAATTTACTGCCAATACAATCAAACTTATAAATTACTGCCAATACAATCAAACTTATAATTTACTGCCAATACAATCAAACTTATAATTTACTGCCAATACAATCAAACTTATAAATTACTGCCAATACAATCAAACTTAAAATTTACTGCCAATACAATCAAACTTGAGGCGAAGGCCACCCATGGTTGAAGTACATCAAGCCAATAAAGGTCGTTCTTCAGCAAACATTTTCGACATAACAACTTTACAGAACTAACTGAACATTAATGCTTTATATCTTCTCTCAATTTGGCATAATCTCATCACATGTTTAACAGAGCAAGTATTTGTTTCATGACAATTAATTGATGCTTTCAAATGCTCTAAAATCAATCCAAAACATATATGAGTATAACCTGTTTTTGAATTTGAATTATAAAACATTTATGTGACAGACTTCATACAGGGTACTGTAACCACTGGTTTGAATGTCAGGTTTCTGTTGCTGAGTGTAATATAAGTAATGTAAGAACACCCCTCCATATACCTACCTCTAGACCTTTGAAACACACAAATTCTAGCATACGCTGGATGTCATTATGATGACATACACATGAACGCACATGTAAAGACACCGATAAACAAACATAACCCATAATCAAAAACATAATGGCACCTGAACATCAAACTAACAAGATTACAAAACTTCCAAATATTGACATGTTACCTACACATATATCATTATAAGACTTTCAATAAAAATGTTGTAAGAAAATCAAAACAATTCAGTTACCTACGTAACAACCCTCAAAGATATAAATATTTTCCCTGTAGTCATAATAAGCACTTGCTAGATTTTGGCAGCCACTTATCACGATCTGTTGTCTCTAAAAACCAAGCATAATAAATGTTCTACTCAGTCTTATAGCATCAGTATAAATTATACAACTTTCTGCAGCCAGTTTCTACTGAATGTTACCAGCACTTGACAGACAGGGTCTCAAGTGATATAAAACATAATTTGAAGGATTGATAATTACAGTCAAACTTAAACTATAGACCATCTCAGTCTATGAAAAAAGTGTCACCAAGATTAGACTGAGAAAATTACGCCTCATTATCAGCATTTTCATTACACCTGCCAGGTTACATTCTTACACTGTTTAACACAGACCTGTGAACAGAAACCACCTGTCGGTTAAGACCTGTAGTTCTACCCCCAGTTCCGACATTTGCAGTTCATTTCAACCCCTATGCAAAGCAGACTCTAATATTAATATTCCCCCCACAGGTGGTCTTTATACAGACTTACAAGTTTTACAGTACATTTCAGAACCAATGTTCCACTACAATCAAAGAAAAACCAAATCAAATTGTTTCTCAGTAAGCAGCTCAGGTACAACCCTGCCTTCATGAACTACATGTATTTCACAACCAACCTATCAAGACTTCAAAGCCAATATAAAATTTATCTGTAACTAAAAATAAATGCTTAGAATATAAAACTTAGTTCCAATGACATTACCATCATAAATTATACACTAAGGGAAGTAACTCAATCAGAACTAAAAGTGTTCAAATTCATTCCATAACAGAACTTGTCTAGCACAAGATGGGTTTTCCCTTATCCAGTGTCTCTACATCCTTACCTATAAAATTGGCTGTGGGACCCATTTTTCCAAAACCTTGCATCCCCAGGATGCACATTGCCAACATATTTCTCTTTTGCTAAACCAGAAATTATTTCAGAGATAGAGATGGCCAAGAGTAAAATCACTGGAAATACCATACCTGGGACCCTTTATTTTTCTCCATGTGCCCCAAAAATATAGTATTGCCAGTCCCTGCAACTCTTGAACAGAAATTCTTAGGGAAAACCCTTATAAGTAAAACAGTCGTCCAGTACTGGTATATAAAACAAAAATAAAAAGACTGACAAAACTTGCCTGACAATAGCATCTTCTACATACTGGTCAGTCAAGCAATGAACAAATTTTCAGGCTGTTTTGTATTGACATGAACAGAAATAGCATACTATTGAATAAAAATGTAAAAATACAACACTGACACAAAAGCATAAAACGAAAGTTCTGTGCTTATATATTATTATATATGTATGGGGGCTTCTGTGGTTGACTGGCTATAGTCCATGAGTAGTAATCACTACACCCTCACCACTATGGGTTCAAATTCCATCCTGGACCAATTTCCACCCATGCTTATGGAAGGTTGGTGGTTCTACCGAGGCGTACACCTAAGGTGTTCATCCACTCTTAAAACTGGAAAATCCACCAAATGAACTTGGCTGTTGGTGTGATGTTAAACGCCAGAGAAAAAGAAAACATAGAAACTTCATTGTTAAATAATTACACCAACCTTGTACTAAGGAGGGTCCCAGACAGACGACGTATCAACCTTTCCTGTTTCTTTCTGGCTGCATTCTCACAGAATGAATGCTGTCGCTTCAAACTCTGAAAATAGATAAAACACACACATATTGAACAAGTCAGAATATTTTATTTTACGATCAGAAATAAAACATTGCCTGAAGTGCTTTTTGATACATGAGGCAAAAAGTCGTATAAATTATACAGATGTATCATGTCTTTTAACCAGAGGACATGCAATTAACAAGGTATAAAACTCAGTCAAGTAACGTTTTTTTATGGGCAGAAATAATACACATCTCGAGAACACTTTTCACACCTGAGACAATGGGTTATATAAGTTACATTATGTTTAAACTGAAGACATAGATCCTATATCAGTGATCAGTGTTTCCTTTTTTTGGGAATGATTTGGGGCCAAAATTTAGCCCCATTCCCTTGTCTGAAAAGTATGTTTTACTCCTACAATCATAAAATTTCCCCTTCTGTAGAATTTTATTTTTCTTGACATTTTTTTGTAAAAAAAGAATGCTAAATTAATCAGGAATGTTTCATGCTTTGTGTTTCTGATCTTTAAGTTCATAGTCTAATTGTGATACACAAAATATTTAGCTACTGTATACTGAAATCTCCATTTGCCATGACATATTTCCTGTCTTCTGAAAATCATCATGCTGACTGTTGTAATATTATTAGTATTTTATTTGTTTCTTGTTAAAATGGTTGGGACTCCTTGCTATCTGTCAGGACCCATTGTTTGAAATTTTGTGCATCCTGTTGAACTCATAACCTTAAAAGGTAAAATGATCATTGTAGTCATCCAGGCTTTTGTTTATAGCTGGGAATTCAGTTCCAGATGTAAGCTACAATAAAGTTATTTCTGCATGTTTGTTTATTACACTACTGTCCAACCATACAGAAACAGAATGTCACATCATCATCACATTTACATATAATAAATCTTTCTGAGCCTATTTATCAGTATGCCGTCGACCCGTATTTTCGGGGGATTAATGTTTTAATTTCAACTTAGCGTGCGCTAAATACCAATAAATGGACCAACACTAAAATCAAAACCTAGTATAAAGAACGTCGAATAACATTGGACAGTTTAAAATTTTGAAAAAGTCCGTTTTGAAAAGAAATTCTGACCATTTTACTTTCACTATCGGCAGTCTGCGTCGCTCGGAAGCTGTCTCGTATTTCATAATTAACAAAACGATTACTGATTAAATTACCCAAACAACAATGAAAACAGGGTCGGTCAGTCTGTTAATCAAAACAAAAAAAAGAAACACAGAACATTATAACCTCATCAACTATGCACAGTACAATCTAACAGTCAGATATATAATAAACTGACATTACCAGCTCAATCATTGCGTAACAGTAAAATCCTGGGAACTTGGCAACATAAACAACATCACACATTTATAATGGTGTTCACAGGTTGTATGTTTGTTGTTTTTTCCATCAATTAAATACAGTGATATAACACATTATGGGAATCATGTCGGGGAAGAGAAATTTCCTATTATTTGATGTAGACAACATATGGTCCCTTCAATAATTTTATACCTCTGAGCTGAGAAGAGTACCATCCTACATCAACTGGTGGAGACAGCTAAGAACAACATATGCAGAACATTAGCAAACTGTATGGAAGTAAAAGAAAGCCTACAAGTGAATCCAGACATACCATTGATTAAATGACAATGCAAAGGGTTGAGCAAGGATAACACTTTTGTAACAAGCAGGCAGAATTAAAGGCAAAATATGAGCCAATCCTGCACATAAAACAATAATAACAAACAATGAGCTTATGGCAAATGACCTTACAAAACAGAAACAAATATCACACAGGAGCATGGATGAAAGTTGTATGATTAGAGATAATTACTGAAGTGATGTTCCGAATGCTGAATACAAGATCAAAAAGCTGCATTATCATGTTATCTGAACCATCATTCTGTAACAATAATAACAGAATAAATAAACAATAAAACAGTTTGCAAGGTTAATAGGATAAAAGATGCTTAAACCTGCATAGACGCATCTAAGTAATAAGACCATTGTACAAGACCATTATAGGAGCATCAGTGTGATAACAAGATACAAGACCATTATAGGAGCATCAGTGTGATAACAAGATACAAGACCATTATAGGAGCATCAGTGTGATAACAAGATACAAGACCATTATAGGAGCATCAGTGTGATAACAAGATACAAGACCATTATAGGAGCATCAGTGTGATATATCAAGATACAAGACCATTATAGGAGCATCAGTGGATAACAAGATACAAGACCATTATAGGAGCATCAGTGTGATATCAATATACAAGACCATTATAGGAGCATCAGTGTGATAACAAGATACAAGACCATTATAGGAGCATCAGTGTGATAACAAGATACAAGACCATTATAGGAGCATCAGCGTGATAACAAGATACAAGACCATTATAGGAGCATCAGTGTGATAACAAGATACAAGACCATTATAGGAGCATCAGTGTGATATCAATATACAAGACCATTATAGGAGCATCAGTGTGATAACAAGATACAAGACCATTATAGGAGCATCAGTGTGATAACAAGATACAAGACCATTATAGGAGCATCAGTGTGATAACAATATACAAGACCATTATAGGAGCATCAGTGTGATAACAAGATACAAGACCATTATAGGAGCGTCAGTGTGATAACAAGATACAAGACCATTATAGGAGCATCAGTGTGATAACAAGATACAAGACCATTACGGAAGTATCAGTGGGGTAACAAGATACAAGACATTATGGAAGCTTTGGTACTTAACAGAACACAAGACCAGTAAATAAACATTGTTCTGGCAATAAGACATGCGCCAAACAAAACTGCAATACAATAATAGGACATTTGACCTTTAAAGCAATATGTCAGTCACACCATTTGGAAACAATAGACACCACAAGAGCATTATAAAATTCAAGTTAGAGTAAAGATGAAAGAGAAATTAAGTGCTTTAGCACCTTAAAACTATTGTTGAAGAAATTTAGTAGTCTAACATTTCCATTTCTAACTTAACTGCATTTATTTCCGGATGAATTGTCTGCCTGCAAGCTTGATTTAATTTGTTATCATATAATGCACTCAGAATGTGCACAATTTGAGACATAATTCAATTAAGCATCAGGCGTAGAGTCATTACAGTGTTCCATTAACATATGACCACATATTGGCACAAATTTCAAGTCCATATCAATAAACAAAAAATTAAACCTCAAGCAAGAATACAAACAAATGCATGCAATTCATCATCAATTTAATAACCATTACACACATGACATTCAAGTGAATGCTTGATTTACTTGCAAATCTTTCATTTTAATCTTGCTTCTTAATATCATTCAAATATTTGCATCTTAATATCAGTGCAATGCATTCAATCAGTATTTAAATTCTAACAAATTCTCAAAAGCAAAATCTACATTTTTTTCTTAATTAATTGACAAGCGAAGTAAAATCTATCAAACAAGACACCAGCATTGAAGTAATACCCATGTCTAATTGTACAAACATTAAAATATAGATACACATCACTTAAGTTAGAATTAGACAGAAATAACAATAATTTGGGATACTTTTTATTTCTGCTGAATTTAGTAAACTGAAAAAGCTACTGTAGGTGAAGCGATGTCAAAACTATAATTCCTGAGTCGTTGATTATTGATAAAGTCTAAAATGCACATTATGATACCAGGACTTAAAATTCTTAAGTCAACTGTAATAACTTTTTATACCAACATTTGAGTTTCTAAGCAAATTTCTATAGCAAAAATACATCATATTGGAGTACAGTACACAATTTACTCAAAGTGCAAAACGTTCAGTATAGTAAACTGGCTAGTATAAGTCAAAAACACTGACTGCCATCATTTTCGAATTAGTCAAACACAAAATAACCATGAATTTAACCAAATTTAGTCAAATACAAAATTACCATTAATTTAGCTAGAATTGGTCAAACACAAAATTACCATCAATTTAGCCATAACTGGTCAAACACAAATTGCTATACCAGTAAATTTTCTATGAGTATCAATTGCCAAAAATCATGTCAACAAGACGATCATTATAATAAATCCTGCAATATCCAAGAATAATGAGCAGTCTTACCTTCATAACAATTATTCCAGTAACCAGTGTAAATTGGACTTCAACTAACGAATGGACCGTAATAACTAGAAATTTATTATAGCTTCTTTGTGCTCGTAACACGCTTCAGATGTTAAATGTAAGAAACCAAATCAACATTATCGATGCCTGTGTCAACCATAAAAAACTGTAACGCGACAGACGACAGATCACATGAATCGATACAGCAATATATAATCCATCTCAATTGAAAACCCTCGTC
Source organism: Lutraria rhynchaena (assembly GCA_008271625.1). NCBI lineage: Eukaryota > Metazoa > Mollusca > Bivalvia > Venerida > Mactridae > Lutraria > Lutraria rhynchaena. The sequence continues at coordinate 7,296,133 of VIBL01000001.1, read as the reverse complement.
TCCTTGTTGTCGAGGCAACACCTACAGTGTCTGTTGTTACACAACACAATGTTATTTGAGAACTTCCATACAACACAACAGTACTAAAACCATTTCTCAAAGTAGTATTGAATAAAACCTAAGATATTAGATACATATATAGCTTAAAGAGTATGAGATGAAGCTGAGATCAGGCATACAAACAGTGGCAACCTAACCATAATAACTCACACATACAACTACTATATTAAGCTACATTATTAAAGGCCTGTTCTGAACATGGCATTAGCTGAGTATTGGTTCATCATTAATGCTGCAAAGCGACTGCATGGAGCTGACAGATAAAATTAATGAAACCATGATGATTTAGTTAAAGCATTCTCCCAAGAAACATCAATGTTGTGACAACTTCTAGCATTATTTTTGAAACAAGCAGACGCTTTAGTTCAGACTGCTGACAACTGGGTGTGTACTCGTCTCATTATAATAATAAACAGTTAATATATCTACAGAGTTTTTTAGCCATTTTCCAGAGCATTAGGTAACATGGTCTGTATCTCTTAATGCTCAAGACATCTGTCATAATGAACAATATTCAGAGGCTTTTTTTTAATTCTGCGCATAAGACAGATGACCACACAGTAAAACCTCGATTGTATGAGACCACCTTTAGAATAAAAAAAATGGTCGTAATGATAAGGTGGTCTCATTATCAAGTTGATTTATAAGGGATTATTGAAAGTCGGTCCAAAAATAAGTGGTCATTATAAGAAGGTAGTTGTAGTAATGAGATGGCCGCAATGTGAGGTATTAGTGTAATTTTCAATGTTTCTATATTGCTTAATTATTCATCATGGAAAAAGAATGGAGGACATAAGACCTTCAACACTGAGTTCGACCTTACAATCACACAGGTTTGAGCAAAGTAATTTTCGTTGTTGCTTCAGATTGAAGTGTTTAATACTGAAAGATTAAGACTGAGAAAATGTTGCTGCTTCAAAATGAAGCACTATAATACTGAAAGAATGAGAAGAATGAAACATTTTAATTAAATCCTATTTTAATGCAAATAAATTAGAAATAAATGCTGGTCTTCAAAGACAATGTGATCCATTCTCACAGTTTGGTAACAATGGCTGATAAGCATGTGCTATCAATTCTTCGGAGATGAAATGTTAGAAGTTTGACTCAAACTTCAATTATTGAATCAAACTCATTCTCAAAACTTCAAATTTCAAATCAAATATATTTTGAGTGCAAGGATGGAGATGCACAGATTAAGCTAGAGAAGTTATAACTTCTTCAAAACTTCTAATTCTTTTTTCTAAACATATCTTTCGCACTTTGGAGGTAAAATTCATCTCCATATATTTACATACTTAATTGGATTTTGCTGTTTGAAACTTGAGGGTCAGTGTAATAACACTGGTTCAGTCGGGTTACTTTAGACACAACTATTTTTTTCTGGCCTTATGAACATATTTCCTAAGATTTTTCAACATAAAACATTTATCAACTGACGGAATTAATTATCACTCAGAGTGGGTCTTTTCAGATAACATGCCTTCTTGTTTTTATACATAGACTATGGAAAAGACCAAGTGAATTTTTATAGCACAAATAATAGAAGATAACACATGTCAATAGATCAATTAATAGCAAAATAGTGTCAAACATCAAGTGTGTGGGGGAGAGGAGACAGACATGTAACTGTCAGCAAGGTAACAACTAATAATATGTAAGGCCACTTATATTCGATTCTTTGTTTTTCAAATGAAGAGTTTGCTGAATGAAAAGAACATTGTTACAAAATTCTCTGTGATATTCAGAGAAGCAACCACAAAGCTATCTAACAGAACAAATACATCTCAATAGATGCACACATCTAAATGCATGGAAATTGGGATTTTATGGGACTATTTAAACTAAAAGAGTCAATGTTGAAATACACCATTTTATCTGCATAACATCACATGAACCAATGAACAATGCTATAATTATTAATATTACACTATGTGTATAAGAAACATTAGGTAGACACCAATAAATCTAATTATTGGCCTAGATCAAAAGAAATAATGGCAAAAACATCCCTTTACTGCCAGTTAATTACTGCATTAGTTGTCTACGGATATAGGATAAAAGCCGCCTACTGTTCAGGATATAAGCAGAGTATGGTATTAACTGAAAGGATTACAGACACAAATGAGGCAACATAGCCTTAGAATTTTATAAATCCATAATTTAGTTTTTGTCTTGGCAAGCAAACTACAAAGATAGAGCTGGATAATTTAACTGTTACTCATAAATAAGATGCAATTCCACTTATTTAAGCATTAATGGATAGGTTCTGCAAGGTTGAAAGTTGAAAATGTTTTTTAAAAAAATGGAAATCGTAACCTCAGCACCACAGACAGTAGGGTGCGGACTTGGGGAAAACCAGAGGTTCTGGAAAATTCTAGAAAACTTTTAACAGTGGTTCTGTAACTAAAAGTGCAACAGCAGACCAATGTTACAACTAAAAAGACACACCAGAACAATAAAATGTTTGGGAAACATATACTTGTGTGACATTCCTAAATAAATTAAAATTCCACAAAAATGTGAACCATTTTTTAACTATTTCTCATTATGATTTCTTTAACCTACAGGCAAAATGGTAACAACATAACATCCTAACTGTAATCTTATATCTATAAATTGTTTACAAAAGTTATTAAATTCACAACACCCTAAAATTGAATGTTTTGCAAATGGCAAGCATGTTTTCAATTTTGAATTTTTTTTTTACTTATTTTTATTTATTTCTACAGCCCTAGAAATAAAATCTTTAAGTTTTCAAGATGTACAATGAATCTTGCTTACAGTGACTTCATCTATATTAAGTGTTGAACAACCACACAGTTACATGTAACTATAATGTACAAGAACATAACCCTTGACCCCTCCAATCAAGGCACCATACCCTAACAACAACAGAACTGAAATGACACCCGTGACCTACAACATCAAATTTTTCACATAAAAATAATATCAAAACATCAGTTGCACATTGTAGCATCTACGACCAAATAGAAAGAAAAAATTCAAACTTTACCTTCATTATTGTTCGAGAAAAATAAATCCAGAAATTGAAATGTAATTCTTCAACACGATCCACCCAAACCCACACGCAGAAAATCAATCAACAATTTATTCAGTAACTGCAGTAAGTGTAAGTGCGATTTATATAACAATATTATCTTTAATCTGGAGAGAACAGATTTGTAAAACAATTCTATCTTTAAATTGAAGAGCTCTTCCCATCATTGTTTGAAGTATTCCCGCTCTTTTATCAACAAAATCAGGGAAATCTCCAGGAAGCAGTTCACAATAAAACAAAACACAAAAACTGTTTACAATTCAAAGACGGAATTAATTATCCAACAATAACCATTTCTCATCTCCATGGAAAGATCGCAATAATATTTCAAAGTTTCAATCATCAATTTCCAATCAAATGATGTTTGATCACAATTGCAATCATTGTTACTGATGTAAAAAAAAAAGCACTGTCAATTCAAACAGTCAGTAGTATATAAATCCATATTTTGTCGCTGAATTCCTATATAATGCCCATCAAATACAGCGTACAACAGTTCATAAACGAACAATGTGTCGAGAAAACAACCATAAATGTCATTTATTGCACGGAACAATAATCATATAATGTATTTTGATGAAGACGAATTTGTACACACATCAAAACAAGTTTGATAAAAGTAAAACACAACTTAGTACTTAAATACTGGTTTACCATCTGTTGATTTGTCAAAATGAGTAAATTTTTACCATAAAAGTGAAACAAACCACTACCGTATATCCTCTAATTATAACAATAATTGTACATAGAATTTCATGTATAATCTCATATAAAATCAGAGTCATTTGAAAGCTTTAATTCACTTCATGTACAATATCAATGCAACATATCAAGCATTTGTATGACTAGGATCCACAGGATAAATAATAACAATAAAAAAACAAGATATTAACTGACAAGTGCACTGTATCCAGCCCTATACTAAGTTAGAGTACAGTTATAGATAGAAAATATGACATTGTGACATAACTGTTGAAATAAAAAATGAGTCCACTGTCAAACCAGACACAAAAAATAGAGTTCTAGATCTCTAAATTCCATAAAAGCCAGAAAAACTAATATTGGACAAGATGAACTGAAGTACATAAAGTTACAGAAAAATTAACATTCATCCACATGTCTGGAATAAAAGCATTTTTTTTGTCAAGGCCCAGCTAATTATATCTGTTGACGAAAGAACTTCAAAAAGAATTTCAAAAACATTGAACCAAATAGCTGCAACCGTGGTCCAGTCGTAAATGTGCCAGATTTGTAACTCAGAGATTCGGGTCCAAATCCCAGTTGCAGCAGGTCATACCCTTCTATAAAAATTTGACAAAAATGTTGATTTTCCTCCATATGTGGGGAAGTTGCCAGCTCCTTGTGGAGGGTAAGTTAGTACTGGTAAGTATACAGTCCAGGAAAACTGGTAAGGTGAACCAGCCACCATATATAACTGAAAAAATGTTGAAAAACAGCATTAAACCCCCGTGAAAAAAAGGTAATGTACTCAATGTAGGATTTATTAATTAGAATAAATACGGTATTCTGTGAATGTTTCAACTTTAATACAATATAACATTGAAGAACTGACCTCTGGACAAGGAATGGTCAAGGGTTCATGATTATAATCAGATTTCATTCCCAGTTTTGTCCAATAACAAGTTTGAAGTACACCACACAGATTTCCGGCTGAATGCTCAAAAGATTTGTCGAAGTCCAAAGGGAATGTGGCCACTTAAATACTCTCATTTAGAAAAGTCAATGCTATGGTCACTGAGGGAAATAACAGACATTAGAAGTCATTTAAAAGTCATACATGCCAGTATGTACAGAATGTATAATTATCAGAAAGGCCCAGACAGACAAGAAGGCCAGATAGTTTGTTAAGCGGTAACATGTCACTGTATGTGGAATTTCAATTAATTTTAAATAATCTTCATCCCGGGTAACAATGAAATAAATTCCTACTGCTTGTTTAGCAAAGCAAAGCCCATTACATGTGAACAAATGATACTTTGTAATTTAAAATCATGAAGTTTCTATAAATCAGTGTTATGGGGGTGGACTGATTTGGGCCGAAATTTGGTCTCATTGCCCCATCTGAAAAGTGAGGTAGCAGCGATGACAATGATGATGCCAACACAGATAATGAAGACACCTTGACAATAATAAATGACACTGATGACAAAAATGACAATTGTTGGTGCAATAGTTGATAATAATTGAAAAAAACATTTGTCTAGCAATCCTTGATATCTCATTAAACAGGCGTAAACGAAAAACACAATTAAATAGTAAAATGTAAGCAATCCATGAGGCTAATTCATACTATTACAACTCCAGTGAGCAAAATCAAAACTGCAGAGAAAGGCAAAAAAAAATAAACACACTTGGTTTCTGCAAAAATCCCAAAAAAAGTATAAGGTTGGAAGCTAGGACAGCAGAACTTTTTCAAATTTATTTTTTTCAGTTCAGAAAATACAGTTCTTATGAAAATTAAGATATCAGCAAGAAAAAACAGGAGACTGAAAAAGGGTAGGGTTGACAGAAAAAATAGGGATGGTAGAGTTAGTATAAACCATTAACTTTTTTTATACCAACTTAACATAAAATTGATTATTCTAGTAGAAATAATGATAAAAAACCACACGTAAGACAGTATGCCTGACCTGCAGGCTAACATGTATTACATTAATACGTATTATCTCAAAGAAAAACGGGATTAACTTTTTAACATTATACTTGGATTTTATTGAAAACTTCAAGTGACATTTAGTACCAATGCATAACAATTAAAAGAAAATATACGATAAACCTGTTACAGTCAGGTATAATTATCACCAGAAAGAATTAAACATAAGTTGTTGATCAAATTAGCGGAATGATCGAAATGGACAATTTATGTAAACAAAAAGTTCAGAAGGTTAGTTTGCTGTAGGGAAGGGACAGTAGTATGAAAGTACAAAAAATATCTCAACATTCCTTTCGCAAATATATTTTCATTACAATGTATTGTCTCACAAATATATTTTCTGACAGAATTCCAATAACATTTGTCTGATTATACATAAATACAGAAAATAAACATATAATTCTTCACCAGGTGGTAAAAAAAAAAAACAGAGCGTAACTTGTTTTGCTAAAAACTGTGAAATTGTTTTATTTTACATTATACTTAAAATAGAGCGATTTTGCACTTGTCATGAGACATGTTTTAATACAAGTCTCTGAAGTCGAACACTCACAAGTTTTGCCACAAATTATAATAATGATATTGTATGTAAGAATTACCCAGCTGCGTTAAGGTAACAATCTTAAGTAGAAAGGAGTTTTCAAAACAATTGTGCCCTATGGTTAATAAATAACATTTGTCCATCATAACATTTTGTATAAGTAAAAAACATCAGGCTATGATAATTTACGCCTCACTGCTGTGAGCTCGAATCCCACCTGAGACAAAATTTCGCGTGTGAGGAAGCTGTCCAGCTAGCTTACAGCAAGTTGGTGGTTCTACCCATGTGTAAGTTTGGGGTCTTCCTCCACTGTTAAAGCTGGAAAGTCACCAAATGACCCATAGCTGATGGTGCGACATTAAATACAAGTGAAAAAAATATGACTATTTATGTAAACAAGATGCTTTTTTCAGTAACTATGAGCACCAAAGGGAGAAATGTGCATATATGCACCCTTGACCCTAACACAGAGGTATACTTTTGTATTTTTTTTAATAGTCGGATCAGACTACACACTATGGAAAATTTTACAATCAAGGCAATATGTTACAGTCTCAGACTATTTGTATTTTCATAGACTAATTTTGATTGGCTGCCGAAAAAGAATGGACTCAATCAACAATTTCCGTTGAATCAATTTAATGGAAAACTCTAAACTGACTTACTTGTATTATAATTGAATTAATACATGCTAAAAAGTGAACATCGTTCACATGGTGGCTTTTAGTCACAGGTGGCTGTTAAATCATATTCAACCATATACATCATGGGCCTAACTACAATTCCTTTGTTACAAGGATACATGGATAGGTCGCACAATCAACAGAATTACAACCAGATCCCTTTTTGTGTCATCACAAGTATTGATGAGCACCCGGGGCACCGCATATGGCATTTCATTTTATTTCTGCATAATTATAACATTTGTCATTTTCATTGTTTTTACCTGAGTAAAATGATTATTATTATCAGTGCAAATACATTAAGAAAGATAAAAAATGCCCAAAATACTTTTAATTTTACATTTGTTGCTTGCATTATCAAATAATGGGACAATTTAATCTAGTAACGAACATAATTAAACTAAGTGCTTTAGACTTCAACATTGCAGACTCGAATGAAAGTGGCTTTCAGACCCAGCAGGCAGGAAAATCGTATTTGTTTCATAATGTTTACAAAACTGTAATAAATCTATTACGATAAAACTGGAACAATCTACTTCAAGGTGAAACTAAATTTATATACTTTATGCATATAAATATATGAAAGTAAACTCATCCTATTTGTAAGTCCCTTCTGAGTACAGCAATCAACTTCATAAACCCATCAAAACATCAAAACAAAGAAGGTAAATATAAATACCACACAATCTTAAAGTCAGGTCAACACAAGTTAAGACAAAAAAATACACACACTAAAACAATTTAGAGTTGGTAGGCCATAATTCTTTTTTTTTTCCAAAGTTTGGAGACAAAGTTCATACGAAATTATTAACAAGAAAAATGATCAAGACAGAAAACAAGTCTGGGGTCAGCAGAAAAAAAAATGAGTTCGGCAGGAAACTTCTTATTTAACACCTGATGTACGGTCAAACATAAGCAAATAGCCAACTGAGAATACCAACCACCTGCATATAGATACTACTTGGCTGTATAGACTAATAATGTTATTTCTTATACAACAATTTGCAGATAATTTACCCTCTGAATAAAGACAACCCCTAAAAAGGAAGAGTTTTTAAAACTCCTTTAAGCTGAACTTAATAAATAGGTCTGAGTCTTTGACTGTATTTCTTCTTGAAGGCTTCCATGGTGACAAGCGAGCCTGCCAACCTTAGGATTTCTACAATTTGGGATCCTGACAAGTCACATGTTATGACCTTAGTGAAAACTGGCATAAGGGCAGTCTATGGAGGGTTTTCACTAAGATTTTTTACTCAAGGGTCCCCAGGACACCCATCTCCAACATTTTAGGGGTCCCCGGGATTTGTGGGGGTTCCACACAGAAAATGCCTTGGGCAAATTCTGAGTCAGAAGGGGTCCTGAGGATACGGTGGTCACTCTCAATGCGAATCCCTAGGCTGAATATGGCGTCAGGGACGTAAGGAACCTGCGTCAGGGAATCCCTGTGTAAGTGAAACAGTTTGAGAATATGTCAGTCATCAAACTGATCCATATGGTAGAAAGTGGTATTTCTACTAGCCTGAATCCCAATTTATCTGCCCAACAGGACTAGGGGACGGACAGTTTTCATACAGACAATAAGCATGTTATGTCCCATGTGATCGTCACTAATCCACTGACTTTCATATTATGGTGGGGAAACGTTTAGTTGACTATGAAGAAATATTAAGAAAGAACTTATCTGGCCAAAATCATCTGAATACAATTCATTACACATAAATAATTTATAAATAGCATGAAAAAAAATCATCAATCAGAAACTGAAATCTTGATATATCATATAATTAGACACATTATAATTGCACAAAAAATATTTATTTGTTCATCAAAACAAATTTTTGTTTCAGAAGTGGATGTTCGTCTAAGCAATGTCTAATTATCTAAACAGTATGACTTCCTTAAGAGGCAATTAAACTACAATACAGCAATTATGAGAGGATACAAAACTAATTAACACTGACAGGCCAATTACATCAGAAAACTAATTAACAGAGCAAGTACCTTCCAAATACAGCAAAACTTTGATAATGAGACCATCTTCGTGACCCAAAAAATTGGTCCTAACAATGAGGTGGTCTCATTATCAAGTTGAATTACAGGAAAGTTATTGGAAGATCGTCTGAAAGTAAGTGGTTGTTATAACAAGCTGGTCGTAATATTGAGGTGATTGCAATTTACTGTCCTTAAATTAAAACTGATTTATGGTGTCTTCTTTACAAACCCTTGAAATAAATGCCAGTGTACTATTAACAATAAATCAACAGTAAGTACAAGACAGAACTGTTATATTATAAAGAATATCTACAGAAAGCCTAAATGCTCATCAGTAGCATTATCAGGACAGAATGTAAAGAACATATGGGGGAACATGGGGGAGTTAACCAGGCTTATCTGAATTTTTTCTTCTTCAAAGTAACACTACTATCATAAACAAAACATTCACAAATCATGTTTGTGTTGGCACATGTGGTAATAACAATCTTTTATGGCATACCTAAGAAAATGGGGAGGGACAGAATCGTGACTTTGTTTTAAGCTGGTGCTTGCAGTACATTATACACTCAAGTCTACAGACAAAGCCTTACAAAAATTACCAGACTATAGAGACTCCTAACAAACTAATGCTAGTTAGATCAGATAATCTCTCAAAATGACATTGTGTTCATAACCAAAGAAAATAGATACCACAGTTTTGCAGAGTCTATATTAACCCTTTACCTCATACAAATACATAGTGTATCAAGACCCTTTAAATCATGCTGACGCTAAGAGCATCCAAACCCCTTACTTCATACAGAGGCGAAGTGTGTTCAGACCCTTTACCTCATACAGACTTGAAGTGCATTCAGACCCATTACCTAAAGCTTCACCAGACAGCATGGTAATCTAACAAGTCTTAGTCCTGTCATCTATTAGTAATGATACGTCTAGACTGTCTGATCCTTACCCAGGTTTTACCAAGTCTAGACCAGACTAAGTTTTACCAGTCATGAAGCTTAGATAGGGAACAGGTGTAAAGGTAAATAAGATCTTTTCAGAAGGTCAAACATCTGCTGTCACTATAAACAGGGCTTTTTCCACAGGTATAAAGGGAATAAAAGCCTGGTAAACCTGATATTATTCTGATACATTTTAGTTACACAGATTTCTTCCAATATTTATAGCACATTAAGTCTAACATTCCATTTCTATAAAAGACTAACTGTTTTCCTGTTTTCCAAACCACTGAATACTATAAATGTAGTGATTTATCTATCAAAGAAAAAATTCACATTTGATGTTTTACAAGATTACCAAATATTTCCAAGTATACACCTCCTCATTCCTAACAATGCCATTCTTCTCATTCCTAACAATTTTTAGATAGAAGTGAAAATTTCTGTATCATTATAAGCGCTTGAATAAGCCTTAAAGTTAACTTATTTCAAGTGCATTTAAAACTGTTTAAACAATAACTCAATGCATTGAAAAAAGTCTTCAACATAAAAAAACAGCAAGACAGCATTTGTAAGGACACCATAGGGGCATTTTTTAGGACATTGTGGGGGGCATTAATTAGGACAGCATGGGGCATTCGTTAGGATACCAACAGGGCATTTTAGGACATCATTGGGCATTTGTTAGGACACAAACAGGGCAATTTAGGATACAATGGCACATTTGTTAGGACACCATAGGGGTATGTGTTAGGACACCACAGGGGCATATATTATTACGACAGCTTTTGTTCAGATACCCTGGGGACATTTGTTTGCCAACATTTGGTACCACAGTAATCCAGATACACAACCTAATGTAGAAAACTGGAGCTTATCAAACCTTACAAGAGAAAACACATAATGTCTGCAAGCTAATATTATCTTTTCATTTATTCAACAGAAATTTTCAAGGAAAATCTTTGACGAAATTTTCAGCCAAGCCTTAAAATTGTCTGCTAAGCTAAATATGATATTTTCCTGGTGTCTTAAAGGCCATCACTCACAATACAGGAAGAGAAATTAAAACTTTAATACCATAAAAAAACAAGCAATTACATTCTTTGAAGCCAGTTGTAGTGTGCCAATTTAAACGTTGTGTAAAAATATTATCCTTATTTTATTAGATCTGACACATTAAGATGCAAGGAAAAACTATTCAAACTAAACTTATGTTAATTATCATTATAAATTATAAAATGACAGACACTGCATAACATCATTTATATTAATATTATCTATATTTCAAATAACAGTCAATGTCATGTCAGACATTAGATAGTCATAAAACAATGTCCCATGTAATACATTCTAATTCAATGTCAGACTGGAAATACATCAAAATAACAAACTGTCAGTATCTCTTACGCAATAAATTAATGTCAAAAAAATTATGGATTAATGTCAAAATAACTATAACAATGTCAGTCTACCTAACATTCCAATTATTTTATGTCAGACTGCCTTATAATGTCAAACTGGGAAAATGTCATAACAATGATAACAAATCAGTGTCTCTACAATTTAATGTCATAACTATGATAACAAATCAGTGTCTCTACAATTTAATGTCAGACATAAGGAGCGCATTCAGAGTTATAAAACAGACTTACCCTCGTCTGAGAGCCATTTGGTGTATCCTTTTCTTCCCAGAATGGTGACAAAAAAGTTTTAAACATCGACATTGTGATATGAATAGTCAAAAATTATTCCTTAAACATTTAAATCCATTGTGCAAACTTTATGTAGACAAATCAGTTATTTAACAGGGAGGAACTTTGAATAATGTTTCATCGCCTCATCTAATACAAGTTTGTTCCACTTATACAATTATTTAGAGAGTTATAACTGTCTGCATGTAATTAAATGAAGTCGGATGAATACACATTCAATCGAAAGACATCAATTACTGCAACAATGTCTGTATTTTTTTTATCAATTTAAAAAATTCAGAAAATTTCGAAATACATTTAATGCTTCTCTAAGTTAACTAAGAGTCTGGAAGTTATCGAAACGATGCTGCTTTCAAAATAAATATGATGTCTGTTTTCAAACTCAGAAAGCAAACGATTATATGAAATAACACTCAATCAAAGAAAGAGAGCATAAAATGTTTTATAATCCAAGAATCTTCGCTTCTTTATTCACCTTCATTTGCATATTGCATCTCGAAAGTACTCTTCAAAAAAAACTGCCAACGAAATTTTCCTCATCTCAATCATAATGATTCGTACAGATGTGAAAATATCAATACAAACAACTATACCACAAAGATACCAGTGAAGCTCAACTCTTAAGCTTTTTATATTGTATCAAATCCACGAAATGAAGCCAAAATAGAAAAATCAACTTTCACAGAACACAATGAAAAAAAAATAGATTCAGACAAATCCCGGTCTTGAAAGCAGAGAAAAACTGAAATCATCTCACAATAAGTCAGTCAAGCAGCGTTACTTATATACCCTGCAGCGTGTAACTCCGGTTAATTTGGACCACAAACATTTTCAATCTCTTTCATAGCATTGAGGTAAAAAAAGGCTGTAATATATTTACATTAAAAGAAGTTCACCAATTACCCAGGTACCAATCTAGAAGAAATATTTTCTAGTAAATAAAAAATTCAACAAAACAGAAAGGCCTATCAGCAACCATATCGTATTTATAAATTATACAAAAATAAAATTAACCCAAACCAGAAAGGGCATTTGCAGGGCAGGAGTTGGGACCAGGTTTCATTTAAAAGGAGCTGCTTTAATGCTTTAACCAACTGTGGCACCAAGGTTGCACAAACTAATATCAAGATAATGGAGGGGCTCAAATTAGCTATATCTAATAATAATGTTTACAATTCTAATTCAAATAACCATGAACATTACGCTGATTGCGCAATCTTACTCTCGGTGCATTTGTACTTCGAATCAGTTCTGAAAATTTTATAATAACCATTACTCATATTCACTGGCTGATTTACATAAATCTGATATTTCTGGTCGTATAGCTTTCAATTTTTATTGCATTCTGGCATTTTAATTTTTTCTTCATCTTGGAGAAAAATAGATATCAATATATACGCCTTAAATGCCAATAGGAAGTCATAGCACAGATAAAAGTATATCGTACAGTAAAACCATGAAATTAAGACCATCTTTGGGGTCAACTAAATTGGTCAATATAATTATATAGAGGTCGTGATAATATGAAATTGAAATACAGAGAAAATATTCAAAACCAGTCCAAAAATAAGAGTTTCTTATATTAAGGAAGTTGGTAAGAGGTTTTACTGAAAAAAAAAATCTAGGATTACACATGAGTGTATTTTTAAGACAAATCCAGAACCAATTTATAACCAAAATTACAAAACAAGTCCATGATAATTACAGGCATATCACAGTACTGTAATCTTGAAAGTACAGGTACATCAAAAATAATGAAAAGCAATCAAATTTCAACTAATCTTAATCAAATTTGGTGGCAAAGTTTCAAGCAACAAGTCAGTTTTACAATTATAGACAGACAAACAGCTATCTTACACCTCACAAGATAGATTATGTAACAGTTCATGAAGTATACAAGTTATTTACATAATATACGTGAACATTAAATTTGGTTTCTAAATTTAAATCACCTAAAACTGGATATTTTATTTGAATTTAACGCACAGTAATTTATTATACATCTAGTTAAGAGTATGTTTTTTAGAAATATATACCCACTAATCTTTAACTTGATTGTTCTAAGATAAATCACTATGTCTTACAAGCTATATCACAGGTACAAAATAGCAACATTGGAATCAGTGTAGCATCTGATTCGCTTCTTTTCAATCAAAGATTTATTTCAAGAAAATTTGGCAGATTTCATACTTTTCAATCCTAGTACATGATATTGAAAGTCATAAAACATTTTAAATACATAAATATTTTTCTGTAACAATTTGCACTTAATGTTTTATTTCTAACTAATAAAAATCATTAGTTAGGTTCCCACACAACAACCATCATGAAACATATATATATAACTGATTAATGTGATGAAAAAAATGTATCTCTTACAGCCATCATTGTATCCAAATATAATTATACCAAGTAGATAACACTGTTGTTTCATGTAGAACTTTCATAATCCTTAGTATAATACTTGAATATGATTTTAAGGCAATAAATAGGAACATTTTGATAAAAGTACAAGTATGATTGGATACATTAAGAATTAAGAATATATACTAGTGATGTAGCTAGCTGTAGACTAAATGACGTTTCATCTTTAACAACTTTACTAAATAATGCAGGGTAACTTATTTTACAAATTATTAGTTGTTGAAAACATCAGTGCTTTCATTTGTCCCTTATAACAACATTTTGACCTTTGAAATCAGTAAAATAAAGCTCTTTTGATTCTCAAGAATTTGTACCTAAGGGTCAAATTTACAATAAAATTAGATGGAAATTCTGTTGATTCTTCGAATTATCATCAGCAAAGGGTCATTTTTGACCATCAACTTTTGACAATGAGTGAAAACCCTGAAAACATGCCTGGGTTCCATACTACTTTATTCTATCTACTTTGTGATGTTAACATTTTTGAATCACTTAGAGTCAGCTTCCCAAGAAAAGAAATTATAGGCAGAACCATCCTTTAATGGGAATGTAATAGTGACTTATGCAAGGATGTAACTTAAACTCTCCAGGGCCTTTTTTTTCAAAAATTGGGAACAGGCCTTAACCTTTCATTTTGGGAAATTCAAGCATGGTTTTCTGCCATATTTGGAAAAGGTTACGACTGACTGTCAACAAACAACAACTGACCTGGCACTTCTCCGAAGTGGGAAAAAGCGAACTTTTTGCAATTGGGAAGTCACCAAATATTGGCCTCTATTATGGATATCATATAACTGGAAATATCACCTTATCCATTAAACTAGCACTACCCTTATGTTCATGACTTATTAACATTTATACAGAACCAGCTGTAATCTTGGGGCACTGGGATCAATCCCATTGGCCAGCACTACCTGATCTGATCTGTAAGTATACGCCCCTATGGGTGTGCCATGAATGGGTCAAAAATACAATGTTCATTGCTTCAGTACCTTGACAATGTTCATATATTGTGCAGATCAAAATATTTGAAATACAATAACAGTATGACTGTAACATAGTGTCAAATAATACATCCATAATTATTATCATTATCATTATTATTATTATCATTATTATTATTATCATTATTATTGATTGTGAAGAGCAAATTCTGGAAGTTTTAACAATAAATCAACATCTGTAACTTAGATACACATTCTGATAGTATTTGTAAACATTTGTTTTATTGCTAGCAAAAAGGATTGAAGGAAAACAAACCATAAAATATGTGTACACAGAGTGTTGTGATAATGTAGTACCAGTTGTTGATGGCACTGAGAGAGCTGTAAATCTGCTCCTAGCTATATTAACACTTGACAAGCATCTATAACCACATCTGTTCGAAACACTGCTTCAAAGATGTTAGTGAAAACCAGGGTAAACTTTTCCATCACAGGAGTCAGAAAATAAGACTGCCAACATAATACATATTGAGAAATATTCTTGACAGCATGACCAGGAATCCTGAGTCAATCCAGAAAGTCTTATCCTTACACCTGACTCTGATGTAAATTTGTAACATTGGCAGATATGATAAGGCAAGGAAGAAAAACTAGTCATGTTTAAAGTTACTTGACTGACACTTAGGGTGGGTAGGTAGGTTGAAAAACTGTTCCTTCCTACTTTTCTTCTAAGCATACCTGTTATATTTTGGAGGTACAATTTGTCCTTAATTATTTTTATACATTGGATTTTGCTGTCAGAAATATTCTAGTTGGCACCAAAAAAGGGTCGGTCAGGTAACCGTAAACACAACATTTTTTGGCCTAGGAACCAGTCTAACTCAGAGTATGCAAACAAACAAATAATATTAGATAGGTAATCTATGTGATAACCCAGGCAGACAGGTGATAAACTAAGATTATTATCAGAAACAGGAAAAAATAACACATCTAAATGTTGCTAAAATAACATCAGTTACCAAGGCCAAGGTGAGTTGAACCTGTTCTTTAATACAGCATAACATTTATAAAAACTGAAAATTTCACACAAATAGAGTAATCCAATCAATGCTAAAAGTACAAAAAAACAACCATTTTCTTGCATCATAACAGCAAAACTGTTTATTTCATTTCATTGTTATTATACATAAAAAGCAGTAAAGTGAAATCTAGCCCACCTCTGATTGCCAAAAAAATTGTTTACAGACAAATAACTGCAAGGAGCTTCAGTTTTAAATATTGACGGTTCATTTGTATGGACATGGCTGTGATTTTATGACACAGCTGCAAGGTAAATTTGAATTATAAACACAATATTGTGATATAGAATAATAAACTTAAATTTCATCTCTTAATGCAGGAGCAAATACCAGATAACCAAACTAGCATATCATAATCATTACATGTATCCATATAAACTGTGAACTTTGTAATTTTCAAAAAAGAATCCAAAATAATAAAAAAGCATGAAAACCAAGTAGATAAGGCTTAAACAAAAAAGGTTTCTTTCTGGTTACATGCCCAATAAAAATATGGGTCAGTAGGTAGAGATCATTTTCTTCTCTTTTTTTTAAAAAATATTTTCAGCAACACTGTCATGAAAATTACAATAAAGCACTAATATTTGGATGCTGCGAAAACTTACGAGTTGGCAGGTAAAAGATGGATCGGTCAGGTAACCTGAAACAAACCTTTTTTTAGTCTTCAGTATTACCAATCCAAAAAATATTTTTTTTGTTTTTAACTTCTTTTATGAAATGTCTTCTATTTACTATTAAACTTGAGATATGGTAATTGGAATAAAGAATAACTTAATGTGGACAACTCTATCATCATCACATTATTTTCACTAACACGATTACCTCCCTTCAGCCTTTGGACAACTGAAATGAGAATAGATTGGTTTCTGAGGATGCTTGGAAAAAGTACAGTCAACTTTAAAAATCTGACCACAACATCTCTCAAGATGTTCACACCAAGACATTAGGTTTCAAGCACAACTGGGAGATATAAAAAAAATGTGATGATGAGTAGTGATTTATTCATATTATAGATGAGATCATGTAAAACAAGTATGCTGAAATGTATGAAATGGACATTTGTATGTTTTGAAATAATTGAAAGGTAAATGAGAATCACATATAAAATTTATTTGCAAGCAGAGAATCACCAAACATAAAGTAATACCTAATGCACATGGCACATAAAAATACTCAGGAAAAATACTCCAGTATGCTGGGGTACTTATGCAGTGGTTTACCATTTCATTTTTAAGTGCAGTAATATGTTTTTGTTTTTATATGAAATTATATAAAATTCTACTTTGTACACTGATAAGCATGTCAGATTTGTTAAACAAAAACGGAACCAATCTATCTAGGTAGATTTTGATGAAATTCACGAATACTGTTATACTATAGCCTAGGTCTTTATACATCATAAAACTGCATAAATTTGACAATGCCAGATGACACAAGTGTAAATGAAATGAGTGAAAGACTTCCTCCTAAACAATTCAAGAAACAAAACTGTTTTACATCGAGACAATGAGATAATTTATCTTCGGTATCCACTGAGGTTGGCAGTAAATGAATGCTGACTAAAATGCCGGAGTCAATGTGACATAAAACATATATTTTAAAGCTTATTTACATCAAGAAGTATCTGTGCTATGTGGTTCAACCAAATCACACGTACACAAATTAGTCTTTCAAATAGCTCGTTGACGAAAACAATAAATTAAACAAAACAAAGACCTGTAGTGGATCGATAATTATTGGGCACGAAAGAACAACATTCAAAATGTTGCTGCCACAAGCGGACAGAGAAAAAAGTTAAAACCAGCGAGCGTCGTGCATTACTTACTAATTAAAGTATTGTGGGGAACGCTGACTAGGATTCAGGTGTTGCGTGCATAATACACCAAGAAAAATCCAAACTTATTAATAAATTATTCGTCCCTCGTACTTTCATCTGCAGATGAGCACAATTTTCGATGACGTCATAGATTGAATTTTTACCTCCTAAGAAAAAGAAGAAATCTGGTATTTCGTATCCATGCCATTTCGTAACCTGTCAGTTTTGGCCGTTTCGAGACCGATCGTTGGTCATATTGTAACCGCTGGAAAGTCTTCATAACCAAAATTTGTAAACGTTACTATGATAAAACAGGGACTCTGCATTATTACTGTTACTGAGGAAAATTTTGCAGATACGTTTAGTGAAAAAATAAAAGTTTAGAAAATTTTAACTTTTCTAAGTTATATATTTCAAAAATGAAGATGTTCAAAATGTAACGTATTTTGTGTAAGATTTGATATCAAAGATTTATATTTAACAATATTTAGTAATGAAATTAAGTTACTGTTACTGAGACCAATTATGCAGATAAATATTGTTTTAAATGGTATAATTATTTTAAGTTCTATACTTTAACAAGGGTGCTAAAAACAAACAAACAATAATAACGGTAATTGAATGAATGCCTTAAATTAATACAATTGTAACTAGTTGTCACCAGAAAATTGCAAGTCAAGTTGGCTTGACAGAAAATTGCAGTTAACACATTGAGGTTCTTTAATGACTTGTTATAATAATGCATACTTAATTGTATATTTGTCACTTAAAATAATTGAAATTATTGTTTAACTCGCAGTTTTACTGCAAATTGTACATGCATAAGATAAGGGCCAAATATAAACTGCTGCAATTGCAGAAGTCATCGCTATTAATCATGAGTTCACAATTGTATCGCAAACCTTGCATTAAAATTGTTTCAGATGGTCACCAAGCAGTGAGCTGCGAATCCTGCAGCGAGTGGCAGCACCGTGGATGTGATACTGGTACGGTGTAATTATAACATATATTTGATACAAATAAAATCAATTTAGTTGCTTTTTACATACTTAACAGTAACGATAATTCCGTTTTTTAATGATGTTTTAAACTTAAAAATAAGAGATTTGCGATTAAAGAAATGTGATAGTGATTCAATTAACATATACATAGTTTATATTGTCGACACGTGGCAGACACACTCGTTAATCCAGTTATCACCCGTACATGTTTATCTTAGCCACAAATATCACATGGATGATCATTGATTCGTTTACGTTTATTTCAACATTCAAGACTTCATTACATAATTATTAATTTAAGGTTAATAATTTGTGTTATTTTTGAGAACCGTTTTTATTTGTACTAATCGATTCATTTACATGTATAACTGGCGTTAAAATTTACTTCTTTGCAGGTATCTCTAAGTACCAGAATCAGAAGACGCGGAAGAGATACTTACAGATTACATCAGATTTCAAGTACGTCGTCTGTAGGCAGGATCATAAGTTGTCTACGTCAATTACATTACACAAAAATACTGTATTGTATGACAGTATTTCAGCAATTGGTGTAAATGTATATAAAATAATAAAGTCATATTGAGTTTCTTGTGTCAGGTAGGAAATTTTATTCACTTAGATATTCTACATTAATATACTTATTTTCATTTTTTATTTTCACCGCACTATACTGGAGTTGCCTGCGACAGAATGCAGCCAGTTGCACTAACCGATGAAGTGACTGCTGACGCCGACCCATGCGTACCCCATGGAAGCCACATGTACAACCGACCAACAGGGGATGATGGATATGGAAGATGATTCTCCAACCCTACCTTCAGACAAGAGGAAGATAAAGAAGACAGTTAAGAAACCAGACCTTTAAGTGTATTTTATTACATTTCAGGGATTTTTTCTGGGAGTGATGATTAAAATGTTACAAGTGTGGCAGGCAGATTTATCAAGAGTGTGAACATTGGCAGGGGCAGGGACAGAAACATTAGCATAGCTGGTTGTTTTGCCCAACAGCCTCTGGTCTTGTTAGCGCTTTTGTATCATTCTCTTGGCTTCGTAAAAGGATATATTTTCATGATATTGGTATGATAGAATGTCTTTTTCATCTCTCCAGACAGAACAGTCTTTAGAATATGGGGGATGAGAAGACATGCAATAGAAGCAGTGTTGTATTTTTGCATTCTGTCTCGTAATGGCCGTACTGATGACAACTAAAACAGCGCAGATAGTTAGGCACATACACCTCAACTTTGATGGACTGGAAGCTTATTTTTATATTTGAAGGGAGATTTTGGTGTTGAAAAGGTAAGAATGTGGGGGTTTATATCTATTTCGGTACCATTTTTGGTAATGCTGATGCTTTAAGCATAAATGTTAGCATAAATGTTTTCTCCAGTTTACTGCCAAATATCTCCTCACTTGAGTCATAGGTAGTAGACGAATTACCATAGGTGCAATGTTTTCAATAAAATCACAACAGAGCACATGCACCGGGGCCAGTGTACGAACCTGAGATCAGTGTTTAAAACGTTTTTGTTTGATCATTTCTTCAACTTTGGTGTGATTGGAATACAAAAATAGGACACCGATGATTTGACGCGCGAAAAACGATGATTTTTTTCAGATTTAATTACCATAAATCATCTGAATTACGACTGTCCAAACACCTTTTAGCATTTTGTAGACACAGCCATTTTTACAGCTTTAGCAGGTGCGCGTCAAAATTCAAATTTGCGCGATTTTTGGAGTTTTATTTATTTTCATCATGAAGAGCAATGTTTAACACCGCTAAATCACAGCCTACGTATATACGGATATGACTAAACAGCGGATTTTTTTCAGTATGTACACAAATACAGACATTTCATTCATTGTTATTGTATTTAATAGATTGAATTTTATAATTATATACGTTTTACTTAATTTTGCGTGTTTTTTTCAGATCAGGGACTCTACATTACGCAGATAAACGAAGAACACAAAGAAACTAACGAAAATCGGTAAACGCAGGGAAATTAATATAGCAGACGAAATTAATATAGCAGCCGATATGCAATTGTTATATTCATCATTTCCACCATTCTGGTGTTTCACATAGTCATATCCATAGATATATATAAACAAACAATTATTGAACATTGGCACACATGTATACATACAAGAGACACGATAATGAAAACAAAAACATCATATTTTTGCGAATGAAATGATAACAACATGTTACTTATAGAGGAAAGATCATCTAATTGAACGGTCTTAAGTGGCAATGTCGACACATGGCACTATAAAACTGGAATATTTTCTGTGTCTTGACCTGGGATCTTCTTATCTTATCCAATTTCTTTGTTGTCTGCGTTTTCCCTCTATTTCTATATTCTGCGTAATGCGTCTGCGTTTTATACCCACCCGTAAATGAAGCACAGTCTTTCCCCAATGCATACTTGTTTTTCCCTAAAGATGTCCTGGTTTACATGAGTTGACAGTTAGGTCACTAAACATCAATGGTTCCGTTGATCATTGCTAAATTTTGATATCGGTACCGATCGTTAAACCATAAGACATCTACTTTCGTTTTCTATTTTTAACCTGAAATCGAAAGTAGGACAGATCGGGTTTGGGTTTTCAGAAAATGAATGTCAGAAAGTCACGCCAGTTGTTGACAAAATTTTGTTGGATGATAGATCATAATGGGGGATACTAGATTATCACATTTCTTAGCTCGTTTATTGCGCCATGACGCCGTGTCAAGAGGACTTGATGTTCATGGTTAGTTCTTGTCAGAAGTCCTTACATTGCTTTATTTCTTCAGGAACAATTTATTGTATGCATGCATGTTTTTCTCTGACATTGTCTGCCATATTAAATTTTAGTGATTGAATTATGGTGCAAATTCCTCATTTACAAATTCGGAACGGAATACATGTGTTACATATACGTTTCACTTGACACATGAGAATGCATGAGTTGTTTTTTTGCTTCTTTATGTTTCTGTAATAGGGCTGTGTATATTATATACATGTTTATAGTCAGCCCAATTAGCTCAATCGGTAGAGCAGCTGATTTGCAAGCAAAGGTCGCAGGATCAAGCTCCACTTTGGAACTTTGTTTTCTGCCTCCTATTATACTCCGTGCATCTCTGTGAAGAGTCTCTGGTGTTATATTGGTTGTGAGTTGTTTATTAATTGTAGCAGTCGACAATCAGTTCATTTGTGACTGTAAAATTAATTTGTCTGACTACCAATAAAACTTACCACGCATGAAAGTTTGGAATACAATCATATGCATGAAATACTTGACAACTTGATAAACTTTAGATGAACTAGAAACCATGAATAACAGTTTTTTTGTAACATTGTCACTTCAGAGGGTTATGTTGATATTGATGAAGTGTTAGAACAGCCAGAAGCATCAAGTAACACATCAGAAGATATTGAAAGAATTGTGAGAAATGATAAAAAAGGAAGATTTAAGATCAGAAATCATCTTGGAAGAAAACAGATTAAAGCTACACAGGGACACTCCATGCCGGTATAAAAAAGTTCTGATAAAAGTATTCTGAAAAGTTGATTGTATTGCAGAATGAATGCCCCACTTCTGATTCTGAGTAAATAAGTTCGAATTTCATTGTTATCACTGGGGTTTAATGCCATTTTCAACAATTTTTCAGTTATATACAATGACCAATTCACCTAACCAGTTTTCCTGGACTGTATTCTAACCATTTTGTCACGTTTTCATAGATAGGTATGACCTGCCATGGCTGGTATTCAAATCTGGATCTCTGGGTTACAAGTCGAGCTTATTAACCACTGGACCACGGTCATGGCCCCTTGAATTTCATCAAAGATTAAAGATTGAGACGAGAAATTATGCCATATTTTTATGAAAAAAAAGATTTCCACAAACTCCCCTTGAAAGAAACTTGTTGAAATACTTCAATATGCTTACTCTCCTATTTTGTGATTTTTGTATGTTATAACCTGTGTTGTTTGTTGTAGTTTGAGAGTTCAGAATTGACACAAATTAGACATCACACTGAGGCAAGAGTTGTATTACATGGCACCAAGTTTTCACTGTGGCCGTCTATAAAATCCCAGGTATAGTGAAACTTGTGAATGAAGACCATCAAAGACCAATTGTACTGCTTAGTTAACATTTATTCAGGGTATGCCTGGTCTGTTATATCAGTTACGGTGTGCCAAAGGGTGCGTCTTGATACCAGGTGGCAGTTAACTCAGGTAGTTCACAGTACTTAATAGTTTTGTCAGTCTTGCTCCTCTGAGATAATCACAAATTCAGGATACAGAGTCTTCAGTCATTCACAATCTACGAAAGTCAAACAAATGCTGAAATAATTGTAAAATTATTGTGAGATGAAAATTATTGCTGAATATTATGCTTAAATACATAACTGAGGCATAAAAATTGATTGCTTCTGGTTACATGCACATTAAAAATAGCGTAGATAGGAAGTTTTTTTTAAAAAAAATTTATTAGTCTTGAATGCCACTGTTGAGATCATTTTTTGTACGGAAAGGTAAAAAAGTTTGATAGTGGACATACCATCCCACTGGCCTCATAAAAAGTCCAGGGTTGTGGGGAAAATTTAGGGTAGGTCTGATAACCAGAAACAAACAATTTTTTATGCCTAATTGGATGAATGTGCAGTGCATTGTCAGACATTTTTCTGTACAAAACTATCAGATTTTTCTTTTGTTTATTCAAACATTAATTAATTGATAATGAAGACCTGTCTAAAGGCTAAAAATCAACAGTACCTCTTTTACTTGATATGAAAATTGTTACAAAAATATCTAGAATGTAAGTTTGATGATTTGTGATCATTATTTTCTCAGTTTCTCAGATTCGACATTAGTGAACAGGAGATTTTATAATTTGGTTTGAATTTGAACCACAACTAAGTTAGCTTAGCATTGGTAGGCAAGTAGAATATAAGATAACTTGTATTCCAAATTATAGCAATATTGTCCATTAAGTGTTTCACTGATCTATTTTAGGGACTATCACGAAGACGTAGAACACACATACATTTTGCTCCTGGTGAAAGTAATGTTCAAAGTGGTGAGTACAATCAATAATGTTCTTCAGCCATTATTGTATTATTTAAGATGTCTGTTGGAAGAAATCCTTAAAAAACTACGATATACAATTCTCATGAAGTTTTCTCTTTCTTTGGAGACCCAGAAAATAAAAGATGAAAGGTTTTGTCACATCTGACAGTGCTCATTAACATTAAGAAGCTCATATTGTAGGTTTCATTGGTAAAGCACAATACAGCTGATATAGTACATGTAGTCACAGTTTCTGAGGCTGTGGCTGTGGTCCAGTGGTTAGTGCACTGGACTTGTAACCCGAAGATACGGGTTCGAATCTTGGTCACGACAGGTCATATCCTTCTATGAAGCCGGCTTCTTGTGGAAGGGTAAGTTAGTACTGGTTAGTATACAGTACAGGAAAACTGGTCAGGTGAACCGGTCACCTTATATAATGAAAAAAATTGTTGAAAAACGGTGTTAAACCCCAAAAAACAAAGAAACAATATAGTTTCTGAGATCTGGGTAGTGTCCATGATAATCTATGATTGACTTAAGGTTTTTCATCATCTGAACACTGATTTATGTTTCACATAGTATCATTTAGGAAATCAGCATTTCATTCATTCATTCATTTGCTTATTTTTTTATTCATCAATTTATTTATTTGTTTTATATTAATTTACTTGTTTATTTTTTTTATTCATTCATTCATTCATTTGCTTATTTTTTTATTCATCAATTTATTTATTTCTTTTTTATTAATTTACTTGTTTATTTTTTTTATTCATTCATTCATTCATTTGCTTATTTTTTAATTCATCAATTTATTTATTTGTTTTATATTAATTTACTTGTTTATTTTTTTATTCATTCATTCATTCATTCATTTGCTTATTTTTTTATTCATCAATTTATTTATTTGTTTTATATTAATTTACTTGTTTATTTTTTTATTCATTCATTCATTCATTCATTTTTCGCTGGTACTTTTTGACTTGTTATTCAGTAGTATATAGAACTGTTGATGGAAGGGGTCGCAGGATCTAGACTCAGGACTTGTTAAGGAGAAGGTTACAATACTGGTAAAGGAATTGTTTATCATACATTTCTAAAAAAATTGTTGACACTGATTCATTGTAATTACATATCATAGCGACATAATTAATTCATGTGATTTGTGTATTTTATGATGACAGGTTTCCCACCAGGATGTGACATGGCTATTGAAATTGATTTACAGAGAGCACTTCGTGGTAAGATCAATTGTATTTGTTAAAAAAAGTAATGGATTCACAATATTACACTTTATATCATTGATGTGACTAGGTATTGGTTATTATCATCATATTTTCATGTATGAATTATCAGTCAGAAAATCTGATTGAATATATTGCATTGGAATTTACAATTCTAATTCTCTTTAATATTACTATACTGTTGGAAACTGTCCATTTACGTAATCACCCTACCTCCAGGACAAGACAGAATTTCAGAAGTCATTTGAATTCAATTTTATCAAACTTAATGGCTCTTAATGACAGCCACTTTTCTTTGTTGTTAAAACTGACTTCAGGTTTTATACAAATTAATTTTAACAGATGGCAGATTGAAGTTTTGTCAATGTATCAAAAAAGTATAAATATCATACATTGTATTTGATTTATTCTTTATTCTGACATGATTTGACAGAATTGATTTGAGAGATCCATTTTAATGATATATAGTTTTAAATGATTGTCCTCCATTTTTTTGAATGATCCTAAAGTGTTTGGTGAAGGGATTTTTGGGGAAGATGTGATGTTTTGTATCTGTTTATTTTTCTAGGAATCCTTATCTATTTTTTATGTATTTGTTATTGACTAGAAAGCTGAATTTCTTGCTATGGGTTGATTGATCTTAATGCTAAAAAGTGCATAATTTGTTTGCTTCAGATGGCATTAAGTTCTACAAATCAGAGAATGGCGTTATTCTTAGCCCTGGAAACGCATCTGGAGTTATCTCTCTTAGATACTTCAAAAATGCCTATCATTTGCATTCCAGTAAGTGAACTTAGTTCAACATTTTATTCACATTTTATCTAAAAACAAGATCTTAGTACCATACAGAGGAAATTACACAGAAATGAATATTTTACCTTGAATCCACACAAGATTTGCATTAATCTCCTTCGTACATTTTCAAAATAATGTCAACACCAACAGCAAAATTGCTATTTGATGATTCTTAGCCCTTTACCTAATTCCCTGAAAACATTGTGGCAAAAGATTCATTACCAGCAATTGCTTCTTTTGCTGCAATGTTTTCCACTCTACCAGACAGAAATAATCCAATTTTTTCAAGTAAATTGATGTTTTGTATATTTGCTTTGAATTTGGAGGAGTCCAAAATACGCTTATGAGGCAAAGGGTTAAAGGTCTTACTCGATCGTTTTTGTACACAGATCTACTGAACATTAATTGTGTGTGTATGTAGGCAAATCACTGTCAATAGTTGTGTTTTATTTGTCATATAAACAATTCATCTTGGTAAAGTTGATGCTAGATTTTGTGATAGATCCTGAAAAGAAGTCTTTCAGAGTTGTTTTTGTACATGTCTGCTGGACATTGTATGATGTAAGTAAGTTGTTGTCAGTTGTTGTGTTGTCATGGTAAAGTTGGTACCGCACTTTGTGTCCGACACCATAGGCTGTGCTTTATTTCAACTTGTTTTATATATTATTTTCAGGGGAACCAATTAGTTTGGATTAAGAGAACATCTTATGAAGTAAAATATTTTATGTACTATGAATTCTGTCATCTGTTGTGAAGTATACATTCTACATGTGAAGTACTGTTTGTTGTTTAACTCTGTGAATGTATTACAGGACATTTTCATGTTTATTACTTTCTTTTTGTTTCCCCTTTTGTAATCTTTAATACTATTTTGAGATATGAACTTCTTATGTTATAACTTACTAGGTGAACTTGCTGCTGTATATAACTGAAAAATTGCTCAAAAGTGGCGTTTAAACCCACTGAATATATATTAAGATCTATGTTTTCATAGGCAAATTTATAATGTTGTTTGGCCAACAATGTTTTGATATTTTTACATTGATTAATCAAATTCTATCCTAGTATACTTTAGTACATCTGACATTAGCTGTGGCCATATCTTTTATATTTTTTTTGCAGAATTTTTTTGAACGCTTAATACTAGTATTTATTTCATGAAAATTTAATCTCTTAGCAATTTAACGACAAAAGGTATGAAATGATTCCTGATTTAAACAATCTGGATAAACTTTGTTCCAATACATGTACATTATCAGCAAATCATTGCTTGATAGGCATGTGTGTTGACCTTACTTCAAAAGTATGTCATTTTCACCATATTGAACTTGTATATCATTTATGTTTCTTAATGTGATATATTTTTTTAAAAAAAGGCTACTGCCACTAAAATTGTTAAGAAAACATTTACATAAAGTGCCATAAAGAGAGAAAACTGAGAGTTTTCAGGTGTTTAGTCACTACAACTCAGCCATAACTTGATTTATTATTTCGTCGCTGCGCTTCCAAAATCTCGTAAGTCAATAATTGATAATTTTCAGTAAAGGCAAAAAACTGTTTTATTTGTTTCCTTTTAGTGACATATCAAAATTGCTTTCACATTTATGATTAATAACCATTGTTTTGAAGATGACGATTTACAATCTAATCTACTGCGCACAGTACAGATCATAGCGGACTTACGCGTATATTTTGACTTACGAGGTTTTGGAAGCGCAGCGACGCTTTATCTGTCCTATGAAATAGAAATGCTTAATTTTTACCGAATATTTATGCTTTAAATATTTTGTGTTGCATTTCTTGAGATAAATATAGTGCTTTGTTGTATACTTTGTGTCTTGTTAATTATTGAAATTATGATTCTTGTACATGGATTTAAATGGATCTTGATTGATTAAATCAATTACATGAGAAACACATCATTGGTATCCTAAGTTGTCCATAGGTAGCAAATATCTTCCAATTAGACTCATATTGCTAACATAAGAATGACTTTATAATAATAATAATAATAATAATAATAATACTGACTTACTGAAGGTAAATAGAAAGTTTCTAACGCATTGAGTGAACATGTATGCTTTCATTCTGAAATATGACTGCACTGAGCCACAGCCATGGTTTGTGCCCTGGACTTGTAACTCGGGAGATCTGGGTTCGAATCCCAGTCACAGTAGGTCATACCCATCTAAGAAAATTTGACAAAAATGTCAATTTTCCTCCATATATAAAGAAGTTGTCGGCTCCTTGAGGAAGGGTAAGTTAGTACTGGTTAGTATACAGTCCAGGAAAACTGATTAGGTGAACCAGTCATAGATAAGTGAAAAATTGCTGAAAAACGGCGTTAAACCCCAGTGACAATAAGTCACATAAAATGAAATAAAATATGACTGCACTGAATGAATGTAAAATACAGTGAAATGAGGACAAGACTATGTTGACCTTTTCAATGTTTATTTCTTTTTCTGTTCAATATGTACACAGTACATCATAATACATTTGATTTCAAAATAAAACATTTGACAACAAATTGTATTACATTAAGCATGACTTTATACATAAAATTCATTGCAAATACAGAAACAAGAGGACAGAATTAAGTTTGCCCATCTATTAATGGAATATGATACAAGATTTATAAAGTATCAAAAATTTACATACAAGAAAGATATACAAAATTTTATCCCAAGATTTCAATAAATTTTTACAACTATCATGCATCTAACATCTTACAAATAAAAACTGGAATCAAAATTTTGAGGTAATAAAGACCATAGTAAAGAAATTTTGACGTCAATTAAGAAGCATATGAAAATACCATAATTTAAGAAACAGTTATAAAGTATCAAGAGATGAAAGCAAGAAGACCCATCATCATTAGTCATACGCAAAACATGTTCCTCTCTGATTGTTCACACAAGAAATAGGTCTTGTTACTGTGACGAGACTTCATTCAATGTTACACAGCGAAAGAGTACTTTGTGCTATCAATAAAATCGTAATATTCGGAAGAATCACATTGGAGTTACGCAGCTTTGTTTAGCTTTTACAGCCAACCAACCCTATAAAAGATTTCATTTAGTTTCTCATAAAATTAAATTTTTAGCTTATAATTTGAGACCAGACTAAAAATTCCAATTATTTAGAAGAAGGAGGGCAATAATTTTGCTGAGATGATATACCAAAGAGTGTTAATGTCTATAGTGTCCAAAAGTCATTATGTACAGAATAATATACTGTAATAAAACATTCTCACATTGTACATTCCCCTCACATTTCAGTATTTATATACAATTTTAAAATAAGACAAAAATGTAGAAGCTATTCAGATATTTTTAAATAAATATTAACAGACATAAACACTACAAGAAATAGTGAGCTTATCATGACAGAATTCAGAAGAATACACCACAGTTAAACTTAACAGTAAAAAGACTGGCTGGTGACATATGGATCCCAGAAAATAAGACAATATTTAAACTACAAGTATATTACAAAAACTATAACTAATACATAAAGACAACATACATATACACAAAGTATCATGATCAATCAGAATAAAAATATCATGATTACACAGGTGCGATCAACTTCTTTATCAAACAACTTTCAAAAGTTACATATAGACTTTTACTCAAAGAATTTGCATATAAATGAATTCTGATGAAAAATGGATACTAATTCCTGCTCGAAGGACAGAACTAAGCAGGAAGTATGTATCAATAGTCAATAAATAAAGAGGCCCCTATTGTCCCATTAATCAAGATTACATGATCTCGGTAGTCAAAACAGGGAACAAAAGACACCACGGGGAGAATATGGCCTTTGTGTAATCACAAAATACCTGCTAACATGGTGCTTCTGAAAATGTATAAGTATTCTTCAAAAAAATGTAAAAATAAATATGTTAGAAAATTAGTAATAACAAAAATGTCCCCAATGTCAATAATACCTCCAATTGTACATAAAAATTGTAACTAATATAATATATAACAGGTGACAAATGATCAAAGTAAAATACATGAACAAAGTATCAGTAGTCACAAAATATAGATAATTCCGCTAGAATCAGCTTTTAACCATATTCTTCAATACTTCTAACGAGCTCCCAACATGATTTGATTTGAAATAAAGAATTCAGATCAAGCTACCCTCCAGAATAATCGCTTACAATCAATTTAATCATTAACTTTATTTTAGTTCTATAAGGAAAAAATCACAGTCAGCTGCCATTTGAGTACAAACAACGTTAGGTTTAGATCATTCTATAGCAACAGATCAAATTTCCAAACAACCAATCTTTAATATCCCAATATATGTATTTGACTTTATGAAAAACTCTATATACAGTAAAACCTCAAATAGCCTCACATTGTGAACACCTCAATATTATGATCATCTTGTTATCACGAACACTTATTTTCAGGCCAGCTTCCAAAAACTACCCTATTATTCAACTTGACAATGAGACTGCCCCTTCATAAAGACCTATTTTTGGGGTCCCAAAGGTGGTCTTATTATTGAGGTTTTACTACATTTCAATGCATCAAACAAAGTTCCATCACTCAGGGCTGACAATTAGTCATCTTCTTCAACAGAGGATAGTCATTCTTCTTCAAAGAACAATCTATACACAACACACACTGAACACATAAATCTAACAGTAAGTGGATGTATCAGAGAATCAAACTGGATATTATTTAGAATTAAATGCATCAATGATAAAACACTAATTAAGAGTGTCTATATTTAATATGCCTTCTATAGAATAGTTCAGTACACAACAAGTAGATGCTAGCCACATCTTGACTACTGGTACATAGTGCATAAATATATATATATAAACAGATGTAAAACAGAAGATGGGCTTTATATCATTAATGATCCGTGACTTGTTAAACGTAATGATCTTTGTTAACAAGTCAACAGGAATTCAGCAACTAGTAAGAAATGAAAAAAAAATCTGTCTTGTAGTTAATTAGAAGTATTTCAGAAAAGAATAAACCATATAAGGTATTGAATACCAGAACCTCAAATTTGACTTTCTAATAATTTCTTTGCAAAAATAAGGAATGTTTTCATATATTAAGATTTAATCTATTTTTACTTAAAGGAATCCAAATGATTGTGAAACATCAAACTCCAATATTACGACAATGCATCAATCTTGCGAGTCAGTGTCATCTATTTCATGTCTCTGACGATATTCCTCCAGTGTTTTCTGTATGGTGTCAGTAGAATAACGACATTTTGCAGAACCACATGTACAAGTAAACTGTTTCCATTTAATGATCCAGAATTTCTCACCGTAATCAAACCTACATAAAGAAGACATTCATTACATAGTGATGCAAAGTATACTGTCTTAATTTCAAGTAGAAACTATCACATTTATTTTCTTTAAACATACACAATAGTTTTGTGTTCAAACATACTTCACAGACATATCAAACAAGCACCTAACAAAGATAACAGTTGATAAAATTTAATATAATTTGATCTTT
The DNA here is from genome assembly GCA_008271625.1 of Lutraria rhynchaena. Lineage (NCBI taxonomy): Eukaryota > Metazoa > Mollusca > Bivalvia > Venerida > Mactridae > Lutraria > Lutraria rhynchaena. The sequence goes on along the minus strand of VIBL01000001.1, from coordinate 7,264,596 downwards.
TCTAACATACATGTCCAGTGTCTAACAAAATCCATGTCATCTGTGTCTACCTAAGTCAAACAAAACATGCCTGAATAAACCACGATGTTAGTCTCAAATATATGTGTATATATACTTTTTCACTGAAGTTTAATGTTACACCAACAGCCAGACTTCCAGTTTTAATGATGGAGGAAGACCTAAGACGTACACCTGGGTAGAACCATCAACCTTCCATAAGGTATTTGGAAAGCTTCCTCACATATGAAATTTGGTCCTGGGTGGGATTCAAACTCAAAGCAGTGAGACGTTAGAATTCAGTTTTTACCTAAATAGAAGTTCAAGAAGAACACTAAAATGTCATTTTATTGTGATTAAGGCTAATTGAATATTATAAAATAAATATTTACCCTAATTCTTCCTGTGCTTTTATGTCTCTGTTAGCAAACAAACAAATTCTAGGAAACCTCAGATCCTGTGAATCCACAAACACTTTGACTGGAGTTAAATTTGGTTCACATATATGGTTGATAAATCGAGCGACATTCCCAAACTTCCTTGCATCTATACAGTATGTCTCTCCATCCTGGTACGGTAAAAAATTCAATGAAATAGAATAACAAACTTAATCATCCTATCAGTAACTAGTGTGAATTGATCCACATCGATACAGAAGTAATTCTCCATGGTCTCCAATAATAATGAGAAATCAACAATACAGAATCAAAAATATTTAAATAATCCATTCAGTAACCCAATAAGAATTGATTGATAACTTTAGAATTATGGTAAAACCTCATGTAGCGACCACCTCAATATTATGACCAACTTGTAACGACCACTAATCTACTTATAACGACCACTAATTTTCAGACTGGCTTTCAATAACTCCCCTATAATTCTACTTAATAATGAGACCTCCCCATTATAACGACCAATTTTTGGGGTCCCAAAGGTTGTCTCATTATTGAGGTTTGAATGTACTTCTAGTTGGTCTCCAATGGGCTTCACTGTCTCCTTTGAGTTAAAACAGTAAATTATCAAAGCCAATCTAAATTTATGAATTCCAAAAACATCAGAAATCATTTATTATATATAAGTGCACTTAATGCACCAAAAAATAAACAGGTGAGACAGGATTCAAGAGGTAAAAGAATGTTTCAAGGTAAGTGAGGAAACTAACATTAACAACATACTTTGTTGGGTAACTTGCATGACAACACTCAAAATATATTTTTTTAATCCCACACGACTGAGAGTGCATTTTTTACCACATTGGTAATAATTTGGGCATAATTTTACCAAACATTTGAATTGAATCTAAATTAACGCAATGCTAACGATAACCTCCTAGCTTGTAAGATGAACAATAAACCACTCACCCTGTTGTCTAAATCAAATAGGTAGGAATCATCTTCTCTACGATCAGCCTCAGAATCAGATATATGTTCCCCTATATACCTGTAATATTTCATATATAACGCTAACTATAGTATCAAATATCATGTGAAAACCATTGGCACTATTTCTTGACCTCATTATGAATTATCTACATAAATAAATTAATAACATAAATCTTCAAGAGATTTATACACCACCAGTATTTAAATGCAAGCTGCTTGAACACTATACATTTATCAAAGACTGACTGTAATATATAATCTTGCTACTTTTGTATAAACATTTATTAATAATATCTTTGACAAAACAATGTAAGTGAATTTATTATATCAAACAACAGCAATCACTTACTCGCATATAAATGTTCCTCTGGCTATATCTACCAATGTTTTACAGCCCCAGCCTCTCCCAACGGTTTTAAATACTTGTAAACGGGACCTGAAATAACAAACATTGTAAGATCTATCATTCAACACTAAGATAATAACTCATTATATAAATAACAAATAATTAGCCTTTTTAACATTTTAAACTCTTGCAAATGTACAATTAGCTACCTGTGTAACAAATACAGACTTATATGCGTCTATAATCTACCCACAACAAATTAACAAAGAGAATGCCAAGCAAGTTACAATCTATATAACCTGAACATTCCACTGCAATCATCAGACAAAATGCATGTAAAAGTTGTCCATTTAAAAGACAACAAAAAATTTACAAATGTGTTCTTACATGACACCATTCTGCACAACTCTGTTGTTGCATGTGGTCCAACATTCACAAGCTCTATTGCACTCAAATATCAATGGAGGTTCCAGCATATTAAATTCTGGCACCAGTCTATTATACTGTAAATACAAAGAAAATAAAACAATTATTATATAATATACACTGATCATACATTTGTCATAACAAGGCAAAGACATTACATAGCATGATTATACAACAACACCAGTTGACCAAATCATGAAATAGGAAACTCCTTAAATAGTTGACTAGTGTTGGTTTGTGTACTGAATTCTGCCATGTCAAGTTGTGATGCATCCTGTCATTTCAGTTTCGAATACAAGTACGTCTCATTGCAAGTTAGAATCAATGGTCCTTTATCTAAGGCAATTCATACTTTTGGTAAGACAATAATCATAGACATATCTCAAATTCATATTTTTAATATTTAAATGTCAAATGTGAGACTGTCTCATTGTAAGTTAGAATCAATAGCCCTTTTATCTCAGGCAATTCATACTTTTGGTAAGACAATAATCATAGACATATCTCAAATTCATATTTTTAATATTTAAATGAGAGACTGTCTCATTGTAAGTTAGAATCAATGGTCCTTTTATCTAAGGCAATTCATACTTTTGGTAAGACAATAATCATAGACATATCTCAAATTCATACTTTTAATAATTTAAGCGTTAAATATGAGACTGTCTCATTGTAAGTTAGAATCAATAGCCCTTTATCTAAGGCAATTCATACTTTTGGTAAGACAATAATCATAGACATATCTCAAATTCATATTTTTAATATTTAAATGTCAAATGTGAGACTGTCTCATTGTAAGTTAGAATCAATAGCCCTTTTATCTCAGGCAATTCATACTTTTGGTAAGACAATAATCATAGACATATCTCAAATTCATATTTTTAATATTTAAATGAGAGACTGTCTCATTGTAAGTTAGAATCAATGGTCCTTTTATCTAAGGCAATTCATACTTTTGGTAAGACAATAATCATAGACATATCTCAAATTCATACTTTTAATAATTTAAGCGTTAAATATGAGACTGTCTCATTGTAAGTTAGAATCAATAGCCCTTTATCTAAGGCAATTCATACTTTGGTAAGACAATAATCATAGACATATCTCAAATTCATATTTTTAATATTTAAATGTCAAATATGAGACTGTCTCATTGTAAGTTAGAATCAATGGCCCTTTTATCTTGGACTAATCATACTTTTGGTAAGACAATAATCATAGACATATCTCAAATTCATATTTTTAATATTTAATGTGAGACTGTCTCATTGTAAGTTAGAATCAATGGCCCTTTTATCTAAGGCAATTCATACTTTTGGTAAGACAATAATCATAGACATATCTCAAATTCATATTTTTAATATTTAAATGTCAAATATGAGACTGTCTCATTGTAAGTTAGAATCAATGGCCCTTTTATCTAAGGCAATTCATACTTTTGGTAAGACAATAATCATAGACATATCTCAAATTCAAACTTTTAATATTTAATGTGAGACTGTCTCATTGTAAGTTAGAATCAATAGCCCTTTATCTAAGGCAATTCATACTTTTGGTAAGACAATAATCATAGACATATCTCAAATTCATATTTTTAATATTTAAATGAGAGACTGTCTCATTGTAAGTTAGAATCAATGGCCCTTTTATCTTGGGCCAATCATACTTTTGGTAAGACAATAATCATAGACATATCTCAAATTCATATTTTTAATATTTAAATGAGAGACTGTCTCATTGTAAGTTAGAATCAATGGCCCTTTTATCTTGGGCTAATCATACTTTTGGTAAGACAATAATCATAGACATATCTCAAATTCAAACTTTTAATATTTAATGTGAGACTGTCTCATTGTAAGTTAGAATCAATGGCCCTTTATCTCAGGCAATTCATACTTTTGGTAAGACAATAATCATAGACGTATCTCAAATTCGTATTTTTAATATCTAAATGTCAAATATGAGACTGTCTCATCGTAAGTTAGAATCAATGGCCCTTTATCTTGGGCTAATCATACTTTTGGTAAGACAATAATCATAGACGTATCTCAAATTCGTACTTTTAATATTTAAATGTTAAATGTGAGACTGTCTCATTGTAAGTTAGAATCAATGGCCTTTTATCTAAGGCAATTCATACTTTTGGTAAGACAATAATCATAGACATATCTCAAATTCGTATTTTTAATATTCAAATGTTAAATGTGAGACTGTCTCATTGTAAATTAGAATCAATGGCCCTTTTATCTAGGGCTAATCATACTTTTGGAAGGCAATAATGGCTGAAATGTTGTCCATTCATTCTATTTATTAGCAAACAAATTAAGGTAAAAGACAGTTATAGAAGAGCAAAATGTAATTAAGCTTTTCATTCTTAATCCTAAAATCTGATTGAGGTTAAATAACATTGGTTCTAATATATGTACTTGGCCATTGAGATGGGTTTTTAAATCAACTTCACTCAATAAGCGGAAAACATAAATGTGATTAATGTATTTCATTAGGTAATAATAATCATTGTGATTATGATCCAGACAACTATGAAAAGACATAAATGCAGCTGAAATGAGCACATAATTAATGCTTAAAAAAAATACAAACCTTATCGTACCAACATCGTATACTGTTTTTACCACAAGCACAGTATATAGAGGAACAATCATCTTTACACTGACAGGTCTGTAGACTTCCTATAACACGGTTTATGTTAAGGCACGTAGTCTCTATGTTATCAGTAACATATAGATAATCTCGAGGCTCACCCTCATCATCTACCCCATTCACACACGGTATTGGAATGTTTTCTCGGCCTTTTGATAAATCTCTGAAACATCAAGAAATAAAATTTTGTAACACAGAAAAAAACGGTAGATCAATGTTTTACATGCTTAGCTTGCATGGATACTAATGCAGGGTTTTCATTAAGAACCGATTTCCAACTGAAGTCATCGGTAAAAACAGTGTTTGAATCAGTTGTTTTCCCAAGATTTTAGAGATTTTTTGCCAAAATATAAACAATTTTTGCCAGATTTATGAGTTGTTTTGGAAAAAAAAATCGGTTGCTTAATTTCTTAATGAAAACCCTGCTAAATGATGAAGTACCACATACAAACAAAGACCAAACTTAAGCAGTGGAGCAGTCACTAATCTCAACCATTGATGACAGGTCTCACATTATATCAATACAAACGCTTTACACATTTATTCATTTTATGATAGAAGACATGACACACTCAAGTATAAAAATTAGTGTTAAAGACACTATGATTAGATACAATATGTATTTTCTAACATGTTGAATTAAATCATTCATAATCTTTCTTCATACAGATAATTCACCTCACATGTAGAGCTATGTTAAGTACAGTCAAACCTGTGTATGTGACCACCTCTTAATAAAGACCACCCTGTGAATAAAGGCCATTCTATGATACACTGTCACTGATTATTATGAACAAACTTGACTTCTGAATAAAGGCACCCTGTCAATAAAGGCCATATTTTGTCTTTCCTAAGGGTGGCCTTTGTTCACACATTTGACTGTATACTGTGTCTGGTACCAGTGTCTTCATTACAAATAAACCTATTTGTTTATGTAGTAGATAAAAAATAATCCACCATGATGAGATAAAAAATATTGAAAGTTTATCTAATTAAATAAATTACCTGTGTATAAGTCTGTCTGGTTTACCCATGTGTTTGGCACCAAAACTTTTGAGTTGTTTATTCACTTTCAAAGCCAAATATACAGCTGTGTTTTGTTCTATACAACACTGAAACGAAATAATAAACAAAATTCAAACAATATTCAATCAAATCTGATGAACATTATAAACATCAACATTATCGAAATTTTTCAAGACAATTTCTACATTGATTGCATATCTATAGCATAAAAGTAATCTTTTATACACAAACTAAAAGAAATAACTGATAAATGTAATGTAAATGTAGAAAATTTGCATTCAGAATACAATACTATAAAACACAGATTTTCTTACATAATCGCAGTGAAAAACAATCACACAACATCATCTATGAAAAATGAATTCATTTTTCACGAAACTAATGACTAAACGTCTTTTAAAAAAAAATGTCTTAAGTTTTAGATCAGAATGTAAATATTTCATTGGCATTACTTCTAATGGTGTTTCTCCTTTATTATTCTTGGCTTCCACATCAGCACCTCTTGCAAGGAATACTCTGTAATAAATTGTTATAAATAAATAAATAAATAAATAAATAAATGGTTTTGACAAAGATTTAATACTTTTATTAATTTTCACTTGAAATGTCTCAAAATGATGAAAAGGGAGCAACATAAATTGCTTTCATTAATCAAACAAAATGATGAAACAAATGTGATATGTGCTACTTACACAACCAAATCATAGTGGTCCTGTCTTGCAGCAATATGTCTGAAAGTAACACAATAACCCAATTAATATCGAAATTAACAAACAACACAAAAGTGATTTAATTAACTCATAAATGGAAATTTACCATCTACTTGACAATATTAAAATAAGTGAACAATTATACCACGCAAAAAAAACACATAAAACTGACAATATAGACCACATTTTATGTACAAAAAAATCCTGTAACACTGATATTCCCAGAATGTACAAAAACATGGTTACAAGTAAACAACCATCGCAAAGAATCAATTATAGATTTAATTACATAAGAAGAGTATATTAGGATTTTATTTAAGCAAACAGTTAAGCACTCACAAAGGTCGGTCCCCGTGCATATTTAAACTATCAAGATCACAGCCAGCTGCTAACAATAGTTCTGCGATAGCAACACTACCAGAAAATGCCGCCCAATGCATCGTGGTATTCTCTTCCTATAAACAGAATATCAAAATTATTTACAATTAACAACGTGGAGGGCCATAAATATGCTTTAAAACTTGTTGTCCGTCCCTTTTGCATTATATTGTAATATTTAGATTATGTTATGCAAAAAAGACTTGAAAGCAAAAAACAAGTTTAAACTATTAACAATTTAATCTATATAAGCTCACTACAACTTAGGACTAAGTTAATGGGAATTAATATGAAAAAAATTGAAGACATTAATTTCCCTCTATTTCAACAACTTTGAAACACCAACTTGTTCCAGACAGAAATACTTGATAATTACCAATACTCTTATTTTAAAAATTTTATATGATAACAGACACTGATACTGAATGAATGGTAAAAAATGATCATATTTACAGCCATCAAATTAAATTTAAGGACCGATATATTCATTGCTGCAACACTATCATTTGAACTCATAGTAGAAAGCAATAGTGGTAATTTGAACTCATAATAGAAAGCAATAATGGTAATTTAACTTACACTATCTCTAAGATTTGGATCTGCTTTTCTTTGTAGAAGAATACGAACAGCCTCTACCTCAGTATGTTCAGCGGCCCAGATAAGTGGGGTCCAGCCACCATCATCTGTTACATCAATATCTAATCTATCTGTATCCAGTAATAAATTGATAATGTTTACATGACCAGCTTTAGCAGCAAGATGAAGTGCAGTCATACCATCATCAGCCTACAAGAAATAACATAACATTACATGAGTACAAAGTTACAAAATAACTACAAAGTTACACAAAGACTACAAAGTTAAATAATCACTACAAAGTGACACAATGATTATAAAGGTACATAATCCATCAGGTGAAAAATATTACTCTAAATTTAATGTGCCAGATTTACAACTCAACGGTTATCATCTCCATAAAATATCTTTAAAATATCCATCAAATATATAATCGTGCAACTGAAAATGAATAAAACAGAGAGAACTACAGAAATTATGGACACAGACGACAAAACTTCATATCACTGTTTTCTACGTAACTCCCGTAAAACCTCACATAGCAACCACCTGAACATTATAACAACCTTGTTAAAACAACCACTAATTTTTGGAGCAACTACCAATAACTTCCCTATAATTCAACTTGACCACTTCATTATTATGATAGGTGGTCTCATTATCAATGTTTTACTGCATAGTGAACTAAAACATCCTTATAGCTCCAATTATAATTGTACTAGTCCAATGGGTGGGACAAGTGGATTATTTAACAACAGACTCTACCTTAGCATCAATGATTGCATTAGCTTTGATGAGATACTTCACAACATCTGCATTGTTGTTTTCAGCAGCAAACATTAATGGTGTTCTCAGTGTTTTATCTTGATGGTGAGGAGATGCACCAGCCTGCAAGAGGAAATGTTAAATGTTTAAATAGATTGACAACATACAGACACATTCTTATGTATTCATAATGGAAGTATTGATAAAGGTAAGTCACTGATATTACAAACATTTAATTTAGACAGTACACAACCCATCAGTTTACATTATAGCCAGACCAGATTTAAAGACCTCCAATGAATAAACAGCATACATTTGATAATACAATAAAGCTCTGAGAGGTCAACAATTTTTCAAACAATAATTTTTTTTTCATTTAGTTGAAAGGAACAAAGGTAATAAAATATTGTTTGTCTCATCATGCAAGTATCAAATCGTCCAAATAAATGGTTAACGCTTTGCCTCTTAAGCATATTTTCGACTTTATCAAATTCAAATCAAATATACTAAACATCAATTTATTACGAAAATTGGGTTATTTCCCTCTGACAGAGTGGAAAACATTGTGGAAAAAGAAGCCATTACTCACTGCAAGCAATGGCTTCTTTTGTCTTAATGTTTTCATAAGTCGTCTGTTTCAGATGTGGAGAAATGCAGTATTATGAGGCAAAGGGATATATAACAGCAGTATTTCAACACCAAAAATACACATAACTAGATAATACAGATAACCATACCGCAACTTACCTGAATGAGAACATGTACTATACAAAGACTACCAATAGCAGCAGCAGCATGTAATGCACTTTGACCATCAAGGTCATCATATAACTCATTAGGATCATATCCATCTTCTGCAAGTAAAATTTTCATCATGTTTTGTTAGCACAGTTTTGAACTGACAAATGTTTGTCATTGTTTACATGTTTGTAGAAATAATCAAACTGACAATCTTCTGCGGAATCTACATACATTTCAATGCCCTCTGCAATAATGTAATGACTTTTTTCCAATGAGTTTGTCTACTAAAGCTGATCCTTCTTTGTAACATAGATGGTTTTTTTTACCAGACCAAATTAATCTTTACTGAACAAGTCAGAGAATTAGCTATTTAGTAAATAGTAAATCACAGGTAAGCATAATGTATTATGAGGGAACATATGCCATCTCCAAGGTCTGAGTACCAGAAAATGTAGTGAGAAGTTCCAATACGCATGAAACGCAATGCCCAGGTGATTTATTTTAGTAGGGCTATGTGCATTGTTATGTTGTTATGATGGTATTAATTATTGAATTACATACCTAACATATACACCACTCTCTCTAAATCATTGTCATATGCTGGAGTATATAAACACTTGGGTAGATGTCTGTACTTCTTTGGTCTGAAAAACAAAAGATCCATACAAAATTGCAAAGTGATAATGCTAAAGCATTGATTATCTAGGCGTCAATTATGAAAATTGAGCTTTGTAAGGCACCTTCAAAACTCAATTTGATTGGCTGTTTGGAAGATAGGTTCCAGTATTAGCAATTATATGGCTAACGGGCGAGACTAGCTTAACCCTATATTCTCTGATCCAAATTTTTCTGATCCAAATTCATTTTTGGTTTCAACTATAGGCTTGTTTATACAAATAAAACCTCATTATGCCATAAAAAGTATTAATAAAAACATGAACATAATTACAAAATAGTAAAAATTCTAATAATAAAAACTGTCTTCTACCTCTCACTACCAAGACATGACAGCACTCTTTCCAAAGAATATCTATCTGGGCCTACAGGTAGTTCCGCTGAAATACAATCATAGTGTAAAACATTCAGAAATATCAATAACAATATAACATTGACAGAACTTGATTAATAAAAGGTGCAAAAATTGTATCCCTTGATCAGCTGTTAGGTATCGACATTTGGCATTCAGACGTTTACTTTGATACAGTAACATCACTTCAAGGGAAGCATTGTCAACTGTTTCTATACAAACGAAGAACATGTCATCATACGTCTATACAACTAATGCAAGTAATACATTCTCACCAAATTTAAACTAACTAAACCATAGTATGAAAAATGATAATAGATATATTAAACATTTGATCATATTATATGCATACAATTTTCAAAAGGTCACAAGGGCCAAGGTCATAGTATTTGATACAGTATATAATACAGTAAAAGGTTCAAACAAAACATTTCATGATCTATTGCTACAATCAGAGCAATATAAGCAATACGACCTTACAAAACCATCATCACACCTTGACTTTGCTATGTGACAATACAATGATATTATACAAAAGACATGCAACCTACCTGTGGATAGAACTTTTTTGGATTTTTCAAGAACATGCGACACAACTGGTTCTTCACTCGTGTCTTCACCACTACTAACACTTCTACGATCTAAAACACCTATTCTGGCCTTTGATCTAAGAAAAAACTCATCAATTAGTTTGTTTAAACTACTGTATAGGCAGAATATTTAACTTAAAACTAAAAAGTTTATTACCTGGGGTACCACCCCAAAAATATACATCCATACAAATAAATACAAAAAAAAAAATTTCAAACAACTCACTGCGTTCTAATGGCCTTGGTGTCCTTGACAACAGTGGATTTAGGGTCAGGTAAAGTTAACTGTACTTCATACTGATTGGATGTTTCACCACAATGTGGACAATAGTTTTTTCCATTCCTGGTCACCTGACATTGTTCATGGAAATTGTGTATAAAGGAACTTCCATCTTTCTTACATTGTAAAAATTTGCCCTGAAAAATATGAAAAACAAATACTTGAATAAAACTGGTAAATATACTTCACTTAAACAATTGCAATATTCCAAGACAGGGGGGGCAATAATTCATAAGACAATAAATGTTCAATAACCCGCAACAAAAAATCACTGCCAAGTCACTGAAAATCTTAAAAAAAGCCTTATGCAACAGTCCAGTAAAGATGAAGCCATTAAAAAAAAAAACTTTTAAAAATAAAAAGTCAGTTCTGAACTTAATTGTTAATGTGCACCTTTCTCAAAATAAACTACTGCATCAGTTTCACTATAACTGCACCAGCAATCATTGTTCTACAATAATCATTTTGAATCCATTCAGTTGATCTAAGACTACTTTCGGAAACTGTGTTACCTGAGTACAGAAATGTCCACATCCTGGACAGCATTGATGTAATCTAAGTCGTTTTCTGTGAATATCACAAAGTGCTAAAAATGGAATCTTTACAGCTGGACGTACAAGTTGAGGATTGGTCACCTTATTACAACATCCTAATACTTGACCATCAACAGAGTCAAGTGCCTGACAAAACGTGACAAGTGTAGTTATCTTCTGGAAGCTTGCACCACTAATTTTACATGTACAAAGTGGTATATCGTCTTTATCAGGCGTCACAGAACCAGTCACACCCTACAACACAAGTAAGATCTTTTTATTACAGAATATGTTTAAAAACCAGTCTGTAGATGAGAAAAAAATATTTTTTTTTGTTCACTGCACATTTCTGACTACTTTATTAGACCTGGATTTACGCCAGAAATGTCAAGCAGCCACACAAAATTTAAAATTACTTATTATACAAGTGGTTTTTTTTTTTTTTTTGTTAACCCAATAAAAAAAGAAGGGTTTTTAGATGCTATAAATGCTATATGGTTTTAAATACTAATTGACCAAGACCACAACATAAACGATAAAAGTAATCTGTAAAAAAATGTTGGTTTGTGGTTATGCGACCAAACTGTTACATTGGGTAGACAGGCATGTATTTGTCAGCATTATGTGTGTACCGAAAATGAAAAGCTGGTAATAAAAACAAATATTTATTGTCGAAATTAAAAAAAAAAAAATTTGGATTGAGAGATTGGCACAAGTTGGTGGCATGACTGCAAACTTTTTAAGGATGGCCTAAGGCAATACACTTACAAGAGAAAATTTCTCTTTTTATTGATTACAGATAAAAATCTGTTCATAACTCAGTGATTTTTTTTTCATATATTTTACAGCTGAATATCAGCTGTTTCCCCTAGCCCAAAAAAGTTAATTTTCCCCTAATAATGCAATATCAAACAAATGATAGTATTTCAAAATTTCCCTATTTTTTCTGGTTTATCGCACTATATTTTCCCATTCAGAAGGCCACAGGTAGTTTGAATATTAAAAAAAAATCACTGCAACTCCCTACACACAATGACAAGCAAGACACATCCCTACCTCAATCTCCTCCCCCTGATCCTGAGAACCTGCCTCTGATCGTTGGTCTTCTGGAGTGCGAGGTGGGGTAACAGGATACAAACCATTAGGCACACTACCCTCTTTTGGTTTGACATCAATTAATTGTCCATTTGATAACTGCATTTTAGGCACAGCAATAGAGTTTTTCAGCACTGCATGTTGTTGAACTGTTGACTGACTTGGGGATGTGGCTGACAACACTTGGTTCCCCACAGGTGATAGGATGGAATTCTGCATTGAAGATTGGGTGTTAACTACATGAGTCTGGGTACCGCTCACCGAGGATAAAGGCATTGGCGTTAGTAACACAGGCATCCCTGGAGGAACGCCTGGGACAGTTTTTGGTTGTAAGATTGTTGTAGATCTTGGCGAAGATGGTGTTAATATTGGTCTCCCTTGCGATTGAGCAATAATGAATTGAGCTGTATGTGTTGAGGCAATAGTTGAATTGTTTATAATCTGAAACATTGGTAACCCGTTAATAGTGCCATTCTGAATGAGTGTTTGCCCACTAGTTGGCACACTAGAGGTTAATAAAATTTGATTTCCAGGTCCTGAACTTGGCATCATCGGATGAGCACTGGTGGGAATTGCAACTGGCGGACTACCAGTGGGTACTAACGTGATCATCTGTGTAGGAGGAGGTGAAGTTGGTATATCTGTTCGGCGTTTCTTCTCGTCTGGACTAGCTAGACCAGCATCAATTGACTGTACTGGTAAAGATTTATCTGTAAATACGTAATAATTTGACAGTCACACTACATTTATTCTAACAGTAAATGGACTTTTAACAGCAACTAGAATAGAAAAAATAACTAATTTATTTTCATTGAAAAAAAATATTTCCAGCTAAAATAGATGAGACTATCAGTAATGAAGCACAAGAAATCTTGCTTTCATAAAGCTGTGAGCTGATTACACAAGAAAAGATAAACTACAGAGAAGGCCTACTTTCATAAAATGTCCATTTAATAAATCATACAATCGTGCCAAAATAAACGTTTCAGCAAATTTTAACTTTTATTTACTATTCTCTTACCAATAGATGCCTTTCGTTTTCTCTGTTCAACAGATGATACATCTAAAAGTAAATAATTATCAGCTTATCACCAATTCAAAGACAAATCACGAATCAAGTCTAATCTAACTGCTTTTATAAACCTAATTTTTAGATCCATACAATTTCGTCTAACGAAATACATGATACAACGAAGAACAACAGGTATATAAATTCCTATCAAAGTCTTCAAATTTCATGATTGATCAGTTTTCAAGCTCAATAAATAAATAAATACCAAAAATAACAATTGTTTTTATTGCCTGATTAGCTTAAGGATAGCTAGTACTTCAGCTAGAAAAAATAGTTATGTTTACAGCTTCCTGGTCAAAGAAAATAGGATGGGTAAGTTGAAAAACTTCGGTAATCTATTTTTTTTTCTACGCACTTTTTGTGAGAATATGAGGTGTGATTTATTTCAAAATATTTTTGTACTTTAGAAATGTCATTAGAAAGTATTGGGTCAACATAAAAATAGGGGTCAGTCACATAACCATAAGCAGGACTATCTTTTCTCGGCCTAAGCTGTATGTCTTGACATGCGTCACTGCTTGATTTGCTTTTTTCCCCGAAAATGAAAGTAACAAAGAAGTTTCATAGTACATTTTGTTTTAAATGTTTAAGGCTGCAATAAATCAAATTACAATTGATCATGATACTTGTAATTTCAGAATCGATCTGTGGACTCAAATGATCAACATTGATAAAATCACTGGATTGGAACAGTTCTTATGTCTACAGGAAGCAATTAATGTCCTGTTTTAAAATCTGTAGCAAGAATAAAGATAACACAGTAAGTTTCAATTATTACTGATCAAAATAACGCTTAAAAGTTAATACATACATTCACTTCTTTCTGAGGCAACATCCTGAAACTAAAATTAAGTAAATATATGAGATAAAAGTTACCAAGTATGGATAAAATTCTTCATAATCTTATTACAAATCATCATGCTCACATCTCGTGTAACTCAAGGAATTCCTATCATAGTTTAACCAAGGAAGTTGGTATTCTAAATTTGGAAAATACTGGACATAATTAAACTAATTGTTTTTCCATGAATATGGAGATTGACAAGAATGCAGCATAAATCTCATAATATAGTATTCAAACTGATTTTTTAAAGCACTAGCCCAAACTATGAGTGGGCTGTAGAAAATAAACAATTTACCACAACCTTGAATACACAGTTTAGAGAAAGTTCACCAGCTCAAATAGAAATTTAGGCTAGAGAGATGACTAATAATTAGACTGGAAAAAAAATATACAAACATGTACCTTTCTATTTGCATGACTTCCAGTTTTTAAGAAGTTATCCAACGTTCTATTAGTCAAGGGATCAATTCCTTTTACAGTCTTTTTGGCCTTTTTGCCGGTATTAGTGACCAAAAAGGATTTACTAGAATTCTTAGTCAACAAGTCTAAAGCATTTGTTTGACCAGGAGATAACTTATTTTCTGCACCTGACACATAAGACACACTTTCAGATGCATCAACACTGAGAGCCATGTTTTCTTCTACTCTAGAAACAGTGGAGTGACTATCTCCACCTTCCCTTAAGTCTGTTTTCACTTTCTGTGTTTCAGGTTTTAATTGTCTTTCTTCAGATCTCTTGGATTTGTTTCTCTTCCAACTCTTCTCACCTGGAAGTTTGTAACCTCCGGATCTCTTTGACTTTTTCTTTCTACGAGTAAGAAGTTTTTGCTTATTAAAGAATGGATTTTCTGTTTTACCTGGAGATTTCACTGGTGATTTCAATGGCGATAATTTTCTAGGAGGTGATGATTTCTGTTTGTCTTTGTCTGGAGACGGTATTTTAATTGGTTCAAAAGCCTTTCTTTTTGATGGTTTAGGTTTAGGCATATCCAGTACACCTTTCTTTTCAAGTTCTTTGACATTAAAAGTAAGGCTTGTTAATGACTGGGGTTGACTTGCTTTAATTGGCAAACTGCTACTATTTGCACATGATTTTCTAGCCTTAGCCTGCTTAGGTGGTTGAGTAGATGCCATGACTTTCTGACTATCACTTTCAGCCTTATTGGTAATCTTAGACAAAAGTATATCAAGTTTCTGACTTTTGGAACTTAGTACTTTGGTTGTCTTACTCTCAACACTAACAGGTTCCTCATTTCCAGAACCTTCAGCACTTTTATCATTCAAATCTTTAGTTTTTTCAGTCTTTCTTGGACTAGACATATCAGAATTTTCTTTAAATTCACTGAGAACAACACTATCAACCTTTTTATCACCATCTTCTACATCTTCTGCTGCTTCAGACATGAGATCCACAGATTTAGTTTCACTCTTTAATTCCACAACATCATCTGTTATCATAGTTTCTTCTATCTTACCAGTATCACTAGTTACAGAATTATCCTCACTAATTACTTCTTTGATTAATGAAGGTGGTCCTGAGCTATTACTGTTACAAGTTTCAGCTAATTCACCAGATATTTTTACTAACTCAACAGGTTGACTATCATTCAATTGGGAATTTTCTTCCTTAAGCAGTGGAGTATCACATTCAGATACACCAGAACACTGTGCTTCTTCATTAGGACACTCTGTCAATGATTCAGTATTTGTAGCCTTTTCTTCATCACTGACACTAACAACAGAAGATTTCTCACTTTTGGAGTCAACACACTCAGTATCATTTAGTGATACTGAACCATCTGTTTTATCATTTACAACCTTTTCGGTATCATCTACATTCTTGTCAGAACTTTGATCATTGTCTGGACATATTAGCAAATCATCAACTTTATCAGGCTCCTTGATTGAATTTTCTATATCATTTGTTACATTCTCATTTTCATTTGAAGCATTTCCATTAAGTTTTGCAGTGTTAGTCTCTTCATTTTTTTCTGCCTTATCATCATTCAATCCCTTATCACTTAGCTCCTTATCATTTATATCTTTAGATTCAACTTCATTTCCAGAATCATCAATCGTTTCAGAAATGCAATCTTTATCTAAATTATCAGAGTCTTTATCCTTGTCTTTATCAACATCATCTACCTTCTCTTCAGCAGAATCAATATGACCATTTTGAACGGCCCCTTCACCATTCACTAAAATTGTCTCTTCTTTTACCACAGCTGCATCTTCTATGCTGCATGAATCAATTTCTGGAATTCTATTTTCAGTTTCACTTATGCCTTCTTTCAACTTCACCACTTTTTCAACAATTTCATTCACAGAGTCAGTAGATTCTTCAATGTGGTTGGCCCTGACCTCTGCAACCAGACCGTCAGCTGTACTCAGCCCAGCCTTGAAAATGAAACAAAATTTGCATATAGTAAGTATTCAACATCATAAAAAAACATGAAAAGTAAGTGGGAGGGGTTAAAGAACATAGGATCATGTCAGCTAACGTCATTTTTTCCACAAAACATTATGGGAATTGTTGGCACACATTGTCTGAATGTTAGTACCCCAAATTGATTTTAGTTAAAGTCACAAGCGTTTTATAATTATGATAGACTGATCATTCAATCACTTGCATGGCTTGCATCCAAATATCATAATTATGCATTATTGTAATAATAATGAACAATACATAGACAAACTTGCTTAGTGGAGAAGTTTCCTCTCATTCACTTGCACAGTAAATAACTAATTCAGGTACAAGGTAAAGTAAAAATTTAATTACTGTAATCAAATGAGTTTTAGAACAATAAAATCTTAATACTTTAGGGTTCTAGCCAAGCCTTAATATTGCATGTCATTGACAACTTGCCTTCAGGCTTTCAGCTGTATATTCGACATCCTTTATTTCCACTGATATACCTTAAATGCATATATGCAAGGTTTTCATTAAAAACCGATTGCCAGTTGAAACCATCGGTTAAAAATTACTTTGAATAGGCTGTTTTCACAAAATTTTTTAAATTTTCACCAAAATATGAACAATTTTCGCCAGATTTATCTGTTGCTTCGGCAAAAAAAAAAAATCAGGTACATAATTTCTTAATGAAAACCCTGATAAGACATTGCTTGCATACAACCAATTATAAACGGCAAATCAATGTGTTTGCATGCAGCATGCTTGGAATGCATTATGCTTGTTGCTACCAAAATTGTAGCCTATGCATCTGTTTACAATTTATCAACTACTTTGGTTAACAGTCAGATGACAAAGAAAAATGTCATCCATTAGTATTACAAGTGATGACACTGGAGGATTAAAAATTGAGAATTGACATTTCTAATTTAGTCAAAAAAATGTAAATCTGTAAATGGGACTTTGTTTGATACAAGCTATTTCAATCAAGTACATGTTAGTAATTCAATCATAGTGGAAACTTTAACTTGCGAAAAACTTATGAGCCTATGAATGACATTCGTAATGCACATTCTTCTCAGAAAATATATGATTCCACTATGCTGACAGCAAAATGAAATCAGGCTTAAAACAGACTTTTCTGTGAATGGCAGTGTCAGAAATCAGTAGTTAAATTATGATAATTCATTAGTTTTGAAGTTACATGTTTTGCTCGAACCTTCAGAACTTCAATGACAAATTTACTTTGATGATATGATGTCAAAAAGAAGTAGATATAGCCACTTCCATTTAAAGAATGACAATTACCATTTTCTACTTTCAGTTTGAACTCAGGTTGGGGATGGAGTACAAATATTATTTTGGGATTAGTGTCATTTTATGAAGTCAGTAAATACCTAATCAAATACATACTTAACATCAAGTATGCAAAAAATTATTGAAAATGCGTGTTTTAGGTAAACAAATAAAGACAAATCATTGGGAATTATACATGGTTATAATAAACTAATCTAAATTTTGTGAGACCCCATCCCAAATGTCACCATTACAAGTTGGAAATAATTATTTTTTTTTATTTTAAGTTTATTTCTCTATCTGCATTTTAGACCAAGACATGACATGTTCAATCTGTACAAAACACTAAAGTAGACCCAAAAGATGTGTGACTAGTGGAGCTGTATGGGTTTACATTCCATGTACTTTCATGAGACAATAATGTGCAAACCATGATTTTTTGCTAGTGTTCTACACTAATTATACATTTAAAACAGTCTTTTCTCTTAAATGTGTGCAAAATTGTACAAAGGTCAGGAGGCCACACCACCCATACTCCTCATTGACACCCAAACGCAGCTCAAATCATAATTGCGATATGCCATAAAAATTCCTGGGCAGAACCCTGTAAATGTTAATATAACAATCTCATGCTAATTGATCTCATGGGAAAGACTGAAATACATTTGTTAGTTCAATGGATCATGCCAGCCAAAAATATCACAGAACACAGTACAAATCTGATAAAACATTTCAAATATAAAACAAATAACTGTAGAGACACAATATCAGTGTTATACACCCACTCAAAATTAACTTCCTGGTTCAAATACTACTTTAATATAAGTTGATGCAAATTCGTTCCTAATTCTATACAAGAAAATACTTTAATAAAACAACGTCATGTAGTGCATGATACTCCTCTTGTATTCAGCTAAGTAATTATAAATTATTTTACATAAACAAAAGAAAATATGGAAAGGTTAATATTAGGCTAGAAAAAATTGATATGTACATCTTTTGTACAATGGAGGTGACATTCATCTCCGTAAGTTTTCACACAATAGATTTTGCAGTTAGAAACTTGAGGGTCAGTTAAAAAAATAGGGTCAGATGGGAAACTGTAACATACAACTTATTTTTTTTCTGGCCTTATGTAAAACCTTGCTGCACAGAGTGGACTTGTAGATTTACTGGACTAATGATGTTTTTTTTTTGTAGCTGGGGTTAAAAACACTGTTTTTCAACAATTTTTCAGTATATATGGTGAACGGTTCACCTAACCAGTTTTCCTGGACTATATATGAACCAGTACTAACACTTCCAAATGGAGCTGGCAACTTCTCCACATACAGAGGAAAATCAACATTTTTGCCAAATTTTCATAGAAGGGTATGACCTGCTGTGAGCGGGATTCGAACCCAGATCTCCAGGTTACTAGTCCAGCACACTAACCACTGGACCACAGTCGCGGCTTCAACTTATGAAGTACTACCATATAACCGCATTATTAATAAACAAGACCTCTTAACCAACTGATCTCATGTTGCAGGTACAACCAGAGTTAATGTTCTTAAATTTAGTAAACAAACTAATTTACGCAACTAAACTGTGTACAACACTATGTTGTAGAGTTAATATAGGCAAAAACAGGTTAACATTAAACATTAACATGTAACAATTACATACAGTCATTGAAACTTACAGTAACAAATAACTATGACCCGGGGCTTTGATTTGATTGAAGTTATCAGCCAAACTAGTTGTAAAATCAAGAGTTGAAAAAGTAGACCGGTGGTAGAGAAAATTTCAAAGACTGCATTGTTGTGTAAAATTGGAATAAACTTTCCTAGAATATGGATACCTCTTTCCCAATTTATTCAGTCATTTGTTTTCAGAACTAGTGTAGATGATTTCCCTATGATAGTAAACTTCGATCTGTAATCATTCGTCCTCAACTCCATAATTATGTGATAGAATGTGTTTCTATTTACAAGAATAAATAGACATTATCAAATTTCAAACTTAATATGAAAATTACATACCATTTAATCACACTAGCAGTATAATATGCTTGATCTATCATTATCTTCAATGCCACTTAATTAAGGAACATATCTATCAGTTTTATGCAACAAGGATGCTAAGTAAGCAGAAAAAAGGCTTCAGAAATCATTCATGCAATTCTAGTTGAAACATGTTCCCAATTAATACGGATCTACATGAATGTACTCCATAAGTAGGAGTTTACATACAGTAACATAAATTACAATGCACACAAAATGTTCACAGCAGATCTGTCCCCAATGTCATAAAATTATGCTACAATTTCAAATATGAGTATCAAACAGTATGAGGCAGAATAGAGAACATGAGTTTAGTGAAGTCACATAATATATTCCCAACTAATCTGTGCGTATCACAAACAGAATGTTATCTCAATAGCTACCATATTCCCAGGCTTCCCGAAAGTTGCCGGACCGTTGGAAATGTCAGGCAAATTTTGAGCAGGTACAATAACTTTTCGGTCGAGTGTAGGACCAGATGCCTGGCAGTCGGGCATGATTTACAGCATTTATCACTTATTTATAATATATTCAGTCAGACAAATTTTCATTTGGTCAGACAGAAATTCTAACTGCCTGACCAAATGTCAGACAAATATTCCAGCACTTTCAAGAAGCCTGTATTCCTACATTACAAGCGCCATGTGAGGCATGGCCAATCTCCCTAACAAAGGCTTTGTCAGAGCACAGAGGCCGAGAAAACAAAATAAATAAGGAAAAATAATGAACATCCCCAAAAATATTCTTCATTAATATTTAGCACGAACACTCAAAATATAGTGCCATAGCAATAAAATGTTATCTAGGTAGATTACAAAATAAAGAAGAGTTAAGATATCACACATCAACTTTATATATATCTTTGTATTTGAACCTAAGAAAAAAATATATTGATGGTTATTTTTGGAAACGTCCAAACATACCTAAATTCATTGAACTTTTTACATCTGTTGACTTAAATACCATTCAAAACCTTGCTGTTTATATTTACAGAAGTTTTAGGTTACGAGATAGTTTTGTTTATGTTTAATTTTTCTTTCACTCTTGACTATTGTTTGTATGTGTCTCGCACTTTTCTCATTATATTTATATATGTGCGCCATTACCAATGTAATATTTGGAATGTTTATATCATTCCCGTTATAATATAACGTATCTATGTTATATTCATATACATGTAAATAACTTGTAAACTGTTGGGCTTCATGCCTTATGTTTATCAAATAAAGCTATATAAAATAAATCTGATAGTGTTTCAAGTTTCAAGAAAATAGACTGAAGCATTTTCAAGTTATGCTCTAAACAAAATTCATCTTTAAAATAAAACAAATGGCAATAAGTTGAACAACTCCAAAAACAGACAAGATAGGATTAAGGGTCTTGAACTTTATGCACTTCATCTCAAAGCCTCTAACCCAATTATCCATAATTATACACCCCTTCTCCTTTTGAGGGTGGAAGGAAAGGCAATAAAAATGTCAATTTACATTAACCATAAATCTGTGCTATTTCCAATACTTACAATGAAACCATCTAGAATTATTCAATAAACAATTTGAAAACAGATAGCAAATCACATACATTTGTATGAGCAGACTTAACAAATTAAGTTACATCCATTATGTAAAGTTGTAAATATTCTACTTAAAAGCCTCATTCAATTTAGAGAAATATTAAGTCTGATAACTTGAATGAGAATGCACATATATTGTGAATCATGGTTATTATAATATTCATTGAAGCATGAACAACAGCTTTATGTTAAAAAAATGCTCTCACAGTAACCCAAGCATACAGAATGGTAGAAAGTTTTGATACAAAGCTGCTTGAGTTCACTAGAAACCAACCAAACACAAATAGCGAACATACTGCAAAACATTTCATGTTGAAATGCTTTACTAACTCTTAATGAACATCTAAAACAAAATTGTGAATGAATAAAGCAGTGAGAGTGTTAAGTTGTAACTTGTTTAACTTTTCCTTATCTGCTCGAATTAGAATACAAAGGAGGGTATCTTATATGCAACACAAGATTTTTTTCCGAAATGAAATCTAACCCTACCCTGACACAATGTCAAGGACAAAATACATATTTCTTCCATGGTGAAGCCTCTGTATTATACTGCCTCAATTGTTCATTACAAATTTATAACAGTAACCCATACACAGCACATAAGCAAGCTTAAACACGATTGAATCTCAGATCAAGCCTATAGGAGGTTTTAGAAATAAAAGGTATCAAAATCAACACATAAATCAGATTTGTCCAGTAAGCGATACAGAAACATATACATCACTAACATCCCATGAATAATGTACAACAATAAGGGATCATGCCCTCAGTATTATTACTCTTAGTCTTAACCACCCACTTGAATGCCTGGAGCCTTCCATGAACTTTACATTTACACACAAAACTGTATACATGAACATGTATATGCAGGGACATAGATTAGTCATACCCAAATGAACATGCTTCATTATATAAAATAAGCGCAAAAATAGTCTGATTCTGTGTATAATTACAAAAATGACCATAACCTGATGTAGGAGGAGTTTGTTACATTGGTACAATAATCATTGTCAATTCTATAAGCGGCAATGATATTTTTCAGAATTCAGCTGTTGATAAAACGAACATAGACTTAAATTTTCCAAGTATTCAAATACAGACACAATCATCTCTGTGTTTATAAGCCATAGAACACTTATGTACATTCACTGAAAGCATAAACCAAGCATAATTTGCAATAAACACAAGCACTCAACACTGATACTGTCTTCACATAACCTTAAGGTCAAGGTCAAGTAATATGGATTCAGGCTAGAATAAAACATTAAATACAGAGCAAAATAACTCCATTAGAGCCATTTCGGAGAACAAGCAAAAATTAATTCTAAGCCAAAATGTAGACATGCACTGAATCTTACATGCAGTCAAACTAACACTAGTCTCTATGTTAAACACTGACGTCAAGCAAAATATGTTGCATTACACAGAAATCTTAAAATGAATGGAAACATTGTACATATAAACAAAATCAATATATTACAGCCATAATGTGGTTATATTAATAGAATAAATCTCAATACAAATTTTTATGGACTAAAAAGCAGATATGCCATACAAGCATTTATAAGAGTATTCAAGAAAAAATATATTGTAAGATCAAACCAAAAAATCATGAAAGAAACAAGAAAATTACATCAACACAACATTTCAGAGTGACTTTCATTACTGAATAAACTTTTAACAGATATGGTCTCCAGCATAAATGGCTGAACAGAGGCTAAATCACCAAATCATAGATCCATAAAGGTCAATTAAATGACTCATGATAACATAGCTGTCAAGGGTCCACTGGCTTCAGGTGTGATTTTTTAAAGCGGGCCGTGAGGGCTCCCGATAGGTCCAGGGCAATGGCCTGGCCAGGGGTCCAGGGGCTGGAGGCCAGCGAAAGCTCCTGAAATATAGCTAATTCAGCATGTAAAATGTATGGTAGCACCTTTTCGTATGACGTAATCAATTAACTGGCTATATGCACAGTTACCGCTGAAATGAGAATGCAGACACTTGTTTACATAGTGGAAATATTCAATTTTTATGCAAAGCAGACACACTGATAGTCTACTGTTCAAAACACATTTGTAACTTGTTTTTATTTTTTTAGAGAACAATATTATTAATATGCATGTGTTCTAGACAACTAAGTGAGTGAGCGTGAATCAAGACTCAAACGCGTGTGACACACGTGCAATGCGTGTGACTTGACAAGTATGTGATAAATGATCGTTGATAGAATCTTGAGCAAATCACATCAACAGACATCTACTTAAACTGTACATTAAGTACTCCCAAATATTACACATATATATTGTACCTGAGTTATTTGTTTTCTGCATTCAGTAATGAATGATAAAAAGGAATTCCCATAAAGCAATGTATTTAATGTGACTTCAGTTACCCAAGATGCATCAGTGTGTATTAATTACACAAGCATACACAAGGATGTCAAGTATACACATGAAGGATATGTCTTAATAACCACTCAACCATGGCAACTTTTCCAGATTTAATGACAGAGGAAAACATCTAGGAAGAACCATCAACGTACCATAAGGCCTAAAAAAAGTAGGTTTGTTTCCAGTTACCCAACCGACCCGTCTTTTACCTACTGACTCAAAGTTTTCACAGCATCCAAATGGTAGCGCCATATGGTAATTTTCACAACAGTGTTGCCGATATATATGAAAAAAAAATGCAAAAGAGAAAATCCCTACCTACCAATCCATATTTTTTCAGGCATGTAACTGGACACAACCTTTTTTCTGTATAGGCCCAAGCAAGTTGGACAGCTTCTTTGCAGGTGAAATTTGTCTTGTCTCGGGAGGGATTCTAATTTACAGCAGTAAGGCACTAGTGATCACAAGTTAGTGACCATAACCACTTGATTAGGATGCACATTGACTTCCCTAACACATTTTGTCTTGTCTTATATACCCATTTATTTCTAGGCATTTCAATTAACAAACATTTCAAAGACTATTGTGCTTTCAACACAGCAAATAAGGGACATTGGATCATTACGAATTAAGGCAAATTAGCACATGTATAAATTGCTCCTATTATAAACATCATGGAAAGCATAATCAGAACCAAATAATTAGATATCATTCACATAGAACAATCGTATAACATTATTTACAAGGAACAATTGATCATTGTTCATCAATGCATTAAGTGGGAGGAAACATGTAAACAAACATTGAACATAACCTTATGCAATGACTTAATACTAAACATATCCTGTACAATTCATGGTCATGACACAATCAAGGTTTAGTTGTGTCTTTGTGGGAGAGACTAAAGAACGTACACTATCATAAACTAGGTCAATCAATGATAAAATGAAACACTGAACTTTATTACTACACAATGCAAGGATAATCACTGTACTTGTTTTAACTTCATACTGTGCAGGATAGGGTAGGCCTTAAGGACTGAGATATGACCACAAATAAATTAACATCATGATCATCAGATTAGGTGTAAATTTCATTAGGGTCTTTCTAGAAATTTCTATTTCTGATGAACTGCCTACTTAAGATGAGTGTTGAATTTACTAGGTAAAGTTCATATGGTCAGATAAAATAATTGAAGTGCTTACAGTCTGCGAAAAATGTGATTAGTCCGAGCCCGAGGCTATAAAAAATGACTCGGGCTTGAAAAATATAGCAAAGTTGTAGTCCGACAGGCTATAACATTTTGACAACATAAATTTCCTGTTTCGTTTTCTCAGAGGGATGAGCAAATTAAACTCAATCGGGAAATTAAGTCACTTTTTTACTCAAAATTTTGGACTATAAAAATATGGTTCAGACTATAACTTTTTCTGCAAAATATAGTCCAAAGGACTATAGGTAAAAAAAATTTCATGCAGACTGTGCTTACAATAAATGAAGAATCACATAATTGTTATAATATATGCAAGCAAGAAACCAATAAATCACCCTTCAGATTCCTATCTTTATCAATAAAATAACAGCATTGAAAATCCACATCAATTTCCCACTTAGCTAAGAAAATAGACAGAATATAAACAGTTTAAGATGGTTACAACAGGACAGAGCATGGAGTTACAACAATGAATGGGTATCGCCAGGAACAATGATAAGGTGATATGTTGTAAACTTTTACTCATGAAGTTAATAAAAAAACAGGCTCCAAATTTTGTATTTGTTCTTCATCTGAATGTTTGTATATGCTTTATATCATGGTAAAACTTAGTGATTCTGACCTAAAACCTCAGGTTCAAGCTACAATTGTGCCACAAATAAATAAGTGCAAAGGTATACCATTTGCATAGCAGTAAATTTAAGAAAAATACAATTAATTAATGAACATTTTACAATTATTTCTTTATGATTTAGCCTAACTACACATATACTCGAAACACCAGAATTTGAAAAACACATCAAATATAAAAAACACATTTACTGGCCAGCAGTAAACAGAAAAGAGATTTTGACCATTTTAGAAATTTTGCTTTTTTCAAATTCTGAAAATTACACTACACAATGTTACCTATACTTTTACAGAGTGTATGCTATTTAACTGCTTTTCTCTATATGAACATTTATACTATTTTACACATTCAAAACCTACATTTATGCATAGCGCATGAGTATCAAGTTCACCATGCACAAAATACCTCTTCAACAATAAAATACAAGAAATAAAATCAAGTGCATGGATCAACTACACACACTGTATTGTCCCAGTAACATCTATATCACAAGTAGCTGAATTATATACACAGCAAACCATTGACAAATCTTCATAATTAGAAGAATAGAATAATGCCAATGGTATGTGGCAATCCATTCTTGGATAAACCATTTGCAGCAAGTAATGAGATCCTACAGCATTATGAGAACATTTTCTGGGTTTCAGACAAGCTTTCGACAGTATTTCTGTTATATGTCAGCAGGCCATTATTCAAACCATGGTTCCTGGAATCTGTTCCAGGACAAACCTAGGTCTCCACATAATTGGAAAACATTAAAGTCAGCAATTTTTTCCTTCTTTGAATGGTTTTAGTGAAAGGACTCTTCCCAATTGAAAATAAAGACATTTCTGCCAATACCCAACCTAATGACTGGACCCAGACCCTTTCCCTAAATTGCCAAAGAAAATCACTTATGTTTCATATGATAAATTTTCACGACAGTGTATCAAATACTCCAGATTCATTTGTCAATATTTTATCAAGAAAGTCTTACTTACTGATCAGTCCTTCCAATTGTGACATAATACACATAGCATCAGGCACAACAATAGCCAACAATAACACACTAGTTACAAACAAAAGCAAAAAAATAATTCTCAAGTTGAAATTTCAGCCATCACTTTTAAGAATCAAGTATTCAAACTCTTACGCATGTTTAGTTTGTGAACAAACAACAAAAAGTTCTGCATATTCTTGAATCAGTAGTTTTTACACTGGTCATGTGACATGAGTGTAAACTGATACAGTATAGAGACATCAGGTCAGATTCATGGAACTGCTACTTGACATGATTAAGTAAATAATCTAACACTTTTATCAGTTAACATACTAACAATGATTAAGAGTTCACATATTTTATCAAAATATCTTCTTTCTGTATGTAATCTGAGTCGACAAATCAAAAGCCTTTTACATGGAAATTGGACTTTTCAGTCTGAACTACAACCAAGTGCAGTGCAGGAGAGGCTGAAGTAAGGTCAAAGTCAGAATGAAATATATGTATGACGATACAGTTGCAAAGCTTAGATTTATCACATACAGGCTGATAAAGACAGGGAATCAGTTCAAAATTTTACCCAGACTAATCAACATCACATGCTCAAACTGACGTCAAAAACACTTAATATTTGTATGGTTTGCATGTGGAATCAAGAAATGAAATGTTCAAAATATAAATATTAAATACACATTTTGTGTAATTCATACCAGAATGGAGCAATCCTGTCATATTGAAGCTCAATCTCTTATGATATGTTTATAAAATTAATACATGGATCAGAAAACTATTAGGACAATCCAACATATACAAAGCTAGGCTATTCATAAATGTTTTTGTTCTTTCAAACAACTTTTTTCACACTGCATTTAAAGTTTTGATTGTCAAATACAATGTTCACTAATATTAGGCAATCTTAATTCTAAATGATATGCATACATCACATCATTAAATTCAAAATAAAAAATATAGAAAATTTTTGTTCAGTCAGAAAAAAATGAAGTATAACACAATTGCTCAGAGATTTCAGAGATATAATTTGGGAAAAAATCAACCATGTATCAACAGGAATTAGAAACTTCAGGTAGTACAGACAATCTGCTGCCCAAGCTGCAACACTAACAAAAAGGACAAGTTAAAATAGTAAACAGTTTTGTATGTTCAATGCTTAATCAAGGTACTGCAAAGAAGGTTGTTGGAACATCTTAAAGTCTATGTAATACCCCATCATTCCTGAAACTTCATAACACAATCAAACAAAGCAGCCTTTCCACATTTACATGGTGCAAAAAATTGGAGGTTCAACTTTCACATGGAAAAGTCAGACTCATTTGAAGAACATTAATTATTTGCATATAGTTCAGAAATGCAAACCTCTAATTACTCACAATATTTAAAACAAGCAGATGGATACAACAAAGAACCATCCCCAAACAACATCGTTCGTTACAAACTAAAATAGTAGGTAGCTGAATACAACTCAAGTAGGATAAAATGTGGAAAATGAATTGTAACACTAGTTAATGCAGGGTGTATGACATAAATATCAATAAATGAAATCAAACGACAGGGTTTTTCAATGTGTATCATTGTCAACAAGTCCATATTAGTAATATAATTTTACTATGACAAAGAAGGTCAATACAAAACTAACAGCACTGTATTTCTTACAAAAATACTCCTCAACCTAACACAAAAGAAAGATTTTAAACATTTGATTTAATTCAATCCCTTTTAAATAACAATTTTGCATATCAATAAGTAAATGACACACTCAACATTCGTTGTAATATCACATGTTATCAAGTCCGTGCTATTTACCTATATTGATGCTATTTTTAGTAACACCAATGTCCTCATGTTTATTGGCGTGAAAGCCAACAGACAGCAGCCGGCTTTATTCCTATTTATAGCCAATAAATGGTAAAAATCTTCAATGGAGACAAAACAATATCAAGTTATTTTGATGAACGATGTATGATTTTTGTCTTTTTAGACCGAGAAGTTTCATAAATCGACTAAAGTATCTGCCATTCTCAGATCGAAAAGGAAGCCGACAACGCTCAGCAGAATCCACAAGCTCGGAGAAACCAAAATTCAGACGATCAAGCGTTCGTGACAGCGAATTTCTAGCTTCTGACAAACAATAAAGAATCTATCTGCAACTGGAGCAAGTGAGCTCATGCAAACCACATCTAACAAGTACGAAACCCGACGAAATATAAACAAGTACCTGTTCTGTTTTGTCCATCGTGTTGCAAAGAAGAGACATTGGCGGTGCGCATGCGCAATAAATTAGGTTCCGTACAACCGTGACTTATTCAACCCTCCCGCGCAACTCGGCTGCAACTCTTAGACCTGTACCGAATAATGTCATAAGTCTTCAAGCTCAACAGAATATTCACGATGTTATAGTATATCAAAGTAGATGTGATAACGAAGTGTTTACATTTTACGCGCCAATGACGTGAATGGTAGCTGAGTGCATTACATGAATTAAAGTTGAGAGGCATTTTTTCACGGCTGTTCTATCTATTAGCCTTACCAGTACCATAGATATTTGCACCTTTTGAAAAAAGTGCTTGACCAGTGCCAGAGCAGGGCAGCTTGGTGTGTGAAGCACAATGTCAATTTAAACAAAATGATGACAAAATGAATAAATTTGTTTTGTAAGTTATTCTACCAGCGAATAAGTTTCAATTAATACTTGATAAGTTGAAAGGTCGCATTTGGAGGGAAATACCAAGAGTAAAACGTCGCGTGTGCATGATATTACTCTAGCTTGCTCCAAGCGCGGGGTGTATGTGAAGTCACACAGACATTATTTTTTTTTGTTTGATGACTTGAACGAACTTCGATATAGCAAACATTGAGCCAACCTTGTTTGACAATGTACCTTAATTTGTTTGAGCTGAACGACAACAGACGGCTCTGAAGATGATGGAGTTGTTTCAGTTTTAGGTCTGCTATAAATTATTAAAACTGTAATAATTATATCCGTGGAACATTAATATATATCTATATCGTACATGTAAGATTTGATATAATGAATGGACAATTTCACACCCCTAAAAGAGTTATGTGGGTGTAATCGTTGATCGCTTTTTTTCTTATTGCTAATTTTGATGGCTTTGATCAGCATAGATCGATTGGTTCTGCGTTTTAACACCAATCTTAATTGATGTTAACATTATGTTAGCAATGATAATGTTCTTTTCCTTACCCAGATATACAATGATCTATAAATAGTTTATATATGTTCGTCGATAAATCACTGCATGGGTGATCAATAAAATATACATTCAGTCATGATCCGTTAATAATAAAGCATGAACATGATATACTTTTATGACTAATTCATTTGTTGTTGCTGTGTTGAAATAATCATATTCACTACTATAGCAATAAGCCGCAAGGATGGTGTTTTTGATTACTGCATGAGTAAATGGCAAAGCGAATTATTCCTTATGATAAAATATAATTACGACCATAGGCACCCTAATCAGTGGCCGTTACTTCACTAACTGTAATATACGTGTCAGTGTGCAGTACTCTTACATGAAATTTATTGAAGTTTTATTTTCTTGCAGTTTATGTAAAAGAAACGCTCGGGATGCAGACTCAAAACAAAGAATCGGAGAATCTTTAGGAGAGTAGTCTGAATTTGATTTGTACCATACCTGTAACAAGAAGTGCGTTCCAGAAGTAATGAAGTTTGGGCTTTGGTCATTGAGAACAGGGTCACTCACATAAAAAGACCCTGTTGAGAATAAAAATTCGTGTTCTGCAGAAATTCAATTTCATTTTATAGCATAGAATTGCCCAATTCTTGTATAAGTAATATTTAAAGCCGTGTTGTGAAAATTTCATACGTATGAACAAGGTTTAAGAGTTCAGTTAATACATCTGCAAACACGATTCACTGAAACTTAAAAAAATGATTGCCGTTGTAAATTAAAACCATACCAGAGGGTTGATCACAAAGTAAGTATAGATTGTCACTGTCGGTGATTTTCACAATATAAACACTAGTAAGATAAAACTTGTATGACATGCTTTACATGATCGGTCATGCCTAGCATGGATCTTGCTTATTTATGTAATGTGCTTATTTTTATTTGCGGGGGGAACTGTTTGTTTGAGCACACAAAACTAATTTGAACCCCCGGGGGGGGGGGGGTTACAGTCTGTGTTTCGTCTCCTTTTTTGTATGTTTCTATGTCTCGGGTGCGTTTTTGTGGTTGGTCGGTTTTGGGGAAGGTGGGATTTTTTGTATGTATTTTTTATGAACCCCTTTCTAATTTTTCTGGTACAGAGAATCATATTACATCTCGTAGAACCGGTGTTTACTAAACCTAACTGAATGCTTTGTTCGTTATACACGCATAAAATCACTTCATATTTATTTTTTCTTTGGAGGGGGATGTCAGGGAACACCGCAATGTATGCTTCTGTCCAGCTCCCCTCTTCTGATCCTCAGGTGCTTAACTATAGCTAGTAACTTGACAAGTTCGCCCTTCAAGCGAAGAACTATGATGGTATGATGAAGACGGTATTAGTAAAAGAACTTATTGAATTGGAAAGAGCAAATAATAAAATATGTAAAAAGGATTATAGGAGGAAACTTGGTGTACTATCTATCATTAAGCGTTCGATTGCCATGTATAATTCTAGATTCGATTGAATCAAACCCGTTTTGACCATTTTGGAGAATACTTGTTTAAAAACACATACATGTACAGTCACGACTATGAGACGTGGAATATTTACATGCATAAAGTGACATATATTTGAAATATAAATTTTACAGGATTATCAGAGTTTTGTTTTTCTCACTATCATGTGATGATTAACATTAATTAGCAGAGCATCTTGCAAATAATATATTCGTTAAATCGCGTTCCCTAGCATTACAGTGAGATTGTTCCTGGCCCACCACACGTTTTCGTCATAAGTTTCATAAAAAAGTAAAGTTTGTGTAGAATATATGTACGTTATATAGGCCTATAATTTAGCTAGTGTTTAGCTGAATTATTTCAATACGATGTTGTATGTCTGATTGGCCGTATTTTGTCACGTTAGACTCTGTCAAAATATATATGTGAAATTGCTTATAGTGTCGTTTTTCTTCAAATTTTCGATAAATGTTCATTTTAAACAGGCGTATTGAGCAAGTGATTTTTTATAAGCACATTAGGTATTTGCTCCCTTTCACGTTTAGTTTATCTATAATGTGTGAGCAAAAGGCATTAAAATAGAACTTTTTCGGTTCAGGGGCTGTTTGCACACATCTATACAGATGCTTAATCTACATACGACGTGTATGAATGTTGTAAACATTGTCCCCATTCGATAACCCCCTTGTTGTTGTTGTTGAATATATTAATTAACATATCTATGATTTTAAAGATAAGATAGCTTGTAGATATAAACCGTGTACACGTGTATATTATTGTTATCATTTCACTATATCTTCTTATATGTAATTCAATGTGACTACGATACTACCTCGATAATTAGACCTTTTTTTATCCCAATGTGGGTTTAAATATCAAGAATTACTGTAATTTTACTTTATTTGATTTGCCATATCGTCTGATGATGATAATTTGTTGTACATGATTGTTTCTGTCGAATAAACATGATAATCGACTGCACGGTATTTAACGAGCAAAAATGCATTTACTCTTAAAATTTACTCAAATGTTGTTCTAAGAAAAAGAATTGTCCCCATTTTTGATTAATTATATCATATTTCCTCATTTTTCATCGCAAATTACTTCCATTTATGTTGTCCACTTCTGAATTCGCGTGGTTAATCCTGAGTGGGTGCCTGTATTCAAGTACAGATTTGGCGTTCCATAAACACGGAAGTAATTCTGATGAATTGTATGGGGTGATATCAACATAACACCGGTTTGGATAATGCTATTATTGTGAAAGGGATATTTATATTACTAATACTTAATCATTGCGTTCTGTTAACATAAGACAACAATGATGTTATACGAAAAATGTCAATAAATGGAAATATAAGACAGAACATACATAAATTTTGGTGAAAATACAAATTAAAAATTGCAAAACCCATTAAAATTTAATAACATCCCTTTCAAATTAATGGTATTGTACCCTAAAAAAATCGCGGGAAAAGTAAACCGCGATTTTTACGTTTGTTTATCGTGGCATTGACTGTTGTTCATCATGCCTGGCAGAATCGCCGAAGCATTGTCAGTGTCAGATGATCTGAAGAAAAGGTTTGATTAGATTTTGTTTCGTTACTAATGGTGATTTTCATTTTCACCGGCCCGCGAGTCGTTTGTCTATTTTTATCATAACTCAATATTCGGATAGGTACAAAATTTCGGATATGTTTTGTTGTGATACAGTGATCATAATTAATCAAATTTAGGTTTCTCGGTGTTATCGGTTCATTAAAACATTTCCATATTACGGACTTTTTAATGTGAAATTTTTATGATGATGCCCATTTGAAATCGTTCTAGAGACAGCAGTTTATAAAATGTTGAATTGTTAACTTACCAAAACAAAGTTATTTTGTGTTATCATGTTAGTATATAATAATATAATAAACCATTTTCATTTAGTGATGTTATTGTACATATGAATGAAGTTTTTAATCTTTTTTATACTTTCAGTTTAAAGGAATTAGATGCTGAACTTGATGATGGAAATCTGACAAAGAAAGCAAGTTTGATAAATTTCCATCAATAGAATATTATATAATTTAGTGGACAATTTTACCAGTTATGCTCATCATCTCAAAATTGCAACTTGACCTTCAAACTGTTGATATCATACACATCTATTACAACCATTGTTTATTTTATACAAAATTTAAAAGACATTTTGGCTCACAAGTTGTATGTATAAATTATAAACAAACACTTTTTCACACATAAATAATTTATGTCATAAATGAATCGATTGTTATCCTCAATACTTAAAAATATTTCATTTTGAATCAGGGTTATTGGAAGAAGAAATGGAGATTATTTGGAGAATTAGTTGATGATCAAACACAAGAGCAGGTTGTTGATGTTGAGAATGAATTCAGAAATGAACTTATTACAGAGGTAAATATTTCACGAATCTTATATCTAATATGTATGTTGTCAGTTGTCCTGATTTCTGAATGCAGTTGTATGCAGACTCCGCAATGAAACCCAGGTGTTGCTTTTTTTTGTTGTATCTCGAGAGTAATGTGTTAAAAGCCCTTGTAATGCAAGATCTGGAAAATATTGCTAGGAAAATAGTCCTTGTCTGAATGAATGAGAAAAAAACATGTTTTATACAAGTAAAAGTGTAAAAGATACATGGAAATATTGGGAGTTAAATTAAATAACATGTACAGTACAAATGTGAGGATTAATTTTTTGAATGATTTCTTTACTCTAGTAAGCTTTGTTTCTTGCCTCTTACCAACTTTTTGCTTATATATCTTTTGCAGAAGGGTTACTTTGTTCGTCTGGAGAAATTATTTAATACTTTCTGGAAGACAACTGATCTTGGCTCAGATGAGAAAAGCAAGGATACTGGAAAGTTCAAAAGTATGTCATCTTACATGTTTGAAGGTTTTAGTCTGCTGTTGTGGCAATAATTGCTTGAATGTTGTCTGTTTCTTGATGTTAATGGAGAGATGTTTAAAATGATTTTTTCTTGAAAATTAATATTTTTGTTTTTATAGAGGAGTCTAATATCTTCCCCAATGAGAATGGAGAAAATGGTAACCATGGCAATAGAGAAAATGGTAATCATGGCAATGGAGAAAATGGTAACCATGACAATGGAGAAAATGGTAACCATGACAATGGAGAAAATGGTAACCATGACAATGGAGAAAATGGGATGAATGAAAAGGGAGATAATTCCGAAAATGATGAACAATGTGAAGAAATAAATCAGAAGAGTGAGGAAAAAATGGTCTGTATGATTGAAATTTATTACCATACTTAGTATTATGAAATGTCTTAAACAGTATCCAATAACAGCTAAGAAACTTAGATTGAAGCCTTTTTAGATGGTGCTTGAATTGATTAATAGATGTGAAGCGTTTGTCACTTAGTTGACTTACTGATAATGTTGCCAAGTATGCTGTATAAAATTGGGTTTACTTATTTGTATAAAACATGTTCATCTTTTCAAGTTTTTACTGGTTTGTGATTGTAGGACACTGGAGAAATGGAGGTAGAGCCAGAAGAAGAAAAAGTAAAATTAGGTGAGAAAAGTGATATAATGAATGTGATGATAATTCAAGTTCAATTAAGATGTTCTCTCAAATTGATTCCTTTTTTCCTCTTCTGATGAGTAAAGTGTATTTGACTCTACTGCTTTCAGTGAAATTATTAACCATGTCCTTTTTTTTGTGTCTGAAATCTGACATTAAATTCTGGAAAAAGTACACATTACTTTATTTCTGATGTATACAACAAAATGTTGACCCCTTTGGTGTCTTGTTGCAACTTTTCTGGAGATATGAGTGCTATTTCTCACCTAAATTTGTATTTGATTTTCTTTCATTAAGTTTTTGTTCAAGGATAGTTGTAGTGAGTGATATTTTCATTTTATTTTGATAAATTATCCTACTTTTGACCTCACTTAAAATTTGTACATTTCATTCTTTTTAGTAAACTTTAGTTGACTTGTTTTAAGTGTTTTAATTCATCATTTAACGCATTCAGAATTGTATCAGATGATACAGTATATCTTTGGAGATATAGTACTTTTTAGAGGTCTGACTCAAAATGTTTTTGGTTAAAATCCGGCATAAATTTGTACTAATGAATCATCTTTTTTTCAGCATCACCTAAAGGCAGAAAAGGACGTGGGAAGAAAGAGAAGAATGTAGCTCAACCTTCCATTATGTCAATGTTTTCTAAAGTGTATGTACATATTTTTTTGTAGTCAACGAAATTGTTCAATAATTTCATCTGAACTGTGTATTGAAAACTAAGTAGATTAAACTTTATTGCTTTATTTATTTCATAATTCACTTGAATGAAGATTTTTAATGTATCATGCATTTATTGATGCACTGTACTTCAAAATTGACCAAAATTTCATGTTCATAATTTGGTACCCGAATATTGCCACCATAGAATGAAATGGGCCTACCTGCTTCTTATTTAAAGTGTAGATTGGTCCTTTTCATTCTAAGGTGGCAATGTGAAAATACTGATCTATAGAAAGAATAAATTTGTGATGTCAACATATTACAGATTGAGTAATAGATGTGAATATTAAACTGGGAAAAAATCTGCCATAATTGTATGACGACCATTACAACACTTAAATGTGTTCATTGGGTTTGTGAGAAGGTAGTATTTTGAGGAATCTGGGACTTTTGATGATTTTTTTCTTTTGTCTATTATAATTCAAACATTTTTTATATCATATTCATCTTTTCAGTAATTCGCCTCGTCAGAAACGTAAATCTGCTGCAGATGAAGATATTAAGCAGGAAGTAGAAGACACAGGGGACGAGGAGAGTAATGTTGCTAAGAAACCAAGAATTGATGATGAAAACAGTACTGCTGATAAAAAGTTAGTTTTACATGATATATATATTTTTTCAACTGTTTAGTTTGGTTATTACGTGTAAAGTTTGTTGATTTTGGCACCAGTTTATGGATTAGATTATAGATATTTTAGAACATTAATGGGGCGCAGTTAAACAATCAATTAAATGATTAATGTAAAATGCAGACATCAAGGCTATTCCCTCCAATGGTTTGTCTTACTAATTACTACAAATGTTCTGAAATATTCATTAATATAAGGGAATAATCGTTTTGATGTATTTGCTAATTACTCATTTCTTTTTATTAGGGACCTGAGACCCAAATCTGAAGAGAACAGTAAACCCAAGCCTGTGAAGGTTCCTACAAAATGTTTACAATGTAAGCAGTTACTGGATGATCCTGATTTGAGAACATTTGCTGGACCTCCTGAAGATGCAGTATGTAAAATTATTGATAATATGTCTATATTTTAGCTTTTAGTTCATGATTTAGGATAAACTTTAGGGGATCCATGATTTTGTTTTCATTTCTGCAGCAGTTGATCATTTATGGTTATTAAATTGTGATTTTCCACAATTTACCTAGACATTTTAATTGCAAACCTGCTCTGGAAATTTACTGTCATTTTGACTAATTCCACTGTGGTCAAAATTTTGTTAGATGCCAAATTCATTGTTTTGACAAACATTTATGCCTATCTATTTCCTTTTTGATATGATAATTTCTCTGATTTATCAATACATATTTGATAATACTTTTGAAGCAGTTTTTCCACCTTCTTGCTAACTTTGTAATTGTGATTTATTTAAAACGTTTGTTATAACTGAGATGTCGTGTCTACTTCACAGGTAGAAGAATTTGTAGCCCTAACAGATCCCAAACTATCTTTGTTTACTGGTGAGGAAGATAATATTGACAGTTATGATGAAAGACCTCAACATAAAATCACACAATTCAGGTATACATAATTAGTTTAAAACTTTTTAATCTTGTAAATAACTGTTTCAGAGAATTAATGACAGTATTTCAGTATTTAAGATTCAGCTGAGTGCTGATAGCAAAGCAGCTATATTGAACCGGTATTAGTTGAACACCCTATATAAATGTTATTAGTGAATTCCATTTTTTCACCATAATTATGACTAGTTATTTTATTGGTGTTTATAGTTAAAATGCAGTTTGCGCAGTTTGCAGGTGAGGGATAATTTTGGACAATTCGTTTGAATTTCATTATATATTTTTTACTGTCTTTTAATCACCATCGTTCAGTTCAATCAAAAGGACATTTAAATGTTCTACCTAATGCTCTGTATTTACAAATTTTCAGTGTTTATGATAAGAACACTCACTTGTGTCCATTTGACACTGGACTTGTAGAAAAGAATATTGAGCTGTATTTCTCTGGTTATATAAAACCCATATATGATGAGAATCCTGACTCTGAGGGTGGAATACCCACAAAGAACATGGGACCAATCAATGCTTGGTGGACTGCTGGTTTTGATGGAGGGGAAAATCCTTTAATTGGTTTTAGTACCGGTAAGTTGAACTATATTCAGTTCATTCATTGTCACTACAGGGAGATCTTCCCACATGAGGGTTGTTGTAGGCTGTTCGAAAGAGTATATGATACCAAATGTTCTTAATACATCATTATACACTATCTTCTCATCGTGTTGAAACCAAAGACACTCCATTTTTTATTTATTTCAGCTACAGTGACAAGCACAGTGTAAGCGACTGGCTTGGTATCCCAATTATAGGTCTCATGTGCAAGATAGTAGTTTTTAATTAAGGCATTTCTGATATGTCTGGTGAGATCTGGGAGAGAACTCATGATCTCTGCATTTGTTACCCCTGTACACCACTCAGTGTATTTGAGTGTTGTTTCTTGCTGGGCATTTTCACTCTATCACTAGGGTCCGAATATCGGCCCTGCTCCCAATCGTAAATAGCCGTCTTTTCCAATTTCAAAAAAATACCAAATAGCTGCAAAAATCCTGTAAGTAAATCCAGTTAAAATCTGATTGATAAGTACCTGCAGATTTCATACAAAAGCCACATAGTAGCAGTGACCTTGATTTGTGTTACGTCATACTTGGATTTTAATACTATTTCGCTATCTTCCAGTATCATTCGGATTTTGTGTGAAATGTCACACAATAGCAAGTATTACTCGAAAATACTTCTCAAATTTCCCAAAATGTAGCAATTCAATTTAAGCCGAGGCCTTTTTCCCAAAATAGCTGGGAAAGGCCTTGTCTTGACAGCTGACATAAGTGAATTGTGTTAATTAAATTTCAGTGATGGTTTGTATTTCTTGAAAGAAAATATTCACCCAAAAAAAACCAGAATGTTCAAACATACATGAAGCTTGTTAGCTGTTCTATGTCTCATGCAAATTGTTTCGATTACCTTTTCAGCCTTTGCGGAGTACATCCTGATGAAGAGCAATGAGAGTTATTCCCCTTTTATGGACCAGATGCAGGAGAAGATTAATATGAGTAAAATTGTGATAGAATTCCTCGTGAAAAACCCTATTGCTACATATGAGGATCTTCTCAATAAAATACAGGTGTGTGTAATATGGTATTAATTATCCATGTGTAATTTAAATTTGATGATTTTTGTGCTGAATTGCTCCTCTCCGTTTAGCCTGATGCTTTCATTTACTTGTTTAGTGTAAATTTTGAGTCTTGGAAAGCAGATCTATGCTGTAATGTTCTTGCAAATTTGTTCTTAAGTTTCTTGAAAGAAGTATTTTCAATTTTCTTTTCAATAAGAGCATAGTGTGTGAAAATATTTTCCAAATTTTAGTGTATGGTGACTATTAAACAGTTTGTCTACATTCTACAATATGCATGTTATAACTTTTTGTTGGTAATGAATACCTGTGCTTCTAAACTTTTCTTACTTTGTCTTTGAAAACTTAGGCTAGAAAAATCATAACAATGTTACAATTACTTGACCTAAAACTTAGTGCCAATAATAGGGTCAGTGTGGTAAATTGAACATAGCTATTTTTTTTGGCCTTTAAATTACATTGTATTTTAACTTGTGTGATAAGAATGTTATATTTATCATTAGTTATTAGAATCATTGATAATGTCTCGTATTTTTTGAACTAGACGACAGTTCCACCTGCTGGATGTGCAAGCTTCACGGAAGATTCTCTCCTGAAACATGCTCAGTTTGTGATAGATCAAGTACAAAGCTTTGATGAAGGTGCTGATGATGATGAGGAATTAATTATTACTACATCATGTATGAGAGCTCTTATAAAACTGGCTGGTGTAACCTTGGGTAAAAGGTATGATATTTGTTAGCTATCTAATTCTACTTTGTTGTCAAACGTGGAGGTGTATTGCTACTAACTCCTCAGGCTTTTAATTCTCTGGTTTTACGTCTCACTTTGAGACATCTGTGAGATATTGCCCAGTGCATAAAGCTGTTTGTTAGCTCATTTGCCAAAGCATAGAATAGACATCAGAGGCTTACATCTGCTATTAAGTACACATTTCAAGCCAAGTATGTAAAATAAACAAGTATTTTTGGTGGACAGAAATGTGTTAGAAATGTTGAGTTTGTATTTTTGACACTTTGAGATTGAAATATATTGATTCTGTAGTCTTATATAAGTTATTAAAGAACTCTAAAGTAAACACCTGTTGATACTTTACTGCTCCAAATTTTGATAATTTACTGCTTTATAACAATTATAATAATTTTATGATCATATTCAATAATCTAGATTGAATTCTCTGCATTGAAAAAAAGCAAGGTTAGTGTGAAAAAAATGAATGAAATTTATGATAAATGGTGCTCATAAACGTTGTTCAATAGTCAAATTTTATTCACAGACGAGCCATGAGAAAGGATAAGATTAAAGTAGCTAAGAAAGTTTTACCAAAGCAGACTCTTGCTACCACAACACCATTAGTGAGAGCCACATTTGACAACATGTTTAAAGGTCAGATCGATGATAAGGCACTGAAGGGAGCCAAGAAACGAAGATGTGGAATTTGTGAGGTAAAAATTGTGTGACTTTTGTTCCTTAGTTATATATATCAGCACCCAATTGTATAAACATTGGTTAACTTTAACCACTGGGTTAAATCAGAGTTTTGGTTAAAATTTTGGTTAGATGTTCGGTTAGCTGTTGTAGAAAATTTTGCTTAAGTTTAACCAAATTTTGTTTTTGTTACAGCTCAAATAAATCTAACCCAAGTCTAAGAGGCTGGTTAAATCTTAACATAAACGGTAACCAGTACCAAAACGGCAGCCCTTTTTAAATGTTTAAATGATTTTTTTAATGGTTAGTGAACCAAAATGGTTAAATCTAAATTTTGGTTAAATTAACCATTTGGTTGAAGTTAACCAATGTTTATACAATTGGGCGCTGGTATAAGGTTCTGGTGGTAGAATACGATGTTGTAAATCAAGTTAGTATTGATGAACATATATGGTGTGTTATATCCTTCCATCTGATAGTGTTGATAGTTTATTATTCTAATTTATTAGTTACTTATCAATTCACATGCTGGTGTATGTCCTGTAATTTACTAGTACCCAGTGCATAGACATGATCAATGTAAATTTCACCATACATCCATCAGAGTTTGCAAAGTAGAGGTAGCCATCAGGAAATTGGAGAGATATTTTCTTTGTTTCTTATGATTTTTTTTCATTACCATCAAATGAAAATTTACTTGACAGTCTGATACATTGTGCAGACAGATCAAGTGGGTGCTTGTTTGTGAACTTTTTAGTGATATAAATAGATTTGTATTAATTATGTTACTTTGAAATCTTACCTGGTCTTTATCTTATACCCATACAGGCGTGTCAGTCACCTGACTGTGGTAAATGTACAGCGTGTAGAGATATGGTGAAGTTTGGTGGGAGTGGTAGGTCTAAACAAGCCTGTCATGAGAGGAGATGTCCAAATATGGCAGTGAAAGAAGCTGATGATGATGATTTGTTAGATGAAGATAAAGACGATGAAATGTTGTTTGAAACAAAGAAAGATGTTCATGCACATCATAAAGCTTCTTGCAATAAGAAGGTACAATTCTATTCTATTCAGTCCCAGTATCTTGAGAATAACTAGCTATAAATGGTATATAATGCACTATTTTGTTCATGTACTAACACCTGAAATAATAACCACCTTGTTATAATGACCATTGATTCTTAATTATTGGTCTCATTATTA
The DNA here is from genome assembly GCA_008271625.1 of Lutraria rhynchaena. Lineage (NCBI taxonomy): Eukaryota > Metazoa > Mollusca > Bivalvia > Venerida > Mactridae > Lutraria > Lutraria rhynchaena. The sequence goes on along the minus strand of VIBL01000001.1, from coordinate 7,222,850 downwards.
AGATGTTGATTTTGTTTGACAGCTGAGTTTATTAGATAAATGGATTTATGTTTAATGGTACAAAATGTTCTGTAAGGATAAATTTTGACATTTGTTTACGTTGATAGTAGTGTTGCAACATCGGTTCAAAATCATAATCGATTATTGGTTGGAATCGGTTGGTACATCCAATTCGATTTTCCGATTATATAATCGGTTCTAGTGTAGTAATGTAACATAAGTAGACCATTAGTGTTTGGTTCTATTTATGCACCCTTTGGTTCCTAGCCATCCTCTGCTGTATGCTAGTTGGCATTGTAACATATAAGCATGGTGAATGGAGTATGTTGTCCATATAAATCCTTAACCGGGCTCTATTAACATCAAATAACCGGAGGGATGATCAAATATTTGTTTTTTTTCGTCTTGATCGATGATCCGCCATCTTTTTTTAAAAAACGCGACTGATTTCCCTTGAATGTGTGTTTAGTTTGCGGCGCCAGTAGTTAGTATACGGCGCCTAAATGGGATAGACAGATAATCGATTATGAAAAACTGCAATCGATTATCGGAATCGGCAGACATTTTCACGCCGCTAATCGATAGTATCCGATTATCATTTCATCACTAGTTTATAGTTTGACAGCTTATGAAAGATATGTATGTTATATTTATAGGCTGATTTGAAATGGAAGGGACCAGTAATCAAGGAAGATGGGAAGAAGAAATACTATCACTCAGTTCTACTCAGCGGTGAAGAGGTAAGGTTACTGATTTATAACTCTTATCACTCTGAATCTGATCTATGAATCTTTTTGTGTTGATTGTGAGAAACAAATTTTACTGTAGTAGTTAATTTTACTCTTGGAATATCAAATCCTTTATTCTATGATAAAAATATGTTTTAACTGAAAAAATCTTTTAATATAATTGAGTGGATTATAAATACAAAAAGAATATGTGAGCTTATAGGTAATGACAATTGGCTCTTATAGAACTGTGGGTAAATATATTGTGGAGACATTTCAGATCGGTGCAGTGTAAACCTACCTGTTCCTCAACACACAATATATTTTCATGTAAAAATCGCTGGGTTTTTATCTTCTTCAATAATTTAACAGCAGTAGTATTGTCTAGCTTGAATTATTGATTAATTGCAGGTGTCTGTAGGGGACTGTGTGTCTGTAAAACCAGATGATCCTACTGTACCTTTATATATTGCTCGTATAGCTTACATGTGGGAGGATGCTCGTGGAGAGAAGAAGTTCCATGCTCACTGGTTTTGGTATGTCTAGCTTGTTACATCAATTCCCCAGACATAGTTCTGTTATGTTTAACTTGTTACATTAATTTACCAGATATAGTACTAAATTGTATGGTTTGTCCATTAAAATATGTTCCTGCTGGTCATTAAAAGGACTCGACACTTTTTCAGGCTACTCGTCCTGCAGGACAACCATCCAAGAATTTTAACAAGTTTTTCATCAATTTCAATTCATCCTTAGTCAATTTCTACTACTCGTAATAACGAGCGGACAGGGGTGGATTTGTCGATCCCTGATTAACGTCTATATAGACATTTTATTCTGAGTATTATAATATTATTGTCTACAACTTTGAAATTTCTACTTTTTAAAATGAACTATGAAAACTAGCTAGCCTGTATAAACTATGACTCAGGACTTGAAATGAATATTTTCTGACAAAAAAATGAGTGAAGCAGAATGTAATTTGTGTATTTTAATTCACAGTCGTGGAAGTGATTCTGTTCTGGGAGAATGTTCAGATCCATTGGAATTATTTATGGCAGATGATTGTGAGGACTCAGACTTACAGTATACAGTATCTAAAGTAGAAGTAAGCAGTTGTTAATTGTTTCTATATTATGCTGTATTCAAATCTAGTTATATGCAATTTTTTAAAAAAAAGCTTATGCGCATTTTTATGTATTTGAAATGTTATTTTATTATTTGTATTTCATACATAGTATCACTTGTGTAATACCAGATGTACAATATGATTTTAACTGTTTTACATTTTGCCATTACTTTCTTTATTGTCACAAGTAAACTCACTAATTTGTTTTCACTAATACAATAAACCCTTAATTAATATTTGAAATTGTGTTGTTTCCCTTTGGAGAAAGTTCACTGAAAGTATTAAGACACTGCCAAAGCTTGTTCACTCAATGCTATGTAATAATACCTTGTGATAGGATGTATCACTCATGTTGATTTGACCAAGTGTTTTTGTTGTTTTATTCATTTGCTACATACGATAGAGTGTGGTATAAAAGGAGAAAAAGTGCAAAGTATGATATATTTTTTAGGTAATTCATCATAAGGCACCTGAAAATTGGGCAATGATGGGTGGTGAGGAAATAGAACATCCAATAAAAGTGGATGATGGAAAAACTTTCTTCTATCAAAAATGGTATAGTAACGTCCTTTTAGTAAACTTAATGGATGAAACCAATGTTTCTGATCTTACAGTCTCTTCATTTCATCTTAATAACGGTTTAACATCTGGCTGTATAGTGTATCTTAGAACAGGTTTAGTAAGAAACAAACTTCTTAAGTTCTAGACTTGAATTTAATTACATAAGAGTTGATAGGTTCAACTAGAAGAGAAGACATATTAGTAGTCTACCACTATGCATCTTCCTTGATGTCTTGGACAAGCAAGAATTACTTCAGACAAGCACACATACATATTTACCTGAAGTACATAGTTTAATTATCAAATATTACAAACTCAAAAACTTTATGCTGTACAATGCCAGTACCAATACGGGACATGATGAGTTTTGTTGCTTACTGTACATCAGATAATTGTTCAGTATTTTTATTTAGGGGATCAGTTGAAATAGGAATTGGTTTTGAGATTATTGTACCTGTTCAAGTTCATCCATTTTGAGTCTAAAACTGACATTTGACTTCCTCGTATATATTTAGTGTGATACAAGAATTATCTTCATTTATTATTTTTTATTTGGTTCACATAATGCCTTCTGTATCTCTAGGTATGATTCTGAGTTTGCTAGATTTGAAGATCCACCAGAAGTCCAAGAGGTTCCTGAAAATAATTCTTATAAATTCTGTCCTAGTTGTCAAAGACTTGGTGCACTGAGGAAGGTATATATTTATACTGTTGGAATAGTTTAGGCCTAAATTAAAGATATGTTTGTTTGCCCTTTACTGACCCTGAATATTAGAAGAGGGTTGGTAGGTAGGAGAATGCGATTGTGATTAGATATGTTGTCACGCTGTGAAGAATAATGACCAAAAGGAAGAAAAGAGCAGAAAGCAGCTCAAAAGCATGGAAAGAAAAAAAATTCTCACAGATTTTTCCAATAAAATTTTTTGAGTCTGTGGGATAAACAGCAAACAAACTTAATTTTGATTTACGCCTTATATGTACACTTTGATGTTTCTTATATGTGAAGAGAGGAACAAAATTAAATTACAAATTGCACTGCTCTGAATTTATGATCAATGAATTGGAGGTGCTAGTGTGATATGGGTTTGGAAGGCTACAGAGTATATGTATTAGTATACCAATAGATTGTTCACTGTCAGATTTAGTCTAGTATTAGCTGGATATGCAAGGATACTTTCGATGATGTGATTCTTAATCCTTGTCTTGAGTGTATTCATAACATACCTTAGGAATTCTGAAAAAAATGGCCTCGACCCCGTACTACCTATGATGAAGGTAATAAATGGGGTTTACCCAAAAAAAGAAAGGAATTTTGAAAAAAAGCAGGCCTAAACAGTGCATGGAAAAGTGAAAATACTTTAAGAGAGGCACTTAAATGTCTTAGTGTACATTACCGCATAAAGATAACCTGCATTGACACGTTAAGGAAGTATGGCTAAATTTTCAGTTACACACGGATATCAGTATTATTTTGTCAAAATGTCTCCAAACACGATTATTTGTACATTTTTTCAGAAAGAGACACCAGCCCTTGGTGAAGAGATCGATGTTAAAGAAGGTAACAAGAACAATGTATATTACAGTAGTGTCTCTAGAGATGGTTACACATATAATGTTGGTGATTGTTGTTATCTGATGCCGAGTGCTTTTGATTTTGATGTAAAACCACCAGCACCAAAGAAAGTAAAAAATGGCAAAAGTTCCGTAAGTGTTATACTCTGTATGTTAGAAGTTTTTGTTTGTTTGTTTTTATGTGACTTAGTCATTGGGTTTTAATGCCTTTTTTCAATAATTTTCAGTTATATACTGTGGATGTTTCACCTAACCAGTTTCCTTCTCTGTATACCAGCCAATACTAACTTACCCTTTCACAAGGAGCCAGCATCTTCTCCTCATATGGAGGAAAATCAACATTTTGTCTAATTTTCATAGAAGGGTATGACCTGCCACAAGCAGGATTTGAAACCGGATTGCCGGGTTAAAATAGAAATTTTTTATGTATGAATATAATGTGTAGTCTTCAAATTAAGTCATAATTCAAGAAGCTGTTTTCTGATTAAACCTGTTCCCTAAATCTTGGTAGAAGTTTTGGAATGGACTTTAACGAAGAGGCCTCCAGTTTGTCTTTGAGTTTATGTGGAAGGGAATTCTGAAATTCACTCAATTTTACATTTTTTCACTTTTTTACTGTGATATCTGTTCAAGTATCTTACCTTTTGTTCAATGAAATAGATAGATTTGACCAACCACTTTGAATATTTGCTCAAAACTTATATTTTGTTTGTAATCTGTTTAATTGATATTCATTGATTGACAGGTTGATGAGGAATTATACCCTGAAGCTTACAGGAAGTCAGACTACATTAAAGGATCTAACGATCTTGTACCTGAGACATTCAGGATTGGTAAAATTGAGCACATTTATGTGAAGGACAATGGTAGCTCTGTGCCTGCCCTGGATAAGATAAAACTTAAAGTGAAGAAATTTTACAGGTTATGATCTCTTAATTTTAGCCTTTAATTGACAAACTGTCACCTGAGTTTATTATTTGTGTTTGGCTTGCTGTTTTTTTTTACACATAGTTATTTTGCATTTGATGTTAAATTATTAATTTGATATTAAAATATAAAATTATACAATGTTAAGTGTGTCTGTTAAGGTAATGCTTGTCCAGACCATTATTCTTAAGAGAGGTGGAAAAACCATGATGGAATGGTGTGTAACACCTCAGATCCATGTATGTAGCTCAAAGGTCAGGGTCACACTTTAAGGTCAAATGTCAAAAAACTTGATCTCAAAAGAGCTTATCTGGACAATTATATAACAACCTCTTCATTTCTTTGAAAAAAGCAGGCCCAACATGAGGCTCTTGGCTTCTAATTGTATGAATTAGCTGGACTGTGAAGTGAAATATTGTTACAAAATATTGTTACAAAATAAATATGTCTTTCATTTTGATTTGTTAATGGTTTGTTTTCTTGTTTTTGTCTATAGACCCGAGAATACACATAAAGGACCAGCTGGGGCTCATCAGTCTGATTGTAATCAACTCTTCTACAGTGAGGAAGGTTTGTGTACATTTTGGTATTTAGTGCAGTATAGTAATTTATTTTTTTATATCGTATTTTCAACTTTTCATTTATATTTGACGTACAGTAAAACCTCACAACTTGATTATAAAACCATCTCATTATGACCACCAATTATTGAGGTTTTATTTTATAAAAGCAATGTAAGAATTAAAGTATCTGATGAATTTTTCACGTAAAGTTAATTTTTTATTTAAAATTGCTGTAACAGGCTTTATATCAAGACTTTTAATTCTTGAGGTTTTTGCCTGTTTTCAACAGCTTTTCATGAAAAGTTTCATGAAAAGTTTACACATAGTTATAAATTATTTGCTTCCAGCAAAAAGCTCTCTTTCCCTTTAAGGACTTAGTGCAGAAGTGTAATGCTATTTGATTTGTGTATTACAGACGTGACTGTTGACTTCAGTCTTGTTCGTGGTAAATGTACCGTTGTTTATACAGAGGAACTGGACCCTAAGAGAGATGAGTACTTCATACATGGTGATGACAGGTTCTACTTCACAGAGGTATATACTTAATTTACAGTAAAATGCCTTGAGCCACTAATAAGACCACCCCGCTATTAAGACCCCTAGTCAGTTTTATACTTTGATAACTTATTTACCTATGAGTCAAACCCCTATGGAGGGATTTACACTTATAAAGAAATAAATAACATAGAATAAAACTGATGAAACTGGTGTTATTTTACCACTATTTTAATGAAAATTAAACAAAAACATTTTTCATTGCAAGTTTCAGACTGATTAGTCAATTTATGGTGTTAGCATCGGTTCATTTGAAGCATCTAGCATTTAAAATAGTATTTTATGGGAATACAAGTGTCTATGTCTCAATTTATAACACAGCTGAATGAGATTACATCTTCCTTTTAGAGAAAAGTTGATTTAATGTATAATTAAACTCAACAGGTAAATGTGACTCTTAATGTAATTAAACTCAACAGGTAAATGTGACTTTTAATGTAATTAAACTCAACAGGTAAATGTGACTTTTAATGTAATTAAACTCAACAGGTAAATGTGACTCTTAATGTAATTAAACTCAACAGGTAAATGTGACTCTTAATGTAATATTGTATTAATTGATCTTGATCATTTGTAGTTTGCCATCTCTGTTTTCAGGCATATAACAGTAAAAATAAAACATTTGAGGAGCCGCCATCCTCTGCTAGATGTATGGGTTCTAAAGGCAAGGTATGTAGTTTTTTCTGTTGTCTTGACAAAATGTAGGATTTAAGTATAGATGCATTTTGTCATGAACGCAAAATATGTAAATTCGTAGTTCATACTGTATGTTTTCATTGCACACTCCAGTCTTTGGGCTAACCCACTAGTCCATGCCTTTGGCTAGTAAATTTCTATTCAGAGTTGGACACTTCCTCAAAATTGTGTATTCAGGCTAGTGGTATAATGTTTTTTTCAATGACTGACATATAGCCAGACTAGTATTTCATAACAATGAGTTTGAACACTGACTTACAGTTAGTAACATAATTTACGATAGGCTTTTGTTCATATGTTTGATTGTTTATTAGTGTTGTGAACATTTTTATCATGTAATTTTAGGGTAAAGGTAAGGGAAAAGGAAAAGGTAAAACTACTGTACAGTCTGAAGTTTCTCCTGAAGCCAAGGTTGAGATAAAACGATTGAGGACACTGGACGTGTTTGCTGGATGTGGTGGTATGTTGTACTATAAATTGTGTTTAGATCTTGATGTGTAGCTTGCTGTTAATGTTCATTTCTTATTGCTTGGCTTGTTGGTTAGCATTGATTACAATTACAAATTACATTACAGTTATGTTTAAATTTTATTTTTATTTTTTGTCTAAGAATTTCGTTTGATCTTAAGTGAGATATTCCATGCATGCGCTGATCAGTTCCATGTGGCATGGTTAGAGCTGATATAATGTGTATTGTTTCTTACATTGTTGTATTAATATGTTAGTAATATATTTGAAGCACAATTAGAAAAATTCATTTATATTGCTGAATATTTGTCAGTCTCACCAATCAAAACAGCAACAGTTGTGGCAGATGTTTCTCTAAGAAATCAAAATATTTCATTAACATAGATATTAATACTGATCATCTCATTTACATTACAGGTTTGTCTGAAGGATTTCACCAGGCAGGAGTGGCTGAATCTAGATGGGCAATAGAGAAAGAGGAACCAGCTGCCCAGGCTTACAGACTCAATAATCCTGGTAGTACAGTGTTCTCTGATGACTGTAATCTTCTACTGAGACTAGTTATGGATGTAAGTGGTCAATGTCTAGTATATTAGTTAACTTAAAACATCTCTTGCTTGAGTATATATGTCGTTTTTTTCACTGGGGTTTAATGTCACACCAACTGCTAGGATTATTATGCAAGTTCCAGTTTTAAATGTGGAGGAAAACCTCATGCATACACCTTGGTACAACCACTGACCTTCCATAAGCTCGCTGGACACCTTCCTCTCTTGTGAAATTTTTAAAGTCAGGTGGGGATTCAAACTCACAGTGAGGAGGATCTAGTGACTACTATTCAGACCATAAGGTTTTGACAGTGGAGCCCTTGGAGTATTTGTTCTTCAATCATGTTTCAACGTTCCTTGATCGTTTATGGTGTAAATTCTTGCTTAACATAGTATCCTGAATACAATCAAATTTTAATTTATCCCAATTAGTTTGTAATTATGACCAAATCTTGCCACTGAACACTAGTTGGTAATCATGACCAAATCTTGCCACTGAACACGCCCTTTAACAAAAGGGGTGAACCAAATTGTATGTTCTTTCATTTTAGGGAGAGAAAACTGACAATGTAGGGCAGAGATTACCTCAGAAAGGTGATGTAGAGTTACTGTGTGGTGGTCCACCATGTCAAGGGTTTAGTGGAATGAACAGATTTAACAGTAGAGAATATTCTAAGTTTAAGGTTTTTATACACACTTTGTTCTTAATTTGTTTGTTGGTTTTCAGTTTTTGGTTGTCCTTAAAAATATTGTTTGTTTGCGGTTACGTGACTGACTCATTAAAAAATCTCCAATCCAAATATAATTTTTGGCAACTTGCTGCTAATTGTTTTGTTCTTTATTCCAGCTGTTAGTTTTTAGTGCAGGTATAATAATACCAACCTACCTACAGGTAAAAGTTTAAGAAGTGTAACTGCAAACCAATGTTGTTTTTAAGAGTGGCCTCATTGGCATGTAACATACTAATAGTTGAGTGTTGCGATGGTTTTGCTCTCATTCATGTGAGAGTAGGTTTATTTAGCAGAAATCAATGCTTTATATATCTTGCTGTAATAATGTATGTTGACTTTATTTCTAAGAATTTATTGTATTCTCTTGTTGAAATAGAATTGTATTTAAAATTTGCATTCCTTTCTGTATAGATGTTTCAATAAGGTAATTATAACATAGCATTTACATTTTCTGTGTATATATACACCACGAACTCATGAGTACTGTAACTTTTTGTTACTTCTTACAAGCAAGATCATGGAAGAGAATTTATTTCTATTTTTATTACAGAATTCACTGATTTCTTCATACCTGAGTTACTGTGACTACTATCGTCCTCGTTTCTTCTTATTGGAGAATGTACGTAACTTTGTATCTTACAAGAGAAGTATGGTGTTGAAGCTAGCGCTACGCTGTCTCATACAAATGGGATACCAGTGTACATTTGGTGTACTGCAAGCAGGAAGCTACGGTGTTGCACAGACACGAAGAAGGTAAGTTTCTGAAATAAATGTAAAAAAAATTATGATGAATGTAAAGTACAGTAAAATCTTGAGTTGTGACTCAAAGAACATTGGTTGTGAACTCGTGTTGCATTTTTTTCAAAAACTTCATGATATTTTTTGGGCAATGAAGCAGAGTAATTGCGATAATTAAGTAATGTAAAACCTTTATACTAATTCTATTTTTACAACTCTTAAAAAATTTTCTTGATATTGAGATTAATTTATGATCAATTTGACTGGTCTCAATTTTATATGAAACAACATATTTTCAGATCTGTACAATTGTTTTTTTTCAAGAATTAAAATGAACGGATTTCCCTGATGGCTAAATATAAGGATCTACCATTATTGGCCATCTTCTTGCTTGCTTAATGACTATAATTTTCCCGCTATTGTTCTCATTTGGGTATTTTGAACTTATGTTTATTCCAGAGCAATTATATTAGCAGCAGCTCCTGGTGAAATTTTACCTTTGTACCCAGAGCCTAGACATGTTTTTGCACCTAGAGCTATGCAGTTATCTGTTGTGGTGGATGAAAAGAAAGTAAGTTCTGCTACAGTCTGTCATTTTCCATTTTGAACTAGCAGACATTGCTTAAAGAGCACTGTCAATGACAATATCGACTTGGCAGGTTTTTTTTTAATTCAAACAAGATTTATAAATCTGATGTGTTATTAGTTTAGCTTTGTTGGCAGCTAATTAATACTGAACTATGAATGTGAGCTACCACAGTAACTGGTACTCCTCTTGACAGGACCTAAAGTGATAACTAGCCTGTAATTTATTTGCTTTTATATTGGCAATATTTTTCTGACAAGGCACTTAACAAAAAATGACAGATATTTTCATTTACACCACAAACCATAAGTTATCATGAGTTCAGATATTGTGGAGAATTAGATTTAGTTAATTATGTACATGTATTTCTATACTCCAAATCCTTCTTAAAATCAGTGTAGTAAACACAGTGAACTTTGTATAGACTGAACTTATAATTCATATCTTTAGGAATTCACTGTAATTAAGATCTCACATTAAATATGCTAGTGTGAATTACATGTCACACATTCTTCACTTAAACTAATGATATTTATCTATTTAATACATGATGGAACAGAAATTATTCAATTCAAACTCTCTGATTATAGTTTGTATCAAATATAACACGCATGGACTCGGCTCCTTTCCGAACTATAACAGTACGTGATACAATGTCGGATCTGCCAGAGATCAAAAATGGTGCTAAAGCAGAGGAGATATCATATAACTGTGACACCATGTCACACTTCCAGAGAGTGGTATGTATATGTATATATATATGTATGGTCAATTTCCATGTCGTTTGATTGCTAATTTCTAATTTGACGAATAGGAAATTAAAAGTATATTAAGAGAACTAGCAGTAATTGAAAAACTGACTATTACATGTGTGTGGTTCTTTGAATGTCAATGCTGACTTATGACTTATGATTAACAAGTGATGCTGGTATTACTGCGATGCTTTGTAAAGTCATCCAGTTAATTGTAATACATGTACAGTGCTCCCTCCAAAGAGCAACACTTATCGGATTTGCATAAAAAGTGTTGTTCTTTGTGGGGGTTTATGTTCCGAGAGAATTGATACATTTACGACAGGTGTTTTTTATTATGTGTACCATTTACTGTCATCTCTTGGTGGGAATCAGTCTTTGGAGGTGATGTTACAGGAGGGAGCACTGTAGTTATATTTTTGTCATTTTTTTCTCAGATTCGGGGAAAACAACACCAGCCAGTATTGAGAGATCACATCTGTAAAGATATGAACCCGTTAGTTCATGCACGTATGCAGCACATTCCATTAGCTCCTGGTTCAGACTGGAGAGATCTACCTAACATAGAAGTGCGACTCTCGGACGGAAATAAATGCAAAAAATTGTGAGTTGATAAAAGATATTCAATGTCAGGAACGAATGTTTTCTTTCATCTATTCTTTTATTATTTTCCTCCTGAATGGTATTTATTTCAATACAGATCTAAGCTTCTTAATTGTAAGAATACATTTGAACATACAGACTTGGTTTCCTGCATTGGCAGAATACAACACTGTTGATTGAGAGAACCAGTGTTTAATAAGAGAAAGTGAATCTGTATAAGCGTCGGTTTTGAAAACAGCCTGCAGTATGTGTCTGAAATGCAATAATAAACTTTTATCTAAAACATTCAATGATATGTGCATGATAAAATTGTGTTTTATGCCTAATGAATTTTTATATCCATGATTTCACTGTTAAAATATTTCATCTGCCATCTTGATAATGTATGAGAAAATATATGTTACAACCACTATCCTTGTATTTCTTACTTTTGTTGGTGTTACTCTTATTTTCAAACCTTACTATATTTTTGTAGACGTTACACACATCATGACAAGAAGAATGGTAAAAGTGAGAACGGAAGTTTACGAGGAGTTTGTTCCTGTGCTGAGGGCACTGCATGTGATCCTATGGACCGTCAGTTCAACACACTGGTACCCTGGTGTCTACCACATACCGGGAACCGGCATAACAACTGGGCTGGTCTGTATGGTAGGCTGGAAATGGATGGATTCTTCAGTACAACTGTTACCAATCCTGAGCCTATGGGAAAGCAGGTGATTGATTTAATTCTGAAGAGCAGTCTTGTACTTGCTATCCTGTATATATTATAAGTATATATGCCACAATAAGAATTTAGTGAGGTTAGGTTAAAAATTAAAGCAAAAATTTTTATGCTTTCTATTATTTTATATGAGCTTTTTACTATAGGATTTAATCTTTAGGTTCTGTTGTATCGATCATTAAATTCATATATGCATTCAAATTTAAAATTTATTTAAGTGGTGAATAGGCACTTTGAGGAAATTATTTTACTGTGGGATCATGTTTTTACTGCATCTTTTTGTCCTTAGTATGTAACTAGTGTAATTTTATTCATTGTTGTACATTATTTATATATCAGGGTCGCGTGTTACATCCTGAACAGCATAGAGTTGTGAGTGTGAGAGAATGCGCTCGATCACAAGGTTTCCCTGATACATATAGGTTCTATGGTTCTGTTCTAGACAGACATAGGCAGGTGAGTTAAGAATTTGTATTGTCATGTTTGATGTTAATAAGGGATATGGACAAAATCCCCACTGGAAAAAATGTGCTTCAATCAAGTCAGTAAAAGCAGACAAAATCCCCATCTGTAAATTTTACAATTTTATCATTTTCAGTTATTTACCAAGCAGATTTTGTTCACCTTTTTAAAAAACATGGAGATTTTGTCTTACTTATAGAATTTACCGGAGGGAATTTTGTCCTGCACTCGTTGAATCATCATTGCCATAGCATTGTCTGATTTTGCAGACCCCAAAAAATTAAGAATTACTTTAACAGAAAGTTTCTGTGTACAAATTTTGTTGTGTTCTGGATTTTGTCCGTATTTTTCAGTCCTTTAAATATATTCTAAAGCCTTATCATGGCATACACTCATATAAATGCTTATAAACAATTATATTTGTGATACTTGTGAGCCAATTTTGTATTTTTGAAAGAGTATGAACTTTAAAGAAAAAAAGATGGACGAAATTCTTTTGTCGGTTCTTTTCGTCTTTCATTACATTGTTACTGATATTCTTGAAGCATGGAGGTGTCTTAGTGAAGTTAATTTACACTATGGTAGGGTCAATGCTTCTGTACAATAAAATAATAACTACAGTTCAACAAATGCTGCAACTTTCTATAACTAAATATTTGTTATTTATTTTCAGATAATGCCTTAATATTGAATTAATTTTTGTTACAACAGTTCTGGTTAATATGTATTAGTTGATAGTAATCTGTGTGATAGATTTTCTTCGTCATAGTATGTTATATAATAATTAGTGATAAAAGTTCAGCCGGTGCAATTGTTACTGATATCTATTTTTTAGGTCGGAAATGCTGTTCCTCCGCCTATGGCTCGAGCGATCGGTCTTGAAATCAAGAAGTGCCTCGTTGAAGGTACAAAGAATCAAGAAACAAAGGTTGATGCTGTAAAAAATGAACCGTCAGAAGTTAAAACTGAATCAATGGAAATACAAGATGAAATCAAACCTGGTGGATCTCTGAGTTAGACTATGTGGAAATATGTGCGAATATGTTCTTACATCGATGTATAGATATTGTGACATCATGTGTTAAAAGGTTTCTGCAGTATGCCTGGAATACCATTGTGTTAATTGGTTCATGATTGTACTTACAGGTCTTTGATTATTTGATTGTTTGAACCTCTGAATGTTTGGAACTTATTCTTTTAAAGTGAAAAATTGTGTTATTTTACTATATACAGTAACTCCAGTATGCAAAATTATAGTTTTGTAGTTGACACAAGCACTACTTACTATTTGACCTCAGACTAGTGGCTGATATCACAGATGTACACTTGTTTAAAGACATGGTGATGATATGCTGAGTGACTTATTGTGTTCATTTTGTGAAGGATGTTTTGTTTTTATGAATTGATGTCTGATATTCAAGCACTGATTCTATCTTTAGTGATTTTTTTTTGAATTTTTGAAACTACCTTGGCTTTCTGAGGGGGAAAATATGGAACGATAAATCTGAAATGAATGGAAAATTTGAAAAACTATCACTTTATAAGCATTTTTAGGGGAAAATATAAATTTTGGTCTCGGGGAAACGGCTGATATTCGGCTGTAAAATATATGAAAAAAATCACTGATCTTACAAAGATTTGTTTTTGTTATGAAAACATTAGCGGCCAGTAATGATGATATCCATCTAATATTGAACAACCAGGGCATTATTCTCATGGTATCCTGTATCCTGACTCATGATTACGGATAATCTTTTTAATTATTTGTCCATAATCATGATAAAAATACAAACTGAAATGTTCAAGATTTCTATTTTGCTAGTGGTTGTTTACATATTTTAAACTATACCTAAATGCTGTTAATTTACAACTATTTATCTACCAGTTTGTGTTCGTGTTTACATTTATACATTAAATTATTTGTCTTACATGCATGATCTGACAAATATCTATGAATATGTATTATTATTGAAATAGGCCTTAGATTAAAATTATGTTTCTTTGCCCTTTACTGACTGATGCAAAAAATCCCACTCAAAAGTTTATTGCTAACTCGGAGAATTTTTTTCTATCCATGCTTTGGAGCTGCTTTCCACTCTTCTTCATACTGGTCAAAACATGTATGATCACAATAGTGTGGATGCTTGAATAAAAATCTTTTTCCTACCTATCGACCCTCTTCAGGGTCAGTAAAGGGCAAACAGACATATTTATAATTTAGGCTTAATTATTGTTTGTATCCAGTATGTATGATCAAATGCTGTTCTGTCATTCACACTGGTAACATAGGCTGTCAGTGTTGTCTAGACTATGATGTATTCATTATATTCAATTTTTATTAATCATATTTCTACCAAAAGTGCTTTATTAATTTTTTTTATAGGAAGCATCAAGGTCTAGAGGTAGAGTGTCAGACTTCTGATCCGAAGGTCCTGAGTTAGAATCCTGGCTTTGATGGGGTTCGTTCATGAACTTCACAATCCCATTTTTCGGACGCTGTACTGGAAGCGGGCTCAAGCGTGCTTAATATAAGCAAAGTAGCTTGATTTACAATCGAGCTAAAATGAATTAGTAAATTAGTATAAAATAATTGTTTTTTTTATGTTTTTTCAGTACATATGTTATGAGTGAAGCATATCTGAATGAGATTTTCTATAGCTACTTAATATCAAAACCTTAGCAGGTGTTCAGATATGACTTGAGAACAACTTTATTTATGAATGTTTGGGAATAATTGTTTAGATGTTATTATAAAAGTATAAATTAAAGTGTAGTATTTTTACAGGTGCTAGCTTTGTATTTATTCAGCTGTTTCTGTGATGGAACAGTTGAGTTCTAAATGTGGTCTATGCTTGCATGATATTGAATATACCTACTATTAAATTTGAATCGGCTGAAGAATCTTTCTTTTTGTTTTGTTCATATGCAAGGTTGAGTAAAAAAATACCTGGGTATGAGGTTATAAAACTTGAGATTGGTTTCAGGCTCAGATCTCATATTTTGTTTTTTAATGTTTCTTTGTTAATTATGATCAGACAATAATTATATTATTAATACATTATTCCATCAGCCTAATTGACCTGAATATAAATGGACTCTATCTTTTTATCCATAATACTTTGAGACTGGAATTGAGATTTTAGCTTGGAGACTTTTCTCAAGTTTATAACCACAGAGTCTTTTAATGGAACAATTTCAAGGCATTTCTGTTAATATTAAACGCCATTGAAACTGGAGAGATATAAAGGTAGCAGCCCATTTTGAAGATTAGGATATGATGGCATTGGTGTAGAACTTAACAGAGAATGTGTGACACTCCAGGGTTTATTTTGGGTTGTTTTGACAACCGATATCAGGGATACAGACTAGCGCCTTTTTCTTGATAGCCACCTGGGCCTTTTACTTTTAGAAATTAGGAGCCCACCTGAAAATTTGGGGACCCAACTTCAAAACTGCATGTTTTAATATAACAACAGAATTTTATCATACTTTCACATTTTATTTAATAACAAAATATTTCACACTGGACAACAAATAGACTTAACTGGAACTATCACTGATAAGGGATTAAATATCCCCCGCAGAGCCCTATTTTTTAAAAGCATAATGTACAGGTGAAGTTTTATAAACATCAAACAAGGCATTTAGGAGAAAAAGCGCACACAAGATTTTGTCTATAGAAGCAGTACAAATATAAACACATATATACAGCCCTGTTACACAGGAGGGAGGGGACTTTTTCTTAATTTTAGGTGAAAACGAGAATTTGAACGTACCATTGCATTGTCATGACTTGTTATGAAATGTATCTCATTCAATAATCTTCTAGAAGTTTCGAGCCATTGCCTAATATCTACTTTCTTTGATAATATCATCAGTAAAGGCTAGTTTGTTGGTCGATGAAATTGTTTTAAATTACACGGAGTATTTCTACATCAACACCGCCTACCTCCTAGTTAAAGAGCTTTCGTCTGCTCATTTTAGGCTAAGGGAGAAAACTCGTACAACGCTTTGTGTAACCTTGTCATACGAGTCACTTCCCTTATACAAAAGTACGTAAGTTGTAGCGTACGTATTTTTTTGTATCTACAGGTGATACTATTCTATGTTTTTGGTAAATCAAGCATCTAAAAGTTAAATAACATTGAACTTTTTGAGCAATCATTTGTTAAGTAGGATCTTCGTACGTTCACATGATCACGTGATGACTTTTGTTCTAGAAAAATGCTATTGGTAAACATAAAAATGTCACTATTCGTTCTTTAAAACATTACAACAGAGAATATTTCCAACAGTCTCTTCTGGGTCAAGATTGGTCGTCAGTGTTACTTTGTGATGATGTAATCCAAACATTGAACAGCTTTAAATCTCTATTTTCATCAGTTTTAGATAAAGTTGTTCCAGTTAAGTCTATTCGCATCAAACAAAGAACTGAAGACTGTGTTGACTCTGAAGTTTTAGAATGTATAAAAGCGAGAGATAAAGCTTTTCATGTTTTTAAGAATAAACTTACTGAAGTGAATTTCAATAGTTTTAACACTTTAAGAAAAAGAGCAAATTCTGTATTTTGTGCAGCTGAAAAGAATCATTTTAAGTCCTCCCTAGAAAATAAATAAGCGTAATTCTAAATATCTATGGAAGAGTCTTAAAAACTTAGGTCTACCAACTAAAAATAGTCAGTCATGCACCAATATTGGTTTGAAAATTGATGGTAAAATCTGTTTTGATAAAGGCTTGGTTGCAGAAAAATTTAACTTATTTTATACTTCTGTTGCAGAAACTTTCGTCAGTAAACTACCATATTTTTAATTCTTTCGGTTAAAATTTTGCTTTTAACTTTTATAGCTCAAAAGGTGTAAAACATAATAGTTTCAACCTTTCAATAGTAAATAAATTCAATATTGTTAGATATTTGAGCAAAATCTCACCAAACAAAGCAACATGGTTGGATGTTATCTATCTATCTATCTATCTATCTATCTATCTATCTATCTATCTATCTATCTATCTATCTGTCTATCTATCTATCTATCTATCTATCTATCTATCTATCTATCTATCTATCTATCTATCTATCTATCTATCAATAGATTTTTTCATCCAAAAGCATGACTGCCTATTTTATTTTTAAACTGTTATCATGGCTGTATTTTGGAGACCATACATTGTGTCACAATGATTGCAGAGTAAAGTTGCGAAGTTATTTATTGGGGTCAGGAATTTACAAATTGCTGTCCCCACTTCACTATACTGCATTAATTATGATAGATAAATATAAATTAACACACAAATAACCATTTAACTAGCAGTTTTTACAATGGTGCAAAGTAGACGACGACATTTAACTGACAATGTATCTCTTATAGATACGAATAAACACGCAAGTAATTACCTACTTACTTTTATATAAGGGAAGTAACTCGTATGGCCATGTTGCACATAGTGTTGTACGAGTTTTCTCCCTTAGCCCAAAATGAGCAGACGACAGCTCTTCAATTAAGAGGTAACGGTGTCTATAGAGAAATATGCTGTATAATATAAAATAATGATATTGGCCGAAAAATAACCTTTACTGAAATTATTCTTCAAGCAAATAGATTGTATACAGTGTTTGAAAACTTCCAGAAGACCATTTTACCTGATACACTGGATATCAAGTCAAGACAACACCATGGTATGTTTCAGTTCACGTTTTCCTTTCAAGATGTTTTTTTTTAGTTTTCGGAGCTTGCTTATTCCGAATGTTAGGATGCTTTCGGCAAATGCACTTTTTATTCTCTCAAAAGATAAACCACAACTGTCTGGGTTTTCTCTCTTCAACAGATGGATGCAACAGTGAAGTATTTTTGTTGTAGATGATTGCACATTTACCCCGTCAAATACAAAAACCACCTCATCTTGTAGAAGTTGTTATACATTATTTATTATTTTAACCTTTTATATAATATTCTTCACAATTATCAGAGTTGTCTTTCCTTAAAAGAATAACAAAACAGGATGTGTCTTATTGTGATTGTTAAAGGAAAGCTTAACCCACCACAACTTGCAAAAGTTCAACAGTCACACACAGAAAAAATTGCATCACTTCAGGCCTTTTAATGGCATTTTTGGGTTCGGTTTTCCGCCCCATTCCCAAATAAAAGGTATATATTTTTCTCAACTGAAAGAGAAAAATTCCCCCCCCCCCAATTAAAAAAAATGAAAATGTTCTGTCATCATATACTGAAAACTATTTTTTCCATGGAATTAATCATGTAAAATATTACATTAAGTGCTCTGGTAAATATAGAACGATTTAGATATAACTTAGTGTGTTGTTCTTTTATGATTATAAGCCTTTGATAATTCCCCAGTTTGGCGCTTCATGGTGCAAATTTCCCCTATCAAGAGACCTGATACCTGTTCCATAAAACCATCAAAAAGGGCTGCACTTTCTCTTGACAGGAATGAAAAATAAAACATTTAGATTCAAAATTTGTTGCAGTTTATGTAAGTAGCCTACAATAATGTTTTAGTTCATTTAATAGATAAATAAAGGTTTTATGTTGTACTGTAATGTGCTCCATCAGCATTCTTATCTAAGAGTTAAGATAGCTTATGGGCTTCAATGCTTTAAAAAATATTTTAATTTATTTTCAAAGATTAAATATCATTCTTTCATATATAAAATAGTGTTCTAATGTGATAAACACTGTACTTCTTTATTGACTTCACTTTATCAGTGAGACTTCATCTACAGGATAGTGCGGTGGGGGGGCTCTGTAACATACAAATTAGTATCAATTGATACATAATTTAGTATCGCTTGCCCCCACATATAATATTGTCATTCAAAATATCTTGTGTAACATATCACAGCTCAAACGGTGCACTTCGAATTTTTACCTTTTAACTGCTAGACAAAAGACAATACGTAGCGATATCTCTTCGCATTGTTGAGCATCGTGGTGTATGAAGAACAAAAAGAAGAAAGAAAAAAATGAGTGACATTTTGCAAAATGTCGCTTTGCTCTGTCGAGTATCGTTTCTTATTGTTGAGCATCGTTTGGCATTGATGAGTGTCGCACTTTGCGGAAATAGTCAACAATGCAAAGCAACAGAGCTACAATGCCAAACGACAGCACAACAATGTCATACGATGCTTGACAATGCATAACAACATTTGAATAATGTCACGCTTTTTTAGTCATAAGAAAATGCAGTATTTCATGTGGCATTGTCTGGCATTACGTTGCATTGTTGAGCATCGTATTGCATTGTCAAGATGTCAGTTCGCATTGTTGTGAGTCAAGTTGACACTGTCAACCCTAAAACATGATAGCGACATTATAAATGGTAAAATAAGGATTCTGTACCTGCATAATATTGACCTAAGTGGTTAAATTGGTATATGTTCAATGAAATTTATCTATTCCAGTACTGCTCCCTCCAAAGAGCAACACTTGTTGGAGTCACAAAAGAGTGTTGTTCTTTGGAGGGAGTTGTTGTTTGGAGAGAATTGATACATTCGCGACAGGTGTTTTTATTATATGTATACATGTGTACCTTTTACTCTCGTTTATTTGGAGGGAATTGGTATTTGGAGGTGACATTACAGGAGGGAGCACTGTACAATTTAATGAAATTTATCGAACAGTGTACATAAACTTGAATTTAAACAAATCTGTACATCTTTGGTAATACAGTAAAAACCACACCAAACAAACAATAGTGTAGAAAATTCAGCAACTCCTTATGGACATCGGACAATCAATTGATTTTGACTGGCTATCAAAGTTGAATGGGTTGCCTGAATTAATCAGATAATTGTTGATAATTTGAGAAGTAATGATTTGACAGTTTTATTGTTAATTGCTTGCTTAGAAAAAAAAATTTAGATAAAGATTGCCCTAATATTGGAAAAACATCCTGTTATGTCCACATGTTTTTGCTGTTCCCTAAAATGCTGAGGTAACGAGTGCCAACTGAACAATGATTGTTATTTTAAGGGTAAATGTTGTAGTAAGTATTCTTATATACAGAGTAGTGATCATTATTAAAAAATATGTAAATTGCGTGTGCTATTGGTTTATAGATGACCAACCAGTGTAATGTTTGTTTCAAATCACTTGCAAAAGACACTGTATTGTGGGTTCATTTATGTATACAATAATGGTTTACTTTTTAAAACTATAAAGTGGTGAAACTTGATATCACTAATTAGCCAACTATGTTACCTTAAGCGGTCTTTGCAGAAATTTGTGTATCACTCTGACAAAATGGTTGTTTTATCAGCAAACTAACTTGCTTTCAGTACACCCCTTTCAATTGTCTTAAAGAAAAAAGATTTTGTAAATTATATTTATCCCTTGAAATTTTAGGAAATATCTTGGAACAAGGTTAAGCATTACCTATTAAATTTCCAACTGTTGGAGTTGTTGTTGCAGCATTTTTTTTTTGATTTTGGACAAGGGTCCATGTCCAGTTCAATGCACTGTATGGTGTCAAAATTGTGAATTTTTAGGTTAGGAATAGGGAAAAATGTCTTTATTTTGATTTGGAAATGTTCTGTATACCAGACCCAACAAAGAAAAAAAATGCAGCAGATTCTTATGAAGGTTGCGTGAAACTGAAAATATGAGTATGAGGAGAGATAGATCCGTATTATTTTTCAAAAACAACTAATAACTTCAGACCGTAAATTTGCATGTAATATTCTTTTACTGAAGTTTAGCCTATATCTTAGTTTGGATATTTCACTCTTTATTTGTTTGTATTCTTACTAATGCTTGGTCGTGTCAGTTGATGTACATCATTATGTAACAGCTGGATTTTATTCAGAAGGTAGAATTATTTTGGTTGTGCTTCAAAATATTATGTGCGTTATTATATGGTATAGACCATACGAACAACGATATTATTTAGCGGTGTTTAACCTTCGTCAATGGCTTGTCGTCTATGGAAAAAAGGAACGCCTGAAAAACACGTTTATTTACTTAATTTTGATAAACATGGAATCGTCATCAAAACAAAAGGTAAGTATGTCGATTTAATCATTTATGATTCAACTTATATGATTGTTTCAACACGTGTTTCATTATTCTTCTCGTTAGATTTATGAAAATAGTCCCAGTCTCAGATAGTCATATGATTTCGCGACCATAATTTGTTGATAAATACAGATTGAGTTTATAGATCAGTATGTTATGTCGACACTGTTAGCTTGATGATATCAGTTTAAAACCTTTTCTTTAATTTCATTATAGTTCTTCGCCAGTTCAGATCCCTTTATTTCAATACACACTGATTTTATGTTGGTAGTGATTGTAGGAACATCATTCAACATGGGCCGCATTCAACAGCTTTGCTGTTAACTCTTTAGCAACGTGATTGAGTGTCTTCCTACAGTGCTAGGGGTCCTGAGTTTAGCCCTCGGTTTTTCTTGTGTTAGTGGCACTTGAAAAAAGTTGAATATTTGGTTATTGAATGTATTTATTATCCAATGGAAAGAACTGTATAGGTCAATTACTTCATATGAAGGAAAATTTATTGTTGCGCAAGAGCTCCAGGTTTGTAGATTAATGTGCATTCCTATCATCTAGTCCAAAACACTCAGCTAGTATTATAAACATCACTAAATAAGTACCTTTGTTTTTTATATTTTCTTTTGACTTACTGGTCATACTTTTAGATTATTTAAAGAGTTTGAGGACATTAATTAAAATTGCTATTAGTTGTTTTTAAATTGGTTTCTTTGGAAAAATTCTGTTACAGAAGGAAAGAGGCCACATGAATGTTAAACAGAAGAAGGCAACTCGTTATTTTACAAATGAAGCACAAGCTACTGGCAAACCAAAACACAGGAAGCACAAAAGTGGTTCATCCAAAAATTCAGCACAACAAGTAATTGCTGGTTTGTTTTTATGTGACTTAATGTCACTGGGATTTAATGTTGTTTTTCAACAATTTTTCAGTTACATACAGTGACCGGTTCACCTAACCAGTTTTCCTGGTCTATATACTTACCAGTACTGACTTACCCTTCCACAAGGAGCTGGCAACCTCTCCACATATGGAGGAAAATTGACATTTTTGTCAAATTTTCATGGAAGGGTATGACCTGCTGCAATAGGGATTCGAACCTTGATCTCCTAGTTAATTCTAACTTTATGTCTAAAATGCAGCATTAGTTATATAAAAAAAACACGAGAAAACATTGATTGTGATGGCATACCAAAATGAACTAAAAATTAATTATTCTTGGTTGCCATTAACATGTGTAAATATATTTAAGTAGATCATTTAAGGTCTGTATCTTAATAATTTGTATCTTTTGAAGCTGTTTTAACAGCTTTGAGTTGTTTAATTACTTACCATCTTACAAATTACTGGTAAGTTTTTAAAAGATGTCTGTTATGGTGAATTTATTATTTGATAAGTGAAACTTAGATATATTGGGTGACCTCATGGTTAAAATTTTTCCAGAACCTCCGGTTTTTCCTTGGTCCAAACCCTACTGGTTCTTATTATTTCTGTGGCACCAAGGTTAAGATATCCATTTTTTTTTAATTTTCAACTTTCATCCATATGACCTCCCATTATTATGGATATCGATGGATATTCTCATATTTGGGATGTGTAATATAGTTTGTTGTTTTATATTTTCTGTTTAAATATTTTATGACAGGTCAGTACGAAACCAACTAAGACAGAAACATATCAGGATATAAACAGTGGGAACTCGAAAATGGAAGTGTTTGAAGTTAACTTTGCCAAGGTTGAGCGGATTGAGAAAAAAAGAAAATACAAGGAGAAATCTTGTACAAAATTGAGACACAGACATTTAAGAAAGGTATATAATTAAGCTCTTTTACATGAATAATAAATTTATTGTACGATTTTAATTTCCGCAAACTTCTAATAGACTTCCCAAAAGTTGGAGGACGGTTGGAGCAGGTCCAATAACTTTTTGGCGTGTACCAGATCAGATGTCCAGCTGTCGGGCACAATTTACAGCATTTATCACTTGTTTATAATATATTCGGTCAGCCAAATTTTCGTTTGGTCTTACAGAAATTCTAACTTTGCCAGATCAAATTTCAGACATGTATTCCAGCAATTTTGAAAAGCCTGTTTTAATTTAATCTCTATGATATGCTTTTATAGAGATATCTTAACTGAGATAGCTTAAAAAAGTCATGCCAACTGCAGAGCCAGTTGATACTTGATTTTGTTTAAGAATATGTCAGCATTAAGTGTCAAATGTTTTTCTATTTGTTCTTTCAGATAGAAACCTTGTTCTTTTTCAAAATAAATTGACATCCATTGCCTGTGAAATTGAGTGCATATTGTATTGTACTCTATCTATGTATGGTGCGTGAATGTCATTTTATTTGAATTGTATCATTACAGAATGCTGATCCATTTCCGGGTAGCAAACCAATACCTATGTCGAAAATAAAGAAATATCAACGAGGACCCAGTCATGTTGATGTAGGTGTTAATATCCTCATATTGAAAGTTACACTCACAAGCATACATTGATGATTTGATCTTAAGGCCTAGGATTGTATTTAAAAGTACTTGAGAATAATATTATGATGATACTGAAAGTTTTCTCTTGTAAACAATTCAAAATCATGTACTTAACACAATTGCTCGTAGATTAAATTGATAGTTCAGAGTAATTTTTGCTGTAGAAAATCAAGTTTCTATTTTCTATGCAGAATGTATTCTAGTAAATCAACTGAAGTCAGCCATTGTCGGACAGAATGGCCATTAGATTTGATTATAACAAAGTCATTGAGTTCCTATTAAACTGATTTTGTTTACTTTATGACAAAATCAAAATTTTGTTGTGAACATAGTGTCATAGTTGTTGGACATGTGACTTAATTAACCCTTTGCCTCATAATACAGCATTTCCCGGCATATGAAGTAGATGACTTTTGAAAACATTGTGGCAAAAGAAGCCATTGCTTGTAATGAGTCATGACTTCTTTTGCCGCAATGTTTTCCACTCTGTTAGAGAGAAATAACCCAATTTTATTGAATAAATTGATATTTTTTGTGTATTTGCTTTGAATTTGAAAGTGTCCAAAATATGCTTAGGCCAGAGTTTTTAATAAACTGGTTTACGGGAACGCCATATCTAAATTTTGCGAAACCCAAATAAAAATAGATTTCAGAATCTCAATTTTATTTTTATTTATTTTTCCGATGCTTACTTTTTTCAACTCCTCCTTATGCTCCTGTGACAAAAATCTCCTGTAAACCAGATTATTAAAAAACCTCAATTCCCATTTTAACAATTTCATTTTAGACAAATACACGAACAGCTAAAGGTAATGCAATATTACGTAGATCTGAGAAGAAAGTGAAGTCTGCAGCTAAACAGTCAGCAAGAACAGAATTATTGATGCAGGATGATGAAGGGTTAGTATAGATGTTCGGTTGTTAGGAGAGTGAAGTATCGGAAATTATGATAATGTAGTTTTTAATGGACAGATTATGATTTCACATTACTGGTTTCATTTATTGACAACTGTACAGCTACTAAATGAACTACAGGCTGTTTTTTTTTTCCGGCTGAGATTTACATGTAATTGATGTTGTAATTCCTGTAACATTCAGCATAGCACTGAAATTTTGTTTATGAATATATGATTTGTTCATTCTCCATTTTAATGAACTTAAAAGTAACTGATGATATCTGATTCCCATTGTTCATTTGTGTGTCTTTGATTGTTTAGACACACTATTGGATACTTACATTTTTGATTCTTGAAAACATTCGCTGTGAATGATAAATGGATGAAATAAAACTATTCATATATTTCTTATTACATGCATGCTGTTTTAATCAGTGTTATGTTTCAGTGTAAAACATCTGTTTGTGTATCTGTTAGTATTACAGTCAAACGTCACATATCAACCACCTCAATCACCATCTTGTTATTATGAACACTTATTTTCGGACTGGCTTTCAATAACTCCCCTATAATTCAAGTTGATAATGAGACCACCTCATTATTACAACTAATTTTTCAAGTCCCGAAGGGGTTTTACTGTAATTTAATAACAAAGAATTGGCGGCCGTGGTCCAGTGGTTAGTGCACTTGACTTGCAACCCAGAGATCCGGGCTCGAATTCTGGTTGCAGCAGGTCATACCCTTCCATGAAAATTTGACGAAAATGTCAATTTTCCTCCATATGTGGAGAAGTCACATACAAACAAACAAAGAATTGTTGCGATATTGTACTGAAATGAAGACTTGCAAAAAATGTAATGAGATTTTGAAGGCAACAATTTTCATTGATTTTTTCAGATTTTTGCAAACTGAAGGAAATGAAAAAACGACAAGTATAACACAACATGATCTAGCAGATGCGGTAGATATTACTAGTGCTCGTAAAGTAAGTTACCTCTGTGTTGATAGCTGTCACAGTCATTGAGTTTTAGGATTTTATGTTTATACGTAGTTAAGTTTCCCAGAATTTTCCGGGACCTCAAGTTTTTCCCAGGTACGGACCCTACTGGTTTTTATTGTTTCCATGGCATTGAGGTTAAGATTTCCGTTTATTTTTAAATTTTCAACTTTCACCCATGCTTATGTGGAATACACTTGTGAATAACTGAGCTCTCTGTGGTTTGTGTGGTTGTTTTGTGTGGTTTTGATATACATTGAATGGATTTTTTTTGTATCCAGATTCCAATTAGGTGTACAAGCTGTTAATAGTACTGACTGCCATGTAAATTAATTGTATACGGTATCTTTTACTTGAATAATTTGTTTAGATGGTCCTCACTCTGTGCATGGTAAGATTATACATTAGTGGGATTAATTTTTCATTGAAAAAAAGTTACCTTGATGTAAAAGAGAATGATATTAAATTTGTAGCCATATATTGTATTTTGCCTCAAATTAACTTGCCAGTCTCACATATTGCGGTCTAGTGTTTCCTATAACATATGGAGAAGGTTGTCAAGCACACATGGTTGACAAGGCTTGGCATTTTTTTCAGTCTACTCAGAAAGCAGGACGATCAGCATAGAATGTTAAGTGGTTGAAACTGCAATTTCGTCTTGTCCTGAGTCAATTTCTTCTTATAATAATGTGCATACAAGTGGATTTGTTATGCTCTATTGAAACTTAAATTTTATGTTTAATTTCAGTTCTTTGAGTTAAAATTAAATGACTTTGGTCCTTACAAAATTAATTATACGCGCAATGGAAGATTCCTCTTACTTGGAGGAGCAAAAGGTCACGTTGCAGCGATTGATTGGATGACAAAAAAATTACTTTGTGAAATAAATGTGATGGAATCTATTCATGATGTCAGGTGAGTGTCTCATGAGAGTGTGTAATGCTATTTAAATATACATTTAACATTAAAAAGCAGTCATTTGTAAAAACACTGGCATTTTTTTCAGTGCTGGTACATACTGATGTAATTTAAGCACAAACAATATTAGCCTTTTTAACATAAAGTCTAACCAATTATACTTCAAAACATAATATGTTATTTGTATTGTGTCAACCTAGAATCTGTTTTGTATTAATTCATTTATTTTGAGATTGAACTTTACCATAAAATGTAATATATAAGTTGTAGCAAAATATATGGTATGAATGCTGGTACCATTAAATGTTCATAATCATATGTCTGTTTTTACAGATGGTTACATCAAGAGACGATGTACGCTGTAGCACAGAAACAGTGGACGTATATTTATGATAATCAGGGTATAGAATTACATTGTCTTAAAGTACTGGACAGCGTTCTCAGAATGGAATTCTTACCTTATCACTTCCTCTTAGCCACTGCAGTATGTGTTTTAGATTCTTTTTAGACATCTTATAAGTACCATTAGATCAACGACAGTGATTTTTTTTTTCATAATTTTGAGAAAGGGTCTGGGCCAGGTCCAATTGGGAAAAAATGCATGGTGTGATGCCAAAATTGGAAATATTTAGGTCGGAAATTGGGAAAAAATGTCTTTATTTTCAAATGGGAAGGGTCTGTTTACAAAGAAGTAAAAAAAAATTGCTGATCGATATGTTCTTAGTTATTGTCATAATAGTCTGTGTACTAAAAACTATTATTCTATAATTTTCCGAACAACCTTGCAAAAGGTGCAGAACATCTTGAAGGACACTTAGGTTAGAAAATTTGAGCTGAATCTTGGGTGTTGTTCAAGTGATCTACTGACTTTGTTTACTTCTTGAACATAAATGCATACAAGTTACACAAACATTGTATAAACAACATGGCTACGCAGATCAATAAAGTAAACATCACTATGTTTCATTTCATGTTCCCACTACAATGGATTTCTTAAGCTCATTCAAAGAGATGAGATCCCTTGCCATTTCAAATGAACGCAATTGAACTGTTCGTTGTTATGAGCATGAGCGAGGTATTAAAAATCATTTATTGTTATATAATTTATCTGTGCTTTTCAACCTCAGACATATCACTGTTTTTGTGTGTTGGAAATGTGTATGATGAAGTGAAATAAGATTATGTATTTTGTAATCAATTTGCTGTATTTAAACTGCATTATATTTTGTGTATGACAGAATGCTAAGGGATATCTATCATATATTGATGTATCTATCGGAGAGAAGGTGGCAGGTTATGGTACAAGCATGGGTAGATTAGACGTCATGTGTCAGAATCCAGCTAATGCTATTGTTGCATTAGGACACTCTGGAGGTAAGATCAGCCATTATCTTTTTCTCTTCTCCCAAGTGATCTATGATTTTAGGTTTTGAATATGATCAGGTCTAGTTAGATCTGTCCAAAAGATATGATATGCTGGGTGAGCAAGGTATTTTCATCCATTCATGCATTTATTGTATGTTACTAGTATGTGGTCAAGTTTTCTAGAATTTTCCGGAACCTCCAGTTTTTGCCAGGTTGGATCCTTCTGGTTTTTATTGTTTCTGCGGCACCAAAGTTAAGATTTCCAATTTTTTAAAAAAATTTTAACTGTTACCCATGCTATGTTACAGTCAGTTTATGCTGACTAGTGTTAGT
This sequence comes from Lutraria rhynchaena, assembly GCA_008271625.1. NCBI lineage: Eukaryota > Metazoa > Mollusca > Bivalvia > Venerida > Mactridae > Lutraria > Lutraria rhynchaena. The sequence goes on along the minus strand of VIBL01000001.1, from coordinate 7,194,484 downwards.
ATACTTTTCTGCTGGACCTGAATTGCTTCATTCTGCACCAACTGCACTGAAAGTGCATGTTAGAATCAGTATTGGGATCTGTGCACATATACATTCTGTTTAAGGGACCACCATAGTCTGTGACTAGTATTCATGAGCCCCTCACTGCTGTGAGTTGAAATACCCAACAAAATGTGTGGCAGCTGTCCATCTAGATAATGGAAAGTTGATGGTTTTACCCAGGTGTAAGCCTGGGTTTGCCTGCATTGTTAAAGCCAAAATAGTCTCCAAATGACCTTGGCTGTTGGTGTGGTGTTAAGCCCCAGTAAAAACATTCTGCTTAATATTATCAACAAACAAAATATTAGTTCAAAATGATGAAGTGTTTGTTTGTTACAGGTACAGTAACACAATGGTGTCCAAAGATGAAAGAACCTGTGGTAAAAATGTTGTGTCATAATTCAGGTGTGAGATCTGTTGCCATAGAAAAATGTGGACAGTAAGTGTTTCAAACCTCAGTTAGCATGTATAGTCTTCCCTGTCATTTCTGATCTCTAGTCTGTTTAGGCGCATTTTATAGCAGACACTATTTTCCTTCAAGCCTGAAACATGTATAACTCTGGAATTATTTGATTGCAGGGCTTTTTTTCACAGGTAGGGGAAGTGGCCTTTTTCTTAAATTTTGGGAGAAATAGTGTGTTGTTTTTTTTTGAAAAAAAAGAGAAGAATAAACTTGATGTAAACTGAATTTTAGGGGAAAACTGCATGATTTTAAAGATTTTTCTTGAGGGGAAGATGCCTCTAAATGAAGGAAAAAACCCTGGATTTGTCACTCTGCTCTTGTGTAAAAGAATAAAATCAGTTTTCCAATAATATCTAAAAATATAGGCTTTGTAGGCTGGCAGAACTTTTTTCAAATATGTCAGTTAAAAGTTGGAGATAAACCTTACATGAAAGATGAAAAAAAATGGACTAAGACTAGAAAGATGTCCAGGGTCAACAGAAAAAATAGGGTCAATCCTGTTTATGGAAACCAGGAACCTTTTGTATAACTATTTTAAGGCATTGAATGTTTTTAGTTTGTCTGTTTCGAACAAAATGTTGAGCTATCATAATTGCTGGGATGTTGTCATCATTATTATCAAGAACTTTAAAGTAGCCCATTAATCAAACGCTTTTTAAGATATCAACACAACACTTGATACTTGATTATCATGACAAGGCACAGTTGCAAAACAAGGAGCATTATTCTCCATTTTTGGAGTTATTCTCTTCTTAATTAGAATTTTGGTCAAAATTATACATGTACCTTCAAAATCGGCCCCCCTTGCCGACATGTAAAACATATGAGTGTTGGTACCACTCTGCAGAGTTCTAGTTAAATTTAAAAGTAAAATTTGTTCAAGTATTCTAACAATGTAGTTAAGATGTTAATTACTGGGGTTCAAGTATTCAGGTTTGTACAGGATTTCCAGTTTTCGAAGGGCTTTTTTTCTAAAACAAGCATTCTCGTGTGAAGGCCCCAGCAATATTTTCTGGTTTTTAGAAATTTTCTACTTGAATCCCTGTTATTGAATATGTGTTGTATTATTTTTAAGGTATATGGCTACATCTGGTATAGATAGAACTTTAAAAATTTGGGATCTTAGAACATATAAGATGTTACAGTCGTATAAATTACCTTCTGGTGCTGGACAACTTGCATTTAGTCAACGAGGACTCTTAGCTTCATCTTTAGGCAATATTGTGCAGGTATGTGTATATTATCATACTAATTCTGTCGTTTGAACTGTTCTTCATTTTTTGATGTTCTATGATGCGACTGTTTCCTGAAGTTAATTCTAATCAGCATTTGCTTTTAAATATTTGTGCGAGATCATTAAATCATGGTATGGTAAATTTTATTCTTGTCAACATTTTTTTTTTCCTTTCTTTGAAAAATGGTAGAACAAACAAGAATAACAGTGGATGTAATATTTGCTTTCTGTTTTGTCTGTTCTATATGAACTTGTTCAGTTGCTTTCAAAAGCTGGTCTTAGTTTGCATGATTTTTTATAGCAATCTCCCTGATATCAACAATAGATAATAAAAAAGTGTCACATTTCCATTTTTGAAGTATTGAGTATCTAATTATTTTTGTATGGTCTGTTGAAGTATAGATCTATGATATGATACAAATCTCCATACTGTGTATCAGGTCTTGTTTTAAAATCTGTTGTCAAATTAGCTTGTGATATTTTGCAGGTATATGAAGATTGTTGCCGTACAACAGCCACAAGTCCATACTTAGTACATGATCTTCATGGTTCAGTGAACAGTCTTAATTTCTGTCCCTATGAAGATGTACTTGGTGTTGGCCATACGTCGGGATTTAGCAGTCTTTTAGTACCAGGTTAGTACAGTTAAACCTCATGTAGTGACCATCTTAATATTAAGACCACGTTGATATAATGACCCCTTATATTCGCACTTGCTTTCACTAGCTCACCTATAATTCAACTCGATTATGAAACCACCTCATTTTTGGCTGATTTTTTTTGGTCTGATGGTGGTATTCTTATTAAGATTTTACTGTAGTCCAACTAATATTGTTATTATACAGGTGCTGGAGAACCTAATTTTGATGCACTGGAGAGTAATCCTTACCAAACAAAGAAACAGAGACAGGAAACAGAAGTTAAAATGTTACTTGATAAGGTATGTATAATTATGTTGTAGATTGCATAATACCTGTAAATGTGAATGAGTGTATGAGTCTGGGTGAATGAATAAGTTGGTATACTTGTTAAAATATTATAGGTGTTTTTTCTTGCTTGTAAAAATATGATGGGGGTCTTTTGTCCTCCTTGAAAATATGTGGTGGTTTTGTTTACCTATACAAAAATGTGGAGGAAGTATTTCGTCTTTTGATCGTGTTTTTTTTCTTTTCCCTTTTGTTTTACAGGTTTATCTGTTTTGGATCAGACCTTGTGATGTGTTCATACACATCTTGTTGATAGTTTACTCTGTATGACTGTCTCTGTTTCAGATACCCGCTGAGATGATTCACCTGAAAGCCAGCATTGTATCTGAAGTTGACAGAAAAACGCTACAAGAGAAAATCGATGAACATAATGCAGTCAAGGTAAGCTGAGGGTTAACCGTACAATCATTTTCTTATGATTGTATTAACTACCTTTACTTCAGTATTTTACAAACTCACTGATACAATTAAGACTGTTGAATTAAAGTTATTTTACGACACAGTAATACCTGAAATAGCAACCACTTAATATTACAACCACCTCAATATTACAACCACCTTATAATGATGACCACTTATTTTCAGACTGGCTTCCAATGACTTCCCTATAAATCAACTTTATAATAAGACCACCTCATTATAATGACCAATTTTTCTGGTCATATAGGTGGTCTCATTATGAAGGTTTTACTGTAGTTGTAAAACTAAGATTTAATAAAAAATGTTTTTGTTTTATTGTAGTACCTTAAACCAATGAAATTAGAATATGAACCAAAATACAAGAAGAAAGGACGTTCTAAAACTGGCAGATTAATGCAGAGGAAAAAAGGTGTGATAGAAGCTCATAAAAGAGAACATATTAAACAAAACATAGCTAGGAAACAAGCTGAAGACAGAAATAGAACTGTAAATGAGAACAGGAATTTGAAACATAATGTACTTGATAGATTTAAGGGAAAGAATTAGAGAAGATAATACAGTTTATACTTGTAATGGACAGATTTGATTGGACAGATGGAACAATTTGATTGGACCAATGGTACGATTTTATTAGACTAATGATACGATTTGATTTAACCATTGGTACAATTTGATTGGACTAATATTTGATTGGACCGATGGTAAGATTTGATTGGACTAACGGTATGATTTGATTGGACAAATGCAATGGGAGAATTTGATTGGACTGTTATATAATTTTTATGATGTATTATTTGCATTATGTAATTATAAAAAGAACAAGATTGGAAAACCTTCAACCTGTGTTTTTTGTTTTCTTACATTTAATACCATATAGTCTTCAAACTGACACAATAAAGATGTCTGAGGTCTGTATATTATCTTTGAGATTCATTGTCCATTTTCAGCTTTTTCTTATCCACAATTTATATTTACCTGCATTCACCCTTCTTACCCTTAGTTTTTATTATTTTACCTCAGTTTTATTATTTATTTCCCCCTATATTAATTATTGATCATCCTTTTAATTTCTAACCCAAACCCCTTGTATAGGTATGGTCTTCATTATTTCAACACTTTCCTTGTTGGTTTTAACCAAGATGAAGAACACTACAAACAATCATAAAAATACAACAATTTACTGTTTCTAGAACATAACCATTGGTCAAAGGTCTTGGTTTATTTGTACAAAAGACCACCAGCCCAGTTCAAATACAGGTACAAGCAATGCAGCTGTTTTTATCCACATAAAAGCCAGAGAATCCATTTGGACATGAATGATTGCAGTCCACTGGTGGACATGATGTTTGGCTAAGCTTTACAGTTGTTGTTGTTGTTGTTGTTGTAGGAGTTGTTGTTGTTGTTGTTGTAGTAGTAGTTGTCGATGATTGATTAGTATGGACCGTCACATTGCCTGTTCATAAACAAACTATTCAGATGACAATGACATGAATTAGAAATGAAATAACTTTGTTCTAGTGGTTGTCATATCTGAACTGAAACATTTATTTAAAAAGTGTAAACATCTTCATTAAATTTTTTTTCTTTCTGCTTCATTTTTTGTATGCTTGACAGAGGGTTAATACTTGAAACATGTATTATAAAATGAACTCAGTGTGTAGTAATTATAGACTGGCTTCCACTTATGCTAAAATTTAGTTCTAGATGCGACTTATCAAATGCAGTTCACTGTCATATTCTGACCTTCAGTATAATGTGTGGAAAACTTGAAAGAAGTACTTTGGTTCTCAACTAAATCTGACAACATCATGAAACCATTAAGAATGGTTAAAAGGGTTAAAACATGCATACGAAACTTTCAAATTCACCTGTTTCCAGTCATTAAATGAATGGATATAAACATGGGATTTAATCATGTGACATAACTTTTTGATTGACACTTACCAAATTCACAGATGTAGTTATATGCAAAAAATATACTGCACGGCTTATCATGCCATTTTCCATTGTCTGCGATCTCTAAAGTCACACAGTCTTCGCCACTATGTTCGATAGAATGATCTGTTTCACCGGAAGCCCAATTAGTGTATCCCTGTAAAGGTTGCCCTGAATTAAATTGAAACACATTTTACGTCTACCGATTAATGACCACAAGTGTAATAAGACCAACTTAACTCAAATACTAATTATCATTTAGCATTGAGACACAAATACATGTGTATACATAAATATATGTAAGCATATGCAATGCATAAAATACAGTGAAATCTGAGTTATCAACAACTTGTACATACATTTTTTGTCACCATTCTGCTAAATTGTGGCAACACACTAACAGTTAATGGCCACTGGTGTGTAAAAGACTGACTGTGCTCAAATACCAATTATCATTTTAATGACTATTTTCTTGTTTATAATTGGACTGCAAGATGGAAACCCATGGAAGAGGCGTGGCTTTCCAAACAATTCATCTGGAGATACACTATCATTGGACTGCAGGGTGATAACCCACACAAGAGGCGTTGTTTTCTAGACAATCTGGCTGCAGACACAATATCATTGGGCCAATTGTACCCCAACCCCAATTTACTGATGATGAGAGAAAGATGACAGTTGATGACAGAAAGGGTTTAGTCTAGTACATGTGTATATGTCTTTGGTCTAGTCTTGTCTACAATATAGTATGAAGACATTACCATCGTCCCAAACCCATGTGCCTTCTATAGATCTATCATTTAGTCCGATCCAAATCGATGATTCTCTGAACCCTTGGTTCTTCAGTATATTCATTATAAACGTCTGGGTTCCCGAATCTAGTATCTTGGCTAAGTATCCACCCTTTTTTTGACAAGCAACCCTGGAATTAAAATGACAATGTTTCAATTTATTCAGTGGAACTTTCAACCCATTTCATTTTTTTTTATTATTGTAAGTGTGGTTTATTTAGTATAATGTGTAATGTAATATCAACACTTACACAGCAGCTAATTCCTGCGTTAATTAGAATGTGTATGTGTTGTGGTTCGTAAGCATATTAGCATTGAATGTATATTATCATATTATTTGATGCTTTTCTAGAGTGATATAGTTCGTTCGTCTGTCTGTCTGTTGTGATCAAATTATTCATGGACTTAATGAATGTTGTTTAGTTAGGTTTAAATTCAATTGTGTTGACTCATCATTTCAGAGACACATATATTCTGCAATTATGATTGCGTGGTAAACTGCTGATTCAACTGTTAAATGTTCGTATTCCAAACAATTATTAAATGAGAGCTAGTACTGGTACATGGCATCGCAGAAAGAAGAATTCACCAAGAAGTGATTGTATGTATTTCTACTTAACTTGCTATAAATAATAGGTCATTTCACAGTTGAGATCAATTTGTTCAAAGGAGTGTGAAGGAAACTGATTCCTAGGAAACAATAAAACAATTACCTTGCATCCCACCAGTACTCATACTCTGAAAGTACGAACTCAAAGCGCTTGTGCCCCAAAGTGCGTACAACATTACTTTGGCCCCCATGATCGTGATGATGGAATATGAATGCTGACACTTTAAGAAATAAAAAAAATAGAAGTTTTTAAGCATCAATTTTGCCATTATAACAGTAAACCGGCTGTCAGTTTGCCTGTACCATGACAAGTCTTGTACTAACTCCACAATTAACTGCCTACTTGCTTGCATGAATCTTTCGAATCAACGGCAGAGTACGAATGACCAAAGACATAATTTTTTCAACCAATTGGTTTCAAATATCATGCGCCACGCCGAGGGTTAGAACTCATGAATCTGAGATCCGTTGACCTAACGCTATACCATATTTAGCAAAGTCGGCAGGCAAATAAGATAAGGTAACCACTAAACCTAAGGACTGTAGGCATATCTCTCAGTATTTAGCTGAGCGAGCGAATCCGAAAGCAGAAGAAGTACAACTATTTGTACTGAGAAACTAACTGACTCGTTCACAATCACTCCATGTTGTTTAAATGGTTATATAGCTATGTACAGTCAATGCTATGACCAATGATCACAAAATGAAAAGAAGGAAAAGCGGCTTTAATGTAAATACAGTAAAACCTCGATATTGAGACCACCTTCGTGACAAAAAAATAGGTCGTTATGAGGTGGTTTTGTTATCAAGTTGAACTATTGAAAGCCGGTCTGAAAATAAGAGGTCGTTATAACAAGGTGGTCGTAATATTAAAGTGGTCGTTTTATTGTATGGGCTTAATTTTGCGGTTTGTCTTGTTTATTGTATGTGTTACAGAGTTACCCTATTTTGTATGGCGGCCTTTATTCACAGATGGTCGTTCATTCTGGTGTAGCTGTATACTAAACATGTACATACTATTCTGAATCATGCAGAAAGGAACACAAAAAATATTATTTGTTGTAAAAATGCACGATGCCACTAGTTAACATACATATGTATATTCTTGTGACACACTTTGCTGCAAAAAACGACGTTACATGTGGAATAAAAAATATCAAAAATAATTCCCATGTCTAGTTAAAGCAAATAAATCGTAAAATAAATAAAAGACAAATTATATTAGATGTAAAGTACCTGTCCATATAATATGAACAAAAACAACTACACTTAAAGTTGTCATTTTTGTGCAAGATGGCGTCAATACTGATCAAACAGCTGACCTCGTGTCTCGGTGAGCTCTTATCACATTCATGAATAAAATGTAACATAGAAGGACTCATATTAGAACATTCATTAAATTCTAATTGTCTATACTAGTGTCACAGACTCGCGTATAAGGATGATAAAAGACAAATTGAGATTTTTATGGCAAGTATGAACGCCTGTTTCAGTAAGGAAAAATCGCTTTTTAAATTAGCTAATTTGGTATGATGACTGATCCCTACGTGTACATGTTTAACTACGAGTACATGTATTTTCATCTCTTATCTGTTTGTTGTAGTCAGGGAGCACATTAAGTTCAACAGCGATGGTCTAACACGAGATATCAATACTGTATATCTGTTTTTACTGAATGATAAATGCGCATTACACTATTCATTTGTTTATCTAGATAGTCAGTCGCGCTTTTACTAAGTATAGACAATAATAAGTAAGAAATAAAATGTGAAATTCTGTCAGTAGCATTGCGTTTTTTTCTCTTTAAGTAATATTTGATTTTCCCCCGTACATTTGACGAATGCAAACACAAAAGTTAGAACTTACGGCCTTTAGCAACATTGAAATAAATTATTCCTGCTTCTGCGGGACTTTGATTCAGACTAATATTACAAAATTACAAGTGGAATAAGTGCACACTGCTGTAGCTCAAATCAAAATTAAGTTTGCTCTTTACCGACCGATTTTATTGCCGAAATCTAAAGCAATTTTTATTTTCATATTTTGGCCAATAAGATATGTCCGTGCTTTATCTCACTTTAGGATAAAAAATGATCGTGATCATTCAGACGCTTAAGACAAACCCTGGGTTCAACAAGCATCTGACAGACATTAGCAATGGCGTCTGAAAAGCCTCCTTCGACGATAACTCTGTGCGTAAATGTTTTCATGTTTTACATATGAGGAATATTCTCTGAATAAATTCTGAGACCATTATAACATATATACACGTGTTTAATGGTCTCAGATAAAATAAACTATTTTCCCGACCGACCATCTCTTAAAATCTTGGGTCTGTAAAGGGTAAGCAAAGTATTTTTTTCATATCAGTCTGATTGGTTCTAAAAGGTTTGATAATTATTTTCGCAGGTACATGTTCTTAGATTTACCCATATAGCAAATATATAATATGCGTACTTTATATGCAGATTTCGGTCTTGCTGTGTAGACGTTGGACACGGTGAATACGAGGGAAATTACTGACACCAAACTTGTCTTGATTTCTGTCAGCTTCGCCCAAAGCCTGTACGCACCCTCCCTTTGAAGCAATTAACTGTTTTTGAATATTTTCGTTTTTTTCTTTTTATCCCATAAATATATTATTAATGGTTTTGGTCCGGATTAATCTATCCAATGTATTTTTTTTCGTATGTATGACATATTTTTAAACCATATGTTTAGGAAAAAGGGACCTCCGCGGTCAAGGAGTTATAGACACTGACTAATAATCACTAGTCCCTCGACACTGTGAGTTCGAATCCTACCCCGGACCGAATTTCACTTGTGAGGAAGCTTTTCAGCTAGCTAGAAAAGTCGCCAAATGCTTTGCGACGTTAAATCCCAGAGGCAGAGAGAGTAATAAGCAAAACAAAATGAAATGGATCTATGTACAGACAAGTTTATTATAAAAAGCAAATATAAGTACATTCATACTACTAAGTTACTCTGTGAGGGAATCTCTACATTACTTGCTTTTATGAATTTAATACGAAATTTTGTTTCCATCTTCATGTGATTTGAGAGACGTCAGTTTATCCACGGTGAATGTGAAGGGTTTAAATTTCAGTTTTATGATTCATTTATACCATTTGATAGGAAATACAGGAAAAGTAAAATCAACGTATATCAAGTATTTAATACATGTATTGCGTTCATTTAGTAAAAACACAGCTTACTGTCCATCTAGCTTATGAGTAGTTCTACCCAGGCGTAAACCTGGGGTCTTTCTCCACCGTTTTAGCTAGGAAAGTCCAGATGACCCTGGCTGTTGATCCAATTGAAAAAAAAACGCAGTTAAGGACATGTAGAAATAAATATAAATTGTTTGTACGGTACCCCATTACTCAGCCCCTTTTCGTATTTATTGCATGTATAAAAATTCTGCTGAAGTTCATCTTACACCGGAAACAACTGATGTAAGGTAAAACAAAGACCCAAACTAATGTATAGATTTTTTGGGATTTTTGTTGTAATTTGTTCGAGTACTCGAGTACTAATTTTACAATGCGATTCTCGGTCAAGTAATCGAGTGCATGAGTACCCTGGTTCTCGTAAACACCCATAAAAAGAAATAAAATGACAAAGAAACTGAATGGTGGTGAAAAACCACGAACAGAAACAAGGAAGCGAGAGATGTTATCTGTGAACGAATTGTAAAAGGTGGAGAAATTATTATCTTAAAATATGGTTAACAAGTGCATTTAAGATTGTAAGGCCTCACCCATCCTTAAAAGCTTGTTTACTTGCAGTTTAGCTACCGATTTATTCAAAATTTCCCTCGGTGTTTTTGGTGCTTGTGGTGCTTTTTGCAATTTTTTCTCCTTATTCCAGCTTTTAGTTTTCAGTTGAAGCTCATGAAGTTAACTGTTACAATGCTACCTTCATACCCACTGTTAAAAGTTTGGGCCGAGTAATCGTAAACCAATATTTTTAAGGATGGCCTCAGTCACTTATATATTTTACATATTAACACATAATTAGCACAAACATCGTTCCCAAGTCAACAAATTGACAAATATCTTTGCTTTAATATATTAAAACACTGAACAAAAATCAAATGCATGTATGTTGTATATTGCATAGTTTAATTCGCGGCTCAAAATGTTGCAATTTTATATGTACTGAACATTTATTCAGTACTAGGCTAGAAAAAATAGTCGCGTTTCCGGTTACTTGAACAAAAATAGGGTTAGTAGATCGCAAAACATTTCTTATCTTTTTTTCGAAGCATTTCTTTTGTACCCTTGAGGCACGATTCGTCAAATATTTTCATGATTCCACGTTTACCTGCATTTATTAAATTTTTATTTTGCTGTTATGAACTTTAGGGTCGGCGCCCAAAATATAGAATTAATTCACAATTTTCAAGAGGATTTAAGTTATATACTTACAGGAACTTAACTCATCCAGTATTCCTGTATTTTGGACCAGTGCGAACCTAGTTCTCTGCATGTAATTGTCAACTCATTCGGACGAACGATAGTCGGTACAGTTCGATTGACCTTCGCCGACAAAAAGACTTATAAGCCCAAGATCCGTTGAACAAACCGCTATATTTAGCTCATATGGAAATAAATTAGCTGAGGTAATCTTAGATTAGAAGAAATAATATTTACGGTCACTTGGCACCCCCCAAATAGGATAGGTCATTCGTAAACTGTCTTTTCTAGACGGAGGGTCGCTTGGGTAACCGTAATTTCGTAAACACAACTATTTTTTGTGGCCTTATCAAAAGCATAATATATATAAAATTTATCATTATATACACAACACATTCAAAATTTATCATGAGAATATAAGACAGAACCTGTACTGCACAGAGTCTAATACACATCATTTCATGTCAATTATATTTCAGAAATACATGTTTGCGATATGCTCATGAATACACAGATATAATTTGACAAAAATATACACACACACACACATAAATATAAACACAATGCCATGGTCGGTGCACAAGACATGAATAATACATTATAATCATACAATAAAATATATAATAAGAACAAAAAGGTACAGGACAGCATATGATAAACATAGTACAACCTTTACAAATGATAGTTAATTATCATATTAGTAATTAGAATATTTAGAATATTGATTACATATAATATACATTCGGTTTTAATTCAAACATTTTAAAAATAAAGATGGATCAATTTTCCAATACATGTAATAGGCCTACTTTCATTTTGTGAAGTTAATAATTTAATAAATTTGGGCATATTTGGCCTATTCCAAAAATTTGTTATTAATTGTTTTCTCAATCCATTTTTCAGGTGTATCTAGTAATGCATGAAATTCGTCGTCTAACTTAAAACAAACATCGCATTTTCTTTCATCAAAAAGAATTTCTATTCAGTGTTATCATTTTATCATAAAGGCATTTCCATAAGCAATAATTTCCTTTGAATAAATACACTAATATGAGCTTCTGCTATAATTAATTTATTATACATACATGTGATTACATATTTGGTCATTCTTGAAAAGAAATTGGTTTGCGGTTACGCGACCCAAACTTTAACAGTAGGTAGATAGGTATTTTTTGTTAACCGTATATATTTTTACTCAAAACTAACAGAAATTTTGGGTCGTGGGATTTTCAGTGAATCAAAGCAACTGCAAAAACACATTTTAATTATGGCCTGAACATAAAATCTGTAAGCCTAGTACGAATTTCTCCATTGCATTATCAAAGTTATAAAATTTTATCAATCAAGTAGTTCACGTGAGCAAAAGGATCATATCATATCTGATGAAATATGAGCTACATCTTACAGTCGGGTGTTTACTGTCAGAGGTGTCCATTCGTAGGGTAAAGCAACAGATGCTAAGTCTAGTATTGATCCACACACATTCTTCCACGAAGTCTTAAGTATGTACTCTCCATTATTATCTTCCCAAAGGATGCGGACTCTGTTTTTGAATAGCAGTTGCATAGCTGGTGTCATCAAGTCAATCTCCACGTCTTCCTTCATCATCAAGAGAACTGGCTTCTTCATACCTAAAGCATGGTTGAATTCCTCCACACAATAGTTACTAGCGCAATAGTTGTCCGAAACGACGCACACGAACGCCACAGACTCTCCAATACATCTCAATGATTCATTATGAACGTAATGGCCCAAACGAAAGACACGATCACCAACGCAGACAAGATTCCTATCTGTGTCACACATTGCTTGAAGACATCTATTTAGGGGTTCAACCACATTATGTTTCACAAAAGGCTCATCCTCGCTGTTGAAAGATAAGAAAACGGCAAATTCAAACTCATTATTTCTCAACTTCTGGGTCACATCAAGTCTTTGTCGTCGTTTCTGTTCACTCCTTTTCCGAATCAATAAAACGGTACATGTAATAACACACCCAAAACTAATCACAACGGTCGTTATTGCTATCAGAACATTTCTTGTTTTTCTGTCGCAAATTCTTTGAAGATAAGTCACAACGTCATTGTTGATAGGTAGGCTTTCACCACTCTCACCTTTGCATGTAACGTTCCCAGACATTGTGTCAATTAGTTTTGATTTGGAGACCCAGCGTATGAAAGTAATCTTCTCACAGGAGTTACACACTAACGGATTGCCCTCTATCTTTACGCATATTTCTCTAAGACTATCGTTTATATTTGATGTAGTATCGAAGCCGCTGTCGCACATTTTGTCTAGTGGAACATTCATTGTAAGAGAATCAAGATACTTTATTGATATCACATCTAACAGTTTGATAGCATTATTAGCAAGGTTTAGCTCACGGAGGCTCTTTAGATGGCTTACCTTGAAATGCACATGTTTTAATCTATTTCCAGCAAGATTGATTTGTTCAAGGTAATCATTATTCGCGAAAAAACTTTCAGGTATATCAGGAATGGAATTAGCGGCTAAATTAATGTTTTTTAAACTCCATGAATTCTTCAGAAGATCATTGAAGTGTTGAATATTTTCGTCATACATTGCACCAAGGATGTTGTCTGATAGGTCTAGGAATGCAAGACCAGTTAAACAATCCAAAATGCTTGGATGTACATATTCCAATCCATTATTGGCAAGATTAAATCGTTCTAAGGAAGACAAGTTAAAGTTTTCACATATAAATCGAACATCAAAACGACGTATATTATTGTTCATTAGATATAACTCTTTTGTCCAGATTTCAAAATTGGTTACACTTTGAACCGTAATATTGTTGATAAATACGTCTGTTGCAACGTTTCCAAAGTAATTACTTAAATTAATCGCTTTTGATGACAGCATTATTTTAACGTTATCATTTCTAAACATAAAGAGTTTATTCGCTGTTGTGAAATTTCCCAAATACAATGCGGTAAAACATTTGTTGCACCGTGTATTACTGAGGTCAATCATGTCAATATGTCGTAAATCACTTGGAGTGACATTACGGAGGTCTATGTCTATAATAGATGCGTCAGATATATTCAATACTTTCAAATGATTTAAATCGCTTAATATTTTTATTTCGAAGATCAATATTTGAGTCCCACTAAAGTCAATGTGAAACACTGGTTTATTTTTCAACGAATCACTGAATGCCCGATCAATTCGTATAGGTCCATGCAGATGATCTATTTGTGACAATGTCAATTGCTCCAAGTTCGGCACGTTTTCAGATCCTGCAAGAACTGTAGTGACTGCATCAAAGCTAAGTCTTATGCAACCACTCAGATCTAAGATTTTGACTTTGTCAAGACCAGACAAAGAGTAAGGTCCAAGTTCAATATGACTGTCACAATGAATTTGTAACACTCTAAGCTCCGTAAAATTATCAAAGGTGTCATTATTTATTGTTATTAACTTTTTAGAATCGTCGGATACATCTGTAAACTTTAAGTATTTAATATTTTGCCAACTATCCGATTGAAAGACGGTATTATTTATTTCAAGCGCTTCATATTGTGTCATAAAGTCTTTAATGTGCACACTTTTCGTGCCCTCTGGTATCTTTGATGGTATGTGATTACATGTCCATACTTCGTCATCTAATAGAACACATGCTGATTGTACTCCCTTGGTCAAATCTATCAAAATAGTGCACAAAATAATCAAATCCTTCATTTCTATGCTGAATCTATTGTTGTTTTTTATACCGGGTGTAATACTTTCGCCAAGCATTAAGCAATATACTAGTACTTTACTAGGCTCCGTATCATTAGTAAATAACATGGTAATTGTTCTGCATCGACGTTTTAATCGGTGAATAGCGCGAGTGTATTGTTTGTTATTGCGTATTTCGTGTGTAGATGAAGTGATAGTATGATAACTTACGAGTTTGATATTTTCCTTGTTTAGAATATACTACTCAAAATTTGCTAAGGATCACTTTTTCAACAGTGCGATACTTTTGTGTATTTGTAATACATATTAAAATTGTTGAAAAGGAATTAAATATAATTAGTTCGGAATTGATTTTTATGAAAATAATGACAATGGAAGTGTTCCTTGACGTGTGCCTGTTGCGGAGAGAGTGCGGTGGATGAAAATTAACATTTTGGAGACCACATAGTGAAATTAAAAAAATCTTGCAAATCAGGAAATGGTTGGCGTAGGGTGTTTAATACCGAGTATGGTGTCCGCGGGCATTAATTACGACCTGGCATCGCCGCCACATGCTGCTGATGAGTCTGCGGACCTTATGATGAGGAATCTAGGCCCATTCCTCTACGAGTGCATGTCTTAGCTCCTGAACTGTTGTTGGTTGGACGTGGAGTGAAGAAATGGCTTTCTGCAGCATATCCCAAGCATGCTTAGTTGGATTTAAATCCGGGGACCTCGCTGGCCAATCCATGCGGACTAAAGTTGCCTCCTCAAGATATCGGTTTGTGATGTGGGCTCTGGGTGCACGGGCGTTATCATCCATAAGAATGAAATCAGGGCCGACTGCGCCAGCGTACGTGCGTACATGGACATCTAAGATTTCATTGACGTACCTTACCGCCGTCAGTGTACGGTTTTCAATGATGCGTAGGTACGTCTTCCCCTGAGCGCTTATTCCCGCCTACACCATGACTGAACCCCCACCAAAACGGTCGTGTTCTGCAACGCATGCTGGAGCTAAGCGTTCATTTGGACTTCTCCAAACCCTAGCCCGTCTGTCTGTGAAGTCCACACAAAACTTTGACCCATCAGTGAAGAGGAGCGGAGTCCAATCATTAACTGTCCATGTGACGTGAGTCTGCGCTCATTGCAAACGCTCTTGAATATGGCGTAGTGTCAATGGAATGCGAATTGCTGGCCTCCGTGTCCTCATCCCAGCATCATGCAAGCTGTTTCTAATTGTTTGTGTGCTTACACGCACACCAGCTGCATTCTGGAAGTCGTTACGTAAGGTCGTAGCGTTCGAGAACCGTTGGCGCTTGGCCTGAAGGACAATAAATCGGTCCTGAGCTGGAGTCGTTGAACGTTCCCGACCTCCGGCGTGGCCCTGCAAGACACTTCCAGTCGTTTGGAATCGGTTCCACATCCTGGCGACAACGCTCTGGGATACCCAAGGACATTGGCAACGGCCAGCCTCCAACATTCCAATGCCCCTGTATCTCATCTTCACTAAGACGTCGTCTAACCTGTCGATTTGCCAAAGTTTGCTAATTTTGAACAAAGTTTTACAACAAAACGAGAGAAGTCTTGCTGCTTGTATACGTTTAAGTGAAAGCACATGGCCATAAAACACCAACTTTCCATGGGTATGCTTTTCCATGTGCTTATCGTGCAAGGTGTACATGACAAATCGATAACTTAAGTACACAATTATGAGGTCCCCGTACAGGTGTATCGTTAGCGGAAATATGATTTTAATATGATGATAATAGGACTGAAATATGCAATGTTAAAAAAGTGATCCTTAGCAAATTTTGAGTAGTATATGTCTCACTACTAATTGACTACAACATTGGAATTTCGCAATAGTTGAATGTGCTTTTCAGAATATATTTAGGGGGGTCTTACATTATTTTGCGTTCTCATTGACACCTTTTCCCAATTATTTTATACATTTATGCTTCGTGGTCAAACAGCACTAAGTACGAATGATAAATTTTTATACAATAACTCGATTTGATATCAATTTATTGTATGTTTAGCAAATCCAAAGCATGAGAAATATGAGCCATGTACATGTATTGTTTCCCAGAGGTAAGTAAGACGTTCGGCCCTTAAAACTAGTGTAACACCCTTTAGTCATGCAGCAGACCGTTCCAAGACGAAACTCTACCGGACACTGTGTTTTAGCCTCTATTTTTAAAATGTTATTTTACAGTAGAGTTGGGTTTTGGTGGGGGATTTTGGAGGAGAAGGTAGTAAAATTGGGGAAGGTAGGGTATTTTGTATGCGTTAAATTTCGAGGAATCCTTTTGTTATATCTATATTCGAAGTCTGTAACTCCCATTTATGTTCTAAACTACGTTTGCAGATACAGTGCAACGTAAAAGAAAGTGAACATTTATAGATTATGCAGCTTTATGATAGGCCTAATATTAACCTCTATTTATGCACAAATATTTGAACAGTAGAACAAGGGTTTCAATGTACATGTACGAATATCAATGACTTTAAACCGAAAATAAATTACACAAACGATGATGAAATATCCTAAATTTAAATTTGCGCAAAACTGCATTAAACGCCAAATATGAAGTATTAGCCATATATTGTATACATTTTATATTATTTAAGACATAAACTTAACTCTAGAGAATACAGTGGTATACACGTACATTGTTCACATATTCAATAAGTACGAGGGAGAGTTTCGGAATGTATTTACAATGCACGGCTGTTTGTTGATATGTTTCGCATGAGCGGCATCTACAGACAAGCCTGTGAACAAAGGCCACCCTTTGGAAAGACAAACTGTAGCCTTTATTGACAGATGGCTTTTATTCGGAGGTCAGTTTGTTCTAAATAATCGGTGACGGTTTTTCAAAGAGTGGCCTTTATTCACAGGATGGTCTATACTCGTAGGTGGCCGCAAGCTCTGATTTGACTGTATATACATGTATATTATTGAATCTATAATGTATAAAACTTGTCTTTTTGTATGCACGACACGTTGCGAGCCTCTGTGCTACATAGCGCTTTGATTACTTCAACGATTCTAGTTAGGTGGTACTTGCAGCAGAAATGAAACGGTTTCCCGGAGGTGATCTCATTATCAAGATTTTACTTATATTGGATGTGTGTTTTGACTGCAGAATTATCATTATTGTCCGTATGTCTGTGAAACATATCGGTTTTATCTGTGTATGCTTAATAAATGGCTGACTTCTGGGACTGTCCAGTAAAATTGTAAAGAGAAAACAAACGCGCATATTTTTATATAATATGTTTATGATGTACTCTATTTATGATATAATTATATATATATATATAGTATCAATGCACCTAATCATAAATAGATTACGTTGTTGTTGCTGTGTTGTTGGTCGTACGTTGTCGAGCGTGGGATTCGGAGTTAGAGGTCAATTAACACGGTCCATCTTACAATACACTTTTCTTCATCATCTCACAGAATTCTGAAATAGAGATGTGATGAACATGTATGTATGTTTGTATGTCATTGATGTGCTGTAAAAGAATGTCGATATCACGAGCACCTTGAGGAGTTTTTAAAGTCTTGTCAATATTTGTTCTTAGTTGTGTATAATTTTCAAACAACAAACAAACACCTTGTTATTACGAGCACCTGGTTTATCTCGAACACTCAGTGTTTTGATGATTCCTCGAGATAATGATGTTTTACTGTATTAGTACTTTGATGATAAAATTGTCAGTTTGTATCATTTTAAAAGATGTACATGTATTTGGTCATGAAGTCAGACAAACTTAAAACCAATTATTTTACATGTACTGACAAGTTTCATCATATTTAAGGCCATTGGAACTTGTTTTAATATAACACAATATGTTCGCGAAAGTTAACAGATGGTTAACTTTCTGTTCATATCCGAATACTATACAATATTGCGACCATCATTTGGAATCAAACAAATGTGTTGATATCGGAGTGCTCTCATTTTCAGATAAAAATATAGAAGCAATATTGAATAACGATCAAACAAAGGCTATTTTTGCAATGGTCATAAGATTGAGGTTATCACTAATTAAAATTTTACGATGAAGGAGTCTGTACCAATACACGTTAATAAATTCGGAATTAAAAATGACCACGAGATCATATGTAAATTTGTAACCAGTCAGCGAAAATATCATGCAATAAAACTTCGACATTTATGCAGGCTTACTCTTTTAACCCGAAATATTGATGTGGTCTGTACATAAATTTGAAATTGGGAGAAAAATTGAAAACCAGCTCGAAAAGAAGTGATTGTTTAGAAGAAGTGGTCTTAATTATTGAGTGGCCACTAAATGAGGTTCTACTGTAATAGAATTACGGCAAATTACTGCCAATTATTCAAAATTAATAAAATTAATAAAGCCCTTACCATCATAATCAATTGTACCGTCTCTGTTGGTGTCAACTTCATCCATCAGTTTGTCGAGATTGATCTCAATTCCGAACGTTTTGTTCACGACGTATTTGATGTCCTCACGTGACAAGGTTCCACTTCCGGATCTATCGTAAATACGGAAAGCTTCGGCATACTCCGCCTCCTGATCACGGAATTTGGTGTAACTCGAGACGTAGTCAATAAAACATTGCCAGGATATACCATTTGCTGAAACCACAACAACAACAGCAGCAACATTATTTGTACTGATCGGATAAAAGTATAGGTTATGACGGATAAATTAAACGGAAATTTATATTGTCTTGTGTCAAATTTATGTTTCATACTTATACATGAATATACATCTATACTGGTGTAGATGTTTCCCTTCTATCCCAACCATTAAGATGATTGTACTACACTTGCAACGTGAAGAATGCACGCTGAACAAATACAATGCTTTATACATGATAAATGACAAAATTATGACCAAAGATAAAAAAATGTAGACAAAATATATACTTACGATCTACACTGACCAAGTCGATGATTTGTTGAAGTTCAGCACTTGTGGGGTTGGCACCAGCACGATTCAAAGCTGCTCTAACTTCGTTGCGTCCCATTAACCCATTACTGGAATTGTTGTTAAAGAAACTGAGGAAGCCTGAAATTTATAGAATAACCAATGGATTAAATAACTGAATGATATACAATAGAACCAGGTGAATGTAAGTACAGTCTAACCTGTGTTTTCGGCCACCTCAGAATAAAGGCCACCATGGGAATAAAGGCCATTCGTTGAAAAACCATCATTGATTACTTAGAACAAACTGACCGCCGAATAAAGGCCACCTTTCAATAAAGGCCACATTTTGTTTCTCCTAAGCGTGGCATTTGTTCACAAGTTTGACTGTAACAATTTACTTCATTTTATCCATATTTTACTACATCCATTTCAATGAAATAAAGACGGGCGTGTTCAGGGAGGGGGATAAGTACCTCACTGTATCCGATTCATTGTTATACACAGGTTCACAATAACCGTGTTTTACTGTATCTATATTAAAAAAACACATGACTATTACAAAAAATATAACTCACGTGGCAGACACGTGAGTTATTGTAAAACAATTGTACAAGTAAACGTATCGCTTGCTTTTTTGCAGTTTGATATATATAGTACAAGCAATAAAAACGCGGAATATAATTTTACTCAAATTACACACTATATGTACGTGACGTGAAGAAGTAACCACATAGCATACAGCTGAACCTGATTATTCGACAATGAATGACCGTCCTGGACCGAGGTATCTTTCAATAAATGCAAATCTATAGTTAATATATTAATAGCAAGAAAACTTACCAGCATAAGTGGCGGGGTTACACTGATAAAGAGGCTGAAATATATAAATGAAGCGTGTTTAATGGTCTTCCAATTTAGCCATAAGCCCGAAGCCAATGGCCGGTGAAAGTAATCGTGGAGTCGTAAATTCTTGTGCTGTTGTCCAACCGGCCTAAGAAATTTAGACACCCGGTTGTTACAGTAAAATTTAGGCACAAGGTGCTATTAGTAAAATATAGGCACGAGGTGCTAATAGTAAAATTTAGGCACGATGTGCTAATAGTAAAATTTAGGCACGAGGTGCTAATAATATAATTTAGGCACTAGGTGCTAATAGTAAAATTTAGTCATGAAATGCTAATAGTAAAATTTAGGCACGAGGTGCTAATAGTATAAGCACTAGGTGCTATAAGTAAAATTTAGGCACGAGGTGCTAATAGTAAAATTTAGGCACGATGTGCTAATAGTAAAATTTAGGCACAAGATGCTAATAGTAAAATTTAGACACGAGATGCTAATAGTAAAATTTAGGCACGAGATGCTAATAGTAAAATTTAGGCACGATATGCTAATATTAAAATTTAGGCACGAGATGCTAATAGTAAAATTTAGGCACTAGTAAAATTTAGTCAGGTGCTAATAGTAAAATTTAGGCACTAGGTACTTATAGTAAAATTGTCATGCAAAACACTGCTTGATGTCAACATGAATCCATGTCAGTAAAATTGATTAGAAAGACAATTTATTTTGTAGCAATGGATTATACTTATTATTCAATTATAGAATTAATAATACACTCAAGCTATACATGTAAATACAAATATTTTATATATGTTATTTTTGTAAAACAGAAAAAATGCACATGTTGTGACTTGCATGTGATAACTTTGTTATGTTATGTTAATTAACCGGAAAATTAAGACAGTTAATCTAACAAAAAACATTAAAACGAAAATAAAAAGAATTTGAAATGCAACAATGTTAAATAGAAAATAATGATGGTTTGATAAAAATGAGAAAACTGTAAGACTAAAAATATAAACATATAATTATATTTACCATGGTTCTCTTTGAGTCTGATACAACAAGTGTTCGGTGAAGACACGGAGTTACAAGTGGGTGAAGACACCCGGTCAGTACGGGTTTTATACCATACCATGATAGAAGAACTTATAAAACCTGCTGAGCTACTGCAAGTTCTACGTTATCTGAAACTTGTTATTTACCTTAAAACTGGTAATACGTGAATACGTTCTTTTTGTTAATTCATCACATTAAGATTTTTTTGTTGAACTTTTCTCGCTGAATGTTTTTGCTGGTACAGCAAAAAAAGAGAGTAACCAGTATGTCAATGACCAGTATTACACCTGAGACCACATTTGTTTAATGGTCTCAGATTACACTAATTAACAGATTTTTAAATACGATTCAAATTACCATTTACCCAGAGTTCGAAATAAATAGCAATTTTTGTAAAACATTGTTTTGTGTATTTTAACTTAGCCAGCTTCGCCTGTCAGCGCAACTCAATGGTGATGATAGCATGAGACTTCAATTTGTATCCTGAACTTAAATTCACCGAAGTAGTTCTAAAAGCATACGCATTGTTTAAATAAGTACTGATATCAGTGCAATTTTGGAACGAGAATCTTTCAACTGTTCTTATTCTTTATTCTAAATTCAATTAGATTAGGCTATATAGTAAAGCATCTATAATGAGACCACTTTTAGGATACAAAAGAAAAAAAACGGTCGTAATAATGAGGTGGTCTCATTATCAACGTGAACTATAGGGAAGCTATTGAAAGCCAGTCCGTAAATAAGCAATCGTTATTAAGGTGGTCGCTATTTGAGGTTTTACTGTGTATTTGTCATTGGTGATAAAGATGTTGGTTTTGTAACCAGGATGTCCCTACTCACAGGTTTCACTGTACATTTAAATGCATATCTTCTACCACTGGAAACATTAGTTTCTTTATTTCAGGTTGTCATAATATTTCTGCCTTAACATCATATCCGAATATATTGTTTTTTTTGTTAATCGCTTACAAAATGGAAACGGTTGTCATATTATCGACTCTAACTTCTATTGTCAAATTGAATAAACTTGTATTTCTAAATTATTAAATCAAGTGTTATTTTGTGAGGTCAATTTGTCCAGTTTTTCAACTTTTGATGAAAACTGGTACGTGTTTTTGTTATAAAACTTGTTCGGGCAGTACTCAGTGTAGGTTCGGTATATAAACCGTTGCGTGTCGTATCATAACCGCCACACCGTTTTCATACCTTGTTTGTACGAAGTCTGTGAACATAGAGCACTATCATGTCTGTGAGTAAAATTTATGTTACCATTCATTTTTGTCATGTATTTGCTCGTATTTAATCCGTTTTAATAGTATCATGTATTTTTATAACAAAAATAACATATTGTATAATATTGTATAAACTTGTTCGGGCAGTACTCAGCGGCGGTTCGGTATATAAACCGTTGCGTGTCGTATTATAACCGCCACACCGTTTTCATACCTTGTTTGTACGAAGTCTGTGAACATTGAGCACTATCATGTCTGTGAGTAAAATTTATGTTACCATTCATTTTTTCATGTATTTGCTCGTATTTAATCCGTTTTAATAATATCATGTATTTTTATAACAAAAATAACATATTGTATAATATTGTATAATGTATAACGGCACAATTATTTTGATCCATTAGTATGCGTGTAATTGAAGATTTGATAAAACTTTAGTATTTTTGGTTATTTTTATTATTACTATTACATTTTATTATTAGAATATTCTAGATTTGATACAGTTTCAGTAAATTATTATTTTATTCCAATGATTTCAAAACTTTTTTAAAAAGTCTTCCATCGATATGTTTCGGTTCTTAATTTTGCGAAATTGTGTAAAAGCATACCTTTATAACTAAAATGTAAAGATTTTAATTATATTCGCAAACATGTATACACGAGTAGTGTATATATACAGTAAGACCCCCGCCAGGGACCACTTCCGTATTAATAACACCTCATTAAAAGGACCTTTTATTTTCTGATCAGTTTTCCGTATCTTTTTCTATACTGCATTTCAATTTGGGTTGGCCTTATCATCAAGTTGTAGTGTGTAGACAATTTTAGGAAACCGGTCCGAAAATAAGTAGTCATTATAATGAGGTTGTCGTGGTAATAATGAACTGGTTACTAATGAAGTCTAATTGTATGAAATAAGCAAAACAAATGACTTTAAAATTTAATACATGTAAATACTGTACCAGTTTTTCTCGATGAGATACTTGGAGTTTTACAGAATATAAATACCTTAATACTGTACCCATTGTTATATTTTTTCAGGCTAAAAACCAGTTTGAAGATATCTCCGAAAAAATGTTGATTCAGTAAATATGTTTTTTTTTATTTTTCTTACCATAGTAATTGAATTTAACACTACTTTTATTTCTTGGAAATAATTAAGGCTGTAAATCGGCTCAAACCAAATTCCGGTTGACCGGCTCCGTAAAATTCACTTTAATCAGGTTTTACGAGGGTTGTTCAGGAAGATCGTGGAATTTCTGCATGTATGCTTAATTAAACAATGAGTTGGTCGTTTTATATTAAAAATATTTTGAAATAGAACAATCAGATTTACATGAACTTCCCAAACAACCTTCGCACAGTACATAAAAAAGCAACATATTCATACAGAACATTAATGTAGTATCAATGATCAGTTAGATTTTTGGGTAAATCACGTGACTAAATCCTTTTCCTGTTATAAGGTTGTTGGAGCTGGTCCGTGTTAAAAACCATGGACATTTACCTTCATTCACGAGTTCCGAGAAGATCTTGTTAAGACTCAGTTGGAATACATTCGTCGCTGGAGACCCTTCAAAGAAAGGATTGGACATGTTTACGAGGTAAATAATTGCAAATAATCCACAGTAAAACGTCAATAATAAGACAACCTTCGGGACTCGAAAATTGGTCATAAAAATGATGTGGCGTCATTATCAAGCTGAATTATGGGGGAGTTATTGAAAGCCGTTTCGAAAATAAGTGGACGTTATGATAAGGTGGTCGTAATAATGAGATGGTCGCTATTGGAGGTTTTTCTGTATGTCCCTATATGTTGTTTTAGCAGATATCTTTATGTAGAGCAAACATCAAGTCAATAGAATATATTTTATTCACTGTTTACGCACAATAACCTAAGAACAATTGAAAGAATACAATAGTTTTACACAAATAATGGCGGAGATATGTTTTAAGTTTCAATAATCATTCTTAAGATACATTTGCGAAAACACAAACCAGAATTAAACTAGACTGTG
Source organism: Lutraria rhynchaena (assembly GCA_008271625.1). Lineage (NCBI taxonomy): Eukaryota > Metazoa > Mollusca > Bivalvia > Venerida > Mactridae > Lutraria > Lutraria rhynchaena. The sequence goes on along the minus strand of VIBL01000001.1, from coordinate 7,169,823 downwards.
ACCAATTATTTAGCGTGCATTACTGCTTTTAATAAATTGTAACGAATTTTTAAAGGATATCACTGAATAATTTAGACCATCCATATTTCAAAAATCAAGGATTTCTTAATAAGACATTGTCACCAATGGCGTAAAATACATAAAATAATTTCTGACAAAGAATGACTATTTATTGTACTGATGCACCTCCAACACATGTTGTACTGACTATGGTGCTCATCCGTTTTTAGAATGTTCAAGTTGCGCCCTGAAACTCAATCCCTCTTCTCATTCGCCCAGGGAAGTTCAACAGCACAAATGCAGAACAGCTCTCGTGTTATCTTCCACGTGACTAGGGTCGTCAAAAACATCACCAAGGTAACGAGTCTTAAACGTATATAAACGTTAGTAATAATGTAAGATTAATCCATGGTGTATTTTGAGTTTGATATATATATATATTGTCCCTCTAGTATTTGAATTCAAAAAATAAAAAAACCTTACTTCTCAAAATCTTTGTACATGTCTGAATAGTATATATTTTGCTTAACGTATAGAATTTCATGTAGGTACGTGACAGCATACAATCATATAAACAGAATGTTTTAAAGCAATTAAAAGCTGAGTCCGTTGTTGTACGCAATGCTAGAAACAATCACCCATAGTTTTTTTGAGCCACAGAATCGTCTCAATATTTCATGAAACTTGAACTTTGAAAGGTCAGTACATGTTCACGTAAATTGTATAGAGAAACTGATGAAACCATTCATACAGCAAAATGAGTCGTTTTCAAATAAACATCAATCTTTTATTGACCATTCTCATGGACCAATTAATCCTCCTAAAGCTTTTAGGCGAATTTCAAATTCCGATAGTATCCGACCGGAGAGGGGAGACTACTCTACGGTTTTTAAATCTCGTGGACCTGTATTAACCCTTTGCCTCATAAGCATAGTTTGGACTCTCCAAAATTTAAAGCTAACATACAAAACATCAATATATTTGGAAAACATTGTGGCAAAAGAAGTCATTATTCATTACAAGCAATGGCCTCTTTTGCCAAAATGTTTTCAAAAGTCATCTACTTCAGATACAGGAAAATGTGGTATTATGAGACAAGAGGTTAAATAATAACCAGTCACAATATACGACTATATACAAGTCTTAACGCATGTTTAGAGCTTTTCATTAACCTGACGTTCATGAATATCGTGCATGTTTTTCAAATGATTATTTCAGGTTGTTGAGAACCTTGACAACTTAGAAGAAGTTGTTCCATTATTGAAACATCTTGGAGTGCGCCATGGTGCCCAGGGTTACAATGTACCAGCAACTTATTTCCCTGTAAGTACACACATACATTACATCTTTAAAAATACTCCTCATAATTAATCTACATAGATTAATGACTGCTTGAAATTTCTAAGCAACAGTCAAAAAATTTACTATGAAATATATAATGTAACTTGTACAGTTATATCTCGCCAAAGACCTATGACCAAGCCAAATCTTCATTGAATGTCACGTACATGGCCACAATGGAAATATTAAAGTTTCCTATTTCTTGTTTTATCATTTCTGCGGATATGTTGGTCATAGTCTCTATAGAATATAACATAAATCTGAAGCGCAGTACTTTCAAAATATGTCACACAACTCTGCATGGAGACCTCGTAACTTGTGTATTGAATCCCATATGATTCTTGTTACATTTTGTATATTTTAGTATCTCGGTGAGGCTATGAGATCTTTGATGAAGGAGTGTGTATCAAACTACAATGAAAAGATCAGTCGTCTCTGGATGAAACTATTTGAAGGCTTTATTGTAGAACAAATCATTATCGGTCAAACCGGGTATGGAAAAAATTAAATGGGCCCAGATACACACGGATGTTCCAGTTCTGTCAATAAGTCTTCGTATTAATGCAAATATGTTCCATGAAACTAAAGTAAGATTAGATGAAAAGGACTGAGAACTGGACCTTATTCAGACAAAGGCAATACGTACTTTCACTAGTATGTTGTCTTGTGTTCAACCTGTAATTATATACATGTATATATAGTATTTATGCACCGATTATACTTTAAAAATACGTCATTGTTATATAATGCTTTGTGCATTCCGTATTTATCTATTTATCAGGACAATTACGTTGTTGTTCTTGCTGTTGGTCTTTTGTTAAAGTTCATGAATAAAAATATTAATCACCTACGCCGTGTTCTTGTTGATTTTGACAAAAGCTGATTCATCTTTGAACTTCAATTAATGATGAAATTTTACAGAAAAGTGGATTCCCAGAAGTAACAGAATTCATATGTGTCCGTCACGTCTCAATATTTACCGTCAAACCTATGAACAAAGGCCATCCATGGGAAAGACAAAATATATCTTTATTAACAGGTAGCCTTAATTCGGAGGTCAGATCTAAATAGCCAGTGACTTTTTTCAAAGAATGGCCTATATTCGCAGGGTGGTCTTTATTCGGAGGTGGCTGCAAACACAGATTTGACTGAAATTAGAAAGAGGATTTTTGCTTTGCAATGAACAGATAGAAGGGAAGATAATTTGAAATGTGCAATCTCCTCACGACGCCTAGTTTCTCTTAACAGTTCATTAAACTCTCCATTAAATACTGTAACCTGGATGAAAAATTATACAATTTCAAGTTCACTGCAAACAATTTTTAGCGGACACATTCAAATAAACAGTTGAGTAGATATGGTCTTTGTTATGTAATCACTAGCCCCTCACCACTAAGCTAGAAACCCACTTGATACAACATTTCACATGAGATGAAGTTGTCAGCTGACTTACGAAAGGTCGGTGGTTCTACCAAGGTGTAAGCCTGGGGTTTTCCTTCTCTGTTAAAGCTGGAAAGTTGCCAAATGGCCCTGGCTGTTGGTGCAATGTTGAAATCTAGAGAAAAAAACATTTAAAAAACACTCCTCAATAACTCCACTATTTGTTAAATGAAATGGGGCACTGTTATTTTTTGGCCAGTCATCCATTGTCTACAATTCGTCATAAACTTGCCTGATCACTTGATAACAAATACTACATTACATACATCCAGAGGAAAGCACACTCACAAGCTATGACACGTGTTTTCAACGTAATTAAGTCAATATAAAATAATTTTCATAGATTAAATTACATATGATATATAACCTTACAGCGTAATGAAAGCTTTTAACCAAATAACAAATAAGTTGATATTTCAACAACGAATTAGTTTAGTATCTAAATTGGTTCCATTTTATATTTATTTGCTGTAATAAGTTGATGGTATTGATGAGCGTTTATTAAATTTTTTTTATTAGACAAAACGATTATGAAAAAATGTGCTCTAACTTATACCTGAGACCATTATACATTGTGTAATGGTCTCAGCTTATACCGTGAATTTGTGCATAGAGTAGATAATTGATCATAAGACCACCTCATTATAAAGACCTACTTTACATCTATTTTATAGGCGGATTTTCGGTGTTTATTCTGAATTCCAACGTATTAAAAGTGCACGAAGGTGTCCATGCTGCTAGAGTCAACGGGGACCGGTTTAAATTGTCCCGTAAAAATATTTCTTTTGTCACGCTGAAGTAGTTATTATGGCACACCGTGAAAAGTTCATCAACACTGAGACGGGCCGCTGAGACGGCGCTGTCGGAGGAAACATCGGTAGGAAACATAGTTGTAAGTTTAGAGAAATCATAGGCGCTCGGTTACAGAGTCCGATTAGTCTGAGTGACTATTCAATATCTGTATATAAAATCATCCGGACTCGGTAACCGAGCGCCTGTGAGAAAAATGCATGAAATAATTATAAGCGGATGCTTGTAAACTTTTTTAGTGACATTTCTTGTATGCCACTATTTAGTGAATTTCGGCCCCAATGAATTCGCCGCGACCATGGCAATTTTACGATCTCTCTCCAGAAGTTGAACGGTAATTAAGAGCGGATGCTTGTAAACTTTTTTAGTGACATTTCTTGTATGCCACTATTTAGTGAATTTCGGCCCCAATGAATTCGCCGCGACCATGGCAATTTTACGATCTCTCTCCAGAAGTTGAACGGTATCTTGAACAATTATGACACTGACATCAAATATTTTTTTTGTATCTATTAGAAACTTTTGGAAACTCAATCATTTGTTTTAGAATTATTATTCAGTTCAGACGTTTATTCAATGACTGTGAGTGATAAGAAACATCTCCATGTGATAATTATATAAATTGCGTATTTTTATGGACACAGTTAGCTTTTTAAAAAGCTATAGTCTGGCTTACTAGGTATTTGTCTTCACTAGGAAATGTAGAGACTCATTGTAATTTACAGTGATTTTTTTGCAATTTTGGGAAAGGCTCCGGGTCTGGTCCGATTGGGAAAAAATGTGTAGTGTGGTGTCAAAATTAGGAATTTTTTTAGATTGGGAATTGTTTTTACTTTCAACAAGGACAAGTGCGTTTACAAGACCCAAACAAAGAAGATAGCAAATTGCTGTAATATTTTATGTCATAATAATCTTAAACAATTGATAAGTAGTAGCGCATATAAATCATATAAACGGTAACAATGCAACATGTGAAACCTATGTACAATGTGATCAGTTTAAATTGATTATGCTTTGAGCAGTCAGTATGCATAAGATGGGGTGATAGGGTGCCTATGAAATACATGTATATGAAGTTAAGCTTATGTCTGGCACCAGAAACAGACTGATTAATGTTTTATTATGAATCATATAATATGTACCCTGATGATTATAAAGCTGAAATTTAATGAGTGCTCCTTGACTGTAAAGCTGGTCATCTCTGATTGAAGCCATGTATCATAATTAATAGTCCTTATGTATGCTAAATCTGTTGAAATACGTGGGACTTATTCACTTAATCACTATTTGAACATTTTTGTATTTATTCCATTTCAGATTAAAGTTACAGTAACAATAATTTATTTGAATTATCACCATGGAAACTGAAAGTATTCTGCAGTATTTACTGGAAATTGTTCAAACAAAAAACATTGGAAACATGGCAAAATTGGCATCTTTATCGATAATTAATTCTCTACTGTTGAGACAGATAGGAAATAAAGTGACGAAATTGTGTTTGAATTCAAGTTTTACAACATCGCTACTGTCTTTAGTGGAATCTGGATTGAATAAACTTGGCGATCCCTCGGATTATGTTTGTGTTTCTGTTGCCATGGAAATACTTTGTCAGTATTCAAAATTACCAGTATCTGATCTGGATAATCTTAACAGTGAATCTGTTATACGATGTTTATTAGAATATTTAGACATTAATGGAAGATTTTTTAGATATCCATCTTCTGCTAAAGTATTAATGATTGACCTTTGTGAAGGTCAGCAACTCATGGGGAAGGTGAAGGTCGTTTCTATGTCATCAGAGCCTTTAAATTATATTCACAAGCATGCTGGTCATCAATTTGCTAGGTAATGTAATTTTTTTCATAATTGTTTTATTTGTATTTAATCCTTTTACATATTGTTTAATTGCATGCCAAAAATAGATTTGATTCTGAATAACTCTTTGTATCTGAGATAATCTACAGTAAAACCTCATAAATGAGACCACCTTTGGGATCCAAAAAAATTGCTTGTAGTAAGGTGGTCTTATTATCAAGTTGAATTATAGGAGATTCATTGAAAGCTAGTCCAAAAATAAGTGGTCATTATAACAAGGTGGTCGTAGTATTGAGATGATTGCAATAAGAGGGTTTACTGTATGTTTTTTATCTACAATAAGGCCAGAAAAACGTAGGTTACTCGAGAGAGGGATGTGCTTTGGTACAAATACTAATTTTTCATTACAGGGTTCCAGACAGAATCAAGTTATGCAGATTAGTAAATACACAAACAGAAACTGATGTTGATGTAAGGCAAAGTTTATTACAACAAGAAGTAGTCTGGCCTGGTATGCTTATAATTTCTTTACCTTGTGATTATAAAAATATATTTACATAATAATTTATAATCTTGACTAAAGAGATAATTTGCTTTTTCACAAATCTGTTAAATCCTAATTTTGCTGCTGACTATGATGGCATCAGACTTTTTTTTACAAGAAAGTCAAAAATGTTGATGTCAACATTTGATTTCTTCAGGAAACTCATACGGAATTAATTATAATATTAATTTGCAACTCTTTTGTATAAACTAACATATTTTTTATTCACTATTTGATTAGAGCAGAGTGTCAGGTCTATGGACCTAAGGTTTGTGAGTTAGAACCCTGGGCATGGCACATGTTCTCTATGACCATTTGGTTGAAGACATTATGTCTTATGCCATTCAACCTCTATAGCAGATCTATCATGCGGGGAAGTGGGTAGTTACTTGCTGAGAACAAGGTAAGTGCTAGCACAGAATACAGAAAAACTGCCTGTGAATAATTATTAAATGAAAAGGGTGTTGAAAATGGACATAAACCCCCAACAAATGTTTTTTTGTTTTTTTTTTACTTCAGTGTAATTATCAAAAACTAATTCTGATATTACAGGTCAGTTTCCTGGAGCTGTTGTGAATGATGCAGATGATATTTGGCACAATATTATCGTTACCAAGGTACTTGAAGGTGGAATGTTTTGGGCTCAAGTTGGAGATGAGACGATAAAGGTAGAGTTTACACAATCAAACATAGTTTAACTCATTTTAAAGGACAGAAAAACTGATAAATCAAAATGGAAGGGTAAATTTTGGGACCTGGAAAATTGTTCAGATTTTAGAAGTTTCCAGATTTTGGGGGGGGGGGTCCAGTTTCAGAAGTTGCCCTGTATATCTTACTGTTGATTTTATGTAATAAGATGGTGAGCTAAAGTTCAAAAGAATTAATTTGACCTACTGGATTTTGATGTCATGTCAAATTTGTGTTCATAAAGCAGTGTGAAAACTTCGGCATATTGTAGTCAATAAAAGGCATGATGATGTTCAATAACTTATATACTGTGTCTTTACCATTTGTAGAGTGTAACAGATATACAGTCACAGTTAAATGGTGGTATGCAGCATTTTGCTGGTAAATCTCGTGCATCTGTCGGTGATTGCGTTACTGTATATGGTGAGATCATGGGATGTGCCTGCTATCTGAGAGCTCAGGTATATATTCTTAATACTTTTGTTTGACTTTCACCTATATAATATGTATGGTATTGTTTGTATGATATTTTTCTCTTTAAAGAATGGTATGTGGAAATTTAATTGTTTGTCAGTCTGTCTGTTGACCAAAAGTTTAGATAAGGTCTGGTATTCTGTCCAACGTCATGATTTGTGATTAATGCTCAGTGATCAATTACATAATTATAAACTTATACTGGGCATTTATCTGTGAGCAATTTCTCACAGTAGAACCTTAAATAGTAACCACCTCAATATTACAACCACTTTGTTTTAATGACCACTTATTTTTGGACCAGCTTTCAATAACTCCCCTAGAATTCAACTTGATAATAAGATCAGGTCATTTTTATGAATGATTTTTCAGGTCCTGGAGGTGGTCTCATTATTGAGGTTTTACTATAATTCATTTTGTCGTACTTTAGGGCTATTGTTGTTTTATTGATCTATTTCAGGTGAAGTCTTATAATGACTGTTACGTAGAGGTATTTTCTGTAGACTTTGGACACTCTCTGACTGTACATGATAAATATGTTTATGTGTTACCTGATGATCTTTGTGTTAAAAATGTGAAAAGAAAAATATCCCTGTGTTCAATGGATGGTATGCGTTTCTTGTTTTCTGTTGTATTTAATTTGTTTGTTTCTGGCATAAATGAAATTATTTTCCGTTATTTACAAAACAGCAGTGCAACAAATCTCTGAACTTCAAATATAGCTGAACATTCAGATTTGGTTCAGTTTTAGATACAATTTTCCAAAATTTCAGTTTGGTACAGCTAAATACAGTCATTAGCCCTCACATCGGTATTTTGACCGATTTTTTGGAGGTCTTATTATCAAGGTTTAACTGCATATAGTTATTTAATGATAATTTAAATTTTCATGTTTAGTCAAAGGCCAAAGAGCCATTTATAGGGATGAGAAATATGTTTGTTCTGTTAAATTATTTTCTAATTTCATATTTTATTCATTCAAGGCATTTCCCCACCTCCACAGTGTGAAGAGCTGTTGTACAATTCTGCAGCTATTTTAGTTAATTTATGCAGACAAAGTCAGACAGCAGGTTAGTGTTTTAATGATTCTTACTTATTCAATTCTGTTTACTTTATCTAATTGATCATTGAAAACAAGAAATAGAAAAGGAATTTGCGTATTAAAGTTTTGAACATTTTGTTTTTGTACGAGGTAAACATAGATTGACACAGAACAAGTGTATGAATAATGCTGATGGAACATCTGAATTCAATGTAAAGCCGTTAGATTTATTGCTAACAGATTTATGAATCGCACTAACTGTTTTATAACAATTTATATGAAATGTTGATGTTATGTTTCAATGAATGTTTGTACTAATTACACAAACAGTATGAACAAATATTTCACCTTAGAAAGAATTTGATTGGCTGGGTGGTTAATTGATGCTTCACAGTAAAATCTTGATATTAAAACCACTGTTTTGACCCAAAAAGTAGTCTTAATATTAAAGTGGTCTTATTATTAAGGATGATAAGTTCATGGTTGAAAGATTTCCGGAATTTTCCGGAACCTTTGTTTTTCCCAGGTCAGGGCCCTACAGGTTTTTATTGTTTCCCCGACACGGAGATTACGATTTCGGATTTTTTTTTAATTTTTCACCTTTCACCCATGTAAGTTAGGATGTATCAACAAAGTATGGCTTTTTTCGTTACTTAAAGAATATTTGTTGAATTGTCAACATCTTAAGACTGTCACATAATATTTCAGGTGAAATTGTTTGTAAGCTGGATGGCGTTGAATTAATGTTTAAATTCATACAACATTGTGAGAAGTCAAAGTTAAAAGCTCAGGTGATTACAATCATGCATAACATGGTGTCAATAAGCAGGAGAACGTGTGTCAAGTATGGGAATGATATTGTTGTCTTAGTTCTAGGTATGTTTATTGTATCAATAATTGAAGTCGGTTTAATCTATGCCCTCTTTTCTTAGCTCATCTGTTTCGAAGAAGTAACTGTCATTTTCGGGCTAAAACTTTAATGTAGCCCATTACTCAAACACTTAAAGATATCAGCATGACACTTAAAATTCTTGATGGTCATGACAATGGGCAGTTGTATGACACGGGCATTATTTTGAATGCTATATTTTTGGGGTTATGCCCCTTTTTAACGTAGAATTTTGGTCAAAATTGCTTATTAAACGGAATGATGTAAAACAGGCAAGCATTGGTGCCACTTTGCAGAGCTCTTGTTTAAAAACTTTCTTTGATTCATTAATTATGTAAATATTGGCATTCTTTTTCTGGTACTATATTTTTATTTATGTTTGTACATGTAAAAAAGATTTCTGCAATTTTCAGTTTGTTGCTAAGGTATTTTTTTTATTTTGCAAGAGCAATTCAAATCTCTGGTACTGTTAAAATGCTCTTTTGATAAAATTCTAGGTATCTGTTTAATATCCATAAATGGAAGTTTTTATATGGTTCTTTAGAAATGAAAATAATTGGTTGAAGCCTTTTTGGAAATATATGTCATATTAACCAACAAACTACAGTCAATGTTTTGATTATTTTTAAACCTTAAAAATGAACAAGCATACATTAGCCATGTACCTAACCATTTACATATATACAACAATAACTTAACAAATTCCCTAATAATAACAATATCTATCAAGAGTTTGACCAAGTTGAGAACTAAAGTGATACTTCATACGTATAATTTATAAGTAATTGTTGTAGTACATTGGTCACATGACTGCTGTCTGGAAATAATGATTTCTTCACAAAATGTGGAGCAAGATGTCTGTCAAAATCATGAGAAAATTTCATGGTTTAGTGTTTTTGATGTGTTGCCAACCGATGCTCCAGAATTGGCGAGTTGAGCGAAATTCTTGGTTTCCTTGCGTATATTTGTGATTTTCAGGTGTAGTGAAGTCATGTGTAGATAACAGGGCTGACCAGATTAAAGCTACCTCCAATGATGAAGAGCTGGAGCAGTCCCTCAGTAATGATCAGAAATTGTTTATGACAAGATGTGTCATGGTGTTAACAAATATATTGTATACAAATCAACAATTTAGGGATATATTTTATCAGAATGAAGGTAGATATACACATGTAGATAGTATTTGTTTGATTTGATCAGAATGAATTGTAGATATATTCATTTGCATGTGCACTGGTGTATTTTTGGATGGCCAGTGTTCACACATTTATGCTGTAATGTCCATGTTACTGATGCAGTCTTAATTAAACTTGGTCACAGTGTTTATGGTGATTATAATTTATATCTGGGAAAAGTCTGATAATGTGCTAACTTATAATATCATGAGTTATGGCCCTCGGTTGATGAAAATTGCCTTACTTGATAAGGCAAGGAAAAAATAATATGATATTTAACCCTAACAGCTCAAACAGCAATATCCAGTTTTTGGGGATAAATTGTACCTTGTATTCTCACAAAAAGTATGTTTGGAAAACACAATAAAAATGTTTTTCAACCTATCTACCCTTTTTTTGGTCGAGGAACTCTGAGTAGTGTTTTCTAAATTAAGTTGTTATATTTACAGGTATTGATCTGACTTTGAGACTAATGTGTATGTGTAGTAGAAGAAAGGCTGCTTTATATATGGTGTGTGCAAGATTATTAAAAGTGTTCAGTAGAGAAAGTGAAAATAACAAGAAACAAGTCACAAATTCTGCAGTCATTGGAATGCAAAAACAACTTATCAGGTATGCTGGAGTTAGCTCCCTTGAATTTCTAATGAACGTCATGTGTCTCTGTGTGGTACCTTTTTTATTAGGTATTAGTGAATAATGAATACATTTAAATTTGAATAATAAGACTACCTTTATGACCTGAGAAATTTGTTGTAATAATAAGGTCGTCTCATTGTCAACTTGAATTATAGGGAGTTATTGAAAGATGGTCTAAAAATAAGTGGTCATTATAACTGGGATTGCATGAAACAGTCTGATGGGTATCAGTATATCAGTCTTAGTTTTACTGTTTTCAAGGGACCAGAAGACAATGGAATTATCTGAGAAAGATGTTGCACAAAACAAGCCATCAAACACAATTATTCAGCAGGTAAATTTAATATTCATTTTATGCTAGAAATCATAGGTAGGGAAGACGAGTAGTTTGATCCAAGATGATCATAATATGAGCTTTGTGGCAGTGCTATTGCAGTGGTGGATACAGGATTTTGGTTAAGGGGGGGCAAAAAGTCTAGATGTTTATGTAGAATATGGACACAATCAGCACATAACTGACGTTTTTTTACTTATGCTTGCCAGATTTTAGAGGGGAGGCATGGCGACTCAGCCCCTACCCCCCCCTAAATCCATGTTTGTACTTTTTCCTGTTCTGAGATAATTAATTAAAAAATGTTGTTGTGAGGGTACAGGAAAAAAAATTGAGATAAGCCTCTGAAGTATAATCTCATTTTTGTTCTCAATTTTTATCAGATAAAAGATTTTCAGCATGTGTAGGTAAATATTTTTTTAATTGTCTTGTGTTGAAGATTTTGTTTGATAGGTAATATCACCTTACAATAATTGTAATCAGAACACTATGGGCACAAAATTGAAATTTGAGAAGGAAGAACAATCTACTGTTTTTGTTGCCTTGAACTTTTGTCAAAGATTTTGATTTTTATTCATCGTGTTGATTTGTTTTGTTTGTTTTTATTGTGACTTATTGTCAATGGGGTTTAATGCCGTTTTTCAACAGTTTTCAGTTATATAAGGTGACCAGTTCACCAAACCAGTTTTCCTGGACTGTATGCTAACCAGTACTAACTTACTCTTCCACTAGGTGCCAACAACTTCTCCACATATGGCGGAAAATCGACATTATTGTCAAATTTTCATAGAAGGTATGACCAGCCACGATCAGGATTTGAACCCGGATCTGCAGGTTACAAGTCCAGTGCTCTAACCACTGGACCACAGCCGCGGCCTATTGTGTTAATTTACAGTTTAGCATGTTTTCTCCAGAATGCAACATGACTTACAGTTGTCTAATTATTTCTGTTACAGGCTAAGGAAGTTGTTTGTGATTCAGATCAAGAAAGCATTGATACAGAAAGCATCAGTTGCCATGGTAATAATATCAGTTTAATATAATGTGAACTTAATAATTATTATTAAATTATTATTAATTAGTTGAATATAAGTTTTGCTTAGTAAATGATTTTGTCAAGTCACCATGGAGTGAATATATATTGTGGGCAATTGTCATATTACTTACTATTTTTATTGATAGAAAATTTTCACACAAAAAAACATCTTTGTAATATTTTTCAATTATTTTAGATGGCAAACCTGAGGAATGTCTGTCAGACGTGGTTAGTCAGAGGTATTATCTGGGAAGTCGTGTTGACATACATGATGACGATTTACACGAAATAATTCCTGAGAGAAGTGGAAAAAATATTCATCAACTTACCTTTGCTAAACATGTCTGTGGAATGTTAAATAATGGTATGACATAAGTTTTTTGCAAAATGTTGATGATCTTTTACCCATCCCTCCTACTTAGCTTAAGAAGGAGAATATTAGAATGTTAACCTTAGGTTTGTGTGATCATGTCAGATGTTAATTTTGGTTTGATGATAGTGTTATAAAAACATATAAAACATGCATAGTGGTGAATGTGATTTCGAAAATTTGGAGTTCAGTTTGAGTAATATAGGGCCACTCATAAGCCTCAAAGGAAAGCGAAAAATATGTTCTGCAGGTTTAAATAGCTTGTTAGTACATTCTGGTTATGTAAGTTAATATGGTACTTTCATGCTTACACATTAACACATTGTCATCTTAACAACAGTAGTTTCTCGTGGGTTGGTAAAATACAATAGTTATGTATCAATAATTACTGATAGTTCCAGTTTAGAATTGAAAGGGACAGACCACTAGCAAAATAAGGCATAGGTGTCACAAGCGTCAGGCATCCACACATTAAAAGTAACTGTGGAGATGTTTTCTAGTTCTTAAGTTGTTGTTTGTGATTTTTGGTACAGTCAAGCAAAAAGGAGAGAATCAAATGTTTTTTTGTACTGGGTGCAAAATGACTTCAATTGCTGTACCTGACATAAAGATGCATGGTGGGTTGCTGTCTTGTATGATATATATGTATGTTTTTTCTTACTTATCAGGAAAAGGTGGTACAATATATTTTGGAATTGATGAGAACCATCGTGTGTTTGGTTTAGAACTCACACGTGATGAGAAGGATCAGTTTAGACTGGGCGTAGATCGTCTGGTGAATGGAAAGATTACACCGATTCTTCTGCACTCAAAGTATAGCATTAAAACCATTCCAGTGTTAGATCCTACTTGTCGTGAAGCCGTACCAGATCATTATGTGATAGGTAAGTAAAATTTTGTTGAGATTTGTGCAGCCTGACATGAATTATTTGCATTTTATTTATTTATGATTATCTAGTGTTGATGTGATTATTTCGCCACGATGTTGTAGGGGTGGGTTCCATGGTCAAGTGGTTATGGTCCCTGACTTGTGGTCACTAGCCCCTAGCTGCTGTGAGTTCTACCCCCACCCACATGTGTGAAAGCTGTCGCGCTAGCTTATGAAAGGTTAATGGTTCTAGCTAGATTTAAGCTTTGGGTCTTCCTCCACCATTAAAGCTGGAAAACCCTAATAACCCTGGCTGTTGGTGTGACGATGAACCTCAAACACAAAAAAATGTGGTCTTTGTTCAATTGTTTGACTGTATACATGAATGAATAGCTTTATAAGATCTGTTCTTGATACATTTTTTTACATAAAAAAACAACATTACTGAACAAATTTTTTTATGATGTATAATATTTATATTGGCCCTTTACTGTGCACCAGGCAAGCTATAGGTTTCACAATTAATACCATATATTGTATTACTGTAGAGATCAGTGTAAAGTCAGGTCGAGGTGTTATATACACTATAGCTGGAGATGGTTCCTGTTATTACAGATTTGGATCAGACACATTCTCTCTAACAAAACAGGTAAATCACTGTTTATGATGTCTGATTGCATGAACATATACAGAAACATAGATAGTTAGATCACTTTGGGACCAAAATGGTGGTGTCATTATTGAAATGGCTGTGTAAGTTGGACTATTGAAAAAATATGGAAAGGCATTCTGAGAATTTGTTGTTGGGGGTGTCCGTTGTTAAGTATTCTCTGACCTGTAATCATTAGCCCCCCACTGCCGTTAGTTCAAATCCCATCTTGGACTACATGTTAAGAAGCTGTACAGCCAGCTTGCAGAAGGTGGATGGGTCTACCCAGGTATAAGCCCGGGTCTTCGTCCACAGTTAATGGTGGAAAGTGGCCAATTGACCCTGGCTGTTGGTGTGACATAAAACTCCAATAAAGAAGAATTAGATGTTGCTATTATTAAGTAGTTACTAAATGAGGTATTTCTGTGTGTGTAAGTTATTTTCATCGGATCTGATTATTTGCCACTCAGTATTAGACTAATTAGTTTAAATGGCATACATACAACAATTATTATTAAGACACTGATTTGTGGGTTGAGCAGTTTTGTCTCTGTTTAGTAATTACTAACCCCTCACAGCTATTCGCTCGAATCCCTAGATGCACACATTGGATCTTCCTTCTCCATTGAAGCTGTTCGAAGTTGCCAAATGACTGACTGCTGTTGTGATGTTAAACTGGAGTGAAAAAACCTACTGATTTATGCTATAGATGTACTGAAAATGTGTGTGTTAATACTGGTATATATTTCGTTACAGGAATTGAGGAATCTTGTTGCTATGGATGAAGAGTCAATATATAGAGATGAAATACTTCGATTGAAGAAAATGAAAAATGAATTGTTAAAGTCGATGAATACTTTTTGAGTCATAATTAAGTTATCCACTGCATATTTCGTGTAATCCAGAGTCTGTTCTGTTACTCAGGTGATTTTGATACAAAAATATCCT
Organism: Lutraria rhynchaena; assembly: GCA_008271625.1. NCBI lineage: Eukaryota > Metazoa > Mollusca > Bivalvia > Venerida > Mactridae > Lutraria > Lutraria rhynchaena. The sequence goes on along the minus strand of VIBL01000001.1, from coordinate 7,154,768 downwards.
TGATTTGCATATTATTGGAACTCAATTTGTCGCCTACAATTTCTGATTTTTTTTAGAATACTGTCTGTCTTAGACATTTATGTCTCCTTTTTAGGGAAGTTGCTGTAATTGTGTCAGTTTTGTTTCTTAAATTTTTTTTTTTTTCATCCAAATATTGCCTGATGTATGTTTTTGAACTTTTTAATGCGCAATGACTTCAAACTTGGAGCATTTGGTTAACCATTTAAAGAGGTGTGTGTCCCCCAAACTATTGACCTTATCCGTGAGGTTCAAGATCATATAGCCCAATGACCTTTTTGACATCTTACTACTTAATAATCAATTCTTGGATGAAGCAGCTCTGAATACATGTTTACTTCATTTTTGTTCAGCACTTTGGGTTTGTCAATCTTTCATATTTCTTTTTAACTACTAAACTTGCTAATCAGCTAAGTGCATACATTTTTGTTGTTTGCTACAAATCTAGTTTGCCATAAAAAAATTGTTTATTTCTGGTTACATGCTCATGAAAAAGTGTGAGAAGGAAGGAAAATTTTTGTTTTTATTCTTGAATGTCACAATTGAGATTATTTTCCCATTTTTCGGGCCAAATTAAAAGTATAGGATTGTTGGAAAATGTTAGGGTTGGTCAGATAGCCAGTAACAAAGTTTTTTTTATGCCTTACTACTTAAAGTTTAATGTTACTTTTTTATGTAAATATGTTATATTGATGTTGTGCATTGTTTATGTTTTCAGTTTGTATCTTTAGTACTGTGGTTATTGATGATATTATGGCCAGTATTTTGTGCCGTTTGTTGATTTGTCCAGTGTTTATCTCAAACTCCCATGTTGCCAAATCATGTCAGGTAAAGTAAAACTGTATTGTTAGTATGTTGAATTGTACTATACAGATATTGAAAGTTGCATTTTGTGAAATTCTTATAATTGTTGGGATAATTCCAAAGGGAATATCTAAAATATTATACAACATTATGCCTGGTTTTGACGTGTATTTGAACTGTGTAGCATTAGGATAGTTTTTATCTTATTTTTTGAGAAAGGCTTAAAAGGCTTATTTTAGATCAAAATGTTGAATAGGTGTTATTTTGGGTCAGGGGACTTTTTAATGAGTTAGTTGCATAACTGCAAACTAACTATTTTCAAGAATGGCCTTGCATTAAAATTGGAAGTAAAACTTTTTATCTGTAGTACTTGTTTGCCAGTAACATTATTTTCTTTTACCAACACCAGACCAGCAAAAAAATAAAAACACATGACAGAAATGTCACTGATGCACTATTTATTTAATTTTTCATCACAGTTTATAGAGGGACATACAGGCAAATATCTCATTTGATAATGCCACAACATGCATACAACAGTTCAATATAAATATCTCCCAAGTTCAATATAATGAAGTGTCTTCCACCTGTTTTACAATAATAAATTTTGAAATGTATAATGAAATAATTGCTGTAATTTAACCATGTGTGAATAGGAAAAATAATATTAAAACATAATTTGTAGACATCAGAACAATATAAAGGCGTAAAAAATGGTTACATTCATAAAATCAAATTGAAATAATTTTCAAGATTTTGAAACAATACATTTTTTAAACATATACTACACATTAATGGTCAATTCAAAAGGTTAATAAAGAAATGTAGTTAATGTAAGATAGAGGTGCCTTTTTATGGTCAAGTAGTTAACATCTCTGACTAGTAACCACCAGCCCCTCACTGATGTGCGTTAAAATCCCATCCAGGACTAGATGAACTTTACATGTGAGGAAACTGACCAGCTAGTTTACAGAAGGTTATTGGATCTACCCAGGTGTATAACTGGGGTCTTCCTCCAACATTGAAGCTGGAAAAGTGGCTTAATGACCCTGGCTGTTTATGTGATGTTAAAACCGAATGAAAAAATGGAGCTATAAGGAGCAATGTTCAGACTTAGCTTTAGCTATTTCATTTTCGTTTAAATGTCATGAAATGAATAAAGTCGAATAAGTAGGATGTGTAGGTAGTTGGGTTGTAATTACAAAAATATAAATACTTCAAAATAGAAATAACATCTTCAAGGGAAAGGGAACATGATTTACCCCCCTTTGCTTTCAAATATTTCGAGTGTATAAAATGTATAAATAAAATCATGCTAATCCATAAACACTAACTTGATGGATATAATATCTTTGAATTAATAAATTCCTCCAAAGCTACAAAAATACAAAACTTGATTACAATGCACCCACAACAAAGCAACAATTATAAATAAGAAAACAAATTTGACCATATACAAAGTGTTGTAATAAATCTTGACATTATCATTTAGTTTTATTGTACTTGTAGTTTTTGATTTTAAGCAAATCTTTGATATATTCTTAAAACTAAAGATATTCCTGAGTATCATACCAGCATTTCATCTATTCTGGTTTCATGTAAGGTCAGTAGACTGCTTGTGGTCTTGTATTGGTAAATATACAGAGCAACCTCTCCAGAACGGCCCTCTCTTGAGCAACAACCTCCCTTAAACAATGGCAACAATTTTTCCCTCTGTACGATTTAATTATTAATTTAACCTCTAAAGCAACAACATCTCAACAGCAACATAATGTTGCTTCTCCAAAAGGGAGTTGCTTTGGAGAGGTTGCACTGTATATATAAAACTGATGAATGAGCAATATTTTAGGATTTCCATGTTTCATATGATGTGAGTTAAAACCAATTATTTGAAGCACTAGAGCTGTGTAGTTTGAAACAGAAAAACCTTGGTTAGTATTATAGTATTAAAAACATCACTGTCTACTCTTCTGATAATTTATCTTCATGTTCCAAGTACAGAAAAATATGGTAGATAAGTCTCACAGACGAAGTTTCATGTCACATATATCTTTGTAGACCACTGATGTAAGAGATTCATACTGCCCAGTCTTTGTATTCATGTAAAACAATCTATCTGTGACAATATTAGGATTGAACGATTCAGCTTGTAATGTGGTCTTCTTCAACTTGTGAGTACCTTAAATATACATAATAAATATGAATAACGATAATTTACATGTTAAAATTATAAACAACAATCATTTATATACCAAAATTGTATACAACAATCATTTACATATCAGTTTATTATATACAATGATCATTACCTATCAGTGTTATATGTAACGATCATTTATGTATCAAAATTATAATTACACAACAATGATTATACGTATCATTTCAGCCTGTAATTAAGGCACTGTTACTTCAGTCCACGTGAAAAATATGTGAATCAGTACAGTATTGGTCAGTGGTTTTCTTTCTGAAGTTGACTATTACAGTCATGGGTATTTCATTTGTCAACCTACTTACAATGGTATAAGTTAATACTTGAAAGTGAATATTCAGCAATTTTATGAAAATTATATGCCAGTCAGTCCATTCAATCTCACATACTGAAATTACTGAACTGTGAAATTCTTCCTAAATTTCAATTCTTTTACTGTGATCTTATTAAATGAACGTACCAGTTGTATCCGCAGCTTTTCTCATCAGTCGTATAAACAATGGACGAGAGTAAGATGGTAAAGATTTCTGTAACGCTGCATTTAACTCGGTCAGGTTGATTTGATCATCTGGGTCAACAATGGCTACCATACCAGCTCTTCCCTCAGAACCTTAAATAACATCAATTGAGTTAGAAGAAAACGTGCAATGTTAATTTTCATTTATAACCTAAAATCTTAAGTAAACTATATGTAGTCTGTCACAAATATTTTAGATAATTTCAACTCTGCAGCTACACATGTAAGAAATCTCTATTCTGATTGTCATTAAAAACACCAGCAACTCACTCCCTACCTCCCTCCCTCTCATGGACAAACACCCATGCACACAAAAATACCATTAATACCTAGTAGTAAAGATCACCTTATGTCTACTTGTATAGAAAAGACGCATCATAAAAATAACTTTCTTTGCAATGCATTGACTTTCAATCTAAGTGCTTCTAATACATACAAATATATGAAAGTCAAGGCACCAACCTGGTACTTCTACCCCATACACCACAGCATCATTCAACTTTATGATTTTACTTATGGTAGTCTCCACTTCAAATGTTGACACATTTTCTCCACGCCACCTGAACGTGTCACCAGTTCTATCTCTGAAGTACATGTAGCCATACTCGTCCATGATGAGAACGTCTCCTGTAACCATAGCAACAAAAACATCAATACAGAAAGGTGATAGGACAACTTTTTTATGTAATACTACTGATACTTAATTTAGTTTTCATCTTACAGTGGATTTAAGCGCATCTTTGAGCAAACATCAAGGGCAAATCTTCCTATCTAAAATATTCACATTTCTTTGAAGTCCTACATGTGGAAATATAACAGAAATAATATTTAAATGGAATGATACAAGTTATTATCATAAATTACTCAATAACTATACATATGTACAATTACATGAAAGGTTGAAAACAACGTAACTGTTAGATCATAATTTTTTGTAACATTATTGCAAAAATGATTTTAACTACCAACCTGTTAAGAAGGCCATGTCTCCCTTCCTGAACACATCTGAGGCAACCTTTTTATCGGATGCTTTCTTACAAACATAGCCATCAAATTGTCTCAGTGGATCACCAGATATGATCTTACCAACTAGTTCTCCAGGCTCTCCTAGATAATGGTGAAGAGACCAAATAAAGTTAACTAAGTAGATCATTTATGCCAGAATCTTCAATCAATCTTTACTGGAGAGGTTATAAGACCTAAATACTGGCTAATTTTTTTGCACTGGAATTCAATGTAGTACAGTCAGGGCCATTTGTTGATTTTCCAGCTTTGACAGTGGAGGATGACCCCACGCTTACACCTGGGCAGAACCATTGAAATTCAAACTATCAGCAGTTAGGGGCTAGGGATTTCTAGCCGGAAACCATAACCACTCAACCAAGGAGACCCTTAAATACTGGCTTATATCCTCTAAGGAAAAATAACAAAAAAGATGCATACCAAGGTACAGTGAATAATTTAACAGGAACAACATATGTAACAATTTATATTGACAAGAAAAGTAGTGCTGTAATGCAAACAATCCTGTAATTAACCTAAACATCCAACCAAACCTTATTACAGACGATACTCATTTATACTGAGTTGTCATAACTAAATGTAACTACACTTTGCTTCAAACAAGTTGTTTAATACAATAGTAAAATTTGCAACTATTTTACCACACAAGAAAGAGGCAGGTAAACTATCACCATCACATATATAAAGTTGAAACATTTATAAGGCTGATATAAATACCTGGTTTAGCTTTCACACAGACGCCATTATTATCTCGGACTATGTTATTATCAGCATCAACTTTGATCAATGTTACAGGATACATAAATGGTGCGATCATAGATGTAAATCCACATGCTCCGACACGATTGTCAAAATTTACTGAAAATAAATTAATTCCAGCTTCACTAATCGTACTAGTCAATACTTTATGAGAAGAGATACTTGCAAGAATGTTTAAACTGTGCAAAGACAATCAAGGACTAATAATGCTTTAGAAAATTAAAAATGTCAATGAATGCTCAAGATAAACTGACACATTTAATACTGATCAGCTACATCTTAAAGAAAAGACAAATGCTACAGTCCTGAGAGAAAATAAGCCCCAAGTTGAATATTTTAACATAAACATTTAGATATGAAAGGTATTAACGATGTTTGAAGTAATGCTAAAATAACTGTTTCAATAAGTCCAATTTATTGCTTGATTCTGTTCAAACCAGGTTATTCAAAATTTGTGCATCTCCATAAATGAGTTGAACAAAAATCAATTTGAACTAAAATGAATAAATAAAGACTGTAATGTTATTGCCAATAGTTCAGAAATTGACCCACTTATATTACAATTCCCTTCAGTGGCACCATAGAACTCGCCCATAATTTCTACACCAAATCTCTTCTGGAATTCTCGCCACAGAGCAGGCTGAAGACCATTACCAAACATCACCCTTACTTTGTGCTGTGTCTCAGATTGTCTAAATGGTTGAGCCATCAGATACCTACATATCTCTCCTATATACTGAGCAGCCTTAAATAAGAAATAAGACATTGTGGATAAAACCTAGAAACCATGTATGACAGTGGCATATCAGGTATCGAAAATGCTTCACAAAACCACCGCAAGTTTTAGAACCTGATTAGTCTTGACACCTACATACAATGTTCTTAATGATACACATCTATACATCTATAGCTTTGTGAAATAAAACTGATAATGAAACAATTGTGTTTCCATAATTTGCTGTAATTAATCATTTATTTTTTTCGCAGGTCCTATAAAAATGGAAAAATCTGAAAAAATCTGGTAAAAATTAACCAATCCATGACTGCTTTCTTTAATAAATGAAAATATTATGATTAGTTTAATTGTAGAAATAATATCAACTTACTGTACATTTATATTGTACACAGTCATCCCAGAATTTGCTGGCAGAGAATTTCTTCTTGATCACCACAGTGGTTCCCCTTATGAAGGCTTGTCCAACACCGATTATCCCCCCTGCTGTGTGATACAGGGGTAGAGCGTCGTACAATACATCATTACTAGTTATCTGTAGGAAGGAATTCACAGCACAAGACATGTAATAAAACCTGTAGAAAGAAATAAAAGTTCAAAACACATCTTGAAGACATATAATTTCAATTCATCAATGCTACTTAGAATTCTATTCGTCATACCATCTTGCCAAATTCAGCCCTTTTCCGATGCATGGAAGTATATTTTCGTATTCATATATATATATTTCATATATTTTTTATTTTAAAAAATTCCTTTCTGTTGATTTTTATATTTGAGTAAAGAGATTGCGATATTGACCTATAGAGTAGCTCTTAAGGTTATAATCCATTGATTGTTCGGAGTATGTATGCTATGTCATGTTAAAAGGCGTACATCTGGGTAGAACCACCGACCTGTCGTTAAGTAGCTAGGCGGTTTCCTTATAAGTGAAATTGGGTACCAGGCGGGAAATGAACTCTCAAGGGTGAGGGGCTAGTGATTATTAGTCAGAGACCATAACCACTTAACCATGGAGGCCCCATAATTTTCTACACTAACCGAAGCATTATAAGACTTTAATAACTGTTACAATTTGTCTTGATATGTTTATGCTCATGATGCAAAACACAGCTTTAATCAGAAAATGTGCCTGATATTCCAAAGTTTTTATTATACATGTATAATTATATCCTAGAACAATTTACCTAGAGTGTGAAATGATGGCAGCTTTAGGTAATCCAGTGGTTCCAGATGTGTATACATAGAATAATTTATCTGAAAGAAAAAAAATGAAATCAGTTTGATACAGTTAATTTTTATATAACTAAAATACAAATTACTATGTATGCTGTACAATAATTTGAAGGCATTTCATGTAATCAGTCACTGAAGTCAGGGTATATTGTAGTATTTAGTCTGGTCCTGTTAAATTCAAGATAGTGTAATCTTTAAGTCAATAAAATTTTAATGAAATGTAAGTATGTGTCTGTCTGACGCATCATCATGATAAAGGTGAAGATTACAAAATCAAGTGATATTTTACACACATTTTAGTTATGATGTGCATAGATATATTTAAATTATCTAAAAGTAATACAGACAATAACTAGAGATATTAGTCAGAATATGTCACAGCTGTAGAACTGACAGAGTAAAAAAGGTTGTGTTAGAAAACAATTCATTTTTAATAAGTGAACCAAAAATTACTGCCAGTATATAAAATTAAAAGCTCCAGTGAACTTGTAAAAATGTTTATTTCTGGTTACATGCTCATTAAAAATAGGTCAGGTAGCCAGAAACAAACAATTGTTTAGCCGATCTGATTTTCTCTCTTCATAGACCATGGGTTGAAAAGGAAATATCAAATAATCCATTTTTTGTTTCACTAGGGTTTAACATCAGCCAGGGTCATTTGGCAACATTCCAGCTTAACAGCGAAGGAAGACCCCAGGTATACACTAGGATAGAATCACCACCCTTCCTTAAGCACAGCTTCCTCACATGAGGAATTTGGTACAGGGTGGTATTCAAACTCACAGCAGTGAGGGGCTAGTGATTACTAGTAAGAGACCATGGAGGACCCTAAATAATCCTAGCACAACAGTGCTTCAATGAATGCAAAAGAATGATTCAACAAATACAGTTTAGACCCTAAAAAGTTCCTCATTAAAACTGCAAATTCATGTATAAGAAGCAGAATTATCAGTATTAATAGACAGATAATCTCTATTAATAGGTAGTCTTTAGCCCAATTTTGATTGTAAAACAATTATCATTATAAAAAACTCACCTGTAAATTTGGTTCTCGGAGCTGGGGGACAATATGTCGGGCTTTTTTCAAGTAGAGGACTTAGTGATATGGCATTTACACCCATGGCTGAACCTTGTCCTATATAGAACAACTGTACAGTCTTTGGTAAATCTTTGGATATGTCTTGAACAGCTGAAAGTTGTCAGAAAAATACAATAATTATTTCATGTTCATGTACATTTTGATAATACATGTATGTTCTGACGACAATTACATTTGAACAAACTAAGTACAGTGTTTGAAATAAGTTTTTTTATTAAGTGCTAGCCCAAGCCAAAAGTGGGCTGTTGAAAATAAACAATAAGTCACTGGTCAGAATACACAACTTTGAGACAACTGGCCCAAATGAAAATTTACTTGCCTAGGGCAATATTTCTAAAAACAATTTATGTTACCACGTTTTTAAATGGTCTTAACATGGTATTTCAGAAAAGAGAAAAAAGCAAAATAGAAAAGGGTCATGGTCACTGAACGAAGTACTAGTATTCCCCCCAATGCCCATCTTGCGTACAAGTCCCTGAATCCCAAAAATGCACATATAGTAAAGTGAGATAACTAGGCAAGGGTCAACAATAAGCTAAGACATCAAAAATAGTAAGAAAGGTCACAGACACTGAAAAAAGTCTCCCCCAATGCCCCACCCACGAACAGGGCCCTGATTTTAGATGATACCCGCATGATGAAGTGACATAAACAGACAAGGGCCACCGATAAGCTGAGACAACAAATAGAGATGAGTAAAAAATAAATGTAGAACATAAAATAGGACATGAAATAAAAAAAGCTCAATGAAATTAATGAGTTAACCGAGGGACACCAAAGGTTTATAATTCTGAATATAATATCCTGTCAATATCAATCTCCATCTAGAATTATGATGCCCGTTATGATCTTATTTACATCTGTCTTAGTACTGCTTGAAAATAACTAATTACAAAATGATGGAGTATGTATAACTTAATGAATTACAGAAAAATAAATCATGGAGATGCATCATACTTAACTATGTAATCAATTTAATTTTCTATGCATTAATTAATAAATTAAATGAGACAGCATATAACATGCATACAAACCAAATATCATGGTTATGTAATGGATAAGTAAACTGTAAAATTAGTCAGCAATGATTGCAAATTAATTAAACTTTCAGAAAAGTGACAAATTAATTGAGTTTTGCAATCAAATATATATTTTTTTATTTTATTGTTTATTTATAATAAACTAAGGGGTGAGATTGTATGAATATTTGTTCATGCTGGCTGGATCTGGACACATTTGTTTGAGATATTAAGCCTGAAAAGGGGAAATCTTCTGAAAGGAGGAAAAAATCACACCTCCCTGTAGACCAAATCTGAACTCACCAGAAGAGAGTTCCTGGGTAAAAACAATCCCATGAGCCTCTCCAGCTTCTATACAATGTAATAATGACTTGTCTCTAAGATTATGGTTAATAAGCGCTCCCACAGCACCAATCTTTGCCAGACCAAGCCAGTAAAACACAACCTCGGGACGGTTCTCCATCAGAATAGCAACAACATTGCCTGGACGGTAACCAGCTTCGTAGAAATGATTGGCGATAGAGTTGGACACTTGGTCAACTTCCTAGAATCATATAAATCAGTTTCAAATTCTCAATAAAACCAATTGTACAAATTGGAAAAGTAATTTTCATTCCTAAACAAATCACTTTGTTTTGTCAAAAGACTTAGAATTATATGAAACCTTTTTCTATGGCCTTATAAAACTTAAAGCATACAAGTAAGCATTATTTAAATGAAGATGTCAGCAATTGATAGATAAATGGTTTAGTAATGTAAATTAACTAATGCAAGAAAAACGATCTATTCGACTGAACTAAATACATAATGAGGACAAAAAGTGGCAAACATACAATGCATCTTTACAAACAGTCTGTCAGTACATATAAATATCATTAAAAAATCAAGTGAACATTTTTCAGCACCACTTTGTTAGAAAATTTAGATATGTCGTCCGCTTACTATGCTGAAAAATACCACATCATCACATACACTTAACCATGATCACAGTATCTGCATATCACAATGATACATCAAGTTTATTTCAGGCAGGCATAGCGTTCTAGAAGTAGATCATCTGACCTCTGATCCAAATTTCCTCAGTTCGAATTCCAGCCTCAACGGGTTTTGTTCATGAACTTCATGATCCCATTTTTCAGACTCAGTACTGATGTGGTGTTGAGGAAGTGAACTCCAGCATGATTAAAATAAGCAAAATTGTTTGTTTCACAATCATGCTAAAATGAATTAGTATAAATTAAGTTTATTTCCTTGTGAGTGGATTGTTTAAAGTAACAAATGACAGATATACATCTTACATGTAATGTATATACACGCATACAAACCTGAAAAGTCCATGTTTTATCTTCATATATGAAGCATGGTTTATTTGGGAACTTTTCTACCGTTTGTTGAAACAACTTTGGTATACTGCTTCCAGTATTGTTGTACTTCTTCACATTCCATTTTAAAGTCAATAAAACAGACAATGCTCTGAAAATATAAATTAAATCCCAATATTTTAAACATCAGTAATAATGAACAAATCAAGTTTTGATTATTACCTGGTTTATTCAAGTTCAAAAATTGGATATAGAAAATAAGTACTAATAGCATTGATATAACAAATGCAGTAAAACCTTGATAATGAGGCCACCTTCAGGACCTGAAAAATCTGTTGTAATAATGAGGTGGTCTCACTATCAAGCTGAATCATAGGGATTATTGAAATCCAGTCTGAAAATAAGCCGTCATTATGACAAAGTGGTTGTAATACTGAGGTGGTCATTATATGAGGTTTTACTGTACATGGGTTTCGTGTATCTTATAAGACTCTATGCAGCGATGCTAGCCATCCATTCTTAGACCTTTCATTAACTGTACTATTGGGTCGTTCCTTAATAATAAAATATTTTTCCTCAAACATGAAACTAATAGTAAGGTAAAATATGTACTTCAAATTAACCATTTAGTAACTGACCACATGATACTCAAATGATAATTGATGAATCAACTTAGTCATATGCTGACCATAATAAATAATTGCAGAGAATAAAAATATGTCATGCCTTATGATTAAACAAATGTCTAAGGCACCAAGCAGCAATCAAGGATTTCTATTTTTACATTAAATATATGTTGTAACTGTAATTTGATTGAATAGTAAGACGATAAACACAACACTTCATTTTTTTAATCAATTGATTTAGTAGGATTTAGCATCCTTATTTTAGTCATGACAATACATTTTATCAATCCCTTTCTGAAGAAAACACTTAAAACAACAAACAACAACATAAGCAATGTAAACCACATTGTTGTTTACCGATTTTAATTGTCAATTAAAAAGTTAACCACAGGCATGTTGTATTTTAATTTCTCATCAAAGCTATGTACCATAACAAAAATCCGAAACTCGTATTGGTCGTGCATAGAGTCAGTTATATTCAACGGGGATTCCCAACCAGGTCATAACAAAAAATTCTACAATTTTGTAAAGCATAACAAATCTGAAAACCATGGAGTAGCACCCCTCAAGTCTGAAGGTCAAACTTATACTAACTCAAAGGATAAAGCAAATATCCTAAATAAACAGTTTGAGTCAGTTTTCACACAGCCACAGCCATTAAGCCTAAAACAGACTTGCAAATATGCATTAAATCCTCCCCCACAGTATGCCCTGTATCAAAATAACGGTTGATGGAGTTGACAAACTCCTATCAGGTCTAAACCCCAATAAAGCTCTAGGTCCAGATCAAATATCACCAAGGGTCCTTAAAGAACTCCACAGCGAAATAGCCCCCATCCCCACTTATATATTCAGATTATCATTAGAAACAGGTGTCGTGCCCGATGATTGGAAAAATGCAACTATAGCACTGGTATACAAAATGGGCAATAATTCTAAAGCCAGCAACTACAGACCGATATCCGTAACATGCATTTCCTCTAAATTAATGGAGCACATCATAATCTCAAGCTTGATGACTTACTTTGATGAGCACAGTATCCTTAGTCGATATACCAACATGGTTTTAGGTCTAAACGTAGTGTTCAACAGGTATCCACCTGGATTAGGTCATTTCTTAGCAACCACAGCCAAAGGGTTGCAGTTGCTGGTCAGCAGGACCGACATTCATGGAAAAATTACCGGTCCTTCATGATTTTTATCGGCAAGGACCGATGGACCAACGTATTTCGTATTGACTGTGTTTAGGGTTACCTGAAAAAAGAACCCTGTGATCTTCCCATATGCCCTTCATGGAAAAAAACTAAAATCATCAGAAACTGCTAAATACCTTGGAGTAACTATATCAAAAGACTTAAACAGGACCCACCATACAAATAGCATCACCTCAAAGGCAAAAAACTCCCAAAGATTTATCCAAAGAAACATCAAAACCCAAAACAGGCAAGTCAAAACTTCTGCATATGTAATTTATGTAAGACCGCAACTAGAATACTGATAAATAACATGGCACCCTTGGCAGAAACATCTAACCAACAAAGTTGGAAGTGTACAAAGATCTACAGCTAGATATGTTTGCAATAATTTTGATTTCCAAAGTAGTGTCACACAAATGTTACATAATCTTGGCTGGCCCTCCCTAGAAAGCTGCAGACTCCATTCCTCTCTTATACTTTTCAACATAGTCCAGAACAACCTTGTTCATGTTGATCATAACCACCTCTTCCCAATTAGAAATTTGAACTTCCAGATCACCCAGTCCTGTATCCAGTACCACCTTAGCTCCTATTTCCCCAGAACTATAAGGCATTGGAATGGTCTCCCATACCAGGTCAAATCCAGTCACAGCCTAAATATCTTCAAAGAAAGGCTGAGACAGCTCCTTTCTAGCTCCCTAGATGTTTTTTTTAACCTCAGCCTTGCACTCATTAATCTGTAAACTTTTATCTTTTAACTGAGCACTTTATACTTTTTAATAGTTTTCCTGACAAGCACCTCCAAGTTATAATCAGTATTGATTGATCGGGAGTATGTATCATGCATATGTAGATGTATGATCTTGCAAAATGTTATTTTGATTTCATATCTTTTTCAATGCACTTAACAAAAACTAACTAACAGGGAGGCATCGCGGTCCAGAGGTAAAGTGTCTGACCCCTGATCTGAAGGTCCTGAGTTCGAATCCCGGCTTCGACGGGTTTCATACATGAACTTCACAATCCCATTTTTCGGACGTGGTACTGGTGTAGTGTCCAGGAAGCGGACTCGAGCGTAATTAATATAAGCAAAATTGCTTGTTTCACAATCGAGCTAAATAAATTAGTATAAACTAAAAGCTAACTAAAATTAATACTGCATTTGAACAGGACTATGTCCTCAATTGTGTCACAAACCAATTAAAATTAGCCATTAAATCTTACTTACCTCAAATCTCTAGGTAGAGTTTTAATGACTACTTTCATGAACTTCCAACCACCTGTCACTAAATATATTCCAAAAACGGTGACAGTGGTGAGCATGCATGTCCAACCCAGGTAATAACTGAGAAATATTCCCAGCAGGAAAAATCCAGTCAGTTTTAGTGCAAGCATGTTGCAAACGGTGTTAGCCACAGTTCTGATTGACCTGGCTACACTGAACACACTTGTCATGTGGAATGCGACACTTTATCAGTTATCAAAGTACACAACGCATGGACTTTAACCTAAATTAAAGTCCAGAGTGCATTGGAGGATCTCGTATGTTTACACATGAAAATATTTTGTTCCTGGTTAATAAACGCTTGTTCACTGGCTTAATATGTTGTTAGATCCTAACCAATCGCCTGGATGACTATATACCTAGCAACAACCATACCGGCTGCTCGCGATAAAAATATAGTTCTAAAACTCGTTACGATTTTGCATTCATTTCAATGGCAAATGACTTTCGATTTATTTCATTTCAATAAATGTTATAATCTTACACCATCTAATGCACTTCCTACTCGGATTGTAGAAATAAATTTGCGCATTAATATATCTTTTTCGTCTTAATCGATTTCGTACACTTCGCCTTTCGTCCTTCATCTGATTGCCCGCGGTACGGAATCACTGAACAGTGGATATTTACGCCATACCCATGTACAACACACAGAAAACACAAACTTGAACAGATGTATAATAAAGTCTATACAAAGTAGTTACTGTAAAATCAATTTGTGTTCTGTTAACTATCGCTGTCTTGTTGTACGATCATATATTTATAACACGATATCAAAATAATTATAGTGATCTCATTTATGTTATGATAGCAGGATGCTAGGTTGCCTTAATAATTTGGTAATGAAAACAGAAAAACACACCAACTTCTGAAGCGATTCACTGTTTAATTCTAATGCTGTCATAATTTATTTTTACATACAATGAAAATATCATGTCTTACTTTCAATAAGAATTATGATGCATCCTCGTCATGATTACCTCGGATTATGTCCCCTTGTAGGACTCTGTGTTGGGTGGGTGCCTGGGGAGCATCGGCGATGAAGATGAATAAAAAATCATGGCATCACAAAATAGGACCAAGCGAACCTGCACTGACTCAGACTCTGAAACCAGTAACTCTTTTTATCTCCTCGTCTCACCATCCATGAAAATAGTACATCCTCCTCTCAAGTGTTTCCACGTTTTGTGGTGGTTGAGAGTGAGGATCTGGAAAAAACAATTACAAAACATTCACATTTCGTTATAGAGGAACAGGTGAAAAGTATTATAGGAACTGCGAAATCAGTAAAAAAAACCTAAAAAATAACACACTTCTGATAGAACTTTTTAACTAGCAACAATACAAAAATCTTATTCAACAGTACACCTTTTTAGCCAAAATTGTAAAATTTACTCTCATGAAACTTTGAATTTATCCGGAGGAGCACTTTCCAAACGAGATATCTCGAACGTAAAGAAAACTATAATACACACCAACCGATCTATACAGATGGCTCTAAAGACGGGGATATTGTTGCTGCTGCAGCAGTATACATATGAAAAGAAAATTAAAACATGCCGTCTTCCGCACAAGTCCTCTACTTTTTTCAGCCGAATTGAAGGCCATTAACCCTCGATTTCGCTGAAGAACCAAATCATAATCATTTCACCATATTTTCAGACTCATTATCATCATTACAAGCCTTCAGTATAGCATGAATTTGGATAGTACCCTTGTCTGTGATATCCTCGAGCGAATAACCCGTCTCTGTGTATCCAAATAATTTGTATTTTGCTGAAACCATGGCCACATAGGTACTAAATGTAATGATAGGGCTGATGCAAGCGCTAAATCTGCCTTGACATTTCCAGTTTCAGATATCAAAATTCCACACATTGATTTTAATCTTCAATTCTTAACCTCATCCGATCTTCCTGGCAGTTCCAATGGGATGCGGACATTAACAACAAACTTCACTCTGTCAAGCCAACCCTCGGCGAATGGTGCCCCACTTACAGGTCCATTCGTCGGGAAGAGGTGACATTCACTAGATGCAGAATTGGACATTCTCATCTGACCCATTCTTGGCTTCTCACCAGAGATGATATGATAGAATGTATTCCATGTAGTGCACCATAATCTATCAAACATGAACTTATTGATTGCATCGATCTTCAACCTATCCGTACCAAGCATTTTAATGTTGAAAACTTAACACCCTCTTCAAAACTGTTTCACCTGAGGTAATTATCACCTACTTAATGGAAATCGGACTTTTAAATAAACTGTGATAACTTTTTATACACTCTTTTTAACCTTGCAAACCTTTTTACACCCTTTTTGTTGCAACAGTCCAATTCTTAACTAATTCATATCTCCTTCATTCTCATTTTACATTATCTTATTTTTATATTATCTTATTAAATAACTTATCATTATTATCTTTTTATCATTTTGATGCGCGCTTCAACACCATTAGATGTTGATGTGCCGTAAAACACCACTAAATAAATAAATAAACAACAATTGTCATCATCTGTTCTCCATAATTTTACAAGAATTACCATCATCTGCTCTCTCTCATTTTACCAGAATTGTAATCATCTGCACTCATTTTACCAGAATTGTCATCATCTGTATCCATTTGTTTCAGAATTGCCATCATCTCCACTCATTTTAACTCAATTATCACAATGGGAAAACTCATTTCACCAGAATTTTCATCATGTGCACTCATTTTAACAAAATTGTCATCATCTGCTCTCATTTTACCAGAGTTGTTATCATCTGCTCTCATTATACAAGAATTGTCATCATATTCACTCATTTTATCAGAATTGTCATTATCTACATTCTTTTTACCAGAGTTGTCATCATGTGCACTCATTTTACCAGATTTGTCAATGATTTTACCAGAATGGTCATCATCTGCTCTCATTTTACCAGATATGTCAATGCCAACTCTCACTTTAACAGAATTGTAATCATCTGCTCTCATTTTACCAGATTTGTCAATGCCAACTCTCATTTTACCAGAATGGTCATCATCTGCTCTCATTTTACCAGATTTGTCAATGCCAACTCTCATTTTAACAGAATTGTAATCATCTGCTCTTGCTCTACTCTAACTATGTCTACAATTGATGATTAATCTTCCCAATATGATTTCCAGTTCACATGTTCAGACGAATTTTCAGGAATTAATGTATCTGTTTATAAGTAAAATATTAGTTATAGTTAATATTTGTATTAGTAAAATTTATATCTGGAAAAAGGATGTTATGTAATTTAAAGAAGTAATACAATGGAACGTCTGCATTATAAATGATTGAAACGAATCAATCAAAAATTGATTTCCCTGGTTGTGATAGTCCAGTAGAGGGTGATTGTAGGACAAAATCCTCTCCGGACAAATTCCCCATTTGTCAAATTTGTGTAAGTGGACAAAATCCCCTTCATGGATTTTTCAACATTAACAAAATCCCCTTCACTGATTTTTCAAGGCGGACAAAATCCCATTCGATGAGGAAAAACACCTATTCCATCTATTCAATACCCTGTCAAATGTAATGAAACTCAACAATTTCATATAATGTTCACGAATATTCTTGTTTGAAAGAGCAGTAAGAATTGAAATTTATTATTTTTAAAAAAAATACACTAAGATTGTTTTCATAAAAAGAACAAAGATTGAAGGGTTTGGAAATCACTCACGAGTTGTTATTTATTATGTGTAATTAAAGAAGTCTTTAATTTAGATAATTAAAAAAAATAAGTGTTGATTGTAAATTGCTTCATTTACTCAAACTGCGAACTGCAGAATGTCTTATTATATAAGATGCACAGAAAATATTTTCATCATTGCATCTGCAAAATGGAATTCATTACTAGTAATAATTAAAGGCTCTAGAAAACTCTGCTATGCAGGGTATGCATATACCTAAAAGAAAGTGCTGCCGTTACGTTACCAGACAAGTCAGCGAGTCAGATGATATCATTCCCAGTTTCAAAAGATGATATGGCTCATCAACATTTCAGCTGAAAGTCACTACAGTGTCACGTAATCAATGTCACGCACGGCTGCAACCAACCACCACCACGCACATGCATTCCGCTACAGTTGCGATTTGTATTTGTGTATTATCACAATAAATCAAATTAATACATTATTTGTCATAACTGTATTGACCGTCATTCCGACATACAACTATATAGCACTATGATAGCACCGTTGGCAACAAACACAATGTATTACTATAGTTATCCTTCATATTGCACTCGTATTACTCGAAATTCTATCTAAATACGAGTTGCGAAGATTGCAACAATGTCGCTAAAAATGTTAATTTCTTTCACAAGTTACATTTAATTGAAAGAAGTGGGCCGATTTTGATCAAGCTGTTTTGGACCGGCCCGCTTTGCAATTGGGCCGGGGAATACACTTAGCCGAATTGGGCCGTTTTGACCCGAAACCTCTACACCAATAGAAATGCTCGAGTACAAATAGCATGTGACCATTGGTGTTAGGCGCTAGAAATGTGACTGGAGATGAGACGCCATGTTTTTCACAGGTCAGTTTTATTTTTTGCCTTTTTTGTTCGGAACGTGAGTACACAATATTTCTAGGTCAATTTGTACGATGTTAGGTAATGTGTATGATGTTCCAGCTACGAAATAAATCACAATATAACGAACTTTGAGATTTTATATGCAGTTCTATTTGGCTTACAGTGCTGTGAAATTTGATTTTCTGAAGCAATGTACGACAAGATCCAAACAATTATCAATTGCTTGGTTTGATTTCAGGTTTTAGCTTACTGCGTTGATGCCGTTAGCTGCTTTAAATAGGGAAAACACATTCAGATTTCTACTTGGTATTTTGTTTGATGTGGGTGGGGTACTGCTCTTGGCAGTTTATGGCCCCAAAAGTCAATACAGTAGGATTGAATGACGATGTTTTATGAAATTATTGAGAGCAATGTTTGTCATGTGCCTAGTTTCACTTGCTTCAGGGTCATTTATTTCTGCCCAAATGATAATGCTTTCGTGTACAGTCATGCCTAAAAATATGTTTGTTCCCTGTAAAAAATATGTTGGTAGTAGGGATTTTATTTTTGGTATTTTTTTATAAAAGTAGGGATCATTTTACCTGCACATTTCACGTCCCAGATGCACATTTCTACCGTGGACGCATTGTTTTTAATCAAATGCGCATCCATAGGGATTTTAGACCAGGCTGATGTTTTTGTCAAGAGACGTAAAATACCAAATACTGAATGGTATTTCAGCATAATCATATGATAATAATTGCAAGAAGTTTACATGGCATTTTTTGAATGTTTAGGCTAGAAGAGGAATAGTTGTGTATAGGGTTGCATGACCGAAGAAATTGGGTAGGTAGGTTGAAAAACTTCTATTTTTTTTCTAAACTTTTCTTTTGTGTGAATGAGGCATTCACTAGCAATGACTCACATTATATAATTGTATTGGATACACTAAGATAGTAATTATTTATTCTAACAATGAAAACAATAAAGGCATGTATTATATAAAATATTTTATATATATTCCCTTAGGAAAAGGAAAGGCATTTAACTTGCAGTTATTTAGCAGTTTTTTTCAAATAAATGCCTTTTTTACAAGTTTTTGTCCCCCATCTTAATTTGTAGTGATCCATTTAAACAGCAGTTTTTCAAAAACTGGTAAAAACTTGTTGTGAAAAAACTTGTGTCCAGCATTTTTTACCAGTTTTTGTACATTTAAAAGTAAATGGTGATGTTAAATGATACTTATATTACCATTATTAACAAGCTATTTTCTTGGACCATTTTTTTATGCTGAAAGATTGTTACAGAAACTGCATGTTTTACAAGTTTTATTTAAATGCTTCTAGCAGAAAATAATTCATGCACACTAATTTTCACTTAAATAGCAATATTGCATGTGTACAAGTTGTATATAATATGAATATAAACAAAATTAAGGTACATCATATAATTAATATTGTATCATTCTACATAATATGAGCTGTGTCATGTGATAACCAACCTTATGGCCTTAAACTTCTGATCTGGGTCTGCATGGTTTGCAAAGGCCAGAAAGTTGGTTTTGCCATGACATGTCTCAATTATTAATCTAAAAACTAATTTTGTCAGGCTAATCAACTGTCATTTCAAATTATATTTAGATATTCACTTTATTAAGCAAAGTGGTCTAATCATAATTATAAATTGTAAGTTGGTTCCTTAATTCAGCAACATGCTGTTCCACAGAATCTGTTATGTAAGACACATGTATATAAATCAAAGTTTCTAATAAGGATTCTGATAATTAATACAATTTCTTGTGTAAAGTTTCCAAGTGAAAAAATGGCTGGGATCCCGGGCAGGATACACCAGGATCCCAGTGGGATGAAAAAACTCATGTGGGATTTATAAGAAATGCCTGGACTACCAGGATCCAAGTTTGCGAAACTGGCATCCCTAGATCTTGGATTTGAATTTAATACAGAATCGGATCCCAGACTATTAAATATTCAGACTGATTTAAATATATCTAGCTAAAAAAAATTGATACTGAAAAATTCAGACTTTAAAAACAAGAAGTATTTAACATTTTTCCATGCAATAAACTATTTTTATGAGTTGAAATTTATTCACTATTCACCTCACTTGGCCTTCACTCACTTGGTGCATGAATTTTCATGCCGACCGAAGTGCTACATGTTCTACATCTGCCATGAAAATGTTTCCATCAAGATTTATTTGTAGTTTTAGTGTTCGCATACATAGAATTTACAACATATAACATATTTTCTTTGTCAAACAAAATTTTTGTGTAACTTAACAAGACTTGCAACCCTTTGCATTAACTTCAACTCTCATGTGTACTTTCAGTACTTTGATTTTCCGTATTGAGTTACTTCCCTTATGCACTTCTGCTATCACCTCCGGATCATTTTTTGAAAATAGAAATAGTTACTTAATTTAAGAATTATGAAACGCCGGTTGAAAGGGAAGTTTATAATGGAACATATATGTGCAAAATTGAATTCTTTAACCGGAAGAAATCTCAGTAAGTTTGAAGAGACCACTGAAGCCGATATTTCTACTGAAAACCACCCAGCAGAGACGGCTACTAGTGGGTGGGGTACTGGACGACGAATTATCGAGCTCAAGTTTCTTGCTGAATAATTGAAATCTCGTAAAAACTGCTTTAAGTTTATACATTCACATTATATAACTAAAGAACAGTGTGTTGGCTATGCCAGAATTTTATATATAACATGTGAATGTGACTTTGTAAATATGGTCGAGTAACAGGTTTTCGTGGTGTAACGAGTTTTCGTGGTATTTTAAGTATGCCTCGTTCCCATGTGCGCATGTGCATTTTTCCAGAAAATGTGTCACAAGATCGTCTGATAGTTTTGTTAGTTTGCCGATTTTTGCCAATAATAAGCAATGAACAGTTTATTATAAACTAATTTTGTTATTTTTGAGAGAGCGTAGTTCAAACCCTTTAAAATGTTCAATGAATTCTTTTTCTTAGGCATTGCTTTTCATTGTGTACTGAATATTCAGTAGATAGGTGGAGCTATCGACTGGTTCCTTGCCTAGGGGACTGTTTCAAGCATATCAAGATAAACACGTAATAAAACCAAAAAATCATTGAGTAATAGCAGTAAACTTGGGGTAGTTTGAGGCGACCCACAAAAACACAAGTCCAAACTTTTTACGTCTACACCATTGACCTAGTTAACTTAAAACCCTGAAATGAATGTATTGGAGGGAATTTTGTTTTAAAAAAACAGATCGGCCAGAAAATATCTACATTTCGTCACTGAGCGTGTAAAACTTGTATCTTTGATTTTTTTGAAAAACAACTTGGTCAGAAGTTGTATCTCGATGATATCTAGGTCAAGTTTGAATATGGGTTATGTCGGGTCAAAGACTAAGTCCGTCCATCCTGAAATGTTTCATTGCGCATGGCTCAATAGTTGCAGAGTTATTGCCCTCGACTTTGTAAAAATTAGCATGCTTCAATTTGTTTCTTGTTTAGCTCTAGAAGTATTTTAGCTTGAGTCATGAAACTGTACAGGATTGCTGATCACCAAGTGTACCTGTGGTTTTGCTCTTGGATTCACACAGTAATTGCTCCTGACATAGTCAAAATTGCCATATTTATCTTATATTGCATGTAGCTCCAAAGGTAGGGTAACTCCAAACATGGATTTTAAGCTTATCTGAGCAGGAGGCTTATGGTGAGCTTTTGCCTGTCAACAGTTTCTAATATATTAAATAAAATCTTCCTCAAAACTACAGGGCAGATATACACCTTACTTCGCAGAAATGATTCTTGGGCTCCCTTTCAAAATTCCAAAAATTGAAGTCCACACAGTACTTTATCTTTTTGAAAGTTTTTAATGATGTCATATAAATGGTTGGAAATGCTCACACAAGTTTTTGGCAGTTATTTATGAAATCATATAAATGCTGCAACATTTTTTTTGAAAGTATTTAATGATGTCATGTAAATGGTTGGAAATGCTCACACAAGTTTTTGTCAGTTATTTATGAGATCATATAAATGGTTAGAAATGCTTTTTCCATATTTGGAGGCAGTTTTATGATGTCATCTCATTTACATATTTTGGCCTATTTCAATGCTTTTTAACTGCTAAATAACTGCATTTTAAATGCATTTTAACTGCTTTTTAAATGCTTTCTACAGAATCACATTTTTCAAGGAAATATGCTGAATAAATGTAAAAACTGGCAAAAAAAACAATGCTAAATAACTGCAAGTTAAATGACTTTCCTTTTCCTAAGGGTTGGGCGGTAATTATGAACTATGTGTTCAGAGATGACCCCTTTCTAGCAATGCAAAACCCGCTAGGTGGCGCTACCGGACTACTTTTCGTGGATTTTTTTTCCCGACCCTCATTACAGGTACCAAATTATACGGTCTATTCGAGTTTAAAACGTTTAAAAATCATGGAACCAGTAGTTCCATTCAAGGAAATGAAGGCAGTCCTAATTGGAGGAGCTCGATTTTTATGAATAAACATTAAAGATCGTAAAGAAAATGCATTCCAAATTTTCATATACAGATCATTTTAGTAATACGGTGGCTTACCTGGTTTTCATACCATGTAATCGTAGATTTATTATTGTTTTAGTTAAATATCAATAATTATTAATTGAAAAGTCATGTAATGCAGTAGAAATTTGCAGTTTTCTAAAGCAGGTGCCCACCGGCAAATAACGGTAACTCTTGTCAATTAGAGTTGTCCCATATTCAATCGCCACTGTTTAACACTTACGCTGTGTCTTTCTTTCGATGTCATTGTACTT
The DNA here is from genome assembly GCA_008271625.1 of Lutraria rhynchaena. NCBI lineage: Eukaryota > Metazoa > Mollusca > Bivalvia > Venerida > Mactridae > Lutraria > Lutraria rhynchaena. The sequence continues at coordinate 7,131,587 of VIBL01000001.1, read as the reverse complement.
AATCAGGTAAATATGTATAATGTAATCTCTACTCAACTGCAGATGTAACTTGTCTGGAGTTAATGACTCAAAATGAAGCCTTCAGTTGAATCGGTTTCGCGCCTAAAATTTTTGTAATGGACTCTTGACTGGCATGTATTAAGTTAAACACTGCATTACTTACAACATTTATGAAGAAAATTATACTTTCATTTGTTCATCGGTCACATTATATCATGCTAGATTTCCTTGGTATAAAAATGTTATTTGTATGTTATATACATTTATCTATTTAACAGTAACACCAATATTTCAAATTCAATCAAAGTTTTAACTTTCATGAAATTATGAATTTTGTGCTACCACTAGTCACTCATTCATCATTGGTTTTTCTTATGGGTTTCTTTTTCTTGGTTAGTATACAGTCCAGGAAAACTGGTTAGGTGAACAGCGGTCACCGTATATAACTGAAAAATTGTTGAAAAACGGCAGTAAACCCTAGTGACAATAAGTCATTTAAGATGGGTTGCTCTGTATATTGTTACATGTTATGTTTGAAGTTTAGTTTCTGTTACTGTTAACAGTTGAAATATTGAAATTCATCAGCTAAAAAAAAAGTCGTAGCTAAATTAATGATAAGTTCAATCAAGTTTTTGACAACTTAAAATTCAGGTACCTTTGAAATGTTTATAGTATTTTAATCATTTCTTTGAAAATTACCATGTTTTATTCATAAAGCAAAGACATTTAAGTCTCCTCTTTCTTAATTTCTGATAATTATTTGAATGCTAGCAGAAGGATTAAAAGATAATTCATTTCCTTTCACACATTTCTTTGAAAAGTGTGACAATTGGACTACCAGACTTTGAAAACTTAGTGAGCTGTCTGAACATAGAATATCAAGAAATACTTTGGTATGAGGAATTTTCTGTTTATTTTCATCTTCTGAAAGTGTCTGCATGAAAACAGAAAATATTCATACAATTTAAATGATGTCAAAGTATTTTTGTTTACCAGGTCGCTTTTTTGGCTTATATATTGAGAAAATGGCAGTCCGAGCATTAAAATATGAATATTCACTTAAGTAATACTTCTTTATGCATCAATATTTTCAAATGAAGTTTTTTTTAAGTTACTAATATTGATAAGAGGTTTACAGAGATGTGACTTTTTAAGAAAAAATCCAATTAAAAATTGCTACCCTTTCTATGGGATGGTAATTTATATACTCTGATTCTAATTGTATGTAATATTTTATGTATCTGATATCATATTTTCTATACTGCCCCTGCATATTAATGTGTCATGTATTTTTCAATTTGTGGATTTAAAAATCACCTTAAAACAATTGGCATGTTCAGGAGATATCAAATGGCTCCGTATAAGCGTATAAGCGAAATTTATCCAAGTTAATTTTTCATTTTTGGTGCAACTGATGATTCGAGATCATCCAACATATCATTTGATCATACCGACTTGTATAAGTTCCTCTCTTGGACATATTCAAAAGCACCAATCTTCATGGCAATTAGCAAACACGTCATTTTGATTTTCTGGAACGATTCCAGTGGTCTGGCCAGGAATTTTTTATTGTTTGTTTTTGTGTGACTTATTATCACTGGGGTTTAACACCGATTTTCAACAATTTTTTTTGTTATATACGGCGACTGGTTCATCTTACCAGTTTTCCTTGACTATATTCTAACCAGTATTAACTTACCCTTCCACAAGGAGCTGGTAACTTCTCCATTTATGGAAGAAAATCAACATTTTTGTCAAATTTTCATGGAAGGGTATGACCTGCCACAACTGGAAATTTTTTAAGGCATACTGCAAATATTAATTTAGCTTATTTCAGTGGCAAAGAGGAGTGTGTAAGAGGTTTAGCTCCCTGAACTTGGTGGGATCTGGTGTATATTAAAGTGACAAGATAGAACTGTTTTAATCCAGCATAGAAAACAAAAAAAAATCACACAGGATATATATACTCTTGTCTCCTTTGGTATTCTGTACAGATTGAACGCATCATACCTTGGCCTGAAATGCAGATTAAAAAATGAACATTACTTTGAAATAAGAAGCTAATAATTTTCATTTTCATTGTCAGTCACAGTTTAGATTAGTTTTTTGAGTATGTGTTTTCAGCCTAAACATCCAAAGATCAGGCAGTCTACCGATTTCCCATGATTTTGTCTTTATTTGTTTTCTTAAACCATGTCTTTGCAGCAATCATGCATTCTTAATAAACGTCTGATTATTTTATGTGTTTTCATTTTCTTAACACAACATTTGTACTCGATCAACAACCAGATTCCAAACTGAAAGTAGAAAATGTAAACTGTCATTTTTAAACAAGAGGTGGCTATAATCGCTTTTTTATGACACTAAATCGTCAAAGTAAATTGTCATTAAACTGTAACGGTATAAACATGTATTTTCAAATTTCAATGAAATGTGATAAATTTAATTACCGTTTTTGGACAATGCCGTTCACGGAAAAGCCTATTTTCACGCTGGAACTACGATTTTGTTCGAAGCTGACGTTGGTTTATTGGTGAATTTGATTGACAACTTTGGCTTTGTTGGTGATGTACAGAGTCGACAGACAGCGTGTAATCGCACATATGCACATATTTGCTATTATGGTTTTTCGCGCCATGTTTTTTTTGCAGTTAGAAATGTAAGGGTCGGCCCTAAAAGTTAGGGTTGGTCGGGTAACCGTAAATACAACTATTTTTTTTCTGGCCTTAATGTACTACAGGCCTGTTTCAAATGTATAACTAACAAAGTCTTATTGCTGATAAAAGTTTTTGGCACTAGTCTTTCGATGTTTATATTATCAGTGTTGCCTAATGCCCAAAGTGAGCTATAGTAATCAGTCAGTCTACTCCGGCATCTGTCGTCCGTCGTCCACACCTGCTCCAGTGGTCACACTTTGGAGCGAATCTTCATCAGACCTGGTCAGAATGTACGTCTCAATGATATCTTGGATGAGTTCGAACATGGGTCATCTGGGGTGAAAAACTAGGTCACCAGGTCAAATAGAATGGAAATTTTGTGAACACTTCAGGAATCACAGATTTTATTGGATCTTCATGAAACTTTGTCAGAATGTTTGTATTAATGATCTTGTATAATTAGGCAAATATGGGTCGTCTCCAGTCAAAAACTAGGTCACTAGGTCAGCGCACCAGAAAACCTTGTTAATGCTTTAGAGGTTGCAATTTTGATTGAATCTTAATCAAACTTTGCCAGAAAGTTTGTTTTGATAATATCTTGAACAAGTTTGAACATGGGTCATCTGGGGACAAAAACTAGGTCACCAGATCAAATCATAGAAAAACCTTCTTAACGCTCTAGGGTCACAGTTTTAATTGGAGGTTCACCAAACCTTGTCAAAATGCTTGTCTTAATAATATCTTGGTTCAGATCAAACATGGGTTGTCTGGGGTCAAAACCTAGGTCACCAGGTCAAATCATAGAAAAACCTTGTTAATACTCCAGGAGACACAGTTTTAATTTGAGGTTCACGAATCCTTGTCAGAATCTTTTTCTTAATGATATTTGGACAGGTTCGAATATGCGTCATCTGGGGTCAATAACTAGGTCACCAGGTCAAATCTTTGGAAAACCTTGTTAACCTTCTATAGGACACAGTTTTGATTGGAGGTTCACCAAACCTTGTCAGATTGATTGTCTTAATGATATCTTGGTTAAATTTGCTCATGGGTCATCTGGGATCAAAAACTTGGTCGCCTGGTCAAATCACTGGAAAACCTTTTTAACCTTCTAGAGGTCGCAATTTTGGTTGGATCGTCCTCACACTTTGTCAGAATGTTTGTATTAATGAAATCATGAACAGGTTTGAATATTGGTCAACTCAGGTTAGAAACTAGGTCACAAGGTCAAATCACAGGAAAACCATAAAAGTTGCAATCTTTACTCAGGTGAGCGAAAAAAGGGCCATCTTGGCCCTCTTGTTTCTCTGGTAGGGGAAGGGGCCTGGGGCCTTCAAGGAGGAGAAATTTTAGCATGATTTTTTACCATTTAGGGGAAAAAATTATGATTCATTTAAACACTTAAATCTTTTAACAAACATTGTATTAAACATTATTTAAGGCTATAATGCCTAATTGATATAAAACAAACAGTTAACTTGAAATCAATTAGGGTACGGCATAAATATCATCATTTACATATGATTATTATCTCAGTAACAGTAAGACTGTATGACACACATGGCTAACTGGTCGGAGTTGCATCATCAGTATTGACAGTTACCTCTGTTTCAGGTTCATTAGGGCTTGCTTTTGATATTTTTGACAATAAAATGCTGATATTTTGCGTTGTTTTTTAGTCTTTTTTACACAATTTTTTTGGCTTGCGGTGGAATATCTGAACATACCGTAAACTTTACGGCATGGAAAATTTTGAGATCTCAACCGGTCCAGGTCCGCAGATGTCCCCCCCACTTTCTGAAAAGGGCAAATATTTGTTCATAATTACATATTAAGCAGTAAACACGAAACAAAAACAGAATTGAAATTTTAATCAGATACTACTACAATAGAATCACCAACACGTACTTAATTGAAATAGCTAATATCAAACTAAGTCCCATTTACCAATTTACATGTTTTTTTTTTCTAGACACAATTAAAAATATCAATCCTCAATTTTTAATCCTTCGATGATTTCTTAGTCAAATGACTGCTAACCAATGGAGCTGTTAATGTGGGCTTCCTTTTGATATTACTAAATTTTCTTTGGTATTGTTTCAGTCTTCTCAGTTAATATTTTTTTACTATAGTCTTCAGGACTATAACTTGTGACAAAAGTTATAGTCCTCCTAGATTTTTTATAGTCCGAGCTTGTTTGAATTGTGTTTGTTAAATTACTTAGGGACATCTATCCTACATAAATCATTACTCTGTTATTCATCTTGAATGTCTAGAATATGCTATTTAATATCATTTTTTTAACAATTCACCATTTAAGCCAATTCTTTTTTCAGCAGTAGACCAAAATTCTACTCTGTAAGCTTTCATGGTTGCATTCAATTAAACTATAGATGTGAAACATGGCAATATGATTGTTACATAGAATGGAACAAATTCAATAATTCAGATGTATTGCAATGTTTTATACCAATTGGCAATATTCGGATTAAGCATTTTGAATTTACTCACCAGTCGGGCCAGTGACATTTCAGAAGTTAATCGCCCAAAAACAAAATTACTCACCCAGATAGAAAACCCAATATTGATAAATTTTCTTCATATTAATGTTAACAGATTTACCAAGGTTTGCACTGGTTCATAAAAGCTCAGTTCACATAAACCAAACTCTTAAGTAATATCAAGATACATGTGTCATTATTATATTAACACAATTATAAGAATATGTCTGATAACATATCTATGTACTAGTGTTGCAACATCAGTTCAAAATCGTAATCGATTGGAATCGGTTGGTACATCCGATGCGATTTTCTGATTATATAATCTGTTCTCATGTAGTGGTGTAACATAAGTAGACCACTAGTGTTTGATTCTATTTATGCATCCTTTGGTTCTTAGCCATCCTCTGCTTTATGCTAGTTGGCATTGTAACATATAAGCATGGTGAATGGAGTATGTTATCCATATGAACCATTAACCAGGCTCTATAACATCAAATAACCTGAGGGATGGTCAAATATTTGTTTTTTTCGTCTTGATCGATGATCCGCCATCTTTTTTTAAATCACGCGACTGATTTCCCTTGAATGTGTGTTTAGTTTGCGGCACCAGCAGTTAGCATACGGCACCTAAATGAGATAGACCGATAATCGATTATGAAAAACTGCAATCAATTATCGGAATCGGCAGACATTTTCACACCACTAATGGATAGTATCCGATTATCGTTTCATCACTACTCTGTGCTAATAGTTTTTGTACACAAAGCATATCCGAATTCAGCTCATGTCCGAAATAAGTTCAACTAAAGGGTCAATAAACACTATACAGATCGATTCGCAAAAGCTTTAACAAGAAAATGTTTTCACAAAACTTAAGTCTGCGAATTTAAACCAATAGTCCAAGCCCAAGCCAATAAAAATGGCCTGGACATTACATCTCCTTTACGTGTAGACCAATCTATTAATTCTGGGAAGCCAAGTAACTGTACTGAGAGGCATGTGAGAATATAGTAGTCATGTGACCAAGAAATGCGTCATTAATTCTTAGCGTTACGTCATCAGTGATTATATTTCATTTCAAAAAGTTACACTCAAGCTGAATGACACGCAGGAATGATGTCACAAATTGTGGAATATGTCAATATCGTGCTTAGCTAACACTAATAAGTGAGTAGCATGTGACCTGGGTGTACATATTGCACTGATTCATGAAATAGAAAAACGGAACCAAAACAATATTGGTACCCATTTAATATATCGCTTTCGATGTCTATGAGAGAAGAAAGCCGAAAAAACAGTACTCGTGTGACATCAGCGGTTTGAACGTGTATTCATTTATTTTGTGGTAACAGTGAAGCGACAGAGCTTTTCTAAAAAAGTTCTCAATTAATTCTTCTTCACCATCATCTAAGTCAGACTCTGGCGCGTAATCTGAGTCGTGTGAAAGACTACTGTCCTCAGATACCAAGTCGTTAATGGCATGTTAGCGGAAACGGAAGACAAGTTGTGTGCACTTACGAAAAAGCAGAATTTTGATTGGTTTAAATTCTGATATGATTTTCCCAAACGTCGTTGCGTGCGAATATTTATAGTAACATGGAAAAACCCATATTTATGATTTCCCAGAAATCTATAGTCTGATCGGACTACACTCACAACGAAAGTTTATAGTCCGGGCCAGATTTTTATAGCCTCGGGCTTGGACTATACGCATTTTTCGCAGACTGCTGTTTTCTGTTACGACTTCTTAAACAGTTCACCACCTTCAACCAAAATAATACTACATTAAAAAGTAATGACAGTATTTAATTCACATGTGGAACAACATTTGAGGTATTTAACTCAAATATTAATACATGCAGCAAACACATCACTCAACACAATTGATCAATGCATTACTTGTTTTCTGTTATCTACCATGTGTTTGGACTAATTGCAAGCAACCACCTATTGACATCAGTTGATCGGATTTGCTGACGATCACTTCAGTCTATTGATTATCTTGACATGTTTATTTGCATATTGAGAATCGTTCGAACAACATATAAGTTTTGTGACATTTTGCTTGTACTAAGCGACTTGGGACCGAAATTTGTATAATGTTTATGCACTGATTTTTTAATCAATTTTCGCTACTGCAATTAGTCTGGAACTTGAAATTTGGTCTGGACCAGCAAATTTTCTGTTTTTCAGTGCCTTGCCATAAAGCATTCTATAGGGCAGGCTCGATAGAGTGCTTCAGTTTACGTTAATGTCGTAAAATATTAATCGATTATTTTTTATGCTCGTTCGAAAGATTGAACTCGGGAGGGTAATTTTTTATAAAAGGGGAAAAATTGGTCAATTTCGGGAGGCATAAAAGGTAAAAAGCCACTGTCTCAGATTACATAACCATGTTCTTTCTTTTACAGCTTTTGTTAATTATGTGTACTGTTGTACTGTTGTACTGTCATACAGCTAATATTATTGTTTTATTGTTCATATATATCCGATGTTGAATAAATTTTCATGTGTCTTGTATCATCCTTATGTGAATACCTCTTTATTTTCAGTTGACCAAAGCACCATTATGTCAGAAAAATATTCAGTGAAAAGTTTGTCTTTGGGAACCTACAGAACTAGAAACATAAGCCAAGATGATCAAGATTTACTAGGTAGGAAATTAAAATCACTTCCTCCTGCTTACATATGTAGTCTTTTGAAGTACTTGGTTGTTCTTGCATTCTGTTGCCCTAATTATTTGTTATTACTTTGTTAATTTGTAATTGGCAGTTCTGTATCCTCTTGCCCATTCTTGTGCCCTGGTCTATACTCTACAGACAAATGATTATGTGACAATATCTCTATCTACCTGGATATTTCCGATAATTTGGTTATTTTGGTAAACCCAAAAATGCCTTCTTTCTCAAGCCATATAACATGGCTATTTTTTTCAAGCCATAGTTTAAAAAACCCAAATGTGGCTACTCTTCAAGCATTAGTTAAGAAACCACAAACATGGCTACTTTTATCAAGCCATAGTTGAAACCCCAAATGAGGCTACTCTTCAAGCCTTAGTTATGAAACATCAAACATGGCTACTTTTTTCAAGCCATAGTTAAGAAACCCAAAATGTGGCTACTCTTCAAGCCTTAGTTAAGAAACCTCAAATGTGGTTACTCTTCAAGCCTTAGTTAAGAAACCTCAAATGTGGCTACTTGTAAAGCTTTTGGTAGGAAACCTCAAATGTAGCTTCTATTCAAGCCTAAGGTAAGAAACCTCAAGTGTGGTACTCTTCAAGCCATAGTTAGGAAACCCACAATGTGGCTACTCTTCAAGCCTTAGGTAAGAAACCTCGAATGTGACTACTCTTCAAGCCTTAGTTAAGAAACCTTGAATGTGGTTACTCTTCAGGCCATAGTTAAGAAACTCAAAATGTGGCTACTCTTCAAGCCTTAGGTTTCTTAACTCTTTCAGGCCTATCAGTTTATCTATAGATAAGATCTACGACTATCTAGGGGGTTCAAGTCGATAGCTTTATCAGATCAGCTTTTATTCTACTTCCATTGGATAGGGTAGTGTTAAATAAACACCTGTTACTCAATATATTTTCATCGAAACATTATAAACCAAAATATATTACTAAAGGGTATAAAATTTCTGACAATTTGATGTAAAAATTTCCGCATTTTACTTTCAAATATTGACGTTTTTTCTGTGCTGAACATGCGAAACGAGGGAAACTCATGCAAACAGTGGTGATTATGAACATCCTACCGCTTGATTTTCTTCCAGATTAATATTTATAATCCTATATAACATACACACAATTAATTCAATTTAATCAATTCGGTCCCGCATTGTCATCAAAATCGCTGAAATGAACAATACGTAATTGTTCCCCACCCACCTCTGCATTACTGTCGGCACGTCGTGGTCTCGGAAAATTTTGTTTTCAATAAGGCAAACAAATGGAACATCATCGTTAAAATCGTCAGTTTCAGTCAAATAAATGTCTGACTCGTCCCTATATTCTATGTTTGCCAATTTAAGATTGAAGTCTAAATCACTAACGATCGAAAAACAAACTCCATTTCGATATCCGACTCCATTACGTTCATAAACAAAATTGAATCACCCGCGACATACGTGCATAAAAACCGGCCAATTAAATTCGTTGTTTCATTTAACCTAGAAAATCATGTTGTAAACAATAGAAAAAGGATCGTTACGATTGGCTGTATTTACTATAAAATCCATGTAAACACGAATTTAAACCAATGACAGCCGTTTTTACTCGGCATGTTTATCACGCTTTGAGTCGGGATTCGACATACGATCGCTAATTGTAAACACGACTTCAGTCGGGACTCGACGTTTACTTATCAGATATAATCACGCCTTCAGTCGGGAATCGGCTTGAAAGAGTTAAGAAACACAAAATGGGGCTACACTTCATGCCTTAGGTAAGAAACCTCAAATGTGGCTACTCTTCAAGTCTTAGGTAAGAAACCTCAAATGTGGCTACTCTTCAAGTCTTAGGTAAGAAACCTCAAATGTGGCTACTCTTCAAGCCATAGTTCAAAATCTGAAATGTGGTTACTCTCCAAGCCTTACATAAGAAACCTCATATGTGGCTACTTCTAAAGCCTTACATAAGAAACCTCAAATGTAGCTTCTCTTCAAGCCTAAGGTAAGAACTCTCAATTGTGATTGCTCTTCAAGCCATAGTTAAGAAACCTCGTATGTTTACTCTTCAAGCCATAGGTTAGAAACCTCAAATGTGGTTACTCTTCAATCATAGTTAAGATACCCAAAATGTGGCTACTCTTCAAGCCTTAGTTAAAAACCTCAAATGTGGCTACTCTTCAAGCCTAAGGTCAGAAACCTCAAATATGGCTACTCTTATAGCCTTAGTTCAGAATCCTCAAATGTGGCTACTCTTCAAGCCTTAGTTCAGAAACCTCAAATGTAGCTACTCTTCAAGCCTTAGTTAAAAGACCTCAAATGTGGCTACTCTTCAAGTCTTCGGTCAGAAACCTCAAATATGGCTACTCTTCTAGCCCTAGTTCAGAATCCTCAAATGTGGCTACTCTTCAAATCTTAGTTAAGAAGCTTCAATCCCCCAACTAAGTGGGGGTTAGAATTCTCCAGCTGTCACACTACAGAGGGGTAAGACTCCCCCACTGTGCCTGCCAGTTTGCCGTAGGCTGCAATCTGTGTTGCCTGATGACAGGATCCCAGTGGTTGAGTAGGGCCAGGGCATGGCTGCTTAAATTCTGCCCCTGCAACACACCACTTTGGCCTTAATTTGGGCTAAACGGGAGATCAGGAAGACCCGTCCTGATCGATCGGCTGGTCATGCCAATCCCTGGGTCACTGATTGTGTACTCATTCCAGTCTACACAAATCCTATACACCTATACTCACTTCGTTCTTTAAATGTCAAATACTTTTTCTATAAAGTCATTGTCCGCAATATCAGTGGCCCAGAAGGTGGTGGCTCATGGGTAAATCAGGTGAAAGTCTTGATCTTTGATTGGCATTTGTAATCACCCAAGAGTAGTCTATGCTTTGGAATAACGTTCTGTGGGACAACTCTTGCCCAATCTAATCCTTTCACTGATGTATCCTGGTCATGATTCCTGCTTAATTTCTCCAGATCATGTCCCATTGTAGGACTCTGTGTTGGGTGGGTTGGGAGCATCAGTGATGAAGATAAATGTAAAATCATTTCATCACATCTCCTTTTAACATCACAAACTATTGCACACTGTTATTGTTGCAACAGTCCAATTTTTAAACAATTTATAGCTTCTTCATTCTCATTTTTACATTTTCATCTTAAGCTTACATTATCTTATTAAACGACTTATCAATGTTACCCTTAACATTTGATGTAAACACCAATAAACATAAATAAGAAGCCTATAACATGGCTACTTTTTCAAGCCATAGTTAAAATAACCCCAGACATGGCTATTTTTTCAAGCCATAGTTAAGAAACCCCAAACATGGCTACTTTTTTCAAGCCATAGTTAAAATAACCCCAGAAATGGCTATTTTTTCAAGCCATAGTGAAGAAACCCCAAACATGGCTGTTTTTTCAAGCCATAGTTAAGAAACCCCAGACATGGCTATTTTTTCAAGCCATAGTTAAGAAACCCCAAACATGGCCACTTTTTTCAAGCCATAGTGAAGAAACCCCAAACATGGCTAATTTTTTCAAGCCATAGTTAAGAAACCCCAGACATGGCTATTTTTTCAAGCCATAGTTAAGAAACCCCAAACATGGCCACTTTTTTCAAGCCATAGTGAAGAAACCCCAAACATGGCTAATTTTTTCAAGTCATAGTTAAGAAATCCCAAACACATGGCTATTTTTTCAAGCCATAGTTAATAAACTTCAAACATGGCTATTTTTTCAAGCCAAAGTTAAGTAACCTCAAACATGGCTATTTTTTCAAGCCAAAGTTAAGTAACCTCAAACATGGCTATTTTTTCAAGCCATACTTAAAAAACCCCAAACATGGCTATTTTTTTAGGCCATAGTTAATTAACTTCAAACATGGCTATTTTTTCAAGCCATAGTTAAAAAACCTCAAACATGGCTATTTTTTCAAGCCATACTTAATAACCCCCAAACATGGCTATTTTTTCAAGCCATAGTTAATAAACCTCAAACATGGCTATTTTTTCAAGCCATTCTTAGTAAACCTCAAACATGGCTATTTTTTCAAGCCTTACTTAATAAACCCAAAACATGGCTATTTTTTCAGGCCATAGTTAATTAACTTCAAACATGGCTATTTTTTCAAGCCATTTTTTCAAGCCATAGTTAATAAACCCAAAACATGGCTATTTTTTCAAGCCATACTTAATGAACCCCAAACATGGCTACGTTTGTCAAGTCATGCTTAATAAACCACAAAAATGGCTATTTTTTCAAGTCATTGTTAATAAACTCCAAAAGTGGCTAATTTTTTCAAGCCATAGTTAAGTAACCCCAAACATGGCTACATTTGTCAAGCCATACTTAATAAACCACAAAAATGGCTATTTTTTCAAGTCATTGTTAATAAACTCCAAAAGTGGCTAATTTTTTCAAGCCATAGTTAAGTAACCCCAAACATGGCTAATTTTTCAAGCCATATTTATTAAGCCTCAAACATGGCTAAATTTTTCAAGCCTTAGTTAAGACGCCCTAAACATGGTTACTTTTTTTAAGCTATTGTTAAAAATACCCAAATATTACTTCTTTTCTCAGGTAACACTAAATATGGCTACTCTTTTCAAGCCTTATTGAAGTGACCCAAACTTGGCTACCTTTCTGAAGCCTTAGTGAAGTAACCCCAAATAGGTTTTTTCTCAACCCCAAGTATGGCTACTCTTTTCAGGCCTTATTTAAGTAACTCCAAACTTGGGTACCTTTCTTTAGCCTTTGTAAAGTAACCCCAAATGCTTCTTCTTTTCTCAATCAACCCACATATAGCCATAATTAAAACATTTTATATTCTGTATGATCTGCTAAAACATTGTTTTTTTTCATGATGGGTAAGGCAACTTCCTCCCTTCTAGTGTTGTACAGTTATACCCCTTATTTCTTCATGTATATTTTTTAGCAATTTTGATAAGAAAAAATGTCACTCTTTATTCCAGACTTTTTTTTTACAGTACAAGTGTATATAATGTTAACAAAAGATAAAATAAAAAAATTACATGAAAAATGCCTATGTACCTACCCACAGATGAAAATTTGGGTCATGTAACCTCAAACCAATGTTTTTTAGGGATGGCCTGACCACATCCATATTAAGACCCCCCTCAAAGTATGAACCATTTTATTTTCAGATTAGTTTTAAATGTCTCATCTCTATTGTAACTTTTCAGTGGAGTTAATGCCGTTTTTCGATATCTCAGCTGTATTCTGCAGTCAGTTCTCCTAACCTTCTACTATATTTCTGATAAAACATTTTTGTTAATATTATTAGTTATATTGTATATTGTAATCAAAATAATAGCTTTAAACAAGTATTATTACAATAATGTTCTTTCATTATTTTCAGCAAACTAGACTTTGTGGCAATAAGTCATTAAATATGTTGTTTCAATCATGCCCCGTGAATAGCATCCAAAACACTGTGGTGAATTACACTCATCTACCAGATTATGTACCTACTGGAACATACAGGCCAGTGCAGGTATGTTTATTGTCATTCACAACACCATCATTTGACCAACAACAAAATAATTCATATTTCAAATACAGTCAAATCTGTGTTTGCTGCCAACTCTGAATAAAGGCCACCCAGTGAATTATGGCCATTCTTTGAAAAAAAAACGTTATTGATCATTTAAAACAAACTGACCTGTCAATATAAAGACCACATTTTGTCTTTTCCATGTGTGGCCTTTGCAGGGTTTTCACTAGACATTACATTTTTTCCACCACATGTACGTGTACAAAAAAGTATGTTTGATTTTTTTTTCTCCACTTGAAGATTTTTTTTCTTCATTTGCGAAACTGGCGAATGGCAGCGGAAACCCTGCCTTTGTTCCCAGGTTTGACTGTATATCTTATGTATATGCATGTCTTACTCCATCTAATTGTTAAGATGCCTTAATTCCTGAAGTGAAGTTTTACTTTTTCTGATTTACATTTAAATGCATGTTTAGGAATTTTTGTTTTTATGTGACTTATTGTTACTGGGTTTTAACACCATTTTTCAACAATCCTTCAGGTATATACGGCGACCGGTTCACCTAACCGGTTTTCCTGGATTGTATATTAACCAGTACTAACTTACCCTTCCACAAGGAGCTGGCAACTTCTCCACATATGGAGGAAAATTGACATATATCATGAAAGGGTATGACCTGCCGAGATCAGGATTCAAACCCAGATCTCCGGGTTACAATTCCAGCGCACTAACCACTGGACCACAGCCGTGGCCATTAGGAATTTTTATATTAACATCAAAATGCCCTCATCAAAAAGTCTATACCTAAACTTCCATGCCCTCATCAATCTCATCAACTATTATGTATACTGCATTGAGATGTGTTCTATTGAGATATTGAGTTCACATTGAGTCCTAATGTTCAAACTTTCACCATTTGCAGTGAATAATGGGATGCTTAAAGGCTTTACTTTGGGTCTCTGAGTCTATCATAACATTGACCTGACAATGTAGTAACAGCACTACTATCAATTTACAGGCCATCTTTTACATTGTCTACATTTGTCTTACATAACTACAACCTGATTCTAATAAATCTTAGTAATCAGTATTTTAACAAGTTTCACGTTCAATGTTTGACTTACCAGTATTATTGTCATAATTTGAAACTGTATTATCCTGATTTTTGACATACTGTGTATAAAAATGTAATTTTCATATCATTGAATTTTCAAATCATTGAATTTCAGTATTGCAATATGCATTGCAATACGGGTTGGCTGTATCGCAATATATCGCAATACGGGTTAGACCATTATTGTTGCACCGCTATAATAGGAGGCAGAAAATGAAGTTCCCAATTCGGGGCTCAAACCCGCAACCTTCTGCTTGCATGTCAGCTGCTCTAACTGAGCTAATCGGTTGATGGTCAAACAGACCTATACAGCTATACAGCTCTGTTACAACCTATTATCTTCCTGTTTAGTAATCTCTTTTTCTACTGAGTTACATATTTACAGTAGTATAACTATTTGATGGAATTGGCCTTTCATCCATATTGGATCCTACATTAGAGACTGGGGGATTAGCCTCACTCTCAGTCAATTTTAGTTTCCCTGAATGATTGTACATGAATTTGTTAAAGCATCTAGATACAATATGACCTGGTTTATTACAATAACCTGGCCAGGGTCACTTTTAGCTCACCTGAGAACGTAGTGCTCGGTGAGCTATAGTCATCAGTCAGTCTACTCTGTCGTCCGTCGTCCACACCTGGGGGTTGTTAATGCTCTAGTGATCAAATTTTGAGCAAATCTTCATCAGACCTGGTTAGAATGTTTGTCTCAATGATATCTTGGACATGTTTGAACATGGGTCATCTGGGGTCAAAAACTAGGTCACCAGGTCAAATAGAATGGAAAATTTGTTAACAGGTACACTATAGAAATCACAGATTTGATTGGATATTCATGAAACTTTGTCAGAATGTTTGTAATACTGATATCATGAACAGGTTTGAACATGGGTCAACTCAGGTTAAAAACTAGGTCACCAGGTCAAATCACAGATAAACCATAGAAGTTGCAATCTTTACTCAGGTGAGCGAAAAAGGGCTGTAAGTCCTTAATGCTTCATTCTGTTTATGTTTGAAAGTCTAAGGGAGGTAACTTCATGATTATTATCCCCCCCCTCGAAGCAGTGGATGATATTGCTTTGCACAGGTTGGTCGGTTGTGTCTTGTAGATGACCCCTATAGATTTTGTGGTCAGTTGGTCAAAGTTCAAGGTCACCTTGTCCTTGACTACTAGAAGCTTGTCCAATCAATAACTGGAGAATGCTTTGGCCTACTGCTGACATATTCAGTAGGGAGGTCAGTTGTGGCCTGTAGATGACCCCTATTGATATTGTGGTTAGTTGGTCAAATGCCAATGTCACCATTTCTTTGACCACTCAAAGCTTGTCTGATCAATAACAAGGGACTGCTTGGGCATACATTCCTTAGATTTGGTATGGATGTTTGTCTGGACCAGTAAATAACCCCTATTATGTTGACTGAGTCAAATGTCAAGTATATAATGACTGGTCAAGGTTATAATGACCTTAACAACAAAAAGGTTGTCAAATCAATAAGAAGAGAATGCCGTTGGTACAATCCTCAGAATTTGTATGGGTGTTCGTCATGACCAATATTTTGAGGCCAGCAAGTCAACTTTAGCTTAGCCCAGACCATTAAAAACTTGTCTGACTGATAATTAGGGAACACTTTGTCTGGCCTGTTGCCCATTGATTTAGTAGTAAATCAGTTGGTTGAAAATGATGAATTTGGTTGATTTTGGGGGTGGGGCATCCATGTTTCACTAACATCTCTTGTTTTCATAGCGGGTTGTCCTACTTCTTCCTCAGAACTTGGTGTAGCAACTATATTTAATGAACCATTGAATGCACAGTATTCTATGGCAGTACTGATTGCAACATCTAATGTTTGCTGATGAGTAAATTGGACAAGTTTCTGTAAGTCAAAGCTACCATGGCCATGGATATATTGGTCAATGATACATGCTTCTAATGCATAAAGAGGCAATAATGGAAATGCTTTTTGTCCTAAGCTGCATATAAAATAACCAAAATCAGACACACTTTTCCATGGTTTTCTTTTCCTATTACAAATTTCGCATATGTAGGCTAATTCTTTCTTGTGAGGATTATATGTTTGAGTAAGGATGCATTTAATTTTATGATAATCATTGATCTGGGACGAAGTTATGGTTGATAACAATCTTTAAGCTTCACCACTTAGATTGTCAACATAATATTATATGCCTTTTGTCTTTCATCCAAATTATTCCAATTAGCAACTTGCTCATAATGAACTATATAATCAGGCCAGTCTTTGTACACAGTTTGACTATCACTGACTGGTTAGAAATTAATTATATTTCTTTCTATCTTTTTAATTCTTGAACCTGGATTATATCCTTTCTTATGATCATTATATGAAATCACCTTATGTTTAATTGTATAAGTCCTAAAAAAGGAGAGGTTTGTTTCGGGTTGCCCGACCAACCCAATTTTTTACCTGCTGACTTATAATTTTTTACTGCATCTGAATTGTAGTGCAATATTGTAATTTTCACAACTCATTAATATTGAGGTGCCGATATATATAAGAAAAATGTTTAAAAAATCCCTTCCTACCGACCCATATTACTTTGGGCATCTAACCATGAACAAGCATTTTATTTTTTTAGGCCTAATCTAAATTTACTTGAGGGAAAAAGTATTCTGACCAGTAACTCCTGCAGGAGTATATTTGGGTTGATTAAACATTAGGTATACTTCCAAATTAAATGCGGCAATTTTTTGGCAAAGTGATCATTTTTCAAATTAGTTCTAGAGGCTTGTTTTCTACTTTATTTTGAAGGGAAAATCCTTATATTTATTGAAATGTGGGGTGTACCAGCTGCCAACATTACAATATTTAAAAAAAATGGGCCTCGACAGATAGTACAGGTCTTCCATTGGAACAGTGGGGCCTCAAAACTTAGTACAGGGGCTCAACATCTAGTACAGGGCCTCTGTGCAATCAGTGGGGCCTCTATGCTCAGCATATGGCCTCCACGCCAACCTAAAAAAACAGTAACTTTTATATCAGGACAACATTTGGGATCAAAATTGTTATAATTTTAAGGGGGACTTGTCAAGTTGAAATATAGCCTGAAAATGAAGTGGTCTTTATCAGGTAGTCTTCATAAAAATTGTCTACAACTGATTATATATACATTTATACACAATAATTGCTTTGTTAAAACTTTTATATGGGCAATTTAATTAAAAATGAAACATGTTATTTATATGGTCTACTTTTAATCAGTTATCTTGTTACAGGGAATTCATTTGACACTTAAAACAGCATTTTGACTCTTGAAATTAGTAAAATAAAGCTTCTGACTCTTGAGAATTTGTACCAAAGGAAATTTGTTAACTCTTCAAATTATCATCAGCCAAAGGTCATTTTTGACCCTCAGCTTTTGATGTCTCGTGAAAACCTGTGTAAATAATGATATATTAATGATAATTTAATAATGTTCATTTTTTTTTAAATGGGTGTCCTCACAATAGATATACATAATGAGATTAACTTTCAGTGTTTTCAATGTCAATTTATCAAGCTGTGTTGAAATAAATCTTTGTTTTGATAAGAAAGTTGATGACTGCATGGAAACAGCTTTTTGTCTGAGACAAGACAAGATTTAGTGTGTTTTCCAAATTTTGTAAAGTGGTTTTTTATTGGTCAACTGAATCTTGTTTTGTAAGTTATTTGAATACAACCTGGTAATTCATTGGATAACACCTAGAATGTATTATTGTCCTATCAGGTTCACTTGAGTAAAAGCGGGAAAAATCAGTAGCTAACGGGCGAGCATGCTGGTCAGACATGGTTTTTGAGTGAGAAGTTTTTTGAAGGATTTATGACATGGAGTTTACAGGTAAGTGGACTTGTTACAATTAGTTTTTATGTGTCAGCTTATGTAAGGTTGTATTGAAAACATGGTTGTTCCATTTCTAGTACAAATGAAAAGTTTTGTTTCCTTTTATTTTTGTAAAATAGAATTTATAGCTCAAGTGTCCATCAGAATAGGTGGAGCTATTGTACTCGCCCAAGCGCTGGCATTGCATTTGGTTAAACCTTTTGCCTGCTGTAGTATAAATGCTTATAACCTCTTCCATTTTTGTCCAATCCATTTAAAACTTTGTGTATGGGTAAGGAAACACAAATTTTTTTTTTGTTTAATAACGTTTGATTGGATGAATATTTTTCAACCAAATTTTTCACTTAGTTTGTATGAAGGTCTTGATGTGACAAAAATAGTTGGGGCTACTGGGGTCGATATCAATGTCAAAGTCATAGTAAGTAAAATTGAAATTTGATCAGTTATTTTGGTTTGTGTGTATAATTTCCAATCACATTTCTAACATAAGACAGTATGTATGAGGTCTTAATGTGACGAATATTTGGGTCCACTGGGGTTGATTTCAAGGTCAAGGTCATTGTTACTTTATGTAATAGTTTCATTTGGATGAATATTTTTCAACCAAATTAGTTACTTATAGTTTGTATGAAGGTCTTGATGTGGAAAACAGATGGGGCCACTGGGGTCAAATTAAAGGTCAAGGTCATTCCTAGTAAAATTGAAATAGTTTTTGATCAATTATTTTTATAGTGAAAAATTATGAACATGTGATGAGTGCATTATAACATTTCATTGTTTCTGACAAGCACTTGATAGTCCAGCATGTTGTTCTCCGACGGCTCTTGTTGCTCCTTAATTACTGTAATGGTGTCAGAAGTGGGATTATAATAGTTATTCATATTATTATTATTATTATATGCTATTGTAGGCAAGTGATGTTTAGAACCAATGTTTCAGTGTTACAAAATTGCTTTCTCGCTTACTGTTAAAATAAAGGGAGATCACTCCTTAATTTAAATAAAAAATATTTACAACCAACACCACAGATTATATTTCATTATTTACAATAAACAATATACGATGAACACGAGCTTGTCTGACACAAATAAGTAATTATAAACAAGCGTATCATTAATCAACTGGCGCTGAAAGTATAAGCAGGCAATTGAAAACAATTGTACACTTCAAATATTAAGCAGATGTAATGGTAATCCTGTCCATACTCATTTTCCAGAATTTTTGGTGATTAATGTCATGTGTTATTTGTAGTATTTAGTGACACCTTGGAAAATATCTGAAATTTAATACGAACACTTTACTATTCTTTGCAGACAGATGTTTGGTGCAATGTCGACTATTATAGCAAGCAGCTTACTTGAGCAGTGACTAATTCTGTTGTATTCTTCTTTCAAGCAGAAATGTACATCATCTATGGGATATTGACTCCATGAGATATTGGCTTTCACCATATTCATGTGTGATCCAAAATACTGGTTCTGTGGGCAGCATGATGCACTGATCATATACTTGGTCAAAGCCACTGATGGTGTTGGCTCAGTCGAGGCCCTTTAGTGGCTTTGGCTGATATGATGTATAAATATCCCCTAACAGTAAGTGTTGTTGATTCTATATATCTGTACTAGTACAATGATTTAGTTAACACAGTCGTTTGGCCATTTAAGATAATTAATAAGATCAATCTTTTGATCATCTGTTTAAAAACAGATTAATACACAACTTCACCATCTGCTCCATAACTTGTGGACTTGCTTCAGTTATGACTTGTATTTTTGCTGTCATAATTGGGGTTACATTATGTATAATTGATAAACATATTCCACAAGCTCGTACCTCATGTGTAAGTTTTTTGTTTACAGAAATGTGTGACTCTTGAAGTTCCTTGATTCTTTGTGGACGCAAGCGATCAATGGTGGAAATAAATCTCTGATGGCTGCTTAGTACTTAAACAAGACTTGGAAAAGGAATTTAAAGATTATATACAGTAGAAACTCGTTATATCAAAGTTCAAGGGAATTCATAAAATCGTTTGATATAAATGAACCTCGATATATAAATAATCGGTCAAATTTGAAAACAGGCTTTACTTTTTAGAGCGATGGTTGGTGTGTTGTAATAATCATTTAATTGAGCTATTTTGTGCACTAGATTGGGACGAAACACAGCATTTATAATTTCAATGTATTTAAAGCATGCAACATGTATGGTAAAAAAAGTAAATAAAAAAAAATACTAACTTATTTCCATAAACTGATTTTATAATTGCGTGCAAAAACACTGACTTCGATATGCAAAAATATCAAGACCAAAGAATTCTAACTAAGGATATGTAAAAAGGATAGATTTGGGGACTTTATAATTATATTGACATGAGTGGGAATTTAATATAAGTGAGTTCCATATAATGAGTTTCTACTGAATTTTATTTTTGTTGTGTTCAGTTTTCTGAGTGGTCGTTCTTGGAGAGTGTATTTGAGTCTATGACTTATTTTCTGGATTGTGTTTTGAGAGGTTGGATGCACAATCAGAAACACAGCACTGCACAAAAACCAACCAATTAACATGACTTCTACTCACAGGCAATAGTGACAGGCATGTCAAAGTAAGAAATAAAATCAAAGATGCCCTACTCATCACAAAAATTCTCTTCCATAGAAAACTTAACTTAAGAATACAAAAATAAAGATTTCTGAAGCACCAATGAAGGCAATGATGATGCACATTAACCAGTTCAAGCACTGGGCTTTTATTCAAAGGCATTTTCCTATGGAAGGGAATTTTTGGGTTGAGTTGGGCATCTGATTCTTACTTTGAAATGCCTGTCACTATTGCCTGTGAGTAGAAGTCATGTTGATGGGCTTGTTTTTTCAACAGTGTTGTATTTCAGTATTGTTGTTTACTATAATTATCCAGATATTTTCAAATGTTGCCTTTCTTGTCATTGTATATTGTGGAAATAAACACATACCATGCTTTGTTAGTTGGCATTTTTAAATACATAAATGAATTTAAATGTGTCACTAGCTTATTAACACAATTCAAGTAATATACATTGTTAGTAAACTAGTGACTGGCCTGAATTAGAAATGATCAAATATTGTAGAAACACAAAAAAATAAAATGAACAGATTTATTTACCTGAATATTTCAAATACAAAAAGCACACAAAAGAAACAGCATTTTTACTACACAGAAAAGCAAACGTAATAGTATTTACAAACTTCATACTATAAGTATGGTCAGAAAAGCAAGTTAAATACACAAGTACAAACGTGAGTACACAAGAAAAACAAGGAAACTGGTAAATATACTGAAAGACATGAAAAAAGCAGGAAGGAAATTTTGCATAAAAAAAAAAGAAAAAACGCCAAAAATTCAAGGGGAAAATTTTTGATAAGTCCATAATCTGTTCTGGACTTTTCACATGCCACAAAATGTGAAAAAATGGGTTCTCCAGTTTTACAGCTGTACCTTTTTACAATAACCGTATTAAATACCCATATAATCTTGTATTACAATAAATCTAAAAATTAATTTCTTAACACATGAAACAAGAATGGGGTTACATGTACATTTTTAAAGATGCTGTAGCCTGTTTTCATAGACATCTCAACAACGATGACAGCACTCAAGAACTTCAAGTCTAAAAACTGCCACCTTAGCAATGATATGGCAATACCGCGAGCCGCTCGATTCTAAGGCCAGAAGTGTGAACTACTAGCACAATGTAATATTTTTTTTCTGCATGTAGACATTAAACATGCGGAATTGACAGACATCTTCAAGAAAAGGCTTTAAACATACTGTTTTGGAAAATTCTATGAATTCTTTTAATTACAATCATCCCTTTAAAGGTGGTCCTCTTTATTCTTTTTTTATTTCTTTATCTTAAATTCACTTATCATGTTATTATTTTCAAGTATCTATTAATCTACAACACCATTTGGATATGTTCAACAAAGATAATAGGCATTTAATCAAATATAACTGTTCACTGTCTATTGTTTTTTAATAAATGAATAATTTAACCTGAAAATGGGAAAACTATTTTGCTGAGCAAAATTTTGCAAAAAATACATTTTTCCCATTTTCGCGCAAAAACTATTCATCCATCAAAAACAAACCATTACATTACGCTTATAGTTCACACTTTTGGCCTTAGTCTCTGTTTTATTTAGTCATATTTGATAAAGAAATAAAGAACTTATGTGAAGTTGAAAATTTCGAATCAAGCAGTCTGATAAAGTTTGCTTACCTAATTACTAAAGAATGAAGTCAAAGTCATCTGGTATGGGCACACAGCTAAAACATGGGTTTGGTGCTGATCAAGAATGAATGATTGTTCTTTTGTAAATATTGAAATTCAAAATTTTCTCATTTCAAAAACATAAATCCTACATTGACTAATGTATAATCATGTCTAAATTGGCCATAATTTGTAGTGCTATGAATCAACATCTTTGAAAATTACTGCTCAAAAAAGGTTACACAAAAAAGTAAAAATGAAAGAAAAATCTTTGGTTATACCATAGGATGGAAATGATTGATTAAAAAATAATGCATGCATGTTCATGAAAAACTAAACTTGATTTGTGCAGGGGAACTTTGTAATTAACTCCAAGAAAATATGCCATCTAAAAATTTACTTCTTTGAGCAAGTGAGCCTACTATCAACACCAATACCATGTTTCAGCCTACATGTAACCTTTATAATAACTCTCTAAGATGTGACATTAATTTTGAGTGGTTTGATTGTTTCGTTTTTATGTGACTTGTTGTCACTGGGATTTAACACCATTTTTCAACAATTTCTCAGTTCGGCAACCGGTTCACCTAACCAGTTTTCCTGGACTGTATACTAACCAGTACTAACTCATCCTTCCAAAAGGAGCCGTCAACTTCTCGACATGTGGAGGACAATCAACATTATTGTCTAATTTTCATAGAAGGGTATGACCTGCTGTGACCAGAATTTGAATCTGGATCTCAGGGTTACAAGTCCAGCACACTAACCACTGGACCACAGCCACGGCTTTTGAGTGATTTGAGGGTAAAATAAAATAAAAATAACACAAGCACACAAATGTTAACTGTCTGAAATTCTCCAGCTTAACAGCAACATATCTGCTTTCATACTCATCTGGTTATTCCTGTGCAACAATATAGAACCTGAAATCACAGTAAAATTTACTAATAGAGTGCAGTATAAAATGAACTTTAATTCATGGTAATATTTTTTAACAAAGACATGTAAATTCCATGAAAACCAGGCTTTCCAAAGCACTAGCTTATAATTATTTTTCACATTAATTACAAAATAAATTTTGGCACCTTGTAGACATACTTTGAGATTGTATTTGGTGCTTTAGCAGTCTGCTCCACAAAATTTTACCAAATTTCAAGATAATTAAATGTACCCAGAAGTCACGACAAGAAACCCACCAATTAAAGTTTGATAAGAATATGTGAAGAAATAACAGTTTAATCCATTAGACAGACTGACCAATAACCTGATTATTATACTGCTCCCACATTTTCAATGCAGGGTCCTGGTAATTTCTGAATACTAGTTAGTTCTACCACCCATACAACAATACAAAGCAATAAAAAGCAATGATTCTGCATACAAACAATGCACAATTGTTCTATATAATTATCTGGTTTTAAGGGGAGTAACTCATGAAAGTATAGTTACATGATTGTATGAGTTGCCACCCTTAGATGAGACCGTCTTATTTTCTTTTTGAGTAATGGTGACCTTGACCTTGGATCTAGAAGTAGAACCACAAAATATGTCATCACTGTCACTGGATTTTAATGTCATTTTTCAGTTATATACGTGGACCAGTTCGCCGAACTAGTTTTCCCAGATTGTATACTAACCAGTACTAACTTACCCTTCCACAAGGAGTCAGCAACTTCACATAAAGAAGAAAATTGACATTCTGTCAAATTTTCATAGAAGGGTATGACCTTGGTGCAATCCAAAAGTAAGTCTTTTAGCATGCTATACAAAACAAGAGAGCCATGATGGCCCTGCATCGCACACCAGAATAAATATTAATTAACTTGTTACTAAAAGGTAATAAAGGTACACATGTGGGCAAATAATGGGGAAAAATAATAAACTTGATAAAGGATCATCAAAGGATACTAAAAAGGATTCGTGATGACTGAAGGATGCCACATACCACATTTGGTGATGATCCAACCACTGGTTCATGAAAAGAAGTCATTTTAAGGTATTTCTAGGCTTAGCTCTAGCGGCCCCTAATTGGGGCCAACCATTTTTTTTGAACAAATCTGATAGAACACTATCTAAAGATGCTAAAAACCAAGTTTGGTAATAATCCATCCATAGAAACATGAGAAAAAGTCATTTTAAGGTATTTCTACTTTTAGCTCTAGCGGCCCCTAAAAGGGGCAAACCATATTTATTTGAGCAAACTTGAGAAAGGACCATCTAAGGATGCTACAGACCAAGTTTGGTGATCATCCATCCATTGGTTCATGAGAAGAAGACGATTAAAGGTTTTTCTATTTTTAGCTCTAGTGACCCCAAAAAGCAGTCAACCGGAACAATATGAGCAAAATGCACTAAGAACGTCAAAAGGCTTCAGCACAGCAAATTTGAAGTAAATCGGACAGGTAGTTTCTGAGAAGACCATTGTTGCGCCAGACGACGGACGCCAGAGCATCCACCTACCCATCCTAACAGCTTACCCTGAACCTTCGGTTCTGGTGAGCTAAAAAAGATATGGACATATTTGATGACCTGAGTAAAGTGTTAGAGCCAGAAATCGTTAACAGTATAGACAAAAGTGATACAGAGGTTGCAGTCCAGCATCTGGCAACATACTATGGACATGAAGGTAGTTTAATACATGGAACAGTGGAACAGGAGACTATTGTCCAGCCCCTTTTAGATCCCATAAAGTTAGAACAAGAATGACACACGCTATATAGAATGATTAAAGGAGCATATTCAACTATGACACTACATAAATTATGTAAAAGAATAATCTTTCTTCACAAAGATTTGTGATTCTTGCTTCTATAGCCTTATGCATGCAAATGACCAGTGTTGAGTGCAAGCGCAGTTTTAGTACACAAAATCGCCTGATGAATAAATACCGTTCATCTCTTGGATCAGATGCATTAGACACTTTTATGACAATTAGCATGTTAGGTCCATCAGTGCATCAGTTTGATCCTGTCCCAGCTATTTCTCTCTGGCACAGAAAGAGATGGAGAGAGGGAAGGTTATTTTCTGAATATAAACCCAGGGCCAAAACGCAGAAACGGTGAAACAAATTACGCAGTCTTTGAAACAGACATTACTTTATTTTTTAGTTATTGCACAACGAACATATTTTTTTGTAGTTGTACTGAAATTAAAATGTAAGTAATTTTTTTAAAGTATCCTTTATTTCTGCGTCTTACAGTGTTATTGGTATTAAAAGTTCATACTTGTTAAGTAAGAGCATGAATACCCAATTGGTATAAAATCGTATAGTAACAGGTTTCAGAAAACCCAATTATACTTAGCAAATACCCAATTTAAAATGTAATGATGGAGTAATACCCAATTTACTCATAAAGCTTTTCTGTTGCTCTGACAAGAGGGCCAAGATGGCCCTTTCTTGCTCACCTGAGTAAAGATAGCAACCCATGTTCAATCTTGTCCAAGATGTCATAAAGACAAACATTCTGACGAGGTTAGGTAAATATACAATCAAAACTATGACCACTAGAATGTTAGAAAGGTTTTCCAATGATTTGGCCCGGTGTCCTAGTTTTTTACCTCAGATAACCCATTTTAAAAATATTCAAGATATTTCTAAGACAAACATTCTGACAAGGTTAGGTAAATATACAATCAAAACAATGACCTCTAGAGTGTTAACAAGGTTTTCTTGTAATTTGACCAGGTGACCTAGTTTTTAACCCAAGATGACCCATATTCTAATTTGTCCAAGACATCTTCAAGATAAACATTTTGACAAGGTTTAGTGAACATCCAATCAAAACTGTGACCAATAGTGTTCACAAGGTTTTCCAGCGATTTGACCTAGTGACCTAATTTTTTACCTCGCATAGCCCTTTTTCAATCTGGTCTGAGATTTTATCAGGACTAAGCCTATGTGGCCTCTAGAGTGTTCACAAGGTTTTTCTTTCATTTGAACCAGTGACCTAGTTAATGACCCAACATAGCCCTTTTTCGTACTCCTCTGAGATATTACCAAGACAAAGCTACTGACCAATTTTCAAGACCCTTTGATGAAAAATGTGGCCTCTAGAGTGTTCACAAGGATTTCCAGTGATTTGACCTGGTGACTTAGTTTTTTGACCCCACATAGCCCTTCCTTTCTGAGATATCATCAAGACAAAGCCATTGACCAATTTTCATAACCCTTTGACCAAAAATGTGACCTCTAGAGTGTTCAAAAGGTGAATGTACATACAACAGATTCTGCTAACCGGAGAGAAACAGGAGAAACATAAATATAAAATAATACATACATATTTATTAATACATTTCATCATAACATCAAGCTTAATTATTTATAAATGTACAAGTGGCGCCCAAGTCAGTGTTTTAAGCAAAGAAGTCAATGCAAAATATGCTGTACAGAGAGTCCAAGTGGGAATACTTTTCAATAAACCACTGTCTACCACTATTTACCCAGTCTGGTACAAGATTATTTTCAATAACAAATTGAATGTGTACGATTTGTTTGTCCTCCCTCTGTGGCCATTGAAAATACCCCCATTTCCTACAGTGTGTCATAAACTTAACAACAGCTGTGGAGTCATCAATAGCCTTTTCAACATATCCAGGATACCAGTTGTCCTAATAGGCAACATCAACACACTCCCCAACCATAAAATTTTTAATTGACTTGGCCTGCTCAACATTAATAACTTCCATTTGGGTTTCACTGACCTATGTGTTTTTTGTTCTTCGGTTGCACTTTTGAACTGTTTTTGCGTTTTTTATGTATCTCATTGTCAGCAGTCATGTTATCATTGATCATTCTCAATACATCTTTCTCAGCACTCCCATGTTTCTGTCTCAAAGACCTACCACCTTTTCTGGCTTTTAAAATCAAATTACTTCGTCCATCTGCATCAAGTTGATGCATACACTCCATTAAATGACTTCTGTTCCTCTTCAGCAGTTGAATGGTTGAGTGATGATGGTAGGACGCATTAGGCCTTCTGTGCCATGAGCTATCAAGGTCACCAAATTGATGCTCGCAGGACAGATTTGTCAGAGGAGCGAATCTCATCCTTTCCTGTTTGGTGTTGGACAGTGACTCGGAGTGTTTTCCTCCTGGTAGGAAATCTACAAGCTGCTTGTTGATTGTCTTTAACAGGGCTTTCGCAACAATGGGTATAGAGGTGAACAGAAGGTCTCTTGTGTCCTCATGTAATGTAAACATTCTGTCAGTTCTTTGTTCTGGTGTGTTATGCCTATTTCAAGTGGATCTAATTCAGTCCAGTGTCTGTTCGACTGAAGAAGAATTTCCGGCGACCATTCACACTCCTCAAGGAAAGACTGAATGTCTTGAACATGCTTATGTAATTCAAAGCACGGAACTTGGCCATTTGTAATCAAATTCCAGTATGGGCCAGTAAGTTTAACGTAAAAAAAGCCTAGACACTGGAGTAATGCACAAACTTCAGTGGCTCCAAGATCTGATTTCACAGCTTGCAGTTTCAAATTTGGTTTTTTTTCACAGTCTCTAGAACAATAAGAAAGTCCTTATGATGCATATGGCATTAAACCTGTCGTCCCTGTAATTTCCAATGCAAGACTTTATACCATTTGCACTGCAGTAGGCTTCCCACATGTCACGGACACCAAGGTGCTCTCCAGCAGGACCAAAGATGTCTGATGACGTTTGAGCAGTGCGCTCAACGAATGTCTCTCTCTTGCTCCAGGTTTTGAAGGCTGGGAGTGTGTCCCTACCCACTGGACCGGATGTCTCTAGAAGTTCTGCTTCAAGTTGTTTCAGCTCAGGTGTCAGATTATTATGGAATCCCAGTAAGACATGGGCCATGCAGTGGAGGTGGTGTACTGGGATTGGTTCAGCAATGTTTTTTAACATTTCCTCTTTCCAGTCATCCAACAATTTATCGACTTTTTTCTCATTGGCCACTCTGTCGCTCATTGTGAATGACAATTTGTTCAGTGAGTCTGTGACAAAATCTTCTACCTTTTTTTCTGAAACATTTCCTAGTTCATTTAAGTGTCTTTCAGTTACTGACTGAATGGTCTCTGCAGTTTCGTTCACAACTCCAGTAAACCCTAAGCTCATTACATCTCCAGTGTCCAGTGTCACAGATGTGTCAAGAATTTTTTTACTTTTTTTTTGATGTCCCGTCACGTGCCAATCCCCAATTTTCTGAACTTTCTATTTTCTGAGCAATAAATGTTTTTGTAAAGAAGTGACCTTCATCTACAATACTTTGCGCAGTTGATGCATTTGGTAGGTCAGATTTGAAAGTTCTTTCGGCAAAATGTGTTTACTTACAGCTCTTATCACTGGAGAAATTTTCAGAAAACTGCGACTTCAAGTCCAGCTAATTCAATAACACATGGTCTTAGATTGTCAGAAAAGGACCCATCACTATAATGACATGTGTGGACTGAGAATACAATTTTTCATTGGCTTCTTCCAATTCTTGTTGCAAATATTTAATATTTTCTTCTTTCTCTTCAGCGGATAATTTCAATTTGACTAAATTGCTGTTACACTCATCATGATTTTTGTCACTATTTAAAGATTTCAATAATAATATTTTTTCTCGCAGTTCAGTGATCTCACCTCTGAGGTAGCTGTTACCTTTTTGAGCAGCCAACTTTTTATCCTTCTTTGTTTGAACTTGTACTTCACTATTGTTCATTTTTTCTTGGATTTCATTATTTTCCTTTTCTAACATTACATTTCTGTCTAGCAACTCTTTCTTTGTTTCTTATAACTTTCTATTTGCTGTCGACTTGCACAATTTTTTTTCTCTAGTTGGGTCTCTCAGAGTTGTTGCAAATTCTTTTTAGCTGTATCATCTCTTTTGTTGACATTTCTCACAGAATAATGTCCGAGGGATCTATCCACTTCCCTCAACAGAATTTGTTTTGCTTGCAATTTCCTTGTTAACAAATTGTTTTGTTTTATTAGCACATTATACTTGTAATTCATCACTGTCATGCGGATCCTCTGTTTGAGACATTTTTTCAACCATTCTTTTACATTCATTACTATCATTTGGCCCATTGTTTTTCTGCAGGGAATGGGATTCAGGAGTGGGACTGATTCTGGCGTTAGTAGGGATATTATATTCATTGTCATTTGGCACTGTCTTTCTGTGGGGAATGGGATTGAGGAGTGGGACTGATTCTGGCGATATTAGGGACTGATGATTCTGTAGTTTCCAAGCAGTGGTCATTGATTGCAGGCTTAGATGCAGGGGCATGAAATGTCAGACGTAACAGTTCATTAATTGTTTTTACATCTTTTACTTTCTTCCTATGTGCAAGTTTTTTCTTCTGGTCAAGCACCCAGTTCACTTTTTTTATTACAGCACTCGGTCTTGCAACACCATTGAAACTTTCATGTATATTTTGAAGTATTTTCACAAATGCAGCAGTACTTACATTTTCACTAGTGATGAAAGCGTAAGTTTGAGAACCAATCCATTACACACAGCAACATTTGAAGGTAGGTCCCTGCTTCTTAGTTTCTCGACTGTAATACTGGCCTATTGACAAAATGGTCCTGGAAAACACTGGCTAGCAGACATTTTCTTTTATCTAAAAAACGTAAGAAGAATAAATAACACATTATACCACAAGAAAATCAACATTCATATGGTGCGCTAACACAAAATATTGAAATAATTGTGCAATATTGTTCGACATGGGACACATCAGTTATAGGGTCAAACCGTATTGGGTACGAATTTTCGAAAGGAAAATCGCGTAATGCAAGCCATGTTTTGAGTTATAATTAGATTTTTCAGTCAGAACAAATTATTATTTACATATACTTTGAAATAAAACTGATACTGCATCATTATGAGTTAGCATATACATGAAAATCCAAGGTTAAATTGCGAGGCAGTTTGTACTTGCATACGACTTGTCCGCAGTCGTGGAAATTAAACGGGGAGATTGAGATTTATACGTAAATATGACACTTGAAATATTATTTTTAATTTTTATTAACTACTTACCTGTCATTTGACGACATTACTTTTCTGATTCATTCACGTTGGTATATGCAAGGATTAACAAGTCCGTAACGGAAAATTTTATTTTCAATATGGCGCGCAGCGCGCTCGATGTTTACGTTTAGAGAATAGGTCGCATAGTGATTTTCAAAAGAAAACCCGACAGCGTTATTTAAATGTCCAATACATAAATTTGGTATCAAATTAAAGATTAAAGAATGCAGTTTTTGAAACTATGCATGTTATAATTGCAAGATGCGGATTTTTTTGCAGAATTGCGTTGGACTTTGGGGAATTATATCTTTCGAACGACACAACATATGCAAATTTCATGACCACCAATCAAATCAGTGTTCATTCAGCTTAAATAATAATGCCATCTCATGAATATTAATGAGCTTTAACACGTCAGAAATGAATTTTAATCACACAGGGGTCACGTGACATGTACATGATGCATAAAAAATGTCAGCACCGTCTGAATACACACTATTTCCGACTTTAACTCGACGTTGTTAAATAACTATAGGACCAATACTAATAATATTTACATGTGCTTAAAGTATAATATATCAGCTTTCAAAGGGTGTCAAACATTCTAAAATTGGTAAAAAAATAAAAAAAAAGTAACAAATGTTTTGGTCCAGTTACCCTATGGCATTACCAGATTTCCAGATAAAAAACTAATAAGCCATGGGATTATCAGGGTTGCTACGATTAAAACTTTCTGCTCAGGGACTTAAACAATTTGCTTGTGTTTCGGTACTCAATAAAACTTATCATAAACAAAACAACGTATAAGAAAACAATTTAAGACTGAACTAATTTAAAAACATAGCTTGCAACCGGCCTTTAACTTGAAATCACCCTTCATTACACTGGAGAGATTAACATATTTAATAAAAGATACAAAGAAAATATAACTTCACAGCCTACAAAAATACTATTTCTACAGAACATAAAATTACATGAAATATTTATCATTATGTAATACGAACTATGTTAGAGAAAAAAATATGAAAATATAGCAATATAAGAAAATACAGGAATATAGGAAAATACAGGAATATAGGAATCAATTGATGGCTTGCTGGAGGTGAGAGGTTCATTTATACTGACAATGTATGGAGGACTTTAAAGTAGCCATTGTTGAGAGGTGACCATTGTTGGAAGGTAACTACTGTTGAGAGGTGACCATTATGGGGGTAACCATTGTTGAGAAGGTGACCATTGTTGGGAGTTGACCATTGTTGTGAAGGTGACTATTGTTGGAGGTGACTATTGTTGAGAAGGTGACCATTGTTGGGAATGTGACCACTGTTGAGAATGTGACTGGTAAAGAATTTGACAATTGTTGGGAGGTGACCATTGTTGAGAAGGGACCATCCTTAGATGACTTGTTGAAAAGGTGACTATTCATGGGAGGTGACAATTGTTGAGATGACCATTGTTGGGGCGACTTGTTGAGAATGTGACTATAGTTGAGAGGTGACTTGTTGAGAAAGTGATTATTGTTTGGAGGTAAAATCATTATTGAGGTGACCATTGTCGAGAATGTGACTACTGTTGGGAGATGACTTGTTGAGAATGTGACTATTGTTGGGTGGTGATCATTGTTGGAAGGTGACCATTCAGCGAGGTTTAACTGAATAACATTACTTTTGGGGAGCAACAAATTCTAATTCATTTCCAGGTTAAATTAAACCAAGAATTTTCCATATGACTGATCACACACAAACTCAATTACCATTCTTTGCACATTGTTGAAACTGTTAGGTACCACTTCTGTTAGCGTTGTCAAGTAGAAAAATCATCATCCAGGTCATAACCAGGCATTCCAGCATCAATACACCCAATCATATCAGTCAATGGTTCCTTTCTTAAGTGTTTTCTTAACTCTTCTGATTTGAAATCGCAATTCGGCTCTGAAATTTGTAAACTGATGATGTAAGAGGGAAGTCACACAAACATACCGGAGTACATGTTTGAAGGATCTGTTAATAAAATATTAAGTTGAATAAAACATGTTGTTAGCATTGCCTCTGTATTGTGTCCTTTATAATGACTTTAAGCACTTGATTGTATGTTTGGTAGTGTCTTGATAATCATAAATAAAGATTTACCAGTTTCTTATAAGTGATATTCATCATTTGAGAAATAAAATATGCCTAATTAACCTAGTTTAGCTTTCAAAATGATATTAGTTCATATCACATCTTATCATGCTTACACAAAAACCTTCATAATTAGATAATTTGATACAATACTATATTACGCCAATAATACCACAATCAGGGTTGCCAGCAGCTCAGTTTAATAAAACTTTTTCAATGACCAAAATTACCAAACTTGAATAGCCTCCAGCTCCCCTACAGCTGTTCAATCCACCCATAAAATCAATTTTTATTCCTGAATAACATGGTATTGCATTTTGTAGATAGTGTAACAGCTAAAACATGCTTTATACATCATACAAAGTTTGGTAATTTTAGGTTCAGTGAAATACTGAACTATATAGTATGCAAAATAAGCATGTAAATCTAACTAAATTTGACCTAATTGGCCATTAATGTAATTTTGACAAGTATCATAAAGTAAGCAAACACTTGAATGAAAAACAACATCAAAAATCAAGACATTGTTTAAAGGGAAGCTGAAGCATCAGTTAGACTAGAATAACAGTCAAGAAAAAGTTACAGTCAAACACTACTAATCACTACTATTGTCCCACACTAATTAGACAATCTGCAAGTACAAACATGCAATTTTGAAACTTTGAAAATATATTTTTTTTTCAACCCAATTCTTAGTCACATTATGCAGGTGAATCCATTCATTCCTTCTGTAAAGAAAAAAATGAAGATTAGTATATTAAGCCCACTGACATGAAGTATTCCCACATACCATGCAAGCATCTGCAAGTTAGTAAAAGATGTTAGTCAGCTCAGTAGGCAAGGGTTGCAAAGCCTTTCAGTCTTCAAGTAATCTTGTCTATAATGTTCAAATTTATATAATACAGAATTATAAAGAAAAATCAAAGCAGATAAATATGTTCATTAATGCAATGAATTGTTAGTACAAGAAGACTGCCATACCCATTACAACAGAGAAATATTCTTTTTTGCCCTTCAAAATAATTTTTCCCCAACTTCCCTGACTTCAGGATTTTCGTTTTCACTGACCAATTTTCTGACAATTCCTTGACCTTGAAAAAACATCAGATTTCCCTGACTTTTCAAGTCCGCTGGCAACCCTGACAATACTGTGATTGAAATTAAAACAGTACAGTGGAAACTTAAGAATACTGAACCCTCTTGGGACCTGAATATGTTTGGTTTTCTGAGGTTTCTTTAGAATTCTGCAGAATGATATAATGGTACATGGACTCTCCTCTTTCAGTGATACAGTCAAACCTGTGTTAGCAGCAATCTCCAAATAAAGATCACCTGGTGAAGAAAGGCCATTCTTTAAAAAAAACACTGATTATTTGGAACAAACTGACCTCTGGATGAAGGCCACCTGTCAATGAAGGCCACATTTTGTCTTTCCAAAGGGTGGCCTTTGTTTGCAGGTTTGACAGTATAGTGGACAAAAAATGATAAAAATTGAATTTGCAGATCATATTTTACAAGTAAATAATTAATTTTATAATTCATTCAAACTTATTCAATATCAAATGCTAATTTGAGTGTATTATGTTGCTCTTTCAAATTACAAATAATTTTTTCTCTTGCCAAGCGTTTTTCCCAAAATATTGAATTAATTTGAACTATGTAAACATTTTAAACTGTTTAATGTGTTATAATTATATCATTCACTACTGGAACTTGAATAAATATTGTGACTTAATTATAACTAGCTTGGTACTTATTACAACCTACATAGCGGTCTCAAATAGAATGCCCAGTGCTGATGGCTCATACCTATCCATTCTAAATGTGACCGACAACCTGTCATAAAAGTCAAATAAAACCACAAGTGGGTCAGAAATTCATGCACTAAATCTCGTGTGTAACAGGAGATGGGAGAAGAATTAAAAACAAAGATTGGACTGATTGATTGAAAATGTACAAAAATAAACAAAGGGCCATAAATCTACCAAAAATGATCAAATCACAAAAACCCAAAAACATGCTTTGGGTCATTTGATGGCACAGAATGTAACATATGCGCAAATTCAAGGGACGTAATGCCACTAAAAAATTATCAAATCACAAAACCCTGACAATATGCACTAGGGTACTGGGTGAAGATAGTTGTGTGAAAGTTTGGTCAAAATCCCATACGTAGGAGGACATTCACACAGAAAAAATTATGGACATCAGCCTGCCCGCCTGCTGAAATTCTCCAATAATTTTCAATATTCAAATCAATTCCTAATTAAAATGTAATTTAGTGTAATGCCAGTTGAACAGAAAATGAATGCCAATCAAAATATGAAAAAGATATACAGAGAAATGAAAAACAGCTAAGAAACATAAATAGTGGTGACATTGATATTTTGGATTAACTTATTGGCAGTATTTATGACCGAATTTCCATCTATAGGACAATAGTGAATTTGAATTCTTGGTAAGGTATTGGGTACTGATGATTTACTCAAAATTACCATATTTATGTAAATGTTTCTTTTTAAAATGATGTTCATTGCTTTAAATGATGATATAATGTGATATATAATGCATTGTTTTCTGTTGTTACACTTGTTGAATTCCTCATAAATATGAATTAAATGTGATAAACATTGAATTTTATACTTTTTTCTGTTTTCATGTTTTCTTATGTTGCAAAAACTGGCATTGTTATACTTAAAATATTTACCACATGAAAGAAAAAAATATAAGCTACCAACTTTACATTTACACTTTTTCTGTACAGCTAATAGATATCTTAATAAACTGGGTGTTTTAAACACTGGCAGTGAACTACCACTTTTTGCCATAAATCATTATTCAGACAGTGCACTGATACCAGTCCTTATCTATTGGTTATCTGTTAGCTGATCAGCACTACCTCCATTGATGTAGAATACTGATAAGCCTACTTCCTTATGGGGGAAAGGGTTAAGTAATCAAAATTTGCAGTATTAAAGCTAATTTTGAACGATTTTTGACACGTGGAAATGCAACTTATTTTCATCAGTTCATGCACTGTTGTGGCTATTAATGCATAATTTACAGCAATTTTTGTGTCTAGTTAAGTCATATTTCTGGACTTAATAAACTTGTTGATATTGGGAGACGGAACCAGTAAACAAATTGGTTCAAAGAAGATAACAAACGTTGGAATTCAAAGCAAGTTCGGGATTTGTGCAACTACAAGAGTGTAATCGGCGATAATAGATACTATTCTACACCAATATGATAAAGAATTTGTATGCATTTCCTTATAACATACCATTTCTTTTCTTTGATAAAAACGACTGCTGTGTTGAGCGTTTTCGCAGACGACATTTTCTAAGTTCAGGGCAGAAATCTTCAATGCACCGCTCTGCATCAGGAACTATGCAATGCAAGCACAATGCAAATCACTTTAGAAAGAGTCACCGATCATTTTTAATAATTTTATACAAATGTGATTAAAGGAAGTTAAATTTGGATGCATGCAACGCCATGTTCAGTAAAATATTGCGTGCATTTTTGTATTTTCACGTGATTATGCATGTTTTTTGCGTGAATGAGAATGCTGCCAGCTCATGATTGAAGATATGCATTTTCATATATACAGTGTAGTTGAAATAGATTTATTATTTGGCTGTATGTGAATGATCATTCACACAGATGACTACATCCTTAACTGGACACACAGCCATTTGATTTTCACATATAATTTCAGTCAAGCGATATCTACCTCAACACCAGCAGTTGTCTGCCATTACACAGGTTTTATTTTCCATAGAGAAATAGTGGAGGGTAACAAAACGTTAGTGCACTTTCCAGAAAAGGCATAGTGGAATGATTTGTGCTTGTATGAGTTAAGAAACATATTTCCTATCTACCGAACAGTTTGAAATGTTTAAAGATATCGTAGTTATCGTGCCCAACGGGTTTTAATTGGGAATTTTCCGCATACAAATATGCAGTTCTATGTTAGATTGTGAGGGTCGGGGCCAAATAAAAAATGTCTCGCCATCGCTAACAGTCTCTAATTAGTTGGACTAGGTATGGGGATGTGTTTGCTGGCAAGGTGTTGGTACTTTAACAAGGGTCATTGGAAATATCAATTCAGTAAAGTATATAAACATTCTTGAAGACAATATCTGGCCAGTAATTGCTTGACATTTTCCTGACAACTGCTATTTATTTCAAGATGATAATGCACTAGTGCATCGGGCAAGGGTTACCCAGGAATATGTAGCTAGAAACCAAATAAAAAATGTGCCATGGCCAGCTCAATCACCTGATCTTAACATCATTGAAAATGTGTGGCTCTATATTAAGAGAAAACTTCCGGACAATCAAAATATGATGAATTCAGAGACTGAACTTTCCAACGTCATCGTTCATATTTGGACTGCCATTTCATCACAGTACATCCAGAGCCTATACAAATGCCTACCCCGAAGACTGTTGCCCCAAATTTCCCCTTTCGCGCGATTTTTCTCCTTTTGACCAACGTCCAGTGTCTTCCCCAAGCCCTAAAAAAAAACCCTGGTTGCATGTTATTCGCCTAAAAGGACATTTAACAAAGTATTAAGGTGAGATTTGCTTAAAATCTATGTTAAGATTAGATAGATTAGCTCAAAACTTGTTTCAGATGGTATCCAGATGATACTCCCCTGGTCATTACATCCCTGGTCGTAACTCCCTCTAACCCTGGTCAATACACACCCCAAGTATCAATAGTGTATATAATACTGTATTCTTACTGATTATATTATAAAGTGTTGAGCAACTCCTACTGAAGTTTTTGCACCTCTCTTTATTGCATAGATTAGTCTTTTGACTAGTTAGAGCAATCAAGGTGCAGATATTTGTCAGTGAGAATACAGTATTATGTAAAATATTGATACTGATACTGATAGAGTGTACTATATCTGTACTTAGCAAGAATGTTCATTTTCTTAAATAAATCAATATTAGCTTAATTTAGGAGTCAAATTCTATGGAATTTTGTTATTTCTTTAATTACAAGTTGCATGTAATTAATGAATGGTCAAAAATGTCATTTTTCTTAAGTTTAAAATTATTCTGAATGAAAATATCAAATCTTTGTAAATCTAAATGCTATTCAATTTTGTAAAATTACATAAATGTTTCTATAATCAAATGCCATTATCAAAATCAGCCTTTGTAAATAAAATACTTCTAAAATATTTTTGATATTAAATTTTCAAAGAATGTAATTCTATAGTATTAATTTTAATGAAAATAAATAAATTAATAATTTTATAAATGATTAATGAAACTTTAGTTTAAAAATATGAACATTCTGCTAAAGAATGGCCCTATTGTTTGTGTTGTTCACATATTTTGCTTTCATTTCTCTTAGATTAAAATATCATGAGACTCTTTGATCTTTTATATATCTTTTTGGTTACTTACCACTTGGTAACATTAATAAACAAACAAACATTACGGACGACACTTCAATCAATAAAGGTGTGACAACTGCCACACTTAGAGATAATTGTCAAGAAAGGTGTGACCAACTGCCACACTTAGAGATAATTGTTGAAGTGCGATTCATCTGCATCATTACATTAGGTGTGATCACACGTTCATTATTTAAAGAAACATTTTAATTTAAGATTAAATATCAAATTCATTGACTTCTTTAATGGTTATAATGTCAAACTTAAAAATGTAGGGTAACTTATTCTATCATATACTATTTATACTGGGGGCGTTTCAGACGTGCATCAAGCAAAATTAAAAATCCAATATGGCCGCCATTTTAACCAATACCTTTTGCAGGCCGAAAAATGTACCTACGGCTCCGAAGTTCTAGAATTTCAATATTTTCCGGGGACAAGCCGATATGTCCCAATATACAAAAAAAAACTATAAAATATCTGATGGCGTAAAATAATAATAACTTACCAAGAATCAGTTTGCTTTCCTCGTCCATATCGTCCCAACCAATGCGCTGAAATAGTAAAAACTAGCACGTGGAGCGCCTATATTGGAACAACCCGGAGTCGAGGGTATACAAACTCAATTCTCTTTCTCACTTATAAGATGTTTCGGCAAAAAGAGCGATCTGTACATGTATATTTTAAAGCAGCCATGATTTACAAGCGCAATGCTGCTATTATACCACCATACCACACAGTTGATCTATTTTGGCAGATGTTCCTCTAAACTAACCCCCCTGACCATAGAGTCAGTCTTCCATAAAACCGGAAGGAAAATGAATTCGTCATTCCTTATTGAACTAATCACAGAGGCCGTTTGGGAATTTTGGCCCAACACCAAATATGGTAGTTTTACGGAACTTGTCGGAAATATTGCTGGGATGGTTAATCGGAAGTTGTAACTTGTTTATCTCCCTTTCTGAATTGAATTTTCAGAGCCACAAAACTTATCCAAGCTTCTAGAGAGTATCTTTTGCTGACATTGTGATAGTATAGATATCGAAATAGTTTGTAATTTTTATTTCAAGAAAGCTTACCGAATGTACTGCTTAATTTTTTATCTTTTCTTCGCGAGACACGTGTTTTGTAAAGACTTTCATTTATATTCGTCATCCCATCATCTGACTGAATTATCTTAAAGGTTGCTTTCAACCTTTACGCGTCGTTTGCTTAAAACCGAGTGTATTTTCTATTATTTTTGAGACTTATTTTAATTTTCGTTGTCCAAAAACTTAGGCACCATGGCCTTTTTGGGGCATCGTTTTTCTCCTTCTAAATTTGCAGAGAATACCATTGCTTTGGTGGCAGGAGATTCCAATGTAAACAGAATGAGTTATATCCCTTGCGACGATAGTCTTGTAAATTGTTTGCCTGTTTCAGGTACTTATTGCATAATGCTTTTTCTGACTCATTGTTTTTACTAGACTGATGCTTATTTTGTAATTATCGTAAATTGGGAGTGAGAAAAATCTATGGTCCTAACAGAGGATTGAACCATGGCCCCCTAGAACTGTAGGTGGACACTCAATCATATTGCTGAAAAGTTAACCCAGCAGCAAGGCTGTTGAAAGTAACTCGTATTCCTACAATCACTACACCCCCCCTTTAGAGCTGACTAGCTTTAGATTTCTTGTTTGATACTCCATGTCTCCACATGAGTTCATCAACCACTTCTTACACCATTATAGTAAATTGGGAGTGTAACAGTGTTGTATATACAATATATGTATTTATTGTAGTTTGTATCCATGTCTGCCCGATTAACTCAGTTGGTAGAGCAGCTGACTTGCAAGCAGAAGGTCATGCAATCACCACACAATTTTGAACCTTGACTTGAAAATATTGTTTGAAAATATTGTTTGAAAATGCTGTTTGAACAGGTAAATTTTAAGCTGGGACCAATATGTCCCATATATGAATTATCATTTTTAAGATACATGCACATCAAACTGCAAGGAGACCACTGTAACTGTATGGTTATTGTCACTGATCAACAAAACATTTGTCAGTCACTGCTGTAGGTTCTAATACCTATTTATTATGTAGACTTTGTCTGAAAGAATGTTATCTAGTTAGCATATGGATTTCTGGTGGTTCTTTTCATATGAGACACTTTGCCAAAAATAATATGTTGCACTTGAGGTCTTCCACTCTATAATGGCAATCCCCATGGACCATTTTTAACTTGTCTGTTTCAAAGAAAAAGTCGAGCTATCATGATCCCTGTGGCGTTGTTGTTGTTGTTGTTGTTATTGTCATGTAAAAACTTTAATGTTGCCCATTACTCAAACACTTTTAAAAATATCAACACAACATTTAGAATACTTATTATCGTAATTATCACCGGCAAGATTAGGGGCATTATTTTAAAAGCTATATTTTTGGAGTTATGCCCCTTTTTAACTTAGAATTTTGGTAAAAATACATATTTTTGAGGTCTTCCACTCTATAATGGCAATCCCCATGGACCATTTTTAACTTATCTGTTTCAAAGAAAAAGTCAAGCTATCATGATCGCTGTGGTGTTGTTGTCATTGTCATGTAATAACTTTAATGTTGCCCATTACTCAAACACTTTTAATGATATCAACACAACATTTAGAATACTTATTATCGTGATTTTCACCTGCAAGATAAGGGGCATTATTCTGAAAGCTATATTTTTGGAGTTATGCCCCTTTTTAACTTAGAATTTTGGTAAAAATTACATATTTTTCAGTCATTGTACTTGACATACATGTGTTGGCACCGCATGCGGTGCTCTTAATAAGACAAAGCACCAGTACCAAATACACGAAGTACATTTACTTGGACTGGTTCCTGTTCAGTAGACATTTACTTGGGCTGGTTCCTGTTCAGTAGACATTTACTTGGACTGGTTCCTGTTCAGTAGACATTTACTTGGGCTGGTTCCTGTTCAGTAGGCTTTATACAAACTTGGCAACTCACTCTGTACAAAGTGATATGTATTGATAAAACTAGACCTTTCATAATAAAGTTACATTAATATTTCATATTTTAGAGACAAGTTTAATTATTTATCCTATAATTCTCTATCAGTTGCAAAATTTGTTCGGGACAAGAAGAACTTTCAGCAATCCTTGGAAACAGATCACCGAGAAGTACTTCAATGTTGTGTATTTG
This sequence comes from Lutraria rhynchaena, assembly GCA_008271625.1. Lineage (NCBI taxonomy): Eukaryota > Metazoa > Mollusca > Bivalvia > Venerida > Mactridae > Lutraria > Lutraria rhynchaena. Next base: position 7,090,319 of record VIBL01000001.1, on the reverse strand, counting down.
CACCTTGGACCAAATGATGTTCTCTGTGCTGAGGATGTTCTCTACAGGTTAAAACTAAATAATTACTGTTAAATCAATTACTTTAACAGAATGATTACACAATAATTCATATTTTTATCATATCCATTGTGAAAAATTCATAGAAAAGATACAAAGCAATCCACACTCGAGATTAAATTGGTAGCATCAAGATTGAATGCATGATAGTTTATGGCCAGGCACGAAACTATTTGTTCAGCATCTACTCTGATTAGTGTTGTATTGACTAACGTTTAGTGAAATAATTGCTGATGCGAATTATGTACAGGGATATTGCGGAGATGTGCGATGTAATATATGAGGCCAGCCCAAGTACGGATATAGTACTGTGTGAAAACTTGCCGAGATTGTGACAGTAGACGAAGCCAGGTTCAAGCCAAACAGCTGAGGGAGTTCCAGAGATGGATTATTATGGCCAACTGACTACTTTGGGAATTTCTCAATGTATTTCATAAGTGGGATTTTTTAGCTATGGAAGCCATTCAGTGGTATGAAATGTATTTTTATTTTTTACATGTTTGATGATACTTCTTACGTTTATTCCTATCAGCTTGTTGAATAAAACTATTTTTTTATTTTACTTGAGAAGCTGAAGAAGCTAATGTGCCACCAACTCCCTGTCTTTCATTTGACTCATTTCTCTGGTATTGGATTATGTCTCCTAAAGTGGAAGTGCAAATGTTTATATTGCCCTGTTTGTGAGTCAATCTACTTAACACAAAGTTCATCCAGATAGTGTCAGCTAAACTAATGATTTATCCAATGATGTTGAAACAAACCCTGGACCGGTATGTTATTTCTAGACAACTATCAATAAGATTTTAGAATATATAACTTTAAACAACGAACTTGTGGTATCAATTTCTTGCTTCAAAATGGATTCTATTTATTGTTTTCATATGTACAATTCATGTCTTAGGTATTCAATTGCCTTTGGGAGGCATGTACTTATGTCATGAATGGATATAGTGAGTTAATTTGACTAAAAAAAATTAATTAAATGTACCTCTGAATTGTGGTAGTTTGGAGAAGACCTTATCTGTCCTTCAGGCATTGTCTAGAATTCTAGAATTGTCTAGTAAAATGTATTTTTGTACATATATTGTTATCATGAGAAGTTCAGTCTATACATGTATTTGTAAGCAAGGACTCTTTATTGTTATAATTGATTTGATTGCATACATGTATTACATGTTGATTTCAGAGATCAAAGCTGTTGTTTCATATGTTTGATGAGGACTGTATAATCAAATATTCAAACTACACAGCTCAGGACCATCAACTTTACTTAAATTGGCTAAGTATTTTAGAACCTTATATATTTAAGCAGATGGAAATTAGCTTTATCCACAAAAGGACTCAGTATGGAGAAACCTGGTCAGCTTTTGTGGGAACGAAGTGGAAAAAAGTACTCCTGTTAGTGATATTGTATCTCAAATCACGCCACAAAAGTCCGCTGTACCACATGAATGCAAATATGAATTTGTTTCAACCACAAGGTTTGAGCTAGCCTGAAATTATTTTTCTGGTACAAAACTTACTAAGTCTCTGAAACGCAAACATGATAACTGATATAAACATGAATTCTCTTAATGAAACTAACTCCTGGTCACAAAATCTGTTGGCAAACTTGTCTCTATGTGAAACAGCTATAAGGATTCAAAACAATATAATGTGTGGCATGTTAGAGTATACTATTGTTTCCTCTCATAAACAAAGATTTTTTTAGAATAGACCAGTCCTTGGCATTATTGTCCTCCCATGTTGTTCAGGTTCTTTCACATACGCAGCCTTTAGATGTTCTATCGGTGATAGGGAAGTATTTTATATTAGATATGTTGAATCTGGCAAATATACAGGCCTTGTGCGAAAATGATATTTGGACTTACTCAAAGTACAAGCAGAGGCTACGGATGATAACATTTTGTTACATAATGTAATAACAGAAGAAGACATAGAGACTATGGGAAGAGAATGTTCAGCTAGTAAAGGTAAACGGGCCCGTCCAGACAAGGCATTAAAGTCTTCTTTGGAATTAACATTGTCAAATCTTCTGAAGGAAATGAATGAAATCAATTCTTGCACAGAAATTCAGTTAATTCATTTGTGATTCATATTTTGCCATACAATGTTAAATCGTCTGTCAATAATCCTGGAAAAATATTTCTTCATGTAAAATCAACAATGACCTGTGCAGATATTAACAAAATGTTGGTTGATTTCAGACTTAATAAATTAGAACCTGTAAAAGTGAGTACAAAGGATGTATTAAAATCTCCAGCAAGTGAGAATAAAAATTTATTAGAACAAGCAATTTCTTTGAATTGTCTCTCTGGAGAAATTAGTCAAAAATACAAAGCTCATTTATTTAAAAAAATGCTCGTTTTGAGTATAATTTCACCAGTAATAGTAATGCTTCATTGGCTACATCTCTCAGAAATCGTATTATGAGCCTTTATCAATTTTTCAAAAGTATTTTCCTGAGCTTGCCATTTCCCCAGAAAGGACTGATAACATAAGTCAAATAAACACTGACCAGATACCAGTATCTAAGAAAAGGAAGGTGGAAGCAACTGCTATACCAATTGAAGTTACTGTTCAGAATTAAAAAAAAAACAGATTAGGGGTCATTTGTCCAATTCAAGAAACTTCAGCAAACTCATTTGAAAATTACATATTCAATTTATTAGAACATCATCAGTTTTATATACAGTGCTTCGATGAATCCAGTGAAGCTATGGTTTGTATATTAAATGACTACAGTGAAACAGATGGATCTTTCGAATGTAGTGACTACTTCATACGGTAAGATAGAGACAAGAAGGTGGAGATTATTTCCATTGTTCTTGTCGAAGTTTTACAACATTATTGCAAGACATAGAAGATCCTCATGCATTTGGTACATGCATCCACTGTATGTTTGTATAAGAAAAAGTTCTGACTTCTATGAATGCTGGCAATAAGACATCTACATTGTCACAATTAGAAGTGCATGTTCAAAATGCCATGCAAAGTAATGGTCAGAAAATAGAACAATGCAAAAATGAGATATGTAAGTATTCCATACTTGGTGCTGGTGATGATGTGCCCTCTTTTGTTCACCTAACATTTAACAAAAGATTAAATAAATTCATTGTCTCATGTTTGAATGTTAAATGTAGAGCCATGAGAGGTCACAAGAAAACTTTAGGTAATTTTCAGTCATCTTCTCTCAGTAAACATCTCTTTGAGTTAAAAAATGAGACAAGCTATTGGCTTCATTTGACTGAATTTGATACAACTACACAATTAGTTCAAGATGGTGATAATTCTAGTATAAACAATACCGACAATGATTGGAAAATATTTGACGAAGATTCTGGACTTTGGAATTTTAAAGCTTTGAGGCAAGCATTCTCCTAACAAATCTGATAGTTTACCTTTAAAAAGTAATATACTTAAGAGGGACACATGGAATGATCAGAATTTAACAAGACTTGTTGATGGCTGTTTAAAGGGTCCAAATATACCTAGTAATACTTGTGAATGTGGTGCTGGACGGTTGAAGCCAGAAGATGATGAAGACTACAATGAAAATGGACTCGAGAAAAGAAAAGAACTATTACTGGTTACACAGAATTTGCTCCTGTTAAATAAGACATTCATTGAAGGATTTGCTATAGCACAGAAACACCCTGTAAACTTGTTTGGGATGAGGACAAACGCGAATCAATAAGTCGGGACACTGCTGCTGGCGATGAAATTGGGTGGGAGTTTGTTTCTATGGTTTTTAATTCTTATTGTACGTTTTCATTATTTTGTAATATTATAAGTCTGTTTTTTATAAAATGGTGATTCAGCTGGGTAGCAAGTATGAAAATTGATTTCCGAAGACCATGCGTTGTATGTAAATTTGAACCAAAAAGATTGTTATGGTACAAAAGTTGGTGTTGGGTTTAGAAACGCAAATTTTTAGGAGATAAACAAAACTAATCCAAATATTCCAGTACATGAAACTTTACATCAAAGAATGGACCATTGCTTTCTGAAAAATATGAATAATTTAGACAAAAAACTCATGATCGAAATAGATTAACTTTATATTATTTAACTAGAAAGGAACTAGGTGAACTGAAAATTGAATTATTGTTCACAGCATGATTACTGGAAAAAATCAAGTATTGCCTGAAGAAGTTCTTCCATCATTTGAGAGATTTTTTAATATGACTGAGAATGAAAAATTGGCATATGCATCCATTTTAAAAATGTTGGCAACAACAGCATATATAACAAGCTTCTTGCCTCCAAAGTTTTGTACATCACTTCAAGAGTTTGTATCTGATCCTGATAATATTAATGGTGAAAGTTTTAACAAGATCATGAGGGATATGAGATCATACTGTTCAGAATTAAGGGATTTGATAGCTGAATCTATGTTGAACAACAATGAGGTTTTCCCAGGGGATATCAGATTCGGTTTCTTATAAAAGAGTCATTGAACATAGCTTTCCACAATCCACAGGATGCTGTGTTTCAGCCTGGTACTTACAATCCTGCTAAATTTGGAAGGGCCTATTATTTTACTCACTATGGACTAAAATTGAGAGATATAAGAAAGTTTACTATTGACAATGATAGAGATACAAGATATAAGAAAGTTTACTATGACAATGACAGAGATACAAGATATAAGAAAGTTTACTATGACAATGATAGAGATACAAGATATAAGAAAGTTTACTATGACAATGACAGAGATACAAGATATAAGAAAGTTTACTATTGACAATGATAGAGATACAAGATATAAGTAAGTTTACTATTGACAATGATAGAGATACAAGAAGAAATACTGATCATGATGATGCTGCTTTAGAATTTGAGAGATGTCAGAAATTATATTCTGAAGTTCAAACTTCTGCTCCAGAAACAACTAATTTATTTCTATGGTTTTGTGCAGATCATGGCCATTGTTATGGGTTTCATATGACTAGTGCTGAAAGAAGAAAAGATCCATTTGCATCACTGTATTTTTATCTCAAAAAGCCACCTAAGTGTGTTTTTTATAATTTTGCATGTAATTTACAGGAATATTGTTTAAATAGGGAAAGTGGATATTACAGAAATGTTCGTTTTTTTCATGACATATTTCATGAATTTGCTCATAAGTGTTGATCTGCATTTTGGTCATCTAGATTACAAGGCTTTGAGTCTGTCAATACTGAGATATGTGAACACTTTAACAGTTTATACAGCATATCAAAAAGTCTGCGAGGCAAATGTCTCAAGCTCATTTTTGTTTCTATTTGCGATTTTTTCTGCACCAACAGAATGAAAGAAAACGATCAGTTCAGAATAAATGTTATGTAAGTTATGTTTTCGTTTGTATTATCTTGATAGTAATAAAACATGCGTGTGGAATTTGAATTTCATGGGTTGCTGTAATTTTAGTTTATCATTTACATACGCATATATATGTATATTAGGGAAGCTGTACACTACATATCTGCATATATTATCTAGACACAATACAATCATGTGAACACATTGACAACAAGCAGAACCAAATGTTTAAAAAAGAAATAGAAACAAAAATACTATACACAGATAAGAAAATCGATTATTTAAATTTATTGAAATTCAGATGTTATATGGCCAAAAATGGAATGTTTTCAAACAATGATAAAATATATGATACCATTTAACATAATGTATTGACAAGAGTTGTAACACTGCCTGAAATTGGTGTATCATTCCATTGAAATACAGTAAAACTTCGTTATTACGAGCATCGATATCACGAGCTCTAGGCTTATCACGAGGAGATCTTGAAGTCCCGTCATTTTTTGTTCTTAGTTGTATATAAATTTCCATGTTTATTACGAGTATCGTTATCTCGTTATCTCGAGCACAAATCATGGTCCCTTGACTTATTTTTAAGCGTTAATTACCTCGATTACCCCGAGGGGTGTCATTTTGGATATCGTTCGCACCTGCGCGCCGGCGATCGCCGTGTTTTCTACACATCGTTAAAGTTACGAAACAAAAGAGCAAATCTTAATCGAGTACTTTGTTTTTCACACGTCGTTAAAGCTAAACAATAAAAGAACGAATCTTAATCGGGTACTTTGTATTTCACATGTTGTGACATGAAATGACAATGAAACATGTACATGTATTTGTTTGTTGTAAGTTTGCAGTAAATTTTTTAAGATCAAAGACTATATAAAAGTATATAAAAGTTAATAATTATTGAGAATTTAATCACGAGACTTTAATTATGAGAACTTAATGACAAATTTGAGAAGCAGATACTAATAAAATCAGAGACAAATCTTTTATTACGAGGAACTTGAAGCAAACTTCAATGAGGGACTTTTTTAGAAGTGACAACTAAAGTGAGAAAGTGTATTATAAACATTACCATAGTGACGTAAAAACTGCTTATGAAATGTACATGTATTGGTGAATTATTTTTACGGTGATTGCTGTTATCATGTATGCTATCATGCAAATAATAAAGTGTGTGTGTCATTGATTGCTCTTCTTTTTTGCTATAGACGTACATAGCACATGTATTTTTCACGATGTGTCACTATGACGTTTCACCGCATGTCAGTGACACGATATTCGGACATGACATCGTACAATTGAAAACACGAAAAAATCATGGATAAAGTACTTAGGAAATATGATCAATATATATTTCAGCAATCAACTATCATGTTTATTCACCTCAGACATCATAGAGAACAATTTACGTAAGCATTTCGTATTATTATCGTAAACACGCCCATTTATGTGCATGATGCACAGTTTATTTTCAGTCAACAAACAAAAACCACGTTATTACGAGAACTCGGTTTATCTCGAGCATTTTGTCTGGTCCGATGACTCCTCGAGATAACGAAGTTTTACTGTACATAATAAATCTGAAGAACAGACAAAAGACCCTGAGATGCTGAATTAGATGCTTGTTCACAATGTTTGGATTACAACAAGCAAAACTGGTAAGGGGCATCTGCGGTCAAGTAGTTATGGTTTCGACGCTGCAAGTTGGAATCTCACATGGAAACAGACAAATTTTACATTTGAGGAATCTATCCAGCTACATTATAACTAGTTTGTTCAAACGTGAAAGTTACCAAAATCATCAGTTTTACATGCGTCATACTTGACAACGTAGAAATACGTCTATATTTTGGTATATTCTTGTTCTCCTATGTTACTTCGGAAAATTAAGCAGAATTGTAAATCTTACAAGAATAAAAATAAATAAGTTCAATGAATTTGTTGTGTACAAGAAGTTGGTTGTACATTTTTCATGAATAGGAGGTAAAGACCACTCGCAAAAGAAAGTTGTGATAATATCAAATAAAGTCGATGATTGAAAATGTACAATACCATTGCCGTAACTGAATACATTAAATATCATTGGGACAATGCCACTTTCCAACTACCAACCTATAAACCCACTTCGATTAGATTCCATTGATCACCCACATTATGTCAGGACAAAGCTCTGATCAATTTTTTGTTAGTTTCCATTCGTGAAAACAGCACAGAAAGACACTTGAAATGTTAACAAACTACATATAGTAAGGCTTGACTAACATGCTGTTTCTATATTATACCTGTTATAACAGTGTCATTAACAAAATGTGTTAAGCGATCTGGAAAGCATTTTGTTACATAAAAATGCAAGATTGTATGCACTGTTCACATTCATTAATATTATTTGTTCATTCATACAAACAACTGTAATGACATTCCTTAGTCTTACTATATGACAGTGAAAGTTGGAGGGTCACAAAACGGCACATGAAATCTCTTTCAAGCTTCTACAATAGCTGTTTCAGACGTATCTGCTGAATCTTTTGGCCTCAAGTAATACGATGTACAGATCTTCTCAATATGACTAAATCAGTCTGTATCAACCAAGAAATCAGACAGAGGGGTTTGCAATGGCTTGGTCTTGTTTTAAAGATGCCAGCATCTAGCACTACAAATGCTGCCCTTAGATGGACTCTACAAGGGAAGAGACATAGGAATCAGAGACGACGACATTGCAAAGGACCATTGAGGCAGAACTAAGACTGTATAGTCTGAAATACCTCTGAATACTAAAACTATAGAGTCTGATATATCTCTGAATACTAAGACGTTGATGTCTGAGGTACGTTTGAAGACTTAGACTGTAGAGTCTGAAATACCTCTGAATACTAAGACTGATTTCTGAGGTACATCTGAATATTAAGACTGAAGTACCTCTGAATACTAGGACTGTAGAGTCTGTTGTACCTTTGAATACTAAGACAATGGAGTCTGATGTACCTTTGAATACTAAGACAATGGAGTCTGATGTACCTTTGAATACTAAATACTAAGTCAATGGAGTCTGATGTACCTTTGAATACTAAGACAATGGGGTCTGATGTACCTTTGAATACTAAGACCTTAGAGTCTGAGGTACCTTTGAATACTAAGACAATGGAGTCTGATGTACCTTTGAATACTAAGACAATGGAGTCTGATGTACCTTTGAATACTAAGACAATGGAGTCTGATGTACCTTTGAATACTAAGACCTTAGAGTCTGAGGTACCTCTGAATACTAAGACTGTGATGTCTGAGGTGCCTCTAAATACTAAGACTGTAGAGTCTGAGGTACCTCTAAATTTTGAGACTGAAGTACCTCTGAACACTAACACAGGAGTCTGAAGCACCCCTGAATACTAGGACTGTGGAGTCTGTGGTATCTTTGAATACTAAGACTGATGTTCCTGTGAATACTAAGACTATGGAGTCTGAATTACCTCTGAATACTAAGACTAAGGAGAACATTCCATCATCATTTAAAAGAATAAGGTGATCTGGTTTAACTGTGCATGCCACACATGGCAAAAGTATTATGTGACATTTAATTCACTTCTTAACTTCATTTTGTCCTAGTATCTGACACTGCTCTTCAAACTATATACCACTGTAGCATGATCATCTGTAACATAAAGTACAAGAAAAAAGTTATTATTCCTTACAATGCAGTCTGATATATGGTACAAAAAGAATACTGTGTCAGTCAGTAAGTCATCAGTCATATTAATGCTTTGCATAATCATTCCTTAAATCGGTTTGCAGATTCTTTGTCAGGTTCTTAATGTATTTGCTGACGTAGTTGTGTTAGAATGTAATTTGACTCTTAGACAAATGTCTGTCAGTCATTGTGTAAATCAGTAATGGAATCAGTCAATGAGTTAATCAATCATTAAATCCGTCAATTATTGAGGCAGTCAGTCATTAAATGAGTAATAGGGTGATTGAGTCAGTCAAGCAGTCATTGTGTAAGTGACTGACCTCACTAAGTGGGCGAAACAGAGTCAGTCAATCATTGAGGTAATTGTTCATTGAGTCAATCAAACATGAATCAAATATGGAGTCAGTCAATTACTGAATCATGCAGTCATTGTCTCAGTGGGTCGGTCAGTCAGTCTGTCATTGCATGAGGAATGAATCAATGAATGAGTCTGACATTGAGTGAGACAGCCATTGAGGAAGGAATGGATAAGTGAATCATTGAATGAACGAGTCATTGAGTTATTGAGTCAGGAAGTCAATCATTAAGTCATTCATTCAATCAGTCAGTCATTTAGTCATTGAGAAGTCATTGAGTCAGTCATTCATTGAATTAGTCATTTATTGAATTAGTCACTACATTACTGAGTTTGTCACTGTGCCAGTCATTCAGTCAGTCATTAATTGTGTCAGCCATTAATTCATTGAGTCAGTCATTGTGTCATAAAGCAAGTCATTGAGTCAGTCAGTCATTGAGTCCATCATTGGATTAATGAGCCAGGCATTGAGTCAGTCAATCGGTCAATGAGCCAGTCATTATGTCATTGAGTCAGTCAGCCAATCATTTAGTCAGTCATTCCATCATTCAGTCAGTCAGTCAGTCATTGAGTCAGTTATTCATTGAATTATTCATTGGGTCAGTAACTGAATCAATCATTGAGTCAATCATTGAACAAGTCAATGTGTTATTGAGTCAATAATTGATTCAGTCAGCCATTGAGTCAGTCCTTGAGTTAGTCATTGTATCAGTCAGCCATTGAGTCAATTACTAAGTCAGCCAATCAATCAGCCATTGTATCATGGGGTCAGTCAGACCTTGATTCAATCACTGTGTCATTGATTTAGTCAGTAAATTATAAAGTCAGTTAATGCATAATTGAGTCATTGAGTAAGTCAGTTGGTCATTGCGTCAGTCATTCATTGAATTATTCATTAAGTCAGTAATTGAGTCAGCCAGACAGCCAGCCAGCCATTAAGTCTTTCATTGAGTTAGTCATTTACTTATTGAGTCAGTAATTTAGCCAGTCAGCCATGCATGTATTTAGTTAGTCATTAATTAAGTCAATCAATAAGCTACCGTGTCACTGAAGCAGTCAGCTATTGATTTATTGTGAGTGAGTGAGTGAGTGAGTGAGTGAGTGAGTGAGTGAGTGAGTGAGTGAGTGAGTGAGTGAGTGAGTGAGTGAGTGAGTGAGTGAGTGAGTGAGTGAGTGAGTGAGTGAGTGAGTGAGTGAGTGAGTGAGTGAGTGAGGGAGTGAGTGAGTGAGGGAGTGAGTGAGTGAGGGAGTGAGTGAGGGAGTGAGGGAGTGAGTGAGTGAGTGAGTGAGTGAGTGAGTGAGGGAGTGAGTGAGTGAGTGAGTGAGTGAGTGAGTGAGTGAGTGAGTGAGTGAGTGAGTGAGTGAGTGAGTGAGTGAGTGAGTGAGTGAGTGAGTGAGTGAGTGAGTGAGTGAGTGAGTGAGTGAGTGAGTGAGTGAGTCAATAAGTAAGTGAGCAAATTATTGTGCGAGCCAATGAGGCATTGAGTCATTATGCCATTATGTCATAATTCCAATTAATGAGTACGTCATTAATTATGATATTTAATCATGCCATTGAGTCAGTTAGTCAATAAAGTAATCAATCTGTGTCAGTCAGCAATGCTATGCTGTTTGTCATTGTGTGGCCATGACTGTGAACCAGTGGACTAGTTCCCTTCCATGAAAATTTGACAAAAATATAGATATTCCTCCTTATGTGGAGAAGTTGCTGGCTCCTAGTGAAATAGTTAGTATACAGTCCAGGAAAACTGGCTAGGTTAACCGGTTGCCATAAAGAACTGAAATTTTGTTGCAAAACTGTGTTAAACCCCCGTGACAAAATGTCACATTAAATAAATGTCACAGTGTCATCAATTATATCGACATACCATAAAATGTCTTGGAAAGGTTATGTAAGTATGTTCACCATTCTCATTTTTCAAACTGTAACTGAAAAATAATTAATTAGGAAAGGATTGAATCAAATAAAAATACCTCCTAATACAATTTTAAAACAGAAACATTTTGCTTACCAAAGCTTTTAACTTGAATAAATGCTGAATATGGTACAATATGATAGCATAAATTTGTTAGATTGTCCTACAAAGATAATTAATCCGAGTTTTTTATGAAATGTAGTTGAATTGTATTCTGTTATGCATATTAGGTGAGTCAATCTATCTCCTGTACACATGTGTATACCCATATACACAATGGGATCATGCAATATTTCATATAATTGTTTCAGTCCTATCAAAAACAAATTTTGGTTGGTAGGAAAATTATTTCAGTCTTTGGTATACTAAACAAAAGGGCCTACAGAATAAATGTTAATTAACTTGTTACTAAAAAGGTAAAAAATGTACACTTCTGGGCAGATAATGGGGAACAATAGTAAACTTGATAAAGAACCATCAATGGACACTATATAGGGATATTCATGATGACCAGAGGATACTACAGACCAAATTTGGTGATGATCCAACCATTGGTTCATGAAAGGAAGTCATTTTAAGGTATTTTTACTTTTAGTCTAACCAATTTATCCAAGCAAACTTGAAAGAGGACATTAAAAGGATCCATTTTTACTTGAGCATACCAGATAGATGACCATGTAAGAATGCCACAAACCAAGTTTGATAATGATCCATCCATTGTTTCATTGTTTTATTTTAGCACATCTGATAGAACACTATCTAAGGATGCTATAAACCAAGTTTGGTAATAATTCATCAATTGGTTCATGAGAAGATGTTTAAAGGTTTTTCTATTTTTAGCTCTTATAGCCCCTAAAAGGGGTCAACAGTTATAATATGAGCGAATTGCAGTTAGAACATCTAAAAGCTTCTAAACAGCAAATTTGAAGTATGCTTGACCAGTAGTTTCAGAGAAGACCATTGTTGATGCCTGATGACTTACGATGGACACCGGACGATGGACACTGGAGCATACACCCACCCACCCTAACAGCTCATCCTGAACCTTCAGTTCTGGTGAGCTAAAAATACATTGTACTAGAAGTAATCGAAGCACTGAGAAGACTGTTGTTGTCAGACTTTGCAGAATAGCAAATACTAGTAAAATGAACAGTATGTGTTTTATATATCTGTACAAGTAAAATCTGGCCTAAGTTTCAAATGGTCTTCCCATAGATGTTTTAACAAATTGTACTTAATCTGACAAATCCACTAGCTTAAGTTAAACATCTCAAATTCCTTCCTTTATCCGCAATTAATAAACACTGTTTAAATCAATTCATGCACAGATCATATGAAGATTGTAGGCTTATCAGTAAATGTTTCATAACCAGTTGTACCAGTTTTTAGTTAATGATATACATAGTTCTAAAAACAGTAACTTTATACCTGATTTGTTCAAAAAGTAAGTATTAAAGGGATGCCATTATCAAATTGCAGAAAAAAACGTATTTTTCAAATGTGACCTCTTTGCAGCCTGGTTCTCTAAGAACCAGTTTTAAACCATTGCTGTTTTGACCAGACATTGTTCTAACTGCAATGTTCATCTGAGTCACTAAATAAACCACTTAATGTTTAAAAGACATAAATCACTTTCAATAAATATATGTAAATCTTCTCAGAAATCAAATAAATGAACAATTGTGTACAAAATCCAAGAACAAATGTTATATCACTAAGGCTGAATACTATCTCTGACTGAATTGATGTTTTTCTTCCATTTTTATTTCAATGTAAATTAAAATGGACGAGACTTCCTGATCTCTGACTGCCAATACAGACCAAGGTGGTATGATATGTATAATCTGGGACCAATATATGTGTGGATTTATGACAATAAAACAGATCTAAAATGACAAAATAATGATACAATACCTTTAAAGACAAAATATGGGGGCTGTGTCTGTATCAACAATAACCAGTCTCCATAACAATTTACTGAACTGATACTGCCTTATATAGAAGCATGGTCATTGAGTTGTGACCTTCAAATACCCATTCGACATTAATATGCTACATATTTTGACCTGCAAAATATTCAATATTTGGTAGACTCTTTATTACAGAACATTGATACAGTCAAAGACGTCTAATAACTAAATTTATACTTGAATTTATACCTATCATTTCACAGTCTCAAAGGAAAAATGAGTATCTGTAAGGCCATCCATAAAAAATATTGGTCTGCAATTCCACAGCACAAACTTTTAACAGAGGGCAGTTAGGTAGGCAAGCAAGTATGAAGCGTAAAATTTTTGTCAAAATCACTGCATATTTTTTTCAGTGCGGGGTTTGGGATGAGTCGGTTGCTAAGTGAAAACCAACTATTTTTCAAGGATGGCCTAATTAAAGACACTTTGCCAGCAAACAAGAAAATACATCCCAGTTTGTTACCATAATTTATGGGTGTATGTAATGCTTTTTTGAAAAATGAGAACATTAAAAACTCAAATCACATTTATCAGACTCCATTTTAGTAAGTTAACTGCACCAGATTCCTCTACAATTGCAATGAATACTCTAGCTAAATGAGTATTATGCCTTACAAAGAAGAAATAATTCAAGAATGATATACCTATTTAAAGAAAATTACAAGTAGTGTTACAATAAGAAAACAAGTTAATTTTCTTGATAGAATAAGTTTAACCATTTTTTTACATGACTAATTTCATCTGTTTAAAATATCCCACAAAAATTCTCAGCAAGGTGCTTTGTACATTCTTGTAGTTAACTCTTCAAATTGAAGGTGTTTAACTCTTCAAACTGAAGGTGGTAACCTCTTCATGATGAAGATAGTTATCTCTTTGTGAAAGCAGTAATGGTCTTTTCAAATTGAAGGTGGAAAAAACTCACATCTTGAAATAAAACAAGAATCATTGCAAACATCTTTAGCCATAAAATTACGACCACAAAGATTTCAGCTGAAATCTATCTCAATTAGAAATCAGATCAGAATTCAAACCCAGATTCAGGAAATGAGATCATGTAGCAAGTAATGTGTGCAAAATTAGTGGAGAAATCCAGCTTATGTCAGCAATTTTAAAATCTGCACAATTTTTTACCTAGGAGATTCAAGAAAATTATTCAAATTATCAAAACATGTACATGAGCTCTACTGGTGGTCTGAAAGTCAACTGCATATGATCTAAACATGCTTATTGACTCAATATAGTTATTTTCTCATGTAATTTACTTAACTCCATGCACTGTTCACAAAGTCATGCAATGCTACATCACATCTGCCATCACACAATTACGCTTCAAGAAAACTGTTTAATTTAAGTTAAAGTAGACAATTAAGTGTTACAATTTCCAAGGAGATTGGTTTGTTGGTTGTTGATGACTGGTGCATCACTAGCATGATTTTTCTTTCTTCACTAATTTTCACATTTCTACCATTAAACACCCTAAATTTTTGAAAAGAATCATTCTGATAAGTGTATGTGAAAACAAAATAGAAATAAAAAACTAGACTTTGTTAAAATGTGGAGGAAGATTTTTGTGATGGCAGAAATTTCTGAAACTTGTAAAGGGAGATCACTTTGTAGACAACTGGAATATATTAAAGCATTATGTGTAAAAATATGCGCACCTACTAACCAAACAATAAACCGAGTGTCAGAAGATGTGAGAACAAGCATTTTATAAAATGGCATTAATGTTACAAAGGAAACAGATGGTATCAAGTGGCACTCAAATGTACTTTATGGCAAAACATCAGAGAAAATGTTCCATTCTGTAGAAGATAGAGAACAAATACAATCACAGCCTTATCTCCCAACTCTAACCTTTCACAAAATCACCCAATGCAAGCCCAGGGGTGTAATTATATACAAAAGTTGATTTCTAGCTGATCCAATCATATTTACGACAACAGCAAATTTGTAGCATCCTCGTTGATGATTATGCGTACAATACAATAACCATAACATTGTGCATTAATGATAAACTAAATCTCATCAGCGCAAAACTCATTCAAATACAAATTTCAAATCATCTGAGAATTGCGAAGTCTTAAAACTCAAAAACATGGCAAACAGCTGAATAAAAACATCATTAATTTCAAACCAGGCAAGAGTTACATTTTGTTCAAAACTTTTCAACCGATTTATCACTATAGACTCACAGTTATTGCATACAATCAATCCATATCAATTCTATGACACCAATCTGTTAGAGTACATAAAAACCAAAACTAAGACTCTCTTATTACAATTTATGCTTCCTGTTAAAGGATCATAACTCAGAAAATTTCTATGAATGTTAAAACTTTGTTAATTTGTATTAAATATAGCATTGTACATCAAAATAGCATGTACATTATCATTATTTCAATAGTATAGTTGAAGAGTTGCTATGGAGATACCAAGCAGTTTTTCACCAGCAGTGACCCCAAGTAACTGTTTGTTAATGATGAACATGGAGAGGGGGTTGTCATCTTAAAACATGTTAACGAATTAAGGTAAAAGATGAATCATGTGGATAACTCTTTAGACCCATTTTTAAATGAACTGTGAAGGAGTTTAAGTAATGAAAGAAGGGCAACATGATGCCAGAATGAATTTATCTCAAAGAGATGCCTTGTAATGTGTCATTATTTTCATTAATTCTAAGAACCTTCTAACCATTTGCAACTACAAATATATGCAAATATCTGTGTTATAGTTAGCCTTCAATCTGTAGAGGTCCTATCTAGTATATCTCCATGCAGAAGAGTTCCAATTCTACGCTGGCCATGCATTCAAAGAGTTTCTATTCAATGCTGACCTCCAATATGAAGAAATCCTATTCAATTTTGTTCTCCAAGTTGAAGATTTCTATTCCATATTAACCTCCAATATGAAGAGTTTCTGTTCAATTTTTACCTAAAGCCAAAGAGTTCCCGTTGAAAGTTGACTTTCAGTTTTTATTCAAACAAACTGATGGCCTAGCTTCCAACCTGCCATGCTTATTAATGCCAGAGTTGTGAAGTTTGACAAAAAAGAAAAAAATAAATAGAGTACAAGTTAACATGAATTCCCAGTGTGATCAATATATCAGTAACATTTAATGACTTGTCCTCAGTATATTCTTTATCATGTTGTGACAGAGCTTGGTTGTTTTACAAAATTGATCAAGATACATGACAAGAATCTTTACCATTTTTTTGCTCTAATGAATTATCCTAGTAAATGAGATTCCTGGGAACCATTCTTCACTCAGTGAAGTCCTGGGAGCCAATCCTAAGTCATTGAAATAAATATACAGCTGAAAAGCCTTTAGTTATATATGGCAGCCGGTTCACCTAACCAGTTTTCCTGCACTGTATTCTCACCAGTACTAACTTACCCTTTCACAAAGAGCCAGCAGCATCTCAGCTTGTGAGGGAAAGTCGACATTTATGTCATATTTTCATAGAAG
Source organism: Lutraria rhynchaena (assembly GCA_008271625.1). Taxonomy (NCBI): domain Eukaryota; kingdom Metazoa; phylum Mollusca; class Bivalvia; order Venerida; family Mactridae; genus Lutraria; species Lutraria rhynchaena. The sequence goes on along the minus strand of VIBL01000001.1, from coordinate 7,073,557 downwards.
TGCATGACTTGCCATGACTGGGATTTGAACCCAGACTGTATGTGATGGGTTTCAAGTCCAGGGCACTAACCACTGGATCACATTCACAGCTTTGAAAGCCTTTTATTTATTTCATGGACTTGCACAAAAGCAAAATTGTCACAATTTACATTAATTCAGGGGAGAATAAATTGGGACGTTCTTGCTACTGAGGTCCTATGAATAAATTAGACATTTGCTTAGCTCAATTTGGTCTATGAACCTCAGGCTTTTGAGTTTGGACCCAGGGGGCAGCACATGATGATTTGGTTGAAGTCTACCATCCTTCAAAATCTTAGCACATGATTGGCTCAAATCTAAGCTTCTAATTGGTTCAAATCTAAGCATCTGATTGGGTCAAATCTTTGCCTCTGATTGGCTTAATTCTTAGTCTTTGATTGGGCCAATCATGAGGTTTAAATAGAAACCATCTTGTGCTTATGCATAACTAGTTTTTCGAGAATTAAACATTGATTTCTGTGTACATGTAAAAACACACAAAACAATGATTTATCTGTTCAATATGGGGGACTGTTTATGGGCTGGTGTTTACAAAATACAAAATTCACATGTAAGAAAGTTGTCCAGCTAGCTTACAGAAGGTTGATGATTCTACCTAAGTGAATACCAGGTGTCTTCACCATTAAAACTGGAAGAGCTGCCAAATGACCCGGGCTGTTGGTGCAACATTAAACCTCAGTAAAAATAAAATATTTCAACAATCCTCTGTAAGTTCATTTTATGTACTCCATAATAAAGAATTTTCAGAAAACACTACAAAAGTACTCAACACAGAAACAGCTGAAAATGATGCCATGTAGCCTCAAGGATAAATCCACATCTTAAGGAAATGACTGAAGAAACAGCAAAGAACAGAAGCTAACACTCATATATCAATCAAAGATAATACAATGTTTTGAATAAAATTCCATATATTCTTGTTGGTAATTAAGTGCGTGAACTATCATTCACAGAAATATTGCTAAGAACATAAGTTGTTATCCCACATTTTTGATAATTCATCTTTTTATCAAAATCTTTCAAAAAATATAGTATTTTTCTAATCGAAATCACAAAATATTTTTTTGTTTTGGAGGGAGGAACAAGTTTTGAGTTTGAACATTATCATCTTTCCTGGTTATACTGATCCCTAACTAGATCTATCAATGTGATTAAATTATCAAATACCCCTACAAAATGGGGACAGACCATGTGATCAATCACACAATCAAGGTAATTCCAGACTTTGTTTGTGGGGGTATAATAAAATACCAGTGGAGTGTTGATGAACGACTCCTATATAAAGGTTATAAGGTCTTCATGACTAGCCACAGGTTAAAGATCTTGCTTTACTGGACATTTTTTAGATCCCTGCAGAGCAATCAAGGTTTTTCATCATTCTAGAAAATCCAGAAATCCTAACAAAGGTACAACAGGAGGATATCTTCACTAAGCAAGTTCAGACACAGACACATGGCTGAGTGGTTATAGCTCTGGTTTGTAATCACTAATACCTCACTGCTGTGAATTCGAATCCCATCACAAATAAAGAAGCTGTCCAGCTATGTTACAGAATGTCGGTGGTTCTACCCATATATAAGCCAGGGGTCTTTCCCCCCCACTGTTAAAGCTGAATAGTTGCTAAATGACCCTGGCTCTTGGTGTGACGTTGAACTCCAGTGTGACACAGACAGCTTACTATGGCATATAGGTTCTTATTAGCACTTCAGAGGCACTGCAATTTTCAACGATGAGACTAATTAACTAATCAACCAATCAAAGTGCACAAGCATGAACCTAACCAATGAGAGATCAAACCAATCTAAACTCAACCAATCAAATGCTGGTTAAGCCAATCAGAAGTGAACATTTATAACAATTAACCAATCAAATGCTGGTTGAACCAATCAGAAGTGAACATTTATAACAATTAACCAATCAAAGAGTAACTATTAATTCAACTAATAGTAAATAAACAAATTCAAACAATCATTGATCAAAGAGTTAATATTGATTCAACCAATAAGAAATAAACCAATTCTAACAATCAACCAATCAGATGATGAACCAATAAATATCCAACCAATGGGAAAACAACAAAAATTTCATCAACAATCAAATAAGAAAAGAAGGAAATATCTGACCAATCAGAGATCATATACACATTATAGCAGTACAAAGTAATAAAGACTGAAATTTCACCAGTTAGACAGAAAAAAATCTGACAACATTACTGCTTAAGGTTATTGGCCGAAAAACATCAGGCATTATTTTATTAAGTCTATGACTAGAATTAACTTGTACCATCAATCAATGCCAACGCTTTTATCAGTCAAATTGGCAACAAAAGACTGTATCATTAGTTAATATAAAACTTGAGGTAGTATCCAGAATTAATGTCTGTAGACAAGGTAGGACAAAAGATAGTCCATAATTAAAGCTTAAATAAAGTAACAAACTATTTAAGGAGCAAAAGATGCTGTACTTCATAGAAGAGGAGAAGAATACAACTATAGATCAGAGCTTTAAACAAGATTCAATGATTAGAAAAAAATGCTTCAAACAAAACCTTAGGAAGAATGAAATTTAAGAATTTAAAAAGAAAATTCAAGAAGAACAAAAAATCCCGACACTCTTAGGAGAATCTTCTGATGAAATTGAAACATTTGGTATGGCAATTTTTCACGAATTTCAATTAATAGGTAAATAAAACTTTGTAATCCATCAACAACAGAAAAGAGTTAAATTGAGAAGTCACAGAGGCCCAGTGGCAAAATTCACAAGGAAAGACATCCTTACTGTGATCCCAAGAGAAACCCGAGATAAACGTAATTCTAATACATGTATTGTGATTTTATACACTTTATACTCTTTCCTATTAATTCTGATAGATGAGAAAACCATTGGATGGCATTAGTAGAAACTGGTAAAGGCAAAATCTAAATAATCAATTCAGCCACTTTTTTCCTAGTGTTTGGTACCAGTAAAGAGACTCTTCCTAATCCAAAATAAAGACATTTTTTCCCAATTCCCAACCTAAAAATCCCAAGTTTGAGATCACACATTGCATGGATCGGACCCGGACCCTTTCCCAAAATTGCAAGAAACATCACTGCACTTCAGCTTCAAAATGGGAAAGGGAATGTGCATTACAGAACGCACAAAATACAGAACAGGTTCTACATCTACTTGATACTTGCAATGGCTAATGACTCACCATTAAAAAAATAGCATTACAAGACAAGGAAGAGGTTAAACAGGGCTTGACAATTTTCTTCCAGGCTATTCGTCCTGCAGGACAACCAGGTAAGAATTTTAATTACTTGTACAGCAATATCAACTCGTCCTGAGTCAATTTCTACTCGTAATTATGAGTGGACAAGTGGATTTGTCGAGCCATGTTAAACATATAGTGACAAGGGTATCCAAACACAGCCAAGGGACACCATCCAAACATATTTTATTAAAATAACTAAGAATTATACAGCTTTGCTTTTATATGAAGTATTGAATATATATACATATTTTATCAGTTAATAAAATATAGGCAGTTTTGCAGGACAAACGTTTATTCTTGCATGTGTGGCATGAGTGATTAAATGAAACACAGTCAAACGTCTCTAATCCAGACTACTTGTCCAGACCAGGAGAAAAATCGCCAATAAAAGGATTTCCAAATTAGATATTTTTTGCAAAATTTAGATAAAAACTTGACAGATAGGTAATTTAATTGAATCAGTACCAACTAATTTGTGTGAATTATGATTGTTTCTGGAACAGAGGAGTCCAAATAAGAGAGGTACAACTGTATTGTAGCTAAGACGAGTCAAAGAAACAATGGCGCCTCCCAGGTCTAGTGATTATGGTCTCTGACTAGTAATCATTAGCCCTGAACCTCAGTGAGTTTGTATCCCACCTGTAACCAGGCAAGGTTCGCATTTAATCTAAGGTATGAAGGGTCAGCAGTTCTACCTAGGTGTATGCCTCAGGCCTTCTTCCATTATTAAAGCTGGAAAGCGACAAATTGACCATGGCTGTTGGTGAAACTTTGAACCACAGTGAAAAAAAATTAACGCTAAGAGTCTTCAAACAGCAACATTACAAAATATCAGAAGCTTCACAAGTGTTAAAACTATTGTTACCTTACAGAATCTTAGGAAGGCATGTATTACATATGAAAAATACAATTTTAGTGTTATTTTAGGTAAGACACACACAGCTTGTTTGATAGAATCATCGAGATTAAACACAACACCCAATTATTCTTTTCAGATCATATTTGTTAAGTTTAACACAATAAAGCATTAAAACTTGATACCTCAAAATGTCTCACATTGTATCGGTTTTTCATTAAATCTGTCAAAAACTCCTTAAATTCAAGCAAAAAGCAAAATTCAAATTACCTCACGAGTTCCACAGGGACTTGTGTTCCAGCAAAGTACATTCACACAGCCTAACAATTTGACAGCCACAAAATGCCATACTAAAACTACCATGGGTGCTATTATCATCAAAATGAAGGCTTTTTGCATTATTTTGTGACCTCTATGGTCTCAAATGTTTTAGGAAACTATACTCTCATCATATTTCATTTTATTCACTAAGGTTTTTAGAAATTTCCCCTATTTTTCTAAATTTCATCCCCTTATTTCTTCAATTCACCCATTTATTCCTAAATTCAATTCACCCATTTCTTTCCTAAATTTCATCCCGTCTATTCATTAAAATTTCCCTTTTTTGCTTAACTTCTCCCTTCACCCTTTTTTCTTACATTCTACCAATCAATGTGTTTTGGAGGTATTATATGACTACACATATTTCTATACTTGCTGATACAAACTTCAGGGTTTGGTGAAAAAGTAGGGTCAGTAGGGGTACCGTAAACACCTCTATTTTTTCTGGCCTAAACAAATACCACCAACAGATATAAACAAAATATGACCCCCATTTATTCGAACTATTATACAGATGTTGGCTACAAAGTGGCCTTTGTTCATATAGCCTATATTTACAAAAGACTTGTCAGACTGCATTCAGTTGCTTCAAGAAAAAACTTAAGCCATGAATGGAAATCATAGGCATTTTAATGTGTCATAAACGTGCCTTATTTAGCTAAACACTTTGAAAATACAGCTCGAAACAAACATAACAATTCTGACAATATTTTGCATCCACAAAAAAAAAATAATCAAAACAACTGTTGAGAAAATGGTTAAAAACAATCCCAGAAATAGTTCAAGTTGCTTATTTCCTGTTTCAACTGCTTGGAGGCTTTGGAGTCAATCTTATGCTTCTCCCACAGTTGATGGTAACAAAACCCGCTTAAATTGTCTAATTTGCAAGAAAAGGCAACTTTCAAGTGCCAGAATCCTAAGGGCACACGCAGGTAATCATGACTTGGTCTGGAAAAATCCACACAAATGCATGTGGCACCTTTCAGACATTGACTGGCGTGTATCAAATATTTATGCCAATCAGTGGAAGAGTAAAATGCTTCTTATGATCCACAAGGAGCAGTGAAATAAATACTCATGTTGCAAGTATATGTAATAAGAATTTCATTGAATACAATTTGATCATCATGTTAGATTGTTCACAGACAGCTTAGAAACCAGAAAACGTTGAAAATGATGTAACTATGACGACCTGTCAGTATGGCTGTCAGACACATGTCTGAAGTATGAGCCTCAGCCCAGTCATCTAGATAGTTAAGTTATGGTATTACAACCATTACACTGTACTTTTTTTTACATACCTACTTAATGATACTCAAAAATATTATAAAATAGCATTGCCCAATTATGACAATTTCTACATTTTTGTAATAGTTGCTGCCCATGTTGAAAAATAGAAAAAATCTCAATTTCTGAATATGTTGTATGGTGACTTATATTTCTCTTTATCAAATTAGATTGATACTGTGTTTTTCCATCTTTTACTGTGATTTTCAATATGGATATTTTTTTTCTTTAACCTTTAAAAAAACTGGCCACTTCCATAGACTTAAATGCAAATTTACAGAGACTAAAACCAAAAGCAATGCATCATTGTTTTTGAAAAAGAAATCATTGTTTCTGGAAAATGTCATGGCAAATCGTTTTCTGTCATGGAAACCAGTAAACACTGCAAAGGTTCCCTTTACATCTCTGTCCACTCCATTTTGAGATAATAATTTTTGACATGACAAGTCTAAAATTTTAATTACTAAAATGCTTACATTATACAAATGTTTGTCATCCATCATTTGACTTAAGCACAAGAATTTTCATTGGCTATGCATGAAAATTTGTGATAATGAAAAGGCGCAATGACTTTTATTATTAATCAATTGGATTGAATTATATATCATTGATAATTGCAGAGCATTTACTATTTTCAGCACAGTAAGATAACAAGACATTGACAATTTCAACACAGGGCTGTTATTGATTCAGCTTTATGCATACCAATGATGTTAATACATTAGGCAATCAGTATCAACAATACATTTATACTTCAGTTATGGACAAGCTAATTATGCCCGTTATGCCCGTTTTGTCATGTTTTGTATATCTCAATAATTATATAAGTATTACTAAAATAATGTTGTTCAATGTATTCCAAAAAATAATAAACGGTAAAAAATATTCATTTTTCTAATAGTTTCATTAAAAACAGACCTTTGAAACTAGACATTCTCTTTAATTTGTACCAAAACAAAGTTTTTTCCTATTTACTGTTCAGTTTTTATCATAATTTTCTGCCAAAATATGAATATTTTGAAATTTGTATAGAAAATCAACCAGCAGAAAAATACGTGTTGACATATTGATATTATTCAAATAGATGACAGCCCTATTTCAGGATAATGCTAATGCCCCATGATCAGTTGTGTTTCTTTATTTCATTGGTTGATTTGTGAAGTTTTTTAGGGATCCCACTGGATTCAACCAATCAGGAACTTTCATCAAAGATTAAATACAAGGTAACAATCATCTTGAACACACAAGACAAGATTTCTTTGAAATGCTTCACACATCACGTGCTGAAGATTTTTTCTTTGATTTACAGCCATAAAAAATTAATTAAACAATAATGGAAAAACAAAAATTGAATTCTAAAAAAATGCACATTGCTGAGACATTCAACAAGAGGGCCAAGACGGCCCTTTTTCCCTCACCTAGTGACCTAGTTTTTAACCTGAGTTGACCAATGTTCATAATACAAACATTCTGACAAAGTTTGAGGAAGATCCAATCAAAACTGCGACCTCTAGAGGGTTAGCAAGGTTTTCCAAAATTTTGACCTGGCAACCTAGCTTTTTATCCCAGATGACCCATGATCAAACTTAACCAAGACATCATCAAAAAACTATCATATTGACAAGGTTTGGTGAACCTCTAATAAAAAATGTGACCTATAGAGGGTTAACAAGGTTTTCCAAAGATTTGACCTGGTGACCTAGTTTTTGACCCCAGATAACCCATATTCAAATCTGTCCAAGATATCATTAAGACAAGCATTTTGACAATGATTGGTAAACCTCCAATCAGAACTGTGACCCCTAAAGCGTTAACAAGGTTTTTCTATGATTTGACCTGGTGACCTAGTTTTTTACCCTAGATGACCCATGTTCAAACTTAACTAAGATATATTTAAAACAATCTTTTCCACAAGGTTTGGTGAAGATCCAACCAAACCTGTGTCCCCTAGGGTGTTAACAAGGTTTTTCTATGATTTGACCTGGTGACCTAGTTTTTGACCCTAGATAACCAATGTTCAAACTTAATCAAAATATGATTACGGCAAACATTTTGACAAGGTTTGATGAACCTCCAATAAAAACTGCGACCCTTAGAGTGTTAACAAGGTTTTTCTATAATTTGACCTAGTGATCTAGTTTTTGAGCTCAGATGACCCATGTTCAAAGTTAATCAAGATATCATTAAAACAATCATATTGACAAGGTTTGGTGAACCTCCAATAAAAACTGCGACCCCTAGAGTGGTAACAAGTTTTTCTATGATTTGACCTGGTGACCAAGTTTTTGACCCGAGAAAACGCATGTTCAACCTTAAACCAGTTATCATTACGAAAAGCATTTAGAAAAGGTTTGGTGAACCTCCAATTAATACTGACCACTAGAGCGTTAACAAGGTTTTTCTATGATTTGACCTGGAGACTTGGTTTTTAACCCCGGATGACCCATGTTACATCTTGTCCAGGATATTATTAAAACTAACCTTCTGACAAAGTTTAATGAAGATTCAATCAAAATTGCAACCTGTAGAGCATTAACAAGGTTTTCTTGTGCACTGACCTAGTGACCTAGTTTTTGATAGGAGATGACCTTTATTCGCCAAATTTTACAAAATTATTAATACAAACATTCTGACAAAGTTTCATGAAGATCCAATCAAATCTGAGATTTCTATAGTGTTAACAAATTTTCCATTCTATTTGACCTGGTGACCTAGTTTTTTTCAAGCTTGTCCAAGATATCCTTGAGGCGAACATTCTGACCAGGTCTGATGAAGATTCGTTCAAAAGTGTGACCACTAGAGCATTAACAACCCACAGGTGTGGACGACGGACAATGGACACCGGAGTAGACTGACTGATGACTATAGCTCAACGATCACTATGTGCTCAGGTGAGCTAAAAAGTAGCCATGTTTAGGGTTACTTGACCAAAACATTTGGGTAAGTAAAACTTTCCAGTCTCTTAACATGCCTTATGAGAAAACAATTGGTTCAATCCATCCTGAAAGTTTTTGCACTTTGGATATTGCAGTTATAAACTTCATGTTTGGCTCCAAAAAATTAAGCAACCTTTATCTTTAGGCAAAAGCATGCCCGTTATTTATGTCACTGATGATGTTTTATATCCGTCTTACCTAGTACTCGCTTAAACACAGTATTGGTGTTGGTTGATAGGGATTTTTATGTTTTATCAACAGCACAGTAAAAATATACAAGATAGGAACTAGTTTTAAAGATTGACTAGCTTGACAGTAACCCATCTTACTTTTCTGCAAACTTCAAGTATTACGCATTTTTGAGACATAAATTGAAACATGTTCCCAAAGTGGCCATTTTTTAGTGTGGTGCAATCTCACTTAAAACAAATATTATAGAAAAAACAAAAATATTTAATGCTCTTAATTTCAAAACGAAATGTTGCATAAATTGGTATGGTTTTATACAAACTTCTGTCCTTTAAGACTTGCTGCTTGAATTAATGAAATCAGACAAGAAATAAAGGATTTAAAAAAAAAAGAAGAAAAAATTGTTATATTCCAACAACTGGTACAAAATAACACTTTAAAATTTAAATTGGCATTAACCAGTCAGATATTTATTATGGTAGGTAAAATTTATGTTGCATTATTTTCATTGTTCCTCATTTTAAAAATATTAATCCTAAACTAACTAATGTGTATTCATGTTATGTCTATGTTGACACAAATATGTTATAAATTAGTATCATTGAAAAATACTATAGTCAAACCTGTGAACAAATGCCACCGTTGAGAAAGACAAAATGTGGCCTTCATTGACAGGTGGCCTTTATTCGGAGGTCAGTTTGTCCTAAATAATCAGTGCTGGTTTTTCAAAGAATGGCTTTATTCACAAGGTGGTCTTTATTCAGAGTTGGTTTCAAACACAGATTTGACTTTACTCAGAAAAGGTATAAAAATGAAAAAAAAAATTTTGTAATACAATTGGATGGCAAAGGTGGATAAAAAATTGACACATGCATGTTCATGGAAAACTAAACTTGATATGGGTGGGGGATATCCTAAATGTTGTAATTAAATCCAAGGAAGTATGGTGTCTAAAAATTTACTTTTTTTTAAATGAGACTACTATTAGCACCAATACCATGTTTCAGCCTATGGCTTGTTTTGTTCAACTGTTTCTGGTCCTTTCAGTACTTCAACCTTCTGGCTTCATAAAAAATACGATTTCAACGTATTTGTATGAAAGAATGTCTCTCATCCTTCCAGACCAAACAGACTTTGGAATATGATGGGAGAGGATTTGAAATTGAAACAGAGTAGTGGTCTGGTCCCTCATGAAAACATTTAGCACATACTGAGTTGTTTTTACATTTAGTACCTCTGGCATCTAAAACAGTGCAGTGGGTTTTTTAGGGGTTTTTACGTGTCAACCTTGATAGATCAAGAATGGAAACCTTTCCTTGAGAGTGGATAGAAGTTTTGGAGTTGAGAAGGTAAGAATGTGTTTGTTTAAACTTTGTTACCATTTCTGGTTATACTGATGCATTTAACATCAGAAACAGCCTGTGTCTTCAGATTACTTTTAATTTTGTTGAGAAATTCACAGTAGGTGCGGTCACTACAACAAATTACTCCCTAGCTGGAGTTCAGTGTTTCCTGAGCAAACTCTGCAACCCCTGCTCCAAAGAAGTGTTGAAAGAAGATTTTTCGATCGTTTCATTGTGGAGCATTCCACATGTAATGTGTCATTTTTAAAGTTTTATATCGACTAAGGTGTGCATAAGATGGAGTTAACTTGTTTCTGAGGACAAAGGTTTGTAATAGGTTTGACTGGATCAACTGCTGAAATGACAATAAACCTCAGGAAAATTCTGTGTAGTAAATGTAAATGATTCGGAGTCTGAGTCTAAAGTGTAAGCTTGGCTTTTGGGGGGATTTTAGTGATTTTCATCAGCGATGCTACTCACCCACAGATCATGACAGGGATTAGTGATATATTCTAAGTGAAAGTGTTAGATTAGATAATGTATTCATGCAGAATGTTTTCCAAGCTAAAACTATTTTCAGGAGGGTACATCAAGGAGGGTACAAGGACCAAACATTCCACAAAATTAGCCCATGAGCCACCACTTTATAGGTCATTTCTTTTAAATTGGGGTGTGCTCAACAAAGACAAGACATGGCAATGGTTCAACCGGAAACGTTCTTGTATTTATGAAAGGAATAAAATGAAATGAAAAATGACCTTCCTGACCTCTAGTTTAGCCCAAATTAAGCCCAAAGTGGAGTGCAGGGGTGGAGTATTTACAGCCATACCCTGGCCCTACTCAACCATCAGGATCCTGTCATCAGGCAACACAGATTGCAGACAATGGCAAACAGGCAACCACTGCAGGGGGTGGGGTGTCTTACTCCAAGGTAATTCTAATCCCCACTCAAACTGGGGGATGTCAAAGTGAAATTGAAGTTGGGGTGATCAATGTGTATTGATAATAGCCCAAGGCAACAACAGTATAAGTATCAAAACATTATAGAAAGTGATGTTGGTGCTAGATCAAAGGGTAAAATCTGGTTAACCAAGAAATAGCCCATTTTTACATAATAAGTCCTAAACTTTTCAAAGTCAAATCAGAGTTTAGTGATGTGAGTGGATTGTGAATGGTCCAAGGCAACAGCTATATAAGCATTAAATCATTCTAGTAAGCAGTGTTGGTGCTAGATGAAAGGGTAAAATCTAGTTCACCAAGAAATAACCAATTTTTTACATTATGTTGACCTAATCAAGGTCAAGGTCATATCAATGTTGGGTGATATGGGTAGATTGGGAATGGTCCAAGGCAACAACTATATTAGTATCAAAGCATTCTAGTAAATGGTGTTGGTGCTTGACAAAACAGTAAAATGTAGTTAATCAAGAAATAGCCCATATAAAACATTGAAGGTCCAAATCCGGTCAAGGTCAAATCAAGGTTGGGTGATATTGGTAGATTGGGAATGGTCCAGGGCAACAATTGTATAAGAATCAAAGCATTCTGGTAAACAGTGTTGGTTCTAGATGGAACAGTAAAAATCTAGTTAAACAAGAAATAGCCCATTTAAAACATTACAAGTTCAAATCTTGTCAAGGTCAAGGTCAAATCAAGGTTGGGTGATATGGGTGGATTTGAAATGATCCAATGCAACAACAGCAGAAGTATCAACGCATTCTAGTCAGCAGTGTTTGTGGTAGATGAGAGGGTAAAACCTAGTTAACCAAGAAATAGCCCATTCCTAATCTGGCAAGGACAAGGCTAAATCAAGATTGGGTGATATGGGTGGACTGGGAACAGTCCAAGACAACAATTGTATCAGCATGAAAGTTTTCTAGTGCACAGTGTTGGTGCTGGACGAAATGGTACAAAAATGTGCAGATGATTAAGTTCAAAGATCCCTGATCAGTGATCACTGTCATAATGGAATGAAAATTATCCATATAATCAATAGACTTAAATAATTATGCGACATTTTGTCACTGGGTTTAACACTGTTCTTCAACAATTTTTCAGTCATATATGGTGACCAGTTCACCTAACCAGTTTTCCTTGATTGTATACTAATCAGTGCTAACTTATCCTTCTACATGGAGCCAGCAACTTCTCCACATATGGAGGAAAATCAACATTTTTGTCCAATTTTCATAGAAGGGTATGACCTACTGCGACCGGTATTCGAACCTAGATCTCCGAGTTAAAAGTCCAGCACACTAACCACTGGACCATGGCTACATTAATAATTAGGAATAATGATTTTATAATTATAGTACAACTAAAGTGTCCCAGTAAAAATAATGAAACATTTTGTTAAAAAAAGTAACCTAGAACTGTCTGTTCTCATTAAATGAGTTTTGTTTTCTGGCATATGAATATAATTTGGTAAGAATCAAACAGAAACCTTTAAGAGTATCAAATATATCTAAAAATTAAAACAGTAACTTCAATTTGATTGAAATTGTTCATTAGTGGTGATAAAAGATATAACACTCTTGAAGGAAATGTTTGCAAATATTAAAGTGGTTGCAAAAATATGTGGCTTGAAGCTTTTCAAAACAAAATACACTAAGTTACCAATTGCTATCAGAATTAATCTTTTTATTGTATGCTCTGTTTTAATGAAGCTTATCTAGTTCATAGAACAATGTCATTTTTGTTGACTGGTTGCCATGCAATCAGCTGAAATTTTGTACTATATTCGTAAAACGTATTTTATATTACTGCAATTTGAAAGTAGCCTCCCTTTAAGATTCACCATTGGATTGTTTCCCTTTAACTGACCATAGAGCTGACAATCTATATACGACATCATATAAACAGGACTGAAGGTAGCTATGATATTTCTTCATCACACATTGAGATATACCAATCAGTCTGTTAATATGTGTGTTTTTCTATTGACCGAAGTTAGCATTGAGTGGGTTTGAGGAAAATGTATAACAAAAACCTTCAGAAAGTACTTTCAATACGGCAAAGCCTGCCACCAACAGTCCTCTCAGGGCTTTGATTGTTGTATGCAAGACCAATTAATAGAAGATATATTAGGTGGGGAACCAGACTAGAGAATGGTGCTGCCTGCATAGACTCGTCATAACACAACTGTGTTTAAAACCTATTAAAAAGCATCTGCATGGAAAAGCATCCTTAAAAAAAGCTTTTTAATCCGACAGAGTCATCCAAAAAACGACAACACCGACATATGTCTTGAACTACAGCAGCCAACTTTATGATCTATTACTCAGTGTAAATTACAATTTATATACCCAATGCTACTCTTGCCTTCTGCAGAAGTTTATCGACCTTAATCTGTGCGCATACAAATTGATATTTAACATATTCGATTCTTACTTTTCTGCATCGTGCAATAATTGTCATAGAAACTATGATAATATTTTGGTAACACCGACTTAAGCTGTTGTAAGTGCCAGATATTTAGTCGTTTTGATTTACGCAGTTCTGCTAACGGCTTTAAGTTCAATTCGTCATTTTGAAGCTAAGCGCGTTGTACGCTTTGGTACTCCCGGGTATTCATCGGAATAGTAAAACATATATGTAATAACAATAAGGTTTATACTGCAGTGCTCTTTTATCAATAACCACTGGATCGCCTATATGTAGATTAGGTCTAATCGAGCTGTAATGCCTCAAGGGACTGTGGTTTTTAAAACGCATATTATGTCAAATATTTACTTCGTAAGGCATTTCAAGCTTAGCCCTCTTATTACCCCATAGTTTACTATGTTCAGCATTAATAAACTATGTTCAGCATTAAAGACGTTTCACCTGTTCTTGTCACAGGTACTATGTGTTCCCGACATGTTGCCGCCTAAACGCCCTCACCCATCATCGGGTAACGCGCCAGCCAAAATCAATATTCAAACTGAGGCCAACTCGATCAGTTTACGGAATAAAGTGAAACAGTCACAACTTTCACTCCACCAGTGGACCTCTGCCTTTTTAGCTCACCAGAACCGAAGGTTAATAATAATGATAATAATTTTATTTGGCAAGTATACACAATGAATTGAATGGATAGATAAATACAATACAATAACAACAGTGAAATTCATCAGTCGAAAAAAATAGTAGTATTACATAAATAAAATCTATGATTATACAAATTCAAATAATAAAGACCATGCAATGCACACCAATACCAGGGATAACACAAAAAAGAGGAAAGGATTCCTCTTATTTCCATTGTGGTCCCTAATATTGGCAGCGTGACACAGATAGCCATGTTATATATATGAATAAAAAGCAAATTATCAATCAATGCTCGACTAAACATGTCTTCAATTTAGAAAATATTTTGAGATAACATATATCGCAGTCAGGGTGTTTATCACATTATTGCGACTAGAGATCATAGAATATGATAGTCAAACTATGAACTGCAATAGTAAAAACTGAAAATTGTTATATAATTGGAACTTGTTAAGAAATAAAAAATTAAAATGATAATTAAGTGGTCATTAAATGGGCTTTGGTGGCATGTTTGAATGTGAGGGAAGATTCAACATCCATACGACGTTGAGGAAAACCATTCCACAAAACAATACCATTAAAAGTAAATGATCTTCTACCAAAGCTTCCTACCTTAAGTAAAGAAAATCGATCTGTGTCACTAAAGGTACAACTAGAATGACAAGAATTACTCGAAAGAAGTGCAGACATTCTGGATCTAGTACAACGGTCATGTACCTGAGTAAGGGGTACAAAATGCTCCTTCAGATATTCTGGAACTGTGTCTGACTTTATCTTATGCACATGACAGAGAGTTATCTGGTCCACTCTATTTGATACAGGTAACCAGTTAAGAGACCTAAACTGTACTAACCCAGCATGAGACCTATTATCCTTATTCAAAACAAAGCGAACCAATTTATTCTGGGTAGATTGAAGCCTGTTTTTCCAATATTTGGTCAAACTGGGGTACCAAAAATACATAGTAAATGTGACATTGGACTAATGCCGTAACCAAAAGTTTCCGAGTATGGAGATCCAAAAACTGACATACATAGTAAATGTGACATTGGACTAATGCCGTAACCAAAAGTTTCCGAGTATGGAGATCCAAAAACTGACTCTTCCTATGCAAGTATTTCAAACGGGCATTTGACTTTGTAATCACTGATATTGCAATTTCCTCGCATGAAAGATTCTGGTCTAATGTTGCACCAAGATACTTAACAGAACTTGTAGCCTGAATGTTTATACCATTACAGGAAATATTTAAAGTGCTCTATGACTTTAACTTGGGTTTAGACCCGAAGAGAATGGACTCTGTCTTGCCAAGATGAAGGAAAGCTTGTTATCAACAAGCCATTCTCTTGCATGTTTCAATTCCTCAGATAAGAGAAGTTCAATATCGGATATACTTTTACCATGGACAAGGATCCCAGAGTCATCAGCATACAATAATGGTTTGTTACTGACAACAGCTGACATGTCGTTAACATAGATTAAAAATAACGGGGGCTTAGTATGGATCCTTGGGGTACCCCACAGGTAACAGGAGCTTGACTGGAATGAACACCTGATACATCAAATAGCTGATGTCTATCAGATAGATATGATTTGAACCGAAGGATTTATCATATTTAAATAACTGTGCGGCAATTTACTTACTAAATTAGATGCAACAGTAGAATAAATTTTTCAGCAACATTTAAAGAAATATAACTGACTTCACCATCACTTTTCAAACCAATGTTACTAGAAGAACTAACACTTTTCTTGGATGGTAAGCCAAGCTGTTTCAAACACTTCCAAAGAGACTTAGAGTCAGATTTATTGCACTCAATACTGTCTTTAAAATAAGTTTTTCTTGGCATTATGAATAAGTGACTGAGTAATATTTCTCAGCTCTTTAAAACTATCATAATTATCAGAAGTTTTATTATTTTTATACAAATAAAAAGCTTTGTCCCTGACATTTATGCTTTGCAAAATCTCATTATTCATCCATGGTTCTGTACGTTGCTTGATACGGACTTCCTTTACTGTTTATTCAACACAGACAGAAAAATATGTTTAAAATTATACCATGCTTCTCTAACATTGTCACTAAGCATAACAGAAGCCCAGTCAGATGAAAGTAACGACCGCTGAAAGTGTTCTCTGTTGTAATTCTTTTGTGATCTGAGTTTAACAGTATTGTGCTATCCAAAGAAAACACCTGTAATTTTCTGAGTACAAAATATCATGGAATGGTCACTCAAAGATATGCCAATAACTCCACTGTTTGAAATTTTATCTATGTCTGAGACAAGTATGAGATCAATAGTGGTAGATGAACAGTTTGATGTTCTAGTAGGATTTTTTATTAATTGTGTAAAATTGAAAAGCTCACAGACAGGTGTCAAACCGTTAAAAAGTGAGCATTTTTACATTGGTATTAAAATCTCCAAAATTTTTTTTTTCGGGTTATAAAATCGTCACAGGATTGACACAAAGATTCTGAACCATTTTTAAAGTTCAACTGTTTTGGTGTTGTATAAATGGCTCCACAGAGTATTGGTTTTGACTTAGGCAAAAAGATATCTACCAATGTAGCCTCTGTGTCAGGGTGGTGCAGGTCATGCCTGGGGTTGAAAGCTAGGTCACTACGTATGTACGCACATACGCCAACTCCTCGTCCATCGGACCTATCTTTCCTTTGAATACTATAATTGGGTACATGAATTTCTGAGTCAGGCACTGATGAATCTAGCCAGGTTTCAGACAATATATACCATCTGGGTTGTGATTCCTGGCAAGTAGGTTGATTTCATCCAATTTAGGTAACAGACTAAGAATGTTCAAATGAAGAAAGTGCAAACCGCGTTTCCTCATAAAAATGTCACCAACCGCAAAAAATTGTTTACCAGTATCCATGTGAACAGGACCTGGACACGGATGCACATCTCCACAAAGTAAAAGCCACGCAGGAACAATTTTTCTGGTAGTGTTTACACATGTTATACGTGTTGTTCTCTTAGAAACAATGGGAAATATGGTCACAAAGTTCTGGTAATATACATGCTGACCAAACCAAATCGAAAGTTGAGACGATGTTGTGAAGAAGTGGGTGGGATACAGTTCGTTCGCAGTATTTTCACACGAAAAAATGTCACTAGTTCTACTTACACCAACAATGACGAATATAGGCAATTTTAAGCAATCCATCTTTAGTCGGACACTGATTAATAACGATAGCTGGTAAAATTTAGCGTAAAATCACTTTGGAGTCGAAAGTCTACAAATTTTCAAATGTAAACACAAAAACATGACTTAGGTATCACATCATGCTGTGGGTTTTGGCTCTAAGTGGTTTGCTCAACCGTGGTTGCCCCAACATGCCCATCATCACATTACCATCAAGGAATTATTCCCTATCATTCTGTTAATAGAAATATGGAGAGATTACCTTCGTAATCAAAACATATTGTACTTCTCTGATAATGCTGCAGTGGTCGATATAATCAACAAACATTCTAGCAAGGAAAAATCTTTCATGAAACTTGTCTGAAGGCTGGTGATTAGCGCTCTGCCTTACAACATGTTTTAAAGCGAAACATATTTGTGGAAAGTTGAACGTAATTAGTGACAGATTGTCTCGATTACAGCCTCAGGAGGTACAGGTAATGGCTCCATGGTTAGACAAGCAAATGACACATATTCCACCGGACACATCTAACAGATGTCAGTTTCATGTTGAGGAAAGCATCGTTATCTTCAGCTTCAGCTCAGGCTTATCTTAGGAGTTGGAGGTTGTTACTAGCTTACTGTAAAGACACAAACAATAAATTTAAATTTCCATGCCCCACTATTTTATTATGTAATTTTGTGGGTGATTTATTAAAAAAAAACTAAGCCCGGCATCAATATTGTCCCATGTATCAGTTACATTCACAAACTCTGCGAAGTGCAAGACCCTACTCATTCATTTATTGTTAGGAAAATGCTCAAAGGTGCACAAAACGTGTAAACGAGCAGATATCAGATTACCAATTACTAAACAGATTCTTAATAGAATAATAAGGGCTTTAAACATATTAGATCAGGACTGTCAAATAATGCTAACTGAAATATTTCTAACTGTTTTTCATGGGTTCATGCGGCTTGGTGAATTGGTTTGTAGAAATTGGTTTGTTAAATTACACTGGCTACCTATTAAAGCTAGGATTAATTTTAAGATTTTAATCTTTATGTACAATTGTTTTGCTGGAAATGCCCCATCTTATCTTCAAGAACTTGTTAAAAAATCAAGTGAAAATAGGCCTGGCCTCAGATCCTCAGGCAAAAATGATTTTAATGATCAAATTCCTTTTAACAAAAGAAAAAAAAATAATGATAGAAGTTTTGGTACTGTTGGTCCCCTATTGTGCAATATTTTACCACCTAGCATTAAATGTTCACCATCTATAGACGTTTTTAAGAAGAGACTTAAAACACACAATTTTAAAGACCTCTATAACTTATTTTAAACCAAACTTCAAAGATATTTTTATGAATTGATTTTGTATCAATGTAACTACGACATTTTAATTATTCATTTGTATTTTATGTGCTCTACTGTTTTAATTCATTTTAAGCTTTTTGTATATCATGACTATTTCAATCTATAACATTTGATAACAAATTTTATGTAAAACGCCATATTTATAGAAACAGGTGTTTAATTAAATAGAGAAGTTTGAAGTTTGTAGAAACAAATCATATCACACTAAAGTCCTACTAAAGACAAGACGTAATTTTTTCGAGTAATTCATCAGTACAGCTTACTTAAATCACCTCAAACAATTAAAAATGAATTATGACACATTTCCGGAAGTTTTATCTATATTATCGCAGTTCAGTTTTATACAAGCTTTTTATATTTACATGTCGCAGCTTTACGACTTCGTGTCCGACTTGTGAAATTTGACTATTTTTCGAGTAGAAAATCTTAAATATAGAGTTTTACATAGTTTAAAGTTAGTATAAGTATACGTTATTTGGTTAGTGGGTGGACGTATCTACATGTTGCGCTATATAAATGAGCAAAATGCTTGAACTGCGGTGTGATAACAAGGACTATAATAACATACGTTGGAAAAATAAAATTGTCGAAGTTATTTCCCTTCCATTAAATATGGGTTATATGATATACGTGACAAACCCCTTTGGTCGCGGCAGGTCATACCCTTCTATGAAAATTTGACAAAATTTGTCCTACTGGGTTAATTTAATAAATTTAATGCTGAATTGCACGCAATGATAAAAGAATTTCTTTGATTCTTGAATATTCGTCTTTTTATTGATACGCTTAATCGCATTAACAATTTTACTTTGGCCGCGACCGTGGTCCAGTGGTTAGTGGGCTGGACTTGTAACCCGGAGATCCGGGTTCGAATCCCGGTCGCGGTAGATCGTACCCCTTCCATGAAAATTTGACAAAAATGTCGATATGTGGAGAAGTTGTCGGCTCTTTGAGGAAGGGTAAGTTAGAACTGGTTAGTATACAGTCCAGGAAAACTGGATAGGTGAACCGGTCGCCGTGTAAAACTGAAAAAAAAGTTGAAAAACGGCGTTAAACCCCAGTGACATACATAGACAAAATATTGCCATTCTTCAGATTTATAAGAGACGAATAACTAAATTAATCAGTATAATATACAGATACAATCCTTATGAACAAATAAAAAATCTGCATGTGAATAATCAATAATGAATAAACATTACATGATACTACAAATTTCAATCAATTCATTATAATGTACAGTTAAAACATTACAATACAACATTTGTAAATGTTAAATAAAACATTCATGGAACTCAGTTATGGAAAATAATCATATACTTTCTAAAAGCAGGCGCCTTTGTGATACAATAAACAGATTTTGGCACAAATACGTGTCAAATCACGAGTGGTGAACAAAAAAAAAACAAACCAACTTGCAAAACTAGCCGTTCTCTAATATTACAATATGCATCACAATGAAATAAAATATGGTACTCTGTTTCAATGGCATTACATACTGGACACAACCGTTCTTCTATCGGTAAACCTTCATATAGTCCAGTTTCAATTCCTATTGGCTCAACCAAATTCTAAATTTACTGAATGCTGCTCTGTGTCTGAAACGTACTGATGCTTTAAAATTCATTTAGCCGGAGTTTATTATTGTACATTGTTATGGACCAATATCACAAATAATACGAAACAGACTTTAACAATAAAATCGTTTAAACACAATCACAGACATTATCTAAAAGCGCCGAACTCAGCGGAAATTCAACATTATTAAAAAATACTTAAGCAGTTAAGTTCTAAAAAAGCTCCTTACTTTAAAAACCCAATTTCGGCACTTATGAGACATCTTTGTTACAATCTAGAGAACAATACACTTATTGGTACGTTATAGATTCATATCAGATAAACGATACCAATATGTCATGACAGATTTCTACTGTCTTAAAACCCATATCCCCAGCAACACCATCATTCGAAGTGTACTTTCTTACGCCCAAAAAGAAACGTTGGACTCTTATCATAACAGCATCAACACTATATAAGTACGAGTGCTCCATAATGATTCAATACAGGTCAAACAATGAAATAATATAAATTAATAAAAACGTCATAAGGTACTCCACCAGACTCTTACACTTAGCAATAACCAAGCCTAATGCACGACTGGAGCTCTGTGGGGAAGCCTTAACAGTACCATTAAGATTAAGATTTTCCTATAACACAACATTTAAGTAGGATTACCAATCCACGATGAACAAGTACAAAAATTGCTGCAAATCGCAGCGAAAGATTTAGCGTTGCACCAATAATTGTCCGAGTTGTGAGCAGATAAAAACAGTTGTAGTAACTGTAAAAAAAATAAAACGTTTATTTATAATATATATATATATATATATATATATATATGCGGAAGTGGTTAATATTTATAAGCAAATTGATATTGTCACAATCGAGCTAATATAAATTAGTATAAACTGTGAACATACTGTTGTTTTGGATTTTTTTGGATAAATTTAGGGTTTTTTTTGATAAATGAATTTTTGCCGCCGTTCACGGACGGCGACATATACAATTAACCAAATTTGACCATTTCTTAACTTACACCTCCAGCTCTAAGCCAATCAGAATGGAGAATGATAAAAATGACGACCAAAAC
This sequence comes from Lutraria rhynchaena, assembly GCA_008271625.1. Lineage (NCBI taxonomy): Eukaryota > Metazoa > Mollusca > Bivalvia > Venerida > Mactridae > Lutraria > Lutraria rhynchaena. Next base: position 7,052,132 of record VIBL01000001.1, on the reverse strand, counting down.
TTTTATTGTTCAGTAACGAGTCTATTTCTACAAAAAAGGATTTTATTTGATGAATATTTAGATATGAATGCCAGTTTAATGCATGGAATCCTTTTTTGTTTTCTCTGAATGCGATACTTTCTTTCGGGGTAGTTTTGTACCTATTTTATTGAAATATAGTACTTGCTATGTTTGCAAAGTGCAATATTAACATTCAGCTGATGTCGACCACACTTTTTTATATTAACCAAAAAAAGTTAAATGCACAAATTGCTAATTAATTATGCAGAGACTGGTTTACAATAAAGCAATTATTTATTCGAGAATGCTTGTTAAAAATTGCAAATAGGGCACCAAACCAGAAAGTGAGCGAGAAATTTCTCGGAATATAGAAATTGTTAACAACAGTCGTTTGGAAATTTTGTAAGTGTCTTGTGGTCTTGTACGGTATATTTACTAAAGATTGTTTTTAGATAAATATGCATGTTACGACGTGAATCTAAAGGCAACTCATCGACAATAGGAAACATCCACCAAGGAAACATTGGAAACGATGGTGCATGCTTTTAATATATAGCAGTAGCTTTGCTTGCATGAATGTCTGTCTGTTCTTGTTGGCAAATGACCGTCTCCACATTTATGGATGCCCCATGATATTGATAGATTAGTTGTATGGTAATCAGAGTATCAGTGTCTAGGTATTTAGGTCATGGTGAAATTCCAAGTTCATTGCATATGTGGAATATGTCCATTTGGTTAAGAATTGATAATGATCTATTTTATGCTATTGTTGGGCTTGAAGGGGATATCAATGCCCTCAGTATTGATATTGATACAGCAGTTCATAATGCATTTTCAGTATCGGATGCTTCACTCTTCACGTCAGGAGAACGGACAGTTGCTTTTAAGCATTTGTATTTGATCCACATGCCAGAGATGAAAATGGGTAACCTCATCCAAATGGAGCTGCAGTGTTATTAAAATTTGACAACATTGACCAACTGATGCAGTACATTCGTATTCATTACAGCACCAAACCAGGCACCGTACAACAGACTAATTCCCAACCAGATTCAGATATTCCTCTGTCAGGTTATACTTATATATTAATTCTTGTATTGAGAACTTGGGTGCACTGGTTGATACCACAATTGCAGTTACTAGAGAAACCCTTATTGTATGCTGATGTAATACGCTCGGGTATTCAAGACACTGCTATTCATTCCCATAAAGGTACCCAGGTAATAGGCAGCATAATGGTATACTTCAGAAAAATCATACACATTGCCAAACTGCCACACCTATTGAATGTTTCACAGCTACCCCATTAGATGGTCCCCAAATGCGAACTAAAAATGATTCATTCAATTCACACCTTGATTGTTTTGATGATACCTAGCTTCCTGATTACCACGTGCATTCAAAGTTTTCCTGAATGATATATGTCGAGACTATGTAAATACAAATACAAACAACATATATTACGTGTCTTCTGATTATCAAATCATTGATACTAAAGAAAACCCTGCAAATTGTGAACAGTGACAGGAGTTTGGACCACACATACTGTAAAACCATTAATTCTGATTTTCCCACACATGATGACACACCAAACATTGCTGGCATCCTTTCAGACAACACTTCTGTTCCAAAGTTCTACAGGAATGCAGATAGTTGCAGAATAAATATTGATAGCGATTTCATTGAACTTGGTGAACATTTGCAGCTAGCACATGAAGTCAATTATGGGGCGCTTTGTAACAATGCTTGCATGAAATTTATTGAAAGCACTCCAGTATTTGTTTGGTGCTGTTGTGATAGATTCCTTTTCAAAGAACAGACCTACTACTGTCCCATCAGCAATGCCAGTTTATTGTTATCTTTTGAGGATAATCTTTGCTCTTTCTGTTATAAACTCTTGAAAAAGACAGGCTTCTCTTACAAATCACGTGAAGGTAATAGTTTAGATGCAGGACTTGTTCCAAGACAGTTACAAGAACTCAATCATGTTGAAAAGCACTTAATAATTAAACTAAACACATTCTTCAGTTTGCTCATTTTGCCCGATTTTCCTGTAGGTCAGTTTGCTGAGAGGGGTTTGTTATCCATTTTGCTAAAGACATACAACGCATCATTAATCACCTTCCATGATGTCTTGATGATCGGTTTGCATCCCGAGCAGTTCATCTTGCTCTTAAAAGATACAATTGCATCGCAAGAAGAAAGTCATTGATGCTCTAACTTGGCTCATTGATAATAACTTTTTGTACAGGAATGTTATTGTCAATAATAATGTTGTTAGCAATGACAGTTTCAACTGTGTCCAAAGTGCCTTTTTAGAATATGGATCTAATCCCATAGATTATGGAGCAGAAGCAGATGTAAGAACATTACATTGTCATATGCAGTCTCCTGTTAAATACATTCAGCTTAAGAATTCCGAAGCATTAGCTTTCCCATGGGTATTTTCATATAGTGTCAATGCATATGATGTAGTAAGACAGCAAAAGTTGACCATGTGCCAATATTTCAAAAGATGGAGAAAAAAACATTTATAAACTTTATAAATGCTGTTAATATGGTCGAAGCAGAACGGTTTTCTCAATTCATCTCAGTGTGCATGCGTGTTGGAAAATATATTCAAACTGGTACTTCCTATACTGCAGCTGATTACTTTAGTTCTGTCTCAGAAAATTCTTACATGTTTATGAAGACTTTCAGAGGACATCAGCTTACTGGAAGAATGTATTTAGTACTAAATCTGTTGACAATGATTACAAATATTGGGCCACCTACTTTTTTGTTACCTTATCGGTCAATGATTATCATTGGCCTTAATTAGCAATGACTTTGCAACATTGCTCCAGGAGTGACGCCAATCTTCAGGATTTACCTTAAAATGTTCAATCTGATCTTTTACTTACAACTATGCACCTTGATCATTGGTGGAGAGCTTTGTTACGTGATGTTTTAAATGGTGATAATCACCCACTAGGTAAAGTAGTTGACCACTTTCCCTGAGTTGAATTCCAGAATAGGGGAAGTCCACACTTACACATCTCTCTTTGTATTGAAGATGCACCTACATTATTAACTGCAACTTCTAGTGAACAGATATTTGCATTCATTGACAAAACAATATGCACTGAATTACCTTCGGCTGAAGCTGACACAGATTTTCGTGCGCTTGTTACAAAATTGAAAGCGCACTCACATCACCCCTACTGCTTGAGACGAGGTAAATGTAGATTTCGTTTTCCATATTCCCCTTGTGGAAGAACTCACTTATTGAATTTAGGGGAACTAGGAGTAGACAGCAAGAAAAAAAAATATGAAGCAAAAAGATCCTCTGTTGCAACCATGATAAATGCATATAATCTTGTAATTCTTCGCTACTGGAGGGCAAATATGGACATTCATGTGGCGTTGCAAATTACATTTGCAGTTACATATGTTAAGCAGAAGGTGATAGACTTCGTCATGCCCCTTCTGAATGAATTGCTTCCTTTCATAGTCAAAGCCCTCCAAAACCTCACAGACAGAAAATGTTTTCTACAGGAATGTGTGTTCTAAAGAGCAGAGTAGTAGCCGAAGAAGCTGCTTACCAGCTTAATGACCTACACTTTATTTTCAGTTCACGAGAAGTTGAGTACATATCTGCTTTACTACCTTCAAAACAGTTCAAACGGTTAAAGGACCAGATTCATATACTGCCTTTGGAAGCAAAAAGTACTGATATTTTCTGCAATAATATTATTGATTATCATTCTCGACCACTTCAACTTGAAATGATAAGTAAACTTATTCACATATGCACAGAAGTACAAGTATTATGTAACCAATCTAAGCAGCCCAACAGTCAGATGAAAATATTCATATCAGGTGGCGATGGTGTAGGTAAAGGTTTTCTGATTAAGAATTTAGTTGAATGAATAAGAGATAGTACTGCCCTAAGAAGTGGTGCTGATCCTGTTTGTTTATGTACACCCATCGGTATTGCTGATTACAATCTGCATGGTAAAGCATTACACTCAGCATTCAAACTGCCTGTTCAACACAACGGATTCTGTGTCTACAGGGATCTACCATTTTTCCTTTCTCAGAATGTACGACAGCAAAATGATGTTGCATATGCTGCCCTTCTTAACAGGTTAAGGATAGGTGCTCACACTGACACAGACATTGCACTACTTAAAGCACGTCTTATTATTCAAGGCTCCAGACCTGATAATTCTGCATTGAGAATTTTCCCAACCAGACAGGGAGTTCATGAACATAATGTGTTTGTTCAACGCACAATTTCTTAGAACACATCTCAATTCCATGCTCAGAACTATTTTTCATCTAATGAAGCCAGTTGAAAGTGTTACAGCAGATTACCTACTTGCTGATGATAGGGATGCTGGAGGATTACCATCTGAACTGATAATTTCCATTTGTACACAAGTCATGCTAATTCGAAAACTTAACACAGACTGTGGCCTTGTCAATGTTGCTGTTGGTATTGTTACTGGCTTTTCCTCAAACACAGATAGAAAACCAGTGGTATTTGTCCAATTCCCTAATATATCATTACCCATTTTCTCTCCTCAATTCTCTTCCAGCATTCCAATAGCCATTTATGAGCAAGAATTTGTCTTGTCTTCAAAGGGAGGTATATTATTAGCAATATACTTTCCTCTGATCCCTGCTTGGGCTAGTACATTACATAAAGTTCAAGGACTTTCACTTGAAAAGGGTGTTATTTCTATTGGCAATACAATATTTGAGTCAGGACAGTCTTATGTAGCTCTTAGCAGAGTTTCTCGATTAGACAACCTATCCCTTCTCTCGTTAGATGTTTCGCAATTAAAGCGCATCCAAGAAGTCATTAATGAATATGCACGATTACACAATCTTTTAGATTAATTATTTCTGCTTACAAATGAATTATATACCTGTTAACACTAGAAAGGACCATACCAAAGACATGAGTAACAATTAAAATATAGTTAAAAGAATCTTCCATTAATGCCATTCCTTGTCTAAGAAATATTATGATAAATTTATTATTGCCATATTCAGTATATAGCTATCATATCAGACGTATTATTCTGTGTTGTTTCTTCAAATTGATTATGTTGTAGCCACACCCTTAGAAACCTGAACATGCAAATCACAATGTACCTTGCTTTCAATGAAAACCTGCTCCTTCATGCGAGAATGCCTTAAAATTTCTATGATACCCTTAAAACATATTATCGTTAGACAGTACTTAATCGCTACAATTTCATCCATATTCATTATCATTTTAATTGCACTAATCAATAAATAAATGACACCTAACAGGCAAATATATCAAAAGTAGAAGACTTAAAAATACTTCCAAAAGATGTTGGATGTAAGGACTTTTTGACAGTTTGTGTTCTAAACAAAGTTGTAGTCACAAAATATGGCAAAGATGAAAAGGTCATGATGACTGTTCTTCGGGAAGATGATACTGGTATCACCAAGGCCCAAATTTACCACCCTGAAAAGATGGGACAGTTCCAAGAGCAGGCAGCCTGTATTTTATCAGTCTTTTTAACTAAGAATGGGTATGTATGTTTTATCTCCATTAGTAACTGCTCACAGTTTGATAAAATGTGTACACGGTCTATTTACAATTTTCAGTGGAGTTCAGTTCACCATCAAAACTTACACCTATAAGGCATAGAGTATCACCATGTCCATCTGTTCTTCTCATCATTTTCTCTTTTACAGATACATTTTGATCAATAAGCCCTCCAGTGTGTATCACGGAACCTCTGTAAATGTCCCAAGAGTAGTAGCCCAAGAAGCTGCTTACCAGCTTAGTGACCTACACTTTAATTTCAGTTCACGAGAAGTTGTGTACATATCTGATTTACCACCTTCGAAACAGTTTAAACGGCTAAAGGACCAGAGTCATTTACAGTCTTTGGAAGCAAACAGTACTGATATTTTCTGCAAAAATATTATTGATTATCGTTCTCGACCACTTCAACTTGAAATGATAAGTAAACTTATTCACATATGCACAGAAGTACAAGTATTATGTAACCAATCTAAGCAGCCCAACAGTCAGATGAAAATATTCATATCAGGTGGCGATGGTGTAGGTAAAGGTTTTCTGATGAAGAATTTAGTTGAATGAAATAAGAGGTAGTACTGCCCTAACAAGTGGTACTGATCCTGTTTGTTTATGTACACCCACCGGTATTGCAGCTTACAATGTGCATGGTAAAACATTACACTCAGCATTCAAACTGCTTGTTCAACACAACGGATTCCGTGTCTACAGGGATCTACCATTTTTCCTTTCTCAGAATGTACGACAGCAAAATGATGGTGCATATGCTGCCCTTCTTAACAGGTTAAGGATAGGTGCTCACACTGACACAGACATTGCACTACATAAAGCACGTCTTATTGTTCAAGTCTCCAGACCTGATAATTCTGTATTGAGAATTTTCCCAACTAGACAGGAAGTTCATGAACATGATGTGTTTGTTCAGGACACAATTTCTCAGAACACATCTCAATTCCATGCTCAGCACGTTTTTCATCTAATTAAGCCAGACGAATGTGTAACAGCAGATTACCTACTTGCTGATGATAGGGATGCTGGAGGATTACCATCTGAACTGATAATTTCCATTTGTACACAAGTCATGCTAATTCGAAAACTTAACACAGACTGTGGCCTTGTCAATGTTGCTGTTGGTATTGTTACTGGCTTTTCCTCAAACACAGATACAAAACCAGTGGTATTTGTCCAATTCCCTAATATAATTATCATCACCCATTTTCTCTCTTCAATTCTCTTCCAGCATTCCAATAGCCATGTATGAGCAAGAATTTGTCTTGTCTTCAAATGGAGGTATATTATTAGCAATATACTTTCCTCTGATCCCTGCTTGGGCTAGTACATTACATAAAGTTCAAGGACTTTCACTTGAAATGGGGGTTATTTCTATTGGCAATACAATATTTGAGTCAGGACAGTCTTATGTAGCTCTTAGCAGAGTTTCTCGATTTGACACCTATCCCTTCTCTCGTCAGATGTTTCGCAATTAAAGCGCAACCAAGAAGTCATTAATGAATATGCACGATTACACAATCTTTCAGATTAATTATTTCTGCTTACAAATGAATTATATGCCTGTTAACACTGGAAAGGACCATACCAAAGACATGAGAACAATTAAAATATAGTCAAAAGAATCTTCCGTCAATGGCATTCCTTCGTGTCTTGTCTAAGAAATATTATGATAAATTTATTATTGCCATATTCAGTATATAGCTATCATATCAGACGTATAATTCTGTGTTGTTTCTTCAAATTGATTATGTTGTAGCCAAACCCTTAGTAACCTGAACATGCAAATTACAATGTACATTGCTTTCAATGAAAACCTGCTCCTCCATGCGAGAATGCCTTAAAATTTCTATGATACCCTTAAAAACATATTATTGTTAAACAGTACTTAATCGCTACAATGCCATATTCATCCATTATCATTTTAATTGCACTAATCAATAAATAAATGACACACAACAGGCAAATATATTAAAAGAAGAAGACTTAAAAATACTTCCAAAAGATGTTGGATGTAAGGACTTTCTGACAGTTTGTGTTCTTAACAAAGTTGTAGTCATATACTATGGCAAAGATGAAAAGGTCATGATGACTGTTCTTCTGGCAGATGATACTGGTATCATCAAGGCCCAAATTTACGACCCTGAAAAGATGAGACAGTTTCAAGAGCAGGGAGCCTGTATTATATCAATCTTTATAACTAAGAATGGGTATGTGTGTTTTATCTTCATTAAAATGTGTACACGGTCTATTTACCATGATCAGTGGAGTTCAGTTTATCATCAAAACTTACACCCATAAGGCATAGAGTATTACAATATCCATATTTTCCAATTTCAGACCTCCAGCAATTTCATTTATATAATCCTATCTAACTTAAAAGTGTGTCAATTATAATTATGTTATCATATCATTACTGTGGCACAATCAGTACTCGAAACTTAACTTTCTTTTAACAGAAGCATTTGACCTTCAGCAGACTAATTACATTGTAGCATCATTCCACTTTTTAAGTAGTGCATTGTATGTTACCCACCAACAATTCCTTACTTGTGTGCATTTCAAACCTACAGCTATTCTGAGAATATTTTCTCTTTTACAGATACATTTTGATCAATAAGCCCTCCATGAAATTCCCCACAGTTCGATCAATGGCAGAAAATCAGTCTTGTTGGTCACCCAAAAAACATGCGTCCAACAAGTTACTGGAGTGATCACAAAGTAAAATTACCAAAGACATCTACTTTCTTTGCACATTATATATTATATGAATTACTGTAATATGTATTACCATATCAATAAAAACACTTAAAAGGCACCCGAACAAATTTGTGTATTTATGCACAGTTCTTCATGCCGGGTACCAATCAATATTAATAGCAAAGTTGCAACATTTGTGTATTCTTGTTATATATTCTGAATATTAGGTAAAATAATAGTTTTAAGCAAAGTAGAAGCTAATGGTAAAAGCTATCATGCTAGCAATTACACTCTTGTGCGTAGAGTTTGTTCTTGGTACACTTGCACCTATCATGTTACTACTTGAATTTTCATGCTCATACATTTCCAGGTTAAGAAATGTTTTTCACAGCATCAACAAAATATACTTCATAAGTAAAGTTAAATGTAAAGTATGCCATAACAATAATTATAATTAGTGCAGTGTTATTGTCAATATTAACTTCAAAGTCCAAATATGCTGTAGATATGAAGTACTGCCACTGTTTATCTGGTTTTCTCTAGGTGTAATCAGCAAATCTGGTTTTTATCGAGGTATCATCAACAGAAATAAAAAGGTTTAGAACAACGGGGGAAGAGATACCATTGAAAAATACAACTAATGGACTCAACAGGAAATGTGGAGGAGTGCTTGTGGCAGGGAATGGCATCTCGAAGATTGGAAAAGAGAAGTCATTTAACAGAACTACTTCAGTGTCACTGACACATTTAACATTTGGTGCTTCAGTTCCAGCATTAACAAACAGGGACTCCTCTTTTCTTCATAAATTTTCATATTCCATGTCCATTATTAGAATATGTTACTTCTTTTTCAACCTATCCATAGTTTCTGCTTGTATAGAAATACAAATATCAAAATGCTTGCCTACTCTTGTCACTTGTTGGAATTAGCATGACGCTGACATCAAAAACCTAGTAGATTATCTCTTGGGATAGTAAGAATTCTAAGTTACAGTGAACACTGTTAGTTGCTATCCCAACTTGCTCATAAATTTTTATCCAGTTTTGTTTTTTTAGCTTATTTGTACTTATCTACCCGTTCATATTCCAGCTTTAGTGCAGTATTAATTTATTAGTCAATATGCATTTTTTTGTGTGACAAAATACAGATATCTTAAAAGATAGAACGCAAACAATATGTATCAGTACATACTGCTCCTAAATAAAAAACATGCACAACCTGATATAGAATAACATTACCCCATTAAAAATTAGCCCATTAAAAAGTAGATAAAACTGATGAAATTTAACACAGTCACTTTCAGAGATGTCCATTTCCTTGGCATATAAGTTTTATGATTCTCATCTCAGAATCCATATGTAGTTACCACCCCTTTTCTTATTTGAAGTTGTTGACTCACAAGTTATTATACTGAACACATTGAAGGTTCTTCCTCCTGACGCTGCCGATGGCGAACTTCTCCAGGAAGGTGATGATGAACATGATAATGATGGCTCATCAAACCTCCCAGAGGGCAGGATCAATGGCCTATCTACTATAAAACATATAGGTCAGCATTGTAGATTTACATTTTGTCTTACGATGCATTGAGAATGTGTTCAGCAATTATGCTCCAAAAAATGATTAATCTTCACAGGTCCAATATTTCCTGGGTTTGCTATTATAGATTTTTGGATACATAACTTATCATTTACTTGCAAAAATATTACTGTCTTCACTATATTGCCAGACATAATTGATCTCCTTGATGAGGCAGTGTGTCATGCACACGACCCAGGTTCATATCTTCAATGTCAACGTGTACAGGGTCTAATTGGTAGGTTTTATTGTGTCTGACTTTGTCCGGACAATAATTTCTTTATGCGCCAATGGATTTTACAATAACTTGATAATTGTTCACGATGCTTAATCGCAGTGTCATGCACAATACCCAGGTCCATATCTCGATGGTCAAGATCACCTATGGTATACAGAACAAATATTTGCACGTTTTATCTTGTCGTGACTGTATCTTCATTCAGTATTGAATATTTTAATCAAACTAAAATACCTTAACATGGCATTTTGTTCTTAATGAGACGTAGTGTCATGTGCACTACCCAGTTTTCAGGACAATAACAAGGTTCTTAGTTGGCTCGACATGTTGCATTTTCTAGTCTTAGTATTGTTTCATCTTACATGTACTTACTGCATCAAACATGTCTTATTTTTATAAGTTTTATACTTTATTAATTTTAATCATTTACTATACATGTACCATATAAATGGTTATTTTTGCTAACATAAATTTTTTTTTTGTTTTTATATGACTTATTGTCACTGGGGTTTAACGCCGTAAGCAGAGATAACCACTTACATGGTATACCCTCTTGCATGCATTACATGTATTTTCATTAGTATATTTATTATTCATTAATAACATATTCATCGTGCATACCTTCTGTATGGACATTTTATGTTATTAGCCATTCCAAGGTTTGCTTTAGTCATACAGGAGGAAGGGTTAGCTTGTTTCAGTTTTCTGTTTAGTATTTTATGACTCTGTAACATTTACATGTATATTAAGTAAAATACTAAGTCACCACGACATAACCAAACTGACTATAATCAACTTCATGACTCTCTAGTGGTTTCATTTCTGCTTTCATGTTAATCACCCTTGGACAGAAGTTGTATCTCAATAAAATCATGGTCGTTTTCAAAATTTGGTTATTTCGTATAAAAAACTGGGGCCAGAGGTCAAATCAAAGGTCAATATTTTAATGCTTCTGTCCATCTTCATTAAAGCTAAAGCTTTCAAAGTTTGATGTAACACACACATAAGGATAAGACATTTCAGGTTGATTGACAACATTTACACTTCACTTTAAGCTCAAAGGTATACTTATCATCATTAAAAAATATTATTATTGTCACAGCTGTAACATTGATATTTTAACATATCCATGTATAGTCTTTCGTAATAAATATTTTTAGCTTGATCCTTATTTAACCCTAACAGATAAGCCTTTGAACTTTGCTTACCATTAATATATAGTACCAGATAAGTACCTTCAGTCTTTTATCCATACCAAATTCATTACTCGGGTCAAGTTCTAAAATTCTTTAGGCTACTTTGGCATTATTGTCTTAAGTTCAGTTTGTATTAACATTGCAGAATACTGTATAGTATTAGTCACTTCAAATAGTTGTTCATATAAAAATTAACTTTCTCCTCAGCACGCACTTTTAAGGCAATTAACTTTGTCCTCGGCACTTTTAAGGCAATAAACTTATTATCGTATTCTTGTTACATACTTTGTCTATGCTTACAGCCTTTTTAATATAAACCTGGACAGAACACATGCACATGGGCAAAAATATTACAAAAATCAGCAATAGTCAGCATCTCTTCGGATTTGCTTCAAATTCAAATGTTATTACGGTACTAAAAGTATCATACTGCTGTCATATTTGATTATTAATATGTACCTCTCTCTGTAGCATTACTTTATCTGTTGATTAAAGAATGATCAATATCAATTATTGTTTAGCTTTTCTTGGCCTCATCCTCGCATACTTGTCAGTTATTGTCTAATAAAATCAGCATTTTATACTCAACAAAAACAATCATGCTCCTTAATTCTCAAAATCATTATCCAAAGTTCTCTAGACAGACATTTATATATGTCAATTTTACTTCCCTTCATCTGACAAAAATTAAACAAAATGGCTACTGTTTATAAAAGCTATTAGATTATATACCATTATTTTCACTGTTGAAGTCATAGATAAATCAAACATTCATCTAAGTGTTTCACATAGTTTAACTGACTGACACATGACGTCATTCTACGATTATGTTCATTGACACTTGAATAACATGCATCCTCTCCATAGTGTACTAAAATTCTCTCACTGACATTAAATTTCCCTCAAATGTTTGCATCACAGAAGCATTTCTTAGAGTTTGGGAAAATATCACTAGAAATCCCTAAGAAGTCTTATACGAAATTCTTTATTTAGCTCTTATACTTAGCTAAACGGCGATTTCAAGCATATTTGGAAATGCTAATATTTGTAAATAAACATCTCGCAATAACAAACTGATTCGTGTTACATGTAGCTTGTCGCAGTGACTAAACACCGCCAATTCCATGTAGAGTCTGCAGCAGAAATATGACTCACGGTCAAGAATTAAAGCGACGAGGGTCGTTCAAAAACGTGTATTATACAGTCCAATATACTACTGTTTCGATTTGGACAGAAAACACTTTAACTCGCAGTATTGCTTAAATACAGCACTTAAGAAATGTGTTTAAGAGAAACAAACATGATATTAGCTGGAAAACCTAAATATGTTACGACAGCAAGGTAATTAAAACAAAGCTTTCAATGAAAGATTTCGAACACTTTGCACGGTTTCGCTAATATTTAGATGATCTCCGTTAATTAAACCAACCGTCTTGTTGAACTATTCCTAGCTACTTCAACATGTGCCTAGAGAGCTATTCACTGCCAACCTCACCATGCCAAGAAAATTACCCCATTCCAAATATGTGTTGCGCAATGCAATAATATGTTTTCTCCACATTTAAAAGTAACATCAGGTCATGAGAAACTGGCTGAAAATGAACAGTATTACGTTTTGAATGATTAACTATCATGACTTTAATACAACACCAGTCATTTAGAGCATCTAACAGTAATTGCAGTTCTTCGGCAGTAATTGCTGATAAGACAATATAATCTGCATATAACATGATACAAATAGCTCCATTACCAATGTTAATACCAACAACCAATATTAAAAATGGTTAAATCATTGATAAACAAAATATAATGGGGACAATATGCATCCTTAGCGCCAACCACAATTTATATCAAACCAATTGTTTTTGTTTTGAAACTATTGAGCCGACCACATGACCGACCAGGTACATACAAAGACTAAACGTCGGGGAACATCTTACCGCAAATTTATACGTCATTTAATCTTTTCATTGCGTATTTATATTAATGGCATCCTAAGCTTTTGCTAAAATCTATATACACAGAAAAAGTAGCCAGGCCGCATTGTTTGCTAGTGTCAATAATGTAATGTAGAGACATAAAATGATCAATAGTACTGCGGTTTTTCGTAAATCCATTTTGCTCATCAGCCAATTCATCGTTCCTCTCGACCCAAGTTGCAAGACGGGCACTGAGAATAAAACAATATATTATAATTTGTACATAGGATCACGCTTATAGATCTACGGTTGAAGATTTAGGAATCGGGTTAATAATAGATTTACTCCATAATGAAGGTACAGCACCTTTATCAAAACAAACAATAAATAACACATGTAAAAATGACAAAGCTGCATCGTTATTAAGAACTTCTACAGACATTTTGTCATTACAACAAGCCTTTCCCTTTTAAGCATTTGTGAAGGCTTTCTTTACCTCAAAAATAGACATATGGTGACTAAATGGTAATTTATCATAGTGCATATCATCAACTAAAACTGATCCAACATGTTCAATATTTTCATAGTTAACAGAGAATAAAGAGCTTAAATCATGCTTCCGTTTATATAAATCATCTTGAATATTGATAGAAATAGAACCATCAGATAAAATGACTTCGATGGGATCACATCTTTCTTAGAACAGCTAACACCTATTTTTTCTAAAATTTTGACTGATCTACATTGCAATCATTTAGCACATCAGATCGGAGTGAATACCAGTACACACGTTTACATTTTTGAACTTCTTTTGTTAAAACGTTTCCTATGTTTGACATAAAAGGACTTCATCCTAGTCCGCTCACAATGATTAGTACTGTAAAGTCATGTAAACTCAGGTCAAACTTGTCATAGCTAGATTGAATAGAAAGTGTAAAATCCCGGTTAAAACAATTATTATCATCAGAACAAATAGTAGCATCAACGTCAATTTTAAAAAAGCAACATAGAGTGTTTGGGAATATTTGTACAAGGAGACATTACTATACATGTATCGTTGATAAAATTGGAAACAGAAAAATCTGAGAACTTATGAAAATAGTAATGACTAACACATACATAATCAACAACAGACACACCTTTAGTAGATGTAGACATAAAGTCATTTTTGACATAATTTCTCCCATTAAGCATGCACAAATTTGTATTTTATTAAAAAATCTGAAAACAGTTCACTATAACGATTAATACAAAAGTATGGTACTTGACAATTACATATGATATCAACACCTTTGATAAAATCAACCAGATTATCACATCTACCATTAAAATCACCGCATAAATAAAACAGGCCGGCGTTCTGAAGCGCATAAATATTTGTCAATAAATGATCACGTATTGTATTTGCACAGTATCACTTTACAACCATGATGATAATAATGGTCGTAATAATCATTGGGTCAGCCATAAAATCGTTGTGGCATAAATTAGATGTTCAATAAAATATGACTACTTAAAATATTATGTTTTTCTTTCAAAACTGATGACGAATGTGATGCATTCGTTGCCAATTTATATTTCATGTGCCCATTTTTTCTTCTGATATATTCCTTTTGGTGAACCTACAAGGTCTTAAGCCAGACGAATGCATCACATTTTACGCACCAATTCGTTTGGTAAGCATGTCGTATTCGATCAATATATGAAGTGTGTGATTTATTCGGTCGAATTTTCACTCGCGTTACATATTCGATTTATGACATATACGGCTCAACAAAGCTCTACTGGAGTTCGATAACCTAGAGTTAGAGTTCTAATTCTGTATAAATCGATCTTCATATCTTTATTTAACTCAGTATTAAAACATATCAACATTTCCTACGCCTTGATAAACAAATGCATCAAAGAAACCCAGTGAGCATAGTAAATCTTTCAACATAGAGAATCAATTACTCTATTTCCATGTTGTTCAAAATCATTCTCAGATAATGAATAAATTATACAAACATTCTTGTTTGGTCTAAGTAGTACTATCTTTAACCAGTATTTAATAACATTTGACAAATGCACAGTTTTAAATGGTACTCTAATTCTCCGTACATAAAGACATTTTGTGCCGATTTTTACACCCAAATTTTCTTCTGGAATTGTAAATGTACGTTTCCATTGAAAAGTCGTTTACAAGACTACAGAATCCGATGCAATGATTTAGGATTGGTGGCACGAGTTTATTAAATAATTCTATTTTTTGCTTTGGTGGTAATATAAATATTTGTGTGGGGGGATTTGGGTTGGTGAGTTTTGGGGATAGTGGGACTTTCTGTCTTTTTCTGTAATCCTTTCTTATCTATATTTATGAAACGTATTCCTCTACTCATCGCAAGCTGCTCATTTACTTTCATCTGTCAAACAAAAGGAAAGAAATATCATATATTACGTACTAGGTACGTGGACGTGGTTATTTGTCTGTACGTTTTGCTGCATTCGTATAATAAAGACATACGATGTTTTAGTTGGGCTATCATTGAAATTACGAGAAAGGCGTGGTATATGTATTTGTACACATTAGGTCTTAACCGTGGAATTTCATTGAAGGATCAATGTAAATAAATAACACGCTACTCGTGACTTTAACACATTCATTTTAACTGCGCACAATCATATCACCCGTTGTTTAACATTGATTAACGCCTATAAATTAGTATGTTTGAATGTAAACCATGCCCAACAAACAAATATGCGTAAATTAAACAATATATTCTCATCAAATAAACGCATTGATTAAGACATTTAGTCAACGCCTCGTGATATTTTCTAGCCGTCTACAACGTTAATTTCTACTGTATAAAATAAAATCTTACAATATACAAGGTACAATATAAGCTCTGAAACCCGACCTCATTCGGACCGGGCCAAAGTCCGATTTTCTGAGAATTCCAGTTTTCAGAGCACTATTGATTATTGAAGAGAAAAAAAGGACTCGAAAATTGTCCGATTATCAGAGGATTCCACTTTTCGGAAAGTCAAGAGTTTTAATGTATATAAAATAAATCAGCGTATTCCGCGACGAGGTGTATATTGCTCATTTCAATCTGACGCATTTATAATTTAGTGGGTTTTCAACAAAATATTGTCTGTGAAATACAGTCAGTCAGGCAGTAGCGGATTGCTAACGAAACTTTCACTGCATACACCGTCGATAGAGCGCGTGAATTGTTGAAATATACACCGATGAAAAGCAAATTTTGTGACCTTTCTGATGGTGTAAATTAAATTTTTCTACTCCTTCATCTTCATGGTTTAAATGCCGAATTTCGTAAGTCACTCATTACGGCAGTAGCGGATTGATTCAGGCAGTAACGGATCACACGCTGTGACATGGTGTGTCAAAGGTCAAACGTCAAAAGGGGGCATCTCAAAGCGGGTTAAGTTACCACTAAGTCTTAGATAAGCTACTATCTCAATGTTATTATCATTGAACACCATTTTTTTTATTTACGTTACCACTCAAGTGAAACTGTTATTCAGGGGTGGTATTCTCCAAACATCTCTAAGATTATATATATCCCGAATTTCCATCCATACTGGCTCACTGCCTTTTCATGTGTTGTGGACAGGACTGGATCAATTTAGGATATTCCTAACGTAAGGATATTTCATGCATACCACCCCTGATCTTCAAAATTGCTGATCTAGTCGGCTGTTTTCCTCCTGTTTAGGATGCAGGTACATGTATATGTTGTTTAGAATGCATCAACATTTGATAGTATGATTGTGTCAACTGCAGTTTCATTTGACATTTTTTTTGAGTCTACTGCCTGTTTTGTATGGGATGAACAGTCTAAGTTGTGGCTTTACTTCAGTTCCCTGTCTCAATTTGTAGTAAAGTAATCTAATCAGACCAAAACATGTCACCCATCCTGTTTTTGAAGTATTGACTACATTGCATTGGACTTTTATATGTCATAATGCTTAGTTGATGATGTAGAATGAAATAGAATAGAAAAGAACAAGTTGATGGTGAGAAAATAAATGTTTTTCATTGAGATTAATAATCTGGCATTTTTGTAACAAAACAAACACAATGGATTGGTAAATTATAGCAGCATATAACAGTAGCATTTCAAAAAAGCATAGAACATCACACAAAATAAAAGAAACTGGTATTATTGACGTTTTACAAGAGTTTTGGCTTTAAAGACTTTGAAGATGTTATGTGTCATATGGGTTGAAATGTGATGTAACAATGTAACAGTTAGTAAATGGTACTTGAAAGTAATTTTGTAATGACCCCAAAATTGGAAATATTGATGAAAAAAAATATTAGACTGTGTTATACTTACATCATGCAGAATGAGACCTGAATTAACAAATGTTTGACTAAATATGACATTTGGGCAAAAAATCTCGTAGAACATCACATGTATGCACCTCATTGCTAGAAATTCTAGCATAATAATATAAGCATATAATGAACTTTTGAAACAATATTGCACATAAATCAAGATGCTGTTCCTAAATACTCAATGGAATAGCAATGTTATGTCAAACAGATGAAAGAATAAAAATGTACATCATTTCCTGAGTAGACAACATTTATATCAAAATAACAAACTACCTTAAAGAAATGCAAATGTCCTGATTGCTGCCAGAAAATACATTAAGGTGTCCATAAAATAACTTGCTGAAAAACTTATGAAGTGCCCAATGAAGGGTACTGATAACCATGTCTAGTAGCTCAATAAATTCTTTATACCTCATCTGGTGTTGTAGTTTGTTCCTCACATTCATATTAATAGTAAGAAAGGAGTGAAATTGCCAAAAACTTTAACTGGACAGACAGACAGGGCAATTACTATATGCCGCCCTTTTGGGGGGGGGGCATAATAAAAAATCATATCAATAAAAACAGTAATGTACAGAAGTAATATGACTAGATTATACATATGAGCATGTACTATTATGATGAATGCACTACGGTTGAGGTATCATTTCAATTGAACAGCTGCTTATGGTGGAATATGCATAGTGTAAATATATAAACATAAAAACTTTAAAAATAGATAGTATGCATATGTACTTAATATCACATTAGGCAAATATAAAACTCATCACAACATTTTCCAATAAATAAGTAGCAGATTACAGTTTTTATACTGTGAGTTGAATATCACTTAACTTTCATGCTTAATTTTAACAGACATAAATTCTGACAACTTAAATACATAAAGAACAGCACTGTGATAAAACAGTAACATTTAGGAATGAGTTCACAATTATAACACCAGGATTGCATAATATTTTGAGACAAAATAAGTCACTTAATTTGAGATCATAAAAATGGGAAAATATCTTTTAGCTGTCATCATAACACTGTATGGTTTATGGTAAAGGTGTAACATTAATTACTGGTGTAACATTAATTACTGTATAATTAATCATTTGAAGAAATAATAGGTCAATTGTTAATCAATGGTATTATGATAAGTCAACAATTAACAATATTTGTATGGTCTAATAACACAAACAGCTCACCATAAGATTTTTTTACATCAAAAAAAGTCAATGCCAACATTATAATAAAAAAAAACCCCAACAGGTTAAAATAATAGATAACAGGAACATTTATAAAAATGCAAGACAAAACAGTAACTTGGCAACCAATGGTTTTGGTGTCACATGAAATAATGCAAAAATAACTATTATCTGATATGCAACATTTGATTTAACATTTGAAAAAACATGTACATGTGTATCAAAACGACTTTCATGTATAAAAAATCATGGAAGACTGACTAGACTTCAAGCAATATCAAATCAAATTATACAATAACTATTTTCATAGCATTTCCCTCTGGCATTTGAGACAAAGTGTCCTTTAGCTTAGAAACTGCTGTCTCAATATCATCTACAGTAATGCTATATGAACAAGGAATAACAACACCACCACCTTTGTCTGTGGGTAATGGCCATGGTGGAAAGCTTGGCACTGGTCCTCCGTTAACTGTAGCTGAGACTTCACCACCACTGTCTAAAATATATCGGAAGCATGATGCCAGTTCGCATGGTATATGTCCAAATGGAAGTCATGCAATGTCTGACAAATATGAATTCCTCTCAGGTTCAGTCACCATGTTATGTAAGTCAACATTAAAGTGATCAAGGTCCGGGATCCACACTAAACATGCATCTTCATCTGAAGGATTTGTGTATTCTCTATCGATGTTAAAATTGGTTTCCGGAGTGGTAATGGGAGGTTTAATCTTGTAATGATGGTAGCCTTTAATGACGGAATTATTCAAAATAATTTTACATCTCTCATTTCCTCTCGTTGGTGCCAGAAAAATATTATCAATAATATCAGTCATGTGAGTTATACTAAATTATAGAGTACAATACCTGTTTAATGTACACATTCACTGAGGGATGAATTTGTGCATGTGCCACAAATTACTGTAATAAGTCTAGATTATAATTATCTGCTTCCTTGTTGGGGAGAGGGCAGAACCAAATTACAGGCACATACCATATTTTTTCATCTATTTGCACTTGAATGCATAAAATTTGCATAAATTTATAAAACTGCTTAGCCAACTGAGGGCACTGTCATGAAATATCAAGATCTCATAATAAATATTTAAAATAAGCAGCCCATCATCTCAATGCCAGATGGCTTTGCAACCCAATTTACCGACCATTGTAGAATATAATCAGATGCAATCAGGCATATAAATCAATGTTGAACATTTTAATTACACAGAAATGCGTTTGCAATTGATAAACATTAAAATTCGCCCCATGTCTAGGGTGAATTTTTATTTTGACACAGTCCCCGAACTCGCAATCCGCTACTACCCGAATCAAATACGTCGCAATTTTCGTCGAAATCGGACAGAATAATGAATGCTACGCAAAATAATTGTATTGGACGAAGAGATGGGATATTTGTACACAATATGGTACCAAAATGAGTGTAATTTACCTGTTAAGTTTCACGATAGTCGCATTTCAAAAAGCGTGCTTCAAAAACGTAAATATCCGGTGAC
The DNA here is from genome assembly GCA_008271625.1 of Lutraria rhynchaena. Lineage (NCBI taxonomy): Eukaryota > Metazoa > Mollusca > Bivalvia > Venerida > Mactridae > Lutraria > Lutraria rhynchaena. The sequence goes on along the minus strand of VIBL01000001.1, from coordinate 7,031,876 downwards.
CTCATTCGGAACTACACGGTTTTGTAGACTTACCCAGAATCACATCATTTTCAAATATACGTGAATTTGCGTGGAATAGGACCAGGTTGATGACTGAATATTTCTTTTATTAATATATCATTAACGGGCTAGGTTGGTTTTAAAAGACTAAGCGCGTAATCCGTTACTGCCCGAAATCCGCTACTGCCTGACTGACTGTATGTAAACGAAGCCCATGACATAAACAACATTCAATTTGATTTTAGATTTTAATAATGCAGCACTTATACTTAATATGTGCATTATATATTTTAATTTATGCTACATGCATAATATGTTCAATATGTTCTTTCTGAGAATGATATTTCATGAACATTTACAAATCGGTGAAATAACTGTTATGTTCATGTGAAATGTATTATTTTAAATAACTTATTCTGTATGTTAGTTCAGAACGTTATCATACAACTAATTTGATGTTTCATATACTAAGTGTAATGCTTACAATGTCTCAGTGTCAATTCTTTGCACGATGTAAGTCTTTTTGATTTGTAAACTTTCTTTTCAAATGTTATAGCGATGTTATAAAAGAGACAAACTCTTATTTCCATTGTGTTCCTCTTTGTTGATAGCATGACACAGAGAGGCATTAATATCACAGATTATTATAAATATATGTTATTTAGATATTTTAATGAATTACATGAAATTGTAATTAAAACAAAAAAAATATCTACTGCAGAACTGAGCAAAATTAAAATGTTTGATTGCAATGATTTAAATACTAACAATAGTGTCAAATTTACGATATGGTTACTATAAAACTATAATAGAAATGAAGTTTATGAAGTTTCTGTACCAGAACAGAGATCTCGTTTTTGATTCCAAAATCATATTTTTTTCATTTTCGAGGTGTTTTATGACTAAACACATCCTCAATAAATATTAAGATAATATTCTGAAAATTTACCTATGAAAGCATGTATTTGTCATATGGTTGTATTTAATTTTGGATTTAAATGTTTGCGTAAAATGGTTGTATCTCAAGTTACAACCTTTGCGCACAAAAACTTACAACATTGGAAGGGAAGTAACTAATCTACACATCTTAAGATGATGACATCATAATATGACATCACTGTTTAATTTGCGTCCCATGAGGGCATTGACATGCTAAAGGTTGTTTTGATTTTTCAAGTCTCAAGAACATACATATATTACTGGTAAGTATGAAAATACATCTTATACTTCTGTTTTAAAATAATTTCTACATATTATGTTTAATAACTCTTAAAATTATAAACATGAAAAGTAGATATACTTATAGCTAAATGTTATTAAGATATGTTCAACTCCAAATACTTGCCCCAACCCCTCCCCTAGCAACCACATCTATTTTTTGTAAATCGAATTATTGATATATTGTGCAGATCAGCCGGCATGCATCAGTCTGATCAAAGCCTGATTGTGGTTTCGCAGCTAACAAAGTAGTACCTATTATTATAAAAGTGACTCAAAATAAGCATTCATGGTGTGCTGACCAGAATTATGGTTACAATTTTATGTTCTACTTTTTTTTTAATGAAATTAACTCGTTATACAACTTTATTTGTTGTAAATTCTGTTAATTTACCTACGTTCAACATAGTGTTGTCACGTAAAATTTCTTTTTATTAATTAAAGAATCTAGTGGATGTACCATGAAAATTAATTACATACATTGGAATTAATTATATAAATAAGCATTATAGAAAAATGATGTACATGAAAGGCAAAAAATGTGTTTAGTCAGCTAAATGTGTAAGTAGAAATCTTTTAATACTCAGGTGATATTATTTTTTGCTACTTAATTTGCATTTGGGAGACAACAGGATAAAATTACAAACTTTAATGGTAACGTATTTAAAAGGATAAAATAGTTTCCTCAAATTTTGTATCATATCTGATCTTGTAGATCTCTTGAAGATTTAAGATGATTGAATAAATTGTTTTATGATCTCAAATCATTTAATTTATTCAAGTATACAATGAATTACACTATTCTAAAAAATCATGAATTAATCATGTAATCTACGACTGATTTTAATTTACCATGTATCTGATGAGACCCAACACTTAAGGCAGAACATCCCTAATGAATTTCCCGCAATTTTTTCCAACATCGGGCAATGTCCGTTATCATCATGACAATATTCGGCTGTCTCACGGACACCCCCGAAGATTTTCGCAACGCCTCGTAATAGTCACGTAAAACTTTGTAATTTTTGTCGTCAAGTGTTATTTTAGTACAAATGGCTGTGATAGTTGTTTATATTATCTATTTTTTAAAGCACCATATGTATGACTAAAGACGAAATGATCATGAATTATTGCAAAATATTTTATACAAAAATAACCGGAAGAATTTAGAAGCTATATCCGGCTGTCAATGTCAAAGAAGAAACATGAGTTTCCGCGATAAAAAAGGATGGTTTTCTAGCAAAGATAAGACTCCTTGGCATGTAAGAAAAGTAAAATCAGGTCACGATTATTGCCTGCTGTCCACTGAAACCGGTACTTCGGACACTTCAGGTTCTGATTTCATAAACACGTCTTGGAAACATAGTAAAAGACTTGCTGAATTTGAATTTCTTCTTGATAATCTTAATTATTGTAAGCGATGAAGGCTTGGCCCTGTGCCATTAAATAGTCAAAGCATTCGTGGTGAACTACAAAAAGGTATAGGTGGATACCTTTACCTGAAGTGCCAGAATATAGATTGCGCATTTGTTAACATTGTACTATATGGAAAGACCCATCGCAACACATCCAGACAGAGCAAAGGCATGCCGTGTTTCGTTGTGAACAAATTTGTACGAATATACGGTTTATCTTATATTTATAAAACTTTGTTTTGATGAACACAGCAATCATTTATTGCATAAATGTGAACAAAAATCTGAATTTGTTACAACAGGTTGAGGTTGAAAGACATATCAGACAGGACTGATGCAGATGACAATGATGATGAAAATAATGGTGGTGGTGATGAAATCAACGACTCTAACTGGTAATAATTCCTCAATGATGCATTGGAAAATAAGTATTGTAAATATCCACAATGTAACTTAGAAAGAATTACAATAAACATTACTGTTATTTTTTATCCTGTTGTTATAGCTCTACTCGGCAAGAAAGGTTTGTCTAAGCCACTGACACATTGTATTCTATTCCTCTTGGTATTACAGTTGGGCAGTTTCATGAAGCTTCAAAACATTCTGAGAAGAAAGGTGATCAGAGCATAACATTCCATTCATCAAAACGAAAAACTAATGAATTGTATCCCACACAAGATATTTGCTTTGCTACTCCTTTATCATTATTTAATAAGACAGTAACTGTCAAAAACTTGAATTTAGTCCAAATGAGGACGATCAGACTGGAACGTTCTTTAGGGTGTATCATTTTTAAACTCTTTTAGCCACAATTTCCCATACAAGATATTTACCTCATTCATTATGGGGCAATGACAGCCAGCCACGTTTTTCCCTACAAATGAAAAAGTAGCCACGAATTTGGTCCAATAAATTGATCTGACTTCGAATTATCAAATCAGTTGGAAATATGTGTTTTTCTGTTTCAAAGTTCTGTGGTTTTGGTATATTATGAAACTTTTTAGCCACAATTTCCTTCACATCAGGAGCCATAGTTCATCAAACAAGACAAGAATCACAAGGTGTTCATGCAGTCAAGTATCATAGGTGTTACAAAAAGGGACTGCCCAACAACTCTTGCAAATGGACCATCAATACCCTGTTATATACCCATTTGTGTCCATAACTCGAAGTCTAATCGTGGAGCAACTACTGAAACAACACTTGCTTGATGAACCATGGACCATGGAACAGAGAAATACCGGTATACAGGGCCATTCACTCAAGATTGTTTGGAGTGAAAAAGCCTGGAGGTGCAACATCAGACGACATAATAAGCTTCAAAATGTACAAAGAGGAAACAAGAAACAAGGCATGACGCAACGTCCTAAGAGCTTTCATAACAAGTCATTTACTGGTGCTCCAGGCCGGCGTCTTGGACGTATGACCTGTCCATCCAGTTACTTGATGATGAGTTCACAGAGTTCTCTGGGATTATCCCTCCAAAAGTCGTCTTCAAGTAGATGTTCTACTAGAAAAGCTCGCATGCGTAAAGCTCTTGCTACTAAAAAGTTGTGAGGGCGAGAATATTCAGGTCATTCCCAGAGCTGCCTAAGGTTGTATTGTATGCGAGGAAATAACTCTCTTAACCTCTCAAATAGCATGTCTGTTAGACCTGAAAAATCATGGATTAGTTATTAGAAAAGTATAAATGATTGCAGCTGGAATACTAAATAGTGAGGACTGAATAGTTTCAATAATTTAAAGCATCAGTTCTTAAAGGTCTGCCCAAGTGCCACAAGCTTCAATATTAGCATCCTTCGCATGTAGTTCTGCAATACGGTGACAACATGCTAACCATATAATACCTCTACTAAGCTCCAGTTTAAACAGTGTAGCTGCTCCTTGTTGCCATCCAGTGTTTGATGATGTGGTATTCTAACACATACCGATAATGTTTTCATGGGGTATCTCCCATACATCCAGGGTGATGATCCAAGCATCATTATACTGGCACAAGTGCCATCTGGAATGAAAGGGGTAGCAAGAAACTGTGTAGCCTGCAACTGATAGCCTAGAATCATACTGATAGAGGTCATATTACTTCATCCCACATCTGATCCTGTGTTACAGATAAATTTGTTTCATGTGGATGCTTCCCAGGTTTCTGGGACTGTTGTCCCTTTGGATGACTAGGCATTTTGAAATGTACACTGAAAATGTTACTATCAATCTACGTATATTAATTCTACACATGATATTTTTGTTCAGTTCGTGATTATCTTCAAAATAACCTGAAATATGACGTAATTCTGAATATTGTTTATAATGATGACTTTCATGAATCATACATAATATGATAATGAAAAACAGTTAAACATAATTAGGATCACTTGGCATGAACTGTTACATAAATTCAAATTCTACAATGAAAGTACGTTGGTGTATGTGGAAAGACATATGACGAAGTGTATCGTCCGCAAACCCCATTTGGTCAAAATTTCAAGTCGGAAGGGGGGACTCAAACGTTTGTGGATTTAGTAGAAATTTGGTATGGAAACATTGTTCATATTAGAGAACAGTTGATGTAATTATCTAGGTGATCAGAAAAAAGGTTAAAAAATGAAACACTCTAGTTTACATGAAACAACACTCAGTGTTCATGGGCTTGCCCATACTCTAACAGGGATATGACCTCTCATATTTAATTTCAGTGAGTCAAGTAGACACCTGTCTGGTATTTCGGCAAGTAGTCCAGTCATTATATGACAAAAATAACAAAACCCCCAACTAATTGCAACATATTTACTGTATAATCAGGCTTAAGATGTACTGAATAACATATCAAAAGTCTAACAAAATATTATTGGTGGAAATATTCAAACAATGTCATTTTTTGACCCCCACCAAAACGTAAAATGACTTTTTGTACTTCAACATCACTTTACAGTACATTGCATAAAATAAGACAGGTAAGTACAAGGTAATTATTTCTTGAGATCTAACCATGTCTTTGTTCAACAATAAACATTGAATATTTAATGATATTAGCACTTCTTTTCATTTTTACACAGTGATTTGCAAGCCAGTACAGGGTAACATTACCCCACCCATTGTATTCAATTAATGAAAGTATGTCCAATCATTATACTATAATTATAATTATAACTGATACTACCGAAAGATAAATAAATGATTATTGATCAAGTACAATGCGTATATATAAATCTTTATTGAAATAAAATGCATTTATGAGTATTAATAACATAATATCAATATTAAACGAAACAAATACAGTGTGTTTTGTCTCAATATTCTAAAAAAACAAATTTTCTAATTTTCTAAGCCAAAACTATGCTTAAATGTACGTAGCCATTGGTTTAATTTTCAAATTCACCTTAATCTGAAATATGATATTCATCTGAACAACTGGTTCCATGATATTCACCACAGCCTGGTTGGACATTCCAAATGTTTTCTATTTGTTTATCACTCTGCATCACAGTTCATTTTACAGTTACATCCAATGATTTTCAATAAATCATCTGGTGCAGGTGGCATGTGTGTTTTATGACTCGTAAAAATGATTATTTTTTTTCCAAAGCACAACCTTTTCTAATACCAAATTCCTGTAATGCCCTATCCCCAAGGGCCGAATGTAGGCCCCATTCCCAATCCAAAATAGCCTTATTATTTCCCAATTTCAAAATTAAATTCCCAAACGGCTGCAAAAAATGACTTGATATGCGTTATGGCACGCTTGGATTGTATTGCCATTCAGTATATTTAACCCTAATATCCCCAGGATGCCGAACAATAACATCATTTTGCCACTCTTAAAGATGCAACACAGAGAAAGATGCTGTTGTAAACTTAGACTGTTTTAACTTTTGAGCTGAAATTCGTTCTTTAAAAAAAACCTAACAGTTGTTGCATTGTATCCATGAATAAGAATCATATACAAGAACAAGATAGTTGTTTTAACTTTTTTAAATCTCTCAAGTTTTCCAAAATGTAGAAACATGCCGCATATTTTTCCCAATTTTAGCCAGAGGCCTTTTCCCAAAATGGCTGGAAAAGGCATTGAATGTAGTATTACATCTTGTTCATGGATTGATGAATGGAAGTATTTTGGTTCGGGACCTTATATCTTATTTGTTTGAATTATATACTAGTATTTAGTACACTCTAGTTTTGTACAGATTCAATTTGTTTGAACCTGGAACAAAATAGATTATATTAATACTTTTATCAGCAAAATAATATAACAAAGTGAGATCTGTATCTTCACTGATAACTATGATATTGAAAACTGTGTCACAACCTGACTGTTTTGACAAAGGCCCACCATCTAATACGTATTGTATTGGTGATAAAGTATCCTCTACCTATTAACTACAGTCACCTAAAGACCATTTTGTGTGGAAGAGTGACGGTTTTATATGCTTCTCTTGAAAGACCTGATGTTTCAATCTACCTACTGTTTTTGAAAGTGGCATTTCTTTTACCATTAATTTCAGTAGTGATAATGGAGGATCAAAAAAGATTTCATATGAGTAACTGTGTATGCATTGTCACCACATAATGATTCCAAGTGATTTAACAAATTTGAAATTATTCATCATTTTCTTTCAGATATTTTGCAACTTCAAGAATGCTATTGATTGTCCTGAATTAAGTGGACATCCACTTTACATGCACTTTTTACTTTCATTTTGGCATACATGTACTAGAGGTTTGCATTTACATTTCCTGAAATTTACCCTACATAACAATTGCATAGCGCCCATTATACATGTTCGTATAAAAATTTCCACGACCTAAGATATAAAACCAAAATATCGTATAATTACATATAGGTTCTAGGCTTTCTTGAAATTGGAGATTAGGGTGAGTGTAATTTGTTCCTGTTTGGTTTCATAATTTCGTATCAACTGCAGTATACACAACCACACACTTTATTGAACAAAATCGCCTGGTTTTGTATACATATAGGCTATGCAGGCTTCATTAATATCATTGCTTCCTTTCAGTCTCAGCTGAACTTCAGCAAATCTGTTATCACCAGGAGCTCGCTTGCAAATTTCACAGATTGTAATTAGGTCTGACTCGCTGCAAACATAAATACTCTTGCATTAATTTGGTTTATATCGTTTATGCAGGGTATATTTGTATGCATTCTATCATGTCAATGTGAGAAAAAGAATGTTAAACTTACATCATAGCTCTAGAAATTCACAAAAGCACAAAGGTTTAGCAGACAGATTGATCTTGTTTGTCAGAAGCTTGTGGATGTTTTACAGGTATGGTGTCTTGATAATGCCATTTTTGACAGTTTGAAAAATTTCACATTTCATTGTCAATTGTTTATGTTCCCCTCAATATATTTTGCTAGACTTTTAATATCTTGCGAATATAGCATCAATAAACCATTAACACAAAAAATAATTTCTGTTGCAATTATTTGGAGGTTAAACTTAGAATGACAGGACTAAAGGAGGGGGCAATGCAATCCTTTGATATTGATTTACTAGACTGGCTAGCTAAAATTCAGGGCGAGGGGAGTCTGATACAGTTTGGGTTTTGGTTAGATGCAGGGATTTAGTCAATGTACTTTCCAAATCAGGCGCATATTAAACTGGATGGCTTTACATTTTAACTAGTTGACATTCAACAGAAATGTTAACTGAAGACTCAGGATGGGGGCTTTCAATAATATCGGATCGTGAAATTGAAGTGCTTCGGGGTTTAGGCCATTAGGACTTAAAATTACATGTGTGTGTCTTCGTATTTTGCGAGCGCAGTATTTATTGTTGTGCTACATTTTTACAACAATAACGATAAAATCCCAGAAAAACGAATACCGAAAATGGAAACGTAAACTGGTACCTGTTGGCTCTGGTTGTACTTGGGTGCACTGGAACATGGAACGGGGACCAGTTTAACGAAAACGGTGCGCTGGTAAATTGTTCCAGCGGAAAGTGTATTTCGCGGCCCCCAGGGATAGTCAGTTACGGAGGCCGATGGCGTTGTCAGATACTGATCGTCCAGGCTTTGACAAATAACCAAAGCGGTATTTTGGGATTTTTTGTGGGATTGGGAAAAATAACCTATATTTGGCTTTGGGAATAACTGAATTATCAAGCTATGTTTCTGAAATACATTTACACGCTGCTTTACTTTTCTGCGCAATGATACTGATTTCATCTAGTTTTGGAATCAAACTTCGAACGCTTATGTGAAGAAAATGAAGCCCACATCTTTTAAATACATTGATATCATAGGAAATATCAAACCTGTCCGCAACAGGTCCAGGACAAGGGTGAACATCTAATATTATTATTACAATATCAATAGAAAAAGATATTACGTGCTTTGAATGATAAATTAAGAAATTATATTTGAATAAAATGAACTATGTTACCCTAACAATCAAAAGAGTTCTATTACCAGAACATTTACGTTTTGAGGATAATATGAGGAAACACGAATGTGTTCAGTCAGGGTCTTTCAAACGAATGGTCCGGAATCGAACGGTTTTTTTTAAAAATATCCTGTCGTGAACAGATCAAGTGACCGCTTACGGAATGTCTGCTACAGTGAAAAAAAAAATGCTTGAATATTTATTTTAAATATACGATTATTAATCGTATTATCGGCATAGAATCTCACGAAGAGTTTAATGGTAAGTGTCTTATTCTAATTGGACTGATTTAAATGGATTAGATTATCTTATTTTGTGTGAAATACGACGATACATGACCAGGAAATATGTCTTAAATTCATCCCGATGGATTGTTATCGCAAAAAGTATATATTTTGTAAGCAAGTATGACTTTATTGACCATGCTATGATGTTATCGTGAGTAAATTCACGTTTTCAAAAGATTACTTAAGGTGATCATGTAGTTACTTTTTCATATTTATTCTGAGATTAAAAATAATGATACTTGAATTTTAGCCTTTTCGACGAGGTTGCCATTTTTATACTATTCAGGTCTGGTACTTGGTAAGTTTATAAGTGATTTTGTCGTTAATAATCTTTTCTGTGTTATAAGCTTTCAGTACTTTATATTCAGACCACTACTTTGTGGAGCCATGATTTTTTTTTGATTTTCTTAATTTTTGACTGAATGGAAATCTAAATTTTTCTACTTTTCTGTTTTTAATTTCCCATTTTGCTATGGTTCAGATTTGTTACTTCTAGGATTTTGATGGGTGTTTTTTTATTATAGTGACCCTAATTCAGCCTTCTTTTAACATAAACTTTGAAAAATTCAAAGGCATTTGTGTTTGTATTTTTGATGGCTTGGTTACATATTACTAAATCAGTCTATATGAAAGATGGCGGTCCTTGCCGATAGAATTCATAAAGGACCAGTAAATTTTGCGTAAACGCCGGTCCTGTTGACTGGCAAAAATTGCTGTATCCGACGATGTATTTTATACTGCAACATTGAAATTTGAGAGAGGCGCTCGAAAATGACCATCGAAAACTTCGATCTGCTCCCTAGCATAATTATTGGTGCATTTATTTGCTACGACACCAGCAGTGTAACACGCGACATCACATTTTATTTATGCGGGATGCCTCTCTGCTATTTAACATTTTACATACGGAACTGTCCGGAATTATAGTCTTCCCATTCCAAATATTAATGACTGACAAATTCTTGGCTGGGCTGATAGATTTTTTGTTTTTGTCTGTCCGGCTGACTGGTAGATTTTGAATTATTTCATATAGATTGCTAAAACCACCTAACAGCCACCCCCAAATTACAGAAACAGTGACAGACACATTCTTCAACCGACAATTGAGCTCCGCTATAAATTATTCATCAGAACCACAACTGTCCATAACAGAGGAGATTTACTGAAGGTAATACCCACACATCATTGAATACTGGTACATAAATAAATGAAATATATGTCATCATGATGTTTGCAGTGTTTTGGGGGATCTGATTTGGTACTGAAATTCGACTCCATTTCGATGTCTGAGAAATATGTTTTTTTTCATTAACTACTGATAAATTGCCCTTCACTTCAAGATATTTTGATGGTTTGGTTGCAGACACAGTTTCAAAGTTTTGTTTAAATTAATTTGTTAATACGGTCTGAATTTTGTTTCATTTTATCATTATAGGTATTTGGTTTACAGACATCTTGTTAGCAAAATGTCGTTCGGCAAAAAAGGCTCTTTAACAAGAAAGAAAGAAGGGAGCTTATAAAAAGAGAGGTAAAACGTCAATTGGAGCACCATAAGGTGAGATTTGGTTTATGGAAATTGTCGAAAGAGTGGATTGTAAAACATGACTGTTATTATTTTGCTTGGGTCTAAAAAAGGTTTGTTTCCGGTTACCCAACCGACCCAATCTTTTACCTACGAACTCATAAGTTTTTATGGCATCCAAATCTTAGAGCTATATTGTAATTTTCGCAAGTGTTGCTGACATGTGTAAAAAAAACATAAAATAAAAAAAAACATTTTTATGTTTAGGCCTTGGATTTATTTTCTGATAAATTAAAAATGCTTGGACAGGACTTATTATGTCTATAAAATAAGTTATGCTAATAATTTGCAGTACTGCAAAATGAATATTTTGAACATTTATGTTAAAAAGCCCAAGAGAAATCCTTGAATTCAAAATTAGTAAATTTTGTCTTGCCATAAAGAATATATTATTTGATTCCTCTGCAAATATCTTTTTGAAAGAATGTTTTTTTTTTGTTTCAGAACCTAACCAGCCCTTGAGCGATGATTTTTTCGGAACATGTTTTCCCTGTTTAGAATTAGACATGAGTGATAAATCAAACTACACCAAGAATGGACCATATATTGACAATTTGAAAGCTGATGAATATTATGTCATTTTGGATAAACCCTATCAATACTATGAGCATGACGATCTGGACTAATTTGTGTCATACAAGAAGGCTTGTATTTTTAGTGATCTGAAGGAGAAAACAAAGAATATTGACAGTAATGGATTCATATGTTATAAGAATAGTGATTTTGTGTGCTTTGTAAGTCTGTATGATGAAGAGATTATTAAACTGAAAATTGCAGTGACTGTAAGCGAGGATTTCAATGCGTCTATTCAAGTTCATGACAGAAAGCTCCCTTTAGATCATGAAATATGGAAAGATATACCAAAAGTTTGTTACTCAATGAAGTGCCTGGAATTCATTATGAGCTTAGTTAGTGCATACAGTATATGTCCTGCAATCCAGACCCTGATTTGCAAGAATTACTTCCAATGGATACTATATTACCGTCAAAAAACACTACACAGAAACAAGGTTTTAGGGACATTTACACTGGTAAATCTAGCCGCGGCCGTGGTCCAGTGGTAAGTGCGCTGGACTTGGAACCGGGAGATCCTGGTTCGAATCCCGGTCGCGGCAGATCATACCTTTCCATGAAAATTTGACAAAAATGTCGATTTTCCTCATGTGGAGAATTTGCCGGCTCCTAGTGGAAGGGTAAGTTAGTACTGGTTGGTATATAGTCCAGGAAAACTGGTTAGGTGAACCGGTCGCCGTATATAACAGAAAAATTGTCGAAAAACGGCGTTAAACCCAGTGAAACAAACAAACACTGGTAAATCCACATTACCATCCTATTCTTGCCAGCTCCTTACAAAAGGTGCAAGATGCAAATGTTGCACAATGTACAGAAGGACTCTTCGAGTTTTGCTTGCCAGAAAGGGTAAAAAAGGCATTCAGAGAACTCCAAATAAAGACTGGCTCCATTGCCATATACCAAACAATAGGCTTACAGAAAATCAGAAATGTCACAAACTGAAGCAGTGTAAAGAATACATACAAAATCTTGAAAAAAAATAGTGATTTGGAAAAGAAAATTCAGAGGGAAATCGCCAGTAAGGGTATAATTCTGTCAAAGGCTGACGATAATGACTTCTTAACCATCCTAGAATAACAATATAATAATGATAAAACCAACCGCTACAAAGAATATGAACAGAGTTATAAACAGTTGTTTTGGGATCAACTGTTGAAATTTCACAGACTTTAGGATAAGAGACAAATGCGCTGGCACCCAATGCTTATTAAGTGGTGCATTTTACTTTGAAGTAAGTCAAGTAGTTCATATGATTTGCTACGCAAGTAAGGATTTGTCAGTTTGCCCAGTGAGAGACTATTGTAACTATACTCACTTGGTTAAAAGTGGAACTGGTTTCCAAGCTGAGACAATTCAAATGTTGTACAATGAAATTTATCAAGGAAACAAACTGAGGATTCACCTGAATCAAGAAAAATTGTTGGAATATTGCATGATGAAATCAGAATTAAAAGTGATTTAGTTTATGATAAGCATAATGGTAGACTTATAGGTTTTGTAGACTTAGATAGCATAGGGAATGATTTTAGCCACATGGAAGAACGTGAAACGAAGGAGGAAAACCAACTTGCAAAATTGTTTTGGTAATTATGTTACGTGGTGTTTCATCTTCATTAAAATTTCCTTTATCCCATAATGCAACATCTGGTGTAACATCAGACCGACTGTTCCCAATCCTGTGGAAAGCTGTGGAGATTTTGAAATTGACTTAGGACTAGTTACCTTATTTAATACTAGTGCTGGTGTCTCTCCAAATCTACGATTTACCCGCTTACACAGATCTGACAATCAGCAAGGAGTAGTATACCGTAAGAAAAATAGATTTTCGCCTAATAACCGCTACATTTATTTCATTGCTGATCCACCACAATTAATTCTATTTGAGTGACCCTGGTTCAGTTTTCTAGCAAAAATGTTGCTATGGTAACAATTTCGATGATAATGCTTAAGAAACACGTTTTCTTCAAATGTGGAGAACGGAAAATATCTAATGAAGGTTTCAATAGAATTTGACACGGGGTCATTTAAGGATCCGGTGAACCTACCCCTTTCATATTTTTTTCATGGATTTAAATTGCTTTGGCAGCACATTTTACATGATGTAGACATTTTACCAGCATCAGCACCATCATATATTTCTTACCTAACAATTGAGACTATAACGTGGCCTCTAGGGCATCCATGAAGATCACAGTATGTAATATGTGGAGGTCAGGGTAGGTAATTTTAGCATATTCAGATGATTATGAGAGATAACGCGTTAAGTTCAAGTCCCTATGACCTAGCTTATACCCATATGATGCATGGTTGTGTGTGTTCGGGTCCTAGCTATCATGGTTCAAGGCATGTCTAAGAATATCGGCCTTACTGGCAAATCTCAATATTTAGCCATTTTCAAAGGTTTTGGACCCGGTTCGAGGCCAAAAGACCTAACCTGTTCGTTTAAGATAATAGTTACATTTGTAATAGATATTACCTATCGTTTGAGATATTATTCAGGTTGTTGGATATCCCCGGATGTCAGATCATCGCTTAGAAGTTTACAAAACAGCAATTTGACAATATTACTATTTTGAAAGAATGTTGGCGGTTTTGGAGTCGGTTCGAGCTCCAGAGACCTGACGCATACCCATGTGACACACGGTCGTGTAGGTATGTGTCGTGGCTACCGTTTGAAACTATATTAAAGTAGCTGGGGTACCTGTATGGGTCACAGCATGTAGAAACTGTTCTAAAACAAAGGTTTGAGCATATAAAACATCACTATTTTGAAAGTCTGTCAACGGATTTCGAGTCGGATCGAGACCTCAAGATCCGGCGCATAACCCTATGATACACGGGGTTGTACGTGCGAGTACTGACTATCAATCAAAACTATATTTGAGTAGCTGAGGCTCATGCTTAAGAAGGTCCGCAAAAGAAATTGACGCTGAAATATGAGCATATTGAAGGTTTGTGAATGGTTCTGAAGCTGGTTTAAGCCCCAGAGACCTGGCGTATAGCCATATGATACGCGGGGTTGTAGACACTGAAATATGAGTATTTTGAAGATTTGTGAATGGTTCCGAAGCTGGGTCAAGCCCCAGAGACCTGGCGTATAGCCATATGATACATGATCATGTAGATTCGTTTCTTGGAGACCACATTCAAGTCGACGTGGTACGCCTGTGGGTGATAAAGTGTGTATGAAGGTGCGCGTAGAGGATTTTTCCATGTATAATATTACGTTCAGTATAAAATGCCGGAGCTTAAAAAAGTGAAGTTTTCAGGAAAAAAACTGTTTTTCTTTATAAACAAAAACAGCACAAAAAAATAATCATGCTCATATTAAATGTGTTTTAAGATATTTATATTGTGTAACATCAGTGAATTACCACAACCGTTCATTCAAGTAAAAATGCAGCTTCGGTTTTTTAAATTAGGACAATATTTCTTCGGCTCTCATAGATGCAATTTCGGCATATTGTACTTGCAGCTTTGGCTTAATATGAATGAGTAATGTGCATGGGTTTGGTATGTTAATAGTAAGTAGGTGGGTGTTCTCATATAAAATGCATGTACAGACAAAACCAAACATTTGTGATGGATAATAGTGCCAAGGTTTTATCCCTCCCAGTGCCGCTGTATGTGTATGTTCCTTGGCGGGGCACTTATGAATTATAACCATTACTTCAGTCTAACAATTATGAAAAATGTCGAGGTAAAAAGTATCGGCATTTAAGGATTTAAGAATATTATTAGTTGCATATTAGCTGTTATCACTAATGTGATTAGTTGATCTTTTTTTCTAATTAGTAGAAAAAGGCTAAATAATGGAACAGCCACATCTTCTGCAAGAAGTCTGTTCAAACATAATATCAAATAATAACTCAAAATAAAGAAACATTAAGGTTTATACATGCATTATTTTTGATACATAATTCTGAGAGTTTGAAAACTGTTAAAGACTGAACATTCATTGACTTTAGTTAGATGGTCAAATCGTAACGACTGTTTCATACGAAATGGTTTTCTTAATCATAACATATCGACAATAATGCAGTAATGAATGTTTAAAGTGTTTCATTAAGTTGATAAAAGAAATAAAACAAATTAATGCGCACAAAACGTATCCATGGAAATTATCAGTCCATACATTGAATGACATATATTCGAGTAAGTCAACGAACGCATGTGTGCTTCTTCGGCAGTAAAAAATAAAATACAATTTCCATGGCAACCAACAAACATATTCATAGGTTTTTACTTTGGTGTGCACAAAAGTGTCTGGATAAACCATCAAACGCATACGTAAGTTTTTACAGTAGTGTCCTCAAAATGTATCAATGAAATCATTAAACATATACTGTGATTTTTTTACCACTGGTGTTCACCTGTAAATCTCAAACATATATCTTGATATCTCACGAAACAAAATTATCGGTGCCAACTAAAATTGAACCTTAAAATGTAAACAAAATAATTATATCCATTTGAGTCAAGAAACACATACATGTATATGGACTTTTAAATTTGTCATAGCGAAATATATTATCCATAAAACTCATTGAAAATTAATGTAGAATTATACGTCAGTGTAAATCAAATTTAATCATATAAATCATTGAACAATATACAAAAGCACATTTTTTCGAATCTGCAGTGCTCAATTTGTCGAGCTGTCAACTTTCGAGTTTTTTTACTTGTGAAAGAAGAGGCGACAGTACGAAAAATGGTCGTTTTTTACACAGTTACATAATTGCTATCTTATTTCCGGCATTGATGTTTACAGAACAACTGTTGCGTTTTAGTTTAGATTTGCACCGAAAAGTATTAACAAAATTTTCCTGTGTGTACAACCTAATATTCACCAGCAAAACAATGCGGAGGATTCTATAGCAGCTAATATGTATCATGTCCGTCATACTAAAAAAATTGCGTATGTTTACAATTGTATGATTCACAATTGTATGTGTACTAATATTAGTAATGAGACACTGTTCTACATCGTGTATTCAACTTTCAGTATGTGGAAACTGATCATCATATGCCTGGTAATCCTTTGGAATGACTTCTTTGATCTGCTGCCGGTATTGATACTCAAACTCCATGTCCGGGTCTAATGCTCGGGTAATAATTGAAGAAATTATAGTCCACATATTTTACCATATACCGATTTTCTTCATTGTATCTGGATTCTTCTATCAATTCAACATATCTCTGAGGAACATAGATATCTTTGTTCTTTATTTTTCTACCTACTGTTGTATGCACACTATTGCACTCCATATAGGTGTGTCCTTTTTTCAAGAAATTTCTGTTCGATTTCTATCCGATGTGTAACACCAAACCGCGGTAATGCACACGACAATGTAACGTTCCGATTTTGGTAAGCGCTGACATCGCTGTATAGCATAACTTTGTCAATACCGGTTGAATCTAAGTGTCCTAGGTTGTCCACGATGCAGCTTGCAAAGGTACTGACACTTAAACCCGCAGTAGTTTCATTCCAAAAGTAGAACATAACTGCTTTAGTTGAAAGATCAAAAAGTTATATAAAGCCGAAGCTGCATTTTTTATTGCAAAAGGGTGATGTTAACCAATTTAATATTTACAAATAATAACAAAGGTTTGAAAATGAATGAAAATATAGCAAGGCTTTGTGACAACGCACTTTGGGGTTGAACGCACTTTGGGGTCAAAATTTTTAAATGAACCCTATAGTGCGTTAATATGCTACAAATCAAGGTTACAAAGTTCTGTTGTTGATAGATTTCACATAAATGTTTAATAGCTTTAAATTGACGAAAAACATGTGTATCTATTTATGAACTATGAAAATCGGCTAATGACACAATTTCTTCCACATTTTATAATCACAATTCTATACAAATACATGTAGTATACATCTTAATGCTTATATATTAAATGCAATACAGATATACGCGGCAATGTAATGTACAAGTCTTATTTTAACCAAACCCGACTACATTACATTTTTAATTACTTTTAACGTCATAGGGCGTTTCTTTCTGTAAGACATTCTCGCTAATGCATGTACCCTTTAGGATCATACTTTTCAAAAGTTCTGCTCATTACGCTCTCAGTAATTATAGACAACAGTTATAATAACATATAATAACATCACAATTTTGTGAATGAAGTACAATGTCAGCTTAAGATCAGAATCATGCAAGCGATGACTTCGCTCTCTTCGCTGGTGTCATTTTATTCGACGTCGCCAGAAGGCGGCTTCGAGTATATTGAAATGCAGTTCTCATTTTGACTACGGAGAAATTCGGTGAAACTTGGACAGGAAAACAGCCAACTCAAATATCCGGGTACGTCCCTCTCATGCAAGGCTCGGGTTAAAAGACGGAGCCCGAAAACCTGAAGTAGCTGTCTATAACCCTTATTAGGCTATCGGATGCTCTGATTGGTCATTCCGACATAAAAATGATCGAGCTAAGCGCATGTGTAGCTATTTAATATCTTTGTTCTTGTATAATATTTAGCACAAAACAGCTGGGTTGAAAGAATCAACCGAAAGCATACACGCATACTCCCAAGTTAGATGCTGTTAATTAAAAGCGAGTACTCTATTTCGGTAACCGGTAGTGGCCGACATTAGTACAACTCCAGGATACATATAGAATCTCAATATTTCCGTGTTTGTTTGTTGGGTTAAAAAGTCGCTTTAACAGTATTTCAGTCATGTACAGACGGACAGTTGTTTGTTGGGTTTAAAACTCGTTTTAACAGTATTTCAGTCATGTACAGACGGACAGTTGTTTGTTGGGTTTAAAACTCGTTTTAACAGTATTTTAGTCATGTACAGACGGACAGTTGACCTAATCATTGTCCTGGGAAGTTCCAGTACTTAACACCGTCCTCCGTAAGCATCTGCCTATTTTCTCACTTGCAAGATTTATTTCGACCCCAGTGGGATTCAAGCACACAGCAGCATTTCCGTGTAGTGGAATAAGATGTTATTATTGATTCTGCACAGACCCATTTTATTTATCATGCATACACAAATGAATTAAAACCGTCTTTCTCTCATAAAATTTCTTAATGCATGTTTATAGAATGATTTTTCATGAGTTTTCTTAATAATGATATACCTCAATTATACAACGCTCTTTTCAAAAAATGCTCAAGAGCGCTTTACAATTCACATGATTATGTCTATATGTCGAAGTACGTGAACAAAATTTGTGTCAGCTCGCCATTTCGATTCTGACTCCAGCGTAGAAGGCTGTACATAAAGGTAATATTATACAATTAGTACTACTTTAATTAATTTTTAGTTAGGATTATATCTTGAAGTAATTAATATCTATAAACTACGTAGAATTAATACAAGTTATTGATTGTATGTCAATTATTAATGATTTTTGTTTATTTGCAAATACGTTAATTTTGATAATTATAAGTTTCCATGTATTTTACTTGTAAATTTGGTGTCTTAGTTCTCAGAAACAAAACAGGCAGTTTTTCTTGAATAATTATATCTTTATAATGTTTTTAGTGAATGTATGTAATGATAATGACGTCATCAGTTTTGCTGTGTTATCAAAGTTCTGTCAGCGCTTTTGACTAATGTCTGTGCAAGAAAAAAAAAAAAACTCTTAGCGAGTGAATTTTATTGCAAGATATGACCTTACTAGATTAAAGAAATAGGAAGTTTATAGGGGTGTATATTATTGGAGTCATTACGTCGGCTGGTCGGTTCGTTGGTCTGCATCAATACTAACTAATCTCTATCCAGAGTTGTCGTTCGTTATCCATCACATACATCTCTGTCAACGTCTGGAAAGTAGTTCAAAAACGCGTGTCCGTGTCTCCTTTACTTCCCATCTGATACAAATAATCACACTTTTGTTTCTCTAAATGTACATTTGTAGTCATAATTTTACCCGGTTACCTTCGATTTCTGCGTTTCATTTCTATTTAAGCGGCGTAACTATATGACCTAATTACCAAAAGTAAACAAATACTCTCGGTCGAGAAATAGTGCGCTAGACAAATAAAATAATTTCTCTGATTTTCAGGTAAATTACAACATCTTTTGTCTCTAATGTATTGTGAAAAATAAATTGCTTCGCTTAGTTGTAAATTTTGTACCATTTGTGGCTTTATTTCTTGTTTTACAAGAATCTTGTAAAACGCTGAGACGCTGACAGAGATGTATGGGAGAATTAACGAACTCTGGATAGAGATTGCAATACTAACATTCTTGTGGCGCGAGCTACTTTCATGTTTCTAACTCGAATGGCTTCAGACTTGAGATATATGTTCACTATGCCTCCATGATTAAGTGCTGAACG
This sequence comes from Lutraria rhynchaena, assembly GCA_008271625.1. Lineage (NCBI taxonomy): Eukaryota > Metazoa > Mollusca > Bivalvia > Venerida > Mactridae > Lutraria > Lutraria rhynchaena. The sequence goes on along the minus strand of VIBL01000001.1, from coordinate 7,012,089 downwards.
GAGTTGTGTCCCCTATAACTAATGACTAAATTTTCTGTCCTGAAAACTTTAACACTGGAAATAACTTCAGAATTAGTGAATGGATTTACTTCATACTTGGATTCAACATGTGTTGGGTCAGGAATTTTCCACTGATCTATACTTTTATGACTTTGACCCCGGAATGACCTTGTTTCTCATTGTACTTTACAACATTTTCTGTGACAATCGTGAACTTCGGGGGTATTAACCACATTTAGTGATAGCTCTAGTTTGTTCAGCAAGTCTTTTGCTCATTGAAAGTTGATGTTACGCTATCTGCACATCGCTTGTAGATACATATATCGTGGTTATATTTTGACACTGCCTAAATGATCAGTGGTCAAGAGGCAAAACTCTAAAAATAATCAACCATGAATTGAGATCCTTTTCAGAAACATTTGTAAAGTTCTGTAATGTTCATTTGTGAAAATATGTTCTATTGAAACTACATTTAAGAAGCTTGCCATAACCATTTTGAAACCATGGAAACACGGATTGAAAACTTCGTAAACATTTGTAATGAAATATTGCCTTTATTTAACCAATAGTGATTACATTTGTATTGAATTATTGTCCTTGTTTTTTTTTATTTTTTGTTGTTGTTTTTTTGCGTTTTTTGTCATTTCAGCATGATTCAATTGACATATTCGTTCATTATGATGATGCTTAGAGTAGCAACATAATTAAAGTCATTGCCATTGAACTTTTTGCCTGAAACAATAAAGCAAAATGATTGATGATTATCAATCATTAGGATAAAAAAAATCGAAACGTTCTGGCAATACTAGCTTTTATAGTGCATTATCAGTTATATAGAAAGTTGTGGTGCTTGCGCAATTGTTTTAAAAACCGAAATTCGGCGAAACGTTTTCGTCACACGGTGGGAAGAAATCGCCATATTAGCGAATTGCATGAGAGTTTATTACAAAACATCCATTCAGACAGTAAATGTCAAACGCACTTTTTGTGTCAGAGGTATAATTTGAAATCTTAGAATTTTATTAGACGATGCTACGCACTAAATATCCCAAGTTCTAGCCATTCTTAGTCCAAATAAGAATTGTTCTGTTGCCATGGTAACCAGGGTTCAGCATGAAATAAAAATATTTGAACATCTTTGAAAGAGCTTCGTGCTAGGATTGGGCTAGCGGTTAAAGAGGAGATCTTGTATAAGTTAAATGTTGACGACGAACGATAGACAAATGGGTGGTCATAATCGTTCATTCAGACAACTTTGAACAACAAAATTATTAGACTGCACACTGCGTCTCCTTATTTCAACATCAATTTTAAACATTGACTCTTAAATAGAAATTGTAATTTTTATTATCATCATTATTTATTTATTTTCATTTTTTACGGCGGCTTTAATCACTAATGGTTTAGGACTAGACAAATAATGCAGCGGTGGCTTTGAGCTTTACTGCCCTTCCTTTGAACATCAAAGGAAGCGCTTAAACACGCACTGGCCACCAAGTTGCAATCAAGTGGCTACATGCAAGAATGAATGTGATTTTATAGTCTTAAGAATATTATTTACGCACGCACGCACGCACACACAAAAATTTAAAAAAAAATGTTTTGCATGTCATACAGATGTATAGCTGTTTTATAAAAGGGACCGTAACTTTGTCTAAAAATGTTTGCTTTTAAATAGTATTATGAAACTAGATCACAAGTACACATCGTAACTTTATCAAAGAGAGCTAATTATAACTAAACATTATTTAAAATTACATAATATCTAAAACATTAAAACGAACTTCTGACCTCAATAACAGGTATTATCTTTAATAAACCATCAATTAAACAAAACATGTGTCTCAGTTATGTCAGTTCTTATAAATTCGACTTAAATTTACTGATTCATTTTTTTCTATATAACCCCAAAGAGTGGTCGTTTGTATGATATTAAAATTTGCATATGTACCTGTGTAACGCGCTTTGGGATTAAACCCCACAGTGCGTTACCAACTTTGGGGTTGAACCCCAAAGTGCGTTCCACCCCTAAGTGCGTTGTCACACGGCTTACAACGCAGAAGCAGGAAACCAAATTTTAGCCTATCTAATCATTTTCTTGGCGCAGACATTTCTACTTTGAAGTTTAAGCATTGATTATATCACCAAAACACACTTCAGTACGTGATAAAATATGGTGTTTACATAGTGCTCTAACATGATAATAATGTATGAAATCAATAATCTTATTTAACTATTTCTTTAGCCAAAAACAGGCAAAACAAAAACACTTATTTATGTTCGGCATTTCTATTGTTCACATTATATTTGTTGAAAATGCCGAAGCTGCATTTTGTGTAACTCCGGCATTTTAGGATAACTGGGAAAATAACCAACGGCATTCCGGCATTTTATCACATGTTTACTTTGCCAGTTCTGATTGGATATTCGAATGCGTATCAGGCAGAAAGAAGCGGGAGTATGTGTAGGTTCGGAAAATGTGAAAAAACAAAAATCGAAAAAGTGTAAGTCCGACATTTTATACTGAACGTATCGATATGAGAAAATAAAGGTTTGTGGTTGGTTTTAGAACTCGGACGGACTGTACTAGAGATTAATATACTTGGTATATTGGTAAAGTTTATGTGTATAGATATCGAACAGTGTATGATTCATGTATATAGAGAAAAAAACTGACTTCATACCAAAGACAAAATGTTTGTCAAGAACGTGTGTAAAACTTTATCCCGGCCGCCTAAGAATACAGTTTCGTGCATTTTTACTTTACAAATTTGAAATTGTGAAATATAGTCCTTATTTATTAAACTGTGTCACTAGTGTTTGTATCGGACTTTTTTATTCATAATGGTCATTACATTGAAGAATTATTAGGTGGACTTTCATATCAAATATTTGCGAAAATGGCCAGTAAAATACGATATACGTGTATTACTAACGTGTGCTGTGTGTCATAAAACTAATCCGTTACTCTGGTCTTCCTTAAAGATTTTACATAAGCATGTTTTGCACGAAAATATTGAGCATTGAATCGCTCCATACACATTGAAGATGATCACGTGACTCCTATAAGAAAAATATCGGAATCAAAGTACTGAGAGGACTGCAGTGGACAGATTTTGAAATATTCTACATAAGCAGTTTGTGATTGACACATGTCTGCCAGAGCCGACCAGTGTAATAAATACAATTATGTACTTCATAGAATTGGAATTTTGTAGCCCGCCCAGGGAAAACTGATGACAATGCAATACTTTATATAACTATATATAAAGAATAGCAGTTACAGAAACATCCAAAAAAAGAACATACAAAAAATTATAGCATATAATTAAAAAATGTTCGGACAGAGACAGTAGTAGGTTTAGGAAAAGCGACATCAATTGTACAAACAGATTATTATTACACATTTTGTAAATGCTCATTCATGATATAGAAATATTTCCTGCAAATATTTAGCAATTTTATTTCGGGACCCGAAAAATTGGTCGCAATAATGAGGTGGTCTCGTTATCAAGTTGAATTATAGGGGAGTTACTGAGAGCCGGACCGAAAAAAAGTGGTCGTTATGATGTGGTAGTCGTAATACTGAGGTGTTCTCTGCTTGAGGTTTTACTGTATTTTTTTTCTTATTAGGTTATTACAGTTATTCCATGAAAATGGGTACAATTCATAAAAAATGATGCCGCCGGTATTTGTACACGAATATCAATTGCAATTCCTTGATTTGCGTATAAGCGCATGATTTAATTGCAAAGACGTAACAGTTGGCATTAATTGCAATAACACTTTTTGACATTATTTGTATAATAACCTTCTATTTCTGTATGGAAAATGGTGGGGGTAACGAAAATACTGTTTGTCCCCAGACACTTTTTCATACTTAGCTCCCTCATTTAAGCACTAACAACCGTTACATGGCCGTATATTTTTATTTTGATATGAGCGATCATGTATATAGTATAACGAAAAAGGATTAAGTAGAATAAACAAGCTGTTATTAAAAAAATAATGCGTGATTTATGCTTGTCGCCGATTTCATCTATGCTTACCATAAAAGATGTTAAGCACCCCAAAAGATGACAAGAAAACAATTAATTCTCTTATGTCATGGCAGAAAACTAAAGGGACATATCTACGGTTTTGAAAAATCACTAAAAAATGGTAAGTATGATGCACATTTTTGTTGAATTTATCATTCAGCGAAAAATAATAAAATGTAGATTATTTTTTAGCTATGCCTCCGTTACTATTGTATCCCTATACGCACGATTTAAAGTGTATCTTGTAACTGATATATACAACTTCAGTTATACGAAGTATATGGGTATCATGAATCAGTCAATCGTTTTTGTGACTTTATGAGCGAATATGTCAAAGAAAATATGCTTCCGTAACACCTTTTTTCCGTAACAACCGTAAAATAATTGGTAGGGTGTACCTTTTAGTTACTTTTAGATGATTAGATAGCTGCAGTATATGAAGAGAAGTGGTACCTCGGAAAAATAGTTATATGTGAGGATGATGAGGAATTTGAGATAAGCTTTTCGGAGAAGTCTGGTAAAAACGGTGATACATACAAGTTTCCACTGGTGAAAGATGAACTTGTGATCCCAAGATCTGACATTCTCCATGTTCTAGAAGAATTCCAAGCAGTTGAGAAATCAAAGAGAAGTTACAAGTTTGCTGTGAAGGATGAAGAAGCTATAATTCAGAAATTTAACGAGTGGTTGCTCAAGAATTATTGACATTCCATACCACCCAACATATGGTTTTGATGAATAAGAAACTGTATGCTCCGTAACGGAAATAGTTTAGACAGTTAATTACATTATAATTATGTTCATGGTGTTTTTGTTAATAGTGTTCAAAATACATCCCCTTTTCACGTTAAAATGTTATCATGAATACTTGAGTCATATTCTAGTCATTTTGTTTCATACCGACTATTTTGTAATTGCATATGCAGTATTTCTGATATTCAACTCAGTGACGATCTCCCTAAGTACTTTAGTTTGTTTCTCTGTTGTTAAGAGTTTACTGAATAAAGCTACAGAAAAGTATTATTAGCAATTAATTAATTCCTTGCATAATTAATTAGTAATAAATCAACTTGTGTTATTTTAAATACAAATTATATGTAGTTCCTAAATTAACCTATGCTCCGTAACAAATGTGGCACTTTGTCTTGGGTAAATAAAATAAAACCAATCATACTCTATAACAAATAAAACTTTGTTTCACGTGCAACATATATAAGTTTACAAATAAAATAAAATAAATTGCATATATAATCGCCATAGCGCAAATTATGTGTAACAAAAGGTACGCCATTCTAGATATAATAAGAATAACTTTAATGCCCTTTGAAGTACGGTCTGTTTTAACACAAACGGTTGAGGACAGCCAAATTGTCTTATATTTCTAAAATTGATATATGTGTCATTTTTAAAGCAAAACTAAACAATCAATGATATTATATATTTTATTGGTGACATGGTACAGAAGATGGACACACTATCATGTTCTATCCTCCGTAACAGGCGGGTTGGGTATGTATTTTCAATCAATTGGTCCTCATTTGTTTCTGAAATGGTGTGCGCAATAATAAAACCAAAGATACCAAATACCATGAACATTTGAAAAAATCATATTTCGAGTCCATAGTGAAAAGTTCGAAAATTGACAGATCGCAATTCATAAATGTACCCATTACGGTGGAATAGCTGTATTAGCGTCTTATGATACATGCTTAGTCCAGTCAAGTTCCTACCTCGAATGTGTCAGATAATTATGAAGTTATTGTTTCATTCTTGTTGATATTTCTGATTCCTGTAGGAGAGGGAAACAGCTGAACGAAGTTTTGCTCTTGTTATTATAAAAAAGCCTAAAAGGTTTTACAGTAAGAAACTTAGGTAGTGACCATCTCAGTATTATTACTATCACCATAGCAACGACTTATTTCGGTTTTCAAATTTTCTCTGTATTTCAATCTGATGATGGCTTTAAATCAGAAGTGTTCTGAGGCAATAAGCTTGATACGAAAGTCTGTTAGACCTGTCAAACATTCGATGAGGTCAAATAAATATACAAAACTTACTGACTCTCGTGTCCAGTAAAATTCCGTTGATTCTAAGTGGAGATTTAAGTCAATATAATTTTGCCCGCGAGTCGTACATGTTTGTTTGATTCAGTGTTCATGCTTTTCTGAAAACTGCTGAAAGTGAGCACTCCGTTATGTAATTCTTATCTAGTTTACCTAAGGAATTGCCGCTAAGGGGTTTTCTTCTCGATTTGTTACTATGACTGGCGAAGGTTGGAAATTTGTCACGCTATGGAAAACTTTTACCTTATAGTAATTTGTTTACATTGTATGCGTATTTTACGCTTTTTTTGCTCAAATCAACACAATCATCACCTGTACTTGCAGTGTTTTCCTTGCGACTCGATGGAAGTGGTGATTTGTTTTCATTTCCAGGTATTCGTGTACTTCCTTCATACTTAGTCAAAGTGTAAATAAAAGTAGGATTACCCAATCACTACGAAGCTTTCATAAAGACTTCAGAACACAACAAAGGGAGGATAATATGAACTTAGGAAACACCGAAATGGTTTAAATCAAATAAAACGTAAATGAGCGCTACTGTTACATTCCTCTTTCCTTAATTAAATAAATAAAAAGGACTGAAAATAACCTCTGAAAACTGACAAGATTTAAATGAAAAACTGAATGACATAATATCATGGTAAGTTTACAACGGCGTAATTTAACAATATCAAAATACTTTCAAGTACAACATACGTTTAACATCAAAATGTAAGTGTTGTCTAGATACAGAAACTGAAACATAAAGATATGCAAAATATAATTCACTCTGTCCTTGTCCGTCATGTATTGTCCGAGTCATCTGTATAACACAGATTATAAAATGATACATATTGTTACATATACATATATATTAAATTATCAGCAGTGTCCATGTCCGTCCGTCTGTTCTAAGTCATCTAGGTAATCCAACTCTATAAATCTATCAAAATATAAATCCCTGAACGACATATCTAAATTCTCCTTCCTCTTTCTTTCGTCTTCCTTTTTCTTTTCTTTTTTTCTCTTTTCCCTTTCCTGTAAAGTAGGGTATCTTGGTTTTAGTAATCCATCTGTCCTCCGAAAATTATTATTAATGACCTTCTTTATTTCCAGTACATGGGACGTGCCATACAGTCTACCATGTTTTCTGGCTTCACATGCCTTATACGCCTGAAATTTGCGCCCCAGACATTTGTAGAGGCATCTCGTCGGTACGTGGATACTATCCCAATGTTGACTGAACTTGTCATATCTACTGTATATCACGCCTGTCCTACAACCTACTACAGGACACTCCATACCATTCTCTGGCCATACTATTCTATTACCTACTTCCAATTGTTTCTGCGCCATTCTATAACAGAATCATATTGAACAGGTTGTTAAATTTTTTTTTATTAACTTAAGATTATTTGCTCATATTTATAATATTATTTGTAAAGAACAGTATATGTACATATATATATATATAACAAAACTATATCAATAATTAATATATCGTGCCTTTTACATAACTGGATACATAACATCAGCTAAAAGGTACGTATGATATGTTCCTAATTTATGTAATATACATCCAACATGTATATCACATCATATAATAATAATAATAATATATAACAAGTGGAGATCAAAGGTATCAATGTTTGTGTATATCTCATCACTTAATGTTTAATTAGTAACATTAAATTGCAAGACTTTCAACAAAGTCTTAACATACTTATGTTAACATAAAATCATTATTTACATTACATTAAGATTTGTACAATTACTTTGATTAATTAGTAACAATACGCATCTCAACAATTTCAGTATCATTTACTTTGACATGTTTATATTATTTTATTTCAGACCTTGAGTGACTGAACTTACATGTTCAACACTTCTCTTGGTTTGACCATTCGTTCTCTTCTGGAACGTGGTTCAAATGGTACGCTAACAGCAGTTTCTGTTACAGGTAATGTTTTATTATTTAAAACAGACTCTTTAATAAGCCAGTTATTTGGAAATTCTTTTCCTTGATAAGGTTTTAAATGGTCAACATGGACGACTATTTTTGGAGAATCCTTATCTTTTTGAATTTTATATGTTAGATAGGTAATCTTACTTATAATTAGATAAGGACCGGTCCAACCTAAACCTAACTTTTGGTTAGCGGTAGGAGGATACCATCTCCATACCCAGTCTCCAGTTTTGTACTCTCTAGGTTTTAATCCTCTATCATAATATCTTTTCTGTCTTGATGCAGCATGTCCTAAATGGTCATATGCTAAATTATAAGCCTGCTTTAATGCTGATTTAACCCATTCTACATATTCTATCTGACAATCAATTTCAGGTGTGTATGGAGGTTGGCCAACCATAATATCAATTGGACAGTCTGTCTCACGACCTAGCATTAAAAGATTTGGTGAACACCCTGTGCTGTTATGTTGAGTTGCTCTATAGGCAGATATAACATATGGAAGATGAACAACCCAATCCTTTTGAAAGTTCTGATCAGACACAAACACTGATAACATTTGAATTATGGTTCTATTACAACGCTCGACCATACCATCTGATTTTGGGTTGTATGGACAAGTTCTGGATTTTTCTACACCAAACAAGTTACATATTGCACTAAACAGATTGGATTCAAATTCCCTCCCTTGATCTGTGTGAATTTGAGATGGAAAACCAAACAAAAGAAAAACTTGTGACACTAAAGTATCACCAACAGTATATGCAGTATGATTGGGTACAGCAAAAGCCATCTTCCATTTTGTGAAATAACAACCACAGACAATTATGTACTCATTGTTGTCCTTAGTTAATGGTAGTGGACCTAATATATCAATAGCAATTACTTCCATGGGACGATGTGCCTGTGTTTGACTAAGTGGGGATTTTCCTTTTCCGGGCCTTTCCTGGTTCTTTGAAGTTCCTTATGTGAATTAAACTTTTATAGTCTGTTCTTATAAGAAATTTCCTTCCTAACAAGTAGTGTTTATAATTTTGTACAAACTGTACTATAGCTAGTAGTTCTTTCTTAGTTACACAATAATTCTGTTGGGCTGCATTAAGAACTTTGCTACCATAAGCTATTACTTTTTCATCCCCTTTTTGTATTTGAGATAAAATTCCTGAAATGATGTTACCACTAGCATCTGTGTCTAATATAAAAATGCCTTCATCAGGGTCTGGGAATGACAAAATTGGTGGATTAGTTAAGCAATGTTTCAGTTCCTCAAAAGCCTGATTTTCTTCAAAACCCCATTTAAATTTTGCTTTCTTTCTGGTAAGCATAGTTAGTGGTAAAGAAATTTCTGAGAAATTCTTAATCATTCTTCTATAGTAACCACAAATTCTTAACCAAGATTTAACTTCATGTTTGTTAGTAGGTGATGGCCATTCTTTGATACATTTTATTTTGTTAGGATCACATGTTATCCCTTTTGATGTCACTTCATGACCTAAGAAAACAATTTTTGTTTGAAAAAGTTTGCACTTTTCAGGTTTAAGTTTCAAATTAGCTTGTCTTAGCCTTGAGAAAACTAGCTTTAAATTTTCTAGTGATTCATCAAATGTTCTGCCTAAAACACATACATCATCCAAGTAGACAAGACATTTATCAAAACCTATACCACTTAAAACAGCTTCCATTAGTCTTTCAAATGATGCGGGAGCATTTTTCAGTCCAAAAGGCATAACTTTAAACATGAATTGTCCTCTGCCTGGTACTCGAAAACTTGTTTTAGGAGCATCAAACTGATTTAGCTTAAGTTGCCAATATCCACTAGCTAAATCAAGTAAGTGATAATAATGACTCCCCATTAAATTATCCAAAGTTTCATCCACTCTAGGTAATGGATATGCATCAAACACGGTCACTGAATTTAACGCTCTCAAGTCTACACAGAATCTAAGAGTTCCATCTTTTTTTCTGACTAAACAAATTCCAGCTGCCCAAGGAGAATGACATGGTTCTATGATATCTTGTTCTAACATTCTGTTTATCTCAGAATCTACTTGAGTTGTTAAATGTACAGGTACCCTTCTAAGCTTTACATTGAATAGGTTTTGTATCCCCTGTATTAATGAAATGTTCAGCCATATTAGTTTGACCTAATTTACCATCTGGTCCCATGAAAACATCAGAAAATGAAGTCAGTAATTCACTAACTTTAGATTTTTGATCAATGTTTAACTCAGAAGAAACAGATTCTAGGATTGGTTCTAAGTGAGTAGGCAATATTTGATCATTTATAATTGACTCATTTTGTTCTCCTTTGTATATATCTGTTACTGAACTTATTGACCCCATGATGGCATCTGATTTGAGTTTGAGTGGTGTATCACTTACATTCATAACTGAAATTATCAATTTATCATCACTAAGGTCTATTAATGATCTAGCAATAAAAAACTCCCTTATCTATGTACTGATTTGATGGTTCTAACATGTTAACTTTATTTTTACTGTTACCATTTATATAAGCAGGTACAAACATCTCTGACCTAGGTGGTATTGTAACTGACTCAGTTGTTTGTATTTTAGCACAACTTAAAGTGCGATACTTATGTAGTTTTACTTTACCAAGCTTTGTTTTGAGGACACGTTTAGTGATTTTGATATCAACTTGATATTTCTCAATAAAGTCCATTCCTAGAATACCAATGTTTTCCTCAACTTCAGCAACTATTACTATACAGCTAAATAAAATATGCTCTATGTAAAAAGTAAGGTTGCATTGGCCTCTAACTTTTAAATCTTCCCCATTAGCAGTATAAAATTGAGTCTCTAAAGGTTCTAATTTTGGTTTCTCTGTTAGTCTGTCATAACAGGTGCTAGATAATATAGTTATAGGGCTGCCTGTATCTATCAACATTCCACCCTTAGCAAAGCCTATGCTAGTCTTTACATAATAGCAAGATGCTATTGGTTTATCTTTTTGATCTTTCATATTTTGTGACAAAATCTCAGATGAATCCTCATCATTATTGTTATTTCTTGACTTTGTACTACAATTTTTATTGTCTAAATTTGATTGCTCTTTGAATTTATGCTCAATAAACTCATTTATTTCATTATGGGTCTGTTGTTTATTTTCATTACAACACTCTAAAGATTGTCTTGGTAGCTCAACCTGTTTTTGTTCCTTAGTTTGTGATTCATTGTTACACTCACTATTTGAAGATATACCTAGATTGCATGAAGTCCCAATATCACTCTTTGGTACATCAATTTTGCTTTTAGTTTCATCTACTTTTAATTCAACATTACCATCATCAGAATTTAATGAAACTGATTTAGTTGACTTAATGTCAGTACTGTTCAAAATTGATGAAGTACATTTATCATTAAGATTTGTACAACTATTTGGTTTTACGTCCTTCATTTGGGTTGGCCTTATTTCATCATGTGAAATGCAATCACTGACTGAGGTTTCGGCCTTAATCTCAGTCTTTAATAGTTTTCCTGAGTTGTGTTTTGCTTGGCATGACACTTACTTTCTACATGTCCTTTTTTATGACAGTATGTGCACAAAATATCCCTACGAAAGTTACTATTTTGGTATGTAGGAAACCGATTGTAGTTATTTGTATTCAGTTTAGATTGTAATTCAGTTAATTTGTCCTCAAGTTTTTTATCCAATAGGGATGAAAAATTTGCTGTAAGTCACCTAAGCTACACTCAGTTTTAATGTTAGTTGGTCTAAGGGACGCAACTGCACTATCCTTATTGATTGTAATAGGTATGGTTGTCCCCCTTATTAACTCACTATCGACGGGTTTCGTTACTAACGACCCCTGTAATGCCATGTACTCAACAGCAGCACTAATAGCAATATCTAAGGTTGTACGATGTGTAAATTGGACGTGTTTTTGCAACTCGAAATTTCCTAACCCGTGAATATACTGATCAATAATACATGATTCTAACGCATCATTTGGCATAGATGGGAAGGCACGCTGTCCTAACCTACGAAGTGAATATCCGAAATCAGCAACAGATTCATCCTTATAACGTTTTCTATTTCTGAACTCACACCTAAAAGCCAATTCTCGCTCATGATGGCTAAATCTTTGAGTCAACGCACGTTTCAACTCAATATAATCATGTAGTTGATAAGGCTTTAAAGTTGACAACATTCTTTGAGCTTCACCCCTTAAGTTAATAGACAACATACAAGCTTTTTGGTGATTATCCCATTTATTCCAACTAGCCACTTGTTCAAAGTGTATAATGTAATCATTCCACTCACTTGAACTGCCGTCAAACTTATCCGGTTTGATATTTCTGTTTTGAAAATGACCATAATTGTTAAGTTCATGAGGTAAAGTGTCATAAGGAGGCATCGGAGACTGACACGTGTTGACCGTTATAGGCTTCGCATATTTGTTAGTACCAGGTGTGCTAACATCAGCATGTTGTGCACGGTCATAATCATGTGGTACTCTATCATAGCCTCTATCCTTTAAATAACATGGGTTTTGTCTATATGGGGTAGACGTACCTAGGTGTCCATGATGCCTTATATCCATATATGGTATATTGATAGAACCATAATCGGTGCGTAATAACCCGTTATCTAACATTTCTCGGCTATCATATTGCCTACTGTAACCATGAGGCACTCTATGTAAGCCATCACTGAAATGTGTAGTATTTATAAATGGGTTGCCGACTTGTTGCCTTTGCGTCAAGTCAGGATGAAACTCCGCATTACGTGTATCAAAAGTTACTTTATGTGAATTAAACTCATGCCCCACGTTGGGTGGGGTTAAATGTGAAACAGGAGGTAACTTTAAGTACCTTGTGTCGTCAAATATAAATGGGTTACTGTTTTCCTGACGTTCAGGTTTAATTGTATGCTCCAGTGGCGTTGGAGAAGACATGATATGTGGGCTCAATACTCGTGTATTGAGTGTTTCGTCCATAGTAGACGGATTACGTACGACTGAAGTGTCCATTAAAAGTGAATCTCGTGGTGACAGATTGCCCGTCGCCATTGCAAACTGTAAATCTCACTACGTGTTATGTATATTTAACACTACTCTGCGTTTTATAAAGTTTTACTTGATAGTTATAGTATTTATAAATACACCAAGGTATCACTTTTACTTGTAATCCTATTTATTTTTCAACGTTATCTAACAATATATCTCTGTTAATACTAATGCATTTTACAATTACGTTTAAAGTGAATTTTATTATTGCTCACCTTTAACAAATGTTTATAACCCCTATTTACATTACATCAATCTACTTGATAGTTCAATGTTAGGTTAATTACCCTAATATATGTAATTTATTATATACATTTTAACCCTAATAAATTTGGTTTTATAAAATTACCACATTACCACATATAATTTTATCCTACTTTTTATGTTTGAATAATATTATAATTGCTCATCTCAAATATAAATGTTTACCTTGACTATAATGACACTTTCTAGTCCTCTTTCCTTATAACCAAAATAAAGAAATATGTAAATTTGAAATATATATTGAACCACCAAACACTACAGAAAATGGTCACGGCACCAATGTAACAGGTTCAGTTCTGTTGTGAATCGTACCTAGAGTGGATGAAACTTTGGATAATTTAATGGGGAGTCATTATTATCACTTACTTGATTTAGCTAGTGGATATTGGCAACTTAAGCTTAATCAGTTTGATGCCCCTAAAACAAGTTTTCGAGTACTAGGCAGAGGACAATTCATGTTTAAAGTTATGCTTTTTGGACTGAAAAATGCTCCCGCATCATTTGAAAGACTAATGGAAGCTGTTTTAAGTGGTATAGGTTTTGATAAATGCCTTGTCTACTTGGATGATGTATGTGTTTTAGGCAGAACATTTGATGAATCACTAGAAAATTTAAAGCTAGTTTTCTCAAGGCTAAGACAAGCTAATTTGAAACTTAAACCTGAAAAATGTAAACTTTTTCAAACAAAAATTGTTTTCTTAGGTCATGAAGTGTCATCAAAAGGGATAGCATGTGATCCTAACAAAATAAAATGTATCAAAGAATGGCCATCACCTACTAACAAGCATGGAGTTAAATCTTGGTTAGGAATTTGTGGTTACTATAGAAGAATGATTAAGAATTTCTCAGAAATTTCTTTACCACTAACTATGCTTACCAGAAAGAAAGCAAAATTTAAATGGGGTTTTGAAGAAAATCAGGCTTTTGAGGAACTGAAACATTGCTTAACTAATCCACCAATTTTGTCATCCCAGACCCTGATGAAGGCATTTTTATATTAGACACAGATGCTAGTGGTAACACCATTTCAGGAATTTTATCTCAAATACAAAAAGGGGATGAAAAAGTAATAGCTTATGGTAGCAAAGTTCTTAATGCAGCCCAACAGAATTATTGTGTAACTAAGAAAGAACCACTAGCTATAGTACAGTTTGTACAAAATTATAAACACTACTTGTTAGGAAGGAAATTTCTTATAAGAACAGACCATAAAAGTTTAATTCACATAAGGAACTTCAAAGAACCAGATGGACTTTTAGCTAGATGGTTTAGTATATTAGGGCAGTATGAATATGTTATTCAATATAGAAAGGGAACAAAGCACCTAAATGCAGACAGTTTAACTAGAGTTAAGCGCTCTTGCAAAATGATAGGATGCCCATCTTGCACAGATTATACTGACATATCAAATAAGAAGTTAACTGAAGAGTCATTTGACAAAAATAAAACCGAAAACTTGACAAAATTAGGCAAAAATATTAACCATGGTGTGCCAATTGATAACAAAAACTTGATCCACTGCCTAAATGAGGAAAATAGTACTTTAAATAAGTCAAACTGGCTTGATTGTTGGTCACAACAACAGCTTATTGAGTTTCAAAATAATGACCCATCTATAACAGAAATGTTGAGGTTAAAAACTGAATACAATGATAAACCTGAAAAATCATTATTAAGAAATTACCACAGTGATGTTATTAAACTATGGCAATCTTGGGAACTGCTTGAGGTTAGAGACAATTTATTGTATCATAAACATTGGGATAAATCAGATAATGAAGTATTGAAATTAGTGGCCCCTCAAGAAATAACAATATTTAAACAACTACATAATCAGAGATATTCAGGTCATTTAGGTAGGGATCGCACAGAAGCATTTAGAAGCAGTGAAACGTAGATTCTTTTGGCCAGGGTTAACTTATGATGTAAGTCTATGGGTTAAACAATGTGAAATGTGTGCCAGGAGTAAACCTGGGCCCGGAAAAGGAAAATCCCCACTTAGTCAAATACAGGCACATCGTCCCATGGAAGTAATTGCCATTGATATTTTAGGTCCACTACCATTAACTAAGGATAACAATGAGTACATAATTGTCTGTGGTTGTTATTTCACAAAATGGAAGATGGCTTTTGCTGTACCCAATCGTACTGCATATACTGTTGCTGATACTTTAGTGTCACAAGTTTTTCTTTTGTTTGGTTTTCCA
Organism: Lutraria rhynchaena; assembly: GCA_008271625.1. Taxonomy (NCBI): domain Eukaryota; kingdom Metazoa; phylum Mollusca; class Bivalvia; order Venerida; family Mactridae; genus Lutraria; species Lutraria rhynchaena. The sequence goes on along the minus strand of VIBL01000001.1, from coordinate 6,996,540 downwards.
TCTCAAATTCACACAGATCAAGGGAGGGAATTTGAATCCAATCTGTTTAGTGCAATATGTAACTTGTTGGGTGTAGAAAAATCCAGAACTTGTTCATACAACCCAAAATCAGATGGTATGGTCGAGCGTTGTAATAGAACCATAATTCAAATGTTATCAGTATTTGTGTCTGATCAGAACTTTCAAAAGGATTGGGATGTTCATCTTCCATATGTTATGTCTGCCTATAGAGCAACTCAACATAACAGCACAGGGTGTTCACCAATACTTATAATTTAGCATATGACCATTTAGGACATGCTGCATCAAGACAGAAAAGATATTATGATAGAGGATTAAAACCTAGAGAGTACAAAACTGGAGACTGGGTATGGAGATGGTATCCTCCTACCGCTAACCAAAAGTTAGGTTTAGGTTGGACCGGTCCTTATCTAATTATAAGTAAGATTACCTACCTAACATATAAAATTCAAAAAGATAAGGATTCTCCAAAAATAGTCGTCCATGTTGACCATTTAAAATCTTATCAAGGAAAAGAATTTCCAAATAACTGGCTTATTAAAGAGTCTGTTTTAAATAATAAAACATTACCTGTAACAGAAACTGCTGTTATCGTACCATTTGAACCACGTTCCAGAAGAGAACGAATGGTCAAACCAAGAGAAGTGTTGAACATGTAAGTTCAGTCACTCAAGGTCTGAAATAAAATAATATAAACATGTCAAAGTAAATGATACTGAAATTGTTGAGATGCGTATTGTTACTAATTAATCAAAGTAATTGTACAAATCTTAATGTAATGTAAATAAGGATTTTATGTTAACATAATATAAGTAGGTTAAGACTTTGTTGAAAGTCTTGCAATTTAATGTTACTAATTAAACATTAAGTGATGAGATATACACAAACATTGATACCTTTGATCTCCACTTGTTATATATTATTATTATTATTATATGATGTGATATACATGTTGGATGTATATTACATAAATTAGGAACATATCATACGTACCTTTTAGCTGATGTTATGTATCCAGTTATGTAAAAGGCACGATATATTAATTATTGATATAGTTTTGTTATACTATATATATATATGTACATATACTGTTCTTTACAAATAATATTATAAATATGAGCAAATAATCTTAAGTTAATAAAAAAAAATTAACCTGTTCAATATGATTCTGTTATAGAATGGCGCAGAAACAATTGGAAGTAGGTAATAGAATAGTGTGGCCAGAGAATGGTATGGAGTGTCCTGTAGTAGGTTGTAGGACAGGCGTGATATACAGTAGATATGACAAGTTCAGTCAACATTGGGATAGTATCCACGTACCGACGAGATGCCTCTACAAATGTCTAGGGTGCAAATTTCAGGCGTATAAGGCATGTGAAGCCAGAAAACATGGTAGACTGTATGGCACGTCCCATGTACTGGAAATAAAGAAGGTCATTAATAATAATTTTCGGAGGACAGATGGATTACTAAAACCAAGATACCCTACTTTACAGGAAAGGGAAAAGAGAAAAGAAGAAAAGAAAAAGGAAGACGAAAGAAAGAGGAAGGAGAATTTAGATATGTCGTTCAGGGATTTATATTTTGATAGATTTATAGAGTTGGATTACCTAGATGACTTAGAACAGACGGACGGACATGGACACTGCTGATAATTTAATATATATGTATGTGTAACAATATGTATCATTTTATAATCTGTGTTATACAGATGACTCGGACAATACATGACGGACAAGGACAGAGTGAATTATATTTTGCATATCTTTATGTTTCAGTTTCTGTATCTAGACAACACTTACATTTTGATGTTAAACGTATGTTGTACTTGAAAGTATTTTGATATTGTTAAATTACGCTGTTGTAAACTTACCATGATATTATGTCATTCAGTTTTTCATTTAAATCTTGTCAGTTTTCAGAGGTTATTTTCAGTCCTTTTTATTTATTTAATTAAGGAAAGAGGAATGTAACAATAGCGCTCATTTACGCTTTATTTGATTTAAACCATTTCGGTGTTTCCTAAGTTCATATTATCCTCCCTTTGTTGTGTTCTGAAGTCTTTTTGAAAGCTTCGTAGTGATTGGGTAATTTAATCCTACTTTTATTTAAACTATTGAAATATTTACCCAATCACAGTTTAACCAATGAAATTTTACTTTACATTCACCCGCCGATCTGAAGAGTATAAAAGCCGTTACATCCGTCTCTCGGGTTAACTAGGCTTGCTGACCATCAGGTCAGTAAACTTTCTAGGCTTAGGCTTAGACACCCTTTTTGGAAAATATTTTTCCGCTACTTCTAGTGTTTATACACTATATCATTCGTTTTGTTACGTTTTATATTATCTTTATAAACGGTACTATTACCGTCTGTCGATATCTAATTCATTGTATTAGTCGTTTGGTATATTTTGTATTGTCTTTATAAACGGTATTATTACCGTCTTTCTCTGTCGACATCTAATTCATATATCAGTCATTTATTATATTTTGTGTAATCTTTATAAACGATATTACAGTCCATGTCCATATCTACATAACTGAATTATATTGCTCATCTCCTTGAATATATGTGTTTGTCATTTATGTGTATTTAGTCTGAAAGGTAATTTCGGTCTGTGATTGACCAGTACACACGAGAACTAGAATCAGTTTGTATCTATGAAAACACAACGCGAAGTACAAACAAAATATTGAAACATTACACTCGTGAGTCCTACGATTCACAACAGAACTGAACCTGTTACAAAAAGAAGGCACCTTGTCCAATACAAAACTGGTAATCTTTTTTAGCCTATAATTTTGTCCTATTACAAAACATGACATGTTTTTTTTTTTACTGAATATATGAAGGAAAATAATTGTCCAGAATATATGGCCGCAAAAACATGTTTTGAACGAGCTCCAGCTTTATCATTCTCTACTTTGAGTAGAAATTTGAGGTAGCTACTTATCTGAATCAAATCAACAGATTCAAACTCAAGGTTTGGGCACTATGCTGAGAACGCAACTCAAATTATCAATGCACTTAAATCATAAAATGAGAACACTAATGAGTTTAAGTTGTTGCAACATACTTAATATTTTTTTTTGAAACCGGTGCCTAGGTAATAAATTATGATATGACAAAAATACTCAACTAGACCATGTAACGTTGGATACCACTAATTATACAATCATTGAGCAGCTTTCACGAGGATCATGCGCATCGCTTAGATTGTCGCAACTGAAACAGAAAATGTTTACGCGTCTTGTGTGTAAAATTTGTTTAAATTTATCTTCGTTTAGAGAAGATACAGAGGTGTTCCACGAAATTAAAACATGGCTCTCGTATTTCACTATATCCATTACATTGAGATGAAGTACGGGAAAAGCACATTCTTAGCAAATGTCTGAAAAGTATACCATTAACAAGAGTTTTAGGTTTGAAAACTCGTGATATGTCAATAAAACAAGCTCCTGTAGCTGAGTCCCTTTGATGTTATGTTTTATTTTTTTAATGGGTTTAACGTCATTTTTCAACATTTTTTTCAGTTGTATACGGCGGCCGATTCACCTAACCAGTCTTTCCTGGACTGTATACTAAGCAATACTAACTTACCCTACTCAAAAGAGCCGGCAACTACATATAAAATCGACATTTTTGTCAAATTCTCATAAAAGTTCATGACCTGCCGCAACCGGGATTTAAACCTGGATAGCCGGGTTACAAACCCAGCGCAATAACCACTAGACCACGGTCGCGGCTTTTGTTCTGTATGCTATAAGCCTCTTCCTTCATTTTCTTACCAAACACAGTAAAACATCAGATGTCTGCCCAATCAGTCTTATGACGATCTCATGGTAATGACCATTTATTTTTGGACCAGTTTTCAGTACTTCCTTAATATGCTATCTAAATTTGATAACAAGACCACCTATATATAGCAACCACCTCAATATTACTACCGTCTTGATATAACAACTACTTATTTAGGACCGTCTTCTAATAATTCCCCTATAATTCCACTTGATAACGAGACCACCTCATTATTACGACCGATTTTTCGGGTCACGAAGGTGGTCTCATTATTGAGGTTTTACTGTGTAAGGTTTGGTCTGTTAATATAGAGGTTACATTAAAATTAATTCTTGATTCTTTTGAGACGTTAATTCTTATTTAAAAGGAATACCAACATGTTTATTCTAAGATTTCAGATGCCAAAGGAGACATATGTCCGATCACGGGTGATAAAATATTTGGTACATCCTCTGAAAGAGACACATTTTTTCTGATGTTATCATGTGAAATGTATTATTTCTCTTGTGAATTAACTTTTAAAGTAATAGATATTTCATTCCCCACCCTATGTTTACAGAAAAAAATGTCGAGTAGGAGTATCGGTAATTGTCTTTTTTCCTTATTAAAACATGAAGATGTATAATCAGATGGTTTACTATTGGTGTGGTTGTTAATTGAGATGGGACTGTATTTTCATATTGATTTTCTAATCTTTGTTATGCTTTTTAATTAGGTTGGGCTTCCTGCAAAGTCTGGTATATTGGGCGGTATCATAATTGTTATACCCAATATGATGGTTATAATTGTGCGGAGCCCGGGTCTTGATAAGTGGGGTAACAGAGTACGTTTCCTCAGGCGAGACTTTTTTCCACTTTTCTTTTGGTATCAAAGTTTAATTTTAATCACTATGACAATCTGAGATTTACGCAGATTAAAATTAATCCATTCAGGTGAACGATTGAAACCAGGGCCCGAGGTTATAAAACTTAAGATCAATCTCCGAGCTCATACCTCAATTTTGTAAGTGAAGCATTCTGGTTTGAAAGATATTGCAGTGTAATGATTAAAAACATTGTCAGATCATTTTAGCTGACAGAATAACTTTGAATTGAAATCTTCATTGTTCAGAAATAATTAAGTGAGAAATATTGAAGGATAAAATATGAGATTTGAGATCGGAGACCTATCTCAAGTTTTATAACATTGGACACAGAGCTTCCCTGGTCGTTAATCTGTTATTCCGTGTATACAATGGTGATGTGTCTGTCGTAATAATGGGTATTCCTAGTTTAAAGAGACCAGACACCAGATTTAAGATCTATCTTTGGAATTAGGGAAACTCTTTCATTTGTATGTCGATATGATCTAATGTCAAAACAATGTTGAATATTTTCACCTAATAGACGTCCTCATGGATTGACACGTTGTTGTAGTAGTTGTATTGGGGTTTAACGCCGTTTTTCAACAATTTTTCAGTTATATACGGCGACCGGTTCACCAAACCAGTTTTCCTGGACTGTATGCTAACCAGTACTAACTTACCCTTCCACAAGGAGCCGGCAACTTCTCCACATATTGAGGAAAATCGACATTTTTGTCAAATTTTCATGGAAGGGTATAACCTGCCGCGACCGGGATTCGAACCCGGATCTCCGGGCTGCAAGTCTAGCGCACTAACCACTGGACCACGGCTGCGGCTGGAGTGACACGTAGGAAAGGGTGTATTTAATAGAGATAATAAATGTACTTGCAAAAAATGATTTTTTTTCGATAGCTTTCAAACTTCATTATTGTTTTTCTGTAAAAGCATGAATTAGGATAATCCCTATATCAAGCAATTTGGAATTAATAAGTTCATGCACCGAATACATGTTACATATATAAACTGCGTGGTCTTGTTGAATAAATAAAACTCATGATACAAGACACCTCTTGATGAAGATGGTGATATGTGAATCTTTAATTTACAAATATGTTCATTCTTTGTCTTTTGTCATGAAATGACTTACTATGAATATTCATTGTTATATTCACAATCTATATCTGTCTGCCTGTGGATTTCTGTGGGTCTGCTCCCCTGTAGTACACTATATAGGTGTGTATTACACAGGTTCCTTACGCACAATTGGATTTTTTGTTTATTTAAGCTTGTTGGTTAACTATCCCTCTGCATCCCAATTTGAGTTGTAGACTCCTTACCATGCCAGGTGCTCCGGGTTGCGTATTTAGATTCAAGTTGGACATATAGTGGTAACGTAATATATGTGGTGTGCTCTGCAGTTGGACGAAAGTAGGGAATCTTGGTTAAACTGGTTGTGGACGCTTCCACTAAGAATGAATATTGTGGTGGAACTAGTTGGAAATTAAGGTTTAATTGATGGTTGTCTAGTTTCGTATCAATTATTCAGGAAGTGTCATATTTTAAGGTAGACTGAGCATGCGTAATAATGCATCATTGAATATATTGGCTTCATTGCAATTTGGATGGATGTATTGATTGATTGTATACTAAACAGTACTAACTTCCCCTTCACAAACAGCTGACAACTTCCCCACATATGGAGGAAAATTGACATTTTTGTCAAATTTTCATAGAAGGGTATGACCGGTCGCGACCGGGATTCGAACGCAGATTGCTGTTTTTGATCACATTCTAACTGCTATTATGTTTTCTGTTTTGCGAGGTCAACTGAGGATACTACAGGAAGATGGCACAACGTGGATTCTATGAGAAGATGACACAGTGTTGATACTATGGGAATATAGCGCCATAGGGATAATATTGGAAGATTATAGTTCTCGGTAATACGCGGATATTATAGGAAGATGGTAATATGTGATTATTACGGACAGATGGTTATGCTATCGGGACTCTTTATATCAAAGTTCAAGTGACTTAATAAATTGGTTGACATACACGAACTTCGATTTATAAATTAGCGGAGAAATTCGGCTGTGTTTCCATCTAAGAGTTATCGTCGGTCTGTTATTATTATTATTTTTTTTATTATTATTATTTTGTGTACGGGATAGGAACGGAAAATTTATACTTTCGGTGTATTTAGTTCTGCGAAACACGCAACATTTACGTATGCGAAACACGCCACATTTACGTATGCGAAACACGCCACATTTACGTATACGAAACACGCAACATTTACGTATACGAAACACGCATCATTTACGTATGCGAAACACGCCACATTTACGTATGCGAAACACGCCACATTTACGTATACGAAACACGCAACATTTACGTATACGAAACACGCAACATTTACGTATGCGAAACACGCCACATTTACGTAAAAATCACAAACAAAAAATATAAACATATTCACACAAATTGATATTAAAATCGCGAGCGTTGACCCTGACATGTTAACATAATTGATATTTATCAAATTTCATTTTTCAAGTGTTACCTGTTAAATCTATCCTACATTTTACATGTATTCATGAAACAAAACAATGACAATTTAACTACAGAATAAAAAATTATTTGCATTCTTAATGAATTTCTGGAATTAAGGAGTGATGCTGAAGCACAGAAAATTTCCTGTGGATTAGTAAACGCCATAAAGCAACATTGTAAATGAAATACATTCACATTGTGAATCAGATATCTTGATGACTTTCAACATCAAGCTAGGGGGTGGAGATACCCTTTCCGCTGGTCTGAGCTTTGGATTCTCCCTACTTCTCCTCTCAATCCAAATTGAGTTAGGGTTGGGGTAGCCGGCTCTCAGCATATTTGATCAACCAGTCATTACAAGAAGTTTTTAACAATAAAATGTCCAGTTAGGCAAATTGTACTACAAGCATACTATTTTACATGATTTATATGGATTTTTTAACTGTTTAAACATGATAATTTGATCTGTACTTTTGTTTATGAGAGGATGTGAAGGTCAGTCCTAATATATCATTTATTGTTAAGATTTTAGTCAGTGTATTTTTTTCAAGTTTAACAGATTCGCACAATGAATGACTCTATAGAACAAAGTGAGAAATGGAAACTTCAATTATCTAAATTTGAACAACTCGTGTTCTTTTTATTTGCTTTTTTCTTTTCTATACGGCATCAATGTAATATCTTTTATTTGTTTAATTAACACTTTTCTATGTAAAATTGTATCAGTGCAAAATCTTTGTTTTATTAACTTTTTTATTTAATATGGTATCAACATAAATAAAAGTATTTTCGGAATTTAAAAGCATTTGTCCTATATATTTTTGTCACTGGCAGTAGTAACGGCCCTTTAATGGTAAAATTGTAATAAGTTTTATTCAGAAAACAATAACCCAAAATTACCTTGAATGGGTCACACTCTGTTTTTTATTTGAGCCGTTTTGGGGGGTTAAATCTAGGTATTTGAAATAATTTTACCATGACGGGTCCATTACTATAGCTTGTATTTTTATTTATGAATTCATAGGAAAATGAGCAACACCTGTAAGAGTTGATTTCTCCCAGGACACATGATTGAAATTTGTCACAACGTGTATCATACAGACCTTTTCAAAAAAAAAGAGCACAGAATGCATGTTACCTTACATAAAACATTATACGTGAGTCATCCCTAATGGATGTTAGGATTTTAAAAAGATTTTTAACAGCTATTAATTTTAATATTACACTGTTAACCTGTTGTTAAGTTGTAACATTTTTTATTGAATGTGAACAACTTTAAATTTTACGCGTAAACTACGACAATTCTATAGTACGTCATCTGCATTTGAGATGTATACAAATGAATTTTTAGCAGTTGTTAGCAGTTTTTACAGAAAGCGTTGTTTTGCATATTTTGTGATTATTTACTTGTGCTTTATTTCTCATACGTTTATAATTTAACAAGTCACTGTCGTTGTTTGACAATTGAGTTACAAGCATGTATTATGATATTTATTAAAATAGCATATTATGGAATCGAAAACAAGGATGGATGGCCTATATGAATTCCTCCCCGTATGAAAAAAGCTATGAAAACACATGGTCGGAAGTTTATATTCAATTATTTCTGAATGTGAAGATGACGAAAGATGTTTGAAATCGGGCTGTTTGAAAACAATACTAACCACTGATAGTGTCATATGATATTTGACAAAATGTTTATGCGGAGAATATCTCTCAATGTATGTTCAAATTTAATTGATCTTCATTAGCATCTGCTGATACTACGAAATGTTCGTTTTGATCTAAAACTGATTAGACACAGACATTAAGAATATTCCAGAATTCTACTGTGAAGCCATGTTTACGATAGACTACACAATGCCGTAATGCATTTGCATTCATTACTGCGTTTAACTCTTTACAATGCAAATTCGGGTATTAAGAGATTATAATCTTAAACATGTTCAGTTCACAATTTCCTGCATGTATACACCAGAATACCTCTAGAATGAGAAGGTGTATCATGTCTAAATATTTGATTATAGTCGTCTAATTTGAACAAAAATACAGCAAGGGAAATAACATTTATCAAACATATGTACATAACAAAAGTTATGAGTAAAATGTAAACAAAATCAGATGATTAAAATTAGCGTTATACACGTGAAAGTTTGCGCATTCGTTGCCTTCAATGCTGTATCTTTAAACATTGCTTAGCTGACGTGCTCTTAATTTTTTCTATTCTTCAAAAAGAAATGTAAATAGCTAAGTGTACAGAAATCATCGAAAAATACTATTAACACTATTTATTTAGTAGAATTACGTTGGCTTCGCAAATATCTAAGATAAAGAGTGATATTTCTTCCCGTTATTTCCTTTTTCCAAGACTACGCAAGTCTACAAATTATAAGTTTCCTAGATAGACTGCAAATGCTATGTTTTGAACTTAATTACTGTCAGTTCATAGATTTAAATCCAATTACCTCCAGTACTTCGATTTAACATTAATATAATTTATATGTACAACTAGAAAAGACATACACACACACAAAACGAGTAATTATCAAAAACGTAATATTTGGAAAATAGCAATAAAACTGGAAACATATTTAATTATATAATGACATCATAGTTTAATAGTGCCCAAGAAAACTGAGCAGAAGTTACAATGTTTTATCGTGTGTTACGAAATGGACAAAATACGTACGTCAATATACGGTATTTTTAACGAACCAAACAACGCTGTGATCATTTAATTGGTCAATTATTAAATGACGTCAAAACAGCAATTAAACGTATTAATCACATTGTTAACAATATACTTTTATATACAATATAAAAATACAACTATAGAACAATCTAAGCACACAGTTCACTCAAATGATACAAGCCTTCTTCTAACGTCACTCGTACATCAAATGAGACAACACATATTTTTGTAATATTTACAATGATAAACAAGAAAGGTCTCGCTCTTTTCTATAAATAGTAACAGAAGGTGTTTTAACGAATGATAATTATCAAAGCACTGCAAGAACCGGAAGAATAATGCAACGTGGTAATGTTATAGAAGTAATTGAGTTATTGAATACACACCAAGACAATGTCACTCATAAAAACATATTATATCTTATTTAATTTCTAATATTAATTAAAAATGTATTCTCGGATCCAATTGACACGAATGTGCGCAACTTTACAAAAAACCTCGCGACTTTTTGTGATGTTATTTAGTACTATAAAACAACAGTCATATTTCCATCACAACAAGATAATTACACGTATGAATTACATCAAATACAAATATCAATAATAAATAATACTACAATAACTTATAAAGTAACTAAATAAAAACAAATCGCTACCACCTAAGCGTTTAGACGATGCGCACACATTTTTATTTCTAGGCGGGTGGATATATGTTTATCTCAGCAATAATCGGATTTCATAGTATATATTACAAATACAACTACAACTTGTAACTACAGAATTATAATAATGGTAACGTCATAGAATATACGAATCACCGGGTTACAAGTCCAGAGCACTAACCACTTGACCACGGCCACGGCCTACATCCCATATTTACCAATTGTATTTTTACCAGTTGTATTAATCACTTGATGTAAACAAACATTGAAAATCAATAACAGAAAATCATTAAGAAGACGAATTGTTTTAGTTTAATTGATCATTTCGTTTTGAGCATCAACCAATTTCGTTGGCATCTTCTAACCTTACCGCGTATATGATTTTTTATTTCAATTTTGTATAAGAACATTCTTACATGTCAACAAAAAACTTCATAAAACTTTCGTGTAAGTGATACGAAACGGTCCTAGACCAATGTATAATTTTAATTCCTATGTAATGATGCAATTTCCGATACTTCTTAATGTGATAACATTAATGTTGTATACTGCATGAGGTAATGAGACCGGTGTTTCCTGGTTGGATATAACTTAAGTTTACATCGTTTATAATACAACGAGATTTACAGAGACTCAATTTTGTACGTCCTTTTTTATTGTTGAAATTGATTGAATAATATAAGAGGAAATGTCTGACATACATACAGACAGACTGACAGATGAACAAATCGACGCACGGACACCACAAGTGTTGGATAACAAGCACAAAATATGTTGATATTTAAATCCTATGTGGTTTATTTAATGATAGATTCATTAAATACCTATAAACATGGTTTTACACCTAACTGTAAAAATATATAGCACCTGTGAGCAATAACAATTAGGCTAGTAAGCAAATGTATCACTTTCCAGTCAAGTAGGTTTAAATGACATAGGATTTTAATACTACAGCTTAAAAATCTAAGACACGTTTGTTAAATGAATAGCAAAGTTAACTGAGTTCAGAACAAATAACCAATAATAAATATTATTAACATATATTGGGAGCATTCAAAGCTACGGAGCTTCATAGTATTTAATACGTTTCTAAAATACTGTGATATAAACAATGCATATGTCCGACACAACTGCAAATTAGACACTGTTTTAGCCTAATAAATGGATATAACAAAAGGGTCTACCTCAAAAATGTGTCAGCCATTCTGAATTTGTAACAAATATCTCAGTAACCGATCACGAAAACGTATGACAATACTTAAAGTTTGGTCGGGTAAGAAGTTTAAGCTCGTTATTTAGACTAAACGATAAACAATCACATGTGATAACTATATGCAAGTGTCTGTGAATACCAGGAACCAGGCTGTGAGGTTGGTCACGTTTATTTTGGCTCTCAATTTCGTTCATTTTTACACGTTTACCTTTTATTTTTTGGTACAAAATTATAACCAAGTGGTTTATATTGTTTTGGGGCTTCTAAATTATAATTCTGAGGTCAATTGCATATATATTATCTTAATTTTGCGACGTAACTTTTTTACACATATTTTCAATAGTATTATCTACAGTGGCCATTATTGTTTACATATCGAGGACCTCACACAGTTTATAAATAGTATTCTAGAGTACACCTTATGTACAGTTGATTTAAATCCGCACGTGTTATTTCAGAGCGTCAAACGGTCACGCATTGAATAAGTAGGGGTTTTCGTTCGGGTAGTTAATTCTGTTTGGGATCATTCGTGATTTTCTTTTGGTTTATTACAAAATAATTGTCACAGTTAAGATACCTATAACAAAATAACTTATTACTTGAGCTCAGCCAATCCCGGTTTATAATTGAATATTTTGTATTATACCCTATGTTAACTAGTAATTTAGGACTGAATTCATGTAATTATATATAGACGCTCCTGAAGTAAATTATCTAGTGAGAGCCAAAGCATACGAGGCAAACCTTTATTAGAATACATTTTTTATCTAGATATATGTACAACTTATAGTGTATAATAGTATGTATATGTGATGTTTATGTTTTTGTCCAATACTGTTATATTTTCCTAGTATTTGGTCACTGTCCTTGTTGTGTCTTGAGTATTTACCAGGTATCATGGATTCATTGAGTAATGATCAACAGGAGGACGCCTTCGAGACTTCAACGCCAGCCACCACCACTGACGCCAGCAATGCCAAAAGGGGCGTCAAGAGGGCTAAGCATCGACAACCCGGCTCTGATTCTTCCGTCGATGGTGACCTGTCGTACCTTTGTCTTGATACTGGCAAAATCTTGGCAGCAGCGCGTGATGAAAATCTGTTGCTGTCACATTCTGACTTTGACCAACTTGTAAACAAAATTGATCGGATGCAAACTAACTTAGATAAATTTGATTCAATTGAAAAATATCTGAGTAAACTTGATAAACTTGACAAATTAGATGCTATCGAGAAATCTGTGAGGGATATGAATATTAAATTGTATGACATGGACCAGAGGTTACTGGCTACCGAGTCGAGTACAACCGAGCTGCAAAATACTGCACAGTTTCTTAGTGCCCAGTTTGATTCTATGACTAACCAACAAGATGACCACCAGAATGTGCTCAAGGAGCATAGTAAAAACATTCAGTCATTGACAGCTGAAAATAAAAACTTAAAAGAGTCATTGTCTGAAATTCGTGACTTACATGACCAGTTGAAATCCCAAGTTATTGATAGCAAGTGCAGGGAAATGCGTGACAATTTAGTATTTACTAACATTGAAGAAAAGCTGAAATCTAGTGAAAAGGGTAAATGTTTTGAAGAAACTGAAACCGTATTAAAGGAGTTCCTTGATACGAAGCTGAAAATTAGTGACTGCAAATTTGAGCGTGTTCACCGCGTTCCTACTGTGTATGATTCTACACGTGATTCCCCGCGCCCGATTGTGGCAAAATTTTCTTACTTTAAAGATAGAGAGGCTGTTCGTCGCTCAGCATTCAACCTGAAGGGAACACGCTATGGTATCAACGAACAATTTCCCGAAGAGATCGAGAAGAAACGTCGTGAGCTGTACCCCCTGGCGAAGCACTTTCGGAGCCAGAAGAAGAAAGTCGTGCTGGTACGAGACAGGCTGTTTGTCGACGGCGAGGAAGTAAGAGCCGGGGACTTCGAAATCCCACCGAGCATCCAGAGACCACAGGGAGCCTCGACCGGAAGTAATAACGTCCGGTCTCGGACACAACGTCATCGCCCTGTGCCAAAGCCGATTGCGGGAACGTGTCCACCGACCAGACCTACCCGACAGGCCGGACATGCCCAACAGACTAGGTCTACTAACTTATAGGACAGCCGTGATGGGCTTTCATTCTCATGTTTGAATGTATGTAGTTTAGTGCCTAAATTGAACATTCCAGAATTTACTAGTCTTGTTAATTCAGTTGATATTTTTTCATGTTTTGAAACGCACTGCGACGATTTTGATATTGTTAGTGTTGATAATTTTGATTGTTTTCTCAAAAATAGAACGCAGAAGACACTAAAGAAATCAGGCGGTATAGCTACATTTGTTAAGAAAAAATATTCGAATCTTTTTTCAGTAATTGATACGGAAAGTGAATGCGTGCAGTGGTTTAAATTGTCTAAATCTCTTTTTCATACTGATGAAGATGTAATATTTGGGGCCGTGTATATTCCACCAGACTGTTCTAAATATTTTAACCAAACTTTCTTAGATACTTTTTATGCTATAGATACCATTCCTCTTGCACAAAGTAATATATCAACTGATAGAATCAGAAAGTGGAATGATGATAGAAAACAACAATTTATTAATAATATTGACACGTCTTTTATGGACAATATGAATGAATTACTGTCTGATAGCGATACTATTTTTTAACCAAAATACAATTAACGCATAATTAATCGCATTGAATTGTCACTTGTTAACTCGGCCAAACAAATGTTTGGTATATATCCTAGTGGTTCAATTAGAAATGAAAACAATAATAAACGCAAGGAAAATAAAAAATGGTTTAACAATAATTGTAAAGTAGCTCGAAGCTTTTTTCATAAATGTAAAAGTAAATATAGTTTGGTTAAAAATACTCAAACTAAGTCTGATCTATTGAACTCAGCCAAAAAGTATAAATCAGTTATAAGAAAATCAGTAGCTACCCATAAAAGAAATGTTAGAAAGAAAATTAGAACTATGCGAAGCCAGTCGCCTAGAGAATACTGGAATTATATTAACAGTTTAAACAAGAGAAAGAGATCAGCTGATATAGATATGGATGTATTTTATGATTTTTTTAAAAAATTGAATGTTGATAATGTTGATGCTGATGAACGTACTAATGTAGAATTCCCTAACGTACTATTAAAAAACAACCTAAATGATGCCATAACCTGTGATGAAATAACGAAAGTAATCAAAAAGCTTAAAACTGGCAAAGCAACTGGTTTAGATAATGTTTCAAATGAATATATTAAAGCAACTAGCACAGTCTTAATGCCTATTTATGAAAAGTTGTTTAACAAAGTTTTTAGTACTGCAATAATCCCTGAGTCTTGGCTAACAGGTTGTATTATACCAATTTTTAAGAATAAGGGAGATATTACCAATCCTCAAAATTACCGACCTATCACTTTATTGAGTTGTATTGGAAAAGTCTCTACTGCAATTTTGAACAATAGACTTACTGAGTACTTGGGAAAAAATAATTTGTTGAATTCAAACCAAGCTGGTTTTAGAAAACAGCACTCCACTGGCGATCAAATATTTGTACTTCATACTCTAGCTGAAATTTGTAAACGTAAAAACAAGAAGTTGTTTTGTTGTTTTATTGATTTTCAAAAAGCTTTTGATTCGGTATGGAGAACGGGTTTATGGGGTAAACTTATACGTTATAACATCAATGGAAAGATGCTTAATACTATTAGGAATATGTATAGTGGTATAAAATCTTGTATTTCAGTGAATAATAAGACATCAGATTTCTTCCCATGTGCCAGAGGCGTTCGCCAGGGTGAGAATTTATCTCCCCTACTTTTTTCTCTGTTCCTGAATGACGTAGAGCATTATTTAATGACCAACAACGATATCAGTGTTCTTGTATCTGACGATAATATAGAAATATACCTTAAGCTAGCTATTATACTTTATGCTGATGATACTGTTGTATTTGCAAATTGTGAAGAAGAACTTACTTCGTTGTTACATACTTTTAATGAATATTGTACAATATGGAAGCTAGATATTAATTTTGACAAAACTAAAATCATGGTGTTTGGAGACAGATTTCGTAGAAATAGAGACTTTATAATTAATGGTTGTAAAATTGAAGTTGTAGACACATTTATATACCTTGGTATACTATTTTCAAAAAATAGACAGTTTGCATCTGCAAAAAAGCATTTATCTGAACAAGCTAGAAAAGGTTTATTTAGTTTATATAGAAAAATTAGAAATTTGGATTTACCAATCGATTGTCAACTTAAATTGTTCGATAGTACTATTCTACCTATTTTAACATATGGATGTGAAGTTTGGGGATTTAGTGATGTAGCATTACTAGAAAAAGTTCATACTGATTTTTTAAAGCATATTTTACATGTTAAAATTTCTACTCCTTATATTATGTTGTATGGCGATCTAGGTAGATTCCCAATTCATATAGCTATTAAGAAACGAGTAATTGGTTTTTGGTATAGTATGTTAAAATATCCTGATAAACTATCTTCTACTCTTTATAAATTTATTTTCGCTAACTTTATTCATAATAACAAAGCATATAGTTGGTAATCTTTTGTAAAATCAATATTAGATGAGTGTGGTTTGAGTTTTGTATGGATAAACACCAAACTTTTCATGGCTCAAGAGAAATGTTGTTACTTTTGGTAGAGAAATCTTTAAAAGATCATATCGACAGTCTTGGTATAGTAGTTTATTAGATTCTTCAAAGTGTCTTAATTATCGTATGTACAAATCTGAACACAAATATGAATGCTACTTTGATAAGTTATCTCCATACAATATTCAAATTCTAGTAAATTTTAGAATGTGTACTAATCATCTACCAATAGAAAAACTTAGATGGTATAATATCGATTATAATAATAGGAAATGCAATGTTTGTAATTCTGGTGACGTTGGAGATGAATTTCACTATCTCTTTAAATGTTCATTCTTTACTACTTTACGTTTACAATTAATTCCTGAAAAGTATATTAATATTACAAACTGTACCAGTTTCCAGTCTCTCATGAATGATAAAGATGAAGTTATTCTAAGTAAACTATGTACATTTCTTGCCGCTATTATGAAATATTTCAAAACCCATCCGGCAATATAATTTCAATTATATGATCAATACTTTATCTGTCTATAGATCTATGTAATGTCTTGTAATGGTTAAGTGTTCGTTTGTCAACTTAGTATTTAAACTGTATTATTAATTTGTATTAATACGTGTCACTTTGTCTATACTTAGTGTATTTCATACAACCCACAGCCTGGTCACTTATGTAATCGTCTATGTTTCGTTTTTTATATTACCTCATGTCATGTCATGTGATATGCTGAGTGTTAATTTTTTTAATTTCAGCCTAATATCAAACTTCTAAAATATCTGAATAATAAATTGTAATCATTTATAATGCTTTATCAGCTGAACGACATTTTATGTTTAAAGCGGAGGTACCTCTGTGATTGAATGTTTATAATCCCTGACTAGTGATTACTAGCTACTTTTCGCTATGAATTCGAATCCCACCCGAGACCAAACAAATTTCATATGTGAGGCACTGTCCAGCTAGTTTACGGAAAGTCGGTATTTTTGCCCAATCTACCTAATCTGCAAATTCTTATACCGTGTTCCAAAAAAGAATGAAATAAGTCGCTACAAAATAGTTGATCCTTTTCAATATATTATCATTACAAAATTAAAGCTACATTTGCTGCTATTACATTTTGGATGTAAATATGTACATAAGTCGAAAATTCCACATTTCATTTGATAACAGTAGAAATTTCACAAAATAATGACTATTCAGTCTCTTTGTATTGATAACATGCTTATAGTAAAACTTTAACATTAAGACCATAATTAATTATCTATTACACGACGTAGTCCTAAGTTTGAAGTTCTATAGATCTAAGTGAGGTTTTGATGTTGTTAATACAATGTGATAAATAACCATTTAACAAGGATAGTGAATATTACGGTGCAAGTGCGATATTATGCTGTCCTACCTTGCGTTCAGATGGTTGATGCTGCATAATAATCCAATTGTACGAATAAAAAACACATTATTCCGGCACAATTATGTAGAAACGCGCATATCAAGTCCAAAGCATGACGAATACAAACACATATTAAGGAGGGGTGTAAAAGCGTCTTAAATGGATCAATATTATATAAGTATTTATACATGAAATTCATATGCAGTTTCAAATGATCTCTTGTACAACTGTTTGAATGCTTTGTGTAAATTGAACTATCTGCCAGAAAAAAATACTTTGAACCAGAATTCAGAAGAGATTCAACCTCTCATTTAATGGAGCATTTAAACTTACTGAAGCATAAGTTTATAATCGGCTTCGCCTGCCACAGTTCTCGAACATAAACATAAACTTTGCAATATTAACAGGTATATCGGTTCACCGTTACACCCCTAATATTAAGCACATAAATTATTTAACACACTTCTAGCACTAAAACACTACACTTACTCCAAAACGAATAGAAAAATACTGTATTCCTGAACCGGACACCTGGACCGGACTCATGAACCGGACTCCTTAACCGGATGTTGTGGATTCAAATCAAGGCAGCAGCTACCGAAAGTGGTCAATTAAAGTTGTTTTTAACTTTTATCGCTCAGCTAATCTACTTATGTGGCGTACGTCTGTCAAATTTGTATTTCTTCTATCGAAAAGGTCCTGAATAACATCCATTTTAAACAGAAAAAACAAGTTCTAGTTCTATCAATGGTTTTAATCTATTTTTTCTATTTTGTATGTTTCTGAGGTGAAGATCTCCCCATCTGACCTGGCATTCAAAACAGATAATTACATGTGCATTGCAAATAAGTCACATAATCGTTCGTTTTATTAAGGTTGAAAACGGACAGGAATTTTGTTCTTAAAGAATACAATCAAGTTATTTCAGGCTTTGAGCCATAGGGTTGTTTCTTCGTTACTGTTAGTCTCTCACACGAGGGCTAAGACAACCTGGAATCCTGTAAGGCTTCATGTTTCACAGCTTTCCCGGATATCCGGCCTGTTGTATTAATGAACGAATCCATTCCATAATGCGTTGTCATGACAACGGTATATACACGCACGAAGAACTGTTGAATAAGTAGAGTGGTACCAAAAACTGAAAATTACATAAAGTGTATTATATTCATAATATTGTTTAGACAATTTATTATATATACATGTATATGAATATAAAGTTGTGGCATGTTCTGGCTAATCAGATTACGAAAATGAATATGAAACACTATTCTACTACATTACAAGACTATGTATCTCACAAAAATGATATATATGATTGCTTTACAGACATTGAAACACTGTTAGCAATGATTCGGTGATAATTATGAAGTATTCATTGCCTGAAGTCAGCCGTTCATTACTCAGGCGAGTTTGAATTTTAGACTGACTGAAGATTGAACCCACACTGCTATGATGGCAGTGCCATGGATTACGAAAACTTAATTGATGGAGCCATCGATAGCTACAATGACTAAAAATGCTACGCAGATTATGTAGATTATGGTGACTTTCATCATGGTATAAGAATAGAAGGTTATAAAATTTAATCTTTAGGTATATTAGAAGTTTGATTTAAAGTTGGACTGACTAGACATACGACAACTGTAGTTAGTTTGGAGTCAGGAAACTCCTACTCTTTATTTCACTAATTGATAAACATGAGACAAGAATCTCCGAGTATTTTGTTATCTATCTGTCGTATTTTTATAAGTATGAATATATAGTAAAACCTCGATATTAAGGGAAATGTCAATTGAAACTTGGAAATGATATAACCACATACTAATAATTATGAATTAATATTAGTGTTGAAATTAGTACGCACGTATATATGCAAAATATATAGTATGTTTATTCTTGGTGATACTGATACAATCATGGTGGTTTGACTTGAGTGTGTGTGATACTGTATTATCTATGCGGTAGTCTGCAGTCATTAGATATGTACTGCCTTATGTTGATCCTGAGTGATGGTGATTTATATTAGTACAAGCACATATTTGTAACAATTGCAGACTGTAATAAATAACAGAACCCCTTTAAATGAAATAAATTATCACCCTGGATAATTAGCTTACGGTAGGTCGGTGGTTTTACCCAGGACTACCTCCGCTTTTAAAGCTGGAAAAACCTGGCTGTTGGTGCGACGTTAAACAACGGTGAAAAAATTGTTGGATATAGCATCAATTTTATGTACAGAATGCTTAAAATGTTGGAAAACATTCCAAATTTCACCAATTTTCAATGCATGGTTGATGGACAAACTATTATAATTGAACAGCTTAAAATACAATTATTGTTTGTATGTTCTAGATAAAGCAACGGTTTGTTAATTACCAATAAAATGAATGAGACGGCCATAAATTCTGGATGTTTTTCTTTATTTATGCATGCCAGAGTTTAGAGGGTGAGCACGCCGGTTCCGTCCCCTAAACCCCGCTTGTTCCTGGTATGATGACTTGAACGGTAGAAGGGAGATAATCACTATATTTTATGTATAATTTGCACTATTTATTCGATGCGCATATGGAATATGACAAATAATATCTGCGCATGCGCTAAGCATCAACTCGAGTATCATTGCAACAATAAGTTGTAGATTTATATCTGATTCATAATTATTAGGGAACAAACAATACCAATCAAAACTGGATTGAAAGTTTGACATACAATAATTCCAGTAGTCTGTATTTGGTTTCCAAGGGATGCTCAAGAACAGTATGTAACTGTTCAAGGCTTCGGAGTCTGGGCGTGGTATCATGTCACGTGTTTACGGCGTAACATCCCAGCTTGACGTGGTTATATCTACAACAACCCAAAGTCTCAACACAATTGAACATTGACCTGTGTTACGTAAAATCGAATATAAAAATCGTTTGGATTTCTGTTGCTCGGAGTGCACTTACGAGGGGTGATCAAGAACAACGCGGAAATGTCATATAACATTTTCTTAAGCAGATTTTGTACAAAGACGCGATTACATTTTCTCAAAGTGAACTCCTCTCGATTCAATGCAGTCCCTCAAGCGTGATTCCCATTTGTGGAACCCATGCACGAGCCCGACACGTGACTTACTGGCTAGTGACTAGGGCTGCAACGAATCCAATTGATAGGATACATTGGAATCCAAATAGTGAATTCCGAATACTTCGGATCGGACCTTGTACACAACACTGCTATTTAGAGGTAGTTGAATAATTCACCTCTTCAATTGTATGCACTTTATAAAAAAATCAACCATACAAAGTTTTTTATCTTAAATCCCAGAAACATGGCAATTGGTAATGAAAATGAATAAGTCAACAACCAAGTAGCGCCACTAAACGTTGCAACGCCGCTAAACATCGCAACTGACGCTAAATGTCGCAACCAACGCTAAACGTCGCTCTTGCCTTGACGCTAAATGTCGCAACGCTGACGCTAAATGTCGCACAAAAATCGACTGACGCTAAATGTCGCAATCTTGACCTAACAATCGTTTTTAGGTCCATAGCAACCAGTCTCACACTCCAAGCAACCGCCTGAATGCCCATAGCAACCACTCTCTCGCCGCTATCAACCGCCGTCAGGACCATAGCAGCCAATCTCGCGCCGTAGCAACTGCCTTAAGATCCACAGCAACCACTCTAGCGCCCATAACAATCGCTTTTAGGTTCATAGCAACCAGTCTCACACCCCTACCAACCGCCTGAATGCCCATAGCAACCACTCTCTCACCGCTACCAACAGCCTTAAGGACCATGGCGACCATTCTCGCACCCGTAGCAACCGCCTTAAGGTTCATAGCAATCACTCTAGCAACCGCTTTAAGGTCCATAGAAACCAGTCTCGACAACGCGCCCGATATTTTCATGCAAAATGCACGAGGGCATTCAACAGAAATCGATGTTTGAGACTGAAAGCATTTCAGCAAATTGGAATCGCCAGGTGAAAACGCGATTATAAGGACTAATTAACCATATAGTTACTCGCTTCATTAATAACTATAGCAGTTGCTTCAACTCATTTGTGCTGTTCATTTGTGAAGTCTTAAGACTTCCATGTTAGGCGAGATATTGCGCCACAATTTGATCACGTTTGACCGAACGCTTGAAAATTCCAAATACAAGGCAACAGCACTTAAACAAGCACTCAAGCACTGATACACATAAACCATGTAATTACAAAATTAGTTAATTGAGTAATAAAACAATGCTGTCGGAGCTGTACTTGGCCTACGGTGCACTGAAGCATGAGACCATACTTATCATCAATGCCTTACGTGGTAACCTTGAAAAGTGAATGAATACCTTGAATTGCGGTGAAATACATTAGAGATAGGCTCGTTACCACAGTTTTAACGATCTGTGAATCGCTTTCCAGACATCATGATTTAAAATTCAAATTCCACCGTTTGCACAAGGTGATACTGCCAGTAATGCAGATTCACTTCAAATATTCTGAATACACGACCATGTACGTCTAAAGAGAACACCTGTTAGTTTACTTTTTATACACTTTTATTATTATGGCAATAATAGATTCTACAAGGGCAGATTTACTTTAAACCAAGAACGAAAAACGCACCCTGGAAGACAGCATTTAATCGCAAAGAGGTTATCTTTATCACAACATAACATATTTGGCATGAAGCATCATTTATGGACTTCTACCAAGATTGTTCCAATTATGACCTCAGGTCAAATTGATCCCACCTTGGGGCGCATTCAGTTTCACATAGAGTGACATATGGAAATCCTTGAAATAATCTTCTAGAACCGCAAGGCTTAGACACATGGTCACAATGTTTACCTTGATAATCTTCAGACCAAGTTTGAGACTGGGTCATTTCAGGTTAAAAACTAGGTCAGGAGATCAAGCAGAATTTGACAAGTTTAGATACCACAAGTTTGCTTCAATCTTCACGAATCTTTGTTACAATGGTCATATTGATAACCTTCAGATTAAGTATGAACCCTAGTCACATTGGATATTAAGCTAGGTCAGTGGGTCAGACAGTAAGACAAACTTGATTAGAATGTTTATCTTGATGGTCTCCAGGCTAAGTTTAATTTATTTTGGATTAGGTTAGATGAAAATCTAGGTCAGATGGTCAAATAAAATGAAAAGCTTGGCACATTTTGAATCAATCTTCATGGAACTTGATCACAATGTTTTTATCATCTTCAGACCAGTTTCAAACTGGGTCTAGTTGGGTAAAAACTAGGTCAGTAGGTCAAATAATAGAAAGATCCCTAGAGGCCTAATTCTTGCTTCATACTTCATGAAAGTCGTGCAAAATGTTTATTTTTTATGTACTCCAGACCATCATTTGAAACTGGGCCATGTAGGATGAAAACTAGGTCAGTAGGTCAAATAACATTTGTGTAGCTACTGACTTCAAATTCGGACCACAGGTAGAGTTTTACATGGAGATTTGAGCTTTGACTTTGAATTTGACTTAATTGGCTTATTTTCACATTTTGAAGCTCAGACTTCAAATTTGGACCGCATTTTATACGAAATGCAAGAAGTATTTATTCAGTTGGTGCCATAGCGCATTTTTTTAAAATACGAGCCATAAACAATCAAGTAGAAACAGTGTAATTTATTTCTATTAAAGTTTATTTTCTGGAACAAATGCCAATTGGCGTCAACCAAATGTGTAACTGTGCACATATATTCCGTAAAATGATGATAATGATCAAACAATACTCGTAAGAACACACAGAGTATGTATGTAAAATCCTTGTCTGAAGTAAAGAGGGTTGCATGACGTCATACAGTATATCTGATTTGTTTTTTACACAGTGTATTACTACTGACAGAAAAAGAAGAAATCTAGCAAAAAATGCTCGTTTATTAAAAAATCGACTTTGTATTTGTCTCATTGCTCTCGGAATTCGAACTTCTATACTACAAAATTATATACGTCTTCTATACTACAAAATTATATACGTCTTCTATACTACAAAATTATATACGTCTTCTATACTACAAAATTATATACGTCTTCTATACTACAAAATTATATACGTCTTCTATACCACAAAATTATATACGTCTTGTATACTACAAAATTATATACGTCTTCTATACTACAAAATTATATACGTCTTCCATACTACAAAATTATATACGTCTTCTATACTACAAAATTATATACGTGTAATACTACTGTTATACTTCGTGAATTTTTTAAAAAATCTGTGATTATCTCCCTTCGTTTCACATGACGATGCGCAGACGTTAATACCAAAAGCGTCTTTAAGATCGCTATTCTTAATTGATAGAAATAATAAAACCATTATTATTCAAAGACGGCGAAGCAAATAATAAATGTGTTTTCAGTTTTAGCTTGCAACAGAATAAGATTAATATTCAAAAATACAATCATTTCAATACAATATTCAATACCTCATTTACATAGTTTTCGCTAATACTTTCATTTTTTTCTAAAGACTATTTTGTATATCACAAAACTGAAAAAAATACTATCTTAAAGGGACTATCCGCCAGATGATGAATCGGCAAGAAAAAAAGAAAAGAAAAATGTCAAATATTCAGTATACCGGGTAGTTGCATTTTCGACCCGACGATATCCAAATTTGCCGCTTTACGACCATACTCAATATTTTTACTGAATAATGAAATCAATAAATTGAGCAAGTAAATTTATCAGCGCGATTAGCTCAATCGGTAACATGTGAGTCTTTTGACCTCGTTCTTTCTTCGAGCCCTATTGGAGGTATTATTTATTTCTTATTTTCCGGTCTTATTTTTGTATTTATTACTATTTAGACATGATCTAAGTGAAAGTCCGGGGCAAAATATGCTTTTAAAATGATAATGAAAAATAGAAAAATCTGCAGAAAGGTCCCTTTAAATAGGGAATCTACATAGACAAGTGCTTGGTTATGCTCTTCTGCACCATATGTCCACAATTTTGAACCAGCATATGGTATAGTCACACAGCCGAAGATAAACCAAGCATTTGCTCATCTTGATTCCCTGATGATATTTCTTATTTCAAGAACAAGGCCACTGTATCTTCCAAATTTCAAAATTAATCTCCTGACACTGATCACGTTCGGTACATCCTGTATTATACCCGGTGAAATATATATTCGCGGTAGGGGCACATCACATAAACGCACAACATTACTTAAATGGCATCGATTAAGAACTTACCTACAAACAGGGTTGTCAAATAAACAATATCTAAAAATCTATACTTGAATTATAAGTGGAAGATTTTGAAAAATGAATGATTTGTTTCGCCGTCGCCGTCTTCGTCTAGATTCTACAAGTGATCGAAGATATAACACTTCATTATCAATATTTAAGTCTCTAGATTCATTATCTACATTCAATTCTCTATGTTCATTATCCACATTCAGGTCTCTAGGTTCATTATCCGTATTCATATATCTAAATTCATTATCCACATTTAAGTCTTTAAGTTCGTTAGATACATTCAAGTCTCTAAGTTCGTTATCCACTTTATCGTCTCTAAGTTCATATCCACATTCAAGTCCCTACGTTCATTATCAACATTCAAGTCTCTAAGTTCATAATCCATATTATCTCTAGGTTCAGTATCTATATTATCATATCTAGGTTCATTATCCACATCATCATCTCTACGTTCATTATCCACATTCAGGTTTCTAAGTTCATTATCCACATTATAGTCTATAGGTTCATTATCCACATTCAAGTCTCTAAGTTCATTATCCACATTATCATCTCTAAGTTCATTATCCTATTATCGTCAGTAAGTTCATTATACGCATTATCGTCACTAAACTCATTATCCACATTAACATCCCCGAGTTTGATATCCACTGACTCGTCATCATTTAATTCGTTTTCGAAATAGATTTGTGTGCATTCTTTAATAATGTTTCTACTGATATTTCTGTTATACTCTAGAGCAACATAATACTCACTAGTTCCCTCGGGATAATGTCCTACAGTTATAACCGGCATATCGTATGTCAATGTCGAGCTGCCATCAGGGCCTGATGAAATTCATTACCAACTTCTGAAGCATTTACCACAGGTTTCACTTGATCTTTTATTGAACATTTTCAATGATATCTGGGTAACAGGTGATGTGCCGTCTTGTTGGAAGGAGGCACTCGTTATACCCATCCCTAAACCTGGGGAAGACCATAATGACTCTATTAATTACCGCCCTATTTCTCTCACTAGTTGTATTTGCAAGACTTTCGAGCGAATGATTAACACTCGTCTTGTTTGGTACTTGGAATCTAAAGGAGTAATAACTAATTTTCAATCAGGTTTCTGTAAACAGCGAAGCGCTAATGATCATCTTGTCCGACTTGAATCTTTCATTAGAGAAGCTTTCATTAATAAACAGCATTTAGTATCAATTTTCTTTGACCTTGAAAAGGCTTATGATACGACGTGGATTTATGGCATCCTCAAAGATCTTAAAGATGCTGGTTTAAATGGGAGACTACCCTTGTTTGTTTCTATCAAACCGTAATTTCCGTGTTCAGGTTGGTTCCTCTTTATCAGAGAACCACCAACAGGAACAGGGAGTTCCACAGGGCAGCATCCTTTCGGTTACACTGTTTGGTCTTAAAATTAATAATATAACCAAAGTTCTCAACCCCGGAGTTGATTGTTCATTATACGTCGACGATTTTTTGTATATGTTACCGTTCGAAAAGCATGCGTACCATTGAACGTCAACTACAACAGAACCTTGATAAGATCCAAAAATGGGCCTCAGAAAGTAGTTTTAAAATTTCAAAATCCAAAACGCAATGCGTACACTTTTGTCGTCTGCGGAAGGCACACAACGATCCAGAACTACACATATCAGGCTCGAAATTCCCTGTTGTACCTGAAGTAAAATTTCTCGATGTCATTTTTGATAAAAAAAATGTCTTTCATACCCCACATTAAAAATCTAAAATAAAAATGTCTTAAAGCTCTAAATCTACTGAAAGTCCTTTCTAATGCTGAGTGGGGGTCAGATACCTCAACGTTACTACAGCTGTACAGAAGCCTTATCCGTTCCAAATTAGACTACGGATCAATTGTTTACGGTTCTGCCCACAAGTCATACTTAAAGATGCTTGACACTATACACCACCAAGGCTTGCGTTTGGCTCTTGGTGCTTTCCGCACATCACCAATAAAAAGTTTATATACACAATACAAAAGTAACAAAAAGGCTTGGATAACATCCAAATTCTTCAAGTCTTGGGTGAGGGAATTGGATGACAAAATGAACAGGGTCGTAAGATCGCTTTAGTTGTTGACAATTGCCCGGCCTATCCAAAGGACATCAAGCACCTGAAATGTACAGAGTTGGTGTTCCTTCCAAGAAATACCACTAGCGTGACACAGCCAAAGGACCAGGGTGTCATTAAAAATCTCAAAGTCCATTACAGAAAACAAGTCGTGGCACGAAAGATCAAGGCCATAGACAATAAAAACGACTTTAGCGTCAGATGTGGTGTCTGATGATGATGCTGATGATGACATACCATTGGCCCATCTGGCTGGTATCCTTGGCACAAGTGTGTCAATGGACGATTACATTAACATTGACGTTGAGTTCCAAGCGACAGAGCCTATGTCCGACTGTGACTTCCTGTCTGACTTGATCGAAGCTCGATCAGCAGACACTGTCTCCTCAGACGAGGAATCCGTACCCGACGAGTGCATCGTCGGGGAAACACCAAAAATATCCACCAACAGGCGAGCGAGGCGTGCGAGACCTTACGGTCGTTCATCGAGACCATGGCCGGGGCAGAGGAAATCATGGCGAAGTTTGGCGACATAGAGCGGTACATCATCAGGAAACATCTCGCAGCTAGATGCGGGAAGCAGACGGCGATTACATAATTCTTTGTGCGTAAATAGACATTAAATAGTGCTTAAATAACAGTGAACAGTGCTTAAAACGATGTGCTTTAATTGCATGTGCTCATTATAAACGATGTGTTTTTTGTCCCTGTTTGTATATCATCTGTTTATTATGCTGTATATGTTTGTCACTGTCTGTGTGTTTATGGATATAATGTTGTAATACTGTGCTTGTTTTACGTTTTAAAATGTATATTGAAATAAAAATATCAAATTGAACTATGTGTCATGTTTTCAGTTGTTTTTAACCATTTGCAGTTCTCACGAAGTGTAATTTTTCTGGTGTTCAAGCACTGCAGAGTAACCCCCCTTCATATTAAGTGTGCTATATAAAAGCCTATCCCGGAACAATAAGATATTTACGACCAAAAATAATAAATACAACTCACATGGAGCAAAATACCGAAATATATTTACGCCATGTTCAATATTAGTTGTTTTTAATCAACCAGTGAGGATATTAGCTACAAGAGAAACAAAGGAATTATCCCATTGCTGAATTTTGAGGAAAACAACAAAAATACCCCCAACTACCCCAATTACTGATATCTCGACTAACTGATATCTCGACTTAATTTTTGACGGTCCCGACGATATCGAGATAATGAGAGTCGACTGTATAAGCCACTAAAGCTACGTCGAAAGAAGCTATCGCTTCAGTATGCAAAGACTATTTCATCTGACGACAAAAAACCCCACCAGAGACGTTATATTCAATCCTAATAGCAAAGAGCAATTTCAAAACAAAGAAAAAGAAATAAAACCAATTGGTTTACGATTGGAAGACGATTTAGAAGCTCTCAAACTTGACCCACATAGCGTTGCACAAAACCTTACACAAAATATATCTCCATGGACTCAATCATGTCCAGAGGTAAATACTGATCTATCCAAAGAAAAAAATTTCCTAACTCATCTGAATTATATAAGGACGAATTTTCCAAAATTATAGAAACACATCATGATTTTATCGATATCTATACTGACGGCTCAAAAACGGCAACAAGGTTGGTTGTGCAGCCTTCGCACACAACTTTATTTCTCAGATGGGCCTCCCAAAGAAGGCATCAATTTTTACAGCAGAAACAAAAGCCATCGACTTGGCATTATCATACATTTCTTAACACAGTGCAGACAAATTTCTAATTTTCTCAGATTCTCTTTCTGTTCTTCAAGCAATTAAAAATCGCAAAACCAATAATGTCTTGATTCAACATTTACTCATTCGCTTACATGATATTTTACAATCAAAATGTGTAAAATTTTGCTGGTTACATAGCCACATAGGTATTCGAGGAAACGAAACAGTTGATACTTTGGCAAAAGAAGCTCTTAATATTCAACCAGTTGCAATCACGTTACCCAACAGCGATTTTCAGCCAAATATTAATTTACTTATCAAATCCAAATGGCAATCTCAATGGGATGAAAAGACAAATAGCAAACTCCATGTCATCCTTTCTCATGTCCAATTATCAAGATCTTTCCCTCTTTTAACTCGCCGCGACCAAGTCGTTATTACAAGGTGCCGTATCGGACACACTCGAATTACACATTCATACATACTTAATCGAGAAGATCAACCATTTTGCATATCATGCAACGAAGCTTTCACTGTAAAACATTTTCTTACAGACTGCCACGAATATACCCTAACCCGGAACCAGTATTTCAACGCAAGCTCACTCAATGGCTTATTCACAAACACTCCATCTATGCTTATTTTTCAGTTTTTAAAGGCAATTAATCTGTACTGTAAAATATAATTAACATAATTAATTAATTAATTAACAAATTCTGCTGTAGGTGCGATATAGCCAAGTTAGTGTTAAAAGCACCATCAAACACCAATCAATCAATCAATCAATCAATCAATCAATCAATCAGGTCTTACTAAAGTCGTTCCGTGATTCATAGTTTAAACTATCAATATTTGTACGCTATATGACTGGGAAACAGTGATTTGGTCCCCGTACTCGTAATCCTTGGACATTCGATACAAATATTCCTCTAGACTTTCTGTTAATGAATTCCACCAGTCTGATCGGCCATAATTAGTAAGCGGTTGCTAAGGGCGCTAGAGTGGTTGCTATGGAACTTAAGTTGGTTGCTAGGGGCACAAGAGTGGTTGCTTTGGACCTTAAGGCAGTTGCTAAGGGCGCGAGAGTGGTTGTTATGGTCCTTAAGGCGGTTGCAAGGGACGCAAGTGTGGTTTCTAGGGGCATTCAGGCGGTTACTATGAGTGCAAGACTGGTTGCTATTGACCTCAAAGCGGTTGCTACGCGCGCGAGAGTGGTTGCTATGGATATGTGGATGGTTGCTATGGGTCAAAGGGTGGTTGCTTTGAAGTCATATTAGTCCTATGTAATACTTGAGTCTTGTTTAGGTTCGATACTAAACCTTCCGACCATGTGCGACGTTTAGCGTCAAGACTGCGACGTTTAGCGTCAGCGTTGCGACATTTGGCGTCAAAGCAATTGCGACGTTTAGCGTTGGTTGCGACATACAAACCATACATACAAGATAACTTAAACCGTAATGCTTACTGTATTCAAATTAAAAGGGAACTTTGTTAAACCATGCAGCAATGCAAAATATGACTGCTTTCTCTTTCAATATTATAGCACCACAGAACACAAAAAGAGCGAATTACAGTTTTAGTCACAAATATCAAAAGTTTCAAAACTAAATACTCAAATATTAGTTATTGATAATTGATAAAATAAGAAACAGCAATTAGTGTACAACAAGTATCACTGCGCTAATGGTCTATATTGTTGTCATGTCTAAAATCATACCGACGTGTTTCATTAAAATTTTCCTTTACCTTTCATTAAAACAAGTGAAAAACATATTTTAACCGCGAGCTATCGTTCTTGTAACTATCCAGTCAGGAACCGAAATTACATAATATGGATCCTTACCCGCGAATGTCATGTTTAATGCTGATTTATAAAGCTTCGACATCTAGCGGTGATGTAGCTCGCGGATATCAAGATGGATTCGAGTACAGTCAAACCTGTTTGCGGCCACATCCGAATAATGATCACCATGTGAATATAGGCCATTTCCTTGAAACACTAGTACTGATTATTTAGACAAAACTGACCTCCGGATAAAGGCCACCTGTCAATAAAGGCCTCGTCTTTCACAAGGGTGGCATTTGTTCACAGGTGTGACAGTTATTCGGATATTTTGTGTATCCGTTGCAGCACTTATCTCGTTTCGTACTTAACTCGCTAAAATGTTAGAATATTAACATCGTATTATTCGTTTTCGTATTTATGACACTTAAAAACGTACACACATCTGTAGAATACTTACTCCATACTCTGTTTTACAAGATTTTATCACATTGAAAAATATATGTAATCATTTAATGTTAGGAACTTACCCATCGGAAATTATTACATCCATAACGATGAACATAATACATCCTTATCTGATCAATAGATGCAGGCTCCATATTTGACTGTCGGCTTGAAATTAGACATTCTGAGGTCCCATTATTGAATGTGTACGGCGCTACTGTATCGTAATAAAAACTTTAATTTTGAATTGCCACGGAAAACATGAGATAAACGTGATGTATTTGTCCTTGCTACGTTTTAAGCGTGGACTTTCGTTAATCATTTTAAAGAGCGTAATACTACACAATTTAGTCAATAGCAGACGATATTAAATTTCTCATCAATACAAATTCTGACATAAATATACAACACCGTTTTTTTTTCATTATTTTAAGTGATCAGTATTAAATGACTAGTAACCCCGCGATCCGAGTTCAAATCCCGGTCGAGGCAAAATTTTACAAAATGTCGATTTTCCTCCATTTGCGGAGAAGTTGCCAGCTCTTGTCGAAGGGTAAGTTAGTACTGGTTATAATACAGTCAGTCCAAGAAAATTGGTCAGGTGAACCTGTCGCCGTATATCACTGAAAAATTGTTGAAAACGGCGTTAAACCCTGCGAAAATATCACATAAAACAAACAAACCAAGAAAAACAAAGATTACCAACTGGCTTACTGAAGGTCAATGGTTGTATCCAGGTGTATGCCTCAACTGTTAAAGCTGGAAAGTCGCCACGATTTGATGCGTATTCCTCCACCAATCACATGGTCGTTGGTGCGACGTTAATTTCAAGCGAAAAAAAAACAGTTCACAATATTTTGGTTGGGTTGTAATTGTAATCACGAGAGAAGCGTGGTAAATGTTTATAAACATTCGTTTGTAACGCTGGAATTTCATGGTAGGACCAGGTGTGCAGCAGAATATTGTGTAAGCACGTTATGTACAAAAACCACAGTTAAACCTTGGTGTATGACAGCCTTGTACCAATATCAGCATTTGTAAAATATGCCTCACAATCTAGCGTATTTTGGTACGATCAAATAACGGTAGTTGTACATGTATGTCATATTTTATAAATAAATTCACGGTCCTTGTGATTGATTGTTCTAGTACAAGGACCGACCCAGTTGTTCGTAGATGACACTGTAATTAACAACACGTCAATTAAGCAATGTTTTAAGATACAGCATGAATGTCAAGGCCAATAATTTTGCCTATAATATATACGCTACATTGTACCTATCACTGAATCTATCACGATTTTCGCGAAGTGATGCTAAACTTGCGGTTCAATGATTTATAAGATGAATAACATTGATCATATAGCTTGATAGATTAGGATTAAAAACATGTTACAAATATTTTGATAGGCTTGAAAATAAGATGCATGATGAATTACAAAAATATTTCAATAATATGTATTAATACATATGAATATGCTATTAATTTCATGCATGATTTGCATAGTAAATACATTTAGACAAATTTAAGATGTCTGATCTTCAAACAAATATGTACAAGTGTTTATTAAATATTTTGTCCAACTTGTACGTTGATGAACTAATAGTCTTCAGTCCAATAACAATGTCGTTATGAAACACTTAATTTCAGTCAAACCTGTGTTTGCGACCACCTCCGAATAAAGATCACCCTGTGAATAAAGGCCATTCTTTGAAAAGTGTCTTTGATTATTTAGAACAAACTGACCTCCGAATAAAGGACATCTGCCAACAAAGGCAACATTTTCGATCTGTGCAGTGTTTATTGACTCTATAGTTGTACTTATTTCGGGCATGAACTGAGTTCGGATATGCTTTGTGTACAAGACTAAAACTCATAGATATTTTATCAGATATATTCTTATAATTCTGTTAATAGAATAATAACATATGCGTAACTCAGGTTAAATTTTGATTGTACTTAAGAGTTTGATTTTGTGAACTGTACTTTTATAATCTAGGTTTGTTTTCTTTGTAATTTAAGTTATGATGAATCCGTTGGTTGCATATTTATATAATGTCTGGGCTACCAGAAAAAATCTGACAGCCACCGGGCTACCAGTAAAAAATTGGTTGTCCACAGGGCTACCACATGCTAAATAAATTTGTTGGACACTGAGCTTGAAACAACCGCTACATATAAAATGGAATCAATAAATATTTATTTGATGTTAAGAATTTTCTACAGTATGTCAAAGGAACAAAGCCTGGTAAATCTGTTAACATAAGTAGGAAGAAAATATATAAATATCAATGTTGGGTTTTGTATCCAGGGCGCAAAAATTTTTTGAGGGTCAATCGTCCTGCAGGACGAATTATATATAAAATCCACTTCTCCTGTCTTTGATATCACTCGTCCTACTACTAAAGGTATGTCGGACACGGATATCGAATAACGTCATCATTAACAATGATAAACATCCAGCAAACGGCCCGAATAAATGCCAGTCCGAGGCCGTTTTACAGGTATCACAGCCCAGCTAATCGAGTTTTACATAAGCATCTCCACTCATTTCTCAAAAGCTTAGATATATTACACATCTATTTTTCGTATAAAATACGTCATATGTATGAACTGAAAACATGGCGTGTATATTTATTTAATTGAGAGTGTTTGCCACTCGCTGAGAGAACCATACGATTGACATTTACTCCAAACCGGTGTCATTACTGATTTTTCTTTCTGTCAGAAAGGCAATTTTGAACAGATATTTCGTAAAAAAGTACCCAAAATTTGCACAAAAATGATGAGATTTTCGATTCAAGAAATCAAAACATACTGAGATCAAACGTTTAATAGATCATTTGACTAGAATCATGTATATAAAAACACTGACTAGAGTAATCATGTATTATTATTATCGTCCGTATTTGACGTTTTCAGAAATGAAAGTAGAGAAGTTTGCTTCCTCGACTTCGCCATGTTGATCACGTCAGAGAAGCGCTTATTAAACAAAGAGAGCTAATACTAGACGCTAGGCAGTCGTCTAGAGGACGTTGACTTAAAGCGCTTTAGGTCAGACACCAATAAATCAGCGTATTTCATTTGGCTGGAAGCGGTGCGATATTTTTTCGCATTTAAGGATTATCAATGCGATTTTTGCCATTTCAGTGCGAGAAATCGCGGAAATCGCGCCCTAGGATGATCCCTGCGGACCCTAAATTCACTTGTCAATACGAGCGGACGAGTGGATTTTCCATGCCTGTATCAGGGTGAGTAATTTTGGTTTCGGGCAAGTAACTTCTGTAAAGTTACTGGCCCGACTAGTGAGTAAATTCAAAATGCTTATTCTGAAGACTCACTAACTTAAATGGCTAATTGTTAAAAATGATATTAAATAGCATATTCTAGACATTCAAGACAAGTAATTTAACAAATATTCAAAGATACCATTCAAACAAGCTCGGACTATAAAAACTCTTAGAGGACTATAAATTTTGTCACAAGGCGTAGTCCCGAGGACTATAGTAAAAAATAATTAACCGAGAAGACTACACATATGGAGGAAAATTGACATTTTTGTCAAATTTTCATTGAAGGGTGTAACCTGCCACTACCAGGATTCTATTTATGCTAATTGTTGTTGAATCGAATGAATTGAATTGTTGTTGAATCTATATTGTTGTTCTGTGTGTCATTATATGTTTTTTTTCAACGGCACCAGTCTCTAACACTTTATTATTATATTTTTTACTATATTATTATTTTATTGTATTGTTTATCTTTATTTTACTATTATTATTATCTTTACTTTATTATTGTTTCTTATTGTATTGTTCATTTTTATTATATTTTTTTCATTTATTTTATTATTTATTTATATTTTTTTTAATAATTTTTTTACTGTTTTCATTTTAAATATGGTGGCTACGTTCTCCTAACCAGTTTTCCTGGTCTGTATGATAACCAGTACAAAATTACCCTTCTGCAAGAAGCTGGCAACTTCCCCACATATGGAGGAAAATCGACATTTTTGTCAAATTTTCATTGAAGGGTGTGACCTGCCACTACCAGGATTCTATTTATGTTACTTGTTGTTGAATCGAATGAATTCAATTGTTGTTGAATCTATATTGTTGTTCTGTGTGTCATTATATGTTATTTTTCAATTGCACCAGTCTCTAACGCTTTATCATTTTTTTTTACTTTATTATTATTTTGATTGTATTGTTTATTTTTATCTTATTACATGTATTATTATTTTTACTTTATTTTGTTTTTTTATTGTATTTTTTATTTTTATTATTCATTTTATTATTATTATTATTTTTATTTTTGTTAATAATTTTTAAACTGTTTTCATTTTAAATATGGTGGTCACGTTCACCTAACCAGTTTTCCTGGTCTGTATGATAACCAGTACAAAATTACCCATCTACAAGAAGCTGGCAACTTCCCCACATATGGAGGAAAGTCCGACATTTTTGTCAAATTTTCATTGAAGGGTGTGGCCTGCCATTACCAGTATTCTATTTATGCTAATTGTTGTTGAATCGAATGAATTGAATTGTTGTTGACTCTATATTGCTGTTCTGTGTCATTTTTTTTGTTTTGTTTTTCAGTAGCACCAGTCTCTAACACTGTCATTATTTTTTTTTACTTTATTATTATTTTTATTGTATTGTTAATTTTTATCTTATTATTATTATTTTATTTTATTATGTTTGTTATTGTATTATTTATTTTTATTATTTATTTTATTATTTATTTTTCTTAATAATTTTTAAACTGTTTTCATTTTAAATATGGTGGCTACGTTCACCTAACCAGTTTCCCTGGACTGTATACTAACCAGTACTAAATTACCCTTCTACAAGGAGCTGACAACTTCCCCACATATGGAGGAAAATCCAACATTTTTGTTAAATTTTCATTGAAGAGTGTGACCTGCCACTGCCAGGATTCTATGTATGTTAATTGTTGTTGAATCAAATGAATTGAATTGTTGTTGAATCTATATTGTTGTTCTGCGTCATTTATTTGTTTTTTCCTTGTCTCTACTCTTTCACTAAAACTCTCTTTCGGTGCAGAATTGTTTCCTGTCTGATTATCTTCGATGGTTTCCAAGTATGGAGGATCTGAGTTTGACATTAATTGCTTATTTAGCCATTGTATTTTGATCAGTATTCGCCCGCTGATCAAAATGCAGTATCTGAATAATGCATGTTACTGTTCATCTCAATAGCACCAGCCTCTAACACTTTATTATCATTATTATTTACTTTATTATTATTTCTATTGTATTATTTATTTTCGTTTTATGATTATATTTATTTAAATATTATTAATTTTTTTTGTTAATGAATTTTTTACTGTTTTCATTTTAAATATGGTGGCCACGTTCACCTAACCAGTTTTCCTGGACTGTATGATAACCAGTACAAAATTACCCATCTACAAGAAGCTGGCAACTGTAACTGAGTTTTGACCAAAATATAGGAAAATTAAAGGAATGTTTTCCCCAAAAATAAAGAAATTTATAGTGTATTTATGAACAAACCATAGGAATTATTTTATGAAAAAGTTTGTTTCAGCAACATATAAGAAATAATTCACTTACATTTACTGGCTAGATATAGTGATTAAATTGTGTTCTACTTAACCAATTTTTTTCAACATCTCCATCACGGCAAGTAAGCTGCACCCACACTAAGGTCATCAAAAGTGGACCACTGAAATATTTTTATTTAACTAATTTACTAGCTACATATACATTATAAACTGTACTTAATATTTGAAACACTGAAAACTAAAATTGATAATTCTCTTTCCTTCAATATTGAAGCTCGGCCTAATATTCATCAGAGGTGTCCAAAAGGATGAGCCATCAGTGCATATCAGCAACATTTTTGCAAGATGGGGATGCTTTGGAAGTCAAAGGGCAGCTTTAAGCTCTTAATAAAAATATATAGAGGCAGCCTCAAATCAATTACAATTTTTTATCTGTATTGGCCAAAAATATAGGAATATTTTACAAAATATATGAGAATACAAGAAATACTGAAGGCTTTTATAATTACAGGAAAATTCTAAGCAATGTAGGAAAATATAGGAATATAAAAATCAGTTGTTGGCCTGCAAATCCTTGTTTTACAGACACGCTTTTCAAGTTATCCCTTAACGTCTCGACATACAATGTCACTGATCAGTAGACTGTACTTATGTCCATCTGATGTTTTAAGTTTTGTTTTGTAATTCCTCAAATCAGATGTGTTGGCTGTAAATATGGAAGCAGTCCAATTTATTGTTGAATTATTTCTTTTTTTGGTTTACTCACTCTGCATGCGATACACACCGCTCAGTAGAACTTAGTCATACAAAAATTGTGTTTTAATACTTTAAAACAATAATTGATGCATTCAGATTCAGCAATTGTTTAAAACCATATTCATTTAATTGAAACATTAACCAAGTTATGATCAGATTAATTATTTTCACTCCAATGTAAAGATAGCTTTGGTAAGTGTTTTTTTAATGATTAAATGCTTTCTCCCACATTTATTTTGGAACAAAAGAAAAAGAATGAACTTTTCATACTCCACAACCTACAATATACTTGTATACCAGAACAGCCCTATTAAGTATGATGTTTTAATGTTTATTTCAGAAGTTTTGCCACACCAAGCAGCATCTATATTTACAGGAAATAAACATTCATATGTGCAGAATAAATCTAGGTCACAGTGCACAGTATTTGACTCCAGTGTAATGGGAGTGTGAACAAATATTCAAGTTGATTAAATAAATTCATGAGTTTTAATACATCTGTAGTGTGTTACTTGTGCAATTTTTCAATCTTAGTAGATTTATTGACATATTTAATTTTATGTTCATTTCAAGGTTTTTATTTCTGTGTAAAGTGTGAAGTAAAATCAATGACAATTGAGTGGCACTTATTTTCATGACTTGTTAAACAGACCAGCCTGTCTTAGAATTGCATAAATCGGATGAATAACCATTACATTGAATTTATTGAAAATAAAATACATGTATTTCTTCATTATACATGTATATGATAATTTAATAAAGTGCATAGATTTATGTATGTGTTTGTATTTTGTATACTTGTTATCTCATTCATGAAGATCACTAGGAAAACTTCATAAAAAGTGTAAATTTGTAGTCTCCTGACCAATTAATTAATTGGTCCACAATGATTTTGTAGGCAATATTCAAGCAACATTCTCTTGCATATAAAAATGTAGTACCTCACTAACTTCATGGGAGAGAGCAAATATATTTGTGTGGTTCGAGATACAGAGATGAATTCATCAGGGAAACATATTGGATATGCTCAAGATAAATTATTTCACTGACAAATTATGGGCTTAAATTTACATTTTAAATTCATATTAGTACTTAATCTCAATTGTATCAAAATACAGTTATTGTAATTATGTATTTTCTACAGTAATAATATGATTTGTCTGAGCTTATCCAAATTATTACTTCATAATAACAATAGCTTCGAGCACAAGAGTAAATCGTCCAAACATCTTTAGGAAGATATATCAAGATAGGGCGCTTTTGGAGATCAGTCTTTTAGAATTACATGCTGCCCCATTTAGCATTGGTTATTCTCCCACAGAAATCATGATGGGTAGGAAAATAAGGTCCTTTATACCGATGTCTTCAGAAAATTTGACTCCAAAGACTATTGATTTCAAGGAAATAAGGTCACTTCTTGAAGGACAAATGTGTGTTCAAGAGAAAAACTATGATAACTATTCAAGGCCTCTGAAACTATTTAAAGTAGGAGAAAATGTTAGAATACAGCAAGGGAAATCCTTGAATCCTGCTGTCATTCAAGGAAAATTAAATGATCGCTCATACTCTGTAGCAACACCTGATGGTGGTCAGTATGTTAGAAACAGCATTTAATGAAATATTATACCTGTCAAGATGATTCCCCACCATTAAACCCAGATAATGATCAAATTTCACAGGCTAATTATACAAATCAAGAGTCTGCAAATTCCCAAGGTAAACTTTCACATCAAATTACAGCCTGCTGCCAGTGTCAGAAGTGATAATCTGACCTTTAACCACACTGAACTGCCAAAAAGCAAAGCATATCAAACTGCCAAACCATTATCCAACGCCTTATGTAAATTGATAAAAAAATTAGATTTCACTGTTTGTTTCACTGGGGTTTAACACTGTTTTTCTACAATTTTTCAGTTATAAAAATTAGAGTTATATGTTAATTGGGTATAAACATTGGAAAGAAAGTTATGTTGCAGTAGTGTTTAGTGAATAAAAATCCAATCATGAATTTGTTTACTGCATGCTTTTAAGTAAATACTATGTTGATTACATAATTTAGAAGTAACAGCGACACAAGACTTCTCAGGGCAGATTGAGGTGTTTGTCTCCAATTCATGAATTCTTGCAATCTTGACATGGACATTGTGTAAATTGCTTCAGCATTCTCAGATTAAATCGACAGTTCTGGCAGTCTAAGGTCCACGAACTACTAATGAACTCTAATGAATCATAAATTTCTCTCAGATTTCAAACATAGGGAGATGTTTTTAACTCTCGTCAATCTTTGTTTCTAAATTGCCATACAGTTATATTATGCATATTTGATTCAGGTGATCAAAACCTTTCCGTCCGCGGACGCTAAACATAGATACGATTTGTTATGGCCTTATTATTTGGTGTTAATGACATTAATCCCCTTCTGTCAGTACTTTCAGTACTGATGTAGTCAATCTCTATCCAGAGTTGTCGTTCGTTATCTCTCCCATACATGTCTGTCAACGTTTAAACGTTTTACAAGATTCTTGTAAAACAAGAAATAAAGCCACAAACGGTACAAAATTTACAACTGAACGACGCAATTTATTTTGCACAATACTTTCTAGAAAAAGATGTTATAATTTACCTGAAACTCAGAGAAATTATTTTATTTATGTAGCGCACTATTTCTCGACCGAGAGTATTTGTTTACTTTTGGTAATTAGGTCACAAGGTTATGCCGCTTGAATGGAAATGAAACGCAGAAGTCGAAGATAATCGTGTAAAATTATGACAACAAATGTATATTTAGAGAAACAAAAGTGTGATTCTGTGTATCAGATCGGAAGTAAAGGAGACGGACACGTGTTTTTGAACTACTTTCCAGACGTTGACAGAGATGTATGTGATGGATAACGAACGACAACTCTGGATAGAGATTGGGCCCAAGCGTCGGGGAATACACTTTGCCGTATTTACACACGGCGAATATAGGCAGCAAAATCTCTCATAAATCTGATAAAATACACACGAAATGAAGTAAAATGTATCCAGTTATAAAAGCAAATCTGTTAAATACGATAATAATGAATAGCAATGACTGTATTTGCGTATATTGTAAAAAATAGAAGTCATATCCGCATATATCCGCGGATTTATCCGCAGTTTAGTCATAGCCCTAATACACTTATTATAAGACAAAATAATATTTTCTGATCTGAACATCTTTATTAATTATTGATATGGAAGAGGAGGAACTTCAAACGTCAATTTCAACATATAAGCAACAGGTTACACGAGCGTTTCTCTCTAATTGTCTCGCATGCATCAATATTGACTATAATGTTGACAATTTCGGATATGACAACTTTCGGATATGAAATTTAATAATTATTTGGTTGAGTTCGAGTAAATGATACATAGCATAGATGATATAATTATTACTGTATAATATAGCTATATGTAAATTGTACGTTATTGTGGTATTTGAAATATTTCTAGATAAATTAAGTTATGGCATTGTGATGCCAGTGCAAATGTAGTGATTGTATTGATATAGGCCACTTTCAACAGCCTTGCTGTTGGGTTAACTCTGTAGCGGCATGGTTGAGTGTCCGCCTACGGTGCTAGGGGTCCTGGGTTCGATCCCCGGTTGGGACCATGAATTTTTCTGGCTCCCAATTTACTATAATGGTGGCAGCAGTGTTTGACAAACTCATGCAGAGATGTGGAGTATCAAATTCGAGAGCTGGTCAGATCTAATTAGTAAAAGGGGGCAGTGTAGTGATTGTAGGAATATGGGCCACTTTCAACAGCCTTGCTGTTGGGTTAACTCTTTAGCGATGTGGTCGAGTGGCCACCTACGGTGCTTGGGGTCCCGGGTTTGATCTCGGTAGGGACCATGAATGTTTCTTGCTCCCAATTTACTATACAAACATTTAGCAGTAATGTGCTTGTGTTTACATTTTCAAGCTTGAGATTCTTTTTCAATCTAAAATGTAAATGTGGCACATCACAAAACACTTTCATATTGTAATAAACAATAAACTTCAGTTCAGCATACCTTAGGAAAGGTAACCTAAAACTTATCTAGTAGGTAAATCTGAAAATGCCATTATTTTCTACCTGTTAATTTTAAGCATTCCAGTTTTTACATGATCACATATTAATTTTGCATCATTTTATCATTAATGTACTCATCTAATTCTTAAAAAATGGCATTTTGTGCCTTTTTTATTTTGATTGGTGTGAAATATTACCTAACTACAGTTAACTACACTGAGCAATCTGAGTAAATATTCTGCTCTGTTATTGAAATAGAATTAATTTACTTCTAGCTCATATTGATTTTAGTTATCTTGTATGGCTTCAAAATAATCTTATGATCAAGAAACTGAGTGTATTTCTTTAAATTTCCAGCTTGCTCATGTTGAACAAGCCATTCAAGCTGCAGGCTCTACTCCTGACCTTGATACATT
The DNA here is from genome assembly GCA_008271625.1 of Lutraria rhynchaena. NCBI lineage: Eukaryota > Metazoa > Mollusca > Bivalvia > Venerida > Mactridae > Lutraria > Lutraria rhynchaena. The sequence continues at coordinate 6,954,748 of VIBL01000001.1, read as the reverse complement.
GAAAAAAGATTTGGAAGAATTGATCAAGTTGACTGAAGGTATGATATAAAGTGTAATATAGAATATCACATCACTTATATTAGATATTATTATTGCATATTTTTTCAAATTTAAATTCAATATTTAAAAACTTTATGTTGTGGTTACTTTCACTTACGAAGTTACGAAACACTATAAAAACACACTAAATCATATTTAAAGAAAAAAAATTATCCGACAAAGCATTTAAAAGTAATTGCAAAAAAACCAACTTTTATTAATTATGACAATTTCAATTAATAGTACCATAGATCATTATCTAAATGATGCTTGTGTTGTTGAGTACAACCTTTAATTGTAGATTACTGTAAAATAGTAGTCATTACAAAACGTTTTGAAAATTGAAGTTGTTTAATATTGTTTTATTTTTCAGAGAAATATGTTAGTTTAAATGATTTTTTCTGTGTTACAGACAGTTTATTATCTCTTAGGAAGAGTAAATTATTGAAGGAATTAGATGGTGATACTGATGTTAAACCAGAAACATCATCTCAGTCTAAGTCTACAGCAAACAACAGTCTTGATGATGAATATGCTGCATTTCAGGTAGATTATTTTTTGATGTTATACATTGTTGTGTTCATTTCATATCATGGATCCTTTTTAGCTCACCTGAGCAGGAAGAGCTCAGAGTGAGCTATATTGATGGGTCTATGTCCGGCACCCGGCGTCATGATTCAAACATTGTGATTCGTGACATTGTGAACAAGTTTGAACATGTGTAATCCGGGGTCAGAAAATTAGGTGATCAGGTCAAATCAGTTGCAATCTTTGCTTTGAGCATAAAAGGGCTCTCTTGTTTATTAAATCATGATATAGAACAAATTCATAAATTATTATTCAAGTTTTTAGATGATTGAATATATGGCAGTTGTTTAGATTAACAATGAACTTTTATTGACAACATACTGGGACAATTTGGTAGTATTAAAGTAAAAGAAACAATCACTTCATTTTGTATTTGCTTGTCTATATCATCACTAGCACAGCTTTAGTTCAATAAAAGATTATCAATTATGTTTCAGTGCAGAAGTAGAATAAAAATAAATGATACACAGTTTGACCATTACACAAGATTACAGGCTTCTCGAAACTGCTGAAATACTGCCTGACATTTGGTCAGGCAAAGTTAGAATATCTGTCTGACCAAATGAAAATTTGTCTGACCGAATATATTACAAATAAGTGATAAATGCTGTAAATTGTACCTGACAGCTGTACATCTGAAAAGTTATTGGACCTGCTCGAAATTTGCCGGACATGTCTGACGATCTGGCAACTTTCCGGAAGCCTGAGATTACTTTAATATACCATCATCATTAATATTAATGGTGATCATACTGTTGCAATATTTCTATATGCATATTTATATATACATATACATTTAGGACAAGTGCTTAAATAGGCTTTAATATGAAGACTGCTACATGTAGCGATAAATGACTCAGTTATTTAGGATATGAAATCTAACATGTAGTTAAGGATTGAGTACCAATTAGTCATTATTTGTGTTGATGGTAATGAACGACATGCTACTTAGTTATACATATATTAACATGTTTTATTGTTAATTTATAGGCCATGCTGTGTGGGGAGAGTGATGAAGCTAACACAGATGATGTAGATGGCGAGAACACTCACAGAATATGCACTAACGATTCTGCATCAGTATTAGAAGAGCGTACAAGTTCTTCCAAGGGGGATAATTTGGACAATGAAAGTGACTATACCCAAAGTGTTTCAGACATTTATAAAGATGTTATAGGTACAAAATGTAGAGCTCCATTTGTTCAGGAATGGGGCGCTAAATCATTCAGTAATGCTCTGATAGCAAGTCTGGAATGTAATTCTGATCTAGAAATACCAAAGGTAAAAAAAATTCATTCAAATTTTGTGTTTTGTACATAAGAATACATCTTGTTTGCATGAATTACACATTTGACTGTTGATTTTATCCAGGTCTTATTCAAGTGGTGAAAACTATAGATACATTCATTATTTGAATATTTCTTTTTTTTGCATTACATATTTTGATCTTGTTTGCTTATAATCTAACATTTATACAATTGTTGTTCACATAACAAACTGTATATAACAATGTGTCTTCATTAAGTGCTGGACTGTAAGTCATGATAAACATACATCATTTTCATATTAACTAACTCACATTTTAAAATTGTTTCCCTTTTGTTATACACATCTTGTACAGCTTATGTGTATTGTTAGTTATGTAATTATTCATTATTACATCATGAAACTAACAATATTTGTATGCTGTGATACCTTACAAATAAATGTGAATTGTGATATTTCAGGTTAGGGTAATGTTTTGTAACCCCACCCACTTATCTATGTTGCCATGTAAATATTACTTGAATGGGAGCTGTAGATTCAGTGAGGATGACTGCAGGTAAGGCATCTGTAATATTTAACGTTAAGAATACAATATCATAGTCATTTTAGTTTGGCTGCAAAATAGATGTGTTTCACTTTACCTGACTGTTCCTATTTCTTTGTGCCGACCCTAAAGTTTCTTACAGCAAAATAAAAAAAAATTGCAGCCGATCATGGTGAACGAAAAAATATGAAAAGAAATTTGGGATGAATTGTGCCTTAAAAGTATGACAGATATGCTTAGGAAAAAAAATCAGAAAAAAGTTTTGTGACGTGCATACTCTTATGTTTAACAAGAAACACAACATTTTTTTTCTGGCACTAACTACAATTTACAAGTTATTAAAACCTGTTATTATTTCTTGATTCATGCCTTCTGATATTTAGAATGCTTTCATGTTCTTCCACTTTCCAGCTCAGCTATTTTCTGTTTTCCAATACCTGAGATGAATCGCCAAATTTTTAGGACAGTGGACTGACATTTTTTTTTTCTTTTAACGAGATTATGTCTCAAGTTTTCTGTGATTCTGTGTTGACTTATAAATTTCTATCAAGGATAAAATGTTTTCATATAATGCATTCTCTGAAGGAAAAATTGTTTTTATTTGTCAACTTTACTCACCATACTAAAATGATAATAAATGATGTGATAAAAATTTGAATTATATTTGTATAAAATACCATTCACAAGGAACATATTGAGTGTATGTGTTGTAAGGACTTGATGATTTTTTATCTACATAACAGGTTCAGTCATGGTGAGGTTGTTAACCTGGAGGATCTACAAGAGTATAAAGATCCAGACTTCAGGTTTGTATTTTCACTGTGCCATCTCCTTGTATCGGAAATACATAATACATATATACATATGGTTACATATACAGTGTAACCTCACAGAGCGACCACCTCATGGTTACCACCATCTTATTGTAATGACCACTTATTTTCAGACCAGCTCCCAATAACTTCCCTATAATTCAACTGGATAATTAGACCACCTCATTATTATGACCAATTTCAAGGTCCCAAAGGTGATCTCATTTATTGAGGTTTTGGTGTACTTATGTTATGAATTCACTGCATTTCTTTGTGATGTTTGCATTCATTAGTTTACAAATACAGTAAAACCTCACATAGTGACCAGCTCAATGTTACGACAACCTTGTTATAACGACCACTCATTTTTGGACCAGCTTTCAATAATTAACCTTTAATTGAACTATATATTGAGACCACCGCATTATTATGAGATTTTCGGGTCCCGAAGATGGTCTCAATACCGAAAGTTTACTGTACTTCTGTTTGAAATTCCTTCCCAATATCATTGCTTGATTGGTGTATATCACTTAACTGATCAAACCAAACTTTATACTACATGTTGTACATATTTGACTTGTGGGTATTTTATCGGAATGTATTACTGATATGTTATTTCAGTTCACTGAGATTAGAATCAAGATGTCTTGCTAGGTTTGACGATGATGACCTTTGGTATAAAGCAACAATTGTTGATCTCCATGACAACCATGTCATGGTCACGTTTGATACATACAATGATGAACCAGTTACAGTACCATATAAGGACATTCTTCCATTAGGTACGTCAGAAATTATGGATTTGAGCACAGATCTTATAAAAACGACCACAGGGGGCCAAATGTTAATTGGTTATGTGTAGTATAATGTATTAGCTATCTGTAGACACCAGTTAATAGAAATTTGAGCGATTACTTAAAAAGTTACGTAAACAAACTTGGTGCAGAAACTGTCATTTCGGAAGTTGTAACCCTTGTATGTGTATACATATGATATACGTGTTTTTGGTCCGTCTGGCCATTTTAGGCCTAATACGCCATTATACTCTATCCATTCAACATGCTAGCCCCCTGTGGATTTGAGGTTAAAAGTATTCACACTTCTCAAATACTTCTTCACTTAAGCCTATAATACTTAGCATTCAGGGAAATTTAATTTTCAGGCTTATTGAAAGTCAAGGTCTTTGCTAAAATTTATATCTGAAGCAACTATTTAGATGTTTGAAGTTTTATACCTAGGTTTGACTGAGTTTGTAGGCCCTGACTGAGTGAATTTGAAATAAGTTATTTTAAATTTCACAAATGACAAATTGTTAGTCTGTGACTTGAATGCATGTGTTGAAACCGTTGGTTACCTAAGACTTGTTTGGTATGGTTGAGTGTTATATTTACTGGTTGCAACTGTGTAACAGTTTAACAGTTGATGGGTAAATATATGTCACTCAGTCACTAGATAATAAGGTTTTTGGATAAGGATAATTGGTATTTAATATGATATTTGTTTATAATTAAATTAATGTTTAGTTATACCTCCTCTTAATAGTAATTTAATATGCTCTATTTTTATAAGAATTTAATGTTTGCTATTTATTACAAAAACAATTTTTTTTTTCAAAATGCCTTATTTTTTAGATGAATCTGATCAAGCATCCAGTGATTCAGATGATGACTATCAGCCAATGAGGAAGGAGGATTCAGATGAAGAAGATGATCTTCCTGTGTTTCTATGGAAACCACCATCACATGGTCTGGGTGATCTGGGTCAATGGGAAGCCCATACAAAAGTAAACAAATCAGAAGCAATTTCTTGATTCTTGATATTTTGTATCTTATTCCAAATATCAATGATCAATTCTACACATTTTCAGTTTTTTTATTGTTATTCAACTACATGAAAATAAAATAATTGTAATGCAGATGTTTTCTTGCCATATATGGTACAATAGTTTGATAAATTTTGTTCCTTTTGTGTGAATAACACTATTTATGCTATCAAGATTTATACAAATTTTCGTACAGATAATATTTCCTTTGTACAAGTTTTACTTGTATCTATTTCAGGGTATTGGGAGTCGATTGCTAACAAAGATGGGTTATGTACCTGGTCAAGGGTTAGGGAAGTCAGGTGAAGGTCGTGTACAACCAGTACCCATACAGCTTCTACCTCAAGGTCAGTGTTTCATGTACCTAGGATTATTTATTAATGTGAATTGATTACGCATGTCATGTGTTATAAATTTAGTCAATCCAATTAAGTTCTAAAGGACTTAAATTATTGTCTAAAAAAAGTTAATGCTATTCTACGACTCCTACATTACACTAACATTAAGGAAGCCATATTTGCATATCTCTTGAAGATGATTGTTTTGTACATTCTAAAGCGCTTTGCAATCTGATTGAAACATCAGTTAGAGATTATTAATTTATACTGAATACAAAATGAAAATAAATGCTACAATTTATGTCTGTTAAGAAGAGAATAAAAAAGTCGTACGCTGTCTCCTTAAGTTAGGAATAATATTTTTTTTACCTTGAAGTAGATCATATTAACCTCACAGTCTGCTGAATGTATCATTTGTCTGACTCTTTCGTCAAAATCATGAAAAATAATGGCATTATGTGGTCCTTTGTGTACTGAATGCATTATGTGATCCTTTGTGTACTGAATGCATTATGTGATCCTTTGTGTACTGAATGCATTATAAATTTTATTAGTAAAACCTCAATATTGAGACCACCTTGATCCTAAGAATCTGTTGTAATAATGAGGTGGTCTCATTATCAAGTTGAATTATGCGAGAGTTATTCAAAGCTGGTCTGTAAATAAGTTGTAGTTGTAACAAGGTGGACGTAATAATGAAGTGGTCTCATTATCAAGTTGAATTATGCAAGAGTTATTTAAAGCTGGTCTGTAAATAAGTTGTAATTGTAACAAGGTGGACGTAATAATGAGGTGGTCTCATTATCAAGTTGAATTATTCGAGAGTTATTCAAAGCTGGTCTGTAAATAAGTTGTAGTTGTAACAAGGTGGACGTAATAATGAGGTGGTCTCATTATCAAGTTGAATTATAGGAGAGGTATTTAAAGCTAGTCTGTAAATAAGTTGTAATTGTAACAAGGTGGACGTAATAATGAGGTGGTCTCATTATCAAGTTGAATTATTCGAGAGTTATTTAAAGCTGGTGTGAAAATAAGTTGTAGTTGTAACAAGGTGGACGTAATAATGAAGTGGTCTCATTATCAAGTTGAATTATGCGAGAGTTATTTAAAGCTGGTCTGTAAATAAGTTGTAGTTGTAACAAGGTGGACGTAATAATGAGGTGGTCTCATTATCAAGTTGAATTACACGAGAGTTATTCAAAGCTGGTCTGTAAATAAGATGTAGTTGTAACAAGGTGGACGTAATATTGAGGTGGTCACTATTTGAGATTTTACTGTATTTTTATACCTAGTTTATTATAACATGTAGTATTATTACAGGAAAGTCATTAGATAAGATCATGCTGTTGAAGGAGAAAGCTGGTGACAGGGATATGTTTGATGCAATGAAAAAGCAGGAGAAGAAGATGAAGAAACACGTAGAGAAGTTAGAACAACAGTATCTTAAATCTGAAGCTAAACCTGACGTTTTTGACTTTATTAATAAGAAGCTACATGGAAAAAAAGGTAGGCACTAGTCAGTAGGTTATAAAACTTGAAAACAATCTCCAAGCTCAAAACTTATTCTCATTCTCAAAGCGTTCTGGTTTGTAAATTCTTACAGTTTAACTCTTTGCCTCATAACACCGCATTTCCCCGCATCTGAAGCAGACTACTTCTGAAATCATTGTGGTAAAAGAAGCCACTGTTTGTAATGAGTAATGGCTCCTTTAGCCATAATGTTTTCCACTATGTCGGAGAGAAATAACCCAATTTTCTTGAATAAATTGATGTTTTGTGTATTAGCTTTGAATTTGGAAAATTCCAATATATGCTTGTTTGAATGGTAACAAGCATCGTTTATTCATTGATCTACAGTGTGTTTGTGTGCGTGCGTGCGTGCATTTGTTTCCCTATTTATTTGATGGTAGAAGGGAGACAATTTATCATGACCCTGCTGTGGAATTTTAATCAGTTGTCTCCCTTGTGATGTAACATGCCACCTTGCCTGTTCTCTTGAATTTAGAACTAATGACTATTGAATGCTAGACCACAATTAAAATCATTTTAGGCGGCTATTATCTGACTGACTTGTAAAATGATGTGTTGTATGCTGTCCATGTTGAGCAAGATTTATCAAAAATTGAATGCACGTAACATAGTTGACAATGTTAATATCATGTATCTATCCTTACTGAAGTCAAAGAAACTGCATATCAACAAACCAAGGTTTGAAGACAGCTAAGAGAGATTTTACTATGATTATTTGGATTTATATATTCAAAACTTAATAATTCAGGATGAGATGAAAATTGGAAAAGAATGAAGTATGAATTAAATGTTTGTATTTTGTTTGATAGAATAATGATGGGATAATATATTTCTCATTCCATGTTGCTACTATCAACGTAACTTGTACCTTTATAGTTTATTGTAAATAAAGAAAGATTTTGTTCAGTAACTTAAAAGATGGTTCAGTTATCAGAGGCTGAAGTTATTTTGAGTTATACAGTGTCTTGAAATCATTATTAATCGATAGTTTAATGATGAACCTCCATTATCAATAAAACTTAGCAAACCTTTTGGTTGATAAAACAGTTGTTTACACTGTATGGTTAAATCCTCCAGGGCTAATGTGAGTGTAGATATTGTAGATAATTGATATTAAGTTACTGTGATTGATTTCTTTCAATAATAAAACTATATAATTTCTGTAACGTAGTGTTATCTTACAATGTTAAATTTCACCTCAAAACCTCATCAAACATAAATTTTTATCTGATTTGGTGTATTGTAAATCTATCTACAGTGAGAACCAAGTGGTACAGTGTTCATGTATAGTTTATCCTTCGATGATATCTTATGTTTAAACTTCAGTGGGTTGTGTGGGCTTTTCTGTGTATAGATTGAGCTGACTACCCATATTACCTTTAAAGGTACTTTGACTGAAACTAAAAATATCACTGACTTAACCGTTTGCCTCATAAGCATACTTTGGACTCGTCTAAATTCAAAGCTAACATACAGAACATCAATTTATTCCAGGAAATTGGATTATTTCTCTCTGACAAAGTGGAAAACGTTTACATTACAAGCAATGGCTTCTTTTGCCACAATGTTTTCAAAAGTCATCTACTTAAGGTGCAGGGGAATGATGTATCATGAGGCAAAGGGTTAAAATACTCAAAAAAATTGTTGACAAATTTGGATCGTATTTTCATTACATATAGAAATTACTGAAATATTAAAACCCAACCAGTGCTCTGGGGTTACCTACCTGTACAAACCCATTCCCTTGTCTGCCTACTTTTCCCTTGATGTGTGGAGTTGGAGTGGGAAAAATGGCTTCGGGTGCAGTATCTTAAGGTCTGAAAAAAGTAATTGTGTTTCCAGTCACCCAATCAACCCTATTTTTTGACACGGAAGTTTCTAACAGCGAAATCCAAAGTATGAGAATATGTAGGGACGAATCATACCTACAAAGTATGATTGGTATGTTAAAAAAAGTAGAAAAGTTTTATGACCCCTCCCCCTATTGTTTTTGGTCAAGTAACTCTATGTGGTCTTCAAAAACATTTGTCATTGTGCAGTCTCAAACTTGCGACCTTTCAACTTGTATCCACATATTGTATGTGGCTTATTATTCTGCTGATCATTCAGGATTATTTCTGTTTAAGTAATGTTTGATGTGAAACAAAATAGATTTAACCTTTAATCATATCAAACTACATAGTATAAAAACATACAGGTACATGCAAAAGGTATATGAGATTAAAATAGATTTATAACGTTTTCTTACCTTCATTTTGAAGAATAATAATACATGTATTTAAATATTTCTCTTCAAGCAATGAATCTCAACATACACTTAGTTATATGTATATATTTTAATATTTTATTAGGGTAATATTTTTTTAATTTTATATAAATGATATTATTTTGAAAATGGAGTTTTAATGTACATTGTATAATTTTATGATATGTGGATGAATATGTAATGCTTCTACTTTGGTTTTGAAATGAAAGATTATTGAATCATTCGAAATTACAACCTTGTTAAGTACTCCAGGCTCACAAAATTACCCAACTGATTTTTTTCATAGGATTTAAAAAAGAAATCAAGGGAAATTAATGGACTGTCTTTAAATGTTGTTCACTTATGTCTGAATCTGATTTGATTGTCTTTGAGTTGAAATTTGAATTCAGATTTTCTGTGAGATTAATGCCTGGTTTTCTGTTAAGAGTTCTGTCAATGAAGGATAATACATATATGCTGATGATGAATGTAAAGTATCAGGATGCTAGAGTTGATGATCTTTAATGTATGACATTGTATGTTGTCTGTTTGTTTGAGAAGCCATGTTTTAGGCCTGTTTTCAATGTATGCTTTATCCTTGTGCGCACAATTGGTTATCTAAGTTCTTGTATTCCATTTTAGGGGTTTCAAATGTTTGTACTTAGTTATCAGAACTGCATCAGTTATTACACTTAATAGACACAATAATGATAACAATAAATATACGGGACAAAAAATTCTCATTTTGTTTTTACACATTGACCATGAAATCCTCCCTCTTGGTTTATTCTCCTTGTTTACTGAAAGTCTCCTCTCACTAATTTATTATCTCCCTAGCATTTGTGTAGATCTGGAGAGACCTGGAGTCTTGGATGCAGTTTTCCTACATTGCTAACAACACCGTGGTTTGAAGACGATTTTTTGAGTTATAACCAACCCACTGTGACCACATGATGTTGTATAGTTAACAATATTATCACATTTTTACACAGCTTCCTCAGAGCCCCGCCTTTCAGTCTTTCTCCGCAAGTTATCACGTAACCATTCCATTCTAGCTTCATTCATACCTGACTCAATGTCACTTGTTACATTTAAACCTTCTGTACTTATGTTAGAACGTTCTAGAATTGACAATGCACTCAGACGTCTACGATTTAAGGAGTTTAATAAAACTGACGGTGGCGCTGACAATCTCCGAGACCATGATTTTCCCGCTGGTTCTGTCCATCTGCTGCTCTCTTCCAGCGTGTTTATTGCTGACTGCATTGAAGTTGATCCTCTTTGGTCTGTGTCAGAGTTACTTGATCTTGTTCTAGAATGATCAGTTGCTTGTTCATTAAGAATTTGAAACTGAGGGTTATCTCCCTTGTTTGAATTTTTCGCATGTAACAATTGGGCGTATAAGTCTTGATTTTCACTTGTTATGTAATTGTATGGACTCTCTGGAATAGATGCATCAAATGACAGTGACTTTGCAGGCATAGCATATCGTTTGTTTCTGTTTGGTTGTGTTGTGTACTGTCGTCTGCTGTATCTGTCTGAAACATCCTGTTCGTTTCCTGATTCATGGGAATTCCCATTTTCATTTACTTCTGTATATTTTTCAGTAATTGTATAATTCTGAGTATTAGGTGTTGTTTCATCAGTGTATAGCGTTGAACTAGCGACAGACTGGTTCCCTGAATCTGTTGTATTCACTTTGTAAGATGGCTTCTTGGGGTCCCAGACTACTGTTTCCTCAGTGATCTCTGATAGACTACCAAACATCATTTCCAGTCCTTCAGTTATATCAACTTGAGGTGAATCAAACTCAAAGCTGTATTTGGTGATTTTTACTGGTTTTCGATGAAGACTCTCTTCTCTCTTTGCTGCCATTGATCCAAAAGCGTCAATTTCGTCTTTATTGCCATACTCTGAAAGCAGACGTAGGAAGTCAACGAGTGATAGACTTGATTGCAGTGTTTTATGGAGCGTGTTCTTCACTGCAAAGGCGTCATTTTTCAGTTCATTCTCAATATCACGATCTTCGAGGCGAGAGATCAGTTGCCTCTCAATCATCTTTATGCTGTCTTGTATTTTTGATGACCTGAAAAATATAATTTCAGAACAATTGACAAAGCTTTTTATATATATATATGATATTCTCAGAGTTGTTTTCAGTGTCTTCCATTGAATGTAGAGCTTAACATTTCAAGTCTCTAATAGCTAACACATATCTTTCAGCGATGAAAAATCATGTGCCGCAGCAGAACACTCCACCTGTTGTAGCCATGAGGGGCTTGCATGTTGAATGGATGATGTATAATGGTGTATTAGGCCTAAAATGGCAAGATGGACCAAAAAAGCTCATATATCATGTATATATATATATATGATACATGCATTTTTGGTCTGTGCGGCCATCTTAAGCCTTTATACACCATCCCAGCAATGTGCTAGCCCCCTATGGTTATAGCTATCTGGTTACACTGTTGCTTTTTATTACATAATTACTATGACCAAATGATGATAAATTTTCAACTGCTTTACATCCAATGTAAAACCGTCTGACCTGACCAGGCAAAATTTGAAAATGTTGAATAAAGCAAAAATAAAACTTTAATAAAAAACATTGAAATTTTGATCTAGCAAATATCCAGCTTTCAATCGCAAACTTAATTATATTGCAATAATGTTCAATTAAATGTTGTATGTAGTCTCTTTATTTGATATTTATGCATATTGTGTTAGCTTTTAGTTGTGGTTGAATAATTTATCTGAGTTACACATTTAAAACCATGCGTTGTTGTTTAAATGTGGGCTGATACAAAACATTTAATGCCTCTTTATGTATTATGTATACAGTTACATGTTTCAAGGTTGCTGTAAAATGTTGGACATCCTAGCTGTGGTGGAATAATTTCTCAGAAATGGAGATGCCATAATTGTGTTTTGTATAGCAAAGGGAAGCTGATTACTCCAATGGGTTTGTCAGCATTATCAAAACATCAATTCAGTGATTATAAATTGCACAAATATGCAATAATTGAGACATTTAGGCTGTTAATACATAGTTACAAAATACAATCATCTGTAAAGTGATATCATCGTAAACTATTGTCGGAAAATCAAAGGGAAATAAATGTATGCTATATGTAAATTATATGATAATACTGTGATACATCATTATAAAAATCTGAGAATTGTTTTAGAGCAACTGGTCGTGATTATAAAATAGCCTGTTTTGATGTTACTGTGTCTGCGTTTTTTGTTTTACGAGCTTTTCATCATTATATGAATCACAATGTTTAACAGGACCTCCTATTACCAATTAAAATACACCAACATCATGAGAAAGCTTTAGGATTTTGCAAATGAAAATTTCTGACAAAGATCACCTCTTAAATTTCTTTTTTTCTGGTAAATACTACAAATAAACAGCTTTTAAAACATCACATGAATTATTTAGTTTTTTGTTTTGTTATTTATATAATGGCTTTCATTTTGAAGAGAATGTATGCCCTTGAACTTGTGTGTTTGTGACCTTGAACTTATCTATTGTATGACCTTATACTTTAGTGTTTGTGACCTTGAACTTATCTATTGTATGACCTTGAACTTTTGTGTTAGTGACCTTGAACTTATCTATTGGTTGATTTTGAACACATCTATTTATGACTTTGAACGTTTCCATGTGATTCTGACTAATATTTCAGATGATAATTGCTGTATGCAGAGTTGGTTTATATTTATTTGTTGGCTAGCGAATGAATTTTTCTCAGTGCACTCGTATTTTCTTCTAATGTCAATTAGTGATGAGTCCCTTACGACTTAGACTGTTACCTGAGCTTGATTGCATCTCTGATCTGTGCTCGTTTATTCTCCCATTCCCGATGGCTTATGTTGACTTGATCAATACAATGTACGAGATCCATAGCTTTCACTTGAATGTTGGTGGTTTTCAGTTGTACATCTTGTCTCACTTTGAAACTTTCAAGGTCATTTTGCTGAAATAAACAATGTTTGGATATCTACTCAAATATTTTGTGCATTTTGATTGGACAATAAAATGTTCTGTACTATTTGATTGTTCAATAGAAAAAAATTAATTGGTTAATGAAATGTTTTTACAATTTGATTTGTTGATTGGTTTGTGTTTGTTGATAATCCTTTTCAGTAAGCTAATTTTAAACAGGGCTGAAATCTCTTCATTAACTCGAGTGATGTCTTTAGCTACCAATTTAGAAATATAGATACCTTGTTCTCATCTTCCACATTATCTGCCAGAACATGTCCTGCAGTGTGTGCTATCTCTTGTATGCTTGCGACAATTTCTGGACATTTAAGCTCTGACTCAGATAAGGCCTCACATGACATATGAAGAACTTCACGGCCTGCAACCACTGACGTCTTGTCTTTCTGGGCCTGGGTTATGAACCTGTAAGTTATAGGTTTTTAAACAGGGCCTACATGGTCATATGGCTATGGTCTCTGACTAGTAATCACTAACCCCTCATTGCTGTGAGATTGAATTTCACACAGGAACAAAATTCATATGTGAGGAAGCTGTCCAGCTAGCTTATGGAAGGTCAGTGGTTCTACCCAGGTCTTTCTCCACTGTTAAAGCTGAAAGTCACCAAATGACCCCAACGATTGGTACAACGTTAAACTCAAGTGAAAAAAAAAGATTTTTGCATGTGCTACAAATGTTCAACCTGGAGCATGCACACACACAAGCTTCTTTAAAAACTGCATCCAAACAACTCTATCTTTTTGTGACTTCACAGTTTGACATGTTGCTTGTAATCTTTTGTGAATTCATTGTATCAGATGTACATGTTATAATATTATACTCATGAATTTTATCTGGCCTTTTAGTAATTCTGCCTGAACTTATCATATACAACGCCTCAGAGAGGCCCTTTCTCGAGCAACCACCTCCCTTCAACAACACCATGATTTTTCCCATACTATGATTTAACTGTTAATTTAATCTCTCTAGAACAACAACCTTTCGACAGCAACATGATTTTGCTTCTCCCAAAGGGTGTTGCTTTGGAGAAGTTGCACTGTACGATGATGTACTGATACTTTTTTTTTTAATCTCAATTGATATTTTTTTATCTCTGTTGATGTTGTACACAAAAGTTAATTATCTATTATTCTGCTTCATAGCACACAAGGTGAAAATAGTGATTCACTAATTGGAAAATAACTTTAAATTGATACATTATTATGACAAATTGACTAATTAGTGTCACAATGATTCATGTCACTTCGATTTATTTCAAATGTTAACATAGGGTGGAAAACATAGGGTGCTTTTTGTCTTTATTTCATTTTTCATGTGTGTCCAGTGTTGTGTTAATCAATGAACCATTAGGCCTCCATAGTCAAGTGGTTTTGGTCTACCTACGGGTCTCCTTGGAAGAGTTTGAATCCCACTCAAGACTAAATTTCACATGTGAGAAAGCAGTCCAGCTAGCTGACAGAAGGTTGATGGTTTTACCCAGATGTATACCCAGGTATTCTCCTGCTGTTAAAGCTAGAAAAGGCACCAATTGGCCTTACTTGTTGATATGAATTTTAACCCTAATGAAAAGAAATGTACATTATGAACTAGCCATTTTATGGCTATTAATGTTTTTGCTTGTTGAAAACATGTAAATCTGAAATACCTTGAATATATGGCATCATAATTATGACAGAGAAAAAATGCAAAAGTCTTACCTAATCAACACTGTGTTAGGAAGTAATGCTTGTACCCCGTCCGTTGCAGGTAAGTCAATGGTTTCATTACACACTGGACAGTTAAAATGGTTCTCTGAAGGTTTTGTTGTTGTGGAAACGTACATATCCAGACATTTTGTACAGAAACTATGGAGACAACTCAAAATTCTCGGTTCATTGTAAATCCGATTGCATAGTTTGCACCGGATGATGTCAAACTGCTTGTGTTGTTGTAGTCTGGGGTCTGACATGATGTCACTGTGTTTATTGTTTTCTGTTGTCTGAAAAATATAAATGGAGAATTCAAAAACAGATCTCATAAGTCTACTTTGTGTGATTTGTATTTCTCTATTTGTACTATATGATTTCTTGTCCCATTGATTTAACTGAATCACAGAGCAGTGGGATGTTAAACTTGAAGAAAGTAAAATTGTCAATTCATTTCGAAAAAATTATTTATTGATACATTTTGCCCTCGCTGCTAAAGTGCACTTAAGTGAATAAATAACCTTTTGTACAAACTTTGATCAAAAGACCTAAACCTTCAGTATGCAAAAATTGGCTGCAATAGGCCAGAAAAAATAGTTTAAGGTAAGGCCTAAAAAAAGGTTTTGTTTCTGGTTACCCAACTGACCCATCTTTTACGTGCCGACTCATAAGTTTTTTATGGCATTCAAATCTTAGTGCTATATTGTAATTTTCACAACAGTGTTGCCGATATATGTTAAAAAAAACATAAAAGAAAAAAATCCCTAACTACCAACCCATAATTTTTTGGGCATGTAACTGGAAACAACTTTTTTTTGTTTAGGCCTAATCATGTTATTTTTTTGCACCGATCCTAAAGTTTCCAATGGCAAAATCTTAAGTACAAAAATAGTTAGGATGAATTGTGCCTTGTATTTTCAGGAAATTTATGTTAAGAAAGAAAAAGAAAGTTATATTGGTAAAATAAGTAGAAACATTACTATTTTTTTCCCTAGCCTAAGCTGAGTTGCCTGATACTACTTACATTCTTTGAGAACATAGTCACATCATCAATTCATTCTGTGAATATCAAACATAGATATTTCTTCCACAAGAACAGAATTCATCAGGCTTTAAATCAGATTCTATTCTGGAATCTGTTCAAAGTGGCTTAATGCTGTATATCTTGTTGTCGCAAGACATAAAAAAGTAATACAAGGGTATCTATTGCCATATGTGGAAGAAAAATCAAGACTGATCACAAACTGCCATAGATAATGAATGCATTAACTTTCATTTAAGATTTTTGAAAGGGAAAATAAAGTGGTAAGGTACTTTGGATGTCTTTTATTCATTATTATATGAATGATGTTTACCCGGTTAGTGCATACTTAGTAGTCGTCAGAATGACTGAAACCTTGTGAATATTGAAGGTTTAGAATGCTGTCAATGAGGTTAGGGAAGGTAAAAACTCTCCTATACTCATATATTAGAACTACTTTTCCTGAATGGAACAGACAATGAAAAATACTATTCATCAACTGCTGAAAGACCTGGTGTGGTCCCTGTGCAGTGTTTTGTGTTCAAATAATTTATTTATATTCCTCAATTAACTTTAGCACTTCTTCGCTGATAGTTCATCCTGTACCTGCATCATAAATATGTTAACCATTTCATCTTGTGTAGATCTTTGTAGAATTTGTATTGATTATGGAACAGTTAACTAATATATGGCCTACCACATCCTGTTATCTGAGTTTTAATGATGCAAAATTACAAGAAATTCAAGTTTTTACTCGTTTATTTATTCATTCATCTAGATAGAAATGTTTAGTTTTCACATTCTTAACTGTAGAATGAAACAGAAGAAAAATATAATTGAAATGTCGTTGAATTGTTTGAATTATAAAACAAACCATTCTTTAATAGCGGCAGCAGCTGTGGTGGAAACAATGGAACTTATAGAAAAATCAAACTATGTTTAAAAGAAACTACAGTAAAACCTCAAATAGCGATCACCTCAATATTACAACCACTTTGTTATAATGACCACTTATTTTCGGACTGGCTGTTAATAACTTCTTTATAATTCAACTTGATAACGAGACCACCTCATTGTTTCGATGAATTTTTCAGATCCCGAAGATGGTCTCATCATGAAAGTTTTACCGTAATATTAATTTTTGTCTGAAATGAGCTATAACTGTAGAAGTCCCTTTTAGAAAACTCTACCACTTATACATTAATTTCATGTGTGTTTGTACTTGTTAACTCTGACATTTTTCTGAACACTTCCATGTACTGTTGCAATTTGTACAACACAAAAGAAGTTGAACACAATTTGAAATTAAAAGAATTATTCTAAAAATAATCAATGGCTTAGAAGAATAATTTACCTTTTATTCATTTAAACACTAAAATCCCTCACTTTGTTACATTTTTCCCATTCTTTGAATAAATAGATTTAGAGGACTGCTCTTGTTTAAATTAATTTAAAATCCATCCAATACACTTAACTTTAACAGTTCCCAGAATGTCAGAAACGTTCTTGAAGATTACTTCTTGTAAATGAAATTAAGTCGAGAGTCTGTGTTTATCTATAATCCATAGAACTATTGATATCCTTCATTATAATTCTGTTAAATTCTATTATGTCATTCAATTCAAGACTAAAACTCATTGATTTCACTGCTATTGTTGCTTCGTATGTGGTACAACATTTCAACTATATTCCTTTGAATTTTTTATTCAGCTTTTGACCTTTCTCTGTGGTAGTGACCTGATTCTCTCCACTTGTGATGTATGGATAAAAAGCGTTAACCCAATAAATGTTTAATGATTTTTATTATTTGTTTACCTTGCTATTCATGGTGATCAATATCAATGAAACTTGCCTTGCTGTAAATATTGCGATAGTTTTTCTATGATACAAGAGTATCAGTGAATAGAGCTATAACCAATGGTAAGTTCGGCTGAGTTCAGCTATAAGTATTGATGGAGTGTTGAGCTCAGCTATGAGTATTGATAAAGTGTTGAGTTCAGCTATTACTGAGTTAAGCTGTATTGTTTAGTGCTATGTGCTATGAATGAGTTAGATAGAGCTCAGCTATGAGTATTGATTGAGTGTTGAGTTCAGCCATGAGTATTGATAGAGTGTTGAGTTCAGCTATGAGTATTGATAGAGTGTTGAGTTCAGCCATGAGTATTGATAGAGTGTTGAGTTCAGCTATGAGTATTGATAGAGTGTTGAGTTCAGCTATGAGTATTGATAGAGTGTTGAGTTCAGCCATGAGTATGGGTAAAGTGCTGAGTTCAGCTGTATGCATTGATAGAGTGCTGTATTCAGCTATAAGCTCAGGCAAAGTGCTGAGTTAACTATAAATTTTGGTTAAGTGCGGAGTTCAGCTATAAGTTTTAATAGATAGTTTTTCAGCTATAGGTATTGGTTAATAAAGTGTTCAGTCTAGCCACAAATATGGATCTTTATCAATGTGATAGTTGTCTATGTTCACATCAAGAATTAAAGTATTTGCACTATATTGAACTTCTATTTGATCATCTGATAAAGTTCGCATTCAGTACATAACATCATGTTTTGATTTCTTTGAACCATGTGTATTATGATACAGTGTGTAAATGAAAACAATCTAGCATTTTTTTGTATGATCTTTAAGTGAGTAAGTTAATAAAAAGATTGACTTCATTCTGCTATACTCAACTCACTATTAGATATCCCAAGTTATATATGGAAAACACTTCAGAATCTAAGACAAATTTATATTTGTTCCTTTAAGGAGATATAAAAGTTTTATTGCCTGAACTTAAGACTGACTTGACTTGTTGCGATTGTTTATTGCGCTTACAGGTTATCAAATTAAATAATGTGTTCATAATGTTATCATTTTGTATTGGGTTTTATGCTGTCTGTGTGTGCATTAATAGTATTGACCTTGACCCAATCAACGCTCCTGGGTGATAAACCAGTATGTTCTTGTTCCACAAATCTGAGGTTTGTACCCTAAGCACTCTACCTATTGAGTTAAGTGGATGGGCTATGTGTCAGTCGGATGTGGGAAACAAATAACAAGTAAAGGCATGTGTTCCTCAAATGGAGGAATTTGTTCTTTTATAGGATCTTGAACCTATGGTTTCAAAATCAGAAGCTCAAAGCGCTGCTGACGACAAAACTAACTAGGAGAGCTTCGTGCAAATTTAAGCAGTTTTTAAGTATGGACTGGTTGTAATAAAAGTTTTTTAGGGTGTCAAGCAATCAAGAGTTCCTGTGGTGTGATCCAGCGAGGGTATGATTCCTATGGTTGCCATGTGATTTGCTATTCAAATTTCTTTAAATAGCCAATTCTATTGACTCTTACTATGAGTAAGATGTACTGATTTTCAGCTTTTTTATGCATTTGTCTTAAAATTGCCTATAATCTCTTGCCAGTTAGATACCATAATATGTTAGATAAACTTGTGTTTAACTAAGGCCTAAAAAAAGTTTGTTTCTGGTTATCTGACTGACCCAATATTTTACCTGCCAAGTTTTTACAGCATCCAAACCTTAGTGCTATATTGTAATTTTCACAACTCATTAATAAAACAAGGCACATATTCCCATGCAGCATTGCTGATATATGAAAAAAAAACATATAATAAAAAAAGGCCTGAGTTGAAATCATTGCACCTAGGCATATGTCACAGTTTTCATGCACTTGATTGTTTATGAAAATGTGGCTGTATGTACTATTTCTTATAGCTATCCAGAGTTCTTTATGAAAGTACAAGAAAGTTGTCAATTGCAGTCTTTACCTTTCATGTCATATGCTTTCAATCTACCGTCTTGTTAATCAATTTTTCCTCCTTGATTGAAGAGCTGTTTTTGGTATTTTCAATTTGTTACACCTATCCATCAAATTGTTAGAAGCGTCTACAAAATGTTTAGGTTAAAATAACAGAATCTTACATGTTAAATATCTGCTCTGCAAATTTATCAGCTGGTTGTGACTTTTTTTCCTTCATAGTTGAAGAGTTCAATCTGCAGCTCATATTGTTAAAGATATTATTGATAAAGTTGATTACGATGGTAATGGATTGAAGTATGTATTAAAAGTGAGAATTTGACGTGATCGATTTCAATGCCAGCTATAATACAGACAGTCTTATTTAAGTAATACAACATTGTACGAACTGACTCTGAATTAGGTCGAACTGTTCAATACATTTCATTCACAGAATCTTTCATACAGCAGTTCTATTAAGAACTTTCAATTAGGTATACATGATTCAATTTATCAATCTATTGATTTATTTTATTGATCTCACTTTAGCTGGTGGCTATGGTACTGAATGTAGATTGAAAGCAAAGAGTTTTGTTGCCATGGTGTCATGAGAACAAGTGAATAGGGAAATATACATAAATACTTGTAAAAAATATAAAACCCCCAAAAAAATAAAACAAGTAAACAATAAGAATGGTCCTAATTAGTGACTTAGCATTTTTAGTGTACATTTTTTATATTGTAAGGCACTTTATTTTTCTGGTGTACAACAAAAAATAATGAAAGGGGAATAATCTCTAAATAATTACTGGTGCAAGAGTTACGGTTCTTAGCCTCATACAACTTTATTGGTGCTGTTAGCTCCTCATTGCTGTCTAACTATCTGTAAAGTCGACACTGTTAGTGGACTTCGGCTTTTTGGGTGGATGCACTGATTCAGAAAAAAACTTAATCAAAACTTTTTTGGGGCATTGTATCCCTGTAAGCTCATTTTTAGGCATAATAATGACTTAAAAGTTATAATACACCATAAAGAAATGGTTTAGAGTGGTTGAGAAAGATATTTGATGTAAATAATAACAGTTTGATGTTTGTACATGATTCGTAAGGTCAAGGTTCATTCATATAAAAGTAATCGTATAAATAATGTTTACATAAAAGTTTGTACACTGATTCTATTCATTGGTTTTATGACATTTTTATTTAACACTGCATGTAATGTGAGGAGGGTGAAAAAAAAAGAAATCTAAACCACAATTTTATATACATAAATTTTCAGCTTCACTTGATGTTTAACAGATATTTTATTTATAAGACATCGGTCCCGCTGATATGTAGCAATAGGACCCTAATATTTTGCTGGAGATGCAATATTGATGATAAATTCTTTAAAATAAGTTGATGAAATTTTTTGTTAACCTAAAGTAGCTGACTACTTAAATTACTTTAAAGGGACTTAACTCTGCATTTCCATCAGAAAATGGTTATAATGAAACTTGCAAAAAGTCCCTCTAAGGGTTTTATGATATTCATAAATATGCTAATTTTCTAATTTTATGCATAGGAAGTACAGCTTCATTCAAATAATCTAATTAAAGTGAGACTTCTGTGTGACTAATGCTGTAGATATTTGTTTTTCTCTACTTTATCTGAGGTGTAATCATGTTCAGTAAAAACCTTGATAGTTAGACCACCTTGTCGTACGGAAATTGACCTAGAACAGGCAGTACTGTGCAAGATTGTCCAGGACAGGTATACTCGTCATATAGGCAAATATGCCCTAACTGGTTCAGACAGGTATACCCGTCATATAGGCAAATATGCCCTAACTGGTTCAGACAGGTATACTGTCATATGGGCAAATATGCCCTAACTGGTTCAGACAGGTATACTGTCATATAGGCAAATATGCCCTAACTGGTTCAGACAGGTATACCGTCATATGGGCAAATATGCCCTAACTGGTTCAGACAGGTATACTGTCATATAACAAATATGCCCTAACTGGTTCAGACAGGTATACTGTCATATAGGCAAATATGCCCTAACTGGTTCAGACAGGTATACCCGTCATATAGGCAAATATGCCGTAACTGGTTCAGACAGGTATACCGTCATATAGGCAAATATGCCCTAACTGGTTCAGACAGGTATACCGTCATATAGGCAAATATGCCCTAACTGGTTCAGACAGGTATACCGTCATATAGGCAAATATGCCCTAACTGGTTCAGACAGGTATACCGTCATATAGGCAAATATGCCCTAACTGGTTCAGACAGGTATACCGTCATATAGGCAAATATGCCCTAACTGGTTCAGACAGGTATACTGTCATATAACAAATATGCCCTAACTGGTTCAGACAGGTATACTCGTCCTTGGAAACCCAGCACAGTATTCTTTGGTGCCAGTCAATTTCCATAATTTCTTTGAAAAATCCCCAGCAAATGCGTGTAAACTATGACGGGTATACCTTTCTTGCAGGCAAATATGCTGAAACTTCAGCAGAAGTTCTGTAGACAACAAAAGGGTTATGTATTCATGTAACATAACCTGAAATATGCAATTTTAATATGCTGTACATGTTTCTACTTTGTTTTCCTTATTTATTAGATGTCTCCAGAATTAACATGTGATATTAAATTATTAATAGGAATTTCTGCAAGTTTTTTATCAATTTTGATTTGCTGTTCACTATCTTGAGTTAAAGCCCTTAAAGACGGAATAAACATGTTTTTGTATGAAATTGGATAAGTCAAGTATTTTTTATGTCAGTGTAAATATAATGTAGGCGTAAACACCTCGTTGAAATATTATACGTACAATTTATTACGTTTTGGTGTTACTTTCATCTATTTATGAAGTCATGTATTAATTCCGTATAAAATCTTACGCTGATTTAAGTAAGTCATTATACAGTCATAAAGGTAATTCCTTATTAAGAGAAAATCATTTCGTAAGTATTTTCAATGGTTTAAATAGGGATAAATACTGATTAATCTGAAGTTTGAACCCGAATAAAAAAACGTTTGTCTACACCTCCTAATTGGTGTGTGATTGTGTTGTGAAATTCTCAGACAGATTACTATCAGAAGAAATTAATACTTTTTTTTATAATTATTCAGTCTGGTAGGCAAAATCCTTAAGAACATCCAAGTAGTCGATTTAAAAACTCTAATACAGTAAAACCTCGAAAACCAGACCAGGATCATAAAAATCGATGGTCATAATGAGGTGGTCTTATTACCAAGTTAAATTACAGAAGAGTTTTAACATGCTTAGGGGTCTGGCTCCATGTTATAGACATAACTTCACTTACATGGCAGCTTTTAAACCAAAAAAATCTTTCAACCCTTTGTTTGTAAATAAAAAAGAGTGTTTTATTCTAATTTTTGCTTTTTGGGAACTATTGTCAGCCATTTTAGGTAAATGTCGGAAATATATACCATAAGCAAGATTGTTAAGTCTAAAAATTGCAAACTATGCGTATAGTTGTGTAAAATTTTCAACCAACAAAGATATACCTCGTTATTACAAGTTCATCCTGAGCATTCAGTCTGTTCCAAGGACTCTTCAAGATAATAAAGTTTTACTGTATTGGTAAATATTAAGTATTTTCCCTTCAAATCTGCATGTCCAAACTTCTGATAATATTCTAAAAATTGTGATTATTTTTGTGGCTTTATTTTTGTTTGTTTTATATTTGCACTTCTTTCATGTCAACAAGGTCTAATTAATTTTTTAATTAATTTCACAAGCTGATATGTACCACT
Source organism: Lutraria rhynchaena (assembly GCA_008271625.1). Classification (NCBI taxonomy): domain Eukaryota; kingdom Metazoa; phylum Mollusca; class Bivalvia; order Venerida; family Mactridae; genus Lutraria; species Lutraria rhynchaena. The sequence continues at coordinate 6,931,334 of VIBL01000001.1, read as the reverse complement.
TTAGACAACAACAATAATTCATCATTTTCTGACAGTTACATCATTATAGTTGTACAAACACAGATTTAATACATGCAGTAAACAGAATATTTTACTATGTTATGTTTTGATTGACTGACTGGAAAGTGATTGAACTTTCAGTTTGCCTATTCATCTGTTTTGTTGAGGTCTAGAGTATTTTATATTGAATATTATTAATTGGATCTGCACTCAATATTTTGTATATAATACAATTTTAATGTACATAACCCGATCCCACGCAATGTCTTGGATGTTACTGAATGCCGTTGATTTCCCTGAAAACCTTACTCAACACAAGGCACAAATTAATAAATCATTTTATAATTATCAGTAGAATTCATGCTTATAGACTGTTAACATTCTTTAATGAATTTTGCTGATTTTTATTTCATGTTTAAAAAATATGGATGACAATATTTATTTTTTGTTATAAGTGTTAATGATGCACAGCAGGTCATACCTTATGAAAATTCGACAAAAATGTTGATTTTCCCCCGAATGTGGAGAAGTTACTGGCTCCATGTGGAAGGGAAAGTTTGTACTGGTTAGTATACAGTCCAGGAATACTAGTTAGGTGAACAGGTCACCGTATATAATTGAAAGATTGCTGAAAAATGGCATTTAAGCCCAGTGACAATATCACATAAAAGCAAACAAATAAAAATGATAACTAACTATGTTCTTTATAGTTAGAAAGTTTTTGTGGCATTAAACAATAAAAGTTGTCATATGATTATTTTTTTAAAACAAATATTATGGCATTACATGAAAATATCTAACCTGTAAACGATTTAATCCATTCCATGTGTGGGTATTGTACGTATGTCAATCACAACAGATATATTCACTCGCTGTAAAATTAAGGCCGAGATGAAAACATTTGTTGTTTCCCTTTGCACTTTACTTGTGTCATCTTTTAGAAAGTTTAGATTAGGTTTAAACATCTTCAAAGAAGAAAGGATGAACTTTTAAGTGATTTTAAAACTTATTTAGATACAGTTGTTTATAGTTAAATGTATTAGAAATTGCCTATAAATTTTAATGAAGTGTCAAAGGTTAGGGGGTTAAAAGGTATTACAAAATGAATTAACGTAGTCAAATTTGATGAATTAACGTAGTCAAATTTGATTTGTACAGTCTCTTTACTATTAAGGCATTTAGAAGGAATTGCTATTAAGCTATTACTCATTACAAGCAATATATTCTTTTGCCACAATGTTTTCAAAAGTTGTCTGCTTCAGATGCGGGGGGAAATGAGGTATTATGAGGCAAAGGGTTAAATACCTAATTTCAACTTTAAGTATATGCTGTCAATTATTTCATTTTGCTGTAAAATAAAAACATGGCAGCCAGTTTAATAATTGGTGAAAATGAATTTGCGCTTATCTTTTGTCCAGTATAGACATTGAGGTTGTCTGTCATCTTATGGCGTTCTTGATTATTCAGGTATAATATTTTGATGTTTAATAAATAGAAGATATCTCTCTGTTGGTCATAAAATATATAAAATATAAAATCTAAATGAGATTTTTTACCCCCATATGTCGGACTAGATGAATGGATGCATCACATATTAAAACCTTTCCGTAACTGAGGCTTAATGTTACATTGATTGATCCATACATAATAAAATTTTCTAAACATAATAGCAATCTTGCATGATGTTCAGTTATTTTTGGGGCAGATGAAATTTTGTCAAACTAAAAGTTGAATATTGGGAAGGGATTGATTTGGATTATGTTAATGTTTGCACTAAAATTCTTGCTTTTGGTCTGACTTGATTTATTGCACCTTGAATTTTCAACAAAACTTCAGTTTTCCCATTTTGTACAATTTTGTCAATTTCATGAAACATCTTAGTAATAATTGTCACATCTTTTTATTTAATGCACTGGGTTAAAATGCGTTTTAAAGCTCTGTTCATTTATCTATAGAAATGCTCTATTTAACAAATATCATCAAAAACTGAAACTTTGTCTCAAGGCCAAAATCATACAATGTGACTTATTTTATCTTCATGGAGGAGAGTTATAAATATTTAATGGCTGACTGTAGCAATGTTTATAGCTAGAATTTAAGCACTTCAACCCTTCTCCAGTTCATGTTAACATAATTTATTATTAAAATTTTGAACAGATGATGTGTTTCATTCATTTAAATACAAAGTTGTAAGTTTTCCTTTATATGTTCAGAATTACTATATTGTTGCATTGTTGTGACCAAAAATCTATCATGCGAGTTGCATTTACCTTGAAATCAATACAAAAACAGGAGTTGCTCACCTGCAGTTTGTACATTAATTGTGATATATTAGCGTTATATTTGAAGGATGATTCGCAAACTGGATTATTCTTGTTTACTTCCGTTTGTATGCTAGGATTCTAATTAGTTACTTCCCTTTACATACTTTGTCTGAACGTAGTTACTTCCCTTTATCCATGTTTTTGTTATTCCTTTGCTAAAACAACTTAAAAACCAATGTTTGAACATCTACATTACTGGGTCTACCAGACTAATTCATGTATCCTCAAACGATAGCATTTTCACATGTTTAATTAAATAAAGAATTTATTAGCTTAATAGCTTAAGTGCTTATTAGGATTGATAAAATATGATTTGATGCATTAAAAATGTTTAATCATTTATTCTTATTTATTTAAACAAAATTCAGAACAAACTTCATTCAGATGTATGCAATGTAAAATCTGATTGTATAATATCATATCTTTGTATCTTAAATTGAACCTTTCTTAGTATATTGTATTGATTATAAAAGGCTGCAACTGTGGTCCAGTGGTTAGTGTGCTGGACTTGTAACCTAGAGACCCAGGTTCGAATCCCGGTCACAGCAGGTCATACCCTTCAATGAAAATTTGACGAAAAAGTTGATTTTCTTTCATATGTGGAGAAGTTGCCGGCTCCTTGTCAAAGGGCAAGTTAGTACTGGTTAGTATACTGTCCAGGAAAACTGGTTAGGTGAACCAGTTGCCGTATAACATTATAACTGAAACATTGTTGAAAAAACGGCATTTAACCCCAGTGACAACAAGTCACATAAAAACAAATTGATTACAAAAAAGAAAATTTTAGTATTCGATGAAAGGGACTTAACTCTCGTTCATTTTCGAAAATCATGATAATGTAGTCGTATAAAAAGCCATGTTTATTGGTTTTGTTTGATTCTTAAAAGTTACACTTTTGTTGATTTTTTTACTTGGAGTTTGAAGTTTAACCAACAGCCATGGTCATTTGGCAACTTTCTAGCTTTAACAGTGAAGGAAGACCCCAGGCTTACACCTGGGTAGAATTTACCATCCATGAACTGGCTGGAGAGCTTTCTTGTATGTGAACAGGTGGGATTCGAACTCACTCCATTTAGGAGCTAGTGGTAACAATTCAGAGACCATAACCGCTCAACCACAGAGGCCCCTTCACATTTTTGTCGAGCCCGCCTATGGTGAGCTCGACATAGTTGTCAAAATGGTGGTTCTGTGTACGTGGATGCATGCGTCCTTGACTTTTTTTGTCCAGACCATAACTTCACTATGCATCTATGGATTTTAAAATGACTTGGCACAATTGTTCATCATGATGAGACAGTGTGTCATGTGCAAGACACTGGTCAATATCTCACAGGTCAAGGTCACACTTGGGGTTTAAAGGGCAAAACTTGGCACGTTTTACATTGTACGGACTGTAAACAGGAACCTTTGCAGGCTCGACATGTTGCCTTTTTGCGACTTCTTGTCGTTGATTCTTTAAGAATACAGTATATATAACATAGTACAGCATAATTCGGGTTTAAGAATAGTATATTTCCACTCTGACTTACACTACTGGTCAATTTATTTTTCTAACCAAGTGTTGTAGTTTTAACAATTTTTAATCTTTACTACACAATGAAATAATTTCTTAATTACAGTGAAAGGAATTGCCATGGTTTGAATAATAAATTATAAATCTATAATAAAGGCAGTCCCTTTAAATAAATTGTAAAGGTGAAGTCTATTCCCTTTAAATGTTTTCCTGATATCGTATGTCATTCTATATTTAATGTTTATTTAATGAAACAAAAAATTTGTGGAAATTCAATCTGTTATTATGCATATCATGCATGCACCATGCATGTTTTATTTACACTCTGTAAGGTTGATATATCTATGGAAGTATAATTACTCTTCATTAAATATGGAGTTTTATAATGCTGTTATCGAGTTTATTGTCTCTGAATTTATCAGTTTCATGCGTTTGATTTGTAGTATTACTTTGGTAATATCAATAAATTAAAGTGCAGAAATAATATAAGTATTAGGCATTAAAAGTCTTATTTTATGCATAATTGTAGCAGCTATATAACTGTAGAATAAAGTCGCACTCAGGCATTTTTCATGTGTAGAGAGCATGATTTTTCTCCATTAAATTGATAATTTTACATGATAATTGTTTTTTTTTTAATACACTCGTACAAACTGATAAGTATGACAAAATGTTGATTTTCCTCCATATGCGGAGAAGTCACAGGCTCTTTGTGGAAGGGTAACTTAGTACTGGTTAATATACAGTCCAGGAAATCTGGTAAGGTGAACCAGCTGCTGTACATAACTGAAAAATTGTTAAAAAAAACTTGTTGCATGAAACCCTGTGAAAAAAAAAAACAGACAAGTTTGAATCATTGAAGACATTTTGGCATCTTTTTCTGTTTGCTTGTGTATTGTATATAAAAAACTTCTGTTTTAAGAAGTTCTTCATTCGGAAATGTTCAGTTTGGGGTAAATATGCTTTGCCAGTTAGAACATAAATTTTGGTTTTGTTGTCGTATCATGAAGATGGAAACATTACTTCATGTAATTATCTATGAAACAAATTATTTATATCTTTACATGCTTATTTTGGATTTAGGTGACTTGTTAGTAAACGCATAAAATGTTAAATATTTAGATTCATTTGATGGATACAGTGACTTATTTGATGCCATGTATCATTTTCAGTGTTGTATTTTAATGGTTTATCACAATTTGCCTTTCATTTTCATATTTTCACATCATTACTGTACCACATAAATGATTGATCATAAAACAACAACATTTTAACGTTCTTCTAATTGCGTGAATTGCAGTATAATATGACAAGCAAAATTGTCAATTCACATTAAAACTTAACTTAACACATTCATGTTTCTCTGTTTCCGTGGCGACTCTGTAGATTCTGGTACAAATATCTATTCCATCCTGTTAGTCCCGTGGCTATAAAGCAGAGTTTAGTCTCTAAGCTCAGAAATGAGCTCCAAGCACAGGAATGGGCACTGAGCTCAGTTTTAGACAAAACTCAGAAATGTTTAAACCTTGGTTTGAGCTGGAATCTCTGCATAGTTTGCAGCTCATTTGTGAAAATGGTTGCGTGTGGGAATCAATTTCTTTTCAATATTTTTTTTTTATGACCCAAATGTGATTGTAATGTCAGTTCACTGTCCATTACTTGTGTAGGAAAAAATACTGTCTGGTACCCTAGATGTTACTGTTAAATCAACTTACTGTTGATTGTTTCTGAACTGGTAAGAACTGGTTGGTCATGCAGATGTGATGATTATCTTAATTGACTGTGCTATATGAATAAAATAATGCTAGTTGTTGTCACTGGACAAGCTTACGGACATACCCAATTACATTGTTACGTAAGATACTTAATACTTTGTTATCTGATTTTCTTGGAGGAATAAAATCACAATTGTAACATTTTCAATGTTTTATTATGAACTAAAGACTAGTAGTTCTCATTTTTTTGATACCTCATACATATAATATTAAATAATCCATATTCCATCTTGTAAGATATTACGGTGGATTGGTCTGTCACCTAGCTCACCTTGTCTATTTTGTCTTTTTTTGTTTTTATCATCATGCCCTACATCTATGACTGCATCACCATTATTGTTGTATCTGTCAATATTTTTATCATTTTGTAGTTGAATGTTGACGTCATTCTGATTTATGTTGTTTTCATTGGCATTCTTTTTCTGTTGTTTCCTTGCTATTCTCTCATGATCACTTAATGCAAAAATGAGTTTATCCCAAAAAAGTCTGTCGTCTGCTTTCACATAAGTAAATGTTTTCAAGCACCTGTTTAAGTCTTTGTCAATAAGATGCTTGTCAAGCTCCTCCTTGATTATAATGATCAAATGTCTTTTCTTCTCCATGAGACTTTGTGTAAGTGCTGTTTTGAATTCATACTTGCACCAATGAGAAAGCAGGAAGTTATTGGATAGAATCAATACTGTGTGATGACTTTCCTTCACCTTGTCTACGATGTTATCGGCAATACATCCTCCTACTGGGAAGTCTCGATGATGGATACATAGTTTAAAACCTGGTCCATTGTTTTCGGTTGTCATCTCTAGTCTATGTAAAAGGGTGTCAAATACCCAGTCACCGTCTGCTTCATTGTATGCAATAAACGCATCATAAGTTTTGTCTTCGTTTGTTATGACTTTGCGACATGGAAGACTGATGTGAAGGCGAGTGAAAGCCAGAATCATTATCTCCTTACGACATTTGATGGTTAGCACAAGAATGGTCACTAGAATAAGAAGAAATGTACTTAAAATCGCCAAAGGTGCTGCCAAGATAATAACCTCAAGAGCCTCACAGAGGTCATGTTCTAACTGTGCCACAAAGTGACCTTTTAACTGTTCTGGTTGAGCACACTTCATTTCAGTTAGATATTTATACCTAGTCAGTAGCTTGCTTGAAGTATTTTTCAATTCTTTTACAAAATTTGTCAGCTTGCAATCACAGTTGAAAGGATTATCTCGTATATCTACGTACACTGTTTTACTGTGTATTCTAAGTGTTTCAAGATCTTCGGAGGATAAGGTTGTTATGTTGTTATGACGAAGGTTAAGAATTCCAGTGGAATCATCTTTAAGTCCATGATCTGAAAGTGTTGTGAAATGCTTAATTCTGTTGTGAGAAAAGTCAAGATACTTAATTTTAGGGAAATACCTTCTCCATTGTAGAAAATTGTCTAATACTTTCGTTAATCTTGAATGGGACATGTTGTAGTATTCTAGAGCTGGGTAACGCCTTCTTTCAGTTAAAAAATGGCTGTGGTGCTTGGCTACATATGATGAATAGCTTTCATCAATATATCGGAAATTTTCAAACACACATTGATGCTGTATCCTCTGATTCTTTTGCCCAAATTTGGATATAGCATCAATCATGTCTTTTTCACTTTCAAACGGAGTGAAATTACCTTTTTTGTTCACTGTATCAGTTGAAGAGGACTTAATTGTATCTTCATCATCAGGCTTTGGTGACAGCATCTTACTTACACTTGATTTCATCATCTCTACATCCTTGTTTTCTATATCAGATGATTCTATATTAGACTTACTGGTTTGTTCATCATCAGAGTCTACAGTTGGGAGGGAACTTATTGCAAGTTCTGTTGGTTTCATGATGGATTCAGTGCAGTTACGTTTCACATACCGCTCCATGGCTGCACTGCCACAATCAAATTGCTTACTTATAACGTTATGATCACATAACAAAACTTGAAAATACTGCATACTATTTATCCTAAAATCTACATTTATGAATTCAGCCACCCTAAGAATGTCTGGCATGTCTATGTTGACATTGTATTCTGCTAAAAAATCATAAACATTGCAGTTAGAAATAGACACATACCATAGATATTCTGCTTTGGCTGGCCATGGCAAAATCACTGATCCATTCTTTGTTTTACATTTAAATTCAAAAGCAATCTGTAGACTCTCATTCAATGGAAGATATTTCTTCAACATATTCTGATTGGCTGATACCCATTTCCTGTAGTCGAACAATGACCAATCGTCAGTCTCTGCCAGGTCACATGACACAAAGAAAGAATTTTGTGCAGTGAAATTTGATCCAGAGACATGTTTATATTTTATTGCACACATGTGCTGCCATGTAGGGTATAATATTTTGTTAGGAATCACTTTGACATAATGATAATTCATCTGTTTCACATCTTGTGTAAGTTCCGGTTGACTGAATCCATTTAAATTTTCTGACACTGACTCTCCATTCTCCAAGCTGCTTTTGTTCCCCAATTTTGCTGGTTGGTTCCTTTCTTCATTGTCTAGTATTTTACTATTTCTGGTTCCTGTCATCTGTCCTGTATTAAATGTATTCACTCTGTTGTCATGGATACTTGAAGCCAGTAATTGAAGGAGTACCAAACTCCAGGTCACTGAATTTATCCAGAAATTGTGCATTTTCAGGTGTCTTTGCTATGAAATAACCAAGGAATTCCCTTCTATCAAATGCTCCTCAAATTCTGATCTCTGCTTTGCTGTTAACTGCTTTAACAAATGTCATTGTGTAGAATCATTGCGACTTTTATACTTGTTTTATGCTTATTGAATCTTATCTTACATTACAAAGCGTAACATGGAAGCCATCAATTAAACCTGTGTTTTGTTTCGTAGTCGTGTAGAAATGTAGGTCAAACGGAACAAGATATATACAACAGATTCATGACAAATTACAAGGAAATTGTCAGTGATCAACTGCTCGTATCCGTATTTTGGTCTGAAATCGTGAAGGATGTGACATTGGGATTCAATCACGTTTAAGGTCTTGTTGTTCTGTAACCAATTATGTACACTTCCTGTTTGTAGTAGTCAGATAGAATTATAAAAACTGTAAAGGTAGTCTGCCTTAAAAACAATTTGAATGTGTTGTAACTTTTGCTTGCATGGTCTTCATTGGAAATTGATTAATTAGGTTTTGCTCCATCTCTGGGACAAGTGCTTGTCTACTATTAACGAAGCATTTTTTTTCTGGGTTTTAATTTTGCCTCAACAGCATGGATCATGTAGCAACTTTTCCTGCTTGAATGGTAGGGGAGGACCCCAGGGGTACACCTGGGTAGAATCACAGACCTTCTATAGGCAAGCTGGACTGCTTCTGCATGTATGAATTTATTCTGGATCCAAATAGGATTTGAGCTCGCAACAGCAAGGGGCTAGTGATAAGCAGGAAGAGACCACAACCCCTTGACCATGAACACCCCATTGGGAAAGTACTGATCCAATGGCCACTATGCTTGAATAAACTTGCATGTTATGGTGATTGTTATAGCATCCATGTATACCATGGGTCTGTAATTGTTTTCATGGTAATAATAATGTTTGTATGATAAAAAAGGGGCCTCTGTGGTCGAGTGGTCATGGACTCTGATTTGTAATCCTAGTACCTCACTGCTGTGAGTTCCAATCCCATCTTGGACTGAATTTCACATCTGAGGAAACTGTCTAGCTTGCTTACAGAAGGTTTGATGATCTACCTTGGTGTAAGCCTGGGGTCTTCCTCCACTGTTAAAGCTTAAAAGTCACCAAATGACCCTAGTTGTTAGTATGGCATGAAACTTGACTGGTACAATAAAAAAAACATGCAAATGTATTTGTTAGGAGAATGGCTCTCTATATAAAGCCATTATATTTTATTAAACACCACTTTTGCATTTCAGTTTAAAGGTAATTTTCTGGTCACAAAAAATTCATTTACACTGACCATCATATGTTACTTAATGAGGAGTGTGTTTTGCTATATGTCGGTTTTACTTCTAGCTCAGCTTTAAAATGATTAATGAGAAATGATGAAGAATTGTGTGTTTTACTTCATTTCAGGTAATCTGAGTGAACTCATCCACAAACATGAAGATCACAGTGGAACAGGAAGTGGTCATGGAAGAAAACATCAAACAATCTCTGAACGTGATCTCAAATCTAAGTCAGACAGGAGCATTAATATACAGGTAGGTTATTACACTGAAATAATGATGACGATGATGATGACGATGATGATGATGTTGATGATGATGAAGATGATAACGATGATGATGATGTTGATGATGATGACGATGATGATGATGACGATGATGATGACGACAATGATGATGATGATGTTGATGATGATGATGATGATGATGATGATGATACATGTAAAAAATCTTCATATTTGTGCTCAATGATCTTTTTTATATAGTTGTTTACTCAAATGAAAAAATGTTGTTGAAAATTGTCTTTATTGATGTTTGCTGATATTCCCACTGATACATCCAATCTACTAGTATTACATGACCCATTTTTAGTAAAACGAAAATTAGGGCTCACCATAATTGCTTGAATATATCTTCAAATCAAATTTGTGGTTTACAAAAGTTGTTCCCACAATGACTGGACTAACTGTCCATAATCCATAGAATGTAATGTCCATAACGGGGATTGTTTATTAATGGTAACCCTTGAATATGAAAATGCTTTCTGCGAATATTGTCATGAAATCTTACCTACTAGAGATATTTTATTCATTATAAACAAAGTGTGCTGTTTGTCCTTTGTAAAATTCCTTTGCATTTCAATAAAGCTCTGCTTATTGATTTTTTTCCCTGGGGTTAAATATTGCACCAACAGCCAGGGTCATTTGGCAACATTTACAGCTTTAATGATGGAGGAAGATCCCAGACGTACTCTTGGGTAGAACCAACAACCTTCTGTACGGTAACTGGACAGCTTCTTCTCATGTGTGAAATTTGGTTTCGAATGAGATTTAAACTTACAGCAGTGTTAGACTAGTGATTTCTGGTCAGAGTCAAAATATTTATATATAATTACGCCTATTGACCTAGTCACAATCTAGTCCACTTTTTGTTGTGGATGGGTGGTCCTAATTATCTAATAAATTTTCTTTTCTTAGTAAAATAGACAAGAAGGGGGGGTGCTGACTTTACAATGAAGCAAGACAGAGGTGTGCAAACATAAAATTTACAGTAAAAAAATACAATGACATAAAAATAAGAATTGGAGAAGAAATGCAGTAATTGATTTCATGTGTTACAATAGCCAATAAATTTTGTATCTTAATTTTATGGAAAGAGATTTACTTGTATTGAAGATATTTGCATTTTCTCTCAGATCCTTGAACATTGAGTGACCAATAGAAAAGTGTTTCCGTGTATCATAACCAATAATTTAATGGCCCTGAAAGGACTTTATACACTTTGTATGAAATAAATCTCTTCATATCAATCAAAATCTGTCACAAAACATTAAAATATCTTCTGGCTAGTTTAACTGTATTTTTTCAAGCAGAAAATATGTATTAAGTTTGTATAGCATTTTAGACTAAAATGATTAATCCATACTTGTTAAAGCATTGGTGAATTATTGTTTTATCAAAATGAATGAGGTCTAAATGTATTCTGATTATAGCGGATTCTTTACTGACGTCAATTATGTATAAGTCTATATTTATAATTTGTTATGACACAGCAAACTTCATTTTTTTATTTCTCAACAAATAACAGGCTATTTAAGTGAAATTGATGCTCAAATATGGTGTATTTGTGTTTAAGTAATGTTATTCATTATTTGTTTTTAAATTGTTACATGTAATCAATTAAACAACTGACATAGCTCGCTCAGCCGAATACGAAGTAAATATTTTGATTTACATTTGTCAATCGTTTTAATTTGTTTTTGATGACAGTCAACCCTGTAAACAAAGTGAAAAATATGTCCTGTATACATTTCTGCTTTATTAAAAACTGATGTACATTTGTTGTATTCTTTATACATGAACATTCTTAGTTACCGGTATTAGTTGAAAGACCAACTCACTGTTCAAACATCAACTTAATAATACTGTCCAAATATGATTAAATCTTTTTTTTTCACTGGAATTTAAAAGTCGCATCACCAGCCAGGGTCACTTGGCGACTTTCCATCTTTAACAGTGAAGGAAGACCCCAAAGCTAGCTGGACAGCTTCTTCAAATGTGAACTTCGGTCCTGTGCAGGATTCGAACTTACAGCGATAAGGCATTTGTGATTTAGTCTGAGACCATAACCACTCAACCAAGGGGCTTCCTGTATTTAAATCTAACTGTAATCTACATCAAAGCATATTATATAAACCATCAGCAAATATTTATTTTTTACCGTACCGAATGTTTATGAAGACTAGATTTGAGAACCTAAAAGTGATATCTATTTATGAAGTGGTCTTTGAAAGAACTTTTCTTAATAGTCATGATAACTGAATTGGTAAAGTCGCCTCATTGGATTAGTTTCATTTCTGATATTTTATGAAGATATTGTACATGTACAGCAAAGCTGCCGTTTAATTTTAGCTTAATTCTACCGCTTGACTATGTCTATAGTCTACATATCTGATGTTCAAAGTAATTGCTTCAATAAATAAACAAAACATTTAAATCTTTGATTTGCCATTAAGTTACCATTTATTATTTTCAAATGAAGAGTTTCCAGGCTTTTAGAATACAAATTATGAATCTCGTCTAAGCAATTATATCATAAGCTAAATTGCTTGATATAATTAAATTTGAAGTCAACACGGTTTAACTAGTTTTTGTATTATTATCAGTGATGGTCTATTGTACGGGTTGAACTGTATGAGTTGTACACTTCCTAACATGGCTGTGTTTTAAAAATCATCCATTTGTATTATTTCCTGGTTATATAGACTTAGCTGAATGGTTAATTTACCAACGTCAGAGAAATAAATTTTAACCTACATATTTTAGGTAATTTCCATATTTTTTTCACCGTGTACTCTAATGAAAGTTTATCTGAGTTTAATCAGCATAATATAATTTTTTAAGCTGTGAAACTGATGGAAACTCACTAGCTTTATTGCATCATCTATTTTCTGAAAGGTCAAGGTCACCATATTTGATTGAAGTCCATTTTTCTCAAAATTGTTGTAATAATAAATGGTTGACATCCTATGTGGCTTATTTCCTTATGTTTGCTGATATTTAACCAGTCTTTCAAGTCAAATAAATGTATTCCTGAGACGCCTTTGCACCTGATTACTTGCAAGCAGCTTGTATGCAGGATTTAGAATTCACGAATTTTTATTAAAATTAATCTTTTTTTTTGTTATGGTTTGTCAATACTTGAATTACACAAATTTGATAGGTTTAAGGCTGTTCAGCAGCTGACATTGAAAACAAACCAATGTCTACCCCCACCCACTCTAGTTAGCTTGAGCTGATCTTGATGTCACTGGTTTGAATGTACAGGATTGGAAACATAGCTGACGATACACTGATCTTGGGTCTTCTAACTCAGGTTCACACATTATGTAGTTGGATAAGTGATTCATTCCCTGCATGTAATCATGTTAGAACTGATACTCCTTGACGACCCAAGTGAACTGGCTTTGTCAACCAATCATTGTACAGGATTGTTGCTTTTCAGCAATGAGCCAGGCACCAATGGTTGTGCTGATAAAACTAACATACAGAATATTCCATATTATTCACCCCTCCTGTAAACACCCCACCCCCACCCTATCTGAGATGAATGGAATTCGGTAAAGTAAAAACAAAAATAGTCATGATTACAGCTACCCAACAAACCCTATTTTATGGGCCAGACCAGAAGTTTCTAAAGGCAAAATTCAAAGTACAAAATATTTGGGGACAAATCATACCTCGAACATGTTAAAGGCATGTTTTATTATAGAGAAAAAAATGCTACCTTACAGCCCTACTTGTTTTGGTCAAGTGATCATATAAATGACTTTTATTTCTAGCCTAACACACTATCAATGCAGTGATAAATCGTCTTATCATTTCTAATGTGTTCAAAATTTGACAATTCTGAAACATGTCCAAGAGATGGTTGGCATGGAAATGTTTTGCTCACTTTTAGACGAGTTCCTATTTATTATTTTTTCTATGTTTTTTTTTACAGTTATTGAAGACAGAAGAGGAGATGAAATCAGTACAAAAACAGATTATTAAATTAAAGGAGTCATTATCTCGGAATGAAAATAGGTAAAATAATTACAAGATACGATTAATATACTAGTAGTCTTGTAAAGTGTTTTGAGTTTGAAAACATCTACATCTACATGATACTCCCGATCAATCAATACTGATTATAACTGGGAGGCGCAATGACATAGCCATTCTCAGTGTTACATGTGTGAATAAATGTGGTTATTTCAGTGAGATATTAACCGTCTGGTATATTGTTTATAATTAAGAATTGTGGTTTCACGAAAATTTTAGGTTGAAAATGATGGTACAAAGTGTGTTGATTGGTTGTACAAAGTCACCAATATAAATTACTGTATAATTAGTGAATCTGCGGGTTAGTTCTCTGGACTGGTGCTTGTTGTTACCAACTATCTTTAATATTTTTGTTTTGATATAGCATCAACAATAAACAACAAGAAATTAATTTTCTTTGGCTTTTATCATAATTATCTACTATTTCAATTACCTTCTTCTGCCGAATAGCTCAACTGAACTGATACAAGGTCTTAATGGGGGGGGGGGGGCTCACTGGTCAAATGGTGATGGCCTCTGAGTCATACTAGTAATCACTAGCCCCTCACTGCTGTGAGTTTGAATCCCGCCCAGGACCAAATTTCATGTGTGAGGAAGCTGTCTAGTTAGCCTACAGAAGGTCGGTCTTTTTACTCAAGTGTACGTTTGGAATCTTTCTTGATCATTAAAACTGAAAAAGTTGCCAAATGAACCCTGGCTGTTAGTGCAACATTAAGCAACAGAGAAGGAAAAACAAGGTTCTTAGGTATTTGTTATGAAATAAAGTATATGGGCTGCAATAACCATTTTAGTTTGATACCTTTTTTTCCAAAATATTTCAGAGACAGAAATATGGCTGCACAGGTGAGACACAAACTCCAGTCACTGGAAACCTATCTGGAGAAACTCAAGTCATCTGAATCAACTATGCAAAGTCATCAACAGAAACGTAGCGATCATAAAAAACTAACTGTATTCTGAACTTTGGATTTTTCAGTGTGATTTTAATTGAAACAGTTCGAGTCTTGAGTTTAGTAAAATCACATAGTGTTACCTTTCCTAGTACAATCACATTAATTTAATTCTAACATTTTAATTAAGTATAACATATATTGGTATGTAAAATAGGGTATCAAGGGTCTGAGGCTCTATTCATTGACCCAAATCACTACGTAAGAAAGTTTAAAAAAGTACAAAATGTTTAATTTGTCATTTTTTAGTACCTCTGACCCTTGTTGAATAAGCTCAGATGTAAGTATTGTTTACTTTGATGTCTGTTCTATATTTCTGTATGTGTTACATTATTAGTAAACATATTGAAGCTAGTTTGCTGTATTTTCGTGTTACTATATAGCTGGGCTGGTAGAGTCGTTTTCAGAGGTCATAATCTGATAGTCTTTATGTTTAAATATATTGAGTTTATAGATGAATATTGGCAACGTGTCAATTGGGCATGAATCAAAGGTGGGGTACATATGACCTTTGATGTAATAGATTGTTGATGTATAATATACTGGCCATCATAAGAAAGTAACCAGTAAGGGATGTTGGTAGAATATTTTATAAAAGTTATTCTTAAAGAGCAATTTTGCACGTGTACCACGAGTAAGCCAACCAACCATTACTACTGTTATGTATAATCATATTGTTATCCATTATTGACCATAAAATTGCTGTATACCATTAAAATTTCAAGGTCAGTATATTAGGCCAAAATAGAAGAATTTTTATGATGGTTACTTTCTTATGATGACAAGTATACACATCATATCAGTCTCGAAGCAGACAGTTGTCAATCACCAATCCTGTGCTCCTTTCTCTGCCTTCTGACAGAACAAAATGCCATAACATATCAAAATAAAGCCATTTTATGCGTACATCTTTGTCAGTGTAGAGCATCCAGACCTTTTATATTTCTGACACTGACCAAAACAGACACTGTAGAATTCAAAATTAAAACAAGAATGACAACTCTGTAAGCATTGTTATTATTACGCATTAAGGTAGCTTCCCTTTATTTTACATTTTTACATGGATACCGGTATAAATAACAATATTTATCAATGACACTTTTTTTATCACAGAAATGGTGTACGTACAACAGCAACTGTTAAATACACGCAAAGTATACGTCTACAACAAGATTACAATAAAAAAAATTTGTCGTGAATTCACAAACGAATACTACATACTAGTATCTTCCAACTTTTTAGCATTACACAAATTTCGCGATTTCTATCACTCATGAAACAATGACTGTATGAGCTTTATTTAACTCATTTCCAACTAGAGTGAAAAAAAATTCCAGCCAGAACATATCTGTTCTCCTTTTTGTGAGTGGAGAGTTTCAAATGAAATTCAGCAGCAAATAATGATTTTTTCTAATATTATAATGTAGTACACTTTTAATTGTTTATCATTTTATGGTAACAAGGCAGAGATGTACTAGTATATACTGATCTGGAAGAATGCTGGAAGTGAAGTAAGAATAGATTAAAATGCTTCATGAACTGTAGTCTTGTAGGCAGAAACATTAAAATGATCATTTATTGAGTGTGAAAAGTACTATTGGTTGACACAATTTAATAATTTCTCTATCAAATATGTTTGCATGATGTCAATTAAAACAAGTTGCTTTATAAAAACCTGCATTGTTGATTCAATTCATTTGTATGTATATTCTTAGCATAACTGCTCTACTTTTGTACCTATGAAAATTGATTAAGAAAATACAAAACAAATGTTCGGTAATGATATTCATAATTAGTTACAAATTGTGTTGGAAAATGGAAACACCTGATAGACAACAGCAACTTAAACTGTATTCCAAAATTTACAGAACAGGACAAAACTATTTCTCTTCTTTACTGTACACTTCCATAAGATTTTTTGCAAACAACTCTGATGGAACTTGAGTATAACAATAAAAAAAACGATGCTGAATATGCTTAAATAAAAGGACTTTGAACATGAGCCAACTTTTCATCTCTGACAACAGATTTGCCTACTGTCAACCCACAGACTTCACCTAGCTCTTGGTCACTCAGGGCACATTTTTCAACTTTATATCCATTTCTTTAGTGACATTCTCAGTAACACCTTTGAATATATACACAAAGTGCCACTGTCGTAAAAATATGAGAAAGTCAAAGTTATTGCACTATGAATTAATATACAAAGTCACTACAACAAATGAAGTGAAATGGTAAATTCATAACAAATTACATACAAACTGTATTTTTTAGAATCTAATGACTTACACATAGAAACCAGGTAAAAACAAATAACAAAACAAGTAACACAGTAAGAATTGTGTCAATATTTAAGAAAAAGCTCCTGCTTTTTTGAGTGTTACCCATATGTGTTATTAATAAATCGCAGTTTGAAACAGTTTTACTGCATTAAAAATATGAAAGTCTGTATTTTTACTCTAGCAATTGATTAACCTATTAAAAAAACAGTTATAAAAGAAATTAGTTCTGTGTCTTAGGTACATTAGTGACGTCTAATCCAACTGTTGATTTTCTCCCTGTTTTGCAGATCGTCGACACACTGGACATATGGCATTTCTCTGAAGATAAAAAGTAATATATGCATTTAACTTTACGCTGAAAATGGGTCTCTAACTAATTTTTCTAAAGCACTAGCCCCAACTGTATTTGGGCGATTGAAAATAAACAATTTATCACAGGCCAAACACAATTTTGAAGAAGTTCACGGGCCCGAAAAGAAATTTAAATGTCCCTGGTTTTGGGCTGGTGGGTTAGCACACAGACTGTGTTAATATTGCCAGAGAACTGCTGACCAGGATAAAGGCAAGGCCAATAGTTATCTGATTATTATGTGTTATTATACATGTATATACAAAATACATCGTAGAATGTCAAAATAATAAGTAGATTAACATTTACAATTTACATAATAGCAAATAAGTTTGTGACACTAAAATTTTATAAACCAATGAAAATAGTCTTCTACACGGTGAAAAGTCCAATAAAAAGGTGGATATCTTTTTCATTATTACACTGCTTTTCTTGGTTATCAACCTATTGCAGTTCACAAATCAAACTGTATTAGGTAAATTTCATCATCAATGAATGCTTATAAAAAAAGGATTGTGTGAATAAACAAGTGGTAGACTTTGATTTTCTAACGTTAAGTGCACTTACTTTCAACCATTCATCTATACAATGCACATGGTATACATGACAACATGGCAATGTTTTTAACTCTTCACCAGTCTTAAACTCAGACAGACACACAAGACAATCTATTCCATCATCCGATGTATTCTCCTTCGACTTCGCTTCATGGTAATGGACCGGCAATAACGATATGTCATTTTGGTCCATTCCAACACGCCGTACTTCTCCAAGATTTTCTGCCAGTTCCCACAGTGCCTCATAGTCATTTAGATCAACGTCAGGTGGTATCAACATTTCAGGATCACGTGTCATCAAGAGGCTTGCCAGCAACTGAGGATCTCGCTGAAGTGTAAAAACATATCCTTACTTGATCATTCACTAAAATTCTCTGCTCATCTTCAATTACATACATCAAAGCATACACCCAACCATTAAATCATTCACTGCGAAATATTTGAATATCTACACATTATACTATTAATGAAAATCATCAAAATCATTCAAAAGAGAAGTTAAGGCCTGTTTTTAGTACTGAATCTTCTTGTTTACCTTTGTGTAAGCCTGTTTTGATGATCAACTACAAACATTTAAGGATGATCACGAACTTAATATATTAATGGACTAAGTTCCAGACTGATAATAGAACAGCATAATAATAAGGCTAATAAAAAAGTTGTGTAGGTTTAGTATCAAGGCAAATGTTCATTATGTTGACATCAGATAAATATGAAAATGAAGTATTGTTATTATCTTCAGTACAGCATAATTCTAACGTGTTACTTAATGTGCTGCGGAATAAAGCCATTACTATACATGAGTCAAGCACACAGACTTTGAAAAAGAAACAACACAAATCTAGGGTCAGATCCCTTTAATTCACGAGGGGCTGATATAAGATAACGCAACAAATTATGACACCAAAGATTATAGTTTGACTAAAATATGTTAATTCATCTAAAGACACTATCCCATAAATTGGAAATTAAAAAACGAAGTTTATACTAAAAATGAAACATATATGAAACATTTGGCCTAAACAAAAACAGTGTTTGTTTCCAGTTACATGCCCAATTATCAGCAACATTGTATGGGAATGTGTGCTGTAATATTAATGAGTTGTGAAAAGTACAATATAGCGCTAAGATTTGGATGCCGTAATAACTTATGAGTCAGTAGGTAAAATATTGGGTCGGTTGGGTAACCGGTAACAAAACTTTTTTTAGGCCTTACATCTATACTCAAAATGAAAAATATAGCAAACTTTACTTACATTTATGCTGATAAGTCTGTCCTCTCCGTACTCATCCAGCATATAATCCGGATCATTCTCAATACGATAATAATAATCAGGACCAGGTGGAATATCATAACCTGTCAATACACAGTGATAAAATGTGTTAAAAAGAGATTTTCAAAAAGAACACAGTATAAGTCATATGATTCTTAAACAAAAAATTTACTGACAGTGTACCATACTCAATCATACTGAAATCAAGTTTAAGTCAGATGTGAAAACTATTTGTTGAAAGCTGTTGGTCATTACTCTTTCACAAATCTAAAACTTACATAGGGAGAATTTTGATGTAACTCAGGTTACTGAAAATAATTACTGTTCCTTAATTTAACAAATATATTATACTGAAGCAGTATATAAAATTGTAGAAAAGGACAGTAGACTTTTGCATTTTTGAAAACATAATTAATTTTCAGGGCCACAGTACAGAAATCTTGATAGATAAATTACAGAGGCAATATAGACAATTCATCAAATGTCAAAAACATTTTTGCAAATATACAGTCAAACCTATGAACAAAGGTCACTCTTGGGAAAGGCAAAATGTGGCTTTTATTGACAGATGGCCTTTATTTGGAGGACAGTTTGTCCAAAATAATCAGTGACAGATTTCAAAGAATGGCCTTTATTCACAGGGTGGCCTTTATTTGGAGGTGGCTGTAAACACAGGTTTGACTGTAGTAACAAACTGTCAGCAATGTCAGCCAAGCAAATCATGATACCTTCATGTAATGGCCGACTATGCACATTATCCAGGTATGAGAATTCGTTACCACTTCCTGTCACTAGAGGGCGCTCCGATGAAGTATATGGGCGTCTAGACTGACTATCTGCAACATTGTTATTTAAAGCACCAATAGGCTGAAAGCATAAAAGGAATATTTTGATAAAATTCAAGATTCATATTCAACTACACAGACAAAACTGTGTTTTCAGTAGATACTGAGAAAGCTACATGTTTAGTAACAAATGAGCAACATTGACATAGCCACATGTTGTATTTCCGACAGTTTAAATCTTCATCTGAATTTTCAAGTAATGTTAGACATACAATCATATGGGGCATCAAAATTATAAGGAAATTATGCATATTATCTTTCCTCATAAATCATACTCGTTAGTTGTTAGCTGATTTAGATAATAATATTTCATGGCCAAGACCATATATAAAAAGTTGTAGGTTTGCAGTTATTAGACCAACTTGTTAAAAAAAACTTGTCCTGATCCAACAATCTTCAGCAATTTTGACACAAAAGGTATTTTCGCTCTTCACACCAGCTTTTTGTTTTTGGTACATGATGTTAACCAAAGAAAGACACCTAAATCCCAGCAGTAAAAGTTTGGGTCGAGCAACAGCAAAAATAAACATTTTTATAAGGATGGCCTAACTTGACTTTAGGTAAACAAAGGATTTTATTAATTAAACTTTGAATGTTATCAAGTAAAACATATAACATACAACAACTAAAGGCCGTCTATTCCATGTGTCAGAAAATCTCTGTCGTAACGGTTCAGAATGGCGATGTCGCACATGTGGGATGGTTCTTGCGTTATTTCTCCCCATGAATGGACTGTGACTTCTTCTCTCATCCTCTTCCTGTAAAGATACCGTACCAATTTGCAGTCAGAGCATTGATTACAATGGATTCATAAATACTTTGAAATACATGCATTAACTAATGAAGGATATCCACACATGTTTATAGAGAATAATGAATTTTTTTTCACTAAATTTAATGTCAGACCAACAGCTAGGGTCATTTTGCAACTTTCTAGCTTTAACAATAGAGGAGGACCCCAGGCTTACACCAAGGTAGAACCATCAACTTCCCATAAGCTAGTAGTAGTATAATGATGTATTAGTTAAATGCACAGATGACTGGTCAATAAAGATCAACGAACAAGGGGCAAACACAGGAGTTTTGGTGGGACACAGAACAAGCAGAAAGACGTTTCAGCATTTATTTGATGGCTTATATTAATTTTTACCTGATTTTCATCAACAATTTCTTATGTGTTAAAATACTTGGACTCCGAAAAATCAGTTAAAGAAATAAAACAATCGTTACTTAGGACTATAAATGTTGACTGACTAAGGTATCAATTACTTCAATTAAGTCATGGAACAATTATCATAGAAACAGGCTTCTCGAAACTACTGGAACACTTGCCAGATATTTGTTCAGACAAAGTTAGAAATTCTGTCTGACCAAATGAAAATTTGTCTGACCAAATGTATTGTAAATATGTGATAAATGCTGTAAATCATGTCCAACTGCTGGACATCTGGTCTGGTACTCACTGAAAAAGTAATAAGATCTGCTTTAAATTTGCCTGACATGTGCGACAGTCTGGCAACTTTCGGGAAGCCTGTAGAATTAATACCTGTAATTGCCTAGCTAATTCTTCATCTTGCTGTTCTTGTAGCAACCTTGCTAACTCAGCATCAGTTTGCCCATCTTGTTGTCGTGGAGATCTACTACCCCTTGCAAGAAGATTTCCAGCAGATTCTACACATGACGGTTGGCGTATGTTGGAAATGGCATAATCTACAAAATTTATGGAATTACAAATATGTACAATAATCACATGGAATAGTTTTTTTAAGAAACACAAAACACATGTCTCTGCTTCAGCAATTGGTTATTTAATAAGAAAAAAATGAGATTTTAAGCTGCATGGCCTTGAAACATCTGGTACAGAGACACATTCCAGCATACTTAAAACTGAAGATCAACAGAGATTATACTGTTATACCAAGACAATGGTTTATGGAATGTATTCAAATTTTATTCAAATTACTCAATTCTTTGGTACACAAGGGGATAATTTTATCCATCAAACCATGTGAATGTCTAGCACACTACTAAATCACGGATGCAAATATGGTGAATCATATCTAGGCCTAATGATATCCGATACAAATTTTGCAATATACATGTAATATTTCTTGACAAAATATTTTCACTAAGAAACTTTTGCAATTGACTTATGCTTAGTCTTAGAAGAGGCTTTAATTAAAATTGAAACATATTTTTATTCCTATTGCTCAGTTATGATTTTAAAGATGAACATAATACAGCCATAAATCAATAAACGTATGAGTTTTAACAATTGCTTGTATTCAAACTGTCTTGATTTTGATATTTTCCTGAAGTGGGCTATAACAAATTACTTTGCGTTAAAATCTTAAACTCAGATAAAGTTCCTACTGTAAGTGAACCTTGAACCACACAAAACTATTCAGTAATCCAGTGCCAAAATACCTGACAACAAATTAATATTTTAAATTACCTTCATTTTGTGGAATATGAATATTGCCTCTTACACTAACAGTTTCTGGATACAATTCATCATTTTGAATTCTGTCATATGGAATAGTTACAACGATGGGTTCACTGACCCTTTCTGTCTGCTCATCATGTTCAGCCTCATTAGTGTCCCTTTGATTCTCAAAAGGAATGACAATAGGTTCAGAATGTTGGGATGGATTCTCAATATCTCCTGGCGCATACACAGACCCCCTACCATTATTTAAACCATCATCAAACGAATGAAAAGCAGTCACAAAATCTAAGGTATTTAGACTTTCATTGACAGGGAGATTCGCATCCTCTGATGGTTCAATGTTTTCAGATGGAGATGGCTGAGTTATAAGATTCCGCTGCCGATTTAAGGGTTGTTCGCTGAATGTATGAACATTTGTAGGAACATTGAATTGTCTATTTCTCTGTATTTCCTCATTTTCACGATCATATTTTCGTTGAAGTTGTTGAGCGAACAAGAAATCATTATTAAGACCATCACCAAAAAGTATGTTCGATGACATATTAGATGGCAAGCTGTCACTAAATTCATCGACTAAAGCATTTGGAACAGAACTGGAAGTTGAATCAAAATTCAATGCATGAACATTATCACATGTTGCTGGTTGCGTGTTACAAGGTATGTTCTCCATACGTAAAGCATGCTGGTTCTGAGCCTCCGTCTCATACTGTAAAACTATTGGATTATCCAATCTAGACCCAGAATTTGCACCAGATAGATGTCTAGGATTGGGTATGTTAAATCCCGATTGCTGGGACTCCATATCCATTTCAATATCATTATTAACTACATGAACAGCCTGATTATTTGAAGGACTAAAGTGTACTGAGATATTATCTTCATTACTTTGCTTCTTCACTTTTCTTTGTCCCTCCCACAAGTTGTTATGTATAGAGTATATATTAGAAGGCTGAATTGTATTCACAGACAATGCATTATCATTCTTGTTTTCCCTGTGTGAAGAATGGGGGATCTCTAGTTCTCCATTTTGAGGAACAATTCCATTTTGTACATTATTTATCCTCTTTATATAAACATGATGTTTGACGTCTTTTGGATTAAGATGCGCAGGCAAAGGAATACTGTCAAGAGACAAGAAATCATTGTCACTACTAACAGAGCTGGCAGACATCAATGGAGCTGACTTTGACTTAGGTGCATTTCTGTTTTTATTCTGCCTTTTCTGTCTGCTAGCATTGACGGGTTTCAACAGAGATGTTTCATCATCATCAGCGCCATATTGCTTGACTTGTAATACAGGTTCCCAGACAGAAGTACGATCACATGGACGAAATTGGGGTGGAATAACTTTATTTTCACCATTTTTCACAATCTGAGCTCTTTTTGTACTGTTTTTACTCTTATTCTCCTTGTTCTTCAGGACTTTAGCCCTTGCACCAGTATCTGTAGGTTCCCGTCTTGAAGGTGATGGTCCATGAATAGGAACTGGCTCATATACAGGATGAAAGGCATCCTCCGTGGACCGAGAGGAACCAGGCATTGGACATAGCACCTAGTAACAATGATTCGTATAACTAACCAAATATCTCATATCATGTACAAGGTTTTACAGGCAAACAAACATCAATGTATTTTAACAAGTGTAAGTATTTGATAAAGATAAACAATTAACAGAATTTAAAGCAAATTTTCAAATGAATGACAGCAATAATGCATGATAATATTTACTACAGAACTGTCACAACCTACTACATAAACATATGACAAACCAATACACACATTAAGACTTCGTTACAACACACAGTATGCATATTAGAATATAACTTTACCAAAGTCATAAACAAGCATCATCATAATTAATCCATCATAATTAGTCCCACAGAAGATGGCCCTTCCAAATTCATTTATGAAATCGGCCAACCGGAAAGCCAAACAAGTAAGGCTACATCAAAATAAGGTTAGAGATATTTCATTTGTTTAGTACAATACACTCTTAACAGAGGCTGTCTTTTTGAGACAAATCTATACAAGTATATCACAGGCACTGTGTCCAATGGTGCCTTTCATAAGTAGTCAAGCAAATAATAATATTTCTGAAAGTTTTTTCAGTTATCATAAGGTCAGGTTTCTCACCAGCAGACAGCATTTGATTCCTTTCAGGGCTCGACAAATCCATTTGTCCCTCCCTCATAATTATGAGTAGAAATTGACTCAGAACGAGGTGAAATTGCTAAAATTAATAGCTAAAATTAATAGCTAGTTGTCCTGCAGGACAAGTAGTCCAACTAATAAGACTGTTTGTGACAGCAAGACATTCTTTTTATTTGACAGAGTCCCGCACAGTCTGAGAGGATGGCCCTTCCGAATTCATTTTTGAAATCGGCCAACCGGAAAGCCGAATAAGTAAGACTAAAGGACAAGTAGCCTGGAAAAAATTTGTTGTACCCTGCCTTTCTAATGAAAATAAACTTCAACCTCTTGTTGCCGAGGAGTCACATTGTACTGATAGTAATATAAACGTTCAATACAATTATCAACACTTAATAGAATAGATCTAATAAATCTGTGGCATACCTGTTGTTGAGATTTTACGTTTGAAGATCGGTTCTTGGATTCATCTTGATTTTGTAGAGTCATAGTGTTTGCAGCATTCCCAGTAATAGGTTCAGATACATCAGAAGATATTAGCGAGTTTAAATCCAATGAGTCACACCCAGAACCAAATAGATCATCATCAGATATACTTTCGTACTTAGAATTCATCAGTTAGCTGCCTCCTGAGAAAGTGTGTACAAATATTACAATACATTAAATTTAAACTAAAGATGTTGAAAAAATAATACATATCAACTGTGAAGTAACAGATTTTATACAAAACATAAATTTGTAAATCAGATTCAGGGTCCAGAGACAGATCTGTGTATTAGTTTCTCTTCTGGTAAAAGAAATATCGAAAATCAAACCATACATTTAACAATAGATTATACAATTACATTCAACTTAACCAGCTTACAGTTCAATCAGAGACGTCTCTGGTTCAATTAATACAAATTTCCAAACAAGAAATCTTCATGAGAGGAACAATGATAACAAAATAATATCTGAAATACTGTAGTAAATTACAAAAGAATATAAAGATATGTAAACATAAAAAGCTACATTGATGAGACTAATAAGGCAGGTAGTGGGCAGAGGAAAACCATAACATTCATACCCAAATTACCACTACGTAAGCAAATCATAAAAACTTAAATAATACATAATTGTGTTCTAGATAGAAAACATTGATTACTCATACATGAACAAACCCTAACTTCTTCTGAAAAGATAAACAAACTTATGTCTTTGTTTTATTATTGGCCACATTTCAAATAATCCTGGCACACAAATTATATATCTCTGTCAATTTCGTATATATATAATCAATATAATCAATAATTGCACTTACACGCGGTAAATAAAGAAGATCAAGCCATCTTAGTTTTGGTTTTGTGTATTTTTGACCAAATTCCCCTTGGACTCAATTAACTGTAACAACCGAGAGTGTTTAACCATTTGTACGAAGTAAAAGGCGGAGGCGGAGCCAATATTACTCCGCCTCCATTAATTTAGGATGGAAAATTGTTGATTGTTAAACACATTAATTGGTATTGAGTAGCACAAGTTTACGTTAGATATAAAAAACATGTATAAAGTAAGGGCAGCATTTAACATTCTGTATTAAAAATACTACTGCAGAAATGCGTTATATTAAATGTACAGGGTAAATACCTTATCAAGACATGTATGCAATTAACCGATCCCTTATTCTATTTTTGATTCAAACATCATTTATCCTATTCATATGAATAATAATTATTATTTGAATCAGTATTTTTATATATATACAGTCAGTCAGGCAGTAGCGGATTTCGGGCAGTAACGGATTACGCGCTTGGTCTTTTAAAACCTTGCTGGTCCGCTAATGATGTATTAATAAAAGAAATATTCAGTCATCAACCTGGTTCCATTCCACACAAATCCATGTATATTTGAAAATGTGATTCTGGGTAAGTCTGCAAAACCGTGTAGTCCGTATTTTATGCGCGCAATAACGTGTCGTTAAAACTGAAATCTGAATATCATCAAACTTAACATTTAAATTACCCTCAATTTGGTATTATGTTGCGTATAAATATCCCATCCCATCGTTTGGGGGACTGTGTCAAAATCAAATATCACTCTAGAAATGGGCGAGTTTTGATGCTGACGAATGGAAAACGCATTTCTGTGTTATAAAGATGTTAAATTTTCACGCCTGACTGCATAAGATCATGTCCTAACCTGTCGGAAAATTGGTTATAATGCCATATCACATTGAGATGATGGCATGCTCATTTTCTCACCATCGAACTATTCTTTTCTATTCTATTTCAATTAATACGTTGAGTATATTTTGAAATCGTGAAAAATGTTTCAGTGATGAATTTATTATGTCATCAACTACACATTATGACTTCTGACAATCCGATGCAATGTAGTTAATATTTCAATCAGGGGATGGATGATATGTCTTGGTCTGACTAGATTACAATATTCGTTGCAAATTGTGACAGGGACCTGAAGCAAAGCAGGAAGTTGGACTGTTCAAGCCATACAGAACAGGCAATAGACTCAAATAAAATGTCAAATAAAATTGCAATCTGTATATACTCAATCAAACTATCAAATTTATCTACCAAGTAGCCGACTTGACCAGCAGTTTTGAAGATCAGGATTGGTCACGAAACATCCTAGGGTTAAATTTTCTAAATTGGTCCACTCATGTCCATTACACATGAAAAGGCAGTGAGCCAGAAGGATAGATAGATTCACTGAATTAGGAATACCTATAATCTTTAAGATATTTTAGAGAACACCGCCCCTGAAAACAGGTTCACATGAGTGGTAACACAAGCGAAATGAAACGTCAAAACAATGATATTTTTTCGAAATATTGATTATTCTTATCAACCTTTTGCAGACTTTTGTTTCAATTTATTTTCTTACACAAACTAGAATATTTCAGTCTGCTTTACTTGAGCAGGGACGTATCTACGTCTCTGACTTGAGCCTCATTAAACTATATTGATATGCGTATAACATGTATTTGTTGTTCTTGGGCCCATGCAGATAGAAACGATGACATAGGAAAGCGATGATACATCGCCTTCCAGAGAATGGCGTTCAATTATACTAACATTGTGTAAGTGGCTTGTCTAAGACTTAGTGGTAACTTAACCCGCTTTGAGATGCCCCCATTTGACGTTTGACCTTTGACACACCGTGTAAAAGTGTGTAATCCGATACTGCCTGAATCAATCCGCTACTGCCGTAATGAGTGACTTACGAAATTCGGCATTTAAACCATGAAGATGAAGGAGTAGAAAAATTTAATTTACATCATCGGAAAGGTCACAGAATTTGCTTTTAATCGGTGTATATTTCAATAATTCACGCGCTCTATCGACGACGTATGCAGTGAAAGTTTCGTTAGCAATCCGCTACTGCCTGACTGACTGTATATCAAGAGATTATTTCCACCCTCCCATATATTAACTGGCCTTAGACAATTTTAACAACGCAAATCATAATGATAAAACTTAAGTTAATGACAAGAAATCATGAAATGTTACATTTAACAAACACTCGTAAGTAGTATAACCTTTTTACTAAATTCTAATACTTAATGTAACATGTTCTCCGCAATGATTGTATTTTAATACTTTTCTGTCAATAAAGGCGGAGTCTGTTTCACCCTTCGCCAATGCACACGTACACCTACTGCGGTTATTACAGTTAAATAAGTGGTCCGTTTCTCTTTTTACAATAACAGGAAGTAAATTTCGTAGGTCAGGTCTAAATTACTGTTGTGAGGAATCCGGATTTGACCCGTCTTAAACGCATACAGAACGTGATGTGAGAGTATTTCACAAGAATAAAATTTGTGATTGTAAGTGTTTCGTTTTGGAATTTAGAATTGATTCATTTGTTCATTACTACTCATTGAATTGATTAGTAGCTTGCAAATTGGGTACACTTTAAAGCTAGTGTATGATGTCCATGAAGTATAGCAATCGGATAGCATATAATTCGGATATGTTGTCTTCGTTAAAAGATAAGATTTATTTTGGCATATTGTACATACATGGCAATAAAACAACATGTAGTAATACATAACATAACACAGCAGCATAAGTATAAACACCATGACATGTAGTTCAACTAATTGGACAGTTTGTGACTTGGAGACATTTTTTTGATTTGGCCCCACACATAAATATGCAGTTCTCTGTAAGGCTGAGAGGATGGCCCTTCCGAATTCATTTATGAAATTGGCCAACCGGAAAGCCGATTAAGTTAGGCTATATGACATGCACATCAATACCAGGGATAACACAAGAAAGGGTAAACCCTTATTTCCATAGTTTTCAGTTCCATTTTGTTATTAACCCATTGCTTTTTTCCTTCTATAGCAAGGGCCGTTTATAGGCGGCTTCCCATCAGGAAAAATCCTTAAATTCATGCAGATTTCCCCTAAAATTCAGTTTGCATCAAGTTCTTTCTTCCCCTTATACAAAAATACTGTGTTATTTTTTCCCTAAAATTTAAGAAAGGCCCCTTCCCCTATCAGTGAAAAATTAAATAAAACAAGAAAAATATACTTGACATGGACCTAAGGGTAAACTTCTCTGAATTTAATTATATGTGCTACTTAGCCCTACTTGGCTTTTCGGTTAGTCAAATTCGTAAATGAATTACGACTGACTGTCCTCTCAGACTTCGCAGGACAGGGCATTATCAAAAAACATTTTGTCGTCACAAACAGTTTTGATTAGTTGGACTAATGTGCTATTATTATTGATTTATACTAATTCATTTTAGCTCGATTGTGAAACAAGCAATTCTGCTTATAGTAACCCCGCTTGAGTCAGCTTCCTGAACACTACACCAGTACTGTGTCTGAAAAATTGGATTGTGAAGTTCAACTCAGGACATTCAGATCAGAGGTCAGACACTCTGCCTCTTGACCACGATGCTTTTACTAATATTATTACAATTTACATACATGAGTATGCAAGTTTAGGGAACAAGGCTCCTGTAATTCCTCTTTAAGATGGGAACCATTAGATGGGAACCACTAGATAGGAACCCCTTGCTTATTTTAATCAAGATGTGAAGCTGTACTGTCACAATTTTCATTTACTCAGATATATGTCAAAATATTCTGAATTCACCATTTATGATGAAAGGGTCAGTCTATCACCGAGTCCTTAACTTGGTTATTACTACTTAGCTTTCATGTTTATAATATTGTTTTTTCTTGAATTTCTTTGAATATTTGCTTGAACCATGATTATTTGAAAAAATGATGTAGTAAAACACATTGTTAATTGTTTATACCACAGAATGGTATGTTAGTATAGTTGTTCATGAATTATGTGAACAAAATGAAAAATCAATTTGAGAGGTTAGGCAAACAAAAGAGTGTCTTTTAACAAGAATAACTTCCATAATACATTTAGTTTCATACAAATGTTAATACATAATTAATTATTTTTCAGGTAAGCTTTGTAAACAAGCAAAATCAGATTCCAGCAATGTCTTCATACAAAAGAAAACGCAGGCTGTCTGACTCACGGTCAAAACTTTCATTCAATGTGCAAAATCGTATTCAAAGTCTTTTTGAGAAGAAGTTCAGTTATGAAGCAGCCTCTGGATGTGTTTATAACTTGAATAATTGCAGGGAAATAAAGCTACATGATGATTGGTTCATTAATGAAAACATTGCTATGAAAAATGAGCTCAACTCATTGAAAAACAACTTAAATGACAAAGATTTGTTAACATGGCATGATCACACAAGGGAGGTAAATCTTGCTGGAAATATTGCATCAGAAATACGCAGCAGAGTAAGGCCAGAACTGTGTACCCAAGCTTGGTGTAAATTTTATGAGATAGCATCTAGATACATAGACTTGGAGAAGTTAGAATCTTTATTTAGTGTACATTTGTGTGAGGCCCCTGGTGCTTTCATTACAAGTCTGAACCATTTTCTGTGCTCTTATGGTAAGTTAAATAAATACGGTTTTCTAACCTATGTGCTGATTGTAACATATTGTTATTTACCATCCGATATCATTCTAAGTTGGGTATGAATGTTGTTTTGTTTTCTAAATTTTCTGTCTTTGCTAGTACCCTTACCTCATTATAATAATTTTATTTGATAATATAAAATGTGAACTTTTTGTATTACATAGCAGAATCAAAGACATACTTTCCTACGTTATAGATTTGTTACTGATTTGTTACTGGTTTGTTACTTCATGTATAATATATTTTAAGTTAGACACCAAAAAGTGGAATGTCCAGACTTACTGGCATATTTTTAATGATGACCATTTTTCACATTTTCTCGAAACAAAATCTTTCTTTTGTAGAATATTCTGGTAACTGGCAGTGGTTGGCTACGACCTTGAACCCGTACTATGAAGGTAATGGTATTGGACATATGATTGATGAAGACAGATTTATCAGAAGTAGTCATGACAACTGGTACTTTGGTGAAGATGGAACTGGAGATCTCATGTCTGAGATTAATCTGAAAGGTCTACAGAAACGATTGAGTGAATGTGAGATTAATCTTGTAAGTTTTTTTTATGGACGTTTCAATGTAATTGTATTTTTGCAATGTTTACATTTCTCCCTATCATTTGGGGAACAAATCTCCCAGTTGTTATATCTCTGTAGTTGTGAAAATTGGTGATATGGTATATACAACTTCTGAGAACATGTACATTAGCAATTTCATGACTTGAAGTCTTCAGGAACATGTTCTAATATTCTAAGTATAATAGTCTGAGTATATCAGTCTTAAACTGAGCCTCGTAAACGTCGAATCAGGGATTTCTCTGACGCAGGTTTCTTGTGTCCCTGCAGCCAAGGGACTCGAGTTGAGAGTGACCACTCCTCGGGACCCCTTCTGACTTTGAAAACCCTGTGAATTTGTATGTTTTATCATTCATTCAAATGCATTTTTACAACATTTTATGTTCTTATCTTTTTTTGTTGTATGTTGAAGGTAACAGCGGATGGAAGTGTTGACTGCCAAGGTGACCCAGCAGAACAAGAGAATGTTGTTTCACGTCTTCAGCATTGTGAAGTTTTCACAGCCCTGCATATCCTCTCACCAGGTGGCACTCTTGTTGTGAAAATGTTCACCATGTTTGAATGTAAAGCAGTGTCTTTGATGTATTTATTGAATTGTGTCTTTGAAAAGGTAAGGTGATGTTATAATTCGTAATTCAATTGATCCTTTGTTTTGCTTAAGACAATAGATGTTGATGGTACATTATATCAATTTTTTGGCAAATTAATCTTGACTGTAAATGATTATTTTTTGTCTGATTTAATTTATTTAGAATTATCAGTCATGGGCATTCATTAAAGTATTTTTATTCAGTGGTATTCAATCTGTGCACCAAATAAAACTTGAAAAAATATGAGAAAATGAATTGATATTAAATAAAATATTGCGAGAATTACTTAATTTTACTCAATTTCTGTATTGTGTACTTACAATTGTATCAGTTTTAAAAAATACTCTGCATACAATTATTGTCTTTCTCTAATTCAGGTTGAAGTATTTAAGCCATGTACAAGTAAGGGAGGTAACTCTGAAGTCTATGTTATAGGTTTAGAGTACAAAGGGAGAGAATCTTGTAGTGACCTTCTGAAACTGATGACTCCCATTTACTTTGGTATGTGCTTGACTTATGTCTCAGTCATCTTGTCTCTCTGTTGTTCCCAACTTCTCTTTGGCAGTTACATTTATGGTATTTTCTCTTTGTTTTTTAAGAAAAAAAAAATCAGATTATTGAAGGCGTAAATACTAATTGTGTTTAATGGTCTTAGATAAGAGGAGAATATCGAAATACAAAGAGATCTGTAAAAAATTGGAAGTTTAATAACCAAATTTTATACCCAAGGTTTATATTTGTATGGAACCCATTATTTGTTACAGGACCCGCTGAACCTCGCGGATGTTTATTCTCACTGGCTGACATTCCTCAGATTTTTCTTGAACAACATTCCACATGTATTGAATACTTCAAAGACTGTCAGATGACTACAATACAACGTAATCTTGACCTTTTCAAGGTCATGTCTGATGAAGAAAGGTCAAGGTTAGAGGTTGAGAAGGATTATTGTGCTGAGTGTTTCTTCAACAGATATATGATTAAGCCATTAGTTAGTAATGCAAGAATCATGAATTTACTAAAGGTAAGTCTTTCTAACACTGTTGTTTTGTTCAAGTTAACAGATAAAATAGTGGTCTGGGAATAATTATGTGTATTGTATCACCTGGGTCATCCACAATAGCGACAAACATGTCTCAAATTATTTTTTTTGACAGAATGATGATCGATTCAATTGTAGAGAACTATAGCCCATGATGGTTTGTCTTGTTGCAGAGTAGAAATAATTGATAAAATGTGTATTTATAAAGTTTCTAACTTTAAAGAACACATTTATCACCTTGGTGTTTATGGTTTCTGACTAGTATCACTAGCCCCTCACTGTTGTCTGCCTGAATCTTGCATGGAACTAGAGAAATTTCACATGTGAGGATGCTGTTCAGCTAGGTTATAGAAGGTTGATGGTTATAACATGTGTACACCTTGGGTCTTTCTCCTTTGTTTAGGCTGAAAGAGTTACTAAATGATCCAGGCTGTTGGTGCGACGATAAACCCCAGTGTTTTTATGGTGCCTGTTTTGTAGGGTTTAATTGTTTAGCTCCAGTGCTCAGTGGAGTTAATCAGTTAATCAGTATTATCGTACATTTTGTATCGATTTGTCAAATGTTATATTTTAATCAGGGTAGAAACTCAAATCAAGGACGGAAAACTGAGTTTGCTGTAAAAACAAAACTGGAGGGAAAATTTATGGGAAGCTTTCGTGAACGGGTTGAATTATCAACGTTATCGTGGCAACATAAATTGAAAACTTTTGAGACGTATGAAGATATTGTGTGTATGGAGGATAACTCACTTTGGATAAAGGTATGAGTGAATATTATTTTGTATTAAGTTTATAGCTACAATAACCATAGTGTAACTAAATGGCTGCTTGTATTTTATCAGATAAAATTTGTTATTGTTCTATTGACTAACACCTTACGATGTTTTTTGTGACCTACCTACCTAATATTTTGGTCAAGTAACCATAAGCGTGACTTTTTATAGCTTTATTGTTATTATACTGACCTATTATACTGACCATGCAGGATAATGTTGGAAACACAGGTTTGTACACTGAGTATGTTCCCAATGACAGATAAATAAGATAAAGTTCTAATGTTTAACGTCCTGATTATTCAGTCATGTACACCTAAGATTTTACTAGTATAATTATGTCGTTATTGTAGAGTCCGAGCGGAGTGATGTCAGAGTCCGAGATTTTTGGACTGCATACGTCTAATGGTAAACAAGTGAACACTATTCATAGCTCTAGATTCTGTGATGGTTTTTACCTGGGTAAAATTCAGGATATTGTCCAAAATGTTAAGGTAAGTGCTCTTGTGGATGAAAAAAAAAACGTACAACTTTATATATGTAGGCATGAAAAGTGTGACCTCTGTGTGAGTTACGTAATGCCAAAAGTGATTGTTGGATATTGTGTGGAATGGCATAACTTATAATATGACTCTTGATATTTAAGACCAAATTGACTTGAGATCTTGAGTATTTTGACCCAATGCTGTTATGTTAAGATAAATTGACATGATTGACTCTAGTCGAATAATACATTATGTTAATTACATATAAATCATTGATGTAAAATTCTTTCATGATTGTTTTCAGTGGTTGTCATCACCCAACATCTTGGATGAAGGATTGGTTGAGAAAATTTCCACAAAACTAAAAGATACATTGGAAGCCACTGTACAGTATTATCAGTTGGAAAACTCTCAGTTTAACACAGTAGAAACTAACATAGTGGACACATCTCATACAGACTTTAGTAAGATTGGTGTTGGTTGTGTAAGACCTAAAGACTGTAAGTTTGGTATCAAACTGGATGTTAATGGAAAAGAAAAAGAAAAGATCAAGCTACCTGATGATAATTCCAATGCATGTAGTGCTGATTGTGGACTTGATGATGTCGACAGTGTTGAATGTAAGGATTATAGAACTTGTGTGAATGATGGCTTTGAAAGAAATGAAGACATTTCTGATACAAATGACTCAAATGCTATAGATTGTAAATATGAAAGTAGAAAGTCATTGATAAAATTCATCAATTACAGATCTGGATCAGCTGTCCTCAATAAGTTGTGTAATGGGGTAAGAGTAAAGCTTTTTTGTAACATTAAATTTTTTGGCTATAATCACTGTCATTAATCAATTAATATTTTGCCATTTTTACATGTGACCATTTATCACAAGTATCAGTTTGTTGTATTTTGCATGACTTTTCCGTTAATTTAATTAAGAATCTTTAAACGTACTGATCATAAATGTGGACTGAAAATGTGGATTCTTTTTCATGGGGATCATGGATGATTTGCATATAGCATGGTGTATTACATCACATCACCTATCAATTATGTTAAATGATGCTAATTTGGTGAAAAAAAATGACTGATTTCTCATTGGACAAGGTGTGTAAACTCATAAAGGACTTGCTTTCAACAATTTAATAGATCTTGTTAAATACAGTCTAACCTATGAACAAAGGCCACCCTTGGTGGAAAATGGCCTTTATTGACAGATGGCCTTTATTTGGAGGTCAGTTTGTCCTCAATAATCAACAACAGTTTTTCAAAGAATGGCCTTTATTTGGAGGTAGCTGCAAACACATGTTTGATGGTACATCTTTTGACATTTCATGCTGTTTCATCTGTACACATTATGGTTCTACAGAAATCATGTTTGTTATATCTACAGGGTACAGGTGATGGTGTGGTAACTGTAAGACTTCATTCCGTTACCTCGGACACTGTAACCAGTAAGTTTGAGTTGGACCAGCAACAGCAGCAGATCAATGAGGTCACTCAGATTGTTAAGGTTAGAAAAATTGTTTTTGATCATGACGAGTAATATAACATCTAGGTACATTTCTACTAATTCACAGTTACCATATTCTATTGTATGTATGTTAAATAGTGACAGTGGTTCACATGGCAGCCTGTTGTAACAGCTGATAGTCAACACATGTTTGACTGTACACAGAAATTATAGACATTACAATTTTTGACCGAGCTTTTGTGATTTCCAAATACTTTAATTTCTTGATGAATACTTTGTTTTATTCTTTGGAAGCAATGTTCTGATTTTTATGAGTAATATTAGTATGATGTTTTTTTTGTATGTTTTAGGACTGTGAGACCGATGATTGTGTTGTATTAGAGATGGGATCGTGTCTAACCAGATTCACGGCAGGACTTGTATACATTCTTTATAGAAGCTTCAAGGAGGTAATTTGTTAATATAGTATACTATACTATTTGTTAATATAGTATACTATACTATTTGTTAATATAGTATACTATACTATTTGTTAATATAGTATACTATACTATTTGTTTATATAGTATACCATACTATTTGTTAATATAGTATACCATACTATTTGTTAATATAGTATACCATACTATTTGTTAATATAGTATACCATACTATTTGTTAATATAGTATACTATACTATTTGTTAATATAGTATACCATACTATTTGTTAATATAGTATACTATACTATTTGTTAATATAGTATACCATACTATTTGTTAATATAGTATACCATACTATTTGTTAATATAGTATACTATACTATTTGTTAATATAGTATACTATACTATTTGTTAATACCTTATACTATATTATGCTGTAATGTAACATTGTACTTGTGTTTAAAACTGTTGTGTTTGATATTAATTTGATTAATCGTTGGCATTTTTCAATAGAAAGATACAGTGGGTAATTAAATTTTCAAATTGTAGAAACTTCAAAGTGTGATGCAGTAAGAGTAATATCATTTAAATGCTAGCTGGTATCTTATGAAATCATCATTTTGTAAATGAACAAAAACTGTCTTAATGGTGGAGGATTGAACTCTCTTTGAAGAACATGATTAATATAATTTTACCATCTACTTTTGTTCTATGTTCACACACTACAGTAGATGGTACTGAGTTTGAGCAAATGATGCTTATTTACAGTAATTACCTATACTTGAAATACTTGCTTTTTTCCAACACTTAAAACTTAACCCCCCCCCCAAAAAAAACGTGAACTTCCGAAGACTATTCTACTGGTCCCATAGTTATTTGATGTTCAGATCTATATATGACTGCATGTGTGCTGAGTACAGTACAGCACTGTTATATTGAAATCAGATATAGTGAAGTATCAGATATAGTGAAATTATTATTTCCCCCCAACCAAGCCCTTCTTTTTTTTAATGTTATGGATAGTGAAATTTTTATGTATTAGAGCGAATATTTGGGTCCTCAGCAATACATTATAACCATGTCCTACTGTTCATGAACAATTCTTCTCTCTAATTGAGAAGGTTTTCATTGACTTGCATTAAGAAAAATATATTTTAAACTTTAAGGTTGGATTCATACATCACCATGGAAACTTGCTAGATCGTCACATGGTTTGTATTGGATATTTGAATCCTCCAATCAAATTGCTTCAGTATCTGGAATATGTTGGTCACATGATTAAAGATAACCAATCAGATTCTGTGCTGGAGATTGTTCCAGTCCTAACAATGTTAAATGGTAAGTGAGCATACACATGTAGTTCATGATATGTTGATAATTTTTTGTATTGTGGCATTAAAATTATGGTTTTCTTATCTTAAATATAAGGATAATAATGTATTGAAATAAGTATATAATAATTTTTTTTGCTTGGTTTCATGATGAAGATTCGATATATTTCTATCTTGGCAGCTGACTTAACTAGTATTCCATGATTATCAACCAGTACAACCTGATCCTCCACAAAAATGCTTGTATATTATTTTTTTAAGTGTAAAAAAGAAGTGGAGATGGTTATGTGGTTCAAATTTGTGACCTTTGATCAACTTTCAGTTTCTAATTAACATCAATTGTTGAAAGCTTTAACTTCAAACTATCTTACCCAATAATAAGTTTTTTTTTTCAGAAATATGTCGGTTATAGGTTATCTTAGATTGAATCTTGATTTATATGTTTATTAATTTAATTAAGTACAGGGAAACCTCACTCAGTGACCACCTCAGTGTTAAGACCACTTCATTATAACAACCACCTATCGTCAGACTGGTTTTCAATATTTCTTCCATATTCCAACTTCATGAAAGAGACTACCTCAATATTGAGTTTTTCTAAAAAATTAAAGGTGGTCTTAATACCAAGGTTTATACTGCATTCCCTAGCTGCATGTATATGTTTGGGCTTTTATATACTTTCAGATTCTGAATTTTCTACTTTTCTGAGGATATCCAACGTGAATCTTCTGCAATCTTTTATTACTACTGTTGTGAACAAGGAGAATCTGTTGCTTGGAGACAAACTCGATGGAACTTGAGTTGCTTAAATAATTCAAATGTAAGATTTTGAAACTTGTGCCTTTCATGTTATATCAAGGTTGTTACCTGCTCAGCATTGTTATATGTACAGTGTAAAATGTATAGAAATACCGTCAAAAGAACCAAAAAATGTTGCTATTTCCATTGATTTTAGAGGGTAAAATAAATTGCATCTTTTATTGGGTTTAAAACCAATGATCTTTCAAAGTAGATGATCAGTGTATGCTGCTGGCCTTAAGTAAAAGTTTAACTGTACATTTATGTTTTTTGTTTGTACAGTTCTGACATTCTTAACTTTATTAAAATCTCCATCATGTTTGCTATAATTATTGTATACAATCTGGATCTATATCCTCTTGTTTATTGGTCCCAGATACATCTCAGTGTAGTGAATCAGTCTAAATTTTGTCCCTGACTTTTCAGTTTAGTGGACCAGTCGAAATTTTGTTCTTGACTGGTTCCAGGTTTTTGGAACTGGTTTAAAAGTTTTACAGATTGGAGTTTAATATGCTCTTGCAGTTGTTTGCATAAAAGGATGAACATAAGAAAATCAATGTTTACTGTATTTTGTCTACTTTCTGATCAGTCACTAGCTCATGCTAGAAAAAAATAGTCATGTTTTGGGGTTATTTAAACAAAACTATTAGGGTGATTTAAGTCAGAAAACTTTTATGATTTGTTTTCTAAACATACATTTTGTTTGAAGACAAGTTACTAGTCATTCCCCAGTATATGTAGTACTTCAGGTGAAGGGTTGATGCTAAAGATTAGGGTTAGTTAGGTAACCGTATACCCAGCTAATTTTAACTGGCCTTGTCAATTATTGAACCAATCAATTGTCCAGTCTACCACTGATATTTGATAAATGCTTGTTCTCCACTTTCGTCAATGGTATTTTTGTAACTGCTTCATATTTTTTGGCTAGGAGTCCATTAAAATTTGATTGTATGTACATTATACCAGGACTTATCATTAGTCTCTGTGTCATGATTGTTTGTACTATGTTTGTATGCTGTGTATTTTGTTTCTGTATTATTTGTATTTATGTTTTTGTGTTTGAAATGTACTTTTTTTTATCTGACAATGGACTCTGTATAAGTCCTAATAAATTGCCTGCTGTGTACTGCTCTTCTCTTTTTTGCTCTTTTCTGCTCTGCTCAGCTCTGCTCTCCTCTGCTCTACTCCTCTTTGTTCTGCCATATATGTGTAAAATGAATTCATTGATGTTTTATTCTTGTGTACATTTTTATCAAGTGCAATAAAATCATTGAATGTTATTTTGATTTGTATGTATGCGATTAAGCTGTGTTATATGCTACCTGTATTGTTATATTTCTTGGTGTTGTTTATTGTTTAATGTTGAAAGCATTAGAGCCTAGTTTCACAATAATAATCTGGCCATAAAATGAAATTAGTATACTTCAATTACTCTCTGTAGTTTAAAAATTAGTTCTTTTTAAATGCCTTTTTAATAACATTAGTAAAAATACCGGCATCTGTCTCCAATTTCAAAGGTACGAATCAGAAATAATTTTTGTGAAACTAGACCCAGTTTTTTTTATGCTTTTTTATCCACCCTCCTGCTGTTATGGTCTCCATCTTTGTCCGTATGTGCGTCCTAATGTTCTTCAGTCCATCCATACGGAGTATTACTCATACTATGTATAACTTTTGTTTATATTGTTATTGTACATACTTACTTGAGCAATCTGTCTTTGAATTACTTCCCTTCCTTAAAGTTAAACTTTTGTCCTAATCAGTTTTCTTTTAATTCACTTAATTATTTTAATGTCCTAGATGTATGTTGATGTGAATTTGGCATTTTGAAACAAACATCTAATTTTTTATGTTAATTTAGATTATAAAAGGTATTGATTCTATAAGAATGTAATAAAGAGGTCTCCTTGGTTGAGTGTTTATGGTCCCTGATGTGTAATCATTAGCCCCTCACTACTATGAGTTTGAATCCCACCTGGGGACCAAACTTCATATGTTAGGAAGCTGTCCAGCTAGCTTATGGAAGGTTGGTGGTTCTTCCTTGGTGTCTGGGAGTCTTCTTTTACTTATAATGCTGGAAAGTGGTTAAATGACCCTGTTTTAAATATATTATCTCCTTTGATAGTTTTTTATTGCTATAGTATAACACTTCAATATTGGTTGTGTTCGTGCTAAAAATGATGATGGGGAACATTTTGAGGAATGCCTGTTTCTTTATCTTAAGCCTTTTTTCTTCTTTGCCTTTGTGCACACCGACAAAAGCTTTGGGGTGTGTTATGGGGGAAGCAGTCGCTTGGCCTTGTCTCATGTGGCACTTGTGAAATTTGCATTTTCAACATTTTAAAAGTTTTTTTTTTCTCTACTCCATGTGAGCTGTTTACTCAAAGGGTTGTACTGTGTTGTATGTTGATTCTGTTTTTTTTATCAATAATGTCAAGAAAAAACAAACAATGAAAACATTTATTTTTTTAATTTGAATTTTTTCGTTTTGTATTATTTTATACCTGCTTTTATTCACAGACAAGTAAGTTCTGTAAATTTATATAATAAATATTTAAAATATACACGATGTCTTTGTAATGATATAATTATTTTGATTGTTCACTTTTTTTCTTAATTACAGTTAGAATTGATTTATATGAGTGATTTTTTCATTGTTAACACATTTTAATGCAGAAGATGAAATGTTTTTACATCATGAATGATTGTGTTAAAATTTTATTCATTGTCCTGACATAGAATACATTAAAATGATTCATGGTAAAAATTTCAGTTACTTCAGTTACCAATCTAAGCATATAAGAAGATCATAGTTATGAAATGGCTATGTTTCATGAATACATATGAGATGACATGATAAAATTCACACATTGATGTTTTATGCATAAATGCAAGTATGAAATTATGAAATAAATAAAAAAATGTATTTCAAAATTTATATATTAATCTCATGTGTAAATATAACATTTATAAATGACAATGATGAACACAGACATTTGATGTTTATATAAAACTCCCATGTTTATCAATGTTGGCCCCTACTAATAAATACATAAAATACATTATATATGACTGCTCAGAGTAGCGATAGTAACAACATCCGAATTGTCTGAACAAGCCAGTAAATGCTGTTAATACTATCATGCTGTCTAAATTATTGGTTTTCATATATTTATCCCATAATGCCTTTCTCACCGCTTATATTGCTGTATCCATAGCAACAATATAACTTCATAGGATGAATTCTAGATGTCTCTAATTGATCCTTTATTTAAATTTTATGTCTAAATCAAAATGCCTAACTTACTTCTGGTTCGATTTCAAGCCCTAGATTTGAATTCAGCCTAAACCAGTCTAGCCATTGATTTGAGTTCAACTTAAACCAGTCTAGCCATTGATTTGAGTTCAATTTAAACCAGTCTAGCCTTTGATTTGAGTTCAATTTAAACCAGTCTAGCCTTTGTTTTGAGTTCAATTTAAACCAGTCTAGCCATTGATTAGAGTTCCATAGGGAGGTGAAAAACAAGCATGCATGATTTGACATTCGGTAAAAGTTCAAGAACACAATCACATTGACTATTGTATTGTGGAATTTAAAATTCATATTTGCAGAAAACTCTGTTTCCAAGGCAATGTTCATTTGGAACTAAACTTGTTTATAAATAGGGACATCTCCATCATCCTCATCAATTGAGCTCACAAACTGTTCCAGTTGTTTTTCTTTCGATTTTTGTAAGCGTAACTTTTTGATGTCTTTTAGCATAATTGGCTTACGCCTTGTAGCAG
This sequence comes from Lutraria rhynchaena, assembly GCA_008271625.1. Taxonomy (NCBI): domain Eukaryota; kingdom Metazoa; phylum Mollusca; class Bivalvia; order Venerida; family Mactridae; genus Lutraria; species Lutraria rhynchaena. The sequence goes on along the minus strand of VIBL01000001.1, from coordinate 6,889,351 downwards.
TAAAACTCTGTCCCCTTTTCACGCACTTCTTGATATTTTCAAGAATTAGATCCTTACAAAGCATTGTATTGAATTCCATTAGGTCCGCAAGGCGGTCAAACGCCTTGTTTGTGTATTTGAAATTAAATGTTGAGTAGGGTTTGTTCGGATCATCGAATATGTCGAAGTCAGCGTACTCTTTCTCTTCTTTGGTTCTTCGTCTCCTTCCTACAATAGTAAAAGATGAGATGATTTTATGATTCAAACAAGCTTGCTTAACCCTTTACATCATAATACTGCATTTCCCATATCTGCAGCAGACGACTTTTGAAAACATTTTGGCAGGAACCGATTGATTGTAATGAGCAATGGCTTCTTTTGCCACAATGTTTTCCTCTCTGTCACAAATCATACCCAGTTTTCTGAAATAAATTGATCATGTGTGTATTTCCTTTGAATTTGGAAGAGTCGAAAATGTGCTTATTAAAGGGTTTAGCTAGGTACTTTTTAATCATTGAGGTACTTGTTTGTCAGAGGCATTAGACTGATATGAAGTTATAACATTTGTATCCAATGCAATAATGCGTTTCAGATTTCATATTGAGTCAATAGATTTCTTTCAGAGAATCAGATAGAATTGGACTGTAAGAAATGAAAGTTTCATTATTTCATAATTATTTTTCTCAGTATTTCCTTTATATTTGAATTTTATAATGAGGTCACCTCTATTTTAGGACTATTTCTTTTGGTCCTTGAGGTTTTAGAGTAATTGCAGTTCTGTTGAAAGTGTCTCATGACCCATTTTAACAAACTATTGAATAAATACATCTGATAAATGAGATCAAAAACTGGCTACCTGATATAAAAACGAAATGTAAGAATTTCTGTATAAATGAATATTATCTGAAATAATTACTCCCTACTAGTTTTGTAACATCAAATAATCTGTGTAGAGTCTGGTGTGTTATTAATTCTGATCTCTCATATTTGCAAGTTTACCGTAGGCCAGAAAAACTAGTTGCATTAACGGTTACCCAATTGAAAATATTTTTTGGTGCTGACCCTTAAGTTTCAAACAGCAATGTCCGAAGTATGAAAAAATTTGAGGATAAATAGTACCTCCAGAGTACAAAAGGTATGTTTAGAACAAAAATTAGAAAAGTTATTTAAAAAAAGTTCTGTTTATTGGAAACAGAACTATTTATTGGAAACACAACTTTTCTAGCCTTATAGACATAATTGCACAAACATAAATAACTCGTAAATAAAACATTTCCTATCTTGTTATACTAATATTTTTAAAGCAAATTATAGTAATTCAAACAATCAACTTGTAATGAAATAGTTATAATTCGAACAAGGTAATTGGTATTTTGTGATAGTTGTCTCCAAATTTACGTAGTTGTCATAGAGACTAATAGGTACAATACATACCTTTAGAGATACAATATGTTTTCATGCTTCTTTTGTTGTAAGAATCTTTCGGGTTGACACGAAAAAAAGGGCCAGTTCGGTAACCAGAAACACAACTATTTTTTCTGGATTGAGGCAAATTGTAAACATTGTAATCCCAAACATGACACTTTTTCTGGCTCTTTAATGCTTACCTGGTTTTTTGAACTCGCGAAATGTGATATTAACAAGCACAAAATGCATCACAATTGGGCATCTGGGGTCAGTAGGGTTCTCAAATACATAACATTCTTTCAGACCTTCTCTATCTACCACTGTGGGGTCTATCTCCGGGAAAGGGACGTCATTCAGTCTCGCCCATTTCATGGCTAACATCAACTCCTGTTGAAAATGATCAGATATATATTTATGATAGCACAGATGTAAATATTTTAGTGAATAAGTAATCACATTTTTTAAAATGAATTAAAACATTCTTATATGCTTATATACCTGTAGCAATATTTTTGCATGTTTTATCATAATCAAAGCACTGAGAGGACTGCTGTTGGCTGGTTTTGCTGTAGAGCAAGTTCTGTCTGAAATTTATTATTATAAATTTACCTCCAATCCTTTCAGTGCTTACATTGGCCAGTAGAAAAACAAGCAGATGGACTGATTGATTAGTATATCTCAATGCAGATTCAAGAAAATGACAGTGTTGCCTTCAATCCTTCTATTTGATGACTTTCAGCAACTCAATGTCATAATTAACATTCTAGCAAAATGAATGGTAAGTGTTCTACATCTGAACAAGTAAGATGAGGTCAAAGTTTCAAAGTGTCTTCCCATATAATGTTATAACACATTGTAAGGATCAGATAAAATTCCAGTTTCTATGGTTACTTTCTCCATCCGTACAGCTGAATCACTAGAATATCTACTAGCTTAAACATCTCAAAATCCTTCATTTCTGCCCTATATCAGCAATAAATGGACACTATTAATTCATACAGATTTTATATGAAAAAATGTTGGCCCTCAGCTGTATCAGTGGTTAGTTTATGATATTCATGGTTCTAAAAATAATTGTACTTTGAAATGTGTCTTATAACTGACTTTATTTGTCTAAAAGGAAAAATCCAATAGTTAATATTAAAGAGAAGCTAATATCAACCTGCAGTAAAATGGAGAAGTATTGTTCAAATGAAACCCTATATAGTCAGGCTCTCTTAAGAACCAGCCAAGAAAAATCAGTCCGTCTTGTAGATTCAAGATAGTCAATTAATTCTTGAAAAAAGGCTATACATTGTGTTTCACAACCATTTTTTATACCAAATCCATGTCAAAAGATATTGAGAATAATGCACGTTTGCATGGTGTCAAAGAATAATTAACTTTTCTATTCCCAAGATCCCAAAATAAATTTATTTGTGAGATACAACAGTAACGAAGGCGCTCTTTGATGCGCCATCTTTCAGTGTGTTAACAATATACCTGTGGAAGATTACAAGGAGACTGTAGAGACTGGATTTCAAGACTACAAAGTGTGTTTAAGTCATAAATGATGACTTTGAAGGGCTCAAATGAAGAAAAGTCAGCTTATATCTGTTTTATGGGAGAGTTGGAGATTTACTTTGTCTTAAAACTTTTGAATTGCTTCTTGTATTTACGAACTGGTCATAACAATAAATATTGTTTATGATCACTTCAACATCCTAAATTTCAAATGTGAAATAAAAACCTTTGAATTTAAATACACTATCATGACATCTGGTTTGTTTAACTGACTGTACAAGCTACTATATTATGTTCGTCTTTTGTAATTATGCTGTAACAGTCTGTTTAGGGTGTGTGGCCCTCAAGGAAAGGGTTGAAATATTAGGTTTCAGAAGTGATTTATAGGCCCAATGCAGCAGGTGTTGTATTTATTAATTCTTTTCATATTAATTATTATCACACATTTCACTGTAATAAAATACATCTATCCATATATTTATTATATTGATGACTTGTTTTATCTTAATTGTATTAGGATTAACATGAAGACTATGAAACACCAATTAATTATTAGTTATATTGCTTGTTAGATCCATTAATCATGTTCAATGAAATGTGCTAGAGTCTGATTGAATGTGAATGGTCCAAGTTATATGATTAACATTGCACTTTTATGAAACCAAATCATTTGAATTATATACTTGTAAATAAGAATAAAATAATATTTGCATTAAACTCAAAAAATGGAATTAACATGGTTGATGAACATCAAAAACAGGAAGAGTTTCACAAGCTGCGCAATCTTCTGCTGTACATTGATATGATGAGCTAAAGGGAAACAATCCATTAGTGAATCTTAAAGGGAGACTATTTCAAATTGCAATGAAACAAAAAGGCGTTTTCAAAATGTAGCTTACACTGTCTACTGGTTTGGCAAACAGTAAAATACTTCTGTCACACTGTTGTTATAGCTGTGTGTTCATATAAAGAAAATTTGTAACAGTATAATAATATTATACAGGATATAATTACCTTGAATGGAGGAGTGGTGTCCGTTCCACGTGCACTGAAGTCAAAGGACAGAATGAGATCTACAGCACGCTGTGGACGGAGAAGTAACGGATACGGAGAATTGAACGAGAGACCGCCATCCACCACATACAACTTCTTGATTGATGTTGGATACATTTCAAATATACCATCAAACTGATCAGTACCTGTAAAACAATAATCATCAGGTTATGGATGTATTTTTCCATAATTGTATATTGAACAGTGGTCATTTTGTAAATTTATGTATCACCCTACTTCAAACTACTGATCAATAAATACCTACGAAATTTTGTAAATAAGATTGTATCAGTTTGATAATGATCGCAAATTGATTATCATATTATTTGATCTCGTTATGGCAAGATCATAATTATAATGAGTAAAATGTAAACATTTTGGCTTTGTAGCTTTTTCAGCTTACATAATTATTGTAACAAACTTGTTGTTTTTTTTTCACTGTGGTTTAACGTCGCACCAACAGTCAGGGTCCTTTAGTGACTTCCAGCTTTAACACTGGAGGAAGACTGCAGGCGTACACCTGGGTAGAAGCACTGACCTTTTATACGCTACCTGAACAGCTTCAACACATGTGAAATTCTTAGTCCCAGGTGGGATTCAAACTCACAGTGGTGAGGGTCCTAGTGATTAATAATCAGAGAATGTAACCACTGGGTTAAATTTTAGATAAGGTTAAATTTTGGGTTAAAGTTTGGTAAAGCAATTGTATAACAGTTTGGTTAAATTTTACCAGGACTTATTTGTGGTTAGTTATTAACCAAGAATCTAATATTGGTAAGAAGTCGTCAAGATCCGCAGTTTGTCTGTTTACTCGTCTAAATTGCTCAGGTTCTCCAGCGTTTGGTACAACAAGCGCTGACATCATGTATCTATTTAACTTTTGGTTAACTTTTTAACCTAACCTTAAATTTAACCCAGTGGTTAAATTTAACCAAAGTTTATACAATTGGATGTTTAACAAGGAGTTAGTTTTACAAAGGGTTTTGGAATAACAAGATACAGTTAAGTTACTACAAGCGTTAGCATCCACAAAACATATTATGATACAAACTGTAGATTTTTTAGACAGAATAAGACAAGAGAATGTTTAAAAAGCAAATAGTTTTACTTCAGACAGTTTAACTTCAAGTAAACTTGAACTTCTGTGAGTGTATAGTTTTAGGAAAGTGTTGATATGAATGCGAGATGTTAGATTTTAGAAGGCTGCTAGTCTGATATTGAATAAAAAGAAGATCGATCAAAAGTAAGGAAACAAATCAGATTCAGACACATTATCAAGACTTCATGTACTATATGTTATGTGTATTTTTTACTTTACTAGCTTAGCTAACCCTTTGCCTAATAAGCCTACTTTGGACTCTCCCGAATTCAAAGCAAATATACAAAACATTCATTTATTTACGAAAATTGGGTAATTTCTATCTGACGGAATGGAAAACATTATGGCAAAAAATGCCACTACTTATTACAAGCAATGGCTTCTTTTGCGACAATGTCTTCAAAAGTCGTCTGCTTCAAATGTGGGGAAATGCAGTATTATGAGGCAACGGGTTAAGGTATATTTGAAGTTTATAACTGACAGGATTAATAGATGACAATAATTTCAATCAAATACGTGCACTATGGCTCGTGTAAAATAATATTGATAACCAATAATCAAATATCCATGTAAATTTATGCTATATGACCATATTGTATAGTTGTGTCTGTTTATTATTAAATATAGTGATAGACAGTGAAATTAAATATTTTTTTATTTAATGAAACTATGTAGTGATACTGTATGATTGGTTGCTATCAGTCCCTAAATTCATTTCAACATATCTTGACAAATTTCTTTTTTTTGATTTGGATTATCAAAATGTATCATCACCAGAAAGCGAATAACAGTATTTGTATGTGTGATGGTACAAAATATATCATGTGTACTGACTGTTGTATTATAGTTACAAAGACTGTTATTTCAATGTTTGATTAAATGCACAATGTAGAGAGTCAACTGAGAAAATGTTATAATGTGTTACTACATGTATAAAGATGGTACTAAAAGACAATCAGTGCTATTCAGTTATACAACAATACCTCCTGTAGCTCCATCGCTTGGAAGCCTGACTCTAGCAAGCCTCTGATGGAGCAAGACTTCCTGTGCTCTACTGCATTGTGGGACAGGTTCTAAAATTCTACTGCATTGTGGGACAGGCTCTAAAATTTTTAATTGAAATTCTGAACTTCATGAAACTCTAGTCCTGTTTGTTCCAAGTGACGAACGTGACAATGGTTTGAGTAAACAAAGTTAGTCATTTTTAAAGAGCTTGAATAAATTGGTTAGAATTAAAACTTGATTAAACTAAGGTTGTATTGGTGGCGGTCACGTTTTATTGAAGACATCCTGTTTACAAATCCTGTTGTGTTCTTTTATGAGATTTTAAGTAAAATTGATATAAAACTTTATGGCAGTGTATATTAAGACACATGTTTGAAGTTTTAAGTGGAAATTGTAACTCCTACACTTTCCCCCAGGCAACATCACGTAAGTAAGCTTTCAACAATTAAACCAAATATACAAAGATTTTGCTAGTTAAATTGTCCCATGGTTCTTATTTGACTGATATTTAAGGCCACATTACAAATTGGAATGTAAAAGCTTAAGACAAATGTTATATTTAGTAGTTTACAGAAGATTTTGTTTGAACAATTGGTGTGTATTGCGTAAAAATGGCAGGAAGCACGTAATAAATCACTATGCACTTGAATGATGCAAGATAAGGCAACAGGACATATAGGTTTGGCAAAAGCAATGTTTGTTTTCTGATTCTTGAGCTGCACCCACTCTATACAGACTAAAATATGTATGGGAAATGAGTTAAAACTCTCCGTTAATAATTATCTTATTATCTGTTTTGAAATTTATTCTGAAATAATTAACCCTTCAAAAAGTTAGACCTTGGATTTACCGAACTTAGTTTTATGGGGATTGCTGCTCAGAGATATTAGAAACAAACCATTGTTTTACCAAAGCAAAATATGCAATAATATAAGCAATGCTAGGTAATGCAAAAAATTAGGATTTAATATAAGCAAAGCGTTTATGCATCAATAACCACAAAATGCTTATATTCACAAAATACCTGGTGTTGTTTCATACACAATGAAGAACTCCTTTAAGGAATAAAGTTGCTTGAAAATCTTGCTTGAATTTTGTTCAATCATTATTCATTCATGGTGTATAATATATACAACACAACAGATAAAGGGCAGGATCAGAAAACAAGTTTAGAAAGCAGAACTTAAATCCTTTCCAAGTTTGAAATTTGACATAGAAATTTCTTTTCAGTAAATATGGCAGTGTTATATAACTTGCCATGGATTTGGATTATAACAACAGATGAATTACCTTCTTAACTATCACCATTTATCTGTTGGTCAATCATCAACAGACTTGGAAACAGGACATTGTGAATATAAACATTATCATTGATATACATGGGTTTAATTCCAAGGATAGAATTATGGTACACAGCTTACCAAAATCCTCAACAGGTGCTGTCTTCTTTTGTGGTGATATTCCTTTCAATTTTTTACTAAAATAACTGGAAGCTACAAACATAAAGTTTAAATCTTGAATATTTCAGGTACAGATAGTCGAGAATGTAAAATGAAAACATGTAGAATGATTTTATGGCATGGTTGCTGTTGTTGCTCTTCAATGGTTAATTGCATTCATTTACAACAAAGTTTGTAGCAATCCAACCTATATTAGTACATAATTAGCAGCAAGAATAATCTGGCTGATCCCTGGAGAATAAATCGGCTGATCCCTGGGAGCCTGAGCCAAACTGCTAATGAAGATAATTCTGTGGTGATAGTTAGATTGTGTTAAATAACTTGCTAAATAAGAAGAAATATTAAATCACAATTAAAAATAGAAGGGATGGGAAAGGGAGGTATTAATTGTTTTATTTAACAAAAGGAGATAATTCTTTACCTTGTAATTTGTCTTCCACTTCCCGACTTCTATCATCAAATGATGTGAAAGGTGAGAATGGATAAGCTTTATACAATGATAGCCCGCGCATAAAATTATGAACCGTAGCAGCCCGTCCATCGATACTTTTCAAGAATGGATGAGCCTCAAACAAAGAACTAAGAAATGAAGTAAAAATTGATTCCTTCTTTTCTGTGGAACCATTTTCATTTTGTAATCTTTTATTTCTTCTGTTATTCGTTTTCTCTCTGTCTGTTTCACTATCGTCACTTTCAGTATCACTCGATTCACTGTCTTGGTTTGACATTTCTTCTGACAGTTCTCGATCTTTTTAAAAATGAACAGAAATAGTCAATGTTTGAATATAAGAGTATGAGAAATATTTTTTACAATTATTTTTATTTTATTTTTTCTTCAGACAAGTATTCTGAAGCTAAATAACTTTCTAAACGAATGAATACATTATGGACAACCATGACATAGCATTGCTTAGCTTTGTTACTAATGATTACAGACACAATGACGTGATTAAAAAAATTGAGATTCTAAGGAGAGAGTTTATTTATTAGAAAAACTTATAAAACATTGAAAATATTGATTCTACATCATTAATCCATTTGGCTTCACCACTTCAGAAATTTTTATCAGGGTTTGGTTATCTCAAAGAATATATGATAAAATTTTATGGTGAGTTTGTCCTTTTTATGTAGATACAAGTATTGGTACTTGATTAATTTATTTAGTTTTACAGGTATTTTATAATCATACACTTTATAGTGATAAATACAAAATTGAAGAAGTAAACAGAGAGTTGTAGAAAGGGTTCCCATAATTTTTATAGGGGTTTATTGTAACTGTCATGATTATAATGCTCCCTCTTCTAAAAAAACTAAGACTAACTAGATCAAGAAAATACTTTCTGTAGTATTTGGTTTTAAATAACAGTTGGTAGTTAACTTGACAAGATAATACTTTCTATAGTATTTGGTTTTAAATAACAGTTGGTAGTTAACTTGACAAGAAAAATACTTTCTACAGTATTTGGTTTTATATAACAGTTGGTAGTAAACTTGATGACGAGTGTCTCTGGATTCTGTACCAGTCCAGACCTTGTTTGTCTGCAAGTAACCACCAACTTCTCAGCATAAATCAGTGTTGGAGGACAAATGGCTTTAGACAAAATGTCAAAAGCCAAACTGATACAGAGAACATATGCCACACCCAAGGTTCAAACTTACGCACTGATGTTTGTGGATACAATTACTCTTCCAACTTTTCAAAAGCAGACGGGCAAAAATCAAAAGTATGGAATTAAATGCAATTAGTACAAAACAGCCAACAGTGCTGGTTTGAATAAGTTGGACTTTGACTATAGTTTGAAGGTTTTGTAATAAACGTACCAAGCTCTTCTCTTTCTTGCTGTATTTCTTCAAGTTGGTTAACCTTCTTATCATCTTGTAGCAATCTTTTAAATTGTATGCAGAAAGCACTACCCCAAATACCTGCGAACAAGTATATTTATAAATGTTAGTCATCAGATTCAGTGTACAAAATATTTAGATGATGGCTTGTCTCGGGTGGGTAGCGAATAATTTAGTAAATAAATTAATGCATAATACTACATTACGTAGCTGTGCTACATAAACTTACAGATTAGCATTTTTATTCAACTCTTGTACAGCATTTTTAAGTATTAGTAACCAAAAAATAAGTATAATATTTCTGTAGATGTTTTTCAATCTCAGTAGACAATTCTGTGGTGTTTTGTTTTCCATTTTTTGTATGGTCCTATGTGTTAGGTGTGTTTTCTGGGTGGCGGGTTTTAGGGAAGATACTATTTAGGCAAAGGTGGGATTTTTGTATGTGTTCTTTAAACTTTTTTTTCTAGAAATCCTTATTTGTATTCTTATGAGTTGAATATTTTTATAGTTGGCCAAAGCACACAATGAAAAGATGTTACCTTGCAAGAAATGGAGTGGTGGTTCGTCATACTTCTTCACCAAATGACCAATAAAAAACTTGCTGCCAAATAATTCTGGTCTCATGAATGTACCATATTTAGGCATACCAATCTCATAGGGACTAAACTCCATCCATTCTGTAAATATTCCAATAGCAACTTATACTAATGAAAAAAAAAAAACAGTATTTTCACCAACATGAGCAGTATCACATACTCTGATCAGTCAATTAACTTAGTTTGTATTTGTTAAAAATAAATCTATGAACGAAGCCTTACTGTAGTCAGAGCTTCTGAATAAGAATTCTTTACAAAATAATAATACATGTATGTGGTATAAATTATGGGATGGTAAAATCGTTAAATAAGAAATATCAAATTCATGACTGAGATGGGGTTAAACAAGCTACTCTCTGAACATATCATATCCTTGAAGCCACTGAAATCCTTGAAATATGATATTAGAACTAGTGCCTTAACAAATATTTAAAACAAACAATCAATGTAGGTACCATGGAACACCATCGCCGACACATGTTTTTTCACATGGAGACATGAATACATTGGCATTGGTATCTTCCCTTCCTTTAACTTCTCTTGCTGGTCTGATAGTTTGGCATTGAGTCTCTGAAAGTAAGTGTAACATCAGGTTAGTTTCAACTAACTTTTTCATTCATTGTGAAAACAGCTCCCATATTACAAAGTATAGAAATCATTCTGGATGGCTGCTTCCTCAGCAACTAAGCATTTCTTACTCCAGTCAGAGAATTTGAAAATTGTCAACAAGTCAACAAGATTCAAGTTTATAATGTCAGTCTTGTGTGTGTGGAAGTATTCACCATACAGACCTGGTGTACTCTCTAATACTCTCTAATATTATAAAAATGTATTGTGCTTATGGTTAATGACAATGGAAGTTGGCACATTCTGATCAAGGTGGAGTAATTTATGTATCGAATATTCATCAGATGAAAGTAGTTTGATTCAATTCGCTGTATATTCATTTGATAATGTCATTAAGTCACTGAATATTTGATAGATCAATGTACTGTAATTAATTCACTTAATATTTATTAGATCAATGTAATGTAATTAATTAATTGAATATTTATTAGATCAATGTAATGTAATTAATTCACTGAATATTCATTAGATCATGTAATGTAATTCATAAAATTAATGTAATGTAATTAATTCATCGAATATTCATTAGATCAATGTGATTAATTCATTGAATATTCATAAGTTCCTTACCCCTTGTAGTAAAGTCTCCCCAACAAGATGACCGAAGAAATCTGTAAAACTAACAGGTTGCCCTTGACTTCTCTTATTTTTTATATTTGTTAAATATCTCCACATGCTGTTTGGATTGAGTTTCCAAAAAGGGCTGGCACTAATACTGTCCCTTAATTCTGTACGAAGTTCTCGGGGGCTTTTTGTTGGCCAATCCGGATGTGAATACAGAGTGGACAGATACCTAAAGATAAAGAATATATCATCAGCATGCTATGAAAATCTTTCCTTGAATTAGTTACAATAAAATAACACCGCACTTATTGTTTGAGTAAATCAGTCTTTTTGGCATTGGTTCTGGTTTATCACGATTGTCAAATTACATTATAAACAATGACGTCATTACAAATATTTTATTCATGTAACGATGTACAAACTGTTCATTGTAGAAAACAATCCACATTTTAGGACATTTCCAAAGCTTGTTATAAAAGATTAAAGCAGTTGTTAAAAGTTGAAGGAACTATTATCATTCATATTTCATCAAAGGTATCATATATCATTGTTATACCATAATTCAATAAATGTTAACTGAATCCTATCTATTACTAAACTGTCTCTCACAGGGTCTACACTCATGGATTTTAGTTTTGTAATTACTTTGATTTACAAAAAAGCTAAATTTCTCAAATCTTGACCCTGAACGGCCCCTAAATCCCTTACCATGCTGATCCTGATAGTCCCACATTAAATGTGACCATATCAGATATCTTTGATTCCACAAGCCCACTCATGACGCCACAGAATGCGGTCATTGCACGAAATCCCCCACCAGATCCGAGCACCCCAATAGTTGGTACCTGAGAAGATAACAGATATTTACACATTTTGAAAAAAGTAAAACATGTAATAAAGGCCCTTTTTAGGATCATAAATTTTCAACATGGAGAGACATCTGTTTATGTTCAGTTTTCCAACTTTATCTACGGTAATAAATTAGACCTGTTCACAGTAAATGTTTTAATTTTTTATCGAAATTTTCAAACCTACAGTAGATTTTGGCTTCTAATTTTAAGGATTATTCCCTGTCAGGACATCAATAATAAAAGGTCTTTTAATAGAGGAAGGGCTTATTTTTTACAAGTTTTTATGGTATTTACTCTTTAGAATCTGTGCAATCAAACATTTTAATTTAGCTCAGTTCTGCAGTAGATATTTTTTTGGTTTTAATTACAATTTCATGTAATTAATTAAAATATCTAAATAACATATCTTTATAATAATTTGTGATATTAATTTCTCTCTGTGTCATGGCATCAACAAAGAGGAACACAATGGAAATAAGAGTTTGTCTCTTTTTGTGTCATCCCCGGTGTTGATGTACATGTCGTGGACTTAATTTCATGTGTGTAAATTTTACATTTGCCATCATGTTTTGTATCCAGGTATAGGTGTATCTTTATCGGAATATATAATTACAATAATAATAATGAGAGGATATTAAGGAACAAGTTACTTTACATGGTGTTGAAGTAGGCTATCCTTAAAAATTGTTAGTTTGCATTTACGCAACTTATTCAATTTAAAATCCCCTGAACTCAGAATCATTTATGGTGATTCCGACAATTTTTTTGTTCTTTTTCCCAGCTATTTGATACAAGCATATCATGCTAACAAAAAAAAAATATAAAAATGTTGAACTACCCATAAAGGGCTAGCACATTGAGGGATGGTGTATAATGGTGTATTAGGCCTAATGGATCTACCTACCCACTGATAAAAGGATTAGGTAAACACAAACCAACACTTTTAAAAGAATGGCCTTATTATCTTGTTTAATGAATCAGTAAGCAACAAAGCATCAAAAAACAAACAAACTCAGCTGAAAAGGACGACTACTTGAGTTATAGTAGAACCATATGAAGCCATAAATAAAACAATGCTTTCCACACATTATTGTTACCAACTATCTAAACAGCTGTTTCAGAAGCCATTAATTTGTTAAAGTACATGTAATCTTGTATGATATATCGAGTTTTCACAGACTTTCGATAAATTATTTGCAGGAAGAAATTGGCATATTATTCGTTGTTGTTGCTTTGTTGATTATGGTTGTTAGATGGTTAACGAGAATAGTTGTCCGCAATATATTTGTACTTTAAGCATAGTTTAATTTGAACTAACAGGTCTAGACACAATCAATACAAGGAAAATGACTTTTAAATGTGAAGTAATATCTATCTTATAGCTCATCATTCATGTTTTATCAGTCTATCAGCTTGTGTTAGGTGAACCCTTTACCTCATAATACTGCATTTCCCCGCATCTGAAGCAGACGACTTTTGAAAGAAGTTGTGGCAAAAGGAGCCGTTACTCATGACAAGTTATGGCTCATTTTGCCACAATGTTTTCCACTCTGCCAGAGAGAAATAACTCAATCTTTAAAAATAAATCCATGTTTTGTATATTAGATTTGAATTTGGAAGAGTCCAACATATGCCTATGAGGTAAAGGGATAGTAATTAAAGGGTTAAAAGGAGTTTTGGAGGGCTAGATTATCATACTGGTGATTTGATAAACTAAAATTTGTCATCTACTGTCATCTATCACTTTGATGAACAAATCATATTTGGGAGGGCTAGATTATCATACTGGTGATTTGATAAACTAAAATTCGTCATCTACTGTCATCTATCACTTTGATGAACAAATCATATTAATGTACTCAGTGGATGAACCAGTAATATATAAGCAAGATTGACCCAGAATGGAAGGTGTCTGTGCAAGGAGGTACCAATCTCCTTTTGTCAAAGTGCCAAACTTGGTCCCTTAGATAGTCTTAAGATATTCTGAGATTCATGAACTGAGAATTATGTTGTGTTCTAAACTTTTGTTGTAAAATGTTATTATTTACATGCAGTTTTAATTCGACCACCTGTATGTGATAACATCCATAGATAGCTAGCACATTGAAGGGAAGGTGTACAATAGTGTATTAATTAAGGCTTAATTAAGTGTTTATTGTCCATGAGGCCATTTTAGGGCACTATTGCACACCGTCGCTTTGATGTACCAGTCCCCTATGATAACATTAGAGGTATGTTTTAGAGACTTGCAAACAAGAAGGCATTCTTCACAATTATCTTTATGGACCAATATTATATTGTAGTGAATCCATAACAGATTTACTATTATAAACACTAAACCTGGCCTTTTTCTAGTTCTATCTAAGGCCAGAAAATAACAGTTGTGTTTCGGTCTCAAGTTTTTTTTTGTCAGTTCATGATTTCTGGTTAGATATCAATAATTTTACCTCATTCACTGTGTCTGGGGCATCTTCACCAAGTATTTCCTGCATAGCTTCAAATACACACTGTCTTCTTTTCTCAATAAATAATTTTTCTTCATCACAGAGGGTAAGACTGTAGCGTAACTGTGGACTGTTGCTGTGAAATTGAGAAAATGCTATCATGAACAATTGATTCAAGTTGAATAGAAGTTGTACAAGGTATGATATATTTAAGCTTAGACTGCAGCAGCTTCGTTTCATAGTTTTGACAGTACGTTAGATCATTTAGACAACTCTTGCTGTCATAAATGGAATGGAATGCTCGACAATGAATAAAATGGTGAGTACAACTGTGATGCTGTATAAACCCTCAACCGGACAATGTTTCAAGTCCCATTTTTTTGTCTTTTATAATCAATAGTTCTCTTAAAACCAAAATTCTCTGAAAACCAGACATTTGGCCCAGTCCAGAATAGGGTCTGGTTTTCAGGGGGTATACTGTATTAGGTTTCTGGACTCATTTCTACAGATTAAATGGATTTTTCCCGCTTGGCTTCAGAATTTCAAATTAATGAATGATTCTACTTACTCGAATTCTGACCACATTTCAATGTCAACTTGCGAAGTCTGAAATAGGAAATACATGTTTAAACATAAAAGAAAAACATGTTACTTCCTACATAGTCCAAACCAAAACTACAATAATTTGGGTCAATTGGGGATTTTTCCAGCATTAATAGTAAAGGAAGACCCTAGGCATGCACCTGGGATAAAACCACTGACCTTCCATAAACTAAATCATGCTCATATGTGAAATTTGTCTGTTCCTATGTAGGATTTGAACTCACAGAGGTGAGGGGCTAGTGATTACTAGTCAGAGACTATTTCCATATGACTACGGAGCCCCCCCCCCGTAATGTTATAATGCTATCAAAATCTACTTTCACTTTTAACACTCAAACATTAATATAATTTGCTCTGGACCTATGGACGAGCCAAGCTTAAATTCCAGTTTTATATACTGAAATTTAGCCCTTGAAGTTGACTTATGTTTTAACAAGACTCACATCTGAGTCTTGAGTGCTAAGTATTTGGTAAGATTTCATATCTCGATCAGCCCTTAGAAACACCACTGAGACTTCAGAACAAAACACAACCTACTTGAAAGACTCGGTCATTTGTTTGTCCAACTGTAAATATAACATCAATAGGTCACGACTTAATTGATCTTCTCAATAGATGACACAAATAACATAGACTTGTAATTAAACTTGATTTACCTGATTGAATTGAATTCTTAGAGGTGTTCTTTCATTTAAGTTTTGCTGTCTTAATATGTTGATGGTCTGTGTAGATAAATGTTCAT
Organism: Lutraria rhynchaena; assembly: GCA_008271625.1. NCBI lineage: Eukaryota > Metazoa > Mollusca > Bivalvia > Venerida > Mactridae > Lutraria > Lutraria rhynchaena. Next base: position 6,873,576 of record VIBL01000001.1, on the reverse strand, counting down.
CTATTAGGTAATTAGCGTCCATCAGAGATATCTCTAAAATAAAATGATGAAATTACAGCGAAAAAATCATACACAAAACAAATGGTTAGTTCTAAGAGGAATATAAATGGTAAGTGCTTAATGCCAATTAAGATGAATATCCTTCATCTGCATATGAACTGGGGCCTCTGTAGTTGAGTGGTTATGGTTTCTGCCTGGCAATTGCTAGCCTGTCACTGCTGTGAGCTGAATGTCACCAAGAACCAGAAAATTTCAAATGTGAGGAAGTTGTATTACCAGCTTACAGAAGGTCTGTATTGAGGTGTACACTTGGGGTCTTCATCACCACTGGAAAAGTTGCCAAATTAGCCTGGCTGTTGGTGTTACATAAACCCCGGAAAAAAAGTGAATTTTGATTAAAAAATGATGCCTTTTTTCTTCAGATATATGTTTGGTTCTTCCTCATGAAGTTGGTTTTATTAAAGAAATAAAATAGAAACAGAATACACTATATTATCATAGACTTGTTTAAAAGTTTAATTGCTGACTGAGCAGTTATTTTTTTTTTATGTCTCCAATCATTTTGGTAGATTTATCCATCGACAAAGTATTGCAATCAGTGATTTTATGACACATTTAAGATGAATATTTATGACTGTTTTAATAACACCATACATTCTAATGGCCTCCTCTTACACACCCATCTTATCAATAAATTGATGAAACTAGTGATGCATTAAATATATGGTAAAAAATGCAAACCGCATAAAACTATCTACCGGTAATTGGAGTTGCGAAATATTTAGCATAAATTGATTTAAACGATGAAAATTACTATCAAAGGAGCAACATGTTGTGAAATGTACTACATGTTTCATACTTGTACAATGAGTCAATATCGTCACCTCATGTATAGGGTGATATATGGAAACATTTGATGTTCTATTTTTATACAAACTTTGAAAATGAGTCAGAGCTAGTTTTATTTTGGATTTTATGTAGGTGATGGTGTAATGTCCCATCCTTACCATAGGAGGCTGGCACATTAAAAGGATGGTGTATTAAGGCTAGTGTTTTTTTGGTCTGTGTGGTCCAATGGTATGAAAGTAGTATGATGCGATTGTAACATAGCAATTTTTGCAGTTGTAATCCTGAGATAATTTGATCTTTGTTAACCTGTGGTTACCATGACAACCATTAAATCATATGTCATAATATTGCTTCTATAACATATTTATCAGAATTATGTCCATATATGGTGCTCAATACAGAGAATATTTACATTTTCTCAGCAAATGATCTTTGATAAATTTCCAGAAGACATTTAAATTATACTTGCTGTCTGCTGATTAGTCAGTAAACAATCATAGTCTGTCGATTGGTTGACTGGTTTATTTGTTTCGGGAAAATTGGTGAGGTTGACAGAGAAAAGATGAGGAAAAGATACTATTAAGTGTATGTCTTACCTAAAACATTGTCTATATTTGGATTAAGATAAAATGTAAATGTTTCATTCCACACTGGGTTCACATCGTTGTCAAGATGTTTGGTGCGTTGTGTCCCGTGTGGTGAGGTTTTTATACTCACTGTCACATAGGGGTCAGGAATATCCACTGAAAAATAATTAGACAAAAAACATTTATACAAAGCCATCCTTAAAAAATGTTAGTTTGTGTTTTACGCAACCTGAATTTTTAATAGTTGTTGGAAAGGGCGGGCATTTTTTGTTAAAATTATACATGTATGCTTGTACTGAAAATAATAAGAAACGAAGAATTAAGTACAAAAAAAAATTTTTGGCTGAAATATCTTTTTTGGTCATGTGTTTTTAGTGAGCTGGTTGCAAAACTGCAAATCAACAATTTTTTAAGGATTGCTCTTCTAAGGAAAAGTGAAACTAATGAGAACTAGACAGACAGTCATCACATACAAGATCCTGCACATCTCCCATCTCTTATGTTTAGGAGTTTGTTCATGTCGTGCAGAGGAATGGGTTTTGTACAGATGGATAACTAACCAAGAAGCATGTGGGTTTGAGGTTATAAAACTTCAGATTAACGTCTCTTAAGTTAATTTTGATTAATTAATAATGCTGTTACTGACACATTGTTCTGATAGCATAACTGACCTGAATATCTATTTACGTTTTACGTGACATATTGTCACTGGGGTTTAATGCCGTTTTTCAACATTGTTTCAGTTATATACAGAGACTGGTTCACCAAACCAGTTTTCCTGGACTGAATACTAACCAGTACTAACTACCCTTCCACAAGGAGCCAGCAATTTCTCCTCATATGGAGGAAAATTGACAATCATCAAATTTTCATAGAAGGGTATGACCTGCCGTGACTGGGATTCGAACCTGGATCTCTGGGTAACAAGTCCAGCCCACTAACCACTGGACCACGGCTGTGGCTTGAATATCTATTTAAACATTATCAGCTTACTTAGAGAATGGAATTCATATTTGAGCTTTGAGACTGTTCTCAAGTTTTACAACCTCCAGCATGATCTATGTATAAAATTTGTTATCACAACAGTCAAACATGAGTTTTAATAAGCAGACAAGTACATGGGAATCCTATCATAGATCACCTTTATTGATCAGCTTTTGTTTTTTATCCGTCTAGAACACATAGTTCTTTCATTGGGTTAGTTAATTCATTTATTTAATCCTATTACCGCTGGGGTAAAGTGTCAAGTATTGAACATGTACTGTAATTGGATTAAGCTCTAAGTAGCATTTAATTGACAATAGGTCAACAAGTAGTTACAATGTGAATTATAATTAAATACAAATTAAATCAAATGGCTTTTTCTGTCTTTGAATTGATTACATATAGCAAGCAATGTACAAATGTATATATATATATTTTACAGTCATGTCTAGGGATAGAAAGAGTCAATTTGTCTGTTCATTATAACGAAACACAGGGATCTCTCATACTATCCCCAAAGCATGGCAACGTATACATCTGCATAAGAGCGGCTTTTGTTAAAAAATTGACATTAATTTGGTGATGGCCCTTGACTCAAGATTTGATAAAATATGATGTTTTGGTGAATGGTTACATGAAAAAAAGTCTTAAGTATTGTCAATACTCATTGGTTCTGTGTTCATTTATTTGTATATAAAATATGACTACTCAATATCTTCAGCGTATCTCTAGTCAGTCGTAGCACTAACATCAATGTAAAATCATAAAACTTTGGAGTTTATCATTTAAATATAGGGCGGATATTTTTGTATATTGATAATTGGTTATTGAATAGTCCTGTAATTGCTATACTGTTCAACAATTCAGTTTATTTACGTCAAACAGAGTACAGTAAAAGTGGTTTTTGCCTGGAGGGTTTGTATATACACCACAAATTATTGAAATAATTGATAAATTGTCTAACGACTGTCTAGTGTTGTGTTCAATAGGTTTTTACCGCGCAAAGATAGTAAATACCCATACAGAACAATAATAATATTTCAATTCACTAATAGTAGACAAAAAATATGTGACTATTTGTTTCTTCATTTCTGCTAGCTGTTAATGATTTTTGTTTCCATGTCAGAACATTAAATATACAAGTAGGAGCCTTCATGATGAAGCGGTTACGGTCTCCGGCTAGAAATCACTAGTCCCGCACTGCTGTTAGGTCAAGTCACAAATAGGACCAGAGAATATTCACATGTAAGGATGTTGTCAAGCTAGCTTATGGAAGATTAGTGGTTTGATGCCTGTGGTTTTCCTCCAACATTAAATCTGGGAAAGTCATCTCGCCAAATGACCATGGCGGTTGGTGTGACGTTAAACCGTAGAGAAAAAATGTAAATGTACAACAACAAGAGGACTGCACAATTGAGTGCAAAACTGAGTTTGGAGTCAAACCTCAGAATGTACTCTTTAACCATTGGTCAACTTTAAGACAGAACACAAAAATAACCAATTATATTCTTGCAATTTTGCACCGGTCTCAATTCTCATTTCACCTAGCTGACAAGGCAATGGTTCAACAGATATAACTACTAATACATGTATTCTGTAATATTTTCAACTAAATTAACATGTACCTTGTTCATGGCACCGACCAACAGCCTGCTGACTAAGGCTCGATCAAGACATCTAGCTAAGCTAAAAGGAATTGTTCTGTGTCAGCTGTTTTTCAGTTCAGTCATAAATGTAAATCATGATTATCTTGCCTAGTTATTGTAAAATGTCAATACTCCCGTCTAACAGTTTTGTTTTACATAGTCTGACTGTATGTTAATAATTCAATATTTCTGCAGAAAATTACGCAAGTTTCATAATCAATCTATGTAAGTATCCAATCAGGGTAAGTTTAAATCTTGTGAAGTTTCTGATGTAATGGCAAAAATTAATAAATGATATATGCAAGTATATTGAACTATTGCAATTTGTCATTATGTTCACTAAAGTAATAGTACAACTTGTGCATGTTGAAATATCATGTAGTTACAATATGGTAATATTCTACATCATTTTAAGTCATTGTCTTCAGGGCTCTATCATGAATTATTTATCGTTTTATACACAGAAATTACATTCAGTATTTGACTACGTAAGTTAGCTAACTACTTGATTTATACTTGAGTTGAAAGGTAAACCTAGTTAAGTATTTTATATCAGCTTCAGCCAAGTTACGACTGATATTTACTACACAATGAATACAAAATATATTGTTTATGGAACTAGATATCAAAAATCTTGTTTGTTTGAATCATGTTTAACTCTGATTATCAGCAAGTGTTTTAGTTCTGTATGGCTAAATGTTGACCTAGTGTTGGCCAAGCATACTACTGGGAATCCCTCTGGTTGATGTCTTCTTGTGCCCTATTTTCAGCTAATATTCCCGCATGATAACACTGAAGTCTGAGACAATATGACCTTGTAAGTCTAACTTTTATGACAGACATATCTCAAGCCCCACAGTCCTTGTTGAACAATTTTGTAGCTTTTTTTCTCTGCAATTTAATGTCACACCATCAGCCAGGGTCAATTGGTGACTTTTCCAGCAGCGGAGGAAGACCACTGCTGTACACCGGGTGTATGCAGACAAAGAACCACTGGCCAGTAAGCCAAATGGGCAGCTTCCTCATGTGATTTTTTTCTGGTCTTGGGCAATTTAAACTGTCGGCAGGGAGTGGCTAGTGATTACCAGCCAGAGACCAGAATCACTTGAACACCAAGCCACCCCCACCCCCTCAGTTCTGTGCTCTACTGACTGAGCAGGACTTGGCTATTTCATTGTACACTGATGTCTTCAATACTGCACACCGGTTTTGCATTTTTTGTGTACCATTTCTACCGAAAATTATTTTTTTTACGTGACTCATTGTCACTGGGGTTTAATGCCATTTTTCAACAATTTTCAGTCATATACTGCGACCAGTTCACCTAACCAGTTTTCCTGGACTGTATACTAACCAGTACTAACTTACCCTTCAACAAGGAGCCAGAAACGTATCCACATATGGAGGAAAATCAACAATTTGTCAAATTTTCATAGAAGGGTATGACCTGCCGTGACCGGGATTCGAGCCCAGATCTCCGTATACAAGTCCAGTGCACTAACCACTGGACAATGGCCCACAGCCTACAGAAGTTAACAATGCATGAAGTCTTAGTTTTTGTGCTAAATTTTAACCTGACTGACACACAATCCATGTCTTTTATACCACTAAATTGACTTCATAAATAAATGTCTCCGTGAATATGATGAAAGCTTATTTCTGTGTATTAATTCTTTTATGTATTTAAGACTATTCTCTATAGAATGTTTCCACATTTTATATTGATTTCTTGTAAGATTTTTTCATAATATATATAATTATATACTAGATAGTATGATCGCAGACATACTCATTTTTTTTCAGCTTAAGTCTTGTACAACTGTATTTCGCTTCCCCTGATTTCTTTATTTACGGAAAACTTCCTGATAATCAGACCACCTCAACATAAAGCTGGACCTCTTTTCAGGTCCAAACAGTGGTCTTAGCATCAATATTTTACTGTAAATGACAGACTTACAGATGGTTTCAAGTTGCAGCAATGATATATGATCATCCATGACCAATTCGCCTCCTATATTAAAATCTGTCTATGAAAATTCTTTTTCTGTCTTGAACTTCTTAAAGTGCTTAATACTTTGTGAACTTTGGAGAACATTTGTGTTTGACACATTATATAGACTAATGTATACTTACACCAATCCTTAGTCTTAGAGCCCTTGGTAATATTGTGACCCCGTATGACCTTGACATAAAAAAGCATACATGGCTGATGTTCAACCTGGAAAGACAAAAGACAATTATTACCACCAAGGTCAACACAAGGACTTAACATAAAACTAAATTACCACTCTCAACACCATCACTGTGTAACTAAATATATACACAAAATCTCCAATGAATTTACCACAGGTGCTTGTCAACCATTTTGTGTTTTACTTTAGCTTATACGGTAATATACCTGATGATGACATCAAGAACCTTGGTTATTACTCTTATAATCAACTTGGCAAAATGTTCTAAAATCCTGTTCCATCAAAACTACATAACAGCTTTCTTATTTTGCAGAGGTCTTCCATGAAAATTTTGGCTTATGGAAGTTTGACAGTGGACGCAGTTCTTCAAGATGGCTTTTGTCATGATTTATTGAGGGAATGAAGACTTTACAAGGGAATCAACTGGTTGTTAGTATTTTTATGTTTTTGAGGTACCCTTTAACTACCCCTTCATTTGGGGCCTCCCTGGTCAAGTGGTTATGGTTCGGACTTGTGATCACTAGCCCCTCATCATTGTGAGTTCAAATCCCACCCAGAACCGAATTTCATATGTGAAGAATCCATCCAGCCAGCTTACAGAAGGTGGGCGGTTGTACTCAGGTGCAAGTCTGGGGTGTTCCTTCACTGTCAGAGCTGGAAGGTGACCAAATGGCCCTGGCTGTTGGTGTGATGATAAACTCCAGTAAAAAAAAAACATCAACAAAAAAAAATCTTCATCATAAATTAACTCTTCATCAACATGATATATTGAAATACCAAAATTTCTTACCATCCTAATATAGGATCAAAGTTTAACATATATCGAAACTTTCCAGCAAGCGAAAAAAGGTCTTAACAATTTTAGGTTAGATGTCACTTTGACGTTTATCGTATTTGTCCCCTCAAAATATACTTGGTTTCAAGTTGAACATTCTTGCAAGTAAATTTCTATGAATAATTCATGAAATTTGACACCAATACATTTTGTCTCTGAGTTCACTCTAAAAGGCAACCAACTTTGTCAAAGACTTTGTACAAAAAATGTAATGACGCTATCTTTGTCGGTTTGCTTCAGATAAAAATATAGCCTCAATGAACATCTTATGAATTTTAGAGTATCAATTGTCAAATTGTTCCCATGACATGTCGTGTTTGAATGAAACCATTATCATGCAAAATTATTGATAAGTCTCCCACCCAAATTGTGATCAATTACGATAGCGCTGAAAAATATAATTTAAAGTTATTTTTGGTCTACAAAGTTGAGAAATATTGCTACGATATTTAATCATTTTACTTTGTTTGAAGGTTGGTTTATTCATGACCTGAGACTTCATGTGGTTCAATGGCTTTAAATATCTTTTCTGATATTCCCCTCACCATCAATATGTATAAATAAAATCAATTTTCGAGATGAGGCCAAAAAAATAAACAGTTGTGTTGCCGGTTACCTGAATGACCCTATCTTTTAGTGCCGACCCTGAAGAATCCAAGGTACATAAATATTTGGGGACATACTGTGCCCCTGAAGTATGAAAGATGAGTTAAGAAAAAAATATAAAGTAATATAATTTGATTGATCTACCTACACTATTTCTTATTTGTTTAACTGACCGGAAACACGACTTTTTTCTGACCTAATGAAATGTCTCAAATTTGAGATATGTCTTTCATTAAATTTTCAAAGGTGTTCAAGGTTATATAAACTATCAATAATATTTATAACATAAAAGCAGCCTTTTCAGATGTGCTTGATTTAATTGATTATTAATTAATATGATCAGGTGTAATAATGCATGTTTTTATACTTATATATCAGCGATTTTTTGTCAAGTTGAATTGATTCACATTGACCTTAACTGAATTTAGCAAGCAAACGAAGGCAAATAAATGGAGTGAATTATTGCTTATATGCAAAGTTGGTCTTTATAAGAGGTTTTTCCTTGTTCAATTAACCCTTTGCCTGATGTAAGCATATTTTGCCACATTGTTTTCAAATAGGTTGTCTGCTTCAGATGTAAGAAAATGGGGTTTCATGAGGCAAAGGGTTAAATGAATGAATATTTGTTAAAGATTGGCCATTGTTCACACAGTGGTCTTTACTAATAGGTAGACTTCACTCAGGTTTAACCATATTTTATAAAACTGAATTGGGTCTAATTCTAAAAGAAATCTTTGAAAATGTAGACAAATAGATGTTTATCCTACCATTATTGAAGCGGCTTTGAATGAAATGTGATCAATTATTATGATATTAAAGATGACTGTTTTTTGAACTTTCATAAAATTTGAATAATAACAAAGACAGAGACACGTCGTCTACAGAGATTTTAGAATTTCAAAAAAAGTCTCGTTCAAACATCCTCTATTTTATTAAACATTAAAAAACATCTGATGGAAATAATAAATTGAAGACTACTAGTTAAGAATTTAAATTCAAACAAAATTTCTAAAATATAAATATATTAGTGTGTTTCGTATGGTTAAAATTATGCATAGTTTTTTTGTACAAAATAATTGCAAAATAAAAGCACTTGCCTGCAGTGTAAACTGAACAAATAATCTTATTTTTATCAAATATTTTGTAACTATCCATACAAGTGCATTATGTGAAAAAATATGCTTGAAAGTCATAATATAGAAATCACTTACATCGTACAAACTGAATATAGAAACTCTACGACTACTGCCAGAGTGTCTTGGCCGGAGAGACGGCGCTTCTATCTCCGTGTCATCACTATCACTGTCATATCTATCCATTGTTAATATTTAAACATTTAAGTATTGCACAAAATGTTTGTATACGTATTCAGCTTTAATCTAAACACTTCTGATTCTGTATCATCTCGTTTCTTCTCATTAACTTTACAAAAAAAAAAATACAAAATATACACTCACTGAAATAATTAATCACTCCGCTATGACAGACAAACTGGTTTAAAACACTTCCTGTGCAAATTCACGTATTTATACATCTATTGATACTGTTTTGTTTTTATTTGTATCTTATCCAATGAGAGTTCATGATAAAATAACTATATTGCATAAATGCTGACTAATTCCATATAAATATTTAAATATTTCCCGGCTCTATTTCCTACCATCTTTGGTAATCACTTGAAAGTAACCACGGTAACACATACAAGACGATTGTCAAGTAAGCTTGAAATCAGTTGACATTTTGTGGGAGGCAAGAAAAAATAATTATTTCAAATGATAAATGTAATATTTCTGTATTGAAAGATTTCCTCTGTGGCTGTGTGTGCAGACAGCAGACGATATTTATAATCATTCCATGTTTTGCTGCAGATGGCAGATTACAAGTTCAAGATTGTCACATACTAATTCCTAAAATTAAATGTTATTTAATACAGTATGAAATTAATGTAAAGTAATTGTGTTATTTTCTGTGAGTTTCTAAATTCTCATTACACGATTAGCACCTTTTATATTCTACAATTAAATCCAGTATTTCAGAAATATTTCAAATTTAATTTCTTTTAATGTAGACCATATGCTAGAAGTTATCAAATGAAACAAAAATATTTTCTACCTCAAAAATATATTTACTATTTATAGCACAAGTTTGTTCAAAAGTAATCCAATCAATGTACTGTGATCAATTACAGCCATCTAAATAACTGACGAGATGTTTTATATCCCGCCCACAATTTCTACCCCATAAAAATGATAGCATCTTTGAACTTTCCTTTAGCCATACACTAACCTTTACGACTTTTCAATCTTATTTTGGATGTACTTATCAATAGTTATAAAACTATAAAATGTAGATTAAGGCTTTAGTATTAAAATTATTGGTTAAGAATTTTAGCCACTGTAATGGAAGCTCATACAATGATTCATTTGTATTCGTTCACTAAAGTCTAGTACTTGTCATTACTTGTCACTCAAACACCAATTTTAAGAACACTCAATCTCGCACAAAATTGGAAGAGATTGAGTTTGGGTTTAAATCTCAGTGATAAATATTCGTTAAAAAATTGTGATATTAAATACAAGCCAAAGACAACAGTTTAGTTATACTGTTACAGGGTGATTTATTTCCGTAAAAGTAAAATATTCTGCTTCGAATTCCACCAGCAGAGAATGAGAGCTCTATTATAAGAATCCTCAGTTGTTAATGGTGATGGTTTTGATAATCTCTGTGATGTAGTTGATGAAGGCAAGAACTGCCGCATAGTTTCACCCAGCCAGCCTGTCTGACCAGCTATGCATTTTTTGTTGTTGATACACCCCACCCTTCATGCTATCAAGAGAGCTGCAAACAAAGGCAATCAATTCCATCATGGATAGTACGCTTTAAATCTTTGCCTTATAAGCATATTTCAGACTCTTCCAAATTCAAAGCAAATACACAAAACATCCATTTATTTAAGAAAATTGGGTTATTTCTCTCCTACAGTGTGGAAAACGTTGTGGCTCATTACACTGGCTTCTTTGCTACAGTGTTTTCAAAGTTGTCTGCTTCAGATGTGGGGGGAAAGCGGTATTTTTAGATAAAGGGTAAAATATTTTAAAACTGATTGTAGTGCTCTGATTGTTCATTAAATATTTAAAGCAAAAATGACGTTTGATATACTTGTCCTGCCTGTTATGCAAGTGGCTTATGTTGCAGACTGCATTTTGGCAAGTATTGTAACAACCAACTAATTTTAAAATGAAAATACTACTCATTAAAATCAAATTTTCATCTTGTGACTTCATTGCACCAGAAACCAATAATATTTTATCAATAAGCTCACTATTTTTGTTACACTTGATTGTAAAAGATTTATGGATGGTCTACTGACTTCATGTAAACTGTATTCATTAGTTTTATACAAGGTTTGCATCTTATTGAGATTTGGTATTTAAGGATTTAGATGGGGCCGCCATTAAGGGCAATACACCTGTGGCTGCCGTACTATTTCTGCAAACAGTAAAACCTAGATGATGAAACTATCTTCGCGACCCAAAAATTAGTCCTTCATTATCAAGTTGAATTATAGGGGAGTTCTAAAGGTGGTCATTAAATCAAGGTTCTACTGTATTTCAATTTCACTTTTTCAGTTAACAATTTATTTTTTGCATTTTTCTCTAAATTTCAATCAGAATATTGACAGTAATTTATGATGGCTTCAGATGTCGGCTTAAAGTTGCAGTATTCCATAAGGGGAGATAATAGTGGCGAGTGATTCAACTTACTGCAACACACCCTTCATTATATTTCACAGACAGCATCAAAGACAAAAAAAAAATAAATCCTTAATCTAGTGTTCCACTACAGTTTGTGGTAAATCTTTGCCTTTTTTTAGGGCGACTTTATGTTAAAAATACTTCTAAATCGCATATTTTAAATATCCTTAATTAATCAACACACCCCTGTGCAAAGCAGAGAAAACACCTGGATCAATAGATATTGTCAGTCCTTACCTCAAAAATGATAATCTGCTGTATCATCTGGGTTTATTTTGCCAGTTATGAACAATTACAGTTTCTTCCATCCACCTTCTATTCTAAAATCTTATTGAATTTTGTGGTTACCTGATTTACTATGGTATTAAAGTTGCCAATTCTCAGTTTTCATATCATTTTCATTTCTATGGTATAACAGTGCACATTGCGGGGTTTTATTCCATTCACAGTGATATATCCAATTTGTGTTTTTCTGACTGTTAATAAAAGATATTTTATGAAGTCAGTGAACTAAAGAAAGTATAATCTGGGTATTGTTAAAAATATCTGCCGCCCATATTGATGGTTACGGTAAATTATTGCTGAGAGGGGATGCCTAGTGACACCTTTCCCATTAATATATTCCATATGCTTAAAATCATTATCAGTATTATCTATATAATTATTGTGACCACTTTTATCATCATCATCATCATCATTAATCTTTTTAGCAGCAACATCACCATAATCATCATCATCATCATCATCATCATCATAACCATTCTTTTCAATGACTTTAAGCTAGAAACAGGACAGTCTTGTTCAAATTACTAGACAAAAAATGGTGCCGGTCAGTCCAAAAACTTTTCTTTTCATATTTTCTTTCTAAATATATCTTTCATATTTCGTAAGATACGATTTATCCACAAATACTTTTGTACTTTGGATTTTGTTGTTAGAAATTTTATGGTCGACACTAAAAAATTGGGTCAATTGTGACACGCCTTTTTTTATCAGGCTAATAAAATAAGTAATAGTCATCATCAACATTATAACTATTAAAAACCCCTCCACAACCACAACTACCACCTCCACAACCACCTACTGGTGTATTAGGCCTAAGATGGCCACACGGACCAAAAACACATACATCATATAAAAATTATGTATAAATATGATATATATATGAGGTTTTGGTTGATGTGGTCATTTCAAGCTTAATACACCATTCCTTCAATGTGCTAGCCCCCTACAGTACAGATATATATATATAAGCACAGTATTATGAATATAATTAGTGCACTGGACTTGTGACCTGAAGGTCCGTTTTCAAATCCTGGCCGCAGCAGGTCATACCCTTCTATGAAAATTTGATAATAGTGTCAATTTTCCTCCATTTGTGGAGAAGTTGCTGGCTCCTTGTAGAAGGGTAAGTTAGTACTGGTTAGTATACAGTCCAGGAAAACTGGTTCAGTGAACCAGTCGCCGTATATAACTGAAAAATTGTTGCAAAACAAAATGGCGTTAAACCCCAGTGACAATATGTCACATAAAAACAAAACAAACAAACCAACATGTTCACAACTGATTGTTAAGTCACTAACACAGTCGCAGATATGTTTTTGTGGTGGTGGGAGCAGCTACTGCAGCAATAATAACAAGTTGTTGGCAATTAAGTCAACAACATTTAAGTTATTGTATTTCTTGATATAATGTTTATTTATCAGTTATCTAACCTCGTGGCATATATCATGTAATTGTTGTACATGTTAATACCGTATTTTTGTCCCATAAGTGACCAGGGGGGAATAAGTGTATTTTTTATTGTTTTCAGATCACGGCCATCACCAACATCCATTTTTATATTGATAGGAGGAATTCTGACTTCTGACTTACCTCAAATACTTGAAACGGATCAAAACGATTCCATCTGAAATCAGAAAGTAAGTAAAAATAGATTTCCAGAACACTGTATCAAGAAAATTGATGCCATAGCAACCATATATGAATTAATAAATAAGATATTTATTTTGTCTTGTTTTATTGACAAAAAGCTGACAAAAATGGTCACTTTTGATTAGCAGTAATTCTACTACCATTAAAGTTGAATAATGATTACCTCCCTTAGACTAATAATAAGTTGTAATGAGTTGTTTCCCCTTTACAACATATTGTATCATAAATTAATTGGACAGTAACAATACTTACCCATATGGCATGGTTGTTATATTTTAATTATTCCGGTTATGTTTCTAAGCACAAATTTGTTTTAACGCACGCAGCTGTATGGCAGCTATTTTTCTGAAAAAGATGAACAAATTATGATGAGTAAGATGAAATAATTTTATTTTTGTGAAAAAAAATATTACTTCGGTATTATTATTACATGTACTGGATGAGTTTACAACCATGCTAACATTCTCACGTTCGTACAATATTTAATGTGCTGTTTAATGTGCTGTTAATTAAAACTGAAAATGAACCATTAAGACTGTGCAATACTAACTGTTTTAGTTTTTGCACAAAAATTCATTTCAGCAAAATTACATGATACGGCAGTATCTGAATTACTCATACTTAATTTTGAAAATTGGCAAAAGACAACATAATTACTTAAGATGTGGCATTGAAGAACTCAGTCGAATTTGGGTAGTGAGAAATAAAGTAGAACAAAGCATATTTAATACTGAGTATCCATGTTATATTTGAATTATTAATAATTATCAGCCGCGGCCGTGGTCCAGTGGCTAGTGCGCTGGACTTGTAACCTGCCGAACTGGATTCGAATCCCGGTCGCGGTAGGTCATGCTCTTCTATGAAAATTTGACAAAAATGTTGATTTTCCTCCATATGTGGAGAAGTTGCCGGCTCCTTGTGGAAGGGTAATTTAGTACTGATAAGTATACAGTCCAGGAAAACTGGTTAAGTGAACCGGTCGCCGTAAATAACTGAAAAATTGTTGAAAAACGGCATTAAACCCTAGTGACAATGTGTCACATAAAAACAAACAAACAAGTCAGTCTGATAATAAGTGGTCATTATAACAGGTTGGTCGTAACATTAAAATTGTCACTATTTGAGATTTACTGTATTTTTTACTGATATTTGAAAAATATCCCTCCCCTAATTAATGCCCCCAATGTTATTGAGAAATAGAGAAGTGTCATTTATTATAAATGTTTTATTTAATAATCCTTATAATAAGATCAAATTAAAGAAAATATATAAGTGTTTCTGCTTTTGGAATGTCCCACATTTATTGAAACAAATGTGTGATATTATATAATATGAATTAATGTCACTACAAAAATGACGATGTATAATATCTGATGAATCATTGATATCAATCTCATGGTAATTGTTTGATGTTATAAAAGTTTCCTGTATTTATAATTTCCTGGTTTGCTCATTAACTGTCCATTAGGCTAGAAAAATTTTCTCACAGTTACTTCAGCCAAAAGATTAGGGAAGGTCAGGTGAAAAACTTTTCTTTTGTATTTTTTTCTTCTAAACACTTTTTATAAGACTAGGAGGTTAGATTCATCCCCAATGCTTGTAAGTATCCTGGATTTTTGCCGTTACAAACTTTAACATTGGTGCTAGAGACGAGGGCTGGTCGGATAACTGTAAATGAGACTTACTTCTGGTGATATGATAGACACAGTGAATTATCATTCTTCATGAAAAATTTTACAAGATAAACATATGTACCGTTAACTGTCATAGTCAATGATAAGCATACACTTATCAGACTTATAGGACGCACATACTGGCTACACCCCAGCAGGACTCACTGACGGAGAGGTAAACATGAATGCCAATCCCATATGTTTACAAAAGATGGGCCAAGTGTCTCACAAATTGTTGATTTCCTGATTCAGCCACATTTATAATTAGGATTTAGAAATGCAGTGATTACAGTTTACCAGAATAAACCTACAAGCCATTATTGATATTTATCACATATGACCTTCATCATTAGCACTCAGATCAAAATTTACAATAATCAACAAATCAGGACAAGCCTTTGCGGAAAGTACTGGAACATTGATATACAATTGTTCTTAAATAAGGATGCCAATCCCTCAAATGTACATTAGGCCATATGTAAAACATCGTTGGTTTGTAGTTACACGACTGACTAATTAAAAATTCAGCCGATCCAAAAATTTGGAATTTTGACAATTTTTTTCCATTCTTTAATCCAGCTTTTCATTTTCAGTACTAACATGCAATGCAAAAAAATGCTTACCAACTTAATAGTCGTTAAGGTTTAGCTCATGTAATTCATGTAACAAACCAACATCTTTTTAACAATGGCCTCATACAAGAAATTCTTCTTCATGTCAATTTATTGTGCTTTCCCTAAGATGCATTCATCCTGAGTCCTATATTTGAATGTTCTAGATTTTTCTCTAAGGGCATCCTTAAAAAACTATGGTTTACGGTTATACTCACATACTTATAACAGTAGGGAAGTTGGCTTTTTTTATGTTATTTAACATTATTTGCTTTTACTGAAAATGAAAAGATGAAATAGAAAAAACATTTTTTTCAAACGTGCAAAACAAATTTGGGGTTGGGGAATTTTTCAACCAGAAAGTCACAAGTCTGCAAACCAGCATTTTTTAAAATGGCCTTAAGCAGTAGAATGGGCCTAAATCTATAGATGACTCATTACATAATTTAAGTAGTTTAATAGAAATTTTGTAAATTTCTAAATTTTATGTATGCAAGTAACGTTCATGGTTTAAAATTGCACCATGCACTCACAGGGCGATCATGTACCATGTTTTGTCCTGATACAAAATGCAGTTTTATCATACACAGAAAACATGGTGATACAATGTATTTCCAAGAGGCAAAATCTTCAAACAAAATTGTTAATTTGTGTTAGACATGATGGACTTAATAACAACCAGATAAAATAATATCTGCAGATAAAGATATGAATGTCACATGTCTATATCTTGAGTTTCTCAATGCCTGTTACGGCAACATCTGTATTTGGTCATGAAATTTCCGCGAGTATGTTTGTTTTTCTCTGGGGTTTAACATGGAACCAACAGCTGGGGTAAGTTTCCGGCTTTTTCAGTGTTAGTGGTGGAGGAAGACCCCCCAAATGTACACCTTGGTAAAACCACTGACCTTCTGTAAGCTAGCTGGACAGCTTCCTTACTCATGAAATTT
The DNA here is from genome assembly GCA_008271625.1 of Lutraria rhynchaena. Lineage (NCBI taxonomy): Eukaryota > Metazoa > Mollusca > Bivalvia > Venerida > Mactridae > Lutraria > Lutraria rhynchaena. The sequence continues at coordinate 6,856,953 of VIBL01000001.1, read as the reverse complement.
GTCCGGTTCAGTGTGGGATTCTAATTCAGTGTTGGATTGCTAGTGATTTCTAGTCAGAGATCATAATCAGTCAACCACGGAGGCCTGTAGGTTTATATAGAACTTATTTTGTAACAAAATTTACTGATACATGTATTGTAAACTGATGAAGACCATACGTACTGTCAAAACATTAAACATAACAGAAATTTCTGTTGCAAGCCATTTCCAGGGTACAAAAACTACTTTTTAAGGTATTTACAGTTAACATATCATAAAATAATATGCTTCAATTGTTCAACGTAAAACAACTTGACAAAGCAATTTTTTTTACTCTAAAACTTGTAAATGACTCATTTCAACATACAATTTATATACAAACATGTGCTTTATTTTATTGTTGTCTATTTTCAGAGGGTAAATGTCCAATCTATTATACATGCATGATTTACTGTATTCAAACACTTCAATAGGGAAATAATTCAATTTTTTTCATGTGTGTGGAGGGTGAATAAAAGTTAACACAATTATATAAAGAATTCTACCAAAGTACATTTGTATTCCTTATTTTCTTTGAGATTTTTAATTTATTTTATTACCATACATAAATAAAGTTACAAGGCCTTGTTGTATATTGTCAACACCTTTGCAATAGGTTCTTTGCCGTGAAATAACTTAGCAACAATGTTGAAGGGTAAATGCTTACAGTAATGACTGTAACTAAAGACGAAAGTGAAAAAAAAATTCAGCATTATTTTATACTTTGTTAAATGAAATAGAAAGTGTATGATTATCTTGATAAATAAATGCGATAATCTTTCTATATTCTAAAATTTCTTTTGTCATACAAAGCACACGGTAATACCTGCCATTGATAGTGAAGGTTATTTATTGAATAAGTTCTTACTGCAAGTAATTAACATAATTATTATCTCCCTTGATCAATCATAGTTCAATTAGTGACAACATAATGAGTAGGTACAATGGCCAAAGATTTTTGGGGATGAGGTATTTATGTAACCTTGAAATTGAACTTGAGTATTTTGAAGAATGTCACTCTATGGATTTCATATCTTAATTCGAACAGTATGATTCAAACTAATTGTGTGCCTAAACTGTTTCACCAGAACAAATTACAATGATACAAAATTTAGGGTATGACTACGGAAAGGACCCAACATGAAAAGAGAGAAAGAGTTGGTTAAATCTTTATTAATGTATTTTTTTCACTCTGACTTGTAATCACTAGCCCCTCTGTGGGGTGAGTTCGAATCTCACCTGTGACCAAAGTTCAAAGTGAGGAAGCTGTCCTGCTAGCTTACATAAGTTCGGAGGTTCTACCCAGGCCTGGGATCTTCATCCATTGTTCCATTAAAAGCTGGGAAATTGCCAGATGTCCCTTGTTGTTGGTGCGATGTTTATATAAAACCCCAGGGAAAAAAATGTTCTTGTAGAATTATACAAAAAGTGAGTTTTGGCCATTTTTTTTGTTGGGAAATCTTCATTTTTTAGCTATTTTTGAATATTTTTTTTATTTTTGAAGTTAATTGAGTTTGTTAAACAATTGATGTTATTCTTTAAAGTCATTTTTATTATTTACAACATGCAAAATCCATGAATGAAAGAAGAAAAGACTCATCAGCTCATGATAAGTGTACATGCAAATATTATATACAGTAAAATGTTGTTATTACTAGCATCGATATCACGAGCACCCAACATATCTTAAGGATATTTAAAGTCCTGTCAATTTTTGTTCTTAGTTGTGTATAACTTTCAACCTACAAACAATACTTGTTATTATGAGCACCAGTTTATCTTGAGCATTTAATCTGTCCTGATGACTCATTGAGAAATTCTATCATATTCTATCATAAATATCTATTTTTACATCACATACTTCCACAAGAAATATCAATTTTTGGTTGGTCATGCAAAATTTGCTGATGTTGAGATATTTACATGCACATATTTTCATTTCCATCTTCACTTATCAATTATTATGTCATTAGTAAGGCTTTTATTTTTTGTAAATATATTTTTATCTATCTCTGTATAGATAAAATGTAACGGCAACATTTAAACAATATTCAATGACAGATTAAAACTTGATTTGTATATTCAACAGTTGAAATAATACTCAAGGTGAGAATGAACCGAAATAAAAAAAAAAAGAAGAAAAAAGACTCAATTACCTTTTATTCTGAATGATTTATTCGCCAATTTAATCCTTTCACACCGATATTGTAGTATTTAACATTTATTATATCTACAAGCATATGCATTCAATTTGCTCAACATTGCATTAAGTAATACTAATATCCCCGAATGTTAAGATTTAACTCTCGATCTCTTCAAATGATTTTAAAATACAGTTACAATTGGTTTTAAAGTAGGTATACACTGCGGTGTTGTGCTTTCACGAGGCAATTTATTACTGACAATAGTGTCGAAGTGGTATGTAAATTAGCGGTGATATGGCGAGTTTAAGTTGCTTATACGTCACATATATATACAATCACACCACAATATTGTCTGACTTAAGCCTTACAGGCATTGCATTGGAATACGGTATATCGTTAATAAAATATTTACACTGTGTTGTCTGATATTGTAATAATAAGGAACTAGGGATTTCTCTACAAACATTTGTTGCGTCACTAAACTTTAATCTTGTTTGTTTAGACTGCCCTATGTTGCCATCCTCAATCTATGAACAGTCGTAATACCAGTACGAACTAAAGCCTATAAAGTATTCATAAGTATAGTTCAATTATAAATGATGTCGCAGGGTGTAGGAAAACGCATGATGCATTTTCTATTTTAGATCAATATCTCTATTTGATTTAAGACATTAAGTATGCATCAAAGCTTACTTAGACTCCCAAGTTGAGTGAGCCGGCACCATTGATTGCGTGGTCATAGGTTTGTGAGTGTTCTGCCTGGCCATATGTTTCTTTTTGACAGTAAGACAGAAGATAATACATTCAAACTCATTTGTACCCCCCCCCCCCCTAGTTCACATACTGGTATCTCGCGCAATTTAGTGCCATTGTTTGTAGATTGAAGTAAAAAATTTGATAATACTGTTCGGAAATAGCATGTGTGACATCCACTACTGAAAAATGTGCATAAATGATTTTTTAAAAAATTGTCGGGTTTTATGCAATGAAACAATATTTCAGTCATATACCATTGGGAGAGTTAACCTCAACTGGTTTTCTTGGATTAATTACCAGTAATACCCTTGTTCTCCGCAAGTAAATGTCAACTTTTCATCATGAATTATTAGCGGTGAAGGATGAGTGGTCCTTTGACATAATGTTTCAACCTAATCATCACACAGAACATGCACCACACCCAGGGTTTAAACCTGGGGTCAGTAGACCTACCAGTAATACTCATCTACTTGAGCTTGTCAGGCTTACTGATACGCAGTAGTAAACTTACTATTAATGAATAAACTTTAGCATTACAAACAGAGTGAGGGGCCTTCATGGCTGAGCGGTTATGGTTTTTGACAAGAAATCATAAGCCCCTCACCACTGTTAGTTCAAACCCCACTCAGGACTAAATTTCACACATGAGGAAGCTGTCCATCTAGCTTACAGAAGATCGGTAGTTCTTCCCAGGCATTTGGTCTTCCTCCACTGTTAAAGCTCAAATGTGATCATATGATACCGGCTGTTGGTTTGGTGTTAAACCCCAGTAAACTTTTCGATTTTATTTTTATTCATACCTCTTGTACATTTGAAATATGGTTTGTCTACAAATATATTCATACTTTTGATTTTGCTGTTAGAAACTTTATGGTTGGCGCCAAAGAGTAGGGCCAGTCAGGTAACTGTAAAAACACTATTATTTTTTCTTGCCTGAACTTATATCAAATGTTTTTACCAATACTTTTACAAACAAAGTGACAGTATCTGATACAAAGAATGACTGAATTCGGTAAAAACTAATTTTTTAATATAAATGATACACTTTCTATTTGCAATCATTATTTGAGAACAAAAAATGTATGTTAAATGCGTACGTATATCTTATCATTAAATTTATCACATTCAGAAACTTGGTCAAATAAGCCAACTCATTTATAATCAAATTTGCGACAAACATTTTTGGGGGCTTTGTTTTCACATTTCATTTTATATATTTTACTTATCTAAAATGTCACAGAAATTTCAGATATATTAATTAACCCATTTAGAACAGGAATTATTTTGTATACTTTTGATAAACCAGTATATTCAGTTTCAATTTTCATCTCTTTTCTTGATATTATCTCAATTCTTAGAGACCTTTATCTGAATTAATTTCATTGTATGAATATTTTCACCCATCTGACATGTTGCTAGTGTCTTTAAGATTAAATCATCATTTATTTTCCCTTTTGTTTGCTTTCCTTGTTTGTACTAATTGGTCTAATTGAGTTTACCAGGAATAAAATCACACAATTTTAATGAAATATTTTCCTCATGATTTCAGGTCCAAAGTTTTAAAATACGTTGGCATCAGTATGCATTGTCGGACTCATTGCAAATACATGTAGTGCAAAGTTTCTTTGTTTGAATGCAAAGATGCTTTTTATTTTTTTCTTAATTTTGAGATTTTGCTGTGTCTGTCATTCATAGGCCAGAAAAATTATATATCTAGTAAATACTCAAATAGCGATCACCTCAATATTATGACCACCTTGTTATAGTGACCACTTAATTTAGAATCAGCTTTCAATAACTTTCCTTTAATTTTACTTGATAATGAGACCATCTCATTATGACAACCAATGTTTTTTGTTCTCAAAGGTGGTCTCATTATAGAGGTTTTATTGTAGAAAAATACGTAATGTTTATAGAAGTGTTATGTCTTATTATTGAAGCTTTAGTTGACTGACAATGGTAAAATAGTAACATTTCAAAATTTCCAACATATCATTGTACACGTAAGGTATTCAAGTATTGTTTTTTAGATATGTACTAGGATATCATTATTTTGTATCGGTTACATTTAATGTGACAATTTCACTGACCTAGCGTATTTAGATTGTTCTGAAGTTCTGGTTCATTCAAGCATTTGACAGGATCGTAGCCGGCTGTAGTTGTCTGTTACACCCTGGTCGTTGGTAGCTGTAAACGCTGAATCGAACATCAAGATTACTACTAATATGCTGAAGACAAAATTCTTCTTCTAATTTCTTGCATTTAAATGTCACATATGAAATACATAGTATAGATCTGTACTGATTCATCAATTTGTTTTCATATATCTTAAGTGGATAATTTACCGTACAAATCTGTTACGTCCCTGTAAAAGTATTTTAAGTGAAGTGCTTTATAAAGTATGTCACACCATTACAAGTATTTGATAATTACAGATTAGAAAACTTGACGTAAATGACCAAATGTCAATAATCTTATTTCAAATCTGTCATGTACTGAATGAACGAAATATCAATCGGTTATATGCCACAGGTTTCTATTTTTGTCTGTCATATTCATAAATAGACAATTTTCTCTCATTGAACGATAAAATTTGTGTTATTTTAACAATGTACAATCGAATCAGACTTTTTCATTATTTTATGATAATTTGTTTCTCACGCATTCTAGAGAGATTAAACATTTAGTACTGTCTGACCTATTGGGCAGAAATGTTTGTATGACAACAAATTCTTAATTGAGATATTTGTGTAAATATGATCCAATAATTAATCAAAACATACATTGCTGTTGAATAATTACTATTTGAGCGGTTACATGTCTTAATTGGTGTCTGTTTGAGGATCTTACTTTATAGTACATCATATCAGGGACACTATTTGACACACAGAGACCCTAATCATAAACAGGAAATTAAAAAAACTCACTTCACTGAACGGTCAAACTGGTAGCACTGTCAAACCTGTGTTTGCAACCACCTCTGAATAAAGACCGCCCTGTAAATTCTTTGAAAAACTGTCACTGATTATATGGAACAAACTGACCTCCGAATAAAGACCATCTGTCAATAAAAGCCACATTTTGTTTTTCCCAAAGGTGGCCTTTATCAAGAGGTTTGACTGTATTGAATCTACTGTATATGGAAGTGTTACTTTTGATGAATAATACATCATGAAGTTTCTGGGCTGTCTAAACAAGGCAATATCATAACTTCATGTTTGTTTGACCTCTAGGTCAATGAACTATTTTATGTCTTACCAATAACTCTTACTCTCTCTTTCTCTGGTACATCATTCTGTGAGGAACAAGATTATATCAAGGGCCACAAATGACCCCTTTTGCTTTACAGGGCAAGGAATTTCAGTGGTTGTTGTCCATTGGTTATGCCATCTTTTATGAAGCAAAATAATTACTCAGATCTATTGAATTCACACTAAGTTGATGCTTCTGATAAGTTTTCACTACTATTCTTCATTGATCATGGTTTGTTAGAGCCATTAAATTATTATGTTTTAAGGGTCTTATATCGAATTTTCTCTCTTTAACCAACTTCTAAGTATCCAAACTTTAACTGCATTGGATACATGTAGGTCGAAGTTCAAGGTCACTGGGTAGATATTTTTCATATTCAGCTATTTAATTGTGTATCAGAATAAACTTACAACCAATGTGGTTTTATGTGGGCAAAACGCATGTTAAATAACATTGGTTTAAAACAATGTATTAATGTTACTGTCATTTCGCGGTTACTGCGGTGTAATGATGTACAAATGTATGTGATATTTTACACACCACCAGCCTCGCACTGAATGAACCAGTCTCATTAAGTATTCCCAGTTTAATATTTCATTGATGCAACTTTCTTGCTACATGAAAAGATGGACATGCTTTGTTAATAGTCTGATTTTATTCTATGTATGATTCTGATCTTGAGATGAGTGCAAGAATTTTAGACGAAAATAAGCAGGAGTGGTGAGAGATTATACATGAATGCTGATTTTTTTTGTATATTGATCAAGAGAGGTAATGAATTTGTTGATTGAGGGTGGAAAGAGAAAGGGAAAAGGGAGAATATATGTGATAGAGTGCTGCACTTTTTTTTACTGGGTTTTGGAAGCTTTTCGGGGAGGAAGGGTTGACACCAGTGCCCAATTGTGTAAACATTGGTTAACTTTAACCAAATGCTTAATTTAACCCAAGGTTAAATTTAACCATTTTGGTTTATTAACCATTAGAAAAATCATTTAAACATTTAAAAAGAGCTGCCATTTAGGTACTGGTTACCGTTTATGTTAAGATTTAACCAGCATCTTAGACTTGGGTTAGATTTATTTGAACTTAAACAAAAACAACATTTAGTTAAACTTAAACAAAATTTTCTACACTAGCTAACCGAACATTTAACCAAAATTTTAACCCAAAACTCTGATTTAACCCTGTGGTTGAAGTTAACCAATGTTTATACAATTGGGTGTAGGCAGGTAGAACAACTTATCTTCTGTAAACTAGTTTGACGGCTTTATTGAAATTTATGAAATTTGTGGGATTTGAACTTACAGTGGTGAGGGAGTGCAGTACCTCTTTTCACTTGGTTTTGGCAACTTTTCGTGGAAGGATTTGAACTTACAGTGTTGAGGGAGTGCAGTACCTCTTTTCACTTGGTTTTGGCAACTTTTCGTGGAAGGATTTGAACTTACAGTGTTGAGGGGGTGCAGTACTGGAAGTAAGGAGTCAGGCATATGAGGGAAGGTGAAAAAACTGATTATTTGAATACAAATAGATAAAAATCAAATTTGATCAGATTTAGACAAATAGTCCCTACTTAGTGCTTCACTCATGGAAATGCCCCCTCATTTTTTTTAGACTAACCAAAATTTGTAACTGACTGAGAATGTTTCAATAAGCCTTGAATATATTTTCATAGGGTCCAAAATTTGCGAATGACAAATCAATGAATTGGGAAAAAAATACAGACTGTAACACCCTCAGGAATGTTTGATAGGGATCTTAATACTTCTTTCAGGGCGTTTTTGTGCCAGTCATAGTGCTCCTTGAGGTTAAATCACCAGTCTACAATCATGATTAAGGCCTCAGTTATTTGGCACTATGTGTAAGTATGAAACAACATTTAGGTAATTTATTAAGGAGAGGTCACAAGAATTTTTTTTGTCTTAACTGTAAGGCTAGAAATAATTTGTGTTTAGTTGACCAAAAAAATTAGGGCAGGTGCTGGGAAAAAACCTTCTTTTCTATATTCTGTTTTTTTCTTAACACCTTTCGTGAGAATAGGTGATTCTATTAATCTCCAAATATTTGCCGTACTTTGGATTTTGTCATTGGAAACTTCAGGGTTGGCACAAAATTAGGACCAGTTGGGTGACCATAAACATGACTTTTTTTCTGGCCTAATCTTCATAATCTATACTTCAATGGTTAGGCAAAACCAAAATAAATACAGCGTTTCTGCTAACATTCCACATAAATATTAGGTAGGTAGGCTGGCTGAACTTTTTTTAAATAAGATTTTTGTTAAATTTGATGATATAGCTCTTATGATAGTGAAAATATCGGCTGAGACTGAAAAAAATCTAGAGTTGGCGGAAAAAAAACAGGGTTTGTTAGGTTAGTGGAAACTAGGAACTCTTTTTATGCCTTATTGTTTTAAAGTTAATGAGATTATGAAGACTTATATGGTAACTAGCCATGGGTGTACTTGTAATGTATACTGGTTTGTACACTTAAATGTATTAAAAATGCGAGTTTGATATTCCATGAGAATCCAGTTGTTTTACTTTGATTACATTAAAGAAGGACATAAATAAATTATTATTTTATCATATTCCAATCAATTCATTGGCAAATCAATGTGATCGCATTGAGTTAAATCTTACTGGTTAATTAGATACCATTTTTAAACACGGAGGTGTAGAAGATCAAATACATTGCAGTTGTTTTTTAGTCAGGCACAAATAAAGCAAGTCCTTTTAAAACTTACGTTTTTAATGTTGATAAGTATACATATACATGTAATCTATACGTAATTATATTTATGAGTCACTTTACTTAAATTTTGTTCGTTTTTTACAACAGATGACTTTGATCATTGGTGTTAGTGTTTAATTGTCACCATGGCTACCAGGGAACTATTATTAGATTTTGACAACCAGTAACATAATCAGACTTGGATGAATTATTTTACATGTACATAAATAGTTCAAATTCCTGAAATGCCAGAAGTTAAATCGTTATTTGTCTACTCCTAATAATTAATATCTTCTATTTGAATGTACTTTTGCGCAACATTTTTGCGTCTGCTTAAGTTTAAACACTGTTGCGTCTGCTTATTTGTTTAAATTCTGTGCATCTGCTTATTTGTTTAAACCTAGTCACATACATAATATAAATATTAAATAGCTCCCTCTTTGGGCAAATACTTACTCATAGAAGGTGTGGTCATGACCTTTGTTGAGGTCAAATCAAAATATTAAAGGTTTCTGTCACCAACTTATTTTCCGTTTAGGTGTGAATTCTTCATGCAGTTTAAGCTGAATTGAATAGTAAAAATTGATGAATAGTATATTTAGCATGTGATGGTTACTGATTCATTTGTTATTAAGTATAAATATTTATTAGATGTCGCAAAAAGAGCCTTACCGACTACTAAATTAGTAAAATATTCATATACCGTTGTAAGAAATCGCACATAATTGCGACAATTAGGCAACGTAATTAATATTTTATCACACGGGTTTAATAAATTTAAATTTATTAAAGTGAATTAAAATATTAATTACATCCGAAGTAAAGTAAACATAGCAGAAAGAAATTCTAAAGCAACGGTATCTAATTTTCTTTGAGATTTCAAATTTTAACTTGTCAAAACATTGCAATGTTGGGAATAGGAAATTATTTCTTTGATAGTTCAATTTCAGGGATGGTTATTGAAGGTCTTTTTTGCTACATCAAAGTTCCATTTAATCTTGCCGAACCCAAGTAAGGTCATCTGTTATAAACTAGGAGATATTGACGTGATTGGTCTAAAAATAGAAACTGTTTATTTTTACAACATGTATTGTCATGACCAACAGATATTTTTACTTCAAGTCTGATCTGACTTACTACTATAATATTTCATTCAGGAAAAACACACATCTTGCTATTTAGCAACACTCCATTCTTTAGGCCGTAGGAATATGGTTGATGTTATTGTATTTCGAATTGAATACAAATTAAAGTGTTATACAATATTTATTGAGTCATTTGGTGTCATTATGTAGGACTCATATTATATTATATTACTTTTGTGGAATGTGTATTGTAAAAGATTGACACTCATGGGTCTGTGTGTCAACATGTATAACAATGAATCTTGCCTTTTTTATTCTCCTAAAGTCGATGATAATTTCTATACAAGCCTTAAAAAAATAGTTTCGTTTCTGGTTTACCCAACCGACCCATCTTTTACCTGCCGACTCATAAATTTTAACGGCATCCAAATCTTAGTGCTGTATTGTAATTTTTACAACATTGTTGCCGATATATGTAAAAAAAAAAACATAAAAGAAAAAAATCTCTACCTACCAACCCATATTTTTTGGGCATGTAACCGGAAACAACCCTTTTTTTGTTTAGGCCTTATTACTTGAATGATTTAAGACATCTAGGCATTAATTTAATATCACTAGTTGACAGCTGATTAATCTTTTTGTGTTATGAACCATTTTAAATTGATTTTAGGCAATATCTATTGATTTCAAATAAAAACATTACTTTAAGTGCTAAATGGTTTATTATCAAAATCACTGTCATTTTAATACCTCTTAGATTATAAAAACATAAACATTAAGTTTGTTTAAAGAAAATATTATAAATTATTCAATTAATGCCTATCAATTTATTGATATCTGATTTAATTGAAAATTTTTTTTACAGCGGACTTGAACCCTACCTAAATCAATATTGGCTGGGAACTAAGTACTATGCGACTGTGGCTATTGTTACTATATTTAAGAAAAGTCTAATCCATGATTTAAGTCCTTTTCACTATTCTACCACTCTATAGTTAAGCATGTTCTATTTTAGAAAAGCCATTTTTGGCCATTGTTGTGATACCAAGTGCAGTCAAACCTGTGTTTGCAGCCATGTTTGAATAAAGGCCACCCTGTAAATAAAGGCCATTCTTTGAAAAACTGCCATAGGTAATATAGGCCACATCTTGTCTTTCCCAAGGGTGACTTTTGTTCACAGGTTTGAATGTATAATATAACTATGACTGTTGCCTTGAGCATGACCTGTCCATTGAGCTTATTATTAGGTATTATATCCATAATAATGTGCTTTATCTGATATATATCTGTACCATAGGGGGCCAGCACATTGACATTGGTCTGTGGGGCCATTTTAGGCCTAATACACCATTCCATCAATGCGCTAACCCCCTTTTTCCTCTGATCTTTTAAAAATTGTCTATTCCTAGACATTAATGGAAATATTAACAGTCAATAACACGAAGGATTGTCACTGATGTTAATGTAAAATCTCACAGTAAATCATTTTCTATCAAAGAAACTATAAAAATATCTAATTTTCCAAAATCAGTCTGCTTCATTTTGAGGTAACAATTTTAGACATAATGAGTATAAAACCTTAAGTGCTTAGAACCATGGTTGGCCATTATTAACCATAGTCATAGATAACAACGTAAACAGGTTTGTAGGTACTTGCATGTTTTGTTTGAAATGGATTTCCATAAGAGCTAAGTATCCTAAGCTTTTGGTCAAATACAAAACCCTCCTGGGCGAAATGATTTCAAGACCCATTCATTTGTATTTGAAAGCAAATTGAAAAGAAGCATCTATGATTTGAGAATAAACAGGAAAGATTTTATTTTGATGTTGTTAGATTTTCTTCTTTCAGGCTTTTTATTTGAAGGAATGGTAGGACGGCCAAGAAAGACAGGCAAGAAATAATGTTCATCGAATATTTCAAAGCATAACAAATGTTCATACTGCGAACATCATACTCCTCACACATTCGGCACAACAAGTGCCTGCTCTAAAACTGGGTCAATAGATGGATGAATCAGAGATGTAAGCTGCAGCACAAATTCATCAAAACATTGAACATTGGCAGCATGCTGGATCATGCATTAAACACAGTCATGTTTCTGGTCAATGGGGAACAAGAGGAACTGACCTAGATAACAGACAGATTGTTCTTAGGTAAAGTTTTACAGTTATCAATATCTTTGGTTATTTTTATTATAATTATTATTATTGTATTGTGCTTAGTTGTGTTGTGTTGCACTTTGCCATACTGTGCTGAGCCATACCGTGCTGAGCTGTGCTGTGTCCAGCTGTGCTATGCTGTGCATGCTGGGCTAAGCCGTGTCATGCTGTGCTGTGCCCACTTGTGCTGTGCTGTACTGTGTCTGGCTGTGCTGTGCCATGCTGTGTTGTGATGTGCCATGGTATGCTGTGTTGTGCAGTGCGGTGTCCAGCTGTGCTGTGTTGTGCCATGCTATGCTGTGTTGTGTTGTGCTCTGCTGAGTCCAGCTGTGCTGTGCTGTGTCCAGTTCTATCAGCTGTGCTGTTCTATCTAAGTTGCTTTAAATAAGGCTATTTTATTGTGACACAAGGATAACTATACTGTAACTTCATATGTAATGGTTATCACTATACATCTTTTTTATGTTTCGCATCAATAAAATCTGATAATCAGAAATTAAGGTAGACAATAAATAAAGTTTTACAACACTTGAATTCTTGTATAGTGACGATTGTAAATGTCCACTTGTTAAAAACAGGATGTTGATTATTTATTGTGTACATGAAAGAGATACACCTGAATTCCATACCTTGCCTGAGATTAAAGTTCATTTAACAGGCTTTGTTACAAAAAAAAATCATGTTGAGGTTTTAAGTTTTATCAATATTTAATTTCTAATGGGGAAATTTTTTAGATACATTCAGTATATTGAAAAGCAACTTTTTGACGTAGTTTTAACGCAAAACATGGACACTATTTAATGTTACCATAGCATTAGAAACATAAAATGATGCATCAATGTTTTTCAATATTTGATGTTTGATGTTTACTTTATAATGACTGTTAGTTAGACATCATGTCATAATTCTATGAGTACTATTTCTGCATTGACAAGTCAATGTGAAGGGAGGAATTGAATTTTATGGATTGATTTTTTATGTGTCGATGATGTGTTTGAAAAGTAGCCTCTTTCTGTTCCATTTGGCATTGCATACAAACCTCCTGATTCAGTGACGTGTAATTGTTTTGTTCAGAAATTAGGAATATCTGAGAATAGATTTCACTGTAATATTGTTTTCGTTGAGATGAAATGATCCTCGGCTTTAAGATGTTCAGATGTTCAAGCTGAAATTGTAAACAAGTCTGGCATTGTGATTGGTCAATATTAAAAATAAGCTAATAATTGACCAATCAGGTGCTAGTGTATTGATTCTAGTTCTCAGATTTGTAACATCAGAATCTGACAGATGTTGCTCTTGTTCACAAGTATAGCTTAGATCATGTTAAGAATACAGTCGAATCTGAATTTACAGCCACCTCCGAATGAAGACCACCTAGTGAATAAAGGCCATTCTTTGAAACACCAATCACTGATTAAGTTAGAACAAACTGACCTCCGAATAAAGGCCACATGTCAATGAAGGCCACATTTTGTCTTTCCCTATGATGGCAGTTTCACCTAACCTATTTTCCTTGACTGTATTCTAACCAGTACGAAGTGTATGACCTGCTGCAACCGTGATTTGAACCTTGATTGCTGGGTTACAAGTCCTGTGGGCTAAATTGTGGCCCAATTTCATATTCAGTGTAAGTACATGTATATATATGTCATGTTGGCACTGTAATAAATTAACTTTTCTGTGCAAATTGTTGTTTGCATTCTGAAGTCAGGTGAATTGTGTGACATTTCTCTTTATTGATAAATAATATATTTAGACCATTACTGCTGTGTTAATATTCCTTACATGGTATATTACCAATGAATGTTTGGATAGTTGCAAAGGGAAACAACTTATGCATTCTTATTTGATCCAGCATGGATTGTCTCCCTTGATAGTTCAAATTTCATCTGAAAAAGAACATTTTACAAAATGTTTAGGATTGCTCATCTTGACTTGGATGAGCTTGAATCAAGCTATTATTGTTTTCATTTACGGTAAAGCCTCAGTAATGAGATTACCTTCTCGACCCGAAAAATCATTTGTATAGATGAGATGGTCTGATTATCCAGTTTAATTTTAGGGCAGTTATTGGAAGCCTGTCAATAAATAAGTGGTTGTTATAACAAGCTTGTTGTAATATTAAGGTGGTCACTATGTGAGGTTTTACTGTATATTGTTATTTTCTATTTATTTCCTAATTTTCTTACATATTCACGTCTGCATCATAAAAGAATACGAGTTCTATGTTGATTGACTTCATTCATACCTATTTTGGTCAGTTCTGCATGTGTCTGGCATTTATACCAGGATATAATATGTGGACTAAGTTACGTAAATGATTGCTGTGTCATGCAGCATGTTGACATTTAATGAATTTCCTTTAATATTTCGTAGAAATTGTGTGGTAACTACTCCTTGTATTTGCTGATAAGACCTGAGAACATTTATGTCTGCCACTTCAGTGCACTTTAACAGGATATAGGGAGGACATTCCGGGAAATGCAAAAACATTCATTGAAGTTGCACTTTAATAATTATGTAGATAATGTCTGAACATAATTGAAAGCATGACATTTGCATGTAATTTGTGACCAGAGACCAAAATTATGTGACCGCATGTTATGTGTTAACAACGTTAAATTGTGACTGCCTGTTAACAGTATCTACCTACAAACATTGACTGCCTGTTAACATTATCTACCAACAAACAGAGACTACCTGTTAACAGTGTCTACCTACAAACAGAGACTACCTGTTAAAAGTATCTACCTATAAACAGAGACTACCTGTTAACAGTATCTACCTACAAACAGAGACTGCCTGTCAACAGTATCTACTTACAAACATTGACTGCCTGTTAACAGTATCTACCTACAAACATTGACTGCCTGTTAACAGTATCTACCTACAAACATTGACTGCCTGTTAACAGTATCTACCTACAAGCATTGACTACCTGTTAACAGTATCTACCTACAAGCATTGACTACCTGTTAACAGTGTCTACCTACAAACATTGACTACCTGTTAACAGTATCTACCTACAAACAGAGACTACCTGTAAACAGTATCTACCTACAAACATTGACTGCCTGTCAACAGTATCTACTTACAAACATTGACAATCTGTTAACAGTATCTACCTACAAAAATTGACTGCCTGTTAACAGTATCTACCTATAAACAGAGACAATCTGTTAACAGTATCTACCTATAAACAGAGACAACCTGTTCATAGTAACTACTAGCAAGAGAACCTTTTAGCTGATTCTCTACATTGAAAAACAAGTCAAAATCATGTTATAGTTTATTTGTGAAATAATTTGTTGTTAATATTATATACTTGTAAATGCAGAGAAGACCACAGTTATTGCAAACACTCTAATGTACCTCTCAGTTAGTTGTTACTGATCAACTTAGTATTAATTTGTTTACAGCCAATTAAAATAAGAACCTTTATCTAAGAATCAATGGATCAGAAGTCCCCTGAGGGGTACCAAGTTATTGAGATCAAGATATGTAACCTATTGATTGTTCTTGGAACAATAGAATTACGGATCTTATACCTACACAAACAATAAAAACTGTATACAAATGCATCAGGATTGAATGGAACATGTTTAAATTGTCTTTAAAATGCCTCTAGGCTGATTGGATGTGTCCTTAATCTTTATTCTTCCCACACATTATTTGTTGGAACCAGTTTAATGTGCCATTTCATGGTAAATAACTGATATTTCTGTATTTACGTATAAAATTGCGTCATAAATCTTTACAAATTTTCATATAAAAAGTGTTGGTTTGTTTGAAACAAACTTATTGTTGAATTAATATTAATCCAGGATTTTCATCTCTTTGCATTGGTGACTATTTGGAAAAGTGAGTAAAATATTTTATCAAAGTCTCTTTTTTCAAATATAAAAAAAACTTCTCACCACAATTGCATGAAACTGATTTGTATTGCAATGGACTATTTTGAGTGAACCTTTATTGTTGTTAATTTTTTTTAATCATTTCCTTTACGCAATGTAACATCTACTGTACACTATGGACCCAAAGACAGGTTTATTGACAAAAGATACAGGGTAGTTGTATTTTTCCATCTACACTCTGATGAAATTTGTCATTTTTAAACAAAATTATTAATACATGAATGGATATATAATATTTTCTAATAAAACAAGGGACTGAACTCTGGAAGGAATAACTAGAAGAACTCTTCAAATGTAAGATATGATTAGTACGAAACAAAGCCTCTTATTCAAATGATCAACAGATGTTCAAAGTTTTCATCATAAAATGAATAAGTCAATATCATTCGTAATGAATTGAAGAATCTCTTTCTAATGATAGTTACATATTTTTAATTTCGATGCTAAAATTAATGTACACAATAAATTTACAACAGATGCAAAAACAGCATTATAAATTCATATCCGGGCCAAAATATTTGAAATTAAGTAAAAAACCCTTAAGTACGTTAGTGGTTATCAATTTAACAGTTCATAGAAAAGGATATGTCAATCATTAATTGAGTACATAAGATGTGCACTTAATACACCCAGCCCAAATGGCCTATAAGCCTCCTTGAAGTACTTTAAGTCCATAATGTATGATGCAACGTTGAGGATCTTTTTTGATTACATGCATAAAGTCATGATACGTACTCTTAACTATACAGTCACTTAATAATGGGATAAAATCATTTCAAATAATTATCATTGTGAGTGATTGATAAAGAGTTAAAATATTTTCACGTTGAATTAAACTACCAAAAAAGTAGAAAAACTGATAAATTTTAGATTTTACTATTTTAGGCAATATTTGCATAAAAAGTCTTTAATTCTTACGATAAAATATATCCATTTTATTTATTCTTACACATTTAGTAAAAGAATATGATGGTTAATAAACATGCGTCTTTATTGTTTCTGAAATTTAATGTTTTGATGTACAATATAATTTTGAACTGATTTGATTTTATTAAATTACAAACAGATATTAATTATAACCAAATACCTACGCTATACCATATATATCTTTGTTATAACCAATAATAAACATGTAAATACACAGTGAAATTATCTAATATAGTTTTATAAGCATCATACATTGATATATTTTATTTTGTCTCTTTTAATGGTACATGTATATGCATGATATATACACAATGACCCGCCTTGATGTTTTTGGGCGATTTTGAGAAAAAATTGCTTTTCAAAAGTGAAGAATGTGTTTGTTGTTGACACTCATCCTTAGCTTTGGATGTATGCAAGTAGTCAACAATTCAGCATTAAATTAAGATTGCTTGAATGTTTTAAAATGTTAAACATGGTCAATTATAGTAAGATGTTTAAGTATAGGCAGTCTAAATGACTGTCTGATTTCTGATACCTTCTTTAACCACTTATTTGTTACCATAGCGATGACCATTTTGGGTGCTCCTTTGGTATAAATACTGATAATTTTATTGCAAGTGATAAGATTATTATGTTTAAACTGTCCCTGAGTTCAAGTGGGTAGCCTTATTAAAAATATTCATCAGTTTTTATGATTAAATTCTATCGTTTCTGTTAGTCAGTCTAAAACCATTGCAGTTACTATGTAATGCTGCACAGTGCTGATGTAATAATGGTTGTAGGGTCCCTGGGGCTTAACGTTGCACCAACAGCCTGAAAAATTTGGTGACCTTTCAGCTTTAAAAGTGGAGGAAAACCCAAAGCTGAAATTTGGTCTCGGGTGGGATTTGAACTCACAGCTGTGAAGAGCATAGTGATAAAGCCCTCTTGACTACTGAGGCTCAAGTTGTAGTGTCAATACCAGGGTAAATCAACATTCATGGCTGCCATTTTGTCTGAAATTTTTTACCTAAGGTTTTTCAGAACATAGCTCATTCAATCTTAATATCGTAGTTCAGGAAGCATTTTAAATCATATTCATATTTTAGCTAAAAACAGTTTTTAAACTTAATGTTTTAGCCAAGAAAGCAGTTTTTAAACTTAATATTTTAGCTCGGAAAGCACTTTTTAAACTTAATATTTTTCTAAGAAAGCACTTTTTTAAACTTAATATCTTAGCTAAGAAAGTACTTTTTGGAACTTAAAAAATATTCAAATGGAATACGTTTCAGTCATTTACTTTGAAGAATTGTCAATTTTATCTAAGAACTAATGACAGAATATAAGCTTTTATCTTTAGTTTTTACAATTGAAATTACAATCTTAGCTAATATAAATATATAAATGCAGGTCTTTTTTCCACCCTTCTGATTTAAAACATGTTTTTATTCACGTTCGGGTATCTACATGTAGATCTATAAATCAAGCTTGGTGGCATGATAGGTTTTTGGGTGTGTTGTTGGGCTCAGCCCACTCTTCTAGTTTATTGTGTAATGAATCGTCTGGCATTTAGATTATGAGTACTATAGTACACGATTAAGCTAAATCATTACGTCAAATTTTAGTACGTCATGTAGGTACGGCCTCTGTGATAATCATAGGAGTAAAACAAAATATTTCCTCTAAGGGTGCATGTAATACAATTGTTTGTTTCTCACGTCTGACTGTTAGTAACGTTTTTAAGTAAAAATTCCCAAATAGTGAATCTTGAGAAACAAATAAAGATGTGTTGTATATCAGTGTACGGTAAGTGTACTGACCCCTAGGTGTACATCGGATGACTTAATTGTTTTCTTTTTCGTAAACAAATACCATATTTGGGCACAACATCCATATTGAACAAATAGAAGACTTACTCATCTCCTGTATACACTGACAGGAACTTCCCCAGATTGTACTTTATATAATAGTACAATCTAAAATCCCTCCGAGATAATTTGTCATTATTTGAACAGTTAAATAGCCCCTAATAAAACAACATGTACTAAGAGGTTTCAATGTGAAGACTGTCCATGTACCGTATTTAATGAGAGAAACATACTTGCTCTCTGATGGGTTTTTTATGTGACTTATAGTCACTGGGGTTTAATGTCATTTTTCGACACATTTTCAGTTATATACCATTCACCTTTTTTGTCAAATTTTCATAAAAGTGTATGACCTGCCTTGACCGGGATTTGAACCCGAATCTCCGGGTTACAAGTCCTGCACACGAACCAATGGACCACGACTGCAGCCCAACCAATTCTGCGTCATTCCAAAGCTATTTTTTTACTTGTCCCATATGTTGAACATGTTACTTGCAGACCCTCACTGTATATGAGATGAGCAAGCAAACTTTTTACATTTTAGATTTAATTCCAAACATGTTGTGTATACGTGGTTAAATGTTTTCTAGAATTTTCTGGATCCTTCGAAGTTTGCCAGGTCTGGATCCTACAGTTTTTTATTGTTTCCATGGCACTAATTTCTGTTTTTTTTTTTAAATTTTCAACTTTCATCCCTGTGTATATTATTCAGATATGTTAACTTTGCATAGAAAATTTCTCATTTGACTTTTTACGATTTCATTTTTTTTTCTAACAGTATCTAATCTTTCATCAAGTACACATTGACACACTTGACCTGAGTAATTCACAATTTTAATTGTGAATACCCAGAAAGAGACTAAACATTACTTTGTTAAAGCTATTACCAATTCATACTATATAAATATGTCCGTCTTATCAAGTACCGACTCTGTGAATGATCTCATATTTGGGATAAATATGGTACAATGTTGATTTTAGATACTGTAAAAATCTTGAAGGGTATACCTCTCACAACCCTGATATCTGGGTATGTACAGTAACTTAGGAATGACGAAATTTTTGCACACATTTTCATTATTATCAGACCTTTATAAAGCTGTCTGATTTCCATTAAATATCACATATCAATGTCGTAGACATATCTGAAAGGTTGGCTAATTGAAAATATAAGATAAATATATGTATGAGTGTGAAGTGATACAACCAAAGTGAAAGTTATTCATATATAAGGGAATACAACTGGTTGATCTTTTTCCATATTTGGAATTACATAACAGGTAATATAATTCATTTACAGTGCGCTAATTCTACTATCGTTTTTTGATACATAATAAATGACATCATTTGGCCTAAAAAGTTTTCATTGCTTTTTTTGCTTGTATGTCAGTCGAACTGGTAAGACGATGATAATATTATAACATATCCTTATTTCTAGCTGTGCAAACTTTTATCATTTCATAAAAAATAATGCAGCAATAAAGTCTAATTGTCCAGGATTCATACACTACCACATTGATACAGTCTAACTGTCCAGGATTCATTCACTACCACATTGATACAGTCTAACTGTCCAGGATTAATACACTACCACATTGATACAGTCTAACTGTCCAGGATTCATACACTACCACATTGATACAGTCTAACTGTCCAGGAATCATACACTGCCACATTGATACAGTCTAACTGTCCAGGAGTCATATACTACCACATTGATACAGTCTAACTGTCCAGGATTCATACACTACCACATTGATACAGTCTAACTGTCCAGGAGTCATACACTACCACATTGATACAGTCTAACTGTCCAGGATTCATACACTACCACATTGATACAGTCTTAACTGTCCAGGATTCATACACTACCACATTGATACAGTCTTAACTGTCCAGGATTCATACACTACCACATTGATACAGTCTAACTGTCCAGGAGTCATACACTACCACATTGATACAGTCTTAACTGTCCAGGATTCATACACTACCACATTAATACAGTCTTAACTGTCCAGGATTCATACACTACCACATTGATACAGTCTAACTGTCCAGGAGTCATACACTACCACATTAATACAGTCTTAACCGTCCAGGATTCATACACTACCACATTGATACAGTCTAACTGTCCAGGAGTCATGCACTACCACATTGATACAGTCTTAACTGTCCAGGATTCATACACTACCACATTGATACAGTCTAACTGTCCAGGATTCATACACTACCACATTGATACAGTCTAACTGTCCAGGTGTCATACACTACCACATTAATACAGTCTTAACCGTCCAGGATTCATACACTACCACATTGATACAGTCTAACTGTCCAGGAGTCATGCACTACCACATTGATACAGTCTTAACTGTCCAGGATTCATACACTACCACATTGATACAGTCTAACTGTCCAGGATTCATACACTACCACATTGATACAGTCTTAACTGTCCAGGATTCATACACTACCACATTGATACAGTCTTAACTGTCCAGGATTCATACACTACCACATTGATACAGTCTAACTGTCCAGGAGTCATACACAGCTTCATTGATGCAGTCTGACCACAGCCAAAAGGGAAAGCAGATTTCTTAATTCATTCACATCATGCCTCACTTGAAAATAATTGAGAATGAAATTATTCATGCATTCATGAAATAATTGTAATGTTGAATTTATGATATTTATGAGGGTTAAAATCATACTTAATTCAAGCATGTGCTTACACAAGTCTATCATGGTCTGATACTCTTTATTTATGAACAGAAAATGGAATAGACTTTTAATTAGTGACTTAATTCATGATATGTTGATGAAGACACATCAAGTCTTGTTGTATAAGATTGTATACTCAGGTAGATTTATGCAATTTTGTCAGTCATGTGATTAAGTATTATTTCCAAACACTAGAGTTGTTTACTTGTAAATAGGCCTTTGTCTAAACTATACACATGTTACACAATTTATTTATCAATTAACTACTTTGTATTGTGATAAATTAGGGCTTGAAAAGTGGACAAATAATAGAAGTTATTTCATTAGAACTTGTTTATAGTTGATTCAAACCATAATGAGAATTCTGCAAATGATTTGCTTTATCTGATTGGTTAATATTTTTTGTTGATTCTCATTGGTCAATCTAATTTTCTACTGATTGTCATTGGTCAATCAAATTTTTGTTGATTATCATTGGTCAATCAAATTTTTTGCTGATTGTCATTGCTCAATCAAATTTTTTGTTCATTATCATTGGTCGATCAAATTGTCTGCTGATTGTCATTGGTCAGTCAAATTTTTTGTTGATTATCATTGGTGAATAAAATTTTCTGTTGATTGTCATTGGTTAATTAAATGTTTAATTGTATTTGATTGATTACCAACATCATCTATCTAACCACTGAGCAGACTGTTACAATAGATAAACAAGTTTTGCAGGATTCATACCTCATCATTTACTTTTTTCGAACACCATAAAAGCAGACAATTTACCAGTAAATATATGACAACATTGACATTGAAAATATAAACCCATTGAACAAAGTGACTGAAATGATTACATAGCCTGAGTGATTTATTAAAATATGAATTCAGGGTTTTACCACAAATCGACTGAAGTTGTTTTGTACTGTTACAATGCAAATGTGAGTCAATATGAGTTAATGGCCAGATCCTGGTACAGCGAGGAGTTGAGTTGTCATAAATTTGCAGAGTCATATAGGACTCTCCCATCCATCAATTAACAAATGAAATGTGACTATGTTAAATATACCAGTATGTAATTTAGAACCATGACAGTGTGACATTCGCCACCAGGATATTATGTTGGATAGTTTCCATCTTGACTTTTTTCACCACATTTTATTTATTAAATAAAGGTTGAATCTTGTAGGCTTGGAACAGGATGCCTCAAAATGACTCACTAGGAATTGAATTTGTTTTTCCTGTACTAAATATTTTTTGCTCAACTTCAAAAGTAATTGACTGCAAAAGGAGTGAAATGAAACTGTTCACTTTTGAGAAATACTTTTTAATATAGATCTATTAAATGCATCACAATTAACTACAATTTGAATCATTGAGTCGAAATACAGTCAAATCAACCCAAAAAGTGCCACTTAAGAAAAAAAGAACAGCCCTCATGCATAGTTGACCTCTTTATGGAGGTGAATTTAATGTTTTATTGGTACATGAAGTTAAAAGGGGCTTTTGTTCATATAGTAACCTATATTCGCATATAGCCATTGACTCAGGTTTGACAACATAAATATTTCAATCTTTTTTTTGGCTTAAATATGTAAACAGACTGATAAAAGTAGAAAGATGAAACTAAATCCTGATTTAAAGATCCTGAGATTTCAAGGTCATTGGATTCAGATATCAAGGTCACTGGATTCAGATACCAAGGTCATTGGATTCAGATACCAAGGCCACAGGATTCAGATATCAAGGTCATTGGATTCAGATATCATGGTCACAGGATTCAGATATCAAGGTCACTGGATTCAGATTCAGATATCAAGGTCACTGTATTTGGATATCAAGGTCACTGGACCCTCATTTCAAAGTCAATGAATCCCGATTTCGAGGTCATTACAGTTATTTCAAAGGAGATGGACACTAATTGCAAATTTGTTTCATGTAAATGATACTGCTGCCCATTACAAACACAGTACAATGTATTTTGACACTACGACTTGAATTTTCCAATTTTTACTCGATAATTGAAAAATAACATGTAATTGAATGAAATTAGATTAACATTTGTTGAGTTTGCCTGTTAAGGCCCTCGTAAATAGAAGTTTTGCTTTAAGAGTGCAAGTTACTATACATCATGTTACAATACAATAGAGGTTTGAAGGTTATATGGTGAATATATCTAACCCACGCTATGGTACCTGGCAAAAATATCTCAATTAGTGCATTCTAATTGACAACTATTCATTTTTTTTATACTCTATAAGTGGCATCCATAATTCCGTATGCAAGAAAACAAGAATCGAAAGGTTTATGAATATCCAGAAAAAATAGGACAGATAAAAAGATATGTGAGGATCTATAAATAGGTCACATCAGCATGAGTTAAATTCCGCATACAAATTTGAACTTATATTAAAGTATACTTCTAAAACATTTTTATGATTGATTTACAAATATTTACCTTTGATCTATTCATCTTTGATGGACGTAAAAGTCCAAACTTTATACATGTGTGTTAATGTTTTAGGCCAAAATAAAACTGCTTATTGTTTCTTATCATATGTAAAAATGCTGATGTTTCTTATCATATGTAAAAATGCTGACGTTTCTTATCATATGTAAAAATGCTGACGTTTCTTATCATATGTAAAAATGCTGACCAATAATGTTTAATGGGATTAAATACAATTCATTATGACTGTCCTTTTCCTGTTTCAAGTTTTGTTTTAACTGTAATTTTGACAAAATTTTATTAATTGAACTTCCATACTTTGGTGAATAACTGAAACTCTTTGACTGTTTTTAAAGATTTTCACACTAGCTGTACACTGTATCCATTGGAATGTCTGAAGCCTGGTGTAGTTTTTTAGTTTTTAGTTCTCTGTTTGTCTGTCTGTTCTTGTTGTTTTAAATTAATTTTTGCGTAAAAATGTATTGTTTATGTCCCTAGAATTTCTCTATTATGGGTCTCTAAGGTTGAGTGGTTATGGTCTCTGAAAAGTGATCACCAACCCCTCACGGATGAGTTTGAATCCCACATGGGACTAGACAAAAAACATGTGAGGTAGCTGTCTAGCTGGAGGGTTAATGGTTCTATCCAGGTGTACACCTTGAGTCTTCCTCCACTGTTCACGCTGGAAAAATTTGCTGAATGACCTTGACTGATAATGTGGTGTTTATCCACAGAGAAAAAAGTGCTCCATCAATTTAAACTGGATATAAATTACATGATTATACCTCATTATGTGTCTAGCCAGATGTTGTTCTACATCTTTAAGTCAACATCTTGGTTTTCGTACTAGATGGTAAGGTACAATTTTGGATACTTTTTATGTCTGATACATGGTGGCGTTTTACAGGCTGAGAGCTGGTCCTTAATGTCATATACAAAATGAACATTCTATGTAATTTAGCTGATATTAATCTTACTCTGGTTCGGATTTTAGCGTAACTTTGTGGAAGTTACGAATTTGGATGATAAAACTATTTTTGCCCGCATCATGCTGTAATCTGAAATTTATCTCGAGAATACTTTTGTGTTAAATAAACCCTAGTATAGAAAGTAATGTTCTTTAATCATCATTGTAATTAATGCGACACATTTTCTATTTTTTTGGTTTGAACTTATCATCATTTTGACTTTTCAGTTTATTTCATTTAATTTCACATGTAAGGAAGCTGTCCAGCTAGCCAACATCAGGTTAGAGGATTTACCCACATGTATGCCTGGGGTCTTCCTCGACTGTTAATTAAAGCTCGTTAAGTCACCAAAATGACCTTTGCTATTGGTGCATCCTTAAAACCCAATTGAAAAAATAAATATATAGTCATGTATAAAAAAAAATTTCCGGCTTTGTTGTAAAATTACAAATTATTGTTACGTACATTTTCGGAGACCACCATGACAGGATGCTATCTATGAATCCTATGCCTTGTTCCGTTGTTGTATTAGTACAAGGAACATTTTCACCCACTGTATTGTCAAAATTTATATTGCCTAGACACTTAATATGGATGGACATTGTCCTATGCTAGGGGCCATCAGCTCATGTAAGGCTGTATTAGTAAAATTCTGGCTTTGTTCCTCATATTTCCAACCACATTTTCATGAGCATTTATTATTATTAAAAAATGTACAATGTAAATATAAAATTTTACTTGATGAAAAAACTTTTGTGTGTAGTTTTAATGATACAAAAAGGGATCATTGAATTCTGATAATTCACTGTTATTTTAGCTGCCATTTTTGGTATCTCGTTCAATACATGACGTTGTTGAAAAATTATCAAAACAAACAATCATATTTTTTTTGTACTTATAATAGTTGAGGAATACAACAAAGAATTCAAATAACAGCAAAAAATGTACCTTGAAAGTTGTCAGCATTCCTCAAGCATGTGAAAACTTGAATTTGTGTACACGTGCCAATAGCCTCCTTAAGGCATTCCATTACTGTTAATTAATGTACTGTAATTAATTATGAGTCAGCATTGTATGAAAATTAATTGCCCAAGAAGTAAAGACATAGCCTACTTGTGATATATACATTTGCCTTTTAACATCATGGTGTAACAAAGTGAAGTTGAAAAATATGTGATGAAAGGATTTTTTGTAAAAGCGATTTTATAAAAAAACAATTTTAATTATCAACTCTGGTAATTAATATGTCATATTGAAGTTACAAAAGAAAATGACGGACAGTTATGAATAATTGTGACTAGGCATTTTTCTACAACAATTAATTCATCTAGTGAAATGTTGACGTCTTCATTTGCTAAATATGAATGGGCATAATTTGTAGCGGTATTTTTCGTAGTTACTCATAGGTGTTAATCGTGCTTAATGAAGTGGTGACGTCTTTGATAATAGCGGATATGACACTTACGATATTTCACTTTGAAGATAAACATTCTATGCTCCAGGAACATGAGGTTTATTAATTTAAAAAATGGCCAAATTTGCTGAACTGTAACAAATCTAATCATAGTGGATTTTAAAAAAATGTTTGGAATAAATTGTGCAATAGCAATAAGAGCCGGGAAAAAGTCACATGGTTGATAAAAAATGGCGGAAGTATAACAAATCCCATTAAAATTGATCTTAATTGTTATGTAATAAGATAATATAATTAATAAAATTTCATCAAATTGATGAGGAATGTTTAGAAAAATAGTAATGTATCAATTGGTTTTATAATAAACCTATCTATTTTTTTTGCTTTTGAATTAAACATTCTTTTACATATTAAGTAGATTTTTTTTCGATACAATTCGACATCAAAGAAAGAATAACGTTTTTTTAACTTTTAACTAAATTTTACACCATTATATATTACATGTTTACAATTTGCATGACTTTAGAGGAAAATGACTCTTCCTTTTTAAAGATGAAAAATAATTAAAATTCATAGATTCAATTCCATTACCGTCCTGATATATTACTTATATTTAGGTATAGCATGATAAAAATGATAATGAAATTGAATTTGTTGTCACATGTTCAAAGTAACGAGAATTTGATACTTCATCGACTTGTGGGACTGACGCTGTCGTCACACAGTTTATAGTATCGTAACATGTACAATGACGGTTACGGTTTGACGAGCAGATAAATTTGAGAGTTAGAAATGGGCTTGTTATGTTAACTTCTGCTTGAATGATTGTGTACTGAAATAAATCATAAAATATGTTTAAATGCATTCTTATGTTATTAAGAGTATTGTGTCTATAGATAGAACATGACTTGTGCGATCGTCAAGGCAAAACAAATAATAAAGTTACTATGCCTACATTTTGAATAACTTTTTTTTTCGGATCTAGCAGCTGTTGTACGAATATATAAGATGTGCAGTTGGACATTTATAAATATTTTAACTTACTCGAGATTTTCTGGGGAGGAATAATTTTGTGAGTATACGTAGTGATTGACCTTTAAGTTAAATACAGCTTTAAATTTATCAGTAGATTTAGATAATTTAGTTTGTCATTATATATTTGCAATTATGAATTTTTTGTTTAGTCCCTGAGTAAAACAAGATTCATTTATTCTTTATTTACATTTTTCATATTTTTAATTTGAATTGAATTGAATGATGACTTAAATGGATTTAGATGATAAATTTTTTTTGCGTTAAATTTTAATTTTTATATTCATTGAAATAACATTAAAACTTATTTAATTTTTGGAAATATTGAGCTACAACTGTTAAATAAACTGACGTATGACTGGTTTCAAAGTATGTGACATAAATTAACAATAAACTGTTCTTAATAGATTCTAGTTACAAAGGATCACACTTAACTTATTATTGTCAGATATTTAACTCAATAATGTAGGAATGCTTGGTCTTAATGTTTTGAAGTTTGGGGAATGGAAAGGAGAACATATTTTAAGGCATCCTGCGCTGCTGCAGGGGCGTATACAAGATTTTTGGTTAGGGGGGTGTAAAGTCTAGATGTTTATATAGAATATGGACACTATCAGCACATAACTGACATTTTTCTACTTATGCCTGCCGGATTTTAGAGGGGCTGCACGCCAGCTCCACCCCATCCCCTAAATCTGCCCTTGCTGTACGGTGTTAACTATTCCTGTCAGAACTATTGACTTGGATTACAAAGTGCTAATTATAACATCAGTGGTATGGAACTGCCAAACCTGTGTACAAAGATCACATAATTGAAGCAACAAAACATGGTCTTTATGCACAGTTGGGCTGTAATCAGAGGTTTTATTTACTTAGTTTAGTTTTATTATGTGTATACGGTTTTTGTACACCTGTTGGTTTTTTATTTACAGGTGTCTGTTAATTTTAACTTAACTCAGGGTTTTTCTCAGCATTTTGGGAACATGACACGAACCCAAAAATTGCGAATTTTTGCGACATTTTGAACGAATTTAGGAAAAAGTCCTACTGTATAAAAATCACTTAAAATGAACAAATTAAACTAAAAATAACAAATATCATGTTTTTTTTTGTTTTTAGATGTTGATAACTTTGTTATTTGAATGGGTCAGGAATCAATAAACATTTTAACGGCTGTAGTTTAATTTTTTTTTGTTTTGTTTATTTTTCTCATTGAATTGGGAATTTTTGCTTTGCAATTGGGAAAAAAGTATACTTTTGCCATTAGGAATGCGACCAAATATTGGTCGTCAAAACGGCCCAAGAAAAACCCTGTATCTGTATTTGATCTTAAAAGATTTTCTTGTATACCTGAATAAAGTAAATCATAACAAACATGTGGTATTAAGTGTTTTATGGTGAGATAGAATATCATTATGACAAGCTACATATTGTTGCGTCATTATTAAGTTACTGCTTGAAGAAAAACAATGGTATGCAATGATATGCATTTTGTTTTTTTTTGCTTTCTAAAATTACACAATAAAATTGAAGAAGGAGCCTCCATGGTCAAGCACTGGTTATAGTCTCTGACTAGTAATCATTAACCCCTCACCACCGAGAGTTTGAATCCCACTCGGGACCAAATTGCATTTACGAAGAAACTGTCCAGTTAGTTCACGGAAGGTCGTTGGTTCTACCCTGGTGTACGCTTGGGGTCTTTTTCAATAGAAAAAAGCAAAACAAAAAATTTAAATTGATGAAAAATCTGCTTTCATTGCATTGCTTGATATGCCAAAAAAATACGACAAAGTTGCCTCATAGAATATGACCATATTTAGTAAAATAAGCTATAAATGTTTATGTTCTTTTTGTTATATTTATTTTCAGTTTGTGAGTGATGAACTTTATAAGTATTTTATCAGTACTGTTGATAGTTCTACAGTACACAACACCAACATATGGAGGTATGTACTTATATATCAATCGTCTTGTATAGTCAAAACTCCATGTTTCTATCAGTCTAATTAGATTTGTATGTGTAACTCTTCTTTAGGGACTTTTACTGTGATCTTGGGCTGAGATTCAAACTTGGGTCATTTGCTACCATAGGAGACCTCTGTCCCATCAGGATCCAATTTCCTGTCTTTGTAGTTGGCATTAAAATTTTTCCTCACTTTCTTTAGAAGAAGTTTGAAAAAAAATCAAGCTTTTAACCCGGGTATTGTTTCATTGCCATATCAAGATATGTTTAAAACATCCAGATCTAGCTACACGATGTTTTATCATAGCATTAAGTCTAACATCATTCTGCTTGTAATTAAAAGTAAATGTATGAAATGTACACCTGAGCCTTACTGAGTGATAATGGTTTGAAAAAGTTATCACTAGCCCTTCACTGCTGTGAGTTCAAATCCCAACCAGGACAAGGCAAATTTCACATGTGAGAAGCTAGCTTATGCATGGTTACTACCCAGGTCCAGGCCCTATTACTTGTTTTTATTGTTTCTGCGGAATAAGATTCCGGTTTTATTTAAAATGTTCACACTTTCACCCATGCTTATTAAAGGTGGATGATTTTATCCAGGAAAAGTCACCAAAT
Organism: Lutraria rhynchaena; assembly: GCA_008271625.1. NCBI lineage: Eukaryota > Metazoa > Mollusca > Bivalvia > Venerida > Mactridae > Lutraria > Lutraria rhynchaena. The sequence goes on along the minus strand of VIBL01000001.1, from coordinate 6,826,961 downwards.
GACTCTTATAGTTACAGTGACTTTAAACCCCGATATGATACATACTGCGTGCAAGATCTTCTATGTTTAAATTATTTTTACTGAGATGTTGTCATTCTGGCTCTGAACTGATTGTAATGCTCAAAACTATGACATCCAGATATAATGGCAGCAATTTTTTTCCTTCTTTGTTTGGGTCCGGTAAACAGACCCTTCCCGATTGTAAACAAGGACATTTTTCCCAATTCTCGACATAAAATTCCCTATTTCGGCACCATATCATGCAATTTTTTCCAATTGGACAGGAACCGGACCCCTTCCCAAAATTGCAAAAAAATCACTGAATGGCTAAGAGCTAATGATAAAATACTGAGATAGCTGACTCAGGTATATACAATCAAATAAAACACTCTGCATGATTTGTGGTCAATAAAATATTTCATTCATCTTTTCATATCTGTAAGATTGTTCTTCAGGACCATGTTTGGAGAATTTACTGACATTTCTTATTAACTTAAAATTCAAAATCATACAAATTTTATCCAATAAAATCACTGATTTGTGTCTTTTATGTATATCAATCAAAGTTGAGTAGAAAACATCTATACCACTGCTCAATGCTTGAGTTCACAATTTTGTGGATGACATTGTATACTGTTTGTGACATTATCCTTGAACCGAGTCATGACCCGCTAGCATGCAGTTTTCTCCAATGAGAGGGAGAGAGCATTAGGTCTCAACATGTGATCTCAGTCAATGCTCCTTGTATAAATATATGGCCAAACTGAGGTAAAAAGCAAATTTTTGTAATGAAATATGCTGCCGCTTAACCAACATGGAAGGACATGATGATGAATTTTCAGCCTTACTCATTTTGCACCAACTTTGACTAAAGGAAAATTGTTGGCTATATTTAGATATTTCTTACCAAATTCATTTCCTTTTGGAGAGTCACCTTGCACGGTAATTGGTTTAGAAATAAACAACCTGTGGTTGAGGTCCAATGGTTAGTGTGCTGGACTTGTAACTCAGAGGTCTGGGTTCAAATCCAGTTTGCAACAGGTCATAACCCTCTATGAAAATGTCAATTTTCCTCCATATGTTGAGAAGTTGCCGGCTCCTAGTGGAAGGGTAAGTTCGTACTGGTTAGTATTCAGTCCAGGAAAACTGGTTAGGTGAACTGGTAAAAAAAAAAAACAGCAATAAACCTCAGTGACAAGGTCGCATAAAAACAAACAAAACAAAGAAATAAATAGTCAGAATTCATGCCTGATTTCTTTTCATCATTGTTCATTCTCATTTACAGTATATATAGTAATTTAAGTTCAAAATAAAAGTAAAGTATATTATATGATCAATTATGATTTATGAAACGTTCAAATAGTAAAAACTAATATTTGAATTTCTTAAAATCACCGTATTTGAATAAAACATATTTGTTTAAGTCTCTGTTTAATCATATTCCAAAATATTACTAAGGATAAAACATTTGGACATGTAAGCTGCCATGTTGAATGCAGAATAAGCCATGATTTCATGATCATTATAGATAATGTATATTTCTTAGCTTAAAAATTCATCTGATATCTCCGTGTACCAGACTGTGAACTTGTATTAAATTCCTACGTTTTTTCTATGCCAAGAGCTAATAATGATATTTAGCAAAATACAAGTCAACTAAAACACGCATTGGCTTTCTTGTTTTTTGTATGCAAACATTGAAACGTGGTGTCATTTGTCATGTATAATCTTCAACTTCAAGTGCAGCTCTTGAAGTTTTACAAATAATATGTTTAAATAAAACTGATATGTCACATGTCACTGTGATCATTTGTTGTATTAGAGGTAATATTTACTATGTAAAAAGATATAATAATGTTGAAACGATGTTAACGTCCAATCAAACAGAGACATATTTGTGTTATGTAAGTACTTAAAATACTGTAAGTTAGCTTCAGGTTAATGTCCTCATGTCTGGATTACAATTTGTAAATAAATATCACCCCGAAGTTGATATCTGTGGAACATTGTATGCTAGAGCCCATGACTAGAGTCCATAATTAGAGTTTTATATTGTGATTACAGTAAAACCTTGATAATGATACCACCTCAATATTATGACCACCTTGTTATAACAACTACTTATTTTCGGCTTTCAATAACTCCTCTATAATTCAACTTGATAATAAGACTGCCTCATTATTACAACACATTTTTCGGGTTCCAAAGGTGGTCTCATTATCAAGGTTTTACTGTATAAGTATGGGTCTTAGTTCCCACCAGGACCAGGCAATATTCTCATGAGGGGAAGCTGTCCAGCTGGCTTATGGAAGGTCGGTGGTTTTACCCAGGAGTATGCCTGGGTCTTTCACTGCCATTAAAACTAGAAAAGTGGCCATTTGACCCTGGCTGTTGGTTTGAAATAAAACCCCAGTTTACTGTTAAAAAAGCTGGTCTCTTTTTAATGTTAGGCTTTAGTCCAGGTCTGATTGTGATTGATTTAACTCTGCTTATTCTGATTACAGTTGATTGCTGTATAGTTTTTAAAAAAAGTTTTCTATTTATGGAGTAGATTTTAATTTCCTCATGATGAAATTTTTCCCTCATTACAGGGTATGTTAAACCTTCTTTGATGTTATCTACACTATTCTATTCTGCTCATTTAGGAGTACTGGTGGTGTCTTCCTGTGTATTTTAGCATAGGGACATACATGTGTGTGATCAGTTTGACTACTAATACTCAAATGTACTATACTATAACTAATATTGTGCTCAGCATGGTAGCTTATGTCAAAATTGATATCTTTCCATTCATATGTTTCATAAAAAGCAATAATTTGAATGAAGTCGTGAAATGTAAACATTATTTTATTGTTGAATGTTCTGTTTATGGTACCCATCTATGTATGTCGACATCAGGCCAACATGTACACAGAGTGTCTACCTGATAATGTCATGACTGAATACTTTAATTCTGATAAATATTTGTTGTGGTCAAAAGCATTAAAGTATGTTTGCACATTTTGATTGAAATAAATTTTACAATGATACGAATCTAATAACTTTCAAGTTTGATAAAAATTGCTTACAGTAAAACCATGACAATGAGACGACCTTTGGGACTTGAAAAATCAGTTTGTTATAATGAGGTGGTCTTATTATCAAGTTGACTTATAAGGGAGTTATTTAAAGCTGGTCCAAAAACAAGTGGTCATTATAATAGGGTGGTCATACTATAGTGAAGTGGGCACTATTTGACGTTTTACTGTACATGCACATAAGCCTGACATAAAACAAAATGGTCATTTCAAAATAGAATGTATATAGAAATTTTTATTGTAAAACGCTTACATCTCTTGGCACATATCGTCTGATTCCATACTTCCATTAGACAGAAAGGGTCAAAGTTGGCCAAATGACTACAATGTATAAGTAAGCTAAACTTTGAAAGTCATCATGAAAAATGCCTTTTCTTGCTGTATACAAGCTGCACACAATAACAAATGAATACTGACCAGATGCTGCGTATTATCAGTAATTTATATCGTTTTATTGTAGGATTGAGCTTTCTACAGACGTTGTTCGAGAGTTCATGGACATCACCGGAATCCTACAAAGATGACTTAGAGGATGTAGGTATGTACCCAAACTTACTCCACCCGCCACTGCTCTGTGTTGTCACAGGGATTGGTAGTGTAAAGGATATTGATAGGTACGCAAAACGTACCTTAATTACTATCTCTGCTCTGTATCTTCACAGGGATTGGTAGTGTAAAGGATACATATATAGGTGCACAAAACTTAGCCCACAGGCAGCAGTAAAGTTTTGGTTGAGGAGTCCACATCAATACATGAAAGACATTATGAATTAGAGCACAACGATGGTCACTTTCCTATCTAACCTGATACAAGTACAGGTCCATGAAGCATAGGGTTTAGTTAGTGCAATGTTAAATTGAGCATAAATTATATCATATTGACGAAATATTACAAAATACTAAATTTGTTTGGTTGAAAAATTAGCTAAGTTACATTTGGTAAAGCAGTGATAATGTGGTTACATTTAACGGATGAATTGTTTGTCTGTAACAGGTACATACAGAATTTCAAAACTCCTTGCAAGATTTAAAGAATGTCATTGGGAACAATTCATTGTACAGTGTAGATGGTCCGTGTGGCCATTTTAGGCTTTAATATACACTATTATATACCATCCTTCCAACTTGCTATCTCGCCATGGATACATTTGGTCTACATAGGTCTTTTTTTGTGATGTGTCTTTTGTAAGCAAAAAACTGATTGTTTTTCATTCATTTCAGTCTACGATAAGACGAAGATAAATAGTGTTTATGCTATGAACTGTCTTCATGTTATTTGTATCAGTCTTTAGAAGATTATCACATTCACACGTTATCACATTTACTGCTTCCTTTTTTTTACTCATTTTTTATGAAATTAATGGCTTATATCGTTGAAGTGAATCAGTATGAAATTTATTTACAAAACAAAGTAACTGTAAGTCATCAAATTTCATTTTTCTATTGTTTTTGTCTTCTACATATTTAAGTTTTTGCATTCAACTATTCTGTCCATCTGGATTAATGTAATATAAAACATATTGGTAGCTATTAGTATACGCATCAATCTACTTGTATTTAAATGTTCATCTTCACGCTAAGCAAAAATTGCAACTATGAAACTAATAAATACTCAAATCTCAGTTTCGGGTGTTCGTAATTGCTGGTTTGCAAGGTTTGATCAGGAATGCTTTTATTTAAAGTGACAAAGTAAGACATGCTATAACAAAACTGATATTCAAATTCAACTTCATGTGCTAAAAACTGAAATTTTATATGTTAAAAGTATCTATGAAGTGTTCAACACTATTACTTGAAATATCAAAATCAGTTACACTGTGTCAGTGGAGTACTTCTTTATACATGATGCTATAAGGGGCTAGCATATTGAATATAGACTGGAAAAAGGATTCATGAAAAAAAACACATACAAGGCATCCCACCAACCCCAAAATACTACCTTTCCCTAAATCCCTCAACACAAAGGACCATATAAAAATAGAGGAAAACACACTGTCTCAAGGGGGTACTGCCTTGGATAGGTCTATAGCAAAAACTAAATGCTGTATTTAGGCCTGAAATGTTTTCACAGACCAAATGCACATTATTCAGTAATAACATGTGTTATTGGCTCATGTGGCCATTTTAGGCCTCATTACACCTTTATACATATTCTTTCAATGTGCTAGCCCCCTATACATGATGCTTTCAATATTCTCTACAATAAATTGAATATCTGTACGATATTACTATTTATGTTTATAATTTTACATTCTCAAAACCTTAGTGAGATTTACCCATAAAAGCTGAGACATTAAATACAAACACTTGGATTTATTTTATGTCATTTATTCAAACTTTGAACAGTCCTATAATGTTGATACATGTTTAATAAAGCAGTTTTGTACCATTTACTGGGCTTATATACTGAGCTGTGCAAGAATTAGGAGGGTTCAGATTGAAAATTGTACAACTCAGATTAAGACCTCAGATGAAACTGTTTTGATTATTTAGCAACTATTTGCTACACACTTGCCGTCAGTTTGCCTTGAGAAATAATATGTCACCATAAGCACAGCGATGTTAATATGAGTGCACATTGTGGTTAAACCCAGGTACAGAAGGTTTTGTTGTTTACAAGTTTTGCACCATGGCGGCTACATACAATGATAAATCACAGCGTAGAAGCGAAAGATTATCAAATATCTTTGACACAGTACAAAATGTGTTTGATATATACACATATTGTGGCTTCATCCTAATCATTTTTGTATTTTCAATGTAAAACGAGATTTGAAATGAGCTGACAAATGTTGGCTGCTAAGTGATGGTTGTTCTAATATGGAATGCCTCTGGTTGATAACCTTTTGTACCTGACTGTTGATTTATTGGGTTCTAGGGCTGATACAAATGTATTTGAATGACATTAAAGAGGTTGTAAAACACAAAAGCGAAATCTCAACTTCAAAATCTTGGCAGTATAATTAAAACTTACCATGGAACAGAATGGACTACGCTTTATCCTGTTAATTCTGTCTGTGCACAGAATACGACACAGTGTTACGCTTACATTGACGTTACCATACTTTAGTTTTTAGGTTAATTCACAACCCAAACTGAATGAACTACGCTTTATTCTGTAAATTCTGTCTGTGCACAGAATACGACACAGTGTTACACTTACAATGACGTTAGCATACTTAAGTTTTTAGATTAATTCACAACCCAAACTGAATGCATGTGCATGTACGTAGCAATAGTCACAAAGTAAACCAAATCATTTCCAATCTAAAAATCTCAACCTCAAAACACAGGCTGTAGTAAGTAGAACGTGTGATGGTAAATTTGTAATAAATTCAATTTGCCCAAATTTAACCCAAAATTAACTTCAATGAAAAAAAAAACATGTCACAGCATACAACCCATGTTCAACCAGTATAATATATACTGTCATCACAGGTCTGCTATATGTGCCTCAAAATGTTAATTTGTGGTCTTTGTTGTGAATTTAGCCTTGATATAGATTGATGCGGCATTCTTTTGAACTATATAGAACATAAAACAAACACAATCGGGACCTGAGAATCTAGTTTTATGGGTTGTTTTAATTTACAAAGTTCCAGGTGACAAGAGCCCACTGTTCATGTTCATAGTCACATTTTTTTTAAAATTATTTTTATAAAATACATTATAAAGGTCATTACATAATCATGTACACGTATCATATGAAGTTCTGTACTTAATGTTTTGTTAATGTAATCTTTCCAGGTTATTATATGTATGTTTGTTTGTACTTTTCCAGCAAATCCATGCTGTACGTTTCCCTGTGAGAATAGAGGTGTGTGTATGACCACAGGGGTTGGTAGCTTCATCTGTGATTGTGAAGGCACCGGCTTCTATGGGAAATTCTGTGAAAAACGTATGTACTCTTAATCCATTAAATTTACGTTTGATTTGTCAATCCGAATTCTTGAAAGTAATGATTACAAGCAATATGTAAACTTCATAGATTAGGGCATCAGCAATATGTCACCTTTAATGTCAAGGTCACAGACAGTTTGCGACTTTACAGCCTAGGTTGCAGGCAATCGGCAGCCTTTATAATCAAGATCACAGGCAATTATGTGACCACCAAACTCAAGGTCAAAGGCAAGCTTTAACCTTCAAGGTTGTTGGCATTGATTGAATATTTAGCTATGTTATATGTTGTTAAAACTACCCGTCTTTTTCCATATTTCAATTATTCAATCATGGTCCTCAACAGATCTCATTTCGTAGAAAGAAAGACAGTCCATTTTTATATCAGTTTTCAAACTAAAGGTGATGTACCTATGTTTAGACATTAATTAGAAATTTTGGGCTCTATGAACAACTTTTGCCTTAAGATTAGAATTTCTTTAAAACGGTTGAATTTTACAAAATTCAAATAACACCTTTAGAAAAGTTTCTGTGAAAAATACAATATTTTATGTATATAACAAACAGTAATAAAATTCATGCAAAAAATTTCTGCAGCTTTGAAGAAAAGATAAATGGTACATTTTGCCATTGGTAATCCCTTGTTTGCGATATTTATGACTCTGAATTAAATCTTTAATCCTTGAAAGTGTGTGTAGGCCTCTTGCGCATACAGATGATTATTTCCTAAAGAAATATTCCATATTTTTGCTGGCAATGTTTTGCCATTTATTTTACTGATTTGAATGTAAACATAACCATTTAGAGAAAATCTGATGAAATTAAGTACCCGAAAATATGCAGATAAATGTTTAAACTTTGACAGAATCATAAACATGAAGCTACATTACATATCATTTTCAACAGGCTTTGATTGTTAAAGTAGCAGGTTTATCAATTTTGAGACAATTCAGAATTTCATCAAAGTATTTTGTAATTATATTATTCTAATGGTAAGAAACGTTTTCTGTTCAATTGTTTTTTTTTTGCATCTCCCTATCCAGGCTGGTAAGAAAAGTTTTGTTAGCTCACAACCTGTCATCTCATTTTGGTCTAATAAAAATTGTATAAATCTACATTTCTCCTTTTTTCTTAGAGTCTGCTTCATCATAATTACATATGTAAAAAAATGCTGGCAACCTAAAGATGACATTATCAGATGTATGCAGTGTTTTGGCCTTAAATAAAATATGGTCTATATTTATGTAAAAAGGGTTCAAACAGTGTTCCCTTTCAGATTTTATGACAGTTTGATGGTTGAGATTTAATGATAAATTAATGGTGAAATTATACTGCATAAAATGAGTTTGTCCGATGATTTGATCAGTTCATATCTGTAAGTGATCAGATTTATGTTAATAAATGTACCCATCTAGAAACAAGTGTCGGTCGCTGTACAGTAGACAAGGTTCAACATTATGAATGAAAGTTCAGTGTAACCCCTGAAAATTGGACCCCTTCTGGACTGGACCAAAAGTTCGGTTTTCTTGGAACTCCAGTTTCTGGAGTTGGTTTTTGAAGAGAAAAAAATGGGACTTAAAAATCATCGTATTTTTGAAGAACTCTGGTGTTCAGGGAGTCTGGTTTTCAGGGGTTATACTGTATTACAATCTCAGTATAAAGGAAAGTCACTTAGTTCTTCTTTCCCTTGTGTTAGTAAGCTGGCTTGTGATGTTGGATCAACTGATAATGGCCATTAGAACACATTTAATACTTTCAAAAATATTTTCTGGTAATATTCTATAGTAATTTTGTTGAAGCAATGACATTTTGGTACATGACAATAGCAATATCACAGGGTCTGGTAGCCTCTAATTCCTTAAATCGCCACCATAAATACCACAGGGCTTGGAAACCTGTAATTCAGTAAAAAGTTGTCATGAACACCACAATAGGATCTGGTAGCCTGTTATTCCTTACAATGCCACAATTATTAGTACTTTTTCTGACTTTTAGGTGCATTTAATGAATTTGATATGAGTAAATGGGCTGACAATAGCTCAGCAATATAATTAATGTTTTTCCATATAAACCTTGGTACTGAGTATCTCAGTGTTGAGTTTTACATCCCACTCAACGAAGAAAGTTAATACTTCACCAAGCTGAAAAATGAAATCTAGACATCTGTATTTTGTATTATTTTGTTAGTTCATTTAAAGTCTGTGTACTTTAGATATAAATTCGAGATCTTATTTTTTTACGACCAGTAATATGAAATCTGAAGTTGAATTTCGAGTGATTTATTATTTCATGAATTGAAAAGGTAAACTGTTGTTTTCATGTAATTTTATTTTCATGTCCGTATCACGTCATCTTGTCCCTTTCAAAACAATGACACCACAAAGTTCTATGTTTATTACTAATCATATTTGGTCATTATATTCTCCAGCCGGATTTTATTTTTTTTTATTATTTTGTCTAATATCTTTGTATTATCCTCAATAGATCTTCACTATTGTTAAACAAAATGATACCAAACCTTCTAAGATTTTCCAACCACAAAATTATCATATGAAACAGTACTTTTACTTCAATTTATCTTATTATTGATGTAATGTTTTTAGTTTTATATGATATGCATTTTTACGCCCAGTAAAAGACTGCAGTATATAATATATGTGCTTATGATGTTTTGATTGTAAGCTGATAAGCATGCAGGTTTATGTAGGCAATGATTATACTGGTAAAATTAGACTGATGTTTTGTACGTCCCACCCAAGAGAATAGAATTACGTCCAACTCCCTTAGATTACGAAGAAATGTGTAGGTGTTAATTGTCATGAAACGGCTTAAGTGTTCTATTTGATTATTATGTTTACATTTTATTTGCAAAACATGCGTGTGTATGTATGTTATATTTCACAGTTAAGTAAAACCTCAAAAAGCAACCACCGCAATATTATGACCACTTATTTTGGATCAGCTTTCAATATTTCTCATATACTTGATAATGGGTGGTTAAAAAGTTATGTTACAAAAGATGGGAGAAAACTGCCTTTCATGATTATTTAAAGGCAGACAAAGGTCCCTGTGTTCTTTGAACAGGTGTGATGAATAATTCTAAAAAATGACAGCTACATTACATTCGAAAATATCATTGCTTTGACAGTGGTGTACCATTTCTCGGGCCTAATAAAAAGTCTAAGTTTGCAGGGAAAATTAATGACTGTCGGATAACCAGATGCAAAATTTTTTTATGCCTTATTTTGTATCATATTAATGTTTCAGCCACATTTTGGAAGCGTGTCGTGATGTTACTGAAGCCAAGTCCAGATTTGTTACATCTGTTACTTACAGAGAAGAAGTATGCATGGATTTGGTCCATCGTGAACAACTTTCCAAGTCTTTCAAATGCAATAATGAAAAAAATATATTTAAGTAAGTATTTCGTTCAAAATTTTATAGTAAGTTTTTGTAAATATTGTCATGAGCCCCGCTAACCAATTTTTATAAGAATCTACTAAATTTTGAATCAGTAATACAAAAAATTTGGTAGAGTTCTTTAAAAAAAAGGAGATTACTTGTGATAGAGCAACAAAGCCCATCCACAAGGCAGAGATCTGTGGCATTGATAAAAATTTTAGGCCTTGTTTTCAATGTGTACCATGAAGCAAGGTTGCTGGAAAGGGTGTAGACCATGTCTTATAAACTAAGTCATTTGGAGGGGTTGTTGAAATTTTTTTTTATTCTGACAATTTAACTTAACAAATACAGGAAGGGGGACCTCCAACAAGCAGTGTATGTCACATTAACCAATACCCATGAGGCATAAATACATAATGCTTAATAAAACTTCCTAAGCTAGACCATCTTAAAAGAATTGTAGGTTTGCAGTTATATGACCAACTCATTAAAAAATCATTTGGCATAAAACTTTTTTAATGAGTTTGACAAAAAAATCATTTTATTCTTTATTCTGGCTTTTGTTTTCAGTACTTGCATAATCATAACATTAACAAAAAAGAAAAACAATGCCTACTTACCTACCCAGTGTTAAAAGTTTTGGCCATGAAACTGCGAACCAATATTTTTTAAGGATGCCTTATGTAAATTGTTCTGAATTCTCTTTAGAAATTCAGGAGTAATTGTAAAATTATAAATTATGCATAATATTTGTAGGTAATGTTGTACAGTATAAACCCTGAAAACTGGAATTCTCTGAAATTCGGTGGATATTTCAAGTCCCATTTTGTCTCTTCTGTAACATAAATAGTCCTCTGAAAACCAGTATTCTCAGAAAACTGGACTTTTGGCCCAGTCCAGACTGGGTCCAGTTTTCAGGGGTTATTCTGTATGTCTGTTTTTGGATCATTCGTTTAAAATTGTGTACCATTGTGGGGATCAATATTGTAGCATCATCAGTCAAATATTTATATATTTCACTTGAAGTTATTTTAGATTTGACACATCAGACTGATTGTTCATATTTCATTTAGCAAATTTGCTGACGTAGGTTATAAAATCAAAACTTACTGATGTCATTATGCAAAATTGAAGTATTTTGCCAAATGCGAATGAATGCTAATTTTTTATACGTTAAGTAATGGAAATTTTTCTTTGATATAATTAAACGATTTAAACTTGTCATCTTCCGTGGGAGGCATTTTGACTGATATGTCATTAAATATGCAATATTGTGCATGATACGAGCTTTTAGCCATATAAATTATAGTTAAGATTAAGCGTTAGTTGTAATATCAAATATTTTAATACGTCTGTTCAGGCGGTGATTACATATTTTATCTCTAATATCTCTGAGTCATCACGTTTTTTAAAAGATTTTATTTTTTAGTACATTGCCATAGCAACGATAATTAAACCTGTCTTCTGAAAGTTACTCATGCAAAATATATACGTTATATTTACAAAAATACAACATAAAGTAATCAATGCAAAAAAGATAACTATTCACTACTGATAACTAGCCCCTCACCCGTTTGAGTTTGAATCCCACTTGGGACCAGAATTACTGTCATACATAGATGAAATATTGTTGATAACACCAAAAATAAAGCAGTTGAGTTTACGGTTGCCTGACCAAACCTATTTTTGCACCTACCCTGATGATTCTCTTTGCACAAACCAAAGTTTTAAAATTTGGGCATTAATTACATCTCCACAGTGTGAAAGGTACTGTCAAATCTGTGTTTTCAGCCTCCTCCATATAAAGATCACCCTGTGAATAAAGATAAAAGCCATTCTTTGAAAAACCTTCACTGATTATCTAGAACAAATTGACCTCTGAATAGAGGTCATCTATCAATAAAGGCTACATTTTGTCTTTCCCAAGAATGGCATTTGTTTACAGGTTTGACTGTATGCTTAGAAAGAAACAAAAAAGAAAAAAATTGTGATATACCTACCCTCTTGTTTTTGGTCAAATAACTGTAAACAAAACTATTTATGTAGTGGCTTAAGACACTTTTTAATTCAATCTGAACAAATGTGCGCAAAAAACTGTAAAAATTCAGTTCTCATTTCATTGACTACTTTGTGCGAAATTAACGGAAAATTGGAACATGGAAAGCATGCAACTTTATGTGCACAAATGTTAAAAAGCAATATCATTCAGAGATAAGTGCATATGTTTATGTGTGCATACATATTGATGAATTTGCAAACTCTGAGGGATTGAAAATCTTATAAAATGAAGCTTACATTCAAATACAACACAGTTTGATAACCATTTTTCATTTTCTGATTCTGCGTAATGCTTCCAATCTGATCTATCAGCTGTTGAATACACAAGAATATTCATGCCATCCTGGTGATTATATACCAAATATCCGTTAATACATGACTCTCCTTTATTAATGCCCCACCCATTTTTAATGAGAAAGTTGAAATATGCTTTAGTAATCTTTCATATTGTATCCAATGTGTCCGAAAAATCATCCCAAAAATATTAAGAAAAATTAAACAGGTGCATTTATTAAGAAATATTTTGTAGAAAGTAAAACAATTATTGGTTTAATGTACATGCCCATAATATATTTTTGTGATTGGAAAAAAGTATTTACAGTGTATTAAAATGAGTATAGGCAATCATGTGGACAGTTATCAAATATTAGACATGGTTAATAATGTTATTTTAGTACAATTTACTGCTAATAATAAATTAAATGTAAGCTTTATGTCAACTAAGAACCACTTTCGTATGTGCAATAATAACTGATGTTATCTAAATTGTTGCATTAATAAGGCACTCCGCTCATGATGACATGTGAATAAGAATCAGATACAATCTATTATTAAAATCATTTTAGGTTAAATAACCCATGTGACAAAATAAGTTATTTTAAATAAGAAAGACACGACGTTCTTGTTTGTAATATATACAGCATTGGCCTGATGAACTTGCCGATAAAGTGAACTCCGATACAGTGAAGCACATTTTCCCAGCTCCACCTTTCTTGTTGGTACGGAAATAGATAATTATGAATATGATTGAAATAATCAACTTTTGCTTGCGTTATTTTTCAATTAAAGTTGCCTCCCTTTTTTTTCTTGCTATTTCACATTATTTCATGCATGTAAAAATGATTAATTTATGCTGTGTATTATTACGAAGGATGACACTATTTTATTATAGGAACCAGCAAGCTCATGATCTATAAAATTTTTAAATTCAGTGGTGCGTTATTGTTGATACAATATGTTACATGTGTATGTTACAGTACGAGGAGCCGTTGTAGACTCACCACCGACATATACATCAGAACATGAATACATCACTTATGAAGCGTACGGTAACACGTCATACTTTGCCCGTGCTTTACCTCCGATACCAAAAGATTGCCCAAAACCTATGGGAATTGTGGGTAAGATTTGTTGTTTTAGTTGTTTAACGTGTTTTAATACAAGAATTTTTACTGTAGAGTTGTAGGGAGCCTCTGTGTATCAGTGGTTATGGTATCTGACTTGTATTCACTCACCCCCAGTGATTTTTTGGTGAGCAAAATGATGTGGATACAAAGTAAATACTGGTGCTCTGCGTCATCTGACACTTTACGTTTGTTTTTTTTTTATGCAAGCCAGCGCCTACCAGATAGATGCTTGTAAATAGTTATGAAAACTGTTTAAATTATTACTCAGTAATTATTACATGAAAATGTCACATTAGTTTTCAAAATGTCACATTGATTTTGGCTTCCGAAAGGGCCATTGTCCCATTAGGAAAATTTCTTTCCCAATCACTGGCCTCTCATTACTGTGAATTTGAATCCCACCGGTACTAGACTAATTTCACATTCTGACATACATGTCTGGCAACAAGCCATTGACCTGGGTGCTTCAGTCAATAATGATTTTAACAATATAATGCAGATTGATCTTAAGAAATTTAATTAAGAACCCGTGTGTAATTTCTAATCAAATATTGGTATATCACAATACATTACTTTTTACTTTATTTGAAAACAATGTAAAACATATGTTTTGTTTGTAATATTACAGGACCCACAGAGTTGCCAGATGCAGGATTGATTGTTGAGAAATTGATGAAAAGAACGACATTCAAACCAGAGCCACGAGGTTCTAATGCCTTGTTTACTTTCTTTGCACAACATTTTACACATCAGTTCTTTAAGACTGACTTCAGTCGAGGCCCAGGCTTTCAGTGGGGTGGTCATGGGGTAAGAGCACTTTTTATTCGATAGAAAAAATGATGATATGAAAATACCTGCTTATGTTGGTTGATCAACATTGCATCTTTAAACTTGTTTAATCCTTTGCCTCATAATACCTAACCCCTCCCCTCATCTGAAGCAGACAACTTTTGAAAACATTGTGGCAAAAGAAGAAGCTATTGCTTGTAATGAGTAATGTCTTCTTTTGCCACAATGCTTTCCACTCTGTCTGAGAGAAATTGCCCAATTTTCTTTAATAAATTGATGTTTTGTATATTTGCTTTGAATTACGAAGAATCCAAAATATGCTTTTGAGGCAATTTGTGCCTCATTCTGGCTCCAAACCTGTGACTTCATGATTGGCCCCTTTGTGATCTACCATGTTAATTATCCTGGTGGACTTGGTCTATGTAAATTAGACTCAACTACTTCCATTCAAAGACCCAAGACTGAGTCACAAACAGTAGTAACAGACCTGAATATGACTCCACATCAATTAAATAGGGTCATTTTCTATGTCATTTACCTTCATTTCAGGTAACTTTTGGTTGGAGTTATTTAATTTCTTCTGATTATTACTTTGCTATCATTGGTCTCTTGCTATTACCTATGGATTGGAAAAACTTAATTTAGGCCTTAACAAAGAAGTGGTTTGTTTCCAGTTACCTGACTGACCCAATGTTTTACCTGCCGATTCATAAAAGTTTACTGTATCCAAATCTTAGTGCTATATTGTAATTTTCACAACTCGTTAATATTACAGTGCACATATTCCCATACAGTGTTGCTAATATAATTATGTAAAAAGGAAAATAAATAAAATAAGAAAATCCCTACCTACCAATCCATACTTCTTTGGGCTTGTAACTGGAAATAAGCCTTATATTTTTTAGGCCTTATTATAATACACAGCTATCAGTATATCATACTTTACATTCACTTTTGTACAGGTTGATGTGTCCCACGTTTACGGTAAAAACAAACATGTAGAAAATATACTGAGGAGCTTTGACAGCGGGAAACTGAGAATGCAGGTAAAATAATAGTTGTACAATTGAAGGAACAATTTCCTTCAGTCCTTTTTATTGTTGAAATAAAGAGCAGACTTAAATTGTGCAAGTGCAAAAGAATCTAAATAATGAAATTTTCATTTCATTTGGTACAAAACCCTGTTTATCATACTTAGCCTTAGTTTTAGCGCTTGGTCGGAATTATTTCAATTAAGTTGTAAATATTTTGTTATGCCAATCTCATGATTAAGAATTATCTCATCATCTTGTAATGTTTATGAATGAGAATTAGGAGTATGTTTTTTCAGTGAGATTTTATGCCGCAGTCTGATTCATTTATCAGTCACCATGGTATTTCTATAGTAATGGTTGAATATAAGTTATCTGAAATGAATGTTGAATTTAAAGATATGTACATGCATAATTAACACCACAATGTGCCACAATATGCCAGTTAATTAAAAGTATCGAAATGAATCTGAAAAATTATTTCACAGTAAAACCTGAATAATCGAGACCATCTTTCGGACCTGAAAATCAGTCGTAAGAATGAGGTGGTCTCATTATCAAGTTAGATTGTAGGGGAGTTATTGAAAGCTGGTCCAAAAATAAGTGATTGTTATAACAAGGTGGTTGTAATATTTAGGTGGTTGCAATGAGAGGTTTTACTGTAATTCATTTTTAATTGGTTAGGTTCCACATAGTAAATTACTTACTAGTCAAGTTTTAGACTTTATTTCATTTGATATTTTGTTGTTTATTTTAGGAGATCAATGGAGAGTTATGGCCCTTACATTTAAAAGATGCCGATGTTCCTATGCATTATCCGCCTAGCGTTCCCAAAGAAATACAGTTTGCTCTTGGCCATAAAGACTTTGGGTTGTTACCAGGATTATTTATGTATGCAACAATTTGGATGCGTGAACATAATCGTGTCTGTGATATATTAAAGACTGAGCATCCTGAATGGGATGATGAAAGATTGTTTCAGACATCAAAATTAATCATTTTAGGTAAGTATTCTTACAACATGAATCAATTTTGGTACAAAAACCTTGTAGATCAGTAATCCTACAAAATTAATCATTTTTTGTACAAAAACCTTGTAAATAAGTAATCCTACAAAATTAATCATTTTAGGTTATAAAATTTTGTAGAAGCAATTCTTGAAAGTGAATCACTTTAGGTTATTCTGACGTCTTGCTTGAGACATAGATGAGTAAATTATGATACTGTAAAACATGGATATAGTGTTGAAACAGATACTGTGAAGAATTCATTTTTCCTTGTAAAAGCTGTACTTTACTTCATTGTTTATGGATATACTGAAGTAATTAAGTCCTTAGGAATTCACTATAAGCATGCTCTGTTGAATACAAACTGTATTGTCCTCAAGAATATTTTTTGTTTGTTTTCACTGGTTTTAATGCTGGTTCACCCAACCAGTTTTCCTGGTTCCTGTATACTAACGAGCACTAACTTACCCTTCAGCAAGGAGCCAGCAACTTCTCCACATATGGAGGAAAATTGACCTCTATGTCAAAAAATCTGGCTGTATGAAATATATGTAATGAGGCATCAAAAATTGTTTGTTTCTGGTTACCTGTCCTTAAGGGGATTTATTAAACTTGTGTTTTTTTTTTTTTCAGAAAACTTCTTGTTACATTTTAATGGAGCTTTATAAATACTTTTTTTCTTTTTTCTTCAGGTGAAACTATAAAAATTGTGATAGAGGATTATGTCCAACATTTAAGTAATTACCATTATCAGCTAACATTTAGACCGGAACTACTTTTTAATGAAGCTCATCAGTATTCAAACCGAATTACTGCCGAGTTTAATCACATGTACCATTGGCATCCATTGATGCCAGAGGAGTTTAATATCTCAGGGACTACTTACACTGTGTCAGATTTCTTGTTCCGTCCTGATATAGTTGTGAAGCATGGAATGAAAGACTTTGTTGAAGGACTTGTAAATCAAAGGGCTGGAGCAGTAAGTTGAGAACAATTGCTACTGTTTTCTATTTGATTATGTCATAATAGATTTGTTATGTCATCATAGGATATATGTTATTTCAAATATCAACCTATACGTTATGGACTAGTATTTTTGCATATATTTGAGAAAAAGAATTTCTGCCAATTTTAGGACTCAGCTTTATTGAATTTTTCTTCGTGGCATCAAACTTATTTTTTTGATTTTTAAATCCAGAGTTGGGGGTCGAACCAAAATCATTACGATAATCGTATCTGGCAATTATTATCTCAGCTAATTGTTTAAGAAAGATGTCAAACTAAGTTCCAAGTTCCATATTTTCTGAAACTCTGAGTACCAGTACATCTCTGAATACAAGTACTGGTTTAACAGATCAATTTGCAATTGTTCACGAAATTTAATAAAACATTTACTATATTTATGTTTTGATATAAAATAATATACATGTACGAGTAACTTTAACATGTAAATTTTGTACTTTTTCAGTTTACTCATCATAATCACAATAAGTACACATTACCTGTTGCTAAGCAGACCATTCTACATGGTAGAACATTAAGATATCAGTCTTTCAATCAGTATAGAGAGAGATTTGGACTCAGAGCTTATCGATCCTTTGAAGAATTGACTGGTAAGTACATGCATAGAGTTAAGGTCTATACATAAACCCCCACTAATTCGGTTTCCTATATAATTACATGTATTCTATATATTTTATAGTGAAAAGAGTGGGTGGGGTAAATGTAAGGATATTACAAAACTGTATCAAACTAAATATGACGTATAAGTGAATTATCCGTTATATAGTAGCAGGCAGTCAATCTAACTGGCGTTCCTGGATTCTCTACCTGTACTAACAGTATTGTCTGCAAGTATTCAACAGTTTGTCCGCCTGAATCACTTAAATCATCCTTAGCTTTCAAACAAATTGTTGCAGAGGACATGTGCCATTCCCTGGGTATAAACTTAAAGGGCATAAGGTCAGTAGTTAGAGAGCTGTGTTATCTTTCCTCTCTCTTTGACATGTAGATGGAGCATTGAGAATTAGGGACTCTGGACACCTGAACTTAGGCTGAAGGTGCTTCCTTGAAATGTTTTATTTAGCTTTCCACATTATTCCTCGTTTGATGCAGTGTTGTAAATCGCTTAAAGATTGTGCACAGACTGTTGTTAGGGACCAGTGATGGTAAAATTGTGATAAATTCTATTTTAAACACCCGAATTTAACCCAAATTTACCTAAAATGAAAAAATGTGGCAGAATATGACCCCAATCAACAGATATTACATGCCTTAGTATTAATATAATTTACTACCACTTTGCCATCGCAGGTCCCTTAATACTGCCCATGAAAATGAGTAGTTGATATAGCTATATTGCTTATATTATGGAAGGGACATAACTCCAGATTGACATCATATACTCATAATAATGAATAAAAGTGAAGTGGCTAAATTTAGCATGTTTTACATTTATTAATTTCGCTGGTATTTTTATATGTATGATAATGAATGTACAACTAAGTTTAAAATGTTTTTTTAAAGTAAACAGTATTCTAAAAACCTTGATTGACCTTTTAATTTACTTTCCAATTTAATATACAGTCAAACCTATGAACAAAGGCCACCCTTGGGGAAGACAAAATGTAGCCTTAGTTGACCAATGGCCTTTGCTTGGTGGTCAGTTTATTCAAAATGATTAGTGATGATTTTCCACAGAATGGCCTTTATTCAAAGGTTGATCATTATTTGGAGGTGGCTGTAAATACACGTTTGACTGTAGATCAAATGGAAAAAGTTTCTAGATTTTGAAAAAAAATCTCTCACCGTTAGTAATGTTAGTTTGAATTAGACTTTATTTATCGATGTTGCAGGTGAGACAGAGGTTGCTAAAGATCTAGAGGAACTTTATGGTGATATTAACGCTGTTGAGTTTTATGTTGGAATCGTTGTGGAGAAAACCAGACCCCATGCAATGTTTGGATCTACTGTGATAGAACTTGGTGGACCCTTTTCTGTAAAGGGGTTAATGTCAGCCCCTATATGTAGTCCACAGTATTGGAAACCCTCAACATTTGGCGGGGATGTGGGCTTTGATATAGTTAAATCTGCAACTTTAGAGAAACTTTTTTGTCTTAATATGAAACCAATGGAATGTCCAGAGATCTCTTTTGTGGTACCAGAGTTAAAGGAACCAGTCAATTCAATGAATGATGAGTTGTAGCAGTAGTTTACAAACTTTTTTCATTGTTTTGTGGTATTTTCTTAGTCTTACATTCCATCCATTTGTAAATGTTTGTGCTGTTAATTCTGTCACTTGGCTTACAATTATTTATGCAAGTGTCAAATGCCACGTGGAAACGTTACTCATTTTTATACGATTAAAGATATCATTTCACTAATAAAGAATTAATCATTTGTTGTTATCATCTGAATTTGGTATAGTATTTGGACTGGGTTCTCAAGTATGACCTGACCTAAACCTAAAATATAATGTAGATGATTTTGTTAAAGAAATGATACTGGATTGTTATAACACAATTTACTTTTAGTCCTGGCATCTATACAGCCTTTCAGATCATGATGATGTCATATTTTTCCACCACTGTCTTGTAAATGTTCTCATATGCTGTCTGAGCGGTACAGTGTTGACTCGTATGGAATTATTGGGTAAGGTTATTTTCACACAGCAGGGTTCTGTTCAGGGAGGGGCTATGTAATCCTTGAGTTTCTATCATTGCTCATTTTGCTTTTGTGTATACATTTACCATGGATGCCCCTCTTGCGAGCATTATTTTAGTACATGCTCATCACTGGGGTAAAACGCTGTGGTTTTGACCAAATTTTAGATGTAGTGAAATAGGGCTCTGATTTTAATTTGATTTTGTGCGCTTTTTGTATGTAAGGTTGTACAGTATGTTAATTGTTCATTACTTGTCATCAATGATTGTAAAGTTTTGTTATGAATTTTTCAATACCATTTTTATGTAAATTATTTACTTTATTCTTATGCATGGAAGATGTATTCTAAACCTATATTGAATGATAGCAGAACAATGTCTCAAATTGCCATTACAATATCCTCAGTACTACATTAATAAACTTCCTGTCAGTACTACATTAATTAACTTCCTGTCAGTACCACATTATTTAACTTCCTGTCAGTGCTACATTAACTTAACTTCCTGTCAGTAATACATTAACTTAACTTCCTGTCAGTAATACATTAACTTAACTTCCTGTCAGATAACTTCCTGTCAGTACTACATTAACTTAACTTCCTGTCAGTACTACATTAATTACCTTCCAGTCAGTACTACATTAATTAACTTCCTGTCAGTACTACATTAACATAACTTCCTGTCAGTAGTACATTAATTAACTTCCTGTCAGTACTTCATTAACTTAACTTCCTGTCAGTACTACATTAATTAACTTCCTGTCAGTACTTCATTAACTTAACTTCCTGTCAGTACTACATTAACATAACTTCCTGTCAGTACTACATTAACTTAACTTCCTGTCAGTACTTCATTAACTTAACTTCCTGTTAGTAACTACAATATCATAACTGTCTGTTTGTACATTTAGGTATGAGTCTGTTACATTATGCTGATGATTTATGTGTTTGAAAAACTGTTTGAGAAATATTTTTGTACTTAAACATATGTATACATACATGATTTGAACAATATTTTTGTAGAGTTTTACTCTGTTTTGCTGATAATGATTTTGAAATCACAGTGTTCCATTGTTGATATTTTGTTGAATAAATAAATTTTGGGAGAATTTATGTTTTGTTTCTGTGTTATTTTCTCATTTCTGGTGGTGCGATGTTAAAATCCAGTGAAAAAAATTTGGATATAGTGAAATATGGATGCAATAGAGTAATTATTTGGGTCTCATAGAATTTATTGTACAGTGTTTCCTCGATCCTGTAACATCACCTCCAAAGACCGATTCCCACCAAGATTGAGTGATAGCTTTTTATATATTCATATTTATCGAACATTATTCTTACTCACAAAATACAATGACATTGGTGGCTTATCATAACTAGTACTGTTAGAATTGTCAAGTGACAGTAACATTATTGGGTTAATGGGGTGAAATGTTATATCAATTGACGTTGCAAAACTCTGATATGTAAGAAATTGTTGCAATGTTCACACTTTTTGATAAATGCAAGAAACAAAATGAAATGTTTCATGGTCATTCAGAACAAAGTACATTTGTGTGTTCAGTGTGTCATCACCCTAAACTTTGCTACAGGATCATTAGATGAAACGAAAAAGAGATTTTGATGTTTATAAAGTTCATTGTATGGATTTTATCTAAATCATGGAATATTGATAACATACTGTTAACGATCAGAATGACCAAAGACCTATACTATACAGAGACTGGATATTCCGCGAAATACCGTATTGTACAGTATAGGTCATTGGTAAGGCACTTCAGATGAAGATAAACGGTTATAACAAAGAGAAAACATTGAATAAATGCAGATATATATTCAGGAAAATAGACCACCGATAACACAGACCAGTATAATGATACAATTTTTGTAGAAATGTCGTCAGGATTATATTTTTAGAATATTGTATATCGTGTATTTACAGTGTAAATAAAATCAAAGCAAAGAAAACACGAGAACTTATAGCATGTGGTGACCAATTAAAGTTACGACCAGCATATTTCCAATAGGTCTTTTGCCATGACGTTCAGTATAAAATGTAAATAAGTACAAACATCACATAGAAATATATAGACAGGTAACAGAAATAATGCATAGACATGTTGTTTTTTGCTTTGAAATTTCAGAAACTCACCAACTAGCGTAATCATTCTGTAAGTATATCTCAAAGTACATTTAGTAGTGTATAAATGTATTACAGTAAAATCTTACTTTGTGATCACCTCAATATAAAGACCACCTCATTATAACAACCATTTGTTTGCAGATCAGTTTTCAATATTTTCTTTATAATTCAACTTTAAACTTTAAATAAGACTACCTCAGTATTTCCTTGGTCCAAATGGTGGTCTTAATATTGAGGTTTTACTGTGATATACATGTATCAAGTCTGAAAGATAAATGAATTAGATCAACACTCTGTCTTAAAAATAAGTATGTTCATCCTGTGCAAATACATATTTGCGTGTGATGTATGTATGTCAAGGTCACATTTAGTAGTCATCAAGCCTCCTAACCCAGAATCCACCCGGATGTCCTCGGACGTGCACATAGTCCCCTCGACACCTGGTTGTCATCTTATAAGAAGGTATCTCATCAATCACAATCACTGGTATTTTCCAACACATATCTAAATCTTCCAATGCTCTAAACACCCAAAGACGTCGGTTGTCCGCTGTGTACCATTTTCTGCCATACTTTGCCACTTCTATCATAGGGATATCCCTTTTACGTAAACTAAAAAAAGACCAAGAAACCTATCTTACCATATACCATCAATTTTCCGAAAATGAGATTTTGATCTACTTTTGTTTTATGAACAAAAACACCATGACATCTTGACAATGACCTTGTTTTGGTTAAAGACTTACATCATGCATATAGTAAAGTCCTTTGCTTTGGATAACAAACATTATAGTTCAGATGTTTAGGCCTATTCTAAGCCGCGACCGTGGTCCAGTGGTTAGTGCGCTGGACTTGGAACCGGGAGATCCTGGTTCGAATCGCGGCCGTGGCAGATCATACCCTTCCATGAAAATTTGATAAAAATGTTGATTTTCCTCCACATGTGGAGAAGTTGCCAGCTCCTTGTGGAAGGGTTAGTTAGTACTGGTTGGTATATAGTCCAGGAAAACTGGTTAGGTTAACCGGTCGCCGTATATAACTGAAAAATGGTTGAAAAACGGCGTTAAACCCAGTGAAACAAACAAACAAATCGGGCCTATTCTAGACTGTCATTACTACAGAATGTTAACCACTGCCATAGCCTCGTTTAAAATTTGGGCATGCAATGGGGAAAAATGGCAGGTTTTAGTAAAAAGAATTCTGAGAGAGCATGCCCCCAGACCCCCTAGATTGCCTACACACTGTTACACAGAGAGGTTACACCCTTGTATAAGATATAAAGGTAAATAATGGTATCTCATGTTAAATATTAACTTAAGCATACATGGGTTGTTTTTCATGATAATGAAATTGACTCGATCTTATCTTTCCTATAAAACTAATGAAACTACAATGTTCACATTTCTTCACAAAGATGGTAAATGTTCTCCTAGAGATTGGTCAATTTGAAAATAAAGGAAATAATTATAGAGATAGCAATACAGTCATTTTGCTAGATTGGTTCTATTTCAAATATTTATGGTGTTTGGTGGTAGAAAAGTAAACATAATAATGGCAATTTAGTTAAATCATGTATCTTACACACCAACTATATGTGACCAAGCCACAGACATATTTGTTACAATATATATGCAATGCTCTAAAAATATAATCATGAGAAAATATTTACAAAAATTTGAAATACAGTCAATGCTAAATCGAAGGCAACCACAGAATAAAGAACTCCATAAAGTAAAGGTCTCCATAAAACAAAGGTCACCATAAAATAAAAGGTCATGATAGAACTAAGGTCACCATAGAATAAAAGGTCATGATAGAACTAAGGTCACCATAGAATTAAAGGTCATGATAGAACTAAGGTCACCATAGAATAAAAGGTCATGATAGAACTAAGGTCACCATAGAATAAAAGGTCATGATAGAACTAAGGTCACCATTGAATTAAAGGTCATGATAGAACTAAGGTCACCATAGAATTAAAGGTCATGATAGAACTAAGGTCACCATAGGATCAAAACCATTATAGAAAAAGACCAACAAACAATATAGAATAAAGGTATCCATAGAATAAAAGCCACCATAGAATAAAGGTTATAATATAATAAAAGAATCTATATAATAAAGGTCATCATAGAATAAAGTCCATCATATAATAAAGACCACCATAGAATAACGATCACCATAGAATAAAGGTCACCACAGGAAAAAAGCCACAACAAGAAAAAGGCCACTACAAGAAAAAGCCACAACAAGAAAAAGGCCACTACAGAATAAAGATAACTATAGAACAAAAGCCGTCACAGAATAAAGGTAATTATGGAATGAAGGCCACCATAGAATAAAGGTCACCATAGAATATAGGTTATTACAGAATAAAGATCACATCGTAGAATAATGGTCATCTTATAATATAGAACTTTGACCAATGTACTCATATATTGCGTATATTGGTTCCAGGTATAATCTGGTAATTTTGATTACGTGATTATATACATATACTTACTAGCCATCACAAATGTCATCTAACACTTCTCCAATGAGATCTCCGTCACAAAATGTATTGCTAATAGATCTCTGTGAATACCGAATGTCAGACGGTCGTAATTTCATTTTGCAACTCAATCGTAAAAAGTCTCACGCTCCTTTAATACAAAAATACTTAATAGGTAATTTCCAGTTACGACATTGCGCAAGAAATGGCCGCCATTCGGGTTCTTCCGTGCCATCTGTCTGAATCCTCCGTCACGAGCTCGTGATTTATTTTTGGAATCCGAAGTTGTCACGGAAGAATCCGAAGTTGGAAGTACACAGAATGCGTTTTCGGAAAATGTAATAAACAAAAACACATCTGGTTTTCCTTAATCATTATTTATAAATATTACGTAAGCATCGCTACTTTGATCGACCCAAATAATTATGATCACTTTATCAACCAGTACCGTCTTGTTTAAATTCGATTGCTGTTTGATGATTAATTTCGTGAAATTTCATTTATGAGCCAGATCTAGGTCTAAGAATGGAACCACTGGAACACCCTCTGAAGAGACTAGTTTGCTGTTACTGCCAGCAATTTGAAACTTACTACTAGGGGCCGGGTTATCAAACTCCGGTATAACGTCACGCTGTACGCTACAGTAGCAGTCGTGTATCTTCGCGTGACCTTTGATGGATCACGTGAGTGTTAAAATAGCAGTAATGAATGAGGCATTATCTATTTATCTCTTGATAGTGTGAACCTCTCTTACGAATGTACTAGACAGGCTACGCACCGTTTTTTTAAGGAAGAAGTGAAATATGATACATTGTAATTTAAAATCTGAGCTATAGTAAGCGCCAGTAAATAGTGAGGTTAGAGATAAAATACTCAGGAAAGAAATGATAAAAGTATGAAGGGTGAAAATAAAATTGCTTATCTGTCACATCATCACATACACAAGAAACTTCTATGTACAACAAGTGTATCCTTATAAATATTACTAATCATTTATTTATTTGGTAGGATAAAAGCTATTGTGGGAAACAGAGTTCCAGTGTAGTAAAATTTTGTTCCCAACGGATTATTGATGAATTTTCAACGTTGAAAATTGATAATTATCGTTAAATAATAACCCTATCACGCGTTTTGACCTCCATCAGAAAAAAGTCAACCTTTGTAGGGTTACTTTTCTTCCATACTAGAATTCAATGTAATTTCAAATGCCATTAACATGTGTCATGAAAGGTTTTTAAAAAGTAGTAGTTTCAACAGTCGCTGATTGTCTATGAGATGATATATTTTTGTGTGGAAATATCTAAAACGGGTATAAATGTTCAAATTTTGCACCTTTTCAATGCGACATCGATATAAAGATCTCAATGTCTGTTTCCGAAGCGTGTGACGGGAATCCAGAAAACCTTACTACTTTTGAATTCCAAAGAAGATCTATTTGAATCCAATTTCAGCGCCTTTCTCTATTTTCTTCACAAGATGTGCCGCATTAATTTTACATAAAAGCGCTAATCAACTATATAGCTACAAATGTCATTGGGTGCCAACATCCCCGTCATCATGCGATATTAGCATTTTTAAGTGGATGACTGGAACATCCTTAGTTGGGTCAGAAAGTATGCCCCTACTACACCTCCCGTTCAATGTTCCTGAACCCCACCCTTTTTGTTCATCGATTGTTACATACCTATGAATTTAGAAGTAGCATAGATTGTTTGTTTATTTTTCTACAACTCATGCTAGTATTTAATTGATGTCAACTTATTTATCGCCTACCAGTGAAAATCATTCTACACTTATTACAATTGCAACGTTCATTTATCATGTTGCTTTGATAAACTGCTGTAGGGTTCTGTACATTGGTATTGAACGCAGCACGGGACTGACGTCATCCACATGCGTGTGCACTCATTTGCATGACGTGTGGAAGCCGTGTTTTTTTTTAATTTTCGATGTTTACGCTACAAAAATGTAATACGTACCATTTTGATGTTGTATTTTTACTGTCTGAGGCGTACATAGATTGATGCAGCACCTCCCTTTAGGGAAACTGAAGTGGTGGTACACAGTATGAAGCTAAGTTATTTGTTGCTACTGTTAAGCACAACGTACGTTTTCGGCACTCTGGTGAGAAAACACCGTACAGTTGTACTCGTACTTTTTTGGCAAAATTACGTAATACTTGGGAATGAAATGTATGGAGTGACATCCCAAGACCTCGGTGACAATATAGCATATAATAAACACCTACAAAAGAGCGCTCAGTGTAACGAAATGTATAAAATGTGTTGATCAGTGCTTTACGAAAGCTATACGCTCCATCCCGTTCGAAAATATAACTGATTTTGCGAATATTTGAGTATTCTGAAATAGTGTGTAGATCTGTGTTGATGTATTCGGTCATTTCGTAAGGACTTATTAGTCAATTCAACATATGGTAGACTGACATTCTCGAGCAAAATTAAAAGCACGGACTCACCTGGGTCGAAATTCAGACGTTTGTTTCATTACAAATAGCCAGCATAATCTGTGATTGTGTATGGAACGTTTAAACCAAGCAAATATTACACAGCAGTCAGTATTACCAGTAAGGATTTTTTTATATATTTAAATGTTCAAAAATAATGCTTCGCAATTACCTGCAGTATACCTTACCTTCTCGTTTCATCGCCCAATTACGGTTTTTCGAAAATGCAATATGCTTGATTTTATGTGGGATACCGAATTCGCGAGCATAACTGTCGGGATATAGTGTTGTGTTATATTGTGTTATACAGTTTCGACAGCAAAATGAGACTACTTCCATCCAGTATACGTTACTCTCAGAGTTCAATCAGTAATACGTTCACTGATGGTGAGCTAATCGGGGATGTTTTGGATGATATTTATTACAAACGGTGAGTTTTGCTTGTTTCAAAGAAATTTCATGGCAACAGGATGGATGTAAACCAAGTCAGTAGCGATTTTTTTGTTATTCACTAGCTTTCAATGTATGTACAGTAAAACCTCACATAGCGACCACCTTAATATTACGACCATCTTGTTATAACGACCATTTATTTTCGAACGGATTTTCAATAATTTCCCTATAATTCAACTTGATCATGAGGTCACCGTATTAATACGACTGATTTATTCGGATCCCGAAAGTGGTCTCATTATTGAGGTTTACTGTACATGTCTTAGCATATTTGGCTTTCCGGGTTGGTCGATTTCATAAATGAATTTGGGAGGGTCATCCACTCATGAGCGGGACGGGACCAAATCAAAAAAATGTCTCGCCGTCACAAAAAGTCTAAATTGTTGGACTAGGGGCTAATAAGGTCCTCTCCCGAGCAAAAAGCATTTTGTGAAAATTGAAGAATTGAGATTTTGAAATATGTCCGAAACTTTTGTTGACTTACTGTAAATCTACGTCACGGGAATCTACGCTGATAATATTTTTTTAAAATCAATGTGAAAGACAAATTTTGTAAAAAATGCCTTGCATACCTGTCAATTTGCATACCTATCTGAGACCATTATGTGCATATAATCTAATTAACGCATCCAAAAAAAACCATAATTTATCGATTACGACATTTACTTTCATTTTTAAAAGAAAACATCATTTGAAAGCAGTAAATACTGTGTTTTTTTTTGTCATTTTCGAAGGTGATAAGTTTCGTAGTGAGACTTTGTTCTATCTGGGGCACGGGCATCGCCCCCAAAACGCCTCGAGGGGCAACAACACCAATTTCCATCTCTTAGTTGTATAGAAGTTGTTTAAGTTCGTGCAAATTTTGATACTAAATATACGCATCTGCATGTTAAAGAACAATGTTATAGAACTCACAAAAGTCATAGAAGTTGACCATACTTCCTTTTTAGAATGCAGAAAAGGGACTTTCCTCGGATTGAAGTAGCGAAAGTTAATGGATATTGGTATACTGCTGACAACAGACGACAGTGGGTGTTTAGACAGCTTGAAAAGCTTAACAAATGTAGGAGGATACCAGTGGATGTTATTGATGAAATTCCTCGGCACAAGATGACGACCAAAAACGATGGTCTATATATAAAAGTTCGGGGCCATCCTGGTGGGGAATGTATTCAGGAGCTCGAATCTGATGATAGTTATGATGATGATGATGACAGCGATGATGACTTATATGACACATTTAGAGGTGTAAGAATTTAAACTTTTCAAATGGAGAAATTTTAACATCTGTGGTATCAAACGCTAACATGAAAGACATCTCATGCATTTCAGAAGTACAGAGGAATCGATAAATAATTAATATAAAGCTCGATGTTGATTTGACAATGAAGAATATATTTTTACATATGGTAGTTTACAGTACCAAACTTAAAATAAAGATTAACAAAGTAAGATACACTACCTGATAAATTGAATTAGGAAAAACAATTAGCAATGTATTAAATAGTTGAATGTTTATAATTCATGTACAGCGTAATTAGCATTTTTTATTCGTTAAATGTTTGATTTAATCAAAGTATGTGGTTTAAATTGATTCATCAATATTAAGACATGATTTGTTCATTAAAATATGTTTCAGTTTTTCTCATGTTAACAATCATTTCAGTCACATAATTTACTAATTCTGATTCCTAGCTTTCTATCAGTTTCCAAAATTTGAGAACTAAATATGTTCCTCATTTATCAGTCATTATAGGGAATAATTATATGTCCAAAATATGTTCAATTTAATTGATACTCTGTAATATGTTAAAGGCAGACGTTGGCAATGATGCTCTACGCCAAGAAATTCATGATTATTTTTTTATGTAATTTGTTGTGTGAATTGTTGTTTGTGTTAGTAGCTAACGATGATTCTATTCTGTTTAACCATGTTTATTATTCAACATAGTTGTGTCTATGTTTGTTCCTGTTGCTTTTTCACTCATATCATACTTTTAATGATTAAAATATTTATTATTTGTTATGTAGTTGTTTTAACTTTTTTACATAATGTTGATGGTACCTGTTTAGTGAGTTTCAAGCACATGTCTGGGAACCAGCTTGGCTTGCAGTCATTTAATTATGTCAAGTAGTTTAGGCCAAAATAGTTCTATACCATGATGTTAAATATGCAATCAATATAATAAGTAACAAATCAAGGCATAGGAGGCATCGTGGTACAGAGACAGAGCAAAGAACAAAGTAACAATGGGTTGCTATCAGTTATATTGTTTCTTTTATTTTAGCTTGTGTAGCTACCATGTAAACCAGGATAAATATAAAAAAGACCTAAACATTTGAGATGTTTTTTTACCTTTTTTATTTCTTTGAAATTTACATTTCAGAAATTTTAAAGTCTACATTAAGCCACATATTATGATACATTTCAAAGTATCATCTAATTGGTCAATATCCTATCATATCCCATAATGCATTTCTGCATCATCCAATCATACTCGACCATCCAAACTTGCCAGCCAATTGGTTTTAAGCAAGAATGTCATTAAGAACATGATTGCATAATCCTTGCATATGAAAATTTGATAAAATCTTAGCAAATTAGACAAACACTAAGAATGTAATTCATAATAGTTACAATAAAGTAGACCTAATGGAATTCACACTTTCACAACAATAAAAACATCAACATACAGTTGTAAGTCTGATTGTGTATGTATTGGTCACATACATATGACAATCAATGTCATCACCCATAAATATGTTTTAAAGTTAATACTGACATACTTCATCAATCACATATGGTTGGAAATTTAATTGTATCTAAAGTATATGTAGCATATTTTTTTTTAATCCAAATGTCAAATAAATACATGTATAGCACATTGTTTTTTAGAAGTCCCCTACAGCTTACAATATCACAGAAAAATGTGAATCATTGTTTTAATAGCCTATATGTCCATAAAACAGGATGGAAATGAAATGCAGCAGAAAATTTAGAAGAAGAATTAATGTTTGAAAATGGATGATCTAAATTAAGCACTGATAAGACCCCACATTTATTCTTTCTTTCATATGGAACACTTTCATATATTCCTTTTTTCTTCCTTCCTTCCTTCCTTCCTTGATTCATTCTACCATTCACTCATTCATGCAAGATTATTTTTTTAAACGTTGATGAAAAAATTCTTCAACAGAATCTGTATTCCATTTTTCTATACCAAGTGTCTCTTTAATGTCTTTATTTTCATCCATCAGATGTATCTCAGGATCTGCGCCTCGGACATATTTTACCTCAAGGCCCGGAAACTGGTTAGGCTTGTCGCTCTTAACGAAAGCTGTAATGTACAAGTGTATTAAGCTAAATCATGGTACAGTTTAGGGAAGAGAAGTCATCCTAGTATTTAAATGGCTTAATTACTTGTGTTTTGCTTTGGGATAAGTCAAGTGTAAGTGATTCTATACGCGTCTCCTGACTTCGCCTTCGTGTTCAATCACTTCATGAACAGGTTTTGAAGAGAAAACATCTTGTTCATCTGCCTGCATAGATGCATTTTGTAATGAACAAGTATTTACATAAGTAATCGGACCATACAAAGATTGATTATTGTTTATTTGTAAATAAACTAACCTCACCTACATTTTCAACTAACTGCCTTTAAAATTTAATTTCCAACTACGTGTATAAAAATGGCTCCTGTTGTCAGCATAAAATAAAAGAAATGAAACGTCAAATAATGGAACATCTACTAGTGCAACAAACTTACCAGTAACTAAAAATATGAAACATTGAAGTCAATACCTACCCTGCACCTGAGGATATCTCCCCAATTTTCATCCACATACACGCAATTCTGCATATGGAAATACCTAAAATAAAAATTAAATAATGGATAAATTAACATGGTTAAAACAATTTGAGCAACATCGTGTATAAAATGAAGATAGGTTCATGATTCCTATATTTCATTGTCCCTGTAATATAATGGAATTTTCATTACAGAAATATATTGTCAGTATTATACAAAATGTTGACACATACTTTGAATCAAACAATCTCTAATTCATTATACATGTATTCATGACATAAAGACAATTTTACGGTTATTCAGTTTTGAAAAGCAGGACAAATGAAATAGTTTTGCAACTTAATATTCATAAAAGTTCAGTAAAAGAGTACAGCCAGTTGCAATTAGAAAGAAATAAAATTTCACCCAGACATGTACTAAATGAAAAGAGGATTGCTTACTTTTAAAGCTTCACCAGACCCTGAATCTTCCTGGCAGCATTTTTTACAGTCATCTTTTAATTTGGTAAGTTCAAATTGATCTAATTCATTACATGAAGCACACATCAAATTTGGTGTGAAGCCCAATTGTCTACATTCCTCTTCAGAAAGATTGGTGCAGTTTCCCAAACCGAGTTGTATCTGTAAAATTGGATATAAATTAAGTAATTCAACTAAAACACATTTTTTTCTTCTATAGCAGGGGGTGGTTTATAGGCGTCTTCCCCTCAGGAAAAATCTTTAAAATCATGTACTTTTCCCCCTTAAAATTCAGTTTACATCAAGTTTTTCTTCCCTTTTTTCAAAAATACTGTGTTATTTTCCCCCAAATTTAAGAAAAAGGCCCCTTCCCCTACCTGTGGAAAAAAGCCCAGCAAAATGTAACATAATTCTAACAGGCAAGAAGAATGAATAACTGATGAATATTTTTGCTTCAAATTTTCGGCACTTATCTGATATTACATATCCTAAGATTCATGTTTTATACATATGTAATTGATTTAAAGAAATCAGTATATACATGATATTTTCAAATATTAGCTCATTTCACAGGGGGCTAGCACGTTGAAGGGATGGAGTATAATGGTGTATTAGGCCTAAAATGACCACATTGACCAAAAACATGTATATCATGTATATGTACATATGTAATATAAGTGTTTTTGGTCCGTGTGGCCATTTTAAGCCTAATACACCATTATACACCATCCCTTCAACGTGCTAGCTCCCTGTGGCTCATTTACTATGCACCAGGCCCTATCCAACAATTAGTTTCAAATTTCAATGTAATGTAATATTGAATTATATTAAATTTGAGGGGCACTATCCCCTAATAATTTTATAGCTGAATTTGGATGACAAAAGTCAAAACTGAAGACAAAATGAATAAGAGGAACTAGGATAACTTCTGTAGGAAATGAACAACTGTAGTAGTAATCAGTATGGTACATCCAAAGAGCAGTATGTGCATTAAATCATTCGGGTCTGTCATATATTAAATTTATGTCTCTAAGGCATTATACTCAAGTGTTTGGTAATGCTTAAATTTTGTTATTATACTCAAGTGTTTGGTAATGCTTAAATTTTGTTATTATACTCAAGTGTTTGGTAATGCTTAAATTTTGTTATTTATCTACAATTATGGAGCACCATTTAAGCAGATTTTCCCACATTTTAGGAACAATACCAGTACTGACCGAATTTGGAAAGATTAAGTAATAGTTAGTTGGACAAGGACCAGGAAGATAACATCCATAATTGTCTATGTTACGTATAAAATTTCTAACTTCAAGACTGACGTGGCAGTTACTGGTGAAATCTAATAAAATATAGTCTTTATGAAACGTTGGCAGTACTCTGTATCCAAGATTTGTACTATCGATTTAATGCTGAATCAAAATTTTACAACTAGAAAGAAAAACACAGCGTAGTAAACAATAAAACTTACAAAATACAACCCGATAGTGCACAGCAGCGAACTAAGGTTCGCCATGTTGGAAGAAAGTAGTAAGCAAATATTCGAATTTGTAATTATACGGTAAGATTGCATGAGTAGATACAAATTACGCGTACAAAAATAGTAAATTGCAGATAAATAAAACCGATTGCCTGTTTTTAGGCTGAATATAACATTATTATATCCCTAGATTCGAAGTTTTTGGCAAATGAAGCTAAATATAGATATCCTGGAAATCCGATGTTGCTGCATGTTCATTGGCCTACTGAAATGAAAGTAAGAATTTCATTGGTCGGCCACCCGTTCTATTTCTTTCTTGACCCAGTAGCCCACTTTCATTTTCAGAAAATATCAAAGCAGCTATTGAAAATAAGAACGGCGAATTTGTCGGAAATGCATTTGCGTACGTTGATTGCTGCGCGTAAGTAGATTTTTGTTGTTGACTTATTTAAATTCCATAACTTTAAAGCACTATTTCCTTAGACCAGACAAACTTTTATTTTTTTCATTATTATAAATTGTGAAGTTTAAGGTACAATGGTAATGTTGTTAGTTCTGCATTTTTGTAGTCCAAAAAATATTTGTCACTGTTTTTGCATACTGTAGGTCATTGGACAATTTAATGACTTTCGAGTTTATGATGGAAAGACTGTTACCATGACATATAAATGATGATTAACTCAGACATGTGGACATCTATTCTAATACACTTGATGACCTCCGTCATTAACGTGACATTTTAATAAGTCTCCTGTGCTCACTAGCCTATTGTCCTGATTATTAGCCATTGAACAGTATTTATTTCGAAAATGTTCCTTGCAAATTTCTGAAAATGCTTGTAAGTTGTTTACTGAAAACGCTATCGTTTGTTCAGTATTAAATCCAGAAGTTCATTGTTTATCTTTTACTTTTCTCTAGATCAAAAGGCCAATGTTTAAATGCCTTTTACAGTCTAAGCAAAGAAGATCCTATTTTATTTGAGTTTGTGCATATTATGAAACAGAGATGGATGAAGTCGGGCACATGGATACATTTTCAAAGACAGAGCAGGGAGGCATCATAGAATTTTTGAAAAAGGTGGATTGAAATAATTATGTCAGTAATGTAAAAATGCGGCTGTCTTTGTGACTAGTATGTTAGTTATCTGCATGGATATACCACAGTTTGATGTAATGTGAACTCTGTTAAGTAAAAAGAAAAACATTTTAGATTTTAATCATTAATCTATTTTTTTTTATTTCCATCTTAAAAATAATACGCATTAATCGTATGGAAATTTTAATGCAATATATCTTAGAAAGTCACTTAATGATCTTATTATTGATGGATTAATAGTTTGACTTTCCGTATTTTAGCTTGATTCTAGTAGTATGAGTGACATGTATGAAAAATGGAGATTTATCTGTGAAGATTTAGAAGTAAATTTGGACTACGTAAGAAACGAAGTGGATTCTTGGTTTCAAGAGTGCTATCAATCAAGGTAAGTCCGATTGTTTGCCAGAATTAAGGTAACTACTAAGGAGTATATTCAATGTATCTACAGGTTATTTAAAGCAACATTCTTTTCATAATTCCCTTCACACAGGTGTACTCATGTGCCTTCTCCATTTGTTTTTTAGGGGCATATTGCTTGCATCTCTCTTAATCAGTCTTTTAGTGAAACTAAGACTAGAGCAAGTGTGTCCTCAGATGATACATACCCATTTAACTACTCTTTATCTTCGATAACTAATATATCAACAAAACTAACAAAACTATACATTGACTGAGAATAATCATATCATTGTTTCTGGTTCCTACACAGCATGGGGAGATTTTCAGTAGAGGCCGATATTTCGTGACTTCCCAATTGTAAAAAGCAAAAAAAAAAAAAAAACTAATTTTTCCTAGTTCTGTAAAAGAATTTCCCCAAAATACAATGCTGAAATTCCAAACATGTAGAAGTATGATTTTCCATTTATCTTGTACGTCTGTCTACCTTTTCCTATTTGGTCTAAAATCACATTAGAATTTCCTAAAATGGAAGGCTATGGCCCCCTCCCAATTTTTGAACAAAGGTCCTGTCTTCTATACATTATCAGGAAGACTTCTGTCTATTTTAGGAAAGATGTCCGTAAGCTAAATGCTAACGTTTCATGTGAAATGGCCGAAACAAGGAGAGAAGAATTGCTAGAGAAATTCTATTTGGAAATGAAGTTGTCAGCGAGTAGATGTGATGATTTTGTCAGGAAAATGAGCATTCGAAGGGAAGTTGATGCTATTGTAAGTTGATGTTTGTGTATTGTTTGTTACTGATTATATCAGCATGTTTGGATTTAATTAAGTTCATGAAAATATGTTAAGGAATAGATACCAAAATCTTGTGTCAATGTGGTGAACCTAAGGTTTTACCAAAGATGGGGTTTAAAGCAGTGCTTTGTCTTATTATGCATGTGTGAACTTTAACACTTTGATACTCTGGATTATTCTTTGTTGGTTCTTAAGCAACATTTTCACTCAAATATATTGTGTATGTAATTGTAAGACTGGTATGGTAGTTTGCCATATTGCTTATCAGATCTTTGAGGCAATGGCAGTGATTCTTTTCTTTCTTTGTTAGGGTCATGTAAACCGACCTGTGCCCGTCCCAATAAAAAAATCCAGACATTTTTTCCTAAATCCCAACCGAAAAATTCCCAATTATGGCATCACACCATGCATTTTTTCCCATCTGGACCGGACCTGGACCATTTTCCAAAATTGCAAAAAATTCACTGAATGGTCATTTGCTCCTTCTGCTCCAAATCCATCTTTTCTCCATTATTCTGCTCTAATTCCATTTCATGATGCATGCATGCTCACAAAGATTCTTTAGGCCAAAAAAAGGTTTGTTTGCTGTTACATGCCCAAAGAATTATGGGTCAGTAGTTAGGGATTTTTTTATTTTATTTATTTTTTTTACATATATTGGCGACATTATTGGGAATATGTGCCTCGTAATATTAATTAGTTGTGAAAATAACAATATTGCACTACAATTCGGACGCAGTAAAAACTTTTGAGTTGGCAGGTAAAATATTGGGTCGGTTAGGTAACCGGAAACAAACCTCTTCTTTTTTTCAGCCTTAACTTATTTACTTATGTCTGATTGCTTGGAGCATAGTTAAGAGATGAGCTAGGATTTGTCTTTTTTTATCAGGCCAGTTAAGCCTGTCCTAGATTTAAGTTAAATCGATCAAATTATAACTGACTTCAACAGGGTTTCTGCTTCTGTTTGCCAGTTTTTCAAATGACAAAAAAAATCTGCAAGTGGCGAAAAAAAAATCAAATTAAGCAAACTTTTTTGTATCCCGGACCCTCCCCTCCGTACATGTGGCGGAAAAAAATATAATGTCCAGTGGAAACCCAGCTTCAAGATGCAGTGATGAGTATGAATTTGGTTGGGTGATAAATATTCAGCATTTAAAGTCAGGAAGAAATAGTTTTATGTATATTACAGATGAACTTGCCTCCTGGTTGTTGGGTGAATAAAGCCATTGAATGTGTGGAGAAAGAGAATGAACTGATGGCTGATTATAGAAAGGTACAAACTAGCATCCATTCACTGTAGACTTAAGAAACAAGGCTGAATTTGCCTGACATGTCTGGCGGTCCAACAACTTTTGGGTAGCCTGACATTCGTCTTGTGCATGCTTAATTAGGGCTTTTTTCCTGGGTAGGGGAAGGGGCCTTTCTTAAATTTGGGGAAAAATAAAAAATAACACAGCATTTTTGCAAAAGGGAAAAAAACTTGAAGTAAACTGAATCTTGGGGAAATCTGCATGAATTTAAGGATTTTTCCTGAGGGGAAGACACCTATAAACAGCCCTTGCTGTAGAAGGAAAAAAAAACCTGTCAATCTTTTCCTGCAGGACAACCAGCTAAGAATTTTAACTAGTTCTACTGCAATTTCAACTCGTCCTTAGTCAATTTGTACTCATGATTACAAGTGTACGAGTGGATTTGCCGAGCCCTGTTTATAAAAAAACTTGCTGTAAATGAATGGACTCAGTACAATATATAGTACTAGGGTAGTTCACCTTCTCATTTGTATACAGTACAGAATCAAATCAGCTAGGTACCTGTGTCACCAATATTTGATAGGAACTATGATTGTGATTGTTGTGTTCAAAATCTATGTATGTTACTATATGGTATTTCAATATTTGACACTCTTTAGCTTTTGTTTAAACTAGGTGAGGTACGAGGCAGAAAATGAGGAGGTAACTCATCAAATGGAACAGTGTATACAACAGTCTGGAAATCTGTGTTCAGTATGTACATTCTTTATACAGTAAAGTGTCAATAATAATGTTACCTTTTGGACCAAAAAAAATCGGTCGTAATAATGAGGTGGTCTCATTATCAAGTTGAATTATAGGGGAATTTTTGGAAGCCAGTCCAAAAATAAGTGGTTGTTATAACAAGATGGTCATAATATTGAGGTGGTCACTTTTTGAGGTTTTACCATATTAATATGTCATAATCCAGCTACTTCTAAAGTTGATGTAGTACCTGTTTTAGACAGACAGCCTATTAAGGCTGTTTTAATAATTTGTTTGAATGCAATTCACTGGAGTGTTGAAATGTTTTCATGTAGCTGGTAAGCTACTAAAAGGAGAAAGGAGGTCTGAGGTTTTCCCCCAGTAGAAGGCAAAGGTGCAATGCCGCTTGTGGGGAAAAAGTGGCCGGCAAGAATACTCAAATAGCCAGTTGATTTTGCGGCTTCCAGCACATTTCTTTACCCCTTAATTCACCCCTTTTTGGCTTTCAAAAAGGAGATCATCTAGTTTGCTCTAGGATTCTCCTCCACACAGAAAACAACAATCAGTTGGTTTAATTACAAACTTCATGAACTACCAGTTCATGGACTGTCATGAAAAGAATTTTATGAAATTAAAATCATTTTGATGTTTTTTGTACTTCAGAAAATTTCACAAAAAGTTAATGAGTTCAGCACTAGTGTGAATAATTATCAGAGATATGAAGAAATGAAGAGAGAAAAACAAGAATTAATTGAAAGTGAGTTATTTTTATTATGCAGTGATTGGGAAAGGCATGCGCCATGCACTATAGTCAAAATTTAAATATTCAATATTAAAATTTAAAAAGTCGCATTGTCTTTGGCTACTGATGCGCCCATGGCACATTCACATCTTTTCGATCCTTTCGTGTACAAAATGAAGTGAGTACAATGTAAATACTGCTGCTCTATGTTATCTGACGCTTAATGCAATTCTTTCCTTTTGCAAAAGCAAGCATCTAATGATAGACGCTCTGTGTCATTTGACGCTTTACGCTAGCTGTTTTTATAGAACAGGCACCTACCAGATAGCCACTTATAAATAGTTATGATAACTGTTATAATTGCTACTCAGTTATCGCCACATGAAAATGTCACATTGGTTTTCAAAATGTCACTCCAATTTTGCATCCGAAGGAGCCATTATCCCATTAAGAAAATTTCTTCCCCGATCACTGATTATGTATATGTAGAAAAAATGTGCTGATAATTTTGAGTAGATAGTTTGTGTGAAGAGTTTCTGTGGGAATTTTATGCATAAAATTTTTGTCGAAAATTCTGTTGAGAAAATTTGTGTGGAAGGTTTGATCTCATTGTATTTATTTTCAAATTAAAAAAAAACCCCAAGTTTCAATGTATGTTTTGATGATGACTGATTTGTGTCTGTAAGGCAATGTCTGTTATGCTAATTGAATTGTGAGACAAACCAACCTGTTACAAAGTTCTGAACCTGTTTATTATTGATTGAAGAGATTTGAGATTGTGTAACGTTAAGTATTAATGACAATATCAGTTGTGATTTGAAATCATTGCAATTTCTTTAATCAATCATGAATTATTTGGATAATTTTTTTTATCGTAGTTACATTCGTCATGATTAAATGCCACTAATATTAATGTACAGTAAAACCTCAATAATGAGACCACCTTCAGGACACATAAAAATTAATTATTATAATGAGGTGGTCTTATTATCAAGTTGAACTATAGGGGAGTTATTGCGAGCTAGTCTGAAATAAGTGGTTGTTATAGCAAGATGGTCATAATTATTGAGGTGATCACTACTTGAGGATTCATTGTATGGAAAAAATTAGGCATTTTTCTGAATAATTTCGTATTTCAGAATTCCAACTCGTTCTTTCAAAGAAAAATGCTCAGAAGAATGTGACAGCTTCTCAGAAAAAACTCTCTGATTTGGAGACAGAAAAGCAACAGCTTCAAGAAAGCATTGATCAGACAGTTGCTTTCTTGACACAGTGTTTAAATGTGGGTTGTTTTGTTTGCCTTGTCTAATGATTTTCTTGGAGTTGGACTTTGTACATTGAGTAAAGCATTAACCCAACTTTCAAAATGAGAGAAATTGTCAAATGGGATGAATACAGAAATGAATGATATAATTTTGGAACGTCTTAATTGATAATTATCAATATTTATTGTTTTACTCCAATCCACTTAAATTCTAGTATTTTTTTCATAGAATGGTGTTAGTACTGATACAGAATCCAGGAAATCTTAGGATTAGAAAATAAAAAAAATATTTGTTTGATCTACCCTAATTTGTCTCGTGACCCTATACTTTTTATTAGGCCCAAGGAATGGTACATCCTCTTACTCACTTCTTTTTAACAGTACTGCACAAATATAATCTTAATAGTGGCTTTCACGATTAATAAAAAAAATGAAAATAAAAAATTTCCTGACCTTACCCTATTTTTAATGAGCATGTAACAGGAAACAAACAATTTTTTTTAACACCTTATGTTAACTGTGTGCTGTTATATATCTTAAATATTTTTGAAATCTTGCGCAAATCCTAAAACCGCTCAATATATCTCTATGCTACTTCCAGGACATGAATGAATCATTGTCTCAAAGCTATAACAAGTTTACACAGCTGATCAATGATGTCACTAAACATGTGAACGCATGGAAGAGACAATTTCAGTTGGAATATGCGGAACTTGCTGCTGCTCCTGATCTGAATAGAATTGCGCCTTGGTATGTGATATAATTGAAATCTCCCATGCATGCTCAGTAAACAATATCAGGCCTTATAAAGTGCAACCCCTTCGAAGCAACATTCTTTGGGAGAAGCAAAATTATGCTGTTGTTGAGAGGTTGTTGCTCTGGAGAAATTAAACTAATAGTTTACTCATGGAGTGGGAAAGTCTTGCTGTTGTTGGAATTGAGGTTGTTGCTCAAGAGAAGGCCGCTCTGGAGAGGTTGCACTGTATGCTTATTTTTATATACTGCCAAACTTGGCCACTGAAATGAATGGAAGAATCTAGTTTGACTTAATGTAATGATGTGTCTTCTTATTGTTTAAAGCAAGGTTGTCAGAATTCAAATAAATTGAATTATACATATGACTTTGGCTCTAAAATCTACGAGAAAGTAACATTGTGTATCATCCTATAGAAAGTTATTGAATTTGTCTCTTCATGGTAACGATTTGTATTTATATAAAATGACTGATTATCTTTTTGCGTTGTTTGGATGATTGGATGTTTTGTGTTCAGATGAAGATAGAAAGAATCCTTCACTTGATACAGTTACCAGAGTTTTCCCTAGATTTTTCATTTGGGAGTCCCAGGACTCTTATGCTTGCCATTTTAGGGTTCCCAGGTAAATTTTGGGGGGCACCATATGGAATCACGTTTGGGATTTAGACACAGATGCAGGGACTGACATGCCCAATAACCATGAGGTGTTCTTTGGGTTGTTTTCAATATCGATTTGTCCATGGTTGCCCCTGACCCCATTTTGATAAGTGGTAAAAACGCTTGACTCCCTTATTTAAAATCAATAAGCATTGCTCTGACTCTGATTTCAGGAGAATCAAAATGTTTATTTTAAGGGTCCTAGTTATGCATATTAGTTGAAAATATGGGTCCCAGAGGAAAAAGTTGTGTCAGAGATGCAGATTTTCTGTGTTTGAGAAAACTAAGTTACTAATGGGAACATTCAGCCTGAGGTGTAACTGTTATGGAGGGATCTTTTGATAAAATTAATGTTGATGCCATTCCAATTGCTTTTCAATAAACAATTAGTTGAATACACATTACAGGTGTGCGCTGGTTGGGAAGCAAATCTATGATTTGTTGGTTGAAACTTTACCAAGGTATTCAAACAGTCTGAATGTATTTGAATCAGAGATTGACCATGTCACCACAAGTTTTAAGGATCTGCTTCACAAATTCATGCAACAGTAAGTTTACAGTTAATTTTGCTTTTTTTGCAGAATAGTTTCCATGGATATGTTTGAACTGATAATTTATGATTCTAGTTGTTTGTTTTTGTTTTATGTGACTTATTG
The DNA here is from genome assembly GCA_008271625.1 of Lutraria rhynchaena. Classification (NCBI taxonomy): domain Eukaryota; kingdom Metazoa; phylum Mollusca; class Bivalvia; order Venerida; family Mactridae; genus Lutraria; species Lutraria rhynchaena. The sequence continues at coordinate 6,784,982 of VIBL01000001.1, read as the reverse complement.
TCACTGGGGTTTAACGCCATTTTTCAACAATTTTTCAGTTACATACAGCAACCGGTTCGCCTAACCAGTTTTCCTGGACTGTATACTAACCAGTACTAACTTAACCTTCCACAAGGAGCCGGCAACTTCTCCACATAATGGAGGAAAATAAACATTTTTGTCAAATTTTCATAGAAGGGTATGCCCTGCTGCAACTGGGATTCAAACCTGGATCTCTGGGTTACAAGTCCAGCGCACTAACCACTGGACCATGGTCGCAGCTGATTCTAGTTGTAGCTAAGTTGATGTCGATGTTAATGTGTAAAAAAAAATTTGTATGTTTTTAGTTATCTGACCCTTTCTAATTTTTCCCCACGACCCATGACTTTTTATTAGGCCTGAAGAACAGTACATCCCTGACTCTTTTTTTTCCCTTTCTGCTTAAAAAAAGTATCTCAATTTTGGCTTTCAAGAATAATACCTCCCCCCAAAAAAAAAATTCCTAAAAATTTATTTTTATTGAGCTTGAAACTAGAAACAAACAATTTATTTTACCCCTGTGATGTTTTTGCCATATGAAGTGCATATTTTATTTGTAGCTTGTGGTCTTCAGTGCAGTATAATCTTAACATTCGAACTCATGTGTAAAGCTACTCATTTATTTAGAAAACTGCTAAAGTGTTCAGTTTTGACTTAAAAATACAGTGATAGTTCTTTTGTATTCCTTTAATATTTGTTATAAAGTCTAGGAGCCTCTGTCGTTCTGTGGTTATTGGTCTCTGGCTTGTAATCACTGGCACCTCACCACTGTTAGTTTGAATCCCATCCGTGACGCAATCTCACGTGAGGAAGCTGTCCAGCTAGCTTACAGAAGGTCAGTGGTTCTACCCAGGTGTAAGCACTTAGCCACCATTAAAGCTGGGAAAAGTTGCCAAATGACCTTGGCTGTAGGTGTGACATTAAACTCAAAGGGAAAAAAGTATTACTAAATCTCTTGTTACGCATTATCAATGTGTATGAAATAAAAGCGGCATGGTTTAATTTAAGGTCATGCCTGGATCTCGTATTTACCTTCCTTTAATCGGATTAAGCCAAGCGTGTTAGGAACTGTTCTTACCTGAACAAGAATTCCTGTAACTAACCAGTTTGTCTCTGACTTTATAATATGTGATATGTAACACGCTTATATTATGATATTTTGTAGAACCTTTGTAGTCACTGAGCAGTATGTCTCTGACTTTATGATATGTGATATGTAACACGCTTATATTATGATATTTTGTAGAACCTTTGTAGTCACTGAGCAGTATGTCTCTGACTTTATGATATGTGATATGTAACACGCTTATATTATGATATTTTGTAGAACCTTTGTAGTCACTGAGCAGTATGTCTCTGACTTTATGATATGTAATATGTAACACGCTTATATTATGATATTTTGTAGAACCTTTGTTGTCACTGAGCAGTATGTCTCTGACTTTATGATATGTGATATGTAACACACTTATATTATGATATTTTGTAGAACCTTTGTTGTCACTGAGCAATATGTCTCTGACTTTATGATATGTGATATGTAACACACTTATATTATGATATTTTGTAGAACCTTTGTTGTCACTGAGCAGTATGTCTCTGACTTTATGATATGTGATATGTAACACGCTTATGTTATGATATTTTGTAGAACCTTTGTAGTCACTGAGCAGTATGTCTCTGACTTTATGATATGTGATATGTAACACGCTTATGTTATGATATTTTGTAGAACCTTTGTTGTCACTGAGCAGGAACATTATATTGTCAAGGTAGACAAGAAACATTTACCAAAGATCGTTGTAAGGTGTGTAAACTTCATTTAATACGTTATTGTAAAACTTTGTTACTTCATATCTTATTCCTAGCGATACGAGTGAATTTTGTATGCAGTAAAACCTTGATAGTAAGACCACCTTTAGGACATGAGACAAATGGTCTTAATATTGCGATGGTCTAATTATCAAGTTGAAGTTTTGGGGAATGATTAAAAACAGACCAGAAAATGTGTGGTTATGACAATTAGATACTATTTACTATTGAGGTGGTTTTACTGTATCTGTGATAATTTTAGATCTAAATTTTACCCATCTCTTAAATCATTGACTTGTTTCCTGTACTCAAATTATCTTTTTTTCTTTGATTTCATGATGAATTACCTGCATACTTATTATACACACTTAAATGGATTATTTTTAGTTAATATAGCCTAATTATTATTCATATTCATTTATCTTTATTCTCGTATATGACTACTTTTGTTTAGGCTGTTTGTGATGACCTAAACAGCCACCTCAATTGTGATTGTTCCATGTAGGTGTAGGTCAAAGGTCAATGTCACACTTTTAGGCCATAGGTGAAAAATTGGTCTAAAACAACTTACCGGGACCATTATAATATAACTTCTCTTGACAATAGCTGGCTTTACATGTCGCCCTTGAGCATCTAGTTTTGTTTAGGTACCGTAGCATCTCCCAATATAAAAATTCAGTCTTTTTGTACATTCATTGTTCAGTTCAGATCTTGTTTTGTTGCTTGGTCCAAAATGTTATTTATTTACACTACAGGATTCTGGCTGCCGATCACTTTCCCTCACATTCATCACCGATTGACGCGAGATTTTTGTATGAAGACGACATAAACGATTGCTGTCCTAATGAGATTGTTGATGTCCATACTTTGGAAGCCATAGATCCGTGTGCTGAATTTGATAATAAGAGAAAGTCTTCAACAGTATCATTCCAAAAAGGAAAAAACAGGAAATATTCTGAAGGAATCTTCAGTAGTTTACAGTTTAAGGGTAAATTTGTACGTCCTGAGAATGCTACCAGCAAGCAAGTTCACGAGGAAAAGTACAGAATACTCTTCATTACAAGCGTCATGGGGCAGAAATTTTGGGTAATTATTGCGTACAATTTAATGTGATATTGGTATAAGAGCATATGTTTATTAGAATATATCAAGGGGAAAAGCAAGGGAGATTAGAGTACTTTCAATGAAATGTCACTTTGACCATTTTTGCTTTCACCTTTCAATTTTTTTTCACTGGATCAACACTCCTACAGTCAAGGTCATGTGGTGACTTAAGTGGCTGAGGAATACCCCAGACTTACTTATGGGTACAACCATTGCCCTTCTGTAAGCTAACTGGACAGCTTCCATGCATGTGAAATTTGGTCAAGGGTGCGATTCTAGCTCATAGCGGTGGCGACTTGACCAAGAAGTCCCCATTCACTTTTCAATATGAACTTAAAACATATAAAAACAATCATATGAATAAACACATTGAATAAAGACCAAGATACTTTGTGAAAAATGATTTGACTTTGGAGCCTGATTCATAATCTCTGACCTTTTTTAAACCTCACGTTTAACCTCTGACCTTTTAAATTGCCTGTTTTAACCTCTGACCTGTTTAAACCTCTGTTTTAACCTCTGACCTTTTAAATCTCTGTTATAACCTCTGACCTTTTAAATCTCTGTTTTAACCTCTGACCTTTTAAATCTCTGTTATAACCTCTGACCTTTTAAATCTCTGTTTTAACCTCTGACCTTTTAAGTAATCTGTTTATTGAATAATTCAACTGTGATTTATTTGAGAATTGCCTTCTTTTCTTAAGAATTAATTAATATTAACTATTATTTTACAGACTATGTCATTACCATTTGTGGTCACTACAGGAGCGAATCAAGGCTGCTTGTGCCAAGCTTCAATCATGTGGCAATGTTTCAGTTCAGATGTTGTGAGTCATGTTGATTGTTTGTTTTTCATTAGGCCAGAAAAAAATAGTGTGTTTCCAGTTACCCAACTTACCTTAAGTTTTTTGGAACTGACTCTAATATTTCTTACTGCAAAGTCCAAAAATTGCATTACGTATTATGAAAACATGTAGGGATGAATCATGCATTTAAAGTATGAAAATTATACTTGGAAAAACAAATTAGAGAAGAAAATATTTGCAACCTACGTACCCTCTTTTTTGGGTCAAATAAATGGAAATACTGCTATTTTGTTCTTCCTATACAGGATAATTTGTGCAAATCAAGTTTGTAATACTGTGAATTCATTTTAGTATAGTAAAACCTACACATTTAGACCGCCTTTGGGATGAACACGGTTGAAAGTTTTTTTCCAGAATTTTCTGGAACCTCCTTTTTTATCCAGGTCCAGACTTTACTTAAATCTTAGCCTCAGTTAAAAGTTTCAGCAACACCAAGGATTTCCATTTTTTTTTTAAATTTTCAACTTTCACCCCCTGGATGAATAAACTTAGTCTTAATATTAAGGTAGTCCCTTTAGCTGATTGAAACATGGTGGAATGTCTAGGATGAAAATAAATGGCTGGTATCACGGGTATTTGACCTGTATATGACCATGGTTAGAGTTGTGAGATGCAACATTTTGTTATGAATTTTTAAGAATCCACTTGCTTTTTGCTTTAAAATGTTCTGAGTTATGTTAATCAAGTTTTTTGTGACTTGAAAATTACGATAAATTCAGTTTTACTTGTAAATTAAATCTTTTGTATCTTAAATCATTTCCTTATAATTATGATGTATTGTATGACCTCAATTTTTTAATTTTACAGTACAAAGTGCCGATCATTAAATCCAATGAGCTGAAATGGTGTCAAGTGGCAGATATGTTACAAGCTAAAGTGAGAAAATTGTGTCCAGACCGCATACTTAATGAGGATAATTTGAATCACTTGAGAAGACGATTGTTTGGTAAGGAAGTTAGACCATCCTTAAAAAATATTGGTTTACAGTTAACCGACTCATTCATAAATCCCAACCCCCAAAAAATTGTTTGCAATTTCGACAAAAACTAGCTTTTTGTTTTTAGTAAACAAGCATATATATGCTAAAAATGCCCCCTCTCATTCAGTACCCCCTCAGATTTTATTTAACAGATTTCCACATTTCAGAAAGATGCCTCCGAAGACTATGGGTTCTGTGGCATAATCAGACCCCTCCATAACATAAGAAGTATTCGAAGATAACTTTGCATGTACAAGATACACTGTAAATAATGTGTTTGTATGACATGGTATGAGCGTCGTATTTCTTACACATAGTCAAACTAATATAGTGATATGAAAATACAGTAAAACTGCGATAATAAGACCACCTTTGGGATCCAGAAAAATTGGTCGTAATATTGAGGTGGTCACTGTTTGAGGTTTGACTGTATGTTCTGTTTATGCTTAATAGATACTTGTTTTTTCTTTTGTAGGAAAAGATGTGGATTCTGATGTAGTTTCATTGAAAATGTTTTGTTTTGTAAGTATTTGACTCCAGTTTATTAAAGTTTCAGTCTGCTGGATTTTAAATTTAACCTTTCTCTTATTATTCTGTACAATCGTTGATATAATATGGAATTAATTATGCTAAGGTCAGGAAAGCTTACTTGTGCTTACAGTTATCTGACTAACCGCGCTATTGCGAAATCCAAAATATCAAAGTAATTGGAGATGAATCATACCTAGTATTCTCAAAAAAGGTGCTGAGAAAATAAATTAGAGAGATCAAGTTTTTCGACCAAACTACCTGAATTATTTTGGTCAAGTAATCGTGAACACAATTATTTTCGCAGCCTAACTGTTTCTATGAATATATGAACATTTGACCTTTGTTAGACATGACGTTTTCCAGAAATTTGTTTTTTTGTCTTATTTATTGACCTTTTTCAATGTTACGAGCGCGTAATTATAAAAGCCAGCAAATTTTGGACCAGTTTTCTATATTTTTTTGTATATTTGAGCTTCTAATATAACATAATGAGACCATGCGAGTATCAATGTCCTTTGTAGTCCCACAGATGGTCTAAATATCAAATTTTTACTGTACTTGAGTGTGATTAAGTATGACTATTTAGTTTTGATTAACCCGCAATTCTTTCTTCTTACAGGATAAAATGATTAAGACATACGGAAATGAAGACGATTTGTTGAATTTCTCATTCTGGAAGTGGTTTATTGGCGTGTATAACCTCATTGATAGGTATCTGCTGAACTTCTGGAAAGAGGGGTAAATAGTTTGAAAAATAGTCTAATCTTTAAGCTACATTTTTTTTTTCCAAGTTTTTTTATTTTTCTGGAGATTTTAGTCCAAACGTAGGTAAATATATCGAACTTTAAGCTTGATGAAGAGTCTGAAGTTATAATTTAAAAAGCACTAAAGCTGATGTATCATGTGATGTTTTATTTTATCATGTCTGTTTATTCGTTTTGTGCTCATATTTAATTGGTGTCAGGTGTTTTCCGTATATTTTGGACAACTAGTCACATTTGACGGATTTAAATCTGTTCCCTTTGACCCAGTTTCTGCAACTTCATATAGGTGAGGGGTTGGATGTTCAAAACAGAATCAAGTGGGTCATTCATTGGAGAGTAACTTTATAATCCAATAATTTACAGCTACATTGCTCCCTCCAAAGAGCAACACTTATTGGAGTCACAAAAAAGTGTTGTTCTTTGGAGGGAGTTGTTGTTTGAAGGGAATTGATACATTTGTGAAAGGTTTTTTTATTATGAGTATGCGTGCTTTTTACTGTCATTTTTTGGAGGGAATCGATCTTTGGAGGTGGCGTTATGTGAAGGAGCACTGTATCTTAAACTTCATTTCTTGCATGTATTTCACAGTCTGATATTTGGATTTATAAGCAAAGAAGAAGCGAAGGAGAGACTAAAGAGGTGCGGCTCTCTTTGGTCTGGAACATTCATACTACGTTTCTCTGACCAGAATATAACTGATAGTCAAGGAGTAAAAAGTGTGTTTTCACATTTAACTGCTACAGTGCTCTTCATTAAGGAGAAAGGTATGTTGTATTTGAATACTTAAATGCAACGCTACTCTTCATTATGGAGAAAGGTATGTTGTATTTGTGCTCTGAACTGCTTCAGTACTCTTCATTAAGGAGAAAGATATTGTGTATTTGAATATTTAACTGCAACTGTACTCTTCATTAAGGAGAAAGATTTGTTGTATTTGAATATATAACTGCAACAGCACTCTTCATTATTGTGAATGGTATAGTGTATTTGGCTGTCAAAAATATATTTTCATCCATTTACAGATGGTCATAAGAAGAAATGTATTTATGATTTCGATGTAGCAGGTCACAGCAAACTGAAATCAAAGAATCTGGCCAATGTTTTAATGGAAACACAAGTAAAAGACACTGCTTGTAAAGTATACCAGTTCGTTTATCCAGGCAAGAAAAGAAGAGAGGACACGTTTGATAAACACTGTAATGAAGGTATCACAAATTTATGTCCACATGGCTCAGTTGGGCTTATGATTGCATTTGATAGTAGAGCTTATTAAATTGATCTACTTGAAATTATTTAGTCTTAAAATTATATAAAAAAGAGTAACAATATTTTGATTAATTGTTTGATGTCATCAGATCAATCAGAGATGAAAACTCTTTCAGAAGGAGACTTAAAACTTATCTTTTTGAAATTTAATTCATGTATAATTAGTATTGGATTCAGATGCGTTTTGATTAAGTTACTGTTGTATGCAGCTCAATAGAATACGACAATATTTTTGCGCTTATAAATACAATTAAAAAAAGTTATCTATCATTCATGTATTGTAGAGACAGTGGTTGCTGGTTACACAGGCACTAAAGACGCATTCATTGTAGATCTAGACCAGGCCATGTGGTAAGTGTTTCCTTGTCAAATCGTAAATCTTAATATGTCTTCGTGCAATAAAGGGCTTAATTCATTTCAATACTTGAATCCACAAAAATTGGAAATTTAGGCCGTGAATGTTATTAATAAGAAAATAATAGATTATGCACGTGATTTTGTTTGTAAATTTGGTAAATTGTTCAAAACTGGCAGCAATTTCTCTTCTATGTTATTTCAAGGTTGCAGGTCATCAGCATGTATAATTCCACTATACTGAATGCATTTTTACTGTTTTCTTGAGTAATTGATATGTGTATTTGATATATTTGTATTGGAAGCTATACATGCCATCCTTGTACATGAACATGAGGCCATAATATTTGTAATTTAGCCTCCAGTTACTTTTTCATATATGTTTGTCAATGATTTTTATCCAGAAATAAAAATTCAACAAAAGCTTGGGATGAAAAATATTATATATTTATTTGGTCATTTTCATGTTTTATGTCAGTTTGTGGTTGTTTCTAATGCGGTTCTAATTCCAGTATACATATACATGTATTATTCTTAATGTAAGTATGTGTTATATGAGTGAAAATCAGACTTCGTATAATTGTATTGCTCTATTTTAGTGCCTTGGAGATTGACACTGGCAAACATTACAGATCGTCTTCCGTTGACTCGGGGTTTCCACCATCACCACAAGGCGGTGAATCCTTAGGTATGAATTAATATTTAGTGTAGACTAAAAGTATTGTGTTTTGTCTTCCATTTTCAGTTTTTCTGTCTATCATTTTTGGTTCCTTTACAATTTTTGTTACCTATGTACCAGTTTTGGTATTCTTACTTTCCAATTTTGGTTTCCAAAATTCTATTTTTGGTTCCCTACCTCCAATTTTTGGTTCCCTTACTTACTATGTTTGGTTCCCTATTTACCAATGTCAGCTCCTATTCTTACCATTTTGGGTTCCACTAACTTCAAGTTTTGGTTCCTTTATGTCTCCTTTTGATTTCCTGACCTCCCATTTTCAGTCACCTACCTACATTTTGTGTATCCCCTACTTTCTGTTATTGGTTTCTTGTCCCTGATTTAATTCCATTAAAATCTTCATCCCCTTTTTGTTGGCCTCACTTCCCATTTTTATTACACAAAGATTTGTATTTGGTTGCCATGTGTCTTGAATGTGACATTTATTATGTTGCGTGCTTTATGTCCGAACAAATAATTTCATTAGAATGCAAGTTTTATCCTCAATTTTAATTGGTCGATTTCAACATGGTAACCAAGTGCAGATTGTGTGTTAACATTTAATGATACACAATTCATTTGTACATGACAGTTGACCAACTTTAGATCTGTCATACTATACAGCTGTTGATAATAGATCAACTGGTTCTGGATTTGCTTATGCTTATTGTTGCTACCTCCCTGTCTAAAAGCTCATTTAGTGATACATTTTGTCAGTATTGGAAGCATGGTTACAGGATTTAAATGTCTTGCATAAGCGTAATGATTTAAATTAAACGGAGAATTTATAAGTTTCATTGCCGAATCTCGTTCAACCTGAAAATTACATTTTATTTATTTTGAGTTAATGCGTTTGTATTGGATCGACTTTTTTATTAGTCTTAATGTGTTTGTGTATATTTTTACTTTCTTTCAGCTGCTCCTGTGAAAAGACCTCGAGCCAGTATGGAACAGCAGCATCCAACTATCGCTAAAATGTTGCACAATGGCATGTTCAGTCCATCATCCAGCCCGGCGTACTCCCATTCGAGTTCCTGCCCTAGTGCAAGTCCAGGCAGTGCTCCATTCAGTCCAAATTTTCAGCCTGGGAGTCCAGTTCTGACAAACAACAGCCCACCTAATTCTATGCTGCATCAACAAGCATGCATGTCACCTATACAAAATGAGTTTGGTCAAAGTCAAGATGCCATTTACCCATCATTGCCCACAGTTATTAATGATGTTGTTGATGGCCAGGCTCGTTCCCTGCAGAATTGTAATAAGACTGGTATCATGAACTCGAACAAGAGAAGTTGTCAAGTACAAGGAATGAATGGTAAAACATGCAGTACTTCACCTTTGGAGGGATGTGAGTCTAGGATGGGGTGTTCATCTCTCAGTGATAAGAGTGGCTCCCTCACACCAGAGGAAAGTAGCATGGAAGTCACTATCTCCAATGAAGAATATGCACCTCTTCAAAATGGAGGTAGTGTTATAATTATGGTACAGGAAGAAGATGGCAAGTATAAAACTGTACAAGTTGACCCCACCATTGAAAATATTTTTCTGCAGAATCAATCACAAACAGCTATAACCAATCAACAGTCAGAGGATCAGTTGTTGCAGAACAACATTGAATCAACCAATCAGATTGAAGTGTCTTCAATTTCAGATCAAAAGTTACTATTGGCCAGTGCGCTATTGAACAGCCAACTTCCTGATGTACAAAAGACTTTGCAACAAGCAGTAGATTTCAATCCTGCTTTGGAATCTTTTCCTAACTTGACAATATCAACTCAACCTTCATTATCTGCTGTTAATACTACAATTAGTTCAGTGTCAGATGTCATGTTGAGTTGTTCGTCAAGTACATTAGAAACACCAACATTGACGTCTGCTGGAAGTGTTAGTGAAGCTTTCAATTTCAGGTAATGTATACTGTTTTGTCAATGCTTGTTTTAAAAACCAATACATGCGTTCCAATTATTGTAAGCTAATTTTGATGTCTTTCTATTGTGATAATAGTGCCAGTACTTAAACCTTTTTTATGGTGCCCTGTGACCACTAGTTATAGCCACATTTTCTTCCAGAATGCAATTTTGATGCAGTGTTGGTGTTATGAGCATATACCTATGGAAAAATTAGTCTTGATCTTGATGCTGAAATCTTTCTTTTATGCTCAAAATACTTGAGCTAGAAAAATAGAAAAATTGTTACGTACACAGAGTAGTGATTGATGCATTACACTTTCTGAATCTTTGTATGTATGTATATATACAGTAAAACTTTGTTATTATGAGCATCGATATCACGAGCACCCGGCTTATCTCGAGGAGCTTTTAAAGTCTCGTTGATTTTTGGTTATTAGCTATGTATAATTTTCGACGAACAAACCAATACCTCGTTATTACGAGCACCACGTTTATCTCGAGCATTTAGACTGTTTCGATGACTTCTCGAAATAACGAGGTTCTACTGTATATATGTATATGTATATATATATATATATTGAGGAAATTAAAACAAAATATACAGGAATTTTTTAGTTGGTCTCTGGTCTCTGACTTGTAATCACTAGCCCTTCACCACTCCGAGTTGGAATCCCATGTCAGACCGGACAAACATAAAATGTGAGGAAGTTGTCCTGCTAGCTTATGGAAGGTCAATAGTTCTTCACTGGTGTAAATGTTGTGGTCTTTCTCTTCTGTTGAAGCTAGAAAAGTTATTAAATGACCCTGGCTGTTGTAAAGCTGTATTTGTTTTTTTAACTTCAGTAACAGTGAGATTGAGGAGGCGAAGGAAGTGAACAGTGGAAACATCGATGTGAGCATGTTTGAACAGGATCTCTCTTCAAGTTCTGGGTTATCAACAAATTGCAGCACTTCCAGTGGATCATCATTCGGTTATGGACCTGTCTGACTTTAAAATTATCTTCATTTACCTGTTTGACAGAAGTAGTGGAAACTAGTAATTTCACTGTTTACTAGTATGTATTAATCCCATTGAGCTTGTATTAAAATGCTGGATCACAGAGGCAATTAGATGTACACGTTTAATTATATGTGTGCATTTTCAATGCTTTGACAATGTGGCCTGTGTGATGAGTGACCACTATTAACCCTGATAGCATATTTTTATGATATTTAGACTACCAAATGTGCCATAGATATAATGGCATACTTCTGATAACTGATTCATACATATGATATACTGATTTATGTATTGTACAGTGCTTTGTTTATTCTGCATATGTTTATATATCTCACTTTTAACGCTTGTGCTGATGTGTAGTTATTGTTTCATGAATGCTATTGTTTGATGTTAATTCTTTCATATAATAGTTTCATATACAATAATGTATACATATTATTACATTTAATTATCTCAGTTTTGATCTGTTAGTCATTATTATGTATTTTTACATTTGTTACGTTGCAAATCATTAACAAACTCACTACGCACTGGAGATTTAATTTATGATGTCAAATTTCTACTCATACCTATCAAATTGATAAAATGTGGGTTCATATTTATTTTCTTTTGTAATAATTAATAAAGGCTTGTGATATATGTTGAAAGATAGTGCTGTGTTTTGCAAACTAAAGTGCTATGAATGTATGTCTCCATTGTTCTTGTAAATATATTAATATCATTTGATTTTTTAAGATGTTGTTTGAACAGTTCTTAAGTGCTTTGTGTATGATTTTAAGGGTTATTGAATTATTGTTTGCATTTTGTATTTTTTTTCTTATAAGAGAGCAGAAGCGTTAAATAGTGGTAGGTTGTTCTATAGGAATACTCGCTAATTTAAATGACAGTAACAATTTTAGTGCAGTGTTCTATTCTACCTATTAGTGTATTATTTTCATCTGCTGATTAGCTAAAAATTCGAACAAATACCGCTACGCTTCTTTCGTACGGAATTCATTAAGTTCTTTTCACCAATCTATTTGCCTTAAATGAGATTTTTCTTTAACCCTTTGCCTCATATTACCGCATTTCCCCGCATCTGAAGCAGACGACTTTTGAAAACATTGTGACAGAAGAAGCCGTTGCTTGTAACGAGTAATAGCTTCTTTTGCCACAATGTTTTCCACTCTGATAGAGAGAAATAACCCAATGTTCTTAAATAAATTGATGTTTTGTATATAAAACCTTGAATTTGGAGAGTCCAGAAATTTGCTTATGAGGCAAAGGTTTAAGAGAATCTCTGAATTGATTGACTATGAGGTTATAAACAATGAAATCTTAATACACTCTTGATGTTATTTTGATTGAATATATAATTGTTTAATGCTTAAATACGTACCCAGGTCAATTATACAGTCGGTGTAATTTATTACTAATCATTATTTTATCATAATTAACTTAGAAATATTTAACCATGAAGTATGAGATTAGAAAATAATTTTAAGTTTTATAACTGTGGTAGTGCAATTGTTGTTGATATTGTGAACAAAGGCTTCTGCTTATTTTAGCTTTATTGAGATGTTAGTTTTGTTGTTATGTTAATGTACATTAATGAGTGGCCGTTATTCATATATTGGATTGTAATCAATCAATCAATTGTGTCTTTGATTCTTCCTAAATTTCTAAGTGAATTTTGATTTTATTTGATAATAATGGTAGCATATTTTAGCTTTATTGAGTAGTAAAGTTGTGTTAATGAACATTAATGGGTAGGCTTTATTCATATAATGAATTGTAATCAATTCTATGATTGTTCCTTAATTTCTAAGCTGACTTTGATTTTATTTCATAATGATACAAAGACATGACATTGTGCATTTTAATTCAATATTTACTCACATGCATTATAAATGTACATTATATTTCACTTTCACTTATGTTTCTTGATCTGATATTTAAATGTTTTGCAGTCTAACTGTGTTATCAGTATATCTTGTCATTAATTGTTGCACAAATCTTTAATAAATCTGAGAAAGTTCTTCATTGTTATTAGTTCATTTTTAGCTCGTCTGTTTTGAAGAAAAAGTCGAGCTATTATGATTGTTGCGGCGTCACTATTGTCGTCGTCCTTGTTGTCGTGCAAAAAACTAATGTCGCCCATTACTCAAACTCTTATGAAGATATCAACACAACACATGGAACACTTGATTATCGTGACAAGGCACAGTTGCAATACAAGGGGCATTATTCTGAAATCTATATTTTTGGAGTTACGCCCCTTTTTAATTTAAAAGTTTGGTCAAAATTGCTTATTAAATAGAATGATGTAACACAGACGAGCATTGGCGCCAGTCTGCGGAGCTCTTTTAATCATTTTATCTTGAAAATAAAACAACAAAACTAACTGAAAAAAAGAATGCGTGCTAATTTTTGAAATAATTTTCTGCAGATGCATTTCTGTCTTTCTTGGTAAAACTCGTTCAGCCTGAGTCTTGGGCATCATGTAATGAAATACTTTTTAATATTGATGTACAGTATAGACACATGGTTAAAAGTCTTCCGGAACCTCCGGTTTTTCACAGGACTCTACTGGTTTCTATTGTTTCTTTGGCACCGAGGTTAATATTTCAGTTTTTTTTGGAAATTTTCAACTTTCACCTATGTAGACATATCACTTAACTATCATATATGACTCTTTGGACCACAGGGGGCTAGCACGTTGAAGGGATGGAGTATAATGGTGTATTAAGCCTAAAATGGCCACACGGACCAAAAACATGTATATCATATATATACATATACAAGGGTTACAACTTCAAAATGACAGCTTCTGCACCAAGTTTGTTTAAAACTACGTAACTTTTTAAGGAATTGCTCACACACATAAATTAATATATTCTCCACAGACTCAAGAGTCTGTAAGAATATGCTTAGCAGTGAGGAAATAAATTCTGAATAATTAAAATAAAACACATGAACAGAATAATTAATTTCAAGGTAAAATCTTTTTATACAGATTACATATTAAATGGCCCAATGATTGTCAAGACCTCTTTGATCATGGAATGATAATTATCAGTGATTGTTCAGTGTAGTAAATAATAATTACATTATCTACATTTACGTATAATCTATAGATTGAAGATAATAGATTAGCCCCATGTACGAATTTTCACAGTTTCAGGTCAGATAGAAGAAATTGATATATTTTTATATCTGAAAAAGTCCGCAATAATTTTGATGAATCGGATAAAACAATACATATTGAACTTCATTTTTCTGTTATATTCTCTGGTATGGCGCCTGTCTGCGCCTGATTAATATGGCTATTAAGAGAATAATGAGTACACATAACAGAGTTCCCGTGATGGTAAACATTACAATCATACCATCAGACAATCCACGACCATTTTCTGTATTTTCTCCAGTATTTTGACTACTGGCACCGGAAGTCGATTTCAAGTTCGGCGTCCTCACGCTGTTTTCACTCTGAACCAATGTTGCCAATTTCATCTGCTTTTGGTTGCTGCTTTCTGGTGATGAAGTTGTTATTTTTAATAATGAAATGTTTGCGGCAGGTTTAATATTCTCCTCATTTATTTCATTGCCAACTACAAACCATTCACTATTATTTGAATTTTGTGATATTTCTATATCACTCTGGTTGCTGTTATATAGGTGTAATGTAATTGCAGACTGCTGAACCATTTTCGCTGACTTGACTTTCTCGGCCTCGAGTTGGTCTTCAAGAGTTGACCATTCGCTACCATTGGAACTGACCACATAGACCGAAGATTCGTTGTCTTTGGATTCAATGTGCTGATCTAACGGCATGGATATAAATGGTGGTTTCTTAATGGTTGGCAGTGACAAATTGCCATAATTCCACTTTTAATGCAGAAGTTGATCTCGCACCCATCGTCAACAACTGCTAAGTGCTGACTGTATCCAATGGGACAATCACTCGGAGCAGTTACATTGAGCGTAGAATTTGGACTCAGTGCCAATGGATTGCCGGACAAACAACTGTGGAATCCTGCGAAAGGCAATGAATATTGAGAGTCAAGTTCAAAATCATTGCTGACACAAATTGACAAATCATCGAGAACTGTTAATGCAACAAACTGTTTCGGGCATGCGTTGGTTCGAGTCAGGATATTTGGCAAACTTGGCGTAAACAGTCCACCAAATAACATTTCAGATTGTTCATCATCGTCTCCGTTTCGTTTCGCACACCAATAAGCGACATAGTCAGCATACGATTGCATGTAGACGGTTTTACGCATTGTTTATGGTGCCACCAATGTCCACATTGGTACATTTGCTGAACTGCGTCAGTTCTCGATTTAGACCCCCTGTTGAGTAAAATTTTCTCGTAGTTCGCTGGACAACTGAAATCTCCAGTGACAGGATTTTTAACTGTAATATCGAGACATAAATTGGCGTATCCTTGACTGTTGCATTCTTGAAACACACCTCCAAAATGGAATTTCCTTTTTAGCGGTTTACATGAACCGTCGTCTACGTTTGCTTGAAAGCTGAAATTTGGCCTATCAAATTTAGTACAACCTTTGTACGTGTTTTGCTTGTAGTATTGTAAAACAGCTTGCTTCACAACTGTGTGCACCTTTTGCACGATAAAATCTGGAAGGTCCCGTAAGGTATTATAGTTGACAAAGTAATGAAGAGGTTCCCCAGATCTATCTAGAACTACGAGATTATCGTCAACAGAGTTTATCCAATCTTCTGCCGAGAAGTTCTTGAGCCTGAGTAAACAAAGTTGAGAATAAAAACTATGATGCGATACGATGTCGAAATAAGCGGAATGTCGAAATGAGCGATGTCGAAATAGCGAGTTCAGACTGTATTTATTGTGATCCATTTTTGTCATATTGATACTGCTCGTATAGTTATAAAGCAGGTACAGTTTAAACATTCAGAAAATATTTGAATTGATATAGATACAATGAATCGTATATGTTGTTATTTGAAGACATTTACCTTAGCACTTTGCCACCTATTGATGATATTCTGGAAGACAGTGTTTTAAAATTAGTTCCACTGTTATCTGAAGTAGAGGACGAAGTCGTATACTGTCCCGAGGCACCAAAATTGAATATTTCAAAAAAACCATGAGCAGCAACTTCGGCCATTCTTTGTTTGGATTCTTGAGTCCCTTGGTACGTTCCATCGTCTTGCATCAAGTCGGTCTGTAATTGAAATTATAAAGTTATAAAATTAGGTTACATGTAACGCAAGATCTTATGACATGTACTGTCTAATAGACTGAAGTGTCGGTCGAAGTTTTAAGTTACAAAAGCGTAATTTCATCATACTAGTAATTACTTAGACTAGTAACCACGTGGAAAAGAAGTCAGCTGCAAGTGGGAGCATATAAATACCGGTTGGTAACCCATGTAAACTAGTTGAGACAATAGACTGTAGAATACGACTGAAATACTGTTTACAGACAGCGGTGATAAGCTAAGATGGAAGCAAAAGAGCCTTTGTCTTGTGGTATTCGAAATGAAATAGTTAACGCTACCTTGACCAAAGCAGCTCCAAGAATGACACTGTTAACAACATGGGAGCCAAAATCACGAACGAGCAACTGACTTTCGTACGTAGCAAGGCGAGTTCGATTCTGTATAATGTGAGCGGCGATCTTTCTTAGGCGACTTCTGAATTCGTGTCCCAACTGTGAACCGGTGTCTATCTGGGCTCTGTATCGTACAAGTCGAATCTAGGAAAAAATTGCATGCATGGCGTTTAATATTAAATATCTTAATGGGCCGAAACACTTACTGTCCTAGCTGAAGCTGCGGAACATTTTTATACATTTAATGGCCTACGCAAACCAAAACAAATATCATTCTTCGGCGTAAACACGATAACTAAACACGTATTTTCAAACCGGATGTATAAATTGCTAGATATTGAATACAGAATGCAGAATTCTTCATCCTAAGATCTGTTAATCACTGATGTACGTCAAATTTCATGACATAAAAAAGTCACCAGTTGCGTTTTGCTGAAGAAGAACGGATACATTTTCATGCATAAAATTTGAAACAACGAAGAAGGAATCTACAGCTTATATCTTGCATGAAATGAAAGAGTATCTCTAATAAGTTATGTAGAAAGTAAACTACCTGAAGAACTGAAAATACTACATTTAAATAGAATGTCGTGACAATCATAAAGAATGTTAGCTTATTATCAATATAGATCAGAAAAGGATTCCTGAAACACATACAAAAAGTCCCACCTTCCCCAAAAACCTGGCAGCACCCAACCTCAAACCCATAAAGTATGTA
The DNA here is from genome assembly GCA_008271625.1 of Lutraria rhynchaena. Taxonomy (NCBI): domain Eukaryota; kingdom Metazoa; phylum Mollusca; class Bivalvia; order Venerida; family Mactridae; genus Lutraria; species Lutraria rhynchaena. The sequence goes on along the minus strand of VIBL01000001.1, from coordinate 6,767,367 downwards.
TAAAACCAACATAACATGGAGGACAGAACATAACCTCTACGTAAGAAACGTTCAACCATGTGAAATTTGCGTTTTTGTAACAGTAACGTAATGTTCATAGCAATAAGAAATACAAAGAATTGCGCAGTTTAATCCAACCTTCCGATCCATTTAACATGAAGACCATCTCATTATAACGAGCTCAAAGTTCCCGACCAGCTTTCAGTACTCTTATAGTACATTGTATTTCACTTTTACAATGAGATCAATTCAGAATTAAGACAGCTTTCGTCCAAAAGGTTGTTCTGTTATCGAGGCTTTATTGTTAGACTAATAATATACAGCAACAACTTACTTGCATTCTTGTCATCGTGCTCTTTGTAGAAAACTGTTCAGTTTTTGTTTGTTCATACTCCTGTGAATATTTACCACCAATTCCAAAACAATCAAAGCCTATGTCAGCCTCTGCATTGATAGATGATGATGAAGTACTTGTATATTCATCCCAGTGTTGGAACACTTCAGCAACCGTCTGAAATTCGCTATCTTTAATGGCTGTTACAGTAACACCATCAGGAATTAGCAGTTTACCGTCCGAGGTAGTTTTACATTGTCTGTACTCATGGTGAACAACATTACCCATGTTTTTGTTTTGTAGATTATCCCAGCCAACACCAGGTAGATCTTCCAGTCTGTATAGGTTTCCAGAGAGACTCCCTGTAAGCTGGTAGAGGCATCGGCCTGGATGACCCAACGGGAGAGAATCGTATATATTTAGGTGCGATCGTTGATGGTCTGGTTTGGTGCATGTATCTGTTAGAACTCCCAAAACCACAACGCACTTCAGCAAAAACACCAAGCAATAATTCAAAGTCATTGTAGATCGTTTGTGTATGTTTTCAGCAAATTTAGTTTAAATACATACAACTACAATGGTATTTATGTATTAAATAGACCTCAAAGTGTGAAATGTTTACTTGGATTGAAGACTCTGCTCGTTTTATAGGGCCCACAAATAGGATATTCATGCACCAAAGACAATGGACTCTAGATTGTGTATCATCAGACACAATTGATTATATGCTTAATTACAATTAAAATTTATGTAAAATGATATGATTATTGTTCTTTTTCCAAACTTCCTTGATATAATTAAAGATTACTGTATCACGTTGTTAAACAATGGGGTTAAACAAAAGATAATTTCGATAACATCTTTCTTATATGGAATTATAACTAATTAAGCTTATTTAATGACCATAACTCTACCTTGTATAAACCAATAGAAATGTTCCCTTGATTATAAATAACATGTATATCGCTTACATTTTTACTTCCTATTTCGATATCATTTTTCAAATGTTTTGATACAGTGATTTAGGCGTAAAAAGTATTTGCTTGTTTCTGGTTACATGCTCATTAAAAATAGGGTAGATAGGTAGGTAGGATTTTTTTGAAAAAAAAAATATTCTTGAAAGCAGCTGTAGAGATTATTTTTATCATTGATTACCGTTTAAGTACTATAAAAGAGATGATAGTTCATGAATTTAGAATAAACGGTCAATGAAGCAGACAAATAGTAAAGCATGGTTAATATATTCAATAAAACCTCGATAATGAGACCAGTTATAATAACAGTGATTTTGAATCATTAACAGATTTAATTATACCAAAATTGTGCACAAGTGTTTACTGCTTTTCCAATGAAAGGCGAATATGGTTGGAGGTTGGAGATACGATATTTTAAATATACTGCCTATAACTCTAAATTGTTATGGAAAAATGTTTGCCTTGACAGAATTCCAAAACATATTTTCAAGGGCATGAGAATTTCATCAAAACATGAGATAATGTGTTATGTAGCCTTGAGTTTACATATCAGTCAGGACATTAAGTCATATTCCAATGACACGGTTTTTAATTAAATTATTCAATTACCATTTCTGGTTAATGTTATTCTATTTTGCACAACAGTAAAACCTCCATAATGCGTCCACCTTCAGAACCCGAAAACTCTGTCGTAATAATGAGGTGGTCTCATTAGCAATCCGAAAAGTAGTGGTCGTCGTAATAAGGTGGTTGTAATAATGAGGTAGCTATTAGAGGTTTTACTGTACATGTATTACGCAGATTTCATACATAAAAGTTATCTGCGTTTTAATTTTCACATGTGACTTGGACGTGTATTATACATCACGTGGTATTGTAAACAAGACTGGTGACTGATATGTACTCTATGTTTATGTCTGTATAATGTTACAAAATCATCCTTGACAATTCTGTCCGTACTGCGCGTGTGCACTTATCATATTTCAAGTAAAAGATTAACTACGAGTTCAAGGACTAAGTGAGTAAGACATTTATGCGAGTTGCGAAAGAATTGTTTGGGGGCAAGCCACGGAATGTTTCTTTTCTTAGCAACAAATAGCCAGTCTTGTAGTCATGTGACATATTCAGTTGTATGCATAATGTAAGTATATAACTATATATATATATATAATGATGCTGAAGACCAATATATATATATTGGTCTTATTTCAGCATCATTCCAGTAAATCATGTGTCAGAACCGCAATTACTTTTCGCCCAAATTTTCATGGTTCATGAACACATTTTGCGATTTAATGCGAGTATGAGCTAATATTAAATCGATTAAATCGATTACATATTGAACAGGTCTGTGGGTGGCGGTTAGGTATCGGTATTTCCTTACTTACCTACATCACTGAAAGTTTAAATTAAACGAAACCGAAGTTAAGGGTATATTAAAACTCAGAGCAGACTGCAAAATATCGCAGTGTATAATTACTTCCATTTCACGGAATTTTAAAACCAGTTTTTTTTCAATTTGACCGCAGTGTTATCAGTGAATGATCGGTTTACGCTGCAAATAGAAATGTGTGATGTCTGTACACAATAACATTCTCCTGGATTGTGCAGTTATCATGCAGAAAAATAGACGCATGCGTATAAATGAGAAAAGCTATTTGCACGCACATCTCTTAGAAGTAATCGCGGTGTGAATGAACGTGGAAGTGTGTTTTACTAAATTGAAAACACTTCATTCACGATGTATTACATATTTCTTGTTGTCCTTGTTGCAATCGTAGTCTGGCGTTTTAAGGGTAGTCTATATAACAGTGTGTACCTGAGATATGTTGCCTGGATATTAAGTAAACTTGAAGTAGCTGTCGACGAAGGAATAAGGAGTGAGAAGAAACGCATTTTCCAATTCGTAAATGATCACAGAACGAAGATTAACCGAGATTTAAACATTCTAGAAGTCGGATCAGGTGTAGCACCGAACTTGCAGTACCTACCTACTGACTCTCATGTAGTTTGTATGGATCCAAATCCGTTTCTGGACAAACATGCCGATAAAAATATTAGGGGAGATCGTAAAATGGCATCAGTAGAAATTGTGCATGGATTTGCTGAGGATATGCCCTTTGAATCAGACACGTTCGACGTTGTCATGGAAACACTTGTTTTCTGTTCTGTCGGAGACACAACCAAGTGCCTTAAGGAAATCCAACGCGTTCTAAAACCGGTATGTTTAAACTGATTTTGACTTCATATTTTCTTTTTTTCAGATTTATTTCATTAAACGTCTTCATTAATATAACTGTAATAAAGAACACATTGTGACCACATTATTATAACGACCACTTATTTTCGGACCGGCCTTCTTTATCTTCCCAATAATTCAACTTGATAATGAGAGCATCTCATTATTATGACCGATTTTTAGGGTCCCGAAGCTGGTCTCAATATCAAGGTTTTACACGAAAATTGTGGATATTAAATATTGCAACGCCGTGAAATGTCGCACTTCTCGTTAAACGCCGCAACATTGTCGTTAAATGCCGCAGCCGCCGTTGACTGTCGAAAAATTTTCTGTCGTTAAATGTTGCAATTTTAACGTTTCGTGTCGCACTTTTTTTCTTCCGCTAAATGTGACAACCCTATACCATTAGACGTCTCAATGTGTGTTTGGGGAAAATCAAAGTAGCTGGTGAGAATATACTATTTAATAAATTTTATAAATTCATTTCTTGCATAATGGAGGCCTATTCATTTGCCTGCTACTGACAGAATAATTATACCCTTATGTAATGGAGTTTTTCTTCTATTTTTGTTGTTTGCTTTTTCAACCATACAGCCTTGTATTTGTATCTTCTTTGTCGTAACCCTCATTTCATAATATACTATGTTGAAGTGAAAACAATAAAGTTATACAACCTGACACAATGTCTTCTATTAAATGGATACAGAGAATTTGATGTGTTCCAACTTTGCCCTCTTTTATATCTAATTGGTTTCTCCATTATTGTGTAGGACAATGAGGGTAATTGCTGATAATTGCTGTCTAGACCTACAGCAGACTAAATACATCATAAATAAAAAGTCAGAGTTTACACATTTGTAATACTTTGTTCATCGTATAAAATCCGGAGGGCAGTTACACAATCATGTTTATAGTGTTTGTCATCTTTTGTTATAGTTTACATTTTGCGTTTATCAAGAAAGTGTGATACTGTTTATAACTCATGTTCTCGTCAATATTATACTCTGATTTATTAACATTAAAATACATACGCGCATAATGAAACAAAAACATAACCGCATACAACACCGCCGTGGAGAAAAAGTCATAGAGTTATATTGTTAAATATTCAACAGTGAACGAATAATTGGTATTGTAATCAGTTTTTTTAATAGTTGGACATCATATTTCACACGAATGCAAGATTATTAAGAATTAAAGTCGGCGAAGAAAGGTAACTCGATACCTATGTTACGGACATTAAATTTTATATAACGTCTACTCTAAACACGCTTTCTATAGTATAAGGTCGATTAGTACATTATTGCAAAAATGAATTTGAATTTGTTCAAAATGAATACATTTGTAATTTGAACCTATTTTATATTGCAATATTATCTGCACGACTGCACATTATACAATGTGCAAAAGAGTGTTATCTTTATTCATGCACAGAACTAAAATTCTCACGAAACACACAGACATGGTCACGAACTTTTTCTCTGCGATGTTTACGCCGAACTTTTTTTCACGCAAAGTATTAAAGGTTCGGAAAACTTTTTTTATAACATGGGCCAACTGTCAGCTGCATACACTAGGATATATTTACTTATTTGGGTAAAATAGTGTTGTAAAAAATATAGCCAATTGAACTTATCGGAGACTAGTCTCTTCACGCCTTCAGATGTGACAATTATATTGAGATTAAAAAGTTGACAGAGTAGGAATAAACTAAAAATTTGACCTTTGGTCTAGCGTGTGACCAGCTTGGGACCCCTAAAACGTATTAGTTTTTACACATGTTTAGTTTTAGAACTTGCATGAGGTTATTTTGTAGGTGTTTCTACATTCTTAAATCTGCTTATTAGAAGTCAAAGTGGTGACCATCTTGGTCGTCATCTTGGATTTCACGGCCTGCACCAAATTTGCAATTTATGCCGGCAGTCCGATTAACTTCACACCTTCCCCAATCATTTTGGTTTTGTAGCTTTTTGTTCCAGGCAAACTCCTTAAAGAGAGATTATGTGTGACACTGAAAAATGATACAGCTTCGTTTAGATTTTTAGATTTCAAACGTGAATACTCCAACGAAAGAGGCCAATATTTTAAAGTAAAAGCTTATTCCGTCACTAACAACCAGTAAGCCCTCATTATTTTAGATATGATCGCATTAAATGACAAATTATCCACCAATATTTACCCATCGAATAATCCTACCAGATGCCTTGAATTTTCCCTGAAACACCTATTGAGACATTTAACGGTAAGGTTGCGACATTTAACAACAGAGGATTTTCTATTGGTTTGGTGCTGTCCGCCTATTTTTTAATCATTTAAATGCCACGGTACTTGCTTTTTGTGAATTTATTTGGAAGTCTGTCTGTTTTTGATGCGCATAAGTCAGTTGTAGTAAATGTATATCGTTAAATCAAGTGTTTCCTATTTTAGCAGTGTTTGTTCAAATACATGAACAACATACAAATACGTTGTCGGGTGACGAATATGACACGCGATAAAATATTATTACATGTTTGTACATAACACATTTCTCTACTTCAACAATGTATCGCTGAATATGTATCCATATTATTGTATTATTATTATTATTATTAAATGTATATTATTATGCTTTTGCAGGGTGGACTATTTGTGTTCATAGAACACGTGGCTGCTGAAAAGAACTCGTGGACACGGCTTGTGCAGTTTTTTATGAATCCTATTCAACGGGCTCTGTTTGATGGATGCCGCGTCAACAGGGAGACAGATAAAGTTATCATTGACAGCGGAATGAAAGATACTCACATTGAAAGATTCACAGCAAACTATCCCTTTTGGTTCAATTCTTGTATTTTAGGAACCGCTTCAAAATGAACTCAGTTTTACATTCTGGATTTATATCTAATTGTATTTGTTGTTCAAGCATCACTATATGCCCAACTATTGCTTTTACACATCTTTGTGTTATGCCATATTACGAAATCAGGTCTGTATATATGTACATGTATGTATATTCACTAATAATTTGACTTCCGATCGTATGCATGATCATATATATATATATGGGGGGTGCGTGCGTGCGTGAACAATTGAACAATTTGTTTGATCAATTGCAAACAATCTCCTTTGAATATTTATTGTCTGTGTTACACCTTAAATAACTAACTTGATGCACCAGCTCCGGTAATTATATTGGGCTGAATAGTAAACGTACAAAATTTGGTTACATATATTTGTTGATAGAAAGAAAGAAATGACAGAGTTTGTCCACAATTTATACAACAGTACTTCGTGCCGCACAATTTCAGAGTTTAGACCTAGCCTAGCCTAGCCTAGCCTAGCCAATCCAGCTTTAATATCGAAACGAAAGCTTGTGAGTCCGGTAGTGGTCTACCGCGGACTGCCTTCTACTCGCTGGGCGGCCCATCTTTATAATGTTGATATTCCTCACCATGTCAAACAAAGTTTGGAACTAACCCATTGGCTGTGCGGCGGTCAGGTGGTCGACACCCCACCTCCCCAAGCACGTGATCAGTTCCTTAATAAGCATTTTTACAGTGAGGGTTGTAGCTTCTAAATCGCTGGCACTATAATTTTGGTTGCCTTATATAGAGACTGTATGGTTGATCTACCGGGTCGACCACCCATTTATAGATATTTGACCAGGTCGTAAGCGTATAAAACAGCAACCGATATAATGAAAAGCAATGAGAGTTAACTTGAGCTAATGGCTTGGCTAGTACCACTATGATATAACATCTGGAAACAGTGCATGTAAATGGTACTAGTGTGTCAATGTTAAGTGTCACCGACATATTGCGTAATATGACTATAATAGCACTCAACCTTGACCTGTAGTATGTGTCATATACAGCACATCAGAAATGGTATCTCGTTACTTCACTGTCGAAAACCGTGATTATTTCTCGCTGCATTACCTTGTAAACACGCTTCTTGCGCTCGTGCGCAGTTTGTTTAGATAATTAGGTCAAGGATACTGAAATATTAAATGCAAATTCACAATTACCAGCTAATTGCGAATGCATACTGAAAGACAGCCCGAATTATATTGATTATTGGGAGTGAATCGTGTATATCGTTGATGGTTTGGTTTGAGGTATGTATCTGTTAGAACTCCCACAACCACAACGCATTTCAGCAAAAACACCAAGCAGTAATTCAAAGTCATTGTATATCGTTTGTGTATGTTTTCAGCAAATTTAGTTTTAACGTACACAACTACAATAGTATTTTTTAACAGATGACTAAAAGAGATGGCGGTTAGTTATGAATTTAGAATAAACAGTCAAAGTTCAAGCAGGCAAATTAGACAAATTAGTAAGGCATGCTATGTATATATGTATATATATGTATACATTCAATGAAACCTCGATAATGAGACTAGTTATAGTAACAGTGATTTTGAATCACTAACAGTTTTAATTATACCAAAATTGTACACAGGTACTTACTGCTTTTTCATTGAAAGGCGAATATGGTAAGAGGTTAGAGATACGATATTTTAAACATACTGTCTATAACTCTAAATTGTTATGGAAACATGTTTGCCTTGACAGGATTCCAAAACATATTTTCAAGGGTACGAGAATTTCATCAAAACATGAGATAATTTGTTATGTAGCCTTGAGTTTACATATCAGTCAGGAAATTAAGTTATATACCGATGACACAGTTTTTAATTAAATTATTCAATAATCATTTCTGGTTAATGTTATTCTATATTGCACAACAGTAAAACCTCCATAATACGTCCACCTTTAGAACCCGATAACTCTGTCGTAATAATGAGGTGGTCTCATTAGCAAGTTGAATCCGAAAAGAAGTGGTCGTTGTAGCAAGGTGGTCGTAATATTGAGGTCGCTATTTGAGGTTTTACTGTACATGTATTACGCAGATTTCATACATAAAAGTTATCTGCGTTTTGATTTTCATATATATATATATTAAACATCACGTGGTATCGTAGACAAGACTGGTGACTGATATGTACTCCATGTTTATGTCTATATAATGTTACAAAGACATCCTTGACAATTCTGTCAGTACAGCAAGTGTGCACACATCATATTTCATGCAAAAGATGAACTACGAGTTCAAGGACTAAGTAAGTAAGATGTTTGTCCGAGTTGCGAAAGAATTGTTTGGAGGCAAGCCACGGAATGTTTTTAATAACAAATAGCCAGTGTTATGGTCATGTGACACATTCAATTGTGTACTTACATATAATTAATATGCTTGTAATATATGTATATATATTAGTCTTATTTCAGCATCGTTCCAGTAAATTATGTGTCAGAACCGCAATTACTTTTCGCCCAAATTTTCATGGTTCATGAACACATTTTGCGATGTAATGCGAGTATGAACAAATATTAAATCGATACATATTGAACAGGTCTGCGGATTGCGGGTAAGTATCGGTATGTCCTTGCTCAACTACATCACTCAAAGTTTAAATTAAACGAAACCGAAGTTAAGGGTATGTTAAAACTCAGACCAGAAGGCAAAGTACATGAGGCATAGTACAATTACTTTCATTTCATGGAATTTTACAAACAAGTCGGTGTGAACGACCACTGAATGTTATTGTCATAGCTTTATGTAGAACATGCAGAAAAACAGCTAAACATTGTGCAGTATTTATGCGCTGAAGTGCACACGTGATATGAAAACAAACCATTTAATGATTTTTGGTGATATGACAGTGGTGTTATCAGTAAACGATAATAGGAAAATAGACGCATGCGCAAAAATGAGCAAAGCTGTTTGCACGCACATCTCATAGAAGTGATCGCGGTGTGAATGAACGTGGAAGTGTGTTTTACTAAATTGAAAACACTTCATTCACGATGTATTACATATTTCTTGTTGTCCTTGTTGCAATCGTAGTCTGGCGTTTTAAGGGTAGTCTGTATAACAGTGTGTACCTGAGATATTTAGCTTGGATACTAAGTAAATTTGATGTATATATGGACAAGGGAATAAGGAATGAGAAGACACGCATTTTCCAATTCGTGAATGATCACAGAACAAAGATTAACAGAGCTTTAAGCATTCTAGAAGTCGGATCGGGCCTAGCAATTAACTTGCAGTACCTACCTACTGACTCTCATGTAGTTTGCATGGATAAGAATCCATTTCTGGACAAACATGCCGATAAAAATATTAGGGGAGATCGTAAAATGGCATCAGTAGAAATTGTACATGGATTTGCTGAGGATATGCCTTTTGAATCAGACACGTTCGACGTTGTCATAGAAACACTTGTTTTCTGTTCTGTCGCAGACACAACCAAGTGCCTTAAGGAAATCCAACGCGTACTGAAACCGGTATGTTTAAACTGATTTTGACTTCCAGATTTATTCCATTCAACGTCTTCATTTAAGTATAACCATATTAAAGAACAGTGTAACTTCACATTGTGACCACATTATTATAACGACCACTTATTTCCGGACCGGTCTTCTATATCTTCCCAATAATTCAACTTGATAATGAGAGCATCTCATTATTACGACCGAATTTTCGGGTCCCGAAGCTGGTCTCAATATGAAGGTTTTACATGTACATTGTGGCACCGTTATATATCGCAACGCCGTGAAATGTCGCACCTCTCGTTAAACGCCGCAACGTTGTCGTTAAATGTAATTGTAGGTTGTAATTTGAATTTATTATTTGTTGCAATATAATTTGCACGGTTGCACATTAAACAACATGCAAAAGAATATCTTTTTTTTCATGCACAAAGCTTATTCTCAAGAAACACACACATGTTCACGAACTTGCGATGTTTACGTCGAATTTTCATTGACTCGAAGTATTTCAATGGTTCGTAAAACGGTTTGCAAACTGTCAGCTGCATACACTAGGATATATTTACTTATTTGGGTAAAACAGTGTTGTAAAAAAAATATAGTCAATTGAACTTATCGGAGACTAGTCTCTTCACGCCTTCAGATGTGACAATTATATTGAGATTAAAAAGTAGACAGAGTAAGAATAAACTGAAAAATTTACCTTTGGGGACCCCTAAAACGTAACAATTTTTACCCATGTTTAGTTTTATAACTTGCATGCAGTTATTTTGTAGGTGTTTCTACATTCTTAAATCTGCTTATTAGAAGTCAAAGAGGCGACCATCTTGGTCGTCATCTTGGATTTCATGGCCTGCACCAAATTTGCAATTTATGCCGGCAGTCCGATTAACTTCACACCTTCCCGAATCATTTTGGTTTTGTAGCTTTTTGTTCCAGGCAAACTCCTTAAAGAGAGATTATGTGTGACACTGAAAAATGATACAGCTTCGTTTAGATTTTTAGATTTCAAACGTGAAAACTCCAACGAAAGAGGCCAATATTTTAAAGTAAAATCTTATTCCGTCACTAACAACCAGTAAGCCCTCATTATTTTAGATATGATCGCATTAAATGACAAATTATCCACCAATATTTACCCATCGAATAATCCTACCAGATGCCTTGAATTTTCCCTGAAACACCTATTGAGACGTTTAACAGTAAGGTTGCGACATTTAACGGCAGAGGATTTTCTATTGGTTTGGTGCTGTCCGCCTGTTTTTTAATGATTTAAATGCCACGGTACTTGGTTTTTTTTGTGAATTTATTTGGAAGTCTGTCTGTTTTTGATACGCATAAGTCAGTTGTAGTAAATGTATATCGTTAAATCAAGTGTTTCATATTTTAGCAGTGTTTGTTCAAAAACATGAACAACATACAAATACGTTGTCGGGTGACGAATATGACACGCGATAAAATATTTTTACATGTTTGTACATAATACATTTCTCTACTTCAATAATGTATCGCTGAATATGTATCCGTATTATTGTATTATTATTAAATGTATATTATTATTGCAGGGTGGACTATTTGTGTTCATAGAACACGTGGCTGCTGAAAAGAATTCTTGGACACGGCTCGTGCAGTTTTTTATGAATCCTATTCAACGGGCTCTGTTTGATGGATGCCGCGTCAACAGGGAGACAGATAAAGTTATCATTGACAGCGGAATGAAAGATACTCACATTGAAAGATTCACAGCAAACTATCCCTTTTGGTTCAATTCTTGTATTTTAGGAACCGCTTCAAAATGAACTCAGTTTTACATTCTGGATTTATATCTAATTGTATTTCTTGTTCAAGCATCACTATATGCCCAACTATTGCTTTTACACATCTTTGTGTTATGCCATATTACGAAATCAGATCTGTATATATGTACATGTATGTATATTCACTAATAATTTGACTTCCGGTCGTATGCATGATATATATATATATATATATATGGGGGTGCGTGCGTGCGTGCGTGAACAATTGAACAATTTGTTTGATCAATTGCAAACAATCTCCTTTGAATATTTATTGTCTGTGTTACACCTTAAATAACTAACTTGATGCACCAGCTCCGGTAATTATACTGGGGCTGAATAGTAAACGAACAAAATTTGGTTACATATATTTGTTGATAGAAAGAAAGAAATAACAGAGTTTGTCCACAATTAATACAACAGTACTTCGCGCCACACAACTTCAGAGTTTAGACGTAGCCTAGCCTAGCCTAGCCAATTCCGCTTTAATATCGAAACGAAAGCTTGTGAGTCCGGTAGTGGTCTACCGCGGACTGCCTTCTACTCGCTGGGCGGCCAATCTTTATAATGTTGATATTCCTAACCATGTCTATCAAAGTTTGGAACTAACCCATTGGCTGTGCGGCGGTCAGGTGGTCGACACCCCACCTTCCCAAGCACGTGATCAGTTCCTTAATAAGCTTTTTTACATGGAGGGTTATAGCTTCTAAATCGCTGGCACTATAATTTTGGTTTCCTTATATATAGAATGTCTGGTTGATCTACCGGGTCGACCACCCATTTTATAGATATTTGACCAGGTCGTAAGCGTATAAAACAGCAACCGATATAATGAAAAGCAATGAGAGTTAACTTGAGCTAATGGCTTGGCTAGTACCACTATGATATAACATCTGGAAACAGTGCATGTAAATGGTACTAGTGTGTCAATGTTAAGTGTCACCGACATATTGCGTAATATGACTATAATAGCACTCAACCTTGACCTGTAGTATGTGTCATATACAGCACATCAGAAATGGTATCTCGTTACTTCACTGTCGAAAACCGTGATTATTTCTCGCTGCATTACCTTGTAAACACGCTTCTTGCGCTCGTGCGCAGTTTGTTCAGATAATTAGGTCAAGGATACTGAAATATTAAATGCAAATTCACAATTACCAGCTCATAGCGAATGCATACTGAATGACAGCCCGAATTATATTGATTATTGGGAGTGAATCGTATATATCGTTGATGGTTTGGTTTAAGGTATGTATCTGTTAGAACTCCCACAACCACAACGCATTTCAGCAAAAACACCAAGCAGTAATTCAAAGTCATTGTATATCGTTTGTGTATGTTTTCAGCAAATTTAGTTTTAACGTTCACAACTACAATAGTATTTTTTAACAGATGACTAAAAGAGATGGCGGTTAGTTATGAATTTAGAATAAACAGTCAAAGTTCAAGCAGGCAAATTAGACAAATTAGTAAGGCATGCTATGTATATATGTATATATATGTATACATTCAATGAAACCTCGATAATGAGACTAGTTATAATAACAGTGATTTTGAATCACTAACAGTTTTAATTATACCAAAATTGTACACAGGTGCTTACTGCTTTTTCATTGAAAGGCGAATATGGTAAGAGGTTAGAGATACGATATTTTAAACATACTGTCTATAACTCTAAATTGTTATGGAAACATGTTTGCCTTGACAGGATTCCAAAACATATTTTCAAGGGTACGAGAATTTCATCAAAACATGAGATAATGTGTTATGTAGCCTTGAGTTTACATATCAGTCAGGAAATTAAGTTATATACCGATGACACAGTTTTTAATTAAATTATTCAATAACCATTTCTGGTTAATGTTATTCTATATTGCACAACAGTAAAACCTCCATAATACGTCCACCTTTAGAACCCGATAACTCTGTCGTAATAATGAGGTGGTCTCATTAGCAAGTTGAATCCGAAAAGAAGTGGTCGTTGTAGCAAGGTGGTCGTAATATTGAGGTCGCTATTTGAGGTTTTACTGTACATGTATTACGCAGATTTCATACATAAAAGTTACCTGCGTTTTGATTTTCATATATATATATATATATATATATATATATTAAACATCACGTGGTATTGTAGACAAGACTGGTGATTAATATGGACTCCATGTTTATGTCTGTATAATGTTACAAAGTCATCCTTGACAATTCTGTCAGTACTGCAAGTGTGCACACATCATATTTCATGTATAAGATGAACTACGAGTTTAAAGACTAAGTAAGTAAGATGTTTGTCCGAGTTGCGAAAGAATTGTTTGGATGCAAGCCACGGAATGCTTTTAATAACAAATAGCCAGTGTTATGGTCATGTGACACATTCAATTGTGTACTTACATATAATTAATATGCTTGTAATATGAACACATTTTGCGATGTAATGCGAGTATGAACAAATATCAAATCGATACATATTGAACAGGTCTGCGGATTGCGGGTAAGTATCGGTATGTCCTTGCTCAACTACATCATTCAAAGTTTAAATTAAACGAAACCGAAGTTAAGGGTATGTTAAAACTCAGACCAGAAGGCAAAGTACATGAGGCATAGTACAATTACTTTTATTTCATGGAATTTTACAAACAAGTCGGTGTGAACGACCACTGAATGTTATTGTCATAGCTTTATGTAGAACATGCAGAAAAACAGCTAAACATTGTGCAGTATTTATGCGCTGAAGTGCACACGTGATATGAAAACAAACCATTTAATGATTTTTGGTGATATGACAGTGGTGTTATCAGTAAACGATAATAGGAAAGAAGACGCATGTGCATAAATGAGCAAAGCTGTTTGCACGCACATCTCTTAGAAGTGATCGCGGTGTGAATGAACGTGGAAGTGTGTTTTACTAAATTGAAAACACTTCATTCACGATGTATTACATATTTCTTGTTGTCCTTGTTGCAATCGTAGTCTGGCGTTTTAAGGGTAGTCTGTATAACATTGTGTACCTGAGATATTTAGCTTGGATACTAAGTAAATTTGATGTATATATGGACAAGGGAATAAGGAATGAGAAGACACGCATTTTCCAATTCGTGAATGATCACAGAACGAAGATTAACAGAGCTTTAAGCATTCTAGAAGTCGGATCGGGCCTAGCAGTTAACTTGCAGTACCTACCTACTGACTCTCATGTAGTTTGCATGGATAAGAATCCATTTCTGGACAAACATGCCGATAAAAATATCAGGGGAGATCGTAAAATGGCATCAGTAGAAATTGTACATGGATTTGCTGAGGATATGCCTTTTGAATCAGACACGTTCGACGTTGTCATAGAAACACTTGTTTTCTGTTCTGTCGCAGACACAACCAAGTGCCTTAAGGAAATCCAACGCGTTCTAAAACCGGTATGTTTAAACTGATTTTGACTTCCAGATTTATTCCATTCAACGTCTTCATTTAAGTATAACCATATTAAAGAACAGTGTAACTTCACATTGTGACCACATTATTATAACGACCACTTATTTCCGGACCGGTCTTCAGTATCTTCCCAATAATTCAACTTGATAATGAGAGCATCTCATTATTACGACCGAATTTTTGGGTCCCGAAGTTGGTCTCAATATGAAGGTTTTACATGTACATTGTGGCACCGTTATATATCGCAACGCCGTGAAATGTCGCACCTCTCGTTAAACGCCGCAACGTTGTCGTTAAATGTAATTGTAGGTTGTAATTTGAATTTATTATTTGTTGCAATATAATTTGCACGGTTGCACATTAAACAACATGCAAAAGAATATCTTTTTTTTCATGCACAAAGCTTATTCTCAAGAAACACACACATGGTCACGAACTTGCGATGTTTACGTCGAATTTTCATTGACTCGAAGTATTTCAATGGTTCGTAAAACGGTTTGCAAACTGTCAGCTGCATACACTAGGATATATTTACTTATTTGGGTAAAACAGTGTTGTAAAAAAAATATAGTCAATTGAACTTATCGGAGACTAGTCTCTTCACGCCTTCAGATGTGACAATTATATTGAGATTAAAAAGTAGACAGAGTAAGAATAAACTGAAAAATTTACCTTTGGGGACCCCTAAAACGTAACAATTTTTACCCATGTTTAGTTTTATAACTTGCATGCAGTTATTTTGTAGGTGTTTCTACATTCTTAAATCTGCTTATTAGAAGTCAAAGAGGCGACCATCTTGGTCGTCATCTTGGATTTCACGGCCTGCACCAAATTTGCAATTTATGCCGGCAGTCCGATTAACTTCACACCTTCCCGAATCATTTTGGTTTTGTAGCTTTTTGTTCCAGGCAAACTCCTTAAAGAGAGATTATGTGTGACACTGAAAAATGATACAGCTTCGTTTAGATTTTTAGATTTCAAAAGTGAAAACTCCAACGAAAGAGGCCAATATTTTAAAGTAAAATCTTATTCCGTCACTAACAGCCAGTAAGCCCCCATTATTTTAGATATGATCTCATTAAATGACAAATTATCCATCAATATTTACCCATCGAACAATCCTACCAGATGTCTTGAATTTTCCCTGAAACACCTATTGAGACACTTAACGGTAAGGTTTCGACATTTAACGGCAGAGGATTTTCTATTGGTTTGGTGCTATCCGCTTGTTTTTTTTTAATCGTTTAAATGCCACGGTACTTGTTTTTTTGTGAATTTACTTGGAAGTTTGTCTGTTTTTGATACGCATAAGTCCGTTGTAGTACATGTATATTGTTAAATCAAGTGTTTCCTATTTTAGCAGTGTTTGTCAAATACATGAACAATATACAAATACGTTGTTGGGTGACGAATATGACACGCGATAAAATATTATTACATGTTTGTACATAATACATTTCTCTACTACAATAATGTAACGCTTAATATGTATCCGTATTATTGTATTATTATTATCGTTATTAAATGTATATTATCATTAAATGTATATTATTATTGCAGGGTGGGCTATTTGTGTTCATAGAACACGTGGCTGCTGAAAAGAACTCGTGGACACGGCTTGTGCAGTTTTTTATGAGTCCTATTCACTGGGCTATGTTTGATGGATGCCGCGTCAACAGGGAGACAGATAAAGTTATCATTGACAGCGGAATGAAAGATACTCACATTGAAAAATTCACAGCAAACTATCCCCTTTGGTTCAGTTCTTGTATTTTAGGAACCGCTTCAAAATGAACTTAAACGCAGTTTTACATTCTATCCAGGGGCACGTTCTATCAACATACTTGTGGCGTAAGTCGGAAATTTTACGTAGGCGACATTCTATCAATATTGACTAATTTTTATGTCGAGTAGTGCGTACCTTCAAACCATATAGGACTAGAGTGTAAAGTTACGTACTGTTGATCCTAGATGGCGTTAATGATGCTTTTTGATGCTGAAACGCGCCGAAAGAAACTTTTTTTCGCCGACAAAGAAGGCTGAACGAAGTGACATCATCACTACAGAATTTGTCGCTTTTGTGGAAGGTTGATGATTTTTTTTTAAAATATCGGTGGATGACACACCATCGACAAACACGACTACCTACTCCTTAGACTAGTTAACTGCTCGACAGGCTGAAATCTTGGATTACGACAAATGAGGAACACTGATATTGACAGGACATGCCGTAATAACGTCACGGGTCAAAGGTCAACAGGTGCTTTTAGACTGCGTCTCGACATTTCGCTACTTACGCAAAAAGTTACGCACTGGTTATTTACGCATTTTTCGAACTGCATTTTTTAGAACACTTTACGCAAATGGGAAAAATTAACTTAAATCCAGAATTACGCTATCGACTTTTCGTAAGTTACGTATTGTTGATAGAACGGGGTCCAGATCTGTATACTATGTACATGTATGTATATTCACAAGTAATTTGACGTCCGATTGTACATATTATATATATATGTGTGTGTGTTTGTGTGTGTGTGATGGTGAGTGTGAGAGTGTGTGTTTTAGTAGTGAGCAATTTGATTTGATCAATTACAAACAATTCTCCTTTGAGTATTGATTGTCTGGTAAGTGGTTTTAAACACACAATCTCAAAAAGTGTGACTCTGGAAGCAGTGCTTGTAAATGGTACTAATAAAATATACCCAGACATTTCACTTGAAATCCTTTTCCTTTCTTGTTGTTGCTACAAGTCTATGTCATGATTATATCTTCAGCTAGATATGTATCAGAGAATTGTAACTCTGCTCGGAATGACTTCAGAACTTTATGCAACTTCTTAAAAGATCACCTGAGGATTATTCAATCGGTAGAACTCGTGATTTAAGGCTTATGTCCATGTACAGTGCAACCTCTCCAAAGCAACACCCTTTGGGAGAAGCAAAATTATGTTGTTGAGAGGATGTTTCTCTAGAGAGGTTATAATAATAGTCAAATCGCACAGTGGGAAAAAACATGCTGTCATTGAAGGAGCTTGTTACTCAATAGAGTGCCGCTCTGGAGAGGTTGCACTGTACTGTCGACGGATAGAATATGGTAACAATACCGACATAGAGTTCGCACATGTCCAGAAATGTATTTTGCTGAATACATTCATAATATTAAATGCTGAAGAAATGAAAGAAGACAAAACAGATGAATACATAAAATGCTGAAGAAATGAAAGAAGACAAAACAGATGAATACATAAATGGAGAAAACTAGATTACTCACAATGGCGCTACCCACGTGTAACTGAACAATTCAAATGTAAAGCTTATTATTATATGCGAATTTATTTTGTTCACCATTCGTTTTTGTTTCACTAACGCTTAAAGGCTCACCAATTAGGCAACTTTCCAGCTTTAACAGTCGAGGAAGATCCCGGCACACACTTAGGTCTAGACACCGACCTTTTGCAAGCTACCAGAACAGCTTCCTCACGTGTGAAATTTGGCACTGAGGGGACTGGAACTCGCAGCGGTGAGGGGTTACAAGTCAGAGACCATAGTCATTCCACCATTGAGGCCTTTGATGGGTTGATACATACCACATAAAACATCATAAACAATATAATTTAACCTATGTTCTGTATCGCTCTTTTTAATCCAATTTAAAAATGGACTTTTTTAATCAAGATCCCTCATAAAAGTTAGATAACAAACCAACGAATGTTCCGCTTGGAATGTACCTTTCAGTCAATTTTGTCTCGTCAAAATGATAAATGTTGGTAGTCACAAATCATTATTTGTTTCAAAAGTTGATCCTACATCATTTTGAACTGTACCACTCAAGGTCGAATGAATATTGACTAAATATTTCATACCTACATCGAACCTTGTTTTAGTATGTTTTATGTACCAAAACGAAGGAAAACAACTGCAACGGTTTCTGAATAGTTTAAAAAATACATGGTTACTTCATCATTAAGTAGATCATTTTTAAATATTTGTATGACTGTTTTTTTTCTATCCTAATTCTGTTTAACCGTTGTTGATCTTTATATCTTCAGTGAAGTGTTTTATTGGTGTAAAGAAGTCAACAAGACATATATTAATCGGAGCGAGTAAAAGTAACATGTTACGTGTTCAGTCATCAATTAACGTATGTTATCGTTAAATGACTACATGAAACTTAAAATAGCCATTGTTTTCACTCTATCGATGAAGCACGGACTATATTCAACACGTAAAGACTTTAAACTATTTAAGGCCTGACTTCTTTATTTTATGGTTTATTTTTATGATAAATAGCGTGTGGGTGGGTAATAAAGTAGAATGTAAGAACGTGTACATAAAAAGGCTAGGTCGAAGCCTCGAATTTCGAAATCTAGTTCTTGCCTGTTTTCATTATCACCTTTTTAGCCCTTTCGCTGGCATAGGGGCAGGTATACCCGTCTGCCCTAGTTTTAGCATATTTGCCTACAGGACAAGTAAACCCGTCTGCCCTAGTTTCAACATATTTGTCTACATGACAGGTAAACCTGTCTGTCCTAGTTTCAGAATATTTGCCAACAGGACAGGTATACCCGTCATAGTTTACACGCACCTGCCGGGGACTCCTTCCAGATATCATGGAAACTGACCGAGAACAATGAACACCGTACGGGGTCTCCCAGGACTAGCACACCCGTCCATCCCAGTTTCAGCATATTTGCCAACTGGACGGGCATACCGGTCCTGGGAAACCCCGCATAGCACTACCGCCCCCAACCAACCCTTGCAATTCTCCAGAAAAATCCCTGGCAAAAGCATGTAAACCATGCAATTAAATCCCCGGCAGTGAAAGAGTTAGGTTTAATACTTCGTTTATCATAATGGAAGAAGCTTAAAATAGAAAATATCCACTGAACATCTTATGACACCTGAGGAATGTCAGCCAGCTAAAACAAAAATGGTTTTAATATGCTATCTAGAAACGTTAACAATATAGATGATACCATGATAAAAAATTAAAAAATAGATCGTAAGTAGACTTAGCAGTTCTGGACAGATGTAAACATAAGAATATCAAGTATCAACCATTAACATAAAACAACATTTGACTCTGATTTACGATATACCATATGATAAAAAACAACAGAGAAGAAAAAACGATGTAGCAAATACAGTAAATAATAATGAGACCATCTTTGGGACCCGACCCGGAAAATCGGTCGTAATCATTCTGTATTTACTCCTTATAACTTATTTACACATTAATCTTAGTCACACATTAAACCTTATTTACACCTTAAACTTATTTACTCCTTAAACTTATTTACACTTTAAACCTTATTTGCACATTAAACTTATTTACACCTTAAACTTATTTAAACCTTAATATTATTTGCACATTAAACTTATTTACACATAAACTTATTTAAACCATAATATTATTTGCACATTAAACTTATTTACACATAAACTTATTTACTCCTTAAACTTATTTACACTTTAAACCTTATTTGCACATTAAACCTTATTTACACATAAACCTATTTACTCCTTAAACTTATTTACACTTTAAACCTTATTTGCACATTAAACCTTATTTACACATACACTTATTTACACCTTAATATTATTTGCACATTAAACTTATTTACACATAAACTTATTTAAACCTTAATATTATTTGCACATTAAACTTATTTACACATAAACTTATTTACTCCTTAAACTTATTTACACTTTAAACCTTATTTGCACATTAAACTTATTTACACATAAACTTATTTACACCTTAAACCTTATTTACGCATTAAACTTATTTACTTTTTAAACCTTAACCTTTAATAATGAGGTGGTCTCATTACCAAGTTGAATTGGAAGGGAGTTTTTGAAAAGCGGACAGAATATAAGTGGTCATTGTAACAAGGTGGTCGTAATGTTGAGGTGAACGCTATGTTAGGTTTAACTGTATATTATGGACTTTGATACTAATTAGATGATACATTCATTTTATTGTTAAAATAGAACGATTGCCCATTGACTACGTCATGTCTTTTTGTTTATGTAATGAATATGCCCTCTCCGTAACTTGAAACATTTGCAATTTAAAATGGTGCAATTTTGTACGCGAAATATTGTTGCATTTGTAATCTCCGCGTATAACTAACAAATACATGGAAATCTCCGATGTTTCACGAATGGGAAGCAGCTAATGAAATAGCTCGAACTTATTGACCAATCAGAGCGCCGGATAAATCAAGCGTTCTGTACCATGGAATGGAGGCCAGTTTATTCTTTATTTTTTTAAGACCCGTAAAATGCAGACGGCGGACCGTAAACCAAGGAATAAAAACAAATTACCGTACACGTTATATCTGAAATCAATGTCCCGTATATTGGGGCCAGCAATTGTTAGATATTGGAGACAATCAAGGACAAACATATTCCAAACGTACAGCGTTTTGTTTGATTTCTTGCAGAGGAACAGTTGAATACCAATCGTTATGTTTTACGTACTTTGTGTGATTGCTGCTATCGTTTTGTGGTGTTTTAGGAGTGTGTTATACCGTGGACCATATCTTATGTTTTCTGCCTGGTTGATAAACGCAGTCTCGTCATTTCTCGACTACGGCATAAGGAATGAAAAGAAACGAGTGTTTCAATTAGTGCACGACCACAGGAAGAAGATTAAAACGGATTTGAGGATTCTAGAAGTTGGCGCCGGGACATTACCAAATTTGGAGTACCTACCCGCTGATTCTGAAATACTCTGTTTGGACCCGAATCAATATTTCAACAAACATGCCGAAAACAACATTAAAGCTCAGAGCAAAATAACATCGGTAGAATTTGTACAAGGAGTTGCTGAGGACATTCCATTTGACTCAGACAAGTTTGATGTTATTATATGTACGCTTGTGTTATGCTCTGTAACAGACATACCCAAGTGCCTCCAGGAAATCCACCGCGTTCTGAAACCGGTAAGTCTAAATCTAATTAATCATAACATTATTTAACCGTGTTCGTTCATGAAATGTCATTTCTGTGAGTCATGCTCGAACTTATTGCATAGTATAAGCATATCATTGTAAATGCAATTTGTACAAAGTAGCAAACAGTCAAACACTACATGTATCAGTGACAGAATACTATATGACCATTTTTTTCTGTCAAACATTTTCATGGATGTGAAGTTTTAACATTTGCATATCATTTGGAATGTACTGAAAAATACTGCGTGCAAATAATTCTTTAGTTGAAATGTTACCCGAAACTATCTGAACGTTTTGTTTTAATGTTATCGAATGTGTGTATGAATGAACGCTACACACAAAGTCACTTCTACAACTAAAATGTAGAGCAAAATACACAAGGCTTACAACTTTGTTTATGCTCTATTTATTTCCAATGTTTGAAATGTCTTTGCAAGGCACTTTACAGTACGTAACGTCTTATTAATATCAAGCTTGTAACCTCTTTCTAACGCAGAATACATTAATTATGATTATTTATTTCACACGTCTCATCAAAGGGTGAAGGGCTTTTTACTGTACGTATAAAATTAGCTTCTGGATGTAAGTAAATGTTTTATTTTATCGAGAGAAGATAATAAAGCAAATTTTATCGTCATAAAACAACCAACAGATCATTGATCGAATGTTTTGTACCAGGGCGTACATATAATATAAAAAGAATAATAATTCGCTGCTGATACTAGAATTTTACGAAACATTTAGTCTGATGTGAAGGAAATAGAAGTACCTTGTTTGCAAATATGTCAAAGATGTACTTTCATTGCAAAGTAACACAAAGATATTTTGGTTCATGACGCCGATAATCCATTGCACTTTTGTGTTCAAGGAAATATCCTTTAAAAATGTTTATCTATACAAAAATAATGATCCTTTGCATTAAGTATAGTCAATCCTGTGAACAATGGTCACCCTTTGTAAAGACAAAATGTGGCCTTTATTGACAGATATCTTTTACTCGGAGGTCAATTTGTTCTAAATAATCAATTCTGTTTTTCAAAGAATGACCTTTATTCACAGTGTGGTCTTTATTCGGTGGTGGCCGCAAACACAGTTTTGACTGTAAAAGAAATATATGTTAATACAAGTTCCATCAGGGTTTTCTCCAGTTTCGCTTCAAATTTAGTCATAAAATGTACTGAAGTTCTTTGTGCTTTATTTTTCCTATTGTTTGAATATTGTTTTTATAATTTATTTCTCTTAAGGGTGGACTGTTTGTGTTTGTGGAACATGTTGCTGCTGAAGACAACACGTTGCAAAGACTCTCTCAGACGTTTTTCAACCCTATCCACAACGTAGTATTTGATGGATGTTGTGTTAATAGGAATACAGAGAAAGCCATCCATGACAGCGGAATGAAAGATGTTCATGTTGTGAGATTCCGAGCGAAATACCCATTCTGGTTTAGTCCATGTATTTCCGGAAGTGCGTCAAAGTAAAGACATGATTATACTATATCCTGATCTAACATTGACTGGGCACGTGCAGAAATACAATTACTTGTTCAAAAAATTACCAATGCGATGAAGCCACGCACTGTATATACTGTTTTAGCTATTTGGTGTCTGTAAACGATAAAATAGGTATTGATAATATGATGCAAAATAAATATTTCAATACCTATGTCGTTTACATCATATACATTACTAGCACTTGCTTTAATCAGGCAACGTAACAACCCTACACTGTAGACACAAGTATCGTTTTATCTCTTTTAAAAATCTAACATAATACAGTAACACCAATGAAAACCGGAATGATTTTTAAGTCCCGTTTATTTCTCTTCTATTATCGATAATTCTGTTAAAACCGGAATTCTCAGAAAACCAGACTTTTGGAACAGTCCGGAAGGGGTCCGGTTTTCAGGGGTTTTACTGTATATTATTAATATACATTTGTACTATCATGTATTTGTAACGCATTCTTATCAACATTGAATATCCGTCAAAAGGTATTAAAAATCAAGCATAATAACCCAAACTATAGTCTTGTGTTTGTCTCCATGAATTTATGCTGACAGAACAAGAATGTACCAAATTCCAACTTTTCTTTGTCAAAGTCATTGTTGCACTCACCCCTACAATTCAGCTGCCTATTCTGATAAATGATGCGTGTAAATCAGCAGTTTGATATACAGTCTACCTGTATTTGCGGCCGCCTCCGAATAAAGGCCACCGTGTGTATATAGTTCTATCTTTGAAACACTATCACTGATTATTTAGAACAAACTGACCTCCAAATAAAGGTCACCGGTCAATAAAGGCCTCATTTTGTCTTTCCAAAGGATGGCCTTTGTTCACAGGTTTGACTGTAAACTGTATTTGTATGTGTCAAGATTTTTTTTATTTTAAAAAGAAGTGAACTATTGTTCAGAATGAAACAGGATTTCAGAAAAGAGTATACGTCATACCAAACACTCCGATATAAAACTTTTCTCATTCATCAAATACACAAACAATTTAATACTTTTGTGATACTTAAATGTCAAAAAAAGTTTATGTGTAAAAAATGACACAACCTTATACACATGCTCGTACATAATATATCCTTAGAACGATACTGTAATGCAATATACATATACAACTCAATACATCAAGTAGCTGATAAGATATTATATGGCACATATATTTTCAAAACTCAGAAATAATTGCAAAAAAAGCTGACGAACATAATCGCAATCAACAAAACAGTAATACCAGTGAACTAAAATTTCTGATCATTTCCAAAATCAGTCCAAATTCAATACACAAACATCATTTTTTAAAAGAAAATTACTTAATTTCTCGCTGACAGGTGGAAAACATTGTAGAAAAAATCGTCTGCTTCAGATGCGGGGAAATGCGGTATTATGAGGCCAAGGGTTAAATAACCAGATGTAACTAACAGTGTGCAAAATTAACAACAACAACAACAACAACAACAACAGAAAACGTAAACCAGTATGACACAAATTAAAATCTACTAGCAGACATAATACTTCTATTGCAACAAATAGTGAAACCTCGACATATAGACCACCTTTGGATCTGAAAAATAGTCTTAATATTGAGGTGGTCTCATTATCAAGTTGAAATTAAGAGAAAGTTTGGAAGTTTTAAAAGCCGTCCGAAAGTAAATGGTCATTACAATCAAGTGGTCGTACTTATGAGGTGGTCGCTTAGTGAAGTTTCGCTGCAGATTATAAAAAGATCCCATAGAAAAAAACCAAACACTGCATCATTGCAATACCAACATTATGTTGTGTGATCCATTTATAAACACCAAATGTACTTTGCTTGACATATTGCTGTGATGATCAAGATTATCGTCTTACATTAAACATGTATGTCAAATGGGTTTGTCAAGTATATCGCATGTAACCAATGTATAATAGAAGGGAAATAACTTCGACAATTTTATTTTTCCAACGTATGTCATTATAGTCCTTTTTATCACACCGCAGTTCAAGCATTTTGCTCATTTATATAGTGCAACATGTAGATACGTCCACACACTAACCAAATAATGTATTCTTATCCTACCTTCAAACTATGTGAAACTCGATATTTAAGATTTTCTACACGAAAAAAAAGTCAAATTTTACAAGTCGAACAGGAAATCTTAAAGCCGCGATTTGTATACTAGTATGTATAAAGCGAAACAGCGATAATATCCATAAACACTTCTTGAAACGGGTCATAATTCGCAACAAAACAATAAAATTCACGCATTGCCAAGATGTCACACCTCGGACAGCTCTTTTAGCGAGTAATTTTCGCTATTAGTCCAGCTCGCGGTTTCATGTTGCTTCTTGCCTTCATGACAGCGTAACAATCACATAACCCGTGATGAACCCAGTTATTCCAAGCAATGTAAATGTACGATACAAACAATCGTGTGATATGTCCTGGTTGAAGAAAGTGGAAATACTCGTCAGATTATTTTAAACGTAAATACTTCGCGATATAGGTTTCCCAAAATTTGGAAAAGATCCCTGTTCGTTCGTGATTAATTATACATCAACCCTGTATTTATCACATTTGTTATCAATAGAAAGGTTATCTATAATTCTTTTAGAATGGTTAAACTTCGGTCCGCGGTTTTATTTGAGGCACACATTTAAACGCAAGAACCAGCACATACGATGAATCTGTCTACTTTCGCTTTCTTTATAATGTGGTACATAAATAGTTGAATGGAATTACGTTTGATCTATATTTAGAACATTTTTCGAAAAAACATACATATACATTAACCTGTGGGATTCCGTGCCATGAAACTCTTTGATTGGTTAATATTACCAACAGACATACTCTGATTGGTTGATGGGTTTTAATGCTGAAGACCATAATTTTTCGTAAACCTGGACTGTCAACAAATCTGAATGAACATAATAATACTCAGTGTTATTTTGGATTTAAAAGACTTCACGAAGTCAGCTTGTTTTAATCTGTAATATATTCTTTAATTTGGATTATATGTGAGTTGGTCATATTGGATTAAACGATTCCTATGGTTTGTGAGTAGAGGTGTAATTTATTAAACACCATTAAAATTTATTAACTAGTTGTAAAACGAGTAAACGTAGACACACATATCTGTGAACTAACCACAACACATGACATATTAAAGATTCTACAAGTGTTAAATTAAATATTGCCAAACCACTGCCTGGGCTCTTGTTGGTGAAAAAATGTTTTAAAACCGCTTAAATTAATTAAAATTACTCAAAAAATTATAACGTAATTTAATCTGATTTTACGTGTTTTGCAATGTGCAACCTATTGCTAATAAGTATTTATAACTTGACACATGTACATATTTTATGCAAATTATTATCAACAATAACAATGCTATAGTTATCACTGTATAAACAGACTTTCCCATGCATTCGCTTGATAAAGATTTGACCTACAGAAAGTACATGTCTTATCATAGATTATCCACACATTGATAAAATTATATTCTCTGTTTAAAGGTATAGGCATTTTGCACGGCGTGTAATGAAGACGGATGTAAATACTGATTCATTGACATTGAGTGATCATATTCTAGTGGGCGTTTAAAATTCGTCTGAAAAATCATGTGACTTAGTGAATGAACGACTGTTTGTTATTGTTTACACCGATGCGTTATGGCTCCTTTGCAAAGTATACTACAGTTTCTTAATGAGGAGCAGGTATGTTTATCACTGGACTGCTTTGTTATCATTTGTGTTATTACGATTAATCTACATCGTCAACGTCTGATTGAGGGTAAAAATCGATTAATCTACAGTATCTTTGATACATGTACAATGATCGATTATGTTTTGTATCATGTTACGTCCGTGATTAGATGTGAGGATTGATCTTTTTCCACCAAATGATTAAAATTCTGAATTTTATACATCTGTGCCCAATTGTATAAACATTGGTTAACTTTAACCAAATGGTTAATTTAACCAAAGGTTAAATTTAACCATTTTGGTGTACTAACCATTAAAAAAGTCATTTAAACATTTAAAAAGGGCTGTCATTTTGGTACTAGTTACCATTTATGTTAAGATTTAACCAGCATCTCAGACTTGGGTTAGATTTATATGAGCTTTAACGAAAACAACATTCGGTTAAATTTAAACAAAATTTTCTACAACAGCAAACCGAACATTTAACCAAACTTTTAACCAAAACTCTGATTTAACCCAGTGGTTAAAGTTAACCAATGTTTATACAATTGGGCGCATATGTATAGTGTAACCTTGACATTAAGACTACTGTTGGGACCAAAGAGAAGAGTCTTGAAATTGAGTCGCATTACCAGTTTAAATATAGAGGAATGATTGAGCATCTGTTAAAAAATAAGTTTTCTGTTTTTAAAAGGTAATCTTAATTACTGATACGGTCGTTTTATTTGTTTTGTTTGTTCGTTTTATGTGACTTATTGTCACTGGAGTTTAACGTCGTTTTTCAACAATTTTTCTAACCAGTTTTTAACCTGGACTGTATACTAAGCAGTACTTCCACTGAGAGCCGGCTACTTCTCCACATATGGAGGAAAATCTATATTTCTGTCAAATTTTTATAGAAGGGTATGACCTGTCGAGAACGGGATTCGAACCCCGTTCTCCGGGTTACAAGTCCAGCGCACTAACCACTGGACCACAAACGCGGCCTCATTATATTTGGTTTTACTGTTGTTATATTTCAGCCCAATCAATTGTTTCATTACGCTGCATACATGTACACACATTTCGATGCAGTTCCTTAATCCCTTCATGCCGACCCTGTTTATACTTGAACGTTCCCTGTCTTATACATGAATATAGTAATACTCATCACACATTCAAATCAAATTAAAAGCCGTACTAAATACCTCAAATATTGGCGTACAGTCGACTCTCATTATCTCGATATCGTCGGGACCGTCAGAATTAAGTCGAGATATCAGTTTGTCGAGTTATCAGTAATTGGGGTAGTTGGGGTATAAACTTTTCCTATTTTGCACCTTTAAAAAACACATACGAATAATAATTACAGATTTTACACGATTTTAACTAATTCCCAGTCATCTTAGCATACTCTGTTTATAGAAATTTGAACTTAAATTCACAAAAAAAAAATAAAATGATAATAACTTTTCTTCTTTCATTACATCGCGCTTTTATATTGAAGAGTTGTTCATATAGTGGGTTCTTGTGGGTATTTCCAAAATAATATCATGAAGAAAAAAGTATGTTTTCTAGGGAACGGGAGCTAAGGAATTTGATCAACTGTATGATACGTGGAAAGATGGATTGGATGAAAGAGTTAAACCGTTCAGAAAAGAATTGGACACGTGGTTTATGAAATGTTACTCCGTCATGTAGGTATATCTACTTAATAGACCCAAAGGTGATGATAAATTGAAGCAAAAAGATGAATGCACACAGATCCAGAAAGCTAGAGAATATACTTTTTCAAGTTCACGCACTTATTTTAAAGAATTATCTGGTTGGAAAGATTTCAATGTTATTGTTCTGATAATAACAATCTTAAGAAACATTTCATTGATTTCAAAAGCGTAATTCTTTTTTCTTATCTCTCGTGGTTAAACTAATAAAAATACTGTATTGTTTTATCAGATGCAAAAATATTTCGACGGACACCGAAAATGATCTGAGCACGGAGGATGCTCTAAAACAAGAATTTGACGAAACAATTTGTGCCAGTATTTTACGAGTGGAAGCCGATAGAGTTTTGGTAAGTTTGGAGAAGCCATAAGCTATGTTACTCACTATTCAGAGATTGGTATAACTGCGTATACTCTAAATTTTGTTATAAATAATCTCATGAACTTGTTGTAATCTACTTTTGTTATTCTTTTGATATTTAAGAAAGACATGTTTCCTTTTACGTCGTAAATGAATATTTTGCATTTGAAATATATTCCTCGTAAATGAATATTTTGCATTTGAAATATATACCCTTTTACGTCGTAAATGAATATTTTGCATTTGAAATATATTCCTTTTTACGTCGTAAATGAATATTTTGCATTTGAAATATATTCCTCGTAAATGAATATTTTGCATTTGAAATATATTCCTCGTAAATGAATATTTTGCATTTGAAATATATTCCTCGTAAATGAATATTTTGCATTTGAAATATATTCCTCGTAAATGAATATTTTGCATTTGAAATATATACCCTTTTACGTCGTAAATGAATATTTTGCATTTGAAATATATTCCTTTTTACGTCGTAAATGAATATTTTGCATTTGAAATATATTCCTCGTAAATGAATATTTTGCATTTGAAATATATTCCTCGTAAATGAATATTTTGCATTTGAAATATATTCCTCGTAAATGAATATTTTGCATTTGAAATATATTCCTCGTAAATGAATATTTTGCATTTGAAATATATACCCTTTTACGTCGTAAATGAATATTTTGCATTTGAAATATATTCCTTTTTACGTCGTAAATGAATATTTTGCATTTGAAATATATTCATCGTAAATGAATATTTTGCATTTGAAATATATTCCTCGTAAATGAATATTTTGCATTTGAAATATATACCCTTTTACGTCGTAAATGAACTTTTTTTCATTTAAGATGTACTTCCTTTCACCCACTCAATTATGAACGATAGCCTCTTGATCTTACTGGTGCTCTTGTATTACCTACCAGTACAAATAAACCTTTCAACTTATGTAGGCGATTTACAATATGCTCAACTTATAACAATGTTAAAGGACGAGGTCCTTGAATGTGATACATTCCATCAAATAATAACGTGCAGAAATATGTCATTTCCATTTTTTTAAACGTGTCACCTCTCGGCCTTTAGCTATCATGTTTTTGAATATTAATCAGTTCAATGTAATGTGCATCCATTTGCACTGTCATTTGTAACGATGACATTGATGATGTAGCCTGATTGAAAGTACCATGGTAGTTCACGACACTTATACATGTATTATTACTTTTATATAACTTTTTGTAATACGAATTTGATAGGTTTTAGTACAAAATATTTTTGTTTTCTTAACAAAATATTTATTGACATTATGTAGCAAAACATGGACTTTGGTGACTTTGTAAACCTTGTTGTTGAATGTGTTGAAGTGGAACAGCAGTTGATCATTGATTACAATGAGGTAATTCGTTAAAGTACTTCTATCGTACTTACGTTAGAATAATAAGGGAACATTTTTTACTGGGTTTAACGCCATTTTCCAACAATTTTATGTATGGCGACCGGTTCACCTGACCAGTTTTCTTGAACTGTATACAAAGCAGTACTAACATACCCTTCTACATAGAACCGGTAACTGTTCCAGATATGGAGGAAAGACGCCATTTTTGTCAAATTTTCATAGCAGCATATGGCCTGCCGCAACCAGGATTTAAGTCCGGGTCGTCGGGTTACAAATCAAGCACACTAATGGTCGCAGCTAAAGAATCTTTCGAAATCACCCATTAAAATTTAAGTGTCGGTGGACATTTATGATTATTTCGTTGATATTTTATAGATTTGAAAATGAAGTATTTAAGCAATTCCTATTTATTCTGCATGATGTAAAAACTTAAAAATTTCTGTGTTGTTGTAAACACAATGATTTAATAACATGGTTACTATCAAATACATATTGCAAATGCATAAATAAACAATAAATTCTTGTTTAGTGCCTTTAATAATTATGAATGTTGATTATTACTTTTATTATGTTGTTGTATAGACTTATTTTACTCTATTAAATGGAACTTTTGCTAATAAAATAATTTAGGCATTTTCATCATTTTCAGTACCTGAACACAATATATGATTCTAGTTGACCATTATTTTATAGCATTTCTGATCAGAAATATATGTCTTTTGAAATATAGCAATTTGTTCGGGTAAATACAAATACAATAAGTATTCAAAAAATTGTTATCCTAAAAAATTGTTGTGCGAAAACCTTGTGACACATTTGACATAATCAACATTCATCGTTCATATTTAAGAAAAAAGCCGAGAGGTTGGTATGGGAACAAATCAAACAACGTATATCTGAAGCGGAACAATCACTCCAGGTATTGATAATATTTTGTAAAATGATACGTTCTTTGGTATCTACATACTCTCTCATATTCTATGAAAGTAGAATTTTGTTTTTATTTTTCTGTGCCCAATTGTATAAACATTGGTTAACTTTAACCTCTGGGTTAAATAAGAGTTTTGGTTAAAATTTTGGTTAAATGTTTGGTTAGCTGTTGTAGAAAAATTTTGTTTAAGTTTAACCGAACGTTGTTTTTGTTAAAACTCAAATAAATCTAAACCAAGTCCAAGATGCTGGTTAAATCTTAACATAAACGGTAACCTGTACCAAAATGGCAGCCCTTTTAAAATGTTTAAATGATTTTTTTAATGGTTAGTAAACCAAAATGGTTAAATTTAACCCAAGGTTAAATTAACCATTTGGTTAAAGTTAATCAATGTTTATACAATTGGGCGCTGATGTTTTACTTTCTTCCTTCGTCCTATGTTTTTCTGATTGTTATCCCGGACGCTTTATCTGCCTCTGTAAGTTATGTAAATTGCTTAACACGCATATCTAACATATCCTCGAAGCATTTGTTCTCGAGCTACGTGTATTCTCAAGCTATTTTTAGATTTCCAGTGTTTTCCTCGCGCTTGACCTAATTTCCCGAAGTGAACACTCTGGTGTAAACAAAAGAGCGTCTGCTACTGAAAAATAACTGAAACGTTTTAAAATGCTGAAAGTACAAGTAAGAAAAACATAATTATTTCCAAAATGTTCATTTACTCCGTAAAATCGTAATGCAACTCACTAGAAACATTTAAAACAACCATAAATCCTGAAAATTTATCCCGATTTTAACGACGTCTGCCTAGTTTTGTTGCCCAAATATTTCAACACACGGAAATTGATGACGTAGAAAATTTGTATCCCCACTGTGTGTATATGGTACTCGTAAATTTATGCGGGTTGTTACTAAAAATGGTAATTTTTATTTTTTTTACAGTTAACTCCTTATGCCAAGAGTAAGGTTCTTATGTACCCAGAGATAAGTTAGATGGCACCATGTTTATTCTTAACTGGGTCCAGTGTGACAAGTGTCAGCACTGGGTCCACATTAAGCACTGTATCACTTTAAGGGTGGCTAGAAAAAAAACACACCGTTGTTTGTAACTGTTGCAAATAAATATTTGAGTGTATTATGCACAATAAAAGACATGTATTGCTAATTTATAGAGATATTGAGCAAAAATAAATTTGAGATGAACTAACAATCAATATTGTTTTCAGTGTTGCATGTACACAAGAGTGATTAACGTAAACTGTATGATATAGTATTTTCTAAAAATAGCTTGAGTACGCATGTCGCCATTTCCAGAAAACGTAAATGAGGTCAGGCTTTAAAAATAGATGTGTAGTAGAAAAGAAGGTTGTTTTTGCCAAATATATTGCAAGATGATCAGGAATGGATAGAATTTAAGAAAAATGCAGTGAATTAAGGAAAGAATTATTTAATTTGTTAATTATTGTTTTAATGCATGTTATTATGTCGAGAACACATGCTTCGAGGGTACTAGTGTATTAACAAACGGCTCAAACCAACAAATAACAACATTCAGATTCAGAACTCCTAAAAAAGCCATAAAACACAAACTGCACGCGGCACCATGTTAATCAATCCCTTTCAAAGAGCTCTATCGACAAAGCGATCGGAACTGCTGATACCAATAAAGCTAAGAAATGGATTCTTAAAAAAACAAAGTATGTACTTTGTATGTATACCTGTAAACATCCCACTTTCCCCAAAATACTACCTTCTCCAAACCAAAGCCCACCCGACACGTAGGACCATACGAAATAAATACTACAACATACCAATGCCCAAAAGAAAAACTATAAACCAAAATGATAGTTCATTTCTAAATTGCTTCACGTTAGATTCATTTCAGTACTTAAAAGAAAACATCCAAAGTTTTCAAGCACTGCTTGGCGTCGGTAAGTATACAGCTTTGTGAGAATTATTTAATTATATAATTACATGTACAAAGAGTTCGGAATAAAGACAAATTATTTTTGGGTATCATATACATTTATTACAAATCAATCACAAACTCTGCTTGGAATATAAAATTTCACAGTTTACTCCGACGTGCGGCATAATGCTTTTATTCGATTCAGAATTAAATGGGTAAGACATATCTCATATGACGTCATAAGTCGATAAATGACGTATTTTTAGTATTATTATTGAATTTTTGTTGGTTTAGATGTTAGTTAGGGTGGACTTTGTTGTTGATAGTATTGTGTTTTTTTTGTATCCGTCAATTTTTTATTATATAATTTAATTAATTTGGTTTTCCCAAAAATGCCTACGAGTTTAAATCTCCGGAAGACTGTGTTTTGTCCTTCATTTTTGTAGGTTTCTTAGTGTTGAGTGTGTTTAGGTTGTTCGGTTTTGGGAAGACAGCATGTGAAGAAGATGGGATTTTCTATGAATGTTTTTCTAGACATCCTTTTCTTATCAATATTACTATTTCTAGTATGAAATTGAAGCTCTTTGATTACAACGAAGCGCAGATTTCCAATAGATTCAAGATGCCCAATTTTTTTCTTCTATGAATCATAAAGAATGCGAAAGTAAACACGGTTTTCTTTATTTCATATTTGTGAACTCAGCAAATGGACAAGTAGTCGTCGACGAAGATCAACTTAAAACAATTTGTCAGGTCAGGAATTGTACAAGTTTATCATGCTGAATATATGTAAAAATTATTGTATTCATGTAAAAACTTCTTGTTTTGGTTTAAGGACCTACCTGTTAGCACGGTCGTCACGTTAATTTCAGTTTGGCAATATTTCATACTTGCAAGTAAAAAGTTCTTTTCATGTTGATAACATTTACATTGTATTCTGATGTATAAATCGTTTGTTTAATAAACTGGTATACTTTGCGTGGTCTAATATATATCATGACTAATTGGAGACAGCAATGCACCTACGTATACTAAGCATAGAGACAGTTTTGTTAAATTGTTTTTGTTTTTGGTCCTCTTTATAACACAAATAATTCAACATTTTCGCAGAATGTTCAAACCAAGATGAAGGACTTGTATCAATATCTTGTGAACTTGACATCAGAAATGAAAACTGAAATTCAAAAATGGCTGAAAGCGTTACAGTTACAGCATGCAGAACTTGCTGTACCATGTGACCTAAATAAAAGACTTCAAAATATCAAAGAATGGTGAGCAAAAGAACAATTTATCCAACAGTTCAGACCTTTTGTTCATTGAGGTACCATTATGAGAGCCAACATAAGCTTATCCTCTCAAGTTATTTAGTTGCCGTTTGTAGATTGCTAAAGATAACCTTGGTGTAGAAATAACTATTGCATAGGCGACAGATAAGCGTGTATAATAAAATAGGTCTAAAACTCCATTTGCATATCTTGCATAATAACGTATATCCTGTATTTTTGCCACTTTAGGATGCCCGTTCATTGAGGAGTCGAACGATCTATTGCGAACGTTATCAACTCTATACCATTCGATTTTAGAAACTTATTTTAACGGTATTCAACTGGCGCTCGTTTCAAAATAAACCTCGACAGTTATTAATAATATGAGAAATAACAAACAATAATCCGTTTTCAATTTCTACATTTTAATGTGTCAGCTGTGGTCAAGTCGGAAAGCTTGTCTATGATGTACGTGCCATGTCGCAAGATCAGCATTGCGCTCCAGCAGTTCACTTCTTTATTGGTGACGGAATACATCAAAAGATCCAAGAAATATTTCATGATTTCTTGTCCAGGTTTGCATCCTGTTTATTTATTTAGATTTGTTAATTTTACTGCTAAAATATACAGGACTCATCCACTTTGTAGTGAGCATTAAATCAACGTCAAAACATTAAATGTGTCGTCCAGTCAAAAATCTCTGTTTAAAATCAGTCTGTCCGAAACGAAAAAAAAAATAACTGGTTATAACTTGCACATCTGAAAACATATATTGCAAAAATGGATAGGCAAAAAAATATTGGTAAAAATTGGACCAAAGCACGCAATAAAAATTCTTTAAAAAATTTCAGCTCCTTCATTGTAACGGAACAAGAATCATTTTGTGTAAGGACATTAAAGAGAAATTTTCCGAAATTTGAAGTAAGGTATGTATGCGTTTTTGATAAGTCATATTCATCATAGCAATTTGGCTTCATAAAAATTGTTTCAATGTATGTTAATCAATAATTCGTTAAATTCGCTAATGGACTCGGCCAGGAACAGCTCATTTCTGGTGCTTGTCCGAGGCACTTGCTTAAAAAAATTGACAAATACTGGTATATTACAAATGAGTTCTGGTAGTGTCTATGTTTATTGTCTAGGATAATTATAGAACATCAACTACTTAACATTGTACTTTTTAAACTTTAAGGCTAATTTGTAAGAATGTATTTTATACATTTGACGCATGGGTATATGTCGCAGTATTAAGAATGTCTAATGATTACTTTAGCGTGCTGGCTGCCAGTCTTATACCTAGACGAGAGGTTGTGGAGGTGAGGGCCATATTTGTGTCTGAATATCACATAAAAGATGGTAACTTTGATGACATAAACTCCTTAGACTGCTGCAATCAGGAATTATTGTCAGCTACTCAAACCTTGAAACAGGGAACTTCGCAATGGATCTTCACATTTAAAGAACTAAAGTTTAAGGGGGATTTCAAAAGAAAGCCTCCTTGTCGAGATCAGAAACAAGTGCATGAAGAGAAGTACAGAATTCTCTTCCAAATGTCGTATGAGAAGAGATCTTTAACGGTGAGTATGTATATATATTCTACATGTATCCTTTACCAAATTGATATCACATAGTATCAATGTACATTGTATACATGGTAAATGCTCAGATACTTCGGCATAAGTAAAGAGGTTGCTCATCATCAAAAGAAGGACAATACCATAACACCAGCAGTTAAAATACAATAAGAAAGATATATAACACTAACTCCTAACTGTGTAATGTAATGCAATAGAATTTATTTAATATGTTTTCCCATTTATGTTTCTGTTCCATGTTCTTGTGTACAAATGTTATGAACTCATTGTTTATTTTAGTCAACCGAATCCGCGAATAAATTACTTATCATATGAAGAGATAAGCATGTTTACTTTGAGCATGAGAACTCACCATGTCAGGCATTCTTGCTCATTGCACTTCCGTCTTTACGAAGAGAGTAGACAGAGAACGCTGTATTTCTGTTGATTACAGTTATTATTTATTTATATTATTCTTGGTTTGTTTTCCCCTGGAAAGAGTGTGAGGTTTGGCCAAGAAAACTAGTTAATCCCCTTGTAGCTTTACTACCAACCATTCTAAGGCGGTTGCCTTCGGGAGACTGTTTTGCCATTTTTTGTCACTGTGTGTTGGATGTGTTTTGATTGCTTCGTTTTTGGGATGGGAGTATTTTATGGAGATGGTGAGATTTTTGAGTATGGGACGGTTGGATTTTGTGTGTGTTTGTGTGTTTTTTTTTATCTATTATTAGTATCTTCAGCTACCCTTTTGTATAAATAACACGATTCCATTCAATGCATATAATCTGTAGTATTGTTTTTTTTTTCTTGAACAGGCATGTTCTCTACCACTTGTTGTTATAAAAGCGTCAAACCAGGAAGCAAAGGCTTTGGCTTCAATCACGTGGCAGTGCCATTCTACAAATGTGGTGAGTGTATAGAATGACGTTTTACAAGAAATAGCCAGGACAATATATACCTAGATTGGGAATAATTTTCATTTATCTACACAGAATTAATTACTTGACTTGCGAATAATGGTTTTAGGGTCAGACACAGTAAGAATACAGTTATACATTGCGTCGACAAATGTATCCTCACTCCGTAGTTACGTCTCTTTCAGTTTGAATTTCCTGTCAACATACCTGAGAAAATACCCTGGAGTATTATAGCTGAAATGTTGCAACTGAAAATGATGAAATTAACTACGCACCGGACACTAACGGAAGAAAATTTGTCCCACCTGAAGCGCAAATTATATAGTACGCTGTTTTTTTCATTGTCTATCCCCTCTAATACTATAGTTATTATCACAGAATTTTTACAAATTTGTGATTATATTTGATAGTCAATATTATGTGTGGTGTTGTTAGGCCAACTGTCCGTCGAATATTGCGGACGTATTGTCAATACGTGTTGTTATACATTTTACAATCGGATAGATAGACTGGCAGACTTAAAACACTTCTTTTACAAAATAACTCGAATTCTAGTATAATGTTACTGTCTGGAGTCCGTGTATTGTCCTCTATTTTTGTATGGTCCTAGGAGTTGGGGGGTTGGGGGATTAACGGGAGGTTGTAATTTGGTGTAGGTGGGGTGTTTTGATCGCATTTTCCTCTAGGAATCCTCCCTTATCTATATTCTTTATGCATTGCAGAAAAGGACTGCGGTGAAGGTTTCGTTACATTACAGATGCTTCTTCAGGTACGTATGTTACAAAAAACAAAACGACATGTAAAACAGGACAACATTTCATCAATTGTACCTGTTAACAAGCATCATGAATACAGGGCCATCGTTTGACTACATGTATTACAATGTTAGACAATTTGAGAAAGTTTGCATGTTAAATATAAGTCCATACGTTTTGTTATTTCTAGGGAAAAGAACATTTTACTGTCGGGGAGAGCTTGGGAAAGGAAAATTCCATAATTGTGAAAGTTTAGAATTTAAGCATTTCATCTACTAATTATAAATAAAGGATATGCACCCGTAGGCAATGGTGATTTAACTCTTGCGTATCATATATTCCATATTTTCTCAACTGATACAATATGAGCGTATGTTTATTATTTCTAAATTAAAATAATTATGAACTTATTCATTTTGCTGACATTCTGGCAACTATGTTCGTGTGGAAAAAAAAACGAATCATGTTCGTACAATTTTAGAACTCAGAGAAAAATACTGTGGAAGCAGAACATAAGAAGAAGAAGATGATGTTTTCATTTTGGGAATGGTTTTTGGGCGTGTACAATCTCATAGAGCAATATCTACTGCCATACTGGAGAAACGGGTGTGAACTCTGAAAATCTCAATAGTGGATAAAATTAATTGATAATTTCAGTCCTAATCAACAGAATGGAATGTCCCAGACAGTTAAAAGCTTCATCGTAAAAGAAGACAGTCATATCTGATCTGTTATTTGGCATTTAAAAATATGACACCCAAACTTTATAGAATTTTGAGATGTTTAAGCTCAGACGGTAGATGGCGTACTAAGACTTATAATCTATTTTGCGTAAACGTATCAGAGCAGTAAATATTTTTAATACACATATACTTTAAATTTCTTTTTTTTAATTGACGCATAAATTAATTTGACATTTCAGACTTATTTTGGGATTTATTTCAAAGAATGACGCTATCCGGAAACTCGAAAATGAGAGTAAACTATTTGGAACGTTCATTCTACGATTTGCTGATACAAAGTTAGATTATAAAGACGGAATAAAAGAAGTGTTTGGGTGTCTTGCAGCTGCAATCAGGATCAAAGAAACAAAAAGTAATTCATGTGAAGTTGTTTCATTATGGGGTGTTATGTTTACAGTTGCACTTGGTCTATTCAGTTCTATGCGTTGGTCTTCTTCTCTCTTTCTTGTCATCAGTACATACAAAACCTATCCAAATATATTTACAAAGACTTGAAACGTAGAGGTAACGAATATTATGTCAAATAACACCTTCTCCCTACCGTATGTAACTCAATATTTTGTGCTATTAAATAATAAAACTTATGTATATTATTTTATAATGTATGATATTATGACATAATTACAACATATGTTTCAATCCTGTTTAATAATGATAAAATTACATATGTATTAGTAAAGAAATGTATTTTATAATATAAATGTTAATTTATGTTTTTGTTTTTAATATGTGAAATGTTGGACATGTTGTCTTATTTTCTAGATAAAATCTGCCTGCCTGCGTGCAATGCAAATGATTGCATCATGAGCCTTTGTCTCCGCTTATTACGTATCAAATGTGGTAATAAATATATATGTATTTTTGAAAAAAAAACTATCTAAAATGGTCGGATATTATTTCAGGTTAAGTTATGTAAGAATTTTATCGTGCTTTCGTCAGAAGTTAATCGAATTACTTTCTGTTATAGGTGTGAAAAGAAAATTTGGTGAACAACTTAACAGAAAGCTGATTTTTAAATCTGTGGATGTAGCAAACTGCACGGATCTAGAGGACAGTCTGGCGAATATTTTGATGACTACGCGACCATCGGATGGCAAGCAACAAGCATTATACTCATATGTGTATCCTTCAAACGGATCGACGAAAACTATGTTTGGACGAGTAAAAACAAACGGTAATTGAATATTCATTTGTAGAGATTTACATACGTTATTGTATCCTATGATTTGTATACTATCAATTCTTGAACATCAACTAGATCTATGTCAAACACGTCTATTTTTTGTAATAATCATAACTACATTCAAGTAAATGAAATTTTTTTTTGTGTTCATTGCATTACTTGAGAATCATTTAGCGTGGATTTCTCATATGTAGAATAAAATTCTTTATCCAGAACACCTTTGTATTAATCATAGCATTATTGAGACGATTTGAATTGAATTGGATTCATATGACCACGGACTGATTCTTCAAGAAACCTCAGAATGGTATTATTGTACTAAGAGTTACTTAAACTATGTCATCACATGAAGATGTACTATTAAAACGAGATGTTATGATCGCTGGCAAGTAAAAACAGCACATTTTTATCATCTGATGATGATTTGGTATTTCCTTATTTATTTCCTTTTCCTATTTAGTAAATCAGTGAAACACAACTTATATATAATGACAACCTTATAAGTTCTGGTGTCCCCATTTCATTTTCCACACAGGGATATGTTTGTGCGTGCGCGTGCGTGTGAGTACGCGCATGCGGAGGGAAGGTTGAACTATCAATGTTGCTCTTCGTAAGCTGCTTGTCTCACTTTATACAAATTAACTATCGCCAGGCCTATACCGTAGGAATGTTTTTTTATATTTGTTTATAATTGTAGAGCAGAAAAATGAAAAGGCCGCCATTGATGACGAATCACTTGAAGATACCACAATAGATAACGAAACAGATGAAGAAGCCAATATAGGATACGTGAAACCAAAATGGACGAAAACGGTTGATATCCAAACTAAATTTGAGTAAGTCGGATAAAAGCAGCTTGCTATTGATCTTTTTTCTCCTGTCAGTTCTAAAATTTATTACAAACTTGACGGTGACTAGATTTCTGATATATCCTTCGTTTTTCGAAAGATAGAGAACCCCTGCCGTTTGACAGTAATTTCAATAAAAAGTACCAAGGATTTTTGTGTATATAAAAGAAAAAAGTCCAAGAAAACAAGGAAACACATACAAAAACTTTGATACTTTTTATTGAAATTACTTTCAAACGGCAGGGGTTATCTATAGTTATCTCTCTTTATATATGTTAAACATGTGTTAATTTTCTAAATACATATATAAAGACAATACTAGTAGCTAATTACATGGTCGAAATATGCTATTTTTAGTGGTTGGTATTTCCAACTTTAAATGAAATTTCTCATGTTTGATAATTCCATCTTTAAAGTTGGTAATTCTGACGTCTAATTCGGTTATTTCATGAGATAAATAGGTAACTCAATAATTACACTAACAATACATTAAAGGTCGAGTTAATGTCTCGTTCGTGTCTTTTTGTTCGATACAAATCACATCAAAATTTCGATTTACGGATCGTTTGTGTACAAGTATGATCGTGTCATTGGGATAATTCTTTGATGAGATATCAGTCAGCAAAGTCAATCAACAAATTGCAAAACAATGCAAAGCATAAACGCTTTCTGGTCTACATGATACTAAAAACACCTCACGCCACATTTCAATACAAATAAGAAAAGGATTCCTTGAAAAAAACATACAAAACATCTCACCTTCACCAGATTTCTGCATTCCCTCAAATCCCACAATCAAAAACTACACAAAATCCAAAGGGTCATGCAAAAAAAGGAGGACAAAACCCAGTCTCCCACAGCGAACCTCTTACATAGCGCCAGTCTCCCACAGCGAACCTCTTACATAGCGCCAGTCTCCCACAGCGAACCTCTTACATAGCGCAGGAAAAACAAGAGAACTAAAGTTAAGTGAGTAAATAATACACGAATACAAAAATAAAAGACAAAAGTCACTACAAGTTGATTGCTCTCATACTCCCTTATTTCTAACTAAACCAACCGACATTTACGAAGCGAAATATGCGACACCACGTGTCGAGTTATGATATCATTTGGAAAACTTAAAAATAATGTCTTTGATAGTGTACACAAGAGCTTAACAACTTTATTTGATCTTCGGAAGGATGGCGCGCTTTTAAAAATACATTAATTAGTTTTGGAATATATTTGAATCTAGTAAAAGGTTCAAATAATGTAGTATTCTGTGACGTACAATGTTGCTTTAATGTGGTAGTCTTATTGACTCTTATATTGTAATATTGTACAAAAATAAATATTGTTGTCGTTCGTTTATATGTTCAAGAGGTGCCACACTTGTAACTCAAAAGCTTTAGTTTACACTCTCCACACTTTGACCGCCACTGATGTAATTTAAAGCGAAATTATAATATATTTTTAATATATATGTTTGTATATATTTGAATTTGTTAATTTTAGTTGTCACAATGTGTTGATTACTTCATTATTATTCATGTTTTATTAACATTTCTCTTGAAATTTCGCGTACAATTTTATAAGAATTAAAACAATCGTAAAAATATTTCAGAGAAATGAATATAGATGAAGACGATCTTGAAGATGAGACATCAGGTAAGTCATACAAGTTAAAATTGAATTTATATAAATACATGTTGTATATACAAATTAATAATGCTTAAAATTGTATAATGTCAAGTTGACCACAGTCTCATTACTGCAAGTCTTATTTCACTGTATCGTTGAATAATTATCTTTTGTAAATAAATCATTATCTCGGAATCTATTGGGATAATTCTTGTTTTATGAAGGTCACCTAGTATTCCCAATACATGTATATGATTCGGTAATAATTTTTAGAAACATAACTGAAATTTAGAAACTTTTTGATGAATATCATTTATTTTCGTTGGGCACAATTTTCATGGTTTTTACTAAAATGGTTATTTCGTGTTGACGTAAATTCGTCGATTTGATTAATCTTTTGTAAAAAGTTTTCGTTTTCTGTCATTTTTTTCATAAAATAACCTCTATAGTGAAGTAAAAAATTCAGGCCCTCACATGGCAAAAAAGTGACCCAACAAAAGTTTACAACATGAAACAGATATTTGTTGATAATCTT
Source organism: Lutraria rhynchaena (assembly GCA_008271625.1). NCBI lineage: Eukaryota > Metazoa > Mollusca > Bivalvia > Venerida > Mactridae > Lutraria > Lutraria rhynchaena. Next base: position 6,724,392 of record VIBL01000001.1, on the reverse strand, counting down.
GAATATACGTGTCAGATTTGACTTCTGTCATTTACAAATTGAGGATGGTGCAAAGATGGAGCAAAATTGTAAGGGGCCTTTCATGTTATAACCTTTCTTGGGTACATCGCGTCTGTTATTTTAACATTATTTTATTGTTCTGTCTGTTCGATATGATATGTAAGTGATTATCAATTATTGTAAATAAACTGAGATCTGTTTCGTTACTGATTTTGGCAAACGTACTTTTCCAATTGATGATTGCTCAAACAATAACAGATCGTCAGAGCTTGTTATTTCCAGTTTCGGAACATATCGAAAGTTGAACTGTAGCACAATTTCGGAAACTGCCAAATTTCGGATGGTTGACGGATATCTTTTTATTTATATTCGAGGGGATTTTATTTCGTGGAAATTAAATCTCCAGTGAAAATTGGTGAAACCGCAGTATATCTATGTAAGGGCAGAAAAAATAGTTGCGTTTATGCTTACCCTAGTGACCCTTTTTTGCCACATCCTCACAAGTTTTTTACGGCAAATCCCAAAATATATTGGCCGTCATAAGAAAGTAACCATCATAAAAATTCTTCTATTTCGGCTTGATGTACTGACCTTGAAATTTTAATGATATACAGCAATTTTTTAGGTCAATATTAGATAGCAAGATGGTTACACATAACGGTAGTAATGGCTGGTTGGCTTACTCGTGGTGCGCGTGCAAAATTGCTCTTTTTAAGAAAAACTTGAACGCACCACATTAATGTAGGTTTTTTTTGTGTTATGATTAAAGGTAAGGATATTACCGAAAAAACGGCACATTTTTTATTATTTCACTGAAATGCCGCTATTGAATGACGTTCAACGTAACAAAGCCGTTAGCATGATTGAGGGTGGTCTGTCATATCATGTCGAATGAATTATACACATATTACTATCAGAAAACTTGTCCAACGGCACAATGCGACTGGGTCTGTGGGTGACAGGGAACATTCAGGACGTCCGAGAATCACTTCATGTCATCAGGACCGACATATTGGACTATCGGTTTCACACTGCAGTACAAGTAGCGCGAGACACTGTGGGTATCTATGGACAACGTGTCAGTGAGTCAACTATTCGTCGCTTCCATGAAAATGGGTTACAGAGTCTTGACGCATGTCGAGGCACTATGTTAACACCAGAACGTTGGATAAATCGCGTAAATTGGTGTGAACATCATCTGCGATGGTTGCAACGTCAATGACATAGTGTCTGGTTTACAGATGAGTCAAGTACCCGTTTGGATATGCCAGATAAACGTCGTAAAGTATGACGTAGATGAGGCGAGCTTTACGCTGACTGTTGCGTTCGCCAGACGCACTGCTGGGAAGGAGGTAGTGTTATGGTATCGGCCGGAATATCATGGAACTATTATTATGGATGGAAATCTTACGGCACAGCGTAACGTTGATGATTTTCTGCAATCCGAAGTGCTGCCATTTTTTTGCTAATCACCCCAACGTTACTTTGTTCCAGCAATGTAATACAAGGCGACACTCTGCCAAACTGACCACAGCATTCTTGGCATCTAACAACGTTAACGTGTAGCGATGACCTGCGTTTTCGCCGGATCTCAGTCCAACTGAGCACCTGTAGGATCAACTTGGTCGCAGGGTCTACAATAGTGATAATCCTATCCAAAACGTCAGCAGCTGATTCAAGTACTCGTTAATGAATGGATTGCCATCCCACAGTTTCGTGTACAACGCCTGATACGAAGTATGCGCCGAAGATGTCAAGCATGTATTGATGTTAGAGGTGGACACAGGCGCTTTTAAGTCATTTCATATTCACCCTGTTCAGTTTTCCATACAGTGATAACTTAAATATTGAATAAATTCACATTTTTATGCTAAACCATTATCATGAAATGTTTCAGCTATTTAGAGAATTAAATTCATCTCGATTAGTTGCGTTTTGTCTGTTTTACACAAACATTACTTACTGGTTACTTTCTTATGACGGCTAGTATATTAAAAAAGTGGAGACGAATCATACCTCGTAAAGTGTGTAATAAAATAGCAAAATTTTTCTACCTACCTAACCTTATATTGTTGGTCAAGTAACCATAATATGTATTTCTAGCCTGTAGTCACATACTAAATTCATGTATCTATAAACTTAAATAGGACAGTTTACATTTTGAATATTTTAGGTACAAAGAGGGCTCGACTTGATCAAAATACACCGGCTACCGAAAGTCAAGCGAGGCAACATTGTGCTGGATGTACATGTTCAGTAAACCGTAGTTTATCTGCTCCAATGGTTAAAAGTGGTGATACGAATGTTTTACGGGTACAGATGTCTAGCGAATCTCTTCCACCAGATCCTATTTTTAATGCAACACCACAGACCCAATTCTTCGTACCACCATGGCAAGGGAATAACTCTGATACGATTACCTCTCAAGATATGAATGGTACTGCCAGCCCAGAGCTACAAAACGCAACTGAAACGAATGCAAGTTTAGGAGCTACAGCATTACCTGAGGATATATGGCGTCATGTGGAAGTGCTTAATAAATATTTATCAGCCGTTCAACAACATCAGCTTGTTGACTGGTTGCAAGATTTCAACAACGGTAAACAATGCATGCAACAATCCACACACGATACCTATCAAGAGATTAATAATTGGAAATTAAGGTATGCTTTGTTATACATCTATACATAATCTTGTTTCTCTAATATATCGATTGTATTTCATAAAGGAAATAACTATTTTACTGCCATAAAAATGTTTCCAACTAACTGTCATTATTAGAGAAAAGTATTGTTTCGATTTGGATTATACAGTATAACTTCTGAAAACCGGGCTGGTGTCCGGTTTTCATGGTTTTACTCTACTCGTTATTTGCACTCATCTTGTTTATTAAAACGTTTACTTTTAATGTTTGTTTGTATATTTTAGTGACGATGAAATAGTTGACGGACTTTCGTTTCAAATATCTGACTCGGATGATTTGGATTTTGATTTTTTGAATACATCATAAGGATCATGTTACTCAATATTGTACAATTCTGCTCTTGATAATGCCAAGTTACGGACATACACTAATGTACTTAATATATGAATTTAATGTTTTAAATGTTGAATCTAATTCAATGATGTTCTTAATTTAATTGATGAGTGATGTAATTTAGTTACATCCATTTAATTTCGCTTTGCTGTTTTCTTGATCTGTGAATGAATGAGTTTTGGTAGTACATATTGTTGTTGGTGCATACTGAAATGTTTCTTTAATTTGCTTAATATGAATTTATGCTAATAAATTGAATATTTATGTATCTTGTGTTTTCCGTGATTTCCTGCGCACTGACTGAACATTGCTTTAGCGCATAAATATAAGTCAGTCAACCCAGGCTTACATCTGAGTAGAACCACGGACCTTCCGTAAGCTAGCTGGACAGCTTCCTCATAAATTTTGTCCCGGGTGAGATTCGAACTCAAGCAGTGAGGGACTAGTGAGTATAAGTCAGAAACCATGACCACTCGACCACGGAGGCCCCTATGTATAAAGACTTTCCTATTATAAAGACTACCATTCTCTCCTGTAGGTTTTTATGAGTTGGTTCATCTGTAAATATTTGGCAAACAAAAGCCCTGTTAAAAAAGTCCTACTGTTTCTGAAGCCTCGTTGAAAGTCATGTGCAGACCACCCAGTTATTGGAGCTGAGAAGGCTCTTGCGTTTAAAACTCGGATGAGTACAAAGATAATGAAACTCCAAGTATTACATGCGAGGTACTTTGCTTTTCTCGCCAAATATCGTGTTTGTTTCTATAGACATTGATTAATGTATTCTGTAACGGGCTAAATATGGGTACATATTAAACACATACAGAAAAAAACCCAGAAAACTACACATAACCAATAAACATTTGGTCCAATTCAAAACGATGAAGCTGGTATTTCATCTTTTTTTCTTCGAAAAATCGTCTATATCGTTTAGTCGTTATGTGAAGTATAATGTATAAGCTATCTGTAGACACCAGTTATTAGAAATTTGAGCGATTTTTGAAAACGTCACGTAGTGTTAAACAAATTTGGTACAGAAGCTGTCATTTCGGAAGTTGTAACCCTTGTATATGTATATATGTAATATAGGTGTTTTTGGTGTGTATGGCCATTTTAAGCCTATTACACCATTATACACACCATTCCTTCAACGTGCTAGCCCCCTGTGGATAAAAATGTTGTCTGACAATCACTGAAGACATTTATCAGTTACCTGATCATTCTGATGACTTTAACTATGTCACTCAAAAAAATGAAAATAAAAAGATCATTATCAGTAGCTCTGGGTATAAATTACCATAAGCTCGAGATATCTCGCGTATTACGTGATGTAGCGACAGAAGCAAAGGAGAGAGAGAGAGAGTACAAACTGCCGGTCCTGTTAGTATACAGGTCTCTGGGTTTATTTGAATTCTTAAACATGCACGAGACACGTTAGCGCACCAATTCGGCTGTCCTGTTGGCCAATTCCATACATGAATTCGGAAGGGTTATCCTCTCACCTGGTTACTCCCTTGGAAAGTTGCTGTTGGTACGACGTCAAACCCACAGAGAATGACATAATAATGTTTTTGACTGTGAGATTGATGCTCGTTATAATAACAGAGCACTTTTTACGAGCATACACGAAATAGAAAGTAAATGTTCTACAACATCTATGATTTCGTGGAGTTGAACTTACGTTAATAATATTTGTTTTATATATATTTTACAATACAAGCATAAAATAAATTTCAATAAAAATACAACAACGCCGATCGATTCTTTTTCCTGCGACTGTTCAAACGTAAACAATATTATTCTAGAGAAATATTAATTCAATGCTCGATATTTCCGAATTCTATTTTAGTCTTACCCTCATCATTTCCAATCTAATGATTAACTGTCTCCATCAGGAAAGCCGGGTTTCTTAAAACCAGGCAATGCCGTTCATTGGTCAAACACATACAGTCATTGTTGAATCATCCACATTTCTACTTTCACTTTCGGTTTGAAAATGCATTTTTATTCTGTTAAAGTCGAAACTGGTAAAAACTTAATACTTATTAATTATCAAGGTTTGCGTTAACAAAACTAGAGCAGCTAATTTTGGAAATTCCTTTTCGGAAAATATACTTATCATAACATACTTTAGTCGCGTCTTTGGAAATTCCCCATTTTTGATTTTTCGAAAAGATATAAAAATAGCGCAAAGTACACGTTGTGCGATCGGTTTTCAGAAATCAAGGTAACCCAACCTTCGGACTGATAATGATTGAATGAGGAGAATTTATTTCTTATGATTGGCTAGTGTGTTACTATATTTTACGAGCATGGTAATTATGAAGAATCACATGCTTTAAGCAAAGTGGATTAACAAGTTGTCTACTCAATTTTTAAACACCGCATCGAATTTGCTTTGAAAACGGATTTCGTGATTGTAATTACTAATTGTGAAGTTTTATTAATTAAAACAAATTTAGTTTGGATGTAATAACGCGCGTTTTTTCTCTTTTTTCAGAAATTGCGGTAATTTTATCGAAAATGGATTAAAACGACACAATCGTATGATTAATCTATGGACTAATAATATGTACCAGTTCTCTAAATGACACGGCTAAATAATAGTATGTATTTTACACAATCTTGGATTTTATATAAATCAATAAAGCATTGTACGACCATGTGTCTCTGTTAAAATGTATATCGGTGTAAAGCAATTATCATATTATACTCATTCATTTACTCGTCGCGTAGGATTTACTTGTTTAAATTACAAAAAATTGTTCCCTGGGCCCCTTTTCGGTCTAAGTGATCAGTGCCGGGACTATATTAAAACAATGAAAATGTTCCACTTGAATCTTTAGTGGTAAGGACTTTGTCAAACATAAAACAATAGTGTCAATGCAATACTGAATTAGACTTAAGCTACCAAAAGCTACTTGATAATTGTTATTCATATGCTAGGTTGTAGAAACTAAAATAAACTTGTTGAATCATGATTTATCACAATGATGTTATCTCCCTTTTCAATGAAAACATGGCTGCATGGTAAACATTGGTCCGTTATTTGAATGCGGAAATCCTGGTAATTATTAGCAGCCCTGATTGATAGGTTCGTACGTATAAATAAATGCATATTCTGATTGTTTTTGTTTTAAAGACAAAGCCTTGACCATTGATTTAACCTCGGTAATGGGTGCCCGGCGATTAAATATAACTTGACGATGTCATTAAGGTCTGTTGAAAAAGATTGATTTTACATTTATGCTGATAAACGAACGGGAACATGCACGTTCATGCATTTTATTCAGTTTTCTTTTAATGAAATATACTTAATTTAAGTGATAAAAATTTGATATTTTTTTTTGCATTTTTAGTCATGTCTAACAACATGCCTGGAAATATACACTGACTGTGTTTATTTCAGTACAATGTTTTAATTCAAAGTTTGTGGAGTGACATCACTTTAAATTTATGATTTTAAAATGTTTTATTGGAAAATTTGTCAATTTTGGATTTATTACAAATATTAAACGGGACTTACGTATTTCACGAAGGTAAGTAAACTTAAAGTACGCATTTTGTAGACAACAGATAGCAGGAGACTGTCAGCCCTCTGTCCACCGGTAAAAAAAATTGTTGTGGCTGAATGAAATTATAAAAGAATCACTGCTTTTCGTGTCCAGTATATATTTTTTTTATTCTAGTTGAAATTTGAGTCAATATATGTGTTTTGCCAGTAATGTTTTGTCTGGTCCGATAATGTTTTCAAATTTTGTCCGTCCTCTCGTCCAGTGATAATTTTGTATTTCGCATATACTGGTTGTTTGAGTAAACAATAATAATAATGTTATGTTGTTATATTCACTTCCAATATTTTATCCGCTGATTTCATTGAATACTTTCGAGATTGCAAGGGTCACAATGCGGGAGATTTCATTACCTCACCGTACAATCTGTGATTACTTTGTTTTTATTTGGCCAAAAATGTGATGAAATACTTTTAAGATAAGATCATGTAAAAATGAAATAATTACTATAATATTTGGTCAACCTTTAATAGAGTCAAATTTTGTTCAGAAACCGTACTAGTAGTTCTTAAGTTCACTTTTTATGGAACTGTAGTATACTTGTACTCTCAGACCTGTATATATTTATTTCTGACACTAATTTAATAGTAATCCATTTTAGCAAACATTTTGTACATTACAACGTCTATATTCTGTTGGAAGTGCGAAATGACGTCATTTTAAATATTTTTATTTGAAAACGTTGGAAAGTATGACAATGAAAATTCAATACTATGTCCACCTGTAAAACCAAAAAGGTTTTAATTATCAGGTGGTCTAATTACCAAATTGAAATATAAAGAAACTAGTGAAAAACAGTTGAAGAATAGATGGTCGGTATTATGAGGTAGTTTTAATAGAGGTGGCCACTAAGAGAGGTTTTATTGTGTGAGCTTTTTTCTTTTATTTAATGCCATGATATCAGTTTGTCTTTCATTCAAATTTCATCAAATTTTATGTAAATTCTTTTACCAAAGTAGAATACGGTGTGAAAGTTCTATTCTACTTCGTACTATTCAATATTTTTCTTACTAGTATTTATTTTTAAAAATAAATTTTATTGAAGATAAACATGTCTGCCTTTGGAGCACATTTTCAAAAGATTTGTTTCAAATATTGGTTTTGCTGCAGTTCTTATAAAGAGTTTATTTTTTTCATAAATCAAAAATATGTACATATACAGAATTTAATAATACACAATTACTTATGGTTTATTTATTCAAGTCCAGGCATTCGTGTGGTGCTGTAATGGTTTTCAACACCATTAAGTATCAACTCAAATCAAGTGTACTTTGTTTTCTTAAAAAAATAAATAAATAAATAGATAAATAAATAAATAAATTGATTGTTAAGAGAATCACATATTTTGTATATTACAGGATAATTAGATATATATACTACATGATAGTGAAAAATAATGTTCTGGTAAAGTATTGTTTTTATAATTTTGCTCCAAGAAAATAATCCAAAAAATACAATTTGACTATCTTTAAAAATGTCAATGAGCAGAGACAAATTTATCCATGTAAACAATTGTAGAGTCATTTATTTATTTTAGCGATCATGGATTTAAATAAATAACTTATTAAAGTAATACATAGTACCCATTTGTATAAATTAAATCAGCAACGAAAACAAAATAATTATAAACACCATGTCCATTTTTATGTATTTAAACAACAAAAAAATAACATATAGACATTATGTCCACTTTTATATATTTAAACGAACAACAAAGACAAATATAGTCTATTTATACTACATATAATAAATAAGTTATATGCAGGTAGGTTGGAATATTATATTCAAGGTCAAAATTCAATATGCATGTAGTCATCACCAAATAATGTTTTAAATGAAATAAAACACAAAATAATAACAGAATGATGTTGCAAAAGTTATTTTTCGTTCACATTGTCACAATTTTGCCGAAATAATTTAGATCACGTGCAAGCCTGCTTGGGGATTCGGTGCATAAAGAGTGTGAACCCTTATCAAGGCATGCCGGGTAGGTCATGATGGCTTCCCTCTGAAAATCAAACAAAAATAGTATTCTTAGTTTGTGATGCATTCTGAGTGATATTGATAGTAGAAAAATAGGCTTGTGATTATTGGCAATCGACTCAGTAATATTTACACATTAAAGAAAAAAATACTAAACTGAATTGATTTTTATCTTGACAAAATTAAAAATCCGTGAGAAAATAACACAGAAATGCGAGACCTCTTTTGTGGTAAAATGTGCAATATTTGACTGGTGCACCACATGTGTCCATCTGGATGGTCGCCATATTTGTTTGATACTCTGACCCACATACTGGCGACCAAATGGTATTCTCTGGTAAATTTTCCGACTGAGTAATATTTACTGACAAGAAATGATAGACGTTCGAAAAAGTTACAGTATGCCGTTATGAGCAATTAACGAAGCAGAGTGAAAAACGATCATGCTGTTCAAAATCAAGAAACTTTTGAGAAAACTTTAATATGCGTGTATACGTTAAATAGTTTGCGTAGACTAATGGCGACGAAGTACATAGAATTTTATCAAATATAATTTAATTTTGGAATTGTTTGATATCGCCGCTAAATCGTCAGAGGAGATAATATAAATAATGATACTAATAATAAAATTATAAAATAAGAAGAAATAATTAATGCAATTGTAATTAAAAGGTAGAGCAGTACGGAATCCTATAGCGTCATCATCAAATTTCGCTAGTACCACCACGCAATAATCATCGTTTTAGAGGCGATAATTATCGCCTGATTTAGAAATCTGAGACACTTATACCTGCCCTAACCCTAATCCATCAGGCGATAATTATTGCTTGGTACTAGCAAAATTTAATTTGGGCGCAATAAGATTCCGTATAACAGAGAGGCTTAATTTAAAAAGAATTTTACCAAACTGAATTTTATTAACTCACATTGTACAATGATACAATAACTGAGTATACAATATAAAACAGTACGGTGTATGAATGTATGACACCGTGACAGAATTAATACATGCCTTAAAATAAGTTTCAAAAGATATCATTTTTTATTTCAACAATAATAATCAATTTATGATTTATTATTGCGAAAATATCTTTTTTTAAAAATTGCCAATACACCTAATAAAACTATGACATAACATTAAGCTTTCAAAAATACCGATAAAAATAAAAATCGTGGTGAAATTGATATAAAAACTGTTCCATTTAATTGAAGTTGGGCAACTTGCTCATTATTCGCTTTGCGGGTTTTTTTTTATATACTGAACGATATAATTATCAATACGGAACGATATAATTATCAATACGGAACGATATAATTATCACGAACGTGGTATAAAATTATCAATTAGATACTTCAATTTAATTTTCACCAACATTTGCCAGTATTCTTCATATTATTATATTTTGGCCGTAAAATTAAAATGATGAAACTATGATTTTCATAAAATATTTTACTGTGTGAAAATGAAATATTTCTGTATTGAAAGTGAAAACGGTATTTTTAAGAGTTACTTGAAGTACATGATTTAAAAAATTTCTTCCAATACATTATAAAGATGTAAATGAATGACAGTGTATTTTTATTTTCACAAACTATTTGGAGATACATAGATTTGTCTAATAGTCCTGTTTTAAAAACTCACGAAAATATTTCCTTCATTTTACAAAAAAGTATATAAGATTTAGATAAAATGGGGAATATTTCAATCATACTGTGTAAAAGGTGTTAGACTTCAAACGTTCTATGATAAAAACATGGAGAATATTGCATTACTGTGCAAGTGTATTAAAAATTGATAAATTATATTTTAACTAATGAATACTATTTTTAAAGAATAGCAAACAAAGAAACAAACAAATAATGGAACAAACAATTAATGAAACAAACAAATAATGAAACAAACAAATAATGAAACAAACAAATAATGAAACAAACAAACGAACAAACAAACGTTTTGTTAATTGAAATTATAAATATTATTATTTTAAGATTATAAATATTTTCAACCATTAATGGTATGTTTTTGATGACAAGAAACTGTTATTCAATGATATTAGCTCATAAATGGATACATGGTTTTACCATTTAAACATACCGTGCTTTGTACTTGTGATGTAAAAGCCGTTTACATGACGTGTAACGTATATTAAAACGTAATTTTACCTGGCGTTTTTTTTCTTTTTCTACTATTCAATATCGCATTTTTTAAAATTACCATTTCGATAAAAGACTATGTGAGCTGACGATATTCTTAAAAGATAAATTTATTATTAACTAGGGATCGAAGGTCCAGATATGTTTCGGTATACAGTCAATTACTACGCTTAAAATTCAAACTGTGCATTTCTGTAAATATTGTGATGCAAGGTACAGTCAAACCTGTGTTTTCGTCCACCTCCGAATAAAGACCACCTTGGGAATCAAGGCCATTCTTTGACGAACCCCCACTGATTATTTAGAACGAACTATTCTCCGAAACTCTATTGATAAAGGCCAAATTTAGTCTTTCCCAAGGGTGGGATCTGTTCGCAGGTTTGACTTTAGTCATTTCAAACTGTGGGATATACATTTTCCTTTCCTGTTGTCTTATCTTACATATCCACATCAGATAAAATTTATTTCATTTTTCAAAATGACGCTTCATAGGTATGATATAGTTTGTTTCAAACCGAAAGTGGTGTATCTTATTAACGCTGAAAAGGGTCAATAATTGTCGAAGACTTGTCGACACTGAAAGTTTTTCTGGAAATGGGCAAACATTTGCGAGATGAAAAAAGGTTTAGCCGGTAAATACGATTCTTGTTGCGTGCATTAATTTGATATGGTTCATTTTTGCGTGCATTAATTTGATATGGAAGAAAAGAATATTTGTTGTTTTAAAACACTAGGGAAGCAGAATAAATAGTGAGGTGGAGTTTGTTTTACTTTGTCTGCTGCAGTTATGCCTGCTAACAAAAGATATGAATGGGATTTTAGAAACCCATCGGATTCATCAAAACAGAACCGGTAGCGCAAAATAAGAGCCTAAACACTTCAAAAACCAAACTCTACGCCAACCTTTAAAGTCTTTCAACTTAACCGTCAGATATTCACATTTTATATTACATGCCAATATCATTATGCCCTGCGTATATTTCGAAACTTTTTTCTTTTTTTTATTTACTTTATAATAGTATTTCGATAAAATTATTCTGTTATCTTAGTTGGATTTTTTCCGTAACTAAACCACACGATTTTTTATTGTTATCTTTATGCGTTATATTGTCTTCTATGTGTTCAATTATATTTATTTATTAAGATATGTACAAACGAAAGATAGCAGACTGTGTCCTGGTTGCTATTTTTAGCTTTTATCTAAGGGAAGTAACCGCATTTAGATTAAAAATTTTTAAGATGCGTGATTTGTTTCCCAACAAATCGTCGGCTTATTTGCACAAACCCGTAAATCAATTTTTGGCAATATTGATATTTCAGCTTATTTTTTCGTCTCGATGAGCTCTTTACAATGATCATACTTAAATGCTTGTAGGTCTGTCCTAAATAGGGTTAATCCTAATTCCACAAACCCGTAACTCGTTTAAAGTTAATGCAGTTCAAAACGTCAAATGCGATTTTCTGAAAATGGGATAAAATGACATACGGGTTTGTAGAAAATAATCCGACGAAATATCAAACATAGTTTTATTACTAAGAATATCAAAACTAAAACTGCAGTATATTTACATACGTTAATTTTATAACACGATCAACAAAAAATACTCATTATTTTATAAATAATATACAGTAAAACCTCAATAATGAGACCACCTTTGGGACTTGAACAGTGAATCGTAATAATAAGGTGGTTTCATTATCAAGCTGAATTATAGGGGAGTTATTGGAAGCAAGGTAATTGTAATATTGAAGTGGTCGCTATTTAAGGCTTTACTGAATGCATAAATTGTAGAATGTTAGTAATAATTTTGTTGAAAAGATACATAATTTATGTTTATCATTCAGCAGAGTAATTAAATGGTCGAAATGCAGTGTATAAGATATTTAAACGAAAAATCTTAAGATCTATTTGATGTTTTTGGCCGAAAACAATTTTAAGAAAAAGAGCGCTGAGTCCGTTGACATTTTATTGAGTCAGTTTTGAGAATGTTTGAATAGTCCAGGTGTTGTGTGAGAACACCAGGGTCATTGTATACCTGTCAGCCGAATCGTATAACAAAATGATATCAAAAGGATCGCATCGTGTCTCTACAACAATAGCTTTAACCTGTTTAAACTGAAACTTTTAATCTTTATAGTGACCGAGGACAAAATAAATTGACTTATAACATCGTATGGCTTTATTTACAACGACGATATCAATAGAAGACAACAGTCTGGCGATAATCTTTCTTAGTGATGAGGTATTCGCTGGTTATTTGCGGACATAGAAAATCGTTATTGTCTTGTACATATTGAACAAAATGATACGCATGTTGCCATCCTGAAAAATAATATGTAGGTTCGAAGTTACGCGACCGACTTGTTAAAATCCCCGGACCCGAAAAATATTTGAGTAATTCTGACATTTTTGTTTGTTCGTTATACCAGCTTTCGTTTTCAGTACAAACATAATCGTGATGTTAAAATAAAATGGAATAAAAAATCCTACCTACCTTCCTACCCCCAGTGTTCCTTTCTTTGTTTGGGTTAGGTAAACGAACACTTTCCGATCGAAAACTTTGGGTCAAACTTTGGGTCGCGTAACTGCAAACCAAACATTTTTTTATAGATTAGCCTCACCGACGCTGTGTGATCTAGTTTCGGTTTCGGTTTTCTAGAGATATCAAACAAAGCGCAGTATGGTGAAACAAAGAGTATTATTTTTATCAATTCATTCAGAATACCATTCAACATTTACATTATATCATTTACCTAGTGACGTGGAATCATATCATATTGCATTTATTTATATTTATATCAGCCATCTGATCTGAATCTATTGATATCCTGTCCGGTTTTATACGTTATATACATTTATGTACACAAAATATTGAGATACATTGTAGAATGTTGATGTTATGTAAACCTTTTTAAAAATCATTATTTTAAAGAATTTTTCTTTAAATGGCTAAAGATATAACTCTCTGTTGATATGTTAATAAATGAAAGTAAAAAGTTGGAAGCTGAAGGGGTAATTAAACATTGCATATCAAACGAACACTGGCTCGAATATTAACATAACGAAATGACATAAATATATAAATCCGAGTGTTAAATTTTTATCTTATTAACAACTTTTATCATGTTTAAACGACCTTCTTGATTGCGAGAGCATACACATGTTGACTTAATGATAACACGATTGCTTATAACGATACATTTTACGCACTAAGTAATTAGTTTTAAGTACTTTCTAACAAAATATTGAAACCGCTTAAATTCACTTGTAAACAAGATAAATGCATGTTTATCAGCATTAATGAAATTTATCTATTCCAGTGTCATTTATGTTTTAAATACATTTTAACTCAATTTGTAGAACTACAACAAATTTATTTTTGTTTCTTTCTGTTACAATTGTTCATTTATTCGGTATGCTATTGGGATGCATATAGCTTTTTATTAATAACTTTTATGTTTACTCGACCCTCAAAGTTGAGTGCATGTATATGTTTACGAAGTGATAACATATTTGCTGATAGATTAACTTGATACTTGTCATTAGTTTCGTTGTATGACGCGTTTTATCCAAAATTACATGTATAATTGTGTTCAATTTTATCACGGATCTTTTGTTGCCCCTTTTAAACTCATTTTCCGCACATCAGCTAGGTTTCCTCAAATGGAGTACGATAAGATTTGTGAAAATTAAGTGTTCAGTACAATGAAATACTCGCCACCTCGCGATACCACAGGACACGCGGGGAATCGTGTGGTATACTCGTATACAATGTAATTCCAAAATATGTAGGATGAATAGTTTGTGAAATAGTGACCATCGTCTTGTGGATTTACATAAGTAGGGTGTGTCGGAATATTGATCAAACATACAAATTAGCCACGGAAATATTGATAGCGTGAATTCAAAAGAAATTGATATCTTATAATAATTTGATAGAGTCAGAAAAAAGTCGTGTTTCCGATTACTTGAAAAGAACTATGGGGTAAGTTGGTCACAAAACGTTTTTTTCTATTTATTTCCTAGCATAATTTTGTACTTTTGAAACACGGGGTTCGTCCCCAAATATTTTGGTAATGCCACAATATGGCAATATTTTGGATTTTTCCTGTCGGAATCTTTATGGTCGGCGCCATAAAATAGGGTCGGTCGGGTAACCGGAAACTCGACTATTATTTCTGGCATAATGCGCGTTTTACCATGAACAGAACAATACTGGATTAAAGTTTACCAAAGCAATCAAAATTTAGCCATTTATATATGTATTAAATACATTTTGTTGTTGCCTGTATCTGCTTATTTTTCCAGACCGTATCTGTTCAAACATAATATGGAAAATTACGTTGAGGAAGTGCTCGGAACGGTTCGGTCTCATCTTGAGGTAGGAACTGATTTTACCGATTTTTCGTTTTTTCATTTTGTTTGAATAAATGTTTACATGTTATACACATCTTTGACTTCATTCTTTCATTGTATGCACGATTAAATGATACAAATTAAGGTGTTAAAAGCCAGAACGAACCAAGCGTCTAATTCATTTACAGTCAAACCTGTGTTTGCAGTCACCTCCGAATAAAGACCACCCTGTGAATCAAGACCATTCTTTGAAAAACCGTCATTAATTATGTAGAAAAAACTGACCTCCGAATTGGCCATCTGTCAATAAAGGCCACATTTTGTGTTTCCCAAGGGTGGACTTTCTTCACAGGTTTGACTGTATATAAAATGTATGTATTTAGATGGTTTTAGTCTTTTTATACTTTTATGAAAAAATCCACAAAACTTGCTGTTATCTTCGCATTTCTTTGATCAGAATAATGATACGAGTGATTAATACGTTGACTTTATACTGCATTTCAGGACTTAAGGACCAAAATACACAAACTCAGAGGCAAGTTATTTTATAATACATACGTACACTGAGCCGAATTTCTATTTATTTGCGTTCCTCCTAGAATCAAGTTTTGTAAGGTGAACGTTTAGAAATTTAACTTTGTGTATACATTGTACTTGTTTTTATATTATTTAATTTTCATTGGTTTCTAGTCATTATTTACTGTATTATACGTTTATTAGATTTTTATTATATTCATTATATTATATTAACGTTTCACGCCTCTCCTATGCTTTCATTTAAATGCAAAATTTTCTTTTATGTTTTAAGTTCTGGGTTGATGATTTAATATACGGTAAAACCTCAATGATGAGACCACTTTCGGGACCCGAAAAAATCGGTCGTAATAATCAGGTGGTCACATTTTCAATTTGAATTAAAGGAGAATTATTGGATGCCGATCTGAAAACAAAGGTGACCATAATATTGAGGTGGTCGCAATTTGAGGTTTTACTATAACGTACATTTCTTTATTTTTTATGCCTTTTATACGTCCGTCCGTCTGTCCGATTGTCTGTCCGTCCGTCCTTCCGTCTGTGCGACCACCCGTTTCCCTGTGCGGACAACTCCTCCTACATTACTTGACCTATTTTCTTCAAACTTTCACAAGTGATAGCTATTTATGTCTAGTTGTGCGTAAAGAAGAGATAATTCACATTGCTGTTTTATACTGAGTTATTGGCCCTTATTATATTTTTACAGCAAATTCTTGTGCAGACAACTCTTCCTTCATTACCTGACCTATTTTCTTCAAACTCTCACAGATGATAAGTATTGATGTGCAGTTGTGTGTAAAGGGGAGATAATTCACATTGCTGTTTTATACTGAGTTATTGGCCCTTATTATATTTTTACAGCAAATTCTTGTGCAGACAACTCTTCCTTCATTACCTGACCTATTTTCTTCAAACTCTCACAGATGATAAGTATTGATGTGCAGTTGTGTGTAAAGGGGAGATAATTCACATTGATGTTTTATACTGAGTTATTGGCCCTTATTATATTTTACAGCAAATTCTTGTGCAGACAACTCCTCCTTCATTACCTAACCTATTTTCTTCAAACTCTCACAAGTGATAGCTATTGGTGTCTAGTTGTGGTTAAAGGGGAGATAATTCACACTGCTGTTTTTAACTGAGTTATTTGCCCTTTTTATATTGTTACAGCAAAAATTGCGGACAATTACATTTTCATATTTCAATTATAAGGTGTTTATCTTAAACTTTCACAAGGTCACGAAGTATGTCAGTTGTGCTAGAGGGAGCATAACTTATCATCATAGCATGTTATGGTGGTACTCATGGTAACTCCGCCTTCGGGCGTATTTTGCCCCGCTCTACGGTGCTCTTGTTCGTTCTGTTTGAACC
Source organism: Lutraria rhynchaena (assembly GCA_008271625.1). Taxonomy (NCBI): domain Eukaryota; kingdom Metazoa; phylum Mollusca; class Bivalvia; order Venerida; family Mactridae; genus Lutraria; species Lutraria rhynchaena. The sequence continues at coordinate 6,707,387 of VIBL01000001.1, read as the reverse complement.
TAACATGTTGATCGAACGCTTTTATAAAAAAGTAATAACAGAATAAATTAACAAGAACTAATTTGATCTTTTCTGAAGTCAAGTACATCAATATTAACTAAATATGAAAACTTTCATTCGACAATAATTATATATATCAGCAAGTTCTGTTAATTTGTATATAATTATTCTTTTGATTTTAGATTATCAACGAACTTTACATGAATGTCATGTTCCTGGTTTTCGAGAAAGTCTTCATGACTCGGCGAATGAATTACTCCATCAACATCAGGTAAAATTTATTCATTATCACGTTCTGTTATAGAGCATTGGGTACCCCTAGACAAAACAACGCTTGCTGTAGCATTGGCCCGAAGGGAAGCATAAGCACCGACACCTTTGAACATGGAGGCACATTCTTTGTGGTACAAACATAAAGCAGTTTAAACGAGGCTTGCAGCGTATGTATTGAATGAAGAATTAAATTTGTTTCCATATTATTTTACAGACTGTACAAGCAAAGTTTCAACTGATACAGTCGTTGTTAGAGGTAATGAGGGATAAACTGCTAGACATTGTAAAATCATGGCAGCGTGAACTACAGCTTGTTTATGCCAAAATGGCTGAATTCACATCATATGATATTAAAGCTATTGCATCATGGTAAAGTACCCTCTTTCTGGACGACTTTTTTTCTCCAAATTTATATGTTTTGTGCAAACTATACTGTGTACGTGTCTTTATGCACTGGAAGTTTATTCCCAATTTTACATTGAGGTATTACATGCCTAATGTCCAAAATTATTATCACAAGCTGCAGCGACCAGGCTTTGGGAACCACAATATTTTTTATAGGTTTCCACGTTAGAAAATTATTTACCATGAGATTTTTCAAAAACCAAAACAAATTTTTGTATTGTCCTATATGTTAGATAGGTTTGGTTAGGGGATTTGGGGAAGGATAGTATTTTGGGGAAAGTGGGATGTTTTGTATGATTTTTTTCTAGGAATCTTTTGCTTATGCATATCTTTTTGTGTACAATAATTTGCAGCATGTATTAAGCTTTCACCTGATACTGTAGAACACCAATTCAACGTCCACCTCTTATAACAACCATTTGTTTCGGACTGGTTTTCATTTTTTTAATAATTACCAGAGTTTACAGTACATGTCCTTAAGGGTAGAAATAAATAATCATGTATCATGGTTGTTTGCCCAAAACAATAGGATAGTTAGGTAAAATACTTTTCCATATTTTTTTTTCTAAACATACCTTTCGTACTTTGAAAGTGCGATTCGTCACCAAATATTTTCGTACTTCGGATTTTGCTGCTAGAATCTTTAAGATCGGCGCCAAAAAGTAGTGTAGGCCAGGTAACCGTAAACACGGCTGCTGTTTCCTGGCTTAGTAGTCATAGATAAGTGTGGAGTTGGGCACGCATCTCTAGTTTAACTCCAAAGAAGCTCTGCTGCATGCCATCCCGAGGTGATTCCCTCTGGGAGACCATATTTTGTTTTCCATTCTTTTTGCATGGTGCAATGTGATAGGTAAATATTGGTCAGGGAATTTAGGAGAGGGTAGTATTTTGGTGAAGGTGGAATGCTTTGTATGCATTTTTTTTTGTAGGAGTGCTTTGTTTTAACAGTATTCAAAGGTATAACCATATTTGACTTCAGGTGTGGACAGACTGGTTCTCTGATTGGCACCGTAATACACGACCCTCTTCAGACTTGGGAAGATATTCTGGGGGAAATAAAAGTCCCTAAAATATTCAGTGAACAGAAAAAGGCAGCTAGAGATTTCAAACAATCATTCCAAACAATACTCAAGGACTTTGTGCAAAGGTAGTAGCAATAGCAAATACATTCATTCATCTCCATTCATTCATCATCATCATCGAATCATGCATTTGTGTTCTGGTAAATTAACTGTGTTTTTAACAAACGTCTTACTGATATTGGTGGTAATGCATTTAAAGGTAGTTCAAGATTTCGTGGATAAGAACTTTGTTGTCCGCGGCCGTGGTCCAGTGGTTAGTGCCCTGAACTTGGAACCAGGAGATCCGGGTTCGAATCCCGACCGCGGCAGGTCATACCCTTCCATGAAAATTTGACAAAAATGTTAATTTTCCTCCACATGTGGAGAAGTTGCCGGCTTCTTGTGGAAGGGTAAGTTAGTACTGGTTGGTATATAGTACAGGAAAACTGGTTAGGTGAACCAGTCGCCGTATATAACTGAAAAATTGTTGAAAAACGGCGTTAAACCCCAGTGACAATATGTCACATATAAACAAAACAAAACAAGAGGTTTGTTATCTTTGTTTATTTATTGAATAATAAACATTGACCGCGATTATATCTGAAACACAAGTTTGTTCGTAGGTGTTTATGGATAACATAATCCCATAATGCCTCACTTAGCTAGTCCATATCATTATGATAAATCTTTGTTCGTTCCAAGGCCACATCTTTACGTAAAATGTCGAGGTAAATAAGGCCTGAATAATAAAAAGGTTTGTTTCCGGTTACGTGCCCAAAGAAATATAGGTCGGTAGGTAGGGATTTTTTTTATTTTATTTTTTACATATACTGGCAACACTATGGGAATATGTGCGCCGTAATATCAATAAGTTGTGAAAATTACAATATTGCACATTCGGACACAGTAAAAACTTATGTGTCGGCTGGTAAGATATTGGGTCGGTCGGGTAACCGGAAACAAACCTATTATTTTTTTGGCCTAACTAAAATCGTGATAAACACGTAGGTAAGTGAATTGCAATAATAATGACATAATAGAAAACAAGTTTTTGTCCAATTTTGTCTTCAACCATTGTCTCTGTCCATTCACCAAAATTGTCTCTTGTAACTTAAGAATTTGATTGAAGTTTTCCGTCAAGTTTGCTATGAATATTTCCGAGGATAACTCCTTACGTTCTAAAGTAAAAACAGCGCCGTATTTACCACTCTTTGTTTATAACCAATGTTGAGGCGCACTTTGTTTAGAAAAATTACACTCTGTATTAGAAAATAACAATATTATATCTAATTTCACTTTTCATGTATATACATACATGTCTGTTTCAATTCAATTGATTTTAATTGGGCGAAAGCATGACCCAGCAAATTAGATATTTAGCGAACTATATGTATGCGTTATCATTTTTCTGTTTCGAAGAAAAAGTCGAGCTATTATGATCGCTGCGGTGTCGTCGTCTTTGAAGTCGTCGCGCGAAAACTTAAAAGGTCGCCCATAACTCAAACACTTTTAAAGATATCAACATGACACTTGGGACACTTGATTATCAGGACAAGGCACACTTGCAAGATAAGGGGCATCATTCTGAAATCTATATTTTTGGAGCTGTATCCTTTTTAAGCTTTAAGTTAAACTTGGTCAGAATTGCTTGTTAAATAGAATGATGTAAAACAGACGAGCGTTGGCACCGCTCTGCGGAGCTCTTGTTTTACTTAATTTGGTACCTACATTCTAAGTATTATATTTACAGTACGTTTGTGGTCACAGATTCAGGAAAACATTTTCATATCAAGGCCGGAAATAAAACATTCCCGAAATTCTCTGTCAGGTATTGTGTCTCTGTTGTTGGTATGTTGGTGTTAAAACAGTCGAATAAAAATCACAGAAGTATTTTTTCGCACCAACATCCTGGGTCATTTGGCGACTTTACCAGTTTAAAAGATACAGAAATAGCCCAGGTGTACCCCCTGGATAGTACCGACATTCCGAAAGCTAGCAGGACAGCTTCCTCACATGTGAAATTTGATCTTGGGTGGAATTCGAACTCTCACAGCGGTAAGGGGCTAGTGAGTATAAGTCAGAGGCCATAAACCACTCTCTCATGGAAGCCCCCAAAGCTGATATGCTAAGCATAAATGAAACCACTGGAAGAGCTACTAGCAATATCTCCATACGGGATGCGACTCATAAATCTATATAGCCTTAACTCTTCAAAAGAATTTGATTTATACACAGATATCGTTGAATGAAGCATAGCCAAAAATAGAAAAAAAAACACCATTTTAATGGTGAAATATAAAATGGAAGGGTGTAGTATTGGTTAGCCAATTTTATTATTGCAACAATGAGGGTAAAATCTCTTTATGAATTTTGAACTTGGTTATATGCTGACGTTAAAGATGTCTTTGTTGATTTGCTTGCTTGAATGTGTTGGTTTATAAATTACAAGGGTCAGTCAAAATTAAGAGAGAGTTGATGAACATTTAAATGACAAACGATTACATTTACAGTTTCTCTCTATATCTTTTCAATATAAACTTCTCCCAATCTTATAGCGGATTCCCATCTCCGTGGCAACCCTTGAATACCTGTTGCTAAGCAACGAAAGTTGCAACCCTTGAATACCTGTTGCTAAGCAACGAAAGTTGCAACCCTTGAATACCTGTTGCTAAGCAACGGAAGTTTATGTTCCTCACTACCCGATTCACGGCAGCATGTAGTTCTTCTAAATCATTGTAACGAACTGAATGGTTCTTTCAGTGTCGGGAACAAATTATAATCATACGGACTTACATCTAAGACCAATAGGTATGATGTTTAAGCACTTGTAATTCGTATTTATGAATTACAGACTTAACTTTGTTTGCTTTATGGCACGTGATGACGTCATACGAGATCAATTGTATCTGTTGAAACAATTCAAGGAGTTCGCGGTGTATTCCTGGAAGAAATAATTTCCTCAAATATGACTCAGCCGCTGCCGTGGTCCAGTGGTTAGTGCTCTGGACCTGTAACCCGGAGATACGGGTTCGAATCCTGGTTGCGGCAGATCATATCCTTCTATGCAAATTTGAAAAAAATGTCGTTTGCCTCCACATGTGCAGAAGTTGTCGGCTCCTCGTGGAAGGGTAACTTAGTACTGGTTAGTATACAGACCAGTTCGCCATATGTAACTGAAAAAATGTTGAAAAACGGCGTTAAACCCCAGTGACAATAAGTCACATAAAAACAAACAAACAAATCAAATCAAATACGACTCATGGTATTTGTTATTGATTGTGTCTCCATATGGTACTCTGCGTGTGGTAAGTACCCTGCTGATATCATATGGCATATAGTTTATTCTGGGTTGTTCAAACTTAGGCGAAATCTCACAGATCTCGGTTCGGTGAATTTAGAATATGCCGCTCACGACTTTGGTGCTTCAATTCAGGTTCATAGGACCTAGTCCACTTTTTATTAATTGCTACGATGCATTTTAGCACAGTTTAATCCTCATTGGTATACAGTGCAACCTCTCCAAAACAACACCTTTTGGGAAAAGCAAAATTATGTTGTTGTTGTTGAGATGTTGTTGCATTAGAGAGGTAAAATTAATAGTTAAATCGTACAGTAAGAAATATTCAGGTTGTTGTTGAAGAGAGGGCCGCTCTAGAGAGGTGAACTATATCTGTTGAGTAACTCCTTTACAAATCTCAATCAGTGGTCTTTCTTAGCTCGTTACAGAAAATGTGGTACCCGGCAATCTTTTTTCGTACGCAAACGTTAAAATAGCGAATACAGATCCTTTTCTGCTTCCGATCTCGTGTGTAATCATATCACAAGTTATTCGTTTATCGCATTTAAAATGTGTGCGACTCTCTCAGTGTTAATTCCATCAGTTGCTGAAATTTATCTGTCAGAGTGACGCTTTTTGAAAGTGTCTCTTCCATTATCAATTCGTATACCCATCTACAACTTTTACTAAAACTAAAGCACACCTTAGATCAGCTTCTTTGAGGGCAACTGAAGTCCCTGTTGCTTTCTTTCCGCGTAAACTTTCAACATTAATACACGTCAATGTTTCTCTTTGTATCATCCTGAACGCAATGTTTGTCACGATGTTCCGTTAAACGAATGACTTTTATATAGCAAGAATGACGTCATATCATCACGTCAGTTTTCCCATGCATAGACGAGGGCGGTCTATGTATGGATGAGCTAAATTCTACTGACGTGCATCTAGAAATATTGAACAACTCTTACTTTTTTGACTAACCCTCGTTTATAAACATTACTAAAATAGTAAAAATAAGCATATTTGAACTGAAGAATAAACAACTTCGCTTTCTAATTTTCTAACATTTATTTTATCTCACCAGATTAATGGCGCTTGAAAATATACCAAAAGAACAAGAGCTTACAATGCAAGCATACTTTCTCTCCGAGGATGATATAAACGATTGTTACCATGACAATGAACTAGATATAAATCAAATTAAGAAAGCAGACAGAAAATTAAAATCAAATACGCTCAGAATTCCGTCAGATGTTGACTCATCCTGCCATTTTGAAGCTATGCAGTTTTTAAAACCTTTCAAAAGGAAACAAGATCAGAGGCAAGTTCACGAAGAAAAACACCGTGTGGTCTTTGTAGCACACATAAATAATGAAATATATTGGGTACGTAAGAATATTTTATATCCTTGTAAAAACTATTATGCATATTCAGTGCAACCTCTCCAAAGCAACACGCTATGGGAGAAGCAAACTTATGTTGTTGCTCTAGAGAGGTTAAATTACTAGTCAAGTCGTACATTGGGAAAAAATCATATTGTTGTTGAAGGGAGGTTGTTGCCCAAGAGAGGACCGCTATCGAAAGGTTGCATTGTAACAAGTTTACACGGTGAGATATGTGTATACGTTGGGTTATTTCTTATTAAGCTCGTCCGCTTAGCTCATTAGTAGACGTTCGGTAAACGGACCTCGGCGTGGCGAGTTCGAGCCCTGGTCGCGGCACATATACGTCTCCGTTGATCATTCCTGCTGAGAATGCTGCACGTATTTATTGATCAGTACGATTAGGTTAGTCCTGAGACGAAGTGCAGGAAAACTAATTTGCTTGACTGCTCGCAGTAGTCCTGAAAAAAAATGCTGAAAAGCCCTTAAAATCGCAAATATGGTTTTTTACTTTATTTATTCCGTCTCTGGGACAAACAAGACGGTTTTCATATAAATTTAAAATATATTGAGGAAATTTTGAAAATCGGTCGAAACATGTGCTATGTTGTTATAGTAATGTAATTATCCTTATAATGAGGTCTTAATATTGGTATGGTCACTTAGAGAGGTTTCACCGTATTTTGTAGACCATGTCTTTACCGCTGGTTGTCATAACAGCATCCAATCAGGAGGCTCATTGTTTGGCGTCCATTATGTGGCAGTGTTACTCAACAAACGTGGTAAGAAATATTTACTTAGATACGGATCGATAGATATTTTTATTCAAACATGAGGCAAAATGTCAAACGGATTAAACATGTTATGCAAGCATTCATAAGCCCTAAGTATACTAATATTAGCCATGCATACTGTAAAACCTCTATGTGACCACCTTTGGAGCCCGAAAAATCGGTCGTAATAATGAGATGGTCTCATTATCAAGTTAAATTATGGGGGATTTATTGAAAGCCAAAAATAAGTGGCGTTATAGCAAGGTGGTCGTAATAGTGAAGTAGTTGCTATGTGAGGTTTTACGGTAGATTATCATGTGTATCCAGTATTTATAAATCAATTTATACATATCAATATATTCACTATCCTTAATATTATTTCGTTTCTGATCTCAAAGTAAGTATTATTAATATATTTAGGAGTGGTATTAGAGATGTATGGTGTTACTATATATTGCCCATAATCGACCACGTGATCGTAAATTGGACCCCCACCCACCAAAATATTTGACTTTATTTTACATATGAATGGACAACGTACATATTTCAGTTCACATTACCAATTAATATCCCGGACAAATTGCCATGGAAAAGTGTAGAAGAAAAATGCGTCGCAGAAATGCTGACAATCAAAATGAGCCGTCTGTCTACGTCACACACACTAACAGAGGATAATATCACGCATCTGAAAAACCGACTGTTTGGTAATATATCTGCGATCGATAGAAAGCAAATACAGTAAAACCCCTGAAAAAAAGGACTCTGAAAAAACGGAATTCTTTAAAAATCGGACGATTTCTCAAGTCCAATAGTAATCATTTGTTCTCTGAAAACCGGAATTCTCGGAAAAGTCCGGAAAGGTTCCAGTTTTCGGGGGTTTTATTGTATTTTTTTTTGAGTTTCATTGAATTGCATTATGTTATTCTTATCTATTATTTTACAAGTGTATTTCGTTAAGGTATGGCTAAACGCCCCGTCGACTTTCACTGAATATGGACTTATTTTCAAATTCAAGAGTCGCCTTCTTTTTGTTTAATTGATGGTAAATTAAACATCTTTTGTGAGCAAAAGTACGGCGGACAGTTTACGAAACAAGTAACGAGTTCGAGTCTGATCTGTCCGATCATTTAAGTAACTGTCTACATGATGGGCTAGTCAAACGCATGGGACATATACCTTCGGTTAAAATAAGGGTTTGGCTAAGGACGGTGTCACACCCACGACCTCTCGTACGCCTATCCACGCTTTACCATCTGAGCTAACCCGATGCGCGAAGTGTTGTTCTTTAAACCGTCTGTGTTATCATTTTGCATTTTTTGTGTAGAGTATATTACATATTCATCTGTTTATCATTATATTCACCAGTAAGCTGCGTTTGTTTTCTAACAGCATAAAGTACAATCTGGTAACAGCTACATTTTACTCTTGCATTTACGAAAACGGCCGTGTGCTGTCTTCATTCAGTTTGACGGATTGACGTTCAAACACATGTAAGCACGTTATGACGACCGAAGTGCATTCAAAGTGTCGCGCCAAAATGGATGAATGTCGGTTTTATCTTCTCAAACAAATCAAAACTACCGCTCACTGCGCTTGCATACAGGTCATTTTGGGAAGGGAATTCGAAATATTTGTCGATGTTTTGTTATGGCCACCCTACGACAAAAAATAATGCAGCCAAATAAAGACAGCAGACGTTAATAAATCGTTTCTGTTTATTGTCCTTATTAAGTTTTACACGTCTGACAACCAATTTCACCCTATCAAACTCACTATGATAAATTCACGTCTCGTCAACAACGCAAGTCTGAAAATGTTGAACAGAATAGAAGTATTGTAGGACAGTCAAACCTGTGAACAAAGGCAACCCTTTGGAAAGACAAAATGTGACCTTTATTGACGGGTGGCCTGTATTCGGAGGTCAGTTTGTTCTAAATAGTCAGTGAAGGTTTTTCAAAAATGGCCTTTATTTAAAGTGTGGTCTTTATTCAGAGGTGGCCACAAACACATGTTTGACTGTATTTTAATTTCCGCCGAACCTATCTTAACCACCAATTTACTGATATCATTATCATATTTTTATTGTCATTAAGGTCAAGAAGGTGTGAGCGACACAGAAGAAGTAACCCTAACCAAGTTCTGTTGGGTAAGTTCTTAAAACATGACTTTAAAGGTTTAATAACGTTTCGGACATATCCCAGTGTTTTAATAAAAGTTCACTCAGGTACGGATTGAATAAACTTAACTAATACAGTTCGACAATCTACCTGTATATACAACGGTCATCATAAGAGAGTTTCCGTCATAAAATTCTTCTGTTTTGGCCTAATATACTGACCTTGAAATTTTATTGGTTTACAGCTATTTTATGGCCATTAATGGATAACAATAAACCATATCATGAAACGTTTCAGCTATTTCCAGAATTAAATTCATCTCGATTACATGGGCTTTGTCTGTTTTATACCAACATCACTTACTGGTTACTTTCTCATGACGGCCTGTATTCTTGTTCTACCACATTATTCAAACAACTAGCAAATCACCTATTACTAAAACAGAGGATGGAAGACAAATACGTTTGCTTTTATGTTATTCAGTCGTATTGTCAATTAAGAAAAATATGTGCCAAAACACATAAGTCAATTATTAAATGATGTTTTAATATTTTTTGTATGGCCTATCGATATCTTTGTATCGCGATACGTAACCGTATCGTAAATACTCAGTCGATATACAACCTGTTGTATTGATCGATTCTTTTTAATCTAACCGCGCCATATACAGTGTAGCCCCTCAAAACCGGACTCCCTAAAAACCGTAATTCTCTGAAAAACGGACGACTTTTCAAGCCCCATTTTTTTTTATTTCATAATCAATAGTTCTCTGAAAACTGAAATTCTCAGAAAACCGTACTTTGGGCCCAGCCTGAAAATGGTCCGGTTTTCAGGGGCTTTATTTTATTTGCCTTTACAGTCAATTATGTATGGGTCGGACGAAGAGCGCCCATTCTCTTTCTGGAAGTGGTTTCTGGCAATTTACAATCTGATACACAAATATCTGATATCCTACTGGAATGACGGGTACGTTTATTTCGACATTTTATTTAGTATATGTGTTAGAATACCCATTCATAAAATAAGTAGACGTTTGTAATACGATGAGATTCAACATATTTACTGATGCAAATGTATCAGCGACTGGTGCTTGTCCGGTAGGTACAATCAAACCTGTGTTTGCGGCAATCTCCGAATAAAGACCACCCTTTGAATATAGGTCATTCTTTGCAAAAACGGCAACTGATTATTTAGAACAAACTGGCCTCCGAATAAAGGACATCTGTCAATATAGACCACATTTTGTCTTTCCAAAGGGTGGCTTTTGTTCGCAGGTTTGACTGTATTTATATAATGTCTGCATCATCTTTATATTCAGTTTAGTTACCACCAACTAGTTTCAAATCTGACCAAACTGGGGCTGTCTAAATATTAGTTTTATAATGCACATTTACCATGCTTGACCAAATTCATTGCATGTTATTTCAATTTGTTGACCTCCATTTTGTCAGTTTTGTCCCTCCCAATGTTTGTCCATAGACTCTTTCCGAGACACGATGTATGTATTAACCTGTGTGTGATTTAAGTCGATCTCTGCATTCGTTTCCTCTCCCTCTTTAAGAATTCCAATATCTAAAGTATTTCCTCGTTTAAAATCACGAATCATAAAATACAACGTGACAATCCCTCGATTAATGATTGAGGACTTTACATACCGGCTTCACTTTTGTTATTTATCAACTAACTTATTATATACAATGTATAATTTTTTTTTCTGAAGACATTTCCAGAAAGTCCTGGAGAACTTAATGTTACGAAACTAAAATATTCCGGCAACAAGTATTAAGACGTATCCGGACTCAATTTTCAGCTTCTGGTTATGTTTAAAATCTCTTCCTTGATAAAATATAATCATACTAAATAGTATCATTATTAGAAACTCTCCTTAATTAGACGGTGGTAATTATGACTCTTGGAACAAAATGTTTGAGAAATTGTTTTACATTTTATACTTTATTGAACGTAGAAGTTATTGTAATATGTAGAATGTCAAACATTATTATGATTACGAGCATTATACAGATTTATTACCATGAAAATATCAGTTTCATTTCTGGGAACTAACGTTGAATGGGTTTCCATTATGCATCAAGGCTGTTAGATATATCTACAATTATATACCATGCGATAGAGCATATTGTTTATGTTGCAATGATTCCGACATAGAAGACGAATATCATTTTATTACCATACGCATTTTCTCTAATTTATAAACTTAAGTAATGTTTCTGTATTAAAAATCATTGAAAAGGGAAGCAATATCTCATATACAACATTGATATTTGTACTTCCTCTGAATATTGATAATTCCAATTGTTGTATCATTATCTTAGCTAAGTTTTTTCTTATTATACCTAGTGTACGAAAATGTAAAGTATCTTATTACTGTAAATGTTCTACTACAAATCTTGCGCTAACTGTTGCGTTATTCTTATCTCTACTTAATTGTAAAGTATACAAAACCTCGGCGTGGCCATGACCGTGGTCCAGTAGTTAGTGCGCTGGACTTACAACCTGGCAATCAGGGATTAGATCCCGGTTGCGGCAGGACGTACCTTTGTGTGAAAATTTGACAAAAATGTCGATTTCCCTCCTCATGTGGTGAAATTGTCGGCTCCTTGTGGAAGGGTAAGATAGTACTGGTTAGAAGATCGTCCAAGAAAAAGACGTTAAACCCAGCGAAAAAAAACTCGGCTTTCTCATTTCGTGGTATTAACTATTGCTCAACTTGCACGAGGGATGTTCGAAATATTCATGGACTTGTAGCCATATTGTTTCGAGAATTCTCTTTTATGGACTAATCGCATTAGTAATGTCCCACTTTTATTTTTATCCTATTTTGTCCTATTAATTACTATGTACGAATACACAGATTTGAATACATATTTTGTTCTCTGTCGTGCTGTGCCGTGACGTTCAGTACCGTACCTACCGAACCATACCATGTCGTGTCTACCGTACCGAACCATGCCGTGTCGTGTCTACCGTACCGAACCATAGCATGTTGTATCTACCGTACCGAACCATACCATGTCGTGTTTACCGTACCGAACCATACCATGTCGTGTCTACCGTACCGAACCATACCATGTTCGTATCTACCGTACCGAACCATACCATGTCGTGTTTACCGTACCGAACCATACCATGTCGTGTCCACCGTACCGAACCATACCATGTCGTGTCTACCGTACCGAACCATACCATGTCGTGTCTACCATACCTTGTTGTGCCGTGTCGTGTCATGTATATTATTTAGTTACATGATCATATTTCATTATGCAAAATGATTTTTCTTTCAGGTTGATAGTCGGTTTTATCAAGAAGAAAGCTGCTAAAAATTTGTTAGAAACACAAAGCGACAAAGTGGGAACATTCATTCTCAGATTTTCGGACCAGTACATAACTCCCAGTGATGGCGTGAAGAATGTGTTTGGTCATTTAACTTCTTGTGTTAGAATCCGACCCGGCAAAGGTAATTACTTGAATTAGAGCAGCTTAATTACATATGGAAAAGTTCACTCTTCATCATTATCTCCCGGTAGGTCATAACCTCCTATGAAAGTTTAACAAAAATGTCGATTTGCATCCATATGTGGGAAGTTAGCGCTGGTTAGTTTACAGTCTAGGATATATATATATATGTAAACTAACCAGTGCTAACTTCCCAAAAAAAACTGAAATATTGTATATATATCATGTTGTTATATAACTGAAATATTGTTGAAAATTGAACGAACGAACGAACGAACGAACGAACGAACGAACGAACGAACGAACGAACGAACGAACGAACGAACGAACGAACGAACGAACGAACGAACGAACAACGAACGAACGAACGAACGAACGAACGAACGAACGAACGAACGAACGAACGAACGAACGAACGAACGAACGAACGAACGAACGAACGAACGAACGAACGAACGAACGGATCATTATCTCCGTCGTCATGTATATGTTGTTTATATGTTGTTATGTTATGGTTGATATTTTTGTATGGTAAACCATGATTACTTTTTTGGATCTGGAGACAACGTGTCATTAACTATTCCTACGATCTTTCGTAATATTGATTGATTTAATTTTTATTTGCGAAATAACATAGAGAATTATAAAATTTATTTTTTCAGGCTGTAAACGTAAACTTATGAATCAGAATGGATCAGTGAAAAAAGAAGTTGTTGAAAGTTTCGAAGTTGCTAATTGTGAGAAACTTAAGAACATGTCGTTGGCGAATATCATGAGAGAAACCTGGTTGAGAAACAGAGACAAAACAATCTACACACCGTTATATTGCTACCACTTCCCAACAAATACAAAAAGAGAAGAGTTATTTGATAAATATTGTGTCGAAAGTAAGTAGCGAAAATTGCCAGAAAAATATGTATTTATATCATACGTGAACTAACAACTGCTAATGATTTCATTGTAAATAATTACTAAATAATGATAGTAATAATAAGTAAATAATTGTAATGTTAGGGCGCCATATAGTCTTCTGATTGCATGTATTATTTTTTTAATTTCACTTAATAACATTCTTAAAAATTGATATGCTATTGTCAAAACACAGACGGACGGACAGACGGACAAACACTTTCTATGAAAATATTATTGCTTTGGACTCGATTAGTTGTCTTTTATCAGTGTTAAAAACATGTTTACTGCCAGACAATCAATCGTCTGGTGAGCAATTTCGCTTAGTTTTCTTTCAAGGTAACCCTACAATCAACGGATACGTAATTACAACCGACGCTGGCATATTGTGCTTAGAACGCCACCTTCAGTAAGACATTATTATATTATATTATATTATATTGCATTATAGCAATTGACCAGTTAAGTAAATGAAAATACCATATATTAAGTATTATCTGATAGCTTTCTTGAGCTTGTGGGTATATTTTCATACTTATATCCCAATATATACGAACTATTTTGTGACAAATATTGCATTGTGTCGTCTAATAGCAATAGCGACTCATAGCCGTTGAGGGCTTGTCACAAATTTCGAAATTTTAGTTGTGAAACGATATTTATGTGTCTTCTCGGACATCTTATATGTGATTGAAAGGTATGTAAACCGTGGATGGTTAATTTAGATGTCCTAAACCAGAAAATTTAATAAGTTTGTTCATTCAGTTACAATTTATATTCATTTTTTGAGAATTTGATATTCGTTAGTACGCTTCATTCACAGAAATAACATTGAAATTCACGAAAATAGATAATTAGCAGATCATGAATACTGATCAGTTGCAGAATATGATACTCTCGAATTGGGATCATTTGTTGAATATGATATTAATAATGAATATAGACCGTTGAAGGATATGATATCAGTGAGGTTGTGATGTTTTTATTTCAGAAGTGTGGATTTGGAAGATACACCAACACAGAATTCACCCAAAGAATCGGATAACAGGCAAAACCAACCTGGTATTGTATAACAAATAAAATAACCAAAAGCAGAGATATTTTATTAACACAAAACAAAACAAAATTACAGAAACCGACATTAGCTGAAATAAATTGTAATTCATAAGATGTAATTTTGGTTTTAATTGTTATTAATAACTGTAGGAAAGACATTGTAGGATGAAAGAACAGTTACTAGAATTATTTTTACATGAAGATCAAAAAAATGGTTAATATGGTGTACATACTGCTACCTCATAATTAATCAACCAGCGTCATCGGTAATGTTTGCATAGAATATTTTTTGCATCTTCAGATGAAAAGAAACACAAACCAATGAAGGACGACTTTCCAGCCATTTCACAAATGTTGGAGGAACCGGCTATTCTCCCTAGCGAAACAATATCAGTAATGCACCAGTCAAAAATGGAGATATCCGATGAGCTTCAAATGTTCGTTGGCAACCCAATTCAAACTCAACTAGACACGATTCCTACTCTTGTACAAAACCTACCACCAATTACAACCAACTCTATTGTAGGAAGTAATTGTCTGTCTGAATCAAAACTTACAAGCACAGAGTCTAAAACATTTGATGATACTCTACCAGACGATGTCCTACAGTTGATAACCAATGACGAACATGCCATTGTCGACAGTCTTTCTGGGAACTTACAAGTACCTGAGTCTTCTAATCTTATGATTGGTAATTTTCCCCAGTCAGAAGATGTTAGTCAAGGTCATATTCAATTTCAGAACGAAGAACCATTCGGACAACTTAAGTGTGGGGATTTACCGTCCTGCAACCAAGTAACACCAGATCAACAAGAAGTTACTCTGATAATAACAAATAATCCTGAAACATCGACCAATGAACAAAACGCTTGTAGCATTCCATTTAATCATTTACAAGGTTTACGTCCGTATTTGACTGAAATACAAAACAATACGCTTTTAAGATGGGTTTGTGAAAATCTCACAAAAAACTTTGGGATGGTTCCTGTCGAAGAAAATAAGTAGAAAAAATGATGTTCAAGTGTCTTAATTTAATCCACGAAATGAAAAAAAGTGAACTCTATCATTTTTTTCTCTTCAGGTTACTTGTATATCTAGTCGACTGTGTAATCCATGATTATGAATATCATTAAATTGTACATTTTGATCAGTGTTTTTTCTTCATGCTGTTTTATTTCATTTTAACACTTTCAACATTTACGGTGACGTATATGGCATTCTGAGAGAATCTTTCTTTCTGGTATATATATACACGTATAATGTATTTAGGCCGCGACCGTAGTCCAGTGGTTTGTGCGCTGGACTTGTAAACCGGCGATCCGGGTTCGAATCCCGATCGCGGCAGGTCATACCTCTCTATGAAAATTTGACAAAAATTTCAATTTTCCTCCGAATGTGGAGAAGTTGCCAGGTCCTTGTGGAAGAATAAGTCCAGGAAAGCTGGTTAGGTGAACCGGCCGTCGTATATAACTGAAACAAAAAGGGTGAAAAACGGCGTTAAACCCATTGAAATAAGAATGTACTTGTGGATGTTATAGTTGCAATATAAATGGATACTGAGTTGATATTTTTATTTCCGGAAAGAAGAATAACAAACATCATCCAGGCCCGTCTGAAACTTTTATTCATCATGACCACACACATATATATTGTAGTCAGTAGAATTTATCAGCAGTCAACAGATTTAGCACGGCGACTTGATAACAGTTTCAATCTAATAATAGCACACCTAACACATTCCATGAGTATTGAATTGATGTTGTTCAAGTCTATGTACTAGAAACGTCAGATTTAGACAATAATGAATTTACTAGTGGTAATTTAGGGGAAGTTGGATGTTTTGTACGAGTTTTTTTCTAGGAGTTTCTTTCTTATATTTCTTGTATTAATCTTATATTTAGCAATTCCAATCTAATACCTATAACCTGGTCGCGGCAGGTTATACCCTTCTGTGAAAATTTGACAAAAATGTCAATTTTCCTTCATATGTGGACATGTTGCCGGCTCCTTGTGAAAGGGTATGTTAGTACTGGTTAGAATACAGTCCAGAAAAACTGCTTTGGTGAACCGACAGTCGTATATAACTGAAAAATTGTTGAAAGAGCGGCGTTAAGCCCAGAGAAAAAACTGGACTTCTTGATCATCCATTACTAGGGGAAAAGCTATCTGTCAAAATGATTGTTCGGTGACGCACGAAACAATCGCACAGCATTGAAAATGGGAAACTGATTTATCATGAAATTGAAATACATTTTACACGCAAGGGAAATTTGAGCGTAATCTGAAATTATATCATTGTTAGACGTATGGGAAATTATTTTGATAAATTTATGTATTTTTGAATAATGGGTAAATAGTGTTGATTTTTTAACAAAATAATATCTGCAGTGTGATCTTGAATATAACAAAGATTGAATGACGAAATATGGAAATATGAGTTCATTAATAATAATAATGGCTTGATTTACATTCACTATCTACTCTGGCTTATCAATTGTGCAGTACGTGACTATGATATTGAATACAATGGAATCACTGAATTAACAAATGTAGAAATGATAGCAGTAACTGTTTTATTTAATAGTATCTCTCTATTCTACTATCAGTTTTCTACAAGTACGAGCATAATGGAAACAGACGTAAAACATATGCGCAAATGTATTTCTTTTACATGATATTGGATGATAAAACGTGTTTTCTTGTAAATAATTTTAAAGCACTTCCCCGCATATGAAGCAGACGACTTTTGAAAGCATTGTGGCAAAAAAGGCCATTGTTTGTAATGGGTAATAGCTTCTTTTCCCGCGATGTTTTCTGCTCTGTCAGATAGAAATAACCCAACTTTCTTGAATAAATTGATGTTTTGTATATTAGCTTTGAACTTGAAAATCTCAGTCAATGTCAAGGTCAAGTTTTTTTAAGTTATATGCATATAATTATGTTGGTGTTTTAATATTATCAGGTGGAAATTCTAATGTAGATATGCCATAAAGCCGTAAACTAACCTTCCGTCATGTCCTTAATTAGTGAATGCACTGTTACACCGCATATAGCTCCCGACGAATATAGCTCTCCGTAGAGCAATATTCGTTTACACCTCATACGAATATTGCTCACAACAAAGGTTCATTATTTGTGGCAACGAGGCATCACTTTAAATATCGATTTATGCTGCCGACGCATATTGCTCCCCGGGAGCGTTATTCGCTTGTACCTAACGAATATTGCTCTCGGGGAGCAGTATGTGTTAAAACGCAAACGGATATTGCTCTCCGGAGAGCAATATTCGCTGGGAGCAATGTTCATATTATCTATGATTATAGGAAGATTGTACTGTCGTCATTCTAATATATTCATCTGAACGGTGAGACGTACTTGGTATGAACACAGAAACAGATAAAAAAATGAAGCGATCTTATTGAAGAGGTGACCTCATTACTATGTTGAATAGTAGATGTAAAATTGACAACTGGTCCAAAAATCGGTGTTCATTATACGTTATGTTATGATGTTGTAATATTGAAGAGGTCGCGAATTGATGTTACACTGTAATTAATATTACAACATCCGCGTGTAGATCGCGCAATTTTAATCTTTACGATCTAAGATTTACTTGCGCATGAGATACAGAAAATATTATTTATTATTTTGCTCGGTGAAAATCTCTGTTCCACCAATCTGCCTCTAATTAAGTGCAGCAATTTCAGACACCACAATGGTACTGTAAATTAAACTGTCGCTGAATTGTATCAAATTTATAATTTTGTATTGTACAATAAAACCCCGATAAAAATAATGATCTTCGAGACCCCCAAAATCGGTAGCAATTATGAAATGGTCTCATTATCGAGTTGAATAATGCGGTTATTGAATACCGGTCCGAAAATAAGTGGTCGTTATAACAAAGTGGTCTTAACATTGCGGTGGTCGCTATGTGAGGTTTTACTGTTTTAAAAAACATACTGCAATTCTCATTGCTATTGTCTGCCAAGGCAGTAAAAAGTTTTCACATTTCCGTAAGACATAAACATGAGACAGAATCTTTCACTCAATGTCTGGAAATGTTTCTGCACATTTTATGATTATTTTGAAACATGTTTTTTCTCCTTACATTGTTTTGTAGAACGCATTCAATGCACAATCAATATTGTCATAGAAACAAAAACAAAATTCGTTTAAATTCTAAAAAATAAACATTTCTTCGAAAATTGTTAGAATAATTCTGTTCACCTTGGTGTGAAAATTCTGAACATTTTACAGAGTATAGATGTACACTGCTATAAGTATCATATAAATACACATTACACGGTATCAAATTTAACATAAAGAGGTTTGCATAGACAGTTAAAGGCCGCGGCCGTGATTCAGTGGTTAGTGCGCTGGACTTGTTACCCGGAGATCCGGGTTCGAATACCAGTCGCGGCAGTTCATACCTTTCTATGAAAATTTGACAAAAATGTCGATTTTCCTCCATATATGGAGAAGTTGCCGGCTCCTTGTGGAAGTGTAAGTTAGTACTGGTTAGTATACAGTCCAGGAAAAAACTGCTTTCACCTAACTAGCTTACTGAACAATTGTTGAAAGAACGGCGTTAAGCCCAGTGACAATAAGTCACACAAAACAATTAGAAAATTAAGCTATCCCACAAAGCCAAATCTCAGTGAACGATACCTGAATAAAACATTCCTTTTCCAACGTTTTCCGGGAAGACAACGATAGGATGTTGCGAAAATAGTTAATAATCAATCAACGATAATAATAATATTATAACAAATAATTTAAGATATCATGTAAAGACATCGTCTGGTAAATATGGCCCTCTTCTGTTATCCCATTCACTGCTGAACCATCTATGAATTCAGTTGTATTAATATACATTTCTGTGCACAAGATCAGTGTAAAAGAACAATGCTTTGTGAGCACTGGTGATTAATATACACATGTTTATTATCAGACTGGCTTTGTACTGAAATGATGAGGAGAAGCAATTAAAAAACAAACACTTTATTTATTGCAGGTAGCTCAATTATACGCTGCAGTCATTAACATTATTTCGAACACGCTCTCCAAAATCAAATTGTGTTTATCATGACATTTCCCATTAAGCGCCAGTGTTGTTTGTGGTCGATTCTAAACTCATAAAATTCGGATATTGTCTCCGTCTATGACATCTAAGGAAGGCGAAAATTGATTTACCGTTAAAATTTGCATAGCTTGTTACTTTGTTGTTTTTTGGGGGAATGTTTCAATTGTCATTCATTACACACATGTCGAACAACACAAGCTTGTTTGTACTGTTATGCTTCACTATGATGTTGCATAAATGATGATCAGATATGTTGTTGCGTGTTTGATAGATTAACAACACTGTCAAGCAATACCTAATAGCGAGACGCCTGATAAGAATAGTGAATATTGCTCTGTCATTCAACATTGTATGAAAAAAGTTCTACCATAGACAGAGTTGTAATACAATGCACACAACTATAAATTTCTCCGAAAGTGGAACGGTTAAAAATACCGCTATAGTCTTGTATTACGCAAAAAGTGAGCACTCGGCTTCTATACTGTACGAGTTTATTTGTTGCAAGTTGGTCTATTTACAAACATCTGACATTGTAAGTCATGATGTATGAAGGTTTGTCTTAAGTATGGTTCAAAATGTACCACTATTTATTAGGGAGGGGAACGAAATTCAAAAATGGTATTCGAATATTCGATTTTGTCTCTGTCTTATATCTGTCCGAATCTTTTGCATCCGAAAACAGGTATAGTTAGTAGTTTCCATTCTGTGTTTGTATTCTTTTTACCTCTTACCTCTTCATGTGTGTAATTAACAAACTGTATAATTTTAAAAGGTGCTAACTTGTCGTTGTTCTTACAACGCTATCAGTAATGTTCAGATGTAGGAACAAATCATTGTCATCTTCCTATCTTATTCCTCTTACGTTTTCTAGCCATTAAATATATCTGAGTGCTACGTTATAAGGTATACATGATTTGTGTTATTTCTTGTCTTAACAGTTTCCTGGTACTTTCATATTACGTAAATTAGACAATGTACAAAGAGGTAATATAAAAAATAAATGAAGATTATGCACAAAAATACGTAGCCGATGACTAGAAACACCAATTACACGCATCAATTAGAATTGATTAAGCGCCGATTGAAATTATAACGAGTGTCAAACTGTCAACTTTTAAATACTGCACCCCTTGTTAATTACTACAACAAACATAGGGCCAAATATGAAGGTGCTAGTTGATGATAGCTGACTGACACCTCTGCCTACAATATACGCTCTAGTTAAGTGACATGTTTCATACAGTTTTCGTTTTTCTTAGACCAAATTGCTGTCTTAAAAATTCAATTTTTCCTACGAATATTCGTTTTTCGTATTCGAACATTCGACCAAAAACCGAATATTCGAATATGCAAACATTCGGTTCCATCCCTACTATTTATCAATTACACATACGAAATATGAGAATAGATAATACAGTGTATATCAGATATTCCCGAGGGTGATTTATAACAACATAATTTGAAAATATTACAGTCATAAGTCAACTATTAGTATTCATGACAGATAACTTTGACCCATATTTATTATCTAGGAAAACCATCCAGTTCTATTCAATCAGAAGGGATTTGAATACATGTATATACATTTTTATAATACTTTTCGACATTCAATGATTCGTTAGATTAATCCAGACTCCCCATTTAGATAATGTGTTTGAGAAGAAAAATAAACAGAATACAGAAGGCAATATTCGCATGGCAATCCCTTTCCAGCCATATCCTTGTTTGTTTAAATAGAAATTTACATTATGAGACGTCACTATGCGAGGAGTGACTGAACATCTTCATACCAGTTATTACAGCACACAGTGTTTATTTTGTTCTGACCTCTAAACTATGCTTATTTGGCGTGGAATCAATGTACTTTGGTAATATTGGTTTATAACACATTTAGTATTTTATCGCAGTTTTAAATACGTGAAATTAGTCCGTATAGATACAGTAAAACATGGTTATAGTGAACTCGGATATAGTATTTATTATTCCCGACCAAGCCCCCTTTTTGGATGTAATGGATAATGCGAAATGGGGATATTGTAAGGTATTTATCTAGGTCCAACTGATTATAGTAACTGATGATAAATGATACATACATATATAAAAGCATAACTTCAAAATTGACTTCGTGACATATAATCTGGAACGGAGCTGAACTGACCTTCTTTATGTACCAAATATGCCGGTACTTTGTACAAATAGAAAGTCGACGAGAATCAACGTCGTTTCACAAACATTCACACGCCTGGAAAACCTTGAACTGATCCGGAATGAATGTTTGTCTTCCTTCGTTGATTTGAAAAAAAGTATTTTAGTTGGCATGAAAATAAAACATTTTCCTGTTGAAGGGTGCAAGAATGCAACACTAATTAAATATACCCGAATGATACGCGTAACAAAAACTTCTTGAAAGAATCAGTTTTTTGTTCAATTACAGCGAGCAACTCTCAACTAACTCTCATTTTCTAAAATGATCAAAATTTTTGTTGCTGACAAAAAAGCAATAGTTTTTGTGTTATTGATTTACGAACATCAGTGAGGTAAATAACATGTGAAGCCCATACAAACTTTTTCCGGTACATAAAACACGCCCGCTCCTTATTTTTTTAATAGGTTTCCCCCCATCATTTCCAGACAAAACTCACTCTGATAATAATCATATGTACATTAATTGCCAACGCAATCAAACCTTGTTCAATTCAATAATCACGAATATTCTATTCATTTCTTGGTTCTGCCTGCGGCATCTTTAATCATAAATATCTTTTAAAGATCTGCAACCACACGGAGTCTGATGAAAGAAATTGTGTTTTTTATGGAACTGGTGAACAATTTATAATTGTGAAGGAAACATAAAATTGCCTACATGCCGCATCCAACAGAGTGGTTTAGAAATATCAGTTAATGGCGTCAACACTAAATACAAAATATCTACCATGTCATTCATTCCATTGACACTATAAAACTATTTCTAAGTGATTCCAATAATTATTTCGAGTTTGTAACCATGGCAGTTGATAGTTTTGGTCGTACGTGGTCGGTATACGTTAGTATACATTTTTGAATAAAAAAGTTTAACGATTCATTTTACTTACAAAGTATTATAAACTGCTCAAAAGATCACGACCGTGTTTAATTTGTGACTTAAGCTCTGGCACGTTTGAGGTGATTCTCCGTCCTATACATGCGCTCATAGAATTTTGACATGCAATAAAACTTCACTCAATATTACGACCAAATTATTATTACAAACACTTACTTTCGCACAGAACTCCCCTATAATTCAACTTGATAATGAGACCACCTCAATGTAACCTGATATTATAGGTCCCATAGGTGCTCTCATTATAGAGGTTATACCGTATATTTTATATACAGTAATGTAATATGACGTATATACAACTGTGTATATAGACCTACAACACATCTCAATATGTACCAGTAATAAATAATATGATTTTTGTATTATTTTTCAATACGCCAATGGAATGCGCTATGGTATTACAAATCAATAACAGTAGACATACTTCTGCTCTCTCCATATTTGGCAAATAATAGTCAAAGTTCATAAGCTAGTTTTAAGTTGTTCTATTTCAATGGCTGACACAGACACGAGTTTAGTGACACTACAATTGATGGTAACCATCAGAAATTGTAAAGTACCATTCACTTTTTCGGACGTCAAGATTCCGTTTTCAGTTCAACTGCCGCCATTGTAATTCGTTTCTTTGTAATTGTATACCTCGTCTGATGTCGCAGGAATAACGATCGTAGATGATAATACCATTGTAGGCAGACAATGCAATTATTTTCAAATTCATCAAAAGACATAAATCTGAAATTGAGTCTTTCCCGCAATATCAAGTAAGTGTCTCAACCGTAGTTAAATCATCGTTTGAAAACAAAGGTGGACATACTAAACATTAAAATAACTGAACCTAAGATTTATGCAAAAGTAACGTATTGTCATATTCCATTTATTTGAAATATTATATTATACGACGAATTAGCTACGATTAAAGATTTATACGATTTCTATTTTATCCGCATCTTGGAATTAATATCTCTTTTTATGTTGTTTACGACTCGAAACATTTTACGATTTAGTATCGTATTATTATGTACATTTATGAAATTGTTTAAAGACAAAGAACACATAATTATGCAAGTAGGTGGGTTACTTGTCTGTAAAATAGAATGTCTAGAGTTTAAAACAACTCATGTTTCTTGTCGATACTGGGATGATATGTCTTTTCTTTGTCAATGTTTGACCGAATGCTAACAATTACTGACAGCCTTATTCAACGATAAGGGTATATATAAACGGCAAGAATCAGTCCACAAAATAAAAATAAAACTTCATAACAAAGGGGACCATAATGCAAAATAAAACCTCGATAAAAAGACGGCCTTCGGGACCCGAAAAATCATATGAGGTCGTCTCATTATCAAGTTGAATTACAGATGAGTTATTGAAAAATAGTTGTATTATTAAGGCGGTCTCTGTGTTAGGTTTTGCTGTATAGATAAATACTGTGTCCTGATAGTCAAAATTACAAATCAATATCACCAAATGACCATTGCAGCCATTTGCTCTGAGTTTAATCCTAAGTTTTTATTCGACAATAATGATAAACGGCGCACTGAATATAGATAAAGAAAAATAGGCACAAAAAATCCCACCTACACAAAATACCACCTTTCCCATAACCCAACAACCCTAAACCAAACCAACACATAGGAACATATCAAACAGAAAGGATAAAACACGATCTCCCATATGGTAACGTCTTTGAACGGTCTTTAGCAAAGCTACATGGAAGCACAAATAGATGCCACATTTATTTGTTTTTAATTCTGTATTTTGAACCCTAGCCTTTAAAATTATACGACATACGATATATCCGACATTCCGTCCATAGAATTTCATCGTTGGGATATTTCTGTTCCATATTCAATATGTAAGTTCATCTTGACACCTCTAGTTCGCCGTTAGTGATGAATTGATGTATTGTTATTATAATAATAGCACTTAATATAGTTTTAACCAATGCTAATGCGGTCTCGCAGAATTTAAGGAAAGCTAGTGATGTGCTGAAGAAATTCTGGAATATATTAGACACTGGAATTTGTGTTAGCTTTATATTCACCGTTCACGCCATTCACGTCCATGTGCATTTTGTCGATTACCATATGGTATGTCTAGACGTTAATTTTAGATAATACAATTATATGTATGTATTATATAATACATAAAATGAATTTAGTAAATGATGGAAAACTATTTTTCAGGCAATGACAAGCAATTATTTCGCAACCAAAAATACACAAGCTTAGTAAAATGACATGTTGCTGATGATAAAATGTAAGAACAACCGACCATTCATGTCATTTAACTTATTTATGCAGTGTTTTGTTATCCTATGAACATATTACAAGTTTTCATATCTTACGTAGGATTAGCGACATGAAAAATTACCTTCAGCTCTACAGTCAAACTTGTGTTTGCGGCCACCTCCGAATGAGGGCCATCCTGTGGATAAAAGCCATTCTTTGAAAAACCGTCACTAATTTTTGAGAACAATCTGATCTCCGAATAAAGGTCACCTGCCAATAAAGGACACATTTTGTCTTTCCTAAGGATGACCTTTGTTCACAGATTTGACTGTACTTCTCTCGTAGTGGGACGAAGAACATTTTTCTCTAAATTACCACAGCTTTATTTATATATTAATTATATATAACATAAATGGAAGGTCATATCTAGGTAAACGCACACGCAATGTTTGCAATAATATACGTGGTAAAAAGATTCGTTTGTTCGTTCGAGCGATATGGATGAACCTGTATAAACCATACGACATCATCCCTGCCAGTAGCACTTATTAATAAGGAAAGTGTTCACACATTCCATTGAACAACTGGCCATTTTCACATTAGAATGTCATATAGCTGTACGCCAGTGATATTCATTTAGACATTTTACTTTGATACTAAACATTATTTTTCGACAAAGTTATAATGTAATCGCCTTATCGAAATAGAAAATACAGCTTAAAATACATAGCTTTTGAACCCGATACATAGATCAGCCGCCAGACATAGGAGCAACATTTTGTTTATGATGACATAAGTCGTCAATGATAACACAACAAGCAATCGTAACGGACTTATATTCACTAGATTTCATTATACAAAACATGAGACAAAAACATGAGATAGATAAATAATAGAACCTGTGTGCGTGATATAATTCCAATTTTATTGTTAATTGAATTCGAATTATGAAATGATGATATAATATCGCTGGTTCTGTGCATGATTGATTCAATTAACAATTTATATTTGTTATTTTATCAATCAAAAGTAATACGAAATTTTTCCTGTTTTGCTGTTGGTCGTGATTGCTATGGTTCTCTTTTTTGTTCCAGCCTCAGTAAAGTTGTTGAAGACTTGTACACTATATCAAAACAGGCTGGTACCCAGGCTAAATTGATGCACTATATTTTAATTTTTAGACTTTTCACAAAAATTCGATTTTCATAACATTTTCAGCGCAAAAATCTATAAAAACTGGTCGAATTTTATATATTAACACATTTTTTTCGATCACGATGGTATCTCAGTCACGTGTTTTAACATCATGAAATCGTCAGAAAAAAATGTGCTGTACCTTTAAATAATTCATCTTTCGCAAAAATCAGTTGTCTGTGCTGAAGAAGTTTTCTTAAAGTATTGCTATGTAATTGATTTACACGATACAGTTGATAGATCAAACGTAGAGTAAATCATATAAGAGAGCGTGTATAAATCATTTCCACCGACATTTTACATAATTACTGCACTTTTATACAATTGTTTTGCATTGATATTTCCAGGCGAAAATATCCCGATATGCAAAGTACATCGCAATGCTTTTTGAACGATTCAGTGTGGACTTGTTTAATTCATATCTTAATGTAATAAACGAGTTCGTTCATGTTTCTGTCTGAGGAGTTTTAACTAAACAATGTTTGAAAGATCTCAAACAAAAAGATGGTAAATTAGCACGAGAGAGGAAAAACCAGTTTGCTGAATAAGCAAATATTGAACCCAGAGTGTAATTTCTATGTTTTGTATGAATAATACAATGAATGACATTAGCGACTATAAATCTATCTTGTTTTTACTGGAGTTTAACTTCACACCAACAGTCAGTGTCATTTGGCGACTTCCCATCTTTAACAGTTGAGGAAGACCCCAGGCTTACACCTGGGTAGAACCACCGACCTTTCGTAAGCTAGCTGGATAGCTTCCTACATGTGAAGTTTTGTCCAGAGTGATTTCGAACCCACAGCAATAAGGGACTAGTGATTGCAATTCAGAAACAATAACCACTAGACCACATAGGTCCTTTTATATATTTTAGGCTGTAAACTATGTGAATACATAACTAAAAAGCTGGATGATTTAATCCGGTACATTAGTCATTCCTGGCTTATAACACCGGATTGTTATTACCGATGACCTTAGTTCGTGTTACTGAGCCAAAATCTGCCCAGATGTCCAAATAGTTTTGCTTTATACAATTGCAAAGGGTACATTTAATTGGGTTAATGCACGTTTTATGAATAAGGAAGATTCAACTTCGTTTTATCGAATTATAACAATAATATAACACAATCAGACGAGCCTACACGTGTGATTGATATTTGAGTTTTGAATACGTTACAATGTGTTAAGCAATTTGTAAATTAAGTTTCTTCGTGGAATTCATACTGGTGGATTAAAATACATTATCATGAGCCTGGGACAATAACAATGGCTACACACGTCTTTATTGCAACACAAAGTAATTGAAAAATAGAGCGCTGTACAATAATGAAAATGACATAAATATAGATGAATCCAAAATACATTCTGATGTTGCGCCTCATAATATTTCGAATGATTGTTTTGATGTTTGTGACCACATACACACATACATATAGCATAATCACGATATGTTTGTCTCTCTTGCACATTAGTTGGTATGGTGCTGGGTTTAATGTAATTACCAAGAAAGGTTTCTTGAGGTTTTCATTTTAAGTCATCTTCATGGTTAAATAAGACAAATGCTATTGTTAAAAAGAACACCCACCTACATAGCTTTTGATCAAATTCATATCAAATTGGAAATTGCGTATCACAAGCATTCAATTGCACCGTACTACATATTGATTTGATTGTTAATTAAAGTTGGGAGTGTGTCTTAATTGGTTTCTTTGTTAGCTTTGATGAAGGAGCGACGATGTATTTATTTGATATTAATCATGCATTATCATTGAGATCATACAACCATGCGGGTAGTACACACGTTGTTCGGTGTGAACACTAAATTAAAAGGTACGTAGGCAAACCATGAAGTGCATTCACCGAGTCTTTGTGTTATAAGTAAGAACTTCTATCAACGAAGTATTGTACATTGTATTTTATTCGTACTTTTTGTGTTGTTTTTATTGGGGATCGGAAGGGTGAATGTGTGTTTGATTGTTGGGAGCGGCTTGAGCAATCTTAGCAGGGTTTGTTCGGGACGGCCTGAACAATTTTAATGGAGTTTTGCGAAGAATCGGCTGTCTTCATTTTGTCAAAAGTTACAATTTGTATAATCTATAAGACCAATAGGGATCGGAATATAAATTCAACCGCTTGTTTTGAAATCATCTGCACAGCTAATCCCGGTAAATTGACTTTCATTGTATCACTCCGGTGACAGATAAATATTGATTACAGCACTGAATATTTGCATTAATCTTTTATCGACCTGTTGAGGTTTATTCTTGTATTCTTGTAATTGTCCATTCATCTTCAAGATAATTATTTGTTCGTGGTGAACAACACGACCATTCAACAAACATGCAATAAAATATGACGTCTTTGCATGGAACACGTTCGTAATTGTATTGTCGGTCAACATGCAACATTCGAGGTTGGTTTAATGGCATCAAAAAGTTTGATAAACTTAATGATGACTTTTTACTCAATGTGAAGTAGATAACTAGACAATTTATGTTGAAAATATGTGCAGGCTTCATTGGAAAAACTTTACTAATGCTATCGGTTATGGAGGTTTATCAAATACAAGTGTACTGAAATAATTGCACCGTACCGTTTCTAATAACTGACCTGAATATATAACAAATCGCAAAGAAAAAAACATTGTCACATTCTACGGCCTCTACATACAAATCTCTAAACAGAAATAAAATATGAGTTTTATTTTACCGTATGGCTATTTGTTTAAACATAGATAAGAAAAGGATTCGTAGAAAAAACACGAACAGAAATCTCAACTTGACCAAAACACTATCTTCTTCAAAAGCCATCCAACCCATAAGAAATACAAAAAAAAACTGGAGGAGAAAACATAGTCTCCTGGCAACCACCTCGGAATGATCGGTAGCAAAGCTACAAAGGTTTAATAATGAGATTGTTATCTAAAAAAGTGTGTACTGTTATTATTGAAGTTTTAATTTTCAATATCCGACTGGTTGTCAGTCTTATGTCTAGATTCTCAAATCCCAAATGGTCACGCTTTTTCCTACGTCAGTAGGAGTTACATCAATGAAGTCTTCTGGTTAACTCGGAAGAAAAACTATTCATTCGATCTATGTACTCTAACAAATAGCGGTACCCGGTTGTTGACCATTCAATAAGTTTTATTTCTCAATGACGTTTTGGCATTTGGAAAATAAATCTGAAGCAAGCTTCATATCTAATTCAATAGAACATCCATTGACCTTTTTCAAGAACACATTTAGTATTGTCGCGGCGCCAACAATCGACTTACCTAGAACGTGGTTCATTTAATCTGGCCAAAATTCGTTCAAATCAATTCAACTAAAAGTTGAAAAAACCCCTATTGGGGGAGGGAGCAAGGGAATGGGGCAGACTGGTCTGTTCTTGCTGTTGAATCATGTAATTACTGTATGAGGTTTTCTTATATCTGTCACATATAATAATAAAAAAAATCATATAAAAAGCTCGGACTTTGGTCACTATGTTACTAATAAACGTGCAGATGTACGTAAATATAGAAGAAGAAGGGTTAAACTATTGACTCAGACCAACAAGCAGCTTTTTTAGCCCTAGACCTGAGCTTTATTAACTATGGCAATTTTCTACTGTATATGACGGGAGAGGTGACTTTAATTTGGACACTGATATTTTTCCATTTCTGGATGGTGATGTCCCTCGCAGTACGTCGTACGGCGTTTACGTTTCTTGGTTCATTTACTTTGTCTGAATATGTAGTCAATTTGAGGAATTTAATGAACGTAATATAATTTCAAATTATTGTGTAGATTTCATTACGATCGTAAAACGAGACTTGTAAGTAAATACCATTGTCATCTAAATTCTTTTTTAAATCAAGGAATTTCTCAACCAGAACTCCACAGGAATGTTATTTACAAATCCGCAAACTTAAATAAATTTAATAATAATGTTAATACTTTGTATGCAGTTTGCAACACGTATTGCAAATTGTATCTCCAGTTATAGGAGAGCAGTACACTGCATGACTGGGTTTATTCAACAAACGGTTAATCATTTTCACAACAATTTTTCATTGCACGGTGGTCACAGACATTTATTTCGAATCGTATAATTTTCATGATTGCTGTTGATTGTAACTTTTTTGAATGCGTCTATTATTTATTTAAGAAACGTTACTTTTGATTTCTACCGTGGTAACTGACATAAGGCCCTCCAAACTAGTTTAACTCTCTTGTAGCTTTTCTGCATGCCGTTTTAAGAGACTGTGTTTGTCCTCATGTACTGGATGCTTAATATAAATAACTTTCTGAGATCGTAGCTGGTCATATAATGTAGGAATTTCCTTTACGAGGAAATATAATTGTGACGGCAATAATAACTAATATTAAACTTCCTACCATTGATAGCCATTCATTATTTAATAGAGGTGAAACGATTAATCGCGATCCATTGCGAACCGCGATTTTTCATGCTCGATTCGATTCGATTCGATTCGATTCAATGACGGCAATTTCGATTCGATTTTTTTTTTGGTAATACCTACTTTCATTTTCCGTAGTATGCGAGTCAAAATGACTGAAATCTAACGAGATCAGCATTCTTCTCGTGTCGTCAGGCTCTTTACTGTTTCAGTTTTTCCTATTCACAAGTTTTATGTTTCGTTTGTTCCATTGTTTACAGTATTTAAGAAAATACATTCCATCGTAAACTAGTGGGATAGCTATTTTATTCTTGTCCTATTTAATTCCTTTTAAAATCGAAAATCGAATCGAAAAATTGAATCGTGGGATGAAAAATCGAAATCGAATCGAATCGAAATTTTTTGAATCGTTTCACCTCTATTATTTAAACACAGAACCACTGTTAAATTAATCTCTTTTATTCATTCATCCAGTTTTCTCGTTTCCCCGGGGTAAGTGTAAGGCTGGGCCCAAAAACTAGTTTTTCCCTCCCTGTGGCAGCTACAGACCATTCCAAGACGGTACCATTCGGGAGTCAGTGCTTTGTCCTCCATTTTTATTTGAACCAGATATTATTGAAAAAGGGATTTTATATCAATATTCCCTATTTTCTTATAAATTCCATCATTTTTACGCACTTTTTTTGCGAAATTTATGTCCAAAACCCGTGTAAAGAAAAAGACAGAACAAAAAAACTCAGTTCTAAGTGCGTAAATTTACACACTGTTTTTTTTATCTACATACAAAATTTATCACAAATTTAGCCCATAATACAAGTGCGTAAATTTACGCACATTAGAAAACAGAGGAAATTACACAACAGTTAAAAAATTGGTACATTTTTGGGTTTTCTTGAATATTTTATAGAATTACACATCCTTGGTTCATTGAAATTGTAAGTCAAAATATTAATGTACAGAGCCTGTCTGATAATAGGCATGTTGTTAGACTGTCTTGGTCGGTAGTCAATAAAAATAATCAGGGTTAAAAAAATAATACATATATTTATATTGAAAGCTAAATTTTACTTCCGTAAAAGACATGTTGTCAAATATTAGATGTATCCCGGAGGCTCTCGTATTTTCCAATCATGTCGTAGTTCACTGAATGAAGTATTCTCGGCTCATCACCATCCCAGTTTTACGTGATTAAAATAGCTTTACATTAGCTTGTAAAGTGATAAAATTAATCGACCTTTTTGTTTGGATTGATTAAAATCTCTTTCCTGAATTAAATAACTAAATTCACAACATTATGGTTTAAATCAACAAAGTCCCATGAGATAAAACATGTAATTAAAAGTTACCATTCAGCCACTCTAGGTGAATCATCGAATGATCAATACCACAGTATAACTTACTTCAATCACACATTACCAGCACAGACACCGTAAATAATATACATATAGCCGTAAATATATAAAAATATATTGTATATAAAACTGAAGTCTTGAAGTTCATCCATACGCCCCCATCAAATGTCATTTTTATTCCGTTCTCTTGGGATTTGTGTGGGATTCCCTTATTTAGTATTGAATATTCGTCTAGTCGGCCAATTTATTTCAAACGATGATATACTTAGATTAGCTATTGATGTTCGCAACAAAACAAAACGTCAATTTAGTATACGCCAGTTTCGTATTGAATGTTGCATCTTTTTGATGCACCCCTATTTAATTAGTCGCATATGGTCACGAACTAAATGGACGTTTATATATGTCTGGTACGAATACGAAACGGACGCTTTGCTTGTATCTGATTTTGTTACATGTCAGTAAAATTCATACAGCAATAACAGCACAGAACCTATTCGGGTGTAGCTAACGCGAAAGCTACATCTTAATATCGGTGTGCCGTACTATTGTTCTTGATGCTTTCCTGCCCACCAGTACCCAATTGTATAAACTTTAACCACTGGGTTAAATCAGAGTTTTTGTTAAATTTTGGTTAAATTGTCGGTTAGCTGTTGTAGAAAATTTTGTTTAAGTTTAACCAAATTTTGTTTTTGTTAAAGCGCAAATAAATCTAACCCAAGTCTAAGATGCTGGTTAAATCTTAACATAAACGGTAACCAGTACCAAAATGGCAGCCCTTTTTAAATGTTTTATATGATTTTTTAGTGGTTAGTAAACCAAAATGGTTAAATTTAACCTTGGGTTAAATTAACCATTTGGTTAAAATTAACCAATGTTTATACAATTGGGCGCAGGTAACAATTTTAATAAAATCTGAATCGCTGTATAGTTGTAGCGTTCAGAGAAACTATATTGCTCCACTGTTAAAGACTAATTAGCCATTAAAATAAGAAATAATGCTGATGTTATCTTTAGTCGAATGAAAAGAGACATTACGCGTGAAAAAAGTGCGTTTAACATAATGGTACCACAGGTTACAATATCTAAATGTAAAAAAAAAACCCGTTTTCAATTCTCGTGTTTTATATCGTTGTTTCCTACAGGAACAAGTTCATCTATGGTAAGGATCGTCACAGAAATTGCAATTATCATGCAATAATCCAATTTGAATCGCAGTACGATTTTTGCAGTCCATAGAGACGACGTAATACCATGCTATTACAACTTTTGATACGCTACTGGGGACGCCTTCAATCGCGCATCCAGTATTGGGAAATTATAGGCTGGTTCTGAATTTTTAAAAGTGTGCCAAGGATCCGTCCGTCCGTCCGTCCGTTCGTTCGTTTGTTCATTCGTTCATTTATTCATTCACTACATTGGGATAGGATCAATCCCACAATTTGAACCAGGGAAGGTGTCAAAATGATTTACAGAGGACAACAACGTACGATGATACAAGCAGTTTACTTTTTTTTGACAGTTCCGAATATATCTATGAAGTATAATAAATAATGAGTCTGTATGAACATTTTTATACATTTCGCTTTTTCAACTATAAAGTGGAATGCTAAGTATATGTTGTTGCCAATTCGAAGTATTGGGTTGGACTATCTGCCCCTCCCTCTTCTCCCCAATACTTTTTACATTACTTTTTCAAGAACATGTGGACCTCTCTGTCTCTGTATGTAAGTACAGTTATGGCAGTTTTTTTTTTTCGTTTTTGATCGTGTGTCTGTTCCGTAGACATGACAATACTGTAGTCACCACGTTCCAAATTGTTTGCCTTACCGATACTGGGCTCAGTTTAAATACTGTAAAAAAGTTCTGATGGTAAATAAATTATCTATGATTTGTCATTCTAAAAAACAATCGACACCATGTGTTTTGTAGCCTACGTAGGTGAGTAAGTCATTTTTATCAGGTTAGAATTAAAATAGAGGTTAAATATGTCAATGCTAATTCAGGAATATTAAACCAGGATCTTCGAACTAACACGTAGTTAATTCATTAATTAAATTCACCGATAATTTAAACTTCCAGATTTTTTTTATACGAAACGAATTCTTCTGTTTCAATTAACTTTTGTCGCGATGTCTGGGGATTAATTCATGATCGCTTTTTGTTCGTAGTGTAAGCTTCGATGCTTGCACCGAATATTACTTCTGATGATGGGTGGGTAATATCGAAAATAAAAGTATCTAACTGATATATAAATGATCTTAATGACATTCCTGTTGTAATTAAGACAATATCGGAGACGTCAGTGAATATTGGATCTATTCTGACACTGGTGCAGGCTGATACATGCGAGATCTCAGATTAATTATTCCTCTTCGCACATTAGCCAACACTCCACAGCTAGCAATAATTAAACACATCCCGACATTGAATTGTATAATGGGATTTCAATTACGCAGGAAGTCATTATTTTACTGCAACATGCAACACGAGAATCTCTCTCACGTTTAGTGACAAATTAAGTTGCCTTTTTCCCTAGACGTTTCTATTAAGTCGTAGAATTGTGCAGCTTATGTCATGCATAATAGAACAACATTGCTCATTAGGCCAGAACAAAAAAATAGTCATATATCCGGTTACCCGACCGACCCTAATGTTTTGGCGCCGACGCGAAAGTTTTCAACAGCAAATCCAATTCACATACAGTGCAACCTCTCCAAAGCAACACCCCTTGGGAGACTCAAAATTATGACGTTGTTGAGAGGTTGCCGCTCTAGAGAGGTAAAGTAAATAGTCATATCGTACAGTGGGGAAAAAGCATGCCGTTGTTGAAGGGAGGTTGTCGCTCAAGAGAGGGCCGCTCTGTAGAGGTTGCACTGTAACTATTTAGAAACGGGTCGTACCACCAAAGTACAAAACGTTTGTTTAGAAAGAAAGTTGTTACAAATGAAAAGTCTTCGGTTGTATAAAGTTCGAATGCAGTTCGCAGTTCGCGATTCGATTTTGACCATAACACGATTGTTTTGTTGCATCACTGCAGTAATTATTGCGGCCACTGATACCGTGGGTGATATTGACACACAATCAAAATAAAGCAATCAGAAGGGAGATTGAGATTAGCAAAACAATACTTAATGGACTAACCATGAATTAGGTAATCAATGATTAGTTGTAAAAGATCATCTTAATTTCTTCTTATAATTTCTCTTGTAATGTTAATATGAATGTATTTCTTAATTTGTGCGAATGCTGTATTTAATCTCATTGTGAGAGTAAACGAATGCTTTCATAATTAAGGATAATAAATAATGTTAGTATTGTTAATGCAGTTTCATTTTGATTATTTTGTAACTTTTAAACAGCTGATAAATTAATTACATACTTGACCTTTTTGTTGGCACTTTATGCATACGTAACGGAGTCACGATAAACAATTAATAAAAGTAATAGTGAATGGTGAAAAGTGGAATGGGAAAGGGCACATCCGCAAGATATGACATCCATACAGACTGAAATCTTCTTGAAGGCAAACATTGGGATGAAACGAGGTCAACAGTTTAATTAAGTGATGTCTTGTACACAATTGTTGAGACATTTATGATACTTAGCATTTATGAACATTTCCACGTAATAAATGATATAGTGAGATATTGTGATGTGTTGTCAATACGATTCCGTCGCAAATTGCAAATTAGTTTTGTTAAAGAACCTCTTAAGACACAAACCGATGGAACGCAGACATTACAAGAATTGTATAAATGATGGTTTAATTTGTTAAAGCTATTGATTCGTGAACACTGGCTCGGTAGACAACGATCTTAAAACGATGGTACTGAAAGAAAACAATTTTTTTCTAGACCGATTTAACAGGAGCTTAACATCGCAGAGACAACCAGGGTCATTTGGCGACTTTCCAGCTTTTACTGCGGAGGAAGACCCCAGTTGTCAGGTGGGCACCAGGGTAGAACCATCGACCTTTCGTAAACTAGCTAACAGCTTCCTCACATGTGAAAATTGCTCCCCCGTGGGACTCGAACTCGCAGCGACCAGGAGCTAATTACTACAGGTCAGAGACCACGGGGACGTCTCCGACCTAAAAAAGTTAATGCTTTGTATGAAAATACAATCTATAGATACCTTGAGTATCACTGATTTAAACAAACTCTAAATCCACTATACGAAATCTAAAAGCAAGAAGAAATAATTTCTTACCCATCATGCGTCACAAACCAAGGTCAGCACTTAACAGGAAATGTTTTGATGATAAATTAATGCGCTCGTTAACATATTACGCGAGGCATGATTATCGAACACAACAAAAATTGGTCTTAATCATTGCTGATCTGGTTTGACATTATATTAAACAATTACAGTAGAACCCCGCTAATGAGATCATCTATGGTTCTTTGAAAATGTGGTCTTAATAGCGGGATAGTTTTAATATAGGGGAAGGCTGACCAGAAAAATAGTTTGTGTTTAAGTATGCAGTATGCTATGGGGTAGTTGCTCTTAAGGGATGAAACACACAAATGTGATATATTGACTAATACATATAATGTCTGAAAATATATTACTATTCATTTTAGTTAGTGACCATGCTTGAATAATACGCAAGACAGTATAAAACAAAAAAAAATATCTAAATATCTAATGTTTCCCGTAAAATACGTCTACTGTAGTTTTTTCTTCGACTATATACTGACGTCGAGTTAAATTACTTCATGTAAATTTTCGCGTTCAAGTTCCAACGTGATTTATTTGAAAAATGAAAGAAAACACATTTCACAATTGTTCACTGAGGAAGTCCCGTAGAAGTGCTGTGTTACCATTGCTGCACTGAATATTATTTTATGACAAATAGTTACACAGATATCATGGTCCCCTATCGTACAGATAAGAACGAACACTGTACATTAATCATGCGTATTTGTATTTTATCATTCTAAACCTATAATGTATGTGAGTCATGACAAGCATCTCCGATATTGAGAACAGTATAAGTAATAC
Source organism: Lutraria rhynchaena (assembly GCA_008271625.1). Taxonomy (NCBI): domain Eukaryota; kingdom Metazoa; phylum Mollusca; class Bivalvia; order Venerida; family Mactridae; genus Lutraria; species Lutraria rhynchaena. The sequence continues at coordinate 6,670,282 of VIBL01000001.1, read as the reverse complement.
CGTTAACATGCGTCGAGCAGCGCCGATGGCTTTGTAAACTGTGTACAGTGGAAACCATCTAAACAGATTCCTCTATAAACCCGTTCCCCCCTCTAAATCGGCCTAATGTTCTGGTCCCAACTTCATTGCTATATATAATTAAAAAATCCCCTCTAAACCGGTCGAATGACCTGGTCCCGGGCTCGGCCGGTTTAGAGGGGTTCCACTGTCATAGTATTTGTGGATTTGGGCATGGAGGAGTTTTAGTTGTGACATTGAGTGTTTTGTGGGCGAGTGCTGTGATTGTGGATTTTTGTGGTCTATTTTATATACGTAGTCAGTGGATTTTTTGTATGTTGTATGTGGTGCTCACAGTTTATTCGTCTTTACAATTTATCTTCTTTCTTATTACGTATTCCTGTTCATTAGAAACGTCTTTTGACATTTACTACAAAAAGCTAATTAAAACATGTACTGTGTAACCACTGTAAACAAGAATTCACCGAAAATCGGATTATTTTTTATGTCCCATTTTTTTCTATTCTATAGTCAACATTTCTCGATAAACCGGAATTCTCACAAAACCTGACTTTTAGCCCAGCCAGGAAGTGGTCCGGTTTTCATAGGTTATATCGTATTTAATCTTCCTTCTTTAGACTTTAGCCTGAACACACGCTACCGTTAATGTCGAAATAATATAAATTATTAGCATGTGTAGGAGACTGATTCGTTGATGCGTAATCATGGCACCAGTCAATAAAGACATTGATCTGAGATGTCTCAACCATCATCATGCTTTAATAGAATACAGAAAACCCTCGATATTGAGAACACATTCAAAAAAACGTCTTGATGTTAACGTGGTCTCATTATCAAGTTGTAAGTAAAGGAAACGTTAAAAACAAATCCTTAAGATAAGTGGTTGTTAAATTAATGTGGTATTGCCTCCAATTGATTACGTACATCGCATGCATAGCTCATGCCTGGTGAACAAACTATTTGCGCCAAATCATTATTTTTTTGACGTTGACAGATAAGTACACTATGATTCAGTAACCAAAACTAATACAAATAGAACAAACCAAACAAATTCATCTTTCTGTAATACATTTTTACATAAAAGTACATATAAACACACATTCAAGTGACTTGTATGATTGAACTACATATTACTATAGTCATCATCATCATTATCATCATCATCATCATCATCATCATCATCATTAACATCATCATCATCATTATCGTCATCATCATCATCATCATCATCATCATCATCATTAACATCTGTGTTCCGCTATTAATACTGACTTCAAATTAAGACTAATTCCTGGTGGTCCAAAGGGTGGTCTTAAGTTTACTTTACTATATATTTATTGACCATAAACCACACATTATTTACATATCATTATTGACAAAATTCACTTTTTTGGTTTCATATTTTGTTATTCAATATAACACGAACAAAAACCCAATGAGAACAATTTGTTAACAATCAATATGATATCGAAAAAAAATCATGCTATCATCTGTGCTGCAAAATCGCTGTTGAGAATAAAACGAGGTCTTCGTCTCAAAGCGCTTACAGAACATCTCGAAATCCATTGTGGATATGACAGATTCGGCAGCACTCAAAGGCGAGGATCGTTCATAACTCTGGGGATACAAATAATTTATTTCCCTTTCCTAACATCACTTTTTAGGGACAAAAATATTTTCTCGTTTGTACAGCTACTTCTTTTTTTATCTTTTCGTAAGATTAGTGCAATATCGAGGTTTCCCCTTGTGATTTTGGTGATTATTTCACAATAAGATCAACGATATCTCATTGAGAGCAAAAATCAGTCCAGATATTAAGGTGATCTCACTACCGAATGTAAACATAGAGGAAGGACAGTCAAACCTGTGAACAAAGGCCACCCTTGGGAGAGACAAAATATGGCTTTAATTGACAAGTGAACTTTATTCGGAGGTCTGTTTGTTCTAAATAATCAGTGGCATTTCCTCAAAGAATGGCCTTTTTACAGGATGGTCTTTATTCAGAGGTGGCCGCAAACACAGTTTTGACTGGATTGAAAACAGGTCCGGAAATAGTAGTCTTTGTAATGCATTCGTGTTGATATTAAAGAGGCTGGATAAGTCACCAAATGGCCCTGGATGCTGGTAGGACGTTAACTCCCAAACAAAAAAAAGAAAATACTTCGCTATACGAATATTTAGACCATAGGTTAACTCCTGTACGACTTCAAATGTCAGTAAACACCATTCTATACAACACTTACACACACGTATGCTTATATACGAACATGTGTGACCTCAAGGTTTTATTTGCGTATTTTGTTGTGTAGGACTTACCTCCGTTTATCATCAGTATTTAGTTCAAACGGCGTACATCACTGGTGACACCTCAGCTGATTCCGTACCTCCATCTAGTCTCGGATATACTCAGTAGTTTGATGTGTGTCTTCGCCTTTTATTTGTGATGCATCTGCCGGAAAGGAAATATTACCTCTAGACAAAGTCTTAAATTGGTTTCCGCTGTAGACTGTTTGGCGTATCCGTTACATAATATTGCCCTTCAAGTAAGGCAATCGTTTGCTATATACAGTACTTAGTATCCAACAAACTGCGGTTTGTAATGAAAGGGGAAAACAACAACTAGACTGAGGTTTCCTTTATGACGTCCCCCATGTATGTAAGTTTTACTTTAGGGAAATCCCAAGTAATTTCAATATCGGCTTACCTGGTACTGTCGAGATTGGTCGTGGTCGTTCGAATTGGGTCGAATGCGGCGTACATTTCACCTAGATAGTCATCCATTCTGGGATAGAATATCTACAAGTGTTTATTGGTTTTCTCCCCCCATCCCGACAGTAATTAATTGTGTGATATGTGTGAATAGGAGGCCTGAGACACATGACTTGAGACGCAATATTTGCATTCAAATCGTAAAGGATAAACTAGAGACTCGACCGCTTCAAAGGTTTCTAGTCAGGCAATCCTTAAAAAGTTTTAGTTGAGCTTACACGAAGGACTCAATAAAAATTCCCTACCTCAAGTATTCTAGCTTGTTCAGTACAAGCTTAAAATGTTACCAAAAATCTATCCATATCTATATGGAAAGTTTTAGTTGCGCTTAGACGAAGGACTCAATAAAAAATTCCTTACCCCAAGTATTCAATCTTGTTAGTACAAACATAAAATGTTACCGAAAATCTATCCAGTGTTAAAAGTTTGGGTCTCGTACCGCAAACCCACATTGTTTTAGAATGGCCTCATTTGCAAAAATTGTGTCGTTTAAAATACACATCAAATGTTGACAACCACGGTTAGTTGATGCAGGGCTATAATTTTAAATCTCCCCGACAAATAAAGCATTTAATCCCACAAATTGCGTGTACAATCAGCGCTGGATCACTAGGGACTAAAAGAGTGATGAAATGTTAACATCCTGTCTCAGTACGGATTGACGTCATGGATCAATACCACGTGATCAGTGACTCAACTTATACAGAACAAGCGTGTATGTATCTCCATTTTAAATTTCTACTCCTATATTTGTACAAAGTGCGTGTTATTTAATTGAGGGCTTTTCGTGTGTCTTAATCTATTTTCGGTATTTTTTACTTTCTGACGATTTTTTATTCAAAAAAATTCGAATCCTAATTGGCATCAAATATCAAACTAATGGAAACAGACGAACCACTTTAAGTGTCATGTACAATCTTTTAGCTGTTGATACTTTACTGAATGTAAAAAAAATATGCTAAATAAAGATAAAGCCATACTTAATTATATCAAATTACTTCTGCCTTACGGACGTACTAAATATTTTTTAAAATCTATGGACTTGAAGACGTGTTTAAGTAAATAAGAGATACTTCATTTTCTAAAAAAAAACTCACCTCTTATTTATTTATTATTATCAATATTACCGAAATATCAAATGGCTGTGGAGTTTTAGATTTCATGGAATTAAGTCAACATCTGGAGTCTAGTTCATTTTAAGTATGTGGTATATCGCAGCGTTTTTTTGTTATGTGTTTATGGAACTCAAGCATTTTTTCCTGGACTATCGTCTCCTATTTATTGCATTACAATAACCAATCGTCTGATTTATACTTCTTGTTATTTTATGAGCGAACTGAACTATCGATATAATGTCGTGACCTTTATTCCAGAAACATATATCTTCATTTTTTTCGTTTTGAGAAAAACGCGTTTAAAGATTGTGAGGTCAATAGAAAATGACTGAGACGTTTGTGGCACAGCAATTTATCTACTTCATGTTAGAGCTACAAGCATATTAGTTAGTGCATATTGTAGAACGTTTCGAAACGAATCTAACGATAGCAAAAACTCCATTTTGTCAAATATGAAGTTACACGCTTCTGGAATTAAGGTGACGATGTTTCATTTCAAATAAACATGGTTGCTTTCCATCATGAAATTTCACAACCGCTCTATCAAATAAAATATTGTTTTCGGTTCAGATAAATGGAGAAACTCTCCCACTGTTATTGAATTTGTTTAAATAAAAAATATTGAACGTCAATTATACGAAGACACGAGGCTATAGAAACTTAAGTCCTGACCTGGAATTTTCAGGATGTATTGTTTTGTTTCGCATATTGCACATCTAAAATTTCAACATATGACATAATTCTTCATGCGTGAATTAATATATAGATGCAACTTGATATGAGAGGGGTAATGTGGAAGTTTATAATTATACGTAACGGTATTTAGAAGAGATCTTATTCACTACTGGAAATACCTTACAAATAGTCTTTTTAGTAGACTATTCATGCTTTTGTCTATAATATAAAGAATTTGACAAATGAGAGCTTCTGTAAGCAGGAAGGATCAGTCCACGACAGAAAAGCTTTTTGTGCCAACGACCTTTGACATTTTTCCCCTGTACGCAAGAGAATGGATGTACAAAGTTTTATGTCTGTCTATACATGTTAATGTACATTTGAACACAATGTTTTAATCATTTAAAGTTAAAAGGCTTCACATAGATCATAAATTTCCGATATCATCTGATAGATATTAAATGAAAATTGGGATCAATATGCATTAAGCATTAGGTTTAGATGCTCTGTTTAGACAAATCAAAACTCGCTGATACCTTCAGATCTGTATATATAATGTATTAACGTCATATCCATGGGGGTAATATACAAAAAATGGACCGAACATTTTGTTGTACAAACTTATACATAAATCACCAATGAAATAAGCAAGTCCAAATATAGCGTGGAACCATCAAGGTGAAGTTTCCTAGGTTACTGATGCCTATTTAGAGATGATTCCTGTCAGGTTCTGACCATCTCTTAAAGTGTAATTATCTTTTCTACAGAATCATTGTCTAAGGTGTAATAACCGAGTTACGTCACAGTCATGGAACAACTGACCGACGTCGAGGGAGTAAAAGCCAAACGCTGTTACCATTTTTTCCAATTAATAACAAAGCCTATATTGGAATGTATTGTATTGAATGTCGCGCAAAATGTGAAATCAAGCATTGTTTATTTTGCCGATAATGTCAATGAAATATATTATACCAGTGGAGAATGGAATTATTTAACACATACTCTGGAGACATAAGATAAACCGTTGTATGCAGAATGATGTGATTGGGAATAGTTTTTGATTAAATGTATTGAAAGCCCGTAGGACACGCCGCGAGTTTCGTAAGCCATGTCTCTATCGCAAATGCCGCCTATGCTGAAGGCAGGCTTAATATGTATCAAAACACGTTTGTACGTAAAGCTCTCACAATCGACAATAAAGAAATAAAACCGTATGTGCATTGTTAGAGATTGCAACGCTACATTCATTAATTGAAGATTGGTGTGGTGCATTCGATGTCTTTCGGTCGATATTGATGTAAAGCAGTAAGCTTAAACACGTTTTTACGATTGGAAATATGTTTGATAATTTACCGAAATGAAAACAATGGAGTTTATTTATAATTTGTACTTATTCACCACTCAGCACTTGTTTCTCTACAAAATTATTCTTAATGTACTTGATAACTCTTGACAACTATTGGGGCTTTTTAGTTTCAGTATTCGCTAAATTACGTAGACAAACTTTCAGACCTGTATCGAAATCATAATAACAAACTAGTTAATAAGCTGGCTTAAAATTTGTTTTATGGTCATAAATATTACATTTACTTATAAACATCCGGGAATTTGACATTACCAACAAACCAGCATCAGTCATAATATCATCGACAGCCTTAATTCAAACTACATCCTAAAAATCAAATTCATTGAAATGTAATACATCTTCCATTCCTTTAGACTTCTTCACAAAACCCATCATTAAAACCCAGGAATTAGAGGGATGCCATGTTTTGCCACAGTGACATTACATTCGCCACATATTTCACTTCCAGTATAATTTTGTTAAGCACATTTAAGCAACTCGGTTATATCAAAAAACACCCGACTGTCCTTGGGAAAACATGCGAATAATTAGTGTTCCTGAATCAGCAACGTAAACGTGTTACAGCAAACTTCAAGCAAACCTGGTCTGTTTGATATCAACAATCCTCAAATTCTACAAAGTTAAATTAGTTTCAGCTGAAAATAGGACCTTTTATCAAATTGTGTTTGCCACATCTTTGCTAATCTAGAATTCGCAGCATACAGAATTATACATTTTTTTTCTAAAAGCGCAACATATATCATCGCACATCGATCCACTTACTTGCAGACCACAGGGGATGACGTGAAAATGAGACCGACCGTATGGGTAGTCTTTGGAGGTACGTATTACTATTTTTTTTTGGTTGTATTGGGGTTTAACGCCATTTTTCAACATTATTTCAGTTATATACGGCGACCGGTTCACCAAACCAGTTGTCCTGGACTGTATACTCACCAGTACTAACTTACCCTATCACAAGGAGCCGGCAACTTGTCCACATATAGAGGAAAATCGACATTTTTGTCAAATTTTCATTTAAGGGTATGACCTGCCGCGACCGGGATTCAAACCAGGATCTCCTGGCTGTAAGTCCAGCGCACTAACCACTGGACCACGGCCGCGGCTAAAATGTGCTAAAATCAATATCGTTCTTCAAATCTGGTTGACAGGGTGTCAAGAACAAATAATAACATTTTGTTTTTTAAGTCCTGCTATTTTGATAGAAGAGATTACTTTACATGATAGGCGGGATATTAGACCACAAACCAACCAATCAGCGAGGAACATTCTAATTGCGACAAACACAATATAAAGTTTGAAATCAATCCTATAATTAAGCATATCTTTGGTTTAGAATGATCTGTTTGCAATGAAAGAAACATAAACAAATCATCCCTATTTTACCCGAAGATTTTCTGAGAGGAATGATTTGCTTGCTTGTTTGCCAACAACCTTCGATTTTATACGGACACACGTGTTTTGATCAGATTTAATGAAATAACGCAAATGAATATTTTCTCTCATTTGAATAATTTGAATTGTTAAGATTGCTTTCCATAAATAGTAAATTATCAAACGGTAATTATTGATTGTGACTGAAAGTGCATTTCACAAGGCGTTTTCGTTGGTGAAAATTGGTAAGAGCCGCGTTCTTTTAGGTCTAAGGATTTCGTGACTACTTCGGTATCATGAGTTGAACACTCTGTATTGCATGATTTTATGTAGACATTAGCAAGAACCGTGATAATCGGTTTATGGCAATGGTGTGGGAAGATGGAATGTTCTGCCAGTGCTGTTTGCCAGGAATCCGTTTTTAATTTCTGTTAATAATATGATTAAGAGAAACATTTAGATATTTTTATAACGTTTTAGAAACCTTAATGGTACCGAAGGCTGGATTATCAATTTGTTTAATCAATTATCCGGCCGGTTTATGTTGTAGAGCTTTTAACTAATCATTCAAAATCACGTAACATGATGCTTTCAAATGATTTTTGTACCCAGCGATGAGAATTGAAAAAAGTGTGGGCTTCTAAAATTTCACTCATAAGGCCAATGCTATTTCAAGGGGTTTTAATGCACGATGTATTCCAAAACAAAATTCTGTAATGACGATTATGCAATAAAACATCAAAATTTGCATTCAAATGAATGAAATTGAAGCTACAATAACTTTTACAGCAATGAATTCTAACTTTCGGAGATGACTGCATATTCAAAACTTTGTAGACATGACTCTCACATTTAGTAGCTAAACAACGAGGACTCCACACCATGAAAAACTGCGACTTGTAACAAATTGTGCAAACGGTTTCGCTAAGGCCATCCTTAAAAGGTGTTATGCGGCTGATTCATTGAAAACCTCCCGGCCTGGAACTATTTTTAGCGATTTTGACAAAAAATGTTCGTCCTTGATTCAGCATAAGCAAAATAATGTTACCATAAATGCTTACCTAAATACTCACTGTTAAAAATTTGGGTCGGTTTACCGCAAACCATCATTCTCTTAAGAATGGCTTGAAACATCATAGGCAGGAATGGAATGTTTATACGCGCAGTATCTAGATCTAGAGAAAACTCATCGTACGATATATCAGTTTTACAACTTAGGTCGCGGATCTTTTTATACGCGCGTGCGTAATAGGCGCTGCGCCCTTGTATATATTTTTAGTTCCATTCTATAGCCATAGACATGTACACTATTTCTGATTTCTGTATCAGTCACATCTTTCGATACATGCTTGCCCAGAATTTATGACTGTTAAATTTCAGATTTTACGAATGCACATAGCTATGTTTAACTGGCCAGGGAAGGCTTCGCTACACTGGGACGTCAGCCAGAGTTATTGGGCGACTTATCCAGATTTAACGGTGCATGATGTCCCCAGGCGTTCACCTCTAAAGGACCGTGTGAAGTGTAATACAGTGCAACCTTTCCGGGCGGCCCTTTCTCGAGCAACAACCTTTCAACAACAGCATGACTTTCCCCAATGTACGTTTTAGCTAATAATTTATCCTCTCTAGAGCAACAACCTCTTAACAAAAACATAATTTTGCTTCTCCCAAAGGGTGTTGCTTTGAATTATTTGCACTGTATTTAGATTGTATATTTTTGCATCGGTTCAGACGATCTCAACGTCGGAATTGGTTTACGCAGAACTAAACTTTGTGACTGTTAGTTTTTCTGCATTATGGTATTAAGAATCATACTTCATTTTTTTATGGATAAGTTGTGTGGAGTGAACAAGCATTTAATGACCAGTGATCATTCACATTTACTTGATATTACTTTACAAATGCTGACGTAAGCCACGCTGGTGATGTTCCTGATTTGTGAATATTTGAGTGAGCCGTCATGTATAATGGCAACTGCCATTGGATGCAATCTGCAAAGACAAATGGTCATGGAGAGAGATTTGCTTTTCAAACCAACGACCCTTCAATCAGTAACGCTTAAAAGACAACATTTATCGGATAATCGTATCATTATTGCCTGTACAACTCTATAAACCCTCGAAGACGGACCCGTACACTTAAACGACGGTCACCCACATAAGAGTTGTCCGTCACCAACATCTTGCAGTGAATCGGCTAACTGGCCGACGCGTGATCTGGGTAAATCTTGGGGAAAGAAAAGCTTGACGGGATCTGGCGCGAATGATCATTCGGAAGCCGGGCGCGAGCGAGTGAACACCATCCCAACTGCAAGAGGCTATAATTCTATAAGTAAGTAAATATAAACCTCGGAGGCCCATGTAAGCCTAAAAAGATAATTACTTTAATCTGAATCACTCATCATTTTAACAAAGTAAGAAGGCCATCCTTAAAAAAGTTGGTTTGCTGTTACGCAACTCAAACTTTTATCAGTGGGTAAGTACATAGAGATTTGTTATTTTTTATATTTTTTTTATTAACATTATATAAACGAAAACATTTCTTTAAGTCAAATTGCTAAAAAGCCGTTGGAATTTTGTTGAGTCTTGTGCAACCGCAAACTAACATCTTTAAGAATAGCCTTGTGTATGGACTATAGGGACATCTTAGGACAGGAAAACCATAAATTGAACAGTCCTATGTACATAAATTGAACAGTCCTATGTACATAAATTGAACAGTCCTATGTACATAAATTGAACAGTCCTATGTACATAACTCGTTATCTGTTAATACACATAAAAAAGCAACAACAAAACAAACAAATGAACTGTTATGTGTTGAATAGTTTATTCCCACTTTGTGCTAGACCTGAGGGTTATTTTGATTCTCTGTTTCTTGTTTCTGTGAGCTGTCTACAAATATAGAATAGAAAAGGACTCCCAGAAATACCCATTTAATTATTAAGATACCAACCTCTACAAAAAGTTTTTACCAATCTTGTTGAGGAAACAAACAATGGGTTTGTATTGCAAACAATATACAACAGAATTATCTAGTTCAAAACATACGTATTTATTGATATTATGGTCAAGAATTGTTTCTACAGTAAGCACAACATCAAACAATAAACAAAAGCGTTTTGAAGTAGTGGATCTATAATATGCTTACCCACATATTGGTACTTTAAATCACATTTTAAATCGCTATATAGTAATACAAAAAACACCATTAGACTTTAAAATCAAATACAAACAAGGTCGTAAAACTTTATTTTATAGATCTATACTTTTTAACAAATGTCATATTTGTTTATATTTCCGACAATTTATAGCATTGTTATTGTTCTATTCTCTTACATACCAAGTGATGAAAATATCGGTGGACAATTTTTTTTCATACTGTGTGTATGAGTCATGTCGACTTCCTCATGCTCTTGTTGATCACATCAATTATTGATAAGATAATGCTGTTAAAAGTATTAAAAAACGGGAAGAAATAGATCACTTGAATTACCGAGAATTAAATGACTATTGCCTAGAGACTATAGCTCACCATAATTTAACTGTATAATTGATTGAACGCGTTCTCGGTGTAGTCGTTGATAAACAAGTGTTGGCTAGAATTCCTACGGTTTTCTGAATATTTACATAGCGAGTGTTTCAACTTGTCTCTCTACAACAAAGAAATAAGTTGGTCTGTTTGTATTTTTGGAATTATCGTAATGTATTTAAAATACAAGAGCAATAACGAAGCAAGTATAAATCGGACAAAAGGAAGATAAGTAAAAAAAAACGGCTCCATCCAAACAAATCTATTGTATTTGAATTTTCTTTGATTGTATATCTCAGAGCTAACAAATAGGGTAACACCACTTCAATTCAAACATACCGAGCGATTAAAATGAATAAAAACAAAGACGCAACATTTATATCATGCATTGTAATTTTCTATTCGCGATAATAATCTAATACATGTATGTATTTCTATCCTAAATAATAACGTGACGGTCTACATCGTGTGTCGTCATCGCGTTATTTGTCCGTATTGATACCATCACTTATGTGTGATATTTGGCAAGAAAAATGATCAAAATCTGGATGTTAATGTTATCACACATAACGGACATTACCATGCAATGTACTCATGGCTTTAGACTTGTTATAAGTGGAATTCTTACGCTACTGGTATTTTGCATGTTTTCTGTAATATTTTTTCTTTTAAAATAACTAAATATCCTAACAAAGTTACATTTATTCTGATTTACAATACAGTGAGCGGAGTTGACGATGCAAGTTAGTGGAATATTTTCTGAGCCACGTCTTACGTCTGACACAAACCACCGGCTCTTCTATTACAATTAGGATATCGTTCACAGCAGTCACGTGATGAACGGCATGGATGGCCGTACCAGCAATTATAGCATATGTGAGCACTCCTGTCACAACGAGAAAATCTTCTACAACAATCACGATTTGACCGACATTTCCGGTCTAAACATTCTTCATCAGGGAGGTTAAGCCAGGGTTGGTAGTAATTCCGGTAATACCTGGAAATACATTGGATCTACACTTAAACAAGTTTTATGACACTGAGTTCATTCGTGTGAAATTATAAAAAGAAAAAAAACACCCTAAGCGAACGCCACTCGCATAACATTCTACCCACCCACAGAGATCACAAAGGCAAGTATGACTCCTCAACACAAACCAAGAAACTCGCACGATATGTTCAAACATAGGCGGCGATGTGTGTGACTGGTTGGAATAACATAGTAATGGTGAAACTATGTGTAACATCGTTCAGAATAAGGTATTTTAGGAAAGGTAGTATTTGCTTGCATGTGACTGTTTCTATACTTTTATACGCGTGCACCTTTGAAAACTAAATATGTCATGTACACCACATTAAATACAGTCAAACCTGTGTCTGAATAAAGACCACAATGTGAATAAAGATCATTCTTTGAAAAACCGTCACTGATTATTTAGAACAAACTCGCTTCTAAATAAAGGCCACCTGTAAATAAAGACCAGTTTTGTCTTTCCATGGGGTGGCATTTGTTCACAGGTTTGACTGTATAGGCTATAGGGCACACTACCACACCGTCGGCTTATTCCTACAACCTCGTAACTCATTTTGACAACCTCGTAACAACATTGAGATTTTGTCTGATGAACTCTTTAGAATGATAATACTTACCATCTTATAGATCTATCTAAATAGGGTTAATTCCAAATTCCACAAACCCGTAACTCGCTATTGCAGTTCAATATTTCAAATGCGATTTCCTCAAAATGAGAAAAAATGACATAAGGGTTTGTTGAAATAACCCCCTACGTCATTGTCATTTATAATACATCTGTATGAAACTGACGACAAATGAGTACCAAGAATATTCATTTGTAACATTTGTAACTCCTTCAATTGACATAGCTTTGAAATAATGCAGTTACCTTGAATTATAACTGTATCTTCTGCTGCTTCCTCTTCCGCCATGATAATATGACAGTCGAGCGTATCTTAAAGTATACAAATACATTTAATCCCTGATTTGGGGCAAACTGCTTAATTATTTCTAATAATAATATTGAAGACATGAACGTAATCATTTTTGATAAATGCTTTACATTGACTTTAGAATTAAAATTGAAGAATGTTTCAAACAGAAATATTATTTATATCAAATTAAGAACAAGCAAAATGTAGATGAATTGTTCGTTGATTAGTCCAAGTACTACAAGTGTGAATTTACAACCGAATTAGATTACAATTGTGTCTAAATTTTGAGAGCCCTGTCATCTATTGATTCGGATATAAATTGCATGGGAACTTGTGTATTGTCTCCACAAGCACACTCTTGGGGGATACAATATGATGACAAAGTTCATGTAAATTAAATTACGTATGTCTGCTTTAATTTTATTCTCTTAAAACGTCATTATTTGCCCTTGCAAAGCTATCCTCATAAACTGAAATGTATAATGAACATTGCTTAGAGACAAAACTTTTAACGTAATTGATTGAAAGTGTGATTATGTTCACGGGGAATAATATTCATAGGTGCAAACAACACGTTTTATGACCGTTCAAGGAGATTACATTTTGTCACCAGATAGTAAAACTTTTGGAAGCGTGATAACTTTGACAACCTAACCAACACAAGGCATTACCAGGTCATAAACATCAGAAACATGCATTCCTCAGCAAACAATGGTTGAAAGGTCAACAGTTTAACTTTAGAGGAGTCTAAAACGGTTTCAGTGGCTTACAATGAGCCAATTGGGTTCAACATAAACCACAAATTGTCTCACCAGATCTCCCTTCATATTATCAGGAAGAAATACACATTTATCAAACTACAGGCGAGTCACATGAGCAGGGGGAAAATAGGTACTGGAAACACATGCGAAGGAAAAGGGGTCCATAGGATTGAGAGTCAGAACAACTAAAGATTACATAAAAAAGGCGCGAAACTATAAAGTACATGAATATACAAAATGATACAAAAATAATTCAGGGAAGAAGGAAACTACACAAATGCTGCCTACACGTCTGATATTGAATGGTAAGGTAATTCTATGTGTACATTTCAAATAGGCATCTCTAGCCAAGTATGTTCACACACGTCTAAGTGCTTCTAGACCTGCAGTCACATTTAATCAAAGTTTCAAGCTAGATACCATTGCATTTCGCGAACTACTTGCGCAGGAAGGTCACATGTAACATTATGCACTGTCGTTTTTACCGATCTATTTTGCAACCTACCGTTTATCAGTTGGAAGGATTTCGTTAAACATGTCCTCTTCGCTTTCTATTGCACTTTCTGGCTCATATTCTAAATCTTCTAGTTGTTCACTGAGAGCTTCTAACGCTTTTAGATCGTCTAAACGTCGATATGCCGAAACTGAATATATTTAATTCATTATATATCGGGGAGAGTTTTATAAAGCAAATGAATAATATTTGGAACGGTAACTTGGAACAAAAGGTATAGTACAACGGATTTTCATTGGTTGCCACGACGATACTTATTTAACACTAACGTATAGACGTACTGAAGTCAATCTTTAGCATTTCTTTGATTTCAGGGTTTTTTTGTTTAGCGTGGTTTGTAATTTCCCTGATATTGAATCGTGATGACCAGTTTACTGTTTGTAATTTAAACAAATTTTGAAGCTGATACCCTCTGCAAAGTGAGGTCTATGAATAGCTTTAAATTGGATTGCGTTGCTTCATTTGTGGTCAATCGTTGAGTTGAATGCAAATGGGGCGATAAATGAATACAATGTGCCGCTAATTATGTCTGATACTGGTTCATACCGGCACATCATTTTATCTGCATGACAAGGTGAAAACATGAACGTCTCACAGGTTTGTATTTTGTCTAGTTTGGTAGTGAAATTTCTCAACTCCAGGACTGCTACAAGATATATTGATTTTGAGATGTTGATCGAGCTAGTTACCAACGATTACCAACCTTTCTTATGTATTATGTACTCCATCAGTCACTGATAACTTCCCATCACTAATTATAAGTCAAAGTATGACCTTTGAAGTATTATCTTCCGATAATTTATCACGAGAATTAACGACCGCAAGTCAATCTGTCTTGCACATTACAGACTTAATAAATTGGTGGTACTCATTCATTTTCTTCTTTTGTCTAATATTTAATATAAGCATTGTGAAAAATGCGTTCCGTCTGTTCTATCAAGCATTTTGTATGGTATGTAGATAATGACATGATACAGATAATCTGATTTGGATGATCGCAGCGAGCTGCTGCTAAACGGGAATAATAAAAATAGGAAATTTCTGTTACTCAAATGCAACCGCTATCAGTGGATTTCTCTTAATTTTATATAACGCTATTGCTAACGTAATATTTAAGCACAAGTGTTGTAGCAGTTCTCTCTGCTTGAATTGGAGGTTAAAATAGTCGCTTCTGTCATATTTAAAGTGATGTGTCGTCTCAATAGATTGACACGAACAGAAAATGAACGCAATAACCGTGCAACACCGAGAGAAATTATAAAAATTAAAACAGACTGGGACTCGTTCATCTTTATCAATTATAAATCTTTTCCCAGATGACTTCGGTATTTGACAGTTACAATGACCTCATGAAATTCCTGCATATTGAAAGGAATTTTTAATGATATCAACTAAGGACTGTTAATTTTTATTATGTGATTTTGCTACTGATCGCCCCAAGGCAGTATCCGCGAAATGGATTGTCACATTGTTTTTCAATGTTATCATGTGTCGGGTGGGCTTTGCTTATAGGGTTTCTGGGATATGTGGGTTTTTATGCATGTTTATATTTCTAGAAATCCTTTCATTTTCTGTATTCAGAATCTCTCACACAGCCACCTTTTACCTATTGATCTTAAAGGGCATTTTATAATGATGGATATTTTTGGTAGCATTTTCTTATAACTGTTACTGATACACCTGCATTATCTTCGACAGAGCAATGCTAAAATATTAATGTCCGTTTAGTGGCTGTAATATTTGTCATAAGGTAATTACATTGTAATTCCAAGAGTTTAATATACAATTGTATAATATGAAGCAGGATCAAAATGTTTATGTATCTTCCATTACACCACACACGCTGACTGTAAAGGTTATCGGGGACATCGTGGTTGAGTGGTAATGTGTCTCCGACTTTTAATCACTAGCTCCTCTTCCATGTGAGTTCGAATCCTACTTAAAGAGTGAAGAAGCTGTCCAGCTAGCTTACGGAAGGTTGATGTTATACCCAGGCGTAAGTCTCGGGTCTTCCACCACAGCTGGGAAGTCGCCTAATGACACTGGCTGTTGGTGTGACGTTAAACTCCGGTGAAAAATAGAGACCACCGCAGTGAAAGAAGGGTCTTAAAGGGACTAACGTTGGAAGTGATCTTAAATTGGAGATTGGGACAACTATAGATAACAAATGATTCCAAGAGAAAAAAAAAACAAATACAAAAATACAACCTTTCCCAAAGAAATACTCCCCCGTAACTCACCACCCCACACTCACCTAACATATACTCGCTGGAAAATACAAATGATGGAGGATAAAACAGACTCTCTGAGGGGTACCGCCTCGGCACATGGCACAATATGGAAGCATTTTCATCATTCGTTAAAATCTGATTTATTTCACGAGTGGTCGTAGGCGTACTAATGTTCCGACTAAAATAAAAAAACACCAACATCGCTCACCTTTATAAGACACTTGTAACACGATAATGATGCCAATGACAAGCGTAGATAATGTGAAATATTGAGCAACCATTTTCATATCAATCATGGTAGTTTCGTGTTGTTGTATTGATGTAGCACCTGAAAAATAACGTTCTTGCAGTATATATATTGTTTTATATTTTTATTTCGTACAATAATGAATCAACACGGTAATAACATAAATATACATAAAACAAGACTGTTAAACGACAATAAAATGATCAAGTTATAAATCACTGTGAGATCATCAATTTTGGTACTAAATACATGTATTAAATGAGTATTACATTAAAAAGATCAAATTTTGCACTTTTAACTAAATAAAAAGCCAGGTTATACTAATTCATAAAAATCCAATGACTCAAGAGGATAAAGCGAAAAAGCATACTGATTACACTTATAGTGTAAAAAGGTTTAACCATGTCAAAACATCAAAATACAGGGGTAGCACAAAAAAGGAATCAAATTCTTGTTTCCAATACTATCAACACGTGGAGATATTGTTTTTAAAGAAGAAAACGAGCGTCTCCAATTCCCAAGAATGAATCTTGTGGTATGAAAATGCCAAAATAGGATATTGAGTGGTATCACCATAAACGTCTATGACAAGGTCACGGGTTTAGTAAAACTAGTTACACCTCTAACAGTATTTGGAGAAGAAATAAGCTAATAAAACAATGTATCTCATTCAAGGAGTGTCACGTTTTATTGACGTGACGTGTATATTAGTTATAGTGTCAATATATGATCAATTGGTGTTGAATTGCTATAAATTCAACTCAAGTATATTCATTGTTTGGCCTTTTTCTTGCAAAAGTATAGAAAGCCCAAAGTCGGCAGTGCGTGATCTTTCAATTGTGAATGTGAAGGTAGCCGCTCATTTCGGCTGCGGAAACAACGTTTTATAGATTGTTAACATTAAGTATGGAATACTGGTTTGTTATAATGTATTTGTCATAATGTACATAGGTCAGACTAATCTGCCAGATTCTCTCAACCAGTAGTCAACAGTGGTAATATAAATATTTAACACAACGCAGTTACTTCACTTCTGTGTCATCTTCAAAGACGGCGCTAGAATACAACATGACACGTGTCAACTTTAATTTTGTCTGGACCACCAATCGGAGTACGGTTTCGATCATTAGCTGAAACAATTATAACCTGATATATTTCACTCGTTAGAGTGAACTTTAACGTCGTAAGACTCACTGACATAAGATTCAAAATAAATGGACTGAAATATGAGGTATATTTATAGTCATATTTTATGGAAAAAAAACACACAACAGAATTAGTGTTGCCAGATTGCAGCATCAACTAATACCCATCTCAACATACTCTAGAAAATTAGCACCAGGATAACAAATTCATTGTAAAGAGATTTGGAAGTGCAAAATGAAATCCAGATTAAATTGAGTTCCTTACCGTTAATGCAACATAATCAATTTATGAATGCTCCTTTGCACGTTACACGACTTGGTTTGTTAATTATTAGAAATTCTTACAGAACCACAGCCTCAACATCTAACGATATCTGTCACGCAAATTGAGACGCAACAGGAAGAATTTTTACACATTGATTATTTTCTACATTTACATCACCCAAGTGTCATTACGTAATAGAATATACATCAGTGATAAGGCCTGATGATCTTTAAGCACAATTACCAATTTAGATAGGACAATTAACATCATTTAAATAATTAATTAAGATGCCGTCCTTATGATACAAAAACATTGCGCTGATGAAAATACATCACAGTCGTACTATTATTTACAGTAATTGCTCATTTAATGAATGCGCATGCGTGTACCAAGATCATTTGGCTCGTTTTTTTCCTAAGTTTCCCCATGCTTTTGCCGTTTTAGGCGTTGGGATAATTTTGTATTAATGCTACTTTGGAGTAAATGAAAAGTTTCATAACAAGAGAAACAAACAAGAATCGTGTTAAAAGTAATGAGATGAAAACACAACGAGAAATTTTTGTGTGATATAAATACACGCAAAGATGGGTGAAGAAAATGGCATGACAAACCAGTTTAAATAGTAGCACATTGTAGATTATGAAATTGATCGTCATTCTTTTATAAATTGTTATTCCTTCTAAAGACGAAAAGAAAAGGAGTGGGGGTAACTTATATTTGTCATTCTCACTCACTCTTAGTTTTTCTAAAATTTCAGTCATAAGGTATTGAGGTCAACACAGGCACACAGGCACGGCACGCACAATTTTACTTGACAAGAATATACAAAAATATACAAAAAAAATGCTTCAAATCAGGGAATTTATTAGTACTCTCTAACCATGTTATTTCTGCCTTTGTTTTCAAAATCAGGAACAAAAAGCAGCATTTTTATTGCAATTGTTATTTCCTACAACAGGATCCTAAATTTTTTATATACATGTATTTCATACTTGTCATTTCCTGATCAACATTTCATTCAAACTTTAAAAAAGTTTCAAATTAATGCGTGAGCTCAATGCATTTTAAAATCAATTCGTTCGTTTTAAGTATGAACATAATTGACTCCATAGTGTTTGATAATACAATCCAACCTCTCCAAAGCAACACCTTTCGGGAGAAGCAAAATCATGCTCTTGTTGAGAGGTTGTTGGTCTAGAGAGGTTAAATTAATAATTAAATCGTTCAGTGGGGAAAATCACGCTGTAGTTGAAAAGAGGTTGTGCTCAAGAAAGGACCATTCAGGAGAGGTTGCACTGTAATAGCAGTCATAGAACAGATATTCTCTAGGTTGTTGTAACAAAGCTCACAGAGATTTTAATTGACTATTTTACATTCAAACATTAAAATAAATGTATGTTACAATCGTTCTCGTAAGTATTTTAAACTAGATATTTCTCAGTGTTGTATCTTTTGTTGACGTCGCTGGAGTTTTTATCATTTTTCTTCCACTTTATATCGAGTCCATTTTTGTTTTGATTCAAATCTTTGACAGAAACGCACGATACACCAAGAAATCGTGATATATAACGTATGAAGTCACTAAACTTCCAGATTTCCACTGTGTTCGGGTAAAATCATGAAAAGTTCAAGTTGTGTTTTATGAATATACCATGGTTATATTGTAATTTACATGAACTCGTGACCTTAATTCCAGAAACATATAACTTCATTTTTTTCGTTTTAAGAAAATCGCGTTTAAAGATTGTGAGGTCAATAGAAAATGAATAGTTAGACGTTTGTGGCACAGCGATTTAACCTCTTCATGTTAGAGCTACAAGTATATAAGTTAATGCATATTGTAGAACGTTTTGAGACGAATCCAACGATACCAAAACTTCATTTTTGTCAAAAATGAAGTTATACGCTTCTGGAATTAAGGCGACGAACTATACATTTTGTGCAACAGACCGTCTAAAGTTACATAACATATTTTCCTTTTTTACTTAATTAAGTTCCCAAACGACCAAACATGCGCGATTTTCGTACAGTTGCATTCATATACTATGTCTTGGATAACCTTTCAAACCAAATGTAGAAATGAAATCGACTGATAGCTTGCAATTCTCCAAAGAAATATTCAACTAAACTTTAATCTTTCATAAAAGCTAGTTCCAGCTTATTTTTGCGAATGAATAAATGTCTTTAAGACCATTTGAGATGATACGGCTGTTGTATGCAAAGACTGCTTTGATAAGCTATTTCCAATATATACTAGTGGCGATACTCTATCTGATAAACAGTGAGTGTGAATAGATTTAATAACGGAGCAATATTTAGTCTATTATAAATACATATAATTATAACGACTTATCTTTAAAACCCATGTATTTTATTATATAAAATGCATTCCATTATTTCATTCTGTTAAAATGCATATTTGTTACTTCATCGGCGAGTGACTTGAATGCACTTGCACCTCCGATGGTGGAACTCTCGTTACGTTATCGAAATGACCCTTAGGTGTTTAAACTGTTATGTTTGTCTGATGTAATTGCAACGAAAATCCCTTATTCTGTCTGAGGATTCATGTTTTAAATGTTAACGATACCCTTGGATAATATTATTGTAACTGTTTCGTCTCTAGCTTCAGACTTATCTGTTCTTATTCTTGAGACATAATTGTTCCGTATAGTTTATTATTGGTATTTGTCTATATATCAATTTGTGAGGTGAAATCAATATGGATCATAGCATATCTACCATGTAAGATATGCCAAAACACCAGACACAAGACAAAAAAAACACAAATTCTACTTCGAACAAAAAGACCCCAAATCCTTTAAATAGTACAATTATATATCCCGAACGTGAATAATCGAAACCGTAACCAAAGATAGCTCAGCTCTCCAAATGCCCTTTAAGATCCTATGGCAGATAATATTCTGTAGATTAAAACATGGAACAAAGGCGACGTGGTGAGAACTTACATTGTCATGTGATCTTGTCATGATCTTAATGGGGTTTAGAGTTAAACAAGCGTTAACATCATTGCTTTCATTCAAACCAATCATGGGTGAAATGGATTACAGTAATCTGGTTCGTGTTATTGATTTTGCATCCGTCCATCAGTTATCTCAAACACTCATAGTTCTTTTTTCATATACTTTAGTTGACACACCCAATACTCCAAATATGGAGGCATACTTGCGTGAACATGTAAAAGAATGAATTGAGAACAAAATTCTCCGCAGTGGAGAAATACAACCTTCATTCAGAGGTTAATTGTGCATAGATCAGGAAAGGATTCTTAGAAAAAAAACATGTACAAACATCTACATTCCTCAAAATAAGATATCAAAATATTGACCATTGTTCACATGCTGATCTTTACTCACAATTGCTGGTTATCTCAGGGTTGACTGTACGTAAAGCGAAAAGTTCCATATCATGTTGTTATCTAACATAAGGAATTACGAAATAATTATATATCTTGTATTTACAATTCTTGCTAGAATAAAACATTCACGGACGATAAACTATCAATTTGAATATAATTAATATTATTCACGGTACGTCGTCCATGTTTTATGAACAAGTTTCTAAAACGAAAAAAAAACAACAAGTTTCATTGCATACTTCATTGTCCACGTACCAATCTTCCTCAATGAGCTCAAATTGATTAAAAGAACGGTACAAACATTATGCTCATAAATGATATTACCAGCAACGTTTGTCATAGTTACGGTTCTCCTGAGAAATCGTACATATTGAAGTGAAACACATAGATGACATGAGGTGGGGAGATGTCTGTCATAAATTTCCGCAGTTCTCCGGTATAAGCAGAACGATATACTCCAATCCCAAATGGTTCAGAAACTATCTGACATTAATCATTTATAGGACCCATCTATATAGCCAGATTTGTACTTATCCATAGTAACCGACTCTTATGTCTGACACATTTAATTGTATTATGTTCGAAAGTACAAACTTGGAGTATTTGACATTGCTTTATTGGGGTAACAGTTGGTTATCAGCCGGCGTCTTTATTCTGTTATATAGAGATCTTTTAAATCTAATAAAAGGTCACTGATTTAAGGGAAAAGAAGCGGAATTACAAAAATATCACAACGCGCACTTTTGTAGAAAGCTTTTCTTGTTTAAACCACAAACTATAATAGTACAGTAGAGGATACAAAAATAGCCGATGTGCCTTATGCTTCTTACCTAACGCATCATTAACTCACCGCATTGAGTTCATACAGATCTTCACAGCTAACTGCTTAAAAACGTGATCATTTTCAAACTGACCAACGAACATATGCAGTATCAAATTCGCATTAGCGGAGTAATTCGTTAGCCAAATAAGAAAGGTCTAATAAGGTCAATATATAACGTATTGATAAGGAATTGATTCATACAAAATAAAACATGCAAAATATCTCATCTTCATCAAATATAAAGTACCTTCCTCCGAATCAAAATCCCCAAACTCAACCAAAACATAGAATCATACAAAAATCGAGGGCAAGACACAGTCATCCGGAGAGTGCCACCTTAGACCAGTGATGTTGATTAATGGAGCAGCGCATAGATGAAATGATTGTAAAATCAAAGGGTAGTTTCCACTGAAATCTATTCACGAATCCCAGCAACAGTACTTCATCACGATGTGTCTTTTCCCTTATAATCGGAGGTTTACTTCTGAGGGAAAACGTTATATAAGGCATTTAAAATTATGAAAAAGGGTATAAGAGAGAACTTAAAACACGCTTCTGTTAAAGAGAAAAAAGTTTATTTATCCAATGAAACTAAATAAAAAGATATCACTAGATAATTATACTAATGCACGTATAATGAATACTATACTAGCAAATATAATAATTAATTTCCGATGAATATTTTAAAATTGGAAATATTTTGGAAACTATATTCCGTGATTTCAATGTAGAAACCACAACATGTTTTAGTTATGTTATCTAAGTTATTTAAGTGTATTCATAACGATTCCTTCATAGTTATCACTCCCAGAGGCGATGTACCTTATGGCAATAAAAAACAGACAATGAAGTAGGTTTGTCAATGAATCAAACTGATATTGCTGATCAAAACTCTTAAATACCAAGCCTCCGGGATGA
Organism: Lutraria rhynchaena; assembly: GCA_008271625.1. Classification (NCBI taxonomy): domain Eukaryota; kingdom Metazoa; phylum Mollusca; class Bivalvia; order Venerida; family Mactridae; genus Lutraria; species Lutraria rhynchaena. The sequence goes on along the minus strand of VIBL01000001.1, from coordinate 6,647,198 downwards.
TAATGTGACATTTATAAGCATAGCAAAAGCAATTTACACAAACAACTTGGAACAAATCTGCCTAACAGATTGACCCGACAGTAATAAAAAATAATAAAATATTCAAAGAAAAAGTCATGCTGTTTTCTTTTGATGATATTGTTTTGACACCAAAATATATCAGAAACATAATGAAATAGACTGTAATTGAAAGTCTGGTGGGATTTTATGCCTAGGAATCCCTTTTTTATTCATATATATTACCATTATGTGGCGTGATCGTGTCGTCATTTGGACACATTTATTAATCAGCTGTGCAGTTTTACTTAAAACGTCAAAGAAAAATCCAATGAAACTATTAAGTTTTATTTTGCATTAAATTGTCAGGGGAAATCTCATCAATATTTTATGGTGAGTTGGTACATGATTTCCTCTCTATTTAGGATGGAGATGAATCATGGTGTTGGGGACATTGTTGTACCGCGACAGACGCGTTTAAAACATGAAATATTCATAAAAGTATTTCCAAATTGAAATAAAAAAACGTGTGAAAATCATGTTTCCGTAAGCGTAATAAAAACAATCTTGTCACTTTAAGCTTGGTAATTAGAAATTTAAAATGCAACAATTAAGTCACTTGAACAGAAATGCCCGAGTGAAACATCTTTTTATAACTTGTATGTTATGATAAAAATCAGTCAATTTGATTAAAAATGATACAACATGTCAGGCTAGGATAAAAAAACAATTCCTGGAAATGACACATGTATTGTGAAACAAGTATCAAGCTTCACACCTCTATCCAAAACATACCATTTGATTATTAATGTTGCTTGAAGCCACCGGATCAATTAGATTCAACTCGACCAATCCAGCTGTTCAGATATAAAGATTATATTCACAATTATGCAACAATCATCAGGTTTACAATCGTGCAATGAATTACTGGTGTAATTATTTTCTTGCTGTAGACCGTAATTGAGGTATGTATTGAAGTGCCAGTCAATAATAAATCCGTCAGTTTATACACTGTTTATTTCTATAAAAGAAGTGGATAACAAAGAAACAATAGATCAGTGTTCGGTATTCAATTCGCAGTTCCACATGTTGTAACTATGATGTATGTGCTGAAAAACCAGGGCCGCGACCGTAGTCCAGTGGTTAGTGCGCTGGATTTGTGACCCTCCGATCTGGGCTCAAATCCCGGTAGGTCATACCCTTCTATGAATATTTGATCAGAATGCCGATTTTCCTCGCAAGATGTTCAATACAAACATGTTCTAAACACAAACACAGCAAGAGTGAAGTAAGAAATATGTAAAGGACCCAAGTTTACTATAATTAAGAATAACATTTAAAGTAACTCGTATTGCATGGTCATAACAGTACTTTAACAGACAAGTGCTGGTCATATCAAATGTTGAAAAACGACGCACTGAACAATATTCAGTCTGTATAAAGCTTACTTAATCTACCATACAATTGTTTTGACATAGGTGGAATGTTCCAATCTCCTGTTCTGGTATTAGTTCATAATTTATGTTCACTAATGAACCTTCTTCTTGCTTTAAAATAAAAAATAAAAAATGAGCTGTTTGAGGTGACCTTTAGGAGGTTTAAAATTGCAACTCAATGAAATTTTGTATTCCTTGTATTCATGTTTCGATGTTTTGGTGCCCGGGTGTTGTTGATATTGTGCTGTTTTGCGTGAACCGTGCTTATTGGCTGCTTGGGTACTTGAGGTTTTGAGGTGTGCGGGTTTTATGCGGTAAGGGTAGGTTGAGGATATTTGGTGTGAGCCATGATGGTTGATATGTTGTTTTGTGTGAGTTGTATGGTTTTGAGCACTTTATTGTGTGTGTTAACGAGTGTCCTGATGATTGCCATGATAGAAACATTCAACTTGTTACATAATTATGTTATGTAATGTATTTTATTTTTGTATTCGTCAATTATTTTATTATTTCTCTTCAGTTAAGTGTTTGGGGATGTAGTATTTTGGAGAAGTTGGGAATTTTTTCATCTTTTTTATCAAGGAATCCTTTTCGTGTATCCAGTGTGTTTACATTGAATTATTTGTTTGTTAGTGTCGTTTGTGAATCCGTTTTTAGTCTCTATACCTACGGCTACCAAAATGGATTCCACAATATAAGTCTAGCTTTCATTCATTGTATAATATATCTATTCTAGTTTGTCTTTCAATTTCCTATGTCTTGATATATTCCTGATACGATTACATTCCTTCGGGAACAGACACATCGCGATAATAATTTCATTAAATGACAAATTTCTGAGGCAGTATTAATTCAATACGTATTTATTGCAAGCCATTTCCAGACATTACTAAACTATGCAAGATTATGATAGTTTTACAAGTGATAACGTTCCTGTAAAAACTCATACCTTTTACGAGAATCGTCAGATGTCAGAATATGTATGGTTATTTACAATGTTATCATCAATATGGACAATGTCAACATTTAATTAAATGTCAGAACGTTTTGTTAGAGGAGTAGATACAAATTAATATGAATTTTAAATTAGCTAGAAATAAGGAAATATATCAAGTTCCGGATCATGCATTAGACGTTACATGGCTGATACTAACACAATAAGTCGCAAGAGATACATAAGCGTGAAGATATAAGCAATATCATTCCGGCGGGTAGTGATAAGCAAGCATATAATGCGCTCCAATACTTTTACGGTAACATGTGGGTTTAAGCAATACAAGAAATTTCAGAACATTAACCGACATCTTAATGATAACACTAACGGCTTCTCAAAACGGTGTATATAAATGCATTCATGTAACAATAATAGATGTAACAAAATCATAAGAGTTAACGTTTAGTCTTAACACTAATAACCAAATATAAGACATTATCCACATGTATAATAATTGTTATCATAAATTACAAAAACATAAATGTTTCTTGACCTATATAAATTATTCTGTATTATATTACAAAATTTAGGCACTTATTGATAAAGAGTAACTTTCATTATAAAAGAAACGTTGAGTATGACTATCGTCCAGTGAGAAATAACGATTAGGGAACACAATAACGAATGTCCACTAAATTAATCTTTGTCAACATTATCCATTTTCTATCTTATAACTCACATACTGGGCATTACACTTTATTCAACTTCTTCAATATGTCTACACAACGTCTTACGACTTGATCAAATGCCAATATACGCTCAGTGTCCCTTAAGAATAATTATTGTGTTAACATTGACAGAATTCATATTTACTGTCAGCTTTATCATCAGAACACTTCTGAGAAAGTAATGCGAGGTGTATAGAAATGTTATACAAATATCCAGACGTGACTGGTTATATCCGTCAGTCTCAACGTTATCGTCTTCTTCGTGTTATTCCAAAATAGCATTCACAACTAGCTAACATGTATCGAAAATATCGTATGTTTTAACCGTAAGCAGTAATAAATGATGAATATCGTATAAGTATTTCAAAATACGTTGACAGATACTTCTTGGAAATGTATTTAAGAGGCCAAGGCTTTTTTAAACTAAATTTTGAATTTTCTGACTTGCTTTAAATTATTAGAAAAAATGTCACATATTATTTTGTCGCTGAGGAGTCATAAAACAATACAGGATGTCATATAAGAATTATATGAAAAAAAAACAACAGTGTGTATGTTTAGGAATAAGGTTCGGATTTTTCTTTTTGCAGTATTTATGATAAAGACACTACACAAGACAGTACGATATATGTAAAACATGGATGGGGCACCATTCAGAATGCAAGACCCAGGCTGATACCTAGAGGTCTCACTCAGCAACGCTTTGTTTCTATGCCCTGTTTGTAAATTAATACATACAAATAAGATTCCACCCTAACGATTTAATAAAGTCGATTCAATTGATGAAAAACTGAATCAGAGAAATGTTCTTTGTCCTTATTGATGTGTTCTGTCCCCCTGTGGCAAGATGGATGTTATGTTTGCTAAATCGATTTAATTCATTCTTAATGCTGGCTACAGTCCGATGTATAAAAGGCAATAAAGAGTTACAGGAAATGCAACTTGCAAAACGTTTACACCTCAAGCAGACCCCAATAGATGCGAAATAAGCATCACGACTTGCCAAAATACAACTCATCAGACCATGGCACCTCCCCCCCAAAAAACCCTCACCAACTTAACAATATAGCTTACAACCGGTAAACCCTGAACCTCCTAGTATGGTGTATCCCCATGAACATTTGTTTTAGGCGTACTAATAGAAGTCACGCTAGTCAGGACATGATTATAGTAATATACGTAGCAAGGATGAAATGGATGCTCGTAAAATTTATTGTGGATCTGCCTATTCGAAACATGTCAAGATTATGGAAAATGTTATTTCAAACGCTGCGATTCATTTCAACATGACGATTTCGCTAACATTATTTAGTTTGACAATCTAATGAAACAACTGCCTTTGTACTGAATTCGTAAGTCAACCGTGGCAACATTAAATGATTTCAAAAATTGTGTCAAATCTGTTGATTCTGAAAGAATTTTTTTGTTTCATATTACTCAAATGCATTGCTTTCCCAGACCTGTGTTTTGTGTAAATTTGTGTGAAATGTCAAGAACTATATCATCACCTATATACGGCTATATCTAGAAATATAACAGGACACGTCGTGTCATGCGGGTAGTTTGTAGACACTAGCAAACAAAACTAAACAAAAACCGATTGGAAGGAGATAAACATCGAAACATCAGAGATCAACTTTAAATAAGCGTTTGATTTTGTTGGCAGTAAGTTCCCATAAATACCATAGTACATTTGTACTTATCATAAACGAACGTTCTTCTATATACAATTATGTAACAAATCGTTATTGCCATGTAGACGTTAATCAGTTATAATGGAACTGCGGAAAGATAAGCATAATGCTTTTTTCAGAATTAACTGAAATCGTTTTTAGACCTTCTACCATTGATCAAGTGATAGTCGTATGTTCGACCTAACTGGGTACAAACAAACTACCACACGGCAGCTTACGTTCAACAAGGAATGCCTGTTACATTGATCAAAATAAATCATTTACCACTGGAACATTACGCTTATTACCTCGTAAGGTAAACGCTTGCATAAGCTTTGTAATTGATGTCCAAAATAAAGAAAATTACCAAATAGAATCTCGAATCCTTTTCTTATCTATTTTCAATGAAAACTTCAAAATATAGAAATTAATGTCATTACAATCATTTAAAAACGTGTAAGTGTGGATTATAATCGGAATTAATCCATTCTGTTTATTCACTACAGACCCGTATGCCATTGTTTCCAATTCTGACGAAATCGCTTTTGAAGTTTTGATCTGCAATAACTTTAAGAGAATTACGGGTTCGTGGAATTGGGATTAACCTTATATAGGATAGATCTACCAGCAGGTTAGTATCATTGTAAAGAGTCAATCGAGACGAAAAAAAGTCACCAAAATCTCAATATTGCCAAAAATTTACCTACGAGGCTGGAGAAATAAGCCGACGAATTATTTTGTATTTCTCAGGATATTTTTTTTTCTAAAACGCCCTTCCTTATTTCGAATTTCTTTCCTGAAACTTTATAGTTGATTTACTGCAATACAATTTAATTTATAAAACATCAAAACATTATAAATTAATTGAAATATTTATAAAGCGACGTAATAGCGTTACCTGAATTAAAAAGAAAACTATTTTCTAAAAATATTCCAAGCTTTAATGTTAGTTCTTTTGTTCACACTGTTGTAGGTTTTGATCACTAGTTGCTTCAAGATCAGTATCGGGGAAACCAATAATACACTGGATGAAATCAACATCCGCTTTTTATGTCATACATTGAAGAGATCCTGTACCAATAGCGCCATGTTAAGCGATTTATAAAGCGTGGCTAAAATCCCGATAACACATTTGATTTGAAGTCTCAAGCGCCGCGTTTGGAAATGACACAGGTATTTAAGTGATATGACGTCCGCGGATTCGATCATTCGAAGGACACCGTATCAAATCAATGCGTTTAAGCCTTGTGCCAAGGTAGCCGGTGGAGATCTTCAAACCTCATTGCGATTTGTTTTCTGTACCGTCTATTCTGTTGTATGAGTGTGTTCATATGAGAGTGAATAGCAAAAGTTTAATAGATTGTGAATAAACAAGGATACTACACCGTATAGCCAAGGTTTTGAGGTAGAATATCATCATATTCACAAAACGTTATGATAAAATTTGATACTATCAAACATAAGGCGACCTTTTGGCAGTTGTTTGTTTGTAAAACCCTCAGATTCCCTTATTTTGTCTTAATTCTTAATGACGTTATATTTTATCTTTTGCTTACTGGTTCTTAGTGGGAAAGAATCGTATTTGTGCAAGTGATCCCTCATTTATTCCTTCTGTCTTTTCTTTGCTGCTCTAAATATTTTCATAACGTACTTTTATTCTACAATGGATAGGAAGCACAATGCAGTCAAACAAATTTACTGAATCAAAACACGTACACACATTTATCAACATTTGTATCCACGCAATTCTTTGACTGGCTCAATACGTCGAGTTATAGGCAACATCTGGAATAAGTAAATCATCATCATTCACAACATGATTCAATACCGTTATAAAAATATCACGAAACATATCTTTATTCTTATCTCTTATTCCCTTGCGTGTTGTCTCCTGTTGCCTTATCAGGAATTTCACGCAATTTGTTACAGAGGCGCTATGTGGTCTTTAAACTGTTGATACGTATGAAGTTTGTTTGAAGAACTGAAATAATGTAGACGTTGAATTAATCTATAATTTTAGAACAATGACATATTTTGGGTGTGGTGTGAACGAGCGAGTTGGTGTCTCATCTGACATGGTGTAAATCAAATTTCAATGATAAATAGTTTAGTCACATTGTGACATATTCATAAATGGTTGTGTCACAACAAGACCCGATTCTATTAAGTTTCTTATAGAGCTTTAACAAGTTATGAATTCAATTATTGTACATTAAAGTAGGCCTCCCCATGCTTCTTTTGATCTATTTTTTAAATAATAAATCGGACGAAGAAAATAAGATAAAAGGTCTACGCTATAATTTTTGTGGAGACATCAATGTTCTCAATTGCCATGTCCAATGAATTCATATACAAATGTACCTTCATATTGTTTTATGCTTTCTATACAAAATATTTCACCCATCCACTTTTTCTTCAATTTCCAATTGTCTATCATTTCTCCACTCCCACAAAATTACTCTTGATGACATGTTTGTTCTGTTACTTATTGGTCGCTTAATTTACTTTTATCGGGTGGATGTGTTACTCAATAAAGTTGTCTCTTTCATTAACCCTTCCCATCCTCCCTTTGTTTAACAACCTGTAGAAAAAAACAATGTTTGGTAAAGTTAACATGTTATTGATATTCTCGGTGTTTTTTTTGTGTGAGTTGATTACCGTCAACATGGAACTATCCCAGTATTTAAAATCCTTTTTTTAATAAATAAAATCACCATACCGCTGTAAAGAAGTAATCACTAAGCCTTGTGCTCTATGCATATCACACAGTAGATTGAAATCAGAACTAGTCAATATTAATCATGCGACTGTCGGAATGTTGAATCACGCAGTAATGGATCGCAGTCGTGCTGTTTTGTCATGTTTCATGGATAAATTGAATGCAACATCATTTATCATAAATGTGGCATTTCAATACTGACCAAACCTTTTAAGTTATAATATAACATCGATCAACACATTACAGTGTATTGTATCATTAGTCTCAATATTTAATGGTTATATATCGAAGGTTCAAGGGTAAATACCGGGTGTTTCATGATGTCGGCCACCATTACAAAGCACTATTATACGATTTTAGAACATACTTTTTTGCATTTTAACTTTTCATACATCAAAATAAAGCACATGGATGGATGAAAGTCATATTGGTGTGAGCTTTGGTGTTTGGGTTCTGGCATTGTAGCCGGTGTGGTAATTTGTACATTTTACTTGTGGCTATTCTAAATAATCATTTTTATTCAATTTCTAGTTTATACTTTTCGTATGAGAATTACACCATTACTTTTTATTCTTGATAAACGGGTGTGTACCAGAATGCAAACTGGTATTTCGAATATCATTTTCCTGACACCACATCAGAAATATAATATTACATCCACTATTTAAAATCATGGTACTTCACGTGCAATAATGCGTCACTATGTTCATCCACATTTGTCTGATATTGCGTACATATGTAGCGTTTCACTTGATATTTCGCTTCTATTTCAATTTCTCCAAACGCAAGTGTTCGGGCAAAACATTCGGAAAGTATGAACGCGTGGATAGAAGAACAAAAACAGAACATAATTTTCGTGAAATGTCGCAGGAGGTAAAGAGAGTATTTGTTATATTTTATAAGTCATTTCGTAGCATTCCGGATTTGACTTCCCTTTTTTATGACGATGGATTTGTTCTCTGTAAGAACATTTATGAGGCACACACTCATTACTATGTACACTGTTCTACTTGTAATTTCATAACAAACTCTAATGTATTTAAAGTGAAGAAAAAAACTAACACAATGCTGCTGAGTACTAATCATTGATATATAAACATGTACATAATACTAATAATCATTAGAATACATTCAATACAGATAAAAAATAGATACATATAAAAAAGCACAAACAAATATTACCCCAGACTCGATCATGGTCTATTTCATGATATTTCTGATGTATTTTATTGTCAAAACAATATTGCTGAATGAAAATCATGAAATTTTTCTTGAATATTTTATTATATTTTATTACTGTCGGGTCAATCTGTTGCGTAGTTTTGTTCCAAGTTATTTGTGTAAATTGCTTTTGCTATGCTTATAAATGCCACATTATCCAGGAGGCTTGGTATTTGAGAGTTTTGATCAGCAATATCAGTTTGATTCATTGACAAACCTACTGCATTGTTTGTATTTTATTGCCATAAGGTACATCGCCTCGGAGAGTTATAACGATAAAAATTGTAAGGAAGACACGTTGAATAACAGAAACATGCCATGTTCTCTGCAACAAAATTACAAAACGGGCTTACAGTTTTCTTTCAAAATATTTCTTATTACAGTGTAACCCCTGAAAACCGGACTCCCTGAAAACCGGAATTATCTCAAAATCGGACGTTGTTTTTCGAGTCCCATTTTTTTCTTTTCTATGATACACCGGTTCTTTGAATACCGGAATTCTCAGAAAACTTTCTCAGAATTCTCAGAAGACTATTGGCCCAGTACGAAGGGGTCCGATTTCCAGGGGGTATACTATATACAGTACTCATGAAATATATGATCGATGTATTTACTAGTATGGTATTTATTATACATAAATATGTATATCTAAGGATATCTTTTTATTCCGCTTCATTGGTTAAATGTATCTTTTCTTTGTACCCTGTTATTTGAAACGCTTCCTATAAGTATGAACTTTTTTTCCAAAGAGTAAATCTTCGATTACAAGCGTACATGATCTATTGTTGCAGGAATTCGTGAAATGATTCAACTGGTTATGAATGCCTGTATAATAGAGCTGTAAGTTAGGTATTTTTTTCAGTGCTATGATTTAGATGTCTAATGTTTCCAAATCTATTCCTTTAAAGTCATGAATATGTGGATCATACCAAAAATTGGTTTTGAACCAAGTATGTTATCCACACAAAAATGTCGATATTATTATTATGAGATTCGATCATAAGCGTACATGATAAATTTATGCTGAAACTGGCGAATGGATTCAACTGGTTTTGAACACAACTTCCACAAAACCTACTAACCCAAAACCCAGCCAAATAAATAGAAGACAAAAGACAATCTCCCGAGGGGACAAATGTTTGATATTACAACTCAGTGATGATTTATATTACCAACGAGTCACGTAGGTTCTTGGTGATATAGTATGGTCATAGAGTAAAACTACATGTACATATAAACGCGTATAAGGGTATCATATACTGCATAATTTGAATTTTATCTTATAATTTGATTAAACTACTGAGATGTAAATACAATATTGGCGCCTTACGCTGAAAGATTGATTAAATGTGATTTAGTAAAGCCTATATTTCAATTGAAAAGAAAAGAAAATCTATTATTTATCACGTGAACACAATTGCTATAGTGCAATATAGTATTGGGCTCATTCACACAATTGAGTGTAAGGTAGATGGCATTGAAGAAGTATTCTATGTCGGAGATATACCTTAAGAATTTATAGTTACGAGTATCCTGTTATGTGTACGACACTTCAACTAACGAATATGTTTACATAAAATGATAAATTACTCATAGCAGAATATTTTTACAGTCACAAAAACATATTCAGTAGTACCTAGTAGCATCTGAATGCACATTCCTAAATGGTTACTCTTAAAACATCCACTTACTTTAACATAAGTTCAGGGAGAGAAGCAACGTGCGAGCAATCCAAATGAGTGAAGTTTTCTCAGAGGTTTAACGTCGCACCAACAGTCAGCATTAGTTGTCGACCTTTCTAGCTTTAACGGTGGGAGAAGACCCCATGTGTACAGTTAGGTAGAACCATGGACCTTGGACAGCTTCCTAACTTGTGGAATTGGTCCAGGATGGGATTCAAACTCGAGCGGTGAGGGTCAAGTAATTTCTAATCAGAGACACTAACTATTCGACCACGGAGGCCCCGTACGAAAGGTTCACTAAAATAATTTACGTTAAACTAACCGGAAACTTTATCTTAAAATTGATAATACAAACATTCAGTAACAAGAAAATATGAGGTTATCAATGACCTACATTGCGTCGCCTTAATTCCAGAAGCGTATAACTTCATTTTTGACAAAAATGAAGTTTTGGTATCGTTGGATTCGTCTCAAAACGTTCTACAATATGCATTAACTTATATACTTGTAGCTCTAACATGAAGAGGCTAAATCGCTGTGACACAAACGTCTAACTATTCATTTTCTATTGACCTCACAATCTTTAAACGCGATTTTCTTAAAACGAAAAAAATGAAGTGATATGTTTCTGGAATTAAGGTCACGACTGCCACAAACAAATTTACGTTTCCATTAATGGTTGCAAGTTTTATTATTTCCTTGTCATTGTTGCTCCATATCATAAATAATTAAGATAGTGTTATTACGTTATCACATGGAAATACATCATTACATAGAAGACAACTAGATTACCAACTCCAAATTATACAATAAAAGCCAATATGCTAGCAAAAAGGTCAAGACAACATTTAAGCTTACAGAGTTACATGTATTTTCTTCCAGATAACATAGTATTTTCTAAAACTCTTCGTAGTATTGTTTAACTGTAAATTTGGGTTGTTTCCCTTGGATCATGACCAGACTGCTCTCAAAACAAATAAATACTGTTAACTGTTAGTCTTTTACGAGTTTAAATACATTTTATTGCTCTTTTTTCAACAAAGTATGAAATATTTACAATACAATGCAAAAGTGTCGAGCCACAAGTTCGAAAACTTAGTTACGTCTTTCTCCCCGTTAACATAGTTTAATATTACATCTACGATAATGGCGGTGAATAATTTCAAGCGTTTTTATCGCAGAATACACATAAGTCAACCCTATATTTGTATATCACCAAGAACTGTTAATTATGTAAACCATGCTTAAACGGCAATGGTTTATAAAATTGTCTATCTTTTAGTTTATACATCCTCCCGGTCCCTATTTCGTTTATTACTGCATTCGCCTTCATTTTTACAATCTGACTCACCCGTTCTAGTCACGTCATCTATGTTTTAATTTGTATTTGAGACACACATTTATAATTATCCAGTTCGGATGAAATCACTGTGTATATCCTGTTAGGAGTTAGGACAATATGATGAAGGAAATTTATTCGTATATACATAATAAATATTGTTCAAAAGCATAATGTGATAAACAAACAATTTAAAGACACCAGCATACGTGCATATGCTTTAAATTTTTCAACTGAGAATTATTTTTATGAAGAATCCTTATACTATTTCAGAACTAAGAGTGGATTGATACATTTATAATATAACAATGTGATAGCGCTATAAAGAGATGTATTATACAATAATCTTGTGGATACTTATCTTGTTTGCTTTGTTCTTACATCAATTAAACACAATCTAAGCATGAGGAGTTATATTCATATTACCAAAATTATTCATAATCCAAGACAAATGGCTAAAATACTAACTTCAGTGGATTTGTCTTGATTAAATAAAGTGTAAAGTTGCAGACTAACAAGAATGCAGCATTTATTTAATTCATACATGTACTTTAACTAAGCTTGTTGTTACTGGACTTTAATCGTTAAACTGTTTGCTCTATTCTGTTCAGTTCTGTTTGCAACTCTATAAATGTAGTCTTCACATGGTTTAGCAGGTTACTGAATTCATCATTTCATTAGCCACAGAGTATTCTACAATGTATGCTACCACGAGGGCAGTGTTATGGTCGGTCAGTTGGATTGGTTTTTTATGTCTCAAAGGTATTTCATGCATGTTTTTTTTGAAACGTTAAATCATTCAATCATTCATAAAATTGAATAGAACATTTATGTGACAGCCACTGCGCTGGAAACATTCAGCCAGCGGTAGACCCGTCTGCTTGTTCGCCATAGCACCATATCTGACACAACACTACCATTTTTGGCTTTAATTCCTTCAATTAAAGTCATCTTTAGTTAGTTCTAAGCCTTTATGTAAAAATTGTTTAATTTACGCCTATTTTACTACCTGATCCTAGCTACCAAAGCTGTGACGTATATCAAATATTTGAGTTGATACGGCAACCCATTAATTCTATTTTATGAAAGTCATATTATTTAGATTCATTATACTGTTGTCGTAGATAATCACAATGAAATAAGCTATCAGTATAGAAAAGAAGCTTATTTTGGAATCAGTATGCACTTAGGTCACATGCAAATGGCAATGTTTAATATTTAATACTTGCAAACGTATCTGCCTTTTTACAAAAAAAAAACATGGCGAAATAAAGGCTAAACTTTATCATACATATAAAAAGCTAACAACAATAGACAAAATACATTTATAAAAGAACAAGTTGACAAACACTGTACTTTGATGACTGCCACTATTAAAATTGTTATGGGAGTGATGGTACAGAACGGAATATATATTATATTCAATTATCTGACGTTTTTCATTAGACGTGTTTCTGTATTTTGTGATATACAATTGAAAAGGAAATAAATGAAACAGTGTGGTATAAGTATAATTGAAGAAAGAATATAGGGGAAGTTAATGTTAGCATGCTGTATATATTCCTTGATTGTTAAGTGCCATGAATGAATACAAATCGGTTTTTAGTTTATCCATAATTTCATGTACAAAGCATTAAATGGATGATAAACAATGCAACACATGTTCGTATGAATGTATAATTATATCCAAAAAGCGATCAACTCAATAATACGACCAGCTCTTCACAACGTCAAAATTTTTTGATACCGGTTTTAAATATTAAGTTCCAGTTGACAATGAGATCACCAATATTGCCAAACTTTGAGTTACGGGGTTGTAGAAGCCGGCAATTTATTTGAAACATTCTTAGGAATCAATATTAATATGCTTTCATATCACTGAACGGATATTCATGCACGTATGTATGCAGACGAACGTGACATGACAAACGAAATATGACTGCGAATTAACAGAAATCTATGATAAGCGCAATCTATTGAATTTTAAATATGATGGCGTTTAAATTCGAATTCCAAACAAATGTTAAATATACATCTGAACCAAGTTTTTGTCCCCATAAATTGAGGCTAAGCTTAAACAACGTCCACAAGAAGTTTTAAAAGATGTTTTTGTGCCGTTCTTTCATTAGAAAATGGCAAATAATGAGTAACGCACGAACATATCCGCTATCTTTACTTTTTGCATACCGGAAGTCTATGAAAAGTCAACAAAAAAAATAAAATAAACGAACTTCTGTCACCACTGACTTTCACTTCCTTTGCTAGAATTACCGAGCTAAATGGACAATGCTGTGGTCATTAATATCTAAATATAGACCCCAAAAACATTTACACGCATAAAACTGTTATCAAATTTATTGAAACAACCATGAAATACGCAGAAGAACATGATTGCCGTATGGTACCTGTATCCGATTTCGTAGTGACTGAAAAACCTCTGTTAAAACTGCTTCAAGTAGAACGATTTGCACGCTGAATTACAGATGTAAATACTCGTACGTTAGGGGTAGACTTAGCGACGGCCGCACTGACACGGCGGTTAAAATATGAATTAAAATGTAATGTTGTGAACTACTTCTGCAATTTATGATAAGCTATGTTACACAATGCTGTGGTTTAAAATATTATAATGATTACATTCTTGGCGTGAATGGATGATATATGCGCTATGTGAATCATACATAAAATCTCAGAAAAAAGAAAGAAATAAAGTTAAAAATGTAATTCTTACACTTGTATAAATATATATATATATGTGTGTATTTACAAACTCATTTATGTTGTACAAATAAAGTATAAAATTTTATAACAAAAGAACGAACTTTAAAGTACTAAACAATTCATGAAATAGTATATAGTAATATTTATCGATATAAAGATGGCATTTTGGCAAAAATAAGCGATCGAAGTAGACTCATTGTCATATTGAACTATATTTTTTTTAAAAAAAGGTCCGAAAATAAGTACATGTAGTAGATATCATGAGATGGTCTTCATTTTGAAATTCGCGCACTTGAGTAAAAAAATATACTGATATAATGTCACCCAGATAGAATTTATTACATCTTGGCGATAAAACTGATTCCGTTGTGGAGACATAATATATTTCGGGTGTTAAACATTGATTTCAAAATTTTTTATCGAGTAGATTTCGTGATTGGAAATGTAATAAAATTTTCATTGGAAGGTACAAGAGTACGTTCATACAGAAAGTTGTTTGTCTTATGCCATGTGACACGTGACTAATCGGGTTTAACGCTTCTCGTAAGGGTAAATCAATCAACTAACTAATCATAATTAGTGTATTTGAATCTACTTGAACTGTGTTTTCTTTGACTTTACAGTTTATACCAATTGATCGATCGAAAATCAATATAAGCATTAAAGCATATTCCAATCCAATGATTTAAAATATTTTTCTTGTCCAGCGATGATTGATACTGATGTTTTGAATTTTCAGTTCCTCCTGACGTTAAAGTGTATTCCAGTATCGTATCACCATCAGTATTGGATGGCTCTTTGGTCATAAACTGTAATGCTACTGGAATACCAGACAAGTTTTCATACAAACCTTGGACTCAGGTTTGGCACGGAACCGAAACTGTGACACGAAAAACATTTCCACCGAGTCCGATCATATATCTGCCGCAATTAACCTATGAACATTCTGGTGAATATACATGTGCTGTTAGTAATGGGGTCGTGGACGAATTGACAGGAGATCACTTCGTGAAAGGGACACTTAACTTACTAGTTAAATGTAAGGACTATCTGTCAATGCCTTTTAAATAAAGTCCGGTAAATAGTGTTGCTTAGACAATTAATGACTTATTGTATTTATATCCGCTGAATGATAAAAGCGGACACTTATTTTAAATACACGTTGCTCGGGGTTTTGGATTCTTAAGGCAGTTCCGTAATCAGATTATTATATTTATAAAATGCACGTAATGGTTCTATACATAAGATTAATACATTTAAATCAAGCATAAGAAATGAATGTTTGTAGTAGTGCGTAATAGGAAGATTTTTTTCATTTTTATCATTGTATGCTGACGCGTGTATCAGAAATATGTAATCATATTCAAAGCTAAATGTATTGCAGCGTTTCCAGTTATAACAACACCAGGATCTGCAGATACATTGATGCTGTCTTCACAAATAGGTGGCTATTTGACCTTTGAAATGACATATTATTCCAATGTTGAACCACATTATGTACAATGTTACAAATATACCAATGGCATTAGACGACAGACAAATCGCTGCGATACAGTGGACACTTCAAATATTTCCCTAATCCTTCCAGTGTATGGAACAGATGTTATAACGGACGGGTTTAAAGTCACAGTTAATATTCAAACTACCGCTTTAAAAGACTTCGGTTTGTACGACATCGTTGCTATAAATTTATTTGGTGATGCGAAAATATCAGTTGATGTAGTACAACAGGGTACGTGAAGTCTTTAATTAAGTATATGCACTTTTGTTGGTAATGGCTTGGTGTATGCACCAATCCTCAGCCGAAATTATTCCAATGCACGAATGGAATGATCGCTGGCATTCTTCATCATAAAATGCACTGTATATTAAGCTTTGGAAAGAAAAGTTTCTCTTCCGATTTTGATGGGAATAGTTGATATAGTACTGGCTACCAATTTTCAAACAAATCGTTATCATGTAACCGATTGCAATTGGTAAAAAAAACGACTAACAAGAACCCATTAGTCTGAAGATATTTATTATCATTTTGTGTGATTGTATAATTATTAAACAGTTTTCTCTTAAATAAGAACGTGTTTGTTGGTATACATATATCTACGTTAATAGTTTTGTTATCACAATTCGCAGTATAAAGTGTCTCTTTTTGTTACCGACTATTTCAGGACCTACGTGTATTCCGTCGAACATTTCAGTAAGAAACGTACAATCAACCTCAGCTACTTTGTCCTGGTTTCGGTGTGTTAATGGTGGCTTTGACCAAACATTTCTTATTCAGTTGAGTATGGACAACATAGTTTGGTTTAATGCTAGTTCTATCGAAGATGACGGCAACAATAACACCGCTACAGTGTTTCACAGATTGCAAAATCTTAATGAATCTTCAGTTTACTTTGTGAGACTATTTGCCTATAATGAGGCTGGAATGAGTAATTCTAGTGATGTTGTGAGATTTTCTACACATTCTAAAGGTCAGTAGTGTTACTCTTGGTGTAGATATATAAACATCTTCGATCATTTGTTGAGAATAGTGAAGGCTGTTGAAAATAAAGCGATGCGCTCTTTTCGTCACTTCCGTTATACATGAATGTGCGTGTGAAATATATATATATATACCACATGTGTACATAGATATTGCTTGTTGATATACATGCATCACATGTATTTATATTATGTAGCCAGGTTTGTTGTTAAAAGTAATTGAACAATTAAATTAATGCATAATTCTTCTACGTAACCGTAGTAATATTTGTCTATGCACAGAATGACTTGAATTCAGTACTGTAAGGAAGGAATAAAATCCATGTTATACTTTGGTTTTACTGCAGTTACTAGTCTATCAAATGTTAGGGATTTCGGGATTACGAAATGGGAATCATTAATCACAAATCTAAAGTCTTGTCCAATTACTGCAATTTACTTAAATGTTACTAAGAATACCCAAACCCGAATACATGGTCTCAAGCACTAGGCACAACGGGGTTTTGAGAAAAATATAGTCTACACTTTACACTATACACTACATGTAGTTACATATCTTTAATAACATATCATTCATTACCAATTGCTGATTTGTATTATAGACGAAACAAGAGATGAACCTAAGAATTTGTTAACCATAGTTTTGATCGGGTGTGTCACCAGTGTTAGTGTTATTGTCGTGGTTTTAGGGATTGGTATCGTAATTCGGAGAGTTCGGTGTCCTACAGGTATGTTCTTCAGGTTAGTTTGTAAACAGAACAAACATCTAAAGAAATGTAACCGTTGTTATAGTTTGAATACATAAGATGCATATTCACTATGAAAAGATATATGTTGATGTGTGATTTTGTCATAAAAAATCCCTTTTCCGTCGCGAGAAAAGGTATATTTTATCACAATGGGTCTCAGGGAGCATTTAACAACATTCAATGACATGAAACATAAATGACAGACACCAGTGATCTCATAGTTTATCGATGACTAGGTCCTATCAAACACGATGCTCACGTTTGACTGTCATCCCAATTATAATAATATTATGTTTATTCTTCAACACACAAACTTACAGCCATATCGATTATCTTGGGGATGCACATTTCATAACTGAATAAATTTTAGATATGTGTGATAGCCCATATGATAACCAATTTCTGATAGAATTACATTTAAAACCACTTCGACCATTATCAATATCAAAATATGATACTATATTCTGTTTTTTTATGTAGGAAGTGTTGAAATGTCGGAAAGGAACAGGTTTGTATCATACATTGCTTAATTATTGTCGTAAAACACTTGATGCGTGTATATATGTAAAATATTGTGACTATGATTAGTAGCCAGCTCGACGTTCATGACTTCGTAAATAACCGTTAAAATAAATCATTATCACTCCTTAACTCATGCTTTAACTCTGTTAGAATGAGTTGCAAAGAGTTTTAATTTCATTTCAATAATGACCAGTTAAACTGACGTTGAATTATTTGTTGGTTTTATGTATATGTTTGTAGATCGGAGCCACCCAATAATGGCGACGACATTGTAGAAGGTATAAATCTTTGTTTACTGTACTAATATTATTTGATGATATTGTTCTTAGCATAAAGTGTTGTTCGATGAGATTAAGATGAATGCCTTGAAAAAATAATACTTGATGTTTTTTGCAAACAAATTTTGATAAATTATGTAATTAGAAGATATTCGCTATCAATTATCATACATTTATATGTGTAGAATGCTATATATATATATATTTAATGGATTACTATTGTATAATCTCTTAGACAGAAGCGTAGGGGAAAATATATTTCCAACTGACGAAAGTGGTCGGACTGAAGGAGCTGCAGCCGCTGGACAATCTAGTCAACATATGGTACGGGTGACACAAACGAAGGTTTCAAATTATAGAAGTATTTTCGCATTGATAGTTAAATAACGAATTGGTTTAATACAACTGATAGTATATTTGTATTTTCTTTAAATATAACATTGCTTACGCTTTAGATAGTGTTAGTATTGCATAATCGTTTCCTTCTTTGCGTTTATTGTCAACGATGATTATCGCATACATTTTCAGTACGCGGGGTATAATTTACTAATGTCTGGTCTTGTCACTAGTTGTGCACTAAATAATATTTACTTCTAGAACAATGCTTGGGTGATATGATTATTGTACGTCAGAATGCATTTGATGCAAAACACATTCGAAAATACGACTCTATGATACAAAATTCGATAAATAATGCGTAATTATTTTATTTACGATGATTTCAGGTGAACACTACAGTCACATCATATGGTAATCCAACATTTGATGATAGTGTATGTGGGAAGCTCATGTGTGCTGAAAATGATCAAATATATTTCTGACTCAACAGTCAGAGCCAAAAGTTATACATTGCATGTAATGCTTTTATTCTTATTGCTTTACAGTCTTATCTATTGACAGCATATACAGGAAAAGGATCCCTTGTGGCCCCGAACATTTCACACGTATTGACTATAAAATGGGTACGTTGTAGTTATCGTTAAAAGTGTGTTGTGGATTCATCTTTGTGCTATTACCCAGCATTGTTTTGATCAATGGATAACGTTTCTGTGTTCACATGCAAGTACAGCTAAGGGAGGTAATCCAGAACAAACTAATGTGTCTTGCAACACAATACATGTGTTTCGTAAGATTTATGCATCATGGTACATAGAAATTTGCCACATGTGTTAAATATTCAGGTACATGTATTATATGGCATCAAACGGATTTTGAATAGCACACCATTGCTTTGAAATATAGTCAACATCAGTGAAATCAGCACTTTAATAGCTTTCGTAGATTTTCTCTGATTTACAGTGTTTTAACTGATGCTACGTGAATCTTTGTGGAAATATTTCTAGTTCTTCCTTGTTTCCATTTCTTATAATTCGAGTCTTTTTCATTTTAAGTATCTACAGACAATAAGTGAAGATATATACATGCATAAACCCTAATGATGAGGCTGTGTTTGGTACAAAAGATCAGTCTTAGACTTGAGGTTGTAACAAATTGAAATATCGAGGAAATATGGTGATGAATCAATGAGCAGAGTACATAGAGTATGGTAATTTGTGCAAACATTCTAGTTAGAAGACTACATGAAAGTACATAGAATTTGATATGTAGACATAAACATCATGAAAAAAACTGAAAATGTGAATATTCCACTGTATAAAAATATTTACAGCGTACTACGTGATTATCTGCAAGAGTCCAAGTTACACTTATTTTATTTTTTGTTTGAAATACTGAAACAGTATGAAATAATATCGATGTAAAAATACGATACGCATTTTTGCTTTGTGGAGCAACCGTACACACCTATGATTACTATAGTGTATAACACATTTTTCCTTACGCTTTAATAACTCTAACAGGAAACTCAGAAACTCTTACTTTTTTAACCAAACAACACAAAAAAGATGTTCTATCAATAATAAAAACTGTTTATCAAATGAAAAATGGAAATGATGACGGAGTCATACATCGAGTTCATAGAGAGAAAACAAACTGAAAACATCGCATTAGAATTGTCCAGCCTATATGTATACACTTTTCGTACCAATCAACGCTGTCATCAGCACGTGCATTGCTGTGGCAACAAATAGCATCATCGTCACATGTGTGCGTTCCACGCTTGAGCCTTGAAAATGGAAAGAAACGCATAAGTTAATTTCTAGAAATAGTGATTGGTGAAACAAAGTACGTTATTCAATACAACAAACTACTGTATTAAATGAAACATCTCATATTTTAAGAATGGAATTCTAGCTAATGCAGATAATACAGAAATGAGTCCGACTTAACAGAGAATACTACCAAATCAGTGTAAAAACTGTACCTGTATTTGTTGCCTGTCTAGTCTCTAACTGGTCTAAAATGTTGAATAATAAATCATGAATATATAATAATGTTATACACGACACAAATGCACAGATTACGTTATATTAAAGATTGAATATTCAATACATCAGTTGATCTACAAAAATATTGATTGGTGAAACAAAATACGTTATTCTATACAACAAACTACTTAATAATTTCAAATATTTAATTTCAGATTTGAAGTAAGGAATTCTGTGAACGATATATAACATTATTCAGAGCTTAGTCCGACTTGAAAGAGGTTACTACTTTACCAACTACGGTATCCTATTCCTGGTGGGCGATATTTATCACCTGATGGGTTAGGGGTAGGGTTAGTGCAGGTGTAAGTGTATCTGATTTCGCCCATCAGGCGATAATTTTCACCTTTAAAACGATAATTATCGCGCAAGACTAGCGAAATTTACTGTGGACGAAAGAGGAATCCGTACAAATCAGCGTAAAAACTGTACCTGCATTCGTTTTCTGTGTATTCTCTAACTGGCCTGAAATGTTTGAATAGTAGTTCAAGAATATATAACAGGACACGTCAAAATAAGCATAAGTTCATTCTAATATATTGATATTACCAACAATGCCATAGAAGTTGTGTGGTTTCACAATCATCAATCATTTTGTTATTAAAATATAGACTTACGTTCAAGAACTGTCAGGTAAATGGTATGGGTACCAACACGAAACATGAAGCATTTGTATTGCCCAGCATCAGTAGTCTTTAAATTCCGCACATGTAAATCTCTTTCATTTTTGTGAATTGAAAGTCTGCCTTCCTTCACAAGTGTTGTGTAAGGGTTCATTCTGGAATTTCCCGCGTGCATAAGAGGAACCACAGAAAATTCTGGACAGTACCAATAAGGTAACGTAATTTGCGGTAATTTGCATTCGAGTGTTACTTCACCTCCAGCATATTCAGTCAATGTGGCAAAAGTATTTACTGAAACAGAATAATTATGTGGGTTAGTTTTGCTCAACTTGAAGTATACATAATGCATGACAGATAACAGTGTTGATTAATAGATTCATGTAGGTTTACAATTAAGAAAAGTCTTTTCTCATGTACAATAAGGAAAACTTACTATTGTGAATGTTGAGATCGAAAGAATGTGTTCCTACAGATGGTACTTTACATTTGTACACGCCAGCATCGGAATGTTTTAAATTTCGGATATGCAGTTTACGGTGGTGACCCAGAGGTAATTTATTCTCGGGTCCGTACCATTCCGTATTTTCTCCTGTTAGAGGACAATTAAAAGTAACATGTTCACCGACGAATCGATCAAACGTTTTTCGACAACCTATGAGGAGAAAATACATGTACACCATAAAATGCTGGAGGAAGAGAGAGAATAGCTCGTATTCACTCCTGTAACAGTAAACAAAATGAGTGACACTAAAGAAACCACATTTTGAAACGTTCATTGTTTTCCAAAACTTGATCGTTTAATCATTTAAGAATCTCACAATAACACAAATGCAGGCAAAAGAATGTTTTGTCCAACAAGGCATTGCTATTAACGTTTACAACATGAAATGTGAATGTGTCATTTATTCCATGAGTTATAGAGCTTTGCAAATAGGTGCATACTTCTTAAAACAAATGGCGCAAAATAAACAATACTTATGAAATAAAATCAACACTAATATTCGTTCGTATTAAAGCGGACTTCTATACACTACACTGAGCAACACAGGATATATGCTACACTAAAATGACTTGTTTCAAAAGACACGGAGACAAAACTAATTATATTGATTCAACTGGGACAAAACGTGTGTAATATCATAGATTAATACTGCATTACCAGCGTTCAGATATATGAATGTATGGTACGGATTAAACTTAAAAATAGGATCCTTTGCGTTGTCTCAGTTACGTCAAGGCACCAAATATAAAAAAAACAATGATTACAATTATTCGTTTAAAGTTCTCAGTCCAGTTTACCTATTCATCCGTTGTATGTCAATAGAAACAGCACATAGCTTACATGTAACGGTCAGTTGTATTGTATATTCATCAGAATTTGACATCATACATCTGTACTTTCCGGAATCAGATGTGTTCAGCTCTTTGATACATAAATCTCGGTTGTTTTCATCGTAGGATAGTCGCCATTCATCCACTTCATCTCTAAATGTTGCGTCACCAACGTATGTCAGAATAGACTTGTCTAGCTGCCAAGATGGATAGATACCGCTTAGTTCACATTTGAGCACAACATCATCCCCAATATTTTTTTCTACGGTGGTAATAGAAGCGTGACTGTCATGTATACTCAAAATAACTGAAATAAGCAAAATGTTCTTTGTTCCAAAAGTCTACATTATTGTAGTTTTCATTGGCTTGCCTCTAGGATAAAGTAGTGAAAATCCAAATTAGTAGGAGGCACACAATTTGCATATATAAATGTATCATATTACTCCTATTTTCTTGCTGATTTTTAACTTAATACTTCAGTCTAGTTATTTTTATTCTTCATGAGGATTTACACCCGTACACAAATCTGGACCAACTAATACACCTAGTAACCATAAAGGTATCTCAATTACACATACCTTTTGTATAAAATATTTTCTGGCTTTGAGAATAATATACTTTATAATTTGGCAGAAGAAAGTAACAAAATTGATGAATCACGGACCTGTTTCCGGAGAGGTTATTCGGTAGTTGACAATATTTTCTGCTTGCAAGCTATTGTCCATAAATATCTCTCCGGGGGTCGTTTTTCATTGTTTATATGTTTACTTTCGTCTGACCGACTATTTTTATCCTTGGGGAGAACAAAGATTCATGGTAATTTTCTAAGGGTAGTCAAAGCAATGTTTTCAAATTTTCATTCTTGTATTAAAACATCCATTTATAACATTACTGAATACTTTCTATGTAATATAGGTACACGATAAGGTGTTAAGTCAAGTACAAGAATCGTGAATCTATTTGTAGATGAGTTTCCGTCATTTTGATGGAGCAATGTAATTCGTGTAATTTCTTACATTATATTTTCCGATGATGTCTCAAACCTAACCGAGACTTCTAATAAATTATAGCAGAATATAAATGTAATTGATATATTTCGTCATGACACAGGTATGGAAGTCATTCTTGACAAAACAGAAGTTTTTGTATTTCGGAATGGTAGACCACTTAGTAAATATGAGCACTGGTTTTATCGTCATAAACTTAAGATTGAAACTGGTAGGCACATTGATATAACAGAAGATGAACCCATTTGTGATCATTGTTTAACAATACATTGCATAAAATCTCAACACACATATATCATTTGATGGAGCAATGTAATTCGTGTAATTTCTTACATTATATTTTCCGATGATGTCTCAAACATAACCGCGACTTCTAATAAATTATAGCAGAATATAAATGTAATTGATATATTTCGTCATGACATAGGTATGGAAGTCATTCTTTACAAAACAGAAGTTTTTGTATTTCGGAATGGTAGACCACTTCGAAAATATGAGCACTGGTTTTATCGTCATAAACTTAAGATTGAAACTGGTAGGCACATTGATATAACAGAAGATGAACCCATTTGTGATCATTGTTTAACAATACATTGCATAAAATCTCAACATACATATATCATTTGATGGAGCAATGTAATTCGTGTAATTTCTTATGTTATATTTTCCGATGATGTCTCAAACATAACCGCGACTTCTAATAAATTATAGCAGAATATAA
Organism: Lutraria rhynchaena; assembly: GCA_008271625.1. NCBI lineage: Eukaryota > Metazoa > Mollusca > Bivalvia > Venerida > Mactridae > Lutraria > Lutraria rhynchaena. Next base: position 6,622,648 of record VIBL01000001.1, on the reverse strand, counting down.
ATGTAATTGATATATTTCGTCATGACATAGGTATGGAAGTCATTCTTTACAAAACAGAAGTTTTTGTATTTCGGAATGGTAGACCACTTCGAAAATATGAGCACTGGTTTTATCGTCATAAACTTAAGATTGGAACTGGTAGGCACATTAATATAACAGAAGATGAACCCATTTGTGATCATTGTTTAACAATTAACTGTTTATTCAACTGGACTGTGAATTTCATGCTTTATTTAATTGTTCAAAACATACAGATATAGGAAATGAATTTTCTATTATAGGGAGTGACCTTCATGATTTCTATTCACTATATTGTCTACTAAAAATGCTGATACATTGCATAAAATTTCAACAAACATATGTCATTTGATGCTTAGAATTTGTGAGTAGAACTTTGTCGGTCTATTTACAATTACAAAGTATGTATATGACATAACTCTGTATTTATGTATATATATGTATTTTGGGCCGGAGGCCTTTATTTACAAATAAAATTATTTCTTCTCTTCCTCCAATTCCGATAATGTTTTAGTTGCAGAAATTTCAAAATGCAATGATTAAGCTTTGGATATTATGAGATTTCATTGATTGAGTGAACAATAATTAGTCGGAATTGTTTATTTCAGCGTTTATCATGAATCCCTATCATGAATTGAAATAAAATGCGAGATTACATCGTATGATGTTTGTATATGCACACATTTAAATGAGGGTTCCTCATTCTGACAAGTACTTCTATTCAGAGATCTTTCACTAATTGCTTACCTGAAAATAAACATAAAAGCCTGCTTCGAAACATTTTAGCGTTTATCAGACAAACTGAAATAAAAAAGGACATACACATTTCTTACTCTAAACGATGCTTAGTAATAAATTATAGAATAAACAATTTAATAGGTACACTGTTCTAATGGTGGTCATAACTACAATTTCATATTGGGCTTTTCCAAAACAACAACATGATTTAAAATGCACCCAGATAATCAGTAAAACTCAGATTACTCCGATATTAAGCTTTTTTGTAAAAATACTCCGCAAATCCTGGATAACGCACAAGATAACGAACGACGTGCCGATCTAAACATTTAATTATACCTCATTTATAAAATACCACTCTATCTACATAACCGGTGCAAAACTCAAGACAGTAATCAAGAGAATTACGGTTAATAATTTTTTGGCGGGGTTAACAAGTTTTATATAAACCGTTATTACATGTATATCCATAAATTCAAATGAGGTGGACCAAAAAGCAGCATTATATTCACTATATACAGGAGAAGATGTTGCATAAACAAAATTATATACACTATATACAGGAGAAGATGTTGCATAAACAAAATTATATACTCTATATACAGGAGAAAATGTAACATAAACAAGGCTATATACAATATATACAGGAGAAAATGTAGCATAAACAAAATTAAATACACTATATACAGTAGAAGATGTAGTTTAAACAAAATTATATACACTATATACAAGAAAAAATGTTGCATAAACAAAGCCTGTACAGGAGAAGATGTTGCGTAAACAAAATTATATACACTATCTACAGTAGAAGATGTAGCATAAACGTAACTGTATACACTATGTACAGGAGAAAATGTTGCGTAAACTAAGGCATATGCACTGTATACGGGAGAAAATGTTGCATAAGCAAAGCTATATACACTATATACGGGAGAAAATGTTGCATAAAGAAAGCCTGTACTGGAGAAGATGTTGCATAAGCGAAGCCTTACTTAATATGTGTCATAACCAAAACGTGCATAACACCAATAGCACATAGTCATTAATGTAAGAACATTAATTTACATTAATGTAAGTTTCTATCAAAAATATATTAGGGTGGTGGAGGAGTCGTTGAGGTTTACGCTGCTAAATATAAGCGTGTGTAAACAATAACAGTTTGTAGCAGACTTATTCCGATTGGACGGTTCCTGACAAAGGAATACAAAAATTAAAAACATATCACGTTTAAGAATTAACCAAGGGAAAAAACTCAAACAATATTGATAAGTAATATCAACCTGATTATGCCCCTTCGCTAACATAAAAATAGTTTGCTTATAACTCATTTTGAGACAAGCTTTAAAGTTTTATTTATACACACCACTATTAATGACTAAAAATATTCGTTGTCTTATTCTCGGTATTTTCCTTTACTTGCGAGTATCTGTTGGGCGATTGCCAAAATACAACAAATCGGTTATTTTATACAAAAGAAAGGCAAAAACGAGGCAGTAAATACAAAGGACAAGTAGAAATATAATCGGTAAGCCAATTGTTAAAAGATATCTGTTTCTTATTTTAGAGCATTTCAGATTACGTAATAATAAATGGCTTACGTTTATTAACATAAACAATCTGTCTCCCAAACGATGCTTAATAATTTTAACTTGATAATGAAACTATCTCAGACAAATGTAATTATTATGTCGGAAAGTCTTTACAACAATAATGATCCATTTCGTTGTGTAGAAATACGCATTGACATCGAAATAAATAATCTAACGTTTTATATCTCCTACAACAGGAGAGTATTTGTCTTATTCAGTATAAGTCTAGTACTTAAACTAGTGTTTAAAATATCGTCTATATTATTTTGTACATTCAAGTAATGCCAGCCGGTATTACGCTAGGATTTTAATGATAAAATAATAAGCACTTAGCTAAAACTTAGACACCATCCTAATTTTCGCCATGGTTTGGCATTGAATTTTCACGGATCGAAAATGTCTTCCTAAGAAAAACGAGAAAATATTGTAAAAAAAGAAATTGTACATTAAGTTACGGTTTTTGTTGACTTTATAAAATGTCCAAGTTATAAATTAATCAATTTAGCTTGATACACCGGTTTTGTATACGTAACGAAATAAAATGCACAAAATGATGGAACTCACAATTTCTAAGTTCTCAATATTACGAGAAAAAAATGTCATGCAATAATAAGCCGTGTCTCAAAATGTTACACTAGAGGTATGCATACGACAGGAGATAAATTACAAATACACCTGACTTGCAACGCTAGATAATTTTAAACACAAATTTACAGGAAATTTCCACTGACGAAATACTTATATTCATTTTACGTACAGAATTATGACTCATATTTGATAGGTCAAGGTCGAGGGAGCGTTATTGCATATGAAAAAATGAATTCATGCATAGGTATAGAATAGTATAATATGTCGACATGAGTAAACATAATATGACACTCGAATCGGCAAACAAACAACCATAAATTCTTTTCGCTGTGGTTTAATTACATTAAACACTAATGTTCCTATTCATAGGAAAGTTATTGAAAACTAGTCCGAAAATATGTGATGGTTATAACAAGGTGGTCGTATTTATTGTGGTGGTTGCAATAGAAGGTTTTACTGTACATAATGATAGAATTTACAATTTCTATGGTATCAATATTCCATGAAAGAAAATATAATGAAATAAAAAAAACCTGGCTTCAAAAGTTTACACTAGAGATATTCATAAGACAGTGGAATAACAAGCACGCGATCGACCTAATAAATTATGTTAACAAAATACACATGTCCGCAATGCGATGACTACTCCAAACACAAGACTGATTAACCTATTTATAGTGAATACCGAATCGCGAAATATCTGTATGCATAATATTAGATATTCTAAGACGTAAGGACTAAATAATTCGTTCGTAATTAATTTAAGCTAAAATAAATGAGATAATCAGACATGATCTAGTTATTTTTATAATCATAATACTAGATAAAATCATGAAACAGAATTTGGGTTTAAAATAATCAACTTTCTTCACGATTAGAACTTTTTCTACGGGCTATGACGGGTTTTATTATTTATTTATTCATCCTTTAACATTGCCCAGTACTGATAGTGTTTTAAAACTTGTAATTATCAAATTAATATTGTCGTCATTGTTCTAATATTGACTGTGTCTAAGCATTGAAAACAAATTAATATTTCACGTGCAGGCAGTTTCAGAACGTTTTAACGATCAAAACAAACAAGACGCCGTTTATGTCATTTAACACATGTGTCAAGGTCGTGGGAATTTCGGTATCAATATTGCATTATGCATGGGTTATAAATAGTATAGTCGCCAAATATGTAGGTACAACATAAGGAAACTAAATACGGTAAATACATTTACGCATCAAATTTCTATTATTTAGTTCGGCTATCATTAGGGCATACGACTACATCGAGTATGCAAAAGCTAATCATGACTGGTTGAAATGTTAAAAATAGCTACAATTCATGGCTTAATCGTTGTGTGTAATTTATAAGTACTACGATTAGTTTCATACATCAATGTAACCAAAATAGCAGGCCAGCGTCAGCCGAGGATAAAAAAGTACATGTAGGATTTAACATACAATATTTGTTGATTGTGAAAAGTTGTTTTCATCAATCGTACTTTTATTATAATCGCAAAGATAATTATTTACTATTCACGAATCAGCTGGACAGATAAACGTCTATCTTCTTGTTAACATATCTTTTCTTAATTGTAACCTAAAATCACATCTTATGTTTACAGGAATTACGCAGTAATATTTGTAAACGAAGCAGAAAATGTCATTCCTGAATGGAAGATTTGATTGGACTCTAAATATTAAATTTATCATTAGCCTAGTTGCAGTTTTTCTAAGTAAGGTGATAATTATGTGTTATTCAGTTCAGTTCCGTATTAGATTTGCGTTGCCGTATAGAGCAGAACTCAATACACGAATCAGGCCTCAACATCTCATTCTTAACCTCTGGGTATTTGAGAACTTGCGACGCTTCTTTCTAATATGAAGCAGACCGCAAAACACAAAGAAGACCTCAATATCTTACTCTGGACCTCTTCGTATTTGACAATTTAAAGAGATGCTTCTATATTATTTGAAGGAAACCTCTATATACGATGCAAACTCCAGGTATCCGGTGACGCTCTGGACTTAGGCCTAATTATGTGTATAATAATGGTTTAGTTTTTAAATCATCTTTAGATTGGTGAAACTCGCTATAACCAACTAGCCAGGTACGCTACCTTATGCAAGAAAATATTTGACTTACACGCAGGCAAGAGAGTGGTAAGAACTACTGTTATGTGATCGTTGTTGTCTTCTTTAAAAAGGAAGTTATTTTCATACAACACACATGAACACATTCAATACAATTCCAAGAGGTGAAACTGTTTTGCTTGATAATGAGAATGAGTGTTTTTATTTTTTACTTTATACGTACATCAATGTGATGAGACTCGTGTTATTAGCGGACATTGTACTTACAATTTACTATTGAATTGACCAGGTAAGTATCTCACACTCGGTCAGATGGTTAACAGACCAATATTTATATAATATATCTACAAGAATTATTATGGAGGTGGCAATAAATGAAATAAAGCATAGTCTTTGGAAAGGGAATCGCACATTTAAAAGTTAGTCATAGGCTAGGCAGGCTAATTATTCCATTTCTCCATTTATTGCCTGATGTGACAGTATGCTTTTATTTTTCACAAAATATCAGGAACGGTCTTCATCCGCGTCAACTACATCGTCACTATCCTCGACATCATAATCAAATATTGTCCTACCAGATACCTGATTATCAAAAGCTCTATTGGCACAAATCATGTCACCTGTGTTCCTCTGTAAATGAAAACAAAGTACTAATGATCGTTCTATTTAATCAACAATCCAGCATTTCTTTCATGAGTTTTTAACCTTTTCTAGTTAAATTTGACTATAACAAAAACTAATGCCTGGCAATTATTATGCTGTATTAAGCTCTGCTATGCAATTTTTGTAATTCATCAACACTCGCTTAATTTTTGTCTCATTAACCTCAGCTTATCCATTTAATCTGTTATTAAACTTCTGTTATGCATTTCACCATTTTAGCCTAGACATATGTTGTATTCATCAACGTTTTGCGAAAGATTTTTATAATCAATCACTAATCAAGGTTTATTTAACGGGATATTGCCAAATTAACCGCAACCATTAATTAGATCAGATTATCACCAGGACACTAACTTTACCATACGCACCTGTTGGGGCAACAGATTTGGAATAAGTTTAAAATCAATACATTTACCTAACACGGTCAAATATTTTGTTTTGATATACACAAAATCGTCAAGGATTTGTTTTATTTTCATTTAATGCATGTTTTCACTTATCTTAATTTATGCTAGCAATAATTTGAAACCTAATTGACAGCTTTTCGATGACACGTGTATATATACATCGCCAAATAACGTACCGCGATAAACAATGTACCTGTAATCTGAAAGATCCTCGACAATTTGTATGATATTCAACTATCATCACATTCTCTAACTTTAATTACCTCATATTCACTTGAAGGTCCAGCGACGCGTGCATGTTGGTTTGAATAATTTGCATTATCAGACATGTCTGGTATGCTACTCGCAGCTACACCTAATAAAACAAACAGAAAAAAGATTTTAGTTGAACTGGTTTCAGAATTGTTACGTCCTAATTTATGTCACCTGTTCTCGTATACACTATTATGCATGTATTTTATAAAACGTCCAGCATTGGTAAGTGTCAAGCATTATTAGTTACAGCTTTAGTGTGTTGGTAGCTGTTTTCAATCAGAGAACATGTCGTGACTTATAAAAGTTACACAGTGTATATTTGTTTAGTATACTGACTCTTTTTGTATTTACACATGAACACAACGCAAGCAATTATTATCAAAATAATAATATTGCCACCGATTAGTCCAGCAATCAGTTTTTTTGGTATATTCAGCGTTTGATGGGCCTGAAATGCAAATCAACTGCATTTCTGAATTCCAGTTAAATTAATATAAAATACGTATTCATTGCCTTAAATGACTGACGCGTGACAGACTCATTGTCATATTGAAATATATTTTTAAATAAACGGTCCGAAAATAAGTACATGAGATGGTCTTCATTTTGAAATTCGCGCACTTGTGTAAATAAAAATATTGATTTAATGTCATCCAGATAGAATTTATTACATCTTGGCGATAAACTGATTCCGTTGGGGAGACATAATATATTTCGGGTGTTAAACATTGATTTCAAATTTTTTTATCGAGTAGATTTCGTGATTGGAAATGTAATAAAATTTTCATTGGAAGGTACAAGAGTACGTTCATACAGAAAGTTGTTTGTCTTATGCCATGTGACACGTGACTAATCGGGTTTAACGCTTCTCGTAAGGGTAAATCAATCAACTAACTAATCAGAATTAGTGTATTTGAATCTACTTGAACTGTGTTTTTCTTTGACTTTACAGTTTATACCAATTGATCGATCAAAAATCAATATAAGCCTTAAAGCATATTCCAATCCAATGATTTAAAATACTTTTCTCGTCCAGCGATGATTGATATTGATGTTTTGAATTTTCAGTTCCTCCTGACGTTAAAGTGTATTCCAGTATCGTATCACCATCAGTATTGGATGGCTCTTTGGTCATAAACTGTAATGCTACTGGAATACCAGACAAGTTTTCATACAAACCTTGGACGCAGGTTTGGCACGGAACCGAAACTGTGACACGAAAAACATTTCCACCGAGTCCGATCATATATCTGCCGCATTTAACCTATGAACATTCTGGTGAATATACATGTGCTGTTAGTAATGGGGTCGTGGACGAATTGACAGGAGATCACTTCGTGAAAGGGACACTTAACTTACTAGTTAAATGTAAGGACTATCATTCAGTGCCTTTTAACTATAGTTCGGTAAATAGTGTTGCTTAGACAATTAATGACTTGTTGTATTTATATCCGCTGAATGATAAAAGCGAATACTTATTTTAAATACACGTTGCTCGGGGTTTTGGATTCTTCAGACAGTTCCGTAATCAGATTATTATATTTATAAAATGCACGTAATGGTTCTATACATCAGATTAATACATTTAAATCAAGCATAAGAAATGGATGTTTGTAGTAGTACGTAACAGGAAGATTTTTTTTCCACTTTTTTCATCAGAAACATGTAATCATATTCAAAGTTAAATGTATTGCAGTGTTTCCAGTTATAACAACACCAGGATCTGCAGATACATTGATGCTGTCTTCACTAATAGGTGGCTATTTGACCTTTGAAATGACATATTATTCCAATGTTGAACCACATTATGTACAATGTTACAAATATACCAATGGCATTAGACGACAGACAAATCGCTGCGATACAGTGGACACTTCAAATATTTCCCTAATCCCTCCAGTGTATGGAACAGATGTTATAACGGACGGGTTTAAAGTCACAGTCAATATTCAAACTTCCTCTTTACAAGACTTCGGTTTGTACGACATCGTTGCTATAAATTTATTTGGAGATGCGAAAATATCAGTTGATGTAGTACAACAGGGTACGTGAAGTCTTTAATTAAGTATATGCACTTTTGTTAGTAATGGCTTGGTGTATGCACAGATCCTCAGCCGAAATTATTCCAATGCACGAATGGAATGATCGCTGGCATTCTTCATCATAAAATGCACTGTATATTAAGCTTTGGAAAGAAAAGTTTCTCTTCCGATTTTGATGGGAATAGTTGATATAGTACTGGCTACCAATTTTCAAACAAATCGTTATCATGTAACCGATTGCAATTGGTAAAAAAAACGACTAACAAGAACCCACTAGTCTGAAGATATTTATTATCATTTTGTGTGATTGTATAATTATTAAACAGTTTTATCTTAAATAAGAACGTGTTTGGTGGTATACATATATCTGCGTTAATAGTTTTGTTATCACAATTCGCAGTATAAAGTGTCTCTTTTTGTTACCGACTATTTCAGGACCTACGTGTATTCCGTCGAACATTTCAGTAAGAAACGTACAATCAACCTCAGCTACTTTGTCCTGGTTTCGGTGTGTTAATGGTGGCTTTGACCAAACATTTCTTATTCAGTTGAGTTTGGACAACATAGTTTGGTTTAATGCTAGTTCTATCGAATATGACAGCAACAATAACACCGCTACAGCGTTTCACAAATTGCAAAATCTTAATGAATCTTCAGTTTACTTTGTGAGGCTATTTGCCTATAATGAGGCTGGAATGAGTAATTCTAGTAATGTTGTGAGATTTTCTACACATTCTAAAGGTCAGTAGTGTTACTTGGTGTAGATATATAAACTTGTTCGATCATTTTTTGAGAATAATGAAGGCTGTTGAAAATAAAGCGATGCGCACTTTTCGTCACTTCCGTTAAACATGAATGTGCGTGTAATATATATATATATATATATACCACATGTGTACATAGATATTGCTTGTTGATATACATGCATCACATGTATTTATATTTTGTAGCCAGGTTTGTTGTTAAAAGTAATTGAACAATTAAATTAATGCATAATTCTTCTACGAAACCGTATTAATATTAGTCTATGCACAGAATGACATGAATTCAGTACTGTAAGGAAGGAATAAAATCCATGATATACTTTGGTTTTACTGCAGTTACTAGTCTATCAAATGTTAGGGATTTCGGGGTTACGAAATGGGAATCATTAATTACAGATCTAATGTCTTGTCCAATTACTGCTAATTTACTTAAATGTAACAAAGAATACCCAAACCCGAATATATGGTGTCAAGCACTAGGTACAACGGGGTTTTGAGAAAAATATAGTCTGCACTTTACACTATACACTACATGTTGTTATATTTCTTTAATAACATATCATTCATTACCTATTGCTGCTTTGTATTATAGACGAAACAAGCGATGAACCTAAGAATTTGTTAACCTTAGTTTTGATCGGGTGTGTCACCAGTGTTAGTGTTATTGTCGTGGTTTTAGGGATTGGTATTGTAATTCGGAGAGTTCGGTGCCCTACAGGTATGTTCTTCGGGTTTGTTTGTAAACAGAACACACATCTAAAGAAATGTAACTGTTGTTATAGTTTGAATACATAAGATGCATTTTCACTATGAAAAGATATATGTTGAAGTGTGATTTTGTCATAAAAAACCTTTTCTGTCGCGAAAAAAGGTATATTTTATCACAATGGGTCTTAGGGAGCATTTAACAACATTCAATGACATGAAACATAAATGACAGACACCAGTGATCTCATAGTTTATCGATGACTAGGTCCTATCAAACACGATGCTCACGTTTGACTGTCATCCGAATTATAATAATATTATGTTTATTCTTCAACACACAAACTTACAGCCATATCGATTATCTTGGGGATGCACATTTCATAACTGAATACATTTTAGATATGTATGATAGCCCATATGATAACCAATTTCTGATAGAATTACATTTAAAACCACTTCGACCATTATCAATATCAAAATATGATACTATATTCTGTTTTTTATGTAGGAAGTGTTGAAATGTCGGAAAGGAACAGGTTTGTATCATACATTGCTTAATTATTGTCGTAAAACACTTGATGCGTGTATATATGTAAAATATTGTGACTATGATTAGTAGCCAGCTCGACGTTGATTACTTCATAAATAACCGTTAAAATAAATCATTATCACTCCTTAACTCATGCTTTAACTCTGTTAGAATGACTTGCAAAGAGTTTTAATTTCATTTCAATAATGACCAGTTAAACTGACGTTGAATTATTTGTTGGTTTTATGTATATGTTTGTAGATCGGAGCCACCCAATAATGGCGACGACATTGCAGAAGGTATAAATCTTTGTTAACTGTACTAATATTATTTGATGATATTCTTCTTAGCATAAAGTGTTGTTCGATGAGATTAAGATGAATGCCTTGAAAAAATAATACTTGATGTTTTTCGCAAACAAATTTTGATAAATTATGTAATTAGAAGATATTTGCCATCAAATATCATGCACTTATATGTATAGAATGTTATATATATACATATTTAATGCATTACTATTGTATTATCTCTTAGACAGAAGCATAGGGGAAAATATATCTCCAACTGACGAAAGTAGTCGGACTGAAGGAGCTGCAGCCGCTGGACAATCTAGTCAACATATGGTACGGGTGACACAAACGAAGGTTTCAAATTATAGAAGTATTTTCGCATTGATAGTTAAATAACGAATTGGTTTAATACAACTGATAATATGTTTGTATTTTCTTCAAACATAATAGTGCTAACGTTTTAGATAGTAAGTGCTAGTATTACATAATCGTTTCCTTCTTTGTGTTTATTGTCAATGATGATTATCTAATACATTTTCAATACGCGGGTATAATTTACTAATGGCTGGTCTTGTCACTAATTGTGCACTAAATAATATTTACTTCTAGAACAATGCTTGGGTGATATGATTATTGTACACCAGAATGCATTTAATACAAGACACATTCGAAAATACGACTCTATGACACAAAATTCGATAAAAAATGTGTAATATTTTATTTACGATGATTTCAGGTGAACACTACAGTCACATCATATGGTAATCCAACATTTGATGATAGTGTATGTGGGAAGCTCATGTGTGCTGAAAATGATCAAATATATCTCTGACCCAACAGTCAGAGCCGAAAGTTATACATTGCAAGTAATGCTTTGATTCTTATCGCTTTACAGTCTTTTCTATTGACAGCATATACAGGAAAAGGATCCCTTGTGGCCCCGAACATTTCACAAGTATTGAGTATAAAATGGGTACGTTGTTGTTATCGTTAAAAGTGTGTTGTGGATTCATCTTTGTGCTATTACCCAGCATTGTTTTGATCAATGGATAACGTTTTCTGTGTTCACATGCAAGTACAGCTAAGGGAAGTAATCCAGAACTAACAAATGTGTCTTGCAACACCATACAGGTGTTTTGTAATTTGTGATTTATGCATCATAATACATAGAAATTTGCCACATGTGTTAAATATTCAGGTACATGTATTATATGGCATCAAACGGATGTTGAATAGTACACCATTGCTTTGAAATATAGTCAACATCAGTGAAATCAGCACTTTGATTGCTTTGGTAGATTTTCTATGATTTACAGTGTTTTAACTGATGCTAAGTGAATCTTTGTGGAAATATTTCTAGTTCTTCCTTGTTTCCATTTCTTATAATTCGAGTCTTTTTATTTCAAGTATCTACAGACAATAAGTGCAGATATATACATGCATAAACCCTAATGATAAGGCTGTGTTTGGTACAAAAGATCCGTCTTAGATTTGAGGTTGTAACAAATTGAAATATCGAGGAAATATGGTGATGAATCAATGAGCAGAGTACATAGAGTATGATAATTTGTGCAAACATTCTAGTTAGAAGACTACATGAAAGTACATAGAATTTGATATGTAGACATAAAGATCATGAAAAAAACAACTGAAAATGTGAATATTCCACTGTATAAAAATATTTACAGCGTACTACGTATTTATCTGCAAGAGTCCAAGTTACACTTATTTTATTTTTTGTTTGAAATACTGAAACAGTATGAAATGATATCGATGTAAAAGTACGATACGCATTTTTGCTTTGTGGAGCAAACGTACACACCTATGATTACTATAGTGTATAACACATTTTTCCTTACGCTTTATTAACTCTAACAGGAAACTCAGAAACTCTTACTTTTTTAACCAAACAACACAAAAAAGATTTTCTATCAATAATAAAAACTGTTTATCCAATGAAAAATGGAAATGATGACGGAGTCATACATCGAGTTCATAGAGAGAAAACAAACTGAAAACATCGCATTAGAATTGTCCAGCCTATATGTATACACTTTTCGTACCAATCAACGCTGTCATCAGCACGTGCATTGCTGTGGCAACAAATAGCATCATCGTCACATGTGTGCGTTCCACGCTTGAGCCTTGAAAATGGAAAGAAACGCATAAGTTAATTTCTAGAAATAGTGATTGGTGAAACAAAGTACGTTATTCAATACAACAAACTACTGTATTAAATGAAACATCTCATATTGTAAGAATGGAATTCTTTTACAGTAGACATACTGCTCAGCTAATTTAGATAATGCAGAAATGAGTCCGACTTAACAGAGAATACTACCAAATCAATGTTAAAACTGTACCTGTATTTGTTGCCTGTCTAGTCTCTAACTGGTCTAAAATGTTGAATAATAAATCATGAATATATAATAATGTTATACACGACACAAGAGCACAGATTACGTTATATTAAAGATTGAATATTCAATACATCAGTTGATCTACAAAAATATTGATTGGTGAAACAAAATACGTTATTCAATACAACAAACTACTAAATCATTTAAAATATTTAATTTCATATTTGAAGTAAGGAATTCTGTGAAGGATATATAACATTATTCAGAGCTTAGTCCGACTTGAAAGAGATTACTACTTAACTTACTACGGAATCCTATTCCTGGTGGGCGATATTATATTTATCTCCTTATGGGTTAGGGGTAGGGTTAGTGCAGGTGTAAGTGTATCTGATTTCGCCTATAAGGCGATAATTATCGCCTTTAAAACGATACTTATTGTGCAGAACTAGCGAAATTTAATGTGGACGATATAGGTTTCCGTACAAATCAGCGTAAAAACTGTACCTGTATTCCTTTTCTGTGTATTCTCTAACTGGCCTGAAATGTTTAATAGAAGTTCAAGAATATATAACAGGACACGTCAAAATAAGCATAAGTTCATTCTAATATGTTGATATTACCAACAATACGATAGAAGTTGCGTGGTTTCACAATCATCAATCATTTTGTTATTAAAATATAAACTTACGTTCAAGAACTGTCAGGTTAATGGTATGGGTACCAACACGAAACATAAAACATTTGTATTGCCCAGCATCAATAGTCTTCAAATTTCGCACATGTAAATCTCTTTCATTGTGAATAGAAAGTCTGCCTTCCTTCACTAGTGTTGTGTGAGGATTCATTCTGGAATTTCCCGCGTGCATAAGAGGAACCACAGAAAATTCTGGACTGTACCAATAAGGTAACGTAATTTGCGATAATTTGCATTCGAGTGTTACTTCACCTCCAGCATATTCAGTTAATGTGGCAAAAGTATTTACTGAAACAGAATAATTATGTGGGTTAGTTTTGCTCAACTTGAAGTATACAGAATGCATGACAGAAAACAGTGTTGATTAATAGATTCATGTAGGTTTACAATTAAGAAAAGTCTGTTCTCATGTACAATAAGGAAAACTTACTATTGTGAATATTGAGATCGAAAGAATGTGTTCCTACAGATGGTACTTGACATTTGTACACGCCAGCATCGGAATGTTTTAAATTTCGGATATGCAGTTTACGGTGGTGACCCAGAGGTAATTTATTCTCGGGTCCGTACCATTCCGTATTTTCTCCTGTTAGAGGACAATTAAAAGTAACATGTTCACCGACGAATCGATCAAACGTTTTTCGACAACCTATAAGGAGAAAATACATATACACCATAAAATGCTAGAGGAAGAGAGAGAATAGCTTGTATTCACTCCTGTAACAGTAAAAAAAATAAGTGACACTAAAGAAACCACATTTTGAAACGTTCATTGTTTTCCAAAACTTGATCGTTTAATCATTTAAGAATCTCACAATAACACAAATGCAGGCAAAAGAATGTTTTGTCCAACAAGGCATTGCTATTAACGTTTACAACATAAAATGTGAATGTGTCATTTATTCCATGAGTTATAGAGCTTTGCAAATAGGTGCATACTTCTTAAAACAAATGGCGCAAAATAAACAATACTTATGAAATAAAATCAACACTAATATTCGTTCGTATTAAAGCGGACTTCTATACACTACACTGAGCAACACAGGATATATGCTACACTAAAATGACTTGTTTCAAAAGACACGGAGACAAAACTAATTATATTGATTCAACTGGGACAAAACGTGTGTAATATCATAGATTAATACTGCATTACCAGCGTTCAGATATATGAATGTATGGTACGGATTAAACTTAAAAATAGGATCCTTTGCGTTGTCTCAGTTACGTCAAGGCACCAAATATAAAAAAAACAATGATTACAATTATTCGTTTAAAGTTCTCAGTCCAGTTTACCTATTCATCCGTTGTATGTCAATAGAAACAGCACATAGCTTACATGTAACGGTCAGTTGTATTGTATATTCATCAGAATTTGACATCATACATCTGTACTTTCCGGAATCAGATGTGTTCAGCTCTTTGATACATAAATCTCGGTTGTTTTCATCGTAGGATAGTCGCCATTCATCCACTTCATCTCTAAATGTTGCGTCACCAACGTATGTCAGGATAGTCTGGCCTTGCTGCCAAGATGGATAGGTACCGTTTAGTTCACATTTGAGCACAACATCGTCCCCAATATTTTTTTCTATGGTGGTAATGGTAGCGTGACTGTCATGTATACTCAAAATAACTGAAATAAGCAAAGTCTTTGTTCCAAAAGTCTACATTATTGTAGTTTTCATTGGCTTGCCTCCAGCATAAAGTAGTGAAAATCCAAATTAATAGGAGGCACACATATTGCATAAATGAATGTATCATATTACTCCTATTTACTTGTTGATTTTTAACTTAATACTTCAGTCTAGTTATTTTCATTCTTCATGAGGATTTACACCCGTACACAAATCTGGACCAACTAATACACATAGTAACCATAGAGGTATCTCAATTACACATACCTTTTGTATAAAATATTTTCTGGCTTTGTGAATAATATACTTTATAATTGGGCAGAAGAAAGTAACAAAATTGATGAATCACGGACCTGTTTCCGGAGAGGTTATTCGGTAGTTGACAATATTTTCTGCTTGCAAGCTATTGTCCATAAATATCTCTCCGGGGGTCGTTTTTCATTGTTTATATGTTTACTTTCGTCTGATATAACAGAAGATTAACCCATTTGTGATCATTGTTTAACAATTAACGGTTCAATTCAACTGGAATGTTAATATTATGTTTTCTTCCATTGTTCAAAACATACAGATATAGGAAATGATTCTAGGAAGTGACCTTCATGATTTCTATTCATTATTGTCTTCTAAAAATGCTGATACATTGCATGAAATTTCAACATACATATGTCATCTGATGCTTAGAATTTGTGAGTAGAACTTTGTCGGTCTATTTACAATTACAAAGTATGTATATGACATAACTCTGTATTCATGTATATACATGTATTTTGGGCCGGAGGCCTTTATTTACAAATAAAATTCTTTCTTCTCTTCCTTCCATTCCGATATTGTTTTAGTCGCAGAAATTTCAAATTGCCACGAATAAACTTAGGATAATATGAGATTTCATTGATTGAGTGAACAATAATTGGTTGGAATTGTTTCTTTCAGCGTTTATCATGAATCCCTATCACGAACTGAAACAAATTGCGATATTACATCGTATGATGTTTGTATATGCGCACATTTAAATGAGGGCTCTTCATTCCGACAAGTACTTCTATTCAGAGATCTTTCACTAATTGCTTACCTACAAATAAACATAAAATCCTGCCTTGAAACATTATAACGTTTATCAGACAACCTGAAATAAAAAAGGACATACACATTTCTTACTCTAAACAATACTCAGTAATAAATTATAGAATAAACAATTTAAAAGGTACACTTCTGTTCTAATGGTGGTCATAACCACAATTTCAAATTGGCCTTTTCCAAAACAACAGCATGATTTAAAATGCACCCAGATAATGAGTAAAACTCAGATTACTTCGGTATTAAGCTTTTTTTGTAAAAATACGCCGCAAATCCTGGATAACGCACAAAACAACGAACGACGTACCGATTTTGTAAAAATACGCCGCAAATCCTGGATAACGCGCAAAACAAAGAACGACGTATCGATTTTGTAAAAATACGCCGCAAATCCTGGATAACGCGCAAAACAACGAACGACGTACCGATTTTGTAAAAATACGCCGCAAATCCTGGATAACGCGCAAAACAAAGAACGACGTATCGATTTTGTAAAAATACGCCGCAAATCCTGGATAACGCGCAAAACAACGAACGACGTACCGATTTTGTAAAAATACGCCGCAAATCCTGGGTAACGCGCAAAACAACGAACGACGTACCGATTTTGTAAAAATACGCCGCAAATCCTGGATAACGCGCAAAACAACGAACGACGTACCGATTTTGTAAAAATACGCCGCAAACCCTGGGTAACGCACAAAACAAAGAACGACGTATCGATTTAAACAATTAAACTTCATTTATAAAATAACACTCTATCTACATAACCGGTGCAAAAACTCAAGAGAGTAATCAAGAGAATTACGGTCAATAATTTTTTGGCGGGGTTAACAAGTTTTATATAAACCGTTATTACATGTATACCCATTAAGTCAAATGAGGTGGACCAAAACAAAAACCAGCATTATATTTACAGGAGAAGATGTTGCATAAACAAAGCTATATATACTATATATAGGAGGAAGTGTGGCGTAAAAAAGGTATATACACTATATACGGAAGAAAATGTTGCATAAACAAAGCTATATACACTATATATAGGAGAAGGTGTGGCGTAAAAAAGGCATATACACTATATACGGAAGAAAATGTTGCGTTAACAAAGCTATATGCACTACATATAGGAGAAAATGTTGCATAAACAAAGCTATATACACTATGTATAGGAGAAGATTTTGCATAAACAAAGGTATATACACTATATACGGGAGAAGATTTTGCATAAACAAAGCTATATACACTATATACAGGAGAAGATTTTGCATAAGCGAAGTATTACTTAATATGTCTCATAACCAAAATATGCATGACACCAATAGCACATGGACATTAATGTAAGAACATAACAGTATCTACCAAATATAAATGAGGGTGGTGGAGGAGACGTTGAAGTCTACGCTGCTAAATGTAAGCGTGTGTATCAATAACAGTTTGTAGCAGACTGATTCTGATTGGTTGGTTCCTGACAAAAGAACATAAAACTAAAAATATATCACGATTAAGAATGAACCAAGGGGAAAAACTCAAACAATATTAATAAATAATATCTATGTGATTATGTCCCTTCGCTAAAATAAGAATAGTTTTAATCATTTTAAAACAAGTTTTAAAGTTTTATTTATACACACAACTATTAATAACTACAGACAATTTGATTGCTTATTCTCGGTCACACCTCTTAAACTTACCTGGTTACTTTGGTGAATATATTGATGACTAATTACATAAACTTTAAACTGTGGGACATTCATTCATGATTTTATATTGTCTGTTGGGCGATTGCCAAAATACAACAAATCAGTATTAAGTGATTTCATACATAAGTAAGACACCAACGACAAAAATAGAACAAATAGAAATATAATCGATCGACCAATTTTTAAAAGATATCTGTTTCTTAATTAGAGCATTTCAGATTTTGCGATAATAAATGGTTTATGTTATTAACATAAATAATACGTCTTATAAATGATACTTAATGATTTTAACTTGATAGTGAAACTACTTCAGACACAAGCATTTATTATGTCGGATGGTCAAATCAACAATAATGAACAATTTCGTTGTGTCTATCCAAAAGTAATAAATTAATTTTGCATCAACAATTTCTCAGTTTGTTCATTCCATGTTAAATAAGAAATACGGCCTATTGTAAAAGCATATTATATTCAAGAAAAGGCGAATAGAGTATATTACTGGGCAATCACGATGAAGACAAACTTGAATACGGTTGCTACATCAGAAATACAAATTGCTATCGGAATATTTCTAACGTTATAAATCTCAGACAGAAAAAGAGTATTTTTCATATTCAATATTATCATGTCTAGTCATTCTGAGTGTTTGAAATATCGTCTCTATCGTGCGTACAACTTGTGCCTACCGGTATTGCGATAGGATTTTACTCGTAAAAAAATAGGAACAAAGCTAAAACTTCGAAATATCTTGATTTTCACCATGGCTTGGCATTGAATTTCGAACGAAAATGTCTTCCGAAGAAAAAAAGAAATGAAATAAAACACAGTAAAAAAGGAAATTTTACATGTAAGTTACGGTAAGTAAGTTATTAATGTTAATTTAGCTTAATACATCAGTTTTATGTACATAGCGAAAAAAATATTACTTAATGATAGAACTTACAATTTCTACGGTCTCACTATTCCAAGAAAGAAATTATGATTCAATAATAAGCCGTGTCTCAAAATGTTACGCTAGAGGTGTTCATGCGACAGAAGATAACACAAAATACACGTGACTGCAACACTACGTCGCACAGAATACCTGCCAGTCTAAAATATTTCAAGGTCGAGGGAGTGCAGGTTTTTGTATTGCAAAATGAATTATTGCATAGGTTGTATATGGTGTAGTATATGTCCTTGACATGTTGATATGTTAAAAAAGCTACAATTCATGAAATGACCGTTGTGCATTTTAAAATATCTCTAGTTGCATACTTTAATTTAGCCAAAAAGGCAAGCCAACAATTTTTGTTGAGTGTCAACAGTTGTTTTAATAAAACATAAAAACGCGAAGTGAATTACTTACTTAATTACCAACTGGGCGTCCATTCTTCTTCTCAACATATCTTTCTTATTTAACTGCTACCCCGAAGGACATTTATGTTTACAGAAATGGCGCAGTAATACGAGTATTTGTACAACGAAGCAGAAAATGTCACTCTAGACTGGTCTTTGAATATTTTATTAGACTATAGATATTAAATTTATCGTCAGTCTAGGAGTAGTTTTTAAGTAAGGTGATATATCTTATTCAGTTCAATTCCGTACTCGACTTGCGTTGCCTCACCTATAGAGTAGATTTCAATACACGAAACAGACCTCAATATCTCATTCTTAACCTCTGGGTATATGACAACTTGTAGTAATGCTTCTTTCTAATGTGAAGCAGACCACAAGACACAAAGAAGACCTCAATATATTACTGGACATTTTAGTATTTTAGTAAAATTAAAGAGATGCTTCTATCTAATATGAGGCAGCCCTCAACACACGAAACAGATTTCAGTATCTCACTGTAGACCTCTCAAAATGCACGTGTCTGAAATACTTTGTCAAACTCCAAACACAAGACTGGGCAATTTATAGTGAATATTAAATAAAAAAACTAAATACACGTGAATGCAATTCTTGACTTTACTGTAAACACAAAATTGGTTTAGCTACTTCCGGTGAATGTCGAATGACAAAATATTCAAATATAATTATACAGTGTACTTTTGACACAGAGCCAAAATAAATGAGGTAAACAGGTATGATCTAGATATTTTTATAACTACAATACTAGATAAAATTGTGAAACGGAGTTTGTGTCTAAAAATATCAACTTTTTTGCGATTAGAACATCTTTTACGGGTTATGAAGGGGTTTATTTAAACTTCCTTTTCATCGTAAAATACATTGTAAATATACAATCACATATTGATTAGAATATTGTGAAATTTGTGTAAATGATAAAAATAATGCTTAGTATTTTGTACTTCTCAAAACTTTTGTCTACTTAAATTCTAACTAAATTATTCACAGTAATTATTGACTTTATTGTTTATTTCTGTTTTAAGTTATTTTATTTGTTATATTGGCGACAAACTTTTTATGTTAACAGTAAAACGAATACCCATCAGTTCGATTTCGTTTGTCCTGTATATACTCACGTTCTCTGCTCTGATAGTGAGCACCGGTGTCAATTGCCTAGTATTGATAGTGTTTTAAAAATTGTAATTTTCCAATTAATATTGTCGTCATGATTCTAAAATTGACTGTGTCTAAGCATTGAAAACAAATTAATATTTCACGCGCAGACAGTTTCAGACCATTTTAACAATCAAAACAAATAAGGCACGGTTTATGACTCGCTTATGTCATTTAAAACACATGTCAAGGTCGAGGGAGTGTATTTTAAATCGGTATCACATGTATAGGTTGCAAATAGTATAGTCGTATAATATGTCGATTCGGACAATATAAGGAAACTATATAATACGTGAATTGTGAATACGGTAAATACATTTACGTATCAAATTCAAGCTCGACTATCATTAGGGCATACGACTACTTCGAATTTGCAAAAGCTAACATTGAATAGTTGAAATGCTATAAATAGCTACAATTCATGACAACATTCAGCAATGCTTCAATTTAATATGACGCATGCCTGAATACAAGAACCAGACATCTTTATCTCACTCTGGAACTTTCGGTATCTGTCATCTTGCAGTGATGCTTTTATCTAACATGAATCAGACCCCGATATCACATTCTGGGCCTCTCAGTGTTTGATGACTTGTACTGATTCTTCTGTCTAACATGAACCAGACCTAAATAGGCGAAGTACACGCCATTACCAAACCCTACACCTCTCGGTATTCGACAACTTGCAGCGATACTTCTATCTAATAAGAATTAGATCTCAATACACGAAGCAGACTTCAATATCTCACTCTGGACCTTTTGGAATTAGACAATATGGAGTGATCCTACTTATGTAAAGCAAGCTGCCTCAACTATGCAGACCTTAGGTATGCGGGGACGCTCCAGACTTAGGTTTGTAATTCCGCCGAAGGTTTACTCAAAACACCTAAAGTAACGATCAAAACAACAAATGACGTCGTACCGATTTAATCACTATCTTTATTTCTTAAATACAGCGCTATTTATAAAAAGACGAGAACCCGTGAAAAAACATCGATTGTGACGTCATGCCAAAATAAACTAAAATTATTTTTCTTGAATTCCAAATAATTAATTGGACTTTAGACATTTGATTGAACTTCATATATTTGATTGACGTGCATTTGTAACTAAGGGAAATCCGTCAATATAAAAGACAAAATGTATCTCTTAGTCCATCTTCAGCAGAATATTCAATCCTGAGCCTGCAATGTTTTCTGCAGATAGTCGCTCACAAATTCCAGCACTTATTAGAGGATCTAATAACCTCAAGGTTTTTGACTTATCAGTATTAAATACAGTAAAACTTCGTTATCTCGAGGAGTCATCGGAACAGACGAAATGCTCGAGATAAACCGAGTGCTCGTAATAACGAGGTTTTTGTTTGTTGACTGAATGTAAACTGTGCATCATGCGCATAAATGGGCGTGTTTACGATAATAATACGAAATACTTACGTAAATTGTTCTCTTTGATGTCTAAGGTGATTAAACATGATAGTTGATTGCTGAAATATTTTTTCTAAGTACTTTATCCACGATTTTTTCGTGTTTTCAATTGTACAATGTCATGTCCGAATATCGTGTCACTGACATGCGGTGAAACGTCATAGTGACACATCGTGATAGATACATGTGTTATGTACGTCTATCGCAAAAAAGAAGAGCAACCAATGACACACACACTTTATTATTTGCATGATAGCATACATGATAACAGCAATCATCGAAAAAATATTTTACCAATACATGTACATTTCATAAGCAGTTTTTACGTAACTATGGTAATGTTTATAATACACTTTCTCACTTTAGTTGTCACTTCAAAAAAAGTCCCTCATTGAAGTGTACGGATAGCAGTAAGTGGTATGCATGAAGCTTGCTAATAAAAGATTTGTCTCTGTTTTTATTAGTATCTGCTTCTCAAACTTGTCATTGAGTTCTCATAATTAAGGTCTCGTGATTAAATTCTCAATAATTATTAACTTTTATAACATTGGTCTTTGATCCTAAAAAATTTACTGCAAACTAACAACAAACAAATACATGTACATGTTCCATTGTCATTTTATGTCACAACATGTGAAATACAAAGTACCTGATTAAGATTCGTTCTTTTATTGTGTAGCTTTAACGACGTGCGAAAAACAAAGTACTCGATTAAGATTTGCTTTTTTGTTGCGTAACTTTAACGATGTGTAGAAAACACGGCGATCGCCGGCGCGCAGGTGCGAATGATATCCAAAATGACACCCCTCGAGGTAATCGAGGTAATTAACGCTTAAAAATAAGTCAAGGGACCATGATTTGTGCTCGAGATAACGAGATAACGATGCTCGTAATAAACATAGAAATTTATATACAACTAAGAACAGAAAATGACGGGACTTCAAGATCTCCTCGAGATAAGCCTAGAGCTCGTGATATCGATGCTCGTAATAACGAAATTTTACTGTATTACAGAATATTTAAGAGCCACTGGAGAAAACCTGCACTCAGAAGATCCGAAACATCAAAAAGAATAATAAGACAACTTAGATCATCCACATCAGCATCAGTTTTGCGTGCATAGTAAGCTATGCCTAAATGAAGCAATGCAAGATCTTCTCGTTTCAGGGCCTGTCCTAGAAACAGTTTTCTAAATACAGTTAGTCAATACTGAATGTAAAAACACTCGCTTCACTTGTAGTAATTTTCAGTACAGCTGTAAGTACAGGAAAGTCAAACATTTTACTATTTTGTGCTACAAGAAATGTATAACATAATTGTTTCAACCAACAGAAGAGCTCATCAATGACAGAAATTAAACACAGAAGTAACAGGTTTTCCATTGACCATCAGTTTCCCTGTTTCATCGACACATATTCATGCAACTATTTGTGCTTCAGGTGTTAGTTGCATCAGTGATTTTACATGAACACCAAATTGTTTACCAGATTTGATGTCCGAAGTTGGGTAATTATAAAAAGGACATTATAAAAATGATACTCCGTTCCTGCATGATACACATATTGCTATTCTAAAGCGACGTGTTTTGATATGTCCTTATATGCAGAGTAGTAATCGTAGTTCAAAAATATATTAATTATTCCAGTTTTGTGTTCAAAAGAAGACTAACCAAATAGCTTATTCTCTATTATGTGTTTAATTATGTGTACAAAAAATGGTTTACTTTTTAAATATTAAATTGGTGAAACTTGCTGTGACAAACTAGCCAGTTACAGTACTTAATGCAAGAAAACATTTGACTTACACCCAAGAGGGTGGTACACATTTCAGAGAGCCCATGTATATATGAGAAATATAACACACAGATTGCCGTATTGTACAGGGACAGCGACTCAACTACTTCATGTTTTGAACAGACATGAATATATGTTTCGAACGAGTATGTTATAGCGACTCGTTAATGACCCTCACTGTCAAAAATGACATGCACTAAATACATGGCAACTGTTTATCAATTGATACTTAATTATCCCTGTTAGGAACTTATACTGTCCCTTTTAGTTAGGACATGAACGAAATTATATATTCATGTTAGAATTACCAGTGCCAATAATGCCTGAAAATATCTCTGATTCGGTTGTTGTTTTTACAGTGACATTGTATTTTCCGTCATCTAATGGAAAAGAAGACCTCCATGCACATTTGTAGTCACCATTGTAGGCCCTGCTTGGCTCACACTTGCTACTTCCTTCTATGCGAACATAAGGCTGTACAACGATGAAACTATGACAGTACTGAAATACACTGAATATATTATGTACTTCAATGACACAGTATGACTAATGTTTTACGTAAAAAGTCCATTCCATTCGTGATACTACATGCATCTGTCCACTGAAAATATTATATAATCAACGATGATATGCTTTGTCCTGTATTGGTTTTGTTTTCTTTTTCTGCTTGTTCTTACGTGTGGCGCATAGATGTGTTTTTTCGTCTCTCATTATATTTGGTTCGCCCAAATTCTTGTTATCAGCTGACGATTAGTTCAATACATCCATATGTTTCATCAAAAAGAGATCAAGATAAAACGAGTTTAAGATTACACACGTTTGTTCAATATTGCCCATACTGGGATCAAAATAAATGATAGTATGGACAACGGCATGTTTTGCATTATTAGTGGTTAAAAGTGTGCAATATATAAAATCGTACTTACAATAGATCAATGCACTTAACAATCACTGACACGGAAGCAAAGCATAGGCTATTTCATATTTGAGTTCATTATTCATTCTTATCATTGATTACAAACAACTCAGCAAAGATATGTTGCTGTTTATCAGTATGGAGTGACCTCATTAAATTCCATTTTCAATGCGCTGGCTTATGTATAACATTACACAATGTTAGTCAGAAGATGTAGTTCAATGTGTGAGTTGAAATCAATTACATTGCAAAGAAGGCGTTTTATATCTTTGCTCCAACCCATATCTTCTGAGTTGTTTTGTAAGTTGAATGTCGGGCAGTGAAATAAATATTGTGCAGATTGCTCGATCAAAATACTTGCAAACTCACGTTTTCTGTTATTACTTGGAAGTAAAGTTGCGAATTATGTAAAACATTCAGCAATCAATTGTTTGTATGTGACTTATTGTCACTGGGGTTAAACGCCGTTTCCAACATTTTTTTTCAGTTATATACGGCAACTGGTTCATCTAACCAGTTTTCCTGAACTGTTTACTAGCCAGTACTAACTTACCCTTCCACAAGGAACCGGCAACTTCTCCACATACGTCGGGAAATCAACATTTTTGTTGAATTTTCATAGAAGGGTATGACCTGCCGCGACCGGGATTCGAACCCCGATCTCCGGGTTAAAAGTCCAGCGCACTAACCACTGGACCACGGCCGCGGCCTTTGCAATCAATTTAATACAGGCGAGATAGGGTGATATAAAATACTGCAGTTATACTTACATGACTATCGATCACGGTGGTAAATATGGCATTATTTGGAAACAGCTGTTCGGCTGTAATTTGCAGTCGATTAGTTTCATCAATAGTTACTTGAATATTTCTATATTTACCTTGAGCATCAATGAATATGGAAATGAAAGGTTAAACTGCCTAAGTTAGACAATAACGTACAAGAACGTACTGGAAGTGTTGAGGGTAGACATTCAGTGGAATTACGGGCTTAGGTCCCGAGTTATATATCGAGGTCTACTTCGTGTGTTGAAGTCTGCTTCATATTAAACTGAAGCTTCGCTGCAAGTTGTCAAATACCGAGAGATCCAGAGTGAAATATGTATGTCTGCGTCGTGTATCTAGGCATGCTTCATATTAAGTTAGGTGTGAGGTCAGGGTTAAACACTCTGCTACAGTATGACAGTAGACTGTACTACCTGCATCTGTTTCTGTTGCCTTGTGGATACCTCCTGGTTGGGGAAAGGTTATGTGAGAAACCCAGACAGAAAATCCTGCAGTGGCATACTGCAGGTAGGGCGTCTTCATAATGCATTGCCTTAGGATTTGGCCATATGCTGCGACCTGCTACCTGCTGTCCAATTGCCTGTGTCTCTTCGAGTACAGCTGTCTTACCTCGGTGAGCCCCGGATTTGTGGTTGCTGGTGGAGAGAGTTGATGCTGCTCCGCGCAAAAAAAACAGTAACTTAGCATTGCGCATGGCACCTAGCGCCAAACACATTCATGACAGAGTCATATACACAACGGCCCTCAGTACCCAGAGGCTCTGGACACACTGCTCAAGGTAGCGGACAGGGAAAGGAACATAGGGTGTGATGAATTTCTGGGTTCGGACAAGCTACCGTCGACAGAAACGGACTGGAAACCCCTAACACTTGCAGCTTGGAATGTTCGCACTCTTTTGCATAGAAAGGAAGCCAACCGACCAGAGAGAAGGACCGCCTTAGTCACATGGGATCTCAAATAATGACAATTAATGGCTGCAATTCAATTACCTGCATACGTAAAATCATGCCAAAAGTACAGGTAGGATTTAAAACACACACATTTTGTTGATTGTAAACAGTTATTTTGAACAAGCATAAATAAACATTAACAGGCTATTTTTAAGTTTAATCTGTACCATGCGTATATCTGAACGCTGGTAATGTAACAGTATTTTATGATATTACAGGTTTTGTCACATTTTGTAATATGATACTGTTACATTACCAGCGTTCAGATATATGTATGGTAAGGATTTCACTTAAAATATCCCTAATTTCCTACATTGAGTTGTTATATCAAGGTACCGAATATAAAAAACAATTATTGCAATTATTGTTTTAAGTTTAATGTTGCTTTTCCTAAAAATTGCAGGATATCCTGGCCTTTCTATCAAGATGGATAGGTACCATTTAGTTCACAATTGAGTACAACATCGTCATCAACATTGCTAATTCTCCAATGTGCATTAGAATCTGTAGAATCCATAAAATGATTACAGACAAATGAGCATGTCTTTAATTTACCGCACGTTTGTTCCGCCATTCGGATAATAAAAAACGACACTGATAGATACTTGAAATAGTCTTCTTCTCGTTGACGCGCATTATGTAACGTAGGAGGAACTTAATGTACATTCGGTTACACTTGTTAATAAACGCAGTCCATTATCCTTGATAATTTAGTGAATATATTGACGACTTTATACTGTGGAACATTCATATTATAATTTCAGATGATTTTATAATGTTTTTCATCACTGGATTCATGCGCAGAAAACATGCGTTGAATGTTTATGAAAAGCAATAAATTACCTGTGCTCTGTTTGAGACTTACAATAAACCAAATTGTATTGATAGAATGATGTCACCTTGAATGAATGCTAACGAAAACATTTCTCTGTATGCCAAATTTACCTGTTTACCTGACGCATACAACTTACAAAATTCTTTATCCCACATTTTGCACGCTAAGATAACTTGCATAATATGACAATTGAGTCGGTAAACAAACAACCATAAATTCTTTTCGCTGTGGTTAAATTACATTAAACACGTCGTGTACTTTGCATTTCTACGTTTTCCAGATTTCAAATCTAGGCTGTATGAATGGTCGACCGATTTTAACCAAAAAGACATACTGGAGAATGCAGTTTTACATGCAAGCTACGGCTTTGGTTGTTTTTACAAAATGTGCATGTTACTAATGAGTTCATTTGCAATTCGTATTTATTGTGGTGGTTGCAATAGAAGGTTTTACTGTGCACAGTGATAGAATTTACAATTTCTATGGTATCAATATTCCATGAAAGAAAATATAATGAAATAAAAAAACTGGCTTCAAAAGATTATACTAGAGATATTCATACGACAGTGGGAATAACAAGCACGCGATCGACCTAATAAAGTATTTTTACAAAATACACCTGTCCGCAATGCTATGACTACTCCAAACACATGACTGATTAAGCTATTTATAGTGAATACCGAATCACGAAATATTTATATGCATAATAATAGATACTCTAAAACGTAATGACTAAAGACTACGCTCGTAATTAATATAAGCTAAAATAAATGAGATAAACAGGCATGATCTAGTTATTGTTATCATTATAATACTAGATAAAATCATGAAACAGAATTTGGGTTTAAAATAATCAACTTTTTTCACGATTAGAACTTTTTCTACGGGCTATGACGGGTTTAATTATTTATTTATTCATCCTTTAACATGGCCCAGTACTGATAGTGTTTTAAACCTTGTAATTATCCAATTAATATTATCGTCATTGTTCTAATATTGACTGTGTTTAAGCATTGAAAAAAAAATTCACGTGCAGGCAGTTTCAGAACGTTTTAACAATCAAAACAAACAAGGTTATGCATAGGTTATAAATAGTAATATAAGGAAACTAAATACGGTAAATACATTTACGCAGCAAATTTCTATCATTTAGTTCGGATATCATTAGGGCATACGACTACATCGAGTATGCAAAAGCTGACCTTGACTAGTTGAAATGTTAAAAATAGCTACAATTCATGGCTTAATCGTTGTGTGTAATTTATAAATACTACGACCAGTTGCATACATCAATTTAACCAAAATAGCAGGTCAGCGTCAGCCGAGGATAAAAAGTACATGTAGGATTTAACATACAATATTTGTTGAGTGTGAACAGTTGTTTTCATCAATGGTAATTTTATTATAATCGCGAAGATAATTATTTACTATTCACGAATCAGCTGGACAGATAAACGCCTATCTTCTTGTTGACATATCTTTTCCTAATTGTAGCCTAAAATCACATCTTATGTTTACAGGAATTACGCAGTAATATTTGTAAACGAAGCAGAAAATGTCATTCCTGAATGGAAGATTTGATTGGACTCTAAATATTAATTTTATCATTAGCCTAGGTGCAGTTTTTCTAAGTAAGGTGATAATTACAATGTATTTGTTATTCAGTTCAGTTACGTATTAGATTTACGTTGCCTTATAGAGCAGAACTCAATACACGAATCAGGCCTCAATATCTCATTCTTAACCTCTGGGTATTTGAGAACTTGCGATGCTTCTTTCTAATATGAAGCAGACCGCAAAACACAAAGAAGACCTCAATATC
This sequence comes from Lutraria rhynchaena, assembly GCA_008271625.1. NCBI lineage: Eukaryota > Metazoa > Mollusca > Bivalvia > Venerida > Mactridae > Lutraria > Lutraria rhynchaena. The sequence goes on along the minus strand of VIBL01000001.1, from coordinate 6,593,465 downwards.
TTACTATGGACCTCTACGTACTTGACAATTTGAAGAGATGCTTCTATCTTATTTGAAGCAAACTTCTATATACGATGCAGACTCCAGGTATGCGGTGACGCTCTAGACTTAGGTCTAATTATGTGTATAATAATGGTTTAGTTTGTAAATCATCTTTAAATTGGTGAAACTTGCTATAACCAACTAGCCAGGTACACTACCTTATGCAAGAAAATATTTGACTTACACGCAGGCAAGAGAGTTGTAAGAACTACTGTTATGTGATTGTTGTTGTCTTCTTTAAAAAAGGAAGTTATTTTCATACAGCACACATGAACACATTCAATACAATTCCAATAGGTGAAACTGTTTTGCTTAATGGGAATGAGTTTTTTATTTTTAACTTTATACGTACATCTATACGGTATATCTAATACGTCAATGTGATGAGACTCGTGTTATTAGCGGACATTGTACTTACAATTTCCTATTGAATTGATCAGGTAAATATCTCACCCTCGGTCAGATGGTTAACAGACAAATATTTATATAGTATATCTACAAGAATTATTATGGTGGTGGCAATAAATAAAATAAAGCATAGTCTTTGGAAAGGGAATCGCACATTTAAAAGTTAGTCATAGGCTAGGCTGGCTAATTATTCCATGTCTTCATTTATTGCCTAATGTGACAGTATGCTTTTATTTTTCACAAAATATCAGGAACGGTCTTCATTCACGTCAACAATTACATCGTCACTATCCTCGACATCATTATCAAATATTGTCCTACCAGATACCTGATTATCAAAAGCTCTATTGACACAAATCATGTCACCTGTGTTCCTCTGTAAATAAAAACAAAATTCTAATGATCGGTCTATTTAATCAACAATCCAGCATTTTTTTCATGATTTTTAATCTTTCTAGGTTAATTTGACTATAACAGCGCACCTGTTGGGGCAACATATTTGGAATAAGTTTAAAATCAATACACTTACCTAACACGGTCAAATATTTTGTTCTGATATACATAAAATCGTCAAGGATTTGTTTTATTTTCATTTAATGCATGTTTTCACTTATCTTAGTTTATGCTAGCAAAAATTTGAAACCTGATTGACAGTTTTTCGATGACACGTGTGTGTATATATATATATACATCGCCAAATAACATACCGCGATAAATACCTGTATTCTGAAAGATCCCCAACAATTTTTATGATATTCAACTATCATCACATTCTCTAACTTTAATTACCTCATATTCGATGGAATGTCCAGCGACGCGTGCATGTTGGTTTGAATAATTTGCATTATCAGACATGTCTGGTATGCTACTCGCAGCTACACCTAATAAAACAAACAGAAAATAGATTTTAGTTGGACTGGTTTCAGAATTGTTGCGTCCTAATTTATGTCACCTGTTCTCGTATACACTATTATGCATGTATTTTATAAAACGTCCAGCATTGGTAAGTGTCAAGCATTATTAGTTCCAGCTTGAGTGTGTTGGTAGCTGTTTTCAGTCAGAGAACATGTCGTGACTTATAAAAGTTACACAGTGTATATTTGTTTAGTATACTTACTCTTTTTGTATTTACACATGAACACAACACAAGCAATTATTATCAAAATAATAATATTGCCACCGACTAGTCCAGCAATCAGTTTTTTGGTATATTCAGCGTTTGATGGGCCTGAAATGCGAATAAACTGCACTTTTGAATTCCAGTTATATTAACATAAAATACGGGTTCATTGCCTTAAATGATTGACGTGTGGCAGGGAGTTATCTATAACTAAATACCCGTACATTCATTAAATATCATTCATTTTCATTTCATTCACAAAGTTATCTTCTCTTTGTGGTTTTAAATATGTGTTATTTGTTCGTAAGAGGTACATTTAACATGTATGTATCAAACAATTTAATATAGCTGTTGATCACCACTTACTTTCTGAAAGAGTTCTGAATTCAACAGTGTCACTCAAGCCAATTATTTCAGTATCATTCAACGCTGCAAATCTGACAAAATAAACTGATGAAGCGTCCAATGAATGTAAATTATAGCTTTGTGGAGTAAAACTTGTGTTACGCCTATTGCCAAGCATTAAGTTACTCCAATTAACATTGTCCCTGCTAAATTGTATGAAGAAAACTTGGTAAAGACCACCATAGGAACAAGGGGTCCAGGATAATGTTGCTGATGTTATTCGAATGTTTTTCACTGTGATGTTTGATGGAACACAAGGCTGATCTGAAATCAAAGAAGTTCGCAATAATTTTTTTGTGGTTGAATTCATGTCATTCATGAAAACCTATTCATGAATAGTTCGTGCATTGACTAGTGCCAATGTTTGAATTTCGTGTAATTTTGGTGTCGTTTTCAAATAGACTGCTGTGAAGCTCGGTAGATATGGGACAGGACAGTCAATCGAACAGACGGTCAGCGTACGGATATCAGAGGGAGGCACATGCTTTTCAAATTGACTTAAATACATTTTATTAAAGAAACTCTAATCTCCGATTCACCTAATATTTAATAAGGGAACTGTAGCTTAAAATATTAAGGGAAAACTTCGTAACGAAATGTATCCAGAGGCAAACAGATTTATACATTTATATTTGGCGTATAACTCGAACAACTGCACACTGTCTGAAAACGTTGCATTGCTGTTACTGAAGAGTTTACATTTGAATTAAGTTGTACCTGTACTGTCACATATATATTTAATCGTTCAAAGTACATGCTCAACATGATTGTACATGTTCGATTCTATGGTACAAATTTCAAAGAGCCCATGTACGTATGAGAAATGTAACACTCAGACTGTCGTACTGTACAGTGACAGCGACTCAACTGCTTCATGTCTTGAACAGACATGGATGTATGTTTCGAACGAGTGAGTTATAGCGTAACACTAATGACACTCACTATCAATAATCACATGAACTAGATACATGGTAACTGTTTACCAGTTGATACATATCCCTGTTAGGAACATAAATTGTCCTTTCTAGCTGGGACAAGAATAGACTTATACAAACATGCTAGAATTACCAATGCCAATAATGCCTGAAAATGTCTCTGATTCGGTTATTGTTTTTACAGTTACATTGTATGAGTATGTTCCGTCATCTAATGGAAAAGAAGACCTCCATTCACATTTGTAGTAACCACTGTAGGCCCTGCTTGGCTCGCACTTACTACTTCCTTCTATAGGAATATAGAGCTGTAAAATAGTGAAGCTATGATTGTACTGTAGCACACTGAATAGATTATAGTTTATTTGCACAATATTCCTAACGCTTTATGCCACATACCCATTAGATTCGCGATACCACATGCAAACATCTGCCCACAGATATTATAGAATATAGTTTGTCCTGTACTTCTTTCTGCTTGTTGTTATGTGTGTAGCATAGGTTTGCTTTTCGCCACATATTCTTGAGATCCGTCAACAATCAGTTCAATATAACAGTACACTTGAGCAAAAGCTTGTGCACGTTCGTTCAGTATAGCTTATGCTGGGATCAAATTGAATGACAATTTGAACAACCGCATGTTTAACATTATAAATTATATATATGGGTTAAAGCGTTATTAAGATGAATCATAAAATAATATTTACAATTGAACAATACACTTAACAATCGCTGACAAGGAAGCAAAGTCTACGCTCATATTTAATTTCAATGTTCATTCTTAACATGTATTACAAACGATTCAGTAAAAGCATGGTACTGTTTCTCAAGAATGCAGTGATCTCATTACAGTTTGTATGCGACTTTTTCAATAAGTGGACTTTTGTATTACACTAAACAATGTTAGCCAGAGGATATAGTTCCTTATATGAATTGAAAACAATTACGCTGTCACGAAGATGTTTTATATTATTTCTCCTATTCATCTCTCATGAATAGCTTTGTGAGTTGGAGACAGAGTTGCGAATTATATAAAACATTTTGCAATCAGTTAAATCCAGGCGTGATAGGGAGATATAAAATACTACAGGTATACTTACTTGACTGCTAATCATTGTGGTGAATATGACGTTATTTGGAAACAACTGGTCGGCTGTAATGTGCAGTCGTTTAGTTTCGTCAGTAGTTACTTGAATTTTTCTTGCTTTACCTTAACATCAATGAATATGGAGATAAAATGCTTAAACCGCACAGGTCAGACAAAAACAACACCACTAATGAGTCTTAAGTCTGACGAGTACCATGACTATACATTTAAACCTAAATAGTGACCACTTCAATATTAAGATGGACTTGTTATAACGACTACTTATTTTGGACCGGCTTTCAATAACTCCCCTATTATTCCACTTGATATTGAGAATTGATATGACCGACTTTTTTGTCCATATTTGGTTTCATTATCGAGGTTATACAGTACTTATGAATACAAGTTTAACAAAAGTTTAAACCGTCTCATGTATGATATTGATATTTCTAAACATAAGACTTGTCGTTGTTTAAATGAATTGGTATGCAAATGCATTGATATGAGACTTCGACAATTATGATATATATAACTTTTTATTGTAATCATTTACACTACTCAGTAGTCCATATTATGACGTTACACTTGCAAAATATAATACTACCCATGGAGTGTACCTGCATATTTTAACCAAACGGCTAATATTCATAATCATGCCTATATGAAAATAATTTGTCTGAAGACTCGCAAAGCATTTGAATTGTAACTCGAAGTCCAGCGTTAGGACATTTTACTCACATTCTAATGCAAGGGTAACAGGCTCACTGTCTGTAAATCCTGAGAAACAGCTGTATTTTCCTGCGTCAGTGAACACACTGGTGTTGTGAATAGTAATTTTAACATATTTTCTCGTAGTAATAAACGAATATCTTTTTTCTGTACCGTTTGTCGTGTCAGTCTTACTTATAAGGAGTTTTCCATTTTGAAATAATCCCCAGTCATCGCTAGTAGTAGCTATCTCGCACATTATCAGAGTATCATCTCCACAGTTGCCAGCATCTGGTATCGATATGTTAGGATTACCTTAAAGTTCAAATTTAAATATTGCATTTTCATATTTTCAATTCTTTTATATAATATGACTGCATTGAAAGAAATGGGAAAGAGGGGAATGTTAGTGTCTTTAGATGCAGTTTCTGCAAACCACAAGTCTATCAAACCTCATGGATTGGGCTAAATATCCACATACAAATATTAGGATACAAATATTGTGACTGAAAATGGGCAACTTATTTCTCAATAAACTAGCATTTATGTCAGTACCGGTAAGTAAGTAGGGAGCTCTGCTTAGGAAAACTGACGTCCGTCCTTGTTCGATATATTATTGATGAAAGGCACAACATAATTATTATAAGGCTGTCTCTTCCAGAACTTTGTGGAGATAATTGCACAAATACGCTATACCATACCGATAATAGTAATCAATAGTTTGGGATTCTGATTGAAATCACAACGGTAATCGTTTTGTTTCATATACGTTAGGTTAATTTTGGAAATGATTTTTACTCTCGAATGAAATTTATAACAGTAAAATATAAATTATTTACTAACCTGTGGCAAATACATTTCCAATTATAATAGCAGCCAAATTCATCAAATTCATTGTACAGTTTTTGCAGTTTTATTCAATGTTTTTTTTTGTAAATACACTAGTTATCAAGCTTCTGGGGTTATCTCTATAAAATATATCTATATATTCCAACAGTGTCTGTCGAATTGCAGATCTACGTTTGTGATAGAGAAATCACTCGTAAGAAAAACAAAACGAATTTGTTTTAAAAACTTCATTAGAAATTTTACATAAACGGTGTAAAAATACATCGATCTTAATGTAAGTATAAGGAAAGACAGCCTTATAGTTTGTTAGAAATGACTCAATCTGTTCATGAATGCATTATTTATTTCCTACTATACATTGTTCTAGGGCGCGAATGTGACTCAGTGGTTAGTGCGCTGGACTTGTTACCCGGTGATCCGGGTTCAAATCCTGGTCGCGACAGGTTATACACTTCTTTGAAAATTTGACAAACATGTCGATTTTTTCCATATGCGGACAAGTGGCCGGCTCCTTGTGAAAGGATAAGTTAGTACTGGTTAGCATGCAGTCCGGGAAATCTGGTTAGGTGAACCGGTCGCCATATATAACTGAAAATTTGTTGAAAAAACAGTGTTAAACGCTGTGAAAAATCACTTTCTTCAGCTTAGTACAATTTCAAGATGAAACTTGTAACTGCATAACAATATTGTTCGTTTAATAAATTCTACATGCCCACATATATACCGAACAGGAGAGAAGATACAAACTTCATAATTACAAGTGTCTAAAATACTTCTTGTTTGTTTCATGAAATAATAAGTGACATTCTCTTATATACTGCGATGAAAATATATGTGCGGGACTTGATGTGATATGACGAGCTTTTGTGCAGCGTAGTACAAATTTTGATTGGTAACGTAGAAAATGAATATTTTAGGATTTTTTTAGATTCATGGGTTGATAAATTTAAGGACTGTTTGTTCTCCAAATTATATAGTTTCGAGAAAAATGTTGAAATTCCGAAACATTGGTTTGTATTACTGTTATGTATGCTTCATATAAGATATGAGCATCGCTGCAAGTTGTCGTCAAAAAGCGAGAGGTCCAGAGTAAGACACTGAGTTCTGCTTCGTGTATTGAGATCCGCTTCTTATTAGATAGAAATATCTCGGCCAGTTGTCCGAGAGGTGTAGAGTGAGGCATTGTGTTCGGCTGCGTGTATTGAGGTCTGCTCTAAAGTTGAGGCGTCGCAAGTCTAGTACGGAGTTGAACTTAATAAGTTATATCACCTAAGTTAGTAAAACCACTCCTAGGCTAACGCTGACACTACTAGCATACATTTCTCGTGTCTTTTTATCCATTGACTGAACGTGTCAATATACAACTGTGTGTCAAACGAGGGTACAATGTCTTGTGTTGCAAGCTTTAGCAACAGCTTTAGTAGAGTGAAAGCATATGCCACTGAGTGCTGACTTCACATCCGGGAATGCACGAAAATCCAACAAAATTGGAGCGAGGTTAGGGTTGTAAGGAGGATGAGGTAGAAGTTCAAACCCGAGGAAGTCATTCTCCATCATCAGGCTGTATAACAATGTGCGTTGTCTTCATGGAGAGTTGTCTTTTCTTTGGCAATCTGGGCGTTTCTTTTGTAAAACTGGAACCAAGTCCCTTCACAATGCCTGAAAGATATCCATTTTGGGATACGATATGTCGAAAATGGATGGATTACTATTATTTACAGTGTCAGTGTTTAGATATTATCGAATCGAATATGCAAAAGCTAACCTTGATAGCACAGGATTACGTTAAAAGTATTGTATTGCTTGATTGTTATGTCTATTTACATACAAATCTGTATTATATTTGCACCCGACAGTTACCGGTAATTTTGCACACGGCACGTTAATTATGCATACGGAGTGTTAATCCAATATTGCCAAATAAGTCAAGCATTTAAACCACATATACTTAGTTGATTATAAAACAGAGCTGACTAGGTAGGCATATATTTTTTCTTCTCGAAATGTATTAAATGTTTTTTTTTAATATTTCTAAAATTGTTTGTCTAATAATTGTATTAATTGTAACGAGCACATATTATTAATTGTGGACAATAGTTTTAATCAAACATAAGATCGTGCCGAAAAAATAGTTACTTTTCAACGAACCAACTATAGGCCTGTAAACGTATATTCTCAACATTTCTAAAATTGTTTAGCTAATAATTGTATTAATTGTACAGTAATCGCGCAGTGATATTTGTCTAGTTATAAGATGTACTCTAAATACTTTTTATGCATTTAATTGGACTCTAGACATTAGATTGAACTTTAAATATTTATTGGACTCTTGGCGTTAGATGGTCTTAAAATATTTTATTTAACACTAGATATTTGACTCAACTCTAAAAATATGTCAGGACTCTAGTTATTAGATAGATTGAAAATATTTTATTAGACTCTAGACATTAGATTGAACTTTAAATAATTGAGTGAACACTACTCATTAGATGGACTCAAAATATTTGATTGGACACTAGATATTAGATTGAACTCTAAATATTTATCTTGACTCTAATTATCAGATAGATTGTAAACATTTGACTATTATTGTATTATGTGTATTAGATGAACTCTAAATATATGTTTGGATTCGGAATATTTGATTATGTGTAAGTAAAACACTACTGACATCTAATCATGCTAAACTAAATACAAACACGTTAAATACGTCAGAATATGTGCCTTTGTTCGTATTTGGTCAAAGGTATCCTTGCACATCACTAACAAAGAACAATTTCATGTTGGCATGTCAGTTTACGATTATATTGTATAGATTATATTGTATAGATTATATTGTATAGATTATATTGTATAAATTATATTGTATAGATTATATTGTATAGATTATATTGTATAGATTACATTGTATAGATTACATTGTATAGATTATATTGTATAGATTATATTGTATATATTATATTGTATAGATTATATTGTATAGATTACATAGTATAGATTATATTGTATAGATTATATTGTATAGATTACATAGTATAGATTATATTGTATAGATTACATTGTATAGATTATATTGTATAGATTATATTGTATTGATTATATTGTATAGATTACATTGTATAGATTATATTGTATAGATTACATAGTATAGATTATATTGTATAGATTACATTGTATAGATTATATTGTATAGATTATATTGTATATATTATATTGTATAGATTATATTGTATAGATTACATAGTATAGATTATATTGTATAGATTATATTGTATAGATTACATAGTATAGATTATATTGTATAGATTACATTGTATAGATTATATTGTATAGATTATATTGTATTGATTATATTGTATAGATTACATTGTATAGATTATATTGTATAGATTACATAGTATAGATTATATTGTATAGATTACATTGTATAGATTATATTGTATAGATTATATTGTATTGATTATATTGTATAGATTACATTGTATAGATTATATTGTATAAATTACATTGTATAGATTACATTGTATAGATTATATTACCTATTTCATGTAGTTTCAGTTAAGTACGCGTCCCTAAAAATAAAACATGAAATGAATGCGATTTAACGTTTACATAACACTACCTTGTTGTTGTTTTATAAAGGGAAGTGAGAGAGAACTACATAATACTATGTTTATATATCCTGATTTAGTTTCTGATCAGTGTATGCTGTGCACGTTTTTTGTGTAACGATTAGCCAAACGCTATATGATCATAAGAATCACACCTAATGGATATAAACATCCTTAAAATGTATTTTAATGTATCAATATGAACATAATGATACGATACTAAAATGCCGTTGAAAAAATTGCATTATTAGATATCCCTTCAATGTATATGAAACTCTTAAACTGACTCTTATTTTTTATAATTTACAGCGTAATATTTACTCTAGAAAATGCAGTACTTAAAAATAAATAAGATAATGCACCCCCCAAAAAACCAACTAAATGTTAACATTTCATGGTGAAAATGAATATGCATGAGTTATTTTTCAATCATATAAGTTCTAAAATTAGACAATTATTTTGATCTGATAAAGGGAGTGAACCCTGGGCCACTCAGTTACAAAATAATTGTATTCCAGTTCTAGTTATCCAGCCATTTAAATACTCAAACCAGATACGAAAGGTTGACAGTAAGTTATTGATGCTGTATGGCTGTGCTTCCTAAAGGCACTCTCCGTCTGTATCAATCATCGACTGTTTCATTATACATGCATTTAATTATATTAATGAAATTTGTTTATCATTCACGGAAACGATTAGACACTGTATCATAATTTCCCTATCAAAATATATACATTGCAAGTAACAAAATGTTTATTTTGAACCACTGATCTAAAAAAAAACGAGTAGAATCTAAATATTTTAAAATTTATATAAATGCTTGTATTTTCATTGACGTAAGCATGTTTGTCAGATTAGTGGACGACGTATAACAATGCTGCATGTTAATTGTAAAAATATATTTTTTCTTTAGCGTTTTTCTTTCGGGTTAACGATATAATGTTGGACAAAATTGCCAATTGCGAAACGTTTTCACTTTGCTAGTAAAGATATTTACCATGGTTATATTTCAGACATCAATAGAAATGGAAACTTGCTCACTATATATCACCTTATCATGTAAGTTTTATGAGTTCATTATTTTGCATGTTTGTTGTACAAAGTATTTTTTTACGTTTGATACGCTAACATACAAGATATGTACTAACTTGAACATGCATTTGATATAAAATGATATAAACATAGAGATGTACTCTAAGATATAAAATTATCATTCGCTCTCGAATGATAGGAACACAATTAAAACAAAAAGATATGCTCGAATAAACACATTCAGAGCAACATCTCCAGAGCGGTCCTCTCTTGAGCAACTCCCTCCAACAACAACATGATTTTCCCACTGTATGATTTAAATATTAATTCAACCACTCTATAGCAACAACCTCTCAACAACACATAATTTTGCTTCTCCCAAAGGGTGTTGTTAGAAAGGTTGAACTGTATTAAAAACGTGATATGCGTGTTCTTATCAGCGTCTGATGGATTCATTAACTGCACAAATTGACATTTGACTGTAACAGATTACGAAGAGAAAATGTTGTAATTCGAAAAACACGATGTAAAAATGTATATGGTCACAATAATGCATTGGAATACTTACATTTGTCGCACTTTCTATTTAAGGTCTTTGTTTGATATCTATTTATCCGATCAAGTCAACTGCTTCGGAAAGTACGTATCAAACACTTTTTTATAATTCTTATTTTTCATTTTCGGTGCAAATGTAAGTAGTCAAGGCTGGGAGTTTAGTCAGTTTGCACTCAATGACCCCGGTCATTTTCCTTCTATATTCTATATAAAACCGCCATCTTGGATGAGGTAGAAAATGAGGGAATTTTTGAACCCGCTCGTGCGTAACGATTTAACATGATGTAGACAGTAACAGACGCTCTTTTTCCGATACGCCGCCATTTTATAACTTACCGGTCTCCGCCATTTTGGGGGGTTAGTTAGCAGATCGATTTCGTTAAAGCAGACGACAGTTTAACGTAAAACAAGTCTGTACATGTCCTTAAAATCTTTAGTTCTCCAATTTCCAATAGTGCATCTTGCAGACACTGGATGCTTGACTCGCTTTGCCTTTTATTGATCGTTATGATTTTAAAATTTGCTATCGGGCGATATAATTATGCTTTGGTCTACAAATGGGAACAAAACAACGAGAGTGGTTATATAATACTGCTTTATTTACAACAATACATACATACCATATTACATACGATGATATTATACAGAACACAAAGTATACAATCATATCTACATTCCATAGGGTATAGCATGGTAGTCCCCTTTTATCACGCGCTTATCAAACACAATTTTATAGTCTTTGTTTTCTGTTTTTGTGAGTATACAACATTTTTCGGAATTCCTCACAATCTTGTTTGTATCGACTACAGATAATGGTTCTACTTTATTTCTATTGGTCACCATTTTTCTCACAGTTTCAAAATTAATGTCTAACGAGTTTTTGAAATTTAAAGTCATGCCCCGCACCTTGCACATGGATGTTTTTCCATTTCTGTTTGGGTTGGCCATTCTATAAGCATAATTTTTAGGCCCTCCTGTGACAAAGTGAGTGATATTATTGCCCGGGACTTCATCTGTCAAATCACCCAAATAATCGCCCAATGGCGGTTCCCATTGCCCATGTTTGGTGGTGAAGACGATGGAATCTGTATCGCAGTAGATGACCCTTCTGCCTAGTGGTTGTAGGTAACTGTACAATTTGAGTCGCAACACGTTCCACTAGTGGACGAGTTAACATCGCTATTTACTTGATAGTACAGGTATATAAAGCAAGTGTTAACCGTCGATGTCCCGCAAGTCAAGCTTAAACTTTTGTGCAGTACTTTTATCTAAGCAGACGACGAAATATCGTCGTTAGTACTGGTTATGTACACTTAACGCTTGCTCATCAGTGTAGGTTTAAAAAAGAACAAACGCCGTAGTACAATATGTACAATTTTATTTACATTTTTACAACACGTAAACAATTATATTCAACATACAACATTAGTTACAACAATGTCTATTATACAATTTGAAGTGAATATTTATATTCGTATGTACATGATTTAACATCATCATTCAATGTCGCTGGCTTTGATCCAGCTGTTAAACTTTTTGGGGTAATATTTCCATTTCACAAAATATTGTTTATTACGTCTTTTGCCCTTGGTTTTCAACACTTCGTCCACTTTAAATGTTTGGTTCGGATCATAGTCCACTTTCAGAAGTTCGGCTTGATAAAATGTGCCACTGATATCTTCATCTTGTAAATCCCGCAGTCTATAGACAGGGAGTACATTTCTACGGAAGCGTTTGTATGCTTTAAACACTTCGCCGGAGTACGTCTGATCGTACGCTCGGGTGAACGCGGATTTCAAATGACTAATGCGCACATAAGCGCCAATTTTGAATTTGTATGGTTTAAGTTTTGTCACTGACTTCACATGTTTTGGGTTTTGAGCAAAATAAGTAGCTAATCGCGCTTTCTCCTGGTTATTGTCTTTCACGTCGACGGGTCTCATTCCGATTGTTCGGTGATAGGTATGATTATAACTATCTGCTATATCTTGTAACACTGGCAGATACGTGGCTGTGTCTTCGAACGTTAAATAGCGCATGATGCGTGTTTTGATTGTTGAAATGGCTCTCTCTGACGTCGAGGCTTTCGTTTCATTTTGAGTTGGAAAGTAATGGACATTTTCTTTTTTCATGAGATCCTGAACTTTCTTGGCTTTAAACTCCTGACCTGAAAAAAACAATGCAAAGTGTAGTAGCTGTACAAATAAATATGTGGTATAGAAAAAAAATACAAACAATGCGTACCTTTATCAGTGATGAGCTTGGCAGGAGATCGTTTGGTACTGTCAAAGATGTTCTGAAACGCCTGTGCTACGTCTTCGCCAGTTTTGTATTTGAGGGGTTGTAACCACACGTACTTGGAAAAAGTTTCAATCACCAACAGAACGTATTTGAATCCTTTGTTCCAATCGGCAAATTTAGCCATATCGATTAAATCAGCCATCCATAAATCGTCCTTCCCCGCGCTCACAACATGGTTTCGTTGAAACCGTCTCCTAACTGGTTTGTGTAAACTATACGATTCCTGATTGTGCAGAAAGTTACGTATTCTATGCATTCCAATGTTAAGTTTCCCTTCATTTTTAACCACTTTGTATAGTTTTTGCGGTCCGGCAAAGGCAGCTGGGTGTTTTGGATCGAAATAAATTGACTTTAGATATTCTTCCCACGGAGCCATGCTTATTGGTTAGAGTCCAGAACAGAAATGAATAGAAATTTATAATACGTACCTATTTATGCACTTTCCTCCTCCTCCTCTGGTCACTTTAATTGAATTCTACAAAAGAGTACATTTTACAAAATTGTGTCATTTGTGCGCTAGCCATCGGAGAGTCAACATGGAAAATATTACGTGCTCCGTGTGTAACAAAGAATTTTGTAGTAGATACAACATGTTAAGACATAAACGTAGCCAACATACAGAAATGTTACAAACAGGACAATTAGACCAAAACACGATGCAATACGCGCATTTGGGAGCGCCGGGAGCGCATGGAGCGCATTTAGGAGCGCATGGAGCGCATTTGGGAGCGCCGGGAGCGCATTTAGGAGCGCATGCGCGCATTTGGGAGCGCCGGGAGCGCATTTAGGAGCGCATTTGGGAGCGCATGGAGCAAAATGCGCGCATGCGCTCCTAAATGGCGCTTATGTGCGCATTAGTCATTTGAAATCCGCGTTCACCCGAGCGTACGATCAGACGTACTCCGGCGAAGTGTTTAAAGCATACAAACGCTTCCGTAGAAATGTACTCCCTGTCTATAGACTGCGGGATTTACAAGATGAAGATATCAGTGGCACATTTTATCAAGCCGAACTTCAGAAAGTGGACTATGATCCGAACCAAACATTTAAAGTGGACGAAGTGTTGAAAACCAAGGGCAAAGGACGTAATAAACAATATTTTGTGAAATGGAAATATTACCCCAAAAAGTTTAACAGCTGGATCAAAGCCAGCGACATTGAATGATGATGTTAAATCATGTACATACGAATATAAATATTCACTTCAAATTGTATAATAGACATTGTTGTAACTAATGTTGTATGTTGAATATAATTGTTTACGTGTTGTAAAAATGTAAATAAAATTGTACATATTGTACTACGGCGTTTGTTCTTTTTTAAACCTACACTGATGAGCAAGCGTTAAGTGTACATAACCAGTACTAACGACGATATTTCGTCGTCTGCTTAGATAAAAGCACTGCACAAAAGTTTACGCTTGACTTGCGGGACATCGACGGTTAACACTTGCTTTATATACCTGTACTATCAAGTAAAATAGCGATGTTAACTCGTCCACTAGTGGAACGTGTTGCGACTCAAATTGTACAGTTACCTACAACCACTAGGCAGAAGGGTCATCTACTGCGATACAGATTCCATCGTCTTCACCACCAAACATGGGCAATGGGAACCGCCATTGGGCGATTATTTGGGTGATTTGACAGATGAAGTCCCGGGCAATAATATCACTCACTTTGTCACAGGAGGGCCTAAAAATTATGCTTATAGAATGGCCAACCCAAACAGAAATGGAAAAACATCCATGTGCAAGGTGCGGGGCATGACTTTAAATTTCAAAAACTCGTTAGACATTAATTTTGAAACTGTGAGAAAAATGGTGACCTATAGAAATAAAGTAGAACCATTATCTGTAGTCGATACAAACAAGATTGTGAGGAATTCCGAAAAATGTTGTATACTCACAAAAACAGAAAACAAAGACTATAAAATTGTGTTTGATAAGCGCGTGATAAAAGGGGACTACCATGCTATACCCTATGGAATGTAGATATGATTGTATACTTTGTGTTCTGTATAATATCATCGTATGTATTATGGTATGTATGTATTGTTGTAAATAAAGCAGTATTATATAACCACTCTCGTTGTTTTGTTCCCATTTGTAGACCAAAGCATAATTATATCGCCCGATAGCAAATTTTAAAATCATAACGATCAATAAAAGGCAAAGCGAGTCAAGCATCCAGTGTCTGCAAGATGCACTATTGGAAATAGGAGAACTAAAGATTTTACGGACATGTACAGACTTGTTTTACGTTAAACTGTCGTCTGCTTTAACGAAATCGATCTGCTAACTAACCCCCCAAAATGGCGGAGACCGGTAAGTTATAAAATGGCGGCGTATCGGAAAAAGAGCGTCTGTTACTGTCTACATCATGTTAAATCGTTACGCACGAGCGGGTTCAAAAATTCCCTCATTTTCTACCTCATCCAAGATGGCGGTTTTATATAGAATATAGAAGGAAAATGACCGGGGTCATTGAGTGCAAACTGACTAAACTCCCAGCCTTGACTACTAATGTAGATTACTGCGCATACTTAATATAATTAAAATAAGCCTTCTATTTAGATACGATCATCTGGCTTGGTTGACACAATAAAATGCACTATAGGGTGGACATAATTGGTGGTATGAAGGTTGTTTTGCTGTTTCTTAGAAATAGAAATGTGTATATCTAATGGAATATTACGCCGGTGGCCCAGTAACACGGGTCTAATGTGTTTGTGCTTTGATATCTGTACTTTCTACTTAAGACATCCATAGGCTTTCAATCTTACGTTTAAAATATCTAATAAATGAAATCGTGTGTGCTCGAAGAAGGAATAAAGTGAGAAACCTTAGTTGACTGTGACACAGGTATGCTACAAATAGGTCTATGAAGTGATCGGGCGTTGTCCTGAAATACAATCAGTGAGTTGCGAACTATTTGGAAGTAATCCATAGATTGGTAACAAACGATCTTCTGTACAATACTTTTTATTCGAAATTAATATTCATGTTTTGGATTTTATTTATAGCAAGGTTATGCTACGTAATCGTTAGCGTACATTTATAATTTATTCTCTTTTTAGCTGACATATCTACTAAACTGTCTGCAATTGCTGGAGATGATATAATGCTAAAATGCGATTTAAACATAGACCTCCCATATTGGTTTGGACCAGAATTTCCAAGTGTTCCACTTGTGCATGCGACTAAAACTGTGTTCAATCCTAATACAAAGCTAGTGAAGGAAGAAAGACTGTCTTATTGTGGAAACAACCGCACTTTATGCATTAAAAATGTGAAGACGTACGATGGAGGTGAATACAAATGTGTATGGCTTGGTAATGGTACCCATACAATAAGGTTATCGGTCGATGAACGTAAGTGTGTTTATGTGCACAGGTATCTTTATTCAATAGCTAATGTATACCTAGTATGACTGAGTTTGACCTAGAAACTTATTTGTGCATAAACTCATCAGCTCATCAACTGTCCGACAATGATGGCGGCGAACGGAGTTTGCACGCAATTGAGAAATCATGACGGTATCCTCGTTTTGCACGATATTTATTTTAGGCCTTTGAGACTCTTTGACAATACGTCTATAGACCATAGGTGCTCGGTTAGAAAGTCCGAACGATCCGATTGGTCATTTAATGTTCTATACATAAAAACAAGGTTTGGCAGCAACCGTGTTCTAAGGTATTGGAGTATGTTGACTTGTTTACAATTTTCATATTAAAACGCTGGTTCCCCTATTATCCTATAGCGAAAACTACAACAACAGAAACAGGTGCGTACAGGTTTTCTTTCAAAACCCATTACGCTCGTATCTATGCCTATCATGGTTCTGTTTGATATAGAACGTTATCTATGTTCAAACTCAAACGTGTGTGGTTTGGTATTAGTTCCAACCTAATAATACAGACGGTCGCTGAAAATGAGTTTATATTATATGTATTTTTAATTTCAAACTGTAACAGTGAGAAGATCATGTATTTTGTAAAACCATAGTAATTTTAGTTTTCATTAGTTGTTTATTCAATGCATCTATAAAAGAATATAACACTAAAGTCGAATATCAATAAATGTATGGCATGAGTTTTTCATATTTGTGATCATAATAATGTAATATCGCATATTAGGGATGGTAGCATTTTTTCTCTAGAAATGCATTTTTTTATCTTTATACAAAATGTAATCTGTGTATAGAAAATACAAGGAGTGAAAAAACACGAAAAATAGGAGACAATGTGATACTCGGATGTGACTTCAAAGGAACATACCCCACATGGTATGGACCTGAAAATCCAAGTCTTCCTCTGGAACAACAAAATAGTACTGAATTTGATACGAATTTAGAGCCCGTCAAGGAAGAAAGATGGTCTTACGGTGAAAACAAACGAGATTTATACATCGACAATTTGAAGTCGACTGATTTTGGCGAATACAAGTGTGTGATGCCAGGAATTGGCAACCACATAATAAACCTGAGGCAGGACAGTGAAAGTATGTGTATATGTTATTAATTCATATGAAAAAAACACGATGAACTGATGCGTTATATAAAAACATATAAACTGTTATTAAAATATATATGACCGAAAAATTTAATATAAATGTGCGATTAAATTCATTTATCAATCTAGTCAGATCGAAAGTTCGAACAAACGCAAACATGTATTTATATATAACAGAAAATAGACATACTATTTGTGTAACATACGAGAATTATACATCGACAATTTGGACACGAATGATTTTGGCGAATCTAAGTGTGTGATGCCTGGAATTGGCAACCACACAATAAATCTGAGGCACGACAGTGATATGATACAAAAAAGTAGGTGTCCATAGTATTAATTCATATGAAAAATACGATGAACTGATGACTTACATAAAAAATGTGAACTATAACTAAATTATATATAACAGAAAAATTTAAGTAGAAATGTGTGACTAAATGTACATGTATTTATCAATGCAATCAGATCGAAAGCTCAAACAAACGCATGCACTAATGCATTATATCATAGAAAATAGACTTACTGTTTATATTTATGGATGTAAGTGGCATAATCGGAAGTTATATGTATTGGGCCTAATGTATACATAAATAATGGTATGAATTATCATTTACATTATGACTGAGTAAGAACACCGACACTATACCATATTGTACAACTGTAGTGAAATTCAAAAATTTTTCCATCAATAAACAATAACTTACGATGTAATTATACTATATATTAAATAATTATATCGTAATATATAATTATATCGTAATTTTAAATAATTTATATCAAAGTTCGAAATAATATCCTAATATTAAGTACAATAATTTGACCTTTAAGACGTATGATCTGCTCTAAGTTTTTATAATTCACAAAGTGTTGAATGATAATTCGGTTTCATATTTCAGATAAAATGAATGTATATGTATTTCTACAAATCACAATGGAAGTCGTCTTTGTTCACCTCTTTGTGAGCTTATCCTAAGTTTTGAATGATAATTAAATTTCATATTTCAGATGAAAATCATGTATCAGCATCTGTAGTAATCATCGTTGTAGTCATTTTGGTTTCCCTCATCGTGTGCCTGTCCGTACTATTTGTGCGCCGCGAAGTGAGAAGTTGCAAGTGTTACAATGTAGGGGTTTTGTTTTTTATCACCGTGTTATGCAAAATACCTGTACATTATGGCAATGTCAATAATGGTGTTAATAAATTTCTATCATGATACATAATGTTGTATTTTGTCATTCAATAGAAATCTGCTAAATCAACATATTCTGAATTCATATGAACCGTCAATATATACTAGTGTATTTCCATCGCCATCAGTGCGATAGAGTTCCTTTATTCCCATGAAATAATTTTACCTGTTTCATATGCTTAGAGAAAACACCGACAGCAAACAATGGCTCAGAAAAATAAGGTACGTGCACCATTGGTCGCAGATAACTAGGTAAATACAAGGACTGTCCACTGCCTTATCCGAACAAAAACTTAACAGTAAATATTCTACAATGTATCCATAACGATCTTACTTTTCTATCTATAATATCACGAAAAATTGCGTTTTTAATCCTTCATTTATCTTTCATGCTTTTATAATAGAAAGCGCCGACGAGGCTTTGTCTGGCCTTTGTTCTAGTTGGTTCTTAGATATTATGTTTTAAGATACACTGAACGTTATTCATGTATATGATAAGCTCCAAGTAAAACATTACATGTATGACCTCATTTCTTTTCATTGATATTTGTGAAATAGAAAAACAACACGATAATATCTTATGCAATACATTTGACGTTTTATATTTCTAGGACGGACACCAAAACGAACGAGAAAACATGGTCAAGAAAGGTGGCACACAGAAGAGTTCGACTGAAGACAATTAGGTAAATAAGGAACCTGTGTATTGATCCGCTCTGAATTTGTCACGGAGGAACATGTGTCTTAATGCGCTCTAAACTTGTCACTGAGGAACATGTGTTTTGTTGCGCTCTTAAAATGTTACCGTATAATTTTGTTTTTGGTTTGGGTTAAAACCGTAACTGACTTCATTTCTCTTAAAGATGACGGCAGTGACCTTGACCGTGCACACAAATAACCTCAAAGTAACCTTACAAATGCAAAGGCGTTTGTCACGTAATTCAGACATTAAATATCAATGTCTGTATTTATTTCTTCTGCTATATCCCATAAATAATAGTAGGGAACCAACTTCGACAATTCTACTTTTCCATCGTAGGTCGATCATAAAAACGACTTATAAATGCCATCTCGTCCAAATGCTTTGTTAAATTGCGTTGAAAGCGATAATTTGGAAAACAATATGCATAAGAACTACCCTTAGTAACATTTGGTTTGGTTATACAAACAAATAAGTATTATTCGGAAACTAAGTTTTAGATATGACTTCGACATACATGCAAACAATATCACACAGGTTACATAGCACAAACACATTATTTTTTTATTTAGCTGAATGTTGAAATTTTCCAAGTTTCGTTGATGCGGTCACTATAGGTTGTATATTTTACGGATAACAAATAAATTGTGATGCCCGAGGAAGTATATCATAGTTGGTATTACGTAATGATAAATATATTTTGTAATTTTATATTCTGTATAAATATCATTTTTAAGTAACTCCTGTTGTTTTTTTTAATATTTTATTTTTTGATACGTGTTTAACATTCTTGACCTTGTTATTTTTCCAGTTGTTACAATAAAGTTTTGTTATAATTGCTGAATCTGTTTTTTATCTGCACACAACTCGGATGATTATTTTTACAACGCTTACTCTTTTACTGCACTTTGTTTTGTCAGATTAATAAATGACCATTTTCAATTTTATCTATGTTTTTGGGTGATTATGCTCTTAATTACCAAACAATAGAAAACCTCATGATATAGAGTTGCCTCAGAAAAGGTAGACATACATAATATGAGTGTTCTGTATGTTTGGTTCACCCAATTTCCAGCAATTGACATGAATATGACTGGCTTAGTAGTATAAGTGAAAGTAGCAGCGCGGAACACTTCTCGCACAATTGAATTGTAATTTTATTTTACAGACAAAGATACACGAGCATGCGCCATTATCTCATCAATCAGAATGTTGGAATATAGATATATTGAAATTAATCAAACTGACACAGGCAAAATTGTAAATGAACAAGATAAAACACCAACGAGTACATTGTATGAAGTAATATGTCAATAACTGGGACTTTCTATAAAATTATGTAAATGCATTGATATGAGACTTCGACAATAATGATATATGTAACTTTTTTTTGTAATCATTTACACAACTCAGTAGTCCATATCATTATGACGTTGCACTTGCAAAATATAATACTACCCATGGAGTGTAACTGCATATTTTAACCAAACGGCGTTATATTTATAATCATGCCTGTATGAAAATAATTCGTCTGAAGACTCGCAAAGCATTTGAATCGTAACTCGAAGTCCAGCGTTAAGACATTTTACTCACATTCTAATGCAAGGGTAACAGGCTCACTGTCTCTACATCCTGAGAAATAGCTGTATTTTCCTGCGTCAGTGAACACATTGGTGTTGTGAATAGTAATTTTAACATATTTTCTAGTAGTAATAAACTAATATCTTTTTTCTGTACCGTTTGTCAGGGCAGTCTTACTTATACGGAGTTTTCCATTTTGAAATAATCCCCAGTCATCGTTAGTAGTAGCTATCTCGCACATTATAAGCGTGTCATCTCCACAGTTGCCAACATCTGGTATCGATATGTTAGGATTACCTTAAAGTTCAAATTCAAATATTACATTTTCATATTTTCAATTCTTTTATATAGCATGACTGCATTGAAAGAAATGGGGAAGAGGGGATTATTAGTGCCTTTAGGCGCAGTTTCTCCAAACCACAAGTCTATCTCTAAACCTCATGGATTGGGCTAAATATCCAAATACAAATATTGAGATAGATATATTGTAACTGAAAATAGGCACCTTATTTCTCAATAAACGAGCATTTTTGTCAGTACCGGAAAGTAAGCAGGGAGCTCTGCTTAGGAAAACTGACATCCGTCCTTGTTCGAGATATTATTGATGAAAGGCACAGCATATTATAAAACTGTCTCTTCCAGAACTTTGTGGAGATAATTGCACAAATACGATATACCATACCGATAATATTAATTAATGATTTGGGATTCTGATTGAAATCACAACGGTGATAGTTTTGTTTCACATACGGGTGGTTAATTTTGAAATGAGTTTTATTCTCGTACGAAAATTATGACTGTTAACTATAAATTATTTACTAACCTGTGGCAAATACATTTCCCATTATGATAGGAACCATATTGAGCGATTACATTGCACAGTTTTTGTAGTTCTTTTTCTTATGATTTTGTTTTAAAAATTCACTAGTTTTTACACTTCAGCCATCAAGCTTCTGGAGCTATCTATATAAAGTTATAAAGATACATTTCTAGTTATGATAGCAGCGATATTGAACAAATACTTTGCGCAGTTTTTGTATTTTTTTCCTACGATTTTCATTTAAAAACACACTAGTTATTACACTTCAGTCATCAAGCTTCTGGAGCTGACTATATAATCATAAAGTTGTAATGATTGTATAAATCCTCATTTGTTAAAAAGATCATTCATACTAAAAAATGATCATTGCTTAAAAACTAAATTGTACCATAATTAGTAATTTTTAGAGGAGAATAGAAATCTTAGATCTTAAATTACTTTCAAAATTTAAAGTATTGTTACATTCTGTATTCTTGATCTTTTAAAAACTATGCATAAACAGTATTTAAGAAAATATATAGACGCTAATGTAAATACAAAGGAAGAGAGCCTTATAGTTAGGATAGAAATGACTCAATCTATTCATGAATGTATTAATTTATTTCCTCTTTCACTTCGCTGTATTTTTTAAATAGAATTAGTGTAAAAATAGGTGCGACGTCACTTGTTTTGTTCTTTGCTAGAGATGTTGAGGGTAGACATTTGGTAGAATTACGGGCCTAAGTACATAGTAAGATATTGATGTCTGAAACCACCTTCGGGAACAGAAAATCGGTCGTAATAATGAGGTGGTCAATTTATCGAGTTGTATTATAGGGACGTTATTGAAATCAGGTCCGGACATAAGTGGTCGTTATAATAAGGTGGTCATTTCATTGGGATGGTCGCCATTTGAGGTTATACTGTATTGGACAGTTTCTTTCACTTCATGAATGATACCCTAATTACTTAAAATTGATTAGAGGTAAGTTTTGAACTAGATTAAATTACTACTATTTGCATCTTTGGATAATAAATCCCGCACCTACGATTTTTTGTGTTAAAAATAGCAACCAATCTAGACATATTCATTGCTTGAAATCTATGCTAATGTATTAAAACCAGTTGCATAATTTAGTTTACTCAAAGTCCAGAATTAGCCCAAGAAAAAAAGTACAGGTAAGATTTAAAAAGAGTGTATTAATGATCATAAAGTTGTGATAAAATTAGTATTTGATTTGGCACTGAATATTAGACGGACTCTAAATATGTAATTGGACTTAAAATTGAACATTGGCATTAAATTGAACTTTAAATATTTGATTGATCACTACTTATTTGATGGACTTAATATTTTATAGGACTCTAGATATTGAATTGAACTCCAAATACTTAATTGGACTCTAATCATTAGATGTACTTTTAATATCTAATTGGACACTAGACTTTAGATGGAACTTTAAATATTTATTTGATTTTCGTTATTAGATGGTCTCAAAGTGTTTTAGAGTGAACTCTAAAAGTTTAATTGGACTCTAGATATTAGATTCTAAACATTTGACTGGATTGTTGACATTAGATTGTACTCTAAATATTTATCTGTTGCCCATATGTAACTGATGCACTGCTAAAGTTTAGTCACGTTAAACTAAACACAAACAAAACTGATCAAAATATATTTGTACTTGTTTTTTTTTTAATTACGTCATAATATGTGTGTTTGGTCGAAGTTTAAAATTGTAAACTAAGGTATACTTGAATATCGATAACATAGGAATATTTTAATGCGCATGTCACTATGATATCAGTATACAATTATATTGTAAAGACTATATTATCTTTTTCCGGTTGTTTCGTTTAAATACGCGTCCCCGAAAATAGAACATAGAAAAAATGAATGCGATTTAACGTTTACATAACATTACCTTGTCGTTATTTTATGAATTAAAATGAAGGGAGAGTAGGCTACATAATACTGTGTTTATATTCGGATATAGTGAGGTTTCTTATCAGTGTATACTGTGCACGTTTTTATGTAACGATTAGCCAAACGCTGAGTACAACTGTGTCGTAAAATGCGTTCTGCATTTGTCCATACTTTTGTTTAATTTCTTTTCATAGGATCATAAGAATCACACCTAATAGCCGTTGAAAAACTTACATTATTAGATATTCTTTCAATGTATATGAAGCTCTTAAGCTGACTCTTATTTTTATAATTTACGGGCGTAATATTTATTTTAGAAGATACAGTACTTAAAAATCAATAAGATAATGCAGCCCCCCCCCCAAAAAAATAAATGTTAACATTTTATGGTGAAAATAATATGCATGAGTTATTTTTCAGTTATATAAGTTCTAAAATTGGACAATTATTTTGATCTGATAAAGGGAGTGAACCCCGGGCCACTCAGTTACAAAATATGTTGTATTCCAGTTCTAGTTCTCCAGCCATATAAATACTCAAACCAGATACGAAAGGTTGATAGTAAGTTATGGATGCTGTATGACTGTGCCTCCCCAAGGCACTCTCCGTCTTTATCAATGATCGACTGTTTCATTATACATGCATTTTATTATATTAATGAAATTTGTTTATCACTCACGGAAACGATGAGACGCTGTATCATAATTTCCCTATCAAAATATATACATTGCAAGTAACATTTATTTAACAAGTTATTTTGAACAACTGATCTAATAAAACGAGTAGAATCTAAATATTTTAAAGTTTATACAAATGCTTGTATTTTCATTGATGTAAGCATGTTTGTCATATCAGTCGACGACGTATAATAATGCAGCATGTGAATTGTAAAAATATATTTTTTCTTTTAAAATTAGCGTTTTTCTTTCGGGTTAACGATATAATATTGGACAAAATTGCCAATTGCGAAACGTTTTCACTTTGCTAGTAAAGAGATTCATCTTGTTATATTTCAGACATCAATAGAAATGGAAACTTGCTCACTATATATCACCTTATTATGTAAGATTTATGAGTTCATTATTTTGCATGTTTTGTTGTACAAAGTATTTTTGTACGCTTGATACGCTAACATACAAGAGATGTACTAACTTGAACATGTATTTGATATAAAATGATATAAACATAGAGATGTACTCTAAGATATAAAATTATCATTCGCTCTCGAATGATAGGAACACAATTAAAACAAAAAGATATGCTCGAATAAACACATTCAGAGCAACATCTCCAGAGCGGTCCTCTCTTGAGCAACAACCTCTCTCCAACAACAACATGATTTTCCCACTGTATGATTTAAATATTAATTCAACCTCTCTATAGCAACAACCTCTCAATAACAC
Organism: Lutraria rhynchaena; assembly: GCA_008271625.1. Lineage (NCBI taxonomy): Eukaryota > Metazoa > Mollusca > Bivalvia > Venerida > Mactridae > Lutraria > Lutraria rhynchaena. The sequence continues at coordinate 6,568,297 of VIBL01000001.1, read as the reverse complement.
ATAGTTTTGCTTTTCCCAAAGGGTGTTGTTAGAGAGGTTGCACTGTATTAAAAACGTGATATGCGTGTTCTTATCAGCGTCTGATGGATCCATTAACTGCTCAAATTGACATTTGACTGTAACAGATTACGGAGAGAAAATGCTGTAATCCGAAAAACACGATGTAAAAATTTATATGGTCACAATAATGCATTGGAATACTTACATTTGTCGCACTTTTTATTTAAGGGCTTTGTTTGACATCTATTTATCCGACAAAGTCAACTGCTTCGGAAAGTACGTATCAAACACTTTTTTTATAATTCTTATTTCTCAATTTCTGCGCAAATGCAAATTACTGCGCATACTTAATATAATAAAAATAAGCCTTCTATTTAGATACGATCCTCTGGCTTGGTTGACACAATAAAATGCGCTATGGGGTGGACATAATTGGTGGTATGAAGGTTGTTTTGCTGTTTCTTAGAAATAAAAATGTGTATATCTAATGGAATATCACGCGGATGTCCCAGTTACACTGGTCTAATGTGTTTGCGCTTTGATATCTGTACTTTCTACTTAAGATATCCATAGGCTTTCAACTATACGTTTAAATTATCGATTAAAGTAAATCGTGTGTGCTCGAAGAAAAAATAAAGTGAGAAACTTTAGTTGACTGAGACACAGGTATGCTAGAAATAGGTCTATGAACTGATCGGGCGTTGTCATGAAATACAATCAGTGAGTTGCGAACTATTTGGAAGTAATCCATAGATTAGTAACGAACGATCTTCTGTTCAATACTTTTTATTCTAAATTAATATTCCTGTTTTGGATTTTATTTTATAGCAATGTTACGTAATATATAAATATTAATCGTTAGCGTACATTTATAATAATTCTCTTTTAAGTTGACATATCCACTAAACAGTCTGCAATTGCTGGAGATGATATAATGCTAAGATGCGATTTAAACATAGACCTCCCATATTGGTTTGGACCGGAATTTCCAAGGGCTCCACTTGTGCATGCGACTAAAACTGTGTTCAATCCTAATACAAAGCTAGTGAAGGAAGGAAGACTGTCTTATTGTGGAAACAACCGCACTTTATGCATTAAAAATGTGAAGACTTACGATGGAGGTGAATACAAATGTGTACGGCTTGGTATTGGTACCCATACAATTAGGTTATCGGTCGATGAACGTAAGTGTGTTTATGTGCGCAGGTATCTTTATTTAATATCTAATGTATACCTAGTATTACTGAGTTTGACCTAGAAAGTTATTTGTGGATAAACTCATCAGCTCATCAACTGTCCGACAATGATGGCGGCGAACGTAGTCGGCACGCAATTGAGAAATTATGACGGTATTCTCGTTTTGCACGATATTTATTTTAGGCCTAGTAGAGACTATTTGATAATACGTCCAAGGACCATAGGTTCTCAGTTACAAAGTCCGAACGATCCGATTGGTCATTTAATGTTCTATATATAAAATCAGCCACCATGTTCTAAGGTATTGGAGTATGTTGACTTGTTTACAATTTTCATATTAAAACGCTGGTTCCCCTATTACCCTATAGCGAAAACTACTACAACAGAAACAGGTGCGTACAGGTTTTCTTTCAAAATCTATTACGCTCATATCTATGCCTATCATGGTTCTGTTTGATATAGAACGTTATCTATGTCCAAACTCAAACGTGTGTGGTTTGGTATTAGTTCCAACATAATAATACTGACGGTCGCTGAAAATGAGTTTATATTATATGCATTTTTAATTTCAAACTGTAACAGGGAGAAGATTATGTATTTTGTAAAACCATAGTAATTTTAGTTTTCATCAGTTGTTGTTTCAATGCATCTATAAAAGAATAAAACAGTAAAGTCGAATATCAATAAATGTGCGGCATGAGTTTTTCATATTTGTGATCATAATAATGTAATATCGCATATTAGGGATGGTAGCATTTTTTCTCTAGAAATGCATTTTTATCTTTATACAAAATGTAATCTGTGTGAAATTAGTAATATTTCTACTTATAGGAAATACAACGAGTGAACAAATACAAAAAATAGGAGAAAATGTGATACTCAGATGTGACTTCAAAGGAACATACCCCACATGGTATGGACCTAAAAATCGAAGTCTTCCTCTGGTACAACAAAATAGTACTGAATTCGATACGAATTTAGAGCCCGTCAAGGAAGAAAGATTGTCTTACGGTGAAAACAAACGAGATTTATACATCGACAATTTGAAGACAACTGATATTGGTGAATACAAGTGTGTGATGCCTGGAATTGGCAACCACATAATAAACCTGAGGCAGGACAGTGATATGATACAAAAAAGTAGGTGTCCATATTATTAATTCATATGAAAAATACGATGAACTGATGACTTACATGTACAAAATGTGAACTATAAATATATTATATATAACACATAAATTTAAGTAGAAATGTGTGATTGAATGCACATGTATTTATCAATGCAATCAGATCGAAAGCTCAAACAAACGCATGCACTAATGCATTATATTATAGAAAATAAACTTACTGTTTATATTTATGGATGTAAGTGGCATAATCGGAAGTTATGTGTATTGGGCCTAATGTATATTTAAATAATGGTATGGATTATCATTTACATTGTGACTGAGTAAGAACACCAACACTATACCATATTGTACAACTGTAGTGAAATTCAACACCAACACTATACCATATTGTACAACTGTAGTGAAATTAAAAACCGTTTACATCAATAAACATAACTTTCGAATAATTATATTATACATTAAATAACTATATGGTAATATATAATTATATCGTAATTATATATAATTTGTATCAAAGTCCGAAATAATATCCTTACATTAAGTTCAATAATTTGACCTTTAAGACGTATGATCTGCTCTAATCTTTTATAATTCACAAAGTGTTGAATGATGATTCAGTTTCATATTTCAGATGAAACGAATGTATATGTATTTCTACAAATCACAATGGTAGTCGTCTTTGTTCACCTCTTTGTGAGCTTATCCAAAGTTTTGAATGATAATTAAATTTCATATTTCAGATGAAAATCATGTATCAGTATCTGTAGTAATCATCGTTGTAGTCATCTTGGTTTCCCTCATCGTGTGCCTGTCCGTACTATTTGTGTGCGGCAAAGTGAGAAGTTGCATGTATGACAATATAGGGGTTTGTGTTTTTGACACCGTTTGATGCAAATTATTTGTACATTATGACAATGTCAATGATGGAGTTAATAAATATCCAGCATGATACAAAATGTTTAATCATATCATTTAGTAGAAATATGCTAAATCAACATATTCTGAATTCATATGACCAGTCAATATGTATTAGGATGTTTCCATTGCCATCAGTGTAATAGAATTCTTTTATTCCCAGGAATATATCATGAAATTATTTTAACTGTTTCATATGTTTAGAGAAAACTCCGACAGCAAACTATTACGGAGAACATTGCTTTAACTACACGTGCAACAATGGTTACAGACAACTCGGTAACTACAAGGACTGCCCTTATCGACAAAAATATTAAGAGTAAATATTCTACAATCTTTCTACAACGATGTTAATTTTCTATCTATAATAGTACTCAAAATTGCGTTGTTTTAATTATCTTTCATTCCTTCATCATAGAAAGCGTCGACGAGGCTTTGTCTGACCTTTGTTTCAGTTGGTTCATTTTATAGGTAGATATTATGTTGTAAGATACACTGAACGTTATCCGTGTATATGATAATAAGTAAAACATATATGTATGACCTAAATTCCTTTCGTTACCATTAGTAAAATAGAAAAAAAACACCGATTCAACCGATTGACGGTTTCTTATTTCTAGAGAAGACACCAAATCGAGCATAATGAGATGGTCGATAAAGGCGACACAAAGGTGAGTTTGATTGGAGCCAATGAAGTAAGTAAACAACATGTGTATTGTTGTGCTCTCAAATTGACACTGAGGAACATGTGTTTTGATGTGCTCAAAAATTGTCACTTAGGAACATGTGTTTTGTTGCGCTAAAATTGTCGCAGTAGTATTTTTGTTGTTTTTTTTGTTTGCGTTTGGTCTTGGGTTAAACCGTTACTGACTTCATTTCTCTTGAAAATGACGGGGTGACCTTGTCCGTGCATATACTAAACTTCACAGTGCTGAACATCTAACAAATGCAAAGGGATTTGTCACGTAATTTAAACATAAAATATCAATGCCCGGGATGTTTTCTTATAAATAAAACTTATATATTATAGAAGGGAAAAAACTCTAATTTTCCATCGTAGGTCGATCGTAAAAAGATCCATATTAAGTTTGGACCTTAAACATTTCGTTTAAAATTACGACAAACAAATTTATAATAATTAAATATACAATTATCTGATACACAAAATATATTTAACTACGATCGTTAAAAATGCTGTCTTTTGTTTTATTTTTGTAGAATTATATACATGTATATCAATGCTTCTCATTTTTTAATGTAAAGATATTTTAGCTTTGTTAGCTGATAACTAAAGTATAACCCCTGAAAGCCTGAAAGTCCCATTTTTTCTTTTCTATTATCAATAGTTCTCTGAAAACCGGAATTGTCAGAAGACCGGACTTTTGGCACTGTCCGAAAGGGGTCCGGTTTTTGAAGGGTTATACTGTACGTATTTAGCACAGGCAATTCTGAGTAAACTCTGTAAATTACGAAGAATCCGCTTACTTCCAGGGGAAGTCCAGGCATTTGCTGTGTGTTGATTGTGTACTTACAAGCGGGTACAAGTAAAGACAATTATTAAGGACACTCAGACTGATGACCGAACATCTTATGAAGAGAATGTGGACTTCACCAAATTGTCAGAATATCCTCTTTCATGTAGTGAAGATGATTAAACAGATCAAATGAAAGGACTCTTTGTGTCGAGTTGTATTGGATTAAAATTAAATTCGAATAGTTATTTACCTGGTTGAGAAAAAAAACAGAGTGTGCTGATGACAGATGTTAAAATGATGTATACTAAGTTCTCTACTATCGCAACACTGTGTTTAAATTGTCTGTAAGTGTAAATATATCAAACCAGTATTGTGTTTACATTGAAATGTTGGATTCCTGGTTAAGATTGTCATTTAGTTTCAATGTTTTATATCTAATTCACGTTGTCTTTGTTTAGCTTTTTAAAGCAAATATAACCGACAAATTTCTAGAGGATTGAAAGCTGCTAAGTATTTTGTTGAATTAAACGCCGTTATTATAATACTAATTTTAGGTATTTTAAATTATTACTAAATGTTTGAGTGAAATCCTTTTGTATGTATGAACATAAACCGACTTTTTGAATATCACTAGTATTAGATCGATGATAAATTAATTAAGAACCTGTTAAGAACAGGTTGTGTTCAAACTTAGATAATGTTTTCGTTCGAACTTCTAGTCAATAAATTAGAAGCTGGTTCATTTTTAACTTTTGATCTATGCAAAAGAACAATTAGCATCTCACACAAGGTAAGTTTTGCTGTCAGGCATTATCAGTATCTATTTGGTTACTTTCCAACATTTTTTAAACATTTTCATGTGATTAAACCAAATTTGTGTTATGGTTCACAAACATGGGGTTGTGAATATTCAGTGCTATAGCATTTAGTATGTATGTAATAATTTCTGTAGAAGACATCTAGGTGTTAGAAAATCTACAAAATTCTAGTGTGAGTTTAGGTGAATATGGCTCTTAGTCTCAAATATATTATCATTTTTTTGTAAATTATTAAGAATGCCTTCTGAATGTTATCCAAAACAATACTATTTAATGGCTAAATCTATTCAAGTCTGGTCAAGTCAAATACCTTCTATTCACTGATATCATGTAAATTCATGACTGAATGAGGAGACAAACATGAATATAATCAAATTTACAATGGTGTTCATAAAACGAAAATAATGAATTGAGAAAACTAAATGAAATTTCTTTAACATTGAGAAACAAGAGGTACGTGGAGAGTCAATATTTTCTAGTAGGTGATAATTATCATTATTTCTTGTATATAGATATATAATGTATACAAATTAACTGAACGGAAAAAATGAGTTCATATCATACACAGGAAAAAGAATTATTTGCTGGATTTCTTCGAAACATGCCATATATGGTATTTTAGTAGCTAGTCAACTCGTCCCTAAGTCAACTTGTCCCAAATTTTTTTCAACTCGACCCTCAGTCAACTCGTCCCTTAGTCAACACGTACCCGATTTTTTTAAACAATTTATTACATGCCATATGTTTTTTATTTGATAGAGTTTTTTTAGATTAAGTTTTATTTTGTGATATTTTGCTCACTGGTATCAACAAAAAAGTGTAACAATTCCGATTTATCTAGTGTAATTTATACTGTATTTTAGGTGTTTTTGTGGAAGTATGTTTAATCTAAGTGTTATAAGTTCATGTATATAAACAATATGTATTGAAAAGTCTATGTTAAAATACATTTTATACTGTATTACTGCATGCGTATTGTGTATGTTGAAATGAAGTGTTTTTTGTGATTTTGTCATTTTTACGCAAAATGAAAAAAATGTTACAAAACTATCACTTTCGAAAAATAAATGTTGTGCGTTTATTTTGAACCCATATTCATACTTTGCATTATTAATATTTTCTATGTATCTAAAAGGGTATGATTATCACCTCCATTGATATTTGAAAACATTATTCATCGGTGATGGGACTATAACACCCATAGACATTGCCAATGACTGTACATATTAATCAGTGATGATTGAATTAGCATTTATTATTGGTTCTTATCATTAATTTGTAGTGCTATGACTCAATAATTAGTGGCATTATATGTTTTTATTGATCTACAGAGTCTGTTTTTGTTTTTAGACTATTATTCCGTTGCGCTTCAGCGCAGCATATACTTGGAATGGGGTAATTTTTCTGGCATGGGAAGATAGCAATGAATAGCTCAACAAGACGGCTGGTTTGATTAATGGGGATCATCTAAGAGTTAGCGAAACTGTGCGAAGTGTTCAAAATTGAAAGCTTTGTTTCACTTACCTAGGGTTTCCAGCGGATATCATGTTTGTTTCTCTTTAACACACTTCTTTTGTGGTTGAGGAAAGCAGTTTACTCAAACAATACTGCGAGTAAAACTTCATTCTGACAAAATCTAAACGGTAGTATATCAGATACACGTTATTTATTGAATGACCCTCGTCGCTTTACTTCTTGGCCGTTAGTCCTACTTCTGCTGCAGACGCTGCCTAGAATTGGGGCTGCTGGTAATTAATTTATATTGCAATTTAACACTGTATGTTCATCTACTACTTTATATATACATGTATATACGATACCGGAATATTGACTGCTGTAAATGATTTTTTGTAAATAGTCCGATATTATTTTTGAATGTGTGTTGTAATTGTAAATACAATGTACTGTGAAAGATTATTCAAATAGAATAACCAGAATAACTATGTGTTTATGTTCATTTAGCAACGAACTGCCAAGTATTGAAAGTGCATACATAGCGAATGTAATACTTAAATGGTTCGTTTACATTAAAATATCAATCAATCTTACACAGAGTGAATTATTTATAAAATATGAATATCCAATGCCTCGTACGTATGAATGTTTGTTTGTCACATGGGCTTCAGGGCCAATTGAGACCGCGACCGTTGTCCAATGGTTAGCGCGCTTGACTTGTAACCCAGCGATCCGGGTTCAAGTCAATATCCTTCTATGAAAATTTGACAAAAATGTCGGTTTTTCTCCACATGTGGAGAAGTTGCCGGCTCCTTGTGGAAGGGTATGTTAGTACTGGTTGGTATGCAGAAGAAACTGGTTAAGAGAACCGACCGCCGTCTATCACTGAAAAATTGTGAAAATTGTCTGTCTTGGAAACCGAACGATATTTACACCAGCTAGGCGTTTCATTATAAACTTAGATAATTCATTCAGCCTGTTGTTTGGTGTTTGCAGCCATACAAACAATGCAGCAATAAAACCGAAAAAACCTACATGTGTGGAACCAAGCGGTAGCTAGTTCGGTAATTAATTGTTGTCTCAAATTTTCATTGATCAGTTAGTAAATTAGCATTTTTGAAACAAGATCTTTGATACGGTCACTTTTGGTTGTAAATTTAAGGATAACGAACAAACAGTGACTGCCAAGAAATGAAACATAGTTGGTTTTACTTAATTATGGATATTTTTTATAATTTTATATCCTCTATGAATATTATTTTTGTAATGTTCTTGTGAGGTTATAGTTTTTGTATCTTTTGTTTTCATTCCAGAATAATGAAGTGCGATTTCAAGTTAATGGCTAGTTGCAAACTATGTTTAAAATAGGTTTTAATATTTGGGATGGAGTAATTTTCTTGGCACGGTGAGGTAGTAATGAATAACAACAAGACAGTTGGTTTACCGAAGGTCTTTTGTAAGTCAGAATATTTGTTATGATAAATATTTGTTATGATAAATATTTGTTATGATAAATATGCTTACTTTACATTTCTGTTGATAAGTAACAGTTATTACAATGAAGTTTTGATATAGTTGCTGAATCTGTTTTTATCTACACTCAACTCGGATAATTAGTTTTGCAACGCTTAATTATTTGCTGCTCTTTGTTTTGTCATAAATTACCATTCTCAATTATATGTATGTTGTTTAGTGATAATGCTTTTAATTATCAAACAATAGAAAAATCATGATATAGAGTTGCCTAAGAAAATGGTAAACATAAATCATTATTAACTGATAGATAAATTGTTTATGTACGCCTTTTGAATTTTGTTTGTCAAAATTTTAAAGATGTGCAATTAGGTACTGATAACAGTTAAATTAGTACGAATCCAAGTACGAAGTCCGAGAACGAAACTAATAGGTGCGCCTACCATATTTATGCAATGTTTTCCGCCATATTGAAAATTGCTAAAGTTTAATGGTCACTAACTTTATTTCAATAACTCACCCTTCCTCCCTGGCTGATATTTGTCTTTTTTGACTTTTGATAATTAAATGGTGTTAATCAGTTACACATCATTTGCTATATTGTATAGTTATGCTCAACATATGGTATGGTTCTGATTTTGTTGTCTCAACCTTTGATAATTACATGGTGACACTTTCTGAAACTTTGATACATGTTTGTTTATTTTTGTTAACTCAACCTCTAAGAATTAAATGTTGTTACTATTTGATACATGATATAGATATATTGAAATTAATCAAACTGACACAGGCAAGATTGTAAATGAACAAGATAAAACACCAACAAGTACATTGTATGAAGTAATATGTCAATAACTAGGACTTTCTATGCATTTTTTTAAACAATCGTTATTCAGTTCACATCTCTGTACATGCATGTACCTGTGTTTCTTAAATGTCTTATCGTTAGAGCTTCTGATAGAAATATTTATGAAATTGAGGCAGATTCATTCATGAACCAATCAAAACAAACCGATCATATCTTTCAGCTTAGAAAACATCGTTCAAAGCAATTAATTTGAGAGAGTATCGTATACACACTCAGCACAGCTGAACACAAAAATCAATGGGGTTAGACCAAAAATAAATTATTTAGTTGAGGGCATTATTTTAGGGGTTTTGAAGCACAAGTATGACTTACAGAAACATTGTGAAACAAGTAAAACAGACGGAACAAAAAAATACCGTATTCATAGGCTTAGTGAAGCCCAGATCTTTAAACGACGTGCTCGATCATGGCGTCTATATCTCCGTCTGTATGGAAAATGGAAAAACGTAGTCACCACTGACGAGGCTATGTTCTATATGGGCGGTAGTTATGTTCTATATGGGCTGTAGCTATGTTCTATATGGGCTGTAGTTATGTTCTATATGGGCTGTAGTTATGTTCTATATGGGCTGTAGTTATGTTCTATATGGGCTGTAGCTATGTTCTAAATGGGCTGTAGTTATGTTCTATATGGGCTGTAGCTATGTTCTATATGGGCGGTAGTTATGTTCTATATGAGCTGTAGGTATGTTCTATATGGGCTGCACTTATGTTCGACGTCTTGTTTGCTAAATTCGTTCTAATGTGACAGACCTAAACAAACTGAAGTTCGTAAAACTGGACTTTGGTATTTTGGGACATTCTGAAACGCAGCCTACAAAAACGCAAGATCTTTACCGTAAATGGTCTTAAATAGGCTTCTTAAGACGAATGGGACAAACAGTCGTGCATAAACCGGACTTTACAAAACTGCCCTAGTAAGGTGTAGAATTATTTACTATTACAATGGATCTCAGATTGAGCATCTGTTGCAATAAGACGTATGCATGTAAATAAGTAAGTTGTGTTTAAAACTGTTTCATGATTAATTGAATACCCCTCGTACATAAATACTTTCATTCTCTAAGCGTACACAGAGCAGATAAATATGGTAGATTGTTGTCCGTAAACAGCAACATTGTCGGATTGTTTTAATTTGCAAAAATTCAGTCAATAAAATAGCAACGTTTGCAGTATATACTGATTCCAATGTGATATAGTTACCCATGTAACGATCGTGCAACATTAATACACCCATATCAGAAAGTTATATCTTGTAAGATCTCAATATATCATTTCTTATTTGCTTAAATATTAAATCAACCTAACTATAACGACCACGGGGCGTACATGAGCCTCCCTGTGGACATTGTATTTTTTCCACTGGGTTTAACGCCGTTTTTCAACGATTTTTCAGTTATGTACGGCGACCGGTTCACCAAACCTGTTTTCTTGGACTGTATACTAACCAGTACTTACTTACCCTTCTACAAGGAGCCGGCAACTTCTTCACATCAGGAGGAAAGTCGACATTTTTTTTAAATTTTCATATAAGGGTATGACCTGCCGCGATCGGGATTGGAACCCGGATCTCCGTGTTACAAGTACTCAGCTGCGCACTGGCGTATAGGCATAGGATTAAAACATTATGGGAGTAGCGTATAGATAGTTTAATTATATGTTTAATATGTAAATAGTTTAATACAATTGATAACACGTTCGGAAGTGCTATTGTTGTACCATTTTCCATCTTTGGGTTTGTTGTCAATGATGATCATTGCATAAATTTCCTTTCTCGTGGCAGTCGTGGGTATGATAATTATATAGACTGACCTTATCATTAGTCGTGCACTAAATATATTTTATGTCTAGTACAGTGTTTGAGTGATATGATCATTGAATAACAGTGTGCATGATCAAGACACATTCGAAAGTACCACTCAATAAAACAAAATTCTTTAAATAGTGTGTAATAATTTTATTTACAATGATTTCGGGGGACCATTACGTACACCTCTTTTGGTAATCCAACATTTGATGATAGTGTAGCTGGGGCGCTTGTGTAATTCAGGATCTTCGTAATCATATGCACAGTTCCATGTCTGATATTAATAAACCATATCACAAACACACATAGATAATTCCATTTTGAAACTTTATATTGCCTACTTAAGTTCGACATATACCGAGGTTTGGACCAAATTTCTAAAATATATGGTGAATCAAGCCGTTACTTATAATACTACTATTAAAATATTTCGGAGAAAGGTAATGGGGTATTAAAAGAGTACTCAAAGTAAAAGTGTAAAAGTGGTTCTAACGCAATTTATACATTATAGGGATATATTATCGAACAAGAGTATATAGAGTATAATAATTTCAGCAAACATTCGATGAAAAAGACCATACGTGAATTCGCAGATTTTGGTATGGAGATTTGGTAAAGTAGAATCGACCAAAGATATTGTATCAAAGATGCAAATTTACTGTTTTGCCGATGAAAAATAGGGACCACAATGAAAGTTTGGCTCCTGCAAAACATATTGTACAAAAGATCATTTTTAATATTTCTATCATTAATAAGATTGCAGGGCATGTAATACCCAATACACATGCAAATGCAAATAAATATATATATAGAAAATCGAGATTAGATATTTTAATATGTCTATTTACCCGTATGGCATAAATTTACATGAAATATATCATAAAGTAATAACTTTACATAAATTAGTCCATCAAGAGAATACGAAATGAAAACATCACTATAGAATTATTAATGACTCCATATGTATTCACTCTTTCAAAACAACAGTGTCATCAGCATGTACATTACTGTGGCAACAAATAGCATCATCCTCTCATGTGTTTGTTTCATAATTGAACCTGATAATTGAAAGAACTACATCCGTTGATCTTCAAAACTGATTGGTGAAACAAAATACGTTGTTCAAAACAACAAACTACTACATAATTTGAAATATTTAATTTCCGATTTGAAGTAAGGAAATATGTTAATGTAGACAGACTGCTGATCTCATGTAAATGATATAACATTATGCAGAACTTAGATCGAATTGAAAGAGAATATTACTAAATTTACGGATTCCTATTTCACCTGACGGGTTACGGTTATGGTTAGCCTTTAAACGATAATTATCGCTTGGAACTAGCGAAATTCTATGTGGACGAAATAGGAATCCGTACAAATCAGTGTAAAAACTGTACCTGCATTTGTTGCCTGCGCATTCTCAAACTGGTCTGAAATGTTGTAAATGAATAGTAGTTCATGAACATTTCAAAATGAGCATATTTACATTCTAATATATTGATATTACCAACAATGCGATAGAAGTTATCAATCATTTTGTTATTAAAATATAAACTTACGTTCAAGAACTGTCAGGTTAATGGTATGGGTACCAACACGAAACATAAAACATCTGTATTGCCCAGCATCAGTAGTCTTCAAATTTCGCGCATGTAAATCTCTTTCATTTTGAATGGAAAGTCTGCCTTCCTTCACTAGTGTTGCGTAAGCATTCATCCTTATACTTCCCGCGTGCATAAGAGGAACCACAGAAAATTCTGGACTGTACCAATAAGGTAACGTAATTTGCGGTAATTTGCATTCGAGTGTTACTTCATCTCCAGCATATCTCGTCAATGTGGCAAAAGTATTTACTGAAACAGAATAATTATGTGGGTTTGTTTTGCTCATCCTGAAGTATACAGAATGCATGACAAAAACAGTGTAGATTAATAGATTCATGTAGGTTTACAATTAAGTAAAGTCTGTCGGAATTTTTTATTTCAGCGTTTATCATGACTTCCTATCATGAATTGAAACAAAATGCGGGATTACATCGTATGTGTTTGTATATGCACACATTCGAATGAGGGCTCCTCATTCTGACAAGTACTTCTATTCAGAGATCTTTCACTAATTGCTTACCTACAAATAAACATAGAAGCCTGCCTCGAAACATTTTAACGTTTATCAGACATCCTGAAATAAAAAAGGACATTGCTTACTCTAAGCAATACTTAGCAATAGATTATAGAATAAACAATTTAAAAGGTACACTTCTGTTCTAATGGTGGTCATAACCACAATTTCATAAATTGGGGTTTTCCGAAACAACAGCATGATTTAAAATGCACCCAGATAATCAGTAAAACTCAGTTTACTCCGGTATTTTAGCTTTTTGTAAAAATACACCGCTAACCCTGGATAACGCACAAAACAACGAACGACGTACCGATTAAAACACTTAATTAATCCTCATTTATAAAATACCACCCTATCTACATAAGCGGTGCAAAAACTCAAGAGAGTAATCATGAGAATTACGGTTTATATTTTTTTGACTGGGTTAACAAGTTTATATCGTTATGACATATATATCCATAAATTCAAATGAGGTGGACCAAACCAAAAACCAGCATTATATTCACAGGAGAAGATGTTGCATAAACAAAGCTATATACACTATATATATGAGAAAATGTTGCGTAAACAAATCTATATGCACTATATATAGGAGAAAATGTTGCGCAAACAAAGCTATATGCACTATATATAGGAGAAAATGTTGCGCAAACAAAGCTATATGCACTATATATAGGAGAAATTGTTGCATAAACAAAGCTATATACACTATGTATAGGAGAAGATGTTGCATAAACAAAGGTATATACACTATGTATAGGAGAAGATGTTGCATAAACAAAACTATATACACTATATACAGGGGAAGATTTTGCATAAGCGAAGTATTACTTAATATATCTCATAACCAAAATGTGCATAACACCAATAGCACATAGACATTAATGTAAGAACATAACAGTATCTACCAAAAATATATAAGGGTGGTGGAGGAAACGTTGAGGTTCACGCTGCTAAATGTAAGCGTGTGTATCAATAACAATTTGTAGCAGACTGATTCTGATTGGTTGGTTCCTGACAAAGGAACATAAAACTAAAAATATATCACAATTAAGAATGAACCAAGGGGAAAAACTAAAACAATATTAATAAATAATATCAATTTGATTATGCCCCTTCGCTAAAATAAGAATAGTTTTAATCATTTTAAAACAAGTTTTAAAGTTTTATTTGTACACACAACTATAAATAACTACAAACAATATGATTGCTTATTCTCGGTCACACCTCTTAAACTTACCTGGTTATTTTGGTGGATATATTGATGACTAATTACATGTACTTTAAACTGTGGGATATTCATTCATGATTTTATATTGTCTGTTGGGCGATTGCCAAAATACAACAAATCAGTATTAAGTTATTTCATACAAAAGTATGGTACAAACGACAAACAAGTAGAACAAGTAGAAATATAATCGATCGGCCAATTTTTGAAAGATATCGGTTTCTTAATTAGAGCATTTCAGATTTTGCGATAATAAATGGTTTATGTTTATTAACATAAATAATATGTCTTACAAACGATACTTAATGATTTTAACTTGATAGTGAAACTACATGTACTTCAGACACAAGTATGTATTATGTCGGATGGTCAAATCAACAATAATGAACAATTTCGTTGTGTCTATCCAAAAGTAATAAATTAATTTTGCATCAACAATTTCTCAGTTTGTTCATTCCATGTTAAATAAGAAATACGACCTATTGTACAAGCATATTATATTCAAGAAAAGGCGAATAGAGTATATTACTGGGCAATCACGATGAAGACAAACTTGAATACAGTTACTACATCAGAAATACAAATTACTATCGGAATATTTCTAACGTTATATATCTCAGACAGAAAAAGAGTATTTTTCATATTCAATATTATTATGTCTAGTCATTCTGAGTGTTTGAAATATCGCTCTATCTTGCGTACAACTTGTGTTTACCGGTATTGCGATAGGATTTTACTCGTAAAACAATAGGAACAAAGCTAAAACTTCGAAATATCTTGATTTTCTATATATATATATATATACTCTATATATACAGGAATGGTGCAGTAATACGAGTATTTGTACAACGAAGCAGAAAATGTCACTCCAGACTGGTCTTTGTTTATTTTATTAGACTCTAGATATTAAATTTATCGTCAGTCTAGGAGTAGTTTTTAAGTAAGGTGATATATCTTATTCAGTTCAATTCCGTACTCGACTTGCGTTGCCTCACATATAGAGTAGATTTCAATACACGAAACAGACCTCAATATCTCATTCTTAACCTCTGGGTATATGACAACTTGTAGTGATGCTTCTTTCTAATGTGAAGCAGACCACAAGACACAAAGAAGACCTCAATATATTACTGGACATTTTAGTATTTTAGTAAAATTAAAGAGATGCTTCTATCTAATATGAGGCCGCCCTCAACACACGAAACAGATCTCAGTATCTCATTGTGGACCTCTCAAAATGCACGTGTCTGAAATACTTTGTCAAACTCCAAACACAAGACTGAGCAATTTATAGTGAATATTAAATAAAAACATACTAAATACGCGTGAACGCAATTCTTGACTTCACTGTAAACACAAAATTGGTTTAGCTACTTCCGTAGAATGTCGGATGACGAAATATTTAAATATAATTATACAGTGTACTTTTGACACGGAGCCAAAATAAATGAGGTAAACTGGTATGATCTAGATATTTTTATAGCTACAATACTAGATAAAATTGTGAAACACAGTTTATGTCTAAAAATATCAACTTTTTTGAGATTTGAACCTCTTTCTACGGGTTATGACGGGTTTTATGTAAACTTCCTTTTCATTGTTAAATACATATTACTTAAATTAAATACATTATAATTATCTTATTACATATCAATTAGAATATTGCGAAATTTGTGTAAATGATAAAAATAATGCTTAGTATTTTGTACTTCTCAAAACTTTTGTCTTCTTAAATTCTAACTAAATTATTCACAGTAATTATTGACTGTATTGTTTATTTCTGTTTTAAGTTATTTTATTTGTTATATAAGAGACAAACTTTTTATGTTAACAGTAAAACGAATACCCATCAGTTCGAATTCGTTTGTCCTGTATAAACTCACGTTCCCTGCTCTGATAGTGTCAATTGCCTAGTATTGATAGTGTTTTAAAAATTGTAATTTTCCAATTAATATTGTCGCCATGGTTCTAATATTGACTGTGTCTAAGCATTGAAAACAAATTAATACTTCACGTGCAGACAGTTTCAGACCATTTTAACAATAAAAATAAATAAGGCACGGTTTATGACTCGCTTATGTCATTTTAAACACGTGTCAAGGTCGAGGGAGTGTATTTTAAATCGGTATCATGTGTATAGGTTGCAAATAGTATAGTCGTATAATATGTCGATTCGGACAATATAAGGAAAATATATAATAAATAAATAGTGAATACAGTAAATACATTTACGTATCAAATTCAAGTTCGGCTTTCATTGGGGCATACGACTACATCGAATTTGCAAAAGCTAACCTTGAATAGTTGAAATGTTATAAATAGCTATAATTCATGACAAGATCGTTTTGTGTAATTTATACTACGACTAGTTGCATACAACAATTTAACAAAAATAGGTCAGCGTTAGCCAAAGATAAAAAAGTACATATAGGATTTAAAATACATTTTTTGTTGAGTGTCAACAGTTGTTTTAATAAAACATAAAATCGTGAAGAGAATTACTTACTTTTCGCGAACCAACTGGGCGTCTATTCTGCTTCTCAACATATCTTTCTTTTTTAACTGTAACGCCGAAGGATATCTATGTTTACAGGAATTCAGTATCTCCCTCTGGACCTCTCGGTATCTGACAACGTTCAGCAATACTTAATTTAATATGAAGTATGCCTGAATACACGAACCAGACATCTATTATCTTACTCTGGAACTTTCGGTATCTGACATCTTGCAGTGATGCTTTTATCTAACATGAATCAGACCTCAATATCTCCCATTAATATTAACGGCCGAAAAAGTATCCCCTAGTCCAACTTCACCGGAAGAATCTCAATATTCAATCCTGATGTTTTCTGCAGATAGTCGCTTACAAATTCCAGCACTTATTAGAGGATCTGATGACCTCAAGGTTTTAGACTTTTCAGTATTAAATATTACAGAATATTTAAGAGCCAATGGCTCATCAAAGGCAGTAACTCTTTATGCTTCAGGTGCTATTTACATGAACACAAAATTGTTCACTAGATTTGATCTCCACTACTGCAAAGTGGGAAATTATAAAGGGATGGACATTATAAAATATCGAGGCTCCGTTCCCTGCATGATTCAAATTTGTCCTTATATGCAAACTATTAATCGTTGTTCAAAATATGTAAAGATTTGGGTTCGTAGAAGACTAAACAAATAATTTATCATATTTGTTTCAAATCTCTTGAAATGTACTCTAAAGTGTATGTTTAATTATGCATACAGTATTGGTTCAGTTTTTGAATCTTAAAATTGACGACACTTGCTTTGACCAACTAGCCAGTTACGCCAGCTTAAGCGAGATAATATTTGACTAACGCGCAAAAGAATTGTTAGAACTACAATGTACTTTGTATTGTGATATGTGATGTCATCTGTAAAAAGGAAGCTTTTTTATACAAAACAAAACACATATGAACACATTCAGTACAATACCAACAGTACCAATACCAACTGTATTATATTGATAATGGGAATGAATTTTAATGAGTTTTTGTCATTTTTATTTGATAAATACATATGTACGATATATCAACCAATGTGGTGAGACTAGTGTTATTAGCGGACGCTGTATATAAAATTTACAATTTAATTGAATTAGTGCAAACAGAAAAAGAAAGTTCCTTATAGGGTAATCTCCTGATCAAGTTGAAATATACAGGCAATTTTGAAAGTTTTGCACCTAGTTAGCACAGCATTACAATCAAATGATATAGAAACTAGTATTAATTATGCGTACACAGGTTATGCGTACAAGAATTATTGCTACTGCTACTTTTGCGAAGACTTTACATTGAATGATGGTGACAACAAATAAAATAAGGTGAGTAGACTTTGTACAAGTAATTTCAAACTTAAGAGTTTGTCATTGGTTGGGCAGGCTAATTATTCTGTGTCTTCATTTTTTGCCTGATGTCACAGTATGCTTTTATTTTATACAAAATATCAAGAACGGTCTTCATCCTCGTGAACAACTACATCGTCACTATCATCGGCATCACCATCAGATACTGTACTCCCAGATACCTGATTATCAAATGCTTTATTTACACAAATCATGTCACCTGTGTTCCTCTGTAAATAAAGAAATGTGATTAAGTACGGACAAAGTACTTATAATAGTCTTATTTAAGGTCAACAATCCAGTAATATTTTTGTCATCATTCTTTAACCTTTTTCTAAGTTAATTTGACAATAATTAAATAACTAATGCCTGGCAATTACGAATTATATGTCAACCTCTGCCATGCAATTTTTGTAATTCAAAACCTTGGTTGGTGAGAAATTATAAGTTTAAGTTATTTCTGAAATACACCAAATCGTCGAGGACTTATTATATTTTTATTAATGTTTTCTCCTATATTGATTCAACCTATCAATGATTATGAAGCCTTACTGATAGCTCTGTACAAACTCGGCGACATGTAATTCCAAAAAACGTACCGCGATAAACAATGTACCTGTAATCTGAAAGAGTCTGTATGATGTTCAACTATCATCACATTCACTAACTTCAATCAACTCATATTCATTTGATGGTCCAGCGACGTGTTGGTTTGAATAATTTGTATTATCAGACATGTCCCGAATGTTACTCTCAGTTTCACCTAAGAAAAGAGAAAATAGATTTTGGCTGGACTGGTTTCGTACTTGCTACTTCCTACCTCATGTCACTTGTCCTCATATTCACTATTATGCATGTATATTATAACTGTTCACATTAAAATGTCTAACATTGGCTAGGCGCCAGGCATTGTCAAATCCAACTTTTGTTTATACTATTGTGAGACATGTATACGCAATAGCGTGTAAGTTGTGTTCACTTACAAAATAGATTAAATTACTCTAACGGAAAATCACCGTCGGCACTAACGAGTAATTGGGACACAATTACAATTGTTAATCTTGCACTATATATATAATGTTTACTCTTTTCTCTTTACACTAAACGCAATATTATACCAAGAACCCATTACTACACATGAAACTTTATAGTCTGATTTATTTCAGATTGATTGATTGATTGATTGATTAATTAATTGATTGATTGGTGTTTTACGGTGCTTTTAACACTCATTTCAGAAAAAGAAACAACAAGGAAAGTCCCTTCAATAGAAATGTGTTTGTTTAAACCACAGGGGGCTAGCACGTTGAAGGGGTGGTGTATAATGGTGTATTAGGCTTAAAATGGGCACACGGACCAAAAACACCTATTTTACATGTATACATATACAAGGGTTACAACTTCCGAAATGACAGTTTCTGTACCAAGTTTGTTTAACACTACGTAACTTTTCAAGAAATCGCTCAAATTTCTATTAATTGGTGTCTACAGGTACCTAATACACCATGCTACACATAACCAATAAATATTTGGTCCAATTCAAAACGATGAATATGGTATTCTAACTTTTTCCTTCGAAAAATTGTCAATTTCGTTTAGTCGAACGCGACCTCGCAACACCAAAATGATCAGAATTACCATACTAAATACACCTTAATTGTTTTGAATTGGACAAGGTGCTTACTGGCTATGTGTAGTATAATGTATTAGCTATCTGTAGACACCAGTTATTAGAAATTTGAGCGGTTCCTAGTTACCTAGTTTTAAATAAACTTGGTGCAGAAACTGTCATTTCGGAAGTTGTAACCCTTGTATATGTATATATATGATATATGTGTTTTTGGTCCGTGTGGCCATTTTAGGCCTAATACGCCATTATACTCCATCCCGTCAACGTGCTAGCCCCCTGTGGTTTAAACCGTGAGACAATGTTTATTTTTGTACATTTTTATTTCGACAGTGTGGTCTAATAGTGAACATTGTGTATAAACATTGATAAGTGTACTATTAGCTGTTTTTAGTCAGATGACATGTTGTGACATATAACTATTACTCCATATGTATGTGTTAAGAATACTTACTTTGTTTGTATTTACATCTGAAAACAACGCAAGATATTATCATCAAAATGATAATATTGCCACCGACTAGACCAGCAATCTGTACATTGATATACTCAGCATTTGATAATTCTGAAATGTAAATTTTATCACAATTTTAAATTACAATTAAATTAGCAAATAAAATATATGTTCATTGCTTCGAACGATTGACGCGTGGCAAGGAGTTTTCTATGTAATATATACACATTCATTAAATAAAGTTCATTTTCATTTTGTTAACAAAGTTATCTTCCTTCTTCGTCATTCGCAAGAAATGCGCACAACATGTATCAAACAATTTAATATAGTTGCTGATTACCACTTACTTTCTGAAAGAGTTCTAAATTCAACAGTGTCACTGAAGCTAATTATTTCAGTAACATTTAACGCTGCAAATCTGACAAAATAAACTGATGAAGCATCCAGTGAATGCAACTTCTCAGAGTAAAACTTGAATTACGCCCATTGTCAAACATTAGGTTAATCCAACTAACATTGTCCCTGCTAAATTGTATAAAGAAACCATGGGAACAAAGGGTCCAGTATAATATCGCTGATGTTATCTGAATGTTTTTTACTGTGATGTTTGATGGAAGACAAGGCGAATCTGAAATCAAAGAAGTTCACGAACAATTTTTGTGGTTGACTTCACGTAACTCATGAAGACATATAAGGCAAATTCAGCGACGAAGATGAAAATATGTCGTGCATATCCTTTTGACTCGTGCCAATTTTTGGATATCGTATAATTCTGGTCTCGTTTTCAAATAGCATATTGTGAAGCTAGGTACGTATGGGACAAGACTGTAAATCGATCAGACGGCCAGTGCACGGATATCAGAGCGAGGCACATACTTTACACACTGATTTAAATATATTTTATTCAATGTAAGAACGCTTATCTCACAACATTTAATTAGATAGCTGCTGCTTAAAATATGAAGGGAAAACTTCGCAACAAAATGTAGCCATAGGTAAATTCCTGAAATCTCCACATATATGGCATCAAACTCGATACAAACAGTAGCACATTGTCTGAAAATCTTGTGTTTGTTGTTACTGAAGAGTTTACATTTCAGTTGAGTTTTACCTGTAGTTTCATTCCGACATTTAATCGTTTAGCGTAAATGCTCAACGTAAATGCTCAACATGATTGTTCTTGGCGATTCTAACGTACAAATTTCAAAAAACCCAATTCTCAACTACTTCATGTCGTGAATGAATACATGTTTCGAACGAGTGAGTTATAGCGACTCGTAACGCTAATGACACTTACTGTCTATAATGACATGGACTAGATACATGGTAACTGTTCATCAAGTGATACATATTCCTGTTAGGAACATAAATCGTCCTTTCTAGTTAGGACAAGAATAGAATTATATAATGCTAGAATTACCAGTGCCAATAATGCCTGAAAATATCTCTGATTCGGTTATTGTTTTTACGGTTACATTGTATGAGTATGTTCCGTCATCTAATGGAAAAGAAGACCTCCATTTACATTTGTAGTAACCATTGTAGGCCCTACTTGGCTCGCACTTACTACTTCCTTCTATGTGCACATAGGGCTATAAAATAATAAAGCTATAATTGTACTGAAGTAAACTATATAGATTATAGAATATATTATATACTTCATTAGCACAGTATGATTAATGCTTTATGTAAAATGTCAATTACATTCGTGATACTACATGCATCTGCCCACGGAAAATATTATAGAATCAACGATAATATGTTTTGTATTTTTTCTGCTTGTTCTTACGTGTGGTGCATAGATACGTTTATCTTTCGTCTCTCTTTGTTTTTGGTTCGCCCAATTACTTGAGATCCGCTGACGATTAGTTCAGTATAACAATATGCTGGATCAAAATGAGATCTAGATAAAACGAATTTTAGATTACGTACGTTTGTTCGATATTGACCATATTGGGATTAAATTAAATGATAGTATGAACAATCGCATGATTTACATCTTTACATATACATAGGTTAAAGTGTATGATATATAGTTTTATTATGATGAATCATAGAATCATACTTACAATTGAACAATACACTTAACAATCGCTGACAAGGAAGCAAAGTCTATCCTGTTTCATATTCTATCAATGTTCATTCTTAGCATTAATTGCAAACGATTCAGTAAAAATACGGTACTGTTTATCATGTATGGAGTGACCTCATTAAATTCTGTGTGTGATGTTTTGCAATGAGCAGACTTGTGTATAACACTAAACAATGTTAACCACAAGATACATGTCATTGTATGAGTAATGAGCAATTACGTTTTCATGAAGACGTTTTATGTTATTTCAATTAATTAAATTCAGGCGAAATAGCGTAATAAAATACTACACTTATACTTACTTGACTATCAATCATTGTGGAAAATATGGCATTATTAGGAAACAGCTGATCAGATGTAATTTGCAGTCGTTTAGTTTCGTCAGTAGTCACTTGAATATTTCTGGCTTTACCTTAAGTATCAATGAGTACGGAAATGAAACGTTTAAACTGCACAAGTTAGACGATAAAATACACCACTACTGACTCTAAAGTCTGACAAGTACCAGTGTGACACATTTAGACCTCAAATTGCGATCACCTCAATGTTACGACCACCTTGTTAGAACGACCACTTATTTTCGGGCTCCCCTATTATTCAACATGATACTGAGACTTGATTTTCGGGACCGGAATGTAGTCTCATTATCGACGTTTTACTTATGAATATAAGTTTAACAAAAATTTAAGCTGTCTCATGCATTCTTCAGGTTATTCGTAAAGGCCTGCAAAGCATTTGAATTGTAACTCGTAGCCCAGTGTTACACTTTTTACTTACATTCTAATGCAAGGGTAAGAGGCGAACTGACACTAAATCCTGAAAAACATCTGTATTTTCCTGCGTCAGTGAACACGTTTGTGTTGTGAATAGTGATTGTTACATCATCTCTAGTAGTAATTATAGAATATTTTTTAGCTGTATCGTTTGTCGTGGCAGTCTTACTTATAAGGATTTTTCCATTTTGAAGCAATCCCCAGTCATCGTTAGTAGTAGCTGTCTCACACATTATCTGTGTATCGTCGCCACAGTTGGCAACATCTGGTATTGATATGATAGGATAACCTTAAAGTTTAAATTCAAATTTTGCATTTTGCTGTATTCAATTCATTCATATAACATTACTGCATTGAGAGAAATGGAAAAATGCGGAATGTCAGTTTGTTTAAGTGCAGTTTTTATCAAACACAATTCTATCAAACGTCATGAATTTGTGTTAAGTATCCTAGTCAAGTATATCTTCGTTAGACTTTGCTGAAAACAGTAATGCATCCAAAGGCGTTTGACTGCAGACTAGAAAACAAATATTGTAATTAATTGAAAATAGGCAACTTCTTTCTTAATGAACAAGCACTTCTGTCAATACCGGTAAATAAGAAAGGAACTCTGCTGGGGGAAACTGTACCCCGTCCTTACCCGCGATATTATTGATAAAAGGCACAACACGTTATACAAATATCGCAACTTCATTCTTTTATTATTATACCCTTTTTATCACTTACGTTGAAACAAATAATTCCACAAATATGATATACCATATTGATAATATTAATCAATGATTTGTGAATCTGACTAAAATCACAACGGTGGTCGTTTGTTTTATTAAATGAATTTTATTCTCAGATGAAAATTATGAACAATAA
The DNA here is from genome assembly GCA_008271625.1 of Lutraria rhynchaena. Taxonomy (NCBI): domain Eukaryota; kingdom Metazoa; phylum Mollusca; class Bivalvia; order Venerida; family Mactridae; genus Lutraria; species Lutraria rhynchaena. Next base: position 6,544,126 of record VIBL01000001.1, on the reverse strand, counting down.
ATCATTTACTAACCTGTGGCAAATACATTTCCAATTATAATAACAGCCACATTGAGAAAATACATTGTGCAGTTTTGTTGTTATGTTCAATGTTTTATTTAATTACACTAGTTACTACACTTAAACCATCAAGAGTTATGAAAGTAAATTCTAGTAATGTCTGTCGGATTGTGTTAATCTGTAGTCGTAAAAAAAGCAGAAAACTTCCGTATAAGTAGTGAATGGTCTTTTTGTTTGTCCGTCCGTCCATATGCACTATCTATTGTGCGCTTCTTCTCATGAATGGCTCATTGAATTTTTAGATAACTTTACAAAGACATTATGCATTAGGTCATCTTGCGCATATTGTAAACAATACTCGGATTTTCAGTGAGTAATGTCTCTTCTGTGCCTTCCCTTAGACAAAATATTGTGTGTGCTTCTTCTCCTAAACGGCCTGTTGATCTTTTTTATATAACTTTACAACTTTAACGACACATTGTACAATAGGTCTACTTGCACATATAAGACATATAGTAAGATGTATTTTTTCAGCGAGTGTTAAAAGCAGCAATCAACCAAATTATCATTGAAAATTAACTTACAAAAAAAATCTGTGTTTCGGAGAGGTAATCATGAACTTGTAATAAAGTACACATGACACGTGATTGTGACGTCATATATTATAGTGCAAAGCATACAAGGTTGCACACAGAGCATGTTATCTAGATTCAAATTTATAAACGATGTATCTTTTTTTATTTCTTCATCAATTTTTGACCAAATAAAAGAAGGCTATTTCAAAAATAATCCTCAATCGATGAATGCAAAAACGTTTTTTTTCTAAAACGTCGTCAATTTTGCAAAACAGACGAAATCGATAATCTATGACAGTTCATAGGTGGATCCAGGATTTCTAGTTTGGGAGGGGACGGAAACTGAACAAGTAGGCTGGGGGTCCAAAAATGAGAAGGAATTGTTTGTGTATTGTATGTTATGTCATTGTGTTACTGTACTTGTAACTTATTGCAAGCGTAGCCTGCGGAAATGTTATATATATATTCATGTAAATATCATATTTCATGATAGAAAAACACCTTCGCTCGGGCAATTGTTTGGGGGGGGGGCGTACGCCGGCTCAGACCCCCCTCCTTTGATCCGCCTATGCAGTTAATAAATTTTCCCCGGACGATTTTGCCATTGCAGCTTATATCAAGGACTCAGTGTTCTCCATAATGACCAGATGATTACGCGTAATTGATTTGTTTTGAATACTTTTTGTTTTGCAATTAGGTTTTAGGGTTGCTTTAAGTTTAAAAAAATAAAGGGCTCTGCCATTATGATGATGATGACGACAACGATGATGGTGATTACATTAATTATGATCGTAGTGATGAGCGGGATTATGTAGGTACTGCTTCAGATGATCTCCGTATTCAAATTTATAATGGTTATGATGGATTTTGATAATAAAAATGATGATAATTGTGGTGGTCATGATGATGATAATGATGATGGTAATGTCATGATGATGATAATGATGATAGCGTCGTAATGATGATGATGATGATAAATTGGTGATGATGATCACGATGATGCTTGTGGGTATGTTATAATTTATATCAAAACGTATGTTTTTAAGTTTAAACTGTGAAATTGAGCACACGAATAAGTCATATAAGACACAAGTCATTTTAATGGTCGAGTATGTCACACACGTATTACATATTCGATTTGTGACATATAAGGTTCAACACTGATCCATAGTTGGGGCGACGCAACTCTAGTAAAGAATTGAACTGAATAAGACGTAGCTGCAACTGCTTGCACACATTTCTTGTGTCTCCTTAACCATTGACATAATTAGTCAATATTTTAGTGTGTCAAGTTAGAATGCAATGTCTTATTGTGCAAGTTTTAGCTCTTTAGAAGAGTGAAACTGTATGCCTCTCAGTGTTGACTTCACATCCGGAAATACAAAATTATTTAGTGAAATTGGAGCGAGGTTAGGACTGTGAGGAGGATGGGGTAGAAGTTCAAACCCGAGGAAGTCAGTCTCCATCTACGTACACCCGGCTGTATGACAATGTGCATTGTCTTCATGGAGAATTATCTTTTCTAGCGACAAATCTAGGCGTTTCTTTGTAAATCTTGTACCTGATCTCTTTCTACCGAAAAATATCCATTTTAGAGCACGATATGCCAAAAAGGGAATTCAGTATTGAGGTAGAATGTAAATTAACCTATTGTCGTTAATTTTATGTATAACGATATTTATTTACTTAAAATCGCTTTGAATCAAGTTTTGTATAGGATTGAATTACTGTATTTACAGTGTTTGGACATTATTTGCGCTTTAGGCATACATAATGCTAAAAATAACATTCAAGATATGGTCGTTTTGTTTTGTAATCTATACTATTGTATGACAACATGTTGCATAATTTATTTTACCCAAGGAAATGCAGGATAGCGTTAGCCAAAAACAGTAAGGAAAGATTTAATAAAACATATTATTGATAGTGAACAGTAGTTTAAATCAACGCAAGACCGTGCTTTCAGCGATCCAGTTAGACAGGTAAACGTATATTCTTCTTCTCAACATTTCTATAGTTGTTTATTTAATAATTGTAACCTAATAGGGCATTTACGTTTACAGTAATTGTACAGTGATAAGATGTACTCTAAATATTTAATTGGACTCTAGACATTAGATTGAACTTTAAATATTTATTGGACTATTGGTGTTAGATGGTCTTAAAATATTTTATTTAACACTAGATATTAGACTCAACTCTAAAAATACGGCAGGACTCTAGTTATTAGATGGATTGTAAATATTTGATAAACTCTAGATATTAAATGGACTCTAAGTATTTGATTGGACCCAAGATATCAGATAGATTCAGAATATTTGATTATATTCTTGGTATTAGATTGAATGACGCCCATGTGTAAGTAATATACTGCTGACGTCTAATCACATTAAACTAAAAACAAACACGTTAAATACGTCAGAATATGTGCCTCTGTTCGTGATCTAAGTTTAAAATTTTGCCGAAGGTATACTTGCATATCACTGACAAAGAAACATTTTCATGCGCATGTCAGTATATACCATATAATTATATGGTATAGATTATATTACCCATTTCAGGTAGTTTCATTTAAGTACGCATCCCGACAATAGAGCATTAAATGAATGCGATTTTGGCGTTTACATAACACTACCTTGTCGTTTTTTATGAATTACATGTAAGTGGAGTGATAGCAAACAACATAACACTATGTTTATATCCGGATTTAATGAGGTTTTTGTGTCATGATTAGCCAAACGCTGAGTACAAATGTGTCGTAAAATGCGTACTGCATTTGTCCATACTTTTGTTTAATTTCTTTTCATATGATCATAAGAATCACACCTAATAGCCGTTGAAAAAATTACATTATTAGACATTCTTTCAATGTATATGAAGCTCTTAAACTGACTCTTATTTTTATAATTTACGGGCGTAATATTTATTTTAGAAAATACAGTGTTTAAAAACAAATAAGACGATGCACCCCCCAAAAAAGAAAAAAAAAACAACTAAATGTTAACATTTTATGGTGAAAATGAATTTGCATGAGCTATTTATCAATTATATAAGTTCTAAAAGTAGACAATTATTTTGATCTGATAAAGGGAGTGAACCTTGGGCCATTCAGTTACAAAATATGTTGTATTCCAGTTCAAGTTATCCATCCATTTAAATACTCAAACCAGATACGAAAGGTTGATAGTAAGTTATGGATGCTGTATGACTGCTTCCTCAAGGTACTCTCCGTCTTTATCAATGATCGACTGTTTCATTATACATGCATTTTATTATATTAATGAAATTTGTTTATCACTCACGGAAACGATGAGACGCTGTATCATAATTTCCCTATCAAAATATATACATTGCAAGTAACATTTATTTAACAAGTTATTTTGAACCGCTGATCTAATAAAACGAGTAGAATCTAAATATTTTAAAGTTTATACAAATGCTTGTATTTTCATTGACGTAAGCATGTTTGTCATATCAGTCGACGACGTATAACAATGCTGCATGTTAATTGTAAAAATATATTTTTTCTTTAGCGTTTTTCTTTCGGGTTAACGATATAATGTTGGACAAAATTGCCAATTGCGATACGTTTTCACTTTGCAAGCAAAGAGATTTCAGACAGCAATAGAAATGGAAACTTGCTCACTATATATCACCTTAACATGTAAGTTTTATAAGTTCATTATTTTGCATGTTTTGTTGTACAAAGTATTTTTTTATGCTTGATACGCTAACATACAAGAGATGTACCAACCTGAACATGTATTTGATATAAAATGATATAAACATAGAGATGTACTCTAAAATATAAAATTATCAATAGTTGTCGAATAATAGGAACACAATTAAAACAAAAAGATATGCTCGAATAAACACATTCAGAGCAACTTCTCCAGAGCGGTCCTCTCTTGAGCAACAACCTCCCTCCAACAACAACGTGATTTTCCCACTGTTTGATTTAAATATTAATTCAACCTCTCTATAGAAACAACCTCTCAACAACACATAATTTTGCTTCTCCCAAAGGGTGTTGTTAGAGAGGTTGCACTGTATTAAAAACGTGATATGTGTGTACTTATAAGCGTCTGAAGGATCCATTAAGTGCGCAAATTGACATTTGACTGTAACAGATTACGAAGAGAAAATGTTGTAATTCGAAAAACACGATGTAAAAATTTATATGGTCACAATAATGCATTAGAATACTTACATTTGTCGCACTTTCTATTTAAGGTCTTTGTTTGACATCTATTTATCCGATCAAGTCAACTGCTTCGGAAAGTACGTATCAAACACTTTGTTTATAATTCTTATTTTTCATTTTCGGTGCAAATGCAGATTACTGCGCATACTTAACATAATAGAAATAAGCCTTCTATTTAGATACGATCCTCTGGCTTGGTTGACACAATAAAATTCGCTATGGGGTGGACATAATTGGTGGTATGAAGGTTGTTTTGCTGTTTCTTAGAAATAAAGATGTGTATATCTAATGGAATATCACGCTGATGTCCCAGTAACACGGGGCTAATGTGTTTGTGCTTTGATATCTGTACTTTCTACTTAAGACATCCATAGGCTTTCAATCTTATGCTTAAAATATCTAATAAATTAAATCGTGTGTGCTCGAAGAAAGAATAAAGTGAGAAACCTTAGTTGACTGAGACACAGGTATGCTACAAATAGGTCTATGAACTGATCGGGCGCTGTCAAACAGTATGTTGAGAACTATTCGGAAATAATCATTAGGTTAGTAACAAACGATATTCTTTACAATATTTTTTTATTCAAAATGAATATTCATGTTTTGGATTTTATTTTATAGCAAGGTTATGCTACGTAATATACAGATATTAATCGTTAGCGTACATTTATAATTTATTCTCTTTTTAGTTGACATATCTACTAAACAGTCTGCAATTGCGGGAGATGATATAATGCTAAAATGCGATTTAAACATAGACCTCCCATATTGGTTTGGACCGGAATTTCCATGGGTCCCACTAGTGCATGCGACTAAAACTGTGTTCAATCCTAATACAAAGCTAGTGAAGGAAGAAAGACTGTCTTATTGTGGAAACAACCGCACTTTATGCATTAAAAATGTTAAGACTTACGATGGAGGTGAATACAAATGTGTATGGCTTGGTAATTGTACCCATACAATAAGGTTATCGGTCGATGAACGTAAGTGTGTTTATGTGCACAGGTATCTTTATTCAATAGCTAATGTATACCTAGTATGACTGAGTTTGACCTAGAAACTTATTTGTGCATAAAATCATCAGCTCATCAACTGTCCGACAATGATGGCGGCGAACGTAGTTTACACGCAATTGAGAAATCATGACGGTATCCTCGTTTTGCACGATTTTTATTTTAGGCCTAGTAGAGACTCTTTGACAACACGTCTAAAGACCATAGGTGCTCGGTTACAAAGTCCGAACGATCCGATTGGTCATTTCATGTTCTGTATATAAAAACAAGGTTAGGCAGCCACCATGTTCTAAGGTATTGGAGTATGTTTACAATTTTCATATTAAAACGCTGGTTCCCCTATTACCCTGACGAAAACTACTACAACAGAAACAGGTGCGTACAGGTTTTCTTTCATTACGCTCGTATCTATGCCTATCATGGTTCTGTTCGATATAGAACGTTATCTATGTTCAAACTCAAACGTGTGTGGTTTGGTATTAGTTCCAACATAATAATACAGACGGTCGCTGAAAATGAGTTTATATTATATGCATTTTTAATTTCAAACTGTAACTGGTAAAAGATCTTGTATTTTGTAAAACCATAGTAATTTTAGTTTTCATTAGTTGTTGTTTCAATGCATATATAAAAGAATAAAACACTGAAGTCGAATATCAATAAATGTATGGCATGTGTTTTTCATATTTGTGATCATAATAATGTAATATCGCATATTAGGTATGGTAGCATTTTTTCTCTAGGAATGCATTTTTATCTTTATACAAAATGTAATCTGTGTGAAATTAGTAATATTACCACTTATAGGAAATACAACGAGTGAACAAATACAAAAAATAGGAGATAATGTGATACTCAGATGTGACTTCAAAGGAACATACCCCACATGGTATGGACCTAAAAATCGAAGTCTTCCTCTGGTACAACAAAATAGTACTGAATTCGATACGAATTTAAAGCCCGTCAAGGAAGAAAGATGGTCTTACGGTGAAAACAAACGAGATTTAAACATCGACAATTTGAAGACGACTGATTTTGGCGAATACCAGTGTGTGATACCTGGAATTGGCAACCACACAATAAATCTGAGGCAGGACAGTGAAAGTATGTGTATATGTTATTAATTCAAATGAAGAAACACGATTAACTGATGCGTTATATAAAAACATATAAACTGTTATTAAAATATATATGACCGAAAAATTGAATATAAATGTGCGATAAAATTCATTTATCAATCTAGTCAGATCGAAAGTTCGAACAAACGCAAACATGTATTTATATATAACAGAAAATAGACATACTTTTTGTGTAAAATACTAGATTTATACATCGACAATTTGGACACGAATGATTTTGGCGAATACAAGTGTGTGATGCCTGGAATTGGCCACCACACAATAAATCTAAGGCAGGACTGTGATATGATGCAAAAAAGTAGGTGTCCATATTATTAATTCATATGAAAAATACGATGAACTGATGACTTACATAAAATGTTAACTATAAATAAATTATATGTAACACATAAATTTAAGTAGAAATGTGTGATTGAATGTACATGAATTTATCAATGCAATCAGATCGAAAGCTCAAACAAACGCATGCACTAATGCATTATATAATAGAATATAGACTTACTGTCTATATTAATGGATGTAACTGGCATAATCGGAAGTGATATGTATTGGGCCTAATGTATAGTTAAATAATGATATGGATTGTCATTTACATTGAGTAAGAACACCAACACTATACCATATTGTACAACTGAAATGAAATTCAAAAACGTTTCCATCAATAAACAATAACTCACGATGTAATTATATTATATATTAAATAATTATATAGTAATATATAATTATATCGTAATTTCAAATAATTTATATCAAAGTTCGAAATAATATCCTAATATTAAGTACAATAATTTGACCTTTAAGACGTATGATCTGCTTTATTTTTTTATTATTCACAAAGTGTTGAATGATAATTCAGTTTCATATTTCAGATAAAACGAATGTGTATGTATTTCTACAAATCACATTGGAAGTCGTCTTTGTTCACCTCTTTGTGAGCTTATCCTAAGCTTTGAATGATAATTAAATTTCATATTTCAGATGAAAATCATGTATCAGTATCTCCAGTAATCATCGTTGTAGTCATCCTGGTTTCCCTCATCGTGTGCCTGTCCGTACTATTTGTGTACTGCAAAATGAGAAGTATTGGGGTTTGTGTTTTTTGACACGTTTTATGCAAATTACTTGTACATTATGACAATGTCAATGATGGAGTTAATAAATATCCAGCATGATACAAAATGTTTAATCATATCATTTAGTAGAAATATGCTAAATCAACATATTCTGAATTCATATGACCAGTCAATATGTATTAGGATGTTTCCATTGCCATCAGTGTAATAGAGTTCTTTTATTCCCAGGAATATATCATGAAATTATTTTAATTGTTTCATATGTTTAGAGAAAACTCCGACAGCAAACAATTACGGAGAACATTGCTTTAACTACACGTGCAACAATGGTTACAGACAACTCGGTAACTACAAGGACTGTCCTTATCAGCAAAAATATTAAGAGTAAATATTCTACAATGTTTCTACAACGATGTTAATTTTCTATCTATAATAGTACTCAAAATTGCGTTGTTTTAATTATCTTTCATTCCTTCATCATAGAAAGCGTCGACGAGGCTTTGTCTGACCTTTGTTTCAGTTGGTTCATTTTATAGGTAGATATTATGTTGTAAGATACACTGAACGTTATCTGTGTATATGATAATAAGTAAAACATATATGTATGACCTAAATTCCTTTCGTTACCATTAGTAAAATAGAAAAAAAAACACCGATTCAACCGATTGACGGTTTCTTATTTCTAGAGAAGACACCAAATCGAGCATAATGAGATGGTCGATAAAGGCGACACAAAGGTGAGTTTGATTGGAGCCAATCAAGTAAGTAAAGAACATGTGTATTGTTGTGCTCCCAAATTGACACTGAGGAACATGTGTTTTGTTGTGCTCAAAAATTGTCACTTAGGAACATGTGTTTTGTTGCGCTAAAATTGTCGCAGTAGTATTTTTGTTGTTTTTTTTTTGTTTGCGTTTGGTCTTGGGTTAAACCGTTACTGACTTCATTTCTCTTGAAAATGACGGGGTGACCTTGCCCGTGCATATACTTAACTTCACAGTGCTGAACATCTAACAGATGCAAAGGGATTTGTCACGTAATTTAAACATAAAATATCAATGTCTGGGATGTTTTCTTCTAAATAAAACTTATATATTATAGAAGGGAAACAACTCTAATTTTCCATCGTAGGTCGATCGTAAAAAGATCCATATTAAGTTTGGACCTTAAACATTTCGTTTAAAATTACGACAGACAAATTTATAATAATTAAATATACAATTATCTGATACACAAAATATATTTAAGTACGATCGTTAAAAATGCTGTCTTTTGTTTTATTTTTGTAGAATTATATACATGTATATCAATGCTTCTCATTTTTTAATGTAAAGATATTTTAGCTTTGTTAGCTGATAACTAAAGTATAACCCCTGAAAGCCTGAAAGTCCCATTTTTTCTTTTCTATTATCAATAGTTCTCTGAAAACCGGAATTGTCAGAAGACCGGACTTTTGGCACAGTCCGAAAGGGGTCCGGTTTTTTAGGGGTTATACTGTACGTATTTGGCACAGGCAATTCTGAGTAAACTCTGTAAATTACGAAGAATCCGCTTACTTCCAGGGGAAGTCCAGGCATTTGCTGTGTGTTGATTGTGTACTTACAAGCGGGTACAAGTAAAGACAATTATTAAGGACACTCAGACTGATGACCGAACATCTTATGAAGAGAATGTGGACTTCACCAAATTGTCAGAATATCATCTTTCATGTAGTGAAGATGATTAAACAGATCAAATGAAAGGACTCTTTGTGTCGAGTTGTATTGAATTAAAATTAAATTCGAATAGTTATTTACCTGGTTGAGAAAAAAAACAGAGTGTGCTGATGACAGATGTTAAAATGATGTATACTAAGTTCTCTACTATCGCAACACTGTGTTTAAATTGTCTGTAAGTGTAAATATATCAAACCAGTATTGTGTTTACATTGAAATGTTGGATTCCTGGTTAAGATTGTCATTTAATTATAATGTTTTATATCTAATTCACGTTGTCTTTGTTTAGCTTTTTAAAGCAAATATAACCGACAATTTTCCAGAGGATTGAAAACTGCTAAGTATTTTGTTGAATCAAACGCCGTTATTATAATACTAATTTTATGTATTTTAAATTATTACTAAATGTTTGAGTGAAATCCTTTTGTATGTATGAACATAATCCGACTTTTTGGATATCACTAGTATTAGATCGATGATTAATTAATTAAGAACCTGTCAAGAACAGGTTGTGTTCAAACTTAGATAATGTTTTCGATCGAACTTCTAATCAATAAATTAGAAGCTGGTTCATTTTTAACTTTTGATCTATGCAAAAGAACAATTAGCATCTCACACAAGGCAAGTTTTGCTCTCAGGCATTATCAGTATCTATTTGGTTACTTTCCAACATTTTTTAAACATTTTAATGTGATTAAACCAAATTTGTGTTATGGTTCACAAACATGGGGTTGTGAATATTCAGTGCTATAGCATTTAGTATGTATGTAATAATTTCTGTAGAAGACATCTAGGTGTTAGAAAATCTACAAAATTCTAGTGTGAGTTTAGGTGAATATGGCTCTTAGTCTCAAATATATTATCATTGTTTGTAAATTATTAACAATGCCTTCTGAATGTTATCCAAAATTAATTTTTCTGGCATGGGAAGATAGCAATGAATAGCTCAACAAGACGGCTGGTTTGATTAATGGGGATCATCTAAAAGTTAGCGAAACTGGGCGAAGTGTTCAAAATTGAAAGCTTTGTTTCACTTACCTAGGGTTTCCAGCTGATATCATGTTTGTTTCTCTTTAACACACTTCTTTTGTGCTTGAGGAAAGCAGTTTACTCAAACAATACTGCGAGTAAAACTTCATTCTGACAAAATCGAAACGGTAGTATATTAGATTGTACAATACACGTTATTTATTAAATGACCCTCGTCGCTTTACTTCTTGGCCGTTAGTCATACTTCTGCTGCAGACGCTGCCTAGAATTGGGGCTGCTGGTAATTAATTTATATTGCAATTTAACACTGTATGTTCATCTACTACTTTATATATATACATGTATGTACGATACCGGAATATTGACTGCTGTAAATGTTTTGTTGTAAATAGTCCTATATTATTTTTGAATGTGCGTTGTAATTGTAAATACAATGTACTGTGAAAGATTATTCATATAGAATAACCAGAATAACTATATGTATATGTTCATTTAGCAACGAACTGCCAAGTATTGAAAGTGCATACATAGCGAATGTAATACTTGAATGGTTCGTTTACATTAAAATATCAATCAATCTTACACAGAGTGAATTATTTATAAAATATGAATATCCTATGCCTCGTATGTATGAATGTTTGTTTGTCACATGGGCTTCAGGGCCAATTGAGACCGCGACCGTTGTCCAATGGTTAGCGCGCTTGACTTGTAACCCAGCGATCCGGGTTCAAGTCAATATCCTTCTATGAAAATTTGACAAAAATGTCGGTTTTTCTCCACATGTGGAGAAGTTGCCGGCTCCTTGTGGAAGGGTATGTTAGTACTGGTTGGTATGCAGAAGAAACTGGTTAAGAGAACCGACCGCCGTATATCACTGAAAAATTGTGAAAATTGTCTGTCTTCGAAACCGAACGAAATTTACACCAGCTAGGCGTTTCATTATAAACTTAATAATTCTTGATAAACTTGATAATTCATTCAGCCTGTTGTTTGGTGTTTGCAGCCATACAAACAATGCAGCAATAAAACCGAAAAAAACTACATGTGTGGAACCAAGCGGTAGCTAGTTCGGGTATTAATTGTTGTCTCAAATTTTCATTGATCAGTTAGTAAATTAGCATTTTTGAAACAAGATTTTTGATAGGTTATTTTTATTTCGTTGAATAATGGAAACTTTCAAGTTTCTTTGATACGGTCACTTTTGGTTGTAAATTTAAGGATAACGAACAAACAGTGACTTCCAAGAAATGAAACATAGTTGGTTTTACTTAATGATGGATATTTTTTATAATATTATAATATTTTAATATGAATATTATTTTTGTAATGTTCTTGTGAGGTTATTGTTTTGTATCTTTTGTTTTCATTCCAGAATAATGAAGTGCGATTTCAAGTTAATGGCTAGTTGCAAACTATGTTTAAAATAGGTTTTAATATTTGGGATGGAGTAATTTTCTTGGCACGGTGAGGTAGTAATGAATAACAATAAGACAGTTGGTTTACCGAAGGTCTTTTGTAAGTCAGAATATTTGTTATGATAAATATTTGTTATGATAAATATGCTTACTTTACATTTCTGTTGATAAGTAACAGTTATTACAATGAAGTTTTGATATAGTTGCTGAATCTGTTTTTATCTGCACTAAACTCGGATAATTAGTTTTGCAACGCTTAATTATTTGCTGCTCTTTGTTTTGTCATAAATTACCATTCTCAATTATATGTATATTGTTTAGTGATAATGCTTTTAATTATCAAACAATAGAAAAATCATGATATAGAATTGCCTAAGAAAATGGTAAACATAAATCATTATTAACTGATTGTTTATGTACGCCTTTTGAATTTTGTTTGTCAAAATTTTAAAGATGTGCAATTAGGTACTGATAACAGTTAAATTAGTACGAATCCATGTACGAAATCCGAGTACGAAACTAATATTTATGCATTAGGTGCGCCTACCACATTTATGCAATGTTTTCCGCCATATTGAAAATTGCTAAAGTTTAATGGTCACTAACTTTATTTCATTAACTCACCCTTCCTCCCTGGCTGATATTTGTCTTTTTTGACTTTTGATAATTAAATGGTGTTAATCAGTTACACATCATTAGCTATATTCTATAGTTATGCTCAACATATGGTATGGTTCTGATTTTGTTGTCTCAACCTTTGATAATTACATGGTGACACTTTCTGAAACTTTGATACATGTTTGTTTATTTTTGTTAACTCAACCTCTAAGAATTAAATGTTGTTACTATTTGATACATGATATAGATATATTGAAATTAATCAAACTGACACAGGCAAGATTGTAAATGAACACGATAAAACACCAACAAGTACATTGTATGAAGTAATATGTCAATAACTGGGACTTTCTATGCATTTTTTAAACAATCGTTATTCAGTTCACATCTCTGTACATGCATGTACCTGTGTTTCTTAAATGTCTTATCGTTAGAGCTTCTTATAAAAACATTTAAGAAATTGAGACTGATTCATTTATGAACCAATCAAAACAAACTGCTTTCAAAGCAATTAATTTGAGAGAGTATCGTAAACACACTCAACACAGCTGAAAACAAAATTCAATATGGTTAGACCAAAAATAAATTATTTAGTTGAGGGCATTATTTTAGGGGTTTTGAAACAAAACATGTCCTACAGAAACATTGTGAAACAAGTAAAACAGACGGAACATAACGTTTCTGTTGCTATCTGTGTATCGCATTCATGGTGAAGGTGTAATTCGTAATTACTTTCGCAAAACAGGTAAAAGTGGAAAGTACAGTACCTACTGCTGATGTCGTATGAAATGTGAGTAAATTGGTGAATCCACCCAAACAAAGAGAAAGGACATCTAAGTGCGGAGTGCCTCTAAACAGAATTATATTATTATATTGCTAAACTTCTAAAAACCAAATTCAGGAAAAATGCCGTGTTCATAGGTTTAATGAGGCCCAGATCTTTAAATTACGTGCTCGATCATGGCGTCTATATCTCCGTATAGAAGTATAGAAAATTGAAAAAAATGTAGTCACCACTAAAGAGGCTATGTTCTATATGGGCGGTAGTTATGTTCTATATGGGCGGTAGTTATGTTCTATATGGGCGGTAGTTATGTTTTATATGGGCGGTAGTTATGTTTTATATGGGCGGTAGTTATGTTTTATATGGGCTGCAGTTATGTTCTATATGGGCTGCAGTTATGTTCTATATGGGTTGTAGTTATGTTCTATATGGGCTGTAGTTATGTTCTATAACGGCTGTAGTTATGTTCTATAACGGCTGTAGTTATGTTCTATAACGGCTGTAGTTATGTTCTCTAACGGCTGTAGTTATGTTCTATAACGGCAGTAGTTATGTTCTATAACGGCTGTAGTTATGTTCTATAACGGCTGTAGTTATGTTCTATAACGGCTGTAGTTATGTTCTATAACGGCTGTAGTTATGTTCTATAACGGCTGTAGTTATGTTCTATAACGGCTGTAGTTATGTTCTATAACGGCTGTAGTTATGTTCTATAACGGCTGTAGTTATGTTCTATAACGGCTGTAGTTATGTTCTATATGGGCTGTAGGTATGTTCTATATGGGCTGTAGGTATGTTCTATATGGGCTGTAGGTATGTTCGACGTCTTGTTTGCTAAATTCGTTCTAATGTGACATACCTAAACAAACTGAAGTTCGTAAAACTGGACTTTGGTATTTTGGGACATTCTGAAACGCAGCCGACAAAAACGCAAGATCTTTACAATGAATGGTCTTAAATAGGCTTCTTAAGACGAATGGGACAAACAGTCGTGCATAAACCGGACATTACAAAACTGCCATAGTAAGGTGTAGAATTATTTACTATTACTATGGATCTCAGATTGAGCGTCTGTTGCAATAAGACGTATGCATGTAAATAAGTAAGTTGTGTTTAAAACTGTTTCATGATTAATTGAATACCTCTCGTACATAAATACTTTCATTCTCTAAGCGTACACAGAGCAGATAAATACTAATAGATTGTTGTCCGTAAATAGTAACATTGTCGGATTGTTTTAATTTGCAAAAATTCAGTCAATAAAATAGCAACGTTTGCAGTATATACTGATTCCAATGTGATATAGTTATCCATGTAACGATCATGCAACATGAATACACCCATATCAGAAAGTTATATCTCGTAAGATCTCAATATATCATTTCTTATTTGCTTAAATATTAAATCCACCTAACTATAACGACCACTTATTGTTGGACGAGCTTTCTGTATAGTATGCTCTGTCTTAGAAAGGCCAACAACCAGCTTTATATTTGTAGTATTATGATAATTATAATAATAAGTGAACTCACCTGGATTTTGAAATTCTCGACTGGTTTTCCACAAAACTTTCCCTTTTCCATCATACATAACGAGGCGTACATGAGCCTCCCTGTGGACAATTTTGTAATGTTTGCATTTTGTTTTTTTCCACAGGGTTTAACGCCATTTTTCAACAATTTTTCAGTTATATACGGCGACCGGTTCACCTAACCAGTTTTGCTGGATTGTATACTAACCAGTATTTACTTACCCTTCTACAAGGAGCCAGCAACTTCTCCACATAAGGAGGAAAGTCGACATTTTTGTCAAATTTTCATACTAGGGTCAGACCTGCCGCGATCGGAATTGGAACCCGGATCTCCGTGTCACAAGTCCAGTCCACTAACCACTGGACCACTGGCGCGGTTTAGCATGCCATTTTAACCTCTTTATTTACTGAAAATATAATCAATATAATTTAAGCTCAAAGTAGTAAAGCTAGCAAATTGGTTTTATTAATTACAAATATTTTTGGGTAGATTTGTAAGTTTCCTTTTTTAACATTTTAATTTCGGGGGAATATAAATATATATTACCGAACTCGTACTTAATTGTACGTAAGATATAAGACATCTATATTCATCCGTAATCTATGACCATTGTCCGATATTCACGGGCGTAAAACCCGAAAAAAAACTTAACAAGACACCTAACATTAATTTTCATTTTTTCCCAAGAAAGATAATCAGCGCATAAAATGATATACACATTGGTCTCCCTCTACTTTGTACCATGATACACGACACATGATATCATTATTTTTTCAAAATTAACAGGCGTGTACCCAGGCTAAATTGAAGTGAATTCAAGAATCTGATACATTCTGGAAGTAGCTTATTTAACCCCATGTCAGTTAAGAACTTGATTGATTTTAATTTCTTCGTAAAGCTATTTTACCATCCCTATATAATTAAAACCACATTGTTATTGTTTTATCATTTATAGTATTTTTTTCAATGGCTGCGTACTGGCGAATATGCATAGGATAAAACATTATGGGAGTAGCGCCCAGTTTTGAAACTTTAATCATAATTTTCGAGTCAAGACCATTGATAATGAACGAGTCTTCCCTATAAAATAAATAAAACATGGGAATGAATTTGGTAATCATTATTGTAGTGTAAACAATGGTCTTAGTTGGTCCGGGCGCCATCAAGGTCGAGCGTTTTAGTCCCGGATCAGTAATCATTAGCCACTCGCCATAATGAGTTCGAATCAAACCCACGACCAGACAAATTTCACATTTGTTAGGAAGCTGTCCAGCTAGCTCATGTAAGTCAGTAGTTCTACCTAGGTGTGTACCTCCACCATTAATGATCCAGGCTGTTGGTGCGACTTTATACCCCAGTGAAAAATGAAATGCTGATTAACAAGGGAAGGAACATTCAAATATTCCTACGTCATTAAGTCTGAAACCGTAGCACGTTTCACATTAATTGGTTCAAAATACAATTGCGGTAAATTAAAATAAAAAAGCACGATTCAAAATTAAGGGGATGAGTGCAAGAAGGGTCTATCCCCATAAAGACAGGAGATAAGCTTCTCTTGCATTCCGTTTTTGTAAATGTCACTAATGCTGAACTATGGTTTATATTGAAGTTTTAATCAGAGTATAAAATTCCTAGCCTTTGTATTATATGTATACTGCATTTATATCCTGCGTTAAGAATTCAATATTACCGCTTGAAGATCAATGTTAACTTTTAAGCTACTTAAACAGTTTAAACCGCCAATTAAGTTAACGACCTCTTGTTGTAAATGAAGCTAAATAAACTTTATATTGAATCTTTATAGCAGTTCAGCGGTGATAGCCGTGATCGTATAGTGGTTAGTACTTCGCGTTGTGGCCGCGACAACCCAGGTTCGAATCCTGGTCACGGCAAAGTCTGTGACAGTCGCTGTCTCGGCACAGCTGAACTATATTTTTCTTAAATTATCATCAAAAGCTGATTGATCATAAGATCATTTTCAATCCTGTTTAATGTATTTCTCGCCTAATTACGGTTTCTGATTGTATTTGTACAATGAATGAATTTAAATCGATTGAAGAAGGTTAATACGGTTTGCGTACTTTAATGATTGTCCAACAAACTCATAAAGTATCCACTAAGTTCTCATTAATCTTCCTAGACTACGAAATCCGAAATTTAAACCAACAATTCTCGAGCGAATTAAAAGTATTCACTTTAGAATCGCCCCTATAACCAAATTTACATGTTGTAAATTTCTTCAGTTCAAATATTATCAATTAGCGTTTCTTTCACTCGACAGCAAATGTAAATATCCAGTTTAAAATAAATTGACGGAAGTTGGTGATATGGTATTTATAATAGTGACATATGACCGGGCGATTTATGTTTCTCAATTAAAATTAAATTGTTTAATGTTCATTTAATCAAGTCTAAAATGTTTTAGAATATAAATGACTCCACAAGGCGAGTTCGATTTAAGTTCTACACGTACGGTACGTTGAAGAACATATCCTTTACGGTGTTGTGCGATTATTTTGGTCGGATCGCCTGACAACGCAGTTTGGTCAAACTACGCACTGTCCAGACACCACGTGGTCAATGCCATGCTATTTTCCACATTTAATTGCGTGACGAATTCGTTTTTTTTCTTTTGAAATTTCCATGTTTGCTAGTAATAACAAACATTGGCTAAGCTGGAGCTCATTTTGAGACAGTTTTTTCAATAACCACAATACTCACATCGCACATTAATGTACAATGCATGATTTCTTTGTCTTTGCTTATCTTGAATGACACGATACGAAATCAATATATTGATATTTAAATATTTTTATCAAAATTTAAGTTTTACATCTAATCTGTAGAAAGTATGTCATTTTGCGAAATATTATATATGTGACACAATTCTCCATTTATTAAACTATGAAATGATCTAACGACCATAATCAGCAAAAGAAAGAAATGTTTTTTAAGTACAGTAAAACCTCAAAATTGAGACCAATTTAGGGATCAGAAAATTGGTTGTAATGTAGAGGTGGTTGTAATGTTGAGGTGGTTGTAATGTTGAAGTGGCTGTAATGTTGAGGTGGTTGTAATGTAGAGGTGGTTGTAATGTTGAGGTGGCTGTAATGTTCAGGTGGCTGTAATGTTGAGGTGGTTGTAATGTTGAGGTGGTTGCAATGTTGAGGTGGTCGCAATGTGAGGTTTTACTGTATCTTAATCATTCATCGGGCTTACGACTTTTTGATAGCATGCGGTTATTACACAGAATATCTCTAAAAACCTTACATAGTGACCACCACAGTACTACAACCACCTCATGATAACGACCACCAATTTTTGGACCGTTTTCAATATTATCTTAATATTTTTACCTGATAGTGAGGCTACCTCAATATTAAGACCGGTAATCATGGTCCAAAGGTGGTCTTAATATTGAGGTGTTAATATATTAATCATTTTACCACGTCACTGCATCAATATTAAGGATGCAGAAGACCCAATATGGAAAGCTCTAAAATCAACATATGTTTACAGCACAAGATTCAACGGACATCCTTACTCTAGTTATTCCGCCCGAAAATGGACACTTAATTTAAACAAACTAGATAGAACACGACCCATCGGGGCGGGCTGAGTTGTAATAAAACGTAATCTGTGCTTTTGTTTAATTAAATTGGATTTAAATTAACTATATACAGTCCTTGTCAATACGGCATGGTTGCTATACGCAATTGTTCTTTTAGAGGTATACGATCGGTGCTAGTAGATATCACAGATACATTGTTTTACAATACGCGGTTGTTAATATATATTCTTTGTCAAAGGATTTTTTAAACTTTAAAACGCAAACTTGTTTGTTAATGTGACTGCTTAATTGTTATATATATTGTATTATTTTTCAATTTACCGGTTTTTATTAAATGGAGTTACTCAACAGTGACGCTGTTAACTAAACAGTGTGAAATAACAAATTTCAAATTCTTGACTTTTTTGCTGTGAGCCATTTTTTGCCTTCTTTAAATTTAAAAAAAAATGGTTTGATAACCAAGTGAGGTTAAATTGGCATCATTTGTTGGATTTTTTTTGGTTGAATTATTTGGCTATTTTGTTACATTTTTATTTAAAAGAGTGAAAGAAAAACAAGAACAATGAACATTTCACACAGTGATTGGAACGCGCTACAGATGGAGGTAGAAGAAGATTTACGTAAGAAACCAGCCGATGACGTCAAAAAGAGAATTACGATCCCAGATCCGGTACCCGCTGGTAACCGGCTCGCACACTTCATTCGTTCCATACATTGGAATTCCAAGGGAATGCTTCCATCGACGGCTGGTTCCCAAAGAACATACGACAAATATAATACAGTAACAAGATTGTCATTCCAGGGTCCTGATGGGTTTGTTATACAACCCGGAGAAGCCTCTGGCGTAAGTAGCTTACTAATTCAAATGTTGTTTTCACATTCGATTGTTTGTTTTTGATCTTAAGTTTTCAGTTTATATTTTACCAATTGTCAGATTTCACCAGGTGGCCTTTAATGTGGTTTTCTCTGTCAAATATGCATAATCGTTCAATGAAGTCCTAACTGTTTCCGTTCGTGAATTTCGTGACTGTTTATCAGAAATATACTGAAGCCCCCGTAATCACAAGTCCCTGACCGCTGTGGGTTCATGTCCCACTCGGTACCAAAGTTCACATGTAAGGAAGCTGTCTAGCTAAATTACGGAAGGTCGGTGGTTTTACTCAAATATTATACATCGGGTCTTCCTTCACCGTTTAAGCTGGAACAGTAGCCAAATGACCGTGGCTGTTGGTGCGATGTTAAACCCCAGTGAAAAAAATCAGTAATATTCCTAACTACGTGTTCACATAAGCAATTCAAAATGCTCAAGGAGATCTGAATTGTATGTACTATGCAATTTTTTTCTAGTCAAGTGGATAGCTAATACATTATTTCATACGAACTGACTAAATCGGTTTTGTGAGACATATTCGTTACAATCATCAGTGACGCTTATTTTTTTTTTGGGGGGGGGGGTGGCTAAAATCTACCTAGACTATGTACCCTGCTTGAGAATTGTCATGTTTAAAAACAAAGTAAATCAACATTGACAAATCTGTCAAAATTATTGCATAATCATACCTGTCTAGATAACGAAGACCGTCTTATAGATGGTCGAAACCTGACATTCGCTTTATGCGACTTGTAAAGGTTACGACAGTGTCTAGATTCGAAATCTAAAGACAGATCAGTACCAGTATTCAGTACCAGTATTCAGTACCAGTATTCAGTACAAGTATTCAGTACAAGTATTCAGTACAAGTATTCAGTACAAGTATTCAGTACAAGGATTCAGTACCAGTATTCTGTACAAGTATTCTGTACAAGTATTCAGTACCAGTATTCAGTACCAGTATTCTGTACCAGTATTCTGTACCAGTATTCTGTACCAGAGCTAACATTGCTCTCTGCTGGTAACTGCTATCATCTTCTCCGTATGAATTATCAGCGGCGTGGATAATTGGCCTTAGGTGCAGCATCGTCTTCAACCACATTATTACATAGAATAAATCTAAATTATACCTAGACCTAACTCTTTATCAATTAATCTTTGCTGGACAGTAGTATAATAATAGAAATACTTTAAATTAGTCATGCAGTGCAGCCTGTCCAAAGCAACACCCTTTGTGAGAAGCAAAAGTATGTTGTTGTCGAGAGGTTGTTACTCTAGAGAAGTTGAATTAATTGTTAAATCGTACAGTGGGAAAAATCATGTTGTTGTGGAAAAGAGGTTGTTGCTCAATAGAGGACCACTTTGGAGAGGTTACACTGTATTTCATTTTGACAGAGTGGTTGATTAGTAATATATATAACTATAAATATGCGTCAATAGAATTACGCTAATTAAAGACATGGGATAAGAGTCAAACGTCAGTGAGTGGTTAGTTAACCTTGAACTTTTAAGCACCTTCATTCTCTTACTGCATTTTTACAGGGATGTAATTATATGCCTTGGACATGTGAGTTGACGGTTTAACGCTCTCCAGCATGCCTTACTTAGACACAAACTTGAGGCCTTCATGATCGAGTGGTTATGATCTCTTACTAGTAATCACTAGCTTTGAGTTCGAATCCCACCCGAGACCTAAAAAAACCTTTCACTGAAACAATAGTTTCTGCAGCTTATCGTGGGGTGGTAAAGTAAGTGTCAATTCGCCACACTGGGTCGTTATCATCTGGCATGTTTTTTACAATATGCAGGTTTTTGAGTGATCTTGATTAATCCACTTTTGACAATGCGATTAGAAAACTAATTCTTTAAACCTAACTATATCTTTTGCAATATAGGAATGTCCTTTATTAGATGGCATTAAATCACATTTGAAACGAAGTTCCTGTCGTTTGTGTTAAAACAAACGTTTTGTTTTGCGTCAAAGGTATTAATCAATAGCACAGATTGCCATTAAATTGAGGTTGAACCCATTTGCTTGCATTTGGTTACTTGTAGGTTCGAAATATATTTGGTCATTCAAAATGCTCACTTCCGGCTCAGGTCAAGAGATTCCGAATTTTTTAGCCAATGGACATTCGTGCTAGGTGAATATAAAAAGCAGACATACATGAACCGTGAAATCATAAGTTTAAAGCAAAGGTACCGTTACATAAACGACTGATCAAATTGTGGTATATGTTTCGATTACTTTGTTTCACTGGATAGAACTATTGACCATCGCAAGCTAGCAGGACAGCTTCCTCGCGTGAGATATTTGGTCCTGGCTCAGATTCGAACTCACAGGGCCCAGTGATCATTAATCAGAAACTATAACCGCTCGACCACGGTGGTCCCATTTTTCCATGGAAGAACAACCGGACTATATTTTAGGCACAATGATAAAACACACGAACTAATATTCACAGCGCAAAAACTAGATAAAACGTGTTAATGCGTAGTCTTTCACGTTATGATCTTTTGATCTCATGGTATTAAGAAACACTCAGCCATGTACCAGATTTTGTCATGCTTGTTAAACAAAGGGAGATTAAATACTTTATCAGATTTCAATAAGAATAAACCCGATTAACACAAAACTTTCTGTAGTGGTCCACGGGTACACTTTAAGCAGGTCATTTCATTTATTAGTCGATTAGTTACTTAATACTGCTTGAATATCGCGGATTTCACTTGGATACAAGTAAGACTGCTGTCTGTTTGTACCGAGGACCTTTCATTCTGGTTCTGTGTAGTGAAATGTTGGGATAAGGCGAAGGAAAATATTGGAAATAACCAAATTTATACAACTCGTTTTGTCTTTTGAGACATTATAAAATCTTAAAATGGTTTTGCCATACGAACTTCGCTCGGAACATGAGTGGAATCCGAAGATACCAAAGTTTCCACCTGTTTCTCCACCAATTTATATGGTAATATTTTCATACTACATTAATCTTTGTTCAATACTCTAATTTCATATATTTGTCTTTTTTATTTGAACAAAATCGATCTAATTTCACGATCCGAAAATGACAGCTAGATTATATATTATATATAGAAGCGATTTGGCCAACAAAATATTTATCTCATTCGGGATACGGTTAATGAATTTTCTTCCTTCAAATTGTGAAAAACAAAAACCAAATGAACCTGGTTGTTGATGTGCCGTTAAACACCAGATAAACTTCATCTGTGATGTGGTGAAATAACGTTAAGGTTTAAATTTAAAAATTGTAAATTTTTCATGGCTTGTCGTTGATTCTTTATTACCTAAAGATGGCAATATTATTTTGTATAATGATATGTGAGAACTAGAAACAATTTTATGTATTAAATACATGAATATAGTTTTCGTCGCGAACGCATTTTAAATAAAAAATAACCAAAGTCCAAACTTGAAATTTGTTTCCTATCCCAAATCTGACTATGTATTCTCAATAGTTTCATTTTAATTTTAATATGAAGGCCGCGTCATTGGTCCAGTGGTTAGTAAGCTGGACTAGTAACCCGGCTATATGGATTTAAATCCCGGTCACGACAGGTCAAACCATTCAATGAAAATTTGACAAAACTGTCGATTTTCCTCCATACGTAGTGAAGTTGTCGGCTCTTTGTGGTAGGATATGTTAGTACTGGTTAGAATACAGTCCAAGAAAACTGGTCCGGTGAACAAGCCGCCATATATTATATAACTGAAAAAATTATGAAAATCAACGTTTCAGGTCCCGTATGTGGTCTCATTATTAAGGTTTTACTGCAGATTTTTTCCGATACAGAATAAGAATAAAACTAGAGCGCAGGAACTGATCAAAAGTTTTGATGTCGCGTTACTTGTATAACTTTATGAAAAAATTTTTTATATACTCGTACACAATTATACAAAGTATACGTTTTTATGCTTGTCTTCAGTTCACATTTTACCAAATGAACTGTTTATTATAAAGGTAACACCAATATCAATAGGACAATGGCAATGCAATAATTACGGTTAACAAAATTAAACAAACGAATGGCTTATACAAAATCGTGCGCGAAGTATGGGCTGTTAGCATAAACAATGGGTGTAATTTATGACAAGCAAGATCAATTGTATCAACGTAGCTAGGCGAGGTTCATTTACACAAATTATTGACACTAATACATGTATTGGTTTTCGTAAACTTGACTTTACCTAGTGTGCACGAAACCTTAAGTCATATGTAAAGCGATTCAATACATACTATGGAATAGATTTGTGCTGTGGACGTTATCATGAACACGCTTAACTGAGGTCAGACTATCAAAGAGTAACTTTATAAGAAATCTAACACCATTTTTATCATTACCAGTATTAATATACTGTCAAACCTGTGTTTCCAGTATCAATATACTGTCAAACCTGTGTTTCCAGTATCAATATACTGTCAAACCTGTGTTTCCAGTATTGTCATACTGTCAAACCTGTGTTTCCAGTATCAATATACTGTCAAACCTGTGTTTCCAATATCAATATACTGTCAAACCTGTGTTTCCAGTATTGTCATACTGTCAAACCTGTGTTTCCAGTATTGTCATACTGTCAAACCTGTGTTTCCAATATCAATATACTGTCAAACCTGTGTTTCCAGTATCAATATACTGTCAAACCTGTGTTTCCAATATCAATATACTGTCAAACCTGTGTTTCCAGTATCAATATACTGTCAAACCTGTGTTTCCAGTATTGTCATACTGTCAAACCTGTGTTTGCAGCTACCTCCGAATAAAGACTATTCCCTGAAAAACTGCAATTGATTTTTTAGTACAAACTGACCTCTGAATAAAGGCAATCTGTCAAATAGGGCATATTTTGTCTTTCCTAAGGTGGCCATTGTTCACAGGTTTGGCAGTCTACGAGTTTTAGAAACGTTTCTGCCACGTTGTTATAGATTTGTCTGATATTGAGTTTATACTGAGCATACTTCCTACCAAACTCATCAGTAATTGTCACCGTTTACCTTTGTAAAAAAAAACACAATTTTCGGAAAAGTTAAACAAATAAATTTGATAAAAGTAGAGACAACGTTTTACGTTTTCGGATGGTTCAATTTTTTTTAATTCGTGTTGTCTTTGATGTATACAGTATTTTTCAATTCAAGAACAGTAACTGGTGCAAATGCGGAAAATACAAATGCGGTTATGTCCCTTGCTTTATTAAGCAAATACAATTGAAATCAATAATGAATATTAAGTCGGTACAAATCAAAACTGTGTTTTTCAATAAACTTTATTTATAACAGTTTAAATCCTATTTTGACATATTAATGTGTATGATATTGATTTTGAATTGTCTCTTGTGAACCCATTAAAGGCTTGTAAAATCAAATTTCTATCAATGAGAAATTTAATAACACCCCCCCCTTGGCAGTCAACAGAGTTTGACTCTCATTGGAAACCTTTGTTCATGTCTGATAGTTATACATTAAATATGGACATCTATTATACCTCGATGACATTTAAATTTTAAAAGCATTCTAGATAAATGAAGTATGAAATTACTGTAATAAACGCGCTATAAACATATTGAATGCTGGCTTAAAAATGTAAGATGATTGTTTAAAAAAGAAGTACATTATCAAATCATCAGGCGCTGAGGCCTTCGAGACCATTTCAACATGCATACATATAATCAGTCATCAAGTCATATGTGTGTAATAATAGCATGAATACACAGTCTTACGTACAAATACATTGACGTAACAAACATACATACACAGACATGGTGACAAAACGCCAGCATTAGAAGTCAATCATTATATTTCAGAATGTAGCGGAGAAGGTGAACGAAAATGTGTTAGATCTAAACATGCTTGTAGGTGCTGATCCCTTTTTTGACAAGCAATTTATTGAAAAAATGATCATACATTGAGAGATACAGAACTTCTTTTTCACTGGAGTTTAAAGTCGTACCAACAGCTAAGGTCGTTTTCCAGCTTTAACGTTGGGAAGACCCCAGGCTTACACTTGGTTAGAACCACCGACCATCCGTAAGCTAGTCAGACAGCTTCACATGTGAAATTTAGTCGCAGGTGCGCTTCGAACTCACAGTGGTAAGGGGCTAGTGATTACAAGTCAGGGACCGTAACATTCGACTACGGAGGCGCTCAGCTAACTACTGTGATGCACGAATATAGTTTAGCCTATTTACTGTCATCTCTCAATAAAACCCACCCTGTTATTAAAGGCCATTGATTGAAAATCCGTCACAGATTATTTATAACAAACATACCTCCGAATAAAGGCTACCTGTTAATAAAGGCTATTTTTGTCTTTCCCAAGATTGGCCTTTGTTCCCAGGTTTGACTGTATATATTTAAAAACGACATTCATTTTAGCCTGTGGACATATTGTACTGTTGTATTCTTCCGGTACACGCTAGTTGTTGTTTGTTTCGTTTTTTGGGGGGGGGGTAGTTTAAGTTGGGTAATTGACGTATGTCCGAATATTCATCACTTACTTATCATTATGAGTAATCAACAATTATACCTGTTAATTTATTCTGTTCTCAAAATATGCCGACTGTTTAAAAACGCGTAACACCAATAAATCATGTCATTCTTAAACTGTTGTCCATATTAATTCTATTACATATCAATAAAAGATGTGTGCGATCGATAAGGCGTTAGTGACCGAATTTTTCATATCTGAATCTATTACCGTACTTGTTATATTAAAAAGATTTCCGCAATAGAACGTGTTTGAGGACTTGTAACCCGGCGATCCGTCACGGCACGTCATACCTTTCTATGAAAATTTGACAAAAAATGTCGATTTTCCTCCACATGTGAAGTTGTCTGTACATACAGTTTGAGAATGTTCTCACATCTGAAATCTCAACGTTCGTCTTTTATTCTTTTCTGAGTTAATTGTATATATATAATTGATATAATAGTATGATAACTGTTGATATAAATTATACATTATTCTGTCTGCGAAGTTGATCTGAACTGATGGCGTCAATGCCAGAAGGTATTTGTTTCATTTGTTTTGTCAATCTCGCCTTGCACTCACCCTTTTCTGCTGACCTGAAACGTACATTACTTGACAAAGCCTGTTCGTTTGATATCAGGCGAACCAGTGTCCAGACGTTAAAACTTAAACAATAGTCAACTGATAATGAAATCAATACAATGATGATTATTAGTTAATAAAGTTTATAAAACAATGCTTAAAAAAGCGTTGGTTTGCGGTTACATCAAATTTTCAACAGTGGGTAAGTAGGTGGGCATTTTTTGGTATGTTAGCGTCACATGCTTGAATTGAAAACGAAAGGCTGGAACAGAGGCGATAACATTTTTTTTGTCAAAATCGCTAAAAATAGGCCGAGAGAATTCTAAATAATTTGGTAGTGTAACTGCAACCAACACTCTTTAATGTTGGCCTAATACGTTTTTTTAATATTCGTAGGTTTAAATTTAATAATTCATTCATTTTGGTTTGAGATCATATACAACAATTCTGTACATAGAAATTATGAAACAGTATTTACAACTCCCGACATGAAACATATTTTTATTTATGGTTGCCAGTCATTCTGAACATCGGAGAATTGAGATGGCACAAATTACGCGTCAAAGGCGCATTTGTCGTCAGTATATGGTAATGACTACCTCAACAGCCATAGCAATATTTGTTAAGGGTTAATATTCCGTGAATTTCCGTTTATTTATAAAAAGACGATTATTTTAAATACAGATTCTCAATCAAAGCGGATTTGAAATTTTGTTTTACACTTAATTCGTCTGTTTTGTTATAAGTTATCTGATGATAAATACGACATCGGTGTATCTAAAAAGATAGCTATGGTATGTAGTTGGCTATAGCACTAATATTTCTAACCATTAACAAAAGGATCAATGTGTGCTATAATTGCCTCGATGCGTTTGTTTATTTGCCAGAGTTCGGCTTGAAAATCCAGATGTGAAACTTTATAAACTGTTGTAATATATTGAGGGAACGTTGGTTATAGGTGGATTTTAAAATATAGATTTTACACAAAATGTCGTTACAATACGTAAGTTTGATTTTCTTATCAATAAAGTTTATCTGCAAATGTATGTCAAGCAAATATTGATTTCATAATATCATGTTGTGTGATTCGACGTTTATCATTTTTTACGTCGTTACTAACGTGATCTTTGGAAAACTTCGTAAGCTACGATTATGTACGATTATATCCTTTATTCTTTCTTAAGTTGCATTAAACAAGGGAATAGAAATCCGCGAGTTTATATTTCATCTTTTCAGTATATTTAAAATATCTTTGAAATGTGATAATAATAG
This sequence comes from Lutraria rhynchaena, assembly GCA_008271625.1. Classification (NCBI taxonomy): domain Eukaryota; kingdom Metazoa; phylum Mollusca; class Bivalvia; order Venerida; family Mactridae; genus Lutraria; species Lutraria rhynchaena. The sequence goes on along the minus strand of VIBL01000001.1, from coordinate 6,516,289 downwards.
CCAGAATACTGTAAGGTTTGGGTTGCGACTAAACTCCCGTTTAGTTACATTATACGGCAAATAGACATCTGATACATTTTTGTTGAAAATATAGGATGATTGTTCAGATTTTAGCATTGAACGCAAAAATGGTATTTCTGATCTGGTTGAAAAAAATATGTTTAACCGTACATACTGTTCTTAGGTCTTTAAATTTCACATTTTGCGATTGTTTTCACTCAACTGACTAACTTCATGGATGTTGACTATATTACTAAGAAGAAAATTTAACAGCGAATATAAGCTAGTTTTATCTAATTTCAGTCTGTAGCCCTTTTCGTCAAAACGACCGAATTCTATCGTAAGATAAAATTTACGATAAAGTTCCTTTTCGTAAAAAAATCTTAAGAAAACCGAGAGTAATGAAAAAAACTATTTTAACTTTACGACAACTGCAACCGACTCTTAAGTATGAAATATTGTGCTAAGATATATTAATGTTGAGAGAGATATAAAAGTATACAAACATGACTGCCGCATTTGTTGTTGTGTTGGGGTTAGAAAGGGCTTTGCCTCGCGAACAAGAGTTTAGAGACCGAAGGCTTATTGAAATCACTAGAATTCTCTTAAGGTTAAAAGTTCCTCTTTTCCTCGGTTGGTTTTTATGAAAACTGCAAAAATAAGTTAAGACATTTGTAAGTAAAAATCTTAAGACAGATTTTAAGAATTATCTGAAAAGGACTACTGAACTTTTAGTCTTTTGCCTCGGTAGACAATTCGTACGCATGGGTTTGTCTACGCCTGCTCATATACCCCAATCAATGAAAAGCAAACGATCCTATTACAGCCGTATTTATTAAATAGATTTGTACTGAACTAAATGTTGTATTACAAGGCAATAACACTAGGTCTTTTGAATACTGTGTTAATGTCTGTTAAAATGGATATATCCGTTTTGAACTGAAAATCAAACAAACCGGTCTAGTATATATATATACTAGTATATGATTTTATCAATAAAGACATTGTATTCCATAGAGCTGACTGTTTTGACTCACATGAAATTTTCTTTACGTTGTTTCCTGTACATAACAATACTTATTCTCGTGCCGACATTATTTATTTACTTGTAGTCGTATTTTAGGAAACATGACTTTTACAACAAATAACACTTAAAGTGCATTTAGTACATCCACTTTAATACAGTTTCTGAATTATACGCATTTTCGTATTTAACATTGCGAAAAAATGTCTCAATAAATCACTTTGTGTTTTAAATATTTTATGCTTTTATTAATATTTGAATTCAACTAGACGAATTTATTAAAAATCTGAGGTAAACTTACATTATCATAGCACCGTTGGCCTACTAGTTTATTGACTGGTACTCGTAAGTGCGGCACTCAATTATTTGAATAGCATCTTTTCGGGAACATGCAAAAAAGCCGATGACGCACGATTCAAGTACATGTTGTACCAAATGAAATAATGATGATGATGGTGTTGTTTGCTGCTGCTGATGCTGATGCTGATGCTGATGCTGATGATGATGATGATGGTGATGATGATGATGATGATGATAGAGTTGAATGACTGAGAGAAGAAGTGTTGGTTCTTATGACAATGTTAAATCTAATGATTATGTATAACAGTAATGATAACGTTCTTGGCATTGGGAGAAATGATTTACTATAAACTTAATGCTTTGATTCATAAAATGGTTCTTTAATGGTTGAATTTAGGCACACAGAATATAATGACGATAAGGACAATGTTGTAAGTGCTGATAATGCATTTGTATGCAAATTATGCAAATTCGATCACGACTAGATTTACAATTTATACTGTGAAAGAGATAGTACAATCCACACTGTATACACGCTGTATTATATGTCAGTTGATGTAAGAATTCTGTTTAAATTTCAGGGATTTCAGAGAAAAAGAGAAACCGTCGAAGATGTTATGAATAATCCCAGGACACAGGTGAGTAGGGAATGATTCGTTCACATTAAATCTCAATTTTTATCACGTGACATTCATTAATTCAAGCAGACAAAGCACTTGCTGTTCTTTCAATGCAAATCTGAGACTACATTCTTGGGAAACACCAGATCTTTCAAGTATCTTGAGTTACCCTTAGTATTGTCTGCTACAGTTTTGTATTATTATAATACTGTATTTTTATCAATATGGGCATAGTACGACGAGTTAATTCTTTTCAAACCTGAACCTTTTTTGTGTTCAATAAAATGCACGTCCATTCATATTGTTGTATGCAGCTGTCTCCGATAGAGCAATGTGTTCAAATCATGTCTGAAATTAATTCAATGGATATCTGTCTGCATTCCTGTTCAATGTTTACTCCTTTGAAGGACATTCCAATTAGCTGCAAACTGGAGTAAAACATGCTACACTCAGTGCTGGCAAGCTTATTTACACAGCAAACAATTCATTTACCAGTCGAGGCCGCGACCGTGGTCCAGTGGTTAGTGCGCTGGATTTGTAACCCTGGGTTCAAATCCCGGTCGCGGAAGGTCACACCCTTCCATGAAAATGTAACACAAATGACGAATTTCCTCTATATTTGGACAAGCTACCGGCTCCTTGTGGAACGGTAAGTTAGCGCTGGTTAGTATATTGTCCAGGAAAACTGGTGAGTGAACCGGTCGCCGTATATAACTGGAAAATATGTTGAAAAAACGGCATTAAACCCAAGTGACAACGTCGCATAAAACAATCATCTACTGATCGCGTTTTTGATCAGAATTATGCACAGTAATACCACTAATACTTAAATATTATATTTAATTTCATAGTCAGACCTATAAAAAGCATTTGAACTAACATCAATAGTATTTGCAACATGATTTACGCATGTGTAGAGATCTTTATTGTAGTACATAGACCGTATGAAGAATTATCAATGTAGATTCAACGTTCAGCCTATTTGTAATTATTGACATTTCGTCGTTTTTCATTGAAAAGAGGAATCGTAATTTAAATCCATATTTTCAATAGACCGATCGCTCGCTATTGAGATTTAAAACTAAATTGGTTACTCGCAGGGTTTTGTGGAAAAGCCATTTCTAATAAACTTAACGGCTTTAAGACATAAGATTGATATCACATGAGAATCCCAATTGGTTTAATTTTATTGAATTAAAGGAAGACACAAACAAATTATTATCTTATTATATTACGATAAATTTATTGACAAATCATCTCACATCCAGTTAAACGTTCTCATTTTATACCATTTTTAAAGAGGGAAGTGTAGAATGTCAAGTAGGTGTTTTCAAGTCAGGCACAAAAGGCAACACATTAAAAACTTGTTTTTTAAAGCTTCAAAGTATAGAATAATCAGCATACAAAGATAAATTAATGATTTAGGTACAACTATACTTAATTATACACAATATTTATATTTTAAAGAGCGTTTACATTATATAATAATTACAACTCAAATAATGGGCATTTTTTATTATTATTATTTTAAAATATTTTGAGTACTCATTTTCATCTGCAGGTATTTTTTTAAATCCTAACTCGGAAGAACTTTATAAAAATACTTGATAAAGCGGATAAAAAAGACGCTAGCCATAATGAAGATGATGTTGATGGCAAAATAATGAAAATAAACACTATCATTGTCAGAAAATTTGAAATTGGGATACGAGACCTGCTTCGAAACGCCAGCATTTGATTGGTTGTTTTCTGTATAGCTGACCAATCAAAAGACAACAATCAGAAACCAATTCTAGTTCCGGTATTTGAATGTATGACTTGAAACAGAAATAACTAGAAAGAAATATCGAGACTAAGTCAAATAAAAGCTTTGCTTAACTTCCGTGTTTGATAATCATATTGTATTATGATCAATATACGAAATGATTTCATAAATGTAAAACAAACACTGATTTTATCGTACTTAAATCCTAAATCAGGTCACAAGCCCCTGTGTGGTTTACAAGTACGGTATATATTAATTCTATTAGGTAGTATGTTTCAAATTTCCAATGAAATAACATAAATATTGATACTGTATTTAACGGTGTATTTCGGATTTTAACTATTTCGCATATGTTTGTGATAAACTCAATGTAAGCTGATTCTATATTTGTTAAATTTCGATAAAAAACAACGAAGAGGAAGTTTGAGAAAGTGATAAATACAGAAAAAAGCAGCGAAAATGGCGTCTTCCAGAGTCGAAGAATCGCCAGTTATGGAACAATTCTATCAATTAAGAGGAATAACTAAGAAAGAATGTGTACGTATTGACTTAATATACATAATTGTATGAGATGTAAATTACTACTCATTAAACAACTACAATGTAATGTACAATGAGTTATTTTATTCTAATACAACAGATGTAGAACTAGGTTGATCCTTCCCTTTCAAGTCATTTCATGGTTGATTTACGATTAAATTTTTGAATCTTCGCATCAGGCAATATTTCAGTCAATGAGTTGATCAAAGAGAAGCCAAAATGAATAAAAAAAACTGACTGTACACTACACGTGAATTCAGATAAATTGGAAATTGAAGTCATAATGATATTTTAAATACGTGAAGTCAGCTCATTAGGTTACAAGTGCTGGAATAATTGTTTTAAAGGATTTTGTAACGTCCCAATCAGTGTCCCCTTAATACAGGGTCTGTGGTTATAAACTTGAGATCAGCCTCACAGCTTAAAACTCCAGTTTTGCGTTCACAGTATTCTCAATTTAAGCATAATAGGATCATAATTAATAATTTTCGAAGTGAAATTTGTTTACCAATCAATTGATGAATGTATCAGCCTGTACATATTATAACAAGTATGAAAACTTGACTGTTAAAATTGAGGACGAAAATGAGATTTGAGCTCAGAGGCCGAGTTCTAGTGTTATAAGCTCGGACCTAGGACTTCCGAATTTTCGAATCATCGGAGAATGCAAGTACAGTAAAACCCATGAAAAATTGGACCCTTCCCGGACTGGGCCAAAAGTCCGGTTTTCTGAGAATTCTGGTTTTCAGAGAACTATTGATTATAGAAGAGAAAAATGGGATTTGAAAAATCGTCCAATTTTCTGAGAATTCCGGTTTTCAGGGAGTCCAGTTTTCAAGGGATATACTGCACAATGTACCCAAAGATGGCAGATAGGAACTAAACTGGAATCCAGGGGAGGTAGGACATTCGTTAGATAAGCTGTCCGCCATGAATAAAAGGGGCCTGTTTCATGGACATATCATAACTAAGATAGTAGTTTTAAACTCTAAAATCTTGGTACTCTTATTTTTAGATAAAAAGTCTTTTATCTTATGGATTGTTTAGGGAGCCATAGTCAGCTGTTAAATAAGAATACATGAAGTATACATCATTAACAAGTTTGGTTAAATATGAATACATGAAGTATACATCATTAACAAGTTTGGTTAAATATGAATACATGAAGTATACATCATTAACAAGTTTGGTTAAATATGAATACATGAAGTATACATCATTAACAAGTTTGGTTAAATATGAATACATGAAGTATACATCATTAACAAGTTTGGTTAAATATGAATACATGAAGCATACATCATTAACAAGTTTGGTTAAATATGAATACATGAAGTATACATCATTAACAAGTTTGGTTAAATATGAATACATGAAGCATACATCATTAACAAGTTTGGTTAAATATGAATACATGAAGTATACATCATTAACAAGTTTGGTTAAATATGAATACATGAAGCATACATCATTAACAAGTTTGGTTAAATATGAATACATGAAGCAAACATCATTAACAAGTTTGGTTAAATATGAATACATGAAGCATACATCATTAACAAGTTTGGTTAAATATGAATACATGAAGTATACATCATTAACAAGTTTGCTTAAATATGAATACATGAAGTATACATCATTAACAAGTTTGGTTAAATATGAATACATGAAGTATACATCATTAACAAGTTTGCTTAAATATGAATACATGAAGTATACATCATTAACAAGTTTGGTTAAATATGAATACATGAAGTATACATCATTAACAAGTTTGGTGACCTTTTACTCAGCTAAGGCATGTCGATTAAACGGGCCCCAGATATATGTGTAAAACGGCGTTATACCCCTGTCAATATTATGTTTGATACGGCACACATTCTTATAAAATTAAATAGGATAAAAAAACTGAAATTGGCCAAACATAATTGTCGAGTCATTTTGTGCGTAGTTAAAAAAATATAATGCTTGGTTACCACGTATCTATCTTTACTTAAGTCAATTTATAATGCGTGTTTTAACTATTGATCTGCGCACATTTTTTTACGACCAACCAACTACCGTTACATTGAAGGCCAATAAAACATACAGTAAAACCTCAATAATAAGATCACTTTCGGGACCCGAAGAATCGATCGTAATAATGGGTGTGTCTCATTATCAGGCTGAATTATAGGGGAGTTATTGAAAATCGGTCCGAAAATAAGTGGACGTTGTATCAAGTTGGAGGTAATATTGAGGTGGTCGCAAAGTGTGATTTTACTGTTTGCGATTTTTTATAACATAGCACGCTGTACATTGTGATAGTTTTAATTATGTATGTTTCCTGTATTACGTAATTAATCGTACTTACACTTTTATATGCAAATATACCGGTATATTTTTTTGACAAAACATTCAAACCTTTGTTTTTTTTTCAAAATATCAAGGTTTTCTGATACATGACTAATTTTTGGCCTAAGTGAGCCTACCAGTTTAAATATTTAACCTCAATTCAAACATAATTTAAACACACAATCGATCTATTATTGCAATTTGACAAAATATGATCGATTCCCATCCATCGCACAGCGCCATGCTAATGCGTTGCCAACATTAGTATTTTTTTTACCATTTTTTTCAGCAGATTCTAAACTTACATGTGTATTACATATATCATATTTAATATCCTCTAAAGTAGTCTGAACTATGAGAGATATGTTTGCTTATGCCATTTTCGTGTCCATATCTGTATTTGCTTATTCAAAAATTGTAAACCAAGTTGCACTTATGAGGCCCTTAAACATCGATTTATACTTAAATAGTTTCGAGATTGAAGTGTCGTGGCTTTCTTCACTGAGTTTGTATACGGATGTAAAGATTACAGTAAGGTTAAGATAAGTGTAGTTTAAGTTTTCTGATAAATTATCGCTGTGTTTGTATTTTTCATTACCTATGGGATAAAACGATCGAGTTCACACGTTGATAGCCACAACTTTGTCATGGGAAGTATTGTATCAATTTAAGGTCGTATCTTGTTATAAGTGTATGCCATCTGTGTAGAAGGATTGCGGTTCGTGATTTGTCTAAATCATAAACGATGTAAACCAGTTATTGTACCGTATGTCGTAAAGGCGAACTATCTGGACACTGTTACACATATTATGCGCTCAAAGAAACTTCTAACGCCTCCTGGGGCCCGTTTCACAGACCTACATTAGCTTTGATGCCACAAACATAAAAATCAAATAAGACCATTGCACAAAAGCTGTGGTAACTTAATAAGTGAAAGAAAAAATCTGCGACAAAATTGCTTTTATAGTACAAGCATCTTAGCCAAAATGTGTCTACTTACCTACCTACAGTTAAAAGTGTGGGTTGCGTGAATGATCGAAGGCTTTAGTTAAGTAAGAAAGTTAAGTAAGGCTTTAGTTAAGTAAGAAAGTTTATAAACCAATGACAACTGTTTGTGGTGTTTTGTATCTTCTGAAAGGGACTAGATCAATCGGTCATTTATTATTTCTTATGAAATCATAAATATCGTGTCTTTGTTTTATGAGAAAGCGAATGATCGAATTTCAAAGCAAAACCTCGATATTTAGACTAAACTTGGGGCCAATTGAATCGCTCTTAATTTCGAGATGGTCTTAAACATTGTCAGGTTGAAATAACGTAAACAGCGAGAATGGTCCAGTGAGAGGTTGAGAGGTCGTTATAATAAAGTGGTCTTTATAATAAATTGGTTCATTGTGCAGGTTTTACTGTATAAGAAAACGAAGCCTGCACTCTGAAATGTGTCTTTTTACGTGAATGGAGTCTAAAGCAAAGTATATTATATAGCATATAACATAGTATAGACCATGTAATACAACCGTGTGTTTATATCTTGTATGAGATATATTTTGATATGCGAGTATAAGAACTGTGATATCTACAAAAATAATCGTGTACTTCTCCGCTGTGTAATTGTTAATCATATCTCAAGAGCCACTTATGGAATCGGCGGACGCAACCTCTAAGATTATATTAGGCAAATGTTCAGATATAGTCAGTTCAGCGGTGATAGCCGTGATCGTATAGTGGTTAGTACTTCGCGTTGTGGCCGCGACAACCCAGGTTCGAATCCTGGTCACGGCAGAGTCTGTGACAGTCGCTGTCTCGGCACGGCTGAACTATATTTTTCTTATATTTAGAGAAAAAATAATTTGTCCGCGTACTTATTAAACGTAACCATTGTAATTAACACCAGAACGTATTCAACTACACATTAATTACCAAACTAAACATTTTGATCTGATATATACATGCAATATTTACATTAGTATGTTCAGTAAAACCTCACATTGCGACCACCTCAATATTACGAATACATTGTTATAACGACCACTTATTTTCGGAGCGGCTTTCAATAACTCCCCTATAATTCAACTTTATAATGAGACCACTTTATTATTACGGACTAGTGATCGCCAGAGACAATAATCATTCGGTAACGGAGACTCCCAGTTTTTCAGTATTCAGCACGCTCGTACTATGTACAACTATTCCCCAGACTTTAAATGTCTGACATGTTTAAAAATCCAATGCTCAATACCACCGTCATCTAATTCCATTCATTTGTGCTCACACTATTAATAATAGCAACGCCGTTTATGTTATTGACTTATGAATATTTAATGTCTGGTTATAATGTAAAATAATCCGGTCACGTGTCTTTTTATGTAAGGATAAAGTATAAATCGACAAACGTTAAAGTATATAGTGTATGCTTTTAAAACCGTTTACGTTCATTGTATTAAAATTAAGCCAACTTGTTAAAAAATCATAAAGAATTTTATTACACGGTCAGGTTGTACATGAATGTTCATCCAATATAATGTCAGTACACATTATATAATGTTAGAACTTCTATTGGTGAAATATATCACCATATATTATAGCCAGTATTATCTTGTCATTCATTATAATTGTGTATAAGGTCACATTTTAATCAAAAATATAATCGGAAATTATATTTTCAAAACCGTTTTACAGGAAACCATCAACACAATTAACACTACATTTATTGTGATTGAAAATTAATGGGTCACTAATGCATAAGATCACCTGTACATGGCAGAACTCGCGAATAGCCAAATTCGTGCGTAGCGCTCACTAGAGATTTGTTTGTATGTTTATATCCGACATTGTCACTGGGGTTTAACGCCGTTTTCAGCAATATTCCAGTTATATACGGCGACCGGAGGGAAATCGACATTTTTGTCATGGTATGGCCTGCTTCGACCGGGATTTGAACCCGGATCTCGTGGTTACAAGTCCAGCGCACTAACCACTGGACTACTAGAGTACAAAAGCCACTCTTTGACAATCAATTGTTAATATAATAAACCGATTAAACCTCTGAATAAAGACCAACTGTGTATAAAGACCAACATTTCTACACTCCTTCAGTGGTCTCCGTTTACAGGGTGGACTTTATGTATATACTTTTTGTATATCTTAAAATGTTCAAACAAAGACTTCTCCCGTCCCACGTCTAAATACACAAACATGTTTTAAAGGTAAACGAAAACAAATAAAATGTGACGTAAAACGATTTTAAGTTTTACCGATCAATCCATTGCTGTGTTTTAGAATCAAATTTTCAAACAAACATAATTATAAAAATTTATATTGATACAAAATAGCTTAACCGATATAACTCGTACGCACGCTTATGGTGAGAATACGACTTATGTATTTATTGTACAAGGGCCAGGTTTAACGCTATATCTATAAAAAGAAGCCATTATAAAATTAAACAGCTTGTACATACAAAAACGTTCCAAGTTAAGATTAATAACTATCGTTAAGTAGATTTGGCATTGGCAATGTTGAAATGGTCTAATCAAATTAGAACAAATAAATGAAGAAATATACAGTTTTATTTCGGGTACATCACAGTTAGAGCCTGCCCACTTAGCTCATTGGTGGAAAGTTAGATCTACGAACCTCAGGTTCCCGAGTTCAAACCTAATGTGCTGCACATATAAATAGGCATACAGATAAGAAAAGCATTCTTGAAAAAGAAAACATACAAAAAATCCCACCTTATACAAAACACTAACTTCACCAAAAGCCTCCAGACTAAAGCAAACCCACCCAATATATAGTAACATAAAAGTATGGAGAACCGAAACACAGTCTCCCGGAAGATAGCACATTGGGACGGTCTATAGTAAAGCCGCATGGTTTTTACCTAGATTCTACTTTTATGGATCCAACTTTACACTTACCCCCGAGAAAATAAAAATGAAATTTCATAAATACAAAGAAGACAGATACAAAAATAAAAGAGCGTATAATTAACAGTCAATTATCCTGAATCGGGGATCATTCATGTGTATAAGTTAGCAGTCACTTGCGGAGAACAAGGTTATGATTTGTACAGGATTTATAACACTGTTAAGGGTAACTGCCAGCAGGTATTTCACTGATATACTGCTTAAAACTGACGTAAACCACGAAAATTATTTTGAGAATCTAAAATATATTTTCAGATATTCAATAGATGGAAAATACCTGATGGGATGTTAGATTCGGCCCCAGCTGCCCCCTTGACCCCGGCCACCCCTCCTGACCTTCAGCCAGATGGTAAGATTAAAGTCCCGTACATTGATAAGATAAATTAAACTGGTCTGATCACACTACTTATTTAAATCATGTTTATTAATATGGTATTATGGTCTTATTATGTTGCATTTCAATTTCTGTGCGTGCATTAAATCGACTTCTCCAGTTTTGTAAAAAATATTGTTTCCGTGTTTGTAATTTCGTAATCAGCGCTGTTCCATTACGGCTGAATGCAAGTGAATCCACCGTTCCGATCGTTCATTCCCAAGATTGTCAACGAAAGATTATTTGAAAAGTATCTAAATCAAACTTTACTATAATATTGTAACGGTCAGCAAAACTCAAACAATATATTTTCTGGCGATAGTCTATGTCAGTGTCTGTGTTTGTTGCATTACACTGTACTGCACTGTATTGTATCGTATTGAAACGGTGATGGACGTTCGGACCACCTCCGCCGATTTCGTACCTGGTAGTTTGATATGCGTGATATTACAGTTTTGATGCGGCTGCCGATATAGTGCAAAGGAAATATTGCCGCTAAGCAAAAATGTTCTTAAATGGTGTCTGTCGGCGACTGTCTAGCTTTGATTTTTTTTTCATTGTTCTTAAAGCGGTATAATCTATGCTCTCGGCAATACAAAGTACACAATATAAAGCAGTTTTTAAAAATAACTAATAGACTAGCGTCTCAACCATGGAGGCCTCCATATCTGTCAGTTTTACAATTGGGAAATTCCAAAGTGGTCCAATATCAGTTAACAGGTACGACGGAGATTAGACGTAGTCGGTCGGGGTGTGCCGAATGCGGTGATGGATTGTCATTTTTGGTGATTGTTAGTTTGCTGTTTATAGTATAATAAACCTTGCTTATAAGAAGAAAGCTGTCCACGGTATAATAAGGGCCAAAAACTACAGATAAAAACCAAATCATATGATCATCAGACACGTCATGCACTCATTAAGACAATTATCACTGTCATTTACCGACAAAAATGGATTTAAACATTGAAAAGAGGAATCCTATTAAGAGACAAAATATCTTACTATTGGTCAATAGCACCTCATTGCTGACAAATCCTACCAGGGACCAAAATGATGAATTCCCACTTTGTAAGGAAGGTCAGTGGTTATACCAAGATGTACGAATGGGGTTTTCCTACATCGTTAAAAACTGGAGTAATTACCATATGACTCTGGCTGTTGTTGCGACTTTAAAACCCAACAAAAAAAACTGTGACAACAATTTTGTCATTGTTTCGACAGGACAATTATTGTGACAGAAATTTTCAGAAATACATGTATAGACCAACATGAAGGTTTTAAAACGTGTATAGTAAAACCCTCACTTACCAACCACTGCAATACTAAAGCCATATCATAATAACCACCACTTATTTTGAAATATATTTTTTCCAACCCCATACTGTGACCACCTCAATATTGAAACGAAATATTTTTCTGAATGGTTGTCTTAAACTTTACTGTGTTTCAAATGCTTTTAATGTTTCATCATTGAATCACGATCACGTGTGCTTATTTAACAAATCGCTTAATTGTGAGTATTGTCTATGTATAACAGTTGTTGTCCACACTCCGTCTATTCCACCAACACCGGCAAAGGTCCCGGCTTTACCACAGTCGGCGAGACAGCCGCCTTCAAAACCTGCCACAGGAAGAAAGTCTAAACTTACCCGCGAAATGTCACGTGAGTTTGTGATTTTGTGTTTACGTTCTTTGTTTTGCAAGACGCTTAACAACTATTCTAACACGATCTGCAACATACCTTCTCGTACTTTATCAACTGATTTTTTTACTTTTTCTGGAATAAAACCTCTTTGACTATATATTAGCAAATGTGTGTAGTGAATGTCGTCGAACCTCGGCTTGTATGTATCCTGATTATTTCAAAAACGGATGATCACATTGTAAAGTAGAAGGATATTTGTCATCTTTCCAGTGCAGTCAACTAAGTTAGAGAAAACTAAAGCTACATTATTGAAATACTCGTAATAACATACCGGATAAGTAATCCTAAAGTATGCCATGAATATGTTTTTATATCTGTCATAAATATTCAAATGTATTGTCATTACATATTAGCTATTTATCATAAGGAGGCAACCAAAACTATCAAACACCATAGTTTACAGAGTAGAAAACATAAGCAAATGTTTTAGCAACTAAACACCCAAATTACCACCGAATCAGGGATTCGTATAGATAATCATAAACATTGAGACTGGTCCTTTTAAGTGGATTGCAACGTACCCACAAAATAATTGATCTATTGTCTATGTTTACAGTGCCCAACATCAAACTTAAGCCCACGCCGGTACCTCGAGTAGAGTCCCGTAACGGACTCCAACCAAGCCGGTCTCTAAAATCGGCCGGTAGATCAGTCAGATCATTTCCACAATCACCACAGCTGCCCCAGAGATCCAAGACAATGTGTGTAGATACACGTAGGCAATCAGGATCGGTTGATGTGGTAAGGTACTTTTTGAAAACCCGTCGTGACTTGCTCAATCGGTAGAGCACAATATTTGGTATAGATATTTGGAAACCCCATCGAAACACGTTTATCACAGGGCAATTTGATTGTATTGAAAGTAGAAAGTCATTCGCTCACTATCTAGAATTTATATAAAGTTACAAATTAAATACAAGCAACTCTCGCCTTGCCTTTGTATTAGAATTAAAAATAGCAGCAATAGCTTTTGACACGACAGCAGCATTTGAGCAAGATCTCATTTGATTAAGCAGTGATCCGAGTCTACAACAATCTACCAGTACTCATTCCTCACATTGGGCCCCTCAAGATATATCTTAAGTATGATAACCAAGTTAACTTATGAATCTTGCTATCGCTTGATTGAAAATAAAGCACGTTTTGTACTATTGGTTGGTTAGCTAAGATTTGTTTACGGAACGGGCCCTTGTTGGGTCAGGTGACATTAAAGTTAGCTTTCACATTTTCAATCGAAGCTGACACGCTCCGTCTTTGTTTTATGACAATTTGCTCCACAACTCTACTATCTATCGAATGTTCCACCGGGTTACATTCTGCAACTAGATGTCGTAATACGTGGACAAACATAATGTATCTATTTATTTCGCAGAATAATTTTCCTCTGGATGAGGCTTTGCAACCGGATGCCGTACCACAAGCTCATGAATGGATGAAACATGCGGACAAAGCAGACAAGAAAGTCATAGAACGTATACTAAAAATGGCTAGTAAGAAGCATCAACTTGAAAACAGTCTAAATAAAACTTTACTGCCAGACGCCAAAGGATCTGTTGAGAAGTGGCTTAAAGACGCTAATGAAAATGGTAAACATTTCACTAATTTGAAATCCGTTTATCTATGGGTGTAAACTATTGTATATATATATATACTTCAAATGTATTATTTTTTTCAAATTTTCAGTTGGTAAAACTCATTCTTCCTTTTTTTACGGATGTTTGTATACGAAAGTAAGAAATTCTTGTACTACAGAATTTTAAACAAAAATGTAGTTAATCTTAGTCGTGCAAATATATCAATAAGCTCGCCAAATTAACTCTTTGGCTGGATTTGTATCATAAAATACCACCAATTCTGAATAAACATCACAAGTTAAGATTGCCAATTGCATACTAGTATATATTTTAAGAGAGTTTTCATTTGTTGGGTAAACGTATAGATGTCCGTACTTGATGAAAACAATGGATTAATAACGCCCAATTTGCTACAATACTGTACAATTTATCTTCAGCAAACGAACCATTATTTTTATAAAAATTGTCATTATCGTCTGTTTTACTATTAATGTGATTATCTAATGCCAATGTTCACCTACGTATTACGTATTCACACATTTAAGGAATTTAAATGTATTGTAGATCGTTCTATTACAATGTGAATGTAAACTTTGTTTTTGAATATGTATGTAATTCACCATTCCTTTTCCGTGTCTGTTTATCACTAACTTGGTATATTTTTCAAGGCGCAATCAAAGAAAGAGGTAACGCATGTCTGCATGCTATTTTGTGTAACATAAAACACGTAACTATAGTCAGCTACATTGTACCTATCTACACACTTATTCACCTGTGCCCAATTGTATAAACATTGGTTAACTTTAACCACTAAGTTAAATCAGAGTTTTGGTTAAAATTTTGGTTAAATGTTCTGTTAGCTGTTGTAGAAAGTTTTGTTTAAATTTAACCGAATGTTGTTTTTGTTAAAGCTCAAATAAATCTAACCCAAGTCTAAGATGCTGGTTAAATCTTAACATAAACGGTAACCAGTACCAAAATGGCAGCCCTTTTAAAATGTTTAAATGACTTTTTTAATAGTTAGTAAACCAAAATGGTTAAATTTAACCTTGGGTTAAATTAACCATTTGGTTAAATTTAACCAATGTTTATACAATTGGGCGCTGCTCCCAATTGCATAAGCATTGGTCAAATTTAACCACTTGGTTAAAGTTGAGATTAGGATAAGAAGTTAATATCAACTGAAACAAGATGGCCGCCCTTCTTGTACCATACGCCAGATGATCTTGACAGTCCAGACGAGTACACAGATAAACTGAGGATCTTGACGACTTCTTGATTGATATTAGACGCTTGGGTAAACTTGAATTATTATGTTAAATCTAAAAACACCAAGTTTTACGCAAGCACTTTCCCAAACTTTTGCCCAAATATTGATATAACCTCAACTTTTATCCAGTGGTTAAATTTAAACAATGTTTATACATTTGGGTGACTCCAAATCAAATCAATGCCTGGACACCGTCCATCTTAATTCTTGAACTATATACTTCATAGTCCGGAATCATGTAATTTTATTTCCGTAATTTTCAGTGTTCTTCTTGTCGAGGCGAATGTCACACTGATATGTGATATTTCGCTGTCACTTTTATATCTGTACTTTTCATGTCAATTTTATTCTTTAACTTGATTTTAAAAAGGTAAACACAAATGTAGATACGTATAATGAATAACCAAATGTACTTTTAATTCTTAGAACTTACTAAACATTTATACGCTTAGATAGTACTTTGTATTCTTTTAATATTAGTATCGTAAACAAGTTAGATGCAGTTAGTAAACCATAATTATAGTACAATTTGATTTCAAAGACAGGGCGAATTATTCTGAACCATTTGTATGAAATTTGTATGCCCACTCCTTTTGTACGTTAATTAACAAGGTCGATGGTTCAAATGTTCACACCTGTATTTTTCATGAATGTTTTAAATCTATATTCTACACACTTTTCGTCCCATATCACGTTGTGTATTCGGTATTGTTTCAGCAGGTTTTTCATCTTCAGCTTGCACTCGAAATAAATCGGAAACTTTCATGCTTTTATTTCATAATTCAAGCTAGCATGACTGATTCTATCTTCGCACTTAAAACTAGACATGCTTGGTTTGGTTAACTTATATCTGTTGACGCGATATAACTTTACCTCTTTACCTTGTTCAGTAAAACCAGAGCCATCCGTAAATTCAGGACACAGTGTATATTGACCTTTCTCAGACAATAACAGGTAAAGGTCAACTATACTTGAATGCTATGCTTCACCCCCTTTATTGGTCTTTGGTCACACGTTAGAATTGAGCTAATACCAATTGAATAAAAGTCAACTGTACTTAAATGCTATGTTTCACCCCCTTTATTGGTCTTTGGTCACACGTTAGAATTGAGCTAATACCAATTGAATAAAAGTCAACTTTACTTAAATGCTATGCTTCACCCCCTTTATTGGTCTTCGGTCACACGTTAGAATTGAGCTAATACCAATTGAATAAAAGTCAACTTTACTTAAATGCTATGCTTCACCCCCTTTATTGGTCTTCGGTCACACGTTAGAATTGAGCTAATACTATACAGTGATATGTAGAACATTTAGAATACAACACGATGTACCAAACCAAAGCACGCCCAGCTCCATTCACGAGTTCATCTTTGAATTGTTAAAATGTCGTGTTGTTTATTTATAATCTAATAATTGTTTAAAACATTGAAAGATAGTAACCAACGAATTGAAGAAAAGGAACGATTGAATAATGCTTAATTGTAATAATATTCGTGTAGTCCCGTTTTGACATGTCCATACTGAAAGTCCTTAGGCAAAACTTGCTGTGAATAATGAATGTAAAAAGTAATTGTCAAATTGTGTCATGTAACGTTTTGTGCATGTGAATTAGATTTGTTCTTACTGTTTTTGTTTGTACTGTTGCTGTTTGTGTTGATGATGTTTTGTACTATGCATGGTTTTATGTCATGTGCCTTTGCATAGCATATCACTTATTGTGTTTTTTTCAGCCGTCATTTTTCTATTATCAAGGTGGACCAAAGGCTACTCTTAATCCACCCAATGCTTGAGTATATTTTTTTTTAAAAATACGAGTTTAATCATTACAAAAACAGCCAGCCTTTGAGTTTGAAAAATAACATAAAACATCAACATATTTATTATCTCAAAAATTAAAATGCTTTTGAATAGAAAATTGTTTGGATATTGACCGTTTGTAAACTGGATTACCATTTCGCAATTTCAGAGAGACAAGTTGCACTAAATTTCTTTAGTTCATTGGCTGGTGGACAATTGATGGGAATGACTGTTGATAGCCAGAGGAAACGTCTGAAGGAAGTCATTAACACATTAGAAGAGTAAGTGGATTGTATCAGTGACAATATTAATGATAACAACGTTGTTGATCATAATGGTAACATCGTCATTCATGACTTTTCATAGAGCAAGACATTGCACTGAGCTGACTGCTGTAAGGTTGCCTAAATATTGTAAAAATAAAAGCTACATTTGATTTATGTTTCAAATGAAACTTTCGCAAGATCAGAAAATAAAAAAAATCAGTACCTTAGCCATGACTTTTACAACTTGAAGTTGGTACCGATGCCTTGTTTATTATTTTGGATATTTTTCGATTGATCAACAACTATTTTATGTCATCAAAGTTGAAAATTGACTAGCTTCAATATGGCACGTATGCTTAGATCAATTCGTCGAGTGTTAGGTCTATCAACCTTGGGATCTCAAGGTTGAAACCTGGGCGAGGCACATGTCCCCTTGTGACAATTTTGTTGAAGGCGCTGAGTTCAAAGTTATTCATCCTCCGCCTCTGGTCTGCGAACTTAATGTCATATTCCGGCGGTCAGTTAACGTAACCACATAATCCTGCATTCTGTACGGGTGCTATTCTTGTTCTCTATTAGTAGATGCCAACTTTTCTGCATAAATTATCAGCCATTGAGTAAGGAAGGCTTTATTTATGATGCCATCAATCCCATTATCGCAGAGAATTAGTTAGTACGCCTATTACTTATAATTAAACCAGTTTTCATCAACACAATTTTGCTTCTATTTCAGAAATTTGGAATTTGCACATTTCGATCTTTAAAATATTCAAGTCATGTGAAATAAGGTGATGATAATGTGAACATAGCTATTTGGTTTGTGTGAACTTATTTCCCTGCTTTAAATGTGAACTTAATCCCATCCTGAATTTAACTGGAATTGTTGCTTCATCTTTGCATCCATGAATTGTAGAAAACGTCCCCGTTCCTAGTGATGCTAAGCACATGATTACAAATATCTCTCGGAAAGCATTCAGTTGGACGCATTCTAACTACCAACTCTGTACATTAACTTAACCTGTCTGAAATATAATGGAACTTTAGCACGAATTGTGCATGCATACAGAATTTCAGGATGCAAAGATGAATATCTGAAAAGCATCCGTGTTTTTAGTTTTGTCTTAAATTTGAAACGTCATTTGTTTGCTTTTTCTGTTGCTCAGCTCCAAGCCAGGGAAGGTCAACTATGGTGCCTCAAAGAAAAAGCACGCCCATCGCCGACCAGAAAAAATCAGTGATGGCAATCTGACATACATTCGTCTTCTTACTCCAAACACAAGGGAAAACCGCTGGATGCATACCACTTGGCATCATCTACCACAATACAAGGATGACGACGTTGTCAACAACTGGAGTTCGCATTATATCAGACCACACGCTGGAATTCCGCGCCATTTCGTTATTCACCCTGACTGGGGCTAACTAACATTGTTAACGCTTAGCCCTTAATTTTATTTTAGAACTATTTTGATACGGTTTTTACAATGTTTATATATAACAGATTCGTCAGTGATAATGTTTTCTTTGTTTCTGTTCGCGCTAGAGATGTAGCGGTGTAGCAAAATGCCTCCAAATTATGTTAATTGCAAAACTGGGAAAATTAAGGGCAATCATCAGAAAGTAAGATTGAGTGATGTACTATTTAATCGGCTGATTATCATACATACAGTCCTTTGATTTCGTAGAAAACAACAAAAGAGAAACGTGGCGTATCAAAAATTTGACCAATTAAAATGAAATAACATCACCTTATATCAGATTATGTATTCAATTACACAAGTGAAATAATCTATTGAAAATCTGTCTTATATGCATCACATTCTCAAATACAAGCATAGTCTTGCGAAGATAGAATAAGTTTTTGTTTTTTAATATTGCTCATATGTCTTCAATATAAACAAAACATGCGCACCTTTTAATTGCTTCATAATATTATGTTTACTCTGTTGTCATTTTATTTGCCATGTACTGTAAAAATCAGCTTATTATTACAATTACACTTCGTGTGGCTATTTGCTTTTTAATGTTTTTATTATTTTTTTCACTATTTTTATGTAATATCTTGTATGTATTGTAATGATACGGATTTATTCTTGCGCTTCTTTGTATGAAAGGAAAACAATAAGTAAACATTGTACATATTTGCGTCTAACCTTTCGTAATTTGTTGAGATACGGTCAATGACATTGCTTCTTTGCATTTATCACTAAATATATATATGTACGTTGTACTGCCAAATAATACAAATAGATGTTTTGCCTCTTTCAGATTCATTACAACGATCTTAATCATGTGCGTATTTCTTTATCAAGATGTGTGTTTTATGTGTGTAGCCTATTCTGATGTGCAACTGAATTACAGAATCTTCTAATTAGTAATCAAAACATGAAGCATGTATTCGGAGAACGCTTGACATAATTACAAAAGCTATTGTATTTGTTTAGTGTTTTCTTTTCGACTTCGAGTTTTAGCAATTAAAATGATAATATTGAACTTGGATCAGATAGCTGTACTCTAGAAAAACATGTTTAATTACATTTAATGTTATTTTATTGCAAAGCAAACTGTCACAGAAGCTCGGTATTGCAATACAACAATACAATGTATTGAAATACAAACATGCCGAAGAGTGTTTGTAAGACTACAATGTTCCGACAGTTTGTTTTATTGTTTCTGTAAGTCTTTGATAGTAAGTTTGTTGTTTATAGAGCTATCTGTGATATATTTCGTAATTGTCATGGTTTGAATTTAAGTAAACATTTATCTTTACTGTTTTTGTTACTCCTTGTAATTCCTTATAAATACAAACAATGTACTAGGGAATATGCTACTCTCGATAGTATGGACATGCGGAATACAGACACCGAAATCAATTTCCAGACATACACCGCTTGTTCCAAAATTATTGTTTAGAACAGAGACAATTTGTTTGTTTTTATGTGACAGTGTCACTGGGTTTTAACGACGTTTTTCAACATTTATTTCACTTATATACGGTGACCGGTTCACCTAACCAGTTTTCCTGTACTTTATACTAGCCAGTACTAGCTTACCCATCCACAAGGAGTCTGCAACTTAAATGGAGGAAAATCGACATATTTGTCAAATTTTATAGAAGGGTATGACCTGCCGCGACCGGGATTTGAACCGAATCGCCGGGTTACAAGTCCAGCGCACTAACCCCTGGACCACGGTCGCGGCCAGTTCCTAGACAAACAATTTAAAAATACTCTAAAATAATCGCAATGTCGACATATGATATGTACTGATACGTTTAAAACATATTTCTGGGTATAATTATTCTACTCTGCCTAAAACAATGATTTTACATCATTTAATGTGTCTGGAGTACAAAACGACAGAACTAAAAAATTAGTTCCTATTGGTATTTAGAGTAACGAAAAACATTGTAAGGTTGTGTCACTTAATTTTGGAATTTTCATTTGTATTTATGCGATTATATTTTGAATAATTATCCGGTGCGTCCATATTTCAGTAAATTATATTCAACAATATAATAAATATTTCATGTTCGTTCGATTTGGCCGACTGATTTGCCGGATTCAACGTGGACAATCCAAACAATTAAAATGTTATTACCAAAAGGAAAATTATATATTCTATATTCCAAGCTTACTATAAACCAACATCAAATTCTACTTATGTATGCATATGCGTCAAATCTTAAGGTCATAGATAAAACAAAGTACACATATTTTGCTGATACGTGTATTTGCAATGAAGTACGAGATACAACGTAATTCATGAGACGGATCATGATAATCATTTTATCCACATTTTTACATCGCTGGTTTTGGGCATAGTTTCCCTGTTTGTACAATTGAAATAAAACAATAAATCAGCGCATCACATTTCCAGGCTTTGAATAGAAATAATATTCATGAGGAATAAATAATCGATTTAAAATATGCTCATCGTCGCAAAGGTGTTTCTGGATGAGTGCCAAAAGCCAACATATGGCAACCATAATACAGACGTATCGCAATATTCTTTTAAGAAATGTATCTGATGAGAAAAGAATTGCTAGGAAAAATTATAATAAAAAATACACCTTCCACAAAATACTACCTTACAAAAACACACCCTACACACAGAATCATACAAAAATGGAGGACAATTATACAGTCTCCCGGAAGATACCGACTTAAAACAATCATTATCAAGTATATAGGAGGTTTGAACTAGTGTTATAGACCAAATCTCACTCTCCTATACGCATAGAAATGACCAATGTAAGAAGAAAATAATAAGAGTAGTCAATAATGAGGTTTTCCAACACTCCGAGTCATTGGTCTACAATTTTGATATATATTTGTACAGTACATTTGACACAGTCTAACTAACACACGCCTTTCTCAACTAAAAAACAATTACATAACAAAGTAATGAATAAAATAAGCAATTATGTACAATACATGTGTGTGTGAATTTTAAAAATGAAGAAGCGGTTTTAGAGTTAAAATATAATTTCATTGAAAACAAAAAGAAATCCGCCAATATTGAACAGAAAGTCACTTTCTAGATATTAATACATGTACATATACATCAATTATTTGGTCAAACTGTTTAAAGTTTATACATTCGTGTATTCAGTACCAGTATTACGTTTTAGTTATGATTGCAAGTGTATGCAAGTACCAATACTATTTGATTGGTACTCATGGCAAAAAGTGAAAAAGTAAGCAAACACTCCTATGAGCAAGGTGGTTGGTCCCGAAAAGTGGCGAACTTTAATTAGCCCTTATTCGGTACTTTTTCGGATCATTTTATTAAGGTGAACAAAATGAGATGAACTTGCCCCAAGTTATAAAACTATTGGATAACAGTATTTAAGCTCAAATCCATTCTCAATACATTTTGATTGGAATGATGTAGCAGTGAAATGCTAAAGTACAAATCTCGATCAATTATGCTGACGAAATAATGGATGATGAATTTCATTTTTATTTAATCACAATTAGCTAAGACGTTTGCAAGACAAGATATTATTATGAGCTTGGAAACCAGACTCATGTTTCATAGCATTGGACCCTGATCAAATTCAAATACATTTCTTATTTCTTTCCCGCATCTTCACACTCTTCTTCACTATCAGGAAGTGGTTCCGCATGTTTTGTTAAGTCTATCAGCGCATACGACGTGCGCTCTTCTTCACCATGAATCACAAGTCTGTTCTTACCAGATGGCAGATTCTCAAAAACAACGTCTGCATAATGTAGACCTTCTTTGTTTATGTTTTTCTAAAAATATTAGGTTTTGATAAAAAAAAAAATAATTGATATACGTATACCTTCAGAGTTAGATGGAAGACTAGAAGGCTATTTAAATGATAAACAAAAATGACACTGCAGAATTACGGAACTCTGTAGTAAAACCATGAACTTATAACTATATTATTGTATCTATTCATTAAATCAAGAAAATTGACTGGTGTGATTAACGAAAATGTGTATATTGATATTTGTACTTCTGCATAACATATTAAAGTATTGAATAAATAGTTTAAAAAAATAATCGAGAAATATATATTCATGTGCTTTCAGGAAGCATGGAATTAGACGAAATTATTTTGTGACATTACATCATTTTCGAGTGGTTCTGTATGAGGGTTGGTTCACACCTAGTACAGTGTTTGGTCTCCGGATATCAGATTCGTGAGTTCAAACCAAGGATGCGGCATGTGTTTTCTGTAATGACTTTATGCAAGCCATTGGACTTTGGCCATTTGCCCTCCACCGCTGATATTTCATGTGGAGAATTTGGCTGTTACATGCGTGGAATAATGTTAGTACTGGTACTAGAATCCAGGAAAACTAACTTGGTGAACATTTCGCCGGTAAATCACTAATACAATGTTGCAAAGGGGCGTAAAAACAAAAACTTTATTAACCATTTTGGATCAAATTTAATCCATCAGCTTGGAAAAGTATGCAGACATACTTAGACAAAGTCGGCCTCTTACTGTATGCATTTACATAAAATAATCACCTACCTTAGGTACGACAGGCTGTTCAATTCTCTTAGGTGCACCTTTTGACGACAGATTTTCTACAATTTATTATTAATACAACATAAATAATTACTTATTTTGGTTAGATTATTCATAAAACAAAAACAAACAAACAAAAAAAACCCACAAAAAACTCCCTTTCTTTAATGACCATATTGTTTATTCTAAAATGTTTTACACGAATTTAACTCGTTTTTATACAGTTAGCATAAAATACCTCTCCAGATTATATTTGTCTCCAATAATGACCGTGTTGGCTAACGAAATGATAGAAATACAGTTGAAGCGTGTTCATTGTAGTAATAATTTATCGTTTAATTGATTATATAGTACATGAAATAGTTAAACATATTAAGTTCAATACGTAAAAGTCGTTTACCATTCTGTTGTGAGCTTTTGTTCGCCGAAACTGAAAAAGAAATGGACTGAAATTCATTTATATATATTGTTTAATTTCATGAGTTCTTATAAACCATTCGATTTGACCCATGTGGTCTTATTGCGAAAAAAACCGCAGACATTTTTTGTGGAAGATGGGGGACCTTTTACTCGTTGTGATAGTATGGTTAGAATACTTCTTACAATGTATATCGAGTATCAAGTGTGTATACATATTTTCGTCACCTTTTTTCTGAACTTTATTCACTGTTGCGTAAACATCACCAGTTTGTTGTGGTCCCTTTAGTTTCTCTTTCGATGTCATTGTCGCCATTTTTGTTTTTTGGGGCTTCGCATAAAGACATTCGGTGCCTGATGTTTGTGCATTTGTATTTAAATCAGCAGAAATATACATTGGATTCTCTTGAATATCTGAAATTGATATTTGTCATAGATTTAAGCATTACCTTACTGATAGCTACCTACTGTTAGACACGGAACAACATAGGATGTAATACAAAAACACAAGGGCACTGGTCATATTGGATTAGTTAGGTACATGTTGATGACGTGCGATGATGTGTGTAAGGCGGAATGTCTTTTTTCATTTAACACGAGTCTTTATTTATACATATTCGTTATATTTAAACACAATGGATGAACTATCAAATAATGTAATCCATTATCTGTCTTCCGAGAAAAAAAAACATCCAAACAATTCCATCTTCCCCAAAATATTACCTTCCCCAGAACCCACTAATTCACTACCCTCCAAACACATGGGAGCATACAAAAAATAGAGGACAAAACACAGTCTCTTGTAAAGGTTCGATCGGTCTATAGCAAAGTTACAGGGTGTTAAACTAGTTCAATGGGCCCGACATCAGACTAACAAAATATAAAATTACAAAAATAAACAATAGACAGACTGACAAAAATAATACAACAGAACGATCACCAGCAACCGTATACAACAAGTTGATTGATCGCACTACCCTAATTTATAACGAAGGTAAACGAAACAGACTATGTGACGTCACATATGACAACATATGGGCAAAAGCTTAAGAATTTCGATTTTGTCAGTGATACAAGTGTTCAATGGCTTTTAATACTGGAGAAGCAAAAAACAAAAAACATGAACCTTCGCGACCAAAGGCAAAACCAATTATTATAAGATATTTAGTAAGTTTATTTTCTTTGCTTTTATTTAGAAAATAAATGGTATTAATCATATTAATTTATATATATGTATGATAATGATCTGTCTAAAATAGATGTAAAATATATGTTATTCAATGTAATATTAGATGTATATTTACCGTCACCATTATCGTCATCATCTTCAGGTTTGCTGTACAAAGTCAAAAAATCATTATAAGATAATCAGCAGATTGAAATATATCCCCTTATATTGATACAATAATACAGCAGGTACTTTTTATTCATGGAAAATGTGTATGTGTTTAACATAACACGTTCGGCAGTTTTTTGTTTAATTTTTTGTTTATCAGCACATTTGCAACTTGAGGATTTAATTATGTATAGAATAATTATGAATAACATTGACTGTATTGGAATGCCTGTGCATACAACATCTTTATCTGCAACTTCGCCAGGCCTATATGAGGATTTAATTATACATGTATTTAGGATATAAATGATATTGGCTGTAAGATTATGTAGAATAAAGGAAATTTATAGTGCTTGGACTACTGGATTGGTTAATATGATAAAGTGCAGGCTAAACATACCTAACTTCGTCTTTGACGTTTGCACCAATGTTTCCTGTGAGAAATGAAGTATAATTGCACTTTAACATGTAAACCATGTAAACAAGGAAGCATGAACACATAATACAAGTTATCAAAGTACGTGCATTCATTGAGTATGTGTATTATTAACATGATACAACATACAGAATAAATCCATACTAAACACGTTATTATTTTTTTTTATGTTCAATACTTTTGCTCTTGCATAAAAAGGTATTGTTTTAAGGATAATAAGTCACCCAACGAATGTTTTCAATTTATGTCATCGATTAAAACTATAACCATAGTATGCAGTCCAACCACTTGCTTGCAGGAGCAATTACAAAATGTATAGACCGCTTATCTGCGCATGTAAAATGCCGAAGGTATAACATATTACATATGCAAGGGGTATTGCCATATACATATGCTATTAGTGATAAAACACATAAATAAGAATGAAGGCGTAGGTAACAGTTTGAAATCTACTAATGCATTGAAACTTCATCCAGTGCCCATAATATTTGAAGCACACATACAAAGGAATATATATGTCGTTATTACCTTTGTTTTGCTCATGTTTCAGCACTAACACGGTAGCTACAATGATGATCACAATTAGACCGACACCACCACCTCCAGCCCCTCCAATTATCACCAGCGGTAATGATGTCGCAGCTAGAATAATTACAATTCGTAATACGAATTGGTATATACAGTACACAGTAAATATTGCATCGTTGTTTCAATAGTTTTTCGGGCTTTCGGAATTTCGGTAATGTTTTGGCGGGCAGTAGACTTGAACAATTGTCCTGGATTCTTTACTGATACAGACATCTTTGCAAGTAAATGCCGATTCCTCCACGAGAATGATCACTGGTGGAAGTCACTCATAATGTCTCCAAATAGTCACTGAGAACGTGTGCCACACCTAAGGCTCGAACACTGGCAAGCCCGAAGTCTATAGAGACCTAAAGCTCTACCTACTGAGCTAAGAGGGTTTGCTTTTCAGATAGAGTAATATCAAAGACCATCGTAGTAATGAAATAACAATTACTTTTATAAGCGATTTTTGTGGTTTATTAATATTTTTATAGTTGATACTGTCGCAAAATTCTGCATGCATGCAAGATATAAATAGATAATTTCAGGAACGTTATAGTGTTATGTACCAAATTGGGGGGATACAAACATAATTGTCAACTGTACAAATTAATTAACATTTTAAGCCATATTAAGACCAGTTGGTTATCAAAACAATAGATGCCGGTCATTATTAAAACAGATTCAGACAAACGCACATCGCACAAACAAGTAAATCTCACCGATAGATTTGGTTGTAAAAATGATACTTTCGCTGTAGTTACTTCTACCAATATCATTGTAAGCAAACATTCGGGCGTGGTATACCGATGTAGATACCAAACTATGCAGATGATTGATAATCGGAGTCCTATTCATACTTTGACCACCTTCGATAAAGGTTTTATTGTTCCAAACCACACCATCCTTGCTTAGTTGAATAACGAAAGTTTGATTGAAGCCACCATGGAAACATCGAATCCACGACAACGTCGCCGAGGTTTCTGCTATAGCATCCACACTTACATTGTATGGAACGCAAGGGGGGCCTGAAACAATATGATTTCATAACAGTTCAATAACGTATAAAATTAATTTATTATTTCGGGTAAATACTCGCAAAACTTAATATTTGTTAAAATATTTTAACGGATTTACTGCACATCATTGGAATTATATAATTGTCTTTTAATAACCACATTAACAAACTGAGCGCAAGGGTATGAATTTACCATTCGGTAGGACGTGTAATGAAAATGTTGACTCTCCTATTGCGTTAATAACCTTTATCATGTACACACCAAAGTCGTCTTCATTACGAGTATGTATTTTAATACGAGCTTCGAACCCATCTGTTTCAACCTCAGTATTAAAGAGCTGTAATGTTGTCAAAGTTTTAGAGATTTCTATTGAACAGTTAAAAGCGTCCCAATCAGAGATGTTTTTGAAGCATTTAATCCAATTTTGTCCGGCGTTGGAAAAAAACTCGAACTCAAAACTGGCATATGGATCCAGCATGGAAGATGCTTTCAAAGCTGCAGGTTTGGTGATAATTGGAAACGCTGAAAATAAAAAAAAATAGTTCCTTCAAGATATCAATATATACATGTCGTATAAGTACTTATGTACACTTACAATAAGACTTAATAAAAATCGATATACATAGGATAATAAGTACAAAACAGATCTCGGGAAATACTACATGTACAAAGCGGCCTTACCATACATGATGCATGTTAACAAAAAGAACAAACGCTAACCATATCATGGTAACGTAAACACGGCTGTCGTGAATTCGGATAGAGTGAAGTATTTACTTTTTTCTCGTACACGCCCTTCTTTATTTCATTGATATGGATATGGTGAAAAATGGATATAATAAGTTATTATTATATAGTCAAACCTTTGCTTGCGGCCACCTTGTGAATAAAGGCCATTCTTTGAAAACCGTCACTGATTATTTAGAACAAACTAACCTCCAAATAAAGGTCATATATTGTCTTTCCCAAGGGTGTCCTTTGTTTACAGGTTTGACTGTACCGCAATTATTTGGTCCCTAAGATTTCAATCTGCTATCTACTGTATACAGATACACAAAAACGCAAGCAGAAAAACAGCCATTCCACATGGTTATCACTTGCAATTATTTAGTCTACGAACTACACTGTAAAAGCTGCCACTGGCAGTTACAGCGGTCACACAAGAACACAACAAATACAATACAACAAATACAAAAAATACGAGAAAATTCACGGTATCCTCCTCGTCCATAGAAAGCTTGGAACTGTATCTCGTACAGAAAAAAACACAGGGTTTCCTGTGGAAAGGTTTGCCAACATACAATCTCTTAAAAACTATAATCAATACTACAATAAGACAATAAGACAATTTCACTTGCATTTCACGTGTAGATAAATTGATCCTTCGATGAATTTTATATCTGTACCAAATTTCTGGATTCCATTACTTGCTCCACATACATATATACCAGAATGTGCGTATGTTAAGTTTGTTAATGTGAGGTTTCTCCTTTTGTTTCCTATCACACGCAAAGTAGCATTGGTTCCTGGCCAAACGTGCTTCCAGTCATTGAAAATATATTTATTTGGAACCCCACGGGCATCGCATTGAATAATTGCTTCATTGTCGTTTATAGTTACATTTTTGGTCCTTATGTACAGCTCTGGCGGATCTAAACAATGTAAATTAGAACATATTTTAATGGTTAAACATATGTATTAGTCCATATCCCATAAACAGAATATCAAAAGAATTCCCAGAAGCGCAGAATACATTAATTTTAGCCTCCTGCACTTATTAAGCTCCCAAACAACCAAACTCGATATGAACATGCCAACACAAAATAATTTGAATAACAAAAAATTCAAGATATGTGAATTCTGTTGTATTTGTGCTTATAATATTGTCATGAGTGAATGCATAATTATGTTTGATAATACAGCAAGCGTCTTGTTTGGTGTTCAAAACTTTCACTTAATGTAATTCGATATAGAATAGGTTTACGGTAAATTACAGGTTTATAATACTCTTACAATAGATAATTGATGAATAGTTGTTCATGACACATGATAATGTATCATCATGGTGCATCATTAACATTTTGGAAAGGTTTCATTTGTTTGAATATTTCCTACGGATTAAGACATACTTACATTGTACTTCTAATTCTACCGTTTTCCTGTCGTTTTGACTATTACCTTCGGAGACAGTTGCTTCAGCAAAGCATATGTACGTACCACTGTCATTTCTGCTGACTTTGTCTATCGTGTACCTTAAAGAATTGTTTGATTCGGTGCCGCGACCTTCTATCAAACGTGTGTCAGATGTGTACCAAATGAAGTCAGACGGTGGTTTACTTGATGCAAAACATACTAACGTGGCGTTACTTCCTTCGACCACTGTAAGTTTTTTCATTTGACGAATAATAGGTTTATCTGCATTATGGTAAAAAAAGTCTGATTAAGAAATGCAAGGAACTGAGCAATTAATCTTGAAACTGCTGACAAATTGTGCAAACACAAAGTAACGATAGTAAATAGTGGACATTGACACAAACTAAGTAATTTGATTGCGTATGCTCGAACCGAAACATAAACATGTGTCAGTGTCGACTATTTTAGTCCCTTTGATGCAAGAACCGACTGATGACAATTCTGGTCCCTTAGATAATGCAGAGGAATATATTATGACAGAAGATGGCTGAACAATTCACGCATACATAAAATCAGATAATGATTAGGATAAGACTTCAAGATTTAATCGAAACAACTTATCTGATATATTGTGATTAAAACACCCGATATCCTTATCGATAATTCATGACATATATAAAAACTATTGTTAAACAATATTTTTGACAGTAATAATAAGTAACCATGTTGCATATAATATCTAGTAAGAAACTGTTTTATAATGCTATCTGTTTTAGAACCATTTCATGCATTAACTTATGCAAAAACTAACACACACGCCATGCGGTTTTCTAGTACATATGTACGTTGTTCAAATAGAACAAATCTGAGATGGGCGATTATACAAAGAGAGATTTGTAGGACAAGATCCACTCTAATTGTTGAATGGAAACTGGAGATCAATAGAGAACAGCATACTAGACAATTAATTACAAAACATTAGGCTTGCCACGTGGAACTATAAAGAAATCATGACAATTCAATATGTTTGTAAAAGACAGATTCTGCTGCAAATCAGCACAGTAATCAGATTCCACGTTTGTAAGAGGGGTAGTGGAAATGTAGCCAATCAGTAAACAGAATTTAGATAACAATTTTAGCCAATCAGTAAACGGAGTTTTGATAACAATATTAGCCAATCAGTAAACAGAATTTTGATTACAATTTTATTATTAAAACAAAACATACATGTAAGGTCAAGTTTCACGGACTTTGAAACAGGTTCAGTCATCAGGTTGTTTTGTGCTTGGCACGTAATAGTTTGTCCATCATTGTGTCTAGTTGGAGTTATAGACAATGTCTGATTTGTTTTAATGCCACCAAACATCCCAATAGTTTCGCTTGTTCCTGACATTTCATAGTTGATAGTCTTTTCAAATTTCCATGAGATTTTCGAAGCAGGATTTGCCGTGCTTGATACACAGGATAGTGGCAGTTTATTTCTACCATCTGCCACAATCCTTTTATTGCCGGATATTGATGCTTTCTTTGATCCAACTACAAATAAAGAATGAGAAACGTGCCTACCTTTATGTAGTTCAGCCAGCATCTTCTCCGACGCTCGTTTCTCTTGTTTAACTCCTGTTTTCAACAGTGTTTCTGTTATTATTGACGGGCAGTCGACTAACCACTTGTCCTGGATTCTCTACCAGTACTACCATGCTGTCTACAAGAAACTGCAAACTTCTGCACTTGGATGTTCAGCAGTGGAGGAGAACAAACGGCCCTACATGCGATGATTTCAACGAAATCGTTACAGAGATAATGCATCGGTCCATATTACGAACCCAACATACGTTAACCTAATTCTCTACTTATTGAGCTAAGTTGGAGGGCTAATTTATGGGTTGAGTTCAGGAGATGTAAATAATTACGATTGCATTATTTTAATTTTTAATCACTCTTGTCTACAATTGCTGCATTTTTTCTTACATTTTGAATGCCAATAATACAATCACATTCCAAACTTAATAAAAATGAAATTGATGGATGTAAAGTACATGTATGTCTGTAATTACACTAAACCACACGAGAAAATTCACGTAAGCTAATTTTCAATTGTCGATGTCGCTACGCGGGCAGGCGCCATTCAAAAGTTCGATCATTTGTATATGATTGTGTATATGTATGGTTTTATACGGGACAAGGACCTCTTGTGCGACCATAGTACGACACTTCAACCTGTAAGCGTCTTACGGATATTATGTTAGGCCGTACCAAATTAGATCTACGTTGAAAGTCAAGTTCATTTTTCATACCAGGGAGGAAAAGACATACAAAGCATTTGAAATCATATGTCATCTATAACATTTTTATACTCAAGATAAATGATTTACACAAAAACATATAAATGACACAAAAATTCACCGCGCACCAATTTACTGACTAGATTTATCATTTAAAATCATATTAACATCATTTTCTATTTTAATAAAAAACTATACATGTATTTACATTTATCAGAATTTCATTATCTTAATTTTCAAAGTTTAAAAGCAAGCATTCAAAATTATCAAAAGTACTCGAAAAAAAGAAAGAAAACGAATAAGATTTTTTTCTATTTGTATAAACTCGTTATATTTTAAAAACAGATTTATACTTTATTGCAAATGTTACTCCCTTTTTGGGAAGATAGAAAAAAACCCTGAAAATAATGACAGAAAGCGTAAAGGTTTGTCGACTATTCTTTATTTGGCAATAATATAACGTAAAAGGAATGTTACTGGCTACGAAACAATACAATTTAATTCAATTTAATAAAAAAAATACTATCCTAGGCTTTCGCAATCTAAACACAAAGCGCTACAAAAACATTAGGATTAGGAATGGTACAAAACTCCTTGATGTCTTATCTATGCGGTATGTTTTTACCATTTTAATAGTATTGACGGAATGAACGCGTATCAATGACCCATACGACCTAAACACTAAACGCTCGAAAAATGAAAGCGATTAGGATAAAATACGCTAATAACTTATCAGTAATATTTACCACGGCTATTTCTGCAGATTCATACCTTGATAAATTCCCGCTCATAAGTAATGAAAAAGCATTTGCCGTGATATTTTAACATCGTTACGAGCAATTTGTTATATTTCTCTACTTGTTACATTTTCGATGGAGACGCTCGAGGACGAAAAAAATAGATTCGTGAATAGCCGGATACGGTCGGGAGATCGTGATCATTAAATTTTGCTGATTTCGGTCACTTGGAGGTGTACGTGAACGAACAAACGGGTAAACGTTATATTGAATAAAATCCGATTTTTGCAAAAATATCGAAATAATTGATTTCATATCAAATAACGACGTCATCAATTGTACATACAAACACAAAACGATTTGAATAACACAACGTTGAAGATATGTGAATTCTGTTGCATATGTGTCTGTAACCTTGTTATGAGTGAATGTATAATTATAATGAATACTAAAACAAAAGTAACGTTTGGCGTTTAAAACTTCAATTTAATGTAATTGATATAAAATATGTTAACGCTAAACTTTATGATACGCTTACAATAGATATTTTATGATTAGTTGTTCATGTATTACCATGTATATAAAGATGTACTTACATTGTACTTCTAATTCTACCGTTTCCGTGTTATTTTGACTATTACCTTCGGAGACAGTTGCTTCAGCAGAGCACATGTACGTACCACTATCAATTCTGCTGACTTTGTCTATCGTGTACCTTAAAGAATTGTTTGATTCGGTGCCGCGACCTCTTGTCAAACGTCTGTTAGATGTGTACCAACGGAATAACGACGGCGGTTTACTTGATGCAAAACATACTAACGTGGCATTACTTCCTTCGATAACTGAGATTTTTTCCATGGGACGAATAATAGGTTTATCTGCGTGATAGCAAAACTTAACATTCAGTGGTCTGATCAAGGTACACAATAAATTTTAACATTTGTTTCCAAGAGGACTAAGCAATTAAATCTTGAAACTACTCACGAACGCAATAAAGTACTGATAATAAATAATGCACATTGACACAAACAAACTAATTTGATGCACGAACCGGACTTTAAACGTGTGTCAGTGTCGACTGATGATAATTCTGGTCCCTTAGATAATGCAGAGGAATATATTATGACAGAAGATGGCTGAACAATTCACGCATGCATTAAATCAGACAATGATTAGAATAAAACTTCAAGATTTAATCGAAACAACTTATCTGATATATTGTGATTAAAACACCCGATATCCTTATCGATAATTCATGACTTCTATAAAAAACATTGTTTAACAATAATTTAACTTTTTAACAGCGATAATAAGTCACCATGTGGTATGGAACTAATAATATCTAGTTGATAACTGTTTTATAATACCGTCTGATTTTATATTTAGAATCACGTCGTGCTTCCACTTATGCAAAAACACACACAAATGACACTCACACACACACACCAAACGCGGCTTTCTAGTAAGTAGTTCAGCTGATAAAACAAATATGAGATGGGCGATAATACAAAGAGAGATTTGTCGAACCAGAACAATTGCATGCAAACCGGAGAACAATAAAGAATAGTTCGCTAGCTAACGGTGAGCTGGATAAAAATATGGGAATCTGAAATCATGAGAAAATATTAGACTAGGTACATTGAGTAATAAACGCAATAACAAGACAGCTAATAAACAAGACGTACAATTAAGATTAAGTTTTACGGAATGTGAAACAGGTTCAGTCATCTGATTGTTTAATGCTTCGCACGTAATTGTTTCACCATCATTGTGTCGTGTTGGAGTTATCGTCAAAATCTGACTCGTTTTTATGCCACCATATCTCCCTACATTCGTGGTTGAATCCCGTTTTCTGGATTTGATAGTCTCGTTGAATTTCCATGTGATAGCTGAAGCGGGGTTTGACGTGCTTGCTTCGCAAGATAGCTGCAGTTCATTTTTTCCATCTGCTTCAATGTTTTTATTGCCAGTAATTGTGGTACTTTTTGATCCAACTGAAAACACAGTTAATATACAAAGTACACAAATTTTTGATATTCCATCTATTTCGATCGTTGTATGAGCGTCATTTCTCGTTGTTTTCTTTGGTTCAACTGGAAGTAAATGTATGGGAAATGTATCTACCTTTATCCAGTTCTAACGAACATCTGCTCCGACGCTATTTTTACCGTGTAGTAATAGTAAAAAAAATAATATTCCGGGTTTTATGCGTGTTTTCTCCAGTAATTCAGTGATACACCGGCAGAGTTAAGCCTAACCAGTTTGACTGTTCTGTGTGTCAGTACTAACTTTGTTCTTCGCAAGTAACATCTTTCGGAATGATTTGCACTTAAGGACGAATGGCCTTAGATTCTAAATCTTCGACCAAACCATCATTGAGATCATGTGTCGCTTCCGGGTTCGAGCGCTTGAATAACACATATACAGACCTAGCACTTTACTAATTAATTCAACTAAATTGTTATAAAAAGATATATATTCACGAAAATATCAGTATCAAATAATCAGTTATAGTTAATAATTATATATTAATAATAATATATATATAATAAATAAATAATTAATAGTGCATATCAGTAATATCATTTTTAAATGAACCATTTCATATAATCATTATTAATGGAAACGTTGTTTTTTAACATATATGTTTACATATACTATGTGCATAAGTTAACTGATTCGTTCGTTTAACTCTACTTACATTTAATATTTACAGACACAGTAGCTGTACTATCTTGTAAAATTCCATTGCTCGCTCTGCAGGTATAATTCCCGTAATCCTTCCGACTGACATTGTTAATTACAAACCGAGTGTCTTGTCCTTTTGGTGAATGGTTGTGGAGCCATGTGAAAGTTGGTCTGGGTTTGCCTTCCGCCGAGCAGCTAAGAACTAGTTTTTCACCTTCCCTTATGTTTCTGTTTGATGGTCCAGAAATACGCGCAATGGGCTTATCTGTGTTTAAAATTTACAAAGTTTCATTTATGGAATACAATAAAGCGTTGGTCTTTCAAAATGTGTTTTACGTTACATTGTATTCAAATATTAATCAATTAAATCAATTTCAACACCCTTAGTAGATGTTAAATATCAACTTGAGCTTAATTCAGATTAATTAATTATTTCATACTCTCCAGTAGATATTTAATGTAATATTAGAAAGTAGTAATATGACTCAAATAAGGAACTTATTGAAGTGTCACATGACGCTATCAGTTATGAAAATATTACGAACAACCACATGTCGAGTTGATTTTTATGAGTGGACTTACATTTAAGATCCAAAACTACTTGTTTCGATTGTCCATGTTTGCTTCTATTGTATTGAGCGTAACAACTAATTACGTGGCCGTCCATGTTTCTCGTTAGAGTCAATATAAAAGATTGGGATCGTACATAACCATTGTTTGTCCCTCGGTGTTTGTACACGTCTGCTTTGTTGTCTCGGATTTTATAATTATATGTCCATATTATATCTGATGCTGGATTTGAAGAGCCTGTGGTACATGTCAAGTTTAAAGTTGTACTTCCATCGGCAATAAAAGATCCTTCTGTTGTTAATTTGGAACTATTAGGAGGGACTGAAATGAATATTTACATTCGTGGATGTGAATATTTACAATGATACATAAATAAGGCTTAAAAAACTAGAAATGTTTAGGCTAACTTGATCAAGTACTTTTGGGTAGGCTTTTGTGTGAAAACGAGTACAATTCATCGCCAAATATCTTCATACTATGGATATGCCGTAAGAATCTAAAGGAATGAACGCGGATTAATGGCCCGTACTATGTTTTGTTATAACGGATTTACCATTGCTTAATGTGCATTAAAAAGTGTGTATAAGCTTTCTTCAAGCTTTCTTTATTAATTAATTTAACTAAATTGTTATAAAAAGATATATATTCACGAAAATATCAATATCAAATAATCAGTTATAATTAATAATTATATATTATTATTAATAATAATATATATATAATAAATAAATAATTAATTAATAGTGCATATCAGTAATATCATTTTTAAATAAACCATTTCATATAATCATTATTAATGGAAACGTTGTTTTTTAACATATATGTTTACATATACAATGGCATAAGTTAACTGATTCGTTCGTTTAACTCTACTTACAGTTAATATTTACAGACACAGTATCTGTACTATCTTGTAAAATTCCATTGCTCGCTCTGCAGGTATAATTCCCGTAATCTTTCCGACTGACATTGTTAACTACTAACCGAGTGTCGTGTCCTTTTGGTGAATGGTTGTGGAGCCATGTGAAAGTTGGTCTGGGTTTGCCTTCCGCCGAGCAGCTAAGAACTAGTTTTTCACCTTCCCTTATGTTCCTGTTTGATGGTCCAGAAATACGCGCAATGGGCTTATCTGTGTTTAAAATTTACAAAGTTTCATTTATGGAATACAATAAAGCGTTGGTCTTTCAAAATGTGTTTTACGTTATATTGTATTCAAATATTAATCAATTATATCAATTTCAATACCCTTAGTAGATGTTAAATATCAACTTGAGCTTAATTCAGATTAATTAATTATTTCATACTCTCCAGTAGATATTTAATGTAATATTAGAAAGTAGTAATATGACTCAAATAAGGAACTTATTGAAGTGTCACATGACGCTATCAGTTATGAAAATATTACTAACAACCACATGTCGAGTTGATTTTTATGAGTGGACTTACATTTAAGATCCAAAACTACTTGTTTCGATTGTCCATGTTTGCTTCTATTGTATTGAGCGTAACAACTAATTACGTGGCCGTCCATGTTTCTTTTTGGAGTCAATATAAGAGATTGGGATCGTACATAACCATTGTTTGTCCCTCGGTGTTTGTACACGTCTGCTTTGTTGTCTCGGATTTTATAATTATATGTCCATATTATATCTGATGCTGGATTTGAAGAGCCTGTGGTACATGTCAAGTTTAAAGTTGTACTTCCATCGGCAATAAAAGATCCTTCTGTTGTTAATTTGGAACTATTAGGAGGGACTGAAATGAATATTTACATTCGTGGATGTGAATATTTACAATGATACATAAATAAGGCTTAAAAAACTAGAAATGTTTAGGCTAACTTGATCAAGTACTTTTGGGTAGGCTTTTGTGTGAAAACGAGTACAATTCATCGCCAAATATCTTCATACTATGGATATGCCGTAAGAATCTAAAGGAATGAACGCGGATTAATGGCCCGTACTATGTTTTGTTATAACGGATTTACCATTGCTTAATGTGCATTAAATAGTGTGTATAAGCTTTCTTCAATTTTTGTCTATGAGACCATACAATCAATGTTATGAATATACAATAAAGAACAATTTATGCACGTATCGTACTAACTGTATACGTGTGCTAGTAATAGAAATAAATGTACAGTGAAAACCCTTTAACTCAGTTCCTCTATGAACCGGTTCACTCTCTAAAACGGAAAAAATGTTCTGGCTCCGATTTCATAACTATATAATTCAAAAACCCCCTTTAAACTGGCATCCCTTCTAAACCGGCCAAATCACCTGGTCCCGGGTTGAGCCGGTTTAGAGGGGTTCCACGGTATATCTTCCAAGTTTAATATCCTGTTTACAACAGCATTTGAGTTATATAATCATCCCTCACCGCTGATCATTCATGTAGACTAGTTACTTGCGGAAAACAAAAATTAATACTGGTATAAAATCCAGGATGACAGTCATGATTTACTGAAAAGTTTCTTGATGAGAGTACGAGTATCTGTCTACTTCCAATTAAAAAGTTCATGACATTATTCATGAATCTGTATTGCAATTAAGAATTTGAATAAAATGTATATACGACTTCACAAACACATACTTTTATGAACACATTTAAAAAACAAGTAATACTGTGATTTTACGATTTTTTTTTTGGAACATTGAATTTCAAAGGTAAGCCTATCCGTGAATTCAAGTACCTAAAAAGGAAGATATTCGTTAAATTATCAATGTGCCCTATAATACATCTATACGAAGTTTGAAAATCTACGAATTTACGTACCTACGAAATGTAGGCAGATAGATGAAATTCGGTACCAACGAAATTAAATATGACAACTGTAATCAACAAATCGTAAAATATATCCACAACTATTCATGATTAAATTGTGTCTTTTCCTGTGCTTGTTCTTTATGCAACTGGAAATTTATTTAAAACATAAAATACACAACAATAAGCTCAGATTATGTGTAAATGTCAAACTGTAATCAACAAATCGTAAAATATATTTACATTGTACTTGAATATCAACCGATGCCGACAAGGACTTTGGTAAGGTAGGGTGATTCACATTGCATGAAACAGTTCTTCCATTGTCAGACGCTGTTACAGTTCTTCTGAACCATGAGGTTGTCGTGTATATATCTTTTCCTTCATTATCAGTGACTGTGTCAGTACCGTTAATGTATTTTCCATCATATACCCAAACGATCGAAGCTTTAGGTCGACCATTTGGTGTACTACAATGTATATATACTGTTTCTCCCGTAGATACCTCCTGGTGTTGATATATTGATGGCTTATCCGGTTTCACTGTAATAATCACAATTAATTCAAAGACATCATCAAAACTTTTTATGCACAATGGCAGGAATTCACTAATAACAGAACGTACAGCAGAATACGGTTATAGTGAATTTCTGAGGAGCTGAATAATTATTTTATCATATCCATATTTCATTATCCCTATAATGCAAGCATGGACAAGGACGTGTTCGGTGAAACTAGATTTTTCACTTTGTCTAATTCCTCACTCTATCCGAGTTATATGATCCCGTTTACTATATCAAATAAATATACTAACGAGTGCTTAAATGTTAATTATCTCAGTAGCAAATATGGATGATACATGCATTTATAATAAGAGTGATGAAATTACACGACCCTGTTATGTATATGGATGGACATTAAAAATAGCATCAAGTACTGTGTATTAGCACTAAAATGAACATTAAAATATCATTTCTATGCGGATTACGCAAGTCGCATATTTTATGATCTGACTGAACGAATATTTAGATTGAAACAATTATGTTTTATCATTTATAGTAAACGATAACATAGATTATAATATATATCATTGGAATATCATTTTTGAACAAAGATTTGACGTTCATACTAAATTCTTACATGATCTGTATTATTGCAAATCAGTAAAGGAAATCAGTAAAAAGATACTTTTATCAGCGATAAAACACGGTTAGCTGTTCCATTTTACCTTTACAATTGTAACCCATGATGTATATTGATTAATGACATCACAGACTTCTTGCTTTTATACAGAGGAGTAAAATCTAACAGCGGACGGAAATAGAGTACTCTCGTCTTTTTCCGGGGAGGGGCTTATTGTCAATGCAACTATTTTAGGGTCTCGGATGATAAATATATTTTTATAATTTATTACAGTTAAGTTTGTTTGTTTTTGTTTATTTGTTTTTTTTCGTTTATGTTGCATGTCTTAAATACATGGAAAGTATAAACGCCGTGTTTCGTTCCTATCTCGTTTTATGGAACAATTTTATGAGGTCCCCTGAACTTCGATATAGCGAGTTTCTATTGTACTTAATAAATTACGGAAGGGTGTTCAGTTACAAATAATTTAGTTACCCGTGTTAAACTCTCTCTTGTGCATCCGAACTACTGTAACTACTATAATTAATGCATCCCTTTTATTTAACTTAAGTAGCTGCATACATGAAATGATTCTGTACCGTTTAACGTGTACGTTATACTTACAATAAAGATACAGCTGTACTGTAGTAGATTGAATGCTTTCAGATCCATTGTACGACGATTTGCAATGCAGGGATGCCCCGTGATACGAACGAGGAATAGTCTTGAATGTATATTCATTTGTAGCGTTGTATGTTCTGTCGAGAGTACATGTCACCGCATCCGACAGGAAACTGTAGTTCTTGTACAAGACAACATTTGGACATGGGTAGCCACCGCGTGATATACATTTCACTGTAAGGTCCACTCCCTCATTTCCGCGTATAAGTTTGACTTCTCCATTTTCGTTTGTTGTGTTTAAGAATACTGGAGCACTTGGGGAAGCTACAACAAACGAACTAAATCACATGATTCAAAAGTTTACGTCAATTTTACACTTGAAGTCAAGTTGCTTTCATAAATTCACCACAGGTTACGGATGGAGATATTTCGCATTGTGGAGACAATGGTATACCATTAGCATCATTCTAAATGAGATAATAGCAAATGTCGACGGCGACCGTAATACAAACAAGTTAAGATCTGAACACAGTTCGGTCATGTGTATACTTATTTCTACAGTAAGTGTCCCTATGTTGCTGTATCGTACCTTGAACATAGGGTTCTGTCCCGTATAAAAATGTATGTGTGATTTTACTTAAACCCAAAGCAAATCAATATTGTTTCGACGAAGAAACGTGACTAAAAGCAATTTTCCATGAAAAACATTATTTGCCCCCGTGTCAATTCGCAGCATAAAAGGTTACAAAAAGTGTAACCACTGGATATTGGTCCGGAAAACAGGCAGAAAATTCTATCCCATTCAGATTTGACAATGGTTTTTCGCTTGCCATGAGAAAAATGGTTCAAGACTTGACTAGGATTTTCCTGAAAGCTTATTTATTTCTCTACAAAATGATCAAATGAGTGGGATAGAATTATGTTTTGCCAATTTTCCGGATCAAAATCCTAGATATGGAATAGCAACCTCTAGGAACTTTCATATGATGCAGGAACTCTCACGTGTCTGAGGTACAATTCACCTACCTGTGTAAGCGTTTAGCGGATTTAAATGTTATACTCTCACAAGATAGTGATCAGCTACAAATATAGATTGCTATTAACTTTAATGTATGCATGAACTGACATCCTTAGGCAAACGTGATATTGATTAAAACCGATTTATACAAAATATCGATATGATTGATTGCTAATCGATTCAAAACCGATCTATACAAAAATATCAATATTATCATTGATTCAAACCATGATATCGATATGATCGATTGTGCATAGATACACATAAAAATATCGATATTACCAGGCTATGATTACGGCCTTTAAACCGTTAAACCCTAAAACCGATTTAATTTGTCATTATATTAAAGAACGAATTCGAATGTTACGTGACACTGACGTTCATGATATCACAATAATATCTAAATCACAGCCATTAAGTTCGTCGATCAGAATTAAGAAAGGTTTGATTCCGATTACATGCCCCAAAAATATGGGTCGGTAGGTAGGGTTTTTTTTCTTTTACGTTTTTTTTACATATATCGGCAACACTGATGTGAAAATTACAATATAGCACTAAGATTTTGATGCCGTAAAAAGTCGGCAGGTAAAAGATGGGTCGGTCGGGTTACCGGAAACAAACCCATTTTTGATATATGTACCAGATTTCTTCGTGTTTTTTCTGGCCGTGTAAATAAAAAAATACCAGAAACATACATTGTAGGAAGTTATTTTGGAAGTTAATACTGGAATGTTCAGTCAATTTATGATCTCCGTGATTACTAATCATTATAGCAGAGGCCGTGGTGCAGTGGTTAGTGCACTGGACTTGTAACCCGGAGATCCGGGTTCAATCCTGGTCGCGGCAGGTCATACCCTTCTCTGAAAATTTTACAAAAATGTCGATTTTCCTCCATATGTGGAGAAGTTGCCGGCTCCTTGAGGAAGGGTAAGTTAGTAATGGTTAAAGTACAGTCCAGGAAACTGGTTAGGTAAACCGGTAAAAAGTGTTGAAAAATGGCGTTAAACCCTAGTGACAATATGTCACATAGAAACTAATCATTATAAATAATGTATTGTAAAAAGTGCTGTTCAATGATTGCAAATTTGTGAGGCTAGAAAAAAATAGTCATGTTTATGGTTACTTGAAAAAAAAAACTAAAAGGACAGATAGGTAAAAAACTTTTTCTTTTTACTTTTTTTGAAACACTGTTTGCGAAAATATGCGGTACTTTTAAAATTCTCAAATATTTTCGTACTTCGGATTTTGCCGTTAGAAAGTTTCGATCCGGCGCCAAGAATTAGGGTCGGTTGGGTAACCGAAGTTGATACGACTATTTTTTCTGGCCTGACAGTTTCTGGGTACATAGTTCTGTGATTAGATTGTCTGTTACCTATTAGAAACGATCCGTTGAAGTACATTGAATCTGTTATTGTTGTCACTGTAACACTATACTTATAACTACCGTCCGGTATCGCAGTTGTTGTTTGCAAATGGCATCTATAGTAGCCAGGGTAGATTTTACTGTTGTGACACGTGGTATTATCTTGTAAAGTCTAAAATCAGTGGATGAAATAATTTCGATGTACAATATTTAAACGAATATTTTCTCTGTCTCTGTATGGTTAATGAATATTTTTTATAGTCATCTCATATATTAAGTTAGAAAATAAGCTTATAAATCTAGCCAGTGCCTAAAGTATTTTGATATCAGTAATATCTAGATAATTCACAAAATTAAACCTTTTGTTTATGATGACTGATCTTTGCGAATGAGGATTCTTGTTGTCCCCGAAAAAATATCAAGAATGGCTCGTACTCCCCGAAAAAATATCAAGTATGACTCGTTCTCTTCGGCCTCCAAGCATATTACGGATAAGAACATGCTATTAATGGTGTAAAGCTGTGTATACAGTCGTGGTTTTACATGTAAATTAACGACACTTACTGTAATGTTTTGTACATCGCTTTCAGGCCATATGCTAGTTTTAAATGTCGCTCTGTTTGGATACAAACGATCTGCGCTGATCAACACTGTTTTATTACCTTGAATTTTGAAGTCTATTTCCGCTGCTTTACCTAGTGCATATAAGTTCAATATCTATAAC
Organism: Lutraria rhynchaena; assembly: GCA_008271625.1. Taxonomy (NCBI): domain Eukaryota; kingdom Metazoa; phylum Mollusca; class Bivalvia; order Venerida; family Mactridae; genus Lutraria; species Lutraria rhynchaena. The sequence goes on along the minus strand of VIBL01000001.1, from coordinate 6,472,980 downwards.
AGCCATGCATTGGTTGACATATGGTTATATTCACAGGCTATAGTAAGGAGCCTGTGGTAGTAAATTGGTGATAAGTTCTTTTTACAACACTCAAATTTAATCCAATATTACCTTAAATGAAAAATAACTGTCAAAGAATACAACTCCGTCTATATGATATATATTCTGTGACAGAAAGGCGTATAATAGGGCCGCAACGAATCCAGATTTCTTCGGATCGGATGTAATCGAATCTAAAATGTTGAATTTCAAATACTTCGTATTGGATCTTAGTGTAAAATGTGGCTGTGGCTTAAATATTCAAAGGGAGAGTAATATGTTAGTGAACGTGCGACATTATTGAGTTATTTCCCTTTAACAACTTTATTTTTCTGCTTTTCCTGCTTTTCCAAATCGTAAACAAACAAAATGTAGTGGTACCTCTTGATAACCCGACTGGTAGAAGCCATGTGCAATTACTGTAATGTGCATTGAACCCCAGGGGGCTAGCACGTTGAAGGGATGGTGTTTAATGGCGTATTAGGCTTAAAATGGCCACACAGACCCAAAACACCTATATTACATATATACATATACAAGGGTTACAACTTCCGAAATGACAGCTTATGTACCAAGTTTATTTAACACTACGTAACTTTTCAAGAAATTGCTCAAATTTCTAATAAATGGTGTCTACAGATAGCTAATACATTATACTACGCATAACCAATAAACATTTGGTCCAATTCAAAACGATGAAGCAGGTATTTCAACTTTTTCCTTCGAAAAATTGTCAATTTCATTTAGTCGAACGCGACCTCGCAACACCAAATTGATCAGAATTACCATACTAAATACACCTTATAACAACAGGTACAGTAATGACAACGCATGCTTACTATAAATATTACTAAAATACACTGATTCAGCGCAAAAATGTAATCCAGGAACGTTCTATTCACGTTCAATTCACAAAAATCGTCGCATGATTGAAACTTCAAATATCATGATGCGGTGACCTTTGCCCCGTAATTTGTTTGTAAGCGGACATTTCATTGGCTGAATCATAATGGCGTAGCGAGGTGGAAATCTATGACGGAGTCGACGATTTTGTTAATTTTACGTGAGTAGAACATTCCTGGATTATTCTTTTGTGTCGGATCAGTGTATTTTAGAGATATTTATGGTTAGCACACGTTGTCATTCCTCTACCTGCTGTTTTAATGTGTATTTAGTATGGTAATTCTGATCAATTTGGTGTTGCGAGGTCGCGTTCGACTAAACGAAATTGACGAATTTTCGGAGGAAAAAGATTAAATATCGGCTTCATTGTTTTGAATTGGACAAAGGGCTTATTGGTTATGTATAGTATAATGTATTAGCTATCTGAAGACACCAGTTATTAGACATTTGAGCGATTCCTTGCAAAGTTACGTAGTTTTAAACAAACTTGGTGCAGAACTGTCACTTCGGAAGTTGTAACCCTTGTATATGTATATATACGATATACGTTATTTTGGTCCGTGTGGAAATTTTAGGCCTAATACGCCATAATACTCCATCCCTTCAACGTGCTAGCCCCCTGTGCATTGAACCTGTATTTCGCAGGTTTATTTGTTTGTTTCATAAAAAAATGTGTTATAAAGGGTAGTGATGATAGCTTGCATGGTGGTTTTAATTTCATAGTGGTCGTTAGATCAGGGTTTAAGTAAGTTAAAAGAGTACATGGCCTGAACATGGAATTGCATGATGTTTTCTCTTGGTTAAGTCAATATTATCATGAATCGGTAAAATCGTTTACGGATATTAAATGAGTTAATTGATTTAAGTTTTAAAAGCATGTGTACTTACATTCTGTCTTGAGAGATTTCGAAATATTTCCACCGTTACCGTATACGCAGGCGTATGTGCCGGCATCACGTATTGCATCAATTTTGTAAATAGTAAGTGATGATGTGGTTTCATTAACTGCAGTAGAGTATTTAGATGGAGATTTAGCGTCTTCTGTATTAGCGATGGACCGATCTTTGAAGTACCACTCATAAGTGTTGTTTGTTGTGCTGTTGCCTTCACATTTTATTATCACATCTTTCTCACATTCCGCCGCATCTGGCATCGTAAGGTGTGGGAAACCTGATTATAATATCATCAAAATTTATGAAATGCATTTAAAAGAAGTGTTCAGTAAGATCCAATTTTCATATATTAATATTAATGTACAAACAATAATTTGATGTAAAATAGTATATACTCATCTAATGCCTCCAATCGTGAATTTGTAGTTAAAGACATCAAAATGGATTTCCATTGAGTGCATTGGTATGTAATCATAGAAGAAAGGTTCATTTCAGGTACATTTTTTATATTTAAATCTATGAAATGATTAACTTCCGTTTGGTTAACTGCGATAAAATGCATAAGATGTGATAAATGTTGATTTTACCATTCGCCTTATTTTAATCATTTCGAGCTATTGCAGATTATTATGACACTGGACCATTTTCTATCTAAGTCTACTAGTCTTTCAGGAGAACGCCTTGTTATTTAATTCATTTATTGTTCTATTGTGATCCTATCTAAAATGAAGTTTATCCTCTAAATAACTTCGCGCATGTATGATTAAGACGCATTTTAAAACATATCATATGTATATCTATTGTGAGACATCTTACAGAGAACTAGGAATTCTATAAATATAGATAAGAAAAAGGACTCGCGAGGAAAAACACAAACAAAACATCCCACGTTCCCCAAAATACTACACTCCCCCATATTCCCAACCCAACACCCACCCAACACACAAGGATCATACAAAAATAGTGGACAAAACACAGTCCCTATGTAGGGTACCGCCTTGGAACGGTCTGTTGTAGGAGTGTTACAATACGGTAAAAACCGTATTGTAATATATTGCAATTCGTATTGTTTTCGCGCAGAAAAGCAAAGCAGGAATTGAATTGATGCACATGCATCGCCTTAAGTGGATCAATATTATATATGTTTATATATGAAATCCATATGTAGTTTCACAGTGAAATAGCCCGCTGATATGTCAACTAGTGTCGCAGATCAAACTCGGGTAGGTATAACGGTCGCACCTTCCGGCATTTACGAAAATGTAGCGATTAAATTTTGTTTGCTTGTAAATTTGTCTTATTTCTGAGAACGCTTCATCGGTGGCGTCGCCACGACTACAAAACCGGTTCAGAGAAAAAGGAACCGGTAAAAAACCGTCAGAATTCGTATTGCAATATTAACCGGAAAATCAGCATTTTTGTCAAATTTATAGAGAAGGGTATGACCTGCCGCGACAGGGGTTCGAACCCGGATCTCCGGGTTACAAGTCTAGCGCAGTAACCACTGGACCACAGCCGCGGTTGCAATGTACTTACCTCTCGCGGTTTGCACCAGTACCATCAGAAAAATGACAATGCTTCGCATTTCAATTTATTGACTTATCACGTGTTCCAAGTAACAAACACACGCTAAGAGCTAAGACGCAAATCCAAGTGCACACCTGAAAAAATAAGTGATATGTTGGTAGTTCAAAACAAAAAGAAATCGTCATGAATTTGTTCATTTGTTCTTATGGGCTAAGTTCCGTATATTACAAAAATGTAAGGGATATCGTTAAGCAGCTGGTGATTCTTGCTGACTAACCAGTACTTTACATAAATAATTTGATATCTACGCAAATAATTATGTTAGGACATCTGTTGTTAAAGCCGTTGTTTAGCAATTACTCCATCCCCCTATTGAAAAAAAATGTGATGATGATTACGTGAGTAAATTTCTCATTTTTTACTAAACATTTCATTTGAATAAGCAATACATTGATCTTACCCGTTAGCATGTAGCTCAACCGGTCTAAGTATGATGTCTATTATTCCATTAACAAATATAGGCGTTTTTAACAATTAGTCATATATCATTTTGTCACAGGGACAGCATCGTCCTTTCAGTCACAAAGATTTAATAACGGAAGAAATGTCAGGCCACATTGAATCCGTTTTATCTCGATTGTACAATCAACACTAGTATAATTATACTTCCTCATGACGCACGCATTTCTCGTATTTCAATTAACTTAAATAGTTGACTGCGACAGTAATTATATTACATTTCAATTCAGTATTTCATTCCTGCTCTTGTGCCGCTCCTTAGCGGTACTTTAGCTTCACTTTTTTCAAACCTTGAACTCCTGCTACCCCTTGTTATTTGTAGTTCCTTTGTTTGGTTATAAATACTAATAATTAATATCCAAAATTTATACCACTAGTAAAACTTCTTCATTATCTGAATGAAAAGACTTTTATGAAGTCAAGATGTTTAGATTGGTATCCTACTCAACCCTGTTTTTTAAAACAACATTATTTTAAATAATATTTACAGCAAGCATGTATGCTAAAATAAGGTTCTCGCACACATGCACACGCATGTAAACTTACTAATTATTTTTGCTCGCACTTATTCTTCTTTATCTTCATCGCTGTGAGTTCGAATCTCGTCCGAGAGCCGGGAAATTTCACACGTGAGGGAGCTGTCCATTAATTTGCAGAAGATTCTATCCAGGTGTACATTGGGGGTTCATATTCTACAGATAATCAAAAGGTACATGTACATGTCTAAAGTAGTGGTAGTATTATGAATCTCTCCCGTTATTATTAAAATATATTCCTCTTGATTTGATAGATGATCTTGAATCTCCGCAAAATTAAAGTTTTTTATATATTCTGTTGTATAATTCTAATAGCGTACATTGAATTTCAACCAGACAAGAACATGCGTGTACTAACTTTTAATACATATTTGTTATATATACCAGTACATTATTTAATCATATTCAACTGTTATACAAATGTATTAATCTGTCAGTGCTCCAATCTGACTGCTTGTCAGGTGCCGTTTTAAGGAAAGCTTATCATGATCAGAATCAATAGTTTTATTTTAATTGTTCAATACATTTCACTGAGGGAAGGTTAAGACATGCTGAAAAAGGTAAAAATGAGATTCCTAGAAAAAAAACAGACACAACAAATTCCACTTTCCCCAAAGTACTACCTCTTCCCGGGAATCCAAAACTCTCCTAGTAATGGTGTATTAAATGAACAATTACGAGTACCCGCGGGCAAGTCGAATGTCTATCGCCAATACATGAATATCTTGCTTATAAGAATGTACAACCAATCACAAAATGAAATCAACTTAGGAGTGAAATCCTTTGATATTTTCTGCTTTGTTTAATAACATCACCATTAGTTGATTTCAATTTGTCAGGATTGTGAGTTGCATTTAAGTTAAGTTTTCATCAATAACTATAACTGTATGATCATGTTGACTAGGCCAAAGTACGTCCCCTGTTGTGTGTTTATATCGTCCATCTAAAATAAAAATGTTAATCAAATTTTGTTCTCCAGCGCAATCATTTAGAAAATTCACACAATTGTTTCAGGCTATTTCTATTTATGTAAGGCCAAGAAGCCAGTGCATTGTATTTAAAACTTCCTTCTATTCAACAATTAACGAGAGGGAAACTGTTCATAAGATAAGATTAAAATGATTGCACCACACTTAAGAATCAACCAATCACCTAAGAATTAAGATACATGCGTATTTGCTACTGAACTTAACGCTACTATTATATTAACAGTATTAACAATACATGTACTAACATGTATATGGATTATAACGCCATTTATTTCAGTACCCGAGCCTCATGAGTTATTTCCGTTATTCGAGCGCGCATGATTATCATCAATAAACGTTTATAATTGAACACATTGATTAATATCATAGTTTTGTATATCATTGAGCTGCAGGGATCCGTTTCATGGTCATATTTAGTTAAGATTAAAACTCTTGCTGTTCCTTGTGTGTACATAAATGTTGTATCCAATGATTAATGATTATCCAATAATTTTGGGGTAATTCATCGTCAGCTGTTAAATATAAATGTTTGAAATGCCATTTTGTATATCTAATTATGGAAGAAATTATCAAGTAAATATTCGTATTTCGAAGTGAGAAAAAAACTTTGTTTTGGGTCTATTTGAAGAGACTGTATTGTTCCAAATTCTGGTAGGGAAACTATTGAAAGTTAATACTTTATTCTGAAGTGTGTGAAGAAAATACATGTACTTTAGTAACACTTACATATTGAAATACACATTACGTGAGAAAAGAGGCATTATTGGTCTGTTCCTTTTAGAAATATAAATTATCGATATTTAGATGTATCGTCGATACCGCCGGATCTCCCGATATATCGATATCGTCGATAAGCAAAAACTGAATCAATGACAGCCCTGGTAAAGACACGTATTTCTGTATCTTGTGCAAGTGTTTGAAAGATCATTCAACCTTGGTATGAAGACCGACTCCGATGAAGCTTTATTCTTCACAAAATAGTCTTTGTCGACCAATTCGACTGTTTTCAGCATTGACAGTTCAGCGATCTTCCAAATTTGAAGCATAGAACTCCAACTTCTTCCAAACATGAGACATTAAGGCCTTTTAATGCAACACAGGCTGTCAACCGATTCCTATATTCCTATAAAACTCCTATATTTTGGGTCCAAATCCTATATTTTTAAGCACCTCCTTTATTCCTATAATTCTCCTATATTTTGAAAATATTTCCCATATGTTGAGGAAAATTTTGTTTAGCAAATATTGCTTTGATACTGCTTTTTGCTTCTTTACTCTTCAGGTAAGAGAATCTCTATGCCTTCCATAGCATCACCATCCTGCGTATTGCTTCGGCGCACTTCATCATCACCTGTTTGGTCATCTACAAGTGGGGTAAATCTGTAAAGGGGAATACTGAAGTAGCTTATTGTACATTATGTTGTAAGCAATTTCTGTCAGCAACAATGTTTTCAATCAGGTAAAACAACATAGTAAATCTTCAAGACACAAACAGATTTCAGATACCCGTTTTGGTAAAAACACTTCTCAAACATTGCTGAGCAAGGAAGACACTTCTCAAAAAGCGCTTGGCAAAGAAGATGGTAAACAAGTGGCAGTTCATGCAAAAGCCTCTTGTGAAATGTCATCTAATAAACCAGCTACAGCAACTTCTAGTGAGAGCAAGCAAAGACAAATACAACATGTATTTCCAAGTCAACCTTTGCAACATCAAGCCACAGAATCTGAGCTGTTGTGGTGTTTTAAAGTAGCAGCTTCTGATTTCTCATTCAGATCATGTGAAGTTGTTTCAGAAGATGTTCAAGTGTGAAATTACTGATAGGTTTTCTTTGTCAAGGACAAAAGCATCATACATAGTTTCCGAGGCCATTCTTGACAGAAGCAATTGTGAAGGAAGAGGTATTATCTTATGTTTGATGAAACAACCACAGCACAGCAATGTAGGCAAATGGACATACTGATTAGATTTTGGAGCAGTATTGAGGGAGAAGTCTCAGTGAGATTTTTGAAAGGTGTTCACTTTGGCCATGCAACAGCTGACATTGGAAGTGAAGCTCTCCAGAAATTTGGAGATGGAGGTGATCCTGAAGTAAACCTATCCATGAAGAATTTGATCAGCCTCTTATCTGATGGACCTTATGTTAACAATTCTATCCACAAGAAAATCAATGAAAGTCTGAAGGTAACTGGAAATCCTGGTTTGCTCGACTTTGAACCCTGCAATCTTCATACAGTGCACAATGCTTTTAGAAAAGGTCTCAACTGTTTTGGAAGTGACGCAGAAGAGTTAACTTTCGACATGTACCAGTTTTTCAAGCAGCAGCCTGCGGAAGAGAAGATTATATGGATACTCATGGATGAGAGCCTGTTCCTTAGACATGTTCCAAGCAGATGGTTGACATTGTTGCCAGCCATGACCAGAGTGTTGACTAACTGGAGGGTGAGCAAGGATTATTTCACTGTCCAACTCCCAAAATCAATGAAATCCAACTCTGCTCGAAAACAGCTGGAGAGTAATGAAAGATACAGAAGAATATACCATGGACTGAAGGACAAAAAGCTTTTGTTTCAGTTTGCCTTCTCGTCGTCTTTAGCTCCTCTGTTTCAGCGGTTCTTGACACTCTTCCAGACCAGGGGTCCAATCATCCATGTTCTGCTGGATGAATGTTCAACATTGCTGCGAACTCATTTTCTGGTTTATCAGCAATCCTTGATATTGATATTAATGATATGGGGAACCATCTGCCTGACAAGGAAGTTGAGATTGGAGAGACAGGAAAACACCAAAATGACAAAGGAACAGCATCAGTCCAGCAGGAAGAATGTTAAGAGATTCTACACTTTATAGAATAAATATAGTATTGCTGAATAGTAGGTCATCTGCCACTTGGAAATGAGTTTCTGAATACTCTACAGTTGCATTCTTAGTAATAAGTGATCCAGAGTCATCACATCAGTTGCTAGGAAGTTGCCTCATGTAATATCTGAAGAGGAAATACCATTGAATACAGCACATCAGATGTGCCTAAAGAGTGGTCTGAAGATGAAGAAGGGCAGTATATCACAGTTGACCATTACTGGAGGAAAGTGACCGACAAGAAGACATCTGGTGGACTGAACAAGTACCCCGTTCTATCTAAAGTTGTCAAATCTGCTCTCACTTTAGCCCATGGCAATGCAGATGTTGAGAGGTCATTGTCTGACAATTAAAACACAGTAACACCAGAGAGAACCAACATTAACATTGAAACCATTAATGGTTTAAGACTGGCCAAAGAAAAGGTTGCTCATGTGAATGGTGTTCAAAACCTCCAGCTGCCAAATAAATTTGTTTGTTTAGCTGCAAAAGCAAAGTCCAGGTATGAAGAGCGACTTCAGAAAGAGATAGAAGAACTAAATAGAAAGATAGTCAAGAAAAGATGAAAGCAGAGGAATTGTGGCAAAAGGAGCTTGATAAAATCAATAGGTTTAAAAGGAGCTACGATGAACAGGAAAAGCAGTTGAAAAGGAGGAGGAAGAATATAATAATGTGTTGAAAAGTGTAGAATGCTACTCAAGGAGGCTACAGAAAAGCTGTCAAAAGCTTTGAAGACAAAGAATTATCTTGACATACAGGTAGCCCAGGGAATGCTGGAAAGCTCTGAGAATCGTATGGAAAAGGGTAGGAGAGGACTGCAGACTTGCCAACAGAAAAGGAATGAGATTAGTAAGAAGAGAAGTACTGCAGTTGTGAAAAGTAAACAGGTAATATGTTCAACATCAATATGCAGTGACACATCAGAAGACATTCAGGAACCAACCATGAAGAAAATGAGATCTGGGGAGAAGACTAAACGATCTAAATCCAATGATTGAACACTATGGTCTACTTACTGAACGAGGGAGGACATCTGATAAACCAGCTACAGCAACCTTATGATAAGACTGTGATCTTTACAAGCCATGTGTGTAATGTATGTAATTGAATTGTTGTGATCTTTATTTTTTCGTAAGCCATACAGGAAGGGTGACTTTCAGGATTTATGTTTCTGTCATATTTCTAGTCAATGTCTAAGTGTATAGTTGTTACCATGACTGTCAACATTTCAAATGCATTTGTAAGTGATTTTGTTGGGCAAAGATTTATTGTAGTCTGTGTTATTTCTTAACAAGCATATAAAATGCTACTGAGTTTATTTGTTTGAGTACATTTGTATTTTACTTTTATGAAGTTATAAGTTTAATGCATATTAGTTTTATTGGATTAATGCCTTATATTTTGTACTGAATCATCTCAGTAGTTTGGTACTGATAATTATAAGAAAGGCTCTGGACTAATGCATCAGCTTGCTTCTCTTTAGTTTCAAACAGCTAAAGTTGAGAGACCATAACTCATTCATTGTATACTATATTCTTTTTAATCCAATTATCATGTTGTATGTTGTTATATGCTCCTTTACATTCAAAATAACAAAAAAATATTTCAGGTGCCCATTCAGATATTGATGATTATGATGATGGTATACATCAGCTTCCTGTCTGGATTGTGATGCTGTGGAACTGAATGGTTACTTTATCTAGACATTTTAGACATTGTAGAAAAAGTGAGTGTAGAGGTAAGGATTGTAGTATAAGAATGTTGGAAAACTTCTATATTTTTCCCCAATATAAGCTAAAAGCTCAGGACTATTTTTCTTTAAAAAAATGTTCCTATATAACTCCTATATTTTTTAGAAGACTAGGTTGACAGTCTGTGTTACGTCATCGAATTGACAGTTCTTGAACAGCAGAAAACACATTCTAGTAGTAAATAAATAAATAGAATAATACGAATTAAATTTGAGGACATGAAATCATATACATGTATAGTCAAGAGATCACGTTAACGTTGTTGTAAGTTTTAACACGGTAAGAGCGATAAATGCTGTATTAAACATAATATCTCTCAGGGTAAGTATAATATAAAAACACAGGTTTTGAAACACTTTTCCATGCTTCTAGGCGACAACTTCCGCTCACTAACATTCCATTCCACACAAATTCACGTATGTTTGAAAATGTTGTGATTCTCTATAAGTCTACGAAACCGTGTAGTTCCGAATGAGGTCACCGGATGTTTACGTTTTTTATGCGCGCAATAACATGTCGTTAAAACTGAAATGCGAATATCGTGAAACTTAACATTTAAATTACCCTCAATTTGGTACCATATTACGTATAAATATCACATCCCTTCGTCCAATACAATTATTTTGCGTATCATTTATTAGTCTGTCCGATTTAAGTGAAAAATGCGAGGTCGGTGATTCGGGTAGTAGCGGATTGACGATGTAGGGGACTGTGTCAAAATCAAACATCACTCTAGAAATGGGCGAGTTTTAATTTTGACGAGTGGAGAACGCATTTCTGTGTAATAAAAATGTTAAACTTAGATTTACATGCCTGATTGCATATGATAATGTCATAACCTGTTGGAAAATTGGTTGTAATGCCATCTCGCACTGAGATGATCGAGTGCTAATTTTTTCACCATCTACGTATTCTTTTCTATTCTGTTTTAATTAATACATTCAGTGCATTTTGAAATCGTGAAAAATATATAAATCATGCATTATTACGTCATCAAATAAGCATTATGACTTGTGACAATCCGATGCAATGAAATTAATACTTCAATTAGGGGATGGATGATATGTCTTGGTCTGATTAGATTACAATATTCGCTACAAATTGTGACAGGGGCCTGAAGCAAAGCCGCAAGTTGGACTGTACAAGCCTTACAGAACAGGCAATAGACTCAAATAAAATGTTCAATAAAATTGTAATATATACACAATATATATATGTGTGGTAAGACAAATGAAATGAAACGTCAAAACAGTGATATTTTTTCGAAATATTGATTATCCTGACTAAAGTTTTGCAGATTTTTTCAATTTATTTTCCACCAACTTCAACACACAAAAAAAAAACAAAATGGCGCCAGCAATAAAATTGAAAAAAAATGGAACCTAAATCAAACTGATAGTTCTTCCCGACATGAATTCTTCAATTCCGCTGGATCAAACGCTCGCAGAAAGTTACGAAAGTCACCTAAATTCGAAACAATACGAAGAAAAATGAACTTAAAAATACCTGCGCAGTCGGCGTCCATCTCGACTGAGCCAGTGATTCTTGTGCAACAAAAATCACGTGATTTCGGACAACCAATCAATCGTACAGTTGGTGAGCGTTTCGCACAATTTTTGAATTGTCACGTGCAAACAACTAATCAATCAAAATGCATACTCCAGGTCACGTGGTACTCTGCGTAACATCGCGCATTGAATGTTGGGAAAGGAACTGTTTTGACCCCCATGTTAACACCAAATTACAAGGGCATAATAATGAAATGTCATAATCTACTGCAAACATAATCAAGGGTCCCCAACAATCAATGCTTGCAGGGTGCTGAGACTGATTCCGGTCTATCATGATACTGTTTGACAGCTTGATACAGTTTGACACTGCATATTGTATTCATGAGTGTTAGCTTAACTTCCTTCTGTTGAACATGCGTGGCAAGCTTTCAAGGTTTCTTACTGTGATGAGAATGACTAGAAATTCTTTACTTGGCAATATTAGTTTTATGCGCTCAAATTGTTCATGTTTTTCGATCAATGCTTAGCGGCACCCTTACCTCCAACATTTCACCACCCGCATGTAAATAAAAATCCTAAATTGGATTGTGATGCATCTTTACCTAGAAGCAGAGAAAAGTCAACATCCAAATACGAGGACCGTTTTCATCACAAGGTCAATTAAGTTATCAAATCATGTTTTGATATTGAGATTAACACGACGTCGAAGAAATACCAATTATTTCTTTACTACATTATTTGCAAGATGCGTCAATTATGTTTAACTATATAATCTAGAATCTAATAGAACTTGAATGGGCCAGAGAGACAGAGTCGACGGGAACCAGTTTAAATTAGTCCCCAATATTATTAGGTGATAACATTCAAAAGGATCCAGCCGATCTTAGGGTTATATTATTAAAGTTTTAACTTTCAAACACACTCTTGACGAGAAATCAAATGTTACTGGTGTATGTATTGCATTAAATAATACCAAATAATAGTTCAAATGTAACATTTTGAGACAATAATACATATGGGGGTCGGATTGTACAAGCCTATATTAGGGATCGAACTGTCTTAGGGGTTGAATTGGCAGGGGTCGAGTTGTCTGGGGGGTTGAATTGTCCAGGGGTCGAATTGTCTAGGGGTCGAATATTGTAGGGGTCGAATTGTCCGGGTTGCGGTCAATTCGTAACCAAACCAATTCGTTACCTATTATTTTTGGTCGATTCGTTACCATTTTCTGGTCAATTCGTAACCTTTATTCATTGGTCAATTCGTAACCTCCAACATATTGACGATACTCAAACAATTGTTTGCAGATGAGGCTGATAATTACGATATTGATTGAGAAAATGTCATCATTTGTGAAAATTCAAGGTTTTTGTACGGTCTTGGAAACTAAATTACTCGATACATGTATACGATCTACGCGACTTACCTAATTTACTAATTTAAGTTATTTGCAAAGATTTAATATTATACTTCATATTAATACTGTCAGATTTAGTAAACGACTATTTGTTGCATGTTGCTATGTGATTATCATTTGGATGTCTGATTTATTCGTAAATGAATGGTATTCAGACATAGGTACTTCATGAAATTGTTGTATGTCATGACCGTCTATATATTTTATGATAGTTCAAATGTTTTTGTTTGTTCGTATTGAAATGCATAACCACATTGCTTTGTTTTATTTTTCTGTAGCTGATATGCATGAGCATCTCATGTATTGGACATTCTTCTTGTTTTTGTGACACGTGTTTCTTCTATTATTAATTTTAAATATCAAATTATCGACTTGACACCTTATTCACTTAATTCGGTTCTTCAATCTTTTACATGTATATGTGCTCATTGTATTGTCTCTCTTATCAATCACAACTTAATCATTTAAATGCTTATTCGAAAGAATGGGGTTTAAAGATAAACATTGCAAAGACAAAAGTATGTATTTTTGAAAAGCGTGAAGTTCACCATAATGTCAGATTTTTTATTGATGATGAGTGTCTTGAAATTGTAGACAGATTTATATACCTAGGTATTCATTTTACACGTAACGGTAATTTTAAGATTGCTATTAAAACACTATCTGATCAAGCTTTAAAGGCTTATAATAATCTCCAATTTCTATTCGACCGTGTTCCGTTAGATATTAAAGCGAAACTACGCCTATTTGTCACAATGGTTGTTCCAATATTGCTTTATGGCTCTGAAGTATGGGGCGTATATGATTATAAAGAAATTGACAAACTGCATGTAAAATTATGTAAATCATTATTAGGTGTTAGTAAACATACTCCGAACATTGCTGTTTTGAGCGAATTAGGTAGATTTCCCCTGTATGTTATAGCAAAAGAAAGAGCAATAAAATATTGGCTTAAAATTATGTCTTTAACTGACTCCCCCATGTACAAAATTTATAATGAGCATTGTTCCTTGCTTACACCCAATAGTTGGGCTGGCTGTATCAATTCCCTCGTTGATCATTTAGGTTGTTCATATATAAAAACATTTTATAGTCGTGATATAAACTATTTTCCGATATTGAAATCCAGAATTAGAGATCAATATATCCAATCATGGAGAACTGCTATAGACGGTATGTCAAAATTGTCATATTTTTGTAAATACAAAGATAATTATTCATGTTCTAAGTACATAGAAATATTACCGAATACTAAAATGATTAAATTACTTGCTAAATTTCGATTAAGTTCCCACTCTTTGGAAATAGAATTAGGACGCAGAAATAATATCCCGAAAGAAAATAGAATCTGTAAGTTTTGCAATCTTAATCAAATTGAATCTGAGTATCATTTCTTAATGTGCTGTACAAAATATAGTGATATTAGAAGAAAATATCTATCCAACACTTCCTGGCCATCTTTAGGTAAATTTGTTTCTATCATGTCCTCAAATAGTAAAAGAAATCTTTTAAACTTATCACTATACTTAAAGGAAGCTTTTTTTATTAATAATTCACTTAATTACACATAACAAATTTACATTATACTCATTTATGAATATGGTCCTATTGACCTATTTTATTTTATATGGATAGTATATAGATATGTTATTCCCGTTTCATGTCATGCTGTTTTGTGTTGCTGTATATATATGTGTGTGTATGTTTGTGCGTGTATGTACAATGGCAAGTACTTGCCGATTTCTGTAAATAAACTGTAAACTTATCTTTGTAATTGTACTTCTTTGAAAAGCATGACTTCTTGTAATCATGAACTGTGTTCTGTAAAACAAGCTTGTAAACTTTATAAACAAAGAAGCGTCAAAGATGTTACCGTGTATGTAAAATAACTTATCAATTTTAATTTAAGACAGTTTGAAAAGTTAATCCAATCATCATAATTAATGTGTACAGTCGTTGGCAAGTTCATAGGTGTTAATCCCACCCCCTCTGATTAATTGGTTTAAGTGTCAATCAAGGTGATAATGCAAAGTACGATTATAATTATGTTCAAACAAATCAAATATCTTTATTAAACTTGTTGGTATTGACAACATGAGGCAAACAATTTTAACACATTTCGAGGCTCAATAGAATGCATACAAAAATCTATATTTAATACAGGTAATGGAGAATACCATAAGTACTTTCACATGGTTAACTGCATGTTTAGATATAAATATAAAAGACATAAACTAATTATACATGAATCTATAACAGCACGAATATGTCTACTAAACACTAACCGAGAAAATAAGAAAAACAATAAAACATTTAAAAAGAATAATAGTGATTTTAACATTCATATTGAAAAAATACAATACTCAGACACAGAAAATAATTGAACAAGTCATAAATGCATGTGTATATTGGTCCCAGATATTACGTAATATTTCACTGGTAAATATATCCTTAATCTACTCTTTACATATCCACTTTAGCCAATTATCACGTTTGTTAAATATCAACAAACACTTATTTAATAATGTTATACAAGAAATACTTAGAAGGTTACGAATTGACCAATGACTTGAAAAGGTTACGAATTGACTCGTAAAAATGGTTACGAATTGACCAAAAAAACAGGTGACGAATTGGTTTGGTTACGAATTGACCTGCATCCGAATTGTCCCACCATCCTACCAAAAAATCCATTTTTTCCAGATGACGTGTTAAAATATAAGCAATTCTTGCTTGAACGGCAGTTACATTGTCTTAACATTATTGAAGTCTGGCATATAGGGACCGAAAATTGAATTTTGCCGCCGTATGATAAACATTTTGATATTTGTTGGTGTTTGGCCATGAGTGTTTCTCATTACTTGCTAAAAAAACGTGTTAAGTTTGACAGTTGCTCGAGGGCGTAAATAGTTCTTAAATTTTGGATTATACTTAAACATTAACTCATTTTGGTAAGTTTGAATATTACCGAAGGATAAAATTTCATTTTTTTATTTAAGGTTTCAAAATTACGTCAATATATCAGATGTAATGCTTGTTTAAATGTCTATAATGTAATGGAATGTGTTAATAACTTGATCATACTTCGTTATGTTCATTCACAAAAAAAAATGAAAAGACACTAGCATGCTTCGGATAGGATGAAACAAAAAGGTTATATGTTATCATGTCATTCAATTGTATGATATTTATAAATTTCTTTTGGGACTACCATGCAAAATTTTCAGGTTTCTTAAGGAAAATTAAAATTTAGGCCGTAGAGTTGCTTCCAATTGTATCATTGTTTACATTAATTATTCATTTATTGTCTTCAAAAATAGCATAGCTAATGATGAAGATATTGAAATAAATGTATTTCGAAATTTCAGACCAGATGGAATGTATGGAAAAACTTGTTTAAGTCACAAATAGTTCATTAAATGCTGTGGTTATAGAGTGTGATTTCTTTAAAATATCTGAACTTTTATTATTCTTATTTTTTAATATAATATATCAATTCTCAAAGAGTTGAAGCATTTTAATGAGATACAGTTGATGTGAATGTATTTCTATTTTTGCCATTAAGTTTTACCATTTCCTCAAATTAGTTCCAACTTTTCACTTTCAACTTGCACTGTATAATTTAGATGATTTGGTGTAAAACTATTATAAATGACAATTCACTATCTGCTTTGGTATGTCATTTGCTGGACCTGTCAGGGCTCTCTCTCTGTTGGGGGGCTGGGTCCCTGGGAGGGGGAATTTTGCGTCATTTTCAGTTCAAGGGGAATTTCAAAAGCCTAATTAATAAAATAGTTGGGGGGAATTTTTACAATAAATAGGGAAAAGGTTTATTCCAGAGGTGAGGGAATGGGGCTGAATTCGGCCCCAAATTCAGGAGGTCAAGAGCCCTGCCTGTGCAGTTCTTTTATGTTGGTAATGATTGTAAGAACTTTGAAAGAAACTTTTACCCGAAGCCATCAATTACTAAGTCAATTTCACCCACCTCAGTTTTATATTTCATGTGAGAATGTTTTGAGTTGGATATAGAATGTAGATGAGAAAGTATTTTGGAAAGAAACACATCAGCATTGCAGGCTAAGTTTGCATTTGGGGAAGTTATTTTACAAAACTGCCAGTCTTAAAACTTAAAAAAACTTTACCTAAGTGTTAAGACATTTATTGCAGCTGTTTATAAAATGAAATATATTATACAGTGCCTTTCATTTGCATGTGTTTGAACTATTAGAAAAAGCTGAAATTAGCCTCACTGAATGATTTAGTTACTTTACACTGTGTTCTGTCATGTAGGCTAGTACTAGCTGACAATGGTAAAAAGATGTTGGTTTCATAGCTTGTGGAGTGTCAGTTGAGATCTTTTTTTCTACATCTAACATACTCCTAAAAAATGAATATTTTTTCCGTGGAAAAATTTTAGGTATGCATCTGTACTTGTTTGACTGACTTTTGTAACTGTAATGTTTTATCATGTCATCTTCATAAATACCGAAAGGTCTGATTTTTATTTGAATAAGTCTGTCTTGACCATAACATTGTTAAATAGTGATTATTTATGAGAGTTTCTCTGTCTGTGTAGTTATTTGATGGATGGTCAGATTGACAGTCATCTAAGCGTATGTAAAACTGACTCAAAGGTGTTCATGTTTACCTAGTATACTCTAGTGTTAAATTAAATGATGATGAATCATTTATACTTGGTTAACATTTTGAGTGACATGCATGTTGATTAGATAGATAAGTTAATTGTTTTAGCGTGTTATCTTACTTTTTAATTTTATTTTGTGTACAATCGCTTGTTTATTTGTCGAAAGTGGATTCATAATAAAGCACATTTTAAACTCAAAAATTTTCTGTGAATGCATTCAGAACGTGGTTTAATTGCTATAATCTAAAAGTGACTTCTCAGCAGTAAAATCAGGTAAGTTGATAATTGATTGAAAGTTTTGTTTCATACTATTCTGCATCTATAAATTCATTTTTCCAACTTCTGGGACAAGTAGAATTATCTTGGGCAAAGTTGCCAGTTTTTGGGTTTTAACTTTAAGTTCCATATTTGGCTATGTAAAAGACACAGGGGTATATAAGACACACCCATTTTTTAAAAAAAAATCTCTTGATGAAATCTGGGTCCAAAATCTAAAATATATAGTAAAATGATACAATTATAGACAACTCGTTTCAAAAGCTAAAGACGTATTGTTATGCAGTTCCTTATATCATTAAATGAATATTTCATGTTTTATTTAAAGATTTGAATTCCTTTATTTATAATATGTTGCTTTACTTATACTACACTTAAGCTATATATCATAATTACTTGTATTTACACATACAATTTTCCCTGTTGGTTCTGAGGGAAACTATATTAACAGTGATGTTTTGCTTTAGTCTCCAGGAAGTTATCAAGCTTTTTGACCTACACGGGTGTGAGATATTTTTATTTTACATATGATATGATATTTGTATGTATATACATTTCCTGGTATGTTGATTTCTTCCCTATCATTGTTTGTCCGTTTTTACATCAGGCAAGTTATGATGAGACTTGAAGTATTGTTTGACTAGCTATATAATGGAATGTATTTACAATCTACTAGTATTAAAGGTATTAGAAGTAATAATATAGAAAAAAAACTAGGTTGCATAAGTAATATGTATGGATAATATTCTGTCACAGAATTTTTGTGTGAAACTGACCATTGATCAACATTTGCTTTAGATTTAATCGAAAACCAGTATGTGTTGAAAATAATATCAAAATAAAGAAAATATTTGTGAGTGATGGAAGGCATGTATTGTAAGTCATATTGGGCTTACATGGTTTATAGTGGGTATGGTATTTGACTATTAATCACTATACAACCCTCAAAATTATGATTTTGAATCCCTGATCTGCCAGGGACCAGACAATTTTCATTTGTGAGGCAGCTGTCCAGCTAGCTTACTGAGGGTTGATGGTTATAGTCAGGCATGCGTCCGTGGCCTTCCTTCACTGAAAAAAACTAGAAAAAGTCACCGAATGACCCTGGCTATTGCTGTGACGTTAAGCACCAGTGAAAAAAGCATATTGATCCGCTTATATTCATGGTTTTCATTGACAACTTCATGAACTTTTTCACTCTAAATATTCATCAGTGTCATATTCTACGCATGTAATTTATCTATTGATAATCTAAAGATAAATGTTACATAATATATATACTTATATGATGTCGTATAGAGAGGTATATATGCATCTGTGTTGGACATAATGCATGTATATGTAGATATGTTGCCCTTAGGTGACTAAGTCATTATGTGGTCAAACTTGTCATAAGTCATATTCACAAAGTTGACACTTCGCTTTGATGTATGGTATGAAACATGTAAACACCTGTAGGTAATGTAGATACAGCTTCAATGTTGATTTATTCAGAATATTTTTTGATAGTTTGTCAGGAAAATGTTGAAGCAAAAATCTTACGTACTTCTTCACTTGAGTTGCAAGGATAGAGTTCTGGTTTGTGGGAGAGGGACAGGATAGCACTGAAAGGAAAGTGTGGATCAAACATTGATTTTAAAATCAGCATTGTGTGGTACATAACTAAAGTGCTGTTAATAAAAGACGTTTATCTATATGACTGCAGCAATATTTTTCCTTCATGGTGTTTTGATACCAGTAAACAGACCTATTTCCGATAAAAAAAGTGACAATTTTTCCCAATGTTCGTCTGAAATATTCCTAAAAAACTGCTTTTTTGCTGTTGCCGACCACACTTTTAGTCTGAGTTGGTTGGTCGGAGTATTTTTTTTTTATATTAGACATGTGTAAATCGACCATGAAGCTAAAGGAAATGTTTTCAGCAACATAGAAGGGAAATTTTAGAAATAAGAAGCATTCAATTTTCAGTGATTAAATTTTTCAGACCGTTTCTTTGGTGGGTCGGTTGGCAATGGCTAACAAATAATATTCTAATGTAGGCCTTCAGATTACAATTTACGTCTCAAAGAAGTAATTATATCGTACCACAGACTCTGCATCAACTGACATGGACAATGGCTGGCAAACAAAACCATATTTTATCTTTGGCTGTATGGTTTTCATTTACAATGATGGTGATTTAGTCTGAATTTTACAAGCTGCGATCAATCTCAGATTCCTTAGTTTGTTTTTGTTGTAAAATATTCCTGCAATGCCAGTTCATAATACTAAACGATAACTGCATTTTAACATTGCTTGATATTCAAAATCTGTTATAATCAGAGCTTTATTGAGGTCATTTGTAGGTTGAGCCTCTTAATAGTTTGTGAAAGCTTTAATCTGTGTCAGGTAGAAAAAATTTGACCACGTTTGCTACTTTACTGTCTGCTTTGTTGATATTATGATTATTATAATAATTTACTTAGTAAAAAAATGTGCCAAATTGAAATTTTTTATATTTTTTCTCGTTAGCTTATAATATTCCTATATATTCCTGAAAACTTAATTTGGAATCATATTCTTGTTCACTAATTGCTTTTGTAGCCCAGAAAAAATGTCATGTTTAAGGTCACTTGACCATACAAAGTAGCGGGTAGGAACGTTGCTAAACTTTTAAAAAACATTTTCTGAACATACCTTTTGTATTTTTTAGGCATGGTTCATTTACAAATATTTTTGTAGTTTGGCATTTGTTGTAAGAAACTTGGGATCAGCACCAAAAAATAGGATTGGTCCAGTTACCAGGAACACATTTTTGTCGAGCCTGCCTGTGGTGAGCTCGACATAGTAATCAAGATGGCAGTTCCGTGTATGTGCAACCGTGCGTGCATGCGTCCGTGTGTTAGTCTGTCCGACTCGACTTTGTCCGGACCATAACTTCCCTATGCATCAATTAATTTTAAAATGACTTGGCATAATTGTTCACCATGGTTAGATGGTGTGTCATGTGTAAGACCCAGGTCCATATCTCAAAGGTCAAGGTCAACATGTTGCCATTTCTAGTTTTCTTACGTTGTTACTAAGCAATCATTAATGAAACTTAACAGGTATTCACATCATGACATGCCATTCTAGAATATTGTTGTATATGTATATTTGTATATGTTAAGTACAAGTTTCAAAATGTGTTATGTATCCAGCTGTCGAGAATGTATTCATTTTTCAATTAATTATTATTGTTGCCATGGTAACACTATGTTTGAACTAGAGATTTGACAGTTTCAGGTTGAACATGTATTTTTGTTGTGACCTTTATTGTTCTCAAAATCTCTAAATTTATCTAATGGTCAAACAATTTTGAAAAGTATCATTCAGTCTCGTAAAAATCATCATTCCCGTAAAACCTATAATTTGTCTAATAAATTCATTTTGTTTGGTAAAAATTAATCAAAAAGAATTTGTTGAGGTGCACGTTTTGTTCTTGTTTTAGTGTATAGTATAAGTTATTTTTGCTGAAGCAATCCTTGAAAAGTTATTGAAATTTGCAGTTATGCCGCCGACTCCTTCAAAATCCTCAACCCCATTTGTTTTAATGATTTTGAAAGGTTTTTTGTTGTTTATTCCAGCTTTCATATTCAGTTTATGCCTATAATCAGGATTTTCACTGGACATCAAAAATTGAGGGTCAAAAATGACCCTTGACTGATGATAATTCGAAGAGTCAACAAAACCTCCTTATAATTTTATTGTAAATTTGATGCTTTGGTACAAATTCTCAAGAGTCAAAAGCTTTATTTTACTGATTGAAGAGTCAAAATGCTGTTTTAAGGTTCAAATGAAAACCCTGTATAATGTTGAAAAATAAAAATGTCTACATAACCTACCCACTGTTAAAAGTTATGGTCAAGTGATCAAAAACCTATGTTTTTTAGTGATGGCTTGAAAAAAAGATACTGTTTGGTATAAATCATGTGATGTGATAAAAAATAATTTGTTATTATCCATGAATTTATTTTTTTCTGTATGATGAAGGCTTGGTCTTTGTTGCAAGTCTTATTTTATATTGAATTATTCTAAATAATTCTTGTTCAGTGTGATCTATGATTGTATCTACTTGTGGAATTACTTGCCATCTATGAGATGAGTTGTTTAATGATATTTAGCAGCAATTGAGCTCATCACAATCTTGAGTACATGATCAATAAATTCTTGCAGTTCACTATCAGCAGTTAATCGGTTGTGAAACTGGCTTCCAACATTCCACAAAGTTTATCCAAGTATTTAAGATCATTTCTGAGATATTAAGCTCTACAAAACATTTCGGTGTATTTTAAGTATTTTAGTTTTAAAGTATATGTCTGAATTCAATATTTCTAAAGGTTTTGTCGTATTTTTTTGTTGCATGCAAGATGGTTTAATTCTAGAAACAATGCTTTAGTTGTATTAACTTTAGGGATGAAATGGTTGAATAAATCAGTAGAATGTTGTGATTGTAAATGTTACTGACTGTCTATTAAGAAATCATTCAGTTGTTTTAAAAATCTGGAACACATTTACAATAATTGTGGATATTTTGCTTGGCTGTATGGAAACTGTTCATTGGTGTATTACACTGCTAACAACATGTGTGGAAACTACTTCTTGGATATATTGGTTTTTCCATTGTGAATTATATTGTTGGGAATTCCCACATGACTGATGTATTGTTGACTGTATGTATCACCACACCTTTATAGGTTTGTTTTCATTTGATTAATTTCTAATTTATAATGACAAGTAATTATGTTGTGTGTGTGATATATCTATTGTATAAAGTAGTATGTTCATAATACGCCTACAGATTGAATGCTTAAAATGAATTGTCAGCTGCTATCTAATTATTTTGAAAGGGAGTAAATGCCACCATACATCATACAAGGTAATTCCTATGTTTATGTTTTTATCAGGTACATAATTGTGTACTTCAATGTTAATTAAGATATTATGTTTGTAATGTCATTCATAGATTTAATTATTATATTAAATGGTGGAAGAAATCTGTTTGTGCTGGTGTCAAAAGAAGTTCTTGCCTAAATTGTGTGTTTAAGCATCTCTTTATACATTACTATTTCATGTATACTCTCGCGGTTTATTTTGAAACCTCATCTAGATGGAAATTCTTTTCTCTTGTTGTGAACAAGTGGCAAGTGGTTCCTCATGAAGAGCGTTGTGTGATGAATGTTGAACATACTTTAACAAAATTGTTTCTAGTTTGCATCTTGCTTTAATATAAGAACACTTGACATGCAATTTACCTGCATTTAATTTTGAAGAACAATTAACTATAGATCTACATATCATTTTAAGGAATATGGTTTATACTGGTTCAATGACTTAGTGACAGTGTTACCCATGACCATACCCCATTGACTTATATCATGATAATGAATTAGTTGTTGCCCTGCCTTCTCACAGCCTTATGATGTGGTCATTTGTTTGTCATTATTTGATGTTGGATAGCTGGAAAAACTCTGAATTTTTATGAAAGACTTTTGTTTCGTTAAAGGACAAAACATTTAATACCTGTTGGTATTCAGGCTTCCTGAAAGTTGCCGGACTGTCAGACATGTCTGGCAAATTTCAAGCAGGTCCAATAACTTTTCAGCAAGTACTGGACCAGATGTCTGACAGTTGGGCATAATTTACAGCATTTATCACGTATTTATAATAAATTCGGTCCGACAAATTTTCACTGTATCAAACAGAAATTCTAAATTTGCCTGACCAAACATCAGGCAGTATTCTGGCAGTTTTGAGAAGCCTGGGTTTTCAACATTATCAGCCATACATACATAACTGACTCCCCCCCCATACACTGTAAAATTTCTAACTGAGTGACCCTTTAACATTTAAGGAGCAAAACTTCTCCAGACAACTGTTGTAGTTTATAATTACCAGCAACTCCATTAAGTAAGTATTTATTATACAAAAAGTACTGCTTGCCATTAAATCAGTATCTAATTTGATTCTGAAGTTATATTGTTGGCATAATTCGTCTGGGAAAGAAATTACTATGCTTATTTACTGTTTGGAGAAAATGTAAGGTTTTCTGTATCTATCTTTTATTGAGTATTATGTTTCCTGAGTTGGGAGACATTTTGGTTAAAAATTTTCTTGTGAAATTTAAAAATGATGAGGAAAATTCATTCTACCAAATATTCCTCTCAAATGCCCCCCTCCCTATATGCTGCTGCCCTAAATTTGCAAGAAAAGCTAACAATAATATTAACTATAAAAGTTTTAGTTATCCTTAAATTGCATCTATGGAATGTTTTAAAACAATAATCCAATTAATTAAAAATAAATCTGTAAAAGATTTAAAGAAAACAACTGGTAGATGTTACAAGTGGGGTCATCTGTGGTTGAGTGGTTATGGTCTCCGACTAATAATTGCTAGCCCCTCAATGCTGTGAATTTGAATCCCACCTGGGACCAAATTTCACTTGTGAAGAAGCTGTCTAGTTAACTTATTCTAGCTGGTTCTACCCAGATGTATAAGTCTGGGGTTTTCCTCCACCTCTAAAAAAGTTGGAAAAGGTCACCAAAGGACCGTGGCTGTGTGAGGTTAAACCCCAGTGAAAAAAAAATAATTTGAATGTGTGAACAACTGCCACTGCTACTGTTACCATTTATACTGTTTTTTTTTATTGAGTAAATGTGCATTAGTTTGTGTTGTGATATATTTTTGCAGTCTCTGTACAAGAAATACACCCTAAATACTCTTACCTTCGATTCACTTCGATTTCACCTTCTACCATGTTAGAACCTGTTACTCCACATGCGGCAAACAGCTGACAACTTTCCCACGAGGATTGTTAATCATTGATGCATAGATCACTGAGATTACATGTGAAATCTCCTGTACAATTTTGATGAATAAAATATAGTCTACATAATGAGACCTTGACATTGATTTATCTACAGTCCAATACTCTATTGTCGGGAGTGGGGATATACTGGTTCTACTCATGTGATATTTTTTAAGGACTAAATTTACATTGACTGAGTTGACATGATGGCTGAATTTATTCTTGTAGATCATCAAGTGCCAAATCTGATGGATACGCTGCTGTTGTATCAATCACTATGTGTCAGAGTTATAAAATAATCTGCCTTCTGAAAATGGCCTTTTCACATAATGTGACCTATTGATGTGAATTACTAGTAATAACAAGGTTTCACCTTCAATCACTACAGAGTGCTGTCAAACTTGAGATTGTTGCCACTTCTGTGCAAAGGCCGTGTGCATTTGTGAATGTTTTCTGTTTGTGATTGAATTTCCGTTTTTTTTGCAGGTGTTGTTTGTACTAGATTTTATTTGTCTGATAAAATAAACTGCATAAACCTTTGAATGGAGGCCTTTACTACTGTGTATATAGGTCATATTTTCTTGCCTCTCCTTCTCCCTCATTATTTTTACATACTTAAGTCAAATCCGAGTATAATAGATAATTTTGAAAAAAAAATCCACCGTACAAAACACAGGCACTGATATGTGGCACACAAATGGATAATATTGGCTTAACCTCTTAATAAATGCCTACTGTGTTTAAAAGCCATATTTCACCCTTGTAAGCCTTAGTTTAGTGGTTTGACTGTACTGTAGAACACAGTTATAAACGGATCTAGTGAGTTGTTTAGTTTTTCCCTTTGAAGCCTTCTTTATTTCACTGTCATGGATACAATAAAGTATGGGTAAAATGAAGTAATTATTCGGGTCCCCATGACTTTACTATAACCATATTCTACTGTACAAGTTTTGTAGCATTTGTTGTTTCTTGAATGTACACTGTCTGTTGTGATCTGATATGTTAGTGGTACTTGAATGGAGGATAAACACCTCTTTGTTTGTATTAATATAATAGCGTTGAACTTAGTGACTCTGTACACTGCATATCATGTTGTACTGCTTGTTGCTTTGTTTTTAGTCTATACCACATAAAAAACTCACATCAATTAGTCAATGTATATACAGAAGTTAATTGATTTTATCCTAAGATATAGAAACAATCAGGTTCATTGAAAGTACATAATTGATTTAATTATAGCACATATATCCTTTCCAGAATCTTAACGAATGAAAATTCAATCAGTTAAGTAGGCATTTTATCAGTTAAACACTGTTTATGGGGGGGGGGCTTCTTAGGTCAAGTAGTTAAGGTCTCTGACTAGTAATCACTAGCCCGTTACTTCTGTGAGTTCGAATCTTAGGACTGGGACAGTTTGTCAAAATGTGAACCTTTAAAGTTAGGTACCTTTACCTTCATAAAGGACAAAATACTTAACTGCTTCTGAGCAAAAAACTTCACTTATTTCTAGTTTTATGCTAAACTTTTGGTGAATTATATCATCTCAATGGTGTAACAGAACCGAAACTGCACCATAATGCTTAGTGCCAGCATTAACTGTATCATTGGTCAATTTTAGTTTAGGATCATAAATGTATAAGCTTTGTTTTGTTTGAAGTGATGAATTTCTTACAACATTTGTCTCATCAGGAACATTGGAAATACTTCAAATTTTATAATAGGTCTAGCTTTCAGCTTACAGTAATTGCAGCTCTGTCTGTGGTTACAATTTGTTGAGGAGAAAATCAATTTGTTGACATTCTTGCTTCCATCGCAGTGCTTCAAATTTTCAAAATTCTTATGAATTCTTCGCAAATTTAATGGCCTGGAAAATGAAATTGTCTTACATTTTGCCTGAATAGTGCTCAAGTCTGAGATGAACTTTAGCTCTACAAAAAGTTTTGTTGACCATAAGATTGTATCATTTCTGATACTTTAGGTTATCCTATAATGATGCCAGTTATTAATCTCTCAATTTATACTCTCACTTGATTGGTTGAAATTTGAGAAAAGATAATTTGATTGGCTGACCATGATTGTTTTTGTTCATTTTCAGGAAACTATGGATTTTTGGACTAAGTGACCTTTTAACTTGGAATATAAAATTCACCATGGTAAGTTATTGGTTTATTTTTAGACATTTATGAAGTACTATGACCTTAAACCACGGTTGTTCATTAGGTCCTTCACTTGGCCCCTGCATTTTCGTTTAGATATTCCCAAATAAATGCCCCCTCCCTTTCTTAAGGCCCTAGTCCCTTTTTGAGAAAAATTGAACATTTCATTACTTGCCAAGGACTTCAGAACAGAAAAATTTCATATGTGAGGGGCTAGAGATTACTTGTCAGACCGTAACCACTCAAACATGGGGGGTCACCTTATTATGTAAAAGAATCCATAGAATAGTCCAGTCAGCAGCTGAGCATATAACTTGAGTTATTACTTAAGATTAAGTCTCTTGTTAGAGAATCAAGCCTTATGTAAATGATATGTCTGAAATTTTAATATTTTTGTATTTGTACTCTATATACTTACTGTGAAAAATTTTATTACTTTTGCTTTAAGACAGCAATTATTACTTCACTAAGTGTAAGACATAAAATTTGCCCTTTGAATTCACGCATTCATTGACCACTGTAGTTAAAATGGTTGGTAGAAGCGTAGTCAAGAAAGATAAAATACGGGCTTACATTAAAGCTTGCTCAAAACTTGGTTGTTCTTTGAAGCAGCTGATGACTGAACTTTCTACTGCTTATGGACCTTCTTGTGTGTCCTATGACACAGTTAGGCGGTGGAAAAAGAAATTTGAGTCAGGTGTAGAGTCCATAAAAAATGCGCCGAAATCAGGTAGGCCAAAATCTGCATCTCATAAAGAAATCGTTTCCAAAATAGAGGAAATCATTGAAGGAGATGCCAGATTTACAGTTCGTGATATTGCACGAAAGGTAGGCATATCATTATCAACGGTTCACTTTATTTTGAAGAAGCATTTGAAAGTCAGAAAGATTTCTGCTAGATGGGTGCCACATTTGTTGACTGATGAGCAAAAGAGGAAACAAGTTAAAGTGGCCAAAAAGCTGCTTCAAATGTTTCCAAAATATGACAAAAAACAGTTTGCCAATATTGTAACAGGTGATGAAACTTGGGTCCATCATTTTGTGCCCGTCTGAAAGGTTAGCAATAAGATCTGGGCCACTAAACACAGCAAACACCCAATAATTGCCTAACGTTCTTTGAGTGTAAAAAAGGTTTTGTATGCAATTTTCTTCACTGGCTTGGGGAGGAGTCGCAATAAAAGTGCCTGTGAAAAAGGGCAAAAGCATCACCGGAAAGTACTACAAAGACGTAGTACTGACAAAACTGAAAAAGCATTATCAGAAACCACGTCCTGCCATTGGTTTAAAACATATCTTTAAACATGTCTTCTACATGACCATGTCCCCTCTCATACCTTGTGATATTTATGGCATTTTTGAAGAAAGAAAAAGTTACTGTTTTGCCTAACCCCCGGAATTCTCCAGACCTTGCCTCATGTGATTTCTTTCCGAAATTGAAATCATTTCTTGCTGGGCGGAAATACAAGTCCCGACAGGCACTTGGATCTGCCATTCATCCGTACCTTATTACTGTGCCCAAATCAGCGTACAGTGACACATTCATGATCAGGAAGTGGATAGATCGGCTGAAACTTTGCATTTCTAGCCACAGGGAGTACTTCGAGGGCATGAAATGAGCACTTTTGGGCTAACTTGACATTTGAAGTCTCCAGATAGAAATAAGCAGTTCTTTTCAAACATCCCTCGTACATGCTAAACTTGTTAGAACAAAATAGACATTTTAAGTTTTTGAATCAATATTTTTGGTGGTTTTAAGTAATTTAATTAAATATAAAACTGTCCGTGCATGGTTTTGTTGGTAAATTGATTATAGATTATTGGATGGTATTGTCACTAGAGAAATATTTATTGTAGATTTTTAATGTAAAAATCATCTACAAACATCAAGATGAAACTTGAAAAAAGTTAAATGTAGAAATTTTAATGACCAATTTTTTAACCAACCGTTTGTCCATATGATTGTTAGTTGTGTGATTTATATAGGCTGGCTTGTTTTGAAGAATCTTTGTTTTAGGGGTTGGAATGAAATTATAGTATATTTATTAAAGTTCCAAATAATTAAATCTTCAATAAGAGTGATACAAGAGGTTTGTAAGTTGCACAGTCTTGTGTTTTGGACAAACAAAATTTCTGAGGACAATTTCAATGGGAATTATATACCGTCATTAATAATTGGATACTATTTATGTGTAATTATTGATTTTTTTCCATTTATTATCTAGTGTTACTATAATATACTGTTAAAATATTAATGTACTCTTAAATTGTCATATATTGGCTTGAAGATAAATTTTGACAGTTAGCTGATGAATTATGATGATTCAATTATATGTTCATAAAAGTTACTACTGTTTTGTCATAAAATGTTGATATATTAATTATTATGAAGATGTAAGGTAATTATTTTACCTATATTTTCTACTTGGCATCTGACATTAAATGTAAACTAAGCTATTCTTTTCTGACCTAGTAGAAAATATAGGTAAAATGATTACCAGTAAAAACCAGGTATTTATTGTCTTGGTTGTATTTTTGCACATACTGAATATTCCGCAAGTAAAATCCCATTCATGAATGAACAACCCTTCACCCTAAAAATTTTGGGACTCCCATGCTAAATGCTTCAAAAAACCTTCAAACCAAATCCGAAGTGTCCAAAAATAATTCAACAAGAACTTGACAAAGTGCAAAAATAATGTAAAATGTAATGTTACATTGATGTAATTTCAATTAATTACGCTTAAATTTTTTTACCAGAACTTTGAAATTGTTCTGAAAGTAACTACAATAGTATCACCATTTATTGATATTAGGCAGAGCACTGATGATGTGCAATGTGGCTTATTAACTTTCTGTATTCATAATCATTACAATAGAATAATACAGACCCTAAAGTTGTTTGCTTATTGTAATGAAAACAGTGTTTGTGCAATCAATCTCCTGAAAATTGTACAGATAAGCACTAACCATTTGTATCAGCAAGTCTTTCTAAAATAAGCCAATGCTTCTCCCTTTCTGGAGAAATTGGAGACAGCCATAATATGACTAGATTATAATTAAGCCTTCATCAATTCTGTGACATTGACATTTAAGAGACAAACTCACCCCCTCCAATCATGTCTTATCTTCATATAAACCTTTATATTTAAAAGGTAAGAGCTTACATTATAGTAACAGACAGACAATCTGGGCCTCTATTGTTGACCTCTGTCTATCATTAGCCCCTCACTACTGTGAGTTTGATTCGCAACAGGAACCTGACAAATTCCTCAAGTGAGAGACTGTCAAGCAAGCTCATGGAAAGTTGTTGGTTCTGCCCAAGTGTATGCCTGAGGTCTTCCTATTCTATTAAAGCTGGAAATGTTGCCAAATGACAAATGCTACAGGCTGATGAACAGACATACTGAAATTTCCGCTCATGTCTCACAAATTGTCAATAGAAATTAGTGAGAAAACTAAAATTCATTGATCACAAATGTCACAACGTAAGGGTATATAGATAGAGAGAGGTAAAAATATGACAGTAAGCTTTTTAAAATGCCATAATAAGTGGACAAAAATGATTTCTGCAATCATTCAGAAGGAAAATGAGTAAAATCGATGTAATTTACGGTAATCCACATGGTATAACACAATCATCTGACTCATAATACTTGACATTTAAGTATATAATGGTCCATACAACTTGGATGTAATAAGATTACACAAATTTCTGTTGTTTTGCTGTTTATTTGGTTTAATGTTGAACAAACCAACATACAGTAAAATATGCATGTGTTAAGACTATCTTTTGTCTTTTAGGTCAGATAATTGTAGTCTTAAATGAGGATTTATCATGTTTACTATGGTGTCTTAATGGTTTGGAGAAAGAGGCAAATCCTAAAAATCCATTCATAAGTACAGGACGGCATACATTTGTCCCTAGAGTGAAGGGGAGGAGAGGGTGAATCAGTTACTAACCTTTTGATTGGTTAATATCGAGAGCATTTCTTAAATCGACCAATGACATAAGTAGACAGGACTCGACACTATTCTAAACTACCTCATCCTAAATTTTATATTAAGAAGTGGTTAAGCACTTTGGTGTAACCTGGTTAAATCCTAACAGGAAACAATACTATCCTTAGACTAACACACCAACAAACTAGCTATCAAACTATCTAATCCTTTTTTCACAAGATAAACAGTTTTTTAACACCAAAGGGTTAAAGGATGCTCGTGCCATTTAGACACCAAATCAAACAATAGAGTTTGTCAGAAAACAAAAATCATGACAAGAAAGTGCTGAACATATCCGAAAAATGACAACAATTAAAGTATCACTGCAATTTATCACATAAGCTTAAAAGCCCACTCAGAATGTTTTTACAACAATGTCAGCATGTAGCTTTTAAACAGATATTCTTGAATAGAGAGGTTTGTAAATTACCACATGTTTTCTTTAAAACTTAATTATGTTTATCAAACACCAATTAATGAGTTAATTCATCCCGTTTTCCATAGATCTAGGGATGCAAAGTCTAAATGTGAGCTAGAAAATACAGCCAAAACCTACAGTTTCCTGACATTGTTCAATGCTATAAGTTAAAAACAATTTAATAAAAGCGAATAGCTGTACAATATCTCTTTAACCCATTCCCGCTGGACTACGACTTTTTTGTTGTCTATCGATAGCCGCTCAACTACGCATATTTTGTTGTCTATCGATAGCCGCTGGACTGCGACTTTTTTGTTGTCTATCGATAGCCGCTCAACTACGCATATTTACGCGTCTGGTTTAAAGTGCGTATTTAGCCATTAAAAACTAATATTCGAACCTTAAAACAAACCTATACATAAATAATAAACATTCGCGAAACCAATAATCAAAAAAAAATGTGTAGTTGCTATGAAAACTTTTGTCGTAATTTACCTTTAAAAAGTGTTACTCCATAATATGAAACACGATTATTCCACACAGACAGTAAATTCTCCACAAAAAAATCAATACTTGTATCCCTTATGAAAATTACGTCACAAATATTTCAAGCAGACAAAACATTGACCTATTTTTAATTTTGCACTAGAAAACACGCGTCAAGGTCGTTGTCAAAAATAAACGTCCAATGAAAAGTCGATAATTCATTGATCACGCAGGAATTCCCCATACAACACGTGTTAAGGGTCGGTGATTGTTTCCGAAGTTGACAGTCATAAAAGACGATTTCCTGTGTATATTTCGGGGCCATAAAACCTGCTGACACTGTGTGACACGTTACGTAAGTATATGCAATTGTTAATTGAAATTTATTTATGATGTTGATTGGAAAAAAAATGCAGCCATGGGAAACTAAGCGATTATTTTAGGTCCGTGACGAAACTTACGACTACGATCACCAAAAGCTTCAGCTGTCTATAATTTTAGTAGATATGTAGTTTACGTATTTTTTTTTAATTATGACAAATATTTTTGAAAGTGATTCAGATGAGTCTGATTTTTCTGATTTTGAGTCTGATGATTTATTGTCTGACATTAAGATTCCTTCGCTCAATGAGAAATCCTCAGATTATGATAATGATGATACTTCCTATTGATGAATGAACGTTTCACTAGGCTACAGTGTTGTTTTTTTTGAAAAATAATTATAAATGATGTTTTGTTTATTCAATAATTTAACATTTAATTGTTGTAAAGTATTATATATGCAGCATAGTAGAATAAGATATATATATAATGATTTGAATAGAGAAATGATCTCAGATATTGTCTTCCTAAAAGTCATGTCTGTAATTTTCAATAAATGAATAAACAATTAAATGAATAAGAATATTCATTGTTTTTTTCCTGTCATTGATGTGAAAATATCAGAAAAAATGCTTTATTAAAAAATATAACAGTAGTCTGTGTGCTCAAAGGGAAAACTTAAATTTATTTTTACCTTGTTACTGTGATTTGTTGGTAATAAGATTCATTACTGTGATTGCTTATTTTTGTCATTTTTATCTTTCAGATTGAACAATATGTTGAGAGGTCGGGACCAAATATTCCTGTTGTCTTAAACATCTAATTCAGGAACATTATATCAGTCACTTTAAAGGGAATATCTACCATCATTGTTTGTGTAGCAAGTTTGGATTGTAATAAGTACTGATTAGAAATCCAGGAATATCTGGTGTACATTTATTCATTCAGTTGGATTAGGAAATTGATCAGTGTTAGTGTTATTCATTTATTCAGCCAGATGAGGAAATACATCAGTGTTATTTAGTTTATTTATTAAATCTATCCTATTCTAAAAATCACAGTTGACGATCTTAACATTATTTTGAAAACAGTGGGTTTCCAAGAATAAAATATTTCAACATAAGGAACTTTGGAGCTTCACATTCATCAAAAATAACTGACAATACGTAGACTGTTACTAGGTCAATTGTTCACATTTTTCAATATAACTATTTAATATTTATGAAATTATAACTGAATGACATGTGTAATATATCCTGTGTATTTGTTGAATTACTTTTTATTTGTTATAGTCTTCATATCAACTGGAAATAACATCATTTATCACTAAAAATCATATTTTGTCCTGTTTATTTCTCCATAAAATCACTTTGGATTTAAATACAGACAAAAAAATGGTACCATAAGAAAGGAAATTTAATTCTCTACAAACTTTACATTCATCATAAAATGGTTAAACCATGATTTATTATAGTAAATTCAGTTTAAACACAATAGGTATCAGATTTAAATATTTTCCCTATAAACCCTGATGGTACAGTGTACACAGCTGATACCTTATCTAATGGTTACTGATAAGCCATATACTGATAGCACTGTATGAATATGTTATCTGATTTAAGTTATCTCTAAGTGGTAATGGGTTAAGTTTCCAGAGATTTGGATTTAACAAAATTACTAAAATGATTATTTATGTCTTGACATGACTTAATTTATTTTCATTAATTTTCTCACAACTGTTTGAAAATGGTGAAAGCATGACTGAGTGTTAAGAACATAAGAATTGCTTTTCAGTTTTATCGATCCATATAATGTTTAGAATAACTGTTTAAATACTTCTGCACTTTAGAAGCTTTACACTACGCATATAAAAAAAACCCCAAGTGGCTTCTTTTTTTCACTGGGGTTTAACATTGCACCTACAGCCAGGCTAGTGATTACTACAGGGGGGGGGGGCTTATCTCCAAAATCCCCAAACAAACAGCTGAAAGTGTCATTCATATGGGTCCACAGCCAAAAGTTATGAAATGGGAAATGGTAATGATTCCTCTTACCTAACTGACCCATTTTTTCTGCCAACTCTAGGTTTGGTCATTTTTTCTTCTTGCTAATAGTTTCATTTTCATTATGAACTATATCTTTGAAACAAAAAGAAAATATATTTAAAGTTCATGTGTTATTCTGACAATGCTACCCTGTTTTATTTACAGCTGTAACAGCAAAAACCAGGTATTTATTTTTTGGTCAGAATTGAATATAAACCACTGTCTGTTGCTTTTACAAATCACTCATTGCTACAAAAATGTGTATTAATTCTCATGGACTTAACATACACATGCAAGTTTGAATGTATTCAACAGGCATGAGAATACAAAAATGATATGACGTAACTTAAGAATAAATATTCATACATAACTTGTAGTATCATTCACACGAATAAGCCAAACATACACTTTCACAAGTTTTGAAATTCAAATGAACACCTACACATACACAAGTGTACATAAAGTTTCTTTCCTTGAAGCTATAAAAACTACTTGTGTATGTAAATTTACCATCAGATAATCATATTTGTTACTTTCAATAATGGAATAGGTCTGAATTATATCTGAGTGCTTGGAAAAGTCTAAAAATCTTTTCATTCTGGTCTTTACAGATTCCTTAGTTAGTAGCATTATCATAGCACCAATCATAGCTATCAAATGATGTCACAATCATTGACAAAGTCACTTTTTACATGGGGATTAACATCACACCAATAGCCATTAAGAGCCTAGGAATACCCCACATGTACACCTGGATTATAGAACCACCAAATTTCTTAAACCAGCTGGACAGCTTCCTCACATGTGAATTCGTTTTGGTCCCAGGTTGTATTCAAACTCACAGCAATGAGGGGCTAGTTATTATTTAAAGTCCATAACCACATCTACACAGTTGGATATTCACCTTCAGCGTTACAAAACAAGTAGTAAGACTTAATTAGATTGATATTCATAAAAACGGCTTTCAGACTGTTCTAGAAGACACAAAAAAACCAGATCAGATTCTATTTAAAAACTATGTTTACTACAAACAGCCAGCATGGATTCAACAAAAGCCACTTTTCACATCAAACTGACAAGATATTTAGGACCATAACTAAATAAAATTGTAAAAATCAAAGGCTCATTTCCTGATGTAAAATTAGACACAGGCTAAGCTAATGAACAGTATTTAAGCCAAGCCAGATATCCAAGCTAACCAAAAAACATTGGCCCCTAAATATTTGTTAGATTATACCTTTGTTGTCAGAAAATGGAACTTCCGTAAATATAAGAAATAGAGACTGACAAACAGACCTGACTTTATCTGTTATGAAGTACATTGAACATAATTTTCTTGTTGTTTTGGTTTTTTACTGCTGTTGATGCATGTTGTTGAGTAAATCAATAATTTTACCAGAATTGTTGACAAAATAGCAAAACACATCAGAAGTATCATCAACAGCTGAGGCTATAAACACAGAATTTGTTCATATAAAAAGGATGCAGAAATCCTTTGAGATTTCTCTGAATCGCAAAATATTCCATAATTAAGTACAATAATTCAATTATTTAGAATTGCATGGAGAAATTTGCAGCAAAGTCTCTGAGCACATCTCGAGTTAATACTAACTCTGAAACAGTTTTATACCAGTTGTTGCATCGCAGGATAGCAAAACATTTTAGGGCTCGATTTCAGAAAGTAAAACCTTTAGCTATCACAATCATAGACTCAGGTCGGTGATTGAAGCTGTTGGCTTCAGATCTCCAGGTCAAGTAAAAATTGCTTCCTTTAAGCAAAAAATAACTGACTTTCACTTTAAGTATACCGTACAAATATTGAAATTTCAGATAAATCATTTTCAAAAGGCTTGATTCTTTAACTGTAAGACTTAATCTTAAGTTATGACTGAAGTTGTTAGACTCAGATGAGTATTTTTCAGATTGTTTTACAAAACAACTTAATGCAATATTAAGTGGCCTCGTTGGTTTTGTAGTTATGGTCTGATTAACCCTTTGCCACATAAGCATATTTTGGACTCTTCCAAATGTTAAGCCAATACACAAAACATCAATTTATCTGAGAAAATTGGGTTATTTCTCTCTGACAGAGTGGAAACCATTACTCATTACAAGCAAATGACTTCTTTTGACACAATGTTTCAAAATGCGGTATTATGAGGTGAAGGGATAATATCACTAGCCCCTCACATTATTTTTTTTCTAAACAATTTTTGTGAGAATATGAAATATTTGATATCAGAAACTTTAGGGCCGGTTGGCACCAAAAAATTAGGGTCATTAACTACGAAAGTAACCCTATTTTTTGGTGCTGATCATGAAGTCTCTAAAGGCAAACCCAAAATACAAAAGTATTTGGGGATTAATTGCACCTCATATTCTCACAAAAGTCAGGTAAATCTAAACATAGAAAGCCTTTTTCTATGTATAGCCTTAATATATTTTGCCTGTGGAGTATTTATTAACATGTGTTTGGTATCTTGTTATTTCATTTTTAATATTTTCCTCTGCATTTACATGTTGTACATACATTACAATTTGACAACGCCCAGTTATGTCCTTCATTGTGTTATTTGTATATCGGTAGATGACGAATTGATTCCACTTAAATTTTTGACTGACTTACACTATTTTTTTGTCGTATTTTTACTGTATGTTCATCAACTCTAGTGTTTGATGTATTGTAATATGATATGCTTGACTTACTTATTGTGACTTTATGGCAAAGATTCATCCTCGTTATGATTTTAGTAGAATATATTTGAAAGGTTATTGAGTTATTATCGTATGTGAATTGTGATTTTTTTGCACTTTGTCAACACTTGACAAATGTAAGAGAAAACAGGTCATTCACCGGTTTATGTTTTCTGTTGATAGTGTTTATAAATTTGATATTTGCCTGATGATGAAAACTGTATTTTTTTTACTGGAGTTTAAAGTTGCTCCAACAGGCAGGGTCATTTAGCAATTTGTCCAGCTTTGAGAAAGACCCAGTACGCTTGGGTAGATATGCCGAACTTACATGGGCTAGCTGGATGGCTTCCTTGCATGTGAAATTTGGTCTCAGGTTGTATTCAAACTCACAGCAGTGATTACTAGCCAGAGACCATAACCACTGGAGCATCGAGAACCCTACTGGAAACTTAAATGTATTTATACTTGCCAATATTTATTGAAAATAGAAATAATATGATGTATGTATGCATGCAGTATGTTTATGATACACTCTATATTTTAATGTCTGTTTGTTTGATGGCTTTGTTATTGGGGCTCTCAAACATCAAAAATAAGTGAAGATTCAAGATATCAGGCCTAAATTAAAATATTATTTATTTGCAGTTGTCGACCGACCCACCAAACAACTGCCGGTCTGAAAAATTTTGTTACTACAAATTGAATGCATATTACTTTTTAAAATTTCCTTTTTATATTATTGAAAATATTTCCACTAGGTTCATGGTCTATTTACACTTGTCTAATATAAAAAATAGTACTCTGACTGATTGACAGGGCAGTCCAAAAAAGTGTAGTCGGCAGTGGCAATCCAGCCATTGTTTGAGGTTGGCCTGAAAGTCTTACAGTTTTATGGATTATTATATGTAGGAGTGGGTATATTGCTAGGAAAAAAAGATTTTGCAATATTTAGTTTGAAGTTTGATATTTAAAAAGTATAACAATATGTTGTAAACAAATATTATTTGTGAAGTAACCAGAAAACAGTCGCCATATTTCAATTTATTCTCCCACTATATATTTTATGTGTTTTACATCACAATAAAAAAGAGAAACTTAAACCCAGTCTTTAGGTTTAAAATACGATTGTACCAGAAATAAACCTGTGCAAATTGTATGCTATGGCAGGAAAATTTTGAAAAATATGTCTTATTGCTGATATATTTCAATTATTTTTACAACTAACTTATTAAGTCATATCTTGCAATTACTAGACTGTTGTATGAAAAATGTTGCAAGGTCATATTGTCTTTGAAAGATACTGCAATAATTGATATTTTTGATATATTTCAAACCCTTGATTATTATACATGCCCATGATGATGACAAAGGAACATAATAAATGCACATGTTACATATACAATTAAGTACAGTATTTAACTGATACATCTTAATGACTGTATGCCTTTGTTTCTGATTGATCTGTTCAAAGTA
This sequence comes from Lutraria rhynchaena, assembly GCA_008271625.1. Classification (NCBI taxonomy): domain Eukaryota; kingdom Metazoa; phylum Mollusca; class Bivalvia; order Venerida; family Mactridae; genus Lutraria; species Lutraria rhynchaena. The sequence goes on along the minus strand of VIBL01000001.1, from coordinate 6,434,701 downwards.
TACATTGAACACTTTAGGTCATTTCAACACAAAGATCTATGTTAATTTTATAGGAAAAAAACTTTCATGTGAATGTGATCATTGATACTTACAATGGTATAATTATGCCGTTAGTTAGAAAGTTTAAATGATGAAGACTGTGTTATGTGGAAATATTTTATCAATTTTTATTGACTCCAAAATGATACCCACACAAAGCATTCATATTTCAAGCGTGATTCATTGAATAGTGAGAGTAACAAATGTAATTATTGTTTTAAGCCTATTTTTTTTTGCCATTAAGTGCACGAGTATCATAAACATTATTACATATAATCAAAGAATGTGCACATGTTACAAGGAAGTTCTTATTGACTCAGATATAGTAATTTGTGACACAGTTTTTTTTTCTGCCAATCAGTAATTTTGTATTCCATAATCTCTCATCTCTGATTGGTTAGTTAAATTAATGGAGACTGCAAACTGACCTATCAAGAGCATGTACTCAATCAGGTATATATTCAGGCAAATAGTAGACTAATATGTAGTTTATCAGTTGACATTTATCCTCAGTGTGAGGTGAAGCACTCTTCCTATAGTCTACTCTCTTACCAATGATGATTTTGGACTGTTACTGTAAAAAATTATCTAGTGAATTATCTAGGCTAGGAAGAAATAGTCAGGTTCAGGGTTACTTGACCAAAAATACTGGCATAGGTTAGTTGAAGAACTTCCATTTCTTTATTTTGCTGTTAGAAACTTTAATGTTCAGATGCCAATAGTAGTCGTACTTACTACTTTTTTTCTGGCTTTATCAGAAATACATTTGTTCTTAGGCTGAAGTTCAAACTCTATTTTATGTTTTCAGTATAATTAATTGTAATTTTTTAAAAGATAATCAGCATTTTGTATACAAGTCATTCAATGAAAATTAAGATATATGTACATGCACTTATTGCAGAATTATATATATTGGTCCGAAAAAGAATGAGATTTCAGCTTAGAGACTGATCTCAAGTTTTAACTTAATTTTGGATCTCAGTTTGTGCAGTTTTTCATTGTCCTAACATTATGCCATAATCTATAACAAACTCACAGTTGAGACTATTTTGAGAACTTGTGGATTAAATAAATCCTTTTTAGAATATTGATTGTTGAAGAATTCTAGAAGTGTTATCCCGAAGAAATACTGTTGTATCCATTGAGGTTGATTGAACTCCGGAAACAGTTGCATTAGTTTTAAATTAAATTAATCAGCTTAGCTTAAATGCATTAAGTACTGAACAGCTGATTCACATGTTATGTAAAACATTTAAATTCGAATACATTGTTGTGGTATTTATAGATTCATTACAACTTGCATGATCATGATATATATGATTTCATGCCTACTGTGAAATGAAGTGTATAGTCTAATTGATGCACTGGATTATTTGTACTTAAAACACATTTTGTGAGACGTGAAACTTGTAGTGAGCATATAAATGTTTTATATTGCTTTACAGTATGTGAATACAGGTATTCATTAGCAACCAGCTTTTATTTTGATTGCTTAGATTGATGGCTTTGAATATGAAGGTAGTTCTGATTTGCTGTATGTGTCTTGTCTTTGACATGTGAGAGGAGAGCGCATGCACTTGATGAGAACATACAATAATACATGCTCTTGATGTGAAAACACAATAACACATGCTCTTGATGAGAGCACACAATAACACATGCACTTGATGAGAACACACAACAACACATGCACTTGATGAGAACACACAATGACACATGCATTTGATCAGAACACACAATGACACATGCACTTGTAACATAAGCCTACAGGTCATGGAACTTTCAGTAAATTGTGAGCCTAAGCATGGGAGCCTCTTGTTATGATTTGTTAATCACATCTATGTTTTAACTAGGTATCTAATGATCTTGTATGCTGGAGGTAGTCTCTATAATTCTCAACAACTGGTCCTTTTCACTCTAGTGAATGGTCGTATTACTATTTTCATAGTATTATTTTATTTTCAGTAAATATTGTGTTGTATGATGTGAGAGTCTGCTGGTACAGATGTCTGTGGTGGAGAAGGTAGACTCCCTGGAGACTGCCACCACAATGGACACAGAACAACGTAACAACTTACCCCACCCACCTGAAGAGCAGACTGCTCTGTCGGCTGATGGCGAAAACCAGTCTACTAGTGGTGCATTGAATACCCAGAATTCTTTAGCTGGGAGTGATTCTATGGACTCACAGGAGTCAGCTGATGCTAATGATGATGCATTACATCCATCTGACCTTGAATTATTGGCCAAATTGGAAGAAGCCAACAGGTATATTTTCCAATGAAAAACTGTAAAATTTTGTGTCTGTAAAGATAAAATTGAATGAATTCACATGTTTACAATTTTAGATACCATTTTGTAGTTAATTCACATAAATGTTCATTATTGATCTATTAATACTTGGCCAAAGGTCAGACAAACTTGAAAACATTACCAGACCAGACAAAAGATTATTGGCCCCCAATATATGAATCAAATCTTTACTAAAAATCAAAGGCATTTTGCTGTACATGAGGACCAGTCATCTTTTATCAGACATCATTTGAATTTATGCTGGAGGAGTGAGGTCTGACTGTCTTTAGGTACATTGTATTAGCAAATGAGATTTTAATAATTAATCTTGTAATATTATTAATTCCAGAAATTCAAATGTTTTCACTGGGCTGAGAAATGTAATATTGATCAAGTATTAGCATCCAGCATCCTAGCAAATTTTTGTCCTGTTGATGTTGATAATGATGAGTTTTTTAATTACACAAATTTGTTGTCTTAATTGATGATAACATATTATTCATCTCATTCTCTACTGGGATAAATGTATTGTTCGTTATTTCCTCTATGTTACAGACAGATAGCATTGAGTCCATCCAGTGTGACAACCACAAATCCTGTGGAGCTGGAATTATTAGCTAAACTAGAACAAGCAAACAGGTATTTTAGATTAATATTCACTAAATTGGTTGCCTGTAATTTTGGTGTTTTTTTCTTGGATTATGAATTACGTTCACCTCAGTGAAAACTGAGGTGATTAATCTGAAGATTCAAGTTACTGATTGGTTGGCTGTGAGTTAGTCCTCATAATTGACCAATGGTATGGCAATGTTTTTGACTAATATTTTACTCACTTGTGCAATCAACCTGATTTATGTCTACTCCTCAAGATTAAGTTGATATTATAGTATTATTTTTAGCAGACTTAGCCTGGTAGTATATACATAATTATTCGTACATTGAACCCTTAAAAGGATCCATGTATAATGTAAAATTGTAAGTGTAATTGAATAAAATTGCTAATACACTGGTAAATCTTTACTTATAATGATTCAACTGATGTGAAACTCACATTGTGTCATTAACTAACTAGCTTACACCTGATAATTTTGAACATAGCCTTGAATGTAATTGTAATTACCGCATTAATTGTATTGGTAAACAAGATGACAATGAAATAATGAAAAAAATATTATCATAATAATTATAATTTAACGTAATAATGATAAGAAGTATGGTGAAGGGGGATTAAAAATTAATGATAATGAAGTTGTTCAGTCTTAACTTAATGAAGTCAAATTCTTTGAACTTGTTCAATCCTCTATATGTGTCCAGTACATCGCACTCTGCTATCATGAATCATATATATGCTACATTCAGGACAAAATGAAAGTGTTGTGACTTTGTGTACATCTACGTCACTAACAGTGTGATTCATCTATCACCTTAGGGCTTGTTACGTATCTGTATATAATACATTATTTGTGGTTTGTGATATCCTCCTGTCACGATTTACTGAAAGAAGAAGTAGATATGCTCATAATAACAATTTACTGTTTTGAAAATAACATAACATGCATATGTTCAAATACCTCTGTGTTTGAGCGACTAGCTGTCAATAGCCCTTTACCTCTATGAGTTCAAATCCCATCAGGGACCAGGAAAAATGTACATTTGAGGAAGCTGTCAAGCTAGCTTAAAGAAGGTCTGTGGTTCTACCCAGGCATAGACCTGGGGTCTTCCTCCACCATTGAAGCTTGAAAGGTTGCCATATGACTGGCTGTTTGTGCAATGTTAAACCCCAGTGAATAACATACAGAAAAACATCATCTTTTTTGAGGACTCATCAGAGCAGACTAAGTACTGTAGATAAACATGATGCTCCTAATAATGAAATATTTTTCTGTTGGTTGAAACTTATGCACAACTAAGAACAAAAATTGATGGGATTTTAAAAACTCTTTTTGATAAGTTGGGTGCTCATGATATCAATGCTCATAATAACGAAATTTCACTGTACTGTTTAAAAATATTTGCAATCAGTCTCTACAGCCTTCAAAGGGTCTCCTTCTTCAATTAAATGTAAATGTGAATGTATCTCATACAGGTTCTTCTGTTTCACTCTTTCATTATACAATAAAATCTTAAATGTATGATTAAACCTGAAGATAGACTTGTGGCATATCCTAACAATCTTGATTTTAAGTACCCCAACACTGCAGGTAATTGAAATATGTGATAAAGAGGTTATTGAAATAAAAATCGCGCAGGAGTTTGTTTTGTTTTGTGTTGCCCTGTTCATGCAACAACTCTCTAATATTGATTTTTCTGAATTTACTTCATTTTTTATAGAAATACTCAAGTATAATACATTGTACATTTGACCTTGTTAAATTTGAGGGAGAGAACCTGTGCTTGAACATATAAGTTTGATGTTATGCAACTTGAGTTGTCCCCCTTACATATTAAGTGCTATCATGTGGATATCAATTAATGATTACCTCACCTGTTTAATGTAATAGTGATCAGGTTTCCATCTGTCAAAATGTTGTGCCCTGCACTGATAAAGGCAATTATTTTTGGAACATGAGTTATATTGTTATGGTAACTTGTAAAACAATTTGTCTTGAAAACTGACACCAAAATTATTTCCTTCCTTCTTTATTAGAGAGCCTGTTCTTTACTGGGGAGGAAGTATTGCACTATATCTTTATTAAATTGGGTTCCGATTTTCTGTGAATCAACAGTTAGTAAAAGATGATTGTATAAAGTATATTGATTTAATTAACTGTACAAAGAATGGTGTTATGATGCAGGACTAGCTATGTTTCCTGTAACGAAAAGGTAAACTGTAATTATCTGTGTGTGAATATTATGTTTCATTTTTTTTTTTTGTTATATAGTTGTAGTCTGTTGTTTTTTTTGTTATTTATTGCTGTATTATGTTTGAGGGTACAACGTATAAACATTTTCATACGAAGTTATTTTAAGATCTTTTAACCTGTGGGTCATTTGCTGAGCTTTAGTACAATAATGAAATTGTTAACGATCACCTCTTAATTAATAATAAATGTTATCTCTTAATTGTTATGTTCTGTACTAAAGTGATTTGTTTTGGGAGCCTCTGTGATCAAGTGGTTGTGTTCTCTGACTAGTAATCACTAGCCCTTTACTTCGGTGAGTTTGAATCCCACTCTGATGGGATGGCTATATTTACTACTTATAATCTTCACCAAATATGTAATTTTTACCAGATTGAAAACAGAATTAGTTCTTTTTCATTGCAGTTTTTTTATCAATTTCAAAAGATTGAATTTCTTAGGCTCAGTGATTGGAATTAAAATAGTCGAACACTTAGCAGAAGAAATCCTGGGGACACTTGTATAGTTAATGTGTTTTCTCTAAATGTGTGTAATTGTGGTATGTTTTAAGATTCAATCTTATGATGATTTGTGTACAATTTGAGACCACAAAAAAAATCAAGAAAACAGAGATACTTGTATGATAAGTTTTCACTTCCTGTATCAACATTATCTAAGGCATATACATCATTTAAAATATCTTCCTTGTTTTGAATGCAACATGCATTCATGCAATATATCGGTATAGAATTAATTTTTTACAAATTCATTCTGACCATTTTTTATGAAGCATTTTTCTGCAAAGGACTCTAATCAGGAAAAAGCAAACAAACATGTTTCCTCATCCCCCCAAAATATAAGATTTGTAGGTTGGTAAAATTGATATATTTTTCAAATATATTTGTTTTAAAAGCTTGGAGGATATGATTCTTGTGAAAATGAAAATTCTGGCAAGAAAATTTGACCAATGAAGTCTCTGGTGTCTGCCAAAAATAGGGTTCAGAGGAAACCAGGAACTTTTTATTTTATGCCTGAAATTTGACATAAACATTGTGCATGTGTCATGGTGAGAGTTAGTTTTGTGAACAATAATTTTAGTCCACAAACCAACATGAAAGGCCTGAAACACTTTTATCTCAATCAAAATTACTGTGAAATTGTATTATCACCTTTGTGTAATTTATTAAATGAATTGTTTTTGTTATTGAATTTAAGTTAGATAATGCTTATTTTTTTGTGAAACTTGGACCTGGGTCCACTACCTATCATTGGTCAAGGTCATATAGGTTAAATAAACACTCAAATTTAGAAAAATATATGGGGATGTTTTTATCACTTATTTGTGATATGTTCAGAACTGAAACTTTATAATTAAACATTCTTTTGTACAAAATATTTTAACTCTTTGATGTTATATGTTGACAATAGAAGTATATACATTGAAAGAGATAAAGAAAATGGGTCCGACTCTCATTTAGGAAGTTAATTGTCTTCCTGTGTCTGTAGTGAACAAGATAACAAGATACATCGAGGCTGTTTTGTTATTGATTTAATTTGTGCTTTCTCTGTATATAGACACAATGCTATCAGCTGTATGTAAGGGTGAATCTAAATTCTGTAAATAAATGTTTAATCTATGTTTGGTTGTGGTCATACATGTAACTTCCGTGTAATTTTGTTGTAAATAGAATTAATCCCTGATTTGTAAACCTGTCATGTTTTCTTGGTTGGTTGAGTGCAGAGGCCTGTTCCATAGACATATCTTAGCTACCCCGGTAAGTTTTAAACTTGAAAATCTTGTGACCCCTAATGTTTTTAGTGCTTCGTCCTATATTTATCATTTTAAGGATCTACTGTCCTCTTTAAGTTTAACTGCTGCTGTCTTAGGCCTTGTATAAAGAATGTTGACATTTAAAATATCCTTGATTTGTCATAAATAACTTTATAAAATAAGAAATACAGTACTCGTAGTCATGAAAAGAGAATCGAAGATATACATGTATATATATATACATTGCTTGCGTACAATTTGTTTGAAAGAAGGTCACTCCATTTAAGGGTGCTCTTTATAAAAAAGTACAATTTTAACGTTATGATTTTAACATGTGTAAACTTCAATCTATAAATTTTAAACTAATTAACACATGTATATGACAAATACACTATATGTACGGTTCATTGGTATTTTAGTGCATTTCAATCACAAACCATAATAATTGTTTGCATGCTTGTTCTTAAACGTGATTTCCTTCATTTTGATTGGTCGGTTTGTAGTCAGTATATGTCAAATACAAGGAAGAGTTACCTATTAACTAATGAAGTGATCAAATATTCAATACTGTTACTGGTTATTAGTTGGATTGACTTCCTTCTGCTGTTTATAGTGTATCAACATTCATCTTACATTTATAATGTGTTGATCTTTTAACTTATGATATGTTAATTATTCTATCTTGTTTTAAGCTGTCATATATAAATTTTAAAGCATTTCTATATGTGATTATGTCTTATTTTGTTATGGAACACTCAGTGTTTAAACCTTGAGTATTTATGGTATTAAAATGTTTTATAGCTCTGCCATTTGTTGAATAGCTATTTTTACTGAAATACTGTTACTGAAATGACAACGGACCAAAATGGATATGGACATAGGGACTAATTTTATCTATGTACAATTTTACTTGTGTGTGTCAATTTGCTGTGTTTCACCTCATTGTTCTATGTATTAGGCGTTTTTAACATGAGAAAATTTTGTTTCAACACTTGTCTATTGTGACATTCGAAAGTAAATGGTGTTGAGTTTGGCATGACACTTTGAAATTTAATGTACTTCAGTAGATTTGAATCGTTATTTATGTATGGTGAGATTATTAGAAATATCATGCACACAATTTGGTTTAATTATTTTACGTGTGAATTGATATTAGCTTGAAGGAATTATTAAAATGTTATTTTTTTACATGCTTGAGTTATGGTGAAAATATTAATAACTTTGAATTTATTGTATGATGAACAGTCTTATTATTGGTTTTGCATGGCAGACATTAACTTGTTGGACAATGCGATGGATATATTTTGATTCGGAACAAAGTTGTGATTGTTTCTGACAGTGTTTCTGTAGTTGTCATAGTGGGCTAGTATGTTGATGAAATGATGTATAGTGGTGAATTTTGGCATAAAATATACAGTTCGACCCAAAACGCTTTTATCACATATACATCTATATATGAATGATAAATGTGTTTTTGGTCCATGTGGCCATTTTAGGCCCAAGTTACGTATTAAACATTAACCCAACAACATACTACTCCCTGTGCTGGCTGAGTTTGATTAATCTGTTGTTTGAAAAGTTGGATATTATGGAATTAGTGATGTGGTTATTGTGGTCATCAGTCAGTTTGTGATTTTACTATTGTTATTATGTTTGTTATGACATCGTGTATCTCTTAGCTCCATTCTCTCATTAACTTCATTGGTTGATTACAAGTTTCCTTGATCACAGGGTCATCTGTTTGATGCCTGAGAGAATCACAAAGTTTAAATTTGATTATTTAAATGAAGATATAACGTTCAAAGTATTTTTGGCTTCAGTCATTGATATGCTTATCGTATTTTGGACAGTTAATGGTTTATGCTGTCATTGCTTATGATGGCAAAACTTTTTTTGATTTGAGAGGATCTGAATTCATTTATGCAATCGGCCAACCAAGAGGCAGAATTAGTAAGGTTGGTCACCTTGATGTTCTCAGGTTAGGTGAACTTAAATTAAAGGTTACGTAATTTAAACTTTATTGTTTTCATTTTTAATTGAATATCTTTTTGTTATTCTTGATGTTATGTAGTCCTGTCGTAATTCGACTGTTTATGATGGCAAGACATTTTTTATTTGGCCCTGTTCCTCTCAGAGTAATATTGGCCCCTCCGAAATCATTTATGGCATCAATCAACCAGAAAGCCTAGTTAATAGTGCTTGATGTTATGTTAATGTATGATATTAATTTTGACCTGACTTCAACTGTTGCCTTACAGATGTGTGTAGAATGAATCATATGATTTTCAATGTAGCTATTGTTAGGTCTGGAGTAATTATACTGCACTTAACATTTTGATGTTATGTTTTATTGGCATCTCTCCTTACCTGTTTCCTGTTGTTCTTGTATGTTGAGTTACTGTCTTGTTGCTGAGTGAGGGGCCTCTGTGGTTGAGTGGTTATGGTCTCTGACTTGTAATCACTAGCCCTTCACCTTTGAATCCCACATGGAACCAAAGTTCATTTGTGAGGAAACTGTCCAGCTAGATTACAGAATATCTGTGGTTCTACTCAGGTGTATGTTTTGAACCAAAGTTCATTTGTGAGGAAACTGTCCGGCTAGCTTACAGAATATCTGTGGTTCTACTCAGGTGTATGTTTTGAACCAAAGTTCATTTGTGAGGAAACTGTCCGACTAGCTTACAGAATATCTGTGGTTCTACTCAGGTGTACGTTTCGACATTTCAATGCTGGAAAAGTGTTCAAATGACCCTGACTGTTGGCGCAACTTTAACTCTGAGTGAAAGGAAAAATTGGACTTTGTACCAATATGTAGATGTTAGTCATTTAACATAGAACTTTATTTTCATTGACAATCTTTGTTGACAGGTTTGGTGATGTGTTGAAGTTTTGTATATTGTGTTATTACCTCCTAGCATGATGCTTCAAAACTGTTAAAATAGCATTTTGTGTGTTAAATATTAGACATGTATACAGTTAGGTACCCAACTGACACTATCTTATGGCATGGATTCTAAAGTTTCTACTCACAAAACCCAAAATATGGAAATATTTGAGGTTGAAATGTACCTATATTCATGACAAAATGGTGTTAAGGAAAAAAGAGAAGTTTTCCGACCTGCACACGCTGCATTTTGGTCTGGTAACTTCACAGATTTTTTACTGGCATCCTGTATAATTATTCATGGGATGTTAAATGAAATGTCATTGACATTGTTCATTGTTTGTTATGTTCTACGTTTCCCTCCTAGTTTACATATTCTAATTTATGTTGATGATGCAATTTATATGTGAGATAATGCCATGATGTGTTAAATGAAATTAATTCTATGATTAATGGTACATGAACTGTTTTATGAGACAATCATGGCAGACTGACTCATATAATATTTTGGTGATATTCTGTTACATGAAATTGAATAATGAATATTTGAATGGGGACATTGATTGCTACAGTGTTCTATGTAACATTTCTGTTTCTGTGTAAATGCCATAGGTGTTGGTTATAAATTTAATTTCTTGTATATACTATTGCTCTGTTGCTTTCAGTCAGGTAGACAATTAGGTAACCAGTATCTATTAATATTGCTGAATTGCTACTTAAACAAATGTTCGTAATTGTATTTCAATGCTTATTGATGGTTTTAGTGTAAGACCTTTATTCAAACTCATAGGATGACCCTCATGTATTTTTTACGTAGAGCCCAGCAATACTAATTTGGTTTCCAAGTTGGTTGATTTCATATTTGAATTTGGAAGAACCATCCTCTTAGTGGGATGGGGTCAAGTAAAAAAACCCATCCCGAATAGTTCAGTTAGGTTGACTGCATGGAGTCAGACATTTCTATTCATTCTTGAAATCTAATATAACCTAATCTGTCACAAAAGGTCAACAATGAACAACAAAGGTCATTAAAGGGCAAGAAGGTCAAATGGCTGACTATGGTCCACTATGAGTTGGATAAAAATGTATGACCTTTAAGAGCAGTTGATTTTTATTCAAAGGTTTTCTCATTTTACTTTATCAATGTATGTATACTGAAGATTGACCACTGTTCATATTGTGGTCTTTATGCACAGGTGGCTGTTAACTCAGGTTTGACTGTGTACTTAACTCGTAGAGTCTTTGATTTTATGTTCTTTTGCCTGTAAGAAGTGTGTGGGGAATTGATCATGCTTGATAGGAAACCAGACATTGTTTACATTACAGTATGCCAGAATATTATGATTGAGTCATCTTTATTCTTATTGATGACTAAAGATTGTGAACTTACATTTTACATTATGTAGTAATTTGGGTCTGTGATAAGAAGTTTTTCTTTTGGCAATCTCTTACTTGTAGTGTATTAATTAGAGGTGAAACGATTAATCGCGATCCATTGCGAACCGCGATTTTTCATGCTCGATTCGATTCGATTCGATTCAATGACGGCAATTTCGATTCGATTTTTTTTTTGGTAATACCTACTTTCATTTTCCGTAGTATGCGAGTCAAAATGACTGAAATCTAACAAGATCAGCATTCTTCTCGTGTCGTCAGGCTCTTTACTGTTTCAGTTTTTCCTATTCACAAGTTTTATGTTTCGTTTGTTCCATTGTTTACAGTATTTAAGAAAATACATTCCATCGTAAACTAGTGGGATAGCTATTTTATTCTTGTCCTATTTAATTCCTTTTAAAATTAAAATCGAATCGAAAAATTGAATCGTGGGATGAAAAATTGAAATCGAATCGAATCGAAATTTTTTGAATCGTTTCACCTCTAGTATTAATGACTAATGTGTCCATGATGTATCATAACAGTCAAAGTTAAGTTAACACCTACCTGTGACTGAAGGGCACTTTGTGGGCATTCTGTCTTTAGCGCACATTTGATATGATAGACAAAAATCTGAGTAAATACCAAGATGTTATTTTGGCTAAAGTGACTATTGACTAAAATTGACTTAAGTGTCTACAATGTTGTATGAATAGTTTCTTAATTTTATCCTGTTGTGGTACTTTCACTTTTCATTAATTCAATGTTACAATTACATTATTTCTATGCCTTCAGTAGATTTTTTTGCTTAATTAACATGCTGTTGTTCATTTTGTATGATTAAAGTAAATATTTAGATACTGCTCAAAAATGAGTCTGATGTATTCATTACCTGGAGAATAGATTAGTGAGTTATTAGTAATTCATGTGGACTCCTTTGATAAAGGACTGTACTAATGTAAGGCATTTGGTTATTCTTTTCCACAAACAAATACATTCATGTGTTTTTTTCTGAGTGTGTGGTTTCTCATATCTTTTATACAGTCAAACCTGTGAAAAAAAGCAGGGTTTTCATTTAGAAATTAAGAAACTGACTTTTTTGCCAAAGCAGCAGATAAATACGGCTAAAAATTGTTTGTATTTTGGCAAAAAATTTAAAAATCTTGAAAAAATAACTGATTCAAACGTGTTTAACCAATGGTTTTAATTGGCAATTGATTCTTAATGAAGCCCTGGCTAAGGCCCCTCCTCAAATGGTAAAAAATGATGGCCCCCTTTTTTTACACAAGTCTGCCTTTATTCAGAGGTTAGTGTGGTCTGTTGTATCAGTATATGTATACCAAAGAGTGGTCTTAATTTGTTCACATTGTGGCTTGTAGTACAAAAAACAAACAAACAAATATCAGTTTCTGTTAACTTCCTGAAGAATATGGGGTCAGTAGATCAGCAGATTTTTTCCCCCTATATATTTGTTTTAGTTCAAAGATATGTCAGCATGAAAATAAATGACTCGGACTGAAAAATGTCATAAGTTTGGTTTGGTTTGGGGAAATCAGGAACTTTTCTGTGCCTTATTCACTGGTGGTTATATATATTCAAATTTGACTGTATTATGTGTAATTTGAATATTACATTTAAGTATGGCTGTAGTATACTGTCATGATTTGATGTTGGTGATAATACATTACCTGCTAGTTTCTTCCAGTTTGAATTTGTGATGAGCAGTTGTCAGTGGCTTGGTGAACAATTTGTGATAATACTGTTCAGAAAAGCTGTGTGGTAGAGTGGCTTTGGCATTTGACTGCAGTATAGAATGAAAACCTGGTGTTCTTATAATCATAAATAACAAACTTACATTAAAAGTTGATGAAAAGTCTACTAGTTAAATGTGACTATTTTCATGCTGGGATGGTTTTGGTTATGATTATTGTTCTTATACTTTATTGCGTTTTTACAAAAGTGTTGCCTTGGAAAAGCTTTTAACTGTTTGGATGAATTTTACGTGCATTAAATAACCTCTGTGAAACCATATCAACAATTGATTACTGACACATGTCAAAGTTCACTGTGTTTGCTGGAAAACTGATGATTGCTTTCTATTTCTTGGGCAATCATCTATATTCCACTAATTTTGATTTTTAGGGTAAAATTTTGTGTGTGCTGACTTTTGACAAATTAATTGTGCTAAGGATTAAGTGATATCTTGGTTCTTCACTATGAGATGTCTCATTATCAAGTAAATGCATTGATTGGAAAATAACCATAAATCAGTGTTTAGTTAAGATTCGTGGTGCGCTACTTGGATATTGTAGTTATGTTACGAGCATGGTTTGACACATTTCGTGAGGATGTAATGTCTGATATTGAAATTGTTGTTGATACTGATGATGAAGATGATGGTAATAGTGATGTTAGTGATGAAGTGTTTGAAAGTAAACCTGACAATAAAAACGCTAGTCCCGAAATGAAATATTTACTAAAGAAAAAGAAGCTAGCCGTTGATAGGTAAGACTACAATGTTTGTGTCTTCTTGGTATGGTTTGGTGGTCATAACTTGGGTTGAATAAAATATTAAATAACATCAAATCTTTCCTACTATATAATGCTTGAATTATGCATTTTGTTTTGGTAATACATCGTTTAGGTACTTTGTATCATTTCCAATGAATAAAAACATGTCAAATCATCTATCGCTGGATAAGATGCTTTTGTGTCTTGGAAGGAAAATAGTACTATGCATCATGTTCTGGTTAAAATTAATGATTGATATTCTGCCTAATAAAAATTCAATAAGCAAACCAAAAATGGTCTTAATATTAACCCTTTGCCTTATATACCGCATTTCCCACGTCTGAAGCAGACAACTTTTGAAAACATTGTGGCAAAAGAAGCCATTGCTTGTAATGAGTAATGGCTTCTTTTGTGACTATGTTTTCCATTCTGTCAGAGAGAAATAACGCAATTTTCTTAAATAAAGTGATATTTTTTTATATTAGGTTTGAAATTGGAAGAGTCCAAAATCAGCTTATGAGGCAAAATGGGATTAAGGTGGTCTCTCATCAAGTTGTAATATGAAAGCAGTATTTTGATACCAATCTGAAAAGAAATAATTATTACAGTGAGGTTATTTTATTGCTGAAGTGGTCTCTACTTTTAGTTTTACTGTATTGTGTAGCATAGTGCTACATAAATATCATTGAAACCTAATAATAAGCATAATTCACTTGTAAATAGTAAATGAAATACCAAAACAGTTACAGATGTTCAAACAAGAAGTTTGAAATCAAGCTAAGTTTTTAAACCAATCATAGTTTTAATCAAAATTTTTCATATGAAATATAAAATCCTGCAGTTGCTTGATTTTGTCATTTGAATGGTGAATTGAAGCCTCTTATTATGTCCCCCTTCAAAGAAATGGTGGTATATTGCTTTGCATATGTCGGTCGGTCGGTCCGTAGGCCAGAGCTTGTCCGATCAATTACTAGAAAACGCTTGGGCACATGATTAGTAGTCACTAATAAGTCCTTCACCACCAGGGTTTTCTTTAAGTAATTAAATAAATGATTTTTGTTTGTAGAAGCAACAGATAAATATGATGAAAATTATTTGTACTTTGGCAAAAATTTTAAAAATCTTGGATAAACAATCAATTCAGACATGTTTTTAACTGATGGTTTCTAAATTTAGATTTTTAGATTTTGGTTTCGATTTAGCTATTTGTCTGATGTTATTACTTTTTAGCATGCTAAAAACTTTTCACATCATTGCCTGCAAGGTCTCACTTTTTAAATGCTATGTTTTGAAAGCAATGCGCTAATTTTTCGGTTTGGATTGTTATATGTTTTTTTTTTTGCATAAAATTTTGAAATTATTCATTTTCAGATTACTTGAAGTGGAGTCAAAGAAATGTAAAGGATTGACCCCTACTCATTCTCGTACTGGGTCCACTCAGGGTCCTGTCACTGATGGTCATTCAAGAAAGGGTTCATCAACTAGTCAGATTTCTGTTGCTTCGGGAAGCAGTCAAGTCAATGAGGAATCTGATGCAGGTGAGTTTCGGGACCATGAAGCGATCAGTACAATTGTAATTATTAATGTTGTTGTTTAGGTAAGACACCTGCATACAATACTGTTCAAGCCAGAAAAATATATTCTTGTTTGGGGTTAATATACCAAAATATAAAGATATGTATTATGGAAAACTTTTCTTTTTCTTCTCATAACATATTTTTTTGTGAGAATACGTTCGTCTCCAACCATTTTCAAACTTTGGATTTTGCCATTAGAAATACAGGGTTGTTAGAGTAACCGTAAACACAACTAGTTTTTTCAGGCCTCATAAATTATGATTTGACCTATTTAAGTAAAAATGTCAGTTGTTACTTATTGTGATTCATGATCATACTGTTTTTGTCTGTTGTTAATTAAATGAAAATCAAAAAGGGAATGACAGTAGATCATGGAAAGTTCTTTCAAATGATAAATAAACATGCTTGTTGAATGGATGCTGTAGATATTTTTGTTCAGTTATTGTAAATAACGTTTAAATAATGCATGTATTAAAATCTTTGTATTGATAAGTCTTAAAAAATTGTTTGTTTCTAGTTACATGCTGATTAAAAATAGGTTCAGGAAATTTTTTTTTATTATTTTTTTTATTATTCCTGAAACTGCTTTTTAGATTATTTTTGTGTTGAAAGGAAAAACATGAGACAGTGGATATACCATTCCTCAGGTCTAATCTTGGGTCGCATTAAAAAATTAAGGAAGGTCGGGTAACCAGAAACAAGCAGTTTTTTTATACCTAAGGATATTGATTAGAGACCAAGCATTGTATAAATCCAACACATACAGTGATATTTATTGAAAGTTTAATTATAATATTGCATTTTCAGTCATTCTACGAAGACGTATAATTTATTTCGGTAGAAATATTTTAATAAATTTTACCTCTGTCACTTAATTGTATGAACCATATTAATCTAAAACCTTTTTCCAAGTACAAAGTGGTATTCCAACTAATGTTTTGAAAGCACTGGGCCTGAATACATAATTTTGAGAAAATTCACTGGCCCAAATAGGAATTAAATAGCTCCTGGCTTAGGGCTAGTGGATTAGCATGAATACTGCATAATATAAACATGTTGCTTCTATGTATTTTCTTTATATGACTATATCGGTTATGTTTTATACACAGGGGTATGTCTTAACATTAATCAGAAAAATTTCACTCCCCTGTGGTTCTTTATTTGCACACACGTTATACACAGTTAAACTATCTGTATTTATACCTGGCTGTGTCCATGTATCTTATTATTATTTTATTATCATTGCTTGATATTTTGCATCATTGCATTTTATAAAAAATATATTTGTTGTAATATTTCATACATATTATGAAGTTTTCATATTCTTTCATACATATACTTGTTTCACTGTCTACTATCATGTGTTACTCCTCTAAATACATGTCATTTTCAATCAATTAATCAATCGATCGACCGACCGATCGATTGATCGATCGATCGATCAATCAATCAATCAATTTATATTTTCCCCGGAAAACCGTGTAAGCAAATTTCTCCCTTTCCTTTGGAATATCTGTTACAGCACCCTGATGTATTCCATGTAAAAAATATTATATTTACCAGCCTCCTACATATTAAATACTTCATGAACAAATCATTATGGAAATTAATAAAAAAATCAGGCTAAAGTTTTGTTATCTTTCCCATATCAAGGCAAAACTGCGGCACTAGTTCTTTAATGATGAGTACTTTAAGTAATTGTTTGTTTATAAATATTGAGAGAATTTCTAGAGGATTGAACTGTGTACACACATAGATATAAGATAGACACATTTCTTTTGTATCAATTTGATCATTAGCGTTATATAATCATAAATACATTCATAGTATCAAATTTGTCCAGGACCTATCATAGCTTACTCATAGTAAAAAGTCTGTTCTAATAGTTTTGCTCCACGCCCTTTGTTTGCTGAACAGCTGTACTGTTTAGACATAAATGTTTAGCTTTTGTATGATGAGTGGTGAAAATTAATTCATAACTTAATCTGAAGTAATATGCCAAACAGTTTTTATGTGATTTTCATAACTATGTCACATTTATTTTCTTGCTTTATTTTTATTTGTTTCATCCTGACAGGTAACCCTAATAACAACCTGTGGGAGATTTGGGGGAAGTTGGTCAATGACTGGGGTAGTGCCAAGAAAAAACCTGCCTTCATTAAGGTTAGTACATTGTTCTTTTGGTAGGAGGCAAATTTACTTTTGAATTTCGTCTACTCTGGTTATCAGTTTTTGAATGAATTTCTATTGTCTTAGGCAGTAAATAATAACATAATACACTCTACACACAAGCCGGTATGCATCTGTTATTGTTCTCATAGAATTGTTCAAGTATCATATAAGTTGCATATAAGAAAGCAAGCTAATGGTGTTGACAAACTGAATTAATGAATCAAGAAGATCAAACCATCTAATGGCTGCATCTTTATGAAGTTGGTTATGATCATGATTCAAAGTGGTACACATGCAGGAAGTGAGTCTCCTTTCAGGACTTATATAATAACATCTCTGGTAGACTTATATTAGAATATATAGTCCAGGTTCTGAGGATGGGTACCAGACGCCCAGAAGTGTAGGCAGTTGAATGACTCATATTATTAGAAGTAGCCTTGACTACATTCCTAATGAACAAAAAATGAACTAAAAGGGGCTCCATGGTTGAATGGTTATGGTCTTTGACTAGAAATCATTAGCCCCTCAACGCTGTGAGGTTGAATCCCACCAAATTTCACAAGCTGTCCAGCTAGCTTACTGAAGGCCAGTGGCTCTAACAAGCAAACATTACTTTTCCTTCTCCTTATTAGACCCTACAACTTGTTAGTAGTTTGGCTAGCAAACTGAAGATGTACTCAAATAAGGATAGATACGTATCTGGTGAAGAAATCTTCATTCTTATCATAAGTATTTCCATCAAGGAATTGTTAGATAAATGTGTTGTTACAAACACTTGTGTTTTTA
Organism: Lutraria rhynchaena; assembly: GCA_008271625.1. Taxonomy (NCBI): domain Eukaryota; kingdom Metazoa; phylum Mollusca; class Bivalvia; order Venerida; family Mactridae; genus Lutraria; species Lutraria rhynchaena. The sequence goes on along the minus strand of VIBL01000001.1, from coordinate 6,416,455 downwards.
TAAGTTCTGTTAGATAAATGTGTTGTTACAAACACTTGTGTTTTTATAAGCTCTTTTATGTTCCTATCTGTAACACCAAACTCAACTTTATTCTATTTCTCATTCAGCAACTAGTCAGGAAGGGTATACCTCACCCATTCCGTGGTCTAGCCTGGCAGCTTCTACTAGAAGTGAATAATTCACCGATGAAGGACATGTATGTAGAATACCTTAAACAAAAATCTCCGAGCGAGAAAATGATCCGACGAGATATTGCTCGGACATTTCCGGAACATGACTTCTTCAAAGAGAAAGATGGGCTTGGTCAGGAGAGTTTGTTTAATGTGATGAAGGTATGTGGCCCTAAGGCTGTTAGGCTTAATTTTTAGGCCTTCCTGTTAAACGTGGGCTTGCCATTGGTTAATTGAATGACTTTGCTGAGAAATAACCAATAGAATGCCAGAGTTTTCAAATGAGATTCCATGCACCACTCTTTAACCTAAAACCCATATTTTTTATAATATATTTTGAATTTCCTTCTTGTGAACCATGATTTATATTTGTTGTGTGACTGAGATAGTTGATAATTTCGTTTAAATGAAAAATATCAGCAAATAAGTTAATGTAGATGTACCATTTTATAAGGCTAGAAAGTTGTTGATATTTTTTTGAGATTCAGGAATAAAGAAACATTGTGCTGCTTACTACTTAGGTCTAAAAAAAGAGGTTTGTTTCCTGTTACCCGACTGACCCAATATTTTACCTGCATATGAATTGTAGTGCAATATTGTAATTTTCACAACTCATTAATATTACGGGCACACATTTTCCCATTCAGTTTTGCCGATATATGTAAAAAAATGAATAAAACAAAATAAAATCTCTACCTACCAAACCCATATTTCTATGGGCATGTAACCAGAAAAAAGCCTTTTATTTTCTTTAGGCGGTGGGAAAAAGTGTTTTTTACTTCATATTTACTTTTGTTGTTGTTCATCCATAGTGAAGTTTTTTTTTTTGTTTCAGGCATATTCATTACATGATAGAGAGGTTGGATATTGTCAGGGTAGTGGTTTTATTGTTGGCCTACTTCTTATGCAGGTAACAATTTTATAAGCTCTTCGCATAAAGCGAAATGTTTCAGTGTTTCATTTTGAATCCAAAATGTATGGGTCCCAGGGACGCACATTTTCAAAATCTTTGCGTCCCGAGCGAAATCTATGCGTCTGGGACGCGGGACGCACGGCAAAATGAAACACTGTGTTTCTTATGAACGAAACTACCTGAATTGAAATATAAAATCAGACTTAAACATAAATACTTAATAATCATTGATTTAAACAAATGTAAAATGCGTTGCAATAAAGATTTTGCCATCTAAACATTGTCTTATTATTTCAAGAAATTTATAAGGTGTGTGATAGATCTGTTTTGTTTGGTTAGAAAAATGATCAACTTCATATCCTTAGTGCCTTTTGTCAGTTTGGGACCTTTATAAACCCAGCAATGGAAGGGATGGACTAGGTTCTACAGTAGAACATGGTTACAGTGAATTCCTAAGGACATGCATAATTGCTTTATATCGATATTTCTCCCTATCCACAATTTTGAAAAAAGAAGGATGTGTTTGGGGGGGGGGGAAATAAATTCTTCACTGTATCAGACTTTGTTATAACTATGGTTTTTTTTATATATATTTTTAATCAAAATCTCTATTATACTTTATATTGACTTGTAATGTATTCATATCTACTAAAACAACCCTCTTTATATTCCTAGATGCCTGAAGAGGAAGCATTCGCTGTACTCGTAAAATTGATGCAAGATTATCGTCTACGTGAATTATTTAAACCTACAATGGCAGAGCTGGGTCTCTGTATGTATAAACTGGAGTGTCTCATTCAGGTACGATTTATCATGTTTTATTAACCAGGTTTTCAACAAGGATTGTTTCTGGGGGTTCTAGTGTCAAGGTTGCTATTACTGAAAATAGGTTAATGGTTTCAGTAAATAAATTGTTTGGTGTTGCAGTCTTTCTTGTGTAAATGATATTTGGAATTTTCTTTCAATAAAGAGGAGTTAGTTCCCTTGATTGTTTTGTTCAAAGTTTTTATCAGAGTAAACTTGGTTTTGTTTTTGTTTTTATATGACTTATTGTCACTGGGGTTTAACGCCGTTTTTCAACAATTTTTCAGTTATATACAGTGACCGGTTCACTTAACCAGTTTTCCTTGACTGTATACTAACCAGTACTAATTTACTCTTCCACAAGGAGCCGGCATCTTCTCCACATACGGAGGAAAATGGATATTTTTGTCAAATTTTCGTTGAAGGGTATGACCTGCTGTGACTGGGATTCGAACCCGGATCTCCAGGTTACTAGTCCAGCGCACAAACCACTGGACCATGGCCGCGGCCCAAGAGTAACCTTTAATATGTCCTTAACTGAGTGTTCCTAATGGTACTCTATTATGTATTGATAGATAATGTAATTGAATCTGGTGTTTGATATATACAAGATGCTGTGAAAATGAGAAGTGTGAGAGAATGTGTGAGAAGCTAAATATTTATTATTGTCATTGTTTTTGTTACTATTATTTGTTATTATGATTGTTTATTTCAGGAATTGTTACCAGATTTATTCACTCATTTTCAAACCCAAAGTTTTCATACATCAATGTATGCATCGTCATGGTTTCTAACATTGTTTGCAACTGTTGTTCCTTTGTCTGTTGGTTGTCGTGTTATGGATGTATTTATTTCTGAAGTAAGTACCCAAAGATCATTATTGTTTTTGACAATTTCTGTGTAGTTTATACAGTCAAACCTGTAAGCAAAAGCCGCCAGAGGGAGAGAGAAAACATTCTCACTGTCTGCATTTTTGGCTTCATTTAACTGGTTATTTAGTCTATTACAAGTACATGTACAGTAAAATCTTAAATAGCGACCATTGCAATATTGTGACCACTTTATTAAGACGGTCACTGATTTCGGGACTGGCTTTCAGTAATTCACCTTTGATTCAATTTGAGACTACTGCATTATATAGTGTTTCATTTTGAATCCAAAATTTATGGGTCTCTGGGACACACATTTTTGAAAACAATGCATCCCAGCCTGAAACCAATGGGTCCACTGTTTCATTTTGAATCCAAAAATTTCAAAATCTTTGCATCCGAGCGAAATCTATGCGTCCGGGACGCAGGACGCGTGGCAAAATGAAACACTGATTATAACGACTGATTTTCGGGTCCGGAAGGTGATCTCAATGTTGAGGTTTTACTGCATATTAAGTTATGATTACTAAAGCATTGCTCACTTGGTGGCCAATATTTATAAGTTGGTCGTAAACTCTGGTTTGACTGTGTAAAATAGTTTTGTCTCGCTATAATTGCTGGATGACAAACTGTTTCAGTTGGTTTTCTTCTTAATATTTGAAATAAATATACTGCTCTTTAATAAATGAAGCCTTCAATTCTTTTTCCTCTGGAATATTAGTCTTTCTTCTATGGAAGGAAAAATATTTGCTTGCCAGAATGAGTTTGAACCTTAATCAGCTTGCAGGATAACATTACTGTACACGGTGCATACTCATTTAGTGCTCCCAGAATGGATGGTGGGATTATTTACATAACAAAATAATTCAAAATGTATTTTTTGGGTTTTTAGTATTTTGATACGAGGTATTTTACAGTTTTACTGAACAAGCAAGTACTGTGAACTCTGATGTCACTATTACATTTATATTTGTCCTTCTTAAAGGCTGGAGTACAGCTTCCCATAAGCTGTTGAATGGTTCTCATTCAATCTTCACCAAACTTGAGCATTTATGGGTATAATATCTTGGCCAAGTTTAATATCCAGCAAAATTGTCCCCGGCACTCTTGAATTATGATCCCTTATATACCTCCAAAATGAAATATTGTAATAGAGTAAAATTCCTGAAAACTGGACCCTTTCTGGACTGGGCCTAATGTGGCATTTTCTGAGAATTCCATTTTTCAGAGAACTATTTTTTATAGAAGAGAAAAAATTAGATTTGAAAAATCCTCCGATTTTCAGAAAATTCCAGTTTTCAGAGTTTGCACTGTACCTTTTATTGTAACAAGCCTCTTATTATCCTTACTTTCATCAGGGCATGGATGTGATATTTCGTATCGGTATTGCGATACTACAATCTAGTCAACCCCATTTGTTATCTATGGATATGGAAGCTATGCTACAGTACTTCCAGAAGGATGTTGGTCCAGTTTTTGCTAAAGATGAAGATACACTGTTCAATATGGCTTATCAAGTACGCTTCAGTGCCAAAAAGTTTAAAAGGTTTGTATGCTTGATCTATACATTTAATTAAGCTTCTAATGCCACCTGATTCCTAGTTGGAAAACACCCACTGGCTACTGTTAGGATAACTTATCTGGTTTCAAGTAGGATGAAACCCCTAGTTCCTTGTAGGATAACGTCTCATAAGTCCTAGATGGATATTTTTATTCAGAATTAGTACAGTGGTTTTTTCACCTTTTGGTCAGTTTTTAAGAATGTAAGACTTGAAATTTGAATAAAAAAGATCAGAAAATCTGTAAAATCTTTGTAGATTGACGATTTATAAAGATTTTCTTGCTTTGTTTTTTGTAATAAAACATGATTTGGTGTGTATTTCTTTGACTCCTCACAGTTGCAAGAAAATACCTCTTCTTAGTGTATTTCTTTTTGTTGAAGTAAGGGAGAGAACTCTATAGTGAGTAAACCAATTTTTTCTATTCCTATTGACAGAGTTATTCTTCATAAAATCGCAATTTTACAAATACCAATGAAACTTATTCAGTACTTTGAAGATATATATGGTATATTGTCATACCAAAACTACTCAAGACTGTTTAAAGACAAACATTGACTTGCTGACCAATTAAAATTCTAAAGTAATAATTTATTGGGAAATCAGGCATGCATGAACAATAAACATTGGAACGTCTGTGTAACATAAGCTTTTATATATTTTTAACATAAACTATTATGATGATGTTTGTATTTCATATATTTGTATACATGAATTGACTCATGATTTGTTGAAATATGATCTGAAATTATGTATACAGTGAAACCTCACTAAGCAACCACCTCAACTATACAACAACTTCATTATAATGACCTCTTACTTTTGCATCAGTTTTTTTTAAAAATATTTCCTGTCTAATTCAATTGGAGAGAGACAATGAGACCACCATGATATTAATACCATTTTTCAGGAACTTAATGTGGTCTTAATATCGTGGTTTTACTGTATATGTTTTTTTATGCCTGACTTGGCCTAATTTGATAGCCGGAAAAAATGCCCCTGGCACACTTGAAAAATGGCCCCTGATTCAGCAAAAATGATGAAATGGACCTTGTCCCCTCTCTAAGTTGAACAGTGTACAAATATTGTTAGCTTTTAAACGTGAATGTCTGACTTGTGTCCCATTTAGCCAAAATTTTAAGTTTAAAAATCACTATCTTAGCTTGGATATATCTACGAAATGAGCCCCAGCTTGTTTGGTGGTCCACTGATTTTATGTGATATCTAATTACCTGTAATGAGTATGGATTTAAATCATGAAGACCTTTTGACCATAAGACCACCATACTTATGGTAATTGTATATCACAGATGGTTGACCAATATGATCATGGATGAATAACCAATTATTTACACATGGCTGGAAATGGTCATTAGGCTTGAATTAACAAGCAGTGCAGAATGTTTTATTGAAAACATTTGAATACATCTGTCCTTTAATTTGTTTCCTGTCCTATGACCTAACATCTTGGTACATGTATACTTTTGGTTGTAAAGAATTTCATATGTCCAAAGGTTTCAGATTCTGAGGTTGCACAGGAAGACCTGGGAACAAAGGCCACCAAATGGAAGGTAGAAATGTGGCCATTATGTATAGTTGGCCTTTATTCAGAGGTTAAATATTTGGATATGACAATATTAAATGTTTACTATTGTTCATTTGGTGGCTTTTATTCATAAAAAATTGTCAAATGTATATTGGCAGTGTTAAAGAAGAATATAAAGAATGATCTATATTAAGCTTTGGAAATTGACCTGATAAATGATAATGGTGCTTTCTACAATTGGAATGCAATTAAGTCACAATGAGTAAAGTTTGTGCTTGCCAGAGTGGCCAGATGTCCAAACTATTGTTAATTGATATTTGATTGACCAGATAGAGGTTAATGCATAAATTTACTGTGTATTGAGATGTTTAAGATGCATGAAATTTGTTCTCAATATGGAAGATTTGGAGTGGTGTTTGATATCCCTGGTTGATGGTCAATTATTGAACTTAATTTCATTGCATCTATTTTTTCAAATTCATGGAAAGAATCTGAATTAAATGAGTCATATTAAACTTTGTTGATTATTCTAAACCTATCAATAATCAAACTTGACCTGCTTAATATTGAAATACTTTTGTTTCCAATTATATCTGTTTTGGGTTGTTTAACTGCACTTTAGTCTGATTCAAAATATGTTCTTCAAAATATGCTTTTACCATCAGTGAACTCACTTTCTTATATGTCCAAATCATGAATATGGTATACATGGGTGTATTGATAAATTATATCTTCTTCTGTGTATAAAGAATACAGTGTAAACCATACATATATTCAATTCAATTCAAAATGAACAGACTCAGCTTTGAGTTACCACCCAATTAGACTTCAATTAAGACCAATTAATGTCTGATACTTGGTACAAAACTAAATAGTTTGTATACCAGTGAACAGTGTTGTGTCATCTTGTTCATAAATTTACATTCATTGAAATTTGAAACTGAAAAAAGTGTGATATGTTGTTGTGTGTCAAAATGGGATGTTTACATATGGTTTATATAAAGGAATTACTGAAATTGAAAACATGTGAAAAATGATTCTATGGAAAGTTTAATCAATGAGGAAATGGTGTCTAATCTGAGTTATTGATTTGAGGAGTGTTGTTACACTGTGTAAATATGGTGTTTATGAATGTACATAATTTACATTGATTTTATTATTGTAATCAAAATGTATGATTAATGTACACAATTCTTTGGTACTATTTTACTTATAGCTGACTGTATTAAATTGCTTTATCTAGTTGTCTTTCCATGGACTAATTAGTATTGAGATCATGTCACTGGTGTATATTTTGTTTACCTTGAAAAGTTTGCAATAAGGCACAAATGAATAAACAATGAATATGGGGCTGCCATGGTCATATGTCTCTGACTAGTATTCACTTGCCCCTCATTGCTATGAGTTTGAAATATCCTTGGGACAAAATTTCTTTGTCCTTCGTTAAAGCTGGAAAAGTTTCCACATGACCTCAGCAGTTGGTGCTACATTAACCCCAGAGAAAAAAAAAAAAAAACAATGGATAACAAGAGTTTTAAGTTTCATCTTACACTAGCTATAATATGTCTATAAAGCAGCATTCTGTGTTGTTAATTTGTAAAAAACACCCTGAAGACTGTTAACCCATACAATGTTCAGATACCAGGTTAATTTAACAATAGTTTGGTTAAGATTTTGTTAAGATACTTTAGCACTCTGATACTTGAATTAATCTACCTAAATGTCTGTAATTAAGTAACAATTGAGAAATTCCTGCAAATGTTACCTTCTGATTTAAGGGTTTGCTAGTTAATGAATCGAACAATGAATACATTGTATGATTACATGTAAGCAAAATAGTTAGGTTTACTAAATGAATCGACCTTTACCTTTTACATGTAGATCAGTTTTCTTTTATATATCAGCTTGCAGCAGTAAGTCTGAACAATTTGTAACCTTTTTATTCAATATGATCTTTATCTTGTTTAGTTTAACTCTTCCCTTACTGGTCCATAATATTTATGCTATGTCAGATAACTTTCTACCATACTTTAAGTGACTGAAGGTCAAAATCATTATTTATTTAGCCAACTTTTACATTTCTGAATGGATTTATGATCAGTAATTGCACAGTTTTTTTAAGTATCATTTCTGGTAGAGTTTTACACTAAATGTACCTGACTGTCTTGCATATGTTTATCTGGTCTATCGATTATTTTGTAGGAGCTGTTGTAATTAATTGTAGATTTGAAAAAATTGTTGCTTTCTTAATGACTGATTATCTTGTAGAAATCTGATATTGTGACTAGTTCTGTAATTGTCACCCCTGAGGTTTAATGTCACACCAACAGCCAGGGTCAATTGAATTTTTTCCAGTTTTAACAGTGGCCTCCGGAGTACACATGGGTAGAACCACCGACCTTCCATATGCTAGCTAGACAGCTTCCTTTCATGTGAAATTTGTTTGGTCCCGAGTGGGATTCACACTTGCAGCAGTGAGGTGTTCATAATAACTAGTCTGAGAACACAACCACTTGACCAATGAGGCCCAAATTCTTCACCATGTTTGAGATAATTCTGTTTCAATATCTCTTTGGAAGAGAAATCCTATTTTCTACAAGGGCATTTCGACAATATTGAGGTTAAAGTACTGTACTCTAATGTTGTTTGAATCTGCAGGTGTTATCATTTAAATCTTTAAATATTGTGTAAAATTGTGAGAGTGATATCAGATGATTAAACCCTGTGGAAGTGTTTTTGCTGATATGTAATCTTCTTCATTCTCTTTTTGGATACTCAGACTGCATAGTTGCCTATCGCGATTCAGTTGTTATATTTACAGAATGTAACTAAAATCACAAGATGGGAGATGTCAGTTACTCATTTTATGAATTCATACGTTGCATGTTATGTTAGCATCATGTGAAATCATATTACACTGAATAATGCACCATAAATTCTCGGGTGAAAGTTTTATTGGCACACCTGTATCATTAAAACATGCTCGCTGATAGACGAAATTAGAAAAATACATGATTATGTGTCTTAATAATAGATTAAATTGCAACTAATGTAGATATTAGTTTTTTGATCATTTCCACTGTAGCCTGTTGTGTTACGTTTTACTCTGTTGAATTTCTTTCTGGCTGCTTATCTTATTATGTTGTTGAACTGTTGTTAGATGTAGTTGGTGGTTTTGTGCACTGTTGCTAGATCGGTGGTTTTATATCAACAGTAATATTGAATTTAAGGGGAATTTTCTAGTTATGATTTTTGATTCATTTTCATATTAGAGCTGGTTTGCAACTTGGGTCAGACTGGTTAAGGTGCATGTAGAATAAATGCAGGTTTTAGTGACTGAATGAATTCTTCTTTCAAGAAGTAAAGGATTGTAGGCATTGCAAGTGGATTTGATTAATTGAAATTAAGTATGTAAGTTGACTTTTTCTCTATGTTAATTCTTAGCTTGTTAAGTGTTTCTGTATTGAAATATGAGGTGCAATTTCCTCTAAAATAACATTTTCATAATATAGCTATGACAGGTTTTAATTTATGTCAGAAATTAGATTAATAAAAAGGTTGATTATTTTAGAGTTTTAAATGATGACATTTATGAAATACTTAATTCATAAGATAATGATTGTCAATGCTTGAAGGTGTTAAGTTGCTCTTTTTTAATTGAAGGGTTACAGTCTTTTATGTTTAGGCTAATAAATAAATACCTGGTTTCTGATAATATCCCTGAAAAATATAGGTTGATAGAACTTTTCTCATAAATATTTTCCTTAAGATATGTATGTAAATTGACACATATATTATAAGGTCATTTTGACTTAGTAATCTAAGTTCTGTGGGAAGATGAGGGATTTTTATGCAAATTGTTCAACCTTCCTTTGATAAGTTATCAAATATTTTAACTCTCTCATTTGGAAGAAACCTGATGCTTCATGGAGAGAGTAGGATCCATGTATATTGTTATGACTGTTTGAGCTTTGAATCTTAGTTTATCTGAGATATATGGTCATTTTAGTCTTATTTTTAAACAGATATTGTTCAGTATTTATTTTTTGACCATTTTTAAAAAAAACTTTTTAAGTTTTTAATTACCTTGAATGAACCCCCATTGAGCCTGTGATAGTTTTGTACTGGTATAAACCATGTTCAATTGCATTAACTATGGAGGGATTAAGTATTAATATTCTTGGATCTAAATATTGCGGTATATGCCTGCTGAGGCTGAGTTGATTATCTCCCTTATATGGTATTGCTCTTCAATAGTGGAGGATGAAAAGGTCACTGATGCATACAATTTAAAGTGTTTCTTTTGTGACAGAAAGGTGTCAGTTACGACATCACCTTTATTTGTAAGTTTATGGATGTACAACTTGGTCGGAAAATAATTTGTTTGAGTGATGTAAATATTGCAGCAGTTGTTGAAATCTCCAGTGTTTAATTGCATTTAATCTAGTTTAAATTGTATGTGACAGGATTTGCTGATTTCATTCGTGGACGGATTACATTAACAATCTCTATATGCTTTTGTGTGCATAACATGATCATGTTTTATAAAATATCATAGGATGATTGTGTACATTTATCAATTAAGTTTTTAGGATTCATGTTTGCAAAAAAGTCTATATGTAATTTTGTCCTGTTGAAGAAAGAATATGATTATGACTGCTATATTTAAAGTTGAAAGATGGATGAAGAAGTAAAACAGTATTAATTGGATTTAAATGTACTTAATTTAATATTACAAGTAATGTATTAATGTATCTGTTGCAGTGGGAAAATAAAATCACTTACTTCGCTGTGAAGCTATACTCATACACCACTGCAGTATTGACTTAAGTTTGTCTCCTACACTGAATACTTTCCTTTTCAATTAAGTTAAACATGCTTTTAAGTACAATTTAACCCTGAAGGGTGTGTATTGTTTGCGTGGACAATGTGTTTTATATGGAAACTGAAAGTAAATGAAATTGGGTTGAGCGTCTGTAATATTGTGCCTGGATTGTGGGTATTGATCATTGCATGATATTATCCTATAATTGATTAGTGTTATGCAGGCGAATGAAAAGATTGCATCTATTGATTTAATGTTGAGAATTAATGATGCCGTTTTGTTCTGTCTGGGTCTCTACAAACAAAGGTTCATGATTAAATCAAGCTTTCAAACTCGGGTTCTGTGCAAATATTTAATTTAGTTATGTCATAGTTTGACAAACTCTGTATTTTACATTGTATTGAGTATGAAATTTTTAGCACTTTTTACATCTTAACCATATTCCTATGCTCGTTATTGAAATCCATTTTTTTTTCACTGGGATTTAATGTTGCACCAACAGTCAGAGTCATTTGGCGACTATTCCAGATTTAATGGTGGAATAAGACCCCAAGGGTTCATATAGGTAGAACAGCTGATCTTCTGTAAACTAGCTGGACAGCTTCCTTAGTCTTCTTTGATAAACCCTGAGAGTTTGTCCTTATTGAGCAAGTGTCGACTCATTTCATTGGCTGCTGAAAGAGTTGGTTCATTTCATTGGCTGTTTCTTGAGAGTGTAAAGGATGATTAAAACAGTAAAATGATGGAAGTGTTGTTGGTGTCTGTAATTTGTACCTTTCATCAAGGTGTTGTACATGTCATGTCAGACTGTTAGCCTGGGGTCAACATAGTTAGATAAATACTGTTATACTAGGGCAATATAATTAATTAACAGGAGTGAATACACAACACACCTTCATTGTCTTTATTTGTGTCACAACTGCATTGTATAATCTACTTGTTAAATGTTATACTAGTCCAACTATTACTCAATGGCCATTCTTATTTAGTTGCTAGTTTCCGATGTTTAATTTTGAACATTTGCCCTGATTGAGATGATATACTTTTTTAAAGACAAATAATTTGGTCTGACCACACATAACCCTGTGGCTTGAAAAATAGCTTGTTTACTCTTTCATTCAAAAAGTTTTTAAAGAAATTATCTGATTTCTGAAAATGATAAAAAATGTAAATGAACTACCAATAATAAATAGTGTTGCCTCAGGGTACTGGAAACAAATGACTATTTTCAGTCAGTCATGGTAATTATTTGTTACATGCCCAAAAAAATATAGGTCGGTTGGTGGGCATTTTTTTCTTTTTTTTTACGTATATCGATAAAACTGTTGTGAAAATTACAATATAGCGCTGAGATTTGGATACTGTAAAAACTTTTGAGTCAGCAGGTAGAAGATGGGTCGGTCGGGTAACCGGAAACAAACTTATGTTTTTTAGGCCTTAGTTAATTGTTTGACTATGTCCTACTTGTTATCTGTATTGTTTTTTTGTGATTAGATCAGACACTAAGACTGATATCATGACTTTTGTTTTATTTTTTAAGTCGTCATGTTTTTGCAAATATTAAATGTAACACAATGTTGATCAAGTTGTTAGAGTGTCTGACACTGCTGTACAGTATCCCTGAATAAGTAGCCCTCCCTTAATTAATGCCTGCCACCCCATTTGGAGAAAAAAGGGGAACATCTTGACTCCCTATTAATGCTTCAATTATCTTTCGATTGTATATCAAAAGCATCCATGTTTTGTTTTGTTTAAACAATAATTTTAACAGGGCCTCAGTGTGTGTATTTGTGTGTGTGTGTGGTTATTGTCTCTGACTAGTGATTACTACCCCTTCCTGCAGTGAATTTGAACCCACTTGGAACAAAAATTCACATGAGAGGTCAGTGTCCAGCTTGCTTACTGAATGTTGATGTTTCTGCCAAGTCTTTCAACACAGTTATATCAGAAATAGTTGCAAAAATGACCCTGGTTGTTGGTACGACATTAAACCCCTTTGAAAAAAAAAAGAAAAAAAAAAATGTGACTCAAAACATTGAAAAAATATATTTAAATGTTATGGAGCTAGGGTTGTTTGTTGGGATTATTTGGTATTTCAAAAAATCTGTTATGTATGTTATTGTTATGGCTCAATTGTTATGTGGTCAGGTTGTTGCTGTGTCACTAATGATGCAGATTTTTTTTTACCTAGTCACAGTCTGGAAAAGGTTTTGATAACTTAAATGTTACTATCCTTAAGAGATAGATGACGTTTTCATATAATAGGGAATATTTTCAGTTGATTGAATATTAGTCATTTTGTATAGCCCCGGTTTACAACAGGGTTAAATCATAATTGGGAAGATTTGGTCCACATTTTAAGTCTCTAACCCTTGGCTCGCATTAAGACATGTTCAAGTCAAGATTTTTATCTCCAGATAAATATCTGGTAATGAATCTGTCACGTCTTAAATTGAAGAATTTATTAGATTGATTGATTTTATTGCCATTTAATTGTTTATTAATTGGACTGAGAATGAATATAATAGTTGAATTAGTGTTGTAAATTAATATGAGCAAGTTTAGGTTGATTACAAGTATATTTTGCATATCATTAAAATCTATATGACCTTGTTAAATAGTACAGATTAAATTTGGCTTCAGACCATATGAGAAGTTTTAGAATCAAATTAAAAATTACATATGTATGTAATTGGAGCCAAGATGTATTCCTTGTAGTCTATATTGTGTGTATTGATCAAACTTCCATAAAGATGCATACAATGTTGTATTGTTTTTTGCAATGAAGTAATTTTGGACTATGAAATATGTTTTCAGGATATGATGTATTGGATTCATTTAAACGCATCTATTACAATATAATTGCTGTTTTGGTTCAATATTCAGGATTCGTCTTATGTAATGAGGATTACTGAAGTTTTAAGCTTCAAATGGACTCTTATACCTCAAGGAAGTTGGTTAGTCTATGATGTTGGTCACTCTCTAAACTATCAAATAAATGGTCAATTTGTATTATTTATCAAAGTTAATTGTTATGTTTTGAAGCAGGTATGTCAACAACTCCAAGGCATTCATTGATTTATTGTTGTAGAATAAGACTTAATGTATTGTTATATGTACAGTGGCACCTCTCTTCATCTGGACTGGCCTAGACCTGGGGAAAGATCTGAATTCGGATTTTTCTAGATTTTACTTTCAGACTAAACTATACGTTTTTGGTTTATAAAAGATATGTTGTGATTTTGGTCCAGTGGTTAGTGCTCTAGACTTGTAACCTGATAATCCGGATTCAAATCCTGGTCACAGCAGGTCATACTCTCCTATGAAAATTTGACAAAAATGTTGATTTTCCTCCATATATGGAGAATTTGCCTGTACTTGTATGATAATGTTAAAGCATTCATTTGTTTTAATTCAAAGATTTACTTTTGAATATGAGTGTGATTGAGAATAATGCTCTATAAACATGTTAATATTCCTTCACATTATGCATCATAGAATGTTCACACAATGACTAGACAAATTAAAAAAGAAAGTAATTAAAAATTTAGCCCCTTGTGTAGTTATTGGGTGATGTTTGGTATCTCTGTCTGATGTTTTCTAAAATGGTCATTTTGGTGATTCATCACCTGGGTATTTTATTATAAATGTTTATTTAGATTATAAAATGTCCATTCTATATGATCTTAGCATGAAAAAGATTGCCAGTCTTATCTGAAAAATGCCTTTTAATCATTTCCTTGAGTGAATTATTTATCAACTTTTATATCCCTGTGACCTATCATGAAAGAATTTGGATACTATCAAAGAAAGCTGAATTTATATTAGATACAAAGCCTTGATTTATATTCTAATTAAACTCAATGATGAAAGGTTGAACATTTAATTCAATGTTGAGTGGTCAAACCTGTATTTAGTGTTATGTATATTACTCATGTTGAGATCTCAAACAATTCTGCCTCAACCTTCCCATCATGTAGAGTAATTGAATATAGTCAAACATGTCCTGTGTTCTGTTAGCCTTTATGTAATGGTTAACTAATGGTATTAATATCAATAAATTTGTTCTTTAAGTCCATTGATCAGGGATGGCCTCTTTTCTGTGGTCATTTTTTTCACTGGAATTTATTGTTTCGCCAACAACCAAGGTCAGTTAGAAACTTTCCGAGCATTTTGATAGTGGAGGAAGGTGTATAACTGGGTAGAACCTCCATTTAGAACTCCTTTGGTCTTGGTTAAGATTCGAACTTCTATGGTCATTAACTCTGGTTTCACCATATGTTTAGTCATTGCTTTTGGATTCCATGAATAGTTAATTAATTTTTTACTTTTGGATTCCAAGAATGATTAATTAATTTTTCACTTTTGGATTCCAAGAATGATTAATTAATTTCTCACTATTGAATTCCAAGAATGATTAATTAATTTCTCACTATTGGATTCCAAGAATGATTAATTAATTTCTCACTATTGGATTCCAAGAATAATTAATTATTTTATCACTATTGAATTCCATAATGCTTTACAAATGGTATTAGAGTTTATCAATTCTTCTAATAGTCTTTGTTTCGGTGATATTCTATCCATCACTGTGAATATATTATAAATACAGTTACATGTATTTGCAGATTTTATGAAAGGCATTGTTCAAACTTTTAAATGGAATGTGTTGTTATTAGTGCTCTGTAAAAATGGATGTGTGTAGATGACAGCTGTTTCATCATAAACTTGACAATGGCATTCCATTCCCTTACAAAAAATTTGAAACAAGTTTTCTTTTTCTATTAAAATGTTAACTAATTACTGACATTCAGTTAGACACAGGAAATTATCTTACTATTTTTGCTTGTTCAGCAAATTTTCTTTGAAAAAATTATTTCATGAAAAATTCTGATACATGATTTGCTGTGTGTTTGAATGGTGTTAATTTATGCTTTACCATGTACATTCTAGCAATGGTATTTGAAGGAGTGTCTTAACTATGTCACCTTGGCTGGCAACTTACTTATGTCTCAATCTAGTATGTATTTTACCTTTCACATTGGCTGACAGGTAGCTAGTTGATTCTTGACAGGCTTTTATACACTATGGACTGTAATTGTGATATACAACACCAATCTATAATGATCTTTTTGTTTTTGGTGGGAGTCAATGCTGTTACTCATGTCTGTGTTGTTTATATAATTATCTCTGTGTTGTAGCATCTGTTTGACAATGAAAAAGCCTCTAAGTGCTTGCTGCTTAATTCATCCAGTATGTAATACATCAATATATCTAAATTTAGTTTTGTAATGAAAATATGTGTAGCTTATTTGAAACATCAGTGTGTTTGCTGTCTGAAAACAACTAATTCTGATAAATAATCCTGCAGAATGTTTGAAAATTCAAATCCACAATCTCCTAAATAAATTGAACAATAAGCACTTTTCTATTGCCACTTGTACATTGATGTTATATTTCTCAAATACTTCATTCTGAAGGTCTCAGGGACGCAGGACTGCAAGCTTCATAATGATGGTTATAATTGAACAGTACGCATACTGTACTAAGTATACATATTAGGGAGCCTCAGTGGTTGAGTGGTTTTGATCTCTGACTAGTAATCACTTCTCTGCTGTGAGTTTGAATATCATCTGTTGCAAGAAGAAATAAACATGTGAGGTAGCTGTCCAGAAGTTCAATGGCAGTACCCAGTTGCAAGCTTGAGGTCTTCCTTCGTCATTAAAGCTGGAAAAGTTGCCAAAATGAACTTGATTTTTGGTGCCATGTTGAACCCAAGACAGTGCAGATACATGTAGTCGGAAATGAAACACTGAGTATATTTGTACGGCTTGGGTGGAGTTCTGTTTATGATATTTGTTGTCCCCTTTGAGTGTGTCGGCTGATTGTTCGTTTTATTTGATATAAATTAACTTTTTACATAAATGAAAATATTATTCTCAGCTTAAGTTCAAAGAAAAACTTGCAATAAGGTGACACATGTCACAGTGTACTATTTACAATTTTATATCATTGATGTGGACTTAAAAAGCCAGTCTGATTTAATATACAAATTGTATTTGCTTTTGGAATTTAGGTATGTTTTCATTTAACCAGGCGTGAATATCAGATGAATAGAATAAAAGCTTTTATTCGCTGTGTATAAATGAAGTTAATGTTCGTATAAGTGTGCCAATATGTTTATTCGTTTGTTAAGAGACGACACCCTCTTTCATTTACTATTTGGATTTTTGATGTTTGTCCTTCTTGTGTTTTGTGTTAAAATCCTTTCCATATGTTGTGATTTTTTGTTTAATTAAATATTTTGGAATGTCAAATTGCACTACCATGACATATTTTTCACATTTTTAAGGTAAATGAATTTGTGTTTTAGTGGGTGAATTTGAATGGATGCAATATTAATTTAATTACCACATGTTCAGTTGTTTTACAACTCTATTCTAAACTTGATTGTGATAATGATATTGAGATACTTTTAAAAGTCTGTCTTAAATTTAGACAACTTTTAGCCAGCTTATTGAATGAAAATCTGATGCAAAGCAAGAATGTAATTATTGAATCATAGCACTTTCTAACTTACCTCATGAATTATAATGATTTAACACAGAATTAATTGATAATATTATGTTAGTATTTAACTATTTCTTTGTACATCAAAATCAATTTCAAAGTAACAATTTCATATGTAACTGTACATAGTTATGCAACAACGTAATTAATTTAGCATTTTTGAAGTATCTGATTTGTTCGACAAATTCCATGATCTGTCTTCATAAAACAAGTTGGCTTCTTTTTGCATCTTACAAATATCTTATGAATTTGACACCATTTTGAAATTCGTTGTGATAGATTTGTTTGAAAACTCAAGTGGAAAGTTTTATAAGATTGTTTAAACATTATAAGGTATCGTTGGTAAAGACAGGTAAGGGATACAATGTCATATGGTTACTGTTTGTATCATGTCAGTCAAGTGTATCATAGTCACAGTCATTCTGTTCATACAGAGATAAATTTATCTCCACAATGAAGAGTTACTATATCTCTATGATGAAGAGTCACTGGTAGTTATACTGTGACTAGATAAAAATGATTTTATTTGACTCTCTGCACTGGAGGAATTGAATATTCTTGTGTTTATGTGATATTTTTTTCTGGTTTGTGCAAAATTTGAATTCTGGTATGGATTTTTTGTTCGAAGTGGATTATTTTTCTTGTGATTTGATATCTTAGAACATGAAATTTTAGTTGTTTATGATAGTTTATGATATCATGTGTGCATGTGTAGGAAGTGTTTTGTAGACAGATGACTATAATGATGAAGCAAGTTTTGAAATATATTTAAATATTACGCTTAATATGTGGCTTTTAATCTTCACAATATATAATTGATACCTTATATAGAAATGACTATTCACTTTTATCATGGTTTGACAAAGCTGCCCATAATTTTGATTACGAATATTGTATTCATGTTTGAAAAGATTTTAATGTTCAGTGTCTTGAGGTCCTTTTTGTGTCTACAATTATTTGAATGCTTTTAAGCACAAAACTTTGAATAAGCATCTTTTTACCTTGAGCACTGTAATAGCAATATTACATGGATACACTTACATAGGCCTGTTGGATCTTATAATATTTTGTTTGTAACATAGCTTTGACACTTCTTCATGAGAAATTATGCATCTTACTTGAACTACCTGTAGGAATTTTATGTTGACTTGCAAAAATCTCATTTTTAAAGTTTTTATGTTCCTAGTGTTGCAGTCTGTGTTAATTTCATTCATCCACTTTTGGAATGAAGACTGAGCAAGTCAGCTGTGAAAGTTTTCAATTTGTTGTCTTTTAATGTCTAAGATAGAATAAAAAAAATGATTAAAATTAATGTTTTCATGGCATTATGATTATGTCAGGTAATTTTATAATGTTCTATACTCTTTTTTTCTTACATTTATGTTCTTAGATAATAAATATTGTACGTAGGTTTGGTATGGTACGTAAATCTCTTTGAATGAGTTTTATGTACCATGTATACATATATAGACATTTTACTTCACAGTTTGGTGTTTATATATGTTGGCAAAGTTGTCGTTAAAACCTGTTTGCATTCCAATTACATAACCACCTTCAGAATAGCTTATTACTATTTTAGTATTTTGTGTGGAAAAGAGGCAATTCTAAATGTTTTCTAATTGTGGAATTTCATAATAAAAAAATATTGTAGACCTGTTCCAGATGAAAGTAAGTTATGCGAGGAGACTTAGATATGAATCTAGCATAACCTAATCTACTGTGTTGACTTGCTTGTATATTTCTGAACTTAAGCAGTTTGGAAATCTAGGCCCATCAATTGTTTAAGTACAAACACACCTGTTTAATAATGAAATAAACATGATACATCTATTTGACTCGTGGACACTATTATTATGGTCAATTCTATGTGAAATATGGGGATTTTTTTTAGTATTCAGTTGATAGTAAACAGATGACAGACCTATATTTTCTACCTATACTTCACTGGTTTATTATGGTATGGATAATAAATCTCTGATGGTGTTTAAAAGGGAAATAGTATGACAGCTATGTATGTACAAGATTAATATATTCGTACAGCTGTTCTGTTATTATGGGATTAATATCACTGGATTATTGAAAAAAAATTCTTTATGTTGCTGGTATGTGATTCACTCCTGTGAAGTGAATAATTCAAGTCAAATTCTTGGAATGTTGATGATATGTTGTGACAGCTGGAATATTTTGTATCAATATTCTGCATGAATTTTCTGTAGGATATTTGTCATGATTTGACAGTATTTTAATACTTTGAAGTGCCTGTTATGGTGGTAGTTAGCTACAGGTAGTTTTTCTTTCAAGATTATATACGAACACAGATGGAGTCTTAAGATGGAATTGAATAAATTTGAAATTTAAAAGCTTAGCTATGGATTTTACTAAAATATGATAATGGAAATTATGTGTTTTTTAGAATCAAAGCACTGTGAGGAGGAAGTGTTAAGATCAAGTTTCGAATTGTGGTACCATTCTGTCTGAGTTGTTGTATGGTATTGTTTTCTTTTGCAATTTGTACCACTTTTAATTTTCTATGTTGTTTGCATTGATTCATTGTTTGATCGTTTTTATTTCTTGAATATTCTATTGTATTGAATTATGATTGGCTGCGAGAGGATATTAATTAACTCGTTCTTTACCAAGTTACAATAATTGTACATTAAATCTATGTATTGTAACATCAACACTCCCAGGAAACTTAATTCTCCATTATCCATAATCTTATATTCTTTCTAAAAGTTAAGTTTTCCCCTGTTCTCTATCTTGTTGTTTTACTGTCAGCTATAATGGAATAAACCAGACCCTGTATCACTCCATTCATTTGTAAATATTAATTATATCATGATTGTGGTACTGCCCTATGTTTGTTTTATGTCATTACTGACTAATTGGTGTTTTTTCTTCTCTTTGTGTTTCCAAGAAAGCTTGAATGGTGCCACATTTTTAGATTTTTTCTGTACAGTACAACTATCAATGCAAAGTCAGAAATCTTTGATTCGATTACTTCATGATATACATAAAAAGAGGATAATTGTAAGTGCTAAGGGTTCATTTGGAGTCAGAATGTACATATGCTCAGAATACTTGTTGAGTCAAATGCATATTAAGCTATTTATTGATGTATCTGATGCTATTTTTCATAACAATTATGAATAGGACTTTTTTGCAAGATGAGCACGTAAAACATCTGCATTATTTTTTTTAAACATTATAGTCAAGACACCTTAGTCGTTGAACTAAATTTGAGGAGTATAAACAAAAAAGATCTAAGTGCTTCTAAATTCAATGTCTCTTTGACCTTAAATACCACTTTCACTCCTAGAAATGCTTTAAGCTTTGTTCGGATGTAGAAACAGTAACTAACAGTTGTTGCACAAAAAATCCTTGATTGTATATATATATTTGGTGTAAAGTCTCCCTGCAATTAATAATACATGTACAAAATGTATTTATGAACATTAATTATTTGTTTTATGTGGGTGTGCAAGTTCAGAATGCGATGTTTATAATAATGAAGGTGAACTTTCATCATAGTGTAATTAAGAGCACTAAATGTTCCGTTCGTTGACATTAATGGTATGGTTGAACAGGTGTAGCAAATTGTGACTTTGATGTTAAGGCCAAGAAAATAGTCATGTTTAGGGTTACTTGACCAAAAAAAATAAGGTTAGGTGGGTCAAAAAACTTCCCTTTTTTTTTAAACATACTTTTTGTACTTTTAAGGTACACTTCATTCCCAAATATTTTCTTACTTCGTATTTTGCTCTCAGAAACTTAAGGGATGACACAAAAATAAGGCTGATTGTGTAACAGTGAACTCAACAATTGTTTTTTTCTGTCCTAATGCCTGTACACTTATGTTGCTTCTCAACTTCATTAAATGTCTGGACTAAAGATTTCAATTCTTCGCTTTTTGGACTTATCATTTATAATTTATTGTTGATGATATTACTGCGTGAACAAGGGGTCTGCCTGTTTTTGATACTTTTGGTCTTTGAACTAGGGATCAGCTAATTATACAAACTTGCAGCCTGTGGCAACTTTTCCAGCTTTAACGGAAGACCCCAGGCATACACCTGGGTTGAACCTCTGACCTTCAATAAGTTAGCTGGACAAGTTTCCTTAAATGTGAACTTTGTCTTGGAGCTGCGGCAGTAGTCCAGTGGTTAGTGCGCTGGACTTGCAGTCTGGAGATTCGGGTTCGAATCCCGGTCGCGGCAGGTCATACCCTTCCATGAAAATTTGTCAAAAATGTCGATTTTTCTCCATATGTGGAGAAGTTGTCGGCTCCTTGTGGAAGGGTAAGTTAGTACTGGTTAGTTAGTTAGTTAGTATACAGTCCAGGAAAACTGGTTAGGTGAACCGGTCGCCGTATATAACTGAAAAATTGTTGAAAAATGGCTTTAAACCCCAATACAACCATCCAAACGTTGAGAACTTTGTCTTGTTGAGGATGGGATTCAAACTCACAACTGTGAGGGGTTAGCATGGATTCATATAAAGATATGCTTAGAGACTCATGTCTCTCTGGTTGGCTTGTGTGTGTCTGAGGATCCTTTCACTATAAACTTAATGTTCTGGCTGTTTTTATGATTTACTACACTATATACATGGTTTCACGAATTCCTTTGCACCAGCAAGATGGCTGTGTGAACCAAGTGTTGTGTAAATTGAATATTGAATGCATTAAATTATGATACAATTCACTTATTTTCTAGTATTCCTAAGTGAGACAATTATGTAGTGTAGAAGCGGTCTATCAGTTAATATTCCAATCCTGTATTAATAATTTGCCTATGGTGAATATGAATGATAATAAATAATGTAGTATTTCTCTAGTTTGGGTGAAAATTGAGAAATTTTGAAATGTTGTCAAAACTGGAAATGAAATATGGTTTAATTCCATGGTGTATTTTATAGCCTTATTAGCATAGCTGAGTGATATATGATCTTGTATTAGCATATTTTTTCTATGTTTTGGTATGCATCTCGTTGGTTTTAAATTTTCATTGCTAAAGGCTCAAGTTGCTAAAATTTGATGTAAACTTTTCGTTGAAATCTGGGAAAAAAGTGCTGCAATCGATGTTTTGTTTAATTTGAAGATTACTTTCCTTATGAGAAGCAGGTGGATAGCTTTTACCATCTGTATTTTTCCAAAATATGAAACGAAATTTCCTGTACAATTTTTATACTTGTGAAATAAATTTTGATAAATTCTGTTGTGAACAGGGTAGAAAAGAAGTCGAATAACATCAAAATAGCTATAGACTGGCATAAATTATGAACTCTGTTGTGAGATTTTGACTTGTCTCAATTCATATCTTACCCCAAAACTTTGATGATTGAAATTGACTGTGATGTACTATTTCAATTCTGTGATATCTTAGTGACGTTATATGGTGATAGCTGAATGAATAGTATGAATTCTTGAATTGGATCATTTATTTGACTAAAAAAAATTCAAGTGAACATTTCACCTAAATGGCTTGTTTGGAATTTACGTCTTGTGATGTCACAGTGACTAATTACCATAGCAACAATTTGACGACCTCTGACCCATGGATTTGTTGGACTTTGGGGACGAGGATGACACTCAAATCCCTGTGTTTATGACCAAGGAGGAGTAAGTATTTGTTTGTTTAGATAGGAAACTTTGTATGCAATAATTGTTTGCATTAAGAATGAAATGTGCTATGATGCAATTAAGGAATGTAAAGTTTGTATGATTTAATTAAGAAAGTTGAATATGAAATAGTTATGAAAGGTAACTTTTTGCATGATGGAAATAAGAAATTAATGAAAGGTAACTTCTTGCTCTTGGCAAAACTAAGAGATATTAAAATACAGGTCTCGTATGTTAGAATGGACTCTTATTCCGTTTTAAGTTAAACGTTTTTAGTGACATTTTGTTCTACCACTATCCCAGTTACAGTAATACTTCAACTTTAATCAAAACAAAACATTTACCTTCAAGCAAGATTGTGTCAATGAATTCATACATTTTGATAATGTAGCTTAAATAATTGTATTCAATTTGCTCAGTGACTATGAATATACTTACATTATCAAATGATACATTTATTCAGTAAACAAGATAATTGAAAAAATGTTACTTTGATTAAGCTTGACCTATATATTCATGATTCCATTGCAGCACCCTCTCGGAGGCTGGGTTTTCTCCTCCATTTTTTTTACGGTTTTATGTGTTTGTTGGGTTTTGGGTTGGTGGGTTTGGGAAGGTAATATTTTGGGGAAGGGATCTTTGGTGTTCTTTTTAGGGATCCTTTTTTTATCCTTGCTAATTATTTGTCACTCTAGATATGTAACAGATACCATTGGTTTATGAGGTGCTATAAAAAATTTGCTCACATCTGCAGTGATACAAGCAGCATTGGTTTCTACTCTTTTTGAATTTCTAATGTTTAAAATGTACTTAGTTTTTTAAATTTTGTGTCTCCAATAGTTTTTTAAATTTTGTGTCTCCAATGTTGAACTCTTAGAGTGTACTTAATGGAACTCAAAGGATTGATGGAAAACTAAAAATTTAATGTTTAATACTGACGTTCATGAAAAGAAAGGCTTCATATAAAATATCGTCCAAGTTTAGTATTTTCGCAGGTGTGCCTGGCTTACAATAAATAGTCTGTGACCATGACCACTGAGGGGCCTGTTTCATTTTTGTATTTCATAACTATAACAATATTGAATTTGTTAGAATCTTATTGTTCATGATCCTGGCTTCTGGTTTCATACTGACTTTGGAAGACAGTCTTACGTACAAGCTAGTGTATAAAATCACTTAACACACTTTTTATCTTTAGTATTACTTAGTACTGTAATAACTGGAGCACTGAATGACATAATTTTGTACATTTATGTGGGTAGATTAGGATAATCTTTACCAATAAGCTACTAATCTGGCAGTCAAATAGCAGTACCTTAACATGGAAACTATTTGCAATGTAAATTAACTAGATATTTACTGTACATGGTGTTAACAGTTTATTAAAGAGTCTAGATAAGAAGGAGTTATCTGTATTTGAATTAATATAGAGTTACATTAGTTTTGCGTTTGGTAATTTTACAAATAAAGGAAAAACTTGAAATCAGCTGTAAGTTTGGGGTTCTATCTGATATTTGACATACATGTACTTGTATACAAGCCAGGTCAACACAACCATAAACAGATTTTATCATCATTTATTGGGAAAGATTTTAGAAAAGTACCCCACCCATTTGTTTGTATTATTGACTGTTAATGATAAGCATAAAAAGTAATCATAGGTTGTAAAAGTCCAATAGTTTTGATACCATGAATTATTTCTGCATAAAATAACTTGACACAAATTCATACAAATGCTATTAAACCATTAATGACAGAGCAAAACTTTTGTGACTCAGGCCATTGGTAAATTTTTGTTGTTAAAAGTACGTTCATGGACCAGTCCCTGGTAATATTAATTTAGACCCCAAATTTCCATTGTGAAAAGAGCTGTGTCCATGGTCTGTGCTTGTTTCTTTCTGAAATGATTGAAAAGCTGATAAAATAGTGTTTATTCGTCACATTTCCTGAAAATTTGTTATTACCGGTCTGGCTTCATTCAGGATCTCTGGATAAAGTTTATACTTTGTATGATATGTATGCATTGTTAAATACTGTAAAACCTCACATAGTGGCCACCATAAAAAATAGTGTATGTACATGTTAAGACTAATGATTTGATTGGTTCATTTTGTGCTTTCGGTCAAGTCAAAAGATCTGAACGGCTTTGATAAATTGACTAATCAAGTTTTAATGTGGCTCCTGATACTCTAAGAATATCATATCTTTATTTCAATTGATCATGTTGGCTTATCTGAATGGCCCAGGTGGCCCTTACTCTGATACCCAAGATTTGACTATCTTCTCTTATGGATTTTTGGTTATCTTTGATCCTTGCCCGTGTATTAATATAGATACACTTTTCATGTCTCCAAAGTAAAACTAGATATAGCCTTAAGAAAACTTAAGATTAGGCGCTGATTGAATCTTGATTGTACTTTAATTGATGCCATAGGATACACTTTTGTTTGTTATCTTCTAAAACATCATGAACAGTCTGTAATTATACTCTTAGCAAATTGACTATGTTACTATTCAGCTATTATGCGTTATGTACCAAGTCTACTGAAGCATTAAAATGATTATCCAAAAGTCACATTGATTATGTTAAAGTATTCGTTCCTACGGAGATCGCTTTTACAAATGCTCTGTCCTATGGTGATCATGAGTTTTGAAATTAGAATAAATTGGATTACTTCATACCCAAAAGGCAAAATAAATTCATGGTCACAAATAATAAAAGTTTTGGCCACTTCACATTGGTGTTTAACTCTGATTGTTGCTTTTGTTGCTTTGTTATTGTAAAGGACTTCTTGTTAAAATCTGACTATCTGTGTTTTCAATTTGTTTCTTTAGAAATAGTTTACAATGGATTTTGTGTCCATGCTGGTGGAAAGATCAAGGTACTCTATGTTTGTTAAGTATTTGAGCTGGGGCCTCCATGGCCAAGACTTTTTTTAGTTGTAATGGTCTTTGACAAGTAATCACTAATCTCTCACTGACGTTAGTTTAAATCCCACCCAAGGCCAAATTTCACTTGTGAGGAATCTGTCCAACTGGCTTGCAGAAGGTTGATGGTTCTGCTTGGGGTTTCCCTCATATTTAAAAGCTGGAAGTCAGCAAATTACCCTGGCTGTTTGTGCAACATTAAACACCAGTGAAAAAATAATGTATTAAATAAAAGAATGTTAAGACTTGTTCTTTGGTAGACATTATCGTTACATGGTTTTGTTCTTGTATTGAGTGATATCTTTGACTTCATCTGATTGGTCAATATCATGATTATGAGTTACACAGTTAAATCATACTGCTAACCACAGACATCATCAGCCGGATGTCCATCTCTCACCGGGTGTTTCGCCCCCTTGACGCGGTACACCCTCCAGGTTCACCTGATAGGTCAATATCATAATTACCTTATTGTTGTTTGTATATTTTCAGGTTAGAAAAGGAATACACAGCATTAAAGAGTAAGGAAACAGAGGATCAAATTGAATTAAGAGTAAGTAGTAAAGTTATCAGTATTCTTGAATTATTGATAAATCATTATGTTTCATTTATCTCAAAGTTTCTACTACTTTTAGCCATACTAATGTGGCCTTTTTGTATGGTTTATTTCGTTCCTTAAGACATTCCTCTACTCTAGACTATGTTTCACAGATTCTTGTCAACAGATATCACTATATGTATATATAGGTACTTGAATGTTTTTTTTTTTACTATACAACTGTTGAAGCATACAACTTTACAAGAATTTCATCTACTGCACAGTAGTCATTTAACTACATTGTGTGTGTAGTAAATCTTTGTGGCTAGACTTGTCCATCTGTCTTTGAGATTCTTTGTCCTGAGCTTGTAATTAATTATTCAGCATTGTATGGATTGCCTCAATCATACATAATAATGTATGATTATTGATAATTCAAACTTGTCATTTTATTACCCTGAATAAAAACCTTGAAATTAAGTATTACAGCTGCGTATGTACAGCATCTTGATATTTTGGTAAAGTATTACTCTCAAAATGGCTACTAGCTTAATGTGTTACTTTAACTCAATACTCTGTAAGATTATAATGTCGTTTAATATTACATCACGGTTTGTATGCTTTCCATACGATAGGGGACATTTCAGTACGAGTTTACACTATCGGGGTATAACAAACTGTTTGTGACTGTTTTATGAATGAATCACCTTGCTTTATTTGTAATTTAGATCAATATTTCCCTTACACTCGGGCTGTGTTTAAGTGTATAGTGGGAAATATTCCAAATGTTTAAATTTGCATGGATTTAATACAGTTTGAAGTCTGACTTAATTTTTGTTGACGTTCTTACCTGTGTTAGTTATGAAGTCAACAATTTGACAATGTGTAACATTCTTCTAAATTTTCGTACCTGAATGTGATTTTAAAGTGATTTTGTGAGAATGGCTGAATGTGTTGAGGATGTGGACAATCTTAGTATGGAGACTGAAGATTTTGTGGGTTGATTTAAATTATACAGTGGTTGATTTTATAATTGATTTGATTTTTATGACCATGTTTTTGTTTAAATCGATATTTTTTGCTTGTTTTTCAACACTATTAAAGTTAGTGTTTGAACATGGTATCTTTAAATTTAGATGTAATTGTATGCTTTATTTAGCTGAAAACTGTGGTTTCATTGTAAACAGAATGTTTCAAGGTGTTTTGAATTTCATTGCAAATAGTTTCTTTTTGTAGTAACATCTATGTTTGAAGTGGTTTGTATGGTAAACAAGAATTTGTTAATTGTTGATCATTGGATCAGTGTATGACTTGAATGTCAGTTGAAAATACTTAATCTTTCGAAAAAGTTTCAATGATTGGGTACTGTTGATACTTTGGGGGAGGGGTCAGTCATCTGGTATCATTTACATGTATAATTGTTTATTTATTGTTACATTTTCAGTTTCTTGTTTATCATCTTATTTTGAATATTTTCAGAGATTACGAACTGAAAACAGACTTCTAAGGCAGAGAATTGACAACTTGGAAAAGGTAGGTCTCTTCAATGGAGTTTTCTTCACATAACACCTGAAAATATCTGGGATACTTGGTGTCTACCATACATTTCAAATATTGACTCTGTTGCTGTAAGAATGGCATTTCCATGACAATCAATCTGTTTTGGATAAAATCAGAATGGAAATTTCTGCTTGTGCACTACATAGCAGATCCGTGGCATATTTTAGCCTTTTAGGAATGCAATGGAATCGATTTATTTGCAATCATGAAAATTAGCCGGTGTGATAAGTTATTCATTGGTTTCAACCTGTTGCAGTCATGGAAAATATTGACTATCGCTTGTGTATTGGATTTCGGCTGATGGCTTACATTGCGAAAAAATGGCTGCAAGTTGAGACTCCTTCATTGTAACTCTACTTGTGTATGGTTGATGCAGTTGTATTGAGACTGAAATTAGTTGATATTGATTGAAAAATGAAACTCCATATTGATTCATGTTTGTTTTTCATGTGTATATGATATTGTGTCCCACGACAACCCAATTGTAAAATATAATTTTTGTCATTTATTTTGTCTACATTTAACATGTCCGGAGCTCTTTAGGTTTGGCATGGGGGTACAACACCCTTTGAGCATCTATTGCTCTGTAATTGGTGTAAATGTCAATGAATCTGATACTGTCACTTGATATACCATGGCTTATCAAATTTTAAGTGACTCATTTGATTTTCCAGATTCAAAGTTAGTATGTTTGGGAGGACAATTTTTATACACCTATCTTGACAGGAGATTTTATGGGAAAACCAGTGGCAGGCAGCATATATATGATGATTGAATGGGAACTTTTCATTTCAGAGAGCAGACAACTATAGCTCTCTGCTGTCTTGAGTTGAAATGTTCCCATCCAATTTTCACCAAACTTGGTCAATATGTTTATGGGCAAAAAGTTCTCAGCCAAGTTGTTCCTGAAATTCTTGAATTATGGCCTCTGATTCAGCAAAAAATGATGAAATACACCTTGTCTGTCCTCTGAGTGGAAAAGCTCGAATCTGACTTAATTTTGGCATGTGTATTTTGTGACAGTTTGGAAGTCTTGTTTATACTATATCAGATGTTTTGTAGTTGCTTCATAGTGACATAGTCTTTATTGGCTCATACATATTAATTGCTTGGAGGGAGAAAAGTGTTGGAATATTGAGTGATATTGAAAATGATAAACTATGTATTAATGATGTAGTCTGGTATCCTGACATGTTCAAGTATTGTCTCATGTTTATGATGCACAAGCATTAGCGTGTAATGAAATATTCACCATTGTTTGATATATGAATTCATTTAATGTTGTCTTTATTGAAAGACAAGTGCTTGATATATGGCATAATGCTAAACCTTTGCTTGATGGGATAAAAAAATTTTACTTTGCATTTTAGCTTCTCACTGGTTGAGTAAGAGCTGAGATATAATATTGATCAATCACAAGGCTGCATTCTGAATAATCATTGCCAAATTCTGTTTTATACTCTTAGGTACAAATGTTTAAATATAAGGTCGGTTGTCAGGACATTCGTAATGGTATATATTTTGAAATTGTAATCAAATGAAAAAATATTTTTCTGTACTTTCTCAGGAATCAGCATCGCTGGCCGATCGTCTGATCCAGTATCAACTAACCAGAGCCCAGGAAGCCGAGGAGACGTATGCCTTGAAGAATGAACTGTCTCTAACGAAACAAAAATTCTCAGTATCACAAAAACAACTCAAAGAAGCTGAATCGTTACTTGGTGATATTAAAGAACGGGTAGGCAATAGTGAATTATTCAGTCTTATTTCAGATAATTACATAAAAAAATACCTTAAAACTTCATTTAGAGGCCACCTCCTAAAAATGTCGGCTTAGTCCTGACTAGTTTTCAATATTTTGTCTATTTTCAACTTTATAATCAGACCGCCTCTATATAAAGCATTTTTGTCAATCCAAGTCATGTTCATGGTTACCTCAAAAATTGGTTGGTGGGTCGCAAAACTTCTAATTATTTCTCTAAATGTACCATTTGTACTTTGGAGGTACAATTTGTCCTTCAATATTTTCTTACACCAGATTTTGCTATAAAAGTCTCGAAAAATAGGGTTGTTGGGTAAACAGTAAACAGGACTATGCTTTCTAGCTTAGTTCATTTTGGAAAGTCAAAAGACCTAATTTTATTTAGACAATTGTTTCATACAAGTCTGTAGTCGTCCAATCAGGGGAAGACATAAACATCAATGTATGAAAGAATTTGCTTTTCATTCATTGCCTCAGTGATTTTTTTTCACTGGGGTTTACAAGCACTAACACCCAGGGTCATTTGGCAACTTTTCCAGTTTTACCAGTGGAGGAAATGCGAAATTTGGTCACGGGTGGGATTCAAACTCACATCAATGAGGGGCTTTTGATTACTAGTCGGAGACCATAACCACAAGGACCCCTATTCAGTGGGAATCCATACTATGTTCACTGTTGTGTCTGTATGAAGTAAATTACTCAAATGTAGCATTAAACTTGTTCTGTATGATGTGTATAAACTTTGTTCATATTTGATAAAACACAAAATTTTGACCTTTTCATTTTGTTACAGACTGATAGTATTCACTCAGCTTCATCATTAGACGAAGGAGAAGCCCAAATGGTTGTACAAGGATTACAAGAAGAATTAATCATGGTGAGACTACGAGAAGCGGAGAACACAGATGTAATTAAAAACCTGCGTAACAAAATATCCGAGCTCGAGCAGGTAATATATTACAGTATAACCTCAAGTAGTGAGCACCTCAATATTACAACCACCTTGTTATAATGACCACTTATTCGAACCAGCTTTCAATAACTCCCCTATGTAGCGACATGGTCTCATGCAGTATGGTTTTTTATCCATTGTCAGTTGGTTATAAATTGAACCAGCCTTGTTTTCGACTGCCAGGAAGGGGTTTAGCGTAACCTTTGACCTTGTTGTTTTTCGGCCATTGTCATTCAATGCATGACATGATCTTATCCAAAATTATCCCTTTTAAACTCCTGCTTTGTCAAAATTTGCATTTATGAAATTGGTGATGTGGTCCAACTAGTAATCATTGGCCCCTCACTGTTGTGAGTTTGAATCCCACTTGGAACCAAAATTAACATGTGAGGAAGCTGTTCAGCCAGATTATTGAAGGTATGTGGTTCTACCCAGGCGTGCACCTTGGGTCTTCCTTCACAATTAAAGCAGGAAAAGTCACCAAATGACCCTGGCTGTTGGTGCTACGTTTAACACTATTGAAAAAAAGATGAAAAAGTTACTTATTTCAATATTTTGGGTCAAATGACCCAAAAAACTTTTGTAGAATTGGATGCATAGAAAGAAATTAGTTGTATATTGCACTTTTCTCTGATACTGGTTTTCTGTTTCTGTATTCATCGCTTGACAGATGTTTCTTAATGGCATTGTCTTGTATTAAAACTGATATATTTTACACTAAACGCTTGTGTTACAGGTGAACATGCGTTTACAACAAGCCCCTAGTAATGATATCCAGTGTTTGCAAGAAGAATTAATTGCTGTAAAACTTCGAGAAGCTGAAGCTAACTTGTCACTGAAAGAAATGAGACAAGCTATTAATGACCTAGAAACTAATTGGCAGGTAAATGATTTTGATTGATTAATTGAGTTTTGTTAAAATAAAGAAAGCAGTTAGTGAAGTCAGATATTGTGAAGAATCTGATGTAGTGAAGTATTTTTTAGTCTTGACCTTACCCTTCATTGTTTCCTTATAATGGATATACAGTCTAACCTATGCTAATAGACACTTGTGATCAATGGACTCTTGTCTATAATGGACTCTGTAATTCTCCCAGACAAAAGCGCTCTTTAAATGGTCATATACAGTGGACACTTGCTGTCATGTATAATGAAATATAGATGTAATGGAGTAATCACTTAATCACGTAAAATTCACTAGGTATATCCATGTTTTAGTGTATGTCTCTTATAAAGGACAATTTCTGTTATATATTTGGTTATGTAGTGGACATTTTACTGTATGCTGCATTTTGTTCCAGACTGGTTTTCCTTTGTAAACAAAAAGTAAATGTTTGATGTATAGTGTGACAAGTGAAATTTGCTTTAAAAAATTACCATTTTGTCCAAGAGCTTCAACCAGTTACATTTTATGGAATTTGAAATATCGAGCCCACTTTATTTTTCTTACAGCGTCATCTGGCCAATGCAGATCCGCAAAGCTCTCCTAAAGAAAAGAACAGTAAAAGTGAGCTGAAATCTGAACTGAAAAGAACTCAAGAAGAACTCATGACTTCAAAGCTCAGGGAAGCTGGTGCTCTGTCTCATCTTAAAGATGCGAAACAAAAGATTATGGAACTTGAAACATCGGTATGCACTTATGCTTGTGTTCTTCTACATGATTATACCAATCGTGGTGGATAATAACCAGTTTGTCCATCTATTTGTCATGTAGATGCCTTTTTTTGCTAATTAATAATTCAAAAATATATCAATGGTTGTATTACCCTGATAGTATATATCAATGGTATGTATCACCCTGATGAAACATGCGTCAGTGTTTGACATTCATACAAGGTCTGTGGACCTACCCAGGTATACACCTGGGGTTTCCTCCACAGGAAAGTCGCCATAGTACTACTGGATAGACCCTCTGACCTCCCATTACCTAGCTTCCTAACATCACGTCCCAGGTGGAATTTGAACTCACTGAGGTGGGGGCTAGTGATTACTTGTCAGAGACTATAACCACTGTGCCACAATGGCCTCCCCTGGTATGTACTTCAACTAATGATCATGCTTTATGTAACAGAATCAGATATGTACGAATCAAATCCGTCGAATGGACGAAGAGAACAAAAGGTTGAAGGGAGAAATGGAAGATCATACGAAACACGAAGAAGAATTGAACAAACAGATCAAAACACTGCTACGAAAAATAGATGATTTGGAATCTAAGGTAAAGCTGATTGTTGGCGAAAGATGATTATTTTCTCTCTATTAGTTCAAAGATTAGATCCTGTTTAATACTAGTTTTGAAATTTTGATGACTTTTCTTCCTCTGATATTGTTGCTGATTTAGGGCCATTTAACCTGTTTTGTTTTTATTTACTGTTAATGTTCTCCTTTATTAATGTGGCCGATTCATTAACTTGTAGGTTTCCAAATTTGTATTTGATATTTGATGTGTCTGGTAAAAATCATTCTGTCTTATATCAAAAATAGAAGAAGCGGAAGTTTTTTAGTCTGTAATTTATTTAATGTTATTTTTTTAATAATATACCATGAAAATGATTGTCTGTGTTGTTACAGCGTCGTGAAGAAAGTATGATGGCACGAATACGTGAAGCTGAGAGTGATCAGCTGATTGGTGAATTAAAACAGAAGATTGCTCAGATGGAGATTCAGGTATGCGTCACTATGGGAACCAACATAGTAACTTGAACTTACAGATATAAGTTATGAACATCTTTGTATTTCTTCAAGATTAAGTTGGAACATCCTAAGTTTGACATTCTTTAGTGCGTCTTTTTGCTGTGTTACGTTTGATGCAGTCTCATCTAGGTTGAAGAACTGTCAACTTTATGAATTACTGTAATTGAAAACAGTGTGGCCTTTGTAGTGTGTAGCCTATATTTAGTTGATATACATTTTTTGACTCCGGTATATTATGGGAACACCTGCCTGCAGCAGGTGAGCTGCATCCACAATAGTTGTTTCTCTCTATATTGATCATTCCTATTTAATCTTCACCAAACTTGGTCAAAACGATTATGGGCAAAATACCTAAGCAAATTGCTCATAGCTCTCTTGAATTCTAACCCCCCCCATTCAGGAAAAATTGATGAAATAGAGTTTGTCTGGTCTCTAAATTGAACAGTTCCCATAGAATTTTCACCAGATAATTTGACGGTTGTATTTTGTTACAGTTTTACACTCTTGTTTTGATTTGCATAACTTTTCAAGTAACCAGAATACTCAACAACATGTAACATGTATTTATATGTAGAAAGTAATTTTCAGTAGAATTTTTAGATATGTATGCGGGGTATTTTACTTATAATAGATGCAATGAGGCAGCATGTAATTGTATTGTTTACTTCTACAGAGAGAGGAAGTGCTTGCTGCAGATCAGCTTGACTCTAAAGGTGGGAAGCAAGACCTTGAGAACACCATATATGACCTTCAAGAAGAGGTAGAAATGTTTATTGTTGAATCAGAAATATAATACATGTATTATGAATGTTTTTTTTGTGGATAAATATGTAAATGTGTTTATTCTCATACTTGTTCAAAAAAATTAAAAAATAATTAAACCTCTGTCATTATGGTAACTTGTATGCATATTTTAGTCCACTCTAACCTATAATGTAAGTTTGAATGTGTTCTTCTTGCTGAGTTTGTATCACCTGACTTTTGAAATTTAGGTCAATGCTGATATTTGAACTGTTTATTACCTAAGCCAGAATTTTGTGTTATTCTGTTAATTTTTAAAACAGCAAATTAGTACTGTGTTCTGTCTATCTTGTTTGTACAATTCATTGTAATGTTAGTCATGTTATACTTGTGGTTATTGCACGTCCTTTTTTGATTGAGTGTTTAAATCTCTGATTCTGATTTATTATCTTGAACCCACCTTTCATTTAAAGGTCATGCAGTTGAAGCTAGCGGCATCACCCAAAACACCAAATACCTCAACCTCGTCATCTAGTCCCAGAACAACAAGTAAAGCAGATGATGATGATTTTATAGATGACGAAGATGATGATATTGAAGACCCTGAAAGTTTGAATAGAACTTTGTCAGAAATTATTGAAGGAAAACGCAGCAGTACTAGTTTGATAGCAATTTTGAACCGAGAAAATTCTGACTGTGATAGTATTAAATCTAGCAGCTCAGAGAACTCGAGCAGTGGTCAGAAAGTTGTCAAAAGTAATTCATTCAAAGGTTCTAAGATAAGTGACTCAGATAGACTGTCAAGTGTGGATGAGACTACTAATATATGTGATGAGACTGGTTCTGTGAATTGCTCCAGAATCAATGGCCAGGAGGAAAATGGTGCAATAGATCAGTCTATGGATGGAAGTAGGACAGATTCCCAGACTGGTTTAAACAGTGATAGTAAAAATAGTGCAATGGTCGAATCACACTCTGGCACAAATATTCCCGATAACACTTTATTGAACGGTGAAATAACTTCAGACACTAATATAAGTAATGACGACAATGAAAATGTAGTTTCGAAGTCTGTTAAGCATAAAGATGCTGACCCACTTCAAATAACAAGCAATTGTTAAGGTTAAATTGTTAATTAATTTCAACCCACCTCACTATTTTTTGTGTATTATGTTATGTTATTATATATGTTTGCTGTCATCAATTTGTTTAATTTGTTATGTTCATTTTGGTATCTGGAATGTTTAAAAAAATCATGATTTCACCAACTGAATATCATCCTATTAAAGGGACTTAACTCCAGATTGACGCCGGGGACCAAAGTTATAAAATTTGAGACCGGTCTCCAGCTCATATCTCATTTTTGTCTTAGAAAATGTTGAGGTTGACCACGATCAAACGATGATGATACTAATCATACTTAATTCTGTGAGTGAACTGAATATGTATTTAAACATGAAATGGCAATATCTTTTCTACCTAAATATAGCAAAAATGAAAATGAGATTGGTGACTTATCTCAAGTTTTATAACCTTTGTGCCAGGAGATCATAATAATAAAAAATATGGGCGAACTTTCAATCATGATAATTGGTGGTATTTATGAAAAGGATAACAGGTCTGTTTGCTTCTACAAATTGTCTGTATTTACAGCTCTTTTGTGGAGGAAACTACCCAGTAAGGATAAATAGCGAAATTTCTACAGAAATCTATAATTTAACGTCAAAAAGTTAATTGCGCTAATAAATACTCATCTCTTTACTCTTATTGGCACATCAGTGTACCTGGGTTAACAAGTTTCCAATTTTCAAAAAAAATGTAAATCTAGAGTCCAGTCCCTTAAATATGTATTAAATTTTGTTCATAAGAAACATACATCATTCCCGTCTTAGAATGTTCAGACATTTTGACACTTGTCATTAATATAGATGTTATTTCACTCATTCACTTCATTAGTGTTTGACTCAAATCATTTGTATAAAAACATTTGCAGTTTTGGTTTGTGGTATTTGTCGACAGAATCTTTGACAAATTTTCAGTTCATGTATATACAGAGGTGTGAAGTTTTCTCTTTTCAGACCCTTATACTTAACAAAAGTGCTCCGATCAAGTCTACATGGTGTATAAACGAGCCAAGTTCTAGTGATCACTATAAATCATACAAGTTGAATTATATAGCATCTCAATAAATCATAGAGTGATTGGATGTAGCAGGTGCTTGCAATAAATAGTACAAGTTGAAATACATTACATCGCAATGATTTTTACAGTGATTTTGTTTACACACTGTGAATCTAGATTTGCTAAAAATGATGCTATTGCAAGATGGGTCAGGTAATTTCTTCACCTCAAGTGATAGTGCAATCACATTTTGAACTGTTAATACCAAGTATGGTGTCCAGGTTGTATTTTATTTGTGATATGTCTGTAGGCGTCCTAAAGGCATCAAAGAAGAATATTTATGCATGGGTATTTTATTTCAATGTCTGAAGTTTTGTCTGGTAAAGTTACTACTTGTATCCATGTTGTTGCTGAAAAATGAGCATGTTATACACTATATTAGGGACAGACCCTTAATGTTTATTTATCTTAACAGTAACATCTTGTATGGATTCTTGCAGAGATCGTAAGTCACTGCTTCCTTATACTAAAATACTAAATTTAATCAGCTAGTTATTGCATTAACGCTTTATTTCATCAATGAATGAGAGCCCCTGGTCTCTGACTAGTTATCAATAGCCCCTAACCACTGTGACTTCAAATCCAATCTATACCAGACAAAGTTCACCTGTGAGGAAGCTATCCAGCTAGCTTACAGAAGGTTGTTGGTTCTACCCAGGTATATACCTGGGGTCATCCACCATAGTTAAAGCTGGAAGTCACCAAATGACACTTGCTTTTGGTGCAAAATAAAACCTGAATGAAAAAAAAATCAGTAAATGTTTGCCTTAGTATGGCTTTGTTCACAAGGCAGTCTTTAGAAGTCTTTCAAAGGTGCCTGGTTTGATTGTTTAATTTTCCATTATAATTTGTTAAATACTTATTGTGCCAGGGTAATCTGTCATACAGCAGTCATGTCTGTTCTTTAAACCTTTGCCTTGTAATACCACATTTTCCCAACTGAAGCAGACGACTTTTGAAAACATTGTGGCTAAGCCATTGCTTCATGGGTAATGGGTTCTTCTGCCACCATGTTTTCTACTCTGTCTGAGAAATAACCCA
This sequence comes from Lutraria rhynchaena, assembly GCA_008271625.1. Lineage (NCBI taxonomy): Eukaryota > Metazoa > Mollusca > Bivalvia > Venerida > Mactridae > Lutraria > Lutraria rhynchaena. Next base: position 6,379,182 of record VIBL01000001.1, on the reverse strand, counting down.
ATTTTCTTAAATAAATTGATGTTTTGTATAATAGCTTTGAATTGGGAAGAGTCAAAAATATGCTTATGAGGCAAAGGGTTAAACAGTAGTTAATAGAGACCTCTTGTCTGTTAAGTCAAGTGATTTTATTTTCAATACAAGCATTGCAAGTTATTTTAACTGTAAAATGTAGACCACTGATATAGACCACTTTTTATTCTTACATAGGTGGTATCTATAGACATGCTTGACTCTACGTATATGTTGAAATTTAGACTCAAAAATATAGATTTTTTTTTATACAATGCATATTTTTGTGTTCAAAAATAGCAATTTTCTATTGATATTTTACTGGTAATTCTAGTGTTTTTTTTGTAAGATGTTAGATTTATTGTAATTAGGCATAGTTATTGTGTGTGTGTGATTGTAAAAAAAAACGTTTTCTTGTCACAGTCTTCTTTGTGATATATTTATGTTTATTGTTCTTTCCATAGCGGCCAAATGTACAAACATAAAGGAAAGGATATAGTTCTATTTTTGTCATAAAATGTTCACTTATATTTTGAAATATTGTATAATTGATGAAAATGCTCACATAAGAATGTTTAGTTCATAGATTTTATCTTGTTATCAATATCATAGTATTACATGGTAATATTTTTGAGTTGATAAACATCTAAAGATCATTTAATTTGTAACAATATTGTGAATGTAAAGATTTTCTGAGGCTAGAAAAAATAGTCATGTTTAGGGTTACTTGACAAAAACTTAGGGTAGGTATTTGAAAACTTGTCTTTTAAATTTTTTTTTATATTTTTTTTCTAGACTACCATTCTTTTTGAATACAAAGTACGATTTGTCCCCAAATATTTTTATACTTTGGATTTTACTGTTGGTCAGCACCATGAATTAAATCTGTTGGATAACCATAAACATAAGTGTTTTTTTCCTGGTCTGATACCAATTTATTTGCTGACTAACTTCCATTGTCAACTTTGGCTTGATGTAATAATTCTTAAAATACAAGCCTCTGATTGGTTATTTTAAGACATAAAATCAACCAATGGCAAGGCTGTATTCTGAGACTGTTTTTCAGACATTGGTCTATATTAGATCAAGATATTCTTGATATTCTATTCTTGAATATAGAATATTCTTGATATTCTATTCTTGAATATAGAATATTCTTGATATTCTATTCTTGAATATAGAATATTCTTGATATTCTATTCTTGAATATAGAATATTATTGATTTTCTATTCAATATGTCATTTGTCTTCTGTACATTTCAACATTTAGGGTGTGATAACTTCCCAGATTCTTCTCACAGATGACATTTTTTTCTAGATGGAAAATGCAGTTTCTTCCTCTTAAATGTTTGTGCAGTCACACCCATGTATGTTTGATGATGCACGATTTAAAAAAAAGTCACTAAAAGTATTTTGTGAACATTAAACATTGATCATACTATATTTCTATCAATATTTTTTGTTATCTATTGTTATTAGATGCAAAACATGTTTAAGCATTGTCCTAAATTATTGTATTTTTTTTATAAATTGCTAATTTGTATGAAAATTTAGATTTGTCATTCTACCAAATCTCAACTGTACCTACTAATTGGGAGATGGCGAACTAGAGTATATGAAAACACATTCAGGACGTAATGGTCGAATGGGGTCCATACACAACATACAAGCATAAACCACTCTGAACACTTAAAAGTCAGTTTCTGTTACGATTGTTCGTATTTTTTTAATTTCCTGTTGGAAATATTTTTGTTCAATTTCGGAAAAGATATTGTTTGGTAGAAAAAGAAAAAAAGAACAAAAAGTCATGATCATCGAATACATTGGCACTGTCTATATCCTAGGCTTATATTTCCATGTCTTATTTTCATTATGACTTTTCATGTCAAGATATCATCTTATACAACCATCATGTCATACACATAGGCATGTTATACTTTATATACAATATAAATACTTCTGGAGCATATGACAAAGAGGTCATAGCCTTGTTATACAATATTAACAACATTTGTAATTTGATGACAAATAAAACAATGCAAGTTATAATAAGTTTGTTGTGTATGTCTGACTTTGTCCTTTGCATCTGACCACATAATTCCTGGAACATGGTGTGAGGTACCAGAATGTGATTTTGATAGAAAATATTTTAATCATAAACAATCGTGTACTCACAAGACAAGTCAATCGTTCAGATTACTATCTGATTGTGAAATGGGTACCAGGAGTCAAGGATGATCAGGCTGTCTGTTGTCTTTTTTTTCTCAACGAAAGGGTTTGAAACAAGCATTTCATTAGTCTACTAACAAGGAGTTAATTCTGTAGAGACTTTTTATTCACCACATTCTGTTTATTTTCACTCTATCTCATTATATCATAAACAACTGCAAAAAAACAAAAAACTTAAGAAACATGGATCCAGTGTTTTTTTTGGAGGGACTGATTGCATGGGGCCAAAATCTGGCCACTTTCTCCTGTCTGAAAAGTGTGTATGTCTTTCCCTTAAATTTATAATAAATCCATTTCAGTTGAATTTTATTCTTCTTGAAGACTTAGTTTGTTAAATAGATCATTAAATTGATGGGTAGCTCATATTTCCCCTCATGACGCTATTTTCCCTTCCTATGGGCCCTGCCACTTTTCCATATCAGGGTTTCCACTGCCATTTGCCACTTTTGCAAATGGCAAAAAAATCTGCAAGTGGCGAAAAAAAAATTAAGCATACTTTTTTGTATCCTGGGCCCACCCCTCCGTACATGGTGGAAAAAATATAATGTCCAGTGGAAACCCTGCATATGGTTAAAAATACACAGACATCACACTTAAAATCCCATTAAAACAAAATCACAATTGGTATAAGATTTATGTTGAGCATTTCCACACTACTAGTTAATTATTCCAGTATAAAGTGCATGGCTTCATAACAGCACACAAATACCAATATTTACAAAATTTGAAAAAATGTACAAACTGTTCATGCAGATATGAAATGATTGGATGACATATATACAATGATAACATGTATAGAATGATTTGATGAGATGATATATATACTTTATAGATTCAGTAATCATGGCCTCTGATGATTTACCAACTTTAGTTTATTCATAGGTAATTTATCAAACAAAAGAAATCCAGCTGCTCTTTCTACAGCATCTAGGGGAGTCAGAAAATTCTTTAAAGGAACATCATCTCTCATAGCTTGATTTGGAAGAACAAATGATAATATTTCAAATTCTCCAGCATTCGTTTCTATGGCAATCACTTTGAAGAAATGGGTTGGCACGGCAACATTACTTTGACCAATCACTTCATATTTAACATACTTTTTTCCATCCGCTTCTTTCCTAAATGTGTTAGAAAGTATTATGATGAATGCATGACTAGTCTTTTCAAACAAATTGTAAAAAACATATAATTATGAGAAACCCTGATAGAAGTTCATACAAATGTGTAACATGAAAGTTAAAACCTGACATCATAACAGATTGATAAAACATATTATTAAGCTCTGTATGCAATGATTTTAAATACAATATTGAATATTCACCTAGGCAAATAAAGAGGTCCAGTACAAACATATGTATTCCTATTTTTCCTTGCTATACTACGAACATACTTCTCTAAATTGTTCCAAATTCCTCTATTGAAACCCTCACCAACCTAAAATTGGAAGAATTTCAACTGCAGAGACATGCATGTATACCTACTTTCAACAGAAAACAGATCAGGTTTGTATTCACTGTAATTTAACATTGCCTCTAATGAGAAATGTTATGAATTTCAAATTGTTTGCAATAAATATCACTAACTCCATGACATACAACAAAGTTTTAAATTAAAAAGAAGATAAGCAGAAATATTCATTGAAATGTTTAATCAAAATAAAAAAAACCTATACAGTCTAATATCTAAATGTATAGCCCTTTAATAACTACATGAATGTATCATAGTACCCAAAGGATTCACAATAAGGTTTTGACCACTGGTTCAATATTTTGGGCCCAAAATATTTTCAGTAGTGATAGTATATGTCTACTATGAATCCATTGGTCGAACAATACTTTTATGCAGTCATTAAAGGGCCATATCTCCAGATGTTGGAGAGTAATGGACTTCATTAACCTATGGACTTTATCAAGTTAACAAACCTGTGGAGAAATATTACTGAGAGTAAATGTTTGATCCATGGCCTGTTGGCTATGTCTGTGATTTCCTGCAGCAGCCATGTGTCCTCGGTCATAACCACTGTTTTTATAATCCTTAAGGATGCTCCGAAATTTTTCGTGAATTTTTACGTCTTCAAAGAAATTTGAATATTTTCGATCTGCAGTTTGTTTCGATGGTAATTTTTCGGGTGTTAGATGCTCGAACACCCAATTCGCATTTCTAGTCCTTCTGTCATAAGCTAAGATAAAATTATCAAATGTTCGCACATTGTCAAGAGTAGGGAATCCATACTTCATTATTTGCGGGCCATTAGAAGTTGGCGCGCCTCCCGAACTTGGAACTAGCGTCGAAGCCTGAATATTCCAGGGGAAGTAACTCTCACCACTAAAATCGTCTTGCCCGTCAGAAGGTCGAGGCTTTAGTCTCTCGTATTTTGCGCCCAGGTAAGCACCAATACCGATTGAACAAGCTGAAATCAGAGGTAAAATATTTCCTCTACACATGTTCATGGTTAATGTTAATCGAATGAGTAGATGTTCAGAGTAAACTTAATGTCCACACGATTGAATGGCTCACAAACGCGATCTCACGTGTAATATTTTACGTTTGCACCGGTGGAAGTTGTAATGGACCATTTTATTTATTTGTCACAGGGTAAGAAGGTTTTCATCGTCATGTTGGTAAAGTGAGTGCATTTATCAAACGTGAAAACTTACATGTGTAAACCCAATAGCAGTATTTTTAAGGCTATTGAACATTTCATACGTGAGTTTCGTCTAAAAAATAGGTCAGTCTATCTTTTTATTAATTTTCTAACCCATGTGATTGAACTCGCCTATCGGTGAGATTTCACCATAGAATAAAAGCTCGGATTTCCTGAATGTTACTCATTTACTTGAGATACTCAGCAGTATGGCGTCAAGAAGTAAAGGGTTAGTTCTCTATGTATTTGTTGTATTCGAGGATCAGAGGTTGGCTCTTTTACCATGTAAGACTGTACCACGATGTCAGACTACGCAAATCTTCAAATGATACCGTATGAAAACTTGTGGAAAGGGGAAATTAAATTCATTCACAATTACTTGTTTCTCTTTGATTAAACCTTATGGAGGTTAGATATTATAATGTTGATATTGAAGTTTATCTAGCCTATGGCCATCGAATTGTAATATCTTGTCACTTTCACAGAATGTGTGGTTCTTTTGACGAATGGGTCTGTTTGCTGTAAATGGGAAATCCATCTCTGAGCATTTTATTAAATTGTATCTGACCTAATAGTAATACCTTCACTGTAGAAAAAATATCTAATCAGTATATTACTATACAGTCAAACCTGCGAATAAAGACCATCCTTGGGAAAGACAAAATGTGGCCTTTATTGGAAGATGACCTTTATTCCGATGTTAGTTAGTTCTAAATAATCAGTGATGGTCTTTCAAACTTTGAAAAAAATGGACTTTATTTAGAGGTAGCCGCAAACATGGGTTTGACTGCAGAGTATATTTCATCAGAAAATTGCTTTAGAATCATGTTTAAATTGAAAACAGACCAGTGTCACAATTAGGGGTACATGACCAGAAAGTCAAGATAGGTTGGTTGAAAAACTTCTGATTTGTTTTTAAGCATACCTAATCCATGGAAAGCATCATTCAATGTCTCATGACATTGACATAAGTCCCTACTGCATTCTTCCTGGGGCAAAGTATTCAATTCCAGTGTCATATCTTTTTATTCAAATTCTGGTTGTGGCAGGTCATACCCTTCTATGAAAATTTGACAAAAATGTCGATTTTCCTTCATTTGTGGAGAAGTTACCAGCTCCTTGTGGAAGAGTAAGTTGATTATGCAAAGTCTTTAATGACAATTAAAAATTCTGCAAGATAAATGCTAATTGTCTATGTATAGGTGTTTGCATCAGTAGTCACTCAAGTGATCATTAAAATCCAAATGAATTAGTCTTACTCAACTTGCAATATGTTATTTCATTTCTGATAGGTTTGTTGCAATGTTTCAGAAAGGCACTAATATGTTGTCCAGAGCACCCAGATGCTCCACTGGTGGAGGATTACCATGCAGGAGATATGATTTGTCCAGAATGTGGTCTTGTTGTTGGTGACCGGTCAGTATAAACAGTGATCTTTTGCCATAAAATAAACACTATAAACTGTGTTTTTTCTGTATTATTTTCACTAGCAAGCGAGAAAACACTTAATAAAAGTCTGCTTGTTGGGGTACCCAATTATAATATGCAGAGTTCTTACTCTAAAATATGAAAAAGGTACAAATTTGGTTTTATGTGGCACTTTGATGAACCACACATGAAAGGAAATAGGACCCGAATTACAGTAAACATGTGGGAAAAATTCTGTTTAAGGATTCTTTTTTTCATAGCGAGTCTTACAATATATTATTTCTTGATTGTTTTAATATCATGGTTACTGCAAGAAATAAAAATGTTTATGGAAAAAATAATCTAAAATAAGTATCAATGATCTGTATGAGCCATATAATTTTTTATTCATGATATGAATATGAATCATATAAAACAGGTCATTATAAAATTGTCATTTTATTTGCATGGACATATTATATAAGCGCTAGGTACTCATGCTTTATTTAATCATTACAGAGTTGTTGATGTTGGTACAGAATGGAGAACATTCAGTAATGAAAAGAACAATAAAGATCCATCAAGAGTGGGGGCCTCTGAGGTATGACATCATGCCCCTATGTAATAAAACTTCTGAACAGTCTCAAAGCTCAGATCTCATGTTTATTCTTTAAGTATTTTGAAAGCTTTTCAAAATTATTGGAATTTCTTATTTTGATTGAGAATAAGAACTTCAAATATAAACTTCACTGTACTGTTGACACTTGTAGGAATTGAATTTGAAATCTGGTACACTTTGAAACATACATATGTGTTTTTTCGTTGTTCTCAGAATCCTTTGCTAGAGGGGGGAGATCTCTCAACAATGATTGCCATCGATCCTAAAGATTCACAAATGGATGAATTTGGGAAACCAATGTATAGAAATCGTCGTACTGTGAGTAAATTGGTGTTATTTACACTTATTTTGAAGTAATTATTTTAAATGTTTATGTTACACATGGGTGATGATTTAAGCCATAAAAAATATATCAGTCTCTTGCTTTCCTCAGTAGCTTTCTGGTATTTTCAGCAATTTTGGAAGGTTGAAAAATTCTGCTCTGATTTGGTTTTATACTTCTAATCTTTGTTTACATGGATGTGAAAACTTGAGAAAGTTAGTTTTCTAGAAATAGACAGCATATGGAAATATAAGAATTTAATCAATTTGATCCTTAACTTTATAATTACCTTTTCATTTGTAGATGAACAGTGCAGACAGAGCATTAACGAATGCATTTAGAGAGATTACACAAATGGCTGATAGGTTGAATCTACCAAAGATGGTTTCTGTGAGTTAAATGATTTTTTTTAGAATTTTCTTAAACTGATGGCTACACATAGGTAAAGTGGTTATCGTCTCGCACTAGAAATCACTAGCCTCTCACTGCTTTGATCGATCCCCAGCCAGGCCCAGGTGAATTCCACATGTGAGGAAGCTGTCTTGCTAGCTTATGGAAGGTCAATGGTTCTACCTAGATGTATGCCTGGTGTCATCTTCTTGTGATAAAACTGGAAAAGTTGCTAATGACCCAGGCGTTTGGTGCAACATTTAACTCTTTAAAAAACATCCTGTAAATGAAGCTTAAGCATGAATTGTTGAAAAATGCCTTCATATTTAGATATTTTTGTTTTTATTCCCGTTTTAGATTAATTTAATTTATTATCTTTTCTGTTTTAGTGGGTTACATAATAATGTAAAGATTTAAAATAGCAATCTCCATTTTCCTCTGACTGCCAGTGTTCTAGTGTTTGGAACAGTCATTAGCTAAGGTATGTAATGAAATCTACTATAGAAAAAAATCAATTAGTCTCTTTGTATTAAACTTGTACAATTCACATTTTTTATAAATGACTCATTGTTTTCAGGATAGAGCAAATACTTTATTCAAACAAGTGAATGATACAAAGTCACTAAAAGGAAGGAGTAATGATGCTGTTTGTTCAGCGTGTATGTACATTGCTTGTCGACAGGAAGGTGTGCCTAGAACATTTAAAGGTGAGTTAAGAAAAAAGAATGTCCAGGGCAAATTAAGGTTTACACGGCCAGAATTATAAGGTTAGATAGGTTGAATAAATATTATTTTCTATTTTTATTTCTAAACAAATCATATGTGAAAATATGAGACAAAATTCCCATATATTTAAATACTTAGGATTTTGCTGTAATAAACTTTATAGATGACATAAAAAATGGGTTGGTCATGTTTCTGTAAACATGACTATTTTGTCCTAGTCTGATTGTATTCTATCCCCAAATTGCATGTCTTGTATTGATTCCAATTTTATAAAGGGGTTAACAATTTTCATGGGACTGTGGGGTAGAAGGGTATTTATAAGCTAAGGGATAGGAAAATTGACAATATGGACTGGATAACAAGGGGGCATGGCAGGGTTTTCAGCTTTTCCATTCTAGAACAACCCCTAAAAACTTGCACTTCGGTAATTTACATTTCAGTCCTTATAAATAACTTAGAAGAATCCAAATTTGCCTAGAAAATTAATCTGTTCTTTGAATGTATTGTAGAAATTTGTGCAGTGTCTAAGGTATCAAAAAAAGAGATTGGTAGAGTTTTTAAACTTATTTTGAAGACACTGGAAACAAATGTGGAACTTATAACAACTGGAGATTTCATGGTAAAATTTGTACTTCGCATCATTGATGATGATAGAAAAGTTTTTTTTTTTTTTTTTTTTTTTTTTCACTGGGTTTAAAGTGCCATGGTCATTTCCTCTTACCTTCTGTATTTGAACTCTCAATAGGGAGGGTTTAGTGATTATTTGTCAGAGACAACATACACTTGACGTCTGAGGTCCCTAAATCCATGTTTACTGTGTGAAGTTAGCATGGTGTGATACAGAAAAATTCTCATCAGACTATAAATGCATACAAATGAACGATTAACATTGAGAAAATGGCAAATGATTGAAACAAGATTAGAAATTAGTCTGTTTTTGTTGATTTTTCTCATTTATACCGAACTTGCTTGCTTTTGAGTTCTATTGCACTGTCTGCAATGATTTGAAAGCATTTTTACCACATGACTGTGCATGTAAAAGAATTTGACTAGACTCTGTGCTGTACTTTCAGTCGAGATTCTGTTCAAACTTGAGCTTATCTTCAAGAATTCAGAAAGCTGCTACATACATTGCAGGAAAGGCTGTTGATTCATATCTAGTCCCAGGGTAAGTCAATACAATGATTGAATTGATTTTTATTTTATCCCATCTAAAAGCAGCCATATTACGTTAGTGGTGAGCAGAGAACTAAAATATCATTCAACTCAAAATTGTCTGGATCATTGTAAGAGAATATCATTTTATGTTTTCTTACATTGTGTCTTCAGGTCTGTCATGGTTACTTACCAGTACTCTGAAAATGCTTACAGCATGGTTAAGTTTTCAAGAACCTCTAGTTTTTTAATGTTTCCGTGGCAATGAGGTTAAAATTTCCATTTTTTGAAAATTTTCAACTTTTACCCATGTTACAGTATTTCATCTTAGGCATTAAAAAAAGTTCCTTTTTTCTGCTGACTGAACCAACCCTGTTTCACTATGTACAGGTGAAGGATATATTGAAAAAATGGATATTGTGAAGTAAATGCATGGATCTCAAGGAATTCACTGTTAATGTGTTCTACTATGTAGGTGTAATAAATTGTGGTAAACTGACATACATTTTTTTTGTGTTTCAGTCGAAGTCCAGTATCTGTTGCTGCAGCCGCTATATACATGGCATCTCAAGCTTCAGAAGATAAGAAAACACAGAAAGGTGTGTATGACAATATATATGATATACAGTAAAACCTTGATAATTAGCCCACCCTGGGAACCCCAAAAATCAGTTCTAATAATGAGGAAGTCTCATTATCAAGTTGAATTATAGGGGTCATTGAAAGCTGGTCTGAAAATGAGTGGTTGTGATAACAAGGAGGCCATAATATTGAGGTGGACACTATTTTAGGTTTTACTGTAGTTATGTATTATATTCATTTATTCACAATTATTACAAGATGGCCAACATGGTCACATTTTATTCTATCATATGACAAGAAAACCTCATGAAATCATTATGTTGTGTGGTGCAATCTTACTACATGTTTTGATTAAAGCAATTGCGCATGTATTTTCAGCTGTCTAAATAATAGCTAAGTTTGACTGATCACCTATGAAGACAAGTTTTTTAATGATATATATATTTTCTGAAATGCATTATACTGAAAGGACATGTCTTTTTATTGTAATTAAACTTAGTGCTACTAGATAAGAACAACAGTAAAATCTCACCTCAGTATTATGACCAGTTTGTCATAATTGGTACTTATTTTTGGACTGGCTTTCAATACTTCCCCTATTGTTCAACTAAATGAGTAGACCACCTCATTATTATGACCGATTTTTCTGGTCTTGAGAGTGGTCAGATATAGTAATAAAAAATGTTGCCTTTTCTTACTGTAGTCACCCTGAAGTTTTTGATTGATGTTTCAAAGAGAATCTTCGTTCTATTGTTTCAGAAATTGGAGATATAGCTGGCGTTGCTGAAGTCACAATCAGACAAGCTTACAAACTGATGTACCCAAAGGCACATGATCTGTTTCCAGAAGATTTCAAGTTCGCTACTCCGATAGATCAGCTCCCTACACAGTGATCAGAAAACATTTATTTGTGCAATGAAATCTTTAATCATACCCTGAAATGGAGATATTTACGATCAAGCCGTCACAAATTCTGACCAACTGATTATAAATTCAAAAATTTTGTAACGCAATAATCCAACTGCATGCTTATCACTGACTCAATGCAGATGTAAGCTGTATGCTTATATATTTTAAACATAATTGTGTGAACTTCTTCATGTGCATGCTTTAAAAAAGTAAATCTACTCTGAGAAGTATATTTTTGTACAAGTCATGGAAATATTTTGTGATTCTGTTCAGGTTAATGGATGGCTCACAGCAGTACTAATGATGCATATATTCATCAATACTTTATTCCATGTCAACCTACAGAACTGGTTTTGTAAACTATGTCAACTCTTGTTTAAAGTATCATTGTACAATGTTTGTATTTTTTTAACAGTTTTTTTGGTACAAAGATCTGTATTGTATGTTACTCAGTAGTTAATGTGAATTTTAGCTGTTGATCAGCTGAATTATTGTTCCTTATAAGAATCATTGTGAATATACAAAAAATGTTTTTATTAACAATTTTTTGCTGCACTTTGCATCTAATTATAGAGCTTTCAGTACGGTTGGTTGTCAATGAGTGAATTGTACCGTTATATATGTTTCCAAATGTGCCGTAAACTGGTAATTTCTTTATAAGGCAAGTGTTTATTTAATACCAAGTATTCCCTAATTAATGCCCCTGTTTTTTTGGCAAATTTTTACTTATTTTATTTTTGCGACAAATGAGTAATGCTTAAATGCATTGCATGCAACATGAAGAGTCGTTAAGGTATTTATAGCAAGTCATGATTTTTTTTTCTCAAATTAAATCAAATAAATTTACTAATTAGGTGTATTTATTATTGGAGGGGCATTTATCAAAGAATATTTGGTATGATGAAACAGATAATAGAAAGCTAGCACTATTAAACACTTTTCATGAGTAAAATAACTTTCCTTAATTGTTGATGCATTGAAGTTGATGATGAAATACTAGTATGTTATTTTTTTGTGATTACCAGAATTCACAAAAGAAATCATCGAAATTTTTTAGTTTTTATTGTACTTCTTTGCACTGGTGTTTAACATTGCAACAACAGTCAGGATGAGAGACACCAGGTATACATCTGGACCTTCTGTAAGGTGGCTGGACAGCTTCCTAGCTTGTGAAATTTTGTTCTGGAAAGGATTCGAACTCGCGGTGATGAGAAGTTAGTGATTGCTAGTTAGAGACCATAGTCCTTTGACAAATAATTAGATCAATAATTTCCATAAAAATATCACAGAAGAACAATATTCATTTTTTTATTCATCATAGCATAATTATTTAGTTATAAATTATTTAATATTGATACAAATATTTTTACAGAAGAGTAAATGTAAACACGACTTAAATTCTCTCACTGAACAGACGAATTGTCAGATCTGTCAGAGTATCTTCTTCATTTGTAGATAGATTGATTTAGTTCCTAAGCAAATGGCTGAATAGGAAACCAATATAGGACATGAATAGTAAAATTATGAATTAATGTCATTGTATTAATAGATGGACACACCCAATCTATAACAGACCGCAGTTAATATTAAAACTTCGTATTTTGTAATGCCATATAAAACAACGAATAAAATAAAAGCACCAAGTAAAGAACTGATAACTAAAATCCACTAAAAGACAAATAATACAATCATGAGGTAAAATTTTAACGAATTATTAAATTAAATTTGAATGAACTCAAAAACCTTTTATGGAAATATCATGAAATTTAAAAAACTAGCGAATTTGTCATGTAAATATGAAATTTTCAATTTGTTCATTGAATCATTAGAAACTGCCTTAAAAATCTTCTGAAGAGCTAAATTGCCTAAGAAGTTATTGTAAATCTTAAATATCCAATTTCAAATAAGGAACTTATAGGTTGGTAAGACCAGCTGAGGGAAAGTAAATAAGTTCTTTATAAGAGGTGAATTCTATTAAGAGGCAACTGCATTACCATCAGAGAAAGTTTTCTGGAATGTCCCAAAATTTCCATTTTTCCCAGGACAACACCATACTGGTTTTCATTGTTTATGAAGCACCAAATTTAAGATTTCCAATTTTTCAAAATCTTCAACTTTCACCCATGCAATACTTGAACTAAAAATAAAACTACTGGCCTTTATTTAGAGGACTTATTTCACAGGCAGTATTTATCACAAGTTTCGGCAGCATGTTTCAGGTTAGAAATACAGTATAACCCCTCAAAACCAGACTCCCTGAACACAGGAATTCTCGGAAAATCAGATGATTTTTCAAGTCCCATTTTTTCTATTTCACAATCAATAGTTCTTTGAAAGCTGGAATTCTCAGAAAACTGGACTATGGGCCCAGTCCGGAAAGGGTCCAGTTTTCAGGGGTTTGACTGTATATAGTTTACTGTAAGTTAATTTTCTGATTGACTAATCAACAGGCAAGAGCAGGCAATATTAGGCCAATGATAATCCATTGTATGGGACTTATCTGACTTGTCAGCACAGTGCGACACAAAAATGTTAATACAATAAAAATAGTATAACCTAGTTATTTTTATTTCTTTGATAGTTACCTTGGAAACTTCAATTTATTTTAAGACACATTCTGTAAATTTGCTAAGAGTTGTTGCCCTTGTTGAAAAATAGAAAAATAATAATTTCTGAACATATTGCACAGAGACCTATATTTTTCGAGTTCCATTGAAATGAATAATTTTTCTTTAACCTTTAAAAAGGGGGCCAGTAAGGCTAATTTGTAAGGACAATAACTCAAGGGATAGTCATGGTTTTGTAAAAAATCTCACAGTAAATAATTCTTTATCATGGAAACCTATACAAATTATGTTTTCAACATCTGTCCTCTTCATTTTAATATAATAATTTTGGACAATAGGGATGTACTGTTCCAGGAGAAAATCAAAAACATTATAAATAAAATACACAATCAGTAAAAACATAAAATACCATCATAAAATATGCGCTCCTAAAATTTTGAGCATTATTTTTGGTAGCTTAGGTGAAAACAATATAGTGCTACACGTAATCTGTCTCACTTATGTCATAAAAACACTAGTAACAAGATATCCATAACATAATGTACCATGATATCAAATTAAATAAATACCATGTACACATTCTTAAAGGTAAGTTATTTTTTCATAGAAAGTACACCATTGTACTCACGGTTCAAACCTAAGATAAGTCAATAATAAAAACAAATTATACCCCAAAACAACACATAAGTTCAGCACCATCTAATAACATGAAGGTAGAAATCCTTCACATCTTATATGAACATACACAGAAACAGCACAAATACAGACACAAAGAGGACATAAAATATCACAAAGCCTGCCTGCGAGTGTCTCGAATCCAGGTTTAAAGGGCGTGTTTTCAACGGTGCCAGAGTTCTGTCCCATTGTGACATAATGGCTTTCCTCGCTCCTTTCCAGGCACCAGGTCCATGGAGCCGGTACTGATATGGTGTACACGGTCCGAATATACATTTGAATGCTAAAACTGGGTCCTTGAATAGCAATTTCTCTGAAAAATAAGGCAAAATTCATTTACAGACAAATCAATACAACAGACTGAATAAGTCACAAGATGTACCTGAACAGTATGGTTTCACTGTACTGTATTATCATCATACATGTTAGTGAACTGCATAAAATATGTCAGTACATGAACAACAGTAAGTGATACTCAAAAATAACACATACAGTATAAATATGCTTCAATTCCATTTTTCTTCATACATGTAAGCTACTACATGTTCAATGAACAGCTTAGTTACTACATGTTTAGTGAACAGCTTAGCTACTACATATTTAGTGAACAGCTTAGCTACTACATGTTTGGTGAACAGCTTAGCTACTACATGTTTAGTGAACAGTTTAGCTACTACCTGTTCAGTGAACAGTTTAGCTACTACCTGTTCAGTGAACAGTTTAGCTACTACATGTTTAGTGAACAGTTTAACCCTATGGTTACAAAATTTATGTACTTTACAACAAACCAAGAAAAATGGTAATGCCACCGGATCAGGTTTTTAACATTTTCTTGAACTGAAACTGTTTTCCTAATTTTAGTAATAATGACCTTGACTTCAGAACATCCTAATCTAGGTCTACATAAAACCTTGCTATATACCAAGTTTTTATAGCAATCTAAACTTAAATCATTGAATGGAAATGGACTGACATAACTGCCCGCATGTCATATAAACACCACACTTTAATATAATAACAATAATTTTCAATAAACAAGATCATTTAAATAAAATTCATAGAAAGCAGAGCTTTAATGATAAGTAATTTTGATTTCAATTGTCAAGAACTTACTGATATTTGGTAAGCACCCATTCAGTTTAGCCAGCTCATCAAGGAATGGTATGAAGTCCACTTGTATTGTATGACGTGGGGATTTCACATAAACCTTTGCCATTTTCTCTTTCTTGTCATTTATGTCTGTCCACATCTCAGACTTGCTTGGCAGAGATACATCACCCTACAATGTACAAATAATCAAGTACAGTAAAACCTAACATAGCGACCATTTCAATATTACCACCACCTTGTCATTACAGCCACTTATTTTTGGACAGGCTTTCAATAGCTCCCCTATAATTCAACTTGATAATGAGACCACGTCCTTATTACAACCAATTTTTTGGGTCCTGAAGGTGGTCTAATTATGGGGGTTTTACTGCATATTGTACCCATCAAATATTTATCAAGCCAGAAAAAAATCAAAGCAGATTATATACATACTATTAAAAGAATGCTTGCAACCGACCTAGACCAAATTAAATGGATGCATTAGAAAATGTTATAGTTTTGGACAAACATTTACTCTTTTTTACATAAAAATCAGGAGCAACAAATTTATCCTCTGGGTTAGAGTTTACACTTGAGCTTACAACATTAAATGAAAGATTACCTTGAACACTCTTGCTGCTAACTTGCACTGTAGCTCACTAATTGGCATAATTGCTCCAAGGGGCTGGATAAAGCCTATGACAGCCAATGTGGGTTTCTCCAAATCTGGAGGGAATTCATACTTAAACAAATCTACTTGATTATTCTTCACTTCTATCACAGATTTATCCAGAAATGGAAAACCAAACTTGTATCCTGTGGCTAAAAACACAACATCAATATTATCTTCAAATGTACCATCTTCAAATTTCACTCCAGTCTCGGTGAATTCAGCAATGTCTGTCTTGATTTTAACAGCTCCACAAACAATCCTGTTTGGAAGGTCATCGTTCACCATCGGATGCTGAGCAAATACTCTGTGGTTTGGCTTCAAGGCGTACGATTCATGATCAAATTTACGATTAAGCTTAAATTCAAATACAGAGTTCCCAAAATTTGGGAACTTCTGATTAAAAAATTGTAGAAATCGAGTCAGAGATAACATATCCACTGGTAAGCCACGGTCAGATACTCGGTTCATGATCCATGAACCTCGTCTAGTACTCAACAACACCTGTAAAAAAAACAATTTGATACTGCAAGCAAAGGACAGTCATACACGTAAACACAGGTCACCAACAGCAGAGATGAAAAATGTCCTTCATCTACAGTCAGCTTTCATTCAGCGGAATAGTAGGTCAATTATATAAATGTGTTAAAAAGCCCGTGATCACAGGGCAGCTTTTATACACAGATGGCTGTTAACTCAGGTTTAATTGTATAAGTTCCAACAGATTGTGTAGAGAATTTAAGTAATTTTCACACATTTTGTTATGATTTAAGATAAGTTCTTACTTCCAGTTGTTTATATGCATCAGTTACATATTATTACTTATACACAAATATTTTGGCCTCAGAATGACATTCAACCAAACCTGCACTAGTACTGTAAGCATAATGTTCAAACTGCTCTGTGTTTTATTCTCGGATCTAACACTTGCTAAAATCTACACGTACATGTGAATGATCTAGTCCAAAAATAATGAACCATTTCCTTCAGCTGAATGACTCTTTGTTTACTTTTTTGTAGGAGGTTAACACCACACCAACTTCCAGAAACTTTTTCCAGCTTTAACGATGAAGAAAGACCCAAGTCATATAACCATTGACTTTCTGTAAACTAGCTGAATAGGTTCCACATGAGTGAAATTTGGTCCTGTTAGTGATTCGAACTAACACCAATGAGGGACAAGGGATTACTGATCTAAGACCATAACCACTCAACCACTAAGGTCCCCTATTGTTTGTTAACTAATAGACTTAAATCTGATAGCGAATGAGTCTTCATGACAATATGACTGAAAATATATTTTCCAAGGTTATTTGTCTCCAACCATTATGTGCTTAAGATATTGGCAGAAATGAACAAGAAGAAGCTAGCACTGGAAGATGACCAAAAATCGCTGGTAAGGTCAATTACCTACCATTCATAATCAAAATGCAGTTGAACCCAACCCAATCCAACCCAACCATAACCCAACAATTTGACAGTAGACAGTTTATCAATAAGCTAAACCAACTGAACCTGTGATGCTACACGGCTCAATTCCACGGCAGCATCACCGCCTGAGTTACCTATACCAATAATAAGTATCTTCTTGTCTTCGTAACCTTTACTATGTTTGTAGTCATGTGTGTGTATAATTTCACCTTTAAATCTGAAATATTGAATTAATATCAAATTTTCAAATTTTAAGCAATTCTTACACATTGATAAACAGATGATCTTGTATGACTGGTATATCTTAGTTTTATTCAATTTGTGTTAACAATCACAAATAAATTACCAGCATGAGAAAACTGATAAAAAATGAGAGTAAATGTCAGTATGTATAAAAAGTAATTACAATAAGTTATCCTTAGCTTGTTTTCCAGTCAGTGACTTTTTTAATTGTTGTATTTTATTGACATATATATAACATGCGTATCTAAACTGAACAAATACAGTTCATAATATGTCTATGTCTTTACTTGTCTAAACCTGGGAATGTTGGAACATGGAGATCAGAGTGGTGGCCTGTACATACTAAAACAGCGTCATAAACCAGTTCCTCTGTAGTACCTGAAAAAAGCATGGTACTCATTTCATAATTAACTTAGCAAATTAGCAGTTTAATGTCACACCAACAGTCAGGGTCATTTGGTCACTTTTCCAGCTTCAACGATGGAGGACGACCTCAGGCATGTAAAGAACCACCAACCTTTGGTTAGCTAGCTGGACAGCTTCCTATCATGTGAAATTTGCCTGGTCCTGGGTGGGATTTAAACTTATTCTGTTGAGGGGCTTATGATTACTAGTCAGAGACCTCAACCATTTGACCATGGATGCCCTGAGCACATCGCAAGGATAACTCATAAAACATAAGCATAAAGAAATTTATTTTATACTATAAATGGCATCACAGATAAATAATTACAACAGCTTTTAAAAGACAAGCCAAATTTTATTCATAAAATATGGAAATAAAGTGTCCTAAAAAGACAATTAATTCTACAGACATGCACATTATTCACAGGTGACCATAAACCCTGGTATACACAATTTATGATATAAGCAAATATGAGATGTATTTTCACTACCAACCTTTGACAATGTCTTGTACAGTAATTATCCATCTACCAGAGCTGGCAAAATCTGGACTCTTCTTTATGGAAAGAATCTAAAGTATAAAATATAAACAGCTATGAATAAATGTAGCATTTATCATTTTCTTTAAAAAAAAAAAAATGCAAAAAATGAACAAATGCCTCCCCTCCCCCCCATCCACCACAAATTAATTATACAGTAAAAAAAAATGCAAGATATGCCATTTCCAGCAACATGACCTTGAACCTTGGAATGATTAAAGGTAAAAAATTTGAAAGGTGGGACAATTCTCTTTGTATGGTCCTTGCTTGAAGTTTTGTTCTATCCCAATTTTCCCCCTGCCATACCTGAAGGACAATTGCGCTGGCTTTGGTGTTTTACCTCATTTTCTCAGACTCCAAAAAAAAAAACATGCGTTACAGCTTCAACCATTGCCTTCATCCATTTTCGTGATCGACATTTATAACAAAATACATGATTTTTACAACAACCAAGACATAATTATTTTTAAAGCTGCAAAGACCAAATTGAAACTATATTTTTACTCTCATCAAGGGACAATTCAAAAACTTAGAGACAATTTCACCATAACTGAGTGACAAAATTTTACTGCAAATGAGTGACAATATATTAGCAACATCGAGTGATAACACTTTTACCATACTAGTAACTGAAAAACATTATTTTTACCACAACTGAGAGACAATAATTCTACTATATCTGAGTGAAATTATCATTTATCAAACACTAGGCATTGATACAGATACATGTGTCATGTATCACTGATACTAGGTTTTCATTACTGTAAAAATCCTTCACTAGAAACACTTTCCTTATATAAGCAAAAACAGAGAAATTACTTGATATGTCAGACAAGGAAAACCTCAGACATTACATTACAAAAAGCTCTAAATATTTCCAGGCATAATCATTGCATATTCCAGACAAAAAAATGCATTATTATTATTCAAAATGTGTAAGGTTACAAACATTCTTTGTATTTATAATGTGACGTCTGATCCAACATGTAACAGAGAGCAAACGAGGGTAAATTTACCTAAGTTCAAAGCAGACAGAGGTTTCACAATCACATTTTCCCTGGAGAAATAAATTCACTCAAGGGAATGATTCTAACATTGTAAATATTTAGAGTGAAGTAGAAGATGTCATTTTTTTCATTTTTAATCTCACACAAACAGCTGGGGTCATAAGGCAACTGTTCCAACATTAGAAGTATTCCAGGCATATGCTTGGATAGGATCACTGACCTTCTGTAAGCTAGCTAGACTGCTTCCTCATATTTGGACTTAGTCTGGTCCCTTGAAGGATTCAAAGAAAAAAAATGGTAGTGTAATAGTAACCTGACTGGTTCTACTTTTTGGCACTGACTTTATGGTTTCTAACCATCAGAATCCAAAGAGTGAAAATATTCGGAGATGAATCATACCCCAAAGATATCAAAGGTATGTTTTGAAAAATAAATTAGAAATTTTTATTGACCTTGCTACTCAAACTGTTTCAGTCAAATAAGGTCTAAAAAACTTTGTTTCTTGTTACCCCAAAAACCCAATATTTTACATGCCGTCTCATTTTTTTACGGAATCCATATAATCCCAATATTGTAATTTTCACAATCCATTAATATTACCATGCACATTTTCCCATACAGTGTTGCCATTTACATGTAAAAAAAAATAATAAAAAATCCCTACCTATCAACCCATATTTTTTGGGACATGTAACTGGAAACAAACCTATTTTTAGGCCTGACAATAAAGACGACTATATTTTTTTGCCCAACCAGCGCAACTGGAAAGTGCAGAAAAACCATACCTCGTGCTGGAACTTGACATATTTTTTCAGGTTAAACTGGTCGCTGTACAGATGGAAATATTTCTGCACATATCTGTTATGCATAAATATAGGATACTCTGCTGGTATGGGAAAGTCACTGTAAGTCATAATCTCCTTACTTGTGTTGATCACCTGTAAAATGATACAAAAAATGTATAAACAAACAAAAGATAATGACCATCTCAAAATGGAGACCATCTGTGAATGATGGCCACTTTTTGACATCTACTCATAGATGTATGAATGACAGACCAGGTAAATCTCTGAGTGAAGTCTACCTGTGCATAAATGTCACCTTTCTTTCCTCCCTGCATTGACCTTGGTTTATGAGTTTGACAGACCAGGTAAATCTCTGAGTGAAGTCTACCTGTGCATAAATGTCACCTTTCTTTCCTCCCTGCATTGACCTTGGTTTATGAGTTTGACAGACCAGGTAAATCTCTGAGTGAAGTCTACCTGAGCATAAATGTCACCTTTCTTTCCTCCCTGCATTGACCTTGGTTTATGAGTTTGACAGTATAACATATTATGACACAAGTATGGAATTTTTGTAACCAAATCTATTTCATCATTAAAATAACTGCGTCAACCTCTAAGTAAAAATTACAATTGTGGTCTTATATAATGTTTTTTTTTTTAAAATATATGTAGTTATTTCATGTCATCACAGTTGCCATCAATGAATTTATAATAGCAAAGAAACATTGACACAAGTATCCCTTACTGTAGATTTCATCACAGAAGCCTGGCCAGACCTCACTTCATCTTTATAATTCCATAGTCCACCGATTTCATTAGTACGTTCATAACACACTGGTTCCAGTCCCTCGTCAATACAACATTTGATGGCCGTGAGACCACTGGCCCCAGCACCTATGACAGCAACCTTCATTACGACTCAGCTTTTATGACTGAATCATCAACTATAGACACAATCTGAAAGTAAAAGTGTTAATGCTTATTACAAATGCAGCAAAATCATATGTAATTTCTGAACGCTAAGTTTGCTTATATTCAACAATTATCCTATTGATAAGGAAACCTACCATAAAACTCTATTGATTCAGGAATGGTGTCTTAATAAAGATCCTTATAATGAGTCTTTTCAAAAACAGTGCAACTATTAAGTCTAGATCTCCAGCTTACATGTTATCTGTTGAGGGGAGCTGATTTGGGTCGATTCAGTCCTACTTCCCTGTCTGAAAAGTATGTTTTATCCCCTAACATCATAAAAAAATGCTCTTCTGTTGACCTCTATTTTCCTGATAAAAAAGCATGAAATTGACAAGCACAATAGTTTTTTTTTTGTGTCTGTGACAACAAAGGTTGTAACCACTTGGTATTTGAATGTTAAAGGATATATGTTCCATCATGTTATTTTTCCCTGTCTATGGACCCACCATCTCTCTGCTAAAAATGGAAAACAACACTGATTTTCAGGCAGATCTCAAATCTGTATTGTATTATTTTATGCCAGCTCAAAAATTTCATAAAAAAAAACTCAAATTGAGATCAGATTCAGACTTAAATTTAAAGATATATCTTAAGCCATCAAACATGTAATATTTTGGATAATATCTATGACCACAGTAAATAAGAGTTGGCTCTTTTTGTGTAATAATTGGTATTAGGAAGCATGTCATAGTTCTTATTTCAATTTACTGGGCTTTTTGTCTGTTATATTTTTGTGCTACAAATCTTGTTTTATGCAACTCTTTATTAATATGTTGTGAACCATTACATGTTACCTATGCTGAAATAAATCTATCTATAAGAAGCTGTAACATACACAAGACACAAATGAGCGGATGTCCCAGCAGCACTCTATGGTCAAAATTTTAGCTGCTAAATTTTATATTTGAAATTAACAAGGGTGTAAAAATGTTTTCATGTAGCTGATAAGCTACTAAAAGTAGAAGAGGGTCTGAAGAGGGCAAGTGGCAACACCAGTGAAGGGAATAATAGTTGGCATGAATGCTCATACAGCCAGTCGATTTTTCCTGGGTCTGGCTCATTTCTACACCACTGAATTAATTTACTTGAGAATAATCTCAAAACGACATGCCAGAATGATGAAATACATGTACTGTCATTTTAATTGACCAAAATGGGAATGTTGCGACCAGGTATTGACTGTACACTGAATTATGTAAGAATGATTCAGAACAAATATATTGAACACAATAATGGATACAGACAATATCAGTGACAGAGACAGTACTGACAATGAGCAATAAATTCCATAATGTCTCAATTATGCAATGTCTATGTCTGTACTTTGTAGAAAAGACATATTACTTTTACAGCTCTTGTCTTGATTTATTAATAACAATACAAAAGGGCAGACTCATAAAACATATATATATATAAATATTACAGGAATCTTTCTTAATTGTTTACCATACCTAGTTATCAAACAATCTTTGTGCACAGAACATTTCACAGTTACATGTATATAAACCTATGTTTACAAAAAATACTTCTTTTGAACTATTTTTATGTTATTTAAAGCAGATGAAACAAAAACTATTTAAATAACGTAATGAAAGCTAAAGTTATCAAATCCGTGTAATCAGACACCAATCATCATGTGTCTACAGACATCATGCCTCTAGAGGAGTACAACAAAGCAGTACATGTTCATGATCTTTGCTCATATTTGATAAATGTTAGAGCTACATATTGGTATGTACGTTGGAATACTGTATACATGAACCACTTTGTAATGTATAGGGGAATACAAAGTTTTGAAACATCAAATTTTGTGGTGTCTTTAAGTTTAAAAGACAATATGGCATTGTGATATGATTTTAGAATACTGGTATTTTAATGTTAAGTATGTTCAGCAAATTTGCAAACAAGTCAGTAAATAAGACAAATTTTTCTACAATATTTTAGACTAATTACGTATATATGTGTGGCTTTATACAATAATAAAGAGATTCAACTTCAAGTAGAATCACTTTCTTGTATTATATCAATGCATGAACTGCATACTGGTTATTTGGGATTTTCTAAGTTATTAAATTTCATTACAATCTGTTTTATCTTAACTGAATTTCTGCATAGCAGTTATAATATTCATTTGTACAAATACATGTATAGAGTTTCATACATTCCATTAAAAAAATTGTAGTCAATTGAACACATCATCTTACATAACAAAAGAGATGGGCTTGATCGATACACCTTGATAAATGTCCCAACCCACAAAATACGAGTAAATATTGGTAACCATAAATATTGGTACGTACACAAAATAAAAAAAATGTCAGTCCTCCAGTGCAGATAAATCAGGAATCAGGCTGGCAAGTATTTGCTGTGAGTCAGCATCTTTAATCTAGATACACTTGTAAGTCTGGTGAATGACATTCTAGGACTGTTTCACATCAACTGTGATCATTGAAAAAAGTTGTTTGAAGTGTGAATGAAAACATAATTGCAATTTTTCCACATTGTTCAGGCTTGCAAAATGCATTGACCTCAACAGATTATAAAAAGTGTAACTCTATAACTTACAGTTTAACATAACATACATGAAATATACACACACACGCACACATATATATACATAAATACCAGTTTTATTGATAACTGGCTGTCACAAAAATATTAAAATTAGTATTCCATGTAAATCACGAATGGAAACCAGACAATGATCATACAGAAGGTTCTTGTTTCCAAGTAAAAGAAAGATATTTTACAAAATAAAGATGACTGGCTAGAGTAGAGGTACCAAATAGGGACTCTTCATTACAACTTGGAGGAGTATGTAGCGTAGCAGGCCAGAAAAAATTAAGATTCGGCATTAAGGATTAGAATGCATGTGACCTAGGAAATTATAAACAAAAATAAAAACAGATACAAGATGAATAAAAAAACAAGCATACCTTTTTACGTTATGTCACCGTCGTGTGTAATCAATGAACACAGCATACAAGTGAATTCAGTATTCATTTATACGTGACAAACAAAAACAATTATACACAATAGAGCATATGAATGATATATACCTGATAATGTTATACAAGCGATAACATTGTTAATTCAAAGGTGAAAATGTGTGCAGTACGAAGTTCATTTTGACACAGTACTTTAGTCAAGTACTTTTTACCGGCACAACTTCATTGTTTGTCATTCCGCGAAGATTTCGGGGGAACCAGCCGGGATCAGTCAGTGTGCATTATCAGATACATTTTCTAAATGCGTATTTATTTGCACTTTTATCGAAATTCATTTATTGCTGTATGTTGTGTATTTTTTGTAACATGGCCGTCTACAAAGACCAAGATATCATACGATTTGTCAAATACGAATTATCAATATACGTGCTAGTCCCCTTTCGATATAGATTATGAACAGGAAGTGATTGTTTACAAATCACCTGCACGCTTTCACAGTTTTGTTTTTTCCTCAAACTTCGTAGATCGCTGTGTCAGTCACTGTTCATCATATTGGAAAACCTACAAAGAAAATCCCCGGTGAAGAAATTCAGCTCTGTCGTCGGCAACCTTTTCAATGAGTTTTATTTTCCGCGTAAATATCTGGCGACAATGGCTGGTATGCAGACGATATTTATGACGCGATTTTCGCTAGTTTAGCAGACTGAGGTCGGCGCCGTTTGCAATTACGCCGCTGTTTTTGTCTAAGCATGTAAATTATGATTTCGTCTGGCGGCTGATGCAAGCTAAAAGATTCAATATAGAGACATCGCGATATATTTTGTCCATTTTACATAAGTCGGGAAGGATTGCTGTCTAGCGTAACTATTGTCTGTTCACTAAATGTTTTCCTCTTTTTATTACCTCTAGTGACTTTCGACGCTATTAGTCTGGTTAGATTCAGTGACTAATAAATTAAACTGTAATCATGTACCACATACATGAATCTAATATCCTGTTGATCATAAAATATCATTGTGCCATGCAACAGAATTAATTCTGGGTGACTTCTACCCATTGTGATATTTAATGAGTGTGTTTTGTCTTAAATTAACTCTACTTGACACTTTCCGTATAGAAATTTAAAATACAGATCAACTCAGTTAACTACAGGGATTGTTTAGAATAATTCCTCTAAATAATTCGAACATTATTATTATTATATAACATTATTCAAGTATCAGTTTGCCTAAAACAGCAGTGTTCTTAAGTTAGGTTCATAGCATAGTGTAGATCCTGGCCTGTAAGGGCCAGATCTCATGCATATTAAAGAACATACTAGGTGAGATGGGGATAAGAAGAGTGTTTTGCATGGTAAGTTGACTTAAGTTGTGGACATGGGCAGAACTCAACAAATCCACCCGTCCACTCATAATTATGAGTAGAAATCCACTCGGGACCGGTTGAAATTGCTGTAGAACTAGTTAAAATGCTAAGCTGGTGGTCATGCAGTATGAGCAGCCTGAGAAAAATTTGCCCTGATTGGAATTAGGTTTTCTAACACTTACCTTACCTAATACAAAACACTATCAACCAAATATGTGTAATTTGTACTTATTTTTTATTGTTTTGAGATGGTCTGAAATCATCGCAACACTTTATAAAATTTAAGAGGATTTGTTCCAATATTTCAAGCAGCTGTCTGACAATGCTCCAGATT
Organism: Lutraria rhynchaena; assembly: GCA_008271625.1. Classification (NCBI taxonomy): domain Eukaryota; kingdom Metazoa; phylum Mollusca; class Bivalvia; order Venerida; family Mactridae; genus Lutraria; species Lutraria rhynchaena. The sequence goes on along the minus strand of VIBL01000001.1, from coordinate 6,353,157 downwards.
GGTACAACAAAAAGACGAGGAGCATTTTTTTGCAGTCACTGATAATATATGATGTAACTATAGAAAACATGAGAAGCTACCATTGATCCCAGTTTATATATCTAGAATGTTGCATTGTTAGAAACTAAATTTCAGTGACATCTGCCTTAACCAAATAAATTTTATATATTTTTTGTCACAATTGTTTTTCATGGACTTGATACTGATTAATTCTGGTACAAAAGTTTAAAATGCGTGATAAAAGCAGCTTATGTTACTGTATTTTCTGTTCTTGATTAATGATAAATTTATTGATTCCAATATCAAGTCAGTGGATTAAAGTTTAAACCAAAGTGTAACATTATTAACTTAATTACTAAGATCTGTAAGATGTCCATTCCTGGCATTACGGACTTTAGAAGACTACTTTGCAAATTTATATAAGTTCTATACGTTACTTATTGGCCATTTTCATTCTATCTGCAGACTGCTGTTTGGTAGTACCATGCATTCTACACTACCCACATAGTGTTGCGTATATTATTCCATGTGGTACTGCGAATTTTGTCAGAGAATTTCAACTTTCAGATTTCAAAATAGATAAAGAGAAAACTTACTTGCCTGGGTTGATCTTACTAATTGTAAGTAAGTCAAATTTACTTATGAATATTGATACGGAAGACAGAATGTGCCAATAGTTCATATATTACCAAAGAATTATAATGTTGTATATGCACAGTGAATTGAAAGCTAAAATATTTCATGGAGTCTTAATCATTTATTCTTGTATTTATGGTTATTTCACAGAAATCTGACTACACTATGTTTTAAGCACTTCAATATGTCCCGTACCTTCTTGCATTATTTGAAACCATGGCGTCATTTGATTGTCTCGGCTCTTTGTAATGTTTATGTAGCTGTATGAGAAATCTCCTCAAAGCACAAATAAAATAACATTGAATCAAGTTGATTGTTCCAGCCCAGATTTACTCATGACTTGAAATAACTGAGTTTCTCCGAGTACAGTGCAGCATTCATATAGACATTCATTGTTAAGCCTTCGCTCAAATGTCATTTATACTTATTTCATAGTAATCATCCTCTTATGAGGAAAATCAAGGCCACAAATAATAATTAGTATTATTCAAGGTGCTAACAGTAAATCAGTATCACTTGAGCAGTGGTTTGGGCAAATGCACCTTATGGTATTAATCATTACCAGGACTTTTTTGCAGGTAGGGGAAGGGGGCTTTCTTAAATTTGGGGAAAAATAATGCAGTAATTTTGCAAAAGGGGTGAAAAAACTTTATGTAAGCTGAATTTTAGGGGAAAACTGTATGGTTTTAAGCTTTTCCCTGAGGGGAAGATGCCTATTTATAAATGGCCCCTGTTATAGAAGGAAAAAAGCACTGATTATTTTGTAATGAACAATATCTCATTTTTTTCATTTTCAAGTGAACAGTCATACATTACCTGGATTGTAGTCAGGATAATTAAATTGTATTGTATTAATTGGTTATCTGTTTTATAAAAACTATAGATGCACATACTGTATTGTGTCCAATTAGCATCCCCCCTCCAAGGCCTAAAAAATAGGTTTGTTTCCGGTTACCTGACCGACCCATCTTTTACCTGCCGACCAAAAGTTTTTACGGCATCCAAATTGTAGTGCTGTATTGTAATTTTCACAACAGTGTTGCTCATATATGTAAAAAAAAATGTAAAAGAAAAAAATCCCTACCTACTGACCCATATTTTTTTGGGCATGTAACCGGAAAAATTTTTTTTTGTTTAGGCCTAATTAGCCCACTACCCAGACTTTTACAAAAAAGTCTTACCTGAATAAATGGTTACACCAGTGAAAGGTTTATACAGTAAAAAAATCAGATGAGTAAATCCAGAAATTTTAATCATAAATTAAAAAACATACATGAAAAATGTCAGATATTGAACTTAAACAGGACATCAGGCATATATTTATTGAGATCACGCCATTTTTTCGGAGCATGAAAACTAAGATGGTATATTGAAGTTGTTTTATTGAGCACCCCTCACACCTTTTAAAGATTCTAATTGAAAACAATACAGATGTATTGGAAAGATGCAATTACTGGTAATTTAAGCTGACAATCTGAAGGTAGATCCATACTTTATATGATAATGCACCAGAGTCATACTTTACATGATACCAGTTGATCTTTATTTCCTTTATAAATAAAAAAAGAAATAGTATTTTGAAATATGCAATGAATTGCATGAAGCTGTACTTGTTTTGTTGACAAAAGCGCGCGAACTTATTACATCGGCACAATTTATTATTTTGTTCCACGTAGAAAAATATGTCTTTACATAAATCAAAATATTGAGAAGAGGTCTGGGGCTGTCTTTATCTATAGTCCCGAGAGCAATAACTTCATGATTTATCAGAATTTTTCCAGACTTTTATGGAAGAAAAGAAGAACAAAGTTAAGGTCAAGCTAGTGGTATATGCCAACTTTAAAAATGGAAAGAAATTTCCAACACTCAATTAATCAACCATGAAATATCATGTTTCTTTCTGAAAGGAATAACACATTTTTAATACTAAAGACTTAAGTGTAAATCCCACCATTCTGAACAAGTGGTAGGTTAGAAAGTCAGAATCACTTGATTTTGGTTCCATTGAGAAAAAAGTGTACTTATTAAGTGTTGTGTTAATCTGAGTTAATTATGTGCTTAAGTCATATTTATTACAAATCACTACAATTTTGATTATGATTAAATGAAAACAGTTGTTGCTTTACCAATAAGAACAATTTACTACATGCCATGATAATTGTATGGCTGCAGACAGGCTATAGTTATTTGTGTTTTAATGCTGTCTGCTATAAAATGTTTCTTCCCTGTCTATACAATCAATTTCTGTATCTTTTGAAACATTTTTTGTGGCCACCAAGTCTAGACTGTGCTCTTTATTATAATACATGCAGCACCAGACTGTCTGTAAAGACTGAGTACCAGCCTACTGGTTATACCGTGGTGAATATTTGTCTGTATAACTTTCAGAGCTGATCATAGAAGGCTATCACATCTTATGAAGTGCCATGTAGATTTTTTCACCAATTTAATTTGGTATTATGACATAAGTTCGGTGAGTACAAAGTTTTATACTGTTATAATTCATTAGGTTTTTATTTAATGGCTGTTAAAACTAGTACTTTCTAAAATATGTTCAATGTTTATCATGTTGTGATAGGGTCATTCATTCATTGTTTGTTTTACAACAAAATGAGGACATTTTTGTTTACCACTGTTTTGGTACTATAAGATACTGTAAGGACAGCTGATTGGTTTTTCATTCATACACTGTAGCTTAGGCCTGGGAAGTGTTCTAATATACGATATAACCATAGTAGTGGTGATCTAATTATCAAATTTTCTGTTAATTGTGAAAATTATAAAAAATCAACTGAAATTTTACCTTTGTAAATATTCCATTAAAAGCTGTTGATATTTTTTACACTTATAATAAATCTGTCCTTTGGGTTCCACTGGACTCTTCAGTTGTTGTAATTTAGTTTAATGCTGCTACATTCATTTGGTTCTTCTGTCTTTATTTTAAATATTAAAATTTGAATTTTTGTCTGTTATCAGGTTATGTTTTACTTTACCTAGACATACAGACACTGATGATCATGTATACAGAACCAGTGTATTGTTAATTATGAAAAAAATGAGCACAATTAATAACCAAGAATTACTACATTGTGTTATAATAGATTCATCTTTACAGTGATTTTTTCTTTAATTTTTGCATTGTAAATTTGCGTGTCTTAACACTAATATCTTTCCTGTAATATGTGGAATATAAATATCTTAATAAATTTGTGAACAGTGACTGGTTAGTTGTTAATTTATTTTCAACATTGTCAATACAGAAAGTTCTGGGGTGATGAAGTACATCATACAGCATTGAAATTGTATACTACTTTTTCTATGTTAATTACACTGTAAATCCTTAACTAAGATTATGCAGGTAGGTGTTTTAGATAGACATCTTTTTTAAGTTACAATGTAAGGCATGGTATACTCATTTAATCTGCAGTGAATATTTGAAATCAATTCCTAAGCAAATAAAATGGCATAATAGTTCATGAAGGCCAATGATAAATATTTTTGGTTAGTTAAGTATGATTGAAGTGTCAATGTCATTCACCTTTGTTGAATAGGTTCATTGTAAATGGGTCTAGTTGATACGGAATCCTTTAGTGTCCACATTTAATTTTGCTAGTACCACACATTGTTTATTAATTATTGTTTTAAAGGCGATAATTAACACCTGATGGGTTAGGGCAGGTATAAGTGTCTCTGATTTCTAGATCTGGCGATAATTTTTATCACCCTTAAAACGATAATCTGATTATTGCATGGTACTAGCGAAATTTACTGTGAACGCTATAGGATTCTGTAAATTGAGGCCAAATGTATTAAGGGTTAAGTCTTTAAACAAGCAGTTGTACCATTTATGCCTGAAATATGTTTTAGGACCAGCATATGAGTCCAATCTGTAGCGTTCAAATTGTCGGCCTTTATTGGACCTTAGTAACAACCAATTTTATTGTTTTACCCTCTATGTTTATAATCCAATTAACGGAATGTCATCGTGACTATTTCTGCAACAAAACTGGGTTAATTGTGTTTGACAAAACCTAGATTTATGTTCAAAGTGTAGCATGTTTCAAGTTGTAAAAAAAATGTTTTAATTTGAATTTAATTGCTTGTTTTTATGCCTTTAACTGCTTAAGATGAGATACCAGGTTATATTTATGAGCACATTTTTACAGTGAATGTAAACTGCTAGTTGTCTTGGATATTATATCGTCATAATTATTATTATTGATTATGTTAAGTCAATTCCTCCTGATGGTTAATATTTTGACATCGGTTGGGGTTTCAATTAAATTAAATCAGAATCTTAAGCGTTGATTATTTATTAAGCTCATTTGAAATAAATAAATATACTGGTATATGTAGATATAAACATAATTTACAGTGAAACTGAGGTAGTGACCACCTGTGATTAAAGGCCACTGTAATAACAAAAGCCACTCTTAACCTGTAAGGGGGGTGTATATAAGTCATTAAGTAACAGATAAGCTACTTAAAGTAAAAGGGGGGTCTGAGGGTTCTCCCAGTAGGGGGCAAAGGGGCAAATGTCCCCTATGGGGATAAAGTAGCTTGTAAGAATGCTCAAATAGTTGGTTGATTTCTCCGGCTTCTGGCTCATTTCTACAACCCTGCTGTGCATATTAATTGATATTACCAAATAAACCAATGAGACCAACTTTGTTTGAAGGCCACTTTTTATCTCACACTTTTTGACCAGAATAAACCCTTGAATAAAGACCAGCTGTGCATACAAGCATAATTTCTTCCCTCTCTAGTGGCTTTAGTTTGAAGGTTTGACAATTTATACTGTTTAGAATGAGATGAAAAAGATTGATATCACAATTTACAGGGTTTGTTATACCCAGTGACGAATATCTACTGATATTAGACCTATATTAGAGTGGTATATCATTGATGTTATATGAGGGAAATTCACTTTTGCTCCAAATTGGCGTCCCATTATTTAAGCCACTGAACCAAAGTTCCAGTAAATTATTAGTTGTTTGTAGCTCGTATTTGCGCTATTTCTACTTAATATTTGGACATTTTTAGACACTTACTGTAATGTTTATATAACTAATCTTGTACAGGCCGTAAGCTGATGCAACTGTAGCTTAATTCTAAAAATGGACATTTTTGTGATTTGCATTCATCCTTTAAAAAGCTGAAAAATATTGGGATTGTCAACTTTGATATCATGCATTATGATTTAGAGTTAGCTTAGACAAAACATTGACATTTTCTTCTGGCTGATGCATCAGAGGAGATTATAGCAACAACTATGTAATGTGCAGCACCACTGTAATCTAATCTCCTGGCTCTGTGCCTATACACTGTGTTCAGCTGGGCCACAGTATTCTGCAATCCTGCTTTAGGGTTCGGCGTACTCATTCCAGCCCCAACTTGCACAGTAGTCAAAGTCTTGTTAGTAACTTTCCAAATGAAACCAATGCTTTACCACCCAAATTTCAATATGCTTTCTGCCTACCTGTTTATATACAGTAGTTTGCAGTTTATCTTAGAAGCTTTTTTTGTTTGCTTTTACTAGCATTTAATGTTGCACCATTGGTCAGGGTCATTTGATGACTTTCCAGCTTTACAGGTTGAGAAAGACCCTAGTCGTACCCGAGGGTAGAACCACCGACTTTCTGTACTCTAGCTGGATAGCTTCCTCATCTCAGAGACCACTTGACCACGGAGACCCCCTCATTATAAGTTTAAATTGGATTGTTGGCCAGACATAATACTATGATTTTAAATATTTGATTTACATCTATATTGTACATTGCACTTTCTTGGTGATTTATAAATTCTTGAATACAGATAACAATTTGTACTGACAAATGCTACTAGACTATATGCTATTATTTGTCAACTGACTTTCATTTGTATGGTAATGAATTTTTTAAGTTGGTAAAACCTGTATGTGAGGGCATCATGCCATCATGTATTTTCTTTCATCATGTTTCTGCATTAATATTACTAAGTATCATCCATCTGATGTTTATTTCAATGAATAATTAATTAACCATCATTTGTTATTTATTTGTTTCATTGTACCAATGATGTATTTGTGTAATTATGACCCAGTTGAAAGTAGCTTTAATTCTTTTTATGCTTCTGGGGCTTAATGTTGCGCAAATAGCCGGGGGGTCATTTGGTGACTTTGCAAGCTTAAGTGATGGAGGAAGACCCCAGCAGCCAATTGTATAAACATTGGTTAACTTTAACCACTGGGTTAAATCAGAGTTTTGGTTAAAATTTTGGTTAAATGTTCGGTTAGCTGTTTGACAATTTTGTTTAAGTTTAACCAAATTTTGTTTTTGTTAAAGCTCAAATAAATCTATCCCAAGTCTAAGATGCTGGTTAAATTTTAACATAAATGGTAACCAGTACCAAAATGGCAGCCCTTTTTAAATGATTAAATGATTTTTTAAATGATTAGTAAACCAAAATGGTTAAATTTAACCTTGGGTTAAATTAACCATTTGGTTAAAGTTAACCAATGTTTATACAATTGGGCGCAGGTGTACACCTGAGTAGAACCACTGATCTTCTGTAAACTAGTTGGACAGTTTTAACTTTATCATCTCAACTCATAGAAGATGTATTGTTAAACCTGTGAGTGAATGCCACCAGAGGGAGAGAAGAAATGTGGCCTCTATGCACAGTTGACTTTTCCTCAAAGGTTTATTAGGCATTATATCTATAATACTGTACCTTCCTGACATGCTAATTGCTATACAAAGATGACAATGCCATTAGAATAGTACTGCCCAATTATCATTATTTCTTTAATAGTTACCATAGATACTTTAATTTATTTTATGAGACATTTTTGAAAATTTTGTAGGAGTTGTTGCCCTTTTTTAGAAAAAAGAAAAACTTTAATTTCTGTAGATATTGCTTGGTGATCTATACATTTCTTCATTTAAATAAAATTATTACTGGCATTTTGCATCTTTTTGCTGCAAGTTTTCTTTGAAATTGATTTTCTGTTTTCTTTCTAATCTTTCCAAAATTGCGCACCCCATAGACTTCAATGCAAATTTAAAAGTAAAATAACTTAGATGTCATTGTTTTTAGAAATCTCACAATAAATCATTTTCTATTATAGAAATCTATAAAAATGATAAAGGTCCCCAAAATCTGTCTGATCCAACTTGAGATTTTAATTTATGATTTTATGGGTATAAAATCTTAAGACTCAAAATTTATGATGAAGAATGGTCTTTGTTTCTTATTGTGGACTTTATTCACAGGTGGCAATTTTATTCAAGTTTCACTATACATTGTATGTCATTTGATGTAATACTTCATCTTTTACCACCTGAGAAATTACGTTAAGCTCTTAGTATAGCTTATGTAGAATATCCAATTTCTTTGGTTCAAGTGAAGATGTTGGAATTGGTTTGCACTCTTATATTTGTTTGTAATTGACAATTAAGCATAAAAAGGAATTATCAATTGCTGAAGAGTCAGATATATTTGTGAGCCAAAATTTCATGAAATCAGATTCCTGAGATAACATGTTCTCTAGTGTGATGGAAAATCATCCTTACTGTTTGAGTAGAATTAAATTAAATCTTGGATTTTGCCAAAATTTTTCTGGCATATTTCTTGATTTCGCATTGTATAACTTAGCATTTTTTTTGTCAAAATTCTTGTATCTACAAAAACTGGACTGAAGTTCATTGCACAAATTACCTTTGGTTGAAACTTGGTAGTATTAAATCTCTGTTTTTTTCAGGGCTGGAAATTATAACCAATATTCAAATCAAATACTTTAATCTCAGTTTTGAAAATTTGCCCTTTTGAGTCTGATTTTGTGGATTTAAGTTAACAACATGAATGCTTAATATTCTGATTTGGTCTGTTTGTTTTTTTTCATTGTGCATCTTCGTTATGAGAGTGATTATGGTGTTTGAATGTTTCACTCAGTGCTGAAAATCTGTAATGACCTCAAAGTCTATGAATCATAAATAAACATCTATTAAGATATATTTTCCCCATTAAGAATTCTCATACATGTATTATAGACCTAGACTTATAACAACATTTTGAAAGTTGAGAATTTAATGCTAAGATTTGAGTGCTGTGATTGAAATTTGAGTTCTCAAATTTAAGAGGTCATATTTGAGAGTTGAGATTTGAGAGTTCGTATGTGAGAGTTGAGATTTGAGAGCTCAGATTTGATTGGTGGTTACCTTTATGGACACGTGGCATTAAAATGAGAATGGTTGATTTTTTCCTTTGTTTATTTCTGTTTTTGTTTTACGTGACTTATTGTCACTGGGGTTTAACACTGTTTTTCAACAATTTTTCAGTTATATACGGTAACCGGTTCACCTAGCCAGTTTTCCTGCACTGTATCCTAACCAGTACCAACTTACCCTTCCACAAGGAGCGGACAACTTCTCCACATATGGAGGAAAATCAACATTTTTGTCAAATATTCTTAGAAGGGTATGACCTGCCGCAGCCGGGATTTGAACCCAGATCTCTGGGTAACAAGTCCAGCGCACTAACCACTGGACCACGGCCGCGGCCTGTTTATTTCTGTGTTTGTATATATTGGTGTAAGTTGACTATAGAAGGTCTGTCTTGACAGGAGTCAGATATCAGGGGACAACAAATATACCATAGACTTAATGAAGTACAGAAGTGATGGATTAGTCTGATGGTTGTTTTTGTCTGTCAGCTGAGTTTTACTTATAGAATGAGATCCTTTACTTCGTGTTGTTAGTATGATTCTGATCGTTTATTTATGAGGAAATGAGGATGAAGTATCTCTCAGAGAAAATTAGCTTGACCGTGCAGTGAAAATATCTTTTATGAAAGTTGAACCTGATTATGATATTGTTCAGGAAATATCGAACTTCCTTAAAATCTTTGTGCTTATCAATAGCCTCAACTTAATATTTTATCCCAAATTCCGGTTTGTTCTTCTTTGTAAGGGATATATACGAAGAGTCCCTTTTTGAATGCCGGGTATAAGTGATGAGGCCCTTAGTATTGCCAGGGATATGAATGTGGAGATCCTTTTTATTGTCAGATATATGTTTATGGAGACCCTTTTATTGCTTGGAATGAATGTAAGAGACCCTCTCTGTAATGATGAACTTCCCTCACTGCACTACATTTAGCTACAGTTAGCTTTCAAAATATTTTAGTTAATTAAGTATGATTTGTTTTACCACATGTAAAAATTTAAATGTTTTTTTTTTTGTAAATCAGATTTGTTGATAGGATGATAATTGTAAGTACTTTTTTCAATTAGCCCTTAATATTTGTCATATCAATTTCTAAAAAATCTCATAGTTTTAAAACATCATAATTTTGGGATTAAGTTTTTGCAGATTTTGGGATTTGTGAAGGTTATGTGTTAATGTTGAAGTTCTTGAATATTTACTGGTTAAATATTCGTGGTTATGATCTCCGACTAGTAATCACTAGCCCGTCATCTCATCACTTAGAGTAAGAATTCTACCTGTGGCATATTCCTCCCAACATTAAAACTGGAAGTCGCCAAATGACCCTGGCTGTTGAACTATGTTAAACACCAGAGCAAAAAATTGTCTTGTATTTTCCATTCATGACAATTTCTGTTAAGACTTCTTCCTGTTTTTATGATGCCGTCTCCAAAAGATGAAATGTTAATTACAGAATCTTTTATCATAGATTTTTATCAAAGAATTTTCTATTGAAAAGCCAACAAGTACTCATGACTAGTGTGTGCAAATAAAACTCAATCTATTCAAACTGGGACAAAACATGTTGTACAAAACATGTTATGTTGTATAGTTTCCGTATTTTATCCATTTATGCTCATAATGGGTAATGTTTTTGTTACAATACAGAATAGCGAAGAAGAGTTGACAATCACTTCATAGACCGCAAGTTGTTAAATTTATGATCTTCATACGATATGTAGAAAATTTCATTTAATTATCTGACTAGCTTTCTTCCAATTTATCTTTAACCATACATCAACAAATCCTCGTCTTAATCAGTTTTTTTTTCAGTTTTTTTTTTCGCTGAATTAATGTCTTAATTCCTTCTCATCAAGAGCCTTGCATACAAACTGGCAAGCATTTATTATAACATGGCTTGTCAGACGAAAAAATGAGATAAAACCTAGACAAAATGTTTAAAGCTTTAAGTAAGGAAGGCAGACTCAATGTCTAGACCATATGTCTACTGTCTGTACAGATATCGGATTCAAGTCTGCCTTATATTCATATTGATTCATCCATACTGCATTGTATCCCTCACCGATCTAAAGTTGAGAGGAAAACTTCAAGTCTTTATGACCGACTATGTCGGTATATGTGTCTGCTTGGTGGATTTTAATCATATTTCTAACAATGAAGTTTTCACACTCATCATTTTATACTTGTTCTAATGCATGGTAGAAGGCATCAAGATTATGCCTTCAGTAAGATTAGGCTGGATACTTTTTGTTGCGTTCATAAAATAAGTATGATTATCATGTGATTACTGGATTAAATTTTATGTGAACTTTTTTTCTTCCCCTTTTTTACTGTTAGTTACTGGAGATACTGTGAGAATTTATGACATCTGGTGCAGAGGCTAAAGGAAATCACTTCATGCTAAACACCTACGATATATTGAAGCCAACAGCCAAGGTTAGTAAAGTATCATGTTTATATTGGATTTCTAAAAGTCCAAGTATTTTGTTGTTAAACAGTTTACTTTTATCATTCAGGATGGTTTATTTTGTATTATATGTAATAATTGGCAAGTAATTTGCCATGAATTATCTAAACTGACAGAGAAAAACGTGACTGATATCACATTTGATGTTTATTAGACTAGAATTGTGATAGGTGCATGTTTGAGGTCATGACCCTTTGTGACTTTATGATCGGTAACTTTACTGCAGTTTTATCATTCTACCTTTAACACTTTGATGTAGTCAATATCATTTAATTTTATACAAAGTGTGTATTACTGGTGTAGCTATAAAATAAAATCATGCATATTTCACTGCTTGCGGTTAAAAAAAAAAACTGTCGGTTGTTGGTTCAATAATGAATTAAATTTTCAACTGAATTTCAATTATATACCACTTTAAAGAGATACTTGCACCATGAATTTTGCCATTTCTCTTCCTAATTTAATGGGATCAAAATGTTTGTTGTCACAAAATATAACCTGCAGTTGCCAATATTTTTTTTTTGTACATGTAGTTGGTTTATTATTGTACATGAAGTATTGGATTTTAACTTCACAAGAAGTAATTTTTTTTATTCTTTGTACATTTGTAGAGTTACTTCTGAAAAGTTAAAAACTCACACATCCATTATACTTTAAAAAAAGACACAGAAAGTTGTATTGTTTAAGACTAATTAATTTTTACATTCAGACATGAATACACCATGAGTTTACAGTCATGATAAACATGAGATACAGTAAATGTGCAACAAATAAAACACATGAGTGAATTTATTTTGAGGTCAAAATATGTTACAATTACCCTAACAGTACTTACAAGATGTTCAACATCTGACAAATTTCTATGAAGTCACATGACGTATACATAACCAGTTCCTTTGAAGTCTCATGATTATACTACATAAATAGTTTTTGAAGTCACATGATTTATACTAAACAAATTTTTGTGAAGTCACATGATTTATACTAAACAAATTCCTTGTGAAGTCACATGACTTACACATAACCTGTCCCTTTGAAGTCACATGATTATACTAAATAAAAACTTTTTGAAGTCACATGATTTATACTAAACAAATTCCTTGTGAAGTCACATGGTTTATGCATAACCATTTCCTTTGAAGTCGCATGATAAAACATAATAAATTCCTTTTGAAGTCACAAGATTTATTCTAAACAAATTCTTTTTGAAGTCACATGAGTTGTACATAACCAATTCCTTTGAGATCACATGATTTATACATAACCAATTCCTTGTGAAATCACATGATTTATACATAACCAATTCCTTGTGAAGTCACAAGATTTATACATTACCAATTACTTTGAAATCACATGATTTATACATAACCAATTCCTTGTGAAATCACAAGATTTATACATAACCAATTCCTTTGAGATCACATGATCTATGCATAACTAATTCCTTGTGAAGTCACAAAATTTATACATTACCAATTCCTTTGAAATCAAATGATTTATACATAACAAATTCCTTTGAAGTCACATTATTTATACATAACCAATTCCTTTGAAATCGTATGATTTATACATAACCAATTCCTTTGAAATCACATGATCTATATATAACTAATTCCTTGTGAAATCACATGATTTATATTAAACAGAATTGTTTTGAAGTCACATGATTTGTACATAACAATTTCTCATGCTATCACATGATATATACACATCAAACTTCTCGTACTCTCACGTATTGAATATATGACAAACTACTTGGGCAATCACACGTTAAATACATGACAAATTAATCATGCAATAACATGATATATGCATATAAATTTTCTTGTGCTATCACATGTTGAAGGCATTACAAATTACCCATGCTGTTACTTGTATATACTAGTGCTATCATTCGTTGATAAACTATAATAAATATTACTTGTGCAGTCACATGTTGAACGTATGTACAGACTACCATGCACTCAAACTTGATACATGTTCAACAACTCCGGCAGTCTAATGATTGCACTGAAACAAATTTTCCTTGGACCTAGATCAATTGAAATCAATTACAAATTAGCCATGAAGCTTGTTGTTATTTTCACAAACCAGTGCAGGCAGAATACAAAGTGCCATTACTCCTATGGTTCAGTGTTGATATGACTTCAAAAATATTTGTGCAGTCAGGTGTTCATTAAATAATATAATATTTGCTCCGTCAGATTGCAAATTAGCCAGTCACATTTATCGTTAATATGCATTAATTGAATTGGTTTGCTTTGAACTTCTAACTCTCCTGAAAACACGCAGACATTAAACCACATTTATTAACAATTGCTCTGTGTGTATAGATCTAGCCATTATTCTGATGATCAATTTTTTTGTTTGAATACATCATATCTTTATTGTCCTTCTACACTTCAAGCTAATTATCTCTTTGGCCATGTTAAGTTTCTATTATTATTGACAAATAACTGATTAAATGAAATGTTTTACTTTTTTATCTTAAAAATACAGTTTAATCATTGTCTTTACAACAGTACATGATTGTCAATTTGTTCATAATTGAAAATAGAGAATCAGCTGGTTATGTCCTTATGGTTCCTTAGGAACATCAGTATTTTGGTAGCTTTGGATTATGATTCGAAATTTAAAAAAAAATCTCTTCTGAGAATGAAGTGTTTCCATTGGTCAATGTAATTACTAAACTCTGAGGCAGCCAATGGAACATATAAAGTTTTAGACCCATGTTTCTACATACTCTATGATGGGCCTTTCCATGGAAGAAAGATCTTGATTGGTAAATATGGTATTGAAAAAGAATCAGTGCCCAGGATTATTTGTTTTACAGAATTGCTCTATTTGATGAAGAACTGAGCTATCAGCCCATTAAAACAGGGTTTAGAATATTTTCAAACCCTGAACAAATGACACATAAGAGCTGTGTATGATTTGAAAACTGCATCAGATTCTCATCTCTGGATTGCGGTTTCTATTTGCATTAAGAAATAAATGGCTAATTGTTAAGAGGTACTGGTAAAGAGATCTGTCTGTTGTGAGGCTGTCAGCTTTTATGTATATATAATGATGCATGATTATACAAAACTCTGGCTTCAGGGTTCAGAAATTCACTGAATCTCAATTATCTACCTACTAAATATTTCCTAATGTCTTCATGGGTGTTACCTTTACTCTTTTTTCAGTAGGTTCAGATAAACTTTGAAGAACCTTTTTAATGTATTGGACTTAATTTGATGGATTATTTTAGCATTTATGGTAGGGTTGTCATCAAAAAAATGTTAGTTTGCTGGTATGTGACCAAAACTTTTAACAGTGGGTAGCTTTTTATTATTATGTTGTAATGCTTGTTCTGAAAACAAAAGGCCAGAATAAGAATTAAAACTTTTTTTGTCAAAATGGCAGAAAAATCTTTTGGGTTTGAGAATTTTTGAATGAGCTATTAACTGTCAGTCAAATAAATGCTAACCAACAATTTTTTAAGGATGACCTAATCATGAATTTTAGTTTTGCTCAAAAAATGCTTAGGGAGTGTTTGTTAAGGAATCTTTGGTATATATTTGTCTCTCAATTGTTATAACAGACAATAAGAATATTTGTGCATGCAGCCATCAGCCATTTTACAGACTTCTGAAAGAAATTGTTAAACTGTTGTTTATGCTTCAGGATTAACTAAATATCTTAGGGAGGGGGCGTTTAGTTTGTAAACATATTCAACTTTCCATGTATTGCTCTGCTTAAATAATGTATAAATTATGGGTTGCAAATGTATGAATAAAACAAGTATTACTCTACAGACTATAATAGACCATTCATTGATTAAAAATTAATTGGTGGACATATTGACTGCATTTTGTCTTATGCTTGCCGATAACACAGATTCCTGGCTGCGAGTTCTGTAAAAATCTGACTGATCTATTGTTTTCAGTATTTGATGGACATTTAAATAATGATCCTTGTGGAATATCTGAGGCATAAGATCAAAGCATGAGTATCTGACATAATGAATATCTTTTTCTAACAAAATGACTTAAGATAAAAGTCAATTTGGTTGCTGTTTTTTTATATTACATACAATGAAAATATCTTCTGAAAATGCTTGAAATTTGTCTGAATTAAATATTTGATCATCAAAGTAGTGGTTACTTGAATTGTTTTTTTTTTGCACAGTAAAACCTTGATATTGAGAACAACTTTGGGACCAAAACAGTTGTTTAACTGTATGTTGTCCCTCTATCAAGTTAAATAAGTGAAGAATTACATGAATTTAATTTCTTGTACAGTATAGTAAAACAAGCATCGATATCATGACCCCCCCATGACTTATCTCCTGGTGTTTTTAAGTCCAAATTCGAAGCAAATTTACAAAACATCAATTATTTATGAAATTTTGGTTATTTCTCTTATTTCTCTCTCAGAGTGGAAAAAAAGTGTGGTAAATGAAGCCATTACTCATTACAAGCAATGGCTTCTTTTGCCACAATGTTTTCAAAAGTTGTCTGCTTTAGATGCAGGGGTGGGGGAAATGTGACATTATGAGGTGAAGGGTTAAATTTGGTTCTTGTATATATAGTTTAACATTTTATATCTCAAGCATTTATGATAGTCTATTGACTTAGTTTTAAGTGTTAATTACCTTAAATATCATTAGGGTATCATGCTGGATATTATTAAATGATATCATGTGCTGATAAGCGCTGTGTTTTCTTCACATCGTTAAAGTTACCCAATACAAGAAAGAAATATTAATCAAGTACAAATGTGCTGTTTTTTTATACATTGTGAAAATGAAATATAAATTGTTGCTGCTAGTTTGCTGACAAATTTGTTATGTAAAGAAAAAATCATTCAAAAAAGTGATCTTTATATTAAGATAGTCTTAAAATTGAACTGGTCTCTGATTGAGGTTTTACTGTAATAACTGTCAAAATTAACTCGATAAAGTAATTTTTGATAACCATACTGATACTTAACAGATACTGCCATGACTTTGTCATTATGAAAGCTTATTGTACATAGGGATCAGACTGAAGGTATGTCTCCTTAATAATGCTTCAGTCATGATCCAGTTGTTAGTGCGCTGGACTTGTAACCCGGAGATCCGGGTTCGAATCCCAGTCACACCAGGTTGTACCCTTCTATGAAAAATTGACAAAATGTTGATTTTCTACCATATGTGGAAAAGTTGCCAGCTCCTTGTGGAAGGGTAAGTAAGTACTGGTTAGTATACAGTCCAGGAAAACTGGTTAGGTGAACTGGTCGCCATATATAACTGAAAAATTGTCGAAAAACGGCATTAAACCCTAGTGACAATAAGTCACATAAAAACAAAAAACAAGTGTACATTTCAACATTTCTCCCAGAATCAACTGTTACAATATTGTAATATCATAGAATAAATCGTTCATCATAAATAACTCCATACTTGAAAGATGCTTTCTGTCACTGCATTCAGTTCAAGTGTTTTGATTGCATGCGGAATTGTACAATGATGTCCCACCATATTGGGAATGTTATTTGTTTTGCCCAGTTTGTACGCTCATTAACGCTGTAACAACATTTTACCAATTTAAACTGCTGATTGGATTTCAAGCAAATTTAATGGAAAACATTAGAAACTTCGTCATTACCATCCTTTTACAGAATTCATTTTATTAACTTGACTTGTCAAAGTTAAGTTATAAACCACCTATGAACAACAGCCACTCTTCATCATGCTTTCACTGATACAATATATTATAGACCAAAGAAAGTTCGGAACAGAGTAGAACATGGTTATAGTGAATTCCTGGGGACCAGAATATGTACTTTACTGTATCCATTACTAATTACATTGAAAAAGATTGGTATGTTTGTGTAAAAATATTTACTTCACTTTATCGAATACTTCATTATACCCAAGTTCACTATAACTATGTCACACTGTATTAGCTTACTGTTAGTAAAGTCTATATTTGTTATACCTAAGCGATGACCTTGTTTTAATTTCAAACGATCTACATTGTGTTGTTGTTGTTTTTTTCAGATTGTTTAGAATGATGTTAAAATTCTAATGAAAAACATGACAGATATTCTGCAACATAATATGAATATAAGAAGCCCAATGGCTAGCAGGTCTCCAGTTGTCATGGATGCCATATCTGAGTCGCCTCTCCATTCATTCATTGAGAAATTGAATCACACATCTGATCACAGAACTGATCATAATGAAGAGAATTCAGTAGTGCCTAACAGAGAAATTATGGAGACAATTAATACAAACTTGGGTAAAGAAATTGATGCCAGTGAAAGAGAAAGCCGTTTAGGTGTACAGTGCAATGCATCTGAAAGTGGAAGTGATTTTGCACAGTGCAAAATCTTTCCTGAAGTGGACACAGACATGGGTGACTCGTGTAAAAATACTGACCCTGGCAATAATGAGCTTGAGAAAGAAAGGACAGAAACTGTTGTTAAATCTGATGATACTCTAGGTGAGATGAGAACATTATCCAGTAATTTCACTGGCGGTTGTCAAAAGATCTCAGGAGATAACATTAATGACTCAAATGAGGAACTTGATGTTGTGAATGTAGATTCTAAACATAAAAATCAGCTAGATGCTGAAAATAGTAAAAGTGACAGTGATAGTGATGGGATGGACATTGATGTATGTAATGAGATAACAGAAAGAGCTTTAAAAGTAAAAAATGAACAAAAAAGTTTAGGTATGAATGATAAATTTAAAAGGAAAGATAATTTTCGGTCCTATAGTGGTTATGTTGGCAGAAGTGCTCGGAATTTTGATATGGACTTGCCATTTACTGAAGATGATACTGATGATGATGAGAGCATATCTGTTACTAATAAGGATCCTCTGTTTTTGTTTACGAAGTTGAAGAGTGATTTACACAAAGACAAAAAGGAGCTTTTGAAGTTTGCTGAGGTTTTATACAAATGCACATTATGTACCTCCATTCCATCTATTTTAACCTCTGAGGAAAGTTTTCTGCGGCATGTTAATGAACAACATTTACATAAAGAGAATCATTATCACAGTTGTAAAATGTGTTCATTGAAATTAAGAACTGAAGAAGACTTAAAAGAACATGTGATTGGTTGTCATACTGAAAATGATGATAACATGTCATGTGATTTAACAGGAAGTGACATCATAAAGTCACATGATCAAATGATGGACAGTAATAATGAAAGTGATTCAGATTCATCTGGACACAGACAGTTAAGAACTAAAGTAGTCAAACGAAGTAAACCAATTCATGATTTTGAAAGCCCTAAGCAGTTGGTTGACCATACTGGTATTGAGACTTTGAATGGTTCACTGGATTTAAGTAAAAAAAATGGTAAACTAGATGAGAAAAAGGAGTTTGATAAAAGATGTAGTCCTTTGTCAGGAAATGATGCCAGTGAGATTAACATTAAACAAATAACTGATCAGATTATAAAATCTGATGTCCAAGGACGAAATGTGAACAATAGTGCTTCAACAAAATTACCATTTATTCCAAGTTTTACTCCAGAGTTTGGAAAGTACACAAAGTTAGTGCGAGAGGGAGGAAATATTGTTTACTTTTGTCAAGTGTGCAATTGGAAATCTCCCATAAAAACAACATTTCAAGTTCATTGCAATTCTTCATCTCATAAAGGTAAAGTGTCAGCTGCAGAAAATCCAGATGAAAATTATGACTCTCCACCAAGGAGTTCAAAAAGTGACAAAAATTCTACTTCCTGTAGAAATGAAATGAAGGATAAGACATCAGGGAAGCGCTCATCAGCTCAAGATGTTTCCTTTGGACCTGAAATGCCTGATCACAGTTTATTTTATAACTACATAATGAGACCAAGGGGGGTGAATCATTGTAGGAGACGTACACCAATTGTCTCCCCTTATGGTACTAGCAACTTCATTGAAGATGCTAGGTTTACTTACAAACGACCCAACGAATATCCTGTGGACTTAGCAGTTAAGAAAAAGAAGAGAGCAGCAAAGTTTGTAAAGCAGGGAAATAACTCAGACTCTGATAGTGAAGATGATGGGTCTATAAAACAACCGCCTTCATCAAAATCCAATCATTTATCTAGTATGACTTTACTGCGACAAAAATTACTGGAAGGTAACTGCAGTACTAAGCCAAGTTATCCATCAAAGGGAACAAAAGAACGAAATTTGCCTACGGATCTATCAATAACTGATATTAAAACGGTAGAGAACTGCAGCAACAAACACTCGTATGATGCTGTGAAACTTGAAAACAAAGACTGCTCAGATTTTAATAAGAGTGACTTTAATTATAGACTAAGTCATGACCATCTCAATGATAATATGTACAGATCTGATAAATCTTACCTTCATGTATCTCAGTATGAATCCAGTTCCTCCCTCTTTACTAAAGATAGAGACCACACTGTTGGGAAACAGTATAAATGTTTTGCCTGCTCGTTTGAATACAACGAGGTTGATGATTATGAACGACATTTTGACAAAGTTCATAAAGGGTCGTATGGTAATTATTTCAGTTCTAAAAATTCTCATAGACCTATGTGGATACCTGGAGTTGCAAGTTCAGCATGGAATGAACTTGCTGGAGCTGGTTCCCGATTTAGAACTGATGCAGATGGTGATGGTAGGCTTGATAGGAATGGGGAACCGGCTTCTGTTAGCTGTGAAATGGGAGAAAATTGGAGAGTTCAGAAATTAAAAGAAATATTACCAGGTATTGAGTTAAATCTGGCTTTTATTGTTTAACCAATGACAGTGAGTCATTCTAATTTCCTTTTTCAAAAATGGTCAGTTTGGTTTTGTCAATCTTTTTCACCAAAAGCATAAACACTATCCAAATGCAAAAGTCCACTGCTTGTTTAGACATCAGTCCAAAGCCATTATACGATATTCACCCCACATACTGACCTTTGCCTAATGTTATGTACTCGGTCTGGTATCAAATGTTCTTAATATATAAACTGGTACTCTGCATAGCTCAAAAAGTAGAGCCTTAGGACCTAAATTAAAATATTGTTTGTTTGCCGTTGCTGACAGACCCACCAAAAAAAAACACCGGTACAAAAAATTTCAACTGCAAATTGAGTGCATATTATTATAATTCCCTTTCTATTTTATTGAAAATATATTACTTCCTCTAGTTTCATGGTCAATTTACATATGTCTAATATAAAAATAACACTAATGACCAACCAACTGACACTGACCCTGACCCTGTGGTTGGCAAACAAGCAATTTTTTTGGGTGGCCTAGGTCTACAGACCTCAGATCTGTGAGTTGGCACTTGTTCTTTTGGATGATTTGATTGTGTTAAGATCACTTTTATCCACCACTGATCATTCATTTTGAGATGTTGGCGGTTTGCAAGGTTAAGACTGAAATAGAGTTGACCAGGAAATTTGGTTAGGTCGACCGTCCAATGGTTTATAATTGTAATTATGTTAAAAAAGAAAACAAAAATGAAAAATTTGAATATATTTCCAAATTTGGATTGGTCTTTTTAAAAAGATACGCTAGTTATATGAACGCTTAACTTGTTTAGTTGAATTTTTTGGATAGTCTATACTTTTTAATGATTTGATGTTGCAGATTATGTGGTTGAATGCGAGAGAGGAAACACTTCTAGAGATTATCTATTACAATGTGTCAGTAACACGTCAGGAATACAGGATGCTGTACTGTGGTCCTCGGCTTGTAACCGTGCTATGAGAGAATTATTTCCGAACAGTCAGGCTCAGAGAAAGGGGAAATACAAAAAATATCCTTTTGTAAAGATTTTTTTGCCTGAATCAGTCAGTTAAACTTCACTTAGTGACAACCACAATATTAAGACCACCTCATAATGACGACCACTTAATTTTGAAGCAGTTTTTAGTAATACTTTTGTTTTTCAACTTGTTGATGAACAGCCTCGATTTGAGGACCATTCTTAATTGGTCCCCAATGTGGTCTTAAGTCATCACATCCATGATATGTTACTTTTATGAGGTATTTCCTCAATGGGGCTATTGATTGCTAATCAGAAACCGTAACCACCCAAATATAGACTCCATTATATTGTTTTATAAATGTCGTAATTCTCCTAATGAATTTTTGAAGTTCTGTAGCAATTTATATATATGTTTTGTTGAAGAATGTTCTTATAATTTTCATTTGTTGTTTGACTTTGTATGTAAAATATGATCTTTAACTGCGTTTACAACATATTATTTTGGTATATCAATGTTGGATACTTACCACGTACCAGAAGACATACCTGCTTGCGCTGATGGTGAATCACCATTGTATCAACCACACAGAGACATCAATGTGGACATGGAAAAAATAGTCGAACATCTTCCATGTGAGTATATATCACTTTTTTATACAGGGGTAAAGTATACTGTACGCCACGTCCAGTCATTCTGTAAAGGGTAATTACTGTTATTACATAACACATGCATAATTGTCACTTCTCCTTGTCTCCTAACTTATATCAGCATGTTGTCTAGTTTAAGTAAGGGCTCATTTAATTCTCTCTGGAAACTATGGAATTTTTATTTTAGATCCTTAGCCAACTACATGCTGCTTCTGCAAATATATCTTGTAAAATTGAACATTTAAAGGTTAAAAAAAACATGTTTAAGTTGACTTGACAAAAAAGGAAGTGTAAGTATGGCAAAGAAATTTTCTGTTTTTCTCTAAAATTTTTCTGCGAACATACAAGGTACAATTTATCCCCAAATTTTTTCATACTTTAAATTTTGGCATTGGTCAAGTGACTGTAACCACTTAAAGTTTTTTCTTGCCTTATAGAATATTTTACATCTTTTAGCCATTTTAAAGTGGACCGGAAACATGGAGAATGGAGTTCATCGTCAAGATTTACTGATCGTTCTTACTGACGCTATACAAGATGCTGAAGTTGGTAATTGGGGAGCTCAATGTAACCGCGCTTTACGTCTTGTCTTCCCTCACGTTGACATGAAGAGAAAAGGAAAATATAAGACATATCCTTTGCCTAACATTAGAAAACAGTTCAGTCGTTTCTTTTATGGTTGAATCATTGAACTTCGGTATCTCTTAACTTCAGTGAGTTCACTGAAGCAAATCTTATTAAGAGACACTTAATGTTAATTTATGTGAAGTCAGTTAATTTCTCTGTTTCTTGTCACTGAATTTATGTGTTTTATTGTTGTATTGATCTTATCTTTTCCCATGCTTTGAAAAATGTTTGTTTGTGGTGCATAAAACAAGGCACAAAACCACCAAACCTTCATCTTACTTAAATTTGATTTTGTGTGAAATGTTTGGAAATCTTGTGACAACCCGTACAAACTTGTAAAAAACTACAAAAATCTCACAAAAAAAAATACATCCCTGGGGACCACAAACAATTATTTTTTAAGTACAACCTTATAGACATGACATGTACGTTTAACTAATACTACGTGAATCCTATCAATCTTTTACCAACATTTCAAGAAGTTTATTAGGATTATTCTTCCAGGAAAAATTGCTAATTATTTCTCTTATGGTGCTTTTCAGTAATGCCGGTACTTGCCCATGCATAGTGCTTTATATTTTGTGCCTCTCGCTTAGAGATTGATATGACTGTCCACCTTTATAAAACAATATTTCTATGAGTCTGGCAAATGTTAAACATCTGATTGGTTGATTCTTAGCTCAGTAATAATGATAAATTTATAATGGTGTCTGTGTTCAGTTTTATTTATCTTTGAGTAAAAGAGAAACCTAGCCTCTGAAACCCAACCAAGTTTTTTTTTATTTGTTTATTGGGCCACAGCCGAGGTCCAGTGGTTAGTGTGCTGGACTTGTAACCCGGAGATCCGGGTTCGAATCCCGGTCATACCTTTCTGTGAAAATTTGACAAAATGACAATTTTCCTCCATATGTGGAGAAGTTGCCAGCTCCTTAAGGAAGGGTAAGTTAGTTCTGGTTAGTATACAGTCTAGGAAAACTGGTTAGGTGAACCGGTCGCCATATATAACTGAAAAATATTGAAAAAAAAGGCGTTAAACCCCAGTGACAATAAGTCACATAAAAACAAACAAACAAACAATGTTTGTTTATTGCTAGCTTGCTCCTTTGTTTAGATTGTTCAGTCAAAGCTGTGTTTGCAGCCACCTCTGAATAAAGGCTGCCCTGTGAATAAAGGTCATTCTTGGAAAAAACGTAATTTATTATTTAGAACAAACTGACCTCTTAATAAAGGCCATCTGTCAATAAAACCCACATTTTGTCTTTCCCAAGGGTGGTCTATGTTCACAGGTTTGACTATATTTAACCTCTTTTATCTAAGTTTTTTGTAAAGAAGAGTTTAACAAAAACAGTGGTCTTAGGCTATCTACCAGCACTAACCTGTTCTGCTGCATTCTATTATTAAATGCATACTTTCCTATATGTGACATGTGAATAAAAGTTTGATAGACAAATAAGTCTCAGATAGTTGAACTAAAAAATAATAAAATACTCTAACTATTACATTTCTTTAACTTTTGTCACTACGATGTACCTTGGTGTGGAATTTCACAAAGACGTGCAAAAGGTTAGTGTCATTTATTGAAAAATCTTTGACATAAATAAATTGATATCTGCCGAGTCTTACCTAATAAAAGCCCCTGGGACTTGACATTTTACAGATTTTATTCTTTTGTAAAGAAATATCATTTGATTATTAATGCCAGAAAAAAATATGTTACTCAACTGACCCTGTATTATGTTGCAGATCCTAAAATTCTAACAGCAAAACCTGCAAAGATGTGATAAGTATGAATGCAAAAAAAAAATTAAAAAGAAACATTTTTTGGTCTACCTGCCCTAATTTTTAGTCAAGTAATCATAAACATTCTTTCTAGGCTTAAGCTTTTATGGTGCCCTAAGATTTTATTTAGCTTTTTCAAAAATGGTGTGTGAATTAATTAGGGGCAGTGCATTTATTAGGGTACATTTGGTAGATTAACGTTGTTTCATTTTTTCACAGACTAAACTTTGATAACTTTGTCTCTTGAACAAAATATTTCTTTAGTCTGTTTGTTTTGTTGGAGGTAACTCATGATGTCGGTCAAAATGGATAACATCACTTCCCTTGGTGTCTGAAACTGTGTAGTGAAAATGAAAAAAATACTAAAGATTTGCTGAAAATTTTTTAGATATTTCATCGAGATTTTCTGACTTATCAGTATTAATTCTTTATGCATAACTTAAATAACCATTGTTGTATTTGCTGTGAATAATATTGAACACCAAAGTATGTGTTCATCAGGGGTGAAAATTAAATGTGTGAAAAAAAATGTTATAATACCAGTGATTTACAAATAAAATCTATCACATAGAAATCACAACTGAAATTTGTTTACTTTTATTCCCTGACTGAGTCATTTTAGTTGGAAAAATATACATAAGATAATGTACAACTAGGATATGTCGAAGTCATCGATTTATTATATTACACGTAAAACCTGTGAATGTAGTCAGAATTAAAAGTTTGACTTATGTTTACAGTTAACCATCATTTGAAGGTTTTTTGTTTTGTTTTATCAATAAATGTGTATTGTGAGAGTGACTTTTATTCACAATGTGGTCTGTATAGGGAGGAGGACACTTGCACACTATGCAGGGTTGTACTGTAGCTGACTAAATTTCCAATACTTAAATATGTCTCACCAATGTGAACACTCTTGATGTTATATTGTTCTCTGTGTCATCATGTGCTTTTTAGACAGAACATCAGAAGTCAACATCATGTATATTGATGATCCATGAGACTCTGTCTGATATTTCACCTTGTTGTGTTGTACGACCTTGTCAGTACTGACATTTAGATAATGTCTCGTCTTGTCTCACTCTGTCTGTAAATGAAGATCTGTCTGGTTTTTTTTTTATTGAGTTGTTTTTCTTAAATATTAACAACATGACTGTATTGGACTGACGTTTATTTATCCAGTGCTAGATTTGTTATGTCTGTCTGTGATCTCATTTTATGTCTATTTCCAAGGTGAAAACAAAAGTTTCTGGTGACCTTAAATTTGTACTTTGAGAAAGTCTGTTAGATCTAAATACATGGCATATTGATTTCTATGAATGATGTAGGTGATTATTCAATCTTGTTCCTGTTTGTTTGTTTCTTGGGTGGTCAAGGCCCCATTTTTTATTTTCGTTGGAGTTTAATATCATTGCACTAACAGCTAGGGTCATTTTTGGTGACTTTCCAGCTTTAAAAACGGAGGAAGATCCCTGGTTTACACCTGGGTAGAACCACTGACCAACCATAAGCTAGCTGGATTGCTTCTTCAAGTGAAATTTGTATTGTCAGTTTTGAACTCACAGGGATGAGGAGCTAATTATTACAAGTTTGAGACCATAACCACTCAACCACTAAGGCCCCTTGTCCCACCCTCTAGCGAAACATAAGATGCCTTCATGGAATGGTTGAGGTATTTCAGATTAGGCCAGAAAAAATTACATGTAGTCAGGTAAACGTAAACATGCCTCAAAATATGTAAAAAGGTATGCTTAGAAAAAGACATACAAAGGTTTTACGACATCCTTACCCTATTTTTTTTTGGGGGGGGGGGGGTTTCAAGTGACTGAATACAAGGCATTAAAACTTTTTTAGCTCAGTAGGTCATAATTCACTGAATGACCTTTAGTTCCATTTCCCTAGTTAATATTATGCCAAGCTGACAGTTCAGTGAACTGATTGTACTCGCTATTAAGCTTTACATTTAATTCCATTCTGAACTTATAGAACTATTCCCTTGTTAGACATAAATTGCAACACAAAGAGAGTTAGGTTGAGAAAAGATCTCTCACTTTTTACAAGAAGCATATTTGACATTTTCTGAAATGTGAACATTTATCTTAATTTATGTAGTACCTTTTTACTTTACATTATACATTGTATCATTTTATACCATAACAGACCTTAGCAAGGTACAGTTCTAACTATGGTGAACGAACCAGCACTAAGAGCCCTATAAACCCATGTACTGAGACGAGCCTAATTACCATAGAGCCTAGACGATCAAGAACTCTCGAAAGTTTACTGGCTAAAGAAGGAGATTCCTCTGATATTTTACCCAATGAATGTAATGAAGACAAACACAACACAGGAGCAGTAGACTATCAGGACTTCATGAAGAAGAGTGCATCAAAAGAAATTGTCAAAGATTTGTCAAAATTTGAAGATTCGGTTTTGTTTGAAACTAAAAGTGTTTTAAATGAATCGAAAGCGGGAAGTGATAATGGCGAGGTTGATATTGAACAGTGTGATGACAATGATGGTGATGATGAGAGGGAATCCATGGATAATTGAAATGCCGAACATGGTCTTTTAAAGTTCTTGTTGTTTATACTTGAGTCAGGGGCATGTTGATATGAAAAATGAACCATGAAGTGATCTGATTTTGAATCCATGTCACTTCTAAAATCCTTATTAGTGTTCAATGACAAGTTTTTCTTTACATCTCACTGCTTCTAACAATGTAAATTTGTTGATTCTAAGTTGCAGTTTGACTCACAACTACTGTTCAGTGTTAATTTGTTTGAATTTAAACCACCTGCGTAGTTGTATACTCAATTAATCCTCAAACACCTTTTTTTATTCCTTTTTAAGAAATGTTTTTTGAACTCGATATGGTAGATATGTTCCAGATAACAAATCATGAACTATAACTTCATTGTTTTAGTTAAAAGAATGCTTAGGCCTAAACAATTAAATGTTTGTTTCCGGTTACATGCCCAAAAATATATGTTTTTTTTTTCTTTTACATTTTTTTAAACACTGTTGTGAAAATTACAATATAGCACTAAGATTATGATGCAATAAAAACTTTCGTGTTGGCAGGTAAAAGATGGGTCGGTCGGGTTACCAGACACAAACCTATTTTTTTCTACATCTTAGTCATAGCCATGCTGTGACCAAATACTACAATCAGGCTGTGAGTTATTAAAATTGATACTGTAAAACCTCGTTATCTCGAGGGGTCATCGGAACAGACTTAATGCTTGAGATAAACATGGTATTTGATTGCTTCTGAAAATTATACACAACTAATAACCAAAAACCAAAAAATTGATGGGACTTTAAAAAACTCCTTGAGATAAGTTGGATGCTATCGATGGTTGTAATAACGAAGTTTTTACTGTACTAAACTTAAAATATACCAAGTTCTATGGGATTAACTGTTCAGACTGGAAAAATAAATCAACCGACAAACAAAATTAAGCACAAAATGTTTCCCTGTACCAAATATTATCATTCTCTATTACCAGGGTGTACAGTTAATATGTTTATTCAGTTAAACACGATTGTGATTCTTTGTTGACGACTAATTGATTCACCATCAGACGTATGTGTCAAGTGTCTAACATTCTGTAATTATATTACTCACTCAAAGTTGCCATATTTAACGTCTGATATTTATTCTCCAATACAGCAGACAGGTCATCTAGAGATTATGTTTAGCTGATAACTGTGTGTATTGTAATTTATTGTCTGCATTATTCATTGCTTATACATTCATACCTGGGAACAAAGGTCACCCTTGGGAAAGACAAAATGTGGCCTTTATTGACAGATGGCCTTTATTTTCGAAGGTCAGTTAGTTCCAAATAATCAATGACAGATTTTCAATGAATGGCCTTTATTCAGAGGTGGCTGCTAACACAGGTTGGACTGTAATTCCTTTTCATAATATTAAATATTGCTCATGTCTTTCATTATCTTTTGTTTTCAGTTTTGAAATAAAATATTGTTCTAATATAAGGAGTTGCTTTAAGTTTTCTTTAAGGCCTTGAATGATTAATTTAGTAAAACAGAACATACGTATACTTTTGTAGATATATACATGTATATGCAATTATGGTATATTTCAACTTGACTTCCTCATTAAAAGATGTTACAAAAACGCAACATTTGGCACAATTTATTAATGATCTATTTACGACCACTACAAGATACATATCATGTTTTGTCCAATTGTTCAAGTTTCTCAGAGATTTGCTTGGCTATATTCTTGTATGCTTCAGCCTGAAAAAAAAATATTACCAGTATTAAAAACATTTTAAACTGAAGTATTCAATAAAAGACCAATTTGCTTGGTCAGTAGTGGTCTTCGAATGCATGTTTCACCACAGGTAAATATATTGTAGAAATAAATGACAAATAACTAAATTCAACATCCTTAATCTTCAGCCATTTTAACCAAGTATGATATATGTAAACATTCAAAGCAATCTGTTAAAACCACTGAAAGTTACTGTGTTGTGCAGGTAAATCAATACAATGCTGGACAGGAATGGAAAACTATTTGTTTCTGAGACACAAATGATAGATGCATGTTTGTCACACTAGTAACTATAGAGAGTCTGAAATATTTTGTTCACATGGATTTTACCGACAACTCAGATTTAATTGGAAATGTGAAATCCTCTTTAACAATTAAATGAATACCACTGACTTGTTAATTTCATAATCAAATGATTAATAATTCATTAAGTAATTCACACAGGTTGACCAAATTACATGTATTCATGTTCATCATAATTCTTAATAAACGTTGAAAGAAAATGAATGTATTATACCTCTGTATGATTCATTAACAGGTATGTCTATGTACATCAAATACTTAACACAGAAACCAAGAAGACATTGAACTCTCTTTCACAATTCTTACAATAGCTAAATTAAATTTTAGACCTAATTCTCAGTCTAGACAAAATTCTTCAATTAAAGCAATAACTAATGCGTTGATTTTCCGTTATTATATAATGTAGATAACTTGTTTTTTTCAAAGGTTTCATTCTTGAATCGTAACAAAAGTTACTGGCTATATCATAACGTCCTATACGGTTTTTCTAAAACTAAAAAAAAAATCATATTGGGATGACAGAATTCAATGGTAAATCTGTTTTAAAAACGAACTTACATGGGTGCTAGTAGAAAATTTCTAGAAACCTGAAAAATTCTGGGGCTGTCATGTGGGAGCAATTTGCTGCATGTCACAAGAGTTATTTCCCTTTCATTCTAGTCTCCTTAAAATGATAGATAACTCCTTACCATTTACATGTCACGGAAATGCACCCCCCCAATTTCTCAACTGAATTAGACGATTCGGAAAAATGATCCTCGGGCCCTTCAAAAACTGGAATTTCGGTATAAACTGGAAAACTTGCACCCCTGAACTTAAGAAGGCTTTTTCCAACAACATCATATTGTGAGATTTACCTGCGGGCTGTCTGGATTAGATATCACGACAGGTCTTCCAGTATCACTAGTCTCTCGTATTATTCTGTTTAAAGGTACATTACCTGAAAAACATTATCAATGTTAACTTTCTTATTTGCACCTCTCTTATACAGGAAACATCTTAATCCATACACATCTGTCTATCCTAACTTTTTATTTTATTTTATTCAACACCATTTGGAATAAAACTCGGTATACTTTTGTCTAAAATTGATATTGTTGCAAACTAGAAACACACCCAATCTGAATATTCCCCTTATTTTGTCCAATGAAGACATCAATCTACAGTTACTATCACATTTTATGACATATATGCAATGTAAGAGACTGTATCTTATAATGAGCAGAATGTACAGTATACCAGGATAACTTAGTATTTGACCAACAATATATTTATATGCATGAAAGCATAACATTCACGTTTTTGGAAGCACAATCAGCTAAGGGTTTAACAAGAGGACAAATGACAGACTATTGTTCTATTTATAGAATATGCTGTTTAATTCAATAACCATTTTTACCTAAGACATCAATCTGCATTTCATCAGCCACAGCCTGTGCACCATCTTCTCCAAACACGTGATCCATGTGCCCACATTTTGGACATACGTACACGCTCATATTCTGTACCATTCCTAATACAGGCACGTCGACTTTACGAAACATTTCAGCACCACGCCGTGCGTCTAATAAAGCAATATCTTGCGGAGTAGAAACAATAACAGCACCTGAAGTAGAACAGATTCCAGAATGTTGTTTGTCTAAGTGCACCAAATATTCCCTATTAAGTGCTCCTCCCATAATTAATGTCCCCTCTAACGCTAATTAATGTCCCCAAACTTTCTGAGAGAGAAAATATCTGTAACTCATCAAGAAATCTGTAATTGATGTTTTATACCTATATTATAAGTAAATTTTGCAATAAATAAGTAAATGTATCAGTCTTGTATAGGGTGGAATATTCTTTAAGAGACGTCACCTCTCATTATTTCCATGAAACACAATATTAAGTACAGCAAACAAAAACATGCTAATGGAAATATAAATAATACAGAAGTGGATAAACTATACAGCGATACATCTATATTACCAAGCAGATATGTAAATCAAATTCAAATAGTATTGAAAAAGGGACCATCCATTTCCAGAGGGTAATTAAACAGTTTACAGCAAATTTAAAAGTCCTAGTTACTGTTTTATCTTGAAATATTTAAGTTCAAATTGTTGGATTGAAAGATTTCATACAGTTATCATATTTATCAATAAATACCGTAAACCATACCAGCAAGCAGAACAACAATACGAGTTATCTGACATAAACATCACTTTAGACAAATGAGGAGACATAGAAGACGACATTAATTTCATATCAGTTAAACTCTTAAAATATTTCATAGAAGACGAGTCTAGGAAAAGGATTTTCTTGCATAAATCACTTCAAGTTATATAAATAAAGTAATTTTGTAAACTATGGGGATGAAGATCCAGTTGCATTCAAGTCATAAACCTCTCCATGTATAAGTTACAAACCTCTCTATTTCTTTGTATGATATTCAAAGCTGTTTTGTTAAAATAACAATAATCTTTATCAATGATCAGCCAATAAAACTCTTATAGCTACAGTTTTTACTGTTCAATTTCTCAAGATAAAAAAAATTGCAAAAAAGTATGGTGTTTGATTCATATGGTAATATTTGAATATTTCAGTAAATAATTTCTTTCTTTTCGAGAATTCTATCATGAATTAGGGGAAAATGGTCTCCATTTTAGATTAGGAATGGATCTGTTCAGCAGTACCTGTCATAAAAGGTAAAAAATCCCTGACTGGGAAGAACCAACTTACCATTGATAGGTATATTCTGTGACATAGATAACTGTGTATCACCAGTACCTGGAGGCATATCAACAAACAAGTAATCTAAAGGACTCCAAACTACCTGAAATATAAAAGGAAACAAATCTAGTAAAATATCAGTAAAATTAGACAAAAAATGTATTTTTTTAAGATTCTTCAAATTCACAACTTTCTTCTATACTTGGAGACAAAAAAATCTTCAAGGCCATACAAAACTATAATGTTACCAGATCAACCTTATTGTTTGTTCCTGATCTTAATGTTTTCATTGGCAAAATCCTAAGTATGAAAACATTCGGGAACGAACAGTACCTGAATTCTCAAAAAAATATCAGAAAACATTTTGGACAACCCTACCATATTTTTTTGGAAAGTTAGCCAAATATAACTATTTTTTCCAGCCTTAGGAAAGAATCTGTTTTTTTTTGTATTAGTATTTGTTAAAAAGTCTAGTCTGGGCTACAAACAACTGTGAAGGAAATAATCTTGCATAAAAAGAACAACAGAATGAATGTGAATGCCGTAACTAATAAAAGTTTCATACAACAACATCCGGTGTCAACTACATTGTATTCAAATAAGAATGATGTTATTTGTAATTACAGTCAAACCTGTGAACAAAGGTCAACCATGGGAAAGACAAAATGTGACCTTTATTGACAGATGGCCTTTATTCGGAGGTCAGATTGTTCTACATAATAAGTGACCGTTTTTCAAAGAATGGCCTTTATTCACAGGGAGGTCTTTATACAGTGTTGGCTGCAAACACAGGTTTCATGACTGAGAATTACTTATTCCTGGAATTTACTTATCAGCTGCCATACATAAAAAAATTGAAAAAAGCAAGAAAAAAATCCGTATTTGACATCAAAACAAACAAAAATGATTTTCATCAATTGGCACATTATCAATTATTCATTTAACACAACATATAAAAGATTTACAGACCTGTCTTAGTAATCTCTGAACAGCTGACATTACCATAGGACCTCGCCAAACTATAGGTGACTTCTCATCTACCAAAAATCCCATAGACATGCTAAAATATCAATACACTAAGAGAATTCAAATCTATCTAAAATACATCTAGACTTATGACGCAGGCAATTGTTTTGAACAGATAACTCTTATGAATAAAATTTGTAACTTCTAGTTTAGTGTACAGGAGAAAAAAATTGTGATTTTCAATAAATTCATCATTTATATTTCAAGTTCTAATAAACATAAGTCAGTCAATAGTTGAAAGCTTTGATTTGTTAAGTAAATTTGAGCTTCATTTTAGTTTAACCAAACAGACAAAGGCCTGATAAGAAACCTTTATGACTACTTAAATATCCAATTTGTCAATCAATCAAAATCAAAGCTGGCAATGTCCAATAAAAATTCTCCTGCCATCTTGGTTTCAATGCCTAGAGGAAGACTGAAACTTTCATTAAGAAATATACAAGTACATGAGTACAAACCATTTTATTCCAAAATTGACAAGAGGAATCATCTGGTTTCCTAAAACAAATAAATTGTATTTAGAAGTAATTCAACACTGAAATGAACAACTATGAACATAGGTCGCACTATAACACTGAACCACCAATTTACAATTAGAATCCATTCTAATTTTAATTCTAAAGCAGTACCCTATTTTAAAGTCAACATTTAAATGTTGAAGAGTTTTAATGAAATGGTAACCAATCATAATATTACAATCAATGGTACTGAACATTTAATTAAAAATATCTTCTGCCATTAAATATTCAGTTATCAAAACATTTGGTTAGATCACTTTTAAGTATATTATTATAAAAAAAAGTTCTAAAGCCTACAATAATCACACCTGATGACTGCTCCTAAAATCATTAAACAATAAAAAAAATATTTTTTCAGACTGTGAGAGGGTTCACATTAGTAACAAAAATAATACTCATGGCATAGCACATCATTCATGTTTTATAGCAGTGTTAATGTCAATAAATTAAAATACTGTTGGTTCAATAAATACATACTGTCATTTAATAATGGTTCATCATGTAAATTCATCATAGTTGGTATTGACGGCCCATAAACATCAGCATCTAACAATCCTATGTGTTTATTCTGCAATATAACACTTAGTTAATGCAATTTATTGGGGGGAAAAAACAGTAAAATCTACATACACAAATATATGATGTCTAATATTGATGTACAAAGAGGCAGATGGTAAATTTTGTATTGATTTAAATTCAAGACAAAATTGACAGTCTGTTACCTACACAGAGAAGTTATCATTGTAACAAAATGTATACAGTTTCAAAGATTGTGTAGATTAGAAATTAAACTACATGTATATATCAACATTAAAGTTTTGGTACCCATGAACCATTATCAACATATCTTATCATCTGAACAATCAAGAAGTTCGGTGTTTTGTTATTTATACTTACAGGTTCATTTGCTGACATAGCAAGTGCGAGATTCACTGAAAAATAGAAAATAGAACCACTTCCATTATAAAATGTATGTTTGTTTTTATGTGACTTATTGTCACTGGGCTTTAATGCTGTTTTCAACAGTTTTTCAGTTATATATGGCAAACCTGGATCCCCGAGTAACATGTCCAGTGCACTAACCACTGGACACCACCACAGCCTTATAAACTGTAACCTTGTACTGGTAGGTATAGGTCACTTTATTTCTAAGATCACAAGAGCTCCATAAAGCCTAATACAATAGAATGCAGATTTTAAGCCATCAAACAGGATCTGAGCTGAGCACAAAGCAGGACAGCAGTAAGACGTAAACAATCCAGCTACCAAACCTGAATCAGACTCACATCATTTAAATAAAAATGTGTATGAGATCTTCAACATCGTTATACCCGAAGTGGTTGACTTTCCTACTCCTCCTTTGCCAGATGCTACCACAACCACTTTTTTCACTCCATCTATCGGTGATCTATTAGGTAATCCTCTGGCCATCAAGTTTTTTTGATGATCTTTCATACTGTTCCCAGATATACCCTAAAAATTATATATTTTACAAAATACATGTATATATTTTAATGTGATAATTGGACTGCTTTAACATAAGCTACTGGTAGTTCAATATGACAAAATACTCATATCAAATTCAAATGGAATGCATGTATACATGATAAATTAGTTTTTTCAACATGCTGCTAGCTTACATTACCTATATATAAAGCCTGGAACAAAATCAAGATACAGTTCATTCTGTATTTTTTTCCTTTATTGTTTGGGTCTGCCATATGGACCCTCTCCAATTAAAAATGATATTTTTTCCCAATTCCTGACCAATAAATTACCAATTTTAGCATCACACGATGCATTTTTTCCCAACAGGACGGACCTGGACCCTTTCCCCAAAACTGCCAAAAAATAACTGTTATAATAAAATTATAGTTGGTCCATGACAAACAACTTACACAAGTAGACTTATTTCATATATGTCCATATTTGGATAGGATGAGAGAGTGGTCCAACTAATTAAACTGTCCACTTATTTGGGCATCACTTTTTTGCAGGGTCCAAGACAGATTCGAAAATTGCAGAACTGAATTAGTAAAGCTGCATATTTAAGCAGAGGGAACACTTCACACAATTTTACATGTGAAGATCTTAGAAGTGCTCTTAATTGGCTCATTAATTTAAGAATCTCAAAAGAGTCACAAACTTAATCGCTTCTCATTAATCTAACAAGTGAAAATAATTTACGTTTTTTAACATCCTTCTGTAGTTTTGAAGAAAATTGTCCTGGCTGATTACCGAAAATCATAGCATCATAAAACACGTCTATGGACTTAATGCTAGTGTATTAAAACCCTTAGTTCATAAAAGAGGAAGGTAAACATCTGTCAATGACTTGAAAGAATTGAACAGGGGGGTTAAACAAATCAGACAACACAACTCAGGAGGGAACATAAAAAAGAAAACTTTTAGACCGTACCATTGGATTGTCATGAGTTGACATGCGGCGTATCTGTTTTATTAATCTTCTAAAGTTTTTGAGACAGTGCCTTCTATCCATTTTTTTCCAGAAAAAAACTTTTAAACGCCTTTTTGTTGATCAATGGAATTATTTCATATTATACGGAATATCTTTATATCGACACCGGTTACCTCTAAATTAAAGAGCTTTTTATATGATTCGTCGCTAAATTATTCGTAGCTTCACAATTATCGTGCCAATTTGTTAACTACACCAATAACATTGTTCCAAGCATTATATATATATATATATTTGAATGAAAAATCATTTTTGTGGATATTTCGACACGAGTCTTTGAATGCATGATACATTCCAAACTCATAACAATTCGTCAGTAAATTAAAGGTCTAAGGGACACAACTTTAACAAAAAATATAAACATGCCCATACGAGTTACTTCCCTTCAAAAATATTATATTCATATCTACTAACATAAACATCGAACGTCATTAGTTCTTTAGCCATCTAGATGATATGATGCGTTGTCTATTGTGTATACTTCATTATAAATTGTTTTAAATCAACATAAGCGTCGATATATTAATTCAAAAATGATATGTAGTATTTCTAAGTTAACATCGTCTACCTCCAATAAAAAGAGCTATTTCCATAGCAACACAAAATGGCAAATGCGGACTAAAGTGCGGTCCTAAATGCGACAGGTTAGCTGTCAACAATAATGAAGGTAGTGTCAGCGTTCAGTGATTGAGATGCTGAAGGAAATGTTTCTATATTTTGCACATTATTTACAGCGTACCTTGTATGATTTTGATAATCTAATTTAAAGTCTTTGTCAACTATTTTTCATAATTAAATTGTACTCATATCACGTTTCTTGAATTACTCTGGTAAAATTCCACTGTGACACGCTCTGTTACATTTGTCAGTCTCTAATATACATCTGTTGATTTCCCGCCAATGCAGCAGTTCATCTGATAAAGTTGTAGAAGAAACATACTTGTATGCTTAGCGTCTTCATCCCCACATTTGTGGTACACGAACTCAGCATTATATAAAATTTGGTAAAATACCCAAACATAAATACATTACAGAATAACATTAGTCAATAACATTCAACTGAGGTGAATCACTACACATACTATTTGTAAAGATCAGTACTATCAATGTAGGTGTTTTAGCAAATTATATACAAAAATCTAATAGAGCCGCACATTTAATTGAGTAGCCCGCAGAATAAATTTGCCGATGTAATTTCGAAGGGAAGCAACTCGATTGGGCATATCTTAAAATAGATTGTACGAGTTGCCTCCCTTATAATATTAAAAATATCACTGAGCGTGTTCAGGTAGAATTTTAGATTTTGATTAGGTTTGTTTGATTTTTTTCTCTTTATTTCTATGACTCTATTGTATCAATTATAATGATAATCAATGCAGATGGTTGTCACGTTAAAAATTTGATTGTGTGCTTAAATGGAGTGCATGGCAGGTTCGTACTCAAATCATATCATACTTTTTCATATTCGCATCGTGAAAATATATTATTAGTCATTACCTGTTTACAATTGAGCATTTTAAAGGGAATCGCTACACTTGTACTTTTTGCAGTTTAGAAGCAGTTTGTTTCAACACGGAATATTGAATATATGATTTGTAATGTCAAAAATAGATGTGTATCTACTTTAGTTGTGAATAATGATCATGTTCCAAGAAATCTAATTCTAATTTAAGAATTGACGACTTTCCTGTTTCGCGCCCCCTAGCGGATTTTCCGATTGCGCAATCCAAAATGGCGGCGTATGGGGTCATGCGCTGAATAACTGTCATAGTCGTTTTTTATCGAAATACACCGTTTTTATGTTCCTGTCATTTCATCCAAACTTCATGTAAGGTAAGAGAATAACTTTTCTCGCATATTTAATATCAGTTTGATCCTAAACGATTATTAGATCGATTAATTTTCATTATTTATGCAAAATTTGTTGGCTTGAATTTAGTGGGTGGGGTGATGTAATAAAAAATATATTTATGTGCCGATAGCTACGTTTCTTATCTTTTGAATGGTTTATTACATGATCATAGCGATCTTTATAATCATATTACGTTCCGAAATTATATGTTGCTTGTGTACACCTAACTTACATTGGATTGTGCTGGTAGTAAATGAATAACGATCCTGGTCCCTGGAATGCAAGATAGTACCGAACAAATTTTTTCTATGGTTAATTTTCGCCATGTTTCTTATATCATGTCTTACCAAACACAGGCTCATAATGATATATATGTACTTTTATTTATTTTATCTATTTTAGATAAGGTTTCCTGTATCGTGAAGGTGCCGCACCATGGCAGTTCCAAGAAGACAAATTCTCTGCTTCATCATGCTGGGATGAAATCAATTATCACAAAATTACACTGGATCATCAATTCTTCACTATCGTCGCACTGGCGACAAAGACAATGAAGCTTATCCAAGAAAAATATAATAGCAGCTATTTACAGCAGGATGGACATTACACTAAACTGGGATGGACATAACTAAAAGTAATGTGGCACTCAGTGAAATGAAAAGCTATCATTATTGGTTGTCATGAATCGCCATTATCTGAATTTATATTAAACAGCATCAAATGTTTTTGTTTTTGTTTGTTTTTACGTGACTTATTGTCACTTGGTTTAACACTATTTTTCAACAATTTTTCCCTTATATACAGCGACTGGTAAACCTGACCAGTTTTCCTGGACTGCATACTAACCAGTACTAACTTACAAAGAGCCGGGTTACAAGTCCAGCACTCTAACCACTGGACCACAGCCGCAGCCGTAAACAGTATCAAAACGAAGAAATCTGTCTGAAATGATGTAGATCAATGTCAAATGATGCTAATATATCCAGTTCACCATTCAGTATACTAATTAATCAAATTCCGCAGTAATGTAAGCACTTCACATTGTTTTTTTCTTACTGATGTTTTTCAAGTTAAAACAACCACAGGTCACTGCAATTTGTACATTTTTAGAAGTTCCATAGGGTCTAAAAACATAGGTTGGTTTCCGGTTACCCGACCGACCCATCTTTTACCTGCCGACTCAAAAGTTTTTACGGCATCCAAATCGTAGTGCTATATTGTATTAACAGTTTATTGTATATTAACAGTTCAACTAATTTTCAAATTTTATTGGCAATGATTAAATATCAACGATTATCTATCTGCCTGGTTAAGATTGTAAAAACTTCTATAAATTTAATAGCAGAATAAATGTTGTTTTTTTTATAATCAAATATCACATTAGAGGTTAAAAGATTGATATGAAATCACTATTATCATAATTACAATTTTTCAATTACTGATACAATATATGTTTCAATTTTTGTTCTCTTTCTTTAGCACGTTTTATTGCATGGTTAGTAATGCTTAGTTAAAAATGAGATTATATAATTTCACACATTAAGGGTCATGTCTAGGATACATCCTGGCACTGTGCACCATGATGGTATGGTTGATTGGATATATACTGATCCCACACTGTGATTTGATAAGTGATGTACTGATATCAAAGGGACCAATTAACACTGAAACTGTCCACTGACAAAGGGACAGCATTATTACGTAACATTACATAATCAGGTCCCTGTAATGTTCAAATTTTATGACTGACTCTTGAAGTCATTTTCACGAGAATATTTTGAGTAAAAGATTATCAAAGATAAATAAGTGAAGTCACTGGTTACAGTGGTACCAAATTTGGTTATTTTAGTCTGAAATAAAAAGTATATGTTCTTCAACATTATATACCATATACCAAATTAAACAGCATTGGATTCTATAATTAAAATGTAACATCTCATATTTTAAAATAAGTAATGCTTTCAAAATGAAAGGAAGAAAATAGTGAAAAAAACATGCTTACATGTTACACCCCAAAAATAGTCATTTTTAGGATCTTAAAACCTGCCTAACTTTTATACTCAGTTTTTTCCAAGATTTTTTTTTTTGGAACACCTAGACCTATATACATGTATATGTTTGCAGGTTTTCGGGGTTTTTTTGCAAATTGATTTAGTGGTTTTTAATATAATGAATTTATACATCTTTTTTTGTAAAATGGCACAAATACTGTGCAATATGCCACTTAGTGTTCATGACATCACCCATTAAATCTTCATTTCAAGATTCAATAGGATGTACTTTGTACTAGATCTACACAGATTAATTAATATTAATACATACTGGTACTATTAAATGAATTGTTTAGACATAGATACATAAAAAGTAAAGTCAGAAAATAGATAGTTTCTTCTGAAAGGACTTTTTTTAAAAACCGCCCCCATCCACTTGATGTGCATACAAATCGGAAACAAGACGGATTCCACCTAATTTTAGTAATTTCAGACAAATGTATCGCTTAAATATCACATATATTTTAGTTAACAATACAGCTTCTCAATAATTGTCGTAGAATAGTGATCTATCTGCATAAAATACTGCTAAACACGAAATACTGGCGTAATATCGTAGATTACACCATGACCCCATACGCCGCCATCTTGGATTGCGCAATCGAAAAATCCGCTAGGGGGCGCGAAACAGGAAAGGGGTCAATTGCATTTACATATAATGAAATATGACATTATACTCCCCAAACACGTGTTTTTATTTGGAATATTCTTTATTGATAATCATGGTCAGTTCTGTCATTAATGACACTTTATAAATTTACATTAAAATTAAATTACGTGTTTTTTTTGTTTACTCAAGCATTGGTACTGACAGCTAAATAATTATTGTTTATTCACAATAGCATAGAGATTAGTCTGTCTGATACTGATATCATTAACGGTTTAGACAAAAATGTCACTTTGAATGCTTGTTGGTCAACCAGTACCGGAAATCTGACTATATTCACAAGGTAATATTGGGACTTTCGTTTTAATGATGGAGGAAGCCATCAGGTGTACACCTGGGTAAAGCTGAACAACCTTCTGTAAGCTAGATGGACAGCTTCTTCGTCTGGTCCTGGGTGGGATTTGTACTGGCATGTTTGAAGGGGTTTGTGATCACTAGTCAAATAACCACTCAACTACGGAAGACCCTGTCACTCTTTAGACTCATTTGTTTGGCCTAAATTATGTATCTTACCATGTTTTGAATTGCATTCTTGGTTACACCAACATTTTTTAATAGATTGAATATGTGGTTACTGGTATGCATTTTTAAAAATCTTGGGGGTAGGGCCTCTGCGGTCAATTGGTTATGGTGTCTGGCTAGTAATCACTAGCCTCTTATGATCACCTGTGCAAGAAAAATCTTACTTGTGAGAAAGCTGTCCAGCTTGTTTTATGGAAGGTCGGTCGTTATATCCAGGTGTAGATCTGGGGTCTTCTTCCTCTACCCTTAAAGCCAGAAAAGTCACTATACAATCCTGGCAGAGAAAAATAAAATTATTAAATGAACTTAAATCATGACTTAATTATTTCAATCAACATTTCAGGGTATTTTATTCAACATGGAGCTTGAAAATCCTGGTGATGTCTCTGATGACAATCTGGTAAATGACGAAAGATGTTCAGATGAGAAACCTTCAAATGATTCAGGTGTGACAGAATGTAGTGCTGAGAATGAATGCAAACTTAAGAGACCTCCTGTATGTATTTCCGACAAATAGATGTCAGTGTAATTAATAATTATAGAACGCTGTCACTGTTGTAAGAAATAAAAACAGATACTCCAAAAAAACTGCTATGAAAGTTATGATTGAGAAAAAATACCGTATGAAAGATAAATCAGTCCAAATTTTTTGGATGGTTTATTGCATA
This sequence comes from Lutraria rhynchaena, assembly GCA_008271625.1. Taxonomy (NCBI): domain Eukaryota; kingdom Metazoa; phylum Mollusca; class Bivalvia; order Venerida; family Mactridae; genus Lutraria; species Lutraria rhynchaena. Next base: position 6,311,985 of record VIBL01000001.1, on the reverse strand, counting down.
ATTTTTATTTAAAAACAAACTTGATTGTGGTTAGTTTCATCAAAGCACTATACAACACATAGGTCATTACATGTATTAATTTTTGTGTATTATTTCCAGAGGTCTGAACGGAAGAGAAGAAGGCATGAAGAATTATTGTTGAGAAGGAAGGAAGAAAGAAAAAGGAAGAAAATTGAAAGAAAACAAAGGTTAAAGGAGGAACAAAGTCATACAACACAAGAGAATAAAGAAGGTAATATGTTGTTACAAAATTAGTACTAGTGGTGAATACTTTTAAAATAACATTTTTCCCCTCTGGGCTTAATATAGCACCAACAAACCATGGTCCCATCCGGGACCGAATTTCACATGTGAAGAAACTGTCCAGCTAACATATGGAATATTGGTGGTTCTACCTAGATGTACACTTGGTTTTTTCTTCCACTGTTAAAACAAGAAAAGTCACCTCATAAACTTGGCTGTTTGTATGAGTTTAGACTCCTGAAAAAATACTTACGATACTTGTATATTGATGGTAATGATGACGGTCAGTAATATTGGAGGTAAGGTAAAAAAAAAATAAATTCCTGGTGTCCACTGACATCCTTTCCTGAAATTATAATGTTGGTTGATCAGCAGAACATTTTTCAATTGCATTACTTTTAGTTTTGAAGTGCAGTTCATATGAAAATATAAATATTGGCAGTAAGGAAATTGATCTACTGGTTGACTAAAAAATTCTACTGTGGTTCGAAAAAAATTAGGTTGGGATTTCAGGAACCAGGGACTTTTCCACCTAACAAAGATGATGATAACATTGGTATGATCTCAAATAAAACCACTTTGAGTTGGTTTTAATCCAATTTCAAAACATTTTAATTCATATTCAAATAAAACATTATTGTTACTAAGTTTTGTTTTCATTTCAGACAGAAGATCCTACCAGGAAATAAAGGAAGCGAGGAGAACTAGATGTAAGCAAGCGTTGATAAATGGACAGAAAATCTGTGTTGATTGTAGTCTTGAACACTTGATGAGTGATAAGGTGAAATATTTGATAATACAAAAAACACGTAAATTGGTAAATGGGACTTTGTTTGATATTAGCTATTTCAATCAAGTACGTGTTTGTGATTCTATTGTGGTAGTATCTGGTAGAATTTTTTCAAATCTGTTTTTGTTTTGTTTTTTACTGAGGGGGGGAATGTCCGTTGGCCTGGACCGGTTGAGATTTCAAAATTTTCCATGTCCTGCTGGTATGAATATTCAAATTTTCTGCTTCAGGACTATATTTCTTATTCATGTTAATGCATTTGGATTTATTACTGAAATTAATGAAAACAAATTCATTAAAAACGAGCAGTGTGCAGCCTGTATTGATTTGAAAGACCTCATGAATTACCAACATTATTACAAATAATTTTAGATGAAGTTAAAACTTGAACTAGTATAGTTCCTAATTAAACCCTTTCCTTTGCAATCAATGTCCCTCCCCTAATTAATTACCCACCCCTAATAAAACCCCATCTAATTAATGCCCCTCCCCTAATTAATGCCCTTACTGTTTTTGAGAATGACAAGAATTTGTGATTCAGTATAAATGTCGTCATGATACTTCAAATGACATCCAATGTGTCCAGAAAATGATCAGACAATAATTCAACCAATTGAAAGAAATTTGCTAAAATGTAACAACCCAGGGTAATTATTCAGGGAATTCCTTACTGTATGAAATGTATGGTAAATTCTCAAAAAAATTAGTGTTTGATGCATTTCCATTTTGTAAATGATTTCATGCTATTTTTATTTTTGAAAGGGCAAAACTAACTATGAAACTGTGTAGGAAGTAACCTTAAAATTGATTGGATATATTTGTTTCATTTTGGTGTATTATCATTTAATATGCTATTTACAGACATTAATTTAATCATCTTTATTCAGGAAAGAGGGAAACTTATCATGCAGATAAACAGACTATATGGTTCTAATCTAAGGGCAGATAATCCAGCTCATATCTATTTATCTGGATTGAAAACCGGAGGACCTCTCCATCAAGATTGTGTGAAAAAAATGGATGGATTTGAAAATTACCTGGTAACATTTTGTCAACACTGATTTCTGAGTATACACTGGGATGAATTTCTAACACCCCACCCCTGTATTTAATAGTGCAGGACAAAATTACTGAACACATATGGTCAATTACCAGGTTGACTTTTAACATATTCAATTCAACATTTACTTTGCATAAATACTTATTTCTTTGTGTAGATCAATTGTAAGTATTGTATAACTTTAGAACTGATTCACTCATTTTGGGTACTTCAAAAAATCAAGTTTAATGAGGCATAGGGTAGAAAATTCAGTTCAGTGTATATTATTAAATAACAAGTTTAGAAAAACACGCTGGGTGTATAGTTAGTCTTGAGAAATTCTTATTTTTGTGTACTAGTATACCTGCCTTTAATTCTTAGTGCTTACTGAATAATAGATGATGAACTGTGACTTTTTGTATCATGTGACTAAGAGACCATGCCAAGAGATTTGTCAAACTATTTTTGAGATCTAACCTCAATCAATTCCCCTCACTTGTCGAACTCTTTGACAATTATGTTAGCATGAATGGTTTATAATTATAAAACAGGGGTTACTTATTTTTCTAATGCTTTATTTTAGTTGCCCTTAAAGTGTAATTTTATACAAAATAAGAATTTTGTTCCTTGGCAGTTATGTTAGTATAAATATAAAATGATTATAAAGAAATGGTTAATGGTTTATCTTGTGTTTTGATTTATTTGTTCATTAAAATTTGTAATGTTAAATGGTTTATTGGGTAAGAATTTCGTTCTATTTAACTTACAATAAAACTTCATTAGACTAAGAGCTAACTAAACTAGTCTATAATATAATGATCTGGTCAGTGTATTCTGTTCTATTTAAATACTGGGGTCTTCATAGACAAATCTTAGCTTAGGTGAGCTTTTTTCAGCATAAAAATCTTTCTACCCTTTGTAAATGAATATTGTTAATCATACTGATTGTTACTGCCTCTTTAGGTTCAGACGTTAAAGGCATATGTCAGAAATATATATTGTTGGCAAGATTTTAAATAAAGAAATTACTATCTTAACTAACATGTCTATGAAAAGACCCCTTATGTATACAACTTACATACCAGGTGGATACAAAAGAAGAACATCACACAGAGTTATTTCCCTTAGATAAGATTGTTTGTCTTAGTCCAGATTCTTCCAATCTTCTGACTGATGTTGATGCAGATAAAGTCTATGTCATTGGAGGCTTGGTTGATGAGAATATCAAAGTGAGTAATGATCTGATTGCAATGAAATGTGCATTTTTACTTTCATACAAACTTTTTTTTATTAAAATATGTTTCCATTATTTTGCTTTTAATATTTATTTAGTTATATACTGTGGTTTCTCAAATTTTTGTGGAACATTTAATTTCATGGGTGAGCTTATACATGAATTCCAAATATACCCTAACCAGGAACCAGTATTTCAATGCAAGTTCACTCAAAGACCTGTTCTCAAACACTCCATCTATGCTTATCATTCAGTTTTAAAGGCAATTAATCTCTACCGTAAAATATAATTAACATAATTAATTAATTAATTAATTAACAAATTCTGCTTTAGGTGCAATATAACCTAGTTAGTGTTAAAAGCACCATAAAACACCAATCAATCAAAACATATACATGAATTCAAGATGTTCATAAAATTATGAATGAAATGAAAATACATGTACATCTATCTTATATTTGAAAATCCACAAATTTACTTACCTACTAAATACTTCTACATTTACTATACACCGGTATATTTACCTACTAAATACTAATATACTAAAAATTTATATATTTCAGCAACATGTGACACAAACTAGAGCTTCAGAACATGGAGTTACCACAGCCAGATTACCAATAGAGGAGAATATGACGAAAATAGAACAGCCCTCATATTCAAAAATTCTTGCCGTAAATCAAGGTGACATTTTATTGCGCATTATTTAATAATATAATGATACAAATTGTATTTGTCTTCATCAGTAAAGAAATTTTTAAAGTGTCCCTTTGGTCAAGTGGTTATGGTCTCTGACTAGTAATTAATAGCTCCTCACTGTTGTGAGTTCAAATCCCATCTCGGACCAAATTTCACATACCCAGAAGCTGTCCATCTAAGTTATGGAAGGTTGCTAGGAGTATAATTACGGTCTTCCACCACCATTAGAGCTGGATATGTCACCACCAAATTTCTGTAAAATAGTTGGACAGCTTCCTTAAATGTGAAACTCATTCTCACAGCAAAGAGGGGCTTGTGATTACTGGTCAAGGGACCATCACCACTTGTTGGGCTTTCAGGCCTTTGATAATAATTTATATGGCTTTTTCAATACAGGAAGATATATAGCATCTGCATAAAGAATCAATTAAGTATACTTTGTATGCATAATACCCACTCCAACAGCTATATTCGATCAAGAAAATTTTGTCACATATTCTTTTTATAATGTTTTTTCCTCTATATGTAAGCATACTTTCTGACGCAATTAATGTTTCGCCTCAGACAAAACTATCTAATTATAATGCGATGCTGACAAGCTGATTGTCCAGGAATTAATTGAGTTGCGATGTAACAGGTTAGAAGACATATGATTAGTATTGTAGGTTCTCTAAGAATCATGACAAAATGACCTTGACAAACATGACAAAATGACCTTGACAGACATGACAAAATGACCTTGACAAACATGACAAAATGACCTTGACAGACATGACAAAATGACCTTGACAAACATGACAAAATGACCTTGACAAGCGACTGTGAAGCAACAAACTTAACAAAACAATGGATGCTTTGATACATCCCACATAATACACTGATTGGGTAAAATTATTTCATTGACTTACTCTACAATGAGCCATCCTTATACTATTACTAGTGCCTTATGTGTGTAACCCTAAACCACTCTATAGGGGTAGTGATTTTATATGATTTCCTTTTAAAGAACCACACAACATGACTAAACCAGTTCAATTGCACGAAGCCATAAACCAGACTCTGTTTCCAATCTTATTATGTATCTTGATGAGTTTCCGGTTTCCACATAGTTTATTGTCACATAAATATTTATCTATCTGGATAATGTTCACAAAGAATGACAGATAAAAACAGGAATCCATTCTGAAGTGATTGTGGCTACCAGTGATAGAAATCGTCTGATTTATAATGTTTTGTTGCAATTAGTTTTGGTTAATCTTTGATCATTAAAGGTGGGTTCTTGAAGTTTGCCAAAAAAATTCAAATTTACACAAGTTTGCTGGTTTCTGTAGAATTCCTTTTTTCTGCAAAACGTTGTTTTGACACTGACTTTCACTACCTCTTTTCTGCAGAATTTGTTCATTTTCTCTGTTTTTCAGATTTTGCTCCTTAGCTCTTTTCTGCATGTTTTTCTTGCTATTTTCTGCATTTTTTCTTCCACTTTTCTCCTGATTTTGTTCTTTTGCTCTTTTCTGCAGTTTCATCTTCTCCTTTCAATTGATTTCCTCTTGAGCAGACCAAAGTTCATTCAGTACACAAAATATAGGAGTAAAGTGAGTTTTGTATAAGTAGACTTGACGTACAACAGACACTGAGGTTAACCTTAAAAAAAGTTGATTTGCAGTTACATGACTGACTCCTTAAAAAACTCCACGTCCTAGATTTTTTTAGCAGTTTTGACAATTTTTTGTGCTTTATTCCAGCTTTTTGTGTTCAGTACAAGCATATAGCATCAAGAAAAACAATGGAAAAATGTGTACCTACCCACTGTTAATAGTTTGGGTCTATCCAACATTTTTTTAAGGATAGCCTGATAGACAAATACTTAATAATGCCATAGATCAAATAATTCTGTGAATGAAGTCTCTCTGTACTAAAAGGCCACTTTTCTTCATCCTTTGGTGGCCCTTGTTCGTAGGTTTGACTATACTATTCTGTTGGGCAGGTTATTTTGTGTTAGTGAATAATTTGCATTGTGGGAATTTATTGAATATTCTGATTGTCGGTGATTTAAGTATCTTATTCCTTCACTATATACCCTATCTGCGATTATGTGTGAAATTATCTAGATTTTGCATCAAAGCTTTTACTGTTTTGTGGCAGGTTTAACAGATATGATGTGTCAGAATATATTCATACCAGCAATGATAAGTATTGCTCTCAGCTAAAGTTTGGGACATTGTAGAGCACGAAAATAAATATATTTTTTCTCTTAAAACATGTAAAAGAATGGCCTGTTTAGTCACTTAACTTATTGCCAAAATGACTGTAAAAATTTTCACATGAAAAATAAATAGAAAAAATTAGGAAATGCTGGATCACAAATATTTAAGAAATGCTTGAGAGATCCATTTCAAGATTACTGAAAATCAATTGATGGCTTAATTGTATTGTTATATGTGTGTTTGTTTCAGTATTTGACATTCTAATGAAATACAAAGAAACTAGAGATTGGAAACAAGCACTCAGTGTTGGAGTACCAAGACGTAAAGGTTACGTCATCAAGGAAGACAACTCCTGATTGATGATAGACTTGCTGTTACTAGATCTAGATAACTCATGATGGATATAATACTTACTGGTACCTGATCTCAATAACTTATGATAATAGAACATGTACTGGTACCCAATCTAGATAACTCATGGATATAACACTTTGGTACCCAGTCTATATAACTCCTGATTGATATAACACCTACTGGTACCCAATCTATATACCTCATGTTGGATATTAAACTTATTGGTACCCATCTCGATAACTTATGATGGTATAACATTTACTGGTACCCAAACAAGATATCTAACAAAACATTGTTTATACTGAATCATAGATGTCATGTCAAGGTCCATGTAAATGGTGTAACAAACTTAATGTGTGATATATCTAATATTAATGTGGTTTCTGGTTTCTGAACTGGGTAAAGTATGCAAACAATCACCAGCATTACTCTTCTTCCAAAGTAGAATTAACGAATTGTGAAATTGCAAAATGCGACACCTTAACCCAATGATTTCTCTGATTAATCCATTGAACGTAGGGAGATGAACTGAAATCTGAGTGGTGTTAAAAGCTACATATGTATACCTAATACATATAAGTGGTAAAGTTTTGCGATGTGGAAATTTTCATGTTTTTCAACAATTATTTGCGAACAATAATGTATGCATAAGTTTCAACCATCTATGAGAAAAAGCTACCTTGACACCAGATTATAATCATCATACTACTTATATAACATGACTTTTGAAATCATGTCATTATGAAATAATATATACCTTAAGAAAAGGAAAGGCATTTAACTTGCAGTTATTTAGCAGTTGTGTAGCAGTTTTTTCAAATAAATGCCGTTTTTACAAGTTTTTGTCCTCCATCTTAATTTGTAGGGATCCATTTAAACAGCAGTTTTTAAACAACTGGTAAAAACTTGTTGTGAAAAAACTTGTGTCCAGCATTTTTTACCAGTTTTTGTACATTTAAAAGTAAATGGTGATGTTAAATAATACTCGTATTACCATAATTAACAAGTTATTTTCTTGGACCATTTTCTTTTAAGCTGAAAGATTGTGACAGAAACTGCATGTTTTACAAGTTTTATTTAAATGCTCCTAGCAGAAAATAATTCATGCACACTAATTTTCATTCAAATAGCAATATTGCATGTGTACAAGTTGTACATAATATGAATATAAACAAAATTAAGGTACATCGTATAATTAATATTGTATCATTCTACATAATATGAGCTGTGTCATGTGAAAACCAACCTTATGGCCTTAAACTTTGCAACCAGTGTAGGCCTAGATCACACACAACCAGCAAAATGTGATCAGGAACTACATTGTTCGCTTAGACGCTGAAAGACGAGGAACAGTAGCCGAACAGTGTAGGTCCTGATCAGACCGCGCAATTGCAGGTGAGCTGATCTGGGTCTACACGGTTTGCAAAGGCCAGAAGGTTGATTTTGCCATGACATGTCTCAATTATTAATCTAAATACTAATTTTGTCAGGCTAATCAACTGTCATTTCTAATTATATTTAGATATTCACTTTATTAAGCAAAGTGGTCGAATCATAATTATAAATTGTAAGTTGGTTCTTTAATTCAGCAACATACTGTTCCACAGAATCTGTTATGTCAGACTCATGTATATCAATCAAAGTTTTTAATAAGGATTCTGATTATTAATACAATTTCTTATTCTTGTGTAACGTTTCCGAGTGAAAAAATGAGTGGGATCCCGGGCAGGATACACCAGGATCCCTGTGGGATGAAAAAACCCAGGTGGGATTTATAAGATTTGCCAGGACTACCAGGATCCAAGTTTGTGAATCTTGGATTTGAATTTACTACAGAATCGGGTCCCAGACTATTGAATATTCAGACTGATTTAAATATATCTAGCTAAGAAAATTGATACTGAAAAATTGAGACTTTAAAAACAAGAAGTATTCAACATTTTTCCATGCAATTAACTATTTTTATGAGTTGAAATTTACTCACCTCACTTGGCCTTCACTCACTTGGTGCATGAATTTTCATGCTGACCAAAGTACTTCATGTTCTACATCTGCCATGAAAATGTTTCCATCAAGATTTATTTGTAGTTTTAGCGTTCACATACATAGAATTAACAACATATAACATATTGTCTTTGTCAAACAAAATTTTCGTGTAACTTAACAAGACTTGCAACCCTTTGCATTAACTTCAACTCTCATGTGTACTTTCAGTACTTTGATTTTCCGTATCGAGTTACTTCCCTTATGCACTTCTGCTATCACCACCGGATCATTTTTTGAAAATAGAAATCGTTACTTAATTTAAGAATTATGAAACGCCGGTTAAAAGGGAAGTTTATAATGGAACATATATGTGCAAAATTGAATTCTTTAACCGGAAGAAATCTCAGTAAGTTTGAAGAGACCACTGAAGCCGATATTTCTCCTGAAAACCACCCGGCAGAGACGGCTACAAGTGGGTGGGGTACTGGACGACGAATTATCAAGCTCAAGTTTCTTGCTGAATAATTGAAATCTCGTAAAAACTGCTGTAAGTTTATACATTCACATAATATAACTAGAGAAGTGTGTTGGGTATGCCAGTATTTTATATATAACGTGTGAATGTGACTTTGTAAATAAGGTCAAGTAACAGGTTTTCTTGGTGTAACGAGTTTTCGTGGTATTTTAAGTATGCCTCGTTCGCGTGTGCGCATGCGCATTTTTTCTGAAAATTTGTCACAAGATCGTCTGATAGTTTTGTTAGTCTGTCGATTTTTGTCAATAATACGCAATGAACATTTTATCATAAACTAATTTTGTTATTTTTGTGAGTTCAGACACTTTAAAATGTTCAATGAATTCTTATTCTTAGGCAACGCTTTTCATTGTGTACCGAATATTCAATTAGATAGGTGGAGCTATCGACTGGTTCCTTGCCTAGGGGACTGTTTCAAGCATATCAAGATAAACACGTAATAAAACAAAAAAATCATTGAGTAATTGCAGTAAACTTGGGGTAGTTTGAGGCGACCCACGAAAACTCCAGTCCAAACTTTTTACGTCTACACCATTGACCTAGTTAACTTAAAACGCTCTAATGAATGTATTGGAGGAAATTTTGTTTTAAAAACAGATGAGATTTTTGTAATAATGAATTTCTATGATGATCATTGACAATGTCCTGAAATAACGAAAACTTTGCATAAAATACGGCAATGTTTTGTTAATACCACGAAAACTTGTTACGCCACCATACTGTAGCTACAGGATCTCACCGGCCAGAAAATATCTACATTTCGTCACTGCGCGTGCAAAACTCGTATCTTTGATTTTTTGAAAAACATCTTGATCAGAAGTTGTATCTCGATGATATCTAGGTCTATAGTATGGATTATGTCGGGTCAAAAACTAGGTCCTTCCATCCTGAAATGTTTTATCGCGCACGGCTCAATAGTTGCAGAGTTATTACCCTTGACTTAGTAAAAAATAGCATGTTTCAATTTGTTTCTTGTTTAGCTCTAAAAGTATTTGAGCTTGAGTCATGAAACTTTACAGGATTGCTGATCACCAAGTGTTGTTGTGTACCTGTGGTTTTGCTCTTGGATTCACACAGTAATTGCCCCTGGCATAGTCAAAATTGCCTTATTTATCTTTTATTGCATGTAGCTCCAAAGGTAGGTTAACTCCAAACATGGATTTTAAGCTTATCTGAGCAAGAGGCTTATGGTGAGCTTTTGTGACCTCTCAATGTCTGTCATTCGTCTGTCAACAATTTCTAGTATATTAAATATTTACACCTTACTTCGCAGGAATGATCCTTGGGCTCCCTTTCAAAATTGTTCCAAAAATTGAAGTCCACACATAACTCTATCTTTTTGAAAGTTTTTAATGATGTCATATAAATGGTTGGAAATGCTCACACAAGTTTTTGGCAGTTATGTATGAAATCATATAAATGCTGCTACAGTTTTTTGGAAAGTTTTTAATGATGTCATATAAATGGTTGGAAATGCTTTTTCCATATTTGGAGGCAGTTTTATGATGTCATCTCATTTACTTATTTCGGCCGATTTCAATGCTTTTTAACTGCTACATAACTGCACTTTAAATGCATTTTAACTGCTTTTTAAATGCTTTTTACAGAATCACATTTTTTAAGGAAATCTGCTGAATAAATGGTAAAAACTTGCCAGAAAAACAATGCTAAATAACTGCAAGTTAAATGCCTTTCCTTTTCCTAAGGGATATACCATGTACAACACTTACTAATGCATGTATGATGATCTATAAATAAGACCAGCTATTTCTTAATTTGTCTATTTTACAACCACCTCTATATAAACATCCACATTTGTATATCAGTCATTCCAATATTAGTACAATCTTTTTACAAATTCTTTATTTTGTAAGGTTGTTAATGGTGTTTAAAATGTTGAAAATAACAAACTTTATTCATAGCCTAGAAAAAATTGACGATGGGTACATATACTTTTTTGGTGATTTGGCTTGATACATTTGATATACAACAGTACTCATTGATCAATGATTGGTGTGTAGAAATTTGTAGTCGAACATATTAGTTCTGGTTGGAAATATCGGTTGGAGTATGCCATTACGATTCCATCATACTATCTACATTTAAAATACTGTAAAGGTTAGCCGTTAATGTATGTTTCCAAACGACCTATTGTGGTTTCTACCAAGTTGTAGCACACATTCAAATCAATACCAAAGCTATACATTAGCAAAGTTTCCACATTTCTGCATTAACTTATTGAATAAAACTAACTTATACATCTGTCCATTGTATATCAATCAGGTATACAGATTCATCAGGTAGATTTGCATTAAATTGGCTCAGCCATATTTTATTGACTCGTACATATTGGTAAAATTACAGAGCTGCTTTCTTTATTTCTATAAATATCTATAAAATAACGATTTAAGCAACATTTATTAGATATTTGTCATTTTGATATATAATTGAACCATCAGTGAAACGATAGATTTATTTTGCTGAAAATCGAAATTCTTTCTGGTTTTGCTTGAAGCATTTTTGGAAGGCGTCCAAGTTTGTTTGGGGCATAACTGTATTGAATAGCTATCACTGAAAAGTGGCTGTAGTTGTTAAGACAGGGGATTGGTATATATCCTGGACATGTATTCATATAATGTACATAGAGTGTCCCCAGTTTAATTTATATACTAAAAATGTGAGTGAAAAAAACATCTTTAGAAAAATTAGTCATGTTCTTGACCAAAAACATGGTGTAGGTAGGTCGCAAACTTCTCCACTACTTTTTCTATGCACACTTATTATTACTTTGGAGGTATTGCTCTGGCGCCATTTCGTACGATCAATCTGCGAGTATCAGATGATTTAAACACATGTAATTTACTTAAAACAATCTTATTAATGTAGGGAAAGTGATGTTTTCTCATATATAGTGATGAAGTGCGTGAACAAGTACATTTATGCATGTTTGTGTAATTTTGTGTGCATTATACGATGCATCATTTTAAAAACTGTTCTGTTTTGACGATACATGATATCGAACTTTTTGTTGGATGAAAATAAAATATTAAACATGAATGTTTTATCTCTGGTTGAAATTCGGAAAGACACAACACCAAATGTTCGAATTGCAACGCATATTTATTATGTTTAAGCACACTCCTAACATAAATGGAGAACAAGGTAGGACATAAAGACGGCCAAAGGCCATAGGACGACAAACAACACAAAGGTATAAGCACTATCTACAAATAGTAAACAAAATCATTTCCTTGAGGCGATCGTTGAAGTAGGTACGTTAGCTCTTAACTCACCACTTTTCCTGAATCCGGAATTTAATATGCTGAAACACAATGGATATTTGATGATACCTACAGAAAACTGCGGACTAGTGAGATATGACAGTAGAAAGATGTATTTGTCAATTATAAATGCATATTGCATGCACTTACCTAGTAGCTTTTCATTCCGGACTTTATTCATAACAAGCTATTTACTTGTAAGAGTGTTCAAAAATCAATACATAGTGGCAGAGACGTAGATATACGTCCCTGATAGTGATGTGATTTCATCCATTTCGTTGATGAGTAATATATACATGTATAAACATTTCAATCGCGTTTCTTGCGCCTGTTTGTAAGTCATGGAATCGGACTTAATACGTATATGAGTTAATTAAGACAGTGACTTACATTTGGAAAGATTTCCGCCCAATCTACGACCAGACCTTCCGCCAGACTTTCTACCATTACCACCGCCAACACTACCAGGACCAAATACAAACATTGGGGAACCACCTACCCCGCTTCCTAACGGCCAACCTCCAGCAGCTCCGCCTACTGGCCAACCTCCTCCAGTACCGCTTGCAATTGCTCCGCCCCCTTCAGATGAAGACATAAATGGTTATTAAACAATGGACAATGGCTTTAAAATGGATATGTCAACAATGCCAACCTCCGTTGATTCAATTATACATATATTGAATCTTGAATCATTCCAGAGGTTTCATTACGATCACCATTCCATAACGTCTAGATTGGACATCCACAACATTTGAGTATTTTTGACATGTCATCCATGTAAGTTATAAAAATATCTACCCTAGTGTTAATACTGATTAGAATTATGAACACCTACCAAACTAAGCACATATGGATTCAAACAGAAGAAACATTATTGTCGCCGTTCACGGACGGCGACATATACAATTAACCAGGTTTGACCATTTCGTTCCTTACACCGCCTGCTCTTAGCCAATCAGAAAGAAGAATGATAAAAACATGTTGGACAAAACGGGTCTCCTACGGGGCGCATCATCCACCAAGTTTTTGTCGGGTTACCAGTTTGTATAATTGACATGCCTTTTTAATGTATGAAGCTCGAAACCAGTTTGTAGGCTACAGCGGGGTAAACAACATTTCGACTATTTCACTCAAAAACATCAGCATTTATTGTTCAGAAACGAGTGTATTTCTACAAAAAGGAGATTTTTATTTGATGAATATTAAGTAATGAATGCTAGTTTAATTCATCGTGAAATCCTTTGTTTCCTCTGAATGCGTTTCTTCGATATTTTAGGTTTTTTTACATATGCTCTTTTGGGGAGCTTCATGTCGTCGTTAACTGGTCCCCGTTCCATGTTGCACTACACCAATAGAACGTTGCCTATGTACAACCAGAGTCAACGGGAACCAGTTTAATGTCGTAAATATAGAATGCGTTGCAAACTCTCAATAAGAAATGAAACCAGAAATGAAATCTCTAGGAAACCTTTATTCAATATTCCATTCTTTGCTCTTATACTTGGCTGAACGGCGATTCCAAGCATTTTTGGAAATGCTAATACTTGTACATATACTAGGTAATGCACTATGTTTAAGTCTATCCAATCATCTGTCGGTAGAACTGAACTTTGTACTGTTCATAGAGAGGTTCGGTTTAAAAGAATTCAGACAAGAAAAGGATGCCCAGAATTAACCACTTACGAAAAGTCCACCTTCCCTTAAACCACAAATCCCACCCATCACAGAAATATATGCACGTGGCACATGTTTATCAAAAGAAACATAAGGGAATTATAGAGACATGTAAATATATTCAAAATCAAACCAGTGTCTAACTAACCTCTTCTGTTTCCATTTTGTGACTGGCCGCCGGTACCTTGGGATACACTTATAGCACCGTCAGTTATAATTCTGATTTCTTTGTAACCGCCACCACTACTTCCGGTTCTACCTAAGATTTACTAAGAGTGTCATACGCAGAAAATGTTGATCTTGATTAAATGAATTTAAATTCTATCGAACAAATCATCGTCTTGTTTAACCTGGACAATGCTATATAATTACATGAAAAAATACAACCTGGCTGAACTCCGAGTGTTTAAAAAATAATTCAGTCAAATCAAAGTACAAAATGTATAAATGCATATGCATATCAGTTTTCTGGGACATTTGTAGCACATTACACTATATGAGATCCATAAATGCTCTTAAACAATGAGGAACAGAATTGTAGCGGCAATTGCAACTTAACAAAAACAAAATATTCGTTCCGACCCATATACCAAAGTTCCTTAAACCATGTTGATTTCTCAAGATGACGATTCTGTTGGGAAAAAGTTAGGTCTTTTAATAGTAAGTGACAATATCAATATTTCCATCTTTTCAATGGAATTTTACTTTAGATATCAGTTAATAAGCACATGGATTGAAGTATATGTTATTAAACCATACCGCTATTTCCACCTAAGCTGCCTCTTACAGACGTTCCACTGGATCCTAAGTCCCCCCCGCCAAAATTTTGTCCTCCACTGCCGTATCCACTTCCACCAAACACTGGCATGTTTCCTCCTGTCGGAAAGTCGTAATTGCTGGGGAATGATGGGTATCCGGCTACCCCACCTTGTCCACCCATGTTACCCATTTCTGAATGAAAAATACAGATTTATTTGTTCTCTCGTGCTTAAAAACATCTTGTGCTCAAGTTAACCGTTTACAGTCATATGTTTGATACGTACATTCATTTTGCAATTGTTGTACGCGTTGAGTATTCTTCACTGGTATTCTTAAAAAGTGAAATTGCGCTCGGAATATTTGCCTGATTGTGTACTACTGAATTTAGTAATGTCTAGTAATTGTATGCAACATTTCACAAGAAATTCTATGGACTGTTCTTGCTATAATGTACAAATTGATATGAGCCGTGTTTATGAACTTCTTACTTTCAGTATTTTTGTGTTATGTCATGTTTTTTGCCATGCTTTGCATTATTTGTTGTCGTGTGTTATTAACTGAGTAAGTTGGTCAACTAAATTGATAGTCCAAGTGGAAAGTTAAGATTTACTCTGTATTTTTTCCCTGAGAATTTACTTTCGATTCTTTGACAACAGCACTGTAGATCAATAAACTATTGAATGTGTACTCACTGAATCCTGCCGGATTGCCGCTTCCAGAACCGCTTGGAAATCCACTTCCGGAACTACTGGAAAATTCATTTCCGGAACCAAAAGGATATCCATTTCCAGAACCACCGGCTCCAGCGTAAGGTCCATCCTGGTTGATAATGATAGTTTTTCCACTTGAAGGACCACTTCCTGATGGACCACTTGATCCAAATCCTTGATTACTTCCAAAGCCATTGCCAAAACCTCCATTAGACACGCTTCCGTAGCCGCTACCAAAGGTACCGCTTCCCATACCTGCATTTCCACCAGCCACACCTCCATAACCAGCTGATTCGCCATTATTAGAACCACCCGCAGATCCACCTTGGTTAAGAACTATAATTTTACCGGATCCGTCACCAGATGAACCACTTGATCCACTTCCAAAATTGTCTCCACTTCCTCCGCCCAAATTTCCGAAACCTCCAGTATTGCCACCATACTGCCCAAGAGGTCCTCCCATACCCCCGAAGCCGCCATTAGAACTTCCATAACCACTGCTCATGCCAGAATTACCACTGTTTTTTCCGCCAAAATTTCCGCCCATATTGCCAAAGCCTGCACCCATGTTGCCAAAACTAGCCCCCAAACTACCAAATCCTCCATCCGTGTTTCCGACTCCTGCACCCATATTTTCAAAACCAGCTCCCATACTGCCAAAACCAGTTCCCATACTACCAAAACTACCGGATCCTACTCCACTGTCCCCTCCAGCATTACCACCGTCCGCAGATCCACCTTGGTGTATGATAATGGTTTTACCCCTGCCAGCTCCATCGCCGCCTGATTGGCCACCTTGTCCTCCGTTGCCTCCCCCGTACCCACCTCCGATTCCGCTTCCAATTCCATTGTTCCCACTTCCACCTAATGACCCGGATCCACCATATCCCCCATTCGAAGAGTCTCCATTATTAAACGGAGCACCTCCATAACTTGTTCCACCAGATGGCCCGTCTCCAATTCCATCACCGGAACTTCCTGCATTGATAATTATGGTTTTAGCACTTCCTGAATCACTTCCTGTGTTACCACCATAACTGCCACCTCCTAGTCCTGCACCGCCCACTGAGAATACGTTAAAAGTAGTTTAACATGATAAATATATGTTTGGAACTGTGCAGTTAAGCCACGGAAATATCATGCAGCATTATTCAGCTAATGAACTAAATGGAATTGGTGCATTTGCATCAAGTATGTAATTGCGTGTTGCTTAACGACTGCATTTTACAACTGATCTGTTTCTATTTTACTAGCTATAAGCAGTTCTCGGTATTCTTAATTTTGTTCTGCATATTAAGCTGAAAATATCGTATTCTTTAAATGCTTAATAGATTGGATCGAATGTCTTAAACGCAAAATGAGAAAGTTTCTATTTAGTAACTTGTCAGACAAGCTAACAAAGGATCGATATAACAATTAACGTACATTTGCCAGCAGCAGACACTACTCCAACGAAAAAAGCTAGCGTTAATATTGTCTTCATCTCGCTTCGATTGCCTGAAAATATAAATGTCATATGAAACTTGCTAACATTTTGAAGACGTACAATCATAGATACTAGCCCCATCGGTACATGCACGTGCGTGTATCTAAAGTTAACTTAATTTGTGAAAAAAATCTCATCTTCTTTCATTTTCATATTCCAATTTCAGTTTTTAAGCTAAATTAAGTTAATTTCGTTAAAAATAACATAGAAGTCGGGACATGCAACAGAAAGTTGTTGCATAAGATACTGCTAATGCAATACCAGAGTGTCACAAACAAATTGGAGAAATTGGAGAACAAAGAAATGTTCATTTGCTTAAGTATTATTCAATATTGAACTTATCTGAAATAAAAAAAAAAAAAAAAAAGGAACTGAGCTTACCTCTGTGTGTGTATATGGAATGTTTTTTGGCAATTGCGGTTTGGAATGGGCTCAGTAAGGTTTTTATAATCGACCATTGTCAACTCCACGACGATGTCATAAATTTACCATTGAACATGAGACATTTTCGTTGTGCATTATTTAGTGCGACTGGTGAAATAAATTTCTTCAACATTCACAATCTGATGTCATGTGAGGCCAACGGAAAGGCATTATTTGCTGTCTTACTTGCGGCATTTGAATATCAATAAATGGTTTTGATCAATCAGACGTACAATTTGTGCTGTCATTTTTTCACATCTCCAAAAACTTGGAAAACCATTTCAATGTCCTATTACTGCTTAAGCTATATTGCATTAAACAGACGAAAAGACTTCATGTCTGATGGAACGATTGTGGAAAAAACATATAAAATTGACAGAAATAACTGTGCTGTTTTAGATTTACTTATGAAATTCAATATTTCTTTGTAATTCAGTCTGCAAAAAATTGCATGTAACCATTTTGGAATGTCTTCAGTTACAATTCTTTGGCCTCTGAGCAAATTTGAATAATGACCTACATTTGTATTTGTGAATTGTTTTTATTTTCTATGTGTTCTCTGATTATTTAAATGTTTCATTGCTTTTTGCGATTAAGATTGATTTCATTCTTGCGTGGGTTTGAAAACCCACAATTTATTAAGTTTAAAAATGTCACAGTTTTGAAACAATTATCACGTAATTGAGGTAATACGACATTTCGTTCACTCTAATTATCGTCTCTAAAAAGCTTGTAGCGTTCCCATACGTAGACATATTGGCGTCCAATTGCTTACAAATATGTGGCAATTAACATATTAACAAATGGATCTGTTAATCAAATTTAATTAAATTTGTTTTAATTAAGGAAAGGTTGAAATTTGGATATTTTAACATCTCGACGGAAGTCCCTGTCTGATATGAAATATGACTAACGGCCTATCAGATTAGAGCTCCGTTGGTAGAAAAAATCACATAACACGAATAAGCTTTAGTCACTAAAATTTAATTGTAGTTTAATATGATTTGGACAATTTTACAACTATAAACTCTGAACTGGGCAATAAATGTTTCATGTCGTCAAACCAGACAGGTTTAAAAGTTAAACTAAAGTTTTAATTGTTGTAATATCAGTTGTATTTCCCGATTTTGTATAGAATTTTCTGAACCTATATAATAATTAAAAAATAGCGGACATTAAGACCAAACATCCTACGTAGGGCACTATGTAGTGATCATGTTATATGATGATCTGATATAAGTCAACTGTTTATAAAGCGCTTTTGTGTGCACTTTTATGCTTATAAGGTATGTTTTACTTGTGTAGGAAGAAAGCAAAACGTGCACTGCCAATGCCGGGTAAAGCGACGATAAAACTAGCAACCCAAACAAATAAAGATATGGATGAGGGTTATAATAACAAAAATCGGGGTGCAGACTTTTATCGGCAGTATTTCAGTTATACATGTACACCATCAGACAGTTAACATAATAAGTGTTTATGGATTCAGTACTCGTACTTGTTCTCCGCAACATTCGAATTGCCAAAGTGAAACACGAAACTTCATTCAGGTATCTTTTAGCAAACCGTGTCTGAAACAAGAATAAAAAATACTGCGTATTTTGAAGCCGTCTTAAACCCTTCATCATAACGGTTTGGGTCGTTTAATGTTCCTTTGGCAAATTAGCTGGTCTTCATTGTTTTTGAGAAATAGCACTGCAATTTACTGCAAGAAGTCAATGGGTATGATTGATATGCATGTATTTGAGTGTATGGAACTTGTCTAGTGGTCTGGTAATTCTCGTTTGAATTTCAACAAAACAAACGTGGGTAACTTTAGCGCACCAAATACCTGAGCTTGTACCTCGAGCCCAGTGATTTCTATATCCACTAACTGGTATTGATAGAACTTCGGAACTTTTTTCAAGTCGATAGGCGTTACTATAGGCAGATATAATTGTCTTTGGCATTAAATTTCGAAGTCTTACCGGGGTAATTACTGTGTTCATGTCTGTTGACCTGCGGTGATTGCGTATATAACATTGTTATCACAATGGTATCGCTACACAAATACTTCCACGTGCACTTAAAACCGCATGACGCGATGTCTAGACTGTAATGTGTCTGTCTTACGAATTCTCCGTATTCGGGATGGCTTTTCTTAACACTACCAATTAGCTCCCAACTTCTCCACATTAAACACTCAAATCAGTTGTGGCGGACGAATGACCTAAGACATAATGTCATCAATTAAATTATATAAATAATTGCTGAGCCGGGACCGGTTCATAAGTCCGTGTTTGAGTATTAATAAATTATCAGGCTACATTTTTTTCCTTGTATGTTAGACAAACGAAGTCAGGATTTTTCTATCTGTCAGGTTCTTGAAGC
This sequence comes from Lutraria rhynchaena, assembly GCA_008271625.1. Classification (NCBI taxonomy): domain Eukaryota; kingdom Metazoa; phylum Mollusca; class Bivalvia; order Venerida; family Mactridae; genus Lutraria; species Lutraria rhynchaena. The sequence continues at coordinate 6,292,198 of VIBL01000001.1, read as the reverse complement.
TTATTTTTTAAATAAGTTAAATGCTAGATGCATTAACAGTATCCATGTTTCCATGTCTCCGCTTTTTGTGGTTTCTTGGATTCTCTGTTGGAGATGTTTTTGGCCAAAATATGTTTATAATTATTCTTAGGCAAAAATTATGAAAGACTGACGGTTTTTGTATATCTCCCTGCCAGCATTCTGCACCATATTATTTACCCTTTACCCTGTTGGATACATCGGTCTACGCGAAAACTTCAAGTTCTCTAATCCAGACCTACAAAAAAAGTTTTAGAAATGACAAAATGTTGCGTATTATCGGCTTATTCTATTTACTTGTCAGTACTGTTACTAACACATTTTCAGACTGATTCGCAGACTGAAAGATGTGTGTGAATTTCTTAGTGTTTTGTCGCCCAGCAAGTGCGAACAGGTGGATGTGGTAGATGGAATGAAATTAGGAACAGTTAAAAGATTCCTTTGTCAACACCAGTAAACTGAACATTCATTTCTTAATATAATTAGGATAGAATAATACAATTTGTACAAAATATTTTTCTGTTAACCAAGAATGCTCGACATTTGTTCTAGCTACAGTTTGTATGACGTATTTATTGGAAGTTAATTGTCTGGAAAAGTACATGACTCTCCCAGAACGTAAATATAGACGTACTTATATATTCTCGAAGCTGTTTTTTACGTTTGTACTATATCGTGTCTGTTCTGTCTTCACACATCGTATAGGAAGCTAATTCTAAACGAAAATACCATATATTAATATGATAAAAAAACTATAAAAGTTTAATTTGTGTGTTTTATTCCATGTAATTCATTTCCTGTGTATTAACATTAAATGACGCAATTATGAGTCGAATACCATCTGCGTTGTGGTATAAAATTACAAATTTAAACAAAAATAGCCTCGTATTCAATCTTTTTTGTGCAAAATATTTATGTCTGTGTTTATAATAATTGTAGACTTAATATTAAATATTTTTGTACCAATGTTGTAAGATGTAAAATTTTACAAAACATAAAATGGCAATAAAGGCGATGCTTAAGAGATTACAAATCGTATTTCCTTGTATTATTTTTGAAAGCAACCATATTACGTGTTTATTAATTGTGAATGCCTGACTGCACGATAGAGTTTTACTGCTGTGTCCATTTATTATGAATTCCTGGAAACTCATATGATTACTTCATTATATCCATATATCTATATTCATGACAATGTGAAGAAGCTGTTTAGACAACTTTCGGAAGGTCAGTGGTGGTTTTACCCAGGTCTTACCCCATCAATGAAGACCGGAAAAGTCGCCACATGACCCTAACTGTTGGTGTGACATTAAATGCAGCAAACTGACATTTGTCCACGTTTCTTCATTTTTTTAAAAATGATGTCTGTAAGGCGACACCCATAGATACATCTCCCGACAGATTATCGTTTCTCGGTATAAAAAACAATGTAAACAATTAAAATCTAATTAATGTCAAATTGACTTGTTCTTAGGAGACCTCGTAATGATAATTATTGAATTAATTGTTTTACGATCTTACAAGATTTGATGTAAGAACATACTAGGACAGATTAAGTTACATGCAGGTTTTTAATTACATGTAACGCTTTTGATATATTGACGTCAACTCGCTTTTTTGGGATTAGAAGAACTAGTCCGCCTTCAAATACATTTGTGGCAGTATCATACTGGAATAGTTTTGCTGATAAAACGTCCACCCACCATGTCTATCCAGAGCTGTTATTCTTCACATACATCTTAATGTCACACCAACGGTAAGGGTCATGTACTTTTGAAAAAGTCGTTCAAAACATGTGACCGAGTCTTACTACAGTTTCCGTCTGATACTCAAATGCATGCTTTGTTTTCTCTAAATGTGCTTTAAAATTTTGTTGTCATAATTTTTCAAAATAACGAGCAACTTTTTGTTGCGTTTTGATTCTGCCTAAGAGATTTGATTATGCAGCTTAATTACCGAAAATAAACCATCGTTATCGATCAAGGTATAGCGTGCTTAATAAATAAAATATGTTCTCTGTTTTTTTTTTTCATCGGGTTTAACGCCAGTCCTAACCTACCCTTCCACGTGGAGCCGGTAATTTCTTCACATATGAAGGAAAATTGGCACTTTTTGTCAAAATTTTATAGAAGGGTATGATCTGCCGCGACCGGGATTTGAATCCGGATCTCCAGTTACAAGTCAAGCGCACTAACCACTGGACACGGTCGCGGCTGTACAACCACTTTGGATAGAAATTGATCCACTCAGTGAACGTTCTGATATTTCTTCCAATATTGTTTCTTGATATTTTACACCCTGCGCTGTAAAGCGTAATGTAATTGCAACACTAGTTTTATCACTTGGCGTTAACAATAATTTGAGTAAGCTTTCTGCTCTGACTGAAGTTATTAACAGTAACCCTTATTACAATTAGATTTAAAACTATTGTCCTTTTAGCGTTATTTTGGGACGTGTAAAAGAGAATATTATAGCCTTATTTAATTTAATTAGTGTACAACGTCATTTTCAAATTTATTAAAAATCCGAAAGATGACATAATAAATACATTCCTTCGAAATTTTCATGGTCAACTGAGCTTTTTTTGAAAAAAAAAAATGTCGTGTGTCCTCGTTGTTTTTGGAAATCCGTACCTTATACCGAATGTCTCTTTATGACGCTATGTGTATATGAAGCGTGAATATTAAAACGTTACGATACACCTTAATGGAATGAAGGAATGGTATCAGATATTTAACAAAGTGGATGTTACTTCATCCCTCATCGATCATCCACTATCACGGATGTGGTTGTATATCAAACGATTTATCCGGTAATTTGATTGAACCAAAATAAACACAACATATAGCTGATTACAGCGTTTGGATTACCAAGTAATACCATATTCTTGTCAAATGATTTAAAATTAGAACAATAACAAACACGATCGTTGAGTTGTCTTGATTTTAATCATCGATTGCACCAGAAAAGCATATACGTCTATTTGTAGATGCAAAAACATTACTATATTTTGAAAAAAATGGGAACGTTAATTGTTTACGGACGACCAAACAATGCCACGCCTTACCTAAGCCTGACAGGTTATTGAGTCAGCAAATCAAAATGTTCTATCGGGTTTATTCCATCATAGAACGTGCGTACTAGTTTAGAAGTAAGTGCAAACATTGTTATTGTCATAACAATTCCTGCTGTTGGGTTCAAATTCCAGACAAATTTCACTTATGAGGAAGATGTCCAGCTAAAATACAGATGGTCGTTGATTCTACCCAGGTGCACGCCTTAGGTTGTTTCCGCTGTTAAAGCTTGAAAAGAAGACGCCAAATGACACAAGCTGTTGGCGTGACACTAAACCCCAAACAACACAAATAATGCATTGAAATCAATGTTGCTCACTTCTTTTAAATGAAAACTAACTGCAATGCGTGTCATGATGTCATGATATATAAACTATGGCATTGGATGTTAGTTGGTTCACTTATTGCTTCAAATACTAGTATTTATACATATGAATGAATTCATGAATCATCAGGGTACACGAATTTTCCATAGTCTCTCTTATTTCAAAATATTCAAACCTGTCATGTAGCTCTTCCAGTGACATATGTAGTTCAGTAATTGTGTGTCATAACACGCGTTAAAATTGTTTGGGCTTTTGGTCTGTTTTAGGATGTGAATTTTCGGCTTTGAAGGAATTAAAATGTGATTGCAAAGTTGTTCCAGGGCAAAGATTAAGATAGACTTGTGGTTTTGTTTCACGACGTATTGTCACCATTTCCTGAATTGATTTCTTTAAATTAGAATAGTTTTAAAGGAATAAATTGTCTTCATTTGGTTCCATATTTTACGAGTCTGGTTTACGTACCATCTTAATTGCAATTTATTGACACGGAACAATGAAAATTATATACCAATAACATACGATATTTCACTAAACCATACTGACAGAGGAGAAGTAAAACTATTTTATTTCACATTTATTTATTGCCTGAATCTTCGATATAAAATTCACACACAATGGATGTAAAACGAGCACCAGATTTATTGTTATTGGCGTGAATAAATCACCATTTATTGTCATCTTAGAGCATTTGTTATGCGCAGTAATTGTGGAGTTATTTTCTTGTTTATCCCCCATTTTCTGTCATCTAATAAACTGAAAATGAAAGGAAGGAAGATCGTTGTATGAAACACTTCAAGAGGAATAGAGAAATAATGCAGGAAACGTTTGCAGAAAAAAAGCTGTTTCTCCAGAAATAACAACGTTAATGCTAAGCTCTGTCATAGGCGTAATTTTCTTTTTGTTTCTGATTACATGCGCATTAAAAGTAGGGTAGGTAGGTAGAGATTTTTATTATCATTATTATTATTATTGAAAGCCATTGAGATTATTTTTGTGCCGAAAGGTAAAAAAGAGGATGTATCGTTCCTCGAGCTTAATTGAAGGTTTAGGATCGCGGAGAAAAGATAGGGTAGGTCGGGTAACCAGAAGGAAACATTTTTACGCCTTAGTAACAGTAACACAAGTACTACTATTTTTTTGTATTGCACATATATCAGTATAATATTTATTCAGTAGGAACAGATGTGATAGCTAGTGGTTGTGGTTGTAGTTTTTGATAGTTATTTAATAAATTAACATACCATTATATTCTCGGTACAGAAAAAATCTTACCATTATTATATAATTGACGTGGAACATGGCCACGTGGAGCTCCATGGTATACGCCGCGGTTTCCATGACCTCTGACCCCAACTACGTTACGCCCTCTAAATGGTCCTTGGTAGACTCTTCCTGTAATGGAGGGATACATAACATAAACATTATTTTTAATACATACGATGTTAAAACATTGAATATATGCGCCCAAGTCTGAAAACTACTGTTATTTGTTATATACTTTCGGTAATTTTTAAAAATTCGAAATTTCTAAATTGCGCAGTACTTTCTGGAAACAAATTGCGCACTCTAAGTTCTAGAATGATCTGTATTTTTACATTGAGCGTAACACATTCACCAGTGATTTTTCTAAGCAAACCTGGAATTACTCAAAGACAGATAGGAATGTCTGAATAATATTTTACCCTGATACCCGACTAGTTACATCTTTCTGTACAGTTTAATCTAATTCTATTTTGACATTCGCAAGCCACGTTTCCTGTTAATGTTGTACACATTAGTGCGAGTTTATGGAAAGTTGGTAGTTCTTCCCTGGTGTACACGCAAATGTAAAAAACTCATAGAAATGAAACGGACGGCACGTATTCTCAACTATCTGGGTTTTAAACCTTTAGTAAATGCCTCTTGTGACTCACTGAAAACTCTTTGATTTCCAGGCCTACCGCCAGTGAATATCTTGATTATATTTACTCCAGGTCCGGGATGTCTGTTACCTCTTACATTATTACTGCGGTGCATGGCGCCACCTGTGAAACATTTAATGGGGAACAATTTTATTTGGATTTGGGATACAAAAGAGTTAATTCTACATGCAGATTTTGTTATCATTTGACCAAAGATCTTTCATTTAAACATCTGAAAGCGTATCATATACAGCAGCTACAAGTTTTTTCTGTCTAGTGGAAATGGGATTTTCATGCACCACTGTATCCAACAAGGTTTATCCAAGACTCTGGTCTGCGAACTTTTTCGACACATCTCGTACTTCCCAGTTTATGGAAGCAAGTTGTATTAATTATAATACAACTGTTGCAAAGTGTTAAAAGTTAATTAATTCAGTTTTGTTAATAATTTAAGTGTCTCCTTGATTTTAAACTTTAGAAAACTATGAACTGTATAATTAGCATGCTGAGCTAAAGTGTAATACAATTAATTGTTCTGAAGCACATACCTCCGAAGCCCGCTCCGAATCTTCTACTAAAGCCAAAATTTCTGACTTGACCAGGGCCAGCATGACCGCCATTTGCAATTCCTTTTCCACCGACACCTGTAATTTGAATAAGATATAAGTATAAATTATGTTTAATATAAATGAAAAATATTTACATATGTCCTTTTCCTGTAACGTTAAAATGTTATCTTTTCTTTTCCATTCTTGGCTGTTGTTAAAGAAACTGTATCTGAGCAAACTTTTTTGAAATCTGACTCGTAGGTTAAATACATGAATATACAACGTATATGTTTACGTTTCTGACATAGGAAGATAAAGTTTTGCTTGGTCGTCGAGGTTAAAGAAATCAAAGCATTTATATCGACACTATTTACTGTCACGACAATGATTATAACCATAAAGCGATTAGGAACTGACTTACCTCCTAATGGATACCCTCCGTGTCCGCCACCTTTTTGTCCTGGTATGATAAATATTATATTATTACCCGAAGGGCCTTTTCCGTTGCCGTTTACTCCACCCAAAGTTCCACTACCTCCAGAAACACCGTTCCCACTTCCCATCCCATTACCCATGCCAGCATCACCGCCTCCTTGGTTGCTACTGTCGCCATTGCCCACAGCGCCATTTTCCATTCCACCGTTGCCCATATCTCCGTTGCCAGTTCCACCATTACTCATCCCGCCGTTGTTAGGTTCACCATTCGTCATTGCACCATTGCCAGTTTCTCCATTAGTCATTGCACCGTTTCCAGTATCGCCATTGACTGTTCCCCCATTACCAGTTTCACCATTACTGGTTACACCATTGCCCATGCTACCTGAGCCACCGTTAGCTGTTACGCTGCTTACAGTTGCTCCATTCCCTGTAGCAGGAGTTACAGCACCATGTGTTTTTATTTTTCCATATCCACCGCTGCCTGTATTCACAACATTGTTAATGCCACTGCCTGTGTTACCGCCGCCGTCTTGACGACCGAAAAAGAAGACATTACAACAAAACAGTCATGGTTTTAAAGTTCAATCTGCAATACAATGCATAATATTACTTTATTGGTTACTGTATGTAGGCAATTCAAAACTTCGAGTCAAATTCAAGTGACATTGTGTTTTGTTTACTTTCATAGGGTACACCGTTAATGATATCTTAAATAGTCGACTTTAATCCCACAGATTCGGTTTATCAGAAAAAGAATATAACTTACATTTGCCAGTCGCTCGCCCGATGCCGACAAACAATACCACAAGAAAAATCGACTTCATCTTGAGATCACCTGAAATAAAATCAATATTTGCAAAAGTTGGCGCACTTATTCCAAATTAAATTTCATTTCTAGCGCATCAGAATATAGGTATACTCTCGTCAAATGTACGTTTAAGTCATCATTGTCAGCCTTTTCTTTGCTCTCTGTAAAAGTCGGAAATATGCTACCATTTAATCCTCAAATTTACTAATTGTTATCATCCTAACAAGTATGATACATCGTTAAACACTTAGTTGTCATAGTAACTAACATGATATTACACGTATTTCTAACAAATTCATAATCAGACAAGAAAATTTGCATGAACTATCACCAGTTTAACCCGAGCGGTTTTCACAATATCTCAACATTATGCTCAAAATGTGATTAAATTTGATGCACAGATTCACTTACCTAATCCGTCCGATTGAATCCGATAATTGAAAAGTGTAATCGTCTCTTTGTTGCTTTTATATCTTAAACGTTTTTAGACACGTTTTAACATTGTAATAAATGTTTTTCAACTTGTACGAAACATATTTTATTGACGTATTAATTAAAAATTCATCCGATTATATTGCTTTATCGATGATTAATTACATGCACTTGATTACAACGTTTAAATGAAATACACATTTAAAGAAATTTATAAATTAAGATAAATTAAATCAGTTTTAAGTCAATTTGAATATGACCATCTATTGTTTATTAACTTAATTACTGTTCTAGGAACGCTTGTTTTACCAGACCCTTGATGTTTCGGCCTAGGTTTCAAAATCTGAATACTTTTGTCATTTGAAAGAAATTTTGACAAAAAGTAAAACCAAAGGGTGTCGAGGCTTTTAATGTGGCGATTGATTTCTACAACACTTTTTAAAACTTACGAAATGGTAAACAATATACACGCTATTGAAATGTGCTATGATTATACCGCCCCGCAAACGAAGCTTTCGGGCGTACACTGGAATCACCCTGGTTGTTGGGTGGTTGGTCGGTAGGTCAGTTGGTTGGTTGGTCAGTCGCGCAGTCTCTCTCTGTTTTGCGGGGATATTTAATCACAATTCAGTTATAGGTCTAGTTAAGATTGAATTTAGATGCACTAATTTTTTATAAATAGTCTCAAAATATCGACTGAATTGGACATTTTGGAATGACACAAACCCTTGAAGGCATGTTTAAAACTGTACCTTGCCATGATTTTTTTCAATTAAGTGTTAAGCTCCTTTTAGAGAGTGACTATTCACTATTTCGTACACAGAAACCTTTCACCCCAGTTCTTTCATAACCTGTTAGAATCAAGTTTTTACATTTGACTTCGTCGGTCGTACACCCCAATCAGGTCTGTCGACAAATTTCTATGAACTCCAACATTTTAATTGCATTAGTTGTGGCTTAGACTAATAACCACATATCACCAAAGATATCAAGAAAAAAACAAAGAACTGGCGTGAATTTCAGGGCATCCTTTGAACGATTTGCTGCCAATATTCCTTGGGTTTGGGGTACACGGGTTCAACAGCCCCCCCCAACAATGAAAAAACTCAATGGGCTCTTCTAAGCTTGTACAGATTTAAGCAGATTGTGAATTGATTGAATAAATACATGAGGCCCAAGTAAGCATGTTGTCAGACTTAAAAAATGAGTATCAGTTGAAATTGTATACATAACGAGCGTGAGATTGAAACGAAAGAAATTGTTAACTTATTCAAGAAAAGTTACATGGAACGATGACATTTAAAACCAGGGATTAAGGAAAGTTTATTTTATTTTCAAATGAGTTCAACAGTTTGGAGATACAGAGATGATAGATAGTTTAGGTTTAAATCGAATGACGTATACACTAAAATTTTAATTGTTGTGGAATTAAATTCTATAATTGAAATTATATATGGAACAAAGCTTCGACGGCCAGCGATTAAATTTGTAGACATAATTAAAATAATTCGGTGCATCGATAAGCCAGCATTAGGTAAATCGACAGATAACATTTATAAAAGTATTGTGTCTACACTGTATTCTAAAAATTTGTATCAATCTAATTCTGAAACTCACATGGTGTGAAAAGCGCTGATGTTGCCGTCAAAAAATAAAGGACAGATACAATAAAAATTAAGTTTATCTCCTTTGTCATAAATATAAGTAACAAGGGTCTGTTTCAAGGATGTGTCTTAGTTAAGATAATATTTTTTTCTACAAAAAGTCTAGATTCCCATTGTTTGTAAATAAACTTTTTGCCAAAAGTAGAAGACAGTTGCCAGAAATGGATGTTGAAAACAAGATTTTTAATTTTTAAAAAATGCTATCTTGACTAGGTCTATGAAACTGACAGAAGAAGTGTTAGATGCGGCTAGACCTTAAGAGATATTTAGCTTTTACAGTAGATTTTTTGGTTGCTAAGAAAATCATGAAAATGCTGTCAAATGTTAGCATAACGTCATTGATGATCCGCCATAAGTTGTAAACAGGGCGTACAGGTTTGCCAAAACATTTTGTTTGTCTCCTAAGGCCAAAAATAATACCTGGTCTTGTCTATATATAGAGAGTTTGACATCATTAAAATAATTAAGTTTTTAGACAAGGAATTAACAAATGTTTCTAACTTACCAAAGGAGTAAGTAGTATTTAGAACTCATGATTTGGTGCTTAATGGTATCGAATTAATATACACGTAAGAAAGTACTGTCGTTGAAATATTAGAAGTATAATAATATAAGAGTATTGGACGTATACTTGGCCGTGGCTATACTTCGTGTATGAAATTTTATGACCAGCTGTCAAACGCTATGTAAGATGATCATTAATTGTTGTAGTATAACAGGAGCAATAAAACAACATTTTACGTCCTTCAATACATCAGGTAATCAGGTTATAGAATGTTTTAAAATGATATTCATAAATAGGCGTATACTAAATGCATTACCTGTATTATAAGAAGCTCGCACAATGTAAAATGTCTTTACTTTTGGAATAAAATTAATTATGTGTCTTTGTTTCATTCTTCTTCTCTTCTTCGTCTTTATGTATGTTTATTTTATCTTCTGAGTCACAGAAAACAATATACGTTCGTTTAGGATTTTTTTCAGAATTTTCCACTCGGCTTTTATGTGATTTCGGAACGGTAAACCTATTGCATTAGTCGGAAGATTTTTCTAAAAACAACCATCGTAAACAATCGAGATTACCGTCTGGATATTACGGAAAAGATTATTCATGATGGGGCCAGCTATTATTGGATCCTGCGTTTTGGCTGGTTGGTTTTGACTGTATCCATTTCTTATGAGACTTGACTATGAAGGCAAAGTTTCATGTTTGATTTTAAGGAACAGATAGAAAATTGATGCTTTTATAGACTCTACTTGTTATAATCCTCGTTCCTTCCGGAGATGTTCGTTAAGTAGTGCTCGTATGCCTACAAGGGCGATTGTACGTAATGTAATTCTGTATTGTAAGACTCATTTTAACAGGTTTGCATATCTTAACAATTTGTTTTTAAGTATTTTTTGTTGATAGTACCTTTCCGTGTTTAAAAGTACTGTTCACCTGTTTCAAAATATTGACATTCTTGAAGATAGTGCTATTCATCATCAATTGAAGAATTACATGGAGTACATTTTCTCATATTGAGTTCACCTGTTTCAGTTATTGATCCTGCACTTTTTCCTGGGAGTCCATGTTACAATTCTCTGTCTTTGACCTTATTTTCTTGGTTATGATTCTAAGGAATCATACGAACAATGAAATTCAAAACCCTAAGATTGTGTGTGTAGTGGCCAAGGTATTTTAATGTTGGATTTCCGTGACTTTTGTAACAATTTCAATATCGAGGCAACAATTTTACGGAGTTGTGTCTGCATTATTTTCCATTACTTTTCACTTTGTTATCAAAGATCTGATCGACTCGATTTGTAAACACCGAACATGGTTCCATAAAATAAAGAGACTGCAAATAAATACTTTAATGTTTTATTGCAGACAAGCATTCAGTTTTCATACACAAACAAATAATAATCGCAAACATTAAGTGTAATACAAACTTATAAAGTAAACATATGAAGCCATATCTCGTCAGTAAACGATCCATTTATCACCTCGTCAGTGAGATGTTCTGTTACATTAGCGAAGCATGTTTTCAATTTTTCTCTTTAGTTTTGATAGATTTGAGATGTCTAATAAGCTGTAAAGATAAAGAACAGGAAACATACACATAATACATAAGTTGTCACTAGTAGATGAAATATGTTGGTTTAAATGTATTTAGGATAGAATTATTACCCCCCCCCCCTTTCCCGCTTATAACAAGCACGTAAGTCTTTAGTCAGACTCTAAAATGTTTTTGAATCTTTTGTAATAATGTCCACGCCCTACTACAAACAATCGATGAGCAGAGCTATTTACAATAAGCCTTGTATATACATGTATCTATATTGTTCAAATATGAGTATTAGTTTGACAATTGAGATTGACAGAAAATATGAACTTACACTTCTTCAGGGAACCGCCGGCACCAGAAGCGCCTCCAAATCCACCACCAAAACCTCCTCCGAAACCACCACCGAATCCTCCACCGATGGCTCCGCCTGCTCCCATACCACCACCACCGATGGCTCCGCCTCCCATGCCACTACCACCAATTGCTCCGCCTCCTACGCTTCCACCTGCACCAAATCCAGCCGTGAAACCACCGCTGAAACCACTTCCTACAACCCCAACGTTCAATGTTTAAATCTAGTTTTTGTACATAATCATTTACTCTTCTACAAAGAAACGTATAACTTAAATGTGTAAATTTTACTTAATGTTAATGTTAGGACAAATGCACGGATATATATTATAGTACACTTAATGACACAGTACAAGATCATGGCTGTTTGAATTCCTTTTTATTTAGAACAGTTTAAATATATCGGATTGTGGACTAAGATTTTCGGACTATAATCGGTCTATAATTAAAACAGGAACTGTTCAAATTGATCTCATACTTACCTGCGGCGCTTCCACTGCTTGATCCACTTTTCATGATTCTGACAACTTGGAATCCGGAACCTCTGCTAGCACCACCTGCAACACCTACATGTGTGTAAATAATCAAATACATACTTAAGATATTATATCCATAATACTGTAGTGTATCTGGGCGTATCTGTTTAATGATACTAAAACTGCTAATCCTATTAACACAGTATTGTCCATCTATCGATATTTCTTTGATTAGTTACCAAAGATACTCTAGTTTACATTGCGACACATTTTGAAAATTGTGTAAGAGTTGCTGCCCATGTTGAAAAATAGACAAATAAAGATATTGCACGGTGACCTATATTTTTCTTTATTGAATTAGGTTGATTTTTTGCATCTTTTTACCATGATTTTGTTGTTGAAATGAATCTTCTTGTTTCTTTATCCTTTGAACAATGGGCTGTTCCCATAGACCTTAATGCAAGTTTGAAGACACAATAACTCAAACGATTGTCATTTTTGAAAAATCTCACGGTAAATCGTTTTTTATCATGGAATCTTTTAAAATTTATAAACATTCCCAAAACCTGTCCGCTCCATTGTCAGGTAATAATATTGAGTATTATGTAGATAAGACTTTTAGGATACAATTAACCGACCGGCAACTATAATTATTATCAGGTCCATTTTGAGGACATGTGGATATAACTATAAAAGAAACCGCATTTCATAAACACAATCGATTTAATAGATTTTTGAATCCCGACATAATGAGTGGATCAGTCTATGTTTCTTAGATAATATGCCAAATAGAAGTCGTAAAATTTCTCAAAATATATTTGAAGTTTTTTACCTCCAGCCGAAGCACCACCGAACCTGGCAGCGAACCCACCTCCGAAACCACCGGCGAAACCACTTCCAGCGCCAGATCCAGTTCCTGCACCAGAGCCACTTCCGCCAGTATTAATGATAATGGTTTTACCACTACCAGATTGACCGGCAGAAGCTGCAGACATTCCACCGAATCCGCTGGTAAAACCTCCACTCACTCCACTACCACCCATTCCTCCACTTGAAACAGTCCCGGCTGCTACCATTCCGCCGTATCCACCACTGCCATATCCGCTTGCGAATCCAGAAGATCCACCGTCTGATCCAGTGGAGCCACTATTGATTATGATGGTTTTGCTGCTAGTGGCACCGCCCGCTGATCCACCACCAATTCCTCTACCAAATCCTCCTCCAACGCCACCACCCAATCCACCTCCGATACCTCCACCAATACCACCGCCGATTCCACCACCAACACCGCCGCCAATACCACCGCCTATTCCACCACCAATTCCTCCTCCTATTCCGCCTCCAACTCCGCCACCATATCCTCCACCGAGGCCACCGCTACCAACACCAACTAAAGTTCATAAAAAGTGATAAACTTTTCGTAATATCTTTCATGATAAACTTACTTTTTGAAATTAAACTGTATATATTTAGTTGCCGCGTTTATATACGAAACCTGCGTATTTATAATAGAAGAGTGTAAAATGTTTGTCAGAAATTTGATTTCTAATATAACCACGGGTTCGTCTCTTTCAGCATAAATATCGTTATTACCCAGATGACTAATATAAAACTTTGCTTGCATTCGATTAACATTGTTACGAGCGTAAAATACGTGTGTTCATATTCTATATCTCACACTCCGATTTCGGAATTGGACATACTATATGAAATCATCATACAAAATTTATGAAAATCTGCGTTATAAAAATAGCAAATAACTGCGGAAGAACAAAAAAGGACGGAGAATAAAAATATAAATAAAGATGGAAAAGTCACAAATCGCTTACAACATCAACTTTCACCAAATCAACTATGTAATTTCGCTTGGTGTCAAAAAAGAAATTAAAATAAAATGTGGCTTACATTTACCAGTCGCTGTTACAGCGCTTACAAACAGTGCTAGAAGAATAGCTGAATTCATCTTGTATTTGATTGTCTGTTGCGGAAATAAAACATAATTATGAAATAATCTGAATACGCGTTTTAGAGCTTATTACACATACGTATATTATCAAAGAAATCGTCGAAATAAATGAAATCGTGTTAAGTGAAGTTTGACACTTGAGTGTTGACATCCTTTCGTCCATCATACTCTAAACAAATAGATCTCGGAGCTTCAGCTGGCTAATCTGTTACACTAATGATGTTCGTCAGTTTTTGATAAAATCGTTATCTCCGAAATAAATGTTTGTGAATTATTAATGAACATTTTTGCTATACTGACATGAATTCATTGCTGTTTAATTTTTAATTATTGTTCAAATTAAAGTAAAATGCACATTTTGTCTGAATAAATATCATCCGCCTGATATTCTACTAGTTCATCTTTTCACACGTACGCCTATTTGAATCTGAATAAAACTACTGTCACAGTCGAATACAATGTATAAACATTTAATCATTATACGATACATTAAAATTACTAAATGTTTCGAAGATAATCTTGTTGAAAAAAACCACGTCTATTTCCTGAGTATGAATGCAAGGGTTTTTTTTTAATTTTGAATAATTACAACCCTTTTTGAAATAATTCATTCTAATTTTACTTCAACGGAATATAGAATTCGAATAAATAATATATTTGGATCTGACGATAATTGTTTATTGAATATAGTCGTCTATCAGATAATAAAATAGAAATAATCAAAACATATGAAGAAAGAATAGAATTTAAAACAGAATGCGTAGAAATGATACATGAACAAAACAGTGAAGTTAAAAATAAATTTTGTCAAGCTATGAAAACATACTTACCAGTTGTGTATGGACAAACTCGGCAATTGCGAAGTGAACTCGGTCCAGCTTCCTTTATATACTGTATCTGCATCTAACCTCATCTTGAGGTCGTAAATTTATCGAACTTGTTCGTATGACAGGTTTTATTACACCGCAAGAAAAAACTGCACATCCCACCAGGAAGTTTTGACATATTATGTAGTTAAAATTCCACCTTTATTGTGGCATTTTATTCATCTTTGTATTACAAATTTCCTGTTCGAAAGTTTACGTAACCTTTTTGAAGTTACAAGTAACCTCGAAGTTTTAAATGTTTGTACTCTTCGCCACATCTTTCCAAGCCCTTGTGTTTACATGAATCTACTCATTAAACTTAGGCATGATTTTCATGTTGTGAAAGTACAATTTAAAAATCATTTCTCCGAAATGTATCAAATGGCACAGGAACAAAAAGTATTTAGTGTGTAAAACATTATTGTTGCATGTTTGTTTGTTTGATATCTGTACAAGCACGTAACATACCATCATGCAGCGGTTTTGTGGGGGCTGAGTCATGTAAAAATTTAACAGTGATATTAGTGCTGAAATGAAGGAAGACCAGTTGTCAAAGAACATGTATCACATGAATTCATGAAAAGCCAGTCTGTCGTATACTCTATCTACATCACCTTTACATTACATTTTTTATATTCTTTATGGTCTTTGCGGTCCAAGACTTGAACTTTAAAATTGAACTGAAAATAAGTATAATAATTGTTTTTTTCTGTCTTAATGTACATCAATATTATGACTAAAGTATGAAACCGTATATTTGAATAATGTTATTAATGATTAATTGTGAAAAGTGAATTTTAGCATTCATTTATCTATTTAAAATGGTTTCTTTTCCACTTACTCGGTATCAAAAACATGGAATTTCTAGCTTTGAATATATTTTTTATTTGTTTTGCATTAAGCCATTTACTTTGCCCATGTATTTAAATATTAGTTAAGTAATTAACACAATACGTATACGATTCTAGTGCACTGTGTAGTTCACCAAAGGCGTTCATTAGATGTACATTCACCAGTCATTAACGTTTGTCAAGATTGACTCCCTTGCTAGTGCGTTATTGTTGGACTGAATTCTTGAATGTTCGATAATTGACATATTGTCGTTTTTTTCTGTAAATTAACTTCGTTATTTTGTACAGAGTGAGGTTTAGTATCAGCGTTTGTGAAAGAGAGAAAGAAGCGCTGTGTCATGAATGATTTGGCGCAATTAATGAGTGCAATGTTTTCATGCATCACTAAAAAAACAACTAATACAATATCTGATCGTTGGAAAGTATAACATGCAATTCGATCACAATTTCTTAGAACTTGTACAATTAACAACATGTTATTACGGAATAATCTGAAATGGAGAAGCTCAGAATTTTATATTTACAAGAATTTGAAAAGAATTAAATTAAATGTAACATTATGTTACATTTTGTAACAACGAAATATCTCTAAGGTAACATGATGCGAGTACATGTTGGCAGTACTCTAAAAGATGAAGATATAAGAATGTTTAAAATGTTTGTTTCATTCAATACGTGACTTTTACCCCATTGTCAGGCTTTCTTTAGTTTAAATTTATCAGATTTATTCAAGCTATTTTCTTCATGTGTTCAATATGAGTTGATATATACTGCCCAAAGTTTGCTAAGCTCTGGGAATATAACACATTATTATGTAAGGTGTACGTAAGATACATGTGATGTTATGTATGGGTATTACGTCAAAGTCTATTGAGATAAAATACTGGTATCGGGTTTGACAGGTAGACTTTGTGTAGTATCCAGACTTAGGATATGTTTGTAAAGGATAGCATACATCCTCTGATTTTAATGACATGTATTGGTCATTCAATTTTATTTTCAACACAAAAACTCATTGTTTTATGGTTAAATATGGCGCATAGAAATGTTAGAAGGAAAGAAGGCATTTGTCTGAACCCAATAAGTGGCGGGCTGCTGCTGCTGGTATTGTGAAGCGATGGCTACCCATCACCATGTTATCCGTGTTGATATAATTATTGTTTTTGATGGTTTCTGTCTTTGAACAATCACCGTTAATCTGTTCGTCAGATATTATTGCGTTATAGTACGTTGTATAAGTACATTTTAAGCCCATGAACTGTTAGCTACTCAGAAAAAGTTGTTAAATTTGACAGTAACCATATTGTCTGCGAAAATCGAAGTACTACATTACATTTATTTCATTATTTGACGTGTGTGTTTGTGATAGATATCGTTTATTAAAAGGTTATTAACCCTTTGCCTCATAATACCGCATTTCCCCGCATCTGAAGCAGACGACTCGTGAAAACATTGTGGCAAAAGAAGCCATTTCTTGTAATGAGTAACGGCTTCCTTTGCCACAACGTTTTCCACTCTGTCAGAGAGAAATAACCCAATTTTCTTAAATAAATTGATATTTTGTATATAAGCTTGGAATTTGGAATAGTCTAAAATATGCTTATGAGGCAAAGGGTTAAAGCATGACTGCTACCGTTTAAATTTGTACATTGTACCAATTTGTCGAGTTGACTTTGTGAACTATATAGTGTTATAGAATACAGAGACAACACAGTATACAGTGCAATGCTTTAATACAGAGTGTGAAAGCTTAGCAAACAATAAAAAGAAAAGAAATAAGCACATGTACGCTTACGAAAAGCGTAAAACATTTGCATTCACGGGTAAAAATTTAATGAAGACGTTACCGATGAATGGTTCATTTATCTCCTTGCCAGGATGCTAATTTGTCCTTCAACATTATCGAAGTTACAGTTAGTGGTTCTATATTCCTTTCCCCTATTAAAGACCCCGATTAATGCAAATTAATACATCAAAACATCAGATAAATTTCCGCAGTCAGTATCCTAGTGTCTTTTTCTGTCAGGTTTTACATGTGGCCCAAAGGGAATTCGCCTACTAAACCATTTATTTCACCACTATCACGTGTTGTTTCACCGCGGTCATCAAATTCTGAAATATATGAAGTAAACTGTTTGTGCACAGTATTCTCTGCTGTGAAGGAATAAAAATTTTAAATTACCACATTCTTGTTTTGATTTGTCATATGACTTTTAATATTGCAAAGCGCTATCATTGTAATCCTATACATAGAACGTTAAAACCTTTTAGTATTATTGCAAATATAATGCATTCGGAGAAGTTATCTTCATCATCGGCTGTATAATAAATGCATTTATTATGCATAAATATGGTATCAGTAATCGATCTCCTAAAGCAAATACAAAGTTAATCTGTCAGAACTGAGTTAGGGGCTTTCATTCCGTGGCCAATGTGTGGGCTTATTTCTACAACCCCGTAACTTAATTTTTGGCAATATTGAGATTTTGGTATCATTATTTTCGTCTCGATGAACTCTTTACAATGATCATACTTACCTGTTTGAAGATCTATCCTAAATAGGGTTAATCCCAATTCCACAAACCCTTAACTCGCTTAAAGTTATTGCAGTTCAAAATTTCAAATGCGATTTTCTCCAAATTGGGAAAAATTACATACAGGTTTGTAGAAATAACCCGCGGATTGGTGTGTTTTGTAGAACATACTAATTGAAATATTTCACTAGATAGATTTAATAATGATGTCCTTTAATACACATTTCAATTCTCATTTTGGTGGTATATGCTAATATGAAATTGAAATAGCCATTTCGCACTTATATACTGGACTAAGATGAATATGCTAGTACTTGGATCAATAACTTTATTGAGCATTTGTGAAAGCTGTTATTTGACCTCATAATAAAAATAGAAATATTTCCACGAGGAACTTTTAAATAAGCAGTGCTATCAAATTTTATCTTCATTTTGGCTTATTATATTTTAATATCTGCTGTGCAAACGTCAATTTTGTTATCTTAAGAAATATCTTCAATGCAATGTATAACCTATTTAATACAGTCAAACCTGTGAACAAAGACCATCATTGGGAAAGACAAAATGTGGCCTTTATTGACAGGTGTTTTTATTCGGAGGTCAGTTTGTTCTAATTCATTAGTGACGGCTTTTCAAAGAGTGGCTTTTATTCACAGGATGGTCTTTATTCGGAGGTGGCCGCAAACACAGGTTTGACTGTATCAATGTTTGGAGGAAGGAATATATTATTCGCGAAAGAATTAAAGAAAATCAAATCGCTCATTTTAGTTTTCCGTTGTTCCTGTTACATAGTACCCTGACAGGTTTGTCGTATAGTTCCACTTTCTGAGACACAATAAGTTCTGGAGAAATATCATCAACATCAGCCTAGTCAAGGAGAATGTAGTTTTATTTAACGAGTGACAGTAGCTTTTCTAAAGCCTATCTGTGCATTTATTTTTTTTTTGGTTATCGTGCATTATCCAAAACATTAATTTGGACTAGATTGTCTACCTTACAACTGTTTATGTTTATGAAATGTCATAAGACCAGTCATTGTTCAATAAAATTTAATACAACTCAGCAATTCTACAATATATTTATTATTTTGCTAAGTGATATTCTGAACGTATGATCTACCCAGATTCAAAGTAATCATTCGAATAAATATATACAGCGGCCAGAGGCCTCAAAACTCCAGCATACGTCATAAGCACGTGATTACCCATAAGAAAATACGGTAAAACTTCGTTATTACGAGCATCGATATCACGAGCACCCGGCTTATCTTGAGGAGTTTTTAAAGTATCGTCATTTTTTATTTTTAGTTATGTATAATTTTCAACCAACAAACAAATACCTCGTTATTACGAGCACCACGTTTATCGAGCAGTTGGTCTGTTCAGATGACCCCCGACATAACGAGGTTTTACTGTAATTCTATCTGGTAGCAAGAATATTCCTGATTCGCGCGTTTATCACGAACCTTGTTGTATTACAGAAAAACACGAGAGCTGTGAATTTACTTAATTTTACAAAATAAAATAGAACAACGAAATTTCTGATTTCATTGATGTTAAACAGAAGTAGGATATGTTTGTAAAACTCATGCACAGACGGTTTGTTTCGTGGTTTTGATTGCAGACTACTCTAATGCAGTTTCCTTTGTGTTTTTGTGGTTATCTGTATTGTTGCACGCGAACTATTAGAGCCGATTTGTTGAATGGTCGTGCTTTGAAATGTCTATTTATTTTCGCGTGTGGTTTGTTATTACATGTGACATTTAATTAGAACTTATACGTAAAGTTTGTTCAAATTCTTGATGAAAAATTACTTTTTTTTACTAATGTCAATACTTAAAGGTCATTATATGTAGATTTATAACTTATATCAAACTTATATCAAATCGTGGTGTGAACATAGCTTCCGTATAGTTTCGTCTGTCGTGTTTGGTATTTTAGTTTTGCATGTTTACACTCACTTAATTCAATTGATGTAATTTTAGAAATTTTGGTCGAAGTTTTGAACAATTGAGGCGGTGTTTGAAAGTGAATGCTCCGTATTACGAACAGTCGCGTTGACTATTTTGATTTTTCAGTGTGTATATAAAGGTTGGATTTACTAAATGTGGACTTATTCTATTTTGTATGTTCAATGCAGTGAAACCTTGATTATGCGACCATCTTCGGGACACACGACAATCAGTCGTAATAATGAGGTGGTCTCATTACCGAGTTGAATTATTGGAGAATTATGGAAAGCTGGTCCACAATAAGTAGTTGTAATATTGAGGTGGTCGCTATGTGAGGTTTTATTGTATGAACATTTTTTTCTCCTCACAATACTTATTAAAGTCTCTACATAAATATATATATATAATGTCAGTAATGCTTATTCTTCAATTTTGTTGTCTTCAGGTTTGAGAGGATTTTAATATAAAAATTGATGATAGGAAATTTGTATTTTGTTGGATACTATTGGGAGAAGAGATTGTCGAGTTTGATAACGTGTTTAACTGAACCAGCCTGCATGTCCATCAAGGCATGATGTCGTATTTTCCTATTAGATCCTCAAGGTAATTAATACATTACTGGTTTTATGCCGTACAATATGAACAGAGATGCCATGTTTGATTTGTTTAGGAGATGACGCAAAGCTATAGTGACGTATTGTATGCGAGTTTTGTCAATTTCAGCAACGATTCAACAAAATACAAGAAACGTATGGTTTAATGCTTTAATGCAAACAAGCATTGTGTTTCCATACACAAACAATAATAATCGCAAGCAATAAGTGTAAAACAAGCGTATAAAGTAAATATGTGAAGCTATATCTCGTCGGTAAACGGTCCATTGTTTTCTTCTCCGTCTGGATAGTGAGATGTTCTGCTACATAAGCAAATCATGGTCGGAGTTATTTTCTGTTTATTCGTAAATCTTCATCCGATTGTCATCTAATACGCTGTAAAATAAACAAACATGGATGTAGTTAATAAATGCATGTGTATTTTAGATAAAAAACAATTGGAGTTTTTCCAAATAGCTGTGCTTGGCCCATTCGATACTTTCATGATGAAAGTTCAGTCAGTTCTGTATATTCAAGTAACTAAAAAAGTCACCACAAGTAAGTAAATAAATAAATTATTCAACTAAGGAACAAACTATTTTGTGTATCGATCTCATTCATCCATATTTTATTCAATAGTCTCAGAATCATAGGACAGGGAATATTATAGACTTACATTTCTTTAGGGAACTGACACCTCCAGCAGCGCCTCCGAATCCCCCGCCAAAACCACCACCAAAACCACCACCGAATCCACCGCCGAATCCTCCTCCTACAGCACCGCCCCCAATGCCAGCACCGCCTCCGGCTCCTCCAAATCTGCTGCTAAAACCCCCAGCGAACCCGCTCCCTGTTTAAATATAGCAGGATGAATATTTTAAACATGGTTGCTAACATTAAAACCGAAACAGCATTTGTATCTATATACTTTATACATGTATATGATTTTATTTCTAAATCGTCTGAATGAGTGATCACGTTTAGATATGTTCATGTGTAGACAAAATATTGGCGTATCTAGGGTATAGAAAAAGTACATGTACTATTACCGAATCGTTACTTACCTGAGCCGACACCAGCACCGCCGCCACCACCGCCTGATTTAACGATTTTTATAACCTGATATCCGGATCCACCAGCGCCTGTAATGTGAACATTGTAATTATACAACAGCATGCAAAAAGAGGAAAGGGTATCAATGTCTGACAAGTTCATTTGAGGCCCCGTGAATAAATCAATAACCAAGGTACTTATTCATTTACATTAATATACAGTTTCTAGAGTATTTCTCATTTAGATTTAGTAGAAACTGGAACTTTTGCATTTTTTTATATTTTAAGATGAAGTAGAATTGGAGTTTTTGTTCACACAAAATAGAAAATTACTGTGTAATAATTATATTATTTAAAACTTACTTGATGCAGATATTTAGCATCATAATAATCTATCCATATATAAATATCAATCATTTATGACTACCAGTTCCCTAAAATACATGTTCTCATATAAACAATTTAATCGAATTTAGACACTAACCTCCAGCAGCTCCACCTCCAACACCGCCTCCTATACCGCCCCCTACACCTCCTCCGATTCCACCGCCGATGCCTCCACCAATTCCTCCTCCGATGCCTCCGCCGATACCACCACCAATACCTCCTCCTACACCGCCACCAAATCCACCACCGAAACCACCTCCAAATCCAGCACCAGCGCCACTTCCGGTTGCAACAAATTTTCCGCCACCGGCACCTCCGGCTATTCCGCCCAAACCTCCTCCGAATCCACCACCAAAACCACCACCATATCCTCCACCCAGTCCGCCGGCGGCAACCATTCCACCATAGCCACCGGCTTGACCACTTCCTGACCCAGCGCCGCCGGCATTGATTATGATGGTTTTACCACCACCAGCTCCGCCCCCTGAGCCACCGCCGATTCCTCCACCGACTCCACCACCAACTCCTCCTCCGATTCCGCCACCGACTCCTCCCCCGATTCCACCACCAATTCCGCCGCCGATTCCACCGCCGACTCCTCCTCCGATTCCTCCCCCAATTCCACCACCGATTCCACCGCCAATTCCTCCTCCGAATCCGCCACCATATCCACCACCGCTGCCTCCTCCGTAACCTCCGCTAATACCACCATCTGGAATATATATACATGTACTAAGTTGCAAGAAAGGTTATGGATGCGAAAAATTTCACATGTTTAATATGATCAAATTTTCATTGGGGTAAACTTTTGTTTCAATTCAATGTCGTGAACTCTGAAAAACGGGAAGTCCCCAAATAATGAATAAATGAAATATCCTTATGTATGTTTACAGCAAAATCTTGTTTTCAATTCCATGTATTCGGTATTTAAGCATTTTTGTAAAGAATCTGTTATTGTATCCATATACGAGTATAGTTGTTTTATTGAAATTTTGTACGATGTGTTTGTTGTGACGGAATGGTTACTTCCTTACTTCACTATAGAAAAAATACTATTTCCATACACACATGTAAGAAAATGATTCATAGAAAAACACATACATGTATAAAATCCCACCGCCTCCAAAATACGAAGAGGTTCAAACTCACCCTAGGGGCAGGGCAGCTATTTTTTTCTCGGTGATTTTTATTGGGATAATGTACGTATTTTGAATAAACTACGGAAGCTTACGTGAAGCAACATTTCAATGATAAATATTTTGGATGTGTCTACGTAACATGACATCTGTCTGTTAACATGATAAAAAGATCAACAGTGTAATTCGTACGTACATTTGCCAGCAGCAGTTGCTGCACCGACGAACAACGCTAAAAGAATAACCGACTTCATGGTTGATGTGATTGTCTGAAACAGAAGCACAAATATAATGTGGACATACATAGGACGACCCGGTAAAAGCAATATTCCCGTGCAGAAGCATAAAGCATAAATCAAATCAAGATTCTAAATGCCAACTTTATATTAAATTGTTAAGTCGAAATGTTCCAGTAAACCTTTGTCAGACACTTCATAACTTGAATCTTAAGGCCTGATCGGGTCAAGCTATTGATAAGAGTATGCATATTTTGCTCGCTTTCAGAAAAATAAGCCACAAAAATAATCGTGTCTATATTCACTCGATCAAACAAACTACTGAAAGTAGGGCCAAAAACTTTTTTTCTGAACAACTTTTGTGAGAATACGAGATCTTCAAAATATTTTCGTACTTTGGATTTTGCCGTTTGAAACTTTTGGTTAGCCCCCACCCCCCCACCCCCGTAAACACGACTATTTTTTCTGACGCGATATTCTTGTAGATTGTCAGATTGTCATTTACAAATGAATGTTGTTATAATTGCTGTCAATATTGCTCGCTTGATAGACAAGAACTTGATCTTCTGAAATAATCCTCCAGCAGAGAAAATAACGCTATTGAATAAAAGGACATTGGTAATTAAATAGTTTTACATAACGACTGAACGTTCATATTTCTATTAACTGCGCATTTGATCGTGTTTCTGCAAAGACGCATTGAAAGTTACAACGGATTTACATATATTAAATAAAATGTCAACCAGCATACCGCTATGCTATTTATTTGTCTTCATTGTATTTGTGATACAACTGATACACGGAGCACGTACGGGTAAAATTGAACACATCAAAAACATCAATACTTGACTAATTTGAAGTGTAACCTGCACCCGGGTGTCGTATTTTTAAAATCACGAGCGCATGAGTTTTCATTTACGCTTTTGCCACTTAGCGAATCCATCGATTTCAGTCTTTCTCATTATTTAAATTTACAATTTCCCGAATGATTCATTTAGTTTATCTCTCTGCTCATACATCGCTTAGAATTCAATTATTATCGGCATAGAACATATATTACAAATTAAGAAAATAATTGATAGCAGTAACTGCACTTCATTAATGCAGTGCTTGATCATGATTTAAATGTCATACGAGCAAAGGAAAATATTAATCACGATATCGTTAGTACATTATTAACAAATTTTAAAGAAAATGATTGACTACATATCCATAGTTTTTGATACAGTTGCAAAAAGTTAATCGAAATTTTAATAATTAAAATACACAGTAATGTTCACTTGATATGTTAGCTGTTGTATGTTAAAATGCATAACTAAAATAGCCAAATACAAAAAGTGAATTTCTTGCAATGATGCAAGATTTTCAAGAAACGAAACATGAAACTCACAGAAGAAAGCTTCACAAATTCATTAGAAATAAATCAAGCTTACCTGTTGTGTATGGACAAACTTGGCAATTGCAAAGTCGACTTGGTCCAGCGCCCCTTATATACTGCTGCTGTATCCAACATCATCTTGTGGTCATAAATTTATCGAACTTGTTCTCATGACAGATTTTATTGCACCAAAAAAAAACAGTCTCATCCCAGAGGTAACTTGGTCATGTTCATGTAGTTGAAATTTTACTTTTATTGTGGTTTATTATTCACGTTTATTGTACCAATTTCCTGTTTAAAATTTTACGTAACCTTTTTGGTGTCACATACGCGAGCAAAGTGTTTGATTTTCATGTGATGTCTTACCAAACGCTCGTGTTTACATTCATCCAGTGCACTGGTCATTATTTCATGCTATGAAATGACATTTTAAAAATCATATTCTAAGAAATGATGAAATTAATTTGCGTAGGGCAAAAAAATGAAATCGCGTGTGTAATGTCAAACATTATTTCTTTTGTATACATATTTGTTTGAACTGTAAGCATATAGATATCATGACAACGCGCTGTGGTTTCAATTAACATGAATCAAGTTTAATTGCTCAGAATCCCCTTCGTGGAGAAATGTCAAATGTTCATAATTTTTAAGCCACAAGCCTTTTTTGTCAGTCCAGTTCAGAGACATGTTGCATCAGAAGATGCAAGCTAACAGGGGTAGTTATTTTTTCAATTAGAAGCCATGACAAATTAACGTACCTCTTGACGCATTGAAATACTTTTTTTAGATTTTGGATAATAAATGTGTGAATAATTCTTCCGAATAAGTATTTGTAAAGTAAATGTATTACTCAGGTTCTGATGATTCATTCATGGGTGTTGATCACTTCGTATACACTATTTATGTCACAATGTTGTTTGCGTTGGTAATCCTCATGTTACTTATTCATGTTATCTTGAAAAGACTCGAAACTCACCATTTATCTTACCCCGTAGAAGATCGGCGTTCTTTGGACTATTTTAGTTACAAATGTTAATAATTGGCTGGCTCGGATTGTCGCTATATGCGGTAATTGGATCGACCAAAAGTAACACGCACATTCACTCCAAGAAATATTTAAATTAGAAGTACTTCAGCAATGGCAATTCTTCATGAAAGTGAAAACAGTAGCGCCGTGAATTACATACATGTGGTAAGAGTGGGACTGAATACTAGGCACAATGTTGTCGCATTATAATAATGATATTATAATTGTTGCTATAGGAAATTTTCTGATGCCAGCTTTTTTATGAGCATCAAGTATCAAACTTTGCTTATCTCCACATTTGAAACACGCCTTCTTTAGGAAATAAGATGGGGCATTAACTCGACCGTTGAATACATCTGGTGTTACACCTTTAGCGTAGAAGCACGGAACAACATAAATCATTTGAAACATGTTGAACAACGTTGACATCGCGTTTTATCAGCTAGTTGTAATTATACATTATGTAAACATAACATCATGCAATTTCTCATGTTAAGATAATTGATTAAATCGTTTGATGATTTTAAACATCTTTACGCAAGATAATAATGTAACATGTTTAGTTATTTATTGTACAGGAAGATATAAATTTCCCTATTTTTTAAAAATATTGTTTTACAATCAATTTATTTATTAAATGGGTTTAAACATATGTTTATTAAATGAAATTGGTTTTGATGCTCATGACAACATGGAACTTACGATGCTCTTTAACCTTGATAGCATTAAAGTTCACTACAAAGTGTGGATGTTAAAGAGGTCTAATTACTTCTTTATATAAATGCAGATAGTATTCTTTTGTTCTAGGTTGGAAAGAACAATCCCAGACTGGATTATGCAGACAGAAAAACAAACGTTTGCATACTGAGCCACAATTGAAATTTTCTTAAGAATATTTATAAATGTGAAGTCAAGCCCGTTAACAAAGATCACAAATGATAGAGAAGAAATATGTACAGTTTGCTTTAGATTAGAGATTTATTTTCACTATTATATAAATACGCGTATAATAAAACATGGCCGTAGTTCGTCCGCAAGACGTCTGTTACATGTTTTCGGGTGGGTCGTGTTTAGGGGAGGATTTTTGTGGGTTACTTGTAGTAGTCCTTTTTCCAGTTTGTATTATGCGCAATTAGCCGTATTCCCGGGTTCACGTAATTTACTTATACCGTAACTGTGTCATTTATATCCCGATCAGCAGATTGTCATACGATTATACTGATTTCATTAATTATCAGTTAATTAACTATTAATATATCGTTTATCAATTTAATTTATATATCAATTCAAATAGCTGTAGTTTTAACTTGATATGATAACATGAGACGATTCTTACAATTTAATTGAACGCTGACAAGGACTTGAAAGACATGATCTTATTATTTATGACATTCGTACACTGTTAAAGTCTTTATCTGTCTTTATAAATCGATGTTTAAAGTATTTTCAGACAACAATAATTTTCATATCTTTATGGATAGTCACATTCGTTAAAATCACTGAATTGAACCAACAAGTGAGTTGAAACAAATAACGAATTTCGGTTTTCCTCTTTGTACTGAGTTGCAATGGCGAAGTCAAAATTAAATATGCAACAGTTCTGCCATTCCTAATTCCGTTATGGTATCATGTGAATGCTTATTTCCGTATTCGTTCAACTAGTAAATTGAATGCAGCGGATGTTTGTTGGTTACTTATGGAGCTTATTAAGACAGTCCCATTTCAATCAGCCACTTTATCCTCCCACGTTACAGCTTCTTTGTGACTTGCAAAATTGTCGAATATTTGTAGACCTCTTTCCGTATATAGGAAAGTTGTCTATTGATTACATTTTAATCCATCGTTATAGTTGTTTACAATTGATTGAAAAGGAAACGAATTCACTTGGCAAATTTGGTCAAAGCGTCTGCTAATGTTTGTTAAGTATCTGTGTCTATCCGCCAACACGCATTGGTACTGAAATTGCACTAAAAGAACATGACGTGTTATTGAGTGGCCGTGTTTAACATCAATAAAACCTGTTTCTATCCCATAACTTGTCCTAAATTGGTTAAGATTTCAATGTCCTTCTTTTTTGTCCACATGGTATTCCAGATAATATTCTCTATATTTTTAAAGATATTGATCTGACTAAAAACGATTCCATCTTTGTTATAATGACCAGTTTCGCTTTAGTTTTGAGCGTGGCATTGTAATCTATTGCAGGGTGCAATATATAAATAACCCATGAACTTTGTTGAACCGAATTATTGTAAGTCACACATCAAGCCTAAACAGCCGTAAAACTATATTTTGGATTTTTTTGTCTATTAAATAATTATGCACACAAAGTTCTCCTTTGACCCCAACATGTTTCGTGTTCGAACCAGGCGCTGAACATATCCTCTGTGACGGTTTTCCGCAACATCGTGTCAACAATCATTTGACCTCCCTGCTGAAATTTCGGAAGTTATCAGTTATACTAACCAAGATCAATACTTAACATTTAATTTAAGGGAAATTGGGTTTGCAAACGGTTCGTCGGTGAATAACGAAACTACTGCATTCAATGAACACAGGCGGTCATCCTGAAAAAGTATTATCATTTCAAAGTTTTTGAAAATATGTTAAATTATGTTTAGATATCATTTTGGAGTACTATTGTTACACTGTATTACGCACATACTTCCCTTTGACTAATACAATTTCTTATCGATGTTATAATGCGTACAAGGTTTATGGTAGTACTATAATGGTAGATTTCATAAACTGCATTACAACAGTTTCAATGATACGTATATCCATACTTGGGACAAGGATCGTCAGTGCCTCAGTGACAAATTATTGATTTTTATTTTCTATCTGTCGAATATAATGTGAATTTACTAACACCTCAAAAGTGTTAAAATAAACTATGAACATTGTCTAACAGACGAACTTGATCAATTTCCATGTCTAAAGAGTTCCTAGACAGGAGCAATAAATCATTCCCACAGCTTAACAGCTTATACTGTAACTCGTTCAATTCAAATGCATTTATAAAAATAGACGGACCGATAGGTTTTGGTCTTTGACTATTTTTAGTCGTAAGGGGTCCTCATCTGCAGACATTACACATACATCTAGTACGTGACTCAGTACCATACACCGTGGAATCCGGCTGTTTATCAGTTTGAAACAAGCGCCTTAATCTGATGTATGGTATTGTATAAAGTTCTTGGCGAATGATTTATTTAATCTTCTATGTTTGGGTTAAAACTCACGAATGTGCTAATTAATTTATTAGTTATTCTAAACAATAAATTTGTCACATTATTCTAAAATAGAAACAAACTTCAGACGCATTTAAAACCCTCCTATAAACCAATCCGTTTCAACTGAATCTGAGAACTCGAACCAAGAATTGATCGTGTCGACCGTTAAATGACTCCTTGGTGAGTTGTTTTTATGCGTTGAAAATCCTATGAATAGTAAAACAAGTTTGTTGTAAATATTTGAAGACCCGAAAGAACAAATTAGCAAAGTTTATCTCCCTGCTATAAATGATCAAAGTATAATCGTCATAAGGTGTTTTTTATTCAGGAATGGTCAAAGTTTGTTTCCAAAAACAATTTATCAATGAATAAGTCATGACTCCTGCGCGGGGATTCCTTCATATTCAGAGTCAACAGAACATTTGTCTACAATCTTAATTTTGGAATAATGTTATGTATGATATATCACGCAACATTTCTATTTGACCTCGTTATATTGTGGTGGTGTGTGGTGAGCTGTGAAAATTTGTTAATGTCTGTGTAGTCTGTTTGGTAAGATGAGACGTTGTAAATGAATGCGGCGGTTGGCGGAGAGATTTTTACTCAAAATAATTTAAACTGATGGCCCAAACATTTTGCAGCCGCTGGATGGCTTTGTTTTCGCTCTTTTTTTTCTTCCGAAGAATCTTTTTTCAAATCCTAGATGTTTCTACGTTGTGGAAGAGACAATTGCTTGATTTAAATTCACAGTATATGAACAAATAGAATAGACACATGGCAGTCCTCGATTTTCAACTTTCTGACCACGAAGTCTGTTCAAAATAGCGCTAAATGTTTTGTATGCAATGACTAACACAGTTTAGAACATGTAGAATTAATCGTAAAACTTGATATTAAAACACAAATTGGATTGCTAAGGATTCTACACGAATTAAATGAAGAAAACAGTGAAGTAGCGACTATCACAAATTTGGAATCAGATATATTTTGAATAATATTACAGCGTTGATAACATCTTTATATTCTCTACCCCAATAACAATAAAACTCAGAAATATTTACTGTTAATGAATGTATGTATACCAAATCGCGATCAATCAATGTGATTGCAGTAACAATATTGAATCATACAAATTGTTTAGATAATTAGACAAATTCTTTACATGATCAAATTGATAAAATTACATTAATTTTGGTCAAATCTGCAATAAGAGTGTGGAGAATCGGTACAAAAGCATCAAAATTAAATCAAACTTCCCGAGTGTTCTCAAAAACTACTATTTGTAACTAACTGCACGCTAAATGGATGAGAAATACGTTAGTACTTAAACGTAACTAAGTAGCTAACTGCGCGCAAAATTAAGCTGGAAAGCGTAAATATATTATACTGGCTAGATAAACGCTTGCGTTTCTTACTAAAATATTGTTTAAAAATGTCTTTGGTTCAATCACAAACAATTATTGTTTACACTCCCTTTATAATGTTCTTCCCATTATAGATTGCTTCTTCCGTTGTGATATGACTGTGACCTTGTGTGTCTGTTAATTTTCGTTTTTTATTCATCTGATAGAAACAAGATGTTTTGATGACCATCCTCTTTGACTTTGATAAAACGTACAGATGAGCAGATGTGCTGGTCTATAACTTCTTCTATTCAGACTTCACAATTTTATAGGAACTATCCCACCACTGTCATTCATATCCCGTATACTTTTTCATATCTATTTACCACAACTATTGGATTTATTCATTTCATTCATTTTATGTTGATAGTAAGTTTTGTAATCAGTTTGTTTTCTATTGGGAAAACCACGACATTCAAATTGACATCAAAATAACAAACCAAATCAAAAAATTCATCTGTGCATCGGTAAGCAGGTCGTCGGGACATGACAAAAGTTATTTGTTGGTTTGGAAATATTTGTGGAGAGAAATTAGAGTTCATATTTATTGATCGTAAAACCGAAGGAATGGTTTTTGTGATCGTATTAACCGTCTGACTAAGCGCTAATATCTTGCTAAAGAACCGATTACAGTTGTAAATGTTAATCGTGTCCTTTATGTGGAGGTATTGCCTTTTTGATACCTCCTCTGTTGTCCCTTTTGTCCTGAATCCGTTCTGAAACTGGTATGGCCAATGAAAAACTAAAGCATAAAGTTTCTGTTATATAAGATTCCATTTATACGTGTGCTTTCCCCTGATTTTAAATTGTGAAGTTTGCCTAAAGTACTTATTGAAATCAATATCCATTTGAAAAGCTTAATCAAGTCTTTTTAACTTGAAGTGAGAGACGCATTAAATTAATCGCTTCATAAATGAGCGCCTTATATGAAATCTGTGTCAACATCCCTTTTTAGGGCCACACATTTCTTAAGTGACATCTACTTCTGCTGTCTATCAGCCACGTAAATCCCATTCCACCCCCAAAATACTATCACAAAATATTATGTCCGACAGAAATACAATTTTGATGCCGAACCAGCAATGTATAAGATCGCTAAATGATAGAGAAAAAGTGCCATTATCATCTTGTAGCGGCATTTCTAAGCTTCAAAATGTGATTTGAACCAGTACTAAGTTGACAATCTTCCGATAGGCACGCTAAAGAAAACACAAAACGCAGTACGCGCGTTGAACCTCTGCAGTATTTCTATCAGGTCCGCGCGCACGTTTTTTCAGTTTATCATTCTGATTGTAGTATTTTGACATAATCGCGAAAAAGTCTTTCAATAGTCTTACAGCGCTTATAATTGAGAAATCTGAGATTAAAACGTGTTGGCATTGTGAACGAATGTTTATACAAATGCCATTTTGCTTGCATACTCTTACTGTAATGTTACTATTCACAAGTTTATAGATATGATCTTTAAAAAGCGATGTAGAAAACAGTTATAAAGAAATATCGACTAGAACAGTAAACTAACTGCGCGATAAATTGAATAAGCTTATTGTAAACGCAAAATCAACAGTCATGTTCACATTGAATGCAATGTGCAAACATAATTTTGAAACTAGAGTAGAGCGATCGTTAATGCTAAAGTTGTAAAATATGTTTTTGTCTTCAAACAGAACCACTTAAAAGCAATATTGAATCACGTGCCAACGTTAATTGACATTTTAAAAGTAATATACAACATGCTAAACGTACGAAAAGAACATATTTGCAAAAATATTAGATTCGAAGTAAGAATTTAGTTTAATTAGAAGTTAATTGATATACGTGAAGTGTAAATGTCATTTGGTTCCTTGTCGATCGGCGGGCTTATTAAAGATGGCATCGAAATTAATTTAATTAAACTCATTTGATAGTAGTTTTGTTAAAACTGTGCCGTAACTATTTGTAAATGACTTCCTAGATTTTAGGACAGACATTTTCATTTATATTTGTTGTAGGGAAGAACAGTGCAAGAAAAAGGCAGTCACAAAACAAGGCATATAGATCCTTTGATTTTGGATGCAAGAAAAAAGGGAGGAAACTAAAATGGACGCCCTAGCAAAGGGAATTAAAAACAAGACACAAAAACATTGTATGAACAAACCATTTAAGCACTAGACTGGAGCTAAGTAGTATTAATTCCAAAATAAAAGCCAGAAAGTTCACACATTGTCAAAGAAAATCATGACCAATGACCATAGTTTTGTCGATTCCTTGTTACAAATGAGCCAAGGCGAAAAGGTAAGGAATATAAAAATATGCCGCGTCATTCTTATAAATTTATTAACTTCTTTTTAAGTTATGTATATATAATTTCTTCTAATGTTGTATGTTAGATGGTTTAGACGGACACACATACACCAACTGTTTGGATAATACATGACACTACCTGCATAAGGGAGGGGGGAGGTGAGAAAATCTGGAATTGTATCCCCCCGAGTATCCCCGAGATGTTGCATGACGTTTGTTATGTCGTATTATCTAATTGGATTTTGTTTGAACTGTGAGCCATATATGAAGGCAAATGTGAACAGACATAACTACGTCGAGACATTAAACAGAAACCAGTCACCAAAGCAATATAAATATTTAAAGCAATATGTATATATATTGCTTTGGTGACTGGTTTCTGTGTATTTGGAGTGTAAAACATGTTGGGGGTATTTGCTGTTGTGTTTTGGCTTGGTTTAATGTCTCGACGTAGTTGTGTATGTTCACATTTGCCTTCATATATGGCTAAGTATGTTGGGTAATGGGCAATATATTCCTAGTAAATCTATCTTAATATTCCATACAAAATATAAACAACCAAAACAAGCAGTCTCAATTTGACATGATACAAATTTGTATAAATAGGGATTCTGTCAAAATGTTTCTTCGTTTAGATTCATGTTAGAAGTTAAATTATCGCTTCTTGATAAAATCGGTATTCTGTTCGTTACTTAAAACTCCTCGTGGCAATTATGTGGTAACGTTTTATAAAATAGTGACATTCATGGAATTGGGAAAAATCTAATTACTATCTTTTTTGTGATTATGCTAGGTTAAGTTTTCCGTTCCCCGATATGAAGAAAGTTAAATGTCGCTAAATAAAATGAAAACAGGGATTTCCCCCGAGAGTTACTAGTCATTACTCCTGTTGTTTAGTTGTTTAGAAAGTCTGCAAAATAAAATAAAAGTTTACACAGTAACTCAGTCTCCTATCCCATTTATGTAATCAGAATGACATGCTTACCATTACTTAACTTAATGACAGTAATAACTCCTAATTAGTGGTATCCGATTACAAAGTTCCGGCATCGCTATAATGAAGACGTATCTTCATCACTCCAAATAACGAATCTTTCGATATGTACAGCAGCTGCACAAAGGGTTGACATAATATTGTCAGAACTTCGTAAGAAAAGGTTAATGATAGAGTACAGAATGTGAGGATCGATTCTCATGCAATTAACGCGTTTGTATAATCTTGCAATTACGAACGAAGAGTTAAAGCGCTTTAAGATTTAATCTTGCGTTTTGATAAAAATGGTGTCTGTATGGAAATGCGGTTTCATTTTTTGTGTGAGAAGCATTAATAAGCTGAACTTCTAGTATTTAACCAACTGCCGACTGGAAACAGTATAATCTTTAGTTAATTCTCAAGCAACGAAATTTCTAAAAGCATTCAATGTACGAGTATGTTACTAGTGTTGATTGTGTCATCGGCTATTTTAATTGCACAACACTTTTCTGTTTATGATATTTAATTAGGCTGTGTTTTCCCTATTTCTTTAAAGAAATTTCCTTTTAGTGATATTGTCAATTAACTATTTCGCATGTGGTACTTGCTGACGTGCACACGCGTTCGCGCAACCAAACACTTGAGAAGACGCTGCAAGTTACCTGACACTTCAATTTCCAGTTCAACTTCACGGTGATTGTAAAAGTTGCATTTCCTGAACTTGTCTGACATTGGGTCATCCGATAATAATGTAAAAAATGTGATTAATTGAATTGTAGTGTAGTCTTACACGTCTGTGTTATATATGATTTGTAGTTTTATCACTCATTAATTGTTTATATCATCTGAGACCACATCATTCGAATTAATGTTTTATTGCTTTGGTTGTCCTTGTAAATACTGAATATTGGTTCATATCGTGTATTCTAGTTATTGAAGGCTCTGTGAACGACGCTGGTTTTTCGGTTGAATCCATAAAAGTAATCTACTGGTGATTATTGAAGTTTTGTGATCATACATACCATAGTATTTTGTTCGGGGTTATGTTTTTGATGACACGTACATAGTCCAATTTCGAGGTCATAAATAGAGCAAAGAAGTAATACTTTCGTGAATATTTTTAAAATACTGAGAAATGTCTCAATTATGTATGAACGAGAGCTAATACTGATTAGGTCTTTATCATTTAGTTCTGATAAATGGGAACTTTTTACTCATATAGTTCTAGTTTCCTAAACTCTTATAGTAGCAGCTATCCATGGTGTCCGCAAATTGTACCACTGCTATATAAATGGTCTTTTCAAAGCAGAGCCTCTCAAGAGAGAATTTTCAAATGTCAGATATTCCCTTGGATACTTGGTAATTATACTTGACATTTCCAGATGACTTAATCTGTCTGAAGAAATATATTTGTAAAGATAATTGAACTGAGCTGCTTAGTATTATGTAATATAAGGCATGCATGCCGTCCATGAAAGCTTAAATGTGAACTAAAACAAATCCGGAATGAAAGAGATCTTGTGAATTATGAAGCATAAAACATGAGGAGATCTGTGTGAAAAGAGAACGCGTTGTCTAAATTAGAAAGCCGAAATGCAGCAATGTGACAAAACGTATTAGGGGAAAAACACAATGGCAAAGGAGACTAACCTTCGCTGTTTCCTAAATTAATGACGTATGAAAAAGGTACAACTGAGCTAAAATATAAAAAAGGTCTAACCATGACATAGAAATCGGTGTATCACTTTCAATATCACATTCATATAACATTTGAACTTTGTTCATCAGTGACTTACATGAGGAAAGTACGTGAAACAGAACTTTTAGCTATGTATTGGCATACAGTTAACCTAAACAGTGTGACTAGACTTTCAACCAGTATTAACTTCGTTCTGGCAAGTATCATCGAACTCCTCCACATGAAGCGCCCGAAGCAGCGGTAGAGGACGGATGTCTTTAGGCATAGTGAATGCGATCGCATCGTCACGGAGAACGTTTGCTACGCTCAGTCTTTGAACTGACGTTCCCGAGGCCCTGATGAACCCAAAGGGATAAAACCAGCAAATATTTTTGAATCTTCTATATAATTCACATATTGCGTTTTATTGCTCTGTAACATAAATGCCTTCGGCGTCGTGTTGACTGTGCAAACTGGCCTATGTTGAACTTTTTGATGGTAAATGTATTAATTGTTCTAGCTTCATTTGCGTTGAATACAATTTGTGAGTTATTAACTGATGTGGAAAAACATATCCTCTTCTCTGGACCGTTACAACTTGCCCAACTGAGAAAAAAAAAACTGATGAATTATTTGTTACAAAAATAATTAGATGCATGTGACTTATGCTGTAAGTACGTTTGCGTCTTGAAGTGTGACTTTGTCAAAGCCATTGACAAATATTATTTGTTCGCAATCTTTGATTGAAATGTTAGAATGAGCATTTTGTTTAGTTTTGATATTTGTTTTGCTTCTCCACATGAGTTTGTAGTATATTTAGAATTAGAATGTTAATAAAGCTTTCGCACATATTGACAAATATTCACGTGTCATACAGGTGTAATAATAACTGATGTTAGCAAAACAAATGGATTCCATGCCGTTATTCCAGAATCAAATACGAGTTATTATGGATTGTGTACATTAAATAATTGATGTCCAGACATCTCGCATTTTCTATGTATATTAATAATAACACTCAAGCAGCTAAACTATACTTGACGTATTCATTATTTCAGTTTAAATTATCCTTCTTGTTATATGGACTTCATGTATTGACATATAACTGACCATGATTTTCAATCTAAATTTAAATTCGTTATGGTAAGCCATTATTGCCTTTGTTACCTTAAACCATAAAACCCCAACGCACATGCGGATTACGATGCCTGCAAAATGATACTAGTTCTAATTTCCTATTTATGTTTACCAGACAGGATAAGGATTAGTGACCACTTTAATATACATTTCTTAACCACGATTGCATCTTATAGAGTCGTTAACCTAATGACGGGACATTTTGATCAACAGATATTTGACTTTGGAATTCCTAAAAAGCCATAAACATCCCACCTTCCCCAAACCATCACCAGACATAAAAACCCACCCAAAACACAGACACCTACCAAAATGGAGGAATGTGGAAATTATGCAATATTAATGCAGCAATTCCCATCTAAGACACATGTTTGAATGATACTGCGTATTTGAACTGTTATAATTTGCAATAAGCTTAATATAGCCCATTTTACCGAGCGGTCAGATAAATGTGAATAATTGGAGATGTGGATCGATTGCTTTGTTAAAGTTCATTGGGAGCTCCCATCTAAAAATAACATGATGAACTAAAATTGATTTCGAAGTTTTCTGTCAGCGGTTTATTTATTGTAACATTTTAACATTACCAACCTAAAGGCGTTTAATTAATATACTGCAAATTGTTATGGAAAAAATTATCGTTATAACTGAACAGTATCCTCACTGTCAGTATATACTGCGCAAGTAATGCCGGAAAATATTCAAAAGATTGAAAAGAAGGATAATCGTTACATGTAACAACATTACACATAGGACATATCATTAGTTGCAAGGCTTCTTAAATAAATGTATTAATATTAATTTACTAACCCTGTGTCACACCGTACCGGGTCAGTTATAAGTCATGTAACGAATATATCTTACTGAGTACCACACATAAAACAATTTACTAAACTTTTATGTCATCTAAACCATTTTATTTTGGATTACTAACTGGACATGAATTGCTACTGAACTAATACGGGAAATACGGGAATATTAGGTCCGCACGTGACCCGGGTCAACCAATCAATAGTACCTATTCTGTAAGAGGTAAGATAAAACAGATTCTAAGACAATATCCCATGTAAATACTTCGAATTTCCATATCCACAACCAAACTTATACCAATCGTCACAAAACTATAAATACAACATAAAAATAATAAACTAAACATGCATATCCCTAAGGGACCACCTTGGCAGATAACAGCAGGAATTCCGAATGGGAAATCGAATTTATTTTCAATTTTCCCATCGTAATGTATATCTAATTTGAAGAGATTAGGTATTCACAATTCTCAATAATATCATACTTAAAAAAGCAGATAAACGTAATTTCCATCGTACTGTTGACCTAACTTAGTTATATGGTAGAATTGAAATAGGAGTAAAAATCCACGGGGTATGCTTTTTGTTAGATAGTAATGTGGTAGTTCTTTAGACATGTTAAACACAGTACCACAGTTTCATCTTAAACCAGATTCCGATGATTAAAATTTATGAAATATTTAACTTAACTTGATTGGAATAAGGTAAAACTAGTTTTCAGTTAGTATTTTTTATGCAAACTGATAAATAAATTAAAATATATTTATTGAAACATAACGACAGTTTACATCAGTGTGGGGAACCCTGGAGACTTTTATTGACGAGCACCTGACAAAACGTGCTATTTTTAGAAATAATTCGGGTAAATTTTTTGCTATTTACCCTCTTGGTACTCAATCAATTTTCTCGAGAATATGCGCATAAACCTTGCATTAGCAAGCGTTTCCATCGGTGATACTCCTAAAATACAGAAACACAGCCGTTTTTTTTGCACAATTCGGTCCCAAATTTTCGCAAAATGAAAAGTCCGTTGATTGTGTGCTTACATCG
Organism: Lutraria rhynchaena; assembly: GCA_008271625.1. Taxonomy (NCBI): domain Eukaryota; kingdom Metazoa; phylum Mollusca; class Bivalvia; order Venerida; family Mactridae; genus Lutraria; species Lutraria rhynchaena. The sequence continues at coordinate 6,253,568 of VIBL01000001.1, read as the reverse complement.
TGATATCAATAACGTAAAAATATTTTCTGTTATCGGATGAGGAGGAAGTTATTACTAAAGGATCCAATTTGTTTTGCAATTTTCAACGTAGTTTAAGAGAAACGGAAAATTTGAGAACAACTTTCTGCACAATGCCTGAAAAATATACCTTTCTTTCGGACTGAAAACTCAATCAAATCATTAGATTAGAATGACATTCGGAGGTATGAATTCATTTTGTCAGTACGGCAAAATTTCGCCGGTCAGAGTAGGTGTGGCACATAAAAAAATTAAACGCGTTTTATTGATTGTGTCACAGGGCCTTACAACTTAGGATGAATAACGATCGACGAGTACTCCTAGGGTTTACTAATCAGCAGCTTTTAACACGATGATGTAGACGTTCCATTTCACCAACGGTATGAGTTAGATCTTAAGTATTGAACTCTGTGCATTGACCACAAAACCAACAAAGCCGCAATGGCCAACTTTGTAGCGATCGGCTTGTATTCGTGTGCGGTTTCATAATACCGCCTTTTAACAAAACTAAAAAATATGCTTACGAGACACAATTTCTTATCTTGAGATATAAATGCATTATTTATGGTCAGACGAACATCCCATAATTCACTTTAATTAAAATTGAAGCATGTTTAGTAATATTATAAATATAGTTTATACTAAACCGCTTCTAAGAAAAGTCCTTAGTTTTATCTCAAGTAATTGAAAATACTGATAAATGTTTCATAACACTACGATGTATGATATATGAACAAGAACATTTCTATTTTTCCCACGCAAAACGTGATATCTACCTAATGTCTGGAAGCCATGGGAACATTTTACAAGACAGTAATAACTAGATAATGTGAGAACATTTGTAATAGTCTACACAATATCATAACTTGATGGTATACTAGAACAGAAGAAAATGCTCGACATATTGATATGAGTCTACAAATAGTTGATGGCATTAATTAATAAGCGACGCGACAGAATGTAAATAATGGTGACATCTATGGATTCGTCGTATAATGTTTAAAACATCCATCCACATTACGGATGATCGTTTTTCCGACTGGTCATGTGGTAGTTCACTACGGCCGTATTTGTAACTTTTGTTTCTTGTTTTCTTTTTATTCTGTCTTGGTTGATGGTGGTTCACTACGGTCTTATTTGAAATTTTGTTTGTTTCTTTTTTATTCATTCTATCGATAGTATATCGCGATATAGTTATTGCACCGTAAATGTCTGCATTTGTTTAGTCTTCTACTTATTAAACACGCAACTTGCTTCGGCGGGTCTGGTGCTCTTGTATTTTAATTTATGGGTGGGCATACTCCCTTTATCCATGGGTGTTTAAACATTGTTAATAACATCAACATTTGTTGTTGACTTTGTTAAATGGAGAATAATAAAAGCACTCTTGCGTACATGATATTTATCACTGGTCACGTCAGCAAATATTTCATCTCGGTACATAATGGGTGCAGTTCAATTATCATTGTTGACACAGTTGTTTATAAGCATAAGCACGTACTAAAGAAAGATAGGTTCTTTTTTACATGTGTTTAATGTTGCACTAACAGGCGTGGTCATTTGGCGTCTTCATAAGCTTAAACAGTGGAGGAAGACCCGGGAGTACACCTGAGTAGAACCACTGACCTTCCGTAAGCTTGCTGGACAGCTTCCTCACATGTCACATTTCGGTGGGATGGTTCGAACTCGCAGCGGCGAGGGGCTAGTGATTACAGGTTAGAGGTCATAACCAGTCAACCACGACAAAAAAAAACTTTACGAATTATACTGTAAGTTAAACATGCATACAGCGTTACACAAAGGTTCATAAAAATACCTTCCTTATGGTTCCTACAATAGTCAGCGCTGTTCCCGTCTAGACATTCCTAATTGCTGTAAATTATTCTCTAGAATGAATTTTAATTTCTTAACATCAGATTTATCTTGAATCTGTCTATTACATTAAACTTAAACCACTGGGTTAATCAATTTCTAGTTCAAATCTAATTCAACTTTCATTCTATGGTGATATCAGAATGTGATTGCTCGTAGAACAGTAAACAGTATATAACTTTAATCAGGCTTAATTTGTATCTGTCTTCATTGTTTTATAAATCTTCGAAGCCATTTAGTCAAAGGATTTATTACACACCTCAAAGCTGAAGTCCGCAAGCGCTAAACAAAGTGAGCGGACATTTTTCTCTTAGAACTGTATCAGTGATGTAGATGGTTTCAACTTGGTCAATAAAGGCGTACTTAAACATGTTGGAATATATGATCTTTTGTGACATATGTTAGAGATAAATTTCAAATATGAAAATGAATTCGGTTTTCTAGATGTGTTAAAAACTGCGACCATAGTCCAGTGGTTAGTGCGCTGGACTTGTTACCCGGCGATCCGGATCCAAATCCTGGTCACGGCAGGTCATGAAAATTTGACAAAAGGTCAATTTTCCTCCATATGTGGAGAAGTTGCCAGCTCCTGGTGGAAGGGTAAGTTAGAACTGGTTAGTATACAGTCCAGGAAATCTGGTTAGGTGAACCAACCGCCGTATACGACTGAAAAAAAAATGAAAACAGCATTAAACCCAGTGAAAAATAGACACGTTATTCACTAATGAAACAATGACTGATTTTAGAATAGTGGCGTATGAATTTTATGATGTGAAATAAATATTAACTTTTCGGTTCATCAATATTTCTGCAGTGTCTTTCGATTGCAAAGAGAACTACAGTAATGTCTAAAGTAAAATGATTATGAAACATGCAACTAAAGCATTGGAACACGTGATAACAAGCCGGCATGCAACATTGCCCGTGCGAATTTAAAATGTAAATTGTATGCTGCAATAATGACAGCTAATGGAAATATTACACAAGAATGTCTCCACACATTAAGGTATTACGATAACTTTGCTGGAAGCAAACATGCACGGTCCTTAATTCTAAGATTTCGTGACATTATTTTGTTCTTTTTATTCAGTCCAAGTAACTGATAAGATGGCAGCTCCTGGTCCACATCTCTTGCAGTGGATTTATCATCCGTAGTCATGCAGCATTTTTCCCTAAAGTGTGATCTTCGTGATTTTTGTTCAGTCAATATCAATTCCTTTAATACTCCGATATTCTGTTTTCGGACTTAAATTTTGCGATCGGTGTCGGAACGTTAGCTCGGTTGTTTGTTATTAGATTTATTAATTGTTAAAATTGCAGGGATTAATTTTAACTTATCGTTCTCAAAAGGCTCTGTATCCGCACGCATACCAAATTTAGAAAAAAAATCAACCAGAATTTGTCTCTTTAACAACAATCAATTTGATGAATGCAATGTATTGCCTGTGAGCTGAAGTTATGGCATTGTTTAATTCACGCTTAACACTATAAAGATTGATTTATTAATTTTCACTGAAATTAGCGGGCATTTTAGAATAATGCCAACGTTTGTTTATTTTAAAAGCCGTCAATTCAATGAACAATGAGGTAGTTTTGATTTATTGGTTACGGACAATGAGGTTTCATATTGCTTCCATTAATGGGATAATGATAGCAGACAAAAGCTAAAATAACTAAACTATTAATTAGAGCAAGATTTCTAAAGGTACATTTGAAACAACATTTCTTGAAGGTATTTTAACTGAATCCAATACTGTTTGTAGTTATACCAACTATTGACAAATCTTTATTAATAATTGAGTAAAGCCGGTAGTTTGAAGAAAAAAAACAACAATTAAAATTATTGAATTCCAATGCATTGAGGAACCAGCTTTTATATCTGATTGTTGTCAACCATTGCGTTTTGGTCTAAGCAGGGGTATCAGCTAATATCGTTGAAAATCGCCTCGTTCCTACTAAATCTTCATTTATTACTGTTACAAGGGTGAACTTCTTCCCTAAAGAAAATATTTGACGACACTCAAACAATATAGCCTCTTTCGCTCAATGATAATTGCATGACCTTTTTATACATTGTACGTTATATTTAGCAATGGACGCTGAAGGGTCTGGCGTTAAACAAAGCCGATGTTGGAATTTGATGCAATCTGAATATCATAATTAAATTATTAGTTTTGCTGGTGGCGATTCGGCGACGTTTTAGTTTCTGCATGTTTTTGTTAAATCCAATGACGTTTTAGCATAACCGACTAAATGTTGTTATATCCATCTATAGTAGTAAATTTATACATATATTTAGATATCAGGTCACCAAAATGATATCTATAATGCAAAATTGTGGCATGTAAATGAATGTGGTAGAAATCTATTGTATTGCGATGAGAATCGATTAAAGGGGTTCTTTGTGTGCAGCCAATTTTGAAATTGCAAAAGTCACTAGGGCGGTTGATTTGTAAGGCACAGCAACGTGGTTCGATCCCTTCCCGGTCTCGTAAGATTTATTGTATAAACAGAAATCTTTACGTATTATAAGACAATCGCATTATCTAATTTATTCAACTGTATTTTGCCCACTCTCTTTTCGTATAAATAAAAAATAAATAGGTAAGGTATTGCCCTTATTTAGAATGTATTTCCAAAGGAGTTTTACCACAGTTAGAAGCCGAATATAAATTAATAGCAAGATAAACATCGAGATTTCTAAACGGCGTAATTATTTTTAATTTGGTTATGAATTCTATAATTGTCAATACAAGTTACAAATAAATGACAAGCTTTCTAATTCGACATTTGACATCTTAGTCCATGACTGTGATAATTTGAATCTATGAATGTCATCAGCATGATTACAAAATATAGGTTAATGAGTTTGCCAGCTATAAAATGTGCAGTCAACAATATTATCTCCTTTTTTTACCAACTTTTATTAACTAAGACCTTAAAAGTCTTAATAGAGTTTCTGGAGTATTGTACCAGACAATGTTTGATTACTCTCAGCGTTTGTAATGAATTAAACACTTTGCAAAAACACCACATCAATAAGTTGTTAATCAATATAAAAACAAACGGACACAAAAGAATTCAGAGCATATGGAGTTAAGAACAATGGTGTTACAGACATCAAACATACTTATAATACCATATAAGTACGCCGAACAGATCGAAGCAGTATTATTCTACCTATTTTTATGGTACATAATCATAATGCTCAGCGGTCACCTAATTAGGGAGTCCAATTAACTGCATGCGACATTTAATGATTCTCTCTGCACGAATTTAAGTATTTTGGAACATTAGTTATATGTTTGTTTAGAAATCCAATCCCAAAAGGCCTTGCGGTCCGTGAGGACAGCATATTTGCAAGTATGTACGAAACATAAAACAAAATCAAATGTAACGGTGCGTATTTTAACAACATAAACTAAGTTAGGCATTTCTTGGACCAACATTATTCAAAGCAACATAAACTAAGTTAGGTATTGTGTGGACCATCATTATATAATACAACATAAACTACGTTAAGTGTTTCGTAGATTATCATCATTAATTCAACACAAACTAAGTTAGGCATTTCTTGGACCAACATTATTCAAAGCAACACAAACTAAGTTAGGCATTCCGTACAGCATCATTATTTGAAGCTACGCAGACTAAACAAAACAACGACGCGTGTTCAAAAAGAACCCATCACACGTCGACGCCAATGTCTCATTCATACAGTCTCCATCAAATAAAACCTTTCAATAGAATACCCACGCAACAAAACCAATATAATGCTTCAATAGAGATATCAAAAGTGAAGAAGTATTGATGGGAACGGACATTGCGATTATGGTTTGCTTCAGTGAAAATTGTACTTTAATCTGTAATAATAAAACAACAGTTCACTTCTCTGCTTGCTGGACTACAAGATAAATCAATTAACAAAACACAATAAGTTTCGGTTTTTTTTACTTAATCCTTTTCAAGGTGAGGCACACAAGGCATAATTTTGCATTGCCTGCACATGGCGATATTTCTCAATACGGCTTTTATGGCAAATGGCAATGATGCTTCGTTGATTCTTTCAGGAAACTATGAAGTCGTATGAATGAAAGGATACTATACAATGGTGTTGCAGTTGAACCTATTTTGGAATGGATCATTACTAATTCATTGTTCGAAAGTGTGGTTTTAATGGGAAATGGATTTGTATAACTCGATCAAAATTGCATTAATCGAGTAATGTCAGATTATATCGGGAATCTGAACGAATCCATTGCAATATTTATAACATAAAGTTTTTTGTATCAACAAACAGTCTTAATGCGCGTATGTATTGGCGGAATCCAAATGTTCTGCATTTGATCAAAGTAGAAATTTTGCTTTGCAGAATATGTTTTCTTTATTAAATGCATTGATATTTGATCCTCCTAATTTACGAATTGCAAATTTGAATTATAATTACATATTTGCATATAAAACAAGTGTAGTTTGCAGTTTCCATTCTGTGTTTGTGTTGTTTTTACGACTCTTACCTTTTCATGTGTTTAATTAACAAACTGTATAATTTTAAAAGGTGCTAAGTTGTTGTTGTTCTTACAATGCTATCAGTAATGTTCAGATGTAGGAACAAATCATTGTCATCTTCCTATCTTATTCCTCTTATGCTTTCAAGCCATTAAACATATCTGAGTGTTATAAGAAATACATACACGATTTATGTTATTTCTTGTTTTAATGAAAACAGTTTCCTGGTACTTTCATATTACGTAAAATAGACAAGTTACAAAGAGGTAATATAAAAAAATAAATGAAGATTACACACAAAAATACGTAGACGACTAGAAACACCAATTACACGCATCAGTTAATATTGCATCGAAAGCCGATTGAAACTATTACGAGTGTCAAACTGTCATTTTTTAAAGACTGCATCCCTTGTTAATTACCACAACAAACATAGGGGCCAAATATGAAGGTGCTAGTTGATGATAGCTGACTGACACCTCTGCCTACAATATACGCTCTAGTTAAGTGCCATGTTTTATACAGTTTTCCGATTTTGAGCGTTTTATTATTAATTTTGTTTTCGTTTTTCTTAGACCAAATTTCTGTCTTCAAAATTCAATTTTTCCTACGAATATTCGTTTTTCATATTCGAATATTAGACCAAAAACCAAATATTCGAATATGCGAACATTCTGTCCCATCCCTGTTTTTAACAAATCTTTGCTGTGGGAACACAACGAATGTTCAATACAGTCAAAATTATCAAACAAGATTACATTATCGTGCAAATAGATTTGTCAGTGCTGTTGTTTTTTTGTTCTGACTTCTAATCCAGCATGCAAAGTACCTGTTGTACTTTTCTCTACGTCTCTTTGTCATAAAAAATCAAGGAAATGATTAACGAAAGCAGACTCAGTATCTTATTCTTTTAGAAAAGAAATACGCTTATAACATTATACGATTACATTTTTATGCTAATATTCTTGTAGAGTAGTTAGTGTTCCTATTTGCTATTGTGTGTTCCACAATCAGAACCCGCGCGACTGATTAAATGTTGTTTATGGTGAATAAATGAGGATTAAGTTTTAATTAGGCACTCATACGAATACATTAAATAATTAAAGCACATAATCTGCTTTCAAGGTCGTACTGATTAGGAGTATAAGAAATCTTCGACACGTCTACTGCATCATGCACATTATCAAGGGATTGTAATTACCGAAATAATTAGAAAAGAAAAGACAAAATTATTCAGAAACCATTCTAGATTCACATGAAATGCGCCTAAACATTAGTCCAATTACAAGTAACACACAGCGTGTGGCACAACAGATTACCGAATATAAAATTGTAGAACAAGATATAACTTTAGAACATGCGATACCTCTAATTTCGAGGGTTTCTGATTCATTTATTCACTGGAAATTGTTTCGCGCAGTGAAATGATCAAGATACTTATGAATCATACTTGCATTGCATCTACATGCCCCGATATTAATAGAATACAAAATGTTAGTTTGTATACACAGAGCGAATTAGGTGGCTTCGCATTACGAAGTCATAAAAGTTTGCGTAGAAATGCCATTGAAGTTAACACATGTGGGATTTCCGGGGGTTATGTGTCTATGGCCATCCATTTTACACTTCTAAAAATCTTCGACAAATACTTTTACTTTGCTATAGACCCGGAAGCACGTTAAGTAAAATGATAGCTTAATGAAGTCATACTATCAGCGAACCCTTTTAAAATGTGTCTTATAACGTCATGGAATTAACATCAGAAACTACTTTACGCTACATACAGCAAGTGACGACGTGTTAAGCTACACGAAAATGATTACGAACGGTATTAATTTCACTGATACTTAGGCACTCTCGGCTAACTACACGTATGTTTTTTCCTGGCTTTAATCAATCTTTGTTGGTGTTATACCATGCAATAAAACCCCAACTTTTTACCACATTTGGGTACAGAAGTGGTTTTGATATTATGTGATCTCATTATTAACTTAAAATAAAGAAGGATACCGAAAAATGGTGCAGAAATTCATAAATCAATTTACCCAACTTTTATGCCATCACAGCCATTCTTATTCTGAAATCATGATTACGGACTTGATACGAATTGCTACTGACCTACTACGGGAACATATTAAGTCAGCATGTGACCCGTCTCAACCAATCCACAGCAAATATTCTGTACGAAGCAAGATGAACTTACATGCAAATATTGTATTAACTGTCACAAAGACAATATATTCTATGGCTGCCGTTTGAGGCAAAGTAAGCACAGATGTGGACATGACATGAACTTTTGGACTTTGAACTCCCGCTCCATAAAAGAAGGAGACGAATAAAGATGAGTTTTCAATTTATGTTCATATCCTACATCTATGCCTGCATTCACTAAATACAGACGGTCATTGCTGTTTGTTTTTCAAATAACAGTATTCAAGCATTGAACGTATGTAAGTTGACCAAACCAATGCTCTTTGATAACAAAACATTACCTACCCTATCTTCCACTTTCTACAAAACATTTACTGCTTCCAGACACGCAATATGTGTAATAGATGATGGGAAACAATTTGAACTTGTTATATAGACTCTGTTATATTAAATCTGTGTGAGTAACACCATACTTCCAGTGATTGTACATTTATCTAATGAAACGAATGTTAAAGAATAATAAGCCATACATTTTTCAAACCCCTGATTTATTAGGAGAGTTGATTAGTATAGATTAATGCATAATGCTTGTAAAGGAGCATTAAAACATGAAAAGCAGGCAGAGACCGGATAACAGCTCAAGCATTAATCACGCAGATTTCAATTTGACTTAGCTGCTTCCCTTTAGCTATTTTTAATTTAAGGATAAATTGTTTTTATAATTGGCAGTTTCATTTGGAAAAGTTTTAAATGCAACACGCGACTCATGATCATGCTTTAAAACTTAACTAGAACCGATAATGCTAAAAGGTTAAAAGAAATATATTTCATGCCTGATTTAATGTTTATACATGTCTTTTGTATTGTACGTACATATTTAAGTAGATCCAAATCGGTTGATACGCGCTTCAATGCAGCTATATTCTTCCTCCTACGATTTCTTTCTGGAAATGAGGATGATGTTGGGAATGGTCAGAAATTGTGTTTTCTATGGTTTAGAGTGCAGAAATACCAGTATAATTATTTTCGCACCAACGTTTTGATGCGTTTTGGCATGTGCACACTGTCAGCGTTTTCCCCATGTGATCTTAATAGCTGAATATTATGTCATTAAACGAGATTCTGATTGTCTTTTTGCGTCCATTCAGATGTTAAATTTCCTCTCAGTCATCTGTGGTACTCCAGACACCAAAATAATCTGCACCAAATTCACCTTGTTTCATATCAGCATTCGCGTGTGATGCCTTCATATCTATATTTCTTTTCTGGTTTCTATTTCACATTTAGACCTATTGAAATAGCAATATTCATGACCCATTATGATCCTTTTCTTCCCGTAATATGATATTCAAGTGCCACTTTTTTGCATGGTTTATGGCACACGCGATGCAGTTCGTACGGTGTTGTTCACAAATCCACGAGACGTCCGCAAAGCAGTTAATAATTGTCCAATATACTGAGTGCTACCACTCTAGCGACTAGCTAGTCCAAATAATGACAATGATGTACAGAACTAAATTATGTTATTTTAAATGCATGCATGATCTTATATTTGAATTTCCAATCATTTAGACATGTTTATGTACTGTCAGCTAAGTTTGACACAGAAAATAAAGGCTCCTTTGGTTATAATAATTAATGGTAGACCACTACTCATGCACAATTTTTTAAATAAGCCGAGAAATACCCAAAGAACTACGTTCCATAATTGGCTTGATCATTGTTATGACAGAGACGTCTGATTTGTAGAAAAAGAAAACACTACACCATATATTTATTATGCCATTATAAGTGTGTTAGTCTCGATTTACGCACATTGACAAGAAATTGGAAATCAGAATAACACCAGTCCAGTTTTGTTTCAGGAAATAAAAAATATACAAATTAATCTATCAACCAATGTTCATATAACCTGGTTGGATAAACTATCCCACTAAGTTAAGGGTGCCAGTTGATCTCACAAGTGACACATTTGCAGGCACTGGTAGATTTTGTCTTCCAAGGGTCAAATGTTTTAGTAAAAGTCCTTTGCTTATCTTTTACGTTCTTAACGGAATGAAATGCCTCACTATATTAGAGAAGCTAGGTGTGTCCCTATTTCAAGTCCCTTGCCAAAACCTATCTCTTACAAGTCTTTCAACTTTGTATTTAAAAATAGTTAATCAATGAACCAAAACTTCATAAATTAAACTTTTAATAAATTAGTGTTCTGCTGTTTTCGTACGTCTTGTCATCAATTTTTCAGGGATAACGATGGAAATAAGGATTCAATTCCTTTTTGTGCTATGCTTATATATAATGTTTTTGAAACGGTTTAATTTAAATAATAAATTCTTAAACTGCATATACCATATTATATAGCGTAAAATATTTATTACATGCTTATTTTTTACAAATCCGTCAGTAATTTAAATATAAGATTTATGTAATCAATAATCTTTTTTAATTTCTCATTGCATTTTTATTTTATTACTTTTTAGACAATTAATACTTAAGTTTTATCTGTTTTGCCAGCATCTGTAACTGCTGCATTCTTAAAAAGACAATGGTTTTATAGTATAATACAATGTATGTTTCATTGTCTGTGTATTATATAAATATGTATGCATACTGCTTTGTTCATGTTGTATATGAAAATAAATAAATAACTAAATAAATAAATAAATGTTTTTAAATACATCTCTTTTATCTTATGCAGGTTTTGATTGGCTTTGAGGCTTTAGTCAAGTGTTTCTGAAGTAAATTCTGTTAGATGACTCTAGTACAGATTTATAAGAATACAAACGAACAGAATATCATAACTGCAAAATTGAATATACTTTTTTTTTATTTATGAGCCCTTTGAAATTTTGTTATCTAGTCAGCATAGTTTTCTTTTTGTGTTATATCTTCTTTGTTACGCTTCTCACCATAAGTAGTTATAATATATTCAATCCACTCTCTACTATCATTTTATTGCGATGGAATTATCTGTTTTTTTGTAGTTTTTAAGTGTATAACATCCAAAGCGTTCAGGATCGAAGCATTTTATTTTACATAGTGTCATTAGAAAGTATTGTAGTCGGGCTTTCATGGTTGAGAGGTTAGGGTATTTGACTAGCTATCACTAGCCCCTCATCGCTACGAGTTCGAATCCCACCAGGGACCAGATACACTTCATATGTAAGGAAGCTTACGGGAGGTCATTTGTGGCGACCCCAGGTGCACACCTGCGATCGTCGCCACTTTGATTTATAAATATACTTTAGGTATATCGATGTTCGATACGAAAAAGTGAGTCGACTTACAAGAAAGTGTGTAAATTTTTATATTATAATTTGAGAGAATTGAATTTATAAATGACAAGCGTATGTTTAAAAGAAAATCAGATTTGAAATGAAACAAAATGAAACAACTCACATACACTTATGTGACAGAAACAAAGGCATAATCAGTTAATACATTAATAATAGTTACAATACATGAAACAACGAAGTAGATAGAAAATGCAATAAATTTTATAAAACTTTAATATCTGTCCATTTTACACATTGACTGACGTTTTTGCATCGAAACAATCAGAATAGATTCCATATTATCCGAAGAGATATTTTCCCTTCCTTCTCCCGGTAAAAAGTCGTCCGAATCGTTTGCCTATTGTCGCAACCTTTGGTCGCATATTATATCTATTTCGATTGATGTACAACTGTCCATAGCGTTTTTCAAGGTCATCTATTTCCCATGGATTGTCTAGACGAAAATCCCTCTCTATGTCACGTTTGCCGAACAAACCGTTTCTTCCCATAAATATTCTCCCATAGCGTTTGTCAACAACCCCATCACGTTTTCCAAAAAGTTTATTATATCGATTACCGCTCATATACACGCGGCCATATCTTTTGTCTACATCTACATCTTCCATGTCAGCATCATCTAATTCCTCTGCGTCATCGCCCCTTTTCCCAAACATACTATTAGAGTTCATATACAATCGACCGAAACGTTTGTCCATGTCTTCGCCTCTCTTCCCGAAGTATGACCCAGAGCCCATATATAGTCGACCATAACGTTTATCAAAATAGCCAGAACCATCATCGCCCCTTTTCCCGTATACCAAACGTCCGTAATATCTTTTAGGACTCGTAACAAACAGTTTACCAAATCGTTTATCTACATTTGAAACACCCGTATCATCGTCATAGTCCTCTGATTCATCATAATAATCATCAACATCATCATATTGCTCTTCAGAGAATGAGTTAGCTTCTTCAATTTCTTCCATTAGAGTTTTACACGCTTTTTGATCTTTGACACAAGCTTCACAAAAGAGGAACGCATTCTTTACAGAACAACACGCAGCCGATGGTGTGTACACATCAAAAGGTAGAGATGAGCATTGCCCACATACTTTAGCGACTTCTTCATTGGTGTCACAGTGGTTTGTGCTGGTCGCTTCGTTTAATGTCACTGCCGTGTCTTTTGCAAGGCACGCTACCAGGACAGAGAGTAATAATACAACTGTCAATTCTTTCATTTTTTTTTTGTTTTTGCTCTGTAAATAGAAAAATGACAATAGATGAAAAAGAGAAACACACTAATATTTGTTTACGCAAATGGTTATGACAATTGCTTATACTTGTGCATTCTTTGGTACAAGTTTTATTCACTACGGAACAAGTCGTTTTTACCGGACATTAATTGACTATATATACATGCAATTGGAACAGGGTATATGAAAGGAACGAAATAATAAGATTCACAATGAAATAATACCTCTATGTTTGACAAAATAATTCTACATATAGGTCCGAAAGGGCCCAAACATTCTGAGCAGATTGTACTCGGAATACACCAAGAACACCAGTGACTGATATACCTTATAACCAAATAGCTTCAATGAATTTATACTGAGATTAAACTTGACATTCAGTCTAGGGATATTGTTTTTTATCATTTGACCATTAGTATTGATTAATGCTCATCGAATTCCAAATACATGTACAATCAAGTATGTAAACAGGCTATGGGCAGCTAGTGTTTATTCAGGGCTATATTTAGTTTATTACCTCCATAAATGTGCTCTTAAAATGGTCTTTATTCTCCTAGTTGTCCTTACTTACAGTTGGCAATTAATTCTGATGAGTTCGATGAAAACATGTGTACTTTTTTAACCAACAGCTAGGGTTATTTGAAAGTGGAGGTATACCTCAGGCGTACCCCTGTGTAGAACCACCGACCTTCCGTAAGTTAGTCGGACAGTTTTCTCAAATTTGATATGTGGTGGGATTTGGAACTAACGGAGGTAAGGTTATTATGATTACCAATCAGAGAATATAACCACTCGGCCACAGAGCCCCCCCCCCTCCAATTGTATATTGTTCTTGTTACTGTTGTATTGACTCCAATGTTTTGTTAAATGTAACATAATATTTGTTCATTCATTATTATAGTATTTAAAAAAGAATTTCCATAACTATACAGCGTTTTAATGAAGCTGACTCCGAGATACACATTAAGCTCTACAAATGAATTGATAACGCGCCATCTCCGATAACTTTAGTCATCTGATGTATAGCTGTTAGACAATTGCACCTTCCATGTTTACAAATGAAATATCTGACGTACTCATTCCATTAAAACTAGTGTAATAAAATAAGCTTATAAGATGTTAGTTACGTGCGGCTTTTGATAACGGCTTTGATTAGAGCTTTCATGCCAGTTTGAGGACTGGCAGTAATAAAATAACACAGAAGTTTGTTTTGGGGAGGCGCAGTTAAAACATACACAATTGGTATGTGCTTTACTTAGAAATGGCGTTGTAGGTTTCAATTACTCGCACACTGTGTGAATTAATTATGAATTAATAATGAATTAATAACAAAGCTACTGTTGACCATTTGTTAGAAAACGACCAGCTGATAGTAAATGACCGTATGTTAGTACAAGACGTTATTCTAACGACGGTCACTCCGCATGTATTCTATCTATAGACCAAATAAGTTTTTGAAAAGAGTCCCAATGCATCATGGTCCCTCTTATCCGTGTTTTTAGGGTTGTCTGTATATTTGTATCTATTAATGATACTTCATAGATTTGTACTATACATAATTAAACAAATATTTCGATTTCATCAGTTTCAAAATACAGTAAAATCCCTGAAAACTGGAATTCTCTGAAAATCGAATGCTTTCTTTAAGTCCCATTTTTTGTCTTGTATAAGTAATAGTTCTTTGAAAACCGGAATTCTCGGAAAACCGGAATTTTGGATCAGTCTGGAAGGGGCCAGGTTTTCAGGGGTTTTACTGTACTGCATAAACATGTTGACACCTGACAACAGTTATGCTTATCGTCTATTTGAGCTGATATAACTTTACGAGAGTAATAATGTAGAACACTTTCATGACAGAACAGCCGTCAGAATTGCTGAATGTGTCACGTATAGGAAATAAGAAACGAGATGACTGACCGAATAAACCTCATTTCTCTCAACACAAAAGTGCGCCTTTGCTGATAATATTAACTGACAGTAAAACTATTTAACGATGAATATAACGATAATTGATTTTAAGACAAAGGGTATATTCAACTACTATATATGTGTGTATTTTATATCAGGATAATCTTGTTAAAAACACGATATAACTTCACTTGAAAAAAAAAAAACAATGACAACGATACCATACAGTTACAAAATATCAAGATTTTAATCTGCGAGTTACAGCAAACAGCACCATTTCATTGCTGAGCCCAAGTTTCAATTTTATTTGTTATTGGAAAATGACTGATACTTAGAGTCATTAAATGCTTATTTTTTAAGATGATGCTCTTAAATGTCTTTATTAGATGGGCGCACATCACGACAGTTTTCCCAATTAGCGAATTAAATACCAAAAATAAAAACCCACGTGTAGTGTAATCAAACATTTATTTCTTCGCACTGTATTACGTGGGTGTTAATTAATTGATTAAAACATGAAAACATGAAAATTCAAGTAACTGTTTAGAGACATAACATCAAATTCATTAACATTTCAGTAAAGCCGACCGTTTATTAGTAGCGACGACAGAGGTCACAAAGTTAAATCATAAAGCGATGTAAGAGTCATTCGGAACACTTCGTTAGATAAAGTACACGAAGTTCATATTGACGTAGGAAAGCCGAATATATAAACGCATTTGGAACGATTCTGTCATTATCGTTAGCTTCGCACTTTGTTTTAGAAGATAACGATCTTGATTCTTCACAGATTACAAAGTAATTTTACACACAACTGCACGTAAGCAAGGGAAAATCCTTGAGAAGGTCATTGAAGACATCTTTGATTTCTGAATGACACAGAGATCAGTATCATAAAACGTAGCACCTTGATCATGAACGGTAAGAAATTCTGAACCCGATCTTCATGAGATAGGGTTGAGTATGATACCTAGTGGGTACTGTAGATATCATAGTGTGCCAAATGGTTACAATATCCTAGTATAGAGTAGCAATAGCATCAGAGAGTGACAAATAGCTACTGTATCTGAGTGACAAATAGCTACTGTATCTGAGTGACAAATAGCTACAGTATCTGAGTGACAAATAGCTACAGTATCTGAGTGACAAATAGCTACAGTATCTGAGTGACAAATAGCTACAGTATCTGAGTGACAAATAACTACAGTATCTGAGTGACAAACACCCACAGTATATGAGAGTGACATATAGTAACACTATCTGAGAGACAAATAGCTACAGTATCTGAGTGACAAATAGCTACAGTATCTGAGTGACAAATAGCTACAGTATCTGAGTGACAAATAGCTACATTATCTGAGTGACAAATAGCTACAGTATCTGAGTGACAAATAGCTACAGTATCTGAGTGACAAATAGCTACAGTATCTGAGGGACAAACACCCACAGTATATGAGAGTGACATATAGTAACACTATCTGAGAGACAAATAGCCACGCAATCCGCGTGACAAATAAACACAGTATAAGAGACTACTCAAGTGTGCTTTTTGAACAAAATACAGATGTGATTTTCTTTGAGGCTCTGGCAGACTTTTAACACAAAGCCGTATTGAAAATAATTTGAAACTAAGATCTTCAAGATGAATGCTGTGTCGATGATTCTTAGATGACATACAATGATTCTCATACGAGACACACCGTCTCATCAGTGAGTATTGTGTTTCAAGTCACGAAAAGTATCAGAGCTCGGCAGAATTCATTCACTCGACAGATGACATCATACTTAAATAGACTTGTTCATGAAAGCTTGAAAGATGATCGTAATAATTTGATCATTAATATCCTCAACTATGTCAACCATAAATTAATATGTGGCTAAGTGTTAGATGAACGAAAAACCTACTTTTCTATTGACAAAGTGTTTCATTTGCAAAATGCGGAGTCTACTCTATAGTTCACAGTCCTTAGTTGAAGTCAATGAACCTTTTAATCATAAGACTATTTGATGCATTAAATTGGTGACAAATAATGTAAGAACTTGAAGAATGGAAACGTGAAAGTGATGTTTTTGCACTTCACGATTTCTGTAGAAAAAATATGGATAATGTCATTTACACTGTCGAACAAAACTTAAATTTTATGTAAGAACAATAATGTGCGAAGGCATGGTCAAATCTTTACTCAGATATTTGATATATTTACCAACTCTCGATGATGAATTGCTGAAATTTAGAGACAGTACCTAGCAATATGAGAAAAGAAACACTCGATGTATCATCAATAGTACATGTAATTTAATACAATGATGTATTTCTTGCGTGAATCAAAATTACGTAACTACAGTAAAACATCGACAATGAGGCCATCATCAGAACCTTAAAAATGGTCTCATTATTGAGATGGGATCGATCATTATCAATTTGAATTACAGGGTTGTGATTGAAAGCCGGTCCGGGAAAAAGTGGTCGATATAACATGGTGGTCGTAATATTGAGGTGATCGCTATGTAATGTTTTACAGTAATATAATGGTGCGCTGTATATCACATACGATCCCACACAGTGCTTTTGTCGAGTTACCAATTTATTTTCGTGACGCTTGACAAAGCGATAAATGAAAGAAATGTATATCCAAAATTAATAAGACAAATTAATCATTTAATTTCGAACAAGAAAACGTGTGTTCTACTGATTTATTTATAAAGCTTGCATAAATGGAATATGGTGGGGCCAGCACAAATTAGTCGTATTTTTCAGTTACCCGACCGACTCTATTTATTTACTTAAAGTTAATCTTAAAGTTTCGACTCTATTTCTTTATTTAAAGTTTAAACTTAAAGTTTCTTACCGCAAAATCAAAAGAACGAAAATGTTTGTGAACGAATCGTAACACCAATGTACTGATGGTATGTTTAGAACAAAATAGGAAAGTTTTGTAACCGAACTACGCTAACTGTGAACATTACTATTTCCTGCTGGCCTCGTATTTTGTAATCTCCTGCTGAAGAAATATTAATAATTACAAACATAGGCACAAATTCTTTTAAACGCATTTTGTTTACTTGAAGACGAAACAGGTAAATCCTTATGTTTCTGCTAGAAAATATACGGATGCATTAAGCGACATAAATGTTTCCATTCGGTTGTACACTAATTCATAACAGCTCTTTTAGAATGCACCTGAAATAATTAATAATGAGGTTCTAGCATCAAGATATTTGTTCATTGAGATTTATTCATTCCTTTTTTTAAATCAAACATAGACAAAAATGTTTTTATGTCAAACATTTCAAAGTTAAATTTATATTTCAGTCAGCATCATATTTATTTTTCTTTGAATTTTTTCTGAAAACTTGAGCTCAGTCCAGATAGCGTGTTTTCAATTAAGGCCAATTTAAATCGCTCATGAGAGAAATGTCTTATGCACCCACTAACAACTGCTTCTTTCTTAGAATATCTCAAGACAAGAAAGTCCCTCTCAAGATACCTAATGTTAGTTGAATTAGTGAGGCTAGAATAAAGTAGTCGTGTTTACGGTTACCTGACTGACCCTTCTTTTGTCGCTGATGCTTAAGTTCCCAATGGAAAAACCGAAGTACGAAAATAGTTGGGGATGAATCGTACAAAGGTATTTATCAAAGAAATGTTTTTGATACCCAAAGGCGCCAAAATATGTTGGTGTCTGGTTACCCGACCTACCCTATTTTTTCTCAGTGACCCTAGATTTTTATTAGCCCGAGGGACTTTTTTATCTATCCGCACAAAATAATCTCTACAGCGGCTTCAAGAATAATAAAAATGTTCCAAATTATTGACGCGATATCTCGCTAAATCTCTCATCATTGCATCTACATTTACAAGTCAATGAGGAACTGGCTTGCTTAATCAATCGTGTTCTTAAAAAAGTGTTGTATTTCTTGAAAATAAAACAAAATGCATAAAAACGTATTGACTATGTTATTTTTGTACACCGTATTATTTTTTTAACACCGAGTGATTCTGATTTATTTTTTGTTCTACTCAATTCATTAAAATGACATAAAAACTTTATGAAGTTTCTTATATTAGATAATTATTCATTGTTTATTTTCATATTGTACATAAATATGCCAAACAAATATTCACTGAGAATTATATTTTATTTAGGTATTAATCAAAAACCCTTAAAATATAAAACGAATTTCATTAAATCAAATTAATAAATTATATAAAAATCATGCAATGAAATAAATAATTACCTGAAATAACAAATTACCATTCAGAAGTAATCACAGCTAACACTGTCAAAACGACATTCCACGTCAATTGTTCGAGTGATGCTTTATGAAGAATTCAAATTATTTATATATGGTGCACTAACCTGTGAATCGATCTGTCATACACCGCTACTGATACTTATAGAAAACAGGCAGATATCGCTTTCAAGAATCCAATCGCGTTCAGCCAATCATTTGCACTCGTTGTGGCAGCTAAATTTGCGACATCCATTTGGGTATGAGCTTTTTAAAAGTGTAAACATACTTTAGGAGTGTGTTCATAGTGGCAAATATTGTGTGAAACATTTTATGACGCTAATGGTATTTATATTTGGTCGCCGTAAAAGTCAATATAACTCTATTAGTGTTGTCTGGAGTTCGGGTATTGACAGAATGAGTTAAAGCTTACGTACCAAAACAAGAATTACTGGCTTACAAATATTGCGTTTCCATTGTAGAATGTTTTACGGTTAAACAAACGAAAGACAATTAAACACTGTAATCAATAAATCTGTCCTTTCGCGTATTTTGAAACTTCCGACGCCATCAAAAGATCATTTGTTTGATTACGTACACGTAAATACTTTAGTGAATATAAAAGTGGAATACTGAGGGTGGATACACATCCGAAATATTAGAAAAGATCTATATTTGTCCAGTTTTGAACACCTACGCTCATACTATCGGGATGAACATTTTGTCATGTTTGGTCAAAAACAAAACGATGTATTGCGAAATTGTCGTATAATGTTAATTCCAAAGATCCGACAAACCTATGAACAGGTGAATTGACGAAATTGATTTGAAATATAAATCATATCAATACAGAGTGATTTTGGATGCAAACATTTGTTAATTATTTGTTTAATTTCATACATATTCATCATTTGATTATCATGAAAGAACGCGCTCATTTGCATCTCTCTCGATTCTGCTTCTTTGAATAACAAATATTGGTGTCTTTTGGAGCGACGCGGCCATCATTTTTTAGGGTTTCATACGCATGATGTACGTGTTAAGCGATTTACCCCTTATCTACCCCTCTCCGATACAGTTAATTTGTTGTTTAATGCTTAAAAACAGATTGTATATATATTTCATAAACTTAATTGTGCAGTACCACTGCAAAGTATGTTTAACCCACGAGCTCATTGCCAATGAGCATGAATTGTAGTTGGTACCCAAGGAAGGATTATTACACTTGTTTGATTCATATATCCGCCTTTCTATATCATTTATCACCATACGGGGTGTTTCGGTATGAAGTGTCGTTGGAAAAGGCGTATCCTTATGGAAAATGGTTACGTGATGTGGTACAATGATAAACCACTGTTTTCTGCTCGATACTAGAAGTACGAAAAGCATATCTACGCAGTAAACGGGTCAGTTTTTTGGCTATACTGGGCATGCGCGGACGGCAATCTTGAATCATTGTAAAGAATATTATTCAATAGACCACCTTAAACTCATTCTTAACTGATGACCGTCCGCATGTTTGAATCTTGTCCATAAACCAACGTAATATCTAAATGTTCACTGTATTAAAAATGTATGTTAATATAACGCTTTGGAGTTTTATTTAGTAAAATATTATTTATATACTATATAAACACACTTGTTGTAAAGTACAGTATGTTATGAATATTTCTATTTCCAGCACAAATCATAATCATTTCGAGATAAAATATCGGACACTGAATATAGACATAAGCGCAATTTCACCAGTTTTAAATAACCTAAAGCATAAGGTTTCACATTAAAAAGAGACTTATCGGCATACGTAACCCCACGCCTGTCTGATTTATATACTGCGAAAACAATTACCACAGTGTCACCACTCGGGATGGTGTTGAAACTGCCACAAAATATGGTTGACTTCTCAGCTAATAAAAGCCAAGCCACAATGTCCCGGCGCCATGTTTATTTATCACGTGACTGAAAGGCTAATTGACATGATGGGATACTATAGACCGTACTAATGCCGGTATTGTTATGAGGTCAATATGTTGTTGTAATGGTATATCTGATATGATGCTTGTATTCGAAAATATGAAAACAATTGTTTCAGATGATAAATGAAACATTCGCGAACAACTTTGTTTAACTCGATTGTTTGATCAACGTTATAATTGATTACTTGCTCTTCTGGTTGGATTTATTTAGTGGAAAACATGCACTGAGTGGTTAACTTAGTATATCTCTTATTCATTCTAGCCAACACAGGGTATTGACAATGCTTAATGCTCCTTTAAAGGACTGTGTAGCTGGCTTAAATCGCATTTTACACCATGGTTTGTTCAAATGAACTATGTAATATATATGTTCAAATTGATAAGGTGATTATTGAATTGTTGAATTGTTGACGCTTTATAAAGATCGACTGTAATTCTTTTGGACAAAAATATTGATTGGGAAAAATGTGTATGGCTAATACAAAATCAATGTACATGTATACTCATTTTTAACAATATATTGAATTCTGATTACTTATTTTTAACAATACAGTAAAACTTCGTGATTACGACTATCGAGATTACGAGCACCCGACTTATCTCGAAGAGTCCCGTCAATTTTTGTTCTTAAGTGTATAATTTTCAACTAACAGACAAACATTTCGTTATTACAAGCACCACGATATCTTGAGAATTTAGTCAGTTCCGATGACCCCTCGGGATAACGAGGTTTTACTGTATATTAAATCCTGATTTCTTAGATACATCGGTAAGCTATGCAACGACACTGCGTAATAAAATGGTTGATTTTCCTCTCCATTCATCAACAATTAGGCTTCTTGACAAAACACTTATAACTCTATAATATGGTGCTTTTTTATTTAATCCACGTGACATATCAAGATAAAAGGGCCGACTGTGATCAAGTGGTTTGTGCACTGGACCTGTAACCCGGCGGTCCGGGTTCAAATCCCGGTCACGGCAGGTCATACCCTTCCATGAAAATTTGACAAAAAATTCGATTTGCCTCCGTAGGTGGTAAAGTTGCAAGCTCTTTGTGGCAGGGTAAGTTTGTACTGGTTAGAACACAGTCCAGGAAAACTGGTTGGGCACACTGGCCGCCGCATATAACTGAAGCTAACCCCATTGAAAAAGTACATCAAGATAACTTACTATCCGAGATGTTCCGATTTGCGTAATTTTGTCTAAAGAAAAGCAACTTTCAAGTGATTATAAAACATTTCTACATGAGTTGTTTCCCTTAATATGCCACACTATTGAACACACCCCGATGTCAGTTTAACTGTTCATAACTTCTCTTTCCAAAAGCATCACAAATAAGTTCAAGCGCCATTTAATATGATAATAAACTAATGATTAAGTAATGATTTTATATTAGTATAAAACAAACCAAATGTCTTAAAGGCCCACTGACAAGCGCATGATTTTTTTGTGAATCACTACAAATTGATTTCTTCAACTAAGTCGATGTGCTTGTGGTACTTGTATCACACAGAATACAAAAGGTTGTCTGTGTATCACTCCATTTAACGTTTCTCTATATGGTACGCCTTTTCACACGGAAACACCAACATGTATGGGGATAAATGGTATAAAAAGGCGGATATATGAATCAAACAAGTACAATCATCCTTTAATCCGTTCTTTTGCGCCAACTACAGGCCATACTCATTGACAATGAGCTCTTGATTTAAACATACTTATCAGTAGTACTACACTGTTAAGTTAATTGAACTATATACATTGTGTTTTATGTATTAAATGAAATTAGCGTGACCTATCAGAAATCCTCCTTAATAAGTGCAAATATACTAAACTATAACAATATGATTACAAAGCTACGTAATGGAAAGGTTAAAGTTCATAACTGGTCATTGTTCCTAGCCCATCCTTCAGAGATCAAGTTTATAACGTCAAACCAAAAGATTAACTTTTACAGATAGTAAGATGGTCAAACCATGTAATTAAAGGGACTCCACTTCAACATCACAAATTAGAAAATTATTAATAATGAAGACTTGCCATAGATATTTTGGGCGGTGTCGTATCGGTAATTTTGTTGAATTATTATAATTATAAAACACATCAAAGTTAACTTTAATTTTATAACCTATTTTAATGCGTATCTGACGACGTAAATTTTTCCGAAGCATCTAATATAAAGATATAAGAAAATGTTGTAAATGAATACGTTATATCCGTTATACGCTAGATTTTGCTTGTTTTATAATTTCTTTCAAAATAAAGAGGTTTCAAGGTTTGAAAAATAAAAATCTGGTGTCTGGATCCTTTAAATTTCACGTCACTTTTTCATGATCCATAGTCACCTTACGGTCAGATTTAGACTGTGAGTAATTGTTTTATGCCTTAGGATTTGCATTGTTTATTCAGACAGGTTTAAGATGAAAATGTCTGCAAACAGTTAACCCTTTTTATGCATTATACGACAAACATAATCCCTGCCCACGGTATTAATAGCGGTATTTAATAGCTATTATATTGTTTATAGTGAAGTAGATTAGATCAATTTAATTTAAATCTTGCACGATAATCTCATTAGATTGTATAATAGTCTATTTTGGTCCAATTGTCTTTAATTGAGTTTTGATCAGTAACCACATGATGACCTTGTGTACAAATGTGTATCGTTTTAATTCATGAACAATAAGTGTATTGTTTACCCTATTCTTTAATAAATAATTAATTCTTTTTTAATGATACTTATATCAAGGAATTAGGAAGAATGCTTAACCCAACTTCGTGTTTTAATCAACATTTCATAATAGTTGGTGCTCAAGTTGAGTGTGTTTTTTCCAGACTTTAAAAATCCATGTTTGAGAAAAACATTTATTATTCTTTCGTCGAGGAGCATAAAGTAAGTTGGTTTCGTGTGAGGCAAAAACTTGTTTAAGTAGGAAGAATGAGGACAAGGATTACTGTACAGAAGTGGTAAACAGTGATTGTGATACTGCTGAACTATTTTTGTATCTATATTTTACATTAAAGCGATTCAAGATGATGTCCACAGAGAGATTGAAGACTTTGCACAGACAAGAGCTAACTAAACGGAAATTCATGTGTGTAATGAACGATGTAGCTAAGACTAAACAAGACTTATACACGGGTTATATAGAAAAGGAAAAACAGGAAGTAGAGCAGAAAAGTAATAAGTCTATTGTTGTTACGCGGCGGAATGTAATTCGACAGAGAGTACTTAAACACTGCATGAAAAACAAGCGCGATGAAGTAGAAAAGGAAACCTCTAAGAAACTCTACGGTAGATATAATGGAGTAACAGTAGAGCAAATTGCCGAGGAAATTGACCCATTTATTCAAAAGAACCATCCTAGAAATAGGCGACAAAAGAAAATAGATTCTTTGTTTCGCGAGGGAATTTCAAAAGGAGCAATTCTAGATGATGATACCATGCAAAACAAGGTTCTAAACTATTTTGAACGTCCGCTTGTGGCAATTCATCACTTAGAAGACCCCAAAAATGCTAAGAAGACTGGTAATATATTTCCCCCAGTGCAAAAGGCATTTTACACTGGTGACGTCCAAACAGCTGATAAATCTCATATGAGAGAAATTCTAAAAGGTAAACCACGCGAGCCTAGTGAAATTTCTAATTATGAAGAAGATGATAAAGAGAAGGTGTTCGTTCGACGAAAAGTTAGCAAATTTCTGAAAGAGGACGTACCGGACGATTTATCAGAGTTAAGTGATGCGCCACCTAGTGACAGTGTAATCAAACGTAGAACTAGACCCGTAACTCTCCCACCTATAAAAATTGGGACAGACTCGGAAGAAGGTTCACAATATTATCAGAAATCAGCGAAGAAGAAAGACTGTATATCTGACCTGATATCTCGTATTCACGACGCAAAGGACAGTAGAGTGCGAGAAATGAAGATCAAGAAAGAGAGAAGGTCTAAACGTCTGCAACATGAGAGGGTATTTGGAATAGGAAGCCATACTCCCAGCGACAGCTCTAGAGGAGACTTGTACACATCTCAAACCGATAGACCAGTGAGCGAATTTGTAACAAAGGCTACTCTTAACGCGCCTCAAAGAGATAGACAAAGGCCAGTGAGTGAGTTTGTTGCAAAGTCGCATATGAATGAGAAACAGCACAAGACACCTAATAGGAAAATGTCAAATAACGGTCAACGCCTACCACCCATTCAACGATAAGCAAGTTGTTAAACATTCAGAGACTAACATAGTTACTTCAAAATAAGTCTATAAATGAATAGAACTATGCTTCATGTACATAAGTAGACAAGTCGTGTGTTTAACTTTGTAAACTTTATTCGTAGTACTTGCGGATATATAAAATATGTACCAACGCACTTTGATATAATCATATGTTGCAACTAAAATAAGGTCATTCTTGTATTGGAGCTGTACATAATAGTGTCCTTGAGTTTCTGTTAAAACAGATATGAGACATGACGTTTTCAATCGGGTGCTTTAGACTTTTTAACACACTACGCAAATAGTGAACCAAATTATATCACAGGCCTTTCCAATCGTTGCCATAAAATGGTTTCTCGATCCGTTATTTGTTCTTCTCTTTTGAATGAATATAAATTGGTTTACGCTACCAGAGCGCTACACCCCACTAAGCTATATATCATGTATTCCTCTACTTTGGACTAAGACTTGTACTTAAAATTCGTTGGTTTTATTCACTAGTATGTTGTTATAAATCACATTCAAGACCTGGATGAGTTCGATTTCATGTAACGTGGGTATTAGAGGATTCAATCAGTGATCAAATATCATCAGACTTCTCAAACGTTTTATTTTTATACGCGCTGGGCAGCAGGATTAAACCGTTATATCAAATAATTTATCATGGGAATCTTAAGAATTTCTTGTGAGTATTTTTATGAATTCACAATCGACACATTTATTTTATCAGAAGATTGGGCTTAAATTTTAGAACAGTTATCCTTATTGGACTGGTACGCATCGGAGTATTCTGATATTAACGAGTTTGGGTATATTTCTGTTATTAACGTTGAAAGTATTTACTTCATACTGTATTTTCTATTCATCTCGTACTGGTATGGTTCGCGAGTCTTGAAGTTTGTCTATATCGAAACTAAATTGTGATAAAAAAAGTGTATCTTGTTGCGTTTTAGTGCTGTCATCCATTACACCAATATCTTCAGGTACCAATTCATTCCCGATGCTTCGATTCTTCCTGTGATAGATATTTTTATTATTTCAAGATTCAGGTATGATGATTAGTTCAAATATATCAACACTTATGCAATATATATTATTTTTCTACTTAATAATGTTTTCCACTTGTCCAACGTCACGCCAACTGCTAGTGTTATTTGCGACTTTCCAGCTTTAACAGTGGAGGAGGACTCGGGCATATGCATGTATACCTGGGTAGAACTACGGACCTTTCTTTAAAGGTGAAACATGTCTGATTAAGGGTTCGATTCGAACTCACAGCGGTGAGGGGCTAGAGATTACTAGTCAAAGATTTAACGGCTTAAAATTATAATCTGTATTTCAACCTCTCCTTTGTACTTGCTTGTCGTTGAACTTTGTCTAGTTAATGTTTGTATTGCATATCATGCTGTAGTCAACATTTTCTAAATTATTTAACCTTTAATAAAATTCGACTAATCCACCATTCCTTTGTAATGACTGCGAGATCACATGAAGAAAGCTTGTCAATAAAATTAGCCTAAAAAAATAAAAGTTCATTCTTGGGTTTTTGTTTTTCCGCATGATGTTAAATGATGCTGATGTTATACTGAATTATTGGTATGCCCTCATACGGTTTGAAACGCTGGTTTTATAACATTATGCTGATGTATTTGAACTTACATTTGAAAGATCTTTTAGATGAAGTTGTACTTAGGTCAGTCACAGATTTCTTTTGTTTCCATTCGCTTATTCTCCGAGACCTGAGTTTTACCAAAATAAAAGTTATACGCTGTTTGTTTGTTTGTTTGTGACATTGTCGCTGGATTTAATGCCGTTTTTCAACAATTTGTCAGTTATGTATGGCGACCGGTTCACCTAACCAGCTTTCCTGGACTGTTTACTTACCGATACTAACTTACCCTTCCACAAGGAGCCGCCAATTCCTTCACATATGGAGGAAAATCGACATTTATGACAAATTTTCATAGAAGGGTATGACCTGTCGCGATCGTAATTTAAACCCGAATCGCCGAGTTACAAGATCAGCACACTAACCATTGGACCGCGGCCGCGTCCAGTTACACGGTGTAGTAAATCGCTTAGAATCGGAGTTTAACGATCATGTTTGAATATTACAGCAGTGTAAAAGCGTAAAAGGAAGACAACATCGGCATCATGGGTAACGCATTAAGAGTTATTTATTTCCCTTTGCCAAGCAACTACATAATTCATAAATGATAACTTAAAATAAATTTGATACTCAATACTTTGACGGAAGTTTTATGGGCGAATACAAGACCAAAGTCCTTATAAAATGTAGACAATTCGATAATAGCCTTTTTAAAGTTTAACACGCGGCGCACCAATATATAAATTCCATACTATGTATATGAACCGTGGTCGCTTGTGTATATAATTATCAAAATTAAACGCTATCAGATGTCAAATACACATGAAGTTATTTTATGATTATTTTCATATTGTTTATCCTATTGTCCACGTGTTTGGTTGAACAGTTCATTGGTTTTATATGGTAAACCATATTATTATAAACAAATAAATTTACGCATAATGTATTAGATAATGAAATCCAATGCCATTGATGGTATATTTTGACTGTACAAATCATTTTTTTTATGTTTGAGGTTTTACGTCGCACCAAGTGCCAGGTTCACTCGGCAACTTTTCAGCATTAACGTGGGAGGAAAAACCCAGTTGTACACCTAGGTAATACCAGCGACCTTTCATTAGCTAACTGGACAGTTTCCTCACATGTAAAATGGTCTATACCGGGTGTGATTCGAATTCATAACTGTGAGAGGCTAGTGATTACTAGTTGGAGACCATAACCACTCGACCACAGACGCACCAAAATCAAACATGAATTTTCTTATATTATCAAATTTTAGTGTATAATTTTTATTCCTCACTCTGTCGTCCACATAGCAAGACGTGCAAGATAATGTTACTGAAAGTCATATTCAAATTGATTCAAATATTCCTTGATTTTTTTTGTTGTTATTGTTCACTAATCCTTTGAATAATATTCTAATCAAATTAGCACGCTCCCTTACAATTTGTAAAGCGTTGTAGTTTCTTAAAGAAATAAAGCGTTTCATATAAAATTAGTTTGTTTTTAAATATGGAATCACCATCTGTAATATGGGGCTGATAGAAATATTTTTAGTTTTGGCATGGCACTTAATGCTTCATTTGTCAGGCTACAAACTAATTATCTTTACTCAAACTAGTCTACCTCTGATACAAACAAACTACGCTTTCAAAATATCACGTTTGCAATAATTGACAACAAAGGGAGACAACCAATACATCGAAATGAAATACACTTCACAAGTTTCTTCCCTTTAATCGAGTCTTCTCCATTTACACAAAAGCGTGCGTGTTTTTTGTTTTGTTATATGCTAATAAAACTTGACAACTAAAAATGTTTAAAAGAGTCTCATTTGTACGCTGGATATGCCGGACAGATAAACGATGAAAGACGAAAACGTTTTAAATCTTTGTTAGTGTGTCCTAAGAAATCAAGTTCATTAAAGAAAAATGGACTGAAATAACCTTTTTTTCTGTATGTCATTGATTTCCATCATTTTGATTGTGTTTTTTTTTTCAATTCTTAATATGTTCTGAAATTTGGGAGAGCTATCTGAATTCTATATCAATTGCGTGTATAAGGGAGGTCAGCCAGATGTGAAAGCAATGGTAACAGCAGTTATTTCCCTTATCTTTCAGCGGTAGACGGCAATATTGCAATTATAACAAACTGCGACTACACAAATGCATTATTATCAGCTCATACTTACCATCACAAATCAAGTTCATACATTAATTTCCATAGTTATCAAAAGAAAAGTACTAAATTTTCTTTTTTTCAGATATCGCTCTCTAAGACGACTGTATCGATGTCGTCCAGTGATGAATACCTTCCCCGCGAGACTAATGTCATTATCAAATAAACATGATATAATATTCACAGCTTAAATTCAAAGTGGTTTGTATGAACGTAGCAAACATTCTAATAGTATTAGCTATTTTTTTCAGAAGTCTTAGCTCGACGACGAATCCCTTTATTTGTGTTTAGATTTGTATATTGCTTTATCTTTACTTCATGAATATAATTCAACATTTTGAAACGAATGCATTATATGTTCTATTTATAGATAACCTTTGGATAGAATGAGTTGTTTGTTGTCTAAAGGAGTCCATACGAACATTTCCTGTCTCTCAAAGAAGTCAACGCGACTTCCATGATGCTGTACATTTACTGAAATTAAACACATGTGTCGATGTGGCTGTTTCATTATCTAACAATATACATCCATTGTCAGAATGGAATTAAGACCAAGAGGATTCAACGCACTTGTACAATATTTTTATCTCAGTGATTTGAAGAAACAGCTTACAAAAACATTACATAAACAAGATCGACTGTTGTTTGCCTATAGAAATATTTAAATTTTATTATAAAAAATTAGTTGCATTGCTACCTACCTAAAAGCTTGTTGATTCATTTAATATGTACCCAGTCCATCCATATAATATCAAAAACTTTCCAACGAATCAATATAGTGCTGTTATTTATATCACTTTTTGCGGTTGAGAAGCGCGGTCCAAATGTCATGTTTATAGCTCTTGCCCCATAAACATTCGTGTTGCTATGTATTTGGGCACTGATGTCCATACACAGTTCTTGATAAAAACTGGACAAGAATTGCGTTTGGACAATCAAGGCCAATCGAAGACGAATGCTGAATAACGTATTCCTCCTTTATTTGTGGCGTCTGAAGAATTCAGGCCAATTGTAGTTATTGTTCTCGATGTCTGTATCCAACTTTTATCCTTTTTTTCCTTATCCTTAAGTTTTTAAATGGAGATGGTATTTCATCTTTTCCCGTAATCTGTTGACCTACCATGGCCGTGGCCAATCTTTGGTACGTTCTGTAAGCCTGTATCCAGCCTTCATCATCGTAGTTTGGAAAATGGAGACAGTACATCTGTTTAAACCAGATGTTGGGGACAATTAAAGCCTATTAGTGGTGTTCGTCTACAAGTTTATATCCAACTTTTATCCTTTGCGTTTTAATAATGGAGACTGTATTTCTGCTTTATCCACCATGTCTGATAAATCATGGTCAGTCGAAGACATACAGCAAGATTGTGATCCGCCATTATCTCTGTTAATGGCGTTTTATTGCAAGATTGTACCTACCCCTTATTCATGTTCTTTAGAGGTATTTGATTGATGATTGGTCGATGCAATTCATTAGATAATATTTCTCATTTATTTCAAACACGAGTTACTGAGTCTAGTAACACCCATCGATGGTTGAGATTTGGTATCAAACACAAGAAAGGTTGTAAACGGACAAGGCACATGGATCTTGCTTATTTATGTACGTAGTTTTATGAATTACCTTATAAGGTTGTTGTTCACTCGGAGAATGGAGAAAAATCACATAAATACAGGCTGATACGCGTAGTATTTTCTTAGTTTCCATTCCTACCTTCAAAATAATTAAACAACTTCAGACACAAATGTTTAATTTCCTAAACAAAGTTTAATATTGATATTAGAGAACGAGCGTTATAATACAAAATATCAAACAATTATATAAGGTACAGGCGTACTTAATGCGAATCAATATGAAAAGCTTAGTATGAAATCTACATTAGTACCTGTCCAACCATTGATATGAATTTGAAAATGCTGGTTGTTTTAAATCAAAATCTAACATGATGAATCAGAAAAATGAATGAAAACTAGAGCAACAAATACAGTGCAACCTCTACAGAGCGGCCCTCTCTTGAGCGACAACCTCCCTTCAACAACAGCATGCTTTTTTCCCCACTGTACGATGTGACTATTCATTTTACCTCTCTAGAGCGGCAACCTCTCGACAACGTCATAATTTTGTGTCTCCCAAAGGGTGTTGCTTTGGAGAGGTTGCACTGTACCTTATTAGATACGTATGGTAAATTATTCTATAAAATAGACATTCTTGTACCTCGTTAAGGAACTCAAGCTTGTCATTGTTACTCAACCATTCGGAAAGAGTAAAATGTCGTTTAGCATTGACACCGATGATTATTAAATCAATTGATCATTATCTTCAGGATTGTTAGAAGTCCCAGTAGAAATCAGACATGTTATGATGTTTATTAATGACAGGATTAAAGCAATTTATGATTGTGAAATATTTACAATTTAGAACATAAATTATAAAATAAAATTTACGACTTAATGACGCGAAGGCTATAATATTCCGAATTTTAATTGCCATCCAACAATTATTTTTTCATGATCGATATAATAATATTGGCATTTAATGTACGAATCATGATCAGTAATTAATGTAAAAATCAATTAGCAACATTTTAAGAGCACATGGTTGAAAATAACAAAAATTTAATGAAATTAATAAAATATTTTCGATCTATGTTGTATCATGTGACAATTTCCGGCTGCCACTCTTTGGGTGGTCGGAGACTGCTCACTTGACTGAAAAACAAAACATGATACATAGCAAATTGCACTTAACAAGTCTTTAAAAAGACTACAAAAATGTCAATGTTTTACGAATCCTTTGAACATCTGGGCTGTGTTTTTATCTTTAAAAAACGTTAATTTGTAAGATAACAATATGACAGAAAATGTATAAAATATGAGAAATAGCTTAGCTCAATTACAAAATGGCAGATACATGGACGGTTGCACCCGCCCGACTGTGACCATCTGTGACTGTTTCTGAAATATATGTACATGTATATGATAACATAATAGTTAAAGTTGAATCAATGATTTTCTGAACATTTTGAAAATTATTCTGAACATTTATTGACTACAGTAAATGGTTCTTAAGACAAAAATGAGAAGCCTCACTCAGTGCAGGGCTGATAAAAAATAAGCTTTCAAAATTAAATCAATTTCAGTATCAAGTGAAAGCTTTCGGTTTAGACACAGCGTCTATAAAATCTTAAAGATGGTAAAAAATCAATTTTACTTCCAAGCGATAAAAGATTATATTAACAAGTCTTGTATAAAGATCAAACGAAAATATTGTATCTTCTTTTGAAAACGAGTGTGTTCAGCGACTTTATCCATGCTCCTTATGCGACACATGTTTGCCATAAATAGCTAGGACATCTAGACTTCAACTTGACAAATCAATAAAAGATTATAACATTTGATAATGTTTCTCCCCTCTCGTGGGCAGCCATGCACGTCCAATATAAATCTCTATTTTCTCTATGGAGTAATACGGGGTGAAAAACGTTCAATATTAGCTCCGTTCAGATATAGTTTATGTTGCAAAGTATAGTCAAACTCCAAAGCCGAAGCGACCAAGAGATGTAGAAGCATTTAAGCAATTACCAGATAACCGTTCAGAAATAACAAGAACAACTGACCACGTGGTTTGGAAATGGGACCGTGTAGAAAGGGACAAAATGCATTGTAAAAGGAGAATGCAGCACAGAAAGAAGATTTTATCGGAAATCTCATAAGTCCATGACAGAAATTTAGGTGCCTGTATGGACATGTAAATGATGCATGTATGAGCATATGCAAAGACGTCGCAAAAAGGGAATGGTGCATCAGTCAGAATGTACACGTACGTTGCAAAGAAGGAAAGGTGCTTGTGTCCCAATAAAGAGGACGTTGTAACAAGGAAAGATGTGCTGTCAGATTGTACAGGATATTACACAAAATGAAAGGTACGTCAGTCAGGATACACAAGACACTATAAAACAACAAAGGTGCGTATCTCAGAAACACGTCATAACGCTGCAACGGCAGCAAGCAAACATGAACATGTATTAAAATGCTAAATAGTCTTGCACGAAGGATTGAGGAAAATTCCTAAATAAACTTAAATCGGTAATGAAGGAGGAATTGCGTTAGAACCATACACTGTACAGCAAAAGTACAATTTTCTTTCAATAGGTGAACGAATGGGTTTAAGAATTATCCTGGACAGAAACATACAAAGCTTGCGAAAATCTGTTATGAAAATGCATATAGATAAATATGTTTATGGCTATGTATAGTGGATCATGAGATTTGAGTTCATAGAATAAAATAGATTAATATTAATAAAACACATTAGAACATATCATACATTAACCCAATAAAAGCGCTCAACAAACTTAAATCAAGCAAAACAACCTTTTTACACGTACATCCAACACTTCTGTCATCACATTGGTATCATATTTCATATCCTCAGGACATCTGATTAGAGGCGTGTTAGTTACCATCTGTTGGCTTATTCAACGATATGGTTGGGATAAGTAATAAAATACACATGGCAATATGACCTAATTTGAAAATAACAGCTTCAATGAAATACTTACGAAAGGTATCCCTAAAATTAGTTTTTGCTTATGAATAATATCCTAAATACTTAATAAATAAATTCATAGACACGATGACTCATTTTCAGTTAAAAGATAAATGTTAGTGTTACAGCATTTTGAAATTGAGTAGGAATTTGTAACAACTTCTGTCTAACGAGACATTATTTCAAACAATGAATGTGTAATAATTTAGACCTGCAAATTTTATTATTACAAACATAACCATATGTGGGGGAAAAGTATGAATGATTCTCTGTGAGAGATTCGTACTTCGTAGGCTTGCACGTACATTATTAACATGGCCTGAAAAATAGCTGTGTTACACAGTTACCCGACTGACCCTATATTTGGCGCCGAAGCTAAAGTTTCTATCGGCAAAATCCGAAGTGTGAAAATGATTCGGGACGAAGTGTACCTCGTAAGCTTACAAAAAGTATCTTTAAAAAAATAGGAAAAGAACTGTTTTCGACCTAGTTACCTTAATTCTATTAGTGACCCTATATATGACATTTTCTAGCCCGATGCAATGTATTCAATAAGCATTTTAATACCTATGATGTTCAGTGACAGGTAGCATTGTAAAATCATTATCAATAAAGTTCAATACATGAAATAATTAAGTGTACTTGTGCGAAAAAGAATGTTATATCCTAAGAAACCAAACGATAGGTACTGTTTCAATCGACTTGTGACGGTGTCAAAATAAAGATTCGCAATTTACGAGAGTTCAGTAATTATATATTCTTTGAATTAGTTCGTTAAAATGTCTACCAAGGTACTGAACGACGTAAACATCATAATATACTGTAAATGAGTAAGACAATATTTTATAAGAAACAGAGAAATTCGTACTTACCATATCATGACGATGGACACCAGCGACCGCTTGACCGTTAGCCGTTCTTCAGTTGTTATCCGAAATCATATGACATCCGAATCCTCATCAAAATGCTTTACCCGTCCACGCCTACGTTAAGAGCGACACAAGGTCTATTCATCACTAGGCGATATCCCATTGGGATGCATGTAAAAACCAAAGCTAAATTATTCAATACATCTTAACTACCCACGTATTAAAATAAATCGCAATGTACATACTCATCTCAATACAGCTAAAAGCTACAGAGTAATGTGACTGACACATACAGTCTCAACTTCAATCAGACATCCACCTCACTGAAAGGTATTTTGATGAAAACGATAAAACACAATAAACACATTCAGCTTGATTACAAATTCATATAACTAGCAAAAAATAATTAAACAGGTAAAAGTCCCCGTAGATATACGTACCTGCGTCGTGGTGTATACCATCGCAATGCATGTATAGCAAGCAACACAGATGACTTCTAGATATATATACATACTGACAGAGATACGAATACAAATTGTACGTTTCTTTATCCGGGATACAACACACAATATGCAAATGAAAATCGGATTTTTTTATCGCCCGAAAGCATGTACTTATTTTCGCCTGATCAACTACAAGCTTTTATCAAGATTCATCACAACTTAGAAACTCTTCTTATTGGAGATACATGTAGTATACTTTGAGCTAAAATTTTCCCACAATGCATTGTAACTCCCAGAGCAACAAGCCCATTGTCACCAGAATTCAGCGGACATTAAAACATCGGAATCCATAGATTAAAACATGTCCCTTAATTTATTACTGGCATAAAATAACTATAAGCGAAGTTTACGACAATCTATCTGGGATTGTTGACCGTTGGTTGTGGAAGTATTCGAATATATTTCCACGGCCATTCGGTAAATGTACATTAAAACTATTGTAGTGTTGTTTTATATTGTCATGATTAAAAAATATTCCACACAGACACACATGTTAACACATATCATGTTCGTGAAACTAAGACATAATCAAGTTTGGAGTAAGTTAGAACTTGAATAAAATTAACATTTTAAGGCCGCAGTGAATGGAATCTCGAAATATCACGTGACTTGAAATCGGAAATTAGAAATGTTTCTTTCATTAGGATAACGAATGTATTATCAATTCTTAACCCTTTTCTGGAGTATATTTTAACTTACAGTCTAACCACACTGGAGATTCCTCTAGAAAGTTCTACAGACGAAAATATTTACACGGTATATGATGCAGAAACTAGAGCGATGTCAAACGCAATATGCGCACCATTTAATTCTTGCATTGCTGTTAAGATATTTTGAAAGGGTACAAGAAATGGAGTCCAATGAGAAGGTATATTCTTCATTAAAAGCGGTGGAATAAAAAATAACCTGTAAAAGTAACCAAGACGGTCAATGTCACATATAAAAAGTGGGATTTTTGTTTAAAATGGTCAGAATTGGTCGATTTAATTGGTTTACAGTAAAACCTCAAATTGCGACTACTTAAAAAGTACAACCACCTTGTTATAACGACCTCATATTTTCAAACCAGCCTCCGAAAAGTCCAAAAATCTTCTTTTTATGTGACATACTGTCACTGGGGTTCAACGCCTTTTTTCAACATTTTTTCAGTTATATACGGCGACCGGTTCACCTAACCAGTTTTCCTGGACTGTATACTAACCAGTACTAACTTACCCTTCCACAAGGAACCGACAACTTCACCACATATGGAGGAAAATCGACATTTTGTCAAATTTTCATGGTATTCGAACCCGGATCTCCGGTTAACAAGTCCAGCGCTCTAACCACTTGACCACGGCCGCGGCTACCCTATCATTCAACTTGATAATGAGACCACCTTAACATTATGACGGATTTTTCCGAATGTGGTGTCATGACGAGCATTTTACTATATTTCATTAATATATTAACCTAAGCCACATTTCATTGTCTGCACTAATAGATATAAATAATTTCCTTTCAAATATTGAACAATTTCCTCATGTTTATTTCCTGAAAGTAGATCTTTATTTACACCAAAAGGGTAACATAAGAAAAAACTTCTCGTAAAGTTAATGTATACATTTCAAACCTACTTTATTACACTGTAAATTTCACGAATCATTAACAATTTTCTGAACGAAAAAAAAAATGGCAATCAAATGGAAATTAAAATGTCATTAGACGTTGCTTTCAGTGTGTTTATTAGTCAAATTGACGTTTTATGTCGGTAAAACATATGAATCAAAGTACTCGTATTTATTCATTAGCATTATCGACTTCAATTTAACACTTAACTTAATACTTTTTGCATCAAATTCACACATAATACAATTAGTATGAATGAATAGCGTATTTGTATTGTCTGATATTCACAACCCCCCCCCCCCCCAAAAAAAATTATTATTGCACGTAAATTTTGCCTTTTTGTAGGCATTACCTTTAAAATGCATTTCGCTCTTTCGAAGCGTGTGTAGTGAACACAAATCTGTGTTGTTTGTATGCGTGGGTTGGGGACGTGCGGCAGAAAGAAAATGAATGCAAATAAATGAATTTATATACAGTATAATTAAACGTGTCATTGATAAAATTAGAAGCAGACAGTCATGCCCAAACTAGTAAATGTAATCGCAATTCGTGAAACAGAGGGATATAATTAAGACATACATTAAATATTAATTAATATTATATGCAACATAAATAAATAAAGCAACACAAACGTTCTCTACTTATGCTCAGAATCCATTTGGTTCCATTTTGCAAGTATTTTATATTGTTACCGCTACGCGTATGATTTGATATTAAAATACAAGTTTTAATTCTAATTGGTCACATTTTTGAATTCGTCATCATACCGCTTTAGCCTGAATAAAAAACGGTACCTTATAGTGGCTTATAGGGAGAGCAGAGATCTTTTAGTGATATAATACAAGACCTCCTTATTAATTGAAAGAAACAACTCCAAAAGCACGGTTATACATTCGAAATATTAAGTCTAAAATTAACTAGTAAAATGAGTTGAAATCTATGATTTTATCGATGTATATTATGTGAGGACAGCAGTGGCAGAGAAGTTCATAATCTTTTTTTGTATATTCAGTAATTTATTCCAAGTTCAATACGGCTTACTATACAACGCAGTCTACTACATGGATAAATACTGCTTACTAAACAAAACGGGAGGGGAGCCAGTACGCATGTTACGTACGTTACACCACGGCAGTTTGTATGCAAATCAGCTGTCCGGTCTGAAGAAAGGGCCAGACAATAGGTAGAAGTTCCTGAGACGTATATTTAATTTGCATACCATTGACATGTAAGCAATTGGGCTTTATACCTTACGTTTGAAATAAGTATACTGGTCGTCATAAGAAAGTAACCAGTCAGTGATGTTGGTATAAAATAGACAAAGCGCATGTAATCGAGATGAATTTAATTCTGGAAATAGCTGAAACATTTCCTGATATGGTTTATTGTTATCCATTATTGACCATAAAATTGTTATATACCATTTAAATCAGTAGTCAATTTATTAGGCCAAAATAGAAGAATTTCATGATGGTTACTTTCTTGACCACACTTGCCTTCTAGTGTTTGTACTTTCTCTGGCTATCTTATTCCGCCCAAAATTAGCGGATAATTCTTAAGCATTTTCAACGGGCGTCATTTGTTTAAATGTTATGTAATATTTACAACATTTTTGTTGAAAGTTTATACTTTGTGTGTGTACAATCTGGAAAGAAACAATAACATGAAGAATGATCGGGGCAATTAACAAAATGTCATTAACTACTCACATTAATTACACCGCCTTCACATTAAATGCACCTTAGCTGTATATCATAGTGATCTCATTGTTTAGTTTTATACAGCCAAGTTCATGCTATGTTTTGCTGTGTTTGCCATTTGCGCAACTTTATGAAACTCATTTAGTATATATTGCAATATTATGATCAAACCACGTGATCAAGTTTATTAAAAAATATTTATTTTTTAACCAGATTTGTTTGTTTTGTTTTATTGTTTTATGTAATTTATTGTCAATAGGGTTTTAACGCCGTTTTTCAACATTTTTTTTTCAGTTTTATACGGTGACCGGTTCAACTAACCAGTTTTCTTGGACTGTATACTAACCAGTACTAACTTACCCTCCACCAAGGAGCCGACAACTTCCCCATATAAGGAAGAAAATGGACATTTTTGTCAAATTTTCATGGAAGGGTATGACATGCTGCGACCGGAATTTGAACCCGGATCTCCGGGTTACAAGTCCAGCGCTCTAACCACTGGACCACGATCGAGGCCCGAAATCAAATTTGTATTGTTACGTATACGAGTTATGCATTTGGACGATCCTTTATAATTGAAATGTGGCATTGTCTATGGGGGTACCTTTATCTCACTGAAATACTCAAAACATTATATGGAATTAGCGTGCAAATACACAACTAGAAGATACACTGGTATACAAGGAGTGCAAGTTCTAAACTTCCACTATATAAAACTCTATTCGTGGAAGAACCGGAATAAGTGAATTAATTGTTATATATAACAATACTTACAGTCAATCTACACAAAGAAATCAAATATTCAGAGAAATGTTGGATTGAGCGGATTGAAAGTCCATCAGTGCCCAATCGTATTAACATTGGTTAACTTTAACCACATGGTAAATTTAACCCAAGGTTAGATTTAACCATTTTGGTACACTAACCATTAAAAAATCATTTAAACATTTAAAAAGGGCTGCCATTTTGGTACTGGTTACCGTTTATGTTAAAATTTAGCCAGCATCTTAGACTTGGGTTAGATTTATTTGAGCTTTAACAAGGACAAACTTTGGTTAAACTTAAACAGCTAACCGAACATTTAACCAAAATTTTAACCAAAACTCTGATTTAACCCAGTGGTTAAAGTTAACCAATGTTTATACAATTGTATAGAATGATTTTCTTCCGGTGCTAAAAAATACGAGATGGACGTTAAGAAGTTTGGCTCAGTGTATACTTGTTTGTTTCCGAAATGTGTTAAAACTTGGTATTATGGTCTTTAATCAAGCCTGGGTCATTATGCGTCATTTATGTAAATTGTCAAACAATAAATGACATAAGGGATTTTCTCATTTTAATAAAACACATGCAGACATGTCCCTACGGCGTTTATTTGATGCTGCGCAACAAATACTGTATTAAATTGGATGTAAGCAGCAATAGATACCCATAGTTATATTTCTACTTTCATGTTCAGATTTGCTGAATTTTAAATGAGCAGCGTGTACAGACATGACGGCATGCCGTAGTTGCGTTTAATTTCGTTGGTTGTCTAAATCGGTAATTTCGTGCGCACGTAAATTTCAAATTTCGGACATATGCATTTTCGGATACCGTCATAATTTTACGAAGATCTGAATTCGCGTGTAATTTAATTCTTGGATAAACTCATCCACGAAATAAATGTTCCATAACACAGTATACAAACACTATAAACTAAATGCTGTAATGCCGCCAATGCGCCAAACGTCAAACACATCTTTACTATCAAACCTTTCAGATTTCTTATCAGAACCTCATTAGCATTTCAGATAACAGGTTGGTTTTGACTTGATCTCAGCAAGCACGTGTAGACTCGCTTACATTAGTCAGTGTTTAAAGGCCTTTCATTTTCTATGGCCTAGGATATTGCCAACGCTGGGCTTTTCGATGAATATATTTTAAACAATCTATATTGGTGCATATTTATGTTAATTAGAGCATTAAGTAACTATTAGACTCATAGTAAAACTTACTTAAAACAAATCAGCGACAGTTTGATCACGTGATTTAAACATGACCATTTCTCCCCTGGGTTTAACGCCATTTTCAACATTTTGTCAGTCATGTACGGCGCCCGGTTCACCTAACCAGTTTTCCTGGTCTGTATACTAGCCAGTACCAACTTACCATTCCACAAGGAACCGGCAACTTATCCAAATTCGGAGCAAAATCGACATTATTGCTAAATTTTTATGGGAGGGTATAATCTGCTGCGACCGGGATTTGAAGCAGGATCGCCGGGCTACGAGTCCAGCGCACTAACCACTGGGCCACGGTCGTGGCCTAAAAACGTGACCGCTAAGTTATATCACGTTTGCTGATTACTGATCACTGATTAAAACTCATCTATTTTGTATTACCTAGGTACGATTGCATTATGTAATTCTCATCGGAGCAAACAAAAACACAGTAAATGTGTATTGCCTAGATACGTTTGCGATAATAAGTAATGCACATTGGAACTGATAAAAAATATCTACTTTGTGTTGCCTAGGTATTCACGAGGGAGATTACGATTGTTGTACGAACAAACGCATAGCTATGAGGCTAAAACTGTTATAATCAATTAAAATGAGAAACAATGCGCCCTAAGTAATAATTTATCATTGAGATCCGCAATAATTGATGAAACGAACTTAGTATAGTCGACTGCTTTTTCGGGAAAAAAACCTACGTTTTATTAGTTTGTGAATTACACTCAGGTAAATAGGAAAAACGTACATACATTTGTAGAGTATTAATAAACCACTAGCAAAGATAATATCGATATTGTAGTAATGTTAAAGTGGTAGTTTTTTTTCAGGTAATTGTGATGCAGAGCTTTGCATCAATGAATTTATGTTTTATGTTTTGCTGGATTGGTTAATCAATCGGAACTGATGATGTAGAAGTCATAAATCATATTTTAAGTTTGTCAGATATCTCTCGCTAATGAAATCAGAAATATAGGTTCACTAATGCATAGTTCATTTTTTTATTTCTAATTCATATTTAAAGTAACTTAATAGAAAAAGCCACGTATATGAACTTAAGCAATAAAATCTAAATGAACATGCGCATGCCCAGCGTTTCTCCACTTGAGAAAAATGCCCGACGCTTTCAAGGCTTTGGCAAACACTTATTAATGAGACATTTAAGAAAATAAATCTCATTTTGAAAACTATATAATCTATATCAATTTTGGAGGCATTTTAGGCCAGTCAGTAATTGAAAACCATTAAGAGAAGTAGCATATATGCAATGAATACACCGTATGATTTAACCGAGACAAACATCTTGCTACCTACATACGGATGGTCATTGTGAACAAAGAACGATACTCCCCGGACTTTTTAATTGTTTTATTATGGCTCTAATCAATAATTATGTTTGGACGAACTATGTATCTGTGTATAACTGGTCCAGCTTAAAACACGGTTGAAAATCATGATAACAAGAAATTCATACAGCCGAAGAAGCGGCTGGGTAAATCAACCTAGAACACGGAAAGAGAAACAGTTTATTGATCTTGGCAGACAGATATGTTAATATTTGACAAGTATCTGCATATATGTTCCATTTTCATTCAACTGTAGTCATTTAATTTACGCAAAAAACTAAACTAGAAATTTACAAAATCTGCAGTCATTTGGATAAGTTTATTAATAAGTATGCAAACTGATACCAGCCAGACAACATTAGCAAAGTAACCAAGTAGTCGCTCAGCCAGTCGATACAGAACGAAATTCCCCTATTGAGCGCCTCACCTCGTTGTAGCTTGATTGATGTGTCTCCTCTTTCATCGATTAATAAATGCACAATTTTGAAAAGCACGGCGTTTTGATAATTCAATTCAGCTATTATCCTCACCGTACGGTTAAGTACCCAATTTAAATTAACTTTTCTCCCCTTTGTTATTGATACTGTGTAATTTTCTTTCAGTAAAGCCCGGAATAAATTTGCTACAATATCGTAAAGAAAGTCATGGCGTTAATGGCGTGCGATTCGTGAAAGAGTTGAAACTAATATTGCATTAATTTATGTCTATCTGCCGCTCGCGGTTGGAATTTTTGAACGCTTTTAATGCATGTATACGTCGCATTTTATTCAAAAGAATAGACAAGATATTGCAGCAGCCATAACATACATGACATGCGGATTATCTTAGGAATCTTTTTTTTCTGACAACCCGTAATAATCTGATTTGGTGGCAAAAGGCATCACTTATAGAAATGATAGTGTTGAAAGTTACATGTATTTGCATTCCAAAAACAGTATGTAATTCATAAGCCTCATTTGCAAAGGTTGCTTGTTTCTTACGACACAATATTTAACTTGTTCGCCATTAAGCTATCTTAAGATGTTGGGGTTTTGGGGTTATAAGTTTGGATACCAGCATGTAGTTTGGTTGACTGTTTATGATCTAAAACTTATATGTACAGTCTTCCCATTGGTCAATTATTAAATATTGACCAATGACAAAGCCGTACACGTAAGGTTTGATATAAGTTGTATAGCCAGCTATTAAGTATTTAGAATTTAAAAGAAAAACAGTGAAACATTTAAATTGACAATCTTACTAAAATGTAAGTAATTCACAGCCATTCACCCACTCGAGCTATGCACTGACATAAAACTGGGTTCATACTAGAGGTGAAACGATTAATCGCGATCCATTGCGAACCGCGATTTTTCATGCTCGATTCGATTCGATTCGATTCAACGACGGCAATTTCGATTCGATTTTTTTTTGGTAATACCTACTTTCATTTTCCGTAGTATGCGAGTCAAAATGACTGAAATCTAACGAGATCAGCATTCTTCTCGTGTCGTCA
Organism: Lutraria rhynchaena; assembly: GCA_008271625.1. Lineage (NCBI taxonomy): Eukaryota > Metazoa > Mollusca > Bivalvia > Venerida > Mactridae > Lutraria > Lutraria rhynchaena. The sequence continues at coordinate 6,210,301 of VIBL01000001.1, read as the reverse complement.
GGCTCTTTACTGTTTCAGTTTTTCCTATTCACAAGTTTTATGTTTCGTTTGTTCCATTGTTTACAGTATTTAAGAAAATACATTCCATCGTAAACTAGTGGGATAGCTATTTTATTCTTGTCCTATTTAATTCCTTTTAAAATCGAAAATCGAATCGAAAAATTGAATCGTGGGATGAAAAATCGAAATCGAATCGAATCGAATTTTTTTGAATCGTTTCACCTCTAGTTCATACCCTTAATTTACGATCATTTTGTCAAACAATCTGCTGTAAATGGATGCTTAGCGTTTTCGCTCCATTCATATTAATCATATTCCCGTCATTTTTTTCTAAATCTCACAATCTCACATACACATACTAGAATATATCAGATGTTGGCCACCCACAGTTGTATTAGTCTAAAAATATACATAACAACAAATAGGAAAATTAAGAATGTAGGGTAGAGTCGCGCAATATGACTCATCTAACAGACATTATGTCATATTATATTACAGTCAAACCTGTGAATAAAGGCCATCATTGAGAAAGACAAAATGTGCCTGTTATTGACAGACAGCCTTTATTCCGAAGTCAGTTTGTTAACAAAAGATAAATGACGGGTTTTCAAAGAATGGCCTTTATTCACCCATGGTTGACTGTACATCTATCATACCTAATGAAGATTTTAATAAAACCAAGGTTGAATATTTCAAACATTCGAGTTTTCTCAACGCATTCTTTCAGCTGGTATTTGCTTCAAACACTTCGTATAATCGTATAATCTGAAAGTGCTAAAGGTTGGATATTTCAGCAATATCGAGCGCAACGTCATCTCCATAACAACCCAAATACGTTGATGGATCTGGAAAATGTTTGCATAACAATAGGCATACCCTATATTTCGCGATTACTCCAGATTCCGGACATTTGGTAACGTGCCGAGATCCAAACAAACGCTGTCACTATTTAAAACGTTTATAATTCCCCCCGCAATCATCTTATGAAATAAGTTTTGACATATCTATTACTTGTATACAGGCGCGTATTAAAATCATATCGGCATTGAAAAGTCGACAGAACAGAAACCTCGTAACTATTTAGGATGTAGTTTATTTCAACATTTACAACCTATTAAAACCCTGGCTAAACACCAACAACAAGGACACTTTGATCTCCAGAAAACGGACCTTTAATTGATGGTTAAATTGCTAACTAATAACAATGAGCGCTATTTGCTTCAATAGTCCGATGTAGTAATATTAGTCAAAACGGATTTTTTAAAAAACAAATCTCGAGGCATGAACACTGAGGAAGTTCTTGTTACTTCGGTGGTTTATGGCGAGACTTCATAGCTTAATAACTTACATGCATGTTAAGCTTCCAGCATACACCATGATAAAAACAGCCACTTTCTGGTCCAGATCAGGGCGAGACACCTTCGTACGTGATGAAAATACTTGTGTAGTAGTTGTGCTAGTATATACGTAAAACATTCCTAAAATAAGAAATAACATCATTAAAACAAACTTATTTCAGTGGGAGCAACCTACTTCAGCTAACGCATTACTTCGATCCTATAATGAACAAAACAAAACAGAAATAAACAAAAAAGCATTGGGTCACAACATACAACATAATCCACAACACCTCTTGCAAATTATCTTCCCTGTTGGCTCATTGCTACATAAAGCAGAATTGTTTTGTTGAAGCTGTTGGCAGACGGGTGCGTCTAAATCTTCGCACGACGTTTGTCCGTATTTAATAATTCAAGGCAAACTGTACATGACTATGTCCCGTCCAATATAAACCAAAGCATATTATTTAAAATTCCATTCATTTGTATTAAGAAAGTGTGGTTTTTCTTCGAGGACAACAACTCCAAACAACTCTTTGATATTATGATTTTAATTCATTTTATAAATCTGTTTCAGCACCCTTCCGTTTCAACACAATACACGCGTTTATGAAAATAATGAAATTACTAGTATACGTATATGTTACAATTATTCGACCAAATGATTTATAAAGTAATTTCCCTACACAGCATCACTAAACATCACAATGTGCCTCTGGGGTAGAAATGTCAATTTAATACAAACAATGTTGTTGACTGGTCACATTGATACACATTACTGAATTTTGATACAACGCACTTCAACTTTAGGTCAAAAACGTCTATACCGCAATTTACGCACATTCTGAGCTTTCACATCACATAGTTAAAAAAATCAGGTTTGTCATTCGTTCATTAACACAATCCACAAAAAAAGATTCATAGAAATATCTTGGCAAAGATGTCAGATTTTAAACTTAAAGTGGGGGACTCCGTGGTCAAGTGGTTATGGTCTCTGACTTGTAATCACTAGCCTCTCACCTTAGTGAGATCGAATCCCACCCGAGACCGAATTTCACATGTGCGAAAGCTGTCAAGCATGCTTACGGAAGGTCGGTGGTTCTACCCAGGTGTAAGCCTAGGGCCTTCCTCCACCATTAAAGCTGGAAAGTCGCCAAATGAACCTGGCTGTTGGTGTGACTTTAAACTCCCATGCAAAACAATTTAAACTTAACAATCTTGTATTTCATAGAGTTACCTGTAGCACGTAGCAATAGATCCCAATTGAACTCAACAGTTCAATAGAAAGGATAAAACACTTTTATTTACAAAATAAGGGGTAGCGAGATTTTTAAGCTTGAAAACTGCTATCTATGCTGAGATGTGTCCATGACACGGGCCCCTGTTGAATATTTAATAAGCCTTATAAAGTTTTTTGATATATGTACAATATCAGTATGGCCAATTCCGCATATAGCATAAGTTTATTTCGCTGTTTGGTAATAAGTAAACAAGTGACAGATCTGATTTTTTAACTAAACATGAAAAAACATGAATTGTTCATTCTAATTTGCAGTTTTTTTATTTTTGTTCTCGAAGCAAGAAATTATCTTAAAAAGGAAAAAAACCAATAGCTTCAAAGAATGTTCGTACATTTTGCTCTCAATATTGGTCATGAAACACATCATAAATTAGATTCGGCCTCAATACAATTCGTTTGATGCACAATTTAATTAAATTCTGTCACGTGTGAATATTGGTAGCGTGTCTGGTTTCAATAAATATGAGAAAAAACTCCAGGCTGGCGACATGATTAGATATGCGTAAACTAGTTATAGCTGTGAAATATTAACTTCAGAATATTGAATCACATAAAACAAAATACATCACATTCAGATTTGATAAAGATTTATTTTGACTCAAAATACATACAAACATACTTATACCATGTGTGATATTCATAGTATATAGTCACCGCTACGAATAAAGGCCAGCTTATATAGAGGACATATAGTCTTCACTTAGAGGTTTATTGATACACGATAGAATGTGCGCTGAGAACAGGTGATCGTCAATTCATGTTTGCCTGCAAATATAACGTTAATTGCTCATTAAAATCCTAGACAACTCGTGAAAAACCAGAACTCGTATACCTATAGAAGTCATTGCTTTCCAAATACATAAAAACTACAACAAATTTCAAAAAGATGATTATATTTTAAAAATAATAATGATGTTGTTTATGTCAGTGTAATTGTTATAATATTGCTGACGTTGTTGTTGCTTTTGCTGATGCTGATGATGTTCATAATGATATCGTTGTTGGTGCTGTTTTGTTGCTGTCATTGTCGATGTTCTTGCTGCTGCTACTGCTGCAGGAGCTGGTACGGGTGGCGGTGGTCCAACTGCTGCCGATGATGATGAGGATGTTGATGATGATGATAATGATGACTGTTGTTGATACTGCTAATGTTGTTGATCACTATTTTATTCAAAGAAGTTTCACTACACCTTTTTTAAAACACATTTATGAATAGCTTCGAGTTTTAGTGACAATCTCAATTCAAGATTCATTTAACCAAATATAAACTTCAACATTACGCTTATTTATCTTAAATATTTAGTAAAATGATGCCTACAAGGTCGTGTTTGCGGGTATAAATATAACATAATCCACAAGGTGTATACATTAAATATTTTCCTTTTACACGTTTTGCTAAATTTAATCATGAATCTGACTCCCACATGCAGCATGAATAGCATGTAAATGTAAACCAAATCTTGTTAACTTTTAACATAATTCAAAGCCTGGTGTCCAAAACGTTTGTTAAGGATATAACAAATTTAAAAATTGGTGAAAAATTCGAAAATTTATTAATATTATTTCTTTGTACCGATGTAAACGTAAAATGTGCAAAGTACTTGAGAAAGCGAGAGGTTATGCTTGTAAATATTGCGTGAAATAAAAGCATGTTTGCACAATAAACTAAACGGCACAGATGTTGAGAAAAAAATGTGAAAACTAGATTAAGCATTAGTCCGCATGTTTTTCAATCTACTGGTAGATTCTTGAAATGACATACAAAATTAACATTTAATACATGTAATAAATTGATTAAAATTGTTATTATTGGGTGATGTTCACAAAGTCCACCAAATTACCATGGAAATTATTAAAACGCAAAGATGATTTCCTTAACAACAACCCGATGAAATTGATATAAAACATCAGAACAACAAAAAGAATAAGAAATGCTAATGAATAAAATGTTCTTTAAGTAAATCACGGATGGTATTTAAGTTGGTTGTCAAAACACAAAACGAATGCAAAGGGACGACCATATATTGCCAGCAATTAATAAGAAAAAATATCATCTGATAAAGACATATTTGTTTAAGTAAATGACAAAAGCCGAACATTCACGTTTAAATTAACATCAAAAAGATGCATAAATGTCGAATCTGGTTGCATTAAAACACATGTGTACTTGTGTCAGTGTCAGAGTGCATTAAAATTGTACGCTCATTGTTTTATTAGCTTGAACCTGCTTGTTTCAACCTGCTCGAACTACACCTGTAAATAGCTGCCAAGCACTTATTGACACAAAGTCTAATCTGCATCACAGGCTGCAAGCATTGGTGCTTTTTTTAGATGACGAAGCCAAACAGAAAAAGGTAGGTCAAAAAAGTAAAAAATTCTCTGCTTCAACTGTGTTAATTTTTCAGTTATTAAAGAAAGAAATACAATATGTTTGCAACAAAAGTAAACGCCTAGATTTTAACTAACATCAGCGTAATAAACTATAACGAAATGTCCAGGCTTCAGATTTGGAAATCTCTGAACTACAACAAAGTGCTAACAGCCTTTCACTGATTCTTTATATTATTTGTCATGGCGTTGATAAGATGCAAGTTTCTAAAGCGTAAATGTTTGTTTGTATCAACAGTTATGTGCAATCTGTCTCTGTATCGCTCTGTTTAGGATACACTTTCTCGAAAGTTTGCATTGGAAAGAGAGAGAAAAAAGCAACCAAGAGATTCCGATCAATACAACATGTATTAAACTGCACCGTGATTGCGGCAACCCAACGCATGATATATTCATCATATTGCTAACAGGACTATTTATTGATCCAATTATGTCTGCATTGATTGACAAGTCAAACCAGACTGATGGCAGAATGCATGAAATCTCGCTGTTCCAAATCCGTGATTGGTAAATTATAAAATTGAGTTTGCATTCAACGGCAAAGACAACAATTGATTAAGAACATTGGAGCCCATAGCCTACGTGAGTGTGCAGGCACAGCGCATTTCAAAGCGTATGCGCGACTTTACTTTATCGTCGGGTTTATATGACGGATCAGTGAGTTTATATGAAATGGTAGTCATGTCATGCTGCCAAGTTTCTCAACCGTCTGCAATAGCAGTCGATATTTTTGCTGACAGCCTTTTTGGTCACATGACAGACGGTGTGCACCGTAGCAACGAGCTGATGAAAGTCATGTTTTATTAAGACTATTTCTACAAGTAGTCATGTTTTATGCAGGGCAAATTTACTACTGGAGGAAGGAGTTCAAATTGCTAATAGTAACACAGATTTATTCTGATACATCCTTTGGGACTTGTAAGCACAAGATTTCAACCTCGATTAGAATGAATATTTGTAGCATTTGCGTGGACTCCATTAATAGTGCAAGAACGGTAACATGTATATTAATCCAGTTCACACCATTAACCAGACAACGAAAAATCACCAGCACCCAATTGCATAAATATTGGTTAATTTAACAATCAGGTTAAAATTGGATTAATGTAACCAAAAGTTAACTAGAAAACAAGATGGCTGCCCTGATTGCATCCGACTCTAGACGACCTTGACAATAAAGATAAGACATCATTCACCAAACATTAACCCAAAAATTAACCTGAACTAAACCTCTTCCCACTGGTTATGTTTAACCAATGCTTATACGACTGGGTACAAATGAATAGGGTTTAGTTGCTATCAGTTTGATTACAATGATGTGCATTTCAATACGTTGGACAGTAGGTTGAAGTGAAAGGTTATTCATGATGTATACCAAACAAACCATCCAAAATGTTACTGGTAGATAGAAAATAAAAACGAATTATCCTACCAATGCACATGCATAAATCCATCTACCTCACGTACTACAGCGGCCGCCGTGATCGAGTGGTTATGGTGTCTGACTAGCCCTTCGCCGCTTAGAGTGCGAATCCCACCCATGACAAAATTTCTCATGTGAGGAATATGTCCAGCTAGCTTACAGAAGGTTGATGGTTCTACCCAGTTGTAAGTCGTAAAAGCTGGAAAAGTCGCCAAATTACCCAGGCAGTTGATGCAACGGTAAGAATAATTGTAGCATTTCCACCAGTAAAATATTTGAGACAAATCATTTCTAGTCAAATCAATAAAAAACATAGTTTTTGAAACTCTCAAAACATCAACGGCCTCAAAATATAATGCAATACTTGAAAATTGTTAATGTATGTACATGCAGAAATTGACCTACACAGATGACGACTTTCATCGTGGAACTTTACTTATTCAGTTCTTTCTTATCAGGAAATCACTTATCTCCGGACAAAATTGTCGTGCCCGATTTTTTATTCAATATGTATTGTAAAAGAATTTGATATATTGGTGTCTTAAATGAATCAATTTTTTATCATGATAGTCTTCTTATCTGGACACATCCCCTGGTTTAGACAAGTCCGGAGTTGTACCGCCATAAGAGAAATCCGATGTTATTTGAAACGAAACTTTATGTACAAACACGTTTAAATTGAATACAACACCCCGAGACACTGGTTAATCTGGGATAGCATTACATAAATGACACTTACATAAATATGCATACAAGGATACGTTCGTGAAAATCATTCCGATGTCAAATTACAAGATGAAAATGCAAGGAACAGAATCGTTTCTATTCTGATTTGGTTATATCAATGACTTATATGTTAGATCTATTTAAAACAATACGGGCTTAGATCTTCAGATATTTAGAAAAGTATGTACATACATAATGTATAAGTCACGCGAGTGGAGGAAGATAAATTAAGTTTGATTCGACCTGTACGTTATTTTTGTATTTGAATAATTATAGACTCCTAAAAACACATGTAAAACATCCCACCATCAAAAGCTACAGAGTTGGGGGCGGTAACCAAATTCAAAATTGAATGATTAGACCCCGTGAGTGACATTTTGCAAGATTTCATTGTGGTTATGCAATAATACCATGCGAGAAATGAATCATTTTAAACCAGCAAACAGGAAGTAAACATTTTTTTTGCTGTGTTTCACCAACAGCCAGGATCATTTTGAGACTATCCAGTGTGGTGAAGGAAAACCCCAAGCACAAACCCAGCATACACCACATTCTTAACTGCGGTACCGAACAGTTAACCATTCGACCACGGAGGCCCATTGACTATGAAGAGTAGTCAGGGCGTTAGTCGAAACACAGAATCGTGACATGTTCGCTTGTTTTGTGAACAAATCATACGTTTCTGCCATTGTGTGCCAAATGTTGGACAAACACACACTAATTATGTATGACTAGATTTAACTCAGATATTCAACTGTCTAAATGACGCGCGTGATACATTGTAAATAATTCCTTTCATATTCGTGCTTCAAATGAAACATGACAGACATACTTGAAAAATTAATGACAACAGACATAGATAACACGTAGTTCAGATCTAGTGGAACAAAAGCATAGTATCAATAATAAACATGTGTCATTAAACAACAGAATTTATGCGGACATCATTGCATAACAAAGAAATGAACAAATATCTTACCAGCCCAAGTTTATTGCATGTTTGTTTAAGCAAAGCGCATCGTGAAAAAATGCCATGTTCCAAAAGAGATTTGTTTTTTTTCGTGGTCATGCTGGTTGATACAAAATTTACTAATATTTTTTTTCTTTGGCACAGTACAGAAAACAATTCTCCCCATACTTAAACCTTTACATGAAGAGCACCTGGTTAAAGTTCTCGATATTTCTTGAGCATAAATTTCTGAGCATACTAGTTTGGGATATATTGGAATGTCACTGAATCCGGTTTACAAGAGCCCGCATTAATTAGCATTATCAGCATTGGTAACCTTATAAGCCATTTATCTTATTCTTTTTACTGATTTTAACAGACCAAATTAGTTCTAATTTAATCTAAAATCAACTTTGAATCGAGGTAGAAAGAAAAAAATGACCCTGGGTTCAAACTAAGAACTAAACCCGATGTTATAAAAAATATCACACACTAGTCCAAATGTCAAATTGTACATTGTGGTAAATATGCGTAAATGATCTAAATAAAAACAAATGAACGTTGTAAGTTGAAAGATATAGAAGGACCCAGTAGTGTTTAGGAACCCTTGAACTAATTGGCTAAAGTGGCCAGTGCATAATATTATATAAAAATGCAAGTACACGACATAACAGTTATAACAATGTGTCAATAATTTAAACGACGGGGACACAAGGATGTTATATTGTATTGTCTGCACGTGTATATGGTTGAGCTTATAAAATACGTTCGGTAAACTGGGAGTGAATATATTGTGATATTATGCATGTTGTAGAATGTCTGTGGTTAATTGTGTGGTTATAAATGACTGTTTACATGACTTGGGGCATGTTTGATTTAACTGATTAACGTGAACTGTAAATTGTAAATTGCAGTTTTTATCTAGTTCTGTCTTAAGGCCCCGCCTGATTTACATTGTAGAGCTCTTTATCGTAGATGTCAAACGTTTGAACAAGGTCGTTCTTCATGGTTAAAGGGTTTTCCTGTTACTGTAATACAGTCAAACCTGTGTTTGCGACCACCTCTGAATAAAGACCACACAGTGAATAAAGGTCATTCTTTGAAAAGCCGTCAGTGATTATTTAGAACAAACTGACCACCGGATAAAGGCAACTTGTCAATAAAGCACATATTTTGTATTTCCCAAGGATAGCCTTGATTCACAGGTTGGACCGTATTTTCCATAGAAATCAATTAATCTAGACAGGAATTTCATATTAAAAGGTATAGACGAAAAATGATAATAAGCCATCATTATTAATGATTATGGAAGTTTAATAAGCTAACATTACTCATTGTGCTTTCAATTTATCGAATCCATTCATTATGTAAATTCATACATGATCAAACTTTCTAATGGAGCAATATAATACGCTATCACAAAGATGTACGAATAGTTTTCATACGTGTACTGACAAATGAATGTCATGTGCACAATATAATGAAATAAGAAATTTGTGTTTTTCTTACTTTCCATGTAAATTGTTTATCAATACAATCTCTCTTATGTCACAAAATAATTAACAACTTTTTTTTCTTTCACAATGGATTCTAAATTTAGACAATACGATGATATGATATAATAATAAAATGTACTTATATACAAAGTTTCGCAGAACACAAAACGAGCGAAGGAATCAGGTAGCAATTCATAAAGCAGCTAGATGAATAATTCATAGTAAGATACATATTATGTCTGACACAATGGAGTTGTTCTTCTTACATGGCATCAACATAGTCAATGTATAGTCATTAAATATTGGACCTATGTGCTGGAAATGATTCAGGTAATCGTGCAAATATGAAGTACATAATGTTTGCAATGAAATGACTCGTCCACTTTTCTTCAAAGCCTACGCAATCGTACAAACCAACCAACATGGAGATTTGTTTTTGTATATAAAATATATCAAGTTAAAATCAAATTTATTCAAAAAGTTGAGTAACTAACAAATCTTCAAGTTAAACTATAGCAAATGAAGGTAGCACGACTTATATACATGTATAATATCTTGTTTGACAAGTCAAATGTCTCAAGCCCACAAATTTGTTTTATATCGTCTGTGTATAACCTCAAAATATTAAATAAAACATCTGGATCATGTAAGCAGCCTATACGTCGCATATATAATTTACATGTCACATACATTAAACAAAAAGTTTTGTTTAAACTTTAAAAGCTTTTTTGTTATGTATGTATCTTACATTTATCATCAAAACCACCGTTCCTGAATAATTACGTAAAAACGTTCATCTTTTTTGTCACGTTTTGTTTTCAGGTATGGAGAATTTATGATGCGACAAAACTAAAATCTTATAAACTGTTCCGATATTATAAGTATGATGGAATAAACCGAATTAATAGACTGTTCGCTTCCGATGTGGAAAGGTTCTGTTCTGCTCTTCATGTCTACAACAACAAAGATAGCCGCGACCGTGGTCAAGTGGTTAGTGCGCTGGACTTAAAGACCGACGATCCGGGTTCAAATCTCGGTCGCGACAGGGCATACCATTCTATTAAAATTTGACAAAAATATCGATTTTCCTCCATATGTGGAGAAGTTGCCAGCTCCTGGTTGAGGGGTAAGTTAAAACGGTTTAGTATACAGTCCAGGAAAACTGATTTGGTGAACCGGTCGCCGTATATATATATATAATTATATATGAAAAAAATGTTGAAAACGGCATTAAACCCAGTGACAATGTCACTCTAACATTTCTTTGCATACACTGAGCAGTAGTAAGAGTATATGTACATTCAACAAAAAGTTCTAAACTGAAACCTAATTGTGGTCTTGATGGTTGCATTAATTAATCAATTGTTACGAAAAAATTACTCAATTACTGTCAATAAAACTGAAGAAAACCATTACAAATAGAATTATTAAAAGGTGTATATATTTCAATAAAATGCGTTTGTTTTTGGTTGTCATCCAATTGACAATTGCTGATGGTCGGTTATAAATTGTGTTCAGTATACATTTATATAGGTTAGGACTCTGGCATGATAATATCACTGCGTCCAATTGGAACTAGACCTATCAGTGAACTGTGATTAAATACCTCACAAAGTGGGGACAGACCGTGCGACCGACAGAGCAACCATCCAACCAACCAACCAACCAACCAACCAACCAACAACCAGTGTGTTTCCATTGTAACCCCCCCCAAAAAAAAAACTTTACAGCGCACTATGAGTGATGAATATAAAGTCTCCGACATCTGAAAAGTATTTATGGAGATGAACAACGTGCAACGTGCACGCGTATGATTCGGTCCATGTTTATACTGTTTTATCCTTAAATGATTTTTTTCAAAACTTTTGAAATATTCTGTTGAAAGTTATTTATAGAAAGTAACAGGAGAAAGATCATAAGTAACTTAGTGCACAGGACATGGTGTTAATAAATGAAGTATACGTCTATATTGATACTTCCTACCTTTAGTTACAAAACTAGTTACATGAATATTAATTTCCAAGAACTATACATACTGTTATATACCTAGAACAATTTGCAGTCCTGTTTTACAAACAATTTTACATGTTCAGTAATGAAAACACCACTTAATCATTGAAACTTACAACCACGCAGACATGAACCAAATACTTCTCAATTGTCTACATCCTTGTGTGTATCCTACGAAATAAATGTTCGGTTTACAAGAAACACGAAAAGAGCCTACAGGACAATCAACAAAAATACATTTTAGGGGAAACGAACGCCTGATCATTGTTGTTATTCATCTGAATTTCGAGTTTTACTGTTTCATGATTATAAAATTGTCACGTGACATTAATAAGCACTATTGTTACGGGATCGTAATTCAAAACGCAAATACATATAGGAAATAGCTTGGACGTCTTTTTCCTGTTTCAAAACATTTGTGAAATGCGAGGTATCTGTCACGTTTGTTTGTTATATGTTCCTATGGTTACTGGAGTCAGGGGTTCCGCATAGAGTCCCTTGGAATGTAGTATTTTCGGGAAGAAGGGAATTTTTGTTTGTGTTTTTTTTTCTTGAAATCCTTTTCTTATCTATATTTACAATGAAAATACCGATAGGTTTGATTCTGAATTGAGTGTTTACTACCATCGCTTAAACATTATATATATACTTATTTACATTTGAGTATTATACAAGTCTCTGTACAGTCATACCTGAGTTAATTGTCGTCAATGAATGAATGTAACAGTGAGAATAACGGACTCTCTTACTCACACATTGATTGGTATAAGTCACAAAATTAAACTCTAAGTGAAGATACGTTACGTAAGGAAACATTGTTTCGTCTTTTCCTTTCACGTCCAAAAGCCATAAGCTTCAACAAGGCGAGAACAGCATTTACTGACGTCATTTAGAACTGAACGTCATGTTTCCTTACAAAGGTCTGATTGTGTTTTGTTGTGATTTGTTTCAGGTAAGCAACAGTCCCATCATATCATCACCCTTGTAATATCTATACCAACCAAACAATACCTAATGTTCTCACTAATTCATTCACCTCAGACATCAGAAGTCTACATAACATACTTAATGGGTATCTAGATACAGCGTATAAGGGTTCCTGTGACCATTTATGCCACGAATTGAGTAAAGCTGAATAATCGTCTTCTAGAGACAATTTTATTGCCAATAATATCAGTCAGATTAAATTATGGAAATTCGGGATATATAATACCAATAACAAGCACTGACAGCATAAGCACTACAATTGGAACTTCAAGTTTTTTTCTTCTGTGTCATTTGCAATACATTATATTTCTGATAGATTGGTATGAAAGCAATTTTAGTACATCTGCACTAAAGAAAACTGTAACTGTAATCTTTCCATGCTTAAAAGGTTGATATAAAAACCATGGAATCCGGTTCTGAAAGAAAAACTGGTGGACCACTCAAAGTTCATAATCATGTGGGCAACAATGCAGCTTTTTCCCTATCGATTTACGACACACCTCATCCGGGTTAACGTCCCTGATGAAGAACTTGATAAAAAGTGTATAGTTAACTAATGACCGCAAGAAGAAATGTTGTGGTGTGTGCTGTATGGATCCGTGTTTATAAAATTAATTCTCGTTCCATGTAGAAAATAGAGTAAACATATAAGATACTCGTGTGGGTTATAGCGAAACATATTTTCTATACAGTAAAACCTAACATTGCGATCACCTCAATATTAAGACCACTTTGTTATAACGACCTCTTATTTTCGGACTAGCTTTCAATAATTCATCTATAATTCAACTTGATAATGATATCATTATTATGACCGATTTTTCGTGTCCTGAAGGAGGTCTCAATATCGAGGTTTTACTGTATATATATAATCTTCTATCTAACTGCAAGTACTTGAATTATGCATCGTTTCGGTGCCACATTGTTAGTATGTACATTTAAAGAGAAGTAACAAACATACATAATTGAGAAGGCCACAGAGAGATTGAAAAATTCCGCACTAAGGGATTAATAATAATTTTCAAATGCTTATTTACGTATGTTCTTTATACACATTTGTATAACTTTTCTTTTTACTCAATTTTGTTCGTATCACAAACAACTGTTTCCCAGTTTTTTCGATAGATGGGGGTCATTTTTCACGCCGTCTGAAATTTAGATCAAATTTACATCATGTTAAGCTCTAAATACACAACAACGCAACACAAGCTATTAGATTGATCACATAACCAAGGAACGACTGTAATATCTAGACTTTCTCAATTTCCCAGACACTCAATTTCAGAAAAGCTATTTGATAAAGAATTCATAATTATTCATACTCCAGAAGATAGTAACGGCGATGTTTCATTGTAACGCAAATATCAGAAGCATTCCGTTTGACAAGAATCGATTGGATTGGTTAGATTGCGCTAGAGCCATCCGGGCATTTTCTGACGATAATTGTTCCGACTGCATCGTAAAATGGCGACACCTACAATGGTTTGGTTCATTTAATGTCTGAGTTACACGTCTTTCAGAGTTAAAATCATTTCAGTCTATTTGTAGATGTACATCTATATAACTGTAGCTTACAAATATAATATATATTACACATAGATAGCAATTGCCAGAATACAAGGATAATATAATGAATTCAAAGACAACAATAAATCATCTTTAAACGTGGAATACTCTAATACTTAGTAATTACTGTCAATTGACTGGCTTGTATTACTCTTTAATGTGACTCGCCCATTTCAAAGTTTTAATTGTTTCAATTCAATGTTTTGCTCTAATCATATGCAAGCTGTATGAATGTCAAGCTGTGAAACCATAAAGCTTACAGGAACTTATGTCGTGAAGTTCTTAGCTATGAATTCAATGGTTTTTCAGAAATCAAGGTATTCAAAAAAACACATCTCTGGGTCAACAAAGCTATTTCATGCGCATGGCAATTACAACATGAATACATTGAAGTATACGTTTAATCAACAAGGGTCTACATCTCCACATGCACTTATATGTGAACAATTACATTGTATAATCATACCAAGAATTGCTATGAGAAATGCTGGAAAACCAGTACACTAAGTTAAGATTTCATCATTTCGTATGTGAAATAACAATTCACAGTAGGGCAAATGGTTTCTCAACTCAAACTAATGACAAGGGTACAGTAATTTAAGTGCCCTGTTATCTGGTCTATTTTTGACTTATTTGCATGTGGAATCAACGCAGTTGTGAAGAAATACATATCTCAGTACACATAAGGCGAGATACCCATATAACGGATTTTAGATACTTATCTGAGCTTTCGCAATAAGTATCCGACAATCGTTTCTCCACCAGGGTCTCACAATCTAGATCGATCACGTGGTTAAAGCTGTACTGAGCCTGCATAAGTTTAGCCTTGCTGAAAGTTGAATTTATGAAGTAACGATATTCTAGCAATGTCTAATATGAAAGAATGTGCACAGATGTCAGGTCGGGGGTCTATTTGTTATAATTATTACTTCAATAAATAGGTACTTAGTGGTGGCCGATGTTCACATGTTGGCATTTAATACTGAAAGGACTATACGGTAAAACCAGACCGCCTGTAGGACCTGAATGGACGGTCTTTATGTTAAGATAGTCTCATTGTCAGGTTGAAATAACCAGAAAATAATGCAAACCGGTCCGAAAATAAATGGTCGTTATAATGAGGTGATCGTAGTAATGAAGTGGTCGCTAAGTGGGTTTTTCCTGCAAATATATGTAGTCTTTAAATGGTTGGGTGTGAATGCATGAAAATTAAATCGCCGAAATGTATTTCAAGAGAGCATATAACTTGTGTGAATATTATGTCATATATTTTTAGTATCAACCAATTTTGATATGCAATCAAATAGAGTAAGGATTTTAACTATCTTGAAATGATTTTAACCATAAGGTCAAGCACAAGTAATAAGCAAAATCAAAGTACTCTATGTATAAGGACCATAAACTTTTAATTAAAAAAAAACTCACTTCAATTACGTTTATTAATTACTTTCAGGTATGACTTATGCTATTACAATTGATTTTGCACTGTCCCCATTCACTTGATTTCAGATATCAAACGACAGCAAAACATTTGAACCGTATAAACAAAAATGCAATTATAATCTTGTTTTAGATATATCCGTTTCGGGATGTTGTACAATTTCGCTAAAAGGAATATCTTATAACAATTACGCGAAATGGCATGTACGTTGAATTTCATCATGTCTCACACTTCATGTTGTGATAATCCATAAATCACCCAGAATAGATCATTTCAATTTAACGCTTGAAGTATGAGGGTGCAAATTATTGCACTTATCGCGCCAACGAGCGGCAATGAGCGGCAATGATCGAAACGGACATTGGTATATGAAACGTATCAATAATTCTTGTGGCACGCTTGACGAAAGCCATGGAATGATTAATAGCTTCACAACACCGCAGTACTTGGCGGTAGTAATTTTGTGGTACAAAAATGGCAAATTTATTCATAAGATTTGTATAAACAATTCAAACGATGGTACTTGCGTCAAGAACCAAAATTCGTGTATAGTGGAAACCCTCTGAACCGGTTCCTCTATAAACCGGTCACCCCTCTAAATTGGCCAAATGTTCTAGTCACGACTTCATTACTATATAATTAAAAAATCCCCTATAAACTGGCATCCCCTCTAAACTGGCCAAATGACCTGGAACCGGGCTTAGAGGGTATCCACTCTAAGCAGTAAAATAATACATGGCAACTTCAACACTAAAACCGTCCACATATTGTCGGACCAGTTACAGTATATTCTCAAAAACTTCATCGTGATAATGAGCCTAACTTAATTTTTTGGTCCAGAAAAAGTCTTGGTATTGAGTTTTGCTGTAGCATGTACAAACAAAATAAAAACTTACTTTTATATAAGTTTAAGTAGAAATGACATTGACAATAGAAATTTTTCAACTACTTGTACACGATTTATATTATAATAAATTATTCGTTTCAAGAATTGACGGATTCATATTTATATATTTAATATCAGAAAAAGTATTTCCGCGAAAAATGATTAAAACATCTTTAATGCAACCGAATATGTTTTACAAGTCGCTGTACATCGCGTGTTTCTTGTAAACATTCGTTCAGTAACAACGTTAAGTAACCACTAGCAACATGTCAACAACTTCCGGTAGTCGTGTTCATATGAAAACATTAAAAAGTGAATTATAACACGTGAAAATACATTCCGTGAAGTTTTCTGTTTACGTATGTTGGCCTACATACTGATCTATTATCATTTTTTAAACGTCGCACCAACATCCGAGGGTTATCAGGTTTTTAGAGTACCACCTCACGCTTACCACGAATTACAAACAAAATCAAAATTGAATTATTAGACCCCGTGAGTGACAATTTTGTATGATTTCGTTGTAGAATTTTATCCTTTTAAACCTGCAAACAGGACTTGAATATATGTTTCAGTGGAGTTTAACGTCGCACAAACTTTTGGCGACCATCCACCTTTTTAACGATGAAGGAAGACCCCAGACGTAAGCAAACTGGACAGCTTCATCAAATGTGAAATTTGGTCCCAGGTGAATTTGAACTAACCGTAGTGAGTGGCAAGTGATAACTAGTCAGGAAACATAACTACTAGACCACCGAGCAATCATATCAAAGGTATTGTAAGATTTTGGTCCACGCCACAATGGAAGCCTGTCAGTGTTCATTGCACACATAGGCAACAAGTATGATGGTACATACATCCAACCAAAACATAACAAAATCGACTGAGACTCGAGTGAAGAAAGTACTTGTTTTGAATGTGAGTATGAGGTTATGATATATTTGGATAATTATACAAAACAAAATGAAAAAAATTCTTGCAAAGCTTAACAAATCGCAGTCATTTAAGAGTATGTACCCACCCCCACCCCCCTCCCTGACTATGTCATTAAACGAAATAACACACCTGGTCTTTGGAATTGTAGTTTTATGACATCACGTGGTGTATGCTGATTCGATATAATGACTTAGTTTCGTAGCTGAAAATTCTTTACATTGAAAAGCAACTTTTTGTCAAAACTATGTGCATGTATAGACATGCTAGATGATGACTAGGTTTATCAAGACAATTTTCTGGAAAAAAGTTCATTTTGTTCAGGCGTATTTCATTAAATTTTAGAATCAAAACATATCCTATGGCAAATTGAAAACATTGTTTCTTCGATTACATAACTTTGCATTTACTGAACAATGTTCTTGAATAATGACACGGTCATCATTAGGGACTCCTCATTTATCATCGCACAACTTTTATATTAGATATCGACCAGTGTGTGCCGATATCGGCGTCTTATGTAAATACTTTTTTATAGACAATCAGAGTATGTGAGAATTAGTTGATACAAGACATAAATATATCAAAATAATCATATAAGTCTTAAGACTTGAAACCAACCTTCAACATGAAAAATAAATTCTTCGTTTTATTGGCAAACATTGTTACAACAATATTCAAACTGATTGTATATATAAATCTTTAGTTTCTCCTAAGACGAGGCTACATATGAATATTCATAAAATCACTTTTACTCCTTCGGTGATAAGTATTCGCTAATCCACACAAATATCGAATTTACAAAAAAGATGTATTATTTACGGAGTTTGCCGAATGACTATTAAACACAACGGAAAATGCCGAACATTATTAAGGTATTTAGGCGAAAATTTGTAGCATACATAGCTGAACTTTTCTATGTACGTAGTATACGAAATATCACACGAGAAAAGATACAAAAACAAGACAGTGTTTTAATGTACAAGAAAAACGTCTTTGTTGACTGTGGGAAGTTGTTACCTTTTGTTGTAAAACTTGCCCGACAGGAAGTGTCATTTTGAGGTCTAGATTTGTTAACTTAAGGTCACGAAATTTATACAGTCTTACAATATAACGTAGATTTTTTTATATAATATTAATACAACAAAAAGTAAACTTTCTTGTAGTTAAATGAATTTAAAGTGTAAAAATTTTGATAAAATAATACATATGAAATATAAAGTATGTGTCTAATAAACACACTCCTTGACATTTTGGTAAAGTAGGTCAATCCGAGTCCGTCAAACCTTATATTTAAGACTTAAGATCATATGACCAGGATAATACCAAAGGGGGAACGATTATTTCCTAAGTTCATTGTGGTCCTGGTATAATGAAGTTTCATCTTTATAATAAAAAATATCAAAGAAAAAAAGCACATGTTTATCACAAATGTTTTTACATCTTAATGAGTTTCAAAGATGTTCTTTCGCCAGACTCATGTCTAAAATTTTCTAAACGTCCGCATTTTATTAAATTTACGGTCAAACCATTCCATAAAATATATTCATTACGTATAAAATGTTTCGTCTCAAAACACTTAACATTAGATAAACTAAACAAGAGCCTGAGCTGACGGTAATCGAATATAATGATTTACCCTAACTACTTTTATTTCAATTACAATATATTTCAATTACTACATAATATATAGAGTACAACTTCCCTATTAAGATCAGCATTGGGACAAAGATTCAATCCTAATATTAAGAGGTATAATTATTAAGTATATTATATAGGTAATTTTGGAAATTGGTCCGAAAATAAGCGGTTCTTATAATAACGTGGTCAAGATATTGAAGAGTTAGCTAAGTGACAGTTAAGTAATGAATATACAGATGCATATATGGTGATGAACATAGCCTATTGAGTGATATAACAAAAATCATTAGTACAAAATGTATGTAACATCATGTGACCTGGGATAACTTATCAATAATATATCACTTATGTCCATTTTATGGTCAATACATTAAGTATTGACGAATATTAGAACAAACCGTAAGTGAACGTATGTTAAATGATGGTTTAATTAATGAACATAGCTCAACAAATTGCTTCGAGTGTATAAATACTCTAATGGGTTATATATGTGTGGCCTATAATGTTACTTTACTATGTTATATATGTGTGGTCTGTAAAGTTACACTACTATATTATATATGTGTGGTCTCTGTAAAGTTACTCCACTAGGTTATATATGTGTGTTCTCTGTAAAGTTACTCTACTGGGTTATATATGTGTGGTCTGTAAAGTTACTCTACTATGTTATATATGTGTGGTCTATAAAGTTACTCTACTAGGTTATATATGTGTGGTCTGTAAAGCTATTCTACTAGGTAATATATGTGTATGGTCTATAAAGCTACTCTACTAGGTTATATATGTGTATGGTCATTAAAGGTACTCTACTGGGAAACATGTGTATGGTCATTAAAGCTACTCTACTGGGTAACATGTGTGTGTGGTCTGTAAAGCTAATCTACTAGGTTATATATGTGTATGGTCATTAAAGCTACTCTACTGGGTAATATGTGTGTGTGGTCTGTACAGCTAATCTATTGGGTTATATATGTGTTGGGGGATTTAAAATTACACAACTGGATGCCAACTACTCGGTGGACTTTAAAATAAACAGAATATAGCCGTTTCCTAACAGAAGCAGTGTATTAAATTATCTGAGAAAAGTTCGTATTAAGCACGAACCGCAACTGCAAACGACATGTTAACAGTCAAACATTGACAATACCAGCTACATGTATTAAATAAAACCTGTCAAACCAGAACACACATGATGTATTAATGCGGTTTTTTTTTCAACGAGGCATTATTCAAAATCTAGTACAACATTCGTCAAGAAACACAAACTGCTTGAAACAAATCTACGATTTAGTTGTAAGATTAGATTCATCATTTCGCATCAATCTTCATATAACATTTTTGTAAATAATTTCCTTCAGAATCCTTGTCAGGATGCTAGCTTAGCATTAAAGCTTTATGGCAATCGGAATACTACTATATTTATAATATATGACGTCTATAAATCAATTTTCAAACGTTACTTAATGCTGATCTACGTTAATAATTGAATTAAAAATTTAAAAAATGTTCGCATTATTTCAAACAATAACATCTGAATTAATTTAAACTAACATGTATCGCGATGGAGACATGTTTTAAATGCATCTTAAGAGGTAAACCTTGAGAGCTGTAATTACTTTTTTAAATCTGAATTTAACACAATATACATGTTTATAAATAAAACATATAGGAAATTAACCCATACATTATCCTACAATAAAATACTATTAGCTCTTCCATTTTACCCATCCGACTGTAACCTTGCAATCCAAATGGTTAGTGACGTATCGGACTATTTGGTTTTTATACAGAGGAGTAAAATTGAAGAGCTGAAAGAAAAATGTAGTTTTCGTCGATTTCATATAAAACTGCATTAATGTAAATTATTTTTGTGATTAGATTCGAAACAATCATTACGTACACATGATTTGATTCATCAACAATGAACTCCTGTCCATATTTTATCAACTGATAAAATATGGACACATATTTATTATTTCTGAAATATAACATTGCGAAAAGTACTCGATAAAGATTCAAATGATAAATCATTTATTTGTATTTATGTATCAACTTATAATAAAATATGTCAATTGAAACTCTCTCTCTAACATTTGACATTTCGGTTTCGGTAAGTGAGTGAAATATCAGATAAAACGACAAAATAAGTTACATTAAATTTACATCGTCCTTAATGAAACAGTTTCATTCAAATACATTTAGTCCATATTTTCTGGTTTTCATCATAAGTCATGGTAAGTTGAAAGACACATATAAATAATGTACAAAGAATGGGACTTCCGCGGTCGGGTGGTATGGTCTCGTACTGGTAATCACCAGCCCCTAGCCCCGCTGTGTTCTATTCCAACCTGGGAACAAATTTCACACGTGAGGTGGTATCCAGTTAGCTTACGAAAGGATGGTAGAGCCACCCAGGTGTAGCCCAGGGTCTTCTTCCATCAAAGGTGGAAAAGTCGCTGGGTGACTCTGGCTGTTGGATGCAACATTAAACTCCAGTGAAAAAAATAAACGAAAGTACACGAATACAGAGTAACAACAGAAAACCATAAAATTTGGAACTTTAAAAAGTCACAATATGGGTTTAATTTCATTTATCAGTTTCAGTTTTGTTGATACCTAGTGAGTATAGTAATAAGGACTGATTGTCATATGCCACTGTCATATATAATACACTATAACCCCTGAAAACCGAACCCCTTCCGGACTGATCCAAAAGTCCGGTTTTCCGAGAATTCCGGTTTTCGACCACTTTTGCCGATACGTTTTTTCTATATATCTATATAATTAACCAAATCCCTTATAATAATCACGCAATTAAAATGTTTAAAACTTGAACACTGTTAATTACAACAGAAGAAAAAAAATCAAGATTTTAAACAAAAACAAAACTTTCGAACTTCGAGACCCTTTAATGAGTGAAACATTAATTTGATGTTTAATTAATTTGTAAAAATGAGTAAACATCGAGTATGGTTGTTTAAATCAAATGCTTTCCACGAAAATGAAATAACATTACAATAAAACGCATTATAAATATCAACATAAACATTGTTACGCAGGTAGACATTAATTATAAAAATGCATCCAATTATGTGACATACAATGTAATCTATTTATTGGATCGTTTTGCTTCAAATATATCAAAAATAATGATAAATTGGTAAAGCTTTTACTTTCCAATTCAGTGCATTAATACTTTGTTATTTCTGTCTTCATGGTGAATTATATTCCAACGTAGTTTATACAGTGCAGCCTCTCCAGAACGGCCCTTTCTTAAGCAACAATCTCCCTTGAACAACGGCATGACTTTTCCCCACTGTACGATTTAACTATTAATTTAACCTCTCCAGAGCAACAACCTCTCAACAACAACATAATTTTGCTTCTCCCAAAGTGTGTTGCTTTGGAGAGGTTGCATTGTACACAATTTTTCTTTAACTCAGTTTGAAAATCAATCGGACGAGTGGGACAATAACTCAAAGTATTGTCATTATTTTGAAAAATGAAAAGTAATTCATTTACTATCATAAAAGCCTATCAGAATTTTAAAAAATCACAAAATCTGTCCGCTCCATTTTGCTACAATATTTTTGGTTATTAATGAAATACCATAGTATAAAAGTAATCTATAAATTGTGGTTTCACTGTATGTTAAACTGATTTCCGGTAATACAGCTTTGTGCAATATTTATCCTGAATAAATATCGTTGATATATTTAAATTACTCGTATTTGATTGATATATGACTGGTAACATTTTGCCGGTCAGCTTGGGGGAATGGTGTTTCATAGAATTTTTAGAAACGACAGGTGGTCTGCATGTGAGCTAAATTCTCGTTTATATATACAGTAGTATATTGCATAGTAAACCTCAATAGTTCGACTACCTTCGCGACCCTAAAAATCGGTCGTAATGATGTGAATATTACATTAATAAAATATGCCAAAGTACTAGTGAAGAATTTTATCATCAGACACATGGCAGTTTTAATGCATAAGTATAAACGTCTGTCCTCAGACGCTTGACAATTTTTAATGTAAAAGTGCAGACGTCTGTCCTCAAACGTTTCACAATTTTTAACGTAAAAGTGCAGAAGTCTGTCCTAAAACATTTGACAATTTTTAACGTAAAAGTGCAGAAGTCTGTCCTCAAACATTTGACAATTTTTAACGCAAAAGTGCAGACATCTGTCCTCAAGCGCTTGACATTTTTTAACGTATAAGTGCAGAAGTATGTCCTTAAACACTTGACTATTTTTAATGTAAAAATGCAGAGTCTGTCCTCAAACGCTTGACAATTTTAACGTATAAGTGTGAAAGTCTGTCCTCAAACACTTGACTATTTTTAATGTAAAAGTGCAGGAGCCTGTCCTCACCCACCTGACAATTTTTAATGTATAAGTATGAAAGTATGTCGTGAGACGCTTGACAATTTTTGTCCATGATAGTTTTATTTTCAAACAGGCGAAATTTTCGCATTGGGCTAGACAATTTAATGGAGATCGAAAGAGAGCATTGCTGCTGAGACCATATGAACCTAAGTTATCAGGTATGCGTATTTTAAATGATAGATCATGGAACACTAGGATGATAATTAATTAATGGTAGTGTTAAATTCAACTTATTGTTAAACCAATTGCAATATCCGCTTATTTAGAAGTGTCTGGTTGCTGTTCGTTCAATCAATAAAGGACCACCCGCTATGAACTGCTTTTTTCATCATACCATTTTTCATACATTTTTTACAATATTCAATATTGTATGAGATTATCTCGACTTTTGACAAGACATATAAATTATGGTAAATGAAAATGGACTGAATTCGTGATCTTTTTTTTTTCATTTTTAGATGGATCAGTTCGCTGTACTGGTAAAAATCAATCGATCACTCATCAGTGGGATACAATTCAACAACGTTTATTTAACGTCAGGGATATCATGGTTTCCACAGCAACACTTTCGTTTAATTCTTAATTAAGTTAACAAAAGATGACCCCAGTCAGCGCCGATTTAGCTAGTGTTATAGTCAAGTTAAAAAGTGGTTAACGTTATTTGCAACTTTGTGTAGTTCATGTGAATGTCTGAAACTGGACTGACTCAGAATGTACGTTAAGTAAGAGACATTTTATATAAAATTTTAATAACAATAATATTAAATGTACTTACAGGAGATAGTGTGATAGGCCATTAGCCAGTGTAACATAAATTTCAATAGTGCTAACTAATAATGTTTCATCAATTATAAAAAATCTATCATAAAATATATTTTACTTAATTTAGTATCTCAATATAAAATGGACGAATTTGGAATCAAGACTTGCCTTATGTTGGAGTCAAACGTTTTAAAGCTAAAATTTTAGAATAGGTTTCGTTAAGTTGAATGTATGTTCATTTTTAAATATATTTTTTAAAATTGTTTAACAGGTTAGATTTAATAGGCTAATAAAATATAAATATGTCATCAGGATAGATGTACGTATAAGTAACTTAATGTAGTACTTTTAGAGTTGATAATTATTTTTAATGAGATTAAACACCCGAAAGTTCTTTATAACAATCCTACATAGATTTTGATGCAGTTTTATAACAAATTCATGTCAATGTTTCTAAGAATATATGTATTAAGAACGATCTTAGACAATGAAATTAAATGTGGTTTTTATACGGACGCGACACGGATAGTTTATTTGTTACGGCTTTTTAATATTTTCGTTAAGTAATGAACAAAATAAGGATTAATTTACCAGTCTGATATTTAGAATGAAATGTAAATTATTGACAAAATTCGACGTTATGATGCACGTATAACTTATAGACGCGAGATTAATTCGTACAATGGGCAAACGTAATACATAGAAACAAACAATTGCTTACGTATATTATACTCAACCATACATACACATTAAGCAGTAAGCAAGAACATGCCTCCAGAACCCGATTCATAGGATCATCAAATGCCTCCGCAAAATTATTCATTCAGATAGGAAATTAACTTTGAAACCCCAAGCTTTCATACATACTCTTTGAGAATTAAACTTTGAAATGATTATTAAGTTATCATCCAATCCAACTTAAATATTCTAAATCACCATCAGTTTAAAATGTTAAAATAAATAATTCGCTTACAACAACTGGTCTAATTTACATCTGTACGACATTTCAGTATTATCATCAAAATGACAAAACAGCAGAATACGTTTTTTATAATATAACTTATTAGCCAACGCATCATTTTATTATTTTATACATGTTTTTAAACAGTTTTCAGGAAAAACTGTTTTTAACAGGTCGCAAGGCGTGGTCTGTAAATTTATAACATAAATTTACGAATTGTAGACAAGTCGCGCTGGTTTATTTATAACTTACGATGAAAACAAAGGTGTTCACAATTAACAAGAAGAACTTCAGAATTATTTAATAAGATTTCTCCATTCTTGATTTTTTATTCGTAAAGTTCAAAAGCTGTACGGTACGGGAATATAAAGTGCATGCTAATATATGCGAATTTTAATTAAATTTATGACCCATGCAATATGACGCTTGTGTCAAATATTTACGATTCGTTTAATTCAACAACTCATTACGTTACTAAAACGTAATAATTTGATAGAATTTCTCACAAAGATTTCATTATGTTGGTTTCTTTGTTAAGGGGAATATTACGAGCCAGTTTAAAACCGTGCAATGCTGTGTTCATGAATTTCATAAAACCTATTAAATATAGCAGAAAATTACCTAATGGCTTTCAAAACTGTCCATTACTGTTAAAACACGTTTAATATACAAATTGACGAAGCAGCATATGAACAGTAATTTTCCTAAAATTCAAAATGGCCGCCTACGGTTGCAATGCATAAAATAGCTAATTATATCAGACTTCGCATAAACGACGTTTAAGGTAAAATTATGAATTTTTCTTCGTAAAGTTGGCATTCAATGAAGTATTTGTTGCTGCAGTTATACTTTCAACACGTTTACAGACACCATGTGTTTAATGTTGCCTTGGGTCGTGAATAATTAATTTATTACTGAATTCTGAGACTAGACATGAAAACAGCGAATAGCGTTCGAATAGTCAGTGTGTCTAAAAAGGCCTGGAAATCGACAAAATATCAACCCACCAACAGACTGGCAGCATTAATTACTCAAATATCCCCTTAGATACATCATTTTCTAAAAAAAAATCACAAAAACCGACATACCGAAATATGAATCATCTCGCCGTGTTTAATTCACGTAATTCGAAATAAAATCGACATCATACATAACATAAACGATTGACAAAACATGTTTTAATTCATACCACATCAGCAATAAATCAGACATAACGATAATAAAACCTTATTTACCTGTAGTTACGTATCAAGTTACGACCGTTTCTTTCGACATCGCATACAAATTGGTTGCTATAAATTATTCCCATCTTCACACCGACTCGCTTTCGTCACGAGAGAAGGCTAAAAACGACAAGCCTCAGTTTGTGATTTTTGGCGGGAAAATGGCTACACCCATCACATATGTCCTGCTATAAATATCTACATCCATGCTTACGTGAACTACCGTGTTGATGTAAGGTTTGTTAGTAAATTAAAATGCTCTAAACACGACCACTTTTACGTATATCCGACTGTGACACGCTGTAAAAACACGAGAAAATCTAACAAGTGTCGTCATGTCCTCACTAATACATATTCATAATTATTTCATCCTGTTAAACTATGTGAATTCAACTTTTTGAGCAAGTAAACGTGGTAGATATCCATCATTTTCTGACCACACGGGCAAATAATTCACACACATACGTTAAAAACCTCAGTCATTGACGCGTTATATGTGTCCGGCGGGCGCGATCGTCCATCGGACCGTTAAGGTTAACTGAGGCGAACAGACCTCAATGTGAACGAACTATATACAATTAAGCCATTTTAGAATGTGATATTAAAAGTTTATATACATTAAAATAGTCAGTCACATAAAATTATCTGTCATTTAGAGGGAGCATGACAGCTTCATTGTCGCAACCAGTGAGGCGGAACCACAAAGCTCCGCCTACCGTGCGTAGTTATTTTCATGCATGTTGTAATGAAGGAAGAGGCGACTTATGGGGAACTATTTTTAGGTTAAATATAACTAAGACAGCGAATGCATTTTTAGCGTGAATCACATACAAAAATAGTTGTTGATCAAAATTACGAACCGAAGGCCAAATCTAGGCTTTTGAAATTGAAAGTGAATTGCAATGAAATAATGACACGGAGAATTAAATTCGATTTAGACTTGATTCGTGCGTGTTTGAACGAAAAGTTCTTTTTGTGGCTTGGTTTGCGAGTCTGTACGCTGTTCCAAGAAGTAGTTCGGTTCCAACATCAGAATTTTGACCTAGAAATGATTCCACATTTGGAATGTAGTAAGGTCAACAATTTAGTATGCCAACAGAACCTGTTCGTGTGTCAAAATTAGTAAAGACGCTTGTACTTATTAAATGTAGAAGTTTGTTAAGCAAAAATGTATTAAGACCAATAAGAAATATTTTAGATTTGAAAAAAAAACTTACATTACATACAGAAGGCGCATTTCAATTTCCGATCGCAAAACTCGGTTTAATTTTGTTAAATATGCTTGTGAATATGTCTCGTCTGACCTCATAATTGCGTTGAATGGAGGGGGTCTTATGTCAAAGACCAGGACGTGTCCTCACCATGTCAACATAGCCTTGGACATTTAAATTTATTTTCTAATCACTCGCTTGTCTTCTACACTCGAAAGGCTTCTAAATTATACTTTTTCACGCCGATTGCGCAAACTTATTCCGCTAACATCATACGGAAATAGTTCTCAAACAAATTGTATTTATAATATTTTTCAACCAATTTAAAAGATCGGATTAAATTTTATGAAACCAAATAGAAACGTAGATTTTTTGGTTGTTAGCAAATATCTAAATCAACATTTTCATAGTACGACATTTTCATGTTGCTTGTAATGCTCTGGATGATGAACAAACACATGTTAAAATTCAAAATAAAGAAAATGTTCAGTATAGTTCAGTTCAGTATAGTTCATTTCAGTATAGTTCATTTCAGTTCTGTTCTGTTCTGTTCAGTTCTGTTCTGTTCTGTTCTGTTCTGTTCTGTTCTGCTCTGCTCTGCTCTGCTCTGTTCTGTTCTGTTCCGTTCCGTTCAGTTCTGTTCTGTTCTGCTCTGCTCTGCTCTGCTCTGCTCTGCTCTGCTCTGTTCTGTTCTGTTTTGTTCTGTTCCGTTCAGTTCTGTTCTGTTCTGTTCTGTTCTGAAACATATTAGTATTTTGTACTTCTGTCATCTTGAGGTTCATTGCTTTGTGTTGCAGAAAGAAGTTTGAAAACAAACTAGAAAAAGTAGACAAAAAAACTTTAACACTGTTTAACTATCAGAGTATACAATAGACTTACACAACACAGAACACCTTAATTCTTTTACACTTGTTGCAGAGGACTTTGAATGTATTGGTGTGACACCCAAATGTTTTTTAATCGTAAGAAAAGATATAAAAAAATAAGGACATAAAACATTATTGTTCTTAAGAATATGATGACGTTACCTCGACATTTACTGTCTTGTTTTTATTTTAACATGAGCATAATTATGGGTACACACTATCCCGTCTAACGACCACCCCAAAATTAAGACCATCCCGCTAATACGGGCATTATTTAAAGAACGGACTTTTCCTTCTGTGTTCAATGGTCTTTTCACTCGATATTAAAATCACTCCGCTATTACATAATACGACCACATTTCTCCTACCAATTTGTATATTTGCGCGTTTTCATTCATTTTTGATAAATATTAAAATTATAAAATTATAAATTCTAGTCATTCTGCCCCGTAGCTGCAACCAAGATATTTGTAAAAAACAAACGCAAAAAAAACACACTAATTATTTTTACAAATATTTAGATAATTAATACTTTATTGATTTGGGTTTGAGGGAAGATATTTTTTAAGGAATATTTATTCAAACTAATCCGTACAAACTCTTAAATCTTTCAACTTGTCTGAATGACTTCCAAATATGGCTTTGTTTGTATTTGAATTCACCGGCGGTGTTTTATAGTGGCAGTTTATATTTAATGCTCTTTTTGTGAGAATACGTTTAAAATTATTCATCATTCGTACATATTGCAACATTGCATGATTATTAGTAATAATGTGTAGGCGTTTTTGGTACGCTGTTTACTTGCAATTTAGATTCTGTATAAATTTCAAAGCTTTCTGTTTGTAATTTAGTGATGTTATATATTATGAGTTTATTCATGTACATCACGTTGA
This sequence comes from Lutraria rhynchaena, assembly GCA_008271625.1. Classification (NCBI taxonomy): domain Eukaryota; kingdom Metazoa; phylum Mollusca; class Bivalvia; order Venerida; family Mactridae; genus Lutraria; species Lutraria rhynchaena. The sequence continues at coordinate 6,180,912 of VIBL01000001.1, read as the reverse complement.
AAAATGACGACACATCGTTTTCTTTTTCTGTTTTATTTTGGCGGGAGATCTATTTCCGTATAAAATCATGTTTGAAAGCCTTTAATTCAACATTTCATTATCCATATCAATAGTAATTGACTTGTTTTTTTCTTAACTTTTTTTATCAAATTTAAAAATTTTAAAATTTTATTTATTTCGTATTATGTTGTCTTTTTTAAATTTTAGACCTTACTCGTTTCAAAAAATCTGTAAACTGGTCCCCGTTCCATGTTGCAGTGCGCCAGAGTCAACGGGTACCAGTTTAAAAATCTGTTACAACACAGTTACTTCCCCTTGAAAATCTTTCACTGTTATTACCACTCATGCTTTGCATAAAAGGAAACTTTAAAGGGGCTTGGATGTGTTGTATACGGTACATATATTACACTGCCCAATATTTATAATCGGTAGCCAAGATTTTTAAACTATGAACTATGGACAAATTTATGTTTAAGACACAATAGCGCAATTAGTTGAAGATAAAAAGTTCTTGTACAGAGGTACATAAAATATAATACAGTGTAACCTCTCCAGAGCGGCCCTCTCTTGAGCAACAACCTTCCTCTAACAACAGCAAGATTTTTCCCACTACGATTTAACTGCTAATTTAACCTTTCTTGAACAACAACTTCTCATCAACAACATAATTTTGCTTCTCCCAAAGGGTGTTGCTTTGGAGAGATTGAACTGTAATAAAAATCATTTAGATACTTCACCCCATAAAGTGACTTTCCATAAGATTTTCCTTATCATGATCATTCGGAACTACTCGGCCGATTCCGTACCTCCGTCTAACATCTAATTTGACATAGTCGATCGAGGTGTGCCGAATATACTATGATTTCCTGTCGCTAAAATGGTTCCCGTTGACTCTGGTTGTAAGGGACTTTTGGTGCACTGCAACATGGAACGGGGACCAGTTTATCCTGTCGCCAATCTAGAGTTGTGTCCTTTTAGGAGTTTAATTCCGTAAGTGCAACAAAACACTCCATTAGACACAGGTATATTTAAAAATAGTAATAAATATTTTAGCGCTTTTCCCATTATATAGATATATTATTTACATCATAGTTTATTATTAAGCACTTAAATTGTCGCATAATATGCGGTGAACCTTCAAAGTATTCATTGGGGCATGTCTTAGTACAAACTGATATTTTTCAATGGAAACCAAACCAAATGCATAGTAATTAATCTCGAAAAAACTTTCTCATTTTAAAATTTAACAATTATTCCCACGGTATTTGATATTGCAAGTTAATTGAAGTCATTACAATATTTTTATATTAAAAATACATATTACCATGGCAGGCACCACTGAAGATTTGTTTATCAAAAACATTTGACTTTTGTACTTAGAAGTACAAGCACTATCTGTGTTCAGTATATTAATTAGTTTTCTTGCGACATAAAATGATGTATTTGTATATTTGGTACATATCTACATACTTAATTAACTTACCTTTGCTCTTTGCAAAGTATTGTGTAAAGACAATGGTTAATTCATTAAGCAGCGCCTCTGTGTAAATGTCATAATTTTTCATAGGGGTTTATCGTCGTACCATCAAGGGTCACTTTCCTGCTTTCACGGTGGAGGAAGACCACAGGGGTATACCTAGCAAGAACCACCGTCCTTCTGTAAGTTAGCTGGACCGCTTCATTGCCCGTGAAATTTTTGAGGGGCTAGTTATTATAAACAGTGGTAGTAATTTGTCTGGACCCAGGTTGGATTAGAACTCATGGTGGTGAGGGGGGAGGGGCTAGTGATTACTGATTAGGGAACTATGACCACGGGACCACAAAGGACCTACTTAAGCATCTTGAGTATATGACATTAGATTCGAGATTAGGAAAGGGCAGAAATATGTTATTATGTTTTCGTATTTTTGTATTTTGTAGTTTATTAACATTATTTGACAAACTGAATCTGGATGTTGTTTTGGGAACAGGACATACGTACAAAGCAACAGAAACATGGGAGTGGTGAAAACTGCATACATTCAAAACAAACCACTAAAAACTGAACATTTGAATATTTTAAATTCATAAATTCTTGTGAGAAGCCGTCGGATTATTCTCAGTGAACTGATGAATAATTTTTGTTAGTATAAAACTAGAAGTATTCTGTTCATAACAGATCTAACCCGCTGAACTGGTTCATTGAATCCCAATAAGGGGACGGTATGCCACAGGATATACGCATTTCAATTCTATAATGCTTTACATAATGTTTTAGATATTGAGTGATGAATGTTAGTTTCCATGACCCCAAAGGAATTCATTAAATGGTTTTCATATAGATTTGAATTTATTTTCAATTTTCAGATGGGGGATCATCACGTCATATGCAACATACAGTCCTTTGATCTTCAGAGTTAATGATTTAGTAGAATATGCCTATCTTCAAATGGTTATGCTATATATTACCTGGTATTATTATGGTATTATTATGTCATATGTTAACAGTAAATGTTCCATGATACTGGTGTATTGAATAAAATTATTGACATTTATCTAGATTACACCGATCTGACTTATAAGCCACTTTTAGCTTTTACACACATTCACACAAACAGATTCAAACCAAACTTTTAAGTTAGTGCCCATTCTGAAGTAACAAAGTCCGGACCATTAAGCTATGGTTATATATAAGAAAGAGCAAACATGATCACGGTCCATGCCTAGATGCTATAAAACGCTGAGAACAGTGTCCGAGCTAAAATCTCAGTTTCATAAGTGAAGCATTCTGGTTTCAAAGACATTGCAGTTTAATGGTTAAATACATTTTCATATCATTTAACTGGCAGAATAACATAGAATTGAAATCTTCTTTGTTTAGTATAAATTAAGTTAAAACATGGAAGGACAAAATAAGAATTTTGAGCTTGAGGTCCGATCTCAAGTAATATAATGCTTTACATAATGTTGTACAATTTTGTACAATCTTGAACCCAGTGTGGACATGCTGACATTCTTTCATGTTTGTTGTGACCTTCAATCCTGCGCTAACATGTTTCGTATGTTCACATAACAAATAACAATTTAACCAAATATAAGACAAGTTTACATTCATACATATTAAATTATTCAACATGCGATGATTTATTTCATCAACTTTAAAATCGTAACATCAACTTTTAGCGTCTAAGTGTGACACACCAAGATTTTCCATTGATAACAAAATTGCCTTCTTTACATCAGAGCGGGAATTATGGACTAAAATATTCAGCCAAGCAAGTAATGCAGATCAATTTTAAAACTATGTTGATGAAACAGTAAAATTTTATATTGATTTAAAGGTGATCCCATTATCAAGATGAAATTAAAAGAAATAATAGACAACCGGTCTGAAGTTAAGTAGTCTTTATAATCAGATGGTCTTAATATTGAAGTGGTTGCCAAGTGACGGTTTTAAAATTTTTTTTTCAAATTCGGATTAAAGCCGCGCCTAATATTTTGTTATCTACTAATACTTCAAGGAAAAGGCAGAGCTCTTGCCGAACCAGTCGTGTCTATTCAATTTCGTACATCGAGCAATATCTTCATGCAATCTTCATACAATTATGATGGTTGAATAGACAAATGAGTTTTAAAACATGATTAATGCGGTGCAAAGACGGAATTACCATTAAAATTAACCGTCCTGAATTGCTTTGAAATTTACATAATGTGTTGAACTTTTAATTTATAACAAATTCATCATCAAACTAAGAATTTCAATTTTTTGCGCTTGGATACAGCACTATATGATATTCTCATATGTGATATTCTAAAATATGCCTACATATTTCTTGCGCGTTTTATATATTGAAGACAAAGTCCAGCATTTCAAATCTACATTACTTGTTATTATTTGCATCGATAAGTTTAAGAAGACAGCGAAAACATTAGCAAAGCTAACTTTGATATGAATGAAAAACATGAAAAAAAACATTAATGCGATATTTGAAAACAGTCAAGCCAAGTTGACACTTACTCACTGAACGCGTTGATAAAATCACGTAGGTAGGACACGCCCCACTTGGCACTGTAACATGCATCAGCGATGTACTTAAACATTATAAAACATTATACATAATATATACATACAGGCTGTTTAATATTGAAAAAACTATTTCAAATTTTTACACAATCAGTGACGCATTCAGACAAAGCATATTAGATTCCTATTCCTTGCTAATCTTTAAGGGAGGGATCGATCGGGTGCCCAATATCGTTTATTTAAATCCGTCCAGGTATCTGTTGAGGGGTGTTCAGAAAACATTTTAAAAAACAAGGCTATCCTGAGCATATTGACTGGTAAATTTATATTTCTTTGTTTGAAATGTTCCACCAATTTGACAGTAAAAATACAGTAAGGCATGGTTATAGTGTCCTCGGTTAATGTGAAATATCGGATATAGTGACGTAATAATTTTCTTCCCATAACCGTGCTGTTCTGTGAAATAAATAAACGGCAATACATTAAACAGCCCGAATTGGATTTGACTAGAATTTAGACTCAATCACAAATTTCATGATTTGTTATCTTAAATATTACTGGCTAAATTAAAAGCTAAACAGTTGCCCTTAAAAAAACATTGGTTGAGATAACTGTCAACAAACCCGCTGAAATTATGCGAAAGCGCGTCATAATAATTTACCTATAATTTAGTCATTTGTTGATGTTATTTTCAGGTATCTCAACAATAAAAACAACAATTTGCTGTAAGAATTACTTGATTGCCTTCCACCATGTGGTCGCTTTTGTAAACTGAAAGCTGATTGGCTGTCTTGTATCCAATCAAATGTTTGGACATTCTGACCGACCCTCATAGAAAGGTTTTAAGATTAAATCCTGATCTGCCTAACGATCTATGAACATCGAAATGAATTTTAATCAAACCTGTGGGAGTTTTCAATACCAGTATCATTCAGACTTAATATAGAACCATGAATCACAATCAATAAAGCTGTATTCACGATTGGTATCTAAACCCACTTTTTAATGGCTTATAATCCCACAACATGGCGACGAACGATGCATATTTCAGTCTTGTATCCCTGGTTGCTTAGCAACCCGTCAGGTACAGCCACGTTCTTTTATTCGACAATGTACGCGTTGAAGGACGTCTAGTTTTTATAGCATGTTCTTTATGAAAGCAATGTTGCTGCTGTGTCTACACTGCAGACTTCCGAGCATAATTAATGTCCAAACATGACACATTCATACTCGTGCAGAAATGATGTATAGATTAAGATATTCTAAAGTTGTTTATAAAAGTAATTGAGCATGTAAGTATAAAATACTAACCAATCTCCAGGGTCCAATCAATTATACTTATAAATATCAATACTAAATTCATGCCCTGCAAATAATTTGCAAGGACGATATCACATGACTGAAAATAATGTATAATAAACTTTGTGAACTTCTGAAGGCTCACGTAGTTATATTTCAGATGATGCAAGTATTAGTTACCGCCTTATTAGGGATCCCAAAAAGAGCTTAAACCCGGGACCTTAGCACAGTAAGCAGACATTCAATTCCTTCACCAAGGGGGAGAACATTAAGGGTAAGACTGATATCTAGGTATCAACAAGCACTTAATTCTTTATTTACCGTCTTTCACAATTTATTTGATCTCAATACAGACCATTAGTGCTTCTTGTCTGCTTGTGTAAGCCAATCACCGTTTGTCATCATTTAAATAAACGAACAAGAAAGTCTGTGGTCACTTCAAGAGAATGAAGAATGCAACTTGCACCACAATCCTACAATCAAAACAACACTAACGATGACTCTGTATTAGCTTAAACAACTTGAATATGAACACAGTTGCCGATTTCTGCTACAGAGGGTAACTGTGAAGTTTAGATCGAAAATATTAGTTATAAGTTCTTCCGTGGTCGAGTGTTTATGGTCTCTGCCTGATAATCACTAGCTCTTCAACGCTGTGAGTTCGAATCCTACCTGTGGCCATCTACATGAGTTTCTTGGTAGCTAGAAGTCGGTGGTTCTACCCAACTCAAGGGTACACCTGGTGTCTTCGCTATTAAAGTCTATTATCATGTTGTACACAGCGGAGCTTTGTTATACGCTATATTTGTACTGAAATGCGTTGAAAACCACATTCTACGTGAACATCCGCTAGGAGCGTAGCGCAACATATCAACGAAGTCAATGCACCCGATGTGAATGCAGAATGGGAAAAAACACAAACATAATGCGCAACGACATTGTCATTTTCGTCAAGCGAAACTATGGCACAAACTTCTGAAATTGTTTTATCTCGTTAAGCACCCACGTTGTACGTTTGCACACAGTGAAACGGCTGCACAACTAACCACTCGGTATTATACGGTCGGATATTACTATGTGTTTTATCATTGATTGATAGCGTTGGTTCAATACTTGATTGGTAAAAGTCTGAAGTCTGGAAAATTCTGCTAGCATCAGCAGGTTTTATAATAGGATTAAAATGATGTGTCTGTTAATAATATCGACACATCCAGTTCAATAATATCTGCTAGACTACCTCATTTAGACAAGGTCAAAGAGATATAAATCAACAGGTTCTGTGAAGTTCACAGCAATTGCGTGTCGTATATCATCAGTGAAATGCGATCTAGGTAGAGCATGAAGCCTGAGTTTGATATCATTATTCAACTTTTCTGAATGATTGTTCAATGAAGATTTAAGATATATTTCCAGTACAACTCTAGTATTAACGTTTTCATTAATGCGAAGCGTGTGTGACAAAACGTAAAAGCCGTCACAGAAATTGCTAATGCATTTTTGTATATGATTATTTATTATGATATGTGACAGATATAAAAAAAACACTGATACAATAATTGCATGATTCAACAGTAAAATAGACTAGCCTCCTCCCTCTGCTCCCTTCCCCCTCACCTACCCTCTCCCCATCCCCTGTTCCCTTCCCTCCCCTCTCCCCCTGCCCATGTTCCCTCCCCCTGCCCATGTTCCCTCCCCTCTCCCCTGTTCCCTCCCCTCTCCCCTGTTCCCTTCCCTCCCCTCTCCCCCTGCCCATGTTCCCTCCCCTCTCCCCTGTTCCCTCCCCTCTCCCCTGTTCCATTCCCTCTCCTCCCCTCCCCCCTGCCCCGCCCCTGTTCTCTCCCCTGTTCCCTCTCCTCCCCTTGTCATTCTTTAACAGAAATTTGAACCTTGATGCATGTTTATTCTCTATTGCTAACATCGGTGAAACCTTGATGGTGAAATGAATTAGCAATACAGCATGAAACAACCGTACGATATCATCGATTTAATGTTTTCTACCCATAATATCAAAAATTAGTATCTCAAAAAGGAGTGGACAGATTTTGGGAACTTTTATTTTTTTTGAAGGATTCTATAAAAAATGATTTACCGTGAGATTTTTTTTCAAAAACAAGGACAATTCTGCGATTGATATTTTGTCCCTTTTAATTTGCATCGAAGTCTATGGGAGCAGCCAATCTTTTGAAGATTATAGAAAAAGAAGGAGCCATTTCCATGAAATCTCACGGAACACTCTACCAATCTCATATAATAAGAAAAATAGGTCACCGTGCAATATCTTCAGAAATTAATATTTTTTCTATTTTTCAACAAGGGCAATAACTCTTACAAAATTTACAACATGTGGCGTAAAATAAATTGGCGTATCCACAGTAACTATCACAGTAATAATTGGGAAATATTATTTTTTAATATCAAAATTTTTGAGTAGCACGGAGCAAAAAGGTTGGGGAGCTGCCATTTTGACATCAACTTACAGAAACAGTTAAATGAGGTAATATTTCATATTTACAATTTACAAGCATATTGTTCGATATATATTAAAGCACAAATTTCTGATCGTGCTAAAATTTATTTGGTATATGCTAAGGTTCTAAATATACTGAGATTTCTGACCCGAATTCGATTTGATTCTTCATCTATCATTGATGGTCCTAATTTCAGTTTGTCGCGAATTTTCATGATATCTAACTTTTTGTTTCCACAATAATTTAGAATAGAAAATATTTAATAGCTGCTTTTTCCGCTATACTATCCGATTCTCTTTGCTGAAAGAATATTTGTAATTGCCTAGAATGGAGATCTGTATTTATTTCTATTTAGTTTGAAATTTGAATAAATAAAGACTTGTATATTATGGGCCCTTGAATAAATCAGTTGGTTTAGATTGAACCGGTCGCCGTATATATAACCGAACAATTGTTGAAAAACGGCCGTAAACCCCAGTGGCAATGTAAACAGCCTCGTCATATCCCTTGTCTAATTTCTAATATCTAGGCACAGGGTAAGACTGGGTTCATTCGACCTAGACCCTAGTGGGAAACATTTCCCACAATGACTTAAGTTATTTTCATCACTTGCATTTGTCATTCAACTCTGTATCACTCATTTTGTCAATTGATATTCGATGATTTAGTATGTTTTACTTTATAAGTACTGTTAAATTCATCCGAAAAACAAAAAAAAGAATTACAATCTCTGCTGATGTATAAATTGTGTAAAATTTAATACAAGCACAACACTTAATTACAAAAACCGGGGAGACAACTGTGTTACAATGTTATGAGCACATTGTGCACGACTTACCTCCCCTGACTAATTTGGACAAACTGGACAATGTAAGTTCACTGATAAAAAATGTGTTTGATTTTCATTAAAACGCACTTGTTTGACTACAACACATTTCATATTCTAAATTGCCCAAAAGTTCTTATTCCTTTTTTTATTTTTCTATAATTTTATATTCCAACCTCTTTATAATGCAATTTTGGGGCTCCCTGATCTGGTGGTCCCAATCCCACTTGGGACCAAAATTCACGCGTGAAGAAGCCGTCTAGCTAGCTTACGGAAGGTCGGTGCTTCTACCAAGGTGTATGTCTGCTTTCTTACCCAACCGTTAAAGCTGGAAAAACCGCTTAATGATCCCGGCTGTTGGCGCGACATTAATACCCAGTGAAGCCGCGGCCGTGGTCCAGTGGTTAGTGCGCTGGACTTGGAACCGGGAGATCCTTGTTCGAATCTCGGCCGCGGCAAGTCATACCCTTCCATGAAAATTTGATAAAAATGTCGATTTTTCTCCACATGTGGAGAAGTTGCCAGCTCCTTGTGGAAGGGTAAGTTAGTACTGGTTGGTATATAGTCCAGGAAAACTGGTTAGGTGAACCGGTCGCCGTATATAACTGAAAAATTGTTGAAAAACGGCGTTAAACCCAAATACAACAACCAAATACCCAGTGAAAATTTAATAAGTTTGGTAAATTCATTGATTTGCTTAAAAGTATTACAATTTTGTCATCCCTTTACTATAAGTCAGTCAGTGCCCAAGCACGTGTTGAACTTCGTATTGTTTAAAATGCTGTGTACCCGTACCGTCAAGTATATACATTGACTTGAGAGAATAAAGAGCAAGGTTCACTAACCATCAAAAATGGTCCACTCTCAGAATTTCGTAAAATCTTCACATCTGACGGATAAAATTGTAACGTACACAGATCAAGCATTTTTTACCACATGTGCGTTGCTATGACGTCACAAATCGTTCTTTATTGGAGCACCTGTTAATCCAATTTAAGTCACTAATTGGCGTGCGTTAAAAATCAAAACAACGTCATGTAATGTTAGAGTGTCATGTTTTCAGTATAATAACAGAAACGCGTTTAGATTATGTCATAAAAATGTTTGCAGTTAAAATGTGTTTCTGACCATAACGGTATTATTTTATACAACTTCGGATGGACAGATTTCAACATATCAAATCAAACATATCAAAAATTATGAAATAAACTCATGAATTCGAGGTAATGAAATATGCAAATATCCTAACATACATACAGTGACGATGAATTTTAAAAGCACAAACTATTTATCGCTACGTGACGTCACTGTATTAACAAGTAACAATGGTATTATTTCATTCAGTTGCACATATGATATATGAGTTTGGATCAGAATAGATAATATTTGGAGCAATACTGTTCCGTATGATATATGAAAGGGTACGGTGTGCAAAATGATGATTTAATTTAAAACAATTAACAATGTATAGTACTGCTGAATCAATTACTACTGATCAGTTTCACTCTCCGAGGTACATCTTTTTAAATAGTTGATTAATGTGTTTATCAATTATTTTTAATTATTGCCCTCCTTGGTATCTCAACACATAGTATATTAATATCGGTTTTGTAAGTCTCGAGATTCAGTGAAAACATTCTTAGACCGATTATTTATTATGGTAGTTAATATATTTTCAGTGCCACAGACTACGAGTATTTGACACTGGTTGAAAAAAAGAAAACTACAGAATATTTTTATTACAATGTTATAAATAGAATCATACAGAACATAACATTGTTCACTTTAATTTTTTTCGCTTACAGTTTCATGTTATCATTTTGTCTTTTTCAGTGTTAAACGTCGTGAGGTGTACCGGGAGTTTCTGGAGTTCACAGACACCGATGAATACACGATCATGAAGCACTGTGGGACACGATGGCTGAATCTCCAGAGGTGTGTTAATCACCTTATACAGCAGTGGCCTGCCCGCTCTTACTTCCAGAGCCATGATGAGTCCGATAAGACAGGAAGTCATGTACGAAGTTGTGTTGATAATCTTGCTGACCCCGTGATGCAGCTGACCTACCGATTCCTTGCGTTCATCATTCCACCTTTGAATGAGTTTAACACCATGTTCCACGTAAAAAATTAAATAAAATAATGTTTTCCATGTTGATAAAATAGATTATCAGGCAACATTCGGACAGACATCATCAACATCGGCAAGGTTTAATCATGTTTGTTGAATATAAAATGTGTTCTTTAAGAGCAACACAATAAACAACCGCCCAGTTATTTTGCACCTAAACACAATTTCTACAAATTTGTACATGCATGTTGTAAGCCAGAACTTCTATATTACGGGCTGGTGATTCAATGATGGTCTATCTACACACAGAGATGGACCGACTAATGAGACTCTTCATGTCCAAGTTCATTACCATGGTCACAATCACTGAAGCAGACCGCATCACACGGGTGAACTACAAGAACACAGACAACCGGCATGATGATAGCCTCCTGGCAATCGGCATGAAAGCCAGAAGGTTCATCAGCGATAACAATGATAGGATCTGCTTCAGTCAGCTCTCCACATTCTTCAGGTAATTATTTATAATGAAGAACAAAAATGATGGCTACCAGACTCATTACTCTCAAACTCTCATTACTGGAAACTGAAAACTCTGCTTAAAATTTAGTGAGCATCTATATTAGTACCTTTTCATAAGGTTATTTCTACACTGTTGAGCTCTGATCAACACAGCCTGTTTGTATTTTAAACAGAATGTAATAAATTGTTATTCCAGAGGTGTGCGAGCCTTCTACATTGAAATAACTGAGAAGATGCTTATGAAATTTCCGTTTGGTGATGAAATTCTGACCTCTCTCTGCTACCTCAATCCAATTGTGAAAAGAACACTTGACATACAATCTGGTAAGTTACTACAAAATCCGTGAGCATTGTTTAAAAGCAGTGGAGAGGGTTGTTCAATAGCCTGAGTAGGTCATTTTAAATCAGAAAAGTTCATATAGGCATTACAGTGTTTCGTTTCTATGAATCTAAACAGTGCAGCAATGTATTAAAATGACTTATTCTATTTTCAGTTGATAAGTCGTCTAGAGTTCTTGGAGTCGTAGATGATGCCACATGTGAACATGTTAATTTTAGAGATGCAGGACTTCCAGATGACTCCAAAGTCAGAATTCCCAAATTTCAACTAAAAAGCAACCAAAGAAAAACCAGACATCACTCCGTTAGATTCCTGGTGGGTTAGAGTGTCACATTTGTAAACCCCTATGGGAAAACCCATAAGCTTTCACTGACAGCCTTGAGTTTGCCGCACTCTAATGCTGATCCAGAGGTGTGCTTCTCTATGTTAAGGGAGATCCAGTCGGACCACAGGGGGCAATTTAACCGCACAAACAACTGCTGCTCTCATTTCTTGTATGTATGTATGTGTGATTGCACGCAGTTTGTTCCCAGTGTAGACATTTGTGCTGCTGCAAAAAAGGTTCTATGTGAAAAGTTATATTTTGATTGTTAAGATATGTAGTCTTGTGTGTTGTTATGAAATCAAAATGCATAATGTATTTAATGTTTGCTTTGTTGCTATTATGTCTCTTATGGTATGTGAATGAAATAAAATTGATATTAAACATTGATGCGGTCTGTATTTAGTTGTTTTCCTGTGGAATAAAGATCATGGTTTCTGGTCATAACAGCTTGTGTGCCTTGATAAAGTTGTAGCCTGTTCAGACAGTGGTTCAGCAGGTCAGATCAAGAACAATTTTATTGACCTGTACATCAGAGAAAATGATAGTGGAAATAAAAATTCACTGTAAAAGTTGATGAACAAAGAAGAAAATAAAATTCTGTTATTATAAAAATGGTCTAAGTTGTGTTGCCGTTGGTCTAGATATCTAGTATCTGTGGTAAAACACTCCATAAACTCTATTAATTTTAGTCATAAATGCAAATATTTGAAATCTGGAATTGTGTGAAATCTCCTGGAATTTCATTAACAATCTCCTGGAAAGGGGTCTGCGAAACTTGGCATGTATGCTATCACCAAGAAGCTGCCAGAAAAGTGCATAATTTGTGAGACTGTAAAAAATGTGTTATATCAGTACAAGATGAATGTAGATGATAAACATACATGTTTAGACCATTCATTTACAGTTTAAGTGCTTGAAATAGCTACAATAACTTGATATTTTTGTAAATCATTTTAACAAGTATTAGTGCTGTCACAATTCATCATGATACGCGGTAACTGCGGAATGGCACCTCATGGTTTGATTCACAGTATGAAGTACGGTACATGTATGGTACGTTATGTTCACACACTTTGTCCAGTACTCAACTCTGTGCTAAAAATAGTGATAATTGTATATTTTTAAACTTACATTTGAAATCATTTTCAAGTTGTTATTAGATCTATCATAGTGTTTATATGAATACTCATTTACAATGCAACCGTGACTGGTATCAATTTATATACTTAACTTATACTGTGTATAACTACACCCTGTGAAACCAGTCAAAACACATGTTTCAGAGTTTCATTTGCAATAGGAACAATATTGCCGAAAGTTAGAAAGGCCACAGTAAGAAAAGCCTCCTGCTTCATTTAAATTGAAGGTGTGGGAGTTCTTAGGGTTCAGGTATTTACTAAATAGTGTATCAAAACTACTAATAAAGGAGTGCATATCTGTAAACATTAGAGGTGAAACGATTAATCGCGATCCATTGCGAACCGCGATTTTTCATGCTCGATTCGATTCGATTCAATGACGGCAATTTCGATTCGATTTTTTTTTTGGTAATACCTACTTTCATTTTCCGTAGTATGCGAGTCAAAATGACTGAAATCTAACGAGATCAGCATTCTTCTCGTGTCGTCAGGCTCTTTACTGTTTCAGTTTTTCCTATTCACAAGTTTTATGTTTCGTTTGTTCCATTGTTTACAGTATTTAAGAAAATACATTCCATCGTAAACTAGTGGGATAGCTATTTTATTCTTGTCCTATTTAATACCTTTTAAAAATCGAATCGAAAAATTGAATCGTGGGATGAAAAATCGAAATCGAATCGAATCGAAATTTTTTGAATCGTTTCACCTCTAGTAAACATCAAGGCTAGCTCTGGGTCAAAAATTGTTCGAACCAAATATTTTTTGTCGCGGGGGTGGGTTTGTTGGAGGGGAGGGGTACCTCCCGCGTCGAATTTTTTTTTGCGATTTTACTGGTAAATGGTGGTTTCTGAGATACTTTGAGCCATTTAATTTTGTTTTGCAATCAAATAGCATAATGACTGAAAGCGTCTCAGAAAGCAGCATTTACCTGTGAAAATGCAAAAACGAATTAAGTGTTTTTATGTAAAAAAGAACAAATCAATAGGTTTCATTTTTTTATTGTAATTTGTTCAGTTGTCTCAACACATAACAATAATGTAAGTTAACATACATGTTCAAGTTAAACACGTTTGATCATACATGCTATTTCAAATGAAAAGAAATTATGTCAATCCACAAGTACAAGTGTCTTTCTTTAACTTTACCATTGAAGAACATGGCACATAACAATATCAAATCAGAAATACTTGTCACATGGGCTAATGTTACATAGTTTTGCCGATGTCATATAAAGCTGGTAACACATCCTACATGTTGACAAGCCTCAGCAGGATTTGTTATTTCTCTAGTCATGCCAAAATAGGTAGACTTTACAGAAGGGTGCCAATACAGAACTCAGATTTTCTAGTCATTTTGAACTTGTTTCTGTTCGTTTTCTGTTATTTTTCAATTTTGTCACAATTACATTAGAGTTGAATACTGAGCATTAATTTAAACATTGTCATTTTTTGTATTTGCCAACTTCAATAATTCCCTGGTTCCGTATCGCAATATGTGTTGTATCATGAGGTAAGCATATCGTGACAGCCCTAGCAATTAATTATGCATTTCATGATTTGTATATAAACTACATTTTTAGCTCACTTGAGCACATAGTGCTCGGTGAGCTATAGTGATCAGTCAGTCTACCCCGGCGTCCGGAGTCCACACCTGGGGGTTATTAATGCCATAGTGGTCACACTTTTGAGCGAATCTTGATCAGACCTGGTCAGAATGTTCGTCTCAATGATATCTTGGACAAGTTCGAACATGGGTCATCTGTTAACATTAATTGATGATCGATGATTCAGTATGTGTTACTTTATAAGCACTATCAAATTCATCTGAATGACACAAAAAAAGAATTACAATCTTTGCTGATGTATAAATTGTGTAAAATTTAATACAAACACGACACTTAATTAAAAAAAACCGTGGAGACAACTGTGTTACAATGTTATGAGCACATTGTATACGACTTGCCTCCCCTGACTGATTTAGACGAACTGGACTACGCAAATTCAGTGATCAAAAAAAGTTTTTTTCTATGGTAACATAGCATGAACGGAAGTCACCTGAGAATATGATCAAGCATAAATGCGCTTCTTCAGAGATGCGTTTAAATAGGGCCTGTAACATAATTGATCAATGAGATTGACATTTAATCTACCTGTACTATAAAACATGCACCATTCATTCAGTGACATTCATAGCGCATTGTTGTCAAAGGGACGTAATCCGTACAATCTTTGTAACCGATTCATGTTAGAGTTATCTCGCTTTAAACTTCGGCTTCGTAGTGTTGAATTAAACTTTTTTTGTTTTCATTTCTAATTGGCTTGGAAATTCTCACTCATACATCATTATAAAAACCCATCCCGTTATTGTGGATGCAACGACACAAAAACATCGACACCTACGATAACTTTGTTCCATTAGTATGCCTTGGTGAACTTTTGACGCAGTAATATTGTTATATATAATACGTAAAATACAACTTTGATATTGTAGATCTATGAATTTGAAATTATACTCATCATTTTTATTTCTACTTTAAAATATACTGAAATATTCCGTAGCTTAATGGGAATGATTTCTGACGAATTATCACTATCCCCCGCCGCTGACAGAATTTCACATGTAAGAAAGCTATTCAGCAAAGATTCGGACTTATACTTCATTTGGTAAACAGTTACAACGACGCACTGCTGTCAGCTCATTCCTTCTTGATAAGTCTGACTGGTGTTAGAATGATAGCATTAAGGCAACTTTCTTCTTTTCTTTAGTAATTTCTACAGCATTTTGGCAATACTAATTACGTGAAGACGAGAATTCAATAAAAATAGATTGAGTATATGTACCATATGGTCACAAATAAATATATTGGGACCTCTGTGGCAGAGTGTTTATGGTCTCTGGCTAGTAATCACAAGCCCCTCACCGCTGTGAGTTCGAGTCCGATCCAGTACCAAAGTTTACATGTGAGGAAGCTGCGTAGCTAGCTTACGGAAGCTATGTGGTTCTACTTAAGTGTAAGCCGGGGGTCTTCCACTACCGCTAAAGCTGGACCCTAGCTGTTGGTGCGACGTAAAACCTCAGTGAAAAAAGAACTATATGTTAAAGTTACAATACATTATACAACCGTTACACATTTTTATAATACGGACTTTAGTAAAACCACTTTTCGTACGTCCTGTTTTTCTCACAGGAAAATATGTTCTCAAAAAAAAACTGGTTTCATAAAAAAAAATGTTTTCAAGAAAAATGTTCTTTTGACAAGCTTTATTTGGAAAAAATGTGATTCAGACACGATATAAGATAAAATTATCTAATCACGCTCATTTTCATATTACATGCAAAAAAATCACCAACTTGTTAGGAAAGTATTTTAAATTGAAATTGTAGGGAATCTACCAAATGTTCATGACCCTTGATCTCAAATGCGCATGCGCGTGATTTCTTACACTCAGTAACATTAACAGTTTTTCTTGTTCGATGCATTTGTAGCGCAGAAATTTAGTCTTTGATGTAACATATGTTTTCACGGAAATTTTGGCTTCTGTTCATGACTGGTATTTCACAGTGATTTCACTATTCTTAGCATTTCTTACGTAATTACAATTATTACACTTGGGTTACAGTCTTCATCACATATTCAATGTTAATTTAAGTCCGGACAGCTGCCGCTAAAAGAAACATGGATGCATTTATTGTTCCACTTAAATTGAGGCTTTTGTCTTGCCAATACACTCTATTCTAGTAACAAAACATGTGCCAACCATAGGACGAATAGATTGTATTTTAACACTATTTAATGGTCCGTGCGTTCTGTGAAAATATTTCTTACCCATTAGGTTCGTATAATTTTCAGGGATATATATGTCCTATAGTGTTTAAATGATTTCGATTATTTCGCAGCATGTTGCTATACATTATACAGGAGCAAAAACTCTTTGATATTCTGAACGAATCTTGAGGTACATGTGTAAGTCGAGATAATTATGCTGCATTAATAAGATATTAAGTGAGGCTTTGATGTTGATAAACTATCATTACTCATCTCCGTATAAAATGATACTATATTAAATGTCTTTGACAACGATCTGAAAATATAATGTGGTAGTTAATGCTATAGCATCGTGTTGTCAGAATCTCCCAAGCGAGCTTTTTTACTGGGTTTAACGCCATTTTTCAACAATTTTTCAGTTATTTACGGCGACCGGTTCACCTAACCAGTTTTACCGGAGTTAATACTAACCAGTACTAATTTACCCTTCCACAAGGAGCGGGCAACCTCTCCTTATATGGATGAAGATAGGCATTTTTTGTCAATTTTTCATCAAAGGGTATGACCTGCCGCAACAGGGATTAAAACCCGGATCCCCAGGTTACAAGTCCAGAGCACTAACCACTAGACCACGATCGCGGCCCTGAGCTAGCTAAGCAAAGCAAACCGAAAATATCGTTCCGCATGGTCCAACATGGGACGAACTATTTATCACAAATTGACGTCCTGAATTCGTGTGAATTACGGGTACTCGGTGGCAACATTTAGTAAAAGCATCAAATTATTGCCTACTTTTGTGTAAAGACACTCTCGTTTCTTGTCCTAATTCATGTGTTAGGCTTTTGATTAAATATATTGGCCTAACAGATTATTCGTAGAATTCTCAATTTTATTTCATCTTACTTGTTCACTTTATACATTTCCTATGAGATAATATCATTTCAACCTTTAAGCCAAATTCTATCTCTGACAAGTAGGCGGTATTCATGTTCGTGCGTATTCTGAGGGTGCATCCCAATGTAGCAATAGCGAGATTCGCACCCATTGCTGGGATTGCCAACGGTTTGGGATTTAGGTATCTTACCTTTGACAACAAAAAATATTTCTTCAAGTTTACCTTAAATAAAATGTCCAACAATGACACAGCCAGCGCTATGTTTTTTCTATGAGAAGCGTTTTCGCTAGAGTGGTTTAAATGGTGAAGATGCCGAACACTTCATCTGAACCCCCATTTGTGTACAGGCATTCCTCTTAGTTGCCGGTTGTCAGTTCAAGGATGATAAATCTTCGGGAACAAGACAATAACAGCCTAAGAGATTAACATTTTCTTCGCTGTTGACTATTTTGTTGCTTGCTCTTTTAATGTTTGATCAGAGAAATAGTTTCCCCGCTTAATATATCAAGTGCAACGAACGTCGAGTGTCAACCACCATTGTGTACCACTTGCCAGCACGCGGGTTTAATTATATGGTTTCTTAATTAGATGTATAATTTTGGTTTTGGAGAGCCCGATGTAGACACGATGTTTATCAGAAGTTTGAGAACAATACAAGAACATCAAAACGTTGATTCTTAAACCACTAGTTTCCATCTAATTATTACAAACGACCGAAATCGAACGTCTAATTGCTGTGAAACAGACTTAGTGTTCCGTGAAGTATCCGTCAGTCGTTGCAAACAAAACTAAAAGTATTCTGTCACTTACATACTGACTAACCCTGTGATTAAAATTTGTCATAATTATTTGACTCAGATATGCCCTTAATGAAACGTCTCGTGGATTCTTGTTTAATAACGGGAACACAAACACGGTGACGCTACGAACTTCCTCTCAACGATCAAAAACACTGACACTGATGAAGCAGACTCTATTGTCTTTGCCGGAGTTTTTAAAGAATGGACGAGACTTTCGCTTTCTTTTGTATCTTTTGTTTTGTGATACACGCGTTGGGTTTAAAAAACAAAACGTATTGTTCGACGCATTTGACACATAGGGTTAAAAGGGGACAAACTAGTGTGGGTGTTGTACGTTGATGATTGAAAGGGACAATTTAGGGGACAATGTTTTAAATGGTAATTTAAAACAATACTTAGGAAGTAGGTTCGCCGTTTATAATTGTGTTTGGACGCCGTCTCTATTCCATGAGTCAATGTTATGATACAAAAAAAACTTGTTTTGATGTTAATAGTTTTTATAATTAAGCAAACGGAAATCGGGTACGGATTTTTTGTCTACGATTTCGACATCTATTGTTTAATTGAAGTTCAAAGTCAATCTATATTGTACCGTTAATTATTAATAATTGGTACAAAAACCAAACAAGGTTCATCCCTTTATTGTAAGGTTATGCGTTGAAGTTTTGTCATGTCTGTAGAAATGTTGACGCCTTTAAGTTCCTCTGTTTATTATTCGTTCATAACGCAATTAGTGTAGTCTGGCTTGTTGATATCCTAAGTGCAATCTAAAAAAATTCAGATGCAACATAAGAAAACATAATTCAATCTCGTATGGTTTATACTCGTGTGTACCAAAACGTGCGTAATTCAAATACAGTAAAACCTCAGATAATGAGACCACCTTTTGGATCCCACATCGATCGTAATAATGAGGTGGTCTCAATTATCAAGTTGAAGTATAGGGGAGTTTTTTGAAAGCAAGTCCGAAAATTAATGGTCCTTACAACAAGGTGGTCGTAATATTGAGTTGATCGCTGTTAGAGGATTAACTGTACGAAGGTTTACAATATACAATATTTAGAGGCTATGTATTAAAACATTATATCCATAATACTGTTGTTTTTTTAGTTTTCGGCTTAATGTTGCTCAAAATGTTAATATCATGAAAATAGTTTTGCTCAATAATTGTGATTGCTCTGATAGTTTCCCTAGATATTTTTTTATATATATTTGGACTCTGTGGCACAATGATTGTACTAAAAGTATTGACTAATCTGGACACTAGTATTTTGTTGTTTTTTTTGTAAGGAATGTTCTACTAATAACTAACTTATATTTCCTAATGTGCTTAAAATTTAGATTTAGAACAAACTGACCACCAAAAGTTTACCTGTCAATAAAGGCCACATTTTGTCTTTCCTAAGGTGGCCTTTTTCACAGGTTTGACTGTAAATCATACACGATCAATGCTATTTTAAGGAGGGAAATTCTTTTTGGATGGTTTTGGGGCCATTATCAAGCCACA
Organism: Lutraria rhynchaena; assembly: GCA_008271625.1. NCBI lineage: Eukaryota > Metazoa > Mollusca > Bivalvia > Venerida > Mactridae > Lutraria > Lutraria rhynchaena. The sequence goes on along the minus strand of VIBL01000001.1, from coordinate 6,160,951 downwards.
TCGAAGTGTTGCAGTAATGTTGTACGTGTGATGCAAGTTTTAGATTTTACGAAGGTTACCGGGCTTGTACAATGAACACCTCAGTCTTTGACCTTCTACGTACTTCACTAAATGATTCCATGGCTTATTTCCCAGCTCCAAACTGCTGACTTGTACGACCTTGTTTTGTGTTTTCTACAAATAGACCGGCACACCTTAGGTTGTATTAACATGTATAGCACTAAACAAAATGACATCTAGCGCGCCGATCAAGAATAAATATCATTTTAAATCGCTTAATAAACAAATAAAATTACCACAAAACTTGTAAATGGTCTGAAAAAAATATAACAAGACAATCTAATTCTAAATTGCTATTAATCACTGAAGCATTAAGGTGCTAATATTCGTCTTTTTGTGGGTATTAAGCGATGAATACCCATCGATTTATCTTGATTATTTCTGATGATTTTCGCTGATTACCATCAAGTTGTGGAAACTTGACACAGGGACGGATACACTATCTCGCACAAGCAGATAGCAATTTATTGTTACTATTCAAAAAAAGGCATTTGGTTCCTATGTTGCCTTAAGCTGGCACTGTAACTATGCAAATATCAATATTGTAAAAACTTAGTCTGGGAAAAAGGGTTCATTTTTTCAGCACCTAAAATAATTAAATAGTGTTTGTTCCCGTAATTATCGTTTAAATCTAGTACCGATAGTAATTAATGGAAATCAGTCGATCGTGGTGATAACTTGTTGCACCAAATCACGTTAAAACTGGTTTTAACAATTTAAAAACTACGCGGAAAAGACTCGTTCTGGGGTTTTACAATACGTTAAATCATTTATGTTAAGACCAATATTTTGTACGAAAAAAAGTTTTATTATCAATTTGACCTATAGAATGAATGTGGACAACCCGTTCTAAACAGTCATCGTTATAACGTGGTTGTTTAAATCATTTGAAACTGTCACTAAGTGATGTTTTACTGTACATACCAAAGATACATAAAAAATGTACCTATATACACATCTTGTCCGATACTTCATTTGTATTATCTTTTGTAATATACTTTTCATATGTAACATGTCCGTTTATTTTTGTAAGAATTCATTGTTTATATGAAAATGTATACCATACAACTCAACTCTAATAAATATTTTGTTTCCTTCTGCTCTGCTCTGTTCTGCTCCGTCCTGCTTGTGTTGTGTTGTGCTGTGTTGTGCTGTGCTGTCCTGTTCTGTTCTGTTCTGCCCTGCCCAGTTCTGCCCTGTCCTGCTCTGTCCTGCCCTGCCCTGTCCTGCCCTGCTCTGTTATGTTTTGCCCAACTGTTCAGCTCTTCTCTATCCGGTCCTGCCCTGTTGTGCTTTGTCCTTATATGCGGGGTCCAATGGTTTCAGACCTGTAGTAACTTTTTTGAATTCAACGGAGTACCAACAAAGTAATTCGTACCAACAGCAAGTTAATTCGCCAAAGTTAATAAGTACTCTCCAAAATACGATAGTAAATCAAAGTATAGTACTTTAAATACCAGTGTTTATATACAATATGTATATATTATATGTTTCCCGTGTAGTTGTAGCTTTTGACACACACAGTCAAACCTGTTTTTGCAGTAACCTCAGAATTAAAGCCACCCTGTGAATTAAGGTGATTCTTTGAAAACCGTCATTGTTTATTTAGAATAAACTGGCAACCGAACAAAAGCCATCTGTCAATAAAGGCCACATTTTGTCCTTCCCAAGGGTGGCCCTTGTTCACCGGTTTGACTGTATGTATGTAGAGATTAGTAATTGATGGTAAATTTTCAAATTCATCAATATTACTTAGAATCTCCTATTTCCTTGTATGTTTATGCCATGTTCTTATTTCGAAAGTTTTAACATTTATCTATTTGTGATAAATGATTTACTTCGAACGTAATAGGGTAAGGCGGTAATGCTATCCCTTTAGTCGAATCGCTAGCGTATTTATTTCAACATCTAGGATTGGACCGTAGTTATATTTTATTGAAGAGGGAAGTGTCTCCGAGCCTCCGATTAATGCCGGTAGTTTGTAATAAATATGAGCATGAATATCATGTTTCTTAGTCGTTTTCTACGGCACTCATCTTTCAGTCTGCGGTACTGTGGTATAATAAATACATTTTCTGACTCTTCAAAAGGAGTCAAGATTGTTGTTTAAGAAATATAAATCTACGTAATTACATGTAGGTGTGATGGTAGGTTCTGATATGACAGTTCCACACTTCATTATGAAACAAAGCCAAAATACATTATAGATACGCCAAGATATGTCTTCTTTTAATTTTTACCAACTGCCACAATACACAAGCTCCTATCATGATATTTGGTTGTATAGTTAACCCGGATTAATTGTCCATAGAAAATACGGTCTAAATAAGATTTAATCGACAAACAAACGTTTAAAAACTGGCAAACAATGCAGATTTAAGAAATACGAATTGTCGATGATCATACCATACTGCCTGGTTAATCTAACACATGATAAAATTATCATAATATCTTGACGTTTCGGTGATTTCAATGAATTTTACAGATAGAACCAATGAGGCTTACTAGACGACATAAATTCGTCAAGTTGACGACGTAGATTACATTTGTGCGCCGAACAATAGACGCGTTTACTGCCTATACAATGTTTATACTACGGAAACAATGCCATGAAGTCATACACATGAATATATTTAAGCGTGTTTAATGATAGATACTGAGTTTGTTTTTATGAAGCTCTGAACATTGTTTGTACACATTTGCACACTAATAGAATCTCATTAATACAGTGCAATAAAGACAATGAGCTTTAGAATTGAAAATCTGTGAAAGAAACGGCACCCTCTGTACAAGACGAGTTGACCAATTCCACGTCCATTTATTTTCTTACATAATAAGAGTCCATTCAATCCTGTGTTTGCGACCACCTCTGAATAAAGACCACCCTGTAAATAAAGATCATTCTTTGAAGTACGGTCACTGATTATTTAAACTGACTTCCGAATAAAGGTCATCTGTCAATAACATTTTGTCTTTCCAACGGGTGGCCTTTGTTCACCGGTGTGACTATATAATGTGAATAATCATATCTCCTACATGTGTCATTGTTTAACCAGTACATCAATTAATCAACAGTCTCGCACACTTATGTCCTATTAAGAATTTATTATAATACTTTGCCGTTAAAAAAATTTTTCAAAAAAATATTTCAGCAGCAGACAAAGTGTTGTAGTTCGTAAATTTAGTCTTTTTGGATTTCCGGTAACTTCTTTGTTTTAAACACGATGAAATGCATCCGTAAGTATCAATAAGGATATTATTGCAGACGACACCGTATGTCCTGGACTTAAATACGATAAAATCTTTAAGTTAACAACGAAATTACAGCATCCTTATAATCATACGAACGTTATGTTGTGTGTATTGTGTGCTTAATCGGTCGTTTCATTCATAAAGTGGTGTTGCTGTACTTCAGTTTAATCAAAGCCGGAATTGAAATCTTGAAACTAAACTAAAATTCATGACGATACTTGGACTTGCAATCTTACGAACATAATAAACGTTTTCTAAAACATCTTTCGGGTTTGTTATGTATAAGACATTGACCACCCACCCTAGAGATTGCTGGGTCGAGCCATACAAACATGTATATAGATGTAATAATTCTTATAACCGAAAGTTAGACACTTAACCCTGTTCCTCAAAAGCATAGTTTGGACTTTTCCAAATTCAATGACAATATACAAAACATGAATTTATTCAGAAAAAATTGATTATTTCTCTCGAACCGATTGGGAAACATTGTGGCAAAAGTAGCTGTTTCTCGTTACAAGCAATGGCTTCTTTTGTCACAATGTTTTCGAAAGTCGTCTGCATCAGATGCGGAGAAATGCGGTATTATGAGGCAATTGGTAAAGTATTCCACTATGAAACATGTCTGCTGGTCGAATTACGTTATTCGAGTATGGATATGATTTGCACAATTTATTGAGAAACGCATTGTATTCATTAATCGAGTTGAATTAATTATGGTTGTATTTTCATTATTTTATTGGGTAATGTGTTGAAGTCGGCCATTACTATAATATGATTGGGTCCTCAAAGTTTGCGGGGAAAATGATAAATCTTGGGAACTTTTATTGCAAATATGCCAGCAGTCCGATAACTGTTCGCGAACTTCAAGGAACGACGCTAATACAAACGACGAAAAACATATGTTAACATTTTAACCATATGTGATTGCTGTCATTTGTTAATTTGTCATTAAGCACAGACTCCATTTATGTTATATACATGTTCGAATGAACTGTGTTTAATAGCGTTTGATCATTCATTGTTAATTAAATTCAAAAAGATCATGGGGAAACTGTTCCATTATTAGAAAGCGTTATTGTTTCAATATTGATTTTGTATTCGACTTTTATCCGAACACCGTAGATGCTGCCATATTACCTCAATTAAAAGCAATTAAATTGTAGAATGAATAATGAAGTTAACTCACGATGAGCAATCGTGAGAATCGCTGTATCATATTAATCACCCAAAGTTACCAATTAAAATTGATGAAATATTCATTCTTATCTGTTATCCGTTAATATTCCTTTTGTCATTAACGTGTTCATATAACATGTCATTTAAATGCTTGAATACATGGCAATTATTTGCAGACGGTCCTATACGGTACGAACTGGGATTTAATACCCGCTCAATAGTTGCTGACCATCAAAAATTCATGCGTCTAAACCCTGATATGGCTCTGGTCGGTCGTATCATCTTCCTGTCAACATTCATAAGTCCAACATCATATAATCTTACAATGATTAATTTCAATGCATCATGTTTGTTTAATATCAATATTTCAAATTGAAACTTTATCTGGTAACAATGTAGTGTAAAATGTGAGAATTTGATTACATTGAACATCAATGACTTGAAGTGCTTCATACTAAATGCTATATTTAGCTTGTTACAGGCTAAAACACATTCAAACGGAATGATTTCTTACAGTAAAACGTCACGTGACATAAAAACTCCTTTTTCATGATATTTAGTCAGGTCAAAATGATTAGCATTAACACTTTAGAGAATTCATTTTACTGATGATTTGTTTAGTTTGAAAAACTTGTAGAAGAATTTGTAGAAGAAATACAGAAGTACAGTCAAACCTGTATACAAAGGCCACTTTTGGCTTGGGAAAGACAAAATATGACTTGTATTGACAGGTGACCTTTACTCGGAGGTCCGTTTATTCTGAATAACCCATGTGTTTTTCAAAGAATGGCCTTTATTCAGAGGTGGCCGCAAACACAGGTTAGACTTTATATACATCTATCTTAAACAGAATTATCTTCGAAGGATTCCGATTTTTCTCAGTTTCAAAAAAATAGCAACACTGTTCGTTTTTTTAAAATCATTCTAATCATACATACCGGTGGTCTACTAAATAATTGAAATTCGTTTAGATGGCTTGCACCATAATGACATTCGTAGTCGAGTGATAAGGGTCCCTGACTGGTAATCAACACCCCCTCAGACCCTCACCGCTGAGAGTTCAAACTCCACCGGTACCAAATTCCGCATTTTCGGATGCTGTCCAGCTAGATTACGGAAGATCAGTCGTTCTGCCTAGTTCGATTGGTATTTGTACAAAGGGATATACGTTATATAATTTGTACCGTTTAGATTTTCTTTGGTCATATGTATCAGAAACAACACACTATAAAAACATCAATCAGTGACCGCTTCAGCATCGAGACCATATCATTATAAGGACTGCTTATCTAAGACCGGTTTTTTAAAATATTTTCTACAGATCAATTTGATGATAGGACCATTCCAGTATCACGTGTTCTTTATGGTTCCAAAGGAGGTCTTTACATCGAGCTTTTACTGTATGTCAATGTAAGTTCCACAATGAGTATTCTATCATTTTTATGTTAAGCATGATTAACACACAAAAAAACGGCCCTTTGTTATACATGTTGAAGTATTGAATAAAAATTACGTCCGGGTGCTTATGGAAATATTTAAGGATAATTAAACATATTAGTGACACCATCAATTATGAATTTATAGTTTGAACGGTGTTAAAACTACAATATAGTCATGTACATCCCTGGTACAATGTCATAAATATATTGTAAAGTTCTATCAAAGTTTTCAGTGTAATATATCACGATGCTATCAGACTCTTAGCAAACAACGTAATATAATGCCTGCTGATTAACTTTTAATTCAACTTAAACAGAAAATGCCTTTGTACGGAAAATATATTGAGCATGTTCTAGCTGTGTAGATTACAGTTTTAAAACAAATGCATATTAAACTGTTTGTAAAAGTAATGATTTATTTAATCGTTGTTCGAGGCCACGAATGATCATTTTAAGTTGTTATCATTAAATGTATTGTTAACAAGCTTAGTCATTTGTCTCTATTTAAAAGTGATAAATAAATGATGATTAGCGTTTGATCATCGTTTTGTTTGGAATAAACACAAAAGCTGAACGGATGTTATATCACACGTAATGTACATGCCGGCTGATGGGGGAATATAGCTAATTATGGTGACATTTTACAGCCGTAGCTATACTGAGGCACACCGAGGCGCGTACCTCAGTTAAAATTTGAGCAAGTATTGGGGAAAAACGGCAGGTTGTAGTAAAATTTCTGAGGAGTATGTCCCCGGATCCCCCTAGATTACCCCGGTTCAATTATGAGTATGGCTACGGCACTGCATTAAAGGAAAACTTTAAACTGTTGTTTACCACACTCGGTTAATTTCATATCCACTAAACACGGTTCGTTTAATTCATCAAGGTAACATTAGACCGGCACTATTAAGTCATAATTCATTAGGGGGTCTACAAAAGGCGGAAGTGAGTGTTAATCGTGTATAACACTAATTATATTGTCACGGTGCTTCAAAGTCGCCAGGTTATGCAGGTCTTGACGTAGGCAGCTGGCAAACATGATACTGAAGTTCGTAAGCTATAATTTGTTAACAAACATACATCTTATGGTAAGCATACACACTGAATCTCGCCTGTGTTTTCTTTATTTGTATCCTCATCAAGTGTGGGCATTTAGTCAGTGCGTATTTTTATTCACTAGGATTTAACGTTCATATCAACAACCTTAGTCATTTAGCTACTTTTCAAGCTTTATAGGTGGAAGAATATCCCAGACATACTAGTTTGAACACCGACCTTTTAGAAGCCAACTGGACAACTGCCTTGTTCCTGGTAGGGATTTTAACTCACAGTGGTGAGGGACCAGTGATTACTTATCGGAAACGATAACCACTCAACCACGGAGGCTCACAGTCAATGCAGAAATGATATACAAAAAGATGTTACCTATGTAGATATACATTATATTCTGACATGTTACCTATGTAGATATACATTATATTCTGACATGCTACCTATGTAGATATACATTATATTCTGACTTGTTACCTATGTAGACATACGGTATAGTCTGACATGTTACCTGTGTAGATATACATTATATTCTGACATGTTACCTATGTAGATATACATTATATTCTGACATGTTACCTATGTAGATATACATTATATTCTGACATGTTACCTGTGTAGATATACGGTATATTCTGACATGTTACCTATATAGACATACGGTATATTCTGACATGTTACCTATGTAGAAATACATTATATTCTGACATGTTACCTATGTAGATATACATTATATTCTGACATGTTACCTATGTAGAAATACATTATATTCTGACATGTTACCTATGTAGACATACGTTATATTCTGACATGTTACCTATGTAGACATACGGTATATTCTGACATGTTACCTATGTAGACATACGGTATATTCTTACATGTTACCTATGTAGACATACGTTATATTCTGACATGTTACCTATGTAGAAATACGGTATATTCTTACATGTTCCCTATGTAGAAATACGGTATATTCTTACATGTTGCCTATGTAGACATACGTTATATTCTGACATGTTACCTATGTAGATATGCGGTATATGCTGACATATTACCTTTGTTGATATACGAAAAAATGCTGATATTTCGCCTATGTAGACATGTAATCTTCGCTGATATTCTACCAACGTAGACATACGATCTTTACTGACATGTTACCTATGTAGATATACAATCTATGCAGACATTTTATCTAGGAAGAATATAGAGAAGAAAATAATTGGTAGAAAAAAACTCTTTTACCAAACATCCGATCTTCCCCAATATGCAGGCAATCGTTCTCCAAATGAATTAGTGTATTTATCTATGTGGTGTTGTTCTCACGGATTTTAATTACACGTGCATACAACTCCCTTTCAAGTTCTTGATTTTTTATTCGTATTCATGATGTCTTATCTGTCAGTTCATAAGACTTATTTACGGCTAAATGAAAACACTTAAATTATGTGTCACAATAATAGAAAAAGGAGAGATTATTCTTAATATAAAATCATACTTGCATCTATTCAATTAGCTACGGATAAGTAATTTGTAATTTGACCCGTTCTCCTATGAAGTGTTTCACACTGAACTCGCACCCTGCTTACTTATCTACACAAAGTCAGCGGTCTGATTAAAGAAGCTTAGACGGAAGAAGGCGATTCCCGCAGGCAGGCGACAATGACATCCAATGAAAGCCATTTACCTTTGAAAGAAGTAGTCAAACGCTATGTATTATATCGCTAACGAAACATCTGTGATTTTCATGTTCTTAAAGAGTTTTAATCAGTAATTAAAATGCAATATCAGGCTTAGATGTTGCGACTCACAGAATGACTCCTCGTTATGTTTTTGTAAAATTGATTATCATGATGACACGCCTCGGTGACTTCATTAAATTATAATTTGTCAAAACGATGGAAATGTAGCGAATGCTATGATCATACGGATGGGGGCAAAGCGTTGTTGGTTGTCATTTTTTGTTAATATTAAACTACGAAAATGCTGTTAAAGAAATCAGATGCAAAAATAAAACACATGCCGATCATTCATGACAGAAAATGTGTTTAACGTGATAAATTGTTTTCACTATACTATAGTGTGGTATGGTACACGTATGTGATTTGTTCTAACTTATAATTACAGCCAAATCTAACTTAACGACTACCTGTAAACAAAACATCAAAATATGGCAAATTATAAAAAAAGACAAAAAAATCAGACTATTTTGCAGAAGGCCATCTTTCTGATCAACCATCGGTTGCCTTTGTTCACATGGTTAAGAGTACATAGAAAAATAACGATGGAGTGAATAGGGGCCTCCGTGGTCGAGTTGTTATGGTCTCTGACTTGTTATCACCAGCCCTTTACCGCTTTGTGTTCACATGTGAGGAAACTGTCCAGCAAGCTTACGGAAGGTCAGTGGTTTTAGGTGTAAACTTAGAGTCTTCCGCCACCGTTAAAGCTTGAAAGTCGCCAAATGACCATGGCTGTTGGTGCGACGTTAGACCACAGTGAAAGAAATGGGTTGGACAATTAAAAGAATCCAGACTCGTTAAACTGTATCAAAACTCTTTTATAAACGTATTTACGTAGTAGACACGTAAGATCTGTGCTTAACTTTATTTCCCAAAATCGTATGATGCGTAATGTCTTTAAGAAAATTAGCAGACTTTAATAAGAAACCAACAAGTCTGTAAGGTCAGTACATTAAGCATGATAATGTAGCTGTCAATCTGACTAAAGTCTTTGTAGCATATCACAGGTAATATAAATTTATATAGTAACTGTAACTAAATTCATTGACTGAAGCATAAGTACCCTTGTTACCTACCGTTCTTTCAAATGATATTTTGGTGTTAGCCGACGTTCTAGGAAAACAACTTTTATTTAAATAGTTTATATGACTTTGTCTTGAAATTATACCGTTGTGGTTTTATAATGAAACCTACGTTTCCTGCAGTTTCGTTTACAAATGTACTTTTTCAATACAATTATACAGTAAAAACCCCAATTTTACTATCTCCTCCACAATACGTCCACCTCACTATAACGACCACTCAATATTTTGCCCAGTTTTCTGTTCTTCTATTTGAACTTGATAACCTCAGTATAAAGACCGTTCCTTCCGGGTCTAAATGATGGTCTTAATGTCAAAATTTACTGTATTTGTTTGCACATCTTGTCATTAAAACAATTATCACACGCGCACGCACGCACGCACCCTCGCACGCACGAACGAACGAACAAAAAACGCACGCCCGCACGCACACACACTCACACACGAGCGTAAGAAAAAGACAGCATAAAAACTAAATGAATGGAATGGTAATTAATACATTTATATTTTTACAGAGTAGTATACCCACCAGTTGTATCTAACTATCACTGAGATAGAGACAGAACTAACAGAAAAGTATCTCTCTGAAAATATGGCTCACTTTGTTATGGATCGATGAACCACGTAAAAAGATTAACAATATTAACAAATCAATAGTAATTGGATTAATCTACATCATTCGGGTGGAAAGAAAATTCTTCCATACAAAGTTGAATGTAGAATCGTATTAACTGAGTCTTCGGGAATCAATGCTTAAAGAGATGCGTTTGACTGAAGCGACCTCTCGATTATTATGATAAATGCCAGGTATGTCGGTGAAGAGTTTCAAAATTATGCATGTAAGAAAACAAAGTTGATTCCAGTTACATGACGAAAAAGAATTTCAAACTTCATCACAGAAATATACCGATAAGAATTATTTTAAGCGTGAGGAAGAATTTCAATTTATTCATGTCGTGATTATAGTTTTCATATAGATCAACTAAACACTATTTACTGATGGATTTTTTTTGTTCTTGGAAATGAATCTGTAAAGTCAAGAAATTCAATTCAGAATATATCTAAAGTGATCGAAAACTACGTGATTTTGCGAATACGAGGAAAGAAACGCATTGAATTTAATCGTACTATATGAAAACTACCTAATCATGGTTTTGGGTTTCCTTGTGGTTTCCGAAAAATGATATTAATATTAATTTTTAGTAATATAAAAAAAACCTACGCAATGAGTAATGACAAATGAATGACCGTTTAAAAACGAATTATCGTTTAAAATGTAAAATATTCATCCCCCAAGCGACCTACTGCATAAATATTTAAAGAACTTGTTAAATTTTTGTCTGCATAATGATCAAGTATGTAGTTAATAACGAAACATTTTGAAACAGTTGTGATAAAATTAGCGGCGTCAACGACCAACATTTTATTATAACTTTGTGAATATCTCCGACAAAAATTACTGTAATTTTGTTATATATTTACGCATTGTCCGTTAAACCGTTTAAGCGACAAAATAGAATAATTACTTAATTTAGTAATTTTTAGTTTCTCCCGTATTGTCTGAGTAGACTTGAGATAACTAGCTGCGAGTCACGCAAATAATTTGTATTTTATACTCTGTCTTTTTAGGGGATTGTTTTCATTTTACAAGCTCGTCTTTTTTCACACTCGATTCCGTTTCAAAACCAATACTGGGTTGGGCAACGCCCAATAGCGAGCCCATGCTATTGCCTTATTCGTTGGGGGTGTTGCGAGAGGGCGGGATTTAGCTAGATCGATGACAGCTGAATAAAACGCGAAGTACAACTTCAATAGGCGAAAAACTGTCATATAACATGAAAATCGATACTTAACTGAACGCACTGTTTTGTATCTATTTCAGGCAATTATTGTAGCTTCGTTTATTAGCTCCTGCCTCATTTTATGGTGATAATTCGGCACGACATGACTGATATTTGTGGCTTCTTTTGACCTCAGTTAAAGTGTTCATTTATTTGTTAAAGAAACTAAATTTTATGTTAAAGCATCTATAGAGAGCTTTACTAACTGAAATTTGACTGCGTTAAACCGTGTAAACGTGCCTAGGAAGAAAGAGTTTGTTAAACTGTTTTTGCAGTATTTGAGGAATTCGTGAAAAATTATTTTATCAAGATTCCACGACACCATTGAACTACGGCGACGTCATAAGAAATAAAACGTCGAGAAGAGGGACGGATTGACAGTAAAAATACAGATTTGTTGCAATATGATACAACGGAAACTGAGAATGAATTCAACGAACGTGTCCGAGGATTCCGATGCATATTCTGAAGTTGACGATCACGTTGATGTAGAAACAGAAGACAAACCTGCTGCACAAAACGCTAGAGACATGAGCCTACAGGAACGCTTGTTTAGTGATAATCATAAATGTAGCTCAGTAAAAGACAATAACTGTGACAACTGTGTTAAGCAAACAGACAGGTCCTCCGCAATGACAACGAAAAAGCCAGCAGTGAGACCATCTTTCCTTATAACTGACATTTTATCTAACGCTAAACGTAATGATACAAACTCTGACAGTTCTGTGGTGAACACTCCGTGCACGCCGTTTACACCTTGCACTCCAATAACAAACGCTCTTGACGTTCATAGATCATCAGATCTTCTCTTGTCACCAAGAAATTCAACACCGTCCTCTATAGGTCTGACGTCACCTTCACAGAGATGTGAAACACCTGATTCAGATGACGGTAAGAAATTTCTGTCTTTTAAATTGTTTTGTTCAACAACTGATAAACTATCTAAATACTGATTTATATATAGGGAATTAGAACTCACATCTTCAGAACTTCCAACTGGAAGCAAATATGTAAGTCACAATTGGATTAATTTGTTAACATCCGCTGTATTGTTGGCTATGCTAAATGAAGTTCGTTTACATGACATACTGTTTATGATTAGTAAGTTTTGCTGCTTCTAAAGACATGAAACTTCCTAATTCTTGCTGGGCATTCCTATTTATTTTCCTGCTTTCTAATATATATACTGTAGTAGATAGGATCATGTTTGTTCATGCATATTGTGCACTTTAAGATGGTTCTTACCTGAATGCAGAATCCTTTCGTTCGGCCATACTTTTCTCAGAATAACATCAAATTGCTTTAAATACTTTGTCAAGCGCTTCAAGCCCATATCTACCATAATCTCTGTGATCATCGTCTCCTATGCCATAACAAGTAATTTCGAATTCATTGAAGGCTATCAAGCGATTCATTGTAATCGTTTACAGAATTTTAAAAAATCATGAATTTGTTAGCAGCCACAGTTTCACAATAAGGTGTTTTCTCTAGAGACCCTGTTTATAATTTCCCCGCACAGAAGTGCACAACGAGAATTCACTTGTTCTTCAAACAAGTTTGTTTCATTGTCATTGTGAAATCCATTAAATTCTTAGCATGTCCTTATGATCTTTTCACAAACCATTGCTTTAGAAACAAATTAACGGTATATTATTTGTCAAATTTGTCCCAAGTGTTACCTAAGATATTCAAATGCATAATATTCAATCTTTCAAAGAACAAGATACAAATTTATGACATTCTCTGGATAATGGTGTTGGTATTAATTAGTTATTAATTGGAATGATTAAGATACCACTCCTATGATGATAAATCTTTATCAACATGCATGCTCCCTGACCTAACTGGAATTAGATAACTGACCGAATAATGTTTTCCTTTTAAATAGACTTAACAATTCAGGAGCTTGCTGCTGCAGTCAGCGACATGTCATTACATAAGGTCCAGATATTTTTTTCCAAGAAGTTCAAAACATTATCCTGAATAGTTTTATTGTTCTCAATAACTACGTCTATATTGCCATAAAAAATCAATACTAAAAAAGTGAATTTAAACCTTTAAGTAATTAATTTGTTGTTCTAGACAGATTAATTATTCATTCGAAAAAAAACTCATCCGTCGGTGAAAATGGATGCCGTTCCATCGACGTGTTATGTGGTTGTTATCGTTTGAAAAACCATAGTAGGTTTGAAACACTTGATTGATTCCTGAGAACCGTGAAATTAAGGAACCTAAAAATGTCTGATAGTTACACACGAAGAGCTAGTCACTGTTGTGTAAAATGTTAGTTAAGTCATATTATAATTCTATTTACGGGACGTTCAGCGAAATGATTCCAAAAGATGAAATCTTTATTATTTAAGAAATAGAATAACTAATGCAGTGTATTATGACAATAAACTATTTCTCTTCAATAGTTTATTCATGATAAAGATTAGGTAATACGGGTAATATTGATTTATGCATGCTGATAACTGAATGAGTATTTTGTTTTAATTTAAAAAGATTTCATCTGTAACCATTGGAATATATAAACATCATATCTTGTTGTCTGATCTACTTATACATGCGCATGAAAATATTTCTATTTGCTATTTGCATCACGAAGGTATGTAAATGACCAATGACAGAGTGTGTTTGAGCCATTTTTAGATATTGTATATTTCAAACATTACATTAGTGAACATAAGCAATCATTAGGTTTTATCGTCATAATTAAATATTTCTATTCAAAAAGCATTGTTTTACTACGCAACAAGAGCGTGCTGTACGACAACAGCCCCCCCCCTCCCCCTCCCCCTCCAAACGGGCCAGGTTTATTTAGTGTGTGTTTTTCGACTACATTTTCTTTTGTCTTTTCTTGATAATTTTGTTTCGTATTTCTTTTGTTCTAAATAAGCTGTAAATTTACGAACATCAAGATTAAATTTAGTTTAACTGATAGATAGTTCGCAATGATACAAATGTAACGAATTCAATCCAAGATTAAAATAAAGACAAAGCAATAGATAAGATTTGTGAATTATCTGAAGCACAAAAAAAACATCTTAACAATATTACACCACTGTAACATGAGCCAAGACAATTAACGTGAATGCTAGAGCTTAATTAAGAAAGAAATAATCAGAATTAACCACCGTGTCCTTCGTATGTTAACATTCAGGGTTTGCAGTTTTATAAAGGGGCGACGAGGCACATCCCAAATTGGCGACACAATATCGAACTAGTCGGGGTGTTTTTCCGACTGCCTGCTTCACAATAGGTTTACCCGGGTTGTTTGAATTTTTCATTTTGTAACTGTTAATTTATTGCGACACCGTTAATTTGAATTTACTTCATAAATACTTCTTAATGTGTTTCTATTTTTTTGTACGGAAGACTTCCCACGATGTCTGGTCGTACTCATTAACTTAATATTTCCAGAGGGAGATTGCACAGACTTTGAATTATATCATAAACTTAGTGATATTTCCGTGTCTTTTCCACCCAAAAGGCGACAATAAAATGTTGGTAATAAAAGCCATTGTGATCACTGCCAAAGTCTATCATTGTTTTATCCATATATTAATATGGCGGCCCCTCATTATTCGGGTTTCTTTGCTCCATGTATGCAATCCATCCTTTAACTTTGATTTCCGCTTACCAATTCGTGCAAAGTCACTATCGGTGAAAACTATTTTTCATAATCATTCGAATCTCGTAGAATCTTGTAGATTAGTGTGGTATGTTAACTGAACTATATACATTATCTGAAAACTAAATACTTGAATCTTGCGCCGACATTTTTTGCATCTATGGTCGCCTACTTCTCGATTTCTATCAATTGAAGCATCACAACCATACAGTAGCTATATAATAAGATGGGCTGAGATCCATGATAACATAAACAACGCATTGTCCGATGAAAGAAATTCAATTCATTTCTTAAACTATCAAGAATTTCCATCTACAAACATCCTTTCTTCCATTTATGGAAAGTTATTGTTTTAAACGACGAAACTCGTGAGGTCTTTTAACGGACAAAAATGTTTAAACAGATATGACAACATTTTAAGTATTTTTGCCGAATTTTGATACATATTCACGCAAAAGAAGCGCGACCCGTGTTAAGTCCTTTTGTCTTTTGCTCATGTAGGGTTTAATAATTATCTATAGCGATTGCAACAAAACTTGGAGATCCTTTCAAGGGTTGGTAATTCACGCGATAACACTAATTGTTTCTGTGTAACACTGTATTGGCGGTTAATAAACAAAGTATTTAAGCAATTGTTTTAACCGAAACAGTATCTAAATTGAGATAATATTCAACTATTTGTTCCGCATTTTGTATACGCTTTATTGTTTACTAATGAACGATATTGTATTTTTGCGAATAAACAACTTTGGAGAGATGCTCTCGCATAACGTAGAACAATAAATTTACGAATATCATTAAGTGTGTTGGAAAAATAGTAAAATATAGATTTGGGTAAAAAATAAATGGATGAATTTGAAACACTAGTGAGATACCAAATTAATTTAATTGGCGAATATGGTATTACAAGTATATTACGCAAAAGTCACGAATTCTGCTTGGCAGTAAGTAGAAGGAAACAAAATTGTTTCAGTGGTTTTATAGGGACAGTCAGTAAATTCCAACACACCTATACAGCTCAATAACGCGTAATATTGAGAAAAAATAATTGCAATTGTCACCAAATGTCTATTATAATTTCTTTATCATTTATAATTACAGATGATTCGAGAGATGGAAGTCCAAGTCCTAATTCTGACAGTGGGTCATTGAAATCAAGCAAAAAACCTCGAAAAGCAAGGACCGCATTTACTGACCATCAGCTTAATTCTTTAGAGAAAAGTTTTGAACGACAGAAATATCTAAGCGTACAAGACCGCATGGAACTGGCATCAAAACTAAGCTTGTCAGACACTCAAGTGAAAACCTGGTACCAAAATAGAAGGTATGTTATAGAATATGTAACATTTATGACAAAGGTTTCTTGAATCGAAACAGTTGATTGGTGGATTATGGGCGTTGAATCTACATTAACCAATGAAGTCACTTCTTACGGAGAACGGTCGAAAAACCACCGATTTGAAAACAAATAGATCATCATTAATGATGAAGAATGACAAATGTTTCAACTGTACTAAAATACAAGAACACATGGTTGTTACTTTATTTTAAGTCTGCCGATATTTTCTCACTTCTATAGACAGGGTATACTGCGGATAATTATCGGTGATTGGTCATTATTTTTGACAGAAGGTTCGTGATCCTGTCCCCATTATTTTAATCGGTTAAACACATCTGATTAATGTGAGGCGCGCGGGTCAATTGCCGAAAGCGGCAAATTTCATTTGATACTGATTTTATCGGCCGACATCCCCTTGATAAGATGTTATAAAACTGTTTAACTGTCACCGCACATACTGTTAGCATATGGCACCGTTTACCTGCAAAAATTAACTTCATTTATTATTGAATGTAAATTTCCGTCCGTTTCATGTGAAAGCTTTTTGTGTGAGATAACTGATGTTTATAATTAATTAATGACACCAAACCCACGAACAAGTCAATGTCTGTTAGATGTTTTGTGTATTTTCATGTCTGATATTTGAGTAGGCAGTGCTCATGACATTATTGTCTTTAATAGAAACAATCGTCTGTTTTGTTTGTATGTTTGTTCGCTGGTATAAATAATTAACAATTTTATATCATGGAATTTGTGTTAGGTTTTGATGTAATATTAAAATGGCTTGAGTTGGCATTAAACTTGCGGTAACAAATAATATTAAACTCACGCAATTAAAAATATTTATTTTGAGCACGTTTTATTTTATTGATAAGCTCGTTTTCAAAATTAATAATTTAAATCTAATTTATTGTAATGCTTTTTGAAATATTTGAAATGTTGAAAACACCACACCATAGGAAACAAGCATGCATATTTAAAGAAAACTTTCCTGGACGTGTGATATATGGCGAACCCTGACATAAAACCATACCACTCATATTTACATATAATTTACATTTAATCTAAAATGAAATCGGAAACACACACATGTATGCGTTCATGTACAATTTTAATAAATGTCAGTTATACAGGTGTTCAATAAATAGGTTATTATTATTACAATACAGAATTTTTTAATCTTCAAAGAATTTGTGTCAATTATCCTCCATTTTGCTTTCTTTTAACAAATTTATGTATGAAACTATTCATAATTAAGTATGTCTTATTAATTAATTGCATTGTTGAATTTTTAAAAATGTTAATATATGTATAAATAACATTTTTTATATATTTTTCTAGAACTAAGTGGAAGAGACAGACAGCTGTGGGTCTTGAGTTACTCGCTGAAGCCGGAAGTTACGCAAATATTCAAAGAATGATACATTCAAGTCCATATTGGTCAGGGTACCCCACCTCCCACAGTCACAATGCTAACCTTATATCAGGAATTGACTCATTATATTATAGACAAGGAGTGTCACCTCTCTCTTCACACAGACAATTAGTATCCAGGATGTATCTACAGGGAATGGGTCAGATTCCATGAAAAAATCGCAATAATCATATATTTCTATATATTTATAAGACAAAATGTTCTATTTTTAGAACACTAATATCAAAGTGCTCAGTAATTGGATGACTATTTATAGAAATATTATGTGTGGCACGGCCTTCCTGTAAAGAAAGCTAGGAGTGGATCAACTAGATGGCGCTTTACTGATTATGACGTCAGCTATTTGGTCACCGCTTTATTGATGGACAGATTTTTTTTTCAGATTTTTATATTTATGTTAACTTCTTACATATTGTACAATTCAAATCATGTCATTAACCATAAATACAATGTATTCAATTTATTTATTGAAAGTTTGTGCAATCTCCATAAAAGGCAAACATTATACAAATTTTAATAAATGCGTGTTCCGTGGCGCCATCTGTTCAGTATGCAACTTAATTTAAATATTAATGAAAAATTATTGTGTTCAATTACCAGGTTTATTGTAAAAAGAATTATTTCATACGTGTTCAATAAGATGCGCTGCTCAATGTTTCATTATCTAAATTTAATCATACGTGTACGTAAAAATTGTTGAAATGTGTCTTCATATTATTGAATACTTGAGGGTCGTACCAAAACGTAAGGTCATACAAAGCCACGTTTTAATTTTATTTAACTCTTTTTTTCGGAGTCGCAAGTTTAATGAATGGCTCTAAATGATAGAACCTGACTTAAGACGAAAGAATCGTGTAACGATCTAGATGACTGTAGTAGACTTAGAAGGGAACTTCTGGTGAGGGCTGTTTAAAATGTTTGACTAACATAACATGTAAGAAGGCAATCCGAAGTTTGTGGGACTAGCACAAGACGTTCGTCTCCGATATTTAATTATGCATTTCTTTTCTGATATTGTCCTGTGCTTCTGACCTGAATGCTTCAATCTTGTTCATACGGTATAACCTCGATAATGCGACCACCTACAGGTCCCGAAATATCGGTCGTACTATTGAGGCGGTCTCATAATCAAGTTTACTTGTGGGGGAGTTATTGAAAGCGACTGAAATGTAGTGGTCGTTATAACAGCATGGTCGTTGTATTGAGGTAGTCGCTATTTGAGGTCTTACTGTATATTGTGATTAATAATAACCATACGTTCTTGAAATATTTTATTGTACGTAGTTACATACATGAAACAATGTCATGTTTATTCGTTTATTTTGTTGATTTTTCATGTCTTGTCATGGGCGAAGGATAAATAAAAACATGAATGCAAAACGAAACTGTTTGTTCTATTTTCAATTTAAAAATATATGACATGTCTTGAACACCATTCTTTTATTTTTGAATAATCGATGATAAATGATAATTTCGGGATAGTCCGGAAACAGGTTTTTAAAACACAAAAAAATGGACACATGACTAAGAAATGCAGTCTTGCTATTCGACATTTTAAAAGTGAGCACGGAATCAGCGAGTCACGTGACTCTTATTTCCTTTCACAATCTAAACGCTACTGTGTTATTATAACAATGTTGATTAAGGACAAAACATGTTGATCATGGTACAAATGACACTCGTATGTTAACAACAGGTATACTGCGAAACAAGGATTGTAAACTTGCCTTAATTGTCAAGTTTTCTTCTTGATAATTTCGTCATTCTCGATTTATTCGGACTTCGTAAGAATTGTTTGTGGAAATGATAATGATAATAACTTTGTCCAAAACAAAAATAGGTCCTCTACAACAAGAAATATGGACACTACATACATGACAAGACTAAAATTTCACCTTAAAAAGTGGAATTTCTCAATCCACACACAATTGCACAGAAAACAAAGACTTTATCAGACAAAGGTCTTTTTCTGATCATTGAAAATAAAAGTTCAATTATATTTGTGTGTAAAATATTCATATCAACTTTTTTGTAAATTTTGTAAAATTGGACCCGGAAGAAACCGATTGTACACACTTTGTTATAAAGCAATACGGACAACCAAAATATGAACAATTAATTGTAAGAGAGAGGGCAGACTTAAATTATCGAATGTCTCTAAAAGACGTACACATTGTTATCAAAGAACTAAAACTGATATTTTAAGGACTACACAACAGCATAGCCTGAGTTAAGAGTTACCTATTAATAGAAGCCACCATATGAATAACGCCAATCCTTTATTGAACATGTATTGCTATAATGTGCTAAATACGCCTTGGAATAAAAATCAACTTCGTATTTTTTTTGTTTTAGAGCATGTTTATCATCCCCCATTGATGACCTTTTTTGAGTGGTCTTTGTTGTGTAAGTGCTATGATATCAGGTTGCACTACTCTTGTTTTAAGTATTTCCCGAATACCTGGGACTAACAGTCACTCTATTTTGTCTCCCCCCCCCCTCCTCTCTGTATACATAAAAACCTCTCGCGTGATTATATAATCTTTCAGTATATTCTTTTTAAAACATTAACAAACATTACAGGTTTGATATGTACTTTTGTAGTAATAATTTTAGTTTTCTATATTTTGTCTAGTATCAAAGCCTAGGTGTCAAGGGCACGACGGACGGTCTGTACGTTCAATATTATTAGGATAATGAAAATGATACGTGTCGGGATGTATTACTATTTAGATTATAGTAATAACATATCACTTGGTCCACGTTTTAGTGCAACCGGAAGTTAATATTACGACATCTTCTCGAGTTTATTGCGTTGGGTCTAACAAATTGGTCGCCGCATTTATGCATACATAAGAAACATCGCAGAACTATGTTCAACCAAGTGCTTCGTTCATAATTATAGAACCTTACAACAAACTGACACGACTTGTCTTCATTTTATGTTTTACCGACCGAACTCTTGGTATAGAAAGTATATCAATTAACTATACAGATCTATTCTATGACAAAACATAGGCAATGAATCAATCAAGAGGTCAGACGGTAGAATTCTAATATTCAATACTGCGACAATAACACCATTTTATGCGGATCACTTTGAGGAATTCTGAAAGTCTATATAACGACAATAACACTAATTTATGCGGATCACTTTGTCTTCATAGTCGTCAATTTGATCTCTTTTATCTGTAAATCTACACTAATCGAATTTATTCACGATATAAAACAAAAACAATGCTGCCACTTTCTCGCTTTCTGAACACGTCGCTTTATCTGTTTTTCAAATCAGTAGAAATTAAATGCCGTACAAAGGTTAGGGTACATAATATTTCACATACCATTAAGCATTTGGGTGGTGTTACTCAGTGAATTGATAAATACAAAGGGTACCATTACTATCTGGTTAATTAGACACATGAAGATAAGGAAATGTCTAATGAGTAAAATTATATTGAAAGAGTAAATATTTTTTCAAGCATTTTCACTGTTTAACAACAAAATATTGAGGAGACAAAAACAACGTCCTGCAGTACTTTGGAGAAACTCATTTCTTAATCCTTGATCAGTACGAAAAGAAAAGATAATGGCACTCATAAGCGTGACAGGAGTAGTGGTGTATAAGTTTTAGGCCTTGGAGTGACTAAAAGTGTAACTATAATTGTTAATACATGTATTGCATAAAATTGTATACATCAATATCAGCGCCGCAAACAAACCCGAAGATGAAAGGATCTCCGCGATCTAGTGATAATGGTCTCTGACTCTGAAATCACTGGCCCCTCACTGCTGAGTGTTCGAATCCCTCCCAGGACAAATTTCACATGTGAGGAAGCTGTCCAACTAGTTGATGAATGATCGGTGGTTCTTCCCAAATGTAAGCCAGGAATTTTCCTCCACTGTTAAAGCTGAAAGGTCGCAAAACGATTTTGGCTGTCGGTACGACGTTAAACTTCAGTGAAAAAATAACGAGGGTAAAATAATTGGGTTTTATACAATGATTAATAAAACAAACTATAAGAGACAATTTTTCAGTGTTAAATGTTTTACGTGTGAGGGGAACACTTGAGGCACAGTCGCACTTAAGTTGCCTTTATAAATAAGGTGGGCCTAAGGTAGAAACGCTTATACATATATATAGTATTTGTAAAACCATCAACACGAATAACTCTACTTAAAGATTAAACAGATGTTTTGATGACATTATTGTGAGTCACAGGGCACAATAATAGTTCCATTGATGCATCATGTTGACCATTTTGAAACCGCTCAGTGAATTGACTGGTCGGGCATTAAGTACTTTGCTATTATTGATCATTAATTAATACATCTGACCACGCCAGAACCATTGTATATGTTATGCTTGGGGCTGGATATTCGATCAAACGAAGTAGTTTTCGCAAACAAGGGAATGTTATATTTTTCGGACTTGGAAAATCGATGTATGTGTTTCTTGGTTAAAGCATAATATTGTTTTATTTACAAAACTAATTAAGACCCCGATGCTGGTACATGGCTGAATTTTGATGCAAAAATGTCAGTAATCATTAGATAATCCTAATTCATAAGAAACATATTGCTGTACATCTTTAAGCTGTGTTTATCCATGAATCGTGTAGTTATCTTTATTAAGGTTAGAAAACGTGTTAGCCACCGAACTGTTAGTCACTTCCAGTGGTTACTTATGAGCCCAATTTGTTCTAAAGAATAATACTTCTTAAAGCCAACCAATGGTTCTGATTTTATACATTTCAGTTTCTTATTAAGTAAATGATAGTGGTACGCTGTGTCACCTTTAGGTATCTCAATCATATATATATATATATCTTCATTACTTCAAAACTCTAAGTCATGCAAAATATACAGATCTGTATCCCTGGCCTCAAATAAGACATTTGTATACCAACATATTTAAACAAATAAGTAACGAAACCACTGAACTGAATTTAACCATAAACTAAATGCATAATGGAAATGGGTCGGAACATGTACTGTCCAACTTTAGAGACACATTCCGTTCGGTAACAAATTTAATTATTTATCACCAATATGTCTACTACGTATTATTCAAACAATTTACGATCGAGTACGATCAAGTAACTTAAAAAAATTGAAATGTTATATCGACATAATACTTAGTAATAATTCATAATGCCTAAGAATGACCCCTAGGGCTCCGCAGCTGAGAATTCAATGCTGTAACAACAGTGTTATGAGTTATTGCGGTGTTAAATTGAACATTCTTAACGAGTTACGATACAAAATCTTAGCACAAATGTAATAGCATTGAATCATTTCATACATTTGGTTTTGAAATTACGAGAAAAAATCTGAATTATTAAGAAAAAATGCGCAAATTGCCTCACGCGTGATTTCCTATCATTTACACTAATAGCAATCATTTCATAAGTCCTTCGTCATTGTATAACTATTACAGATAAATATCAAATTATTACAAATTAAATGAAATCTTTTAAAATTCAAGAATTAAAATTAAGTATTTTACAGCTGTTTTATGCTGGATCAAATAGTTTCTTTGCTGTAAATAATGACCAAATCTGAAGAGGGTCACCGTAATGATAATTTTATAATGACCATTTATCTACGCTTGATATCACTCGATATCTTAATAGTGCAATTAAATGCAGTATTTATTCACTCGCTTAACTTTAATCACATTGGAAATAATAGAACGTACAAATTGTGTAGTTATTTTACAAGTATCAATACCTTATATTTTAGGAAATTACAATATAATTGATATCTAAACTTTAGATGTTACTAATTTATTAGGATCACGCAAGGGGAAAGGGGAAATTTTCTCTTTTTTAAGGGACATTACCTATTAGTATAAATTATCGTGTTCTCGAGTTCCCTAATATATCAAATTACCATGAGAAAGTTTCTCTCCTTTTCTTGTTATTAAGGAGAACATACAGTTATATAAATCTACAGTCTTTAACACGGTAGTATCAAGTCTAGACATTCTATACACAACTTGTACAGTATAACCCCTAAAAACCGGACTTCCTGAAACCGGAATTCTCAGAAAATCGCATGATTTTTCAAGTTCAATTTTTTTCTCTTCTGTAGTCAATAGTTTTCTGGAAACTAGAAACCCGGTGATACGGATTCAAATCCAGGTCGCTGTAGGTCATACCCGTCTATGAAAATTTTGACAAACATATCGATTTTCCTCCATATGCGGAGAAGTTGCCGGCTCCTTGTGGAAGAGTAAGTTAGTTCTGGTTAGTATACAGTCCAGGAAACCTGGTTAGGTGAACCGGTCGCCGTATATAACTGAAAAATTGTTGGAAAACGGCGTTAAGCCTAATGAAACCAGAAACTATGAAAACCAGAATTCTCAGAAAAACGGAATTTTGGCTCAGTCCGGAAGGGGTCCAGTTTTCAGGGGTTATACTGTATAATCTGATAGATGGCTCCCCTGTATGCTAATGCAATATACATGTATTTATATACGATATTTTTGACAGTATGCCATTACTTCAACAAGTCCATCTTTTAAATTGATTCATTAACGAAGGCGTCACTTTACTATCGTTTGGAAAACTTCTGTAAAATACTTCTCATAAGACGTAGGCTGTCAATGTCTTCTTACAAAAAAAAGTGTTTGTGTCAGTCTAGGTTAAATTTTGATAATTTAATGTATTAATCATACATCACCACATTAGCACAATTGACATGAATAGCATTTTAACATTAAACAGTCATATATTTCAACAAAAAACCTTTAAGAATAATATTGAGAATTGAGCCGCGAGATTGTTCTCATTTTGTCTCGTGTAGGTAAACCGAAGTATAAGCATTCATCCATCAGTAAGATATTTTTGTTCGTTGTTTTATGCGGTGCGCCAAGTAGGACGAGGGAGATTGTGTAATCACCAGTTTCATAAACCCTTTTTCATAAGACAACCACATAAAACCCGTTTATTTGTCATTCGACAAAGCTCAAAGATGAAGGTATGTTTTATTAGTTCCCAGATTCCCAGATATTTTCAAATTTAAACGATCGCTTTCTTATGCGTATCAGGTGCGTTCAGAGATGTCATAATTTTCAAAAAATTTTAGAAGCAGTGCCGCGTAACCAATCAAAAATTGATTATTAAGTTTTTGGTTATTATCTTTGAAACACTTTTAGTCACCCGCTATTGTTTATTGATAACATGACATGCCGAGAAAAACGAGCATTTGGTGATCAAATAAACGAGAATTTTTACCCACAAAAATGGTTGAATTCTCATCTGATAATATAGTATAATTTCCGTATGAAGTCATAAAATCACGATTACAAAACTAAACACAATAAAAGTGTAACCGCCTATTTTCGGTCTTCAAATTTTAATTTCTTATCGATTTTGGAGGGAAAAAGAGGCTAAAAAATATTCGACGAAAACTTCCCACGAAGGATTACTGCAGATGTTTCGCGTGTCGCTCCCTCAACTTACCAGCCGGTGTGTTTTCCCATTTCGACGACAAATTTATAACAAATATACAATCCTGGACAATTGTCAATGGTAATTATTGCTCTAATTGAGACGTATAAATCATTTCTAAATGAATTATGTTGTCCTTTGTCGGTGAAATCGTTCGTTATGAGACGAACAAATTATACACAGTCTTTGAACCAACTTTATCTGAGTTTTAGAATAGAATCAACCCTCTGTTTAAATTTAAATCGTAATTCTATATTATATTAATAATTTAGTCACATTTTATAGAAATTGTTATGTTATTTTATACACGAAAAAGTTTGCGTTACGCATTGAATAAGCAATGTACTTAGGATTGTCACTGTTAAACATTTGTAACTTGATTTGAAATCAGAGATGTCATTTCTAGTTATGGCAGAACATGTTTTATTGACTGATAAGCATCGTAGTAATTAATTAGTCATGTATTTCTTCCATTATGATGAACCAGTCCGACCAAATCAAGTCAACTTTATTCCATAAACATAAAGTCTGTTAAATTGTTAAAGCCGATTTGTGCAGTCATGAATAGCCTTGAATTAACTGCTGTACCGTGGAACCTTTCTAATCGAAAACCTCTCTTATCCGAACAAAATAGTCAAAAGCAAATTTCTGTTGAATTATAAGTAGCTGAATTCGTAGAATCACAATAAATTTGTGTGTCAAAGCACAGACAGTCTCTCCTATCCAAAAAAAAAAACACATCTATACAAATTACGAGGTCCAAACTTAAATTGTGGTGCTTTTTATTAAAGTCAAATTTGCAACATTTTTACTTTTACATTGATTCCTTTCTTCAATGGACTTTATGTAGATATATATTTCAAAGAACGGATTATAGATTTATATATATGTATATACACACACACGTCTAGAAAACTCTATAATCCGTTCTTTGAAAGTAATTTCAATGAAAACGAAAATCAAAATACATCAAGAGAAACAAAGCTGTGTAAATGTAAGACAATGGTATCTTATGCTAATGAAGTTTATGTCGTGTTGTGATGTGTTGTGTTGCGTTGCGTTGCGTTGCGTTGCGTTGAGCATTAACAATAAATTTGAATTAGACACATTCCAAGTATATGCTGGAGAGTGTAGAAAATTTCTGTGATTATGCTCAAGTTAAACTGTACCTTATTTTCATATTTAGAAAACATCTATGAAATTAATGAATGAAAATGATGCCATATTCCACAAGAGATTTTCAATAACTTCCCATATTCATTCATATCACGTTTCAATCCAGAGCTGTGTTTCTTTATTTTCATTACATTTTCTACCACTGACGACATAAATGCCACATTGTTCATAAAATAGAATAATACTAAATGTATGAATTTAATAAGCATACAAATTTATTATCATTAAGTCGTAAAATTAACGATTTCGTGGATCGGACATTTTTGACATGTCATGAGAGCGTTGAAGTAAATTGTATGGAAATTGAAAAAAGGTTAATGAAGCGTATAAAATAAACAGGTGATACGATTTCAAATTAATTAAGAGAAGAATGAGAGAGGGGGTTTGTTGATGATTGTGGCAAATATCTTCAATTGTTACTTAATATATCGTTTTTATAGTTAATTTTATAGCACATCGTGGACAATCATACATCATAGAGTCACCTGACAAAGTAGCGTTTATTCGCTTTCGGTTCAGACGACCGTAAAATCGTTTACAGGTGATAGGCCGGTTAAGACGTTACACGGTGTCGTAAAATGAAGCACATCGTGAAACTTAGTAACAAACATGGCGGATAATAAAGATATCCTTGGGATAGATTGATGTGGTTTCTGTCTAATAATGATAGTATCGCTATTACCAGAATAACAACTTGAATAGCGTAATGAATATATCAAGAAGGGCCGAAAAGGGATCGTGTTTGGGCCTAGATTTATATTGATTTGTTACGAGGCTTTCATGTACACTCGTATTTATTTTCGCTGATTCTTCCAACCACAAATTAAGGGTTTCAGATGACGCTAGTGAAAACTTAAGGAACTAGACAGTAGATCGCTTCACTGCATTAACTGATATTTCAATTCCTTTGTTGCGAAATGAATGATAACTTTTCCCATGCTGAGTTATATCATAATTTTCACCATAGTTTTAATACAATGCATAATAAAACGTGACAAGTCGCAAACAGAGGCAGTAGAAACAGGCTGCTTGAAACTTGCCGACAACAATAAAAACGCTTAACTGCACTTCGTAGTCAATTTAAGTGTCATATTTGCTCTTTCAAAATAAATCAGCGTGAATCTACGAAACGTAAGTGTTCGCTGACCTCCTGAAAACAATATGGTTATTATTAGACCAGTGATACAAGTCACCTGTGGTGTTCTTTTAATTCTTTTCTCTAGACTTTAACTCTGCACAAACAGAGAGTAATTTTGCAGCTTTGACAGTGGAGGAAGACTCCAGGAATACACCTTGGTAAAACTATCGACCTTCCGTAGGGTAACCGAACCGCTTCCTCACATTTGAAATTCGTTCGGTCCCGGGTGAGATTCAAACTCACCGCGGTGAGAGGCTAGTAATTACAAGTCAGAGTCCATAACCACCCTTCCACGGAGACCCATTTTCAATCAAATAAGCCATATTGTCCATTAAATGAATATACTAATATATATATTTTTGATATCATAACTATCTGATTCTCAAAGGGTTGGTGTTTTTATTCGTTTTATAACTTCTTAAAGTTTTATTATGTTGTTTGCGATGTTGATACCGGAATTCTACTTTGCTTCATGTTGCTCCTACATCCAAAATATTGTTTTATTTTTTAATCTTTTTTTAACTGTCGCTTACATTTGTGTGGACAAAGCTTATTTTAGAGTGTAATTATTTCTTCATGTATTGTTATATTCTTATACATATTTTGCTTCCATTATGTTCTTAAAACATGTAATTTACCTCTTGTAAACTTAAATCATTACAAGATGACAATATACATGTACTTAGAATCATCACGTGGAACTTATTGCAATATTCGCCATTTAAATCTAATCATAAAAAAATGCATTCGACCGGCCTGGTGTTACTAGGATAGATAACAAACTATTTACCGTTTCCGAAATACCTTTACGTTTTTTTATTGCTTGGCGCAAGAATAAAGCTAGCTGTGTAAATTGTTTCGCTGCCAAAAAATTGCAAGAATCCTATCGAAATAAGTAATCTCGAAGCATTTTGTCGCTGTAAGTATACCAATGTGTCACCTAGTGGTGAGAATAGATATCGTTTAGTTAAAGGTGACGACACGAATGTTGAAAAATCTCGCTTTTCTCCACATTACCAAGGTTGGTACTTATCGTATTTTGTAATCTTTCTTGTATCGTTAACACGTAATTATGGTCAATTATTTTAAACGTGATAATTTTCATTCCTTTTGCAGTAATGGCCGACCTTCGACATGCGAACAAATCTTTCGAATTTTGGTACAAATCACCGGTCGATTATATGAAACAATACTGCATAATTGTGACCAATTTCCTAATTTGGTTATTTACAATCACAGCGTGGGTCTAAGCAGTTGCGAAAAAAATGGTGTTATCTTTTCTTTCATTTTCTGTCGCAATAGAACTCTATAGTGTGTTTATTAGACCATAGTTTAATTAACAAAACTCAATTAGTTACACCGAATATAATAACTTGTTTACTTTTTCTTGTGATTGCGTGCCGCTGTGTCTTTTATCCTCTTAAAAGTTCCAATTCTCTCATTTTCGCGAAGTTATTTTTCTGTATCAATATAAAATGAAATGTAACAAAGACATTTTAAGGGGCTAATTTTAGTCTCTTTCACGTGTAAATTATTGTATTGTAATTCTCACTACTAGATTATCGTGAATGTTTTACTAAAATTATCACCATTACAAAATGACAAAGACAATTTTAGAGGCTAAAATATCATTTTCTTTTGTATATGAATTCTGGTATTTCCTTTGTAATACCCGCTGTTAGAACCTTGGACTTAATATATCCTATTAATGCCGGGTTGAATTCAAAAAAGAAAAAAAAACTTCTGTGACTTATAAAATGGATTTTTTTGAAGGTAATTGTATCTAACTCCAACATATGACCATATCTTGTAATATATATTTACTACTGGGCACAATTTTGCAAAGAGGTCAATTTGTTGTATGCTAAAGTATGACATAAAACATGAGTTTTATTTCGTTGACGTATGTATGCTCTGTGAAACAGAGATATACTAAATCATATTTGCAGTTTTTTTATTTAATCGGTTTCCCACAAAGGTTTGAATTATTTAAGATAGAACTCTATTCGTCATCCTCACAATAAGTCGAGCATTTGTCGTAAAAGCGAATAACACGCAGACGTTTCTCTCAGAATCTAATTTGTTTTCTAGAGCCAATAATCGCTCAACCATGGCGTCGTATGAAAGGCTTTTAGATTTCAACGGCCATTTATGTTAAATACAATTTGTTTCAGTGAATAATCTCTCCCTCACATGTCCTTTGTTTTCGTGATAGCAACACAAATAACTCCTTATATCAGCCTTATTTAACATGACGAATTTCCCGTAATGCGTTTTAAAATATTTCCACAGCTATCCAACGATACAGGCTTTCTGATTAATTCTATTTGTTTCGACGAACGCATCGTGTCCATTATTGCAACAAAATCCTAATAATCCATTTATTGAAATGTTTTGTTGGCTAAATTCATTCCCAATTTAGTTTCAATTATAACAGCACGTGGTATTTTTGACGCCATTTTGGGACGCGGAGTTCCCGGATGTTAGAAGCTTGTTACAGTAATGGCGTAGAGACATACAACGTGATCATGCATTAATGAGCTGATGTCAGCTCCGCAGCAAATTATATTGATCTCAAGGAATAAAATGATACGGTTTTTTTATCACAGCCAATTTTTGCAAATTCTCTTTAACTTTAAATTAACTCTGCGTGCAACTGAACATGCAAGCGTTAATGAAAAATTGTCATCACAAGACGCTTGCAGAAAGATGTTGCGCATTTAAAGCGACGTTGATCATAGGTTAATGAAAAACGAACAGAAAGGTCAAGGTCAAATACATGTTAATTAGAATTAATACGTTGGCTTGTACCAAGACAAGGAAACGATCAATTTAAGTAACAGAAAATACATAAAGATAGCTGATACTCGGTGACAGCAAGTGTCGTCATTATATTTATTAAGTCAAGAGGAATCCCGAAGCCCTTTGGAGGGATTTATAAATCAAAACGCGCGCATGCGCATTTGAACTATTTATTCTGAAATATTGCACCGATCAATTAATAGAATGGCGAACTATTATCTAAGTCAGATACTACTTTTATTGAGATCGTAACTAAGCCTGCAACATTTTCATGAATGCAATATAAAGGATCTGTGTCAGAAATCCAGGTTTGAGCACCAGGAAAATCCAGACTTGTCATTCATTGGTTGATTCTGCGATTGAGATGATAAATCACTTTCAATAAGTTGATCGTTTTCTGACACTCGTTTTCTTATCCCAGGCTTTAGTCTACAACAACACTTTTATTGCCCATTACAATTGGTCGCGACAAAATACAACGAAATAATTTTTATGTCAACGAATGACTCACACACACATATATATAATTGCCATACTAAATAGATAAAAAGCTATTATAATAATTATATTAGGAATGCTGGGGTCATGTGACACTATGACATCACCGTCAGATTATCTAGTTATTTCTACGAGCGTAATTCCAGCGGTGTATCAATGCCATCGATAAACGCCTTGCAATTATTTTCATCCCTTAACCACTTAAAATCATAAAAATATATCAAGATTATCATATAATCCCGGCGAACTCAATCGTCGGACTGATAAGCCAAAAACTTTGATTTTAAAGTATCGTATTTGAGAAGAATCAATACTTGATTGATTCAAATCGTATTAGCTTTATGCTTCATAAAAGTACTAAAGTAATTCTGGGTGGTAAGTGATTTATCGTGGAATCCAATCAAATAATGGCAGAAATCAGTTATTAAATTGTTTCTTTTTATACGACAATGTAAGTTTTTCAACAATTTGAAATATTGGAATGTGAAAACGTCAAATAAATGATCTTCTGTGTCATTTGTATCCCAAAGGTCAGATGGGAATCGTGTCTTTTTCACATTTTGTTGTAGACATAAAGGCTGAAAAATGGTCTAAAATATGCAAAAAGAAACGCAGAATTGAAATGGTATTGATGTAATGATTACGTTCTTGAATGCTATGCCTTCAAATTACAAATTTTAGTAAATTTTGTTGATCACAATCTACTAAACATGACGCTTAACAAAGCTATCGTTAGAACAGTTGAGATAAAAGTTGACAAAATTATGGCAAAAAATATGATCAAAATCTTTTGAATTTTGTTATTACTTTATAAACGTTGTCAGTATAGTTGGTGATTAAGTTAACAGGGTAACACAATATAATACGTCTTGAAGACGTATCCGCAGGGTTGTTAAAAGTGACTCAGAGTCCTACACATAATAGATCGAGAGTCCAATTATCATAATTGTTCTAATTATTTTTTTGCCATCAAGTTTTACATGACGCTATAAGGTCTAAAAATTCATAGAAAAGTTTGACACAAAATTAGCGTGAAAGAAAACGGTGCTTAACTGGTTTAATTTAAAACGCATTAGGGGAAAGAAAGGGGACAATCGAAAGGAATTTTGGGGTCTATAATTATTTTAAAAAATAAATATTTTTTGTAAGATTTATGCGGGAGAATTTTTTTCACATGGTCCAAAACAAGCGCTTGGAGACCGATTCTATGAACCGAATGAATCATGAAAATGATTAGTAAGTGTTGTGATTTTGATGATAATAATAAAAAAAATAGTTAACGATTAATTAAATCAAAAACATTTTTATTCATCACAAAAAATCAACATATAATTCGTGTAGTAATTATTTTAACCTTTTTATTTACTAGTAGATACATGTGATTTTATCATTAATTTTATTATTAAAATTAGTACAATTTTATAACGGCATTGGGGGTAAGTCATTAATAAAAAAAAACGAATTATAATTCATACAATTATAAATTTTAAAATATAAGAAAATATTGAAATGAAAGTAATAAACAAAAATCTACATTTTACATATTTTCTTAATCATGAATGTACTGTACAATTTTACGTCGATATTTTTCAGTTCAGGGCGGATTCTTGCTGGTCACATTTAAGGTGAAATAACACGAATCAATTGTTGCTGCAGTTTAACGTCGCACCACCTTCCGGTGTCATTTTAGCGACTTTTCCAGCTTTAACGGTGAAGGGAGGCCCCTTGCGTACATCTGCGTAGAACCATCGACCTTCCGTAAGCTAGCTGGACAGCTTCCTTATATGTGAAATATGATTCCTGTGGGATTAAGATGATTATCAGCCTTGGAGACCAAAACCACTGGACCAAGTGGCATCTTCGTATCAACAGTTACTAAATATTTATATATAGAAAATATTTGTTAAACAATGACATACATATATGTTTGTAATGATATTATCTGTACTAACGTCTCATATTTGTACAGTACTTTCATAATGTATATATTACTCGTACATATCAAACAAACGTGCACATAAAATCTTGCAAGAATGACGCTGGATCAGAGCTATACATGAACATTACCTGTTGGCAATAAGTTATATCTAAATGTTCAGAATCACAAACAAACCAACGATCTATTGACCAAGGTACACCGTAATGTGAGTCAGTTTTACAGAATACTGAAGCCACCATTTCACGATATCAAGCTTAATTTAATTAGTCTGTAAGATTTGTCTCCCTTGGTATAAAACCTTTTTCTATGTATTGTAAGATATGAAACAACAATGTATCTATGTACCGGTACATATGAACAAGTAGGGTTTTGAATTATCTAGTATGAGTTCCCTCGGCCTCGTGTACATTCGCCCTATTTACTTCGGACCCGTCACCAATTCATATACATTATTTCGCCACAGATTCTTATTAAAGAAATTAATCTGACACTCCTTCAAACAACCAGTCCGAATGGGACGCGCTTCAACGCCAGCGGAAGTTACGTTATAACATAAGATTTTATGAATATAATTTCACCACCGCCTAGACCACCCTAAAGCAAGAAATATGATGGCAAGAGTAGCGTTAATCATGTATGAAACTTCTTGAATGTCATTCAGTAAATTTATTCAAGTTATTTGTCGAAACGGAGTTCATCTGGTGGAAACATTCACAACAAACGTTCAATAGCTTACAATATCTACAAAATACAGCATCACCGAACGTAACGTATAAAGAATGCTAAAATGCTTAATTGAATTTTTCTGAGCCAGAATGAAAGCGAATTATCCGCCGCGTTAGTGAGCAATACGAACACTTATCATTGACTTCTATAATAAAATTGATCCTACGCTGGCAAGGACCGCGGTATGAAGAGTTTTCTTACCGTCTGTTGCAGTGTGGTATTGCGCGACTTTTTTCATATGTCTAAATACCACATAGACATTCTTTAATGATTTCCTTTACGCTGTGATTACGTAGGACAAGATGGCGGAGGGGCGAATACCTCCGTTTTGTTGTTACCACAATTAAGTTATAATTACAAAATAGCACAGAAAAACAGTTCATGAATTGACGCTTTTTTCATGATCATTATTTCTGCTGTATCAGAACATTTTTGTACCATTACGTCATGTTTACATATTTGTGTTTTAGCAACATATGCGCAGTTTTAGGTAACAAGGTCTATAAATAAATTTTAATGTCACTGCTGTTCAAAACGAGACGCAAACGTCCAAATAAAACAATAACGTGGTTAAATTATACAGAATCATTCCACAAAGAATTATAAGAGGCCATATTAACGACAAAACAATTAATAACATGTACCAAGTGAAAGATCGAGTGCTTTTCCACATTCCACATCTTAAATTTGTAAATTGTTTATCCTTGTATTGAGTCTTTCAAAAGCTTTAACTAAACATCATCCAACTTTAATCCATACCGTCAAACCTGTGTTAGCGGCCACCTGTGAATAAAGACCAACCTGTGAATAAAGATCATTCTTTTTTTTAAAAAAAAAAACGTTACTGATTATTTAGAACAAACTGTCTTCCGAATAAAGGCCATCTGTCAATAAAGTCCTCATGTCTTTCCAAAGGGTGACCTTTGCTCACAGGCTTGACAGTACGCTTAGTTTATGGACCAGAAAAATACAGAATAATAAATACAGATAAATAAAAGATAATTATTTACACGAAATGTATTTTATAGGTTCAAAATGTCGAACCAGGTTTACTGCTATTTTGTAGTCCATAGTAAAACCCCAATGCAAAATCCTTTAATGATTAAATTATTCAAATCACGTGACATTGATTAGGCAGACTGTTAGAACTCCGACAAAAAATATCATGAATCGTTCTCAGAATGAATATCTGCTTTTGTTTTGAATTAATAATCGAAAATAAAAGACTAAAATTTCAGTTCTCTTTAAATCCTCGATAATTTATGGTGTTTCTATTTTCAAGCTACGTGACATGGCTGCAAATAGTGTCTGCTCTGTTCAAGTCGCGTGTTCGAGTCTAGTGGCTAGACGATCAGATTTACAACTATGTATTCACATTTCCTGAATTATGAGTTTTATTGCTTATCATGAAAGCAATCTGGCTAATATTACCGTAAAACTCGATATTAACACAACCTCATGGACCAAAGAAAATAGATCTCAATATTTAAGTGGTCTCATTATTAAGTTGAAATATAGAAAACTGGTTTCGAAAATAGGTGTTTAGTAATAATGCGTAATTTTTAAGATTGAATTAGTTGCTATGTGGGACTTTATTGTTTATTGTTGTTAGAATGTAAAATGTTCAAAGACTGTATGACTTGATCCAAACGCATTGTTCTTTTACAAGAAATACATAAAAGTACGGAAGTCATGCATTGCTGTAGCTGATTATTTTATTGCCTCCCCAAAAAACATGTGAAATTTCCTTCTCGCAATCCTTTCTCGCAATTCCATTGTGATAATTCGGTTGTCATGGCTCATTGCGGCGTATAAGTCACGCATATTTATAATAATTACACCACAAGGCGGCCGTCATGCATGGTTTACCGCCCCTTGTCTTCCGATGAGCACATTTGCATTACGTTCAGTATCGAAATTAACCCCAAGAGAAAATAAAAAGAAACAAGCGTTGAAAATCGACCCCAAGAGACAATAAATAGAAAAAAAGGTTTTTAACGTCATGAGGAGATGAAATTTTTGACATCTGCGATCAAATGATTGGGTTTGAACGGCACATAGATTTGTGTTCGACATTGGCCAATCTAAATTAATTACTTGAACATTACCGTTTGAAATGAGCAAGTTGTCCCATCCGGGGAATTTGCAAATGTGATCAGCCATATGCACACTGTCTATTTAAAACCATTAACGCAATCATGTTTGATGACAAAACAAAAAGGCAAACTTTTCCGTCACTGAGTGAAGCGGCTCATTATTTTTACTGTTTAATTAACTGTTGCTATATGGCGTGTTTAATTGAACGAATTCATTATGATGAGAAATGCTGTCTAATACAACTTTAACTAATAATAAACAAGAGTAATTAAGCTAATGTGTGGAAACAATTCAATTTTCATGAGGAAAAAGTGATTCGTCACAAAAAATGTATTCCGTGCACAGTGAGAGGTCGTTCTGTCGAGTTGTTGGAACAGAACACAACGTACAATAAACAAAAAAGAGGACCGACGTCTAGTTAAACCATTGATGGCAAAGAGACGATGGATGACTTATTAGCTCATTTTATTTTGAAGGCAAATTTTATGCGCACACAAAGATCATGTGCACGCATACAAACTTGAATTAAAATTCCAAATATTTGCATTTAGTAGAACGGAAATAATTTTATATTACAGTAATAATTCATTAATTAGAAACTAAATTACCTTACCGAGTTAGAATAATGGTTAAGATGGGCATGGGGCTAAGAATATCCTTAAGAAGAATAGGGGCTGGAAATATTAGTGAGAAGGATTGGGGCTGAGAATATTTGTGAGAAGAATAAGGACTGAAAATACTTGTGAAGTGAATAGGGGATGAGAACATTTGTGAGAATAATAGAGGCTGAGAATATTGATGAGAAGAATAGAGGCTGAGAATATTTGTGAGAAGAATAGAGGCTGCGAATATTGATGAGAAGAATAGAGGCTGAGAATATTGATGACAAGAATAGAGGCTGAGAGTATTTGTGAGAAGAATAGAGGCTGAGAATATTGATGAGAAGAATAGAGGCTGAGAATATTGATGAGAAGAATAGAGGCTGAGAATATTGTTGAGAAGAATAGAGGCTGAGAATATTGTTGAGAAGAATAGAGGCTGAGAATATTGTTGAGAAGAATAGAGGCTGAGAATATTGTTGAGAAGAATAGAGGCTGAGAATATTGGTGTTAAGAATAGAGGCTAGTCTGGTACAGTTGTACAGAGCCACAAAATACAATCAACATGTAGAAAAGGGTCCTCATAAAAGATTATACATATATTACGGGACACAGGGATATCACTTTTTAAAGATGCTTATATATATCTAAAGAACTTTTTTTATATTACAAACATGTACATAGTGTAGTTTGTTACCAGCTAGCTACTTTTTCCAACAGAACAAAATACTGAATACCTTCTTCTCTACAGTTCTGTATCATCACTTTAATAACCACGTTAATACTAAGACGCAAATATGTCGTTAATGTTGCGAATTTATATAACTTTTCTACTTTCATCTATTGTTGTTGACTTTCATAAATAGAATAGTGAAAATGTAGCTTCGATATCTTAAATGCATTTGTATTACTCAGTCATATTTTAATTCTGCATATATCTTATGTTAACAATGGCCATTGGTCACGTCTCTGTAATTTCAAGACTTTGGTTGTACTTTCACATGGACATCAGCGCCGACTGATTTTACTATAAACTTGATTTTTAAACTTTATAAAACTCAATTAAAACAATTACAACTAGACGAGCATGAATTAACACAATGATTGATCGTCAGCAACGTATATTCGTATTTCATAGATTTAGGTACAATAACAGAGTAAAGAATAAGACTGTCGTGCTTAGTTTATACTAATTTATTTTAGGTCGATTGTGAAACAAGCTACTTTCCTTACATTAATCCCGCTCGAGTCCGCTTCCTGTACATTTCCAGGACTGCATCCGAAAAAATGGGATTGTGAAGTTCATGAACGAAACCCGTTGAAGCTGGTATTCTAACTCGGAACCTTCAGATCAGAGGTCGGACGCTCTACATTAAGACCACGATGTCTACATTAAGACCACGATGTCTCCCTTTAGACCACGATGTCTCCCTTTAGACCACGATGTCTACCTTTAGACCACGATGTCTACCTTTAGACCACGATGTCTACATTAAGACCACGATGTCTCCCTTTAGACCACGATGTCTACATTAAGACCACGATGTCTACCTTTAGACCACGATGTCTACCTTTAGACCACGATGTCTCCCTTTAGACCACGATGTCTACATTAAGACCACGATGTCTCCCTTTAGACCACGATGTCTACCTTTAGACCACGATGTCTACATTAAGACCACGATGTCTCCCTTTAGACCACGATGTCTACATTAAGACCACGATGTCTCCCTTTAGACCACGATGTCTACATTAAGACCACGATGTCTCCCTTTAGACCACGATGTCTCCCTTTAGACCACGATGTCTCCCTTTAGACCACGATGTCTACATTAAGACCACGATGTCTACATTAAGACCACGATGTCTCCCTTTAGACCACGATGTCTCCCTTTAGACCACGATGTCTCCCTTTAGACCACGATGTCTCCCTTTAGACCACGATGTCTCCCTTTAGACCACGATGTCTACATTAAGACCACGATGTCTACATTAAGACCACGATGTCTCCCTTTAGACCACGATGTCTACCTTTAGACCACGATGTCTACCTTTAGACCACGATGTCTACCTTTAGACCACGATGTCTACCTTTAGACCACGATGTCTACATTAAGACCACGATGTCTACATTAAGACCACGATGTCTACATTAAGACCACGATGTCTCCCTTTAGACCACGATGTCTACATTAAGACCACGATGTCTACCTTTAGACCACGATGTCTCCCTTTAGACCACGATGTCTCCCTTTAGACCACGATGTCTCCCTTTAGACCACGATGTCTACATTAAGACCACGATGTCTCCCTTTAGACCACGATGTCTCCCTTTAGACCACGATGTCTACATTTAGACCACGATGTCTCCCTTTAGACCACGATGTCTACATTAAGACCACGATGTCTCCCTTTAGACCACGATGTCTACCTTTAGACCACGATGTCTACCTTTAGACCACGATGTCTACCTTTAGACCACGATGTCTACATTAAGACCACGATGTCTACCTTTAGACCACGATGTCTACCTTTAGACCACGATGTCTACCTTTAGACCACGATGTCTACCTTTAGACCACGATGTCTACCTTTAGACCACGATGTCTACCTTTAGACCACGATGTCTACCTTTAGACCACGATGTCTACCTTTAGACCACGATGTCTACATTAAGACCACGATGTCTACATTAAGACCACGATGTCTCCCTTTAGACCACGATGTCTCCCTTTAGACCACGATGTCTACATTAAGACCACGATGTCTACCTTTAGACCACGATGTCTACCTTTAGACCACGATGTCTACCTTTAGACCACGATGTCTACATTAAGACCACGATGTATACATTTAGACCACGATGTCTATATTAAGACCACGATGTCTACCTTTAGACCACGATGTCTCCCTTTAGACCGCGATGTCTCCCTTTAGACCACGATGTCTCCCGCTGAAAAGGTTTAAGATGATATCATCATTATTTTTTGGACAGTGTTCGTGTAAATACATAATTTTTTTTCCTTTTAATTATTTAGTTGAAGTAAAAACAGTTCAAGAATGTATTAGAGGGCTGTTATTAAATTGATCATTTTATCAATGATTTTAATCATTTGAGTGCATTTTGACCGGACCACAAATGTGTTGCACTGACTGACGCTCAGGTTATGCATTTTATAATAAAAAAATCACAATTAACCAAGATTCGACAACGATCTTTAAGAAGAAAATCTTAGATATTGACAAAAAATAAAACAATCCGGCGTGAACAATAGTTTAATTTCACGTGCCATGTTAGGTCACGTGCCATAAGAAGTGATGAAAAATAACAATAGAAGCGGCACGTGTTACGGTATCCGCATTTGATTATCTCACGTCCTTCGCTATGGTAACTTTAATGCGGTGTTTCGACAACAGCCCATAGAGTGCGTTGCTTCTCTAATTAATCCAAGCATTTAATGGCTAACGTAGTTTGTTACAAATTTATCCGAATCCAGAATCAATCGAAATCGTATGCAGATTATCTCGTTTAAGACGTCGCTCTGAAATAGGAATTAGACACATAGCGCAGGAAACGAGGCGAATTACCGGTGTAATAATTCACTTATTTACAGCGTTGCAGCCAATCAGTGGCGATTACACTAAGACGCTTGAAAACCGGAAGTAATAATTGTTCCGAAACGAGGCTGATAAACAATAAATGACATGATTTGAATGTCGAGACACTTCAATCTGGTTCTTAATTCCTGTAAACATCACTCGATTTATATCATTAGTCGTTAATTAGGTATATTTAATGACAGTTTAACAAGAGAAGATTCAAGTACAGTTACGGTGATAATGTGCAATTGCCATTGATAAATTGTAATTAGCCGGAAGTACATTACCGCTTCTCCAGGGCGCTTTAGTTGGTTTAGATACTTTCCCGAGAAAGCGTCTGAAAAAATAAACGAAGGCTTAAAATGTTGTCAGGAAGCGTCTTACACATTTAGTTTGATTCCATATATACAGTATCAATACGCGTGATCGTGTCACCCGCGTCCGTTTGACAAGTTTAACTGCAGAAAAATAGTGCACACAACACGATAATAATTCATGTTCGTGCAAGCGCTTGTTTTCTATTACAGCGTCCATTAACATGCCTCAAGATTTCATTTGTTCGTCCGCAGGAAAACTAGCCTTAATACAATGATTTATTTAAGCCGCTACTAATAAATGGACATATTTCATGTTATATCATTAACAAAGCACTTTTTATACGCGAGGCAATTTAGTCCTTTAAAATCTTTTCTTGCCGAAACACGTCACGGATATCACAAGAAATTGTTAAAAACGCAATAATATAATTACGTATTTATTGTTTGTCGTTTTGATTTCACTAAAATGTCTGGGCTGGTCCAGCAACAAATGTCACGGGAGAAATATGTTGTTGTGACACTAGAGGATAAATGACAATGTGTGTAGACTGGGAACATTTTTAACCTACTTCATACAGTGAAACCTGCCTTAACGACCACTTCAAAATAAAGATCATCCCATTATAACAACCACTAATTCTCGGACTGGTTTTCAGTATTTCCTTTATGTGATGCTTTATAATGAGATCATTTCAATATTTAGACGGGTATTTGATCTTATCAAATTGTTTTCATATCGATTTTTGCGCAGTTTATAAAGAAATAAAGGTTTATATAATTCTCAATAAATTTTCATATGGGATTAAAAATCGAAGTATCTTGTCAGTGCTTTACATTATATGTAAAGGGACATTACGCTAATGGGATTTCTCATGTATAATTCACTGTCCCCTTAATATATAGCAACAGGGGCGTGGCCCATATGAGTCTCCAGGTAGCGACGTTAAATATGACCAGAGTGTATATATTGTACATAATTATGACTTCAAAAATTGTTTAAATTGCGGAGAAATATGCAGTTTCAAAATACATGTATTTATTAGTAAATTAATATGAACATGATTATATTTGAACTTATCCAGATTTCAATAGTTTTTAACGGGACTTATTTAACTTACATTAAGATCAATACCGCTACATGTGGAATGAAACATGTCTATTTTGAAAGTAATAGCTAGTTATTAGTTTTAAGCGCTTATGCCGACATGAATTTAAATATTTGCGTAAAATCCTCTTAAAAAGGACATAAAAACTTTCTTCTGCGTTTATGATGAAATCTTTTGGTCAGGCTTCAAGTATTTTCCACTTAAATTTCATAACCACACAGATTTCGTGTTAATGTTTTTTTGTTGTTGTTTTCATCGAAATAAACCTCCACCAATCTGTCTCACGTATAATGATCACCATGAAATGGCTGAAAGACAACGGAGTTACATTTCATTTAGGTTTCCAGAAAACACCGCTGTCGCTCTTTAATTGACGCTAAAATCTCTCTGCCATTCAGTTGGCCCGTGTTAGTGTAGGCAACATATTAGAATTACCGAGACATATTTAATGGGGAGAATCACTTAAAGTAGCAATGCCTTGGCAAAATTTCCTGCTTCCGGTACCGCTGATATTTGATACAAGAGCGTCGTGACGCTTAGACTCGCAATTTCCGAATCGACTTGTGCAAATCGAGAGAAATCGTGGAAAAACGTCTTTAACATTCAACGGAATCATGCAAAAATCCCGAAATTATTCAAGGCGTCGAATATTCTTGTCTGTGAAACAATAGATAATGTTTAATATAGCAATTATCGGGCTGTAAATGAGTAATGTAAAACCATAGAGACACGAAGGGTTGTTAATTAGAATTTATAGCCCGTTTGTTTGAACAAGGATCTTGTTCCTTCCAGCAATTGTACAAACACTGAGAAAGAGATTTTGTTTATAAATGTGTGTAGCTGGTAATTGATTGGTAATAAGATTTGCTAGTCAACGATATGATGGTAGAAGTGTGATATGGGATGGACGTATACATTCCATAAGTCCAGCGAGATGTTATGGACTCGAAACTGGTATAAATACTTGAAGGAGTAACGAGCCACCGAAAGGACATTTGTCATACCACGTACCATGATTAGAAAACGCCTAAAAGTCCACTTCATGCTGTAAATGACCAGAATTGCATAACTGATTTTTTCAATGGGTTTAACGCCATTTTTCAACAATTTTTCAATTATGTACGGCGGCCTGTTTATCTAACCAGTTTTCCTGGACTTCATACTTACCAGTACTAACTTGCTTTCCCACAAGGAGCAAGCAACTTCCCCACATATGGAGGAAAATCGACATTATTGTCGAATTTTCACAGAAGGGCATGACCTGCCGCGACCGGGATTTGAACCACTGGAACACAACTTATAGAATTGCACAATTAAGTCGTACATGACAATTCTAAATGAATAGGCTAATTAAATTAAAATATCAACCAAGACATCGCTGCAGACACCGAATAAGATAGTTACTAGAAAATGGAATTATATACAAAAATGAAACATGAAAACAACAGCGAGTTCGACTGGATACTTACTTTATTTTAACAGACATTTTCTCACAAAAAATGTATTGAGTCATTAGTCCGCTTTGTAGTCTTTTGATGTACACAACAACTGATGCTCTTTGGACGCTTAAACATTCATTGGAATAATTCTCATCCACTAGTATGACATGGCCTTATCATACATAATTATCTAAAAGGTGACATTCGTAAATAAGACTTCACCAAAGCAATTCTTTGAGTTCACAAGGGATGAATTTGTATAGCCTAGGTATGCATGGTACAGTAAAGTGTATATAGTATATTAAGGAACATAGTATTGTAAAGTGAGCGTAGTATGATAAAGAGAGTGCAGTACAATAATGTGAGCATTGTAAAGTGAGCATAGTGTAGTACAGTGAGTATTATAGAGTACAATGATCATTGGTTAGTAAAGTGAGTATTATAGAGTACAATGATCATTGGTTAGTAAAGTGAGTATTATAGAGTACAGTGATCATTGGTTAGTAAAGTGAGTATTATAGAGTACAGTGATCATTGGTTAGTAAAGTGAGTATTATAGAGTACAGTGATCATTGGTTAGTAAAGTGAGTATTATAGAGTACAGTGATCATTGGTTAGTACAGTGAGTATTATAGAGTACAGTGATCATTGGTTAGTAAAGTGAGTATTATAGATTACAGTGATTATTGGTTAGTAAAGTGAGTATTATAGAGTACAGTGATCATTGGTTAGTAAAGTGAGCGTAGAATAATAAAGTGTGCACAGAGTAAAAGTAATTAATAAAAAGTAAGGCACTAAATGGAAGCATCAGATGTACAACGAATAAGTTGTGCAGATCATGTATATAGATGTTATACTTCAAACTACAGAACCAACACTATCAGTGTTTGTTTGTCCGAACTTACTTTGTACATCAATACAGAAACTGAAAATACAATCTTTTTTGGGCGATGAGAACCAAAGTGAGAATTCGTACGCTTTGTACTACAATTTCTCACGCGCCAAGTTCAACACTTTGATATGATTTAAATTTTACAATAATGCGTTCTTTTTGCAAATCAACCGCGCTACAATCTGTTTAATCCCAAACTGCAATTAAAGACAAGATGTTTTTTGTGTCTTTCAAGCAATATCCGAAACAAAATTAAATTACAATTAAATCTTACAAAGAATACATCATGCAATCTGCCCCGACTTGAAGGCATTTCTAAATGCAAATTTGATTGCAATCATTTTTAAAAATAGCCCATCTTTTCATTCACAAATCTTATTGCTGTGGACAGCAATTAATTTGACTTAACAGCATAATTCACGTCTTGTTACGCGCAAACACAGAGTTCCTCTTGTGAAAACAATTATTAAAGTCAATGGTTTCTCATCAATTATGTGTATAGAAGGACTTTAACATCTTCAAAACAGACATCATATGATTCAATAACTTGTTTCGCCGCCTGATTACCAAAGAAGAATAGTAACTTACGGTCTCTCAAGAAACCGCACTATATCTCCTAATATTCTTCCGCGGGATTTGTCTTGAAAGAAGTTCCTAATGCATAACAATCAAAGACATTTCTATGGTGTTTTGAATCTAATTTTCCAACAGAAAGCCTAGCTGCGCGATTGAGTTTCGTATTCATTGTTTTCCGAATGGAAGTGTCTCGAATTGTCGTATCCA
Source organism: Lutraria rhynchaena (assembly GCA_008271625.1). Classification (NCBI taxonomy): domain Eukaryota; kingdom Metazoa; phylum Mollusca; class Bivalvia; order Venerida; family Mactridae; genus Lutraria; species Lutraria rhynchaena. The sequence goes on along the minus strand of VIBL01000001.1, from coordinate 6,116,338 downwards.
TTATGTGTTGAAAATATCTTTTATTGAAGTAATGAGGTGCTGATGGTGATTTGAATGCTATTCGAGGAAAATATTAGCGTATTATCGCATGGCCGAATAGCGAAATAATTGAGTCACCATAGTTCGTACTCTAGGTTTAACGGTCCCGGAGAATAGGGCAATTATTCAAATTTACGGATTCTTGTCAGTTTTACTTAGTGTTAGCGATAAAATTTCATTTTCAGGCGACATAAGCAATGTTACCATGATTACGAATGTTCATTCAATTTGCATCTTTTTCTAAATGGCTTTTCTGGACAGCTAAAAGCGTTTTGAGTGGAGATGTCTTGTTTTGAAACAAAGTCTTGTAATCTGAGACTTCTTTGGTAAAATACAGCACACAGGATTATGGAAATTATGTTAAGCAATAGCTTTCTTTAAGTGGTACGAATTTCAAAGTGCCCACATCGTATCGTTCGTCTTCCTTTCCACTCAACGCATTACATTTGTTATTGGTAAAATCATCGCAAATTATAACGAAATTGAATGATTTTTAGTACAAAGTACGGAGGACCAGTCATTTATCACAGGAATAGTATTATTACATGTTTTAGTTACTAAGTTTTAATGCTACTTACCAAGCACGATGAACCGTATCTCTAAAGACTCGTCTATGTATTTCACCGTTTTTTAAAAATAATTTTACATTGAGGTTCGTAATGTGTACAGAACAAATTCTCTTTAATCCATATATACTGGCCATCATAAGAAAGTAACTAGTGAGTGATGTTGGTATAAAATAGACAAAGCACAAGTAATCGAGATGAATTTAATCCTGGAAAGAACTGAAACATTTCATGATAATATTTATTGTTATCCAATATTGACCACACAATTGATGTATACCATAAAAAAATTCAAGGTCAGACCCAAATAGAAGATTCCTTATGATGGTTACTTTATTATGACGGTCAGTATATTTGAGGTACGACAGGATTTGGTCATACATGTTTTAACTTATTATTTATCTTGGAATTGTCAGTTAGAAGTCACTTAAGAAACGTTTCGTGTGATATGTTAGTTTTGTCCTGTCATAGTGCATTATGGTGTTTGGTTCAAGTTGCTGACAGCAAAGTTCGTGGGTTTCCGTGATAGAGCGGTTATGGTCTCTCTCTAGTAAACACTAGCTGCTCATCGCTGCGAGTTTTAATCTCATCCAGGACTAGACCAATTTCACATGTGAGGAAGCTGTCCAGCTAGCTTACGGCGGGTCAGTGCTTCTATACAGGTGTACGTTTGGGGTTTTCCTCAACCATTGAAAGCTTAACAGTCGCCAAATAACCGTGGCTAACTGTGCGATGTTAAACCCCAGTGAAAATAAACGAGAGCATAGGACATAAAGTATGTATCAAATATCAGGATCATTCTGTCGTCCTGAAGTAGAAGTTAAACAGCAATCAAGAGGTAACAGAGGTCTTTTATTAAAGAACTTGTGAATTTTTGGTCGAATATTAAGAAATTCTGAAATGTAGTCGAATTAGATGAATGGTATTTTACTTAATTTTATTTATTCGTGTTTTATTTGTAGCGATAATTCATCTTGAAACAACAGCTACAATAATTACATTATAATCGTCCAAGTGATTGACTTTCGATTGCTGTTTACAATTCTGACGAATTGTTTTTGCGTTCATATTTCTCCAATATAACAGAACAATCAACAGAAGCGAAAACACACCAATCTTATAAATATGCATGATGAAGTCTGGTCCCAGAAAACGGGGCTTTAATTGCTATAACGCTCGAATGATTCGATGTAATTATATGAATAGCTCTAACAAGGCTACTTTGGCCTCTACTCTATTCAATTGTCACATTTTAACACATCAGGCGCGCATCATTGACCACTGCCTCCATTTCGGTGTGAAGAAAATCCGCCAAACATAATCAAATGGAGATTGAAATCTCGTCAAGTGTGAGATTTCTCGAGACCTCATCAAATTTATTGGTAAATATGAGTTTACGAGGCGTGAGGAGTATTCCCTAGATGCTCATCGTCAGAACTTGGCATACGTTTGAAATATCTCAAAAATGAGACCACGGGGATATAATCAAAGACTAGAGACACACACAGTGTATAATTAGCAGATAAAGTTATTCAATATTTATTAATCCAGCTATTAACAACGTGAATGTACCCAGTTACAATGAAAATTTATTTTTCTCGTCGTAAAATGTCTATAGCATCTAACATTTCATTCAATTTGTTATATAACCGATGAAAGACAGTTTATCTATATGGAAGCATGGCATGCAAATGGCGTAATTTAGACGGAATTATTTTTCAATTTCACTTGGCTATCGTTGCATGTTAGTTGTAGATAATGCTTCGCTATATCTGCAGATACACTTTATTTTAATGTTTAATGACTTAGCTTAAGGCATATATCGAAATAAAATTTGGAAGATAAAAAGCGTATTTTGCAAATAAAGCAACAGTATATGGGCTTAAGTCATGAACTAAATTATTCGCTTGGGATTTTGAAAATATAATGGCTGCGTAGATGTTGATGATGCGTTTATGTGTTGATCAAAGACAAGAGTTCGCATTAATAGACAATTTTAATAGTTAGGATACCAATGAAGTAGTAATGATTGGGCTCTGTCGTCATTAGCAACGTATTTTGCCGTCTTATATTCTCAATACTTTACAACACGGAACACGGTGTATATGAGCATTCTTAACTTACAACAGACACATTTAAAAGAATAAAGAGATTTCAATAATATAAAGAAAGAGAATAATATAACATATATTTAAGTCTTGACATTCCTGTGTTACTAAATGTTTACATTGTACAGTTGTGTGCGCGCGCGCGTGTGTGTACGTGCATTTTATTCTCAAGTCCATTCACTGAAAATTTTGTTTAAAATGCGAAACACGACTCTTATTTTCAAGGATAGATTAGTCGATTGGACATATTTTTTCATTTTTTGAAGATTCTTGCAAGATCGTAGATTGCGTACAAGATAAACATTTATTAATAATCATAATTATATTTCAAAGCGTGTTCGCCATATTTCAACGAATAACATTTTTATTATGATTGGGTTGTCCGCATTGAATTATTTTATCTAAAATGGTTATTCCAACAACTTAATATTATTAGAATTACGTTTTAAACACAAACGGCCGCATGCACACTGAAGTATTATTCAATTAAAATCCATTATTTTCAACTAATGTGATTAAACTTGTGTTTTATTACCAGTAGACGTGCTGCGCATGTGCAATGAGCCAAGTTAAAAAAGAAAAAAACAATGGCGGATGACCATGTGCCTCACACACCCCATATTTCCACAACCATCGGTCATTTGCTGAATTACACCACAACGATTAATTACCATTAGAGCGCTGCCTAAAGATATTGCTTTGTAACCCGCACAAAAACATCAACGATCGAGTCAGAATAATTAACAAGCTCGTCAAGCTGAAAAGACTATCTGTCAGTATGATCATTTTGTCATTCATTACGGATTTGAACGCTTCCTATCACAATGTGAATTCATTGTCCGTCTTTTGCCTTACAAAGTTAATTTATAAAGTTGATGAATATCTTGTCATATTTCGCGAATTATTTCTTGATAAAAGATTCCCAACTGGGACTACTTTATTTCGCGAACGCTCTATTTCATTAGCTGTGATTAGCCAGTAATGAATAATTGATATTCATACACACTTATTCGTATCTTTTAATTGCAAAATATAAAGCAACTAGATTATTACACGTTTTAACATCGCCATTATGTGATAGAATTATGGGAGTAGTCGAAATTAACTTTTTTTGTTGTCTCCTCACGTCTGACAAAGGTGAGTAATACCGCAAGAATGTAAACACAACACAATTATAAATATATTCAGACGTTCACCCAAAAGTAATGAATATATAATATTGTATAATAGTGGTCAGAATAATTGAAAGAAAATTTTCCAATTAAAAGTTGGTCACTTTCAGACCTGTATGCCAGCTATGTTAATTTTTTTTCACTGAATTTTAACTCACAGTGTTGTGGGTCCAGTGATTACAAGCCAGAGACCATAACCTCTTGTCCACGGAGGCCCCTTACGTGGTTTGAGGTAATATATCCATAACACTGTACCTTTTTAATATATCCGCTCAATGCTGCTCAAAAATATATTTTGATAATAAGTATTGTCTTATTATCATTACTTTATTCCTTTGATAGTTATCCGAGATACTTGAATTTATTTTTTACGACAAATTTGGAATTTCTGTAAGAGTTGTTTTAAAATGGCAAAAAATCTGAAGATATTGCACGGTGACTTGTATTTTTCTTCATTAGATAAGATTGAAATAATTATGTTTTGCTTTTTTTTTTTTGAAAGGATCTCCGGTTTTTCTTAAATGTCTGAAAAATTGGCTACTCCTAAAGACTTCAGTGCAAATATAAAAGGATACTCACTCAAAGGAATATCATTCTTTTTTATAATTTCCTAAGAAAAAATAGTTTTTACTATATTATGAAGGTTACTATATTGTCCGCTCCATTTTGAGGTAATAATTTTGGACAGTACGAGTAAAAAAAACTTTCAATAAAATTTTTTTAAGCATGGGCGACAGACGTACCATTTTTATTTTTTAAAAAAGTCATGTTTTTTTCTAAATAAATATTCCTTTGATCATGTAGGATATAATTCTACTCTCTTTTTTTACTTTACCCGTTCAAAAACAAGGGAATTCTTAATAAATAATCCTGAACACAGTTTAAACGATGGCGTAATAAACAATATATTTAACTAATTACAATGTAGACATACATGTATAAAATTTTCTGCTATACATTAATCAAACACCCGAACAAAACTTTAGAATAAAATTACAAATTAATCAAATTAATCTATTTAAGCGCAGTTAACATATTAACAATGTTTACAAATATATAAATCTAAATGGCAGAGCTAATGTAAGTCTGTTTCTTCCCTTATTTCATGTCTGTTTTAATTAACCATTCTAACAGTTCATAGTTTATTACAAGATCCATTCATTGTATGGCAGGATATTTTAATTCACTAAAAATACTTAAATCAATCACATGCTGCTTATTCATTTGAAGCATATTAATACATTCATTAAGCCGAAGTTTATTATTAGTAGAAGTGTGAAAAAACTCTTCACAATTCATCACCGGACGTGTTTATGCCCTAGACGAAATAAATAACTCGTTATGAATAAAGTACAACCCCTTGTTGTTCTCTCGTCCGTCCATATGCTTCAAGTTTCTTATTCTACCTGACGAAACACCTCGTGTACCGAACACGTGACAATCACGTGTCATCTTGCCAGGTCACGTGTCAATTATCCAGCTACAAGATGCTAAGCGATATCATTGATGTGGTAGTGTTTCACCTTGTATTTGATAATTTATTTCTGGGAATTAACTCTTTGTTGATCTGATTGTGACCAAAAATGCCATAAAATAGAACATGGTTCCTACAACATGCGACCGTGCCATAGCAACACGCTGCAATATTAGTTTCCTTTCTTGTTCGTATAATCAAAGATTCATTTAATAACGTCGTACCGTTTTCAGAATATTTAGTACTATAGCAATGTATTTTTCTGAGCACACGTCCATGCCGTTTGTCGAGTAGATTAGAAAATCCTCTGATGAAGCGACACATAGCCACATGAAACGAATCTTTCATAAACAGATTCATTTCCGCTTGTTGCGTAATCTAGCGGAAATTCCATCAACCGGAAGTTTCTTGTAGCGAGCGCGGCAGCAACCGGAAGTGTCATGGAAGTTACAAATAAGACTACAATTTTTTACAATTTTCCGAAAAGTCACTTAGAAGTCTGATGTAGACTATTCAGTTGCCAAGTTTTTGTCGTCATTGGACAATGCGGGTTAGATTAAAAATGTATGTACAAACGTGTAATTTCAGCTAATATGAACAATATGGCAGAATTGAATAAATACACTTTACTGTACCCAGAGAAATGAACCCGAAAGCGATTTAATATCACTTATAAGGCGTCGAGGTCCATAGCCGTCTAGTAATGAAATCTCTGACGATATAATTATACATTTAAATTAAGCATTTAAATGTGCAAGAAGGTAATGTGAACTGTACAGAACGCCCGCAAGATGATGAATGGTACAAAAACCTCAAACAGGAAATAATATATTTTGATAAAAGTGTTTATCATGTTCGAGGTCTAATCATATAATATCCATTTTGTATCAACCACACTAGTTATTTGCATCCTGTTTGCCTACAAATACTATGAAACCTCGTCTTCTCGAGGGACTATCGGATCAAACTAAATGCTCGAGACAAACGTGGTGCTCGAGACAAACGCGGTGCTCGTAATAACGAGGTATTTGTTTGTCCGTTGAAAATTAAACACAACTAATAACTAAAACAATTGATGGGACTTTCAAAAATCTTCGAGACAAAGTCGGGTGCTCGTAATAATGAATGTTTACTGCGTGTATTGTGGTATTTACAAAGCGCAGGGGTTCTTTCACTGGGGTCTTACATCGTATTAACAGCAAGGGTAATTTGACAACTTTTTCAACTTTTACGGTCCAGGCAGACCCCAGACGTACACCTCTGCCATCTGTAAGCTAGCTGGACAGCTTACTAAAATGTTAAATTTGGTCCCTGGGTAATTCGAACTCACAGACGCGAGGGGCTGGTGATTTCTAGTCAGAGTTCATGATCACTCAACCAAGGACGCCTTTTCACAAAGCCCAGGAACAAAAGATAGATAAAATGATTTGGTTGAAACACACGAAATATGCAGTACGCAAAACCGTTTATGTCCATATTTCTTGTTCACTACGAAGCACTAGACTTGCGCACAAATGAATCACCCAGAAATTGTCTGGTTCATTGAGTAACCCTTGACCTTTGTTGATACGAACTAAATACCTCTGAGCAGAGTGGTCGACACTTCTCGTTACATGTATTTGTACTATCGTTCTAAAAATATTGAATATTGAATGTCGATTACAACAGAAAAAATCTATAAATTAGTGAGCAAAACCGAAAAGATTTATTGAAGAATTAGAAATCAAAATTTTCATAATCAATGCGAGACTATTAGATCTACACACATGAAAAAACAACATTGTATTTAAAAAATGGATGAAACAAACTATATACTAGTAAGACATTTGGTGCAGTGCGTTTGAGTGTTAGGACTGTGTCTGGAGAATTTCTTAGTCCCCCAGTCTTTTTCTGGATAGTTTCGTCAGATAGGATTGATTAAACTTGATCAACCTTTGGTTATTCCCAGTGGAAAGGCACAAAACAAACGCACCTTTCGCGTATTTTCCGGAAACCCATCGTGTGTATAATGTTTTTAATTAGAAAAGCAATAGACAACTATTATATCATGATTCAGGCTTTGTTCATGATTAACGAACGTTCAAATACAGTAGAATTAAATGTGAGAAAACTGTAATGAAACGAAGCAATAGGTTTCACACACCGTGAAATGATATGTATGGATCAAATGAATACAGAGGAGAGAACTTTGCCATCCCTGGACTATGGTGATTATCGTGTTTGTTAGTTGTAATCATGCAAGTAACAGATCAATCAGGTCTTTCTTTACCGTGATCGATAATCGCTTTAATGCCCTCTAGTATCTTGTAAAATATTAAATACGGCGGTGCTATGACTCCTATCCGATCGCTTTAAACCTCTAACGATGCGTTGGTGCTGAAGAAATTATTTAGAAAACCAACAATGTAGGTCAATGTACATGTAGCTTTTATCGTGGTGTCTGTATATGAAAATAATTGATAAAATTACAATGATCATTATCGAACAAAAAAACAGCATTTTTGTGTCATTTTTAATACCTGAAATTGTGTCTGTTTATTTAACTATGTGCATTAATTGAAGTTTATTCATACAACTTTGACATATTTTATTCTAATGATACGTGAAGTGTTTAACAGTCACTGATGGGGACCATATGCATAATCGCCTTTAACATGAAGAGCAAGCGGATTAAGTCATTCCAGACTTTCAGAGAATGTGTTTCCATGGAATTTGCGCATTTCGTTCCTGAACAAGCCATCAGAATGCGACACTTATAGTGAAAACTTATGTGTTCTTATTTTGTTACACACTTCCTAGGTTAGGTTTACCAATGGCGAGGACACACGTAAACATCTTTCAGTGTCAACAAGCTGTCCATTTCTTAGTATTAACTTGGCTTTGCACTTATGGTTACAAACAGACCTTTATTGTATTGGATAGATCAGATATAAACTACGGTCGCGGCTGGTCATACCCTTCTATGAAAATTTTGACAAAAAGGTCGATTATCCTCCACATGTGGAGAAGTTGCCGACTCCTTATGGAAGTGTAAGCTAGTACTGGTTAGTATACAGTCCAGGAAAACTGGTTAGGTGAACAGACCGCCGTATACAACTGAAAAATTAATGAAAAATGGCGTTAAACTCAGTGAAAAATAGATACAAACTAGTATTGAATCGTACAGTCTTCTGCATCGTCTATCACACAAATGTGGAACATGTGTACTTAAGACATAGGTAACACTTGTTGAATGTGTAAGTTAAGTATTTCATAAAATATCAAGTCATCAACATGGTATCTATTTAATTAAAACCTAAAGTCATGCAAATATTTTTACATACAAGTACCCAGAGGTATAATACCCAAATAATATCATGTAAAGATATTAACCTCATTTAAGCAATGTTTGTGTTAAAATTAAATAAAACCTCGTGTGTCTATAATAATGCCATCTTAGAAAATGTTGGTTTCCAGTTATACAACCGACTCATTCAAAACATTTTAAGAGATTTTGGCAAAGAATTTGTTTCTTACTTTATTCCAATATTTCCATTTCAGTGCAATTATATACTGTTAATAAAAACTATCAACATACGCACATTTAACACATTGGGTTGCGTAACCATAAAATCAAGATTTCCTAAGAATGACCTAAAATATTAATTATTTTTTTATTTCAGTATTATCCTCAGCTAGCCTTTATTCAACATTCAGTAGATGTTGCCTCAAAAATACATAAAATAGTTAATCTAAACAGGCTTGAGTTAGTAATGACTAAGAAAGCACGACACAAGTTGTATATAATGAAATGATATTTATTTCCTGAAATTATGTAATATAATAAACCAAAAAAGGGAAAAAAAGAGAAAGACAATTAACAATATGTGATAAATCACTTCTTCATACAGAAATCCATCCATTCAACGGTAACATCTCGTCCCAAGTGAATCATGTTATAGATACTATACATTTACACTCCATTTTGCCATTTGTCCACACGCAATTTACATGAACATGAACATTATACAAGGAAATATATACTAAATAATTTAACCTAACATACACACACCAATTTTCAATATGATGTAACAACTTCATCGGTTGTTACTTTGAATGCGATTAACTTTTGTAGTAAAGCCAAACCTGTGCACAGACCGCTCGTAAACAGAGACCACCCTATTTAATTGATATTTTGTTTCATGTACATCGAATGAATCAATCTAATCATCACCACGCACTGTCTGTCACAAAAATGATTTTTTCTGTACTGGCTTTTTAGTGCCAAGAATAAATGTAACAGCCAAGAAAGCAATTCTATCTCTACATAGTATTTCACATCAAAACACTCCTTGTTTGTTTCTCTTAAATGATAAACACATTACTAGAATTATTTATATTAAAGATTTTAAAGTTTATTTCATTAATTACTGGAATGTCATTGACCAGTCCGGCAAATATATATTATATTACATATTATTGTTATACATAACTCGAATTAATAATTTTATCTTATCAATTATAGCTCTTGCAACCCAAGTGTTACGATTTCATACTTCGTGGATAGAATTCAACTCCATCATCTTTGAACTTTCCAGCTTAAATTGGTATTGGAACATTTGTTCCTTGATTACACCAAGACAGACAATCACTCTGACAGCCAGCACTTTCGGGCACGCACATATTTAGAAATAAACAACAAATGTTTACGAAATTGCTGTATGCAGTTTCATGTTAATATGTAAAAGGTAAACAGTCGTTGCAACAATTTCAATCAGCCACCGTCTATTGCAATATATTATGAATGCCATTAAAACGTTACAAAATATCACGCAACTAAATTAGATGTCCGTCAAACAAATTGAAATACACACTGACTTATAATAGCCATCCGCATATGTCCAATCTCTGTGCATGCTGCAATTCCATTTCTGCGCAGTTGAACAATGCGCAGGCACGTGGACACGTGACTTAATTTACTAAGTTATATAATGAATCAGTTCCTGTTTTCACCAAACATACCGGGACTAGGGAGGTGGTTTACGTGTTGTTGCAATCCGTGAATAAACATTCTCGGGAGAGTTGGTCTTTGTGCAGACTGACTCAGGGAGTTCTCCGTCTGTGGACGGTAATATAAAGCGTCCAAATTGGAGATGATCCCGGCGGCTTGTGGATGGTACGTAAACCAGTAGGGGTTTGTTTGTAACAATCTCTGAACAGCGGCGTAGTTACCCGCCTCCGCCAATAGCTCTAATCCCACTGCTGTCTGACGCTTCCATTTTGTTCTGCAAATAGATCGTTTTGTCATAAACATCTTGTGTTTAGGTATGCGTTATTAGCAATTGGCAATCCGAATAGTAATTACTTTTTTTATTTACAAGTCTTGAATGTTCATGCAAGCGGACCAAAGCGAAGATAAAACTGGTAACATGAAAGTGTCACTGCAAGTAATTAGCGACAATGTAAAATAACAGAGATAAAAACAAATGCTTTTGTATTCAATCGAAACACGTGTTTTCATCAGCAGTTTGTTTAGTTGCCTAACAACAAGAAATAACAAATTATTATTAAAATGACAATGAATGCTTTACAATATGATATGCTTGTATTCTGGGATATCGCAATAATACTAGTTATCTCGTACAAGCTAGCAGCAATGATATCACTAATATTATAGCGTTTTGTGGTTATCTGTAATAAAAGCTTCCAGTCTATCGTTCCCGTATTAAAGATAAGTCGACCATTTGTTTGACTCCCATGTGGGCGTTTAAAAGACAACAAATTTTGCAATATGCAGCGCGGCGATATAGACAGACAAGCCGAAAGCTGATAGAAAAAGTTATGGGAAGCCAAAGGGATTGCATGTTCAATAGGCGTTTAGCTTGCGTTGTTGTTTTTTTTCTTCAATGCTGCACGATAATGAGCAGAAACACGCCTGAATAGGGAGTTTGTATATAGTATTGGATTGTATGTGTGTGTGTGTGTTGTACATAATAGAGTGTAACAGCTTTTAACAAACATATGAAAACGACGTAATTGCTTCGCTGCTGCTTAGAAACAACACATGATGCAATATGGCGATCTTGTAAATTTTTTTGCTTCTTTGCCTTACATATTACGACCATTGAGTGAACACAAATGTAACGCATAATAGAACAAGTTTGGATAGTCTTCTGCAGTGCTCCTTGATGTTACAAATTCTTATTATGGACACCCCTCCCTTGTTTGTGCTTCTGACATTAAGGTCGACCACCCGCGTGGAGATCGTGTAATCCAATAGAAAATCGGTCTAGTATTTACCAAACAAGCACCTATTTTGCCGGATTATGACAAACTCGATTCATAACGATGAACACTCTTTAATCGATGAAAAAACACGATGTTCCTGGATTAAGAAAGTTATGTGCGCCAGCTGTAAGGTCAACGAGTGCGAACAACCGATGTACCTGAAAACCGGAATCGTTCCAATTTCTTCATAATACCCAGCAATTTTCCAATGAATAAAGGCCCTTAAACAGCTGTTTATACCATAGGCTGATATTTCTATATACAAACATGGCTTATTAAAAGCGATTTTGGATTTTTTTCAATTGAATACTAGAGTGCAATTTCGTTCGAATGAATGATACTATATTTTATACGTTTGTTCCCATGTAAAGCGAGGTTTGCTTCTATTCAGAAAAAATGAACCATTCAAATTTGCATATGTTTAATACGGAAAAAAATAGTTGGTCATTTTTATGACGGCCTAAATTAATCGGATATCAATAGCTACAAAAGGGAGAATAATAATTCGTGACTCAGATACTATTAATTTGTAATGTTCTGCTTTTATTTTTTGTGGTAAGATATCAAATAAATTAAGTATCACTCGCTGCATTATTGATCACTAAGTTAATGGTATTCGGATCATACAAGGGCTGGTACTTGAAACTTTTTAATATTTTAATACACTTCTTTACGTGCACAAAAAACCTTTTTCTGTCCGATCTTTCAGTCAAAGGTGGGGCACATACATTTTGTGGGTTTGAACAATGAATGAAGACTGCATTTTACATGTGCATTGGTTGCCTAGATACAAATGGTCCGATTTGTTGAAACGTTTAAAACTTTTCAAATTTGTTCATCTCCTGCAAACTTTCTTGATAATTTTGATGTTCATTCTAGTAAATTAAAGTTACCAAAGCATCGCGTACAGTGACAATGTATTGTAATGTATATTATCTTTTTCATAGTTTTGTTTCTAATGTCGTAGAACAATTGTATCGTAAATTAGTTCATAACAATGAATTTGCCAACAAAGTATCTCCAAGTAATGATAGTTCGTCGACGTCTTCCGACGCAATTTATTCTGCAATCCTTTGTGTGTGTATTGCTATAATATTTCTCCTATTTGCATTGTATACTTTTTTATGCGATGTTCCTTTTTTACTACTGGCTTATAGGTAGGCTAACGCTGTATAAAATATTTTGTACACGAAATACAACTGACGTTCTTTCAATGGATATTTTGCATAGTAAGTAATACATAAAATTACTTTAAACAAAACACTTGAATGGAGATCTGCGAGTAGGTCTGGTTTCCCCGTACCACTTGGGCTGAAATTATATTTCTGATTCCAAAGTCATTCAGAAATATGAAACTGTGAATAATTTACCGACGGTTGTTGTCATCAGTATTTCAATTATTTTTTTGTGTCCTATATGTTTAACATGGCTTAAATACTCCTGCATTTATTGTAAGGATCAAACATGCTTCTTTTGAATTTAATGTGCCACACAAATTCCTTTTACTGTTTTTTGTTTTTTCAGTGTTTTACCACATCTCTTTTCATGTATAACATATACATACAAGATGAGAATAAAAGGTTTTACTGTCTGATATATTAGTCAATGCTTCTATGTCATAGTCAGAAACAAGCGATTTTATGGGTGTTTAACCTAAAACAACCAAAAAATTAGCAAACAAAATACCTTCTGTTCTGGTACCAGGTCTTCACTTGAGTGTCGGTCAGATTAAGTTTAGCAGCGAGTTCCATCCGGTCTTGTACGCTCAAGTATTTTTGTCGCTCAAATGTTTTCTCAAGAGAGTTCAACTGATGGTCCGTAAAGGCCGTTCTGGCCTTCCGTGGTTTCTTTGGTTTCAGAAGATGTGGAGGGCTGTCTCGTCCAGAATTATCATGACTTTCTGATTTGTCTGAAATTAAAAGGAACTATAAGATATTAAAATGTCACAAGTAACGTATATTTATTTCAATTATGCGTAAATGCTATATATATATAAATGTACTATATTTTGTTCTTTGGTCATTATGTGGACTAATAATTGTGTGTATTTATGCCTCATTATATTTTAGTTATGTATCATGATTGTACTAGATTACTCTTGTTGCCATGTGAATAACATGAATTGAGTTGTTCAATAAATTAAAGTGAAAGAAAAGTAAAGTAAAGGTCATTGGCCGCTTTGGTCGTTGAAAAAACTCAAAACATCTTTTATAGACTATAATACACAATGTCAAAACTTGCAAATAAATGTGTAGATATGAGTAAATACCCCAAAAATTTATGTATCTTTGCAAAGGCATAATTATTTTCAAGATTCAACAAGATTCGTGTGATAAAAAAAAGACGAATTATTTAAAAGATAAGAGATACCTTTGCCAGAACCATTATGGAAATCAGACTTCGTGTGGATAACCTTATAGATGATAAAACTGAACTAGAGCAGACTCGGATGCCCAACTTTACATGCCAGTCCCTCTCCACTTAACAGATTGAACCCAAATATTCACTTAATTATCATACCATTACATTCGATCTCAAAGTCATGTGTTGTATTGAAATTTAAGGTGAATGTGTTTACATGTAAGGTACCTTATCATCAGTGAAATAAAAAAAATATCAAAGGTCATTAAAATTGGGAAAGAATTTTAGTGCTACCTGGGTTTTTGTTTTGTGAATTTCTTGGCGTTTATCTGTGAACTAATTGTGAAGAACATTTTAGTCGTTTAAGATGAATCTGATTTTTCTTTAGCATTAAACGCTCATTTTATAAAGCCATGTTCTACGTTAGTTTACCATTACAAATGCAATGAGCCATTAAAAAGTGATCGAGTCAAATTTTAAATTGACAAAGTTCCTTTGCAATGACGCACATGCCAGCCCTGTCGTCCAAATAAAACGATAAAGAAAATGCTTCTAAACGCACACAAATTTTCTAGGCGCCAAGGATAAAAGTGTTGTATTAATAAAAGTAGTTCCGGCACGCAAGTTACAACATGAGCTGCTTTTCTGTCGCTTAATTGCGGCTGTTTTACTAGAGAAACGATACATTTTGCTGAAAGCTTACTTTTTGTTGATACCCATGTGGATTACTATGTGTCTGGCAGCCGACAGTTTTACTTAACTGATAACTCAATGAACAACGTCTCCAGAAGAACGCAGTCCTGTAATTGTCAAATGTCGTGTGTCGCCATTTTTTTCTTGATGTACGATTTGCTTGTTTCGCCTGACGTTTCAATAGATCTAATTTTCTGCAAATGGCTGTGTATTCATTATTTATGAATGACGTAACGTAAATGATGGTTCATTGTTCGGAACAATTGCTTTTATGCGAAGCTTTTGTGAGTAGACGACATTAAGGATTCCAACAGAGAGCCGAGTTAATGACGTACCTATTGACTCACGGCTATTTGTCAAATCTGCGCTATTTGACTACTACCCGTAATTACCCGTAATTCCTGACAGAAAGGTACAAGATAAAAGTTAAGAATAAAACAATCAATGTTAAGAATAAAACAATCAATGTTCCGAAATATAGAATGTTCTTGGAATGCCACATTTACAAGACGAGAAGCTACCACACTGATTATTGGGGTGCAATCATGTTGTAAAGAAAGTAAACTGCAAACAATGTAAACAAAATAAAAATCTGAGAAATAAGTCAAGGTTTATGAATGTTTTAAAGAGAAGGTTGATAAAAGGACTTGTACTAGTTGATTAATTATGAATGTTAGGTTTTATGCCGTATAATTTACGCCATACTATTTCAGTTATATTCGTACATAATGAACAGTTGTTCTGACTAGCGGTCCTGGGATACCAACAAGTGCCAACCTGACTGCGCCATTTCCTTAAATCATATGCCAGTTGTATGAGTCATTGGATATGTAATGAACGTTAAAAGTTCAAAACGAATAGTATTGAGTTGCAATATTAAAACAAGTATTTATCAATCTCTACCTCACGTAACAAAATATGAATTAAAAGACCAGTCCAAAAACTGGATGTGCTTTGTGCTTGCAATTACAATCGACCAATAGCAAAACTACTATCTTGGACTGGTTTTAAGTCAACAAGTTTATTTACAAAAGGCTCACCAAGAGCATCTCAGCAATAGACGCAGTCCTATGCATGATTTTAAACCAGCAGATCCTGATATTTAAGCATGTTTCAAATTTGTGTATTTTATCTCTGTGATGTATTATTGTGTTAAATTACTGTTTCATAGTCAAACATGCAAATAATATATGATAAGTGGCATTGTGTTTGTTATTTCATACCATATGACTGAACAGATATATATTTATGAAATTGTTTAACTCAGTTTAAAGCACTATTACCGTTACGGAGAAAATTTTGCATAGATCTAGTTGGGTTACAAGTTAAGGACTTAAATCTATTTTAAGGCTTGTCAATAAATCATATTAAAGTCTAAACTTTTTATATCTATCAAGTATGATATCACGACAGCGTAATATATTCAAAATTTTCATTTCGTACGAAGAAAGATTATGAAAACGATTTGCAGCTAACAGCGTCGCTGAAAGGATCCAACGGTGTGAAAACTAATAGCATTTATGAATTTCTGTTTAGGCAATAACATGCTTATTTCATATATACAAAGGCGTCAAAATTGTACACTGGGTGGCCCCATGAACAGGGGGCTCATAGGTGTACTCGGTATAATGTTTTATAGGAGAACATATAAAAGAAAGTTATTTTCAGTTTTATAAATGTTGTGGGAAAATCGTGAAAGTTGTTATTGTATATGAGCTCTTTTAACTATGTCGACAGTTCTACCAAATGTATGAATTGATACGAGTGGGTGGGGTTATATGGTTGGGCCGTTACTCATAAATTGTACATAAACATACTGAGTCACCATTCTAGTAAATGACTATTAAAGTATATATGAAGCCATTCTCATAGATATAATTATTACTTATGTCCTTTTCATTCTATCCCAGAACCGTTCTTTAATTCAAGATTATGAACTTACAGTTACATGATTAAATATATCTGCATATATGTAAATCTGTCTAATGGCAATAAATAAAAAAAACTGTCATCATAATGATGGACACATTTTGAAAATTTAAGAACTTCACGTATGACTTTTCAGCATGTCAGTCTTTGGACTTGAACAATTGACAACATCCTACCAAAAATATATGAAATTTAATTGTCTTAAGAACATAATTATGGGTTTTCACCATCAATTGTAAGTTATAGTCGAACTGACATAATAGGAGGCTATCTTTGTTCATACATCGAGTCCAATGTGCATAACGCGATTACAAACGACATTTCGTCATTTGTACTTTTTACATGTCGATCGTTCTTCAATGATTATCATTGGACAAAGTCAGTAGAAATTGCGACTGAATTCGAGGACGGCAACAAGATTATATTAACATTGATTATGCGCAAAGGGCAAAACATAGTTGAAGTGATTTTAGCGGAAGTAGGCCTCCACAAACAACTCTGGCTATGAAAAACAAATTAAACATGAGAGTTGTGGTTGGCTCATACAAAGCAGAGTCTACATATTATTTTTTCATTCGCTTGAGGTAGCATATAGCCTATGTGTTTGCTTGTACCAAGGAAGGCTGCAATATTTCTTACATTATTGCTAAGTTTGCTCTATTAAAAATCATCAAATGTCCTGAGTTCGAATTCCGGTTTTGACGGGTTTCGTTAATGAACTTCACAATCCTTTTTTCCGGCGTGGTACCGGTGTAGTGTCCAGGAAGCCGACTCGAACATGTTTAAAATATGTTCAAGCAAAATTGCCTGTTTCGCAATCGAGCTAAAATAAATTAGCACAAACTAAAACATCATCGATTTGGCCTTGAATTCTTAACGTATATTTTGAATACAGTAAACTCTACATTTCGTGTCTTTTGTCATTTTACGCTTGTGACATAATACCATTAGAACATACAATATGGTTTGTATTTTACGCGAGATATCTGAAAAAACGACATTATATTGTTATCTCGCCTCTGTTTAGTGACAAAAACTAATAGTTTTCTAAACGCAGTCATCATTTTATGATAAATTTAATGTCTTCATCTCAATTAGATAAAACAATTTATCCAAACTTTCTGTCATGATGGTTGATAGCCGAATGTATCGCTGTTATTTTTAGCGTAAGTATAAAGCGTGCGGAACGTTTTAGCGTTTAAAAATTTGTGACTATTCTGAAGAATGACTTTAAAGTCGTGAAATATTATTGCTATAAGGAACAGAAAAATATAGACATTTTTACATTTCCCTTTTTTATCGTATGGCGTATCGCATGTTAAAAAGTCTGTAATCGTTTTAATATAAAAATAAGCCAAAATCCAGAAGTTTAAAACTTTTACTTTTAATAAAACGTATCTGTGAATAATAAAATCGTTTTCTTCTTTTAAAAAATGTGTTTTAAGAACAAACTGTGTTACTGTTTCCCAATATAATATCCACATCGTTCAAACAAATGTTAATATTACCCTTAATGTCTGGAATTACATTATCAAATTGCTAATCGCAATTCACTAAGAGGCCCATTTAAGGTGTGACATGATGTGCCCCCTCCCCACCCACTACCGTTCCTATGGTTATGATTAATAAATAGTTATTTAAGGGCCTCTCCGACGTATAACTATTACGAAATAGTTATATCAAATATAAATTATCTACTTGTACATATCATAGCCATGAAGCGTTATTATACCGAATTAATTAGACAAAATGGGAAATGTCAAACTGTTATGAATAGAAATTCTTTGTTAACAAAATTTTGTTCTGAATATTTTTATGGTTGTGTCATTTTAATCTCATTAACATCTATAATCGGGAACTTAAACTCGGATAATTAATCTTATGATAACAATGAGATATTCATATCATTTTTTATATGTCACCATGGAAACCGAACACCTATCTCGACAGCCATTTTGTTTTATTAGGCTGATTGTGCCCTTCTATGTTTAGAATTGGTAAATAACTGATGCTGGTTATAAATTAAGAAGGATGTTTACTGTACTGTAAACACGATTGTTTTTGCAGAGGGTTAATTCATGATATCTAACATGATATAAAACCATGCAAAATGAAACTTTAATAGACGTAAAGCTTAGTCTTATACGACTCAAAGTCCCTAATGAACAGCGCAATTACAGAATAAAACATTTTTATGTAATAATTAACTTCATGTTTATTTTTCGTTCAAGAAAATGATTATAATTTAAAGCGCGTCATGTATATACCCGTATGTGTTTTATTGTTTATTTGTATAAAGTATTGCTAATGATTTCATAAACGAAATTACGTGGTCATTATAATTTCTGGCATATTTAATGTTTTTGCAAAATTTGTATATGTGTTTTTTCTGCAATTTGAGAAGTAAACACGTAAAAATGAATCTTTTTCAAGCGTTTTCCATTGGCAGAATATTGTTAAAGAACTTACAACATCAAGTGAAATAATAATATTATAATTCAAAGTTGTGTTTTTTATTGTTATCGCATACTGCATCAAAGCTTCGCGCCGCACTAAATTTCCTCCACAACGAAAAGAACCGGTGCGACGGTAAAATATACCCGATCGTTATATTTGCTTCACTCAATTTGACACCTTAGAAAAGTTTGACAAATTTAACACAATTAGACTGGTATCTAAATGTTATCTGAGATTGTAAGACGATTCGTATTTTGCTCGCTAATCATTATCTGACGGCAAAAGTGAAGAATTTCGGAATCTCTGTTTGACAGGAGAATATTTCAAAAGTGATAAAGAATGTGGAAAACACGAATTCGCCACAACTTTAATAATCCGTATAAGTATCGTTAATTGGAAAGACTAAGTATTTCAGAATTTAGTTATTCTAAATATATTTCACTGTTTTGCATTTTGCAACGAATATTAGAAAGAATAAGTTTTGTTACCACGCCCAAGGTTAGGATTAGCTCGGAAAGATGCAATGATTTTATTTTGTTTATTATTTGACTTATATGCTGGGGAGTTTTTTTAACTATTGTTTAATTTGGATAATTTATCGAAACACCAGATACTATTTAATATCAAGATAATGTTTCCTAAAAAAGGCTAATAAGATCTTTTTCTCACACTCCAGCAACCCACGGGTTCAATACTTTTCCCTTTTCGTGGTGGATTCAATAAGTCTATGGCTTCCAGAAATGAAATATGTTTCTCAAAATGATATTCGGATGTATGCTTAGGTAAGTAATAAACTGCGATAATATGATGAAATAATATTTGAAGATGTAAAGCAGAAAGTTTAGGATAATTCGATGAACTTTTCTACTTAGGCTCTGTCCATCTCTTAAAATACAATATAGGCTGGATTTTGCTAATATAAATTGTATAATACGTTGGTATGAACAATTTCTTGAAAACTGAAAATATTTTAAAATGCCGTTGTATCATTATCATGTAGTTAAAATGTTCCACAACCTGTCATTGAGAAGAACAAATGGTAAAGACTTGCGATGGACATTATGTACCAATACTAACATCTCTTTCGTTGCTAATGACAACGTCCCGTTATTTTTACGCAGTACAATCAAGTAACTTTTTTGTATTTTAACTATTATAGCGATTAATGAATAAATTAATTTACAATTTAAGCTCACTTCTGTATAAACACAATTCTGAGATTTTTAAGTTCGGACAAAATCACTGTAGAGATAAAAAAAATTCCCCAAATCTGAATTAATACCATGGAAACCTGATCAAAGCTTGTCCTTTATACGATAGAAGACTTGCATAACGCTTGCATAACAATTTACCACTCGCGTAAATTAATTACAAATTGGTAATATTAGTCAGAGTCGCAATTTACATAAATTGCAATTAATATACAATATAGAATTTGGTGAAACCGATTACAAAATAAACTCGAAACAATATGTTACAATATGATATCCTGTATAATTTCTCCATTTCCGATATGAAATATTCAACTTATATAATGTCTGTGTTTTGCGCGGGTAATCATATGCCAGTCACGCAAGTCCTGAAGACTTTGTATTTAAATAAGAATACCACAATTCCTCGCGACACTTCCGGTAAAAGTGGTATAAATAATACGCTTTGAAACAATCGCAAAATCTATGAACACTGAATTTCTGCTTTTCTGTGGTTTTTTTATGTCACGCTGTGTTAGGACCGTAGTGCAACGGATTATATTTACAATTCTTAGACAATAGCACGATTCAATAAAGAATAGAAAATAAAATTAAAACCAACATAATGTCTGACTTGTGTCGGACGGTTACAAGGAAATTATGTCTGATGAAATTCATTACGGCGTATTTGATGTAACCACTAATTACAAAGTGGGTGATTAGCATTTAATTTCAATCCACCTGCACACAAAATACGACTTGCTGTTATTGCATAAACAATTGCTAAAAAATGAGCTAAGATCGTAATACGAATTGCTTGACGCCAAGTATGGTTTTAACAGATTTTAAATTTGATTTAAAACCAATGTTCTCGCGCTAAATGAACAAGCAGAAAAGTTTCCAAAATTGCTGTCCTTTTTACATTTTTATTATTTTTTGCTGTTATTATTCTTTGGGCGTAAATTCAGAATTTCATTGGTTTTATGTTAAATAAAGAAGGGGTCTCAGTGTTTATGGTCCCAGACTAGTAATCACTATCCCCTGACCGCTATGAGTTCTAATCCCTTCCGGAACCAAATTTCACACGTAAGGAAGCTTTCGGAAGGTCGGTGGTTCTACCCAGGTATATGTCTGAGGTCTTCCACCGCCGTTAGAGCCGAAAAGTTGGGCAAACAACCCTGACTGTTGGTGCGATGCCATTGGAAAAATAAATGAAGAATGCCGAGGTTCAAGCTATGTAATATGTGAATATTTAATACCTTCAATTTCTTAAAGAAAGGTCAATAAGAATGCGAATTGATTATTTTTTACAACAAAGAATTTCATGTATTATGTAGATCTAAATGACATGTTAAGATAGTGTTGAAAACTATAACAGGCGTTAATCATTAAATAAATTTTATCAGTGTTTTAAATATCATTTCTACGCTTTAATTTGAAAATATCAAATATGAGATATGCAGATATTTGGTCGTTTTACGTTTGATTAAAGCGACGTAATAAACAAACACTGAAAATAGACCAAATGGGATTCTTCTTACAGGTCGACACCACTGCGCATGCGTCGATGTTCATGCTTTTAACTATTAAGTACATCTAATTCACTTTAATTTGCAGTTGATATATTTTTACACTAATAAATACATAAAAGTTTTTCTAAAAATCATTGTTTTAGTTTGATTTATTGGTCATAACAACAATTTTAAATTATTTTAATCTATTTTGAGACTTGTATCACATTTCTAATAATTGACACAAAATTAACTTCAGAAAAACAAACAAACACACATGATTTTGTGTCTTTAAGTAAGTCAAAATGCAAACTCATTTTTTCCCTAATTAAATTGAATAATAGAAAAAAAATCAGGAAAAAATATGGCAAATAAAACGAATGACATTAGAGCCAAATGTTGTTAGCAGAATAAGTGAGCGTAAATAGAAAATATATTGTTAGTATCCTATGTTTTGTGCAAATTCTGCGGTCTTTGAGTGTCATTATAAATAACAAATTATAATTAATTAAATTCACTTTATAGATTTTTTTTAATTTGTAGCTAATGCCACGATAAATGTGAAAATTACTTGGATCATTATTCAATGGAAATGATATTAAACAGTCATGTAATTTTGCCTCATTATTCCGCCTGAATTAATAATTCCCATCGCAAAAGTCTGCATAAATAATTAATTAAATTATTATGAAATATATTAATTGGAAGGCATTATTGAAAACCAGAGGCCAATCGGAAAATTAGAAAAAGTTCAGTCGTGAAAATATCAATATCTAAAGTTTAAAATACATTTCACGTGATTTCAAATTACTTTTTCGTCTTTTAATCATGGAAGTAAATCTGTGGGACCTTTCTTTAATGTGGACTTCTAAAAATGAATTAACAAAGTGTGTGTGTGTGTATTAACGATGATGTTGTCAATAGGTTCATTTTTGTGAGTTATTATATCTTATCTGAAAGAATAAATTAACATTTAAATACTTTAAAACAGAGCTATCGTTTTACACAACACGACACAATACAAACGTGCGACTATAACACAAAACTCAAAACACATTTGTATACTATATCATTAAGATGCTGTAGTACCATTGTCGTATTCCATACTATGTACTTAAAATGCACTAATCACATATTCACGTATATTACGACACATATTTAACTACATATTTCTATTATTTTTATACTTCTGTCACAATTGTTGAACTCCTGACAAAATATAAATCAGTTTTAGACTCAATTTCTTGTTACAAATAGGACCGTATATTTTTAAGGCATCAGCATGTTTCGCGTACATGCTTCGAATCGTTCAGGAGATTTTGAAGTACATGTATTGTTGTCTTAAAACTAAATGCGTTGACACGCAATTCAAAGCTTTGTATGATTAACCATTCATACACTTACAAAAATATTCTGTAAATATAAGGAAGATCTACGAACTCATACTTCAACTTTCATTCTTGTGACTCTGAGTCAGTTCCTTTGATTTTTTCTTTACACAAATATTAAATATTCAAAATAAGATTCACGCCTTTGAATCATATTTATTAACAACAGTAATAAATTAATGTTGCCTTCTTAAGATAAAGTCTATAATGAGACGATTGGGGGTGAACTTTCATCGCTAATCATTTTGTATTTATTTAGCCATATGCTACATCTATTATTTAATTCTTAATCCGCATTTTAATTAATAATCTAATTAATAATGAAATTGATGATGAATTTCAAAAACCAGTATATAAATTAGTAATTGAAATTCATCAGCAGTTTCATTTTTCATCTATTTAATGATTGGATCTTCAATTAAAAGGAGCGGTTTGTGTTCTGAAGTCGAGATGAATATATTAATTGTACAAATATGAGGGAAATGCAGTGGTTTACTTTATTTTCATACCGCATAATTAAGAGTCAATTACAATAGTATACAGTTTACATTGTCAGTAAACTAGAATTACATATTGCGTAGGTTAGTTGATCTAGCACTTGTCTGAAAATTAAAATATCCTATTGTAAATTTTCTAAACAACTAAGTGGTCCTATTTTACGAACCGAATACTCCCCTATGTGGAAGCCTTACTCGAAATATTTCAAATTTTCTTTGATATTTAAGACTGGCAAATTAATTATTTGTACAAAAAATGTCAAAGGGGACATAGTCTGCAAGCAACACAGTGATCGAATTGCAAAACTGAATCACAGTTTTATTGAAAAAAAATTAAATGTTCATACTCTGGTTCATTCATATTTATTTAACGATTTTTATATCGGATTGCCATGGTGATTTTTTTCACAAAAAGAAAACATTTAACGCCCAAAATTACCGCACAAATAGGTAATCTCTTTTGTTTCAGTATAATGTGAACACCATTTGTGCGTATTTCTTTCGTTCTGTGCTTAATTATCAGTAAAACATGGTTCCAATGCAGTGTATAAATATGAAGATTATCAACATATGCTTGACAACATAAAAATAAATTTCCAGCGAAAAATTTGAAATAATACAAAATGTACTATTGTTTGTGAATTAAATATATACTGCATAGCAGCATATAGTTTTATACAGATATACTGTATCGCTTTTATGATAAAATCGACGAAAAAAACGCATAGAGACATTTTCTAGTTGATACTAGGAGAAATAATTGCGGAAATATTCATAGGAAACAGAAAAAATGGTTTTAAATCGAATGAAAAATAAAAAATAAGTAAAATCCGAAGCAAAATCAAATGAAATCGTTTTGTTAATAGCTAGGTTGCCTTAGAAACATTCCATTACCTTCATTGTCAGATTTGTCATCTTCGAAATCACTATCGTCAGTGAATCTATTGGCATTTCCGCTGCCATGGTCCGAGCCTGCGGAACTCGCCGTCAGGGGGCGCTCTGTAAAGTGTCGATGGGGCAATGACAGTAATCTCGGATCATTAAAAACGTTCTGACAAACTTCTCTCTCCCGTCGGCTATTATCCGACGACAGTATGTCGGTTATAAGAAAAGATGGTCTATGTAAGGGTATCTTCGGTTCTTCATTAGCTTCACTAAGAAGCTTATTAGAATGCGCTTTTGTTGGCGTTAAACGATTATTGTTAGTGGTGAGTTCCGATGATGACGTTGATGATGTCGACGATGACGATTTTAATCGTTCGTCAAAAAATGAGCCGATTGTAGAACTAGAGTTCACGTTCATTATGATATTATTAAGATGTCCCGATGTTTGCGCCGCTGATAAAGTTTTTAATGAAGCGTCCATTGGATATAATTGTTCACTATTGTAAGCTCCCGGTGACGCTTCGCCATTCCGGGTACGCATGCTGTCTTTAATAATATTTGTCGATTGTGCATCATTTCCTTCTATATCTGAATATTTTCTCTTTAAATAATTTTCAGTCAATCTATGATGTATTGGCATGAAGCCATTTCTTTCACTTTTGCGCGAAAATGATTCCAGCTTTTCCTCCGTGATTTCAGCCTTTTGTTTACTTGGTGTTTCAGAATTAGTAGAGGTCTCATTATTTTCCTCACACTTGTCATTTATTTCAGTCTTTTCATTTTCACCTACGTCAATCTCATCATCCATCTCAGCATCGGCCTTAGTGTCCTTGTCTTTATCCATTTTAATAGACATGATGTTTCAATTTTAATATATTCCTTCTAAACTTTTTTAACTATTTGTATAATTCTTCAGCTAGAAACACCTTCAACTTAACTCTAATACTTCATTTTTTTCTGAATTCCCTTATATCAGTATAATTCTCCGTTTTTTGAATATATTAAGTTTAATAGCTTGTCTTTTCAGAGAAATTTCTGAATTC
This sequence comes from Lutraria rhynchaena, assembly GCA_008271625.1. Classification (NCBI taxonomy): domain Eukaryota; kingdom Metazoa; phylum Mollusca; class Bivalvia; order Venerida; family Mactridae; genus Lutraria; species Lutraria rhynchaena. The sequence continues at coordinate 6,090,758 of VIBL01000001.1, read as the reverse complement.
AATAAGAAGGATGTGTTAAATTTAATATGTAAAAAAACTTTACTTAGCTTAAAACGGTTTATATATCGTCACACATGCACCAAACCTAACACTTTGGGTTGGTTACAATTCAGATAAATTAATGAATTCTGCCTTTCTCTATTTAAGAATACGTTCAGTGATGTATTTAATGAGGAAAAATTAAGAGTCAAGTATCTATTATTATGTATCACTTCATAAACAACGTTATTCATTGACAGTTATCGTTTCAACAATTCACCTAAATATGTGCCTTTATTCTCTAAATCAGCTGTCATTTGTCAAACTGATGCTATCTTCACTTCTGTCTCAGTCTTGTAAGCGATACCTCGACCGAGGGTTCAAAAGCATATACTGTGTCCTTTTGTCATTAAGTAGCAGCATTTAGCGAAAGCAACTCTGACAGTCGTATAGATTCATTGCGCTAAACATCATGTCAAACGTTGGGAATTTTGTCCACTTATTTTAAACACGTAGTTCTCTGTAGTGCACCGCCTAACTCTCCAACTACGCTCGTTTGATGTAAATAAATCTAACCTAAGAAACTTGATAGTGGATTTAAATCACTCAGCGAAGTAACGGATCAGATTTCCTAGGTATATAATTGCAACAGTAGCATTTATCATTGTATTTATCATTTGATACGTAGGGCTATTATTTTCAATATTCAATAATTCATTAATAAGTGTCTTAAATTGACAAATGATCGGTAAAAATCTCTTAAACAGCTCACTTTTAAAATATCGAACTTTTTATACACACTTAAAATTTCTATGTCCGATATAGCAGGTACTTTTATTCAACATCTAATAGACTCTAAGCGCGACCAATATCATTATTATTCTTTAATATGTCATCACCTGCGTCTAGATAGTTCAATACACATTTCATTCCACTTCCTGTTTGCTAGAAGATATTGTAACGCTTCCGTATTTAACCTTCCACTGATCTTTGAAGTTTTGGTCATCAATTTTTATTATACTTTAAACAATAACATACATTTATCACGTAAAATATGTTCAATTATATCAAACGATGTTCACTAACTTTTCACATCATTTAGTAAACTTTTCTTAAAGTCCCACTGTTTCTTTAGCCCCCGAAAACCGATAATTTCCTTCTTTCAACACCGTCTTGAACTATTAAAAATATAATATATATGAAAATATCTCAAATAAAACACAGTTCACAAAAATCGTATGTTTCTTAATGTTTAACTGTATCGTGTTGAGCGCTTAGACCTCACACACGTTGCCAGATTCCTTAGGATCAGCCGCCCAAACACGTATCGGATTAGCTGGTCACTCAGGACACCGATCATTTCTCTTATTGCCAAGCCTCGCTCATTGGCCAATAGCGAAGGCGACTGCTATAATAGGAAATTATTGACATTTACATAAACACAAAAACGGAGACAGAAAGTAATGATGGAGATATGCCAGTACATGGGAATATTGAACATCGACAAAAACGCCCAATAGAAAGAAACTCTGCAGTGAAGGATTTTAAAATACCTCATCAATATTCATAAGGTGGCTGTACGGTGATACAGTACAATAATGCATTTACAAGATCACACACAAAATTACGGTATAGATGCGTTACCCGCATCTAGAACCGAATTTGTGCGGGTGTTAAAAGAACAAATTCTATATAGAATAATACATGCATAACGCACTCTGTTGCATAATTAATTTTAAACGAGTTCCAATCAAAAAGAAAATTGCTAATTCAAATTTCATTTCAATCCTATTTATTGCTGTGCAAAAATTCGATGAACGGGTTTATTTTTTTATTTTGATATTTTGTATAATTGTTTCGTTCTTTCATATGAAGATAATTGCATTTTAAAGAGGCTTTAATTCATCCTGTGGCACCACTTTGATTTACATAATCCGCCAGACTATACTGTTGAGGAGCGGGTATTTCTTATTTTTTTGCATAATTAATATACCCATTAAAACTTATTGTTTAAAATATATCGATAGCATAATGTATTGTTGTTGTTTTTTTTTGCATAACACTTTTTAGACATTTTTTTAATACTCTTATATTTGTTCTGTCATATTTCAGAATTCGATCAACCAATTTTAAGATAGACAGATGAATTAAGGGACACCTTTAGTGAAATAAAACATTAACTTATTATCTAGTATTGAAGTGTAGAACAAATATATCTTACCACAGTCTTTATTAAAAAGACTTCTTTATGCAAAAGAATATTATTCAAAATATAAAAATACAAAAATATTTTAGCATAATTTTAAGATTTAGATTTGACGTGCAGGCAGACTGTCAAAAAGAAAAATACAATCTGATAAATCGTTTTAATCAGTCAACATAATTGTACACGTATGTGTGTGTATAATGTGCGTGTTCAATGTTCACAGTTGAAGTGAGATTATAAGCATTCAATAATTGCATTACTGCACAGCAACATTAATGTTAAAAGATGAAGTTTTTTTCTCAATTCTTTGAAGAAAAAAACACGAAACCAAAGACCATGCACTGTAATGGTCACGTGATAATGAATAACCAATCGCTGCGGTCGTTTTAATTGTGTTCGTGACCCGGAGTGCTTGATTATTCATTAACTAATTACAAAAAATATTTGAAAGCAAAACTTAATGATCGGTAAAAAGGGAAATAAAGACATAAAACGACTTATAACAATTTGGTAACTTTTTTCCCTGCGATGAGCGATTGGTTTCTACCATACTGACATGGAATATCAAAACTTCATCACGGAGATGATACCAATTAACTGTTTTTACATTAAGAGAAAATATGTCAGAACGAAATTTCCAAAACCATCTGCCTCACCAGGGTGGGGAATGAGTTGCATGCAAGCATCTCGCAGCAAATGTTCTTCATTAATGAAGATAGAAAATATGTTTAACAGTTCGACCATATGCTCAGGTGAAAATAATGGCATCGGGGATCCAGTATGAATGTTTAATTAAAGTGATTGTTTCTAAGCTTTATACATTATTCAGAAAGTAATGTCATCTCCAACTGTCCCGTTATCTTTTAACTATTGCCTTTCCTTGACTTTAATTGACAAAGATAAAATGTAAACAAACGTTAATTACTAATTAAAATTTGATGTTGCCGCTAAATTGGTTTCTTTGAGAACCCATTCTCATCTGTTTGTTCACATTTGGTTTATTTCCCTATTTTATGTAGATATACTCTCTGTATCTTGTCATTAGAGTTTTTTTACTTTAAGGTTTCTGCACACCGACACATCGATTAGTTAGCTAACCCTGTAGCAGATCTTCAGGCTTAGTAACAGTCACATAGATCGTATTGTGAGTTATCTAGAAGACATAGCTGTTGTGTAATTACTTAAATGCATTCAAATTTCTTGGAAAATGGTTATTCACCAACCAATCGAATTTTGTGTAGCATTTAATTAGTCATTCATGCAAAGCGTTGCTGAAAATGATATTTGCGTTAGACATTGTGGGGTAAGATTTTGCCATACATAAACACGTATTCCTTACATGTAACTAGTTTGAAATGGCGTAGTCATATATAATCTGAAGTGAAGGTATTTCAGCTTCTTATATTCTTAATAATTCTAAATCATTTGTATAATCGTCAATGCCACTGAGTATCAAACGAGTATATTTGATCGGTATTATCTTGAAGATTAATTTAATGTAGTATGCAACATACATTTACTCCAACTGGATAGCGAAGGTAACACCAATGTGCTTAGTTTATTTCGTAAGGTCGTTCATTAACATTGACCCAAAACCTTAAGTTCAAATGAAGACATGAAGTATTTACAACCTCAGGTAATGAAATCTATTACTCACATAAACTATCTGGAAAAACCTTAAAGCAATCATTGGCCATCTTTGTTTTATGATTTTATGCCAAATTGCTATAAAAAGTCTAGTTCTCTTACACAACCCGACAATTTACGTATATCATGATGGCCGCTCGTAAAATGCTGGGATAGGAAGCATTACTAACTTCCTAATTTGCATTATTAAAAGGTATTCAGAAAGCTCGCACGCACAACATCGCAAAAATAGCTCAACCTTTATTGGTCCGGACCATAGTACTCCAAGGAAACAATGTTTTGAAGCTTCACCCGTTGTTGTTATCGTTGTTGGCGCCGGTGCACTGTTATATTGGTTTTTTAACTTGTCCTATCACAACTGTTGTTTGGTACAGTCTATTTTTCCGTAATTTTATCACTTTTATAAGCTGGTGGAACTATGCATTTGTTCATGTTATTCCTACTTCCGTGCCTTTGTAAACTACTCGAAAATGTAATTTTATCGACATTGCGCGGTTCAATTCAAATTTCGGAACGAGTCAGACTTGTCAAGCTCCCGTCAGCAAATAACATTCACTAGGTTAAGCGTCCGGATGCTGAAATAAGTTTAAGATTCTCACTATATTGAATTTAATAATGTGTTAATTAAGTGCAATTCATAGCTGCGTAAAAAAACCTTTAAAATGAGCAAATATTGGATTAATGACACTAGCATATGGGCGGGGTATTGATGACACCTTAACTTGACTGTCCAAGTTCAGACCAGGTGATGATCTTCAATATTTGAACACGTTTATTGTGACGACAAGTTTAATTAAACTTTCATTAACTGATCGTTTTATTAACATTGTCGTGAAAACTGCGCTGGCTTTCACCACCTATTGTGTCCGGTTCAGCCTCTTTAAGTATTTAATTTAATTTAGTTCAGCGGACATATGGAATTATTGACTTTTGCTTCTTACTTTCAGTGACTTTAACTCAAAAACCTGCAAAATTCGACACGATTATCATCACTCGATCCGAATCTTGTGTTGTTATTTGACTATCTATTTCAATGCAAGTTTAATTATTTGTTTGCCGAACCATTGTCGGATAAAATACGGCGGTTTTAGAATGTTAAAGATGTCGAAATGTCACCACAATAATATGATAGTAGTTAATTCTCAACCACTTGAGGTATAATGAGTATCATTCAAGAGTCTGATAACAGATTTTTATGGCGTGAAATGAACACGGCGTGATGTTCACAAGTTAATTTTACGAGTTAAAAGTTGACAGTCAACGTCTTGGTATAAAGGGATCCGATTTACGTGGATTATCTGAAATATGACGCCACTTAAACGAGTTTAAAGCGATTTGGGGATAAGGATTTGACACGTGCAAAATTTAATTCTTTAATGTTTGAAAAAAAAACGCACCATTTGTCATTGTAACCAATCCGCATTTTTTTACCGTCGGGTCATGCTTATTTGTTTTCGGCTTTCTTTCGTTTTGTAATAATAATGATACTTAAAATAATCTGTCAAACTTTAAGAATGGTGTCCGCATGTGGACCGTTTAAATAATGTCTAAATTGTAGCACGTGTGATCTCAGATCGTTCAATTCATTTGCGCTTCAAACGGTTGATAAAAAGAATTAAAACACATTAAATTTCACATTTTGAAGTAAAACTAATGTTCACTGATTTTGTTTTCCGGTCTATGATGACTCTAAGTTTGAATTTATCGAAGTATTTTCACTTTTCTTTTTCAATTTTTAATCAATATCGATATAAAACATCTGATAATATTATAATTCGCTCATTTTTTTTTCATTTATTTTTTACCATTGTAATTGAGACGTACTGTACTTCCAATCACTGTGATAGCAAAATTATTTAATACTGTCTTAGTTTCTCGCTTCTCGCACTTGATAAAATCATCCCAATACTGTAAGAATTAACCTCTGTGAGTAATCAGCTATCAGTATCATTTTTGGGGAATCATAATCAATACAAGATTTAGTTCACTATGTCACATATTTAAACAATACACAAACACGTCACGAGTCCCGTAACAAATAATATATTTTCTTACGTTTGATTTTAAGAATTAGTCAGAAAATAATTTCCTCTGATTGGATAAGATCCATAGTATATGTTGTTTAATCCACAGTAAGTTGGTAGCTATGTTACTTGATAAACAAGTAACTTGATTGGCTAATAAAAGTTGTTATGACCAATGAATTGAGATTAGTTAACGAAATGTTCGATTTCTCGTGCATACGAATTCATTCAGCTTTGGGCACCTATGCTTACCAGACATAAATTTATATTTAAACACGTTTAAGGAATTCTTAATTGAACTGAACTATGCAGTTTAGAAAGTAATATGTATGGATATATTTAGAAGTGTATTATGTATGTGTTCTATGTAAACGGTTGATCGTCGTAAGCATTGCCCGAGTGCTACTTACAAATATACTTTATTAACTAATACGGTTAGTTGTTTGTTATATGGATCTGATGATGTTAGAGGAAGAATACAGTTCAATTTGTGACAAATATCACCACAGGGAATGAGCATTGACTGTATGTACAGTCGGCCTTCATTCCAATGCGAAAGTGATCTTTTACTTATATATCAATGATAGTACGTTAAAACAATGACTTTTGATCATATGATGTCTTTTATTCATAGATTAACCTTAAATCAGGTTTGATTGTGCAGTCACAGCACTTGTCATTAAAACCGTCACTTTTGATATTATCCGGAAACATGGATATAACAACATAGCTCAGATGACAAAAGACAATTTATGTGACTGGGCTGATAAAGATGGTGAATTTAACCGGTTCTGAAAATTCTGTGAGGAGCAAACGCCGGATGCAGAAAGTTTATCAATACAGCGAAAACAATAAAATGACAGTTTTCGTTTATTGGTATGTTAATAGTCAAGTTTAGTGTTTGACTTTAAGTACAACGCGATCAATTCTGCTTTCTAGCCCGTCTGACTTTAACTGACATTTATAACATTAAACACTAAACAAATACAGTACAACCTGGTCATGGTGAATTGCAGCGTCCATTGTATTTATTTATTCAAATTTAACTACAGTCAAACCTGTGAACAAAGGCCACTCTTGGGAAAGACACAATGTGGCCTTTATTGACAGATGGCCTTTATTCGGTGATCAGCTTGTTCTAAATCATCAAAGATGATTTTTCAAAGAATGACTTTCACACATAGGGTGACCTTTATTCGGAGGTGGCTGCAAACACAGGTTAGAATGTATAACCATTATATTAAAGCAAGAGAAAGGTTTAGCATAGTTATTCTCATTATTATATCATAATTCACTTCCTGGTTCCAGACATGTACGAGATCCAGTTGTGAATCTATGACATTTTGACATAAGAAATGATATCTCTTTGTCCCTCACTTATGGCCTATGCAAAATGGTTGGAGAATACAAATGTATAGATAAAAATATTTCTTGAAAAAAAAACATTAAAAAATTCCTCATTTCCCCAAATACTACTCTCCGCTCAAAATCCACTCGTAGAAACATCTAAAAATGAGGGACAAAACGCAATCTCCCAGAGGGGTAACGTCTTGAAACCGTCTGCTGCAAATAAATTCGTATCTTCTTAGTTAATAAGGGGTTTTATTACTGGTAGATTGATAAATATAAGATCAAAACGTTGTTTAAAAAACTATCCAAATAATCGTGAAATATTGTTTACAAATCTTCCCCACGGTATCATTAACTTTAAACAAGCATAACACGACATGTATTGGGAGTATTCGGTCATTCTAAACAAAATGTAAATGCGAATTTAGAGAGGTTCAATTATAAAGATATTGGAAACAAGGACAGCATTTGATAATCTTGCCATCGTGACCATTGGAATCACACTTTGTCCGCATTCTGTCATTACACCTGTCATTATATATCCTTACAATTGCGGCATGATACAATACACCTAACATTGTCACAGTTTTACCGTAAAAACAGAAGTCATCCGATCCGTGTTAGAAACCGATTGTTAAAAACCCAGTGGCAAAAGTAAAAACACCTAATCAAAATCAAGAAAGTTAAAGGCAATTAATTTGTGGTAAAAACCATTTATTAGCCAAACATCAAAGAAACTAACGCGTCAACATTGGTAGTATTTCGCTTCTGTGCGTTGTAATGTATTTAAATGGTATGTAATGAATGTAAATTACATTGTTGTGGAACATCATCCGCCAGCAACACAAACGTTGCCTTTCATCCATGAATTTAATAGTACATATCTATTAGCTTCAAAAGGACAATTTTGCCAGATGCCTCGCTTTGACGTTGTTCGCGTGCGGGTAGAAGCCCGTTGACGCCAATCAAACGCTTATGGATGCATTGCTATGCATAGTTTATAAACTTCTCAATGTGCCGTGAAATCTTAATATAATTGAACACGTTCCTGGACAATTTTATTCCGTAATTTCTTAATGTACATTCATTTTACGATGCCCCGATCGCGAAACACAGCGATAATTAGGTATATGGCGGCATACAGCCTTTATTTTCACTTGTTTGCAATTTAATATCTTTACCATCAGACTGTATTCAATTAATTACAAGTGATAGCTGGTAAGTGATGATTTGGGGTTGGAATTACATCTATTAAGGCAATTGTATGCTCTCCCAAAGGGAGTTAAGAAAAGTAATTACAATATTATATCGAACCAGCACGTTATCGCATAAAACAGCGAATTCGCGGCAATTAGTACGCAGGCAATTCTCACCTTAACGACTCCGCGTAGGAAAAAAATAGTCCGCTATGTTAACGCTCTCTGGAAAAATGGTGCGAATTAATCGTAGACTGAAAGGGGAAAGTGATGCAAAAAGAACAACGGTGAGGATTGAATACTGTAATGAATTTGATAATGGCTAAGCGATGAATGTAAAAGTGTCGTGTCAGGCGATCGTACAATAAGCTGCGGTCCCTGGGATGCTGCGTGAAAGAATGTAGTCCCGGAGGACTTATTGCTGTTAGTAAAAGGTCTGGTACACCTTAAATAAAATATTACAACAGTCGTTAAGTAATTTCCCAAGTTGCCTTATAAAGTCAAAATGGCCAATGTTCAAAGAAAGGGAGACATAATTGATTATGAAGATATCACGACTTACTTTTAATTAAGCGATAGTGTTCACATGTAATTTGGCAATTTGTGCCATTCAAAATAGAAATACTCACGGGTTAGGGCAATCAATGTTTCAAGAAACACATTCCAAGCTTTTTGCCTTTTGATTTCTCCATGCAGTGCAAGAACAATCGTTACATGTCAGGAATGAAACAGAATTTTCTGAAGTTTGCCTCGTAAAACTACAGGCTGGAATGTCAGTATTCATTAAATGCGCGTATGGGGTTATTAAATTGACTTCAAGGTTTTTTGGTACACATAAGGTGCATTTTGTCGATTTAGAATCGCATTACCGATTTGATTGTTCGTGTCATGCACCTCTTGAGGTGTTTGGGAGGGTACGTACGACAGCAAAAACATTCAGTGGCTTTCAATATAGAAACAAGTGCATATTCGTATAGTGTAATCGAGAAGTATGTAACAGCAGCGGTTGTTTAAATTAAAACTTCGAATTTATAGGAATATTGATTTTATGAATACTGCTTTATTTTGGCACTTTATTATCATTACAATAATTCATAATTAAAAAAAAATAATATCATAATATTGGTGAATCCATCAGTCTTTGGACAATGTTATAAACACGTACATTACAATTAATTGCATTATTTTTATTAAGTAGACAGAAAAAAAAGTAAAATCCACGTGTCACAATTTGACTCAATGAATGATGGCAGGCATATTATGCGGCTTTATTGAGACAAATTGATATTGCTTTGTTTTATCACGCATGCACATGATGTCTAAGTCATAAATGCAAACCAATCTATTTATTGATGCAGTTTATAGGTAACTAGGGAATCATTAGTTCGAAACTGATGTTATTGAATTTGAAACCCTTAATTAGGTTATTGTGTTTCTCTTAAATAATCATGATAAAAAAACTAGTCATAGAATTTCAACCAACTGATAAATAAGCGGAATTAGCATCATAAATTTATTGTTCCTAACAAGTTAAGTTATATTTAACATGCTAGCAGTTAGTAATTCCGAATAACTATACTGTGTAGTATAGTATACGTCTTTGGTAATTACAAGTTTATAACAATTGCAGGTCAGCAGATAATATTTTAACCGTATAACAAACTTTCATGGCAAAGATAAAAACAAGATAAACATTTAAAACAGCAAAAATACAATTAAACAATTATCAAAAGAGGATTCGATATTTATCACCTTCACATAGACCAGACGGCACGCAAAATAGAATATCACAAAAATAATTCACCACAAATAGACAGACGCAAAGGCAAAAATCGGGTGAGGGCTGAACAAAAAATAATCATAAGACTGCCATGCCCAATTGTATAAACATTGGTTAACTTTAACCAAATCGTTAATTTAACCCAAGGTTAAATTTAACTATTTTCGTTTACTAATCATTAAAACAATCATTTAAACATTTAAAAGGGGCTGCCATTTTGGTACTGGTTACCATTTATGTTCAGATTTAACCAGCATCTTAGACTTGGGACGGATTTATTTGAGCTTTAACAAAAACAAAATTTGGTTAAACTTAAACAAAATTTTCTACAACAGTTAACCGAACATTTAACCAAAATTTTAACCAAAACTCTGATTTAAACCAGTGGTTAAAGTTAACCTGTGTTTATATATAAGACTGCCGATATTTTGCTATATTGATGATTCTTGTACAGTCCAACCTGTGGACAAGGGCCAACCTTGGGAAAGATAAAATGTGGCCTCTATTGGCAGATGGCCTTTATTCAGAGGTTAGAATGTTCTAAATAATCACTGATGTTTTTCAAAGAATGGTCTATATTTACAGGCAGGTCTTTATTCGGAGGTGGTCGCAAACACAGGTTTTAGTGTGTATGGCGTCGGACATATTTTTTTTAAAAGTACAGTAATCTTTTTAAACAAATTCAGGCTATACATTTATATATTAAGAGCGTTCTGAAATCAAATCTGACTTAAGGAAAGTCTTGAAGAAATATATTGAAATAGTGTCACACTTTGTTACAATTATCTATTTTCATCATTCAATTATCACAAGTCGTTATCAATCGTTGACCACACATTCATATCGCACCTCTAAGTAATCGAAACCCCGTACTTTTTCGTCCCGATTGCGTGTCAGACAAAAGGGAACACATCGGTGTGCGTGCACATAATTTGTTGGTGTGTGTCCTTAATGATGGTAATTGATGGACACACCTGTCATTATTGAGAACTCCTGTAAAATTATAGCATTTGTCTGATAGATTGTATCATATGCTGTGATTATTTCATTATTGTACCGCTGTTATATGTATCAAGTTGACTTTTATCGCACATTTCTAATGACAATATCCGTTTAGTTCATATTGACTGAAAAAATGCCTGAATAAATTATATATCTCATTCATAATAAATTACTTAAGACGTAATTTACATTTTATCACTCGATTTATGATATTAATTGCATAATATAACAAATGTACAATATAATGATCACTTAATTTTGATTTAAACCGTATCACTGAATCATTATACAGAATATTAAATTATGCATAATATGTATAAGACGAAATAAATAACTGAGCTAAATACAAATAAATTATGATAATGTACATAGGTGTAATCGTGTCCCCGTAGCGCAGTGGATAGCGCGCTGGACTTCTAATCCAGAGGCCGCGGGTTCGAATCCCGCCGGGGATGATTTTTTTATTTTTTTATTTGTTTGTATACACTAAAAAATAGCTGTTAATTCTTCACATGCGTTATCTCAACTTTATTGCTATGTTTTGAAATTTAAATCAAGCGTAATATGTCATCTGTATGACTTCGCTTTTGTGTGTAGTATAGTGGAAATAAAATATCTGTGAATACCAGTCTGTTTATTCTCCGCTGTAATAATCAATATTGATAAAGCTTTTAATAATATTTCCATAAAACTATAACATTAAACTTCTTCAAAAGAGAGTTTTTAAGACCGATTTAAAACCTAAGTCATACACAATGGAATAGTTTTCGTCTACAATTGTCTCTACTACGAGTTCACACAGATAAATTTGTATACACCTAGTCATGTGAGGCCGCGCGCTATGCCTGTTTATATATGCTACATACATGTACATCAACTTATTCGAGTGGATTAAGCTCCTTGAGTGACGCTAGATCGATGAAACAGACAAGGATTGGGAATAATTCGTATAGAAAACTGGTTTTATCTGGTAAAACATAAGATTGTTGAACTAGATCTTAATTATTGCTATTGACGTTAATTGTGGGTGGCGCTTTAATCGCAATATTTCTTACGCAATGCGACCTCCGAAGAGCAACACTAGCCGGTGTCGCAAATAAGTACGTATTTTCTTTGGAGGGAGTTGACTTTAACTGTCGTTTCCTGGAGGGAATCGTACTTTGGAGGTGCCGTACGGGAGGGAATACTGTACATGCATTTGTCTATGTTTTATATAACCAAAGAAACGTAAGTATCCACTTGTCAATTAGGTTATATATATCTGAAATACTGAAAGTCCCTCTGGTATTTCTTAGACAATGAAAAGGGCCAATTTTTCAAATTGCTGTAGTGAATATATATATATACGATTCGACATCTCTTGTTTTTCTTCCTCTTAGTTTTGGAAATGGATTGCGTGTAACGATTCCCTGCTTACTTGATTTTCTCACACAAACCTATTGACATCTGGCAACCAAAGAAAAAATAACATTCCGCCGGTCACTTATCTCTTGGACACAGTTTTGGCACGCTTCACGCAAACAATCATATGCCCTTTTATGACCAAAAGCGGTGAAATTCCTGCCACTTGATCTATTACAGAGCTCTCTGTTTTGGAGGGGAGATAATCAGCAAACCGGAAATAGTAAAATGACAGCTTATTGAAATAGTATCTAATGTTTTGCTAGCGTAACGATCACGTGACCACGATTAATACGCCAGATATTGTAATCTGTAATTGGCCGGAAATGTAGTCCTTCAGATTCATAACAGACGTTCATGGAAGCGTAGAGAGAATTGGCTTCTCATTTCCCTTGCGATAAATGCCGAGGTCCTACGAATGAGATCACACTGGTATTGGACTGACCAGTGTTCTGTAAGGAATATATCAATGGTCAGTTTGTTTTATTATGTCGTTCTATACTTGAGAAACCACGGATGATCTAAACAACAGTTACGTCTATTTCAGACATATTTTTTATTCTGACCTAGAACGAGTTGACGTTTAGAATTTCACCATTTCAGCCACATTAAGTGTATTGAAGCTAAGTTGGCACTTCAAGTACAGTGCAATTCGCAAGTATTGTTCATGCACGCATATACTTTGGTAATTGTGTTTCGAAAATCATCAGCAATGTGATGTGCATATTGCAAATTATAAGACAGAATTATAGCAATAATGTTGAACGCATATTGGATCTGTCTGTTTCAAAGTCTTTCTCCCCCCTATGGACCTCGTTATCTACCTACCCCTTCCGGGCCTCCTATTATATCATTCTTTAAGTAACAAATCAGAGTGTAGAAAGCGGAAATTTTCCGTACATTTAATCATCGAAGGTCAAAAGGTCGATTATGTCGTTCTATCAATGACGCCATAAACATGATCCGTATCGTTCAAACGCTCTTAAAACAATATGCTTTAATAGTAATCGGTGTAAATTAGGCGAACGCATATTAAGAAACTGGCATGTATGTTCGGATTGGATGATTTTCAAAATTGGGTAGTTTGAATTACAGAATAATTTCGTGACTGGAGTGTAAAGGTTCAAAGAATTATGATTCAATAATTGTGTCTGAAGATTTATTAAATGGGATATGTGCTGAAGGAAATATAGTGTAATACTTGCATCATTGAGTTCCCAAATTGAAAATATTATGTTACTGATAACTTGCGTGCTTACTAAATGAATCTTTCATGATTTCTTAACTCCCTGATATGGAACCGACGGGCGATAATTGCAAATGTCGTCGTAAATCAGACGTCGATTTTTTGGGAGGCGTTTCTATAATTGAATATTACCGAGTGAAAAATTAATGTTCAGTCGGTGACGTCATGGGTTTATCTGATCCGGATGAAACGCGGCAACATCGTGCCAAGATTCTGACCACTCCATCAATAAGCCGTAAGAATGGTTCAAGTTTACATATAAACAGTAATAGACCAACCTTTGCATTAAGCTTCGGTCGCCAGGGTTTCTCCACGGAATTCCTTGTCATGGAGACACTGTGATCCCCAAATATCCAACATTAGACGTCAGTTTTAGATTTAATGGGATCATTTAATAATGAATGTTTTCAACATATGTACGTAACGAGCAATGTACTTTAAATAAATTATAATTCGATTCCTCCTTAAAAACATAATGTTTTTTTCACTAGATTTAACGCCGTTTTTTCAACATTTTTTTTCAATTATATACGGCGGTCGGTTCACCTGACCTGTTTTTCCTCGAGTGTATACTAACCAGTACTAACTTATCCTTCCACATTTAACCGGAAACTTCTCCACATATAGAGGAAAATCGACATTTTTGTCAAATTTTCATTTAAGGGTATGACCTGTCGCGACGTGGATTTGAACTTGAAAACATTCTTTGAGCATTTTGAATAAATCAGTGTCAATACAATCTTTTGGATTGACTTTGAAAATCATTTTAAAAATTGTGTTTGGGCTTACTAAAAGCCATGGTCGATGTGAAAATTAAGTACATGTAATTGCATGTACACTAAAACATACTACAGGCTCATCTAATCTCCGGTCGTAAGGTTTTGGTCAAAGCCCTTAAGCGACATTGAGGAAATATTGAAAAGTGGCTGAAAATAAGGGGTTGTTATACGTGGGATGTCGTAATAAAGAATTGATCGCTAATCACAGCTATTCTTAATTAGGAGCTTAACATAATATCAAAAACATACTGCTTGAATTTATACGTAATATCAATGGTACGTAAAATCATTGTCTCAGAAGATTGTGTCACTGTTAGACTCTTCAGGCATATTGAGGGGTTTAGGATCTGTTCAAAATTACTGCGTAAGTATCCAACATATTTTTGAGTTCATACATATAGAATCTGCATGTATCTAAGAACGATAGTTAACGGATAAAATTAATGATTTATTATTATAATTTTAATCCATTATATCAGGCAGAACTGCATGGTTTTAGTGAGACGAATTTCTAACTACACGTAGTCACAGATGTTTGACAGGTTGCTCTTAGCGGGCGAGGGGACAACCCTCATCCCTTCCTGGCCCCATCAGCAAGTAACCCGTAATGTGAATAAATGAATTATCGCCTTTAACGGTTGCGCATGCATTGCGTGCACTGATGAATCAATATATTTCAAACAAGGTCAATTCGAATCATTTTAAGTACGCTCGAATAAAGAATATCGTGTGCAGCTTTTTAGACTGGGGGCATCGGGGAAAATGTTTGGATGTAGCCACAATGCGCTTATAATATGAAATATTTTGTGTTTCATACATCAAATTTATTCACCCCAAAAGGAGGAGGTAACTCCTGATACAAACTGTCCAAACATATTTCACGTATTTCAGGATTAATTTTCGTTTCTTTTAAGTATGTTTTGTTGTCTCGCAGCGTTTTGCGCGCTCTGGGTTTGTTAGATTATGGTTCGAATCGTGGTCTATTAAGGCAAATCAAAATAATTGTACGTAGGACTACAAAATATATAAAGTAAAACATTCTACAACAATTCTCTGCCACTCAGTAACAGAAAGCACACATCAAAAGCGTTATAGTCATGAATATGCGAAATACGAGATTACGAATATAACGGCATGTATCTGTAACAGGATGAATTTAGTACATCACGTGACCAAGTGTTCGGGTTCCTGAGTTCAAATCCATAATGGTTGAAATATCGGAATTAGTACATGGACTATTTCCATACTTAAACACTCTAGAAATTAGAATAATCATTTATTTTCCTGCGCACTGACACAAATATCATTACAATACTATCATTTATACGGCTTTGTTTCATTTGATTTCATGACGACAATTTCCGCCGAATCTAATGCGATTTGTTTTCAAAGTCATTATAAACATTTCATGGGATCTCCACGTGTCACCTAGTAGACTGGAACGCTGCTAACTCTCTAAACGATCTCTTTATTCAACACAATATGGAGAATCAGTCTAGCTAATATGGCGGCCTATAAAACCGGAAATTGTCATATTTCCATGCAATTTTAGTTGACACTCGGATATTACATTCAATGAACATTGTTCATTCAATACTGTATTGAGATATATAGCATGACCCTATGTTGAGATGGCACGCGCATTCATTGTCGTCTGACAATGTTTAAATGTACGGTAAGCTACGGGGTCCCTTCAGTATTGGGGGGATTGTAATTGCTTACAACATATTTCAATTTGTTTCTGTATTATAATTTCGTCATAAAGTGGCAAACGACAATGATTTATGAATTACCGATGTACCCATTTACATAATATTCGGATGGTATTTAAAATGGCCCTATTTCTAACTTTCGTATGACACGAGATGACGTTGTCATATTTTGTTATAAAAGACGATAGTATTACAGTATGAGACACTAAATAAGCTAGAATAGGAGAAATATATTCATTTGACAAGCATAGGAACGCCTTTTGTGGGCATACGAGGTACGATTCGTCACCAAATATTTTCGTACTTTTGATTTTACCGTCATAGACATTAGGGTCAGCGCCAAAAATAGTGTCGGTCGGGTGTCCGTAAACACGACTTTTTTGTCCTGGTTTAAAGCTTTGAATGTGTGTATATTATATAAACCTAATTGTCTTATAGCCAAATTTTACGACAGTTATAAACAAGATTTATACACAGGTTAATTATTTGATGAAAAGTTAGCAAAATTACAACGTTTTCATCTGTGATTATGGGTAAGTTACACAGTACAAAAAAAATGCTCTAAAAGACGAAAAGGGCGTCTCGATCCTCATCGAAACTTTCCACAGGCTGTTATAAGCACGACAATATAACAAAAATGCCTGTAAGAGTACTTACAACGATTTTGATCAATTGTAATATGATTCTGACAGTTTGCACTTTTAGTTAAAGTAGTAACTAACAATGGACAGGTCGACTATGAGCATGTACGTACCACAAGAAACAGACAATAAGAATACTAGCAGAAGACTTCAGATAATACGGTCAGTATTATAGAAAGAACAACTTGATTAAGTAGGCTCGATTTTGCACTGCCGTTTTTCAGTCATATACGTCGACCTGTTCACCTAACCAGTTTCCCTGGACTGTATACTAATCAGTACTAACTTACCCTTCCACTAGGAGCCGGCAACTTCTCCTCATATGGAGTAAAATCGACTTTTTTGTCAAATTTTCAGAGAAGGGTACGTCCTGCAGCGACCGGGATTTGCACCCGAATCGCCGGGTTACAAGTTCAGCTTAAGTTTGTACAATGACAAGCAGAACCAAAGAAAAAAACAAGAATACTAAACATAAGATATTAAGTACTTGTTATATAATGTGAAAGTTTCCGACTTTTGGTTCATATAGAAACCTTGTGGGACTCGAGGAAAACAAGTACACTTATGCTACATGAAACAGACGGGAAGAATAAACTTATTGCCATTTCGGCCACATTAAAGAAATATTTGCCGTGTGAACAACAATGTGTTATATGAAAAGACGGACAATTTGTTCCGTGTTTCAACCTTCACGCATCGCAAATTCTTATGTTTTTGCGAATATCCGTAAAACTGTCTTATTTTGATGTGGTTAAAGTTTACAAAGTATTTGAAAGAGTTTGCACATAAATGACAAATGCTCACTTCATTGATAACAGATGGATTGAACATTATACACGTGCTGTGAATCGCCGAATCGAATTTAATATCAACTTGCACAATACCATAAAGGTGTCACAGTCAAGTTAAGAAAAATTCTGAATTTTGAACCGGTTAATTTCGTTCAGAATTAAAATTCCAAACGCTGATAATGACACGAAGTGCATCGACTCTTCATCTTAACCGCTTCTCAACGCTTTGTATGGATGTTTTAATCCCGACAAAAAAAGATCATGTAGAAACATACGAAAACTTTGAACATGATTCTATCACTTTTAACAAATTACCATGCGACAGGTGTGTTCAGGTGAAACAACTTTGTCATTTCACGGTGTTCGATTTACGTGGAGAACTTAAGCATCACTTATTTTGGACCCCGTCGTCACCGGTAATAGACAAATTTGAAAACGTTAACCATATCCCGCGCATGATTACCTCCCATAGGTAGTTTTTCAATGTCCGCAAGGTGGCGCTACGGGAGTTCCAAACAAACGGTGTTTTGTGTGTTAATCTAACAAATGAAAATGACTTTCATGCTAAATAGTGAGCGTATTTCATGCGGAATGATTCAATACGGAGATATATAAACATGCGTGAAACGATACCGATATTGCTGCCTATAGAAAAGCATGTCCATAAAAGTAGATCTATTCAAACAAGAATACCGAAATGTTCACAGTCCGGCGGTCACTTGGAATGATTAATTATAGCAACTATTCTACACCGTCTGAAGTCCGTTCATTTAATCAATGGTCGTTTTAAACAGATAGCCAGAACGTCCACTCATTATGATTATTATAATCTATCGTACACCTGAGATGTACATACGCTTAAAAAGGGACATAATTCTTTTATGCACCGGGATTTAATCTCACACAAACAGTCAAGGTCATTTGGTGACTTTGCCAGCTTTAACGGTGAAGGAAGACCCCAGGCGTTCACCTGGGGGAAATACCGACTAGCTTCCTCAAATGTGAAATTCCGTGGCGCAGGGTTTCAAACTCACAGCGACGAGGGACTGGCAATTACTTAGCAGAAACCATAACCACTCGATCACGGATACCCCTGAGCCAAATGCTAACTAAAGATAAATATATATATTGATGAGCACTTAATGTAAATCACTTACAGGAGTCAGTGTCATCTGTGTTATTTCTATAAGTTGTATAAGTATGAAAATTCAGTACCGCTTAAGTAAAGCTTTAGTTGCGGCATATGATATTTCGTCTACGTGGCTAAAGATATCTTTTCAGTCATAAAGAACTATAATTGCATTTTGCAAACACAAAATCGTCGATAAATGTTTAACTTTTCATTCTAAATACTGTCAAAATCATAATTTGCCCCCAGTCCCTTTAAATATGTCCTAAAAAATTAATAACATGTTTGTGGTCTCGATTAGGGAAAGTATTTGCATGTATAGATGACCATTTTCCTTTGTCTTTGATTCGTATTTGAGAAATTATTATCTCATAAACTACGTTAGGAGTTGTATTTCTTGTTCGTTAGCAGATCCTGAACTACATAGCATAATCTTAGACTAAAACCAGTCTATACTTATATGGTATAAGCCGTTGTGATAACACCATTCTATACTTATATGGTATAAGCCGTTGTGATAACACCATTCTATGCTTATATGGTATAAGCCGTTGTGATATCACCATTCTATACTTATATGGTATAAGCCGTTGTGATGACTCCATTCTATGCATATTTTGATATAAGCCGACCATCTGATCCGACCATGGGATTATAAATATAAACGATAACATACGTGCTTTAGTAGGCAGAATTTTTGACAACAAAAATCGCTACGGCTATTTCGGTGAACAACTTCATTTTACCAATTCGCTGAACACACCAAACTATTGTAGTATGAAGTAAAAATGGCCGGCACCAACCGGTCATCTAAAATACAGACAAATAAAAGGATAAAATGTAATTTCTATAACAAGCACTCTAAACGCCACACCCTCGTTCAATGTTATATTTTATATTTATCTCTGCCAACAGTAAATATTAACCATGCAAGAAAACCACAATTGTCATAAATCAAACGGCCTGCACTCAACTCACATTGTGAACGTTCTAGAACATACAAATATACTTATAATAAAACATAAATGCATATAATATATACACAGACCAGTCTGTAGCATTAATCCA
This sequence comes from Lutraria rhynchaena, assembly GCA_008271625.1. Taxonomy (NCBI): domain Eukaryota; kingdom Metazoa; phylum Mollusca; class Bivalvia; order Venerida; family Mactridae; genus Lutraria; species Lutraria rhynchaena. The sequence continues at coordinate 6,070,807 of VIBL01000001.1, read as the reverse complement.
CTATTATTTACTTGGTCATTTTGACTGTTATTAATGTTTCGTAAATCTGTCTGACTGAGCAGACAAGAATCAATCGCAGCGTAGAACCGGTACCAGTCGGCTGTCGCTGTGGTGTTATCAAACGCTACACCGATTTTATCGCGTTGCCACTCCCATAGATCACCATGGTAACACGGTAACGTTGTGATGTCCTTGACAACCTGCCGACAATCCTCATAACAAGGGCCAAAAGGTCGGCAATGTTTCGTCACTTTCTCATAGACTTCTTTCGTAGCCGGATTTGATAAATTTCGTACATTTTTAAAATCACACCCATCTACTGTAGCGTCTGCAAGAGAGGATGGAATCATTTAGTTCATTCTATTAGTACAAATGACAAGACAATTTAAGCATACAATCCTATAAAATCGAAATTCCGAACTTACGAGTATTATAAACGTATTTGGTTGTAAGCTTTAATACAGGGAGACCACTACATATTGTTATTGGTTGTATTGGGGTTTAACGCCGTTTTCCAAAAAAATTTCAGTTATATACGTCGACCGGTTCACCTAACCAGTTTTCCAGGACTGTATACTAACCAGTACTAACTTACCCTTCCACAAGGAGCCGGCAACTTCTCCACATATGGAGGAAAATCGACATTTTTGTCAAATTTTCATGGAAGGGTATGACCTGCCGCGACCGGGATTCGAACCCGGATCTCAGGACTGCAAGTCCAGCGCACTAACCACTGGACCACGGCCGCGGCACACTACATATTGTAAATGCTTGCTGACAAGTTTTAAAGCTAATATGAACGAATTGCCGAACTTTCCGCAAGTGAATATTGAATGATTTGAACTTGGCGTTGGCGTAGATTACACAGACAATAAGTCGCTAAATTGTCGGGCATGTTGCAAACCACAGTAAAGTCAGCTCTGTTTGTTTAGTCTAATAGGGATACAGTGGGGTAATTTAATTCAAAATGTATCCAATTTATATTTAATGTAGTTTCTTCCCAACCAAACGTAATGTTGTCTGTTGTTTGCGGTGGGTAGAAAAACAGCAAAGTGTTGGAATGTCACCGCCGCAAAAATTCGGGCAAACACCGGACAATCAATTTTTCTCTCTAATATTTAACGTCACACCAACAGCCGGGGCCAATCGGCGACTTTTCCAGCTATAACCATGCATGGAGGAAGATTCCTGGCACACGCCTGGGTAGAACCTCCTACCTTCCGTAAGCTAGCAGGACAGCTTCCTCACATGTGATTTTTGTGGTCCCTGGTGGGATTTGAACTTACAACGATGATGGAATAGTGACTAGCGATACCATGCCGTATAATTAAAGACATCTAAACCCATGAATAATGTATTGAATGAATCAACTTTACAATAATCCCTTAATGATTTCATGTTAGATAATTCAGTTGATAGGGAAAATTGTATACTTCCTTGATTTACGAAGACGCGGGTATTAATAAATAGTATTGACAACTGAATTTCATAAAATTTGGACCAAACCTGCTAAGTGTCGATTTTTTTAGAACTTCAAATTACAATTCTTATACAAACCCAATTCAAACCGACAGAACGGTAATTCTTTCCACGATGTACAAGTGTTATCCCCGTTATTGACCGCTTGTTTTGGATAAAACGTTAGGAATCCGAAACACATTTCTTCCCTATAACCGGAACCAGCGCGTGTTGTGACGTCACGACTTGTGGAATCGTAAACACACGTGGTACGCAACTCGTCGCCCGGCGATAAAACAACCGGATTGTTGAATCTGTTGAAATAAGTTTTAGCTAAATTAGAAAAGCAACACGGGAAATAAAATTGATAAAAAAAATGTGATGCGAGTAGATTGAACAAAGCAAGACATTGTGATAGGAACGTTAAAATGGACATCAAAATTCTACCAAAGAGTTAGACAGAGTATTAAAAAATGCATATTTATTTCTGTCCATTCAATCAGATTATATCGTTTTAATTTTTTGAAAATAGAAATGGTTGAAAAGTGTAACCCATAATTGTTATGTAATGAGACGTAACGTTGCAGACTTGAACACTATTCTAGACAACAAAAGTGGATGACAATGCGGAATTATCCAGCACTTAAACTAAACCTTCTTCCTTGCTAGAAAGAGGTGACCGAAATTTATTACTCAGCATTTATAATCAGTCACTTAAATTGTTCAGTATTTTATTAACACATGACACAAGAAAGGTATGTATTTTTGTATTGGTTGTATTGGGGTTTAACGCCGTTTTTCAACAATTTTTTCAGTTATATACGGCGACTGGTTCACCTAACCAGTTTTCCTGGACTGTATACTAACCAGTACTAACTTGCCCTTCCACAAGGAGCCGGTAACTTCTCCACATATGGAGGAAAATCGACATTTTTGCAAATTTTTATGGAAGGGTATGACCTGCCGCGACCGGGATTTGAGCCCGGATCTCCGGGCTGCAAGTCAAGCGCACTAACCACTAGACCACGGCCGCGGCTAGAAACGTATGTAAAACAGTCAATTATTTATATAATGATAACATACAAATGAAATGTCGAACAATTTGACAAGGGATAAGTAAAGCTTAAGATTCAAATGGACTTTTTACACGTCTTATGTAAAATATAAAAAGAATGTGATAGTCCTACTTATGTATTTTAAATAGACCATGCTGACCGGTTATAAAAATTGAGTAGTGTACGCTTTTAAAATTTGCTGACATACTCGGCAGTTCACAACTTACGCATGCATGATTGGACTATCATAATCATAGTTCTGCTCATCCGTTATCACATTGATGACTTCATCGTTTCTTATATGTTCAATCTTCATACTGTCGCCTGAATTACACATTAAATACAATTTCAAACCATGCCCCAAAGCATGTGCTACACTTTTTCTTGCAAATCCGACAAGGTGAAAAGATGAAAATCCTGTGTAAAATCATTGAAATATGGTTTCTACATTAAGGGTATGGTCTTCCAAATTGGACTTATGTTTTTACCTCGGCTTATAGATCGGATTGTCTGTGCATAGTCGAAAGAAATAAGTTCCATGATTTTCATGGAATTTTTCAAATTCGGAGACGGATACCTACGCTGGTCTAATATCAAAGTTGTCAACTTATGAGTTACGATAACCACTAGTTCCATTTCAGTATGTCTTAGTGTGAAACGGAAACACAACTGAACTTACCGAGGTAATGCATGTGATTTACAGCAACGGTTATATGTAGGTCATCACTCCACTTCCGCTTAGTGCATTCTGGGTAACAATGGCCGACTTCCACGTGATGTTCCTTACGCGGTGGAATATTCATATATTGTTGTCCGATAAATAGGACTCCAGCATCATGCAAGCGCAGTTGATCTGTATAGAACACAGTCACCCCCGAACCATCAAATTCGTTGTCTACAAGTTGCTGATTTTCCCAATGTATCTAAGAATAGAATGGCGATGAATTTAGGTATAACACACAATCGTCTATTCTGTACAAATATATCTTTATAAACGATCTTTTTTGTACTTGTCTCTTGAATGAGTGTGAAAATTCTCATACGTTTATTAGATGGTAAAAATATAAACATTGCACTTGGTCGCTTCGAAGAGCCACAGATATATTGCACTTTTCATCACAGCCATGTTCTGTACAAACATATGCAATTTAGTCTATCCTTTAAGAAGTGTCGGTTTGCAGTTACGCGATCGACTCATTAAAAAATTCCCCAACAAAAAAGATTTGCTGATTTTTGACAAAAAGTTCTTTTTCGTTATTCCAGCTTTTCGTTTTCAGTAAAAACATATGTTGTAAACTAACAAATACGCCCACCTACGCCAACCCACTATAGAAATTTTGGGTCGTGAAACCGCATACCAACAATCCATTTTAATGATAGCCTTATTCTTCAACAAAGTATATCTTATTACACCAACATAAGGATAGTATTTTATATTTCGTATTTACAAGCTACCCTTACCTGTATTCCACCACGTTTGTAGCCTTGGTTACCTATCCTAAAACCCGTATTCTCGTGCATACACTCTCCATCCATTCCTAATAACCACACTGACAACAAATCACGACACGCGGGATCAAAAGCAAATCCACATTCGTACACCTCGCCCAACTTATACTCTGGAGTTTCTAAAGAAAATAGGACATATAATTAAATTAAAAAAAAAAAACAGAAAAATGCCCTCCGTATGAAACTTTGCTTGTTAAATGTATGCCTATTTCATATGAAACTTGCTTTTTTAAATGTATGCCTAACTATTCTGTTGTAATCAGTCCAATCTTAAGTGTTCATAGTGTCGTTAAAGTCAAATGAAAAGAGATTTATACATGTGTATGAGTTAGTTAATTTATATTTTACAGAGCTCTGCATTTCAACTTAAGGTATGAAATCATTGTCTGGTTCTTTGTCAGAGAAATAAAATCCACAGATACAGTCATAATGTTTGCATTACCTAGTTACAGTCAAGCTACACGTGTATGCATAGTATTGACATTCGTGCAAAATGAAGCGTTCATTATTTAAGAGATACAACAATTCTGATAGTTAATTGTAATAGAGGAAAATATGTGTGTTACGTACTATTATCGTCGCAGCCAAATACGGTGATATGATGCATCACTTTCTTGTTGTCAATGAACGGCTTTGTGGCGACCATGTGAAAGTCACCATTTGTGGGAAATTCAAACAACATACATTTATGAGTTGTTTCTTGGATAGGTACTCGATGTTTGGGGAATGTCACAGTAAAATTCTTTGTGTCTGAAATATTGAAACATGGATTTTTGAACGATGTATTATTGCCGTGTATTTATTTGGTTGTTTGGGGATGCCATTAATAGACAATACCAGCGATAAAAGACGGTGTTCCTGTAATACTCAGAGATGGATATTAGCCTCTTAATTCCGATGTATATAACCGTAATCATGTGCTCCAAAATGATCTCTGAAGAATTCTTTAGCTTTGTTTTATAAGTCTTCCTCAGAGGGCACGTTTAGAATGCCTATGTGATTAATTTTAGATTTTTTTTTTTAAATTTAGTATTAGTAAGTAAGTAACCCCATTCAGATTAAATTAAACGTATTTTTTTATGCAAAATGATATATTGACAGATCAATTGAGAATTCATTTAAGATAAGTGTTATGTTCGTAGAAAATAACAATACATGAAAGACTAAAAGTCAATATACCTGGTTTTTCAATCGCAGGACAGTTGAACTCCGGCTCACTACAAGTCAACCAAACATTTTTCGTCTTGCATTTTGCAGAGTCCAAAGGTTCGCAAATTCCTATAATTGAGAGAAACAAGTTTATTCCAACGGGTTGACAAACAGAAATTTATCAAAGCCAGTGGATTCGTATTCTTAATGCGGCATATCATCATATCTGAACAGGACATAATACATCTACTCATATTGTTATCTGTTCATTAGTATTTTTCATGATTTGGTGAAAATTATGCGGTACTCTGCAGTATTCTTACTTTTACAAATGTCGTAACACATGGGAGACAATACAATTTATAAAATCGTCAAAATTATTCTGATACATTTGTCTCCCTTTAAAATGGGCGGTCACTTATATGTCCGTGAACTTTTCACCGCTGTACATGTTTTTATCGGAGTACATATGTCACAATAAGACTCGATAAAACATAAAACACATCACGTGACAACAACGATTGTCACACACGTCTTTACATGTTATACAAAACAATAACTTAAGAAGTATTTTCATAGACAAAGATACATCCTAATCAACTGTGATCGTAATACTGAAAGCTTCATAAAACGTGATTCTCACAAACTATATTACAGCATAACATAGACATAGCAAAACATCGCGAACAACCAAACTCATTATGACAAATGTAATAAAATACAAATGTACAACAGAACACGGTTATAGTGAATTCCTGGGGATCCGAATAATCACTTCATTATATCAGTATTTCATTACAACAATGACAAACAAATAAAACTGCTCGCTCGGGAAAAAAGTACATCACTATATCTTATTCTTCATGATATCCGAGTTCACTACAACCGTGCTGTACGGTATTCATTTGGCAGCATCAAAACAAAAGAAGTACATTTTTTTCATATAATCTTTAATAATCCACATCACCGATGTGTACAGGACAAGAATATGGTTGCAGAGTGAACTAGTGATATTTACTTAGATAATACATTGCTAAATCTTCAACAACCGAAAAAAGACCAAAAATCAAAACGACTCGCTCTAAGATGCCTGCTGTTTTTCACCTTTTTAATATTTTAAATCTTGCTCTTCATCATTGTGATAAATGATCATTAACAGATTTTTATTCTATGACTTTGGCGACATTACCTGGATGTGATATATTTATAGGATCGATGTCCGGAATCACGGTGCCCATTACCCACGTACATTCCGGGTCACCAAGTTCTTGTCCGTTCGTACGTCCGTCCCCATCAGAATCTAACATGCACAGTTCTCGGGTCCATACCTGATAAAATAATGTTTTATTGCTTTGTGGTCCAGTGGTTAGTGCGATGGACATGTAACCCGGAGATCCGGGTTCAAGTACCGGTCACAGCAGGTCATACCCTTCTATGAAAATTGACAAAAGTGTCGATTTTTCCGCCACATGTGGAGAAGTTGCCGCCTCTTTGTGGAAGGATAAGTTAATGCTGTGTACAGATAAGTTAGTATACAGTCCAGAAAACTGGTTAGGTGAATCAGCCGCCATATATAACTGAAAAATTGTTGAAAAACGGCGAATTTAGATGTTTAATGTTTGTTATAAATAATGTTTGTGTAATGTTTACGTACAAACAAACTTTATGTACAAAGTTATTTTAAGATAAAGCGGGACAATCCAGATTTATAATTGAAAAACAAACCTTATCATGTTTGTTGAAATCTATTCCAAACTGATTTCTTCTACCGTAACCTTCTGGTTTTAAATGACCTACCCCTTCCCAAGCCTCGTTTTTGTTGCACGGATTTCTCACGTGGTCTGCGTTTGGAATCCTTTTCATCAGTGATTTCCAACCGGAAGAGATTCTCAGGTGTGCTATCGCTAGCAAACTTTTGAATAGACCAAATTATTCAAATGAAATGTTTATAAAAGGTTTTCACGTGACGTATCCGAATCAAAGACAAATTGAATACCCGAAGTTGATGATTGAGCAAGATAGACAGAAATGTATAAGTTACGTACAAGTATATTTTATCCTATACACTTGTATAATTCAACAACAATATTGTATAAATGGCCTTTTTTACTAACATTGTTCAGAAAAGCGAATCTACATGTGAAGTCCCTTTTTAGAACTACGATTTTATAGAAAGATTTCAAATTCACATATTTTTCATTTAACCAGTTGTGGATGTTATTTACATAGATACATTAAGTTTTGTATTATTTATGTACAACGACAGATCTAAAGTGCTTGCGGCATTATAAATTGATAAAAACAAGTTACATTAATGTAACTGATATCAATTGTAAATCCCTTTCACATTGTTAATTTTTTATGAAACTTACCCATCACTTCGTTTAAAAACGTTTGGCACTATAACTATTATTTTGAATGAAATTAATTAACTAACAATAAAAAGGCATGAAATTAATTGATTTTTACATAAACCACAATTGAATAATTATTACATGACGGTGTTAATTTAACTCTAAGCGACTGACGGAAAAGCGACAACTTATTAATTGATTAATACATCAAAGACAAAGATTAAGACTATAAAAAAAAGTATTGAAATAAATTTTACTTACAAAATGAATAGAAATTTGTCCATTTCTCATCCGGCATCTGTCAGATATGTTTACACAAATAATATGTCCTTACATCAGGGTAAAATAAACGTAATAAATAAGTTGCTGACAAGTGTAGGTGGACAAGACAGCCAGGGGCCAAATTACTTACAATTGTTGTATAAGCTAAGCATGATTACCTCCCTTTGATATAAAATCTACAAAGAACGTATGATTCATGTTTCGTGACTTGATGATGACGCTTTCTACTAGTATTGGCACATTAACAAAACAATAATAATGTTTTTTTTGCTTTCATTTAAAATAATTTAAAGCAGGACACAGAATAAAAAAAGTCACTTAAACTATAAGATGGGTCGCTGAAAACATCACTTATATAACACACAGTGAACCCAATTAAATAAGGGTCAGGCGTTCGCTTCGGTTCTAAATTTTTCACAAAATTCACATTCACATTGTTGTTAACTTTTATAGATAGAATAGTGTAATTTTAGCCCGTATGTCACCATGTATTTGTATAAGGCAGTTATGTTCCAAATCTGTAAATATCTTATGTTGACCAATGCCACTGTCGGGTCTCTGAAATTAATTGCATGTAATTGTATGTTCACATAGGTATCACAAAGGCCTATTGTTTACAAAATAATCTTGTCTTTATCTTTGTAATATGCCTAATACTTAAGTTTATTCATATACATGTATATCTTTGCTTTTAGTAAAACTTCTTCCTTATCTTCGACTCCGTATTTAGCACGCTCGACATGTAGTATTCAGTAATTAATATGTAATCTAATACTTGTTAGAAGATAACTGGTAATATTAAACAAACATCGTTGTTAATGATTTCACAGATTATGTCGAAATATGTGCTTATACTGTTGTATGCATTTAATGCATTGGTTTTCGTGCATGGAAACTATCCGTGTCTGTGTAGCTATACAATCGAGACATCGGTATATAGCAGCAGAGATGTCAATTCTAGCACCTTAGGATATATGTATGAATTCGACTGTAAACCGACTTTCCCGACAGATGGTTCCGGACATACCGAGTTCTATGCAGTGCAATTTGAAAACAAGGTACGGGCATCACTGAATTTATCAGAATATACGCGTCAATATTGTTTCTTCACAATTCATATTTATACGTAAACAGGACTGCTACTGTGCACTTGATCGCCATGGCAAGCTAAATATAAGTCATATATTAACACATGTACACCCGTGTTTAAAAGGAAGAAAAAAGCCTGAATATATTCACCGCCTGATTCATTTCCACATACTCTTTCCACTTTCTGCTTTCTACTTTCGTAGATTGGATATGTTTCCAATACACCAGGATATGTTACAATTGAATCTTGCCCTGGAACTCCTCCCTCTGCTGATATAGGTAAGACAACCGTCGTAGTCGAGTGAATTGATTATACAAGTTTTAGAATGTATTTTATGTATAGTAAAACCCAGAAAAACCGGTTCCCCTGAAGACTGGAATTCTTTGGAAATCTGACGATTTTTTTCAAGTCCCATTTTTTCTCTTCTATGATAAATAGTTATCTGAAAACCGGAATTCTCAGGAAACCGGACTTTTGGATTAGTCCGGAAGGGTTCCGGTTTTCTAATGTATTGGTCATATGTACTGTCTTAAAAGTGGCCATGGACATGACTGCGTTCAAAGACTGGACGCCGAGTTCTAAATTTTAAACTCAATTTTAATAATTCGGTTATTGAGTGCACGAATTTATCAAAGTTAACACTAGTCTGTTGATGACTTTACACTAATTTTCTATTTTAGTTTCGTACACTTAGTCAACTAGCTTTAGAAAAAAGAATGCATTGTGACTAGCTTCACTACACATATCATAGCAACACAAAATTGTTGACATAAGTAATATTGTACCGTAAAAAGAAATTATTAATACATGCGTATAGTGTTCTAGTTATGGTAAGAAATTGTGGAGCTTTGTTTCTATAACTGAGTTTATTACATAATAATCAAAGAAGATTGAATAAGAAAATTGACTAAAACATTTAAGGTTCTTGAAGTCTGATATCTGTCTCCGATTTCAAACACTAGGGTCTGATTAAGGATGCTTTCAATAGCAAATATTAATCTTCATGCATACGTAAAACACCTGAAATGGTAATGAATTGTATTCATGTAATCACCTTTTACCGTAAAAGGTCACTTCTCCTTCAAATATTCCTGAGGTAGGCATCAATATTTCTTCAGGATTATCCATTAAAAACATATTCATTGTATCTGCTAATGGTCTTGCATATGTCCGATTTTGACAAGAAATGGATTACTCTGTCAGTTGTCGCGGAGGCATGTCTCTACAAACAAATTTTTATTATCCTATTTAAGTGACCGCCACTTCTCCAGAAATGACAACAATAAGCAAATCTGTTGAAAAGCCTTCAACGACAATAACTATGTCGACAGCAACACCACTAACGACTACAACGCCGACAACAACTCTAAGACCGACAATAATATCGGCAACAACACCAACGACAACAAAATCACCATTGACAACAAAATCATCAACACCAACTACAACAACATTATCAACAACATTACCAACGACAACAGCATCGACAACAAAGTCAACAACAGCATCGACAACAAAGTCAACAACAGCATCGACAACAACACCAACAACAGTATCGACAACAACACCAACGTCAACAACAACTTCTACAAAAACACCAACAACAAAAACAACATCGACAATAGCACCACCACCAACAAAGGTCACAGAAACAACAAAACGAACCACAATACATGGACAAGCTTGCCCGAAACACTGGATAAAAAATCATCTGTCATGCTACTATTTTAATCTGCATGATAAGATGACATATCCGGAAGCTTCCGTAAATCCAATATTTTTGTAGATTTTAATCCTTCTTTTCTTGTTTTGAGTATATCAGAGATTGGATCGACATATATTACCTTAACTTAGGTCTGCAAATTATACATGTGCATGTACACACATAGCTCTGCAGATATTAATAAACATTGTACACAATGCTGCTCCATACAATTTTGTTTATTTTTAAAACGTAGACTCGTAAACTAAATCATCAAAAGATAGGAAATAATTTTTAACTACAAATATACTAATAAAAGATAATGTGTGTTCACGTTTCCAACAATAAATGTTCATAACTTACTGTCATTAATACATGTATATATATATATACTGAGAGAGAGAGAGGGGGGGAAGCATATTAATCATGCGCTTTAACTTTTGTGTCTTATGTTTGTGCTTGCAGCATAAATGTGACCAATATAATGCTCATCTGGTTTTCGTTAATTCCAATCTGATGCAACTATGGATTGCCTCACATCTTAATCATTATCAACATTACAGTAAGTACAACGTATTTCAGTTAAAATGTGGATTAGATCTAAGCTGATTTTTCCCGACATTGTTCTTTGTCTTCATTAACTATCCGTTGCCATAGGTACCAGGCGAGTTTACTGTGGTTTGTGTATAGACCGGTCTAAGTATATGGTCCATGAATTTCATGTACCCTGAATGAGTGAGAGCACTACAAAGTAACCCAGCAATCACTGATTCAGAATGATTAATACAAGTTGAAGTACATGATAAATAAGTTTTAACTAAATGACAGTCCGCTGGGTATTTTTTTATCAAAAGCAGGAAGTTTTGAGCACAGATGTTAATAGGACGCTAGTATACGCAAGTAGACAAACTTTTAGAAGCTTTTTTTGCAGCTAGCCATGAAACTAAAACCTTTTATTTTGACCAAACAGTAGTTCTTATGTATATAATATGTTTGTCCACGTTCATCAAGGGGCTCGTTTTATACACGTGTCTTAGTAAAGACAGTAGTTTTTTAAACGTAAAACCTTTGTCTCCTGTTTTGTACATAACCTAATAATCCCGCTGGTTGTTTGGTGACGTTTTTTAATATTTTTAAAGTAAATGTCTAAAACAATATACCTCCAACCAAAGTTTTAAAACTACTATTTTAACTAAGATACTGGCATATCTAAGAAACTGGTCCCTAGGGGTTATTCATAGATTTACCAGTATTTTAATTAAAATATCATTTTTAGCTCTTTTAACAAAGATATACTAGTATCTACGAAACGTAACTCTGGCTATTTTATTGCCAGTATTAGGTAGTTAAAATGTTTCTGTGCAAATGTCTCAATGGATAATTTAATCAACCAATCAATGAGCTGGACACATTCATTACGTCACAAAAACAGCGCGTGCAGCACAAATATCGTAACAAGTAAGAAGATCACGTGGGTACCTCAAAGGAATGTTGTTTCCAATTACTACAAGAGCTGGCTTTAAACGATTCAACAAGTAACTAAAGAAGAAACTTTTCCCTGAAGCAAGCTCGAATGTTGTTTTATCATAAAGTGATTTTTGTTGATAAAAATGTTCTTTGTATTAGAAAACAGCAAAGGTTTACAGCACTCTGCCGTGTGGATTGGGGGTATGAATAAAAACGGCTCGTGGATATGGATAAATGGTAACACTAATGACAGCACACCCTTTGGATACTACAACTGGTCTCCCAATCATTTCCCACGTCATCGTAAGTACTTGCAATTGGCTAGTATGTCTTGAAACATTTCTTCAGCGAAATGACTTTATTTTGTCATGCAACCGTTTGAAACCATTTAGTAATGCGTTATCAATATTCTTATCTAAGCAATGTTAAGCTGATTCAAGTTGATATTTGATATACTCGTATTTCACAATTTCATCCGTTTTATCAGTCTGAAATAAATTTGATCATATTGTTTGTAAGGCGTACGTGCATAGTATATGTCATAGCTTCGTGTTTATAGTAGATCCATTTTGTTAAATAATCAATGAAATAAAATAGTGAAAATTTGTGATGCAGCCTAATGTCTATATACAATATTTTAAATACAGTAAAACCTGACATATTGACCAATTCAATATTACAACCACCTTGTTTACGACCACTTATTTTCGCACCACTATAATTCAACTAGATGATAAGATTATCTCTTTATTACGACCGATTTTCGGGTCCTGAAGGTGGTCTCATTATACTGTATTACGTATATTTGTGTATTTAGCTCACACTAACAAGATGTGTGCGGCGATAGTTGGTGATGATCATGATAACTGGATTGATTTTAATTGCTACAACAAATTCTACTTTATCTGTGAACGTCCGTTGTAAGTTGATTTTATAGTCTATTAAGGCATAACAAACAAAACATGCTCAAATACTGACCTTGATCTCGCCATTCCGTGAATAATAACTTGCAACCACATTTAATATAGAGACAAATGCCATCAGATGTTATTGTTTTGTGAATTTATTCTAAATAAAGGCAAATTACCCACCGACCTTCCGTAAGCTAGCTGGACAGCTTTCTCACGGTGGGATTCGAACACATAGCGGTGAGGGGCTAGTGCTTACAAGTGAAATACCATAACTCCTCGACCATGGAAGCCCCTACCATCCCTGTAGTAACTAGTGCTGGAGTTAGCTTGATAAGCGAGGACTTTACAATTTCAAAGCAAGTTTATTCCCTAACTACATGAGGAATGAGAATTGTGCGACCACACACCCTGGGTTCTCAGCTACCACTCTCTACTCTCCACTTTCTTCTGATTAACACATTATACCAATATAAAAACAATAACCACTGGGTCATAATCACGTGATTCCTCCAAAATGGTTACCTCTCTCACGAGGTAGATGAAATACAGTATCAAGTGATTATCATGAACGTCATTGGTCTTACCATTAACATTAGATAAAACGAAACTTTTATAATATAAGTTAACCCATGAATAAGTTGGGTTAAGATATCTAATCGGCCCTCCTGAAGGCGGTGGTTATAAACAAATTGACTGTGTAGAACTTTACTTTATAGATATACTCAACCATCAGTGCATCATCCAAGAATATCACCACTTACATCAACAACCCGAACAACAACATCAAGCACACTACAAACAACAACACCAATAGGTAAATCTTACATTCACTTAAACCAACATTGATATAAAGCACCAGTGTTTGCTAGCAAGACACAAAAGGTGACGTTTATGACGTATTTTTTACAGTTTATTTGCGTCATTTTTGACGCAGTTTATTTGTGAAGGGTATCGCCCTTCTTTGAAAATTTGACAAAAAATGTCGATTTTCATCCATATGTGAAAAAAAGTTGCCGGCTCCTTGTGGAAGGGTATGTTAGTACTGGTTAGTATACAGTCCAGGAAAGCTGGTTAGTTGAACCGGCGGTCGCCGTATATAATTGACAAATTGTTGAAAAACGGCGTTAAACCCCAGTGACAATATCTTACATAAAATAGAAGGATATCGACAGTTTAAGAAACCAATCGATGAACTGCAAAACGCTGTAACAGAGCAGGGACTCCAAATTACATTAGAGTCCTTTTACAGAGTGTAAACTAATCTCCATAGATTTTGTCAGTTTTATGCAGAAGAAAAAACGTAGAAAAAGCCTTGTACACATTATAAGGGGTCTCACAAATATAAACATGTAGATCTAAGCATAACCGAATGGAAAACAGCATCAGCGGTGACTGTACGAATAAATCTATGATAACCATCTATGAAAAAGTCTAAATTCTAAATAAACAAATAAAAACTGTTAGTTGAGCTGAATCAGAAATGCATTGATAATTCAATTACACGAATTTAAGAAATACGTTATTTTATCATTATTTGAACTTGACCTGATACTGTAAGATAGCACCATTATAATGTATTTATAGAACGAACTCGAAATTGTATTCTGCTTTAGGTACATGTCCTCGAAGATGGATTCGATACGGCGACAGTTGCTATTTTGTAAATTTCCATGTTCATGTGTCACATGAGAATGCTAGTGTAAGTTCTTATGGGTTTTCCCTTTCTCTAAAAACAGATTGGATTTTAAGAAATAATTCCAGTGTAAGACCTAGGCCCTGCAGTGCAGTAGCCAGACCCATATTTTAACCGAGGGGGATCTAGGTCTAGGGGGGTCCGAGGGCATGCTCCGTCGGAAATTTTTTTTTTACTGAAACCGGCCATTTTTCGCCATTACCTGCCCAAATTTTAACCGAGGCACGCATTTCAGTATGTCTCAGTGTAGTTACGGATGTGCCTCGAAAAACGAATAAATGTCATGTTTACACGCTATGCATTTGTCATTTTCGAACCGTTGGATGCAAAGCATTACCAAGCTTTGTTGACCATTTCTAGAGTTGTTTGGCAATACTTAATGACGATGTGTTGTATGTTTAACTTTGAATTTCTCTCAAATAGTCATAATATATATCGTACAGTATGACCCCTAAAGACTGGACTCTCTGAAAATCGGAATTTTCTGAAAACCGGACTTTTGGCCCAGTCCGGAAAGGGTTCAGTTTTCAGGGGTTTTACTGTTTAAGCGCTTCATCTTCGTAAATATGTTTATGTACATCTTGATGATTTTCGCTGATTGACTAAGCAGTAGATGACATCCAGGATATTTGCATTTGGTTGGATGAGATAAATATAATTTAAAATCATGAAAAACGGAAGTAAACAGAAAAGCCGTTAGCACATGCATGCATTACAGTTACGCATGTGTTTTGTATGAGGCTGATAAAGGTGTTCCATGTACATTTGTATCTTGAAAATGTTCAGTATGTTTTATTTTCACTTTAAGGAAGCTTGTTTACATTGGAACTCACACTTGGTTTTTGTCCAGAGTCCAGCGGAGCAACAGTTCTTGGAAAATTATATTCGAGGAGTTTCAAAACATGGTAGGTCGAGCTTTTCTAGTTCACTGACGAAACAAAAAAACATGTACATGAATATT
This sequence comes from Lutraria rhynchaena, assembly GCA_008271625.1. Taxonomy (NCBI): domain Eukaryota; kingdom Metazoa; phylum Mollusca; class Bivalvia; order Venerida; family Mactridae; genus Lutraria; species Lutraria rhynchaena. The sequence goes on along the minus strand of VIBL01000001.1, from coordinate 6,055,176 downwards.
ATGTAATGTTTGTATCATTTGTTGAATGTGTTTATTATATAAGTTTATGATATAATTTGAGTACCGCTATTGTCTGCATCATTATCCTCATCATAGTCATCATCATCATCATCACATCATCATCAATTCTATCATTAGCATAAATATTATTTTCATCATGATCATAATCTTCACTATAATCTACATTATCGTGATTACTATCATCATCATAATCTATCATCATAATCACCACTATCATCATAATCATCACTATCATCATCTTCAACACACAATTATAACTATAATCAGCAATAACACTATCATCATCATCACTATCATCTTAGTCATCACAATTTTCTCCTCTGCCGTCATCAAAACTGTGTCATGATCATATGATTTTATTAAAATAATTTCTTCTCGATCAATGATTATATCAGCACGAACTACATTCGGAATAGAAGCATTACTTATTTTAGAAAACCAATCATTCTGGATAGGAATACGATACGTGAACAATGGTTGGCATTGGGATAGCAATTCTGCCGTATACAATGTGGGCTACACAAACTGGTCGCCCAGTCAAAATGGCGGTAATATCTAGTTCATATTATCTAACATAACGGAGGTATGCGTTCAAATCTCCGGTAGGTATTGGATACCACCTTTAAAGATAGGGTTAACTCATACCGTGTTTTCATGTTTCATATTTTTGCTACAGTTTTCAGTTAATCGACTTTAAGCTATTCCCTTGCTCTAGAGAGTTTAAACTAATACTATTGATAAATTGTACAGTGGGAAAAATCATACTGTTATTGAAGGAGGTTGTTGCTCAAGAGAGGGCCGCTATGAAGAGATTGCACGGTATCTGCTTTAATTCTGTCTTATAGAATTTCGCTTTATTCAACCATTTAATGTACAGAGCTGAAGTATGATGCTTCTATTGGGGCTTAATGAGACTTTTCTAGCCTTTAACGGTGAAGGTACACCAAGTTACAATCACAAATCATCCCTACGTCAGCTGGACAGCTTCTTCACATATAATCTCAGTTTGATCCCAGGATGGGATTCGGACTCGCAACGGTGAGGGGCAAGTGATTACTTGTCAGAGGTTATAGTCGCTTGACCACGGAGGCCCCCATGCTGAATCATGTGTTAATTTCACACTGAAAGAATTCATTTGCTTAAATCTCTTCTTCAATATACATATTTTCCTCAACCCTGAGGGGACGCCCATCCATGAAGAAAGTACACCGTGTGGGTTAGGGTCACTCTTTCGGCACATACATTTATTTTAAAAATACGAAAAGCCCTAATTTAAAGTCAACAGTACATATATATCATTTCATCTTACGGTGACTATTGCACACCGATTTGTCTATACATATATATATATATATTTGCATAGGTGATTGTGCTGGTATTGCAATGAGATATAATTATCAATGGCGTCGCTTATTGTGTAATAAACCACACCACTACATATGTGAAATGAAAATGTAAGTATATGAATATACCTCCATATTAGAACTGAATGCTCTTTTTTGCCCTCTGTTACAGTATTCCCTCCGAAGAGCAACACTTGTCGGAGTCGCGAAAAAATGTTGTTCCTTGCTGTTGTTCGAAGGAAATTGATACATTCGCGGCTGTTGTTTTATTATGTGAATTTGTGCCTTTTACTGTCGTTTCTTGGAGGGAATCGGTCTTTGGAGGTGAGGTTACCGGAGGGTGCACTGCATTACCTCGGACCAAAAAAGTATTTATCTCTTTAAACAATATCCGGTTTGCTTCGTTTAGACGAGTTTCAGAACCAAAAGAAGCGTTACTATTTTTAGAAACTTAACAGAAAACTTCTCGACCGAAAATATGTATTACTATGTATGACTGTATAAGTTACAAAGTGTTATGAGAAAAAGTATGTAAATGTACGAAAAAAAATGACTTTAAAATGATCAATGGGTATGACAAGACTGTTTATCCTGTCTGCTAGGGCCAGATATTTAAAACACGAATTCCATTGTTAAGATTACTATGGTCCATAACCACCAAAATGAAATGGGTTTCTTATGAAGACACCCAATCAGTATGTTTTCGGCGAGTTTTTAAACAGAATCCAGCGTACCCAATATCTTCACTTTTTGAAAAGAAATTTCGGAATTCTTCGAAGAGTCATCTGACAAGCAACCAGTGTTATATTTTAAAATAATGAAGAATTTAATGCCACAGAAAAAGATTTTTGGCCCTAAGAAACAAAAAAAAATGTTTGGTATTGTGTAGCTATAACGAAATGGAAATAAAAATGTTCTACAATATCACAACTAAACAGATGTGGTTGTTTTACATTTCAAGAAAAACTCATTCATCGATGAATTCAGCGTCTAGAACAACAGCACCAAATCCACCACCACCAACAACAATAACACCAGCGACCTCAAAGGTGCCACATGGTATGTTCCACATTTCATTTGATAAAACACATGATGCTGTGCATGTTTACAAAATCTTTATATATAGTCGCTTGATTTTTACTTACAGACTATATGTATTGTTAGTATTTTTTTGTTTGTATATACTCGACAAAGCTCCTGTTGAACGCAGACCCTGACATAGACTTTGGATGGTGATTTATGTTGGTGAAATATATTGTAGAACAAAATTATCACAAAGTACATGAAATGTAATTTGTCACCACACGTTTTGTTTGTGTTCGATTTTATTCTGTTTCTCAAGTTCTAGTATATCTCCGCATTTTATAATCAACCAGCGCTAATCGCTTTCAAATAAATCGTTTAAGTGTTTAATATTCTGTCTCTCTCTCGGGGCCTCAGTGGCCAAGTGGTTGTGATTTCTGACTTGTTATCCGAATTCCATCCGAGACAATATTTCACATGTGTGGAAGCTGTCTGACTAGCTTACGGATGTCGGTGGTTCTATACCCAGGTGTGAGCATTGCGGTCTTCCTCGACCGCTAAAGCTGGAAAAGTCGCCAACTGACCCCGGCTGTTGGTGCATCGTTAAACTCCAGTTATAAATATGCTTTTCTCAATTATACATAGCATTTTCAAATAAAACACACGTCCAACATTTCTTCAGGGAGAACCTGTCCGTCACATTGGAAACAACATGACAATTCGTGTTACCACGTGAACTTACACGATCGTATTACACAACAGTCAGCAACCGTAGGTTATTTCAGTGCTCGTAAATTTCTATAAATATGCAATTAAAAATACAGACAACCCTAAGTTAACGACTCTTTGTGAGTAGAGCATTTTTTAAACAATATTCACTTTACAGTATGCATATAATATGTTGATATAACATCTGAATAGAGGTCAATAATGCATAAAGGGAACATTTTTTCTCTTAACTTAGTGGCTTTTAGCATCTCTATTCTGCGATTAATATAAACTGTGTTAGAAGATGCTTTCAAAGCCATGAAATAGTTTCTTTGACGTAAACCGTTGTTACACAGTGCTCTCTCCCTAGCTATGTTCATTCGTCTTGTTTCAGAGCAAATGTAGACAATGGAATGCTGACTTGGTTTCAATCAACACTCAGGGAGAGCAACTTTTCTTAGAGCATTACATGAGCGGATTTCCTTCATACGGTACGCCTGGAATACATGTGCATAATAGCAAGACCATAGCCTGGGTCAAGGGTCGAAGGTTGAACTAACAAAACAATGACACCAGTCTAACAATAAATGCATAAAATTAAACTGAACACTGTATACAGTCGTCCGCGTAAATCTACCAAAATATTAAATATGTTAATATAGGAACTTAATGCAGGGGATAAAAATGAATATACAGCAATGACCCTGATATCAAGTAAATAAGCACTGGGTAGTTTTTAATGTTTCCAACACAAGTGTGATGTGTCCATTTCTTTGAAGTTCCACGTAGTAAGGTTCGATTAAAATCATTCAAACTCCTATAGGCGTCTGCAATACGAGCCAAGATTGTTCACGTGTACGCATACTAGTGTCAAGTACAATTTTTTCACAAGAAGTTTGTGAGTTCTTGACCTTATAGAATGTGTACGTGTTTATATTATCGCTACAATGTCATGCTCATGTCTCATAGCGACAAACTATTCACAGTCATAGGCTTCTATTTCTATCACAGGGGGCTAGCGCGTCGGAAGGAGGTTGTATAATGGCGTATTAGGCCTAAAATAGCCACACGGACCAAAACACATTATACCATATACATTTTTATATACAAACACATTACCCTACAGTAAGTAACTTTTTCAGACATCAATCAACTTTTATTTAAAAAGCAAACTTGGTTCAGAAACTGTCATTTGGGAAGTCGTAACCCTTGTATAATTTATTATATGTGTTTTGGCCCGCGTGACTTAATACACCATTATGTACCCTCCGTTCAACATGCTACCCCCATGATTTCTATTGCCCTTCGAAATCTTGTTGTTTTGTGGTTTTAATGATTTCCTCTTACAGCCTAAAAATTGTTTGTTTCTGATTACATGCTCATTACAATTGGGTAGGTAGGCAGGGTGGAAAGGTAAAACAATGAGACACTGGATGTTCCGTTCCTCGGGTCTAATAAAAAGTTGAGGGTCGCGTAGAGGGGGATAAGGGTAGCTTGGCAACCAGAAACAAGCAATTTCTTACGCCAAAATATTGTTTTCTTTCCAATACAATTATTACAGACAATGGTTCGGTATGGATCGGTGGGATTTATGTAAACAATGGATGGCATTGGCAAGGCAACCAGAATACAACTAGACTTGAGTACACACACTGGGGTCGTAATATTCATTACGGTGAAACTATTTTATATTTCTGTATACATATATACAACAACATATAGATCTATAAAAAGCTAGAATGTGTCAACATTATTTCAATAACTTTTATTTGACTGTCAGTTGAAATTTGCTCTCTGGCATCGTAGCATACACACATCTCAGCTTTAGATTCTGTTTTTAATCACAGGCCGTCATACCAATAGATAGCACTTCAAAAAAATACATTTTAACAGCTGGCAAAAAGAGCTGAAACTATGAAAAATGTAATGTTTATGTTTTACAAATCGGGGTGGCAATGTTAAATGTTTGAAAATAAGTAACCTAAGTTCAAAGTATGTCTCTGAAGCGAAACACGAAACTACACGAAACAGACCATTGTCCTTATCGAGTCCCTATTCTCTTGCGATTCAGTCAATCGAACGAGATTGGAACATGAAGATTATATTGATGAAGTATTTTAATTCAAATATCAGGTGATTGTGCTGTGATGACTGGAAATCATCATTTTGTTTGGAACCATTCCACATGTGATAAACGACACATATTCATCTGTGAACGGAGATTGTGAGTGCATTTCTTCATGATTCATCAAGTACAGTAAAACCTCGATAACGCGACCACCTTAGGGAATAGGTTGTAATAATCAATTGGTTGCATTATCAAGTTATATTGTAGAGGCTATTGAAATTCGGGGTCCGAAAATAAGTGGTTTTTATAACAATGTGTTTGTAACATTGAAATGGTCGCAATGTTAGGTTTTACTATATCTGTAATTATGCACGAGTACATGCATAACAATATAATATACGTATAAAAGTATCGAAATCTTTTGTGTATAAGTAGGTATGGTGCATAAGATGCAGATAAGAACTGAGAAAATCTGCGTAAAAAACATATTTTCATAACGCACGTGATTTTGGAGCAAATAAAAACTTGTGAAAACAACGGAAGAATTAGGAATTTTGTTTATTTTTGTGATTCGTAATAGCATAAAGTGAAATGTTCCCAAATTAAAGTGTTAGACATCATTATTACTTACTAGAACTAAATTTCAACTATCTGTAGGTAACGATAGAAATATAGGAGATAACGATTCCATACGTAGTTATTGACATATGGTTTGAATCAATATAAGCGTCATGCAAATTGTCATTTCAAACAAATTTTGAAATCTCATTGACTAACTGTATTAAATGGTTTCTTTACTTATAGTTTATGTATCAAAAGATCATGAAGATAGAATTGGGCTCCGATCTTCTAGGGTCATTGAAACATGTTAGAATAGAACCTTTTGTCAGTTTTTTGAATTCTTTATTTCAGGGAATACGTTGTACCATTGGTTGGATAAACACATACGACGTGCTTATGCGCTTTTGTATGGAATGTGTGCTTACAATCAACGACAGTTCATATTGACTTACATAATTCAAACACGGTGAAAACTGAGTAATAAATATACTTAATAAGTTTATTTTTTACATTTTTTTCTTACTCAGCCATTTCCATTACAGAAGAGGACGAAGGTGTTCCGATTAGACCTGATTATTATGCTAAGAATTTTATGTAATTTTATATAATGAATTAAGAGTGTTAAATGTTTTATTTCTCGTTTACTTATATAAATATTGTACACGAATGGTCTCATTATCAACTAAAAATATTACCTCCCGGATACTCAAAAAAAAAACAACGGTCGAGTTAAAGCAAACCATTGTCGAAGTATATTTTCAGTTTTGGGTCGTCCTTTTTGGCCACATAGTACGTTTATAGTGTCACGTGGACAGAATAAATTTCCTATCAGTGATATATATTTCACCAGGTTTTAAAAATTGACAATTAGGAAATCAATAAGAATGATTGGTTGAATCTGAGACCACGGTCTCAAGTTGAATATAGTACATAATATTATGTTACTTCTTTTCCATGAAGATTTGATATACTATCTTATCTAAGACGTGTCTATTATGCGATAGTCTTACGTGATTTCAGCGATATATACTGTAATTGTATGTCATTGTATGTCACTGAAAAGACTTCAAACATAAAATGTGTATGTATAAAGCAACTATTACGTTAGACTTTGTTATGATATGTGTGATAAAAATACATTTTCTGAAAATGTGACGTAAATGTGACTGATAATGAACTGTTCCTTTTTATATCTTATGACTAAACACGTTGGTATGATTTCAGCGATATATACTGTAAGTGTATTTCATTGTATGTCACTGAAAAGACTTCAAACATAAAATGTGGGTGTATGTATAAAGCAACTATTACGTTAGACTTTGTTATGATATGTGTGATAAAAATACATTTTCTGAAAATGTAACGTAAATGTAACTGATAATGAACTGTTCCTTTTTATATCTTATGATTAAACACGTTGGTATGTCCATATTTATACATAAAACCCTCCTGGAAAATGATATGACATGCTATTTAGCAATCAGGATATTTTAAATGGACAACTGCGTAACAATTGATATTGTTATCCATTCTGAAATATGGGCATTTAATTACATTTAGACAGTACTGTCATCATCAAAAACATTCATAAGTCTTACAACATAATTTTAAAAAAATATTTTAAATAAACCTTAACAATACTTGTTTATCAAGATAATAATATTGCTTATTTGAAAAATATCTTTGTCTGTTTTTCAATTCTTCCTTAATTGCGACTGCTGTGATACTGATCTCGCAACTCAAATTTCATTTTCTGTAAAAACCACAGCCGATCAATATACATGAACATGTTTGACATATGCGCAAAAACTTGATTAAATAAATGGTATACATATGATATACATATAATTGCATCACTAAAAACTTAACAATTTTAAACATGTCCATAGAATTGAAAAAAAACATGAGATCAATCTCAAGTTTTTGATACAACCAACCAGTTGTGAACAGACCAATAAACATCGAGCATAAATTTTTAGAATGTTATTTACATCATTGCTTATAACAGTGAATACGTATGTATTATATGATTGTTATACAGTTATGAACTTAGTGGGGACCTCCATGGTTGAGTGGTCCTATTTAGGACCAAATTTCACATGAAAGCTTTCCAGCTAGTTTACGGAAGCTTGATGGTTCCACATTGCATCCAGAATGATACATATAATGTATATGGGTAAAAAAATAAATCTTATTATTACACTGAACACTAAATCAAGGTCTATTGTTTGTTTAAATTTTTATAGGCTAGAAATCCACTGCTAGCATTTATTTCAAACGAAGTTAATAAATCATAGCCACTCAGTAAAGTGGAATGAATATTTTATCAAGTTTATTGTTCATAGTCCGAGACCTTTATCTTGATAAAAGTGAATTTATTTTGGTGGTTTGTATGTTTTGCCTGTGTCGCGAACATGAATTCTTGTGTCGCGGTCTAACTTAATATCACCTTTAACTTTAAGAACATCTCTGTCTGTTTTGACTTCCTCAACCCTTTTCTTAGGAACTTTAACCTCAAAGGCTACATCAGCCTTGCGTTGATCAATAGGTATCATACCATCGTAATTATTCTTCAGAACGTCATCTTTTGGCACTGATGGACCCAATGTGGTTGTATACGTTCCTTTCCCTGCAATGGCATCACCGTCCTTGGGATCAGACTGTTTAATATAGCCACTTTCAATGATTTTTTTGGCCGATTCTTTATCTGTGTGATGATACACTGTTTCTAAAATTAGATGTATAGACTATATTTGATAAATACGATATAGTTTCTGTTCTCAAACATTTCGTGAAATTTATTGATATAGTCTGTATTCTAATTGCAAGTCTTTAGTATTTCACAGACTGTTTTTATGTATTTAAATTACTAGTTTTTCCTCTTAGAGTGACTAGATCTGTGTATGTTCCATAATAATTAGGTTTATGTATTCTAATGACTAGTTTTGTGTATTCTAGTTACTGGTTTTGTGTATTCCTATTAATAGTATTTGTATATAGTAAATTTTACATGTTGTATTGAAAAGTGTACTCTAGAAACTCGCATTTTAGTAGATAAATATGACTCACGCATTTCATCAGACATATTTTATGGTAGGTTTCACACTTCTCACTGTTTGTGAATTATCTAAAATTCTAAAAATATACACGAATGAATTTACAAAGTAATAGCACCGAACACTTGAGCTAAAATAATCCATTTTGAGACAGAACTTTGTATGTGAAAATGGAAATTGTAATTATTGGTTTATTATTTATGATTTGAGTCACTGACATTGATGAATGAAAAAAAAATATTTCTGTAATTTATATAAAAGATGTATGAAATTCGTCTGAAATGTGAACAAAATATTGAGTTCAGAAATATAATTTGATACCAACTGACATTATTAGAACAAATTAGAGTTTTAAGACAAATGACTATATCATAAGGAAGCACAACAAAATCATTTAGTAAATACTAACACTTACCTACCTTTTATTTATATATATCCAGTTTCGCAGAATTTGCCTGTACGGGTAACCAACTTTACCTGTTTCGATTTTAATCCTAACTGCGCGTATGTTTCAAGTATAGCTATTTTTTTTCCATGAAAGACAAGTCATACTAGGATTGCACAATGCGGTGTGCAAATATCAACCAATCAGACTGAATGAACGTATATGTTCACATTACATAATATTTACTTTGTTTGAAAAAATCGACAATGATGATCTGTTTCTATTTATAAAACTGCAATGTATGCATGTCACGTGTACATGTCCAGATATTGTGTTTTAAAAAGTTAATTTCACATTGTAAGGATTCACTGTTCATTTACATAAACATGTATTATTATGAATTATTGGCAACATTGTTTTAAACTTATCAAAACTTTTATTTCACTGAAAAACTTTGAATTCAATAAAAAAAAAATAATCTGGCTACATTTTATTTTTCATGCAATAAAACAATAAATATTGGATCAATTATAAATAAAATATGTGTACACAAACCACCAATTCATATGTAAAAATGAAATCACAAACAATACGTATAGATATAACAATGTCTAAAAGAGCTGTTCTTTGAATCAAGAAATGATAAATAAATAAGTAGAACAATAATGACAATATAGACAATGAAAATAGATATTTTTTTTCTTTTCCCATTGTACAGTCAATCCCGAAAGGAAAGGTAACAACATAGACAAACATCATACTTTACCCATAAAAACATTTGGCGAACAAACCACTAAGTAATAGGTATCTGTGTCTTCAAGAGCCATTGATAGTCTCTTTCTGTGTGGCTACAGTACAAAGTTTCGAATGTTTATACAACAACATTCATTACAACACTTTTAACATAATTGCACTTGTCCTCTGTTAGTAAATAAAAACCATAGGAAATACAAATACAAAATCACTCCATCGAACAGTAGTGAAAATACATGGTGGAAACAAAAAAGACAATAACTAAGTGCAATAAACTTGGTTAAATATTTGGACACATATTAACATAAAACTGATCAGAGAGAAAGCACTAGAAAGAACGTATAAATAGCAACAGAAGTCTTAGAATTGCTCCTAACATTCTATTCCATATTAAACAATAATCATTAAATACTGATATCAAATTGTGACAACAAATGTTAAATAAATATAAATGTACAATGGTTTCCATGGTAAAAATAATGGCTCTTCAAATAAATTAGACTTTGTTACAAGTTTGAGTATGGTCTTGGATCTCAGACAGTAGGCAGAGATGAAGTAGGTTTTCACAGCATTATGTCACAGCATCCAGAGTATGGTCTCAAGTGATGATGATGATGATGATGGTTCTTTGACTTTTGTCACAACATTCAACTGAAATATAGAATTTCTTTAAGTAAAAGCAAAAAACAAATGATGAAATCATTGGTTAGAATTTAAAATTACAATAAAACTCCAATATTAAGACTACCTTTGGGACCCGAAAAAATCAGTCGTAATCATGTGGTTGTCTCATTATCAAGGTGAACTATATGGCAGCTATTGAAAGCCAGACCAAAAATAAGAGATCGTTATGACAAGATCGTCATAAAATAAAATTGAGGTGGTAACTGTGTGTGGTTTTACTGTATTACATTAATATGAGACCTGCATAATTATATACACAAGAGAATAAGCACTCAAAAATACCAAAGAGGTGCAAACTGTTAAACAGCTACCATCATCACTAGTGTAATAATTAGAACTTTTTATGTACAATAATGTGCAGAAAGCTTGTTGTACAGAACAAAATAATTATTTATTTTGTTGAATTCATGAATGCTTTGTAAAACTTACAATTTTATGAAGGAAACTCCATCATAAGGTTTAGTAGATATCTCATCAAATCAGACATCTGGACTTCAATTTTTGGACACAACAGGAGTAACTTCATTTACACTAGTATTGCATTTATCCGCACCTATGTGTAGTTTCTTCAGTTGATCAACAGTTCCTACAGGGACTCCAGGCTTATCAGTAGTTGGAGATTGTCTTAGACCTGCAATGTACAAAGTATAAACCTATATTATATGTATATCACAATTCAATCCCCTACCAGGGAAATATAGTCTAATAATAAGATGACATACAATACAGTTATGTGGATAACTAAGGATAAAAAAGGACTTCATTCAATTCAGTTTTTGATGATAATGATGAACTGAATTTTTCGAATTGCAAGTTGTTACTTATACTATCAATCTTCTTTTACAAGGTATCTTTAGTTCTGATTTGTTTGCTTCATGTGACTATGGTAACCATGACAACAAATAAATGTACATCATACAAACACAGTAAAATAAAAGAATCTCAAAGGTGATACATCAATAGAAGTGAAAAGTTGAAATTATATAATACCACAAATCTTTATATTGGTTACAATTCAGTAATGGCTTCTGATAGTTTAGCAAATTTCAATCACCTTTAGAACGATTGTGTCGACTGAATTGTGAAAGCCTAGCCTTCATGATGGAATTCTGCTCTTGGATCGTGGTAATTTGTTCACGTAGCAGTTTCAGTTCATTTAATAAATCAGTTATCATGTTTTGTTTGTCATCAAGGGTCAGCGTATCTGTAAAACAACATTAAAAAGTGGGTCATACATTGTTACACAAGGTTTGAAACCAGTCACAGACTTAAATCTCAGACTGCCTCCTGCTGAGTCCAGTTTCCAAATAAACCAAATTTGGTTTCCCAATGAATGTGGAACACAATATACAGTGAAACTTCACATTATGAAACCTCAGTATTACAACCATCTCATTATAACAAAAACTTATTTTTGGAATTATATCAATATTTTCTCTGTATTTGAACTTGATAATGAAATAACTTTGATATTACGATCATTTTATCAGGTCCCAAAGGTGATCTTATTATAAAGGTTTAACTATAATTGATTTACATTTTAAAAGGTTGCAAGAAATTGTTAATCTTTGAATACAGTCAAACATGTGAACAAAGGCCACCCTTGGGAAAGATAAAATGTGGCCTTTATTGACAAATGGTCTTTTATTCGGAGGTCAGTTGGTTCCAAATAATCAATGACAGTTTTCAAAGAATGGCCTTTATTCCCAGGGTGGCCTTTATTCAGAGGTCGCTGTAAACAAAGGTTTGACTGTACAATAAAAAAAAACACTTGACTCACCCCCTTTTTTGTCCATCAATCTCTCTCTCACTTTGAGTTCAGTCTGTAGAGACCTATTAACAGATGATATTTCTTCCAATTTCCTATGCTCATCCTTCAAATTCTTCTTTGCCCTAGACAAAAAAGTGAGCTATTAAACAATGCTGATGAAGCTGACATCAACAAACTCCCTCTTATAAGCTTACTTCATTTGCATTTTTCTAAAATAAACTTATCTATTTTAATTTGAATTCAAATGTAACATAACAATATCATTTGAGTTTACAATGCTATTATATTGTAAAATGCATAAAAAGAATTTAATATTAAAGGCTAATTACATCATGGTATTACATATTTTTTCTCTGCGGTTCAACATCAAACCAACAGCCAGGGTCATTTGACAACTTTTCCAAATGTGATGGTGGAGGAAGACCCCAGGCATACACATGGGTAAAACCATTGATCTTCTGGGCCCAATTGTATAAACATTGGTTAACTTTAACAAAATGGTTAATTTAACCCAAGGTTAAATTTAACCATCTTGGTTTACTAACCATTAAAAAATCATTTAAACATTTAAAAAGGGTTGCCATTTTGGTACTGGTTACCGTTTAAGTTAAGATTTAACCAGCATCTTAGATTTGGGTTAGATTTATTTGAGCTTTAACAAAACTAACATTTGATTAAACTTAAACACAATTTTCTACAGCATCTAACCGAACATTTAACCAAAATTTTAACCAAAACTCTGATTTAACCCAGTGGTTAAAGTTAACCAATGTTTATACAATTGGGTGCTGTAAGTTGGATGATGGTTTCCTTACGTGTGAAGCTTGGTTAAGGGTGGGAATTCAAACCCACAGTGGTAGAGGCTAGTGATAATTAGTCAGACACAATAACTACTCGTCTGTGGAGGCCCCTTATTCATGATAATACTCACCTGGATAATTCTCTGTATGTCATTTTAAGATTATACAAATATTTGTCCTTCAACTTTATAGTTTCATATACATCTTTCTTCTCTTTGATCATTATTTCATCCTGGGACTTCCTACAATCATAAAAAGACATGTATTTAAATAAACAGATCACGTTTGAAAGAGTAAAAAAGTGGTCTTTGTTGGAGTTTAACGTCACACTAATGGGCAGAGTCATTTGGTGAGTTTCCTGCTGTAGCAGTGGTGGAAGACCCCAGGCATAATCCTGGGTAGCTGGACAGCTTCCTCACACGTGAAATTTGGTCCCAGGTGGGATTCAAACTCACAGCAGTGAGTGGCTAGTGATTATAAGTCAGAGATCATAACCACAGTGGCCCTTGATTGGTCTTTTATGGAGGTTGTCTCCATTATGAGGTTGAAATGAACTGCTACTTCTAGTATTGAAAATGAAATTACTGGTCATTACAATCGACGGTCTATATTTACACAAATGATTTTTATCACAGACTTGTCTGTATTACAATCATCTTAGGAAATCAGTAATACATAGCTTTGAGACTAAGGTGGCAAAGCTAACTATTTCACAATTCAATACACCTATTGGTCATTTTTTATATGTTTCTGAATAACATCCAATGTCATTCTATAGTATTACAAAAACAGGCCCAAAATTTATAAAAAAATGCATTTATAAATGTGTGGTTGTTGCTTGAACTCAGTATTAACAATTAAGTCAGAATAATACAAGTTGTAAATTGTCAATATAAAAAAATGAAACATTATATTTTGACAATACATCAAATGCATTAAAATTTTGACTGTCCCAATCATAGGGTGCTAGCACGATGAAGGGATGGTGTATGAAGGTGTATTAGGCCTAAAATGGCCACACAGACCAAAAACACACACATGTATATCATATATATATATATATATACATATATGTATATAAATGATGTATGTGTTTTTGATCCGTGTGGCCATTTTCAACCTAATACACCTTTATACATTATCCCTTCAACGTGCTAGCCCCCTATGGTCCCAAAACATGTATTTTTGGATTATGACCATTCTGACATTTCTGTTGAGAGATTCATGGCTACCTTGTCACTTTTAGACAACTTAATTAATCATGACCAAAAATGCATCTTGACCAAAATGGTAAAGAAGCGCATACCTCATTTGTACTGACAATGTAAGTTCTGCTTTCAGCTTTGCAATGCTATCTTTGAGATCATGTATAAGTTGATTCTGTTTGTCACTCTGTTGTTTATAGTCTTCACATATATGTTTATCTAGATCCAGTCGAGTTGATAACTTTCCATTTACTGTGTTAACATCCTCTAATTTAGACTGAAAAAAAATCACAAATTTCCTACTGTTTTTGTTCAGAATTAGAAATAATATATTCTTTCAGCAATTCCATTGTCTTGAGCAACATTTGGCAGAGCTTGATGCAAGGAGAATTATCGAGAAAAAAGGATTTGTTAAGATACACATAGGGAGTCTCTAAACTGATCAAGCCCGGAACCAGGTCATTAAGCCAGTTTAGAGGGGATGCCTGTTTAGAGGGGATTTTAGAATTATACAGTAAAGAAGTCGGGACCAGAACATTTGGCTGATTTAGAGAGGAAACCAGTTTATAGAGGAACTGGTTTAGAGGGTTTCCACTGTAGTGAGTGATATGTGTGTCATTACAACTCTGTTTATTCTAAATGTTATACAACAAGAATTTAGTCTTCATTAATTAACATTCTCTTTTTTATCATGTGTATCTTGTTAAAACGCATTTTTATTACAGTACATCTTTAGACAAAAATGCTTAAGACACATGAAAGGACAAAATAAATCACGTATTTACAATGTAATAACTTCAATATCGACTTTCATCGTATAACTGGGTCTAAGATGTTTTTTACAGACAATGACCCTTACAGTTAATTCCCTGCAAAGTGAGTCTTGTTCATATAGAATGATGTTCTGTTTCTGTAGTTCACAATTCAATCCATCAATGATTCTTGTCTTGTCACACAGAAGAACAGCCTGTTCCTCTACGGTATCTCGGGAACTTTCTAGCTCTGCCTTCAATTGTTCCATTTCAACATTTCTATTGTTTATTTCTTCTTTAGCATTGTCTAGATTGGATGACAGCTTCTTTACCTGCGCATAAATAATTGTACAATTAAATGTATACTAATCTGAGATGTTTAAATTGGTCATAACACAGGCGCATGTTCATTTTATATACAGCTAAGAAAAGAGATTGTACATTTTGTATTTCATATGACAAATACAAGAATGACAGAAAGTCACAAAATGTGCCCATCGAATGTTAAATTCTTCTAAAAGCTTCAATTTTGTAGTAAGCAAACATTGATTTTTTATAAAAATGATGGCAGCTTATTCTGTTGAAGTGAGAGAGCTGGAAATACAAGTTTATTAAGTCAACATCCAATAAAAGCTGATCCTTTTAGCAGCAGATAAAAAATTTTGGTCAATTCTGGACAATGCTAGGGTCATAATTCCAGAATACCTGAAGCAAATTGGCTGCTTATCCACCTTGAGCAATATACTATGCTTGTAAATACTTTTATACCAAGTTTGTTGAATATTTTATAAAAACTGCTTCTGTAAGAGATTGGACACATTTCTAGATGTGGTCTATTGTCAGCAATAGCCCTTAATTCAATAACAAAGCCCATTTTCAAGGGCACATAAAAAGATATTGTGACATGTTTTGTTTCCAAAATTTTTCTGTGTATCTCCACTAAAACTCTGTAGCATAATGTAACCCAAAATTTTAATAATGTCACTCAAATTTCATTGTACTGGCTTCCTTATTTTCAATACCCATCTCACCAGCTTCTTTACACATCTCCCAAGCTTTGTGCTTGGTAGTGTTAATAAAGATTAAAAAAACACTAACCTCAGATGTAGACTTTGACAGCATGTCCTTATATTTGGATTCATTTTGTGACCATTGTAAAGCTACAATCTCTAATTCCTCTATACGAGTTTTGAGTTCAGGAATGTCCAAGTTGGTGTTGAATTTTACATCCATTATAGATTTCTGGTCTTTGGAACTTCAGTGAAACAAATACATTTAACATAAATTACAAAACTTCTGTTTACCAGTTTTATTAGTAGTATTTCATCAACATACACAGTTGTCAATGGTTATTGAAACGAGGTATGGCATCATGATACTTACAGTAATAACCTCGATCATGGGACCACCTTCAGGACCCAAACAATTGGTTGTAATAATTCATTGTCTCATTATCAAGTATAATTATAGAAAGTTATTGAAAGCCGGGACAAACAAAAGCAGTCATTATGACAAGGTGGTCATAATATTGAGGCGATCTCTATCTGAGGTTTTACTGTATTGCATACAGGACTGCCTGTATGACGGTATGTATTGCATTACGAGCACATATATCCAAAATATAAACACGAACTGAGGAAGAAAGCATTGTATAAATTTCTGATTTAACATTACAGAAGAGCACGAAAACTCAACTGTTAAAAGAAACACCCATCAGAGAAGTTGTTGCAAATTAGTTTATGAAAGGATTTTGTTAACTAAATTCTTCTGACAAATACAGTATAACCCCTGAAAACCAGACCCCTTTCAGACTGATCCAAAAGTCTGTTTTTCTGATAATTCCAGTTTTCAGAGAATAGATGATTATAGAAGATAAAAAGGGACATGAAAAATCATCGATTTTCAGAGAATTCTGGTTTTCAGAGGTTTTACTGTGTTTATTTTCATTATTTATGTTTAATTTCAAATTAACCATGATTACAACATGTAGTTCCAAAGAGCAAACATTTTTAATCAAGAATTATACATGGATAAGAATAATAGCAATAATGATAATAACAATAATAAGGCATAAAAAAAATTGTTTATTTCTGGTTCCCCGACCTACCCTAATTTATCCCCTTGTCCCTAGACTTTTTATCAGGCCCGAGGAACAGTACATCCACTATCTCATTTGTTTTACCTTTCTGCACTAAAATAATTTCAACAGGCTTTAAAGCTTATTTAAAAAAAATTATAATAAAAAAAATCCCAACCTACCTACCCTATTTGAAACAAACAATTTGTTCTATGTCTAATAGTTGATATAAGAAAAAATATAGGAGTCCATACCTAATGATGTCAACATTTAGATTCTTATCACTTATTTTTAATGGTTTGTTGTATCGATCAATCTCCATCTCCAAATGTTTACATTTTATAGTCAGCTGATTAACTGTGTCCTTTTCAGTTTTCAATTCCGTGTCAAGGGAGGCAACTCTTTTGTGACAGAATTCGAGTTCTGCACTAATCTTGGAAGAGTTATCTTTACATATCTCCAGGTTTATATTTGATTCTTTGATGGCCCTATCTTTCTCTGATATCACTTTTATCTGAAAAAATATGTGATGGCTTCAAAACGGGGATTAGAAATTGGCTAGATCTTAGATAATGATATTGAATTCCATTTGATAAAAAGCACTGAAAAAAACAGTCAAACCCAGGTACAGTTATCCCTGTGTTATAGAACATCGAAACATAAAAAACCTGTCAAAAAAACACAATTTAAACATTATTGTTTCTTTTAAATTTTGGAATTAAGACTATCTAGAGCAAGTATCTTTATAATTTGCCTAAACAAAGGTGGTTTTGTGGACAGGTTTAACAGCAAATTCAATTAAAACTCAATTTATACCTTTTCCTGAATAATCTTGTTACATTGGGTGAGTTGTGTCTTCAAATTCTGTATAGTTTGATCAGAGGAATTGTTCATATCTCTTAAATCTTTTTCAAGCACTTCATTATGGTTCATATGTTTCTCTAACAACACACGCAAGTCATGAAGTTCCGTCACCTGATCTTTCAAAGAATCAAAATCTGGTCGAAATTGTTTTCGAACTTGTTCTTCATAAGATCGAAGAATTTTTTCCAATGATTTCATTCGATTATTAAGTTCTATGGTACTAGTCTCGATATGTTTACTTTCATTTTGAAGCATTTTAATAGATCTATTACAGCACTGCTTTGATTTGTTAGCAGGGTTTTCATCAACAAGTTCAGAATGTGCTTCATCACATTTTCTCAATCCATGTTTAAAATCAGAATGCCCAAATGCCTCGGTATCATAACTATTGTCCTCTACACATTCATTTATACATATGGTTGGAACACACAGCTGACTTCCAACTGATGATTTGTTCTCCCGCATTGAATACATATTGCAGCCTCTACAAACAGCATGTGAAAGAATGTCCATTTCTTGTTCTGTAGTAATATCAAATGATTTCTTCTGTTTTTCCAAATAGTGATTAGGCAAAGCACCAGTCTCTCTCTGTTTTGTATCACTGCATACACTGAGAGTGGAACCATTATAGAATCTAGGACTCTTCAATGGAGATACATTCATCATCTTCTGAGCACTACAAAACATGGAATAAAGTAGACAATATTAATTAATGAATACTAATAAGTGAAGAATTAATGAAATTCGATACCATAATAGATATTGTGGAAATTTAAAATGGAAGGATTTTTTAGAGACTGATGTAAAACAGTTCTGAAAATGATATAAATTCTTTAGTTTTGCAAATTTTGATCTTCTAACTGTAAAAAATGCAGACAATAAACCATAGTGACACAGGCTCATTGCTGGTAAGGAGTAACTGAAGAGGGTGTATCTAGGTTACTGTTCAAAATATATCACGTAGCAAAACCAAATAGTTTTTATATTTCATATCTTCAGAAGTAGGAGTAAAAAAATGTCAAGTTCTGAAATTTATATAAATAACCATAGACATATATTTATATTCTAGTAGATTTTATCTGTGTAGCGTTACCTTATTGAATTATCTGAACATGCACTGTCAGGTGAAAGTCGACCCTCAGAAGATTTCTCTTCAGGATCTGAAGTAATAAGGCAAAATACCTATCAGTTAAAGCAATACCAGCCAGCAGAAAATCAAAACGAGCTTAGTCAATATCATCAACTCAGCTAAATTAATATTGTTAAATCAACTAAATCAATATCATCAATACAAGCTAAATCAATATCATCAAATCAGCTAAATCAATATCAGTTAAATCAGCTAAATCAATATCAGTTAAATCAGCTAAATCAATATCAGTTAAATCAGCCAAATCAATATCATCAAATCAGCTAAATCAATATCAGTTAAATCAGCTAAATCAATATCAGTTAAATCAGCCAAATCAATATCAGTTAAATCAGCTAAATCAATATCAGTTAAATCAGCCAAATCAATATCAGTTAAATCAGCTAAATCAATATCAGTTAAATCAGCTAAATCAATATCAGTTAAATCAGCTAAATCAATATCATCAAATCAGCTAAATCAATATCAGTTAAATCAGCTAAATCAATATCAGTTAAATCAGCTAAATCAATATCAGTTAAATCAGCTAAATCAATATCATCAAATCAGCTAAATCAATATCATCAAAACAAGCTAAATTAATATCAGTTAAATCAAAACAAGCTGAATCAATATCAGTTAAATCAAAACAAGCTGAATCAATATCGTCAATTCAGCTAAATCAATATCAGCAGACTCAAAACAAGCTAAATTAATATCAGTTAAATCAAAACAAGCTGAATCAATATCGTCAATTCAGCTAAATCAATATCAGCAGACTCAAAACAAGCTAAATTAATATCAGTTAAATCAAAACCATCTTAATCGAAAGTAGTTTCATTGAATTATCTAAAATCAATATTATCTTCTCAAGGTGATGGTGGCTGGCAATACTAATACTAAACTGATGATGACTCCATAAAATTTTGATAAATTAAAGTATGATAAAATATTATAGGATATTATAATAAAGGCAAGCAGGTTGTAAAGCTTTATTCATTAATAAACCTTATTAATTAATGTCACTTACAAGATTCAGACAAGACCTGTACAGCAGCTTTAGCCTCTAGAAGGCCCATTCTTAATCTGGCAACATCAGTTGATGTAGCCGAATGTTGTAGATGTCCATCTTGGTCAGGTCGATTGAGGTCAGACAGAAATTTATCCACAATACCAAACCAGCAATCCAGGATGCACTGAGCACTTTCTATACTTCTAGGTACGCTGTCTGTCCCCAGCCTACCATCCAACTCTGATCCTGAAGTTCTATTCTTTCCTTGAAATACTTTTAGCACTCTTCTGTATCCATTTACTTGTTCTTTTAGTTTAGAATTCTCCTGAAAAATTTGGATGAGAAATGAAACATGGTTCATAATTTTTGGATTACCTACTAAATGCCCCACCCCTAATTAACATACGGTACTCTTTACGACACACCATAAGTGCTTAAACAATCCTTCAAATTGTATTCAGAAACTATTAAATTGATAAAGCTTTCCTACTTTGTTTTCTGATCCAATCCTTCTTTCAGCAGAACAGTCTTATAAACAAGTTTATTTCATGAATAAATAAAGTTTTGAAAAAGGCGAGACAGGAATCTCGTCAAGGACTCATACTGAGACATGTTAATCAACAGACCTGAGCTCCACCAACCTGTTAAATGTTACATTTACAACATTTACATCACACAAGCCCACCTTGAACAGTTTCTCCATATCTTCTTTAGATTCAAGCACTTCAGAACTATTTAAGTGTCGTCCAGTCATTGTTGTAGGTGACACACTTCTGCGAATGTCTTCAGAGTTACGTCTCTTCCTCAACTTTGATTCTGTTCTCAATTTATTCATGGTAGAGGGAACACTGTTTGATCTAGACCTGGGCTCATGAAGCAGTCCATTTTCAAACAAAATATTGCGATAATATTTCATCTTGTGTGTTTGACAATGAACAGTCTCTTCAGTAGCTTTAAGAGTTTTCTTCAGGTCGTCAATTTGAATAGTTAATTCTTGAATCTGGAGTTTGTTGTCAGGTAGCACTGACTGATTGCTACAGCCAGTCATTCCTATCTGGTGGCCAGTTTTGTTTTCATCTTGAAGAGCACCCAAAGGTTGGTTACTGGATTCAAAATCATCCATTAATTTCGTAGCACTGTTGAGGAAAAAAAATACAAGCATATAACAGACATAGGACCACAACTTTATGTTCAGTATCTATTTTTCAGAGAAGTGTGAGAAATTATAAACATCAGAAAAAAGCAATGGAAGTCATTGATGTCTTATAGTTGTTTTAAAGGGACCAGACTTTAAATTGACAATTTATTTCTAAAATCTGGAAATTCCTCAAAATACCAGCAGACCCAAAACCCACCGAAACAAAATCCACACAACACACAGAAACATATGATTAAAAATAGGGGACAAAACGCAATTTCTTTCCAGAATATTGTTCAATCAGACGTAATTGCATGAACCTACTTATTGCAAAAACGATATAAACAGTAAAAGTTTTAATAGAAATTATTACCAAACATTCCCAAATAGATGTCCCAGTGGGTGTTACATGATACAAATTATATCAAGTTATTACATTGACTATAATATCAAGGGTTATTATTAAGACATATACAATGAGTCATGGCATCTCATTTTCCACAAAAAAAAAATGGCGGGTAAGTTAATAAGGGGAGTGGTGAAAATTAGGGGATATTCATGGTATTTGAAAAGTGAATTTCCGACCAATACCATAGATTGCATTTCAGTTTAATTCTTTTTAATCATACTGAGATTACTGAATACTTTTGATTTAAATTTCTAAATATAGAAGGATTTATCTATAAATAGTAACTCTTTCAAAAGGAATAATGTTACATAAAGTGCTTAAATGAAATTGTTGGTCATAATGATCTAATCAACAGCTTGTTGATTTTATAAATATGTAACTACCTGAACTCGGCTTAAAGATTTTTGACTTATTGTTTTAGTCCATCTTTACAAATGAAAAACAAATTTCATTTTGCTTGTCCTAACTAGGTTACAAATAATAAGTATAAAGTATAGCATACTTTTTTATATACTTTCATATACATAAATGTCACATCAGAGGTACCAGAATTTTTTTAAAAAATTATCCAATGTGATTTTCAATTCATTTTTAATTTTGAAAGCTGAGAATGAAATTGCGGTTTCCTTCTTAAATGTGGTGAATTTTTATTTTATTTTGACTGCTTTGAGTTTACAGTCAAACTCATCCTAAAGACCACTGACAATAGAGACCTACAGGCTGTATAAACCAGTAGTTATATTTCCAATACACCCACTAATACTTGTAGCTAATTGTAGAATCCACATAAAGGCCACTTCAAAATTACATTATTTTTTGCTCTCCAAAAGATGCCCTTTACAGACAGGTTGGACTGTCTATGCCTATAAAATGTAAAACTATGGGTTTAACATCAGTCTCTTACCACTGTGAGTTGGAATTCCAAATGTGACCAAATTTCACCAGTGAGGAAGCTGTCCCACCAACTTAAGGAAGGTTGGTGGTTCTACACAGGCGTTTGCCTAGGGACTTCCCCCATTGTTAATGCTGGAGAAGTTGCCATATTACCATGGCTGTTTGTGCAACATTATAAAAAAAGAAAATAACAGATTCAACTTAAGGCTTACCTATTAATTTGTTGATGATTAGCAGGATTACCTCCCCTTTTACGAGACAATGAAGGTAGTTGAAAAGGGTTAACAGCTGAATTGATACTTTGTAACAACTGTATCTCAGACAGAATTCTATCCAGCTAGAAGAAAAGAGAAAGAGGAAAAAACTTACATAATATAAAGTTATGCAACTTAAAATAGATCTCTTTAATAAGCCATGATGTTAGGCCTTAAGTATTCTCCAAGTTTGGATTTTGTGGTTAGAAACTTTAAATTTGGCACTAAAAAGTATGGTTGGTCATGTAACCATAAACACAACTATTTTCTTTGTTTTCAAAATTCTCAAATTAATTATGACATGATTAAGAAACCATTCAAACAGTCAAGATAAAAATATTTACTATCACATATCACAAACATAATTATTGAACTAGATAAAGTTGTGAATAAAATTGAGATATGAACTGGAGAATTGATCTCAAGTCTTAAAATCGTAGACCCCTAAATATTTGGAAACTAGTCTCATGTTTAAGGGCTGGGAATTATAACTGAACAAAATTTTACAGCCCTGATCCCCTTCATACCTTTTTTAAACTCTGAAACTTTTGTTTAGATTGATTAGGGGCTTCACCGAAATGAAAGACATAAATGCTTGATCAATACCTCATTCGCTCACTACATTGAACAAATTCAAACAAATTGCATAATTTCATTTACCATGTCTGAATGCACGTTTGGCTATGAGTATCTAAAACATCTAGTTGCCTAGCAATGGTTTGCATATCAGCACATTTGTTCTCAAATTCTTTTGCTTTCATTACAAGTTGTCCCTGTAAGTCCGCAACTTCTTTTTGAAGTCTTTCATTGTTATTGTCTGCTTCCTGAAAAAAAATATTCAGAAAATTGAAGATTCAAAATTTTTCAGATTTTGGTAACTTTCATCACTTTTTACGCAGGTTTTTATGATAGAAAGTGAAATTTTTCGGAAATAATAACTATCATTTGGATTATTGTCCTTTTAAATTTGCATTAAGTCTATGGGAGCAGCCAAATTTTCAAAGATTCAAGACAAAATAAGATCCAGTTCAATGAAAACTTAATTGTATGTAAAAAGGGGTACAAACATCAATCTAATTTAATAATGAAAAGTACAGGCCAATATTTCTATTCTAACAAGAACATTAAGTCTTACAAAATTTTCAAAATGTGTCTTGAAATAAATTCGAGTATGTAGGGTAACTAATGAAGAAATAACGATAGCGTTATCCACCACTACTTCAAACAATTCATGCAGAGAAGTTTGCTGTTGCCGGTAATTAGGGAGGACTGGGTGAGCACAAGTAAGAAATGCTTGGCACTGAGAAATGTGCCTGATCAGAAATTTGGCAGTAACAGAATATAATAGAAAAATGCAGAATTTTTATTCAATTATGTCATATCAGAAATTTCATGAGTAAGTTTTTTTTAATATTGTTAGTATATAAAATCTTTCAAAATAATCTTATTCATTTTTTAATTTTTGTTGCCTTAATAAAAAAATTTGGATTAATGTTAATGTTAATATGCATGCCCAGATTTCAACTGTAGCATGCTGGTAATTTTCAGCATTTTCATTTCAGATTAATTCGACAGATTTTATGATTTAAAAAAAAAGCAGGGGCCCTTAGTGTTCAAGTGGTAATCTGAGTAACCAGCTCTAGACACTAACTGATGTAACTTTGAATTCCATCTCGGACAAAATTTCACATGTGAGAAAGCTGTCTAGTTAGCCTATGGAAGGTCATTGGTTCTATTTAGTACTGTATATGCGCATTGACTTACTCCACTGTAAAAGCTGGAAAGTCACCAAATGACCCTGGCCATTGGTGCGACATTAAACACCAGTGAAAAAATAAGCAACCATGTCTGACTCAAATCTCACCGCACGTCACTTGATCCCCAGATAACACAGTCTGTAATATCCTTCCATAATTTAAGTTTTATATAAATCTATGTATGCCATATTAAGCAAGTTCATAATTTATGTATTAGGTAGGCTTTAAGGGATTAAGGATTCAAAACAGAGCCACACAATTGAAAAAAATACAAGATCTATTAATCAGCTTAGGGCCATTATCAACAGCCCCTTAGTCTGATTATGTTAAATCAAAGAGAGAAAAGCCATAGATATTGAAAGCCGTGAAATAACACGGCCAGTGAATTACTGTCAGATTACAAATCACTTGTCAAAAGCTGACAAGTACAATTAAGAAAATATAATTGCAATTTCGTCAACCCGTGTTTAAACTTATGATTATCGGATTAAGATTATTTGGCTGACTAGTTTATGGAGAACTGTAGCACGGTTGCTTGCTCTATAGTATTAACGTTGATTGTCTCAAATAATTATTTAGACCGATTATTCTAACTAAAATGGTCAAATATTCAAACTGTTCTGCAGCTATTCAATTAATTAGCAATATGTAGAAGTACACGAAGGTAAAAAAAACAACTTACTTATCATGTAACGTAGTACCAGTAATAGTTAAGGGTCATTTAATATCACAATGTTTTGTCATTTAAAGTGAAATGGCACCAAACATGTACCCTTAGATTTATTTAAAGCCTGCTAAGCTTATTTTGAAAAACAAAATTTTGAAAGCTTGCTTGGACGTGGCATGTGTATATAATTAATAACCTGGAGAAAAACAAGTGTCTATGACATGAAAATTTATTTACAAGACCTTCTTGTACTGGTTGTAAAAGTGCACCAGTGTGACAAATTCTTTACATAAATTTCATTCCTTGTCAGAGAAAATGAACATCAGTAAAAAACAGACTTTTAAATAAATTTTCTTTTTTAAAAAATAAGTTTATAGTCCTTGTCTTAAAGAAAATGTGCATCAGTACAAAACAGACTTTTAAATAAATTTTCTTTTTTAAAAAATAAGTCTATGGTCCTTGTCTTAAAGAAAATGTGTATCAATACAAAACAGCCTTTTAAATAAATTTTCTTTTTAAAAAAATAAGTTTATGGTCCTTGTCTTAAAGAAAATGTGTATCAATACGAAACAGACTTTTAAATAAATTTTCTTTTTTAAAAAAAAGTTTACTTGGAGTTTTCTTGGAAAATGTACACCAATACAAAACAGTCGTTTAAATATTTTTTTAAATAAGTTTATTGTTCTTAGCATAGAATACTGATGGATCAAGTACAAATTATGCTACTGATACTTACAAATTATATGTAATTTTGCATAAAACGAATGTGATAACTATGTATGACAATATTTTTTTTAACTGTGTTGTGCTTCAAAATATTGTTTATTAAAGTAAGCACACAGTCTGTATATGACAATAAGAACATTGCACTAAATATAGTGGAAAATTTGAAATTCTTAAATCAATTATCAACCAAATTCAATATTGTAGAAAATTTTAAATTTGAAGGATCTAGAATTTCATCCTACCGAAAATGAGTGATTCGAAGTCTACGCATAAAAATAATGACTACGGGAAGTAGGCATGAAAATATTTACCTAAAGTCCGAATTTGGAGCATGTATTGAATGAATGATGATATCCATGTGAAACTGGCTCGAAGTACAGACAAAAATAAGGAACAGGGTTCAACAGAATTACTTTGGAAAACAGAAAAATATCAATGTTTAGATGGATGCAACAAACATACCATTTTCTCTTTACACAGACATCTTTCATCTTTTAACTGTAATTGTAACGACTGAAATTTGAAAATACAGAGAACATTTAAAACATTATTTTGCTGTCTTTTAGACAACAGACTTACAAAGGAAACAAAAGAAAATATTTTTTTATTAGAAATCTGGTTTTTACAAATGCATGTTCAGCTTGTATGAAATTTATCATTTACAAACTATTCATAATAGTCGGTATAGAAGTTAAAGTAAAAACAGCAAGAACAAAATAATTGATGTTTAATTGCTAAAAAAAAAACAGTAGTTAAAATAATACTATTTTGTAATGTAAAAAGAAATACTTGATGATAATTTTCTTAAGCAAAAACAGGATAATTTACTATAAAAGTTTTAAAAGCAAAATGACAGGACATTCAACAATATTAATTTGTACAGCATAAACATGGCAAACTATTTTTAAAATGCGGAACAAGATATTTACAATACGAAAGCAGGAAAGGATAATATTATTCTGATTAGTTTACAATGTACTATTATGGCAATACTTTTCATAAGTTTTATAAAATTTCACATTTTGTTATTTTTTGTTCAGAAAACAACACATAATATCATTGAGATAAAAACTATAAATGTTGTGTCATGCATTATACTGATACAATTATTAATTGGCAACTACAAGTCTTGATAACATATTCTGTCAGTGTGGGGCAAAAATGTCTTGGACTGGTGTCTGATAGACTTCAGGTTATGTCGAAGATCTGACATGAAAACTGAAGAGCGGGATCTTGAATTTTTATGATTTAACCACAGGACTAACACTGGTATATGACCTTGTCAGCTTGGTCTTTGTAAAGTATTGACTATCATGTATCAAGTATCATAAGATTTTGACGGGATTATGCTAACCATACACCATTGTTACATGTTTATTGATAAAGTATCTATTATATTCAAATTTAAAGGACACTTACATGAATTAAAATTTACTACAATAGTATAAACTGATCATTGATTTGTTGTAAAATCAGACATTTTTAAGATTATTAAATTTTATTATGTTAAAACAGTGGAGAATTCCACTAAAATAAGATGTTTCAGAAGTATGCTTAAATTATATTTTCTGCTAAATGTTGATTTAGAACTCAAAAAGGAAAAAGAAAATCTGAACTTTGAAATTTTTATCGTAGAAATATTTCTGATTCTACAGTGCACAACAATACTGTAGTTACATTTTATTTCATTGGTATCAAATTTTTTCCTTAATTTTCCTAAATTTCGGATAGATGTATTTTCGGATACAGTCGTATTTTTGCTAACATCTTAATTCGTGGTTAAGTTCACCCACGAAATCCATGAATTAAAATGCACCACAAAAATTTTTGATTCCACAGTATTAGAATCAGTGATTATCATTGTCATGCTGATTTTAATACCATTTAGTAATAATGCTAATGTACTACGTATGACACAAATCTTGAATCTTGAAAATTGATACATTATAAAACCATATTTGTTAACTTGTGAATTTAGATAATGTTTTAGGAATATTGTACATTTGATCATAAAATGAATTATTTTTTTGAGACAACTCAAGATGACTCTGGGGTCTTTGAAATACCCAGTACATATTTCAGAACAGGAGATCATAAATAATGGAATTGTGAAAGGTGCAAATGAATTACTGTTTATGAACAAAAAATCAGCAATAATGAAAATATTAAATACCAGTACAATAATACATAAATTTAATTTAGCAAAATTTAAAAAAAATATTGTTGAAATAAACACATTAAAAAAATGCAAACTAAAGTTAGCCTACTTTTAACACACTAAAATTTGACATTCAAAATTGCTGAACAACATTTTTTAATGAAGTCTAAAAATATTTGGTCTCATTAAATATCCATATTTGGTTTCATAAGAATTTGGTCCATTAATTAGATGCTGTGTCAGCAATGAAACTCTTGGAAGTTAGGGATCACATAGAAATAGATTTGTAAATACAAACATCCGTACTTTAAGTGCAACATGGATAAAAAAGGTAAGAATGAAGTGGTTGAATTGCACATTAAAGGAAATCACAGTCTATTTATGTATCGTTTATTTATTTACAATATATCAATAAAAACTGTTAACTTGATTGGTTTATTAGCATGTTGGGAGTTTTTTGGTGCGAAACTGTCGTAACTCATTCTTAGAAAAGTGACTGTAACACTGGCTTAGCATCAACCGCGAATGTCAATTTTTGTTGAAAAGTAAACTAGGACAGAACTACATTTCATGATAGGGGCCAAATTATTACTTTGATATGATACTTCTCAACATTGATTTGTATTTAAAAAAGTCACAGGTAAGCTAAGGTCTTTTTGAATAAAATGATATTGCAAGTTTTCCTTCACAGCATTTTAAGCCAGGGTGGAAAAATTGAATTTATATTCGCGTGCGTGCATGCGTGTGTGTGTGGCATATTGTCACTGGGGTTTAACGCCATTTTTCAACAATTTTTCAGTTATGTACAGCGACTGGTTCACTTAACCAGTTTTCCTGAACTGTATACTAACTAGTACTAACTTACCCTTCCACACGGAGTCAGCAACTTCTCCACATGTGGAGAAAAAATTTATGTTAAATTTTCATCAAAGGGTATGACCTGCCGTGACCAGGATTCGAACACAGATCTCCAAGTTACATGCTCAGTGCACTAACCACTGGACCACGGCCGCGGCTCATATATTTTAAGCATTAGATCTTTACTTATCCATGGTGTTTAGGGCACTTTTTAAGGGCATTTTTTCCTGCCTATTAGGTCCAATAACTGGGGGCTTTTGAGGTTAAGTGGCTATGGTATCTGACTAGAAATCACTAGCCCCACAACGCTGTGGGTTCGAATCCCATCCAGGTTTAGAAAAAATTTCATGAGGAAGCAGTCCAGCTGACTTACAGGAGGTTGGTGATTCTACCCTGGGATCATCCTGTACCGTTAAAGCGGGCAAAGTGTCAAATAACCCTAGCTATTGGAGCAACATTAAAAAAAAAAGCTGAAAAAAAAGGTCTAGCAACCGATATTTCTGAAAAGTTCAAGTGAATTTTTTGTTTAACATCCACACAATAATAAGAAAAAACTTAGAGTGTATGAGCCCCCATTTTAGAGGATTAGGTGTCAAGACTGACAGAAAATTGTGAAATCTAGTACGCATCACCACATATGCATTCTGGAAAGTATCATGGCAAGAAATAATAATTAAAGGGATTTACGACATGATCATAGTAACAATATAGCCAGAATTTTAATATTTATCATTACTACATTTTGAAAGTCATCATGTGAAAAACTCTTTAATTTTGTAAAAAATGAAAACCTGGAACACACAAAATGTAGGCGTCTACTCTAGCTGGAACTACTGAAAACTTCCATCAAAACATATCACAAACCTCCACAGCTGTTTCTCCCACTGTCAATAAGTCTTGGACTTTTTCTAACAATTTCTTGAAATGCTCCAAGTCTCCTCCTTTTTTTCCAAGTATAGGTATAATTTTCTGAAAAAAAATTTTACCTTGTGAGTATATTTATAGTGTTTTTTTTTTCATGTTTTTTTATGTAAAACAGGCAGGGTCAGTGGGGGTGACTTTCAAGCTTTAATAATGAAGAAAGACGCCAGGCTTACACCTGGGTAAAGCCATCAACTGAAAGCCAGCTAAACAGTTTCCTTACAGGTGAATTTGGTCTGAGTGGGATTCGAACTCGCAGTGGTCAGGGACTAGTGATCACCAGTCAAAGACCATAACCACTCTACTACAGTCGCCCTGTACATTTATGGTATAAAGGTCTGTAAAAAACTACAAACTAAAGTTTGCTATACCATTATTCTTACATATAAAATAATTTTCATTTTCATTTTCACTTCAAGATGGCATTTTTATACAGGTTTTAACCATTATTTAAAGTCTAGTTGAATATTATAATAATCCTTGATTCAGAGGCATTTTTGTCACATTTTTGTCTGTTATTCAAACAGCTACACACTATTCAAATTTCAACAGGTTTGATAAGATAGTGGTAGTTACTTTTCAATTAATCAAATGCTTGTGGATACTTCTCAATTCTTACATTAATTCAAAAATAAAATGCTATCCTCTAAAATCTTGTGACATATTTACAATTTTAAGCCACAAATCAAATCTATCAGTTATAAATATTCCCATAAATGCACAACCCCTAAGGTACTTAACTGATAATATTATATGATTTTAAGTCATATCTTAGAATGAATGCCACATGGTGAGCATTTAAGAGAAAGTCTCTAAATCATTCAAATATTAGACCACTTAAAATGTTATCTTAATATGGAGAAAATCTCTTCATTTTTTTCAATGAAATTTCTATGAAATACTACAAAATACCGGATATTCTCCTTTAAATGCCCCCATCATCCTACTAAAGAAATATACATATATAAATATGAAATTAACGACTTTGGCACAAAAAATGTTTTTGTATGTTATTTTAAATTTTCATTTTCAGCGCTAGCGTAGAAATAGAAACAAGAAAAACTGTCTTTCTCCCTACCCACAATTAAAGGATTTTATGAATAGATTAAGTCAAAGGGCCATTCAGTGATTCTACAGCAACCATCATTCAGAGAAAAGATTCTTGTAAAATGCAATTGATGATCAAAGCAATAAAAATTCAGTTTCTGCCATTTTTTTTCTTTCAATTATACCTAGATAAATACAGATAAACCACTACTTGTGATCTTGTATCCATCGTTTATACATGCTTACAGAATGTCTGTAACTTAAATTAATAATCTAATGCGTATCTAATTCATTGGCTTATGGAAATCGTGAATTCAATGAGCCGAATATGATTATGCAATATCATTGAATGGTAATTTTTCAGAAATTGTAGAAATTACTAGTGACCAATCAAAACATACCTTTTACTATTTCTAAGAAAGTCAATTCACCTGCTTTAACCATGATTGGTCTAAAACAAAGAAATATTTATTCTATGAGGCTTCAAAAATTAGAAATAATGAGATAAAAAAGAAACTTACAACACTTGAAGATTTTTGTTCTTGTGTCTCATTTCTGGTTTTACACTCCTGGTTTAATTTACTTTGTTGTAATCGACTTGAAACACTCTCAGATTTTTGCAATACAGCCATCATAAGTGATTTTAAGGGTGTAAGATCAACTTCACTGTGAGAATCACTCGCATTGGAGCTAAAATTGGTGTCCAGTTTTTCGCTGCTAGTATCTGAATATGTTCTGTAGTCTGAATCAGAGTCTACACTCTTGTTACTCTTCAGTGCCAATTGAGTAAGTTTCTTCGACTCTTCAGACGAAGAAGGTCTATATGGTACTGTTGACTGAAAGACCTTCTTGCTGTCAATCTTAATGTTCTTGTTATCTTCGAAAACGTCATCCTCACTTTGAGGAGCACAGTCAGAATCAGTTTCTATTTCAACTTTTGGTATAGACAAACGTTTCTGAGGAATCAACGAACGCGAAGAATTGTGAATCCTTGTTGCTCGCTTTCGTCTCTCTGCTGATTTTCTTTTAGATTTTGTCACTTCATAGTGACTAACTTCAGGTAAAGAAACCTCATAGTCACTATCCTGTCCTCCAGAGCTATCAGGCCACTCTAAAAATTGTTGCAAACTTAGATCAAATTGTGATGTGCCACTTTTTGGTTGGTATTTTGTTATTGAGGGAGTATCTTCAATGTCCGCAATAAACTGACGTTCAAGGTATGGAGAATTCCACAACTTCATTTGTGTGTAATAACTTGCGTCAGCATAAGATCTGTCTGAAATCTCAGAACATGTATCCTCCTCAAGTGCTTTCAACGTATCGTCGAATATCGAGTCCATGTAAGTACTGGTTGGCGCGGGTTCCATAGCAACCAGTCCATTTTTCATCATAGCCCTTCTTTTCAACATGCATGTTGGCAACAAATAGTCATAGCTGTGATCCATCATTTTTACCTTTTTATTCAATCACTTCTTAATTTTCCATACAATCTATCATTGTTTGAGAGTCTTTATAGATATGATGACAAAAATTCAGTAGTACATCTGTCGTATTGATGCTTCGGTAAATTAATTATTAACCGAGTATCAGTATTAAATGACTTTAATATTAATATAACATTTATTCAAAAAAATAATTTGCTCATCAACTTGTAAGTCCATATATAATAGCATTCTTAACTCATGTCAGAAATTGAATGAATGAAATCATAAATTCAAATATACATTGTTTAAGTCCTAGAACAGAACAGAACGGCAAAGCATTAAACTACAGCAACTAATATTCTCACATGTCAAGTAAAATCAGTCAAGTTGTGTCAAAGAAGCAGTTTATAAAATCAATGGAAATCTCACTTCAGGTAATTTCTTTAATGTCCAACAAATAATTAATTAGCCATGTTGCAGAGATGAGTCTAAATCTAGAAAGAAAAAAGTTCTGTCAGCTTTTGCGTTAATATGGAATATCCTTCTTTTATCGGTAGGTTTAAATACCTCGCAAATGAACTGCAGTTATGATCAACCAATCAGAAAAGAGCCTTGTGTTATACACAAACCAACTAGTGTGTCTGGGGTTTAAAACTGGATAATTTAATACTATCAAAGAATGGTTAAGTAAGTCAGTTGTTTGTGGAAAAGGTGGATTGCTAATTGCAAATTTGCACCGGATGAGATTAATATCAAAATCTTGTAAACAAGCATTTGTGAAAGATAGATTAATTACTTAATCTGGCTTAACACATTTTTAAAACGTGTTCTGTCACATGTATAACTTAATTGTTTTACAAAAAATATATCTACAATCTTAGCAAAATAAACAATCGTTTAAAAATTATTTTCTAACATAATTAGTTATGTTTCAGGATTATGAATTACATATTCTTACCAAAGAATTGATTTGGCACGTATGACTACCCATCTCGAGTCAGAATAAAGGTAATGATATTACTACAGGCCTCTGTGGTTGAATGGTAATAGTCTCTGACTAGTAACGGGGATCCTATGTTAAAATAATAGAGTCCCTGCTAGTAATCACTAGCTTCACACATTAAGTTCAAAACCCATCTAGAAAAATTTCACATGTAAAGAAACTGCCCAGTCAGCTTACGGAAGATCGGTGGTTTTACCTAGGTGTGTGCTTGGGAGTTCCTCCACTACATTCACTATATGGCCCTGGCTGTGGGTGCAATATTAAGCCCCAAAAAAATTGATATTACTGAAAAGTCAATAATAAATAATTACTCAAGGATTAGTTACAATTCTAAACATGTCCTACGTTTTTTGACACCTACGTTTATGTCAGCTAAGCCAAAACAAATATCATAATACAGTGAAATCTTTATGGAAGTTATGATGCATTACAACGTACACTTAGTTACTTTATTTAATTGTTTATGATGGCAAAACACCATGTTTTATTCAACAAACTTTATTGACAACAAACTCCAGCAGTGCCAATGCGAAAATCATTTTCAAAGCTATACTAATTCTGTATCAATAAAATACTACAATGTATCTAGTGTAGTGTGGCAGTATAATGGTGTAAGTATGGTATTAATGCAGTATTAATGCTGTAATGTATTGTGCAAATAAGATACCATATGAAATTAGCACACCATTTAACAAAGTCTGTGAGGACACTATAGCAAATCCATGAATAAAACTGTTCTTTTTTTGTGGGTGTTAACATCCCATCAACAGTCAGGATTATGTAGTGACCTTTCCAGTTTTTAACAGTGGTTAAACCTTTGACCTTTCATAAGGTATCTGAACAACTTCTTCACATGTTGAATTCTTCAGTGAATATACCTAATGAATTTCTTGATACATGTCCTCAAAGTTTTAAACATCTAGTTTTTTTAAGAAGCAAAGATCATCAAAGATAAGCTTGGATATTCATGATTTTAAAACCACAGACATGAATATTTATCAGATAAACAAAAAATGATGAAGGATCCAAGTTTAACTAGCAATGTTATGACAATTTAAGTATACATATGTGGCATGAACACAAAAATCACACAGGGCAAAAGAGAGCAACAGAAAATATTTCAGTCATTGCCAATGCTCTCCGTAACATATTTACATAAGAATCTGTAACTGCATGTGCTAATCATTCTATTCAAAGCCATTTCACTATATGTTTTACAGTCGCTATAAACTTGGCTGTACAACACAGTGTCAGCTCATTTCTACAACCCTGTAACTCAATTTTTGGCAATATTGAGATTTTGGTATCATTTTTTCGTCTCGATGAGCTCTTTACATAGATCATACTTACCTGCTTGTAGAAATATCCTAAATAGGGTTCAACCCAATTCCACAAATGAGTAATTTACTTAAAAGTTATTGCTGTTCAAGACTTCAAATGCAATTTTCTCAATATGGGAAAAGATGACGGATTTTTAGAAATAACCGAAAGATAGGAATATTTGTTATTACTGTTAAGTTTTCATAGTACTTTCTGTGTTTGTATAAATTTGATATTATTTTGATGTGTGTATAAAAAAAAAAATTATGTTTTGGTTCTGTATTAAGATAAAACATTTCCAATTTTTCCTGGTACTTCTAGGAAGCACAAGTCAGTTGCGATAGAAGTTTTTAAAATTTTGTTTCTGTTGACCTTTTTTGAACTTCAGTATGCATAATTAAGAATCATTGAGTGTCGGTCCAAAGCGAAATTGTTACTCTGCAGTTGTTAATTAGAATTATCTGGTAAAATAGGGCTATATAGCACAGTATTTGATAGCTGAAATGTAACAAATTCAAAACTGATAAATTCTGAATTTCTAAATCTTCACTCAGGTAAACAAAGATTTCTAAAATGAATAAATCATTAAACAGAGCTAACTACTTCCACTGTGCTATTAAATCGTGGTTAACATGGAATGAATTATTTATCAAAAAGGAAATAAACTTGAAAGATTGCTCCGATTTTCGATACAATCAATCAATTGAGACAGATCCAAAACATTGAGCATAAACGTTTAGAATGTGATTTACTGTACATAATTGCTTATAATAGTTAACACTACATCGCTGTTCTACAGTTATGAACTTATTATCAGGGGACGCCATGGTTAAGTGGTTATGGTCAGTGACTTGTAATCACTAGCCCCTCACTACTGTGAATTTTTAATCCCATCCAGAACCAAATTTCAAGTGTAAGGAAGCTGTCCAGCTAGCGTACAAAAGTTTGGTTGTACCACCAAAGTGTAAGCCTGTAGTCTTCATCCACAAAAATATGCCTACATATCTATCAATTGTTAAAAGTTTAAGTCGCATACCCCCAAACCAACATTTTTTAAAGGATAGCCTAATAAGGTAAAATTTGACTGAACTTTGGAAGATAAATTTGAAAAAGTTTGAGATCATTTTAATCGCTGTCTTACTATTAAAAACATTGTACAAGAAATAAGTCTGAACTTTAACTAAGAAAGGAAATTAGTTAATGTACATTTCTCTATCCACATGCAAATTATTGCAAAGTTCACATATTTTTTATACAAACAAGAAGCTCAAGGCCAACATGTTGAGCCCACTATTTTCAGGAGATGAAGAAGTCATATTATTATAATGGTCCAGAAAAGCTGTTTCAGATAATTTTTCGAAATTTGACTTTAAACTGTGGCCTTGACCTTTGAGCTACACATATGGACTTCAGGCACACTGTCTCATCATGGTGAACAGGACCCAAGGTTATAAAACTTGAGATCAGTCTCCAAGCTCAAATCTCATATTTTGTTCTTCAATGTTTTAACTTAATTATTACTAAACAATGAAGATTTCAATCCCATGTTACTCTGCCAGCTAAAATGATCTGAAAATGCATTTAATCATTAAACTGCAATATTTTTCAAGCCAGAATGCTTCACTTATGAAATTGATATTTGAGCTCGGAGTCTGTTCACAAGTTTTATATCCTTATGGCCAGTAGTGCCAAGTTATGACAAAATACCAAATCTAATGATAGAGTAATGGTTCAGACAAGCATAGTCTGAATGGACAGATGCACATATACCAAACAGACCGACATCGTGGCGACAATATCAAGCTCCCCACTAGCTGTCTGGACAAAAATCAAAAAATGGACCTAACAGTAGATAAAGAGAGAATCTTCTTTTGCCACTTACTTTTACTATATGTTTAACCTGATTTTAAAATATTCACATCAGTGAATGGCATTTTATCAATAAAACTAACCAAGATACTTAAAGACAAAGTCATAAAACTAAGGGGGTATTGGTGGATACTAAATTTGTAATAACAGCATCTAATAAATTATTCATTCTACACAGAAGTGGACATGAAGTGAAGTTAAAGGATTATCAACTACCCTATTTACCGAAAATATAAAAAGCTTTTATCGAGATGTAGCCACGTGTGATAGGTTTATTATTGTTTAAAGAAGGATTTAATGGCCTCACCTCCTGATGAGTGAAATATCGTAGGGACATGTCATACATTACATAAGCCCCATGCCATAATTCTACAACCATTTTCAATTCTCCATTTCAAGATAAAAGTCTCTACAAAGCGGCAGTACTGCAATTTAAATTTAAAAATCATATCTTGAATTCAATAAATCAAACACACAGATTTCCGGATGGCATGAATGAAATACATTTCATTCTACAAATGCTAAATGAATTTAACGAACATGTTCGTGATACATATAGATACATTACTGTTACTACATATGCATTTGATCTTATCATTGTGCACCAAATTATGTCTAAAATCATTATTTTATCAAATACTTGTCCTATTACTGAAAGTTAAATCAATGAACAATAAATTTTGGTGTGTATTTAATGTACCAGTAACTTTGTTTACAGGCATTCATCACAAAATTATTGCAAGCTAATTCTCCCCCCCCCATTCAGTTATTTTATTTGCTATGCGGAACATTTTTCATAAAAAAACAGCAAATGTCACAAAGAAAATCTCCCTTCAATTAATAAGAATGTACACAAACAAGTTTTAAGCAAGTCATGTAAGTAATAACGAAATCGCCATAGGCAAAGAAAAAAAGCTG
The DNA here is from genome assembly GCA_008271625.1 of Lutraria rhynchaena. Taxonomy (NCBI): domain Eukaryota; kingdom Metazoa; phylum Mollusca; class Bivalvia; order Venerida; family Mactridae; genus Lutraria; species Lutraria rhynchaena. The sequence continues at coordinate 6,017,601 of VIBL01000001.1, read as the reverse complement.
TGTTCACGGTTTTCCTTTTTTGCGGCTGACCCTAAATGTTTCGCACATCAAAATCCAAAGTACAAGTATATTTGGGGATAAATCGCACTTCCTTAATACAACAGGTGTTCAGAAAAGAGTAGAAAGAATGTTTTTTGACCTAACTAATTTTTGTAGTAATTTTACTAGCTTTATAAACTGATTCAGAGAGAAATCAAAAAAGACTAAACTGTCACATCACAAGCAACATAAAAGCTCTTCATTTGGGAGTGAGATTCAGTGGTCAAGAAAAGTGAACTTCTGCTGCTACAAAATGTATAAAACATCGATTAAATTTAACCACTTAGTTTGTGGTTGGGAAAAGAAGTTAGCCAAAATTTAAAAATAAACCAAAAACAAGACGTTTGCCCTTGATGCACAAAATATCAGATGACCTCGACAATATGGACAAATAAACAGACAAACTGAGGACCCTGATGACTTCTTAACCAATATCAGACACTTGGAGTAGATTTGACCGAAATGTTTCGGGTTAAGTGAAAATTTGTTTCAAGTTAAGTTGTTCTGTGTGTGGGAAAAAATAAATCTGTGAATATAATCATGTTCATAAATACCAATTCATTACAAGGTTACAAGTCAATAATCTATTTCTTTGTAATGTGCACGTTTCATCCAAACATGTGTTTGTTATTAAGCTGACCTAGACAAATGCCATTGAACTATGAAAGTTGAAAAACCAAATACATTGAAATTATGCTAGTGATTGTAATTATGTTTTATCCATATTAAGCTAGATTACAATTTCAATAAATCGGTATTGCTTAATTGAACAGTTACCAATGCATAGCTACAACTACTAGTTTACAAACTGATTGTTTTTGTTTTTATGAGACTTATTGTCACTGGGGCTTAATGCCGTTTTTCAACAATTTTTCAGTCATATACGGCGACTAGTTCACCTAACCAGTTTTCCTGAATAAGCCGGCAACTTCTCCACATGTGGAGGAAAATCGACATTTTTGTCAAATTTTCATAGAAGGGTATGACCTGCTGTGACCGGGATTCAAACCCGGATCTCCAGGTTACAAGTCCAGCGCACTAACCACTGGACCACAGCCGTGCCCACTTTACAAACTGAATAGTAAATCATGCAGAGGCTACACAGGCCTGAAAAAGTGTCATATGGCACAAACTAACACCGACAAAAACATATTCATATATTTCAATTAAATATCATGTGGACACTAAGGTATGAACATCATAAATGAAAGTAATATTCCACTTTATCAAACGGACTTAAACATTCAGAGAAACATAGCTAAATGAAAAATATATTTTGTAGATGCTAACAATGACCATAAAACTAACGTAACAAATTCTACGTATTTTTTTTCTATGGCATAAAAAAATTCCTGGTTTCTGCTAGCCCAACCGACCAAATTTTCTCAAACCAAACCTGAGCTTTTTTCAGGTTATAATCAATGTTTTTCTCACTGATATTTCATTTTCATATGAATTATATCTCAGAACTAAAATAAAGTTAAACAGCTTTGCCAACTTGCTAACTCTTACAACAGACAAAGTTAAGATGGGGTCATAAAAATAACAGCCCCCACCCCTTCCTGTCCAAAATTCCAAAATCTTAACAAACCTAATGAGATCCGTCCTAGCATAAATTGGAGGAAATTTGGTACAAATACTGTCATAGATTCTTAATTAATAATTTCTCTTCAATACCTTAAACTATGCAACAATACCATATAGTTAGGCAACCAATACATATGTTAAAGTGAAATATTAATATTAAGAATCAATTTCAGAACAGCCACTTTTTACTGATATCTACATGTGAGAGGGGGTGTACAGAGTCCCTGGCAGTAAAGGGAATCCCATGCAGGTAAAGATAAATTCTGCATGAGCTCTAAATAAAAATAAGTGAAAATTAAGTACAATTTTATTCGGAAAATTTTGTATGTTGACTTTCCATTGTATCCTGAATTAAAAGTACACTTAATAATGCTAGGTGTAAGAACTTTAAATTGGAAACTTTAACAATTACATTCACAAGCCACAAAAGAAGGTTTATGAAATGCCAAACAAAACGTCTCCACCCAATTTAGATAAAAATGTAATATTGACAATCTATCTTATCCATGAGACAATTAATTAAATACAAGTACCATGGAAGCAAACTTTCCTTAAACTTTACATACTTTCACCTGACTTACTTATACCAACAAACAACAAACAGTATGTAAATATTTTAACTTAAGATTAGTCCTTGTCATAACACAATCAAATAACCAACAGGATTTTTTCACTAATTGCAATTAAATAGGGGATTTTAAAGAGACAAGGTGAAAAGGTTTACATAAACATTACAAATATTTGTTTCTACTTAGGTCCTGTTGTCAGTAAGTCGTAAAAATATGATATGTCAATAGCACGGCTTATCAACTTGACTAAACTGACCATTTGATAAAGGCCAAACCATTTTATTTAAATTCTAGTAGGTTTATGTGTCCAGTACAGAAGCACTGGAGTGTAAAGTTGCAACAGCAGCCAAGGTTATTTGAAAGCTTTCGTACAGAATGGGGCCTTCAAGTGGTTATGGTCTCTGCCTAGTAATCACTAGCCCCTCACCACTGTGAGATTGAATCCCATAGCTTACAGAAGGTTGGTAGTCCTACCAATAAGTACACCTGAGGTCTTCCTCCGTGAAAAGCTGCAGACGCCAAATGACTCCAGTCATACTGACTAGGTGCATCTTTGATTCCCAGCGAAAAATCAAATGAAAAATTTAATTATTCTTTATCAGAAGTACTGCAGCTCTGGTGTTAACACACAGATGCCAACTTGATAGAAAAAAACAAACATTGAATTGTTTACTGCCTAAAATAGTGAAGTAAGACGGTAGTATCCAAGTGTATAAAACTATGGTGTAACTTCAAACGATGTTTTTCACAGATAAATATTTGAACTAGTCGTATTAATGGTAAAATTGTATTAGATATCCCCTAATGTAAAATAACAACATCATTGATATAATTGCAATTACAGTAATCCAGTGAAATTGTACCCAAGGTGCTGAGGATTAAAATGAATTATAAAACAGCAACATCTGATTTTAACAGCCACCTGCGTATAAAGGACACTATGTGAACAATGAATACCTGTAAACAAAGATCTCTGGCTGAACAGGGGTCATTTGATAGAATCTGCACAGTAGACAAAATTACCCCCTGAATTATTGTGAACTACACTGTTTGTTTCTGATTGCATGCTCATTAAAAATAGGGTACGTAGGTCAGAAAGTGTTTTTGGGGGAAATTTGTCAAATTTTCATAGAAGGGCATGACCTGCCACGACTGGGATTTGAACTCAGATCTCCATGTTACAAGTCTAGCACAGTTACCACTGGACCACGGTCACAGCTGAAAGTAATGCAATATTCCTTTAGTTGTCATACACAGCAAATAATGGGGCTAAAATTTACCCAAGTAATTCTAAGAGGTAAGATTTTAATGTATTTGGTAATTAACAGGAAGCATGTCATATTCTAGACCAGAATTTCTTTTATCTTCTACATGAAGAAGAATTATAGAGTGGGGGGATACCCCCAGGCCAATAGAATCACTTGCCAATGCATGGTTAGCTGTGTACCAACACTAAGATCAACATTAAGTAGATTAAGAGTTAAAAAATAATGTTGTTATAATAGAATGTTCCCCCATACCACACGGACAGTGACTTAATTTGTCAAACACTGATTCCATTCATATCAAAAAGTATCAAGAAAAACACAATAAGAAAACAATATCACATTTTCATCCAATGATCTGTGTAATATTATCATCATAATAATGCTTTTTAAGGAGCAAATAACAAAACATGATTACACTTTCATTATATTACATTATAGGATTTGAAAAAATGGGAAAAACAAGGATTAAAAGGATCATAGTTTGACGTCGAAAGAATAAGATATTAAGCCCTAGAAAGTGATCATTTACGCGTGTTATTCGGAAAAGCTACTCCGACTACGACTCTTATCACTTGGGCAACAGATAACAGATATCTAAACAATAAAATACTAAACATATTGACCATCCATTGACACTTGTCCAAATTCAGGTTTTAATTTCCCGTATAGATAAGACAAAAGTTGTAATAAAACAGATACCTGGCAGATAATTTTAATGAAAAATGTGCCATGCTTTGGTCTTGAACACAGAACCAATAAATTGACTATCTTACTCTCTTGCTGAACAACCAGATAGGTGTCACTACTTGTGACAGTTGGACTGTCCATTCTATTTTACTAACACTCCAATGCTAAAAACTAATTACGCATTTTGCAAGACAGAAATTCACTGTGACCCACCAAGTATACAGATAAAATACTTCAGTATCATATCATAATTTATAACAGCAAAAAAGTGACATATAGAGTCAACGTTCTAATCTATTTACAAGGAAGATGATAATAAAAAAACAGATCTTATTGTATAAACAGTAACAAATTAACATAATTAATCAAGACGTATCAATATACACGTCTAATCAAACCAATTAATCATTTCAATGTTTCAAAATACAAGACATTCTCTGTGGACAATTTGTAAACTAACACATGTATTCCATACTAATTTATCAATAAAATACAAAAGGCTGCATGACATTAGATAATTTCACTTGACACCTGATTTATCACTAGATTTATACTTTCTAATCCAGTAGACGGAGAAATGTCAAAAATCGTATGTGTTCTGTTGTGAAATCGTGACAGGTTAATAGGAAGTATAGGGGGCGCCACAGTGTGGGAGATATCAAATATGCTGTGATTAATTCTTTGTGGCCTACTAAACATTAGCACTTATTGCCTTTAAAGAATTTAAAAAAAATCAATTTCAAAATTTAATTAATTGAGCCTCAATTTAAAATTGCCTAGGCTAGAAAAAAAATCATGTGAAGGGTTGATAAAAAACATTATGGTAGGTACACAGAAAAATATCTTTATCAGTTTTTTTTTCTGCAATACACTGTACCTTTTTTACTTCGGATGTACAATATGTCCCTATTATTTTTTCTTACTTCAGATTTTGCTGTTAGGAACTTTTAGTGTTGCTACCAAAAAATAGGGTCGGTCTGGTCACTGTAAACGTGACAAATTGTTTTTCTGACCTGAAAAGTTAATTACAAAATATTTTGTTTCACGACATAATCACAGTCCTGCAAGACTCATATCTCTCTGAATGTTTTATTATTACATATTCATCTTCTAAATTTTTTAAACTTTTATTAATAGACCTAAAATCACATGAAGCATGTTGGTATACTCATCTAGCCATTTTCTTATCATTTACAACCTCATTTCAATTGATATAGTTCTGATTGTCCTGCACATAAATCTCTTTTAATGCAGTTTTTCTTCTATATTTAGTGCAAATGACAGAGTACATAACATACTATTGCATTGTAAACGTGTATTTGTTTTGCTTTCATGATAGGGAAATATGATTTTATGTTTAAAGGTCTGTCTCCAATCCACTAAGTTGTGTTATCAAGGTCAATTCAATTCATTCAGCAAATGACCTTGGCCAGTTTGGGGACCAGAGGGTCAGAAGTCAAGGTTGTGGCAATGCTTACTGGATAATGCATGACTATAAAAATATACTTGTCCTATTTTGTTGAGGGATAAATAATTTTATTTATGATGAATAGTTAATCTTTAACCCAATAAATTCTATTTTTCAAGGACAATTTGTATGTGGTAAATGACCCAGTAATTTTGGAAATCAGAAGGTCAAAGGTCAAGGTTACAGCAATGATCTCTGGATAATGCATGACCGTAGTCATTAAACATAGTAATAATGTTCATGACATTAAATGGCAGAAAATGATCAATACTTTCATAGTGGTCAGAGGTCAAGGTCATTGACATATTGTAACCAAAAACATTGTACAGACTATCTACAGCTTTATCATAATTATGTAAAACAACTGATAACTATGTCTCTGATAATGAAACATAACTCACTTCTTTCAGCTTGAAAAAATTATACAAATATAAAATTTTTTATTTTGTTTATTTCTGACATAATTCACCAACATTAACCACACATAAATTCAAACAAGCATATGCACCAATTAATCTTCAATACATAGAATTAACCTATATCATTAAACTGAAGTCAACACTGTAACATGTTAATTCTCAAATTATCATGTATTAGAAAATCTACTAAAATTCCACAAACAAAACTTGCAAGTCCTAAACCCATCTGTATACAACAATTTTTACGCATATTGATTTTACAGGAAACTAGAGCTCTGCAGAGCAGCGCCAACACTCGTCTGTTATACATCATTCCATTTAATAAGCAATTTCGATCAAAATTCCAAGTTAAAAAGGGGCATAACATTACAAACAAAAAAATCTTGGTCAAAATATATCACTTTCTTGAAAAATTTTGGTATATGCGATAAACAATCCCTTGCACAAATTGAGGAAAATAACCACAGGACCTCAAGTAAAATATTGTCTATTGAGTATACAATGATGCAGCAAACACAATGTCTCGTTTGATCATGGCTGATGCTTCCTCCATCTTCCTGTACAACACAGGATCACCGATGATTCGTGCCGCATTGCGTACATCTCGTAACGTCTCATGCAATCTCTGAATGCATCGTACAATAATTCCTTCCTGAACATCAGTCAGGTTGGTAATCTCTGCAAATGGCTGCAAATATACGTATGATAAAGACGTCAATTTACATAAATATTATTGCATTGTCAAATGAAAAATATTAAACTTTAACAGCCCTGGTATATGGCCTAATTATGAAGCAATGTCTCAGCAGATTAACTGATTGAGTCCAAATAAGCCGTAATCAAAGAATTACTCAAAACTACTCTTCTCAATAATATACTATGATCAAGGATGTCATATCTATACATCAAAAATAGCCAGTCCCCTTTTCAATGCTTGGTAATTTACCAAGGTAACCAGACTACATACCATTCCTCGAGCCCATTCAAACACCACCTCCATCAGACCAAACTTGAAGGCATCCTCATATTCTGAATCTACTTGCATTCCAACTTCTTTCTGTTTACGACTTATCTGCCTAGCTTTCTCTAATATAATATCTCTACCCTGAAAATATCACATAAACATCACATCGAACTTTATACAAGTATAAATAGTATATAAATATCCCCTATTATCATATGAATATTACCTATAAATCTCTCGTAACTATCACTTATAATATTACATATATATATATCACATAAATATTATATAAATATCACATAAATATCATATAAATGTCACATAAATATTACATGTAGATATCACATATATATATTATATAAATGTCACATATATATTACATGTAATCATCACATAAACATTATATAAATATCATATAAATATTAAATTATTAGTATTTATAAATGTCACATAAATACTATACATGTACAAATACAATATGAGATCACCTCAATATTAAATCCATTTTCTCAGGTCCAAAAGATGGTCCTAATATCCTGGTTTTACTGTACTCAAAAGTGGTTATTAACACAAGGTAAACTATACTGATCCATCTATTAAATAATTACATTAAATAATTACCTTTTCTAAAGTATCAATTAGACGAGGCTCACTACAGTGCTTTTGTTCAAATACCATTGAAGACAGAAGAGCAGCAATCTCTGTGGGATGTAGGTCAGTAAGAGCATTCTCAAACACAAGCTCGGTTATCATGAGTTCGTGAGTGGAGATCTCACACGCGACACGACCCTTCAACTGTACGGCATTTTGTTCATCAATATAATTCAGCGATTTCAGAACCTATAAAAGAAAAGTTTGAGCATGTACAATGTCAGTCCACAAATCATCAACAACTTTTTCCATACAAAAACTAATAGAAAACGAATTAAAGAGTCACAGCATGAACTCTTCGCCTCATAAGCATATTTTGGACTCTTCCAAATTTAAAGGAAATGTACACATAATCAATTTATTTCAGTAAACCAGGCTATGTCTTTCTGACAAACATTGTATATATAGTTTGACTCTGCAAGGCTAGAACCACATAAACTTGAACCAATGACAAGATCCCCTGTTCAATATTTACTGAAATTCACATGTCTCAATTGAACAATACGATTCACAACTTCAGTGTAATTAGCTATTAGAGTAATAAAAATATTTATCAAGTGATAATTCTATAATTATTTGTGAAATAAAGAAACAATAATGTGTACAAAATGTCAATATTAATGTCTCCTCATATGAGCCCCACAAAATCTTTGCATTTCTGAGATTATATATGTATATACATGTAGTTATATGATCATGATATATCACTACAAACAACATGAACACATTATACAATACACAAAATGTAAAAGGGAAACAACTCTATTTCACCGAGTACAATGTTTGATTGCAGATGGCTCGGACTCTAGAAAACAGGAACTGAATTTGTTAGTTCGGGCAAGTATGTGCATAATTATAAGGGTCTGTCGTAATTTTATAACAACACAATGTTTCATAGGAATGGAAGGTTGGTGATAGAGATGAAAGTGATGATAATCACTACCACAAAAATGATGATGACATAAAATCAATAAATTAATGAACAAAAACTATTGAGCGGTTAAACATCAAAATTAAGATCACCTTTGGGACAAAAAATGGTCTTAATATTGAGGAAGTCTTAATTTAAAAGCTAGATTACAATAAAAATAAAGAAAACAAGCTTGAAATTAGATGGTCATATTATAGAGATGGTCTCTAAGCGAGGTCTTACAAAAATTATGTTTATATTAAGTAAACGACTAAAGGTATTGAGATACAACATGAAATTTGGACTAGAAAACATAATTACCTGTACTCTTTGTTGATATTCAGGTAACAAGGTGAGACTTTCATCAGACAATTTGAACTTTAGATTTCTATAATCCTCCTTCAGTTGCATGTTAGAACTCATCTGACTAAACTGAAATAAAAACATTCAAAATTCAGACACATTATTCAGTCATATCAAGAGTATGTCTACTCGTATGAACTGGGCTTGAAACCAACTATCAAAGTATTTCATTTATATGTGTAATTATATACAGTGAACATTTTTCTTAAGCAATGCGTCCACCTTATTTTACAGCTACATTCCGTAACAGCCTACTTTTGCGCATGAAGAAAAATAGATACAAGAGCCTCACACTGTGACATCAGACTCAGAAGTTCTATATAGATCAGCAGTCTATTTCATCATCATTTCTTCACTATGATAGCAGCGATTAAACTTACAAATCGTATTAATGGTATACATTTCGTACATTTACCCATAACAGCTGTGAATAGATCTTGAACAATCTTGAAACAATCAATAGCATAAAATACTTTTACAAAAAATATTCACAAACAATGGGTAGCAAGATTATTAAGTTAAAAAAACTATAATTTAAGCTAAGAAGTGACTTTGAATTAGAGCACATGTATTCTACTGACAGATTTAACCTAGCATGTCTCCCATTTGGTGAGAAAACATACAAATAGTATGCATCATTTGCTGCCTCTCTCTCTCAGATACCTGTACAAGTGAATAAAATAACAAGGCAAAAAAATATCTTACTTCCAAAATTTCGTTCATTCAAACAAGCTTAAAGTCATAAAATTGAGACTGAAAACCAGTCAAAAAATCCAGCCATGGTAGAGGTCAATTTTTAGACTGTGCATCAGAAAACCAATTCATGGCAAAATTTTATATTTCAGAAGCAAAATCATGAATATTTATTTATTGGCAAACGTATTTACATGTTCAGTAAATTGTGGGCAGTTGACACAATTGTAAGCAGAGAATTTTTCTTTCATCAATTCTAAAGAACGGAATTTCTCAACAAGTTCAATGTCACGAAGGTGAAGGTCTTTGATGGGGTCAAGTCCTGGCAGCCCATCTATATTAGCCTCTGTAATGCGTAGTAATTCTTGAGTTGTCATGGTAACAGACTGAGATGGTGGATCATTTCTGAAATCAGATATATATACTTGTAGTCATTCACATTTATGGCAAAGGAGTATAAAAAACATGCATACTTTATCTGATGTTTCCAACACATGACTGAGATTAAAAGCTGGCATTAATTTGTTTAAATTGTGATAACATTCAGCTTCACAAAATATAAAAACGGGCTTAATCAAAGTTGTTGAATTGAATCTCAGAAAATTTGGGTTGTATAATGAGTTCCTAACTTCAAAATAGATCTTTCTTTTAAAGTCTGCATGGTGTGAATAAATACTTCATACTTATTCCACTAGATATAACAAAAACATCAAAAGAGATGTTATATGATTATTAAAATATGGTACCAAATCTTAATGCTTGATACAGTAAAAGCTGACACTGATTGTCTTTCTTACGTAAATCATTACATTATATCTTACCTAAATCTAGGCTGCTCCCTCTTTTTAACATCATTGATAATTTTATCAGCATCCACACGTAATGTTTTGGTGGTAACTATGGCAACATCTTCGGATTTACATTGCACTATTTCATGCCAACAAACTCCTTCTGGTTGGAACAGCTTGGTTTTCATGACAGGCTTAACAGCCTCACTATCACCAGCAATGTTACTATTTTTAGCAGGAGTGTTACTATTTTTAGCACTATCACTATTTTTATCACAGATGACTAGGATAGTAAAAGACCTCTCATTGTTCACACTAGAAGAAGATTTTAACACAACACCTAACACATTGTCATTTTGTTTGTGTTCAAGAATAACAACTCGTCCAGGAGACAAAGCCTTCAGGGCAGCTGGGTGTGTCAGAATAATTCCCTACAATTAAACGAACAAAAGTTATTACACAACATACCTAAGGACAACTAGTGGGCAACATGTTCCTTCTATAAAGAGTTACAACCTTCCACCTTTGAAGCGACAGTGTATTATTTACATTATGTAGCGTAGTACTTTACAAACAGTACTTTACTGCTATGACCATATGGTCAAGTATTGGAATATAACCAAGGTCATAATCATTTCTGGGCTTTAGACAACAACACAGCCATCCTTAAAAAAACTGACTCATTCAAAATTCCCCATCCTAAAAAGATTCTCAGTGACTTGACAAAGACATTTTTGCATTCTTTATTCCAGATTTTTCAATTCAATATTAACAAAAAAATGCCTTCTTACCTACCTATGCCTCAATCTTACCTACCTATCCTCCTAAAGCTTGGTTCAAAGCCCAGGTTGCATAACCACAAACCAACCTTTTTATTAAGAATGACTCAATTAGTGTTTCCATAATTTTGGGCTAAGATGCATATAATTAACTTCATTTCTAGATATGTGGCACAGAAAGTATTGGAAGACAGGCACTATTAAGAAAAAAAACTAATGAGATGCAAAATTAAAAATGTACCCCACACACCTGGAGATGTTTTCTCAGCTCTTGGTAATCACGACATGCCTCCCAAAATTGCTCAAGGTCCACACAACACATAAAGCATACAATATCTTCTAAACTTAGAACCTTCTTGTGTAACTATAAACAAATCAACAACAAAAAGGAAAAAGTAAGAATCAAAACCATTGGGCAATATGCATGTTACATACAGTACCATGTTCCCTCTCTTGAGCAAATATGCATGTTACATACAGTACCATGTTCCTTCTCTTGAGCAACATTTTTTGAGACGAGCCAAATTGATTGTCCAAGGGAGGTAGTTGTTGTGGAGAGGGAACAGTCCATTCCTGCAGTTTGTATCGATGCATACTTACATGCTAACGAGTTAATACAATGCATACTTTTAGGAGTATTCATATGTGTAATGAATGACAATTTATATTGTTTGTGTGTACAAAAGAATTCAACTTGTTTACGAAGTCCAAAAACTTTGGGGTCCATACAATGACTTGGCATGAGCCAAAAGCACAAGAGGGTGTTAAAAAGACTTTCTTCTCCTGTACCTGTTTTGTCAATTTTTTTTGTCAATGAACCAAAAAATGCTCAAGATAGCTTAGTATAATCCATGATATACCAAAGTACTGTACATTAATAAGACTCACTATATCTAAGTTCACTATATAACTGTTTTATTGCATATTGGATTGACATATTGTATGTAGTATAGATGAATACCTTTTCTAAATCTTCCTTTTTCTTAGCCACATCTTTCTGGCTATGAAATTCAGAAAAACTTCGCTTCATCATGTCCTCGACACGAAGTTGTTCTACACGCAATAAGTTTAGTATCATAGAATAAGTGATTCTGAAACGTGACTCTAGTTTTGTAGGCTTGCCCTGAAATTATCAAAATATAACGCTGTATACGGTTCAAAAATTGTATCATATTTGCTCTAGAAGTATTCTACCTAAGTATTTTTCAGGCAAAGTCAACAACGTGATTAATCGGGATCTGACGACACTGACATCAGAGAGAAGACATTTAACGAACTGTTAACAAGGACTGCCTGGGCAAATTTACTTAAAGACATGAAGATATCATGCCAAAGTGAGGAGTACAAAAACTTCTCACTACAAACAGGTACAGATGGGAATATTCAGCTAAAAGCTCATTTGCAAAGGCAGCTACAAGAAAATTATAACAAAAGCTAAGGAAATTACTTTCTATTTGGTGTTCAAGAAGCAATTCTATCCTATCGAATAAATTAACATATGACTAATTCACTTCATAAAACAATAAAGTATCTCTGAGGTTTAATGTCGCACCAACAGCCAGGGTCATTTTGGCAACTTTTCCAGCTTTAACGGAGGAGGAAGACCCCAGATATGCACCTGGTATAACAATTCACATTCTGTAAGCTAGCTGTAACAACTTCCTTACATGTGATTTTTTTGGGTCCCAGGTGGAATTTGAACTCACAAATAAAAAACTATAATCACTTGACCATGGAGGCCCCAAAACAGTAAATTAAGAATGAATTGTATGATTTACCAGCATCATTTTATGAAGGTCAGACATCTCTGGAACATCTCCCTTACACAGAATTATGACAGTACCAGTTGTATCTAGACCACGCCTCCCTGCCCTGCCAGCCATCTGTATATATTCACCAGCCATCAGCTCCCTGCAATGATATACATTTGTGTACAACCGCAAACACTGAAGTAAAATCCTAGTAATGTCTAGTAAAAGAAAATCAAAATTATATGCATAAAACTCCACTTAAATTAATTTAATTAAATTTAATTACCGGTAATGCCCATCCTCATTTGAGAAAAAAATCAAGCTAAATCACATAATATTATGGTTTAATAATTTTTCCAATTATCCCTAAATCAATGAGTCAAAAAACTTTCAAAAATATCTCAAATTAATGACAAAGTCCATAAAATGTAACACACTGAGGGCATATTTTTAGGAAACAGACAGTAATGCATACCTACTAAAGAACAGTCAGCTTTGTTATTACAGCCAGAACAAAGTAAAAATGCGATATTAAAGAGATCGCAGGTCAGTGGCCAAGTAAAAACGCACGTTTCTTAAAGACTATTTGATTCAAGTTAAATGAAAGGTCATATATCCTAAAAATCTAAGGATGCAAGAACGTTAACAATTATTTAATGAATGAAAAAAAAAGATTACGCCTGGTATGTAACTCAGGAACACTCACTTTATGAACTGTATGTAATGCATAAAACCAACATGATTTTGATTGATGGAGTTAAATCCATTATAAACAAACAAATATGGTAGATCATTGTTACAACGCCTTTTTGGGGCCCTGAATTTAAATTTATGTTCCCCAATTTTGCTATATCCAGCGCATTAATTTATAGAAATACTTTGTCAAGGAAAATAGTTACTTCGTTTTTGCCCATTCTTAACTATATGCAAGTTCACTGTAATCATGTTTCAATGTACAAAGCATCTATCAATACAAGATATTTGAATTAAGGACAATGGTTCTACCTCAAGCGTGTACCATCATGCTTTCTAATAGAATCAAACACCACGGTTCTAGCAGGCATATTTACACCCATAGCAAATGTTTCTGTTGCAAATAAAACCTGAAAGTAAACAAGAAAAGATGTTAATATTAGATGGTGAATCTCCCTGAAGAAAAGTGACCTTGATTCTGACCTTGAATGTCTAGACACACCTTTTCAACATTTTCTGATATAGTAAGAAGTTGCATTGGATGCGATAATTATTACAAAAATGTATTTAAATGTTATATCCAACACATAATGATTTGAATACATAAAAAAATAATAATTCTATTATCACAAAAGAAAAATCAAAGAATTTTTTTTCAAACAGCTGGTGGCTTTATCATGGTCCACAACAAACTTACATTGCAAGTTTTCGTACTAAAAGTAAAGCATCCATTTTTAGACATCAAAGAACTCACTCGGCATTCTTCAAACGCTTTCCAACTGTTTTTGTTTTGTGTAATAATGATTTCATAATCAATTTTTGTGAAAGAAAATGACTGTTACCTTAACTAGACCTTTCTGAAAGCATAATTCTACCACTTCCTTCAAAATGGGCAAAATACCACTGTGATGTACACCAATACCACGTTTTAATGTGTCTTCCATTTGTAAAACCTATTTACAACAGAAAAAAATGAGTATAAGTGATTTAGACAACAATCTGACACATATGAAGCAATATTATTTCAATGGATAAACCACAAACTGAAAATGCAATACGCCAAAAAACTTTAAACAGCAATCACCTTAATATTATGACCACCTTGTTATAACAACTGCTTATTTTTGGACTGGCTTTCAATAAATCCCTAACAATTCAACTTGATAATGAGACTACTTATTATTATGACAGATTCTTTGGGTCCCAAAAGTAGTCTCAAGGTTTGACTTGATTATACATCTGATAATTTAAAATATTAAAAGCTTACACAGTTTCATTATTGGCTAAAAATCTATAAAACTAACAAGTACAAATCAACCTCTCCAGAGTGACCCCCTCTAGAACAACAACGTCTGTTTTTTCCCACTGTACGATTTAACTATTAAATGTGGGAATTATCAATTTTTATCACTCTCTAGAGCAACAACCTCCCAACAACAACATAATTTTGCTTCTCCCAAAGGGTGTTGCTTTGGGGTGGTTGCACTATATACAGGTTAGCTACAGGACTTCGTTATCACTGACACCAAATAAAAAAGGTCTCTAGACAGTAAAAAAAATACCTGAGGTAGTTTCTGATCTGGACCTTTGAGTCTTTTTATAGAGCTATGAAAGAATATGTGAATTTCACTTTTTTCTTTGGCTGTAGTTAGATCCAGACTGTGCAAAGTACGAGCGTTTTCATCAATTTTCTTCTTTGAGAAAGTAAATGCAACAACAGGTAACTTTTCCTTCTTCTTCAACATATCAATAACAGACAACCATACATTCTTATCCTGCATAGGAAAATAAATAAATGATAAAATTTGTATAGAGAATATTACAATTCTGTAGTCAGTAATTTTCAAGAGTTTAATACATTTTGCTAGATTTGACAATTCACTAATTTTTAAAACAAGAACTGTTATCAAAATCCAATTTCTTATTCAATTGTGTTAATTTGATAGCAAAATAGAAAGTCAACAATCACTAACATTTACTAAGTAAAACAATAAAATTTAGAAATTTTATCTCTGAACTAAACGATACATAGCATACACACTGCATACACAAATAAATTATACAAAAATCCTGATAAATGCACACACAATTAACAATCTTTCAACAGAAAGCATGCATACATAGAATGCAATCAGAAAAATCAAATAAAATCTATTTTCATAAATTCAACTCAAACAATAACATGGAAAATGGGATTGAAAGTCTCTACACTGAAAAAATCATTCCACACTCAGGGTGTCATTTTAGGGTATAAATGTTGTACCAGGAAAATACAACATACATTAATGCATACCTGATTAGGGTGACCTCCCCTTGGTCCTTTGGCTCCAAAATTTTGGGAGCTTTTTGTAGCTCGTTCTTTTTTGGCATCGAGAGCTTTTTGGTATCTGTAATTTAGTAACTGATTTAAGATCGTGGTACAACAAATAGCAAAAAATCCAATAGATCATACAGAACTAGACAGACCACTTCTCAGACTCAACTTTTTTTGCCAGTGGCAAATTTTTCAAGTGGGTCAAATGTCAACTTGATATATCATAATTTAACTCACAATGTTTAAGTAAAATTCTGAGACCCAGCAGAAGATCATATTATTAGTTAAAAAAGTTTGGTATATACAGTAACTTTTTTCTATACAGTTAAACCTGTGTTTAAAACCACCTCCAAATAAAGACCACCCTGTGAATAAAGGTCAATCTTTGAAAAACTGTCACTGATTATTTAGAACAAACTAACCTTCCAATAAAGATCATGAGCCACATTTTGTCTTTCCCAAGGGTGACCTTTGTTCGCGGGTTTGACTGAACTTGCTTTTAGAAATGAACATAATTTTTACTATGCACACTCCCTTAATTATCAAGCATATCAAATTAATATAGGCGACTGAAGCAAGCAGTTATCTCTTAGATGACGCCATACAATTAACACTGAATTAACCCAAACATTCAAACCTCACTAAATGCCCTATACAATTAATTCTGAGATAGCCAAAACAGTCAAACCTCACTGAATGGCCACCTGTATATGTGAACACAAGTCACCTGTGCTTAAATGTCATACTTGTCTCTCCCACGGATGGATTTGATAGGTTTGACTGTACTTACCGGAGTTACATGTACAGTTAAACATTTGTGTTGCAGCCACCTTCAAATAAAGGCCACACTGTAAATAAATGCCATTCTTTGAAAACCATCATTGATCTTTTAGAAAAAAAACTGACTTCCAAGTACATGCTATCTGTCAATAAAGGCCACCTTTTGTCTTTTCACATGTTAAAATGTACATAAATACACTCACCCTGTGGTGATGAAACTGCTTTTAGCATCAACAATCTTAAACAATTCATTACTTGTCTTGTTACTATTTCCAGTGTACAAGTAATGTTCCAGTGGTACAGGTCTCTTTGTTGTGCTGATTACATAAATCTTTTTCTTCTTGGTACGACTGAAAAAAAAACAATGAATGACTGTAAGTTATCAGTTCTGTGGTTTGTTACTTTCATTTGCCATTGTAAGAATGATCCAGCAGTGTTTAGTATACTCCAAATCAATTAGTTTTTCTACCGCTATGCCTCCTGACATAAAATCATAAATTAATGAAAAAAAATGACAAATCTATTTTTACCATTTCAAATACAACTCTCCAAAAGCACAGTTGTTTACACACAGTTAAACATGAACAACTTGGGGCAAGTGTTGTTAATACTGATTCACTATCACAGATAAAAATTGTACAATAACTGTACCCAATCCAGGCAGCAAATTCCAATGTGTTTGGTACAGTCGCGCTAAGCAAGATGATGTTTACATGTTGGGGTAACATGATCAATACTTCTTCCCATACCACGCCTCTCTGAAAACATACAAAATATCATTTATCAGACTTCTCAGCTCTCAATAGGGTTCATCCACAAAGAAGAGAAATCAAAATTCCCTGACTTTTCCTTGACCAAAACCATTTTTCCCTGACCAATAACAGTGTCAAGTTTGCACAATCTTTAAGCATCAAATGTATAAACCTCTCTCAGCTTCTTGCTTAATAAGTTAGTTACAGTAAATGACAAGCAATATCCAAAATCTTCAGGCATAAGCATATTGTTTAGGCTAAGATGTTTACAAGAATAAAAAAGATGCTAATAATCATAAACAACAATAAAGAAACCCAAAATAATGGCCTTAGCCTTTACTGATTTTGCTTCCAACTCTTTGACCAACATTCTTCTCTTACAAAATTCCCTGACTTTTCCCTGAATTTTGCTTATTTTTCAAATTTCCCTGACCAATTTCAAATTTCCCTGACCAATTTCGAAATTCCCTGACTTTTCCCAGACCTTGAAAAAAAATCATTTTTCCCTGACTTTTGCTTATTTTTCAATTTTCCCTGACCAATTTCAAAATTCCCTGACTTTTCCCTGGCCTTGAAAAAAAATCATTTTTCCCTGACTTTTCCCTGACCATGGGAACCCTGAATAAACAATAAGGCATGTCACTGATGTATTCATGAGAAAAATAACCTGGAAAGTATTTAATGCCATTAATAGTCATACACAGTATTTGAGTAACTTAACATCAAAATTAACCACAGAAGAAGACCGACAGAAGACAAACCTCAGCATCATTGATGTAGTGAACTTCATCAAATATCACCCATTCTAAATCTCTTATAACATCTGATCCGTTGTATAACATAGACCTATGTAAGTAAAGATAAGTATACCATAATCAGCATCTTACAGGGTATATCCACAACTGAAGACCAGTCTAACATTGTACATCCAAGATTGAAGACCAGTCTAAAGATCTGAAGCATCTGATTGGCTGTTTCAGACCCTGGTCATAAAAGTGACCGAAACTGCTCTGTTAAAATTTCGATGCATCATAACTCAGTAATTGGTATTAAAATGTTATTGGAACAATCAGTTTAACTACAGAAGAAAACATTGTAAGAATAATTCAAATGTTGTTTCAAACTGTTTCATGAAATATTACAATACAGCTAAGAACACACACAACAAATATGGTGAGTCAAGAACAGTTTACCTGAGTATTTCTGTTGTCATGATCAGACAGGCAGCTGATTGGTTGATCTGTACATCTCCTGTGATCAAACCTACATCAGTGAATGTCTGCTTGAAGTCTCGGTACTTCTGATTGGATAAAGCTTTGATAGGAGATGTATACACTGTCCTGTATAAACCAATCATAAACATCATAAGAACATGGTCAAATGCATGAAGCATCAATTGTTAACTAACAGATAGGAAGACAAGGCCAGATAGCTACACCAAAATTAATGACACTGTCTGGGTACTTCTGATTGGATAAAGCTTTGATGGGAGATGTAGTCACTGTCCCTTATAAACCAATCATAGACATTGTAAGAACTTGGTCAAATACATGGAGCATCAATCATTTACTAAGATACAAGAAAGCATAGCTACACCAGACAGCGACACCATACTTATTGACAAACAAGAGCAACATCATTCCGACAGTAAGTCTGATTATTCCCATATCTGGTACCTGAATGTTCAGTCTACCTATTGAAGTATAGCACTATGAAATATTATTGTGATATATAAATACATCTCATGGGTACCAATCTGTATGGAGACCTAACCAAATGTTCAACAACTGATACGACAAAAAATACAGCCTAAAAAGTATAATTCTTAAAAATCTGAGTAAATGAGTTAAATTTTGATAACATCTCCTACATTATCTATATATATTTACGCTGCGTGGGTTCAAAAGTCAAGACTATAAATACTGTGAAATATGGACTAGCAAAAAGGTATACCTTGTCATGTGTTTTAATGAAAGCGCTATAGCATATTCAGCTACAACCGTTTTGCCAGCAGATGTATGGGCTGCAACAAACACACTCTCATGATTCTCCAGACGAAGTATAGCTTGCTTCTGAAATACGTCTGGTTCAAATCGCCACTGTAAGTAACAAACATAACTATGATTTACAAAAATGGCAGAATAAGCTATTTTATCATGCGACATTCACAAAGAAATGTCTACAAATATTCCATTCAATTAAAAAGGCAATAATTTTATAACAAAAACAAACACGGTAAATATTCTGTTCAACATGTTACATACAGCAAGAGCATAGAAAAATAGACAGAGAATGGTTCAACTTGTTAAAAATTATATTTAAAAATTCATTCAGAAAAATACCTCATGAGCCATGTCTGGTACTCTCTTGTAGAAGTCATCTACAGGGGTATTAACATCGACACTGACAGCCCACTCTTCTTGTGGGGGTTGTTTAGTTTTTACAATGGTTTCAGTTTCCGTGGCAATATCTGACGTTTCTACCAACTTTTCAAGACTTTCACTTCTTTCCAATTTTACAGGTTCCTTATCGGAAGCCTAGTAATAAAGACACAGAAATATTGATAAAATGTTGACTAGCGAGAACATCACATATTGATAAGCTTAAAGTTTCAAACCAAGAAATGTTATCATTTATGTTTGATATCTATATAAATTACTTGTACATTTGCATTAAGAAATAAGACACATTGATGTATTTCATTGGAAGCATAGTAAAATAGTTACTAAAGTACATATACACTTCTAAAAATGTGCAAATTGTGTGTTTTTTTTCCCGCTTTCCAAATGTCTGCGGCATTCCTTCCTTTGTGCTATTCATTATGCTGAAGGGGCAACTGTGGCCAAGTGGTTATGGTCTCTGACTAGTAATCACAAGTCTGAATCCAAACCTGGGTTTGAACGAATTCCACGTCTGAGAGAGCTGTTCAGCTAGCCTTTAGTGGTTCTTCCTAGGTGTATGCTTGGGTTCTTCCTCCACACTTAAAGCTGGAAAAGTTGCTTATGACTGTAGCTATTCGTGTGACATTAAACTCCTGATATGTCATGTAATTTTCTAATAATTTATACAACACAAACCTTCTCTTCATTTTCTTCTTCAATATTTTCATCATCAAGGTCAAGGTCATCGATGTCATCATTCAAGGTCATTATGTCAGCAAAGGTCATGACCTTTGACTCCCTCTGATCAGATACAGTTTCTACAGCAGCTAGCTCAGCGACTTCGACCCCAAATGTCATACCATCAGTCATACCAGGAGCAACAGTCAATAAGTCTATAAACCAACAATATCATTTAATTACTAAGATACAACTGATAAAAAATATATGTCCATCCACAACATTAGTACGATCTTCAAAATATTCCCAAAAGGCTTATGGCAATGGCCGGAGAAAATCATAACAGACTCATATAAACAAGTCCGACCGGCTCGTAAAAAATTGTGAGTAACCATGCTCTACAATATGCAAATTTGATTCATGCAAAATGAGCCACTCACAAAATTCACAAAGCAGGAAACTTGTAGATTTTCATGGGCACTTTACACTGTGATGAGTCCTCTTAACAGGCATGATAAAATTTCATCGTAAAGACAGTATACATGTGCAGGTTTTAATAGCAGACATGTAGAAGCCATATAATAACTCTTTTATGCTAACCATACATTATGCTATCATGGGTAAAAGTTGAAAATTTAAAAAAAAAAGAAATCTTGACCTCGGTGCCGCGGAAACAATAAAAACCAGTAGTGTTTGGACCTAGGTTCCGGAAAATTCCAGAAAACTTTGAACCATGTGCTCTACCACACCTAGTCAATTAACCTGACACCTGGCAAACCAGACGTTTAAGGTTAAAAACACCCAATGAGAGTTTTAAGATTTAAAACTGGACCATTAGTCAGATTTTTATCCTTAGATAATTGATACAAACCTTTATCAAAATCAATGCTGACATTCTCAGTGGCTTTCAACAGAGACTCCACTTCAGGTTCATCTTGTCCACCTGTTTAGAAAAAAAAAATACAATTAAGTTACAGACCATTCAAAATGATAATATTTGACAATCTGAGATGACTTGAACTTTGTGATGTGTCTTCATACTTCTATGTAACCTATAAAATGGGCAGATGGCACAAGAAATGAGCTACATTCAATCCTTGAAAATGGATGAATTTTACAATTTTTCAAGACACAGTTATTGAGACATCTAAAAGTTACAGCAAATATTTGATATGAGAGTTTTTATGCAATAAATAAGAACTAATTTTATTACCAATCTAACTTGACAATTCATTCTCTTTATCATACAAGTTAAAGCATTCATCACTAATAAAAAGGGCAGTTTGATGAAAAATATAACATATAGTCTACCTGGCCAAAAGGGGACGTTAAGACTACTTCCACGAACATCACCAACAGATGATGGATCTGGTGCTCGATGAAGTGACAGAGAATTCTGGGAGGTTTTTCCAGTGTCTGGCAAATAATTCTGAAGAGTGCGCAATTAAAATGGAATAAAATAGTCTACATAATTTGATGCAGTGTTAATGTGTGAGAATATTAATTGATAAAACACGTACAATAATCTTTCACTTACTAAGAAGATATATACAAAAATATACACAATATTTTATACAAACATAAAGATATGTTAACACTGCATCAATTTTTCTTAGAATCACATTTTCGCACAAGGTTAGCAAGGATTTTAACAAAACCATTTCTTATAACTTTGATAGAATAAAACAGATACAAAGTCAAAAATTAAGCTTTGTAAACTCTAACCAGCACAAATAACATACAGGAAATGATAAATAAATTTATAAGAATTATACATTCATGGTTACCTCTTTATAACCCAGTAATTGTCCAGTGGTAGGATTTCTCTCAACTTGTATAGTGGTTTGTAAAGGTGCAATCTCTGTATGCAGCAAATTTAAAGGTTCCGTTTGTCTGGGAATGTATCTGAAGATGTAACACATATATACATGTAAAATGCAACAGTTCAATAAAAACAAGCCTGATTCTGGTATCTATTAAAAAATAAAAACTGAACATTCAATTAAAAATTTAAAATGTCTAGTATCATAACACATGATTCAGAGCAAAATCAATAAAATAAAATCTAAAATGAAA
Source organism: Lutraria rhynchaena (assembly GCA_008271625.1). Taxonomy (NCBI): domain Eukaryota; kingdom Metazoa; phylum Mollusca; class Bivalvia; order Venerida; family Mactridae; genus Lutraria; species Lutraria rhynchaena. Next base: position 5,994,991 of record VIBL01000001.1, on the reverse strand, counting down.
TTACCAACTAGTTAACCTATTTTTACATTATTGTCTGTTTGCAATATCAAGACCTCTAACTTTTGTTAGAGTCAACAGTGGTTGTAGATCAGAACTTGAGCTGTAGAGGAATATAGTACCTTTGACTATTTGATATTTTGTAATGTTACGGTAAATTGTCCTAACTAGTCAGGCAGGCACGCAAGTAGGCAGGCAACATTTTGTATTTCCCTCTTCCCACTCTTGCAAAATAAAAAGCTTAGCTGTGAGGACACAATGTAGTTAAGGCGTAAATGACCACAATCTAAGAGTTTCAAATATTCATAACAAAGTCTTCATATACCAGCACTTACTTTTGTGATTTATCAATATCATGTATAGGAATGTCATCAATAGACGTCAGAAATCTCTCGAGATCATCCTCAAGTCTTGGTAATATAGGTGGAGGGTCAAATGGAATCTGAAACAAACAAACAATAATTTTGTACATGCTGTCAGTGTCGCAAATATTGCATTAGAGCACTAGTATGAAGATTTCATGACTTACAATTTTATTCATCATGACCGAATTTCAGAAGTTTAGAATGAATACTGACAGTGGATCTTCACCTTACATTGAGGAGAACTTTTAAAGATAAGTTTGAATATGTTTATTCATGAATGCAAGGAGCAGATTCTGTATTTCCTATATATTGATAAGCCAATATGTGATACTATCTTAACAGGGTGCAACAAATCCACTCATTATTAAAATTAGGAATCGACTCCAGGCTAGTTGAAATTGCTGTAGAAGTGGTTAAAATTCTAAGCAGGTCATTCTGGTGGATGAGTAGCCTGAAAAAAATTGAGCCCTACCTAAATCCTGTGATAAATGCCATTTATTATCAATGAAGTAAATTCTATCAGCTATTTATTACTTACAGTTTTCAGGGGTAACTGAATGTTCTCTTTTGTTCTGTCTACAGTACGAACAACCTTTATTGAATTATTAACCCCTGTCTCTATGATGTCAAAACTCAGGTCTGGGGGTGGAATTTTGGAGGCCATTTTGAAATCGACTGCCCTGAAAAGATATAATGAAAAATATAAATTTACGCCAATAATATTATACATAACAAACACAAGGGTTAATTGTTCAGCTGAATAGTGCCTTTGTGCTACAGCCAGCCAGTCAGTCAGTCAGCCAGTCAGTCAGTTGAACTAAGATGTTAGTACATTCAACTATTGAATACAGGGGTCAAAACTCTCCTGGTGCATGTTGTAATGTATAAATTTATGTTTGGATATTATTCCAATATTATATGTATGTTGAGTCCATGTACCACAAATGTGGGGATAAAGAAGATAACACGAGTGTGTTTTCACAGCAACTTTAATAGATGAACTGCTGAGAATCAAAAAAGTATACGAGACATTGACCAGTGTAGCAGAGTGTGACACTGGAATTTTACGAGAGTAAATTCAAGAAACATAATATGGTTATATATGTGAGAATACACATTGTATTCATTGAACTGATTCAGAATTTGACTCTTGGATAAATAGTTCTAACTCTTTTGAAATACAGGGCAACTTTCAAAATTGACAGTGCATTTTTTGGAAGATAAATTGTGCAATCAAGTATAAAATGCCATTGAAAGTAACTAAAAACATATCTGCTAAATATCAGCATATGGTCTAAATTCTTAGTCTGACAAATCAATGCAATTTCTGACAATACGATTTCTAATAGTCTCTGTCTCTTTCAAGTAAAATATATAATAAAGTCAGTATGACTAAATAGCAGATATGACTTTTATTTTCACTGAATAAACAATTAAAGTTATTTCTATTCATAATTATAGTAATTTACAGTCATTATTAGTTTGAAACAAAAAGTAGACATATTAATCTAAAAATGTTGTAATGATAAACAGTTTAATTATACAATGCATTAATAATCAGTGCGTACGAGCAAATTTTTAAAACAAAACAAAATTAGTAAAATACTACTCAGAATTTTAACCGAAATGTCCGAATTGTGATTAGCCGGATATTCGTTCATTATCCTAGAACCAAGCAAAAAACGAAACACATTCATCCGAACACTAAAAACGAATAATCGAATGCGGTCAATTATAATCCGCTTTCAATACTGCAAATACTGACCACTGTCAGTGGATAAGTGTCAGATAATACTTCTGTGCAAAGAAATCCACGATATTGCCATCCAAAATATGGTTATATCCAAAATATGCTCAACTTGGATGCAGCTAAATGAAACCTAGTCCGCTCCCGTTCCGGTGTTTCCGTTTTCAGTAGGAACAAATCTCAACAAATTCTTTTTATTCAGTGCTTTACTGACATAAAAATGATAAATCCTACAATAATGAGTATCAAATATTTTTCATTTTTTTAGGCTTAATTTACATTGTATGTAAATTGTTATCGTTGATAGAAACTAATAAATAAATATGTACACAACCGTGTACACATACACATGTGTAAAAGAAAGAGGAAAAGCAAAGTACCAGATGCGGGACTCGAACCTGCAACCTCCTGCTTGCAAGTCAGATGCTCTACCAACGAAGCTGATCGGGGGTCATACTGTAACAAACAATTTATTTACATGATGCTATATTTAGATTGAGACCATTATACACATCTCAGATGAATTACTAAACGTTGACTCTGGTGCACTACAACATGGAACGGGACCAGCTTAATGAATTCACTAATGATTTGCCCCTTTTTTCAATTCGCCCCATCACGACTCTCCCCTTTTTTTATAACGATTCGCCCCAAATAACAATTCGCCCCACATATTTCAAAACATTTATTATACAACAAACAATGTTTCAATACCATTGAAATTAAATGAAATAACATAAAACCTATTTAAAATGAATTATGAGAAAGGGTGTTTTGATATGGAATATCAATATTCATTTTATATGGTGGAAAGTTCTTGTCGAAGCCGTACCCACACATTGAGTTAGTACTGCATTACTGTATGTAGTAGATATATAACTGTGTCGTTTATTTTTTAAATTGAAATATAATTAAAAATATTTGCCCATAGACGACTTTATCAAAGACATGTATATAAAGACATCATGCTATTGAATTACAACGGGTTGTTTTTCACACATTCTGATTTAATGTGTCCGCAATTAAGCAATATCTTATTTAATCCATTATCTTTGATCGGTAATATAACAATCCACTGGCTTTTCTTCTTTAACTATATAAATATCACCAGTCCAACTACCCATAGCACTTTGGCTGCCACTAGAACTTAGAAACTTGGGCTTCTTTTCAAAAGGACCTTCACTGTCTTCAGTGACAGTAAGAGGCTCTTCATTTTCTAGAGTTGACAGTACAGACAAAGTGGGTTGTAAAGTCACCCCTGTAGGCTCCAGCTTAATGGCATGTTTGACATCAATTCTTTGTGCAAGTGCTTTGTTCACATTTATACATTCTAAAGTAAGTTCATGAAATTCATTAAACTTTGTTTCTTCAGACAAGAATTGCATTATCTTGTATCATGGATCAAGTAGAGATGTTTGATATGTTCATATCTTGGAGAAAGGTCAGTAATTTATACAGCTTGTTAAACTTGTCTTACAAGTTCAGAGTCTGCATCATTTACCATCATGATGCTAAAAATGAGCTGGTGTTTCACAGGAACAACAACTGACAGAATGCTTTCCTCTCATAGAGCAACTGTAGCTGTTTTCAGTGGTTGTAGATTAGATATGAGCTTTTCAATTATATATATCATTTTCAGATAAAGTTGAGATACCCTTCTCCTTCCCACGGAAGTCTTAATGTGAGAGCAGCGCACACGACTGCCTGTTGTTCTAGGAAACATGAGAGCACATTCAGTGCAGAATTTCATCTGGTTTGTACATCTATGCGTGATGAGTTTATGTTCAGGCAAAGCAAGTAATTTCTGCTTTTCTTTCATCACAGAAGAAGCCACTGAGCTGCATTTAAAGTAAAAAATCATTTTCCTCACTCTTGCAAGAGGTTTTGAGACACTTGTCTTCCAATTTTAAGGGCTTTACCACAAGATTGAGGGTGTGTATGAAGCAGCCAATGTGAAGTGTTAAACCCTGTTTCCTTCGCAGCCATGCCATGCTGGATGCATTGTTTGTTACAATAGGTGGATTAGCAGGAAGCCATCCATTCTTCCGTCCCTTCCACCAAACCGCAACATTGGCTCCTGTGTGACTTTCTGCTGTTGACCTTGTCTAAAAAATAAACACAGACATGTAAACATTCTACAATTGTTATTTATGTCTTTTTAATAAATGTTTGAATATTTTTATATCTTTGTGCAATAGCTATGACAAAAAAGGTGCTTTGGGAGATTTCGCAGAACCACTTTATGTATTATTTAGTAATTTATTGTCAGTCATTATTCCTTTTCGTTTTAGTATTAGTTTTTCTCATTCAGCAAGTACATGTGCTAATTTTATAAATGTAAGATATATTTGTTAATTTACCATGTGCAGTGCAGAAATGTGAGGCGATAATGAAACGGTAAGTACGCATATAGATCTATGCATCAATTCAACAATAGGTACCAGTACCTGTCATACAGAATTCATCAGTTTCAAGTCACTGTCAATATGAGAGGAAGTAATGCTTATATAGGACTCAGTGGCTCTGTTTGTCCAACTGTCAGTTGCAAGTTCACTCCGCATACCCATCTTAAAGGACTGATACATCTCTGGCATTGCTATGTCTGAAAAATAACGTAAAGTGGTACCAGTATCTAAATTAGATTGTTAAACCCTGAGTTTTTCACAAAACTGAATGGTCTCAAGTCCTCAACTATGAATGTCAGTAAGAAATAACAACAACAACTAGTTTCGCTACAGTTACTTCTCCCATTCTAGGCCAGTCTGAAATCAGCCGAACTGAATATATAAATTTAGGGCCAACATCAACTAGTTGCACAACAGATACTACACCTTGTGGGGTGAACGTTCAGTTAAGAAAGCTCCCACAGATTTTTAAATCAAAAGAGAAAAGAGAAGTACGACATTTGAAGGATACCTTATGAGAATAAGATGTAGTTGCAACAAGCGTACAAGCGTTCAAAAAGCAAACGCAAAACGGGGATTTGAACATATCATGGCGTTGTCATGACTTGATATCAAATGTTACTGGTTCTGGAAGTTTTGAGACATTGTATAACATCTATTTTCTTTGGTAATAACTTCAGTAAAGGCTATTTGTTAGCCGATATATTTACAAATGTATTTTAAATTTTTACGTAACATTTCAATATAGACACCGTCTACCTCCAAATTGAAGAGCTTTCGTCTGCTCATTTTAATCTAAGGGAGAAAACTCGTACAACACTGTGTAACATGGTCATACGAGTTACGTCCCTTATAAAATCTATGTAGGTAATTGCGTATATATATTTACTTGTATCTACAGGGGATAATGTCCAATGTTTATGGTAAATCAAACATCTAAGAGTTAAATGACGTCGTCTATATCCAAATACCTGATATATATATATAGCTTCATAAATAGCTTAAACAAGTTTGAATTTCATTCGTGATAATATTAAATCAATCTAAACTTTCCTTCTGCATTGAAAAATGACAAACTGTTCTAATACACCCCTAGCCAGAGCGTTATCCTGGACCCATCGGGGGGGGGGGGGTCGCGGCCCCAGCTATCAAAAATCACACACCTGAAGCAGTGGACATTGAAAGCTATGACTTAATAATAGTTCTAATGCAACATTGTGAGACAATAATACATATATATGGGGGTCGAATTGTCCAAGCATATATTAGGGATCGAATCGTCTTAGGGGTTGAATTGTCCAGGGGTCGAAATGTCCGACAGTCATTGAAAGTAAGACAGTATCGAACTAGAATATCATTCGGAAATAGTAAAATAAGAATTAATGTAGAAATACGAGGGATGTTCGAAATGAATGGCTTATTGTCCTCTATCTCGACATCCACGTGAGGCACGATAAAAACCAATACATACCTGTATACGGTTATTCAATATCTACACAACGGTGTATAAACGTGCATGTAAGACTAAGTGTAAGAAATAAAATTTGCCATTTGAATACACGCAGGCATTGACCACTGTAGTTAAAATGGTTGGTAGAAGTGTAGACAAGAAAGATAAAATACGGGCTTACATCAAAGCTCGCTCAAAACTTGGTTATTCTTTGAAGCAACTGATGACTGAACTTTCTACTGCTTATGGAACTTCTTGTGTGTCTTATGACACAGTTAGGCGGTGGGAAAAGAAATTTGAGTCAGGTGTAGAGTCCATCAAAAATGCACCGAAATCAGGTAGGCCAAAATCTGCATCTCGTAAAGAAATCGTTTCCAAAATAAAGGAAATCATTGAAGGAGATTCCAAATTTACAGTTCGTGATATTGCATGAAAGGTAGAAATATCACTATCAACGGTTCTCTTTATTTTGAAGAAGCATTTGAAAGTCTGAAAGATTTCTGCTAGATGGGTGCCACATTTGTTGACTGATGAGCAAAAGAGGAAACGGGTTAAAGCGGCCAAAAAGCTGCTTCAAATGTTTCCAAAATATGACAAAAAGCAGTTTGCCAATGTCGTAACAGGTGAAGAAACTTGGGTCCATTATTTTGAGCCCGTCTGAAAGGTTAGCAATAAGATCTGGGCCACTAAACACAGCAAACGCCCAATAATTGCCAAACGGTCTTTGAGTGTAAAAAGGTTTTGTATGCAATTTTCTTGACTGGTGTAGGAGTCGCAATAAAAGTGCCTGTGAAAAAGGGCAAATGCATCACCGGAAAGTACTACAAAGACGTAGTACTGACGAAACTGAAAAAAAGTATTATCAGAAACGACGCCTTGCCACTGGTTTTAAACATATTCGTCTTCTACATGACAATGCCCCGCTCATACCTCCGCGATAGTTACGGCGTTTTTGAAAAGTATCTGTTTTGCCTCACTCTCCGTATTCCCCAGACCTTGCCCCAAGTGATTTCTTTTTGTTTCCGAAATTGAAATCATTTCTTGCTGGGCGGAAATACAAGTCCGGACAGGCACTTGGATCTGCCATTCATCAGTACCTTATTACTGTGCCCAAATCAGCGTACAGTGACGCATTCAGGAAGTGGATACATCGGCTGAAACTTTGCATTTCTAGCCACGGGAAGTACTTCGAGGGCATGAAATGAGCACTTTTGGGCTAACTTGACATTTGAAGTCTCTAGATAGAAATAAGCAATTCTTTTCGAATATCCCTCGTAGCCTTTTTATCAAATAATTACTAAAAATGCACAGAAGACGCCGTCATTTAACTTTTAGATGTTTGATTTACCATAAACATTGGACATTATCCCCTGTAGATACATGTAAATATATATACACAATTACAGATACAGATTTTATAAGGGAAGTAACTCGTATGACCATGTTAAACATAGTGTTGTACGAGTTTTTTCCCTTAGATTAAAATGAGCAGACGAAAGCTCTTCAATTTGGAGGTAGACGGTGTCTATATTGAAATATCACGTAAAAAATTAAAATACATTTGTAAATATATCGTCCAAAAAATAGCCTTTACTGATGTTGTTATCAAAGAAAATAGATGTAATACAATGTCTCAAAACTTCCAGAACAACAGGAAGCCGTGTATGCTGCTCTCATATCAAGATTTCCATGGGAAGAAGGGTATCTCAACTTCATCTGAAAATGATATATAACTGATAGCTCATAACTATTCTACAACCACTGAAAACATCTACAGTTGCTCTATGAGAGGAAAGCATTCTGTCAGTTGTTGTTTTTCTGAAACACCAGCTCATTTTTAGCATCATGATGGTAAATGATGTTGACCCTGAACTTGTAAAACAAGTTCAAAAAACTACATATAAATTACTGACCTTTCTCCAAGAAATGAACATATCAAACATCTCTACTTGATCCATGATGCGAGCTAATGCCATTCTTGTCTGAAGAAACAAAGTTAAATGTATTTCATGAACTAACTTTAGAATGTATAAATGTGAACAAAACACTTGCACAAAGAATTGATGTCAAACATGCCATTAAGCAGGAGCCTACAGGGGTGACTTTACAACCCACTTTGTCTGTACTGTCAACTCTAGAAAATGAGGAGCCTCTTACTATCACTGAAGACAGTGAATGGCCTTTTGAAAAGAAGCCCAAGTTTCTAAGTTCTAGTGACAGCCAAAGTGCTATGGGTAGTTGGGTTGGTGATATTTACTTTGTTAAAGACTTTGTTTTCTTCAGGAAATAGCAGGAAGTAACATTTTTGCTTCCAGAAAAGAAGCTCCTATTTCAGCTTGTGAAAGTCTTATTAGTTTAAAGGAGGAACAGTGATCATAAGAACCCCTTATTTTCTGCTGTTGGAAAGAAGTACTTATCTATTCCAGTTTCCTTGTTATCTCTGAGAGGGTGTTCTCAACAGCTGGTGACATTGTCACTGCTCTGCCTTAAAATCTAATATGTAGACAAATAGGTACTACTGAAGAAAACCAGGAAATGTGCAGATTTGTTACATATCATATCACAAATTAAGAAAGACTGTCAGTGTTGTTTGAGAAAGACTGAAGTTGTTGCCTGTATGTGTTAAAACTTAAATAGTGGCAGTTCAGTGTTGTCTTTTTTTAGATATAGAGCTAGTTACTAATGGTGTTTTTGGTGTTATGCACTCTTAAGCCTCGTGATACTGATGTGGTAATACATTAAAGAGTTTTAACTGAATTTTGTTTAAGTGTTCAAGTATTTGATTTATAGCCATAAACCATTCTGCAATACGATTGGTGTTAAAATGATTGTGTTAAAAATGATTTTTCCTGGATATGTCATGCAGAAATGAAACTTAAACTGTTTAAAAAATAATTTGCGATTATTTTTTCTATAATACATATATGTACTAGGTATACCTAGAGAGCAGCTGCTAATAAAAGGCAAAAAGATAACTACCCTGATAGTATCGCAATAGTAAGGCAGACTATCAATAGTCTATCATGATAGATGTTTCAATTATTGATAACTATCGCGATAGTAATTTTTGCATCAGTAATTATCGTAAGTGAATATATCTTTGAATGATCATATTTCCTTTGAATTCTGTCTTGATCATATCATTCTGAGGAAGTTATGCACAAGCGCATACATGAACACATTTAGTTCAAACTCAGACAAGTCTGTCATGGTACAAAACAAAAGATCCATCTTTTTAAATTACAGCTCAAAGCAGAGAACAATTTGGTCTTAAACAATCTTATTAAACTGTTTAATAAGACTACCTTTGACATCTATGAAGGCATTTTTGTTCAATGGTCTGAGTATTTTTATGCTTCAACCAGGAAATCTTGCCATTTGTCTTTAGAGTGGAGTAGTCCTAGTTCACAGTACAGAAAGTCCACCAGGGAAAATTGTACAAGTATTTAAGTTTGCTTTTATACTCAATCTACTTAGTAGATGAACTATAAGTTATAATGTAACCATATCCATTTAATAATACAGGTATGATCTGGAATCATAGTATATAATACCATATAAAAATGAAAAATTTGCAATTGAAGGCACTTTCTCAAATAAAGATATTTCAAACTAATTTTAGACAGAAGAATTCAACTGCAAACCATATACATTTGTATGGGAGCTACATATTTAATAAAAGTGATTGTATTTGCAAAAAAGAAATAACAATTTAGACAATTCACATAAAAAAACATAATCAAATAGTGCAGACAAAATACCTAAAAGCATATAAATCACTATAACTTTAAACATCAAACAGATGCATAAATAAATTTTCCTTGAAGCAACATTGAGGTAAGATAAAAAAAGGATGGCAAGCCTAACATATGTAATAAAAATACACACTACAGCATTTTTCTAATAAGATCAGTACAACACTAAGTTTAAAGGTTTAAAGGCAGATAATTGTTTAAATCAAAGAAGTTTAAGTCCTGCATTCATGTAAACCTTGATGCATTCACATATAAGCCATAATTGACTTAACACTTTTCAGTTTCAGATCTCAAACACCGTAAAATTACTTACAATAGAAATATACAATTTAATGGTGACCTAGGTGCAAAATCTGGCTATTCAGATAAAACTTATACCTAACTTAAACGTATACATATAAACATTGCAAATCTGTTATGTAATTAAAATAACCGTTAGTCAGAAAACTTCGGTAATTGAAAATTGTACATTTCAATCTTACTTAAAAAAAGAGTAAGAAAAATCTATTCCTTATATTTAAAACAGTGTAAATAATCCAATTACAAAATAATAAACCAACAACAAAAACAAATACCCAGTGCAAGCAAATTGACAACAAAATTCTGGAATAATGTAAAACTGAACCATTTTGATTGATAGTATGGACTAACATATGATAGGTAAGGTAGATCAATAATTAAACTTGGACACATGATTTAAAAAAATAGAATATGACTGGATTTTATAAAAAAAATATTCATTCATATTAGATGACCATTGTTTACCATGATAAAAAATGCTTAACAATAACATTGGGTCGACAACAATGATGATTCTGAACAATGTCATCTCAGAAAATATAAAAAACAATTACAGTCAAACCTGTGAACAGAGGCCACCCTTGGGAAAGACGTAATAAGGCTTTTATTGACAGATGGCCTTTATTTGGAGGTCTTTTTGTTCTGAATAATGATGGTTTTTCAAAGAATGGCCTTTACACACAAGGTGGCCTTTATTTGGAGGTGGCTACAAACACAGGTTAGAATGTAAATTATTAAATTTTTTTTAGGGAGCCTCCGTGGTTGAGTGATTATGATCTCAGCCTGGTAATAACAAGTCCCTCATCACTCCATGTTGGAATCCTATCTGGGACTAGACAAATTTCACATGCGAGAAAGCTGTTCAGCTAGTTTATGTACAGTTGGTCGGTCTATCCATGTATATCCCAGGGGTATACCTATTCCATCAAAGCTAAAAAAGTTGCCAAATGACCCTGTCTGTTAGTGCGACATTAAACACCAGTGATAAAAATCATTTTCGGTAATTGTTAGAAAATTAAGGTCTGTCTCCCACATACTAACGATAGAAAAATGTAAAAGTACAATTATTTCATGTAGAATTGCCATTCATCATATTGTCAGCTATATTATGGTATAACAGTATATTTCGTCATTATTCACATAAGGAAGTAATAGACCATGACAAATCTACATTTTACTACTATAATATAAGTATATATATGTAATGATCATAAATCAGTTCATGACCACAGCCGTTATTTCAGGCGATGCTTAATAATGATACAGTTTGAATCACAATATGGTGATAATAATGCGATTTTTTAACAGCAAGTAAATGAAACTTGACTGTTCAATATTTGATTAGAGTTGGTCATGATGAATGGTTGATTATAATCTGGATGGTACTTTTCTCTGTATTACACAGTGTATGTTTCCTGATGGCTTGTCGACAGCCATGTAAACCTGAAATACATTGAAAAACAGACAAATATTTACATTCAACAGAATTATCTGGTCACAGGCATGAGTAACAGACAAATGAAAGTAAAATTGTAATACATTTGATTTATCATACCTAAAATTACCTTAAAGAATGGTTATTAATTTATCTAAATTTACTCATTAACATAACCAAATGATTACATACAGAAAATAAATAGTCCCACTTTAAACAAATACAAAAAAATTAGAATGGAAAATATAAGTCATGGTTGAATAAAGTTTTTTTCACAAACAGTCCCAGTAAAAGGTAAAAGCAATGAATATTGTGATAATTTTATTCACAAATGATTGAATTTAGTTGGCAGAGACTGTGATGTAAAAAAGATAAAAGACGAAACAAAAATTGTAAACATGCCTGGTTATTACAGCCTCCAAATTCTATCTTGGGGAACCGTGAAAAGTCTACATCAAAATAATGTTTGTTAGGTAGAGTAACATCCACTTTCTCAACCTGAAAAAAAAAGGATTAAATTACAAGTAATCATTAACAATAGGTTTATCATCCTACAATTTGTCTGCTCTCATTAAGTTGAAAGAAAATATACAATGGTATTTCAATACTGTGTTATCTACTTGCAAAAAAATTACAAATTTTCCATATTATTGTGTGTAAAAAAGTATGACACCCATAAAAACTATGAGACTAAATTATCAAGGCTTACACTAAATCCTTTTCATCACTAACCTACCATTGAGTAAATTATGACACATTTTTATCATCAAAAAGTGTTTATGACTTGTTCATATATTTCTTACATAGAGACCCAGTTTCAGAAACTGGAGTCAGGAATAGAAGACAAATTCATGTTTTATTACTAGACAGAGACACAATTTAATGAACAAACATTCAAACTATTAAAACAAACCCATATAATAAGCCTTTAAACTAAGTACATCATGCATACATAGATTGTAACAAACCTGTGGTATTCTAGCTAAAGCTTCCTTCACAGTCACATATAATGTATTCTGTACAGATGCAGAAAATACACCTTTGTCAGCGGGGCCAGCAAACTTCTCCAGAACAACTGTCTTCATTGTTTCCCTGAAACACATAGAAGTGTGAGTACTTGTAGTGAGACTGACATTGTGTTTGAATTATATCACAGGGGGCTAGCACATTGAAGGGATGGTGTGTAATGGTGTATTAGGCTTAAAATGGTCACACGGACCAAAAACACGTTTATCATATTTATACATACACAAGGGTTACAACTAATACACCATTATACACCATCCCTTCAACATGCTAGCCCCCTGTGAATTATATTCTACAACAGTATTCCGTCCAATGATTTACAAACAAATGTATACGTGACTCTACAAGGATTCTGGGCTCCAAACCCGCATTAAACTTCTTGATATTAAATTAGAAATAAATATTTTCTGAAGTGATTGTATTCTTTCTCGAATTTGCTGAGGAATTCTTACTCATATCAAAGGACCACAACTCTAGTTCAATATTGTGGATACTGTCATAGTTGGATGTTTACACAAATTCAACTGTCATACCTCTAGTTAAAAAAAATTGAACCACATCCAACTTGATGTATATTTTATAATAAATTCCCATGAAAGTTTCAACTGACAGGTAAAAATAATTCCTACTTAGTTCATATGATTTACAAAAACCTAAAAATGTTCAACCCTTCGCCTCATAAGCAGATTTTTGGACTCTTCCAAATTCAAGGCTTACCTACAAAACATCCATTTTATTTAAGAAGATAGGTTATTTCTCTCTGACAGAGTGGAAAACATTCTGGCATAAGAAACCATTTCTCATTACAAGCAATGGCTTCTTTTGGCACAATGTAATCAAAATTGATCTGCTTCAGACATGGGGAATTACAGTTTTATGAGGCAAAGGTTTAATACATACTTTTCACTGATGAAGGCATTTCTACATACCATGCTTTATCAAAACAGAAACCAGTGCTTTTATTATACCACCAATCAGCAGTAACAACTGTTGAAAAGATTCGGTCATCAACAAATGGCAAAGTTCGAAATTCATCATCGACAAAATCTTTAAAAGCAGACTGTGTTGTCTTTAATACCCTCAGATCTCTAATACCAGAACAAACTAGAGGACCCTCTGTAATTATAAGTTCAAATGGTAGTTAAACTATGATATAACAATGTAACAATAGGTTATAATCTGGTACCCCATTGGCTTACGTTACAATAGTCACATTCAAGGTTACTGGCCAAAAATATAGGTAGTATGATAAACTTTTTCTTGGAGCTACAATTCGTTCCCAAATTCTTTCTTAATGCTTAATTTGGGAGCACTGTATAAGCAATTAAACATGAATCTTATTATAAGTCATGCACTGACGAAAACCAGGACATAGAAACAGACAATTTCTTAGAAACACATTTTGCCTTTCTGCACTGAAATACAAGTATGTATACACAGAAACAAACTAGGACCCGTACATGAAACATCCCAGAACAAACTTACCATTACGTTTCTGCGTGATTTCACACACACGTGTACAATCCTGTATAAACTGGAATGCATGAGCATGCTTTTCACCTCCCTGAAAAGTATGAATGAAATTATTTATTCATCTTCATGGAAACATGTGGTCAATGCTCTCATTATTGGACAAGTTTGATAAAAAATTCATTCAGTCTTTTAAAAGAATCTGATATTTGCATTTACAACATCATAATATTAAGTCTGGTATCAGTTGGTCATATTCAGCATCAGATCTGCTTCTAGAATGAAAAATGCCATTTTATACAAAAGCAAGTATTATATATCAATTGTGTAATATTTCCGTTCCAGTTATTCATATAGAAGATTTAAAATGATATCACTACTATCACACACAGAATAATTACTATAATATGGATCATTTGGATACTAAACAAATAAATTAAAAAATGTTGGCTTGCAGTTATGTGATCAAAACTTTTAACAGTGGGTAGGTAGGTTGGATTTTTTGATGACATCATTATATGCTACACTGAAAACAAAAAGTTTCTACCAAAAAAAACATTTCGGTGAACAAGTTTCTGGTCGGAAATTCTTGAATATGTAACAGCAAATCAACAACATCTTAAGAATGACCTTATGTGTTTTAAATAAGCACCATGTAAACCACATATTGGTACCACTGCCATCTTTATAATATCATATCACAAGATTGCAGTGATGTCGAAGAAACTGCAAGATCACTATGTATTCATATAAGGGTAAATCAAGAATCTTACGATTTCCATTCGTTTCCATGGATACTCAATAATGTTGATTTTTGTAGCTACAACATGATGATATTTCCTCAAAAAGTGACTGCTCAATAATAAAGCAAAAGTCTCGATATTTTTAACCTGAAACAAAAACTTGCATCATTACAGAATACATTAAAACTTAAAATGATTTTTACTCATGTGTACTCGATCCGTTAACTTTACCGATGACTTTTAACTTTTAGGAAAATATTGCATCAAGTGGTCATTCAAAGAAATAAATTTCTATCCATAACATAAAAAATGCAAATATTCTCAAAGTATTCATAGTAAATGATTAGAATTCAAGTCAGGTATTATAACAATTAACTATATGCATACGAACATAACGACTACACATTAATTAACCTGTCCTGTATAATTAAGGATATAAACTGAATTGACCATACATCAAGGTCAATAAATTGGTTGTCAGAATTCATTATTACCAAAGTGTCTGGTAAACATAACAGAAACAGACTGGTATATACGCAGTATATACAGACAAAATCGTAGAAAACTTACTAGGCATTGTACTTATACTATTAAAATACTACTGATAAACCATATTAAACTGGATACAAATCCGACAAGTGTGCCAAAAGAGCATTTAAATGTTAGTTAGTACAGTATAACCTCATAATAATGAGGTGGTCTCATTATCAAGTTGAATTATTGGGAAGATATTGAAAGCCAGTCTGAAAATAAGTGGTTGTTAGAATAAAATGGTCATAATATTGAGGTGGTAGCAATTTGAGGTTTTAAAGGATCCCTTTGAAGATTTGAATATTCCACATTAGTTTAGATAAAAATGTTCACTTAAGATGATTAAATGTTTCATGAACATTTAATAATCTTATACTCATGAACAATTCATTTTGTAACAAACCTAAATAGCAGAGAAACTTACTAGATTCTCACAACTAGGCAGTCATTGACTATATAATTACTATGTATTTCACAACACTATCAATGCAGACACATTTCCAAGGATGAAGATCTAAAAATTGTTTGTTTATCACAGAGAAAACAGCTATACTTACACCGAATTGTTTTGCTAATACATGAACCGTATTTTTCTGTGAATCTGTGGCAATGACATCATTATTATCTCCATGCATGTAGTCACGGTGATTATTTAATGTCAAGGCAGTACAAACTTCTAATTCCTGCCAAAAAGAACATATTAACAGTACAGAGTTTGCTAAAATTAGTCCAGCTGGTCCGAGCTCAAATCCACTTGAACTTCTTAAGTTAATGGCCACTTGCAAATGTGAACAATGGCTACTCTTTAGAATGTATTATAGATGTTATATGCCAAAATTCACCTCAGATAAAAGTCCACGAAGGCCATATTTTTCTCATTCTTAATTAGGCAGTGTTATTCACAGATTAGACGATATAAACAAAAAATCAAATGGAAATTTTAACTACATTGGTAACACATAATGTTTTGTATGTAGCTCACTTGAACAAAATGTCTGTGATCCCTAGATTTTAAGTCTACTCAGTGTTAACCACTGAAGTCAATTACCCTAAGCAATATATCACAAAACAAGAGTTACCTACCTTGATTTCATGTTTTTCAGAATCCTTCTTCACGACGAGAACCTTTACCCAATTCTTGCCATAATCTGAAGCCACAATTTCTGTCTCAACAAGTTTATCCATACTTCACTAGATTTGATGATGTGACACCTTGACAAACAGCAAACAAAAAAAATTGGATTTTTTGCAGTTTCAATCCAGCAAAAGCAGACAATCGTGCAGGACTGAGGTCCTTGTGAAAGGATGACACTATTTCTTTTTTCCTGGAGTTAAATGTTGTACCAACAGCTAGGGTAATTTAGTAACTATTCCAGACTTAACAGTGAATTTGATTTTTCAATAGCCAGTATTTTTTAAAATGAAGAATTATTTATCAATTTCTTAGAAATATTGTGTAGATAGATAGTTCAAGCAAATGATAAAGAAATCTAAAAAGGCTACCTTATGGACTAAAGTGATACCAGGTTTTTTGAGGGACCATTTTGTTGACCGATATTTGGTTGCATTCCCAGTGGCAAAAAGTATGTTTTTTTCCCAATTGCAAGGCGAAAATTCCCAATTCAAATGAAAAAAAACTTTCTGCCATTTTCACATGTTTGGGGTCAACAGTAGCAAGTGTGAATAATATGAGGAAGACAATCACTGATTACTCAAAGTATGTATTTTCAGACTGGTACACTACTCAGGTATTATTTTGTACAGTGTGACCTTTTCCCAATTTTGTCCAAAATGTCATGAAAATTCCCAATTCGGGGGGTCGGGTCATGTTCCCAAAATGCTGAGAAAAAAAACCTGAATACACAGGTTATTGTTCAATTGCTTTTTTAAGACCATGCAAAAATTCAAGCTGCAAAATTTATTGATACCACAGTACAGTGCAACATATAACAATTCTCATAGCAAAACCATTAAGTTTTCATTGTTTTCATAAAGAGTCAATGGATTAATCAGAATGTCTTGCGCTACTTCAAAATTTTAGAAGCTGCGAAATTTAACTACATGGAATTTCATATAGTAAATGTAAATTATCATAATTTATACACAATGAAGACATGAATTACACCATTATGGTAACAGATAGCGTGGATAATGTGAAACTTAAGAAATGAAATGTTTTTAATACATGTTATAGGCTTGCATTAACAAAACAGTTACCCAAGTACTTGCTGTACTTCAAGCTCAGTCCATTAAGTTCGTTTTGTTTTATTTGTTTTTATGTGACAAATAGTCACTGGGGTTTAACACTGCTTTTCAACAATTTTTCAGTTATATACTGCAACTGGCTAACCTAACCAGTATTCCTGGACTATATACTAACCAGTACTAACTTACTCTTCCACAAGGAGCCGTCAACTTCTCCACATGTGGAGAAAAATTGACATTTTTGTCAAATTTTCATAGGAGAGTATGACCTGCCATGACCGAGATTCGAACCTGGATCGCTCGGTTACAAGTCCAGCACACTAACCACTGGACCCTGGTCGCGGCAGTCCATTAAGTAGAAAATAAAGAAAAAAAGTAAGATAATTATATTAAAAATATACGCTGCATCTTCAAAATTAAAATAATTCTTCCAAGACTTTTTTACAAAAAATCTGTACCTGTAAAAAAGAATGTAGAATGCTGCAAAATAGACAAGATATACTGTATATATATATATATACTGTATTTAATAAATGCATATGCCCCCAGTGGCATAATTGACAATATATTTTGAATCTAAATGAGGTCAATGTGTTAATGTAGAACCTATGTTTAAAATATACTAGTACATAACTGCACTTCATTTTCCAAGTAGTAAAAATTATCATGTCCTATAACTGGGCTAAAATTAACCAACCAAAACCAATACAGGTCAGGAATTTTATAAAGATTTATCATCATATGAACTTTGGAGACTTTGGGTCAAATGGTTATCAAACAAAAATAACCCATTCAGAATTTTGTCCATTCAAATCAGATCAAGATCAATTCAAGGTAGGGTGATATGGGTGGATAGCAAATAGTACATGTACAGTCTAACCTGTGTTTGTGGCCACTTCTGAATAAAGGCCACCCTGTAATTAAAGGTCACATTTTGCCTTTCCCAAGGGTGGCCTTTATTCACAGGTTTGACTGTATATGGTAAAAACTATATAAGTATCAAAGAGTTCCAGTAGGTGGCGTTGGTGCTAGATGAAATCTAGTTGACCAAGAAATTGTCCTAATGTGGTCAAGGTCAAATCAAGGTTAGGTGATATAGGTGGTCTGGGAATGGTCCAAGGCAACAACTGTATATTAAGTAAGCAACAGTAGATGTAAGGGCCATAAAAACATTTTCATTCATTGGTAAAAATATCTTCTCTGACCGATCACAAACATTATACAAATATCAAGAAGTCCAAGTGGACAGTTCTCCAACTTAGGTAAATAGACATTTTTCTTGGCTGAATTATATAAACTACTGACCATTAAACTATCATATATTTATGCATCACGTACGTGCATAAATATCATGGAATAGTAATAAAAGTCATGCAGCTGTAATGAAATGATTTGTTGAAAAAAATAATTAATCAGAAAAATATCAAAACCCTATCTGCAGATTTGAATTGTGTACAATGCACCAAAATTGATCACCAGAAATTGAATTCTAATACACAAATATGAATAATATAATGACTCTGAACAGGAAAACAATAACTGGAAAAGGCCCTGTTAAATATGTTTACCTGTATGAAAGAAGATATCACAAGATATCATTTTCAAGACAAGACTCAAAACTAAGTATATGTTAGCAAAAATTTCACTGAATTGTCATATAAAAAAGCTTATCGCTAAAAAGCTAATATAAATTCATGTGCACACACAGAGACAAAAGCCAACTATAAGTCATATATAAAGATCAAGTCAAGGTATTACATAAATCTGTCCTGGTACACGGCCTCTTATTCAATTTTATGTTCCCAAATATTAACTATCTAAAACTTGTCATTATGTAAAGGTTTATGACAGACATTGGCTTGGTCAGAAAAAATAGTCGTGTTTATAGTTACCTGACCAACTCTATTTCTTTGGCACTGACCCTCAAGTTTCTATGAAGTTAGTATGAAAGGTATGTTTATAAGTTCAGAAAAAATGCGTCCTACCTACCCTAATTTGTTTATTCAATTAAAACCTATAGGCGAAGATTTTTTAAGATTTTTCCCAAAATAATCTACATGAAACAAGTTGACCTCTGTGGAAGAGCTAATTTTGACTCGAGGGAATAATTTGAACAATCTCTGTATAAGACCACAAAGACAATGCCACACACAAAATATTTATGCTCTAAGCCATGCCTTTTGGCCAAAAAGATTTTTGAAGGCTTTTCCTATATAAACAAATGTTTTCTAGGGCATAATTTGAATGATCTCTGATGAGGATCATTCATTTGAAGTTTGATTTAAATTGGCACAGTGTTTTCAGAGGAGATTTTAGTAGAAACTGGTTCACAATTTGGTAACAACTCTGCCATAGAAGTTGCAACAATTAAAGTGACAATGCAAACTAAATCTAAAAAAACATGACAATGTTACTCATTACAATCAGTTAATAAATTTTAATAAATTGCACATGTATTCTTTAGGGATGCTGGAGGTTTTAGTAAATAACCAGTTCGGTAAATTGATTTTATAAAGTGACTATCTTGGATGTTTCGGTAAAAAGGTGTAAAGAGGTGTTATTCACACCTTATCGGTAAATAATTACTCTGAATTGAGACCATTACACATAATGGTTTCAGCTCTGAACAATTGGGGAGATTCTCAGCCCTGAAGTATAATGATAATACAAAAAATCCTGAACAGATAACATTCATCATCATCAACAACAGCAACATTTATGAACATTATCATTATTATAGCTTGAATATATAGCTTCTAAAAAAAATATTACTACGAATAATACGAATAATTAATAAATGAAGAACTAGTACTTATTTTCGAATAATAAATAACTATTTATTTTTGCATGAAATTATTATATATGCTAATCGTTTTTATACATAATTTATGCATAATTATTTAACATGTGTGTTTAAATTGTAAAATCTAGAAATACTAAGAAAAAACTGTATACCTACACATCACAATTTATACTTAAGTAATGTACATACTCATACAACTTTAATGAATGCTAAAAAATATCAACTCCCCGCTTGTTCAGAGTAATTATTCACCAATATGGTGTGAATAACACCTCTTCACACTTCTTTACCGAAACATCCTAGACAATCACTATATAAAATCAATTTACCGAACTTGTTATTTAGTGAAACCAAAACCTCCGTAAACCTTCTTCAGCAACACTGTATAGATAATAAAGCATTTTGCTTCTAATGCCTAGTGTTTGTGATGAAGGTACCATCAAATTTGAATCACATAATCAATTATTTTTCATTCAGTAGGAAGAAAAAGATTATCAACAAGATTCACTAACTCAATAAAAGAAATACAGAACACTACGTGACGACTGACACAGTGACAGTAATTTGAGTAACTGATTCTACTGATGTATTTTGTAACACAATCATTATAAATAAATATATCTTAAGTGTTTGCAAAGAAAACAATTATTTGATTTTAAGTCAGCAAATGCTTTATTGAGTTAAGATCTAAATGCAAAGATAATTATCATTATAGCTATACCTTTTTCCCGTACAAACGTATGACTATCCGTGCGCTGACAGATTATTATCCCAAGGTCGTTGTTTACATTTACACCGGATTGGTTTTGTTAAAAATCTGCAATCCCGTCAGACTTGTTGTTCGTTATTACTCGCTATCCAGAGTGTCACTATTCGAGAGCAACATGTAGTAATATATCATGATATAACGCTAGGTGCGTACTGAATTCTCATCATATTCTTTTGGCAACATTTTCATTGTATGTTCAGGTCTTAAAACTGTTGGTGTTCGTAATTCAGCTTATTTAAATAAGCTATCTTCCATTTTATTAGCATCAAAAACAAAACGTACAACGTGTTTTTATCCAATCCCATAAATAAAAATATTTACATCAACACCGTTTCTTGACGGGTTCCAGAATTTTTAAGCTAGAATCTAGACTATCATAGCAAATGTTGATATCCATTCGACACATTTATTGACATTCTGAAATTACGAAATTACTCACAACATTTTCGTTCAGTTTTCATATTTTTTGCGTTGGTAAGTTGTTGCTTTTTTACAGCATGCAATAAATAATATAATCGTTGTCCCTATAAGCTGTCATCGTCGTCATGATGATCTCGTGTTACACTATAATGACTGTCTCTATGGAAAAGAGAAATGACAGCTTCATCAACATTATTTTTTTTGCCTTTTAAATACATTCAACACATTGGAAACTGTATTTTGATTGTGTATTTGCTTATGAATTAAACATGGGTCAGGATTTTCTTACATGTTAATTCTGTTTTTTTTTATATTCATCAATTTGTGTCATCCAACAAATTAGAATGTTTGTGACAACAAGATATTTTTTGTTTGGTTCTATCCTGCTCAGTCTGAGAAAATTACCTTTCTATTTCATTTATGAAATCAGTCAACAGGAAAGTGGAATAAGTAGGGTTACAATTTGTGGTCCTCATAATATCATGTGTCAATTCATCAGAAGTGATTGCCATTTGGTCATGAATGTTTTGTTTGGCTTGTGTAACCATCGTTTTATAACAGAATATATTTTGTTACTTTTTTGTTTAAAGCATCTTAGGGGTATCAAACAAAAACATGATCAATTTTATCTCTGCAGTCTGTTCATAGATACATTAGTAGATTTGTTTAAAAAAATGACTTAGTTACTTGTATTTACTTCCATCAGTGACTAATCAGCTTACAATAACTGTATTTACATTTTTATCTTTGTGCTGTATTACACTCAGATGTTATCAAGGTGCTTAACTATTGTAGTAACTATTGGAAATTCTGGTGTCATTGATCAATGTAATGAAGTATTTCTGTTTAAGCTTACAAGAATGTAGCTGTACTAATTACTATACTACAGTTTAGTCATTTACTTTGAGAGAGTGATAGGATGACTGATTTTATGAAAATGTTACTCTACAAAAGTTTCAGTTTATATTATGTACGGAGTGTATGTTAGTTTCAGTAGTGGTCAGTAAATGTGACTTGTTTTCTTTTTGTTAATGGAGTTCAGCATTGCACCTATAAACAGGGTCATTTGGTGACTTTCCAGCTTTAAAGGTGGATGAGGAACCCAGGCATTCACCTGGATAGAACCATTGACTTACCGTAAGCTAGCTAGACAGCTTCCTCACCTGTGGAATTTTGTCCTGGATGGGATTCAAACTCACAGTGGTGAGATGCTTGTGATTATAAGTCAGAGACCATAATCCCTCTACCTAGGAGGCCCCGAGTGGTCTTCATTGAGCCAAATCATAAAGATATCTTAATGTCCTTTATACTTTCGTTCTGTAAAGAAATTACTTTTTCACTTTGCTCAAGACTCCCTTACAGTAAAACTTGTTTAATTTGCAAGTTTTGATATGATTTATTATTTGAATTCTTATTTTGTCTACTTTTTGTAAGTGTACATTATGTATGTGCCTTAAACTGGATTATAATCTTTCATTTACTTAGAATTCAGTGAGTTTCATTTTACAGTCAGCTAGTCATTACCAAAGAGGTCTGTTGACCAGTCTTAATTGATCATCATGGAAGTTTTAAACAAAATTAGTGTTATCTGTTAGGATTGACTGGATCTCTACCATAAAGACTGCAAGACAGTTCTCTACTATTACCTATGGTGTTCTAGCTGTAGTATCACAACTGTTTGATCCTGTTGTATGCATTTAAAGGTGTTCCTTATTGTATAAACCCAAACATGTCATGAAGACTTCCCTGTTAAGTTCTTTGCAATTTTTCGCTCTTGCATCGTGATTCTCAATATTTGTACAGATTGTTACCAAAAGTTCTAAACAATATCGGTGATATTTGTTACTTGTTATAAAATTGTCAGACCATGCCTCACTGTAGACTATGGATATCTTTACTACAAATGTTAGTATTGAAATGTTTATATAAACATGTCTAAAAGGCCTTAGTTGAAATGTTGATTTTTGAATATGCGAGGTTTTTTATATGAAAAATTACTCTGTATGTATAATTTTATTGGAAATTTGATATTGATGTTGGTATACATTAATCATTAAATTGAAACTACATCTTAAGACCAGTCTAGATTCTAGTTTCCTATTTGTTTTTGTTATAGGTACAGTAAAACAAGATTATAAGGGCTCAATGGTTGGGTGGTCATAGTGTCTATGAATCACTAGCCCTTCACCACTAAGAGTTTGAATCCCACCTAAGACAAAAAAATTGCATGTGAGTAAGTTGTCCAGCTAGCTTGGGAAGGGTTGGTGATTCTACCCAGGTGCATGCCTGGTGTCTAATATCCTTGTTGTACTGTACATGTTTTAACGGCATGGGCAAATGTAAGGTGGCACCGTATCCCTAAAGCTTGACACAAATTTTAAATGCTAAAACTAAAAGGGTTACTCTCTGGTTTTATGAAAAGAATTGCGGTGTGAATCGTCGATGGAAAAAAATGAACAGTGGTATCATATTGATAGATAAAGTAACGAAAAGTCTCAAAATTTGTTGTTCTCACACTTCTCACTACCGAAACCATGAATCTGAGTCACCGGACATTTATTTAGCATCATAGTTTTGCTTTGAATACAAGAACTAATAGAACAATCTTATGGAGCAGAAAATGTTAATTTGTGAATTTTCTCTAACAGTGTTATGTATTGATCAGGTGAATGTCATCTATTTTCAAGGGCCAGTAATCCCTTTGTGAATCTAGCTCTGGTCTCGGAAAATTATGTATCGGAATTCTCAAGGCAGTGTTACAATACATCTAACTATCCTCTCTGGAAATGATTTGATTTAATTATTTGGTAAATGAACTACAATTGAGAATCAATTTCCTGGAAAGAGTATGTTTCATTTACCGGTCAGCTGTGTTTCTGTGCTTATAAATGTAGTCTTATATATGCTTATAAATGGATTCACTTCAGTTCTTAAGAAAAGTTCAAATGTAGCGAGGGATTATTTGAGTAATTAATTCACCATTTGTCATTCAAAAATATGCAACTTTCTTTGATGCAATTATATAAAATAAGGCATAAAAATATCTTAGTTTCTGGAAAGTCAGGATTTTTTTTAAAACCACTGTTTGGATTATTTTTGGGCGGAAAGGTAAAAAAAGTGAGACAGTTGATGTTAAAATTTCATGGTGGCGGGAAAAATAACGGTAGGTTGGGTAACCAAAAACACACATTTTTTTTTCTGCCTAAGTGTAGTCAGGCTGTGTATTCCTGGCTTTCAATATTAAATATTCATATATGGCTGTAAGTGTGCTGTAATCATTGAGCTATTAAGAGCAACTGACAACATTTCTGTTTCTGTTTCATTGTTTATACCCTTTGAATGTCTGACCCATTGAATATGAACTATAGTCTGTAGTGTTTATGGTAAAAAGAAATCATCGATACTCATACCTGTATGCTTTTGTCTGTCAGATATCAGTGAGTGTTGCATATGAATATGGCTACATTTTCAGTATTAATATTTTACAATTAATGTAATGGAAAATTTAATTCTATTTTTATTCACAATTTTTAGGTTTGCCTTTTTTGCCAATTTATTGAGTGCATGAAATCAATATAACAGAATGAAACATAAGCAGGTTATCCTAGATTTAAGTATTGGATTTATGATAGATTTTTTCACTGGAGTTAAACATCACACTAAAAGCCAGGGTCATTTGGCAACTTCTCCCACTTAATGGTGGAGGAAAACCCCAGACATACATCTTGGTAGAACCGCCAACCTTCTGTAAGTGAGTTGGACAGCTTCCTCGTGTGAAATTTGTTTGATCCCAGTTGGGATTCAAACTTGCGGCAGTGAGGTGCTAGTGATTACTAGTCGGAGACCATAACCACTTCATTATGGAGGCCCTTGTAATTTATGATTGTATATTTGCAATGATAAGACTAGAAAAGTGAATCAGCTGTACTAAAACTTATCAGTAATTATTGATTTTGGTTCTGTTCCTTGATGGGGGAAACTAAAATGAATAAATTCCAGTTTACAGGTTCATTTATTTTGAAGACAATTAATTTAAGTATCAATATTTCCTTCAAAATGTGGTAATGTTTGCTTATTTAGAATGTTGTTGCTAGTTTCACTTTGTTTGATTTGCTGATCAAATATTTTAAATGATTTTGATTGGTTGAAGAATTTATTTATGTTTCTAAATATCAATTATTTAATTACTGTCTGTGTACACTACTGTAGACTGACGCAAGTTCCTCTGGGAATGACTGGCCTTGAAGCACATTGTATTAACTCTATTATCTATTCTCCTTATCTTATCTAAATGTCTTGGAATATTTCCAGTTGATTCAATATTGTATTGAAAATATTAGGCAGTAGTTTATGAGTGTAAGCATTGCCAGGGTTGGAATTGTCTGTTATTAGAGAAGCAACAGTTTTAGAGAGAAATCAAATTGCTGTTATTACTACAAATGCACATTAAATATTATATGCTTCTCCCACTTAAGTACATTAGCCAAACATTTATAGGATTGTATCTATGTATTGAAAATGTCCTTACCATTAAAATTGGGTATCTTTTAGCATGAAATTGGGAATATTGACTTTTTGATTATTTTGAATATAACAGATAAGTATGTTATACGACAAATATCAATTAGATTTTTTTTGCAAAACTTAAATTTTTCAAAAACATTTCACCATTGTTCTAAATGGCTAGACTAGTCACTAGTGTATATAGTAGAACACTGTTTCGATAAATCATCTGGGACCTGGATAATTACTTCATTTTATCTACATTCCACTATATTCATAGCAAAGAAATAAAGAAGGGTGTGTTGAGGAAAAATCAATTCTTCACTATATCCAAGTTCACTATAACCGTGTCTCACTGTACATCTTCATTCAAGTACTGAATAAGAAAACTTCTTCCTGGAATATTGGAAAAGTAATGATTTTTGGAATATTGGAAAAGTAATGATTTTTGGAATATTGGAAAAGTCATGATTTTTGGAATATTGGAAAAGTAATGATTTTTGGAATATTGGAAAAGTCATGATTTTTGGAATATTGGAAAAGTAATGATTTTTGGAATATTTGAAAAGTAATGATTTTTGGAATATTTGAAAAGTAATGATTTTTGGAATATTTGAAAAGTAATGATTTTTGGAATATTTGAAAAGTAATGATTTTTGGAATATTGGAAAAGTAATGATTTTTGGAATATTTGAAAAGTAATGATTTTTGGAATATTGGAAAAGTAATGATTTTTTGAATATTTGAAAAGTAATGATTTTTTGAATATTTGAAAAGTAATGATTTTTGGTTATTAGAAATGTTAATTGAGTGTCTTGAAAAGAAAATTATGAAATGGTATTCTTGGATATCATTTGTATGTGTTAAAAAAAAGATGATAGGGTGTAGTTGATGTTGCCATTTTTTGAGTATTGAGAACATGAAAGATAA
The DNA here is from genome assembly GCA_008271625.1 of Lutraria rhynchaena. Taxonomy (NCBI): domain Eukaryota; kingdom Metazoa; phylum Mollusca; class Bivalvia; order Venerida; family Mactridae; genus Lutraria; species Lutraria rhynchaena. The sequence continues at coordinate 5,968,137 of VIBL01000001.1, read as the reverse complement.
ACAAAATGTTACTATAATCCTTGAAACTATTTTGGTTTTTGGTCTTTAATTTATGATTTGATAATGTTCGTTACTGATTTCATAACATACTTTATTCAGCCTTGTATTGAATCAGTGTGTGATGTATGTCTGCCATAATACAAGTGGATTACACTAACTCTCTTGTATCATGGTTATTGATTGGATGGGAGTCATGTTAGCAGACCAGTAATGTGGAATATTTTCAGATTCGCTTGTTTCCACGGTTATCTGTTTAATAGTTGATTGATATTTCAGTTCATTCCACTTGAATTGTTCTCAGTGTATAGTGTATGGATATAATTTATGTATGATGTTTTATTTACTAGGGATTGTTTTAATACTGGGTTGTTTGGAAAACAGTTCAATGTGCATATAATCGCAGGAATATAAGACTGTCTGCGTTGAATATTTTGGAAACTGTTGTTTGGATTATGGATTATCAGATCTGCTTCTATGAAGTTGGTTAGAATTTTGACTGTTTCATCAAAACTGAGGATTAAAATGAATCATATCTTTTGATAAGTGTGCATGCATGAAATCGTTTTTAATGATCATATAATTGTTTGCATTAGATCTATAAAATCAGTTATTGCGGTACCAATACTGGGAATTTGAAATTTGTTACCATTATGCCAGCTGGATTTTCGTTTATTCTAAATAAAAAAAAATCATATCCTGAATGTGTTAATAGAGCTACATGTCTGAGTATCTTGAATCGGGAAATAAATCGATGCTATGTTATTGAATGTCTCAAGAATTGTATAGTGGATTGAATCTGACTTATGCTTCTATGATGTTTCCAATATAAGGCATAAATTTATTTCACTGTGTAATTTACCCATTTACCTCCTGTATATTTTGATATAATAGTGTACTACTTCCTTGTATGCCGTTTTCTGTGGTCTCTCATTGGCTAGAACTTGCCGGGACTGACGAAATCGGTTCCAGTTTTCTGCAGTTCTAGCCATCTGAATTGGAACATTTTACTCCATGAAATAGAGTTGCTTCCCTTGTGTATTTTCCATTATGTTGCTTGTAGTGATATAACATGATCTGATCATGACCATCATATACCAATATGATAATATTATTAAGATAATAACGTAATGAAATATTAGAAAAAGCATTTTGTGTAAGAGTCAATAATCTTCTCACTTGAGATTAACTTTGTTTCAGTGTGACAAATTGAAATATTTAGCCAAAATGATAAAAAAGACTGAAAAACATGTTTTTTTATGTTTCTCGTTATTACTGATGTTATACATATACATTACATTTCAGGAGAGTTTTATATGGCTCTATGGGCCATTCTGGGAGTAAACCACTGAAGTCTGCCAAGTGTATACCTAAATCTGCTTCACAACTGTCATCTAGTTCTAACCCAAATGATGACACTGATTCAGACGATGTGTTGGATGGGGAGATAAGAGAGTCCAAATCTGGGAAAAGTAAAGGAAAGAAGGAAAAGAAACAAAAGATGCCTTTGTTTAGAAAACAGAGTACAAATGCCAAAAAGAGACAAGATCATCAGCAGTATCTGGTGAGTATTCATTTACCCCCCCCCTCCCAAAAAATGAGAGATCAAGTTGAATTTTTATAATACAATCATAACAATATTTATCACTTATTAAAGATCTTATGCGAGTGGCCTCAAGCATTTTCTTATGCTTATTACAAGAACAATTTTTTTCTTGTGCCTAAATTCATATGTATTTAGTTGACATATTTTGAGATAAAGCCAGCCTTAAATGCTATTGAAATAACTCACATTTTATTTAACTACGACATTTATATATATATAAATATATACATATTATTATTACATATTATTATTACATATTATTATTACATATTATTATTACATGTTATTATTATTTATAGTTGTAGAACAACTAATCGATCCAACTCTTATGGGTATAGTAACTAAAAAAAGCATAGTCTGCAATAATATTGCATTTTGTTAATATAGAAAGATGTGTCCTACATGCTGCTCAGGTAAACTCAGTCAGTGAAGCACTGTTCTTGGAGTGAGAGGTTATGTGGTTGTGACCTAGACATGGCACATTTTTTCAGTGCCAAATTGACTGTATTAATGTGTATTTTGTTTGTATTTCAGGCCAAGGAGAATCCTGAGCCAGTTATTGATCTATCAAATTGTGAAATAGATGAGGTAATATTTGTATTTGTAAACTTGAAATACTTCAGACGATATATTATCCCAACGTAGCTGAATTTTCCATACAAAAATGGCTAGCTTTTAAAGTTCATTTAAGTGATTTGAGACTTGAGGTATTACATCTTTAATGTCCAAAATTATCATCTCAACAAGGAGTGGACAGATTTTGGAAATAATCTTTATAGGTTTCCATGATAGAAAATGAGATTTATAAAAAACTTTGACAATCCTTTCAGAGTCATCATCCCTTTGAATTATCATTGAAGCCTATGGGAGCAGCCCATTTGTCAAAGATTAAAGAACAAAAATGAAAACTCATGGTTAAAAGATGTATCAAACACAGAATCAATCTAATTGACAAAGAAAAATACAGCCTTATAAATCAGTATGCAATATCTATGGAAGTTAATATTTTTCAACTAGTGCAACAATTCTCATAAAATCTAAAATGTGTCATGAATTTATTGTGATAAAAGTAATGCCCCTTATTCTTGCATAAAAACGTCTCTTTACTTCCATTGAAGTGGGAATGAACAAATTTTGCCTTGATTTTGACGAGGCTCCTTTTTTGTATCATTTTTTTACATTAATTAATTGTTTACATGTTAGGTTCTTTCTTTATAATCACTTGATGTAAGCAGATTGTTGAAATACTCTGTTTGCAATGTGAGGTAAAATAAGTACACAATATAGAGATTTTTGTATCTCTTAGTTTGTGTAGTTTATTTATTTGATGTGAAGATGTAATTTAACAATACAAGAAGCATTCCATATGTACTAAAACTCTAAGTAGCATAGGACTCTTTTTATGGTGTTATCTTAAACAAGTGTTAATTGACTAGTTACCTACTTAACTCATGTATTTAGATGAATGAAGTATGAAATATTGCATATAAACTGTTATTTATATTTTTCAGATTCCATCAGGAACTTATGCATTATGCAAAGTGCTTCAAAAAGAGGTTATAACTGTTTCTTATTCAAACACTTATAACACAAAGTCAAAGAAATGTGAATGGTTTATATGTTATGTTTTATTTAGAGTTTGACTTCGCACTATTTCCTCGAACAAAAATGAGTATATGTATAAATTTATGTACTAGAGATTTAATATCTTGGCCCTTGTTGTTATGTATTTATAAGTAATAGTGTGAAAATATGTTCATATTTTAGACTTAATAATATATTATTGGGAACTATTGAATCTTATCTTATCTTAAATATGTGGTTTGCTTTGAAATCTTTGGTGTATTTTCAGGTCTTGTTGCTTCATGATAATTGGTTGAGTTCATTCATACTACAACCAACATGATGTCTGATCTTACAATCAGGGTAAGTAGTAGACTGAACTTCACATGATGTCTGATCTTACAGCTATCAGGGTAAGTAGTAGACTGAACTTCACAACTTACATCGTACACTTCCACACTGTGAGTTCAAATCCCACCCAGAGCCAAATTTCACATGGGAGGAAGCAGATATATGCCTGGGGTCTTCCTCCACTGTTACGCTGGAAAAGTGACCAATTGAACCTGCCTGCTGGTGCAAAGTTTATGATGTGTTTTGAAGTGTAAACACCGGGAACCAGACTCCTGTAAAACTGCAACTCTTTGAAAATCAGATGATATTTCAAGCCCCTTTTTTTCTCATCAGTAACCAATGCAAAAAAATCTCTGAATGCCAGAACGGCAGAATTCTGGAAACCAGATGATTTTTCTCATCTGCTGATGGATATATATCTGTATTTCACCCCTGAATACTGGACATGCATATTTAGGATTAAATTGTCAAAGTTTTTGTGCATTATCAAGTTGGGTATTCAGACTGACAAGTGTCATTTTCTTTCGGTTGGGACTGCTGATATTAAATTGTTGGAAATGCACTTGTTGGTGTAAAACCCTAACCAAGTAGACAAAAGCACACAGTTAAACATATTCTGTGCTTGGTTAATACTTTCATGATAATACATGTACATATAAATACAACTAAGTATATGATACTACATGTACAGAACAGTCAACCACAAGGTCAAGTATAGATACATTTTGGATTCATAATTTGTTAAATTGCTGAAAAACCAATTCTCACCGTCAAGGCAACAACTGAAGCAGTCAGCCTCAATGATCTTACCCCATGTTTATTGCTACTGTTTAACATGACATTTCTGTCTTATAATCATTAAAATTCACTTTGTCAAGTGATTGAATTGATTCTAATTCCCACCATTGTTTCAATAAAACCTATGTATAACTGAAATTTTGCAAATCTTTATACCCATAACCATGAGTAACTGACTTTATGACTCACTTCTGAATGGACATCTCTAATCCACTTGCATACTCTTTCAGTAATAAACAAGTTTTGGTTTGGTTTGTAATCTAAAGTTTATCCGTACTTTTCCATTTTGAATACCAACAAAATTTTTTGTGTGCTATCATCAGTGTTTCATTTTGGCGTGCGTCCCGCGTCCCTGACGCATAGATTTCACTCGGGACGCAAAGATTTTGAAAATGTGCTTCCCTGGAACCCATACATTTTGGATTCAAAATGAAACACTGGACCCATTGGTTTCAGGTTGGGACGCATTGTTTTCAAAAATGTGCGTCCCAGGGACCCATGCATTTTGGATTCAAAATGAAACACTGGCTATCATAAATCTAAAATCTTATAAAAATTGTGTACGAATTCACTGGAAGACGCAGTTTCCTTCAAATATTTGTGTTGTCATATTCCATGATCCTGTTGTTACAAGGGTTATTTCCTAGACCCCTGATACGACACCTTTCCTAAGAAAAGCATTATCCTCTTCACTTACAACTTCCATATTTTCCCTGGCAGATCTGTTACATTAGTGTAACATTATCAGGTATGTAGTCTATGGGTTATTTATACCCATTTTTTTGTTGCGTCTAGAATGAACACATTTTAAGAAGCAGCTTGTCATCATCTAATACTTCCCTTACTCTCCCTTCTAGAGAAACTGAAAGAAATTTACCTTTTTACTTTCAATTTTCTGTCAATAGTTGAACATTTTTCCAATGTACATTTTTCAGAAATACTACTTTAATTATTGCTACTCTGATTCCGATTTCTTTTCTGGCATTTGTTTATCCAGTGTCCTTTCTTCATGCAAAACAGAATCTTGGGCACATTTTTTGGTTTTGTAGACTTGATTGGTTCGTACTGGATTCAATGCTTTTGTATGGCCATTTTTGGGATGTTTTTGATTTCGTCATCTTTTTTCCTGCTCATTCACGCTTCAGCCATATATTATTTATTTTTCATAATTTCAAAAACAGTATTTGAAGGTTTATTACTTATCTTAATGGTGTTCCCCAGATGTTCTTGGATATTTTTTATAACTTCTTTCATCTTTACTTCTGTTAATGTAACTATTTCTAAACTGTACATGGCATTTATTATTTTCTACCCCAAACAAGTCTTGTACTGAGCTGAAAATCTTTGTACTATTTTCCTGATGCATATCAAATGATTTAATTTGAATCATGTGACTGATGGTTTGACGGTTTACGAATACAAGTTTACATTTAGTGTTTATATGTGCAGTGAAAACTTATGCTACGAAATGCACAGAACATGAAATTCCTTCAATGTCGTGAATCATGCAAAAAATGTACTTTATAATGAATTCTGATGTATTTTTTTCATATTTGAAGCATGTTTGTTCTCAGGTTGAAATACTGAGTTTTGAAATCTGTCTTAAGAATGTAGTCTTGCCATTGGTCAGTTTTAAATTGTCTATGAATATGCATGAAAACCTGATATCTTACAAGAAATTTAAGAATCAATTTTCTTGCCTCTTACTGCTTAAGATTAGACATTTTTTACTCTATGAATTCTGAATTACCCTTCAGGCATGCTTATATATTTTTTTGTTTTTCATGTTTAACATATATCCATTTCTTTATCCATTTCTTTGTGGAAGCGCCAAATTAATTGTCAGATATTTTACTGGAAAAGATGAAAGTCACTCTCTGTGTATTCATTATAATCCTTTTTGCTTGGAATGTATTTCAGGTCTTAGATGTACATAACAATGAAATCAGATCAATACCTGATGAAATTGGCCAATTACATAGCTTACAGGTGAGATCAGGTTCTTTTGTAATGATTTTTTTCTCTGGATTTTTGGGGTAAATTTTCATAACATCTGTCTCTTAGTTACTAAGCTATGTCGTCTTTACTGAGGCAGAATTTTCACAGAAGTTTGTAAAACTTTAGGCTATAAGACTATAAGAAAACACATTGATGGTTTTTGGTCAACGTAACATGATGAACTCAGGTACCAGTATTATAATAGCCTCATTAAATGAGGCATTATTACGCTTTTGCATATAAACATCTTGTTATTGTTGCATTCAAGTGATTGGATGTTTTAATGACATGGAGTTCACTTCGCAATTGTGTCTATCTAAGTTAATGTTTTATTGATGATGGCGTATGAGATGTTATGCTTATTGTTTGGTAGGTTTTGAATCTTGAGAACAACAGACTCACGAGTGTACCTGACAGTATCGGGAACTTGAAATATGTACAAACGCTCAATTTGAAAGGTATGAATTGTGTAAAATAAGTGTTTTGTTAGTATAGTGTCTGAGATGTTTCACATATCTAAATATTGATATTACTCTGTGCTATATATGTGTATAGGAAGGTTTGATTAGTAAATTTGATTCTGATTCTATGCCATTTAAAAAACAGAATTTCATTCACACATGGTGCACTGTTGAAATTAACTGAACTCTTAGGTTACTAATATGTACTATCAAGTTATTTTCTTCAAGCATGTGACAAATTCAATGATGAATTAATCATAAAGTGGGGAACAAGAGGGTCAGAATTTCAGTGTGTCATGGAGAAACAAGTGTTGCTCCTAGGTCTCAAACACACAATCACCAGATTTGTGGTGCTCTATTCCCTCCCACTCTGAGTCTGTATGTGCACTGTTTCATTGAAGTAGTCACGTTTAAGATGAATCAGTGACTCTAGTTTTGTATTTTCTTTGTTTTGATAATTATGGTTTGGGTTAAGTATGTATGAATTTGGTAGCAATTTAATAAGAATGTTGTGGTATGTTTAAGCTAAACTTCATGTTTTTATGTTTCAGGTAACAAACTGAAAGCGTTACCTAGTAGCATATGCACTATGAAATCCTTAAGGTTGTTAGATATTGGAGATAACCGAATTACTACCTTACCAAAAGAATTGTGTCAAGTGCAGACTTTGGAGACATTAAATGTTGATGCAATCAGCATGAAATATCCTGCATATAGTATGTGTTGATTCTGACATTTGTACTATCAGTATTTGAAAATGCAAAACTTTATTTTTATCATTTTTCCGATTTGATAAATATGGCATTTATAACAAAGGAACTTTTCTTATTTAAATTTTACCTTATTTTAGAGCAATGTTGATTTCTAGTTGAAATAATTTTCAAAGAATTTTTATTTTTGCCAAGTCCACTTGTGTTGATCTGAACATAGTCACAATAATAACAGTTGATTTTGTGTATGTTTATCCTTCTGGACTATGTTTGTCCAGATAATTACTGTGTCATTAGATGGGGGATTTTGAAATTATTTGGCATAAATGTTCATCATGATTAGGTGGCATGGTGTGCCTGAGATCCACGTGTGTAGCACAAAGGTCAAGGTCACATTTGAAGGTCAAATTCAAAAATTAGTTTAAAGCAACTTGTATGGACCGTTACTCTGTTATTAGAAGAAGGATATAACATTATATCTACTTCATCTCTTGACAATAGCGACTTAACATGTTACCCTTTTGTATCTAGTATAATGATATACTTCTTAGTTACATACTTTCATACACAAAATGAGATAGGTTAATTGTAATATTTTGGTTATGTACAATTCTTGCACAGAAATGGTTATTAAGCTACATGTATGTATGTATGTATTGTAGATATCTGCTGTTCTGGTACAGAGGCTATGATGAAATTTTTGTGCTCAGGTAAGAAACTATTTGCTTTAGTTGTTAATGTATTGAAGAGTATATATGTAAGAGTCATTTGGCTACTTTTTCCAACTTTAGCAGTGGAGGGAAACCCCTGGCTAGAACCACCAACCTTTCATAACCTAACAGGGCAGCTTCCTCACATGTGAATTTGTCTGGTTTTGGCGGGATTCAAACTCACGGTAGTGAAGGGCTTGTGTTTACTTGTCAGAGACCATAATATCTCTGTAATTGCTGCCTATTGTATTTAACCTGGATCATGTATATCCCAGAATAAGGTTATAATTGCCAATGAATAAGTTTTTCATGTATGTTTATGTGCAAAAAAGAACTGTTGGAGTAATTTTAGGCCATGACCATGGTCTTGCGTTTAGTGCATTGGACTTGTTACCCAGTGATCCAGGTCATGACAGGTCATACCCTTCTATGAAAATTTAGCAAAAATGATGATTTCCCTCCATATGTGGAGAAGTTGCCAGTTAGTTAGTGCTGGATGGTATACAGTCCAGGTAAACTGGTTAGGTGAACCAGCCACCAATAAAAAACAACCTCTAATTTAATGCAGGACAATATGCATCAGTAATACCAGTAGTTTTAGGCTTAGAATTTTTGCCTTTCTTTCTCTCAAAATCTTACAGGACAAGTGAGGTCTGAACAGTTGTATTAATTTTCCATTGGCAGTAATGAAAACAGGATAGTTATGTAGAAATATTTAAAAAATACACTTATATGCCATTCCTTATTACACATTGCTTATGCTATATGAACTTGTTAGGTCTGAACAATTCCTGCAATTTTTCTTCGGCAATAATGAAAACTAGATACTGGTAAGTCAAACGTAAGAACATCGAAAAACTACACTTTATTTCTTTCTTTATTGCACATTAAACAAAATGCATAAAAATCATGTCCAGTTAGTATATGCATATTTATGAATTAATATATCAATTCCCATGTAACAAGTATCACATATATTTTCCACTACATACTTGTTTGTATATATTACAGAATGTGGTATGGAGTATTTACCACCATCTAATTTTCTGTTAGATGTTCTTGATCCACCAAATCCTGCCTTACTGTCTCCTGGAAGTTCTAAATCTTTTGAAGAGGAGCTGAACCTTAATGTAAGCCAGTATTCCATAATTAATATACTACTGTACAGAATTTAGGTAAAATCTGAAAGGATGTGCTATCCTGTACAGAATTAATAGAAAATCAGAAGTGAATGAAATCAATGGAAAATCTAAAGGGATGTCTTATATTATACAGTTAATTGAATGTTTCAAGGGATGTCTTTTTTTGTTTATTTATCATTGGAAGAATTTCTTATCATCTGATTGGGGAACTGTGATATAGAAATTTACCACTGACATGATACAAACCAACAATCTCTGGATCTTGAGTCATGCGTCCAGTGTTTTAGCCCCGGGTGTGAGCCTTCCAAGATTATTTTAGTTAACATTTATGTATGTTATCTTATTCTCTTTTACAGAAACAGATTGCTGACTACAGTTCCATGATGGTTTGTATATTCGCTTATTTGTCAAATGACTTTGTATTTACACTATCTTTGTGAAGCATTTCAAAAACAGTAACTGATCCTTTGTTTGGCATTGTTTATTCAAAATGTGTACTGTGTAATGTGCATAATGTGGCAAAATTTCTGCATATTTGTATTTGAAAAGACTTCTTCTAGAAAAAAGCTAAAAAATGAAGTAGTTTTTCATTCACCCTATAAGTTCATTTAAAAACACCTGTATTTGTTCACCCACAGTTACTTCCCTTCAATCTACAAAAATTACCTCCCTTGCATACTCTTTAGGATAAGAAGAGGTTAGAAATGATAGAAGTAGAGAGAAGGTTTACAGAACACCAAGAAGAGCAGGCTCAGCTTGCTCTGATGGCGCAGAGAAATCGTGATCACATGATGGAAATAATAGCATCTGAAGAGAACAAGATTGGAGAAGAACTTGATAAACTGTCCAAACAAAAGGAAATAAGAGAGAAGAAACTTGTTGCTGACTTAAGACAAGGTGACTATTGCGCTACTATTTCTAAATTCATTTTCTTCGAATTTCCTTTGGTTTTCGATAGATTTTGTTGGTTGTGCATCAATGCTTATGGCCCTGTTTTGGATGAATTTAATGTATGATGAATAAGGTTGGATAAATAATTGATAGATATGAATAATATGTAAATAAAATTCATCAGATTCATTCTCGTTATTTTATAGCTGGCAGTGATTTAATCAAACCACATGTTGTTTACTCAGAAATGCATTACTGTATAGTTACACATATTTCACTACTGGCTATCCAAAATGTCACTTCTAGGTATCATAGTGAACTACATTATAAAAATAAAGGAATCAGGATAAAATAGTTCCCCCCATTTAATCCAGTTACCTGTTAATTTGTTATATTCTGTGTATTGTAGTGGAACAGGGAGCGGACGATTTGATAGCTCAACTTCTTGATATGAATGCAAAGGCTAAGAAAAGAGAAGAATTGTTGGATGCAATTGAAGAAGAGAGGTACTGAATAATTAAAATATGAATAGTTTTAATGATCAAACTTTTAATAATCACATTTGATTCTTAAAGTACTCAGGCATCCTCCTTAGGTCAATAAGACATTTGCGCAGAGATTTGTGTAGATACAATTTCACAGGAATTTTATTTTACAGTACTTTGGAACAAAGCTTTGTCAGTTATTGTAAAATTATTGAAGCCTATGTATTGACGCAAATCTGAAGACAAAACTGCTGGTGTGACAGAGATCAAATGTTTGGATTTCTTTTGCAAATATTAAAAGTTCTTTAGGTTAAAGACATTCCTACAGTTTGTTGTGTCATTCTTTGTGTAGTTTAGCAGGTCACATGACTTGCAAATTATTAAAGTATTTAGTCCATTAGAGTTTTTATTAAGTAATTTTAATAGGTTGGTTAACCAGATTGTTCAATTTTATGTTTCTGTTAAATATATGTATTATTTAATTTGATTTATAAATAATATGTATAACTTTTATACATTAAATTTTGTTACAGAATTAAGGAGAACAAATTGTTTGAGGTGAGATGGGAAGAAATGCAAAATCTCAGGAAAAAAGAGGTGCTCAGTAAGTATATAAGTTATTGTATTATGTAGTGTCATTTAGAATATCAGCATTGTATATTTTCTGAGGGCTGCCTCAATGAAAACCATGTTAGTCTGACCAATGACGTAGTGGTGAATGTTCCCCTGGGGGTATATTCCCCTGATGACCTAGAGGAAAATAGTATGAATAGAGCTATGTGTTTGCTTGTCTGATGACTAAGAGCTATGTGTTTGCCTGTCTGACGACTTGGAAATTCACTGGCATGTAACAGTAGTTACAAAACTCATAAGGTACTGCTGAAGATATACATGTTGGTATCCTTACTAATTTTTCAAGAAGACTGTAATGAAATATGCATTTTTTTCCAAATAAATTCCTGAATCATTATTTCACTTTTAATTTACAGATGCTATGGAGAAGATTTTAGAAGAATCAGAATTCTTCGAGTCAGTAAGACAACAATTCACATCAAATAAAGAAGACTCACTGCAACAGGCCTTAGTGGAGTAAGCAGTAGCATTAAACACTCAATAATTTTTATGTTGATACCTTTAAGAGCCCACCTAAATTCAAATGCATCAAAATTAGCTTGGACTAAACTTGTAAATCATCTTTTTCAAGAAATAAGAGTCATCTTGTCCATCGTTTTTGTCTTTCTTTATGATGAAAAAATAAGATTTCACAATTAGTTTAGGATTAAAAATTAATTGGGTTGGTATCTTAATAGAAAAATATTCTTCATTGCCGAGTAGTTTAGAGAATATTTATGATTGTGATCAGTATGTTCGTCGTGAAAGAAAATAATTTTAGAAATATGATCTACCCAGTTTTCACATTCTCATTTTGTTTTTGTTCAACTAAGAACATTTAAATATTGGAAATATTCAGTTTGTGTTATCATATTTCAGTGACGAGATGATGTCTAGTGCTCAGATAGAAAGTATACTCACCAATAATGACAGACAACAGCAGTTGTTGCTAGAAACATTAGCGAAACAAGTAAGAACAAACACTTATGAAAGTCTTAAGTCTTTTAATAGTTTAAAAATTAGCTTAATTGTCTTATATATTCAATTCTTTTTATATTTTTTATATAATATTTTTTTGTAATCAGCTTATAAGGTTTTATTTAGTTAATTTTACTTTTTTATTAATTTTGTTGCAATGAGTTGAATAAGTATTATGTTGTGGATTGGTAATAGTAATCACCAGCACCTCACCATTGTGAGTTCGAATCCCACCCGGGACCAAATTTCACCTGTGAGGAAGGTGTCCAGCTAGCATAAGGAAGGTTGATGGTTCTACCTAGGTGTAAGCCTGGGGTCTTCCTCCAATGTTAAAAGCTGGAAATTTGCCAAATGATTTCGGCTGTTCGTATGACATTGAACCATACTATAGAAAGTTTTATCTGCATATTTCTTCAAATAGACTTACTAATAATGTGGCAACAAAGTAATAGTCACAGTTTTCTGTATAGCATCTTCTAAATAGCATTGGTTTTGTTGTTATTGCTGGTACTTTTAAAAATGTATTTATGAAATTTTTTAAAGGGAAAAAGATCAAATATTGACTTAAAGCTATAGTTCCTGCGTGAAATATTTACATAAGTGTAACATACATGTAATTGCGTTTGATGAAATTAGCTGATTGATTTTGATAGTTTAATAGTTGTTGGACAAATCTCAGGTTTTTATAAAGGTACATTGAATTGTAGAGACTGAAAAGGATTAAAAATTTCACTATAAAAGCTTGAGTTTTGCTTAATATGGGCAAAATATGTTTTTGTTGCCTTTCAGTATCAATATTTAAATTTCATAAATTGTTATCATAGTCCATGATATTGTAGAGATTGATAGGAACTTAAGTCTTTCTATAAAATCTGAACTTTTGCCTTATATGGATGAAATATGCTTGTGTTGCCTTTCAATAATTGAAATGTTTATTTCTAGGAACAACTGCAGCGTGATGCATTTGAAGCTTTATTGCTACAAAAGGATGTTAAACACCAAAGAATTACATCACAGATAGCATTAATCGAAGAAGAATTAGCCAGTCTTACTGTGGTAGAAATTGAAAGACGAGAATATAGAATGGAAGAAGAAATGGTTTGTATATTTTTGTTAAATTAGTGTCAAAGATCTTCTATTGTGACTTGTCATATGATACGTCTAGTAAAAATTCATTTGTTATAGAACTGAATTATGCAAGAAACTATGCAATAATTGATGAGAGAAATATTGTTGTTATATTTTATTAATTTATTTCACTTTGACCTTAAAATTACTGACAGGGCCAAAAAAGGATCATGTTTGGGATTCCTTGACCAAAATTTAGGGTTGACAGGTCAGAAAACTTTTCTTTTCTAATCAGTTTTCTGAACACCTTTTTGAGACTACAAAGTATGATTCATCCTTATTCAGATTTTGTAATTAGAAATTTTAAGTTCATTGCAAAAAATAAGGTCAGTCAGGTAATCAAAAACCCAACTTTTTTCTGTCCCTATGAGTCATTAAAATCACTATTTCTTATCATACTTAATTAATTTTAGAATCGTCTTGCCGAGAAGCGTATAACATTGATAGCACTTCTCTCACAACTTATGGAAGAACAAGATAGACGTCAGATAGAACTGAGACGTAGACTTGTAAGTTAATCTTAATTTTCTAGTTGTTGCTGCAAAAACACAGTCTGATTATTTAGTAGACATGAGTCTAGATTTACTTTCATTTGTTGTTATTTTTTCACTGGGGTTGAATGTTGCACCTGAATGGAACCACCCACCTTCCATAAGCTAGCTGGAAAGCTTCCTCGCGTATGAAATTTGGTATAGATAAAGTATCCATTTATTCACCTGTGTTTACATCCTACCAACAACAAGAGTCATTTGGTGGAGAAAGACCCTAGGTGTAAGAACTACTCACTTTCTGCACAACATAAGCTCCATAGTAAAAATGAATATTAGTTTCAAGAAGGTTAACACTTCCATTTCTCAGGAATGTTGAGAAAAAACTAATAAGAATCAGACCTTAATAAGACTGCATGGTTGAGTATTGGCTGAAAGCTTGTAATTATCTTTGACTGAAAATTTGTTATAATGTATTTGTTCCTCCTTTTGACTAATTACGTTATGTATATCTCTATTGCAGGAAGAGATGGAACAACGGCGTGAAGATGGTCAAGTTGATTACTGGCTTGTACAGTATCAGAGATTAATGGACCAAAAACCACAATCACTCATTGATAGGGTAAGATATAATCAGAGCAGCACTAATTGATACCATTGTTTGGTATGATAACCAAAGGCTTGTGTTATCTGATTAGACTGAATTTTAAAAAAAAAACTTTCATGGTTAGGCATAAAGAATATTTCTTGGATTCCACTTATCCAACCAGCCATATAGTTTTTCCTGTTAACCATAGACTTTGTTTTAGTCTTGGTAATTTTTTTCTTTCCAATATTTTCATTTTCATATAAAGTAAAAATAAATTCCAATACCATTAATATTTTAGTGGAAACCCAGCATTTATTTATGTTTGGCCTTATTACCAATTAGCTAAGTCAATTGAGATGTTTATAGCATTGTTGATTGAGAAGTAGACCTCAGCAAGGCTTATAATAATCAGTAACGAATAGACAATGGTAATTTAAATCAAACCTTTTTGGTTATGAATTTTCGGAAACAATTGCCCCCCCTTTATTTTATATGTGTCCTGTATTGTTTTACCTCTGTGGTATATTGCATAGTATCAAACTCAGATATACTTTTGTATTAGATTTTAAGTTGTAAATGAAAATAATGGACAGTTGTAATTGCTTAAATCTAACTTTTACAGGAGCAGCAACTAGAGATTAGTGTTGTGAAGATTTTAAACAAGGCCCAGGCAGAAGATCACATTCCTTGCTTTGCTCGACATAGAATCACCATAGAAACACTAGTACAGATGTCTGAGGATGATCTCAAACAAGTAAGCCATAAATATATTTATCATTAAAAAGTTAGTTTTTTTTTAATTTTACAAAATTGTTGGATATCTGTAATTTTTATGGTTTTGGGAATTTTATTTCATTGAATAACTTCTAGAGAATGTTTCATCCTTATTGGGCATAAAAGCTTTCTGATTAGCTCAGTCAGCAGAGAATTTAGTCCTCTGACCTCAGCCTTGTAAGTTGGAACCTTTGGTGAGGCACATGTTCTCTGTGACAATTTGGATGAAGATATTATGTTCGAGTCCAAACTCCACCACTGACTCTTCTAATGACTCACATGATAGTAGACTTTGGTAGTTACTTGCTGAGAAAAAGGTCAGTACTGGTTCAGAATCCAGGGGCACTGGTTCTAGGTTAACTTCCACTTAATATTAAACTGAAATACTGTGGAAAAAAAGACATAAAACTTACAATATTTTAGGCATAATTGGGCATTTAATGCAATTTTGTAATGTATGTCTGAATTCCATACTGTAGATTATCTCCTTTCACAATATGATAGCATCACTTTGTCCACTTATTGTAACAGTATTTACTGTTACATAACTCTTTATTCAATAATTACATATAATATACTATAATTACAGTTGTTAGTAGACATTGGTCTAGTTATATTTTACACAATATGGCACATAACCGTGCTCAAGTTGAATAATAAATTTCATTGAAAAAGATCATTTGTAAATTCTTTACACACAATGTACAAATATTTCTTTTGTCATCTAAATCTGTCATTAGATGGCATTTCTGGACAATGGTAACTTTGCCAGGGATGATATGAGTTTTAACTAAATTGACTCAAGCCATTAGTCTTTGACTGACTGTATTACTCATACATAATATCTTATAGCAAATGCATGTCACATTATGAGAAGGAATGGTTGTACATTTCTTATTATACATGTATATGATATTATTTTCTTTCAATAGATGGGTATACATGAACTTGGTGTTAGAAAGAATATACTGAGATGTGTGGAAGCTTATGTTGCTGAGCAACCTGAAGTTACCCAGAAAACTGTAAGTTGTTTTCAAATCATTGACCAGTATTCAAATTATTGACCAATATTCAAATTATTTTATTCTCACTGTATAGTATGTGTATAATTGGCACTCATTGTACAGCATGATTTGTGATCCAATATCCATGTGAAAAAGATTTTTTTTTTTTTGTTAACACTTTATTGCTATTTTGTATGAGGTATTTGTCATTGCACTGTGAATACTTTAATGTAGTTTTCTCTGTCACCTCCTACAATCAGTTCATGGTTGTTTTTATCATAGCATACTGTTGCTGGGTTAAACATGGCACATTTTCTAGGAACACTCTCCTAAGTATTGTCCATCTGGTCCTATTTGTATTATATTGTTTGACTTGTAGCCACATACAATTAAATTACCACTGTGATCTGTACTCACTTCTTGTGTTCCATTTATTTCTGTTCCAAAATATCTCCATACAACATTACCGTCAGTATTCATCGTAATCACACCATTACTACCAGCAACTACATGAATCATCTTCTCATCATCACTCATGGTTATGTATTGAATAATTGAATAACAAACCCGAAAATGAATGATTGGTGATAAGTATTCAGGTCCGCTAGTGCAACGTCTTAAAACTAGTGTGGCTCACAACACACCTAACACAACAATACTCCTTACAATGTGCACAGTATTTCAGAGATCGTTTATTCAAACTTACCTTACTACAAGGTGTACAACACAGATCTCCCGCGTTATATGAGAATGTGATAAATTTTCACTATCCTTACTGGTAGTGAAATTTTGAAAGGTTTGTTATGCAATATACCTGCTTGACAAGGAAGTTGTTACACTTTCATGTACTTCGTGTTTATTAGTTGCTGCAATGAGATTGTTTTTGGCTTGTATAACTGGATGTTATTAAACTAAAATAATCTTATTTGTAAAACTGAGTCACTTCCTGCATTGAATATCGTAAGGTTTAAGGTGTCTTTTTTCAGTATGAATTGATATTGTTAACTTACCTGCACTCAGGTAATTGGCAAAAAGCAACAACTATTTAACTGTTTATGCTTATGCAAAGAGTGGATATGCATGACAGTTGGTATAGTATTGTCCAAAGATGGTTTTGTTGCTATAAAATCCTCATCCTTGAAATCAATAATAATTGCTACATCAAATGAAAACATTCTAATAGATATACAGTGGAACACAGTTAGAGTAAACTTCTAGGGACCTGAATAATTACTTCATTTTGTCCATATTTCACTACTGCAATATCCACATCAAAGAAATTAAGGACAGTGGCAAAATAAATACTTCACTGAATTGGATTCTTCACTCTTCCTGAGTTCGCTATATTTCTACTCTATAAGTAATTGAATCTTCAAAGCACTATACTTATTAAACTAAGCGTAATTCTGGTCTGATTTTTGTTAGCTGGCTCTGAGAGGGCCAGGCTTTTAATTTTGCTGGAAATTGATAATAGCCTCCTTTTATATTCACTGTTGGATTGTTTCCTTTTAGACCCATTTCAATGTTATTCTTTTGAGAACCATGTATATCATTAATCACTGGAGGGGTGCATTACATTCACCAACAAGCCTACAGTCTTTATATGTGAATTAATGTATACAGTGTCCATTAATTACTGATAAATGGCAGAAGTGTTGGAGTTTGAGTTGTTCAAGCTTGTGGATTGGTCAGTTTATGTAAGAAAACTGTCTTTCTTATGATATATGGATTTTATTCTTATTTCAGTGTGATACAGTCAAGGTCGAAGTCCCAACAGCGCCACCTGCCGAAGACATTCCTTCTACTAGTTTGAGACAACTCTCAGTGACTGCCAGGGGACTTAACTCTGAATGCTCGATATGCCTTGATAATACTGTGAGTAATATTTCATTTTGCCATTTTTTCAATAATTGTTTTTTATGTATAATACCAAAATATTCAGCGCAATTTTACAGTATCATGTTTTATGCTCAATTTATTGTACATACATATATTTGATATGGCGAAACTCCAAAAAGATTGAAAAAAGGAACTGAACTGATTCTGTTGTATGCTGCTCAGTACATCTTAGTACATTATTGTATTCTACACTGCCACTTCTCGCGTTTAAGAACATTTAATGAAGAAATGAGGAATCATTATCAAATTGTATTTTATACATTTTCTTGTACTTTCAGTCCGAAGTGATATTCATGAACTGTGGTCATGTTTGCACATGTCTTCAGTGCTGTGAGTCAGTACAGATGTGCCCCCTTTGCCGTGCAGATATTGTTCGTCGAGTAAAACTTACAGTTGCCCATATATAGCACATTTTTATTCTTTGCTATGTATCATCTACAACATATTTTGATTTGAGTATATAAGTAATCTGATGTGTCTACTATATATAATATATTTATATAACTGATTTATGACAGCTTGAATTTTATTATGCTTATTTCTTATTTCCATATTGATGCAGTGTTGATTTTATCTGTATAAATGCAATCATCTTAATTTTGTAAATTATCCCAAAAGCTAATGAGAGGCTGTGTGAGGAATTTAGGCCTGGCCAATTTTAAATGGGTTACTGTTATGTTTATTGTATTTTTACAAAGTTCAATCAAAACTTGCTATGATTATTTTAGAAATGCATTGTGTCAAACACTAAATTGTTTACTTAACTGTAACACAATGGCAGGACCTGTTTACTACGTTTCTTTATATTGTTAATTTTTAGGCATCATTTTACCAGTGCTTATATGAAAATGAATTCTAACAATGTGCTTAATTATGTATTGGAAGAATATTTATGTTATTCATGGTCTTACTGACCACCTC
The DNA here is from genome assembly GCA_008271625.1 of Lutraria rhynchaena. Classification (NCBI taxonomy): domain Eukaryota; kingdom Metazoa; phylum Mollusca; class Bivalvia; order Venerida; family Mactridae; genus Lutraria; species Lutraria rhynchaena. Next base: position 5,949,032 of record VIBL01000001.1, on the reverse strand, counting down.
TTAGGTAATGTTACATTGTAATGATTATATTCATGTTCTCACATTATATAATATTATACAGTACAACCCTTCAAAATTGGACTCCCTGAAAACTGGAATTCTCTGAAAATTGAATGATTTTTTAAGTCCTATTTTCTTCTCTTCTACCATCAATAGTTCTCTGAAAACTAGAATTCTCAGAAAACCAGTTTTTTTGCCCAGTTTGGAAGGGGTCCAATTTTCAGGGGTTAAACTGCAGAATGTATCAGAATGGATAAAAAAAACAAGTTATACACCCTTTTCTTAGCAGTAGTTGGATTGTTTACCTTGTAGGTATATTACATGTGCTATAGGGGTGTATTGCAGTATTTATAAGATTGTATATATTTACAATGTTCTCTATGATAGATATCCTTAGCAGCCGGAAAAACGCACGATTGATGTCATATGAGAAACCAATTGGTTTGATTACATTAACAATGGACATTAACATATAATTTTTTATCATATTCCAGTAAGTTCATTGACAAATCAAACACATCCAGTGAAACGTTCTCATTTTAAACTATTTTTAATCAGGGTGGTGTAAAAAATCAAATATGTGTTTTAAGTCAGACACAAAGAATGCAGCATGTACAAAAACTTGCATTTATAATGATGTTAGGTACATTTGTATTGGATTATGCAAACTACATATGTTCAATCTAGATGTTATTTGAACATCTATCATTGTTCTGTCCCTCTGGGGTATGTAAGTCAGTGGTCACTATTAGTCAAGGCCAAAATTGCTATGGTGTGGTCACTTCATCCCATGTCTGAAACATGGCTGTTTGTGTAAATCAAAAGGGGCGGAGGTCGCTTCATCCCATGTCTGAAACATGGCTGTTTGTGTAAATCAAAAGGGGCAGAGGTCGCTTCGTTCCATTCCTAGAATGTGACTATTAGTTTAAGTCTAAGGGGCTAAAGGTCATCAATATGGGACAATACTTTTATAAGTATTTAAAGGTAATGTGTTGACAATGTGGTGTTTTTTAGTAATGAAATAAATGCGTTTGCATTTTACATTGTTAATATTCATGAGTCTGAATTGTGTCTATAAAAACGCTCAATTCTCATTTAGAATATTTTGAAAAATCAGTTCTACAACATTATTTGAGGGTATTTTGTTTTTATAATACACTGAATATTTCTCGTAATTATCCTCACAATTTTTAGTTATGCTTTTCAAATACTTAATAATACCAAAAAATTTGGAGATTGGAAAACATTCATATTTGCTTTTATCAGTTTCTGGTAAATTTGTCTAAGTAAGATAGGCAAATATGCATGGATTTTTTGAGGTCGTCTTAATTTATTTAATTGAAAGAAACAATTCTTATTTCTCATTCATTTTGAAATCAGGGCCTATTATTTACATTTTTCCAATAAGGCCTAGCACATAATTTTTTCTGCATTTTACCACAATGATTCATTTTGATAACAATTCAGTTTTAGAAGAGAAATAATTTCGAGTTTAAAGAAAATGTGAAATAAAGAAATGACAGCAATTGGAATGTATTTTTTCAGTCAAGGCATGAACTGGTTTGCATTTAAAGAAAGTTATATGAAGAAATATTATCTGAACTTGATACTAGACTTGTAACACAGTCTAATTGCTTTTAATTATTCTGTACATATCGTGTTGCCTATTTTATGTGTTGTTAGTGCATACATCTATGCCTTCTAAATGAGACTCTTCCTGATCCAAATTTCACAAATAATCTAATACTCAAATTCTGTGATCATTCAGTTTCAGTCTGTTTTTTTTTTTATTAAATACGATGAAGTTATATCATCAAATATGAACTGAAAAGTGACTGATGCTCTGAGATTGGTAATCAGTAACAGGTGGCTTTCATCCCAGAATTGACTAATAATTAGTCTTTCTTTTAAAAAAATTAGGCTTTTTTACAATTTATGTATATGCTAAAGGCAGTTTAGTAAAAACTATTGGATTTTAAAATTTGATTGATAGAGTCATTATGTACGGGTATATTTCATAATCTGGTTGGCTGCATTAATAGTAGTTAAGAGTACTTTTACTGTAGTCTATGGATCTTGCTTAAAGCAATTTTTATCTGATTTCATGTGATTATATATCGAGACATATTGGATAGCCATGGTTGTGTATTTCTTACATCTCTGTATGACTGTTGTTTATGGTGATATTAAAACCCTAAACACAAGAATACTGTAGTTTCCCAAGATTGTAATGATTGCATGAGGGCTGTTATGAAACAGTACTACACCTAAGTCCTTGAGTATTTCACCATTGCAATGTTGTTGTTTTTTTGTAATGAAATATGAATAAGGTTTTTTTTTTACTAAGATGATATTGGTTTTCATAAATTGAGTACAGAGGGCCTGCATGAACACTTGGTTCTGGAATTTCAGTATTTAGTAAATGAAATTCTATTTCAAAGTGTTGGTTATGAATCATTCGGTGATTGAAATCTGTTAATTGATGTGCAATATATATATACATGTATATATGGATATTACTATTTTTCACAAGCCTGTTGTTTTTATTGAATTTGTAACTGCTTTTGTTTGAATCATTATTGAATAGCTTGGTTTTTTGGTGAGCTCAACATAGTTCCTACTAGGGCAGATTGATGTATGTGCATGCCTGTGTCCATTATTTTTTATATGGACCAATGGATGAGGCTGTTACATGCACAAAAGCTGTGTCTGAAGCTCATTGGTAAATATCAATAAATTTAATGATGTTTTTTTTCTGAAATAATTGATACCTTATCATTGCATTCATAAAACTAATGATTTGACCATTTTATAACCACATGTAGTATATATATTAAGCAGCACATTAGGTCACAAGAGTTGTAGAGTCATTCTCATCTTATATCTATGCATTCTGAAAATTTATTCTCATTTCATCTTAATCTATGTATTCACCTATGAATCACTGCTGTATCTACATACTCATTCTACCATAATCACCTTGAGAATTGTTGTCTTTTGTTCAAATCTTTACCACTCTTTAATAATGTGTAGACCATGTTATAACCATTTTGATCCGACGTGAAAAAATTAATGCAGTGATCTTTTTTGTAATTATTTATAAACACAAATGTATGCTGGGTCTAACAATAAAATAGTGTTAGACCAGTCTCAAAATGTGGCCTAATCATTGTTAGTTTTGAGGTCATAGCATATGAACAACAATGCAGTTAATCTGATTATGTACTTGAGTCTGGCCTTTAAAGTGAAATTTATAACCTCTTGTCTTATGCACATTTTAATTAGAAAAGAAACAGGATTTTATTTTTTTTTCTGATTTCTGTTCAAGTTGATTAACTTCTTTTTAACAGCTTGTATATAGATTCCTTGTAGTAGGATTACTATGAAAATTGTTGTGTGTTGTACCATATGGTGTACTATAATTTTATGTGTACAATAATAATTCTGAGTATTGTCCATTCTATTTTATACCTGTTTCTTTGTTAAAATTAATACATGTTAACAATATGTCTGTTAAAAGATTAAATGATCAAGCATTTATAATGACTTCTTTATTGTATTTGAATTTCAATACAAACCTATCCTGTTGCAAATGTTTTGAATATTGATAATTATTTCATCAGAAAAAAATCTCACAGAGATAACCTCTCACTGCCATATGTAAATCACGGTATCCACAATACATAGCCCCACCCACTTAACTCAGTAAAATGTAAGGTTCCACTGACCTTGGATTTATCAGTTCAAGCACTGGGCATGGTGCATGATCTCTTGGACGATTCCATTTAAGGCATTGCATCTTTAGCCATTCGTCCCTCACTGCCATTATAATTGATTCATGAGAAGAAGTTGGCAGATACTTAATAAGATCAAGGTTTGTATGGGTACAGATTCCAGGAACACAGGATATGTAAACTGTCTGACAGTATATGGCTGAAATACTCTTTAAATGGGTTCAAAACTTAAAACAATTTACTTTTTTGAGAAGAATGTAATCTGAAGGTACCATGGCTCCAACACATCACAAATGTTCTAAAAACTGTTTTACCATAATCAGTGTCCACACTGGCATGTGCCATGCTCACAAATTATACAATTTGGTACGAAAATATTTTGCTTGACATGCATTCATTTCCAATTAAAATATAGATACAGGCAACTCTTCCTAACAACATTTTACATACAATATTAAACACATCAAAGTACACACTTGTCTATTTCATATATTTATATTTACAAATCTTTTAAAACATAAGTCAGGTGGATACAAACTGATCATGAATATGTTAACAGAACTTTGTTTTCTTTACATCCAAGTACAAATTGGTACAGTAAGTTCAATCAATGGACTAAATTAAAGAATTAGAGGTTAACAAGATATTTGGGGTCAGGCAGAAATATCAAAAGAACATAATTATGGGCATCTCAAAAACATTACAATCAGGAAAACCTTACTGTCATGAGAGAGAAGCTTAAAAAAAGTACGAGACAAACGTGAAATCTAAAGCAATCTGGTGGAGAAAATGCCTCAAGCATCTATTTTATTCCTTCGAAAAAATTTTCAGAAGTGGGCAAATTTAGACAAAGGAAGTAAAAGAATTCATTGAAAATCAAAAAATGTCAAGTCAGGCCAAAAAGAAATTGTGTGTTTAGGGGAACCAACCCTACCTAACAAGGGTCAGACATTTAACCGTTTTCCCTTAAATAAATTTTAGGCCTTGGCCAGGATTAGCATAAATCCCTCAGCTTTTATTTCAATTCTCCAGCCAACATTTTCGTTCATTTATCAATGCATTAAGAATTTCATGTTTATATTATGAAATAGCTATTCATAGCTATTTTTGTTTAGTTAAATATTACATTGAAATCCAACACCCGAAGTTTTTATTTAAATTTTCTGAAATGTTTGGATGTTGTAAACTGATAAATTATTAAAATGAATAAAACAATTTTACTATGAAAAAATTTGATGCCTACCCTACCTAGCTGTTCTCAGAACGTGGCCCTAAGCACATAATGATTTTTTTTGCTTCATTAATGAGGTCAAATATGTGATTTTTGATTGATTAGAAGTTTAAAAGAGGAGTGCAGTACAGAGCAAAATAAATGACTTTAAATTGAATTCATGGGCCTTAGATCCTTAAGAAAACGTAAAAATTTTCACTCAGATCTGATGCATCAAATAATGTGAATCCAATATTGAAAAAATAAATTTATCAAGTTCACTGACACCTACTGGACGTAAAAGCATCTGTTACTAAAAATCCTGTTAGCACCTAGTATGACTTATATAAATCCATCAAAATTTCCACATGTCCCACACATCTCATAAATTAAGAAGCCAGCTCTTCTTTTCAAACTTAAAAATTGCAACAGACATATCTTCAGCAATAATTTCTATTCTGTTACATTCTAAGTCACGATTTTGTATCTCTACACTTGAGCATACAAAGTACATTCATGAAATTACAATTCTGGGTCCTAGGTCTAGAACTTGAGATTGGTCTCAAAGCTCAAATCATGTATTTTCTTTATTACTTTTTTGTGATTAATAATGCTTCAACAATGATGATACTAATCATACATTATTCCATTAACATCATTGAACATTTATACCCAAATACAATGAGGACAAAATTGAGATCAGACCATAGATCATAATCAGAATCCTGGTATAATTCTCCCTTTCTTTTTTAACTTCTTCATCTTTTTGTCCTTCATGGTCTGTTTGCGTTTTTGAATATTCTCATTTCGTTTTTGCAGTTTTTCGTCCTTCATCTTCTCCACTTGCTGTACCCGATTCTCCCACTTTTTTTTCTTCTGAGCTTTTATCTTTTCTTTCCGTTTCAATGCTTTTTTCAACAATTCAGGATTGTCCTTAACTTTTTCACCTTCAGCTTTATGAAGCACAGAGTCCCATTTAAACTTGTCTTCCAATGCTTTGCCTTTGCTTTCGTCTTTCGATTTCACTTGATTTATTTTTTCATTTCGACGTTCAATCTTTTCTAACAATCTTTTATAATCTTTACCATGTAAGTCAGTGTTTTTCTTTTCCTTTTTCCCAGAGTTAGTAAAGTCAAATTTACTAAACACAAGTTGTCCATCTTTGTTGTACACAGGTTTACTCGGAGTAGCATCTGTATTCATATTACCTTTATTAGGTGTAGCACTTCCTTCTTTCTGATGTTTTTGCTTGTTTAGTGACTTTTCCAATTTCCTCTTCTGTTTCAGCTTCATTTTACTCTCCTGCCTCTTCAACTTCTTCTTGTCCGACAATTCTCTGTTTGTTGGGTTTCTTTTGGCTGAAATAAATCAAATAATAATTACATAATGAAGAAATAATTCTTTAAGACATATGAAATAATAATGAAGTATTAGTAATTAGTAATGGCAGTTTTATCAACTAGTTTCCATTTGAATTATGATAAATGGTGCTGTTGCATACTGCAATTTCATCATAACTAGAACAGCGAAAAATTCTGAAAAATAGCAAAAAATTCCTCTCACAAAAGCAGTTACATTTGAAACATAAAATAATACTGTGTAAGGTCAGAAATTAAAGCGGTAATATATTTTCATACAAAAACAGTAGTGATGACAACATTTGAGTACAAAACTGATTATAAACACAACTAAATATGACAGAAATTTAAAGATGATCCCATTTTCTTACTACAAGGACATCGACTGCATACTTATAGATCCTATATAAACATGACCCACAATTTTCACTTGCAGGCATAAGGTTTAGAAGCTGCATTTTTTCCTGATAATATATTTTTACTTAAATTTTATAATACCATAGTTACCAAAGAAACCATGCAGTATTTTGCATAATTATACCAATTTATGTTAAAAGAAATACAGACCTTTAGTTCTAAAAAGAATTCATAGCATTCAGCACCACGACTAAGCGTTGATGAGCTTTCAGAGTGAAAACTTAGCTAAAACATTGTCATAATTATCATAATGAATCTCAATCAATACACTAGATGTCATTTTGATTTGCTTTGTTTTATGTGACTTATTGTCACTGTGGTTTAATGCCGTTTTTCAACTATTTTTCAGTTATATACAGTGACCAGTTCACTTAACCAGTTTTCCTGGACTGTATACTAACCAGAACTGACTTCCACAAACAACTTGGAGGAAAATCGACATTTTTGTCAAATTTTCATGGAAGGATATGAATTTGAGAAATTTATTGAGATTCCGTATGGGTGGTTTGGGTGATGATAAACATACAAGCCAAAGACAATAAATATGTTCCATAGCTATGAATTAACTAATCAAATAGTCTCACCTTGTAATTCGGCAATTTTGGCCCTCAATTTCGCTCTTTTATCTTCGATACTAGATATACTAGCAGCCAGTAATGGGTCTTCCTGAGATATATCAGTGTTAGCACCATCAGTATTGGATACTGAAGGCACTGAACTATCAGTCACATCCTGTGAAACAGATATAGATACTGTCTGTTCACCATCAATAACATTCTGAGCAACAGAATTTGATACGGTCTGTTTTTCAACTGTCAACTTCTTGGTTTTATTCTTAGTTTGATGTGATTTAGTAGCGTGTTTATTTTTGGGCTTAGAAGGAATGCTAGTTTTCAAAGTGTCTGTGTTAGCTTCAGAGGATAAACTTCTCACAACATCAGTTGAGTCTGTAGTTGTAAGATTAAACTTGCTTTTTTTCTGTTTCACTTTTGTGACTGGAAAACAAAATGAAGAAATATTATAAATACAAGCATTCACTGGTATGTAATTGATTAAGAGAACCATAAACCCTTTCATGGCCTAATAGCCCAAACCTCTACATTTTCATCCCTACACTCTTATTAGTTGAGCAATTTTGCAATAAACATCAACATCATTGAATTCTATAATCATGCCATATGTCAATATTACCAACAATTCATATAGTGAAAGCTAAAAGTCAAAGATTGACATATATTTCATTTTTACCATCAGTTTCAATTAGATTCAATAGAATTTGAGTCCTGAATCTCTAAACATGAGTAGCAGTACGAATAAGTAACAGATACACAGTTATACATAACAAAGAGGTGATACACAAACATATTCTGTCATATTTTTGATGCCCAAGTCAGCAGAGAAAATTCAAGATTCAACTTTTGAAAGAGCATTTACAATTTTGAAGATCATAATACATCAACATAATATATTTATTCATACATATATAATCAAGCAGCCTCTAAATCAATAGACATATTGATCCATGTAGATCTTATTAATACAAATCAACTTACAATCATTATCATCATTAGTATTGCTCTCTGCGCTTTCATTTACAGGTGCTTTGGCTTCATTCAGGCGTTCATTCTTCTTCAGACGTTTTGCATTTTTTTCTTCCTGTTTCAGCTTCCTTTTCAAAGCCTTCTTTTTTTCTGCACAATAGTAAAAACAACACAATGATTAAGTAGAAAGCGGCATCATTGAAATCACAAAAATCATTGAATGAAAGTTAGAAAGGTAAAAAGGAGCAAGATGAATAAAAATTCTGATACCTAATTCAGCAAATGTAACTTCACTACAATTAAAAAGTAACAACAATTGAGATACCAAGACAAAATGTACAGAATGCATTAAATGAAGTATCTAAACATGCATGACCAACAGTGCTTGCCATGTCTGTTATTAACCATGAAAAGAGATCAGAAAAAGGTGCCGTCCTCATGAGATGCTCAGAATTGCTTGTAGCTTATCATTATATTGATGACAGTCCTGATGATAACACTATATAACAGTCAACTAGTGATAAAAATGATGCTTATACAGTGTTCCCACTCACGTAAAATCTAGCGTAAATCCCGCAATAAAATCGGAAATCATGCAACACATTTTGATCTGGTGTGAGATCGTACGCGTACGAATATGTTTAGCGATGAATCTCCGATTATTTGAAAACACCCATTATGATGTATGCGTATAAATACATTTTTAAAAAAAATGTTCATACCCCCCCCCAAAATACTTCTCTTACCCCCAGATTTCAGACCTAAGGGGTAAGCGTACCCCCAATTTCAGAAGTGAGTGGAAACACTGTTATAAATATCAGTTATAAAAATGCTTTGCAGGTGTTCACCAAAAGGACCTTTTAAAGATATTATATCAACTGCTTATCAAAGAAATCCCACTTATTCTAACCTTCATCATTCTCACCGGATTCTTTCTCCTCAGATTCATCATCTTTCGCTGATGAAATATAGCCAATGACTCTTTTGAAAAACTCATTGTCTTCACTAACACTTACAAAATCACCAGCCAAACTGGCCGTGTCTTCACTATCAACCATGCTTTATGAATGTGAATAGTTTGTTTTATCTTCTGAAATAACAAGGAACAAGATACTGAATATTGGTAACAACAAATTGAACAATTTACCAACAGGTTGCTATTTAATATTTGTTCTTAAAAACTTAAATGAAATACAGACTCACCTTCAAAAAATTTCAGATCATGCCTGCATGACACCTTTCATTCTGTATGGCAGAATTTTGGTCAAGAGCTGTGAGTAGTTCCTGTAACTGAATTTTATCTTGCAGTGCTTGTCTCTATGTATAAGATAACCTCACAGTTATGGAAATTTTGTACCTAGACTATAAGTATAACTTGGTAACAATTAACAGACTTGAAAGTAAGTTACAAGAATAATAATCACTTCAACAAGGTTCAATCCATACAAAGGTAACAGACATAAATAACCAACTATCTTGCAAATTATCATTTGTTACTAATCTTCATATCTTAATCAAATGTGGCAAAAATCTGAATGCTGGTCATTTCAGTACATGCATTTTTGATGAATAACAATTTCATACTGAAACAAGGACTGAATTTTAACTTCCAGCCCTTTTTATGGTTTTGGGGTAACAGGACTGGTATCGGATCCCTTTGATAGGAGAAGCTTGCATTGGGAAGCACCAAATTAGGGAATTAAATTAATAAAGACTTACATTCATCACAGAACTAAACGCAAAGTTATGTCTAAACCATGCTTTATTTAATAGAGCACTTAACACAGAATTTTACATGATTAATTCCATGGAAAAAATAGTAATGCAAATGATGATAGAATATTTTGATTTTTGCTATGGGGAATTTTACTCATTCAATGGGGAAAAATATATCCTTTTTACTGGGGCACAGGGCGAATACCGGATCCAAAAATGGCATAAAAAGGCCTGACTTCTTAAAAGAATCACACAACATTTCATATGTGAGCATAACGTCACGTCCAGTGCTGCATCCGAATTGAGACACATCCGGAATTCGGAACAGATCAGAGTATGTAGACTTATCTACTTCGAACGTAAAGTAAAAACTGGTCCTAACCCACTCCAACAATGAATTTGAATAACATACCTTTAAGCAGCCAGTACAGTATTTTCTTGATCTAAATGTGGCCAGAATATATCAATAAATGTTACAATTTATATTGCACATGTGCTGTGGTGCGTTTTAATCACACGTTGTGTGGTTTGCGTAAAAAACAGTTTTACGTCTACACCGCCCCATTGACCAATCAAAATCTCCGTTACTTTCGACGCTGGACAGGAAATCTGTGAAGGAGTGGGTCACGAAAATGACATTATAGTTGTAACATTGTGTATTATTTTAACCCGTCGCGATGTCGAGTGAGCGACGAAATATATCTAAAGAGGACGAAGAACGATTGTCCGAGTTGTTTAATTCGATAGACCGCAATAAAGATGGACGAATTGATATCGATGATCTATGTGCCCTCTTGAAATCGAAAAATGTGCCAAATGCTTCCGATCAAGCGCAGGTGTGACCACGTTTTCTACGTTATATGTTGCATGATTGTATTGTATTTATGATATAAGCAGTTACATATATTTTCGACTTATAATTGCATGCATTCCTTCACTGTTATGCTGTTGCTTCATCAGCACATGGCATTTTCCTTCAGGCTATGTATTGATATTGACTGAATAAATTCAACAATCTTTTTTATTTTATGTTAATTACTCATCTTCACTTAATTTCAAGAAATATGATTCAGATACAACATGAATGTATAAGACAAACCTAATTCATAAATCATATGTTGTTTATAGTGAAACTGTGTGTAACGTACATATTTCATTTATTTGTTACCTATTTTTATGGACTGGTGACAGGTTAACATTACTGTTTCTTTTCTGCGACAGTCTGGTCTGACTGTATCAGTTTGAAAGCATATAGTTATGTTGGTAAAAGCATTGTTTTGAGTATCTGTTTTCTTCTCAGTTTTGAAATATTCCCTTGAAAATGGATTCTTACTATTTCTATACTAACAATAGTTTGTTATTATGTGACTTATTGTCACTGAGGTTTAACGCTATTTTTCAACAATTTTTCAGTTATATATGGTGACCGGTTCACCTAACCAGCTTTCCTGGACTGTATACTAACTAGTACCAACCTACCCTTCCACAAAAAGCTGGCAACTTCTCCACATATGGAGGAATATTAACATTTTTTGTTAAATTTTCATAGGAGGGTATGACCTGCCGCAACCAGGATTTAAACCCAGATTGTTGGGTCACATATCCAGCACACTAACCACTGGACAAAGGCCACGGCCTGACTGGCAATAGTAGTACTTATAGACTATGAGTGATATATAACATGTACTTACAAATTTGACATTCCTATTTAGGTAAAGCCAGAAAAAATTGTGTTTGTGGTTGTCCTTATATTTTTGGTGACGAACCTAATGCTTCCCTAAACATGATTTTTCTAGCCTTTATTTGAGTACCCAAAGTTAAACTGTTAATCATTTATGTTTGTGATGTGTGTTACTACATTATAATGTATAGTACTGCTTGCATATTAGAATAATTGACTCTGTTGTACCAAGCAATGTTCGCACAATGCAACTATTTCTTTACGTTTTCTTTAGTTGAGTATCTTCTTATAACTTGTAATACTCAAATAGTGTATTTATGTTTTATATTGATGTTAAATGTTATTATGTGTATGAAAATGGCGACCAGTGTCTTTATGTCTAGTATTTACATGAATTGGCAATGTGTAGAAGTCTTGTCATATATGTAGCATTCTTACAAGTTTCAAGGATTCTGGCTTAGCTTATGTCACGAATGAGCCCTGGCTGCTTCATTTGCATTCATTTGTTTATCATACTTTCTATAGATGATACTCATTATTGATTCTCATCATTATATAAACTATGTTATGCACTGGAGTTCTCCAAATGTGTATGTTAAATAAATTTCGATGAACAAATGAATTTATTCTGTTATCATGGAAAAAAAGGAAAAGTGTCTCTACAGTTCGGTTCATTTAACTTTAAGGACAGATATCAATTGGGCACTTTCTTGTTCTTACACTATTTGATGAACTCAAGTTATTAGTACTATAGTAGCTGTCTAGTCCAGTTATTATTATATTTATCTTGTTTGGATCATGGGTTCTTTGCTATGCTTTAAGTGTGAAGTTTAGCACATGAATCATAATTTTGATGCTTGCAATGCATTTATATTGAATGGGTCATGAAAAGCTCTTCTGTGAACTGATTTTGTCTCATAGTATGTTAATATTACAGACTCCTTCCTTCTTTACAAATTGAATTTATACAAATATTTACAAAAAAGATTAGCCAAAATATTAAAATACAATCTGGTATAGAATTGAAATTCTGAATAGGAATGCAACCGATTTCATTAGACTAAAATAAAAATAACTGACTTGCTATTAGATAAAATGCTTCACGGAGAAGTTGTTTTATGACACAGGGCTGGTGATTAGCCAATTGATTTAGTAACTTACATGATATGGTTACATATGTAGTTAAAGATTGATAATGGTAGGTAAATTGATGTGGAAATGTTGAAAGTATAAAAATTCAGGCCATTGGTCTATGCTATTGTTAACTTTAATCTTTTCTTTTTACGTCATATCTTTTTATGTTGTTAGGTGGAAGTTTTTATTTATTGGTTGATTTATTGTCCAATGTAATATTCAATATGTCTTTGGAATTAGACCAGGACATTGAACTTGGACATACATTGTATACTTTACTTCATATACTAGTGCAGAGTTCTTGTTCCTATTTCATCAGATTAATGCACTCAAAAATTGATAGATTTTCCAAAGTTTTTTGAAGCATCCATTCTCACTGGTAAAAGTGTTTTTATATTACAAAATTCAACATATTTTTGGAGAAATACAGATCTTTTATACAAGAATTATTTGAAAATTTCTGAGCTTTCTGTTTAATGTCTAAAAATAGAAACACTACTCTCAGTTTGAAGTTTTGTTGAAAATTTTAACCCAGGAAGTAATTGAGGATGACTTGGGACCATTACAGTTTCAAGGGAATGAATAGGTTTGTAACCTTAAATGGTATAGAATTACAAATTTTCTTGCCATTTGTCATCTGTGATATAAAACAGTCTATTAAGTATTGAGAGCCCTGTGTCATATGTATCCATGACGACCATAGATCTTTCTACTAACCCTGGTCTTTCTTTGTTCTGTATAGCATCATCAACATCATATACACCACTGGGAAACGGTGAGTTTGTAAGTTTATTTTTTTGTCTTCTTTTTGAAAAAAAATAAGTTGACCTGATAAAATAAGACTATTTTGTCATGTTTTGTTTTTCATTTATGTTCTGTGTTTGAGATTTCGAACTTCTAATCACCAGTTTATTGCATGTTTGGTTTTCTGTGGTTGAATACTGTGCACTGTGTTATAACATGTATCATTGTCTATTTACTTGAGTTGGCTTCCTAAAGTAAGAAAAAATGCAGCAAAATTTCAGTTGTGATTTTATAACTAAAGAACAGGGGTATATAATATATTATACCATAAAGTTTATGATATAACTTTTAAGAGTTAAGTTTTAAATTCTGACAATAGATGTTTCTGTGATTTCCATGAAATTTTCACTATTCATTGGCTGAAACTGATTGTTAAAATTGATGATTTCTTGTCTTCCCATCTGCTTTGGGTTTGTTTGGGCATGTACTGTAAAATATAAAATGTACCTTGTAAAATAATAGCTTTGCCTATCTTTATTAAATGTGTAGGACAAATTATGTCTTTATTGCATTATTACTTGCTTATATTTCATGCTTGTTTTGTATTAATATTGATAATATGTTTATCCTAAATATATAACATATGTTGTAAATTATTTATTCTGTTTTAATTAGTTAGTGTTACACAATTTATAGTAATAATCACAACTTCTGTTAAAGAGAATTGGTCATTTTTGAATTATCTATGTCTACAATACTGTGCTTGCTGACTTAAATTTTGAGTGAAGCCTTGCCATTGGTCAATTTCCAGTTTTGGTTATCTGAAATAACCAATGACTGAGGCTGTACTTTCTTGTTTCCAAATTCAGATTTACAAGCTCAGCTCTATGATAATGTCATGGTACTTTTAGCAAACTTTTTCGTCATTTTATTTTAGAAAATTCTTTTTAAATTCAAATTCTACGTATAGTTTTGCTCAAATATTGCATTTTAGAAGATCATTTTGATAGATTTTGATTGAAAGAAGTGTTATTAACAAACAAAAACAAAATTTTACATACACATAGTTTTTAGTATGGAGAAATTAAATAAGTTACTGGTACTAGGAATTAAAATCTGCTTTAAAAGTATGTAGTAGTGTCTAAGTAAGAAACTACGTGTGTTGTGAGTTTATGCATGGACTCTTTTGTTTGCTGAATGTTCCTAAATGATTCTAACACTTTTTTCTGTCGCTGCTGTTGTCATTGTAAATATTGTCTTAACATTAATCATGATTGTAGTTGCTTGATGTATTAGACTTTATGTTAGTTCACTGCTTCGCTAATTTATGTATGTTGTAATCAAGACGCAGAGCTTTTTAACACAATGCTTGATGTATTGACTGATGCTTAATTGAAACCATCGATGCATTGATACATAATTTGCATAATTATTCCCTATTAAATGCCCATTTTTTAGAAGACCTGAATCAGTATTAATGCTTTGATAATCCTTCAAAATTTATCTAATGCAAGGGGCCTCTTTGGCCAATTGGATATGGTTTCTGACTATTTAGAACTGGCACTGCTGTGAGCTTGAATCTCACCAAGGACCAAATTTCTCATGAGAGATGTCCAGTTAGCTTACATAAGGTTGTTGGTTCCACCCTAATGTACACATAGCGTCATCCACTATTGTTAAAACTGGAAAGTCGCTAAATGATCTTGACGCACTAGACAAATTGAAAATGCATTTTGTAAAATGTGACACACCTGTAGGGGCATTTAATAGTGAATATTCAGTGGTTCAGTTCTGTGTTAGTCTGTAACCTGACTTAGACCTATGTTTAAACTATAATCTGAGAAATACATCAGAATCCTTCAACCATTCTTGAAGTGTTTATGTTCGGTTGGTGGAGAAGCTTCTACTCGTTGCCCCCTTGCTCCCTACTGGGGTAACCCCAGGGTTTTCCTTAGGTTTTTTTGTTTGGGAGTCCCAGGACTCTCATGCCTGTCATTTTGGGGGTCCCTGGTAAATTTTGGGGGTCCCTGGTAAATTTTGGGGGTCCCCATATAGAAACCTGTTTGTGAATTAGATACAGATGCAGGGACTGACACTCCCAAAAAAACATGAAATGTTCTTTGAGTTGTTTTCAATTTCGATTTGTCCATGGTTGCCCCCGAAGCCATTTTGACAACCAGTAAAAATGCTTCATCTAAACTTAATAAGTGTCGCTCCAACACAGATTTCAGGAAAAGTGAAATGTTTATTTTACGGGTCCCAGGGACACATATTAGTTGAAAATATGGCTCCCGGACAAAAAGTTGCATCAGAGATGCAGTTTTTCTGCATCAGGGAAAACCCTGGAACCCCCAGACCCCATTTTACTTCTGCATAAAAACATTTATACACCCCTGGTATAAATGATTTCCAACAGTTTCGCTCTAAACCCACTGTAAATAAAAATTTATGATTTCTTGACTTTGACTGTCTAGTTGACTTCTATATTTTATCTGTATGTCAGTTGATTTACAGTTTAATCATTCTTATTGAAACTTCTTAAGTATAAAATCAAACATTCAGGTCCTGCTGTCCGTGAATGAAGTAATAATTGCATTGTCTTGTATTATCTGATAAAGTTTTGTTTATATGGGGTGCAATGTGGACAGAACATTAGAAAGTCAAGTTATATGTTTATATACTGCTTTTATACTGTTGAAGTGACATTTCTTTCATGTTGTTTGTAAAATTAGTAAAGTTATAAGTAAGCGTCAACTTCGAATATTTTTTTCTGTATGTGGAAAATAAAGTGTTTATTTCAACAGATATGTTCTGATTAAAATCTGTCTCTTATTTCAAATTAATGTAATCCGCAAAGAGTTTAAATCTGTCATCAGAAGCTCGACATTTATTAATAATAAAGTGACCTTCACCTTGAGGAATAAGTTGAATAACCTTGATATGTTGACAATTATTACTTGCTATTTTTAAATCATTACTGAAAGAAATACTCATCCTTTTGTACGCTATTGAATTTCATTATTCAGCTGTAAACTTTCATGATATTGATATCAATCTAGTTCATATTATTCAGTTTGTTTTCAATGATTATGAAATTCATGCGCTCTACATTTTGTTTACCTTATACCACTGTGAGAATTTTTAGGTACAAATGAATTATGCTGGTAAATATTGTAGTGAAGATGATGGCAAATTATACTTTACCTGTTCTGAAAATGTTTGTTTTTTTAACCTTATGCATTTTCGTTGTGATATGATAACAGATTTGCCTGTGAAACTTGTAGAGTTTTCCAGTAAATTGGCAATATTCCTACTCGGTGATACAAGCTTGTAGCCTAATAATGTTTATCAGTATTGATTTCCATGCAGCATTCAATTATTGTATAAATTCTTTATCAGAATTTGCATCCGATATGTTGAGTAGATTTATAGTAACGTATGTGTGTAGCTAAGATATACACACTTTCATGGTAGTTAATTATGAGCCAAATATTATACCATTAGCTTTCACCAGAATGAACAATATTTTAATCTTTGTTTGTAATGATAATCCTGATTTATGTGTCTGGCATAATGACCTTTAACCAGCAATTCTGATATCTGACTCATTTGGTGAACTGTTGCTGTCTAAGGGGCCTCTGTGGTCGAGTGATTATGGTTTCTGACTTGCAATCACTAGCCCCTCACTGCTGTGAGTTCAAATCCCTCCTGGAACCAAATTTCACATGTGAGGAAGCTTTCCATCTAGCTTATAGAAGGTCAGTGGTTCTACTCAGATGTAAGCCTGGAGTCTTCCTCCACTGTCAAACCTGGAATGTTGCCAAATAACCCTGACTGTTGGTGCAACATTAAACTCCAGGGTAGCTGTTTAAGTACTGATTTTCATTGTTTGTCTACCTACCTTTGATTACCAAACTTCTGGGTTTTCAAATATATTAATAAATTCCCCTGTATGAAGTCTCTTTTTTTGTCAATATTGAAGAATTGATATTGTATGGAATAAATATATTTCTGTTCATGTTATGAATTGTCATCTTTTTATTTCTCCTGGTAATTGAAGATTTCATTATCTAGCAGTCAGTTAACCTGAAATAAGCAAGAGACTCATTAAAATTCCAGAAGTTGTTTTTCAATTCAATCCTTTGTATGATTTCTGCTTCTAATTTGTTTAAAGTGATACTGGTAGTGGTAAACTTTGATAATTGGTAATTATTTATCTTTGACAGTAATCATTAAGCCTACCACCTTTGCTCATCAGATTTTCATATACTGTGGAGATATATTGAAATGTACACTACAGATATGTATTGATTATTGCATCTAAAATCACTATTGAATTTTAATTTATGATGTTTGTATGGTTAAATACACAGTATATGTTAACTTCACATTGGATTAATCCCCATGTTTTTGCTGTAGTTAGCAATTTTAGCTGAACTTGGCTACCAATGTATCAGATTAAACTTACAGCATTGGTTGACTTGTTAACCAATGAATTATAAATCAGAAGTGATGAAATACAGGTTAGTCATTTGTATAGGAAGAAGTGATCTTAGGAAACAAGTATCTAAGTAAAAGAGGTAGCTTTCATCACTGACTGGAAAAAAAACCCAGCAAAATCTAGGCCATCCAAAATTTTGGCATGAGATATAGGACTGACACCATATATCTAATTAAGTGAGGTAGCTTATTAATGGTTGAGGAATCTCTCATTTGTTTGGCTGTATGCACAATCCATCAATCATTGATATATGTCTTTATGAATTTTTTATTATGTGTTAGATTGTTTCAGTAGTCTATACTTATGAATGATCCAAACTTATGATAAGCTAATTACTAACATTACTCTGTCCTGGTCTGGTACCTTATTAGTTGACACCATTCTTCGTAATTCTATATTGTGTATTGAATACACTTAATCCTTACGTGACCTATTTATACTATGGCAGAATGTTGATAACTTCAAGTTTCCTTCTGTTCCAAAATGCTGAAGTTCGTCCAATTGAAAATAAAGGGTCAGATGCTCATACTTTTACTAAGGAAAGAAACAATCAGTTGTTGCAATAAAAATTAGATGCAAGACTATAAAAAAATTTCTTATGCTGCATTGGCAAATGAAATGTTACAAATATTTTACAGAAATGTTTTATTGTGTTGTAGATCTAGAATAGTTAAATGGTGACTGGCAGGGGTATGAGATTCTGAAGTAATTTTTTCTTGGCCTGATGTCAGTTTGGCATGTGAATTATTTCTGCCTTGCTAATTAGAATGTCAGTCATTTAGTTACATTGTCTGGATTGATGCAGCTTTGTACTTACCTTGATGCGATTATCCTGTTCTTACTTAAGATGTTATTAAGCACTGCGGAGGGGGGGGGGTGCTCCATGGTCAAATGATTATGGTCTCTGACTAGTAATCAATAGCCCCTCACCACTGTGAGTTTGAATTCCACTCAGGGCCAGACAAATTTCCTTTTGTGAGGAAGCGATCCTGGCTGGATATAACTGAATGAAAAAACCTCCAGATGAAATAGTTTGTGTGCAGGAAATAGTATTTTGTATTCACTAAATTATTATCTACATAAGAACATACAGTTATCAAGCACCGGCATTCTACCATTATTATGTATATGTATATACACTGTATTTATTTATATTTACACTACACTTCGTTTCGAAATAAACAGTTCACACCTATTTCTATGATGAGTACAAGCCTTCATTATTTCTTATTGAATTGAATTGAAAAGATTTACATAGCGCCTTATAAAACAAGTCTCTAAAGAGCTGCACACTTGAAAGTCAATAAAAGTTTTAAATTCACTTCAATGTCACTAATTGAGCCATTTTAAATAGATGAATTTTTAGTGCTTTCTTAAAAACTGTCTAAAAACTAAGTTTCTAATGGACTTATCTGATGTTTCTTCAACAGACAAAAAAGTATGGGGAAAAATGTGATAAAGAAAATTTTGTTGGAAATGATTTTTCATTACATTTTTGGATAGAACAAGAAACTTTTCTTTCAGTATTGCACTTTATTATTTACTGTTTGTATGTTTGAAAATGTTTGTTGCTTCAATGCTGTCCTAATAAACAGTGGTGTACCCGTTCCCCTAGTTTTGCTCATTCAAAAACACATAGATTAAAGATGTTGCATGTAGGTAAGGCATGTTCTTTGATCTTTTGTTTCTCTCCTCATCAGCTTGTTTGCATGTATACACAATGAACACTGACTACCTCTCAGCACACTTTAATCAATGTAGACCAAATAAAGCACTTAATGGAAGTCGCATATACATACACACAAGGGCCTTTTTTCTTTCTGTAATAGAGGCCGATATTCAGTGACTTTCCAATTGCAAAAACTTCTTTTTTTTCCAATTTGGAGAAGTTCTGAGTCAGTCATTTTTTATTGATGTATCTTGAAAAAGGGTTTACTTTTTCCCAATTTGGCTGAAAATCATGTCTGAATTTCCTAAAATGAAAGATTAAAGTCCCTTCCTAATTTTTGGAAAAAAATACCTTAAAACATCTCAGTATTTCTTTCAGTTCATACTTCCTTCTACATTAACAAAAGAGAAATAAGATCATAAACTGAAACATTATTGTTTACATTTGTTGATATAATTATTACGCAATTGTTACGGTTAGTTGACACTATGTAATACAGACATTGTTATTGCCCTGTAGTAAGTATACCAAAGATATTCATGAAAAAAATATTGTGTATCAGCTATGCAGTGTTTGTTAAGCCTTTCTGTAAGCATACAATGTCATATGATGAAATATGGCTTTTTTCAGTCTGTTTTTTTTTTTATTTCTGACATAATCTGAGACATATTAACTGCCATGATGATTACAATAACCTAGTCCATAATAGCACTCTACCCCTAATTAGTGCCCCTACCCTTATTAACGGCCCCACTTGATTAGTGCTCCTCCCCTTATCTGTACCCTTATCCATTTTAGGAAAATAAAACATCATTAAAGTGCTTAAGGTTCTTCAAATTATGCTAGTGTATCCAATAATCATTAAAATAATAATTTGACTTATTAAAAATATGCGTCAAAGTCAAGTCATACGGTACATTTATTTGAGAATGTTCAGTGCCCTAGATTTTTATGTAATTAATTGATTTCTGTTACATTCTTCTGATATCTTGGATATTTTTTCAGCAATTGATGAAGCATGACGAGGATAAGGATGGGAAGATGAGTTTTGACGAATTTCTCAAATATGTCACTGAACATGAGAAGAAGTTAAAACTTTATTTCAAGAAGCTGGACACTAATCAAGATGGTAAGTTAGGCATATTTGTGAATGTGGAAGAGGGGGACTCTGTGGTCCAGTGATTATGATCTCCGATTAGTAATCACTAGCCCTCCACGGCCGTGTGTTTGAATTCCATATAAGAGTAAGCTGTCCAGCTAGCTTATGGAAGAATGATGGTTTTACCCAGGTGTATGCCTGGGGTCTTCTTCCGCTGTTAAAGCTATAAAAGGTGGCCAAATATCCTTGGCTGTTGGTATTACATTAAACCCTGGAGAAAAAAATATGGTTAAAAAAGCAGGTGCGAGATGGCATGAGGGTGTAAATGGTTTTTGGTTCTTTTATTCAGATGACAGATTGTGCTTCTATCTTCATCATTTTGCCATGGACCAATGTGAATATTTAGCTAATTAATGATGTATTGATTTTCTTTTTGTCATATGGGTAAATACATTTATTCATACATTTTGTATATATTTAAGGTGTTATTGATGCCAGTGAGATCAAAGAATCATTCAAGAATATGGGTGTAACCATATCACCTGCTGAAGCACAGAATTTGCTTAAAAGGTAATTTACCTCTTATGACAAAATGGAGGGTCCTCCATAGTGGTTTGGTTATTGTCTCTGACTAGTTATCACAAGTGACACACCACTGTAAGTTTAAATGCCTCCTGGGACCAAATTTTTACAAATGACGAAGCTGTCCAGCTTGCTTAGGGAACGTCGGCAGTTCTAGCCAGGAGTACTGCCTGAAAAAAATATGACAAAATGAGCTGTCTTCTCCAATTAAAATGTTTGATTGGTGGTTTTTAAAGTGAAATTGGAGGTCAACGCATTTTCTGAACCCAACTCCTGATTGGTTGTTTATGGTGTCACTGTTTAAATTGACCAATCCGAAGAGCTTATTTTTAACTGATCTATTCTGAAAATGGTGTTGAATAATTTGGTTCAACTGAACATAAACAAGCTCATATAGTTTTCATCCACTATGGTTTTCATTGTCTCATATTAATGGTTTATTACTGCCTGCGCTGCTTACCTAATGACACCATGAACTCTGTATGAATAAATTATAAGTCCCAATAATGATGTTATATTTCTGTGTGAACTGTGTATTGATCTGTATATTTGTTTTATGCAATCTTGGCAATCTTGGATGTATTAAGGACGATTTCTGCATTTTGTTTTATTCAAGGAAAAGTGATCATTTTTTCATATTTTATAGAAAAAAGTATAACAAATCCAAAAATGGAAAGAAAAACAGGGGTCACCGAACTCGTTTTCGAGATAACAGCTCATACTTTGTGTAGGTGTGCAGCTGTTTTTTAAGATTTGCTGTGTACAAAGAGCTTATCGCTAAACACATACTATTACTGTTATATCATGATAAAATCATGCTCAAACATTCTGTTTTTACATGTAAGTATTCATTTGGCATATATTGTGTTATTTTAACACAATGTATACCAAAAATGATTTAATTCTGTCATACTATGTCTTTATTTTCAACTGCATGCATGAAAAAATGGGTTGCAATTTCGACAAAAAAAATATTATTTTTCATCTTTTATTCCCCCTTTTCCAATATTCTTCCAACAAAACTTTCTAATTTTGATATATATCTTAGAACAATGTCTAATAAACATATTTCAGTAATAAAAACATGAGGTTACCGAGCTAATTTCAGTCTCAACTCTGAAATTCAGTTATATTGTCAAAAATAGTCGACAAATATGATTAATATCAAAAATATGCATATCAAGTTAATAAAGATTTTGCCTATTTTCCAATAAAACTTTCCTTTCTAATTTATATATATCGTGGAACAATGTCTAATAAACACATTTCAGAGATAAAAACATGGGGTTACTGAGCTAATTTTACCTCCAACTTCTAAATTCTGTTGCATCGTCAACAAATATTTGCCAATTTCAGTTAAATTTTTAATGTGTGTATGAAGTTAATAAAGTGTAGTTTCCTGTTTATCATCCAATAAAACGTTTTAGTTTTGATATATATCTTAGAACAATTTCGTACCACATATTTCACTTTAAAAGAACACTTGAGTCTTTGAGGTAATGCTAGCTCAGAGTCCTAATATCAGCTACATCATTAACAAATATTTGCAATAAATGATGAACCTCCATTACAGTCATATGAAGTAATTCAATTTTGAACTGTACATGTAGTGTTTCACATGAATTAGTCACTATTAAAAAATAGAGCACACATTATAGGTTGCGTATTTAGCGCGCTCGCGGATACGTTAGTTGTCCGAAAACTATGCAAGTGTTTCTTCCGAGAAGAGCTGTATTGTCTCCCTTATGTGCAGAAATGTTGCGCGTTACGAACTACCGAAATCGTCCTTAAATACATACATAAATGTCTGTGTATTTCCTATGAATTTAATGTGTCACGCACATGATGTTTTTGTACCACACGGTAAGCTGTAATTATTGGAATTTCCTGTGTGGACAGGTCACAGCTGTAAGAGTGATGTACAAATAAAATGTAGAAAGTATAGCTCTGTTCTCCTGCTGGTAATTTCTTCAGTTATTTGATCTGATGATAGTAGGAGAATTTGTCTAATGACATCAAAGGAACATGGAAACTACTTATTTAATATTATGATTATTGTTGCTAATATGTAAGGAAAGCTGTTTGAATCATTTATTATTGTTACCATTTTTTTTAAACCCTGAGACCTCTCTGTTTAGCTCAGTCTGAAATATTTTTGAAATTTGCTCCAAGTATGAGTTACATGCAGCCATTTGACAAAATATTAAACTGATACTTCAAAAGTCATTTGTCACCTTTTCAAAAAAAATATTGTGAGACGCATTTATGTTTTTGCTGTCCCCAATTTATACTTATAGCCAAGTAATGGCATTATTGGTGGATGAGTTTATGTATGTCTGTATTTTTTGCACCATATATAGAAAGATTTTGAAATGGTTTGTCCTCTTATGATGAGGTAATGTATGGTGCTTTAATGTCTTTGGCTCAAAAGACAGTGTCATTGGCGGGTTCATCATATTGCTTTTTTGGCAACAAATTTTTATTGTTGTTATAATATTTTATGTTTTGTTTTAACTAGTTAGTTTTGTTTGCCTTCCAGGATGGATAAGGATGGTACTCTTGCTGTAGATTACGGTGAATGGAGAGACTTCCTGTTATTATCACCTAGCAACAATCTCCATGACATTCTACATTACTGGAGACATTCTACGGTAACTAGTTTTAAATTCTCAGTCCTTTGCTTAGCTTTAAAATAACAAAATCAATATGAGGTTTTCTCATTCAGTCATTTTCTGTGTCATCAGCTTATGTGTGTTAATGTGTGAAGGTTAAATCACTATTTCTCTCTGGGCACTCAACAAATCACTATCAGAAATATTCAAATTTGCATGATTGTGTTTCATACATTCTTCGAATAGGTTTTTGGTCTTTTCTTGTATGTAGTGATTGTCAAGATGAATATTGCTCTATGATTGGATAATATTTTAAAAGAACTTAAATAAAAGCAATAGAGCGTCATGATAGCATGATTTTTCTTAGTCTGTCAATAAAATATGCAGTTATCTTTGTTGTGCAGTTGAGAAGCTAGAATGATTTTATAATACCTTGATAACTGAAGATTACTTTCTTCCTATTGATTGGCATTCATTTCTCTGCTAATTGACTGGTTCTGGACTTCTGGTAATATATATTTTTCTGATCAGAGTGTTAAAGATATATGGCGCTTTTATATGACTATGCACTGAGCACTTGTTCCAATTGAAGGGTTAAATCTTAAAAATTTAGATATTCAGATGATATGGAATGATTACTTGATGAATCAGTGGGTGTGTTATTTTGGATGTGTTTTTGCTATGACTGTTTTCAGCATCCAGGTTTCAGCGCTGGAGATATTTTTGTTAGTCGGATTTTGGCGTGAGACCAAGTTGTTTTTTAAAGCACCATACTTGAACCTTTTATACTAAACTCACTCTTCAAACTGGAAATTTCATTTTCAACTCAATTAAAAAACTAACATTGAAGAACATTGCTTAACTTGTTGTCATACCGGGTTACAAGGGTTTATGATACTGTGGTCAACTTCTGATGCTAGTTTTATCAAAAGCAATCTTCAGTTATGAACTAATCTTCAGTAGCTTTTATTTTCCAAAAAAATGACTGTATGAATTGTGTTTAAACAGGAATATTTTCACATTATAATAAACTAACTCATTCTGCACTTTTGTTCCGTGAAGAGGAAATGTTTTCACAAAGTATTTAAAGCATTGTGGGAATTGATGATTCTTGTCCCTTACTGAATCATGTACAGTTTCTTGATGTCCTCATTTGTCATTGCGCTGTTTTGCATTTTTTTAAAGCAGTTGTTTATTTTTACATTTTGCTATCAGAAAAAGCGGAGATCTGTAAGACATTATTATTGGTCTTACATGTAATGCTGTTCGACATGTTTAGTAAATGCTTGACAGGAATGAAAAGATTACTGTATTTGAGTTTATTTTTATGCTTGCCAGTATGTCATATTTTACTGCAATCTATGACAGTCTCATTGTGTTTTTTTTCATTTATTTCCCTTGCCCGAAATTGAATTCCACCCATGTTGGCTTCGGGCAGGTGGGTTAGTGTGAAGACTGTATTTGCATAGTTTGTATTTTAGAATCCCAATCCTCACACTGTAGAAAAAAACCTGCAGAAATTAGTTATTGTGTGCTTTTAATATCGAGCAAATCATGTTTATGTGAACCATCTGCTTTGTACTCTATAGGGATGCTTTATGTCATTGTATTTCATTATTCCTAGAATTTTATTGTTCAGAATAACCCCTGAAAACTAGACCCCTTTCGGACTAGGCCAAAAGTCTGATTTTCTGTGAATTCCAGTTTTCAGAGACCTATCGATTATAGAATAGAAATAATGGGACTTCATAAATCATTCAATTTTCGGAGAACTCCAGTTTTTAGAGAACTGCAGTTTTTGGAGAATTCCAGTTTTTTAGGGGTTGTACTGTGTTATCGTTCATTTAGTTCTATCAACATCAAAAAACATAAATATTTTTTCCACTTGAAATGTTTTAAGATGAGAATTTTAATTTGAAAAAATGATTTTGTTCTTTAGAAATAATTTTATTTGAATGAACTTTCGCTTTTAAAATCACTCGTCCCATTCTTCTTACCGTAGCACAAACTGGCTTTTAATATTTCATACAAAGAAGAATGCTTTTTGTATAATGCACTGTGATTCATAATCATTGTTGTGTTCACTGGTATTGAAGTGTGTTTGATATTGCAATGATCATAATTATATTTTTTATTACTAAAAATCAGTTTCCTTGGTTATTTTTGTTATCTGTCTTGTCATGTGACCACTCTGCATATTCTTGTATGGCAGTAATTTATTTCAAGAAAGGTCTACTTTGGGAGTTATGTGTAAATACTGTCAATATTACATTTCATTGATCATGGATAAATGTGGGTCAAGCTAGAATGGAAATATTAGGATTTCCAATAGTGATCTTTGTGTGGTTGTCAGATGTTTACAAAAGGTCATAAATTGACTCGACTAGTTTGTCTAATCAAATTTCTGTACGAAAAATGATGTATTAGTCACTTGTGGCTCAGTTCATGTTGATGTGTCATTTAATTCGTGTATTTTTTTTACACCTGCTCACTATCAAAGCCAAACTCCCCTATCACCAAGATTGAATCACTTAAAATAATTCATACCAGTCTAGGAAGCTTGTTTTTATTTAACATCACGCTTACAGTCAGCCAAGTATCAGCGATTTACCTATATTAGTATTATTATTATAATGCTTTGAATCAAACAAAATAATATTTTGTTGCTACAATATTATTCACTTAGATAAATTACCCTAAAGTGTACTTGTCACAACATTAGACCACTACATTTACAAAAGCTTAGCAGTCATGCTCCACATGTCAAATATCATAGCATTATTTTCAGTGTTAGTTTTAGTTAAAGGTACATATACTTTCTAGGTTAAAATAAAATAAACATTCAGAATAAAATATTCACAATTTATTTAACTCTTTACGAGCAGTATCCTCTGTTTGTGCTGTGAATCTTTTTCTTTCACTTAGATGTAAGATTATTTTTCTGAATGCTGGAAATATTTTTATCACGAATCATTTAAGTTCATTTACTTTTTAACTATACTTCAAATATTGTAGATAATAGACATTGGTGACAACACCATAGTGCCAGATGATTTTACTGAGAATGAAATGCAAACAGGAATGTGGTGGCGCCACCTAGTGGCTGGTGGTGCTGCTGGGGCTGTATCTCGTACGTGTACCGCTCCATTGGATCGATTGAAAATCCTTTTCCAGGTAATGAACTAGATATACACTGATTGATAATTCCTGTTGAATTCCTTATAATCAGTTTTTACCCTATTCATGCTGCATTCCCAATTACTGATAAGCCATGTCCACTGATGAATTTATTTATTTATTATTAACCACTATAGCACAAGTTTAGGTCATTCGCAGCAGTGTGGAGAATGTAAATTATTGCGCTTAGCATGATAAGGGTTAACAACTTGTGTTATGGTTATGATTAAGTTTGTCCTCATTTTGTGGCTCATTCTATACTGTATTAGTCTATACCACTTCTTGATTTGTTTTGGGAGTTGGGTTGAAAGCTTAGTTTTTTTTCTGTATATAATTTTTTTTCTCTGTTAGGTTCATGGATCAAAGATTGAGAAGAAAAACAAACTGACCATAACGGACGGCTTTAAGCATATGTTGAAGGAAGGCGGTGTTAAGTCCTTGTGGCGTGGTAATGGCATCAATGTGATAAAAATAGCCCCTGAATCAGCAATTAAATTTATGGCATATGAACAGGTTAGTTATATGCAATTTTTAAATAATACTTCACCAATCTAAAGTTTTCCTGGATGGAACTTATAGTGGGGCAAACGGGACCAAAAAAGATGCATATTTAAGGAGATTGTGGTCATAAAAAGAGAACAGGCAGATTTATATACCAAAATATTTGTCAGAGTTTCTAGTTTATAGAATGGAATGTTAGCAAACTCATCTCTGTCAGAAACTCAAGAAATCCAAGATGGCATCCAAGACAATAGACTTCTAGCATACTCACTGGTTACACAGTGATTGCATTTTGGTCAAACTGCTACCTTAGGACTGATAAACTGTTTCGATTTAAATTGATTAATATGGTCAATACACAGTCATACCACCTGTGGCTGTAAGCTTTGTTGGTTCAGAAAGAAGGGAAGACTAAGTCATTTATGCGTCATTGATGGTGTATGATGTTGGAAGTTGATCATCTCTTAAAATTGGAACCATGAAGTAATTTGTTTGTACCAAGATCATGGTGACCAAAATTTTCTCCATCGCTCACCATTGCACAAAAGTATCATAGCACTGCTAAAAGTAATCAATATTCATCAAAAAATATCTTTAATTATTTATCAATTCAAATAAGTTTATTCAAAGATTATGCAAACATTACTTCAATGCTTGTGTTTAACTGTTGTTTCATTTGTCTTCAGTTTAAACAGTTTTTCAAAAGAGAGAAGCAGGAACTTGGTGCTGTGGAAAGGTTTTGTGCTGGATCAGCTGCAGGGGCTTTTTCTCAGACTTGTATATATCCAATGGAGGTAGGTTCGAATTTGTGTACAAACTTTGTGTTGTAAATGTTAAATAATTGATATTCTGGGGCTATATGGCTTGTCTGTGTTTAATATTCATTGCTAAGTGTTTTCTTAAGAACACTATGAACAAGATGGCATATTCTATAGCAACTGCCCACAATCCTTGTTCATTGTTATAAAAGTGTTGTCATATAGGATGGAAATTTATGATTTTTACCAAAGTTTGTGATAACATTTTGTTAACTCTACCTCTACCAAATGTTTATAATTCCTCAATTATTTGGGACTACATTTTATATTTGGTTTTGATTTGTTTCTTTTATATTTACATTCATTGTGTAAATTATCTGTATGTTTTCCTTTGTACAGGTCCTGAAAACCAGATTAGCCATACGCAAAACCGGCCAGTATAAGGGAATGGTTGACTGTGCCATTAAATTGTTTAAAAATGAGGGACCTACCACTTTTTTCAGGGGTTATGTACCAAATATTATAGGAATTATACCATATGCTGGGACTGATCTTTGTATATACGAGGTAACATTTTACAGTTGTTGTAGAAAAAAATGCTGAACTGTTTCAGAAGAAATGTTCATTTTGTGGTTTATATCCTGCATACATATTGTGTTTCACCACAAGTTGAGTTTGAATCCAGTTAGCTTATGGGTGTTTGCCTGGGGTCTTTCTCTACCATTTAGGCTGGAAAAATCACCAATTGACCTTTGCCATTGGTGAGACTTTAAACCTCTGTGAACCACTGTAAGATAGAGAAGAAATTATCGAAGCTTTATGCCCTAAATCTCTTCAGCTGTAGTAGCTCTTATTTGTATGATTAAAAAGGCTGACTTTGTCAGAAAATGTATGAAAAAGTAAAATGTTTAAGACCTCTTTACTTGTTAGTTTTACTATGTCATTCGATAGTTAATCAATTTTTTTAATAGTTTGGGGCATTTGTTTTTGTTTGATATATTAATGTTGTTTTATTATTCATTAATTTCAGACATTAAAGACTTTGTATATGAGGAAGAACAAGGACCAGGATCCAGGTGTTCTTGTGTTACTGGCCTGTGGCACAACTAGTTCTACCTGTGGTCAGTTAATAAGCTATCCGTTAGCTCTGGTTAGAACTAAACTACAAGCTGAGGGTAATATATTGACTATACTATTTCCAATTAAGACTTAGTTTTGTTAACAAAGTAGGGATGAATACTACTGATTAATACCATGGCTTAATTCGAAGTGAAAATCAGGTCCCTAAACTCATTTGAATGCGTATTTTCCGAAATTGACAATTAACTCAGATCGACCAGGCTTGTCCATTGGAGGATTTCTTTACGTGTCAGAAGGTGCGAACAACAATTTTTAAAGCCCCACTGACCAAAGTATTGTTTGTTTGATTTATTGTTTGTAATTTCGGGAACATAATTATCCTATTATGATGCGAATTTGGTTAAATGATTCGCCTCTTATTTTGGCTTGAACAATAAATTGCTTTAATGATATCATAATTTCAGTTTAACATACAATTACCATTAAAAGTGTTCACTTTATTTTTCTGAGTTTTTTAAATTGTCATGAAATGCTAAAAACAAACAATACACATGGCTGTTATGAATTACAGACCCTCGAGTTCAAAATCATTCCATTTTGGAAAATGAATATGAATACGTAAAAAAATGCTTCAGTTCCCATATGCTTAGTTTCACCATTTATGTAATACATATGTATGATTATCTAAGAATATATCATTTATTGTAAATAAAATGTAAATTATAACACATACAGTATATAAATTTACATGTTCGTCATAACTTATTTTCGAGTGCTCACCCTTTATTTTCATATAAACATTCTAGATTTTCTTTACCCAGGGTTATTCGAAACCCTGGATTATCCAAAATAATTTTTCAGTCCCATTGATTTCGCATAATCGAGGTTCTACTGTATATGTGCAAATCCCACTTTGAGTCTGTTATTAATAACCATCCTTTTAAGGGTCATAAACACACTTGTTGAACAAACATTACAATGATGTTGATTGTTTAAAAAATTGCATTTGTTTTTATTTTCATATGTGTTTTATCTTTTTTTTTGCAGCAAGTTCCAAGGGTAATACCATGAGCACAATGTTCAAACGAATATACTCAGAAGAAGGCTTTAAGGGATTTTATCGTGGACTGGCCCCTAATTTCCTCAAAGTTGCCCCAGCTGTTAGTATAAGTTATGTCGTTTACGAAACTGTGAGACAGCATCTAGGAATTAAAATGTCATAAAGAGATACCAACATTTAGATCTAGGCTATTATTTTATAAACTTTGTATCAAGAATATTGTACATATTAAGCTTGGTTTGCTTTTTAAAGAGAAGTCATTGGCTGTATTCTATTTTAAGCTTTTATACGCTTTGTGGTGATAAGAAAGACATGTGGTTATTTGTGTTGCTGTAGGCAACAGTGCTTGTATTCTGTATTGAAGGGAAAAATGAATATAATATGCACAGCAAGTAGGACACTTAGAAGCAAGAATTTGTCTAGTACTTTGTCAGAAGTTTAAGAATTGGATTAGAAATGGAATTGGATTGGATGACTGTAGAATATCTTAATGAAAAATGTTGCATTTTTAGACATTTACATAAATTTTTAATAACATTTCGTTTATTCTCCTGTGTTCTTTTTTTCTGTACAGTAAACAAAGGAAGTAAGTTATAAGATCAGGGCCTATGTGGCACACCCTGGGTCCTGTTTCACAATGCTAACATTACCTTAAAGTTAAAGAGTGATCTACCCCTCAACTATGTCCGTTAGAATCCCACTTGTGACAAAATTCCACGTATGAGGAAGCTAGCTCACAGAAGGCAATGGTTCTACCTAGATGTAAGTCTAGGGTCTTCCTCCACCATTAATAGCTGGAAAAGTCACCAAATGAGGGGGGCTGTTGGTGAGACATTAAACCCCAGTGGAAATTAAAATTAAATGATCGTTCATTTACTCACTTCAATATAAAACAGAGAAGTGAGACTCATGATTTTTACACAAGCATTTCTGAGTCTTACTTCATATATTAATATTATCAAAATAAAGAATTTTGTTACAACTAATATAATGGTATTTGTATTTGAAATTTCATTCTTAACAGGTTAAAGTTAGATTTATGTTAGCAATATAAAAATATACCAACTATATGTAGTCTGTAGTCTTTATGAGTTGTATTTCTCTCCTGATCTGTAAAAAGGTTGAATACTTTTGTAAAAATTGTAACCTCTATCTGTTCAATATACTAATTATCTGCCAAAGACTTACTTATGGGGCATTTTTCGTTTATTAGTTCATGTTAATATACTGGTGAATGCCACATGCAGTAGTATCAGACCTGTGTATATCACTTGAACAGGATCAAAATGTGTGACATTTTTTTTGTTCATTTAAAGTAATTTTGGGTTAAATTAGGGCATTTTATTGAGACTATGTTACATTTAAGGTAATTTTAGGCTGAGTTAATGTATTTTATTGAGAATTTACTACAATTTTACCATGATCGGTCCGTTATAACTGCCTAAATGCTTAGAGTGATTGTGGTGTTTTCAGTTATATGCCTTGTGTTATAGTAAATGATTATAAATTCTGTGGAGCATAACTGTTTCATGTTTTATCATTTCAAACAATTTTGTTTGTTAGCCTTAGATATCTTTGAACTTTTTGAATTATGTCTACCTAGTTGCTTAGATGGTATTACGTAGGTATGTTTCTTTTCGATATTATAATACTTACCACATGTTTGATTTTATTCTCTATGTACAATTTTATAAAGGTGAATTGATAGCAATCGCTTGAAATGTGATTATGATTGAGAAAAAATCATTTTTAAAGTGTCTACCAATCATGTTTTACATAACCTATGATGTCTTTTTTTGACCTCATGAGAATAATGGAATTCATGTTGGTTTTATCCTGCATAATGAGAATTGACTGTAATTGTTACACATTGTCTTGTTGTGTATGTTATAAAAATCATAAATCCATTTTGCTTTCTTACTGTGATGATTGAAGATATGTATACTGTTAAGTAGGATTAAAATGTTCAAAAATGTATCTTGTTCAAGCATACTTGCTTTGTTTTATGTTAGATTTGACGAGAACTTTAATACAAAATGCCATTTCTTGAATGTATGGCTCACCTATAACACTATGCAGGAGTGTAGAAATGAGCTGGAAGCTGTAATAATCAACCGGCTATTTGAGCATTCCTGCCGGCTGTTATTTCTGAAACAATGGACACAATACTGCATTGAATCCCCAGATCTCCTTTCTACTTTATGTAGCTTTTCAGCTACATGAAAACATTTCTACACACCTGGTTATGAAATATTTTTTATAATTAGGTGTTTTTTTTTGTACAATTGTTTATGATTTCTTTCATATGTCAGTTATTTATATGCTATGCTTTACTTTGCTTTGTTTTATTGTGCTTGATTTGAAGCAAAATGTCGCTCTATAGTTTAAAAACTGCATCATAGACCACATGTTTATATTATGTTCATTTGTTCCATTATTCTGTCTATAAACATCAATAAATTGTTGTAATAATTGTTTCCACTTGCCGTGATTAAATCAAACCTTGATGTAACTTTTTATATTTAGACAGTTTTTGTGGGTTTGTTTTATGATTCGCTTACACAATTAAGTTATTTATATGACTCTGCTCTACACACATTTTGAACATTGTGATTGTTAAGGACTTTTCTCAATGGCTTTTTGTTCTTTTTTTTTTCGTTGTTGTTGTTTTTTGTAATATGTTGCTAAAACTGTGAATATTGTATATATTATACTATGATGATTAAACATAAATCTGATCTATTCAAAATCTGTTGTTAATTTGTTTGTATGTTGGTTTTTGTTTTTGTCTGTGCATATGATAGTAAAAGGGAATGAACTGTATTATGTAATGGGATATTATGAAACTAGTTGTTTGAAAATTATGTTTAATGGGATATTATGAAACTAGTTGTTTGAAAATTATGTTTAATGGGATATTATGAAATCAGTTGTTTGAAAATTATGTTTAATGGGATATTATGAAATCAGTTGTTTGAAAATTATGTTTAATGGGATATTATGAAATCAGTTGTTTGAAAATTATGTTTAATGGGATATTATTAAATCAGTTGTTTGAAAATTATGTTTAATGGGATATTATGAAATCAGTTGTTTGAAAATTATGTTTAATGGGATATTATGAAATCAGTTGTTTGAAAATTATGTTTAATGGGATATTATGAAACTAGTTGTTTGAAAATTATGTTTAATGGGATATTATGAAACCAGTTGTTTGAGAAATATGTTGAGCTGATAAATTCAACTGTTATCTTGACAAAATTAGGTATACATAAATTCTTAATTGTGTATGCTATAATTGTTAAGATTCTTAGGTATAATATAAATGTTCCACAGACACCATGTTTTAGGTAATGTCTCATTTATCTGCAGTTGTGATTATTTATCTCAAAACCCAAGCCTTTGATTGGATAATTCTTAGCACTATCTTAAATTGACTCTTCAAGTGTTCATTCCAAGACTGGTTTTCCAAATTTAGTAATTTAATGATAATGTATGAAACAGTACAAAGTCAATGTCTTTATGTGTAAGATTTCCCAATTGTCTCCTTTTTATTAACACAGCACATGGCTCAATGTGATTATTGCTCAGTGCTAAGAGTGTATTTTTATATTTTATTTTTGTACACACTGTTTGGTTGCTTTTAATTTTCTCCCATGTTTTTCCCATGTGGTGTATTTTTTTTTGGTACATATATTGCATAAATTGGAGACTTTTCACATACATATTATTGGAGTACTACCTGTAAGAAAGTTATTTTTCAGATCATTTGTCGCTACACATTTGGCAACATTTCTGCTGTCTTAAATCTGATACAGTTGATTATTAGGTACAACCTTTTTTGTTATAAATGATTTGCATATTGCACAATTAGCCATTTACACTTTCTATAGCAACATTTACACTCATTTGTATGTATATCCATTCTAAGGCAAACAAAATTCTTTTTCTTCAATCATTGAAGTGTTTTGTTCAGATTGTATTTTGTATTTCACTGAAAAAATATTTAAGTGCACCTGGTTAGTTTTTGTGTTCTTCAATTGTTGTTATGCAAGGAAGCAAACGTTGAACTCATATTTAAATTTAATTTGTTGAGGCTTTTGCTTTAATTCTGTTGGGTTTTTTTTATTGAAGCTGTTTGATTGTATGGAATTCTACTTGTGGCCATTAATGTGTGCGTTACTGTCCACTCACTTATATTTGAAGACGTGTAATTCTGTACTTGAAAATAAGGATCATAATGCGCCTCCGTGGTCTCTGACTTGTAATCCGTAACTCCTCCTCACTGTGAGTTCTAATACCACCCAGGATCAAATTTCACATGTGAGGAAGCTGTCCAGCTAGTTTAAGGAAGCTCAATGGTTGTACACAGGTGTAAACCTGGGATCTTCCTCCATCATTAAAACTGGGAAGTCCCTAAATGACCTTGGCTGTTTGTGTGATGTTAAACTCCAGTGACAATAAAACAAGATTTTGTTGTTTTCTGATTGTGCTGAGTAGTGATTGCCCTCAGTAGTAATACCTCTGTATAGAATATCTGCATTATAAGATGAATTGACTAGCACTTACCTAAACAGTCATTCATTCTATTGCATTACATCATTCTGGTAAAAAATGATGTAGTATTTATTGTTTGGCATTTCTCAGGCTAAAGTGTGGCACGAAAAGTGTGATTCTGTGCATGTGTATAATATTTTCTATTTTTTGTGTAGGCAATCTTTCTTGCAATATTTTTTTTATCTTTTCCGATAATTTCCGATAAATCAGTATGTAGGCTTGCTATTATCATATCAACTTTTAGACTTAAGTACCTGTGCTGTAATTAATTATTAGATTTAAAGCAACTAAGACACTGTCGTCTTACCACGGACACTGGTTATTTTTTTTTTCCTACAGAATAGGTAAATGTTTACATAAGAATACCTCAAATGATGCTAAATTGTATTTCATGTACAAATGTATACAGAATTGCGTATGTGCAGTATGAATAACGCGGATGATAGTTTTATTGAAGGATGAGTTTTTCGTGCCCACCACGTTTGATCATTACATGAACAGCCCATTGTTATTGTCTGTGTTGTAGTTAATAAAAGCTGTACATAATTAACTAATGCTTACGGGTCTACATTGACTGCCCTTGTTGCCCTTTACTAGAACATGTTTAATCATTCATGCTGATTAATAGAGCGATCGATAGATTGATCGATTGATTCATCAATTGATTGATTGATAGATTGATTGATTGTATTCCCTGTCGTTGTACGTTTAAGCTAAAATATTGATATTATGCTTATCTTCCTGCCAATTTCTGTTAATAAGGATGTATCTTGAAATTATATCTCTGTTTTGTACAAGGTATTTTTATTTTGTTTGATTGGTGGATTTTTATGCAAGATAGAAAAAAATATTTTTATTTTATTTTTTTTTTCAAAAAATTGTCTTGGGTTTATGGATGCTTTTTAACTTACGTGTGTGATACATGGGTAGAAATGATATTGCTGTACTGGAGTTTAGTACTAGCGGTTTATCTAAAGTACAACAAGGTTCAAAATGATTATTTTAGCTAATGCAATCAATCGTAAGCCTATCCAGGTGTTTATGATATATTTATAACCACCTGTTACCGATACTGTAAGTAGTATCAGTAATACAAATTATTTATTGCTTTGTCACAATTTATTTATAAAATTAAAGTCAGGATGATTTACTTCATTTTGCTTCAGTTGGTTGCCTTCTGCCTTCAGAAACTACAGAAAAACACAGAGATTAATTTGAAATTCACAGGTGTGAAATTTTGTTCTAATTTGAGAATCCACTGCTTGCAAAATTTCAATCCAATGTATATTAGTTATCACCTTCATCAGCTCATGTCAAATTATATGAATTTATACTGGTAATAGGAGGATAGTGATACTAGAAGTCATTTGGCGACCATGGAGTCTGAGCATTTTTACTTCTATTGTTCAATGCAAGCATTATCAATTTTTGATATAATTAATTTAATACATGATAAAATAGTGACAGTTATATTGTTTCTGATAGTGCTTCAACAATGCCGTTGATTTTTGTGTCAGTCTATAGATGAAACAATAATATAGATTTTTTTACATAAACATATCTCTGTTTGTCCATTTTTTGTGTTGTGTATGTACAATGTTGCATTATACTGTCGTCTGCAAGATTTCAAAGATTGTTATAAACATTATGAACATTCCAGGAATGAATTTTGTCAATTCTGTGAAAAACTTGTTTGTTACAATAAACCGGTGGTTTCCATGTCAACATAATTTATCAAAGTATCAAAAAACATCCTTAGAGAATTGATGACTGTTTTGTTTTCCTCTTAAATAAAGATAGGTAATCTAGATAGAGTATATCAGTTGAATTAATTGCATTTCCTGTAATATGTATTTGGAAGATAAATTGGTAAAATCTGTTTTTTTGGCTAATTGTTGTATGAGCTTTAAAGTTGAATACTATTTATGGTAACAGTTCGTTAGGCCTGGTTATGAAGTCAAAAATTAATTTGTTTAATCTGAACATAAATTACAGGGGTGGATCAGGTCGGGCTCAGTATGACAGAAGTAGATATGCATATGTTTTACAGTCCAACCCACCTATAAAGACCACCCTCTATAAAAATGGTCTTATTTCATAGGTTACATTACACTGCATATACAGTGCAACCTCTACAATGCAACACCCTTTGGGAGAAGCAAAATTATGTTGTTGTTGGGAGGTTGTTGCTCTAGAGAGGTTAAATTTATAGTAAAATCATACAGCGGGAAAAAATCATGCTGTTGTTGAAGGGAGGTTGTTGCTCAAGGGAGGGCCGCTCTGGAGAGGTTGGACTGTACTAATAGATAAAACTATTAGTCTTTGCAGCCAGATGGCTATTCACAAGCGGTCTCTATTCCTAGATGGTCCTTAAGGCTGGTTTGACTGTTTTTAATATCTCATAAGAATATTTCTATTATCAAATGCCAAAAAGAGATCATTATTGTTTTGACTTTCAAGTTGATACAGAATTGATTGAAATCCCGTTCTTGATATTGATAATGGTATCTGTTTATATTCTGTGTTCTGTAAAATTGTAAATGTACAATGTGTAAAACTTTATTATATAGTAATGATTAAAATAATTTTTTACTTCTTAATTGAGTGTTGGTTTTAATTCTCCTACATCTGAGTACTTGTGTTTTTAATCAATTTTTGGTCACTGGGGTTTAACATTGCACCAACTGCCAGGGTCATTTGGTGACTTTACCAGCTTTAACAATGCAGGAAGTCCCAGGTGTACACCAGGATAGAACCACCAACTTTCCATGACCTAGCTAGCCAGCTTCCTCACATCTGAAATTGGTCCCCGATTTGAGCTCCTAGCAGTGAGAGGCTAGTGATTTCTATTCAAACACCATAATCAGTTGACCAGTTAGGTCCCTAGTTTATAATTTATTACTACCAATATTATTATATTAATATTAGATTTCATGATGAAACTGTTGCTTATATTAATCATTTTACATGAAACTAAACTACACTATATATTTGATTTTCAGTAAAGAATGGGAACTGTTGACCATATTTTGTTAATTAGACCCTCTGTTCATTGTTATGCAATATTTTGATTCCTCGTCCATTTCATCCACCATGATATGAATGACATGATTTTTAGCTTGCCAGAACCGAAGGTTTAGTGTGAGCTGTTAGGATGGCTGGGTTGATGCTCCGGCGTTTGGTTTCAGCAACGATCCTGTCTGAAACTATCAGTCACATTTACTTCTAATTGGCTGTGTAGAAGCCTTTTGACATTCTAACTGCAGTTTGCTCATATTAAACCAGTTGACCCTTTTAGGGGTCACTAGAACTAAAAACAGAAAAAACATTTTAATGTCTCCTTCTCATGAACCAATGGATGGATCATCCCTAAACTTGGTTTGTACCATTCTTAGATTGTCCTATGTCAAGTGTGCTAAAAAATGTGGTCAGCCCCTTTCAGGGGCCGCTAGAGAAAAAATAAAAATACCTTAAGATGATTTCTTTTCATAAGCCAATTGTTAGATTATCACCAAATTTGGTCTGTGGCATCCTCCAGTCATCACAAATATTCCTTTGTAGTATCCTTTGATTGTCCTTTATCAAGTTTATTATTGTTCCCCATTATTTGCCCGGAAGTGTACCTTTATTACCTATTCATTAACATGTTCATTTACATTTATTCTGGTGAGTGATGCAGGGTTATCGTGGCCCTCTTGTTTTCATTAAGTTTGCCAGATTTTAGATTGGATGAGTATGCCGGTTCTGACCCCACTAGATCAGCCCCTGTTAATTATATATATTATCTATGGATACCATTTGATGATTAAGGCATTTAAATGGTAAAAATTACCTCTTGACAAATTATAAATTATGTAATGATGACACTGATGAAATTTACACACAGCAGTAAAAGAACAGCTCACGGCAAATGAGCAACAGTATGTATATTATAAACAAGGGGATATGTGAAACCCATTTTAAAGCCGGACTTTTTTGGAATGCCAATTAAAATAGATGTATATGCCAGGGTTGTTGAAATATGCATACTTTAGTTATACTATATGTTTCTTGTGCACACTTCTCACTGAGGTCTATCTACCTATGAAGTTTCATATTAATACCTGCAGTAGTTTTTGTGTTTGTTTGTCTTTATGGGACGTATTGTCACTGGGGTTTAAAGCCGTTTTTCAAAAATTTTTGAGTTATATACGGCGACCAGTTCACCTCACCAGTTTTCCTGGACTAAATACTAACCAGTACTAACTAACCCTTCCACAAGGAGCTGGCAACTTCTCCACGTATGGAGGAAAATCGGCATTATTGTCAATTTTTCATAGAAGAGTATGACCCGCTGTGACCGGGATTCGAACCTGGATCTCCAGGCTACAAGTCCAGCTTACTAACCACTGGACCACGGCTTTAGTTTTTATGTAATGCTCCGGACAAAATTTAAGCATGAAAAATCACAGGGGGCTAGCACGTTGAATGGACGGTGTATAATGGTGTATTAGGCCTAAAATGGCCACACGGACCAAAAACACGTATATCATATATATATATATACAAGGGTTACAACTTCCGAAATGACAGTTTCTGCACCAAGTTTATTTAAAACTACTTAACTTTTTAAGGAATCGCTCAAATTTCCAATAACTGGTGTCTACAGATAGCTAATAAATTATACTACACATAGCCAGTAAGCACTTTGTCCAATTCAAAACAATGAAGCAGGTATTTCATCTTTTTCCTTCGAAAAATCGTCAATTTCGTTTAGTCGAACGCGACCTCGCAACACCAAAATGATCAGAATTACCATACTAAATACACCTTAAAAGAACAGGTACAGTAATGACAACACATGCTTACTGTAAATATTACTAAAATACACTGATTCAGCGCAAAAATGTAATCCAGGAAAGTTCCATTCACGCTCAATTCACAAAAATCATGGCATGATTGAAACTTCAAATATCATGATGCAGTGACCTTTGCCCCGTAATTTGTTTGTAAGCGGACGTTTCATTGGTTGAATCATAATGGCGTAGCGAGGTGGAAATCTATGACGGAGTCGACGATTTTGTTAATTTTACGTGAGTAGACCATTCCTGGATAATTCTTTTGAACCAGATCTGTGTATTTTAAAGATATTTATGGTTAACACGCGTTGTCATTCCCCTACCTGTTGTTTTAAGGTGTATTTAGTATGGTAATTCTGATCATTTTGGTGTTGCGAGGTCGCGTTCGACAAAACGAAATTGACGATTTTTCGAAGGAAATACCTGCTTCATAGTTTTGATTTGGACAAAGTGCTTACTGGCTATGTGTAGTATAATTTATTAGCTATCTGTAGACACCAGTTATTAGAAATTTGAGCGATTCCTTAAAAAGTTACGTAGTTTTAAATAAACTTGGTGCAGAAACTGTCATTTCGGAAGTTGTAACCCTTGTATATGTATATATATGATATACGTGTTTTTGGTACGTGTGGCCATTTAAGGCCTAATACGCCATTATACACCATCCATTCAACGTGCTAGCCCCCTGTGTGAAAAATAACAAAGGACAATAACTCCTAAATTATGCATAGAAAGTTATGATTCTTGTACATTGCACTTCCACTGACTGAGGCCTATCTACCTATAAAGTTTCATACTAATACGTGCAATGCTTTTTGTGTAATGTTCCGGACAAAAATTGTTCACGAAACCGGACGTCCGTCCGGTTTTCGCCAATCTATAAGACGATTTTTTTTCGTAGTAAAAATCCGGCTAAAAGTGACGAACTCTAGTCGTCAGTCTGAATTTGATAACAAAAAAGGCGTGAATCAATATTTCGCCGTTTTTCAGGTTATCATTTTTATCTGCGTTAAATCCATCCGTTTCCAAAATATCGCGTTGGACATACCACCTTTGACCGGCATATTGGATTACAAAGTACATATTTTCAGCGAAATTTTCCTTTCCTCAAAATTGATCTCTGCTGACTTTTATCCTATTGATTTTAATTTTGAAAGTTTACTTCTCAAAATACCTTATTTGTAGGAGGAGTCAATCAATGCAGCACACAGATGTATTATATATACAGGCCTATATGATGCAAAATATTCGTATATATAGAAGTAGCTTTATAAAATTGCATTTGTTTCACTTCGTGCTGTGCTGTAGTGTACAAAGCTATTGTGGTCGACGGGATGACTTGCGTAATGTTGATGGTAATATTTATAATTAACGGGATCTTAGGCAAGGATTTCTGCACTAATGTCAAGTCCGGTAAATATAGTTAATACGCAGTTTTAAAATTGTTCAAATTATACTTTTGCAGATAATTTTATTCTAAGCAATTTCTTAGAAAGAGTGTTGTACTGAATATCATGTTTATGTTTAATCTTAGACCATTATTTAATGGTCTTAGGTTTATTGTATATATACATTGTGCCGTTTAAAACAGAAATAATTCCTTCGAAAGTCTCTGTGTTCGAAGTTCCTTATTTCTACAACCCCGTTACTCAATTCTTGGCAATATTGAGATTTTTGCATCACCTTTTTCGTCTCGATGAGCTCTTTACTTACATGACCATACTTACATGCTTGTAAATCTTTCCTAAATAGGGTTAATCCCGATTCCACAAACCCGTAGCTCGCTTAAAGTTATTGCAGTTCATAACTTCAAATGCGATTTTCTCAAAATGTGAAAAAATGACATACAGGTTTGTAGAAATAACTCGACGTAATGTCAAGGTTGTTTACAAATAGAAAACAAACTTGAGTCATCAAATACAATGTACTACTAAATACCGAAAATCTACCAATCATTTTCACATTCATTAGCAAAATTTGATACATTTTTTTCACTGGCTTTAACGCCATTTTTAACGAGTTTTCTTACTAACCTGTGCTAATTTACCCTTCCATAAGGAGTCGGCAACTTCTCCACATATGGAGGAATATCGTCATTTTTGTCAAATTTTCATAGAAGGGCATGACCTGTTATAACCGGGATTTGAACTCAGCCCATTATAAACCTCTGGACCACGGTCGCGGCCAGAGAATTATTAGGATTTTCCGAAGCAAATCAAGAATTGAGTATTCATATGAAATTTCATAAGCAGTTGTTCGGAAGAAGCAAATCTGGAATTGAGTATTCATTTCATAAGCAGTTGTTCGGATGTAGTCTCTTTGAATCAGGATTGATATATTCATTTTTTGCACAGTTTGTTTTTGGTAAATGTGAAAATTATTACCATCATGTTTATTGAAAACGTAGTATATTAAACTGTTTGAAGCTTTAAAAAAACATGATTTCAACCATTGCGATCTCAATGTGGTTAAACTGTGCTCTCATTACGTATTTAATATCATTTGAAAACAAATTTACCGAGCGATTTATTTTACTTGTTTTTAGAACATCTCAATAATAAAACGCTTAATGAGAATAGGCTACATCCTCGATGTGGCGGATGACGTTTCTCATATAATCGTTTTATTTCCGATAATAATATGCAACATTAATTATGTGTTGTGCATAACATAAACGTAATACGTGACTCTGTCAGCAAAAATCAGTCCACCGGAGGTAAATTTGTCATTTTCAGTTTTTTGCACTATTTGAATAAACATCACTTCGAGAACATATTTTGAAAATTTCTGCTCTCAAGCCGCGTTTGTTATTTATTTAGAGCCACTTTTATATAACCACTGTTACTGAAGAAGTGACAAAAGAATTGAACATAAATAAAGATGGAAGTGAAATTAATAAATACTACAACAAACAAGTGTTCATGCTTCATCTTCAATTTAATTCAGAACATTACATGTAGCTGTGTTACAAAGTAAATATTGTACCATATTTTTTCTCAATTCAACAAAAGACATGATGAATACATATAGTTATGTTGCCTAACAACAATAAAATTAAGTAATTTGATTATTTGAAAAAAAAACATGTTTGTTTGAACAACTAAATTATGTTCCTAGCCATCAATCAAATTAATTACAATTAAATTTGTACAATATATATATTCCTACAATGTTTGTATTAATGGAATGAAAATTTATTGGCATGTACCAATAAAGTAAAGGATTTATAAGAAGGAAATGTTTGTACATTTTTTATATCTATTAGTAATTCAATGACAAAAAAGTGTTTCTAACATCTTTGCATCTTTGCATGGAATAAAGTGTAAGTAAGTTCATTTTTGAACATATGAAAACATATGAATTGAAATCAAACCTACTAGAATAAACGATAACAATGTTTGGTTGCTTAGCAACAATACAAGTACTCATAAATTGTAAAATCCACCATACAATAACTACATATGTTTAGGAATTAGCTTTTTTTAATGAAGGGTTAACACCGGGTTACTCACAGCACTGG
This sequence comes from Lutraria rhynchaena, assembly GCA_008271625.1. Taxonomy (NCBI): domain Eukaryota; kingdom Metazoa; phylum Mollusca; class Bivalvia; order Venerida; family Mactridae; genus Lutraria; species Lutraria rhynchaena. Next base: position 5,905,543 of record VIBL01000001.1, on the reverse strand, counting down.
TACCTAGAATATGGTTTTCTGCCATATAATTTAGAGGTATGTGGCACCGTTAAATGTCACAACCGCCGCTAAATGTCGCAAATTCTTGTACCGTTGAATGTCGCAATTTTTACGTAAAACGTCTGCCGCGAAAATGTCACAAACCTACTGTTGAATGTCGCAACGTGTATTTTCAGGAGAAACTCGGAGTTGTTTGTGGTATTATACTGTTTTTGTGAATATCTAATTAACAAAGGAATGCAAATCTTGAATAACGGAGGTTTATTCATTTGCCTGCTGGCGACGAAATATTTCCTTCTTTTGAAATATTGTGACCTAGAGCTTATCTTGTTGGAATTATAAAATCCAGTAAATTTATGTTACAGATCTAAAGCAAAATGCCTGGAATGCAACATGAATTTCGTTTACATTTTATATCGAGGACCATAAGCAAAACATTTCCTTAAAGTACATCGTTTTTCTACTAAATGTTATACATGATCTTGTGTGAACGAGGGATGATCGAAATGAATTGCTTATTGTGCTCTATCTCCATATCCACGTGAGGCACAATGAAAGCTAATACACACCTGTATGTGGTTATTCAATATCTACACAACGTAGTATACATGTGTACATTTAAGACTAAGTGTAAGACATAAAATTTGCCATTTGAATACACGCAGTCATTGACCACTGTCGATAAAATGGTTGGTAGAAGCGTAGACAAGAAAAATGAAATGCGGGCTTACATCAAAGCTCGCTCAAAACTTGGTTGTTCTTTGAAGCAGCTGATAACTGAACTTTCTACTGCTTATGGACCGTCTTGTGTGTCTTATGACACAGTTAGGCGGTGGGAAAAGAAATTTGAGTCAGGTGTAGAGTCCATCAAAATGCACCGAAATAAGGTAGGCCAAAATCTGCATCTCGTAAAGAAATCGTTTCCAAAATAAAGGAAATCATTGAAGGAGATGCCAGATTTACAGTTCGTGATATTGCACGAAAGGTAGGCATATCACTATCAACGGTTCACTTTATTTTGAAGAGGCATTTGAAAGTCAGAAAGATTTCTGCTGAATGGGTGCCACATTTGTTGACTGATGAGCAAAAGAGGAATCGGGTTAAAGCGGCCAAAAAGCTGCTTCAAATGTTTCCAAAATATGACAAAAAGCAGTTTGCCAATGTCGTAACAGGTGACAGGAAACTTGGGTCCATTGTTTTGAGCCCGTCAGGAAGGTTAGCAATAAGATCTGGGCCACTAAGTGTAGGTGTAGGAGTCGCAATAAAAGTGCCTGTGAAAAAGGACAAAAGCGTCATCGCAAAGTACTGCAAAGACGTATTACTGACGAAACTGAAAAAGTATTATCAGAAACGACGCCCTGCCACCGGTTTTAAACATATCCGTCTTCTACATGACAATGCCCCCGCTCATACCTCCGCGATGGTTACGGCGTTTTTGAAGAAAGAAAAGGTAACTGTTTTGCCTCACTCCCCGTATTCCCCAGACCTTGCCCCATGTGATTTCTTTTTGTTTCCGAAATTGAAATCATTTCTTGCTGGGCGGAAATACAAGTCCGGATAGGCACTTGGATCTGCCATTCATCAGTACCTTATTACTGTGCCCAAATCAGCGTACAGTGACGCATTCAGGAAGTGGATACATCGGCTGAAACTTTGCATTAATACGATACCATGTTAATTTCATTTCGTGCACCATACAAGGAGGTACCAGTGATGCGTTTGTAAATACTGTCTTTTAAGTAGGGGCAAGTTGGGCCCATAGCCGAAAAGTAAGACAATGTCTAAGCACGGATCATTTGAGAATTTCTGTTCTAATTGTTTGTAGTTTCCAAACAACCGCTTCAGACCTAATTATACCGTATGCAGACGCCTTAGATCTACTCTGTTTTATATTTATTTCAGAATTGCATTATGGTGGGTACATACAAGATGAAAGGGGAGACACCGCGTCTGACAACAGACGACTATCAAAACCCGTTAGATCATTACAGGAGTACTTCTAACGGGTACAGGAACAAGTCAATTGTTTGGCGTCCCACATTCAACTGATACATGTTAGACTGAAATGAAAATATTATCTTAGGAGTGTGAAATTGAGTTTTTAAATTTTAAACATTCAAGGTTTTAGACTGTTGGGCGAGTTTATTGATCAAGTTCAATGTGAATATTGCTGATATTCAACGTAATAACATCATGGTGATGTCAAAGTGTTATAAACTAGTTTTGCGTTTTCAATCTTCAGTTTAGTTCCGCGAAATAAAACATTGATCAATAAACTTCCTGTGATCCAAACTTGGCCCGGTGGACGGCCAAACATGCCCCTTCGCGTGGTAACTTCGGCCATCTTGACCTAATTACTTTTAGCAGAAATTCCCCTTCATGAGATAGAGAAACAATGTAAGGAAACTGGGACAAGTTCGGCTCCATTATGCCTTACCTAAATATGCCTTTTTTGTTAGAGATTTATCTGTATAAATAATTTATAAATTGACACTAGAATAAAAATAGGAGCGTACTAGCATCGGTCTCCCCTACACGCCATCTCCTAGTTAACAATGGGCAACGACTCCACTTGAAAAAGCATTAAGAGGCAAAATTCCCGAAAATAGCTTCCACCCAGACTCGAACGCGCGACAGCACTCAAGTCTATGGCTCTAGGCTACCGATTGAGATATTCAGACAGCTCCTACAATCACACAAGTGCACCACCATACGAATGCGGACATCCTTGACTGTACCAGGCAGGGCATTAAAAAACCCTCTAAGTAAAAATTGAAAATGCAAACGTCTGTATCTCCATTCTTGAGATTGATGTACATGTATTTTTACATGACACAAAAATCTTTCTTTTCCATGGCCATATTTTTTCGATTAAAACACTGTTCTCAACTTACTTTTCAGTCGTCTATTAGCTTATTGGCACACATGTATAAGCTGCGTTGAAAGGCACGTATGTTAAATAAACTTAGGGTGGTATCGTGTAATTTTGACAGTCTGGAGCATTCTTCGTGCATGTATCTGTCATCATTTGGTTCCTCAAACGATCGTTAGTTTAAAGCATCATGTTTTGGATAATAAATTGACAGTTAATTCACTACCAATTATTGAATGATAAATGCATTATGTTTTACAGGATCATCGACTGGAAATATCACACTAACAGAAGAATTTTGCATAAATCCAGGCATTGAGCAGGTTTTCCAAAAACGTGACCTCTACCCATTCCAGCCAGTGGAAGAAATTGATTTTCCAACGGTAGACGGAGCCGCGCCAAGAATTCCGCATATAATGCATCAAATATTTACCGAGAAATACATACCTACAATATATGAACAGTTTATCGAATCGTTTGTGCAATTAAATCCGTCTTGGCAATATCGCTTCTGGACTTATTCTTCCGGTAGAAAACTACTGCAACGCCGGTTTCCACATCTAGTCGAAACATTTGATGGATTTGGAAATAACGTTGAAAAAGCGGATATGATTCGTTATCTGGTGCTATACGAATATGGAGGCGTTTATGCCGATCTTGACATGGAATTCTTCATGCCTTTAGATAGACTGACCATGAAGTATGCAGCTATTATCCCCCTTGAACCACTTGAACATGCTTCGCTAAAATATAACGCATCTTACACTTTAATCAATTGCATTATGCTCTCAAGACCGAATCATCCATTTTTCAAGTTGATTCTTGATGGTCTAAAAGGAGCTAAAGCCATAAACCAGCCAGTTATCACAACTGGGCCAACATACATCACGAAAAAGTTTAAATATTATAATAATATAACCATCAGCAACGAATACGATTTGAAAACTGATTTCAGCAGCAATTCACCGTATTTTTTCAAAGGTTTCAGACAAGAGATTGATAATGACTCAATCTACATCCCAAATTCTCAGTACATCATGGACAACGTTAAAGAAAATGTCCGCGTTGTATTAAATGATATGTGCTTTACAGACGACATTTCTAAACTTCCATATTTGAAACGACGCGCATGCGCAGAATTTCACCGCCGGAAGGAGATTAGGGAGAATAAGAAATTCACGTACGCGGAACATCATTGGTCCTGTCTTTGGAAGAAGAGTAAAGAATTTATCATCAACTTGGGAAGAGTCTACATTGGAGATATAGTAAAAACGTGTACATTCTATACAGAGTAATGAAACAATGAAATTAATCCGTCTATGGCACTGAAATTTCATTCGCTTCGGTATGTTTTGTCAAACCGCAATTTTCAGACGTCTGGCAAAAGATGAAAACCGGCTATTCAGGCATATAGTTATAAATAACTAACGAAAATTCATTAATACGGAGATAGGCGGAAAAAAAGTTCCTGAAACTGGGTATTTCGAATTTGAATTAAATTCTGAAAAAATGTTACAACTTTTACATGATTTGTAATGCCACATTGAAACAATTTTATTCCATTTTTGAAGGTCACGATTCCCGATTAACGAAATAAATGTGTGCCAGAAAACTTTCACAATCTTTTGTTAAGATTTTTCATCTACATTAGTGTTTCACTCTGTCAAATTTTACCATTCTATGCCGATACGCAGGTTGTAGATGTTCAGAAACCCATAAAAATAGTCCATACTGTTTTTTCTAGACTCTTGTACATAACGAACACAAAATAGGTTCCACATATCTTGCTAGTTAGCAAAACAGTGATACCCGTATGATTTCTGGTGAATCGGCTATGACAGACATTAGCGTGAGTAGCCTACCACTTTGGCATTGACACTTGACATAGATATGTATGTCACATCAACCACTTATAAGAAATCTATACTGTTAGTACTTTATATTCGTTCCAGCTTGTTCTCGAAACACACAGTTCTCTTACATAATGTCAATACAAGCTTTTGTAAGAACTCTTTCATTTATGGTGGTATATTAGCTGATATATATTACCTTATCTTTGGAGCGAGGTTCACTTTTGCGGATGTAGTTCTTTCCTGTCCGTAAAACTGGAATAAGGAATTAACCAATGAATGCATTTTTTTTTAATTTTCAGTGAACATTTCTCTATTTTTTAAGTATATTTCGTTCAAAAACGTAACTAAGAAAAAAGACCATTCCTTGTTCATTAAAATATTAAATGTTGCAAAATAACGGTACATTTATTTGGAAATCCTACGGCGATATGCTGCAATCTGAAAAATATCAGGTTGTATAAAGTTGGAACGCAGTTCGCAGTTTGCGAGTTGAATCGCGAACTGTGTCCTATAATGTGGTCCACGATTCTAATCTTGAACCGCGTTCTAAAATGTAATTCGTGTTTCGATTTATGGAATGCAGGAACGCATTTCGCGATCCGAATCGTTAACGAAGGTAAAAATAAAGATGACATTTCGCTGCAAGGTATTTTTGGATTGTTCGGTCTTCGGGAGTGAATAAGATAAAGTTCTATAACAGTCCGGAATTCGGAACCTTCGGGATTCTGAGGTTACAATGTAGTACATTTACCTTAAACGAGGGCAACCATTTTCATAAGCAATCTGTGGTAAAATGGTAAATATGTGGTAAAAAGTCTACAATAAAACTTTAAGAGTTTATTTGCTCAGAAGGCCACATACACGTACATTTTATTAACCACATCGTCACAATTACACTACGCAAAGTACAAATATTTTTCAATCAGATGCAGTTGTTAGAAGATATAGAGTACAATTAAAAGTAATGAAACCATTTACCTAAGCCATATTGTAATCAGCTACAATAATACCAGTGTAGGCTAGCAGAAACTAAAATATGTTTGTTTGTTTTTATATGACTTATTGTCACTGGGGTTTGATGCCGTTTTTCAACAATTTTTCGTTATATACGGCAACCGGTTCACCTAACCAGTTTTCCTGGACTGTATACTAACCAGTACTAACTTACCATTCTACAAAGAGCCGGTAACGTCTCCACATATGGAGAAAATTGACATTTTCGTCAAATTTTAATAGAAAGATGACTTGCGCGACCGGGATTCGTACCCGGATCATCGGGTTACAAGTCCAGCGCACTAACCACTGGACCACGTCCGCGGCCCTAGAAACTAAAATATCTGAACATAGTTGCACAATAGACAACCGAATGTAGTAAACTGAATGTTAACAAGGAACTTTAACCAGTATGTCACTAACAGAAGTTTAGTCAAACCTGTGAAAAAGGGCCACGCTTGGGAAAGATGAGATGTCGCCTTAATTCAGAGGTCGGTTTGTTCCAAATAATCGATTTTTTTTCATAGAATGTCCCGTTTTTTCAATGCGTGGCCTTTAGTCGAAGGTGGCTGCAAACAAAGGTTTGACTGTACAAATAATTATACTAATTGTATTACAACAGATTTAAAAATAGTCTCATAGGAGAAATACAAGCTTTACAATATTTCAGTGTATATAATATTCTCTGTGATACAAGTCATTCGTAAATACTAGTATTTCGTATGTTTCGTATTGCATGTCTACAAACTTGTACCAGCATGTTACAAACTACAAACTTGTACCAGTGTGATACAATGAACAAACTTGCAAGAGTATGTGACAAACTACAAACTTGTACCAGCATGTTACAAACTTGTACCAGCATGTTACAAACTACAAACTTATACCAGTATGTTACAAAGTAAAAACTTGCACGAGTATATTACAAACTACAATAACAATAACATATATTTCAACATCATAGGTATGTTTGAATAATGAATAATAAGTTGTGAGCTTAACAGTACATTTAGATCTCCAAGGTCGAATATACTGATTTTTGAGTATAGTTTAATACAAAATAATATTCAATCCATCACAATAAAAAAATAATAACATCCGGTGCCCAACTTTTATAACAAGCATCATAAAATGAATACGCTACACGGTTACAATAACAACCCAGAGAAGTCACTCTATACAACAAGAGGACCAAGATGGCCCTTTTTCGCTCACCTGAGTAAAGATTGCAACTTCTATGGTTTTCCTGTGATTTGACCTGGTGACCTAGTTTTTTACCTGAGTTGAACCATGTTCAGACCTGTTTATAACATCATTAATACAAACATTCTGACAAAGTTTGAGGAAAATCCAATAAAAACCGTGGCCACTAGAGGATTAATAAGGTATTCCAGTGATTTGGCCACAGAAGACCCATGATCGAACCTAACCAAGATATCATTAAGACAAACATTTTGACAAGGTTTGGTGAAGATCCAATCAAAACTGCGACCTCTAGAGGGTAAACAAGGTTTTCCAGTGATTTGACCTGGTGACCTAGTTTTTGACCCAAGATGACCCATGATCATAGTTTACTAAGATAGCATTAACACAATCATGTTGACAAGGTTTGGTGAACCACCAATTAAAACTGTGACCTATACAGTGTTAACAAGGTGTACCAAAAATTTGACCTGGTGACCTAGTTTTTTATCACAGACAGCCCATGTTCAAACCTTTCCAAAATTTTATTAAAACACACCTTCTGACAAAGTTTGATGAAGATTCAATCAAAATTGCAACCTCTAGAGCATTAACAAGGTTTTCTGGCGCGCTGACCTAGTGACCGAGTTTTTCACCAGAAATGGCCCATATTCGCCCAATTGCACAAGATCATTAATACAAACATTCTGAAGATTTCATGAAGATCCAATTAAAACTGTGATTTCTAGAGTGTTAACAAATTTCCATTTTATTTGACATGGTGACCTAGTTTTTGACCCCAGATGACCCATGTTTGAACTTGTCCAAGATACCATTGAGACGAACATTCTGACCAGGTCTGATGAAGATTCGCTCAAAAGTGTGGCCACTAGAGCATTAACAACCCCAGGTGCGGACGCCGGACGCCGGAGTAGACTAACTGATGACTATAGCTCACCGAGCACTACGTGCTCAGGTGAGCTAAAAATAAGAACAATAACAGGAAAAACATATTCACCATGAAACTTCGCAAGTGTCAATGTCATTAGCCTACTCATTATATTTTCTGCGGATATCCTTGCATTGAGGATGCTTAGACATATTTTTGTTAATGTCATCTATAAGTAATGCCACGGTCTAAACATGCTGCTGTATGTAGGAGACATTTCCACTGTATTAACACGGTGAAGTTTTGCCAGATAAAATGCCAAAATCAAAACATATTTCTAGAAAGTCTTTGCTTTTCATTCTTATAATTTACAACAAAATATCTAATTGGATCAGCCATATTAGAATATTAAACAATCGAATGAATTCGGCTATATCTGGATCAAAATGAGTCAGTAGCAAATGAAAATATATTAATGAACGATTTTATTGTAAGACTTAATGACAGTTATCTACAACAATGGTATTATGAAAACTCAAGTGTGCCCGAATGAACTGTTCATAGTTGTATGAAATCTTACACAGAACATGAAACCTATTGTGATGTACCGGAGGGTATATAAGAATATCTATAGAGGATGGGTTTGAAAATTATGCAACAGTTACGAAATTGATGATGAATGACATTGTCGTCTGAAATACAAGGTTGTCTAGGACATTAGATATTTCTTGCCAAAGTACTGGTATATTTATGTACCTAGTGTTGTTCCGATTTTGTAGATTTTATTGTATAACTGTGTCAGGAGCTCATAACTAAGTTGCTAATAAACCGTATATATGTGTGTATTATTACTTGTTTTTCTCACATAGTATTTAAACTTGATTCGGCTGCATCCGAATTATTTATTTTCTTCTCTCAGCTTAAGTTACACAGTTGTCTACAATAAATACGAACATTATTGCGTAGCACAGGTAGAGTAAAGTGGGAATACGCAAGTACACGCTGCTATTTCTTTTCGAAATAGAAAATTCTGAAACTATTCTAAGATAATCTGATAAGCATATAATTCTGCTGTCATTAGCGACATTAGGCTTCAAATCCGAACTGAAAATAGTGGGTGTCGACAGGGATATAAATTTTTCTATGAAAGTCCCATCCAGTTTATACCTCAGACTTTCGAATGGTATAATAACTGAAGGACAGTAATATTTCGGAGGAACGGCGTAGTGAGAAAGGCATCGAGTTGTACTCGAAGAGTATGACCACTTTTCAACTTTATTTGATGACTGTTCATAGTCAAAGGCAATGCTTATATTGTATTTCTGCCCTTGAAGTGATGTTTCGACATTTTTCAAAGTAGCTAAATGGCCTTCATAACGTCTTACAGCTGCAAGTAAAGATTCTATGTTACATGTGAGCGACGTTCGCAGATTAAGGACTAATAGATTCTTGTCCTTCGTGTCATCTGGGAAACCAAATTTCCATTGACAAACCGTACATCCCAATTTTTCAATATGAAGCTTAGGCATTATCGATGACTCTATCAAGTCCCGCCAGGTGGACAAATCTACTTGTCTCATTTGCAGCATTACGCTTAAGTCTATCGTTAGGCCGTCAATGGCAAAAATTTGTCTACACAATCCCGCCTTAGCGTAAGACCCAACTGGACAAATAATGTTTCGACAGGCACTCTGGAAACAAAAGGAGCGATATAAAGTTACCAGTTTTGATGATGATTTTGTCTCATAGACACAACATAATATTATGAAATTTAAGCTCGATTGCATTTCACGACGAAGAACTTTGGCGCAATTGTAAGTAATGTGCTTCAACACATTCTATTCCCTTGGCGGCAATAATATGCTCTTTCGTGAGTTCTCGTATGTGCAACTGTTCGATGATCGTAGGATGTGATATCTTATATTGATTTTACTCCTTTGAGCATATTCGTATTTTACGAAAAGCACGAACCTCGTACTTCAAACAGCAAACGTGTGCTGCAGGTTCTGTACCCAAATAATAGATTTATATGCAACAAATATCAGACTTACACTTTTTTGGAAAATAGTCAATGACTTCGCAATTTACATATTAAAGACATTAAAAACTATTTATATCATGATGGATTTGAAATCGTAATATTGATGCTTACCTCCATAGGATCGAATATTTGATGATTCGAGCAGATATTATTAATCACAGTTTTTTCTTGCACTCGTATATCATCATCGTTCAAAGAAATTATTGTATGGAAAGACAAATGTGAAAAGCGTCTGGCAAAAACTGCATTATGACAATTCTTCGACAACAATTCTACGGCTGGAATGTTGCACAACGCACAGTAGATATTTTTAAACCATTCGTATTCTACTTTGACAGTCGCGAAAGTTGACAGTTCACAAAGTTTGTCTAACTTACTGTCATACTGTTCCCACTTGCCAGAGCTATTGCAGACATCGACTGCTTCATCAACACATACATTTAAGTCTTTAGGGTATCCAATGGGTGGTATAGAAAATTTATGGTTGCCGTTCGTTAAACCAAGTACGCTATGTTCGTCATATGCATTCTCAATAAACACAGTTACCTGTTGAATGTTTGTAGAAATCGCCCACGTCCATTTTACATACGATTCCACGCCATTGCAACGAGCACACATTTCATTCCTATAAATTGTGTATGTAACAGCATCAGAAACGTAATCGCTTCCGTCAGTACCATTTGTGTATTCACAGGCTGCCCGAAGCGTATATGATGTGTTTGTTGGACACTTTGAGACCACATAATAAAATCGCCTTAAATACCTATGAATTGATCTTAGATATTTTGAGTCAGTATGTCCTTTTATGAATTCTAAATGATGTACACACTTTGGTTGTCTGTTTATCTCAAGATTACTCTCATGTGGACAGCACTTGCCGTATGTACAATTCCCCAAGCACAAGCATGGATGACAGCATTTAATATTTTCATCTAGATATCTTTTTCCGTATTTTGAACACACATCGTCTTTAGAACATGAATGAACATCAGATGCAATTACCTCAGTCATATAAAAAATAACAAGAACAAATAGAGGAATGGTTAATTTTGCTGCCAACATTTTCAATGATTTACTGTTAGGAAGATTTATGGAACTAATAACGCTGAAAGATTTAGGTGTTTATATATCATATTGAGGTGTTTATACATCATATAGGCGTACTCACGCAATTGTATTCACCGAAATGACAATATTTAATCAGTATATCACATGTAAAATTTGTTTTATTATAAACTAATCAAAGATCCATGTGTGTGTAAGTAATTATATATGCATCATAAAAAATTAATCATCTTTCCTTTAACACTAATTTGTAGTTTTTGGGCAGTGTAGAGTCATAAACGTGATAGCATTGTTTAATACAACAGTTTGTGGTGTGTGATATAACAGACTAGTGCGGTCATGTTGGCATTTGACATCGGATCAAGTGGTGCATTATCATATTGCGGTGAACCTAGAGGCGAAACATTGCACACACCCAGTGATTAGTTTGTATATCTTTTCACATAAATAATTAATTACATGATTAATTATATGACACTCCAAGCTGAACGAAACACAATTATAACAAAACTTATTAACTTCCTCCGTAAAAAAAATATAAGAATCATTTTTGGCATAGTTCTATTTAGTCTGTCCTTAAAGTTTTACAATGCTTACATTGAGGAATTTTATTTATGCCAATTGAATTGTCTATCGGCTCTTATCGGGACAGTGACAGGCAAATTACTGTTAAAGTTAACGCCTTGAAAAAAACTTTATGTCTGTTAGTGCTTAGAATTTAAAATTAACACGCGTTCTTGTCTAATAATATCAAGAACTACCACGCTCGAATGATTTTGGAATTGTTTTAAAGGATCGCTTTCGTCCAAAATTGGATATGTGTGTCTATTAATACTCATAAATTTACATAAAATAGAAAAAGAATTATATAAGTGATGGACCCGCGTGTATTCTTAAATCTAAATTCGCATAGTTGTTTTTAGATATACCTCCACCAATATCATTCTTTTCTTCAGAATACATTTTAATTTTGTCCTGTATTTGTTAAGTCTTTTTGCATTGCATACATACTTCTGTAGTGATTTTTGAACTTCACCACGCGTAGCGACTGTTGGTTAATACTTCGGTAGTTTTTGTCAGGAAATAAATTAACAATATTCAGACACCATCTGTTCAGAAAATAGGTGAGCTAAAAAAATCAAACAATCGTTGATTACACGTGAACATAATGATCTGACAGTACTATTGTTAATGGCTCGCTTACAAAATGCAGAAGGTGTTAATTTTAAATAATGTTTGCCCTCTTATTTCAAAGCGGTTTTCGGTATTTTGTAGTGGAAATGCTTATCAGAATTTTGATGAATTGATAAAACTTGATATCGCGAATTAGTCAGTTACACAATCTTAAAACGCAACCGACATAAGAACCTAACCTGAACAGACCGTTCTCTCGCTGCCGAATACCTACAATTAGCCATTGACTCATTTATTACGAAGCCAGGCGTGTTGTCAGATGTGCCAGTGCCTGTTTGGAATCAATCGCACAAATTGGTTATGACAAAATGGCGTTTCCTTTCAAATGACAACACTGTCTGTCCGTAAAACTGGTGAACAATTATGGTTGAATACACCAACCTATACTATACATTTTATTGGTCTTTGTTGAATAGGCCTACTACATGGAAGATGTTGAACAATGAATGCACATGCAAATCGAGGCTCACGAAGTCAATTTAACCAGTGCACTTGTAGCATAAAATTTGACTGCTAGTATAGAAGAAATAATGCTTATTTGTACACCCATCGCGTGAAAAGTAACGTTACAAAGGCTGATGATTTTTTAATGAAGTTCAAATTTTCATGTGTGATAAGGTCATTATTTAACCGTAAGTGCCAATTTTCAACGTTGAAGATTGATCAATAATCTGTAGAAAAAGCCTGTCTGCCGCCTCATTGCCTTCCACACCTGTATAAGCTGGGCACCAAACTAATAATAATAATATCCAGACCAGCTTGTTGGATAGAATAATTTAAGTAGAGAGTTTGTTCTAAAAGGTCTGGTCTGGATTTACTGTGATAATTTTGAATTGATTGCAGCGCCGAAAGTGAGTCCGAATAAATAACTGAATTTTGGGGTTTATGAAGAAATACCCAGCTCGTTGAATTAATTAAGGCTATCATTTCTGCTGAATAAATAGAAAGATTATCAGAAATCTATCAGCAGAAAAAAATTGAAGGTAAAAAAAAATTGAAGTTATATAAAAAGCTCCTGCAACTTTGCCGGATTTTGGGCATTTAGAACCATCTGTATATATACTTTAACAGTTATTATAAAATTGTTCTGTATGCAAGTTAACATGGATTTTGCCAAGGTGTGGAAGGTCAGTTTTTAATTTTTTAAAAGAAAGCAATAGGTCTATATGGGGCGGGGTCATAAACCAAGGATGTTCAATTACTGGCCTGAAATCTGCTACCTGTATGTCTTTTAGGCCAAATCCCTCCACCAAGAGTTGAGTAAGAGCCCCTTGATTGTCCTCTGGCCCAGTATTTGACAATATGGGCCATGCGCCTGATAGCCAAGGGAAATAGACCGGCATTTGCTTCCAGTTTGTGTGCAGGGCCCCTAGGGCTATCCTAAGGGCTTTATATTAAATTTTATCTAGTTTTTAAATGGAGTTGGGACAGCGGCAGCATAAATTTCTGCACCGTAATTGATTTTGGACCTAATAATCGATTTGCAGAAGAGCCGTAAGCTGTTTTATCTGCTCCAAGTCAGTATTTTTGAGTATTTCATCATAGTAAGGTTTGTGGTACACCTTTTATTCAAGTATTCTATATGTTGCCTAAAAGCTAGATTCCTATCTAAAATCATGCCTAAAAATATTTTGTTGTTTCAAATTTGATTTGTGTACCACCTAATTTATGTTGCCGCTGATTCCCAAACAAGATACCGACAGTTTTTCTTTTGATATATTAAATCCCCACCCAATCTTGTGACCATCTCCAAATCATGTCTAAACCTTTTTGTGCCTTTTTGGCCATTAATTCCAGATTTTTGCCTGTTATCCATGTGCCTGAATCATCTGCAAATTGACTAAGAGACATGTCAGATTTTGAAATGGATACAGGAATATTATCGATTAATAGATTAAACAAGTAACTGGTGTTGTCCGCAACACATAATGTCCCCTGCCGGCTCCACCTTGACTCAATATGGTCTGTATAACTGTCACACATGTATTAAATATGACATCATCAAATAATCAATAAAGAATTTCATTCACATGGCCTAAATAAAGTTTGTTATTGCAGTATCAAGATTTACAACATGTTCTTTACTATTAACATTACCATAGCGACCAGAATTGTAAATCTGGGTGACAACAAAATATTAAATACAATACTACTAACTCAAATACCAAAGTTCATTCACCTATCTTGAACAATGAAAAAGTTATTTTTACTATTCCCGTTACCATGGTAACTATAATTTTAACCACGAGAGAAAACAAAATGATCTGCATAATCTTCATAATCTTCACATTGCCACCTATTCACGTACCAAATTTCATCATTTTTGCCGTTCACGGACGGCGACATATACAATTAACTAGATTTGACCATTTCTTCCCTTACACCGCCTGCTCTAAGTCAATCAGAAAGGAGAACGATCAAAAGATGGCGGACAAAAACAATAGGGTCGAGATGGCCCTTTTTCGCTCACCCGAGTAAAGATTGCAACTTCTATGGTTTTCCTGTGATTTGACTTGGTGACCTAGTTTTTAACCTGAGTTGACCAATGTTCAAACTGTTCATGATATCATTAATACAAACATTCTGACAAAGTTTTAGGAAGATCCAATCAAAACTGCGACCTCTAGAGGGTTAACAAGGTTTTCCAGTGATTTGACCTGGTGACCTAGTTTTTGACCCCAGAAGCCCCTGGTCGACCTTAACCAAGATATCATTAAAGCAATCATTTTGACTCGCTTTGGTGAACCTCCAATCAAAACTGTGACCCCTAGATCGTTAACAAGGTTTTTCTATGATTTGACCTGGTGACCTAGTTTCTGACCAATGTTCGAATTTAACCAAGGTGTTATTAAGACAAGATCTTACTGAAACAAACCTTCTGACAAAGTTTGTTGAAGATTCAATCAAAATTGCAACCACTAGAGCATTAACAAGGTTTTCTGGTGTGTTGACTTAGTGACCTAGTTTTTGACCGGAGATGACCCATATTCGCACAATTTTACAAGATCATTAATACAAATAAGATACCATTGAAAAGAACATTCTGACCAGGTCCAATGAAGATTTGCTCAAA
Organism: Lutraria rhynchaena; assembly: GCA_008271625.1. Taxonomy (NCBI): domain Eukaryota; kingdom Metazoa; phylum Mollusca; class Bivalvia; order Venerida; family Mactridae; genus Lutraria; species Lutraria rhynchaena. The sequence goes on along the minus strand of VIBL01000001.1, from coordinate 5,890,381 downwards.
AGTGTGACCACTAGAGTGTTAACAACCCCCTGGTGTGGACGACGGGCGGTGGAGTGGACTGACTGATTACTAAAGGTCAACGTGCTCTGTGAGCTAAAAGTCCCTACCTACCGAACCATATTTAGGGAGATCGGAAGAAAAAACCCATGTCATGTCATGTTATACATCATTTTAAAGCTTATTCAATTTCTAATACAAAAATGAAAAAATACAAAAACCTTTTTGCGGTGATGAACGGTATTCTAAAAATCTTTCTTTAAAGTCAATCACTGTTAACATATCTGTAATTTTTACTACAGTCAGTGGGCTATTTCACAAATTGTATTAACAGGTAGAATTATAACACACATGATTATATTCCACAAGTGATAACACATATGTAGTTATTATACAGTCCACTCCCTTAGGAAAAGGAAAGGCATTTAACTTGCAGTTATTTAGCATTGTTTTTCTGGCCAGTTTTTACCATTTATTCAGCAGATTTCCTTGAAAAATGTGATTCTGTAAAAGCATTTAAAAAACAGTTAAAATGCATTTAAAATGCAGTTATTTAGCAGTTAAAAAGCATTGAAATAGGCCGAAATATGTAAGTGAGATGACATCATAAAACTGCCTCCAAATATGGAAAAAGCATTTCTAACCATTTATATGATCTCATAAATAACTGCCAAAAACTTGTGTGAGCATTTCCAACCATTTATATGACATTATTAAAAACTTTCAAAAAAATAGAGTTCTGTGTGGACTTCAATTTTTGGAACAATCTTGAAAGTGAGCCCAAGGATCATTCCTGCGAAGTAAGGTGTAAATCTGCCTTGTAGTTTTGAGGAAGATTTTATTTAATGTATTAGAAATTGTTGACAGACGAACGACAGACATTGAGAGGTCACGAAAGCTCACCATAAGCCTCCTGCTCAGATAAGCTTAAATTCCATGTTTGGAGTTACCCTACCTGTGGAGCTACATGCAATGAAATATAAATATGGCAATTTTGACTATGTCAGGGGCAATTACTGTGTGAATCCAAGAGCAAAACCACAGGTACACTTGGTGATCAGCAATCCTGTAAAGTTTCATGACTCAAGCTCAAACACTTTTAGAGCTAAACAAGAAACAAATTGAAACGTGCTAATTTTTACTAAGTCAAGGGGGATAACTCTGCAACTATTGAGCCGTGCGCGATAAAACATTTCAGGATGGACAAACCTAGTTTTTGACCCGACATAACCCATATTCAAACTTGACTTAGATATCATCGAGATAAACTTCTGATCAAGTTGTTTTTCAAACAAAATCAAAGATACGAGTTTTGCACGCGCAGTGACGAAATGAAGATATTTTCTGGCCGGTGAGATCCTGTAGCTACAGTATGGTGGTGTAACAAGTTTTCGTGGTATTAACAAAACATTGCCATATTTTATGCAAAGTTTTCGTTATTTCAGGACATTCTGCCAATGGTCATCATAGTAATCCATTATTACAAAAATCTCATCTGTTTTTTTAAAACAAAATTCCCTCCAATACATTCATTTGAGCGTTTTAAATTAACTAGGTCAATTTTGCAGACGTAAAAAGTTTGGACTGGTGTTTTCGTGGGTCGCCTCAAACTACCCCAAGTTTACTGCTATTACTCAATAATTTTTTGGTTTTATTACATGTTTATCTTGATATGCTTGAAACAGTCCCCTAGGCAAGGAACCAGTCGATAGCTCCACCTATCTACTGAATATTCAGTACGCAATGAAAAGCTTTGCCTAAGAATAAGAATTCATTGAACATTTTAAAGTGTCTGAACTACGCTCTCAAGAAAATAACAAAAATAGTTTATAATAAACTGTTCATTGCGTATTATTGGCAAAAATCGGCAAACTAACAAAACTATCGGACAATCTTGTGACAAATTTCCTGGAAAAATGCGCATGCGCACACGGGACGAGGCATACTTAAAATACCACGAAAACCTATTACTCGACCATATTTACAAAGTCACATTCACACGCTATATAAAAAATACTGGCATAGCCAACACACTGTTCTTTAGTTGTATTATGTGAATGTATAAACTTACAGCAGTTTTTACGAGATTTCAATTATTCAGCAAGAAACTTGAGCTCGATATTTCGTCGTCCAGTACCCCACTCACTAGTAGCCGTCTTTGCTGGGTGGTTTTCAGTAGAAATATCGGCTTCAGTGGTCTCTTCAAACTTACTGAGATTTCTTCCGGTTAAAGAATTCAATTTTGCACATATATGTTCCATTATAAACTTCCCTTTCAGCCGGCGTTTCATAATTCTTAAATTAAGTAACGATTTCCATTTCAAAAAATGATCCGGAGGTGATAGCAGAAGTGCATAAGGGAAGTAACTCAATACGGAGAATCAAAGTACTGAAAGTACTCATGAGAGTTGAAGTTAATGCAAAGGGTTGCAAGTCTTGTTAAGTTACACGAACATTTTGTTTGACAAAGAAAATATGTTGTAAATTCTATGTATGTGAACGCTAAAACTACAAATAAATCTTTTTTAGCCAGATATATTTAAATCAGTCTGAATATTTAATAGTCTGGGATCCGATTCTGTAGTAAATTCAAATCCAAGATCTGGGGATCCCAGTTTCACAAACTTGGATCCTGGTAGTCCTGGCATTTCTTATAAATCCCACCTGGGTTTCTTCATCCCACTGGGATCCTAGTGTATCACGCCCGGGATCCCAGTCATTTTTTCACTTGGAAACGTTACACAAGAAATTGTATTAATTATCAGAATCCTTATTAGAAACTTTGATTTATATACATGTGTCTTACAGATTCTGTGGAACAGTATGTTGCTGCATTACGGAACCAACTTACAATTTATAATTATGATTAGACCACTTTGCTTAATAAAGTGAATATCTAAATATAATTTGAAATGACAGTTGATTAGCCTGACAAAATTAGTTTTTAGATTAATAATTGAGACATGTCATGGCAAAACCAACCTTCTGGCCTTTGCAAACCGTGCAGACCCAGATCAGCTAAACAGCAATTGCGTGGTCTGATCAGGACCTACACTGTTCGGCTACTGCTCCTCGTCTTTCAGTGTCTAAGTGAACAATGTAGTTCCTGATCACATTTTGCTGGTTTTGTGTGATCTGGGCCTACACTGGTTGCAAAGTTTAAGGCCATAAGGTTGGTTATCTCATGACACAGCTCATATTATGTAGAATGATACAATATTAATTATACTATGTACCTTAATTTTGTTTATATTCATATTATATACAACTTGTACACAAGCAATATTGCTATTTAAGTGAAAATTAGTGTGCATGAATTATTTTCTGCTAGAAGCATTTAAATAAAACTTGTGAAATGTGCAGTTTCTTTCACAATCTTTCAGCATAAAAAAATGGTCCAAGAAAATAATTTGTTAATAATGGTAGCATAAGTGTTATTTAACATCATCATTTACTTTTAAATGTACAAACACTGGTAAAAAATGCTGGACACAAGTTTTTTCACAACAAGTTTTTACCAGTTTTTTAAAAACTGCTGTTTAAATGGATCCCTACAAGTTAAGATGGAGGACAAAAAACTTGTAAAAAAGGCATTTATTTGAAAAAAGTGCTAAATAACTGCTAAATAACTGCAAGTTAAATGCCTTTCCTTTTTTATAATTAAACATTTGATTTTTACTGTAACAAATGCAGGCAATCAATGTTAATCAACATTTGCAGCACACAAACATAATGTAATTCTACACCTGATGAAAAATCTGCAAAACCTAGCCATCTCCCTGGTCACACCTGGGTCCAAGAGTATAAAACTTGAGATCTCCAAGCTTAACTCTGATATGAAGTTGATTAATACTAAACAATGAAGATTACAATCCCACTTTATTTTGCCAGTTAAAATGATCTTTGATCTGATGATATGTAATAATTAAACTGCAATATCTTTCAAACAAGAATGTTCCACTTATGAAATTGAGCTCGGAGACTGTTTTCAAGTTTTATAACCTCGCAGCTAGTACTGTTAACAAAGAAGCTGCGGCTTCAAATTTTGGCAACATACATTGTTGAAACTTATTACATCCCAAGTCTTCTTCCTTACACACATATTATGGTGAAATAGTCAGATGGTTATCAAAACATGGAGTTCAGTAAATATAGAAGTTTTAAAACCGATCCCCATTTTCTTGGTCAAGTACATGGAAACACAACTATTTTTCTCTGGCTTAAGTAAATATACTTGTCAAGCCAACCAACCATTGTACATAACTTAAACTCTAATTAAATGAATAATCCATTCAATTTAAAAGAATAAGGCATTTTTTACTTTTATTTTTATTGTTTTCATAACAGTTATAGTACAAAGTATATAGTACACAAAGAATGTTTGTGCACAAAAATAATAAAAAAAATATTGAAGAATATCACATAAAGCTTCATCAACAACTCACAGTACAAACAATATCCAGTGTAACACCATCATAAGAAAATATAATAAGTTTTCAAACTGCCAATTATTACATAATCAATATCAAGAATTATTTTATTCAAAAAAGGCTTCCATACCCATGGTATAGGACCACACCAAAACAAGTTTTTTTAAGAATATTAGATGTCATATTACAAAATCTTACTTGAATGAAATAATTGCCATATAAATAAGCAAGTTTCATTAAAATAAGTGATAAGATCTCTCTCCAAACATACAGAAATATACAGACATACAGTATGTCATGCAGTGGACAGGTGCTGGAACTAACAAATACTACCTGGAGCATATAATAACCCTATGTCTGTGACCTTATTTTTTCCCAGTATAAATAATGCATAATACTTAAATGCTTCAATTACATAATTAAACAAGTAAATTTCAAAATGTTTTGGCTTAAACAGAGTCATACTAGTACTACATGTATATTATTCAATTTACAACCAACATGATCACCTCTACTCATAGCTCAAACCCATAAAATAATAAATCTTAAAGCTTCAGCAACTAAAACAGAAAAAAAACACTTCCAAAGCAGTTACAATAAGATATATAATCCTATTTCTGATGAAAGTCCAAATTCAGATATATTTACTGGTAATTACTATAATGGTGTCATACAATGAGATGACCCATAAAAAAACTTGTACATTTTATAACTAATGCCCTTAGACAAAAGGTGGTAAACTTGGACATTAAACATATTAGTGTAAAAATGATAATCAGTGACTTCAAAAATTGGAAAAATACATAATTGCCAGTAATAAGAATTATGTTTCTATCACAATGGACACAAAAAAACATACATAGACAACAATTATATTAGGGAGACTTCAAAACTCCCTTTCTTTGTTTATTCATTATCAAATTTTATTGACTAAGGAGTTTTTCAGGTTTTTTTTCATGCAAATATTCACAACATTACATGCATTTTACAAAATTTATTCGACAACAAGTAGGTCTTTAAAGTAAGAAAACAATTCATAGCAAAATACTTCCTGTCTTCCTTTTGAAATACACCCAGGTTATTCACAAAATTACTTGTATTTTACACAACCTATTCAATACTAGTAGGTCTTCAATAGTTAAAAAAGTATATCTTTCTTCCTTTGAAATAAAACTGGGTTAAGATCTTCAACAAAAAATGTGTATTAAAAACTTAAGTTCAAATTAATGTTCCATTGATCATATGACTTTTCCAGCCATTTTTCTAGTTGGAGTTATTGGTCCTAATTGAAGAGGTGATGCTCTGGATCGATCAGGAGGTTGAAGGTCATGGAGTACAGCATCCTGAGTAGTTGCTGGTGCCCGACTTAACAACTGATCTGCATAAAACATAGCCTGAAACAGGAAACAGTTGCCATGAGGTAAAATTCTGTGTAATGACTGATTCAAAACATTGCAACATATTTCTCTAAGGACACATTAACTTCTGTGAGAGAAGAATTGCCACCACTGCACTAAATCTTGTATACAAATAACTCAATTATTTAGAAAAATGGAATTCAAGAATTCAATACCATGCACTAAAAGACTCTTTGATTAAATACTATCAAGTGGCCTTGATTTTTTATCATGCTAGTTTTGTTGTGTAAAAAAGCTAGAAGAATGTTTGTCACACATGAACATATATTAACAAAACAACTTGAATCAATTGACAGAAGTGTATTTTTTCCTCCTATCAGAGGATTTCTTCCTTTGACTATATATATATATTTTAAACAAAAAGTTCAGACCCAGTCTAAATCTGCTTAAAAATGTTGTATTTGCAAGATTGGTAAGGGATTATGCTTCCCAAATATTTGTGCTTCACACCCCCTGTATTAAGAATAAAACCCTTTATAGGCTACTCAGAGCAAAATACAGAATTGATCAATAATTTTATGGAACAATTTCTACCTTTGGAGCACTAACAGTTTGAACACCAACAGATCTACAGAGAACTTTCCTGAGCCCACCCAGTCTTGTTGTAGCAGACAGTACTCTCATCTTGTCTAGACTTGTAGGTATGGGTTGTTTTGGTCTGGGTATCAAACCCAAGTCACCAAGTTGATAGTGGGGTAAGGTGCCTGGACCAGATACAACAGGTAACTCTCTGAAATGTATAAAGAATGAATACTGTACAGTTATTGGTAAAGTTAAAGATGTATAAAATTTATTCAGTATTTCACATAATTATAGCAATTAACCAATTTTGTTAAATATTTATTCACAAAATGGAAGTATCTAAACTTAATATATTTTATTTATTATCATTTACTTATTTGATATATGGCATACCATAATACAACTACTGCATTTAGTTACAAAGATAATTAACTACAGTAGACATCATGCATACATTAAACTTATAAAAATTGACTAAATATCAAGAAAACTATCAATTATATGTTTAAACAATTGGAAAAAATAGCTTTAAAGACTTTGGACTTGTACAAAGGCTTAAAATCAAAAGCTAAGGACAATACAAAAAGGGACTGATTATTCCCTTGTTTCTATTCATAATAATTCATTACCAAAGAATAAATTATAAATTGATATAAATTAAATAGTTCTTCTGGAAATCATAATCATCGGAACAAATCCCTCATAGACAAAATCTAAATAACTGAATGACATGATACACAAAAATTTAATTTATTAAATATTACTTGTACTTCTTATTTAAATATGACGAAATAGTGAGAATAATTTGCATTGTACTAACTCTTAACTGAGATGATAATGAAATGGTTTATTATGCTGTAGTTTTAACATTCATGCTTAATAAAAAACACAAATCTTGTTATTTTATCATGCTTACATACCCTTTTTTAATTCCTTGTTTTCCGGGCATCTCTCCAGCACTCTTCTGTCGAACCTTAAACTGTTTACCAATTTCAGCAGGTTGTGGTCCAACACCAATAGCAGCTGCACTGTTTAGCAATATGAGCAAATATTCAAGCATATTATCGCGACGTTCATCATCATTCATATCATCTGGCTCATCTGGATCAGTTTTCTGAAGATTTAAAATTTGTAGAAATAATTAATATGAATACAAAGAAAAAGAATGAAAATTGACTGAGAGCCTTTCTCCTAATTATTGAGGACGTTTTATTTTCAGTTCATTTAATGCATTTACAGTGCCTTTAATACTCTTTGACAAACTATTTTCATCATTTGCAACCAGCTATTTGCAAAGTATCTGAAAATCATTGTTGCTTATTTGCTGCAGAAAAAATGAGCATCTTCAATAGATTGAGAACATAAGAATAAAGGAAGTAAACAGTGTTGAATTTATTTGTATGTAAACAGTCATCTTACACTCAGAACTGCCTTGAGAGCGTTAGCAGAATCACCAAGAATACGTTCAAGTTTCTTTCTATTTTTGACTTCTTGCGATACTTTATCTGTCTCGGTTCTAAGTTCAAACTCCAGATTATCATTATCTTTGTTTATACGGTCAATTTCCTCCCTAAAAATATAAACAACAAAACATAAGAGAACAATATCCAAACAAGTTTTCTTAAAAAAACCACCAAACAATGTTTGTGTTGTTAAGGTTTTCTTCTTAGGGGTTTGATGTTGAACTGACACCTATGGTCATTTTCCGACTTTTCTAACTTTAATGGTGGAGGAAGATCCTATGAGTACATCTGGGTAGAACCACCGACTTTCTGTAAGCTAGATGGAAAGTTTCCTCATATGTGAAACTTGGTCCTGAGTGGAATTTGAACTCACAATCGTGAGGGACCAAAGATTTGTAGTCAGTGACTATAACCATTTGATCATAGAGGCCCCTTAAGATTATGTAATAGCTAATTAAATTGAATACATGCATATCAAATGCTGTAATGTTAAAGACTTGATATTTCAGCAGTGAGTTCATTTCATCGAAAAAAACAGATGTTTTTAATTACATATGGTGAAATAAAGGATATAAGTAGTTGTCAAAAAGGTATGCAGGTTATGATTACATGACTTAATTGAAGAATCAAAACCATTCTTTTGATAAAATTTGCAATTTCATTTATTTAACCATTATATCAATATGTTGAGAATAATGATAAAGTGTGCACAGATCAGTATATTTACCTCATGGATTCAGTTTGTGAACGCAACATCTCAGTTTCCGATAATATCTCCTGGAATTCTTGTTCACGAAGTTCAAATTCTTCGATCATTGCTTCCTGGTTTCGACATTTTTCAGTTAACATTTTGATTATCTGTGAAATGAGATAAAAAGACATTTTAAAACAATACATAGACTTCTGAACAAATTTTATTAAAAGAGCTTGTAAGAAATTCATGCAAAAAAATAATGCAGTATGTTTTACAGTCTGGTTGAGCATGAACACAAGCTTATTCATAATTGAGTGTACTTGGATGCTTTTCATTATTATTATTAAATAAAATGGATTTTCACAAACATGTTAAATCAAACAGACTCATTTTGATAGCATTGCAGTAACTGTCATGATTTTTTTAAATCAAAGCATCAGTAAGAATGGAACATGCAAGAAACTCCTAGCTAGAATTTTTTCTGCTCATCCACATTATAAACATGAACGTAATTGATTAAATTATTATGACATTATCATTCTATTATATTCCTGAATATCTTTGCTTGTAGGTATTTAGTCATTAGGTTCATTGAAATAAACTTCATTTTTTGTCCACCATTCTGGTAAGTGATTTACAATAAGGGCTGGCTCAGATTAATCTATGCTGCATTGTAAGAGTTTTCAATTCTTACTTTTTGGTTACTATGGTTCTTCTTCAGGATTTCTTTTTCGTTATCTTCAAGCATCTCTATCTTTTGTCTTTGCTCTTTATTTTTCTTCCTTAATTCATCGTTTTCAGCAATAAGTTCTGTAGTTTTATCAGACATTTTATCAAGTTGAGCTGTGATTGAAACATTGTCTCTTATAGTACGCTTTGTAGTTTCAGCCATTTGTTTATTGGAAACTTTTCTAAATTCTGATGCAACTTGGTTGACTTTGTTTACCATTTCTTTCTTAAGTCTGAAATTCACAATTTTATGATCTTAAACTAGGAGAAACATAATATATGCAATGAATTTAAAAACTATTTCAAGATAATGACAATGTAGATATTCATGCAAATAACTGAAGCTTTTGAAACTTCTTAGAAGAAGCTGTAAAATTTCTTCATTTTACTGAACACTTCATATTAATATTGACAAATTTGGGCTATGGGGCATTTCGTATTTGTCCTGATGTTAGGGAAGTGGCTTAATTACAGACTGACATTCTCTTTAAATTTAACCTGAATACATGTATAAGAAAATAAATAAACTTGCAACAACTAAATGTGTTGTTATGCAAAAATGGTAGGTTAAGAAAGTCCTTCAACATGGATAATATACCCACACAAACAAATTACGCAAGTGCTAACATACGCTTATTACATAATGTATAAATTGTAAATAAATGTAACAGAAAACAGACAAAACAAATTATTGGCACTTACGCATCTTTATCAATGACTTGTTTCTTTTCAAGGGCATAAATAGCTTCTTTGTGATCTTGTTCTTTCTTTGCAAGCTCAGCCTCCATCATAGCAAATTTATTCATTAAGTCTTCCTTTTGAACTTTGAACTCTTCCAAAGATGCAAGTTTACCATCTGAAATTACCATTATGTAAACCTTAGTACAAAAAGTACAGGTCAGAAGAGACTGAATTTATACATCAACTATACCTTTAATGTGTAAATATATATAAATTATAAATGTGGCAAAAGTATGCAATATTGTAGCAATAGCTATTATTCTAGTTGTTGTTGAATGAAGTTGAAAATCATTATCCCTGTTCACCCAAAATAATAAGACCATTAGGAAATGGAGCATCAGTTTTATCACAAACTAATTTAGAAATGTCAAAAGCTCATACTTAAAATCATGTTTTCGGAAGTGAGCTGATCTTTAGTTTCCTGGAATTCATTTCTTAATTTCTGAAGTTCATATTCATACGATTCCTTTTCTGTATCCTTAGCTTCTTGTAGACCAATCAATCTGTCATTAAGGTCAGCGATATCATCAGCTGGAAAATGAAGAAATGTAAAGATTGAGATACATAATTGCATAATTGGTAAAAAAAGATGTACTTGTATACGCGCTGTTTGTTCTAATTAAATTATTTAAGTTCAAGTATATTAATGTCCATTTGCACATGGACTGGCAGTCTAATATACCACAATGAAATAAAATAAAAAATAAAAATTTTTATTCAGTTTGTGATTTTGTAATGGTTGTTTGTAATTATCCTTTCATTAAATTTGATACACAGTGAGTAAATAATGCACATCTGACAGCTTACTTCTTTGTTCCACTTGTTTCTTCCAGAAAGACACAATCTCCTTCTTGTCTGTGGCCATCTGTTCAAATTTATCCTGAAACTGCCCATTTGCCACTTCGAGTTCATCGCACTTCTTCTGATATCTAAAAAAATTGAAAGTAAACTTATTATTTCAGATAAAATACCAGCTGAACACTTCATAATGACCTGCGAAGTCTCCATGTAAAGTAAATTGTGAAAGCAATCCTCAAAGAAGATATCCATCTTGTTTGGTAATTAAAATTTACATACTGATGAAAACATTGCATAATTCTGACAATGATAACTCATGGAAGGCAAACTTTCCACCAAAGGTTAAAACAGAACTTGTAACCTTTTCCTATAAGAAATAAGATTGACATTTTGGTTGTGAATTGTGTGCAGGAAATTTGAAGTGATCATAGATCTATCTTAATTTATGGTTGTTGTGTAATCATCTACAGAAGATCTATCAATTGATTGGTGACTCATCAGTGAAAATACTCAGCCTGACCATGCTGCAATTTAATGAACAATATACAGCATCAGCATGATAGAACAAACATCAAAGACTGTTTAATGCATGCATTCTCACCTATCAGTATCACTGTAATTTTACAACATCAGTACATTAAATTTAATTCCATACCAAATAAATATAATTTTTACGTGTGAGTTGCACTTTCTGGCCAGTCAAATATTATATGTACACAAACATTATTATTATTATATGATGGCAGTTTAGTTATCAATAAGAGGTAACAACAGTTAGAACCGATGCTGAAAATTTCCAGGAACTTTGCAATACTTGATTGTAAAACCTTTTAAGCAACTCGAAGTCACTTGCATGTTACTTAACTTGCATGGTTTATCATGCATACCAGGATGATGATAATGCATTTTAGTCAGAAATGCTAGTCCAAACTATGTAAACTCAATGGCATACATAACTTGTTATATCAATAAGTCTATTGAAGGTAAAACCTATATGTATGTTTGCAAAACGTGTTCAAGAAATTTGATGGGGATGATGAAACATGGTTAGGACTGATACATGTTGTGCATGAAAAAATCACAATTAGATAAATACCTTGCCAATCTATTTTCTAAATCTCTTATTTGTATCAAGTAGTATTCTTTCGATAATTCATTGATATCTGGTCCCATTTTAGTGGGGGATCCTCTCGCAGATTTCTTCCCACTTTTCTTCTTCTTCCCGCTCTTTTTCTTTTTCGGCGGCATCCTGAATTATTGCTTTAGTATACTTCCAAACAAAGATAAAAAAATTATACACAGGATAGCCAAACGGCTAAGATATTTTGGAAAATGCTCTCGGTATTCAATTTTTCCGTATCGACTGTGTCGCCATTTTGTAAACAATCTCACCGGAAGTGTTGTTAGCCATAGTTACAATATGACTGGTTCTCACATTAACGTTCTCTGATAGCGCAGGTACTAGCAAGAGAACAAACCAGTCACATCGGTCACATGATAGCGCGATGGCGGATTCGCCACGAAAAACATGGAAAAAGATTTTATACGAAAATCAAGGCTTTCCGGACCATTACGTTGATGATTCGTTCCTCGTTGAGCTGAAAAAGAATTGTAATTAAATTTTTTTGTTTCAGATTAATCATTTTTGTAGGTTGGCAAAACAAAAATGTTTTGATGCTTTCATTTAAAAGCTCTGCATTGACTTATGTGTGTATTTAGGCTTGTTTATTGATATACATTGTTATATATCCCGTGCAACCTACATTATCAGTGATAACCAATTATTTATATTGACATAGTATCACATTGTTATGTTCATCATTTGATTTTTTTATCATTTATGTCCAAAAACAGTCATCCTCCTTATTTTAGTTTCAGTAACTTGAAAAAATAACATAGAAATATAATTTGAAAAAATAACCTAGAAATATAATTTGAAAAAATTACCTAGAAATATTTTCTTGATTTGCAATATTTGGCTAAGGTTTTAAGCAAAAGTTGATTTTGAAGTGTGTATTCTGACTTGAAATGGTAGACTTGCATTAGTTTGAGTTTATTGTTGAAATATTAATTTATTTAAATATTTTTTATTTTCCTTTTGCGATAAAAATACTTGCTGTTTCAGAGATACATGATACATCGTACTACATGTTCCTACCAGTATGTATATTTGAATTTTAGACAGAAATCTTTGATTCTGACTCAGCTTACGATTCTACTTTCATTTCAGTGCATATTAGGAACTATGAGTATTGGAGCGTTGTCAAGGAATCAGGGGTTGTTACACAGCAATTATGCAGGTTAGTACTTAAACAGCATCTGCTCTCCAGAACTATAACATTTTGTTGTGCTGATGTAATTTTTTTGTATTTATATATTTTAACTTCATCAGACTTCTGGTTTCAGTTTAAGACTCATCTTTCGTGTTTTTTTTTTATTATTGATATTTACTTGGTACCTGTAACATGCAATGTATGCTTTGATATTTTAGGTTCATTAATCATCAGTTACTTTCAAATCTATTTTTTTCAGTGTCAGTGTGTTTGTCATGGTGTTTATATTGATGGACATCAAGATGTTGGCAGCAGAAACATTAGGGTACATATCTGTTGGACTCACCATCCTTGGTTATTTCATCAATTGCAGTCTTCCTTTAAAATCAGATAAAACTAGGACTTGTAAGTACAAATTTCATCTGTGCCTGAGTGCTGTCTCTAAAGGCAGGCAACAATTATTTTATTCTTAGTCTGATCAATTAATGTATGAAACAGGTTACTTAAATATCTTTGTTTCCTTGTAGTTATATACTTGTACTGTTTTGTTACAAATTACATTATGAATGTCTGTGTAATATGATATATTGCTATCAATGATATGTAACTGCTTAAGTGATTAAACTTTTGATTGAAAGCAAATTCAAACATTTTTTTTAAGTATTGTAGCAATGACATTTATTTGAAGTTGAAATTACTGACATGATGTCAGGGTTTGGTAGATTAGACCTATGTTTCATATAATTTTCTTACATTTTGTAGACTTGGATGACATGAAGACTCTTTGTATATTTGCTGGATTCAGTTACTGTCTATCCCCAGTCCTTGTTTCTCTCACAGAAACCATAGCAACAGATACTATATACGCTATGACTACAGTAATGCTGATTGCTAACTTGTGTTTTCATGACTATGGTGCTGATGCTGAAATGTAAGGTTCTTTTATTATTTTTGTTTTTTAATATTCACACTGAAGTGCAAAGTATTCTGATGCATTCATGAATATGATGACATTTAAAACTGTGCAAAGTATCTATTTATGGCAGTGTTAGACCATTCATATTGCTTTTTCTTAATTACTTTCAATACTCATCTTTAATCGTAGCTAATTCCTTGTTACAAATATTCTTTTTTTAAAGACAAACATGTTTCATGTAATACATTGATATACTAATCAATTTGTGAATACTTGTTTTATGGTGTACATTTGCTTTGCATATTTTCAATATTTATCATACATGATAATTACATTATTATGTTACCTGTTGTTACTATTTTATGTTTTAGTATAAAAAATAATTGAGTGTCAGTATGCAACTTAAACTAGTTACCAAAATACTTAAATTTTGTTGTTTTTAATTGTGCTGGTTGTCAGGCAAATGGATTAAATTGCAAACTGTACTATAGGAAACATAAGTATGTTGTCAGACATGCTATGATTTCATACTTCATAGTCTTGCATAATCTAACAAATTGGCATAAATTTATATGTGGTTTAGCCCATTAAGTTTAGTATAGTTTTTTATTGAAACCTTTCGTTATTTTTTTCGTATATTTCAGGGTTTCAGGTGTACTGTCATTGAATTCTGGTCTCTTTGCCTCTGTTTGTTTAGCATCTAGACTTCACACTACTCAGCATTCATTTGTAACTGTGACATTTGCTGTACAGATCTTTGCACTGTGGCCAGCTTTAAGAAGGAATATTCGGGTATATATCATTTCTATAATTTCAGAATCAAGATGAAAAATTCCGAGTTAAGTCTTTTAAAGTTAAGCTTTTTGTCATAAAACTGATTTTGGAGATTGACACTGTGCTTTGAAAGAACCTTTGACTCATTATTTACGACCACTTTTACATAACTATTTTCAAGACATACCTGTTTTCATTTCAGCAAGCCATTCCATCATCACATGTTACCATGACTGTGACCTTTGCCTTGATGACTATTGCGTCCTTGACCTTTATTTCCTTGACAGCAGCCATTTTGTTGCTCCTGACAATAATATTCATAACATTTGGATGTCCTGCATGGTTGATAACATTACAGCCATATAAGAAGTAAGTACATGTGTACTCATATTATTTCTTCAAATACGACGTATGTGGTATTTGCATTTGCAAAACCAAACTACAGGTGCATATTTGATTAACATATTGACTCAAAAAGTTGAATTGTAATACACATATATCTTTGATATGACAATGAGTACTTGAATCAAGAAACATATGAAACAATCATAATTATGTACTGTTTTAACTGTCAGCGCTTTTATTAAGTTCTGTGCACTCTATGCTAATTGATGTATCCAATGTTTACTAGCTTTATAGTTATATCCCAGTGGTTTATTTTGCCTGCATATCTTTTTTGTGTAAAATAAATTATGGAAACTACAAATTTAATAATCAGTGCTCATGTTTATCATTCAGCAATATACATGGACCATGGGATGAGGCTGTGATCACAGATTGAAAGGTACAGGGTAACAGAAGGACTCAATACTCACACTGCAGAGAAAAAAAACAGCACATATTCAGAAGCATGTCTGACATTAACAGGGAAGTTAACTCCAGCTGTGTTATTTGTTGTATCAGGCTATTGGGAGCAAGATGACAAAGCAACCAGAACAAAACTACATGTATTCAGTTAAAACAATGACTGAAATGTGTCTTATCTGTCATTTACTGCAGAGTTGGAGATAGATTGTCATGGTTGAGGTGTTCAGATTTTACCTTCCAATTGAAATATTTTCAATGGAATGATTGATTGTATCTGACTGTTAGACTCATGTTTTGTAGAAGAGATTAAGCAATTATCTTGACTAAAACGTTGATATTATCTAGACTGTGTTGAATACTGTGTAAATATACATATGTGTATGTGTATCATGCTTAAATTGGTATAAGATAATATCTAGAAGAAGATGGCTGTAGTGTTGCACATGTTTTAACTGTTGAGTAATGGCATGTGTTGTAAGCTACTTGGAAAATGAGGTATGGGTATGGTGAAGTTCATAAATTTGTCACTTAGATTTGAACATATAGTAATAAAGATATCATGAGTTAATAACTATTTATCTGAAAAATGAATCAGTTTACGGCAAATTTGTTAATATTTTCATTGTACACACATACGAACATATCACCTCTGTGACATTTTAAGGACTACCATACTTTGTCATGTGGACAATTTGTTATATTTTTAAAATATTAAAGAAATGTCATTATACAGATTTATGTATTTAGTTTTTTTTTATCGTGTAAAACCAGTTTTTGTTATCTCTCTAGAAGTACTGAATGTTTCACTGTGTTGAAAAAATACTGGAGGGTGCTTTTATTTTAATCCTTGGTGAAGATCAGTATCCACAATTTTCAGAAATCTTAGTTAATGGCCACCTGTGAATAGTGGTTGCCTGTGAACAATGACCACAACTTGACCCAAAGAATAAACCTCTATATAAGGGTGAACTGTGCATACCAGCTATATCTCTCCCATTGGTAAAATTTGTTCACAGAATACTTCTTCAAAAATTAATTACAAATTAAGGATTATTACTTATAATAATTTGCCTTGCATTTAATAATATCACTAAGATTTCCCTTAAAGAATTGGTTTGTACTTACCCAGCTGACTCATTAAAAAATTCCTATGTCTCAAAAAGTAATTTTTGTTATTATCCAGCCCTTTGATATTTAGAACAAGCATATTAATGTTCATTAGAAAAATGCATACCTACCTACCTACCAACTGTTGAAAGTTTGGGTTGGGTAACTGCAAACCAACATTTTTTAAGGATGACCTTACAGATGCATTTTTGAAATTAAGTCTGTTTTTAATAAGGTCTTGAAATAAAATTTCAAACTGGAAATATATGAATTTGTGTATCGTATCCCGACTCATGCATCTTTTCTGGCTGTGAATGACCAAAACATACTCTGTACTATTTCACTTTCTCAATTGTTTTTCACCGGGATTAATGTTTTATCTACAGCCAGTGTCATTGGCAATTTCCCCTAGACCAGACAAATTTCACATGCGAGGAAGCCATCCAGCTAGCTTGTGATAGGTCAAAGGTTCTACCCAGGTGTACACCTGAGTACTTCATCCACTATTAAAGCTGGAAAAGTTGCCAAACGCCCCTAGCTGTTGCTATGATGTTAAACCCCACTGAAAAAATATTAGGATAAAATTCAGTTCTTATTATAGTGTGATTTTGGGGTGAAAATGAGTCCTTTATCCCTTTTTATACTGCTGATTATCGAAGCAATGTTAAGCACCACAAGCAGGTAAGATGAAACTGGATATTTGGTATTTATAATCTATATTTTACAGGATGTTTCAAGTATTTGAATCTATCAGTAATCTGTCCTTCAGATTAAATGGAATTTATCGAATAATCAGTTACTAAATCCTTGTTATCTGGGGTAGCGGATGTGGCTTAAGATAAAACATGTTGTACATGACAATCATTACCAGATATTGTACACAGTAAGGAAGTATGAAGATTTTTTAAACATAGGTATTCATACGTAGGAGAAGATTTCTTTTGCTTATAATGGATATATTTTATGGGAAGGCTTGTTAGTAAATTTAAGAAAAAGCAAACATTAAAAAAAACTTGCAAAAAAAAAACAACTTTCAGATAGTAGTTAGATAAACATTTATTTTCTGAGTACTTTTACTATAAAACAAATAAATTTCTTTGAGCCTGTCTAGGACATCGTCTACTTTTTCCAGGACCACAATGGAAATAAGGGAATAATCATTGCTTAGGGTATTTGTTAGTTGTTATTTAGGGAATAGTTAATAATACTTTTAATTTGGTAATACTAGTCACTGAGAGGAAGTTAAGAATACAAGTGGGAAGGACGCAAGCTTTTACGATGCAGTCATCAGTAACATGTGAAGTGATATTTCGTGTACATGTGAATTGTAACCCGGGGGATATTGTGTGTGTCACCGGCGATTGTCAACAACTGGGAAGCTGGGACCCACACAAAGTTGTTCCACTAAACAGGGAGAGAGAAGGAACGGACACCACAAATAATGGGTCAGTACCAGGAGTATGTAGATATTTATACGAGTTCACTTTTATCCCTTTGTAAACCACAGGGGACTAGCATGTTGAAAGGCTAGTGTATAATAGTGTATTAGACTTAAAATGGCCACGCAGACCATAAACACATATATTACGTATATATACATATATGATGCGTTTTTTTGGTCAGTGTCGCCATTTTAGGCCTAATACACCATTATACACCATCCCTTCAATGTGCTAGCCCCATGTGTGTAAAACGCTTCACAACAGGCTGATCAACATCTTATATTTCTGAATGCAGTAGTATGAAGGAGTGAAATGCATTTTACTGACTTCCTGTTCATACTGTAATGTTGACGTGAAATTGAATCAATTTCATCTGTCAATTTTCTGTATTTTTTCACTTATCATGATTACAATCATATTATAGTAAGGGACATATTTTTCTTGTTTCAATAAAGAAATAAATTAGAAGCATTTTATTAAGACCAGGAACATGATTATCATGAGTTCTGACTTATCTGACCAATTTACTATGACCACGTCGAATTTGGTGAAAAATATGATTGTTTTCATTTCTGAATATTTGAAAATGTATTATTCTGTTGAATACAGCATTATATTGATTTACACATATATATTGTTGTTGCTCACCAGTGATACTTCATGAAATTTTCTGATTAATTATATTTAATTCAAAATTGAAAAACTTCTACCAACATGTTTCAGTAATTCAACCAATAAAATGGAATTTAACATATATATGAGATTATTAAGCTAAAGGAAATGGTTTAATTGTAGGCATAAAGGTGTATGGTCTAAACAAATGTGGTTCAATGATGTAACTGATGTGAAATACAGATATTTAACAGCTAGAATAATTAAGTCAGAAACTGAAGATGAGAAAAAGCACATTATTGTTACTCAATGGGAGACTCATATACGACCACGTGCATTCTCTTTCACAGGTTGGTGTTATCAAGCACATTTCTCTAAAGTCAATTACTTTGATAACACACTGATCAATTAATGCAACTGTATCACATTTACCTCGTAAAATCAATGATAACATTATTTTTAACATAGGCAGATCCAGGGTTTCCAGTTAGGGGTAGGGCGGAAATTGAACAAGTAGGACTGGGGTCCAGGGGGGCGTTAGGACCCCCTGTGGGTCCAGGGGGCTCCTGAGTTTTGGTCATTTCTAAGGGATTCAGGCTCATTTCCAGAACCTCACCTATCCTTTCCCAGGGTATACAAGAAAATATAACTTAATACATGACTGCGTGCGCAATGTTTTGGACATTTATATATATTTTCATGTAAATGTCATATTTCATGATAGAAAAAAACCTTGCTTGGACAATTTTAGGGGGATGTACGCCGGGTCCGCCCCCCTCTGGATCCGCCAATGTTTAAGTTTCTAGCTTACAATATGTCAAAGAAAAGTTGAAAGTAATATAAAAGTAAACAACAATGAAGCAATGATATGATTGTTGTTAAATCATTTTTTTCAGCTGCCTTAGCAGAAATGAAGCCTATCAACTTAATTGACGAGTTTGGTTACCATGGTAATATCGACTGTAATATGTGACATTAGAATATACACTTGTTGCTTGTTTTCCACAGTAATGTACTTGTATCATCAATTGCTTCAAAGTTTTTATTGATTCAAAACTAGCTGTGATTTCTGATTAATGTTTTCTTTGTATGTTTTTGTGTATGTCTGAATCTAACTGAGATTCTTACTACATTATTTTATTTCAACATGTAAAATCTTATTGTGATGGTCATTTGAAAGGATGTTAATTTGTGTTCGGTTTTATACTGTTAATAGAAACACGCTCACTCAAGCTGAAGTCCAAAAGAAACTTCAGTTAATAACTGCAAAACTAATACTTATGGGTTATCTACAGTTAACACTTACTGGTTCATCCTGAAAATTTCAACACATTGAATATGAATCAGATGTTAAACCAAATGAAAGAAACCACATAAGTCAATGTATCAAATATAATCCCTTTCTTCAAATTGTATGATAAATTTTCCATAGTAAAGTGTCATTCTGTTCTAGACCTTCATTTGTTATTATTTATTTCAGGTAATGAATATCATGTCAGTCCAGGATGGCTTATCGACCAATCACAGATCACCTTACATCTTCATGATAACCCTATCAAATTGTGGAATAGAAAATATGGAGAGAAGAATATAAGTGTTAAATGTACACCAATAGATCACAGATATCAAGATGTAAGTTTATTAAATGGCACTGGACCAAAATTATATGTAGTAAAAATGTGTATTTTTAAATACTTTGGACTAAATGCAAAAACAAGCAATTTTGATTAATTAATGCCATGCAAATAAGCTAATCAAAATGACAGTGCTTCTTTTAAATACAATTTAAATTTCAAAACAGTTTGATGCTGTGCATTCGCCGGCTACACTGATTTAGATTAGATAAAATATTTTTTTCTGAAGCATAAAACACAATGAATCTTTAATTTAAAATACAGAAGTAATGATATAATATCTCGGAAGTTAAACAATACTTTGGATTCCAGAAATCTATTTTGTATAAATATTAAATTGAATGATACACACAAGAAGGAAGACTTTTTTGTTAAGTGCTGACTGACATGATTGGTATTTTTTTGTTAATTGCTGTCTGACATGATTGGTATTTTTTTGTGAATTGCTGTCTGACATGATTGGTATTTTTTTATTAATTGCTGTCTGACATGATTGGTATTTTTTGTTAAGTGCTGTCTGGCATGATTGGTATTTTTTTGTTGAGTGCTGTCTGACATGATTGGTATTTTTTTGTTAATTGCTGTCTGACATGATTGGTATTTTTTTGTTAAGTGCTGTCTAACATGATTGGTATTTTTTTGTTAATTGCTGTCTGACATGATTGGTATTTTTTTGTTAATTGCTGTCTGACATGATTGGTATTTTTTTGTTAAGTGCTGTCTGACATGATTGGTATTTTTTTTATTAATTGCTGTCTGACATGATTGGTATTTTTTGTTAAGTGCTGTCTGACATGATTGGTATTTTTTTGTTAATTGCTGTCTGACATGATTGGTATTTTTTTGTTGAGTGCTGTCTGACATGATTGGTATTTTTTTGTTAAGTGCTGTCTGACATGATTGGTATTTTTTTGTTAATTGCTGTCTGACATGATTGGTATTTTTTTGTTGAGTGCTGTCTGACATGATTGGTATTTTTTTGTTAATTGCTGTCTGACATGATTAGTATTTTTTTGTTAAGTGATGTCTGGCATGATTGGTATTTTTTTGTTAAATGCTGTCTGGCATGATTGGTATTTTTTTTTTGTTAAAAGTGTTATATTGTATTATTTAGGAACATGATGAAGAAGTTGACGGGAATTTACCAAACTGTTTAACAAGTTTGGTTACAGTGTCAGTAAGTGTTTTGTAAAGCTGTTATACCAATTGTAAGATAAGTATGTGTGAGGTACATTATATTAAAAGACAACATGAGAACAAGTTGGTTAACATTGGTTTATTGGTTATTCTGTGTTGCTTCAACTCTATGGATTACATCCAGACACCCTGACCTTGTACATGACATGCATGCATAATATTTAGGCCATGCCTACTTGTGCGCGATTGGCTAAGGGACACTACCACTGGTATTGTTTCATTCAGTACTTAATGTTTGTTTCCTGTTGAGCTTCCGACGTAAAAAATTCGAAGGTGTGCATCAATTTGTACAGTTACACAGGCATGAATTATATGTTATTCCAGTCACTTCCATAAACAAACAGAACAAAACAAACAGGTTTTCAGACCATTTTATCTTTTATTATATGAATTGTTTTATTATAGTGTACGTTCATATTGTTTTATTATATATACATGTATTATATTATAATTTCACATCTGGCATATTATTGAGCCATATAGGTTGTTTGGTGTGAAATAATTTTGCTGTTCTTTTGCTTAATTATGAATCACTTATTAAGTGATCATGATTTTCTCCATTACATTTTATAGGTAAATGTTATAACAAATAGCATAATGGCATATTCATATGGCAATTGATAAATTTACATATTCAGATGTACCATATTCCAGGTATTAAGAAATTGTGAATCAAAGCCATCTTTTCAAGGAGAGTATGGTACATTGTACGTAAAGGATAGCCATATGATGTTTTTTATTCAAACAGTGTACCCTGAACATACTGTGAGTACATATACACCACTATGTATATTTATCATCACTTGTTTTGCAGTTTAATATGAAGAGTTATATATGTACAGTAACGCCACAACTAGATTATAACCACATCCATCACTGTACCTCAGTCAGTTCTAGTCCCTTTCTCTTTTCGATTTAAATGTATAAAAGAGAGTGCAGTAAAACCTCAAATAATGATCACCTCAATATTAGAACCACCATGTTATGACAACCACTTATTTTTAGACTGGCTTTCAATAACTGCCTATTATTTGACTTGGCAATGAGACCACCTCATTACGACCTTAAGGCGGTCTCAATATTGGGGTTTTACCGTACATAGTTTTATCCTGGTTTCCTGAATTTATATTTCGTGGATACATCTTAAAACCTGTGAACAAAGGTCACCTAAGGGAGAGAAGAATGTGGCTTGCATTCACTATTTGACCTTTATTCATAGGTTAACTTGGTATTTTATATCAACGAATATGTGCCAATGAGTAACTGTTAGTTTCAGGTAACATCTACTCACAGGTGGCCATTAACCCAAGTTTGGATGTGACTCATATTTGCGTTTTTGAAGAATTAATAAACTTAAAACCGTTTCATTATAGAACAACTATTGTACATGTGAATTTTGAGATTTTAATGTGTATTCATTTAGCCGCATTAATTTGAAAAAGGGTATTCATACCGAAAGTGTGGCAAATATTGTGATTAGATCAAATAAACAATAGAAGTTTATTAGTTTAATCAGCATAGTTACAATTATGCCATTGACCATTTACAAATATTTTTAATGTCAAGATGGCCAAGACATTGATTTATACAAGAAATAAGTACTATATAAATAACTATATAAAGATTTTCAATTCTTTTGACAAACTCAAACAAACATGTAGTAGTTATATGATTACACAGTGGCAGAAATCAATGCAACTATTTTCGAAAAAAGTAGCGTTCCGAAGAAACCGAACAAATTTAAATATCATTAAATTAAATTAAGAAACATTGTAAACACTAATCAAAGAACAACCTAGAAGCAGTGGAAAACGCAATCAAAGGTTCACTAAGTGGCAGTGTTTATTTTTAATTTATCTGATCATAATTTCATTGCATAGAAAATAAATTTTGCAATATTATTATTGACAGAGACAGAACATACTTTCAGGGTTTGAAACTAGATTTCTATCAACAACTGGATATAAAGAAAGGCAATGCTGCCATTAAAACGAACAATGATGACACCACAATGCCAATACATCTTGGTTACAGTATTATTTTGCCATTCAATATGAAAAAATCATTTGATGTTAGAACAGTACCAATCTCCAGCTTCAAGCATATCCCACTAGGTGAAATAACGTGTAAGTGTTGAGCATTCATTCATGAGGAGGGTAATCTGTATGTACAATCTGAAGTTCTTAATGATATCTATATGATTGCTTCTTTTCTATCATAAAGTAAGGAACTTGCCGTGACATTCAATTTTAATGTTATTTTGACCAGTAATGAGTGCTGGTAACCTCAATCTTGTCATGCCTTAAATTCTACTGTTTCAATGTACTTTAAGATGTTGTTCTATTGTTCTGTCAACTTTTCTTTAAGCACTACAAATTTTCGTAGTATTTACATTAACAAATTCCCTTGAAAAAACAACATCACAGTGTGTGGAGGCTTTGCTTTTAACATAGATGCAGAGGTATGATACTTAGCTAACCATTCTTTTCTAAAACTATTATGGGTATGATGGTTTTAATAATGGTAGATTTTATGAGACAGGGCACAGGCATTAGTAACAGACTGGTACTAATAGTATACATGTATATAACAGTTGAACGGGGGTCTAATTCTGTGATTTCTTTTCATGTAAATAAATTTTGGGTTAAATTATGATGTTTTATGAAGTATCTATTGCATTTTTACCATCACAGGTCTGTTACTAATGCCTGTGGAGCAGGATTAAAACCCACCAAATTATAGTAACAGTGTACAATACAAAGTCAAACACTACCAACTGAGGTATGATAGGCTATAATTCGAACTATTGTTTAACAAACAGAATAATCCTGTTCATGTTTGTTCTCTCTTTCTAGTTGAATACTTCATTGTAAACCCATTGACTGATCAGAATTTTTTAATGGATGTTTCATACCAACACTTCTGGAAGACACGGAAGACTTTGGAAATTGGCCATAGGGGAATGGGTAGCAACCATGATCTTGAATGTAAAACGTATGTATGCGTTCAAAATTTCTGGTGAAATTGCAATTGGTTCTCACCATTCTTAATTAAATAAAATGATGACCAAATTGCAATTTTATTTACAGTAAAACCTCACTTTTTGACCACTTGGTAATGAATCCAAATTAATATTAATATTATATCAATATAGTACATTTTTATTCAATTAAGTGCCCTTATCTATTGTCTTTTTGGTACTTTTTTTCTACGATTTTATGTAAAATTTTGTTTAGTCAATCAGTTGTATTTTGTACTCAAACCAATTGATCTGTCTGACGTTGAATTTCAGTGTAATACTAATCATTTCAGACTGGCTACTGTTCGAGAAAATACAATTAAGTCATTGATGGAAGCTACTAGTCATGTAGGTGTAAATGAATGATTTTAACAGTTTTTTGTAGAACATATGTATACAGTTATTATTCTAATAATAATAATTTTAAAACAATAATCATTTTCACATGATTTTACTACTACTGTTACTCCACTATAAATCGCGTAAAATAACTAAATTGCAATTTTATTTATAAAGCATCAGTATAGGGAGGCATCGTGCCATAGAGGTAGAGCGTCCGACCTCTATTCCGTAGGTCCTGAGTTCAAATCCTGGCTTCCACGGGTTTCGTTCATGAACTTCATAATCCCATTTTTAGGACACAGTACTGGTGTAGTATCCAGGAAGCGGACTCGAGCGTGATTAATATAAGCAAAATTGCTTGTTTCACAATCGAGCTAAAATGAATTAGCACAAACTAAAGCATCAGTTTTTGACCTCTTGATAATAAGGTCTTCATCCACTATTAAAGCTGAAAATTCGAGAAGTGACATTAGCTGTTGGAAAGATTTTAAACCATAGAGAAAAAACAAGAGGAAAAAAAATGAATTCAGTCATTCACTATTATCATTCAGGGTGCAGACTATGTTGAACTAGATGTTCAATTATCCAAGGACAAAGCTGTCGTTGTTTTTCACAACTATAGAATTCCTGTAGAATATAAGAAGGTAATTATCATTATGAATTAATGAGTAATATTTTAGTTCATCCATTTTGACACAATGCTTTAATAGACATTTTAAAGTCACTCTGTCACAACCTGGCTTTTGGCCATCATAAGACACAACTTAAATTGCATTAAAGGAATCACTGAACACATAGCCATTCAATCTCAAAATTCAAGACTTTTTAGTTCCAAATCCAAACCTTTCATGGTAAGGTGTATATAGTATTATCTGTTTTTCTTAAGGAAAGTTTATCAGTACCGTTAAGAATTAATCATCTTTCTTTAGAAACATCAAGGTGGTGTTGAAAGATTACACATTCCTGTCAAAGAGTTCAATCTATCAGAACTTCAAAACATGAAGGTGAGGTCACTTTTTCATCTGCCTTCAGATGATTTTCTGTTTACTTAATCATCGGCATGAGTCAGATACAATTGTAACCTTTCATCACAGAAGCAGGACGTGAGATAAAAAGTATTCAAAATCACTAGTTCTGCACACCAAATTTCATCCCAAAAATGTATAGATGAAAATATCTTCTAAATATATTACTAATATGGTTGTTGCGGAAATTCTTGATATTGGCCTTTGAATGATTTATATTGCATTTTTGTCTTGTGGGTTGTTACATCCGTGTGATAAGTAAACATTTGGGCTTCATATTTCTACAGAAATGGCGAGTAAGTTACAAGTCGGTCAGTTGACCAAGTGTTATACTTAACTAGTGTAATATATGTACTTGCAAAACACATTATGATTGTTCGTTAGGAAGGTTGCCATGAAAATCGAATTATGTTGTTTTTTTAGGTTGTGCATTCAACTGAAACGCCAGGTATTTATCACAATATTTCTTTCATATTGTATTCACGCTATACTTCGCTTTCTTCATCATTTGAACATAGTGGGAACAACGTTTGTTCGTAAGCATTATCATTGGACATCAAAATGGTAAACTATGATATAGTCACTTTTAATAAACAGGAACTCCCGACATTGACCACGTTTGTTATACAATCATTTTCGTACAAACCTAGGTCAATAAACGAATACTTGGCTAGATCTATCACAATCATCATCACTTTAAATGTTCATGTATTTAACGCTTTGCCTCATAAGCATATTTTGGACTCAAAATTCAACGAAAATATACACATGATCAATTTATTTCAGAAAACTGGTTGGTCTTTATGACAAAGCGGAAAGCATTGTGGCAAAAGAAGCCATCATCTGTTACAAGCAATGACTTCATTTGCCACAACGTTTTCAAAAGTCGTCTGTTGCAGATGTGGGGAAATGTGATATTATGAGGTAAAGGGTTAAAGAGACTAGACTCATGCTTTATGATTTATTTTTCAAAATCTGGCAAATAGTCTCATTAGTTAGCAATTATGTGAATAACAAACATGTAATGTCATTCCCCTTCAACTAGTAGTCTGCATTCTTATATTGCACATCATTGATGATTTTTGATGGAACAAGAACATTGGTATATTTTCAGAGCAAACAGACGAAGAAGAATTAGACTCAGATGATATTCAACCTTTTCCAACATTACAGAAATGTTTTCAGTCTGTTGATATACATACTGGTTTTAACATTGAAGTAAAGTATCCACAATGGTTGTTGGTAATTACTATTTTTGAATCAGCTTTTAATTAGAGGTATTTTAGACGGAATTTTCAGATCTGGAAATGTAAAACTACTGGAACAATGAAGCTGGTAATGCTATTGAAGTCGTATTCTTCTTTGGTCCACTTGAACTACAATGACATATTATGTAGAGCGAAGGAAAACGATGTGAAAACTTGATAGTTTCACTGACAGAAAGCTGTCTGTCACTCCTTAGTAAGGAATATATGTCCTAATATAAAAGAAATATTCATTCAATGAGTTTCATGTTAAACTGAATTTGATTTCTTCATGTGATCCTTGTAAATGGTGCACTTAGACAAAACGAGTGTATATCATGTGATATGGCATTTGTTATTTTCAATTTTAAATGACAATTACAGTCAAACCTGTGTTTGACGCCACCTTTGAATAAAGACCACATTGTAAATAAAGGTCATTCAAGCCATCACTGATAATTTAGAACAAACTGACCTCTGAATACAGGCCATCTGTCAATAAAGGCAACATTTAGTCATTCCCAAGGGTGGCCATTGTTCACAGGTTTTACTGTAGTTTCAAACCACGGCTTAGTATTTCTTACTAAATGATAAGATTTAATCAGTCTTATATTATGCTTGTAAGTAAATGGAAAATAAGACTATTCAGCATTTGGTACATCCACTTGATCTTCAAACCATATACGAGAACTTAAAAATAAATTTTGTTAACGTTGCACATGACATTTTTTTTCCTTTTTCTCCCAGGAGGTTCATGAGCTAGAAAACTACTTTGACCACAATGAAGTTGTGGATAAAATACTTACAGAAGTGTTTAAAAGTCATGCAGGAAGACGTATTATATTTTCAAGTTTCGATTGTAATACCTGTATAGCGTATGTTGATAATTTTGTTTATTTATTGAATATTTAATAAGATGAGTAAAGCCATATCTTATTGTGCAGAAAAATGACCCAGTCATGAAACGGTCATAAGTCATTTGTTGCATATTATGGAAAGTACATGTTGATAATTTATCAAGGTGTATATTTGCCCTTATATAAGTAGCAATTTAGGGGGCTGGCACGTTGAAGGGGTGATGTATACTGGTTCACATTATATGAGTATCAATCATATCCATAAAATATTAAAAATGAGTATGAAAAATCAAGAAAATGTCAAGTTAAAAACTGATGACATGTATAAACAATTTCAATTGTAAATATATTATTGAAAACTAAACTGGCAACAGATTGTAACAGTGTATGTCGTTGTTTAGCCAGTGCAGGGGTCTGAAATCGATTATGATCATATGTGAATCTTATCAATATATTCCAGGTTACGGGTGAAACAGAACCGTTTCCCTGTTTTATTTCTAACACAGGGGGACACGGCTGCGTATTCTATGTATGGAGATACAAGAACGAGGTCTGTTGAGATTGCAACAGAATTTTGCTTGGCTCACAGTTTGCTGGTAAGGACGTAATACTATTATTTGTAATCCATTTGTATGAAAAGAATTGGTATCACAAGTTAAACTGCAGGTCTGGTGTTATTACAGTAACATATAAAAGTATCTTCGACCTTTGATGCATACATTACATGGGAAATTGTCAGTAACATTTGAACAAAGTGGTTATGATGCTTCCACAATCAAACATGTGCTAATGAACACCCGTGAATAAGGACCACCTGACTGTGCTTACCAGCAGTTTTATATCCAATACAAGCATCTGCCTTTCATCTTAAGCGCAGAATAAAGGCCACGAACAGTAAATAAATGGAAGGCTTTACATACAGGATTGACTATATTTGGCACCCTTTAACTGTAGTTTAGTGAACAGAATGGCTTACTTAATTATATCCTGTTGACATAAATACATTTACTGTTAATCAGCTGCGGTAATGTTGTCATGTCACGTCTGTAGATGATGTAAATATTACATTGGAACTAACTAAGTAAGATGTGCTTACAGTGTATGAATGCAATGTTATATTACATCCAGTGATGACATGAATATCCTATTGGATCTAACTGTAATTGGATTTTACTTATAGGGTGTTAATGCATTGTCAGAACTGCTTCTTAAGGACCTGTCAAGGATAGATTATGTCAAAAACAATGGACTGGTATTGTTCACTTGGGGCGAAGATAATAACGATAAAGAAATGATCGAGAAACTGAAAAGTTTACAAGTGGATGCTGTAATTTATGATAGGTTAGTTAACAGCATTTGTTCAGAGTTGAGTATAATTGTGAATGCATATCCGATGTCTGTCATGGCAGTTCGTGTGTGACAGTTGGCAACTTAAGCCTCTTGCCTAATGTCAGGAACAAATGAAAATTGGCTTAAACTAACAAAAAAAATGCCATTTTCACATGAAGAATATATGGAAATAACAGATCTTATTATCTGATACTATCCATTTCGTAAGTGTCATTGCAGGCTGGTGTGATTTAGTTTTATTACCTTAAAATTTTCTTTGTTATTTCATAAGATGTGTGTTGAACAAAACGCTTTAAAACACTTTATGTATTGTGCACTCAACGCTTTTTTATGAATATAACCCGCGTAGGTTACTTGGAAATGTCATTTTTATTGATGCTGAGTGAGCTTTTAGTGATGTTTGGCCTATATTGATTTTGTCGTGTGTTTTGAATATTGGGCTTGTTATGATTTCAGAATCGATCATTTCAAAACCAGTGGTAAGGAAAGTATATTTAAGGTCGAAAAGAAAGAGAAAATTCATCAATGTCAAAGACCAAGATTGAATTAGTTCTGATTAAAAGTATCAAATATGAAATACAACTGCGCACACAGACCCGAGGTCGTTTGTATGTATTGTGTGTTTTTCTCTGTCCCTACTTTAAAAACAATGGGTACATTTTGATTCATTCATCTTTGCTATTCTCATTCCCTGAAAACTTTGTTATTTTCATGTTAAAATATGTAAACGTGTTTTTTTCTTGTTTTTGTTTCACTGGGGTTTAACGTCGCACCAACAAGCTTTAACGGTGGAAGAAGACCCCAGGTGTACACCGGGGCAACACCATCGATCTTCAGTAAGATAGCTGTACAGCTTCTCCACATGTAAATTTTTCTCGTCACAAATGGGATTCGAACTCACAGCAGTGAGGGGCTAGTGATTACTAGTCAGAGACCATAACCACTCAACCACGGAGGCTCCCTTGTAAACATGTGTCTGGTACGGAGTTGCTACATCGTAAAGGAATGTTTTTAGATTTGGTTTTTTTTGTTTGACAATCTGTTTGATATCGAAATATCAATTATACAAGAATTAACATTTCCAAAAGTGCTTGGAATCAACGTCTGCCGAGTATAAGAGCTAAGAATAGACAATTGAATAAAGGTTTCCAAGAGATTTCGTTTCTGGTTTCATTTCTTTTTGAGAGTTTGCAACACATTCTATATTTACGACGATATTAAACTGGTTCCCGTTTACTCTTGTGTGCAGAGGCAGCGTTCCTTTGGTGCATTGCCTAGAGCAGCGATATAAGGGAAGAAATGGTCAAATCTGGTTGGTTATATATGTCGGATAAAAACGTCCGATAAATAGCCAATTTGATTACAGAGCAAACGATAATGTGGCGAAAATAACGCACTGCACAGTTTTGTACATGTTCATGTAAATGAAACGATCAAATTCCATTGTGCGAGTCAATTTATTGCATATTTGCTTTCTGTATGTAATTCATACTATTTAGGGCTAACAATGTCCATGTTCATGAGAGTTTCCGTGAGGATGTACGGCTGCTTGGCCTTCAATGCTGGTAAAAAGCTGAAAACAAGTACAACAGTCAGTAAACATTGAATGTGAAGAACACCTAAAATGTAATATAACTATAGTTCGGAACACTATTACTATTAATTGATGTTAGGAATAAAGCACATGCAAATCAATATTTTGTGAAGAACATGTACAATGACGTCTAATGACAAACAGTCTCTAATCAGTATTTACACGCCATTGAGAGGTCAAAAACGTGTGTTCGATTTTCTGTCAAGTCATAAAAAATTCAAAAATAATACTTAGTGATAGCACATTAGAGTGATTGGATGTAGGTAAGTGTGCTGGTCACATTGGATCGCTGATAAGTAATAGTGGTATTTACTTTAAAATGCATTTATATAACTTGATTGATTTCGCGTCATGTATATTATATTTTTTCTGTATTTAGAAACAGCATCAAACTCCCCAACAGCTTGTTTTGATCCAAATGCATTTTGGAAAAGTAATTTTGTGTTTTATGATCACTTATGTAGTATTTAGTTTGTGCGTATTGTACTTACAGCCACCCAGTACTCAACAGCTTGTTTTGATCCAAATGCATTTTGGAAAAGTAATTTTGTGTTTTATGATCACTTATGTAGTATTTAGTTTGTGCGCATTATACTTACAGCCACCCAGTACTCAACAGCTTGTTTTGATCCAAATGCATTTTGGAAAAGTAATTTTGTGTTTTATGATCACTTATGTAGTATTTAGTTTGTGCGTATTATACTTACAGCCACCCAGTACTCAAACGCTTGTTTTGATCCAAATGCATTTTGGAAAAGTAATTTTGTGTTTTATGATCACTTATGCAGTATTTAGTTTGTGCGTATTGTACTTACAGCCACCCAGTACTCAACAGCTTGTTTTGATCCAAATGCATTTTGGAAAAGTAATTTTGTGTTTTATGATCACTTATGCAGTATTTAGTTTGTGCGTATTGTACTTACAGCCACCCAGTACTCAACAAATTCTTCTTGTGTGACTCCTCCATCACCTGAAAGATTTGAAAGACAAACATGATTAATTTTTAGGCTATCGAATTATTTTATTTTCGTGTAAACTTCTTTTCGAGCAAATTTGTGTCAATTTAAATACCAATTTGAGTTCAAGTAACCATTGCTTCTGCACTGTTGTATATCATATGTCAATATTTACTTGTTCAACTGAATGTCCCATGCAATTTGAATCTCCAAAAGTGATATGTGGATTACCAACGGGATGAGAGAGGAAATAACTGTTGTTACATTATCTTATACAGATTGTCATAGTTATGTTTTTTGCTTGTTTTTAAGTTGCCATTACAATAACTGAATAATTAGAAGTTGCACTTTAGTTATATTTTACGCGCCGACCCGAAAATATGAACAATGCCATTAGTACAGTGGTTTATGCATATGAAATAGGCGTAACAAAAATGTTTGTTTCTGGTTACATGCTCATTATAAATTATGTAGATAGGTAGGGTAAATTTTTATTATTTTCAAAGCCGCTGTTGAGATTATTTGTGTCAAAATGTAAAACAACGGATTTACTATTCCTCGGGCGGCCTAATAAATAGTCTAGGGTCGCGGGAAAAATTAGGGTAGGTCGGGTAACCAAAAAAAAGTTGTTTTACGCTTTAAGTCAGGAAATACATACCATTTGCGTCCATTCTAGCATGAAACGCTTCGTAATCAGATTTAGTCAAATGATGGTCATTATCAACATCGTAATCATCGAACAAGTAGTGTGAGAGCATGTACATGCGTGGATCAGAAGCACACAACATCTGGGTGTATTCTTTTCTGCTTTCCATGCCATTACCTACCGATTACATTTATTTTAATTGAACAATCATAATTAAGTTAGCTTATTCAGTTCCTCGTATTTATTTGCAGCAATATTCTTTGACAATGAATCGTCGTTTTCTTTTGTTTTACTTGCGTACCAAAGTATCTATAGAGATACAGTGCAACCTCTCCAAAACAACACCCTTTGGGAGAAGCAAAATTATGTTGATGTTTACAGTTTGATGCACTAGAGAAGTCAATTAATAGTTATATTGTACAGTGGGAAAATCATACTGTTGTTGAAGGGAGGTTCTTGCTTAAGAGAGGGCCGCTGTCATTGCACGGGCGCGAAGTGTTCACTTTAGTTACTCACTCTCTTAGTTGAACAGTTTCCATTCTTTCTCCACTTAACTTGGCCAAAATGTTTACGGGCATATATGGCTTAGCCAAGTTCGATAAGCAGCAAACCCGCTCCTGGCTCTCTTGAATGGTACCTGATTCATCAAAAACAGAATTTACCTTCATGGCTAGGTGAGCAAAATGTCGGCTCTCTAAGTTCAGCAGTTCCTATCAATATTTTGGGACAGTTTGGCACCCGTATTTTATATTCATCATCCCTTTTTCATATGTCATATATTAGATATTTAATCGGGATGCTAATAGCATTAGAAATAAATAGCGTCATACCATTTGTGTCGTATTTATCAAATATTGTATCGATCTCAGTCACTGTCATTACACCATCATTGTTAAGGTCCTCTGTGACGAACATCACAGCAGCTGTGAGATTGTAAGGCTGCACTAATGTCATATCTACAGCGAGTGCGCTAAATTGAAAATAAAATGTGTGTATACAATTTCAATAATAGCCTAACGTAATGTGCTTTATTACTTGTGTGTTTTTAAATCAGCAATGCAAAGGTAAATGTTTAGTAGGTGACCTTGTGATAAAGACTAAATAAACATTTTGTACCGGTGTTGTTCGGCTAGAATGGTTTCAATTATACTTTGGAAAATCGTCTGCGTGTCTGATAAAGCCTTTAAAAATAAGCAGACGACAGACAAATATACGCAGGCATTTGGCAAATCAATGCCACTACGAATGGACGCTTTTCTGAACCCTGGTATAAAATTATGACCACGACATCATATTCAACATGTGGCTACATCATTGCGACCAAGGCGATTTCGATTCCGAAAAGGAAACGGAAGAGGAAAGCAACGTACTTGCAGGCGGACTAAGGAAATGTTGGACAAAAATCGATGTTCGAACTTACATAAGAATTTAAGCTTATGACATTGCTAAATGGTGTTTGGTATGTGGAAATGATATCATATATGGATGAGACCTCCTGTACGGCACATAAGACTGACTTACCTGTTATAAAGAGCACATAACGTGATTACTGTGAGGACAATCATCTTGATCTACGAATATAAGTACATGTACTTTTTATGCCATTCAACGCTAGAATAAACGTTTTATCGTTTGAGTTCTAGGTCCGAGGTTATAACACTTGAGATCGACCTCCAAACTCAAATTTCATATTTTATCCTTCGATGTTTATAACCTAATTATGACTAAACTGTGAAGATTTCAATCCTATGCTATTCTGCCAACTAAAATGATCTGAAAATGTATTTAATCATTAAACTGCAACATCTTTCAGACCAGAATGCTCCACTTGTGAAATTGAGATTTGAGCTCAGAGAGTGTTCTCCAGATTAATATCCCCGGGGCCTAGACAACGTTGTTTCCAACGAACATATTTCTCAGTTACAAATTGTTACTACATATATATTCCAATGTCTTTATAAAATGACTTAATAGTTAATATAGGCGGATCCAGGGGGGCCCCTAAAATTGCCCAAGGAAAGGTTTTTCATCATGAAATGTGATATTTACATGAAACTATATATGAATGTCAAAATATTTTCGCATGCTATGCGTGCAGTAGGTTACAAGTAACACAATGACATAACGTACAATTCACCCTTGACCCACCGGGGGGCCTGGCAGCCTCCTGGACCCCCAGCCTACTTGTTCAGTTTCGGCCCCCTTAAGTAGAAATCCTGGATCCGCCTATGGTTAATGTTGTAAAAATAATATAACTTATTCAACTAGATTGCGTACAGTATTAATCTTTAAAAATAAAACGAACTTACCTCTCAGAGCGAGCCGCACCTAATAACAATCTGTTGTTTCAGTCAGTCCGTTTTAAGACACAAATCGTGTTCGTTGTACGACGTGGCTCGGCGTGTGTTCTTTTGGATTGAAAATAAATTAACATTCATTAAATTGTTTTTTATGTTTTTGTTTGTTTGTGATTAGTATTGTTTAGCCACAGCTTATGAGTAATGTATAGTGGATATAGTATATATAGAACCTGTGCCCGTGGATTATATCTAACAGTATTTATTTGTATCATTCTCGTAACAATCGCCACCCGAAGGTTAAAGTGTGTGTAAAATTTTAGAGATAAAATATCATGTATACATTCACTCGTACTGTCACTGAAAATATTTACAGTTCAGAGCGCTACTGTGATGGAGTAATCCAGTAAAACCGGGAATATGGATCGTCTTTAGGACTAAATTCATTTAAGTGTTTTCATTTGAAAAAAAATGTTTGTTCCTGATTACCAGACCTATCCATTTTTCCCGCGACCCCCTGAAATTTCATTAAGCTCGAGGAACGGTACATCCTCTTTCTAACCTTTCAGCACAAAAAATGATCACAACTGTGGCTTTCAAGAACAATAATAGAACAAAAAAGAAAATTTCCCTGCCTACCTACATACTTACCTATCTGCCATATTTTTAATGAGCATGTATCCGGAAACAACCATTTTTACGCTTTATCAAGCTGAAATACAAACCTGACCGAAAATAGATGCACATTATTGTCACGTGATCTTAAAATTGAAGTGGTGGCTAAGTGACGTTTGGCTGCTTATGGTTTTGTCCGTACATCTTTCGGAAGGGGCCTTCTTGGTCGAGTAGTTATTGTCCTTAACTATTAATCACTAGCCCTCATCATTTTGAGTTCGAATCCTACTTGGAACCAAATTTCACAAGTACGAAAGCAGTCTAGCTAGCTTACGGAAGGTCGGTGGTTTTCCCCAGGCTCACGCCTGTGGTCTGGCTGGAAGTTGGCTCTTGTTTCAACAATAAAACCCAGTGAAAATATAAAATCGGAGATGATTCTTAACTCACCATACCCACACAGCACCTCACACGAGAACTCACGATTTTATCATACGTTGTCTCACCACGGCACAAGGAAATGATAAGATAATAAGATTGTGATATTATTAGATATTGAAGTTCATGGGCGAGCACGAAGGTAGAAATGATTATTCTTTATAATTATAAAATCGTTTAAGTAAGATGGCCCAATTAAAATCGGACAATGATTTGTCAGATGATACGTTTCCCATGATTGTTCATCTTTACGTTGAAACTCATAAGATCATTAGTTCTGAACTTATGTACTTCCATACATAGTCTAGCTTTAGTATACATTTCGTCAAGTTGTAGTATCTGACAATGTCTAGTTGCACTCATTCTAAGCAAATGCTGCTATTTGACACTTGCGTCAACTTAGATTTGAACTATAACAGACTCAGAGCAGCAGTGCAATAAGAAGCGCGTTAGTTCTACGGATCTTGGGTTCGTGAGAGCCCTGGGTGTTACACGTGTTCACTCGGACAATTTGATTGAAGGCTTGGCATCTAAAAAGCTATTTTGCTCCACTCCCTGATCATTCACCAACAACCAGTCTCATTTGGTGATTTTCCATCTTTAAGGGTGAAGGAAGACCCCAAGGCTTACACCCGGGTCGAACCACCGACAGTTTGGACAGCTTCCTCACATGTGAAATTTGATTTCGGTCGCTAGTGTTTATATGTCACAGGCCACATAACCATTCGACTACGGAGGTGCCCTCAGATAATTATATGCTAAATCGCAAATGATAGAAGCCAGTACAACTTCAAATAGGATCACTTATAACCTCGGAGCACAAATGTTAGCAACTATTTATCTTATTTTAGACCTCGCATACATTGATGTACTGTATTTGTAAATTATATTCTTAACAATTTATTTATTTGAAGCGAAAACTTGATATCCATTACAAGAATAAGTATTCGAAACAAATAGGCAATGTTCTTTAGTTAACCCAGACATCAGATAGCACGTGCACAATGATAATAATACGTGTCGGTGACTTTAAAAATCAGGCGTCAAGAACAAAAACGGCATTTTCATTTTTTTCCATTTTGCAATAAACATCATACAAAAATTAGCTCTCAATTAACAGTCATTATGTAACCGTGACAACTAAAATCAGAACACTGACGTCATAAAAACATAAAATTTGAAAATCTTTGGCATGTCATGTTTTATATTGACTTTAAAATACTTACTTAGATTTATTTCGGCAGATTTATTTCGGCAGTTAGTGCAAATAATGGTACATGAAAAACACAATAACAAACAATTTATCAAGAAATCCATGACCATGCGCACTAACACCAAGGATGACAAAAAAAGAGCAAGCCCTTATTACCATACACATAAACATAAACTCATTATTCGTTATTATGGCATTTAAAACAGTTAAAATGATGATTTTGAAACATTCTCTCCGGGTAAATCATGAGGTAATTAGTCCTGTTGCCTGGCAACAGTGTCCCATTCTGTTTTGCACGTCACTACACCTGACTCTGAACTGCTAAATAAAAACTCATGATGTTGAGATTGATGTTTCAGTGGCTAAAAGCACAGTTGAAGAAACAGTCAAAGGACTTAACTGGTTTCTGAGGATCATGGACAAGCAAGGGGATGTTTTGACCATTTGTGGATGGACTTTCTGTCGTTATTGTTACTGCCTCCAACGTCTTTTCGTTGCTGTTTCTCCACTTTTCCATATCCTAAAACGCCAATTAAGATGGAATATGCTATGTCCAGCAATCATCAAGCTATACTGAACTATAAAGTTGTAGATTCCATGCCCCTCAGAATACCGCCATCGAACATCGATGGTATTGTGCTTGATGATCAATAGAAGAAATGATGGGGCATTGGGACATAGGTGTAACATTAGACATTTTCAAAAACCTAGAATAAGAACAAAGCTCTCATTCATTGTTAGATAAAGTTAAACCATTAATTGTGTATACAAGGGCTCTGAACAAGTGTATTGGTCTGGATGAATTTTAGATAAGTTTAACAATCTATGTCACATAGTTTTACAAACACAGGTGAACAGTGTACATGATAGTAAGTTTGTGGACATATATGGATATAAAGTTTTGACCAATAACACCCATACACTCCATGCAACAACTTTAAGGTATTTTAGATGCGAGTATCCTAATACTCAATATTTATGCATTAATGTAAATGATTTAGAAAGAGTTGTTATAAGATGTTTCGTTTGGCATCGTTTGCCCTCACATGAAAAATCAATGTTTATATCTGTAGAAACTTGGGATTGAATGAAAAAAAGATGTTTATTAGTATTATGCAAAAAGTGCCAATTAAGTTTCATTTTACAGCATCAAATGGTTCACATTTTGAAAGACCGATGCACGACATGGGTTTAATAACCGTTAAGTCTTCGTACAAAATGTTATACATGTACAAGTATTAGCATTTCCAAAAATGCTTGGAATCGCCGGTCAGCCAAGTATAAGAGATAAGAATAGAATATTGAACAAAGATTTCCTAGAGATTTCATTTCTGGTTTCATTTCTTATTGAGAGTTTGCAACACATTCTATATTTACGACGATATTAAACTGGTTCCCGTTGAGTCTGGTTGTACAGAGACAACGTTCCTTTGGTGCATTGCAACATGGAACGGGGACCAGTTAGCGGCGATATGAAGCATATGTTAGAGCATATGTAAAACACATAACTAAAATATCGAAGTATCGCATTCAGAGGAAATAAAGGATATCATGGTGAATTAAACTAGCATTCATAACTAAATATTCATTAAATAAAATCCTCCTCTTTGTAGAAATAGACTCGTTTCTGTACAATAAAAGTTAAATTGAATGAAATTTTCGAAATATTGTTTACCCTGCAGGAGCCTACAAACTGGTTTCGAGTTTCATACATTAAAAAGGCATGTCAATTATACAAAGAGATAACCCGACAAAAACATGGCGGATGATGTGCCCCGTATGAGACCCTTTTGAGGCCTTTTGGTTCACCATTTTTATCATGTGACATTAAATTCTCCGTTCTGATTGGCTTAGAGCAGGCGGTGTAAGGGAAGGAATGGTCAAATCTGGTTAATTGTATATGTCCCGTCCGTGAACGGCGACAATTAAGATTGTAAATATTAAATACAGTAAACCATCGACATTAAGACTAAATCTTGTACCAAACAAATCGGTCTTAATATTGAGGTGGTCTTATTATCAAGTTGAAATAAGATAGGCCGGTATCATAAGGTAGTTATAATATTGAAGTGATTGCTAGGTGATGTTTCACTATACAGGTACATAATGTAGATATAGTTATAAAATACAATCCCATGACTTGTTCAATTATGTGATGACAATGATGATGATAATGATAATGATGATGTAAGTAATGAACGAGGGAGTTTTGCAATTTATGCGTCTACAACAAAATCTCTCGAAAATTGTACAATACGTCCATTAAACGACTGGTTCCGGTTGGAGTGATCATTTTACAAATAAGGCGTAAAATCGCAATCGTACATTGTGTACATGTTCAAGTATTCTGTGATGCGTGTGTTTTTGTGCATAATATGCGTTTCTTTACATCATATCCATGACATTGTGTTCTAAATGACTAGCAGACTGACCTGAATATGTTTGAGAAGTGAAATACATTTCATTGTAAATTATTTGTACAGAATTTATGCAACTAGGTTTGGTTAAGATGATAAATGAGTAACATACTGTACGTGAACGTATGTCTGATTCATTACGAATTAGAATAGTGTTACACATTGTGAAAACAATTCCATGCACTAACGAATGCTAAATCACAATATTTAAAAAGTACATAAAAATTAAATTATTTTACTAGTACATGTATATAAAACTGAGAAAGGATTATGATGAAAGAATACATGTCAGTAAAGTATTTGCTTTTAACAAAATATTACAGAAACATTCAATCAAAACAAAATGGCGGAAGTGTCAAATCAAAAGTCTGTGACTAATGGAAACGGAGTTGCTAAAGATATCAAAGATGGTTTTTGTCATTTGACTGTCGAAAAACATGTAAGAGCAGCAGAGGAGAAACTTGGTTCTGAAGACAAACACGTGGAACAGACTGTAATTGTAGAGAATGATATAGCGGTAACAGCACCAGATGGCGGGTGGGGGTGGTTCATTGTACTAGGAACTTTCATTGTCCATGCAGTTATGGGTAATTTCTGATCAATTTCCGTCTTATGTTATGTTATTAGTGTTTTCACTGCAAAATAAAGTCACAGGGCTAAGTAATCTCGGCCAATTTGGTCACTTGCTATATTGTTCCTGTTAATTCTTCTTTGTTTTTACCTCCAAAAATAATGGTGAGACTACCTCAATATATGTACATGTATTTAGAAAGTGATATTTTGTACAAAAGGTGTCTAAATATCGAGGTTTTACTGTGCTTTTGATTTCAGGTGGATTTGAGCGAGCTAATGGTGTCATATACCTGCAATTATTGTCAAAGTATAGACACAGTGCAACCGCCACAGCATGGGTTCTTTCGATATTTTCAACACTAAGATTGGCAATGGGTATGTTGGATGTTTACAAATTCATCCGTAAATCATGATTTAAAATCACAGTATATTACAATAATTAATACTAAAATATTATAAAAAAACTATCACATGTATTAGCCAAAAAATAATTGTAACAAACGGAAAGCCAAAGCTTACGAAAGCAATATTGATGTTATAATATTTTAAACTTTTCTAGATAACATTTTTATCCTAGTATTTTCAAATTTGTTAGCGTCCGATTTTGAAACCTTGCTCTGCTATGTATTACGAATATTCTTTCAACCCGATGAAAAAACGGTATTCATGAAAATAAAAACCGCATGTATATACAATTAATACAAGTTAAAAAAAGAAATTCATATTACATTTCAGCTTGGAGATATCAATCTCGGATTGAGTTACATTAAGATTGTTTTACAAGGAGCAGAACCCGATACAAAACAGATTTATAATATAATGCTATTTTCAGGACCACTGGCTAGTGCACTTTGCAACAAATACTCCTGTCGGACAGTTGTAATGTCGTCGTAAACGTTGCTTAATAATGAAATAATAAATGCAGCTCTTTAGTCGAATGCTCTAAGCTATCAAAACTGTTCCGAAACTGTTCGTCTTACTAAGATTTTGATATTGATTATCTTTTCTTATACAGTCATGTTTTGTAGGGGTTGGAAGGGCATTCGTGTACACACCTAGCTTGATAATTGTTGGTTACTACTTCAACAAGAAGCGAGGTTTAGCAGTGGGTTTGTCTACATCCGGCGTCGGCATTGGCTGTTTCATTTTCCCGCCCGTCTTCGAGCTTCTTTTTAATGATTATGGATTTGGTGGTTCTTTTTTGATATTGTCTGCTTTGTCGAGCCATTTCTTCATTTGTGGATGTCTTTTCCGCTCCATCGACCATCAAACGAAATTGATGGATTATGATAAGTAAGCAAGCAAGCTGTCAATACCCTCATTATCAGCATTACAAACACTGACCTTTATTCTAAATAGTTTTCATTCAGGTAAAGTTCAATCGTTTGTATCAGTTCGTTAAGTGCAAGCTTTCAAATCTTGAAAGTCGTAGGTATGGAGCCAAAGTATAAAATATGTTTGCCCATTATAGTTAATTAGAAGTCCATTTCTGTTTCAATTTCATGTAAACGGCGATAAAAAAAAGAATTTATCATCATTCCATTTTTCCATGAAGACGTTTTTTTTGTTGTTGAGAACTGCAAGTTTATTATTATCATTACGACATTCTTTATGAAATACAAAAATGTATATGTTAAACTATCCTAGATGCGAATCACGAATATGCTTAGTTCAATGTAACCCCTTTTTTAATGATCATTATTTCAGGAAGGTGGCAGCAAGGAAAGTGGAAGAAAAACACATCAACGGAACAGATGAAAAACATTTGTTACCCATTTCATTGGCTTCAAAAGTACAACAACAGTCACTGACCCAAGACCATGAAAATTTGAAAGTCTCAGAAGAAACTTCTTCAGATAATATAGTTATTTCTCCAATGTCATCTTTGATCAACAAAAATGTTTTACAAGAAGAGACAGATAAGAAAAACATAAGTGAGAAAACTATAAGTAGCAAAAAACCATTACTAGAATTACATTTGTTTAGAAATTATGCATTCTCAGCCCTTTGTGTTCAATTGTTCTTGTACACTCTGTCATTGAATTCTACATTTGTATTTTTACCGGCGTTAGCTGAGACAAAAGGTGTAACCACTATGGAGGGTGCTTACTTGATATCCATACTTGGAATATTTGACGGTATTTCAAGGATAGTAATGTCTTCCATATTGGATATAAAACGAATCAAACCTTTCAGACTGTGGATTTATAATTTAATTATGTTCATCACAGCTTTTGTGTCACTTTTGATGCCATCAATGAACAGTTTCTATGAATTTGCCATCATAAGTGCTCTCTATGGTATTTTGACGGGAACTTACATATCACAGAAGTCAGTGGTGATTGTTGATGTGCTTGGTGTGGAGAAATTGTCAAGTTCATTTGGACTTCTAGTGTTATTTCAGGGTGTTAGTGGGCTTGTTGGACCAACTGTTGGAGGTAGATGTATTAGTAATGATAATTATTAAGATATTGAAATTCCTGACTGAGCAAATAAACTGACGGACAACATCATTTTTGTGTTTTTATAATGTTTTATTTTAGTTCACGCAAAATTCATGATATCTATTGGATTCAGGAAAACGTTTTTATATCACTGTTAACTCAGCAGATGTCCTGTAATATAAAAATCATTATAATCCGTACCTGACGAGAGGGAAAAAACCATTATAACTATTAGGTTCATCAAAACCTCAATTATGCTACAAATTTAGACTTTTTATACCCCATTTCTTTTATGCTTTTATATGTTTATATGAAATGCACTTAGTCATATTTTTAATTTAATGTATAAATAATGCTATACTCGTATAAGATATTTACTACTTTCAAATTAATTATTGTTTCATAAAGTTTATCAAGTAAAAGCGTTATCAAAGTCAGATAGCGTATGTTTCCTTTATTTGATTGAGACGAGCGTGTAAAAAGTTATCAGATGTTTTTATATTTCTAAAATGTTTTTTGTGTCTTGTTCACTGAAACAATATTTATTTTAGGTTTGTTCAAAGACTTCATCGGCAGTTACGATATGGCGTTTTACTTTGGTTCAATAGGAATTGTGGCCGGTGGTTTGACTATGGCGTCCTGTAATATATGGTTATATAGACAGAATAAGAATGCAAAGGAACGAGAGTAGATAAATGAGTGGGCTGTATAAATATTGTGTACTTTTCTTGTATTACAAACCTACCGTGATCTTGTTTAGATACTTATATGTATAAATTTATTCTTCTTTTGATATTTTTATGTAACATTTATAAATTATCCCATACATAAATTTGCATTATACACATTTTGGGTATTTTTATACATTCCTTTTACAATTACAAACGTGCTATTCCATACCCGTCCTTGAGTTACCGACATTTTGATCATAATTGTGCTTGTGTTTTTTCACTTCAAGCACCTAAGTGAAATCGTCCAATTTAGCATCGTCCGTAAGTTCAAAATCCACTCGACGAATATTCACACTATGCTAGTATTGCTGAATCAGCGTGGATGCAGCTTTAGGCAAACCCACACTTTAAATAATCACTGTTTACTGGTATTTCCACGTCTTAGGAGACCCAGGACTGTTACATGCCAAAAATGCCCCAATTTATTCTGGAATATCATCCATACATATGCTATAACTTCTCGCAATTTTGCAAAATTTTGTTGATGAGAAATGAATTCCCTTTTATTACAATCATACAGCGTAATTCACATATTTCCAGACGCTCATTCTGGAAGTTCATAGTTTGTTTGTTTGATAAAATGGCGTATTGCGTCAGCCTTCCCTGGCAAGGACGGTCAGAACATATCATATAACAACCATACTTACATCACACGGAATTTCATAATGCATTAATAAGACGATTAGTTGACCTACTTAGATAAAAAAAGACAGCGGGTATCAAAAAGTTGTTGACATTTGGAGAGTGATGTAAAGAC
Source organism: Lutraria rhynchaena (assembly GCA_008271625.1). NCBI lineage: Eukaryota > Metazoa > Mollusca > Bivalvia > Venerida > Mactridae > Lutraria > Lutraria rhynchaena. Next base: position 5,846,312 of record VIBL01000001.1, on the reverse strand, counting down.
TGTATTAAGCATTATATCTATGTAAACTCGTGAGTATGATCAAAGACCTGTACTATACATATAGTATCGGTCTTAGGTATGTTTAAATTCGTTGTGAACGATATATATGGGTGCCGCAGATGACCTTAAAGAGTGACGCGTTGTAACCATAATTTCAAGGTTAAAATATAGTACAAAGGACGTTCATACAGTTCTGCAATTTAAATACATGATAATCATGTGTTCATTCAAAATGAGGTGTTGCTATAACACGTATATATAATAAGGTATGCTTTTGAAAATTATTTTAATGACATAAAATTAAACTGTTATATAAATTGTGATAAACACATGATACTGTAATCTGTATGCCAATTTTGAATTGTTATTTTTTTTGTTATTTATGGTTCATATTACAACAATGGAATATTTACTTTAGAGTTTTAACATTTAATGTCATTTTGAATATGATTATAATTGAATAGTTTAGTACAGGTTACGTTGACATGCTTTGAAAGTGTAAAGTGTTTAAATTTTATAAGACTTTGTAAATTACAGGTTTTAATAAATAATGTTTTTAAAATAATTAATAATATGAAAATCTATTCATGGTTACTATTGATATTGATGTCGGTACTTTTTATGAAAATTTATTAGTTTTTGAGTCTTTTTTGTCTAAGAAATATTTTGAGCTATCACATTTTTCATGAATGTTGAGTTTTTTCTGTGTTCTTAAAAAGCTTATCTTATGTTTCATTAAACTTATCGTATGCCAGATTTCTAATCTGTTAAAATGACAGTATTTCAGTGGAAACTTATTCAAATATCTTTGTGAATGAAAAAGGTTAGGTCAGACTAGGGATTCTACATAACATATGGTTATGTATAGTCTCAGGTCAGACTTATCTATGATCCCGAATGAGTAGCATGCTGTACTCTCTGAAATGTGATAAGACCATAACATTTGTACGTGTCTTTGTTAATACTGATCAGTCTAATGAGTTCATTCAGGGACTAAACATTACAAATGTAAGGCCTCAACACAAAAAGGTTTGTTTCCGGTTACATGCCAAGAAAATATGTGTCGGTTGGTAGGGATTTTTTTCTTTTACCTTTTCTTTTTACATATATCGGCAATGCTGCTGTGAAAATTACAGAATAGCATTAAGACTTGGATGCTATAAAAACTTGACACGGTTGGTAAATGATGGGTCGGTCGGGTAACCGGAAACAAAGCTTTTTTTTTTGCCTAACATGAAATATTTGGGTTCATTTATGATTCATTTCAATGTGTCCCAGGAAAAATTAGGCGCCTGTAGCATTAGGTCAGTTTTCGATGTATATTTAGTTCTATCTGCATAGCATGTCATCTACTGTTTAATCATTCCTTAACCTCATACATATATGATGCAGTCCGGGTTCTCTCTCTTTTGGGGGCCGGGGCCCAGGGAGGGGGGAATTTCGCATCATTTTCAGTTCAATAGGGAATTTCAAAAGTCTAATTAATATAATAGGTGTGGGAATTTTTACCAAAAATAGGGGAAAAAAGTATATTCCAGAGGTGGGGGGAATGGGGCCGAATTTCGGCCTCAAATTCGGGAGATCGAGAGCCCTTGCAGTCTTCTGCAACTTACTAAAACTTGGTAATTTTTTTACAAAAGCCAGCATTTTTTTCCTTGATGATTAATTGTGTCATTAAAAGTGTCCCTTTTTCATAGATTAAATTAAAAATGTAAACAGAAAAGTCTAAATCTGCATTTTCATTAAACATGAACTGTATTTACAAACATTATAAATGTACATCTTTTCTTTACTTCTTTAATTACAATTCATCTTCTGATTATTTTATGCGCACGTTTATTCTACAGCATTTTGATACTTCATTTAAGGCAATGATCAGTGTTCTAACATAATCTTTGCTTGAAATGCTTCAATGTATTTAATGCTTCCCGATAATATTAATGTTATTCTGACATATCAATCTATCATAATTATTTTATTCTAATCAAATGTAAATTTTGTTCATATTAAAATACCATTTACTGTACTGTTTTTTTTATTTGGTTTTGTTATGCAAATTCAAAACAATGTCTACGACACTGAAATATGAAAAAACATTCACCTTTTGTTTCAGTGGCTAAATTTTAATTTTAATACATTGAGGACAAAATGCCTGAGCCGACGGATCATAGTTTAGCAACAGATGAAAACGTTGTAGCTGCTGATGTGGAACTAGTTCTTCATGATACTTCGAGGAATGAGGATGAAGCAATAAAACTAGCTGATGATAAGGAGAAAACAGACTTAGAAGACTCCGATGTGGACCAGGCCATAAATATTGAGGACGATACCTCACTGAAAGCTCCAGATGGAGGGTGGGGATGGTTTATAGTCCTCGGTGCCTTCTTAGTACATGTTGTCATGGGTAATTTACATTTATTTGGTTTCCTTAAGTAAATAAGTCTTTAAAAAATTGTTTGTTTCTGGTTACCCATCCTACCCTAATTTTTCCTCACGACCCTAGACTTTTTATTAGGCCGGAGGAACAGTACATCCTCTGTCTCTTTTTTTTATTTTCTGCCACAAAAAAACCTCAATAGCAGCTTTTAAGAATCATAAAATAATCCCCCCCCCCAAAAAAAAGATTCTCTAACTTCCCTATTTTTAATGAGCATGTGACTGGAAACAAACAATTTTTGATGCCTAAAAACGAAACAAGAACACATTGAATGGAAGATATCCCTCCCCATTCTTGGTTTAGTATTTATTGGACAAAAAAAAGAAGTTAATGCTTTATGCATTGCTTTAATATATCTAATACAACGACATAGCTTGATAATTTTATAGGCATTATATTACACAATTATTAAAAATGAAAAAAAAAATGTCAAAAGAACATTACAAACTAAAAAGTAAAGTGTTAGAGCAGTGGTGAGTGTATGAATCCAAACAATATGAATACAAAGCATTTTAGATTATTGTGGATGATACTGTCCACATTTGCCAAAATTCTAATTCTAAAATATTTTGCCATATTTGTCCCATACTACACTCCTGTAATGATTCGTATTTGTTGAGAAACCCTTAGCAAGGGGTCTTAAAATATTCGACCTTTTTAAATGTACATCAGTTGAATTTCTGAGGGAAGGGCTTGTTTTCTGTTTTGCATTTTCTAACATTTTATTTACTTTGTGTGGTGGTGTCCGCATCATTTGCAATTGTTAGTATATATCTTCGCTTATGCTTAAGAATTGACCAGAGGTTTGATTTGATTATTGAAACTCCATCATTAGGATGGTCTGTTCTAGGCTTGCTTTTAAATTAACCAGTTTGGCAAAGTATCAGTCTGAGGTTAATTTGAGTGACCTATATCACTTTCTGACATATTCTTTCTAAAGATTAAAAAATGCTCAAATTTTAATGATAATTTTCAGATTAAAATGATATTGATATATATGTGAAATATCGTTTCAGGTGGATTTGAGAGATCAAATGGTGTGATGTACTTACAGTTATTGTCAAAATACAAATACAGTGCGACTGCCACTGCCTGGGTTCTCTCTATCTTTTCAACACTAAGGCTTGCAATGGGTCTGTTTTGTGCTAGATTTAATTTTTTCTTATGACCTATTCATATTTTATAGACCCCAAACTTAATGATCAAACTTCATGGTAGTATGGGCACGTGAAACGACATCTATTGGGATTTATGTAGACCAACATGCAATGCATATCATTTAAAGTGTAACAATAGAAACAACTTATTGAATGACTATTGAAAAATGTGTTTACACTCTTTTGAAATTGTTATTAGTACATTCTGACTATGCAGCAGTATTATTTTATGACCAGTTTACTAATTATACTTCGATCATGTTGATGCCCATTAGTTTAGTTACATAAATACATATACCTTGTATATATATACCTTATACATGTACAAATATAATTAATGCGTTTTTGGTCGGTTTGCCCATTTTAGGCCAAAATTCACCATTATATGCCATCCCAGCAACACACTAAACCCCTGTGGATAAGTTAGCTTGATCATTGCTTTGAGAATTCTCGTAGAGTTTCATATTTGCTCATATCTTCAGGACCTGTGGCAAGTGCATTGTGTAACAAGTACTCCAGTCGTGCAGTTGTTGTTATTGGTGCTTTTCTGTCATCCACTGGTATATTGATATCAGCTTTTGTACCTGATCTACCATACTTGTATTTAACATATGGAGTTCTTGGTGGTAAGTGTCATAATTTCAACAAGGGAGACAACACTGCATTGTTTAATTATATCTTTAATTAAAGAATAAACATGTAGACCCAAGGGCAACTATAGTGAAAACTGAATACACAATATCTTAGAGTATCAGAGAGGCTGTTGTACACACCATCATATAAAACATGACCATAAGTATATGAACATTGATTTAGAGAAAAGCTAAAATGTGAATATTATTACAATGCAATACTTGTTTCCTTTATAAATTGTCTACCAAATGAATAGTAGTAGTTAATTCGTACAACAAAAGTTTTATTTTCCATAACTTGTAAACCTAATACACAATTTTTTTCCTAGTGATACTAGCGTTGATGTTGAATACATATCATCTGGGGTTAAAGATTAACCCACAGCCACGGTCGTTTGTCGACTTTTCCTCTTTTTACTGTGGAGGAAGACCTCAGGCTTATGTCTGGGTAGAACCACCAACCTATTGTAAGCTGGCTGGACAGTTTCTTCACCTGTAAAACTTGGTTCTGAGTGGGAGTCGAACTCACAGTGTTGAGGAGCTAGTGATTACTAGTCAGAGACCATAACCACTCAACTGTGGAGGCCCCTACAGAACATATAGTGTTATAGAATCATTTATAGTATAAAATAAGACTCAGTAACTGACTTTACATTGTTGGTTTCTGCATGAACATCTGTGCAACTTGTCTATTTCATAATTTTATTTGGTTCAATGTCTGAGGAACTGAAATTTAGATCATGCAATCAATATTATTCAATATCACTGTGACTTGTCTTTGTAGGTGTCGGACGAGCTTTTGCGTACACTCCTAGTCTGATAATTGTTGGATATTACTTCAACAAAAGACGAGGCATAGCTGTTGGCTTGTCTACTTCCGGTGTTGGTATTGGCAGTTTTGTGTTTCCTCCAGTTTTTGAGCTTCTGTTCAACTATTATGGGTTTGAAGGATCATTTCTTATACTGTCAGCTTTGATGAGTCACTTCTTTATTTGTGGATGTCTTTTCCGCTCTATCGAGAAGCATAGGAGAATCATGGAATATGACAGGTTTGTTTAAATTGTTAACTTTATGCTCCAGCTCCCTTCGTAGTACTGAAGTTCTCATGTGGAAATGTCAGTCAGTAGACTATATCGCTTCCTTTTAAAATATTTAATAAACTCTGGTCCTCGTGTTTATGTCAAACTTTTCCAGCGAATGACCCTTTTGTTCTTACTGTCTGAATGTTGCTGTCAGTGACCTTTTGGCTGAAAATATGCCAACAACTTAGAAATAAAATTCCAGAAAATGTACACTTATTGTAAAAGTATGGGAGAAAGTATTCAACAGCTATATTGTAATTTACAATATACTTTTAGCATAACACGATTAACATAATTCTTTGATGATAATGAATATTTGAAAAGTTAAATATTTTGAAGCATTTGTGGATAATTCTAGTTTGTATATTTATGCATTATGAAGATATTTGTTATGGATAACAGTGTTTTTAATTATAAATTGCTGCAATATTACAACATGATGACTATTTGTCATTGTAGGAAAGTTAAGGCACGGATGGAAAGATCTGGTGACAATGGACCCAAAGACAAACTTCTCTCACCTATTTCTACAAAATTACAGAATCAGTTGGCAGTACAAAATTCAGCTAAAATGAGTTCTTCCTTGGAAATAACAGCTAATGCTAAGATAAATTCACGGAGACCATCTTTGTTTAGGAGAAAATTTTCGCAGGTTAAATCAGCTTTGAAAGGGTCCAACAATAAAACACAGGAAAATAAGAAGCCATTACTAGAACTACATTTGTTTAGAAATTATGCATTCTCAGCCCTTTGTGTTCAATTATTCTTGTTTACACTGTCTTTTAATTCGACGTTTGTATTTTTACCTGCGTTAGCTGAGACAAAAGGTGTGTCCTCTATGGAGGGCGCTTACTTGATATCCATACTTGGAATATTTGACGGTATTTCGAGGATAGTAATGTCTTCCATATTAGATATAAAACAAATAAAACCTTTCAGACTGTGGATTTATAACGCAGTCATGTTTCTCACTGCTATTGTGTCACTTTTGATGCCATCAATGAACAGCTTCTACGAATTTGTTATTATAAGTGGATTCTATGGTGTTCTGTCAGGGACTTACATATCACAGAAGTCGGTAGTGGTTGTAGATGTGCTTGGTGTGGAGAAATTGTCAAGTTCTTTTGGACTTCTTCTCTTGTTTCAAGGTGTAAGCGGACTTGTTGGACCAACTGTTGGAGGTAAATGATATATTCATTTAATAGCTGTATAATCTGTAGGTCAGAGATTACTTAAGGCAATGTGTAGTGATATTTTTTATGTGGACGAAAATGTCATTAATATTAATGATGATGATTGTGAAAAAAGATATTGAAAAGATAATGATGTTGATATTTACATTCTTTTGGTGAAACTGTTACATAGTATAATAGACGTAATTTGACTGGTATAATAGACGTAATTTGTTTGAATATGTTGATAAATCACTAAATTTAATAAATTTATTTTCTACAAGCAATGAAAACCTATGTATATTTTAAAATGTTTTAAAACGCTTCCAGGTTTGTTCAAAGACTTCCTCGGCAGTTACGATATGGCGTTTTACTTTGGCTCAATAGGAATTGTGGCCGGTGGTTTGACTATGGCGTCCTGTAATATATGGTTACATAGACAGAAGAAGAAGAAGGCAAAAGAAGAAGACAAGAAGAATGAAATGACTGCATAATTATTGTGTACTTACATAGTACTACATACTTCCATTTTGTCTACAAAAATATTTATACACTTATTTGTATGCTTTACTCATTCATATTTAGCCATATTTTCTTGTGAAAAGATCAAGCTATTGTGGAGTTAGTCTTGTATTTTCGTACCAGGTTGTTTTTGTTTTAAGTTGCACGTTGTATCCTTTGATGGTCGTTTAAGTTTATCATTGTTCCCCATTATTTGCCCACAAGTGTACCTTTATTACCTTTTTAGTAACAAATTAATTAATATTTATTCTGGTGAGCGATGCAGGGCCATCATGGCCCACTTGTTGTTTTAAGTTGCATGTTGTTCAAATTGCTCGCACTGTGATAATAGAAAGGAAATCAAGAATTTAACTTACAGTGCCATGTTTATGACAATCATGATGCTTATATTGACTACCGGTAGGTGATCTGTGATTATCTGGTTGTTTTTTTGTAGTCATTGGATATATATATTCCTTTTTAACATAGTTTTTTGCTAGTTGATTTTTGTAAGACTAAGTCCAAGCTATCACAGACAGGGTGCTTTCTGCTGATTCTTGTGTTAAAGAATCAATTAATTCCAAACAAATGGTTGTGATGGAGCCCTGTTTTTGCACGTGTGTTTTGTTTTGGGTGTTACTGTATTTGTACTTTTACTGAATAGTCTGATATTAAGTTGTTACGTTTAAATTTAGCAAACACATATTTCATATAAATCAGTAATTTTCAGTAGTAACCATCTGATCGATCATAGTCTGATTAATTAAATATCAAATCTTTGCCAAGTAACCAGTCAATTTTTTGTGAGTGTTACTATCCAGTCTATGCCAAAGTTACCAATTAAATCTGTGCCAAAGTTACCTATTAAATCTGTGCCAAGGTTACCATTCAAATCTATGCCAAGGTTATTAATGTCACAAAACATGAGATGTGTTGAATTCTTTTATTTTTCATGCGCCTATGGTTGTCCTTGTGTTAAATCTATATGATCCATTTAGTTTCATCAGATAGTTTTGCTTCCTCTATTCTGTAATAATGGAGGTTGTATATTGACCCTTGTGCTTGTATTTGATAAATTTTTATTACACAATGGAAACCCACTAAACCGGTTCCTCTAGAAACTGGCTTCCCCTCTATATCAGCCAAATGTTCTGATCCCGACTTCATTACTATATGATTCAAAAATCCCCTCTAAACTGGCATCCCCTTTAAACCGGCCAAATGACCTGGTTCCAGGCTGGCCGGTTTAGAGGGGTTCCACTGTGTTGTTAACATTTTACTTAGTCACAATTATTGTTTTGATAATATATCATCTTGCTACATTTTCTGGATATGGACATTACTTGTGTTGCGCACAAAGTTTGTAAAATAATCCTAGATATATTCACATCTATTTATTTTTTAATATATTTTGGGGTAGAGCGATGCCTCACTTTTTGACCACCTCAACATTAACACCATCTTATTATTATGACCAAAAATATGACCATCTACTTCCGGACAGGTTTTCAGTATTTCCTCTGTGTCTCAACTCTATATTTAGAACACCTCGTCATTAAGACCAATTTTCTGGGTCACATTAGTGATCCTAATATCGAGATTTTACTGTATTTAAGTTTTATTGTATTTTTGTTGCTGTGTTTTTGCTTGTATACAATATTGGTTATGTATTTTATACACTTAGACGTATGACAAACTGGATAAGATGTCTCAATCAAAAATCTTATTGATTAATGACAGTTTTTTTATGTAGTATATCATTTATTGATCAATGACAGTCTTTTTATGTGTATATCACTGTATATTTATTCTGTTATAACAAATTATATTGATTAGCTATATTCTATTTTATTCATCAATCAGGTTATGTGTACATGATGATTTGTTTATTGTTTAGATATTTTTATGTATTTATAGAGATATTAGTCTATGATTATGTGTTTACCAACATCTTTGTTTCTTAATTTTCTGTGACTTGCAACTGACTACACAATTATTCCTTACAGGCATAATTATCAATAAGGTTTTAGCTTTAAGTGCTTTGAAGTCTCGTCAGAAGGCTGGGAAGCACAAAATGATAAATGCATAGTGTACTTGCCAGTATTGTAAGACCCACTAGTTGATGAAGAATGTTTGACAACATGCTTTTTTATGTGCTGTTGATATTTTTTGTTATACAATTTTTTAAGTATATTATGTGGTTAGATACTGGAATTTAGTCTTGTTTGACCTGATGTTTAATGAAAATCGTGGTGTATGATCTCTGTATATGAAAGGGTACAAATAAACGTTGTTTTTTTTTTTAATTAATTCTATCATAATATGTATACTGTATTCAGAGTTTTTGTTTTTTGTTGTGACCATTATTAATCAGGTGTTAAAAAGTAGTCCAAATCATTACATGGTTTAGTTTATAGAAGGTTGATGGTTCTACTCAGGTGTATGCCTAAGGTCTTCCATCACCGTGAAAGCTGGAAAAGTGGCTAAATGGCCCTGGTTGTGGGGGCCAACATATGACAACAGAGAAATAAAAAGATTGCAGTACTTAGATATAACTGAAAAATACTTGTATCAAAACTACAGTAAAGTGCTGTTGAATAAAATTCACATTTATTTCCTATCATTATGTGTTGGTCTTTGTATGTTTCACTGTAAGCGTAAAACAATACTTATTTTATAGGCTCTGGTTGTTAAAAAAGTGATATGTTAGATTGATTTTTTATATAAGAAATAATACTTATGTTCTCATTTTCTATAAGTATATATAAAGCAAGTTTGGTGCATTGGAAGTAAATCTAGGATAATATTTTATATTTTGATTCTAACTGCAAGCAATAATTTGTATTTACCCATTGCACTGAAATGACAGGTACAACATTTTCATTTGGCTTTTAATGTTCAAATATGAAAATGAAATGTATTTAATTCTCAATTTCAACAAGACAGATTTGCCTTTGTGTACCAAGAATACAAAACATAGATCGTATGAAATTAACAACACAACAAAAAGTTGTGATAATGAATTGGAAATTTTATTCTCATGATAATGAATATGTACAAAAATGATTAAAACATAACAAATGTTGTAAAACATAATAACAAATAATATCTCCCTGCAACAGAGAAGTTACTACGTGTAACTAATATTTGTTCACATCAATTTGTAATGTAACTGTGTTTTAGTCATAAATACATCAGAAATCATCTAATTGATCTTAGATTTTTGATTTAAATACAGTCTCTGTTTGTTTATATAAAATTTTCAATTTATATCAGAAACAACCAGACACATTCCGTGCTCCTTATAGACTATTTGACATTTATAATCATGTTTGATCCAAACTTTTAGGAAGCTATTAACATAAACAATTTCCCACTAGCTTAAATACACAATTCAAAGAAAGTTCACTACCCTGAATAGGTATCTGCTAGCTTGGATCCTAGAGCTAATGCAAAAACTGTTATGATAAATTGTCAGTGTCCACATGTTACATATTATATACTTGTACATAACCTGAATAATTTTGTATTTTTTTTACATGAAACAGCTTTTAGGACCTACCATTAGATAAAATTTATCATAATTTCATAATTTGTATTATGATTGTAGTACAAAAATAATTATTTCACAATGAAATTATCATTGATATATGTTTACAATCCAGCTGAAACATTCATTTGAGATTACTGATGTCCACTTGCAGAATATCATAATAAAACAAGTTTGAATACAACAAATTAAGTTTTAAATAATTATCTTTCATTAAAAAAAACATCATGTAAACTTCTATAATAAAACCATAAAAAGAAGGTATAGATTGATAACAAAAGCATGTATAATATTTAAATGAACTGTTCTAAAAACTTGTTTCTAAAAATATTATTTAAAAGTATAAATAGTTCTTGTTGGAAGAAGTCAACAACTGATGTGCTGGAAAAATAATTCACATTTACTGGTATACGTTACACAATCACACAATGTCAATGAGAAATAGTTTGTTTATGACACCACACTTTGTTGTTTTAATCCTACATACTCGTCCCAACCTTTCCTACACGTCTTTACAATCCAGTTATGTTCATCATCATCTGTGAATGAAAAAAGGATGTTTTACATTCATTCATCAATTTTAAGATGTAGAGTCTGTCATATTTCTTAGCAATCAGTGAAAAAGCATTGAGAACATAATACATTCATTAATGAACATGTACCCTTGGAATTTGCGTTTGTTTTACATATTTTTCATGCGTAACTGTTTACACGTCTTACAACAATCATTTCAGTTAGTCATAGCGACAAATATGAAAACTTACATCAATATTTTTGTTAACATGTAGCAGATATACTTTTTTCTTTGTCTTGGGTTACGACACATAATATCATCTTTTAACTTCAAAATAGAATTATTTAACATTAACCAATACTTAGATCAATTATTCTACAAACAGAATCATAATATACAGCTTAAGAGAATATACAACAAAAATAAGGTCTCCCCTTAGTTTAATTCTAATATAATCATTTTTTTTAATCACACATAAAGACTTACCGGCATTTCGAAGGAATTTTTTATTATAATCAACAACAACTCTACTTTTTGGATCATAAAAACCATCTCCGCAGTCATAACAGCCAGAAGGAATATCACGAGGAGGAACACGATTGGTTAGTTGTGAACGACCTGAAAATAAGGTGCACAGAACAGTTGAACAAATTCTGATGTAAACATTGGTCATATTATTTTGGTTTAAAATATTTTTTGAGAGTTTTCAGTATTTTGGACAATAATCAGCACATTGTGGGAAAAACTAAAGGATAAAAATTAAGTGATGCTTATCAGCTGACATAGAACATACTCATTAAGCGATGTTAAAATTCCTGCTGACAATGATTTAACAGGTACTGCAGGGTTTCTGCTGCCATTTGCCAGTTTCGCAAATGCTGAAAAAAATCTGCAAGAGGTGAAACAAAAATCAAATTAAGCATACTTTTTTGTATCCCGGACCCTCCCCTCCATACATGTGGTGGAAAAAATATAATGTCCAGTGGAGCCCTGGTACTGTCATATGTACATACCTGCAGGCTTTAAACCATTTTTTATTTCTGTGTAGAATCTTCTGTCATAGCCATCACAGTATTCCCAGTTTTCTTCCTCATAAGGCAAGCCATCAGAAAAGGTATATTTACCCTGAAAATAATCACCTTTATCAGTATAAGTAAATTATCAGAGTTTCACATTTTTAATTGTCCAGACAAAATAATATAGGATTGTACAAAAGTAAAATCAAAAACAGAATGATAGAACTACCATTATTTTAGGAAGTTTGGTAGTAAGTATCACAATGCCTTTTTTCAAGAAAACTAAATACTAATATATATTAATTATCACTGCTAAACTTAAGTTGTTTGAACAAATATCAATAAAAACACAAAGATGATTACACTCAATTCCTGGCGTTTTGTTCCTAAGCTAGATTAAAGTTTATTAAATTGTAAATTTAATTACGGTGTATACTATGAGTGAAATGCTTCATCATCTGTTTTTGAAAGTATTTGTGACATACCAGCTTAAATCATACTTAAAAACAATAGTAATTCAATAAAATGGATAAGTAGATAATGTAAGAGGAGTACTTTAGAAATCATGTCAATTCATGATATTGCAGAGTCATACCTCTAATGCCCGACCATTTTCCCATGTTGCCTCATATTTACTGCCATTAGGGAAAAATAGAGTTCCTTTACCATGAAACATTCCATCTACTAAATCACCTTCATATCTGGTCTCTGTGGGGAAGGTATATTTACCTTTACCCTCCAACCTGTAAATAATGGATAATTATTTGATGGTTCTGAGGCATTAATGTCATATATATGTTACTGGGGTTTAGAAATATTATCATCTGGTAAGCTACTAAAAGTAGAAGAGGAGTCTGGAGGTTCAAATCAGCATTGTGTCCATTGTTTAGGAAATAGTATCCGGTGGGAATGCTCAAATAGCGAGTTGATTTTTCGTGCTTCTGGTTCATTTCTACACCCCAATATGTTAACACAGATTGCATTAACAATACAACTGAATGTAAAAATTTAACAAGCTGAGTAATGATGGTGAATAGGTTGTCATGTCCCTATATTATTAATGTAATTACTATAGACATTATGAGCATGTTGTACAAAATTCATTCCACTGATAAATATGATAATAAAATCTATAATGCTAATTTCATTGCATTTAGTGAACCTCAGAAAATATCTATCCATATGAAAGAAGTAAAATACATAATAATTAATAGATTAATTGTGACCAAAAGCATCAAATGTTCAGTTATAAGACAAGAATAAGGTAACACAATAACAAGCCACACTTAAATTGGAAGACTAACCGAAATTGTTTACGACATATATTTATTGGTGGGTGGGGAATGTAAATATTTGCAAAAATCAGGACATTTGAGCATGTTGTGACGGATTAAGAACGGAACAATTAGTCCTCACGAAAGAAAGTGTGAAATTGAACTAAATCACATTCCGGTTTGATTATTGTAAAACTTATTTAGTAACGTACCTTCCATTTTTATGTTCTCCTTCGTAGGAGCTGCCTGTATACTCCATCTTGGCTTGGTAAGCGTCGTCAAGGTAAACACGTGATAGATCATGTGATATCTATTTATAGATTCAAAAAGTGTAAACAACGACGGATTTGAGGCATTGAATACGAAAGAAATGTCAGGAGTACTTCAATTATTGATTTCTATTATTTATGGACTTACTATTTTAAAATATGTTAACTCGCAAAAATATTTATCAGTAAATGGTACAAATTTATATTTCAATGGAGAAAAAGTGTTTCTTTCTGGTGTTAATCAAGCTTGGTATATGTACGGGAACGATTTTGGAAACAATGCTTATGTTAAGTCGAAACCACACCTTATGAACACGTTGAATGCTATTCGTGAAAATGGAGGAAATTCTATCAGTCAGTAATTACATACTGTGTTTATATCAATAGCATATATCTATTTCTGATCTATATAATACATTATGTTCATTACTTTGTACTATACTGTATAATAATGCATTGATTAGCCTTGTTGCTTCATAACACGGAAGTACAATATCTAATCTTTTATAAGTTTTATTTAAACAAGTATCCAGGTAATATCCTGACAGTTTACAAACAGAAACATGACCCATCATAGTTTAATACCGAAACAGATTATGTTAAGTTTTATTATTGTAGTTCAGATATAGGCTAATTACACGAGATCTAGTATGAATTTGATAATTCTTAAATGGGACCGAATATTTGTGTTTGTAGAATATGGTCAATTGTTGATTATCTCTCAAATGAAAATTTGGTTTATTTGACCTATTTCAGTATCAGTGATCCACTTAAATACAAAATAAGTGGGCCAGTAAATGTTTAGATAAATAATGTGCACTATAACAGGCACACGATAGCCTAATTTGGCTGAACTGAAAAAGATGGCATATATGAAATTACATGTATAAACGTACAAATACATATGCTGTGGTATTAATTATTTTCGTTGGGCTCATTTTTCGTGTTTTTTTACTAACATGGCTATTTCGTGGGGACGTGAATTCGTGGAATTTTAATTTTGAAAAAAATGGCCTGATTCACAAAATCCACGAAATTAAATCCCCAACGAAATTAGTGAAACTACAGTAGTCAGCCTAAGCATTCATTGTTTACATATAATAGTGCAATTTTGTCTATCCATTATTTTACTATTCAACAGCCCAGTGGTTTTTATGTCAGATCAATATTCCATCAATATACCATTTTAGACTTATTTTTAACTTAAGTTGCGTGTTAGAATCCAATAATGTATATATTATACCAAGCTTTGATAACAATTTGTTGACTTCTTTTGTTTCATTCTTATGCTGTTTGTTACACTTGCTTGTATTTTTGATCGACTGAAAGCGCATTCAGCATGATTCGCACAGGAAGAACAAATACTTAGATTTCTATAGATAGACTTACTTATAAATAAAAAAAACATAATGATTAAGAACGAATTCACCCCCAAACAGTCGACATGGCTATGCCTATACTTTAGTTTTAAAAACTTCTTGGAAAGTTGACAAATGTGGATCGTGACATTGAACTCTGATTTATTTACAGTCTTCAGTCTAACATTTTTTTTTGTAGGAATGTGGGTGCATGTTGACGGTGGTAGAACACCTATGTTTAACTCATCGGGTCACGTGACTGGACCCGGTCCAAACACGACACGTGATCTGCTGGACTTTGTACGAGAAGCAAAGAAAAGAAATATTTTTGTGACACTGTCTCTATGGAATGGCGCAGCTGTCAGCCCAGTTATGCTACATTTTAATCTAACTTTTTTATCAATACTTACAAAAACTTCTTATTTAATTAGATAATAATGAAACAATGAGATATGTAAAACGTTTCCATTACTTTAGGGGCCAATAATTTTGATAATAATTGATTTTTAGGGGTCACATTGACCATTAATATCTTTGTCTAGGGTGTCACGAGGGCTCTTATAATCTTTATTTAGTGGGTCATAATGACTTTTGGAATCTGTACATTAGTGTGTTGTTATTGGACAGCTCTGTGAGTAGTCTTTTCTATTTAGATATTCATTCTTTATTTTTTAGGAGATCGAGTGCTGTCTGTGATAAGAAACGAGTCCATTCTTCAGTCTTACATACAAAATGCATTGATTCCAATTGTTAAAGCTCTTAAAAACGAAAACAGTATGGCTATCTGGGAGATAATTAACGAACCGGAAGGATCCATGCAAATGGGTGTGTAAACGTTCTTAAAAATGGTGTCTGAAATAGAGCTGCGAAAATCTTTAGAAGTATTTGATTTATAGCAGCAATTTATAATAAATGATATTGGAGATGCAACAATTGTTTTGAATTATGTGCATACGTGTTTGGAGGATCGATGAAACGTAACCGTATGCCAATTTTCACGTGATTTATACGCAATAAATCGTTCATATATAAGAACATACTTACACAGATGCGTAACTAGTATTTCTTGTGGTTTTGTCCATTAAGTTTTGACATCCAGCGCTGTTATATGTTAATATATTATGAAAATGATACCAAAGAAATAAATTAAAACGTATAAACGCATCGGTTTGAATCATTATGGCGAGGAACTTAGGAAATAAAACACTATTACCTTACTTCCTTGTAATTGCAAAGCAAATCACGATTGGAATGATAAAATTAACGCAAATTTATGTACTTATGTATTAAAATGTAATAGCAAAAGTGGATCCCATAATGCAGTGAACCTATTACAGAAACCGAGAATAAGACAGAACCCTGTTATGATACCTCAACTATACATTGGTGGGACTTTGCAGATTGGACACATCAAAATATACCACTGAAACAATTGTTAAGATTTATTGGCTGTCAGGCGAATGCTATTCACCACGAGGATCCAAAGGTTAGCACAAAATAACATACTACTGGTTTGTTTATTAAACAAAACAAATCCTGACCATCTTAGTGTTGTTTATTAAACAATCGACGCAATGCTGTAATTTATTGATTTTCAAACTTTGCCTTGGATTAAAGTTTTCCTGTTTTGAGAAAACAGTCTTTTAACTAACATGCTTTATTCTCGAAATCCACATTTTATTGTAAACCGTCTCAGTACGCCTAATATAAATTAGTTCAGCTGTTATGTCTGTTTATTTGTTGTATTTGAATTTTCAGGCGTTAGTGACTGTTGGGTCTTGGACTTACAAGTCCGTGACCAGCGCTTTAGACCGCCGCGACTTTTACTCCGACTTCTGTCTCCAACATGTCTGTGGGAGTGATCTTAAAGCCAGACTGGACTTGTATCAAATACATACGTATGATACATTATTCATATACCTACCACATGATCCATTTATGGTAAGATATACGTAACCAAGTTAAGCTCCATTATCACCGAGGCAGTGTAACTAAGTATGCATTAGAAGGTCATAAAACTCCAGGCAATAATTTAAAAATGGTTAGAAAATGAGAAATGAGTCGGTCTCTGAAATGACTTGAACGACTGTTGTATTCTTATTTTGATGTTTCATTATTTGGTGTCATATTGTTTATCAATACTAAGATACCCACATGGGTATGGCAAAGATACAAATAGAAGTTTCCTGTCCGTGTTTTTATGTTCTTGTTATATTTAATATAAATTCCTACGTCACTGCGTTCATTTATTTTAAATGTTTCATTATTGCATACATCAGATTTAGTTACGATGTCTCCATTTACAGATTAATGCAAGCGAATACAATTTTGATAAGCCTGTTATAATTGGAGAATTTAGTCAGAAGAAAGGAGGCATGTTGACGTCGGAACAACAATTCACGTGGGCTTATTACCATGGTTATAATGGTGCGTGGTCATGGAGTGCTATCAATTCTGGTTGGTAAACATAATTATGATGTTCATCTTTTATGTGTAGTGTTGTTGGTGTTGTTTCATGATTTTTCTGGTTCCTGTTGGTTTTGCAAGATCTTGCATTCTATGTTGCTGTGCGTCCCCGCTAGGCACTTTTTTCTTGCCTTTTGTTATACAATTGTATTTATAATTCCCCGTGGATTCAAATTAGTCGCGAATTTCATATTAGTTACATGTATAATAAGACCTGCTGTTGGATTTGCAACTAACTATTCGACCTTGCTTGAATTCGTTATCTATGAACATGTATTCGTACATTCTAATACACGGCACTAAACGGGCAATGTGGAGTGAAATTTTGACCAGGTTATAAAGCAAAATTTCAGCTTGCTTTGCTTTGATTGGTCAATAGTGATCTAGTTATTTTGGTCTTCAAGAATTCACTATGTACAACTACTTGTATATTCAATTCATGCATTGTATTTTCTAGATGATGCATCGGATAGCCTTGACGTTCAGGAGAAAGGTTTACGTTCTATCAGGGATTTAAATGACCAGTCTCATGGTGGCAGGGTGAATATCTCGTTACAAAGTGTCGAAAAATATACAACTTATGGCGTTTCTCGCACCACGATTGATGATACTATTAGTAGTATGTCTGGAATAATTCGATTTAGTCAAGGCAATGGAGTATCTAAAGGTTCAGGAAAGGATCTGACAAGTAAAAAACAACAAAAAAATGTTGATACTGGAAATGAATCAGAAAAAGGACGTATTAAGAATTACAATATTAATTTAATGAGAACCAATTCTTGGAATAAGATTATTCTGGATTTCTTTAGACGTTTTATCAATCATGAACTTAAATTGAATTAATATAAATATATTTGTAGCTTTGTTTAAAACAAATGATATTCGTGTAAATTGAGTCATAAGTATAAATTTTGTTGGCATTTAGTCTACTGATAAAACAAAAAAATATATTGTGTATGGCAGTAATAAAACAACGTCTTTTACTGATAAAAACGAATAAGTTCCTCATTGAAGTGACGATTTAAATTGAAGAGAACTTATAAGGTTTTTTATCTGTTGCAATACAGTGATATTTATTGTCTTTTTCTTATTTTTGCATCACAGATATGCAGTATATTGCATTACAGTAAAATTTTGCTATTTCGAGCATAGTTACGTAAAATTTTCAACCTACAAACAAATACCTCGTTATTTCGAGCACCAAGTTTATCTCGAGCATTCGTTCTGTGCCGATGACTCCTCGAGATAATGAGGTTTTACTGTATTAATATTATATCAATTTTGTTATTTGACAATGTGCAAAACATAAGTACCGAAGCTCGGATTTCTCTCGATCTCAATAAATGTTCTTATTTTTATTTAAATGTTGACAATCTTGTATTCCATGTTCTTTCTTGTCCTTGTGTATGATGCATTTTGAAATCCATTAGTCAGTTGTGACACAATATTTCAGAATATTTATTGCATGTGCTTATCATTTGTTCTTATGTTTTTCATGGAAAGTAGTGTAAAACTCTTTCTGCACCTAGTCAATTGTTGTTTCAAATGACTTGCTATACAATGCACTGATGGCGACTTTTAGCAGGTTATGTTTTTGTATTTTACATGTGAGTTATGGTGTGTTGTTTTGTTTTTTTTTTGATAAATTTTGGAGTTTAGGATACGGACACAGTAAACAGGAACTTGGAATTTATGACGTGTTCAGTATAATTATGATGTTGATGCCAATATCAAGGGCATAAAACACCCCGTACAATCTCTTTACATAAAGCTACTTTGTTTGTATAAGTTTCTAAATTAGAAGGCCCGAAGCCTTGCTGATGCGAGTCACGTGTTTGAAAATATGTAACAGTAAAACTGAGCATTTTGCATTTTGTTAATAACTTTATATACAGAACAAAATTCAGTATGGCAGATTAAAATACTGAAATTTTGAAATATTGAAAATGTAAAGAGACGCCAATATTGCCACTGGGTATATTTCATTATAAAAGTGTGTGTATATTCTTCATGAAATCAAATGATATCGTTTTGAAAACGTGACGATTAGGCGTAAACAAAAAAAAGGTTTGTTTCCGGTTACATGCCCCAAAAATTATGGGTCAATAGATGTTTTCTTCTTTGACGTTTTTTTTACATATATCGGCAACACTGTTGTGAACATTACAATATAGCACTAAGATTCGGATGTCGTAAAAACTTCTGAGTCGGCAGGTAAAAGGTGAGTCGGTCTAGTAACCGGAAACAAACCTATTTTTTCGCCTCAGGACTGTACTGTTGTATTGCTTAATAGTTTCCTGTAAGCCGCAATCTCGAGCTCGAGTGACAGCTTGGCGTCCATCAGGGTCTGGAGTTCTTGAAGTATGCTTTCCATCTCTGTGCGGAGGTTCTTGATTTCTTCCCGAAGCTTTGTGGTTTCCATCACATGATCATTTTCTTTGGTTTTCATTTTCCTGAGTATCTGTTGGTATTGCTTCTCAAGTTGGCTATTCTAAAAACCAAATTCATATTTCAATATCAGACTTTATACAAAATTAGTAACAAGTACACCATGACGAATTCAAAGTCGTGTACGTCTACAATTCAGGGGACGTTTGTTTGTTTGATATGGGGTCGACACCGCTAAAATAAAAATGTAAAATTGACTCTATATATGCTAATTATTTCACTAACTATCATTGTTCTTTGTCCATCACAAGAGGCTGATATGTACGATTGAAAAATACAATGCACCCAGGTATTATAAAATGTAACTTTAAGACAACCTCAACATTGCGCCAACCTCATTATGATGATCACATTCTTTCGGTTAGGTTTTCAATATTTCCTGTATATCATAACTTCGACAGTTAGAACGTTTGATTTTGGTGATGGGTAAGGCGGCTAAAGAATAATCGTAAACGATTGACAAAAAGACCCGGATGACACGACGATCGTTATTTGATACTCATAAACTCAGAACATATACATAATACGTTTATGTGAGTTTGTTATACAATTTCTTGTAATTAGTCTAGGAATATAGTATTGGAGCTCAGAGTTGGTGCGATACCCCGAGTGTTGACATTTAGGATGCATAGACCGAAACATTCAGGAAAGGATATAATTATCATCAGTGGTTATAAATGCGAGTACAATGTATTGCATACCCGTGCTGTAAGATCCGTATATTTTATGCGAAGATCGGAAATCATTTTGTTGAGTCTTCTATTTTCTTCTTTTACTTGCGTTTGTGTCATCTCCACGTTCTGTTGTGTAGCAAGGGGATCAAAGTTTTGGTTCTAAGATACAAATAACAACAGATCATGTCTTTTGGCTTATCCGATAGGTCGCATTCAAACACATTTACAATTGCTAGGCACACGACTAGAGGCAGCCAATACTACCATTTGGGGAAATATGAACAACGAATTTATATGCTTCAACAAATAGATCACTACAATCGCAAGAGATATTATAATTTGAAAGCATATCGACTTAAGTGTAAGCACCAGATACTGGTGTGTTTAAGACGAATTTTAACATTTGAAAACATGATCATTGTTAGGATCGCATTTATGGCACATGAAATGCAATAAGTACCGCGGAATTTGTAATAGGTACGAATAGGTACAGCTAGCATTTTAATAAAATAACTTAAGCATCTTTTGGAAAATGTGTCTCATAATATTGAAATTCTTCAATAAACGTATTCTAATTACGCAAATGGTTAGGAACTTGACCTACTTGCTTACAAGTATTTCCACTCCATAGAACATCAAAATAGATGTTTTTATTTATTCGACACTTTATCTCATTTTCATTTTGACATAAATATAAACTTGACGCATGTCTTGCCGTAACATTGCGATACGGCATAAGGATATCCCTAATTACTGTAGATAAAAAACCTGTTGTATACTTACGTCACCCACAGCAATAGAATCGAGCGGTGTGTTCTGGATAGCTGCCTCTGAAGGGACCTGGCGTTTCATTCTGATTTTATTGATATGAAAATCTGAAACAAATGTAAGTACATACTACTAAGGCCTTAAAACAATCATATTGACAGTATACAGGACGCATTGTGAGGCAACTGCTTTTTATACGAACTATGAAACTACCAAATGTATTCACCAGCCCAGAATCCACTCGACACAAATTAACATACAAAAACGGGAGACAAAAAACCTTGTAACAGTCTGCAGCAAAGCCACAACTGGTTAAACTGGAAACTTCACTCATCCCCGGTAAACA
Source organism: Lutraria rhynchaena (assembly GCA_008271625.1). Taxonomy (NCBI): domain Eukaryota; kingdom Metazoa; phylum Mollusca; class Bivalvia; order Venerida; family Mactridae; genus Lutraria; species Lutraria rhynchaena. Next base: position 5,824,648 of record VIBL01000001.1, on the reverse strand, counting down.
ACAACAACAACAACAAAAACAAAAACCAACACATATATAAAAAAATAAATCAACAATAAACGCATACACTCAACGACAGCAAACTAAAATCGCACCTGGCCTTATGAAAGACATAGATTCTCAGCTTATTTGTCTAAGGATGTGGTGTAGGTGTGTGTCTTATTCTAGCCGGTTTTACTACATTTTTGCTTTTTACTTTTACAAATGAGAATAAACGGAGGTCACGCGAGAAATGAGTTAATTAAATGATTTCTTGTTTTTTTTTTACATTTTATACTAAAAAGGAATTTGTGTCTTACTAGTGTTTCAAACGGTGTTAAATGAATATCTGTTGTTTGCCAACCATTATTACAAATGCTATGAGCTTGACTTTTTTTCGGTTGATGCATCGTTAAGATATTTCAAAATTAATGTTGGCACACTTATAAAGGTCGTGTAGTGTATGACAAGTAAGTTGCACCAGTCTTCCCTGCTTTTTAATGTTCTTTTTAAGGACCTAACTGACATGTTTAATGTATATATTTAATCTTTGAACATACTTATCTATAGCTAACAACGGTGATGAAATTTTACTCTAATAGAATATACAAAATGCATGTCTGTTTTGTCTCAACATTTCAATAGACTAGCTTTACAGAATAGAATTACGAAAACGCGAAAACCAAAGCATGAAAGAAATATATGGACTTACCGAGATAATTATTCAGTGCAGATAGCTTGTTCCCTTGTGTTTCTCCATGTATTAGTATTGTTACAGAACAGATCCAGAGCACAAGGAATGGGATACTTGTGATGAAATTCATCTTTTCCTTTTAGAAAGTTAATACCCAAGATCAGTGCGATTAAATCTGCAATGGTAGGTTATGTGTATGTTCGTGTATATATACACAGTGTACCTGCCTTGTCAGTATTATTTATTACTGTATTACTTACGCAATTATGGTTCATGGATTGTCTAGTCAGTATTTTTTTCTCATACTTGTCACCCTATATACAATAATCAAAACAACAAGTGAAAAAATCTCTGACGGCAGTACAAACGGCCGAAGCATTTATTAATCATTCCGAAAGAGTAATCTATCATTCTCGCATCGCTTATGGCGTGAAAACGCACACAAATAGTTTTGTATTTTTATACAGTGTCTGCCAGAAAGAGTAATTAAAACTTAAATGATGACGAAAGTAAAATGGGAACTACCGCTTGTTGTTTAAATTTGAATCAAATGATAAACAAATTTGTTTTTGTTGCGATTCGTATGACGATTAAAAAGCTCGTTCGTTTTTGTTATAAGGCGTGTTCAGTAAAATTTCAGTAAAATAATCTGTTAGCTTCTCTTTCAAAATCGACATTGACTTACAAAAATATTTCATCGTTAATGACCAGGAGACACTGTATCATTGCCCTAGCCGACATATGTTTGAGGTCATTAAATCTTCAAATGCCTAGAGGATCAAAATCTTATTTTCATTCCGAACGAATTGTATTGAAACATACAAATGAAACATCCAGTTTTAAGGACTAGACTCCAGATATTTGTTTCTCTTCCAATATTTGGAAACTCCTTTTAATGGATAAAAATCTATTAGAAAATAACATTCAGTGTAGCCTGGATATTAATAATGTTTTTATTGAGGCACTTGATTCAGTCATAAGATATATTTTAAAACGATCATTGCGTTACCAATTCATAAGATTTTTTGCATTGTCCTGTGTATTGGGTGGGTTTCGGAGATTTGAGTGTGGGTAGTACTTGGATTAATAAGTGATAATTTGTTCGTGTTTTTTCGAGGAATCCTTTTCTTATCTATATTCATTAGAATTTCTTTGCACTTGTTTCTTATCACCATGTGGTTATGACCTTGGAACATATACACTTTATCCAGTCAAAGCTTGAAAGTCGCTGAATGACCCGACGTTAAACTCCAATGAAAAAAAATCCAGTTTTATTACTTACAGCGTTACTTCATTTATTACATTTATCAGTTTTATAATAGCATTGCTGTCATTCATACGATAGGTACTCTATTGAAACTTTGATCAATGATTAACCCATAAAAGCCATCTGTAGCCATTACAGTTTTACTCCACATGGAAACATACTTATTTCAATTATATACATGTACATGCGCCGTTGCGCGTAATTTATAATCGCGACGTTACATTTTAGCAGGTCAAAATGTCGTTTCATAATTATTTTATGTGTTTTTGCCTCCCAGTTTATGAATAATTATTATCGTCAATGAATGTGTCTAATATACTGAATGTATGACATACATTACTCCTTTGAGTAAATAAGAAAAAAACATCGACCCCTAAAAACTCATAAATGCCTCTTGTTATTCATTTTACTGTAAGCTTACAGCAGTTAACAAATTTGTACATATAACATAAATATATATTATATATATATAGACATCAGAACATGCAGTCAGTCTGAAATGAATACACTTTTAAAATGTATAAAACGGTACAATTTACTGTTTTTAATGCATCTGGCTGACATGATTGTTTACATTAATTCGTCGTTGTGTATAATATCACAGAACACATACAACAGATTAAACTGAGAGGCTTGCTTCATTAATGTTAATCTTTGTATACAATACATATAATCATTTTAAAGAACGAGTAATCATGGCTGTGGCGTTGTCTGATTCTCAGGCACTGACGCGGATTCATCACCTTTTATTTTTTTCCAGTAAGCTCGAATCTCGCGATTTAGTGCTATCCTCGATCCGAGTAAGGAAATGACTTCACGATGTTGTGACAATTCTTTGCTGAAGTCAATTCTCCTGCGTTTGAGCTCCCCAAGTATGTCAGTGTATTGTTTTTGAAGTTGGTCATTCTGTAAAACAAATTGATATTACCGATATCTACCTTTCTGACTCAGAAAATATTTTCACTCAATGGACAAATTACTTGTTTGCAAAATGTCATATTCATGGAAAATACACGAACACGGTTTTAGGCGTTCAAAGAAATACGGAAACCACCTTATCAGCTAATAGTTGATTTAGATATGTTTTCTATCACCTACCATGACTTCAAGGTCGGTGTTCCTTGAGGCAAGTACAGCTATTTGGACGTTGAGTAATCTATTTTCCTCTCTCATTTTCGTTATTTCCTTACTTATCTGTGTAGTCGCAGCCGCTTCAGATTGGTTCTGTAATTCACAAAATTACATGCAAGCAGTTAAAATACTACACATGCGAGAAGCATTTGACATTTGTATTGATCATCGTTTCATATGATTTTTATCTTTTGCCTTTTTTTTGTTCGAAGAAATAGCATTCACTCAATCTCAAACCATAAGCATAGCATAGCTGATTAACAGTAGATGATTAATAGTGTAAACAAACATGACTATAGAAAATAGTAATAAATGCATGCGCTCACATCTGTCGTTGATGGAGGACTATGAATGTCTTCTGTAGGATTTCTTTTGTTCATGGCGATAGGTCCAGTTGGTGTTGCTTCTTTATTTGTCGAGTTATGGACTTGGCGTTTCATTCTGATTTTATTGATATGAACATCTGGAAAAAATTTCAGTGGATTAAAATGTACTGAGACAGACAGTCGTAATATCAACCAGATGCATTGGTTTCAGGAATATAGTGATAGAGTTATTGTTGTGCTTTTGGATTAATTGAGCAAATTTTAAATGTGATGCTACACATGTTTTTCCAGCCAGACCCGTAAGGTTTAAGATAGACCACAAAATACACTTTACATTTATGTCATTAGAAAAACACTTTTAACAGAAAAGGGAAAATAACTCTTCCGAATTAGGGATCATTTATAGGCTTATCTTAGCTAGAACAACAGTATAAACTTGTCAATGACGAGCATATCAGACATTTTCCTCGTTTGACAACTGACACTAGATCGCCAAATACGAATGAAAAACATTTTTGATTTCAAACTAGAGGTTTACAAGATTTTTAAGTTTATTCAAGTTTACAAACTACTATTTTTAGCTAAAATATGTCCATGGAAAGGTTTCCAGATCCGTAAGGTTTAGGATTCAAATTTGGCGGCAAAATACACCTCACATTTACTTGTTTACAGGAACGCTCGTACAAAACAATACACTTTAAGGGGATGGCTGAACTTCATTTATTTCTGACATTAGATAAACATGTATGGTCTCTCTAAATCTACTTTGCGCTTGTAGTCAAAACATGCCAAGTACACAATGTAGCACTCGCAAAGATATAAGATCAATGAACGCATGTATGCTTTTAAATTGACCTTCATTTTACAAAATATTCATATTCTAATAAATTGCTATTGCCTAAGTCCAAATAACATAGTCATGTGATGGTAGCTAATCACACCGAATTTCCATTGAGATACTGGCAGCCAATACTACGAAAATAAATTCTTTCAAATATAAATTTAAAGATTTAAATATAACTCAATTGTAAATTAATACGTGTTAAGAAATAATCTTGCTACTTAACATGCTGCTAAATCATTGTGTAAAATCTTAAAACACTTACCTAAATAGCTCCTTAGTGAGGATAATTTGTTCTGCTGTGATGTTCCATCTATTGCAAGCGTTGTTGTAAAAATCCAGAGAACCACAAATGATATGAGAGTTGCAGTTCTCATTTTATTCTCTTTTCTGTTATTTCCGTGTTGAGATTTATGTAGTAAATTTCATTCATTTGAATATTAATAAGATTTCAGGGATAATCCTAAAGTACGTACGCTTCATAAAAAGTGCTTCTAGTACATTTGACGAAATCTACTGATACATGTCAACACAATAATGTAAATTATAGGTTAAATAACACATACTAGACTTGAATTAACTATTCATTAATCTTACTGAAGTAAAAGTATATATAGTTTTCGCATCGTTTAAGTTGCAAAATGTTCACACGAATAATTAGGGTTGTTTGTTATCTGTCATGTACTCACACGCCGAAAATTGAGCACTTTGTTTATTACTCGACAACATTTCGTTAAACTGCGTTCACAAGCAAAATATAACGAAGTGATCACCACACGCGGTATGTTAACATGAGAAAATAACTGACAGAGTGTTTTTATCTAGGAAACATTTATTGAGATTAATGTGCGTACTTAACGACTGGCAAATTACATAATTACTCAGATTTATTTTTTTAATCGTTTTACTTTTAATCAGACTAATACGAAGGCAAGTTCGTTTTTCATGAGTCGTTTATTTGGATTAGTGTATATGCAAAAAAGTGACGAGTATTCAATATAAAATGTATTTTATTAATTAATATCAATTAATGATACCTGGTTAGAAGATTTGTATTATATTAAGTCGTTCATTTTTTATTAGCTGCACCCTGTTCAACTGTTCAACGGTAACTACTTTACAACAAAAATTAGTAAAATAATACATGCTACTGCTAAGAATACAATGCCAATACAATGCAATATATGAATACATTGAAGATGTTTATTGTTTTATTACAATGAACACATTTAATGAATAGTATTAATTTTGTTTTTTTGTGTGTGTTTTTTTCTTTTGTTTGGTTATCTTTTTTGTTCTGCAATATTGCTTTTTCACCTTCCCCTATGAGAATGTTTTTAGAAAAATGATTTTCTTATATTACTATACACTAACAATGTCATGATATACTAACTACAACCATGTACGGTATGGAGGGGGATGTCCTCGACCCCCGCATATTCTATGGACGAGGATAATAAAAATAAAAAAGGGAAAAAACAATGCCAACGAACTAACTAACACGACACATATCATGTGCAAATAGTGGCATATTCCTACATAAGATTATCATATATGTTTTTGAGAAAATCTATTAGATTTTCATGAAAAAAATCGAAGACATTCTCATGAAAATTCAATAGCTTTTCATGATAAGATTTCTTCACTAGACAATAGACTAACTTATTAAGTGGACGATAAAATATTTTCATTAAACTAAAACATTGTTTTCATGAAAACTTAGAAAGCTTTTCGGAAATATTAAATATGCCACCATAGCAATTATAATATTTTTCCAGTATAATATTTTACAATTACAGTTTTAGCTGGATTTCTTCGCTATGGATTTTCGTTTCTCATTTTGTTAATATTATCGTGTGTTGTTTTGTGTCACTATTGGTATACATCTTGTTGGTTTCATTTTGGACTTGTTTCCGCTTTATTTTCATATCTACTAGCCTTGTTATTTATTTGTTCTAAAAAAAAGCGTTGAACCTGGCTCGTCATGAACACTAATGCAAGTTCTGTGCGGATATAAAATATTCTTTAAACTATGCTGAACCAAAAAAAGAGAAACTTTCGCCAGACTTTAATGGGACTGTTTCCACATATGTGTATATTAACAGTTTTTGTTCGTATTTGTTATTGCACAATAATTCAAAATCAATTCATCAAAGTTCATTTACAGTCTGAAAATTATCAATTTCATTGGATTTTTCAATTCCATTTAAGGCAGGTGTCGATTCATTTTTTTTGCTTTAGTAACGAGCACGCCCACCGCGAACATTGCTAACATCTTGGCAGCGACGACGCATTGAGTGGATGAGATTATTAATTTGAGCCTGGGGTATGGTATATCATTCCACACTTCTAGCAAAGCTTCACTGAGCTCATTGACATTACCAGAGGGATTTTGTCGTTGGCGTACACGTGTGTCAAGATTATCACAAAGGTGCTCAATGGGATTTAGATCCGGACTTTTTGAGGGCCAGTCGTCTATGAAATCAGTATACATGTAGTTGGTTTGCAAGAACAGGAATTGTCACGGGCGAGGTGAGGTCTGGCGTTGTCTTGTTTAAACACAGAAATAACGCCGTGATTTTGTAATAGAGGAACAACGTTTGGGGCATGGACATGGTCTCTATACTTTTGAGCGTTCAAATTGCCATCAATGACCACTAATTGGGTACAATGTAAACCTGGATAACATTGATACTTCAAAGTACACACTGATCTCATAACTATTATTTCCTTAAAACCTGTGAATAGACAGAAAGGCGCAACATACCAAGAAAAATGAATTTAACAAGCACAACACGAATAGTTCATAATTTAAAGCATTTTATTACCATGAAAATTAGAAAAAAAGGTTATAAGAACGTGTATGTCCAGTAATTCTTTTTAGCAAACAACAGTCAAAGACAGTACAGAGAACAATGACTTGTGCTTTTCACAAGTGACTTAAGACAATAATTATCTCTCTTATGACACCTGCACAGTTAAATGTAATTATTTGTTGACTGGACTGTTGAAAATCTAACAGAATTATTGTTATTTTTTATATTTGTGTATATTATGTTGTTATATTTTTCTTTTTTTTTCTAGATTTTTTTTATTTAGTTGTACAAGGTCTTCTGGATGTGGCTAGCTTTGTTCTGAAAATAAAAAAAAACTCACTTATATATTCCATGAAAACAATCTTTTATTAATTAAGAATGAAATGCAAAATTTTCAGCATTACAAATGTTAGGGATGAACTTTAATGTCATTTTACAAGGATACTACATAACATTCAGATGATTACATAGTATCATTTTCGGTGATTATCATATAAGCGTGTTATTTTCAATTTTTAAAGAGAAAAAGTATTGCGTTGTGTGTTTTATTTTCATCATATTTACAGTATGCTATCAATTACCTCATTCTTGTCATTGATCAGTGATGTTGTAACTTGTGAACCAACTCCCCAGTTGTCTTCGTCTAGGAATACCAGATCATTTAAACCAGCTTCAGATGCGGATCTTCGAGCAAAAACCTATGATGGATGTAAAATAAAATGATAGCAAAAATGTATTGGACGTCTGGAATAATGCATGAATGTTGAATTAAATCGAGCGATTTTTATATTAATCAGTAACGTGCGCATAAATAATACGAATGGGAAAAGTGAGTGTATCAATGTTTTAACTAAAAATAGTCTTGAAATTTCGCGGGCAAAAATTTTGTCATGGTGAGGCATAATTGATAGACATCTTTCAAAAAATAAAAGGTTCCATACGTCTATTAGTGGTTTTACGTAATTCTTGATTATACTTATGATTTATATAAAAATGTTTGGATTGTACCATTCGCGTACACGAACACTCACTTTTATTGAAATATTTAATAAGACATTATATCATTAGCCCAAAGAATTTACCTTCACTTTATTTCCAGCCTTCAATGAAAAGTTTGTAAAGTTGTAAATGTAGTCTTGTTTACCATCCACACGACGTCTCAACTTCCAACCTTCCAAATTTACATCCTAAATGAGAGGCAAATGAATAATCATCAATCGTCTACATTTAATTATTGAAACAATTCGGTCCGCAACAGTTCATGAAACTAAGGACTTTGCATTTGAACTAAATATTTCGAAAAGCAAAACAATGACGCAAAACTGTCTGAATGGATTGAAATCGCTCTCAGTTCTCAATTCCCGATAATTTAAACAGTCCCCATAACATGGCTCCATGACGCACTTTAATTTGTTGTCTTTTATCATTTCAATATATTGCCAATGTGGAGTCTTGGGATGTACGAGCGGCTGCATTTGTGTATTTAGCTGATCATTTGTTTATTCCTCACAATGTGCAAATTGTATGATTGTAGTAAACAATATAATCGAATATTATTGTATTAACGAAGTCTTTTAAAGTGCTCGAAATTAGTTTTTCAAAATTAAATACTCTTTGTTCGTGTGCTACAATTTAATAGTTGTTTACTGTTCTCATTTCTTCGCTGAATTGCAATGTAAGTAAACAAAAATATGTTCAATGTGCGCTCCGTGTGTGTTGGTGAGAGCGAAATACCAAATATTAAAATACAATGTATTTGCGACCTGGACACCCGTTGCAAAAAAATGGTATTACGAAAGAATCCAAACATTACGTTGCGCCTGTTATGTCAATGTATTACGTAATTTTACTTGTCGAGCTTCAATTTTATCATCATGTTTTAAAAACGATAACTTATATCCCGTTCTCACAGGGCCCGCCTCTACGCTCTAAACTTGGTACCGAATCGTGACCAATCGTGGTATCATCGTGGCAGATCGAGAGAGTGTCTTCATTAACGTGGTAGGGTCATAGTAGAATAGTGAAGATCGTGAAGCTCCAAGCACCCGCCACGCTTATTTTGTAAATGTTCAAAAGAAGCGTAACAGGAGCGTGGCTAAAATGAATCTGGGTTAAAGCGGCGTAAGAATGTAGTAAAATCGGCATAACCGTTGAAGCATCGTGGAAGGATCGTAACCTTCACAATAGTAATAACATCATAGTGCAATCGGCGAATAATTGAAAAACGTTTATACCACGCTCCTACCACGCGTGGTCGCTGAGAAATCGTAGTACAAGCGTAGATGAAGCGATCCGCGGACGATCCTGATCGAGTTTCAAGATTTTGACGCCGTTCTCGCCCCGATCTGATATTTTTTATGAGCGTGGTGAGATCGTAGCACTGTGTGAATCTCCTTTGCATTGATATTAACAGAGCCGCAAGTTTCAGTTAATCGCATTATATGTTTTATTTGAGATTAGGTCTATGTTGCTCTTATGACCATTGTTATGAACCGCCATAACCTTTTTATTCTTTCCATCAGAAAATTGTGAGGATTCAAAATACACAATCATTTAAACCCTCTATACCATATGTAATTTTGATATAAAGTACATTTATATAACTTTATGTTTTCTGAAATACTTTTTTGCCTGGTCCAGATGATGTATTTTCAAGCACAATGAACTTTCCTTCAGGGTTGACCTCGTCAATGACAACTGGACCATTTGATATTCTGCGGTAAGTTGTGTCTGCGGATACCGCTTCCCCCAACATTGTCCGGCTTATTTGTGAACCTAGATAAATAGAAAATCAATACGATTACGATTACATGTATATATTCATATTTTAAGTACGAGTGTTATGGCCTAAACAGGGTTTGTCTCCGGTTACTGGACCGACCCATCTTTTAACATCCGACTTATAAGTTTTTACGGCATCCGAAATTTTAGTGCTATGTAATATTTTTTCACAACAGTGTTGCTAATATATGTAAAAAACATAAAAGAAAAACCCTACCTACCGACCCATATTTTTTGGGGTCATGTAACCGGAAACAACCCTTTTTTTGTTTACGCTTAATACCTTTTAAAATGTTGTCGAACTAACTCAAATGTATTCAGTTAAAAGAAACAAAGTGTCAGACTAAAGGAATTTTAAATCTGGACAAAGTTGTTTCAAAAATGGTTCGACGCAATTATTCTGTACCCCGACGCAAACTACTTATACGTGCAATTAATTTTTATCTCCGAGAGAAGTTTTTCATACATGTTATTCCATACAACTTTTATACGGGAATGGTAAAGGTAACAGAACGGTTTATTAAACAATCAGGCAAAAACGAAAACAATTATAGAAATATCGACTTACGTAAATTATCATCAAGTGGAGATTTCTTGTTCCCTTGTGTTTCTCCATGTATTAGTATTGTTACAGAACAAACCCAGAGCACAAGGAATGGGATACTTGTGATGGAATTCATCTTCTCCTTTTAGAACGTTAATATCCAAGATCAGTTCGAATAAAACTGCAATGATAAGTTATATGTATGTTCGTATATGTACACAATGTGCGTCCTCAGTAAACCTACGCATGTATAGTACATAGATAGTCTTGCCTGTATTTTTCATTTTTTCTCATACGTGTCATCAATCAAAACAAGTTACATAATCTCGGACGATTAGTCATACCGAAAAAAGTATTCTGTCTTTTCCGCATCGCTTATGACGCAAAAAAGCACATTTTTTTATTTATGTTCATTTTTTCTGTCTGATAGAGACAGTAAAATATAAACTATGACGAAAGTAAACGTGTGCTATTTGAATCTGAAACAAAACGAAAACAAATTTGTACTTAGGCAAGTTTGAAATCTTCTTTAAATTCGTAATTCATTAAAAAGTTATTTATTTTTTTTATTTAGTTCTGTTATTGCGTTGTTTCATTTTCCATCCATAAGTACAAACGTGAGCAGTTTGAAAAATACTTGTATAATACGTAAATGACTTTTCTTTATTTATTGTTACTATCTTTGGGTCATTTAAATTTTAGTCCTCAGTGAAGTATATTCATTTTACTCAATCAATGTAAATGCTCCAGTGCTTGAATTGTTCATGGCAATATTAAGTCTTAAGAGACTGATATGTCGTTAGAATATCTGTTATGTAATTATAAAGTGGAACGTTCTCCACTTTGTGAACAACTACATCGTTAATGAATCTGTCCAACATACGAAATTTATGACTTACAAACGGTACACTAAAAGAAAAAAATCAACTCGTTGAACAATTTTATTTCTTTTTATTCACTGGAGTTTAACGTCGCACCAACAGCCAGGGTCATTCGGCGACTTTCCAACTTTAACGCTGGATGAAGACCCCAGGCTTTCACCTGGTGAAACCACCGACCTTCCTTAAGCTAGACAGCTTTCTCACATGTGAAATTTGATTCCGGGTGGGATTCGAACTCACAACGGTGAGAGGCTAGTGATTACAAGTCAGAAACCAAAGCAATTATATCACCGAATAATAAGAATAAAAGTTCATAAAAGCCACCAGTCGTGTTTTTCGTTTTATAGTAAACAACAGTTTACAAATACGGGGAACAGGATATGCACTCAGTCCGAGATATAGTAAAAATAAGAAAAATGGTACAATTTAATTCGTTTACAGCACCTGATTGACATAATTGTGTATATGAATATAATAATATATATCACAAAAATATATAGTATAGATTATACAGCTACATTTCCTTCGATAAGGTTAATTTTGTAAACTTTGTATATAATCCTTAAAAAGAACGAGGATCACGGCCGTGATGTTGCTTGATTTCTAGACTCTGACGTGGATCCATTGCCGTCTATTAGTTCTCTGTACGCCATGATCTCGCGATTTAGAGACAGCCTCGCTTCAAGTAAGAAGATATCTTCACGAAGTTGCGTCAATTCTCTGCTAAAGTCCATTTCTCTTCGTTCAAGCTCTCTTAGGATGTCAGTATATTGTTTTTGAAGCTGGGCATTCTATAAAACAAATCGATGGCATATTTATTTCAATATCCCCTAAAAGCATTAACGATTGCTTAGATATGTTTATGCTGCGTATTTTATATCTTCATGAAGAAATTTCATTGATGTAGATTTTTTCATAAAATACACGAACCTGATTTGGGATTCAAAGAAGTTACCATAGCTATATTGTTAAGATATGTGTATCTAGTACTTACCAGTGTCGAAGCCAGACCCATATTAGAACCGAAGCAATCTAGGGGGGTCCGGGCATGTTCCCTCGGATTTTTTTAGTAAAACCTGCCATTTTCTCCCATTACCTGCACAAATTTTAATCAGTGTAGCAAAAGCGATGGCTTACCATAGCTTCAAGGTAATTGTTTCTTCCCCGAACTTCAGCCATTTTGACGTTAATTATTCTATTTTCTTCTCTTACTTGCGTTAATTCCACACTCAGTTGTGTATTAGCAGAGTCTTCGGATTGGTTCTGTAATTCATAAATCAATAAATCAATCTATCAAAACAAAAATACACTTGCCCGTACCAATTCAGCTTTTGTTTTTATCACCACAATTTCGTATGATTTTCACGTAAATCTCAAATTTTGATAACACTATCGTTTTTTGTTCGGAACAACAACGTTTACTCAAACCATAAGCGTAGCGCATCTTCCTAATTATTTTATCAATAGTGAAAGATTAGTAATGCTTATAGTGAATAATTATATGCAAACGCTCACTTTTATCGGTGACGGTGGATCATGCATATCTGTTGTAGGAACTCTTTCGTTCTTGGCAATATGTCCAGTTAATGTTGTATCTTTATTTGTCAAATTACTGACTTGGCGTTTCATTCTGATTGTATTGATATGGAAATCTAAAACAAAAAAAGGTTCTTCAATGGACCAAAATTTACAGAAATAGATATCCTTAATATTAACCACACTCATTGCTTTCTGGAATGTAATGACAAAGTTTGATCGATTGAGCAAGCCTTCAGCAAGTCAGAACCGTAAGATTTAACTTTAAAATACATCTAACATTTGTTCGATTAGAAGAGCATGTGCGATTAACGACAACTTTAACAGAAACGACATTGTTTTGTATATGTTTTTTTTTCATTTCATTATGTTAGGTTGCTAGATTAATCATGCATAATCTCTGTAAACCTACTTCATGTCAGCAGTCAAAACACGATAACTACATTGTGACATTCTTAAGATATTACATCAATGTAAACATGTGTGTGTTTACAGTGTACTTCGTTTTATGTAATATTCTTAAACATAAAATTGCCAATGAAGTCCAAACAATATAGGTTTATCAAACAGACATGTCAATTGAGCTGAACTGATGATGGCAAATATTGCGAAAATAAATCATATGGCTTTTAATATAACCCTATGTTAACTTGCCCAATACTAGCATATTTTTAAATCTGTTCCTAAAATCCCGGAATTTGTAACACTTCAGTTGGTAAATGAAATATTCTTGCTACTAAACTTGCTACTAAATCATTCTTGTAAAAATATTAAGCACTTACCTAAATAGTTCTCTAGTGAAGATAATTTGTTCTGCTGTGATGTTCCTTCTACAGCAAACGTTGTTGTAAAACTCCAGAGAACCATAAACAATATGAAAGTTGTAGATCTCATTCTTTTCTTTTTCCTGTTGTGTTCGCGTTGAGATTTACTTATACTAGTTCAAATTTATCCAATTATATGGTATATATTAGTGAAAAGTATTCATTTGAATGTTAGGACTGTTGCATAGATAATCCTAATGCATGTCATGTTTGCTTCACGAACGACACTTCTAGTATATTTGACAACTTCGATCAACACATTTCACCATGAGGTGGATATCGCTTCTAATACATTATTGGCTATTCATTAATCTTAATGATGTGAAAGTATATACTTTTTTCGCATCGTTTAAGACGCGAAATGTTAACACGAATAATTAGGATTCGTCTCTTTTGATCTGTCACACATACGTCGAGAAATTTGAACATTTGTTTACTATCCAGCGATTCATTTATTGTAGTAAAAACTTTGGACTTTTCACAATGGTCATTAAGCACTCTTACATGCTAATTATATCTGGGTAAAATACAATATTGAAATATTGTTCGCAAGTAAAACAAAATAACAAAATTACACCATATCTTGTTTTCATCTATTAAATACATGTATTAATTGAGACTAATGTGTGTATTTAGCATCAGGTAAATTACTTAATTACTCAGATTTATATGTTTAATAAATCGTTTTATTTTAAAATAGATTGTTACACACATATTAGTTTTTCACGCATTGTTTATTTATTCTGTGTGTACGGGATAAAAGTCATGATGAAATATGATTTTTTGGATAAAATATCATTAGTTGTGATATGTTGTTTAACGATTTGTTAAACGATGACGTTTCTGGAAATTGCAATGTCTCAATTATATTTGGAATACGAAAAGCATAAACGCATGGGTCGTTGTTTTAACGAGTAGATTCCTGTTTTGGGATCAAATTATTGTCTTACACGTGCAAGTCCCTTGTTTTAGTGTAAGTCCCTTGTTTTAGTGTAAGTCCCTTGTTTTAGGGTAAGTCTCTTGTTTTAGTGTAAGTCCCTTGTTTTAGGGTAAGTCTCTTGTTTTAGGGTAAGTCTCTTGTTTTAGTGTAAGTCCCTTGTTTTAGTGTAAGTTTCTTGTTTTAGTGTAAGTCCCTTGTTTTAGTGTAAGTCTCTTGTTTTAGGGTAAGTCTCTTGTTTTAGTGTAAGTCCCTTGTTTTAGTGTAAGTCCCTTGTTTTAGGGTAAGTCTCTTGTTTTAGTGTAAGTCCCTTGTTTTAGTGTAAGTTTCTTGTTTTAGTGTAAGTCTCTTGTTTTAGTGTAAGTCTCTTGTTTTAGGGTAAGTCTCTTGTTTTAGTGTAAGTCCCTTGTTTTAGTGTAAGTCCCTTGTTTTAGGGTAAGTCTCTTGTTTTAGTGTAAGTCCCTTGTTTTAGTGTAAATTTCTTGTTTTAGTGTAAGTCCCTTGTTTTAGTGTAAGTCTCTTGTTTTAGTGTAAGTCCCTTGTTTTAGTGTAAGTCCCTTGTTTTAGTGTAAGTCCTTTGTTTTAGTGTAAGTCCCTTGTTTTAGTGTAAGTCTCTTGTTTTAGTGTAAGTCCCTTGTTTTAGTGTAAATCTCTTGTTTTAGTGTAAATCTCTTGTTTTAGCATTTTCTGTTGAAAAGCTTGAGAACATTTTCTTTCATGGTTTGTTGGCTGTGGAGGCGTATGTTGTAAATATATGCTCACTTTAGACAAAATTTTTTGATGGCTGTAAGGTTTTCATTTTGTGTTTATTCACATAATTCCGCAGTGTTTGCTTTTTTTCTCAGGTTGTTTTCGCCATCCATGTATTGTTCTCAATACTAATATGTGTTGGATTTATTTCATGTCATTTTTATTCTTCTTTATAAAACCATAAAAATTACAAAATTTGATAATATTTTGTGAATATAATGTTCTTTGTCCTTTCTTGTAATTCCATGAGATTTGGTTTATGTCCAAGAAAAAACTTGTGTATTAAATGTTTATTTCATTTGGACTTTCATATTTCGCAGACCTATTTGATTCGATCCAAAATCGTATTTCATCATGTGTTCTGTGAATGCGTTTTTTCCATTCCAATACTTCCAATACAACCGAACAAGCATTCTGTTTTATAGAAAGTAAAAACAGATAACCATGAAATGTCACATACATTAATTTCTATCATCTACGAGGAATACCATGCCTCTGATTCAACAAACACGTTACCAATATTCATGAAATGATTGAAACAGAATAATCAAACTAAATATCACGATAAATGAATTAGATGCAGCTGTTTATATTGCCTCGCTATTACTGGTTGCAGAAAATCATGAGAATGTTGGTTATATATAACTATTGTCTATTATGATATTCTACAGGTAGTAGTGCTTGGCTGGTTTTGAATTTTGTCTCATTTTTGGGTTTTGTCGTATGTCGTCCTCATTTTAATCTTACTGGTTCATTTTGGAATTGATCGTATGCTAGGAAATGTTGTATTTGTCATGTCCTGAAAATCCTGCTTTTGTATGTTCTTTCTCTTTGTTTTGAAGAGAGCCTTTGTAGTCTGACCCAACGTGGACAGCAATGCATGCTTAGAGCCTATATGAAATTGACGGTCTAATTCATTTGATATTTTAAAAAACCACATTGCTGCATCGCCGTTCATCACCTTACTGGTTAGTCTGAATACCTCAATTGTTTTTATCAATTATTTCATTTAAACGGAACTATTTTGAGGTAAGTTGTGTGTTCTGTAAAATGAATTCAGTTTAAGTGTGCACTGATGCCAAAGAGTGCGTACCTGAGTAATTCATTATCAGTTGTTTGAAAGATTACGGTATGCTATGTCTAAATTGAGTTGGGTGTTGTTTTGTATCACAAAACAGTATAATTCCAGACAACTAGGCGGCGATGATCTATTTTATGTGTTCAATTAAGGGGTTGTTTAATTCTCACCTGGTGTGTGTCATCCACTGTGTAACAAGGTCAGTATGACCTCTCCCACGATGGGACGAAACATTGATATGTGCATATCTATCTCACAGCTAGCTATTAGTTCCTTAAAACCTGTGAAGAGACAGAAAGGTACAACATACCAGGAGTAATAAAATAAGCAAACACAACACGTACAGTTTAACATTTAAAGCATTTTATTACCATAAGAATTAGAAAAAGGTTATAAGAACGTGTCCAGTAATTCTTTTTAGCAAACAGCAGTCAAAGACAGTACAGAGAACAATGACTTGTGCTTTTCATAAATGTTTAAAGACAATCATTATTTCTTATGGTGCATTTGTAGTTAAATGTAATTATATATAACGAGGATCACTGAACATTACAATCGATCAGTATACTGTAGTATGTAACAGGCGATAACACTTTTAACAATTTCTTTATGTAATCACTTTTATTGAATGTTTAAATAGACGACTGCTGTCCGTGTGAGTTCTTCATGAATACAATAATATTATATTAGACACAGTAATAAAATGTCACTCACAGTAAAGGCCAGTGTAACGTATATATAATTCTACTTTAGCGATACAGCTTAATGCTACATCTGTTAGCTAGACTGTTGAAAATCAAACACAAATTTAAGCGGTGAGACCTCAACTGTTACAAAGCTCTGCTACTACAATATGTGATAAAACATAGAGTTTTATTCGATTTTTTTTTTGTATTTTGTATACAATTTAGCAGTAACAGTGCGTTGTCTGAACACTCTTCTAATAGTTTGCGTCTACTGTAACAATAATATATGAATACAACACAACATACAATAACCATGAAAGGTATATAGCAACAACAATTTCAGAGAAATGTATTATCCTATAAAACGCTGTAAGAAATTGAAATCCTAAACAACTGCATAAATGAAACAAGAACATCACCAAGTTGAATATTATCACATAATGGCAGAATAAACGTATTATATCACACTTAGTTTGTTTGAAAGTTTGTGGTAGAATGTTAAAATGCTTTTTTACTGTACTAACATATAAAGGATCAATACAAAGAAACTAAAAAATGTCATCAAAACTAGGGGCAACGTAGAAGGACTTGTTATTTACTCTAAGATGTAAATTTCTTGTATTATTAACAGTTGTTAAAATAAAATGATTCATATACTATTAAGTGTTCCACTAACTACATAATGTATACAATACATGAAGTTTCAAGTGCATCAATAAATGCGATTAAATTTATGAAACTCTACATGAATTGGCGAGGTATATGAATTAGTAGGAAAAGGGCACGTGTATAACACGTGATATAATTGTGTGGTCTACAAGTGTAGGTATATATATATTGAATCTTTGAAACACTGCTGTTTACCCCGAAATCGAAAAGAGATCGAAAAACAACATACACGAGAAAATTGATAAAATATATAAGAATCCATTGAGCAGCTGATATAGATTCTGGGTAGTGATATGGAACCATTGATTGAACACGTTACTCTGAAAAGGAGAAGTTGACAACAGATAAAGAAAGCATACCCACCGACACACGACGCTGCGAACAATGTAATAAATTACCGCTCGTAAAACCGTATCCGTGCGATCACAAGATTTGCTTTTCTTAAAATGTAAGGAGTATTTTCTATTTACGTTAACAGGGATCAAACCGCGCTGTGCTATTCCAAAAACGCTGAATGATGAAATATTTTATCTGGAAATACCGCTAGTCCGAAGCAAATCTGCGAGTTATCTACATAATTGAATAAACAGCTTCTACATCATGCAATGTGACTTTAAAAAAATTGATATTTACCTAACATTTGAATGTCTCTTTAGGTTTATAATGATCAATCAATGGTTGTGGTTGTTACAGAGCTAAAAGGACTTTTATAAAGTTGTTCAAAATTCTCGTGTATATCCATACAATTTCTAAAGCTTGCAAGAAAGGGTGCTTGACAACATTGGAAGCGACGAGAAAAAAGTTTAAAACATATAAACATGATTAAGCAAAGCAAAACAATAAATAAATTATAACATACATAAAACATGGTATAAATGTATAAATGAATAAAATTAAGCATATGTCTTTTCAAAATATACTCTTGTGTATAAATAATCACAACCTTTTTAATTTCTAACAAACAGTTGGAACATTTGTGGAACATATTGCATTGATACATCGATCAAATATTCCATACACGTAAAGACGCTGCTTGACAGTGAAGTTTTTTTTTAACTCCTGAAATATTTTTTGATAAAATCGTCGTAATATCAAAGTACAAAATATACGTGGATTTGGCAAGACCTCGATGCAATTATGCTAGTAATGCGATACTTGTACACATATATCCGATATGTTCAATAGCAATATGGACCATCAATTATCCAGTTTCGTTGCCGTGCTCCAAATGAAAAACGGTAAATAACATATGAGCTTATGTATGAATAAATGCGTAATAAGTAGTGTCTGAATAATGAGAATTTCTCGAACTACTAAGTATAACAGCAAAATGGCTTAGACTACTTCAACCATTAAAACTTCTACATAAACAGGATGATAAAACCAGACTTAAAGTATTAAATATGTCCTACTGGGATGTTATATAAAATACATGGTATTTAGTCTCATTCTTAGATCAGATATTTCATGTGTGACGAAAGGTTTGGTCGAAACACGATGTACAACTACCCATGTTTAGCATTGTGGAGAATTACCATGTATTTTATTCTTACTCATGACTAAAAGTATGATAATCTCACACGGTGTTTATTTACAATGCGTGCAGTTTGTTTGATGATTAAATTTGATTAACGAAAATGGCTTAGTTAGTTTAGGGACAAATTTTAGGTCTTTTTTTGTTTTGTTTAGCTTTTTAATTAATTTCTCGCCTTTCTAGAAGTTGTTGTGAACTACTCGAGGTTTCTGATAAGTAGACCATTCGTATGTCTTCATGTCCTTTTTTAAATGGTTTGGAAACCACGACAGTTTTCATGTTGTATTTTCATTTTTTGTCCCTTTTCTTCTCTCATGTATAATTTTCATCATATTCATTATTTGTTGTTTCTCCTACTGTCATTTGGTTTCCATTCGTTCAAAAGTCGCTAAATATTGTCATTTCATTAGTAGATTTAGGTAAACTACACTTTCTAATCATCTAAAATTCTATGTTGTAGCTACATGCGTGGACTAAAATCTTTGGTTAGTGTCGAGGTTAGATAATTTTCCCTTTTTTCAATGCTGTGTTTGATGAAATGTCTCTATGTCAATTTTTTCATTTTCTAGATTATTTAGTTGTACAAAGTCTTCTGGATGTGGCTAGCTTTGTCCTGAAAATAAAAAAAAACTCGCTTATATATTCCATGAAAACAAATTTTTACTAATTAAGAAAGAAATGTAAAATATTCAGCACTACAAATGTTAGCGATGAACTTTAATGTTATTTTATATGTATACTTCTTGACATTCCGATGGTTATCATTTTCCAAGACCATTGTGCGTTATTTTCAATTGTTTGATACTTTTAAATAATTTTACATACTAATATGTGCCGTGTGATTTATTTTCATTTATATACTGTATGCCATCAATTACCTCTTCCTTGTCATTGATCAGTGATGTTGTAACTTGTGAACCAACTCCCCAGTTGTCTTCGTCTCTGAATACCAGATCATTCAAACCAGCTTCAGATGCGGATCCACGAGCCAAAATCTGTGATGGAGATAAAATAAAACAATGACAAAAATAATTTGGGATGTCTGGAATAATGCATGAATGTTGTTTTAAAACTTTTGATAAAATCTCTAAAATACAAATGGTAAAAGTGAATGTTTCAAGAGTTGAACACAAACATCACAACAAGAATATAACAGACAAACTTAAAAAAAATGGTAAGTTTCATACGCCCATCAGTGATTTTAACGTGATTCTTGATTGTAATAATCTATGTCATGAATTTTTGGATTGTATCATTCCCGTACACAAAACACTCACTACAATTACTTACAATCAAGTCATCGTAATTTAAAGCGTAAAACCCTTTCACCAATTACCGTTTCTGTATTGAACTAATCAATATGATATTCCATAATTGGCCCAAAGAATTTACCTTCACTTTCTTTCCAGCCTTCAATGTAAAGTTTCTAAAGTTGTAAGTGTAATCTCGTTTGCCATCTACACAACGTTTCAACTTCCAGCAATCCAAGTTCACATCCTAAGTAAGAAAATAAGAGGAAAATGCATATTCATCAAACATCTACCTTAGATTATTGAAATAATTAAAGTGTATCACACGCGATCTGCAGCTATTCATGAAACCAAGAGCTGGACATGTAAACTAAAGGTTTCCAAAGCTCAAAATTTGTACGATAATATTCACAATACTATCTGAATACGTTAAAATCATTCTTTTTTTCTTCATTCGAATAGAGATAGTTGAAATGGCTCAACACGGCTCAATGACACATCGTAGTTAATTGTCAATTTAACTATTACTCCGATATATTGCCAATGCGATGTCTACACTATTGTCTAGGCACCTATTAAGAATTAAACCTCAATCGATTGGATAGTTTTCACTTCCACAAACGATAAAACTTTTGACAAAGATCGTCTAACCATTAAATTCTGAGACAAAAGCTTGTAGATACCGGAATATTGTTTTTTAACGAGATTTTTCAAAGTGCCGGAAGTTAATTGTTAAAAGTCAAATATTCATTTATCAGTGTGTCACATACAAACGGCTGTTTTCTGTTCTCATTCATTTGCTGTATTTTGTAATGTAAGTAAACAGCGGGAAACAGTATACTCAAAGTAAAAGTTAACATCATTAAGGTTACATGCATGTAGAGTTTACTTTGTGTGTGCGCTTGTTAGGATGATATACCAAGCATTTAAACACGTGACCTTGACACCCGTTGCACAAACACGGCATTACAGAAGAATTCAAACATTACGCCGGACCTATTATGCAAATGTGTTACGTAATTTTACTTGTCGGGGCATCGATTTTGTCATCAACCAATTTTACTGACAATGAAATTATGTCTGAGAAACGATGAACTTAACAAATGATTGTGATAATAGTTATGGAAATTATGATGGACGAAAACAGACTTTATTTTCAATTCATTCGGTGATAAATGCTATACCATTATCCTAAATTACAAAAGAGGGATATAGGGAGACTTTGATTTATAAGCAAAGCTTTTTCTTTGCATAGTACTTCTCTGAAAAACGTTCAAGACCTTGGAAATAATTGTGATAATTGTTAAACCAATGTGAAGGTATTAATTTGTGTGACAGGTTAATTCCGTATGAATAATTTATTTTAGGCCGTAATTATTTTATATGTAAGCGTTTAGAGGACGCGTAAGATTTTTTTATTTTTGTTATAATGACCATCTTTTTTGCATTGTTAATTTATAGAGCTGTAAGTTTAGCGAATCGTAAGCACAAGTCTTGTCTGGGATTTGTTCTACATTGCCTTTGGGTCCTTCAGTTTGAACAGTCTGGAAATGAAAGTCTGCATGGGAAGATAATATTTATTGCATGTAACATTTCATGGAAGTTTTTTTCTGTTACGTTTTCATTCATACCTCAGAAATCTGTGTTGGATGACTTTTCTATAAGACTTCAGTCTGTCATGTGTTTCTTTTTTATCATTTGTTGTTAGTAAATGTTGGATAAATGGGAAGTTTTGCCTTTTACGTGACATTTCCACATATTCATTGTTACCAATGCGTCAATGTGAATAGTTAGTAAGCAGTTTAAAAAGACGTATACATTGTGTGTGTTAGAGAAGAAATGTGAACATCACTCAAGTGTCTAATAGTCTCACCACTGGTCCGAGTTTTCTCCCTTTATTATCCTGTATTGGAATGTTTGTTTATTGACAGATGGAAACACGTACTTAGACACACACACACATAAAAACACGATTCTTATACATTTGCCTACAGTTTTGGAAAAATTTAGACAAATCGATGAATTTTCAATATGGGTTTAAATAGAAACTCCTCGACTTGATCAGCGCACGAATATATCGTTAATAAGCCTAAAAAAGGTGTATTTAACAAAAAGCCAGTAGATCAAATTATTATTGTGCAAAACAGCTGTTGTAATGCTAACTCTTGACGTTATGGACTCTTTTTTAACCTTAGCATTGTTTATCTCTGACGAAAATATTCGAGCAGGTATAATATGTATATAATGTACTGATAACAATTAAGTTTTAAATTGATATTTAAATTCATTGCGAATCCGTGTTAGTAAATCGTAATTAAAGTAGAGAACGCCCTCAAATTACGCTGTAATGGTTCAAAGCACTAAGATCTCTATACCACTGTATACGCAAGTTTGATTTGAAACATAAAGCTTCATGGTTTATGAAATACTTACTCTTCTGTTTGGTCCAGATGATGTATTTTCAAGCATGATGAACTTTCCTTCAGGGTTCACTTCGCTGATGGCAATTGGACCTGTTGATGTTCTTTGATAAGTTGTCTTTGCAGATACCTCTCCCCTCATCATTTTCATGCTTATTTGTGAATCTAGAATAACGGAAAATGTATCATGTTAATGCTTCTTAAATGGGGCTGGACAAATGAAAATATGTACAGATGTATAATCCATTGTGGCTTAAAGAATTTTAAATGAAGACGAAGCTGTTTTAAAAATGTTCCGACACAATTAATGTGATATCTGACGTAAAGTGCATTGAGTGATGAGATATCCTGCAATTACGGAAATGAAATGTTCAACATATCTTTAATAGATTTAAGTATAAAGAATGACATGTGGAGAATTTGCTATGAAATCAATTCATATATTTTATACATATGCGTAAATGATGCATACATGCAGCTATCGTAAAACTTGCATTGAATATTTCACAATTACTAGATTGTTAGTAAATTGGAATGGTAATTGTTATATTTGGTTAAGCATCAGAAACAAAATCCAACAGCCACCATATGGTTATTAAAATTAATGTTTAAGGAAAACTGCAGGTACAAAGTATTATTACACGAACGAAATATAATTTAGAGGTTTAGATTAAAGAAATGAGAGGAATTTGTGAAAGCAACACTTAAACAGCTTTTCGTGGAATGTTATTTTCATCTTTTAAACTCATCAATAAAATGGATTGGTCTGTAATGTGCAAGATCAAAATTTCGTAACCAACTGGGAATCAAATCATCGAGAAATGTAATGTCAAGGCAACTTTGCAACACAATGGACGTGTATAATGCAATCTTCGTAAACTATTCATACAGATGTATATATCTTATAACATCCCAATGAAGTTGAAAACATATTTAAGTTTATCATAATGCCATGTTCTAAAGGGTGAGTTTAGCATACACCAATTGGCATTAATTCTAAATACACCATGTTAATGTAGCGAAAATCTCAGTATTGAATAAGTCTAGTAACAAAGGTCAGCTAAAATGAATGAATTTTTTTCAAAGGAATTCTGACATAGACAGTGGCAAAATACACATGCATGAACTGCCCTAACCATGATTGTCTGCTCATGAAAATAGGAATATATTTTCAAAGGATAGGGAGGCGGGCTTATACTTCTTGTATTTTGAAAATTGCTGGCACATTACCGACCAGTATGTTAAAGTTTATAGATATTATGTTAGTCGTCAGATATCATAGTGGGTTAATCGTACCCGGCTTGCTTTCTTCCTCAGTTTCGACTGTAAACATTGTATGTCATAATATAAGTTACACATTCAGTATATATTTGACATTCATGATATAGTCATATTAATCCCGCAATTCATAAGATTATAGGAAACAAATATAAGAGGTCGAATGTGTTGCCGTACATTTCAAGAAATGCATGTTTTCCCTTAATTACCCAAAGAATTTATTTATCAAACGCACTTATCAAGGAAAATATAAGAAAAGTTTCATGAATCGTGACAGGTCAGCGAGTAAATTGCTTGAAAAATTTACAAATACATATATCTGCATTATCTATTCATGTTCAATATTTCATTTTCTTATTCGTTTACTTTTCTTATTTTGAACGAGAAGTTGAAATGTAAAACTTGAATATTTTTACGACTCTTGAACAAACATTGTTTCCGATCTGACGTACGTTCGAAGAGAAACACAAAATAAAATTCTGTTATGAAAAACTTCTGTAGTTAAGGTATATAAAGAGAATAATAACCAGAACACACATTCATCAAAGACAATTGGAAACCATTCGGATATATAATCACACATATCTACATCAGGCAGATAAACAATATGCATGCGGAAACATTACATGGGTAGATATATATATATGCAAAATAACATATAGCAAACAAAAGTAATAAAATTCCATTTCCATAATTTCTGAAATCCTTATACGTCATAAATGACGTAATACGCACCCCGATTGCTTTCGTAACCACTAACGACTTCAGAGAGCATTTCTCCGCCAGTACTTTGTGCGTTAACCACTTGTTCTACAACGCTCTTCAAACCAACTCTGTACAAATAACAAAATCAGAAAATAAAAGCCATGCGAAAGAACGATAGTACAAATGGAAACGAAACACAGATTTTAGCAACGATAACGCGTGGAAATTCATGTTCAAGCTAGATTTGTTACCTGGAAAATTTTAATCAACAATTATTACAGTGTTTTTTAAGATAATTGGTCAAAAAATAATCTGATCATTGAAAATGATCATATTGAAATGTGGATAAATCTCGAACGTGAATTCCCAAGCCATTAGACATGGAATATAGAGTTGCATGCTGTAAACTCCAACAAAATGTCACAAATAAATTCACAGGATTAAACAAACAGAACTAAATATAGCATGACAAATAAAAAATGTCCTGAAAATAAAATAATGTCCTGAAAATAAAATTCATGTTCGCAGAACACATAGATGCGAAGGAAAAGATGTAATAAAGCAAAAAAAATGAATTCAAGTAATAAACAGAACATAAAGCGTTTAGAAGTGATAATTTATTGAAATAAATCAGGCACAGCAGTACAAAACAAAAGCATTAGACTGAAAATAATACTTTTCACAACAGCTATGACAACGTGCAACACTGTCACATACCGTCTCCATTAAGTAGTGTCTGTTCAATTCGTTTTGTTTCCACATCAGTAGTCGCTTTAGGATCTTCTTCGACACCATTGATCTTTGTATCTTCAGTATGGTGTTCATTTTCTGTAGTAGTTTTGTCTATACTTTCAGTCTCTTGAACATTTGATTCAACAGACTGACTGGCATCTGTGTTGACTGTGGTAATGGTAGTTGAACTTTTTTGTACAATGTCATGTTCGCCATTCAATAAAGTTGAGCTTGCATTTTCAGTCTTTGTTTCACTTTTATCTTCAATTTTACTTTCAGATTTAGTATCTGTTATTTCAGTTTTAATATCTTCAACTTTAGAGTGGACCACACTTTCTACGACAGACGATTCTGTGGATGTTTTACTAGATTCAAGCGATGCTTCAATTTTTGTTTCACTTACTTTACTCTCTGACTTTGATTCTGATATTTCTGTTTCATTTGTTTTTGCTATTAAAGATTTATCAACGTCTAATTTAGAGTCTGATTTTTCAGGTGAAATTGTAATTTCCGTTTTGTTTGATTCTGATTTCACGCTGACTTCTTCAGTGGCGATAGAAGATTCTACTACCATAACTGAACTAGATTCATGTGTGTCTGGTGAAACTTTTGTTTCGTGCTTAACAGAGTCTACGTCTACATTGACTTCATCCTTAGAGGGAGAAAGTTCTATTTTGCCTGAAATTGATTCTGATGTTCCTTCAGGAAGTTTTATTTCACTTATTGTAGCATCTACTTTCTCACTGACTTCAGTAGACGATTCTACAGCGGCAGAACTAGGTTCGGTTATTTCTTGAACAATATTTACGTTATCCCCTTTAATAGATTTTTCACTCAATCTATCCTCTTCCTTAGCTGGGGAACAAGAATCAGAGGTTCCTACAGAAATATTTACTTCGTCTTTTTTAGATTCTATTTGAAAACTTATTTCATCCTTGGCAGCGGATGATTCAATGATCGATCTAGATTCTGATGTTTCTGTTGAACCTTTTACTGCGCCTTCATCAGATTCTAATTTAACGGTGACTTCTTCCTTAACAGAAACTGTTTCAGCTAAGATGGAACTAGATTCTGATTGTTTGACGGTAACTTCACTTACTTTGCTTTCTGTGGTTGATACATCTTCAACTACAGGTTCCTGACTTTCAGTGGCTTGCAACTCGACTGAGTCAGGATTAGAAGGCGATTCCTTAGATACCAAACTAGAATCCGTTGGTTCTGCTACAGTAGCTTTTGTTTCATTAACTTTATCAATTGATTCTAATGTATCTGCATCTTTTGATTGTGTTTCAACAGTTTCTGATTTCGAAGTAGCGGAATCTTTTGTAAAGTCAATTGTGTCTTTGCTAGAGTCTTCAGCTTTCACAGTTTCGGTAATTGAATCGACACTCTTTTTCTCCATATTATCAATTTGTATCACATCAACAGTTTTTGCAGATTCTTCTAGCTGTGTTTCTACAGATTCTTTAGAAAGAGTTTCAGGTTCAGCTATAATGTTAGTCTGGGTATTGTCAGATTCAAAAGTATGACTAGATTCACTCATATTTTGTTCACTTTGTTCAGTTTCAGTTTTGCTATCAGTAACTTGACTTTTTTCAACCTTAGATTTTTCTTCTAACGATTTATTATCAGTTTCTGTTTCAGACTGAACATTGCTAATTTTCGTTGCTTCTTGATTTGTGTCTGCAGGAGAATCAGCACTAACTGATTCTTCGACGACAACAGATTTTGAAGCGGGTTCAGCATTCGTTCCACTAACATTTTCAGGTTCTATTTCGTCTTTCTTAATTTCGACAGCAATATCTTGACTACGTTCTTCACTTAGTGCTTCCGCGACAGGCTGTACATCTTTTGTGTCTGACTGTGTCGGTGCTGTCATCACCTTTTCTTCGATAAGAGCTGGGTCTTCTGGAGGGTGACCTAAAGGGCTTGTTTGTGGACTTCCCTTTTTCTCATCCTTAGCCGATTTATCTTCATTCAATGAATCATTTGATATTGATTTTTCAATAGAAACATCACCAGGAGATACAGCGGGGGATAACGATTTCGACGCTGAAACCTCTATTTGGTCAACGTGAGTAGGTCCGTCTGTATCATCAGGGCTTTTTGATTCGTCGATGTTTGCAATTGCTTTGTCGCTTTCTACAGGTGATTTTGTGGATGATTCACTTGTTTGGTCTTTTGAGGAAGTTTCAGTTAAAGGTTTGTCAGGTAATTCCTTTGTAGGAGAAGACTCAACCATGGCAGGACTTACTTTGCTTTCTTGTACGATACTTTTAGACGTGACAACTGTTTCAAGTAATTTGTCCTCGGTTTTCTCAACAACTTCAGTAACTTCCTTCTTATCGATTTCCTCATGAGTCGTTTCCTCATTTTTGTCAGTTTCGCCCTTTTCGGTTTCAGATACGATGGGGGACACAATTTTCTCATTTTCTTGTGACTGTTCATCTTCCAAAGGCTCTTTTTCTGCGGATTTCGGTGAAACAACTTCTTTGTCTATGGTGTCAGTTGCAAGACTCGCAACATCGTCGGTCGTTTTGGACGGAGATAACGATTTAACTTCTACCGATACTTTTTCATCTTGCTTATCTTCTGCTGCTGGCGGAGAGGCTAACTGTTCAGTCACGATTTCAGTTTTTGTTGCACTGGTTTCCTTTTCTTGTACACTTGTATCTTTGGTTATTGTTTTATCAGTTTGCTCTATTTCATGCGCTTTTGTTTCCTCAACATTTTTGTCTCCGTCTATACTTGGAGATTTGTCATCAGTGGATTCTATTTTAATATCCGAGCTTTGTTGTTTTTCATTTTCCGTCGTAATCGGTGTACTTTCTTCTATTGGTGTAGATTTATTTTCAACAATTTCTGCATTTTCCTCCTCTACAACACTTATTGCTTCTGTCTTAACGGGCGAACTGTCTTTGTTATCATCACTTTTATCGGTACCTTCGCAAACAGTGTCCTTACTTTCAACTATAATTTCATTTACATTGGCTGGTTCTGACTTATTGGGTGACACTAAGCTGGAGGATTGTTCTTCAACAGCAGGGGAAGTTTTAACATCGTCAGGTTCCGGTGCAGATTCAATAATCGAAGACTGGCTTGGTATGATTTGTTCTTCTATGGGAGAAGGAGTTTTGACTGAAACATTTGTTTCAGGTTCTGCAGTTAAGCCACTTTTTTGTTCTTTTATTGGCGATATTTCAGTTGACTTTGCTGATTCTGGTGAAACTGATTTCATTGCATCAACTGGAGATGTTGAACTATCAACATCATCATTTTTCCTACTTTCTATCTTTTTCACTTCTTCTTTTACAGCAACAACATGTTCATCTTCAGCCTTAGATATATTTGCATTTGTGTCAATTTTTGTCTCAGCAGTACCAGACTGTGTTTCGATCTCATCTACCTTGATCGACTGATGCATTTCATTTTCTGATTTAACATCTTTTTCTATTGATTCCTCGACTATACCGCTATCCATTATATCGTCTTGTGGAACTTCACTTTTCGGAGAATCATGATCAGACATTGTTATTGAACTAGCAGCGTCAGTATCAGGACTAGCGTCATGAGGCTCAAATTTTAGAGGTTCAGATTTTATAGGTTCATGAGATGTTGTTATTTCTTCCTTCTTCACAACTGGCTCCTCTTTAACAACTTCAGCTTTTTCTGCTGGTTTCTTTTGTGTTTCTGAACGTTCGTATGTAGAACTAGGTCTGAATGCGTCTCGGTACATTATCAAGCTTGCTCGTGACCTCCAATCCACCCTGTCAACAAATATCTTACGTTTTGTTTTAGCACTAAGGTAAACTTTACAAAACTTTAGTGACCTCGTGAAAGCCAGGACAATTCCTTAGCCTAAAAATGTCTATTTACTAAGGACGTTAAATGGCCTGAACATAATGAGGTGATCAGCGTGTTTGAACATAATTTTCTATGCTAAAACACTGTGTTGTAAGTCACATTATGATACTATGCATCCTGTGAGATTATCATAAAATATAAAAGTACAAACAAAAAAAGAATAAAATAAATAATGTTTCTGTTTTTGAAACAATGCACAAATATGGATAGCGACAGGTTAAGACATATATTGTTTCAGAAGAGGTAGTTATAGAGATTGTTCGGATACAAATCTACGGATGTCCGATATCTTGCACTATAAAATAATGTTTAAAAATGTTTACTTATTTCATTGTCTTACGTATGTACCTGCATAATTTGAAAGTGATAAATGAAACTAAAGCAATAAATTATATACCTTAAGTCAAAAACAAAATATTGAAATAAAACTGTTTTAACGTAGTATAGCGATTTCGATTCGGGGTAATACGAATGACCTTACTTTTACAACATATTTGTAAGACAGACAGAACGTTTTGAGACAGTAAGTATTACAGATTACAGACTGACAACATTGATGGCACAGTAGACCACGTAAATATCACATAAATAAAGAAAACAATTTACTAAATGCATTCATCATCTGAGACAATTCTATACCATTGCAGTAAAAATGTTCAGTTTCTCTACTTATCAGAATAACAAACGCTTGAGTCTGTTTTGTTTTAAAGAAATGTAACCCTGAAGTGATGGAGAGCTGGACCGTTAAGTGACTTTGAATGATTAAGTCATACACAAAATATTCCGCCTATGAAATTGCCTATATAGTATATAAGTGTGGGTTAAGCTAGATAGATGTTTGGACAAATGTATTATAGTAGTTTGTTTTCTCTATAAAACATTACCCTACACCCGTGTAGACATACAGTGTTCATATGCACATCAAGATATCTCAGTAATGAACGCTGGTAGCCATGAACCCTTAGTTTCAACGGGGGCAGAAAGTAATGAAGCGTTTATTGCATCAATAGCAAGCACACAGACTGATATTTAAGGTATTAAAACTAAAAAATTGGATAAGACTAAAGGTAGCGAAACTTATTTCGCATCTTTAGGGGCGGATTCATCAGAATCCTTAGCTGGGTTCTTTGCTTCATCTTTAGCGCTTTCTTTCGGCGCATCTTTACTAGGATTAGGGTTATCGCTAATTGTGAACTTGGATTCTTCTGTCCAGCGTTTAGGCACCGACCTGTTTTCTTCGCCTTCCAATAGTTTTCTGTAAGCGCAGATCTCGAGTTCCAGAGAAAGCTTGGCGTCCATCAGGGTCTGGAGTTCTGTCAGGATACCTTCCATCTCGGTACGTAGTTTGGAAATTTCTTCACGAAGTTGTGTGCATTCCATCATATGGTCCGTATCCTTGGTCTCAAGTTCTCTAAGTACGTCATTGTATTGTTTCTCAAGTTGGGCATTCTAAAACAAAACAGAATGAAATCATTTACGGAGATTTTAAAATGAGCATTACTTCACCTAAATGTGAATTTTATGAGTGTACGTCTAATAAACCGTATTGAAAATATGGCAGCACTTACAATTGTATTTCGGCTTATTATTCTAGGCTGAAATAATTGGCAAATTATTGATTTGTTGGCTATTTGCGTGTGCGTTCATGCATTGGCAACATTAATGATCTGTAGTTAAGCTTATCACATATTCCATTGCAAATGTGGGTACCTATTCTCATCTAATAACATTTCAATTCTACGATAATTATACTTACGATGATGAATATACTTTTAATGCAAACTGGGACCAGATAATTTTTCTAAATAAAAATTGTTATCATACAATCAGGCGCAATAGTTGAAAACTCCGTAAATTATCATGTTGCTTTATTTCATAACACACACGAGCTATTACAGCATCCTCTGCATTTCGTTGTTATAAATCACTTACCCTTGCTTCAAGATCGGCAAGTTTTCCGCGAAGATCAGACATCTGTTTGGTGAGTTTCTTATTCTCTTCTCTAACATGTGTAACTTCCATGTTCTGCTTCGTGGCGCCGGTTCTAAATTCTTGGATCTAAAATTCATTGATTCACATAAAAAATATCTCTTGACTCATGCTTGAATTGACAGACATGTACAGGATTACTCAACAAGTAAAACGAGTAATCAATATACAAACGCGATAGCAGAACATTGCTTGAAAGCATGCGACATGTAACATGGTATGATAAAGATCTGGTTCGTAAAAGAATGGAACAAAATCTTATCATGCACACAAGTTTTGCAAAGTGATGTATTCTCTGTCGATAATTATTTTACCCATTAAAGACAGGAACAATTCTTTGCACAATTAAGGACGCGTAATGGAATCTTTCTGCAATTTCCTTACAAATGAAACTGTACATATGCCCAATTGATTAAGTGTTCAATGTACAAAGGTAAAAGCAAAACCAGAAAGCCGCGGACAAGATTAGCTCTCAAATTGCGTGATTAACTGCCAATGTCTCATTCTAGGTTTACATTTTGACTACAGCATGGCCATCCCTTGTAGTTCTCAATTTTAGAATAGCACGCCTTTAAAATAGAAAAAAAAACTTAGTAAAACAAACATACCTTAAGGTTGTAGAAGCCTTCCATGTCGCCTCGGAGTTGATCAACTTTAGAGTCGTATTCTTGTTGAATATCTCGGATAGCTTGAGCCAGTTCGCTCTTCCAGAATTCACGGTTCTCGGCGGTGGTGTCACGATAAGCAAGAGCAGCAAGCTCCTTAAGTTCCTGTAAGAATAAACGAAAACAAGAAAATAATGATCTTATTCAAAACTTAAATGCGCATTGCCTTCATTTGCAACTGTTTGCTTAAATAAGTTGGATCTTTAATCTTCTAAGTTAAACATATAGCTGCATCCCATTCTAACAACATTCAGACAGAATGTTGGACACAATGGGGTACAAAAGTAGATAGTAATATTATGTAAATGATTCAACCCAGCGTTGCTTGTTGGCTATTAAGTTTGTGGAAGACCTGAACCAGTAACATGGAATTCCTGAGAGCATGAATAATCAAACATGATAGATGTCCAAAAAAATTAAGTTTCATCTCATACCGCCAATCAGCCATCCATCAGCATGAAACTATCTAATGTGATTTTGCAGATGGATGATTTTCATTAAACATTTTTGGGGGCTTTCATCTTGTAACATCTTCGTACATCAAAACGATTGTGTCTGTTGTCATTACATTTTATATTTTAAGGTGACAAATTAGCATTAAAATCAGGTTTATAGCTCCCTTTCTATTTATTGATGGTTCCAATACTTCAAAGTCTCGGTGCTGCTTAAGATTCTTTCCACGTTCTTAAAGTCATATGTTTCTTATACTTATGCTTCGTACGCTAACTCCATTATTGTCCTCGTACATTTGAATTCTGGATTAGAGCGATTGAACAGAAACGCCGTTAGGTTTCTTCCATTGAATATTCTGGTCTGTTACTGTCAGATAATAAATTCAATTACCGTAGTTTCTTATTGGTTTCAATATATCATACAATGCACTGGGATTCTCAGAAAGTGCTGATTTTGCACTCTATCTACATTCGAGTAGCAATTTTGCCCCTTGATCAAACAGATGATATTCAGACAAATGCGTGAATGATACACATTAATCAGTATATATCTCTCTTATTCGGGCTTAGACACAAATGTCCCGGTTTTTCTATTAATTTTGCACAGACCTAAAGGCATTCTGATCCCTAACCAATGCCATTAACAAAGAAAATGCATAAACAACACGTCATACGCCAATTTCTTCCTGTTCCCGAATGACTTCTCGTAAATTAAGAAAGTACTTCATAAGATACATCTTAAGTCCCAAGCGATGAACGATGATGTAATACTGGCTATAAATTGATTTAACAATGGTTTTGCTAGATACGTTAATAGAACTATTTTATTTAAACCGCAAGATCTGAATTACATTATGATTCATTGCACGTTAAAAATATTAATATTCATGCAAAATATATACATGAATAGTTATAGTGATAAAAATATATTTTTCAAGTTCATTATTTTATTTATTTATTACTAAAATACTTTCAGTTAAAACTCGCATCGTTTATACAAACATATATTTTTTATATATTTTTTGAATAATATAAATGCTATTGTGTATATATTATACACGTGTTTTATTGTATGTATACAGTAACACCCCGAATTTGAGACCCCCTTTGGTATCCGCAAAATTGGTCGTATTTATAAGGTGGTCTCATAATCAAGTTGAATTATACGGGAATTATTGAAAGTCGGTCAGAAAATAAGTGGTTGTAGTACTGAGGTGGTCGTAATGCGAGGTTTTACAGAACAAGCATTGTATATATATGCATTCATTTTATGATTGCCAATGAATGGCCGTCTCGTTATGTACCATTGAAATATTATTTTCAAACCGAAATTCGACGTGCATAGTGATTGCAGGGGATACTTTTCAAGCAATATTTTCCATATTTATGACCACTGTCTAGTCGCATTTATTATTCACGGTGTTCATTTTGCAGACAATCCAGTATAATTCAACGAAGAGGAGACAAATGACACACACGTGATAAGGCTCCCAATGCAATTCCATCCGTCAACATCGCCCGAACAGCGCAAGATAAGTATTATTGGAAATAACAAGTTTTTACAAAATCTATACAAAGTGGTTGTTATAGGCGTCATACAATGTTATTTATTCGACGTTGATTTTAGCGTGCCACAATCATTCTTTGGTAGGGGACGGGAAAACTTGTATTCATAATGTCTGCAACAAGACATTTATAGACTTTATCAGAATAAGATTATGTGTTGGTGATTACTTTCCAGACATTGTTCTGAGACACATTCTCTATCACGAGGTTAGCATTAAATCGGTTTTGACGTAGAATTAACAAGAACTCAGTTCTATTCGTGGTACATTATTGGATAAAATTGTAGCTTAAAAGAATATGATTTCCCTTTTATGTTACTTAAAACAGGAGTCGTTATCCAAGGTATACACATTTCTTACAACAGTGTGTGGGTGGTTTCGTATTAAAGCAACCAAAGATATTGTAAGCTATATAAAAATTTAAACGTGAAACCATCTTCAAATTAAAAAATTCCCAAAAGCAACCATAATACGATGAAACGCAGAAACCGAAGTTTTGTAATCAGCAATTTGCATGAACACAGAACACAATCAAATGTCATGATGTGACCAACATTTTCATTGTCCATGACGATAATTGAATTTGGAAAAAAAACGGGCTGACATCATATACTTCTTATTGTTATATAATGTTCTTCAGTCAACCAAACACTCAGAAATCTACTTGGCTTAGAATACTTTCTATCTATCTATCCGACCGAATGATGTAATAGCATGTTTTCTAGTTGCTACAACACGCATTGGATATGGTAGTTAATTATTCGACAGCTAATAAAAGTCACTCCATATTACATCAGCGAAAAGCGCTAATGAAGCGAACTCTTTGATCTAACATGCAAAATAATGGGAGATTCCAGAGAATTCCGTCTCCGAACGTCGTTTAATTAAATAAGTTTTCATCAATTAATTATTGATTGAAATGAAAAAGCAATTTCTGTCATGTTTTACGTGGCACGGTACGAGTTAACGGTCGATTTTTCATCCGAACTGCGGAGACTTTTTTATTATGTGTTGATCGGACTTTAATAATAGGACGTCGTCATTGGATACTGTTGAGATGCTACAGTACAGCACTGGATGGCAAAGTTTGCAACAAAATCGATATTTCATGACGTTAGATACAAATTATACATAAATTATATCCTTATTCTCTCTTAGAATTTATTCAATATAATCCCTTATAGTGTGATGCTCCATCAAGCACGCCGTATAATAATACCACGTGACGTTGTTTGTTTCTGGTTAGAATAAAATGTTTCCTGGCTTTCCATTTTCAATAACAAAAACGACAAAAGATACTTTAGCTGGAGGTAATGTTAATTCAAGTTTGCTTTTTGGAGTTTGAACATCGCTCGCTTATTTGCAAACGTCAGTGGTTTTGCGTAGTTGAATATCAATGTCTGCGAATATTGCAAGTACAATGTGAAAAAATACGAACTATTCGATCAAAATGTGTGCTTAACATTCGAACTTGCAAAAAGCATTGATTAATTCTGGACTTGAACGATATTTATGAGTTGCCTGAAAACGTAGAATAGGAATTTACGACTTCGCTCATTTGATTGTCTTGCTAAACACGCCAAGAAAAACCATTCGGTGGTTTCTTGGTTGCAATGTTATCGCGTACGAAATCTGACGAGATTAATTATATTCATCGTAGAACTTAATTCAAATGATAATTGTTACATCTGGACGATTTTTAACAACTTGAATTAGGCACTGGGTAATGTTTGACCCGAGATAAATCCAGTGTCGATCAATTAAGACGCAGATCGTCGAATGTTGCTCAACAAATTTGTTCAGTAAATAGTAATAAAAAAGAGTTGGTGCTTACAAAAGAAATCAGACATACCGATAAGTCAGTAATACAGTTTCGGGCGTAATTTTAAAACGCTGTTGCCGAAGCGTTGCAGGTTCGGTCCCGTTCGGTTTTTGAAATCAGTCAAGGCGTTTACCAATATATAAGAGGAACTATCGAGGTCAATGTTTTTAGTCCGCCGTTACGAACGAGACATTTTTTTATTCACCCGAAAGTGTAAAAGTTTACTTACTTGTTCGTGGACTTTCTTCATGAATTCCATCTCTTCTTCCAATGTCTGGCGA
The DNA here is from genome assembly GCA_008271625.1 of Lutraria rhynchaena. Classification (NCBI taxonomy): domain Eukaryota; kingdom Metazoa; phylum Mollusca; class Bivalvia; order Venerida; family Mactridae; genus Lutraria; species Lutraria rhynchaena. Next base: position 5,788,351 of record VIBL01000001.1, on the reverse strand, counting down.
CGGTTTTCGGCATCAAGATGAGCCAATGTTTCGTTATTCAAGTCCTGAAATATAAGGTAATAATAAAGTAATAAATTATCCTGAAGTATATTTGAGATTAGACCATAAATGTACAAAGATAACAGTTCCCTGAAATCCTCTGTTTTCATTGTTTTGTTTCTATTTGTGTTGGATATAATGCGATTTTAACACATTTCAGTTATCTAATGTTGTAGAATAGTCGATAAAAACACCACAAAAAACATCTATCAGGGGATAGCTTCATGTACCAGTTTTGTGTCCGGAGGTAATAAGACCTTCTCGATCACAACAAATTATCGTAAATGGTCATTAATTCAGGCTATCATTGAAAAGCACAACCGTCTCACAATCAAAGAGCATTTCGGCAGGGAAATAAATTTCACTACCATCAATATCACGTTAGAGTCGTAAAGCTATCAAATGTTTGTTTTCTAAACACCGAAGGTGAAATTGTATCTAGGAAAGGAAATGTTAAGTACATAGATACGAAATTGGTTTTCGTGAAGGAACCAACTTGCTAACAATGTTTGACAATTTGCCAGCTGTCAGCTTATTGGAAATTCTCTGTAGAGTTATGTATAAAACATGTAGTTTTGCGGAGAAGAAATAAGCCTGTGAAGGTAAAACTTCACATAATATTATAACTTTAACTTAATATTTTATTGAATGTGGATGACCCTATGATGTATTTCTATGTTAATATTTAATGGTAATTACTCCATTCCCCCTTCCTTGGTAACTATCAAGAGCCCTCGGCTAACTGGAATGCACTAGTCTGTAGCAGTTTGCAGACATATGAATAAATAATGTCCTACTTAGAAAGTTTTAAGAATATTTAATGACTTTTATCATCATCTACGTGGTTGTAGTTGATGCGTAGGATGAAAAAGACTTGTAAGGAGGACATCTTTTACAAAATTAAGACAAATTTTCAACGAAAATTCATTAAATAATCTTGCTACGTAATGGAATGTTTGTAGGAGTTGGTACAGAACGATACGTGTTTTTAAATATGAATCTAATTATGTTCGAGCTAGCCTGATATAAAAAAGAAGGACGCTTGCGATAGGAAGGGCTGATATACAAATATCAATTCCTAGATGACAGATGGAATAGTTACATTACTGTTTGACCTTCATCCTTCATGAATTGTTCCGTTGCAGAATTGTGTAACAGTCTAACTGCAATACACTTCCGTGCAATACTGCAGTCTGACATCGATTTAAGTGCATTTCATCTAGACAACTGCATCTTTTATCTGTGGAAAGCGGCTCTTGGTGCAGGCGATTTATTGATTTTGGCGGGAAAATGTTCTTTTAAGACTGTCAATATTGATTTAGTTTGCTTTACAAGTCATGATGCCAAGCATGTAATGAATTAATTATCATTTGCTGTCGTCTCGTGCAGCCGTCTGTCAAAAAAGCGACGAATTGTTATTTACTTAATTCTACTGCGCCCACAGAAAACGATTTCATTGAAACATCACTCAGTGAACCTTTAGACACAAAACATGGAATACGATATGAATTGGCAGCATGCAGGGTCAAACGTTCAGGTAATAATACTGAAAACATTCCGCATCGGGAAACTTTATTTTTATCTGCTTTCATTATTTGATGTGAAAACACGTTGTATCAATGTATGAGGACATTTGACTGTTTTAAAATGTAGTTGTCAGCATTCTGATACGTATATAAACATGTTTCTTGGTATTGCCATGTATGCATTTTGTAGAAACCGTAAGTATTTCCTTGAAGTGAGCCTGTGAATAAATAGTTTCCTAAGAACACAAATCAACTCAATGCTTATTGCTCTAGCATTAAAATGGTGACTTTCTATTATTTAACGTCCTAACTTGCCATAATTACATTACAAAATTCACTTAGCGAATAGCAAGAAAGAGAAAATGGCGGCTTGGGGCAATATGTCCTAAAGTTAACTGTTAACAACGACCATCTTCCGTCGGTATTTTAGTCGAATCATAACTTAAAGACAAATAATATATTCCTATAAATGCTGAATGCGAAAGAACATATTCTCTCAATATGTAATGTATATACCTATTACAGGAGAAACATTGTGTCTAGACTTTTTCAAATGGATAAACGCTTTGTATGGTAAATATCAGAGAGGAAAGCCAAAAAAACGTTTGGCGCCTTATATTTGGAAATATGAATATTTAATCATTGATTTAACTCCATTTGTTGACAATGATATTTACTGTTCTCCATTTCCCATTTCTTTTCGGTTTCACGATATTATGCTTCGATACAAGTAGACTATGAATGCCACGATACAAGTAGACTATGAATGCCTCGATACAAGTAGACTATGAATGCCACGATACAAGTAGACTATGAATGCCACGATACAAGTAGACTATGAATGCCACGATACAAGTAGACTATGAATGCAATTGTTATTATCTCATAAAATTCAATTTTCTTTTTCAGCTCATATATACTTAAATGCCAAACATTGTGCTGGAAGTAGGAATAGTCAGTTGATGGTGCATGTAATAGTGATGTAAATTAACCTCATGATGTTCTGATGTTTTTATGGTAATATATAAGAACTTATCAGTTAAGAATAACAGTTCAAATACCCAATAATTTAGACACTTGTGTTTCTTACTACAAGTTTATATTGTTGCATTATAACGAACATTCTTTGTCAGTTATTGTCGTAATCAGAGTATTATCCGTATTTAAAGTAAGTAGTGTATAAACTACATTCATAGTACACTTTTATACGGACCTGATGCATCGTTTGAATGCGACTCGGAGAGATATAATATACTTACAATTCTAAGTTTGTCAAGGTCTTGTTGAAGTCTATTTATGGTAGTCTTGTCACGTTGTCTCTCGGTTTCAATGGAGTCCATAGAACGACGTAACATGTTAATCTCGCTCTCGAGGTCGGCAAGTTGTTGGTTAAGCTTGTTAATTGTATCTCTATCAAGTTGTCGGTACTTCTTGGCTTCATCGAGTCTGAAATAGATGAAAGCAACATACACGTGTTAGCTCTGGGTGTGATTGTCATCAGAACAAGGTATACATGGCAGCATGAAGACATTGTGAAAATTGTCCGCTGTGTAATTTCGACCACTGTTTAGCTAAAAAAAGTTTTCGGAATATGTATCATGGCACGTCCAGTAAATTATATAGACCGAATGTAAAATAGCTATTACAGTGTGTATTTTCTAAGTAATCAAATATTGAACGGAGGCAATGTCCTTCATATATAGTGTGTATGTTATTTGAGCATTGTGCTTACAATGAATATATACCGTCTTTGTTTTCATGGTTTCTATATTTAGAAGTAACAGGTGCAACCCAGACGATCACGTGATGTGATTAGAATTTCACGTGAAAACATCATGGTAGAAAGTCACATGGTTCACTGTATGCAGTTTCGACGTAGAATCTTGCGCAGTAGACAGTAAATGCACCATTTTCTCACAGCCGATCCTTATTTGGACATCACATTGAGAAAATGTCAAGAAATACCGGCGGTGAGAGACAATCAGAGATACAAAAGATGGCGTGGTAGACGATATTACTTGGCATTATTTACCGCGGCTTGTATGACAGTTAATCTCCCGCATTGTAACCATTTATTAATTATAGTTTCAGCAATTCTCTACAGAAAATGGACCGTTATGTCAAGACGACATATCCTATTCCACAAATGCAGTTTATGGTTTATGCTCTTGAAGACTTGGAAACAAGAGATGTGAGAAAGGGACACCTATCAGCTTATCATGTCGTATTTAAAATTTACTATGACAAATACTTGTTTTAGTTCTTGCGAATTTCAGTAATGATACTCAGCATGACTTAGCGAAATTATGTACAAAAACTGGTATTATGTACAAAAACTGGTATTATGTACAAAAACTGGTAATAATTTCTTAAGATAAAAACGTTTCTAGCAAAAATAAATTAATTTTACACGAGCATTTACGGAAGCTAATCAGACGTTTTATTGGCAGTATGTTATTCTTACATAAATTGTGTGCCCACACACTGTTTCATGTAACAGCATGATTTTCTGGTAAACAACCCTTCAAATTTTTATTTCGCCTCACATCCTTCGGTGTCGGCTAAGTTCTGAATTATTGCGTACTAACGACTTGACATGTCTTTAAGCTCCAAAGAAAGTGCTCAGTACATACGTTTCAAACATAAACACCAATAATTTCAAGAATTTGATGGACAGGGCGCGATGAATTTCCCAATGTGTTTGAAAACATTTTCCTGGGAATTTAGCATTCTAAGTCTAAGCTCTGTAATATATTTCGCCCACATATCGACGTAAATACATTTTATATAAGAAAGACAAACTAAGAAATGAAAAGTAATATTGCGTGGAATTCCAAGCAACAGACGACAAGCTAAAACCTCGAGAGATTTCGAATAGCTTTTCATACGAATAATGGACCAATCAGAATTATCGGCTTTCGTCTAGGTCCGAAAGACGCCTGTTGAAACATGAAATCGTCTAATAAGTCGGAATCATTCTTCCATCAACAATAATATACAATTTGACGTGACGTAATTACAACTGGGATACGAGACACTAGATAGAAAACTGTTTTGTCTTAAAGCCCATAAACAACGGATTTATCTTCGTTAATCTAGCAGAAATAAGTTTTTTTCTTTGGTACTCTCTAATGTTTAGGCGATTTACTCTTGTCCGCGTATTGTTCAATTCTTCTAGAATATGACACAATGACGTGTTCGACAATAAGGACAATGAATGCCACGACTTTACATCAGATTTGATTCCAAAGAAACGTAAGCTGCCGATTAAGTTGGTAGGCCTAAATCAATTCTAAGAGAAGACTTGAGTCTGTCATAATTCTTGTCGCTAAAATAAAGCAAGTTCATCAATTATAAATGCATTCTTAAGAATTTAGTCATGTTTTAAGGATTGGTAAGTCCGGCTAAAAAATGCCTTTGCATTAATATCAATTCTTTGAAAGTCAAATTTACCTGAATTGGTTAACAATTTCTCGACTGAAGTCTACGGAGTTATTTCACAAAAGATCTATGGTTTAAAGTTTTTATAATTTTTCTATGTACGTGACATTTTGCAGAGGCAAAATTGTTGTTTCCGAATGATGTGTGCTTAGATTAAAATATCAGAATATTTCCAATATAATTAAGTTTCCAATCTGCAAATTGCTGCTTGACATTTCGACGTTTCTATATTTTTGCAGAACAGAAGAGACAATTAGAAATGGTAGGAATTATTAAATTCATTGAATTGCGTAATGTGACGTACGATGACAGGCGCTATGAACGTGACCAGAACAGACTGAATATACGAATTGTATGACCATTTCTACTAATTGGCAAGTAGCGTCGACTATTTTGCTTTATCATTAAATAGTAAGAATTACTGCTGTCAAAATATATGAAATAATCCATATCGTATTTTCTTATTTCTTTCTGGACAATGGTATCTATCAATATGTGGTGTAGTGTACGCGTTAATTTTGTTGACACAACAATCACGAATAAAAATTACCGTTTAAGAGAAGCATATTAACAATACAATAACTGTGGCAGTGGTGATTATTAATTACGTACGCTTTTGTCTTAGTTTTAACCAAGTGTTTTGTGTATAGTTAGTTTGACATATCAATCAGTGGAATCTTAAGTATAGTTTTTTCTTGTGCATTCGTATGAAAATATGAAAATTCAGTCGCAATCCGTTTAAAAGAACGATCTAATACGTCGTGCGTTATTTACGACGTAATGAAGTACAAATTGTTATTCTGGTTAGATTTAATCATCTTGCGCTATAAGAGAAACTAATAAAACAGAATTCCTCCTCGAACGATTTATACCAAGTTATAGAAATCATTACCATACGGAGACAATAAACAACACGGCGCCTTCCTCTATTTATTTCCAGAAACAGTCTGACTTTCCCCGTTTAAATCATTTACGTTCTCCGTAAATGGACAAGACGGAATTTTAGTACTGAGTTTATGTATCCTTTTCTTTCCGAGGTAATTCTTATACCTGGGACTAATGGCCTCCGTTTTGATGACAGATTCTTCAGTTAAACGGTTCGGCATTGGCTTTGATAACAATCGCCTGCATAATGTTTTCTGAATTATTCTAGTTTTAAGTACAAAAAAATCTGAGAATTCTCCAAAGAGATACTGGCCATCATATGTGTGATTAATTACTGACAATGTCAATATTGTTAATGCGCGCTGTCTATCAGAGATGATATTGTAAGGTCACTTCAGGGACAGAATATATATCACCCCGACGGTAGAAACTGACCATGAGAAATGACCTGTATTAATCATTATTACTTTGTCGCCTTGTGACGTGAATATATTGACATAGTGGCTGGAGAAGTGATCTGTGAGCTGTTAGATATGAATATTGACAACGTCTGATGTCAAAAATACATCATCAACTATAAGACATCGCCTTGTTAAGTGAAGAGAACCTTGCATCGTGTAGAACTAGAGTCACAGTGAATGTTCTGTATGAGAGGAAATGACTAGAATGTAAAAAAATGAATAAAGAAGAGCAGGCAAATATTTGCCCAGCATTTCAGATTTTTTAAATATCTTCTGTTTTTATGTAACTGAAATGGGATGAGACATTAAATTCATTTTCAGAGAAAATCAAATTTTATGTTATTTCCAGAAAAATAGTAATCAACTGAAGTTTCTGTATAATTTTAACGTGTAAACAAAATACAATCCTTAGAAGCGTTATAAATGAGAATTTGATCATCAAAACTACAAACCATGTATTCAATATTTGAACGGTTAAACCCTTCATGCGATAAGACTGCGCACAAAATGTATATTGTGTTTTGGAAATTCAACAAAGCTCTAGACTGGTTAGATTTAATTTATGTAAATGTCCTTGGTTTTAGTTACACAAATCAGCGTGAGTAATAATCCCCGTAAAGAAGTATTGTACGCTTCGGGATAAATTGCCGGGAACTTGCTAAAATAGTCTATCAAACTATTTCAACTCATTCTTATAAAACAAAGGCTTTAAAACATATATAGCAAAGTGTTTTGTCAGTAGTTGCAGACGTACAGTAATAAAAGGACTTTGGTAGTCACAAACTTGTGTGCATGTACCAGGTGACCAATACAAATTGGTTTGAATGTAAATAATTGTAGATTAAAACTACGGGACTTTTGCACATCTTCTTCAAAAATGTGTGTGTACATCCGTGAACGTTCGTAAAATTAATGATAAGTCAAGCGAATTTTTTGTTAAATGCCTCAGGGAAGGGTATACCATTTTTTTCTGATGGTGAAACTATTTACTATTTGCTAATGATAACATTTAATCATGGGGCAGATAACAAAATACGGTTTGTAAACGCGTATGTTTGAATTTTGTGCGGTTGAAACCTGAGAGGTGCGAAGATTTCGATAAAACTGGCATTAGTAAAATAAAACTGTAGTCAATAAATGATTGCTATGTTTAATTAAGGTTTTAATGAGTGACGGGTAATCTGTGAGCTTTTACGGCCAAACATTTGCTTGGTCGTAGGAATATACCTATATTGGATTGGATGTAGTAAACTTATCATAATTTGAAGGATTCTTTGAAAAGAACTGAATTAATTTCGAAGTTGCTATGCACTACCCGCAAAAACCTAACATGAGACAGATGACCCGCGCTATTTTCAGTGTTGTGCATTTGTATCATAACTTCAAAATCTTTTTGTAATAAGGTACCGCTCAAGATCGAACAAAGCAACTGAAATAAAGGTCAACAGGATTTTTTAAGTTTACAGAAATTCGGACGATATATAAATGACCTTCCTAAATACACTACAAACACGCCAAGACCTATTTTGTCATCGCAAAATTTGCTTTATAAAATAAATACCGGCGGAGTCTGAACAGAATGCAGTACCTGATTATAATAATATTATACTGTTTTATATAAAAAGATCCAATAATGCAACTTTAACTTGCTACTCAAACCCTCCGAGGTCAGTTAATGTTTTGTTTAGTATCATATAACACAGGTTTGTAACCGGATACTTGATGTGTGAATTAAAATACCGTAAAACTCAGGGTACACATTCCTTTACAGGCAAACAGAAAAGTTCACGGGATTAAATCATTGACATATACTCCATCTGCATCAAGGTCCATTTTACGTCATGTTTAAAACTCATTACATCCGTTTCGCACGTATTGGTATGTAATTAAAATGCTGATTCAGCTATGTTTTAAAAGCACGGCTTTTACTGTCTTCCGGAGCACCGGAGCGGATTTTTGAGGACTGCAAAGAATTCAACTTTCAGATATCTGTTCCACATATACGTAATTTACTTAAAAACCTGTTTTTTTTATCTAACATTTGTAGTATTTTCTCATGCGCCGCCTTGTATGTACAGAATATTCACAATACAGAGACATTAAAGTAACATGTTCTGGATAAGGGCGTTTTCAGACTTGAGAAATGTGTTCAGGGTAGTAAATCTACAAACAATAATACAACAAAATATAAAATCCATCATCATATTGTATAATCGATTCTTTCTACTTAATCAAAAGACGGTGGGAAGTTAGTTATGCGTAGTTACTTTTCCATCTTACAATCTTGTCGAGTATGTAAATTGTGTTATTTATCAGAATAAACTCAGACTACAAAACCGAATTACAAGGGTTTAGTAATATGTTCAGTTGTCATTCAGTCTTAGGAATTCTCCGAGAAGAAATCAATTCTAGAAACACATTAATCAAACACGATGCAATGTCTAGTCCGCCTGTATATGTAAGTCGTTTTGCTTAGGCTTTTCGACAACATTTGTTCCTCAAGAAATGCTGAGCCCTGGAACTAATAATGTCAATTATGCACGTCCAATACAACGTGTCGGCGTACATGTTAGAATTATGCTAATCTTTTTGTACCATATACAAATTTCTTAAATCGCCGTATTTACAATGTTTGGGATAAGTAACGAAATACAGAAATATGCCGTTTTTTTCTGATGTAAAATAATGTTTTAACAACCTCTTAACCCATGTCGTCATTTTCTAATAACTCCACTACCAAGTGGAAACATGAAACATGGTAGGTCAATACAACCTCATAAGGACTGGTTAATGCTGAAAAAGATCATTATTCATTATTGAAAAATACTTGACACCTAATTTGCGCGAAATGCAAAAATGGAAGCAAGTTATCGAGTTTATTAAATGCAGTCGCCTTATTAAACATCCGATTCTGAAGGAAATCTCGTTTAAGCAACATCTGCTATCTAAATGATGTGTTTGAAAACAAAGTGTTTGGCTTCGGGTAACATTTCATCATTAAAACTTTACTTTTTGTCAATCATTTCTTCTTAATTGTTTGACTAGACTTTAAACTGTCAATTTAAAAGCGTAAAATGATGATTTTTTTCTGGATTGCTGTCCGTCAATTTACGCCTGAAAAAAAACGCCTACATCCGCCCACGTTCACAGAGAATCGCTTAAGAAAAAGAAAACATCTCGCTAGCATGGAAGCTGAGAATCGATTTTCTGTTTCCATAGTTAGAAACGTGTTTATATTCAAAACAGAGACATAACTTTTTGGAAAATTGCAGCCATCTGAATTGATTAAACATTATTTAGAAATAACCTAAGTACTATTATTTTCTGCATTTAAGATGCCATGGATGAACACAGCTAGCGACCTCACAAGACCAAAGACTAAAATAGACAAGTTAATTAACTTTAAACAACTATAATCTCAGTGAAAAGCAATAATGTCATTTAAGATTAGTTTGTCCTTGAGGAAAGTTTTGTTCAAAGACGAGTTTGGCAACACTGTGAAAAAATATACAAGCTAATTCGTCTAAACCAAGTTGAGCCCTAATTGGAATTAAACGAAGTCTTTTTCTGATTCATTTATATTCGTAGCATTCTATTCATAAAAGTTTTATGTATTTGGATACCGTGCGGCAGTAATCGTGAGAAAGAAATTGCATATTCTGCATGATGGTGTACCGAAATTCACCATCTGTTTCCTCGAACTATGCCACCCAGAACGAATTCACCAAAGTGCAAATTATATTCACAATGAAATTATTGATAAATACTCATGCATATTATAAAATAAACAAACCGAACAACAAGTACAACATCATTAGTATATGTTTGTTTATCACAGGTTGTTTATCCACTGGAGTCATCAAATGCTTTACCATTACATTTTACTGGTACGTTCAGTGCTGTAACATCTGTCAGATCACGTTTGATTGTCTTCATTTCTAGGAAATGGCGACAGATTTCAAAGAAAGATTGCCTACATGGTTGAAAGGACGGAAGAGATTAAAAACCTTCATGATATCAGACAATGCTTAAATATTGATTTAGAATTTCCATCAAACAGATGACATTATTATGTTCCGTGGCAATATGAATTGTCGAGAGCTTAAAATCTATTTCTGGAGATTAATGACGCTTGAAGGCAAAGTTAAGCTGATGATTGCAACAATTATTTAAATAGAAGAGAGTTAATATAACACATTTTACGTTCAATTCAAGCAAATGCGGGTTTCAACTAGTATTCAAGAAATTACATCGTTGGTTAAGCACTGGTGTACAAAAACGTTGCAATATGAAGCCTCCGTAATCCAATGCGTACAAATCATTTCTCAAGTCCGTCGCTAACTTGCGGGGTAAAGAGCATTACAATTTATCACGTTCTTTTACAAGTGCCTTCTATGAGATCAGCGTTTGATAAAAGCACTTTCATGTATTTATATGTATCATAAATAGCAGATGTTACATTTTTTCTTTCTGTTACTGATGGACAGAGCTGATTGGCATTGTTTACATTCAATTCCGTAACGTAGACCGGACAAACCCATTAACGTCCTAAGAAAAAGACAAATCAAATTTTTAACTGTACCATCATACATCCTATAGTTAATTGTAGTGTTATCGATAATTAAGTCTGGAATTTCCTTGAACATATAAGATTCTCGTATGAAATAGAAGAAACCTGTTTTGCAATAAAAACGTGTGTGTATTTTGCATCTGATAGATCGACTAATAGACAAATGCGCGGAATTTGAATTAGTCCTGTCAATAATGTATTTTTGATTTGAACATCGGTTTCAACAACTCTAGGGAATATGAACAAGAACTGAATGTCTTGAGAGAAAATGGTTTCTTTTTAGGTATCGTGTTCCAAAACAAGTTTCTCTCGGGAGATGCTTACACGTAAACAGTCAATATCAGAGCGCCTGTCTAATCCGGAGATGTTTGGAACAATTCCAAGAGAGGAGACAAAAACTGCTGACTCTAGCAGAAAATATTATCAAGCAGTGTCCAATATTATTGGTCCCAGCCTTGTATCTTGAAGCCCGGCTCAATTGGTCTGTATTATGGAATTATCAAATCGTCTGATAGAGTGGTTCGATTTATTCAAATCTCATTGGAAAAGAGGAGTCCATGTTGCTGAACCGTAGCTGTTGCACAGGACAAAAAACAACATTCCATATTTAAATACCGACTTCCAAGAGTGGATACATATTGGCGCTATATAATTAGTTTTTTTAACATATCAAAACATTTGCGGGGCATATGTCGTCTGCTTTTTGCATGGAACGAAATATTTCAGATGATACATGCTAATCAAAGGCACACAAATGGTTCTCAACGATCCGTTGGCATTGCCAGACAGAAACGTTGGATTGTCAACACAGATTACTGTAATTTAAAGATATATTCATAAAATGTCATAATCTGCCGGCTTTATGAGACAGAATGCTTAAAATTGTAACCATCGTAGTCATGAGAATAAAATTCCAAAAGATTGTCGGAGTGGAATCTTTCCCACACTGATATGTGCTTTTGTGTTCTTTTATTACCGACTGTTAAGGATAACGAAACTGAGCAAGCTATGTGAACGGACAATAAAACATAATGCTGTTTTATGGGCATTCCCGCTTCTTGTATCATTGCAGCTAAAGGCATTTTATGAATAAGTCTATATTGAAAACCTATTAAAACTACCTCAATAAAAAGGTCGCATTCAGTGAATAAATAAAATCATGAAGGTAGAAGAATACCATTGCGAAATATTTGGCATTAGATACGCTAGCAGAAAATAGGTTTATCATTAGAAAGTATGTAGCATGGAGGAGGTCATTCTTTGGGTCTTTGATTGTAGTCATTGGCAATTGCAATTGGAGGAAAGTTACGCGGGCGATCAAAATTTAAATGAAACCTTTAGCCTGATGTTTTAATTGGAACATCAATATATGTTTGTTTAATGGATGACTTACTAAGGCAAATTAGTGGATATTGAATTAACGATAGAACCGTTCCCTTAATTTCCAGCCGATATAGGGTTCTTGTACTTCTGGAATATCTTTAACTCAAAAACTTTTTTTGTTAAACTCATTACAAATGGACCAAATCGGCGACTAAATGTTACAAGTATAAAAGGGAAAGAGACTCAATCAATTATTTAATGTTCAGTGACTTTAAAAAGCCAAAAGCTGCCAAACTAAAATTATGCTTAGACGTCTAAGTGAAATATGATGCAGTTATGATGGATATTTGTCTAGCGAATTGTCAATGCTTTAGGCAGAAACTATTTTGAACCTGCTAATACATGTGAATTATGATATGCTTGTTCATAATTATGCGCTGTAGTTGTGTTTAGCACTGTTACATTTTACAATCAGTAATAAAACTGTATTCAAGGATTTTTCCTTCACTTTTTTTCCACATTGTGTGCTCTAAAATAATTATTCTGTCAAATGAACAATCGCGTAAATCAAACGCATAAATTTCCGTAGGTTTTAAAGTTCAATGCCAATAGAAAAAATGGTTTGTAATAATAATAATAATTCACTTAAGGACACAATTAAGGCTTATATCCAGCAGCAACATCCGCTAACTATAAGTTACTTTCGTCATACATATTTACAAGATTATCTTCATTAAAATGTCAAAGAATTTCGCGCCATAATCTATTGTAAATACATTTTATTGAGTCATTCTTATCAATGCCTACAGTAATAGCAAATTCCGCTCCCGAATACGATTCCCATCGGCTTCGTATAATTACGAATTGGATGCAAATTCATTGCTGGCCTGTGGGCACTTATTGCTTCAAGTAAAAGGCAGTGTTCCCCTCAGTAACAAGAGCAATCATTTACCAGTAATTCTGCATTAGTAAATTGTATATGTAAAATTCGCTGACGTTGACAAGAGCCGTAACTTTATTTTAGTAAAACAAGGAATTAATTTAAATTAACTGAACATCATGATCGGCCAGCCCCGAGTTTTATTTATGAAACGATGTAATAACAGCACTTTTATAATGTCATACTTTATTTTCGGTATTAGCCACAAACACAGACAATTATACAGCCTAGATTTTAATCGTAATAACAAATAATAGCTTTACTTGTTTTTTTTTTTCAGTTTTGAACGCACATATTGAAGTTTACCACAATAATTTACTTCAACATTTTGTAATATTACACTGATATCGTATTCACATTGTCTACAGATGAGATCAAAGGACAGAGTATGACCTTCAAAAAGGAAAAAAAAAACGATGATTCAAGTAGCTAGCAAGTTAGCTTTAATTATCATGAACGACCGTCAAATGAAAGACGTTACACCCAAACAATATAAATTAAATATGATAAAGATGTGTGGTACAAATGCCCCGAAGCCAGATAAAGGTGATTGTCCAGTGCGTAAGCATACGCCTTTTTGAAAGTATTATTGATGCGCTTCTCGTCCCTCAAAGGCATTTCCTGAGCGGCATTGAGTTTTTTTGTACCAGCTTCATTTGTTATTTGTGTTTACCCTGAAGGTAGGCGATGTATTAGTTGTTTCCCTAATTGACTTCACCGAGACAAAGATGGTCCTTGCCAAGACTTTGGTTTTTATGAGTATTGTGGCAGTTAAGCAAGCGATTGTTTGAATATTTTGATTCAAGATTGCAAACGCTTACGTATATAAATTCCTAGTAATGACAATAAGTGGGCAGTTGAACTATTTCTAATTCCTTCACTTCATATTCATACTCTAAGTACGCTCTTAACTAACTGCGGCGCTCTCATTAAGATGCTAAATGGTAACTTCGCTCAGTAATATAAGTTATTTATATAAAAAGATAGACTACCGTGAGAAGCTAGCTAAATAACACTGGCAGCGAGACAAACAGCGATTGACATTAGTTCTCAGACCCAAATTGCGTAAAATCTGGTAAATTATAATTCTATTAAATGTAACACAGTCTGAAGTTTAAACTAGTTATATCATACAAGTAATCAGGTTTACTTCAAGGGTTCGTCTGTGACATTTCTTTCTGAACTTAATATCCAGGCCAGGAATTGCAAACATTGACTAACATAAATCAATGAATTGGTGTTCATGTCTGTCATTTGCAAACACTTGATCCTTGCATGAATTATATAATGGTGTTATGAAAAGCTGCAACTATCTTATTTTTAAATGATTGTCACCCCCCTGGGCGATGTGGTTAAACTTTATCAAAGAACAATGCAGTGATTCGGTACAATTATATCTACAAATCTCCAAAGTCTGATGCGTCAATAAACAAACAATAATTGGATATTTTTTGTCTATAATTCATATTCTATGTCCCTAAAAAAATTATCAAAAATATTTCATGACAGTATCATAAGAACATGCGATAAACATCCCGATGGACTAGTGATAGATATTTATCTGTTAGTCAATGACCCGAAAAAGTTATGACAAAGTATCAATATGTCTGCATATATTAACTTGGTCGTTTCGGGTTACTGAGGTCTGACATTTTTGATTATCTATCAATAAATATGTCTGGGTACAAACCGTTTATTTTTCTTTACAAATTAGATTATTCGGGAGGCATAATTGTTTCATTGAAATATTATGGTAATTTCACATATTCCGTTACAAAATCGGACCTATTCCAGATGAAAGAAGAAAAGAATAAAAATAATCATATTGTACATTAATTAACTTCATCATAGTCAAACATGTTTACTGACAATTGGTTTGACGCGTGATTAGTCGGTCTGTATATGTAAATTTTGCATTGGTTAAAGTATCATTTGTACAATGGTAGGCCAACATTTTTAATTAAATCATTATCTGTTGGACATCACACTTTTA
Organism: Lutraria rhynchaena; assembly: GCA_008271625.1. Classification (NCBI taxonomy): domain Eukaryota; kingdom Metazoa; phylum Mollusca; class Bivalvia; order Venerida; family Mactridae; genus Lutraria; species Lutraria rhynchaena. Next base: position 5,773,173 of record VIBL01000001.1, on the reverse strand, counting down.
AAGTTAAAAATAAAACAGAATGCTGAGAAAAATAGTCTTTCTTTGTTGAATTGATCTACATCGCTTACTGATCTTTACTTTTAACATATGTTTGTGACATTTATATATTTATTTATATCATTGCCCGTAGGAAATATCTACCTCGCTGTTTAAAATGTTTTCAAGTCGGAGTTTGCGGTTACAACAGATAATTTACATACACCATACAGGCAGGGGGTTGTAAATACGCTCATTGGACTGTGACAGAAATTGAATGAAATTAAATTCTAAGTTACATTTAATACGTCGACAAGCCGATAGTAGACTGTATACTTATGTCACAATAAAATAAAATTGTTCTTGAAGCAAGAGACAGATTAAAACTTTGACCAAATGAACTAATATTCAGACCACTCACGATGTTTTTTTCACATAGAAGTAACTCGTTGGTTGAATGTAATAATTTGTTGAATAAGAAACAGGTGCGCGTTTGTTCTATACATGTCACACCTGAGGCTTGTTAATGTATGCCACTATAAAACTCGAATAGATAATCATTTACATCTTTTTCAAACCATTCACACACAACACTCAATGTGAAGTTTGTGATAATATCCACAAATGTTGATGAGATTGAACCCGAAAAATATTCACTTAAATGTTGTGCAGTCTAATGTAAGTGTTTCATTCTTAGTATTATCAATTAAAGGATCTGACAAATTTTTAATAAGTGAAGATTTGTCTTAACAGGGAGAATTACTTCTAATGAATGTAAATACAATGGACGAGAAAACAGTTTTAGATGGATTGTTCATGGCTTCATTACATAAGAATTTAACATTATGAAGGATGTCAAATTAATTCAAGATGAACAGAAAACATAACAGAGTAATCCAAACAGATCAGATTACCATATTCAGCCGCTGTAAATTAAGTTAAAGTTTTGTTTTAGGTATAAAACTGTCAGCTGTTGCTCAGACATACCAAAGTGGCGTGTATGGACAATAGTACATGTATTGTAATCTGGCAAAGGCTTCATAGCGAGATAATGCATGTCTCCTATGAAAAAATCAACAGACGAAAGGAAGAACAAAATACCGTTGAAGTAAAAGGAAAAACACTGCAGCATTATTCAGCAGACAGATTGGAAAATTTAATTACATTAGTAAACGAATGCAGACAATGAGAAAATATTTCAGGCGCAAGGAATCGACATTCAGCGACAGGTTTACGGCACCGTGCCAAAGTGAGTCATTTTACTGCTGTCAAGGATCACGTGCCGCCGAAGTGCAGCGGTGCACACTGCATTACTGTGACCTTCAGCCGACCCGTGTCTTGTATACGTTTTTCGCCTTATCACCAAAGACAATCAATGGATTCATGGTTTAATAGCAAGGATAATTTGAACAGCGTGATTGAGTATGTGGGCCTGGAAGCTTAGAAGTCATTGTGCACATTAGTCATTTTTTGTGGCAGTCGTAAAAACAGTTTTAACTGATGAAACTTCATTTGATTCGGTTTTATGCTGCATGCAAATCGGCGTACCACATGCCACGAAGTCTATGTCTTCAAACCTATACAGTCTTCGTTAATCGATTTCATAAAACATAATGGTGATTTGGCTTTTACTGCAGTTTGGAACTCCAGAAACAGACAGATTTGTCTAGTAATGAAAGCTTCTAGCCGAGACTCTCAATCATCCAATCACCCTCTCTTAAAAATCAATACAGCGAACTTAATATCTACATTTGTCGTGTGATCGGAGATAACCTTTTGGACTATACTTTGAATAAGTTATTATTTATTATTTACAGCACACCGCATGTATCGTACACAGCAGTTAACGCCGTGTTTGGTCGTTTATTGTTTCACGTGATGTATCATTACCGCCATGATCAATATAATTATCTAGACGCTTGATAATATCCTTTTATGACAATGATTAAATTCGTCCCTATTGGACGGAGTATAAGGGTATCATGTACCAGAGAATAAAATGAAGCTACGGTATGACATGAGCTCAAAACATCATTATGGTGATGATTTATGATTTATTACGCGCTAATAATACAAATTAAGTGCAAAACGATACCGATTATTTCACCATAATACAATTGTACCATGCTCATAATTAATAAACTATTTTAACGAGCTTGTTCATAACGACTGACAGACATGGAGAGTAGCAAATAGAAAGGTCTTAATTGAGTGATTGACATTTCTTACTTGTTTAACGATTAGTTACGGAGAACCCCAGTTTCAGAAGTAAAAGGTTGCTTGACATTGGACGTGTTCATGACTAAACTTCAGTTGTAACTTGAGTTGCGTAATCAACAATGTCCATTCAATTAATGATTTTAGTTTGAACTCGCTATTAAGATCGCGAATGGATAAAATGAAGTTAAAAACGGTAGTTATCAAACGCAAAATGATTTCCATAACTTACCAATCGTCAATAATTAAATTATTTTTAGAATTGTCTTTTTTTAAATCAGAGAATATTCCCAAGATGAGAAGGTCCTTACATCAAGCGTGTCATTAACATGAATATTACATTTTGTTGAATGCTGTTCTGTGTGATGTTTTACCGGCTGCGCTTGATTCATGAACTATAAAAGATGTAGCAGTCTGTAATCGATCGGCTTGGCTCGATTGATTGGTGGGGATGCAGCATTTATTATTCAGAATGGCTGACATCGTGGTTGCGTCAGTGAATAATTCTCTACAGTATTATAAAAACACCTTCATTCCTGTACATCAATTGATTGCTTTAAGGAATTTCAAAGTAATGAGGTAATATAAAACACTGTTTCCCCAATAATGCCATTTCGAGTATGTCTGTAAATTTCTAAATAAATCATTACCATAATAGCCTGATAGCGCATCGTGTTTGGAACATTCGAGTTTGTACAAGCAGAGCATTGGTAGATAAAATCACCAGTACTCGGACAGACTGTTCAAATTTTTTACACACACTGCCTTTCAAGAAAACACATAACAATACATCAATGTACAATGTTTCTAAGCGCTTGTAGAGTTAAAATATACGCTTCAGTAATGTAGCATCAAAGATATGTTTGTAAAATACCCCGCAAAAATCTGCTTTTATTTTAGTACAAGGCCATTGCATTCTGTTGACTTCACGACAAAGGACTGGAACGCCTGTAAATCTTCCAGCACTTACTTAATGCCAACTATAGTTGTGTCATACACAACCTATTGATTACAATGGCCTTCATCGTGAAGTATTGTTTAACCAGAATTATGCATTATTTGACATTTTCAACAAACAATATTTTTTGTGCAAATTTGTGATATGTTGCAGGGCTGGGACAATCTCTAGTTACGAATTGATTACACTTTATCGTGGATCTTAAAACAAAGAAGACAGATTTATCTGTGGTCGACTTTTAGGTACAAAAAATGACATTAGCCTTGAGGTTGTAAAGTACATTAAAACATGCGCTCTATTCCAGCGTGATTATATTTTTTTCTTTTAGTTAGTATCTGGGCAACGCGAAACATAAACAAATCAGCTTTGCACAAATTATTGACGGAATAATTTTATATAATCTAACTTTAACATTCCTTAATCAATACTTTATTCTAAACACTAGTATTAAATATGAGTAGTTTTATCCAAATAATTGAAAATGACACTATCGACTTATCATAGGACAAACAATGATCACAAAAATAACTCTGCATTGTCACTATTATTTGGAAAAATAATGTAATAGGATCTATGACCATGTTGTTTTATACTAATGTTTTATTCTATAAAACGTAAAGCAGTTAATTGATAACTTCTGTCTTCTCAGTATAACATACAAAAGGTTTATTATGGAATATGAGTAACCGATATTGATATTTTTTCAATAAACTTTAATTATATAATTTTTCATTCTACTGTTACATGAGTTGGACAAATATTACGCCAACGCTGATGTGCTATGTGCTAACAACACTGGTCATTCAAATTTACTTTGATTTTAACAAAATGTTTTCAGTCATAAGTAATATAATACAGATCAATGAATAAAGCCGAAGAATGCCGAAGTAGGAATATAAATAACATAACGAGACTAAATAGAAATTTGTCATGGTACGCTGGCTTCATTTATAAACACAGAAAGTGGAATCAATTTAAACCGAAGACGTTGAAACTTTGTACGCATCAGTGTGATTCAAAGTCAGAAATTTATCAAGTTAGTCACTTTAAAAAGCGCATTTTAATCAATTAAGTCCATTTTATTCGTACAGTGAAGCGGCTTTAGCCATGTTTGTAAAATGTTCGGTTAAAGTTGTGCCATAATTTAAGCCTTTCATATCCTAGTATCATTACGTACACACAATGCACATAGCGGAACAAATGTACACATTTAGGTTAAAAACAATTTATCTCAATCATGCGGTGGACAACAACAACAATGCTCATTATGTATTCATATTGACAGTATCTAATGATAAACCAGCGAGAGCTTAGGTCAAATACTTGAACATCGTATAAAGTAACCCTATCGAATGATTTACAAAACAATATAAATCTCCGCGAATTAATATCACATTTTAATAAAACTGTAAAGTAAACAAAGTTAAAAGATGAGAAAGGTAACACCTTACTGTCGTCATTTTTAGCTTATGTAGGTGGATTATTCAATAATTTACCAGTTACTGTAATGCATTTTCGTTCAGCTGTCGCGCAAAAGAAAAGGTGCAACACTAGAATTGCAGGTTGATCATGATTTAGGTGAATTTAAGAACATGTCTGATATTAAAACATTCTGATATAAATGATATTTTGCAAAGCGGTTTCACATCATATCTCTGTCTTCATCAGTCTAAATGTAGGCGTAAGAGATTTATTTCTTTCGAAAACTAGAAAAACTATGGTTGAAAAAAATCAAGGCTTAATCCGCGTCAATATTTAAAGTAGTCTTAAGCGTAATAAATAGTAAGTTTAAAGGACTGGTCTAGCCCAGGAATTAGTGCACTAGTTTAGTGCAGTAGCCTATAACACACATGAATATCCTAATCTATGTGTTACATTAAAACAAGAATGAATCATGTAAATCATGTTGACATCTTATTTCAATGTATGCATACACTTGTGTGTTTTGGTGTGTAACATTCAGCATAAATGCATACAGGTTCACTATTTTTACATGGCCGTTGTTTTGCTATTATAATTTAAGTTAAGTGAGCCGTTTAGTGTTATTGAATGACATATCAACATGCATTAAATAAAAGTATGTAATATTGCAGCTAAACAAGTGGTCGAATCAATGACTTCTAATAATGATAAAAGTTTTACATCGATACGCGCATGAATTCAAATAATAAGCGGAATATGTTAACTACATTGATGTACAGTGGAAATAAAAAATGCACTTACTGTCTGTTAATGTCAGCATTTTGTTCTTGTACGCTTCCTAGTTTAATCTCTAGTGCAGCTTTGTCCTTACTTAGGTCATCAATTAGTCTTCTAGCTTCGGTTAATTCGGCTTCATACATCTGCTTAATGTGGCTGGTTTCCTTGCCCCATTTGGACCTTAATTCGTCGAGTTCGGATCCGAGTTTTCGGTTCTGAGCTTCCAAAAATCGCACTTTTTCGATATAGTTCGCAAACCTTTCATTTAAATCCTGTAGATCACGCTTTTCCCTTTCTCTGTTGGTTTTAACCGAGTTAACACCGGTGCTGGACACATTGGAAAAGCCACCGGGTCCAATACCGCCACCCATCTGGGATCCATAACCATATTCTACGGTTCTAACGATTGAGGTACCACCGCCGGTGCTGCTTCGAAGTGGCAAGGATGATCGGCTTAGGATGTTTGAGCTCCTGGAACCCAAGTTTGCCTTGTATGGAATGTCCTCTAGACTCTCATAGCCACCTGTAGAGCTAGAGCTAATGACAGTCCGTTTCTCCGTAATCGTAGATTGAGACATTGTTGGTATAATAACCTATAGTAGGCTCCGCTTTGTAAATTTATATTCGAACTGAAAAATATACAAAAAAGCCTAAGTATAAAAGATGAATTTGAAAAATACCCAGCCTACACACAGTAAGATAGTTAAACTATCTAGCTATAAATTTTCACTCCAGATAAATACCGTAAAACTGAAAGTAAAAAGGTCAGCGATCTTATGAATAAACCTAGTAGTAAAAACCAGACTGCGTAACGTATCGTATTAAACACTGTATAAGTCCAAATATAGTTTTAAACTATCACAATATCCGATGAGAGTTTAACAAAACTAAATAAACAACTCAAATGTATCGGAGCTTATTTGCAAATTTACCGAATAAATAGCTATAGTTAGTTAATTAAACCCTACCTCCGAGTTCTTGTGTAAAACACTAGCTGCGAAAGCCAACTTATATAGTATGTACAGAGGCCATTAATGACATTTCAGCCGAAGCGATTTCATTGGTCGCACCGGGTCACGTGGTTATCAAGAAGACATGATTCAACAGGCGGGACTCGGAGTGAAGACCAGGACTGTCATAAATTAACAGAATAATTACGTTGACAAATTTTTTCGTCCAGGCAACTTGTCATTAAACCAAACTAGCCTCTTAAGTAGTTTATGCTGTCCCGAAAAACAATATCCAGTTTGCAGCATAAGCTTATTTGAGTCATAAGGAAAACACGTCGTCTGCATTTCATCCTATTCTCAAATCGATCAGCCTTAAGTCGTCTGCTTATTACCGCCCTTTGACAGCGACTTTTAATCTTACACGATTTTATATGGTTGTAATACAGATTTTGCAACGGCGTGTTTTTGTATATGAAAATGATTGTATTTTGAACATTATGTGCAACATTTTATTCATCAAATATATCAATAAAATGTTGAAGAAGTTAAATTATGATATCTTACGAAATATTTTTGAATTGTATCAAATCGGTTTGTAATATATTGAAGCGATTAAGCAATATCAATCGAATGAAATATTACTCTATATCCTTCTAATAGTCTTTTTATTTGAACATGTCACTATTTTAACTCTAGGCTGTTTTTTTCAGTTTTTTTTTAAAAAATAAAAGGTAATATCAAAGAATGTTACCCGTCCTCTTATTTGATACCTTCAGTTGCTTCAATGTTACATTTGATACTAAATAACACAATATCATCATCATCATCATCACCATCGCCACCACCACCGCCTCCATCATCATCATCATCATTATTATCACCAACATCATCATCATTATCATGATCGAAGTCACTGTGATCATCATTGTCAACGGAATTATTATTGTCATAATCATTATCGTAAGCACACCCTTACTAGTTGTTTTAGTTAAAACTACCATTCAGCTAAAATAAATGTTGTTCTATTATATTTAATTTTCCATATTAATTATATTTACATATGTCTGTATATAAATATAACGACATTGGTTTTATAGTGTTCCTATCTACGAAGGCTGAAGAATCTGCGCCCAGAACCAACATTTTCAGATTTTCATGGTTTAACGTCTGTTATCACACGTATTTCAGTTGTACACCGGCGGACAAGTATCCCTAATAAGTGTTCCTGGATTTAAGAATTTGTGAAAGACAAATGTGTTTAGACATAATATATCCAACCGATTTGTCACTAAGAACATGCGGCCAGGGATTTAACTCACGAACCCAGGATATTACAAAAGTAGGGCTCTGTACGGGTATTCAGTTTTTATCGAATACCCTTTTTATTGTTCGATGGAAATACCGAATCGATGTTTTCGCCTTATACCCAAGCGGCGGTAATTTGACTAATCTGTATCTATTTGAGCATTAGGCAAAGTCAAGGGCGCTCATCTGTGCTATTATGCATGCATGTACTTTCATGACATAAGGCCTTTAATTAATTATAAACCTGTTAATGAATGATCACTCTAATCAGTCTGTAGAGGGATGTGAATGTTGTTTGAAGTTGAAATCGAATCAATACAGCAAGAACTTTCGCACGTAGAATACAAGCATTTAGCGATCGAGTACTGAAACCTGATCGCTTAATCACTGTATGTCACGCTATAGAGCCCGGAAAAATAGTTAAAAATAGCTACCCTTGTAAAAACAGGACATGTATTTACACAAAGGAGCAATTATAATTTCTTAGTTATTTTTTTCTAGTGGTTTGTAAAATGTATAATTCATTCAAAGAGGGTCTGTATTTTATATATTTTTGTATAAAACATTGACAGATGCCAGTTTAAAGCTTTAAAGCTTAATGACGCGAAGGGCAAGAAACGTGAGTTATTACACCATTTGTATGAATATTTTAAAGAACCGGCTCAAAGGGTTGTTAAACAGTCAAAAGGCTGGGTAGAAAATAATAGTGAATTATGCCGATTCTTGCTGACTAAACGGATTTTATCTTTAGCAAGTCTACAATGGTTGATGTCTTTTGGCCGTGGTAGAATGATCGCTAAGTAAACAGACTTTCTTTAAGCGAGTCTAAAGGGTTTATGTCTATTGACAAAAAAAGAACGACTGCCAAGTAAACGGATTTTTACTTAAGCAGTATGAAAGGGTTGATGTCTTTTGGCTGATAAAGAACTATGATTGCTTAGTAAACAGAATTTCTTTTAGTACGTCTAAAGGGCTGATATCTATTGACCCAAGGAGAACGACTACTTAGTTAACGGGTATTTTTTCTTTAGTCTGTCTTAGGGGATGCTGACTAAGGGCCGATAGAAAATGGTTGCTTACTAAACATATTTTCCACCATCTACTCAGAAAGGTTGATGTCTATGGAACGTAAATGAATCTATTTTAATCCAGCATTTCAGCAAATTCAAATTATTAAGTTGGCAATATGTACGATTGCATTTTATTGTAGTTGTAAGGAAACCAGTTAAATGGCGATGCTGTTCTGTCAGCTAACACGCAATATAGAGTGTATAACGATGTAACTTTATCGACCTTCGTAGGATTAAAATTGTATAATTGCTGCATCAGCATAATAACCACATGCAAAGTCTCACTATACAAATACAAAGGTTGCCATCATTACAATAAAACTGGATATTTACTATTGACAATTTCCTCACGATATTTGCCTTAACTACGGAACGATAAGTTCGCCCGATTACCTCAATATTGCTTATCTGTGAAAAAGGGGGTTCAATGGCGGAAAAGTTGTACGTCAGCCTTTGTGCGTACTTACCCTTAATCGAATGTCATTTTGTTTCTGAGACGAACAAAAGCAATGGTTTGATCAAGTTGATAACTGCGAAGCTATATTCCACAACTGATTGATCCGATAGCCTGTCGTCTTTAAGTTATGGTCACAATCCAATTTGTTTTTATTTTATGGAGATTCTAACTTGTAGTGGAGATGGAACGTAACACTGTGTTGAGACATTCTGTTACAAGGAGTATATTCAGAGTATTGTTACAGAATAAGTGTGGCTCTTTTATTTGTTCTTTACGGGGCGAAAAGCCCTAATATAATTTGTCCAATGAAGCATTAGGACGGCATTCTATATATCTATTTGAATGGATTCTTTCGAACTGATAGATCGTCTAAGTAGGACACAAAACTAATCGTAGCCAAGATGTCTCGACTATGACGGCATAAATTCTCAACGTTTATATTTCAATGCCTATTTCAGCTATTTATACGGTTCCCTCGGCCATTATAAAAATTGATTTACTTCAAAATGGCTCACAATAATTGTTGTAAATGTAAAACAACAAGGTTAGCAATCTTCATTCTTCAATATGTATACGTTTTAGCTGTATATAGGTCATTATTGACTTCGTGGCTTGTCAGGAAAATGAACTGTTGAAATGTTACACCAACCAATAACACTGTACCATAATCCTTTTTAAGATTCGTAATTATGAACAAGAACATATTGACTTCGAATGTGACACATTCCTACTTTGCATCAATTATTAATGCAAGAAAAAATAAGGTTGTATTGATCATCACTGATGGAACTTAATAGGTATAGTAAATCTCATTAATAGAGCACTTCAATGTATGGACCAAATTTTTATTATTTGCTTAATCCGCTTGGTTGACAGCGAAACATACAGCCGCGTTATTTTTGTTCCGTAGTATAAGAGCTTTTTCTTGGGAAAGTTGCTGGCTCTCCACCTTTCGCATCCTGGGTTTGGGACCAGACAATGTTCGAGTTATAATGATCACCAATATTCGGATCAGTTACGCGTAAATGCAACGGGGCAAAAACGGGTCTAACTTCATTGTTATATTTACAGGCGCGCGTTCTCGAGCAGTCTTTCGCCAGCTTGATCGATTTGTTGTTTCTCATTGCAAAATACTTCGGAGTGTATATTGTTTCCACAAGGCTGTGGAAAAACAATTTTGTTATGACATTCATAAATGAAATTAGTTTTGCGTTGATGAATTAAGTATAAACATTAATACATCAGTGATAGAGAGATGAATATTCTCAGGACTAGTCTAGACTGCTCGCAAAATCTTACACACATTGTACTGCTGTATAAATCAACTTCAAGTTTTGCCTTTAAGTTTTGTCAAGTCAGCAACAATACATCGTAATAAAAAAAGAAACATGTGTAATAAAGCCTCCATAGTGTCTGATTGATTGCATGTTAGTCATCGATATCCAGGTAATCGATTATGATCGTATTTAACCCAAACAAGCAGGGATGTCGGCACGGGTAAAATCAATCTTTTATAGCTGACTTTATATTCAGTCCCGATTGATTTTTCAGTTAGAAAAAAAAATAAATCACTCATTACGATGTTCCTTGGATATTGATTTCATTTATACTACAGAACAATTAGATTTCACCACGTTAAATGAAACCTTACTGAAATCCTCATGAGACGTGATGTGCGCACGGATTGTCTATGAAATTATATCTATTTGTTTATAAGTGTGAACAGTTAATATCGTTCCACACAACTAACGTGTTTTCATTTGAACATAAACCATGAAGAACAGAACAAAGATAATTGTATTGTTTTGTTAGAGAATGATACAATGTTGATAATAGCGAGATTAGTGGAAACAACAATATGAAAAGACACGCTGACATGTAATTATTTCACTTAAAAAAGCTTATTGGCTTCTTGGCAAATTCCTAATCAGCCATATGCACACCATGTTAAGACCATAGGTGTAATTTCATTTAGCATTAAATACTTTAAGATTCTCTGGAAGTATTCTCGTCATTTTATTTTGATTATATAAAAAAGTATTTATTTGTATGAACATTATCAAATTCGTTATCAAAACGCAATGATTCGTTCTTTTGTCGCAATGCAAAATATCGCAATGCAAAATATCGACCACATCCTGTAAAAAACTCATCCTTAATTGAAAATTTTACCTATTGATTCATTAACCAAATATGATGACATTTTATGGGTAACTGATTATAATTCACGCTGAATTCGGGATTTTAAAGCGGAAGTTGCTATTGACCGACCCCTGGACTCATCTGTCTAGATCTAGATTTACACCCCATTAAGCATTTATTTCGTTCTGTTGATAGCGCATCTTTCAAAATGAAACTTACGTTATATTTGTTTATTTTAGCATTTTTTTACGATCCATTGTTGACTATTTTTCATGAACTATGCAATGATAAGAAAAGCTATTGATATACTTTAATGATTCCAAGTATTTATTAATTATACAAACGATACTGTTCAAGCAGTACAAACATCTATCATCAAAGCCTCGCAAAGGCTTAAATAATACATCTTATAGTAACATGCCACAGGTACTCTTGTATAAAAGGAGTGTTTGGCATTTAGACAAGTCGAAAATGATTGTTGAAATTTCTTTAAAACACCCTGGGGTTTCCGTCTCTCAGAACATGTCTGAAAGAAGTATACATTATGCAAACAAAATAAATTATTGATACATATTTGACAGCCGACATGATCAAGTAAGTTCATTGATGCCTGAACACTAAATTAAATATGGCTTGCTTCCATACTAATTTGCTATTTGCAGACTCTGTGGAATATGTTTCATATACAACAAAAGATAAACATAGGAGAAATATGTCTTGTATCAGATATAGTGTTTTTTCATACTTCGTATACATCATAACGTTAGCATGACTACAATACGTGTATCAGCATACTTGTGGTATAAATGCAGTCTGGACACTTGTTAAAAGCATGAAAAATGTTGGCAAGCATCAAAATTTGTTCGTATAATATGTAGCCACAGACTTAATATTAGTTAAATGTGTTGCATGCATGCAATGTCGATCTATCGTAGAAAGAGAGAAGAGAAGCACCAATTATCCGATTTTATTTCGTCAGTATAGCATACAGCATATGTCATTATTCGAAAATGCAAACCAATATGATAAATAAATCATCATTGTATTGGTTCTCGAATCCGGCTTGTGAGTGCTCGTAACAGGACTGAATGGGTTTACTAGAAACCATTGTTTAACCTACTCGCTGCTCTCTAAGCGAGCGTTTCGGACCGGATCTAAGTAGAGTTTAACTATTGCACTTCCGTTTCCGAAGTATCCCGGATATCTTAACTGCTAAGCTGCATATAACTTAGCCTAGTTGCAGAAAACTATGTGAGTGGATAAATACTTGCATACTGAAGTTCCGGGTTTGAAACGGATTGCATGCTTTCAATTACAATCTACTCAAACACAACACACTCATCAATCGCAAGGTAAAGAATACGTACTCGATCTTTTGAAGATCACTTGTTGCATGCTAAGAACACGTGTGTAATGTTACCCAGTAGTAAATGATTACCTGCCTTAATGTAATACTGTTCAAGATGAATTAATAAAAGCGGTGTTTTCTTTCCTGAAAACTGGAAGCGGAATATGACTGCTGAACACAAACTTTGTTTGTTTGTTTTGCCTGCCTGCCTGCCTGCCTGCATGCCTGCAATTTCAACAATACTTCAGTTATGCACGAGGACCGGTTCACCTAACTAATTTTCCTGGACTGTATTCTAACCAGTACTAACTTACCCTTCCATAAGGAGCTGGCAACATCTCCATATATGGAGGGAAAATCGACATTTTGTCAAATTTTCATAGAAGAGTATGACCTGCCGCGACTGAGATTTGAACACGGATTACAAGTCCAGCGCAGTAACCACTGGACTACGGTCGCGGCCACAATTTTGTACTGTATTCACTCTATATAGAATACTGAAATGTTGTCAGGAAAGCACCATACGTACGAACAACTGTTCCTTTGCTTAAGCATCTAATAAACATATAAAAAATCATCACATATTGAAGTTTTCCGGTCAGATTTCAGCCGTTTTATTTATAGTTCATTAGTCTCGATTTACGCTTTAAGATCATGAACAGAAATCATTATCAGCATCGTGTACATTATCAAAGAGATTGGCTTGTCTTTCGTTCCTCGTCTCATAATTCAAAGTTGTTTGATGTGAGATATTCTTTCAGAACGAGATATAACCTTCCTACAATAATGCCTCAGTATCGCATACTTTATTGTCTTTTCCAGAGTTTTTTTCCCGAGCATTAATGTAAATTTTGCAATACATTATATTTTGCAGAATGCATGCCCACTATAATTGACATCCATGGATCAATGGTGTAGTTTTAGAAATAAAGAATAACATCGCAAATATAGACAGTCGGTTACGGATGTTTTAATGTACGTTTGGCGTGCCTGTCTGGCATTTAATGGTCACCAGAGAGACGTGTATACTCGCTCACTAATAATGCATGTTGCACTTAAATGCGAGCGATGGAAACGTTGTAGATAACGGTTTTTGTTCACTTTGTATTAAACTGAATGAGCAATCTTGGTTATGTTGTTCGTTTCACAACACTATTAATGTGAAACAATATTCATTGTTTTATTTGTTGTTGGTTCTATAACAGGACTATTGCACTGATTGGTAATTCAAACATTCTATTCGGTGTCAATTTGTTATCACAGACTTTACCATAAAAAAAACAGAAAAATTTAACAGTTTATTTCGGTATGAAGTCAAAGTTTTGTATAATATGAGCAGTATCTAACAGCTGGAGCATTATAGAACATAATACAAGAATATGAGCATTTTTTACTGAATGAAATATCCCAATAAAGGTAAGAAAATAAAAAAAAGTTAAATTTACACCCATACCCATATACCATCATGTACGACAGACACATGGTAATTACAAGAATACATTAAAACGTATACTGATCGTATCAGAGAGGGTTGTTTTGCTGTTATGGGAAATTGTATACAACAAGAGATCCTTCATAGTGATATACAAGTCGATGCTTTTAAACACCCCTCGTCTATTGTTATCCTCTAGTTTTTCTTTCACGAAGAAAGGGCAATGTACGGTGGTTTACTCAAATATGCATTAAAACAACTGAAATATAAATGACGTGAAATTATACAAGTCATCAACACCAGGATTTTCAATCCCTTGGCATTACGCAAGTCTTTCTGTACAAACATTTTCATTTTGATATATTACGTAAATTAAAACAACCGCATCATTCTCGCCGTTATGTGTTTGTTTATGTATATTTCTTAATTATTTACTAACATGTTGTTTGTTATGTCATGTATACTTGCCTACAGGGTTTTCAAGATTCTTTGTTCAGTGACACTGTATGCGTCACATCAAGTTACAGTTAATCATCCTACACAAAACACTGTACGCCCAGGAGTATATTTACCACAGAAGTTTCGTGAACAATTCCGATTTTACAATGTTTTCTTATGTTTGAACTTAAAAGAACGATTTTATTCTTTTTTTATTCGTCGTCTTTTATAAACAAAGACATGAATATTATGCTTCCTGTACTGAACATTATTCATTCAGTTTTTATTTCTCTCGAAAAGTTTTCTCAATTAAAGATTTGAATAAACGGTTTTGAAGTTGGACCGTAAGGGGATTAGAATATTTTGTTAAGAGGTTACTTGAACAGACCCGCCTGACAAAATTATATTGTCACAGGGGTTTAACAATTTTCAACAATTTTTCAGTTATATACGGCGACCGGTTCACCTAACCAGTTTCCCTGAATTTATACCAATCAGTAGAAACTTACACTTCCACCAGGAGCCGACGACTTCTCCACATATGGAAAAAATCGACATTTTTGTCAAATTTTCATAGAAGGGTATGACTTCCAGCGCACTAACCACTGGACCACGGTTGCGGCTGACAAAATTATACTGTAACAATACTTCTGTCAGCGCCGGCAACATATTCACATACAGAACGAAGGAATTATAAAATTATGAGAATTACATAGAAGAGGATGTCTGAATCAATAGCTAGTATGTCCATAACTAGAAACATAACAAAAGCCGAACAAATAACTACAGAAAAAAGAAAAACAGCAAATGCAACTTAACAGAGTGATATTGGAAACACTAAATTTCATCACAAAAACAGGAAAATATCGTGGAGCAGTTAAATCATTACGCAAAAATCATATTCATATCGGTGAATGTGTTCAAAATGAGACATCTAAACATGTTTGATGCTTATTAAAATGATTTGAAGTGACTATTCCCTGGGATTTAACATACACGTATCTAAATTTTAGAACTTTAACGTCAAAGTCAATAGAAACAAGCGTATCGTTATTGTATTTATATTAGCATAAAATGTTCATTCATGTTTAAAAAACAAATAAAAATTAGTCTTACGAGTAGAAAATGCCAAGCAAGCGTTTATATTCTAAAGTCTTCAAAACTACCAAGAACTGCAAAATTGTGTCTTTGATATTTTAATAAATGTCTCATTCATAAAATATTTGCTTTTCAACTGAACTTTAAAGATTTTTTACTCCACTCATACTGACAGTTCATGTTCGGCAAAAGGTCCACCATTTAGAGTGAACTGCTATACTTGATCCTTCCTGTGCCGCGTCATTTTTTAAAAACCTGATAAATTTATTTTCGTCACATCGTTATTCTAGTGTGATATCTTCCATGGTATTGCCCCTCCAGAATTTTCTCAACCTAAGAATCAGTGTATGAATGGTATTATTTCGCGAATCAGGGACTCATTTCATACCTTCACAAAAGATAGAGACTGTGCTGCTATTTGTTGATATGTAAAACGTTTTTCATCCTTCTGGATAAAATTTATTTAGCGAATGTCCAAAATGCATACCGTCAGCAAGATTTTTATGTTAAAAATGAACTTCCTAAGCAAAGATACGTCTTCGAAACGGACCATAGAACTTTATTAGACTGCTTTCCGTATCTTTGTTCCTAGAATAAATCTCAAATGTACAGTATCGTGTTCATCATGTAGCCATATAAAGTCTATGAAACTATATAACTTACAGTTATGTCTGTTTTATTTAAACACACAAGCTAAACGAGTCACAACCACATAGAGAACGTTTAATAAACTTAGCTGTGGGTGAAATGTCAGAAGATCGTGAAGTAAATGTAATTATTTCATTCTAGATTAATCCTTGAAGCTGTAGAACCTTTTTTCGTATTATTTCATGATATCTAATGCACGAAAACATTGATTTTCTGTCATGTAGCAGAGAAACCATTCCGTTCTTAGACATGGTACATTTTTGTTTCAATTTGCAAAATTCAATTTTGCATTTCTAAGATATTTTCTTTACTGATTACCAAAGCTACTGTATGTTCATGAATTATAAATAATAAAACATGTATTTATAGAAGATATTAATTGATCTGTGAACATTTTGATAAGAAATCGTGCTAAAGGATCAACAATCCGTCGCCCACGAACGGAGAATCTTTGGTTTGGTAAAAAGTGTCAAACCTAGCACGAACGAATTAATTCCTTGCAATGTTGAGCGTACTATCAAGGTGTTTAATGTTATATTTCTGTCGTTGACTGTTCTTGATTTTGTTCATACCCCCACATTTTATGTATACTATTGAGGAACATTTATGTAAATATTCCGAATAATCCAAGACTTTCTTTGAAGAGGTCCAGTAAGAATATATTCCATCGTGTGATACTTTCTGTACACTCAAGTTGACCCGAAAACCTTAATCTGAATTATTCTGGCTTTGAAACATTGATTAACTTTTAGATGCCCGTAATTATAGCTTATAGTGTAGCAGGATTCATTAAGAAACCAGTGATATAAAAGTGTCTCGTTACTGTATCAAAATTTGCATAAATTGTGCATTCAAATGGTAAAATAACAAGAATATAGATCTGTATTTGTGGCTCTAATGATACACACCGAGGCTAAGAAGAATCTTAATTTTATGTAACCATTCATTAAGGGCAGTTATGTATCTTAATTGAATATCTGTTTCTATATGACCGACATAAACCTTATTTAAATAATACAACATCTGTAAAAGTACAGCGATAAAAATATATTTCATAATTATATTGTAAGGATGACATACATATAATACATCAGCTGTTTTAATAAACAATTTAAATCAGTACTGGTTATATTTTGCTTTACAGAGTACAGAGTTTGGTAAAGTTTAGAACTATGTTAAACTACAAGAAAATAAAACTTATCACGGGACTTAGATATACAATACGAATATATTTCTCAGAATGTGGTTAAAAGAAACTGCATATTTATCAAACTCGCTTCATACTAAGACCAGGAAAAATATGCTCGTAGTGTGTAGCACTAACGGATTAATATTATTATGGTCACAGCTCTGATTCATTGTTTAGACGATTTATGCTACAGTGCAACCTCTCCAGAGCGGCCCTCTCTTGAGCAACGCAACAACCTTCCTTCGGCAACAACATGATTTTTCCCACTGTACAATCTAGCTAGTAATTTAACCTCTCTAGAGCAAGAACCTCTCAACAACAACAACAACATAATTTTGCTTCTCCCAAAGAGTGTTGCTTTGTCGAGGTTGTACAGTACACTTTGTTCATCCAAAAATAAACCAGATGGTTGCTTCCTTACTTAACATAAAAATACTTTTGTCTACCTCTGTCATGTTTGATCTCGTGATAAGGCGGCGTCAATGAACAGACAAGGTGAAATATTTCCATCTTGAATATATATTATTTCTTTGCAAATGTGCGTGAGGTTATATAATACTATTTTATGACTGTGCTCACAATTATGTAATGGACGTTTTTGCTGAAACAGCTGTTATCCTGCGCTAGTAATGGATGATTTATATAATATAGAATGCATTGTATAAGTTTTAGACGAACCATTTAAGTACAATTGATTCGATTTCAAAAATAATGACGACGCGAGTGCAGTTTTGAAAGCCAGATAAGATTTTTTTATGTTTCATTAATAAATTGAGCTTATACATAAAACTTGTAGGTAACATAATTAGAAATATTCCGTCTGAGCATTTTTCAGATGAGACGGGGAACCAATATGGCCGCCATTCATTATACTGCCTGTTGACAGGATTACTTCCCAAACATGCTTGCCCAAAGGTTATGATTGACATAATGTCAGTAAAGTACTAGTGATAGGTGACTCTCCGATTGTTCGTATTCGATTAAACATTGTAACTACGTCACATAATTTTAGAAATATAAAGCGTACAGTTCACCTGACAGCTCGTCTGTGATTATATTAAGAACCTCCCACATTTAGTAAGCAACTAAATTCCTAAATTTCAAAATGTAGATTTCATCCGAAGTGTTGAACAAACGGCTTTGGATTAGATAATTTGAGTGATATTCCTAGTGTAGAACAAACGGCCTTGGACGAAACAATCATTAGTGACATTCTAGTGATCAAAGAACACCTAGAAGTGCGCATAAATATTTCAGAACAGATTTATACTTGCTTTAGAACGTTATACGTAATGTTATTGATGATTAGAACGAACGTCAACGATGGATATATAAAACGTTCGAAGCCGTACAATCGAGATTCATTATGGTATTAAGTGGAAGGAACTTAAACATTGTCTTACTACTGTTTTAATTAGGATGAAATAACGGCGTTAACAATTTAGCTCGCGTAATACCAAAATATATTGTTCTATTAGTTTCACTGAAATGAGTTTCCGCTAGCAACTAAATGAAAATTTAATACGGAAAAAATGGCAAACGATGTTGAAGAAAGAGAGAAAATTGAACATGTCGGACACGGTGTTATATTGAGTAAGGAAACATGCCTTTTCCCATATTGATCGTTATAACAAGTGAAAATTTTGGTTGTTGGTTGTATTGGGGTTTAACGCCGTTTTTCAACAATTTTTCAGTTATATACGGCGACCGGTTCACCTAACCAGTTTTCCTGGACTGTATACTAACTAACTAACCAGTACTAACTTACCCTTCCACAAGGAGCCGGCAACTTTTCCACATATGGAGGAAAATCGACATTTTTGTCAACATCTCCTGGAAGGGTATGACCTGCCGCGACCGGGATCGAACAAGTGAAAACAAAACATATGTAATGTGGCGTGGCATGTTACATGTATATCGTTTTTATTCCTGTATTTCATTTCAAGAATTATTCCTGAATATTTCTATAAATAAGTCTGTAAGAAGTGTCTATAGAGTACTAATTTAAAAGCACCACGATATATAGAAAATAATACAGGAGAAATTCGATAATGTTAAAATGTATCTGTAAACTTTTATACATTGGTATGCCTATTCGACATATTTCTTTGATAATTTAACGTATGCATATAGATAGGAAACCCGTCAAAGAAGCAAATTTAAGACAGCAAAAAGTCATTTATACAGGATTGTGCCGTTAATTAGATTACAATAGTCAAATTGATGCAGTTTTGTGTTGCTAACAAACTGTTTCTCTTGGCACGAATGTCATTGCAGACGTCTGTTCCATTAACGAGGATGCAATAAACTTGATGAATTATAGATTATATTTCGCTTATTTATTATTTCAGAGAAATGGACTCCAAAATATATCTGGTGTGGCTTACTTCTGCTACACATAATTCTTTCCCGAGGAAACAAACTGTCATCTCTGCAGATTTTATTTCGAATATCTAATCAAGACACTTTATTGACTTACAGTTTCTTTATTTACTTCGGCGGCAGTTTTAAAAGCTTGCCTACGACTCACAATCGCGATCTTTTCGAACTTGTCTGTGCTTGGTTTGTTTTATTCAACTGATAATAGGTAACAAATATTTGTCACGCCATAACACAACATCGAATTAGTGAAATAAAAACCAAACGAAAGTGTCAATATTTTATTTTGCTCCGGTCATTTTTTCTAGCAAAATTAGTACATAACGTAGTTATATGAGATGCCACAAAAATGGCAAACATGAAATATTTACAACAATTTACGTTATAAAAAGGCTTTAAATGTAACGTGCTAGCTTGGATGTCGTTTTGACATGAAGTGCCAAGTGTATAAAAGTGGATTATTATTATTTATATGGAGTGCGTAACATATATATGTTATTCAAATTAGAAGGCTATGTCGGAAAAAGTTCAATTGCAAGTCGCAAATGTTTCCGATTTACTTTTATAACAGTTTGACACTTTATAACTTTATGACAATTTATACTTGTTGGGAAGAATATTTGTTTGTGTAAGCTACGCTGAATTACTTTTTTCATCAAACTGTTTAGCGAAGATCGCTTCATTCAACAAAAACGATGTACATGAAAATGATGCCAAATGAAAGGCGTCCAATAAGCCCGTGACCTTGATATTAATCATGTGCCGAAAGAATACGTAAAAGTACAGTGCAACCTCTCCAAAGACATACCCTTTGGGAGAAGCAAAGTTATGTCGTTATTGAAGGTTTGTTGCTCTAGAGAGTTTAATTGATAGTTAAATCGCACGGTGGGAAAAATCCTGTTGTTGCTGAACGGAGGTTGTTGCTCAAGAGAGGGTCGCTCTGAAGAGGTTGCACTGTATATATTTCAAGCAAAAGAAATGTTTCATACGGGAACAATCATCTAAGTTGACAATTTTAATTATGATACTTTTAATTCACGTGTATTTAGATATTTTCTTGATTTTGTTAGCGAAATGTATATGGAAAGATTAGATCAGATTTCTGAATTTTTGTCAAATCTGGGTCAGTCTTTGCGAGAAAATCAAGACTTGTAAATAAAACAATAGTATCTATGGACAACCTGATTAAAACATCGAGTCTAATTCGTTATCACGTTCATTTTTACCGCAAAGTTAATTGATGATAGAAGCTAGTATAGTAACATTAGTCCCTACAGACAATTCACGAAACATGTTTGCAATAAAAAGCAATATGGCTTCGTCTTTAGTATACCATAAATAGAGATATATCGTCTGTATTGTATTTCAAGATATTACAAAAAATTCGTCCTAAGTGTCCTAAGAAGCATATTGCCTCTTTAAAACATGATAAAAGAAATATTTGTAAGAAACAAAATAGCTGGAAGCAGGCACGTATTTAATGCTATTATACGCTCTTGCGGACAAACAGACATATCGTTTGTTATGTTAATTCAATATAGTGCAATGTCTATATAAGGAATTGTGAATTATTTCGTGCACTACTACGACTGAGTATATTTTATTTAGTAGCGTCTCTCTTGGGATATTTTTGTTAATGCTGAATAGACATTGTGTGTGTTCACGAGTGCAAGTTCGGTTTTAATATACCGGTCTGTAGAATCAATTCTTCATAGAGAGAATATTTTTTTTAAAAACTCTTAGATACATGTATCTATGGCATCGATCGTAAATAGATTATATGAATTTCCAAAACTCATTACAAAGTCAACAGGTGCCATTACGGTATCATAATTAGAAAAATAAACATTTTTGTATAAAAAACCCTCCAGACTTGCAGAGAGACACAACTGGCACGAGAGCAGAAGGTCATATTGATGCAATTTCGCTTTAAAACACAGAGCAAAGAACAAGAAACACAGGAGTGAAGTAACAATATCATACTGTGGCGACTTTGTTCGTATACTATAACTATTCATGCTTACTTGAACGTACAAGCTAAGCCAGAGTAACAATTCGACAATAGTAAGTATTTGTCACTAAGAAATAAACATGTATGAATGAGTAGATGCCAAAGAATGTCTTTGGTCCATTTTCCGTATTTCACCTTTGTCTGCTAAGAAAAAAAAACACGATGCAATTTTGATTTAAAACAACATTTTATCAAGTTTAAACGTAGATGATAATCAAAGATGTGCGTGCATATGTTGATCTTTTCATTCATGTCTGGGATATACCATTAATACGATATACATACCTTTTATACCGCGTGTATAAATCAGTGGTCACATCAGCTTGCATGGTGTGTACAATTTGTACGAAATACATTTATCTAAGTTATTTCTTTAGGCCATACACAGCTTGCATGGTGTGTACAATTTGTATGAAATACATTTATCTAAGTTATTTCTTTAGGCCATACACAGCTTGCATGGTGTGTACAATTTGTATGAAATACATTTATCTAAGTTATTTCTTTAGGCCATACACAGCTTGCATGGTGTGTACAATTTGTATGAAATACATTTATCTAAGTTATTTCTTTAGGCCATACACAGCTTGCATGGTGTGTACAATTTGTATGAAATACATTTATCTAAGTCATTTCTTTAGGCCATACACAGCTTGCATGGTGTGTACAATTTGTATGAAATACATTTATCTAAGTTATTTCTTTAGGCCATACACAGCTTGCATGGTGTGTACAATTTGTATGAAATACATTTATCTAAGTCATTTCTTTAGGCCATACACAGCTTGCATGGTGTGTACAATTTGTATGAAATACATTTATCTAAGTCATTTCTTTAGGCCATACACAGCTTGCATGGTGTGTACAATTTGTATGAAATACATTTATCTAAGTCATTTCTTTAGGCCATACACAGCTTGCATGGTGTGTACAATTTGTATGAAATACATTTATCTAAGTTATTTCTTTAGGCCATACACAGCTTGCATGGTGTGTACAATTTGTATGAAATACATTTATCTAAGTTATTTCTTTAGGCCATACACATCGGACAATGCTCATTTTTCCCGTCTGTTCTTTATGTAATGAATGCTGATTGTATAATGTACTGTGCTCTGGGAAATTATGTGTTTAACATCAGATTAACAAACCTAGTCCATAGCGTCATGAAATGCAATGTTGTTATTTTTAAGAAAACATGGGTATCGATATACAAGGTATAACTCATGTAATATTCATTAATATCTCTAAGGCTATTGCCATTGCTTAATTATAAATACTTGATCCATGTAGGGTACAATGTTCGTGCTTTTGGAAATGGGAACCAGTTTTATGTCTGTCTGTCTGTTGTTATATATACAATGTACTATACATTGAGACTGATTGTATACAAAGCGTTAATTACCTTGTGAAGATTGCTTTGCCTGTGCTAAAAGGTGCTGTTTCAAACGTTTTTATTTATTTCACCAAGTGTTTTATATTAACCACATTGTAACAATCACGTTTTGATCATGACAATACCCATAGACGTTGTAACTTTAGTTGATATGTCATGGTGTCTAAACCATTTAACAGGAACCAAATCACAAAAACACATATCACTACCAACACAAAGATATGTCATCTGTATCCAAACTTCCTATACATGCTTGAGTTATAACTGCATAATTCCTAATTTTATGCATATAGCGACCAAAAGCTTGCCCTCTGAGTGCAGCATACAATAAGTAAATAATGTTCAAAGAGCATCAGTATCCATACCAAACATTTTTACACATGTACAACACTTTCCGAGCCATATGATTGAAGTGTTACATATCCCTTGGGTCAAACATGTAACATTTGTCTGTCAATGATTACATACTTAGAACAAATTGATATCTTGTCTAGGAATAGAGATAGATTAATGACATGTGGTATTTACATAGTGTCAAGACTGGCACAAAGGATTGTGTTGGTTTGTCTGTAGTGCTTCCCTTCATTTAGCCAGATAAAATAGTTCGGTCATTCAGTGTTTTTCAAGCAAATAATTTTTATTGGTTGCTACGAAATTGACTAAACAAATCAAATGATTGCGTGGCTCGGGGTTAAGATGGAAAATGATTGATACTGAGTTTTATTGACATCCATTAATGACCAGAAATGCATCAATCTAAATTATTGGCTGTCTGCGTCTTGTGTTGGCGTGAACCTTCGAGCAAGATATATTCTTATCACGTATAGTTTCAGACCAACATAATAATGATAAGACAACCAGTTTCAATTAAATGTTTCCATCAAATTCATTAATGATACAAGACATTCTTTACTGTGTGGTATGTCAACGTTAAGAATACTGCTAAACGGTACAGTATAATTAATCGGCACACTAATGTAAGGGTTTGGAAACGCTATAACGGATTTTCAAGTGTAATATAAGGCAGAAAAAGTTCCCGATGCGGGGCTCGGACCTGCTACCTTCTGCTTGCAAGTCAGCCGCTCTACCAACTGAGCAAATTGGTCTGACGGGCATACAAACTACTGCAAACTGATATCGTATATATACAGCCGCCCTGATACTCTCATCCTTCATTTAATTAATTAATTAATTAAGCGAAAGTCACACGTTCTTTAGGCTAGTATTCCAAGGCAAACCACACACTCACCTCACGGCACTAATGTAAAAGGAGGCAGAAAATAAAGTTCCCGATGCGAGGATGAACCCTCCACCTTCTGCTTGCAAGTCAGCTGCTCTACCAGCTTAGCAAATTGGGCTGACTGGCATACAAACTACTATAAACAGATACATATACAGCCCTGTAACACAACGAAACTCCAGAAGCAAACTATCCAGCATACCATACAGACAACATCACGATAAATCATCCAACACGGTACATATTGTCACGCACAAAACTTCAAATAAATACAGAATGTCGCAAAATAAAAAAGACACACTCCCATGGTATGGGTAAAGCTTATATATAATACCTGTTTTGGTTTTATGCTGTGGTAACATTTATGTTTGTGTTAATCATTTGTATGTAACTTTCTCACCACAACCATACCAAAATAAAACTCAAATGTAATATTCACGATCCTTAGCTTGGTTGAACTAAGGAACTCGAATGTCTGAAATGAAACATTACTACAGAGCAACCTCTCCAAAGCAACACCCTTCGGGAGAAGCAAAATTATGTTGTTGTTGAGAGGTAGTTGCTCTAGAGTGATTAAATTAATAGTTAAATCGTCCGGGTTGTTGAAGGGAGGTTGTTGCATAAGACATGCCCGCTCTGGAGAGGTTGCCCTGTACATGTATTTGATGTAATATCAGGAGAGAAGTACCAAAAATATTATTCAAATGGTCTTATTAGAATACAAATCTGTAGTATAATGCTACTTGTTATTTATTGTTGCTGTTGATTATAGCATCTTTGTTTTTTTATTTTTGTATGCGTCTATTATTTATTTAACTTTAATCATTTTCGTCCCGGAAATGATTGTGATGTTGGGCCCTAAAAACTAGTTTAACCTCTTGTAGCTTTGCGACAGGCCGTTCTAAGACTGTATGTATTGATATAATAACCAAGTGATGATAATACTTGTAACAAATAGTAAATTACGAAGTAAATACACATGAATATAAATTGACAGCTGTTAATGAATAGTAAAGGCAGGTAAATGAGGAGGATAGAAAAAAAGTAATGTTGAGTTAAGATTGCCTGGTGGGTTCTTAAAAGTTCTACGAGTTGAACAGATAAATTTGCATATCACGATTAATCTATCGACAATCTTCACACATAATTCGGATTCATCTGGAGCAAGTCAATCTAGATTGCAAGTGTGATAGTCGACCAAGTAAATACGTGAACTCCAGTGGGATGTTTCTTTCAAAGCTGTTGATCTATCTTTATGCTCGTAAATACCATTAAATCCACAAGCCACCGAGCAACACCATATTCGGTGCCACGATGACGTTTACAAACCCACAATTATTTCTCATTCAATCATATTGTGATAGAAATGTAACATTTATGTCGTACTTGTATAATTTAACCATTTATTTTATATCTATGGGAGACTATGTTGTTTATCTTGAAGGCGGTATTCAGATTAAAGCCAAATATTGAATATATCAACCATACACCCTGTAATCTACTGGTACTTAATACAACAATAAAGTGTTACGTTGGATATGTAAATATTTCATTCTTATTCCCTGAAGTCAAATACTTGGTAATTATCTAAAGTCCACGTCTGGTTAAGTGAAAATACTTACACATTAATAATGATATTCTATAGATATTTGGCGTAATTTGCAAGTCCCGAAATCAATGGCAATCCTTTCTATGCTGTTCTTTAATATACCCCTGCAAGTCAACCCATTTCTTATTCATATAATAACATTTCCTCAGGCAATAATTACCATTATGGTATTGACTTTGTGTCTACTTTGTCCTAGATTATTACAATTTACTTATGACGGTCGTCCACAGGATCATTTACCGGAGATTAGAAACCCTGTCACTTCGAAAAATGTGCGTCAGATACGTTTATTCCATTTGTCCTCCATTTTTTGTAGAGTCCTGTCTGTTGCATGGATATTGGGTTGGGGAGTTTTGGGCGATGGTAGCATTCTGGGGAAGATGGGATGTTTTGTATGTGTTTAGTTTTCTATAAATCATTTTCTCACTTTTATTCAAGCACAAATATTCTGAAAATATTACATACAGAACGTTGCTTTCACTTGCAGTTATTATTTTTGCAAATATTTGCTCATATTTTTAAAACTAGAATAATGTAAATAAATAACACGGCCAATGGTAATAAAGAACATATGATCTGATCATCGACGCTGTACATGTGACATTTATTGTTCTTTGCAGACTTTTTGTATTAGGATAAATTGGCTGATGGAATCATCGTCTTGGCAATAAGATGAATATCATACGGATAATATACAAAAAATGGAATAATAATTTTAAGACAAATGCCAAATTTACTTGGTCATGACTAACTCAAGGGACTATTGTATAAAACCGTCCAACCTATTCATTTGATACTAAAATATATGAGACTATAAACGAACCATTTTAAATATATTTCACATTTATAAACGACTGTATCTCGCTTCAGTTGTGTTATGTCTTTCCATGAAAGATCGACATTATCAGAATATGTCTGGTATAAATGAGGCGTTTTGCA
Source organism: Lutraria rhynchaena (assembly GCA_008271625.1). NCBI lineage: Eukaryota > Metazoa > Mollusca > Bivalvia > Venerida > Mactridae > Lutraria > Lutraria rhynchaena. The sequence continues at coordinate 5,746,172 of VIBL01000001.1, read as the reverse complement.
CTATTTTTTTGTGAATGGACGTTGTTTGTATCTGTTTGGGTGTTAATGTTATAATGTCGCTCTCTTTGGTAATTACGGCGTACAATAGTGATGTATGACACGCTTAACATACGATAATGATAAAGAAGACGCTATAATTCCGCATGTTCCGTCATTCAGACACTTCTTGGGGTACTTCGCAGAACTAATGTGGCTAATTACAAAAAAAGCAATCGATGCACACCTTAACAACGGGACAATTACAACTGCTGCTCTGGTGTGCCCAATTCATCAGCCGAGTCGTAAAAAAGATACAGCAGGGACGTCGTACACGCTACTCATACAAATAATAAGAAAATCACAAGCGATGAAATCGATTAAATTTTTTTATCTGTATATAATTTCAACGAAGACTTGTTTCGATCACGGTGACATTTGGAGTCTGGTGTATTTCCGATAGTAACTACATTCACATTGTTTAATGCGTATAGACCTCTCAGACATTTTATAGATGACAGCGTTCTAATAGCAATGAAACCAAACTAATGTGCCAGAAGTGTTGTTTTTGTGGCACAAGTTTCAGATATCATTCATATGGTATCCGAGATACAATGTCACGAAGAACTAGAAACATAGTCCGACCTGTTGACACATTTGTTTGGTTTCTTTGTCACATTAATTCATTGCCATCTATGGCATGAGTGATGTTCTGCGAATTCATGCAGACTCATTTAGCTAATGATCGGAAACACATCGAAATCATATACGACCTTCATATGCTTGTATTCTGTATGATTGCAAAAGGTTGTAAATCTGGGGTCTTTCTCCACCTGTAATTCTGAAAAGTCGCCAAATGACCCTGGCTGTTGGTGCAAAGTTAAATCCTAAAGAGAGAAAATAATTGTAACATATTATACATGATGAGAAAATTATTAAAATGTCTGTACTTTCACTAGTTAAGAAACTTCAATAGAAACAACAGAGTTAAATAGAATTTTCTGAGAATAAGTCAAAATCTGTGTTACATATTCGTCTATTTAAGCCACATATTCTACGCATCAGGATTCAATGCTAGTTTGTTAGTTACAAAACCAAAGCTTCGTATGTCGCTTAAGTTATCCTATAAAGTTACATATAAGTAAAATCGATGTATATTTTAATAAGTTATTCTAACAACAGTTAACGTATAATTGACGTACATTGGGATACATATATAGCAATCATTTTTTGTTTCTCCCCTGAAAACATTGGTTTTATGTAATTCTCATATCGATTGTTCAATTTATATTAAGCCGTTTCGTTTTGTTTTGTGCTTTACTTTTTCACGCGCTGAATAATAAAATGAAACCATAGCAACAACTCTATCAACGCATCACTGTAGCAGTCAATCGTCGTACAAACATTTTATTTATAGTGCCAAATGAGACATTAGACAGAATTTAGTGTGAAATATTAAGTTGGACAACTATAAATCGACCAAACAAGCGCTTTTAATAGCGATATGATTCATTATCTCCGGTAGAGGGTTGCTGGGAAATTATAATTATTTCAGAGTTTATCAAGTAAAACGTAATTATAATGAACACGACTATAAAGATTCAGATACAGTGACGAATTCATTTTTCCCCGAATACTCCTTTTTTATTCTTTCTGGTTATAGTAAAATTTGGATAAAATGAAATGATCTAAACGGGTTCTTCTGTATAATTAAAGTCAATCTGTTGCAAGAGGATATTTCGTCACCTTAATTCCAGAAACATATAACTTCATTTTTTTCGTTTTAAGAAAATCGCGTTTAAAGATTGTGAGGTCAATAGAAAATGAATAGTTAGACGTTTGTGGCACAGCGATTTAGCCTCTTCATGTTAGAGCTACAAGTATATATGTTAGTGCATATTGTAGAACGTTTTGAGACGAATCCAACGATAGCAAAACTTCATTTTTGTCAAAAACGAAGTTATACGATTCTGGAATTAAGGTGACGATTTCTTATCTTATAAATGTTTATCGCACAGTAATATTTTACAAACTTCATTTGTAAATATTCTATAAAATACACAATACAAAACAAACACTATTCTATAATTTCATCGTCATTAATGTTACAGACGCCAAGCATGAGCCAAAAGCAACATAAAGTCCGAAACACATAAATTGCATCAATCATAACTATATGCCATCGAATATATGGTATACATAACCACTATTTACGTTGATAATACATTCGTATTTTCTGTGTGCATTAGGTTCATTATTCGAAATGTCTGAATATCTAAATTATCCTTCATATTTATTTTCTTTTCACTGAAGCTTAACGTCGCACCAACAGTCGGGATCATTTTGTGACTATTAAAGCTTTAAAGGTCAAGGAAAACTCGCAGGGGTGATCAGTGATTTCGAATCCTACCCGGAATAAAATTTCATAAGTGAAAGTTGCCCACTTAGCTTACGGCGGGTCGGTAATTCTGCCTAAGTGTACGCCTGTGATATTCCTCCACTGTTAAATCTAAGTAGGTCAAAATGCCAAAATGGCCCTAGCTGTTTGTGCGACATTAAACTTCAGTGAGAAAAAACTGTCTTATAGTCAATGTCAATTGTTATTTTACTAGCGCACATGATATTGTCCATCTATCAAGTCACTGATCGCTCATTCCAGTAAGTCATTTGGAGACCACTTCAAAATCAAGATCAGCTAATTTTAGGTACTGCATACTTTTCTTTACTTCAATTTGATAATGACATTACTTCAATATTAAGATATTAATATTTTGGTATCACAATTTATCTCAATACCCTGGTATGGCTGTGTTCTATTTCACGACCAACACCTTTGGTCCAATCTATGATTATAATTAAATGATATGTTGTCTGGCTCACACAATATACCCTTGAGAGAATTATAACGAACTAAACGACTCTCTCTCTCTCTGAAGAATACTTGGTAATTGGCAATTTCATTCAAGTATTCCTCACAATTATCTAATTTTCAGGCGTGTAGAAATACAGCAAATTTACTGTTTCAATTAGCAATACATGTGATGTGAATGTTGATATTGATGTTTCATAGTAAAATTGGATTTTATGACAAAATTTTCTTGTAGCATATTGGCATAATACAAATGTACATTATCATCATTCATCAATGTATAATCGCTTCATATCTCCGGTTAGAAATCTAGGGAACCAAGGTCAGAGGTTAATTGTCGTAATCTAGAGTATTACAGACACAAAGTCAATATCATAATGGTATATTATGACTGACAGGGGTGTATTTTAATGTAGAGATAAGTAGAGCATAACATAGAATCCTGGTGGGTCTGAACATCACGCTATGTCCGTTAAATATCAGTTACAAGTCAATGTGTAATTATACCATATCCATAGTTGAAACGCAGAGTAACGTCCAACCTTGCCATCCCTTCGATATTAAGGCCATATCATGATAGCGGCCTCTTTTCGGACATGTTTTCTATGCCTTTTCTTTAATACATGTATTTCAACTTGATAATGTGACCTTTTCAATACAAAGACTGTTAATATTTGACCTTTGGTTCCTAAGTTGGTTTTAATATCGCGGTTATATTGTATGTCTTGTATTATTATAACTTTATTAGCAGTACCGTACAAACATAGAATCGAACCAATTACAAATAGATATAATTCTGTGGAAACTATTCATTGCTTCTTTTTATAGCGCATCCTTAAGGAGCGTTTTAATGAACATTAAGTCTTGCCCATAAATTATCTCCTCCCGTAATGCTAAGTTGACCACTTTTGCGAGGTATTCCGACGGAGTCACCAACGAAGTGACCTTCGGCTTTCTCAGGACCTTCGGCTCAGAGGTCGGACGCTCTACCTCTAGACCACGATGCCTCCCTTTCTTCTATTCAGTAAAGTGATAACGAGACCGAACCATGATACACGGTGCCATGTCAAACTATAGCATATAATACAATGCACTTAACGTACTGTTCGGTGACACATAAGACGACGATTTTTGCTTCATTCTATGCAGAAAAAAAGATTCATAAAATTTGGCGAGTTCATTTAGAGCTAAGTTGCTGTATATCAAATCTTTCTTTTTCTCAGAAAATATGCGTGACAAGAATAAATATACATAAGAAATGTACGCTAACACGAGACACAGACGGCAAACGACTTCGATCGGAGCATTTCTGATCATTAACATCGGTCAATAAAACCTAGGCTTCACGAAAAGCTTTATTTTTTCTAAAGTGTCACAATCATCGGATTTTTGTGGTCAATTTTGTTGCGTCGAATACAAATTAGAGAAGTTATTTGCTTGATAACGCTGAAACATCTCATTTGACCATTAACTGTGTGATACACAGCAGACAAACCAACGTAATCTCCAGCGGCTGCCTCAACACAAAGTGCACACCATGCGTCATTAATCTACTCCAATTTCGAGACAAATAATGGATTGTTTGCAAGAATATTATTAGTGTCAAACGAGGGAAATATATTTCCCCGTGTGAAAAGATGTATTTTTTTTGGCCGAAGTGTTCGTATACTGTGTTCGTGTGAATCTACTCAATTACATGTTTAGCGCACAAAGTTTAATGTATGATTTGCGGAAGTAAAATATTTACATTTGTTTGTATATACAGAAAAAAACATGATATTAAGACCTCGATGGGGCCACAAACAGGGGATTTATTAATGAACTGGTATTATTTTTTATCAAGTTGAAAGGTAAAGGAAATATAAAAAGCCCGGTCCGCAAAATGAAGTTGTTATAAAGTGACGTACTGTACTGTACTGTACTTAGCAAGCTTTATTTTTTTGCAAAGTGTTTTTGCGAAGTGGTTTTGTAAAGTGTTTTTGTAAAGTGTTTTTGCGAAGTGTTTTTGTAAAGTGTTTTTTGTAAAGTGTTTTTGCGAAGTGTTTTTGTAAAGTGTTTTTGTAAAGTGTTTTTGCAAAGTGTTTTTGCAAAGTGTTTTTGCAAAGTGTTTTTGAAAAGTGTTTCTGCAAAGTGTTTTTGAAAAGTGTTTTTGCAAAGGGCTTCCACGGCTGAGTAGTTATAGTCCCTGACTAGTAATCACTCGTCCCTTACCGCTACGAGTTTGATCAAATTTCACATGGGAGGAAGCTGTCCAGCTAGTTTACGAAAGATTGGTGTTTCTACCCAGGTGTTCAACCGTGGTCCTCCTTTTTTCAAAGCTGAAAAAGTCTCCAAATGATCCTAGCTGTTGGTGCAACGTTAAATCCCAGTGACAAATACCTATTGTTTTGCTTTGGTGTCTACTATAATGTATATACTGAGAGACACTAGTATTATTACTAGTCACAGAGGAAAAAGACAATAGTGTGAAAAAGTAATACACTAACTAGAATAACAATATACTGTTATCCATTGATTTCTTTTTGCGTATAAACTGAAATGACCCTATTGACCAGTATGGCTAGACATGTTAATAATGTATTGGACAACTAGTTCATTAGGTGACAACATAGATAAGACACAGATTCTGTTCTTTCTTTGTATGAGTGTTTGAACAATAACAAGACAATTGTTAAATGTATGTTTTAATTAGGAAGAAGCCAGTTGTCAAACCTTTTTTGCGGCCACTTCTGAATAAAAACCACTCTGTGCATAAAGGCCATTGTTTGAAAAACCGTCACCGATTATTTAGAACAAACTGACTTCCAAATATTGTCCTTCCTAAGGTTGGCCTTTGTTCACAGGTTTGACTGTATATGATGAATGTGTCTGAGCAACTATCTTTAAACCTTCCAATTTATCATAATTTCTTATTTTGCATTCACTCTGTAATGTTCACGTAGATCGTACAAATGATACATTTAATCGATATGTCTCTATTAGATACGTTTGATTGTAATCTACAAGTATATTAAAGCATCACTAAGCATGTTTCGGTCACTTATCGAACAAAAGTACGAAACGCATTAAAGCTTTGTTGACGTCGATATTTATCAGGAAGTTTTGATTTTGTGGTATATTTCATTTGTTACATACACAAAAGTAGAATTAATAGAAAGTACAAACTACCTGACGATCTGGATATGATATACGCTGATAATGAAACAAAATCCAATATCGTTTGCTATATTAAGACATTGTACTTTAATATAACATGTAGAAATACTTTTAAAACGTTAAAATGTCACGCCGGCAGCAATGAATCTCGGCACGACTCTCAGTGATTGTATTATATTCTGCGCCAGAAATCCCCAATACCTTGTACGTAGGTATAGCGGCCTCCGTCGTCGTGTGTTTATGGTCTCTTGTTAGTAATCACAAACCACTCACCGCTGTGAATTCGAATCCCACACGGATACAATTAAACATTACATGCGAGGAAGCTGTCCGGTCGGCTTACGGAACCCAGGTTTTCGTCTAGGGTCTTCATTCACCTCCAAAGCCGGAAAAATCGCCAAATGTCTCTGGCTGTTGGTGAGACGTAAAAGCACAGAGAGCAAAAATAATACATATATATATATTAATCTTTAATATTACCACAAAATATAATCGCTATTATGGGAATTTTTACCAATATTTCTCTTATCATATTTCTGGAGAGCATTATGTTGCCAAGGAAACTTATCGAACACTTTGTAATATCCTGATACATAATTGAGACGGTCTGTCTCTATATAAGTTATATTAAAGACGTAATCATATTGTTATTTATTGTAAATATTATTCTTAAATCGTCTGGAGGGACTTATGTAAGTATTCTAGCCAATATCATCAATTAACTATACTGAAAGGAGAAAGCCTTAACGAGTTATGTATAATACTGGCCGAGTTAGTACAATGTATGCAAAGGCGGATTTTTTTTGGGGGGGGCTGAGCCGTCGTGCACCCCTCTAGAATCTGGCAAGCATAAGTAAAAAACGTCAGTTGTTTGCTGATTGTGCCCATATTCTATATAAACATCTCGACCCCTCCCATCCCAGCAAAAATCCTGTGGCCGCTCCCAGTATGCTTATTTTACGTGTATTTCCGTATAAGAAAACGGAGAAGCTGAACTTATAAGATAAGGATTCCTCGAAAAAAAAACTAAAATTCCAACGTTCCCCAAAATACTACCTTCTCCAAAACCCACACTGCATATACACATGCTAAACACGGAGGATAAAACACAGTCTCACATCAGATGTAAAAAAGATTACGCATAAAATATGATTTGTTAAAAAGAAAGTGAATGAAAAATTTACGTTAAATGACTTGTTATTGCGCTTCGTACTTATCTGTGTACAATATTTGATTAATGGAGAGAAATATCTAATGTAGAAGCGTGTTGAAGCTTAAAATAGTCTGATAGCTTTTAACATGGACGCCATTCAAATGTGTTTGCACACGTGTCAGCTGTTCAGAATCTGTCAAAATCTACACCATTCGTACGATTTACATTGATATTACGGCTCATGTATTAATAAGTTATCCACGTAACTTTGTGACTTGTAATGTAGAATGATGGTTTCAAGGGATACATTTATCGTGTTGAAACTCTGTAGGATATACACACTGCTTTTGTCTTATTTCTTCATACTTTGTCATCTACACATCCGACTATGTTCAGTTTAGTCAATAAATAATTTCAGTTTATGTTTTAATATGATTCAAAGTGTCCTACTAAGATATATTTTGCTAGTAGCATGCAGTTGTAAAATATTTTCATTTTATCTAATGTATTCAATGTCATCACCATTTGTCTAAAAATGAAAGAAAACAGTTTCGGGAAAGATAACATGATATAATATATTGTACATTCTTAAGATGAACAAACATGGACGGTGCAAATCCACCCAAATCGAAACCGCATTTTTGACACAGTACAATAAAATGAAACGGGTGCTACACCCTGTAACTGCTTTCTAATGTGAACATTGTTTGTGGTGTAGTCCAGTGTACCTTAAGCACTTTCTATTGCCATGTAGTTCAAGTTAGTGTAGAAGAAGAAGAGCAATAAACCATTGTCAAACATGTTAATAAACAGTTGGATTAGAGTAGGAATGTATCTAGTAGTCCGATTTTAATCAACCGCAGTAAATGTCTGCATATCATTCTAATGCAGAATCTTCGGGATTTTTTTCGAGCCCGCATGCGGTGAGCTCGACATAATTGTCAAAATGGCGGTTCCGTGTATGTGCGTGCGTGCGTGCGTCCGTCCGACTTGACTTTGTCCGGACCATAACTCCTCTATGCATCAATGAATTTTGAAATGACTTGGCACAATTGTTCACCATAATGAGACGGTGTGTCATGCGTAAGACCATAACTCAAAGATCAAGGTCACACTGCGGGCTTGACATGTTGCCATTTGGCGACTTCTAGTTTATGTTTCGTGTCGAGGTTTGTTTTATCTTTGTTTCTTTATCCGAAAAAAATGCCAGCTTTCATGCCCACCTAAAGTACTAATGAACAAAATGGAATAAAAGTGATATTTGATGATGCACAAGAAATTCAATATTTGTAAAACAAGGGTTTTCAACAGAAAGAAATGTATTTAATAAGCAATCTTCACAAAAGGTGAGTGTGTTAGACAGAAAGTGAACCAAAACCGACCATGATGAAAAACTACCCTTAAAGTATGTTTCATAACAATACAAATATAAAGCTACTGTACATAACTGTCGGTATTGCTACTATATCAAGAAGTTGCAAAGACACAACTGAAGATAATTTCAAGCTGTATCATAAATTTGAATATTGTTTGGTGACCACAAATTACATTTTATCTATCTATGCAATATAAATCTAATATGTGACGTGGAATATAGTATAAAATAATAGTGTGGTCTGTGACCATAATTAGTTTATTTCTTTCCACAGAGTACACTAGTAGTTGCAAATTGATTAACGGCTCAATGTATTAACTTCATGTCGGGACTGTCACAAAATTCTTCTGGTTTGTCTGCTTTATGTCCTTTCATTACGTCGGATAAGATACGTCAGTCATTCAGTGTTTACCAAACATGTTCAGTCGTGGATCTTATCCATCGCGACATAATTGACTGCATAAATCTAATGATCAAGTCGCTTTGACTTAATAAAAAACGTTGTTTTTTTCATCGAAGCAATGAACAATAATCTTACCAAGTATTAATCTGGTTGACCTCTCCTGGTAGCTCATGTATTCCTGCAACTAGCACACATTCTGATCTTTCATACCTAGGGACAAAAATGAACTCACTGGAGCATTTTTATCAATTAATTAATAAAAAGTTCCTTCCGATTAATAAATTGATCCGGTCTAGGTTTATGGCTGGGTATACTCGTATGTAATAATAAAATGTGAAACTGTTCAGTAAGTAAACACTTTGTGCCACTAAAAACTCGGGCATAATTGTCTTATAAATCACGATTATAGTAGATGGTCATCCTATTTTCATCTTTCTCGCGATATAAGCTAATACGATGTAATTACTGAATCATGTAGGAGGAGACTGAATCAGACATAGTTAGACGTAATTGAGTGCTATTTGAATCTTCTGATGATAGTACGTCAAACGCACGTTTCCGTCTGCGAGAGACTTCTTTGATCTTGGAGGCAATATTTTGATTAAAGCCAACTATTGATTATACAAACCATACGCAATATAATCTACTTGTAATTAATACAAAAATGAATTGTTACGTTGAATGACTTAATATTCAGTATTATTCCCTTAAGTCCAATACTTTATTATCTATCTAAAGTCCACGTCTGGTTGGGAGAAAATACTTACACATTAGTGACGATATTCTATAGATAAGGAGTAATTCTCAGAACCAGGTATCGATTATTGCATTTTTGTTATTTCTCTGTGTAATATACCCTTATAAACCAAACCGCTTCTAATTTATATAAAACATTTCCACCAGCAATACATAGCATCATGGTATTGACCTCGTGTATGTATATTATCCTGGGGTGCACTCATTAATTCCGTCCGAATGACCTATAACCGGAGATTAGAAATCGTTGTCATGACAACAAGTGGTGTCAAGTAATTTATGGCGATCTAGCACTCACGTCGTACCCAATGAAATCTAAATTTTCTAATGATGATGATTAATATTAATAATTCCACTGTTTAGTTTTCTCAATGTATGAGGCCCTCTGAAACATTGAAAAACCCCAAACAAGATGGCTAAATATTTAATAACGCTGATAATTTCAATTTTACTATTGTCTATTCATTATTCATAGACTATTCTATCAAATAATGTAACAGTCCAAAAACCCATCTTCCTGAATATACTACCTCCCTCAACTACCGCAAACCAAAACTCATCCAATATACATACAAGATGGAGAACAAAACATGTGCACCACTAAGGATACCGCCTTGGGCAAGGCTGCAGGGTTGGTAACCTAGTTTCAAGGTATCCAACCTCACACTTATCCCCTGGGAAACAAAAATATCGAATTAAATCAATAAAGAATGTATACATATATCCAAATATAAACAAAATACTGTTTCTTGACAAAAAGTAGAAGATTGTATAGATCACATACAAATTCAGAATCATTATCATATAAGGAATGCCAAATTCGCTGGAACAGTACATACTGGAGGGAATATCTAATATAAAACCAGACAACAGATCCATAGGACATAAAATATATATCTGGCTACAGGTATATGCCGTACAAAGAATATTTTATTCATATATCGCCTTAATAACACGACTATATCAGAATTATTTTACACCAAGTCATTGCTAGAAGAAGATCAACGTCGTGTAATTTCCCTGATAGTGTGTCTGGCATATTAAAACATTTTATCATGGGGAATAGAAATTTGGCCTTTGTGCACAGTTAGCAATTATTCAGATGGCGTTTGTTTGGCTTATACATGTAATATCAATAAATGTGTACTAAAGAGGGGCCGTTGTTCACATTGTGACCTTAGCTCACATGCGGCCAGTTTCTTTTTTTTTGAGCAGCTGTATTCTAAAGTTGGAGATAACTCATCTTTCAAATGATACTGTTAAATGATGTCATCACTAATAATAGTATGACTTAACATGCACATGCATTAATAATGATAAACATATAGATTCCAAGGAAGCACCATTTGCAAAAATTCCACTTTAACACAGAGGCAACATAGTTACCAAAGGCTAACACAGCAAATCCAACTTAAACACAACCTCACAGAAACACAGGACTATGAAATAAAACACACAAAAAAAACACAAATCCAGCCACACATAATAAAAAAACGCAGTCAATACATATCTGCCAGACTTTTCTTAGATGCACAAACAACATAGTCTTCAAAGCTATGGACATGGAAACATACCATGCAAACGAACAGAACAACTACAGAAGATTTAAATCAATTAAATGGCGTAATTTTGTTCGTATGTTCTGTCCTTTGAACACCACATAAAATACAGCAGAGTCAGCGATTTTGTTTTATATAGAAAAAATTGATATACTCGACAATTGAAAAGACAATAACAATATTGTGGAGCTTTGATAGACACCTTAACCCTTAAAATATGCTAAATGTTCATGTGAGTTAATGTGTCCATTATAAATAGGCGTCAATATCAACATTGGGTGATATTATATCGGGCAATATTTCGCGAAGAAAAATAAACGATTTTACGCCTTAAATGGTTTCTATTAGCAATCATACGCGAACTAATAATGTAACTAATCAATCTTGGAAATTCAATACTCCCGTACTCCTACTGTAATGTTTCAACAAGTTATTGACGACACAAATGGTGAATTCGTTGTAGCTCTTTCGTATATGTGAAAACGTTAGAACCGTAGTCTCTGAAGACACACTCGTTTCAAATTCATCAGCTCCCTACAAGCTTAATATATTGCGCGGTTTGTTGATCTGATTCAAAAGCAATGACAACTATTTTATTGTTAGGTTACAACAGCTGCCTTCATCTAAATCGTCCCAAAAAGTACACTTACTGTGGCTGACCACATAAATTCTAAAATATTATTTTACATTTATACCATAGTTATGCAATGACTGTGCATTATTGCCGATGTGATACGTATTAAACTTGTGTATAAACATGAGTTCATTATTCACAGGTTTAGCAATTCGTCTGTTTTTGTTACATTCTGTTATATTCAAGTGCACTTAAATATTTCGCGCGAGTAGGAATCAAGGTTTTGCTTAATAAAAAGATATTATCAAGGATTTTAATAATGATAATAATAATAATAATATGAATTTTCAATGATTCTTCAAATAACCGATTAAAAAGACTTGACAATCTAAGCCGACAATTTCATTATTGTCAAGATATTTTCAGTATGTACATAGCTCACACAGTACGTATTGTCTGACTTTATGTTAGTATGTGTATGGTACATTTTTAGACACATCTGTCATGTTGACTTTTTCTTTTCCATTGGGAAATCTCCGGTTACTTTTTAATTTGAGATACTTATAACTTTGAATCCTGAATGCGTTTAGTCGTTTCGTTTCGTTTCTTATTTGACAGTCTATAACTGTGAATAATGAAGTCGTCCACGATGTCTTTAAATTGAACAAAATTAGGATTTAGGGGAGATTGTCTGTTTTCAACGCACAGATTAGTCTATCACATAAAATCATTACTTCAAAGTAATTGGCCCAGTGATTTGATTTACCTCGATAATAACTCATCTCTGGAAGGCAGTTTAGCTTGTTATATCAAGCATTGAAGAAAATAGTTTCTTGATGTATTGGAATCGACTCTCGTACTTAAAATTCCTTTCGAGAAGGCTATTAGCCCGATTGATGTCTGTTTCAATTAGAATGTAATTGATATATACAATGAATTGATATATGTATATTGAGTTGAAGAAATTGCGACCAATATTCAGTGACATAGCCGGTCCTAAAAAGGCTCAGTAATTTCAGGTACTTGGCAATTTCCGGACTCCTCCTTGCATGGCTTATCAGTATTCCGGTGATCATAATATTGTTATGTAAACAAGGTTAGAGAAAATATAATACACTTATGTTAGTACATAGCTTCGAAAATACAGTTCCCCACAGCAGTGAATATAAATGGTTAAAACGAATTGACACCCGATCAATTGATGCTTTTTCCCGAAACAAATCTTATTGCAAAATGACGTTTTAACACCAAATCTTCATTATATAAGCAGTGAACTGTCTTTAGCCTTTTCATTTTATGCCGTATTTATTTCGGTGTATCTGAACTATTCCTGTTGTATCATGGTGTTAAATGCTGCCATAAATATACTGTCTGCTTCTTGTCAAAGATTACATATATTGCAGTGTAGAGAATTATGGAAACCGAAACAATACATATAAATTCTAACATATCTAAGATCAGACATTTTTTGAAAATCAATATGTCATTTATGTTAGTATTACAATAATTATCAAGTATAAAATATTAGGATAGGAGGAGATTATTTTGAACACAGAAATTGGTTTTCAAATTCTCTTTTCTTTGCTTCCCAGACAATTTCATACAATGCATAATGGTAATGTGCCTTGGGAAATAAGCATAATGTGTAACGACATCGACTGTCTGCATAATATGTGTCGTAAGAATGATTTTAATTTTTGCAGTGAGAATCTTGTAATTCATTGACGCTACAAAACATGACTGTCGTTATTGTCTATCATTTTAGACCCTAGTACACTGTTTACTTTTATGTTAAGTTTTCAATGTGCATCACTGTTAATATTTTAGCATTTATTGAAACAGACCGTACGAAGCATCATTAATCATAGTTCGTATCAAGTATTTCGTGTAAATATCTGCCCGGCGTAAACCAGCGATTATAGATTCATTCTGTTACATTATGTCGGGTAAGTACATATTTTAAGATTCACATTGATCGCAATGTCATTAAAGTTCAATACATCCGAATAATAAAGAGTTTGAAAGTGGAAATCAATTTTGTATGAGCATGCAATTCATATGCGCTATCGCTTACCGTATTTTGGCTCTTGAAATGTGCGACTTCATCGAATATATTTCACACCGCAGACGAACTTTATCCACGTGATTAGTCACACAGAGGTCACATGACCTGAGCATTGGTACCCATACTGATACTGTTCTTTCAATATCAGACATTGGCTGTGATTCAAGGATTTTCTGCTTTTAACAAAGTTGGTGCTCGCGAGAAGTATTTGAAATTAACTTGCCACGCGACAGACTGTTCTGAACGAGAAAAATCAATTCCATTGCAGAAACCAGTGTGGAATGCTGATAAAACCAGACGTAGATATCACGTGACATTTATCTAAACAAGGATTGTAAATTACAGACTGTTAATACTTGCGTACTTATATATTATTTTCAAACGAAATCCGAATGCATCATTTAAATATTAGTTTCGCCGATATATCAGACTATGCCATTATTGTGAGGCAATTTTTATCAAGGTCTTGATTTTCTGTTGCAGCAATATATTTTGACTTTGTCTGACTTGTGTTTGGTGGCATTTGAGTTGTGTGTGACAGCCGTCTGCCCAACCAGTGCTTCGGAGTAAGTTATCAATACCAAACTGTTGTCATCGTTTTTGTAAGTATATGCGTGTTTCTTGAATGCAGTCCGGCTAAAGATTTTTCATTCAAGGTCATATTTTCGTCATCTCACATTCCCAAATTGTATGGAGAAACACACTGTACCTATACCACGTGATTTTAACGTCATTTTTTGGTAATATAACCAATAAAGCGGAGGCTAAGGTCAAATGTGTGAACTACAAGCGCAGTGTTATGTTGTTGTTTTTATAATAATAGCGACTCATATATATACAACAACATATCGTAGTCTGCGCCGGCTCCTTCTACAGAAGTTGGTGATTTTTTTATTGAAAATCTCAAAAAGAGTGGATTGTCAAAAATCTGGACAACTCAACACCGAAGTACCGAGTAATTAATTAACAATCAACATGCTGACTCAGGTTAGTGGTTAGAGTTGTTGAAATTCACTTATGGGTGGACTTATTTTCGGTCACTTTCATTAGTAATCTGTCACTATACGACATGTAGAATAAAGCATAGGTATTTGAATGTGTCATGTGCCCTGCGGCCTTTCAACTATGATACTTTGTATTTATAATTGTTTCTATGAAGTTACCGAAAACATTGACACACGTGTACTTGGGATACTTTCAGTTTAGTCAACATTGTGATGTTATCTACCAACGCCCTACATTCTTTGGTATTCAGAGCATTTTGAACAGCAACTCAATATATTATTAGTGTCATATTTGTTCAAGACATACGGTGCAAAATTATTCATATGTATTTATACGTGAGGTGTTGATGGAGCTTGAGAAGCTGGTAGTTACGAAAATATAACATAAAACAGATTTTCGAAATGTATTAAATTATTCAGCATATTCAAAACAATATTTAATTTACAGTTTTATTTTTTAAACTATTTGGCTTGAAAGAAGTGCTTCTACCAATGCAAAACTTATCAAATTTAACAAATAGTGAACAAGTGGGCATCAGAAAACATTGTAGATAATGAAATACACACAAAATGTCCAGAGTGAAAGAGGAGAAATTCATATAAAATGTGGAAAGAAAGAATTGTCTTTCAACTGAATATGCAGTGCGCATGCGTGGGGTCAGCTGATGATTCAGGCGACTATGAAAAAAGCCTACGGGAAAAATTAAGTCAGTGTTGGTCTATCTCCCTTTTGTAAGTATCAGATTCTATGCTGGTCCCCAAAATACGAATATTCCGAGGATGTAAGTCTAAACATTATTTTTCTAGATTGTTTAAATATTCAATTTTATACAAATATGTAAAGGTAACACAGCAACACGTGTCAACAGGCACGTACATTAATTTAAGAACGAGAATATATGCTCAAATATACATGGAGAGATAGAGAGATTTCCAAGTAAAGTAAACGAGCAAAAGGCTACCTGAGGGATGACACTCAATTTTATCATACGATGTAGTTATTACAAAGTAATATCATATCACTTGTAAAATATATCAATGCTTTAATTTTTTTTAAAGATAATTACAAGAGGACTGTTGATAAACCTAGCAATTTCTTGTATAATATACTTGAGTTCTTAATTAAGAATGTAAATTCCATCGTAAACTCAACGCAATAGGACGTTTCAAAATTTAGTATCTAATTCTATGGCGAGAGTGAATTGTCTAAGATGTTTGCTTCACGCAGTTAAATTAAACGGAAACAATCGTGCAGGAAGATATCATTTGAAGGACGAGTCTAGGAGTGTGTTCATCACAGACAGCATTATCGTTAAACGGTATTGTTAATAGTTCTGATGAAACAATGAATACACCGAGACGTTTCTGTTGTTTACCTCAGACAAATACTTTAACAAGTATGAGACTAATTAATCATACTGCTATCTGAGTGTGTATTACTCTCCCTCCCTCCTCACGTAATAACGACATGACCGAAAACAACCATACTAGTATATGACGCGTATACAAAACTTGTTTATACAACACGAGTGGCAATTATAATTAATTAACAAGCGGGTGAACTGACGGACATGCATTTTTGTATTATCCTGTTTACTGTTTGATTTATTGGTGTAAAGTATATTCATAAATATCTCATATGAACAGCTGTGTACATATCCATATATTTCAATGTCAATCCTATCTGTAGTGTAAAAGTCTAGCATTTCTTGATAGCGCTGCGTAACTTGCGTCAATGTATGTTTACAAAAATATTTGCCCGTATTAGGCCTGGGAGTTGTTACTATGATACTATAAATTAATTAACAACTTATATTATGCGGCAACATTGTAGTGACACTAATGAATTTTATTTCACGTCCGAAAGTTGTCATCAGCGAAATGTGAAGCTGTTTTTTGAAGTATCATGAACTCACCATGGGAGACACTGAAGGGCACATGGATAATGGCGAATAAATAAATAATTTCAGTTCAGCGTTGTAATACTGTGCGTTTATTTAATTCTCGCGACTAGACTGTTGTATTACACGAAACTCTTCTAAATGTAATCTGATTGTTTACCGTCATTCTCTTGAGGTGCTTAGGATCAAATTTTCTTTTTTTAAAAACTCACTAGGCTTGGCTCAAAAACGGACCTTTAATGATTATGCCCAACGTTCCTTCCCTTCAATTTGTTGTAACTTTGCTATGGTGATGATTCTAAAACCAGGTGATTATCTTCATACAAGATAATAAGGACAATGTTCTCAAGGTCATACAGCTGTTCTGTAGCAATAGATTATTCTGAGACAATTGTTACTTCCCACACCTGAGAGTTATTAACTTTATCTGGTCGCGTATGTTTCATTTATATTAATATAAGCCGGGTTCCAGACGAATATATTCTACATAGGAGACGCATCAAATGTCGATATAAATGTTAATTGTGTGCCAAGTTTCTAAAAGTCAAATTGCATATTTCCAATGTCGGCTGCAGTTTAACTAAACGAAGTGTTTAATTTCTATTTGGGCATAGTGCCCACCGACCATCGATTCCACACATGGAATGGCTGTGTTCTTGCAACACCGGCGATATTTGCTACCAGTTTCTCAAATTGAGAGATCGCTATTTGGCGGCTGACACACAGTTAGACAATTGGATAGGATGTTAATAAACAGACGCCACTCTGACCAGTCTGCGGCACCTCTAAAGCTAATTATAGCTATTGTTTGTTCTCTTGGTGATAAACTATTGATTTAGAGTGTATGGTTTTTGGCAAAAGCTTTGGTTATGTCATTATATACGAGAGGACGGGCTATAATTGTCATAAAAGTTTCTGCAATGTCAGCCTAGGGTTTAATCCAGCTTCTAAATTATATTGTACAGTATATAATTGTATTATATTCGTAGGAGAATGAGCGATGTGTTACCTCTTAAATGAAATTTATATCTTTTTGTAATAACATCAGTATCTAGGTACGTACTGAGTGTTCGTTCGGAATGATTATGTCCTCAATTGAAAAGGTATTTAAGCAACAACTTTAAGATATATTAATTTAATATATTAATTATTAATTTATACAGAGGACAGTCTACATAAAATTGAAATACTGTCTTTTTGGGTGGTATCATTTTAACCCTTTGCCTCATAAGCATATTTTGGTCTATTTCAAATTCAAAGCTAATATACAAAACATCGATTTATTTAAGAAAGTTGGGTAATTTCTCTCTGAGAGAGCGGAAAACATTATGGAAAAAGAAACTATTACTCTTTACAAGAAATGGTTTATTTTGTCGCAATGATTTCCAAATTGGCTGTTTCAGATGCGGGGAAATGCGGTATTATGAGGCAAAGGGTTAACTCGTTAAATGTCGGGTCAAGGGTGTTTCAAATTTACTAACAGCACATACATTCCATTTTAATCATGTTCCACCTTCGTATTCTTTATATTGCATGTCGTATACAGTAAATACATAGTTATGTCTATAACATTATATTCCGCATATCATATGTACTTGTATATGGATTTGGACAAAAGATGTTGCATTTTTTGTTATAATATACAGCCAACCATTGAACAAAGACTATCAAAGGGACAGAAAATATACTCAGCCAAAAAAGAAAGTACCCATCGTACATTTCCACATATTTATATTGGATTAGCGTAAATTCTGATTATTTTTTCGGTCTGTATTGAAGAATCATTCTTTGCTGAAGTGCTGTGAAAATTTGAAGTCTTTGCGATAATTCTTTTGTTGAAAAAAAAATCGACTGAAATCACATAGGGTAAATTTAAAAATTCCCACTTAATTTTGTAAGACACAACTGCATTTCCTGACTTGTTTAAATTGAATTTGAGACGTATCAACCAACAAAAAGAGACTGAAAATTTAATAAAAATGCGTTCAGTATCGCATATGTCCACCATTTTGTGCAATTGCACACGGCGCATGCTGTTGACGTAACGCTGTATAAACGGCATTGGTAAATTGGCCCACTCAGCGTGTAAGGCCGTTGCCAGGTCATTTACTGTATGAATTTGATTTCGTCGAACACGGCGCCCTAACTCGTCCCAAATCTGTTCTATTGGATTAAGGTGTGGGCTATTCGCAGGCCAGTCCAAGACATTGACGTTATTTATTGTCAAAAATTGTCTTGTTGCCGCGGCTGTATGTCGGCGGGCATTGTCATGCATTAAGGTGACATTCGGACCATGCAAGCCAATAAACGGTAGAACTTCCACAGCAAGGACGTCATTAATGTAACTCTGCGCATTAATGTTTCCATTGAGAACAATTAATCTGGTCTTGTGCCCGCCCATTATACCACCCCACACTAATACTGACCCTCCTCCAAAACGGTCTCGCTCAATGACACAGGTATCAGCAAAACGCTCTCCCTGCCGGCGGTAAACTCTTTCACGTCCGTCGGCATAGCTAAGATTGAACCGACTTTCGTCGGAAAACAAAATTAAGTTCCAGTCAGCACGCCGTAAAGGCAGGTGACGACGACACCAATCCAGTCTTGCAGTTCGATGACGTCGGGTGAGAATTTTGACCGAAGTATGGTCGATACGCACGAATAGGCTGAATGTTCTGTCTCAAACGATTTCTTACAGTCTGTGGATGGATGCCATACAGCCGCCCGGTTGCTGCTGCAGTCAGACGCTTGTTAGGTGCTGCAAGACAATATGACGATCATCTGCAGCAGTGGTAACACGTGGTCTACCACTTCGAGGACGATCAGAAACACTTCCTGCGACAAGCAATCGTCTCCGTAAACGTTCGATAGTCTTACGAGTACAACCAAAGTGCCGGGATACAGCGGTTGCAGACATGACACCATTTAGCATCCCGATAGCTTGGTTTCGTTCGTCATTATTTAGCCTTGACATTTTCTTCCACTTGTTTTAAACACAATTTTATTGAGTTGTGACGGATTGTGAGAAAATCTGTGATGTCCAATATTGACATCGGATATGGATATGTCCCGCACGAGGCGCACGTGCAAAATGACATAAGTGGCTTTTCAGCTGGAGCGCGTGTTTCACTGACGATAAAATTCGGTCAATACATAAACAAACGATTATCGGTACATTATACAATAGTAAAGTTTGTGTAAACACGTGAATAAAAAAGTTACAAGAAATTATAAAATGGGTACTTTCTTTTTTGGCTGAGTATATATGGCATGTTGAACAACTGACATTTTATAGGTTTATCTCCTCCTACAATCAGAGTTCCAGGTTATAGAACTTGAGATCAGTCACCCAGCTCAAATTTCATATTTTGACTTTTAATCTTTCGAAGTTAATTATGATCATACAATAATGATACATTATTGTGTCCGCATAATTGACCTGAATGTGTATTTAGGCTTCAGTCATCTATATCTTTTTAACCTTAATACTTTGAGAATGGAATTGAGATTTGAGCTCGGAGATTTTTCTCAAGTTTTATAACCTCATGACCTGGGATACACATAGACACATACCCACATATCCATGTACATCATGTATATATATATATATATATATATATCTTCAGGTGCCTTCACACGTCTATATTTGGTTGTAACAGCGCGTAAGCGCTGTCATTGTGTTCAGTTTGACATCTTCCAATAATTTGTGTGATTTTTGTATCGGGTTAAGATCAAATAAAAAAAACTTGATTTAAAATGCAATGATAAGACTCAGGATTTAAATATTAGATATAATCTTATATATTTACTGTTGAACCGTAGAACCACCAGTCCAACGGGAGTGAATGAAGATTATGTTTAACAGAAAAACATCTTCATTAAGCAAGATTTTAGCTGATACTGGAAGATATTTCGGAAGAAACGGTTACAGAAAGGTAACTCCAAACCGTGACGAAATATCTATCCATTCAGTTACGTCCCTTCACAGACAAAGGAAATGTTTCGCTTATTACAACACGTTCCATTTCAGTCCAGTCGTCCTTATACACTTATTTATAAAGGATATGTTATGCATTTTATCGAAGTTTGTCGAAAAAAAATCGCGTCGTGAAATGAACTTAAAACATCGGAAAGGAACCAAACAA
This sequence comes from Lutraria rhynchaena, assembly GCA_008271625.1. Lineage (NCBI taxonomy): Eukaryota > Metazoa > Mollusca > Bivalvia > Venerida > Mactridae > Lutraria > Lutraria rhynchaena. The sequence goes on along the minus strand of VIBL01000001.1, from coordinate 5,725,236 downwards.
AAACATGGTAACGCTAGACCCTATCTGCCATCAGCGTGCTAAATTCAGCCAATTCAATAAAACTCACTCGGAGAATATCTCAGCATTAAAAGCACCTCGTCACGAAGACCACTTATTGCATTTTACAAGTTTTTAACTTGATAACGCAAGTAACAGACTATTTAGATCATTTTTGTCTTGAACATATGGTTTTACTACACTTTCCACAGTCATTTGGAAATTTTGTTAATCTCAGAAGATATGCTCTGATAAAAAGAAATCCGTTATCACTAAAATGACACTATTTTGCTATTCGTTTTTTCTATGACAGAGGCACGACCGTACTTTACGTTTATCATATGTTAGTATTCCCAAGGAAAAACTACACAGATATCACAGTCTTATAGTTCATACTGATCAGGTAAGTCATTTCAGTTATATCTGTTCCTTATTTATTAATTTCTTCACAGAACGGCAAGTATGAAATTGACCATATGTAATTTCAGTCTACGTTATTATCAACACTATACATATATAATAGTTTCATGACAGTTAATACAATTGATAACACAAACATGCTTTGATATTTTAAGTGCTGACTTAATGTGCATGTATTAACATTACGGTACTATCAAGTCTGTAAGATTATCGTTTAACGCCCAGTTCCACGTTCTTTCTGTAATGTTCGCCATCTTGACAAATGAGAAAAAATAACTTCCGGTTTAATTACAGAATGAATTCGTCAAGGGTTCTATTATTTGTGCTGTGTCTTGGAGCAGGGAACTGGTAAAGTACAACTTAGTATTCATCACGAAGTGCATTAATAAAATAATTTATAGACAATTATTTCAGGGGATTTAATGCCATTTATCAACAATATTTCAGTTATTATGGACAAATTAAGTGTGAGATAACACGTACTGTGAGATAACCTCGACATTCTTTATTTCTGCAGTAGTGTAATCAGGCGATCACGATTACTGTGTAGTCATGGTGTTCACTTTGAAAATTTGAAGTTAATATCCATAGCTTATATTATTTTTTTTATATAAAGACCATACCTCTGCCAAATTTGATGATTTTACGAAAAATGACCCATTAAATCATTTCATAATAATAATTCTTTTTGAGACATTTCGTCTACCAATACCGAATAACGTACAACTGTTAATTGTAGACAAACAAAACCGGATTATATGTTTGTTTTAAGAATTGAATGTAAACATCTCTCTTACAATGTTAACGTTATTTATTTATACTTACACTGAAGACTTCAACACAAATTAAATTTACGCCGCTGGGTAACTGATTCAAGGAGTCTAAGTTAGTCATATGATTTAGAGAGTTTAAGTCAATCATTTGATTCAGAGAATCAAAGTTAGTCAAATGATTCAAAGAGTCTAAGTTAGTCATATGATTCAGAGAGACTAAGTCAGTCATATGATTCAGGGAGACTAAGTCCGTCATATGATTCAGGGAGACTTAGTCCGTCATTTGATTCAGAGAGACTAAGTCAGTCATATAATTCAGGGGGACTAAGTCCGTCATAAATATTGGAAGTAGAAATTTTGCACTGATTCACTCACCCTGGATATATCAAAGATTATTATTAATTGTTAATTGTTTTAAACAGCCTTTGACGCTTAGTTTAAACAAACAAATCTCACAAATTCATTACAGTTTTGATGGAAATTTGACAGCAAAAATAAGGGCAATATGGAATGATATGGACACGAATGTTACTGACGGGAGGCTTCAACAATATGAGATAGAGCAATATTTTAAAACACAAGAATTCAATGGAAGCGGTAGGTTTCCACTTTGGCAATCAACACATTAAAGTTTTATTCACGTCAGACCAACAAGTCTGCTAATTTGTAATTTGGATGCACGCATTTAGTGTCCCAATCATTTTGAGCTGAATCATAATAGTTTGGCTTTAGTCAGTACATTCAAATAAACATACAATGAAAATGAAAACGGCGTATCTGCATGCAATAATAACAAAATCATCAAACACCGATTTGAAGCCCACCTTTGGTACCCCAAAATGATATATTTTCACCTAAAACCTATAATGTGAGTAGTGTAGGGCGATACCGTGGTACCACGATTTTTCAATTTTTTTACTTATGGTACCACTTTTCCCTCATTCGGGGCGATACCGTGGTACCAAATTTTCGGAAAATGGGACCATAATTTGTTGAAAAAAGAGGTGAAGTTGTGAATTTTTGGACATGTTTTTGTTTTTTTTATGGTACCAATTTTTGTGGTTTTGGGTATCAAATTCTGTGTGTTTTTGTGTTTTGATTGACCAGAATTTTATTTTTATTGGTGTGGGAAATTTATTGGTGTGGGATAGAAATTGTGGGAATATTATTTTCAATTTTCGACAATTTGACAAGAAGTGCGTTTTTCGTAAAAGTAAAAACCGCACCATCACAGTAAGCCTACAGAATAAACACAATCATAGCAAGCCTACAAAAATATACGGTCGCAGTAAACAAAATGCGGGTCAAAAAATAACACAATCATAGCAAACCTACAAAAATATACGGTCACCACCAAAAATGCTTGCAAAAACACAATCACAGCAAAAAAAAACACAATAATATACGGTCATGGCCAAACAAAATTTCTGTATATAGAAAAACTCACCATCACAGCAAACGTACAGAATAAACACAATCACAAATAACAAACCTTCCAAATAACACTCATAGTCACAGCCAAAATTATGAGTAAAAAAAACACACCATCACAGCAAGCCTACAGAATAAACATAATCACAGCAAAACGTACAAAAAATACACCATCACAGCCAAAAATGCTGGTAAACAAAAAAAAACAATCACAGCAAGCTAACAAAAATCCACAATCACAGCAAACCTACCAATCAGCCATTTATAAAAATGTTAAAAAAATAAAATTACCCCAGACATAATAAATCCGACATATTGTTGAAGTATAATGGCGAACCAACTATGACGTCATCTATGATTTTATGACGTCATCAGTTAGCAATGTACTGTCTGATAGTAGAATATTGTGGTTTATGTATTTGGTGGATGTGTGACTATTTGACTTTTTTGTTTTGGACTTAGACATATTGTTTTGGACAATTTGACAAGAAGTATGCTTTCGCAAAAACATGGTGGCACTGAAAAGGGCCGTTTTGGGTAGAGTGGCTTAATTGTGCTGGCCACATCTACCCATACAAGAGGGACACCACTAGTCTCACTTGTCCATGTCTCTCTGGTTGGCGGTGGAGGCCGAACTGAAAGGAGGCTCATCATCCTCCTCCCAGTTTTCAGCTTGGGTTGATTCCTGAGGGTGATCCCCCCAATCGTCTTCCCCAGAGCTGGCCACCACCACCACCTCAGCAAAGCCCTGCGTCTCCTTATCTTTCTCGTCTCTTAACTCTTTCACCTCAAGACGCAGCTCCTCCAGCTGCATCTCCAGCTGCTCAATATACAGCCCTAAGGCTGTATATTTCCTCTTGATAATGTTTAGGGTTCGGTGCGACATGGTGAGTGAATGAATGACGTGGCGCAATGCAATGGCTTTTTATACTGCAAGCGCGAACCTTAGAAATGACGTCACGTCAATGTTGTCGTTCGTTAGTTTTTGTGTGTTTTTGTGTTTTGTTTTGTGTTTCTTCAATCCTAATACCAACAAAGAAAAAAATCGGATTGACCTACTTTTTTATGATGTTACCGGATTGACCTACTTTTTGTGTGTATAAACGTATGTGCCTGTGTTCAACATTCGATACTTTGAAAACATGGGAAATTGTTTACGTGCTTCAAAAAAATCTCTGTGGAGGAAGATAGTGTCGCTGCACCTATCAAGATGGGGAATTTATATCCTGATCTCTCCATCTACTATGATGATGAGCTATGTAGCAATTATGGGCGCTTTTTGTATTTAGCAGAAACTAAATATTGAAGAAAACATTCTACGGCCCTTTTAGGGCCACCATATGTTTAAGATAAGTTTTATTGTCTCTACAACAACAAACTATTAATTTGTTTTGTTTTTTTAGAATCAACAAAAACAAATAGCTTACAATATAATTCACAAAGTAACTTACAAATACTTGTTTGTTTGTTTGTTTGTTTGTTTGTTAGTTTGTTTCACTGGGTTTAACGCCGTTTTTCAACAATTTTTCAGTTATATACGGCAACCGGTTCACCTAACCAGTTTTCCTGGACTATATACCAATCAGTACTAAATTACCCTTCCACAAGGAGCCGGCAACTTCACATGCGGAGGAAAATCGACATTTTTGTTAAATTTTCATGGAAGGATATGACTTGTCGCGGCCGGGCTTACAAATACTGTCCACCACACAAAGAACATTGTTCAACACACAACATACTATCCACCACGAAGAACTAAAAAAACATTATTCAAGAACACAAGAAATTCAAATGTTCCAACACATCAAATGTTTATATATCGTCCATTTTCTTTTTGTCCTATCTCTTTTTGTATTTCCGTTTCTTTTGTGATGGATCCATTCGGTTGCCCGTGTCAACAATGAATTGATCACTCATTCCTTGTGGTGGTACTTGAGGATTCTTTTAAGGACAGTTCGCTGCGAAATGTCCGTTTTCATGACAATGAAAACATTCATCTTTACCTACTTTTTCTGAACACGTAGTCGCATAATGTCCTTACTTTCCACAACGATAACATTGTATATGATCCCATGTGACAAGTTTCTGCTCACAAAGTTGATCCACTATACTATTTAACTCTTTTATTTTTTTCTTCAATGAATACATCAAAGAATGTTGTTGATAAATGCTATTATTATCGTAAGCTTTTTCCATTCTAGGATCGTTGTAGCTCATATTGAGTGACTAGAATGACTAGAGTGGTGTGGAGCAACCCCTTTTATAAGATGTATGTGACCTTGAATGCGACCTTGAATGCGACCTTGAAACATGTTTTAATGTGATGTGACCTTAAACAGATTCTCTTAGGTGTGACCTTGAACATATTACCTGAAGAGGAGTGTAAAGGTTCATAGGGTTCATAATTATGTCAGACACCGACAGTGCCAGTCATGAGCCTCAAGCCAAACGAACAAAGTTGGAGCATGTAAGAGAGTATTATCAAATACATTCTATGGAAAGAAAATCAAGGAAATTCAAGATGCAGTCTAGAGTGTATGATGTGGCATTTCAGCCGTACGATCATTCATTTGAATTTACAAGTTGGCGGTTTCATGATATGATGAATCAACTTTATCGGACATGCCAAGTAAGATCCAATGATAGAGTCCGGCATCTTAATTTGGAATTTGGAATTCATATTCCATTTGATTTGGCATCTCGTATAACTGGAGATGTATTGGATGAAATTGAACAAATGGCACAGAGCAACCGTGAGATTAATGACGGAGAAGCACAGATGGAAATTACACATACTGCTATGCCACAAGGCTCGGGGGAAAAGACATTCAAGTCGGCAAACTTACTTAACATGATGAAGTCAAAGAGAAGTGTTTTGTGTATTTACAGTAGTAAGGACTCGATATGCTTAGCTAGATCTATTCAAAATCAAACTCCCGAATGGTAAAAACGATGGAATCTCATAAGTCAGTCTAAGAAAAATCTACAACATAAAGCCTGGGCATTATTAAAACAAGTGGATATTTCATCGGATTTCGCTTGTGGTATAGAAGAATACAACAAGTTACAAGATTACCCCTACCCTAATTATGTGATTAAAATTCATTCACAACATTATGGAAATGAATTATTATTCAAACCACCAGCGATGACTGAAAAAAGTCGGGTGATTCATATTTTTCATCATGACAATCATTATGACTGTATAATACCGATCACAGGATTTCTTGGACGGGGTTATTATTGTGAATGGTGTTATGTGGGTAATGATCACCGTGAATCCTATGCCCCATGGAACAATTCATTCGATGTCCTGATTGTTATCGAGTATTTCGGAGTCAAACCTGTTTCGATCGTCTCAAAACGAAAAGTGGAAAACAACGTAAAACCATCTTTGAGTCCGTGTGGAATTGTAGAAAATGTGGACATAAAGTTGTAGGAACGAAACGAAATCATATTTGCCCAGGGAAAAAAGAAATGCAGGTATTGTGAAAAAATAGTGGGACCGGATCATGAGTGTTAAATTCCAACGTATGTATCTCCTAATAGAAATGGCATGCAACCCGAAGTCCCTTTCACCTTTTTTTACTTTGAGTGTCGCTTTGATTCTGGAGAACATATACCCAACTTTTGTGTAGCGCAACGCGCCTGCGGTGAATGTATGTGTAAGTCAGTGCAAGATCCATGTGAGTAATGTGAAGAAGTGAATGAAGCAAGACAAATCATATTTCGTGGAGAAAACACTTTGGAAAATTCTGCACTTGGCTATTTAACCCGACCCATCGAGGATCTACAGTGATTGCTCACAATGCTTAAGGTTATTCTCAGATATGTCGTTACCCACGGGACAGCTAAACCACAGCTGATTATGAATGGAAGTAAAATCATTCTGCTAAGAGTGCATGGAATACGATTGATTGATTCACTCAGTTTCAAGTATGCCACTCTCAGCTTTTCCTAAGACATTTGAACTGACTGAGTTAGCTAAAGGATGGTTTCCATTTTATGCCAATACCATATACTATCAGGATTATGTGGGACCTTACTTACCGCTACACTTTTACAAACCTGACAGTATGAAACCAGAGCAACGTCAACAATTTCTAACTTGGTACCATGAGAAAAAAGGAGATGAATTTGATTTTCAAAAGGAAATGGAAAAATATTGTAAATCGGATGTGAACATTTTAAGACGCGGTTGCGGTGAATTTCGTTAACAATTGTTAGCCAATGATCAAATTGACCCCTTTACGGAATCGACAACGTTAGCACAAGTGTGTAATAAAGCCTGGCGGAAAAACTCCATGCCACCTCATAGTTTAGCCGTGATTTCTGATGCAGGATATCCTAATAAAACTCGGTATTCCATGAAAAGCATACGTTGGTTACAGATGACTGCTGTGACTGAAGGGATTCATATTCGTCATGCCTTGAATCACAGAGGCGGAGAAATTAAAATTGGACCGTATTATGTGGATGGGTATTGTGAAGAGACAGACACCGTGTATGAATTCATGGGATGTTGTATCATGGGTGTCCCATCTGCTGTCCCAACCGGGATACCATCAATCCATATACGTTGAAAAGCATGCATCACGCCTATGAAGACACACAAAAAAACTTGTGAATTTGAAAGAACAAGGGTATACATTAGTGGTGATGTGTGAATGTGAATTTGATCAACGTTGTCTAAAGGAACCTGCGTATAAGACCAGAGTGGAACGATTTTATGTGAGTCATGACCCTATTCAACCCAGGGAGGCTTTGTTCGGAGGTCGTACCAATGCCGTCCGACTCTATCATGAAGTAGAAAAAGACCAAGAGATCAAGTATGTGGACATTTGTTACCTCTATCCCTATGTCAACAAGTACAGAGAGTATCCATTAGGTCATACCGTCATTTTGAGTCAAGAGCAAATTGATCCACAGCGTATTGAGACATACAAAGGATTGATAAAATGTCGTGTTCTTGCACCGCAAGATTTATGGATGCCTGTCTTACCTATGCACTGTAATAACAAAATGGTATTTGCTCTATGTCGTACCTGTGCGGAAGAGGAGTTATTGTACACATCCACTCTATGAACGGGCATTGTATGGAACGTGGACCCATGTAGAATTGGCGAAAGCCATCATGTATCGCACTAGGATGAATGGAGTACGGACGTGTACCGTCAATACATTGACAAATACTTAAAAATGAAGCAAGAAGCCAGCGGGTATCCTCCCGGCGTGGACACAGATGAAGATAAACTGAAATTTAAACGAGATTATTTGGAAGCAGAGGGAATTCGCTTGGAACAAGCGAAAAATCCAGGAAAAAGAGCTTTTGCTGAAACCATGTCGAATTGTTTATAGGGTAAAAATGCTCAAACCATCCTGTAACCGAAAACCGAGTATGTACATAAATTGGATCGTTTCTATGAGATTTTGAATGATCCTAAAAAGTCGGTGAAATATGCCGAGTGTTTTGGTCATGATGAATTCGTACTGATGAATTTCACGGATGAATCGGATCAAGCTGATCCCCATTCTTCTTCTAATCCTGTCGTGGCTTCTTATGTGACAGCTTATGCTCGATTAGAACTGTACAAAGTGCTTGAACCTCTGGGAAAAAGGGTACTCTATTTTGACACAGACAGTTGTATGTACATTTATGACCCTCAAGAATACAATGTGCCTATTGTATCCAGTCGTTTCGGATGAAGTGCCTCATGGACGTATTGTGAAATTTGTCGCTTTAGGTCCGAACATCTATTGCTACGAATACATCGAAAATGAAGAACGACATCAGGCGTGTAAAGTGAAAGGCATTACGTTAGACTATAATGCGACTCAACAAGTGAATTTCAATAGTATGGTCGACTGTGTGAAAGACAGACGACATTATTCTACCGTGTTTGAATATGTTTCCAAGATTAATCGTCATAGAGATAGAATAGTGATGAGTGAGAAACATATCGTTCTGTGTAGTAGTAGTAGTAGTAGTAATAGTAGTAGTAGTAGCAAAAACAAAACACAAACAACAGAAACAAAAACAAAACAAGTATGGACTGGATACCTTACTTCAAGTTAAGTTAAGACTTTCAATTCATCGTCATGTGATAGAGGCTAACACTAAACCATGGAAGATGGAGTTAGTACATGCATGGGCGGCCCATTGTGCTATTCATAGTTTACAACGCATGGACCCTCTAAGGGTAGATAGACTGCTAATCAACGCCAGGATTTGACTGTAAGTCAGAAATTACCTATGCTACGAAAGTTCAATATGGTTCAACAAAAATTGGATGGGTGCATTAACCAATGTATTTTGACCTACTTGCAATGTCATATGGTTTAGCATGGCTGAAGAAGACAATGGGATATCTCAACCCGGATGGCGACTGTATTCGCAATACAAAGTACGTGGTATCATGTTATTTAAGGAACCGATCCCTTTCACCAAGGTCATATCGATTCTAACCTACCGTGCTGTGTTCTTTAAGCAAAAACATCATTTACGTGAAGAGGCACAAGGCATTGATATTCTCCATGCGGATGTGCCCAGGGTTGTAATTAGTACTGAGAATATTCAATTATGAACAGACCATCAAGACGACCCCGATATGTGAGTTCATTTTACATTTTGGATTTTGAGTTGTATAGAGAGACCTTATTCAGTATCGTACAAGAAGACCTTGTCACGGTCAAGGACATTCACGCAAGGATTCTGAATCCGCATACGTTTGAACTATTTAAACGGATGATTCATCATGCGATGATAAGTGCACACTTGGACTTGAAAGTTATCCATCGAGAAGATTGGAACACGTACGTGGTGAATAACAATAAAGTGATTCTAACCATTCAAGAATGGAACAGTTTGATATCATGAATCATACCATGTTAAGAAAAGCATTGATTTTGCTTTTCGCATGAAAATACCTGAAGGTAATTATAGTTTAGAATGGATTCGACAACGCTTGAGCACACCAGAACTGTTTGAAGAACTAGGAAATGGACTTCTATGATGAATTATAAACAAACAGTGCCACTAGACTTTAGTGAAACGGATTGGATGAATCATGTAGTGAACAAGGACAAAGTGTTAACCTTTCTCAGTGAACATGGACATTCAGAATGTGTGTTTGAATTTTCTGAGAAAATACTGCTACCACTTCATGACTTTTGTTGTCAATGCTGTAACTGTGTGTCGGTGTAACTAAAAACAAACAACAAACAAAGAATATTGTATGTTAAGTGAGAACACATAGTTGTACATGATAGTTGCTGCTGTTGTTGTTGTATGTAAAAAAGTCATTAAAATACTTTTGTTCATTCATTTGATGTTAGTTGTGATTGTCACGTCATGGAGTCCAGTTTATTGTTTAAGCATCCTTGTAATATGTTTTTCTCAGGTCCTAGTGGATCTGGTAAAACACAATTTGTAAAAAAGATGTTGAGTTACAAATCAGATCTGTTTCAAGTGGTACCTGAGCGTATCGTATGGTGTTACAAAGACTGGCAAACATCTTATGCTCAGTTACAAGAACAGAAACCCAACATTCAATTCTTACAGGGTATTCCTGAGGATGAGGAGGACTTGGTGGAGGATGCCTCCATTCCCCAATTAATTGTATTTGATGATATGCTTGGGGATAAAGATGAAGAGAAAATTAAATCATGGTTTACACGAAAAGGTCACATCGTAATGCCAGTGTCATTTACATTACTCAAAACATGCTTCAACAATCGAAAGCCAGTCGTACATTGACTTTAAATGTACATTACATGATCTTATTTCAAAACACAAGAGATAAAGGACAAATAAAAGTGTTGGCCAATCAAATTCAATTGCCACACTTGTTACCCGCTTATCAAGATGCGATCGCTACACCCCATGGTAATTTAGTGATTGATTTTCACCCTCAAACACCAGACACTTATCGGTTGAGAACCGATATTTTTCATCATTGGATCACTAGAGAGGAACGTGGTCCGACGGTGTATATATAAAGGAGATAGGACCTAGGGAGTCATCATAGTCATCATGGCAGACAGAATAAACACCATAGCTCAGTCGCTAGAACATTTGAGTCAGGAACGTTATCCTGCTCAACTGGATAAGTTGTTACGATCAGTATTAAAAGAAATGGTTGAATGATTTACGTTAGCTGCTAAAGTGATTTTACAAAAGAAATTGCTGTTACCTAAACAAACACAAAACTTTATGCAAAAAACATCAGACTGAACTAGAGCAGTTAGGCGATGATCAAGTGGATGTGGACACCAAACGTCTACTCATATTGAAACCAGGCGATAGTGGATTTCTTGGAGGGGTTATGATACGAAGTTTACTTCGATGGAATGGTCAAAAGACCAATCGTAAATTTGGCGCTAAGAAAACTCCTGCAAAAAGGGATCCTAAACAAAAACCAGCAAAGAGAGCTCCAGCAAAAAGAGCACCTAAATAAAAACCAGCAAAACGAGCTCCAACAAAGAAACGTTCTCCTAAAAAGAAAACACCTGCATTTACAGTCTCGCCAACAATCGATGAACGTTTTATCACCCTTCGACGAAGTTCCAGAGGATCTTCCCGAGGGTCTTCTTTACCTCTTGGCTCGTCACCTTTATTTAGAAATGGGTTGTCACCCATTGGATCACCTTTATCTAGAAATGGATCCTCTTTAAGTGGTTCACCTCCCATGGGGTCATCTTTATCTAGAAGTGGGTCACCCAGTGGATCTCCTATCTACACGGCAACACGATAGCCACCTCCTGCAACCAGTACTCCATTGAGAACTCCATGGAGAACTCATCCCAGGACTCCAAGAAGCCGTTTGAGTTCTTCTAGTGGGTTAAACAGTTTGAGTTCTTCTAGTGGGTTAAACAGTTTGAGTTCTTCTAGTGGGTCAAGCAGCTGTTCGACCTGTAGGTCAAGCAGATCCAGAAGTGGATCCAGAAGTGGATCAAGCAGATCCAGAAGTGGGTCAAGCAGAAGCAGTAAAATTCTACTTCGTACATCAGTTCTTCATCTCCAGATACCCCTGTGTGTCGATTTTCACCCTTGAAATTATCCCAATTATCAAGACAGATGGTGTAAAAGCCTATCTTACAGGGACGTGTACACTTAATGAGAACCCTGGGTTCAGCTTCCAAACAAGCCTTAGATGCTTTATATAAACAGTGATGTGTGAAAAAACAGCATCAGTTGACATCAAGGCTCCAAAGCGACCACTCCTACATAAGTACGGTCATCTGGTGTAGGGTTTAACTCAAGCCCCAGAGGGAATTAGAAGAAAGATGATACAAGGAGCACCTAAAGAAGTGATTCAATGCGTCTCCGAGTGTTGTCACGATGTTTTAAAAGGCAATCTTGCCTTAGCGCCCTCTCAAAAGCAAAGGTTAAAAAGATAAAAAAAGTATCGATTCAAAAAAAGAAACGCGTGTTAAATCAAAAAGGAGGATTATTTCCATTATTGGCTCTAGCTCCAGTCATTGCTAAAGCTGCAGCAGCAGGCGCACTCAGTGGCGGGGTGGCTCAACTCGTGAACAAATATGAAAAAAATGGCTATTGTACCGTTCAAAATGCTAGAAGAGATGAATCTATGGAAATCAGAACGGAACAACCCCCTCCCCCACAAGTCACACAGATCTCTGATTTACAGAAACAAATGTGGGAAGTACTACAAAATGAATCCTTGTCGGAATCAGAAAAGGCACAACACTATGGACAAGTCTTACAAAAGTTTCAATTGTCACATCAAAAACCGCGTGAACCCACCATCACAATTCCACCTCCGACAGTTTCAGCAGCAGCTCCAGCAGCTCCAGCTACCTTGGCCGGTAGGATTCTTGAAAGTTTTCCCCAAACCATGCGCCGAAAAGCTCAACTATTATTACACTTTCTCCAAAATCATCCCCATATGTCATGGAATGAACAAGGTGTTTTGGAATATGATTGAAAACCCATACAAGAATCCAACATTACAGATTTAGTCAAAGATGTGATTCGTCATAGAAAAGGGTCTAGCCATAAAGGATGGGAACAGTTTTCTCGTGGATTAAGAGAAGTCAACGTACCACAAGAAGTGGTGGGAAATAAACGGAGATGGTCATGGATGCAGCAACCCGAATCAGACTCAGAGGAAGATGAATTTTACGATAGTTTTGTCGGGCCTTCGACGTCTAAGGAACCTATAAAAAGAGAAAAAAACTCGAATCAAACCAGAGCCTGAGTGGGAACCCTATTAGACCCTACTAGACCCTATGGACTCCAAAGTAGACACCGTGTTACAGAATATATATTATGATCCCTTACATCCTGCAGCTTTTGGGGGAATACGCCGCCTCCATAAGACAGAGCGAACTCACGGCATTACTTTGAATCAAGTGCGATCCTGGCTAAAAGGACAAAAGACGTATACCTTGCATACCCATCCGTAGGAAATTTTCAAAACGGAAAACCAAGGTCGGTGGTATCGATCATCAGTGGCAGGCGGATTTGGCGGACATGCAATCTCTGGTCAAACACAACACACCCTATCGATATCCGTTTTGTGTTATTGAGATATTTTCAAAATATGCTTGGGTCGTTCCGCTCAAGGATAAAACGGGACTCATCTTGATCGAAGCGTTTCGCTCTACTCTTAAACCGAGACAACCCAAAGCTCTGCAGACAGTCAAAGGCACTGAATTCAAGAAACAAAGATTTCAAGCGTTTGTAGAGAAAGAGGGTATTCACTATTTCACGACTGAAAATCCAGAAACCAAAGCCAGTGTGGTAGAACGTTTTCAACGTACTTTGAAATCCTACATGTAGGGATATTTTACCCATCTTCAAACACGAAGGTATATAGATGTATTGCCTGATCTGGTGCAAGCCTATAATCACCGATTTCATCGAAGTATTCAAATGGCACCTGCATCCGTGAATGAACACAATGAATCTGATGTGACCTTGACATTGTATGGAAAAAAAGAAAAACACCAAAAAAGAAACCACAACAACATCAACATCTTCGTGTCGGAGAGATTGTGAGTATCAATAAAACCAAACGTACATTTGATAAAGGCTATCTACCGAACTGGACGACTGAAGTGGTTAAAGTGACCCATGTCAAAAGAACTTCACCTCCTGCCGTCAAATTGACAGATTTCGGGTTCGTTTTATCTCTGAAATTGAATCAGTGTTGGCTCGTCGTAAGAGAAATGTAGACGGAAAAATAAGACAAGAAATTAAAGTGCACTGGAAAGGATACCCTTCGAAATTTGACAGTTGGATTCCTGAATCCCATCTCGTTTAAATACAGCATGTCTGACACAGCCAGTGTTGCAGTGAGTGCCTCAGAGCAAGTCAGACCAACTGAGCCTAAGAACAAGGTCACCTTTTTGCCCAAATCCTACCGAATCCTTCTTTGAAATTCAATAAACCAAAAACCAACATGAGCTCGTTTTACATTACCCTTATGAGTGACAGTTCGATGGATCTGTTCCCAGACAATACCCAATGCTGTTTTCGTACCAAACTACTCAAACCCATCCATCTCAATAAACAAGACTGGGAAATTGGTTTAGTAGTAATAATTGTGCCTAGTCACGCGGGATCCTATCCTGGCCAATGCCTTTGAGGCTTTTCCCCATTACTGTCGTTTCCCCAATGATGGAAAAGGAAAATTGGACGTGTCTGTCGTCCCCCTTCGATGACCGCTATGCAGGAGGGACAATGGACTGAGCATTATCCTATTTCTGCCCTGGACAATAATGCTCCTATTGAATTCGTGATTCCTGCACAAGTAGAAAAAATGGACAGATCTGAATCATTCTTATCTGTACATGAAAATCAAAATTATACAGGCGGATAATTCAGACTTGGCGGATGATAGTGAAATTGCCACCGTCAATAACTTTTTTCACAGCATGTTCAGTATCATAGATGTGTATCTGAATAATAAACTGATCACCAGCAATGCGGACACGTATGCCCATCGTGCTTACCTAGGAAATTTACTCTCCTTCAATCCAAGTTGTAAAAGCACTCAGCTTCAGGCATTAGAATTATTATAGCTGCAGACACCCCTGGTCAGATGAACACCAAAGTCCATGATGGAGATAACAAGGGTTATGTGGAAAGGCTAAATCGTGTACATCAAAGTCGTGTGGTGGAACTATGGGGCCGACTTCATTTGGATCTGGTGATGCAAGATAAATATTTACCTAATGGGATAGAAATACGTCTAAGACTGAACAAAGCATCACCCAATTTCTGTCTCATGGCTGCCGCACCCGCTATAATCAAGTTTATGGAAGCGGGTTTCAATGTGAGAATCGTGGATTTACTCCCTGTGGTGGCCAATCAACTCAATCAATACATTGCTCAACACAACATGAAAATTCCCATTCGACGTACTGAGGTGAAAACCTTCACTTTTTCTACCGGTCAACATTCCAAGATTGAAGATCATTTATTTCAAGGTCAATCACCAAAACGGCTGATCATTGGTATGATGAGAAATGGAGATATGAATGGGGATATAGCGACCAATCCTTTTGATTTCCGTCAATTTAATCTCGATCATCTTGAGGTCAGTATTGATGGAAAAAGTATTCATAACAAACCGTTTCTACCCAATTTCGAAACGGGAGAATGTCTACGGTCCTACATGTCACTCTATCAAGCAACAGGAGCTCTTGGACTCAATCGTTCCTATAAAAATGGTTACACACTCTGGGGACTGGACTTGACAGCCGATCAAGGTTGCGAGGAAGGTCAACTCCATCCTATAAAAGCGCGGAATCTGAGATTGGAGTTTCACTTAGCCAGAAAGCTAGGACAAGCCATTAACGTGATTGTGTATGCGGAATACGATAATCAGATTGAAATCAACCAATTTAGAGAAGTACATCTAGACTATTGATGGATCCAATAGAAAAAAATGGAACACAAACAAGACTTTAAAATGCAATCATTGGATCTAGAAAAATGGACATAGAAAACATGGAACAAGGACAAGACTTTGAAATGCAATTATTGGCGTATCCTTGCGATACAAGAGAACGAATCGAATCCTAGCGAGAATGGTTGAACCAACATGTGACAGAAGCACTTCAAACGTTCATTTATAATCAAGTGCATAAAGACTGTTGCGGTTGTCAAGTGGCTCATCCTAGTCAAGTACAACATGTACTCTGCTTATACACGAACACATCAGAGTGGACAGAACTGTACATTCAAAAAAGCGATTCAAGGTTTGGACGTGTTCAAGGTATTGGAAAAATGGTATCCTGAACTCGTGACCATGACCGATAGTGAAAAAGGAGATGCCTGTCGATTATGGATTCAGTTTAAAAACGAACTCAGTCAGAATCAGTCAGAACTTAACGATCACTGGATAAGTGTATGGACAGAACGTGTGAATAGAATGGCATTATGGAGACGAATGAACTTCAATACATCTTAGATCATTCACCGATGTTATCTACATTGCATGCTCGTGTTTGTGCAAAAAATCAGTTACCTTCGGAGAATCCTCATGATGTGAAGGTTTATATTGTGAATACACACAATGCGAATCAACCAGGAGAACACTGTGTGGCTATTTACCTCAAAGACAATACAATCGTGTACTTTGATTCTTATGGACTACCACCTTTCGTGGACATTCTCTCTTTTGTGAAAAAACATTTAAAACTTATCAGTGGAATGCATTGTGTATACAAGGGGATACTTTTGTGTGGTGTGTATTGTTTATTCGTTCTGGACTTTATGTGACCCGTTGGTTTGAACAACACTATGGCACCTATTATAGACAAGCTCAATATGTGAACAAATGTGGACAAAAGTGTTTTGAACTACGCCTAATGGAGTAGGAGGCGAAAGACGCTTGTATCATAGAATCATGAATAGAAACATGACTTACTACACAGTTTAATTTGTTTTCTAAAAAACAATTGTTCTATGTTGTTCTATTTACAAAATATGTACAAAAAATGTTGTTCTAACAAAAATATGTACAAAAAATGTTGTTCTGTTTAAAAATATGTTTATTTACAAAAAAATATTGTTCCACTTAAAAAATGTTGTTTATGTTGAATAAAAATAAAAAAAATGATGCAACTTGTTTGTTTTTCTGTGTTGGTATTAGGACTTAAGAAACACAAAGCAAACACAAAAACAAACGAACAAAAATATTGACGTGACGTCATTTTACATACTCTAAGGTTCGCGCTTGCAGTACAAAAAGCCAATGCATTGCGTCACGTCATTCATTTCCATTCATTCACTCACCATGGATGCGCTATTGCAACAACTTGAAACAGCTAGACAACTGACGGCTAGGCAAACTAGAGTATGGCGGACGATCCGTCAACTGGCTGGTAACGTCGCTAACAAACGAGAGCAAGAATAATTGGCTATTGCGGAGTCGATGAATTTAATTGAAGTAGATCGTTTTCATCAGCGAGATGAATTGATACGTATGAGACAACATTTTCTCAACCTAGAAAAGAAGAAATCACGATCTGCTGAGCCGCGATCAGCCAGGGGACCCAGTCCCCGTCGGCGCCGACGAGAGCAACGGGCCGCTCGAGATCGAACTGTGAATAGACTAAGGCAGCGTGAACCTAGACAGCATGCCATGAATGAAATCGATGCTAGAGAACAGGCCGAGAGGGAACAGGTCTTTGCCAAGTTTGAATCCGAGCTAAAGCAGGAAGAACAAGCTGTGTGGGAACAGGCATCTAGGAAGCAGGCTGAACTTCAATCTGATATCAGACAACGAAGACAAGCAGCCGAGGCGTATAATCAACAAAAGAAGAAGAAGAAGAAGACCGTTGGCAATTAATTGCCACAGCTGAAGGAGAGTACTTTCAATTATCCGTCCCAGAACAAGAATGGTACTGCGGGGACCCGACCTGCCGAGACTGCTATCCCATCCCCATGAAGGATGCAGACAAGTGGTTTGCTCAACAAAACTGCCCGTGTGAGCTCTGCACCCCAAAGAAGCGAGCTGCTAACTAAATAAAACACAAACGGTCGTTTTTAGGACCAAACTGGTCTAATGACCACCCCAACGGCCCTTTGCAGGGCCACCATGTCGTTTCGAAAAACACACTTCTTGTCAAATTGTCGAAAATTGAAAATATAATTCTCACACCAGTAAAATTCTATCCCACACCAGTAAAAATAAAATTCTGGTCAGTCAAAACCCAAAAACACAAAATTTGGTACCCAAAACCACAAAAATTGGTACCATAAAAAACATGTCCAAAATCTCACAATTTCACCTCTTTTTTTCAACAAATTATGGTCCCATTTTCCGAAAATTTGGTACCACGGTATCGCCCCAAGTGAGGGAAAAATGGTACCATAAGTAAAAAAAATGAAAAATCGTGGTACCACGGTATCGCCCTACACTACTAACGTGATTAACCATTATTTAAATAGTATATTTTGGATTCATCCACAACTCAGCCCCACGTTTTATGTTTAATGATGTCGCAGTGTATTGGACAGTACATATCCCTAAAATATAATCATGAAGAATTAGAGTACATTTGTATATGTACTAATTTATAGGAGACATTAATTACGTGACTTTCGATTATGTATGGGGAACAAGATATGACGATCCGGTTCCTGTAACTGAATATTTGTTTCGGCAATGGGACGCTACCCTACCTACAGATTATCTAAATGACCTCGATATTATCCTCCTTGCCAACGAAATTGATACAAACGACGCGTCAAGTAAGTATTTAAAGCCATGTGCAACATCTATTATGATTTATTTTGTTTGATAACTAAATT
Organism: Lutraria rhynchaena; assembly: GCA_008271625.1. NCBI lineage: Eukaryota > Metazoa > Mollusca > Bivalvia > Venerida > Mactridae > Lutraria > Lutraria rhynchaena. Next base: position 5,706,825 of record VIBL01000001.1, on the reverse strand, counting down.
TTTAATATTTTTAAGTTAATATTTTTCATTGAAAATATTTAAACATGTGCAGTATACAATCGTCTTTGCTTTACCATTACTTGTACGTCACAAACAAAACACAACTTCACTCTTGTGCAATACCGGACGCGGCGGAGTTTATTTTGGCGACCAAGAAATGAATATATAATATAACATCATTGGTATTAAAAACGATAAATGTATTATATGTATCATTGAAAAACTCAGAGTGCAAACTGTATGGCTCAGGAACAACCAGAGATTAAATCTTGTGGGAGAAAATGCTCTGGAAACCTGTACCCCATGTCAAGTTTCAGATTGCTCTGCAAATGGGGCCAAGCTCTTTACAAATGCGAAATTAAAGTACAATAGTATAATGAAAATACATTTAACAAACATTTTTTTCTAAAAATAAAACGCTAAAGAAATTGAACTTGCGGAGAGCTGTCCGGTAGAATGACCAATTACACATCATACCACAGTATTAAGACATTACGCGCACGATATATTCGTGCACTATGAAAGCTATAAAACACTCTTTGTAACATGCTCCGCGAAAAGATACACATTTTACTCCATGCTATCGAAACTTGTGAAATTATTACTATTTGGTCCGAACTAAATTCTATCTTGTCTTTCAATTATCCTAGATCGACCAGTCCAATCAAATGTCACAGATACGCAGCTAAGCAAACAAAATATAAAATTAAAATTTGTGCACGAGAATCTTATTTTTTCAGCGGCCGGTTATATAGACTATAGCAGGGAGTTCTACATATACTTCGAAAAGGTAACATTATAAATACACAGGATTGATTAATGTTCAAAGGAGATTATTCTGATGGCTTTGGAGATGTACAGTAAAAACTCACATTGCGAAATCACCACCTTACTACAACGACCATTTAACGACCGGTTTTCAATAACTACCCAATAATTCAACTTGATAATAAGACAATTTCATTATTAGGACCGATTTTCGGGGCCCCGAAACTCTCATTACTGAGGTTTTACTGTATCCGTATCGCTTTTTACTGCCCTTATATCAAAGTAGATAAAAAACACAATTTTCTTCAAGAAGTCTAATAATCTTGTTACCTTATGATTCTGTTAACACAGGAGAAAACTAACTACCACTTTATATGTACCGATAGATCCATGCTACGACCGGTCTCTATATTCTATTAAAGGCATGCTCGATGTCAAACTGTGTAGTGATAACAGAACATGTTCTGTGCTGTTTTTATCTGGTCCCCGATTCGGAAACAAATGTCAAATACAAAAAATACTTTTAAATTCGCAGGGAACTAGATAGATAGAAGTTTCTGACGATTGTCAGTTTTTCGTGAAGGTCTGAACTCATTTCACAAGAGAACGCGAAGATATGCAAACAACGCTTACTTAACTAATGCTTAAGGTCCAGTAACAAAAAACGAAGCAAATTATCTAGCGCAATTTAAGATGATGGTTTGAGCTTTAAGAAGGAAAAATAACGTTATCATTTTATTGAACGCATATATATATATTGGAGCGCAGTCGAAACAAAAATTTATTATAATCTAAAATTTACGTTTCTTTTTATTTAAGAATAAATTAAGATAATCGTTGTTAAAAGTATTTTAATAAATCGGCACGTGTATGCTTTACTATAAATAAAACATAATATTTAAGCGTCCATACATGTATCTTTTTATTTGTCTTCACAGCTGTATGTAGCGGGTCCTGGTTATGGAAGGTTTTGATTCCACCATGCTATTGAAGTTCTTGGAGTATAATGTAATTCTGAATTAAAATGGCATGCAAAAATGCTTAAAACGTCATAATCATTCTCTTCAATACAGTCCTTTGTTCACAAATTTGTTTGTCACGTGTGGTATTGTAATAACATGTACAATATCATGGTCGTGAAAACCAGCGACATTTCGTTTTCGTTTACAATACACCTTTTTAGGAAGCAATCATAGCTTAACTATATTATTTAATTTTCACATGAACCTATTTGATGATTTCGTCTAATGTAATCAGCCATGGTTATCTCAGAATCCAGTATTGTTTGATTTATTAACATTTTGATATTGATTACTGTTAAGAAAAACCTTCACCATACTGCCAATTGTATTTTATTTCATATTTATAATCGTAAATAAGACTCATTATCTAAGTATGTCTTGATATTCTATATTATATATATGTATATGATATAATAGCATGTATTTCTTTGATTTGTATTGGGATCTAGTCTGCGGAAGAACGCCATAGTTGACTGTACTATGTCTGATTGTGATTGGTTGTGCATGTCACGTGATCTGGAATTTGGTGACGCGTTTGCTTAAAGTAAACTGTTTTCGTGCCCCCCTGACATCTCGTTCCTGATACTTCGTCCCTAGCACTTCGCCATTACACTTCATCCCTTATTTCATCCGACATTGAATCCGTCAAACGTACAATCATGCAAGAACATTTTAATTTTATTAGAAAAAATAATAAAATATGTTAATGATTGCACGCATACGTTGATTTTTATCATTATATTCATATTTTTACTGACCACAGTCATTTTTGTACCCCCCCATCCCAGTAATAGTATCATTATTTATTGGACAATTTATATTAACCAAATTCTCGGACATACATTGAACCATATGTCACCAGTTACGAACTTTGCAAAATATCAATACGATTTTGTAGATCAGCGCACTGTTTTTTAAACGTATATAATGACTACCGTTTCATCCGAAGCAACGAAATAGCCTTTGGTATGTAACAGCCCGCCTCAATAACCAACGCATGAAGTTTGAAAAATGACGGCTGTTAATATCCCTACGCCACCAACTGGTCATCTGTTGGCCATGTCTGTCAGCTTTCAGTTAAACCACACAGATTCAAACACCTGTTTTCAAATCCATGATGTATAAATGCTGAATTATCGCTTGCATGCATTTATTTAGTCACAATAGGCGAACCTGAAAACAGTTATTTACGAAAATGCGTTTACTGACAAACATTTTGCTACTTTTTGGATTACTAACCGTTGTATGGTCAAGTTGTCATTTTACGCCAAGAAATAACGGTAAGTGATGTGAACTTTTTTGCAAGAAATCAAAATGTATGCAAATCATTCAGCCCGTATAATTGGACGCTTATTAAATATCTCTCTCAATACATTACAATAAAATCTGACAATAGTTTATATGAAGTACATATATGCAGTCATATTAATCTGTATTAATTAACAGGCCGCGACCGTGGTCCAGTGGTTAGTGCGTTGGACTTGTAACCCGGAAATCCGGGTTCGAATCCCGGTCGCGACAGGTCATATCATTCTACGAATATGAAAATATGACAAAAATATCGATTTTCCTCCATATGTGTAGAAGTTGAAGGGTAAGTTAGTACTGGTTAGTATAAAGTCCAGGAAAACTGGTTAGATGAACCGGTCGCCGTATATAACTGAAAAATTGTTGAAAAACAGCATTAAACCCCAGTGACAATAAGTCACATAAAAACATAAAAACCAAAACGTATTAATTGACAGTTCATATTGCGACTTTTACCTCAAAATTACTTCATGTGCGTCTATGATATTTTTCCATTACAATTCAGTAATGCTCGATTCGATTGAATGATTTTGTTTTGCATCTTGAAAAATACAGTATGTGGTTTTTGTGTGTTAGTACTCATATCAACCGATTTTAATGGCTAAATGTAATCAATAATTAGGTATATCAAAGATTGACATTTCATGAAATATTTCTTTTCCATAATTTTATAAATCATATCCATATTTATACGATAATGTTCTACTCACGACACTAAATTCTCATTTATTTCATGAAGATGACGGGGACAGTTGTAACCATCCAGAATTTCCCGGATTCGACCTCAAGATCGGGTCAAGTTTAAGAACTCCATCATGTTTAAACATCACGTGCTTAGAAAGAGGCATGTCAGTGTGCGAGTAAGTGGATAGAAAAAATATGACAAAATTACAATTCAACGTTAAACTAGATACGTATATCTACCTACTTAATCATATTACAAGAACATATCTTTCGCTTAAAATATCGTTTACAGTGCAACCTCTCCAAAGCAGCACTCTTTTGGAGAAGCTAAATTAGGTTGTTGTTGAGAAGTTGATGCTCTAGAGAGGTCAAATTAATAGTTAAATCGTACAGTGGAAAAAATCATGCTGTTGTTGAAGGGAGATTGTTGCTCAAGAGAGGGTCGCACTGTATTGCCTTATTTATCAAAGGTTTTAAGAATGCTCTAGTCAAGCATATCAATCTACTTTTCTCTTTTAGAAATGTGTCTTTTATAACAATACAAACTCATTTTTTAATTAAATACCGTTTACGTTTCAGATTTGGATGGCGTTTAGCAAGGTTGGTAGGTCTGCCCGATGAGTGCAAAAAAGTGAAAGTTGGTAACTGTGGTGTTAAATTTGTGAAAAAAGATGATGAATCAACATTTTGTTTTGAGGATGAAGACTTGGAATACAACTCTGTATAATTTATTGTAGAATAGCGTTATCCAATTAAACTGTAAATGAAAATATTTTGATTGTTAAATCAGACGCCTATGGCGATGAAGAACGTAATAACTTCATTTGCTGGTAGGGACGTACCTGCTTTTGATCATCACAAACGAAACAATACAGAAATAGAAACAGGATGTGAATATTTTCATTTTATTTTACAAATAACGGAGATACATATAAAATAAAACCTGTGTTCAAATGTCAACACATTCAGAGAAGGAATGTTACCTTTTGGTTCATATTTAGACGTTTATTTTATTGTAAAATGGGTGTTGTTAATATGGTGGCCATTGTGCAGAGATAACCATTTTGACGTGCTTGTAAATACAATAAAGCTCACTCAGCGACCACCTCATTAGTAAGACCACATATTTTTGGTCCTGTACAAACTTTTGGAGTACATAAACATGCTCTTGTAATATACCTGGAAGAAATGCGCAATAAAACCACAAAAAGCGACCACTTCAGTAGTACGACTACCTTATTTAACGACCACTAATTTTCGGACAGGCTTTCAATAATTCCGGTATAATTCATCTTAATACTTAGACCACCTCATTATTACGACCAGTTTGGTCTCACTATCGAGGTACTCATACTGTTTCCATAACATTATTTCAGGAACACGCGACAACGCGAATAGAGAGTGATTTAAATGTCATGTCACAACCAATTCGTAATCAAATGTTATCATAAGACTTTAATGCATACTTAAGTCTTATAAGCGTGTGTTTAATCCTTTAATTCGTATTTCGTATTTCGAGTTTTATCTGTAAACCAGATCGACTATAATTGAATCGGCCGAGCGGCATTACCACTTTTTCTGACATGGGGTCGAACACTTAAGCGTAAAGAAACTATACATACAATTGGCAGATAACAAATACATCAGATTATCATCCGTAATGAGATCCTGCACAAAGTTTCTAAAAACTTTCATTATTACAGTCAGACCTGTGAAAAAGGCCACCCTTGGGAAAGAAAAAATGTGGTCTTTATTGACAGATAGCCTTTATTCGGGGGTCAGTTTGTTCTAAATAATCAGTGACGGTTGTTCAATGAATGGCCTTTATTCACAAGGTCGTCTTTATTCGAAGGTGGTTGCAAAGACAGGTTTGACTGTGCGCACGGATCAACTCCGATTTAACAAGTAATAAAATATGTTTTGTTGTTGTTAGAAAATTATGTTATCATTTGCGGCCAGCATTGTGTAGCCATGAATTGACTAAATTGAGCTCACGTAATTCACTCTTCATTCAATAGTATGGTGGCATGTTTCTACATAAGATAATCAGAATATTTTGACGAAAATCTACCAGACTTTCAAGAAAAACAAAAACATTTTCACGAAAATTCAATAAATTTTCAAGATAAAATTTCTTGACCAGATAGCAAACCAATTTTTTAATTGGACGATAAAATATCTTCATGAAAATAAAACATTTTTTCACGAAGACTTAGAAAGTTTTCGTGATAATCAACTCGCTAAGTGTATGCAGAAATATGCCACCATACAAGAGATAAAATTAATATTTCATTGCATTTAACACATGAAAAAGATAAATCAGTTTAGAATATCGACTTAAAGAATTTGTTCTACGTCCTGTTGAATCTCGCTGTCAGCTAATGAATAAATACAATATCAAAACTAATTACAGGATCAATAGATCTACCGTATCAGATGAAACATATCTTTAACCAAAATCAATCCTTTTTAATGTACGCGTTTACGCTTTTAACCATTCTGTATTGAAATTGATTTAAACATTATCCAGTTGGTAAGATTTTTTTTATTTCCAACCGCGCATGCGTAGAGTGATCGTTGCTAGCTACACTTAACGTACGGTCTAAACGGGTTGGACATATACGGTTGTAATTATTACGCACATGAGGAACGGTTAATCAAACAATAAGGTAAGCCATTTCTTTTGTTTTATATTTATCTTTAAATCTCAATTAGCCTTATGGATAATTGTTTAGGAAATCAAGACGGTAAAAATCCGTTTATGTACATAAATGCTATATTTATCGACAGAGTCTATGTATATATAAAAAATTGGGGTGTTTAAACTTTTCGAATACTTCCCAGGTGTATAAAATAAACATTGATTAGCGATACATTTTTGTAATTGTACGCGGTAAAATTGTTGACTTAAAGATTATAGGCAATCGAGTAGTTAACTTTCTGTTTGGTTATGTAATAGTACTATTGAAAATCAATACATTAATTTTTACACGTATTTAACATAAGCCTCAAAGGCTTATCCACCCTGTCAAACTATATGACCCGTGCATATCAATCAAAGAAAATGAATTGATTTTATTTATATACATGTACGGTGTAAAAACAATACGCGAACTTACCGTTGCTTAAAAAGTTGGCAGCATGATCAAACTAGAACAAAAAAAATCTTTTTAAGCAGACTGCTTAATGGAACATTTTTGTATGAACCCAAATTTGACAGTCAGCTACAATTACCCAAAGTTTTTAATGATTAGAATCAAGAACACAGAAAAGAAATGAATACGGCATAAATGGCAGTCGCATAATGTAGATCAATACTATGATAATTAAATAATATTTTTGTTACTGGGGTTTAACGTCGCGCGAACAGTCAGGGGCATTTGGGAACCTTAAAGGTGGAGGAAGACCCAAGGTGTACACCTGAGTAGAGCCACCGATCTTCCATTAACCAGCTGTTGAACAACATCCGCGCATGCAAAACTTGGTCACGGTTGGGATTCCAACTCACAACAGTGAAAGAAACTAATAATTACTAGTCAGAGATCATATGTAATCAACCATGGAGGCCCCTCTTATAGGGTGCGTTCTGCCCGTTAAAATCATTGTATGTATTATTTGCCTTGGTACATAGATACATGTTCATTTGTTGTTTCTGCTAATGGTACTTGTATTGTTGTGGGTGATTTTGAAGTTGCTGCCGTTGCTTCGCGGTTCTTATCATAGTTGTTGCCACTGATTTTTTCTGCTAATAACGATCATGATTATTTGCTATTTGCTATTGTTGTGACTCCTGCTATTGCTGCTAAAACTGATATTTAGCTACAGTTGTTGCTGCTGCTACGGTGTTGTTTGTGTTTCTGATATTGTTCATGTTACTGCCACTTTTGTTTGTGTCTTTATGCTGTTGCTGTTGTCGTCACTGCAGATGATGGTGCTAACGTCAAATGATTTAGTCTTGCCACAATTTTACTTAAATCACGTTTTGCAAAACAGTATTGATTTCTGCTTTACCCAAAAGATAAAAAAACAATTATCGATCTTTAATGGGTTTAAAGGAAAATATATCAAAGAACTGCAAGTATTCGTTACAGAAATATTCTTTCATCGCTTTGTTCTTTGAATTCTATAGGCATAAAGCAACGTTTTACGAATATTGCTGCAAAGTTCAACAGAGTTTATTAAGAACACGTCTTTCAAAGTAAACACATAAGAAAATCCAATTTATAATTGTTATCGTAAAACGTGCTTTATTGAAAAAAAACTGCGGACTTTTAAATGCTTGTTAAAAAATTGCTAATGCATATATTTCTGCCTTTGAATTCATTTTTCTATTTCGATGGAATGAACTAAATATCAGTACATGTACATTTTATTGTGTGAATGATTATTTAAACTTTACTTGACTTTATCTGAAAAAAAATACGTTGGAGCCATTTATCAAAATGGTAACATCTAGTGTTTTGTGGACCAACACACTTCAAATACAACCAAATATTTGCTATGCTTTAACCGTCAAAATGTACATTAAAAGGATTGAGGTTATCAATACGTCTTGATCACAGTTATAGTAAATGCACATAAACTCAAACCGAAAGATTGTGTTAATCCTTTTCAAGATCAGCCAGTTCATTATACGCAACGCCAAGATTGTTACAATAATATTTCGTATCAAACATAATTTTTGCAGCCGTTCTGTAGAGCGCAGGATGTTCGCGAAATTGAATTTGGACATTTACAGCGTAATTTTGGTTGAAATCTAAAAGAGAATTTACTTTAAAATCAGGTTTTAAGTTTCTTGCTAATAAGCAACAAAGAATGACATTTTGGATGAAAGTCAGTGTTTTTATGATGTGTCACCTAATATTTTATCATTATCATCTTAATAGATTTATCTCTAAGAGTATTTAATTTGACTTTAACAATTTGTTCTTAATAATTACTTAGCGACTTTAATACAGGTGTAACAAAGATTGGCTTTGAACGCACATTCATGTTAAAGTAACATTTTCATGATGCATAGAAGTTTAGTCATCAAGCGAGTCTTGACTATTTTACCCCCAAGAGCGTCGCCCGTCTCTTAACTAAAACTTTTGTTGACTTAATTACGATGTATAAGGGTATCTTATAAACTAATTGTGTTCCAAAACGAAACTCTATAAACAAAAGCAACAATTGATGATTTTCACAGAGATTGTATCGTGGATTTGCTAAAAAGTCACGAAAACGTATGATTTAACAGTAAATTGGCACAGTCTGAACATTACGCAGTCTAATTTTGTAGATATTAAGCGGAAAATGCTGAACGAAAGGTTGTTGGATATTTTATAACCGATTCTAAATTCTGAAACAAAAATGAGTGATTGGGCGATTTAAATAAAACATCACCAATACAAAAAGTAGGAGAGAAATATAATAGTGGTTTGAATAATGACGGAATTAGAACCGAAAATGCACTTTGAGAAGACAGAGATAGATCTAGATCCACCAATGTACGTTCATGAATAATTATCATTGTTTGTTACATGTTTAATTCTTATAGTCTAAATATGGACATAACATTGGAAAGTGCTTATGTATTTTTTGTGAACTAAAAGCAAGCAGTGTGTTTTATCGCATTAAGCGTAGTATTTAAATTCTTGTAGTCTAAGATAAAATGTTACATATGTTGTTCATTTGTTCATTCATGTACAGCGTATTCTATATTCGTGTACTTCCATGAACAGTATGTACTGTGTATTCTCTATTCGTGTATTTCTCAAATACCTTGGTGCACTGTGTATTCTATATCCGTGTATTTCTCAAATACGTTGGTGTACCGTGTATTATGTATTCGTGTACTTCTCAAATAGGTTGATGCGCTGCGTGTTCTATATCCGTGTACTTTTCATGTACACTGACTACGTATCAACTATTCGAGGATTTTCTCAGATAAATGGACGTATTAAGTAATTGTGCAATCATTAATACTTATCAATGTGCATTTAAAAGCCTTTATCAAGCGCGAAAGCAATGTCGGACAATTCTGAAGTGAAATAGTCATGAGTAAAATAAAGTTTATTACTGATGAATTATTACTATATATGCATTCCCAGTTCGTAAACCATGGTTTTAATTTCACTTTCAGACCAGCCATGCCTAAAACAATAACAGTATTTGGAGCTACCGGACATCAAGGTGGAGCGGTGGCACGAGCTCTGGCGAGAGATTCACAGAACTTCAAAGAAGTTCGCGGAATTACACGAAATGTTCAACAGGAAGTGAAAGTTGAGAATCTTAAAAATGATGGAGTTGTCGTTATTCAGTGTGATTTGGACAATAGTGACAATATAAGAATGTCGCTTAATGGTGCTGATGGTGCTTTTATTGTGACATACACTGAGTTTGGCGAATCTGATTGCATTGAGAAAGAAATACAAAGGGGAAAAAACATTGTGGACGCGTGCATAAAGGCAGGAGTTCCACATATTGTGTATAGCACCCAGCTACATACAACTGACGTTAAAGGAATTGAAGTTCGCCACCTCGTGGCCAAAGCAGAAATTGAAGAATATATTAAAAAGCAAAAGAAAGAAAAAAAACTTGTGGATCTGACATTGACATTTCTACTGATTCCATGCTATTATGAAAATTTCTACGATTTCTTGTCACCGAAGAAGGTTTCCGGTGGTTTCATATTTGGTTAGTAAAAATTGTAGAATAAACATTTAACATTTCTTGTGATATTTTCTATTAGGCAAATCAACCAGTCTTAGAAAGGATTTACTACCCCTTTTTAACATTTTGATTTTACTAAAGTCAACATTTTTGCGGATATTTTCCTGAAGTATTGAATGAGTTCGATAGCGTCATATTACAGACATGGAAGCTATTCGGGCCGGATAGACCCCTAAATATTCCGTACAACACTCCCGTTTATAATTTGCAAAGGTGGACAAAAGTTCATATACTCTCAAGGTATATGTTCACTGCTATTGATAGGATCGGCAATTAGAACATACAAATATACGCAAAGTATGATGTGAAGATTTCAATCTAACCAATTATTCCAATACGCTTTTTTTACAGAAATTCCAATGGGTACAACTCCACTTGATCTTGTGAGTGTTGAAGACGTAGGTGAGGTTACAAGAAACGTGTTCTTAAACGCAAACTGCTTTCAAGATAAGACGCTTAGTTTATGTGGAGACAAACTTACAATGCCTGAAATAGCTGCAGAATTTTCAAGAGTTCTTCATCCGATGGTATTCCGAGATAAACCGGTCAGTAACATTGAAACCTTATTCTACCAATAATAATATTAAGACCACCTCAATAAATCGACTGCTTATATTTAGACTAGTTTTTAATAGTTCTCTAAACGTCATCCTGATAAAAATACCACCTCAATACGTTTTGGTCATGATGGGGTCCTTATATTGAGGTTATGATGTATATCTCAGATTTATCTAAATTTGGTTCTTCATTGGCCATGAAAAATACTTAAGTGATTTAGCGCGAATAGAAATACTACAAACTAAGGAAACAATTTAATGTCGCTATATGAATATCAAAAATGATATACATAATTTAGGACTTTGTAGTTTTTTAGGACTATTGGCTACAACGGAAGAATTAGCTCTCCGAGGAAAACTTTCTCGAGTACATTTGAAATGTTTTCTCCGTACTGAAACATGCTATGATTAATTTAAAATGTACATATACGTACTGAAAAAAGGTCTATTTTTATTTGCAGATCACAGTATACGACTACAAAAGACAGGGTAAACCTTGGTCAATTGATTTTGGGAACATGTTTGAGTTTTTCGTGCGAAAGGATCAGAGATATCAGCTACAACATACGAAGGAAATTTATCCACAAGTGCAGACTCTCAGAATGTGGGTTGAGAGAAATGCTGAAAATTTGTATAACACTTTTGCAAAACTGTAAAAAAGTTCAGGAATGAGATAGTCGCGTATAATTGTGGTATGTGTGATAAAAGGGGCTTCACAACAGAATCTGCAGTAAATTATTTGTACCTTTTCTTAATCTTTTAAGATCTGGCTACATATTAGTGGTTTTGTTTTAATGTTTTGTTTTGTTTTTATGTGACTTATTGTCACTGGGGTTTAACGCCGTTTTTTTTCAAGAAGTTTTCCTGGACTGTATACCAACCAGTACTAACTTACCTTTCTACAAGGAGCCGGCAACTTCTCTACATATGGAGGAAAATCGACATTTTTTGTATGACCTGCCACGACCGTGATTCGAGCCCGGATCTCTGGGTTACACGTGCAGCGCACTAACCACTGGACCACGGCCACGGCTTTGTTTTAATAAGAGAAAAATTTTGAGAGCGATTGAAGAGCCTCCAAATGGTTGTTTGTCTATCTACATAATATCAAGTGGCTTAGGTTTGACTCGTTCCGATTATCAAGGACCATTTTGAAATCATTATTTCTCCATTTGTGAAAACTTTAGTTATTTGCCACACTCATATGTACAAAGTAACTTATGCATCATCAGTGACGGGATATATGCCTCTATAAACCGTGTAATTAATTTATTGAAATGTGTATTGCGTCTTAAAATAGTTTATGTCTAAAATTACTGCCTTTAGTTAGTCATATCAATTTTAGTTATGTTTTTATTTAAGTTTTACTATTCTCTGGATCACGTATTTACTGACTTTTAATAGATTTGTTAAATTTGTTATGTACGTTATGTACATCTGCTACAAGTTCGTTATCTGCATCTTCTACATGTATGCTATATACATCTACATGTACATTATCTACATCTTCTACAAGTACGTTATCTACATCTTCTACATATATGTTATCTACATCTTCTACATGTATGTTATGTACATCTTCTACAAGTGTGATATGTATATTTTCTACAGGTACGTTATTTGCATCTTCTACAAGAACGTTATGTACCCCTTCTACATCTATGTTGCATCTAAATAAATTACATGTTCGGGTGAAAAAAAATGTTTACAATGCGAGAGTGTTGTTATTATTTATGCTTTATTGATATTGAATTTGGAAGTGTGACAATTCTGATCGAATACATTGTTTCATAGTACGTCGAGAAAAATCTCATTGTAACAGGATGCGTTGATGGGGTCTAACCTAGTGGGAATCCAGTGCAATCTGTACTATCTGAGTAACGAGTCGGATGCTGACATAGCGTTATATAAACGGGTCTTATGAATTCTTGACCTATAAACTTTCGGAGCTGTGAAGATTGTTTTGTTTGTTTTTATGTGACATACTGTCACTAGGGTTTAACGTCGTTTTTCAACAATTTTTCAGTTATACACGGCGACCGGTTCACCTAACCAGTTTCCTGGACAGCATACTAACCAGTACTAACTTACCCTTCCACAAGGAGCCGGCAACTTCTCCACATATGGCGGAAAATCAATATTTTTGTCAAATTTTTATGGATGGATATGACCTTCCGCGATCGGGATTCGAACTCGGATCTCCGGGTTAAAAGTCCAGCGCACTAACTACTGGACCACGGCCTGGAGCGGTGAAGAGAGGAAACTTCTAAGTTCTGAATAATGTTCTGCTACTTTCGGGATTACACGGCGAATACAGTCACTAAATACCTTACTTTTAATCTAAGAATATCTTAAGTTCACATTTTTACTTAAGGCTAAAACGGTACTTAACTATTGAATCCGTTACGCAGCTAGAAACGACGTCGTATGAAATTGACAAAGTTGACAAAGCTAGCCTACGGTGAGCTACGCCCCAGGTTTGTAGTTCGTACCTTTTTCGAAGGCTTCACGTCATATGTATATATGTTGGCATACTGCATAGAATAATATCTCCACAAAATTCACAGTCTTCCAGCGTGAAATCACAAAGTTTAACTACATGCTAAGATCAACATATCGTCGGAAGTTTAACGTAAACTTCATATCACCGACTTAATGCAATGTCGGTAAATTCAATATTTTATCGCGTATGATAACGTCCCAGTTAATACAACTGTATGTACAGCCCATTAAATCGTGTATCTACTCGCACTACACAGTCATGTATGTTATTATATAGAACGCAAAGAAACAGACTGTGTTATTAAGAGGATATTTAAATGTGAAACGTGCAATATATAGCCCTACTGTGGTATATCATACAGTTTACATTAACCGAAGAACTACTGGAAGATCAAAGCAAAGTAAGCTATTTTAATTGGTCTCTATATGTGAACCAGGTGCACACATAGGAGGTTATATACACGGGGTGTTTTAGACACCGTTAAATCTTCAAATGCATACATATACATTTTTTTGTAGTTCACTTTCACTGTGTATGTGTATTGCTTGGTATACGTCGTGATTTTTACACAACACAAGTTTAAACAAATCTATACACTTAGTACATAATTATCACAGGTGAGTCGAATACATGCACTTCTTGTCCTTAAAAAAATTAAGGTTCATAATGTAAGAGATCAAAGTCCAAGAAAAAGATATTTTACCTCCTTTCGCCTTCCAAACAGCTCAGACAGATTTGAGTAAGAAGAAAGTTGTACAGCAATTTTAAAGGTATTTTGTAGATTCATGTACTGAAATAATTTTTAAACCAGATGATTTACTGCCGATGATGATAATGTTGTTGCTTTGGTTGTTGTTGCTGATGATGATGATAATGCTCAAGTGGTACTGTTGAATAATGTAATAACGATTTTCAAATTAATGAGATTAATAACGATGTTTATGACCGTGGTGATACTGACGTCGGCCATGGACATAATAATTATGTTTCGTACTTCAATGAGGAAATAAAATAATTCCGGGTTGTTAATTCGTAATGGATACTTGTTTACAACGACTTTCATATATTTATCAGTTAGTAACCTAACGAATACTTCGATTTTTAAGTATTGATATTGATATCCGGACTTGTTTTCATATCCGATTCATATTGAACTTCAATCTCTGTGTGATGGACATTAGCTAGAAATGACGTTTTCATTTTAGATTTTATAAGAGTATAATATAAATTTTACCATGAGGATATCTGGATCTGTTGCTATAGTTACGGGTGGAGCCAGGGGCTTCGGGAAAGCCTTCACTGAAGAGTTACTGAAAAGAGGCGGAAAGGTAAATTAATATTTGTATCAGAAAAAGTACGTTGGTCTTATTCTTATCTGCATACAAATTAATAATTTGGGAGCTCTGTGTGTTTTATGTCCGCTATACCGTATACAGTCAAACCTGTGAACAAATGCCACCCTTAGGAAAGACAAGATATGAACTTTATTGACAGGTGGCCTTTATTCAGAAGTCAATTTGTTCTAGATGATCAGTGACCTTTTTTTTCAAAGAATGGCCTTTATTTCGCAGGGTGGTCTTTATTCAGAGGTGGCCTCAAACACAGGTTTGACTGTATTCTGCGAATAATTATCTAGTGAATAATTGTTATACCTATGAAAGAAAACAAACTTGTTTCGAATTTTCAGACATATTAATCATCTGACTAAGGTGTCTCAGGCTAAAGAAAAACACCTAATTAATTCAATTGTATATTTATTTTGTTCTTGATTTTAGGTATGTATTGCTGATGTGAACGTTTCGGAAGGTTTGAAGACAGAACAAATATTCAAACAGAAGTATGGTGAAGATACCTCGATGTTTAAGAAGTGCGACGTCTCAAGCGAAGCTGATTTTAAAGGTAAACAATAAACAATGATAACAATGTACGTAGACGTTCATCTACAGGTTGCGACCGTGGTCCAGTGGTTAGTGCACTGGACTTTTAACCCGGAGATCCGAGTTCTAATCCCGGTCGCGGCAGGTCATATCCTTCCATGAAAATTTGACAAAAATGTCGATTTTCCTCCATATGTGGAGAAGTAAGTAGCCGACTCCTTGTGGAAGGGTAAGTTAGTACTGGTTAATACATAATCCATGATAACTAGTTAGGTGAACCGGTCGCCGTATATAACTGATAATTGTTGAAAAACGGAATTAAAACCCAGTGGCAATGTCACATAAAAACAAAACATCATTCATCCATATAAGGCCTAAACAAAAAAGGTTTGTTTCCGGTTACATGTTTAAAAATATTGGTCGGTAGGTAGAGATTTTTTTACATATATATCGGCAACACTCTATGGGAATATGTACATTGTAATATTAATGAGTTGTGCAAATTACAATATAGCACTAAGATTTGCATGCCGTAAAAACTTATGAGTCGGCAGATAAAATATTGGGTTGGTCGGGTTACAGGAACAAACCTTTTTTATGCTTAAGATTACTCAAGTTATTTTAACTGTCATATTTCCTGACACATACAGGAATACATCATATGTATTACCCAACGAATAAACTAACCTTGCTATCAAATAAACAGAGACCAACTTCTAAACGCCCATCTTGTATTTCATAAATGAAGACACGAGGCGTCAACCTAACAACAAATTTCGAACATATATTGATTTTTTCTGTTTTTTAGAGTTGTGGAAAGCTGCAGTGGAGAAGTTTAAAAATGTCGATTTAATGGTAAACAATGCGGGTATTTTAAATGAAAATTTACCGGAAAAAACAGTTGAAATAAATCTTGTAAGTTGAGTTTTGCTTATTCATACTATTTTAGTGTTGTTGTTGCTGTTTTCACTGGAGTTTATGGTCCCGCCAACAGTCAGGGTCAATTAGAGACTTTTCCAGATTTAATTATAGAGTAATACCACAGGAGTACACAAGGATAGAACCACCAACCTTCCGTAAGGCTGATGAGTAGCTTCCCTTTTTTCTAGTACCGCATGGGATTCGAACTTACAGCAGTGAAAGGCTACTGATTACTAGTCGGACACCATGATCACTCGACCGCGGAGGTCCCTTTCGGGTTTCTTATAAACTATATTATGCATAGATTCCATGTAATCATAAGTAATTCGTACAATTCGTTACCCCGAAATGTCAACGAGTAAAAATTCTTCATTCAAAATATATTATCAACTTTCCGATAAATATTGATTATTTATCCAATGCCTTCCTATTAATTTGTTAAATCCCAATAAGATAAATTAATTAAAAAATTATCCTTGGTCCCAGGGCCAAATATTCTTCCCCTTTTTAATGCTTTACCCCCCCCCCCATATCCAAAAATTATTGTTTCAAAATGAAGCGGGCAGATTTTCGGAACATTCATTGTTAGAGATTTTTTTATAGAGCATGAAAAAAGATCCATTTCAATGAAAACTCGTGGTAAAAATATGCAAAGACACATTAACAATCTAATTTACTAAAGAAAAATATAGGTCCTCATGAAATAGGTAAAAAATGAATCATTTCCTGTCTTTCAACAAGGGCAATAACTCGTACAAAATCTTCAAAATGAATAAAGAATCAAGAAATAACGATAATTAGAAAAGCACCATTATTTTAATATTAACATTTTTAGTTACATTGAACAGATGCTTTGAAAAGTGTACAGTATTATGGGTGTCCTACATTAAGCGATATTTATACTGTTTCAGCTTGGTACAATTCGAGGAACTTCCTTAGCCATACAACATATGCGAAAAGATCAAGGTGGTAAAGGTGGATTAATCGTCAATGTGGCTTCAACTGGGGGTATTTGTTTCAACTTTTACTTACTTAATATTAACAGTCAAACATTTCATTATTTTCAGTGGAAGTATTTGATATTTACTATTAAGCAGTCAATGACGGTAAATCTTGCGGTTCCACATATATTCATTTTGTTTGTACATTATGTACTCATTATACACATTGTAAAAATGTTGTTTTGCCACCCGGAACAATTGATTTGAAATCAGTTATCACTTTTTATCTATCACATTACACGTAAGCACTACGTATTAAAGTGTTATTTGATTGTTCGTCATTAATAAAATTGTTTCACTGTCATTAGTTGGATGTGCTTACAGACATCTGGGACCAATATACACATATTATTTAATGTGTTCTTTATTGATATATTGAAATAAGTGCAAATGTACTGGTTCTGAAAATAAAAGTGCTGTTCTTCACAGCCATGTGACCTCCATTCATGCCCGGTCTTTCACAAAGTCCTGATTGTACTCTTGACTTCAGAGGTTAATTTAAATGTACATGACTGCTGGGACCGGTCCCAGATATTTCTCACAATTTGTCGGTTACAGTTTCTATGCAAATTATGACAAAACAATGATAGCGCTATTTTTGTCTGTACTTTCATCAAAATAATTATGTGCTGAAACATTAAACAATGGTATTATTTCAAAATAAAATAGTTTGAGAATAAAATTGAGATTTGTGCTTGGGGCTGTTCTCAAATTTTATAACCGAGAGGGGCTGTACTACATAAAATAAATTCAGCAGTGGACATGGCTTCACAGTAATTGGGAATGTTTCTTGACAAGGATTAATGCATGTATGTAGCCTATGCATGTTTGTATATTATCTAGGTTTGTTTCCGGTTTTCTTCATGCCTGCATATGCAGCATCAAAGTATGGAGTGGTGGGTTATACACGAGGCTGGGCCGTAAGTATTATACATGCATCGTGATATTATTTGTTTCTTCATAAAACAAAAAAAAATAACTTTTCAAATTCGATTCCTCTGAATGAACAGAATTTGACTACATAATATATACTTATATGAGCATAACCGATAGTGAATATCTTAAATTCATATTTGTTTTGTATTACTTTGGGCTAATTTGACATTCTTATGTCGAATAACGCGTACGTCTTAAGAATGCGTATTGGTCTACTTTGACAGGCTAATCCTCTGGTCAGTACATTAGGTGTAAATTTTGCTTGCCTCTGTCCAGCATTCAGTGAGACGAACATGCTAACAGATGTATTACAAACAGACGATCCTCCTTTGTGTACGTTTAAGGAGAACAAGGAAGCGGTGAGAGGAATAATTAAGAAAATAGGAATCAACAGGTACTCTAAAGAAAGATGTTTTCATTCTAAAGTTAATATTTACCCCTTGCAATGGTTTGTTTCTAGTTACAAAATATAGGACGGTATTAGTAGGGATGTTTTTATTCGTTTTTTATTTTCACTGTAAGGGAATATGTGCGCCATAATGTTCATGAGTTGTGATTTGGACGCCGTAAAAACGTATGAGTCGGCAGGTAAAATATTGGGTCGGTCGGGTAACCTGAAACAAACCTTTTTTAGGCCTTATTTTGTACGAACAGAAATATGTGAAGTTGTGGATTCGAGACCAATGTTATAAAACTTTAAACAGATCTCCCATCTAAAATCTCAATTTTGTGTTAGCAATCTCCTTAAGTTAATTATAATACCAAGATTTTATCACTTTTGAAGTCGTATTCATACATACATATCATTCGATCAATATATTTACATACACATAAGATAAAAATACACGTAGGAAATAGATTGAGAACACAAGTGAGATTTGAGCTTAGAGGCTGATCTCAAGTTTCATTACCTCCAGTCCTGGGTTCGGCATATGGTGGTTACTGACAGAATGGTAAGTTTTGGTGTTTTATATCCATGAAACGGTATAATTGTAGTGTCTTAGGATTTACACTGTCAGGTAAATGAAACGTGCTACCATGGATGTTATTATTACAAAAAATAATTAATGAAAAATTATTACAAACATGTACAGTGCGTTCTTAATAAGACACTTTCTTCAGTTTTACGAATACCATAGTCACTGCATCGTTTGGGTTGTTAACCAACAATTATGCCAGTTCTAAGGTGTATTTGATTTTAGTAATGGAAGGTGAAATTAATTTATGAAATATAAGTGCATATTACATACAATGTATTTCAGTGTTGAAGATGTTGCTTCAGTCTTTATTCAACTCGTAGAAAAGCCAGATAATAACGGGGCTGTCGTGAGCATTGACAATAAGAGAGGTCCTAGATATCACTTCACTGAACATCCCCATAGATTGTAACGTGGCTAATATTACAATGAAACAACATCAAGCAGACGATATAGAAATACAATGTAGAGGAAAGCACAGACAACACAGTCACAGGACACTAATATAGCAGACGATATGCAGTAGTTGGATGATTGTGTTTCAGAATTGAAATCTTCACTTTTAAATGAAATTAGTAAATAATATATTGGTCCCAGTACCATATTAGTGGCACAATCATCTCTTAAATTATGTTCTGTTAGGAGAGTATGTGAAATATTTTCCCACCAACACTTCAAGTAATTTCATATATCAGTCACGTGATAACAAGCTCTTATCAGTCAATTGTTACAACGGCATAGATCTGTGAAATAGATAAGTAAAATATCATCCAATAAATAAAATGAGTGAAAATATATAACTTACATGCATAATTCTGTTTTTCTCATATTTGCAATGAGAAGTAACATACACATGTATTAACGTGAGAAAGAATAAGACTTGGTTTATGCAACATCTATTGACCATTGGCAATGTCCCTATCAAGTTACATAAACCTAAGTTTATTCCTTCACAAGTAATTGATCGGACAAGGATTTCACATTAAGTGTCACTGTAGCATTGACCTTTGACCTCAAAATCAATAGGGGTCGGTCGTGGGCAATGATCCTACCAAGTTACATAAATTTAGACTTATTCCTTCTCACGTTATTGATCCGACAAGAATAAAGCACGTACGGAAGTACAGATGTACCGACCACCCATTACAGTATGCTCCCCACTTTTTAAGTGTGGGCATTACAATATTCCTATTAAATGGACTCACATTAAAACATCGATACTTTAATTTGATATATAGCATTCAAACAAGAATTATTTCTACAATTTGTAAACAAATTTGAACAAATTTGTGCAAGCAGGAGGTCGTGGGGTTGAGCCCTGGATCGGGTACTTTGCCTTTCCTCTTCCTCATATAAAACTGGACACCTTAGCACAAGCAAAACATTTGAGTAGTTATTTCGTAATTATATAGGCATTGCTGTGCAATATACAATACTACAGCAAATTAAATCTCAGTGTTGTCTTAATATAGAGGTGGTTACTAGGTGAGGTTATATTGCATTTGTTATGTTACAAGGAAAATAATTATAAGTGGCAAAATTAAAGCAGCTACAAATAATCTTCTTATAAGTACATGCATTACCAAGGTTGACAAGTGGCTTGCTTGTTTTGTGATTGGAGCATTTTAAGTGTTTCCATTTATATAACAGTTTTGAAACGAAATTTTCTGTATCATATTTAGCGGGCTGTGGAAATCATGGAAATG
This sequence comes from Lutraria rhynchaena, assembly GCA_008271625.1. NCBI lineage: Eukaryota > Metazoa > Mollusca > Bivalvia > Venerida > Mactridae > Lutraria > Lutraria rhynchaena. Next base: position 5,685,851 of record VIBL01000001.1, on the reverse strand, counting down.
CAATATTGTTATCATTGTAATTATAATATTTTATCTACAAGGAAAGATTTCATACTAAGGTTTAGTAAAACACAAAATATATTTTACTTAGGAACACATAAATATATATCAATAGTAATGTTGAACATAGATATTCATAGTAAATATTTATTAATATACTACCCATTTCTTGAACATAACTGTATTTCTAAGAACACACACACTTCAAATATTTTCTCCAAATAGCTTGTAGTATAACTATGTATAACCATGTATAAGGGACAACATTTAAAGCCATATGGAAAAGTAATTTTGATATATTATGCAACATCTGTGCCAATAAAAGGTAGAGCTATGCTCCAGACATTTCGGGAATGTTTATCTTCAATGGTAATGTTGATATTTGTTCTGCATTTGTTTGTCTTACACAAAACACACCACCTCATCATGGTGATGAGTCATGATGGAGTGTAGCAGACATTTTTTGATTGCTTACCTCAAATTGTGACCTTGATTTTTGTAATACAGGCATACTGCCTTAAAGGCCAGAAAAATTATAGCCCATCGGTCAAAATACTTGTCTATTTATTATCTAAATACATATTTCATACTTTGGAAGTATAATTCATTCCAAACCTTTTCTTACCATGGATTTTGTCATTAACATCAAGGTGGGTGAAAACAAACAAACTGTAAACTACTTTCTTTCTGGCTTTTCCAGAGACACATTATCATAACAATCATCTGGAAACCACACAATTCAGACATCCTGCAAGTGATGCAACAGACAGACACAAGACTATATGCCCCCTGTATCACCTTGAAAGAGGACAAAAAATATACCAGCAATAAGCCATTGTTATCAGATGACCAATTGTAAATCAAATGTAAGCTTGCACTAAATGTGTCCTAGAAATTGTAACAAAATATATTTCCTCACTATTAAAGAATCCACTTCCATAAATTAATACAATTTTCAGATACGAAATAAGTCAATGAAATGATCTAAATTACCAACCAATGATATGTGTAGAACAATATGATATTAACCAATCATCTTTAATTTTGAACCAATCATTTGCAAGCTAAGGCAACCAATCAAAATAAAATTACCAATCCAGCAGGTTATAAAAGAGACAACAGCACTACTTACGGGGAAGAACTCGGCATGCGTCAAGAAGTGATCAAGGGCGCACTGCTACCTAGGTGATAAATAACTGTCTGATGAAGCTCAACCCCTAGACAGTTAAAGATATGTATATAAGACAGAGACGGCAGTCTGGGACTTTGTGTTCACATCCTCTAACATCAGTCTATCCATAAGTACTCTATGAGACCGCTAGGCTGTCTATAGAGTTGGTTAGACTATACTTACAGGACCAGAACCAGGTCACAGTTCTGATTCTCAGATAGCTTTACAAACAGTAAACATATATTTGATTAACTATCGTCAGTTAGACGATCATAATAATCATGCTTATCTCATAATAAACAAGAGGGCCATGATGGCCCAGCATCGCTCACCAGAATAAATATTAATTGACTTGTTACTAAAAAGGTAATAAAGGTATACTTGTGGGCAAATAATGGGGAACAATAATAAACTTGATAAAGGACCATCAAAGGATACTACAAAAGAATATTCGTGATGACTGAAGGATGCCACTGACCAAATTTGGTGATGATCCAACCACTGGTTCATGAAAAGAAGTCATTTTAAGGTATTTCTATGTTTAGCTCTAGCGGCCCCTAATCGGGGCCAACCATTTTTATTTGAGCAAATCTGATAGAACACTATCTAAAGATGCTAAAAACCAAGTTTGTTAATAATCCATCCATAGAAACATGAGAAAAAGTCATTTTAAGGTATTTCTATCTTTAGCTTTAGCGGCCCCTAAAAGGGGCCAACTATATTTATATGAGCAAACTTGAGAAAGGACCATCTAAGGATGCTACGGACCAAGTTTGGTGATGATCCATCCATTGGTTCATGAGAAGAAGACGATTAAAGGTTTGTCTATATTTAGCTCTAGTGACCCCAAAAGGCGGTCAACCGGAACAATATGGGCAAATTGCAGTTAGATCGTCAAAAGGCTTCTACATAGCGAATTTGAAGTAAATCCGACCGGTAGTTTCTGAGAAGACCATTGTTGACACCAGACGACGGACGCCGGACCATCCACCTACCCATCCTAACAGCTCACCCTGAACCTTCGGTTCTGGTGAGCTAATAAAACGTTCAGTTTCGTTAAATAGATATCACTACACCATTCGTCCGTTACCTCAAGTCCATCCACATTTAGAATGTGTCTCAATCATTCAAATTACGACTGTTTAAACGCATGTAAAATTTTCTAGACACAGAAAATGCAGGTCAACATTCAAATCGCACGCTTTTTCAGGCACAAGTGAGCGGGAATGTATATTTCCAGTCCTGTACAAATTCTGCGGAAATACATAGAAAGCGCATGTGAACGGGAACCACCAGGTTTCTGGTTCTCTTGGGCCTGAACTGGTCCCTGTTCGAAGTAGCGGTACAACTTGAATCAATGGGAACCAGTTTATCTCGGGCCTAATAATCGAGTAATTTCGTTCCCTAGTTATTCGATCCATGGTTATTTCGCTGAAAGTTTCTTTAATCCCTTCCATTCAGTAGATATAATTTTGATATGGTTATTGTTCAAATCAGGGACTCTACAATGAGTGTCCTGTCCAAATGGAAATAAAAAAACAACTGAGCAAATTAACTGAAAAATTATCTACGCAAAATAAGAATTTTATGACGGTATGGTTACACACCTGAAAGAGCTTATAGAAATCGGAATGGGTCCGTTAATTTTTAATTAATGTATTATTTAAAAAAAAACAGCATATTATAACATTACGAACAAACTTTTTTCTTTGGATTTGGATTCAACATTTGTTAATAAGAGTATTTTTAAAGATTTTTGGATTGACGGATTGGGAATTTGATTTCTTATGTGATGGTATATTTATTATTTTATTCATTTTTTTTTCATTTTGATAATATGCTACAGAGTAATTTTTCACATTATTTTATCTATTCTTTCGTTTGGTTTCATTGATTATAATACATACACATTGTATAAACATACCTAGTCATTTACCTGGTCACACCTGGTTGGTGATATTTAGTTGTCTCTATTGTTATTATAACTGTTCATGGCTGTGTCTATATTGTGCACATTACAGTGTGATTATAGCATCTGTGTAAACATTGTAGACCCTATTTTGTAAAACTTAGAAACTTGGCGGTCTGTCTCATCCGAAAATAAATTAATTATTCTTGTATACGTGTACATAAATCTGTCTATTGTTTATCTCTTTGCAATAAATTATATAACGCCAAGTAACCACTGAGGCCTCAAATCAAATGACGTCGTTTTGACTTTGATTTTCATTTTCTGATGTTTCCATTGTGTACATAGTGTAAGTATAATTTCGGAACAGTTGTGCATATATAGGGTTCTTAGTAATTTTGATACAAAAAATCTAAATGAACTAGACATTTTTTCTTTGTTATTATGCAGCATTATTATGATTGATTTCTTTAAGTCCTTGTTGCCTAGCAACTGTAGTACTTATTGTGTAGGTATCCTTATTTCGATAAACTTTCCCATTACAATAATATGCATCTGAATAATGAAGGATATATGATTGAACAAAACAAATTCTGAGCATTCAACAATTGTACTTATGCTGCGTTGTCCATTTAACATTATAGGCATAGTTGATCGTCATATGGTGGTCTGAATACTTGCATATTGATATACTGGATACTTCAGCATACAGATCTCTTCATGCATACATTTATCATGTATTAGAATTAGGAGTAATTTAATGATTACCGATATTGAATACTTTTGATTTTGATAATTTTGTACAAACTTAAAACATTTAGTACAAAGTAACGTTGACGTGCTTATTTCCCACTGTGTTTCGTGAAATAATATGCAAATATCAATCAATGCGTTGATAAGTTCTTTGTACATTGTGTAAATCGTATCAACATTATGCCTTTTAATGTAACTGATATATACATTATTCAGCTATATTAGTGCAAAATTAGTATGTAATATTTTACGTAATTGCTAAAGATAAATATATCAAAATACCTTATCCCTTTTTAATTCATATATTTCCGCTGCTGGTAAGGAACAACATTTGCTTTAGATGATATGTTTACAATGCTTTCCAATTAAGCAAGTGTCTTTGTATCAGTTTTGCGAATCCAGAATCAATTAAGCAACAACGTGCACGCCCTGAAACAAAATACGAGCGACGTGTATATACTAGGATTTATAATAGTACATTATAGGCTGATGATGTGTCAAATTGACACACCGGATTTGTCTTGTACGTCTTTCACTTGGGGCCGATTTGACTTTCCTCCTTATTCATCAGTCGCAAACAGTATGAAGTCCGACTCGCTAGGACGCTTTCAAACAGACGTTGATATTTACTCGTTCGTATTGTGACTAAACCAAATTCGAAACAAATATTTAACACTACCCAGTACCACTTCATATGTTTAACAATGAACAATTTTCCTTCCTAAATTAATGTGGGCGGAGTTATATTGGCTCCGCCTCCGGTTTTTGCTTTGTACAAATACAACTTGTTAAACCTACCACGGTAGTTACAGTTTATTGATTCCCAGGAAAATATTGAAATGTTGAAATAATTGAGTACCGGTAGATCAAGACGGACCGGAGAATATGGGAAATGAAAGCAGTATATTTGGAGACTGTGAGTGGGAAAGTCCGATCACGTACGATCTTTGGACCATTCATCATGGAAAACTCGCTGACGGCACTGAAATCTCACGTTTCGATGTGTCAACAAATGACAAGAAGCACTATGATGTCATGAGAAAACTGACTATGGTAACATTTTATTAGCTTTTATCTAATGAATTGAAAACATTCGCCTTTATGCGCTGGTTGACTATGTTTTGTCATTGAGTTGCCTCGATTCTTGCAAGTCTGTGACTATGAGTTTATTCTGTCTCAAACGGTTTGTATTGTCTATTGAGCTATCTTTAGCTTTGGACTTAGGTTTGAAGTTGAAGCTTCCTGTTTGGATGGCCTTTTTTGCAAGGCTCTTGTAAAACTTATATGCATTTATTGTTGTATTTGAGAAATGCAAGTTGACATGTAATGCTTGGTGTTCCAATTACTTGTACATCAGTCTGCAAAAAATGCAAATAGTCCGAGCCCTAGGTTATAAAAAATAACTCAGGCTGAAAAATATTGCTAAGTTGTTGTCCGACAGGCTGTAACATTTTGACAATGTAAATATCCTATTTCGTTTTCTCAGAGAGATAAGCTAATTAAACTCAATCGGGACATTGTGACACTATTTTTATTCAAAATTTCGGAACATAAAAATATGTATTATTAAAAGACTGTCAAGAGCTCATCATGCTAAATCAGTAACTAGTACATATTTTAACTTAGATGACTGTGTCTGATCCATCCTGCTAAATTACTAGAGGTTCTACATTGTTTAGTTAGAACAAACACAATTATATACAGTGATTTTTTCTTTCTTTGTTTTCCCAATTCTGGACCTAAAAAGTAAATGTTCCCAATTTTGAGTCACACCACTATTGTTTTTCCAACTGGACTGGACCCGGACATTTTCCTAAAATTGCAAAAAAAATCACTGATATAGTAATTTGTCTTATGAAGTAATAACAGTAACAGTAGTAATTATGAGTAATAACAATTCGGTCAAATTTACAAATTGATTCAACTTACAAGACAAGGTCACATATTTTCTGCTGCCTTTAAAAGTTTACATGACTGGGTTATTGTAATTGAGTTTGAATTAAAGTAAATTTAAATTGACTGATTTCAATAAAATTTTACAGAAATACTATTGAAGAGTATTAAATTATGCCAGTATTATTTTCATATCAAATGTCAATCTATTAAATGGTACAGGCCTTGCTGACTGCTTAGAAGCACAATATTGGTATTTCCACTGTAAAATGTAAAAATCTTCATAAATCGTCATGATCAATTACATCTTCGTGCTAAATGGCAAAAAATTATATTATTCTGTTTGCACTCTACACGTTTTAGCAGGACCATCAAATTCCTTAAGTCTACCTACATAGGGGTATGAAAAAACCCGTGATGAAAAAAGTAGTGGGAACTCTATTCACTGTGTAATTATTTATTTTTGTCTGTGTGTGTTTCTTAATGATAAATAGCTACTCATATCTTATTTGTTGTACTTAATCTTCCAACTTCAAATAAACGTTTATATCTTATATTTAAACCATGGTTTATTATTTGTATTCTTTTAAAGAAATGATTTACATTACAACTGCCTTTGTGCCTAAGATTTAAAAATGCATGAGGTGTTCACGTGTTGAATTAATTTTTTATCAACAGAATCTCAAGTTGGTGCGGCATCCTTCCATTTTGACTTTTCTCTACTCAGAAGAAGGAAGTCTAGGACCAGATCTGATTACTGAGAAAGCCATACCATTACAAGATGTTTTACAATCATTGTCGCCTACTGAAGTGTGTGCCGGACTTCATACTATACTAGATGCTTTGAGCTTTCTTCATGAAAGTGTAAGTTTTAATTGTCCACTTATAACAGCTTTGGAAGGTCAAAGGTTCTACCAAATTGTAAGCCTTAGGTCTTCCTCCTCTGTTAAAAGCTTGAAAGTCACCAAATGACCCTGGCTGTTCGTGCAATGTCAAACTCCAGTGAAAAAATATCCATTTAAATTTCCTTTTAGTACTGCACAGGTTGCAATTCACACCACTTTTCTGCATTTTTGGTGTTTTTTTTACTATTTATTGAAGACTTTTTTTGATATCATTTCAGGTTGGATCTAGTCATAACAATATTCACATTGGTGCTGTATATGTTACCTCTGATGGTAGCTGGAGACTAGGTGGATTGGAACATATGTGCAAGTTCTCTGAATGTTCTAATACATACCTAGAGTCTTGTAAAGTGTGGAGGAATGAATCTGTAATTACTCCTGAAGAAAAGGTACTTGTTCTCTTCTACATTAAAATAATGTTGAATGAGGGGGGCGTCAGTGGTGGAATAGTTATGGTCTCCGACTAGTAATCCCTAGCCCCCTCACCACTGTGAGTTTGAATCCCACCCAGGACCAAATTTTCTGAAGGTCGATTGTCCTACCCCGGATGTTCCTCCAATATCAAAAGTGGAAAAATCGCCAAATGACCTCGGCTGTTGATTTGGTGTTAAACCTCAGCAAAAAAATTTTGTATAGATTTCTTGAAAATGTCACTAAACATAATCCAGTAGCATTAGTATATGGAATTAATTGTGATAAAAAAAATGAAAAGATTTCTTCAGTAATTACTATTATATGTATTTTTCAAAACTAAAAAGAATAATGTTTCTTGTGCAGTGTGTCTTAGCTTATATTTGTGATCAAGAAAATCTCAATACTCCGAATTCACTTTGTTTTGACAGCAAGGAAAGGTTTCCACTGATGAATCCTTGGCTCACACAAGGGATATTTATGCATTTGCAGTCATGGTTGAATCTCTGTTTGAAAAACTTGATGATTTAGGTAACTTTCAACAAACTTTGTGTCTCTTTGATTCTATAGAATGATGTGTTTAAAGATATGTATTCAGCTACTTCTGAAATGTTCACATTTTAAATATATTTTTATCAACAAAGGAGCTATGGTGGGTCAATTAAATCTGTCTTTTTTACAATTAGAATTTACAAGTCTTAATCTGTATTGAAACAATCATATAACCCTTTTCCCTATCAGCATATTTTGGGCTATTCCAAATTCAAAGCAAATCTACAAAACATCAATTTATTTATTAAAATTTCATTATTTCTCTCTGACTGAATGGAATACATCGTGGCAACAGGAACTGTTGCTCATTACAAGCCATGGCTTGTTTTGTCACAGTGTTTTCAAAAGTTGTCTGCATCAGACACAGATGAATGCAATACTATGAGGCAAAGGGTTAATTCATTAATTATGTATTTGATTATGTGTACATTTGATAAACTTGGCAGAGTATTTTAGTCCATACTGAATCAGTTTCAGTCATTTTTCAATAAACTGATATAAAATAGTTGTATTGTCATTATTTTTCAGGAGATTTAACAAAGACTTTTGAGTTACGTATACAAGATGAATGTCTGAACACAGACCCCAGACAGCGTCCTAAAGCAAAGTCATTACTTAGTGATCGCTTATTCAAGTTAGTCCAATTTATTTCATCTTGATTCAAATCTAATGGATGTACAAGTGACTGTACCATTTATGCAGTTTTTTTCTTAAAATCTTTAAATTGTTCTTAAGAACAAGTTACACTAGAATTTCTTGTAGAGCTTAGTAAGTCGAGTAATATTTTCTATATTCTAGGGCAAAAAAATATAACCCTTAAAATAGTGATCCTTAAACTCCATTATACAGCATGTAGCCTCTGAATACTGAACACCCAAGGGACCAGAAAAGTCCAGTATTTGGAAATTCTCTGTTTTCAGGTGTCTTATATTCTCGTCTTTAATATTGAACAAAGTCTAAATCGTTATATCAAAATAATGACATAACTAATCTTTTATTTCAACCTCTATATTTGAATAAATGTGACTCATACAGACATGGGTGAAAGTTGACGTGAACACAATAACAACAGTAGGGTCCGTAACGGAAGTTCCGGAAAATACCGGAAAACTTTTAATCATGTATAGATAAATCATGATGCATGTACATACAAACACTTGTTAGTTTTTTAACTCATCATTCTGCTTGTGTAATTGTACTATGACATCAGTTCTTGAGTTATTTTTTCTCTATTACAGCACCGACTTTTTAGAAATTGCCCTGTTTCTTAAGAATATTACCCTGAAATCTGAGCAAGAAAGGAAACTGTTTTTCAGGCAAGTAATTCGATTAATTGTACATAAATTGTCATGCTTTGAAGAGTCACTTTAGACCAAGCATATTCTACTTCATGTTATGTTCTTCATTGAACAAGTCTGATATTTTTACTGCTGGAAATTTTTGCTCTGTTATACGCTGATATTAGCTCTTCACCATAATCACTACAATGGAAACTTAGCATCTTAGTATAATTATTTTCTTGTTGAATTATCTTTCATATGCTGTTTTCTGTTGTTAGTATCACATTATTGAAATGGCTTCTCAGAAATAAAGTATGGCTAGTTTTACCCTTTGCAGAAGAAATCATAATCATTTAACAAGTATGTGCTATGAAGTTTCGTGAACTGAATATGTTATACATAAATACATTTATTACTTAAGGTATGCTAAATCTTCACACAGACTGTCATTTTAAACATTATAAATGGCAAATCTTGCTCTTGTAGGAATCTCTTGCCAAAATTGCTCTCCCTGCCTGAAGAGTTAACTGCCCGTAGACTGGTACCAGGAATGTTGTCTAGATTTGTTTTCCTAGACCAGTCTGCTGTGGAAAATGTACTGCCAAATGTTCTCACTCCTAAAAAAGGTAATTTCAAGGTTTCATTTTCTTACCAACCAATTAAATGAATCATTTTCACTTAATACGGTAAAATTTTGTTACTACGAGTATCGATATCACGAGCACCCGACTTATCTCGAGGGTTATTAAAGTCCCGTTGATTGGTTATTATCAGATATAATTTTCAACCAACAAACAAATATCTTGTTATTACGAGTGCCACATTTATCCCGAGCATTTTGTCTGTTCCAATGGCCCCTCGAGATAACAAAGTTTTGCTGGACTTATGTCTTCACTTTGCTAGAAGCTGCTACTGTCTGAACGGACTGTTACTACCATTTGAGTTTACTTAACATGTATGATATTTTTCTTTGTTCATCTGCTGTATATGAACTCACTTTTCCATTTAACTTTCAACCTGAAACACGAATATTACCACTTTTCCTGGGTTCTTTACCGGTACTAACCTTGTTCTCTACATAAATGACAAATGACTTTTAGACATTTTGTCTCCAACCAAGTTGTCCCTGTGAACATATGTCATGGTTGGGTTTGGTATTTATTTTATAGACCTAACACCCCTCCTGAGCAAAGTGGACTGGCTTTGTACTTTTTACAAGATCCACTCATAGATATTTAGGTCCAAATTTTGCTTACCAAAAATCTAACTATCCCATTATATTTAGACCAGAGGGTTTCATCTGAATTCTGTGTTGAATTATGTATAACTTTATCTTGATCTTGTTACTCTTGATTTCCTTTATTTTTAGATGGTATTACTGGAGTTACTCCCCTTTTTTCTGAGAACGTGTTTAGACAATTTATAGCACCGAAGTTAGTGCGGATATTTAGCGTCCATGACTTTCATGTTCACATTATATTACTACAACATTTCCATTCATTTGTTCATCTGATTGACAAAGAAGATTTAGAACTGGATGTATTTCCACAGGTTTGTAATTTTCACTCGTAATTGTCTGTCAGTACCTCATTCTAAATTCATTGATGAAACATTGTAATTATCTAATTCATTCATTTATAATGGTGTACATATTTTTTCACAATTTTTACAAGTCAGCAAAATATATTAGTCTAGTCTATGCTGTATTCTGTTATATTTTATGGCTGCTATAACTTCCTCCCTTGTTTTGTTTTGTCTTTACCTGTTTTACAATATACTTACTCAACCTAACAATAAATGGTTATGTGTAGTTTAATTATTTGTTGGTTGGCACATTTTGACACATTAAGGATTCTGTGCAATGGACAGCCCAGGTTGATTGGAGTCTTTGATCCGAGTTAATTGACGATTTCAGATTTTAGATGTGAAAGTACGAATTTGAATGATTTTGGATCCTGTTTATCACAACCATGGTATTCGGATTACCCAATTCAGATAATCATGGCTAATTCGCATTAAAATATATAGGGGAAATACCAAGACTGAAGTTCATTTTGGATTTCATCAATTTAATTAGATTTTCAGATTATCTGTTACTGAATAATCGAGGTTCTACTGTATGATAATGTATTGATTTAGGTTCTTCTTGGACTTCGTGATACAAGTGATCAGATTGCTTCACTAAGTCTACATGCATTGGCTGATATGATTCCTATCCTTGGCAGAGACATTGTTATAGGTGGAAAGTCCAAGACCTACTTTAAGGAAGGTTTACCGAAGGTAATGTACAGTAAAACCTCAAATGGCAACCACCAAAATATTACGTCCACCTTGTTGTAACAACCACTTACTTTCAGACTGGCTTTCAATAACTCCCCAGTAATTAAACTGGATAAAGAGAGCACCTCATTAGGACAAATTTTTCATGTCCCGAAGTTGGTCTCATTATTGAGGTTGTACTGTATTCAGATACTGCACAAATTCTTATATGATACCTATATTATTGAGGGTGAACACTTGGCTTTGAATGAAGTTTTTAGTCAATGTCTTCGTAGTAAAACAGGGAACTCATTCTTTAATGATAGAATTTAAATTTGTCATTAATAATTAGACTCGGCTACAAGAAATGATACAGTTTAAGGTTTACTGAACAACCTTGTGACTTTTATCTGTAGGTTAAAAAGATTGTAGATAACTAAAAATCTGTCTTTGATTTTATAAATAAATTTATTGCTCAAGTTAGAATTTGACAAACTTACCAAATACATATCTTTCTATTTAATCATATTGATTTCATTTTGTCTAAAAACATTACTTTTTAGAGTCAGGGTATGCTGCCTAATAATAAATACTCCAACGTGCGTGGAATGGCAGAAAAGGTTCGTCTGGTTGATCTTGCCACAGATAGGTGGGTGTTTAATAACACTTTTAAGGTTTAACATCACACCAATAACCGGGGTCATCTAGCTACTTTTCCAACAGTGGAACCCACCCAGGCATGCAACTGGGTTGAACCACTGACCATCTGTATGCCAGCTGGACTGTTTCTTCACTTGTGGCATTTTTTGTTGCTGGCAAATCTTTTAGCCATGAGCCTTGCCTTACTGCATTTGCACTCAACACTGTCTTAAAATTATCAAGGATATGAATACAATCACATTTAAATAACATGATTTATAATTCTATAATCAGGCTAAATGTAAAACTTTTATAAAATGTATGAAGCTATTTATGTGTTGTTTTTTTTCATTTTCAGTATGCCATTTACAAATTGATTTCAGGTTGTAAATCAGTAAAAATATAGATGTATTATTTTATATATTATACATGATTTATATTGCCATACAATGTGTCATTTTTTGGTATGCTTATAGTTACTAGTAATAATAAATTATGAAGTTCGCAATGAAACATCAACAACTGTAATATTTTGAATTTGATGTGTGATAGAATATGAAAGTAAAGAAAAAAATTGGTTTTAAGTACTTACAGGGATAATGGTCGACCAGTCAATGTAACCAAGAAGGATGATGATGCTGACAGAAAATGGAAAGAGAAAGAACAGAGAAGAGAAGAAATGAGACGAAAGAGAGAAGAAAGAAAACTGGCCCGTGAGAAATCTAAAGGTTTGAGATTTTATGAAATTATCTTATACTTGGCTCCAAAAGGAAGTTTAAGTTGATTTGTTGTATTAGTACATCTAATGTCCACCCACGCTTCCTTTGAATTCCAATACTGTCAGCCTGTAAAATGTGCTTCCCTTAAGATGTATGAGTCAAAATAATTTTGTTTAATCATACATACGTTTTGTGTATGCAATAAACTGACACTTTTTTGCTATTTGCTTGTTGAACTTATGTTAGGTTACTTTATTTTACAGCTCTAAAGAAGAAAGATAGTGACAATGAAAGTGATAAGCCCGATAGTCCTAGAAATGCAAATCATCTGAATGATTCTCCAGATAGACATTTGAACGTGACCAGTGACATTGATGCAAAAAATAGCTCAGTTCTGGATAAATCACATGACAGTCATGGCACTGAGGAAAATGAAAAAGAGTGGTCGAATGAAAACTTCGAAGAAACTGCTAATGAACCAGAGGTGATAGTTGAAGATGTAGATGACTGGACAGGTTGGTCAGATGATGGTGGTGGCTCTAATTATAGTGATGAAATAGAAAAAGAATTGGAGAGTATGGAATCAAGTTCAGTGTCAGAAACAAATCCAATTTCCATTACTGATAAAATCAGCATTTCAAACTATTCCAAACAAGGTGCTATGAAACTTGTGCCAAAAACAGCAAAAAGTGATAAGAAAAAAAGTGAAGCTGAAATTGAAGTTGACAAATTAGTGGATGACACTAAAAGAAAATCACAGTCAATTAAGCCAACTCCTACTACAAATGCAAAAAAGAATAAGGCTTTGGGATCAGAATTTGATATAATGAATCTCGATATCAAGGTTAACAAGACAGTTCAAGATCCATTTGACTTTTTTGCTGATATGGCACCAAAAATAGAATCCAAAAAGGTAAATCCACAAGAAACAGTCAATGAATATGTGGAAAATAAAGTAACAGATGAAACTGGAGAACCTTCAAAAAGTTATCTATCTTTCAGTGTTCAGGCAGAAAATATTGAGGTAAATATCATTTCATTAAGGCAGTGATCTTACTGTAATTGTTACTTCGTAATTTCAAAGTGAAGTCAGTCATTCTCTTCTTATATTAAGGCGTAAAACACCTTCCTTTTTGATGATGGAAAAATATACATCTTAGCCAACTTTAAGATTTTATGTAGTTTATATGGTTGAAAAACTGTGGTCTATTTGTGTAAATTCATCAAGGAGTTTTCAATATTTTGAAACATATTTATCTATGACTTTGGTGAATATTTGTGTTGAACTATCCATACCTTGATACTGTAAATATTGTAATTCACTAATTGTGTTAGCAATACACTGTCTTACCTATACTACAATCTATTTCATGATAACAGAATATTGACACTGCCTGAGGTTGTTGAATAGAATGAGTGAACCTTTATCAGACAAAAAATATTTCAGTTGTTGTTAATGGTAAAATAGTCTGATGCATATGTTGTCCAAATATTTCCCTACAAACTTTACGATATTCAGACATATTTGCTGATCTCTGTGTTATTTTTTTTATTCTTATGTTGGGTCAATGTTCTTATATTTTCAGGATAGTGATGCAGGTGGTGGGTGGGGTGAAGAAGATTGGTAAACATCTCAAGTGTATCTATTTATTTTGTATATTTAGCATTGTAATACAACAAATCAATCTGCAAACTTTACATGGATAATCATTCACATTTTGTCAAAATATGTATACATTATTTTGATAATTCTTATTGCATTCATATAGGTAAAATAGGGCTAACAGGCGCTGCTGGTAGGTGGTGATATTTCAAATATAGATTAACTTTTAAATTATTTTAGTGGGGGTATACATTTACTTTTAGCTCATCGTGTTATTGTATATTGGTATAATTAAAGACATGAAAAATCATAAATATTCAGCTGAAATGAAATCCTTGCAAGAGGGTTGAGATTTGATGATTGTCTGTTCATTTAATGATTTACTGAATATTCCCTAATTAATGCCCTGCCCCTAGTTAATAAGTTATGATACCCCTTTTGAAAATTTTTGGAAGACAAATAGTCATAACTCAACATAAATACTCTAATAATATGTCTTATTACCCAATGCATCAAGAAAGTGTTCAAATATTTACTCCAGAAATTGATAAAAAAGGTGGCATTCATCAGGAAATATTTGGTAGTATACTGTTGGTACTGTCAGCTAAGGTTGTGAACATGGTAGTTTTCACTAATTAAGAATATTGTTTATCTAAAATCATTAATATATTCATTTCATTTTCTCGTTGTGCATACAAACAGCTGGTTTGAGGCAATAAAATTGTGTTCGGTATTAATTGTACACTTTTTATTTGTATTATACTGGTCCCCATGAAGTCAGATGTTTGTTCTTGCTTGTGAACCAGTACTAAATAATTGATGTACTATTGTCATTTGGCCTGAATAAAATTTTGTTATTTTTAATACTATTCATGTAAGTTAATTTTCAGGTAAGTTTAATCTAACTAGAAATCATCATGCATCCGATTTTGTCCAAGCTACACAAACAACTAACACCATGTTGAGACCCCAAATGTGTGCTTTGACAATTTTGAATAACCAGAAAACATAACACACAAATGCGCAAATGAGCTGAAAACATGGCAATGTAGAATACTATCCTCAAAATATCTCCAGTAAATTTGTTATCATGATTAGAATTGATTGCAAGTAATTTCATTAGTGTCAACTAATGAAGATGTTGATGAAACCAAGAGTTTGTAAAAGAGCGGGAGTAATTCATCAGTGGAAATCTCAGTAGGATCTTTTTATTGATTGTCAGCAATTTGTAGTTGATACTGCCATTCCTGATTCCTGACACAAAGTAACTTCTCATTAATCCAGTGATCCAGCCCACCTATTACAATAAAAATACAATAAAACTTAATGCATATACAGTCACATATATAACTCCTATTACAGAAACAGAAACATTAATACAATCCAATATTCAACAATCCTATGTATTTATTTTGTAATCAAACAATTTATGATTACCATTTGTTAATCCTAATCTATCACAATTACAGGAAAATGAATACATTTTCAATTTAAACAAAACAAAAACAGTCATTTTATACAATCTATAGTCTACTAACGCCTATTTACAAGTAAATAAAACAGCAGATGGTTGATTTATATAGCATGTAAAAAAATACTTGAGCAGTAAAGTCATCAAAGTTATTGCAAACGAGAGTGTTTGCATAGTGTCAAATATTGTGCTGATAATTACTAATTCAATCTATTCCATCATGGATGTTGAATTCAAAATACTTTATTTGCTGCCATACTTCTACACAACCTTTGCCGTCTTCTAATATTAATCAGTAATCCTCAAGCAGTCAATGTTTAATCGTGTATCTCTTTACTAGCTGAAATATGTGTGATTAAAAATATTTTTAGGGCCAAATGCTATTAAAACAAGTTAGTTTCATGATAGAAATAGTTATTTGGTCAGGTTCAGTGGCAGGCATGTCCTTAAAAAACAAGTTAGTCATAAATACAAAGACTGTTGCAGTACCACACACTCAACAACATAAAACCATAAACAGTTAAAATGAAGCCAAGAAGTTCTGTTGCTCGCTCCTTTTCTTTTTCTCTCAAATAACGTCACACCAACAGCCAGGGTCATTTGGTCACTTATTGCTTAAATGACAGAGGTAGATGCCGAGTATACACCGACTATCTGTAAACTAGCTGGACAGCTTCCTCAAATGTACTTTTTTCTAATACTGGGTGGGATTCGAGCTCACAGCAGTAAGGGGCTAGTGATTACAAGGTGAAGACTACAACCACTTAATCATGTAGGCCCATTTTCTGACTGCGTCTTTCAAAAGTAATACAATGATTTCTGCATTTGGCAGTCAGAGACTGGTACATGTTGTGGGATAAACGTTCAATGGAGAAACCCTCCACTGATGTATACATCAATAGAGAAAAGAGAAGTCTGACATTTGTTGGATACCTAAAAGAATAAAATATGTAGTTGCCAAAAACGTTCAAAAAAGCAACTTTAGCAAGCACCAAGAAGAAAACGAGAATTCGAACATACCATTGCGTTGTCATGACTTGATATCAAATGTTCCTGGTTCAATGGTCTTCTGGAAGTTTTGAGACATTGTCTTACATCTATTTTCTTCGATAATAACACCAGGAAAAGGCCATTTGTTAGCCGATATAATTATTTTCAATGATGAGGAATATTTCTACATTAACACCGCCTACCTCCTAATTGAAGAGCTTTCGTCTGCTCATTTTAATCCAAGGGAGAAAACTCGTACAACATTATGTGCAACATGTTCGTACGATTTACTTCCCTTATAAAAGAATACGTGCGGTAATAGCGACGTATTTATTGGTATCTGTAGGTGATAATATCCTATGTACCTGGCAAATCAAACATCTAACAGTTAAATGACGTTACATAATTTGTCAAAAAAGCTATTTGTACATTGATTCGTATTTTACAATTGTTAAGAATGAAATAGTATATATTGATACCTCCCGTAAAAGGGCTTGTTTTTGTAATATTCTGCAGTCTGCGCTCTACAAAATGCTGTCAGATTTCAGCCAAAACGTGACCACAATATGCAAACTTTTTATCAACATATTTTATTCATACCTTGTCCAAAAGTATGGATACCTAATGAACTTCTGCTATACAATGGTTACATTTGAGACCGCACATTGTGTCATATTGGTAACATAATAAAGTTGTAAAAATAGTTCATATTTGATCTAGACCATATCGCTATATTGTGGCTGGGACCAATATACACAATATATTGGTATATTGGTCCCAGATTGTTGGCAGGAATTTACAAACTGTGGTCCCCAATTTAGACTTTACTGCATTGATATTGTAGAAAATATCTTTTCCATATCATAAACAAACTTAATTAACATTTTTTTATAAACAAAAATGGATTTGTTTATTGCCAAGGCCACAGTTCGGACCACACTTTATATTGCATTGGTCGAAGAACATTGTTGTCATGGAAACAGCTCTTTTTATTTTCGGTACGACGGTATCGACATAAAATATCATCCTGATAATTGTAAAATATTAATTAACGCACAAAAAGCCATTTAAACAGTTAATTATTATAATGGTGCATAATATACTACATCATTCAACATTTAGATGTTTGATTTGCCATAAATACAGGTTATCATCGGCCGTAGATATAAATATATTCGTATGCAATTACCTACATACTTTTTATAAGGGAAGTAACTCGTATGGCATGTTACACATTGTAGTGTACGAGTTTTCTCCCTTAGACTAAATTGAGCAGACGAAAGCTCTTCAGTTTGGAGTTAGACGGTGTCTATGTAGAAATATTCCTTGTAATTTAGAACAATTTAATTGGCCGAAAAATAGCCTTTACTGAAATTATTCTTCAAGAAAATAGATGATATGCCATGTTTGAAAACTCCAAGAAGACCATTTTACCTGATACATTGGATTTCAACTCATGACAACGCCATGGTATGTTCCAATTCACGTTCTCTTCAGGATGTTTTATTTTCAGTTTCCGGTGATTGGTTAATCGGAATGTTTGAATGCTTTCGGCAAATGCACTTCTTATTCTCTCAAAAGATAACCCACAACTGCCAGGGTTTTCTCTCCTCAACAGATGGATGCAACGGGGAAGTTTGTTGTTGTTAATTGCATGTTTACCTCACCCTGTACAACCACCACATCCTCCTGCGTGGAAGCTTTTACAACTTGTTTATTATTTTAATTTTTCTTTAGTTTTTCTTCACAATTTTTAGAGTTGTCTTCATTTAATAGAACAATGAACCAGGAAACAGGGTGTGATTTATTGTGATAGTGACATGAAATATTAACCCACCACAACTTGCAAAAGTTTGACAGTCAAATGTAGAAAACAGTGTATCACTTTCTTTTGAAAAGAATGAAACATAAGACATTTAGAATCCAAATTTATTGGAGTTTTAAGGAAGTAACCGAAAGTAATGCTATAGTTCAATTAATAGATAAAGCAATATTTTACAGATATTAAAGAAGTGTTTGTTTTGAAAGTGTCTTCCTTAATGAAGTAACTTTCCATTTGTTGATGGATGTGTTGCGTATTACTATGGCATAGCTGTTATACTAAATCAAGTTACCTTTCATTATCCTGGT
This sequence comes from Lutraria rhynchaena, assembly GCA_008271625.1. Taxonomy (NCBI): domain Eukaryota; kingdom Metazoa; phylum Mollusca; class Bivalvia; order Venerida; family Mactridae; genus Lutraria; species Lutraria rhynchaena. The sequence goes on along the minus strand of VIBL01000001.1, from coordinate 5,667,166 downwards.
TGTTGTTTTCATCTTGTCATTGTTGTTGCAATTCTTGTTTTTGTTGCAGTTGTTAAATACACACAAATGCACGTAAGAAAGTTGAAAATTTTGAAAAACATGTAAACTTCAGCTCAGTGCCAAAGAAAAAAAACAATTCTTACTAGACCTGCGAATACAGAATAAGACGTGAAAAGCTGGAAAATTCGGCACATGCCAGAAAATGTTCTCGTATGCACATAACTGTTTAGTAAGATTTATATTCTGAGTATAACTGTGATTCTTTCTGATAATGTATTTTTTATTACCTTACAGAACAAGTTAACTCTGCAAGCTCTTGCATAGATAATATATACAGAGCAACTTCGCCAGAGGGACCCAATCAGCAGCAACCTAATTTGACTTCTTCCAAAGGGTGTGGTTTTGGAGAGATTGCACTGAACAACAGTACAAGAATAAATGATTTACATAAATTTATTTCCTATAAATTTCATTTAAAATGCAAAATGCAATTTTGATTACGTCATCATAACAATGGGTATATAAACAAAAAATTTTTGTTTTGAATTCATTTATGCTTTAGATTTCATGGCGAAAGGTCGCATTTTTTTGCCTCCAAAAGCTTTTCCTAAACGCAAAACTTTTTCGAAAGCAGAACTCAGAGAGAAATATATACTTATGCTTATGAGAAGACGACTTAGTCGCGCAGGTCTGCTTATTTTTAATTAGAGGTCTGCTTTTTTTCTCTGCTTATTGTCTGAAACTTGAAAGATTTACTAGACTTTGAAAAAGGTCTGCTTATTGTCAAATTGTCATAAAAAAGGTGTGCTTTTCTGAAGAAAAAGGTGTGCTTAGAAGAGGATATTCATAGAAGATTAAGGTAAGACCTTGTTTTACTAGATTCGATGGCTGATAGTGGGGGGAAAAAGCGTAAAATTGACGACGACACAGGGTCCGATATGACCTCCTTGCCGCCGACTCCGTCTCTGTTTTCACCTAGTAGTAAGCCTGCTCAAGCAAACCTCGATATTTTGTCCGGTAATAACGAAATGCAGTCTGATTTAGGCACAGGTCAAGGCGTAAGCGGAGGTCCGGGTATATATCAAAGCTTTAAAAGAGAGGAGGACGGGGGATGGTCGGAGACTGTTACATTTAAGAGGACTTATGTTCATTTTATTGGCCCAGGTACAGAATATGCGGGGGCCACGATTGAGTCTAACGCAAAAAAGCAACTCACATATAGCTGGGACTTCGGGGGAAGTATAGTACCTTTTAATTATAGCAAAACGGCCGTAAGACCAGTTCATTTGATTAAGTATTTAACTAGATGTAATAGTTATAGGATGTTAGGACACTCTGTGCATTTGTCCGATTTAATATGTAGTAGGGACGAAGTGCAAGCAGACGGCAGAATTGTAAGCACGCCTCAGCAGGATTGTATTGAGGTTTTTAAGGATACGAACGGCAAGTTCAGACCGGAGCACATCGTCCCCGTACAAAGCACGACTCTGTTTGATGTAAATTCACAATTTCGGCGAGTTGAGCCGCTAAATAGGGAAGAAGGTACTATTCCTAGGGCAAAAATTCATTTTCCCGTTGAAATGTATAACAGCACGACTTTCGAGGGCCTTAAAGACTACGCTATTAGGGCATTTGATCCGTATAACGGCATATTTACGATTGATCACTGGTATTCGGGGGGAAATTATAGCTTAAAGCACGCCTTTGACTCCGGTAGATACCCCGTAGGCACATTTTCGGGGATAGATGAGACCGCCTGTAATCTAGAAATACGCAAAACTGCGAATTATATATTAGATACCGTCTATGGGGTGCAAGCAAACATGGCTACGCAGACTAATAGATACCCAGTTATGCCTCCTAAGTATCACTTTTTTAGGTTTGCTCCGTTTTATACTGCTTCTGGAAAAGCAAACCGCTACGGTCAGTTTAAGGCGACGTATGAGTGTACTATTCAATTTTATTATTCCCCGTATTGCGGCATAGATATGTTTATGGCCGGGAGTCAGTTTTTTAAGATGGCTAATATTAATGATGATCCCTATATGAATGCGGCAGCAGACCAAAATAGGTTTAATTTTGGCGTGCATCAAGAGGACTTTGTTATACCTATGACTAGCTATAAGTTAATGCCCGATAACGAGCAGACCTTACTCGATAAAAAAGAGCAGAACGTAATGTCCGATGTGTACGACTTGCTTAATGTAAAAGAGCACCCCGAAACGACCCAGCAAAGGGCCGAAAAAGCTCTAAAAGATGAAGGCTACAAAATATTAAAGCTAAAAAAATCGTTAGGCTATAATAATGAGGACCCCGAGCAGCAATATCCTATGTGGGCCACAGGCAATACCGTAATATTAGGGACCGAGTCTCAGAAAGTATTAGAGGAGTTGCAAAATCAAGGCTATAAGGTCAGCGTGAGTCCTGCTCAGTTTTCCGATATGTTTACCGGGGAGGATAGGACCGAGTCTCTAGTTGCGCAAAACCCGGAGCTTAGCCAGGTTTATCTAGATAAAATAGGGTTGAGCCAGGACGAGCAAAGCCTGTTTATCGCTACTAAATTGCCCGAATTGAAGCCTGAAGAGAGGACTGCCGCGCAGACCTCAGGCCAGCCCGATATAGACGATAATATGATTGTGAGGGACTCTCAGCACGCCTCATATCAAATTCAGTCCGTTACGCAGACCAAACCTAACGAGGTCGTAATAAATTTGAAAACGAACGAAAAGCAAGACGAAATTATAGCCGATACGAACCCGGATAAGACCGTTAAAAAAATGCCTTACCTGCCCGTTACGGTAGTCATACCAGAGTCTCAGCAGCCCGTATTAGGGGGATACACGCCTAATGAGGACTATAGCAAGCTAACTAAGCCTAAGGTGGTCAATACGAAGCATTTAAATCCGGCCGAAGCCTGGCGTGCTTTAGGCTTAAATCATAAATCTAAAATGCCGTTCCATACTAAGCGGGGTAAGAAGCCGTTCGCCGGCTATATTCCTTGGCCGAAAGTCAGCGACGACTCCGGGAGGTACGGGGAAGTTACGTACGTCCTGCAAAATAATAAGATGACTACTAAAATGAATATATGGGACTTAGAGGCCGTTAAGGCGTTGAATGAGGGCAAACTTAAGAAAAAAATAGAGGGATGGAATAGGGCGCAGACCGTAATGCGAAGCGTAGATAATAGAGGTCCTCTCGATGCGTGGTTAAGAAATCGTAGGGGAGCTATCGAATCTATCCAGCCTACTTTGCCTTTGCAGTTACCCGGCGTGTCTACTGAGCCCCCCTTAGAAGGAGCTTCCCGTGAAAACCCTATCGTACTTGGTGATTCCCTGGACGATTTCGACTTAAGTGTGCTTAAACGCAAACTTCCCGAACCTAGAGACGAAAAATATCTTACTGACACGGCATGGCTTACAAGCTCAAACGAGCCACTATCCCCGTAAAAGGGTAAGCATGCCTCAATATATTGCGTTTAACGATTTTATACCGAAGATTTTAGGACTTGTGAAAAGCAAAACTTTCGTTGTGTCTGAAGAAAATTTAAAGACTTGCGCAGGCCTCAAATATCTTTGGCAATATGACATTTATCACGCCGTGGGGTTTGATGATTACGAACCTTGGTTTCATTGCAATAAAATTCATGTATTGGACAAAACGTATAATCAATATTTTTACGAGAGATATATTAGCCACAAATTGGACGATTTGGAGTACGGCAGAAAGGGGGAATTCGAACTCTCCTTGCCCTGGCAATTTATCACTTTGTTAGATATACGTACTTTTGATTTTACTCACATGTCAGAGTTGAGTTCTGCTCAACAAACAGAGTTCTTATATAATACGTACAACGGTATGGTCGCCTATAAAGGCAACGATGAAGTAGGTTACGTAGGCATAGACATAGGCAATCACAAATACGATAAAGTGAATCACAAATTAGCCGTGCTCACGGCGAGCACGCCTTGGTCCGTAGGCACGCCTCATTTAACTTGGTCTTATATAAAACCTACTGTGGACAGTAAGAGTTATGCTGTATCAGATCATATGTATAGCTTAACGTCTATATTACATTACGACAGACAACATCAGTTATTTCATACCCAAATTACTATTAATAACGAGCAGAACGTAACCATAAACGGAGTTATGCTCGCTTGTTACTTATTGAAGGACGACTCACATAAGAAAGAGTACATATTTCAAGATAAAAATTACTCTGCTTCTGACATATTCAATATAATAGACAAATTCATTACGAATTTTAGAGCGTACGTAGAACACGTTATAAGGACAGTTCAGTATTTGTATATGAACGAAAACAGAACTTTCAAAGAGATTTTTGATCTGCTCGATTTAAGCAAACTTAAAGAGTTGTTGCCCGAGCAAATGGCCCCTATAGTCATGCAAATTATAGTACAAAAGCAAGACGAATTATTGCAAAAAGAAAACGACGACGATAGGGAAGAGACGGGGCGAAAAATGAGGGAAATAGTTAAGAAAGGTCAATCTCTCCCTCCCCGCAGTGCGAAAAAAAGTTTTTAGATTTCGGTTTCTCCCCCGACAAAGCGAAAGAAATGTGTACGAATCAAACTAGGTTCAGTTGGCCCCCGTTATGGTAGCCTTTCGGCTGGCCCGAACTCCCCGACTTCGATTTATCCCCCCGTCTACCGATAATTCTGATTCCTCGTCCGACGATGACGGGGATTGCGGTAGCGGCGGCGGGGGCAGTAGTTTAAATCCCAAAAAGATCATAAAAGGCAAACTCATAGGTGGAATAAAAAATGTGCTTACGGGCAAGTCTAAATCTAAGTGTAAATGGTGTTATTGCAAAAAGAGATGGCACGACTTAAACGATTATTTATTGAGGCTCAATAAAGAGCTAGAAAAAATGTCCGGCGAAGAGCAGGACAAAAAGACGGACGACGAGCAGACCTCTCCTAAAAAGCCATTATTCTTAGATTTAGACGACGAGGAAAAGCAGACCTTAAAAATAGACGAATATAGTTGGGATAGCCTAAATAAGTTGGCCGAACAAATGATTTATTGGGCCGATAAGGTCACAGACTGGGTGATAGACCACGAAAAGCATTATCAGAACTTGAGTTCTGCTTTTCATAATTTTATGGACCAGGATATAATGTACCGTTTAGAAAGCGTAGAGGCTGCGATAGAGCAGCTAAAAGCAGACCATAGCAATAATATGGGCTTAACTCAAAGTTTGTATAAGCTGATAGACAAAAACTCTGACATGTTGAGGCACACCTCAGAATTATTGTTCGATATAAAAAACAAAACTGATAAGATTATGCTCATACCTATGTATTCGTGTTAATTACAGAATGGCTAGTGTATATAATCCTATGTCAAAAGTCCTCTCTCAAGAGGAAATAAAAGAGCAAAACTGGGATGACAGTTCTGCGTATTCTATCGTTATTGACCATCTCCCATCATGTATCAACGTAAAATCCGTACAGCCGTACGTGTATAAGACCGACGAAAATGGTTTGCTCATTAGGAGCGAAAAGGGGTCTGCTTTAGGTCGGTACATGTCCGGTGATGAGTTCTCTAAAGGCAAAATTGATCAGGTTGTGCAATACTTTAGGACTCCTCTAGAGGAGTATGAGCTGCATAAGAGTTGTGCGTACCCGTTGAATATGTTAAAGACCTTTATGAACAATACTCCCTGTCTCTTTGTCTGGCACAACGGCCACCAGGACCCATCGTGCCAACATCACGGTCTGCATATCCATTTGGTGGCTATAGAAAACAATCTCCATGACCAGCGCCGCTGGAAGAACTTAAGGCAGGCTATAATCGCGTCTAAAGGCAATATAAAAAGCCAAAAGATAAGGCGCATGGACGCCTTTATGTCATACCTTCATAGGCCTCCTCGAATGTTGTTGGGCTGCAACAACGATCAGTTGTTAGATAGATACAATTCCGCTAAAGATAGGGGAGAAAATTATGATGAGTGCTTCGAGGAGGACGCCCCTCCTCAGGCTAGTACGGGTTGTTCTTTCTTTTTCGAAAGCAAAATGATGATCGGTCAATCTCCGCAAAGCACGCCTCTACCTTGCGGTGATGTGTCTCACCACAAGGACGAATCTTTCGAAGAGGCTTTACGCCCTGCTTCAGTCCCTAAGTCTCACGAACCTAAAATTAAGTCGAGCAAGACTGCCGAAAAGGTCTCCCTCATGAAGCAATACATGGAGGATTACATGTCCACGGACTGCTTAACTATTTTGCGTAAGCTCATAGAAAGAAATGATAAGGATAAAATTGAGGAGTGGCGCACTCTGAACCTGGTTCCTAATATTAAGATGATAAGGGCGCAGGCCATTTCTGAGTTAAAGTTCGAGCGTCTGTTTAGCGGCGAAACTTATATTGATACGTTCATTAGGTTGCAGAATGATCCTGATGTAGAGTACGAAACGGTAGAGAATACGGCCAGTTTGTTTACGCAATGGTGTAAAGAGCAGGCCATAGTTCCGGGAGACTTTTGTTTGAATCTGTATGCTATCCTTAATAAGGATACTACAAAGCAGAACACATTTATATTGCACGGTGCCTCCAATGCCGGCAAGTCGTATTGGAGTTCTGCTCTCTGTCCAAACTTGGACTTGGTTGGTCAGACCGTACAATCTCAGGACTTTGCGTGGCAAAAGTGCCTGAACAAAGAGGTTATAAACATCCCGGAGCTCTCCATAGTTAAGCCGGAAGCTATGGAGGAGTTTAAAAAGATTAGTGAAGGTATGCCTACCACGGTCAATATAAAGAATCAGGAGCCTCAAATATTAGAGCGCATACCTATTCTTTTACAGTGTAATACTCTACCGTGGATGTCCTTTATGAAGGAGAGTTCTGCTTGTCGGAATAGAATATTAGGATACTATAGTCTGAGGCCTGCGCCATGCTTGAAAGACAAAAGGTCTGCTAACCCGGATTTCTTTAAAAAAGTATTTATTGAGATGAGGAACATATTTAAAACAGGTGCGTGGCCACTCCCAGATTTGTCTATAGATCCTTTCTGGATGTTATTCAGTCAGGAGATTAATAACTATATTCAGTTATTGTCCGAAGGCAATAAATCATTCACGCACGCCTTAAAGCACCACTCAAATAAAGAGTATGATGGTAAAATAAATGAGTGTTGGGATTACAAAGATGAGCAGAGGTTGAACATGTGCTCTAATAGTTACTCCTATATGAAGGAGTTGTGCTCTTACTTGATAATGTTAACTGAAAGAAGAACGAGGTCTGCGTTTTATTTCGATTTGGAAAACTTTAAGGACCCTAAAATATTAAATCCTGCTTACATGGATAAAGTTGAGCTCGATCCTAGGGATATAAGAGAGTGGCAGGAATACTTAGATCTTAAGCAGTTCGCGGTACATATACACTCCCTCATGGGTAAGTGTAAGCAGTGGGCTACATATATCTCAATAGAAGACACGCCTCTGCAGAAAATGCAAGCTAAAATAAACATTTGCCTTTAGCAAATTCATAAGAGCGTAATGTACCTGATTAACAGTGCTCCTTTACACCATACTACATTAGCTAAACAGCAGGCCTGGTTTGAGGAGAACCATCCTGTAGCCACATCCACGCCCAAAAAAAGAAAATACGATGAGGCCGATGGTCCTGGAGGTCTGCTTAACCAATTAGGTCTTAACGAGCACAACTTAAAAAAAAGAGTGAAAAAAGCAGCCAAAAAAGGTATGCAATTGCTAATAAAAGATTGTCTTACTCCTATGGTGTCTGATTGCATAGACGGTAAATGCACGCCTCCTGATCATGTCCGAAAGCACCACACAGAACTCTTTTCGCCAGGTAGTACCTCACCTGTCCGCGTAAGCCCCTTTCCTGATGATTACATACCTGAACCAGGCCCTAGTAAAGAGGTGCCTTCAGAGAAGAAGATGAGCTCTACGGAGTGTATGCGACTGCTGGACTATGCATATTCCGGGAATCAGCAGTGCGCCCTAGAAGTTGAGAACCAATTCCCCGGAATATTCGACAACCCATCCGATTATGTTGACTTGACAATAGAAGAAGACAAAGAAGAAGAAACTGAATTTTAATGTACGCGAAAGTTAAATAAATATTGTTGTATTGTTATTATTATTGTTATAAATAAAGAAAAAATAAAAAAGAGGCTACTCGAGTGATGTCCCATCAAGGGAGGTCACTCGGGTAGCCTTTTTTTTTGGCCCGATTTTTTATTTTCCCGCCAAAAAAGATAGACAAAATATGAGAAAAAAATAAGACATGTATATAAAAGAGATAATGAATGGACGACTTTCTGAAATCTTTTCCCAAATGGGGGGGGACCGGCCACGGCCACGGCCGCATACGCCCTGAAAGGGCAACCCCGTAGGGGCAAAGTGTTGCGCGTATGCGGCCGTGGCCGTGGCCGGTCCCCCCCCATTTGGGAAAAGATTTCAGAAAGTCGTCCATTCATAATCTCTTTTATATACATCTTTTGTAATCAAAATTGTTATTCTCGTGCATTTTCAAAACGGGTGACGTCATTTTCCCATTAAAAATCATGTCGACATTCCCGCCATTAATCTAAAAATAGATTGGAATTTTCTGGATTGAAAGGACGACATTCTATAAAAAAATCGGGAGACCGGCCACGGCCGTATAGACCCGAAGCATACTACATACAGCACCAGATGAAATTTATCAGCGATTATTTCTGTTTTGGTTTTAATTTTATTCTTTTTCCTCGAAATGTTTTATTCTTTTTAGTCTTCCGTTTGTTGTTGGTCAGTTTCTTGGTTTTTGTTGTGAACATAAGTGGACTTTTAAATTCTGACACCATGTCAAGTCTTGCCTTCTTATGACTGAGTCTGAAAATAGAAACATTTCATTGCAGGCAACTGTAAAAAGAAAATGGACGAACAAAACTTTGGTTAAAGACTAAATTAAAGTACACTAATATGAACCTAACTTTTCTTAACAAAAGCTTGACATTATCTGGATCTCACTTTTTTAATATATTTACCACAAAAAAAAATGATTTCAAAATAAGATTGTTCTTAGCAGCTCATTAAACTTTCAAATCATACCTTTGAGTGTCATCTTTATGTTTACGTTTTCCTTGAAGGCTGCCCAAATTTACACCAGGAATGTTGGAAATACTTGAAGGTGCTTCTCGGAAACCAAATGTTTTAGCAACATGACCAAGATGTAGATTACGTACATGGAACACAGGTTTTAATTCACTCGGATATGTTGCATAAGCTCTGATGTAAGACTGGTAAGCTAGAACAGTAAAACAGACAAATAAGACCATCCTTAAAATGAAATTGAGTTCGCAGTCATCAACTTATCCTAAAACCACCTGACTTAACAAAATATCTGGTGATTTGGCCAAAAAAGAAATTTTTTTGTTCTTTAAACAAGCTTTTCATTTTCAGTACATGCACATACTGTTTTTTTTTCAGAACGGCCTAAGCAAGGTTGTAATGTTGAATTTAGAGTATCACATAAAATGAGGTAACATGTCTATAAAAGATACAAATACATGAAAGTATTTTATATAACTAGAGACTGTACTCCATTGAAATTAATGCAGACAAAGCATGAAGTGTCTATTATACTAAAATGCAATAACAGTTACAATGTTTATGAAATATGACTCCCAAACAATAGACAAATTCTCTAACAACAAGAAGATACAAGTTTTTACTATTAAGTTAACATCACTGGTGATGTTATGTTATCCTGTTTATAACAATTTCCTCTATACTATTACATGTACGTATCAAAAATTTTAACATATTTATTAATTCAACAAACATTTGCACACTGACCACTCTTAGCTAATCCAGACATATCCTTGCCATTTTTTACATACAATTCACAACAGTTCTGTAAATAAGTCGCGGATTCTTCTATAGTCTTGGGAGCTTGCCTCTGAAATAAATGATAAGTTGATTACAATGAATTATGTTAAAGTTCATAAACATGAAATAGAACTACACATTAATGTGCATATATATTTTTTACTTTAAGTTGTTAGGCCAAGTCGAGCTGTATCAGTAATCCATTAACACTTGCCTGTGGTAAAGATTGATTTTGTTGAATTCTAATGAAAACAATAAAAGTATGAATACAGATCTAACAACTAAGTTTTCTTTACATGAAATTATCTTGTTTAAGAATGTTCGAAAAAAAAGATATAAAAACATTTGTCCATGACAAACTTAGATAAATGTTCCATAATTACTAAATTTCAAAACTTTATCAACATATGTACAAATGGAAGGTATTGATGACATTAGCAGTGACCCTCCAAGAAGCATTGACCAAAAATTGTTCGAAAAAAACATAAGTTATAAAACTACCTGAGTTTCTTCTAAACCAGGTAATATGGGGAGTATTCTTGTTACATCCTGAAGTATTTCTCCAAGTTTCCATTCCTCTATGCTGTAAAAGATTACAAAAATAAAACATGGAAGTTAACATAAGAATCATCTTATAATCTAATAATAAGTTAATAAAAGAAATTCCTTAAAAATCCAAGTTTTTAATTAGAAATAAAAGAGGTGGACTGAAACAAAATAATAATCCTAATAATAAAATATGTGTGTTCTTTGGAAAAAAACACATAGAACAACAAAGAAGTACTTCAAAGTTGTGACCTAAACAAACATTTTCAAATAATGCATACTAAAAGATGTTTCAAATGAACACAAAACTCTCACATCACAATAAATCTGATAAAAATAACTACAAACCTGATATTTCTTTCATTCAAATGTTTAATAAAGTCTATTTCTGATGGCATTAAAAACATCACAGAATTTCCAGTAGTTCCTGCTCTGGCTGTTCGACCAACTCTGGAAATAATAGAACATACCATGCATTGGAATTGACCAGAGAGAAAACAATGAACATATTTTAAATTATCACAAAACCATTGATTCACGTTTTACTCCAAACAATGCGAAATCTCTGAATACATAATCATGACATACAACAGAACTGTCAATAAATGTCTACTGCAGCACTGAATTAGGATACTGGATCAGAATACATGAATATATAACCACTTAAAAGTATGGATGAAAACAATGAGGTTTACATGTTCTCTGCAGAGCCTCATTCCCATAAGAACAATTATCCAAAAGCTTGATATTCCCATCCATACCCATTTTTGCTGAAATGCCCTTTTTAACAAATTAAATTAAATTAATTAAATTAAAAAAAATTCCCAGAAATAGAAATTAAGAACTTAAAACACTCTTTTACCGCAAAGAATAATGGTGTTTGAAACATGTAAGCATTTGAAACAAGATGTGTTTTACCACAGGTTAGAATGTTGAAAACTCAAGTCTGGTAAGAAAGACATGACAAGTCCACAAACAATTTAATTTGGAGTGATAAAAATTATTGCATGTGGCATAAAACATAAAAACAATACAAAATTAGTATAAACTACTAGGTATTAAGTAATAATCGTATACCTGTGAACATAATCAGTCACACCAGCTGAGCAAGTATACTGAACAACCCACTGTACAAATGGTAAATGTAAACCTCTTGCTGCAACATCTGTACATATCATCACTCCAGATTTAGTCGAACAGAAATTCTGAAAAGTTGCTGTTCTATCCTGAAAACACGAGTGTTGTATGACAATATATATAATATGAAGTTTAGTAAATAATACAATGGTTTATGTTCTCAGGCAGTGCTACAATTTCACAATTTGTTGAGTTCCTTGTGTTTACAATAAATCAATAATGTTGATAAAAATCAAGATCAAAATTCATCTTTTAAATTTTCTTCACATTCACTTTAAGGGTCGAGAGCCACAAAAAATTTTGCCAGTCTTGACAAAAATGTAAAGTGATGAAAAAAATATCAGAACATTATTATGCTTGGTCTCAATAAAAGTCAACAGATCTTCATTTTGATCATGATCTTAAAATTGGTGTGACAGGCAAAATACCTCTAAACACAAGAAGGTGAAAAGTTCAGACATAGAACAACCACAATCCACCATTTATCTAAATCATATACATTAAAAATCCAATTAAATGTGCCATTATACATAAATTGGTCATTTCTGGACACTTAAAGCTTTTCTAGTAATAATATAACCCAAGGTTTCAAGACCTGATATTTGAAATATTAGATTTACCTTCTGTGACATATCACCATGGAGACGAAATACATTTACAAACGTGATAGGTTCTTTTTCCTCCTCATCGTCATCATCCACATCACTGTCAGATTTATGTTCAGTGGTAAGATAGGACACCAATCTGTAGAGGAATTCCACACTGTCTTGTGTTGAAACAAACACAATCATTTTCTTGCTTAATTCTCTCTTTAATAATGAACAAGAACACATGCATAAACAAAATTGAATACTATTTGTAATAAATTTAATATTAATAATTTAGTTTCCATACACTAAATATAATGATCCTTACAAGAGCTAAAACTTGCAATCTGTAAAATTGAGAGTTTCACATACACAAAACTGTTATATCTGTCACTTTCTCAAACCCCAGAAGAGGGAGATATATGCTATAGTGCAAGTGAATTACTTCAAATAACATGTTTGTACAAACCCAAGTTATCAGGGTAGCTACTTATTTTACTATCTATAATATAAGATGTATTATTATAATTAAAATGTAAGGACAGTTTACAAAAATTACAACACTTCAACAATCAGGATAAAATATTACAGTCATCATTCAAGGCCAAAATTTTTTCTAAACTGAATGATTTTAGTGAAAAATCAAAAACTAAATAAAAAATAAAAGGAAAAATTTTTATGTTATGATGCACTGAATTTTAATAACTAACAATTGTACAATGCTAATGGTAAATACTGCGATACTCGGAATTACAAATATCTATTTCTTACCTTACACTTGGATAATATCAGTATAAGAAGCACAACAAGGCGTAGTTTACATGGTGTAATCACAAAATATTGCTTTAAACTTTGTGGGAGTGCGAAATTTTCATCAGTTTTTGTACTTTCTTCATTTTGTTGACTAGGAGTACCATTTTTCTGTGAGATTGTCGCATGAGATTTTATTTGTGCTGTGTCCTTGTTTGTTGCATTTTCAGAGATAGCAACTCTCTGTGGATCTTTCAGCGACATACCAGCTAACCTTTCAACACCTAAAGAATGTGAAATTATGAAAAAAAAATATTTGATTGAAATTTTGAGGAATTTTACGACCAAAAACAAAATATTTTCTATGTATTAACCATCATCAACAACTTTGTGTGTAGACTTGTTAACGTACCATTTTTCCATGACAGATAAACTTATTTTTACTTCAATCAAACGTTAGCACATACAAAATACAATTTAAAAAGCCATTAAACTATGTCTGCCAATGAAAAAGAGAGGGCTTCCATATTCAAAGATGTACATAAGTCTCAATAAACATAATTCTACAATTTGCAGAATCAATACAGCATGTGTAACACCCATGTAAATTTATTGCTATTTGCATAAACTGTAAGTGACAAGGGAGTCCAACCAACATTTTGTACATATATGTTGACAAAACACAGTATTATATACAGTACATCATGTTTGTACTCACCCTGTGATAATGTAGCAGATAGTAGTACAGTTTGTCGTGCAGTACATTGTTTCTCATCTATGGCTTGTATTATCTTAGCTACTTTCTCTTCAAAACCTAGATCTAATAACCTGTAAATGCATGATAAAATCAGTCCACAAAAGTTTCCCAGTGCATTGGAAAGAGCTCGTGATTTCTTAAATGCAGAGTCAATATGTGAACAATTTATTTGTAAAACTGAATCAAATTAAATTATGTCACGTTAAAGGTTTGAATTCTAATAAGATATGTATATACAGTAAATGATCAATTCAACTCTGAACTGCTTCACTATTATACAATTATTACATTCCACAATTAAGAAAAAAGACCTATAATATCAAGTCTGGTGTATAAAAGAAAAATGCTGGAAAATAAATGTAATATATTTTGTATAATAACTGCATTTTACCTGTCAGCTTCATCTAAAACAAGCCATTTAATTTTTCCTAGTAGCAGATTCTGTGTATTTTCTATATGATCAATGAGACGTCCAGGTGTCGCAATCAATATGTTGATACCTTTACGTAACCTGCAACATACAAGTTATCAGGTAATCACCTAATTTTTTTTTCATTTGGCAACTTTTCCAACTTAAATAATGGAGGAAGACCCAAGGTGTACACCTGGGTAGAACCACCAACCTGTAAGCTAGCTGGTCAGTTTCCTCACAAGTTAATTTACTGGTCCTGGGCGGGATCTGACCTCACAGCAATGAGGGGCTAGGGATTAATAATCAGACATGATAACCACTCTAGCAATGAGGCCCCTTAAATAATGATTCCGAGGTAAAAATGGGTACCTAAGACAGAAAATATTACACTATTTAAAATATATTAGAAATATTTATAAATCAGATACAATACATTTACATTCTATTCTATGACAACTATAAATCTTGAGAAAGAAATGTTTTAAGTTAGTTTAATTAAAAAACACATGTGCACATGTTAGCAACAAATCACAAGATATATTTAAGAACAGATTGTCTTTAAAGACAGTTAAAACCAAAACTTCTCTAAAAACGAACCTATCAATACAATTTATTATTGGCAAAACTTATAATCAAGTCTCCGCAATAAATCTTAAAATTGAGATGACTTTACAATAAAACAACTTACCTCGCTTTCTCTGCTTTTCTCTTCTCTCCTCCCATAATACAACCTGCTACTAACCATGTGAATGGCTGAAATAGGAAATAATGACAGTTAAACTCTCAACGTTACTGACCTCACCGTGCATGGATTAATTTAACATAATCATTTAACACAGCATTTCATCCAGTTTATTATGAAAATCAATCAGAATAACACCAATGTAAACTAATCGTACCAATAAAAATATATATCTTATTGTCATGGCCATTGTAGATTTGCTACTGATAAACCAAACCCAAAACAACAGAAAGACCTATATTAATAAATGCTGGTATGACATTCAGTGCAAACTATCAGCAATTACCTTCAGAAGTTTCACAAACACATCATAACTCTGTAAAGCCAGCTGAAAAAAAAGAATTATTCTTATTAAATACAAGCATGTGTAACCATAGTCATGTATGAGTATACATACTGTGTTTGAAGTATTTTTGTAAGCAACACTTGGCATTTATCACCAAAGCAGCTAAACAAAACTGACTTTTTCCCAGATTAAACATAAAGAAATCCTCTCAACAATGAAAAATAATAGGTAAATTATAAAGATGAAATAATTTGCAATAATATTGTGACCTCTAGTAGCTACTTTTAAATTGATACAAGAATAATACAATCAAGTCTGTATACAAAGGGTGTCAATAGGAGAGAAGAAAAATAAAGTTTATGTACAGTTGATCTTCATTCTGAGCATTTTTTTGTCTATTAGATTGATAGATCAGTGCCACTTGCTCATATAGCGACCTTTAACAATATGTGGCTGCTAACTAAGATTTAGGTGTACAATTTCTATGACATCATACCTCTCTTGTAGGTACCAACACAACTACAAGACAACCATCTGATCTCTGCAACTTAGGTGTTTGTTGGCATAAATCCTCTATTATAGGTATAGCATAAGACATTGTTTTACCTGTTAAAAATAAATATACAAATGTACAAAATAAGCATTCCTTTATCAACAATCCTTACATTTATGTACAAATAACAGCCAGAAAGATCTTCTAAGCAAAAATTTCGTACTTCTTGAGAAAATGGTCAAACTGGTAGTAATGGTTTCATCCATACATTATGGAAAAAGCAATCATTAACATGTAATGATTGGACATAAATTCTGCAGTTTCAGTTTTGCAAACTGCAGTGCATTCAATTGCAGCTTTAATTTCACACTCACATGGGTGAAAAATGAAAATTTTCAAACAAAATGGAAATCGTAACCTTGATGCCGTGGAAACAATAAAAACCAGTGGGGTCAGGGCCTGGGAAAAAAGGGAGGTTCAGAAAATTCCAGAAAACTTTTATAACATTACACTCATAGATTTGATGAAGAATTAGCAAGACCTGTCAAAAGAAAAAAGATAGGAAATTATGGATTGTGAAGTTAGAACTGAACATTACCTGAACCAGTCTGTGATTTCACCAGGACATCTTGACCTTGCACAAGTTTCGGAATTGTTTCATGTTGAACAGATGTCATTTTGGAGAAACCTAGTTTTTCTAGATTAGATTTCTGTAAAATCACATCAAACATACGATATAACTGGGTGAATTAATCTGGAAATAATCTGCTGTGTTAAAAAATATTGTTCGAATTGAAGGATTAAGGCAAAGAATGTCTGCCACAATGTATTAAAGTTGAAAAATAAAGATAATAAGCCACAATTTAACAATTACACTTATGTAATCATTATCTTTTCAAGTCAAGTTAATTCTCAACACAAATAAAACAGACAGACAACAAGAAACATCGTTTTCATTTCTTCTTTTTTTATATGTTTCATCCAATCCTTTTTTTCTTCATTTACACAAGCTGTCCACAAAATATACAAAGGCTAGAAGAGATGATAAAAGAATAATCATACCATATAAGGATGAAGAGGAGCATCTTGAAAACAATCAGACGAAAATAAATTCTCCTTCACCTGATTTACTTTCACACTGGAAAAAAATGATATTCCTAAAACACCCACGATTAAACAAAGTTTTAGTTAATCTAACATTTTTAATGTGTTTAAAGTATGTCCTCAAGTGTCTTATGTTTAACAACAAGTCAACGAATGATCAAAGAAAGCCATCTTGCTAGTTATATATATCATAAAATAACAGAAACTATCACAGTTGTAAATCTGTCCAATCAACTTGCTCAGGATTTAGAGCAAATTAACTTCCTCTATGACTTAATTAGTTTTCATATCACAAAATGTGCATGCCAAGGATACTTTGAAATATTACATTTAGGTGAAAATTTCACATTGAACATAAACAAACCTCTTCACTGTTGGTATATCTGGATTATGACGAAATAATGATGATATTACAACACCAGACTTTTTCTTATTTCCCTCATCTTTGTTTTCTACTGACTGTTTGTCTCCATCTTTCTGAGGTGATTGATGACTTGAAGCATCTATACCTGACTCTGTCTGAATTTTTATATAATACAATTTTAATTTATGTTGTAAGACATGTTTACATATACATGACATGGCTATTTTAATTTGGTTCTCAAGACTTTAGTGATGATTTGTTTGATAGTTAATTGTGATTCTATTAGATGAAGCTGACAGGTAAAATAAAGATACTATACAAAAATAAATTTATAAATAAAAAATGTTCACATTTCATGTTTTTAACAATATCTAAACCAAACTGTCTCACAGAACATGTACCATGTCCAGACCTGGGGTCTTCCTCAATTGTTAAAACTGGAAAAGTCATCAAATGACCCTAACAATTGGTACAAGGTAACCTGAGTAAAAAAGAAGTGTTATACAACTTATACAGAGCATATAAATGTACAAAAATGATGTTTACCTCAGCCTTTGACAAACTTTTCACATTTGTGTTTTCAGACAGCTGAGTATCATCATTTCTCTCTTTCCATCTTTTCAATGACTTTCTGGCTTTGATCCTTTGTTGCTAAATGGTGAATTAAAACAAATTTTAAACATGGGAGTAAGAGCAGAAAAAATATGCAAGTTCTTATTTAATTCAAAGAAAATGTTATGACAAATTGAGTAACTTGATAAATATACTTGAAGCTTTAAAAACATAAGTTTTTAAATGTTTTGCATTTTTTTGTTGCTGACTTGAAAACACTAAATTGATATTCTACACATGCCTGTTTAAAAAAAGGGTATAAAATGTGAACATTTAACTGAATGTGTTTGATTTGTTAATGAATTTATTGGGATCTGATAAAATAGTAATATGCTTGTGTCTTTCTTAATGTGGTCAATCAGCATAATCAGCAATTGATTGTTGGAAGGACCAATGTAGATGTGGATGTAATAAAATTAAACCAACTGGAATTCTCATATGATTGTAATACTATTACTAATAGGAAGATGGAAAGCAAAGTACCCAAAATGGGGCCAAGACCTATGACCTTCTGCTTACCAGTCAGATGCTCTACCAACTGAGCTAATCGACTGGTATTATCACAAATAATTTACTTACATAAATAATTAAATACCATTTACAGTACAGCTACATTACATAAAATATGCAATTTTAAAGCCATCCAGTACCTGTTCATGCAAGACTTGTGATGGTCAAACCCAAGAAAGTTAATGAAGCTTGTTTTATATACAGAATATTTTTATCAACTTAGTTCATGTGTACAGTATCATAATTCATATTTGTTTGAAATCTGTTTGTGATGAAATACCTTGGTAGTTTTAGAGACTATGACATGCTCAACCAAAGCAGATATGAAGATAACAACATCTTATCTAGTTCTACTAAAATCGTTCGTCAGATAAAGATAAGACATTAACCCCAATTGACCCCTTTCCTGTTTCGCGCCCCCTAGCGGATTTTTCCGATTGCGCAATCCAAGATGGCGGCGTATGGGGTCATGGTGTAATCTACGATATTACGCCGGTATTTTGTGTTTTGCAGCATTTTATGCAGATAGATCACTATTCTACGACAATTATTGAGAAGCTGTATTGATAACTAAAATATATGCGATATATTTGTCGCTAAAATTTTGTGGAATCCGTCTTGTTTCCGATTTGTATGCACATTATGTGGATGGGGGCGGTTTTTAAAAAAAGTCATTTCAGAAGAAAGTATCTATTTTCTGACTTTATTTTTCATGTATCTATGTCTAAACAATTCGTTTAATTGTACCAGTAAGTATTACATATATACATGTATATAGGTCTAGGTGTTCCAAAAAATTCTGGGAAAAACCTTGAGTATAAAAGTTAGGCAGGTTTTAAGATCCCACAAATGACCATTTTTGGGGTGTAATATGTTACCATCCTTTTTTTCACAATTTTCTTCCTTTCATTCTGAAAGCATTACTTATTTTAAAATCTGAGATGTTACATTTTTAATTGTAGAATCCAATGCTGTTTAATTTGGTAAATGGTATATGATGTTGTAGAACATATACTTTTTATTTCAGACTAAAATTGGTACCACTGTAACCAGTGACTTCACTTATTTATCTTTGATAATCTTTTACTCAAAATATTCCCATGAAAATGACTTCAAGAGTCAGTCATAAACTTTGAACATTACAGGGACCTGATTATGTAATGTTACGTAATAATGCTGTCCCTTTGTCAGTGGACAGTTTCAGTGTTGATTGGTCCCTTTGATAACAGTACATCACTTATCAAATCACAGTGTGGGATCAGTATATATCCAATCAACTATACCATCATGTTGCACAGTGACAGGAAGTATCCCAGACATGACCCTTAATGTGTGAAATTATATAATCTCATTTTTAATTAAGCATTACTAACCATGAATGCCGATGCAATAAAACGTGCTAAAGAAAGAGATAGAAAACAGAAGAAAAATTGAAACATTTATTGTATCAGTAATTGAAAAATTGTAATTATGATAATAGTGATTCCACATCCATCTTTTAACCTCTAATTTAATATTTGATTATAAAAAACAACATTTATTCTGCTATTAAATTTATAGAAGTTTTTACAATCTTAACCAGGCAGATAGATAATTGTTGATATTTAATCATTACCAATAAAATTTGAAAATTAGTTGAACTGATAATATACAATAAACTGTTAATACAATATAGCACTACGATTTGGATGCCGTAAAAACTTTTGAGTCGGCAGGTAAAAGATGGGTCGGTCGGGTAACCGGAAACCAACCTATGTTTTTAGACCCTATCAGAAAAAGTAGTGAATTGGTAACTTTGTTTTCCTCCAATTTAATTCAAGAAATATAATGTAGATATTTTATTTTTCATGTGGATCACATGTACAACAGGAATTTCAGTTAATTGACAAAGGAATAGAACTTCTAAAAATGTACAGATTGCAGTGACCTGTGGTTGTTTTAACTTGAAAAACATCAGTAAGAAAAAAACAATGTGAAGTGCTCACATTACTGCGGAAGTTGATTAATTAGTATACTGAATGGTGAACTGGATATATTAGCATCATTTGACATTGATCTACATCATTTCAGACATATTTCTTCGTTTTGATGCTGTTTACGGCTGCGGCTGTGGTCCAGTGGTTAGACTGCTGGACTTGTAACCCGGCTCCTTGTAAGTTAGTACTGGTTAGTATGCAGTCCAGGAAAACTGGTCAGGTTTACCGGTCGCTGTATATAAGGGAAAAATTGTTGAAAAATGGTGTTAAACCCAAGTGACAATAAGTCACGTAAAAACAAACAAAAACACAAAAAAAAAACATTTGATGCTGTTTAATATAAATACAGATAGTGGCGATTCATGACAACCAAAAATGATAGCTTTCCATTTCACCGAGTGCCACATTACTTTTAGTTATGTCCATCCCAGTTTAGTGTAATGTCCATCCTGCTGTAAATAAGCTGCTATTATATATTTCTTGGGTAAGCTTTATTGTCTTTGTCGCAAGTGTGACGATAGTGAAGAATTGATGATCCAGTGTGATTTTGTGATAATTGATTTCATCCCAGAATTGATGATGAAGCAGAGAATTTGTCTTCTTGGAACTGCCGTGGTGAAGCACCTACACGATACAGGAAACCTTATCTAAAATAGATAAAATAAATAAAAGTACATATATATCATCATGTGTTTGGTAAGACACATGATATAAGAAACATGGTGAAAATAAACCCTAGAAAATATTTGTTCGGTACTCTCTTGTATTCCAGGGACCAGGATCGTTATTCATTTACTACCAGCACAATCCAATGTAAGTTAGGTGTATACAGGCAACATATAATTTCAGAACGCAATATGATTATAAAGATCACTATGATCATGTAATAAACCATTCAAAAGATAAGAAACGTAGCTATCGGCACATAAATATATTTTTTATTACATCACCCCACCCACTAAATTCAAGCCAACAAATTTTGCATAAATGATGAAAATCAAACGATCTAATAATCGTTTAGGATCAAACTGATATTAAATATGCAAGAAAAGTTATTCTCTTACCTTACATGAAGTTTGGATGAAATGACAGGAACATAAAAACGGTGTATTTCGATAAAAAACGACTATGACAGTTATTCAGCGCATGACCCCATACGCCGCCATTTTGGATTGCGCAATCGGAAAATCCGCTAGGGGGCGCGAAACAGGAAAGTCGTCAATTACAGTACCAGTACGAAAATGTTAAGGACGAAAACGGCAAAAATTAAAACGACTGTTTTACTCTGTTTCCGGTTATTCTGTCCCTCTGATTCGCGATTTTATTAGTAGGTCTCCTCGTTGGTACACTTATATTCACACTTAAGCCTGCGTCAATATCGTCTGACATCTTGTAAGCAAACAACGTGAATTTGTTTACAAAATTTCATCCAACATGCTGCCTGTGTACGAATTAATCTCGTTTTTACTTCGCGTTTAGTACGAGATCTCGCTTTAATCCGCCATGTTTGGTTACAAAGGACGCCGTTTTAATGTAAACATGTGATAGATGTGTATTCAAAATCGATTACTCGTCTTTTTAATAAATCATTGGATTAAAATATGTGATGGATACATAAAATAACGCGCACGGGCTCTCGGGCAAGTTTTCAAAATGCCTTGTTCGTGGCAAAAGGAGGATTATTTCTCCTTATTGATGAGCCATGATAAACGGGCTCATACTGCTTTGGAAATGTTAGTGGATGATCTCCACGCCGAGAAAGAGAAAACTGTGAATCATTTCTTGTGCCATTCTGGATCTGAAGATTTTCTTTGGGGACTTGTACATCTTCTAGGGAATGACACACCAAGGTAAAAACTTCTGCCATTTGTAAGCATTGCCTAATTGACAGCAGGTGCTTTCTTAATTGGATTATTAAGCCATTATTGGCCAATGAAATTATAAAAATGATAATTATAATATTGAATGATTGGCAATTTCTTTCTATCAAACTGTCACTTCACATATATTATATTCAGTCATACAGATTGCTATTTGCAAAATAATTACTGACACAAAACACATTTTTTTTACAAAATATCAATACTACTTTCCATTATCTGTCAGTCTGTGCATGTTTAACATGTTTTTATGACAAACTAGTGCATGTTTAGTTCCATACAATATTCTGTAGATAAAGACAAATAATTGTTCTTCTAAATCTTAGTCTGTTCAACTTACTTCACACCTACTTAGAATAAATCTGATTATTGATTGATAATATTGGTCATTTCACTACAAATAGTTTAATCAAAATGGTAAACAAACAAGTACACTGTTGTAAAAGAATTCCAAGATTTTAATAGTTGTGCTGAATGTGAGAAAATTGATAACAAATGAGTGCTATAAAATATTGGGGTGAGATTTATTAAAATGTCACAATATTGACAATAGCCCATATGTAGAAAGCCCTTGACAATTGTTATTAAATTAGTGTAAGCTAAGATTCATTAAACCTTAAATATCAGATGGAGAATTACTTTTGTTGACCTCATATAATTTTAACATCAGTCAAGTTTATTTCTTTGTGTCAAAATGAACTTGAATTCCATTTGAAATGAAATTATCGAAGAGTGATACTGTATGTAGTTGTTAGTGCAACTTTATAAGCTGATGCAGGACCCAATTATGTCTAATATTTACAATAGCCATTGTAAAATAACATTATGTCTATATAAGGACAAAGCATCTTTTTCTGAATTTACTATTTAGTGTCCCATTTTGTGTCATGCATCAATAACTCTTTAATTTAATACACTGGCACTGGACCTGCTTTGAAAAAATTAAAAGTGATACTGGTGATAGCCGTAATAGCTGATGATAGCTATAATTTTGGAATGAAATCCATCAAATTAATTTCTATTAATATAAATTACGCCTTTAATTATTTCTGAGATCATCCCAGATATATGTAAATCTTAATACCTTTTACACCTGTTCAATGTAAATGTGACATTGCAAACCATAGACCCTGTTGGGCTCATAGAAATTATAGGATGCTGGTGACTGATGTATATGTTTGAAATTACATTTTCTTTTCATTTAATTGAAATATGCTGATAACATTTGTTTTATCCCCAAAACCATCCAGAGTGAAAATTATTGAAATGACATCCTATATTTATGCTTTTAATGAATTTGAAGCTAAAAATACTATGGTAGAAACCCTCTAGACTGGTTCCTCTGTAAATTGGTTTACCCTGGCGATCGGTCAAAATTTCTGGTACCAATTACTCCACTATATGATTTACCTCTGTAAACAGGTATTGCCTGAATTCTGCACGCCAGTTATCATTTTGCAATAAAAGTGGTCAATATAATTAAATTATAACCTTATAAACCAATCAATAATTATCTGAGATAAGAGTCAATGTGGGCGAGTGCTTTGATCACGTCGCCTGTCGTAAATATGTTTATTACGAATATGCGCTTATTATGAATTCACTTCACTTACATTCAATTCAATATTTTGTAATAAGTATGAAGACAATGCACTAATCTGGAGCATTAAGGGCCAAATCTTAGACCATTACAGTGTAACAAAAAATTTATGATCATTGTAATTTCACATTTTTTTGTTGTTTTCTAATATTCGTGAAATTATTTAAAAATGCAAACTAACATTATCAATATGTTTGTCATATTTTTAATAACTATATATTAATGAAACATGTATTTCACAATTTATCAAACAACACACATAATGCCAGACAAAGTAGATACATTGTATATGCACACACATGATGACTTGACACAAAACTTCTCTAAACTGGTGTCCCCTCTAAACCAGCTAAATGGTCTTATCCCAAAGCAGAGGGCTCCTACCATATATGATATTGTAAGATGTAGAACTGTTATACCTTCTTGAAAGGACTATATGATTGATAATATTTACCTTTCTTTTGAGAGATAAGTTTGAATTGATAGCAAAAAAAATGTTGTGAGAGTTTTTGTCAAAGATTGCAGAAATCTATTTCTCAGAATATTTTGAAATAGTAAAAAAATGTTCTAAATTAAGTATTGGTGTTCAGCTTGCACATTTTCCTGGATGGTTCCCTTATTTACATTTGCAACATGCTAACACATTGTTTGAACAAACTAATGAATCAATCTTGGTAAAGCTTGTTTGGTTAAGTAGAATTTGCTTTTATTAGCCCATATGAGTAGATGCATTATCTAACGTGAAAAGAACAATCATCAATGAATACTGCTTACAACTTTCATTTTACATCTTACAACTGCTTCCACACATGTGCTGTGTCCATCTCAATGACCCTGGATGATACTCTATTACTGTCAAGGATGCCAGATGGTGGTTTTTAATTATTAATTGTACCCTCAGAATCTACTTTACCGCTAAGTAACTTAAATGTAATCTAAACTTATCAGGAAATGTGGGATTTATTAAGTTAAAGTAACATTTATGATGAAAAACATTAAATTCTACATCTATATAAATGCACTAACATGTGATCTTCCTGAACTCATGTCTGAATTGTACTGACTTCAGAGTGGCTGGAAATGCGGCATATATTCTTGGAACACTAGCTGAATCAGAAATTGGTTGTATGCGAGTGATATCTTTGGTGCAACATGGGTCAAACGAAAGCAGGAAAATCTTGCCAGACCTAACTCGTATGCTTACCTTCGATGATTCTGAGAGTGTTATGAATGCTGCAGGAACTATGGGTACTCTGGTAAGGATACATTTTATTTCATTGCTCTGGTGGTTTGAATACATTACATATATACAGTAAAATCTTTGAACAAAGACCACCCTTGGGAGAGACGAAATGTGGCTTTAATTGACAGATGGCCTTTATTCAGAGGTCAGTTTGTTCTAAGTAATCAATGACAGTTTTCAAAGAATGGTCTTTATTCACTAAGTGGCCTTTATTCAGTGGTGGCTGCAAACACAGGTTTTACTGTACCTTGTTTTGAGATTTTATGTGAGCATAATTACATGCATTTCTGTAATATTGTATAAATATTGTGTTCATAATTATAGTCATGTAATTCTACTGAAAAAAACAATGTAATGTAACTTCTGAATACCAGACATCCTTGTATCCAGTAAAAGAAGTCCATTTTTTTGAAGTCTGGGGAATTCCATCCTTTTAGAATTTTACAAATACAATTTGTATAGAAAATGATAAGAAAAAGTCTGGACCTCAAAGTCATGCATATTTTACAAAAGTTTCATGTGTTCACAAGTTACACATTACATACGTATGAAATTTATGCAAACCTGTCACTAAAAAGCATAAAAATAGATAATGGATAAGTTTATATTTTCATTCAGGCTGAAAGTCATGAAGGGCGGGAATGGATACTTAGCGAGAAATGTCTACCTCAAACTTTAGAACATATCACAAATCTTCTTCATTCAGAAAATCTGTGGACGGCCAGTAATGCTGCACTGGTACTTGCTAGGTAATTGACTTACATCTTGTTACAGTATGTACGGTCATTCCTTGTGTATAAGACACAGGTTTATTCATTCAAAATTGTGTCAAAAATCTGCTGTGTCTTATAGTTACCATTATATATCCATTCAAATTCAACTATATTATTCATGTAGTGATTACAAATTGATAATTTTATTTTATTTATGATATAATTCATTTACTTGTTCAATGCAAATGTAGTTAGTTATACCTTCTGCATGGTGATGTTTTAGCATTATTGACATTATGATTAATACAACTAGTGACATTTTGTAATTAGTATTCAGCATCTATTTTCTTATATAGAGATATTAAGTAATATCACATTGTAACTATATGTATTTAGAGTTCATCAGGATTTTGAATTTTTGATTGTCAGCCAATGACAGAAGTATGGTTTGAAAACATATGTTTGATGTATGTGTTGTATTTGGTTTGATTTGATTTCAGATTAAGTATATCAGAGTGTGGTTGTTCCAAGGTTTTAGAACATGAACATTCTCAGCATATTCTTTCAAAATTAATTCTTTCATTGGGTATAGATGAAGCTGGTGAGTACAGACCTGCACTTTAATAACAATGTCAAAAATGTTGTTTTGTTAATCCTTATTGTTTTAATTATTACCTATTATAAGAATGCTTGATCAGTTGGTTGTTTTATTATGACTGGGATGTGACCCTAGATCCACTTCTTTATCTTTCTTTTTAATGGGATTTGATCTTGTACCTACTGCCAGGGTCTTTTGGCAACTTTCCCGCTTTAACAGTGGAGGAAGATCCCATGCATACACCTTGGTAGGACCAACCTTCCCCATGGTCCAAGGTGGGAATCTAATCCATATCAATGAGATGCCAATGATTACTAATCAGTGAATAAAACTCAATCACTGAGGCTCACTCCACTCTATATATATATTTCTACAGACTTCACTCACTGACTTATACGACTTATACATATATATATATATATATATATGAGTGAAGTCTGTAGAAACAATCGACTCCTGAATACCACATCACTTTGTACTATGCATGAGAATATTTACCAATTTAAAAAGATCGTTGTTTTTCTTTGTTTTTGATAGGTCGTGGTATGAATGCTGCATTTGCAATAGGTAGATTATGTGATATGGACCAGGGTAGAAAACGTTTATTACAACTCTCTGATAGTGAAAGAATGGTAAGTTCTCTAGTTTGAGATTGTCCTTTAAGTTTAATTTTATAGGCAATCTGATACTGCAGCCTTAGGTTGTAAAAGACAGAATGTTTTAGCATATTGGAAATAGCTGCGTTATGAATTTTTGAAAGCTTTTCTTTTTGAAACAATTTTGTGTCTTTTGTTCCTTACTATATTTTCCTTTTATTTCATTGTTGAAACAGATGATTTAAAAGTTGTTGAAATGTTTTGAAACATAATTTCCACAACAGAGAACTTCATCACAAGCAACTTTGTTTGGTTGAGAAGATACTCATTACAGTTTTATCATCTTCAGATTTCATCATTAGCAAAGATGTTGAGTTGTAATGACACTGGTGCCAGTAAGAATGCATGTTTTGCGCTCAGTTGCTTAGCAACAAATTCTGAGGGTCACTCAAGATTGCTAGGAAACATCCATTCTGAAGAGATTCTGAAGACTTTGTCTGTACTTTTAAATGCAGAGGATTCAGAAACTGGCTGGTTTGCAGCAATGTAAGTGTTTTATCATGGAATTTCAGTTTAAATAAAGCCCCTGAAAAAAGGACCCTTTCTGGACTGGGTCAAAAGTCCTGTTTTCTGAGAATCTGGTATTCAGAGAACTACTGATTATTAAAGAGACAAAATGCGACAAGAAAAATCCAGATTTCCAGAGAATTCCAGTTTTCAGAGAGTCTGGTTTACAGGGGTTATAATATTTCATCTATTACTATGGTTACAAAATCTATTTCTACATAAAGGAAGCGATTTGAAGCGTTCACCTAGGTAGCAATTATGATGCACTATTGTTACCCAACAAGTTCCTTCAAATCTTGTGAGAGTATTTAGAAATAACTGAGTGTGATTCTATAGCAAATATTGGTATCATCAAGCAAATTCGTCTTCTTGATTTTGTATTAGTGTTAGGAGTGTTTTGTTTTAGGGTAAACATGCTGGTACAAAGTCACTATCAACAGTACATGTACTATACATATATTTTCAAATACCCTATGTTTATACATCACTTATGAAATTAATTATTCAAGCTGTGAAGCTATTAAAATTCTTTTTGTCTGAAGTGATTGTCCGAAACCTTTGCATATATTATCATATATCATTATCAAGTATTGACCATTGACTATTTCAGGACATTGAGAACTCTAGCTAGTCAACCGAAGGGGTGTATAAGATTGCGAGATCACCCTCAAGTAATCTCTAGTCTGAAAGTGAGTACTTATCTCCTGTGTGCCAAATTGCTTCTAATAAAAACTGCAATTCTGTGTATGAGTAATGTAACTTTGGTTATATAATACAGTCAAACATGTGAACAAAGGCCACCCTTTGGAAAGACCAAGATGTGGCCTTTATTGGCAGATGACCTTTATGTAGAGATCAGTTTGTTCTAAATAATCAATGATGGGTTTACAAAGAATGGCCTTTATTCGCAGAGTGGCCTTTATTCAGAAGTGACTACAAATACAGGTTAGACTGTATACATATATTATGGTACTACACACCAGTTAGTTAAAATAAAGCAATACACTGACAGAATAAGTAACAATACATTTGATTGGGGTCTGGGATTTTGAGTTTGGTGACCAGTCTCATAACAATGATTCTGATTGGTCAGTTAAAAACTCAGCCTATATTATCCATTTACAACAACATACGTCATGTACACTGTTTTTGTTCTGAAGTATCGTTTGTAGTTTTTAGAAAAAAAAAAACGCATAGCCTGGAACAAACAATATATATATATATTCTGTATTGCGTCATATTGCTCTCACTCTGACTATATGTGAGCTTAATACTGTACATTGATGTGTCACTGTCCTGTGATTGGATTATCCACGGTTAGGTTATAAAGCGATTGACTTATCATTAAACCTTTTATATACTGTTAACATTTTCATGTCAAAAACCTAATTAGTAATATAAAATGAAAATTTTACCATTGTATAGGATGTACAACATTAATAGGTTAATCTATTGAAACTCAAGATTCTGTTTATTAATAGTTTGTTTAATTGAAGTATTAAAATCATCAATATTCTCATTGAGGTACTTAATGATTACATAAATCCTCTTTTAAAACTCTTATGAACGTCTGTTATTGTGATGTCACTCCTTTTGAAGTACCTTGAGTTTACTTTTCAAGAAACTTGACACTCATCGTGCTTCTATTTATAATTTGAGACGAGTTTCTTTATTTTTAAATACAAACATGGTTAGTTGGTGAAGTACACTGTCAACATAAGAGAATTAAAATGTCAACAAGTAATTAAATGGTTTAATTTTTTGTTGTTGAAAAATGGTGATTATTTGTGAATTTTTAATTGTCCATTGATAAGTTGTGTGTCACCTGTAGATAGGTAATTGAAGCAAAAAGCATTTGAAGTAAGATTACCTTTCAAAATACTCAATAGAAAGAATATCTTTCGCTGATATTTTGAAGCAATTCAGAACCACTTCTAATTTATTTCAGAGTGTTGAAGGAAAAGCTGAAATAAATGCAGATTTAAAAGAGGAAGCTATAATTACACTTGAAATACTCAAACGTTTACCAAAACCTAGTCCACCTACCATAAATGGTGAGTATAAAATCTGACTAATCATATTTTGGAAAATTGTAATCTTTGCCCATGGTCTACAAATGGTTGGTACAAAACCTATCTTACATGGTAAAAAATTTGACCAATCATAATTGGTTATATAGTAAATCTTTTCTACATACCATTAATGGTAATTTAATCAATATAAAATATGTAGAATGGAAATATAGTCCATGATTCATAACTTTGTCTCATCAAAGAATCATGTTGCCAGCACAAAGGTCAAGGTCACAGTGTCCCTTTGAACTTTTCACATATTCACTATATAAGCCAAGACATAGTATTAAGTTGTGTACGACTTCAGCAAGAATATTAGGATTTCAAAATATTTAGCTTATGTGATCACCATAATGAGACGACATGTAACATCTAAGAACTGTGTCACAGATCTCTAAAGCAGGTTTGAGTGTGATGAGAAATTTTGTTCCATTTTGATAAATACCATTATTTTTTATTTACAATTATTCATGTCATACACTTTTCTGTGTTTTCATATTGCATATCTGGGGCATTCGTGTCTTATGGACTCATTTCCAGTTTAAGTTATAGTCATTAATAAATCAGTTTCCTTTTCAGTGTGTGGTCTACATCATGAATATTAATGTTTTTTTTATAAGTACCTCATTAAATTCAAATAGAGCATGTTATACTTAGTACTTTTAAACTTCACATACAATGCCTCTTATGTTTAGTTTTGATTATTCTTACAGTTCTCATTGCTTTCAATGAATAATTTAATGTTTACTGTCCTTTTATGTGTATAATACCTTCATGGGTTTAGGATTTTTATGTCATTAAGCCTCTGCCAACATTCCATTTCCCAAATAAGGAATTCACATCCATTAATAGTAAACAGCAGTTTTTTACTGTGAATTCTCAACAGTTGGCAATTTGGTCAGTGATTATTGAAATTTAACAATGAGATGTTAAAAAAGTTGGTGTGTGGTACTTTTTTGTAGTTATTTATCTTTGGTTTAAATACATGAATTGATTTTATACCCTCATATTATAGTAAACTAAATCACAGACAGGTGTCAGAGATAGTAGGGGATTTTGTTTGTACACAACCTTGTCTTATTTATCTTATAATGTTTTGGAGAAAATCCAAATTGAAAAAACTCTTAATCCATACGTAAATCACTTGATGCATTAAGCTTTATTCTTACTGTGTGCATTATTATACATTATTGATTGCATTTGATTATCTGTGATCAGATCAAATATAAATACCCTGAGATTCTATTTATTATGTACTGTAAACTGAATCCATGTTTGTTTATGCTGAGACTTTATTTTGTATTTTTTTAATATTACTGTATAATGGATTTAGTGTTACATGTATTTCATTTAACCCTAAGA
The DNA here is from genome assembly GCA_008271625.1 of Lutraria rhynchaena. Lineage (NCBI taxonomy): Eukaryota > Metazoa > Mollusca > Bivalvia > Venerida > Mactridae > Lutraria > Lutraria rhynchaena. The sequence continues at coordinate 5,636,402 of VIBL01000001.1, read as the reverse complement.
CAAATTCATTAAAATGTTTCACATTTTTAGATTTTATCTTTTATCTTTGAAATTACATTTTATTGACAAACTTTACAAATGCAACTTTTATTTTCATTGGGGTTTAATGTTACATTAACAGCAAGTGTCTTTTAGTGACTTTCCAGCCTAAACGTGGAAGAACCTTGTATTCACTAGCTGGATAGCTTCCTCACATGTACTGCCAAAAAAGCTAATCTTTATAAATTTTACAAGTCTTATATCATTTTGAGAAATGAAACCTATACAATCAGTTTTTCAGCAACCAAGCCTCCAAGGAAAGTACAATATGTGTAAGATAATATATTGTAGTTCTGAAGTTTTAAATGTCATTCTATATGGCTGTATTCAATACTCAAGAATTAAATCCCACTCAGAGATGAACTTCTGTATGGTCATGTTATTGGGTTGGGTATCATTGCATAATTGATAGATTAAACTTTAGTTGAAGGATATAATCGATTATCTCCATTATTGCTTCCATCATACTCAAATCTTACTGATAAATGATTTATCAAGTTAATTGAAGGCACCTTACATACACCATGTTATAATATATGGTTACCTACCATTTTTTTATTGATAATATTTTCCAACAATACAGTGAACTAAGTTTGTATAAATTACTTTCTGACAGGAAATACATGGTATTTAATTAAGGTGGACTGTATTCTAGGGTCGTTAAATGAAATTCCCATGTTAAAGTAAGAAATACTATGTGGTAGTCACCCATTGCAATGGTTTAATTGTAGTATTCCTAGCCTCATAACTTGGTCATCTAAGAATACTATTTAAGTTAAGAAACCTGAAATAATCAATTTTTATAATATGATTGTGAATTACTGCATTTTTTGCTCTGCAATTCTGTCATGAAATGGTCCATCCATTTCAGCTGGGGACTAATGTGGATTATTGTATTTACTAGTGAAAACCTTACCATTTTATTTTTAGTACAGTAAAACCCCCAAGACTGGACCCCTTCCAGACTGATCCAAGGTCTGGTTTTCTGGGAAGTCCAGTTTCAGAGAAATATTGATTATAGAAAAGAAAAAAATGGGACTTGAAAAAATCATCTGATTTCCAGAGAATTCCAGTTTTTGGGGAGTCTTGTTTTCAGCGGTTTTACTGTATATTCATACATTCAAATTATTTTCAGTTGTTTCATCCAATACATTCAAGGCAACATGGGATCCTGTTGTCACCAAAAGTGGATTCCAAGTTAGATATCAACTGTTTGATGGTAAGATGAGGAATTATGTAATTTTGCTCTTATAAATCAATTGTTGTATGTTTGCTTGTTTAATTGAATTTCGTTGTTTGTGGAAACAAAGGCTGAGAGTGTATAATGTTATATTTCAGATAACTCTTTGTTTCAAACAATTTGCATAACAAAACAATGCATCTCAGTTGAAAAGTGTCTTGAAATATTTGAGATTAACACAACAATGCCATTCAATGATAGATATTTATGCAGAGTTACACAAGTAAACAAATGGATTAAATATGGATAATCGGCCCATGAGATTGATGGCATTAGAATAACAATTCCATACTTTTTAATGCTAAGCAGTCAAAACCATTAACAAAAGCTACCACAGAGGAGATAAAATTTTATCTTTAAGCATAGTTGATCTTTATTCAGAGGTATATTTGATCTATTACAGCAATAAATATGTGTGGAAAGGAGTGACGATGGTTCACATGGTGATCTGTCTTCCCAGGTGATTATACACAGTTTTGACTGTTTTGATGTTTTATTATATATTTTTCTTCAGGTACCAAATGTGTGTATACAGGGAAGCAGTGTGAGTGCGAAGTGATGGGATTACTACCTAATACTGCATACGTTTACAAACTGAGAGCTTACACTGAGGGAGATGAGAGTCCATTTAGTGATGTTGTCTCTATCATTACTGAGGAATCTGGTGAATATACTTATGTTGTTACTATCATCTTATTGTGTCTATGCCTGTATGGCTTTGCTATGAATCTATAACCCCTTCCACAAACTTCAGGTGGCACAAGTTTTTACTTTAACATAATTCAATATTTTCTACTTATTAAAAAGATTCTACAAAAGTGGTGGTTGAGACTTAAGGGTTGATTTTGATTTTAGGTAATTTGGAAAATTCCATGGTCAAAGCCATGCTGTTACATCTTTAAAATCATCCAATTTGCTCATTATATTAATCTAAATTCAGTTGAATGACTTGATATGTTGTACTGTTTGTAAAGTAGTCATAATTATTCTTATAATTTGAATGTTAACTTGTAACAACTATGTTCTGAAATTGCATTTTCTCTTTGTTGTGTTTAATTGTATTGATTGTCCTGTATGCTTGCAAATCACCTGCCAGACACTGTGAAGGGCTTGTATACGTATCAAACTAAGGTAGGAAAGTCGCGCCCTACATAGTATGTATTATATTAACCATTACAAGGGAGATAACCCTCATAAAACATTCTATCATCCACAGTACCAGGACCACCGCAGGATGTTCGTGTATTAGGAGCTACAATAACACAATTAAAAGTAGGCTGGGAACCACCCTCTGAGCTGAATGGTGTTCTGAAAGGATACTATGTCTTCTTGGGTAAGAATTCTTTATATTATGCAAGTTTTCTCTCCCTCAAAAACACTGTGCATCTGTATGTCTGTATTTAGCTAGGCTAGATTGAGAAGTTATAATGACATTTTTCTTTTTTTAATAAACTGGAATTATTTCGCAAAATTTATTTACCAGTAGTTAAATTTTAAATGAGATGCTTTTGAAATTACCTTGACACTGTCTGGGAGATGATATATCAATAAATATAATCATTTTAACTAGTAGGATATAGGGATACCATTCTTCAAAGAATCAAATGGGATTGTTTTTATATCTATTAGCTTCAATTTTATATGAAGATAAAATGTAAGAATTGTAAAATATCAGAATTCATTCATTTATTCTTCCAAGAATCAAGTTTCATTAGGTCTGGTTTTTGCCATATTACTGGTTTGATCATGAATTATCAACATAGCTTTCATTTTTTTATTTTACAGATGACAAGGAAGTGATGTACACGACAGATTTGTGTGTGATATTGACTGGACTTACTGCTAACACAACTTATGAAATTGAGGTATAGTTTAGTATTGCTTTTATTTCAACTGTCAGTTTTTTTTCAATATATTGATCGGACAGCAATATTTCAAAGTCAGTAATTTTTATGATTTTAACAATGGATCAATGCACATACATGTAGTATGCTTTTTTGAGTTTATTATGCTGGTTTGTACTCATTCTTAATTAGTATGGATACTCATTAATTTTCTTGGTATTATTAGTGTATTTTTTATATTGTAATGTACTGTCATCTTGATTTGCAACCTATTGTTGTGATTGTAGTGAAAAGTTTGTTAACTATAAATTATAAAAAATTGAAATTATAATTGTTAGGTGTGTGCTGCAACGTCAAAGGGTCGGGGAGAAAGAAGTATAACTTCTGGTACCACTTCGGAAATAGGTCAGTAACCAAGTAATTATGATTGTAGATTTGAAAAATGGCTTGTTAATGTACAGTTGGGATTTGATATTATAAATTATGATTTACCATACCGATTTGTAAGTAATGCATTACAATATTACTTTTTGTGATAAGTTGACTAATATGTCTTATTTAACCAACAGGTGCTCATGCTCCATCTAAACCCCATATAAATGTGATTGGAAGAAATGAACTGTACATATCATGGGGACCACCTGAAGTGCCTCTTGGTCGACTAAATAGATACGATGTTATCATGAATGATAAAATTATATATTCTGGAAATGATTTGAATTTACCTATAAGACGACTTGTACCTGACACTGAGTATTCTTTTGTGGTAAATATGATCTTTCCATAAGTTTTTGTCTATTATTTGATGTATAATGTAAGTATGCATGAAGTATTATTACTTTTAAATTTCTGTATATAATTGAGCATGTATTACAAAGAGCATATTTTTATAGATTTCTTTTTATGTGTAATCTCAGTTACACTTAAAAACCAAAATGTCCATGGCTTGTAAGGCAGTTGTATGCTTAATGTTATCAATTTAAGTGACATCACAAGTGTGGATCATCAGTTTTTGTTAATTATTTTAATAATTGTTTTGAATTCAATTTCAGGTTGTGGCCTTAACAAGTGATGGAAAGTTTGAGAGCAAGATGGCCAAGAAACGTACAGCCAAAGATGAATGTAAGAAAGCTTGTTGATGTATTCAAGCCACTAAAATTGAGGAATTAGGTCATTGATAACTTAGCACCAGTCTGTAAATGCCTGTTAAGGTCAACTTTATGACTAATTTAAAAGCAACCAGTCTGTCTTGTTGCTAAGTGTTATAAAATCAGACACTGAAAATATTATTATTGTTCATCCGTGGCTAATTTGTAAAGCATAAAACTTATCAGATGCACTGCATTGTATGTACAATTTAGCTTTTCCTGTGTCACTTAATTACATGGAAACCATTCTAACATTTTGGTATGTTACAATAGATGATCAAGCTAGACCTCCACTGTACCAGACTCCTAAGAAGGAACCAGTCGAAGAAGGATCTAAAACTCCAGTAGGTCAGCCCAGTGTGAAACGTAGAAAATCTAGTGGTCGTGTGTCTAGTGCTAAAGAAAAACCAAAGGTAATATCTCGATCCGCTGTGGTAAAAGTATATAATATATATTTGAATCAAGCTTGTGTCTAATTTTTGAGTAGTACTTGTTTTTTTTTATTTTTTGAACATTGTCATGTTCTTGGAAAGTTTAATCTTAGCATCAGCTCAATGTTTTCTTTTACCCTTTTCTGTTTAACTTGATCAATGATGCTTGTCTGTTTTTTTAACAAATTAAAGATGGATGTATACTTGGTTTTGGTCATATTTGTTGTACTGTTAAAAGTATATTGCACTTGTCCGTATGAGACAAAAGACATTGGCTTGAATTTTGAAGTAGTAATATGCTTCAATATTGAATATTCATGTCTACTCTGAACTTCTATTTCTGAACCACTGCATTCCTTGCTACTGATATTCTGTCTTTTGGTTCTATATCAGATGATTTTTAAAATTTAAAAACTTGACCAATGGCAATGATGCTTTCTGTCTCCTAACACTTTGATATTTATTTCAGAGAGCTGGTACTGCTAAGGAGAGAACAAAAAGCAGTGGTGGAGTGAACAAGGAAGAGAGACCCTGTTCAAGTGAGATTTCATGTTTTGTTCACTTATTTAAAATGCCTAATTTGCTACACGTTAAAGTTATAATTGACTTTTGGGACAATAATGATTACTGGAATTGCATACATGTATAGTCAAACCTGTGGACAAAGGCCACCAAATGGAGTAATAATGTGTGGTATTTAGGCATAGTTGGCCTGTTACTATGTGTAAAAGGATGGCTGTAGGTTACACAATGCCTTATATTTACTGTTCACTTAGGTTTGACTGTATTGTATGAAAAAAACATAAGCTTTTTAGAAGTATTGTACACCTTTGACGTTCTTTTATTTGAAAAGTCTATTTTTTATTTGGCAATAGATGTGGTATATTGTACTTTCTAAACTATATTATGCCTGCATTCATTTGATATTACCGGTATCTTGTTCAAGAAGGGCCTATTAATCTGCAATTTGATATAAAATATATAGTTATCATGAGTGAAAGATATGTTTCTGCTATGTTATTGTAAAGAAAAAGATATATTCATTGTTATATGAAAATTAATTGTGTATTTTTGTTTCAACCAATATTTAATTAAGAATGTGTTTGTTGTTTATCGAATCAAACCTCTACTATGTGAATTATACATTACATAATACACAGGTAATAGTGTTGCTTCTCATCATACAAGTACTGTAGTTGATGATAAACCAGAGAAGTCAGAAAAACCTCCTGATCCATCACCTCCTGTGGTATCTCAATCCTCATCCAGCAATAATGTAAGTGTTTGTGTCCTGTCAGCTTTAGTATCCACTTTGTTCTATTTTTATCTGTTATTTAAGACTAACAAACAATATTTGGCCATTATTCTACCCATTTTGTACAAAACTATCTTCAAATATTGTTTTGCTGACACCAAGGGTTGTAAAAACATTAATAGAATATCCACACCATCGTAATTCAAACCCGGCACATTCCACTTTACCTCGTTACTTCTCCAAATCTTAACATTAAAACTTGTGTAAGCTAATTTTGAAAAATGATGTGATACACTTTTTCTTAATTTTCAGAGTCCAGCACCTAGCTCAACTCCAAATTCATTAGTAGGAAAACCAGTAGCAGAAGTGAAATATGAAGCTTCTATTCCCAGGGTTCATAGTTCAAAAACTAGAAATCCACGTCCTTTGAATAGAATAGAACGTAACAATGTCACTTCTCGGCCTCAACCTGTGGCCATTAGCACTGTGTCAATGCAAAATAGCTCTAAGGCACAAAGTCCTGCTGGAAAAACTGACAATGCTGAAAATGACAAAAAACTGATGGAAAATGACAAGAAAGTGGTTGACAATGGAAAGAAAAATGGTAAAGCAGATAAAGATTTACCTGTGATAAGCAGTGGTTTAAAAATAGAACGATCTAAGACTACACTCAGTGGTCGTGAAAACAGACGGGGTAGATACACTAATTCACCTAATAATGGAACCTTAGGCATTAATTTAAAATCTGAAATTGATGATGACAGAGGGGACTCTGTAAAATTTCCATTGGATAGAGTTAAACCTATTCCAAATGACAGAGAAACAAGTGGCGTTAATAGTAGAAGATCCAGGTTATCTGAGGATAGTATTATTTCTGGTTCAAGGGATAAAGTGTCAAAGGAACACAGAGAAAGATCAGGTAGAGGTCATGCTACAAGAAGTTCCAAAGGAAGTAAAGGTAAACATGGGTTGCCATGGCACTTCACCACTTTGTATCTTGTACTAGTATTTACAATATAATATTTACAATATAATTAACATCTTGAGAGACATTATTATGTTTTACATTTATTGTTGTTATATTTAGAGACATGCAAATATTGTGAATTATTAATGACATTTTTCTAAGTATTTAATTCATAATTTTGTATAATGCATAAGCTTTCCTACATACATAGTTTTTTTCCAATTGAATTAGTTGTATTATGAATTTAGATCTAGATCTGTCTGATATTTAAGATGCTAACTTGCCAAAGCCTGCCCCTCCTAGTCAAAAATATCTGGAAGGTTCTGCACAAGGTGAAATACCATGGGGTCATAAGACAGTCCCTAGTCCAAGGTCATCCAAAGATGGCGCTTTCCTTGACTCTGATTGGCTGACACAGGTGAAAAGGTATGTACCAATTTTGATACATGACTATGCATATATTGCCTGAGAAATATTACACAATGATATTCAGATATCTTCAATTAACATCTATTTTTCAGTTTGGGTTGTGTCTCTCTATTGCATTCTTTAACTTTCAGCATGACAATTCTTTCATATGCAACATCCAGAATATTGAATCATTCCTTTGATGTGAACTTTAATTAATTAATTGTATAAGAATGTGGGATCTAATTTGAAATTCCTACCTTTGGAGTCTATTTTATTTTTTTCTGTACAAAACTCATACAAAGAGGAAGTATTTTTGATGGTTGACCTTGATTATTGTCATTTGCATCTTCCAAATTATTGCTTAGATAATTATGAAAGCAAATATGTCAACCTAAAACCTTTGTCAATATCAATGATTGTATTTTCATGGCTATAATTGCATGAATGCTTTCAGCATGTAGATAGTCTAATTAGCATTAAGCTACCTATGTTGGAATAGGGTAATGCTTATATATTGTCATGATCTTATATTGTCCACAATATTTACACATGAATGAAAGTCAAAGTGTTAACAATACTTCAGTCCAATGTCATATGAATGTCTTTTTCAGATATCAGGGTTAATTGATTTGATACTGTGGTACTGTCTATATTGTCAGACATTTTTAATAAAATTTAATTTTCATTGTTGTTTATTTACCTTAAAATCACACAATACATTATCTATGTATACATTATAAGATTTAAATTATATTATATTCATTTTAATAACCAAGTTTTGAGCAATAATAAAAAAACTTCAAGAATTACTGTCCAGAAATATGCACGTGTAACTGTACTTATAAGTATTTAATGTTTGTATGGGGATTTAGTATGAGAATTTTTTTATTGTTTTTACAGATGCTGAGAATTTTAGGTTAACACTAATATCAGAGCTTTTTATCTGAAAACTTCACAAGCTTTTTGCATTGTTTATGTCTTTCTTTATTGTAACTTGGCAAAATGGATTTAAAAAAAACAGTATATATATGTGATTCATGTGGGAGAATAGAAAATTTTGATTTTTTTCTGGTCTAGTCTTCCACAAGATATTTTGTTTGTATGTTGTTACAGTAATTAACTGAATGTGACAGTATATATATTATATCAAACTTTGATACAGGACTGTGTCATTATTATGTTTTTTATTGTTTAAACACTAGCTCGTGAACTGTACCCTGCATAATGTTAGAAATGAAAGTATTGTTTGTTTGCTATGGTTGTGAAAAAATTGCCTGTTAAACTATGATATTGTAGTACATTGTTAGCTATTTGAGAATATTGGTAAATTAAAAAAAGTTTTGACTTAGTTAAAGCAAATATACATGTTTGATGTAAAACACAATTGATGCACTATTTGTCACTTTTATAGTGAACATTTTTTTCTGAATCATATTTTAACGACATTGAAATTTGACCAAGACATATATGTCTGCTGTTGCTTGTCACCCTATATATCAAGTTCCCATTTGTGTGTTATGTTTCACATTTGTTCATAATTTCACATTCTTCACATGATTTTACATGATTTTCACCATAATATTTACTCCCTTGTTAATGAACAATTTAAAGGAACAATTGTATCTTGTATTAGACATACTTACATCGAAAAATGTTGAATTTTTTTGTGGCCTCAGTATTGCTGAATTATTTGTCAAATTGTTTGAATGATGTTAATTTAAAATAATGGTTCCATGCTTAAAAATGAATTCATATTGATAACATTGATATTAAGTCTATATCATTTCCATTCAAGTATCAACATTAGTCTTACATAATCAGCAGAGTTATCACCCTTTGTATTTTGTAGTCATTGTATAAGAATTATTTGTTATGAGCAAGAAAACCTTTGTTCATTTTAAATGTTTGCCACCATGTTAACATCACCTATATCTGCATTCTGATAATTATTTTTGTAATCATGAATAAATTAACCTATCTGTGCAGCTTAACATATATTTATATCTGCAATGTTGAAATTTATACAAGTGTATATACTGTACAATTATCTTCAGTAAGTTGGTCATTAATTGTTGCAATTATTAAGTATATGCCTTTGTTTTGAAGATGCTCATCTGTAAAATTATCTAACTTACTACTAATTATTACAATAATAAATTATTTAGATACTTAGAATTCTTTGAGAAAAAAATATTGAAGCAAATTCAGACACTCTTTCTTACACGGAGGCAATAGTTTGATCAATCAGCCTCATAAAAACCAAACAAACCACAAATTCTTAAGCTTAATTGCATAAAAAATGACCAGTTTACTCCTGATATATCTTCATTATGTTCTTATAAACTGTTGCTTGTTATGTAGATGATGTTGTTTTTCCGTTACAGTGTGTCTGAGAGTTATACCCGACCCTTTGCTCACACTAATGCCATATCCAACTCCGCTGACAGCACATATTTTATTGATCCTTCACAGTTCTTACAAAGGACTAACACATACATTGCCTCTCACAGGTAATATCATACTCTCTGAGTAACTTTTCACAAACTGATTGATTTGATGTTTTTATATTATAGTTGTCTTTGAAATTATACAAGTGCCCAGTATGCCACAAAGTCCCTGTATAGAATGGTAAATCATATGACATATGTATGTTACCCAAATTCACCTGTATAAGTCTATAATATTAGCAAAAGACTATTTTGTGAAAAATACAAAATATTCTTTTACCATTTTTCTTTACCTACAAAATAGTTTAAAACAATTGAAATCATTATTTTCTTGGTAACAAGAGTATTTGAACATTGTTTTTGAGACTTTAATTTCAGTGGTATTCATTGTACAACTGGGCACTTGTGATGATTTGGTACAGTAGATCTTTGTTTATTGTATATTATAGTATGGTGCAGTTTTGTTTTGATGATTTCTTGGATTGGACATAATCATGACTATAAAGCACAAGGTTTTGACACAGAATTTGAACGTTTGGATAAATGGTTGCACAAAAATGTACTCAATCATTCACATACAAATATACTTGAAAAATCCTAGATTGGGTTATCATGATTTAACATTTGATTAAATTCTCTGATAGAACAACATACAATTTGTGAGTATATAAGTCTGTAGTGTATACTCACAAAGTGTGGAATTTTGTTTATGGATGATTTTTTGTGTCAAAGCTCATCAATTTGAAGTGAGGGAGATAGGCCTAGTATCTCTTATGCTTTTTATCAATTTAGTTACATTGCCAGTTTATGTTTTAGTAGTTAGCATTAAATCTGTATCATTATTTTAGTTTATGTAGAATGCATAATGATATATGCATGATGTTTCATACAAATATGTAGAATTCATAGAATAATATTTCTTGAATCTTATATGATGTAGTCTAGTATAGCACATAGATAAACTACGCTAATTGTTTATATAGACTGCAAAACTGGTTTATTTTAGATGGTGTGTCTCATTTTTCCTAACTTTCAGCTTACCAAATGTTGTGTGTGTGTTTTAACTTTCTATTATTTTTTTTTATTTTAATTGTAATTTTTCCTGTCATACAAATTACCCACAGGCGACGCTTTTTAGAACCTTTACCCGAGTTGGATTACCCCACCCACCCTGTTATATATGAGGAACCCATGATTGTTCCTCCATTGGAACTTGAACCTTGGTCAGAAAGAAAGAGGTATTCTATGCATGCATGAGTGAACATTATTTGAGTTCAGAAAAGAAACAGACTTTAATGTAACAATAATTAACTTATCCCGAAGCATGTGCTAAATTATTTCAACACTAAACATTTTCAGATATATATTTTGTACAAATTACTGTTCTAGATGACAGACTCAATGGTAATTTATCCTGGGTTATTTGTAAGAGCAAATATTCCATCAATATATGGATACCTATGCATGTTCTCCAATAATAATAATAATGATAATTTCAATAAGTAAAAAAATCTCAATTCACTCCATAGCTTTATTCACTTTTAAAATTAGATTTTATCCTTATTTTTGATGTTTGCTTGTAATTAAAGATAAGATTTTGTTACATAGACCTTTTTACAGAATACTTGCTGAGATTTTATTCTACTTGTACTGTATGATCTGATTGAGATCATCTATATTACAGTCTGTTTAGGCATAAAAAAATTGTTTGTTGCTGGTTACCTGACCTACCCTAATTTTTCTCCTTTTTATTAGGCCTGAAGAATGGTACATCCACTGTCTCACTTTTTTTACCTTTCTGCATAGAAATAATCTCAGCAGCGACTTTGAAGAATAATAAAAAAATTACCTACCTACCCTCCCTATTTTCAATAAGCATATAACCATGGCAGAGAAACAAACAATTTTTTACGCCTTATGTCTGTTACATTGACACAGTGCTGTTTATATGATGAAATATTTTGTTTCATACTTAAAACAAATATATTTTGTTTTATAATAAATCAGCCACAATGTTTTAAGGTTTTAAATCACAGAAATGCTTGCATGTTTTAATGGATAGTTTTCATATCAGTTACTTAGATATTGTCAGGCAGAGACAGACAAACTAAGACCAGCCAAGTTATTTATCATTAATTATTGTGAATGAATTCACTAGAAGCTGTGAACCTAAAATTGAAGGTGATTTGGCCGATGGCAGAAAAATTTAACTGATCTGAATTCAATCTACAGTAGTTACACACAGATTATGATAAAATCAGAATTTATACCATTTTACTGAAACATATCCAGATGTTAAAACTGTTATGGTTATGTACAAAGTATCTGGTCCGAGTTTTTCTCTTATAATGTTTAGAGATGGTGTTGTGCATGCTGTTATATTAATAATGGTAAATAGTTCTTTAGTTCATTACTAAAAGTCAATATGAAGGTGAAATCTACTGGCAATCTGGAAGTCCTGTTAATATAGTGACTACAAGTTTGGTTTGTATCCTAATTGTTAAGTCTGGCATATTTATAATTATTATTTATTATATTTCACATATTATTATTTAAACAAACCCACAAGTTATTGCTGTTGCTGAAACTTTGCATGATTCCTTAATGAAATTATTATTATTAATATGGGTCAATGGTTCTTTTTATCAAATTAAAAATATTGAAAAACTATGACAGGTCTAAACCTAAATTAAGGTAAGAATTCACTTTTCTGTGATTAAATTGTTTTAGATTCTGAAATAACATGATAAGAATAAATTACTTTGTTGGCTGTCTTCAGTTTTTATCCCAGTTTCATGTATTGCATGATGTGAGTCAAACATAATTTGCAGTGTCAAGGTCACATGACATGATATGACTTTATGTATGAAATCTCACTTTTTATGCCTGTAGAAAAAAACAACAATGGTTTCACTTGCATGTTCTGTTTGTAGTCACAAATTGTTTCACCATTTTTTTCCAATAAAATCCCATAAAATTTCTCTATTAATTTAGAATGTTTTAATTATTACTACCAAATTATCAATAAGTTCTTCCCTTAAAAATAGACTGGAGTAAGACTAGTGGTTGAAACTAATTGTTGTCATTTCAAATTGTTGTAAGTCATTTTGTTCATTTTTTATTGATTATACTTTAGTGTCCAGTAAGACAAAATGCTACTAAATAAATGATTAATATGATAAATTTAATGGTACATTTAGGAATCAAATTAAACAATGTCCTGTTCATGCTGTCCAGCTTGACTTCACAGAGGTCTAAAACACCTATTGGTATTGGTATCCAATCAAGATTTTATTTAAAAAATGTTTATATTACAGTATTGGTAGTGCCTTAAACAGGTGCTTTAGCTCCAAAGAAAGGACTTCTCAGTTGAAATCACAACATATTAAATTTACGTCCCAGCTAAAACTTTTCCCACGAGTGGATCATGTTGGTATCGACAGGTACTTTATGTCCTTGCATGACGAGCTTCCAGCTATCATATTCAGCTTTTTTTATTGTTTGTAATGTATTTTTTTTTATTTTACATAAATTTCAAAACTTGAACAGTATGATGTAAAATTAATTATTCCTTTATTTGCATTGAATATAAGTCAAATAATTTACTTCTTTTATTTTTATGTGAACATAAGACTAAAAAAATAAAATTGGGGCTGTATAGAAACAATTTACAGTTTTCAATACCAATATATTGCATATTAATTTTATCATATTTTTGTTGGACAATAATACATTCATACATAAATAATGAAATATTTTTATATTCAAATGTTACAAAAGATAAATTATTTAAGAGACACAATTTTTGTTTTAGGAAACAACTGCCTAAGATTAAAAAAAATCAAAACTAGGTAAATTCACCAAAATATATATTACATGTATTGCATGCATACCATCATAGACATACATGTTTTAATTTTAATTGATATGCACTTAAATATATATATATATATATATATATATATATGCACACATCAGTTATGAAAATGAAATTGCTTACATATATTAAGAAACATTTTGAATGGGTTATCAAAATAAGGGGTTACATTTGTTCCCTTAGCGATTTCTAAAAAGTTCTTTTATTCTATAATCATATGTTGACCAAACCATTATGTTTTAGAAGTTAAATTACAATTTGAGGTGTATAACAGAATATATTTGTATAAAATGCAATTATTAGCAAACCAATTACAGTCTAACCTGTGTTTACAGGCACATCCGAATAAAGGCTACCCTGTGAATAAAGGTCATTCTTTGAAAAACCATCATTGATTATTTAGAACTTACTGACCTCTGAATAAAGGCCACATTTTGTCTTTCCCAAGGGTGGGCTTTGTTCACAGGTTTGACTATACAAAAAAATGAAGATTTTAATCCCTTCATTGATATATTTTCTTTACTTTTCATATAGTATTTTAAACTTTGGTTGTTATCTTTCATGTAATTTAGAATCAGCATGATTACAATGTTTACATTACTTATGTCATTTACCTGTTGTTATCATGAACACTGTAAAACACAGTATTTTCAAAACAATTCCATTTGATGTATGCTAATTCTTTTAATTTGCATTTGAAAAAAAAGCAATGGGGGATAATTTTCCGAAGGAACTATTTAGTAAATAAACTATATTGATTCCATCCAGAGCCATTCACTCTAATGTCCTATGTATGTGCCGACTCCTCCGCAAAGAGATGCTCATTAATAATCATGTTCACTGATTGGTGATAAAACTTCATGGCCATGCAACTACCTAACATTTATATTAACTTACTTGGTATGTGCACAGTTGCTTCCATATTTTTAAATGAGATTTTCTCATTGAAGACTTCTGTGTCAGCTAGCTGGTATAACTGAACTTTTTAATTACATGTTATTAAAACCAATTGAATTATGGTATAATTTGACTGTGATATAGTAGTTGGCTTTTTTGTCTCCTGTTTAAAATTTCCATATTGTATTTACTGCATGTAACAATATTGTTATTTTATTATGATTATTATAAACCTATGTTTTTAGCAATCGTTTCACTGAGAGAAGGTATTCTTTGTTATCTGTTTTAATGGTAGAGGTTCAGACAAGATCGTAGTTTTCAATGGTTTTGTCACAAAAAGATGATCAGTACAATTTTTTCATTATGAAGGGACTAGACTTGAGACTTTAATTTATTTTTAGATATCTTGAAACTCTAATAATTTGATAGTTGAGTCTCTTTAATGATACGAATCAAATTTTTGTGACAAAACTTTATATATAGTGAATCTGAGACCATGCTCACTGTATCTGTTCTGAGATTTATTCCATGAGATTATCCATCATGCTCCTTCTAGGATCTCTTTCTCTGTGTTTTGAGAATGATCTCGTGTCCTGTGTGTTTTGCATGATGGACGTGTAACAGATATTTATTTAATGACTTAAATGTAATTAATTCCTTTGATATGGTTTGTTTTTTTATCCATAAGAACTAAACTTTAAGGGGTTCATTTGTGAATGTTATAATTTTTTGTTTATTTTTTGTGTGTGTAGAATTCAAATGTTATGTGTAATTCTGTATAATGTAATCTTCATGGCTCTTATTTTGCTTACTTTTAATCTTTAAAACTTTGAAGAAAAGCTTGATTTGTGTTAATATTTTCTATTTAAATGTATAAAGCAGGAACCTTAAACTTACTGGTTATAGCCTGTTTTGTTGATTACCATTTTACCAGGTCAACACAGGATGTAAGGTTACAAAATAATTTACAAAATGATGTTTACTAAAATGAAAATCCATTCTTTCACATTCTTGAAATTAACCTATATTTTCTTACATGTCTTTTGAAATGTATCTATTTTCCAGTCTGCATTCCTTATATTTTGAAATATCTGGGCATATCCTGTTGTATCAATTGGATCTTTGGTGAAGCTCCAATTAAATGAGTTTACAGATTTTTGTACTGATACTATACATTGTCTATAGTTTCCATTAATTGATTTGATTGGTCAAAATTTACGACCTAATTTGAGACAATCAAATTTTAAGTCTGGTCTCAAATAATACATCTACTCAAACTAATTATAAAATACAGTTCTAATGATCCTGTTCTGTTCATCTCAGTATTAATTTTGTAGAATTAGAAATCACATATTAAAATATCTTGTCTTTTCTGCCTCTAGATTTTCAAATAACCAATTAGATGAATCGCGAAGACATTCAGATGCAAGGCTGGTACCTATGTTTATGTGACGTCATTGATTGTTGCTATATTTAAACTTAAACCAACTGGTCGCTGCATTATGATGTGTTGTCTTTCAATTTTTTTTTATTCTTTTGCTGTCTTTGATAGCTTTATGTTTGCAAGTATGAATAATCCATTTTATTGCCTGATGCTTGTTACGTGATACTGGTTTGGAACCTTGGATGCTTGTGATCTGGGTTTGTTTTTAATTTTATTTGAAATTTAGCATTTGAAAAACTAATCTCACTCTTTGTGAGTTTGTCTGACTTTCATTGTATGATTTATGTTGATAATTAGGTAATGACCAGAATAAAGAACTTTACAATGTGTTTTGTACAATATTTCCACTTTGTGATGTATTATAATGTTACCGTTGGAGAGTTATTCATTGAAAGATTTTAACAGTTACAATATGATGTGAATATCTGTGTCTACTGTGATACATGTATTAAATGTTGATATTTTATATTATTTCTTGCTTCTGATTGGACAGTTGATTTGAGATTCTATATTAAAAGTAGTTATATTTTCTGTATATTAACATTGATATATACATCCTGCATGTTCTTCTGTTTTACAAAGCTTAATTATGTCTTGCATGAATTGACTAACTACCATAACAGGTACCTTGCAATAAGTGACCTTTGAGAGTTAGTCTATCTACACATATTTTACAGTATATAGTGATTGTGCTACTACTCAGATAATGAATGTCTGTGGAAACCATGATTAACATTATTTTTTAAATTTTTTAATTTTGAAAATTGAGATAGAGTAATTTTCTCTTAGTTTTTCAACAACCAGTTAGAAGTCTTGTTATAACAACTCAAAGGTCTCTTATTGTCTCTTGTTGACTAGTAACAAATGTTCTAACTCAGCAGAACAAATCTATATCCATAGTAAATGCAGATTTAATAATGTATTTTTTGCTCATAAAAATAGGGCATGATTTAAAGTTGAGTTTATAATTACAGTTTAATTTATGTCAATGATTACATAGATTACTTATTTTACTTTTCTGATAAATGAATGACTTGACTAGAAATAATCAACTTGATATTTTATGTTCAGTATTATCCACTGTGATGCAATGTATGAAAATGATGAATTAATACACGTGTTCATTCTTTTAAGATTAGATATTATTTCCTTATGTGCCTATCAGAAATTGAATCATGTTTACTGGATGCTGAATTCAATGATTTATATATATATATTATTTGCAGAATGTCTTCATTTATATAATTCTGATTTGTGATCAAATTTAACAGTATATTTCATTAGTTTTAAATTAATCTTGTGTGTTCACTAGTAATCTGTGTGTTGTTTTTATTTTGTTTCTAATAATTTTAATATTATGGTGATTTTTAAGAAACCTCAATTTTCACTATGCTGATATGATATTGTCATTTCTGATCCTGACTGGTTATCAATTTTTGAGTTCAAGTGTAAATCAGAGTCAATAACTTATGAACCAGTTTGTCCAGAATGTTTGAAATTCATTTTTTCAGGCCCATAGGAAGAAAATCTCTAGAAAGGCTACAAAAGACTACTCAGGGGTTAAAAGTCCCGATGCCCTCAAAATTGGGTCCCTCCACTAATTTTGATTTTGACATTCCCGAAAACACGACATCTAAACTTGCTAATAAATTCATTCCTATGCAACTGCGGACACAACCTTCAAATCTTGGCATGGGACAACTTCAGCGTGTGAATACAACACTAATGGGAGAATTAACTGGTTTGTTCTCAAGTCTTTGATGTGTTAACTTTTTTTATTGAACATTTCCACAATTATAATGAATTTTTGCATGAAATTTGGATTTTCAAGACACAAAAATTACCACCATTGTGATAAAGTTTTTCAACAATGATTTATTTATATTATTATTATTTATATATATATGTATTCTTAAATATGGTTATTATATATTCTAAGAATGACTGTCTACTGCTAAATTTGTAAGTAAAACTCATAAATATCTGTGAAAACTAAGAATTGTCAGCATCTTCTAATTTATGAATTTTAACAGAGATGTGGCTCCTATTTTTTCATGTACACTTCAGAGAAATAGAAGCATTTCCACAATTATTACAACAAAAGTGTTTGTAAATGTCAAAATTATCAATTGATGCGTATCATTCAATTCATATTCTAGGTGATAACAGTGTATCATTTCGTCGGGTTGAAGCCATGACACGCAGCCATACTCAACTGGATATCAAACAACAAACACAGTTAGATGTTAAACAATCACATTTATCATCTCTAGATTATAAGCAACAGGGTCAGGGGCAGATCCCTATGGAGAACAGAAGGGATTTAGGGTTCCTTACTAGTAAAGATAAGGAAAGGTGAGCTTATATGTCTAGTTTATATGTAGTTACATATTTGTATTGAGATGAATGCTGTTAATTGGCAATATTTAAGTTCACAGATAGTTCCCAGTTAGTGATTCTGGTTGACCTACCAGTACTAACATGCCTCTGATTATTAACTACTGGCCCTCAATGCAGTGAGGTTGGTAAACATCCAGGACCTTATTTCACTAGTGATCACCAGGTGCTGTTTAGCAAGCTTACAGCAGATCAGTAATTCTACCAAGGTGTAATTCCAGGGTATTCCTCCACCGTAAAAACTTGAAAGTCATACCTAAAAGAATAAGCAACAATTGAGAATTTGATTTAAACTGATTGAAAGATTAAAATACTCTTATTTATTTTTAGATCAATTAAAAAAGCTAGTTCCACTGGGAAGGTACACAAGCTTGGAAGTTCTGCAGGTGGTTCTCATCAAAGGAACAAAGAACCTGACTCAATGTACCTGCAACAATCTTGGAGCCTCAATAACTCCTCTGATCTTGGTGCACTACAAAACGTCAGATAACGTGTCACATAAATCTCTGCTCACATGACACATTGAATCAACTAAATCCGGCTCATTGTCCTGGCCCTGAGGTCATAAAGCTTGAGAACAGTCTCAAAGCTCAAATCTCAATTTCACTTTTGAGGTATTTCATTGAAAAGGTATCACTGATTAATGTTTCAGCACACGTTTAGATCAATTATACTGAAAGTGTAACATATGATTAATTTTATCATTGTTTAATCATAAGTAACTTGAGATTTTAGCCTGTAGAATGATCTCAAACTTTATAACCTCAGACCCTGCATTGTTAAACAGTCAAACATTTTTTATTGTTACCTACAGTAAGCAATTATGATGTATTTTCATCACCAATCATTTTTAATTTACACCATTACAAAGTACAGTTTGCAATATGTATGCCGAAATAATATGTGGCATGTGTAAGTGGTGTTTTATTTGTGACCTTTATTGCGAAATATGTTCATTGGTATTACCAGTTTATTCTCCATTTAAATTCCAGCTTTTGCTAAGAATGATTAAGTTCCATGTCTTTGTACTAAAAAGGAAAAATCACATTTTTTTTTATTATTACTGATTTTGTCTCTGGTATCAAGGTTGTGAAAAAAATGTTAACAAAGCTGTGAGAAAGCCATAATCATGACATTACAGTAAGAACAACTTATTTTGTGTTTGTATGTAGTTCAGTTCTTACTTTCCTTTTGTCTCATAATAATGCATTTCCCCACATCTGAAACAGACAACTCTTGAAAACATTGTGGCAAAAGAAGCCGTTACTTGTAATGTTTTTTTTTTTGCTACAATATTTCCAATCTGTCAGAGAGATATAACCAATTTTTCTGAAATAAATTTATGTTTAGTATATTTGCTTTGAATTTGGAAGTGTCTAAAGTTTGCTTATGAGGCAAATGGTTAAATATATCTTCTGTATGTTGTTTAAGACAATGTTAAGGAAAATGGCTTACTGAAAATAACAGCATATTTATCAAGACTTTAATGAACAGTTTCTCAAGCATAGAACAATATACTAAGTATAATGGTAGCCCAGTATAAAAAGTTTGTTAGATATTTCCTGATAAATGAATAATCAATGCAAGACAAAGTGGAATCAGTACTATGAGATTTTAAATTGAATTATAATAGATAAATGATTTTTATGACTTAATATTGCAGTTTTGAAGCAATTTACTATAAGCAGATTCATGTAAATATACTTTTAATTGTTGTTCTGAATCTAATTTCTTATATAGGACTTTTGTATACTAATATTTAATACATGAAATAGATTTGCTCTTTAAATCTTTAGTGCTAAATTTATTGACAGTACTTTAAAAATAATTGTATGATAAGTAACTGCTTATTTTTCATCTAGATATGAAAGTAAATTGTTGTATTTCATAAAATTAGTTTTAGAATTCGCCAATATTTTTTTGTCAGTTCTACTATTTCAGTTACAATGATTGCAATGAAATAGTTAAACAGTCAATTATTATGGCCTGTATATATTGTTTTGAAAATTTTATAATTGATTATGTAACAAATGATGAATTGCTACTTATTACTTAATCAGTTTATTATTTACCTGTGTTATAGAAGTACCATTTTATCTTATAGCCCTCTTGTTGTCTGTTCAATGTACTATACATAAATGTCCCTTGTTTTGTGAATGAGACCTTTTCTGTTTGTCTTGCTAAACTTTAATGCAATTGTTGTATTCAATTTTTATGGTGTAATATTATTTTTACATGACAACATATTTATTACATTCAGTAAAATGAAACTTCATGATTATTTTTATATGCACATGTGTTTTGAATTCAAATCTCGATCTATATTTTAAATAGCAAACTTAGTGCCTTAATATCTATACATAACAACATACTGTATGTCTTCTCGGCGTGTTTTCTGCCTGTTAGCTTTTTGCCTGTGTTGCCATGCAGAATGTTTTCCTTTTCAAGTGTTCAAATTTTGGACGTTTTTGTGCTTTTTTTCTGTATTTCTGTGTCATAAATGTTGTATATTTATTTCTGCATCTTATATTTTGTAAATTTGTCTGTGTTGTTTTTAATTGCCTAGGATGTTCTTATTATATAAATTTGTTCTTACCTTAAGTGTTGTAAAGTGTATTGAATTATTCAGCCATTTTATTGAGCAAAATATTGCAGCTGCATTTTTTCATATTTGAGGCCTTATGACAGAATTTCAACCCCATCAAAACTGTAAAATTTTGGAAACATTTATTTTGTCTGTGTAATTTATGATAAAAGTTTTGGAATTATTGTTTAGTAATCTAAAGATTCTATTTCACAGAATCTGTGTGAACTTCATGTAAATGACTCAATTTTGTCCATAAGCCTGAATTTATAATGTTGGATCATGTTGCTATAACAATATACTTGTATATTTTGTATATTATTTTTGATTGTAAAGACATGAAAAAACAACATTTAATATGCTGTAATTGTTATGTTTTCATTTTTGTGATATTTATATTGTATTGTTAATTAGATTTAAAGATTTATTTTTTGTGTATATTTTTTGTTTCTTATTGAATATTAAATCTATGACATTATGTACTGGTAAACATTGCTGTGGTTCAATAATGATCATTTTCCTGTTGCATTTCATTGAGATTCTTGGTTGACACTTTGCATATAGAACTGGAGCCAGGGACCAAGGAGGCTGACTGTATATGTGTACATACCAGTGACCAGTCTGTTTGAGTGTTTTTTTCTATTTTTTGATTAAATGTTGCTATGATTGGATTGCTGTGATATTTTATACATTTGCATTCTTACCATTAACATAAATGACATACATTATGCTTGCACTCCACCTTCCATATATATCTACATTGTTTTTTTTCTCTGTACCCAATTAAATATACATAAAGTTTACACCTCATCCTCATTTATATATTAATCAAGTCCATGTAGATTTACTTGTATATACTTTATGTGTATGTCCCATCCCAATATATATAGACATAAAGTTTATGCACTACACCCATTTAAATATGCATCAAATCTGTGCCCCACCTCCATTTAAATATACATTAAATCTATATCTCGCCTCATTTAAACATACATGAAGTTTATTTCAGTCTGAGAGATGATGTAGTATCTTATATTTGGCTCAAAGCAAATTTTATGGTTCCGTTTTTCATACTGACTTTTATACTATACAGTGTGAGTCTGACTTTGTCATTAATAAATAATATTCAGAAGTCCAGAGTACCAATACATTTACCTCATTATTTTCTTATTATTTTGAGATGAAATTTTACTTTTATTGACTGTTACAGGGTTTTTGTTTGAATTCTGTTGATTGTTTGAATTCAACTTGCTTTTGGCTTAAGTTGTAGATTATTAATTAGTGCTACTTGAAGTTATGTTTGTTGTGATATTTTATCCAACTGTTTTATGGAGACCACAGATATTTTAAATTTTTCTTAGAATAGAGAACATTTAATGGTAAAGGTGTCATACGTAACTTCTTAGTTGTTTTTTTTTCTGTTTTTCTTCTTTGTTTTCTTTGATGAATAGAATAAGAATTTTTAATTAAATTGAAGGATGATTATAAACGAAGGAAATTGTTCACCTATTTCTTGATATAAGTGCAGTTATTTATATTTGTTGAATATTTATTCACATCTTTTTAAAGCTTCAAGCAATCAATTGGATATCATTTGTAATAGAACCATTAAGTTTTTGTGCATTTTGTTTTTGTTTTAGAAATGTAGCAATCAAATATACAGCAGTTAGAAACTTTAGGGTCAGTACTAAAATTTTGTTCCTCAGGTTGCTGTGAACATAACTATTTTTTGTCTGGCTAAATGTTTTGTCTTGACCAATTGAATTTTGTTCAGTTTAAATCAAAATAAATATAGTCTTTTAGATAATTAATAAAAGAAGTTTTTTATTTCAAAAATACAAATTTTTACTTTCAATTTTTATTGTGTATTTTCATGTTTTTCATTTACTGGAAAAAATTGTTTGAATATTTTTCATCATCTGTTCCCTTCTTTTTGCATAAACTACCATTAGAAAACATTCATAGAGTATTATTTGTCTTAGCTTTAATAGTCATTATTTTATTATTTTTGTAAAAAAATCAGTGACACTTTATTTTACGTTATGGTATGTGAATATCTTAAACTGTATACCTGTAGACTTATGTTTATATCTAAAAACCATTCATAGTAACAGGAAATTTACTATTATTTTTGACACATAAGATATCATAAATTAATCAGGATTTCTATTTGTCAGAATATATGTATGTAAAACCAACCCATTAATGTTTTGGATTGTCTCCCTTTTTTGTGTGTGCTAGAAACTGTATTGAGTTTTGCATTTTTGTACAGTATTGTTGATTTATTTTTATGAACTTTTTTACCACCCCTTTTTTTACATTTTCACTTTTATTATGAATTCACCCACTTTGAATGCTCATTTTTTTATTTATGACTTAATAAAAATCTTGAAACTTGTGAAGTGTTGACTTTTATATACTACTGTTATACACAGAAAAATATGTCTTATTTAATGATATTTAAAGGATTGTAAATAATGCTGTATATTACAGGCCTTAGATTGTAACATTCTGTGTAGGTTGGGTCAGAGTTTCCGCAATTATTTACATGTCTACTTGACCTCGACATTATTAAACTTGAGGACAGTCTCTGAATTCAAACCTCAATTTCGTTATCAATGTATTTTGGTCGAAAAGCCACCGCAGTTTGAAGTTTAAATTCAAATTAATTTTGCCAATTGAATAAATGTATGACTGATGTTATAACTTTTTTACTATAATTAACTTAGAAAGTTAAACTATGAGATTTGAGCTCGGAGACCTTTATAATTCAGACATTGACCACAGATTCGTCATTCACTCATTCTTGGAGTCTGGTAGGCTATTGTCATGTAGACTGTTATTTTGAAACTTTGAGTCCGTAGTTAAACCCTGTACTCAGCTGTCATAACAGTTTCTTCTTTTAATAAGTACATTAAGATTGATGATTGAAGCTTACTTCTGAACAAAAAATAGCATAAAGATCCAAAAGATAGTGAGAATCTCAAAGTAAGATTATCCCCCTATAAGGTCTATGCATTTATTTTCAGACCACTTTCTATCTTCTCAATTTGCCAACTTAGTATAATACCTCTTTAATATTAAGACCGATTTACGTGTACAATGTATTTAATCCTAAAGGTGGTCTTAATATTGAGGTTTTCCTGTGGTATAGCATTCATAAATACGGGACTGAAGTAATAAGACAATGAGAACTTACATATAACTTTTTGTGTGCGTGTAATCGTATCTACAACTTTTGAAATATCGATAGTGTAAGAATTTATATGGCTTAAGCACATTTCATACTACAGATGCACTTATTGTTTGAATTACCTACAAAACATGCGCACGATTGGCTATAAATCTCATTGATGGTATTTCAAGTAGGGTATCAGCACGTTTCAATATGCCTTTTCATATAAGCGCGCTTAAAATGTGCTCGTTCACGTAGCGTACACCGTGCAAAAGGTCAATGACGAAAACACGGAAACTGTCAAGGTAAACATTGTTTTGTTATTGTTAGGAAAATAACTTCAGGTTTATATACATAATTTGAATCATAATTACAGATACTGCATAGGCCTACTTTATATCGAGTATGATAGAGCACAAATCGTTTTCATGTAGTTTGTTTGAAGCAAGGTATAGATAATGCTTCACTTTAGGCGTAAAACATAGTTTATAGTTACTCGACCAACCATATTTTTTTCCCGCGGCCCTCGGCTTTCTATTAGGCCTGAGGAACGGTACATCCACTTTATAACGTTATGTCAGAGAAATAATCTCAATGACAGCTTTCAATAATTATAATAAAAAAAATCCGATCTACCTATTCCATTTTTAATGAACGTGTAACCAGAAACAAAATTTTTTATGCCTTATCGATAATCCATCGAGCTAGTATTGTCAGTTGATCAGTTTTCTTGTTTGAGCAACAGATGACAAATTGTTTTGTAATTATCAACAATGCATTTGTCATTTAACTGTCGGTGACACTTGAACACATTGTCAACAAAATGCCAAATTTTGTTGATAGTGATCTGAAAATAATTTAGTTTTTATCTGCTTTTAAGTCTTGCACATTGAGCTGAGTTCAAACAATATGCAGTTCCTATGATAAAACTAGGATGTTTGGTATTTGTATTAAAGCCTGTTTTACTTCTTTATGCATACGTGAGTCATCAGCTTAATACACATCATAAACATTTAAAACAAAATATATCCAAAAACGCATTATTGTGTTGCTGGTACAGAAATTAAGAAGTAAATTTGAAAATATACATCAGTACGAAACTACAAACAACATGCCCGCAGAACTGATGTAGACCATACATATATATGTAATTTATAAAATTCTAGTCTATTTTTTTTCTGGACCCGAAAGTTTGTTAACTGAAGAACACTTCAGAAGTAAACAGACAGCACTGGGATAAAAGGCACACAAATTTAGACAATAGTACATACATGTTACACATATAACCTTTTTCTCTGGAGTTTAATGTCACACGAACAGCCAAGGTCATTTGGCGACCTTCCCAGCTATAACGGTGGATGGATACCTCAGGCGTACAGGTACATAGTACCATCAACCTTCTGTAAGCCAGACTGACAGCTTCCTCACAGGTGATTTTTTTCTGGTCCCGGTTAGGATTCGAACTCACTTCGGTGAAAGGTGATGATTATTAGTCAAAGACCGTAACCGCTCAACCACGAAGGCCCCGTACATAAATTTATATCAACTTAAGAGAATAACATTTAATCGGGATTATAACAATGACTAATTGTTAGTTTCATGTTTATTTCATGGTCGGCTTATATACACAATCGACGATTTTAATAAAAATACAAGAAGCGCAAAAATTCAAAATCCGTAATACACAACAAAAAACAGTTCAATAAAACTAGCCACTTAGTATATAAATTCATCAAACGTAAGTACACAAAGCCAGCCGATAGAAAAAAAATTATAATAGATTGTGGTAAACTCTATACATTTGTATATAGGTGCTTTTAATGAAATGATTCCTGGGGCGCACAAAGGAAAAAGCACGTCGAAACAATAATCTTCAAACGACCTCCGAGAAAAAGTTACATTTGTTTCTGAGCATTCCTGAAATATTCCACTCTTTATTATAAGTACTTGCGATGCATACGAAGTTACAAATTTCTTTAAATGAATAACGTAATTTTAATGTAACATGAAGAAAACATAATAAATTAAACTAATTTAAACAAAGCTCTCGTCATGGTCAAAGCCATGAAACAATAAGCCACTTTAAATTCATTAAAACACTATCAGGTCAGCGAATAACTAGTTTAATTCTAAGGCAACGAAAGAACACGAAATATGCCGAGTGAACTCAACTTTAATAGTGATGACCTAACATTGTTTAATCAAAGCGAAGAAATGTTTGCTAAATTATGATGCTTTTATGGCACAGAATGGTCACCAAATTTACCCTAGAATGTGTTTAATTGATTCCAGAACATTTCCTGATCGTTAGCTACTATGTCCCTTGTCAAAGTTAAGTCATACACACATCAACATTAATCACATTTTTTCCACCTCACGATACAAGCGATGTGTGAATACGAAAAAAAATCAAGTAAACAATGACTTGATCAATTTACTTTAAAAGTACATAAATCAGAAGCGTTCAAACTTCTGCCCGAAATCATCTGCTAGCAGCAACCATCTCGCTCTGAAGACTTGTCTCTTTATTTCCAAAATTAACAATTACAATGCAATGTACATGTGTATGTATTCTATCCATTGAATAAAGGCAATCGAGAATAACAGCAACAGTTTGATTTCCCAAATATGATCTTTGTAGATAGTCTTAACCAAACTTTTTTAACAAAAAGAAAAAGGAAAACAAGCTTGGAAGACGCATTTTACACAATCAACAGTTTTTAAGCCCTAACCATCTATAACTTGCCACAGGGCCGAATTTATCACGAACGTCGGGGGTTTTAGAACGTTTTGATTCCGGGGGTCGGCGCTCCTTGTCGTAATTTGAGAGTCTGTCAACTAAAGATTTCAATGCCTTATTGCTAATAACCCTGTTACCTTTGAACCGTTCATTTTCGAGGGTGTAATATTGAATTCTTACTGTTTTCGGGGGAGGCACATAAATGTCCTTGGCATTAATTCGTCGGTTTGAAGATATCCGAGCGTTATACGACGCCGTCGGACGACATACTCTGGAGACTACATTTTCTAACTCATTTTGACTTATTTTTCTCGTCGGATGCTCCATTGCAAGAAGTCCCGCCGACTTTTCGTTCACAATAAGTTCTGCCTCCGTTCGTCTGCGTTCTTTAATTCTGTTCAATATTCTCCCTGTCGTATGGAATTTATTCATTGTGTCTTCAAGTGTATCGTGATCTTTTTTAGCCGCAGAACGTTCTTTATCATCTTCGAATCCTGACAGCCGACGAGGCGTTGCACTTCTTACCCGCGGACTTCCGGTTCGGAAATTTTCCGGCGGCGCCGATTTGGGACGCCCTATGGAATGAATCATGACCAGCTGATTTCTGTCTTACTGAAAGAACTGATATCACGTTATCAAGTCCGTTAATTATTTAAGTGTATCTTAAAATCAGTACACTTTTTTCATAAAGTGTTCCGACAATCAATTTCCGAAGTGATTAATCAATGCCGCTTATACGACAATACATGCTGAACTACGTTTACTAAGATGACTAAGTTCGTCAACACTGTCCCAATATATTATTAAACTGAACTGACATGATACAAGTTCAACAAAATCCCTCTCCTTTGTAGTTTATTTCGCTTTTCTCACGAGGTTCGCATTAATCCAACCTTATAAACAATCACCAAGTGAAAGAATGCCATGAAAATTTTCACCAAAAAACTAAACGTTTCTCTTTTCTCTAAATTAATCCTCACTTTGAAATAAAGACGATTGTCTCCATCATTTTTTATTTTAAGTACGTTTTAACAAATCGTTTAACTCCAACGCTACAAGTGTTTGTCTTACATAGAATCCATTAGCATTTCTCAAACACAACAACGAAATGTCCCCTAAAACTTGATTGACCCATGTTTATGTTCAGTTTATAAAACTTTCGCTGCATTTAAATCAACAATTGAAATTAAATCGAAGATTTAAATTGCAAATCCTTGAGTTTGATAAGCGTATTTTATAACAAAACTCTCCGTTGATATATTTTATCTGAGATAGACCAAGTTTTAAGACGCACATCAAAGACCACTAAAAACTCGTGGTGAAATGAGTATTTTCTTGTACTGAAGCGTAAATACAATACTAAAGATATTTCAACCCCGTAGGGTCAGTGGCGTTAATAGTTTAATCCTGACTAAATCCTTTACTCAGCATTGGGTATTCGGAATGTTTTAACTTATATAATGACTAATTGAGGCCCGTACAGCAAACATAGGATCGGTTTGCTTCATTAATTCAACATTTTGAGTGGTCATGTTACTGGAAATCGGTTAAGTATTCATGAAATTAATTCATTATCTAAATCGTTCGTTTTCTATGTAGATGCATGGTTTGTTATTGAGAGTGACTAGTGAGTGGTTAAATTAAGCTAATCGTTTCAACATATCGACAAAATCCATTATCTTTTGTATGTTTTACTAGATTTGTATAATGGATGTTTTATTTATAGGAGTTCAGAGTCCATAACATTAGTACCAGAGTCGTCTTTTCTTCAGGCAATTTTTCTATGGTTTGTCCGGGTCATTTCTCAGATGTCAAACCAGAGTCGACCTCCTAGTACCATATGGGTGGGTGTAATATAAATAGAGGGAAAATGCAGACACCAAAGAAACAGAAGGATACTAATATAGAAGACAATATGCAGTTGTTATAGGCTTATGATTAAAGAAAACTATCATTCGTTTGATAAAATGGTGATAAAAATGTTTAAATTTCAATTTTGTGTTTTGTTTTTATGAAAAAAAATCATAATATCATTTATTTGTTTTAATTGGTTAATAAGAAAGCTATAATGAAAAAATTCTTATGAAAAAAAATGTAAAAATCAAACTATCGTTTATTTGTTCGTTAAAAACTGATATTTTATGAAACTATTCAACAATGTCAAAAATCCATTTGCAAATCTCATCTAGCTCCGGTTTTCGAATTCTGCTACTGGACCTGTATGCATGTTGGGTGTCCGCACACCACTCAATCCATTTCCATAAAAGGATACCCTTCATCGGCTCATTGATGGACACTTCCTGGGGTTGTAAACCCAAATTCATATTCCACCCCAGGATGATAGCAAGTGTCATCTTACAATCCACCATAGACATCGTCTTCACAACCGAGGTCTGACGAACACGGAATACATCTGAGACCAGTACAGATTTTCTCTCATCCCACCTGGTCTTCTCTTGAACCAGCTGAATACAAGAGCTTGGTTTATCCAGCAATGCACAATGATCCCCTTTAGCCTTATTTTCATGATCCTTTTGAAAATGACATATCATCGCCTCAGTGCAACAAGGTTGTACCTGACATTTTTTTTCAAAACTAACTTCGGAACAAAAAGATTTACTGCTAATATACTTAAATACATAAGATTTAACAGTATCAAACATTTATTAATAATTTGAATAATATATAAGGTTGTACCTCAAATTGTTTTAATTGTCTGATGCAACGGGGTTGAATCTCAATATACAACCTTGTTGCACTTAACCTGTTTCTTAAATTAACTTAATTATTGTTTTAATATGTAATCTATAATCTATAGTTGTATATTGTATATACATCATTTCTGTCTATGCCATTTTGTTTTATGTTCTGTAAATGGCTGAAGACAATGTTTTTTTGTTATAAGCCAATAAACGTTTGAACTTTGAACTTTGTTGCACTTAACTAAACGAATGCGAAAGTACTTTGGGGCAACAAAGTTGTATCTCAAATCATATCACAAAAATAGCAGTTTGACTTGCTTATAAACAGAATTTTATTTTACATTCTAAGAAAGATAATGGGAAAATTATAAGTTTTATGAGAATAATCATCTAATATTTGACGACATCATAATATATAATTATCAGTGATTTGATTTGTTTGCATGTTTTATATTTTTAATACAATTTTTAAATGAAACATTTAAACTTGTACCAATATACACATGCATGGTTTTTTGGGGCCATTTTGACGATCGATATTTAGTTGCGTTTCCAATGCTAAATTAAAAAGAAAGTTTTGTCCCAATCGCAATGCGATAAAAAATGTATAATTAGAGTGTATTTTGTATTTTATTACTGAGAAAGATTTAAGTATTTGTGATAATATGTTCTACTTAAAACTACACACGCATCAAACTATCAAACAGGGACATTTTCTCACACAAAGAAGAGAATTTAAGATATTTATGATTAATCTCAAGTAAAAGTGGTCAAATTGAAAAGATAATAAGCTTTCTTAACGCTTTCCTCATAATATGGCATTTCCCCCAAAGGGTTTGCTTCTTTTGCCACAATGTTTTCCACTCTGCCAGAGAGAAAAAAACCCAGTTTTTTAAATAAACTGATGTTTCGTACATTTGCTTTGAATTTGGAGGAGTCCAAAGTATGCTTATGGATATGAGACAAATAGTTAAACAATTTGTTCCTGTTATTTTTGCATAATTACAATTATCATGTTGTTATTTCACTTAATAAAACAAGATAAAACCTAGCTGCACCAAATAAATGGAAAGAATACGATTTTTCATGCAGATACAACCTTGCTGCACTGAGGTGACAATATCAAGTCGATTGAAAGAACAGAAACAACTTATCTGAAACTGTCCGTCAGAGTGTTAACTTCAAACGTCAGCTGGTCACAGCATAAAAACGGAATCTCCTACGACACTCAATAAAACACCCAGTTTCATTAAAGAAATGTGACCACACCCGATTTGTCCGTTACGTCAAGTCCATCCACAGTTGGAATGTGCCTCGACTGAGTGGAATCACTTTGTCAACGCAGAATCTGCTCCATGCAGGGCCATTCGCAAGTTCTTCATTTAAACGAATCAAATTTTGGTGTAACTAGAATATATAATAGAGCACAGAAGACTTGGCGCAAGTAAAACGGCGATTGTTCAGTACTAATTAATTACCATCAGTCATCTAAATTACGACTGTCCAAACTCCTAGATCTTCTAAACAAGGCCATCAGCTTTAGCAGGTGCACGACAAAATTCAAATTTGCTTGATTTTTTTCACGCTATAAGTAGAGGTTGCGTCATAAAGCTGACACGAATGTAAGTAGCACGTGACCTGGGTATACACATTGGCTAATGACCCCAAAGAGGACTTGATTTATGTGTTGATAACTTCCGACACTAATTACAAATCGCATTATCAACATGTACATTATTCAATGTTATCATGCGCGTACTCATGTAGACTACTGTAATTTCATCAGACGCATATATATTACAAGTCTCTGACTTCATGCATAGGTTCCATGATTTTTATACCCGTATAGACGTTATTTTCTAATCTAAACATATTTTTACACGCAAAGAAGAAACAGGAAGTTTTTTTGACAGATTTGCGTTGTTTGATGAGTTTAAAAATAAAGTCTGTACGGATACAAAAAAATCACGGAAACCGGGTGCCTTTGCTTTCACGAGGTGTTCGTGTGACAAATACTAGGATAGCAAAAGTATATATCATTGTCTATCACGTGTTGTAGATCCGTCGTATTTATGATAATGGCTTGTTAAAGATTGTGAACAACTAATAAATCAATCCCGTAAACAACTGATTATCGTGTTAAGAGATATAAACCAGACACATTCAAGTACTCCTATTTAGTAAACTGGTCCCCGTTCCATGCTGCAATGCATCGAAGGTCTCTGCACAACCAGAGTCAACGGGTACCAGTTTACATATTTAGTAGGTCAACTTAGTGCATACTCATCGTTGTTGCTGAAATCGAGGTTTTCAGCTTTATTGCCAAATTTGCGGACAACGTTGATGACACTCGTCTTCACAAAATATATCGTACCACACTAACAAAGATTTTTTATAACAATTGCAAATTTAAAAGTAACTGAGTGTGTCACGATAAGAGCACCGTTGAAACCAAGAACTTGTATACACGACAGGCCTATACATTATTAATGAATTAATTCATATGCGCGAAATTATCTGTTTGCATCATTTACTATGGAACCTTCCAGTGCATGAGAATACTTACTTAAAGTTCAATGTTTTTGTCTTTAAAATTTGGTTTATTGAAGTATTTATATTAACTTTTTTTTCACCCAATCGTCCTCATGTAAATTGAATCACGTGATATGATTTTTGGAACAGATGAACTTAAAAGTGCGCTATTAAATTTAGAATAACTTAACCCAAGATAAAAATATATATACATTAAACGTATGATCAGCATACAGTGTATTATCAATTGAGAACATAAATTCATTTCAAGACCAGAACAAACTTTTTGTACTTGTTATACAAATATAAATAAAAAAGAGAACTCCCGAATGTGAAGTGTCTAAATCAAGCTGAATTTTGAATCAAAGAAAGAATTATACAGATATCTAATCCGATTTTTTTTTTTTTCTGTACTGTATAAATAAAACTTTATTCTCACGATAATATATAATTTATTTAGATGATATTCACAAATAAACCAAGATCAATTATCTCCAGAGAGAAAGAGGCTAGGCAAAAAAAAACATGTACCTGGTTTCTGCAACATCCCTCAAATTATAGGGTCAGTTACTAAGACTGACTGAACTTTTTTTCAGTTTTTGTTTTCAGTTCAGACATATTTGTAAAGTATATATACATTTTTACATGAATCTGGTTTCTGCTAAATCCACAAAATACAGGGTTGGTTGGCTGAACTTTTTCTCAAATATTTTTTTCACATAAAAATGAAAATTTCAACAAAATAATGGACCGAAAACCGAGAAAAATCTTGCAAGCTGAATAAAATAGGGTTGTGGTCTAGCAGAATTTTTTATGCCTGAAAACAGATGTAGACGACTTACACATTGTTTTTTTGATAACTTATTTGATCAGTTAATGTTTAATTGGTCAATTTAAACTGAGATTTTTAATGTAAACATTGTTCATTGAATATGTACAAAAATCTATGCTGATGCACTCATTGTCATGATATTTTTGTGTGCTATTGGACACAATTACTAATTAGCTTATTTCCAATTATTGGCATTCTTATAACATAATTGGACTCAAAACGTATAGGCCCTTTATAGTAGATGGGCCTCATCATACAAATACATTAATCTAATTATAAATTTCATTCATTCAAAATCATTGTGGCGCATTTGTAATCAGATTTACTTATTTTCATGATAGGAGGGCGGTAAATTGTTTCTGTACCGAAGAATGGCCTAAGTGTAACTCAGTGCATGTTGGCGTAACTGACATTTAAGTGCAGATTAGAATGTAGTGGGCAAGTCGTCAAGTGATTAATTGCACATCCAGGAACTTTGTGTGCATGGATTCCAAACCCCCGCTTATTCTATAATACCTGTATTAAGGCCAATGGTCATTTGGATAGTTAGACAGTTATAACAATGCAAGTCCTGCCAAAAAATGCAATACAGTGTCTTTCATTTTAATTCTTCCACTTCATTTACTAGACCTAATAACAGGCCATATAAGACAGGGTGTAAAACGTCCGATTATAAAGCTAAGCCATTCTGATTAACCAAAAATTAGCGTGTGACTAATAAAAATGCACTCAGGCCAACCTTATCTTTATGTATTTGTAAGATATGATTTTATGAAGTGGAAGTGGATTTTATTACATTGAATTGTCATAAAGACTTGTGTATAATTGATTGGGATACAAGTAAAACTAATGGACTTTGTACTCTATTTTATTCTTTCAAATAAGTCTAATATAAAGGTTGATTAAATGCTGAGTTATACTGCAAAAAAACTAGTGTCTTATGTGTGGGGAAGATAATAGTTAACCAAGGACAGTAGTTCTCCATTTTTCCGTGAAACCATGCAAACTGATAATCAAACAATACATTAATAGTCTATGGACATTTGCATTTAATCAAGATGGTTTATACATGTTAGAAAGATTCAAATACCTGACTGTACAACTTGATTTAAACATTTTGACATCTGTTTGAAACTATTCAATGGCTAACAAATACATTAAAATTGATACAAGACGTTATGTCTATATTTGGTTTCTTGTTAATCCTGGGGTATTAAACATTATATAAACATTTTATCCACTAAAGGTGATCATGATCAGTGAACAATAAAGGCAATAAATGGATAATCCGGTTCCATTAACTGATATTTTCATTCCTTCCATGTCCGTGAAAAATATTTGTATGGGTTTTATCAAGAAATGCAAATATTTTTATTAATGACCAGAATTTAGCTTAAAAACAAAACTAATTTGATTCAGAGCAACCCACACGGTGTAAAATAAATATAGCATATTATTTTAATACAACAAAATATCTGTACAATGTTTACATATCAATTATAAAGAGGAAAGGTTTTAATTAAAGTAATGTAAATGTTGATTAACGTGTCGATTAAAGGTAATGAATGATTCTACCATTGTCACATTTGAGACATTCTGACGCAAGTGTTGGTGCCTATTGTAGTTTAGGATGATGAATTTCCTGCGTGAAAAATATTTCCTTTTCAAGTAAATGCACAATTTGAATGCAGAATGTCATTTGTCAATGTCACTTTATTCTTAGAATATAAGTTTGTTCGCTGGAATGGCTGAATTGTACTCCATTCAGTTACATTTGATTTCTGCTTTTATCTTCAGAATTAAAAGAGAAAGGTTTTTCCGATAGATTACATTTTATTGGTTTTTGGTAAAATAAAAATGCTTGTCTGATTTGTTCAGAATATTGAATGCATGACTGATGATGAACAGGTTGAGAGTTTAGGATTCTGTTGAGGCTAATGCTTGTTAACAACAATTTAACTGGATATATATAAATACATAAGAGTTGTTCTAGCCTGTCCTTGTTACACGAACTAAACCTGTATCGTCGTTATACCTCATTGTCATCAAGATCCTCAGTTTGTATGTTCACTTGTATGAATTGTCGATGTCATCTAGTTTTCGGTAAAACAAAAGTAGCCATGTTGTTTCAGTTTATGTTTTGGTTAGCCTCTTAAACAGTATCATAAATGTGGCATACAGTAAACTAAGAAATAAGTTCAAATTTTAACAAGACTGCAAATTTATTCCAGTCGTTAAATTTAACTAACCTGTTATACAATTGAGTGAAAATATATAAACATATCTGCCGAGCACAAATTTGTTCAAGTGGTCATTGCATCAAAAATGGTTAACGAAAGCTTTGGTCATACTTCCATGCTTGTATGCAGATTGTTGGTCATTTAAATAATGTACCAATTATTACATAAAGGTAAGCACATAGCTTAGTTTTATGATTTTTATTTTTCTATTTTGTTATAATGAACAATGTTGATCAATATTTTAGAAACACAGAGACATGAGGCAGAAACTAATAAACAACAACACAGATGTACAAATATTTTAAGCTGGAATACATAATTTAAGATGTTTTGACAAAATTTCAGTATTTTCATATTTTATAGTGTATCTGTAAAATAGTCCTTTCGTAGATACATGTATATTATAACTTAAACTTGCTATCTAACAATAATCATGTTAAAAAGTTACACACGATGAATTTCAGAAATTTTACTATGTAACCTTGTTTGAACTTCATAAAAATATGTTAAAATTATGTCAAAAGACCCAAAATCACACCATGCTCCTATTGGTAATCGGACAAACAATACTAATCCAAATCTTAGTTATGGGTACAGTCATTATGATGGTAAACAATTCAATATTTGTCCAGTCAAACTTTATCACTTTTTTGCTAGTGTTTTATGTCACAACAACAGCCCGGGTCATTTGGTGAGCTTAAAGTAGAGGAAGACACATAGGTAGAACCACTGACATTCAATAAGCTAACTAAACAGCTTCCTCAACAGTGAAATTTGCCCCAGGTGGGATTCACACTCATAGCAGAGAAGGTATAGTGATAACTAATCAAAGACCATAACTGTGAAACCAGGCTAATGAGTATCAAGAGATGTTCCATCAGAGACTTATTTAACCGTATAATAGTATTTAAGGGTAATCTCTTTCAATTTACAGGGTTTAAAGCATGAGTAAAATTGAGTCCAAAGCTTTAAGCATGAAATATTTGGACAAGATAATTAAAGCATTTAAGATAAAATGTTTCTTTCTAGTCTTTGTCTGAAAACTTTTTGTAAAATTGTCATAGGCTATCTACACAGTGTGTTTTTTGCCCTCAATTCCAATTTATTTTGACTCTTTAAAGCAGAGTAGGATTTAGAAGCATAAAACATTAAACCATCAATGCATCACCATAAAAGCTGGATAACATTTCTCACAATATCAGAATATTTGTACATGAAAAAATAGACGGTCATAATTATTTCAGAAGAATTATTTTTAACAACAAAAAAATCACAATTTCTATCAGCATGATTTGACATACCACTAAATAAATAAATTATGAATCCTTTAAAGTCAAACATGTTCCATAAATAATATCAGAACTTTCCATTCAATATCTAAAATTAGACACACTATGTTCTGTTTGAACACTCACCTAAAATACAAACTGGATGTCATTTTGAGAAACATTACACATTTCTGGTGTTCTTTTGACCAACAGACAGCCACTAGCAATACGAAAATGCATGCATCAGTTTGGCTTCATTTATATTGAGAGATGATGTGGGGTAAACTTACATGTAATATTCTTCATTCATAAATACAAAAATATCTACTAACAAAAATATATTCTTCAAAAGAAAGAGACATCAATTAACAAGATAAATAACATAACATCTTACAGATTTTGATACATACTTAGCACTTATATACAATGTTGTACATAATATTTTTACGATCATTATTATCATAAGTATATGAATAAATAAAGCTATTGAATAGTTAAGTCATAAAAATGTTAAATCAAAAATGGGGATGGAAGCCATTACCCTACCAACCACCAAACACCGTCACACATAATTAGTCAAATAAAAAATAATCTGTTATAATTAGTAAACAGACAATCAATTAAAAAATGCTCACAACAAAATGACTGAAATAATGAAAAAAGTTTGAATGTGATAGTGTTGTTACAGTTTTAAAATGACTGACTGGCCTTCAAACATCAAAATGTTTGAAGTGTAAGGTAAAATGATAAATATGCCACACAAATCAACTGCAAGAAATGAAAACTATTCAACTGCAAGAAATGAAAACTATTCATCTGCAAGAAATGAAAACCACTGCAAAATTAAATTGTAAGAGAAACAAGAATTCCAAACTGTCACAATAAATGCCCTGTAAAATCGTCTGGAGAGGATTAAACTTAGGGTCTATTTCATGATTCTTTGCTGAATTAGGGGCCGTAAATCAAGTGTGTCAAAGGCAATTTTGTGATTATTGATCTCGGTAAAACATATCATATTACAAATCATTACAACCAAGCTTGGTAAAGATTAACTGGTAACTGTTCAACTTAGAGAGTGGACAATTATTGTGGACCCTGCCCATCCATAAAGTACAATACTTCCAACAGTACATCCTGTCAAGAGGGGCGTATAATAAATTATTATTCTCATTGAACAGATTATCAAGTCTGTTACTAGTGATGTGTTAGTGTAGATCCACAAGTGCAAGGTTTTAAACCTTAGAGCAATCTAAAATCTAACTCAGTACATTTTAAATTGTTTTTAAAAGTTTCAATAAGATTAGGATAATATCAATCTCTTTTTTTGGTATTTATGAGTTTAACCCAAGTAAATACCAACTGAATTTACAATAATCTCAATTTGAGGAATTTTGTGAACCAAGAGCCTGATGAGGCTCAGCAGTGTTAGATACAAACATAACAAAAAAATATCACAAATATAAATGAAACGCAAGGTAGCTGGCCAGAAACAGGCCTGGGACAAAATATATAGTTTGAAATCATATCTAATGATATGAACTAATAATATATAGATATATGGGTGTATATTAAATATATCAAACATAGTTTAACTATAATACTACCAACTCAGACAATTTTTCAATCCAGCAACACTGATTAGGGATATTTCCAATATTTTAACGAACAAATTTGCTAAACTAAGAAACATAAAAAAATTCAAGTGTATACAATCAGTCCTAGGTAATGTCAGTCAGAACAAATTTAAACAAACAACACATATATCAACCACTCACTAGCACCAGCACATACAAGTACATCTAATCATAGCAAAGTTAGGGAGCATGAATATTTACTTTCAAGAACAAAATTCCACAATACGACTTAAATTAAAATTAAGTTTGTTTGCCCTTTACTGACAAAACGCAAACTCAAAAATTATAGAACTGAAATCTAACACTTCTGTTTTATTTTTTTTTCATATTTTTGCCAATAAGATATTTCTGTGCTTTATCTCACTTTAGGTTAAAAAATGATCATATGAGGAATATTCTCTGAATAAAATATTTTTTGACTGACCCTCTCTTAAAATCTAGGGTCAGTGAAGGGTATACAAAGCATTTTGTAACTTCAACCTAACTAGTTCAACCAATATTAAATACAGTTTTTACAATTTTCCATATCAGCAGAATTCCTACTTACTGAAAAATTCATATAATGTCATCTAACAAGGGTTCAATGTCTACTTATTGCATCCAAATATTGAGTCCTTTTTGTATAAAGTGACACACGGAGATGTTTATGATTTTTTAATTTTCTACTGTAATAAAACACTTAAATAATTATGTTTCTAACACAGACCATTTTACTATTACCCAACTGGCCCTATATAGGGTGCTGACTCTAAGGTTTCCAAGAGTAAAATCCAAAGTACTAAACCAATTTAAGAAAATCATACCATGTGGTATCCTAAAAGTTATGTTTAGAAAAAATTTAGAAAGAAGTTTTTCAACCTACCCTACTTCTTTTGGTCAAGTACCCCTAAACCTGACCACATTCCTCTTTAGCCTAATGTGATTCATTAAAAAAACAACATACCAATCTACCTAGTTAGTCAATATAACAAACAAACTGGTTATAAGATGTGGTATTTCTAAACAATCTAAACCAATATGACATATGAATCAACAATATCTAACAGAAACTGGCAATTCAATACATGTTTCAGTATATTTCACACAACATTTATAATATCATTCAAAATTCATCAAAAAAAGCAACATACAAATATCACACCATCTTCACATTTTAACAAGGATAACAATAATGCCTCAATATGGACTATAAAAATCATACAAGTTATTAATGAAGGGTTCAAAGACTAAGACACAGAAATCTAATGTCTAATATAGTTTTGTACTACCAGAGTTGTCTACCTTTTTTGATAAATTGATTAAATCATGAACACCAGTAAATCAAAATTGAACTGCTCAGTATGGACTTGTATTATCTGGGACTAAGGTCATTAAACTGAGCTTGGACACAAGTTTAAGAATGCTGCGTCCCAATTGGTCAATTATTAGACTAAGCTCAGATACACCTGATTAGATGCACCCATTTTGGGACTGGTTTCAAAACTCCAAATAATCTGACCTTAGATAATCATAAATCTATTTTGATTAAGAAAGAGTTTCAACAGTTTTTTGGCTATACCTCAATGTAAAATCTTAAAGACAACCACATCTAGATGAATACAGAAGACAGATGATATAACTGGATGGATAGATTTAACAATATGACTGATTAGGAGATTAAACAAAGAAGTATTATGCCCAGAAAATCTCAGTCCTATATTACATGTAGGTGCTATGATATGAAATTTCCTTACAACTCTCCCATAACTTAGGTTCTACAATGCATGCACAAGTATCTAATCTTTACATGTCAAGAATTCCAAATATTTCAATTTAGTTACTTAATTAGAAGAGTCCAATATGGCAATTTTTAACAGCCACATAATCAAATGCTCTTAAGACTAAAGTTACTATTATCATACCACATGGAGCGATTCAAATTCAACAACAGAAAAAATAAATTTGGCTCAGGAAACATAAATAACAAGTTTAAGCAAAGGTAAATGATATCTAGAGATTTTCCATACCAGCTAGAAAATCTAGTTACATTCAATTCGATGATCGAAATACAGCATTGAATCTGATTCAGCACCTGCACCATTATGTCTACATTCCAAGTTGTTACATTTTCTTCTTAAAACCAAATCTCAGTAGATATGCTCACATCCCGGCAACTAAGAATTAACTTGATCATGCTGACTTATATATAGGCAACGGATGAGCCTCAGTGTTGAATACAAACTTGTCCAATGGAATTAAATCAGGATCATCACTAAATAATAAATATAAATACTTCAATGTTTCTGAGAGAAAGAAGCTCTCCAATTTGTCTCTAAAGCCAGGGTTACCAGCATTTTTCACATTACTAATTGATGAGTATCCAAAACCTGCTATTCTTGTATGTTTCTTAAATGCTTGGAAAATCTTCCATCCCCATTCACGATAACCTTCGTCTTTTGTT
This sequence comes from Lutraria rhynchaena, assembly GCA_008271625.1. Classification (NCBI taxonomy): domain Eukaryota; kingdom Metazoa; phylum Mollusca; class Bivalvia; order Venerida; family Mactridae; genus Lutraria; species Lutraria rhynchaena. Next base: position 5,595,858 of record VIBL01000001.1, on the reverse strand, counting down.
AAACGATACATGTAGAATATACTCTCTAATGTTTCTGGTCGAAGTAAATTATGAGCATCCAAAGGCTGAAATTGAAAGAAGAAGAATGTAATGATTTAAATGTAATGAAATCAGAACTGGATTAGTGCTTTCACTGACGTTTCCCCATGAAAATTTACTGAGAAAAATACGACAAAAATAACGAAAAAATCTTCTTTAAAAAACTTGCCTTAACAATAAGATCCTCACTGGCTCCTGGTGCCTGGTTGAAGTATACAATTTCTGGACTCAATTTTGTTGGCATACGGAAATACATCTGGTAGCAAGTATGAGTTAACTCCCTTCCCAGGTCTAAATACTCATCTGAGAGTCCATTCGCTTGACCAAGAGCTAATGTGCCACCCATAAAACAGACTAAATGATCCTGAAAAATTCAACATATTCATTCCTCAGTTTCGCAGACAAAAGTAAAAAGCAGGCACAGAATTGGTCATAAAATTAAATAATTCACATATTATTGGAAAGGGGTTATACAATTAATTAATTCACAAATTATTGCAGAAATTGTCTTAACATTAATTAATTCACAAATAATTGAAAAAGTGGTCATTTAAGGGAGGCTTAATTTCAGCTGATACCAGGATTTTTCTCATTTTTCTGAAAAAATTCTTATTTTATCCATGGTTATTACAAAATCAGTAATTCAACCAGTAAATTAATTCTTAATTTGCAACAATACAGAAAAAAGTACATATACCATTAAACCATTTTTTGGAAATTGATGCCTGTAGAAATAGCCACTCAAATGGCATATTAACATTTGTGGAGATATGATTATGTGTGGTGATTAAATATAAAATCTAGTTTTTATATAAGTATTATATGCATTATTCATGGTTACTGTGAATTTCCGAGGACCCTAATCATTACTTTATTGTATCCATATTCCACAGTATCCAATACAATAAAACAATAAAACAAGGATGTGTTCAGAGAAAAATGAATAATTAAATGTATCTCATTTGTCACTACACCCCTGTTTTATTGCATAAAAAATTATAGTAACATAGATCATTATAATATAAGTCAATCAAGCTATGTTTATCTAGCTGAGTAAATGTTTAGAAGTTAAATTCAAAACCATGATATAAATAAAATATATGATATAGTATAGTAAAAAATCAATTCTTGAGCAAACAAAGAAATAATATTTACCATTTTAGGACTAAAAGATCGACCATTCAATAATTCTCCAATATAAGTCAGTTTGGATGGTTCAGACTTTCGAATAAGATTTTTCTTCATGCCTTCCACAGCTTCGACAAAATCATTCTTATATCTGAAATTATGAAAGAGAAAAAAAGGTATTTAATTCATTATACAGTGAAACCTAAATGTACTGAGACAATCTGGTTATTAAAGCCAACAGCAATATTTCTAAGCTTAACTTTAGCAAGTAAACATGAATCCCATATGAAGAAAAATAAGAATAATGGCTACATTCCAGCTTCATCATGTAGAGTTTGTTGTAGATATGTTACAGAATATGCAGATATATATCAAAGTAAAAAGTAGATAATTGGATGCCTCAGTAAGATAAAAAAGCAAGTAAAATGAACAGTGTAAGTACATTTCTATTCAAATTCTACATATTTTTTCAATTATTCAATACAAATCAGGGGTGTAGAGATGTTTTCATGTGGCTGGTAAACTACTAAAAGTAGAAGGGAGGTCTGAGGGTTCCTACCCAGAATGGGGGCAAGGGGGCATCACCCCCTGTGGAGAAATAGTAGCTGGCAAGAATGCTCATATAGACTTTTTCTGGCTCATTTCTACACCCACGCAAATGTTGATGCATAGCAAAAATTATAATAAAAAACATTCCATTATACCGAGATGGTAATTAATAGAAATTTTACAGTATCTCTTTCATGAATTAGAAGTGAATATAAAAACTAAGTTGAAAATTGATTGATAAAGTAAAATGATGTAACTTTTATTGCCTAATCATCATTACATTAGTAACCCTCAATTCAATACACAACAAAAACCCTGATAAATGAATAGGTTTACATTAATGTCAATAATGCATTATGAACTGAGATCGAGATCAATTAAATACAGAAAGCTATGACAAATTGATCTGATATCTAGGGTACATAGTATTGTTGTATCACCTAGAAAATCTAGATGATTCATCTGAATGAAAAACACTAAATTAGACCCAACTGACCACTTGTTTCAGGAGCAGTATCAGCATGAACCTCGTATAAAGTGAATTATTTAGATAAATATATAGAACAAAATCAATAAACACACAACTCCAATGGAGTTCAATGAGACCCATGAATCATACAATGTATTAATTGTGATTACTCTCTCCATATTCATAATATAATTCGTGACAATTTTCAAGCAATTATACGTATTTTGATTGTGTCAATGCTTAATTATTGCACAAATGTATACATTTATACAATGACGAGGCTATTAAGCTTAATTATGCAATTAAGTTCTGTCCTGCTCTGTACAATATAATTGAATGATTGGTTTTAGAAGGAAAAATGTCTCTTTACTGCATAATAAATGTCAATACAAAAAATAAATACAGGCAAATGTTAAATCATTATTAAAAAATAATTGGACAGGGGCTCCATGGCTAAGTGGCTAATCACTAGCCCCTCATTATTATGAGTCAGACTCCCATCCAAGACCAAACTTCATGTGTTAGGAAGCTGAGCAGCTAGCTTATGGGAGATTGGTGGTTCTACCCAGGTATATGCCTGGGTCTTGAGGGCCATTAATGCTGGAAAAATGCCTTGGCTGTTGGCATGTTGGTAAACCCCAGAGTGTGGCATATCTGTTGAGATATCACAGATTTGTGATTCTTTGTCTATAAAAATTGTCTATCAGGTAATCTGAGAAGTATATGGTAATATTATTTCCTAACTTTCACGTTGATATGTCTGATTATTGAACACACAGTTCATATGATCTTTTAATGCTAACCCCTTGGTAATATTTCTGTCCTCAGATTGATAATATCTTTTTTCACCCTCCCAGTCAAATATATGTTTGATACTGTCATATAATAAATTAACTGTCTTATAATAAAATGTAGGTGAATTAATAAAAGTGTTCATGCTCAGATGACAAATCAAGTATCAATTCATTCATACACATAAAATCAGAATCAAGTTTGTCACAATGAAGTGCAATGTTTTCAACTACTGAGCATTAGAATCATGTACAATAAATGACTAATTGATAATTCTCTCACAGATGCGAGCACTAAAAAGTAGCAAAAGCTAGTTATGTTAAAAGTAAATTGATGTACCGACATTAGTGTAGGTAGGCTGAAAAACTTCTAATATTTTGTTTTCTACACTGATCCCCAAATATTTTTGTACTTCGGATTTTGCTGTAAGAAACTTTAGGGTCAGCACCAAAACCTAGGGTCAGTCAGGAAACAGTAAACAACACTATTCTTTCTGGCCTTATGAAAAGGTAATAGCTTCTATGAGGAATGGGAACTTTGATTCAACCCATTCAAAACAAGAAATAAGCCTGGTTACACAAAACTTACTTCATTTCAGTTTTCCCTGTCTGTAGCCATTGTTTGAGTAGGTATTCATAGTAACTGTCCCCACGAGCGCCAACACTGATTGTAGCTGAATTACGTAGCTTGCCCGTCTGGGCATTTATAAAGATTGGAACCAGTCCATCTTTCTTAGGTTCAGCATGAACATGATTGTAAACTTCCTCGACAGCTTCCTGTGTAGATACAAAGAAGTAACCTCAGTGTTAAGTATTGTTATAGCTGAACAACCACATGAGCATGAATACAAGTTTAGTTTAAAAACAAACAATTAAGGCTTACAATGAATACTAAAAAATTCATTATCAATTAAAATGTAATTAATTTCGGTAAAACAAAACAGCACAGAATGAATGTCTACAAATACAGTACAATCAGATAAAATAAACATGTTTTCCAAAATTACGGACAATTAGGATGTAAATTAAAATATAACAGAGAGGGCCTCTGGGGTTGAGTGGTTATGGCCTTTGACTAGTAATCAGTAGCCCCCTCAGCGCTGTGAATTCAAATCCTACCAATGACCAAAGTTCACTTATGAGGAACTGTCCAGTTAAATTATGGAAGGTAGGTGGTTCTACCTAGGTGTACGCCTGGGGTTTTCCTCCATCATTGAAGCTGGAAAAGTCGTCAAAATGACCCTTGCTGTTGGTGCGATATTAAACGCCAGAGAAAAAAAGAAGTAATTGCTTTCAGTAACTTCGGAATAAATTATTTTTGACACAAGAAAACACTTACGGCATATTTAGGATCACCAGTGACCCTGGATAAATCTTTGAACTCAAGTTGTATAGTGGTCACTTCAGATGTGCTGCTATCAGGACCCCATCTCGGAGCATGAGCATTACCTGATCGGAGATTCACATCAGAAAACGGTACACGGGAAGGAGAGTTAAAACAAGGTAGAAGTCTATCTCCTAAATCAACCTGAAATCAGACATGATATTATGTTACTTCTAAATGTCAATTGTTTTAGCATTACAAAATAAGTTCATACGATTCATATTCTTTGTTTCTTATTACTGGTTCACAGTTCACTAACCAGTAGTCATGCTTTCTTAAAAAGAGTATAAAAACAAAATTCAGAACTTTCATAATGCAGCATTCTGTTCATGTCTGTATCATGATGCTATTTCTAACAGTGAAAATGTATAGGTTATAGTAATAGTGATTATTTAGGAAACAGGGCCTTTTTTACATACAACAACTTCATATTTCAAAATTGCATGATTAAGATGTAATCAAAAATAAAACTAAAAGACTTTACTCAATATTGATATTTGTATCAAATTTTGAATCAAGAGCTTTTACTTCTGTAATAAAAAAAATTGATTGTGACAATGAATTTCATCAAACTTACAGCTTTTTTCTTAAACAAATCGTCTCCAGTAAGATGGTAACTGCTGAGGAGTCCACCAAGAACTCGGATTGTTATCTCAAACAGATTGACGTCCTTATCTTTATCAAATGTCATATCTTTGGCAACAAATTCTCTTGCTTCCTCAAACTCTGAAAAAAAGAAATGATTAGATATGAAGTGTATCTTGAACTGAAACTCTCTAATCAGGAAAATATCTTAAACTGAAACTCTCCAATTTGGAAATTATTTTGAACTGAAACTCTCTAATCAGGAAAATATCTTAAACTGAAACTCTCCAATTTGGAAATTATCTTGAACTGAAACTCTCTAATCAGGAAAATATCTTAAACTGAAACTCTTCAATTTGGAAATTATTTTGAACTGAAACTCTCTAATCTGAAAATCGCTTTAATATGGACCCCATTAATTTGGTTATTACTTTAATTTGAGCTACTAATCTCAAAATAACTTCAAAATAGACCCCTCTAATTGGTAAATAAACCATACCTGTCTTACCGCAAGACAAATTTTGTATATAAATTTATTGCATCTAAAAATTCAATTTTTTTATACATGATAAAATGAAGAGGGGTTTGTGGGAACAATTGTGTAAAGGAAAGAAAAAGTAATTAACTGTGGTATTAAAGTATTATATTCTATGACTAGATGGCTGGCATCATTCAATTAGCAGGTTAGCAGTGCGTTTGGCATCAATCAGTTTTATACAACATCTTCAAGACTATTTTTTTTTTACATATGAAAATATTTACAACAAATAATACCTTTTTCAAGACCCATAATCACTAGCGTATCAATACTGTCCACAATGGTCAGACCTACACCAAACCATTCAGAGTGACCCTTAGATACAGGATGGAACTCATCATGGCCCCATGCATACTTCTTATAAGCTTCCCAGCATTCTTTGAAAGCTTCAATAATTGCCAACTGTTGAGTATTGTGTTTTCTGTCACCTGAAACATTCATATTAGATAAATACATAAAAAAAATCTAAAAAGTCAAGGCAATCTTTATTAAAATGGGGTTTGGATTAACCTCACCAAGAAAAATGTAGACTGTTAGCTTAATGGGGCACATAAAAAATTGTTTATTTCTTGTTACATGCTCATTAAAATATGGTAGGTAGGTAGGGAAATTTTTATTTGGGGGGGGTATTATTCTTGAAGTCACTGTTGAAATTATTTTTTGTGCTGAAAGGTAAATAGTGCATATAACATTCCTCAGGCCTAATAAAAAGTCTAGAGTCACAGGAAAAAATTATGGTAGTTCATGTAACCAGAAACAAACAATTTTTTATGTCGCAGTAATATATTAAAAAATTCTTTCTGTACTTTCGTGTCTTCACTTTTTCTAAAAATGATCTGTGTGGAAGCTGTATTGATAAATTTAGTAATGATAAAGAAACTGTTGATATACTCTGCACAAAACAGAGAAAACAATTACTTGAATAAAAACTCAAACCAAGCAGGGATGTGATTTGTAACAGATTAGAGATGAGAAAATTGTTTGTCATGCAGTGTAATATGGCCATAAAACATTCTAAAAGTAGAATAATTGGATAGATATATTTATCAGTATTATTTACACTGGCAATCATGACGAACCAAATTCATTAGAAACATAACATAGAATTAGCTTACCCCCCCACACACACACCTATGTACCCATCAAATTTTCTCAACAGATTTACAAGTTACTTAAAAATGACTCCAAGATCATAAAATCAATGAAAATCAGCAGATCCACAAAAAACAACCCTGATAATGCCAAAGACAAAGATATTCTGTTACTTACGGCTAAAGTAATCGAAGTCATTTGGAGGCTTAAAGTCATCAATTCCATTAATTTGTTCCTGGAAGAAGAAATCAATAGAGAAAATATACCAATAATAATAACTTTGTCATGGTTCATACAGCTGTTGTTCTGAAAACAGACTTTGTAACAAATTTTCATATAAATTTATATAGTGATTTTAGAATACATTAACAATGAACCATTTTGAATATTTATAAACGTAACAAGGCTGTATATATATATATATATACTGAAAAAAATTGAAATTCTATAAAAATAATCTTGTTGCCTTCTTCAGTGATATATATATATATATATTTTCAGTCTGAAATTTTATCATTTAACAGTTAAAAAACTTGGTACAAAATAGTTTACAATTATTTGTATTTATTTGAAACTCTTTTAGATGAAAACAGAAATAATTGACAGAAGATTTCAACATAACTAAATTGGATACCTCTGGTTTACTTTCTTCTACATCAGGTTGAATTATCTGTTCCCTATTTTCATTTAGTAAATTGCTGTCTACATCTTCTACAGGTGGCTTGTGACGATTATTTTCCTCCTTAAGAAATACAGAAAACATGTTGGTAAATTCCCTGGATTTCATCTGTAGTATTGAATGCTTCTGTGCTTAGCTGATAGTTGTTTTTTAATAAGATTTTTTTATTACAGTATAGCCACCATAAGATGAAGCAATGATCCTGATAGAACCATTTCTTATCTTGAAACCTTGAATTGTGGAACACATAAGCTTCCTACATTCTCTTGATCGACAGTTGTGTGCCTATCCAATTACAATAACCAAACTGACTAAACTGAACATATTCTGTATCCAAAAATTCATCATTTATCCTAATTTCTTAATAGAGAATGCAGATTTGTATGATTTTTAGAATAATCACAAGTTGGGTTTGTTGAAACATGAAACAAGTACTTTAGAAATAGAAAGTTATTTAGACATTTGATGCTTATAGTCTGAAATGTTTAGTTAAGTTAATTATAACAATACTAAGTTTGTTGGGTAACATTTTACAAGGGTAAGTACGCAACATTGTAGATTTAATGAAATGTTGTGATTTTTTTGCATCAGATATCATTATGTCTCATTACAGATAGCTGAGTTCATACACTTCAATTGAACTTGAAATCCAAAGGTCAGCATATGCAAATAACCCTGTAACATCTAGCTTCATTGAAAGTAACATGAAATCAGCATGATAAAACAAATACATTAATTGAGTAATTGTACAGCAGTAATGGACATGCCAATCAATACATGAAAAACATTGATGAACATCTAGATATTGAAAGAACACAAAAGTTTTCATGAAATCTTGTTTAATTTAAATTGATTCTGATCAATATTCTCTTTGACAATATTTTTAATCATAGAGCAACATCAAGCATTATTCCCAGGTTACTTTTCATAGTTCAACTTATACATTAAATAGAGCTTCTGAAAGACTGGGGCCTCCCCAGTGAAAAAGAAATTAAAAGATAATCATCACAAGCTTTGGAAACTGAAATGTTTTCAGCCATTATTACAAATGCATGAACACTCTACAATGGTACAAGAACATCCCACTACCTCCCTCCTATCGATATAAAAAATTGGGAGACTAAAATGAAAGTAAAAAGATTAATTTCAATGGGTTTAATGCTGTTTTTCAACAATTTACAGATATATACTGCAGCCAGTTCACCTAACCAGATTTCCTGGACAGTATACTAACCAGTACTACCCTAACTTTCCACAAGGAGCCGGCAACTTCACCACATATGGAAGAGAATCAACATTTTTGTCAAATTTTCATAGAAAGGTATGAACTGCCGCGACTGGGATTTGCAACAGGATTATCAGGTTACAAGTCCAGCACACTAACCACTGGATCACTGATCAAAAAGATTATTTACTGACAGCATATAAATCCTACACACACCATTACCCTATCCAGATGTTCTTGACGTATCTTCTCTTTCTCCATCTCCATTTCTCGTACAACTTTAGGAGGCAACATGTCCATAAGGTTATCGTGTGGAAGATTTTGTGGAATTAATTTACCTTCACTGGAATCTGATGAGTGGAAACTAGGACCAAAGTATATAAAACACAGCACACCGATACATAAAAATAAAATGATGATTGTTCTTTGAAGGCTTGATAGTCTTCTCCATGACTGAAAGAAGAGAATAAAGTCATTATAAATATATATATATATATAAAGAAGATAATAATTAGGTTATTGAAACAATCACTAGCATGAAGCTTTGAGCAGATCTCAGAAGTCTTGTCTTATTTCTAGAGTAAAATAAATTGAATTAACCAATGATATTTTTGTCTTATGCAACAGTATTTGTAATAAAGTATTTTATAAAAAAAAAATACAATTCAGGCCTAAACAAAAAAAGGTTTGTTTCCAGTTACATGCCCAAAAAATATGAGTTGGTAGGTAGGGATTTTTTTCATTTTTTTTTACATATATCGGCAACACTGTTGTGAAAATTACAATATAGCACTAAGATTTGGAAGCTATAAAAACTTGAGTCGGCAGGTACAAGATGGGTCGGTCGGGTTACTGGAAACAAAACTATTTTTTTTTACACCTAAATTGTACAATACAATAATATTTAAACAATTCTACCAAATTCCATGATCTAAAGCAATAGTTTCAAGTAGAAATGGATTTTGGCAAGTATAGAAACATGTTTTTGTTTCAAACTAATACAAAAATAATTTCAATTTGCAAGGACAAATTCTTTCATATGAAAAGATAATCCACAGATTTGTGCACATATGATATAACAAATCATTAATTTTGTACTAAAATCTATCAGACACCTTTAAGTTGATTCTCAAATTCTATAATAAATAAGCTGAATTTCTTAACAGAAACCCAAGGTTTTTTTGGCATTAGTTAAGAATAATGTCTTTATCTCAGTTCTTGAATTTGAGATTTTGTGGTATTTTCTAACATTTCGGAAGTTGGAACTTTTAAAATTTCAGCTTGCAGAACTTAAGACTTAATCTCACACAACACAACTGGTATACAGTTATTGTTAATGTATTATACAATTTAATTGTACTAAAGTATCACTACGAAATACATTATTACCAATGCAACATTACATTGAAGCCAATTGAGATTAATCAATATTAATAAGATACATGTAATAATCAAATTTTAAGATCAACAGGGAATTTACATTACAGTCATTAAGATCAATAATGAATTCCATTCAATGTAAAGGATTATTGCCAATACAGTACAGTCTTTAATAAACTGGATACTAGCATTTGAAGTATCAAGCCATCAAAATTGTCATTACAAGGATGTGTTGCAAATAAAAAGTCTTGTCAAGTTTCTGTAGCCCTGGGCAACCAGGACAATGATGTTCAGTGACAAGTTAGTCCCTAAGGTAAAATAAATCGGTGGTCAGAGAGGAAAGCAATAATAATAATCATTTCATCTATCAGCACAAAATCAATAATTCATGAAGTTTTATAACAACAGTTGTATTGATTTTAGCCAACTACCCTAAGATTACTGTCAGTTTCGTATTAAATTAATCTATTTCATTTCATAGTAAATACTCATTAGAACATAAACACTAGTAATGGCTGAAATAAAAACAAATGTCATGGTAATTTGTTCAAATGAATACTTCTCAGTAACATGTGTACATAAAAATTTTAACACAATACATTTTAAAGGCAACTTTTTTCTATTAAAAATATTATCTGGTAAGTACATGTGCCATCATTAGAGTATACATAAAATATTAAGAGATGTGTAAATTTATTGGTAGTAAGTTTTTTATCAGTTTATAACTTTGACAAGCTATTTGTAATACTACAAACAATATATATACACATCTATTTCTCAGATAAGAATCCAAAGCAAAATTTATAATTGTTGAAGAATTCAAACTGGTCAATTATGGTTTTTATTACCAAAAATCTGCCAATCTGAGCAATACAACTTCAGAGTGATTAATGACTATGGCAACTAGAAATACAAACTGATAAGGCATATCCAGTTTGTTTTTATACAAAAATACAAGTATATTAGAGACTCCTAACAATTTAACCAACCCTATTACACAAATATAAAGAAGCTGTTTGAAATGATTTCCAAAATCCTTTGAATTCTTAGGATAATGATGTCAGTTTTATCATATCTTAGTGACTACAAATACTATAAGACCTCAACAAGTGATGGGTGAATGTGCTAAGAATCAGAAAAGTAAATAATTTAATTCAAAGTGCATGAGAAACTTCCATTATTGAAAAAAGCATTAAGAATAAGACATACATGTTCATAACAAAGTACTGAATTGTTTGAACTCAGAAGATGGTAATTAAAGCCAACAGTGTGCCTCTAGAATTTATCAAAGAACAACTGTTCCAACAAGTTTATAAACAACAAGCTGTATTACTTAACCTCAATGACTCTATGACTAATAATGGGTCAACCAAGACTTAACCATACAAATCTGAACCAAGTATGCTGAATTATGTAATGGGTATGACCAACACCGGAAATATGAACCATTAACTAATAAATGAAGATATTGATTGGGTTCCTGTTTACATAATGCATGAAACATCTACATAATTGACAAAAAGCATTTCTCCATTGAAAAGAGTAATCTTTATTCAATAAAATTATCAATCATGGATCAACTAAGTATAAGATTCTTTTTTCAAAATCCACACAAATGTAACTTCTGACCAGTTGCTATGTTTGAAACATGTTACCTGACCTTATTTAAACATAAATTCATTAAGTCGTTGTCCACTGGTTTTGTTCTAAATGCAGTTGAGCTGTTAAATATCAATGTAATCATAATCAGTGGCAACCGAAACTTGTCCTGATTTGAAGTGTGCAAATAGGACATAATCAGTAATTGGGAAAGAAATTTAAATTTTCTTAACGGGACAATGGCCCTTTTGGATGCTAAAATCAATGTGACATTTTGAAAATTAATGCGACATTTTCATGTGACAATTACTCAGTAACAAAACAGTTTTTGTAACTATTTATAAGCCTCTATCTGCTAGATGCTTGCTTGCATAAAGAAAAAACAATCGTAAAGCGTCAGATGACACAGAGCAGCAGTATTTACTTCGTACCCACTTCATTTGTACACAAAAAGATAAAAAAATTCGAATGTGCCACGGGTGTTACAGGCGCCAAAGACAATGTCATCAATGTGACCTTTTTGAATTTCAGTGTGACAATGTGACATGCCTTTCCCAATCACTGCATGATGTGCATAAAGACTAAACTGATACCACAGCAGATCAAATGATAACTTGTTTTATTTATTTGTGCCAAATTAAATTTCTAATCCTTGGTTCAGGTAAACAAATCTTTCAGAATGCTCCCTAGACGTTGTAAGTTGAGGGCGAAAAAATGACTCTTGGCTGACAAATATTGGAAGTCAGCAAAATTTCTTATGTTATTGAAAAGTTGACCATTTTGTTCTAATTGCCAACAGTTAGAAGCTTTATTTCTTTATTTTACTAATTTCAAGAGTCAAATTTTATGTCATTTTAAGTGTCAAATGGGCATCCGGCCTTTATATGAATTTTAAAAGCATATACCAATAATTATTTTTCATCAAGTATATCCTGGTTATACGTACTACCGCGAGTCTAATTCTTTACTTGGCTAAAAATTCATGACCATACTAGTATGCAGTCATGATACAATTTAATTCTCATTAACCATTCTTCTTCATGTCAAAAAATATGAAAATACTCTTATAAACAAATGAAACCATACATCAACTGCTACATTCTTTGACACACTGACGGCCATATTGATTTTTATCACTTATACATATTACCGCGAATCTGCCAATTAAATGCAAGATAAGACATCACATGGAAAAATACTGGTACTATACTAAACTTCTAACTAATATTAAGTATTTTCCTATACTATGATACCACAAGGGCATTTTTATTTAAATGGACAGCATGTTTTTAACAGACTAGAATCTATGAATACAAAAAATATTTGACATTATTAATTTTGATTCGTTCCATTTGACTGTATAAAAAATAATCATAATGGGACTAACACAGTTGAAAATGTTTGACAGTTGCAGTACATAATGTAAACAATACTGGGTAGAAACTGAGTGATGCGCATATGTTTCAGTTATTGTTATTTTTACGGTACTAGTGGTAATATGTATATCACAGTAATAAGTATACAAGGGATACATGTATACACATATATAGAATGACAAAATAAACACTGCAAGTTAATATTTACATAGCAGCAGGGTTGCAATGAAAGATTAGCAGAAAAAGATTCAATCAAAGCTGAACATCAACATACAATCAGTCTTGTCAAAGACATATGTTTACTATTAAACTTATTTAATAAAGGCAATTAGTTGTAGTACACACCCTCATCATAGATTGACTCCTGTGTCCTCCGGTATCCTGGGGATCAAAACCAAGGTTGATCGATACTCCATCTCTGAAATTCCTTGTAGGATGCATTGTAACTTTTGTGCTCACTTTTTAACCATAATTAAAAAAACAAAATAGAAGGAAGCGTACTTAAAAGAAATTTATGTCGTGTAAAATGTCATCAGTTTCACAAAACGCTTGAATCCAATTTACAATCGTTTAAGCGAGATTAATATCAATGTCGTAACATTTGAAATTGCACTGAACACAAGTTAACAGGATGATTACTATTTATTCAAGCAGTACAACATTCGTAGTTTGAATCGAATTAAAACAATATTTTTGTTTGTGTCAATATTAATTTTTACGACAATATTAGCTTTTCAAAAAGCTAAAGGTGTTCAATCTCTATCCAGAGTTGTCGTTCGTTATCTCTCCCATACATATCCGTCAACGTCTCAGCGTTTTAAAGATTCTTGTAAAACAATAAATAAAGCCACAAATAGTACAAAATTAACAACAAAGCGAAGCAATTTATTTTGTACAATACATTCGAGACACAAAAGATGTTATAATTTATCTGAAAATCTGAGAAATGATTTTATTTATCTAGCGCAATATTTCTCGACGGAGAGTATTTGTTTACTTTTGGTAATTAGATCACAAATTTACGCCGCTCAAATGGAAATGAAACGCAGAAGTCGAAGGTAATCGTGTATAATTATGACAACAAATGTACATTTAGAGAAACGAAAGCGTTATTCTGTGTATAAGAAGGAAACTAAAGGAGATCCGGACACGTGTTTTTTAACTACTTTCCAGACGTTGACAGAGATGTATGTGATGGATAACGAACGACAACTCTGGATAGAGATTAATTATCTAAGTCAAGGGGCGGTATTTGGGATGCCGGAATCTATTTCTATCTAAACTGATTCCCGTTCTATGTTGCAGCTCACCAAATTTTTCGTGCAGGTCTCTAATTTAATATATTATTTATCAATACAGCTTCTCAATAATTGTCGTAGAATAGTGATCTATCTGCATAAAATACTGCTAAATACGAAATACTGGCGTAATATCGTAGATTACACCATGACCCCATACGCCGCTATCTTGGATTGCGCAATCAAAAATTATCCGCTAGGGGCGCGAAACTGGAAAGGGTTCAATTTTGGTTATTTTAGTCTAAAATAAAAAGTAGATCTTAAAACCTGCCTAACTTTTATACTCAAGGTTTTTCCAAGATTTTTTTTGGAACACCTAGACCTACATACATGTATATGTTTGTTTTTTTCGTTTTTTTTTGCAAATTGATAAAGTGGTTTTAATATAATGAATTTATACATTATTTTTTTGTAAAATGGCACAAATACTGTGCAATATACCTCTTAGTGTTCATGACATCACCCATTAAATCTTCATTTCAAGATTCAATAGCATGTAATTTGTACTAGATCTACACGGATTCATTAATATTAACATATACTGGTACAATTAAACGAATTGTTTAGACATAGATACATGAAAAATAAAGTCAGAAAATAGATACTTTCTTCTGAAATGACTTTTTTAAAAACCGCCCCCATCCACTTAATGTGCTTACAAATCGGAAACAAGACGGATTCCACATAATTTTAGCGACAAATATATCGCTTGAATATCGCATATGTTTTAGTTATCAATACAGCTTCTCAATAATTGTCGTAGATAGTGATCTATCTGCATAAAATACTGCTACACACGAAATACTGGCGTAATATCGTAGATTACACCATGATCCCATACGCCGCCATCTTGGATTGCGCAATCGGAAAAATCCGCCAGGGGGCGCAAAACAGGAAAGGGGTCAATGAGTATGTGTAAGAATTTTTCTCTACAATATTTCTTACGTTTTAATATCAAAAATTGAAATTTTAGTTGATAAAGCATTTACATGTAGACTTTAATAAGAATATTTGTTTAATGATTTTTGATGTTTTGCTTAAATCGCAGATGTGCTAATGTGGATGTTATGATTGTGTTCTTGGAGGGTTGTAAAATAAAATCATAAAAGTCACGTCATCCATGTCTTTTTTCATTATTTCTAAAGTCATTAACCCAGTGTAAATGATAATGTATGTCTGAAAAACATTTATGAAAAACAATCAAGGGAAAATGAAGAAATGTAACATGTACTTGTATGTTAACTCTCCCATGAATTCTACATTGATTATATCCTGAATAACCACATAGTAGGTGAACACTGGGACCAATGTACACATGTGTATATTGGTCCCAGGTGAACACAAACATGATATGTTCATGTTTCACAAAGTTCTTGTGTGAAAAAAGTAAACAAACAGAACAAAGACTGACCTAAAAACTTATTCCTGTTCAATTGATAATTCATTTTATGAAAACTATTTTCAGAATGCAACCACTATTTAATCAAAAAAGGACAACAATCTATATATAGGATCACTCAGTTTAAAGTTTTGTGTAATCTACAACTCCTAATTAACAGTCTCCTCTAGTTGGCAGTCAAAACAAAATTTCTACCTATAATCAGTAACAATATTTAACAAAAATATTCATGGATAGATCTAGAAACAACATCCACTTGTTTACAATAGACAGAACTATGTTTCTGACTCTAAACCAAAGACAAATAAAAACATTCTGATGGATACTGGTTTTCAAGTGTACAGAAGGCAGTCCTGGCGCTCCATATATTTTTGACAAGCGTGAACTTGGTGTCTTTACTGCCAACACAGCAAAACCGGTTCCTCAAGATCGATTTATAGGTGCGTAGTGTCTGTTTGACAAAAGGATGACGGATATTTCCTGTATTTCTCTCTATATACATGAGGTTAGTTCCTATTTAACATTTGTTTCACTTGAGTTGTATTGATAAATGTTGTTGCTTGGTAGTCATAGAACGTCAACATACGTTGTTTTACAAAAAATAAGATAATTTAAGTCTGGTGTTTATAAAAACATTACTATCACGATATATTTAATAAAGGGTAAGAGCATTTTGAAGCATTTAATTTGAACGGCACAGACGCAATAGAGATGGCTTATATCTATTACACAAAACCTGCAGGTGAATCACCT
Organism: Lutraria rhynchaena; assembly: GCA_008271625.1. Taxonomy (NCBI): domain Eukaryota; kingdom Metazoa; phylum Mollusca; class Bivalvia; order Venerida; family Mactridae; genus Lutraria; species Lutraria rhynchaena. The sequence continues at coordinate 5,579,574 of VIBL01000001.1, read as the reverse complement.
GTTTCTGTGCAAGTGATACGTAAGAAAAACGTTTTTTTTCTGCTGGAATGAAAAAATAAGACCGGCGATTTGTAAACAATCGCAAAATCGTTGTCCACGATAAAATCATGATTTATATTAGGAGCACTTACAACAATATGTTTGCTAAGGCCAAAAAAAAATTAGTTCCATTTCGGGTCTCCGAAAAAAGGGGACAGTAGGTAGGATTTTTTTCTTTTTTATATGTATAAAATATTTGCATATTTAAAAATTGCAGAATGGAAGGCATGCTTCTTCAATTGTTTATTGATGTATAAGAAATACCCAAAGGACGCTTAAATTCAGCAAACAGGTGTAAATATGAGTACAACAATGTATTAAACAAAGATGTTTGAATACTTATATTTATTCAGGGTATTTGATGCCAGGCACCAACTTTTAATTAATATTAACCATCACTGACATTAAACATCAATGATATCCATATTACTAACATAAACCCCTGCGCATTTCACATGGCTATTTTATCTGTATTGTTCTTGCAGAAGATTCTAAAATAATCGGATCAGTTAAATAAGCTTCCAACTATTACTGTATGGTGTGGTAAGGCTGACAGCACAAACAATATTAAAATTTCTTTTCTGTGGAGATCTTCAAAAGAAAATTGTATTTATCGTGAACATTTTATATTAATATAAAGTTTTACAAGCTGTTTTTGCATGCCAAATGAATTGAACGTCTTTATTAAATATGCGTACGTTTATAATTCAACTGATCTTTCATTTTCAACATTTAGTCTCCTGCGGTTATATCAAGATAAAAGATGGAGTTATCAAAACTTATGTTATTATTTTATAATATTATACAAAAGCACCGACATGTTTCATCTATAAACTATTATTACCTTCAACATCGAATAGAGCCGACGAATTTAGAATAAGTCTAGCTAGGAATTTTTGAAGGCATGTTGCAAATAAGAGTTTTTATGCGGCCCTTAGTCGGCGATGGGAATTGAGCAGGAGGAGTTGCCCCTAAACATTCCCCGCCAGACGATACGGGAAAACGAGAATTTTGTTTGTTTCCGCAGGACATCAAAAACATTAACCATATTTATAAAGATCACGTGAGTCAAGATATGACGAAGGATGAATTTAGACGATTTATGTAAAACTACCTGGGAGAAGCCATTTAGTTTTGTCGTAATCGATTTATCGTCTAAAAAAGATAACGGTAAGTATAGAATCGTGTTTGACGAATTTTTCGTCGCTTAAAAAATTACGGTATATATAAAAATGGAACAAGTGTTGGAAACGATCGCTAAAAATACCGGACCTAAAAGTTCGTTTCAGATTGTAGTCTCTGATAATAAGACTCAGTTTAAAACGAGGTTCAATCCGCCGATAAAACTCGATAACACGAAAAAGTACGAAATTGCGCTCGTCAATCTGGAGACGTATTATATATATTTTCCGAATATTTCGGGCGAGAACAATCATTTTAAATATTCCTCCGATAATGGCAAAGACGCACACTGGCATACAGTCGCGTTACCCAAAGGGAAGTTATGACATAACCGATATCAATAAATTCGTGCATGAACAGATGCGGACGAACGGTCATTTTGTCCAAGACAACGTGACTATTTCGGCAAATCCCAATACTCTCAAATCCAAAGTAGAGATAAGAGGCAATTTCGTTGTCGATTTTAGTCATTCAAAAACCGTAGGTAAAGTATTAGGGTTTAATCCCAACAGATATTCATCCGAGATTCATGAATCCGAAAACGTGGTCAATATCCTCAGCATTAACAGTATACTCGTTGATATATATATTATTTTGGGCAGTTACATAAATGGCTCTTCGCAAAATACGATTTACAGTTTTACAGACGGTATTTACGCGGCACTCGTTAGTCTTTCGATGGGTCTTAACGTCGGAGGAGTTGTTCTTTTATCTACGATAGTGGCGGTGCCGGTCTTTGTTGTTACGCAAAGTGTCGCGCTAAGTTTTGGAGCATTGAGCACCGTAGGAAAATACCTCAGCAAAAGATTTTCGGCCAAAGCCGATAATATAAAAAAATATATAATCAATTTGGGGAAATAAACGTCTTTACGAAGCGGAGGGCCTAGCCGAGGGTCAGACCCCAACGCATTAATCGAAAGGTTTGACTTGTTGATGGAAAGTAAAAAAGCGGGTAACACTGGCGTTAGAAACGAGTTGATTTCTATCTGCGACGAACTCAAGAGACAAAATGTGTTAAATGCGAATCGATACGAGACACTTAAAATATTAGTATCTACTATATAAAAAGATGTTGATAACCTCGAATCGCGGATTTAAAAGGCGATACCAATATGGAGGCCGCGGCATATTTGACACCATCGCCAACATGTTTACCAGTAGCATGGCAAAGGCGGTGGCAAAAGCGACAGCAAAGACGGTCGCAATGCGTGCAGGGAAATCGGTCGGAAAGAAAGCCTTAGATGTCGCTGGACAGAAGCTAGGCACAAAGCTCGTTAATAAGCTAGGCGCAAAGCAGCTGACACCAAAATCTCAATCAACTCTACAAGAGTATAATATCGGCTTCACCGAACCCGATCCTATGTCAATCAATTCTTTGATTGACGGAAGTGGACCTGCCAACCAGGCCGTCGTTATTCAAGATTTAGTCTGGAAATTAAACGAGACGATATAAAAAAATCTTATTATAATAAAAAAATGGAGAAGATATTAAGAATTACCGAAGCTCACACGACCGTCGAGAGCGTCGAAAAGTACGAATATCACGAATACGAACCTATTACAGGTACTAATCTAAATAAACCTGGCGAAATTCGAATCAATATCGAAACAACCCAGGATTTATTTACCCACCCGAGCGAAAGTTATTTGTTGTTCGAAGGGAGGTTGATGAAAACCAATGGAACGGCTTACGGGAATGGCGACAACGCCGCGTTAACGAATAATGGCCTCATGTATCTGTTTAGTAACATCAAGTACCAACTTTCCGGTCAAGATATCGAATCTGTCTTTCATCCGGGGCAATCTAGCATGATGTTGGGATTGTTGAAATATCGGACGATTTCTCCGAATCTAAAGGTTAAAATCAACTCTGGTATAAAGATACGATCGCACGTTTAGTTTTAGAGTTCCGTTAAAACACATTTTCGATTTTTGCGAAGATTACGATAAGATTCTGTACGGTATGAAACAAACCCTTGCTCTAACGCGGAAATCGGACGACGACGCAATCTTTAGGGCTAATGGGATAGCTGCCGGTAAAGTTGCCCTTATTAAGATGTCTTGGTTTATACCGCACGTCTACCCCGCGGATGCCGAAAGGTTTCAACTGTACAAGACGATAGAAGAAAAAGCCACTCTTCCCGTAGGTTATAAAATTAGACAATGCGACACCATAACGGTGCCTCAATCAACTAGTTTCACGAGGCGACTTTCGGTTAAGTCAAGCCCGGAAAAACTCGTTAGATTATTATTGGTTTTCAAACCGAAAAAACGGTGATCAGAAAAGAACCCGGCCCTCTTCGATCACATTCGATCACAAGAACGTTATCGCCGCCATTCTTGTGGAACAGTACATACGTTAACGACCAAATTGTCGGAAGCGTTGGTTCTCGGGATAAAATTGTTTTTTTCGGATGACGATAAACCATTTAAAGAAAATTTTTTATAAATAAATAAAATGATAACCTTAACGGAGTTGAAAAAGATTTTGCGCGCGAAAGCGTGGAAAGGAAAGGGATTATTACCCGAGGGTGTAAATTTCAATTTTCGTAAGACGATAAGAGCGAACCCGAAACGAGTTACGTTGACAGATATTGACACGAACGAAGAATTAACGTTTCCTTCCGTTTACAAAGCGGCCAAGTTTATAAACCGGTCCCCGAGAATTATAACTTTTGGGGACGGAAGGGTGTTGAACAACAAATACGAATTAAAGTTGAAACTTGATTTAAAGACGTCAATGGAACGTAAAAACGATGTCTTCTTATATGGAACAATTGGAGCAATTGTCAACGAAGCCTCGCTTACCAGCCAGTAAAACAAGTGATAGTGATTACCGAAGATCAAGCAGTTATTTGTATTTATTGCGGAATGATTTTAGAAGAAATTTTTTTTGTCGTTGAACAAAGACATTTAATGAGTCGACGATTAGAAGCACCGTCGATTTACGAGGGAATTCCGGATTTTTGAACGGAACGAACGAAAGAAAAAGCGATCGAAATTTACAATTCTGTTCGTTCGATAAATATAAACAAAACAAAAATGAATATCTTAGCATGCGTTCATCGCGCCGCTATTATTTCTCAAGAACCAGTTTCCTAAGACGATTTAAAAAAAAAACCGATGGGAATAAAATCAAGTAGAGCTAATAAAGGAATAAATAATATTGCGAGTTATTTACCGAAATGTAGCGAATATAATATTCCGATTTTTTTCGAAAGATAGTGTTATAGTATCGTTAGTCCAAAAATATGAGCTAAATAATTACGTCGATTGCATAAAAAAATTGCCGAATTTGTAACTAACGAAACCGATTTATTTAATAATTCCCGTTATAAATCGGTCGTTTGCGGTTGTTTATATTTTTGGGAAAAAATGAAAAAAAATAAACGTTTCGATAAATCAAATTGTCGAAACTGGTAGTATTGCGAAAATGACGATAAAAAATAAATATATCGAAATTAAGCGCGCGATATACCGAAAAATTTTAAAATACGCGTTAATCGAAATTCGCTTAAATACGGCGGATACGACCGGAATTTTACGAGAAAATCGATTTACGATTTTTTATAAACCTACGTATTTAAAAGTCGTAAATAATCGATGAACTAAAATTCCGATCGATAATATAGGGGATTTACGAGAATGGAACATTTTATTAAACGCGGCGTATAATTCGTTCCTATTAATATCGCCGAAATATAAACGAAATATAAAATTTAATACCGAAAAATACGATAAAATGTATAGTATTTCGGGTAAGCGCATAATTTTTTCTTCGATAGAAAACATATTCGCGTGATTATGTTATATTAATAATAGGTTTATTAGACCCCCGGTTTATAATACAACTTTATGTGTCCCTTAGTAAACTTATATTCTTTATACGTTAAAGGGTTGATCGATATCCTAGTGTTCGGATTATTAACATCAAATGACCACGTTCCCTTTACCCTCTCTTTTTCTTCCATGAAAAAATTTGTTTTTCCTTCGCCGAGATCTACGTGGAAAATTCGTATTTTACCTATGACACCGGGAGACGAGTATTCCAAATCAATATCGAGCGTGTAAACGCCCGGCTTTTTGAGGAGCCAGTGTTCCGCGCCGTACAGAAATTCGTCTCCTATATGATGAGGGTACTCGACCACATCATCGTACTTGATATATTTGTTTGGCGTCTTATCAAAGGCTTCTGTGAAATAGTTGTATCGTTTATTTTTCCCATCGGTGATGTAAACTCGATTCGCCGCGGCTTTGCACACTTTAGTAACAGTACCTTTACTAACGTCGAGCGAAAATAAGAGAGTATTCAATTGATTGCTGTTAAGAATTTGCATATCCGATTCTAGTCGTAAAATTTTGGTATTATTTCTTACGACGGCTTTACCGACGTCCATCTTTATCATTTCGATAATCGGATTCAGATCTTTCTCGTCTACGAACGTTTCCAATTCTTTTTTAGCTCACCAGAACCAAAGGTACAGGGTGAGCTATTAGGATGAGTAGGTGGATGCTCCGGCGTCCGTCGTCCATCGTCCGTCGTCTGGCGTCAACAATGGTCTTCTCAGAAACTACCTATCGGATTTACTTCAAATTTGCTGTGCAGAAGCATTTTGACGTTCTAACTGCAATTTGCTCATATTACACCAGTTGGTCCTTTTTGGGGGTCACTAGAGCTAAAAATAGAGAAAATTTTTTTCATGTTCTTCTCATGAACCAATGGAAGGATCATCACCAAACTTGGTCTGTAGCATCCTTATATGGACTTTTATCAGATTTGCTCAAATAAAAATGGTTGGCCCTTTTAGGGGCCGCTAAAGCTAAAAATAGAAAAAAAACTTTAATTATCTTCTTCTCATGAACCAATGGACGGATCATCACCAAACTTGGTCTGTAGCATCCTTGGATGGTCCTTTCTCAAATTTGCTCAAATAAATATGGTCGGCCGCTTTTAGGAACAGCTAGAGCTAAAATAGAAATACCTTAAAATGACTTTTTCTCATGTTTCTGTGGATGAATTATTACCAAACTTGGTTTTTAGCATCTTTAGATAGTGTTCTATCAGATTTGCAAAAAACAAATGGTTGGCCCCTTTTAGTGCCGCTAGAGCTAAAAATAGAAATACATTTAAACGTCTTCTTCTCATGAACCTATGAATGGATCATCGTCAAACTTGGTCTGTAGCATTCTTAGATAATCCCCTCTCAAGTTTACTTAAATAAATATGGTCAGCCCCTTTTAGGGGCCACTAGAGCTAAAAATAGAAATACCTTAAAATGACTTTTTCTCATGATTCTATCGATAGACTATTACCAAACTTTTTAGCATCTTTAGATAGTGTTCTATCAGATTTGCTGAAATAAAAATGGTTGGCCCCAATTAGGGACCACTAGAGCTAAAAATAGAAGTACCTTAAAATGACTTCTTTTCATGAACCAGTGATTGGATCATCACCAAATTTGGTCAGTGGCATCCTTCAGTCATCACGAATATTCCTTTGTAGTATCCTGAGATGGTCCTTTATCGAGTTTATTATTCTTCCCCATTACCCATTATTTGCCCACAAGCGTACATTTATTACCTTCTTAGTTACAAGTTAATTAATATTTATTCTGGTGAGCGATGCAGGGCCATCATGGACCTCTTGTTTAAGATTTTCCACCCCCTTTTCGACATCTCCCTGTAATTTCCGTTCGATTCTTTCTTCGATGGTCTTGCCGTCCAACGCCCATTCTCTCTTTAGTTTATTCAGTTCGGCGTCTATTTTTTTGTACGTCGACGTTTTCTTCCAAATGTTCTTTACCGTCGTCACGAAAGTGTTACCAATTTCCGTCTTTGCCCGTTCCAGCTCGTCCTCGTCTACGTACTTTTCTATTTTTTGTAAGATTTTCCACCCCCTTTTCGATATCGACTTTTAATTTACCCGCAAATTTTATCTTCGACGGTTTTAAATGACTCTTTTAGCTCTTTTATTTCGCGCTCGTTGGCATCTACAAACTTGTTCACCTCTTCTTCAAGATCTTTCACCACTTTTTCGATATCATCCCTAAATGTCCGTTCTTGGTTATCTTCAACGTTTTTAAATGACTCTTATAACTATTTCAATGCATCTAGATCGTAATCAGTCGCCATCTTGCTTACTCGCCTTATCACAAACGACTTGGGCGTCGCATCATTCCCTTCAGGGGGCATACCGAGATTACAAATCTGTTTCCCGAACATATCGATTTGCCCTCTTTTTAGGAAGTTGTTATTTATATAAGTAAAACTCACGCCGGAACCCGAAACGTGAGTTTTTGGCATTTGACCAAATTTATTAACCGGCATTTTAATATACGTCGTTTATTTTAATTCTTTTAAAACGTACTAACATAAATGACCGCATATTACGGTCCCGTTATAAAAAATTGTCGGCTTTAGGTAGTTTTCTAATTCTGAAGGAGGTTGTATTCCGTAGTTATCGAAATAAATTTTTTCGATTCCGTTTTTATACCAACAAACCCAATGCGTACCTCCGGCGTCCGAAGACCCTATTTCAACATCCGGATTCGTATCATCCAAATTTAATACACCGCACTCATTATTAACGGTCGTTCCGGGAGTTGTTCAGCGGTTTATTCGGTAAAATTACTTTTCCGACCTAGATATTCATATTCTTTTTTAATAGTTAACTATATTTTAACGCTTCGCGGGTCGCGACCATGACCTATAAACCGGCGAAGCCGATGCCCTATGGCCAGTGTGTGAACTCCGTCCAGTAAAATGATCCTTTTATCATCGTCGCAACATAATGCGACCTTGTTAACTTCCTCCGTATACATTTCGTGACCGCGACTTCTCAAAACGTTCATCAATCTCAATTCTCCTTGACCCGTAAACAAGCAGTCTTTGTAATTCTGAAACGGAAGACTCTTTTTGACGACGGATTTTTTTCCCTTGCATTTTTTTCACGCAGTGTCCCACTTCTTTTCCTTCGAGTATTTTAAACGCGTATAATTTAGCTCTAAGTCCGACGAACTGTTCGATAATTTCTCCGCCCGATTCGTCTTTAAACATGCCAATTACTTTCTTATTTACCCCAACTTCAATTCCGGATGGATGACCCGCGGGGTAGTTACTCGTATCAAATTTATCTTTCACATCTCCGGAAATGTCTTTATAAAACTCTTCCGTTTCGATCTCGCACATCAAACCATCAGTATCGGTAAATAATAATTTGGCCTTCGGCCGCTGTGAGCTAGCTTTATCCCCGTATTTCGGCCTGATATAATTGTAGTGAAAATCGTACATTAGCGTTTTGCTCAAATCTTGGATGCTAATTCCGAGATAAACCGGCTTGTCAAATTTTAAATGGGTCTTTTTCGTGTGCACCGCTATTAGATTCTCATCAAAGATCGTTCTCCCGTTATAATTATGCTTGGCGACCAATTTTTCCTCTTTCGTCGCATTATTAACGAACTTTATATCCGTTCTGTTTCTAATATTTTCCATCGTTTTCCCGAAAACGCTATTATTCATAAATTCAAAGGAGTTCTCAAATTCCTTCGTCGCCTTGGTCTTGAGGTTCGTATTGAGTACTATGTATCGTTTTAACCAAGCGCTTTCTTGAAATTTAATCCCTCTGTGAATTTTTGTAACCTTTAACCCCAAACTCCGTGAGTGGGAAGAGGTTTACCCATCGCTCATCCGTATAAATTACTCGCGTCTAAATAAGTTATATACTTGGAACGCTCGTTCGGGTTGAATTTTTCTTTCACATATACTACTCAAAATTTGCCAAGGATCACTTTTTCTACAGTATATTTGTAATACATATGAAAATTGACTAAAAGGAATTAAATATAATTAGTTCGGAATTGATTTTTATGAAAATAATGACAATGGAAGTGTTCCTTGACGTGTGCCTGATGCGGAAAGTGTGCGGTGGATGAAAATCAACATTTTGGAGACCACATAGTGAAATTTAAAAAAATCTTGCAAATCAGGAAATGGTTGGCGTAGGGTGTTTGATACCGAGCATGGTGTCCGCGGGTATTAATTACGGCCTGGCATCGCCGCCGCGTGCTGCTGATGAGCCTGCGGACCTTATGATGAGGAATCTGGGCACATTTCCTCTACGAGTGCATGTCTTAGCTCCTGAACTGTTGTTGGTTGGACGTAGGGTTTAAAAAATGGCTTTCTGCAGCATATCCCAAGCATGCTCAATTGGATTTAAATCCGGGGACCTCGCTGGCCAATCCATGCGCACTATAGTTGCCTCCTCAAGGTATCGGTTTGTGATGTGGGCTTTGTGTGCACGGACGTTATCATCCATAAGAATGAAATCAGGGCCGACTGCACCAGCGTACGTGCGTACATGGACGTCTAGGATATCATTGGCCTACCTTACTGCCGTCAGTGTACCGTTTTCAATGACGTGTAGGTCCGTTTTCCCCTGAGCGCTTATTCCCGCCCACACCATGAATGAACCCCCATCAAAAGGGTCGTGTTCTGCCACGTATGCTGGAGCTAAGCGTTCATTTGGATTTCTCCAAACCCTAGCCCGTCTGTCCGTGAAGTCCACACAAACCCTTGACTCATCAGTGAAGAGGACCGGGGTCCAATCATTAACTGTCCTTGTGACATGAGTCTGCGTCCATTACAAAAGTTCTTGAATATGGCGTGTCAATGGAATGCAGATTAGTGGCCTCCGTGACCTCATCCCAGCATCACGCAACACTAGTTGCATTCTGGAAGTCGTTACGCAGGGTCGTAGCGTCCGAGAACCGTTGGCGCCTGGCCTGAAGGACAATAAATCGGTCATGGGCTGGAGTCGTTGAACGTCCCCGACCTCCGGCGTTGCCCTGCAAGACATTTCCAGTCGTTTGGAATCGGTTCCACATCCTGGCGACAACGCTCTGGGATACCCCAAGGACATTGGCAACGTGCCTTTGTGAACGGCCAGCTTCCAACATTCCAATACCCCTGTTCATCTCATCTTCACTAGATCTAACCTGTCGATTTGCCATAGTTTGCTCATTTCGAACACAGATTAACAATAAAACGGGAGAGGTATTGCTGCTTGTACACGTTTAAGTGAAAGCACATGGCCATAAAACACCAAATTTCCATGGATATGCTTTTCCATGTGCCTATCGTGCAAGGTGTACATGACAAATCGATAACGTAAGTATACAATTATTAGGTCCCCGTACAGGTGTATCGTTAGCGGAAATATGATTTTAATATGATGATAATAGGACCGAAATATGCAATGACAAAAAGGTGATCCTTAGCAAATTTAGAGTTGTATATTTATTATTCGCTTTCCCGTATCTAGTCGAAATCATAGATACGCCTTCCCAGGTACCTTTTTCTATCATAAGCAATATGTCGGGATCCGTCAATAATTCTAGATTTACTTTCGCAATCTTCAAAGCGGCGTCCCAAGGTTGTGTAATACCGCGCTGGGTCTAATTCGTAATTTTTGTGGCAAACTTCTCTAAAGTTTTCGAAGACGTCCGCTAATAACAAGACATCCGCTTTATTATAAAAAATCGTGGTAGTCTCTTAGCGTTTTCATGTTGAATTCTATCCATACTTGCATGCGCGTATTTTTCGTCGGTAATATCTTCGTCATCAAGACTCGAGTAGAACGCTTCTTTCGGCGGAAGTTTCGGTTCATTTAACCTTTCGGGAGGATCCATATATTCGTACGTAGTTTACTAATGTTCCGCATTATTTGCCCATAAGTGTACTTTTATTACCTTTTTAGTAACAAGTTAATTAATATTTATTCTGGTGAGCGATGTAGGGCCATCATGGCCCTCTTGTTCTTTAACCCATCTTATTTGTGATTTTTCGTCACCGTGTTGGTGGCTCAAAAATGTATTACTCCTACCATCCTAAATGTTCGCATAAAATATTTGTTTCTATGTAGATTTAATTTTATCCGTGTTCATCAAATCAATGTCGAATGTGTAAACACTCAGCTTTTTAAGGAGCCAATATTCCGAGTGAACAGAGTGCGAGGTGCCGTCAGGATGCCAGATAACCGCGTCGGTATCTAAATTAAGAGGGTATACAACCGCATCATTATAATTAGTATTCATGTTCACCGTTTTATCAAAGGCTTCTGTGAAATGGTTAACTCCTTCATCCAAGTCAATAACAGTACCTTTGTTCATGTCGAGTGAAATGAAGAGCGTATCCAAATGATTGCATTTTAAAGTTTGTACAACCGATTCTAGTTGTATAATTTTATCTTCAGCATCATTTAACGACTTTTTTTAACTCAGTCAATTCTACCAGTTTATAATCTCGCACCATCCTGTTTCCTCGTTTCACAACTGTTTTGCTCACCGCATCACCTCCATCTATTGGGAGACCGAGGATCGTAATCTTGTTTCCAAACATATTGATTTCGCCACGTTTCACAAAGTTCACAAACAAGAATTTAGCTTTACCCCAGTATTTCGGTCTGATGTATCCGTTGTGAAAATCGTACATGAGCGTTTTACTCAAATCTAGGATACACATACCGAGATAAACCGGCTTGTTGAACGTCATTTGAATCGATATATTTTTTCATCCACGCGCTTTCTTCGAATTTTATTCCACGATGAATTTTCGTAATTTTTAACCTCAAGCGTTCGTACTACTTCAAGATTTCGTGATGAACCACGTATTTCTTTTCGTCGCGTAAATTCGGAATCAACTTGTCTACTTGCTCCATCCTTAAATGTTCCGGTGCCAAACGGTTATCGTTGTGTAAATCGTGGAGTTCTTTCGGATATTCCAAATCGACTTCTAAAATACCAATGCGTTTTTTCCAATTTGTCAATTCGGTTTCACCCATCCATTTAAATCCGTGAGTCGGTAAAGGCTTCCTCATCGCCCACCCGTACAAATTGTTGGCGTACAAATACGTAAAGTACTTGGTCGGTTCCATTTACGGGTTATTCGCTTTCCAGTATCTGGTCGAAATCATCGAGACACCCCCTCGAATTCCTCTTTCAATCATGAGCAGCATGTCCGGGTCCGTCAACAATTCTAGTTTTACCTGCCCTTTCTTCAACATCGCGTCGTACGACAACCCCGGTGACGTATAATACCACGCGGGATCTAACTCGTAATTTTCGTGAAAACTTTCGAAAACGTCCGCAAACAACAAAACGTCAGTCACGTTGTGTTCGTCCAACACCTCTTGCGAAGTAAACGGGTTTAAGCAGTTGCGACAAAAATAACGTTTTCCGTGTGCACTAGAAATTTGTGAAGACAATAATTTATTTAAATCCGTTACAATGCAATAATGTCGCCTTTCTTCGTCGGAAAACAACAAAAGGTTTATAGGGTCACCTCGCTTGTTGATTCTGAGGGGTAAACGCCTCTTTCATACCCGAATACGTATCTCGAGAGAAATGATCGAAACGAAATTCCAACCGTTGCCCCTATTTTGGTACGTTGCCATCTTTTCCATGATTCTATTCACCATGACGTTAAGCAATTCATCAACGTCGGTTCCCTCGAGGTTGACTTCGATATCGGAATGAAAACCCGCGGGACTAATTTCGCTAACCCAGTTAAGGCGGGAGCCGCTACTAACGTTTACTTTCTCCACATTTAAGAATTAACTTAACCTTAGTTTGTGCCTTTTCTCTAAAAAAGTTAATTACGGTTTCTCGGACAGCCCGTAAAAACGATTCTGGGTCGCAACCTTCTATCCGTTCTATGCTGTGCACGGTCGTAAATTTCCTAAAAGTGGATCTAGCTTCCAGTAACTCGAATGTCCGCAGCGCTCCTGACTCCGACAATGCATTTACTTTTTCCTTCAAGGCGTCGAGTTTTGGGTAGACCTTCTTTACAACTTCTTTACCAGCATCTATCAAACATTTCGCCAAATCAGTCGCGGCTTTTACCGATTTATTCACAACATTTTTTTAATGTTTTTCGCCGAGGTTGTGTCCATCCTAGGGACAAGGGTCGGCACATTAATTTGCGGCACTAATTCGTCGAGAAGCGGACCCGCCGCATGTTCTCCCGGACCCGTTGTAGGTTCTTGCGGACCCGCCGTAGGTCTTCGCGGTAGATTTAGAGCTTTAAGACATTTTTGTTTTAGATTTTTAACAAGGGGTATGAAGGACAATTTTTTATCAAAAATGACACCAAGAAATTTTACTTCAGGTAAAACAGGAATTTTCGAGCTGGATATGTACAGTTCTGGATCGTTGTGTGCCTTTCGCAGACGACAAAAGTGTACGCATTGCGTTTTGGATTTTGAAAATGTAAAACCATTTTCTGAGGCCCATTTTTGGATCTTATCAAGGTTCTGTTGTAGTTGGCCTTCGCGTTCAATGTTACGCATGCTTTTCGAACGGTAACAACTTTAATTCTCGTGCCTCCCAGAGAATGCATCAATTTTTACAGCAGAAACAAAGGCCATCGACTTAGCATTATCATGCATTTCTCAACACAGTGCAGACGAATTTCTAATTTTCTCAGATTCTCTTTCTGTTCTTCAAGCAATTAAAAATCGCAAAACCAATAATGTCTTGATTCAACATTTACTCATTAGCTTACATGATATTTTACAATCAAAAAGTGTAAAATTTTGCTGGATACCTAGCCACATAGGTATTCGAGGAAATGAAGCAGTTGATACTTTGGCAATAGAAGCTCTTAATATTCAACCAGTTGCAATAATGTTACCCAACATCGATTTTCATCAACATCTATTAATTTACTTATCAAATCCGAATAGCAATCTCAATTGTATGAAAAGACGAATAGCAAAATCCATGCCATCCTTCCTCTTGTTCAATTATCAAGATATTTCCCTCTTTTAACTCGGCGCGACCAAGTGGTTATTACAAGGTGCCGTATCGGACACACTCGAATTACACATTCACACAAACTTAACCGAGAAGATCAACCAATTTGCATATCATGCAACGAACCTTTCACTATAAAACATTTTCTTCTAGACTGCCACGAGTATTCCCTAACCCGGAACCAGTATTTCAACGCAAGTCCACGCAAAGACCTGTTCACAAACACTCCATCTATGCTTATTATTCAGTTTTTAAAGGCAATTAATCTGTATCGTAAAATACAATTAACATAATTAATTAATCAACGAAGTCTGCTGTAGGTGCGATATAACCTAGTAAGTGTTAAAAGCACCGTAAAACACCAATCAATCAATCAATCAATCAATCAATCAATCAGGTCTTCGCGAACTCGTGCTGACGCCAACGATAGCGGTCGGAACTTGTTGTCGCCGCGTCACTAATACATATTCCAACTCGGCTTTTCTGAGACTCGAATAGCCTCGTAGGCCGCGTTGTTTCGCTAAATCTCGTAATTCTTTGACAGTTGACATTACGTTTCATTTTCATAATCGTAATATTTTTCTGAAGTGAATTCAAATTTGATTATATTATTGCTAGTAATAATATAGGTATTTTTCGAGTCAATTTTAATTTCGTATTTATTTTTCTAGATTCTTCCGATAAAGTTTTTACAGTTGTCTGGCCCACATTTTGCTATTTTCCCGCAGAATGTTAAGATAAGAAATACATCTCTTCCCCAGATTCTGCGTCTTTAAAAATGATGCGAGTTGGATTCTTCCTTATTGGTCTCAAATAATGAAAGTTCGGATTAGGATCTATCGTTTCTATTTTTTTTCTTTCGGTCTCGGGATTATATCTCTCTCGACCAATACTTTTATTAAATCGGGTTTATTCATTAACGAATAACCGAGGATTTTATTTTCCTTGGCTAATTCTTTGAGTTCTGGCAAATAATAAAACATCCTTTTTAATAGAAATGATTTCTCAATAGATTTTTTTAAAATTATCTTTCGTTGTTCGAAGGTCCTTTCGAACCCGTCCTAGACGTAATCATTTATTTCAACTGGTCTCGGAGGTCCGCTTTGCGTAAATGCGGGATTTTGCGGATGTTTAATACCGACGTACGATTTCTCATCATCCATTTTGCGTTGTTCAACGGGCCTAGAATTATTCAATGTGGGATTTTGCGGGTGTCTCCTTATGCTATCCTCGCGTAAATCAGACATTTTTAATATAAAAAATATATTTTTAATTCTCACCCATAAATCGCGCTCATCTTGTTTCCGTCGGATTTAAAATAGACCAGCTTGTCGCTTATTACGACGGCGAAAGCTTCCGTACCCACGGGTACGTGAGCGGTAAACGGTGCTTTGATCTGGATATCGATGACCGAATTCTTCATTCTCTCACCCTGATTGCTTACGTCAAACACAAACAGCGGATAAAGAGACTTGTAATCGAGCGGAGTGATGTTGGGATTAGATACTAATTCGTCCAAACTATAACATTTCCACCTGAATGCAGCGGTATCTCCGTAAGCGCGGGCGAATTTATATTGATTTAAATCAATCTGATAGTCAACTTCGGGATGCCTAACAGAACTGAGCGTAACGTACATATCTTTTAAATCCAGGTGATCGAAGATGGCCGGGTTCCGTTCCTGATCACCATCATTTTCGGTTTGAAAACCTACAATAATCCAACGAGGTTTTTCGGGGCTCGACTTGACGGAAAGTCGCCACGTGAAATTGGTCGATTGAGACACCGTTATAGAGTCGCATTGTCTCATTCTGTAACCCACGGGAGGTTGGTTTTGTCTTCAATTGCCTTGTACAGTTGAAACTTATTTGCGTCCGCGGGTTGGACGTGCGGTACAAACCAAGACACCTTGCCGAGGTTTACCTTACCAGCATCCACCGCATTAGCACTAAAGATGGCATCGTCGTCCGATTTCTGCGTCAGGGTGGGGTTTGCTTCATACCGTACAGAATATTTTTGTAATCGTCGCAAAATCCGAGAATGTGTATTAAAGGAACTCTGAAACTAAATATGCCCTTTGGATCCGGTTGAATGATTAGATAATTTTAATGTACGTTAAATCCGGTATTGTTGCCTCTATGAGCGGCGGGGTTCGTGTCTTTATACCACAGTTGATTTAAACCTTGCGCTTAAATCGAGAAATCGTCCGGGTATTTCAACAATCCCAACATCGCACTAGATTGACCCGGATGAAAGACGGATTCGATCTCTTGACCGGAAAGTTGATACTTGATGTTGTCGAAAAGATACATGAGACCATTATTCGTCAGCGCAACGTTGTCGCCATTCGCGCAAGCCGTTCCGTCGGCTTTCGTCAACCTTCCATCAAACAACAAATAACTTTCGCTCGGGTGGGTAAATAAATCTTGGGTTTCGATATTGATTCGAATTTCGCCGAGATTATTTAAATAAGTATCCGTAATTGTCTCGTATTCATAATATTCTTAAGTTTCGATACTTTCATCAGTCGCGTAACCATCGGTAATTCTTAAAATATTCTCCATTTTTTTTATTCAACCCGATATAAAAAATCTTTTAGGGTTCTAAATAACCCAGAGCTGGGAGAAGGATTTTTCCATGGTAACAAAGACCCTCTCGAGCTTGACGGCCGTCAACTTTGCCTCAGATCGGGTTGGATCTTGTTTCCGTATACCAGCGTTACCGGGTCCTTTTGAACCCGTAGCGGGCCCGGTATGTTTTTGCAGAATTTATTGAGATTTGGGGGTAAGGGCTTGGACACCCTGCTGGGCCCGGTTTTTCAAACCGGTAATCTTGTTTCTAGCAACATCTACGGCTATCTTTCCGTCTTCTTTAGCCGCATGCTCGGTGGCTGAAAGAATACCTTTTTCCCCGCGTCTATAGCCGCCTTTGTTGTTGCTCTCGCCGCCGCTTTGGTCATACATTTAGTAAACAAGTTGGCGATAAAGTCAAATATACCGCTTCCTCCGTATCTGTAACGTCTCGTACAGCCGAGGGTTTTCAAAACTAACATCTTTTTAAATAACGGATACCAGTTTTTTAAGTTGTTCCACATTTAACACATTTTTGCCTTTTGAGTTCGTCGCAGATGGAAACCAGCTCATCTCTCTCACCCGTGTAGACCGCCTTCTTACACGCCATTAACAAGTCTAGTCTTTTGAATAATGCATTGGGATTCAAAAGGTCCGCAAAGCGGGCCCGTCGTAACAGACCTGAGACTGCAGGTCCTTTCGGACCCGACGTAGTCGTAGGACCTCCTATGTAGTTTTCTTTTTTGCCAAATTGACCTAACAACATTAGTGTATTTATACGACTTGCTGGCCTTCGAGCGTTTAGTCTCGGGATTATTATTTAGGTAAATGGCATTCGTTTTAAACAACATCTCACCGTAATTACCAGGATCCTGAGCGATGTGTATGTTTTCATTCGGATTTTTAGTCAAGAGGAGCTCCCATAATCCTGGCGTTCCCGTATATTCCTCACCCTCCACAATTGCATCATCGTCTTTAATGGTAACGGGTTTATCGCCTAAATAAAAATTACCGTCCATTTTGGTGTACGACCCAAACGTTTTATCAATCTCGGATTTACTAGCATTTTTTGATATTCGGACGCAATTGGACCGAAAACCTGCGTACTACCGGGAGCCCCTGAAGCCCCTACAGCTCCGGGCCCCGCTAAGGCGTGAGCCGCTAAAGCCCCAACAGCTCATCAAAACAGATATGAGCAAATACAAGATCAAACAAATATAATGGCGCACATATCTACAAGTATGCATTTGATAAACGATATTTATTACATAACACTTAAAAAGCGACCATATTATGTATTCAGCCTTAAAAATCGATATGGGATCGAATGGTCTTATAAAGTATAAAAGAATCGAAGTTTAAAATGACAAATTCTTTTTTTAAAAAATTGTTTTAAGCATATAGAACTTGCCTTTTTATTTTTATTTGTGTTTCTCAACACGTTTAAAAAATAAAAAAAACGTTTTGAGAATGATAATTAATGTCTCACACATGCCATGACTGATTAAATATAGAACATGTTTGACCCCCAGACAGCTGTAAAAACATTGTAGATCCATAAAACAACGGGTGGTATAAATATATATGACTGCTACTGATTTTCCGGCTTAATTAATTGCTATCAGTAAGGATCGTGTCACCCAGACTATGATTTGACAACTTGCTGATATTAAAGCAGCAGATTTTACTGAGATAAAATAAAAACACAAGTGCGCCGAATTTGCAAATTTGTGACCACAGCCATCAAGATAAATCACAAAGATAAACATTCTTGTTTAATTACATTAAAATGTAAATCAGTGTTTTTTTCTACAAGCAAAATTTAGCCTAATCTCTTACACGCAAACGAAACGAAAGATAACACATAACCGGGTGTGTGTGTTTTATCCCAATGAATATAAATGAGTGTACATATATTGTTGTATATTTCATTTTTTTATAAATGTGCTTTTCAAAAGTTGGAAGGAGGTAAAATGATGGACACAAATTAAGACACAGAGTCATAATCACTTATTTCCTATTGCAATCCACAGATCAACAATGTATGCAATTTTATTTTAGAGTGTTGCGGATTAATTTCAGAGTCACACTTCAAAGAAAGAAAAAAAAGCTGTCATATGAAAGACAACATTGGTTTGCCTGATCGCTGTTTACGAGAAAACTTGAATTACTTTATATTTTATCAAATATTTTGAATCTTAAATGTTTGATGCACCCAAAGACACGATCGAAAAATGACTGTGCAAAATTCATGTTTTATCGGTAGGAAGTATTAGTAAATATCAAATACGTACTCTGCATCTTTATAAGATAATGCCTGAAAAGTTGAACGTACATGTAAAAAATCCAAGTAATTTGCCGTGAGTTTGTTGATTATTTCACTCACACCTGCTCAAGGGAACATACAGCCTGGAAGGATGTGGTTTCCCTTTGTAGGTCCAAAGTGTCAGACCAAATGTTCTCCACACAACATGGTTTGGTCACTATTCCCAAACACAAAGTTGGACGGATTATTCCTACAATGCTTAATCCCGGCCTTACTTGCTCGTATATCAGTTCGAAATCGAGGCATCAGCAGCTTTTTGTCAACTAGTTTCCCTACAAAGATCTTTCATACTCAACAATATCATTGGCGAGATAGCATATCTATTTTGTCTATTAAATCAGAATGTTCTATCCTTTCGAATATCATGTTCCCTCCGGGATATTCGCATGTGGCGAAATTCACTATTTTTGACAATATTAGTTATGACATAAAAAAATTTGTTCACCTCAGAAATAAGCTATATTAATGAAGGTTTGTATGTGTGTCTATGATTTTACTCGTTGTATATTAGATAATTAATACACAACCTTTTGAGAATTTCTGTTCTAAATATCTATATAATAACACTTTCTTTGCTATTATAGCTTTTTAAATCTATTTTAATTTGTTTTGTCTTCTATTATGACATAACAAGGACTGGAAACTACTATATAAATACATATACAGTAATTTTGACATTAGCAACCAGTTTGACATTCCTTTTATTAGGATGCAATATTTATCCAGTGTTAAAAATCATACACCTCAGAGACGCAGTACTACCCGGAAGTAGCAGGTGCGCGTTTTTATCTCCTAATGAAGAGCTATCAAGGGCAGATAAATCACGTTTCTGAAAAGGCCTATAAAATAACAATTTTCTGAAACGCGGGGAAATTAATAAGTTCGGATAAAGATTACGAACCTCGGTCTCCCAACAGATGCAGGTGATACGGCGAACAAGGCATTTGTGATAAAGCGGGGAAACAGGATGGTGCGAGATTATAAACTGGAAGAATTGAGTGAGTTAAAAGATAAAATTATACGACTAGAATCGACTATATACAAACTTTAAAAAGCAATCAATCGAATACGCTCTTGATTACATTCGACATAAACAAAGGTACTATTATTGACTTGGAAAAGTTAATATATGGAGAGTTTGGCTATGTCACGGAAGGTTTCAATAAAACAGAGAACAGATATATTGACTATAAAAATATTATAGAATACCCTCATTCTGTACCACCAAGCGAGCGCAGAGAAGTATGGCTCCCTAAAAAGACTGGGTCGTACACGCTCGACATTGATTTGCAACACACTAATAGTTTACCAGGCATCCCGGAATCGGCCGGATTAACAAGTCGGATTAGACTGAAAGGATCTGAGTAGAACAAGGAGTCGGCAGATTTTACTAGCAAACTACAAGATGGTGGCACAAGAATAATAAAAGGCAACTGGTCATTTGAAATTACAGACGTAAAGTATATTTACTTTTTGAACCTAGGAAGTGGTATCATCGATTTATACTTATGAAAAATGGATACATAAGGTTGTATTATAAACCGTTATAATTGGGAAAAAACAATTATAACGAAAAATGGAATTTAAAAAATTGGCGTGTTATATGAAAAATGCCCGTTGATAAATTTGGGCGGATGCCGAAAACTCACGTTTCAGATTCTGACGTGTCTTTAGCTTATATAAGTAACAATTTTCTGAAAAGGGGGAGAATCGATATGTTTGGAAAAAAAATCCAACCCCCACAGACGGACGTGAAGCAGCGAGCAAGGCATTTGTGATAAAACGGGGAAACAAGATGGTGCGTGATCACGATCTAGATAAACAAAAACGTGAATTGAGAGAGATAAAAGAATCATTAACTGATATCGAAGATATAATAGAAGAGAAAAAAGGATGGTATCGAAAAAGGGGCAGAAAGTCTTAAAATGAGTTGGAAACGTATGTAGACGAGAATGAGCTGGAACGGGCAAAGACGGAAATTGGTAAAACTTTTGTGGCGAAGATAAAAGAACATTTGAGGGAATATATCGACGAACGAGATTTGGAAACCAAACTGGAAAAACTGAAGACAAAATGGGCGTTGGATAGCGAAACCATCGAAGATAGAATCGAACTAGATTACATGGAGATGTCGAGAAGGGGGTGGAAAATTTTAAAATAGAATTGGAAACGTTCGTAGACGAGAAAGATCTGAATCCCAACATCCAAAGGATAAAGATGGACGTTGGTTAAGCCGTTGTAGGAAATAATACCAAAATTTTACAACTAGAATCGGCTATAAAAATTCTTAAAAGCAATCAATTGAATTCTCTCTTGTTTTCGTTCGACCTTAGCGCGGATACCATAATTAATATAAAGCAAAAACCGGATAACCGAGTTCCTATCGCCAATAATAAAAATAAACGATACAATTTTTTCACATCAGCCTTTGTTAAAACGCCGAACATAAATACTATTTATAATGATGTGGTAGAGTACCCTCATTTTGTTGGTGATGACCATCTGTACGACACAGAACACTGGCTCCTTAAAAAGCCGGGTGTTTACGCGCTCGACATTAATTTGTCGTACACGAGAAAAACTAGATCTACAGAAAAAAACGATTATTACATATAGACCTTGGTAGGGGGGAGACAAAAATATTTTGGGACCGCCTCGAAGAATAAAAAAAAAACACAGAAAACAAGGATTAATAAAATGTGGACATTTGATAATAATTATCCAGTCACTAGAATATTATTATACCCTTTAACGTGTGATAAATTTAAGTTTACCGCTAAAGGGTATATAAGGTTGTATTACAAACCGTTCTAGCTGGGTCGATAACTATACTTACACTAATAAGAAAATCGTCTGCTAAAATGGGAAAACCCCTGGCACGGATATAACGAAATAAAGGGAAACCGTGTGATTATATTATTACTTGCAATAATATAATCTTACGAGTCAATTTGAATTTCGTACTTATTTTTATAAATTGTTCCGTTATTTTTTTTTATTTGTCGGACCCACTTTTAGGTATTTCCCCGCAGAGAGTAAAGATGGGAAATTTATCTCTTTCCCAGTTTCTATATCTTTGAAAATAACTCGTCGTGGGTTATTCTTTATTGATCTCAAATAATGAAATCTCGGATTCGGATCTATCGTTTTTATTTTCTTTTCTTCTGGTCTCGGGATTATATCTCTCTCGACCAATAATTTTATTAATTCGGGTTTATTCATTAACGAATAACCGCGGATTTTATTTTCTTGGCCAATTCTTTTAGTTTCGGTAAAGACATTTTTTTATAGAAATTATTTTTTTTGAAATTATCTTTCGTTGTTCGCGAAAATGCGGGATTACGGGTGTTTAACACCGACATACGAATTCTCATCCATTTTGCACTGTTCGAACTCGTTTTCGGCGGGCCGTGAAAATGCGGGATTTTGAGGATGCTTAACACTATCGAACGAGTATCGACGCTGGTCAACCCACCTTATGCTATTCTCGCGTCGTAAATCGGGTTGTTTATCAGACCACACTCATATTGTTTCCGTCGGATTTAAAATTGAGCAGCTTGTCACTTATTACAACGGCGAAAGCTTCCGTACCCGGGGATACATTAACGTTAGACTGCGCTTTCCTCTGGATATCGATGACCGAATTCTTCATTCTCTTACTCTGATTGCTTACGTCAAACACAAACAGCGGATAAAGAGACTTGTAATCGAGCGGAGTGATGTTGGGATTAGATATTAATTCGTCCATACCATAAATTTCTACCTGAATGCAGCGGCATCTCCGTAAGCGCGGGCGAATTCATATTGGTCGAAATTAAGTTGATAGTCAACTTCGTGATTCGTGATCAGAATTGAGCATTACATACATATTCCTTAGGTCCACGTGATCGAAGATTGCCGGGTTCTGTTCCTGATTACCGTCTTTTTCAGATGAAAACCTATAATAATCCAACGAGGTTTTTCGGGACTCGAAAGTCGCCACATGAAATTGGTTGATTGAGACACCGTTATGGAGTCGCAATGTCTCGGGGAGGCTGACTTTGTCTTCTATCAACTTGTACAGTTGAAACTTTTTGGCATCCGCGGGGAGTACGTGCGGTATAAACCAAGACACCTTGGTAATGGTAAGTTTACTGGCATCCGCCGCATTAGCTCTAAAGCTCGTGTCGTTGTCCAATTTCTGCTTTAGAGTTAGGGTTTGTTTCATACCGTACAAAATCTTATCGTAATCTTCGCAAAATCCGAAAATGTGTTTTAACGGAACTCTAAAACTAAATGTGCCCTTGGGATCTTTCTGTATAATTAGATAATCTTGACGAATATTAAATCCGATATTGTTGCCTCTATGAGCGGCGGGGTTCGTATCTTTACACCACAGTTGATTTAAACCTTGAGATTTGGAGAAATCGTCTGGTATTTCATCAATTCCAACATCGTACTAGATTGACCTGGATGAAAGACAGATTCGATCTCTTAACCGGGAAGTTGATACTTGATGTTATTGAAAAGATACTTGAAACCATTCGTTAGCGCTACGTTGTCGCCATTTGCGTAAGCCGTCCCATCGGCTTTCGTCAACCTTCCTCCGAATAACAAATAGCATTCGCTCGGATGGGTAAATAAATCGTGGGATATTGATTCGAATTTCGCCGGGGTTACTTAATTAGTACCCGTAATAGGCTCGTATTCGTGATATTCGTAAGTTTCGATACTCTCGTCCATTGCGGGGGCTTCGGTAATTCTTAAGATGTTCTCCATTTTTTAATTAGCGAGATTTTTATAGAGAGCAGCACGATATATTTTCTTTATATAACCCAGAGCTGCGGGAAAGATTTATCCATGTTGACAAACACCCTCTTAAGCTTGACGGTCGTCAAACACTGTTTGGTTCGAGTTGGATCTTTTTTGGCGTAAATTTTATTTCCGTATACCAGTGTTATTGGTTCGAAGCCGTATTCTTCTATATACTCGTTCACCTCCTCTTCTATCATTCACATCAAGTCTATTTTCTCTTCGGCTAATTTTACGGTCACTTTTTGGTGACCATTATCCGTTTCTTCGATGTCGAGGATTTCAGAGTCATCCAATTTAAAGTGAGTGTTCTTGACGAAAATCGTGGCTGAGTTGTACTTTTCATAAGCGTAGCCCCTAAATTTAAGATCTGTCATTTTTTTATAAAAGATTTTGTTCCTTTTAAGTCCGATTAAATTTCCGGACTAAATCTTGAATGGCAATAGCGTTAGTGCCACTTCCGTCAATCAACGAATTGATTGACATTGTTGCGGGTGGAGGAAGCGGAACTTGCTCCGTATGCTTTTATGGGATTGAGATTTTGGTGTAAGAAGCTTATTTACGAGCTTCTTCCCAGCGGCATCTTGGGCTTTGTTTCCAGCATCTTTAACAGCGCGCTCGGCGGCTGATTTCCCCACGCCTAAAGCCGTCTTTGTCGCCGCCTTTGCCATGTTGCTGGTAAACAAGTTGGCGACATAACGTCAAATATACCGCTTCCGCCGTATCTGTACCGTCTCGTAAAGCCAAGGTTCTTCGGAACTAACATCTTTGTATATAATAGATATTAATTTTTTGTGTTGCTCCAAATTTAACAAATTTTGCCTCATGAGTTTGTCGCGGGTGGAAACCAGCTCATTTCTAAGACCCGTGTTGCCCGCCTATTTACTTGCTTTACAAGTCTAGTATTTCGAGTAATGTATTGGGGTCTATGCCGCTTCCTTCGTAAAGATGTTTATTTCTCCAAATTGGCGCAACAATATTTTTCCATGTTTTCCTCTTGCTAGCCCTTGGGCGTTTAGTTTCAGGATCATGACCCCGAAAAATTGCATTCGTTTTTAACAACAGCTCGCCGTAATAACCACGATCCTCACCGCTGTATACGTTTTTATCCGCATTCTTGGTTATAAGGAGCTCCCATAGCCCCGGCGTTCCTGGATATTCTTCACCGTCCACAATTATATTATCGTCTTTAATGGAAACGGGTTTATCACCTATGTAAAATTTACCACCCCTATTGTATACACCAAACGTTTTATCAGTCTCGACAGATTTACTAGCAAATTTTCTAAGGTATTCTTGCGTACCGGTCCCTTCTAAAGCCCCTATGACTCCAGGACCACCAATAGCGGGGATTTTTCTTCGGCGGTGCTCTTCTGCACATCCGTTATCGGTTTTAAAAAATTTACCGAGATTTTCTTGTAAATCTTGTTCGCCCGTTTTTTCCTCGATTAACCTGTCTTTAATTCTTTGTTTCGTTGCGAGGTATTCTTTCACTGTTAAATCCCTTTTCTCGGGATCCGTAATCTGTAGAAACGACATCTTTTTTCTAATGATGAGATAGTTTTTATCATAGTTTTCTTTTAGTTTATCTCAGTTTTAGCACGATTTTCATCACAGTTTTTAACACGATTTTCATCACAGTTTTTAACATGATTTTGAACTCTGAACTCAACATCAGTTTTTTATCATATTTTTCCTCGTTGTTCGTCTTATTTCTTCTTTCATCGCGTTGTATTTGTCCAATTCTGATAGTACAAGCTGAAACTCATCGTCGGTAACCTTGTTATCATTTAATGCTTTTGAGATATACAAAGAAATAGTATTAAGTTTTGTTGATGCGAGCATCTTTATTTTTTTTTGTTTTTCGGTTTGGGCTGAAAAGCTTTTGCTGAGATATTTTCCCACGGTGCTCAATGCTCCAAGCACCGCCGCGGCGCTTTCAGTAACAACAACGACCGGCACCGCCACTATTGTAGATAAAAGAACAACTCCCACGACGGCAAGCCCCATTGAAGCGAAATTAAGTGTTGCGTCAACACCGTCGACTATCTTTCGCACTCGTATACTTTTTGCTAAGCTGCATCCGTTTTGTCTCCTCTTCCGTAAGAGTCTCTATTGTAAATTGTGCGATTCCATCATTTTTTATCAATGTACGCGAATTTGTTGTATTATACTAACATTCCCAAGATCGGGATATTTTTAAACGGACTGTTTGGCCCTAGAAGCACCCCTTTCCCATCGTATACTCCTCCTTTTTTCAGGTATAAACCGTCACTAACTGCTCCAAGCCCAAAGCCAGGCGTTGGTTTTAGATAAAGCCCCTCACCGTTCTAATTGGCAAACGCATACTCCCTTTTTAAGACACAACCTCGACCCAATAGCTTTTTGAGCGGCTGTACTGGCTAAACCCGATAATGGACCCACACCGAGAGCCGGCAATATCTTGCCCGTGTTAACGGGCAAAGCTCAGGCAGCCAAGCCGCAAGCCGAGAAAACCACCTTCAACTTTCATATTATGCGCTAATTGCGCCATGATCATTCTAATCGTTACTCCTACCCCATCTTCGTACGCCTGTTCTATTTTATTCGCTTGCGTTTCGGTAATTGCGATGATATCTTCACCAGTAAGATCTTCCCTATTTAGACGTATACTCGTGGTAGTGCCATCTCGTACAGCTCGTTTTATTTTCTTTCTGCCCTTCGGAAATATTAACATTTACATTTATATAACTGATGTTTTTTGTTAACACGGATTTTTAAAATTTCTCTAATATGAAATCTAATCGTTAAATTTTCCCCTCTCAAGTTTAACGGTATGCCGTTTTGATCCGTAAGTCTCGTTTCGAGATTATCCATTGTATCTAACGTTATAGGTAGATAGACCAAATGGCGGGGGTTCAACTATTTTATAACCCGGGCTCACGTTGGGGAAAAAAGCTGTAGATTGTGTTTTTTGAAGAGCCATTTACGTAACTACCCGAAATAATATCTATCTCAACGAGTATGGTGTTGATACTAAGGATATCGACTACGTTTTCAAATTCTGGATTCCCGGATGAATATCTGTTGGAATAAAACCCTAATACTTTACCTATAGAATTTGGGTGTCTAAGATCGAAAATGAAATTGTCTCTTATCTCCACTTTGGATTTGAGAGTATTGGGATTTGCCGCAAATAGTCTCGTAGTAATCTTCGGTTACTTCATCAAAATGGCCGGCCTGCTTCATCCTTTCCTGTATAAATCTATTGATATCGATTATGTCATAACTTCCCTCGGGTATCGTAAATAACACCCAGTTTTTGCTATATCGTTAGAATACCTAAAATGATTGTTTTCGTCCGTAATATTCGGGAAAGAATAATACATCTCCAGATTAACGAGCGCAGTTTCGTACTTTTGTCTTTATCGAATTCAATCGGCGGATTAAACCTCGTTTTAAACTGGGTCTTATTATCAGAGACTACAATTTGAAACGAATTTTTGGGCCAGTATTTTTGGCAATCGTTTCCAACAGTTCTTGTTCCATTTTTATATATAAACGAATTTTTTATGGAGTAAAAAACACGCCAAACCCAACTCTATATTTGCCACAATCTTTTTTAGAAGATAGATCGATTACGACAAAACTATATGGCTTTTCCCAGGCAGTTTTATACAATCGCCTAAATTCTTCCTTTGTCATATCTTGACTTACGTGGTTGTTATAAATATGGTTAATGTTTTTGTGGTCTTGCGGAAATAAACAAATGAAATTCGCGTCTTCCCGTATCGTCTGACGGGGTAGTTTGAAATAATTTTGCGAAAGATAAAAACAATCGACGTTACTATGTCTACCACGAATATAGTAACACTCGCATTTATTTTATTTTTCCAAAAGTAAATCGTCAAATATCATTAAATTATTATCCGTAGGAGTTAATTCCCTCGGATCTGGCACATCTTCGGCAGATTCGTAAAAATTTAAAAATTGCATTCTAAATCGTCTCGCGATAAGTCACGCGATAACTTGTCTCGCGATGATTGGTCTCGCGTCCAAGTTTCAATTACGAGGGTCGGTTAAACATCCGTACTCTCAATTTCTTCGCGCATGTTATAGAACTTAAGTATTTCGTCTTGGGTTAATTTCTCTTTAAAAGCTTTATTTAAAATACGATACTCGGGTTGAAATAAAATTTTCCGAAAACTATTAGTTTATCATAGTCTAACCATCTTGGTTGAAGTAAGAGGTTGAGTAATAGGGTAGTTTTGCCGCAGCCGGATTTTCCGACGATCAACCCTCTGTTGCTTTTATGTGAAAGGGGATAATTGTTTCGCTCGGTCGTTATATTCCAAGATAGATCTTTAATGTCCATTTTTTATATACAATTTATATACAATTTATTAAGATGTATTGTGTCAAGTGTAAAAAAGTTACCGAAACTCTCAATATCGAGAATATTGTTTCAAAAAATAATAGACCCATGAAACGAGGGAAATGTTAAGAGTGCGGAGTAATGAAACACAATTTGTAAAACGCTGTGTGGACGTAATAAACGAAGCCATAAATAACCTACTTTTTGAAATGCACCTACCGGGCCATAATTTCACAGGACCGGGTACCAATCTAAAAAAGAGACTAAACCCCGATCTCACTCCAAAAAGTTGGAGTAAACCTATAAACAAGATCGATAAAGCGGCGTACCATCAAGATGTGTGTTATCAGAAAAACGAGGACACCGCTACGAGGAATAAGATATACGATAAAAAAATATGTGACAGGAAATGAATAATATTTATAATCCGACTCAAAGAGAAAAAATGGATGGATCGATAGTTAATAAGATTATCGGTACAAAGATGAGATTCGGAATGGGGAATAAAAAAAGTTAAAATGGACCGACGATTTAGCTAATGAATTACACAAACCCGTTGTTAAAAATATCCTAAAAGAGGAGTGCGCGTAAATGGTATTGACGAAATATGGGCAGCGGACCTGGTAGATATGCAAGCGTTCTCGAGATATAATCGCGGCGTTATGTATCTCTTGGCCGTTATCGATGTTTTTTTTCTAAATACGGCTGGTTAGTTCCGTTATAGGACAAGACCGGGAAATCGATCGCGACCGCGTTAAAAAAGATATTTAAAGAAAGAAAACCGCAAAAATATGGGTCGATAAAGGTAAAGCATTTTATAATAAAAAGGTACAGGGCTTTGTCGAGCTCTATTCCACAGAAAATGAGGCAAAATCTAGTATAGTAGAAAGATGGAATAGAACGATGAAAGAAAAATGTGGAAATATTTTTCGGTCAATTCCACGAGGGTACATATCGACGTGTTGGATGAACTCGTTCATCGATATAATAATACGAGACACTCGTCAATAAAATTGACGCCCGTCGAAGGGAGTAAAAAGGAAAACGAAATTGAGGCTTGGCGAAATCTTTACCCGGATCATTACGAAATAAAGACTTTTAATCCGCAATTTTCGACGGGCGATAAAGTAAGGATCGCGAAGAAGAAGATAACGTTCGAAAAGGGGTATACACCTAAGTGGACTGAGGAAATCTTTACTATATCAGCCGTGCAAAAAACTACACCGGTTACGTATAAGATAACGGACTATAACGGGGAGGAAATACGAGGCACGTTTTACGAAGAAGAACTACAAAATACAAGCCAAGAAATATCTAGAATTGAGAAAATAATACGCCGTAAAGGTAATAAATCGCCGGTGAAATTAGTGGAAAACCGCGGGTTATTTCGATCTATTTATAGCGCGCAAACGCGGGCCCGACGGAGCTTCCATGACGCTGGATATGGAAAACAATTTAAAGAAAATATTTTCTATATAAGATAATGCCAACGGTAAAAGCATTGAGATCGTTAACCCCAGATATTGACAGGAAAATGAACGTCAATTTGCAAATACTTCTGTTGCGTTTGCGTCGGTGCTTGTGAAGCATACGCCACTGGTTGTCCTTCCTGAACCAGAGCTGCACCAACAGCTTTTGAACTACTGTCAACAGTTCACGTAACTTGTTTCTTCACATCAAAGTACCTCAACACTGGTGCGTTTCTGATTAACCTTTTCAGCTCTTCAAAAGAGGCTTGTTTTTCTGGATCCCGTTCAAAGCATACATCTTTTTTTCAACAGACATCGTAGCTTCTCCGATGTTTTTTGGTAAAAACTTTGCCTGGTATTGTATGGATCCCAGGAACGTCATCAGCTCCTGTTTGTTCGTTGGAGGCGACATCAGCTCAACAGCTTTCACTTTGTTCCTATCAGGTTTTACACCCTGATCTGTAAACAAATGACCAACATATGGGACCTATGTTTGCCTGAATAAACATTTGCTTTTATTCAATTTCAAATTGTGGAGTTGCGCTCTGTGTAGCACCTTTGTCAGTCGTGAATCATGTTCTTCGACCGTCGTTCCAGATACTAATATGTCATCGATTATCACCTCGACTCCTTCAATTCCCTCCACCATTTTCGTCATTGCACACTGCATCACTTCCGGCGCAGAGTGGACACCATAGGGTAATCTTAAGTATCTATATCGACCAAATGGTGTAATTGAAGGTACACAGTTTGGAACTTTCATCATAGAGCGCAATCTGCCAAAACGACGACGTTGCGTCCAACGTTGAAAAATATTTGGCACCTGGCATGTTTGCCATAACTTCTTCAACAGTTTTCAAAGGATATTGCTGACGTTTAATTGCCATATTTGGGTCTCTAGTGTCTAAACAGACTCTCACTGCACCACCTGGTTTCAATACAGTCATCAAGCTGCTAACCTAGTCAATTGGTTATGGTTCGCGGACGATTATTTTCTCTCGTTCCATACGATTTAACTCCTCTTTGACTTTTTCTTTGAGTTTTATTTTTATTTTTTTGTTTTTCTTGGTGGGTGTACAACTGGCTGTATCGTTTTGTCCAGATGTATTTTATGTTTACCAGGTAAACATCCAATTCCTTCAAATACATCTTTATATTGTTCAGTCAAATTAACCTTACTTTTCAAATTGTCTGTAGTAACACAGGGCTCTACGACAAACATCTTTTGCACAAGACCAATTTTTTCACTCATTCTTGCTCCAAGAATTGTTTTTGCCTTCTGTTTGATCACATTGAAATCTATGTGGTGCTGTTTGCCTTTAATTTCACATTTCAACTTGACAGTTCAAACAGGAACGATGGCATGTCCACTATACGGTCTCAGTGTAAGTCCTTTAGTAACCAACAATTCCTGATTATATTTAAGCTTCGTCAGCAGTTTCGTGCTGATCACATTAAACTTTGCTCCTGTGTCAACGAGAACTGGAATTTCTACATTTCCAATTTTGCACAATATTGACCGGTCATTTCCGACATAATTCACATCGTCGCACAGTTGTCCCACTAAATCTATGTCTTCATCACTTGAGTCTCCGTCAAGTGTTCTGACCTTTGAGTGTTTCTTGCTACGACAAAACTTAGCGAAGTGATTTAATCATTTGCAGGAAATTTAATTTCCTCATAGTTTCTCCCACATTTTGTGCATTTGTCAGTTTCAGCATTTGTCTTGATGCTTTTCTGATGACGCTTGACACCACGGCGATTCACAGCATGTACCGTAGCTTCGGCGAGTTCACCAGTGATTTGTTTCACTTGTTTTTCCGATAGTTCTGAGGCTCTACATATGTCAATAGCCTTTTGCAGGGACAAATCTGTTTCTCTCAAAAGCCTCAGTCGGACTGATTCACTATTTACTCCGTAGACAATTCTGTCTCGAATCAACGAATCCCGTAATTCCCCGAATTCACTCGAACTGGATAAAATCCTCAGTTCTGTTTCATATGCGTCAATACTTTCAGTAGCTCCCTGCTTCCTATTATTGAACGCGTGTCTTTCGAATTGAACATTTTTCCGTCGATTGCAGTATTTTTCAAATTGACTCAATATTTCAGCCACTTTCACATTACTCCAATTAAACGTGTTGTAGATTTCAAGAGCCTCTGAACCCATTATAGTTAAAAGAGTCGAACTCTCTATAGCGTCATCTTTTCCACTGAGTCCTGTGGCAGTCATACATAAATCAAATTGTTGCTTGAAACGTCTAAAGTTTTCCTTTAGATTTCCTTCAAGATTATTTTTTCTGGTGGTCGAAGATTTGTTGCCATTTTTTTATAATTTAATGCAAATGTCAATTAATTCCAACCACTTCTGACACCATGTTATGTTTCTACATAACTATATAGAGAGCAATTCCGATCACAAGTACACACGTTTATTCGCTAGCAGAGCTAAATACAAACTGAGAATGAACAGGTATGAGAGAGACTTATCATAGAGTGAGTTACTAGTCTACATTAATATACAACAGTACGCATTTGGTTTGTTGGATTAAAAAGGGAAACGAAAAATATTATTTCGACGGTTACGGAATACAACTTCCCTCGAAATTGATCAACTATCTAAAGCCAACAATTTTTCACAACGCGGAACAAGTACAACCGAATGGAACGGTAATATGCGGTCATTTATGTTTGTACGTTTTAAAAAGTTAACGGCTTTGCCGGGCCCGCGGAGTAGCGGGCTAAAATAAACTTGCCCGTATATAAAGAAATGCCTGTCCATAAATTTGGACGGATGCTGAAAACTCGCGTTGAAAAATCGGGCCTTGGTGAAGCCGTCGTGGGAAACAGCACGAACATTTTACAACTCGAATAGAATTTGGAAATTTTAAAAAGACACGTAGATGAGAAGGAGTGGGCAAAGATGGAAAATAAAAAATCCGCTCTTATCAGGTTATTAAAGATAATGGAGGAGAAGACTGAGATGGGTGAAATTAATTTTGATAAAGCATTAACTGATGAAGGGTTCATCAATCTGAAGAAACTGTGGGGGGGGGAATGGGGGTTGTATAACAAACCCAACGAAAATATAAAAATGTAATTCTTGAAGAAATAATAGAAAAATACCATAAAATTGGACTTTAGCTTTAGATTTATTAGGAAATAAAAATAGGGAAATGTACTACAAAGGCTGATGAAAGAAATGAAAAAAAAATGTTATAACTTCGGAAAGATATTGTTCCAAACTTATACAATAAGAAAAAGATATAAAAAGTTTAGAAAACAATCACATAGATACACTCTTGATGTCATTCGATATAAACAAAGGCACTGTCATTAACTTAAAAAAATTATACAGATGGAAAAAAGTTTGGTTACATCTCAGAAGGTTTTAATAGAACAGACAATATATATATTAATTTAAAGAATTTTATAGAGTATCCTTAAGGTACAGACCCAGACATATTATATGAATGGTGGATACTTTGGAAACCAGGACGTTCCACGATTGAGGTTGATTGGTGGCACACTGATAATTTCCCAGACATCCCAGAAGTTGATACATTTTGGATAGGGGTTAATGTGGCTGGATGGGGTGGTGGTTTGATAAACTACCAGAGAATAATTTTAAAAGCAAACAGGATGGTAAAAAAGAAACATCCAAGGAAAATGGTCATGGTTTGTAATTCCAAATCATGCATTTTTTTGAGATAGTATTCTTGAGCTCTCAGAAAGGCTATGGCTCTGAGAAACATGAAAAACCAGTTGTAGAACGATATATAACTATAAAAAATGGATATATACTATTGTATTTTAACCCACACATTAAACTAAATGATCATGATGAAGACATTACAGAGTAAGAAAAAAGGTTTGATTTCATTCCTTAAAGAGGAAGGTTTATCTACCTAACCATAATATCAAAATAAAAATTAAAAAATTCGAAACAATTTAAAAAATGCCTGTTGATAAATTTGGACGGATGCCGAAAACTCACGTTTCAGATTCTGACGTGTCTTTATCCTATATAAATAAAAAATATGAAAAGAGGGAGAATCGATATGTTTGGAAACAAGATTATGAATCTTGGCACCCCACAGAAGGAGATGACGCTGCGAGTAAGGTGTTTGTGATAAAACGAGGAAACAAGCTGGTGCGTGATTACGGTCTAGATAACCAAAAACGTGAATTGAGAAAGATAAAAGAATCATTGTCGGATATAGAAGAAAAAATAGAAGCGAAATTGAAGGATGATATCGAAAAGGGAGTAGAAAGTCTTAAAAAAGAATTGGAAACGTACGTAGACGAAAATGAGCTACGACTACGCTTGGAATGGGCAAAGACGGAAATTGGTAAAACTTTTGTGCACAAGATAAAAGAATATTTGAGGGAACATATCGACGAACGAGATTTGGACACTAAACTGAAAAAACTGAAGAAGGAATGGACTTTGGGTGACGAAACCATCGAAGATAGAATCGAACGGAAATTACAGGGAGATGATGAGAAAGGAGTGGAAAATTTAAAAAAGAGTTGGAGAGGCACGTAGACGAGAATGAACTACGGCTACGCTTGGAACGGGCAAAGGCAGAAATTATTACAACCTTCATAACGAAGAAAAGAACAAGTGGGGGAATATATCAACGAACGAGAATTAGAAGCTAAACTAAATAAACTGAAAAGGGAGTGGACGAGGAAACCATTGAGGAAAGGGTCGAACAAAAATTACAAGGTGAGGTCGAAAAGGGGGTGGAAAATCTAAAAAGGGAATTGGAAACGTACGTAGACGAGAATGAACTAGGGCTACGCTTGGAACGAGCAAAGACGGAAATTGGTAAAACCTTTGTAACGATGGTAATAGAACATCTGGGGGATATGTCGACGAACAAAAAATGTAAACCGAACTAAATAAACTTCAAAGAGAGTGGGCGGTGGATGGCGAAACCTTCGAAGATTGAATCGAACGGAAATTGCAGAGAGATATTGAGAAGGGGTTGGAATTTTAAAAAAAAGAATTGGAAACGTTCGTAAACGAGAAAGATCTAAGTCCCATCATCGAAAGGATAATGATGGACGTTGGTGAAGCCGTCGTAGGTTATAATATCGAAATTTTACAACTAGAATCGGATATGAAAATTCTTAAAAGCAATAAATTGAATACTCTTTTATCTTCGCTCGACGTTAGCGTGGATACCATAATTAATATAAAGCAAAAACCGGATAACCGAGTTGTTATCTCCAATAATAAAAATAAACGATACAACTTTTTCGCATCGGCCTTTGTTAAAACGCCGAACATAAATATCATTTATGGCGATGTGGTAGAGTACCCCGTTATAGTAGGTCATGAAAATTTGTACGGCACAGAACACTGGCTCATTAAGAAGACGGGTGTTCACACGCTCGACATTGATTTGTCGTACACGAAAATAATTTAAATCTATGGAAAAACAACGAATAATTCATGTGGATCTTGGTAGGGTCGGGAGACAAAAATATTTTGGGACCACCTCGAAACGCAAAAAAGAAGGATTAATAATATGTGGTCATTTGATATTAATTATCCAAATACTAGGATAGGAATATACCCTTTAACGTACGACGAATTGATTGAAGGTTGGGAGAGCGTGATTGAAGTTTTGCAGCGTGATTGAAGGGTTGGGAGGGCTCATAAATGGGCACGGGACCTCCAAATAAAAAATGAGCTAGCTCTTTCTTATTGACTACTACTATTGCTTTATTGTTTGATTTACTGTCCTTAGGAATTTTAATAACGTCTCTCAGATAGCCTTGTAATAAACAATGGCTGAAAACACCTTGAACAGAGTGTACAGGTTGTTACAATCTTTTCAGTCATTTTAATTGGTACCTTTGTAACAAAATTGGGCTGTCAAAGATTATTCCTGTGTCAGGTGTATGTTTGATGATGACTCAATGTCTCCATAAAATGTATAATTTGATTCTCAATTTCTTTACACAATGTTCATGTGACAATATGATTGTTTCATAACTTAGATAATAATCATTGTAATTAATTATTTTACTTAAATTTATCTATATATGTAATTTTTTTATTTATTACAGAATCCAGACAATTAGATGGAGGAATGTAGAGTGAGATATCTGTCTTTCATGGGAATCAGTATGACAAATGTGAAGTAAGTCCTATATAAATAATTTACTGCACTAAC
This sequence comes from Lutraria rhynchaena, assembly GCA_008271625.1. NCBI lineage: Eukaryota > Metazoa > Mollusca > Bivalvia > Venerida > Mactridae > Lutraria > Lutraria rhynchaena. The sequence continues at coordinate 5,543,844 of VIBL01000001.1, read as the reverse complement.
TGGGACCAATTCCCTATCGTTATAAAATTATACTGTCCACCTCTGTCACATTGGTGACATACTGGTTTAAATACAAGTTTACTAAATCCGTTTCATGAACATACCATTAAGTTGAATATGTTTAAATATATATTAGAATGGTTTTGGTTCTCACTGGTTGACTCCATGACAACAGTGTCTTATCCACCAACAAAGTAACTTCTTTACTACTAACATCACCATGGGAACAATATGGAACATATAGGTTCAAATGTAGCGGCAACAATGATATTTCTGATCATTTGATTTAATACAGTATAACCCCTGAAAACCGTACCACTTCTGGACTGGGAAAAAAGCCCGGTTTTCTGAGAATTCCAGTTTTCAGAGAACTATTGATTATGGATAAAAAAATGGCCTTGAAAAATCTTACGATTTTCAAAGAATTCCGGTTTGAGGGAGTCTGGTTTCGAGGGGTTTTACTGTAGTTTGTTATATTTTGTGAAAATAAAAATGTTGGTTATTTGTATTCTATATTGTATTTCTTATTGATGTATTAACTCTTTAGGATAGAAGACATTTTCTATGTAACAAAGAAGGAAAGATTGATTTATATAATTTGTGGTAATTTAAAACTTGAATAGTCTTTAGTTGTGTAATTTATTACCTTCTTGTTTGTATAAATACAAAATTCAAATTGATGTGCTGTAACCATATCTTCAGCAACCATGAAATGACTGCCAGTGCATTTATGGAAATTTCCGTAGTAATCACTCAGGTTTTACTGTAATTTATCACTTTTACTACTCCACATGGAAATTGGAAACTCAAAGAATGGGTTCATTTTGTTGGATTCTATATTTGTTACATTAGTCTTCCAAAAAATCAACCATGAATGTCAAACAGTACACCAAGAGTAAATGATAGATTAGGGACAAGATATTTGAATTTTTCTGTCCAGTAATTAAGATTTTGAAATCCATTTTTAAAGTAATGGCTGGTTGAATTTTTCTGTCCCGTAATTAAGATTTTGAAATCCTTTGTTAAAGTAATGGCTGGTTGCATTGTTTTTTTCTCCCCACAGATAATTAATTGGTCAATCCTATTGCTGTCTTGATGCTTTACAAGATAAATATTGCTTTGTAGAATGTGATTATAAAATTAATCCTGGTGTTAGAGGGATATTTCATTTCAGAATAAAACATATTAATTTCAATGTTTTTTTAAGTTTTAAATTAATACATGTCACATCAGGCTAAACGAAAGTGCTAGACAAATTACAGAAGCTATAATCAGACAAGCTTTACCCTTATCCCGCGATTCACGACTATAGTTACGATGCAGTTATCTCCCGTACACCGCGATTAGCAACTATTGTCGTTTTACTACTAGGCATTTTTTCCTGCCTCGTTTTCGATTCGTGGTAACAGTTTATGAATGAATTTTGCGTCATAGTACCGTTAAATAGATTGAAAACCCCCATTTCAGAAGGTGAGAGGATCAATGGAATGTTTTGGCGAACCTATGCGTATTTTCTTACTGACGCACTTTCATTTCACAGTCAGGCAGTAGTGGATTGCTAACGCAACTTTCACTGCATACGCCGTCGATAGCGCGTGTGAATTATTGAAATATATACCTATTAATTGCAAATTTTGTGACCTTTTCGATGGCGTAAATTAAATTTGTCTACTCCTTCATCTTCATAGTTTAAATGCCGAATTTCGTAAGTCACTCATTACGGCAGTAGCGGATTGATTCAGGCAGTATCGGATTACACACTTTGACACGTTGTGTCAGCGGTCAAACGTCAAACAGGGGCATCTCAAAGCGGGTTAAGTTACCACTAAGTCTTACCACATCGCTTTCCTATGTCATCGTTTCTATCTGCATGGGCCCAAGAACAACAAATAAATGTTACTGTATACGCATATCAATATAGTTTAATGAGGCTCAAGTCAGAGACGTAGATACGTCCCTGCTCAAGTAAAGCAGACTAAATTATTCTAGTTTGTATAAGAAAATAAATTGAAACAAAAACCTGAAAAACATTACCACTCATGTGAACGTGTTTTCAGAACTGCTGGTCTAGTCCGCTACTTGGGATGCAGATAAATTTGATAGTGTGATTGTGTATATACAGATTGCAATTTCATTTGACATTTTATTTGAGTCTATTGTCTGTTTTGTATGGCTTGAGCTGTCCAACTTGCGGCTTTTCTTCAGGTCCCTGTCACAATTTACTATGAATATTGTAATCTAATCAGACCAAGACGTATCATCCATCGGATTGCACAGGATTGTCACAAGTCATAATGCCTAGTTGATGACGTAATACATTCATCACTGATACATTTTTCACGATTTCAAAATGATTACTGTATTAATTGAAATAGAATAGAAAAGAACAGTTCGATGGTGAGAAAATGAGCATGCTATCATTTCAATGTGATATGGCATTACAACCAATTTTCCGACAGGTTAGGACATGATCATATGCAATCAGGAATGTAAATTTAACATTTTTATTAAACAGAAATGCGTTTTCCACTCGTCAGCATCAAAACTCGTCCATTTCTAGAGTGATATTTGATTTTGGCACAGTCCCCCAAATCGGCAATCCGCTACTACCCGAATCACCGACCTCGCATTTTTCACTGAAATCGGACGGATTAATGAATGATATGCAAAATAATTGTGTTGGACGATGGGATGGAATATCCAAACACAATATGGTACCAAATTGAGGGCAATTTAAAAGTTAAGTTTGATGATATTCGCATTTTAGTTTTAACGACACGTTATTGCGCGCATGAAATACGTAAACATCCGGTGACCTCATTCGGGACTACACGGTTTTGTAAACTTACCCAGAATCACAAAATTTTCAAATATACATGAATTTGTGTGGAATGGAACCAGGTTGATGACTGAATATTTTCTTTTATTAATATATCATTAGCGGACCAGCAAGGTTTTAAAAGACCAAGCGCGTAATCCGTTACTGCCCGAAATTCGCTATTGCCTGACTGACTGTAGGTATTGCCAATGAAACCAGTTACTACATCAGGGATGGAACTTTTCTTTGCTCTGGTAATTTATATGGGACTGGTGAAAAAAAGCGAACTAGAACACTACTGGGCGACAGATCCAACCATGTCAACCCCATTCTTCAGCGAACACATGGCTCGTGACAGCTTCCAGTTACTGTTGTAAACCTCACATTTGTGCGAAATAATCCGGCGGTTCCTGAAAGTTCACCTGGCGTTGACCGGTTATACAAGATCTGACAATTTCTACAAATGCTGAAAAAGAATTTTCTGAAGTACGAACCAGAGAAAGAGCTAAGGTTTGACGAAGGTACATGCCCATTTAAAAGCAGGGTCAGGTTCCGTATGTACAATCCCGACAAACCAAACACGTTTGGTATCAAACTGTACCAAGTGTGCGAAGCGTCGTCAGACTATTGTGTGGGATTTGACATATATCATGGCTTGACGGTTTGTATAGAGACTGTTCAAGTACGGGAGAGCACGGACGATGAAGGATATCCAATTGGCTATTATGACAACCTGACAACAACAACCAAGATCTTTCTCGGCCTGTTACGCCAGTCCGGATGTCTTGAGAAAGGCCATGTCGTTTTCATGGACAACTACTATAACTCACCTGAACTGTTAACTGAGTTGGACTGTCTAAATACATATGCATGTGGTACAGTCCGTCGTAACAGGAGAGATGTTCCAAAGGCATTCGGAACTGTGAAACTGCGCCAAGGTGAAGGCATTTTTAGAAGAAAAGGTAACCTCCTTGCATTAAAATTCCGGGAGGAAATGGACATTCACATGTTGTCTTCTGTGCATGAGGCTACGCTATCAGTCACCAACAAGGTAGACGGAGCAACATGTCAACCAATCATGAAACCAACCACGATTGTTGACTCTGTACATAGTATGGGAGGCGTCGATGTCAGTGATCAAATGGTCCATCACTATGACATTCTTCGAAAGTCGGTCAAGTGATTGCTTTTGGCTTTATCAAGATTCTAGAAATGACTGTTTGCTGCAGAATTTCCCCGCATCAGCATTTTCCGACAAATGTTTGTGTTTTATTTCTTCCTTAAGAGTTGACAGTGCAGGTCTGTAACATTACTGACAAGTAGTTGGCATGGACAGAAACCAGTGGCAAGGTCGAGTTTGGGATGTCATGGCTAGTTTTGACTGCATTGAGATTCTAGAAATGAGCGTATCTCTGCCATTACTAAGGGTATAGCGCTGAAATTGCACATGCTAATAATAGACATGCATAGACATCAGAGGCGCGAAAGATGTGGCCATACTACGTTTACATTTGACTTTATTAGCATTCTAGAAACGACACTTTTCGGCCGATCTTTATCTTTTACTTACTCTTTAATCGTAGATAGTACAGCATTGGAACTTTATTGGGAAGTGGGATGTCAGTGGTGTGGATGGATTTGGTATGGTATGGTTGCTTTTGGCTTTATTCAGATTCTAGAAATGAATGTTTGCTTCAGAATTGCCCCTTATCAGCATTTTCCGACAAATGTTTGTTTTTTATTTCTACCTTAAGCGTTGATAGTACAGGTCTGAAACATTACTGACAAGTAGTTGGCATAGACAGAAACCAGTGGCTAGGTTGATTTTGGCATGGCATGGCTAGTTTTGACTGTATTAAGATTCTAGAAATGAGCGCTTGCCCTGAAAATGTGGTCGAATTTCAGTCAACTGAAGGAAATAGGGTCAAATTCTGACGTTTCTTGTTCAATTCCTTGGCAACGTTTTGGGTAGAAGCTTAGTTTTGGTCTCATTTTGGGCAAAAATATATACCTGAAACCACTGCAAACTTTATTTTAAAGTATTTGTTCCTGCTCTTTTATAATTTTGCATTTGTGAAGGTGGTCCACATTCACCGAAACCAAGTGCTTTCTTTTAGTATATACAACTAATTTTGTGTTTTAATATTCTCAAGTAAATTCTGATATTACAACTTTCTTTATGCAAGTTAATGATTCAAAATATTTACTCTAATACTTTGTGACACATATGGAAATTAATGTGAAATAAGTTGCAAGTCAAGTGAGGTTTTAACTAAAATATCTTACAGGCTGATCTCACTTTGGCCCTCAGGACTGTTGATCAGAAGTTGAAATCTTGGGAAGGCATATGGGTGAGAGAGTTCATAATTCTACAATATCTTTAACCTGTCAGATTACAATTGAAGTCAGACAATGATTATGTTATCAACCTCCTAGTAAGAAGTTCAAGTGTTCATGTACTGAAATGTGGAGATACTTAGAGAGTACACAAAGGCATGTACAGGATTTTTGGTTAGGGGGAGCATAAAGTCTAGATGTTTATGTAGAATATAGACACCATCACAACATAACTGACTTTTTTTGCTTATGCTTGCCAGATTTTAGAGTGGGCGCATGCTGGCTCCGCTCCTCCAAATCCACCCTTGGTACTCATGAGTTAAATACACTTGTATTGTACAAGATTGTTAAACATTGTCCTTATTCTACAGAAAGGTAACTTTTCCTGTAGAACTTGCATCATTGGAAATGATTCAACTAATGGCATGTTGGGTCAAGTTTTGTGTCTCCAGATAGACATGGGGATGTCCAGATATTATTTCAAAACTAGTTGTCATTGAAAAATGAAAAGTGAAATAATTTCTGTCAACCAGTTTTGAAGTAATTATTCAATTTTCGTTTTTTTACCGATTATGATAGATTCCTTTGAATTGACAGTAGATTCACCTTTCTGAGCCCCAAAAAGGGACTAAATATAGCAGTACAGTCATTTCCATTCGATTTTCGAACCTGCTGATAAGCACAGCCAATGTCATACGATGACTTATATGGATTGATTTTACCTCTCTGAGCCACGAAAATGTACCAAACAAGTTAAAATTGTCATTTCCGGAAAATTTTCGAATCTGCTGATAAGCCCAGACAGAGTAATATCATGACTTATATTGATTAATTTCATCCTCTTCCTGTGCCACTATAAGGCACTAACATCAAACTAATAGTGATTTTGAGTTGATCAGAAAATGTTATTTCAAAACTGGTTATTATCGAAAAATGAAACGTAAAAATGAAAAAATTCCAACGAGTTTTGGAATATTTTTTCAATTCTTGTTTTATGTCAAAACTGGTTGTAACACTGGGGTCTTCCTCCACTGTTAAAACTGGAAAGTCGTCAAATGACCCTGGCTGATGGTGCAACTTTAAACTCCAGTGAAAATGAAAACTAACAGAATTGAAGTGCAGATATGGATGGTGCCTATGTTGGTATCTCTCTTACATCTGGCAAATACAAAGAAATATGTCCATTAGTAAGAGATCTGTAAGTTTGTTTCAGGGCTATATAGTCATTGAAGATTTCTTTACTGATGATGAAATTCAGCCAGTACGAGATTATATTAATGGTATTGTTGATAATCTTGCTCGGAAGTTATACAAAGCTGGTAAAATTAAATGTAAGTATTGAATAGTGCTGAAATTTGTGTATAGCTGCTAATTTGATGGCTATTCTTTGTAAACATAGTTGTTCACTATCCAGAATTCCCCCCTGTAGCTGTGTAACAAGTAAGTTTCCTGTAAAGAATGAAAAAAGTTTATTAAAAAAGCTGAATTCGAGATACTTTACATTGTCCGCCTGTATTTGTTGAAATGTCTCATGTATTTCCCTCTTGAAATGTTCTGAACTTGTTTTTATTTTACTATTCAGGTCTACATGAGGAATTTGGAGAAAGACTGAATTAGAGAATGATTGTCCTGGTTGTGATATCATCTGTGCTAATAAGCAGGCTGTGCCTCAGGTATACTTCAATATTGTTTACTATGATGTTGAAATTTAAACAGTCCACATGCCTTATCGTGCACTCTTACAGGTTTTGTCTCGTTTCCATGGCACTGAGATTGAGATTTCCGGTTTTTGAAAATTTTCGACTTTCACCCTTGTAAAACTGAAAGTGAAATCTGTAGTTGGGCTAGTAATAATTGTACAGTGCCACCTCTCCAAAGCAACACCCTTTGGGAGAAGCAAAATTATGTTGTTGTTGAGAGGTTATTGCTCTAGAGAAGTTAAATTAATAGTGACATCGTACAGTGGGAAAAATGCTGTTGTTGAAGGGAGACTGTTGCTAAAGGGAGGGCTGCTCCGCAGAGGTTGCAGTGTACTACCTGCATAATTTTAGATAGCCAATTAATGACTGAAATAGTTAAGCAATAATGTTTTTAAATGTTTTCCATGGAAAAATCCTTTTGTATAAATAATTCTAAATATATGAAACTTGAGAAAGTTTTATTTGAACTGATGATTCATGTGTAAGAAAAACTCGCACTGTTTGATGTCATTAAACTTCTGCACCATGTCTTATGTCAGTCTTCTCGGTTAATATTTTTTACTATAGTCCTCAGGACTATACCTTCTGACAAAAGTTATAGTCCTCATAGATTTTTTATAGTCCGAGCTTGTTTGAATCGTGTCGTAGAATATTTGTTAAATTACATAGGGACATCTATCCAACATAAATCATTATCCTGGTTTTCATCTTGAATGTCTAGAATATGCCATATAATATCATTTTTTAACAATTAGCCATTTAAGCCAATTCTTTTTTCCGCATTAGACGGAAATTCTACTCTCTAAGCTTTCATGGTTGCATTCAATTAAACTATAGATGTGAAACATGGCAATATGATTGTTACATAGAATGGAACAAATTAAGTAATTCAGATGTATTGCAATGTTTTATACCAATTGGCAATCTTCGGATTAAGCATTTTGAATTTACTCACCAGTCGGGCCAGCGACATTACTGAAGTTAATCGCTCGAAAACAAAATTACTCACCCAGATAGAAAACTCAATATTGATAAATTTTCTTCATATTAATGTTAAAAGATTTATCAGGCTTTGCGCCTTCGACAAACCGTAGAAAATTCATAATATCCGACAAATATTTACTGATTCCATTTTATAATTAGTGATTGATTCAATCTCAGTGTCCTACAAATTTATTTAGCATGTGATAGCCTAGCGGAATACCTTTTTTTCTAGTTGACCAGTGACTATCATTTTTTTCTGGTAGCCCAGATATTATATAAATATGCAGCAAACGGATTCATCATAACTTACGTTGCAAAGAAAACAAGCCTGGTTCATAAAAGCACAGTTAACATAAACCAAACTCTTAAGTAATATCAAAATTTAACCTGAGTAACACATATGTCATTATTATATTAACAGAATTATAAGAATATGTCTAATAACATATCTATGTACTAATAGTCTTGTGCACAAAGCATATCCGAATTCAGTTCATTTCCGAAATAAGTACAACTAAAGGGTCAATAAACACTACACAGATCGATTTCGCAAAAGCTTTAACAAGAAAATGTTTTCACAAAACTTAAGTCTGCGAATTTAAACCAATAGTCCAAGCCCGAGCCAATAAAAAATGACCCGGACATTAAAATCTCCTTTACGTGCAGACCAATCTATTATTTCTGCCAAGTAACTGTACTGAGAGGCATGTGAGAATATAGTAGTCACGTGACAAAGAAATGCGTCATTAATTCCTTGTGTTACGTCATCAGCGATAATGTTTCATTTCAAAAAGTTACACTCAAGCTGAATGACACGCAGGAATGACGTCACAAATTGTGGAATGTGTCAATATCGTGCTTAGCTAACACTAATAAGTGAGTAGCATGTGACCTGGGTGTACATATTGCACCGATTCATGAAATAGAAAAACGGAACCAAAACAATATTGGTACCCGTTTAATATATCGCTTTCGACGTCTATTAGCGAAGAAAGTGGAGAAACAGTACTCGTGTGACGTCAGCGGTTTGAACGTTTATTAATTTATTTTGTGGTAACAGTGAAGCGACGGAGCTTTTCTAAAAAGTTCTCAATTAATTCTTCTTCACCATCATCTAAGTCAGACTCTGGCGCGTAATCTGAGTCGTGTGAAAGACTACTGTCCTCCGATACCAAGTCCGTGACCCTAATGGCATGTTAGCGGAAACGGAAGACAAGTTGTGTGCACTTACGAAAAAGCAGAGTTTTGATTGGTTAAAATTCTGATATGATTTTCCCAAACGTCATTGCGTGCGAATATTTATAGTAACATGGAAAAACCCATATTTACGATTTCCCAGAAATCTATAGTCCGATCGGACTACACTCACAACGAAAGTTTATAGTCCGGGCCAATTTTTTATAGCCTCGGGCTCGGACTATGCGCATTTTTCGCAGACTGTTATGTGAACAGAACATAAAAACAAATTTATTTTATGCCAAATAAAAATGAGCTTACTTTACTGCACAAAGTACCAAACATCAAGTTAACTATCATAACAAAAAACCTACTGTAAAGCACGAATATAAAGACTCATGTACAATGAAGTAAAACATGTTTGTCTTTGTTTCATCATTATGGATATTGTGATATATGGACGGTATGTTGTGCATATGGTATATACAGTAAAATTTTGATATTAAGACAACCAAACATCACTTATTATTTAGAATGAACTGACTTTTGAATAAAGGCTAACTGTCAATAAAGATCACATTTTGTCTATCTGAAAAGAGGCTTTTGTTCACAGGTTGGACTGTAAAGAAGAGTGATATTTATTGTATACACAAGGATGATCAAATCTAAAATATTATGTCTCGTTTTCATTGTTACCATATTCACTAAATGGATGTTTAGATCAGCTGACTCATATTATGACACAAAAACCAAGATCCTTATGGTATATAAACTCACATGTCAGTATGCACTGTCTTCTTTAAAAGCAATTTTAATGTTCCATATAACAAGATTGAATGAATTGATTCTTTTTTTAAATATGTTCTTTATCTTTGATATGTTTGCTAGGGTGTAGACGTGTTTTCGTTTAGCCGGTAACCTACTAAAAGGGGAGCCAAAGGGTTCGATGCTGTATTGTGTCCATTGTTTCGGAAAAAATAGCCAATGGGAATGTTCTAACAGCCAGTTGATTTTTCTGTCTTTTGGCTCATTTCTACACCCCTGTTTACATTGGTTTGATCTTATAGATTTTATTTAGTAAGTCGTGCACACCATACTTTGTTGTCAGACCCGTGGCCGTGATCTGGTAGTCAGTGCACTGGACTTGTAACCCAGCTATCCTTGTTCAAATCCAGATCGTGGCAGGTCATATTCTTCTATGAAAATCTGACAAAAATGTTGATTTTCCTCCATATGTGGAGAAATTGAAGGCTTCTTGTGGAAGGGTGAGTTAGTACTGGTTAATATACAGTCCAGGAAAACTGGTAAATTAAAAGTTGCCCAAGTTACACCATTGCATAAAAAGAATAGTATACTTTTAATAGGAAACTATTGTCCAGTCAGTATCTTGCAAGTAATTTCTAAATTATTTGAACGGGCAATGAATTCTCAAATGATAGATTTTTTCGAAAATCACTTTAACATGTAACATATATCAGCTTTTAGACCTGGATGCCAAACAACTCTTTTGAAGATTATGGAAGACTGGAAGTTAGCTTTGGATAACAATAAATATGTCGCTGCAGTTTTAGGAAATGCAAAAAATTATTAAATAGCTATCTTACAGAAAGAAAACATTGTGCAAAAATTGGACAATGCAAAAGCAAATTTATGACTGTTTATAAAGGTGTTCCTCAAGGATCTATCCTTGGACCAATTCTTTTCAACATTTTATCAATGATATTTTTGATTTTGTTCATCATTGTGATTTATACAATTATGCTGACGACTATACATTATCCAGTGAACATCATTCACTTGAAACTGTTAAACTCAATCTTGAATTTGACAGTCAGTCACTATTTAAATGGTTTAAAATAAATGAAATGCAGGCGAATCCTGACAAATTCCAAGCAATAGCTATCAGAAAAAAAACTAAAAATTGTAATTTAAATTTTAATTTAGAAAACTTTACCATTCCATGTGATAATGATGTAAAACTTTGAGGGGTAACAATAGATTTTAAACATAAATTTGACAAGCATATTACTGAGATTTGTAGAAAAGCATCAAGACAGTTAAATGTACTGAAAAGAATAGGTAAATATTTATGCAAGTTAGGTAAACTTAGTATTTGTTACTCTTTTATTTTGTCAATAACTATTGTCCTCTAATATGGCATTTCTGTGGTGAAGTAAATACTCACAAAATATAAAATATGCAAAAAAGAGCCTTGATATTTATTTACAGTGACTGTAAATCTAGCTATGTAAGTCTTTTACATAAATCAAAACTACCATCCGTGAAAATTAGAAGACTGCGAGCCATGGCCCTGAAAAGTTTTAAAATCATACACAAGCAGTCCCCTATATATCTTCATGACCTACTCAATATTAAACAAAGTTCTTATTCCTTAAAATATACCAATACAGGGGCGTAACCAGGATTTTGAAAGTGTTACGCAGATCTCGGCACAAAGTGCCGATCGGGGAGAGTATGGGAGGGGGTGCGAAAAAAATGAAAAAAGGGACACGAAAAGACGCATTATGGTGCATTTTAAGACACGCATATAGTGAGATATAATGTTATAAAAAGGGAAATTAATCAGTACAATTGTAGGAATAAAACGTTTCGACCTCTCCAATAGGTTTCATCAGGCGGTGATGATTATATAATTTGATGTCATAGATTTCCCCGCGACGTTTTTTTTTTTGTTTTTGTTTTTAGTGTTTTTATTATTTTTTTTATCCTTTCTGTATTTTTATTTAACTTTTTTATTCAGACCGATGTATATGTTTCTTTGCTTTCGCTGAATGCTTTTGATTTCGTCATTTCCTCATTTATCAAACACAAGAGCGATTCGTCGATGCCCAGACGCATCGAAATCACGTAAAACCCGATCGATATCGATCTCGTGATTGCGATGAATATGCATCAGAGCTAGTCCAGTCAGCGGCTCCTCGGTCATCGTATTGTGATCTAGTGTTTTTTATGCATCCCTATAATTCTAGACACATTGTTCCAGTCTACATGGGGCTTAACAACAAGAGTGTTTTCGGATGAATTAAAGACAAAACACGGTGCACAAAAACACCATTGACTGAAGGACTATACCTTCAATACGGGTAGTTTTCAGTATCAAACACTAGGTCAGGTACACGCCTAGCTGTCCCGCTTTTGCCGTGAGTGCTTTTAGGCTTTACCCAACTCCGCGAAGGTTCAAATCTTGACATTAAAGTCGACATTTTCATGGAATCAGACATTCGGAGTCTTCTTGTGACATCAATGGTTCCAATGTCTAGAAACCGCGCACCCATAGAGCAACCTGCTGAATACCCATCACTCTGGCAGTTGTCTGCCTGATATTGTTTTATGTAAGATGTGGACTCTTCGGGAAAAGATTTTGTGTTTTCATCCAATAATGACTGAGAGTTATCAGCAGGAAGAGGAGATGAGCTTTCACTGGTATTTTGGAGTTTAAAACACTGAAAAATGGACGTTTGTCCATGAAGAGGTCGGGAAGGTTTTCTGATGCTCATCTCTATTCAGTATATAGACTAAGAGAGATATATTTAAAGATCATAGAGAGAAGTAGATCTAGAAACTATATGTGCAAACCTATCACATAAATAAACTGAATATGTTTACAGGAAATAACAAAGTATGAACAAATTTAGTTAGATAGCTGTGTACTCGTACAACAGTTCTAGATAACCAAATCGCTACACATACATGTAAACGAGAAGTTAAAGTGTTACATAGGAATGACGTCATCGGTGACATTTTGGCAGGTGTCAAAACTGACCTTGAATGATTATTGATTTAGGTTGCTTTCGCTAGTCTGTCCATTACTCTGGTAATATGTGTAAACTATACTCGTGTGTAGTAAATGAAATACATTGGATTTGATCTTGATTTTAACAAAGAGGATGCGCTGCAATATTTCATAAAAAGTCAGCCAAAAAAGTATTACTCAGTTGCGTAAACTGCGTAATGGGCGCTACGTCCTTGCAATACTTTAACTCTACCTCATATAAGAACAACCACACATGGTTTAAAGTCTTTCCTCTTTGGGCAGCTAAACTCTGGAATGAACTCCCTCCACATTTCAGAGAGGAAACCAGTTTTAGTAACTTCCGGAGTTTGGTTGCCTCATAGAGCGTACATGTTCAGCCTGTTATGACGCAAATAACAAGTACAGTTTTTTATTGCTTCTACTATTATTCAGCTGATATGTTTGCTTCTCTTAACAAATTTACCTGATTTTGCTTATTTTTTTAAATTTTAATCTGCTGTTGCTGTAAATTGATTTAAAAATGCTAGCTCGATGCATGCTATTACTGTTTCATGCTTATCTTATTACATGCTTGCATGACTTAAAAGTGCTGTAACAAAATGATAATGCTTATATTAATAATTTTAAATGCCTTTGCAGTTACTTATATCATATTCCGACCAATGCACGTCAACAGTTTCAAATCTTTTGAATAAGTTTATCATTTACCAAATATTTATTAACGCTAGTACTTTAAAAAAAAACTATGTCTAGTACCAAATATCATAACACATGTACTACCTTTTATTGTATTATCTTTTATTGTCTAGACTATATGTGTTAATTGTCTGTGTTTTGCTTACTTCTTTACTATGTTGTCTTGCCGGTAAATAGCTATGCATAGCTAATGTTTATTGTTATATTATGAGCCGACTATAAATAAATATTTGTATCTTGTAACAGGGCATTCATTTGGCCCTTAAAACAGCATTTTGACTTCTGAAATTAGTGAAATAATGAAGCTTCTGACTCTTGAGAATTTGTAGTGAAGGAAGTTTTGTTGACTCTTCAAATTATTATCAGCTAAGGGGCAATTTTGACCCTCATTTTTTATGTCTGGTAAAAACCTTTGTAAATAACGATATATTAATGATAATTAATTTAATTATGTTCAGTTTTTTAAATGGGTGTCCTAACTATAGATTTATATAATGGCATTAACTTTCAATGTTTACAATATCAATTCAAATACCGTATAGCGGGTTATATCTGCGGAGGTAATATTTCTGCAATTCTTCGGTCTCTCGATAAAACCGCAGAAATAATTCCAAGCAGAATGATTTCCCAGCAAAAATTTAAATCGCAAATCTTGGTATTTTTACAACACTTGTTTCACTATGTATGCCTTTCACCATATCTGAAGTAATCCAATTGAAAGACGACGGTACAGTCTAATTATCAGCAATTACTGTCATTATCGATCTATTGTATTATAATGCAGTTTGAAGATGATGTTTATTCAAACTCGTATAAATGTTAATTGTTTTTGTGAGTTTGTAGCTCAAAATAAACTAAGTAAGTTTTAATGACTTTATTATTCTTATTCATGCGTTCCTGTCACCTACATATATGTATATCCTAAATTGGACAAACATAGTAGCGAAATGAGCATCATGCGGTTTCTAGAAAAGGATACGTCAGAAGTAGAACTGGAAACGTAGAAATCTATCCTCTGTGAGTTTGGATTTGCAGAAATAAAAACCGCAGACATTAATATGTCCATTTTTTTGCCAAAATGCAGAATTTGTTTCCTGCAGAAATAACCCGCTATACGGTATCAAACTGATAGGAATGTGTTGAAATAAATCTTTGTTTTGATAAGAAAGTAGATTGAATGGAAATAAGCCTTTTTGTTTGAGACAAGATTGCAAGATTCAGTGTGTTTTCTAAATTTGTAAAGCAGTTTTTTATTGGTCAACTAAATCTTGTTTTGTTAGTTACTTGAATATAACCTGGTAATTCATTGGATAACACGTAGAATATTGTCCTTTCAGGTTCACTAGACTAAATTTGTAAAGCAGTTTTTTATTGGTCAACTAAATCTTGTTTTGTTAGTTACTTGAATATAACCTGGTAATTCATTGGATAACACGTAGAATATTGTCCTTTCAGGTTCACTAGACTAAAAGCGGGAAAAATCAGAAGCTCACAGGCAAGCATGTTGGTCAGACATGGTTTTTGATTGAGAAGTTTTTTGAAAGATTTATGACATGGAGTTTACAGGTAAGTGGACTTGTTACAATTAGCTTTTATGTGTCAGCTTATGTAAAGTTGTATTGAAAATGAAAATGTTTTTCCATTGCTTGTATAAGTGAAAAGTTTGTAAAATGTGTAGTGGTTGTAGGAATATAGGCCACTTTCAACAGCCTTGCTGTTGGGTTAACTTTTTAGTGATGTTGTTGTCAACCTACAGTGCTAGGGGTCCTGTGTTCAATCCCGGGTTAGGACTATAGAATTTTTTGCGTTGCGTTTGGTTAGGCCTTTTGCCTGATGTAGTATCAATGCTTATAACTTGTGTCATTTTTGATTTTTGTCTAATCCATTTCAAACTTTGTGTAGGGGTCATGAAATATCTAATCTAAGATTATTTATACTTTTTTACTATAAGATTTTTTGAGGTTTTTGGGCATTTTCAACTTTTTTGCACAATTTTTTTTTAATAACTTTTGATTGGATGAATATTTTTCAACCAAATTTGTTACATAGTTTGTATGAAGGTCTTAATGTGAAAAATATTTGGGGTCACTGGGTCTCGATATTAACGTCAAGGTCATTGTTACAAAATTGAAGAAAATAGTTCTAATATTTTTCTACCACATTTGTTACTTATATAGTTTGTGTAAAGGTCTTGATGTAGGAAACAGATAGGGCAACTTGGGTCAATTTCAAGGTCAATGTCATTGCCAGTAAAATTGAAATAATTTCTGATCAAATATTTTTATGGTGAAAATTTATGAACATGTGATGAATACAATATAACATTTCAAACATTTCATTGTTTCTGACAAGCACTTGATAGTCCAGCATGTTGTTCTCTAACAGCTCTTGTGGCTCCTTATTTGCTATAATAATGTCAGAAGTGGGATTATAATAGTTATTCATATTATTATTATTATTATATGCTATTGTATGCAGGTGATGTTTATAACCAATGTTTCAGTGTTACAAAATTGCTTTCTTGGTAATTGTAGAAAATTGTAATATAATATTGTATTCTTACATAACTGGAGTCAAACTTGTGACTGTAGATTATTTTTTGTAAAGGCTCGCAATTCTACATCTTGTACAACCATTATTTGCTCATACTAATATCTTGTTACAGCATATGGTAATAATGACAAGATCAAGCGTGTGCTCACAGGTATGTTTTAATCATCAGTGTAGGGGTTGACCCCATCAGAGGGCTTCATGACCCACCAACTACATAGACTGACGAATAATCTGAGAATAAAGCCTTCGTCTCTGGAGAAGCCTAATTGCTTCCTGGTACACCACGCATTTTTGTAACCATTGTTCATATTTCAAAATTGTTCAGTAACTTGTTAAAGAATTTATTCTGACACAGTTGGCTTAGTAACATAATAGTCTAAATTTCTTCAAGTTGTCAATTGCTCACAGTTGTTTTATGTTGGGAAATCAATAGTGTTAAAATAAAGGGAGATCACTCCTTAATTTTAATAAAAAATATTAACCAACACCATGTTATATTTCATTATTTACAATAAACAATACATGATGAACACACCCTTGTCTGACAAATAGTTGATAATTATAAACTAGCATATCATTAATCAAATCAAGCTGAAAGTAAAATTTGAGAACAATTGTACATTTCATATACGAAGCAGATGTAATGGTAATCATGTCCGTACTCATTCACTAAAATTTTTGGTGATTTATATCAGTTATGTGTTGGATATTTGTAGCAGTTCACAACATTTTGGAAAAAATCTGAAAGTTAATGTGAACACTTTTATTATTCTTTGGAGACAGATGTGTGGTGCAATGTTGCCTAATACAGCAAGCAGCTAAATTGAGCAGAGAACTAATTTTGTTGCATTATTCTTTCTTTTCATTATTTCTTTCAAACAGAAATACATATCATCTTTGGGATATTGACTCCATAAGATCTTCGCTTTCACCATGTTCGTGAGCAATCCAAAATGCTGGTTCTGTGGTCAGCTTGACGCACTGATCATATACTTGGCTGAAGCCACTGATGGTGTTGGCTCAATCGAGGTCGTTACTGGCTCTGGCTGGTATGATGTATAAATCTCCCTTCACAGTAAGTGTTGTTGATTCTATGTATCTGCACATGTACAATAATTTACTTAACATAGTTATGTGTAGAAAGGACACTTGATGTAGTAAGGACACTGTATAGTAAGGACACTTGGTGAAGTAGGGACACTTGATGTAGTAAGGACACTTGGTGTTGTAAGGACACTTGATATAGTAAGGACACTTGTTGTAGTAGGGACACTGTGTAGTAAAGACACTTGATGTAGTAAGAACACTGTGTAGTAAGGACACTGTGTAGTTAGGACACTTGATATAGTAAGGACACTTGTTGTAGTAAGGACACTATGTAGTAAAGACACTTGATGTAGTAAAGACACTTGATGTAGTGAAGACACTTGATGTAGTAAGGACACCGTGTAGTAAAGACGCTTGATGTAGTAAGGACATTGTGTAGTAAGGACACTTGAAATAGTAGGGACACTTGATATAGTAAGGACACTTGATGTAGTAAGGACACTTTGTGTAGTAAAGACATTTGATATAGTAAGAGCACTGTGTAGTAAGGACACTTGAGTAAGGGCACTTGTAGTAATGGCACTTGATATAGTAAGGACTCTTGATATAGTAAGGGCGCTTGATATAGTAAGTACACTTGATGTAGTAAGGTCACTTGGTGTAGTAAGGACACTTGATATAGTTGGGACAATGTAGTAAGGACACTTGATATAGTAAGGACACTTTGTAGTAAAAACACTTGATATAGTAGGGGCACTGTGTAGTAAGGACACTTTATATAGTATGGACAGTGTGTAGTAAAGACACTTGTTATAGTAGGAACACTTGATGTAGTAGAGACATGTGGTGTAGTAAGGACACTTGATATAGTAAGGACACTTCTGTGGGGGATTAAAGCACACTGTACATGGAATCCATTATGGATTATCCATTATGGATTATTTCTTTCACAGTAGGTCTATAGTCTGCTGATGTCTATTTATTCTAAGATTTGGTAGGATATACTTCCTAAAGAAACACTTGCACCTGTCTCTTGTTTCCTTAAAACTTGTCCAGATTTACATGTGATTTAGTCACAATATAACAGAAACTTTTCAAGCTGCTTGTAAGTCTCTCCATATTTCATAAGCTTGTACCTTATGTAAGTTTTTTTGTTTACAGAAATATGTTTTGACTCCTGAAGTCTCTGGATTTCTTTGTGGATGTAAGCAATCAATGGTGAAAATAAAGTTCTGGTGGCTGCTTAGTAATTAGACTAGTAAGCAATCAATGGTGAAAATAAAGTTCTGGTGGCTGCTTAGTAATTAGACTATAGACTTGTAAAAGGAATATAAGGATTATATACAGTAGAAACTCGTTCAAGGGACTTCGTAAAATTGTTTGATATAAACAAACTTCAATACACAAATAATTGGATAAATTTGACAACTGGGTTTGCTTCGGTGTGTTGTAAAAATTATTTAATCATGCTATTTTGTGTACCCGTTAGGGACAAAACGTGACTGATTTTATAAACACAAGCTTATATAACACTGACATTTTGAAGAAAATTGATGTTTGGGAACAAAATTCTATTTGAATATACAGAAATATCGAGACCAATGAATTTGAATTTTTTTAATATGTAAAAAGGATCAAATTTGGGACTTTATAATTATATCGATAAAGCGGGAGTTCGATGTAACAAGTTTCTACTGTATTTTATTTTTTTGGCTTTTGTATCCTTTTTGTGGCTGATATGAGTGAATCTATCGCTGGTAATTTGTGAATTATGTTTTGAGAGGTTGGATGCACAAACAGAAATACTACACTTCAAAAAACAAACCCACCAACCTGACTTCTACTCACAGGCAGTAGTGACAGGCATGTCAAAGTAAGAACTGAAATCAAAGATGGCCTACTCATCACAAAAATTCTCTTCCATAGAAAACTTGTCTAAGAATACAAAAATAATTTTGAAGCACCAACCAAGGGAATGATGGTGCACATTAACCTGTTCAAGCACTGGGCTTGTATTCAAAGGCATTTTCCTATGAAGGGAATTTTTGGGTTGAGTTGGGCGTCTTGATTCTTACTTTGACATGCCTGTCACTACTGCCTGTGAGTAGAAGTCATGTTGATGGGTTTGTTTTTTTGTGCAGTGTTGTATTTCTGTATTGTTGTTTACTATGATGATCCAGATATTTTTTAATGTCATTGTATATTGTGGAAATAAACAAATACCATGCTTTGTTAGTTGGCATTTTTAAATACATAAATACATTTAGGAGTGTCACTTGCTTATTAACACAATTTATTAAAATCAAGTAATATACATTGTTAGTAAACTAGTGACTGGCCTAAATTAGAACTGATAAAAACTGTAGAAACAAGAAAATAAAATGAACAGATTTATTTACCTGAATATTTCATACTACACAGAAAAGTTCAAATACACAATTACAGCACACAAGAAAAAACAGAAAATTCATAGTCAAAGAAAAGTAAATGTATATCATATATAAGTATGTACAAACTTCACACTACAGTCAGAAAAGCAAGTTAAATATAAAGTACAGTACAAATGTAAAAGTATTTTTTATAACAAGAAAAACAGGTAAATATACTGAAAGACATGAAAAAAGCAGGAAGGAAATTTTGCATAAAAAAAAAAGAAAAAAAAAAGCCAAAATTCAAGGGGAAAATTTTTCGATAAGTCCATAATCTGTTCTGGACTTTTCACATGCCACAAAATGTGAAAAAATGGGTTCTCCAGTTTTACAGCTGTACCTTTTTACAATAGCCGTACTATATACCCATATAAACTATAAAATCTCAAATTAAGAAAACACATGAAACAACAACAGAACAGTGGTTACATGTACATTTTTAGGGATGGCGTAGCCTGTTTTCGTAGACATCCCATCAACAATAATGGCACTCAAAGATCTTGAGTCTAAAAAGTGCCATCTTGGCAATGTCTTTGAAACAGGTTACACAGTGTGCCCATACAACTTTTTGGTAATACAGCTTGCAACGTTTTTGAAGAAACCACCTGATTCTAAGGCCAAAAGTGTGAACTACAAGCGCAATGTAATGTTTTTTCTGCCGGTAGACATTAAACATGCCAATCATAAACCATCTTCAAGAAAAATCTCAAAATAGACATCTCGGAAAATTCTATGAATTCTTTTAATTACAATAATCACTTCAAAAGTGGTCATCATGTTTATTCTTTTTTAATTTCTGTATTTACTCTAAACTAATTTTCTAATTATATTTTTCCAATTATTTTTATCTATTTATGTACAACGCCATTGATTCTAGGCATTTAATCATGTATAACTCTTTACTGTTTTTTTTTTATAAATGAACAGATTTAGCCCGAAAACAGGAAAACTATTTTGCCAAACAAAATTTTGCAGAAAAAATATTTTTTCCATTTTCGAGCAAAAGTATTCATCAATCAAAAAAACATTACATTGTGCTTGTAGTTCACACTTTTGGCCTTAGCCTCCACTTTATTTGGTCATATCTGATAAAGAAATAAAGAACTTGTGTGAAACTGAAGATTTCGAATCAATCAGTTTGATAACTTTGCTTGCTATATTATCAAAAAAATGAAGCTGAAGTCATGTGGTATGGGCACACAGCTAAAACATGGTTTTGGTGCTGGTCACGAATGTATGGTTGTCCTTTCATAAATATTGAAATTCGAAATTCTGTAGTGTCTGTAACCATTAAAAGTTTATTTTGCAATAGTTTCACTGTTTCTTGTACAATGGCTAATGTGTATTTATACCTAAATTGGGGTAAAATTTGTAATGCTATGAATTAACATCATTGAAAATTACTGCTTAGAAAAGGTTAGACCCTTCACAAAAAAGTAAAAATGAAAGAAAAAATCTTTTGATATACCATAGGATGGAAATGGTGGATAAAAAATGATGCATGCATGTTCATAAAAAACTTAATTTGTACAGGGGAACTTTGTAATTAACTCCAATAAAATATGCTATCTGAAAATTTACTTCTTTGAGCTAGTGAGACTACTATCAGCACCAATACCATGTTTCAACCTACAAGTAACCTTTATAATAACTATCTGAGATATGAAATTCATTTCGGGTGGTTTGAGGGTCAAATAAAATAACACAAACACAAAGATGTAAACATTCACAGCCTAACAACAACATATCTACTTCTATACTCAATCTAGCTTTTTCCTCTGCTACAATATAGATCCTGAAATCACAGAAAAAAATACAAATAGATTGCAGTATAAAATCAACTTTAATTCATGGTAATATTTTTTAACAAGATGTAGAAATTCCATGAAAACAAGGTTTTCCAAAGCACTAGTTTATACTTATTTTTTACATTAATTACAAAAGTTTTGCTTGATTACTGCTTCTACACCAGTGCTCCTGCCCAAATTTAGGAGTTATGAAGGATCAGAACACTATAAACCAATTAAAAGAATATTCTTGCCAAACTTTGAATCTGGCATGCTTATAAGTAGACATACTTATACATTGTATTTGGTGTTTTGGTAGTTTGCTCCATAAAATTTTACCAAATTCCAAGATGGTTGACCATCTGCCATGTTGAATGTACACAGAAGTCACATACAAGAACCCATCATGGAGAAAGAAAGATTAAAGTTTGATCAGAAAATGTGAAGAAATAAAACAACAGTTTACTCCAAAGACCGACTGAGCGACAACCTGATTATTATATTGCTCCTACATTTTCAATGCAGGGTCCTAATAGGTAATTTCTGAACACTAGATAGTTCTACCACCCATGCAACAATACAAAGCAGTAAAAACAAGCAATATTTCTGCATACAAACAATGCACAATTGTTCTACTTATAATTATCTGGTACTAAGGGGAGTAACTCATGAGAGTACAGTTACATGATTCTAAAAGTTGTCTCCCTTGGATGAGGCTGGATTTTTATTTTATTTCAAAGTAACAGTGACCTTGACCTTGGATCTAGAACCACCAAATACATTCCTAAAGTAGGTTTTTATGTAAGCATACTACATATAACATTCAGTGAGAATTTGTCAATTTAAACAAAAGTTAACCAACTAACCTAACCAATTGTTGATGCCCACCACCCACCCATGCAGCAATCTAACAAGTTTTTCCTTCAGAAAACCTGGTTAAAAACCACCCAGACATGTGAGGAGCTTTATCAGTGTGTTTTACTCTACAGCATTTAATAACAAACTGTTCCATAAATTTACACTGCCCTCTCAAATTACACTATTGACAATTGAATGATCCTTTGTAATCCAAAATAAGTCCAAAAAATTGTTTTTATAATATGCACAAGTAGACTTAATACATATTTGGCAATTTTATAAAAGTCCAACAAGCGGTTAAGATGAGAAGCGTACATAAGATTTTGTCTACAGATGGATGGACGTACTTACGAGAGCTACAGTATGGGGTTATTCCCTCTGATTTTCCTTTGAAGATTTTAACCCCACATCAGACATTCTTTAACCCCATGAGTAAAAATTAATCCCGCGATGGCAGTTTATACAGAATGAACCTCATAATGTCAATTTGTACACTAATCCTAACCCACAAAAGTATCTCTAGTCTGTACGGATGAACAGATGGACAAACAATAAAAAAAAAAATTATGGTTAAAAAAGACTTTATGTTTGTTGACCATTTAGTACTTACTTTTGTACACAGAATTATTAAAATGGTATTTTACTTGTCCAAACAGCCAACATCACCAAGCAAACAGCCATCTTCATCAATAATCTACAGAAGAAATATTTATTCAGAATATAAATTACATAAATAGTTATCATTATGTAATGGTAAATATGTTAGTGAGAGGTTCATTTATGTTCATAATGTATGGAGGAATCTGAAGTACCCATTGTTGAGAGGTGACCACTGTTGGGAGGGACCATTGTTGGGAGGTGACCATTGTTGAGAGGTGACCATTGGCGGGAGGGACCATTGTTGAGAGGTGACCATTGTTGGGAGGTGACCATTTGGGAAGGTTTCACCGTATAACATTATTTCTTGGATGCTACATATTCTAATTCATTTTCAAATTAAGTTAAACAAAAAATTTCAATATGACAGATCACACATAAATCTTACCATTGTTTGCAGATTGTTGAAACTGTTATCACTTCTGTTAGTGTCATCAAGAAGAAAATCATCATCCAGGTCATAACCAGGCATTCCAGCATCAATACACACAATTATATCAGTCAACGATTCCTTTCCTAAGTTTTTTCTAAACTCTTCTGATGAGAAATCACAATCCGGATCTGAAATTTGTAAACAGATGATATAAGAGTGAAGGCACACAAACATACTTGAGTACATGTTACAAGGATCTGTTGTAGACTTAAAATATTAAGTTGAATAAAACATTTTGTTAAGCATGGTCTCTTTGTACTGTGTCCTTCATAACGACTTCAGCACTTGTATATTAGCTAGTGTCTTGATAAACATAAATAAAGATTGACCAATTTCTTATATGTGATATTTATCATATGAGGAATAAAATATGCCTAATTACCCCCTTATTTAGCTTTCAAAATGATACAAGTTCTTATCAATTCTTACCATGCCTAGGCAAAAACCTTCTTAATTAGATAGTTTAATACAATTAAATATTATGCCAATAATACAACAATACTGTGATTGAAATTAAAACAGTACAGTAGAAACTAAGAATACTGAATCCCCTTAGGACCAGAGGAAGTTTGGTTTTCTGGGGTTTCTTTAGAATTCTTTAGAATGATATGATGGTATATGGACTCTCTTCTTTCAGTATTACAGTCAACCTGTGTTAGAGGCCACCTCCGAATAAAGACCACCTTGTGAATAAAGGTAATTCTTTGAAAAACCATTGCTGATTATTTAGAACAAATTGACCTTCGAATAAAGGCCACCTGTCAATAAAGACCGCATTTGTCTTTCCAAAGGGTGGCCTTTGCAGGTTTGACTGTATTCTGGACAAAGAATGATAAAGATTGAACTTGCATACCATATTTCATAAGTAAATATTTTTATAATTTACACAAACTTATTTAATATCAAATGCTAATTTTGGTGTATAATGTTGCTATTTTAAACAACAAATAATAATTGTTCCTCTTGTCAAGCATTCTCCCTAAAATATTTCTATTTTTTGTAATTTGAACTGTGTAAATATTTTAAACTGTTAAATATATCATAATTATATCATTTACCACTGGAACTTGAATAAATATTGTGACTAAACTATAACAAGCTTGCCACTTATTACAGCCCACAGAGTGGTCTCAATAGATAGGACAGTGCCAACTGCTTCTATCTATCTATACTATGCGTGACTGATGACCCTTCATAAAAGTCATCTTCAGCCATAAGTCAGAAATTCGTGTACTAAATCTGGTTTGTGAAAAGAGTTGTAAGAAGAATTAAAATCAAAGATTACACCAATAGTTTGAAAAATTGTGAAAAATAAACAAAGTGCCATAAATTTGCCAAAAATGATCAAATCACAAAACCTTAACAACATGTCTTGGGTCATTTGATGTTGCAGAGTATTACATATGCATAAAAAAGGCCATAATTCCACAAAAAATGATCAAATCACAAAACCCTGTAAATATGTACGGGGTTTTGGTGATCATATTTATGTTAAAGTTTGGTCAAAATCCCTTAAGAAATGTAGGAGTTGTGCACAGAAAAAATTATGGACACCAGCCCACCCACCCGTTGACATTCACCAGTCATTTTTGATAATCACACCCATCCCTAATTAAAATGTGATAATGTGAAGGCAGCTGAACAGAAAATAAATGCCAAATCAAAATATGACACAGATAAACAAAGAAAAAAAAACAGCTAAGAAGCATAAAGTATAATCAAACATTAACTAATTCATTAACAACAAAGACTGCTGATCAAATCATTTGCCTTGACTAAAACCCACAAGTTGTGAAACACCTAAACCGGCTCCAGCATCCAGTTATCACCACGTTCAACCTACAACAACTTACTGACATAAAGAGATTCTGTTGTACAGCAAGGATTGTTCTTGACTTTTATAAGACAAACAACTTTATAGACTTCAATGTTACCCAAACAGTAAACAAAGACCTATCAGTAAGTAAACAAACAAGAGGGTAAAGATGGCCCTTTTTCGCTCACCTAATTAAAGATTGCAACTTTTATGGTTTCCCTGGGATTTGACCTGGTGACCTAGTTTTTAACCTGAATTGACCCATGTTCAAACCTGTTCATGATATCATTAATAAAAACATTCTGGCACAATTAAACAAAGACCCAATCAAAACTGCAACCTCTAGAAGGTTAACAAGGTTCCAGTGATTTGACCTGGTGACCCAATTTTCGATCCCAGGTGACCCATGATCGAACTTAACCAAGATATCATTAAGACAATCATTTTGACAAGGTTTGGTGAACCTCCAATCAAAACTGCGACCTTTAGAGCATTAACAAGGTTTTCTGGTGCACTGATCTAGTGACCTAGTTTTTGACCCTAGATGACACATGTTCGATCTTAATCAAGATATCATCAAGACAAGCATTTTGACAAGGTTTAGTGAAGATCCAATCATAACTGTGACCCCTAGAGTGTTAACAAGGTTTTTCTATGATTTGACCAGGTAACCTAGTTTTTGACCCAAGATGTTCAAGCTTGTTCAAGATATTATTAAAACAAACCTTCTGACAAAGTTTAATGAAGATATAATCAAAATTGCAACCTCTAGAGCATTAACAAGGTTTTCTGGTGGGCTGACCATGTGACCTAGTTTTTGTCCGGAGATGACCCAGATTCACCTTATTTTACAAAATCATTAATACAAACATTCTGAGACAAAGTTTCATGAAGATGCAGTCAAATCTGTGATTTCTAGAGTGTTCACAAATCTATTTCTATTTGACCTGGTGACCTAGTTTTATACCCCAGATGACCCATGTTCGAACTTGTCCAAGATAGCATTAATATGAACATTCTGACCAGGTCTGATGAAGATATACTCAAAAGTGTGACCACTAGGTGTGGACGACGGATGAAAGACAACGGACGACAGAGTAGACCGACTGATCACTATAGCTCACCGAGCACTACGTGCTCAGGTGAGCTAAAAACAACATACAATTACTTTACTGTCAACATTCATTCATACAAATTTGTCCTCCTGATCCTATTGTTCATTCTTCCCTGATATAGCAGACAATTTAAATAAAAAGAAACTTTTAAAACTTATAACTGGAAGGTGAGAGCAACTGAACGGTGTCTACCTGGTTTTACAAACATTTGATAAAACCAGCATCTTCAGCAAAAACATAGGATCTCAAGGATCAAGTTGGCAATCCTGTTTTATCTGGAGAGTGACATTTATGTGGGCAAGAAAAGTGCTAACCATATTTCATAGATAAACAAATTCAAGAAATATGTAACTAAACCAGCTAATACCTAAACATGTGAAAAACACTGGACCTCAATTGCAAGAGTGTAAACAGAACTACCAAAATTTATAAACCTCCTCTATGACATTTTTAAAGAAAAAAGTATAGAGGATAATTGTGCAATACTGGGTGCTGGTAATTACAAGTTGGATGATTGAATCCTCCAACATCAAATTTCCATTGATAGATTGGCAACAACATCAGATGATGCCAGGGATAAATGTGAGCAAAGAATCCATGCCAGTTAGAGAAAACCACATTCTAACATTGTTAGATTTATGTTGTTTGAAAGGTATGAGCATATTGTTACTAAGCAACAGTGACTTCACTTTTATGGTCTTAATTTGCCTTATAACCTTTAATGAGAACCATAACTACAGTCTATTTTACATTGATAATTTCAAATTAGTGCCAAACTGCATCAATTATTCAATGATAATTATTATTCATTATATGAAGAGACAAATAATACAGTGTCATCAACCAAAGATACACACTTACAATTGTGTAACACTGAATTATTCAAAGTCAATAATACAAATTAAGAACTGATATCATTAATGATTGAAACAAACGAAAGTGGAGATGACAATTTTCTTTGCTTTAACACTTAATGACCATATGCACTATTAAACTGCAGAGCCAAGCAAGTGGACCACCCCGTTTTTGGGACACCCTGTTTTCGGGACACCCCATTTTCGGGACACCCCGTTTTCGGGACACCCTGTTTCTTGTGGAATAATGGTCTGTGTATCAACACACCATTTGGACAAATAATAGCATTGAAGATGAGTGATTCAATTTAACATTTAACAAATATCAACACATGGAGTATCAATGTATTGCTTGATGAAGATTATTAATTTAACAATTGCATGAGTTGCATAACAAAAAGTGTGTGTCTTACAAGGTGCTGAATAAATGTTGAAGTTGAGAATAAATGATTTATTATAGAAGTACTTAATAACGAACAAGTATTGATATTATCCCATTATTGAACTTAAAATAAATGCTACAAGACAATTCTATTTATCTTAGTATGAGTATTAACTATAAGTTCTTTAAATGTGTATATTTTTCAGGTTGACATCATAGACTGAACACAAAGGCTGGTAGCAGTGGCCTTCACTTTCACAAGTTAGTGCCAGAGATGGGAAACTGAGCTGGTTAAGCTAGCAGGAATGTAAGACCAAAAGTTCCTAGACAATCAATTAAGAGAACTTTGGTACAAGTTGACTGATAGGGAGACCTTCATCTCCCATTTTTTGAAGAGGAATGGAGATCTGTATGGGCTGAATGTGTAAATATTATCGTCACTGTGTTATGTAGCCTATTTGTTGCTCATCATTTTTGTTGTATTTTTGTAATTAAGTGTTTTTTTATGTTTTAAATGTTTCTTTCATTGTGTTATGTATTTATCATATTGTATTTGTGGAATTGTGTGGGTGTTGGTGTTGAATTTACTGTTGCAAATCAACAATCAACAATGATTAATTCTAAATCATTTATTGTTGTTATTGTGATATGTACTTGTTGTATACTGTTCTGTTGCATGATGCATTTTGCAAATATGTTTTATGTAAATATATATTAATAACTGTTTTGTTAAATGTTTGTACTAAACAAAATGTTTGTTTTGTAAATACAGTGCAGCCTCTCCAAAGCGGCACTCTCCTAAGCGACAACCTTCCTTCACCCAACACCATGGTCTTTTATCACTGTACGAGTTACCTATTAATTTAACCTCTTTAGAGCAACAACCTCTGAGCAACAACATAATTTTAATTCTCCCAAAGGTTTTATGTTATATGAAAATATATATATTAGTATACTAGCTATATATGAATTGTTTGTTTTATTTGCATATATAAACAATGGTATTTGTTACAAAAGGTTACATAACATAAAAAAGACAAAGCACACTCTTGTACAAAATAGTACAAGTCACACATAGAACACAAAATTGATAGAGAGGTGCCAATAATAATATCAATTATTAAATAAGAATTATGTGCCTTTCTTCCTTTGTCTTAGTCTATTTATACACAACATAAAACAAGATACATAAAACACATGATTTACTTACCACCAAAGTCATAATATTTTCTTGATTCTGCTGAATACTTTTCTTGGTTTATCTGAAATATAAATAGAGAGACATTAGATAAAAAATAAACAAGCAGTAAATCTTACAAAACAAATTTCAGATGATTCTCATTTGAACATATAAAATTCACACTGAAACTGTGATGATAAATCTGGAATACCAGAAAACCATTCAACAAACTCTAGTCCCTCATTGGTTGTTTCTGTGCAGTCTTCTTAGTAAACTGGTACCCGTTGACTCTGGTGTACAAAGACAACTGGTATGACCCAAAATTTCCTGGATGCTGATTGGTCAATTGCGGTCGAAATCCGAGCAGAATTCTGCTCGCGGGATATCATGAGACTTTTTGCATTCAGAATGCCTCGCATTTTTTCGCTTGATGCATATTTCGAACGTAATTCAAAAATAGATCAAAACATCGGGGTCTCTACATTATGTTATGCAGAGTCACTAAATTTAGCTATCACCATTTTATTTTGATTTAAAGGTGCAATATGTATCTAAAGTATTCAGGCGTCGGATACATCTTTGTTTATATGTAACCGTGTAAATATAGGTAATTTTCTTTGGGTTCCTTGGTTGCATTAAAATGATAAAAAAGCAACACTTTACTGTTTCTATATTGCTATAATCTGATCCTGATAACAACCCAATCTGAGGGACTGAGTGTCTATATACAATGTGAACCACCTCTGTCCTTACATAAATTCTTACATACCAGTGACTGCTCTCACAGCCAACAAAATTATCAATTTCCACTACTGAATGAAGGATATGTCTTTACACAAAGAAAACTCTCAGTCCACTGACTGAACTGATCAAAACGGCGGGAAAATGTCACATGATATAAAACCAATCAAGCAAAACTAATTCATTCACACAGAAAGACAACTCATACAAACTTAATTGAATCAAATGATGTTAATCTCACGAAAGGACAGCCAATCACCTGGCTCAAACGCATTGACCAATCAGAGCACAGAGATAATTTAGCCCATACCTGTTCCTTTGCCGCACAGCAGTAATAAAGCACATCAAGACTGGATCCCAAATCTAAGTTGTATCAAAGACTGGTTCCTAAATTTTAGTTGTATTAAAGACTTGTTCCTAAATTTTAGTTGCATCAAAGACAATAGCATCAACAGTTTTTAGGTTTTAGGAAAACTTCTACAATAAAATTACCTTCTGATGCTGTATCTTACATTTCCAACAGGTAATCAATATCTGATCTTTAGAACACGTCTATTTTTTTATCTTCATAATAGTATAAAGAAGCCATCTTCATTAACTAATTAATTAGAGCTCAGCAGAGAGAAACCAACACTCGTCTCTTTTACATAATTCTATGTAATAGACAAATTAGATCAAAATTCTAAGTTAAAAAGGGGGCATAACTCCAAAATTATAGCTTTCAGAATAATGTCCCTTGTCTTGCAACATTACTGTGCCTCATCAAATATTCCAACTGTTGTATTGATATTACAGTAAATTGGGAGCGAGAAAAATCCATGGTCCTAAATGGGGATCCAACCAAGGTGCCCTCGCACTGTAGGCAGACACTCAACCATGTCACTTAAGAGTTAACCCAGCAGCAAGGCTGTTGAAAGTGTCCCATATTCCTACAATCTCTACACTCCTCCCCCTTTTACTTATAAGAGCTGACCATCTCTCCAGTTTGATACCCCATGCCTCCGCATGAGTTGGTCAAACACCGCTGCCACCATTATAATAAATTGGGTGCGAGAAAAATCCATGGTCCTAACTGGGGATCACGCCCAGGACCTCTAGCACTGTAGGCGAACACTCAACTATGTTGCTAAAGAGTAAACCCAACAGCAAGGTTGTTGAAAGTGTCCAATATTCCTACAATCACTACAATATCTTTAGAAGTATTTGAGTAATACTAGTAGATTACATTAAAGTTTTTGAATGACAATGACTATGACAACACAGCCGTCATAATAACTCTACATTTTCTTTGACACAAACAAGCTAAAAACTATATTGCTTTGTTGCCATGTGTAATGGTGAAGCCACAGGTCCATTTAATGCTGAACATGATATTCAAAGCTTGTTCCACAGTCAAAGAATAATGCTGCAAATTCAGCAGAAGTCAAATCATAATCTTTGAGGACACATTAGCACAGATGTCATGGTTATAATCATGTACATAGTCAACCATTAGCATGCATTCAAACCATTATAAATTACAACAATCATTATGATGAAAAATTGTTGTCAAGGTCAAATCAAGGTTGGGTGATTTGGGTGCACTGAGAATGGTCTAAGGTAACAACTGTGTAAGTAATAAAGCATTCTAGCAAGCAATGAGGGTTTTGTAAGTCCAAATCCATTCAGGGGGGGGGGGGCATAAAAGATACAGATTATTCGAAAAATGTAAACTGACCACTCAAAATATTCATTATGAATTTTTTAGTACTAGTATTGAGATGACAATAATTCGCCAATATCCTAACAATGAAATCAGCAGATAAGTCTTCACCATTCAACAATAATTCAACAATATAGTTATAATGAAGAGATGAAGAATATATTGAAAATATCCAGAGCAAAGTGCAAAGTCCTATTTTAGAGAAGAATGCATAATAAAGCTGTAAAAATCATAATTTAATTACTTAGATATAAAAATGACTAAAACTCTGAAAAGAGTTAGAATATCTACCTACCATGTGCCAGTGAGTTAACAACCTGCTGGAAAAACTGGTTCTCCTCAAATACTTGTGTTCACTTTTTCAAAAAACATGAGAATTTCATGCTAAAAACCTATTGACAAATGGAGCGACAGAAAAGCATTCAACCGTTCTAAACTGAACACAAAAATATTGTGTAGACAAAAGGATTAATAGTAAAAATACTGAATAACTCTTGTACAATAAATTGACCAGTGCAAAATTTGATGTGTAAATGACAGAGGATAAAGAGTATGCTTAACTAAATGTACATAACTAGTACCGAATAACAAAAAATAAAACAGTGTTTTTGTTTTACCTCTTGGGGAAAGGTGGTGGTCCTTTAGTAAGGGTAAAATAGTGTGGTGAGAATAAGTGGGGAAAGTGAGAAATTAGTGTGGTAAGTGAGAAAAAAAATGAGGAAAGTGAGAAAAAGTGTGGTAAGTGAGAAAATAGTGAGGTAAGTGTGAAAATAGTGAGGTAAGTCAGAAAAAAGTGAGGTAAGGGAGAAAATAGTTAGGTAAGGGAGAAAATAGTTAGGTAAGGGAGAAAATAGTGAGGTAAGTCAGAAAAAAGTGTGGTAAGTGAGAAAATAGTGAGGTAAGGGAGAAAATAGTTAGGTAAATGAGAAAAAAGTGTGGTATGTGTGAAAATAGTGTGGTAAGTGAGAAAATAGTGAGGAAAGTCAGAAAATAGTGAGGTAAGTGAGAAAATAGTGTGGTAAGTCAGAAAATAGTGAGGTAAGTGAGAAAATAGTGAGGTAAGTCAGAAAATAGTGAGGTAAGTCAGAAAATAGTGAGGTAGGTGAGGAAATAGTGAGGTAAGTCAGAAAATAGTGAGGTAAGGGAGAAATAGCGAGGTAAGCAAGAAAATAGCATGATAAGTGAGGCATTGGTGTAGTAAGTGCGAAAATAGTGTGGTATGAGAGAAAATAGTGTCGTAAGTGAGAATATAGTGTGGTAAGTGAGCAAATAGTGTGGTAAGTGATAAAATAGCGTGGTATGTGATAAGATAGTGTCGTAAGTGAGAAAATAGTGTGGTAAGTGAGCAAATAGTGTGGTAAGTGATAAAATAGCATGGTATGTGATAAGATAGTGTCGTAAGTGAGAAAATAGTGTGGTAAGTGAGCAAATAGTGTGGTAAGTGATAAAATAGCGTGGTATGTGATAAGATAGTGTGGTAAGTAAGAAAATAGTGTGGTGAGAAGATAGTAAAGACAGAGAGAAAATAGTGCGGTTAGTGTGAAAATAGTGTGGTAAGTGAGAAGATAGTGTGGTAAGTAAGACAATAGTGTGGTAAGTGAGCAGATAGTGTGGTAAGTGACACAATAGTGTGGTAATTGTGCAGATAGTGTGGAAAGTGATAAAATAGCATGGTAAGTGATAAGATAGTGTACTAAGTAAGATAATAGTATGGTAAGTGAAAAAAAGTGAGGTCAGTGAGACATTAGTGTAATAAGTGAGAAAATATGGTGGTAAGTGAGCAGATAGTGTAGTAAGTGAGAAAAAAGTATGGTAAGTGAGAAGATAGTAAGGTAAGTGATAAAAAATAGTATAGTGAAAAATTAGTATGGTGAGAAAATAGTGTAGTCAGTGAGAAGACAGTGTTGTAAGTGAGAAAATAGCATGGTAGGTGAGACGATAGTGAGGTAATTGAGAAAATAGTTAGGTAAGTGAGAAGATAGTGTGGTAAGTGAGACATTAGTGTGGTGAGTGAGAAAATAGCATAGTAAGTGGGAACAGTGTTGTAAGTGAGCAAATATTGTGGTAAGTTAAAAAATAGCATGGTAAGTGAGACAATAGTCTGTCAAGTGAGAAAATAGTATAGTAAGTGAGAAGATAGTGTTATAAGTGAAAAAAAGTATAGTGAAAAATTAGTGTGGTAATTGAGAAAAACCTGGGATAAGTGAGAAGATAGTGAGGTAATTGAGAAAATAGGTAAGTGAGAAGACAGTGTAGTAAGTGAGAAAATAGTGTGGTAAGTGAGCAATTAGTGTGGTAATTTAGAAAAACCTGGGATAAGTGAGAAAATAGCGTGGTTAGTGAAAAATAGTATGGTAAGTGGAAAATAGAGAAATTAGTGTGGAGAGAAAATAGTGTGGCTAGTGAGAAATTAGTATGGCGAGAAAATAGTGTGGTGAGAAATTAGTGTGGTGAGTGGAAAATAGTGTGGTTAGTGGGAAATTAGTATGGTGAGAAAATAGTGTGGAAGGTGAGAAATAGTGTGGTGAGTGAGAAAATAGTATGGTGAAAAATTAGTATGGTGAGAAAAAATATGATAAAGCATAAATACCCCCCAACATTCAATTATCAAGGTTTTAATTTTTTTTGTCAATTTCATGATTTTTTTACCAAAAGTAAAATTCAACTGGACAGGAATGTTCATGTAGCTATAATTACATCTTATTGAGAAATAGAGCTGGTACATAAATACAGCTTATGATAACTGTGGTACATAAACATAGCTTATGATTATGTCAGTAGCTGCAGCGGATCAAACATTTCGTACACAAAATTGTTTCTGTGTAATATTTTAGTAATTTTACAACATGTACACATGACAAACCTAAAATTTATACAGTTCAACCTGTGACTTGATAAGATTGTTTGCTTCACTGGGTTTAACGCCGTTTTTCAACAATTTTTCAGTTATATACGGCGACTGGTTCACCTAACCAGTTTTCTTGGACTATATACCAACCAGTACTAACTTACCCTTCCACATGTGAAGAAAAATCAACATTTTTGTCAAATTTTCATGGAAGGGTATGACCTGCCACAGCCAGGATTCAAACCAGGATCTCCCAGTTTCAAGTCCAGCGCACTAACCACTGGACCCTGGCCGTAGCTGACTTGATAAGAAATAGGGCCTTTATGCACATCTGCCTTTATGTACAGTATAACCCCTCAAATCAAGACTCCCTGAAAACCAGAATTCTCTGAAAGTCGGACAATTTTTCAAGAGCCATTGTTTTCTCTACTATAATAGATAGTTCTCTGAAAGCTGGATTTCTCAGAAAACTGGACTTTTGACCCGGTCCAGAAGAGGTCCAGTTTTCAGGTGTTATACAGTATGTCATTTAAATCTGATCTTTATTCCTTCCAAGATATTCTCTACATGCAGATACATTTGTAACTAAACTTTCATCATCTACTTCATAACTCATAAACAGATTTTTTAAAATTTTCATCCTATCCCATCTGATAGTAAATAAATTTTAAATATGACTCATCCATATTGCTTTTATATGTTTGGTGTTTGATTTGCACAGTTAAAAACAAAAATTATCAGAAATTTCAATAAAAATGACTTATGTTCATAAGTTAGAAGTGGTGTGATAACATATATATTCTGATTAATAATTTATATTTTATTATACATGTACATGGAACATAGTGAAGAGTCAAATACTATGATTCAGATTATTTTGACTACATTTGATAAATTCATTACATACAATGCACTGAGGTAAATACATGTGTAAGGTGAAGCATCAAACAATTTGTGAGCAATTAATAAGATAAAATTGTGCACAAAGTAACATAGGACTAACTTCAGTCTCAACTATACAATAAAATAATCAACAGTCTCATGCTTAACCAACCAAACACACCCAGCAGACTTGACACACATCATGAACAAGACGCCCAAATCCAGCATTAAGTCCAATAATGACATTAACCTTTGATGTACAGACATTGTCCTAGAACACATTAACTGTCTGATCATGGTGAAAGTTTTGCACAATTTTGTTAAAAAAACTAATAAATGAGAGAGTCATGGCATAGCAAAAAAATCTAAAATAATCCAATCAAACAATGTGGTGACTATGTTAGTATTTTACAGAAGGGCTACACAACTTTATACAAGACTACAGGAATTATTTCCCAACATCTTGTAAATAACTGAACCCCAACATACCTTTGTAATGAACAATCTGTTAAGGTACAAGTCAGTAAACACAGAGTTTTCCTTCTTGGAACTCTGAGACTTCTTTGTTCATCAAAGCAATATATACAAATACAGTGACAGTTAAATGGCAATTCTTGTTTGAAAAAAGAATTACTTCTAAACAAAAAACAGTAACATTTAGTCTGTTAAAACACCTGTTTTCTGAAAACCAACATTTAAAGGGCATTAAATGGACAATTTTACTTAAACAAATACTTGCTAGGCTTCCTCTACAAACACTGTCTGGACAACCCTCATACTAAAACAAATAATTACTAGATTTCCTCTACCACAACTTTCTGGACAAACCTCGTACTAAAACAAATAATTATTAGGTGTCCTCTACAAAACTTTCTGGACAACCGTCATACTAAAACAAATAATTACTAGTCTACCTCTACAAAACCTGTCTATTAAACACTTGTTAAATAATATTTTGGTAGTTAAACATGTAGTGAAGTATTAGTGTTCTTGTTGAACAGCTGCAGAATGAGACACAACAAGCTTTGAATTACTTTGTAACACTGTAGTCAGCAAGAGGAATTAGTTGTAACCATGTGTTTTCAAAATCTTTCATGCAGAGTGCAAATCCTTCACGCCAAAATACAGCAATTAATACTGTAGTGTCTGTCTGTAACCAAGGCCAAAACAATTTGCAAGTATTGTCATTCTTGTTTGAACTCCTGACATGCTAACCATTGATAACAAATTGTTTCAAACCCTTATCAAACAGAGAAGATTGAAAATAATACAGCATTTACCCATAATATCTTGATTTACATTTTTTTCTGAAGTAATCGAATGAAAGGAGTTTCCCTTTTTAGCTAAATTCTGAACCTAGACCCTTTAATCATAAATATTTAGTCTTATCCCCTTTAAGAGAAATCTTATTTCTAGACCATTAAATTTAACCCTTTGCCTCAAACACATATTTGGGATGCTTTTAAATTCAAGGCTAATATACACAACATCAATATATTTAAGAAAATTAGGTTATTTCTTTATGACAGAGTGGAAAACATTGTGGCAAGGAAGCCATGACTCATTACAGGCAATGGTTTCTATTGCCACAATGTTTTCAAAAGTCGTCTGCTTCAGATGCAAGGAAATGTGGTATTATGAGCAAAGAGCTAACCACAAATCTAGAGTTTGATCTCTCTAAACAGAAATCTTAATTCTAGACACATAACTACATCTTGAGTCTTATCTCTTTGAAAATTGATCTGTAGATTATTACCATTAAGGAAAAATAATCAATCCAACAATTATAACAAAATTGCATTAACAAACAACAAAGTGAAGTAAATACGAATGAAGTAAAATCCAGCTCTGTGAAGTCAATCAATCAAAGTCCAATCAACCTCGAGTCTAGTAACATACCTTTTATTGTTTTGTTGGTTGTATGTCAGTGTTGTTGTTTTTGAGTATGGCCGTGTGGTCAGTTGTGCGTGTTCGTGTTGTCAGTAATATGTGTCTGTGTTGTTAGTTGTGTGTGTCTGTGTTCTCAGTTGTGTGTGTCTGTGTTCTCAGTTTTCTGTGTTGTTAATTGTGTGAGTCTGTGTTTTCAGTTTTGTGTATCTGTGTTCTCAGTTGTGCTTGTCTGTGTTCTCAGTTGTGCTTGTCTGTGTTCTCAGTTGTCTGTGTTGTTGCTGAGTGAGGCTGTTTAGTCAGTTGTGTGTTGTTGTGTTGTTGCTTTTGTGTGTGGCTGTGTTGTCAGTTATGTGAGACTGTGTTTTATGATGTCCACAACATTGACATTTACTAATTATGTGTTAAGAGCATACTGAAGAACAGGTAGGTACATCACTTATTTAACC
Source organism: Lutraria rhynchaena (assembly GCA_008271625.1). Classification (NCBI taxonomy): domain Eukaryota; kingdom Metazoa; phylum Mollusca; class Bivalvia; order Venerida; family Mactridae; genus Lutraria; species Lutraria rhynchaena. The sequence goes on along the minus strand of VIBL01000001.1, from coordinate 5,506,738 downwards.
AAGCCGCGGCTGTGGTCCAGAGGTTAGTGTGCTGGACTTGCAGCTCAGAGATCCGGGTTCGAATCCCGGTCGTGGCAGGTCATACCCTTCCATGAAAATTTGACAAAAATGTCGATTTTCCTCCATATATGGAGAAGTTGCCGGCTTCTTGTGGAAGGGTAAGTTAGTACTGGTTAGTATACAGTCCTGGAAAACTGGTTAGGTGGACCGGTGGCCGTATATAACTGAAAAATTGTTGAAAAACGGCGTTAAACCCCAATACAACCAACCAAATCCTTTTATGAATAAGTGGATCCTGACATCATGTGATGTGCATCATCCCCCCATCCATATACACACTTATGCTACGTTTAAATGAAATCAGGCCAACCACCATGGTAACATGGTAAACATTCTATTAACAGGACGAGAAATTATTTTTAAGAGCTAACAACTATCACGCACTCATTAATATACTTGTTAACAATTCCTTTTTTACTACAATATAATTTACTTAAGGCCTGAAAATCCATTGTCTATATATAGGCAACCTGACAATGAAGTGACACAGTATTATTTAAATATGATAAGTATTTACATAAATTCTGTTACATGTTAATAAACCATAAATTTCACCTGTAATGGTTTGCTTCCAAACCCACTAATCATATTCCTCCATTCATCCGTGGAACGTTCTAAATTCAAAACATTAGTTTCCACAATCTGATTGTTCCACCAATGACAACAGTAACTAGTCCATCATTACTGGTACCAGCCGTCAATATACAAGTGTCTGAGATCATCATTACTGGTACCAGCCGTCAATATACAAGTGTCTGAGATCATCATTACTGGTACCAGCCGTCAATATACAAGTGTCTGAGATCATCATTACTGGTACCAGCCGTCAATATACAAGTGTCTGAGATCATCATTACTGGTACCAGCTGTCAATATACAAGTGTCTGAGATCATCATTACTGGTACCAGCCGTCAATATACAAGTGTCTGAGATCATCATTACTGGTACCAGCCATCAGTATACAAGAGTCTGAGATCATCATTACTGGTACCAGCCGTCAATATACAAGTGTCTGAGATCATCATTACTGGTACCAGCCGTCAATATACAAGTGTCTGAGATCATCATTACTGGTACCAGCCGTCAATATACAAGTGTCTGAGATCATCATTACTGGTACCAGCTGTCAATATACAAGTGTCTGAGATCATCATTACTGGTACCAGCCGTCAATATACAAGTGTCTGAGATCATCATTACTGGTACCAGCCATCAGTATACAAGAGTCTGAGATCATCATTACTGGTACCAGTCATCAGTATACAAGTGTCTGAGATCATCATTACTGGTACCAGCCATCAGTATACAAGAGTCTGAGATCATCATTACTGGTACCAGTCATCAGTATACAAGTGTCTGAGATCATCATTACTGGTACCAGTCATCAGTATACAGTGTCTGAGATGTTAAACAACCAAGAAGCATATGGTGATTGTCTCATAGCTCTAAAATATGATACATCAAATAGGTCATATCAGCTAACTAAGGCATAGAACCATATTCTACTCTCTTTGGTGACTTTTGTGCATAGGTTAGACTGTATTTTGAAAAAGACTAGGAACAAATATTTATTGTCTGACAAGGTGTGGTTCTAACAAGGTGTAGTTTAACCTACAGGTAATTGTTGAATCAAGAGTGGAAAGGCAGTTTGACCCACAGAAGTCCAACATGACTGTTGTTATATATTATTTGGGACTGCGAAGTCATTTTTAAGTCACCTGAGATGCTTGAAGCTAACCAGAGTCCAATGTATTATGAGTGTAAAAGTCTAAAAATGGAAATAAGTTTAAAAAATCAATCAATATAAAGTAATACACTGAACTTTAATAAATATTTGTACCCTGCTGTTATGTTGGAGGTTGCTATTTCAACGCGGAAGATTCAGAAATATAAGGCTTCAAATTATAGTGAATACGAGGACCTATGATTAGTACATAATCACGTCATTCATCATCCTTGAAGGTTCATTGAAACACTTTGTCATAATATTATGTAAATATACTGTGGTTTCATTAATTTTTGTTGGGGATTTAATTTCGTGGATTTTGTGGATGATGTCTTGTCCACGAAATTAAATCCTCACAAATTTATTCTATTAATCAAACTGATAGAAAACGATCAGGCAAATTTATGTCCCCATGGAAAAGCCATTTTAATAAAAAAACACGAAAATTGAGCCCAACGACAATTGATGATACCAAAGTATTAGTTTATGTGACTTTGGGATGTCTCACATAACATGAATTTCTGACCAATAGATAACAATACAGTGCTGAACTTTTAATTGTAATACAAGCTGATTTCTTCTGATATAACATACAAGAACTTCTAAAGTAATTATAAAACACAGTACTTCATAGGAACCTTCTGTTAAGGTATACTAAATGTATACATGAATGACTTTATTGTGCAAAGGGAGAGTAATCTTATAGTCTCATTGTCAATCTACTGTAAATCTGGTATTATTTGCAGTGTTTTCATTTTTGCTATTTTTCATGGATTGGTTGCATTGCGAATTCATAAATCCATGCAAATTTACTTCCATAACATACAGAGATATCAGGAAAAGAGTTGGCCGAACAGTCAAGTTCCACAATGAATACTAGCTGCCAGTATACCACACTGGTTAGGCAAAACGAAATGACTCCGGATTTACGCAGTAGCACCAGCTATCGTAACGCACATACTCCTGCAAAAACAGGACTGACACAAACAAAAACATACACATGAGTATCAATTTTTACTATTTTTACCACATTAACCGATAAATTTGAAACAATCAATGGTCTTACGGAATGTCTATAGTATTTCTGAATTCCGTTATGGATTTGAATGTCACATTAAATCGAAATTGTAAAAGTTTATTAGAAATAAAGTCGACGGTTGAACCAAAAATTGCGCGTAAAATCGTTTGAATTCAACATTTTGAACAAAATATTCGTAATCTGAGCCTCTCTGATGGACATATGCTAAATAAATACATCTATTATCAGAATATATCATTCAATATACCATTTGTCATATAAGCATTGAGATATATGCAATTTTGTAATACAATGAATGTAGCTCCTATAAACGTTATGATATAAGTGCTCCAGACCATTTTTCACTACTGATATATAACCGTAAATGCGTGCAAATTCGTGACAATAGCATGCATGTTAATAAAGTAAAATTAAGTTAATTAGTAGCCAATTATTATAGGATTGAAAAAAACAGCATAACTAAATCATTTCATTTTCATTTATATTGATAATTTAAGAAAATTCGACACACAAATCCCAAGTTACAGGTCACAAATTTGACGATGCTATATATAAATACATATGACAAAAACAAATCATTTCAAGCAATTTATTCCTGTTATGAGAGCCATTTTCATCATCAGTGTTACATTGTTTATTATGAATAAATTTCTAACAGCTAATTATCCTCCCTTTATTGATTTGTTGACTCTTTAGGTAACTTGTACAGTGATATGTAATCATAAGTACGGTGACGATGCAAGTGTTCTATGAAAAAGATACAAGGTTGTTCAATGTTTACTTAGTGTAGTGATTAACACCTACCAAGTTTTAAAGCTTTTACCACAGGATTAGAGGTCATTAGTACAGTCCTGGGCTGATGGCATTTTCATAGATTTAACAAAACTAACAAGCACCCATCTCTATACAAGAAGACTGTTATATCTACTGTGTTTAAACCTTGTGGCTTGGTATTAAAGGTACATGTTTGAAATACACTAGTACACCAGTAATATGATTTTTAATCTTAAAAAAAAATTGTCTCAGATAAGACAGATCAATGAATGGCACCTTGAATCATCATATCTTCCAAGGCTGTAAAAAATTCCCGGATTCCCGCTCACCTGATCAAGCCTATTTTATCTCCTGACCTTACACTTCTTTCAGCCATTTTCATATAAATATACAATTTTTGACTTCTAATTTAATTATATCCATATTAATGGTATTTATGCTGACGTGCTGTGACAAAGAACCATAGCTTTATTTTGTCCCATTTTCACTTATCTATTGAAATTATACTTGCCTGGAGCATGACATACATGAAGTATTGAAAGTATTGAGATGAAACTTAATACATTGATTGCAATAAATAATAGGAACAGTACTGACCAAGAATCCCAACTATTACTTACCCATTCTTAAATTATCTCCCCTTTTGTATTTATATTATTATTGTCTAAACTTTAGACAATAAAGCTTCAATTACTTATGAGGTATGCTCTAGACTCTAGAGCATACCTCATAAGCTATTGAAGCTTCACACTGGCTCATTAATTTTGCAACTGCTAATCACGTGATCATAATACCGCAAAAAATGTCCTGAAAAGACGCCATTGCCCTCACCCTACTAGGAAATACAACTTCTGATTACTTTGAACTTCCGAACAACATCAGTGCTTTCAGAGCTTTGATTAAATATATGACCTAAAAAAATCATGTTTGAAAAAAAATTCAGCTCTCCTAACCACTATATATTTTGAACATGTTAGTGGAAAACAGGTTCTTTTTACCAAGTCAAGATTTAAGTCAGAACATAAGTAAGAATCATTCACCTACCTTCAGACAGAACACCTTCTGGGGCCTTCCATGTTCAGACCACTTGACCACTACCTGGTAAATAGACTTGAGAAGGTGCTTGAGATTGAGATTTCATCTTATTCTTAAATCCAAGGAAACTTTCATTAGTGTAAGGATTTTCTCCCTTTGCTGGCTCTCTTGAACTTTTGTATACATCACATTTTGTCTGAAAACATACAAAGAGGCTTTTATTAGGGGGCAGGGATGAATCACTGTAGTGGTAGCAGTTGAAAAAGACCAATTAAAATATCAGCGAAGCCGGTGTACAAAATGTCAAATGACCCTGATATGATATTGAACAGGTCTCAGCCATGTCCAGTGGTTAGTGGGCTGGACTTGCAACCCGGAGATCAAATATACGGCAGGTCATACCCTTTGATTTTCCTCCATATGTGGAGAAGTTGCCGCCTCCTCTTGGAAGGGTAAGTTAGTACTGGTTAGTATACAGTCCAGGAAAACTGGTTAGGTGAACCGGTCGCCGTATATAACCGAAAGATTGTTGAAAAACGGCGTTAAACCCCAATATACAACCAACCAACCAACCAACAGCCAGATCCAAAGGGCACATTTATTTTTAGAGTTCCTTTAAAACACATTTTCGGATTTTGCAAAGATTACGATAAAATTATGTACGGTATGAAACAAACCCTAACTCTAACGCGGAAATCGGACGCGATCTTTAGAGCTAATGCGGTGGATGCCGGTAAACTTAATCTTACCGAGGTGTCTTGGTTTATACCGTACTCCCCGCTGATGCCAAAAAGTTGCAATTGTACAAGCTGATAAAAGAAAAAGCCAGTCTCCCCGTAGGTCATAGAATGAGACAATGCGACTCCATGACGGTGCCTCAATCAACTAATTTCTCGTGGCGACTTTCTGTTCAGTCGAGCCCCGAAAAACCTCGTTGGATTATTATAGGTTTTCAGACTGAAAAAGACGGTGATCAGGAAAATAACTCGACCCTCTTCGATCACGTGGACCTAGGGAATATGTACGTAATGCTCAATTCTGATTGGTATCCCGAAGTTGACTATCAACTTAATTTCGACCAATATAAATTCGCCCGCGCTTACGGAGATGGCGCTGCATTCAGGTCGAAATTTTATGGTATGGACGAATTATTATCTAATCCAAACATCACTCCGTCCGATTACAAGACCCTTTTCCCGCTGTTTGTGTTTGACGTAAGCAAACAGAGCGAGAGAATGAAGAATTCGGTCACCGATATCCAGAAAGCGTAGTTTAATGCTAACGTGCCCGCCGGTACGGAAGCTTTCGCCGTTGTAATAAGTGACAAGCTGCTCAGTTTTAAATCCGACGAAAACAAAATGAGCATGGTTTACGGTTGGTTTAAAAATATTTTTTATATTAAAAAATGTCCGATATACAATCCGATTTCACAATTGAGGAAAAACACCTGCGACGCGAGAATAGCATAAGGAGGGTTGACCGGCGTCGAGTGTCATACGTTGGTGTTAAACAGCCACAAAATTCCGCATTTTCGCGGCCCGCTATCAAAATACGAAATTAAGCTAGATCGTCCATAAAGATTACAATTATTATTCTCGGAATAATATACATTGTATATTGGGCAGTAATTATGAACTATTATGAACTATACAGAGATGACCACTTTCTATGGGATGGTAATTTTTATACTCTGATTCTAATTGCATGTAATATTTTATGTATCTGATATCATAATTTCTAGATTGCCCCAGTATATTAATATGTCATGTATTTTTCAATTGGCATGTTCAGGAGACATCAAACAAAGCAAAACACGTACAATCTATGTGAAATTTCTCCAAATTGATTTTTCATTTTCGGTGCAACTGATGATTAGAGATCATCAGACATATCACTGGATCATACCGACATGTATAAGTTCCTCTCTTGGACATATTGACAAGCACCAATCTTCATGGCAATGAGCGAACATGCCATTTTGATTTTCTGGAACTATTCCAATGTTCTAGCCAGGAATTTTATATTGTTTGTTTTTATGTGACTTATAATCACCAGGGTTTAACACCGTTTTCAACAATTTTTCTGTTATATACAGTGACCGGTCCACCTAACCTTCACACTTTTCCTGGACTATATACTAACCAGTACTAGCTTACCCTTCTACAAGGAGCCGGCAACTTCTCCACATGTGAAGGAAAATCGACATTTTTGTCAAATTTTCATAGAAAGGTATGACCTGCCGCAACTGGGAATTTTTGAAGGCATATTGCAAATATTAATTTGAGCTACTTTCAGTGGCAAAAGGGAGTGTGTAAAAGGTTTAGCTCTCCTTAACTTGGTGGAATCTGGTGCATCTTAAAGAGAAAAGATAGAACTGTTTTAGTTCAAATGTTTATTTAGGATAGGTAACACAAAAAAATCAAACAGGATACTCTTGTCTCCTTTGGTATTTTGTACAAGTTGAACACATCATACTTTGGCCTGAAATGCAGATTAAAAACATTACTTTGAAATAAAAAGTTAATCATTTTCATTTCGTTGTCAGTCACAGTTTAGATTAGTTAATTATGAGTATCTCTATTTTCAGCCTAAAGGCTAAACATACTAAGATCGGGCAGTCTACCAATTTCCCATGATTTGTATTTATTTGTTTTCCTACACCATGTCTTTGCAGCAGTCATGCATTCTTAATAAATGTCTGATTACTTTAAGCATTCATTAACGTAACGAAAATTAAATCCAGCACAACGTTTGTACTCGATCAGCGACCAAATTCCAAACCGAAAGTAAAAAATGTAAACTGTCGGGTGAGACTCTTTTCCATATACATGCAATTGTATATACGTGTATGATAAAATCATCGTCACCTATGGCCACAGTAAATTCGTCTTTAAGTTAGAAAATTAATGACATTCTATTGTCGTCTATGGCCACAGCAATTTCGTCTTTATGTTGGTGTATCAATGACTATTTCTGGTCGTCTATGGCCACAGTAATTACGTTTTAATGTAGGTGTATCAATGACTATTTTTGGTCACCTATGGTCACCGTAATTTCGTCTTAATGTATGTGTATCAATGATTATTTTTGGTCACCTATTGCCACAGTAATTTCGTCTTTATCTTGGTAATTCAATGACTTTCTTTGGTCGCCTATGGCTACAGTAATTTTGTCTTTATTTTGGTGTATCAATGACTATTTTTGGTCACCTATGGTCACCGTAATTTTGTCTTAATGTAGGTGTATCAATGACTATTTTTGGTCACCTATGGTCACCGTAATTTCGTCTTAATGTATGTGTATCAATGATTATTTTTGGTCACCTATTGCCACAGTAATTTCGTCTTTATCTTGGTAATTCAATGACTTTCTTTGGTCACCTACGGCCACAGTATTTTCATCTTTACGTTGGTGCATCAATGACTATTTTTGGTCGTCTACGGCCACAGTAATTTCATCTTCATGTAGGTGCAATAATGACTACTTTTGAATAGTCATTGAATTTCCTACATAAGGACAAAATTGCTGTTGCCATAGACGACCAAAAATAGTCATTGATGTTCCAACGTAAAGACGAAATAACTGTGGCCATAGGTGACCAAAAATAGTCATTGATACACGTACATTAAGACGAAATTACTGTGGCCATTGACGACCAAAAATAATCATTGATACATCTACGTAAAGACGAAATTGCTCTGGCAATAGGTGACAAGAGAAATTCTTGATACACCTACATAGAAACGAAATTGCTGTGGCCATAGACGACCAAATATAGTCACTGATTCACCTATATAAAGACGAAATTGCTGTGACCATAGACGACCAAAAAGAGTCATTGATATGCCGACGTAGAGACAAAATTACTATGGCCATATACGACCATAGAAAGTCATTGATTTACTAACTTAAAGACGAATTTACTGTGGCCATAGGTGACGATAATTTTATCATACAATTACATATAAAGGGCGATATAATTTAGCGGTGTTTATCCTGTCGTCTATGGCCAGTCACCTATGGAAAAGAGTCTCTCCCTAAACTGTCATTCTTAAACCGGAAGTGGCTATATTCGCTTTACACACCAAATCGTCGAAGTAAATTGTCATTAAACTGTAACGGTATAAATAAAACATGTATTTTCGAATTTCAATGAAATATGATAAATTAAATTACCGTTTTCGGACAATGCCATTCACGGAGAAGTCTATTTTCACGCTGGCGCTACGATTTTGGTAGCGACAATCATCCTGCTTTCGAAGCTGACGTTGGTTTATTGGTGAATTTGATTGACAACTTTGGCTTTGTTGGAGATGTACAGAGTCGGCAGACAGCGAGTAATCGCACGTGTTGTTGTTGTTGCTTGAACGCAAAATCATTCGTCCACAAAAATTTCGTACTTCCGGTTTTTCGCACAACGTTTTTTGCGGTTAGAAACGTTAGGGTCAATATAATTGAATCTTCCAGCTTTGAGGACTTATTTATTCTAAATTGGACATGACAATAAATTCGAATGTTATCTATTTAAGGAAAGGAATTATAAGATTTTTATCAGAAATAAACTTATTTCATAAAAAATAACAATTGGCGATGTTTGGTTACTATAGCAACACATGATAACATTTATAACAAGTTAATTGTAGTAAACAAAAGATATCAGAAATTGCTTCATTTCTGCAAATTTTCATCAATTTTTGTTAGAAGACGAATGGTTTGTTTTGTTTTTAAGTGGCTTATTGTCACTGGGATTTAATGCCGTTTTTCAACAATTTTTCAGTTATATACGCCGACCGGTTCACCTAACCAGTTTTCCTGGACTATATACTAACCAGTACTAACTTACCCTTAGACAAGGAGCCGGCAACTTCTCCACATGTGGAGGAAAATCGACATTTGTGTAAATTTTTCATAGAAGGGTATGGCCTGCCTGGACCGGGATTCAAACCCGGATTTCCAGGTTACAAGTCCTGCGCACTAAACACTGGATCACGGCCATGGCCTAGAATACGAATGTAATAGATCCAAGATCCACGTAACATTACTACACAGAGGATAAATATCAGTTTATTACTACCGGTCCTGTATACTTCATTTTTTCAGATTTATATTTTATTTACGCACAATTTTGCCACGGGGAACATGTGCGCCCTCTGAGGATCGAACCCACGTTCTCTCGCTCAGCAGTCCGATGCGCTACCACTGTGCTAGCCGGTCGGGCTTCTCTGGTTTAAGTCGCTGGTATAGTATACAAAGCACACGTAGTTTTGACACCTGAAGAATAATTACTGACAGACGAGCAGTATATGCTGATATTAAACATATAAAACGATTAAAGTTATTTTAGACCTAAAAATGTTTGGTTCTGGTTACATACCCAAAATATTTGGGTCGGTAGTAGAGATTTTTTTATTTTAGTTCATTTTTTACATATATCGGCAATACTGTATGGAAATATGTGCGCCGTAATATTAATGTGTTGTGAAAACTAGCACTTCGATTTGGACGCCATGAAAACTTATGAGTCGGAAGGTAAAATATTGGGTCGGTCGGGTAGTCGGAAACAAATCTTTCTTTTCTTCTTTAGAGGAACCAGAAAATAAGCTATGCTGAAAGTCCTAAAAAGTATAATTTTCCGATTCATTTTTAAAAAAATTGAGCTCGCGTGAGTTTCGATCCCAGAGCCTTTAGTTCACAGGTCATGCGCTTTCAATACTGCGCTACCATTTTCTCTTATTCTAATACAAACATAAATAAATGTGTGTGTCATGCAACGCTTGTACGGGTTTAAAAGCGAAGTTTCACTTCTGACGTAATAATATACCATAAACTAAGAAATGTTGACTTTCTTCACTAACATTGACATACGGTTGACATTCCGACTTGCCAAAATACTTATGTTGATTAAACGATTTCAATTTTAACATTTCAATTGAAGCCGGATGGCTGAACTTAAGGTAACAAAATGGCAAGTGCCGTGTTCAGAATAGGACGTTCTACGTTTCCTTGTTCAATGTGTTTTAATTATTACTGTTTTGTATGGAATTCCTGCTGATCACGAAGCATGAGACCCTTGCACAAGTACATTATAGGAATGATATGCGTTTAGATAAATCGAACAAATAATCGCTAATCGCTTGTGCATTTCGAAAGGCAGTACTCAATGACTTGGGACCAATAAATTGTATGTTCGGTCTTTTGAGGCAATATTATCCCATCACAATGAATCTTATAAAAGGTAACTGTTCTAAGGAAAATTGTTATCTCGTTAGCAGACGTTTTCATTGGTCTAATCATTAAATACCATGCTCGCCCATATGGAATTATCCTTGGGTAAACAAACTCAGTGCGACAATCATTATGTCTTTGACATAAGTGGCATTTACATTCATGACGCTCTAGATTTCGCCAACGACCTTTCTCTACTGGTAAGTGATTGTTCGAGAGATGAAAAATTACAAACCATCGTAAGTAGTAGGGAAGAATATACAAATAACTTTCCTATTTAAGTTTGTTTTTGAAAATCCTGTAATTCAAACATTTAGGAGATGAATAAATATCGGAATTACAGTTCTGCATGACTCGGTCTTTAAGTGATAGTTCCACGTAACAATCAATCAGCATAACTAAAAAAGAGGATATGACAGAGGTGCTAATTGGTGATCGATAGCTGACACTTCAGCCTCCAATATAGGTTCTAATTAAGTGACTTGTATTATACAGGTTTCTTTTATTTTGAGCATTCATGACTATTGTTGTGTTTTTCAACAAATTTCTGTCTTAAAATTCATTTTCTTCGAATGAATATTTATTTTTCGTATTATAATATCCGGTCATAAACAGAAGATTCGAATAGTCGGTCCCATTCCTAGCATTCACTGACAAGTACCATGACTACATTAAAACTCAACTCAGACAAGATATAACCACATCGAACAAGAATATTCAATGGGGGTAAGACATTTGGCCCGTATGGTGACAGCCTTCATTCAGAAATACATTTCATATCAACGAATGTTTGTTAAAGAGTTGCCTTTATTACATATTGTATACATTTATGAAGTCTCATAAAAAAAATCCCCCGACACAAAAAAATGGTGATTTGACGAAAGAATTTTTTCATTTTTACTCTAGTTTTTGTGTGCTGAAAACATGCCTACAATGTTAACAAACACCCACCTACACACTGTCAAAAGTTTGGATCGCGTAACCGTAAATCAACATTTATATGTATGTATGTATTATATATATAACTATGTAGTATTAGGTTGTTGCTCCATTGTGTCTGTGCCGTTTAAATGAAAAACTTCAAGATGTTCTTATCCGTTGTTTAATATATTATGGTAGTAATGTTTTTATAAACACATTGTCTGTTGTTTTGTAAAACAACGTCTGTTGACGTTCTAAGACACCAACCTTTATCAATACAAAGTAAGTGAAACAAATGCAAAATAGTAACTAACCTCATGTATATAAAGAGAAATACAGGAAATATCCGTCATCTGTTCAGTCACAAAGACACCACGCCTCTGTAAATCGATCTGGAAGTCTGCTGTGTTAGTAGCAAAGACACAAAATTCACACTCGTAATATGGAACGCCGGGTCTGTATTTTGTAGACATGAATACCAGCATCCATTAGAATATTTTCATTATATTATTAAGTTATTTACATGCTGTTCAAGATATCTCTGTCTTCTAAATATCCGTCATTTATTTTGTCACTAAGACACTATACCTCTATAAACCGATCTTGAAAACCCGGTCTTGGTGTGTTGGTAGCCATGACACAAAATTCACGCTCGTCTCTGTTCTCCGTCAATGACATTCCACAGTTACAACCGAATGTTTACAAACGTCACATGTTATTCGTGATTTCAGTGATAATACAAATTCTCCCTACCTAAACGCTTGATGATACAGTGTAACTAATTGTACGTGTCCAAATAGATTACTAAGTGTAAATGATGGTTTTGCCGTGTTTATTTTGTATTTCTCTTCTGATTTTGATGTAACGTTTTGACAGTTCTACAAAACGTCGTAGAAGAATTGTCGTCTGCTTACCTAATAGGTGTCGGTCAATGTTTGGTAACTGGTTGTAAAAATACCGACAAAACTGCTTCTGTTATCTCCCTTATGTAACCATGAAATGTGTCTGTTACCCTAGTTAATGACCATTATCATAGTTATTGCTTTGCAAGTTAATGTCTGTGTTCATTTGCTACAACTTTTGATTGAGTTGGACTCATGTATATCAGCCTGCGTGTTCAAGAGAGTAGGCCCTACAGTTTTTCTGTCTTTGTTGTGTTTCTATAGGAGCTTTTGAGTTAATTACCCATGTTACAAGACCCTGTGCTGTTTATGGATTGATTTTGTAACTACGGCATTTTAATTATTCACTTGTATTTTATTTGCTTTATTGTTTTAATTTATCTCAATTTTTTGTATAGCATGACTACTTCAACCTATAACATGTGATAACAAATTTTATGTAAAACGCCATTGAATATGTGTTGAAATACGCGTTGAATGAAATAAAGACGTTTAACATTTGCCTATGCTTGTTTCCTGTCTTTGTATAAAATTTGTCAAGTAAGACTTATATGAATGTATGTTTATGGTTTTCTTTTTTCACTGGGCTTAACGCCATTTTTCAACAATTTTTCAGTTATTTACGGCGACCGGTTCACTTAACCAGTTTTCCTGGACTGTATACTAACCAGTACTAACTAACCCTCCAACAAGGAGCCGGGATCTTCCCCACATATGGAGGAAAATCGACATTTTTGTCAAATTTTCATAGAAGGTAATGATCTTGACGTAATATACTGCAAGTTGTATACAGTATACGGCAATTTTATGGTAAAATGTATTATAATAAACCATATTATGAAATGTTTCAGCTATTTCCAAAATTAAGTTAATCTCGATTATTTGCACTTTGTCTACCATTCTTATGACGGCTATTATACTACTTTGCAAGACAAAACCATCAGGTCTTCAACAATTTATCAACCTGAACCACCTGTTTGTCATCTCGTCTTGTCCAACCAGCCAAAAATATAACCTATGTAAAAAAACTTGATTTTCAACCTCATTAGAAAGATCAGCTTAAAATGGTACATTTGAATAATTTCTGTTTTAATAAACACTTAATTTCAAAACTTCACTTAACTAATGCAAATGCAAACAATATAAGATATATGAAAATAATCCAAAGAAAGTAAATGCATAACAAGAGGGCCATGATGGCCCTGCATCGCTCACCAGAACTAATTAATTAACTTCTTACTAAAAAGGTAATAAAGGTACACTTGTGGGCAAATAATGGGGAACAATAATAAACTTGATAAAGGAACATCAAAGGATATTACAAAAGAATATTCGTGATCACTGAAGGATGCCACAGACCAAATTTGGTGATGATCCATCCATTGGTTCATGAGAAGAAGACGTTTAAAGGTATTTCTATTTTTAGCTCTAGCGGCCCCTAATAGAGGCCAACCAATTTTTTTTCGCAAATCTGAAAGAACGCTATCTAAAGATGCTAAAAACCAAATTTGGTAATAATCCATCCTTAGAAACATGAGAAAAAGTCATTTTAAGGTATTTCTATTTTTAGCTCTCGCGGCCCCTAAAAGGGGCCGACCAACTTTATTTGAGCAAACTTGAGAAAGGACCATCTAAGGATAATACAGACCAAGTTTGGGGATCATACACCCATTGGTTCATGAGAAGAAGACGATTAAAGGTTTTTCTATTTTTAGCTCTAGCGGCCCCTAAAAGGGGCCGACCCAATTTTTTTGAGCAAATCTGATAGAAGTCCATATAAGAATGCTACAGACCAACTTTGGTGATCATCCATCCATTGGTTCATGAGAAGAAGATGATTAAAGGTTTTTCTACTTTTAGCTCTAGTGACTCCAAAAAGCGATCAACCGGAACAATATGAGCAAATTGCGGTTAGAACGTCAAAAGGCTTCTGCACAGCAAATTTGAAGTAGATCCGACTGGTAGTTTCTGAGGAAAAGACCATTGTTGACGCCAGACGCCGGAGCATCCACCTACCCATCCTAACAGCTCACCCTGAACCTTCGGTAAGATATTAGTCATGCAAGAAATGAAACAGACCTCATCAACGAAGAAATACATGATTTGTTAGGAGAAATGCTGCTAATTTAACACTAATGCTCCCCAGCTTTTAAATTATAATCTGCTGCAAAAATGGCATCATGTGCAGCTCTTATCTGTAGTTTGAATAAGTTCAAATATCACAGTCACATAAGCCCTCCACAGGCACAGGGCTACACATAAAATATCATATGTCATGTTAATACATTGCTCTAATCTTAAAAATCTGTAACTGAGATTTTTCCGGTGCATTATAAGGAACATTATTATGAACAGAAATACTTGTTTTAACAAAGTCCTCCAAAAAAAATGTTCATGTTTCTCATCACTAAGTCTTGTTATTGATAAACCTAGAATGCCATCTTCTTGCAGAAGTTTTTAAGTATTTTTAAGTAATAACACTGATGGGCAAGAACTTATAGTTATGACATTGGTTACTAAATCCCCTTCAAACAATTGATACAGCAGCATTGATCTGGGAAATAAATGAATCTTATCCAATTAATAGCATGAATAAAACATATATTGCTTTCAAATACAAGCATGAATCTGTCCTCATATTCACATTAAAATGTAAAATAGTGTATCTTCCATAAATTCAGAAACTACTTACAGGGAACGCAAACATCCTATCCAGACATTTTATCATTAGAATTTCAAATCCAACAGACTGATTGGGTTGAATTGTCCATATAAAATATTTGATTACAAAATTTGAAACTGATTTTCAATGGGGAGGTAATCATATTGGTACTCAGGTCTAGGATTCAACTGGTATCTGTTGCCTGGTGTACAGAAACAACTGGTATGGCCTAAAAATTTCCTGGACGCTGATTGGTCATTGCGGTCGAAATCCGGGCAGAATTCTGCCCGCGGGATCTCGCAAGACCTTCCGCATTTGGAACACCTCACATTTTTTTCACTTGATGCATATTTCGCACATGATTTAAAAATAAATCAAAACATCAGGGTCTCTACATTATGTTATGTAGAGTCACCAAATCTAGCACTCACTTGTTTTATTTTGATTAAAAGGTGCGATTTGTATCTAAAGTATTCAGGCATTGGTAACATCTTTGTTTATATTTAACAGATATACGGAAATCAAGTATGTTTCACAAATGGACAGCCAATCACATGGCTCAAACGCATTGACCAATCAGAGTGCCAGATAATTTAGTCCATACCTGTTCCTTTGGTGCACTGCAAAATGGAACGGGGACCAGTTTAGTTCAGGATGGTCTTTGCTGGTACTGCAGTACTTAATTTTGACGATAAATTGTGATAATTGAAAGAAGTTTCCTGTATTACTTATACTGAAATGAATTATGGCATCTTAATTATCATTACACCAGGAATCAAAGTATAAGTTTATGTTTTCAAAAAGAAATATCTATGTCAAACTGCCATGTTTACAACAGGTGTTTCCAAGGTGGACCACTCTGGTATTGCGGTAACTATTGTTTAATAAAGTATGGTGGCTATGTAGGCACATAATTTAAACTAAATTCACTTTTAAAAGCTCTCAACAGATTAGTCCTGCCATACCCCACCTTGGTTTCTTTGCTTTGTCTTTTGTTTTCTTTAATAATAATATAAAACTAAGTAAGATGAGGTAAGCAACAAAGTTTTTCTACAACAATTTTTTTAAATATAAATGATAACCCTTTTAGGCTTCCATAGATTTTTTCATACAGGTTATGACTACGTAGCAGACGACCTCAGCATGTCAAATTTAAAATCTTTGATTTATTGGAAAATTACAGAGTTACTGATTAATATAATCTGCTTTACATTGTATAAAATAATAACTTTTTTATGCTTTTCATGAATATTAAATGTGACCAGTACGAAGACATGCCGACTATATTTTTGCCCAATGCAAGAAACAACACTTCTGCTTTCGATTTAATGGAATTAACAGTCAATAAACGCCACTACGTACGCAAATTAGTACATATTCGGATTACCATGGTATCATTGGGGACCTGGTACCAGCCAGGATGATTATAATTGATGTTTTACTCATTGATGACCAGATGAACATTTCAGTCTTCACTTTAACTTTATCAATTTAATTGTCCGGTTGGGCAAGTTTCACTTGCCCGAAAATGGATGTACTTGCCACATATATTTCATCCTGTTTATTGTTTAAATTCATTTCTTGATTATCGATTTAATATAGATAGATAAATTAAAAAAATCAATACATGTATATTATTTCCTTACATGTTATCATTAATCCAGATTCACCTTTTTCAAGGATTGTTAAAATGAACATTCAGGCAAAATGCATAATGCAACACCGTCTTACAGCAAAATAACAAACAAGTCTCAGGAATGATATTTGATTTGGCACATTTATTATAGCTTTGTGTCAACATTTACTGGCCAAATTAGGCAAGCAGCTTGGAATTTTAACTTGCCCAAAACCAAGATTACTTATCCTAGGCTTTGGGCAAGTATGTTACAGAGAAGATTGACATTTAATCAATTAAGTTCATGAAAATATCATACTTGTCCTTGAGTTTGTTCCACACCATTGGATGATAGTAATTTCTACATTAATGAGTAGGCATTCTCTTGGACAAACAATCTCTTTATCATGTAGAGCAATCTGTTTTCTTCCACTCAAATGCCCAGTCATCATTAGCAAAAACAGCATTAATTTATGTGAAAGTTGAACAACCTGGTCAAATCAGCCAAATGAAAATATAGTGCACCCATTTTGACTAGTGACCTGAAACAGAATAAAATTGAATCAATGAAGCATGAAAATGAACAACCTTTTCATACAGAACTGGCAAAGATTTTGTGCTCTGGTGAATTATGATCTATTGTAGAATGTTTTTCAATAGTTTTTCGAATTACATCATTACAGGCACATTTAATACATGTATGAACTTAACAAATATGTCAGACTTGTAAAACATAAACTGCTTGCTAAATGCTATATTCACATGGATTTTGTTAAATGTCCTTCCAAGAAATATTTCACTTATTTGGTGATATCAGTGTTGACTAAACAGTGTTACTTTTCACCAGTAGTAGATTTAACATGTATTAACATCATAAGAAGCAAAGAGATCAAATTTTGTATACTGATAAGTGTGTGGTGCTTAGATTGAATTAAGATGTTGAATAGCACATTAACTAAATATATTACTAACTCCATATTTTGAAATATGTATTGGTAATCTATCAGCAAAAACAAATCAATGAGTTAACAATATTGTTTGAACTGAAGACTTCCCTACATGCATTGAGGAGATAAATAATTTACTATAAATATAATGACTTCACAGAATAATATTTATATACCTATATTTCAATGACCTAACCTTCTTGACACACTGAGGGCCTGAGAATGGATACCCCATTTCTTTCATTTTCTCGCTGATTATATTCCACACATGGAATGACTTGTGTAGGGAGCTGCTGAACATTTCCTGATGCTCAGTATACAGAGAAATGAGTGGCAGCACTTCTTCATGTTCCTAGTTAACTGCCGAAGAAAAAGAATATCTTTCCAATTATGCTACGAAGCGGGGTTTATTGAGTAAGAAAAGTCATAATATTTCTAACATAACTTTTTAATGAAACAACCCAAAGTTCTTAGTACAACTACATATTAACTGTTCGGAATGTAATCTCCGACTCTAAACAGAATCTCTGGTGAATCTGCCCAGAATGAATATCCAAGCAATAATATATCTCTCAAAGTCTTATCACATGGCATGCATGTATTTCAAATATTTGGTTATCTGATCAGGGCTACCAGTCTATCGGTATTATTAATAATAATAGAAAATTCTGCTGACTATAGTACCTGCCTGTAAATATGCAGGACTAATTGAGAAGCAGAAATAATCCTTGGCTGACTACTGTGTACAAGTAAACATGCGGAATTAAGAGGCAGAAGTAACCCTCTAAACATACAGAATATCTTCATTTATAAATCTGTAGAATTCAAATAATTTTGTTACAATTATTAATGAATACTATGACCTTGTCAAGGCTTTAATCAAAACAAATAGATAAAAAGTTCATCATTTGAATAAATTTATAATCAATTCATTATTGCATTTGGTTGATAATCATCATTAACTTTACAGCTTGAGGGATGACTAACATATTTCACTGCGAAGAAGAAAATATGCTTCTTAAACCTACTGTCAGAGTGATGAACATTGGATGCATCTAGTTGGCTTTCAATATCTTCATCAGGTCTTGACTGACACATGGTACCTGTAATCAGATCATCATCATGGATAAAACCTATATGTGCAATCATGGTAGCATAAGTAGTATAGGGTTTGGGCGTGTCTAGGCCAGCCTTCGGCTGGTTCGGGGTTTTCGCTCGCTTCGCTCGCTCCAACCCCCCTAGACACGCCCAAACCCTATACTACTACGGTAAAAAAAATATATTTGGAAATGTAAAAAATATATACATACGAATATACTGTAAAAAAAATATATTTGGAAATGTAAAAAATATATACATACGAATGTACTGTAAAAAAAAAATATATTTGGAAATGTAAAAAATATATATGTATGAATGTATATAATATAAAAATAAATAGTCGGGAGAAAAAGGAGGTCAGGGGAATGAAGAAAATAAAATTGGGGCGTTCCGATATTTGGGGGTTTGTGAAATAAAAAAATATATGTGTTGTGGAACTGGAACTATTCTAATGTTGGGTATTTCGGAGGTGGGTCATTTACTATAGTAATTTTATTGAATAAAATTAAGCATTTCCTATTTTTTTTTTTAATTCTGATAAAGCTTGAGCTTTACCTTCTTCAATAAGTTTTCTTCTATCTATCTCACTCAATCCTGATTGTTTTGAATGTATGTTATCTTTTAGATTATTGTATTTTTCTAGCTCGTCCAATATAAGTTTAAATTCATTTTCAGAAATTCTACCATCTGTCAAAGCCTTTGAAATTAAATCTTTTATACTATTCAATTTACTTTCGGCAATAGTTTCAATCTTATAATGTTTTTGTGTTTTTGTAAATAATTTACGTCTAATAATTTTTACACAAGCACCCAAACTTCCACATACAACAGCGGCAATTTCTAAAGGCAGCATTATTGGAACCGCAAAACCAATACCTGCCAAAATAACAGACATTGATATTAGAATGCTATCAATGCCGTCGGTAATATTAATTCCACGTTTATATTTCTTATATAATGCTTTGCGAGTATCTCTTTCGTCGATTAATGTTTTCTCAATTTCTGATATTTTCCGCAATCTATAATTTTGTCCTCCTTCATCTCTACCATCTTCACTGGGTAATTCTGGATATAAATTCGGAGCCGTTGGTTGTTTCATTTTTAAGGGAAAATTATATAACTTCCAATACGCAACCAATTGGCAATCCATTGTTGTTTATCTTCTGATTGTTCTCATCACGAACACTTATACTTAATTCCGAAATATTACCATGTGCCAATTGTTTGTATTCTGGATTATCAAAATGTGTATGGACAATATCACCAAACGCGCTATTCTCAACAGAAACAACACCAAGGATATTACTAGGAGCTCCGTCAAAGAAATTATAAGCACTATTTATCTGATCAAGATGAATATAAAGTTGTTTATAAGGTAACAAATTTATTGTTTTGGTACCATGGTGTGGATTTTTAGCATTTATAAATGTTCTCTTATTTCCAAATCCTAATATCCGGCATAAACCTTTGGTTATTTTTATTTCAGTGGGGGTAATTAAAGTAACAATACCATTTGTTTCATTTACGGATAATATAATATCATTATCTTGAAATATATCTACTATTTCTTGAAAACTATAATAACCATTTGTAATCTTATCTGGACGTTCACCAGTTTTTTGAATATGTTCGTCAATTAAATTATACCAACCTATAGTATAAGTAAAACTCTTCAATCCAATTCTCATATTACTATATTTGTTATCTATATATTGTTGTAAGATTATTGTTTTATCGATATTGGAAATTGTATGGTACATTTTTTAAAAATAAAAAAATGACACCAAAAGAATTTAAGTATAACGATGAAGCTCTTTATCCCGGTGCCGGAGTATTTAACAAGAAATCAATTAATATTATAAAACAAAATATTATTATTTCATCGTCTGGAAAAAGTTTCAACGTAGATTTCCCAAATGTATTCGAAAAATATATTTTACCACATGTAGCATCAAATGAAATAGTACAACGATGGAATACAAACATTTTATCATTTTGGCAAAATCAACTAAATTTTGCAATATGGTGTGCCACTACAGGTTGTGGTATAGATTTGAACAACCATTTGAAACATGGTGGATTGACCGGATCATTATTTTTGTTTCACGGTTATTACCAAACAAGACGAATTCTATTTGAATTATCTATTGCATTGCCACAAGATAAAAGTTGGAATGCATTTAGTAGTGGTTATGATCGCGGTGCTTACGAAAGAATATGTAAAGAGTTTGATATAGATCCTAATTCGGACTGGAGGCAAAACGATGGTCTTGGAATTATTTATACAACAAGTCATTCCGCTTGGAAACGAACAGATTTTAGACATGACCATTCATCCCAACATATTGTTAGTAGTACGGCAACCGATCTGGATTTATCAAAAATGACATTTGGACCAGAAGTGCCGGGTGGTAGACGTTGTGGTATTTCATCATGTGAATATTTACCACCTAAAAAAGTTCATATTGATTATATTCAACAATCGGATGATGTTAAAGATGCATGGACAACATTTATTCTTGATGCATCAAATGGTTTTACAAGAGCAGGAATTGAACGGATTAATGAATCTATAAGAACTTATTGTTGGGCTATACTAAGTTCCCAATCCCAAACAAGAACAACTATACTTGGAACGGGAACAGCTTTTGATGCACAAAAACAATTCCTTGCAAATGTTGAGGATGCCATTAATAGTCCTGTGGATTTACCGAGTCAAATTTCAAGATATCAAAACACATTAAAATATGCACGTAGTAAAGTTGATTATGTTTATGGAATTGGATTGTACATGTCTCCAAGTGATATGGAATTACGAATTGGGACGATTCAAGATTATAACAATAAGATTGTGGTAGCCACCGATGATGAAGTGCTTGGAATAAATAATAGTGTGAATAACCAACCAATTCCACCAAAGCATCATGTAGAACTTATGGGAACTAAAACGAAGAAATCCCTTCCAGAACTTCCACCTGAAACGAAGAAATCTATACCCGAAACGAAGAAATCTATACCCAAATCCATTGAGACAAAGAAAGAAGCAAAACAACACGAAGAAAACAAAACAGCATTAATAGTGGGAAGTATAGTAATGGGTATTATTTTGATATATATTCTCTAGCAGCTGCATACAACAGTCCAACAACAAGAACAACCAAAGCTAATAAATGTTCTCCAAACCAATTAACAACCTTTCCAGTTGTTGAAAATAACCAAGACACAATAGAACCAATAATACCAGGCAATGCAGCTGCTGCTTTTCCTGCAAGATTGGCTAATAGTTTTCCAAGATTGGCTAATTGTTTTTTAATCCATTCTTTTATACCGTCTTTTTTTGGGGGTTTGGGAGAAGGAGTAGGAATAGTTCCACCTCCACCTGTAGTGGGAATAATAGTTTCAACGATAACACCAATGATCATACCAAAAGCAGTTAAAAGACTAACAATTGTAATTCCTTGTTCTCTGAATAAAGTTTTAATTTTTTCAGCTAATGTTGTGTCTTCTTTTAATATTTTACGTATAGTTTCTTTTATTCTATTAATTTGAGTACGTAATTTATCTCTATTAATTTCAATTACTTCATGTCTTGAACTTCTCTCAATTTCTAAATCTCTTATTCTACTTTTTATTCTCTCTATTTGAAATTCATCATTATCTGATTTGGCTTGTTCTAATTTTTCTTTTTCTTTTGCCAAGTCTTTATTTGTTTCGGCTAATTTTACCAATTCATTTGCAATCTCTTCTTTTACACGGGTCATAGCTTTAAGGATACCATCCATTTCTCTCTTGTCTATTTTGGTTTGTATTCCTTGTTCTTTTATTATGTTAACAACTGGTTCTATTACTTTCACTGCAGTTTCGGCTGCATTGGGTAAATCTGTCATTTCAATACCATCAACATTGGATATGTTGTTTTCTGCATTTTGTAATTTTACAACGGCCTCTACCGGTAATGGTTTAATTGTAGATTTATAATCCGGCAAACCCAGTAAGTTTCTAATTTCTTCCGTTCCACCACGACCAATTCTTCCCGCCAAAGTTTTCAAGTCTATAAAACTAAAAGTGCCACCTATTTTGGAAGTAATTTGAATATCTCTATCTCCAACCTTTAAAAATAGTGTTTCTTTATCATCTCCAAATACAAAGTTTTTAACGTTAATCTTCGATGGTTCCAATCCGTACTTTTCTTTTATTTTCTCGTAATATTCATCAATTAGTTGTTGTTTCATATTTTCTGATAATTTATCTTTTGTATCATCATCAGGAGGTAAATTCCTAATATGAGCACTTTGGTTTCGTATAGATCTATTAAATGCATCATCCATTTCCATATGTTCATCATAATCGGTTATAAAATTTTCATCATAATCATCTACATCATAATCGTCTTCGTCAAATGCAGGATTATCAAATTCCATTCTACCGCCTTCAGCCATTTTTTATCCTTAAAAAATGTCAGCTTACGGAAACAAATTAAATCCATACAGAAAAATAAGAGAACCACGTGGTATTAGAGGTATTCGTCAAGGTGTTGTAATTACCAATAATCCTTCAACTATTGATCAAAATCAACAATTGTTGGTGAGATTTCCTAATCTAGGTACTAATGATGTTATTGTTCCAGGTACAGTTAGATTGGCATTTGAAATTGAACTAAACTCTAAAGATCCAAATGCAACTATATTTCAAAATATAGGAAGATCAATAATTAAGAAAACCACAATTAGAATAAGTGGAAATGAAGTTATGTCTATTGATGATAGTGATATTTACCATTGTTATATTGATTTATGGAGATCTCCAACTGAACGAGCAAATATGGCATACCAAGGCATCGGTAAACCCAATATGTTAAGACATAGAGTTGATTCCAAAAATGCTTCGTCGGATAAAGAAGATAAAGCTATTGCAAAAGCATATGGAAACAGGTTTTGTATTCCACTAGATTTTGAATTATTGAATACCCACATGCCATTTTATCAAGCTGGTCTTGGTGATAGACTTGAATATGAACTTACATTCAATGATTACAACAAAGTAATTAAATCGACAGATCAAGATTCAAGTTATTCAATCAAAAATATTTGCTTGGAATTTGATGCCGTTTCGGATTCCGGAATCGCAAGACAAATAAGTCAACAAGTTGGTGGTAAAATGGTTGTTTTGTATGATAGAATACTTAGACATAGGAAAATAACTAAAAACAAATCAGATACACTATGGAATATTAATCTAAATGTTCCTGCTAGAAGTATGAAAGGTATTCTAATGTTGTTTGAAGATCCGGAGAGAACATCAACAGAAACTTATTACAATCCAGAAATAACAAAAGTAGAAATGACAATAGAAGGTGTACCAAATCAACTATACAGTCAAGGAATGAAAGCATACCAACAGTGGGATGAAATAAATAAATTTTTTGCTTTGAATTCAAAACAAAATAAAGAAACAAATATGGTTGTAAAAGATTTATATTTCACCAATACAACATTGGAAAAATATTTAACAGACAATTATGCATTGTGGTTGGATTTACGTTCAACGGATGATAACTCTCTTCATGGTTCTGGAAGAAGAATTGAAAATGCATCAGAAGGTATAACAATACAAATAACCAAAGAAGAAGGAGATGATGAAACAATAAATGTTTATCTATTTGTTATACAAGATGCACAAATTAATTTTGAAGATGGTAGATTTAAAGAAATTAGTTATTAATAAATGGAACTACCAAAATATCCACATTGTGCAATTATATGTGGTCAAACCGGTTGTGGGAAAACTGAATTTGTTTTAGATTTACTCGAGGGTGAATATAGAAATGTATTTATGTATATTGTTATACTTTGTCCAACAATTCAATGGAACAAGGCCTACAAAAATCGTGAGTGGATTGGTGATGTTAAAAACCCAAAAACGAAGAATATTATAATTGTAAATCCAATAATTAAAGGGGAAGAAAAATTACAAGAACTACTAAGAATGTTCTTCAAAAAATATGCCGGTCATCCAACTCTATATATTATTGATGATTGCAGTGCTACAAAAGAATTAACAAAGAAAAAAGATATGTTATCGGAGTTGGCATTTTCTGGAAGACATGCCGAACAATCCGTTTGGGTTATATCACAAAGATACAATTCGGTTTTGAAAGATTTAAGAGAACAAACAAAATGGTTATGTATATTCTACACCAAGGACAGGGATAGTTTTGAAAATTGTTTAAGAGAGAATGATGTTATTCCTACATTAGAAGAACGACAAAGAATAAAGGAAGAATTGAAAAAAATGAAACATAGTAAATTAATTTTGAAAACTGACCAACCTACCGATTATTGGGTAGTTGATTAAGTAATGCTTTAGCAATTCTAAGCAATGCTTAAGCAATGCTAATTTGCTATAAACAATTCTAAGCAATTCTAAGCAATGCTAAAGCAATGCTTCTCGCTCACTTTAAGCGATAGCTTAAGCAATGCTATAAGCAATGCTAAATTTGCTAAAAGCAATGCTAAATTTGCTAAAGCAATGCTTAAGAAACATACGTAAAATTGCTAAAAGAAATGCTTAAACAATTCTAAGCAATTCTAAGCAATGCTTAAGCAATGCTTCTCGCTCACTTTAAGCGGTAGCTTAAGCAATGCTAAAGCAATGCTAAAAGCAATGCTAAATTTGCTAAAGCAATGCTTAAGATATGTGCTAGAAAATTGCTAAAAGCAATGCTTTAGTAATGCTTAAAAATATACCTATAAAAATGGATGCTGAAGAATTGCTTAAGGAATGCGCCGATGATCAAAAAGCGAATGATCAGAATATTGAAACAAAACGTGAAAGATTATCAGCTATTGTTGCAGGTGGAGGAAGTAAACAATATCTTGGTAAAGACTTACAAATGACAGATATTGATACAATGACGCCAGAACAAATAAATAAATTATACCGTAGATATGAAGCCAGATTGGGAGCAAATATGACAGATACATTAGGAAATACTTTTATTAATTTATATGTTATGGGAATTTCAAAATATTTTAATACTGCCAATCCATCAAAACTAAAACAAGATTTAGAAGATGATCCATTTATCCATCATGCTTTGACTAACGCATGTTGTGAATTGTATTATAGATATGGAATGTATCTTGCACCTTTTACAACCATGATAACAACAGTAAAACATATAGTCTCTGGACCTGAGGAGAAATCTAAAGACGAAGAAAAAAGTGAAAATATTACTATATAAAAAGATGAGTGAAAATATTACGAGTGAAGTCAAAACTAAAAATCCAAAAAGAGTATTAGCTGGTAAAAAAGGTGCCGAAGCAAAAAAATTAAAAGCTGAATTAAAAATAAAAGAAGTTGAATCAATGAAGAAAGTAAAAGTGAGGGAATCCCCCCAAGAAGGAAGCCCGATAACAAAAGATGAAATTCAACGTACAAATATATTGGAAAGTTTCAAGAATAAAAATTATATACCTTTTTATCTAATTGGAGTTGTCGTATTGGGAATATATATATATAAATCCAAACAACAACCAGCCATACAACGACAACCCGCTAAGAAAGAAATTGATGAAAAAAAAGAAATCGATCCATTTGAATTTAACTAAATTTATTATATAAAAAATGACTTCACAAATAGACGGAAAACAAATAGCAAACATGTTATATCATTCGGGGGTGATAAGTATTTTAACGGTTGGGTATTCGGAACTAGGTAGAAAAATATTAAGAAAACCACCTCCAAAAGTAGATTTTAATATGGCAGATATTGGAATGTTGACTACTGATATATTACTCGCAATATCAACAAGAGATATGTTGGTTAAACAAGGTATTATTCCAGCTGATATTATGAAATAATCCTATAAAAATGGCAAGTGCAGTAGCAATGATGGTTGGTGGAGCAGTTGTGAATGCGTTAGCCTTTTCTGGTAGTAATTTTTTATTTTCACATATGGGTAGAAATAGTGATGAAGAGAGAAAAAGACATAATAAGGCAATGGAACAATTGGAAGAAGCCCAGATTGAATGGAATGAAAAAAGAACACAAAGAATAGATTTTATTAACGAACAATTGAAAAAGGAACACCACGCTATGAATGAATTTGATAACGCCGATGAAGCAATGAGGAATTATTATTATATTACCGGTAAACAATTACCAGATTTGCCACCTAAACCTATATTAAGTGATTTTTATAATCCATCGGAAGACCAGAAGAATAGAGAGATTGCATTTATTGTTGGTGGTATGGCATTAACTGGATTTATTACATGGAAGTTGATATAAAGCCATATGGTAAAGTATTTATTCCATCAACCAAGATATATCTTTTATCATCAAATGGTGTTGTACTTTTTTTATTAACTTCATTGATGTACATATTATGTTTATTGGAGTTTAATGTATATATTCTATTCATTTTAGTTTCATTATTAAATAGAGAATCTTTGTAATCATTGAATTTTATATATTTTTTAATTGTTGTTTTTCCAATTCCTTTTAATTTCTTTTCTTCTTTTATATTTTGATTATAATCTAAATATGTAAAAGAATATGCCTTACTCCTCAAGTAAACTATTTCATTCATAATTTTTCCGTTTAACTCATCTTTAAATTTCCCAATTACTTTTTTATTTTTTTCAGAATACAAAGGATGATCTTTAGGGTATTCAGATGTATCTAAATAATCTTTTATTTTTTTCATATCATCGTAAATATCTTTTGTTTTAACTGATATGAAAACGCTGTCCGTATTTTTTACGATTAAAGGAAATCCGCAATTAAAATTTCCAGTTTCGGTAGATAAATCAAAAACCATCCTATTTTGTTTCCCTAATGGTATTATCTTTTTTACATTAGCAACTTGTTCTTTTTTAGTTATAAATAAGTGGAATATGTTCGGTTTATCTTCTCTTGTATTAATATTACTATTGTATCCTAGAGATGTTATAAGATAATGTAAACATGAAACTGTAATTTTAGATTTTTGTGAAAAACAAAATTCACAATCCTTTCCCTTCTTGTAACCATCACCTTGATAAAATCCTCTAAAGAAAAATAATCTGTAATTATAATCTTTATTGAGAATTTTACATGGAATGTACTTTTCACGTTCGTTGGTATAAAT
This sequence comes from Lutraria rhynchaena, assembly GCA_008271625.1. NCBI lineage: Eukaryota > Metazoa > Mollusca > Bivalvia > Venerida > Mactridae > Lutraria > Lutraria rhynchaena. Next base: position 5,478,596 of record VIBL01000001.1, on the reverse strand, counting down.
TTTTTTAAATATTTCCGTCATTACTTTATAATTTCCATTCGGAGTTATTTTATACATTTCACCGGTTGGAATTGTGTAATTTGTTATTTTGAAATCAGTTATTTTGTAAACTTCTTTACAATATTCCAAACATTTGTTTAAAAGGTTTAAATCTTTGTTGTCTAAACTCCATTTATAATTTGTTGCACGTTCGTATTGATAAATTCCACTGCTTCCATCCGCCAAAAAGAAACCTTCAATAAAAGCTTTTTTCTCTTCCAAAGTTTTTGGTTCTAATTTTAAGAAATCTCTTTTTAAAGGTGGATATAAATTTTCTTTATAATTATCATTAAATAGAAGATTGGTATTTAATGTTAAATCTTTAGGTTTAATTATTTCATTATTATCTTTAATCAATGAATGGTCTTCGGTTACATCAACAAATCCCAATGATGTGACAACTCTAAATATTTTTTTATTCGTTTCGTGTTTAATTACAGTTTTTATTTTAGAAAATCCTCTACTTGTCCAAACTTCAATATTATTATTTGGTTTATGATAAAATTTACCTTGGTCGGTCGAATATTCATATTCATCAGTAATATTTTCTATTTTATTAATATATATTTTATTTCCACATCTTAGTATCAACGGAGTATTTCCTAGAACTGAATCACTTGCAACAAGTTTATTTTTTGGCCACAATTCATTTACAACATTATAGTAAAATTGGTACATTAATTGTTTAGAATAATCCAATATAGCCTGCCCCAAATAAATAGGTTTGTTAAATTTAACGGATGTAACATTATTAATTATAGCAACTAAATTATCATTAAATATTATTGAGTCTTTAAAATTTGGTTTATTTATATATTTTTTTACTTCTTCTCTATTTGTGGATAATATAATCTCACTTCTTCCTCTAATATTTTCTAATGTCTTTCCATAGAAACTATTATTCATTAACTTCCATAAATCCTTTTCAAAAGCAGATTTCGATTTTGTCCTCTGCTCGGTATTAAAATTAATATACTTTGCTAACCAATTTGATTCTTCAAAAGAAATAGTTCTATATACTTTAGTAACTTTCATACCAAGTTTAATATAATCTTTTAAAATACTATGATGAACAATATATTTCTTTTTATCATATAATGTCAAGAATAGTTTTTCTTCTTTACTTACAGGTTTATTTTCCTTTTCTAATAATTCCAACTGATACGGTGAAAGTTCTTCCTTGGTTACTTTTATCTTTTCTGGTGCCAATGGATATTTAAATGTTTTCTTTTTACATTTATCGGGATATTCTAAATCACATTCTATTATACAACCTCTACCTTTTGGGATATCCAAGTAGTAGTTTGGATTCTCTTCCCATTTGAAATCTTTAGTTGGTAAAGGTTGAGACATCGCCCAACCATATAAATTATTGGCGTCAAGATATAATAAACATTTTTCTTCAAGAAAATCATTTAAATCACCACCGTTCTTCAATATTTCTAAACATTCTTTCATTTCATTTTCATCCAATATTCTATTTCCATCACCATAGTAGTTGGGTGTATATTTATTAAAAGCTTTTACATGTCGTGGTCCCAAAACACCAGAAAACCCCCCTCTTATTCCTTTTTCAAACATTAGTAACATATCATAATCTGTTAATAATTCTAATTCAACTCCTGTATATTTTAAACCACATTGCCATGTAAGTCCTGGGGCTGAATAACAATAACATGGATCAATTTCATGATGTTGTAAGAAGAAGTTTCTAAATTTCTCAAATGCATCCGCCAATATCAACACATCAGTTTTTAAATATAGTTCATGGTAATCTTTTAGAGTTTTACATTTAAATATTTTCCATACATCTTGTGCGTGTTCATATTCTTTTTCTGTTATACCTTCTTGTTTTAAAGTAGAATAAAACTTTTCTATTGGAGGTAATTTTGTTTCTTTTAATCTTTCGATAGAATCTACATATTCATATGGATAAAAGCCCTTTCGTTTCAATAAAGCAAGCTCTTCGTGTTTGCATGTTGGATATTCACTTTCTAAAATAGGAAAATTATCAATTGATTTGGCAATGTCCGATAGACCTTTCAACATAAATCTATAAGAATCTAGAAATCTTAATTTTTTATAATATGATCCATATTCTATAGAAATATATTCTTCTGAGTTTTTAGAAAGAAGTTTTACTTTATTATAATCATTTTCGTATTTCATCAATTCTTCAATTATAAAGTGGAAATCATAATTAGAACCATTGTGAAAAAATACAGGAATTAATTTTGTTGCTTTGCCTTCTTTGGTATTACAAGATTGGCATGCTGCACCTCGATATTTTCCAGTATAATGACAATGTTCTCTTATTTTCGTTCGTGACTGGGGGGTTTCTCTAATTTGCGTTTCGGAGGATATGTCTATATTATATCCTTCATCCATTATTTTTTCTGTAAATATTATATCATTTCCTGTTTTTTCTTTTACAGCTTTTGAACATCCCTTCAACAATTCTTCTATATCTCTTTCATTTTTATAAATCATCAAACCATCGAACACCAATGCACCAACTTCAACACCTTGTTCTATTAGATAATCAAATGCCGCCATCAATGATTTGTTTTCCATATCACATAACAATAGATTAATTGCGGAACCTTTGATATTATAATCTGACCCTCTTTCTTTTTTTTGTTTTGTTGCAAGTTCAACCAAAGGTGGATTAAATTCACAAACTTTATCTATTATATCTCTCATCCCTTTGTAATAATCAACAAACCAATCGGGGTATTTACAATTCATATTTATTTCTCTTCCATTGAGAATAGCTAATAAATCTTTTTTTGAATCTTCTCTGGATAAATTTTTCAATTTACCATATTGGACTAATAATTCTTCTCTATTATTGATATAATAATCTAGTGCACCACATTTAATATTATTTTTATGACAATAAGATGATAGTAAAGTTGGGTGGGCGTTCTTCATGTCAATATCAATCATATTATCTTTACATAGTGTATGTCTAATTCTTCTACTCATATTTTGTAATCCTATTTTTTCATTAGTCCAATATCTTCCAAATTTATTACGTTGATGATAAGACATAATGCATTCTCCAAATTCATTAGTTTCATCTAGATAATCTTTTAATAATTGTAATTGTGAATCATGATCCATTTGATTTCCTTTAATATATCTACTCCCCAAATTAAATTTATCTGGATTATCAACAATATATTTGAGTTTAGGTTTATCTATTTTTTCTCGCAATCTTATATGTCTTTCATTCACAGATTTAAACTTCTTCACATTTATTTTTTTATGTTTTCTTATTTCCAACTCGGGGGATTCGGAAAACTCAACTCCACATATATAACAATTGATTGCTTCCTGAAATTCTTTTTCTTCATATGTATTCAATTTTGGTTTTTTCTGTTCGTTAAGGTATATATTATAATTTATTTCTTTGAATATCTTCATTACTTTTTCCATATATTTTTTTACTGCATCATCACCAACATAAGAAAAGTATTGAGATTTATATATTTGTGGACAATCAGATTTAACATATATTCCATAACTATTTATTTCTTGTTTAAATATTGGATTTATGTAAGATTCGTTAGGATTTGGTTGAGATGACTTTATTGGAATATTGTTTGATTCAAAATCACAATAGATAACAAATGGTAATTTGTTTTTAAAATGATAATTTTTAAATTTAAGAATACTCTTCTCCGGTTTTACCATTATGGTTTTACAATATTCATTATCATAACATATTTCTTTATGTTTTATTAGTGTTTCTTCTCTTCGAAATCCTTGCAAACAATTTCTACATGTAAATGATTTATGTTTATTCTTATCATACATAAAACTATCTAAATCTTTAATTAAACAATAATGAGTATTTCCATTACTTTCAATATATAAAAGATCAATTGTCCGGTTGGTAGAATTTGAAATATAAATTGGATATAAAGATTGTTTATTTTTTTGTTTCGCCAAAGCAAATACATTGATACTTAGATTGTTTTGTTTCTCTACTTTTGGGATGTCTTTTATTTTAACGGGGTATTCAATTCCTTTCATATTAATTTTATTTTCATGTTCTTTATATTTGGTTACTCTATATTTATGCTCGGAAGTGGGATATAGTTTAGCCAATACGGACCAAAGAAAACATTTATTATCATTTGTATTTTTCACATTAATAATATTTCTTGATTTAAATTGAATAGGAATATAAGATGAAGCTTTCTGACTACCATATTTATATTGTTTTACTTTTACACTTTTAATATTTCTAAAAACAAAACCACTTCCTCTTTCTTGAAATTCATCTACCCAAGCTTCAAATTTATCTATTAGACTTTCATAAAATTTAGATAAATTATTTTGTGATAGGATAACTTGAGCGGGATGAGAGTAATGACTTTCTATTATATCAAATGACATAGGAGTTAAAAATTCACTTGTTATTGTTATTTTTATTTTCAAAGGAAATCGATTAATAACTATTTTATCTTTTAATAAGTTTATATATTTAGTTATATCATATTCATCTATATCATCAATATCTATTTCAGTGATAAGGTCTTTAAATGATTTGGGGTTTTGGGGTCTCATTTTTTAAAGAAACAATTTTCAATCAGGTACCTATTTTTCTAGCATTAATTTTTTTCATATTTTTTACATACCCCAGTACCCCCCCACTAGGGTAACGCCTTTACACTATGTCCCATGTCAAGTGTCAATATTTTACATGCTACAATTCCCACTTTTTATTTTCAAAATAATAATTATGTTGATAATCAGGATTTCTTAATATAAATTCCCGATAAGCTTTTTTGTATTTTTCTTTATTATTTTGATAATGGTTTCGTTGCATGGGTTTGTTACATTCTTTACATGCCGATTTAACTCCCATCGCTCTACCATTTGCTTTGTCGTATTCATATAAATATTTATATACATTACACTTTGTACAAACTTTTCTTTCCATTATTTTTAAAGAAATCAATTTTAATATAATAAAAATGGAGCAATTCGGAAAAATATATTGTTTACGTTGTAAAAAACATACTGAAAATAATTCAGTGGAGCAAGTAACAACATCCAATAATAGACAAATGTTAAAAGCTAAATGTTCTGAATGTGGATCTAAAAAAAATAGATTTATAGGTGGTCTGACAAATAAATTAGCAGATGAATTACATCATAGAGTTGTAAAATCTTTTCCTAAAAGACGTGTTCACGTTCATTCAATAGATCAAACATGGGCAGTTGATTTAGTAGATATGCAACAATATTCAAAACAAAATAAACACTATAAATATTTATTAGCAGTTATAGATGTTTTTAGTAAATATGGTTGGTTGATTCCTTTAAAAAATAAAACAGGAGCAACAGTACGTGAAGCATTTGAAACATTATTTAAAGAAAGAAAACCAATGTATATTTGGTCGGATAAAGGATCGGAATTTTACAATCGACAAGTAAAAGAATTATTAAAAGATAATAACATAAAATTATATTCAACTGAGAATGAAGAAAAATCAAGTGTTGTAGAACGTTGGATAGGAACAATGAAACAACATATGTTTAAATATTTTACTGCTCATGAAACTACTAAATATTATGATGTATTAGATGAATTAGTTAATAATTATAATAATACAGTTCATTCTTCAATTAAAATGACACCTGTTGAAGCAAGTAAATTAGAAAATAAATCAACTGTGTATGAAAATTTATATCCAGAAGAAGAAAATGAAACTAAACAACCTAAATTTAAAGTTGGAGATAGAGTGAGAATATCAAAAAAGAAAGATAAATTTGAAAAAGGTTATACCACTCGTTGGAGAACAGAAATATTTGTAATAGATGAAATTTTAAATACTAATCCTGTTACTTATAAAATAAAAGATTTAAAAGGTGAAGAAATTACAGGTAGTTTTTATGAACAAGAATTACAGATTACGGGGTCTTGATTTTTACTTATAAAAAATGAGTATTTTTGGAATCAAGAAACAGAAACGAAAAGAAGATATTGAAAATTTATTGAATAAAATAAAACCCACCGCCGACCTTGAATCAAGAATAACAAAATTTCAACAAGATGTTCACAATAACAGAAGTGGAATGATGAATCAAATAAATATCCAAAATGATCGCTTTAATGATTTACAAGAGAGATTTAGAAAACTTACAATAAATAATAATTCAATGCTAAACATTATTGAACAGATGCGGAAAAAAACTTATTTCGTTACAATAACAGCTGAATCAAAAGGTGCAATCACAAAGAATGAAGTTTTCTCTCAAGGGAATGGATGTAAAACTAATTCTGTTGGTTATGTCATGATTCGTCGGGGTCGAATATTAGGAATGGGTCTTTCAAGTAAATGGCTGGTTGGTGAAGTTAAAGTAGGTGTATCTATAAATGGAAAAATATTGGATGGTTGTGAAATTACACTTCATTCAACTACAAGAAAACATGATAATTTCCAACCACCATTTGAAGTTGATACTTCGGATGTTATTAACTTCATTTGCTTGCAGGGGAATGCAACAACAGAATGTACCGTGGCGTCACTGTTGATTGAATTATATTAAAAATTCTCACTCATATAATTTTTCATCCCCCATTTCGCTAAACAAATTCCGACTAGTTCCACAACACATATATTTTTTTATTTCACAAACCCCCAAATATCGGAACGCCCCAATTTTATTTTCTTCATTCCCCTGACCTCCTTTTTCTCCCGACTATTTATTTTTATATTATATACATTCATACATATATATTTTTTACATTTCCAAATATATTTTTTTTTTACAGTACATTCGTATGTATATATTTTTTACATTTCCAAATATATTTTTTTTACAGTATATTCGTATGTATATATTTTTTACATTTCCAAATATATTTTTTTTACCGTAGTAGTATAGGGTTTGGGCGTGTCTAGGGGGGTTGGAGCGAGCGAAGCGAGCGAAAACCCCGAACCAGCCGAAGGCTGGCCTAGACACGCCCAAACCCTATACTACTAGCATATTATATCAGTATGTAGCATACTAAACATACTAGGATAACAAATCCATCTGTGTTGTGTAAGTCCAAGATGTAATCAAAACTATTACATTCAGAAATCATACTTGAATAGGGTCACAGTTAGTGATCAGATAATTATTAAGAACCTATATACATGCTTTATGATTGTATCGAGGACAAACTTACTCAAGTAACAGTCAGATGAATTAGCACCACCACATGCACCAGCTAGCTGACATTCCAATTCTTCGCTAGGCCTGGACTTACTCACAGAATCTATAAGTCAAACTAAAAATTATACACAATGTGCTTCAATTTGATAAGCAAACTTCAATAACATATCAAGAACATTCATGTAGAATCACAGAACTGTCAACAAGTTTACTATGTAGTTATTAGTATCATCAACACAGACTTTATTGTTGATAATATTATTACTTCCTGTCCAACCATTCTTGCAACCAGTATAAGCAGAAATACACACAGAAAAAAACTTTTGACAACATCAGTACCTTCATCACAGTACACCCAGCATAAACCAACCCTGTGAGTGAATGTCTGATAATAAAATGTTGGACAGTTTCTAGTGAACTTGTACAGGAATATTTTCATAATGTTCCACATTTTTATTTTAGGCTTTATTTTGAATTAATGAAATTGATCATTACTTGAATTTGATAAAACATTAAAATATGTGTTAATCTCAAAACAGAGTCTTAGAAATAGCATATATACATTTTATTGCAAAATGCAATGGTTCAGTTAAATAAATTCCATCAACAGAGTGTTTCTTAGTACATGATCAAAAGTCTTACAAAAATCTGTAAAAATAACTTTTGGTTGGTCTTTAACATGAGTAAAATTAATTTATGAACAAGAACAAATTTTATCAGACCGGTTACTTATGCTGAAAAAAAGAAAAGAAACACATTTAAAGTTAAGGTACAAGTTGACTAGTTTGAAAATTGCAAGGATTCCAAATAGACTCACTACCTGTTCAACAGACATAATCAATACACACACTTTCATTCAGCTTTTGTAATTCTTTTTTTAGAATCTCATCAATGACTGACTGATCTGAAATAAAGCACAGACTATAAGTTTAATTGCAATTTGTTTACAATTTCATAAGAACAAATAATAATCTAGATAATAATCATCTGAAACAATCTATGTCACAGCCAAATTTGATTCAAAACTGACAATTATCAATGTTTAATGATTGGTTGGAACCAATATACTGGCTTATGTAATATTAGTGTTTGTCAGTATTACTAGTTCTACAATTTTTGAAGTACAAGACAAATAACATCTATAAGCTCAATGTTTGACTAGATTGTACAGTTGTGTAAGCTAAAACAAATGAATTCTCCCTTGAAGAATATTCCGGATATGTTTGCTTCACAGAGTTTAATCACTTCTCCAGTAAGAAAATGCATTTCTGTATGAGATCTATGGCACATTCAGTAATTATATGATTACAGACAAGTGAATACTACTGACAAATGGATCAAATACTGGTAAAATAGTAGAATACCCTTTTCTTCTACAGCAGATCTATAGGTTGGAAGATCCATAGTTACTGTTGTAGCTACTGTTCTGACATCAGGAAATGGTAATGTCAAGTCCCTCTAGCAAACAACATCGACAATCTTGTTGCTGAAAATACAGAATAGGACATCATAAACATGACTTTGCGTACTTGACAGTTATGACAAACAAAAAATAACCACAGTCAGCACTGGATAGACTCACGTTGATCTCTGTGAGTCATGATGCTGTATATTTACATGTATATAACTATTAAAACATAATACTTGTTTTCTATGACATTACAGGGGCTATTCCTCGCAAAATTGGGAAAACAATTGCTGCATGTTGCTACATTTTGGGAAATTTGAGGAATAATTTTTCTTTAATGCTTGCTATAGTGTGACATTTTACATGAATCCAGCAATATTAGAATATAGTGTTAAAATTCGAGTGTGCCATAATGCATATAATATGATATATCAAAGTCACTGCTATTGTGCAACTTTCATAAAAAGTCTGTGGGTATTTATCAATTGGGTATTTACAAAATTTATTTACCATTTTTTTTGAGGCTGTTCGGAATTTTTTTAAATTGACAAAAATGAAGGTTATTTTTGATTGGGAACATGGCCAATATTCGGCCCCTGGTGATAAGGCTTGAATGCCCTGAAATAGTTAAGATGGCCCTAAATGCATCCAGTGATAAAAAAAATGGAGCTAAATTTGAAATGTCAAATTCAAAATTCATGTGGGTTATGTTTTCAGTTATATTGTCAAATTTTGGGGCTTAGTAGTATTTTTATTACGCTACATTAATCTAGAATTGGTACCTACAGTATATTGCCCAAATCATACACAGAAAAAATGGTTAATTAATCCTTAAAACACTAAAGTAAAAATAAATCAAAAACAATATTTCTGGTTTGCCTAGTTTGCTATTTTGAGAATACGTTTGAGATTTGGACAAAATGCTTGCAGGGAACTTATCATTCAGTAACACAAACTCTTGTGTAGTATGCGTATGTTCGCAAACATTTTCATTACTGAATGAATGGCTGGTGTATTTATTAAGACATTGTGTAGCTTTGATCAGCAGCTACAAGCAGCTACGTGAGTACATACTACATAACATCAAGCACGGCATTTGCCAAAATATAAATGCCTTCCCAAGAATCCAATTTATATCTGGGCTAGTTAAAAAATATAGCAAGTGAAATGAAAAAAATGTTGAAAAATAAATTTCATAAAACATGAGCATGGGTCATAAATTTATGTTGCATGGTCATTCAAATTTTCAAAATCATTCAGGCGCTAATCATTCATAATTATTCATATTATCATTTTTTCAAAGCTTTATTGTTCAATAACACGCAAAACAAGAGGGCCATGATGGCCCTGCATCGCTCACCAGAATAAATATTAATTAACTTGTTACTAAAAAGGTAATAAAGGTACACTTGTGGGCAAATAATGGGAACAATAATAAACTTGATAAAGGACCATCAAAGGATACTACAAAAGAATATTCGTGATGACTGAAGGATGCCACAGACCAAATTTGGTGATGATCCAACCACTGGTTCATGAAAAGAAGTCATTTTAAGGTATTTCTATGTTTAGCTCTAGTGACCCCTAATTGGGGCCGAACATTCTTATTTGAGCAAATCTGATAGAACACTATCGAAAGATGCTAAAAACCAAGTTTGGTAATAATCCATCCATAGAAACGTGAGAAAGTCATTTTAAGGTATTTCTATTTTTGGCTCTAGCGGCCCCTAAAAGGGGCCAACCAAATTTATTTGAGCAAACTTGAGAAAGGACCATGTAAGGATGCTACAGACCAAGTTTGGTGATCATCCATCCATTGGTTCATGAGAAGAAGACGATTAAAGGTTTTTCTATTTTTAGCAATAACGGCCCCTAAAAAGGGCTGACCAAATTTCTTTTCGCAAATCTGATAGAACACTATCTAAAGATGCTAAAAACAAGATTGGTAATAATCCATCCAGAGAAACGTGAAAAAAAGTCATTTTAAGGTATTTCTATTTTTAGCTCTAGCGGCCCCTAAAAGGGGCCAACCAAATTTATTTGAGCAAAGTTGAGAAAGAACTATCTAAGGATGCTACAGACCAAGTTTGGTGATGATCCATCCATTGGTTCATGAGAAGAAGATATTTAAAGGTTTTTCTATTTTTAGCTCTAGTGACCCCAAAAAGCGGTCAACTGGAACAATATGAGCAAATTGCAATTAGAATGTCAAAGGCACAGCAAATTTGAAGTAAATCCGACTGGTAGTTTCTGAGGAGAAGACCATTATTGAGGCCAGACGCCAGAGCATCCACTTACCCATCCTAACAGCTCACCCCGAACCTTCGGTTCTGGTGAGCTGAAAAGATGGAAAATTGTCTTGGAATAACAAACAAGAGAATTTCATCAATATTTTTTATTTTACTTTTGCAGAGCTGATCAATCACTACCAAAATTTTGAGTTGGAAATTCATAAATACTGATCATAGGGCTATCTTTAAAATAGTAGATTTGCAGTAGAGTGATTGACTCATTAAAAAGGAATCCCAATAACATCGTGTAGTGATTTTGAAAAAAAATTGTTCTTCAGTTTTTTTTCCAGCCTTTTCTTTTCAGTACTGGCTAATACTAGTTAGATGCAAAACACAAACTAACAAATATTTTAAAAGGATGGCCTAAGTAAATTTTTATACATCATTATCTAATAACATTAATTGGTTCTTGTTATTCACCTCTGCTAAAATAGACACGGTATAACACGCTTATAGTAAACTTGGACACAATGAAGTGTGACTTAAGCACCTGACTAATGTTCACATCTAAAAGAATGATATTATGAGCGAGAATTTTAATTGAGTACTTAGTTTTTCACTTGTTGTAACAATAAAATATATATCTTTTGCAGCAAGTTTGCTGAGAATTGCTATTTTCAAAGGCTTATGTTTAAAACTTTATGTGTGAATTTAATCAAGAGAATGAGAACCATAATCATTAAGTGAATAAAGTAAATATCTTGCAAACTAATCTAATGTATCATTGCAAGATAAATATTCCCAAATTAGGAAAAAATGGCAGGGCTCCACAAATTCTTTCAGCCTGCTCGTCCAGCAGGACAATCAGCTAAGAATTTTAACTAGTTCTAAACAGGGCCTTTTTCCTTCTATAACAGAGGCAGATATTTAGTGACTTCCCAATTGCAAAATGACCCTTTTTCCCAATTTGGAGAAGTGCCTGGTCAGTTGTTGTTTGTTTATGTATCTTGAAAGTTAGTCTACCTTTTCCCAATTTGGCTGAAAACCGTGCTTTAATTTCCCAAAATGAACGGCTAAGGCTCCCTCACAATTTTCCGAAAAAGGCCCAGCAATTTCAACTCATCCTCAGTAAATTTCTACCTGTATTCACAAGCAGACTAGTGGATTTGTGGAGCCCTGAATGATCACTATTTTGGTTTAGTAATGGGTCTGTTTATCAGTAACTATCATATACAGCAAAACATCCCAGACGTATTTCTTGAATAACCTGAAATAACAGTTTATTCATAGCACTAGCCTACATCCTGCATATACAGATTCACTGCTCTCAGTCTTCACGAAAGTCGCCGGACCGCTGATCATGACCGACGATATTCAGTTCGGTCAAACAACAATCAAAGCTTGCTGGTCCTCATGACTGTCGAAATATTGTGTGACGAGAACATTGATGACATTGATGATGAAAGTATTGATTTTCAAGATGAGACGATGAACTTTGAGCTACTGATGTCATACATAAGAGAGTAGTGAGAGCGAATATTTATAAGGGAATATACGGTATACAAAATAACTTTAACCCTGAATCATCCTGAATTATAACTGGAAGCCTAACATCTGACAACTGGACTTCATTTATGTAGCATTTTGATATTCTTAAAGGTAAGGCTAGAGGAAAAAAAAATATGTTTACAGTTACCTGTCCAAAAAATTAGGGTATGAAAGATTTTTTTTACTTAACATGTTTTTCTACGAGGATATGATTCATCTCCGAATATTTTCATGTTTTGAATTTTGCCTTTAGAAACTTTTGGTCAGCAACAAAAAATGATATAAGTAGCCATAAACACAACTCTTTTCTGACCAAATCATCAAAGACAGTCTAAACAACACAAACAAACATAAAAACGTTAAACACCCTTAACAACAGGAAGGTATTCTATACTTATTGATTCAGTCATTAACTATGACAGCAACATAAAACAACACTAAAAAGTTCATGAACACACGGTATCACAATTGATTGTCTCATATATTTAAAAGGGAGATAGACCAAATTATTGATTTTAGAAAATATCAAGAGAGACAACTAGGGGTTTAACGATATGGTAAAACCCATATTGCAATATATTGCAATACGCAAAATCCGTACTGCAATATATTGCAATATATGTATTGTTTTCGCGCAGAAAAGCAAAGTAGGAATTGAACTGATGCACATGCAACATTTTAAATGGATCAATATTACATATATCTATACATGAAATTCATATGTAGTTTCACAGTGAAATGGCCCGCAGATATATTAACTAGTGTCGCAGATCAAACATGGGTAGGTATAACGGTCACATTTTCCGGCATTTCAAAAAATGTAGAGATTAAATTTTGTTTGCTTGTAAATTTGCCTTATTTCTGAGACCTATCCATTGGTGGCATTGCCACAACTACAAAAACTGGCTCAGAGAAAAACAAATCGGTAAAAAAACGTCAGAATTCGTATTGCAATATTAACCAGTACATCGATTAACTTTTACACCCCTCTAGTCTCTCTAGACAACTGACTGTAAAGTGAAAAAGTGAACTGAAAACAGAAATTCTAAAGAAACAAACATAAGACATATTCAGATAAGTTCTGCGAAAGGGAGATAACCATATAAATAATTTATAAATGGTACCGCAATATTACCCTTCTTAAAAAATTCATATAAAGAGATACTTACACAAAAATTACATAATAATGTCTGCTGCCCAAAGATGAAACTGTACATTATAGGGAAGAAATCAAAATGACTTACATTTTCAGATATCCAATACCTTTATTATTGTGTTTGCTTTAGATATAATGGTATTGGATGAGAGTATCTTAAAAATCTTACTAAATGATATACATTTCAGATAAATACTTAATACGATTTTAAATAGATTCCAAAAACAATCAGTAGGATAATACTTGTTTCACAAACAAGTAGCAACATTATAAAGTTTAAAATTGCTATCTTAATTAAGATATATTAATCATTAATACATGTGTACAGGGCTACTAGACTATTCTCATCAATGCCAGTCTTATTTCTTCTGAATATGGTACATGTAGTACATGAGAATTATGCTACATGGACATGATATGTATCAGGCAATCAACTGACAATGGTGGCCACAAAAATTAAACAGTTTCACATAACTGATACATGTATCAAATTTAAATTCATCCAACAACCTGGGACCAATATACACATGTGTATATTGGTCCCAGCAACAACTCACTAGTAGTGTTGCAATATCGGCTCAAAATCATAATCGATTATCGGTTGGAATCGGTTGGTACATCTGATGCGATTTTCCGCCTATATAATCGGTTCTAGTGTAGTAGTGTAACATAAGTAGACCACTAGTGTTTGATTCTTGCACAACTTGGCAAACAAATTAATTCTCATCGGTGTTTTTATACTCGCACAGCAGACAAATGGCTGTGTTCATTGCAAGGTTCGCTTTTGACGCGGGGAGATTTTCATTTATCTTGAAGAAACCAAAGAACTTCCAAACCCGAGACTTTGCCTTCATCCCAGGATGCTCAAATATTTGTTTTTCGTCTTGGTCAACGATTCTGCCATCTTTTTTTAAAGCAATGCGAATAATTTCCCTTGAATGCGTGTTTAGTTTGCACCACCAGTAGTTAGTTTACGGCGCCTAAATGAGATAGATTGATAATCGATTATGAAAAACTGCAATCGATTATCGAAATCGGCAGACGTTTTCACGCTGCTAATCGATAGTATCCGATTATCGTTTCATCACTACTCACTAGTTACTTTTACTACAAGGTTTGTAAACAGATTATGATGAATTGTATTACATAATAATAACTAAAACAAATGACTAGTTTGTCATTTAATTGATAAACACACAACTATAATTTCCAATTATTTCCATTGACGTCCAGTATTATCCGAAAGGCGCTGTCCGAATTACGTACATTTATGTCAATGCAATGAAAATATATTGTGTGTAAATAAAACAAATTAACAAGTATACTAAAGATATTTGAATCCGTACAACAACTAAAATACCTTCAAAATTATTCACAGGAACAAAATCACCCTTCGTTCGTGGCATTTCGTGCAAATCGATCCAGTCTTCCTTGTTTTGATTCCAACCAATTATCAGTTCTAAAAATAAATACCAGCAGCATCAGCACGAGCGGATTCCCGCGCTTTCGCATGGGCTAAAACTGCCATACCGTACTATTCCATACCTACATTCACTGTACACAGGATTGAAAAGAATTAATTGATCTCAGAGGTGAAGTTGCGTTACTTTTATTGATTCCTGACATCAGACGCATTTTTCAAAAGAATAGAATCAGCAGTAGAAATTAGTGTCTCTATTGTTAAACCAGCAGTTCTAATCGAGCGAAATGTGTATTATGAACATGAAATCAAAGACCTTTGATATACTTGAGCGCTAAATATATTCGGTAGGAGTTTTAATATTTCCTCCATACTTCAACCATTTCATGAGATCATCTTAAAATGCATGTAGTACCATTTCATTTGTCCCAAAGGTGTTTTTAATATAGAGTTTGTACTGTATTATGGTTTATTGCGAGAGAACGATGTATAGTGAAAGTTAAAATGATAATCCTTTATATAATCCTGAACACTGACAGTCTGTAGTTCAATACTTAATTATGAACGCTTTTCGAATAGTGCCCGTCAATCATTGGATATTTCACTATTCGAATAAAGAAAATTAAATACATCGGTTTCACACACGTGGCTTACAAAATCGTCATCAAATTGGCTGTGAAAATTGAAAGCAAATTCAAAATGGTTAAAAAATCAGTCTATATATTTCGTAAACGCATTTTATAAGCATAATTTAACTCTTATAATGATTTCAATCAATTCATTTCAATTAAATTATACGAAACGGGAGATAACTTCTGTCCGACTGCATTTCAATGGGACCATTATGTACTTAACATATTGAACGAACTCCTCAATATTCAAACACGCATGCGTTGGTGTGTAACCGAGCTTTAATTCGATATTAAACTGGATAATGCATAAATCATGAAAATATCACAAGTAAGTTTATTTTTCTGTCTTAAAATTCTAATATAATCATACGGATGCGCTCATTATTTCTGATAGGACGAGTGCTGTCTTATTGATATGTATGATGGTCTTTTATGGTCAATACATTGCATAAGTAGATCAATTGTTGTATTCTGTAATGCTGAGACTCTCGCACATTACTTTTCCTTGGCAAGTATTTGTTTACTTCGTCACCTGATGTGTGAAACACGGATGTTACTAATTGCTCCGGTGCAATACAATAAAACCTCACATTGCGAGCACCCAAATATTACGACAAACTTATTATAAAGAACATTTATTTTCGGACAGATGGTCAATGTTTCCTATATATTTCAACTCAATAATAAAACCACCTCACAACTTAACCTTACAGCATTGTTTTATTTTGTCCCAAAGGAGGTCATGATATCGAGGTTTATTGTATTCTATTCAATATGTAAGCCGAAACATATGTGGTGCCTAGATCTCAAATCAGGACGTATAGATCAAAAGTTTTACCGACAGGATGATAAGCTTATTTTTTTCCCACCGGGGTTAGACGGCGACTTTTCCAGTCCTAACCTTGAAGCAAGACTCTAGGCGTACACTTCGGTAGAACCACCGACCCTCTGTGAGCTAGCTAGACAGCTTCCTCAAATGTGAAATTTGGTCTCGGATGGGACTCGAACTCAGTGTTGAGGGGCTCGAGATATAACCACTCGACCATGGAGACCCGCAGATGAGCTTTACCTCCTCTGATTGTAATCATACCATTTCATACAGTATTTATTTACACGTGTTAAATGGACTTGGATAACTTAGATATACAATCGTACGGTATTGATATCTTATTGATTGTACATTGAGAGATGTTTACCATTATACAGACTGGTAATGTTAGGACAACATGCTACTTTGCTATTGTTTATAGTTTGTCATTATAATTATTGAACCATGAATTGTCCTTTTCCTATTTAGGAACTATTTACTCATTCCGTCCTTTTACACTGTTCATTTCTATCCATCCAGAACAAATATGCAAAGACAGTCAATATTTATAATTTATTCATCAAGTTATAAAATACTCGAACGGTAGAACTCTCACGATACCAAGCCCCAGTACCTTTTTAAAATTGCATAGGTTCGTTTGTATTTACCGATGATTACTTGATTATAATTCAATGTTTCTTTATCGTCTTTATCTTTTCAGAGAATATTATCGATTTAAACAAGACATTCGCCATAGATCTTTACATACGCACACGATATTAAAAATAATTACGTTTCAACTTTAGTTGCGTCAAAGGGACTGCACATACGTATCCAGTCGACAAGTTTAATTATGGAAGATTAAATTCAGAATTATTGATAACATTTCTGGTTTATGCAACATGTGGACAAACACATTGAATGGTGAAAATAGTGCATTCAGTAATATTTGGATACGTATGATGCATTAATGTATTTATTTCAACTGATTAAGATTTTGGAATAAGAACGCACTTACTATATACAATGTCTTGCATTGGGCGATATTGAGTCAAAATGTGAAGTGGAACATGTTGTTCATTTACTGAGGAAAGTGAAATTTGGATCTACTTATGAAGCGACTTATAAAATAAACATAATAAATTATGGGATATTAGGACCGTGAAAACGACAAATGTCCGAGTCGGGAGATGTAAAGAGACAATCCACATCGTTGGATGGAACATTGAATGATATTCCATTAACAGATTTGAGACTGAAGCCGTCTGACATTCATTCATGGAAAGCAAACAGTGGCGATGTGAATACACGAAAACCAACGGGTAAGTTTGATTTATAACATTTCGGAGCATAAATAAATCGGTGTAGTCTTGAAATTTGTCTGGATATTAAACAAAAGACATTAGTTTATATTCAGTTTTGAATCATCCCAATAATAATAACAACAATTTGCTGCTTCAAAGTTAAAAAGTTAAAGGTGGGTCTTAAGCCGGTTCCTATCAGTATATATTCTACCTACTTTACACTTTAACCCCTAAGGGTCATAAGTTGTCCATTAAGTAATGGCGTTCTGAGCTGCCTTGACACTGTGGCTTAATTCCCTCACAGGTACTCAACTATACTCATGAATTGAAAAAAAACAATTGAAAAAAATCATCCTTATTGTATTAGCTATGATCCTAGCAAGATCCCCATCACAGAACCATTATTCATAGGCTCATAAACAACACCATGTCAGAAAACGCTTTTCAAGGTCTTTTGGCATTTCAAGATGTTGATTTAAGTAAGTGCTATTGCCTTGCTATTGAACATACACTATATTACTGTTCTTCAGAAACTGAGCCAGCACATTGGGACCAAGATGATGACAAACATGTAACTAATGAAGCGGCTGCGTCTAATGTTAAGCCTTACATGCCCCCTCCGATTGTCACGAACAATGATGGTACATTTAAAGCACCACAAAACGCGCCTGGTGATTATCATGAGCACAACCCTAAATTACCGAAAGCAAAAATGGTGGAAGAGTCGAAATACAACAATGATTGGAACGAGGAAGAATATACACCGGAATTTCCCGAGGTTCCAGCAATAGATGAAGCAAAGTATGACAGTCCACCATCACCAAAATATCACGGCAAAGAAAATGAAGCGCAAACATCTGGATCTATGCATGAATCGAATATGCCTCTGGCAGTTATGCATACTGCTAAAGAAATGAAAATGTCAGATGAGCGTAACGAACAAAATACAAATTACTCAAAACGCACACAACGGACTAAAAATGGACTGCAACAAGCGGGAGGTTCAGCAAGAAAGGAAGGTGGATTGGTATCACCAACTGCATCTAATACTTCAATTAACTCAGTTTCTTCCGGGACACATTTGTTAATGCAGCCGCATAGAAAGAACAAAGTTTTGCCGGCAGATGAATCGATTTATCAAAGGTCATACGATCGGAATCTTCAAAGAAAGAAATCAATCATATTTGGAGAACGTAAGTATTACACAGACTTCCCATTTGTGGGCATATGTATTATTTTATATAATCTGTTCATATTTCATGCACTCATTTCTTCCGGAAATATTTTGATTCGGTTATGTGTAAATGATTTCTGAAATATTCTGACAAAAAGGAAACATCCGATAACTTTGATTGAATACAGCTTGACGTAAACAATCAAGAGAACGATAGGTTTATACATATATTTAGATGCTTTGTCATGTTGACATATCGGTAAGTTGGCGTTGTTATGTCATCACGGTGACATTGGGCATTTGAATTGCCGCCAAACACGATTAGTGGTGAACGATAACAACGGGAAATGGCAACCCAGACCGTAACAAAATATCCAGCATCCTGACCTCGTTTAATAACACAAAAGTCAGCAAATTGTTCATTTCACGAAAGGTAGATACGTAATCCTACCATCATCATGTTGTAACGATGTAGACTCATCCGTGAATTAAACAGTATTCGTGCGTCCTCGAGTTCAACGATCTTTTTAACTTGTCTAATTATGGCGATTTGTCCGATGACGTTACATTAGAACGCAACCGACGCGGCTGATGTCGCAGCTGATTGCCAACAGTTTGCCAACTGAGTCGGTTATTATGAAGTTCAGGCTTGTTGTCAGCAATAGCAGTGTCAGTTGGGAATCGATTCGGAGTATGCGTTTTGACGATATGCCGGTCTTGACCGCGCGTCGTAACGCGCGGACGTCCGCAACGCGATAAGTCGTCAGTAAGTTCTTTCGTTTGGAGTCGTGTTCGAAAATTGTGGATAGCTCTACTAGAACCCAAACAACTTTTGCAACTTCATCTGTAGACATACCGGCATAGTAAATTTCTTGGAATTATTAAATTGCTACTACTGTAGAAAGGGATTTCTTTTTACAAATTTCAAAACTTTTTCTTTCAAATGACAACACTGTCTGTACGTTTAGTGAACAATTATGGCTAAATACTACACGGAACATGTTGAAACATGCATGCACGTGCAAATCGAGTTTCACGTTGTCAATTAAACTAGTGCACGCACAAATGCTAAAACCATTGAATCCTGGACGGCCATGTTAAGGCCGATACTACGATTTTATCAAGCCAACTTAGTGTTGACACAACGCGTATCATGTACACAGATCGGAAGTTATTTTTTTTGTCCATTGTATATGTACTCCACGGGATCAAACATCTTTGCAGTGTGCATTTCGGTTCTATATGATTCAATACCAATACTTGACTTCAAAATCAAGATTGATTATTGGATGTTGATCAGATATAGTTTTCAATTGATCTGTTTGCCAAAGCCTTTTGTGCTCTCACTATAAATAGATCCGTATGGCGAGATCTATTTATGCGTTTGCTCTAAATATATTTTAATATCGAGACTTTGCTGTGTGCTTCATCTAAATTGATATGCATGATGAAACCTTTTTCGTGCACTTGCTTTAAATGGGTGGTTTTATGGCATACATTGTTGTAAGCTTGTTCTAAAGAGATTTTATGGCGGAAACTTGGTGTGTGCTTAATCTAAATAGATCTGTATCGAGAGACCTTGTTGCGTGCATGCTCTTAGGAATTTTTTTTCTGGTTAGACCTCGCGGCGTGCTTGTTATAAATGATTTGTTTTGTGAGAAATTTTTGTATATTTGTTTTGTTCCCAAAATATTACCGATTTTGTGTGTGGTATAATTTTTTGAAATGTAGACGAAAACGAAAAAATGTTTGCAAATTTTGCTGTTGATTCGTTAAAGTACAATGCATTCTTCGGCATAGTATGCATATTGAGCAACCTTTACAATCTACAAATAGGTGACTACACCACACCGCTGCCACTAAACCCATTAAGGTCTAAGCTAATGTTAGCTATGCGTATAGGTCTTAATATTTGCTAAAAACAAAATGAAGTGTAGGCTGAGACTTTGCTATTGCTTGCTAAAAAGATCTGCATGGTGAGACCTTATTGTATGTTTGCTCTAAGTAGATTTGTATGGTGAGATCTTATTGTATGTTTCCCCTAAGTAGATCTGTATGGTGAGACCTTATTGTATGTTTGCTCTTAGTAGATTTGTATGGTGAGACCTTATTGTATGTTTGCTCTAAGTAGATTTGTATGGTGAGACCTTATTGTATGTTTGCCCTAAGTAGATCTGTATGGTGAGATATTGTTTTATATCTGTTTTATATATGATGTTGAGTCATTGTTGTGTGTGTTTGCTCTGTACAAATATACCCCGTAGGCATTGTCAAATAACCAAATTAACCCTTATACTGAAAATAACTGTCTAAATTATTTTGGTATCATTTACTTCCCCCTTTTCCATTAAACGTTTGCTCTCAAATTCAATAAGAACAAATTTACATTCTTCATATAAGTTTGACATAAATCATTCATAAATTTCACTGCTAGTGCCTCGAATAAAAGACTTTGCTCAGAAATAAATAAAGGAGTGCAATTTCCACATACCAATAAACTTATCATTATAACTGGCAATATTTACATCTCGATTTAATGAACTGGAGTGAAATCCATTGGGAAATAAATGATGTATGATTATTAAGTGTACAATGAGCGGTTCTTCATTATTTCTGAATACGTGTATTTGATTACTGTTCTCGCAATGGGAAAATGATTTGGAGAGTGACAATCTATATAATAATAACTTTCCGTAATCATACTTTGGCAGAGGCAGATTGCGGCCGTGGTCCAGTGGTAAGTACGCTGGACTTGTAACCCGGCGATCAGGGTTCGAATCCCGGTCCTGGCAGGTCATACCCTTCTGTGAAAATTTGACAAAATGTCGATTGTCCTCTGTATGTGGAGAAGTTTCCGGTACAGAAGAAATCTTGCTAAAAGGACAAGAAAACACACCAGAAATGCATCGTGTTTTCTTGATTTTTGCCGGATTTTTCAATGAAGATAGGCAAACGGAGATCCGGGTTCGAATCCCGGACGCGGCAAGTCATACCCTTCTGTGAAAATTTGACAAAATGTCGATTTTCCTCTGTATGTGGAGAAGTTTCCGGCTCCTTGTGGAACGGTATGTTAGTACTGGTTAGTATACAGTCCAGGAAAACTGGTTAGGTGAACCGGTCGCCGTGTATAACTGAAAAATTGTTGAAAAATGGCGTTTAACCCCAGTGACAATAAGTCACGTAAATACAAAACATCATACTTAGACATCTCGTTTACTCCGCTATTGCGTGTTTTATTCAAAATCAGCTACCTCGTAAATATTCTATACACCTGTCATGAGCTGTTGATAATGTGGTGAGCTTTGACAGAATTTATCATGGGAACAGCAAAATGAAATCATGCATTACAAATGTCGTTCATCTGCTTTATCTATTTGTTAGTAGTACTTTTATCATTTTAACCTACTTTACGATATAATATGCGGTATTTATCCCGTGTTACAGGAGAAAAACATTAGAATGGTCCATGAGATGACCATAACACGGTTTTTGCATGACATTTTTGTCTAAACACGAGTAGGCTTCAAAACACTGCAATGATCATTAAAAGCACGATACTTGACATTCATCAGTAAAATTATGAAACATTTCGGATGCAAAATTCACTTCATTCACTTAGAAACAGTTACGTAACATCGTCATCACACAGCCAAGGCTGTACCCTCCGGGAGACTATGTTTTGTCCTCCATTGGGTGGGTTTTGTGTTGTGATGTTTTGTGTGTGTGATTTTTCCAGGAATGTTTTTATCTAAATTCGTAAAAGGTTTATCGCAACACGCGTGTCTGTGAGTTCTTAAGGAAGGGTGCGACAACTTGGCTTAAAACTTGCCAGTAATGCACTGCGCACCGTGTTGTATTTAATCTTGATTAATCTGATATTGATCGTAATTGTGCTCTCAGGCATACTTTAATGCTAAAATATTGAATATGGTTATTATTTATCCCGGAAGTTAGGTATTGGAAATACTTTAGTAATGATACATAGTCGATGCCGGGACACATTATGACTGAAATGGAATTAAAATCGATATAGTTTAGCTCTGTTGATATTATTTCTGTTACGATTATTGCCTGATACATCTACATAAATAAATGATCAACCCGCTGTCTTTACTAAATGGAAAGTACAAACCGATTGAAAGAAACTTCAATGTCAAATATCCACCATCCACCATCGACTACATTGCCACATATAAACCCGAACATCAACACATACGCATAAAACACTGAACCACTCGAACACAAACAATCCTGCAACATAACTGACATGGTGAGCACCGCTATTTACAATATTAGAACCCTCATATTCGCTTTGTCATATTTTAACTCTTGAATATACAAACTGCATCAGGATACACTTTTAATCAGACTATGTACATTTTACAAAGAATATTGGTCCAGTCCTGCAATGCTTATTAACATGGCAGTAAAGGAAAATCAGTTACATATCATGGGAAATAACTCAATTTTGTTATTATTGGATCTGCATCGTAGTTAGAATCATTATTAGTGTGGTATTATTCCTGCGTACTTGAGATGCCAAGCAGACCTGTTAGAAGGTTTAATTAATGAATTCTGAAAGTAGTGGATTGTGCCAACTACGATTCGTTGATGTTTTAAATCTTCGACAATGTAGCATTTTACAGATGAGTGTATCTGTTGCAGTATTATCAAGTTGGATGTCTAAAACTCTGAGAAAATGCATGAACAGGATAAGTCACGTGACACCGACTGACGGGAGACTTCACTGAACTAAATGCGCAGATGATATGAAACTTACCATGTATGAATGTGAACATTGTAATAAATGTGAGCACTTAATGCCCGTTAGAAGGCAAAAACAGTTTGAAAACATTGGGGGAATCATTATGCAATGACATCCTAACGAGAGGCCTTGGTATGAATGTTTTGCAATAATTTATATCATTGACGACCAATCGATAAAAAACTGCTGGGAGAATAATATTATGCATTTACTCTCTCACCTCAAATCTATCTGGAATTTGATATCTAACAAATTGATAATATGAACGCTTCATATTCATATGTCGCTATATGTACATTGAACGAAATGAATGGCTTTTTAAAATAAAGTGAATGAATCTGTATCGATAATCTAATGAAATGAGATACAAACATCTGTATCGACTTCATGACTGAATATATAAATAAGCGAATGGTAACTGGTCATATAATAGTGGTTAATGAGTCGGGGAGTCAGGTATACATGTGGTTATAATAATATTTGTGTTGGGCGGTTTAATACATCACTCTTAATTAGAGGTCATACCAGTATCCATGTTAACACAGGTGAGTATTCGAACTACAATGTATTAACATCATTGATGCGTGTATAATGGCGAGGGTGTTTAGTATTTTAACTCGTACACAATTCCCTGGAAGCTGCTTCTGTTGATATCATAAATCCTACATAATTCAAGATAAAACATCACCGACAATTACGTATTAATTGCTTGTTGAATATGATAATTATGTTTATTTTAACTTTTCAAATTTGAAATGCTGCAATTGAAATGATGGCCCCAGTCGTCGTGCCTACGTAATACGCGTTTATATTATTCAGGAGTTAATGGCTTTTAATGATCTGTAACAACATCCATTGTAAAAATGGTATTTACTGGATGTTTCATCGTTTTAGCACGGACAATGGAACACAATTCCTTTGAGAATATTCTAAATTATTTCATTAACATCGGGCGTTCATTGCTATGGACAATATAGAGTAACAACGGAGAATATTCAATATATCCATTATAAATTTTCAATTGTTTTCACAGCAACTCTGAAACTATTTGCTTTTGTAAACTTGTATGAGAACCCATACAAACGATTGCTACTAAATAACTATCACATAAAGACATGTTTTAAGCAGAATATATTGTCAAAAACTTTAAGCCAATATTGACTCCATTTGGCATGAGATCAGACAATAAAACATTTGATACCGTCATTGAAATCCATTGTGGTCTTAATTACATACACATATGGCGCAATGATTTATAATCTTTATTTCAATGCTTCCTCTTGGGATAAGTCTACCTTTTCTGACATTCTATGAATAGAACTTGATTCACCTTGCGCGCATTGACTTGAATTGTTACTCTGAATATGCTTGGCTCAACCAAACCTTCATTTCCGCTATTTAGCTCAATTTGTGGAGCGTTTATTATCTGATCTCTTAGCGCGGCGCAAGTTCCCTTTGGCGAGTTGGTTAAATTAATTGAACCTAAGACCATTCGTCTTTCACCACTATGGGAGTGATTCGTGTGAATAAATTAACAGTTACTTGCAAAGAACAGGGCTAACTAGTGCTGGTATGATAGACAATTGTTTATTTATGTCGAGTGCGACCAACTTATTATTTATGTTTACTGTTGATTGTGTAGTGTCCATTGTTTTTTCTAGAGCTAAGCGTGAGGTTGTGCTGTCAAAGCTGGTTTAACCCACATATAGCTTTGCTACTATCCCTAGGCGATAACCCCCGGGATGCTGTGTTTTGCCCTTTATTTTCGCATGGTCCTATGTTTTCTGGGAGGGGGTTTAGGTTGGGGGGAGGCAGTATTTTGGAAATGGTGTGAGGTGTTAAATATATTTTTTTCAAAGAATCATTTCCTTATCTAGATTCGAAGAATTACGTACTCTCGGCCCAATTTAAAAAATAAATTCGCCTCATTCTGATCAAAACTTATATACCAGTATATATAGGATGTCATATTGAAAAATGAAATACATGTTTGTAGTTTTTGAACAAAAAATAAAGCCAATTGTGGTAGGAAAAATAAGTTGTGTTAATTTAACTTATATCAGTGAAAATGACTTTCTACTGTTGTGACATTTTTGATACATATCGCTTAATAAAATGTACCTAATTTAAACTTAGCCTCTTTGCCCAACAGTGAATTAAATTAGAGTTATTTATACACTACATTTATGTTATTAATTAATTTCAGTGAGAATGTTGCATTAGATTGTATACCTGAATATAATTTAAACAAAATGAATATATTTTTACAAAACTTATCGTATTGTAACTGGCATTGGTACCAATTGGTATCGCAATTTGTTTGTCGCAATATCTCTCGTTCGTTTGCTTTCGTCACGATAATGACAGACATGGGCAGGCGGCAATATATTTATAGACTCCCAATTTATAAAGAGCTGCAGCGGTATTTGCTTTACCATTGAGTGAATTATAGACTAAATATACACACTATTACACGAACGTAGCAGAAAATAGCTTGGAATCCTTTACTTTGCTTACACCGGCTGCGAATTCTCTGTGTAGCACTAGCAACACTGACAGAATTGACGTTTTCTATGAGAGCCTTCAGTGTAACCATTAACTAACTGTCTTCAGAAAATAACGTAGGAAGAATACCAGTTTATTAAGATTTTGTGGCGCTTCGAGTTATTAGGATCTTAATACTTTGATGTATGGATTTGTTTCTTCTTTTCTCATCTTGTGCTGGAATACGAGAATGTTAGTTGGTATTAATCTGTTCCAGGGTGTTAAAATTTTCTTCATTCTGCCATTCTGAATTTCTAGTTTTCGGTCGATATTATAATACATGCATTAATTTTGCTTCTAAAGATTCACAATCGCTGGGGCTATTTCTTGCGCTCAATTACGACTATAATTGTCTGTAATAGTTCTCTTGGCTGAAATAAACGAATGCGTAATACAAATTGAATTAATCTACGTTACGCTATGATAGCCTGTTCGTACATTTAAAAAAACGAAATTTCTTTGCATTTTGCAAGTGTGGTTTTGACGATTGTTGTATCAGAAAACCAGGATTTAAAGCTCAAAATTACATTTATATTGATCAAACGTAGTTAGAGTTTCTCGTACTGGCAAGATAATTATGCTAGCATTTTGTATATTGTCTCCACGTATCTGGTTTCACACAAAGTGAAAACTATTGATTGAACATTCATTAAAATTGACTGACTGCTTAATATGTTTTTAAAGGAACATTCGATGTTTAGATAATTAATAGCTGTATTTGGAAACAAATTTTAGCTGGGTGTTGTTTTTAGTCTGGATTAGAAACATGATTTTTCCAAAATCGTTTTGTATTTTTTAAAGTGAGTTGCCGTTTCCATTCAATAATTTAGGTCCACGGATTAAAACATTTTTATAAAAGCAAATAATGTAAAAAAAATTTGCGCGTCAGGAGTTCTTCACGAAAGACTATAATATAAAAAAACTATAATACAAGTGTAGAATCTTAAAGGAAAGAAGAAGAACGATGACGGATAAAAATAACAGTTATCCAACAAGGCCTTTTATACAAGAAACAAGACTTGATCAGGAACAGGATCATGTGATAGGCGGTAAGTAGTCTTCCTAGAAATGACTGAATCAATCTTATCAATTATTTTATATCATTTTCATAAACAGTTTTTTTTCGGTTTTTATTTCTTTGATACTTTTTATATTCATTTCTTTTGTTTTTTCTACGATTCTTTCTTATAGCTTTCTTGATTTCGTATTTTTACAGACGTGTTTCAGTTATATACGGCGGACAGTTGTCAAAACTAGTGTTTCCTTGTAACCTTTTATATATATATATGAGATGCCCAAATTTTGAATCCCACATTCAAAAGTAATCAGTAATTTGAGAAATGGGTGCAAGTGGTTAGTGGTAGCTATATATATATATAAATTTGGGCATCTCATATATGCAGTATTTTCTACGTAAAATCTACGTAGTAATAAAGACTGATACGAAGGTTTTAGTGTGATGCACAGTGCTTGGTTAAGGAGCATAAATTCAAACTAAGTAAAAAGTAAAAAAAAAATGTCTGTGGTGACTTCAATCCAATTTCCTAAACATGTCTTGTGGGTCGTTATATATTACCAACTCAATATTTGGGAACATTTTTGCAAACTCACTGTTGGGAATCACGGGAGTCCGATTCTAAAACAACGTGGAAAAAGTCACTTGATTCAAATTCTAAATCGAGGTATTTCTTTTCATTAAAATGTAAGTGTTAATACAATATAATCGAACAAAACAATTTGAAAGTCACGTTCTGCGGTGGCTACTTATTTGGTTCAATTTAAAAGATCGCTTCATTTGTAAATTGTACTAGTTCGTTTAGTTCGGAACGTTAAGCACATACCTAAAACTGCTTCTGAAAATCAGATAATGATAGCAAGACATTTAGAAGAAATTGCTTTTCAATTTGTACTAATATCTGACAAGACAATAGTATCAGGTTTGCATAGGGCGTGTTCCATGATTGTCTTAAACGTCGTGACTTTTGGTGACGAGATATAGATAGATACAAATAGGTTTTTAATACGTTAAATGTGTGGTAATATGGCTAATATGGAAGCGATACTCCCAGCTTTTCCAGAACGCAGGTCCATGATAGCCCAAAAGACTCCCGTCCAAATGGAAACGAATCTGCTGGGATATACAACGGGTCAGAATTATAAACTATATAAGTGGAATTGTTTATATTACTTTAGGCTATAAGCAAACCTTCACTCGACACGAACGTAGTTAAAATTTCAGAAAATGTGAACAGACGTGTTCACATTATATAACAACATCATAATAGACATCACGTGGCTTTCATTAATACTCTATAATCATTATTAAATGAGGTTAGATTATCTTTCATGGCCTTGATCAAAATAATGTAATGTTGCATCTTAGGAGCACAAAATGTTTGCTACATATTTCAATTCTATTTTTATTTATACGTACTAGCAGGACGTACTGGGGAACACCTGCGGCGGCATTCATGAGAGTAGTCTGCTCTCAAAGTAGGGTAGTTCGGAATCAGTCTTCGCAAAACTTGTACAAATGTTGATGAATGTATTAATATCTTTGTCAAGAACAAGAAGGCCTCCCCTGACAGTCTTATTAATGTAGTCCCTTGTTTAGAAAAAAATGATGAAATAGACATTATCCGCTCTCTAAGTTCCCATTCAATTTTCAGCAGATAATTCTTGCGTGCGTATTTTGTAATGGTTTGAAACTCTTGTTTTCTCAAAATTTCTTATATACAGGCAATGCGGAGAGGGGCATAGATAATTGATTAATCTAACGTTCCTGATTCGTTGGATTATTATTTAATTATCGTAAGATTTCTAGGTCAACCTTATCCAGACACATTTTGTGTCCTTTTTGGCAGTAATGTTGGATTGAGAGACGCATCTCCGTCAAAGCCAATAGAGAAGTGACTTCTTCGTAATTAAATTATCGATTCAATAATAATTTTCAGAGATATTTGTCATAATCAAATCATAGACAAAAAATGAGCTAATATAGCAGTATGTGAAAGATAAAGGCGGTATAATTCACTCTTATACTATAATGGACAAATCACTGTTGTCGGAAACTTTGTTGAACTACCAAATTCCCAGACTAACTGGATATAGTAAAATCTAAAAAAGGGAACATTTTTACTAAATATACAGCTAAACCTAGATATTAAGGCTAATGTTATATATGTCTTTATATTAAAGAGGTGTCATTATCAAGTTGCAATCTAGACGAATTATGAAACCCCCAAATTAGTGGTCGTTAAAATCAGATGGTTTTAATATTGAACTTGTCGTTCATAACTTAATAACTGACCACCTTAAGAAATGAAGACACTTTTCGGGGTTCCAAAATAGTTCTAATGTCGAGGTTTCACTATTTATAAAACGATACTTGAGTAAGGTCATTATGTCTCAGATAATTGTATCATTTATATTATCTTGCGGTCAGACTCGTCTCATAACACATGCATAGACTGAAGATCTACGCTTTTGTAATCGGTTTGTCTGTAAGAAATAATTGAATTTGTTTCTCAATTACGGCGCAGATTAATCATTATATCTAGATAGCAAGATAAATTGACTCATTTGTTACTAAGAGATTGCTAAACATTGTGCTCAGACATCAATCAAATAATGGATATGAATTATTCCTGCCAAAAGAAGTACTTATAATGTATGCTAATCGGAGATAATCGCCCCCCTGACATACATATGTTCAAATAATTCAAATATTGATGACATGTGATAGCCTGTAAAAGTTAATTTATTCTGTCCTTCAAACGATTTTTACAGTATCATTCCACTCAAATATGAGATATATTCCTAAATATATGTGTGTAAAATTTGTGAGTTCGAATCCTCGACGCGACACATGTTTTCTATGATGATTTGGTCGAAGACATTATGATCCTACGCTGATCATTCA
This sequence comes from Lutraria rhynchaena, assembly GCA_008271625.1. Taxonomy (NCBI): domain Eukaryota; kingdom Metazoa; phylum Mollusca; class Bivalvia; order Venerida; family Mactridae; genus Lutraria; species Lutraria rhynchaena. Next base: position 5,448,466 of record VIBL01000001.1, on the reverse strand, counting down.
TGCGTAGAAGTTGGTAGAGAGCACTGTTAGTACTTGTACTGACTCCGAGAAAAATGGTTAGGTTAACAGCATGTCTGCATATAACTGAAATACAATTGGAAACGTCATAGCTTCTGTGCAAATTTAATTAATGCTCAGTTTGGTTATAATTCCAGACACCATAATCATATGTTGAGTGAGATTGAACGTTTGCCTGAAAGGGATAATAGACTTATTTTATTGATATTCATAAACTGGTTGTAATAATATTGAAACGATACTAAGTGATTGTTTTTCAAAATGTTTTTTTTGTGCAAATGTACATAATGATAATCAGGGGTCGTGTTCGAGAGGTTATGGTTTCAGACTAGCCTCTTACTACTTTGGGTTCAAATCTGAGGAAGCTATCCACCTGGCTTACGACAGGTCGGTTGATCTAACCATGTGTACACGTAACTTCATACGATTGTCTTTTTAGAAATGATGACAATTAGTTCGTTGATTCTGTATGGAGTTATATGTTTTGTCTGTTTGCTTATACGCTTTATTTCTTGGCAAGATGTTACCCATTATATTTTATAATGAACTGTACTTTCCGTCATAACAAGGGTTTAAATCAATCAACAAGATAATTTCAGGAGATTGCGGTTAAATAATTACCATGAAAGCTAAGCCATTATTTCGGAATTTCGTACAATTATTGTGTGATGTTCATTAAGTACACGTATGCTCTTGAATTTGATTAATATCTGAAAACACGAAATTACTAAACGTTCATCAAACCTGATTGTACCTCGAGGAAATACTTGGTTGAATATATTCTCTGGAATGGTTATAAGTCTGTCATTTTTATAATGATATACTATTACTTATTACTTGGAAAGTATTGTTTATCATGGTTATATATACGAAATGGCATGTCTGTATTATCCCCCTGTATTTTCTTTATATTCGTTTAGCATACGCTTGTTTTGGGGGAGATTTCAGTATTTTTGTAATTGCATTTGGTTCAAGTGATTTTTATGGTGAATCTTTAGGTAAGAACAATTTAAAATGAAGTATTTCGGCCATCTAATGATGTATCTTAACAATACGATAATTTTAGAATCATAATAGCGATATCTGCAAACGCAGTTATTAATATGTTTTCGGAAGAACATTTGATCTCCCAGCCGTGATCATGAAAATAGCACTCCTTATTGGAAATCAAACTTAATTTCTAGGGAAATGTATAATGGATTTAATGTTCTGTTTACTAATTACAACGCTTGCAATGGTCTTCAGACACGTTGGAAAATATCTTCTGCCAAAGTCACGCATTAAATATGTTACATTGAAGTTTGAATGTAGTTACATTTAATCTTCACCTCCAAACATTTGGCAAGACTTCAGATATCAGAATAGCTCTTAAGGTATTATATCCATAATTCTGTTCTTGACATATCTGCTTAATGCTACTAAAATGCTATTTTTATGAGTTTAGTATATAGCCTAATTATCGTTATTTCTTTGCTAGTCACCCTATATAGAGTAAATTATTTTATTAAACCATTTGAAAGTTTTGGAATGGTTGTTGCCCTTGTTGAAACATTGGAAATTAATTCAGAAGATATTGGATGGTGACTTATATACTTTTTTATTAAATTAGATTGATACTGTGTTTTTGTATCTTTTGACAGTGTGTTTTCATTCAAATGGGTCTATCTTCTTTTCTCTTTATTCTTTGAAAAAATGACTACTCCCATAGATTTCAATGTAAATATGGAGGGACAACAACTCAAAGGATTGTTATAGCTTTTGAAGTACATCACGGTTACACATTTTCTAACATGGAAACCTAAAGAATTTATAAAAGTTACCAAAATTAGTACGCTTAATTTTTGAGAAAAGTTTGGACATTATGAATGTAAAGCCTAAACCTTCAACGGAACTCGTTTGATTGTTGTGTTTTATGTAACACCTTTACAACATCCATAAGAACTACTGCCGCTTTTCGTGGCTATGTATCGTTAGTGTTAAACTATTTACATATGTTTAAGAGACTGTATTATAACTCAGCTTTAAGCAATTCGATTAGGTTAAATAAAAACGTATGGTAATTCTCCAGGGAGCCATATTATGGCAAATACGAAGCTATTTCTATGCGCGAATGATACACTTGTCTAGTTGTTTCCCATTTGCATGGTAATCTACGGTTATGCTTGCTAGATATTTATGATACGATGCGTATATGATTTGTTGTACTATTCCAAGTATAGACATAAACAGAACAATCTCCAGCAAACATTTTATATATTGTCGGATATGGTGCCACGTTGTTTTTTGTTGTTGTTTTTTATCACAATACATGAATATTTAAGATTTCGGACACGCTGTTACACTGGGTTGCAAAACTCACGATCCTTGTTCATAATATTCCAGTAGCTACTATTATCGACAATTCCACGAATATTTTGGCTTTGTTCATTTGATACACCCATTGCACGGTTGTTAACAAATATTATTACATTTCACAATTATGCTGTCAATGTGCATGCTGAAGTCTGAAGTTTGGTCCACAGATCCAGTTCAAAACCCCCGTAGCTTGGCTGCAAACCATTCAAAGGTGGCACCCACCGGAAGTTTGTGTTTTGTTCAACATTTTTGTATGTTCCTATGTGTTGGGTGGTTTTTGGGATGATGGGCTGTGGGAAAGGTAGTATTTTGGGGAAGGTGGGATCTTTCGTAGTTTTTTTTCTGAGAATCCTTTTCTTATCTTTATTTTTTTATTAAGGAGTTAATGCTGGAAACGTTAGCAAATATATTGTTATTACCTATATTATTTGTTGTTAACTTTATGGGTAACTTTATGTTTTATTTGCAAATTTATAGATAAAACTGGTAAAATCTATTGCACGATGACCTCTTTGACAATCCGCTGTTCAGGACATTATTTTCAACTAAGTAGAATATAAATGATGCCATTTCTATGGAGACCATACATTTTACATTTAACATAGGCAATACGCTAATATCTTACTTCCAAACTGCCAAGCAGATAGATAGATATATTGTCCAATAGCATAAACATCAAACTGTCATCAGGGTATGACGGGTAATCATGTATATCCTGACAGAACAATAATTTCCAGACAGTTATTTAGGATTCCTAGAAATCACATTGCTGGTCACGTGGCGTGACTTTGTATGGAGCCTTTAGCGTCGTGTTCACCGCCGTTGTCTTTGTTTTGTCCTGAGCACTCATGCGCTCTGTTTTACAACTTAGAAACAGACGTAGCCACGCCACTATTTCTATTAGTGCATAAATATTGTGGTCAGTTTCAAGTCCCATTGGTATAGAGATTGGCGATTTTCTCCTTAAGTGCTCCTTAAAATGAGATAGATTGGGTAGTGTTATATTATGCGTGTATTTATATACGAATGGGTTCAAAGACTAAACACTACTGGCTACAGTTTGTATGCAAATCATTTATGTCTTCGTTCCCCTCTCCGTGAATGCCGATATTTTATGTCACAAATGAAGATAAATTGAAATAGCTTTACCTCTATTCTAACCATTGTTAAGACGTTTTATTGATCAATGTAAGAATCTGTACGAAAACAAAGCTAACACCGAGTGACATAATCTTCCAGCTGGTTATTTTCTATAGACAGTCAGACTGTAGCGTCTAATATAAATATAAACTATTGGCTCCTTTGCAACGGTATTTACAATTTGTTACAAAATATATTGAAAAAATAATAACGTAGATATCTTGTTTTCCGATTCCCCAGACAGACATTAATGATTTGTCATTGTTTAAATGACATAGTGATATCTTCATTGTGGTAAATACAAGGTTTAGGTTTGAACTCCCGCCAACCAACATTATGCTTAAAACACAATTCACTGTAATTACATTGTATTTTAGATTAAATGAACTTCCAAGAATTCCGTGAATTGAGATGCTTATAATGAATATTGATTACATATATCTAAATACATTTTTTATAAAGATTCGCTTGTACACAGCGACATTGGTAAACCAAATGTCGCATTTTCGGACTTAAGTAGGCATTCCAGCTGTCAACTGGGATGGTTTATCTAAATATCGGGGTTTAAATGTATCATCTGTTAGAATCCATTAATCCACACTTCAGTCTAACAGCCTGACCAATAGATAAATATTATTTTCAGTCACATACATATCAAACTGTCATCAGTATATGATGGGTGATCATGTATATCTTGATCTGATATTATTCTCTAGACGGTTGTTGGAGTCTTGTAGAAATGATTAGACAAGTCAAATAAAGAGGATGCGAGGAAAGTATCGTAGCAATATATACTTTATTCTACTTCTTTTTAATCATTGACCGATGTGGCGTTTCAATGTACATCAGACAGGGAATATTACTTAAGCATTCTGGAAGACACGCGACTGATTTCATTGGGGGAAAGAGATAATTGTCTTGTTTTGCTACCAATGTTGGTGTACGGATTTTGTTCCAAAATATGCGAAGGACCCGTTGTTCATAATGTATTGGGTAATGAACCAAATCAGACATACAAAAAATACAGGAATTAGTTTTGAAGTACGGCGCTATATCTATGATGAATTGGTCATTCAGTATTTAAAACTATATCAACCATACTTTTGTCGTATCATATAAAACACTTGTTACTTATCCCATTATTTGATATAAATATAATTTGTTACCATTTCTTTCTCGATTTCAGGAGATAACTGCCGAATGGTATACCAAAGAAAAATTTATTTAGCGTGCCTGGCTTTTTATCATAAATGAATCCTTATCATAAATGACCGTGCATTTTTCATCATCTCAGTTTGTACTTAACCATGAATTTACAAATCTGACAATGAAGTTATGGAGCGAGCAGTTTACATTGTTTTCAAATCTTTTTCATTCACTAATGTTTTGTCACTTTTATATCACAACAAACAAAGTAAATATATTACTACATGCCCGTTCGTCCGTACGTCTGTTTGTACGACACAGGACCACTGCTGGTATGAGGCATCGGGATGGGTTTGCGTAGGAGCAGCTTAGAAGTTCTCCATTGTGTCAATGTTCTCAACGTTTGCTTAGAGTATTCTACCACTCATATACTGCTTGAATAAACATGTTTTATTTATTTGTTTTGTTAGATAAATACACATTACTATAAGAACAACATGCACAGTTGCAATTAAGGGCAGTCTTGATACAGCCATTGATGTTTATAAAGTCTCTGGCATCGCCATCAATTTTAAACTTCCTTGTTTCGATTGTTTTCGCTGATTCTCTGTGAAATAATTAGTTAACACGCCACTCCTAACTCTAATGATTATTGTATGACCTCCCTCGAGGTAAGCTTTCAACACCACAATTAATTCTCTAGAAGGCAAACACTGCCAGCACAATCAAGGATAGAAGAGCTCACGACAAATATTGTTGTTTTTATTTGTTTCTTACACTGACGTATTACTTCTAAACTAGACGGAAATTTATCAGAAAAGCTATACGTTAAACGTGATACATTTTTACGTATTCTTATAGTAGGCATTCGACATACATGTTTGTACAATACAATCGTGGTAGCGCTGGTGGTTAGGGGAATGACGATCTCGGGAAAAGTGGAGACTGAAGTTTTATGACCAAATTATGTATCACGATATACAGTAATGATTGACACCCGAAATTTACATAAAGACAGCATACAAAAAGTGTACCATGTGTCAGACGACTTAGTTCAATTAAGTATTAGGCGATTTGGCCAATGCATTAGGGCATAACATAATGAATGTGCCTTTGCTAATGATCTTCTGTTTCTACCTAAAGCAAAGGGCGAAATTCTGCGCAGTAAGGCATTCGTTAGTACTATACCTAAATATATTTTTCGTACATAAGGTCATACGTCTTGGCCGCATCAACTTCGTTCTAAATCCCAGTCCCTGACCGCTAGATACTCAATTATTCTCAATCATACTAACACCAAACCATCATATTGATATGACGGGTAGTCATGTATATCCTGACAGAAGAATATTCCCCAGACAACTGTTTCTTAGGAATAATCAATAGCTCATGACACGTTAATGTTTGTGCCATAACCATCTGCCGGTTCGTCAACTGGTTCAGTTAATTGCTAATGAGATGTGATGGTTCTTCAGTTTATTGTGTACACACTACCCGGACTGATGTTGTTCTGGCTGTTAGCTCGGTTTATTACCGTTATAGTGCATACTTTGTGAATGTAACTCTCTCTCTCTCCTCTTCGAACAATTTCGTACTAAGTCAATCCTTGAATAGAATCTGATTTATAAGAGCTTATCTTATATTAATCGCGTAATTTTACGAGATAAAGTGACTCATTGACATTTTACAATCCATGTTAAATAACAATTATTTCCATAAGACATTATGACTGTGGAGAAACAAAATCAGATAATGTAATTTTTAAATTCAGTTAAAATGCATGTCTGTTTATATACATATCACTGCACGAATTTTATCTATCAACGTTACAATTAAGATTTATGGCTCTTCGCGTATTATTTTATGTTTATTTTTTCCTGAGTATCATGTGATGGATCAGACATATTCTGAAAATGTTCCTGTATGTATAAAATAATCAACTGCGTTGATGCATTGACTGCTTTGTTACTGTAGTAGATTGTGTAAAAATATGTAATTTTTTGCACGAGGCAAATCAGGAAGCTCGTTTCACTGTGTAAAGTAGCTATTAGTGCTAAATAAATCAGTAATCTATAATATGCAAATCTATCTGGATTTGTAGAATGAACACAGATGAGAAAAGGTTTTCTAGAAAAAAAAACATATACAAAACATTCGACCTATCTCAAGATACTACCTCCCCTCAAATCCCCCAACCCGAAACCCACCCAACACATGGGACTATACAGAATGAAGGACAAAAACACAGTCAGAATATACATTTGACTTAATTGAATTATTACAGTTGGACACAAACCTAAAAAAGTGTGCTCAAATTTGTTTTAAATATTCGATAAGTTCTCACATACAGTGAGACCTCGATACCTTATTTAGGACCCAAATAAAGCGGTCTTAGTATTTAGGTGTTTTCATTATCACATCGAAATAATACGGGCCTATAGAAAACTAGTCCGAAAATGAGTGATCGGTATAAACAGGTGGTCGGTATATTGAGATGTTCGCTTGATGATGTTTTACTGTATGATTTTCTTTATTTATAACTTCTTTTCCGAAGCTCGATAATTACCGAATTGCAACATTGATGCCACCAAACTAGTTTACCGCCCCCGGAGATTTGCTCCTGACCGTTCCTAGGCTGTACCGTCCGAGAGACTAGTTTGTCCTTCATTTTCTGTTTGGTACTATATGTTGAATTGGTTTAAAGTAAGAAGATTTCGGGTAGGGGTGATGTTCTGAATGTGTTTTTCGGAATTCTTTTATCTATATTCTGTACTAAGACTTTTAGCTAGAAGCTACAGGAAATGTCATTCCGCTTGTATCAAAGTCTTTACAAAGTATGATTACCTCATCAATGCATATGGTAATGATATAAAATAAATCTAACACAGACTGGAGGGAATGCCCAGTTTCATTTGCTTTTGTAAATAGTTGTTTAATGTATACATAAAAACACATTGTCAATAGATTCAAGTGCCTGTTTCTACCATTTTTGACGGTTACTTTTATATATCATACAGCTTTATTAGAAAATATACAATTTGTAAGCATACAACACGCTTCTTATGGCTTGGCAGGTCTTAAAAACCTTCAAGAAAAGCATGTTTCTCCTTGACATTCTGACACGCTGACAGAGCGTATAATATGCCAAATCATTCGATCTATGACATGACATGACACCATACATTGAGAAATTGTCAGTAGCTGAACGAACACAGTACTTAGTACTGACTGCCTATAACCCAAGAGTGATGGCAACGCAGACTCATGGTCAAAAATATAACAGAAATAACAATAATTTATTTGGCAAGTACACACAACATGGCAAATTAAAACAAAATGAATGGATAGATAAATACAATACAATAACAACTGTTAATTCATCAGTAATAAATAAAATAATAGTATTACATTAAAAAATTATAATTATACATATTCGATATAATAATAACCATGCAATGAACACCAATACCATGGATAACACAAAAAAAGGATTCCTCTTATTTCCATTGTGGTCCAGTTAGTTACTGACAAGGTGATACAACCCGGCTTCTTTCAGAGTATATAGTTATAACTTTATTTATTTCAGCTGATGAAAATACAGATGGTGTATATAGTTATAACTTTACTTATTTCAGCTGATGAAAATACAGATGGTGTATATTGTTATAACTTTACTTATTTCAGCTGATGAAAATACAGATGGTGTATATAGTTATAACTTTACTTATTTCAGCTGATGAAAATACAGATGGTGCTGGATGTTGTGGATGGTTGTTGTACATATTTTCGGTACTTCTTATCATCGTCACGTTGCCATTCTCGCTTATATTCTGTATTAAGGTAAGACCATTAAAGGGGAGATAATTCCAAAATTAAGATTTCTATTTTCACTTACATTTCACGTCGCAGCAAAAGCCATACTCATTTGGTGACTTTCCAGCTTGAGGGTAAAACTAAAATCTTCCTCAAGCCAGCTGGACAGCCACCTCACATGTGAAGTTGATCCGGACGTTGGAAGGATTGGAACTCACAGTGGTAAGGGGAAGGTGATTACTAGTCAGAGTCTGTAACCATAAGACCACGGAGGCACTCTCAAGATGTCTGTTATTGCAAGAAGATAATAGGAAATAAATGTATATTTATTATTTATTTATTATCTATTATTTATATATTTTTTTTTCGGACATAACGTCTGTTCAAATAGTCAGATTTATTACTGTGGGGATTTATCTTTCCAATTTTAACGGAATCTCAATATATGCAATGCTACACACCAGTTAGCTTTATAAGTACATTTTTTAGATATATAAAATTCTACATAACTTGATACACGTATATTAATCTGATCAGCCTGTAGTGGATATGTCCTGGACAATATTGCATCAACGCTGATCCAGAGAGATCGAAGTATCTAATATGTTAACAAACGAATAAATATTTTATTTTGTGGTATTTATTTTTCAATTTGTTCACGTAATAACAGTACACACAAGTTCGGTCATGGTCGGTTGACAGCAGTTATTCAGTTAAATAAGTAATGGAAAATGATTGCAAAAAATCACATACAACAAAAATCCGACCATTCCAAAATACTACCCACATTCAAATCCACACTACGTGTAGAAACATTCATAAAATAGTAGATTAAACAGCCTCCTAAACAGCGGTACCCGTTTGCCGCAAGACTACAGAAGTTATATTGTATGGTGGTTTACTGACCTTAGCTGGTGCTGCTGTGTTACCTTTAATACTATCTTTGATATATTCGGTCGACTTCTGACGTATAATGCAAATATTACTCGTATTACCAATCTTTCTATCAACAATCCTGTGCTCTTTCAAATGTGCTAAAATCTGGATGATGATGATGCATATGTTAGATGGATATTGTCACATACTGTACAATCCACTAAAAGCTGTTTGCCAACACTGAGGTATCGCGAATGGCTCTTTGTTATATTAATTTTTTATCGTTGTATCGACACGATAAGTCCTATGGGTCGGTAATTTGCCAATATTTACACTCATCTTAAAACGAAGCACATTAGGGTTGCTATGGAGAACATTTTAGCATTCATATTTATGTTTACATGAATTTTGATCGATCTACGCGTGCATTATTCAATTCACAGAATGGTGTATCAATGCTGGTTTTTGTTAATCGTGTGTTTGTGTTGACATTGACGAAGAATTCCATTTGTGTGAAGAGCATAGTTGACAAAAACGTTTACACAGCCTCAGGAGAATTTAGCTGGTTTGTCTTGAAAGAAATATCAATGTCAATCTGTCACAGATAATAGAATTTTAGGATTGTCGAATTGAAAGACAAATACGGACATTTACGCTGTTTTATAGATACCGAACACAAATTACGTTGTCAATGTTTACATTTTCTGACAGCAGCTCGACAAAGGAAACTTCAGTTTGTATATTTTATACTTTAAGAAGAGTGGGGTTCAGTAGGAACCCATAAAGCTAAGTTGACAGGATAATTCCTCCAAATTGTTGTTAGATTATAACAAACATTTGCTTCTGAACTACATGTATGTATTGGAACTATAGTAAATAGTGAATGTATATTACCGAAGAATAGACCTGCTTGTATATTCTTATTTGAAACCCGAGCTGCAAAACTATGGCCACAGTTGCAGTGAAATGCAAACTGAAACGCGATGTTTACATAAACAATTCAACAAATTTCCGCGTCTGGATGATGCTTTACAAGTAATTAAACTTGACGGGTTCTCAACGTTCTAGATGATGTAGTTCGATAGCCGAATGCTGTATTTAATATGGTTAGCGATATATTTGAAAGACGCAATTGCTAAAATGAATGCACTTTGGTTATTGTCATTGAAAACAGCATGATGAATGTCTAGAAGGACCTGGTATGAATTTAACCTTTTTGATTGAATTTATTACATGGCTTTGCAAAGAAATTCGTGAACAACAAATTTTACATTTTCTGCAACAGAAGCTGCATGGAAATCGATTTAATATCTCAGTAAAGAAATTACCGCCTTGATACTTTATTACAATTTGGCAAGACACGCGGCGCATGCATTAGGCAATGTAGAAATTGCTGGCGACGTTTATAATTAAGATTTATGGCGCAATTCAATAAGTTTACTGTGGTACATCGTCGTATACATTGCATTAGATCTCTGATGATTTAGTCTCTTACTGATACCCACTCATTGCACTTGAAAAGTAACCATTGTTTACAAAATGCGGGGGGGAACAGGTTTGTACTTGTAATAAGCCCTGAAATACTGGTTTAGCAAACAATCGGCCATGCATAATTTACATGTTGTTACATAATACAATACACAATGCAAATACAGACATACAGACTCAACAATAGAATTTCATATGATGTACATGAACATGAAGGATTTCATCTACATGTACATGCTAGCATCATTTCTGTTCGGAGACACACCATTGTTGTGAGGACACCGTGTTCAGCCTACGCTTTTTCAAAGTACCATTTGTACTGCAATGTCCCAAACATGATTATGTAATACATATTGTTGTAGACCAAAGGCGGGCAACAGGGAGCGGTTTTAATCATACAGATTTCACCATATTTCTCAATTATATTATCTTGAACGTGTTTTTAAAGGAGTTTATATTTTATTCATTTAATATAGGTAGTCCAGGAGTATGAAAGGGCCGTCATATTCCGGCTCGGAAGGCTGCCTTCCGGTGGTGCAAAGGGACCGGGTAAGTAATTCCAGGATGACACTCAAAGCTCTTCAAATAACTGACAGTGTATGCCGATTACAGTATAACCATATTTATAGATTACTTCAGTATTACGGACATCTTATTTTGTCAACCGTTCATTTTCGGGTGAATTTTCAATAATTTCTCCATACTCCAACTTGATAATTAGAAAATATCAAAATGAAGACAGATTTCATTTGTCTTATAGGTAGCCCTAATGTTGAGGTTGTACTGTACTTAGGATACGAAAACACTTTCATGTAATATGTATATATCACCCATGTTTAAGATGTAGTAAAATATACGTGTCGTTAAACGTCAGTTTTCAGTTTTAACTTAAATCTATAACAATGTACACATTACGCAAAGCAGGTCCTATACATATATAAGACGTGTGTGGTAAAATGCTTCTAATGTCCAATTTACTGCAACAATTATAAACCGAGATCTCAGTTTGTATTGTCTATTTAGCCATTTTGTATTGTTTATATGGTCGTGGGTCAGTCATTTTGTATTGTGTATATGGTCGTGGGTCAGCCATTTTGTATTGTGTATATGGTCGTGGGTCAGCCATTTTGTATTGTGTATATGGTCGTGGGTCAGCCATTTTGTGTTTTCCATTTGACCGTATGTCCCTCATTTTGAATTAACAACTATCTTCTGTTTCAGGTATATTTTTTATCATCCCATGTATTGAGAGTTACACAAAGATCGACCTCCGTACAGTATCATTCGATGTTCCACCACAAGAGGTAAACATAATAATATCTTTGTTTATCATCACAGTCGCACCTGTAATAATTACTATTTATGGACGTTCTCTTTAGCTTTTATTCTATTTCAAAAAGTAGAATTTACGCCTAGAAAAATATCTCCTAAAAAAGTCATTATTAGCATATATACGACTGTATACGACAAATATATATTTACGCACGGTTTCTGTCTTCCGTACCCTTGTTATTTAGATAACCCAATCAGTGCCACTGAATTTTACAATATTCATTTACAAGACTGGAAGTGAATCGTGACAATGTAAGCATAGCGATGTTATATATTAGACTCCGTTAGTTGAAGATCGATTTTCATTTTGAGAATACAATGGAAATGTATTTTGACAGAAAATATAAACATTTTACAAGAGAATCTAATTAGTGGAGTTTGTTTTTCATTTTCTGATCCAGACCTTTAACTTTCAAGCACGTTATTATTAAGAATATTTATTTACACATACAAATCCGTCAAGATTCATTGTATCTAAGTAAAACGTAATATCTTTAAAAATTGGGCGTAGATTCAAAATGACACCGCATTATTATTCTGGGGGTTGTAAAATTAATTGAAATAATTTGATGCACGGTCTGGAGATAGGAGTACAGTAGAACGATAACTGAATTCCAAGGAAATATCTCTTTATTATATCCATATATCACTATATCAATAACTCAGATATAAAGAAAGGGATATTGGGGGTGGGTGGGGAACTTCACTGTATCGGATTCTTCACTATATCCGTGTTTACAACATGTGTGTTTAACTGTATATTTTAAGCGTTGTAGCGGAATTGGATTCATGGACTGTAATAATGTCATTTAGGTTTGCATCTAGTATTTTTATAAAATTAAAAATATACCATCATTTCTGTTGAAGGACTAACTCTACTCAGAATGATCCAACTGGCCCATTTTTACGATTGTGAACAAAATATTCTATACTTCATATTTTGTAATTATGCGCATGATTCGCTAAACTTCCGGGTATCATGTCAACATAGGCAAAAAGAACGCGATCATTTAAAAGTTACCCTTTGCTTTGCCAATTTAAACCTTATAAGGACATCGTACGTAGACCTACAGCGTAGATTTAATATATTGGATTTAGTAGGTTTTATTGTTTTAAATAATTCCCCGAAGACTGCCGAAAGATAGGCATACCTTTTTCTGTTATTCTTACAGATATTTTGTAAATAATCAAGAATAGGCTTTTGGCCAGACGATAACAATAATCAATAGAGTTTGTATACCCCCAGATGCAATATTGAGACTGCTGTTATTTGTTGTAAATAAATGTGCAACGTTATTGCCAGTTAATTTGTATAGTTGTTTATTAATTTACTGGTGCCAATTAGATTCAAGAAACAGGAGATTTTCACACTGACAATTGCTGTTATCATAACTTTATATTTGAGTTGTATGTATCCGGTAACTGCTACTAATGTAAGATTATACAACTCTGTCAACTTGTTACGTCTGTATATTGCAGCTTTGTATGTACGGGTATGTGTATTGATATGTTGTTCTAATCGGCCTCAGTGCCTATTGAATCAGAAATCAGAAGTAAAACTCTTTATCACAATAAAGGCACACGATTTATTTCCATGATTTCCGTTCTGTAAAAAAGCTTACAGAATGTTTGACACAAAGATTTTATTTTTTAGGTTTTGACGAAAGACAGCGTGACAGTGTCCGTTGATGCTGTGGTGTATTACAGAGTATCAAATCCTACGGTGTCTGTTGCCAACGTAGAGAATGCTCACCATTCTACACGATTACTGGCACAGACAACTTTGAGGAATATTCTTGGCACCAAAAACATGTCCGAGATTTTATCAGACAGGGAGAGCATTAGTCAAGGAATGCAGGTAGCATGTACACACCAGCAAACACATTTTATTGGCATGTAGCAATTAAATGTGATGTTCCGGTGTCTAATGAATCAATGATATAGAAAGTCACTAGCTTAAAATAAAATAAGAATTGTAAATACATAGGAAGTATACACACATCAAGCAACCAATCCTTATCAGAAAATCAATGACATAAAAAAGAATTCTAAGTACTAAGTATACACGTAACAAGCAACCATAATCGCGAAGTCCCACACTTACAAACAGAAAACAACACAAAGACAACATATAGAACAGAGATACACAACACGAAACGACTCACACTCACGAAACAACAAAATCTGCAGAAGTTTAAGTGTCTTACTAAGATAATAATGTATGATGGCATTTCATCATTAATCTGTCACAATCTTCTAGTTTAACGGAATAGAAAGATGAAATTACGTGCAATTGTATATCCGTTTGAAATCAATAAGCCGACTTTTATTGTAGCTACCAAAATATTGTCTGGAATACATATATCGTATATGAAAACGTTCAGTAATATTTTACAGAGAGTATGTGCTGCAGTGCTTAGCTCTTACTTGTACAATTTCAGTCCACACTAGATGAAGCTACAGACAGATGGGGAATCAAGGTGGAAAGAGTTGAAATGTAAGTTAAAGGATGTTTTGCTATTCGGGGTCCTGTTTCGTACATCGTAGCTTAGACAACAATTTGAAACTGAATTTGCATCCCTTCTTTGGATGGATGATCTAAGATTTAATCTCGTCAACCAAATAGGGGGACTCTTCCTTGGTTGGGTGGTTGCGGTCTCTGACTAGTAATCACTATCCTTTCACCACTGTGAGTTCGAATACCAGCCGGGACCAAATTTCATTTTTGAGGAAACTACCCAGCTAGTTTTCGGAAGGTGAAGGTCGGTGGTTCCACTCAAGTGTACACCTCTGGAAAAGTAGCTAAATGAGCTGTACCTATTCGGCTGCCTAAGGGCTACCTTAATCCAGTAATGATAAAAAATCAACGCTGTTTGATTGGGAATGTTGCAAGTCGCAAGTCGCGATGTGGTTCAAGTCTATAATTGTGAACCATCCATAAACAAATGTTGTTTGCAATTAAGCGACCGGCCTATTCAATCTCCCCAACTCAAACCTTTTTGCGATTTCAGCAAATGTAATTTTTCGTCTATTTTTTCAGTATAAGTAAATAAGATTCAACACAAATGACTACCAATCTACCCAATGTTAAAAGTTTTAGTCATGAAACCCAAACCAACATCTTTTCAGGATTGTCCAAACACAGTCAAACTTATACTAAAGACTGCCCGTCCAGTGCATAAAAAACACCATGATCTAAAGACCAGAATATTCATTTGGAACACAAATGTTTACATTATAATCAAATTTCTAAATGAATTCCAATTTAGAACATGTTTGGGCCTTAGAATAGTAGTTTTTATGGACAAGATGAATAAACATGTATAGTTTTTGTCTATCAAGTAAACATGGATCGGGTCCCTTGTATTAACACTCATCTAGTATTTTATAAGCAACTGAGGATGAAAACAGCATAATGTCTGATTTGGTCAAATCATGTTAGTTTGCTGTCTCAGGTTTTATTCTGAGATGGTGGCACGCATTTGTATAGGCCAAACATTTAAAGGTCCTGTCTGTGATATTTCCTTCGGGAACTGTGTCCGATGCAATCTCTATTTTCCAGAACAGGTAATACTGCACCGGGTTGTTAATCCTCATCGCTAAACGTGTAGTGTTTTCCTATCTGTCGATGGTAAATTGTAGTAAATTTAGAGTAAACCGACAGAGTGTAATTATGTTAAAGTATTATTTATGAAAATCTATTGTACGGATTCTTTTGGGAAATACAAAATGTACAATAATCAAAATAATTTGCCTTTGGGATTGCACGGAGCCAGTCTGGTTTATTGCTATAGATTGCACAGAATGAATTCCTTATAATAAGCTACGTAAAGGTTGTTGTGACTCTATATCACGTTCATACATTCGCCTTTTCGTTCGTTCTTTTCTGATACTTTATTTTCATTTCAGTCTTGAGACACAATATGTTTGTAAGACTTATTACTGTTAGCTTTTTTGTGAACCACGTATTCTTCACGACGTACAGTAAAACCTCACAATTCGACCACCCAATATTTCGACACCATTATTATAACGACCACTAATTTTCAGACCAGCTTTCAATAACTCCTCTAAAACTCAACTTGATAATGAGGCCACCTCATTATCACGACCGTTTTTTTGGGTCCCTTGGGTGGTCTCATTATCGACATTTTACTATACTGTTAGTTTTCTGTGTTCAACAAAGAAGTGTGTCTTGTCCTTAAAATTTTACCATTCATTGCGTATACTACCAACGTTGGCATTTGATTATGCAAATACCATTGCAATAACCAAAATTCCAGTAAGGACGTGATATCACATTCTTACAATTTTGCAATTAATTGTGTATATCTAGGTTGGCATTTCCTTATGAAAACATCATTATAATTATCTAAATTCCAGTAAGGATGTGAGATTACCGGTACAGTTACAGAGAGCGATGGCTGCTGAAGCCGAGGCTGCACGTGAAGCTCGTGCCAAGGTAATTCTCAATGTGTTGTTTGTCTCTTTTTCATTAATTGTTCCTGTGCCTTAAGGAAAAAAAGATATATTAAGACTAAATTTGAATTCTTGAAATGTATTGTTCCTACCCTGGTAATATTCTTCAATTTCTTATTCCACCTATGTACAATGCGCTTTTCCAATTTACTTCTCCTGTCTTTATAAATCTATAATTTCCAAGCAAATCAAGATGTTTTAACTCTGGAATTTGTCAATCGTTTTAACGTACCTTTTGAGAACAGTCGGTGTTACTACCAAAATTATGACATATTTTAATAACTTCTTGCGGTAGGAATGGTGAATTTGGGGGCCAAGTCATGATCAGCCTTCCGAAATGGGTTCTTGTAATTTAAAATGTAATTTATTTTTTTCATACGGTACATCTAGATTTTTTCCATGAGTTGTTCAGCGTTTCCAATCTACCAAACTATGAAATTGACCATAAGTGCACTGATTCATCGTCTAGACAATTTTCATCGATTAATCTTACGAGATATTGACCATATCTATCTTCTTATGTTGTACCTGCTGATCACTTGTATTTTTTTGTAGGTTATTGCCGCTGAAGGAGAACAGAAGGCGTCACGCGCGTTAAAGGAAGCTGCTGACGTCATGGCGCATTCGTCTGCTGCGTTGCAGCTACGCTATTTGCAAACATTGAGCTCCATATCGTCCGAGAAAAATTCAACAATCGTGTTTCCTTTACCAATTGATATCATGAAAACATTTATGGAGAAGAAGTGATGGTGTGATGTTTGATTATTGTCTACGTTTTATATTCATTGTTTGGAAAACTTTTATGAGAGTGGAATAATTATTTACAAGGTTTTATTTTAGATACGGTCAAATCTACTCTAAAGACCACCTTTGCAAGGAGAACATCCCCCTGTGAAGATCAGCTGTAACAATACAGTATAACTACACTATTCGATGACCACAATATTACGACTTTCGTATTATAACGACCATATATTTCGGATTGATTTGTTTTATGTTCTTTAGTTTCATCTTGATAGTTTGACCATCTCAAGACGATTTAATTTTATCCATAAAATGGTCGTGATGTCGAGGTTTTATTTTGATGTACCGAAATGATTTTTATGCTGTTTGCATCAATCTGCGTGTAAAGGACACTGCAAATATACTGTGTCCAACGTTAATGCTGATTTTACCGCATGTATGCGCTTAAAACTGTACATTATCCCCAGATATATATCTGGGGAATTTGTTTATGTCAACAGACGGATCGAGGTCATGTCCCTGAGACAAGGACACTTCAATCTTGCTTTTAAGTCGTTTAAGTCACATCAGTATTTGTTTCTTAGGTCGACGTAAACAAACCACTGAAAATATAGTATTTCTGCGTACAATATATCGTTTTATGCGCATACATGCCATAAAATTGGCGTTGGCGTGAGCGTTGGTCTATTCAAGATAATAACATGCCAAAGGTGGGCTTTATGACCAGGCTTGAATGTATTACTAAGTCTTGTATCCGAATGAAAATCTGTACGATCGGAACTTCATCTCAATGTCTTCAAAATTAAGACACGGACTTATATTCGATTGACTGAAGAAACTCGCTGTTGTATCATATATTTTAATTAGTCATGTTTGGAAATATTTGTGTGTATATTGTTCAGACATTCGGAACACCTCGACTGTTTCCGTTCCTGTACTAAATTTCGGATATACTTGGTAGCTTGATGTTCGTCTGTATCTTACATTTGTGACCTGGCTGCAAATCTTCTGCTTAGGAAAACATCACCGCTAAACAACTAAGTTCATAAAATGGCGTCTGTCAAATAGTATGTGGTGTTTCCATTGCAGAATTGTCCTTCAAACAGTGTAATTTTTTTCTAGCCTACAAAATGTAGTATACAACAAACAACAGTTCGTAAAAAAAAACATGACATGCTTTCTTTCATGGAGGCCGCCATGTTTGTCAGTGTTACATCCAGGAAATTCCAAGTAGTTCCAATGTCGGCTGAGCAGGTTCATCCGAGATTAAACGTGGTCGATCGAGATATGCTGAATGATTGTAAGGATGTTTAACTATTTTGCATCTCATTTCTAACAAAACATTCGTAAAAGTCGCCGGTATCCGATATTAAAATTAAAAAATGTCCAAAAACCTAAGAATTAGTACGGTTTTCAAGTATATCGTCTGCTCCTCTTATCAACAACACACAACTTTATCGATTCAATATCTCCTACTGGGCATAGCAGACGGTTCGTCTAATGTTATAGAATTGTTCTCGTACTCTAAAGTTACGTTTTATGTACATTCAAATTGATTTGCCCTGGATTTACAAAGGACATTATTATCGAAGAAATATACTTAACACCTTTAAAAACGCACGTTTTTTAAATGCGTTGCATTACTTTGTATCTAAATTGAAGGCAACGATTTTTTTTTATATTCTGTACCCCCTTGTTTAATAATGGTATAAAACGAGAGCGTTTAACTGAATGTGAGTGATTTGACAATTGATTAATTTGAATAAAATAAAATAGTAATTCATTTGTGTCCATCTTTAATGTAATTAAATTAAACCAATTGGAATTCTTACGTGATATCTATCTTGCGTTTCTAGAGCCGTTCAGTATATTTTGCCCATTGTGAGGAAATTATTGATATAATAATAATATAATGTTATATAATTTTAACTCGCGGCACTAAACAAGAGGTCTGAAACACGCATGTTGAAAATCATGAAATTCCTTTTGTATGATACCATTAAAAGTCCTCATTTAGCGAAATAAAAGAAGTATAAGATAAATGGAAAATAAAGTAGAATATATATTCACCCTAAAAATGATTGAGATGAACGAACTGTTGTATACCGCCACAACTATAAGGTAAACTAATTAGGTCTCATTGTTTTCGCTCTAACTAAGATATTTAATCATTCACGACACGGTGAAGCTATTTACTCCCGGCTTAGGCATTAGGAATAAAATCCGCGAGAATATTAACTCCAAAGAATCTGCTTTGTTTCATATCCTGTGAACCGGGATGAATTTTGTTGTGTGTGTGAGAAATATTTTGTCTGAAGTGAATGCCAATATATCTGGTTGTTTAATCAAAATACCGTTTATTACATGCATAGTGATGACTAATAAGTATATATTGTATTATACATAATATTTGAACTTTCAGTCATTAGTAGTGACTATCTCAGTCAATGCATTTAAAACATACATTTTTGTTCTTACTTTTGCTTTGTAAAGATTATAATGGGGACCTCCGTGGTTCAAAGGTTATAGTCTCTGACTAGTACTCACTAGCCTAGCTTGCACCGCTGTGTGTTCGAATCTCATCCAGGACAAAAGCTGTCTAGCTAGTATACGGTAGGTCTGTGGTTTTACCCAGGTATACGCCTGAGGGGTCTTCCTCCATCGTTAAAGCTGGGGTGTCACCTCATGACCCTGACTGTGGTTGCGCCGCCAAATCAAAGTGAAAAAGTACTACTTTAAGACATCAACTGTCAGAATATTTAAATCGTTACATTTTGCTTAAAGTTGCCAAAATGATGAAGTAATACTTAATTATCTAAAGGAAGAATCTAAATAAATCAGAAATGTTGTCAAACACAAATTCAAGCCATAGAACAATGTCTGAAGGCTCAATTAATAATGAAAGTTGAAATTCAATGGGTTTCAATGCATCAACCGCGACAGACGACCGATCTTTTTTTTTCATTCGT
The DNA here is from genome assembly GCA_008271625.1 of Lutraria rhynchaena. NCBI lineage: Eukaryota > Metazoa > Mollusca > Bivalvia > Venerida > Mactridae > Lutraria > Lutraria rhynchaena. The sequence goes on along the minus strand of VIBL01000001.1, from coordinate 5,428,106 downwards.
GTCAATGCAGTCATGTTGTTTTATGTCTTATCTTTTCAACTTAAGAAGTTTTTTGAACAGCTTGTACATAACATTGCTAATGATTTTATAAATGAGTTATTAATTTATTATTTCAGTTTTCTTTGTGTTTTATTGTGTTACATGTTGTATTTATATTAAATGATATTCTGATTTGTTACCCGTTTGCATACAAAGTCGAAAAAGTTATGGCGACATTTCTTTTTCACTGGTTTAAAAGCCGTTTTCAACAATTTTTCAGTTCTATACGGCGGCCGGTTCACCTAACCGGTTTTTCTTGACTGTATACTTACCAGAACTAACTTACCCTTCAACAAGGAGCCGGTAACTTCTCCACATAGGGAGGAAATCAGCATTTTTGTTGATTTTTTATAAAAGGGTATGACCTGCTGGGACCAGGATTTGAACCCGGATCGCCGGGTTACAAGTCCAGAGCACTAACCACTGAACACGGTCGCAGTCTAAGGCACGTTCCAAAATGGAAAATGTTAATTTTTTAGAAGAATAAAACAGTATGAAGAATGTTTAAAAAAACTAAAAACAACTGGTCAGGTAAGGGAGGTAACTCGGATAAATTGATATTCATGACAGTCTAAATTAGAGTTACTCCCCTTTAACTTCTAAAATTACTAACTCGAAAACGAAAGGTAATCAGTGTACTTAACTAGATTATTTTACCACAGGCTTCTATAACGCGTCACGTGAAAATTCGGACTGTATACCGAATTTTAATAGTTACAATAACACGATAACACTAAAGTACAGTAACACGCATTTAAATATTGCTATTTGCATTCCATATCCTAAGTATGACCTAATATTTGCCGAAAAACAATTAACAGAAAATAGATCTCTTAAAACATTTATACAATAGTATTGTAATGTTATGCAAGTGTACTATCATACACTGTTATGTTCAACACTGAATCATTACCTACTCTGTACGTTCATTTCATGTATATATAACAACATTTCAATTTATAGATGGGTGCGAAAAATCAGTAAAGTGTTCCTTTCAAGTTGCAAGTCTACGTTTGCATACCATATGAATCATTCAGAACCTTGTAATCTCGGTATCTCTATTGGTAAGTTCATTTAATGATACTGGTTCGATCTTTTCTGGTAATTTTCTGTCCATTGTCTCTGGTAGTAACGTTGTTAGCAGAAAAGAGACGACAGCTAGTCCACCAGACACGAAAAATATAATCCCTGGTATGAATTTGTTCTGTAACGAACAAACGATTCATTGAGAGAAGGAAATAGATGTATAATCATTTATTCTACTGTAAAATATGCATACTACATTATCAATTTATAAAATTAAGTATGATAAAAGTTCATTTGTCTTGACGGACAATCAATGATAGAATCCATGTAGTAATGTCTCGGTAATCACATCATACATTCTAAAACAGTAGTACCTTTCCTGATTGTCAATATTCATAACAAATTCTAGGCTCAATTGAGACTCCAATACATGTATTGTACTTTTACAAAACGCTATGTGTAAATGTTTTATCAAGTATTGTTACTGCAAAGCAAATGTTGACGACTCACCAAATAGACGAGTTGTGGACCAATCACAGCACTGACTTTAGCAATGACATTAAGATAGCCGAGACCAATGTTTCTGTAAAGAGAATGTTTTTCCCTATAAGAAAGGTCAATTAGTCATCACCTTTTGAGGCTGAAATAACAGAGTTGCATACGAAATATCAATACAAACATCAGCATATATACGGTGTTAATGTATTCATTCAGTCAGAGAAGATATGTTCAGCTGATAAATCATATATATTTGAGCACATTTTCTCTGACTAATGAATAAATCAACACCTTAACTAATACTAAAGAGGCACAATTCGAAGGCATTATCATCTTAAGTTTTAGTTTTGCACCATAACACTCAACTTTCCACTCTGAATCTGTTTGTCGTATGTTGTTTGTAGAGTGTATTCCGTGGAGCCATAAAACATGTTTTAATGCTAAAAAGTAGTCAACGAGCACAACCACGTCCTTGGGAGTGTTATAACTCAGCATTGTAGAATTTCAGCTTGCATGAAAAGTAGGCACAACATACAACAGCCATAGTTTGCGGCTTACTTACCTGATTACAGTTGGGTATATTTTAATAGTCATAATCTGAAGTGGTCCCCACGTCATGGTTATCCCGGCGCTAGCTATGAAAGCACAGCCATTAGTCAGAGCGTCCATGTTCTCAATGTCTGAAATGATATTTTCTTAAATAGGTACTTTTTCAGCATTGAAAATATATCGGTTCTTCATTTACATGTACCTTTTATCTGGTAATTGCGGTTATGCATTGTCTTTTGCTACTATGTGCGCTGGTGTTTGCTGTCTTTGTCATTAGTCGCCATGCAGTGTGTGTGCGGAAAGGTGATGGCGTGTGTGTGACGTTTCCAAGGAGTGCGTTTCTACTTTCTGTTCATTATCAGTAAATTATTATTAGCTATTATGTGGAAAGTTCGCATTACAAATGCATACAAGATTCGCTCTGAAACTAGTGCGGCGATTAACATAGTAATAACTAAAACTTCACAATGTTTTGTGACATTTTTATGCATATGGAATATTCATATTAAAGAATAGATCTTTGGGTAAAAATACTGTAAAAAGTCTTACTTGTTATCTGAATGCATCCTGCTGTAAGTCCTGCTGATCCAACTATACTAAATCCAAGAAGAATTGTTGCACGTCGTCCAAACCTACAAAGCATATTTTGAGTGTAGGTCATTACTGGTATTCATTTTGCTGATAGAATATCCATTAATCATTTAATACATTTTAAAATCGACATCATAAAATACAAGAGGAAAAGAAAAAATGAAATGACCTTTGCCGAGGTAGAAGGTTCCCATGCACAATGAGATGAAATCAAGTAATATATATAAATAACCATGACTTCCCTCCAAGTCATGAACCATTACCTGTTTTGTAGCCAGATTGCAGCAACCTTTAATGGTATACCTACGATACTGAATAAGAACAAGTTAAGATATACATTTCCTGAGAGAACTTGAAGTCCGAAGGCTAGACCGTGGAAAGCAATATCAAGTGAAGCCCTGAAATATTTCAAGCAGAATATCTAGTCGTTGAGACAGATGAAGAGTAAATTCTTGATATTAAGAGAACCTTCTGGACTACAAAGGGTCTTGATATTGAGTTGGTCTCATGTTGATCTTAAAAAACCTGAAACTTGTCCGAAAAAGTGGTCTTTTTATAATAATGTGTTCTTGGTGTTGAAGCAATCTCCATGTGAACATTTGATCATATGACTATCTCATTCGCCAATTCATTAATTTCGTTTGCATGTATGGCATTGGTGTCTGATTCCCATTGGGCAAGCGGGTGTTGTCAGTAGCATGTGGAATACTGAAAAGCCTTAAGTCAACTGTCAATCACAAAGGAGAGTTGTTCAGGTCAGATGACCACATTCAATCAATTCAAGACACCTTCTATGTTTGTATTGTTGATTTCATCAATTTTTTTGTTTTGAACAGATGAATGAACGTGAAGTTGTTGTTATTTTTCACGACACGCATCGACATTATCCTTTCTGTAATTTGACGAGTGCAATGTCTCCTGTTATATTTTGCAATCGTTTCAATAACACTGACAGCTTGCTCGGATCTACCATGAGGTATGTACCAACGAAAGCTCTCCGGCACTATACTGAAATTTTAAGAAAATAATCCATAGTTTGGATAAATATGCAGAAATGTGTAATGTATTCATTAAAGTCCCAATATCAATATATGCCTTCGTTGGCATTCCCAAAACTCGGTCTAAATATTGATGTGCCCTCATTTTAAAGAGTCAGTACAATGGAAATATTGAAAACCGGTCTAAAATTACGAGCAAGTGGCTGTTATAAAGTGGTGACCATAATATTGAGGTGATTGTTAACATTTCACCACTAGTAAGAAATCGTAAAATTGAATTTCACCAGTGCTGATTTTAATTCAACCCTTGCCTCACAAGCATTCTTTGGACTTTTCCTAATTCAAAGCAAACATACGAAACATCATTTAAGAAAATTGGATAATTTCTCTCTGACATAGTGAACAACATCATGGCAAACGAAGCAATTGCTCATTACAGGTCATGGCTTCTTTTGCCACAATGTTTTCAAAAGTCGCCTGCTTCATATGCGGGGAAATGCGATATTATGAGGCAAAGAGATGAAATGTCTTCCATTGTAGTGGAATCTGGACGATTTACACTACATTACGTTTTCTAAACCTTGCTGTGAGGTATCGAATTGAACAAATAACGTTTGTCCTTTAAAGTTAAAGTTTCAAAACATAAACTTACGAGCACGCGAGAAATCCTGGTAAAATCATAAACACTATAAATAGCTGTAAATATTTCCAATCATGTATCAACCATGAAACCAAGGCTAACATACAAGTATGTAGAAGAATAGTAGGAAAGCCAACTGTCAGCACGCGCCATTTGGATAACGTATACTCGGACAAGATCGTGTATTGAACGGATTGAATAAAACCACATCCAAAACCAGTGCAAAAGTATGCCGTCGCTAACATTTGCCATGTTGTTGAAAAATATGCAATCACATGGAATATTAGTAGTATCAACAGAGAACCAAACAATACTCGTTTTCGGCAGTCTGACCTCCAATTAAATTCCCGATTACAATTCCGATTATATTGATTGTATTTATTGTGTTTGGGACGAAATCGTTCTCACACACCAAATTGAACTGAAATGAAAAAATTCAATGTTTGTATTGTATTAGGTTCAATCGGACTTTTAAAAAGAAAGTATGGCTTTCGCCCCGCCATTCATAACGTTGCGCTTTTTAGAATATATGATAGTAATATTTGTATCAATATGTTTACTACCTTTATCAAAATGAAATTTTGTAAACATACGTCACAATAATATCAGATTCATGTATCTGGTTCAAATTTACAACCTTGATCAAATCAGCTTTTGTAAACATACGTCACAATGACGTCAGATACGTGTATCTGGTTAAAATGTACAACCTTGATCAAATCAGCTTTTGTAAACATACGTCACAATGACGTCAGATACGTGTATCTGGTTAAAATGTACAACCTTGATCAAATCAGCTTTTGTAAACATACGTCACAATGACGTCAGATACGTGTATCTGGTTAAAATGTACAACCTTGATCAAATCAGCTTTTGTAGACTTACGTCACAATGACGTCAGATACATGCATATGGTTCAAATTATACTGGTCAAAGAAAATTTAAACTAAGTATTAGCAAGCCGAGATTGTGGTTATGTCGTAATGACGAAAGTTTTGTCGTATATTTTGACATGGGACTTCTACCGTAAATGTTTGTATATTTTACATGCATACTCGTATTTAGGACAATATTTATTTAAACATCTAATGGTTCGTTATGGTTCTATCTCTTAATACCTGCATTGCTTACCTCGCTGACAAACGTGTTGAAATTGTGATCAAAGCTAAATTCCGTACATTTTTTATTATTTCCAATATTGCAAGTTTCTTCGTCTACCCCGCAGTTTCCACGGACATTGCGACAAGTGAAATTATCATTATGTATCTCTTTATTAAGGCAATGCCATGACGGGGTGGAAGAAAATATTACAATGTGATCAGCACTGAAGCACCAACTTATTCTAATAAGATGCACGATTACTGACATTCTAATTTGGTATCTACCACATCTTCCGAGTTCTTTTAGAATGTATTCAGAGTCAATGTCAATATTTTGTGGTATCGTCGAGGCTCCATTTCTGTTATCAGCTACCACGACCACCATATCTTTGCAGTGTGTGTGCCTAATTAATTGAAGAACGATATGTGTTATGTACTATTTGCATGAACACACATTTCAAGAGCGGAAATTATCAGTCACGTTTCTTAGAAGCTAATGATTCCATCTGAAATGAAATCTTCACACTCAGGCTTAAAAAGGTATATTTTTAAACTAATGGATTTGAGTATGGTGTGTCATTTCGGGCTCTGGTTTGACAATTTTGAAATCATTCCAATTTTCACCTTTTCACAAAAACCTTATTTGAAAGCAGTTTACGTTATTAGCATGTACATGTACATGGCATATCTACTCAATACAACTAAAAATATAAATTATAAAAATAGTATTCAATGCACATTTAAAGGGACAATACCCAAACAATTCTCTTTATTTTTGAAAATCTCACTCTAAAGCTAATTATATACTATGTCTAGTTTGTAATTCCTGAATTTTTTTCACAACTAAATGATAAATATAGAAAAGTCAAGTATTTCTTGATGTCACTTTCTTTTACTATCGTATTTGATTAGTCACTAATTTAAGATAAATAATCATGCCTGCTGGCATAATATATGTCTTGCAAATTAAACCGTGACTCTCCTGACTGTTATCAAAGGTCCTTATCTAAGGGTTATTATCGAAAATTGTTCCCAATCATACCATCGACTAAAAATGAAAAGAAGCAACTTTGTAAATAAGGCCTTGAAAGCTGGCAGTGGTCGAACACTCTTATGACAATATTATTTGGAAACTGCAAATTAAATGTAACTCAAATATATTAACCCGGTCTTAATCGTCCTCCGAACATTCAACTAATAACTATTACAACTTGCGTCGTGATGTTACCAAATGGAAAATTATAATCCACACAAATTTATAGTGTATTCAGTACGTAAACACACTGCATGAAACGTAAATAACATTTAAATGCATAAAATTACATTTCATGAGCAAAGTGATGAATTCTTTAATCGTTCGTGTAAAATATCATTTATCAAATTCAATTATAACGAAACATTTAAACGCAATAGTCTATTGTTTGTAGCATTTCAATTGAATTGTCGTGAAGTTTAATAACATTAGATTGCTTGGTGTATATAACAGAAAAGAAGTTCAAAAATCAACAAAACAATCAATGCTAATCCTCCCTGCAATGAAATTTAAGAAAAGTCGTTAGTATGGAATGTGTACGTACGGGGTACTTCTCCTCTGTTATTAACTGGAAAAAAGTGTCTTCATATGACCCGTGATCTTGGAGCGACTTTAAACCCAACAACAACAACAAATCACACGAAAATTGAACATTCGACTTAGCGTTACTTGAAGCTTGGACATGTAAACACCTTCTTTAAATTTCTGTACATTTTGATCTTTGTAAAAATATGTGCCTTTTATTGAGATAATTAGTATCTTAATGATGACTTTTTCACGTTAAACTTTAGTTAAGGTCTTTACTCGTCGACCACATATTTCAGCAACTATGTGGATACACTTTTTTACACTGTTCTCAGAGTAACATTTTTCCACCTTTTGAAGTCTACACGCATTATAAAGATATTCGCATTTATGTCCATTGTCCAAGATGGAAAGATTTCGGAAAAAATGCATATAAAAATGCATATAACTTCTTGGGTTCCTTAGCCGTCAATATTGAGGTTTTACTGTACATACAAAATGTTCTTAAACTTACATTATCGTATTAAATGACTTATCATTGTTATCCTTATCATTTGATGCGGGCTACATGACTGTAGATGTCGATGCGCCATAAAACACCAATAAACAATCATACAAAATATTTAACATGTAAAACATTTATGATAATACAAAATAAATTGATCATAGCCAATCGTATTTACCTGTCTGCACAGAAATAAAACCTATATATATAATCTTTTACGTATCCATTCTGAAATGTACTGATATTACATATCATAACAAAAAACAGACGTTCAACATACAACGTAATGCCAAATACTGTGCTTAATTTTAATCATTATTATCATGTTAACGTGTGGTTCACAATTTTCTCTTTTTTAAATTGAATTAAATTGAACATTATTACCACAGTATTTATAGATTTTTTCAGTCGATACATACGTTAGATAGAAACTTTCTCAGACAAAGTCAATAAACGAGTATAATTTCAAACGAATGAAAGAATCGGCTTACTTTTTGTCTTATATTTTGATTACTGTAATTAAGCGTTGGTGACAGTCCTTGAACAAAAACAATCAAATACGTGCTGTAAGATCATTGTTCTGAACTTCACGCAACTGTCCTACTTGAAATAATTCTAAGTTTATAATTATATTGTGGTAGAAACACATTAGTAAAAAAGATAGTGTATACTATCTCTTAATGTACAAGTAATCATTGAATATAGACTGAGTGGCGATATACGCTTTCAGGATCACTAACAAGGGGCCAGTTTCTTAGAAATGTAATTTAAAAAATATAGTGACCAAATAAGTATTCATTATCATTCACGTGGCGCCTGTTCCTCAACGACATCTTACGTGAGAAAGCAATTTTTGCTATCCCTTAATTGTAGGCTAGAAATGTTTTGTTTTATTTTGTTTTTGATTCATGCAGGGTTTTCTTGTATTCTAACCAGTACTAACTTTCCCTTTCACAGGGAGCTTCTCCACACATTTCTGTCAAATTTTCATAGATGGGTATGACCAGCCGCGACTGGGATTTGAACCCGGGTCACAAGTCCAGCGCACTGACCAGATGACCATGGTCGTGGCCTTAACACCAATTAGCTGCAGACTCTTCGGGAAGTATGCATTATTAAAAATACTGAATGACTGTGAGGAAAGAAATTCAAAGAAGAGAAATTAGACATTCATGAACTCATTCAATATGACAGAACGAGAAAAAGCAGTGACACACGAGAACGTTGATACCGTGCGACGTCTGATTAAGTAAAACATTTTGTAATATCGATGTTTTACTGTGTTTATATTTTGATGATGAAAAACAGCAAACGCTATTAGATTCTTAAAATGTACGTACAATTGTCCTTATACTTATCCTGTTTATGAGAACTTTGACCGCAAAACATTTCAACCCGGATAATAGATTAAAATCACTTTCACATTACTTGTAAATACTTCATTAATTCCGACTTGTATCAATAAAAATCCGGTGATAACGTTGTCAAACAAGATGTAAGGGAATTCCTAAATTAATTATCACTTAAACAATCCGGATTTGACTGATTTCAAAATAGCTTATTGTTTAAGTCAATTTCATTAGGAAGGATATGAATATTGTCAATCTAATATTTGATATAATGTGATTGACACTTTTATGACATTTTATATGCATAATTATTATCTTTAGTATTTTCTTCGATCACGTGTTCTGCGTTTTGCTCTTTTGATGCACGTTCTGGTAGGATTCAGTTATTTAGGCTTGTCTTTAATTGTTTCTGATGTTGATCCCTAAACTTTGATTGTGACTTCAGAATTGGAAAAAAACTTTTGTAGCACTACCTTAACGAAATGAGGAAAATGTCGATGTAGTGATAGAGTCAAGAATTTTGTTTACAATAAAGGAAATAAGCACTAGGCTAAATTAATAAATGTTAATTATGTTTAATTACAGTAAAATATTAGCTTTTAAACAATGTACATGTATAGATAATGCTGGCCATTAATTGATTTACTCAAACGAAACGTTGTAATTAATTTTTGAGTAGTTTTACTCCCTAAATTGTTATTGTAAAGAGGTTCTTGATTACTTGATAAAAATTGATTGTCACGCAAGTTTGTAATCATTTTAAATGAAGTCAATCAATACACTGGTGAACAAGTTGAGAAAATGCTGGAAATCCCAAGATAAATTCAGAAAATTGAAAAAGACAATGAATGCATTTATGTAAATAAAATGCACAAAACTCTTTCGGGCTGCGGTCGTCATTATTTAAAAAAACCAAGTCAGTAATACTCACTGTAAATATAATAGCACATCAATTCTAAATATGATGTAGCGCTTAACTCGTGCAGTCTAGCACTTTAATAACTTTCGTCATATTGTGTTTCTAGAATTTGATTTGCGTATGTTTGTCTTGTTTATGTTGCGTTTTGTATATACTGAACATTTCTAACTGGCCATCCAGGTTTTTGGTAAATTGGAAGACAACCAACGAACACATTTTATCGAAATTTACACACTTTCTAATACATTGTATAAACAATGTTTTCCTCGAATTCCATTGACAGTACATGTCTGGAGTAATTTAGGCGTAACAATTAATGTCACCCTAAAAACATTATAATAATCAACCATAAAATAGTATATTTAAAATATTTCTTACTTAGGCGGCTGTCCAGAAATTTTGTTGAGTGTATGTGACATATGACAAATATGTTTAAAGACAATACGCATTGATCAATTTAAATTGACACCTTTCACAATACTGTTTAATTTTATGGTTTATACGGAAAGGTGTAATCAATTGACATTTCTCGATGTTGTGTGCTTATTTTTTTACATTTTGTCGCTCGGTTAGATAATTGTATAAGCCGTGCCCAAGTGCGCTACTTTAACAACAAGGTTTAATGATGTAAAATGCAAGCCTTTGACCGAGAGGACGTGGGTTCATCATCCTTCATCCTTTTCTAAGATTTGGCAGAATATAAACGACTTAAAGACATTTCTGGTAGTTTCCATTGTGCATCTTAATGCGCATTCGCTATGGTGATTTATGGTATTTTTTTTACTTTGGGTTAAATAAAATTTGCATAGCCGTAAATTCATATTCATACAGCAAGGAAAGTGATAAAAATTTGCATAATGTAATTGATTTAGAACATTTAAGTCATTTCAAATTGTATCGCCAGAAAGATATCAGGTAGCGGTTTTAATTTGTCACATCTGAAACTGGCAATTACCCGCAATGGGTTGGAAGGAAAAAAGACAGGTGGAAAGCCCAGAGTTTCAAAGTGAAAAAGGATTATTGAGAATGTAATCAACTCTCTGTCCTCATAATTACAGAGCAAGACTTAGTACGTAAATGTTCCTTGCTGTGTCAGTCTTTCATTATAATCCTGGTTTGATGGAAATAACCGATTTTATGAAGTATGATTAATCTTTATGTATTGGATAGAGTTTTGTTTCCAATATTTGCACATAAAAAATAAAAATAATCTGTACATGCATTTTCTTATTTTGTAGAAAAATAATCAAATTTTCATTATTTTTGGCCATAAAACGGAGGTAAAAATGGAGTATTTTATGCGATGTTTTTCTGTGAGAAATATGTTGATGAGTTGCATACCAACTAAACAAAACAAAGTAAACTAATTTTTGATACATATTTATTGTTTTTCCTTGGTTTGAAGGAAATATTATTTTCAACGGGGTTGTCCACCTCCAATGCTGATATAAGCAGCACAACCTATCGTTTTATGTGTTGATATTTGACACTTACATATGGTAGAAGTATTTAAGAAAGATATAAGAAGGTCTGTTCATAGGAATAAAACAATCAGATATGTCCTTAAGTCAGTTATCACCAACACTGATTCACAAGTCGCTCTGTTAAAAAGGTAAATTCCTACGAAAAATGAGTATGTTAGGTTACCCAGGAACACTGTCGGTGGCAAAAGTCTGCTGAACATGCAAATCTGTGTCCATCTGGGATCGTAAGTAAACTAAGCAATGTATATCAGCCGAGACATGTTCAGTATGTAAAATATAAATATTGTATTTTACATGTGGTACTTTTAATATATTAAAATATGTTTTCCTCGATTGTTTGCACATTCAGTAGGCCAGGGCAAGCAATCTTTTACCACACAACGCTATATCTTACATCCATGAGTAACACACTTAATTATTTATTTATTTATTTATTTATTTATTATTCATTTATATTTATTTATTTATTTATTATTACATGCATAAAACAATCAGCATATAATAAAAATAATATTATGTACCTTGCCAATCAAGATTGAATTATAAGAGATATTATAACAGAAAAAGTCACTTATCATAGGTAGCACTCGGGAAGCAGGTATTACCATGCATATGTAAGAACAAAAATAAAACACATTTATGGCTTTACATGGATGCTGATTTCACACTTTTCTTCATAAAAAAATGGCTTAAAAAGATCATATAAAATGGCCAAAAAATGAAAAATAATAAGAAAGTAAAACAATATAACACACTAATGCTGGACGGCTCTCAGTATAAAACTGATATGATCCCAGTTTGCCCACTTCATATTTCAATTGATTTCTCTATTGCTATACAGGACAATGTGGTAATTGGTGATTGTTGATGGGGTAATTGCTTTCTAGTCTTACAATAAGACTATTTGACTGTCACTCATATCATAAATAAACCAAATCCGAGTATGTATACGTATTTATTTCCATGCATTCATAAGTATACAATACAAAGACACTTTTAAATATAAAAAAAATGAAATAAAACAAATTAGAGCTATTTATCATTAATTTATATGCATCAGGTGTTGGCGTCAACGCTGAAGCGCGACCCCCTATATGGAATGAAGTTAAAATTTGTGAAAGGGCGTACCATCGGAATATCTCAGCTGGTATCCTTGTTATTATACATTCTTTAATATAACGGAACAAAGAAATGACGTCATCGTAGCTATTGACGGTCAATTACAATGTACATATATTTGATTGTTTTCGGATGTATACGACAGGAAGTGTGGTATTGGAATAGGTATATAAGATAGAGGTGTTCAAATGACCAGTCATTCTCGTTTCTGTGTCAGCTTCTGTTTTAGGTAAGTGTTTTACAATTTTTAAGTAATTAATGTATTAACTATTAAGATTGCATGGCTCATTAATCGATATTCAGTTTATAATGCAGTAATTAGAAGTGTGCAATATACGGCAATATATCGGTTGCTGCAATATTTTTACAGGCGACATATTGCGATATGATTTTCAATTACAGTATCGTGCAGTATTTTATATTTCAATTAAAAACTTTCAAAGAGTGATCTGGTATATTGTCTTAGTTAGACAGACATCAGATACTAGTTTTAATTTGTTTCCTTGTTTTAGCGAACTGATAGTGTCTAATGATATTGAATGAAAAGTTCAGTAAAAATTTTGAAAAAAGTTTGTTGTATTCTATTTGGGTAATTCGTTATGCCTGTGTAGTTTTATGTAGGACAGGAAAGGTCACATTTACACGAGGGAATCCATTCGAAAGATAGCGGGTGTAAATCAGTAAATTAAGTTTATAAAATTTTATGAACAAATAAATATTCACAATATATTGCAATATCCTAGTAAACATTGTAACATTAATTTTCCGGGCGCTACCTAGACCTAATAATAAGTATCTTTGTAATTGGCGGCGACATTTATAATCTCGTTAATCGTCTGAATTTCAAAGTAGAACCTAGTATTCTTGTGTAGCATACATTTTTTGTGGCAATGTATTACATCTTTATTGTTCTCGAGAAGACGATGGAAGACATAGTCTAAAACTGAATTGTGAATATTCATTGTTGGAAATTCAGCATTTTGGTAATATGCCGTAAAACCTACCACAAAGGAGCCTCTTAAATGACACGATGTCTGAATTATGAGTTTTTCTTGATGAGTTTTGCAAAATGACCATAGTAACGCCTTTGTAGAATACACACGCATAATATTGGACTAAATATTTAATTTATTTAATATTTCACGGCTATCGAGTATAATCTTTACTGTATTAAAAATACAGAACAGTTCAACCTCTCCCGAGCGATCCTTTCTTGAGCAACAACCTCCCTTCAACAACAGCATGATTTCTCCCACTAAACGATTTAACTACTAATTTAACCTCTCCAGAGCAACAGCCTCTCAACAATATCATAATTTTGCTTCTCCCAAAGGGTGTTGTTTGATTGAGATACTAAAAGGATTTTGATTTGTCCATTTATAAGTTATGTTATAGTTTGAAATGAAGGAACCGAAGGGTTGTCAAATGGGGGATTTCAGATTGCCGAAATCAGAATACTTTTTAATCACTTTTAGTATCGTTTTTTTTTTTGAAGTTCGAATTTTGGTAAGTTGGTCTGCTAGTTTTCTTACTTAATGTTTTGTTTGTACCCGATTTTTCATTCTATTTCTCGTTCACTTGTTTTAGCATGATGTAATCTAGTGCCTCGTGACATATTTAGTGTTCGTTAATGTAAAAGACTATTTGGCATCTGTGTGTATCTGATTTTTAATTTATTTCCAGACTCCAAGTTCGAGAAAGGAATCAGATATGAAGTCGATACTTTCAGTTCTCTCTCTAGCTGTTCTTGTTGGTGTGGCAGCATGTATGAGTTTGCAGGAGTATGAAGGTAATTTAAACCCTACTTTATTATAAATATACAGTAAAACCTCGCTTAGCAGCCACTTCCACATTGAGCCAGCCTCTTTATAACAATCACGTGATTACGGGCCGGTTTTCGAAATTTCACCTATAGTTCAACTTTTTTATGAAAGCGTCCTAATATAAAGACTTTTTTGTCCCAGGATGTGTCTGAACATCGAGGTTTTACTGTGTATATTGAAAAATAATCAGTTTCTAGATTAAGACAATTATGATAATTAAAGAGAAACGTCTTTTGAGTTAACTTTCCACCGGAATGTAAGTAATATTCTGTTGGAAAGAAGCGCAAAAACGGTAAATCAGACATAAATTAATCATTAAAATAACCTTATTGTCAACCGATTGATTCAATTGGCAGATAATGATGAGGTGACCAATGACCTTGGCTGGCATATCCATATCCATTTTCACTTCCATAAACTGTTGAAGAAAGGTATCGATATAAGATCGTGCCACAAGAACCAATGCGCACTGTGCAAGAAGACGGATTTTAACGTTTCTATTGCAACAAATGGCGAAAATGCTAATGCGGCATATGATTACACAGGTACGGGTAATTCCTTTAGATATTTTGTTTCGCAAATAATAAAAGCTGGTTTTGCTAACATAAAGTTTTATTAGTATTATTATGTTTGTCTCCCGATTTTGAAAATGATATTATCATGAAAAATATTTATATATTTTTTAATGTAATCACTTTGCAATCATTGCTTCGGGTCGTGATATTGTTACTAGTTATAGCTTCAAATACAGCCAAACCTTTGTTTGCGGCCACATCAAAATGAATACTATCCTGTGAATAACAGCCATTCTTTTAAAACCGTCACTGATTATTTAGAACAATCTGACCTCCGAATAAAGGCCATCTGCCTGTAAAGGCCACATCTTGTCTTTGTGAAGGGTGGCCTTTGTTCACAGATTTGACTGTACTTGTTAAAAGTAGATTTTGTACGATGGTAATATATTTTGAATTCTAGCGTGCATAATTGTGACCAAAAAGCGCCACTCTTACAGCGTCGAATTTTCGATGGGATGCCATAAAATGTACAAAAACACATATCAAGGTATGTACAACTAAGTTTTTAACTTTTTTTATGATTTTAGCTTTGTTTCGAATAACTAAACATTGATCTAAAGTGGAAGAAAAGTCTGAACTTTTACTGGCAGTATACAACAATAAATTTAATTGTTTCTGTAAATACAACTTACCCATTAAATGTATAGCAGATATTTTATTGGACGTCGGCTTTGTTCTTTAACCACGTGAATTCTCTCTTGTTTTTTTACAGAGTGTAAGTGACCGTATGTTGTAAACTAAACACCACACGTAATGTATTATATATTACATAATCTTTATTTCTAAAATATAGTACAACTACAATTAGAACTAATCTGGAACAACGAACAATATTTTTCGCATACGTCATACTACTGTTGTCATTTCGTTCTAATCATGTTAAAGTGTTTTCGTTGATAATGTACGGAGCCCCTAAATTGACATTCTACACTTATATTTTAACTTGTAGCACTCATTTTATTTCGTCTTTACGAAATACTACTTAGTTAGTATTTCGTAATTACAAATTAATATTTCGTTTATACGAATTATTATTTCGTAATTACGAAATGGTATTTTCGTATTTACGAATTAATAATATCTCGCATTTACGAAAAACTATTTCGTAAATACGAAATATTATTTCGTAAAAACGAAATGAAAAAAAAATGTTACAAGTTAAAATATAAGCGTAGAATGTCACTTTAGGGGCTCCGTAATAAAGCATCATAATTCACAAACAATATACATGTAAATCAATATGATCGCTCTCATTTCTAAACTGGATTATTTAATGAAATGGGAAGGGGCACCGTGGTTGAGTGGTTACGGTCTATGACTAGTAATGTCATTGTGGTCTGGGAGACACCGTGGCCTATAGGTAAAACATCCGACCTCTGATCCGAAGGTCTTGAGTTCGAATTCCGGCTTCAATGAGTTTCTTTCATGAATTTCACAATCCCATTTTTCAGACGAAGTACTGGTGTAGTGTCCAGGAAGCGGACTCGAGCGTGATTAATATAAGCAAAATTGCTTGTTTCACAATCGAGCTAAAATAAATCAGTATGAAGTCTAGTGGCCCCTCACCGCTGTGAGTTTAAATCCCACCCTGGACAAATGAAGTAACTGTCCACATAGCTTACAAAAGGTTCTATCCTGGTGTACATCTGGTGTCTTTCTCCACCGTTAAAGATGGAAAAGTCTCCAAATGACCCTGAAAATGTCAAACCTCGCTGAAAAATATCAGATATTAAAGACCCTTTTTATCGTACAACTATTTGTATAAAATAATTTCTCTGTGTTATATATTGAGACAACCAGCACTGTTTGACATCCAACACCCTAGACTCGTTTTACTTAGGCCTATTGATCGTCCTTTCTAATTGCAACCGTCATCATTGTGATGCACGAAAATCATGTCCGCCATTTGTTAATAAAACTCAGAGGAATTTTGAAAAGAAAATAATTTTTCGAAGAACGTCCATAGTAATAATAATACATAAACTTTCGATTATTTGATCATTTTTAGTGAATACCGATACTAAGTTGACATGCATTCACGATGAAAGGTTTCCAAAGGATGCTGACGTCTGTCCCTATCTTTACGATGTGGACCTGGAAAAGGGAAAAATCTGCGCCAAGATAGTAGAGAAATTCCAAATTAGCGTAAGTTACAAAAGACCTGAAAAAATAGTCGCGCTAACGGTTATCCGACCGGCCCCTGGCGAAGACGAGGAAAATTCTAACGACAAAATCCATAGTATGAAATAATTTAGGGATGAATCATGTCTCGTACTCAAACAAAAGGCGTTAAGGGAAATAAAAGAAAAAATACTCGACCTCGCTATCATGGGTTTTTCGTCGAGAGTAACCAACGTCTTTTTCTAGCCGAAATGTATAAAAGTGACTTAACTAGCTAATCGTGAATGCAAAATTGTAAATGTGAGATGTATGCGTGCATGTGTGAGATGTATGCGTGCATGTGTGAGATGTATGCCTGTAAATGTGAGATGTATGCCTGTAAATGTGAGATGTATGCCTGTAAATGTGAGATGTATGCTTGAGTCCACCGGGATGGAAACACGAACGCCAGAACCATTTCATATCAGGCTAACAGATATTTATGTATCTCATACATTTTTGTTTTCAGGACACAAAACTCGAACACATGGTAGATCTTGGCTGTGCTGACCTCTCTGAAGAATGGTTATTGGAATAGACGGCTAATTGACCAATTAACGCGGATCATGGAATAACGAGCTTTGCTACAATGTTGAACTACTTATATTTTAAATGGTTTGCATATTTCATATTTTGAACCAATAAATTATAAAATTATTCTGCGTGTATCATATAACTTGCTGTCTCCTAAGTTTGAGTAATATGTATAATACCTACAAACTGTTGCGGATAACGAAAATTAAATACTTGGTGTGAATAATAATTTTTTGTGAGATGATTCGATCTTTACTGTAACAGAAAATATATTCATGTACGAATGATTTTTTTCACGAATATCTTAAAACAAATAGTCAAAGACAATGTTTCGCATCCAGAATTTGAAACACACACACACACGAGATACTAAGACTTAACGCATATCCCATAGCTATAAGTGAGTACTGAAAATTAGCGGATATGATATTCAAACATTGTGTAAACTAATTGATCTATGTCTGAACCGCAGTTTCATGTATGTAAAATTTCTAAGCAAATAAAAATTACAACACATTTAGTGGGCTGTTCTCAGTTTGTTCTTTTTAATAGCCCATCATACGCACATTGAGACTATGTATTTCGTTCGTCTGTTCATCCGTTTGTCCTTTGGTTTGACCATTTATTTAACATCAGTATTCAGCGGTGTTTCACTTCTGTGACATGAATGTCTCTTAATACAAACGTATCGGACTATATCAGTACAACACCAATCATTATATACAGCCAAACCTGTCTTTGTGGCCACCTCCGAATAAAGACCACCCTGTGAATAATGGTCAGTCTTTGAAAAACTGTCACTGATTATTTAGAACAAATTGACCTCCGAATTAAGGCTATCTGTCAATAAAGGCCACATTTTGTCTTTCCCAAGGGTGACTTTTGTTCACAGGTTTGACTCAAAGATATGATATTGCATGAACCATAAAACATGAACATATATCCATGGTCGTTTGAGTGCGGTCTCTGACTTGTAATCACTAGCCCCTCACCGCTGTGAGTTCGAATCCCATCCAGGACCAAAGTTCACATGTGAAGAAGCTGTCCAGCTAGCTCAAAGGTCGATAGTTCTACCTAGGCATACGCTTTGTGTCTTCCTCCGTCGTCAAAACTGGAAAAGTCGCTAAATGACCCCTAACTGTTAGTAAGACGCTAAATTTCAGGGAAACGTCTATAAGTGGACATGCTACACTCGAATTGAACTTAATCTAAATTATACATACAGAAAGTGATTTTAAGAAATGAAATCCATATTGAAAAATGAACTTCACTTTGAGTGGTTTTGGAGGAAACCAAAACCACAAACAAAGGGGAAAATGCATTCTATAGCTTCAAGAACTTTGTTTACAAGATAGGAAATAAAACTGATAAAATTAGCTATAGGCCGGTTGTCCGGACAATGAATGCGATATGTTTGATAAATAAACAAATACAGTAAAACCTTGATAATGAGACTACGTTCAGGAACCGTAAAAATCGGTCATTATAAAGAGGTGGTTTCATTATCAAGTTGAATTATTGAGGTGGTCGAAATGTAAGGTTTTATTGTAGTTATTTACGGGCTGACAGCGAAATGGTTTGTATAGTTCAACAACGACCTGTGAATGATAAAAGATCAGTTAAGTTCATGTATTCAGTAGGATGAGTGGCATTTCGGAACGTTTCAGTGGTTTTTGCAGTATGTAATAGGTGGCAGAAAATAAAGTTCCCGATGCGGGGCTCGAACCCGCGACCTTCTGTTTGCAAGTCAGCTGCTCTACCAACTGAGCGCAAACAGGCATACAAACTACTATAAACACATATATATACAACACTGTTACAAATATATAAATGTCAGTTATTTGTCCGTTATAATTGAGATTATGGTTATATTTAAAAAAGTACTCGGTCATTGTATTACTTACCCCTATTTTTAAAGAGTTGAACAATCCTTGAACTTTCATCGCGCCTCACTGCCCGATCTCTATCTATAGTATAGTTAACAGTATTCAACTTACCTTGCACGTGAGTTAAATCAAGCAGAAATAGAGGTGCATGACTTGATAAACTATTTTTTATCAAATTACAATTAAAACTCACCGAAGGACTAATTCGAAACATGATATAACCGCTATTTTTGTATTTTTTAAATATTTACGCAGTATTATTAAATGATTATTTTGTTAGACCGATGTTTTCGTCTGAAAGATTCATTTTGATAAATATTACATGGCTGCTTAGGGTTAAGTCGTACCTTTACAATGGACTTTTTGTTCTATCGTTAAATTGTGTCACAAAAGTGTCACAAATACAAAGGCATTAAGCATTTTCTGTTCATTTCACATCTTACCAACCGCCGAAGAGTGTTTGACTGTTTAACTATTCTCAGAATTACCTAATTTACATGTCCGAAGTATATAAGTTAAAAAGTACCAAATTACACTAATCACTCCATAATACGGTACACTTTACAACGGTATTCACATTACACCGATCTTTGTATCTGTCTACTAACAAATAATTTTCTTCAGGGGTTTACCTACATTATACAACTACCTCTCAAAAGAAAACATATCCATTGCTTCCAAAAGTTTGCCATACAAATATATACTCGTCCAAAAAAAGAAGTTGCCCACATTTCAATTCTTAATATCATGTTGACTCAAATCTGACTATTAAGCAAGATACATGTATTTGTTGGAGTATGTGTTGACCTAAGTTTTATCAGTGGTAAACAATGCCCTTCGGCTAAAGATCCAAGTTATTGGTTTTGCAACTCGTGCAGCGCATGTCGATATCCGGTGGTAATATCTGACTGCACAGATAAACCGGAAATAAGTCACAGTTGAATACAATCACGCCAAATCGAGTCAAACAAAAATGCCAAGATGGCGTAATAATGAATGAAAACCAAGCCATCAGGTTGCTAAATGTAGGTACGTCAGTAAATGTTGTATCCAGACTGCTTGGTCGCACTCGATCGACGACTGAGCGTTTACAGAGAAAAATCCGGGTCACGGGAAATATCCGCGGCTGACCACAAAGGGGTAGGTCACGTGTGACAACTGCTACCGATGATCGGTATATCATCATTCAGCATCTTCGTAACAAGCGCCTGACTGCAGCAGCAACCGGGAGATAGCATGGTATTCACTTTCAGACTGTCTTTAATCGGTTGAGATATAATTTTCAACCGATTCGCGAGTACCGACCGTACTTCGGTCAAATTTTCACCCTACGTCATCGGGCGGCAAGGCGCGACTTGCGTCGCCGTCATCTGCGCTTCCGGCGTGCTGATTGGAGATTGGTCTTGTTTTCCACCGTCTGGGAGAGCGTTATACCGATGCTTGCGTCATTGAGAAGAACTGTTTTTGAAGGCGGTTCAGTCCTTTCCTGGTTAGGGATTATAAGTGGTTACAAGACTCGCTTAATCGTGATTAACGAAAAAAAATCAATGCCCAGACTTACATCAGTGACATTTTTACAACAGAAGTTCTTGCTTTCATTCTGCGCTATTGTCAAATAGTCCCGACTTGAACCCTATAGAGTACGTGAGGCTACATTGCACTAGCCTTACAATTTGAATGGGACAATTTGCCTGCGCAATTTATACAGCGTTATCTCAACAGTATGCACCGGCTAATCACGACCTGCATTGTAGAAAATGGTTGGTACATGAGAAACTGACAGCTTCCCTTAACTTACAACCCCTTTTTGTTGCTTAAATCCCTTTCAAACTGAATTTAAACATTTCCTGCTGACTAACCGAGTCTTATAGAAGCAAAACCCTTATGTTACATCGCTCAAATTGTGTCAATGAAAGACATATTGCAGCGACTGCAAATTTTAAAAGAATGTCAGAAAGGAATGGTTCTTTATCTCAGATTGCACAAATAGTCAAAATATATGCCAATCCTAAGTATTTTGATAGAAATGAACGATGTGTACGTTTGAGCTGAATAAATTTGAAACCTCTCCAAACAAAACCATTCACTGAAGCAAACTGTTGGTCTATACATATATGCTGATGTGATCTCATCATTCAAATTGAAATGAAACACGAAATGTCCGAAAATGAATGATCGTTAAAAAGAGATTGAACAAATATTGTTCATAGAAACAGTCGCTAAGTTCGTGAGTTTTCCGTATATTGGTCAACTTTGAAATGTTCATGTCTGAATCGTCTGAGTGCAGCTGTTTATCAAAGTCTTGCTTTGACAAGCGATTTGTCGGAGGTTTGAGTGCGGCAGGAAATGAGGAATGTGAAAATTTCGTATATAAGGAAACTGAATGCGCATTCAGTCGTTCCGTCTTTGCATCTGCTTTTGATTCAAGTAAGTGTTGTACGTTAGATGTAATATTTACATTAATTAATAAACTTTTAATTTCTCCATAATTTAAAATCAATTTATAATGTTTTAATATAATAATGATAATAATAGCGTAATAAAAAGATAATTAAGCATTTTAGAAGTGAAATTTCTTGCTATATTTAATAAATAATTGATTATTATGACGATCTATTATCATTAAAACTCATAATAAATTTGTTTATATCATTAACTATTTTTTGCAGACGGTAAAAAAAATCTGAGCATTTTCGAATAAATGTAAAACGTTAATTATGGTACCATAGCTTTGTACTTAGCCAGTAGAATATTTTGTATTGGATTTACATCCATTCTTGCATCTAATTTAATTTTGAAACTTGACATTTTACCGCTTTCGTAAGGCACTTGTCCGGACTGTAAACATAAATTAAATGACTCTACATATAGACACACACACAATTTTACTCGTAAATAATTACTAATTTATATCCAAACTGCAAGATACAGACTATTATATTCTTGCAGTTCTGATATTAGATAAAACAATGTCTATTCGTTGATGGCGACGTAAAATAAATTTTGAACTATTTTTTTTTAATTTGTAAATTTGATACGACATGCTCAAAATTTTAGCGACATTACAAAAAACCGATAAAATAACGGGGTTGCAGAACTTTCTTAAAATAAGTCCTAAAACAGGCCCTTAAGTTTTTTATACATGAAATCTTCCCCGGGCTTCTTGTTCGCTTGTGTGTAAAAAGATGTAGCCTAGTGCTTCGTGATAGCTTTAGTGTTTAATGTTGGTTCAGTTGAGATAAGACATGAGGTGTGCACAATTCAGTTAATATAATCAATCAACATGGCCTGTTCTGAATATTTTGTAAGCAGAACTTTCACTGTTTTTATTTCATAATTTATAGTTGAAGCGTGTAGTGTCACTTTATTCAATCGTAAATTATGTTAGAATAAAGTCCAGGAAAAGTGGTTAGGTGAACCGACCGCCGTATGTGACTGAAAAATTGATGAAAACGGCGTTAAATCCCGTGAAAATATCTAAAATTTTTTGATATTTAACATTTTGTATAGTATAGGTCTTTGACTGCCTAAAATAATTGGATGGTGAAATGTATTTATAAAATTTTCAAAAATCTAGGTGACTAATTATGAAAGTTGAGCAGTGTTATATTTACAAACTCTATTTATCATCTCTGTGTATCTGATTTTCAATTTATTTCCAGACTCCAAGTTCGAGTAAAGGTTCAGATATGAAGTCGACACTTTCAGTTCTTTCTCTAGCTGTTCTTGTTGGTGTGGCAGCATGTATGAGTTTACAGGAGTGTGAAGGTAATTGTAACCCTATTTGATATAACTGATTCACTTATAGTCCTGAAGAGTGCGTTTTATATGCATATTATTGCAGGCCCGAGGGAGGCCTAACAGAGTATTTTTTTCAGTGGGTTTAACGCCGTTTTTCAATAATTTTTCGGATATATACGACGGCCGGATCACATAACCAGTTTTCCTTGCCTGTATTCTAACCAGTACTAACTTACCCTTCAACAAGGAGCCGGCAACTTCTCCACATATGGAGGAAAACATTTTTTGTCAAATTTTCATAGAAATGTATGACCTACCGCGACCGGGATTTGAACCAGGATCGCCGGGTTACAAGTTACAACCACACGACCACGGCCGCGGCTCTAAGAGAGCAAATGCAGTTTAACTGATGGCTGTATATAGACGAGATGACAAGTTATCTCGCATCTACAAACTAAAAAAGCTCGTTAAGAAGAAAACCTCGGCAGGCATGGTTATATCATGAGTAAGATAGCGATTTTTAAACCTGAAAAACTTTCTCATGGTATATATTCGGACAAATATCTTTTACAACTAGCACTCGATCCTAAAACCATTCAATATGATAAACCATTTTTATTTACAAACAAGGCGAGGCAGGATTTCTATGTTTGAAAACTGTTATCTTTGCTAAAATATGCCTGACAAAACGGTGCTCTGTTTGATGAAGTTTCGTATCGACTTTTTGAATTTTTTAAATTTTATTTTACAGTAATTTTTTTACCAAATTCAAATCAAATAATTCTATGCGCAGATGACGATGAAATGGCACCTCTCGGTTGCTGGCACGTTCATATCCATGTTCACTTTCATCGTCTCCTCATGAACGATAAAGATGTAAGCCATTGCTACAAGAACAAATGTATGCTTTGCAAGGTTACCGACTTCGCCGTTGAAATTAAGACGAACAATGAAACCCTGAATGCCGTCGCCAATTACAAAGGTACTGATTATAAGATTTTTATTGCGAGGAAAATGTTTTTGCGATAAATCGCGATATTTACTGAGATATCGCGGTATATCGCAATATATTGTGAGTACTTATTTGTTCATAGAATTTTGTAAAATACAGGTTTTATATGCTGTGTCACCGCGCTATGTGTGGAGCGAGGTTCGTTTTTGTGATTTTGGTCTCACATACCCTACTTGTGACAATATTGGAATAAGGAATTAACCAAATGATAGCGTAAGCATGCGATGCATATAGTTACTATTTTATGGCAATGCTTGTATAATTATAGATATTGATCAATAATGACATTAATACGGCGGAGTAACTTGTTGACTGTATCTTATATTGTGTAGAAACATAAGTATTTGCCTAATGAAAAGTAAAGTTACATCAAATAAATCGAAGTTAAGTGATATATCGTGGTAATATTACCCATATTGTTTATATATATATGTTATATGTTATATATATATATATATTATTTTTGTATCACACTACGAATTCCAGGATGTGTTGCGGTGACCAAACGAAGTGGCAAATATGATTTCGAAGTATTTTTGGGAGGCAAAAGCCAGTACACAACCACCTTTGAACGTAATACAGATATATCTATACTATAGTTCATTGTTAAATGTTTTAATTAAAAACTTAATGAGGGGTGTTAAAAGATTACAACATGTATTGGGATATACATCCAATGTCTTTGAGTACTGATATTACAAAAAAAAAAGTTTGTGTTTATCATGATTTTTTCAGTTAAGTTTGCATTTGAAAAAAAAAACACGTCATTGGAGCGTTAAGTATTTTCGTTATTTTCCCAATTGTGTGAATTATGTGTCTGTTATATTGTGTATTTAAGAGATTATGCACTTAATAAACTGCAAATATGAAATTTAAAATGATCTATTTTTCTGTTTGTTGAATTTCACGTTGCACCAACAGCCAAGGTCATTATGCGACTTTCCCAGGTTAGAAGGCGTTTAAACCAAGGTAGAACCATCGATCTTCCGTAAGCTAACTGGACAGCTTCCTCACATGTCATCTGGAATTTGCCTGATCCCGGGTGGGATTTGAACTCTCAGCCGTGAGGCGCTAATGAATGAGTGTATAAACTATTGACTTTGTTTTTTTACAGAAAGTAAGTGACCCGTTTGCTGTGTACCGGATCAAACACGTATTGTATGAATTTATTCAGTAATCAATGATTCATCAAAATAATGTAACTCATAGCTTATTTCATAATTGTTATATTAAAAGAATCCGTACAGTGGATAAACATAAATCAGACCTGTCCGGGTAAGGAGGATAGTCCGTATAACAATACAGTAAAACGCTGTTGTAGTGGTTTCGCGCGGACCCAACTAATTACTTTATTATATATATATTTATATGATAATTACTAATACTATTAATTATCCATTATTAATATTAATAATACACTAATTACTTCATTATATATAAATTTCACTAAGTCCGCAACGATAAAATAACTAACGGCGTGTTTAGGGACATATAAATACTTCACTCTGACCGATTCTTCACTACACGTTTACCATAACCGCGCTTTACTGTTTTACAGTATCAATGCACTATATACATGTACAAATTCTTTAATTTTTTAAAAAAATGTTTCATTTGATTTTACATCCATTTATAATAAACATATATATCCATGACCCTTTCTCTGATACGGGGATTCTAAGACAAAGGTTATTTTTTTTTACAATCCGTACTTCATTTTACAGAAACGAAGGAAATTTCAAAGACATTTTTGTCAATTTCATTTTGCTTTCGTAACATTCTTACAATTGTCGAATTATTTTTATATGATAATGATTTATTCGATATATATTTCTTATTTCTGCGATTCAATGAATCTGCGAAGAATTCGTTACATTTACTTGGCCGTTTTCTACGGGGAGTGAGTCATGTTGGTGATTTGGGGAGATTCTGTATATACATACTGTGAGTGAGTGTACATGCGCGTGCGTGAGTGTGTGTGCGCGCGCGCGGCAATGACTGATATTTGGTAATCTAGTGCATATTCTCACGTGTCATCCCATAGAAATCCAGATTAATTATATATTCACTTGGTTGAACGTAAGAAGAATATAATAGGAAGACATATTCGCATTATCTTTTATTTCAAATCCATTGTAACTATTTTAGTGAATGACAAGACCTTGCTGCCATGTTTAGACGCCAAAAAACGTGATGCCCAGATATGTCCCCTTATTTACGATGTGGACTTGAAAAAGGGGAAACTGTGCGCCTTGTTTTACGAGAATTTCGTACTTAAAGTAAGTTACATAAAGAATCAATACATGGTATTGTAAAATGTCACAAAGCGACCACCTAAACATTACGACCACCTTATTACAACCATCACTAATTTTAGGACCGGCTTCGAATAATTCCCCTATAGTTCAATTTGATAATGAGACCACCTCACTGTTACGACCGATGTTTCGGGTCCTTACGGATGTCTCATTTTCGAGGTTTTATATGTGAAAGTTATGGTAAACATAAGTATAGGGAGCATAATCAATATCTATGTTTATGGTATTCGCGCAGTTCTGAAAGGTATTTCAGAATGTGAACAGACTTTATTATCTTCATATTAAGATATCAAGCAATGAAATATATGTCCAACTTCTAACAGCAGATATCTTACAAAATATCTAGTGTTAAATAAATATTGCCGATTAAAATACAGTATTACCCCTTAAAACTGGACACCTTCCGAACTGAGTCAAAAGTCCGGTTTTCTGAGAATTCCGGTTTTCAGAGAAGTATTAATTGTTAAAGAATCACGTTTCAAGGGAGTCCGCTTTCAGGGGTTGAACTGTATATTGAGTAAAATTATCATAAAGAAACGAGCCCTGGCATTCTTTGACCTGTAGATCACATATAACGTGCTAAGTTCAATGGGGAAAATCGACAAGGATTGCGAATGTCTCCAACAGTTTCACAAAATGCTTGGAATTAAAAAAATACTCGGTAAAAATACCCTAAGCAACCACTTCAATATATTAAGGGCCCTTCATTAAAACGACCTCTTAATTTTAAATCCACTATTGGTGGTCATTATATCCAGGTTTTATTGTATACATCATGTATATTACAAGTATACTGTATCTTTGTTTTCAGACGACACAACTAAAACACGAGGTACAGCTGGGCTGTGCTGACCTCCCTGAAGAATGGTTATTGGAATAGACAGTTGTTTGACAAACAAACACGCGGATCATGGAATCATGGGAATCGCTCTATTCTTAAACTGTCAATACGCTTTATGACGTAACATGCAAGTATTCAAAAATGAACTATTGGACTATGTGTGAAGAAATGATTGTGTAACGTGTCTGTGCGTGTTAGATACAGTATAAAGTTCACAATTACGTACATTTTGCTACGGATAAAAAAGTCTTTAATAACACTTCTTTAAGATGACTTGAACTTATAAAAGAAAGTATGTATGCACACGTAACAAACAGTGTAATAAGTATCAGATGTACCTGGTTAATAAATATGATTAGAAGTGAAACAATATTTGATAGCCAAGCTTTGTGTATCTGCATGTATGTAACCGTTTTCTTAGCAAATAAAATTACAATTCATTTGTATTTAATTGTTTTCTTCTGTTCTTTTGGATGTACAGTATAACCCATAAAAACCGGATCCCTTCTGGACTGGGCCAAAAAGTCCAGTTTTTCTGAGAATTCCGGTTTTCAAAGAACTATTGATTATAGTCGAGAAAACAAAGGCACTTGAAAAATTGTCCGAATTTCAGAGAATTCCGGTTTTCAGGGAGTCCGGCTTTTAGGGGGTATACTGTAGATAAGACAGGCTTGAAAAAAATACATAAAATCCATCTTTCCCAAAACCAAGTAACCGAAAGCCGGTTATTTGACTCGAACCACTGAGAGTACGAATCCCATCCTGGACTGGAAATAATCGCATGCGAGGAAACTGTCTAACACGCTTTCAGGAGGTATGTGGATTTACTCAGGTATACACACGCCTGGGGTCTTCCTCCACTGTTTAAGCTGGAAAGTCATAAATTGACCCTACTTCAAACCCAAGAGAAAAAGGATTGTTGGTCACCATACACACCACACTGGAGTTTATACAAAAAATCAAATTATGACTCAGATCATAATATGAAGATGAGAATAAATAATACCTCCAAAATTGTGTTCGTTTTAATTTACTTCGACTCATTATCAATGTCATTTACGTTAGAAAATAATAATGACATATTTAGTCTGGGGTACGAACGCCGTTTTCATCTGTAGACCAGGTGTAATCAAAATTAGATTCCTTGTAACATAATGAACGAATGATTGAAGGTAGAAAGATCGAAGCTGATATAATCCTTTCAGTTGATCTGAGCAAAAAAATACCAAAATAACTTTGGTTATGTAGTATGAACCATATCAGTTCAAGAGTACCAAGAGTACAAATCAGCTGTACATCATTTAGTCAGTGACTGCCAATTATCGCATAATGAGCAACACAAATGTGGGGGACGAATAACATTATCTCAATATTATAACATGAAAATGTCATCTTAAATGAGACGCAATGTCGCGTAAACGCAAGTGCTCCGCCTGGATATTGACCCAACGACCTCTGGATTATTAGTACCACACCCTAATGATTAAGCTTAATGGAAAAATCCCAATACCTAAAGTATGAGACACGATAGTCTGCTAACGAAGGCAATAATTTAAACACTTGTTTAAATAAGATGTTCAGTGCCCTTAATATAGAATAAATAAATAAATAAATGAATGAATAAATAAATAAATAAATAAATAAATAGATAAATAAAGCACTAAATATAGAATTTATGTTATTTGTATCAATTTTCACGTTACTGGGCGCGCGAATTAACATTTAATAAATACTGGTTTTCAAATAGCACCGAGTCAAAATGTATTATCGCAGATTAATTTTGATTGAGCATTTTTGTGTAATAATTTTGATTATTTCAGTAATATTTGGCCATAATGGAAATGTACACACATCAACTGTTAAGTTCCTCTATATTTCAAAAACCGTCAACCAGGTCATCTGTAATTAACGGTCACCTGTTAATAGCGATCACCTGTGAACAACAATAATCACCTATGAATAACGGTCACTCTTCAGCACACGCAAGTTAAACTTCTGAACAAAGGCCAACAATGTATAAATACGACATTATTCCCTTTGACCTTTGTTCACAGATTTGACAACTTTTTTGTTGATGTTATTATCAACATTGTCACGTACACCATCAAGTGATTTCACCCTTTACCCTCCAATCAACGTTCTTGATAAAAATTAAAATTAAACGTAAATACTTGATGATCTCCTAAACAATACTTTCCTTTTCACATTAATAAACCTTAGCCAGCAAAGTTATTTTTTCCGACACGAACAAAAACACTTAACAAAATCTATTTGTGATATCCGCGTGTTTAATTGATCATTTACAAGTATTTTGATTTATTCAATCAATGACATATGTTCAATTTATAATCTATTTATCAAACTCAAGTTGGTCATATCTTCGATTTCCCGCTTTTCAATGTAGTTAGACATATTTGATGATGTTTGAAAATGTTCGGATATCTTCTCCTTATTAGGTAATTGGCGTACATTTTTGATGTACTGATCATACACTTATCACAGTTGTTGAACAATTGCTCTACTCTTCAATTTTGACGACAGTTTATAAACCGCACAATCACTTATATTTTATAACCATGAGACAAAATTTCTGACGAACAGTGTTTTGAGAGTTTTCTTAAAATGTCCACTGATTTCTCCCATACATTGGTAGATTGGTACTTAATTTGTGTCCTACAGTTTTAAAAGCTTTATTTCGGCTTTAAGTAAATTATGTTCACAGGACCCAAAGTTCAGCAGGACGATAAAGAAGTGTTTTGTGTCAGAGGTGCATGCTCTTATTCTTTAATGTGAACCACTTCAGTCTCCAGTTCATACTGGTACACAAAATAATTAACATCTTCACTGGTTACAGAAATGCCAGGAAGTCTTATACAAACTGAGCGTATACAATCAGAAAAAGATTTCGAAATTCCACTGTTTCACTAGTAATGCTTTATTTTTTGCCATTAAGAGTTGTTTTATAACACAATGATCAGAAACAAATCAACCAGATTCACAAAATGGAATTTCAACACCAATAAATTTTTAATGATTTTATGATAAAAATATAGTCATCGTTCAGCTTTGTGACAGAAAACAATTATTTACTGGATTTGTCAATAAAAGATATTGGTATCAAAATTTTCAACCTATGTATTATTTCATAACTTCGTTTGCGTCCTTGATGCAGGGTTCAAACAATGATTTTGTATACTAAAGTTTGTATATAGTTATAGTGATGTCCAACATAGGTAAGTAGCCTATTATCAGCCATTCAACTTTCGATTAACATCATAAGGGAACAATCATTGTAATGTCTAGCCGTCATACTAGAAGCAATAAGAGCATGGCCTACAATGTGGTCTTACGTGAGAGAATGTGTGGTCGCGATAAGATACCAGAAATAAGCTAGACGTTTGTTCCATATCGTGACACTGACAGTGTTAAAATTTATTCAGAAGATAAAGTCGAACCTTGAAATATGGTAAGTTTAACTACATGAATTATATTTTGATGAAAATACTTAATTTCCATATCGTATATTTTTGACAATAAATAATTAACAAAGGATATATTTTTAAATTTATACTCAAATTATCTAACTTATAAAAGCTTACATCAATTGTTATCACTTATGTAAAGAAAGCACTACTACAATGTTGTTTTGTCTACAATTTAATTATACCTGTGTTTAATTAAAAACATTACATGTTACGTTAAGTTTTATAGAAATTTGTATGCACGTACAAAACTTGTTCCAGGTGAAACATTCATTTGAGTACTATTGAAAAAAATAAGTCTGGAACAGTTTGAATTTATCCATTCAAGCCTTTAGGCTCTAAGACAGTAAATCTAGAATAAAGGGTCCTAGATTTGGGATAAACCGTTCATAGTCCATAATGAAGTTAAATTACCGTTTTTGCTAATCAAAATTTCTGTTTTTTTTTCGAATTTCAGAAAGCAGTGTTAATATTCTGTTTTGTGGCAGCAGTACAAGCGGCCAATCCACATTCGTACGTATAACTTGGGACGCTGCTTATATGTTGATTTTGTTAATATATAATGAACATCAATATTATTTATGGTAAATTAAAACCTGATAATGACATATTTAAACTGATTATGGAATATTCCTGAGCCTTGGAACAATAATTTCTTTCGATTCAACCATGATTTCATTTGGCTAGAACTGTCAGGAAAACATGCTTAATTAGTTGCTTTTTCAGAAATTTATAAATGTTCCGCTACGTAAATTATATTATTTTCAGACATACCAGACCAGATATTTATGGACTGATTAATATTCTGTACCTGAAAGCCGATGCTAATTTGGACAGTCATATAACGGACACTGAACTATCAGATGTATTTAAAGGATTTGATAAGAATGGTAACATGTGTTTAAGACGTATTTCCTTCATTATTACATTTGTTTCATATCCTAGATACCTTTACTTTGATATGACATTATAACTATTCTTTTTAAATGCATCTAATCTTAAAATATCCATGTTTTATTGCAAGTCAGGTTCGCGAAAAGCACAAATCCAGTCAACCATTCATATTAATCATTACTGCTTCCGTCAGGCTTCATGTATTATATACAATAACAGTACAAGAATTATATCAATAATAACAATAATATTAGAGCATATTTATAATGCATTTATTTCCTGTCCTCGTGACTGACTGTCCCTTTAAAAGGCATTGAAGTCTATGGGAGTAGCCAAAGAATAAACAAGGAAATAGATCCACTTCGATGGAAACTAACGGTAAAGGTGCAAAAACACAGTATGAATCTATTTTTTATAAAAAAATAGGTTACCACGCAACTTCTACAGATTTTTTTCTACTTTTTAACAATGGCAACACATTTTCCAAATGTGTCGTAAAATAAATTGAAGTATCTAGGGTAACTATCAAAGACAAATTGATAATTTGGCTACACTAATTTTATAATGTTGACATATGTATGTAGCATTAAGCAGATATGTCAGAAAAGTACAGCGCTATGGTTGTGATACCTTTAGACCATATTGCAACATATTTATTATGAATTCGAAGATGATGGAACTGTGACAAACCAAGAGTTCATTGAACTATGGGTGCAGCTCACGTCACAAACCAAAGCGCTGGCCAATGCTTACTTCCATTTGGCTGATGTCAACGACGATAAGGTTATAGATTCCAAGGACTACGCCCCGATTTACACTTTATTTGATCTTAACCGTAAGTATCGTCTTGATCTTAAGATGGCATGCATTCAATCAATTACAATCATTTAAGTTCTTCCAAACCATCGTAAGCAACCGTCCATATCATCAATGTATCTGTAGGAAAAATAAACAAAAGGTTCAAAACGTTGTGCTCGCATGCGTAGGAGTGGGTATATAGGAGTAAGGTCAGAATACATGTAACTTTTCTGGGGATCCTGTTTTTAATCTTTAGATGTATTATAGTAATCAGAGTTTTTAATACATCTTTCTGCATGTCACTTCAAATAAGGGATACTTCATTTTGTTTAATTACCGTTTTCTATAAACATGAACATTTTTACTTCATAAATGTGGTACTTGGTTGTTGGAATTCTATATCGTGTTATTCTAGATGATGGCTCTGTGTCCGCAAGAGAATTTGCTGCAAAATGGGAAGATGTGAGTTCACGCGTTTAGCTTCATGTAGAATATTTACAGAATTTCTTTCTGAAAGACGGTCGGTTATTTTACCAGCTGTTTTGTTTTGGATAACTTCACAGTACTGAGGTGTTCCCAGAAATAGCGATAATAGCTAAAAATAACAACAGCTACACACTTTGTTGGACCAACGGTGACGGGCAAATACAGTTCAATGTCATCAACCAATCGGAGAGGAGAAAGATGCACTAGCGTCTTGTTTCGATTCAATTTCAGTTTAACTAAGTTATAGCTTGATTTCCGCTACGTGTGTGATCACATTTGTAACACCTTTTACAAGCGTCATCTTTTACGAATATGGCCTTGTATAGCTCTACAACACACGGAAACATACGAATTTAACTAAGATAATTATAGACATATTTTTTCTCTGGGGTTTAATGTCACATCAGCAACCAGGGTCAGCTTCCTTATATGTACTTTTTCCGGTGCCGGATGGGATTCGAACTCATTGCGGTGCGGTCATAGTGACCAATAATTAGAGACAATAACCACTGGACCATGGAAGCCCTTATGAATACATTCAAGTAATATATCAGTAAATTGCATCTGAACATTCAATTACACTTACAAGACAGTTCAAGTATATCAATACTCGTACATCATACATATTAACACAATTCTGTTAATATTTGTAAGGTTACCAATTACGAATATGTAAATCCCTTCATTTCGGGCAATCAGCGAATATATTTTCTCTACACAGATTATAAGAGAAACGCCATTTGTGGTGTTGTTTGAGCGAGCTGATACTAACAAGGATGAATTTCTTAATCAGCATGAATTTAGAGGTTATTTTTCGTCATTCGACATGAATGGTAAATATTGAATTTCATACTTCTAGCTCGGATGTTTGAAACGTTCAATTACTTTGTATGCAAAAAGTAAATATTTAAAATCGTTTTAAAACACACTCAGATTCGTCTGCAAAATCTTCCTTGTTTTTTTTTTTTATCTTTTTTCATACATTAAGACGTCCTCGTGTTTGAAGTGTTTAGACTTTTAAGTAAGCAAAAATCATGAATAATTTGTTCCGAAGTTAAGCAAAATATCGGAGGCCAAATATTTAGCTATTAATACAAATACTTCATCCGTACTGACACGGGCGTTTAGAATCCTTTATATTATCTTGACCTAATGCGTAGA
Organism: Lutraria rhynchaena; assembly: GCA_008271625.1. Lineage (NCBI taxonomy): Eukaryota > Metazoa > Mollusca > Bivalvia > Venerida > Mactridae > Lutraria > Lutraria rhynchaena. The sequence continues at coordinate 5,394,020 of VIBL01000001.1, read as the reverse complement.
AACACCGACCTTCCGTAAGTCAGCTGGACAGCTTCCTCAAATGTGAAATTTGTCTTCAATTTGTCTTCCTGGAGTGTGATTCAGTGATGAGGGGATAGTAATTACTAGTAAAATACCACAACCACTACACCATGAAGCTCCCTACTAACTAGTAACTTACGAACTTAAAGTCTACCTTATGTGTCACAAGACACGACCAAACTCCTTGTTGGTGAAGTACATCCATGTTTCAATTGTATGATTATCACAAGATTAAAAATTAATTCTGAATTATCAAAACTAGGAGTTTATATTTGCGGTTGGTATTGCCAGCCATGTTTGTCGTTGGCTGGTGTTGTTGCCTGGTTGTACTTCCCTTAAAGTGGTTAACATCGGTGCGAAAAACAAAAACCAGATTGTATGAGACTTTAGGTATGAAGAGCCATTATGATAAATAAGTTATCAAACTCTTGAAATTTTATCTCGTTACGTTCAGGTGATGGAAGCATAAATAACCATGAATTTGACGAAGGTTGGACGCACGCTGACTTTGCCCTGCTTTCTGATGCGGATTTGCTTTTTGGAGATTTAGATGAGAACAGTGATGGTTTCATTACTGGTCATACTGACATGGATGCATTATTTTCTAAATATGATACCAATGGTATTAGAATGTTTAGATTATTTATGCGTTTTATCTTTGGCGCTATCTTTATTTAAAGACAACGGAAAACATAATGTTTTAGTTTAAACACTGCTATCTTACATAAGATGAGTCTTTGAAACAACCCCGGACTACTTATACAAGGGACAGCGTGGGGCACATCTAAGCATGTTTTCAAATATTAATGCATCTATGCTAAGTAATGCTTTCTCTGTAAGTCGGAGCCGTTTTAGGCAACATTTGTGGACAATTGTACGCCAGTAACAATCTGCAATTCGTCACATAACTCTTTCATTATTGAAACAGCATCCTGTCTTGGTGTAGTGGATCTACGATAATGTGTTAAGGTAATTTCGAAACAAGAACTTTCAGTACAATGTAACTCATATCGTTTGCAAAATATTCGTTGTTTTGATCGAATTTGGGCAACAATTGTTCGTAGGACAGCGAGAATTGGTTTTCTGTTCTTCACTTACTGTCACTACTTTGTTGACAGTTACATTGTGGATAATGAATGATTTTAACATATAATTATACCGACATATTTTTATTGCTATTTCAAGGTGACCAAAAAATTTCTCTGATGGAAGTGATTGAGGTAAGTCATGTGGATATACGTACATTATATTTTATAGTTGATGCTATTACATACAGCTATACACATTTTCAGTACTTTGAAGTTTAACTAGCAATTTGTATGTAATTGAATTTACTCGGTTCTTTTGAATATTTATTTATTTCATTTTGTCGGTTTTGGCTTTCTTCAACACACTGGCTGCAATCAAACATAAATTCTCATGTGATGATGCAATCAATAAATTCGACTAATTTAGTATCCACAAACCAATCATCATGACCCATACAACACAGAAAATTAGATCTTTCTTGTTGATTAACTATTACTAACAATTTGTTGAATTTACTATATATGTAACCATCAATTTGATAAAAATCACGTGTCATTATCCAATGCACGTATCGTTTTCGTTGTTACAGATGAAGAGTATGTTAGTATTAAATCAAAATCCGGGAACTGTTGGTTAGACAACACTGTACACCATGTATCGCATCAGCTGAATTTACTGAATTACCGCAAAAAAACCCGAAAGAAATGAAATATATATTTACCAAACAAAACTGTCTTGCGTTATTTCCAATCAGTTCTATAAGAAATACACAATGGAATTGAAACAATGCAAAATTAATTTGTTCCCTTAGCAAATCAATGATTGTGATAAATTACGAAGTCTATGTATGGATATAATGTTCCTTACTCATTTTGATGATGGCATTGCAAATATGCAAGAAATAAAAGAAAACACTAAAACAATTGTTGTATTTTAAGGCCGTTATTCTGTAGAACATTATTTATATTGAGTCCTCTGGTCAAAAGAGGCGTTACCTGACCAATCATCTTTTGGCACCGCCCCTGAAGTTTCTAACGGCAAAATCCAAACTACGAAAACATGCGGACGAATCGTTCCTCGAATTCACATAAAGGTTTTGAAAAAAAGTAGAAAATTTAAGTTTTTCGACCTAACTACCCTATTTGTTTTGGTTAAGTAACCAAAACGTGAGTTTTTCTATGTCTGTGGGGCATATTGCAATACCACACAAAGAGTGATGGTTCCTGTTTCAAGTTGATGTATAAGTTTGCAAAAAGCTGGAAAGCGATAAAGATAGATAAGCATTATCAGGATTAGAATTAGAACGAACAGGTGCATCTCGACAATCGACCTACAACATGCAGTACATCTATACACTGAGTGCGGTACATCTATATATGTATAGTTATTAATATGACGGCAACAAATAATGAAATACAAGATCACCACTTGGATATTGGAAGAATTGTAAACTGTATTATATGGAGCACAATTCACTCGAAAGAACAGATTTGATCTTATACATTCAAATACACATATAACACTGATACAACAGCCACTAAAATATAAAATATTACACTGCATTGAAAGCTTTTTTTCGGAAAGGCTTTTAATATGTCCTCTATATTTTAGACCACGTCAATACTAAGGTATAATACCGTCTCAAAAGTGACTTTGGTATTGATTTTTTTTCTAGCATTCAACTAGAATGGTCGATTAGAACAAGGTCGATGTATTGCAAGTATGAAGATAATAAGATTGGGGACATCTGTAGATAAATGATTAATTTTGTACTAAATGAATGAAGAAAGGTCACATCTGTTATATGTCGTTCCATGAGGTTATCCGTCTGAATAGGCACAATATACATACACCTGAAACCTTCATTACACCAGATACGATTTCGAAAGACAATGGTAAGTCTGGTATATTGTTGTCGAATTTCAAATTTAGTAAATTATTTTCTACGGACATTTTTGTAATCTTAATAACATAATTATATGCCTAATGAAAAAAAACATTGCTGAACTTTTGTTACATTGATGTATGCTGCGATATAAAATAAACTGTAATAAGAGGCAGAAAATAAAGTTCCCGATGCGGGGCTCGAACCCGCGACCTTCTGCTTGCAAGTCAGCTGCTCTACCAACTGAGTTAATCTGGCAGACGGGCATTACTATAAACACATACTATATATACAACACTATTACAAAACAATCGACTAAGTTAGTCTATTTCGGCATAAAATCTAATTCATCAGTTTTTAGATATTGACAAATTGAATACGGTTTTGCAGGAATACGAGTTTGCAGCGTAACTGTAATTTTGTATTCCTTACTTTTTCAATGGTTGAACAATTTTATATAAGAGCGCATCTACATGACGCATGCGCACACAATTTTCCGTTTCTCGACTAGGCTTGTCTGATTTGCTAACCGAGGCTTACATTTTAATTGAAGAAAAGATACCATAAAAATACCATATAATAAAAAACGTATTTTGGCATAAAGTTGAATTTCAGAATGAAATTGAAGATATTGGAGGTATGTGATGTTTATTGACAAACATTGAAATCATAACAGAATCTCGTTATTCGATGGGGAAATAAGAAACACGACGAACGCCCCGGGAAGCCATCGCACAATATATTCTCCTTGAGCGTAGGAATGCACCTAGGGTGCTACAGGTGAAGATATGCGTAATAGTATTTTTACATCAGTTCATATGTTGTTTTATCTATTACAGTTGGCATACTTTGTGTTCGGATTTCTGTGCGTGGCTTCTGTCGGGTGAGTTGGTTCGAGGGAGCTGGAGCCGTAATCTTATATCATCTTCTGTTGTTTTATTAATATGCTGTGCATGTGGTATAACAGAATGCATAACACGTTGTTCAGACAAAAATCTAAATACGCTATATTGTTAAGTTTCTTTCAACCTAACGATACAAGAAAATTAACAAAAACAACAATGAATTATTTCATAACCAATTAAGAACTTTCTGATTGTTTAAGTATATCTCCGAAACGTTGAATTATGACGAACATACTGAAGTATGTCCACAGGCTCAGGAGTTCTTCTGGACTTCAGAGGAAATGAGGACAATTTTGTTCTGAATTCCGGAATTTATAGATGATAGAAGTTAATATATGAGGCTGTGGCTTATTTTTTGACATGTAACAAACATATCTAGGATGCGTCCTTGTTTATTTCTATTCATTTCTAAACTTGAATATGATTCCATATTTTGCTCGACAAATTAGGAGGGTCAAACATACCATGTAAAGTCCCCCCCCCGCATGCCAACTATTGACGCTTATGGGGTCACTTTATCATAAATTAATTTGCCTTTATAATAAGTAATCTCAGATAACGATGACGATAACCCCGCCCACTTGTTCTAAATTTGTTCTGGAATGGCGCAGAATGGCACATTAAGTCAAGGATATATCATCGGTTCACTAATTACGAATTTCTTTAATGCACATGCCAAGTGTACTTGTGGTATCTTTCTGGTAATATAGCACTTAGCTTCCACGTGGGAGCTTTTATGCCCAACGAATGATTTCTTTTATATCACAGAGCAACGTGTATTCCTGTATATTTTCAGAGAATATTCTAATATGTTCTCATAAATAGGTAAAATCTAGATTATGTCAATTTAGCCAATGAGGTGCTATTTTGGCAACGATCAGACAGTAATGTAAACGACTTGTTTTATTTATGTTGTTCGATCATTTTTTGTAGCTGTGACGAAGGTCTGAAAGTTGTTAGTTTGTTCCACAAAGCTGATGAAAACAATGACGACAATCTGACAAGAATTGAACTTGACCACATCTTCTTGATGTTCGACAGAGACAGTATGGGTTTTGAATTTTTTGCTCTGGATTTTAAACAACTCACAAACAGTCAGGGTCATTTGGTGACTTTTCCGGCTTTAACAGTAAAGGAAGTCCCCAGGCGAACATCTGGGTAGAACCACCGACCTTCCAGCCAGCCAGCTGGACGGCTTACTTAATGTGACTTCCTGGGCCCGAGTGGGATTCGAACTCACAGCGGAGAGGGGCTAGTGATTACTGGGCAGAGATCACGCCATTTTGATCTCTGAAAACAAAAATAAGCTTGTTTGGACGTAAAGAAATTAGTTAAATACCGATAATGAGTACACAAATAACATGCAACGATTTAGAATGTGAACATGGAATACAGTGCTTTGCATCCATGAAGATGGTTTACAATATTTTTAGAATATAATCGCTCATGTGATTTTTTTACCTGGCTTAAGTTTTTAATTTACATTAAGATAGAGACTTCCGCTTTAAAAGCTGGTTTCCAACATTGCAAAAGGTTGATTTACTTATTACTCAGTCTGGAAGATAGTAATTTTCACTTGTCCAGAACTTCGGGCTGATGACCCATACTGTGGTAACGAGCCATAGTTTTAGTTGAAAAACATGGAAATCTTTGATATATTTAAGACTTTCGGTAGTAAATGTACCATCATAAGTAAATAGTTTGTAACTTTTATTCAACATTTACTATTTTATAAACATCCCTTCCGTAGACGACAGTGTCGTTACGCCAACTGAGTTTGTCGACGATTGGCAGAATGTGTATAGTCTTGGTGGACCACAAGAAGCCCAAACATTATTTACAAGAGCTGACACGAACGATGATGGATACATTTCAGCCGCAGATATCCCGAATATATTCTCTTACTTTGACCAAAACGGTAAGGAACTATTTTAACATCGATACATTGCCTGTAAGGCAAACTGTACTTGAAAGGGTCTTGGCTCTCTTACTTATATGGAACACATTGCATAGCTTATTACTGAATTTAGTAATTGTTTAGTCTAAAACATATATTAGGCGAATTATAGAGTAAAATTTCGACTAAATATCATCCAATGAATTGGTTGGGGCATTGAGAAACACTGACCTATAAAATATGCCTTCTCCAAAAAAGCCATGATGAATAAGAACGAGTAAATGAACATCTATGTGTTATTGTACTTAAAATCTTATCAATATGACTTCGTATTTTAATTATTCGTTCGTTCGCTACGGTATTTGATTGTTCAAATAAATATTTCTATTTTATGTGAACCAAGGTGATGGAAATGTTGATATAAGCGAGTTTTTGACACATTGGGATGATCTAACCCTGCACCCAATCGGAACAATTGACGTCAGTGTTGGCTAAACATCAGCAAACAGAAACAAATATCTAGTTTTATTCAAGATCACTTAACCAGTATTGCGACATTCTGCGAGCATTAAATAAATAGAATATCAGCTAGGCGTATTGTTCGTATCTCAAAAATGTATTTTCATTGCTCTCGCTGCTTGGAAAAGAGCTTCTTTATTGTTTTTAAAGGGACTCGACTTCAGATAGACATCAGAAAATCATACGGAAACTTACTAAAACTCATCATAAGGTTTAGTTCAATTACGAAAAACAAGCTATTTTCGTTCATACTTCATATTATCAATTCGTAATTTACCTGAATTTTAATTCATGATAAGTCACTTTTGGCTCGTGACTAACTAACAAATATTCTACATGCACCTGTATTTGAATCCTTTATACACTGATACACTTGTGTGTATTTTTTTATCATAATTACTATCAAATGAAAGGTTTTCATATCTTGAAAAACGAATGATGATATCTGGAGTCCTCTCCCTTTAATTCTTCACTTACGTTTGCTTTTAGGAGGATGGGGTTGCCATATTTTTGTCATAACTGTATATAAAGCATATCCATACCAACATAGTTTTTTTCTTTCATGAAGAGCTGCTTTTCTTGTCGCTGTATCATTGTGCTTTTTTACTTTGACCTTTTGACCTTTCTTTGACAGGAAATGGCCTTGTTGACATCAGCGAGTTTTTGACACAATGGTCGTCACTGAGTGCACAAAGTGAAAATGAATCAAACGTCAGCATTGACATCACTGGTTAAGCTTTGCTTGCTGTGTCGTTCATGTTCTGTGTGGTTTTGTTTGCTCTTTAAATAAATCAAGATGAATAAAGCAGCTGCTTTTTGCGTTTATTAACTGATCAGCATTATTGTTGCAATGCTTCTGTTGCTTATAACAACATCTTGCGCCGCAATTGGCTTCTTGCAATTCATTCAACATTCGTTTTGACCCCATATGTGGGTTTGGCTGTCACATAACATTCTGTTTGATCAAACGGGCTACGTGGTCGAGCTGTTTTGATCTCTGATTAGTAATTCGAATCCCAACTGGGACCGGACAAATTGCACTCGTGAGGAAACTATCTAGCTAACTTACAGAAGGTCGGTGGTTCGGCGATCTTCCTCCATCTTAAAGCTGGAAAGTCGCCAAATGGCTTTGGCTCTTGACGCCACATTAGTCCCCAGAGAGATAAAAAGCCACCAATTAAAGACATTTGAAATGTGATTGGTGTGCTTTAGCCAAGAAGTCTTTTACTGGCCTAGTAATTGGTTTGACATATTTATTTTCATACAGAATTGAACAGTTGTTAACAGATAAGAAATCCGTTTTGGAATAAAATCTAATCATAATCCACTGGCAGTCATCTGCTAGTTGCCAATGATTGCAAGTTCTCTCAAGTGATACGTTATTTTGAACACCACACGTATCGAGATTGGGGGTTTGCATGTGTCACGATTTATTCATCAAACATTACCACACACCAATGCATATATAAAGTATGTACTTGTATAAAGAATTGTCATTACAATTAACATAAACCAGTGCGCAACATTTGAAGATGACATTATAAAAGCAATGAAAAACACTATCTGAGTATTATTCAATCATGTAACTTTATTTTTTTTTTGTTTCTCGGGGGCAAGTGTGAGGTTGGGCCATCAAAACTAGTTTAAAACCTCTGTAGCTTTGCTACAAAGTACAAACCGTTATAATTGTTTTATCACCTATTTTAATGGTCTTATAGGTTGCGTGGGTTTTGTGTTTTGGGAGGTTTCGGGAAAGTAGTATTTTTAGAAAGGTGGGGCCTTTAAATGCGTTTTGTTCTATGAATCCTATGTTTATGTATAAACAATATCACACATCAAACAAGTTATGGTTAAACGAACGAAGATTGAAGAAATAATAATACATCGTTTTATACATGCTAAAATAAGTATTGAACAGGAAATTAACATGCATGTACAATGTAGATAAAACTTGAAAAGCTGTATACTTTCACAGCATGATTTTCTTGAAAGTAGTAAACAAAGCAAAACCTTTGAACAAAGGTCACTAATGGGAGAATAAATATGACCTTAATGCTTGGCTGATCTTAATTCAGTAAATGTGGGCTACAAGTATGACCATTTTTACAGATAGCCTCTATTCATAGATGACTGTTAACCATGATATGAGTGTACATTGTATTATCGCTTGGCTCGTAGACAGTGAGCAGGGTCTCCGTGGTGGGGTAGTTATGGTCTCTGACTAGTAATTACTAGCCTCTTGCTGATTTTTAGTTCCAATTCCACCCGGTACTAGACATAATTCACATATGAGGAAGCTATCAAGCTAGCTTTCGGAAGGTCTATATTTCTGCCCAGGAATACGCTTAGGGCCTTCCTCCACTATAAGCATGAAATTCGCCAAATGACTCTGGCTGATGGCGCGAGGTTAAACCCCAGAGAAGTAATGATAGAATAGCAGTGTATAATAGGAGACGATTCCATAACGATTTGGTACATCAAGCTTTACAGAGTTATCAAACTTCTCAGTCAGATCCTATCAAATAATTATACATGAATATCCAAATTCTGTCATACGTCCGTTCCATTACCTATCATGTTCCAAAAACATTAAAGGAGTACTAATATTTAAAATTCAAACAAAACATGAAGAAAATACAGACATATATAAGCATAAAATAGTCACACAGTGTATATTAAGCCACCTCATAATTACATGCATGAAAAATGTACGAGATATTCAATTAAATGACTGTTATTTCGACTTTGGTACAAGCAATCTATGACATTTCCTTTTTGATTCCTGAACATGTTAGTCTTGCTTGAGCTACTGGGACGTACAATTCTTCATTTTTACTGTGTTTATAATATCCACTTAACAATGTACTATAATAGTGTTATTATATGTGCAAGTTGAAAAATGTAAGCAATCATCAACAAATTACAAAGTTAACATCAAAATAATTGAAACATTCACATACAGTTCTTTAACTTAGCGGTAAAGGCCTGTGAATTGAAAGTAAAAACAATTTCACATAAAATAACACATGCCGTCTTTTCAAAATAATGCATTAAATTGTATTACATGTATAGTATAAGTATTTGATAATGGTCACACCACAATGTCTCAATACGCATATATATAACTTTTATGCAGTTAAATTGCTACAGAAATGATGATATAAACCCAATTGGTTAAAACTACACTGAAGTGTATTGCCACTTAAAGAATTCCAATTAATACGGACCACTTATGAACATGTTCAATTCAATTCAATTCTTTATATGTTAAATGGCCACCAGCCCGTATACACAATATATATACAACATATAATATGATGGCATAACTTAACTTGTAGTCAGGTTACATTATTTTCAAACACATATATATCTGTATCAAACTATACAGTTCGACAGAATTAAGTTGTGATTTTTCATCATAACATGTCAATTTAAAAACAGATTTATTTCCTTAATGCATAGTATAAGTATATTGTAATATTTGAATATAAACAACGTTATCTCATAACTCAAGAAAATCTTGTTTTATAACAAGAAATCTCTATTTTATTTTATCCCAGTTCTTTCATTAATTCTTCTAATAGTTTCATGTTCTCCGCGTCAGCTGCTTTGTTTGCCAAAGCCGATCAGTTGGCTTCAAGAAGGATACCGTGTTAACTTTCAGAGCCATTTAATGGTGATACTAATATATCTGTTTTCAACACATAATTAATACATTCAGACCTTTACTTGGACAATGGAGAACATCTACATGATACTCCCGATCAATCAATCAATACTGATTATAACTGGGAGGCGCCTGTCATGAATGAGGATAAATCAGTGGAATAATGAATTTCAAACGACTTTTTGCAAGATAAAGTAATTTCAAAGTTGAGGAATAAAGTAATTTCAAAGTTGAGGAATGCAATTACATGATTTCGTTTGTATGTGTATAATATAGGTCTTTGATATAATCATATAAAGTTTCATGTATTATTAATATGATATTTGATGTCTTAGGTATTATGAATTCTATACTATTCTATGTGTTACTACTTTCCAATCATTTAAGTTCTAGACGATATTAAACAGAGATAATATTGGAATGGTTTATATACAATGTTTCTACGCAGTTTTATGGACTGCCATCGTACGGTTTTGATCATATGGGTGACACTACTGGTACATTTATAACTATTGAAAACATAACGGGCCGATTGTTTTTGGACCTGTTCTATCCCAGATTTTATGTATTGCTGCAAAGTATGCCAGATGGTAGTGCAGTACTCCAGTTGGTGTCTTACATGTCTTGTATACCATTTCTTTGACCTTTTTATTTTATTGCTGTAACATTTCTATTGATAAAAGGAAGGGAGATTTTCGCTTTTCTGGTGATTTTGTTTATATGTTTGGTCTATATGAGGTCTTGACTGATGGACTGAATATATTTGCGGCATTTATAGCATTAAACTCAGTGCCATGCAGTTCATAGGGATATAACAATATTGCAATTATCGGGATTAAATTCCACTGACCAGTCTGACCCCAAGTTTCATTTTGTAGGGTGTAGGCATCGTTGGATGATTTTACAGTAAGATAAACTATTGTGTCATCTGAAAAAAATCTCGATTTTGCTTATATATTCTCAGGTGGGTAATTTATGAATGCTAAGAATAAGAAGGGGCTGAGGACTGATCCTTGTGGCACACTGGAGAGGACTGGTAACTTGTTTGATTTTTTACCTTCCACAACAATTTGTTGGGTATGAGACTGTAAAAATGATTTGACGCATGAGGTTTATGCTTATGATTTTTTGGTCGATTCGTTACTATTTTCTGGTAATTCGTAACCCTTTTCAAATCTCTGGTCAATTCATAACATTTTTTGTTGACGAATTGGTTTGGTTACGAAATGAGTCAACCTGTGTCCGGTCATATCCGCTATTGTTTTCCTTCTTTTCTCGCTATAAATACTACTTTATTACACCCAGATGTGTACATTCTTTTTAATCATTCAAATAAATAATTTCTTTCCCTCATCCTAGTCTGGTCGAGTATAGACTGACCACTCCGTATATTTTCTTTCATTTCGCTATGAAGTACGTTTCGAAATGTATTGACCAATTCGTTAATACCTCATTTCCGGTTTCGGTGTGGCTTGAATTCTTGTTTATTTTCTACTTTTACAATTATTTTACTGACAAAATGACTGCAACCAGATCAAGCGCCTTTTCTTACAATTACGCCATTGTCTGTCGAGTTCCTAGGAGCTTTGCTGACCGGGGACAAAGCGCAGATGATTGTCAAATTGATCCCGAAGCGGCACGCGCCGACCACCGCCAACTTGTTGACACTCTGAGAAAATGCAGTTTAAATATCATCGAATTACAAGAAGATGAGGACTATAAAGATTGTTGTTGTGTGGAGGATTGTGCTGTGATTATCGGCGGGACCGCGTTGATTACACGACCGGGGTTAAAGACGAGACAGGGAGAGGTAATTTTCAATTAAAAAATATTGACCCCTCCTGTCAAAATGACTCATTTCCTGTTTGTAAAGTTAGTGGCATACATTTCAAATTGTTGTTTCTGTGAAAGTTGTTGTGTTTTGATAATTATTATATTGAACTATGCTACACTGTTAACAAGTTAATGGAGTTATTTCAAAGTAATTATTTTTACTAATTAATTTAGCTAGCACTTAGGTAGCTTTACAAATTCTCTCAAATTTATTTCAAAATTCAAGTGGGTCACAAAGCTTTTTACCTATACTATAGTACATAGACATAATCTGTTTAGTGGTAACTAAACTTACAATCTACTGATAAAATATTTTGACTATACTTACAAAACAAATTTGATTTGCAGTTCTTTCATTTGACTATTAAATCAGTCTCTTGAAATCACTAAATTAAAGCTTTTGACTCTTGAGAATTTGTACCAAAGGGACAAATTTACGATACAATTAGATGGGAATTTTGTTCACTCTTCAAATTATCATCAGTCAATGGTCATTTTTAACTTTTGACATTTTGTGAAAACCCTGTGTATTATCATGGTTAAGTAACAGGTTTTCATGGTATAACATGCATGCCTCATTCCCATTTGCATATGCACATTATTTCAGAAAATTTGTTAACAGATCGTTTGACAGTTTTGTTTGCTTGCCGATTTTTGTCAACAATACACCATGAACTGGCTATTATAAACTAATTTTGTTATTTTTTCAGACACTTTGAATTAGTCAACGACTTTTTACCCAGGCAATGCTTTTAATTGTGTACAGAATATTCAGTAAATAGTCCGAGCTATCAACTGGTTCATTGCTTAGGGGACAATTTCAAACATATCACATAATAAAACCAAAAAATCATTGAGCAATAGCAATAAATTTGGGGTTGTTTGATGCGATCCATGAAAACACCAGTCCAAATTTTTTACACCTACAGGAAGTTTTGTTAAATTAAAAAACTGTTAAGATTTCTATAATAAAGAATTTCTATGATGATCATTTGCAGAACATCCTGAAATAACAAAAACTGTGCATAATATATGGCAACGTTTCGTTAATACCATGAAAACTTGTTACACCATCATATACTAGTATGATATATATGTAATTATGTTTTTACCATTTGTTTGGGTTTCAGACTAAAGAGATTCGTCGTGTATTGAAATCAGATCTGAAATTACGTATACAAGAAATATCTGATGGTACAGCAACATTGGACGGTGGAGATGTGCTGTTTACAGGTAAATTAAATTCATAAAACATTTCTGTGGAATATTGCTTCAGGTATATTGCTTTATATTTTATGGAAAAGCAAACACAGTCTCGTGCATTAGTCAAAGGCCCCCATGAGGGATGTCATGTCAGGGCCTTTTTTCCAAAAATTGGGAAGGGGCCTTAGCCTTTCATTTTGGGAAACTCAAGCGTGATATTCAGTCAAATTGGGAGAAGGTAGACTGACTTTCAAGATACATCAATAAACAACGACTGACCCAGCACTTCTCAAAATTTGGCAATTAGGGAGTCACCGTATATCGACCTCTATTATAAAAGGATAAAAAACTCTGCATGTTCATGACAGACGTGTGAAATTCTGTGTAACCATATTTCTAATGTAATTGATGTCAGCTGAGGATGTCAGCTAACTTGCTATCTTTGTAAGTTTAGTGTAAATAAAATTAAAAAAGGGTAAAAAATTTTAAGAAGTGACATCAAAGAAATCTATAGGAACATGGCCTTATCTTTACCAAATGCTGGTCAATACTAGTATCCAGAATGTCCTAGATCTGCTCCGTCAAATTCATTTTTAACCAGCTCAGCTTAATGAAGTTTAGTTAGCTATATACTGGTACCAGTCTGTTCAATACATTGTATCTATATTTGTATTTTCCTACAGCTAGCTTTAAGCAGAAAATTGTTCTATGTTGGACATATAGGTCTACTTTTTTATTGTTACTAGTTTGTTCTACCGCTCACTGCAAACACTACTTTTGACAGAGCGTTACTACAAAAACTTCCTCTGGTATTCACTCACTGACTGGTGTGAGTGAGTGCAAGTGTTTATTGCCAGGACTTTAACTATATTTTTAGGTGTTACTACTTGTTTTTTTGGGGTTTTTTTTGTGAAATGAAACTTCTCTTACAAAATGATCTTTTGTTTTTATATTTTCTCTCTTACAATAGGTAAAGAGATATTCGTTGGTATCGGAAGGAACACAAATGAACAAGGTGCCCAGGCAGTTGGTGAAGCCTTCCCCGAATACATGGTTGTACCTATTTATATTGACCGTATCAAAGCGCTGCATTTGAAAAGTATTTGCAGTATGGCTGGTCGTCAGGTTATAGCAGTCAGTGATTCTAGTGATGGACATGAAGTGTATAAGGTGATTAAATATCTTTCTTTCATATATCCTCTGGCTTGGCAAGAATTCTTTTAGGGTTACTTGGCTAAAACAAAATTGGTTTGGTAGGTAGGTTGCAAAATTTTTGAACACTTTTCCTTAACATTCTTTGTATTTTGTAGATGTGATTCATACCTGAGTATTTTCATTCAATTGATTTCGCTGTTAGAATCTTTGGTGCCAAAAAATAGGTGTTGGTCTGGTAACCAAAAATATGATTTTTTTCTGGACTTAGCATTGGTGCACATTAACACCTTAAATACTTAACTTGAAGGTATATTTGAATCTGGCAATGGTTTTAGTGATGAAGATGGTTTGGAAATAAAAGTGCTTTGAGATATACTGTGGTTTTAAAGTTGGGATTTGATTAATTTTAGTACCTTACTGTAAATATGAATGTGACTCATACAGTGTGATTCATACATTCATACAAAAACAACACTCCAAGAGGCCATTTGTTTGTACTCATTATATTTTTTCTTTGCAGCAAATTAAAATGCGCGCTCAGTTCAGCTATGAATTACTGAAGTTAGAGAGTGATGCTGCTTCCAACATGATTTACGTCAATGGTAGGTTGTTACACAGAACACGTGAGGAAATTGGTGAAACTGCATCAAGTGTAAGTATTGTTTGAATGTGAGGTATGATTTGTTGGACCAGTTAATCTCTTCAGACAAGACCAGTTATTTGAATAGTACATTTGACTTTGCTTATAAATGTATGATATTAATTGGGACCTTGGATCTAAATATAATATAGTACTATATGTGAAGATTTGAAGACTTCATGTGTAAGGCCATTCATTCTCCTGTGTTGATCTTTCATGTGAAGAAGTTGGCTGTTACTTGTCTCCAAACAAGATTAGTACAAGTAGAAAATCCAGAAAAACTGGTCAGGTTAACTGGTTGCTGGTAAATTACTGCAGGACTTTAAAAACAGGTTTTAAACCTAGGCAGTTTATTTATTTATTTATTTTGTCAGTCTTATGACTGATTTATTCTCAGATTGATCAAAAGACAGTGCATACCACTTGACAGTCAATTAAATAAACATAACTATTTTCCTTCCTATATTTGTGTCTCCATTCGCCAGGTTCTTGATGAGAAAATATTGAACCCACGTCACCAGGTTGCCATAAGAGAGCTGGATCGTGCTAGGGTTACTCTATCAAGTCTTGTTCTACTGATCAACAAAGAAAAACGCGCTAGAAAGATTGTATCAAATCTCCAAGATGAAGATATGGATCGATATGCCACGATTAAAACCTTGAAATAAACACATGCCTGTAATCAGAACTTCACTATCACCATCTGCCTTTTAAAAACTATTTGGAGACCAGAAAAATCACTAAGTGTTGTTAGTTAAATCTGCAGAACTTATTTTCTTCATTTTCCTGGTGGCTTACTGTTCTTCAAAACTAATTTTGGGTTTCAAAATGACAACCACCTTCCACATGTATTTGATTAGCTTTTGGATTGACAGTAGTTTACAGGGCTCTCATTTGACCCTTAAAATGTCATTTTGACTCTTGAAATTAGTAAGATAAAGCTTCTAACTCTTGAGAATTAGTACCTAAGGGTTAAACTCACTATAACGTGGTAGAAAATTTTGTTCACTCTTCTAATATTATCAGCTAAAGATCATTTTTGACCCTCAACTTTTGACATCTAGTAAACACCCTGCATGTATCTACTTGATACATTGATCAGAAAGACCAAATTCTTAACAAAACTCATCCGTAGATTTCTATTTTTCCAAAGTTAGGCTGTATAAAATAAAAAAAAAACGAGTTTATTTATGAAGTACAGGAATTTTATGTGTATTAAAATCATCATGAAATAGTATGAAAAAGGTTCTGCCGCTTTAACAATTAATAATAATAAAATAATACAGATTTGTGTTAAATTTTGTAAATTGTTTATATTTTGAACTCCCCGTATATTGTTCACAGATAATTTATGTTTTCTTGGGTTGTGTTTTACCTTACGTTGGTTATGAATTCACATTATTTATAATGTATTTTAATGATTTTACTTCTGTTCGAGAAAATCACATAAAAAATTAACTGTACAAGAGGATGTTAATTTGTATACACGACTCCTTTGAGAATTAGCTAGGTATTGATTAGTTTACTTGTTTGTATAACAGTAGTTTAGTATAAACAATTCTACAGCTTCACTGTATTTTTTATATCTAGTATATATGCTTGCATGAATCTAGATAGGCCACTTTTAAATGATGTAATATCTAATTTTATTAATAAAGTTACCAAGTTTTCCTTTATGAACAGCCGTTCCCATTATTAATGAATGCACTTTCTTTTGAGAAATGAAAAATTGAATTTTAGACCTTATGTCAAATATTTCATAAAAATAATAAATGAATTTGTGTATCATCAAAAATCATTGTAACAAGAACTTTTTGATTGAAATTTCTTTGTGAAGTGTAAGCCTGAGGAATGTTAGATATGTCACTCTTGTTAGGGTCTTAATCAGTTGATCCTTTGTTTTTTAAAAATTATGAACCACTTTTGAAATCTACTAATGAATAATCACAGAATAACAAATAATAATGAAAATAATTCAGAATTGATTTTATGGGACTGAATATCTTGGACAGTCTAGATGCTTTTTCAATGATGCTGACTCAGAATTTCAATAATTATTTTAACAGCTCAAAATTTATATTTAAAAATGAGTAAATCAATCAGGTATCACATTTTGGTGAATATGTTAATGTTCTTGCTGTAGATTTTGTTAGTTAAGATAGAACAATGGAAACTCTCTCATCTTACTAATGTATAGGATCTGTATGAGCGTATTTGTTATGTTTTTAAGGGGATTCAACTCCAGATTAACATAATTTTTGTACAATAATGAAAACTTAAAGAAAGCCTCTATAATTGTTTAATATCATTATTGTAAATGGCAATGATGTTGAGATGGTAAAATTTTATGAATATGAAAATGAAGTATGGCTGAATTCAAACTTAGTTTTCACAGATTTTTTTATATTTTTTTGTCTGAAATAGATATTTTTCCACATATCAGAAGATCTAAGGTTATTGTGAATAGTTGAAGCTTTTAAATCCTTGATGAATATTAGTTTCATTTTTTATGATAAAAACTACCAAGTGAATATCTTTTAGATTTTGAAAGAACTCGTAAATCTGGGGTCTTACCCTTTTCAGCTCAGTGAAAATAAAGCATTACAGTAAAACCTCAATACATGTACCTCCACCTTCATTACAGTAAAACCTCAATATGCATACATCCACCTTCATTGTAGTAAGACTTCAATATACATACATCCACGTTCTGCACCCCAAAAATGGTATAAAGTTAGAGGTGGTTTCATTATCTTGTTGAAATGAAGAGAAAGTATTGAAAACCTGTCTAAAAAGAACTGGTTGTTTAACAAAGAGGTGATTTTAAATAAAAAGTGGAATGCTAAATGAGGTTTTACTGTATTGCTATGTATATAGGATAAATTTCTATTAACATTTGTGCATATAACCTTCCACATTCCATTAATTCTCTTTCATACAATAACTGTGTTATTTCGTAACTTTTATTTCATGTACAAAGTGATTTTTTAGGTTTGGTTACAGTATTGACCGTGTATTTTATCTAGTGTCTTGATGTTAAATTGATGAGGATGTGCTAATATTGATCACTTCCAGTTTCTGTTATGCAGTTTTATTATAAAAAAAGCTACTTTGTTAAATGCTCCCAACTCTGTGTATGTAGTGTATTGTCTCTCTCAGTCAGAATGGAATCATTGTCATTAAAAATTATTTAGCTGAATTTTTAACATAAATTCAATATTTTTTGGTTGTTTATTCAATAAGCATAATGTTATCATTGATCTGGTTGTATTAATTCTTAAGTAATAAAGCCAGTTCAATGAAATATATAAAATGGCAATATGATTTTTTAAAAAATGCATTTAAATGATCTGATTTTCAGTCATTTTTATTTATCTATCCGTCATAACTGACGTGCTTTATTGTGACTGCAGTAATTGTTAAACCACTAAGGGGAGATAATGTCTGCTAGGAGTTAGTGAATAAACTTAGAAATAGTTAAACGTTGTATTACCGCATTATTGGTTGTGTGTTTCAAACATGCGTCATTGACATAAGTATTGACATAATCTTATTTGGTAACAACTAGTTCTGTGCATTGAAATGACAGGATAAAGCATTTACTCTCAGTTTTGCTTTTCGCGCTGTTATATAGACAGAACATACTCTGTGGTCTTAATTGTGTTGTCTCCCTTTTGTTTATTTGTTTCAGGAAAATCACAAAAATGGTTGGAACAAATTATGTTTACTGTTAGTTTTCATATGTACTTTGAATTACTTAATTGTCATATAAAATGATGCCATATTATTCTCATAGTAATTTTTCATAATTTTTTTGCTTCATAAATAAACACCTTAATTATTTTTTACATGTTTTTACATAAATATGGCGCTTGTATTTCATATGTTTTATGCGATTTTTGTCGTTATTTTTGCATTTCATAGATATATTAACATAGTTATATTTTTCATTACATATATTTTTCTCTTAGTTGCTGGGTTTTAGAATATTTTCTATTTCATTGCAGGCCAACTATAAAGATATTATTTGTTTGTGATCTCCTTAATGATCATTGGAATAGGTAATGGTAAAATAATTGTAACATTTATTTGTTGTATATTGAGATATTACTCTTGATGGTAAATTTGAATGATTCTGAATTTTATCTCATAGCTGTTGCTATCAAGTTTGAGTTGGAATACTCTGTTTTAGCATTTTGTTTTCACTAAAAACTGCTTTTGAATAAACTCATATATGTAGGAATACAAGATTTAGTCTGACCCAGCAAACAAATAATATTTTATTGATGACCTTATCATCATATTATTGCATATGTATCATTATTATAATAAATTTTGCAAATGGTTTCTGTACTCTGCAGAATAAATGTATGATATTGTATTGATATCAGTATGGTAACTACATCCATGC
Organism: Lutraria rhynchaena; assembly: GCA_008271625.1. Taxonomy (NCBI): domain Eukaryota; kingdom Metazoa; phylum Mollusca; class Bivalvia; order Venerida; family Mactridae; genus Lutraria; species Lutraria rhynchaena. Next base: position 5,374,855 of record VIBL01000001.1, on the reverse strand, counting down.
CAGAGTTATTCTTAGTAATTTTTTTTACACCCAACAATCCTAATATGAATGGTTCCTACAGTTGATGCTATAAAGGATTTATTTTTAACAATGATTATTTCTTTGACAAAATTACACAATCTTGCAGATGTTCATATTTCAATATGGCTGTAAGGCTTTACATGACTAGTTTTTGTTCATAATTTGGCACATCATGTAAATTGTGTAGGTAGAAAATTTTGTTTAGACAAACAATGTTTCTAAAAAGTCTTAGTAACTTTTAGGTATTTTATTTTTACTCTCATCTCTTTCGGAGCACAGTCAAACTTGTATACAAAGACCATTTTCTTTTAAAGAGTTAAAAGGTACTCTTTATTGGAGGTATTCTTTGTCACAAGTGTCAGGTGGTCTCTAAGTACAGGTGGCCTGTATTTACAGGCACATTTTTGTGCAGGTTAGTAATGAAGTAGATTTTATATACTCTGTCTTATGTTTGGATTCAGGGTGTTTTAAATATGAAGTAGAAATTATTTGTATACACTACTATTAATGGTGCATTGTTATTTCTCAAAATCTTTGTTGTTGTCATAGTATATTTGTTCAATTGAATGAATGAATTATTTAAAATGGTAATATTTCTACCATTTTTGTCTTGTTTTAAAAAAACTTGATACAAATGTAAACCCCAGACCTAAAGATACATCATTTTGTGCATTAGTTTTAATCATGAATAGTTAAAATAAATAATCACTCATGGCTAGATGTTTTTCTGAAATTTCTGGACCAGTAGCTCTGCATTCTTAACAGATTTTTCTAGTGTTGTTGTTCATCCAACAGAATGAAGTTGTATAATATGTATGTGTTGTTTGAATATGTAGATTTATTCTCTTGTTTCTCAGTAGGACCAAATTTAAGTCCTCCCAAAAACTACCATAATTATATATAATCAGATTCCATTTGTTTAATAGATAAATATTAGTTAAATAGAAGTCTTATGTTGTTAGGATAATTATGTATGTCTGTATGTAGAAAAAGAAGTGCAATTATTTTTCTATTAAATATACATTAGAGTTATGTCTTATTCCTCACAAGGTCTTAGTTACAATCACAACTGTAAAGCAAGTCTACATTTCTAGTATGTTTGAATTGAAAAGAAAAATGCATTTTATCAAGCACTGTAATCTTTTATAAATTCAGTATTTAGCTTTTACTGTCAAACTGGAGAGAAATCCACATGAAGAAGAGTGAAAATATGACATCTATTCGTAGATGTATTTATCTGTTACTTAAATGAAAATATGCTAGGAGCGGCCTTTATTCATATGTCAACTTTTACTTAAAGGTCATCAGTATTTCAGGTTTGACTGAGGCAAAATGAACTCAACAACAAATGTTAGGATTTGCATGTTTTTTTTATAAGTGAGAAAATTGCAGTCATACTTGACCACCATTTGTTAGATTTTCACTAAACAATACTTGACCACTTCCCATGGGTGTGACCAAGTTTTTGCCATATTTAAGTTAATTGGTTTTCTAAAACTTGATTTCTGATGGTTGTATTTTTTTGTTTCATTTATTTCAACTCATGCTTAGTGACCACTTGTAATTTTTAAAGGTTGTATCAAAGTATTTTTTATTATTTTTTCTTTTGTTTTTTTTCTTCATATTATTTTTATTGGCGTGATTTGCAAAATTTTAATTTGCAAAAAGAAATAATTTGGTTGTAATATTCTATAATTTCTCATTAGTTTTTAAGTGAAATTATACCAGTGGTGACTTAAAATGTTGTGAAATTTTTTCTTTAATACTGATGTTTTACAATAGCAACCATTTAAGCGTATTTTCTTTTTTCGCATTTTACGCTGTATTTTTATAATCGATTAACCTCATAGTTTTGCAATTTGTCAAAGAGATACACTATTTATATTGGCAATTTCTAGACATGTCAAAACAGAAGCCATATTGTTGTCACATGACATCTCAAGTTCCATTCAATGTTCAGCACTCACGTTTTCAGAACGAAATCGATGAAATATGTCTTATATAACTATTGCACTGTAGAGATGTTTTTGAATACATTTTTGCAGCTATATTGTATAAAATGCTTGATATAATTATGATAAAATAAAATATATGCTTTTATAATTGATTTTGACTTTCTCTTTGTTCATTCAAACTACATTTTCTTGAAGTGGTGTTGTACTTGCTTCACAATTTTTTGAATTGCACACCTTTGTTAATTTTTGGATTTCCATCATTGTGAGGACATGCTGAAATATAGTTCAGCTGATGTGTCGAGTTTGTTGGGATGATATTCGAGTAATTCCTTAGTGCAACATTAAATGCCTAACATTGGTTTAAGTAACTTGCTTATATGACCCTCAGTATTTAACACAGTCATATGTATAGATTGTTAGTCGCCTTTTTGATGGAAACCAGTTTTTGGGACTACAGGATTGCATTTTTTAAATCTGTACCTCCATTTTTTCCTGTCTGGTCCATATCTATGCCATCCATATGGTATAAAATTATGTCCCGCCCAGTAGGGACTTTGTATTGCATTGCGATACTACAGTTGGGTACGGATATCAGTGCAAGAATATTTCAGTTTGTTTGTTTGTTTCACACCTAACTTTTATCATTTAATCTGAATGCCGATCATATGCAATGTGAAAAAAAACTTAAATAATGTTACAATTTTTCCCCTTTGTTTTCATAATAAAAACGCAGAAAAAATCAAGACACAGCTATGTATTATAACCTTTTAATGTGTTATATGATAGACAACATAAGATATATATCACAAATACCGTATGCGATGAAAACGGAATAACACATAAGAAAGATTCTTAATGAAACCAGTTAGAAGCATGTACATACAACCAAGGGAGACTACTCTGATAGGCTAGATGGTACCTCTAAGTTTAAATAAGATTTGTACGTTAAAACCTATTAAATTAAGCCACCAGCGTGACGGAGGAAATACAGTCTCTATGTCCACTTAATGTTCATTCAGAGTTTTATATGGTCTGTTTGTATCAATAAATGTATGCAATAGGGTAGCCTTCTCTCTCGCAGTGGCTATTATCCAAAGGTGGCTATTAAATTAAGGTAGATTGAATCTTGAAAAGCCATACGAAAAGTCATCAAATAACAGAATTTATCAGTGTTGGTTTTACATGGTCAAATCATTTAAATATTCGAAAATAGACGAACGATTCATGGTACATGTACACATACATTGTCCAAGCAACAGCAACGTAAACATGAAGAATGCTTCGAAATGAAATGTTTTCTAGACATCAGTAAAAAAATTCTTATGACAGGTTAAGCTCTCATTTTTATATTTGAAAGTTACAACTCAGAAACTGAGAGGACGTTTTTATTATTCTTAAGCGTAATTCTTCACTAACATCGTCATTTTCATACTCAGTTACGCTCGCGAACAAAGACCTCTTGTCGGCGAGAACCAACGTAAGGCTTTATTGCACAGTTTGCATTTATTCAAAGGCTCAGTTTGGTTTATTGTATGAATAAATGTGTGCTACATATTGACCTTTATCCTCATGATGACCTTTATAAAAAGGTGGCTGTAAATTCTGACTTGGCCGTATTTTGATTATACCAAATAAATTCATTGGTAAGATGTGTGGTCTTGGCATGAGAATGGAATCTATTGATGGTGCTAAAATGCTGTAAGAATTATTTTCATCAATCTTACAATGAGAACCTAATGTGAAACAAGCATTACTGATCAATGATGTTCGACTGAATTAAATAAATAATATTTTTAGCAGAATAAACTCTGAAAATTTCCGCGTATAAAAACTTCGAGAATGTAATTTAGGCCATAAATAAAACAAAAAAGTAGTAAAAATATTTTTAGATAGATAAATATATAGTTTAAACAGCGAAGCCAGCGATTACATCAATTGTAAAACAACATCAAGCTATTATCTGGTAATTTTATGCCTCATTCTTCCAATCATAATTTCATTTTAATGTACCGATTATACTCTAATAAATACCCCCCGGGGGTGCCATACATTTTCAGTTTTTTTTACAATTCACGGAGTTAACGTTTGAAACGATTTTCAGACAAATTGGATGCGATTCGATTTTAAGTAATTTAAGTTTGCCTTTTTTCTTTAAAAAACGGTTTGGAATCGTTAATTAATTGAGGGGCGTTTACAAGGACGCATTCGGTATCCAATAACATCTAATGTATAGCTCCTCGGAATTCAAGTAAGTCTTCAGTTATTAACGGACCATGTTTTACGGCTACATCAAGAAATCCTGGTAATTTTTCGACAGACAGCAACATTATAACAAATTCAATAAAGCCGAGGAAATCACACATAAGCGCTTCAGTAAACTATATGGTACAATCTATTTAATTAGATTCTTAATTCAATTTGTCATGATGTTTCGATTTTGATTCCTCATTACATTGGTAACGATTATTTCATCTAAAACATTCAGCTTTCATAATAAATAAATAAATATGCATTATAAATATATTATAGACAATTCAGCACACTGTCACTAGCTTCATATTCTGCCATATGTGGATGTCATTTCAAGATTTCCAACTTTCGTTGTCTGAAAAAAGTAAAATAAAAAGTGTTATCTAATTCAAATTCATTCAGACATAAAATTGTACGATTGTATGAATATATAAATTAAACTTATAAAATTCAAGTATCAAACAGATCTCAATACAAAATGCTTGGTACATTTTAATAGTATTGTTTAAGGTTACTGGGCCTAAAATGAGATAGGTAGGTCGCAGAACTTTTTCTTTTTTAAAACATAATTTTCGTACTTTTGAGGTAAGATTCGCCCCAAAATATTTCCGTACTTTTGGGCTTTTTCAGCTAGAAGCGTTCTGGTCTGCGCCAAAACAAAAAGAATCTACCGGGTAACCGTAAACATAATTATTTTTCTGACCTAACCAATATTTAAAAAAGGAATACTCTATAATACTCTTTACATGTTTTTTGTTTAGTTCAATATATAGAGAACGTTAGGCCTGCAGGCCTCGATTAGTCTGTCAAACCAAAAGGCACGGTGTATGTTCTCCGTGAACATTTTGTTCAAAGCATTTCGTCTTGTGCTATTCCTCCTCCCCACCGCTGATCCATCAGCAGAGAGAAGTTGACAGTTACTTGCGGAGAACAAGGTTAATACTGGTACAGAATCAAGGACCAATGGTGAGGCTTACTGCCCGCCTGTATACAACTAGAGAACGACCAAAAACAGAAACGAAACCCGAAAAAACCCTTTTACATATTAAAATTACTTACCACTATCATTTTGTCACCTTCAATATGTCTGACTATATCCATGTCAGCATTCATTGCTTCATCATGATGCGTCTCAACAAACTTGTCTCCGTCTGCGTGCATGCAACTCTACAGAAAATATGAACATGTATACTAAGCGTTTCATTTACATTAAAACCTCGCTCAGCGACCACTTTGACAATAATAAGACATCTTCACTACAACCAATTCTAATTATCGGTCACCATGTATAATACATTATCTTTGTATATATAGCTCAAAAGTAAAATTTAAGACATTTTTGTGTTAATATGGTCCTGATATTGAGGATTTATTGCACAAGAAAATTTCCATGTACAATGACTTGTAAATAAAGGTCAGACAAACCTTTGAATAAAGACCAGCTACGCGTCAAGCTAAATATCTTGCTACTTCTGTGGCTTTTAAATACAGGTATTACTGTATATTGTACTTCGTTTACATGAGTTGGAATTCAATCTAAGAATTTAGCCATTCCATTAGTCACATTTCGAACAGAGTTCAGAAACTTACAATTAGAGGCCTTGGTACAAGGACAAAAACATCTGACAGGCTTCCATGATCAAACACTTTCTTCATTAGACTAAAAATAGTTGTGTTTACGTTTACTGGACCAAGTAAGTTAGGGCAGGTACTTCGAAAAAACTTTCTTGTCTGCTTTTTTAAAGCATGTTGTTCGTACTTCCGAGGCAGACTTCATCCAAAAATATTGTTGCAAATTGGATTTTGCTGTTGGAAATTATAAGATCGGTGCAAATAAATACCGGATCGGTCAGGTAACCGTAAACACGAGCATTTTTCTAGCCCGAATTAATTAAATAATTAATTAGTGGTTTAATTAATTAAGAATTTATTGAATTAGTAACCTACCGTTAAAGGTGATCCATCTAACGAGGCAGAATTGTAATTTTCACCGAGTTTAAATTGGAATGTCCTATTCTGTGGCACACCTTGCATACCGACTGTAATTGTCCATGTATCACCGTTTTGTGCATAACTGATTTCAGTTTTTGCATTTTTAAAGAATTCGCATTTCTCTGGTGGAAGACCTGTAAATATAAGGCATATTGTAACATAAGGTGGTGTCCAAGACACAGAACGTATTCACTTCGCCATACGCTGGAGTCATTATCAATGATCAAACACATTCCTCTTGATTGCCATGCTCTTTCCTACATGATTTTGGACAGCCTTCTAACCGAAATAAGCCATCTTTCCTTCAAAAGAATTCAGAAATAAACCCAAACAAAGGCCTTCAAGGGGAGAGAAAAAAGGGAACAAAGTGTAAAGTTGACATTAAAATAGTGGTTTAATTGTTCTAATCAATAAATAAAAGTACGCTAAAAGTAGCCATAGTACAACTGGTAAGCTTATGAATGTGTCTTAATGAAGAATGATAATTTCACGCAGTTCCATAGTATAGCGTGAAATGCGTGTCTTTTCGTGTAGCGTATCACAAAGGGTATCTTAAAGCTATCATAGTACACGAAAAGATCGTGCGCGTAATGTTTTAATACTGTGGTAGGATGCGTAATTGGTCATTCTACCGGACAGCTCTCTACAAGTTCAATTTCGTTAACATTTATTTGTTTTAGAACAATTTCGTTCATTGATATTCATTATACTGTTGAACTTTAATTTCGCATTTGTAAAGAGCGTGGCCCCATATGCTTTGCAATCTGAAACTTGACATGGGGTAAAGGTTTCCGGAGCATTTTCCCCCACAGGGTTTAATCTCTGGTTGTTCCCGAGCCATTCAGTTTGCACTCTGAGTTTTTCAATGATACGTATAATACGTTTATCTTTTTAATACTAATGTTTGTAGATTCTATACTCATATCTTGGTCGCCAAAATAAACACCGCCCCGTCCGGTATTGCACAAGAGTGAAGTTGTTTGTATTTTGTTCGTGACATACAAGTAAGGGTAAAGCAAAGACTTGATTACAGTCTATCAGATTTGCTTGGTTTGAATAAATGTATGCTTAATGGTAGCATCTACCCGTGCGGTGGCCTTTGATCACAAGGAGCTTAGATTTTACGGTATTAATATTGAACTTTCCTCCGTTTGTTCTTTCGGGCTTAAAGCATTATTTCGATGTATCACAGATTATGTATATGCGAGAGCAGACGACCGAATTTACGGACAACATTACAGCATTTCTAATTTAGCAGACGACTTGAAGAATTTCAGACATTTACGTAAATCTTGATTTACAGACAGATATTTGTTTGACGTGGACGTCTCACCATTGATTTTGACATTCAAGTCAAAAAACGTCCATCAATCATTTGCCATGAGCAACGAATAGGCAGAAAAGTCGATGGAGAAAAAAGTCAAGAACTGACGGCGTATTTATTTATCGTGTTTAACATGTCGTTTTTTATGGATAATTATGAATCATAAGACAGGATTTCTTCAACGCCTCTGACTTGATAAACAACATTTTGGATTATTAGCCTCAGTTGATGCTAATAGTAAACAGAACTAGCCTCGAGAGTGTCTATTAAGGAACTGCTTTGAAAAACAAGAATATGGGTATCTGAAACATAATACAATGTACCGTTAGACCTGATTGTTTGTTTGCTTGTGTGTGACTTACTGCAACTGGGGTTTAACGCCGTTTTTTCAACAATTTTTCATCCGTCGTGATGTAGATGTGATGTCATTGGTGTTGGGTGTGATCATTACTTCAGGTCTAACTGGACCGCGGCCGTGGTCAAGTGGTTAGTGCGCTGGACTTGTAACCCAGAGATCTGGGTTCGAATCCTGGTCGCAGTAGGTCATCCCCTTCTATGAAAATTTGACAGAAAATGTCGATTTTCCTCCATATGTGGAGAAGTTGCCGGCTCTTTGTGGAAGGGTAAGTTAGTACTGGTTAGTATACACTTCAGGAAAAATTGTTGAAAAAAACGGCGTTAAACCTCGGTGGCAATAAGTCACATAAAACAAACAAACAAAACAAACATCCATTATTGAAGCCATATCGCCGACAAACTTGTGATAATATTATAATCGTAATAATGCCTGCACTCCATTACTTCAAATAGAATTTTATCCACGATGATAGAATTATCGGTCTCCCAAAACGGTGATCGATAATGATCGATAAGCAAGTATAGAGAAATTATTTTGCTGATTCATCGATAATTGACTCTATGAGCTGAACATTATCGAGGCTAGATTTTTAGCTATGAATTACGCAATTATTTCGTGTTTTAATTAAATATAGGATGCAACTAATTTAATGGCGTATTCGATTCTCATCGGGGGGGATATAATCGGATAATATATCGATTTAATTTCGTTTTTACAACAATATCCATACCACTGTTATGTCACTAGATCTACAGATTTAACATTACAGCATAATCCTTGTATGTCCGCACTGGAAGACAGAATTAGCGAGTGGAAATTAGCAAGTCATTTGGAAGCTTTCCACAAGAAAACAAGTGTCTAGACAGCGTAATGATTTCGATCGCAGAACTTTTCGATATTCATGATTCGAAAAAAAGTGACAAAATTCAGTAAACGCATTATTCAAATACCACGGTATATTAAATGAACGTAAATTCAGTAAAACACCGACATTAAAACCACCGTTAGGACAAAAACGGCCTAAATATCGAGAAAGTTTCTTCATCAAGTTGAAATATGTACAAAGTATTCAAACACAATCCGAAAATAAGTGGTCGTAATAGCATTGTAGTTTATATAGTAAGATGGTCGCTAAATGAAGCTTTACTGTATGCTGAATTATTTTACACGAAGTACAGGATCTAGATAATAAATGTAAGATCATTGTTTATCTTTATTGTTACATTCAAGACAGAATTCTCTAAAATATCTCTTAAAATAATTATCTAAATGTAAATAAATCCAGATTTTGAACGAGGTAGAAGAAATTGAAACTCTGAAAGTTTTTATTCGTCTCGATAACACAATAAACACATGCATAAATTTCCTTTGAACTTCTACAATATATTACTGGTTTAATTTACAATTTGAAATGTAAAATAAAGTATTGATTGAAATCAACATATTTGATTTTTTAACACTCTTATGTGATTCACAAACGTTTTTATAGGAAACATTTACCTCTTGTTGTTAACAAAATACAATGGCTGCAGATGTTTACCACGTCTGACTGGAGGTACAGTCAACCCTGTGAACAAAGGCCACCTTTGGGAAAGCCAAAAATGTAGCTTTATTGACAAATGGTCCTTATTCGTAAGGCAGTTTGTTCTAAATAATCAGCGACGTTCTTAAAAGGAATGGTCTTTATTCACAGGGTGGTCTTTATTCGGAGGTGGCTGCAAACACAGGTTTGACTGTAGTTGTATTAGAAGTTGAATTAAGTATGTTGTAGTTGAATTGTAATATTATAACTGGCATTAATAAATTGTGCAATAAAACTTCACCCAGCGACCGATTCAATATCAATACTAATCACCTCATTATAAAGACCGCTTATTTTAGACGGAGTATCTGCATTACAACATGATAGTGAAATCATATAAAAAGACATAATTTTGGTCTAAGAAAAGGTTTGTTATATCAGGATTGTACTGTACTACCTTGTAACAAAATAGGTACAATATTCACGTATATGTTATAATAAAAAGCTCCTAAAATCCACCCAGACATACATACTGACAGGTATGATAAATTGGAAGCTGGTAGAACTACCTAAGAACGAACTTGCACAAACATACCTGTCTTATGTTCATACCTACGATTTTATTGCAAGTTTACGCACCCAAAGTTACTATAACTTTCTATTTAATATGAAGCTCTCTTACAGGCACCTGTCTATTCAATTAATATTTTATTGGGCGAACACTTTCAATCATTGTAATAAACCGATACAAAAATGTGTTTCTGCTTTATGGCAAATATTTTGTACGAAGAATCGGTAAAGTCAGCGATGAATGACTATATTATGAAATACTGACTTAATTTCCTTAATTATAACAAGCGCCGGGAACTATGCAAGAGTACATCGAATGTATTCTGATTCTTGGGATGAGTACGGGTTCGAACACGGTAGGCGCGGACTTTATCCACGACAGTAATGTCTGCCACAGTGCTGGTATCAAAGAGAAGCAATTTGGAGAGATTGATAAAATAAGCGTGCTAATTTAATGAGTCCACATTTTTTTACTTGAATTGATAGCTACCGATCACCACTGCCATAATTCATGACAAGAATATATTTTATCATGACATGATTGTAGCCAATTGATATGATGACATCAAATGATTAACAACACACAGCGACACATCTCCAGCGGGGATTTGTGGGGGGACGGAGGAAGCGTGCGCCCTCTTTAAAATCTGGTTAGCATAAGTACAAAAAGGTCTGTTATGTGCTGATTATGTCCATATTCTACATAAACACTTAGACTTTACGCCCCCCCTAAACAAAAATCCTGTACCACCCCTGCTACTAACGCTCTCTGGTTTATTGATGAATATTTTCAACATTATATTTATACGAAATAGTTGAGAGCTAAAGACTCTCGAACATTTCGACATACTTGTATATCAACTCAATAAATTGGTGTAAAATTGCAAAAATCTTTGGAAGGAAAGACGCAATAAGACAAGTTGCACGTGCGAATCGTGTTTCTTTCAAAATGTCGTCGATTTCATTTTGCGTTATTTGAAAATACGTGCCGGGTGGCCTCAGCTGAAATTTCGACCAGCGTATATTATAGTGAAAACATTGCAGATTTATATCGGTACTGTTATAAACTTAATTTATTTAATCATTGTGTTTAAAAAACATAAACATACGATCGAGTTCACCATTTGATAAAAATAACAAGAGTAAAACAAACAAAATTGAACCGGTTCTACATATTTGCGAATGAGCACACGCACTTTTAGTTATTCGTTTTATTTTTCACCTCATGTTGCACACTCCCACAGCCATTTTGATAGATTTATCAGAAATGTGCTCACATTTATGTACATCAGTGTAGAATATGAACAGTGAATATCTCTACAAAATATATTTCAACATCAATTCTGACGTTCTACACTTACATAAATATACATAAAAAATCAAAATATTTTACATTAGAGATAATGAAATGAAAATAATAAGAGAAAATAGGTAATATTTTACCGACGATTAAAAAAATCAAATGGTTCACTCTAAAACGGACGATGTTAAATATTGAAAATAACATTTAATCTAGACTCCATCGAAAAATCAACAAAACGTATAATAAACCACGGGTCCCCTTTTCTACCTGGTGATATTAACTATGTCGACAACTGACCGTTAGCAATCGTTATGAATTCATTTAACACATATTCGTAATAACACCAAGTAATATCGGTAATAATAGCAATTATGATGAAAATCATAAGGTAATGGTTAAGATAATTGTATGAAACAATAGATAATAATTATTATGTTGATAAAATATTAATAACAATAAATGATGATGATTATAATGATGATTATAATGATGATTATAATTATTAGTATATATGAATATGTACATTGATAATTAAAATAATATTAATGGTAATAACAATGGTATTTAGGATAATAGTAATAAACGATGCTAGATAATCATAATGTTATTCAAATTTTCATAACAATAATAAAATAATAATAATAATAAACCAACCAAGAGCCTGCACAAACGCATCAAATCCATCTTTTTTCTCTTCCACCCACGAACCTACAAAAGCTTCAACTCCTGACATGGTGTGGCGAATAATTCACGAAAACTGACTGACGAATGTACGATCTTCGTGATTTTATATGATTATAGTTTTTTTCTTCATGAATCAGATACAGTGCAATCGCGTCTCAACATCAACTATTAAGAAATACCCAGCGGTTATAAAACGGTAAACACGTAAACACGTCATAAATGCTCAATTATCATCAAAATCTTTCCGTTTTATTTCAGAATTTTAAGTTTAAGACTGTGTACTATAAGGAGAATATGCTAGTAAATATTTGATTAAATTTGAAGATGAGTTAAAAAATAATAAACAAGAAAACATTCAATACTAAGACATTCCACGTTTTTTTTTAAAAATTTTACACCACAGTGTACAGTAAAACACGGTTATAGTGAACTCGGATACAGTGAAGAATTGGATACATTGAATGGTATCCTTTCCTAAGAACAAACCATATTTTGTGTCGTTGTTATAGTGAAACATGGATAAAATGAAATTATCATTCGGGTCCCCGGAAATTCGTTATAACCGTGTTCTATTGTATTTCGGTCTAATCGACGCATCAGCCGTGCATGAAAATGTCGGACTACACCTGAAAAACTTTAGATGACAGAATAATACATAGTAATCTCACACATCTCGAGTTTTCCGGAACTAATCTGTGTCTCAGAGTACCAGCACATACTTGGCATCAGTGATTTCACTTTCATAAGATTTGTGACCATGAACCGCGATTCAACTATACTATACCGTCAATCTTACGTGAACGATTTAAATAAGATATGGTCAAGTAAATACACATATATTTTTAGTTAGTTATTAATACATCGTTTCAGATACAGGCATATTGTATATTGATGTGTAAGTAAATAATATTATGTGTGTGTATTATTGTAGATGGTTTTTAACAACTGTACATTTTATGTATCTTTGTGTTTTATATGAAGTATCATATATCAAAATACAAACGTACACATTTATTTCATCAGGCCCCGCATTTCACAATATTGAATTGTATACGGTAAAACCTCAACATTACGGAACGACAAATCTTTAGAACACAGGCTAAGGTATACTCATGGTGATTGATTAAGCTTTCGTTAATAATAACTTTTAGTATTCTTCAAAATAATCTTCGAATGCATCCATTTTTAACCGGATGTATATCTTGGCTGGGCAACTGAATGCGTCAGTGCGAACGGTATTTGTCAAAATGGAGATAGGACTGGCTTGCCACACATCGCTTCAATAGTTCTTTATTAGACTTTACAGCAAGTTCAAATACAGTAGGTACTTTAGAGAATCATCAAACAGATTCAAGTCTGGTTGACCTTGTTTCAGAACAGACTTTTCCTGTAAAGCATCACACGGCATCAAAAACGAAGATGAACAATAAATTACACATCTGCGGAATGTTCCACACCGAGAGCTGGATCATAAGTTTCCAGAAAGTTCTGGTCGCTCGTGGAATAATTGCCAGACATCGAGCAACGTGCATCAAACAAATTGTTCGCATAATGTCTGTGTTTTATAGACAAATACATTATTTGAGTCATAACCATTATTCCGCTTATGAAATGTTACCAATGAGGTATTGTGTGAAAAGCTCCCAAGAGAAACTTTTAGTTAATAAACTCAGAGTTACTCTGATAATGATGACATTTGCTTTTGGAAACAAACGTAATAGAACGGCTAACATTACAAGCATGAATTGTTTAAAGTTTTTTGTATATACAATTCTGAGTCAGACCTACGAACTCGGACCATCAAATGGAACGGAATGATATAAAGCGTGGATTGGGGGGGGGGGTGGAGCCGGCGTGCGCCCCCCCCCCATCCTATAAAATCTGGCAAGCATAATTATGTAAAAAACATCAGATATGTGCCGATTGCGTCCATATTCTACATGAATATCTACGCCCCACTCAACAAAAATACTCTATTCGCCCTTAGATATTATCATAGTGCATAGTAGAGTCTAGTTTCGACTTTCTGCAACAGTAATTGCAACTGCAAAAATATACTGAAGAGTAAATGATGGTCACGATATGTCGCTACTTACAGGTGGTCGTTAAATCAGGTTTGACTGTACGAAGTCACTTGATTTTTTATGTAATTTAAACAAACATCGTATGAAATAGTAAATGAAATTCTATCAAATAAACGCATTCTGCTACACAAGATCGAATTGATGTTGTTCAAAACTTATCGTCTTTATAACGATGTTCTCTACAGGAAAGGAACACTTAGATGGAAATAGCAGAAATTTAGCAACTGTACTCGGATACCGTGCAATATCTTGCAAGAGCCTAATTATTATCCGTTTGGAATGCTATGCACGAGAATTGCACGTGCACATAATATGAGCCGTGCATTCACACAGCAGGTTTTAGAATTAGATCGCTTTCCTCGCCGCGGAAATGCACTAAACAATGGTGTACAAATAGTTAACAAATGTAATACCGGTGTAAATTGAATTAACTTTTTTATCAACTGCATACTTATGTTCATTTTTTTGTCTTGCTGCTAAGCTATGTGTATACAATCATATCATAGTAAAACCTCATTTCGCGACACTTTCAATACTTAGACCACATAATTGTAATGACCACTTATTTTCAGGCCGGCTTTTATCAGTATCCGTTTGTTAATAATGCTGAAATTTATATAATCATTCACGAGCCATTAATTTATATTGCCGATTCTTTAGATATTATACTCACTGCACAATGTTTGGAGCTGGAAACGGTAGGGGTATCAGCTGGGTTTTATCGGCGTAGGTAGACACTATGCACATAATTGTTAAAATACGGTATAACCTCAATAATACAGCCACCATTGGGATCAATTAAAGCTGGTCTTAATATCGAGATGGTCTCATTATCAAGTTGTACTATACAGGAAATATTGTAAAGCTGTCTAATATTAAATATCTATAAGTGTTTTATATATTAAAAGTATTATAGTCGTTATGCTTGTTTTAACATTAATGTTGTCTAAAACTGGGGTTTTACTATACATTATATTATGGTATTCTCTAACAACGACCTGGTATTCTAGCATCAGTTCTGAACGCCAATTAATTTGATTATCACATCAATTAGAGCGTGTATATAGAGAGCAATCATTCCTCTTCATAATTGTTGTACTTTCCATTTACGACCGTACAGCTATCATGTATTTATATACATGCGACACAGAGGATTTGCCTCAAAATGGGGACAAAATATATGCCACCTTTGAACAATATATTAGTTGCATTATTTTTTGGAGTAGCTAAAAAAGCCATTAGAACAAGGGAAGAAGATAAGTTATTTGGCAGTGATTCGTATCTATTTAATACTTTTTTTAGCTTATTACATCAATAACTATGAACTGAAGAGATGGCTGTGTTTCACGGGGGTAGCTCTTATGCGCAAGTAGATGCTAATTCTGATCTGGTGATACACTTTCCAAGTACATACAAAAGAGTTCGCGTACTGATATTGCGACAAAATGGGCCAGGTCATAGTCAAAAGACTTTCCACTATAAATTACAATTATAACCAAAGAGGACAATCACCGTCATGATGCCATGCTTCAACATAATTGAACCGATCGACACTATATACTCTTTTTATGTCACTTTTCATTCCGCCTTTATGGACATTAAACATGCTAAACTAGGAAAGCAACACGTATTAAACATATTTGAGTCTGAAGAGAACCATTGATTTGAAGCAGACTCTCTCTCTCTCTTGTGCAATTAAGCAAATTCTAGCCGAGGGCAATGTCATAAAATGCGTTTCCGAGACTTTCTGTGTAATAAAACCATGGCTGAGTTTGTTTGTCTTACCTCTGTAGCACCAATTTCTTCAAATCGATATTGATTTGAAGGTACGCTAGGTGTCAAAATAAGAAAAGTAAGCTAGAAATGTTTCAAGAATTCTCGTAAATCAACGTGCCACTTTACTTAAATATAGTTACAGTGTCAATGAATAAGTGCTCCTTTTCTTTATTCAATTAACCAATAATATTATCTCATAATTATCTTTAAGAATCCTCGATCATTCAAAGTTTAACAACCAATGTGCCAAGATATAAGATCTCGACCAAAGTAGAATTCAACAGCATCCTATAAGTCATAAGTGATTCGTAGCAATTTACTTTCTGACAGTTTATCATAGAGCTTTTCTGAAGTACAGCTCTTAAGCAGGCAATAAAAGCAATAGAAAATCGTCGCCCTTATTAAAAAAAATGCTTGATACAGACATTAATTCCATTCCCGGAAAAGTGTGTCAATAAGTTTTACCTTTAAAGCAAAATCTCACGTAGGGACCTCCTGATTAAAGCACCTTTTTATATGTTTTCCGACCGGTTTTAACTACATGCGCTTCATCCGTATTTTAACCTGATGATGAGATCGCCTCAAAATTAAGCATGGTAATTTTATCATCAGGTTTAACTAAATCAATCAGTTTAATGGAATTTTGATGTTTTCAATAATATATTTTTAGAAGCGTATCTTTCTCGAATAATTGTACAGTAGGTTTTTGCTAGAACATGTATAAGAAAAGTATTCCTAGACAACATCCACACAAAATCCTACCTTTCCCAAAATTCTACCTTCCCAAATCCAGATCCAATCGGGTCATTTTTAGAATTTTTACTGCAGACCTAAATGAGATTCATCTTCACGAATTTTACATAATGTACATTTTCACTCAATAGTTTGCTGATTTGCATGCCTGGTAATTTTGTCGCATGTTTATTCAAATAACTTTTGATTTTACAAAGAAAAGCCGAATCATATATAAAACCATTATTTTTAGATTACATTATTGCAAGATAATTATTCAAGAGTTGCTCATTAATCCTATTAGCATACTTACCTGTAATACAGCAATGTCAGTAAGTTACCAGAGTGCACGGTTTTCTGCTGAATCATTGAATGAAATGTAGTCACGTATTGTTTCTAGGAGTAATCAACATTCTCCTTGCAAAACGGTAAATGAGTACTACGATATCACAGATCGAGAAACATGGGATAAGTCTTGAATAAACGATGTTAGATGGTTGATCTAGTATTCTTTATACGGGGTATTTGTGAAGTTACTGCGGACCAAAGGATCTACGTTGTAATAAAGAATTATTGTCCTTAAGAAAACAATGTGAGATACTTATATCGTAGGTAGGCTGATATATTTAGAAATACAAAGAAAGAATCTAGTGAATGTCTTTATGATAAGATTAATTGTATTCAATATACATGAAGTCCTTTCTATCACATTACTCCAAATTATTAGACAGGAATATAATGCAAGTATACATAATTCCGATATGGAAATAATTACATAATTACATTATTGCTGGCTAATAAGATATTACATATCTAATTAAAATATTGAAGTACAGTGTAGCTTCTGAAATCCGAATACCCTTGGGACCGGCCAAAAAGTTCGAAGTTTCCGGAATTCAGAAGTTTGGAATAACCTGAACCAAAATGAACAGTTTAACATCAGTGGTTCTTTGTAGAAGTATAAATGAGCCATTACTCATTGTGCAGACATTTTATTTTTATTGCTAATTAATACAATTATTGCTCTTTTTACAACACACTAATTACCCTTTAATCTCTATGGATATTTGATTCAAACACCACAATTCAAATTTAATCCTAAGATTGCAATCATCAACTAATCAAGTAATCATAACATCATAATTTTGCCTCTATCTGTCTATGTAATTATCTTAATATATATGCATTAATGTAATTTAATTTGCATATATGTAGTATAATAAGTCCAAAAAATACAGTTCTAATTTGCTCTGAGCTAATATGTCATTTTCAGAATTATATACCATGCTTAATTTTAACTTCAGCAAATTAAGAAGTTATAAGTACTTAAATACGATACCTTCCAGATTTGAAAACATCCTTTAAATGTTATGTAATATTTACCTAAAGCGTTGGCCATTTCGTCATATCCTACTTTGCACTCCTCTCGCCAACTTCCAATAAATTGTGATAGTCCAGCCATTATTAATCCTAGCAGAAATTTCACTAAAAGCCAAATCCTTTTAAAGTCTGCAATTCCTCAGAATCCAAAACTTTTACTTACAAGTCGGCTTATTATACGTCAAAACCTATGCAGTGGAGTGATTGTCTGACTATCAGCGTAACAGATATCTCACAATTCGATCATATCATGTTTCAATTCACGAGAGAGCGAGAGACGCAGCTTACAAATGGCTTGGGCAGAACGTAAGCATTATATAGCTTTTACTCGGCCGGTCAGAAAGTGCACCGCCTACCGCGTAGGAGAGTAACAGATCCTATACGATGCCAGCGCTTTTCATATCATCAATTGCTACAAATCATTTTCACGACAGAGGATTCCGGAGGGAGGGGGATATCATCAGTTGTCATCTAACATTCTTGATACATAGGAAATGCCAAATATTCTCTTAGAGAACTAATGAAATGGCAAAACATGACTGAATGTACTCGTTGATAGTTGATGACTCATCAGACAGGTTGGGAATAGTAGAAGAAGAACAAGGATGTGTTTGATGACACAAGACATATCAGTGATTTTATACATTCACGCAATGAGAGCAATATAAAGTTTTCTGAAAACTAGTTAAAACAAGTTAGCCAATAATCGTGTTGTTGTTTCCTTACTAATGATTTCGTATACTTAACATTTTGAAAGACTGATATGTCGCATAAAACCTTAATTATTTCATCAGGGACATAAATTGCAAAAATACTGTAATGGGTTAGTGCCACTCCTAATTGTTAAATAAAAATGAAAAAAGTTCAGATACTTAAAGTAAATTGAAGTCATATTTTTATTCTGTGGCTAATACTATATTTTTTCTACTAACCTGAAGACCTAAGCAGGTGTTGTTGAAAACAAGGTGAGCATTTAAATCCTTGATTTATATAGACTTCACTATTCCGTAATAATTACAATTAAATGACAGGAGTTTTCAGGTTGCGAGAAATTTCATATAAATCTGGATGCTAGTTCATGTACTTTTAAATTCTTTTTGCGCTACAAATTCTAAATCACTGCAGTCACATTCTACGAGTACTTGACATATTTAAGTAACATCCTTATGTATAGAGTCATCATGTGAAGAAAGAGAAGGAAGTAAGGCGGATGACACTGACAGCTACATCGTAAGCTTAGATCAGCTATTATTCTCTTATTATCCAGCAGTGTAAATGTTATCTGACCGATTGCACTTATTTTGAGCACGCTAACAGAATTCTCCATAAAAGACATTGATCGTAATTTAAAAACTACGCTTTATAAGAGGTTCAATAATTTGGTGCTTTTTTGCACGCTCGATATACACCACACGCTGAGAGGTAATATCTGAACTGCATGGCGTAAACAATTAACATCTGAACAGTACCTTCATAATGAAAGCTGGCACAAGCTGCGGACAATGAGGAGTAAACAGTAAGCGGTTTACTTAACAAAACATAGGAATACACTATGAGACTGTTTCAGGATCATTTCCACATCCTTATGATGATAGCGCATAACAGTTGCAAATCCAACCACTTTACCGATACTGAAATCCCTAGATCCATGAGATTTTCATGGCATCAGACCGATGCTAGACATACTTTTGCATAAAAGAACAACATAAAATGCATGTTAAAACTTGTCCTCTAAAATGATCAAGACTAGGGCAGGTTACTATGTTTCTTATGTAAATCTTGCATGGTATCATGTAATGTATTCTGCAACGGATAATGGCTTTTTCATCGTTGTTTCATTATTCAAATCATGTCTGTACTGTTTATGTTTTGTATCACGAATTGAAATGATATTATTTGAAACCTCTACAAAGCCAAGAATAATTATCTCAAGGCTATTCAATGTTTTTCAAGAATAATTCTATTAACTGCACCAGGTGTATTCGAACAATTAATAATCATTGTTTATTTCCACACATCATATCAACGATAACTCAAATGCCTTCGAAGGAAGACGAAGCATGGCTCTTATGGAAGGCTAAGTTAGTACTGGTTAGTAAACAGTCCAGGAAAACTGGTTAGGTGAACCGGTCGCCGTATATAACTGAAAAATTGTTGAAAAACGGCGTTAAACCCCAAAACAACAACAAAAAATACAACCAAGACAAAGCAAAAATATGGAAGAAATGCTATATATGCACACTAATGCCATTTCAAACATACCCCACCCACAAAAAACCGACGCGCCACCACATACGACAATGCACGCAACACAAATGTAAAACAAATACTCATTAACACGGCTGTAACTATTAGTAACCTACACGACAGATGACTTGAAACAATTGTTGTGTTGTTGTGATGGCTTTCTGTCAAGAATGAACAAATTAACATGCCCAGTTGTGAACTTCGGAGTTAATAGTCGGAGCGATTGCTTTATCAAAATTGTTGTGCTACAAGAGATCTCGGTACATTTCAATTATGCTTCTGCCAACGCAAGTGGCGGACATCATACTCACGTGACAATCCCTAAAAGAAATGGCAATAACTATTGATAGCGCTTCAAATGTATACTGTGGCATCTTTTGATTTAGCTGTCCTGAATTTTCCCCAAAACGCTGAATGATCTTTTTGCGAGGTATTAACCTCGCGCATTTTCAACCTTATTGATAACAAAACATCCTAACTATTACGCTATCAAGAGAATATTTGCACGGTCGTATTTTTGAGCATACAGCTTGGCGCGAAATTTGTCCTGCGCGAATAACAATGACACCACGGTAGTTATTTTACTTTTTTCAGAGTAATAAAACATCAAATTGTTTGGATAACCATGTCTAATTGCGTTCGAATTTATTGACATAAATGAAACTGAAGGGAAACTGATCAATGAACCAAATATTTGTAAATGCGAAGTCGACTCTTGTTTTAACTGCAACTTTTATCGAAACTAAGTGAACACAAACAGCTTCGTCGTTTACTTGGAATAAACATTATGCTTGTCAAATGTTCTTCTTTTTGTCAATGTTTGATCTCTGAATAATATATTGTCTAGTATCAACTGGTTTTGTAATGTTTTATTGACTCCGTCTGAAACGCATGAATAAGCAATATCATGAAAGGTGAGCACCCATTATCAAACGTAAAGTGTGCGCATGCTTAGATCCATAAACAATAAAAAACATTAAGCATTATGCAAATAGTATTTTGCTCACATTAAAATATAATTGTGCTACTCTTACAAATATGCATCAAAGTATGCGAAACAAATAAGCCGAGATGTTGTTGTTTTTCATTCGAATTTAATACTCACGTATATATGGATTTATCCTAGCTCAATGCAACGTTAAACATTTTAAAAGAATGCTTCATGATTTCGATGCTAGATGTCTGTTATTTTTAAGTCTTTAATTCAATAGTCAGCAAAATGTAATTTTTTTGGGGGGGGGGGGGGTGAAATATGGCATGTCTTAAAAAACCTTAATGAGGGAAACTGGTATCAAAATGTTATTTGGTACCCATTAATGTCAAAATACTACGTAGACCTATGGAAAGCCTTGACTGTCTTATATATATTATACACTTTGTTGTGTCCAAGTAGCGATATATGAAGTCAAATTTTCTTTATACAATGTACACTCATAAATATATTATGTGTAAGCATCCTTATACGTATTCAACTGAACAATATATGATATCAATGTGTCCATATATCATTATGTCAATCTATCATTATACGATGTGAACATATGTGCAACCAGTCTTACACATAATCAAAATAACAATACATTATGTCAATGTGTCCTCATATAATGTCAAGGCTTTCCATACATACCCTTTGGTCTGTTGCTCAAGTCTTAACTAATGTTATCATCAAACAAAAACATAATTATGCCTTGAACACTTGTCAGATGAACGTACTGACATTTTTAGCAGAAACTCATTCCATACATGATATATTGCGGTTAAATCTTGAGAACTGGAATGAAGTTCCGGTAACTAGATCCTCTTCAGCAGTATGGAGGCGATCATCATCGTCTAAGAGAATAAGGCGGTCACACTTCGTACTTTCCGTTCATGACATGCCTATAGGAATATGCGAAATTTAGCAAACTTTGAATTGTATTATTGTATTGACTTCTGCATTCCACCTGGATATGATTAACGCGGTTCATATGTCTAGGAATTTGTTAATATTACCAACAGGGTATCCCAGTCCAAATTCTTCAGTACAAGTGTTTCTAATTTGTTTACGTTTTTTAGATTCTTTGCTCTGAATACCGGCGGTACTTACCTCGTCCTTACCTGCTTGGTTTTCAAATCGTATAATGTCTGTTGCTGTGGTTGTATGTGTACTTAATGGCACAATGTTCTGTCTGAGATACAAGCTTCATTCAGGATGTATGAGAAAAACTGACAGCACCAACGACTGAAAAAAAGAATGATGGTTAAATAATAATTCACTTGTTTTTACGTCAGAACATCCTTGTCTTTTTGCAAATAGAAGATGTATGTCCTTGATGATCTCCTATAGTGGTTTTATGTTTAAGGAAGGTCAGTGATACAAAGAACATATAACTTGTTACAAGAGAAGAGAATCCAGATTCTAGTCGCCTACGTCAGGATAAGTTAAACAAGAACTACCCATCCTTTGTATTATATACAAGCGCAACAAACACAATGTCTTCAAAACTAGAAGAATTTACTTGATATATTTATTTTTATTGATGATCAGTTTGCAGGCTTAGTGTTATGAGAGAAATGTATGCTCACACATAGACAGTGATTATTCCATTTAAATTATTGCTGGTTATGAAGAACTTCAGGGATCAAGTAATATTTTTTCTGGTTACACGCTCACTAAAAACAAAGTAGGTAGGTCGGGACTTTATTTTGTTGTCGTTGACCTTCTATTATTTTTTTATATTTTTCTTGAAAGTCGTTGTTCAGATTATTTTGTTAGGAAAGGTAAAAAGTGGGTTCCACGTTCCTAATAAAAAGTCTAATGTCGCGTGGGAAAAAAATAGTAAATCAGGTAACCAGAAACAAACAGTTTGTACGCCTAAATATCACTTAAAAAGCGGATAAAGCAATTGCTTCAATTCGAATCTGCACAAGCACACCACTTAAAGCCACGTTAAATACATTACAAACTGTACTTTGGATCCTATGTTGTTTTTATTCTTGATGGTAAGAGATAATTTGGTTGTACTGAGTGCATTGATTGCTGATGGTCCGTTTTACTTTCATTTCAGTCTTTTTGTCTTAATTCTTTCCAAATCATTTCATCGCCTTATAATTTAACAACGATTTATCAGACTGTGAATCGGTTTACTATTTTCCAAAAGGTTTCATTGCTAAAATGAACATTGAAATTGACGTAAAAGAAGGCTTGCCTGGACAGATCACGTTTTCCAATTAATCAAATCAGTTAAATCATTAACAGGACGATCAGTATCAGCTGTGAAAACCACTCCGTAAATTCTAAACATGCTGCTGTATATGACGACTGATTCATTCCATCAAATGTTTGTTCATTTCAATGTGTCAATATTTAGTTCGCAATAACTAAAAACAACACGACAATAATCAGTGTAACTTTATTAGTTTCAATGATACCAATGTCCTGAAAGACGAATGATTTGTGATGTGTCTTCTATTTATGACAGAAATCATTGGCAAGGTTTTGAACGATAAGTTAGGTTATTGAACAGAACAATTGGTTGATTTTTAATTAATGAATCACAGGCAAGCTCAGTACAAAGCAATTATCTTACTCATGTCCATTAACTGATTTAAGTCATGACAATCCTGAAATATATAATAGCAAATAGAGCTAGTGTGATTATAGCTTTATCTGTTTACGTGTCCCTTGTTTGGAAATCGCTGAAATACATAAAAGCAAATATGAGTCCAATGCATTGATATAATGAAAGTCGATCTAGAAGGCCGCAATTGTTAGCTATCAACTGTTTTGTTCCCCATGTTTTGTATGCTTCTCTGTGTTGGGGTTTTGGGTTGGTGAGTCTTGGGATCTGATGGTGTTTTAGGGAAGGTGGAATTTTGGCATGTGGTTGTTTTGGAGATCCCTTTTTTATCGATATTTATCATGATTTGGATTGTTCATTTAACTGTTATTAAAACCAGACTACTGTAAGAGATTAATCCGTTCAGGTACAAAAACATCTCGGTTGAGAATCAAAGATAAACATGTTCTAAAAACAGCGATTTTGTATCGGAAGTTCATCTGTGAAATAACAAATTATCACGTCTACATATGAACAATTATTGTAGAGAAATGAATGTAACATCAGTAGATTTATATATCGGTTTATAGTTGTATGGCTACATTTGACTGAAAATCATTGAATTCCCAGAAATGACACATACAAACACCTCACAAACAAAAAAAACATAACGACTTTCACGGACACATGCCCACACAACTGCAAGATACACAGAACCTATCAACAGATTACAAAATCAGAAATCCATCAACTTAACTCGAGAATAATTCATAGACTTTGACATTTCAGAAAAGCTGTTTGAATACCAGATATTAGTTCAATCATTTTATGACTGTTTCTCATACTGATAAAACAATTAATCATGAGAGCGATCTTTTCATTTTCAAGTTCAAATATATTGATTTTAATGTAATTAATGTGGAAATGAACATAAATTATTATTGATTAGGGGTGAAGTAATGAAGTGAGTGTTTGAACTTAGGATGATGGATGATGTTTTAACATTATATGATTAATCTCATCAAAACTCTTAAATAAATCAACATTAAACGTTTTGTAGTCGTTAAGTAAGGAATGTGGTAGAATTTTATAGCTCCTTGTTGGCCTGAATGAAGCATTTAGGTTTACGCCTTAGCCTTCTGAAGTGAGGACAAGCGTGAAGGCTACACGTATTTCATCTCCCTCTTTAGAAGTCCTAGCATTGTGGTTTGACATTATTTCTCCTCTTTTATACCGTTTACCAATAATTTTTCAGTCGTAAAAAAATTTGTAAACTGAATCCTGATCGTTCTTATTTCGTAATCTAATATTTACAATTATGTTGGAAGAAGTTTTTGTGTTGCGCTATTCTAATGCTCCTTATCAATACGGCGTGGCATTTCTTAGTCTATTCCGCAGAGTGATAACTGTGATAGATAATTTACGAAGCCAATTAAGTAATATTCTCGATAATATTGCAACTTTATTGTACAATTACGTTCAAGTTTATGAGAAATGAGGTTTATATGGCTGTGTGTTTTTGCTTGTTGCATTCTCCATTATGTTTTATCTCTGTATAATTAGGATTTAGTTGACATTAATATCTATTACACTGGGTCAATATAAAGTTGTATATAAGAGATCCGTTGGATACTAGTGGAAAATGGTAAGACAAAAATAAAACGTCCAGCATATTTGCTTATTGAACTGCCGATCAGCACAGAGTTGACTTACCAAGTTTTCTTGGGTTTAAACATGAACTAATCGTTTCCCCATTAGTTCGTAATCAGTTGCTTCTTTTCTACATATGTCGCCCGATTCAGAGGTAGAAAACAGACGTTTTCAGGTGCAGTATCTTTAGTCAATTTCTCAAGATCTGCATCCAATAGATTTAGATTCTCGGACTGAACTTACCAGACACGCTTCAAAAGTAGAACTTGCCGAATACAGTCAACTTTTTAAAATGAACAAAGTGAATATATAAATAAGAAACTGACTCCTAGAAATAACCGCGCACGAAAATCCCACCCTTCCTAAAAACACCGCTATACTCGAAGCCCATACTACACGTAGAAATATACAAACAAACAAAACACGATCTTCTCGAGGGATACAGCATTAGAACGGTGTGCAACAAAGCCTCAGGTGGTGACCATGCAAGAAAATATCAGATAATGTAACTCCATGTCTGAATGGCGATCTTGTGCCAATGACTTCCGGAAAACAAATAATGTCACAATACAGTAACTAGGTACGGTAGATACGACGTAATTGTATAAATTTCATTGGGAAGAGCACAAACTCAGAAAACCTTAAGACAAATTTAGATCAAATGCTGTCTTTTATAATATTGAGGTATTCTCAATATCAAAGTGAAGCATTCAGGAAGTATAGACCTGTAACTAATTGTCATTTTTTGTCATTGGGTTTACCGTCGTTTTGTCAACAATTTTTCAGTTATATACGGCGGCAGGTTCACCTTACCAGTTTCCCTTGACTGTAATCTAACCAGTACTAACCTACCCTTCCACAATGAGCCCGCAACATTTCCACAAACGGTGGAAAATTGACATTTTTGTCAATTTTTCATAGAAGGGTATGACCTGTCTGGACTGGACTTTGAGCCCGGATCACCGGGTTACAAATCCTGTGCACCAATCTGTGGACTGTGGACCACGGTTGCCGCCCGATTGTCATAATGATGATCTAATGTTTAATGTGGCGGTTGACTGAAGTTTTACTGTTCGTAGGAACATGTATACTCGACACTGTTGTTGTGAGAGTCCGCATTGTATACGTAAAGTTGCTTGCGTGTAAGGAAAAAAACGATCATTTAACACTACAAACAGGATATATAAGGTTGCCAAAATATTCCACTCCCATAAGTACAAATATATAAATCAGAACGCTTTATTATTTCGACCTAACTGAACAAAATGAACACGTGTGACGTGTAATTAATACAGTCAATCCTGTGTTAACGGCTACTTGTGAAATTCGTGAATAACGACCACACGTCTGTCTATCTTTATAATAGACTGATAATCCCTGAATAAAAGCAAACTGTTCATAAAGGCCGTATTTCTTCCCTCTTTTGCGGCTTTCGTTTAAAGGTTTGACGGTGCGTAAAACATAACATCCGTCAACAAATCAGGGACGTAAGGTAAGGTCTATGTGTTTATATAAAATATGAAAACAATGAATACATAACTGTCGTTTTGTTTTACTGTTTTACTTTTGCTTGCCATATTTTAGAGAGGGCGCACGCCGGCTCTGTCGCCCCTCCCCCCCCCCAAAAAAACGTCCTTGCAAATAGCAGTGGCACCATTACGTTGCTACCGCAAACTAATTTACACCTAAACTAAAGAAGTTCAAATGAATAACAAACAACCATTTAGGCCAGAAACCTTTCATCAAAAATATCATTAATTACAGATAATGATTAGTTATAACCCGAGCTAACTAACCTCTCGGGCTTTGAGATAAAACAACTATTTTACTATTGTTTCCTTTTCAATATGATATCACAAAGCGACTGTTTTACTTAATTAACGTCAATATACAGTAAAACTTCGTCATTACGAGCATCCATATCACGAGCACCCGATTTATCACAAGTAGTTCTTCAAAGTTTCATCAATTTTTGCTCTTAGCTGTGTATAATTTTCAACAAACAAACAAAAACCTTGTCATTACGAACACCGCGTATATCTAGAACAGTTAGTCCGTTCCGATGACTCCTCGAGATAACGAGGTTTTATTGTATAATACGAATTCTAGAATGACTTTTACAATTATCTGTTTTTTATGATCTTATCTTTTGTTGTATATTATCAATTTATTTCTTCTCTTCTGTTGTATCTTTCTGTCTTCTTTTTTCATTCTTCTTGCTATTTTCTTTCCATTCCTTTTCCATATTTCTACCCGTCTTTTATTTTTAGTCAAAATATTTCAAAATAAAACCAATGTAGACATTAAAGCATCAATGGCGACGTACGAACATACAGTTATCACTTGCTAGACTGTATACAGTAAGAACACGCTTAGCGACCACCTCAGTATAAGGCTCACTATGTTAGAACGGTCACTTATTTTTACACTAGCTCTCAATATTTTCTCTATATTTCAAATTGATAATGAGATCACGAAAGGATCAAAACCATTATATTTTGGTCGTAACTGAGGGTGACCACATCATCGAGGTTTTACTGTACTTGTGACTGAAATAAAATATGACTGATGTTGTACCGGTATACCTCAAAGGCTCGTGCTACCTTCTTGCAAATATTAGAAGATTCACGCAAACTATTTTGTACAAATAATCATTTAATCAATGCATTTCAGTCCCAGTGTGCGTCTGGTGTAAATGTAGCTGCGAATTTTGCAATTCATTATATAATGCGTGTCTAATGTACCCGTTTGATTGCATTACCCAGCACGTGTGCACGTGTAAACCGCATCTATTCAATCATGTGTGTACTTACTGCAATGTAATATAGCGTTTAAAAAACGGAAGTCTTTAGCAATTTCATATGAAATACCGCATTTTAAAGCACTAATGCTGTTGTAACAACAGTGGATTCATTTTTTCACTTGTTTACATCTGGCAAAAAGCATCAGAAGTTGCAATAAAAGTTTTTTTTTAAAAATATTTACAGTAATATCCTTATTTACGACCGCCCCGAAATACGACTGTCCCGCTATTACGACCGATTTTTAAAAGAACGGAATATTTTGTTCTAAAATTTAAAAAAAACCTACTTGACAAGTCAATATTGCGAGATGATAGAATAATATTTGAACTGAGTGAGTTGTATTTCAGGAATGTCTTTTTTATTAACGATTAACCTCTTAAATGCTACTGGCAAGACTTACAAAAGAGTCCTGCACTTTCGTAGAATTACATTTACTAATTTAATTTCAAAATCCACTTTGTTCGCGGTTTAAGCAAGGTGTACCTATGCAAAGTTTCAACAAAGTGATTCTATTTACCAGAAGCTAAACATATTACAAATAAAAAGAATTGCCAATTTTCATTTCAATTTACAGTAAACCTTCAATATAATGACAACTAGTGGACTGCCCTCCCCCCAAATAATATACTCACTTAATACCAATGTACTGAAATGATTGAATTATCAATTTGAAATATAAAAGAAATACAGAAAATTTGACATAAATGGTCTATATAAAGAGGCGGTCGAAGTATTGAAGCGGTTTCTAAGTGAGGTTTTACAGTATTTTATCATATTGCGTGTATTTGTAATATTGCCCAGCACTAACTGACTTTGGAGAACACTTATATTAAGACAGAGCTTCCCAGTTAGGATGTGTGGAGGTAAAGACATTGTGTTGTTTTAAGAGACCAAGTTTTGATGCGTTTTTTTTGTGATCTATTTATTAGTATTGTAACTTAATTACATGTACTACGCATTTATTTGGCTTCAATTTTCCAACAAAGCTAAGTTATGTTAGCATCTAGGGTAAATTTACGAAACCCTAATTCACGCTGATGTGCAAACTGGTCACGGAACAAATTTGAACCATTTTTTCTATCTGGCGTCTGTTCTCTTGCCGTTGGACAACCGTACTTCCTATATTTGTTTTGAGAAGTGGTATGTCCCCACGTAAAATGCTTTGTATTTGACTTTTATGCATAAACGATATTTTCCGCTGATCAAAGTATCGGTAGTAGGACCCAAATACAACAAAGTTGATGGTATGAAATGAAGCCAAAAACATACGTACATAAAATCTGAGTGGAGCATCTACAAGTAATCGATGCTAATATCCCAACTTAACCATTACTTTCTGAATACCAATAAACCAGAAAGCAATGTTAAACCACAACAGTAATGAAACTACACGATCTATTTTACATAAAAGCCGTCATAAGCATTATTTCAATATATTGCGATTCTCTACTAATATAAGGCTTCTACCATCCGTCACAAATATGTTTTAAAAGGGGATCGATGATTTTATAGAATTCTTCCAAATCACTGGGGCTTTGTAAAGCTTATGTAGACTAGCATTTAACATGCATAAAGATAATTAAATCTATGGTACGTAAATGCAATTTGCATGGATGGCTTAATAATATCTTATGACATTCCATATCATATTCGAGTTATATAAACTCAACCTTCCTCGTTTATAGAATAGAAAATAAAAAACGGATTGCCGGGAAATGCTTTATGGAATAGATTTAACAACATTTCCACACAGAATGCCTGTTCCAGCCAGCGCAACTTATTATTGTAAACAAAGGAAAAATACGAAATAATGATATATCATAAAACTGACGTACACAAAAACACACGAAATCCGTAAATCTATTAACACGAGTCATTGACATAGCAACATAGCCAATCATTGCGACTCACGCCAAAACGCGCAAAGCAACTAGATCCATGAGCCAATCGACGCGACCCACACCAATAACCGCTCAATGACATAGACCATGGACCATTTGGTCACACAGGAACATAGTACACGGATTAATAAACTCGACTTACTCCCATAGTCACGAAGCAACACTCACAAACACAATGTCATGTATCGTCGAGAGCGAAAACCTAGGCAAGCGTTTTAACTAGCGACCACAATGGTTAATTTCAGACAATCTGGCATTTGATAGTTAGGTTAATATTTTTTGCTACAACAAATACATGTAAAACTTTATCCATATCGCGTCTATTAAAAGATGTTGTATTAATCCACCATTTGCTCACATACATGTGATCGCATTTTAATACAAGTTACATTGTATCGATAATTAAGCACATTGTGGCAAGTAATAACCATTGCCACACATACTTTGCGTTGATCGTCAATTTGTTTTCTTAAACAATATTTATATTTAAATGCTTTTCTAAAAATTGTTCGATCCTTTCTCAAATGTTGATTAGCATATTAAGAGACGCTTAGCAGCCAAGTTTTATCGGAGAAAAGGGATAAATTTAAAGAAACGCGCTTAATTTACATATGGATGTTGTTATTTGCCAAGAATGTTTTTGACTTTTCTGTCTAGAAAATCATACCGAGAGATGAATTAATTCAGTCTGAGAAAATACCGTTCTTAGAAATGTTTTGTATGATGAATTAAAGGTTCAAAAGGGGCTAAGCTTCAGGCTTTTTATTCATTCAAATTTGGAGAGTGTTTTTATTGACTAGAATTTTAAATGTAGATTAAAATTAATGCGTTTTAATGACTGAATAGTTGTGTTTATATATTACAACTAATGACATGAATAAATGTTTATTAATGTGAAACCGTTATTCTAGTGGTGACCGTTCTTCACAGGTGCCCGATAACTTAGGTGCGACTGTATTATCAAAACCACATTCATTAAATACACAATAAACACTAATCAAGCACATAGCAATGGAATGAACTACTACATGTAGTACGAAAACTGATCTTTATAATATTATAAACATTACTGTAATTCCAAACATCAAATTTTATCAAACTAACCAGTCAGGAATTTAATCAACTAATTATTTTGAAAGCGCAATTCGTATAACGAAATACATGATTTGAACGAAACACGCGTGTAATGGTATCTAAGCTGAGATCTAAGCGCAGCAAACAAAAACAAAAACATGAATATTTTTATCGATATTTCTGCTTTGTATGACTGCTTTTATCTATTGAAACTCCTTTGACGGAGGATTGGTGGATTTTAATGTATAAAAGTTGTTATCTGTTGTTCCGTGATATCACATCGACACGTTTTTCGCCATTCCCATATTTCATCATTGCACCAAATCATCAGACATCCTGATTACATAATTCACAATCCCATGAAACTTGTTGAATATCTTTGGTATAAATAAATGATAAAATCATTATCGTTTTTCCAAATCAAAGCACTGAAAGTACTGTCACTGAGGAAAACTTGCACTGTTTTCTTACACTCCACGAGACTGCAACTGTGAAGAAAATTGAGAATTCATAAGTAAATAGTTCCGTGTAACGGACAATGTTGTTGTATTCATACTCGCAAACATTTAAACCATTTTCCGCCATATTTTGACAATTTGGTACCTTTTTCTTCAAGGAAAACTGATATTTCTCCAGAATTCGGTGTGTGTTACGGTAACAAACACCGGTGTTATCTCTAAACATTTTGTATGCTTGGAAATGAATTAAAAACATACTGTGCAGCTTTCTTTAACTTTCATGGCGTTGGATTGATGAGAACATCTGTGAAGGAGACGGCTGATATTTGACAAGCACTCCTTTATTCAAATAATGAATTTTAATTTTAATATTCCGTGATAAATCTACCTATCGAAATTTCAAACGCCCCCTGACGCTTGTCATATTACTAAAGAATTGACGACATTTGCCAAGAATCACGATTAGCACGTGCAAGAGGTGTTGAACAGTAGACATTTGCAATATCGTTACACAAATAATCAAGATTAAAAGATATAAGTCGTTGAAATGTTTTTGTCCGAAACTTGCTGCTCCCTAAGAGGACTGAAGTTGAACAGACATTAGAACGTTTAAAAAAGAAATTTGGGTGGTAAATGAATATATATATATATATATTCCGTATAAATGGACAATTCGTGTATAACAATATAATGCTGTTCAGAATAAGTACTTAATAATTCTTGTATGCATCAGTTGTAAATTAGTATTTGTTTGTACCTTTAAGGGGGCCCAGTTACGTATGTATTTCTGTATGAACTCGTATATACATATATACATGTATCTTAGATTTGCTGGTCCATTAAATGGTGTATCGCAGAGCTATACATACTTATAAATTCGTTTATAACGCATTCGTGTTGTTGTTTTTTTTTACAAAAATCGTTGTAGATATGCAGTAAGCTATTTAGGAATTGATGTATATTGATATTTATTTGTATGTCTGAACATGAGGCCAAGGAATTAATGTAGGTCGGAATAATTACATACTCTTTAACTGATATTTTACTTCGTTTTTTTTTAATCTTATGAATAAATAATACATACATGTAAATGAAAGAGTATGTGTGGTGACTACCGAATTGTTCTTCACAATGCGAGTTTTTTTACGTATTGATTAACATCTTGCGAGGAACAGAAAAGGCTGACATTCGGAAAATAACGCAAAACCAAGTTTATACTACTTTAAGCACATTCTATCATACGCGCCGTCCAACCTACAGAAGTTCTAGGGGCCTCCATGTTCGAATGTTTAAAGTTTCTGACAAAAAATCACTAGCCCCTCACCAATGTGATTTCGAATCCCGCCAAGGACCAACTTTCACATGTGAGGAAGTTGTCCAGCTAGCTTACAGCAGATCAGTGGTTTTACTCAGGTGTAAGCTTAGGGTCTTACTCCACTATTTAAGCAGAAAAGTCGCTAAATGACCGTGGTTGTTGTTGTTGCGACGTAAAACCCCAGTGAACAAGAAACAACAAAGGACCACCTGTACGTAATGTCCAACAAGGAAAAAACTGAAATATGACTTTTATGTGTAGTCGGATTTTATAAAGATATTTATATGATCTAACACGTCTGTGCTTGAAAATAGTCGTTAGTAACATGATGGCCTTCGTTTACATGTTGCCTTTGACAATATTGTGGATGGTGTTGTAGTAAGGCATGAAATAAAACAACTTTGAGACTGGTTAAAGTACAGTCTTAATTTCCGGATGATACAGACTGTTATTTCTGGTCTGTTTTCGGTACAACGCTACAATTCCCAACGTAGAGTAGGCAACATTATTTGTTTACATTTTATGATTTAATAGAAAAAATGATTACTTACTAATTGACAGTTAAACTTGAGATAACGACCAGATACAAAGAAACACCACCACGTGACCTCGTTTTGACCAAATATTCTCTAGTTATATGTAAACTGTGTATTTCTTCTGTCATTTAGTGGCCTATGTCAATGGGTGTAACGGTACTAAAAGTGTGCTATATAAAGTTCGCAAGTTTACCGAAGATGATACATACAATGAAATATAGTGTGATTTGTTTCGTAGAGAATCAGTACTTAAACAAAGTGGTTTACCAGACAGCTTTGAATTAAATCCTAGTGCTTCGCCAGAGTCAACAGTTGCGCTGTCACTTACGATTTCCTAAGAAACAAAGTTTTACATCAATGAATCAAAGCGAGCAAGTGCAAACTTATGTCCGTTTATCTAGAAATAGAATAAAACACTCCAAATATCGAGAAGAAATGCCACCTGCTGTTCAGTAGAACGTCCAATGTGAGATTATACGATGTTATGACGTTTAATACAAAACTATGCGCCGTCCGCTTTTATAGGGTTAAATACTGAACATTACACGTACTGTGTCATACCTCCGAAATTGGGTAACATTTCATGGTAAATTAGTACGAGGGAAGAATAGGATATCCAGTTTTCAGGGGAAGTACGGGTTCTTGGGAGTCCGGCTTTCAGTGACGGTCCGGTTTTCTGCAAGTCCGGATTTCAGGGGTATTGTGATATTTGCTGAAAGCATTTCAAAAACCGGAACCATGTTGCCATAAAACACTTACCCCAAAATCAGACTTTTAGAATATATTTCAAAAACAATTATGTCAATAGATGACAGACAAGTAACTATTGTAGATGCACATTATGGTCGCGACTGTGGTTTAGTGGTTAGTGCGCTGGACTTGTAACCTGGCGATCCGGGTTCAAATCCACGTCGTGGCAGGTCATACCCGTCTATGAAAATTTGACGAAAATGTCGGTTTTCCTCTATTTAAAGAGATATTGCCGGTTCCTTGTGAAAGGGTTAGTTAGTCTTGGTTAGTATACAGTCCAGGAAAATTGGTTAGGTGAATCGGTCGCCGTGTATAACTGAATAAAACGTTGATAAACGGCATCCAATCCTGTGAAAAAAGATGCACAGTCTGAAATATAATAGGATCTCACGTGACACCATCTGACCAATAGAATTTGAATCTAATAGGTAGGAAATATGATAACGTGTGTCTTACAACGCCGTGAATAGTATTGAATACTGTTAGGACCAGGAATTTGGGGGTTTATTTTCGATTTATCAAACTAAATGACGAAAAGTTCGAGATTAGGGTTGATAAATCCAATTTGTTCGACAAATAGAAAAAATATGGCCCCTCTGCAATTCCGTAGAACGGTTTGTACTGCAACTTTCGCCTTATTGCTTATCGAAACTTTGAATTGTTTGGCACAATGCTGATAGTAAAACATATCATTTGTAAAAAATATTTATCTAAAACAACTGGAAAAAACCCCAATACATATTTTATTGTGCATTTTGCTGACGATGCATACAGTGAAGAATTTATATCTCGATTTTTTTTTTGCTATAATTTGACAGCTTAATTAGACTGAGCTGCTTTTTTGTCAACATAAAAACGATGTTTATTTTGTTTTATAGTGGAATAAACATTTATGAATCGATCACTTATGGCTGATTAGAAAAAAATCGTTTTTACATTAAATGTGTATAATCTGGTTAGAAATACTGGATTTTAAATCATAATAAGTACCGTTAACAAAGTTTTAAGGTGCAATATACAAAATGATATACAATGTACAATAAATACCTGCTTAGCGACCTTTTCAATACCATGACATCATAATTTCAGGCCGGTTTTTCATACTTACTCCAAAACAATAGAGTTGATAATATAACTACATCAATATTAAAACTTTTGTCTCAAAGGTCGTCATATTGGTGTTTTAGTGGGACATCCATGGTCGAGTGGTTATGGTCTCGGACTAGTAATCACTAGCCCCTCAACGCTGTGAGTTCGAATCCCACCACATAAGAGGAAGCTGTCCAACTTGTTTACAGAAGGTCGATGGTTTTAATCAGGCGTAACCCTGATGTCTTCCTCCGTTGTTAAAGCTGGAAAGTCGCCAAATGACCTTGACTTTTGGCGCGACGTTAAACTACAGTGAAAAAATGGTGTTTTACTATAATCTGTAATACATATATTAGCACGATGTTTTGTTACAGCGCTTTCTTGGCGAAGATATGTTATGTCTGTAACATTCTTCGCCGGTGTTCTAATCAAAACATCGTTTACTATTTTAACACAGTAATCACAGAACGCAATTAGAATATTTGGAGAAGCCATTTTCACCCATATGTTGATAAAGTCTTTTATTTAAGTGGTGTTTATTACGTTTAATGAGGAAGCACTTGCGGTTGATTGTGAGAGTTTGTAATGAATGAAGAAAACATTATTAATAGAATGATAAACTTATCCACTACATATTTTTGAACTTCGAACTTTGTCATCAGAAACTTTAGAATCGGTCAAAATATGGCTTGTTTCTGGACATTGTGATTTTGGCAATAATAGCGTGGATGGGTTAATTCCATTTTAATGGAGTATCGATGTTAAATATCTACAGTACAACCTGTGGAAACAGATACTGTGAATATCGGGCATCTTGCAAACAAAAGTCACTTTTATATACATATTTATTGATATGAAAGACCAAAAATGAATAATACAGTAAGACACGGTTATAGTGAATTCTTATAAAACCGAATAATATATCATAGTTAACTACATAACAACAAAATTAAGTAGGGAGTGTTAGGGAAAAATACTTCACTGTATCCGATTCTTCATAATATCCGAGTTCACTGTAACTGTGTATTACTGTATACACAAGTTTCACCAACGGTGCCACCATTAACGCTGTTATCGGTTATCATATAATTGATACCGAATAATTGAATTAATGGAGATCAAGTTTCGAAGTATACAGTAGAACCACACAGACTGACGGGCAAACTATTCAGCAATGTCAGTCAAAGCTGTGTTTGTGTCCACATCCGAATGAAGACCGCCTCTCAGTAAAGGCCACATTTTGTCTTTCCCAAGTGTGGCCTATTTCACAGATTTGATTGTATTTGATAAACTCTGCCGGCGACATGTGTCTAATCATAAACGAGCATCTAATTACAGAACTGTGTCCGGTTTTATCTACAGTTTTGTAATAAAAGCGAAATTACTGATAATTAAAACAATCTCATATTCATAATTTTGAAATCGAATTTGACGCCCCCGTGGCACAATTTTTCAAACAATCAGTCATTGTCGCCTTTTAGGAAGAAAAACGATTCGCACGTGAAACTTACTTTATAACTTCCTCTCTTTCAAAAGTTATTGAACCATAAACGAAATTAATGGATAATTAGAAAAATTCACAAACTCAAGTAGGTTATAAATAGCAAAGACAGTAAAACGGTGACAATGAGACTACCTTTTGGGACCCGAAAAATCAATCTTAATAATGAGGTGGTCTCATTATCAAGTTGAATTATAGGGGAGTTATTGAAAGCAGTCCGAAAATAAGTGGTTGTTATGACAAGGTGGTCGTAATATTGAATCGGTCGCTATTTAAGGTTTTACTGTACAATAAAACTCGTGAAGAAAGACCAACAAAAGGAAAGAAGAAGAAAAATTGCCTGTATATAGAGGTAAATTTGGTATATCATGTAGATGAATAATGACAATTATATGAAGACTGACTACCCTTTGGTAAACATTAATACATAGAAAGATTTAATATAATGTATCCCATTAAACGATTACGACGTACAAACATTGAAAACCATTTCTACCGTTAGTATTACAAACTGCACCCTTTACATGCGGCATTTATTAGACCGGTTAAGCATTCATACATCAAGTTATATTATTTTATATGTATTTATTATAGCGGGCGTTAAATGCTATTTCATGAAGGTGGAGATCAATGGACGATAAAAACAGGTATGTCTATCGTGGTAAGCCATGAAAACAACGATCAAATCTGGCAAAATTATCGATGAGCCAGAAAATTGGACAAAAAATCCACTCTGAATATTGGCAAGCTGTGGATATTTGTTTCATTTATATATTTCCTTTGCATATATTTGTATTGATATATTAGTACATTGAATTATAATCTCAAATACATGGTGAATAACAGTACATGTGAACTAGGCTTAGTTCTAGAACAGCAACAATAAAAATACTGATAAAAGATGTTGTATCTACCTTCTAAATTAGGGAGATTGAAATGGGATCATTTGTCTATAAAATCATAAGCATTATTACTAATAAATTAACCACAAGATTGTGAGGAAATCAAAAATACGGTTCTATTTTAACAGTCGTGTATTACCCACGTGCCATGAATTTCGTGAGACATTTGGAGTACAATATGAACCCAACGAAACTTCATTGGTTTCTTGCTGAATGTTTTTTTTAATCAGAAAACGATTTTTTACAAACATACGTTTAGACTTACATCTAATATCTTTCTGTCATGATTTTGCAAAAAATCGTACATGTTTCATGGACTGCTTGAAAATGAAAATAAAATCATGCAAGTTGCACGTGCAAATCGTGTTTTTTTTCTAAATGTTGTCAGTGCTTTCTTATGAATTATGCGTTTTGGGAGCGCTGGAAGTTTCGATTAGTATAAACGCGCAAATCCAGTTACTGCATATTAAATTAATTTTATACCATCAATATTTGGATTGCTTCTACTAATTTTGTACCATTATTTAAATAATCTGACTGAAGATTTGCCATGCGAACAATTTGTAACATGCTGTACCTGTTTATTTCAAAGCTAGTAATCATACATTAAAGATTATCAAGAATAAGTAAGTGTTTAGCATAAGGCATAATTTTCGTCCGTGAAACTAGCACAAGATTTTGATGTTGACACGATAGAGCGTCATGCTGTGTAAATATCACAATGTGTTAATATAATGCAGTGTAAATGTCATGCCGTGTACATAACACATAGTGCAGTTAACTGTAAAAAAATACCAACACAAACACACTTTCCAGACATATTATAAATTTCTCTTGTATTTCACGTGCTTTACTTAAATATTGTAATCAAGAACAAATATTGAACGACCATTAATTTAATTACGTGGGAGAACTATGCATTTGAGCAGCACGCATTTCGTAATGTCAATATTAATTTATCGCAGTCTGTAAACATAAACGTGCCAGCCAGTTTACTTTATTGCCACAAAGTCGGCATTGGATGAAATAATTATGATTCCACACTTCCCGGATGTAAACAACAACAAATTCTATTGCGGTACAGCCAATAGAAAACCAGGCTCCTTCCTGAGTGTGGGCAGAACTTTATCTGATATGAACGCCCTATTTTGTGCACTTTATGACACCTGATGTAGACACATGGTCAACTTAGTACATTAGGCTCGTACATGCCTGCCTCAAAGCTGTCTACACGAAGTGTCTGAGACAACTACTCAGAAATGGAATGTGTTTGAATGAAGTAGTCGTGTATTTTTATAGAAGTTTTCTGCAGCGAATCCCTATTAATAAAACCTGTTCATAACATGTAATAAATATATGTGTGATTAATGACTGATAATGAATAATTAATTGATAGATTGATGTATTAATCAATCCACTGAAGGATTGAATGAATACATGTAGTTGATTGATTGGTTGATCGATCGATCGATCGATCGATTGATTGATTGTGTCAATCTTACGCAATAGGATTGCATTAATATGTACAATCAAACTTGCAAACATTGACAATTACAAGGAAGAGACAAAAATGACCTTTTATCTTCATCCATGTTTTTTATTATGTTTTTTTTGATTCGAGAATTAATGACTGGTCTGCGTTAAAATGTGACCGCAAAAAGATTTTTTGCTTGTTTAATAACTGAATTATGTTCGTTGCTATGGTAACAATTTTCATTTCAAAATCGGTTGAAACGCAATTCAGGTAACTAAACATTGAATACATTGTATTGGTTAAATTTTATCGAACTCTTTTCTCAAGACCGACTTGCTTTCTTGACGGAACCTACCTCATTGAGACTATCAGTGTGCAATCAAAGAATATTGCAGCTTTGATAGGTAATCCAGCTAATAAATATTTGAAAAAGATTATAAAACATTCGTCAACAATGCTGGAACTATAGTATGTTAGGATAACACACAAAGCGCCAAAGTTGTTAAACGACATAAAACATGCAAACAGACGCACTTTTCTTGGAACCAATTCATTACGAGAAAAATCTGCCAACATTTAGTGCAGTCATACCCAGTATGCTAATTATAAGTTTATAAGTGGTTTTAATATCATAAGGTGAGATAATTTTTAAGCAATTAAGTTAAATAAGCCTGGAAGTGTGGAAATACAAACATGATAACAATAAATAGTCTAATCAGAGGAGTTGGTCAGGGGAGAATGCGTT
Source organism: Lutraria rhynchaena (assembly GCA_008271625.1). NCBI lineage: Eukaryota > Metazoa > Mollusca > Bivalvia > Venerida > Mactridae > Lutraria > Lutraria rhynchaena. Next base: position 5,334,919 of record VIBL01000001.1, on the reverse strand, counting down.
CGTTCTATCTATTAAACAGTAATGTTCCGGAATATGTCTGAACAATTGTACAATTAAACTCTAATATTGAGACCACCTTCGGGGCCCGAATAATCGGTCGTAATAATGAAGTGGTCTCATTAACAAATTAAATTAAAGAAGAATTATTGAAAGCCAATCCGAAAATAAGTGGTCGTTATTACAAGGTGGTCGTAATTTTGAGGTGGTCGCTATGTGAGGTTTTACTGTAATATAAAATTTTAGTACATTCATGACTTTATCTTAAACTCTTCTTTTAAGTATTAATGCTTAATACTATAAAATCATGATTCTGTAATTGTTTTAACTGAAGATTTTGATGTGCAATAAACTAGTGACATTTTGAAAGTTCCGCATCTAAATTGTATAAACATTCGTCAAATTTAACTACTGGGTTTAATCTGATATTAGGTTTGGATGTTTACCAAAAATTAACCAAAAACAAAATGGCTGCCCTTTTCGTATCAAACGCAAGATGACTTCATCAATTTATACATGTAAACAGACAAAGTGAGCATCCTGACGACTTCGGAACCAATATCAGAAACTTAGGTTAAATTTAATAGAAAAAATTTCTATTCAAATTTAATTAATTTATTTTTTTACAATCACTTTACCAAACTTTTACCCATCCAAACTCAAAGATAATCAAGTGGCTAAAAGTAATCAATGAAAAGCGAAAAAGCGTGAAGAATTTATTGATTTTTTTATCAAAGATACAAGCTTGGAAAGCGTGAAGTCCGACAGTTCCATTTTTCTCGTGCAAAGCATGAGTGTAAATGACCGTGACACATTATACATGACATGGATTTGTGTTGATTATTATCATATTATGTTTGGTTATCTTTTGGCTATATGCGTAAATATGGCAGAAGAACATAAAGGGTGGACATAAATGTTTTAGCATGCTCCCTAATTGTTCCGTACAAGGAATAAAATCCTACTAAAAGAAGGAACACGGGCAGGATGATTTGTCGTATCTTACAGTAACCAGGTGGTCAACGCGAGTTAGAGACGACAGATAGACAGTAGAAAATGGCCGCCGTCCATGGCGTCTTCTGACGTAGTTTTCTAAAATGACGTCATTTCCGTTCGGAGGGCAGTCGAAGAAGATGCTATTGATACGATAAAAGAGTAAGCAGACATGCAACCTCGGTTTATGGACAGTTTTTCATCATTTTAAAGGAAAAAAAACTTAAACCCTGGAAGTTATTCGCTAAATGGATACCACATCTTTTGACTGACCACCAAAATCATGAACGCATAAGCATCGCCACATATAATTTGCCAGTTAAGATCCATATGACGAACGGCGGGGTTTCTTTTTGCATTAAAACAATTGGCATATATGGGTATCGATCTACAAACCGGACGGAATAGAAAATGGCGATGATGGAATGAAGCCTAAAAGTTAAACGGGTTTTATATACATTATTTTTATGCAAGTGTAATAGTACTAAAGTGTCCTATCAGCAGAAAGGTGTAAACTGAATGTATCCTGCCTGCTGTCGTTAAACAATTGGCTGGTACGCGAGGTCTGCAACTCCTGCATAACAAAGCGCCACTCATAAGTCAGCAGTCGATCTAAGATTATCTAAATACGAGTGGATTTCATAGTTTTACCGCATCCAACATATGGACCAGATCTATCATGCTCAGATTTTTTACCGAATCCGCATATCAACAAGTACCTTAGAGGACGGCTGTTTGAAACCCATTGTGTACAGGTCCATGGAGAATATAATGAGAAACTGGAATAGTCATTTTTCACCAGGTTCGTGTACTTTTTAATGTGTACATTATCAGAACTTTTAAATGCCCCACATTACATCTTCGTACAAAACTGTACTTGCGTCCAAATTATTCGCAAGTAAGCAAGTTTTTTTTTCACTTGGCATAAATTCGTATTTATACCACTTCAATAAATTTCCCAAGCTCACGATAATTTGCAATCTACTATCATTATCCAAATTGCCTCTCGTGAATATTGCCGTGAATTATGAAAAAGATGACATTTTAAGAGGTCGGCACAAATTTACCATTTATAAAAAATGTCTTAAGGACGCCATAGCGTATTCTAATTTCCAATAAACGCGCCTATTTGCTGATATGAAATGCTAAGATTATTACCAAAATGATCACAAAATAGATAAATAGTATAATGAAGAGTAATCATATTGAGTGAAGAATGTGAAATATTCTCAGAAAGTTCTGAATTTAGGACATCAGTGCAGAATCGAATGAAAATAATACATGTATTTGTGTCAGCATGACGATCGTTAAAGGGACATAACTCCAGAATGACAACAGACATGTCAATTTATGCACATATCATCATTTCTATAGGACCTCCGTGGTCGAGCTGGTATGGTCTCTGACTAGTAATCACTAGTTACCAACAGTAACTGTCATGACGTGTTACCCTTACATTATATGATTCTCATAATGTGGTATTCTTACGAGAAGCGATTTTAAGACATATTATTTTTACAACAGATTCTCATATGACGACAAGTAGTTATCACGATGAGTTATTCTTACGAACAGCGATTCTCATAACGTTGTTCTGATACGACAAGTATTTTTCGCAATATGCTTTTGTAACTAAAAGTGATAGCAAGGTGACCGTAATGTTGAAAAGGTTGTCTTTACTTAAGGTTCTACAGCAATTTGAGTTCATACGGTTTACGTCTTTAAAGGTATACAACGCAAGATCTTTTACCGACTGTACCATAAAACAGTCCCGTACGTTTATGTTATTTAGTACAAGTAGGTCTTTTTTATAATTGTGCTTTGATAACAGCATAATTCTTGAATCCCGCCAGGTAGTTCTCCATTGTGTGCATCATTTAGTACTAAGCACATACACTGACTTACATCAGATAAATAAATCAATCAGGATGTAAATGAACCAATTAATGATTTGCTAAACATTCTTACAAATCTCATTAGGACTATTACAAGGTACATACTTATTGAAAGCACATAAATTGTCTCATTCATCATCAAACCATTATTTCCAAACCATTGTTTTGTTCGTGCTAAACACCTATAGATTATTTTATGACGACCATAAATTCCAGACAGCTAATGCTATGAGATATAATGTACTGATATTACACTTAAACCATACCAAATATCTGTGGAATAATATTTCATTGAAAGTAATATAGATGTTGCCTGTTTTTGATATCAATTCATAGTAAATACATGTACATTTGTATTAATATAGGCTACATTTTTTACAAGTTTTTCACGTGTTTTGACGGTACATTTTTGTATATACCGGCGAGCAGATTACCTAACTCGTTAAATTAATGTTAATTAAAATCCTTTGTGTACTGCATGTTTTTATTCAGGCCTTTTTGTGGTATCTGTAAATGTTTACTATGAAGTCGTCATTGTTCACTTGGTCGCCGTTATTGACAGGCATTCGTTAACACGGGTTTGACTGTACGAGTAAAAATAATTAAACGGAATTCGGACGAAATAAAACGAGGCTTTTGTTTTACTACACGAAACTGAACCACTAAACCTCTATGAGTATAGATAAGATATGGATTCATAGAAAAAAAACATAGAAATACAGTGCAGCCTCTCCAGAGAGGTCCTCTCTTGAGCAACAACCTCCCTTCAACAACAGCATACTTTTTCCCTCTGTACGATTTAACTATTAGTTTAACCTCTGTAGAGCAACAACCTCTCAACAACAACACAAATTTGCTTCTCCCAAATGGTGTTGTTTTTGGGAGGTTGTACTGTACCACCTTCCCCAAAATACTATGTCCCATAAACCCATCCGCCTCATATAAAAAACGGACAAACAGTTTCTCAAAGGGTACCGCCTTAGAAAGGTCTGTAGCAAACATACATTTTAGTGGAATCAAATTACAATAGCGTAACAATATCATAAAAATAGATTATTTCTCTACATAAGAAACACGCATGCAATATTTGAATAAATATCTCCGAGTCAGCAACACATATTAGGTCACATACATTTTACGACTTTTTGAATCCAATTTACGTTAAATAGGCAAGACATAAATATTGATTCGTAATTATATCGTAAGGATAGATGTTATTATGCCTTGTCTATAAAGTTGCCAGTATGGATTTTAAAAAGAAGGGAACAAATTGCTGTCAAAACTATCACAAAACCATGTACTGTAAAACTTGTATCTATGATCATTCGTGAATAAGATGTCTAAATGAACAACAGCTGTTCTTTATTAAACGTTTTTGATATAACAGATCATTTACCTCGGAAGAAAGACAAACAGTGCATTAAGAACGCATTTCATATCCCCCATTGGTAGCCTTTTTTTACATGTTTGATTGTACATAATGTAATAGATGTTGAACAAGTCGGAACAATTCTAAACATAAAACAAGATTCATGATCAATTCTGAACCATTAGTTTCTTCTTTTTGTCTCTTTTTATTTGGTGTATTTGAATAGTATTGAATTGACAAATCAAAATATTTCATTAATTTGACCAATAAAAAACTGTATTTGAATTTAAGTTGACTAATTATAATCTCAATATTATTGATTTGACCAATCGAAATCCTATATTTATTTGACCAGTAAAAAACTCTGCATTTGAATTTAAGTTGACTAATTATAATCTCAATATTATCGATTAGACCAATCAAATTCCTGTATTTATTTGACGAATAAAAAACTCTGTATTTGAATTTAAAATGACAGATTATACTAGTAATCTCAGTATTTTTTAATTGATCAATGAAAGTCCTGTATATACTTGACCAATCAAACACAGTCTAAACTTGAATTATGGTGACAGTTTATAATCTGAACATTATTCATTAGACAAACCATAATCAAATATTTAATCAACAAATCAAACACTCGTTCCTAAAGTTCAGTTTTCCTAATTGTGATGACGACTTAAACTTGTGGCCACGAAATCGGAAGTTAATGGCTTTTTAAGTGTTTATGCACTGGGACACTGCATATTTAAGTTCAACATTGCAGGAGGTGTTAATGAAATGGATGAACAGAAGCGTTCAAAGCAACAAATATTTCACTTATTTATGAAGGTATGATAAACATTTCTCCAGATGACTCGCATGTGGTCGCTGGAATCATACATAACAAAACATATGTTACTACAAGGGAACACGTTGAATGAATGTTTTGTAATATTGAATGTTTTGTAATATTGTATGCATGTTTTATTTATCAGACTTACACGACTACAGTCAACCCTGATATCAAAGGTCGATAGAGGGAGACTTGAAATATAACCTTTATTTACTATGCACAACTATTTGGTCTTTATTCAGAGGATTATCTGGTCTATATGATTAAGAAATGTGTACTTAATTATGGCTGGCTGTAGGTAACCTGATAACCCTTGTTCTAGTTTTGTTGCCCTAAAATTGTACACGACTACCACTACCACATAACAATCAAATTTCAAACACCAGGGGGGATTGTTTGTTACTTGTTCACTGCAGTTTACCTCTCGTTCACTTCCCATAACCTCTTTTCCATTTTAGGTAACCTCTTGTCTACATCACGTAAAATCTTTTCCACCTCACACAACCTCTTGCTCACTACTCTTTATCTCTTGTTAACCTCACTTCACCTCTTGTTCACCTCAGTGTACCTCTTGTTCACCTCACTTTACCGGTTGTTGACCTCACTTTACCTCTTGTTCACCTCACTTTATCTCTTGTTTACCTCACTTTATCTCTTGTTTACCTCACTTTATCTCTTGTTTACCTCACTTTATCTCTTGTTCACCTCACTTTATCTCTTGTTTACCTCACTTTATCTCTTGTTTACCTCACTTTATCTCTTGTTTACCTCACTTTATCTCTTGTTTACCTCACTTTATCTCTTGTTTAACTCACTTTATCTCTTGTTCACCTCACTTTACCACTTGTTCACCTCACTTTATCTCTTGTTCACCTCACTTTATCTCTTGTTCACTGCAGTTCAACTCCCTCTATCTCTTTTTTCAAATATCTATCATTGGTTTGTTAATTGATTGTTTTCACATCAGAATGTGACTGTGGATCAGACTGTGCAAAACTTATGCACCAGAGTACCACTTTATAGTCATACCCAAACATCAGGTTTGTCCGTATTTTTCGTTCTGCTTCGTGTGTTCTTCATTATATTTCACCTGTCATACAATCAGTCTCCCAGCATGAGACAGTGGGTTATACAGTACAGCACATTCTCTGTGCAGGAATATGCACTTCATATATACAGTGAAACCTGGGTTAAAAGACCAGCCAAATGTGCATTAAACCATACTTCTTGGAATCCTATGGTGGCTTTTTTGCCACTGGTTTGACTGTACAGGAACACCTCACTTAGCAATTACTTCAACATTAAGGCTACTTCATTATAAAAATATACTCACTTTCGGTCCAACCTTCTACTTTTCTTTAATATTTAAAACTGATAATGAAAATGTCCAAATGGAATGACCATTTTCTATTGGTCAATCACCATGACATTCTTATCAAATCTGTTAAAAGTTGAAACAAGCATTTTTCAACTTGTCTATTATTCTAAGACATACAAAATGTTGAAGAAGAAATGAGTCTCGTAATAAAAGGTGATGTTGTGATATTAATGAGCATTCAAGTCATGTTTTCCTTTTCTTTGGTTGCCTTTGTGAACGACTGTTTCTATGTCTGCTAGTTACATACAGTATTAAGTACCATAATTGTTGTTTTTCCAGAAGGCAAAACCACAGGCAGTGATAATTGGATCTTTAATCTCCCGCGCATTTATTCGCCTGTGTTTTGAGACAACCAAGACCTGTGGTTCCCCACAAACCAGGTGAAACAAATCAAGAATTATTAAGAAGGTAATGGAATATGACTAAAATGCAACATCCATAATCAGCTACATTAACCGAAAAAAAATATTGTTCCTGGTTACCCGACCTATCCAAATTTTTCCCTGTGACCCTAGATATTTTATTACCCCAGTGGGTTTATATTGTTGAGTTCTTGAACTGCTCATGAACATTAAGGACAGTTCTTGAAATGTACTTATAAATGACAATAAAGTCCGAGGAACATTACATCCACTGTCTCCCTTTTTTACCTTTCCGTGCAGAAATAATCTCAAGAGAGTCTTTCAAAAATACAAAAAATCCCCCCAAAAAACACCATAACCTGCCAACCCTATTTTTATATATATACAATGAGCTACAACATGAACATAAAGGACAGTTATAAATGGCAATAAGGCCCGAGAAAAGGTAGATCCACTGTCTCACTTTTTACCTTTCCGCACAAATATAATCTCAACGGTGTCTTTCAAGAATAATAACGACCCCCCCCCCCACAAAAAAATCCCCACCTACTAGCCCTATATTTGTTGAGTTTGTAACCAGAACCAAACAGTATGGTGACGCTAACGCGGAAAAGTCAACTTGAAGCACATACAACAGAAACACATAAATATATGGAATAAACATTGTAATCAATTGTAACACCAATTGTAAAAGTAATTACCTTAATGATACCTTTCAACTAAGCTATAGCTGATATATTTCGTTACAAAAGGGAAAAAAGCAAGGGGATACTAGTAATGTGGAACCCACATTAAAGCCGGTTAATAGATATTTATGCATGCCAGGGTTGATAAAATATGCATGAGAAATAAGGCTCTTGTACACTGCACTTCGCCTTATTGAGTTCTATCTGGCTATTAAGTTTCATATTGATACCTGCAATAGTTTTTGTGTAATGCTCCGGACAAAAACTGTTTACAACGCCGGACGCCCGTTTAACTGCTCGTGATTTTTGCCTATGTATGTGACTAATTGTCACTGGGGTTTAACGCCGTTTTTCAACATTTTTTTCAGTTATTTCCGTCGACCGGTTCACCCAACCAGTTTTCCTGGACTGTATACTAACCAGTACTAATTTACCCTTCCACAAGGAGCCGGCAACTTCTCCGCATATGGAGGGAAAATCATAGAAGGGATGATGCCGCGACCGGTAATCGAACCCGGATCTCTATTTGCCTATCTATAGGCCGAATTATTCGTTGAAAAATCCGGCTAAAAATCAAGAAAACACGATGCATTTCAGGTGTGTTCGCGTGTCCTTTTTGCAAGATTTCTCCTATAACGCTTCAACCAACAAAATAATCCACATTCTGGCTTATCTGCAAATCTCAACATAAAGTGCAAAGAAACTCAACAAATAATTAAGATATTTTATTCCCATTGCGATGCAAAGAAGTCATTTATGGTTGAAAGGAAATTCTTGTTATTAACGCATCATAATATTCTGGTTTCGTTATCTAAAATAGCAATTGTTTTCCCCAGTGATACAATTTACAAGCACCTTCAATAAATTGAGTCTTTTAATGCGATCTGGTTAGTAAATTTGCTAAAACTATGCCAGTATTAATGGTCCTTTCTTTTGAAGCCTCGAAACACAGGAGTTTTTGTTCGATGTTATCAAATAATTATCTCATTTTCAATTGTTCAGTTATCTTCGCCAGATACACGAGTGTGGGCACTTTCCATCGCATTCATCAATTATGAACATTTTTTGTCTATTAAGTTACCCGAAAATAGGTACACTTAAGTCAATTTTACAAGTTTGTTTCTTCAAATGCAATTACCCAGCATTATCAGTTGGGTCTCGTTACTCAGCATACAGAAACAGTGCATCATCGTGTTATTTATACATCAAATGAAAAATGGCTGAGCTTGCAAAAATTATGATAGTACAACCTCGGTATAACGACCATTTATAGGATAAAAAATCGGCTTTAGTATTGAGGTGGTCAAATTATCAAAATTGATAATTGAACAATATTGATAACTAATCAGGAAATTAGAAAAATCGAAGTAAAATAACTTGTAATAGCAAAGGTTAAATTTGATAGCAAAGGGAAGTAATTCATTGATTATAGTTTGCCTAAGGGAGTGAACACGAAATTTTCAGTGGGCAATCATGTACTCCATCAATTAAGAAGTTCAACCAAACCTAAGAAAATCATATCTGTTACTTTTTCCACTGGGGTTCAATATCACACCAACAACCGGGGTCATTTGGCGACTTTCCTGCTTTTTACACCTGGGTATAACACTGATCTTCTGCACGCTAGTTGGACAGCTTCCTCACATGTGAAATAGGGTACCGAGTGGGATTCAAACTCACAACTGTGAGGGGCTGGTGATTACTAGTCGAAGACCATAACCACTTGACTAAGGAGCCCCAATCAGATCTAAGATAGGTGACAATTCTCTACTATTACTCTTTATCACAAAAAAATATAAAAAAACAGCTCTTTCACATAAATTTTGTAAAGTAAAACGAACTAAGCATCTACTTGGCTGTCACTTCACTTTCCATTTTTATATTTAAGGACAAGGCAGCTGTGACCATGGACCAGTTGTTAGAGTACTGGACTTGTTACCCAGCAACCTGGGTTGATTTTCCTCCATTACCATAAGTGAAGTTGCTGGCTCCTTACAGAAGGGTAAGTTAGTACTTGTTAGTATATAGTCAAGGAATCCTGGTTAACCGGTCTCTGTGAATATATCAAGCATTGTTAAACCCAGTGAAGAACTCTCTCTTCAATTTTGTAAAAAGAAACAAACAAAGCATGTTGGCGACCATTTTCCATTTTTATCCTAAAGGATAAGACGGCTCAGGAGGTGCCTTTACTTTTCACAAGAAAATCAAACGAAGTCAAACTTAAGTAATATCCATCTTATTTTTAATAATTAAGATAATTTATAAATAAAACTCATGGATTTTAAAACTAAGGAGATATCCAAAATCTCAGGAAAGTTCTAACAATCACAAGTGGATTTTCCAGGAACTGTGTAACACTACACTACACTACATTGGTGAAAGTTGAATTTTGTCAAAAAAAAACCAGAAATCTCAGCCTCGGTGCTGCTGAAGCAATAAAAACCAGTGGAGTCCAGACTTGGGAAAAACAAGAGGTCCTGAAAAATTCAGAAAAAAAATTAACCATGCAACTAAGGGAAGCAAGCAAGCTCACCACCAAATAATAAATAAAACAAGAGAAAGTTGCAATTTTATTCCAACGTATGACTGTCTGACATGAACAACATTACAGAAATTAAAATGAACGTGACAACAATACATAAAACTTCAGTTCAAAGAATTGAACTTAGATTTATAACTGAGCTATGAAGTGCCCCTTGAGTTGTAACTTGTCCCAAAATGTCTCATTTCAGATACAAATAGACTTCAAAAATCGCATCTTCATAATCAACAATGGGTAAAAAATAAAATGAAGTTTTTCTATCAAAAGAAACACTAGTTCAGTTAGAAAAGAAAAAAGAATCGAAAAAAATAACATGAAAATTTAATCAAGCCATTGAGATAACAATGTGATACAGCTCCTACAGTCCAACCATGATGAGAACTCTCAAATCCTCACAGAAAGATGTATGTTAACATTAAAAAAAGCAATATAATTTCCTAAATTAGCTGGTCCTATTGACAAATAGTACAAGTACATATTAAAGTGAGTTATATATAAAAAATAAAATTTACAGCCTAAAGTCAGTCATTTCTTCAACACAAATACCATAAAAATATAGCATTTAAAAAAGTACTGAACATACTCAAACACTTTAGAAACTTAATTAAAAACAGACCGTAAGATCCAATGCTAATTTGGCCCATAAAGATTAATTTTATTTTTTTTTGCCAACAAAAAGAAAAGCAAGAACAGTGGCATGCTTGTAAAGCAATTTAATGGAAGAAAATTTGCCCCACTAGCACAAATTTACCCCACCAGCACACAACATTTTTAAGCAGATCAAGACTAGATTTGAACACTTGTTTAAACTTGTCTGAAAAAGCATTCATCCTCTAAAAGGAAAAGTGACATCCCAGCAAAACGTCACAACAAATTACTAGACATTAAGTGATCCGAACATGATTAGAATACACATCAAAAATTTCGATACACTTAAAATCAAAGCCAAACCTGTACCTGACTGTAGCCGGAATAAAATTCCGTTTTACAGCAAAAATAACACCAACTCTAAAGGTTTGGTGTCATGATAAGCAAAGCTTGAAAATGTTAAGCTGAAAATTTTGTCATTTTAACAGTAAGACAACAACTTGTGAAAAATTACTTCTGCCTATGATAATGATCGTAATTCAAGGTTAATCAGGGTTTTTTTACATAAAACTACTTCAAAATGTTTTCTACATTTGGATCACTCAATTCTTTTTGCATCAAAAGTAATGTGTAATCAATGTGCTTAAAGCTTTTAAGTATTTATCTTTAGTACAGAAATCAGTGGAAAGTATGTGAGATCATGTTTTTAAATGCAGCCAAAACAAAACAAATACCACGTAGGCTTTTATTCAAAGGTTAATTGGTTTATTCATCATTAAATATGTGCTAAATAATGACCTTTGTTCACAGGCAGCCGTTTCCAATTCACGTAGTACATGATTGTAGACACAATAAGCCCCATGCAGTTAACAAGGGACACATTCATAACAAGATCAACAAATCATACCCCAGTCACATAATTCAAAGAAAGTCATATCCAGAATTACCAACTCTTTCCTTACTCTCTCGTATAGGCAATTTACTGCACAAATTAAACAATCTGAAAGGTTAAAGTTCAAGGTCACTAGGTCACATTTTGGATCAATTTTTCTTGACCCCACGACCCCGTGCTGCACCTCCCCGTCTTGCTCTCTGCTGCCTTGCTTTAGGACTTGTCGTAGCAACGACATTTTCGGTAACTTCAACATTGACAGTTGAACAGTCAGATTCTGATTGGCTAAGGGTAGCCTCGGTATCCATGTCTGGAGCATTATCCTGATTGCAAGATGCATTCTCCTCAGCTAAATAAAAAGAAAAAAGAAAAATAATACAAACTCATAAAAAATCAGAATGATTTTTTTCAGAAACATCTGCTACTAAAAGCTTGTTTGCTTTCATATCATTTCTGTATCAAGAAAATAATAATTACCTTTAATTATAAAAATAAGATTTTTTCTGTCACTAGTGACATAATTCTCATTCATTTGTGATATACTTAAAAGATTTCAGCTGTATAAGGAAGCTATTCTTGGCATTTTTCCCAGGTTCTGTACCAGTGCAAACCTCGTTCTCTGCAAATAACACCACATGACTGATCATCAGAGGAAGATGTTATGATTTCAGCACAATTGAGAATGTGTGTGGCACCCAGTGATTGAATTCACAAATCAGAGGTCCATCAACCAAATCCTCATTTTATAGAGTGGTTGGGCCACTGCATGTGTTAAAAATAGAATAGATTAATTGTTAATATTCATACTGTTTGAATCCTGTGAAATGTCCATGGATTCATCACTGGTAGACTGGTCACCATTCGGAGTTATGTTGTCAGACTGACTTGTATTCTGAGTACCAGTCTGCTCATTGTCTGGAGTCTCATTCATTTTTGATGTTTCAGTGGTAACAATCTTTGACTTTCTGGCATTGACATAATTCTGAAATAATAATAATAAGTAGGCACAGTTTTTTGAACATTTACACAATCTACATGAAAGTTAATACTGCTCTGGTCAAAGATTTACTAAAAAGTAACAAAATCAGATGGATCTATGAACCACTTCAGTTTTGGGAAAAACACACGTGAGCATTATTTTTGAATAGCAACAAAAAACATGCCTCAACTTGATTATTTAGAAAAGAAAAATTGCAAATTCAGCAATGCATGATTCTTAAATTCTATTAATATTAACAGAATGTAATTAGTATAAAAGGACATAAGGCCTGAAAGATGCTCAATTCCTGGCTATGTGCCACTTTGAATCAAGATCAATACCAACTTTAAGAAAATGCTATCACAAGACAGTATGGTGCATCTTGAATCATTAATTCAATGATTAATAATAATTTGTCAATGCCTTCAAGCTGCCTTTCAACCCCCAATTTTTCTTGAAAACATGTACGTATGAAATTTTTTACGGAACAGTCATTTATACTTTCCTTTTCATATTTCCTTTTGATTCTGCTTAATCCATTCAATGGCAAAGCTTGCTTATGAGAACTTTAAAACTAAATTTACCGAACTCATGTTTATGGTTACCTGGCTGACTACTTTTTGGTACCAAAACTAATGTTTCTAACAGGAACAATCCAAAGTAGGGAAAAAAATCGTACCTTCAAGGTACAAAAGGTATGTTCAGAAAAAAATTAAGACTTATCTTTCAACCTATCTGCCCTGATTTGTTTTGTAAAGTAAGCACAAATATGACTATTTTTTAACTTAACAACTAAATGGTCATGAGAAAATCACTTACCAGTACTTTATCATAATGAGACTTGGATTGACAATGTGTAACTTTAGCTGCAGTTTCATTATTGTAAAATTTATGGCAAACTTTACAGAAAAATCCAGCTACTGGAACAATATACTTTTTACCTACAAAAGATAAAATTTTATACATTAATGGAAACCTTAACCAAGTAACAGACAATAAAAATTAAAATTCAAGATTTTCGTACATGGATATACAGTCAAACCTGTGTGTGAGATCACCTCTGAATAGACCAATGCGTGAATAAAGGCCATTCTTTGAAAAAAAACATCATTGATTATTTATAATAAACTGACTTCCAAAAAAGGTCACCTGTCAATAAAGGCCAATTTTGTCTTTCCCAAGGATGGCCTTTGTTCACAGTTAAGAACACATTTCCAAACCCACAAATCATTGTTCATGCCACCAAATATTTCAAAAATCTTATTCTATCATTATCCTTGGCTCTGTTTATTAGCTGCTAAAAGCAAATAACTGAAATATGTTTTTTGCCAGTGGAAATATTAAGTAGCCTGTGTTTGGTAAAATTTTTAATATTAAAAAAAAATACGAAAATATGCATAAAAATGTCTTTCATCGAAATGAACCAATTCAAGAGTTTTGAAAATCTACAGCACAATGCTAATTGGCAATGGTAAATGAAGTTTATATTGTCAGCCAAATAGTGTAATAGGTAATATATTGCCAATTCTCCAGCAATACACCACCCATCTCGAGTGTTTAGAGAAACAAATTTTCTTACCAACAGCAGTATTAGAGTCATATACATCAGGAATGACATCATCTTCTACACTTGTTGATCTAACTACTGGCTTTGGAGATGATGTAGCAGACACGGGTAATGGTTTTCTAAATTCTGGTACTTTTGGATTCTACAAAATCAAAGGACTGAAATCAGACTTTATGTAATATTTCTGACAAGTGTCTGTGATAGTTCAAAATACATTTAAAAGCTAACTTATAAATGCCAGTTACAGAGGATTATCAGATGTCTGAAGGTTCAGATATGCATCTAACATGTGTTCATCAAAATTTTTAAAAAATTGATACATTTTATCATTTTTTCAGTTCTATACAGGCTGACAAGTTAAATGAGCCAATTTTCCAGGATTATATGCCAGTAAATGCTCTTCACAAGTTCCTTCCAACTTCTCCAAATTATTGATCAGAGGTGGAGGACAAATGACCTTAGAGGTAAGTTGTCAATCAAATTATCAAAGAGAAAATGCAATGCATCAAGGGTTCAAACTCACAAACATAAGGTCTGTAGACCTAAAAGCTCTACCAGATTAGCTAAGTGGACGAGCTACTTATGAATGGAGGTACAAAGATTAACTGTACTTGGGGTTAAGACATTTGAGTCAGCTAAGATCGTTTTACTTTCTTAATTAACAAATAAACAAAATCATTAAGTTATATAATAATAAATAGTTAAAGATTTTCATATGTAAATATAATGCAACATCATTCTGATGATGAATAGTAATACCTCATTATCCACAGCAGTCTTATTCTGTTCTGTTGCCTGAAATAGTTCAAGTTAAAGACATTGAACACAACAATCTAGGAAATAATCTACTAGTCTCAAACTTTGAAAAGGAAAAATGATAGATATTCTTACATAACATATATAGTAAAACAATTGGGAAGACCATTTCTGGTAAACTGCTGATTAATATTAAATAATGTTTGCTAAAAATTGATATATTAATAACATGTACAAATAAAATACAATAAAACCTCACAGACCACCTGAAGAATATGACCACCTCATGAAAGAACAGTTTTGCCACTTAATTCATTTTTTTGTCAAGTAACCATAAACATGCCTGTTGCTTTTTTCTAGCCCCATCATAAATCTGCAGACACTTATTATAAATAAAGTTACAAAATGACTATCAGACTAAGGAAATATAACATTTATCAATCTTGTTATATACTTACCGAGTCATCTTCAAATCCAACTGTATCCAATGTAACCAATTCAGTTAATTCTTCATCTTCATCATCTTTCTGTATTTTTTGTTTATTCTGTAAACATAAAAAGTAAACAGAACTTAATCAAACTCAATACAATAAATCTCACAATAAAATCACTACTGTCTCATTTTAACCCTAACATTATCATGGCTCTCTGATGTATTAGGTCATCCATAAAAAATTGTTGGGTTTGCACTTACTTGATCATTTCATTAAAAATCCCCTAACAAATTTTCTTTCAGTGATTTTGAAACAAAAACTGTTTTAACTCATAATTTCAGCTTTATGTTTTCAGTTTAAGCATATAGTGCTAACAAAAAAAAGAAAAAAGAATACCCTACCTGTGGTTAAAAGTTTGGGTCTTGTAACCAATATTTTTTTAAAAATAAACCTTAGTTATATGGATTGATTCCCGATTTATGATTTGATATTCAAAATGTGGAAACTCCTCATATTAGAATTTATAACAATAAAAAGAAATAAAGATATATCAAGGATTTAATTGATGAGTCTGAAGAGACATAACAATAGGGTTAGTCAAGCAGTAGGATAGAACCATGTTACTGGACCAATAAACAGGGTAGGCAGGTCACAAGACTTATCGTACTGTTTTCTACACATATCTTTCATATTTTGGGGGTACCATTCGTCCCAAAATATTTTAATACTTTAGATTTGCTGTTAGAAACTTTAGGGGCAGTCTGGTAACTGGAACCCTACTTTTTTTGTCGTCTTGAAATATTCTTAAATTTAGAGCCTATTTTACACAGAAGAAATTATTTTCTGGGAAGATCAGCAACATCAATAACGCAAACACACAAGAATGTTTGAATGTTGCATTTTACCCATTTAAATTCTAACTGACAATTATATTGACACAGAATAAGTGTTTCAATACACAGGAGAAAAAGGTAAGAGTGGACTGAGAATGTAGTTTGGTCATTATGGGTAAAGAAGTGGGCAAAAACAAATATTTTATTTAATAAACTATCAATCATAAACAAGTATTTCATCACTTGATAAAGAATGGGCACTTTTTTAATTGACAATTATTAGATAGCTCAAGCTACATGTATGAGACATACATCGTAAGCAGCCCGACTTTTCTCAATGGTTTCTAAGAGCATTGAAGACTATGATAGAAATAGCACTTTAACTGGTTGAAAAGAAGCTATAAATTGAAGAAATAATGTAAGAATAACTAGAATGGAAGATAGAGCCAATCTCTAAGCAATATTATACACAAAAACCTTGCTTTCAAGACCAACTTTGGGACAAAAAAATCCTAAAAAATGTCCAAATTTTGAGAAGGTCTCATGACAATAAGTTGAAATATTAGGAAAATGTTGAAAACCAGTCTGAAAAAAAAAAACCTGGTCTTAGTAATGAGGAAGTCTTAACGTTGAAGTGGTTGTTAGCAGAGGTTTTACTGTATATAATAGTTAACAGTCACACCTGTATGTGATGTAGCGTTTTACAATGCTGCACAAACTTTCTTGGAGATTTGAACTTCTGATTACAGAGTTTACATTTTGGCCATGAGTCTTGTTTCTCTTTCTACGTAACATATGAAACGAAAGAAAAAAAACTTGTGTAAATTATTTCGTTTTTCCCGGAATTCTGAATTTCTAAAACCAATATCCATGTAAATTAACCAAAATTATTCAATATGCAAAAAAAATGTCAGAACCTTCCAATACTAAATGAAAAATTGCTTATCATAAAGGTCTCTATACAGTACAACCTCTTACAGCGACCACCTCATTACTAAGATAATCTAACGGTGTTGACCACTTTATTTTCAGACCAGTTTTCAATATTTCCTCAATAGTTTAACTTCATAAGAAAAACTACCTCAATAACTATAACCAACTTTTTTGTCCAAATCCCATGAAAATTACAATATCTTCTCAATAAGCAAGTGAAACTTAACTAGAACATGTTCATCCATCCCAAGAATTACTAAATTTTAAACACTATTGTTTGGGCAGGTACAGCAATTACATGAATTACAAGTAGAAATTTAAAGATAAATTCGATGTCTTAGACAATTTTGTATCCAAGAATACTAAATTTTCACACTGATAGCCAAAAAGTGATTTCAGTCATTACAGTAAAGTGCTGACAAAGGGACATGAGCAAGCTTGTATCCTAAATATGTGCAGCACTAGGCATTGCAGGATATAAGATATGAATACGGCAGAAAGAAAATTACAAAAATAGATTAAAAAAAGAATTACTATGTAGCCAAGATGGAGGATCAGTTTATACATATACATAAAAAGATTGCACTATGATTCAAGAACTATGAATCACTGCCATGTGTTTTTGTAGCTTGTCAGCGAATGGGATCAAGTTAAAACTGTGGATGAGAATAAAAAACGTACATCTTTCCAATTTCAAAAGGGGAGATAATATGATGTCGGACTGCTTGTTGATCCCAAAAAGGAACAAAAAAGATAAAGATCTACCACAAAGTTTTATATTGATATCAAAGTACCATAATAACAGACAATAGGAAAGAATTGTGTATGCAAGAACTGCTACAGAAAACAATATCATCAGAAATATTGATAAAAACATCATCACATTTGTAAGTAATGGCAAGAAGCAAATGAAATCTGGTTAAGCAGAAAATGAATGATATTTTCTGACATCATTCATAGGAAGGTTGTATAGATAAGTGAAATTTTCACTGACACCATATTTAAAGGGATTTCAGGACCAAACACCATACAGGGAACCAAAACTGGACCCCATACCTTTTTATGCCAGTCACTCTGAAGATGTTTCCTGTAATCATGGTAGGTGTTGAAAGATGTCACATTACAAATCTTACACCCGGCTTTGCTGAGGTCCTCTTTAGCCTATTACATAGGATTGGAAAAAAAGACAGAGAAAGATAAAAACCTTTAACAAGAATAGAAAGTATCAATAAGACTGACAGAGGAGAGTTAAAAATTGTTTGGAATAGAGAGTGAATATATTCTAATCCATTCGGTAATTTTAATGCTGGGTTTTCATCAACATGAAAAGGTTAGGAAGTTTACCACAAACCATTTGTTAATTTTGCAGTGGATGTCACACCAATAGTTATGATCATGTGACAGCTTTTTTATATAATCTACAAGAAAGTTCAAACATTTCAGGTCAAAGGGTTGAAAAGGAGACAATGATAGATGAATCATAAAGTACTTATTTTCTTATCAGGAATTGAAAAAAAAGTATTCTTTTCGACACTAATACAATGAGAGGTTATGACCTAAATATATTGGTTTCTCATTATCCGGAACTGGAGTTATGAGAGAGTCTTTTTGAAGATTTTGCCTCTTCAGGAATGGAAATTCCCTAGTACAGCATACCGGTATATGAGTAGCATAACTGCTTAGAAAATAGCCAATGATTTCATTCCTAAAGAATTATGTCTGAAACAATTAGAAGTCTAGGAGTGATGACATATAATGATGAAAGTCCACAGAAATGCAAATACAATTAATTTTATGATTGACAGAAAATATGAAACTGCAATAATGATTTATGCAACACAAAGAAAATAAGTGCTCGCAATATGTATATTGAATGCTTGAAGGCTGGGAGGACTGTTGAAGAATTTGTCCCAAGTGTAGATTATGTTGTTTTTTGAAACAGTAAATTCTAGTAAAAGTTATACATAGTTTATAACTTCAATACATTAATTCCAAGCGTCTTATCAGAAGGAATCCAAAAAAGAATGGTATCGTGAAAATAGTCAAACCTATATTAAAAGTCACCTGTGGATACAGACCACCATGAGAATAAAAGCAAATTTCTAGTACACATCTATCCATGTATAAATATATATATAGTCAAACCATCTGAATACAGGTCAACCGTGCATAAAAGCCACTATTCTTCTTTCCAATGCTGGCCTTCATAGACAAATTTGGCGGTAGCTTCAAACTATTTGTACAGCTTGTAAAACAGAACCAGTTTTTACTGGATCAAGAAGTTATTCTAACAACAGAACCTCTCTTATCCAGACTAATCCAAGCAAATTGTTTGGATTTAAAATGTTTCATGATGAGAATTCTTTATTTATTTTGTGACAAAATTATGCTAAGTTTTATTTACTTAAGATATTGAATAATAAGAAGTAATTCTCTTAACTTTACCAAGTCTAATGAGATATTTTGCTGCATATCTAATGTCTGATAGTCTTTCAAACAGAATGTGTACACAGAATGTTACGGATAAAACATCTTATACAATCATACCTTATGATCAGTGGAGTCTTTATGATCTTTGTATGCACCAGTGAACTTCTTATCACAAACTTTACAATGTGTTTCCCTGATATAAATATACAAGTACATGGATTTACGGATGCAGTATAAATATGCTAAACTCCAATCTGAATTCTTCTTATTTGTTTTCATAGAATATCAATAATTTAACATTTATTACTGTTACCAAATGAATCCCAATTAAGTGACTTTTGGTAAGCTTTTATTATTATAATATTCTAAAGCCAACCTGAAGTTGAGGTCTTTTAAAATGAATCTTAGTGAACATATTATTAATTCATTCATCATTCGGCTAAAAAATGACATAAATAATGAACATATAGCCAACACTTGATATGGCCAAAATTTTAAGGACATGAAAAAATAGTTTTTCATGACAAAAATTCTACCTCAACGTCAAAATGACAGTGATGGTTTTGGGTTGTGAACTAGTCAAATTCCACATGTAAAATAAAACTAAAAAATCAGGATTTCAAATTTTGTATGACATAATTATAAATCTGTCTGTAGTTCATCTCACAATGACTTACAACGCTTTTCCTTTTGGAGCAGGCTTAGCACCCGGGCTTTTCTGGGACTCTTCGATCTGTCTAAGGTGTTCCTCAGCTTGTAGTCTCGACTTTATTAACGCTTCCTGATGAGATGTTGATGACATCACAAGTCCCATCTTTTCTCTATGTTTCTTACCATTCATGTGACGAGCAAAACTCTACAAATATATTACATATCTTAATTGGACAAACAAGCAAAAACTCTACAAATATATTACATATCTTAATTGGACAAACAAGCAAAACTCTACAAATATATTACATATCTTAATTGGACAAACAAGCAAAACTCTACAAATATATTACATATCTTAATTGGACAAACAAGCAAAACTCTACAAATATATTACATATCTTAATTGGACAAACAAGCAAAACTCTACAAATATATTACATATCTTAATTGGACAAACAAGCAAAACTCTACAAATATATTACATATCTTAATTGGACAAACAAGCAAAACTCTACAAATATATTACATATCTTAATTGGACAAACAAGCAAAACTCTACAAATATATTACATATCTTCATTAGACAAACAAGCAAAACTCTACAAATATATTTTATATCTTAATTGGACAAACAAGCAAAACTCTACAAATATATTACATATCTTAACGGGACAAACAAACAAAACTCTACAAATATAGTACATATCTTAACTGGACAAACAAGCAAAAACTCAACGGATATATTACATATCTTCATTGGACAAACAAACAAAAATCTACACAATTATTATGTATCTTAATTGGTCAAAGTTACTTCATATCTCCAAAGAACAAAGTTGAATTAAACAAAGTAAATTTAACATCATCGATATTTTAAATTAACAAAATCTTTTAATATCTAAAATAAAAGTTTATTAATGAATCAATAAATAAAATTCTTTGACATCTCAATTAATCTTTATTTATTTTATCATTTCTAGATTACTAGATTAATTTGTTTCTTTTTTTCGTAAATAAATATATCATCTTAACATTTTTTGTCCTATCAATGACTTTGTTAAAAACAAATACAGGCAAACACTACACGAGGGTTTGTTTCCATAATAAATTTCCTACCTCTTCATCGTAACATTCCACAATGCACACATTACATTTATACCTCTTAGTCTTTGAAGGACTGGTACCACTAGCATCATCTTTCTAAAAAGCCAAGAGAGATATAAAAACAATTATTCATTTTCCATTTTTGTGTTTTATGCCAGTTTTAAACAATATTTCACTAATATACCAGTGAGAAGGGCCTCAGTGGTCAAGTAGTTATGGTCTTGGGCTAATAATCATTAGTCTTTGACTGCTAAGAGTTTGAACCCTATCTAGGACAAAAAGAAACAGTTCATCTGGCTTATGGAAGAGCGGTGGTTTGACCCCGGTGTAAGCCTGTGATCCTCCTCCATAGTTAAAGCTGGAAAGTCAAAAATGACCCTGACTGTTGTGTGACAGTAAATCCTAGTAAAAACAAATATACCGGTGAGCAGAAATTTAACGTTAGTAATTCGACATGTAGGAAAGCTTTCAAGCAAATGATATTGCTAAGGAAACATTCCCACAGGGAGCTAGTGAAGTGAAAAAATAAGAACAAGAACTGAATCTTACAACAAAGTCAGAATTTAACCTTTCAATGACAAAATAACGAAGTTCATGTTAGAAAAATTTCCTGGAATGTTTTAACTACAAAGATAGAACATTTAGAAAAATCCTATACAGTTGTCAATTAAAACGAAAGAATTTCAAATACAGATGAAAATAACAGAAATCAAATGGACGTAAGAGAAGACACCACCTCAGTGTTCACAACTTACCTTGTCTGAATCATTGACAGATCTTCCTTTCTTGTTCACAGTAACTGTAAGACTAATCTCCGCATCTTTCTTCTCTTCTTCAGTTTTATCAACTTCCATTTTGACTGCTGCCTTATCTTTATCATCTGAGGATTCATCATCTTCTACTTTTACATCAATGTCTACAGACTATACAACAATACATACAATAATTATTTCAAAAGATAAAAAGTACATTCAAATAACGCCCACTCGAGGAGTGTTTAGTGCTTTACTTTTTTTTTGGGGGGGGGACTGGAAGAGGCCAAAATACAGTAAAACTCTACTATTACAAACAGTTGTGGTTCTGGTTAAGTGTCCTTAATAGTGGAGCTCAGTGGAAGATGAGTGGAATTAATACATGTACAAAATGTAAGTGCTGGTTTTTACTTTTTTCCATAATTGCTAGATTTCTTCAGTTGAGTAAATACAGCTGATAAAATTGTAGGGAAATATTAATTTAATTGCAATTTGATTCAAACGATCATTGCTCTAAATAGATCTACGAGAGAAATGTTTGGACATCTTAAAAAAAAAGACAACTACGACTTACTCAATTTGTAGTACTGAGCTTATTTCCGACAAGGATTAACAAAAGTCATTAACACCTTGGGAAAAATGCTAAACAAAGATGTTCAAATTGACTTCAGGGCACATTTATTTCATTCACACCAACTGGGGCTAATAAAGTTAATTTCATTACTTATCTTTTAAAATGTTTATATAATGACTTGATAAAAAACACAGAGCCTTTAAACATTCCGATAGTCAATACAAAATTACTTACAGATTTGTCTTCAATAACTTCTCCAGTTGGCTCAGCAGGATCATACTCTTCGCTTTTCTTGTCTTTATCAGCAGCTTCAGCTTTTGGCTTGTCCTTTGCTTTATTCTCAGACTCATCCTTGGACTTACTCTTCACGCTACTGGAGCTACGACTGCTGGACCCACGGTCCCTATTGCTGTCCCTTCTGCTCCTTTCCTTGTCATGATCTTGATTCCTACCTCTCCCAGAAGCTGAAAACGCAAAAACAAAATTAATAATGCACATAAAACAATAAATACATAAAACAAATACCGCTGCTTACTAAGGCATTCCTACTGCACCTAACACTAAATTAGTCCTACAGAACTTGCAAATATATCCCAAAATAGAAGCTTGTTGGACTCATACTGGTAAACCCTCTAAATCAGTCTGGTGCCTTTCCAATGATAAACCACTTTAGCTGTAAGAAATTTTTGCCAGCAACTGAAATAATTCCAGATGCTTATCTTATGAACAGAAAATGAACAACAAACCGAAGTTTAAGTTTAACATACGAAGCTGATGTCTTTTCTTTCTGTTACTATTATGTTGATTTATCAATATTGTTGATACAATAGGCAAGAAATGTTCTGAATCATATAATGCAAAAATCTTATCACATATTTATAATCAGTTTTGCATACAGGCAAAAAAATAGAGTTAAAACTTAGTCAACATAGATGTACTATTGTTATTCATTATTTCACAAAGTTATAATATTTTGTGTCTACTAATTATACTTACATTCTGGATACCACCAACTTACAGAGGTGATATAAAATACCTTGCAAGCAGACAGCACAGCTTGCAGGAACCTCTATCAAAATAATATGTATTCCATGTCAATGAAAAGTTACTATTCAGAGAGGGGATGACTCATTTCTTAAATATTTCCTAAACTTTAATCATTCAATTCCATTCCCACATTTGTCAGTGGAAACAGCCAAACTTGTCCCTGTGGATTTACAAATCTTGTGGCAATGATGTAATTCTGGTACACATTGAAAATACAATGTATGCCACAAGAAGTTTTCTTATACAATCCCTTAAGAATGTCAACAGCAATACGTAGAATGGGACTCACAAGATTTCGCTCCAAAGAAAAATGGGATGTCCAGTCTACAATACATATCACAGAGCCCTTGGTATGGTAGTTGCAGGAATATTTTAGTTGGCTTGAGAACAGTAGAAAAGTCAAGGATCTTCTCTTGGAACATTGTAAGAAGGTCTATGAATAATAAGGGAAAATCAAAGTGTAACTTCACAAAAGCCAAAGTCTCCTCTGCTGACATCACATATCTCGTATGTGGCATTATTTAGAATGTCTGTTATGGATTCTTTTCTTCTCCTGTCACATATCTGAGCATAATATGGAATGGTACGTCAAGAAATTTTTACACCGTTTGCTTTAACAACTGTGAGTCAACTGGACGTCAGCACTTGTTGAACATAATGTGATAAGCTGTACCTTGTTTGGAGGGGTGGCAGTATGTTAAATACTGACCAAACTATGTGTTGTCAGTAGCACCACATTAACGATGACAAGGAGTCCAATGCACAATGAATTCATCTTTTCATATTAATAATTGGGTAAAAAAATTCAAGTCTGGATGTATCAAAGTGAATTATGTGTTGAATGTCGCTAACAATGGCTCCTTGGAGGATAGATGGCTCAGTAATGGTACAACACCTCTCATTTTTCTCCCATTGGAGACAGGTAAATGGGACAAAAGCCTCAAGGTCAGTTAGAACCAATCAGATCCAATGAAAGAGGCAACTTTTCTTCAAAATAAGATCAATCCATGATGGAAGAAATGGTTGAAGTCTGAGCCTGCTTCTTCAACAGTTTGTAGCTCCGTGTGGAATATTTGTATCAGCTTGGTAAACACTTATTTGATGAATCTAAAACCAGGTCAACTGCTCACTCCAGCACTAACAAAGGACAGTGCTAGGGAAAAATATCAGCCCTGAGAGTCAAACAGTATTTGAACTGGCTAAATCACCATCTTCAACATACTTGTCAGTATAATGACCAACATGATTATTTCCTGAATGCTTGCAACAAGAATGAGTGGAAGGTGGTATTGTAATATGGGATCTACTGCTATATCTGATGAATTGTTCTATTGGTCTACTTCACTTCAAGTATTTTCTGTTTTCATGTAACAGAAACAGCTGGATGTTTGTGAAACTCCAAAATACATTATGTCATTGACTAGAAACTTTTCATTGACATCGATAATACATGATGGTCTACAAGGCAGAAGTTTAAAGATTCCAACCAGCGTGCAAATATGCCTAGCCACTAATCTTCAGGGCTCATCAAACACCACATTATACATCATTTCAGCATAAATACGCTTTTTTATTGTACACCAATGTAAAAAGGAGGGATCTTGATAACCCCTAAATAAATCATTAAAGGGCCATGAAGATCCTAAGGCAAACTCTAGGACCCAAAGTGGCATATAAAACATTGAGTCACATGGAATTCATATAAGTCATGACTCTCTCTCTCTCTTTTGGGGGACTGGGGCCAGATCCCTGGGAGGGTGAATTTCGTTTCATTTTCAGTTCAAGGGGGAATTTCAAAAGCCTAATTAATATAATAGGTGGGGGAATTTTTACACATAATAGGGGAAAAAAGTATATTCTAGAGGTGGGGGAATGGGGCCGAATTTCGGCCCCAAATTAGGGAGATCGAGGCCCTGTAAGAGTCAAGTGCAGTTTAGGAAACATTTCTTCTGCGATTTTCCTGCATAATTTCAAGGCACAAATCAAACATTTTTTTCTGTCAACCTGAGCAAGCACTGAGATAATTAGAGATTTGGCACAGCTAAGAGAGGACTTGAGGACTTATAAGATAGAGAATCGTGGTAATTATGATCATCAGCGGCGAGTAAAGTCGGTTCTAGAGGTGCTTTATTCATTAGACATTGAGAAAGTTTGTTAAATTAAACATGGTATCTTAGACAAACTTGAAGTGCTAGTCAAGTTCTAGAACAAAAATAGTGTATGAGAAACTATCAAATTTTTTTAACAGACTGGTGGAAATTAAAATAAGTCAAAACAAATTATCAAGTAACAGAAAAGATGATAGAAAACTAACAGAGTAGAAAAAAGTTTGCAGGATTTGTGAATTTTGTTCTCCACATGTAGAGATTTAAAATGTGTGTCAACCAAATAATTCTAGTTACACATAAATAAATGACACCAATACACTGCATGGAAACTGCATAAAAAACATTTACAAATGACAAATTTGGTCATGAGAACAAAAATTGATATCAAATAATCAAATTAACAAATCAAGTCTTTTTTACCGACAAGAACAATTTATAAAGATCTATGAAGAAACTTGGCAAAGTGTTCTTAAGCCATGATGCTGATTGAACAATATATATGTATTTGCAAAGAGTTAAAAAAGGCATTTAAGCATGTCTTTTGGCAAAACATAAAAAAGAACAGCATGACCCGATATTTTTGGCACAGCTCCTAGAAAAATAATTACTCCATTTTTATGGGTGGTATACAAGTGTACAGGACCACAGTCAAAGTTGCAAGCCAGTGCGTAGCAAAAACAGTATACATGCAGTATATGGCCTTTGCTTGAGGAAAAGTGAAAATTACATAACCTTTACTGCTGAAATTTTGAGCTACCAAGAAATAGATTGTGAATTTCCTCGGGAGACAGTTATGTCTTACCACCTTCAATTACACTTAGAATCTAGCAACAATATGTTCAAACTTTTGGGATTCAATGGTAGAATTTGATAAAAGGACAAGCAAATTATCTCAGCTTTTGACACATTGCAGTAAGCAAATTCATGGATGGTTCAGAAAAAAAAACAGTGAGAAAAATAAGCATGTGTGTGGACCACTTAAAGCCTCACTGCCATTAATGGAAATCGAGTAAAAGTTTTAATTCCAAGGTTGGATTAATTTTGTCAACAGGGTGTGATAGACTTAGATACCTGAATTCTTTCTGTCACCTTTGGAACTGTTACGACGGGCAGCGACACTCGTACGTAATTTATCAATTCTATCACGACGGTTTCTCTGATAGTCTCTTCTGCTGCTGGAAGCGAGGGATTTTTTGTCACCCGACAGCATACGATTTCTTTCCCATCGATCTCTGGGCTGAAATTTTTTACAGATTTTCCAGGGTTTAAAATACATAGCAATTAAATGGTCCACGAGGGTCAGACAGGCAGCAAAATTTCATCAAGAATGCCAACTTCTAGCAACTGGTACCTGCCAATAATACCCTGAAAACAAACTTAAGTTCATGCCAAATTGGGAACTTGGAAAGCATACAAATTCTCACAAGAGAATTCATGACAGAAAATGAACAAAGACGCATAAAACGCCTCAGGTCTGTCAATACGACAGAAATTATGACTGTTCTGGAGTATTGGTTGGACACAGTACATTCCTGAGTGGTATGCATATCATAACTTCCACATATTTCACTGATAAGCATGTGAAAAATCATTTTTAATAAATATGATAGAAAAAAATCAAACCAACAAGAAATAATATAAATTAGTCATTTGACCTATTTGAAGTGAATATGCTTAAATAATATAACATCTATGACCAATTCAGAATAAATGAGTGAAAATTTTCAAAGTTCCGGAATACTTGTCACCTAATTAAATATCCACAGATATACTGTATTGTAATATACACTGCATTAGTTTACCCGTACTGTGACATGCAAAATACATAGGTGATACACAGTTTTAAGTGCAATATTAGGGAGCTCCAAACACTGACTGCACGAGTCATGTAAAGTCTTACGTCAA
This sequence comes from Lutraria rhynchaena, assembly GCA_008271625.1. Classification (NCBI taxonomy): domain Eukaryota; kingdom Metazoa; phylum Mollusca; class Bivalvia; order Venerida; family Mactridae; genus Lutraria; species Lutraria rhynchaena. Next base: position 5,307,306 of record VIBL01000001.1, on the reverse strand, counting down.
CTTTTACATTATTGGCAATCAACATAAAATGTATGGATATGTGTACATGACATCATTTTCTTTGTAAGCAAAACCAACGACAGCACTTCTAAGAAACTGCAGACATCTTATACAACACATTTGCAAATGTGGCTTGATAATGCATCTTTTTTAGGATTATGAGCCAGTAGCGACCAAATTCTGCAAGCAAACTAGGGTCTGAACCAGGGAATTCTGCAAAAAACTTACGAAGAACCTGCTTGTTGGTGAGTAAAAGGTCAGTTGTCTGTGTGAAAAGCATCTTCAGGATATGTGGGATGATGCTTTAATGTCATGTGACCAGACAGGGTCTTGACATTGTTATGGCAGGAACTCATCCTCTCAGCAATGGTACACACGCCATGTGTCAACGTTAAGCAGGGCTTTTTTTTACGGGTAGGGGAAGGGGCCTTTCTTCAATTTGGGGAAAAAAATAACGCAGTATTTTTGCAAAAGGGGAATTTTTGGGGAAAATCTGCATGAATTTAAAGATTTTTCCTGAGGGGAAGATGCCTATAAACAGCCTTTGCTATATAAAGAAAAAAAGCCCTGTTAATAGACATGTGAAAATACAAGTACACAACAGGGCAAAATGTGACTTGAAAATAGCACATAATTGTTTAGGTTTACCAAAACAAAACTGAAAAAGGACAAAGAGTGGAAGGTCAATTCCAACCAGCAGAGATAGATATTCTAAACCAGCTATATGTTTATAAAGAATTACTTTTACAAACATCATACACTATTTTATAACATTTTGTAGTATTTTACCTGCAACATGAGGCACGAAAAATAAAAACAGAAATAAAGTGTCCTCACAGGTTACAATCATCATACCCTCATTAAAAGTAGGACACTAGAGACACAGATGAAAGACAACCATATCCATACTACTATGGATATACTAATGAATAATTTTCAAAATTGTAGATAAATAAGTATCCAGTTGCCAAGTAGTGAGCCTGGCATCAAAATACTGATGAACAATATGAATATTTGGACTAATACATAGATTCCTTTTCACATTGTGTCACCATGTAGCAAAAACATACAGATCAATACAGACTGATGTTGAAAAGCAACCATGGTTATAGTATTCTGGGTTGGAAATGAAATTTTTTCTATAATATAAATCATAAATACTATATCAATTAGCTTAATTTGTACTTAATAGGAATAGTAAATTCTGAAAAACACTTACCCCCTTACGAGGCTTTTTGTTGTCTGAATTTCTAGATAAGACAGCAGCCCTTTTTCCAAGGACAGTTTTACCACCAGATGGTAGATCAAAAATTGATGGAATAGATGCTACCTTTGCCTGGGTTGGTGCCATTGTCTGCATGTTTCCAAGTATGTTGGCCTGTTGTTGCATAAGTTGCATTTTTTGCTGTTGCTGAAGTTGTTGTTGCTGCATCTGCATCTGTTGCTGTTGTTGTTGCTGCTGCAGGATCAAAGCCTGCTGTTGTTGTAACATTACCATCCTTTCTCTCTGCTCCTGCTCTTCTAATAGCTTCATCTGTAAGTCAGCTTTCTCCATCAACTCCCTTTGCTTTGTCTTCTGTCGATTCATTGAGTTCTGTTGAGGTCTTGGTGAATCAAAACGACTCCTAGTCTCAGCACGGTTGTTCATTTGGACTCTACCAGCACCAGCTGAATCACTATGAAGCTCATATCCCTGAGTAAAAGGGTCTTCTTCAACAAATCCACCACCAGTCTGTTTTGACTCCTGATAAAAGTCAGCATTTTCGATCAGACCACGTCCTGCAAAGCCTTGTATATTATGTAACTGGTGCTCTCTCATTCCACCTAATGAAGCATCTAACAAAGACCTTGCAGGCTGTTGCATTCTTCCTTGGTTGGACGTTTTCCCCATTAATTCCCTCGAATTTTGTCTATTTAGTTTTTCTGGCTGACTTCTTGGAGGATCCCAGCGGCTCCTTCTCTCCTTACGTTCATTCATAGGAGTATGATCATGATGAGGTTGAGCACGCGCAGCATTCATTTGAAGTCTTCCAGCATTATTAGATGGCACTATACCAAAATTCATTTCTTGCTCACGACCTCCAAAATGTTCCCTTTCTGAAGGATGGTCGTACATATTTCCTTGATCAACAAATCCCTGATTATAGTCATCATCGTCTACATAGCCAGCAGAGTGTTCAGATTCCTCAAAATAGTCCATTTCAGCCATACGACCACCACCACCACCACCACCACCACCACCACCACCATATGCCTGTCTCTCCTGAGAATGTCCCAACATTGCATTGCGTCGTATGTGCTGATCTTCAATAGCAGGCTCACCTAAAAGAGATCTTGGTTGATTTTGAATTCTGCCCTGGTTTGGATGTTGTGGAATTCTGTCCTGATTGGGCCTTATTGGCATTCTGTCTTGATTTGGCCGCTGTTGCATTCTGTTCTGGTTGGGCTGTTGTTGTTGCATCCTGCCTTGATTTGACTGAATTCTCTGATTAGGCCCTCTACCTTGGTTTGGTACTCTACCAAGCAATCCATTATCACCACCACTACTTACTGAAAACAAAATGAGTGACATTTCCAAATTGTTTTAAAAATTCAAATTAAATAAAGCAATAAATAAGCACAAATTCCAAAAATAAGCACTGCAGTTTTGAGGCCCCAAAACAGATTAAATATCCAACAATTGTACAGACAATTTTCCTTTCTTGGAAGTGTTGTTTCTGCAGAGTCATAATTCATACAAGTTGTTCCAACCAGTTTTAGAGAAAATAGCCTCAAGGCTTATGAAGAAATTATATCAAAGACATTTGACAACAATTTGAAGTTCAGCATTTCTTTCCTGACAAGGCTATAACTGTTCTGAAACCCAAACCAAATGTGTTTACTCAAATCAGCAAGGACATGTTCATGTATAATTTCACAGTTCCAAAGTCCATAGACCAAACACTGGACTTCATGAGTTAAGTGAGCTCAACATTAGGGATCTGAATTATACCTGCCATCATCCTCTTCATACCAGCACTCGGACCCTCTCCTAGCAAACCAGGTCCACCATGACCTCCACCACCAGCCATACCTCCCCTTGGGCGATTTCTCATCATCTTTTATACACTATATATAATAAAAAAAGCGTAAATATTAACATTTAAGAAGTATCACTTGGTATATTTTCAACTCCTGAAACAATTTTTTCGACAAAACAAACTTTTGTAGTGTTATGACATTCTAACCTAAAATGAAAAATTGCAATTTTGTGACTGTCTGGCTTAACTTGTCCCAGAAATCAGGCAAGTGGCTTTTATTAAGAATAAAATTGTTGTCATAGTTTAAAGCAGTACTGGTATTACTATTAGTCTTAGAACATGATATTGTTGTCCTGAGACAAAAACAAATAAGTGCAACACAGACTACTTAAAAACTACATTCAATCACTTTTGATTTGTATGCAGAATATGCTATGGTGTCAACAGTCACAACCCCAAATTACTGTATTTGACTGTGTATAAGATGCACATTTTTTCCCCTAGAAATATATAAAAAGTTGGGGTGCGTCTCACACACCAGAACAAACCAATATGTTTTCCCAGAGCAATATTGACCGTAGGCAAAAATGTGTTATCTGAATGTATGTACAGTTTCAAAACATTCTCAATCTGTAGTTGTTTTTGGTATTGCAGCCTGTTTAAGTGTCATTAACATCGCAGACGTGTGTTTGATTTTAATTAAATCAATAAATATAATATAGATAGGGTAAATAAAGTGAATTCAACAAAAAAAGAATCCCCCGGCTGTAGAAGTTCGCTTAATTTATTTTTTGAGGGAGTTAATGTTCGCTAAATAATTTGCACATTGTTTTCAAATTTATTAGATAATTTATTTGATATTGACTCTTATTTTTTATTCATATATGACATTATGTTTGTTGTATTGTTTGTTTTAATGTGACATATTGTCACTGGGGTTTAACGCCGTTTTTCAACAATTTTTCAGTTATATATGGCAACCGGTTCACCTTACCAGTTTTCCAGGACTTTATACTAACCAGTACTAACTTACCCTTCCACAAGGAGCGGGCAATTTCTCCACATGTGGAGGAAAATAGACACTATTGTCAAATTTTCATAGAAGGGTATGACCTGCTGCGACCTGAATTCGAACCTGGATCTCAGGGCTACAAGTCCAGTGCACTAACCATGGCTTCTTATGACTTTAATAAAAATATTTCTGTAACATGCATTTAACGAGTAATTTAAATCAACTATTTTGTGTTTCTGTGGTAACTTGGAGTAGACAGTTTATAGACAATAAGTCTCCAGTGGGGAACAATGAAGGTGTGAAATTATTGACAGGAACAGCCACATGTACGTTGTATAACATTTTAAGCAAGATGTAATTCACATGTTTATATAAGTATATATGAAGGTACATTTTATAGCACTAAATCTTGTATGTGTGGCACCTAATAAATTGATCGATGTCTGTTCAGATTTCAGACCCGGATTTCGTCAAATTTGGGTGTGTCTTATCAACAAGGATACATTTTTTCCTCAGATTTTTTCAAAAAAAATATGGTATACACAATTTTGAGGCAGTTCACAAGCCAGAACAGTAATTTACTATCCCTGGGCTATGGGTTAGTGCGAATACTGTGGTTCGCCATGTGATACTGAAGTTATTGTGCCCAATGGGTTTTAATCAGGGATTTTCTACAAACAAATATGCAGTTCTTAGTTAGACTGAACAGGATGGGGCCATATCAAAAAATGTCTTGCCATCACAAACAGTCTAATTAGAGGGACAAAGCAGAGATGTGAAGCTGAAATTCCTTGTTTAGAAATCATCGATACAAGGCTATCAATATATCAACAAACTGGTAAGTGAAAGGTTAACTTAAAAATAATTATTGTTATATTTATGACAAATAAATCTGATTTAGAATAATTGATTGCAAAAAGCAAGCTGAGACGAATTATGATCGATTAACTTGCAAATTGAGTGTCGCGAAAATAGGTAACTATTGGGAATCATCAAGCCCAGTCATTTAAAATAAAGATAGAGTCTAGTCAGATATAAAAAGACTGATAATATAAGAAAACTAACCCTAATATAGCTATTATTTGGATTCTAGCACACAAAATGCAAGCAAAAATGACTTCACGCACGGGTTTAGGGCTCAACCAATGAATACGTCATAGAAAACGGGGTAAGTGTTTATATGGCGGATCTGTGCAATAATATCTGTATATATCTAATCCGGACTATATTTATGCACATTGACAGACCGACAGAAGGATCCTGCATAAAAATGTGATTTGATACATAACAATGGAGCAAACACTTTATGCATAGGCGGATGCAGGATTTCTAGTTAGGGGGGGGGAGTCTGAACAAGTAGGGTGGGAGTCGAGTGTAGGACGAATCCCTGGCCTGGGGGCCGGAGGCCCCTGGAAGCTCATGATTTGGTCATTTCTAAGGGATTCAGCCACATTTCCAGAACCTCACCAATCCTTTTCCAGGGTATACAATAAAATGTACGAGAGCTCTTATATTAATCTACTGTAGACTTGTAACTTATTGCACGTGTAGCGTGCGAAAATTTTTTGACATTTATATATATTTTCATGTAAACATCATATTTCACGCTAGAAAAAACTTCGCTTGTAACTTATTGCATTCGTAGCGTGATTTTTTTTTTACATTTATATATATTTTCATGTAAATATCATATTTCACGATAGAAAAAAAACCTTTGCTTGGGCAATTTTAGGGGGGAGGGGGTCAAACCCGTAATTGTATGATACCTGGAACCAATATGTGTCTATTTGTCCCATCTATAAATAAACAAAATATGTGATAGATCATGAAATTATACTTAAAAAATATATAACATTTTTATGAAACAAATAAAAAAACATTTCAATATAGAAAAAACTATGAATAGTTTCAAAAAATTCAGTTTTTGACAAAGAAATAAATGATAGTTCGATTTTTACACAATTCTTCATAAGAAATATTTCATAATAACTTTTTTAATAACCAAATTCAAGTCAAGTCAAATATTTCTTTATTGTCGGTTTTAACAAATTTAACATACAAAACATAAGCTATGTAAAGCTTTTGACCGACGTACAGCTTATATATGACATAAAAGTAAGAAAATAAGACATGCAGTATATTATATGGTATACATAATCAACACATTAAATATTTACATAATTAGTAATAGCACTATAAAAGTGTATTACATATAGTTTAAGAGATCTAACATGATACAACTGACAGCAGAAATTCGCACCACAAAACCATCAAAAACTATTATAACACAGCTCATATGAGTGCTCAGTGAAGGCACTCGCGCATTGAATATAATAACGAAAGATAAGACATTCTAGATATGATAAAACTGGTAGCATAATTTTTTGTTGAAAAACGGCACACAAAGCATATAAAACTGTGTAGGGGTAGACAAATAGTACATAGGGAATCAATAATAAGCAAGCTATAACATAGCAGTAGCTAGGAAACGTTTAAACAGAAGATACAGGAAGATACCAGGCTTCTGAAATGATCCTCATTATTTGTTTCTCTGATGTGCTGAGGAGGGGAGTTCCATGCATTTTCTCACTATTTCTATTTTGTCTGCGTAAGAGGCTGCATTTTATACCCTACCCTCTATTTCTTTGTTGTCTGGGTTTAATTATTATTTCTATATTGTATGCGTAACGCGGACCCTGCGTAACGCGTTTGCTTTTTTTATACCCATCCATCATAAGCACCGAAATAAATTCACCAAGTGGGTACTATTGCCGCAGATTGGATTGCATTTGCCGTGGTATATGGTTGTTCCATTCTGATATACCGACCAATCAAATTGGAGAAAAACAAAAAGTTTGGGAAAATTCTTCCGGTTCATTCATATTTTGGAATTACGATAAAGCAGTAACACAAGAAACCGTAACGCTGTTGTAAAAATGTCTGGCACACTATCAAACGGTCCTCTGGGGGCTGTTGATGGATTACCGAAACAGTTTGTCACGTCATTAAGGATTTTATTTGATATTCTTGATGAAGACCGCACTGGATTTGTCCGTTTGCGCGATATCGAAACTCGATGGCACGAAGAGGGTGTCACGGGGTTACCGAGCGGGGTTATCGAAGCTCTTAGAAAAGTTGCTCCAAGAAATGGGAGATTAAGTTTTGACAATTTTGTTACAGGTTTAAAACTAGCTCTTTTGAAAAACAATGGTGCTGGACCGCCTACTAAACTCCAAGTCGGATCTGGTCAGGTGCGCCAAAATCATGGTAAAAGACTTCAAAATCCGCCAGTGACCGTCGCTTCAAATATGACGAGTTCCGTCAACCAGAAAACTTCACAGTCAGTGAAACCACAGAAATCTCCAGATTATGTGAATATTGGTCCCACTGAAAGGAATCCGCCGAAGTCGAATCAAAGCACTGGACAGACACAGTACAGGAGTCAGCCAAAAATGGGAAGCCAGGCTGTGCTGTCTACCAATCTGGCAGCAGTTGAACCAAATAATGCTGTGCCTTCTCAGAATATTGAACTAAGAAATCAAATATTTACTCGAGAACAAATGCAGCAAGCTCAGATAAAGACTTCTAGTAAAAAAGAACAGTTACAGTATACCAGTACTAAAAATGATGGTAACAGAAAACATACTTACAATCATCGACACAACACAGACGTTGTGCAGTCAAGAAAAGAACTTCCTAATGCTGGACATATTCAGAGACCTAAAAGTGCAAACTTAGAAAATCAAAGGCCTCGTGATTATCATCATGGCTCTCGCTATAGTGACTATTTATCTGGAAGACCTGATCGTCCTCCTCCTTACAGAAGACCAAACGAAACTGATGTGCCCCCAGTCTTGCCTCCAAAGAATATTAACTCTCGCATAATGAATGAATTGAAGAACTGGCAAAGAGAACATAAAATTGGGCAGCAGCAGGAGTACAAGGTCCCTCCCAGAATGAGAGCAAATAACAGTGATTCCAAACTCAATGACCATCATGCAATATATGGTAAGTTAATCAAATTTTCAAATTATCAAATATATTTTCAGTGATTTCTTTTGCAATTTAGGGAGAGAGTCTGGTGTCTGATCCAATTGGGAAAAAATGCTTGGTGTGATGCCTAAATTGGAATTAGGTCAGGAATTGGAAAAAAATGTCTTTATTTTCAATTGGGAAGGGTCCATTTACCATATCCAAACAAAGAAGGAAAAATTGCTGGAGTGTGCGTAAATAACCTTGTGAAAAAAATTTGCCTCGACAAATATGACCTAAATATCATTATCTCCTGTATGTTTGTTGCTAAAAGCCCTGAATTAAACATGTTTTATACATGATTTTATAATATCTAGCATACAAGTTGTCTTTTGAACTTAAAACTTATTTTTTGATGATTATATCCAAGATATTAAAATATGTCAAAAATGGAAAGAATTAAAATCTAATCCTAATTATCACGTTTGCTACAATAAGTCAGTATATTTTTTAAGCAAATTTGATATCGGGCATCAATGTGCCTTGTTCTATAGATTGTTTTTGCTATAAGCGAATAAAGTTTCAGCTAGACAAGACCGAAAAAATATCTAAGAAGTAACCAATTTGGCAAAGCAGGTCTATATTTGTAGGTAATGATTTATAACTAATTATTTGTAGTTTATATAACTTATCAGTTTAAAAACTAACAGTCGATATTCTCAAATATGACTGTTTAAATGTAAAAACACCCTGAAATGGGCTAGATACCTGCCACAAATGAAAATTCATTGCCTCCACTCTTATCATGACAGACCAGGTCCTTTGTTTACCAACTTTTGACGAAATTCCCCCCTCCAATTCTAATTCTAATTCCCCCCCCCAAAAAAGCCATGACCGTAGTCCAGTGGTTAGTGTGCTGGACTTGTAACCCAGCAATTCACGTTCAAATCCCAGACACGGCTGGTCATACCCTTCTATGAAAACTCGACAAAAATGTCAACTTTCCTCCATTTGTGGAGAAGTTACCAGCTCCTTGTGGAAGGGTAAGTTAGTACTGGTTAGAATACAGTCCTTGGAAACTAGTTAGGTGACCCAGTCACTGTGTATAACTGACATTTTTTAGATAAACAGCATTAAACCCAGTGAAAAAAATCCCCCTCCAAAATGGAAAAAATCTTCCTGTACAGAAAAAAAGAACAAGAACAAAATGTTAATTCTGCAGTTTTTTTTTCATTCTATAGCAAGGGATGTTTATAGGCATCTTCCCCTCTGGAAAATCTTTAAATTCATGCAGATTTCCCCTAGAATTAAGTTTGTATCAAGTTTTTTTGTCCCCTTTTGTGAAAATACAGTGTTATTTTTTCCCCAAATTTAAGAAAGGCCCCTTCCCCTACCCATGAAAAAACAGCCCTGTTCTGGTAGCTCATGTCTCGCAGCTAGCTCAACATCAGCTGAGTTTCTGTATTGCTGAAATTTTAACAGGACAACATACAAATCCCCTTTCTTAAAATTGCTGCACTAATTCCCCATTCTAAAGGTCCCGGCCCCATTCCTATAAAATGTGGAAAGGCATGCAGACCTGATTTCTTATTTTATTTACAGCTTTCTATTGTATTACTGTTAGAAGGAGATCTTTTATTGATCTGTCAAATGTAGTAGCACATGTTTTTTATTGCTCAGATTTAGTGGCAATAAAATTGTAAGGAAGCTATCCCGGCTTGCTCTGGACCTGTTCAATATTTAACCTGGTATATTATCTACTTAATTATTGATTAATTATTTACTCTTGTAGTTGCTTTCTTCATTGCAAAATTGTTTCAAATCAATATGTCTTAACATTTTAACACCTGTGCTTTTATTGATTGGATGTACTTTTATGTATTTCAATGTTCAATGTATGCGAAAACTGTCAGTCCCAAAACCTTACCAAAAATGTCTTCAAGAAAATAAAATTCAACTGAAGGGATTTTTTTATGAACATACTTTTCACACAGGGGGATTGAGCTGAAATTTGTCCCCAGTCTGTAAATAAAACCACAGATCTTTCACATATCCAGTGGGTATGAAAAGAAGTAAGCAGCACATGGTTGGTAAAGAGTTGAAGAGATATAAATAAAATCCCCAACTTTATTTTAAATAGGTTGATGCTACTTGTAAATTTTCTACTACCTTAATGGAGGGGTCGTCTTGACCCTTCAGGTCCTGAATTTGGGCCGAAATTCGTCCCCATTCCCCCACCTCTGGAATTTACTTTTTTTCTCCTATTTTTGGTAAAAATTCACCCACCTATTATATTAATTAGGCTTTTGAAACTCCCCCTTGAACTGAAAATGATGTGAAATTCCGCCTTCCCAGGTCCCCGGCCCCAGTCCCCCAAAAAAGAGAGAAAGCCCTGTGATGGATGTATCGTTGTAGAGAAATGTTCTGTTTAACACACTGAAACATAAACATACAATTTGATTAAATTTCTTTTTTCTTTTCATCATCGACCATTCATTTTTGGAGAGTCTTGATTCTATAAGTTAATTTAAGGTTAGGTATTTTAATAGGTTAATATGGGTTAATCTTTATTTATAAGTTTACAACAGCCATTGTCGCTGAAAAACACAGATTGGATAAATTTTGTCTCAATTTAGACGGAGTGTTAGTAAGCCGTTATAGTTTGCCTGACGAGTAAACCTCTTTGTTCCATAATGAATTTATTTTGCGAACTACTATAAAAAGTTTCTGATCATATTGTCAGAATTTCAAGTTAACAATTGAAAAGCACGCGATCGGTATCAAAGAGATTTAAAAATAAGCAGTTTACACGCTACGGTGGTTTTGTTTGTAAATGTTGTAGTGTCATTTGTAATTGAAACAAAGTCAGTGGTATTTTTGCAACTGGTACAGAGAATTCAAAATCTGACTGGCAAAGTTTGTTGAAAAGATCGCACCGTTATGATTGTTATCGGTCAAATGTCATTTTATTTTAATCTGTACAGAATACACAAGGACCTTTGTTTGAGTTTACGGCAAACTAAAATCCATTTATTACATCTGTGGTGATAATTACTTCAAGTTTAACCCAGTGTTATGTTTGTCTTTATTTCTTTCTGTAGTTTTGTTTATTGATTAAATATCACAAATACCAAATATCACCTTATGAATGCCCCTGGTGTGTGTGTTGGGGGGGGTGAGTTGTTACATTTTACTAATTATCGTTATGTAATTTTTGTTTGTATGAGGCTTTGGCTGCTTTGGGTTTAAATTATAATTTAAACAATTATCAAAGTGTGTGTGTGGTGATATTTTTTGTTTTTAAAGGTTTCGGGATGGGGGGGGGGTAATCACGGGAAGGGGCATTTAATAGTTACTTTGTTTACGGTTACCTGACCATCCCTAACATTTCATACTGCAAAAACAGGTAGCATGAAAAAAAAACATATGAAATGGTTTTAGATAAATCGTTCCCAAAAATCAAAAAAAGCATGTTTGCTAATCGAAGATTGACGCTTGTGAACAAGTCCAAGAGGGGAACTACTTCATGTCGGTACAAGTAACTGTAAACATGATTATTTTTTCTGGCCGTATACAAATATACTTTATGTGTCAAATAGTGTTTGCATTTTAACTTGCCAACTGTGTTAAGATATTCAGGTAATCTTTTATTATGTACATTTGATAGATCACACATATTGTGTTGAGTGTTTTATGGTACTATCAAAGAAACAGAAGTTATAAACATTCTTAAAGTATTAATTACCTTGTTTGTATTACATAATGTATTTTTCATCCTTATTAGGAAACTCATTCTCAGACGTGTTTGAAGTTTTCAATAGAAAATTCTGATGTTTTTTTGTGACCTCCCTCAAAGGAAGGTCTTCAGAACCTGTATATAAATAAATCCTTTTTTTGTTTATAACTTATAAGAAGAATTTAAGCATGTAGTTTAATATAATGTTTTTGAAAAATCTTTTTGTCTACTTCTTAGTGATTTTTTCCTTCTTTGTTTGGGTCTGGTAAATGGAACCTTCCCCAAAAAAACTGAAGACATTTTTCCCAATTTCTGTCCTAAAATTCCCATTTTCGGCATCACACTGCACATTTTTTCCCAATTGGTCTGGACCCTTTGAAGGCTTTCCCAAAATTGCAAAAGAAAATCACTGCATCTGTTTATTTGAATTAGTCACATATAATTCAAGGACAAATTTAGGGGGGGGGCAGAGCCAGCACGCATCCCCTCTAAATCTCTGGCTAGCATAAGTAAAAAAATGTCAGTTATGTGCTGATTGTGTCCATATTCTATATAAACCTCTAGACTTATACTCCCCAAACCAAAAATCCTGTATATGCCCCTGTATTATATGCTAATACATGAAGTATAATACTGTTGAACCTATGAACAAAGGCCATCAACAGGGGATAAAAATATTTCCTTTTACTCACAGTCAGTCTTTAGGCCAGAAAATATATAATCAGACTTTCTTTAGTCTTTTGTGTATACACAGAATTTCCCCTAATAGATGCCCTATACCCAATTAATGCCTGCCCTTTTTTGTGAAAAATGAGAAGTTGTGATTATATAAATTCTTCTTATAATTTATCGAATTACATACAATCTATTCAAAATATCACTCTCAGAATGACTCAAGAAATTAAAGAAAGAATTTATTTGTAAAATGTAAACAAGTTTGATAGTCTCTGGACCAGGGGTATTTATTGGAGACTATTCGGTATTTTACCATATATATATATATATGTCGTCCAAGTATTTTGGTGCATTTTATATGTCTAAGTTGTCTGTGTAACCTACTTTTATTCAAAACTGATGTTTTATATGACAATAATTCCTGATGTTATCGTGCTTGGCATATTTTATTTCAGCAGTGTTAAAATTTTGTAAATCAAGATTTAATATCCATGACAACTGATTGCAATCTTGTGACAGTCACAAATGGATCTGAATTGTATAAAGTGATAATTAGATCTCTTTAACCTTCTGCTAAGGCATAACTCATTCAAATTTTATCTTTTAACGTCTGAAATGAACAAAAAAATAAAGGGACTCTTCTTAAGACTGACACTAGAAAATAAAAAAAATTGAAAACCTACCAAAAATCTATTTAAGGGTCCGGTATGATTAAAAAATGTTAATATTAGTGATATGAACTTATTGTAGAGCTATATTAAAACTTAATTAAGCATGTTTTACAAAACAAAAGGAGTTTTGAGATTCTGAAAAATGAAATAATCCACCTGGTTTCTAGTCCCTTCAAGAATTGAACTAAAATAAGGGGCCTCCAGGGTCAAGTTGCTATGGTTTTGGGCAAGTAATCACTAGCCCCTCACTGCTGTGAGTTTAAATCCTACACGGGACCAAATTTTACATGTGAGGAAACTGTCCAGCTAGCTTAGGGAAGGTCGATGGTTTTACCCTGGTGTAAGCCTGGGGTCTTCCTCCATTGTTAAAGCTGGAAAGTCGCCAAATGATCTGGCTGTCTGTGCAACTTCAAACTCCAGTACTAAAATTAGGGATTTGAAATACTGATGATTCAGCAATTTCCTAGCTATGGCATTTTTATCAACTTTGGTAATATGATGTGTTGTGTATTTTGATGTATGAAAATGTTTTTTTTTTTAATAAAACTCCATTTATGATGTATCTGTTTTGTGAGATGTAAATTTCTTACGCATCCTGTTCTTTCTGATGTAAATTTAAACATTTATTTTAGTTGTAGCCTTTTGGATATAAATTACTGTTACTCAAGTCTGATGTCTGTGAACAATATCATGAAATTATTTAAAACCAAGTTATAAAATTAGAAATGCTTGAATTCCTAACTTTTAACTTGTGATTCTAAGTGTTATAATAAAGTAATTGGCAGTAAAAAATTATGTTATTAAATTTTAATCTTGCGAATACCTCGAGCTGAGGGTACAATGTTACATACTGGTATATGCAGTGAATTCATTTATCTGAGATGTTGTAATCTTTTTCTCCTTAAACATTGTAATCAATGAATTGAAAAAAAGCGAGATAGATCAGGCTTGGTAATATTTACTTATAGTACAAATACTGAAAAACGAAACAATAAGCATTTTATGCTTATTTGGTAATATTGTTAATTTCAGTTAACATTGATCAAGTCCGCCAACACGAGGATAGTCAGACAACAACAAGCTCAGGACGCAAGCCAGTGAGGAGGCAGAACTCTCGCCGACATACTTTATCGAGTGGTATAGATTATAACGTGGTAAGTTGACATTGTTTTGAACCTTTCTAATTGTGCTACAGTACATTATGATAAATTTGTTTGGGCCAATGTTTTAGATCAAGTCTTTCTGTATTGTTTCTCATATATTTGTATTGTTTACTATTAATATTCCTGATGGATTTCAATTAGCTAGTTCTTCACTATGAATTAGTATAGCAGTATTTTTGGTCGATAAATTGTACCCTGAAATGAAAATCGAAAATTATTTATATGATCACGCTCTTCTGAAAAGGAGGACATAGAAGTATCTATTTATAAGTCCATCTCTAAAGTTCAAACTTAAAAAAAAAACGTATTAGTTAAATTATATTTAGCACTGTTATGAAACAAGGTACTTCAACTTCCTTTAGCTTTTGATTGCTTCATGTGCAAATGTCAATGCACAGGACAGAATGTTTTTGTTAATATCATGTTTGAAAGGAAGCCATCAAATATCAGATAGTGGTACATTGTTTGTCCGTCTACCTAGAGAAAATCCTGTGAGAACCAGTAAACAAACACCACCAAATGGAGAGGAAATATGGCCACTGTGCACAGATGACTTTAATTTACCGAGGGCTTAAAAAGAAATGTACAGTGTGCTATTAGATAACTTAATAGTCAAACTTGGCTTGTTTTGTGTGTTATATCAAATTATAATAAATAGGTATCTTCTAACCTATGAGCAAAGGCCACCAGAAGTAGTGAATCAATATGGCCTCTCTGTGCTGTTGGTCTTAAATCAGAGGTTTATTTTCTCAGTTACAACAATAAGTATCTGCTTTAAAATGGTCGCCATTCATAATGGTAGCCATTATTGACTGGTAGCCATTATTGACTGGTGACCATTAATGACAGGTGACCATAAACACAGGTTTGACAGTAAATATGAGACCTTTGACCTTTAAAACTTTTGAGTTTTATCTAGTTTACAATATCAGTACATGATTACTAATTAGTGACCCTAGTCCTCATTGTGGCTTTTATTGAGGACAAGCTACTAACTCTGGTTGTACTTTGTATCATGTTGTTGCCTTATGCACAGATACGTCGTATGAAACAACTTGAACAAGAGAAAGATGTGTTACTTCAAGGATTAGAAGTTATAGACAGAGCCAGGGATTGGTATCTTAAAGAGATTGCTTCTCTCAGTGATAAACAAACGTTTGCTGAAAAATCGTCATATTCTGTAAGTAATAATTTTAAAGTCAGTACAATAAAACCTTCATGTTAAGACCACCTTTGGATCTAAATTTTTTGCGTCATTTTGATGTGGTTTAAATGTAGAGGAAACCTTGACAACCAGTTGGGAAATGAATGGATGATATAAGATGGTCTTCTTAATAAGGTGGTTACTATGTGAGGTTTAACTATAATTATATTTACTAGACAGTCAAATCTATGAACAAAGGACAAAAATGGGAGAGAAGAAAAATGGTCTTATGTAAGGTTTAAATGGTTTATAATATAGATTGATGTGCGTAAGAATGGCAGTTTTTCATCCAATGTTTTGGCTAGAACCCATACTGGAGAACTTTATAAATTGTATTTTAATTGTAAATGATAAGTTTCATTGTATCTGAGATTGGACTTGTAGTTATGGCTCTTTTCTCTGTTATAGCTCTATAGAGCTAATCCATAACCAGTGTTAGCACACAGGGCTCTCAATCTCCCGAATTTGGGGCCGAATTTAGGCCCCATTCCCCCACCTCTGGAATATACTTTTTTCCCCTATTTTTGGTAAAAATTCGCCCACTTGAGAAAAAAAATAAGCAGGTTATGTTGTATTAATTAGGCTTTTGAAATTCTCCCTTGAACTGAAAATGATGCGAAATTCACCTCTCCTATGGCCCCAGTTCCAGTCCCCCAAAAAAGAGAGAGAGAGAGAGAGCACTGACGCAGTGGCCCACATGGGTGATTTCACCTTTAGATATTTCTCTTGTTTGAGTCTGAAATCAACTTTAGTGTACATTATTAATGTAAACGTAGTCACAAGCAGTGTTTCCATTTTTCAGGACGTCACTCTGCAGTCACATCAGGAGCGTATGGATTTTGTACGAAGTAGAATCACAGATGTAAACTTGAATCTCAAAACACTGATGGAAACGTCTGAATCAGTAAGACACAGTTTTAATTGTTAGATTTTGTTTGATCGCGTGTTAAGTTCAGATGTACACCAGCTCTGCATGGTGCCGCATTTTATTTGCATGGCACCGCATTTTAATCATAATTCCGAATCATTTGCAGCACTAGAAAGTGTTTAGGAAATTTAGAACATGCATAATGTGAAGTTCTGTGTGAAAGGTCTCCTTATTTTCCCCTATTTGGCATTTTACGACTCAAATTTTCCCTTGTCATGGGCCCAGGCCCATTCTCCTAAAAGTGAAAAAAACACTGATTTTGAAAATGATGTTGTTTTAATGATTTCTTACCCCAAATTATCTAGTAGAAATATGTGAAATCAGAATATGTCGGCATTAAGCCTGAACAATACGCTTACTGTATTTAGGTATATATAATATGATATTGTCAGGATCATACTAACAATGCTGTTTAGAGTATTAAAATTTTCATTATTTTCAAATGTAATTATTTTGATTAAATTTACCAATACATTAAACTTATACGACTACCATGGGATGTTTATTTTTCGACAGGGATTTCCTGCACATATGAATCTTGCTATAAGAAGTAGTGTATACACTGATGATAATTCTATAAGATGGTTGAAGGATCAAAATAAACAGTTAACTCAGGTAAACTAAGGTTCACCTGTGAACAACAGCCACTTTTTTAGCACACATCTATTCATGTAATTCACCATATAAATCTGTGAATAAAGGCCATCTGTGTATATAGGTCACATTTGTTCTTTCTTATTGGTGACACTTGTTCACATGTTTTACATTACAGTTAATATCATTTTGCAAAATATGTTCACATCATTGGTCTTAGTACTGTAGAACATGGTTATAGTGAATTCCTGGGGACCAGCAATATTAGTTCATTGTACCTATGTTTCACTGTATGCATTACATTGTAGTGGATAAACTGTATCACAGTATCTGATTCTTACTATATTCAAGTTCACTATAACTGTGTTATAAGCTTCTCTGTTTCAAAGAAAAGTTGAGCTTTTATGATCACTGCAGTGTTGTTTTTGTTGTTGTCATTGTCGTGCAGAAACTTTAATGTAGCCTATTACTCAAACACGTTTAAAGATATCAACATGACACTTAGAACACTTGATTATCCTGACAAGGAACAATTGCAAGACCAGGGGCATTATTCTGAAAGCTCTATGTTTGGAGTTTTGCCCCTTTTTGACTTAGAATTTTGTTAAAAATTGCTTGATAAATAGAACAACGTAGAACAGACAAGTGTTGGTGCCCCTCTGAGGATTTCTTGTACTATACATTATATTCAAAACTTGTGTGTCTCCTTGACATTGTCTCTTACAATTGAACTAAAGTAAATATGATTTAATGTTTCATAAAAATTTGGCTAACATTTTTTTTTCATTCAAAGATGCGTCAGTTTCATAATAGGTTTTAGGGAAGAGTAGTAATATGGAAAGACGCTTTTATTTCCTCCATTTCTGAAGAGCATACGCTCGTTGTATCATTCTGGGATTATTTTTTGTATTTCAGGAAGTCGGAAGTAAAAGTGATAAAATTACGCAGTTGGAAAAGGAGAAAGCTAGTCTGATACGAGACTTATTTGAGGCTCGATCGAAACACAAAACCAATTATGATGATACAACATTTATGTGATACAATATTACATGTGAATGACAATGTCCAGACAGATTTTTGCAGAGTGAATCAAATTCAAGACTTTTTTGTAAAAACTCACTGTGATCGTTATAACAATGTTATTGATGGTGTCTGAGCCAGGCTTGGTATTTGTGTTGCTGTAGTTAATGAAAGTAGTGTTAGTCTATTTGCTGTGGGTCCGAGGTTACAAAACTTATGATTGATCTCTTAGTTCAAATCTCAATTTCGAGTTTTTAGTAATCTTAAGTATGTTATGATAAGATCATGTGATTTTGAGAACAATATTCTGTATACATGTCTATTCATCGAAATATCTTCTTATACATAATAAAACCTTGATAATGAGGCCACCTTTGGGACCTGAAAATCGATCATAATAACGAGGTGGTCTCATTATCAAGTTGAATTATTGGGGAGTTTTGGGAAGCTGTTCCAAAAAGAAAGTGGTCGTTGTAACAAGGTTATCTTAATATTGAGATGGCTGCTATTTGAGGTTTTACTGTTTTGTGAAAAAAATGCATATTGATGTGAAATTAGCTGGAGTGTGATTGCACAGATATTTTAGGGGAAGAAAATACCCAACTTATCTAGAAAATATACTTTTAAGTAGATCTAGAATGGATCTAAACATTTTGGTTTAAAACATATGAAGTCTGAAAAAAAGAAATTCTCTGAAATGTGGAAAAAATTCACCTTTGATAAAGTGAGAATGGAAATGAGATTTGAGTGCAGAGATTGATCTCGAGTTTTTATACCCTCAGTCACTGTAGGTTAATTGTTGTTGAATATTGATAACTGAAGTTGGTCTTTAAAAGACAAAAATATTCAACATTTTTTCTTAAAAGGAGAAAATATTTTTTACCAAACGTAATGATTTTTTAAATGATTTTTTATATACAACATATTTTATTGGCAGTAATACATTCACACTTACAATAGACGAACAAATACATATGCAATATATGATATAGGAGGTGATACATTTTACTGATTTGTTTATAGAGCAGAAAATATGAAGCTTAAATGGTTAGAAATAAGTTTTTTTTTCTATAAAATATTCTAATTAATATCTAGATGTGAAGAAGTAATACAGAAATTTCCATAATACCATTAAAAAAAAATAAGAATCGGATAATGTTTGATTTCCGATTTTTTAGTAGTTGGTCAATCACAGTATATACTTTTTTTAATATTTATAGTTTGGACAGATTGACATTATGTGTTGTGCTGTCAGGTACTTTTTATGAAATCTGCTTCTGGATGCTAAGTCTGTTAAGGCTTGTTTACAACGAATAAATATTTTGGTTTATGGTTACAAGTCATCTTTGGCTTAAAGTCTTGTTCATCAATTCAGTCAAAGCACTCGCTTGCCATGTACTATATCATCGAAATTTTGTTCCTTGCCTAATTTTTATAAATGCCTTGCAGTTATAAGTGTTAACAGATATTGATAAAACTTTTTTTTTTAAAAATGTATTTATGACTTTTTGCCTAACTGTGTTAGATATAAGTGTTTGCAGATCTTGATAAAACTTTTTGAAATGTATTATTGACTGATTGCCTAACTGTGTTAGATACAAGTGTTTGCAGATCTTGATAATTTTTTTTAAAATGATTTCATGACTGAATGCCTAACTATCTTTGATAATAGTGTTTGTGGATAAAACTTTTTACAGTTAATTTAAATTCTTACTCAAGTGATGATTTTTGTGTATTCTTGATGTACAAAATGTATATTACTTACATTTAAAGGGGCTAAACTTCAGATTGATAATTTTGAAATCTTGAAACTCCTTTCAAATTATAGCAATTCTTATATAAAGTAAAATCGCTGAGTATCAGGCGATAAAATTTCGTTTTTATTTTCTTCAATAAGTGTCTACTACTTCAGATATTTAGAAAAATATATATAGCATAATACTTACATAAATGTTCTTGATTTAATTAAGTTTTAATTCATCTCTACTATCTGTTATAATCTAGCAGGCACAGAGCGAAGTGAACATTTATAAATGACATTAAGCCATTTAAAATAACGTTTTGTAATTGTGAGTGTTGCGATTTTTTTGTTATTCATCTGGAGATGAGTCCCTGTAACAATCATGTTACAGCATAGAATATTTTATTGTTAAAGTTTACATATCAAAGTTTACATATCAGAGTTTTCATATCAAGATTATGTTAAAGATGTAAATATATGAGTATTTGTACTATGTGTTTATTATATGTGTATACAACATGTGTACATGTTTATTATATATCCTATGATCTCTGTAAACAAGGGCACTAACTGTCGTTAGTCTCCCTATATCACCTATAGGATTTCATGTATTGTATTTCTGGTGCAGAATTCTGTTTGACACAAATATTTATATTTTGCAAGGTTTTTAATTTTTATTAAAATTTTATGTTAAAAGTGTGCCTAAATGATTTTAGAGTCTCTATCTCAAAATTGCATTTTAATTGACATATATAATACATTTTATAGCATACGCACGTCAGAAATGCAGAGATCATGCTGGCCCCATTCAGAACTCCTTTGAAAAGCAAGAAATTTGTTGAAAGTTAGTAAAATGAACTTCTGGGGTAAATTGAAATTTTTGTAGGATTGATATTCTTATTTTGTCTTAATTTGATTTTCATTAATGTATTTCCATTTGCTAAGTACAATTTGATGAAACTTGTAAAAATGACCCAAACAAATTCAGAATGACCCCTTTCACAACACTTAATGCATCTTGATTATCCTAAACAAATCCCTATTTTATAACATTTAGATAAGTTTGCATTGCTTACTGAGGACATTTGAATCATATTTAGACCATAACAAGCATTTAAAATCCCAGTGTTATATAATATGCCTTTATCTTACAAATGCATTTAAAAAAATTGCAGTACTTTCCTATGTTGCATTTTTCTGAAGATTATTTTATTTTTCTATTTAAAATGGAGTCTCTATGTTCCATATACTATAGTTTGTTGCAGGGTTAACCTATTATTTTCATGTAAAGTCAATACTGCATTTGTTTGCTTGAATTCGTGGTATGTCTTTATTGTAACAAATTACTGTGAACTTTTTTTGTGACCACCTCAAAATTAAGGCCATATTATTATCACAACCACCTATTTCTGGATCGGTTTTCATTTTTTTCTCTATATTTCAACTCAATTATAAGACCACCTTATCGTCAAGACTGATTTTCTTGGTCCAAAATGTGGTGGTAATATCACAGCTTTACAGTGTAATGAAACAGTACTTTTACTTGAAACATTTTCATGGTTTAACTTGGTAGATTAGTATTTGCAATGAATGATTCTTTCATTTTTGTCGGAAATAAAATTGTGATTTGTTTAATGGTCACAACTTTTATATTTTTTTCAATTTTTTCTTGATACTCAAGGGAGGTAAATGGTACAAATTATAATAGACAGTTCTATTAGGAGTTGTCTTTCTTGTTTTCATTATCTTGAAAACTTGGACCAAAATTTCATGTGGATGATGAAGTTCATTTCAAATTAGAAAGTTGCATATAAATTTCTAGTTGACATTTGTAAATTTGTTTTCTTGATAGATACTTAATTACCCTTGTGTCTGATATGACTTGCTAGGTACTGTTAATTATTCCACATCATTTACTAACCAATATGAATTTTAGTATGTAACATAAACATATTTATGCTTGATTTTTTTTGTAAAGATCTTAATTTCTTTGTACATATTCTTCTTCCAAAGTCTCATTAGATCAATTTTTAGTATTATAAACTTTATTGGCTTTTATTTAAACTGCTTGGCTAATTTTATTATTTTAGTTGTCACAAATTTAGAATGATTTAGCATATTGTAAAGAGATTACCCGTCAAGTGTTCATATCTCATAAATAGTATTATTTTGTTTATTTTAACGAATTTTATTGCAGGGTTTTATTGAAATATATATTGTGAAGGCTTTAGAAAAAACATGAGATACCTGTTTTGCCCCAGTTTATTTATGACCTGGCACATATTTTTGGATTTTTAATATGGTGGGATATCTTTAATATGGACTTATTCAGACTTGGTTAATGTACTGACTGAAAGTCTATCCAAATTAGAGAGGATGTTTTCAACAAAAGCATGCGAAGGTTGGTTATGAAATATATTTTTGAAAAAAATATCAGTATATTGTAGTGATTTCAACATAAGAGGGGCCTTGAGTAGGGAAGTCCAGATTTAAGGGACCAGATTAGAGAAGTCCAAATTTAAGGGACCAGATTAGAGGGTCCAGGTTAGAAAGGTTCCACTGTAGTTTGAAAATTAGTTCACTATTTAGTCGTATTACATTTATTATTTTCCAACCACTTTTTTTCCAATCATTTTCAACTGAATTGTTTGAGTGTTGTTCATTTTTCATGGTTGCTGACATAAAACACCTGCTTGTTAGTGGAAGAAAATTGGTAAAGATTGTAAAATTTTTTTATTGATGTTTATTACAAGGTGCATTAAAATACATATTGTTGGGCTGCGGAAATATATCAGATTTTCATGATGATAGTTATAAAATCATTATTCATTGAAAGTAATATGTACAGATGTATGCAATCATCAAGTAATGCTTACCTTGTTTAAAAAAAGCTTTCGTATAATTTAAAATCATTAACATGTAAATTTAACTATAAAAAAATTATATGAAATGTAATAAACTTGTAATATTATGGCCTTCACAGGTTAAAAACTCTGCATCCATGAAATTCTGATTAATTTAATATTTAGGAAAATTTAAAAACTTAACAGGGTTTCAATGTAGTTACTTTGGAAAATATAATTTGCTTAAAACCACATGAATGCCAAAATTGAATTATATCTCTATAAATATAACAATTGTCTTATTCTGGTGTTTTATTTCAATGGTTTAAGTCTGGGAAATTTCAACTGAAAGAATTCACATCTTATTGCCTGTATCTTAGAATTTATGTGTCTGTGATAAGACAAAATAATTGTGTCAGTCATTGATGTTCAAGGTCTACCAAATGTCTGCGTCAGGAGTTATTATTCTGTTTCGATATAATAGTCATTAACTGAAGTTTTTTTAATCCCTGGTTGTCGGGAATTATATAATTTTGTTGTATTGAAGTATACGTAATGTGAAATGGTCTTCATTTTTAGCTTGTCTGCTTCGAAGAAAAAGTCAAGCTAATATGATCACTGGGTTGTTGCTGTAGTCGTCATTGTCATGCAAAAACTTTAATGTAGTGCGTTACTCAAACACTTAAAGATGTCAACATGACACTTGAAATATTTGATGATCATTTTAGGGCGCAGATGTGAGATAAGGGGGATTATTTTGAAAGCTATATATGCGGAGTTATGCCCCTTTTTTGACATAGAATTTTTTGGTCAAAATTATACATTATTGTGTTCAAACTTGAAATCTCAAATGTGACCCCCTATTGCTGACACTTAATACTGACAAGCATTGGCGCTGCTCTGTGGAGGTCTAGTTTAAAATGAGGTGCAGTATTTTTGACTTTAGAAGTTTACAAACCAAAAGTATCAAATCTTTTTTCAATGTGGCGAGCGACCAGACTACATTTTAGTTATAATCTGTATTTATATAAAAATTCGTCAACTTTTAATTAATGAAAGCAAGAGAGTTTTTTTTCCCCGAAAAGTTTGATTTAAAAAATCCTTATGACCTTTAATATTTTTAGGAAAACTGAGAAGTGCCTTCTGTCTTATTGAATCATACTTTATTGTAAACATGAAGATTATTATTGAGCTTTTTGACGTCTGTATATTGTTCATTTGTATAAATTATATGTCTTATTCTACAAATTGCATGATTTTGTGGCATTTATAACCTTATATAGATCTCATTGTCATTGATGGACAATTCAGTTCAATATATATGTATAACTACATCAGTCAAAGCTATGTTAGTGAAGAAATCAGTTCAATATATGAGTACAATAACCTCTTGTGAATTTGTTGCCATATGAACAAATGTCCCTCCTCTTTGTGCTTTTATCAATATTAATACACCTCTGAATGGTGGCCATCTGTGCATAAAGTCCATATTTCTTCTCTTTCCTTGTTTGATGTACACAGGTTTTGCTGTAGCTTGTTTTGTCGCATTAAGGCCATGTTCTTTTATGTGGATACTACGCCATACCAACAAACATTTAGATAACTTATGAATCATTCATCATAGACTTTAGATTATGTTACATGAATTTAGAGTTATAGAATATTCGTTGATGCTTGTCGTATGTTAATACGGTTACCAGAAGTCAGCTGACTCCTGGCTGTCAGTTTTGTTTCCATAATATCACTATACACTGTCAGAGCCGGAGTGCAGTAATTTCATATAAGTCGGGATGTCTCTTATATCAAACAGATTGATTGAATTATGTTGATGTTTGAAAAATTCGTGATTGTGTTTATATTGAGAAAGCTTTTAGGTTTGAGATGGGTACAAGGTTAAGAAACTTGGGATTGATCTAACAGATTAATCTCACAGATTAATCTCACAGATTGATCTCATAGATTAATTTCCTAGATTGATCTCACAGATTGATATCACAGATTGATATCACAGATTAATCTCACGGCTTAAATCTTCATTCTGTTTTTTTTTTCAATATTCTGGTATTAATTAATTGAATAACATGGTTAGATATATTTCTCAAAGCAATTTTTTTACATACAAGTCATTTGATAAAAATGTTAACTTACAACTATTGCAAAAATACAATTTTGGTTGAAATAGGTTGAGAACGAACTTGAGATTTGAGCATGGAGACCAATCTCAAGTTTCCAGTATTGCTTAGTTGATTATTGTACAAGTACATAACTGTTGAAATAGTATATTGTATACAAGATAATTATCAAAATCATTAATTTACTAATACAAATAGCAAATTTGATTTTTTATTTCGAAAGAAGTTGAGAATGAATATTTGAACTGGGGGACTGATCTCATATTTTAGAAAATTGGACCCTGTATTTTATGAACCACTATTCACTTTTGGAGGTTGATTCTTGCATTGATAGTATTTTGCCATTTAAACAGTTTATGCTATGTTGATTTACATTGTGTTGAGAAAGTATCCCAGTGAATCTTATGTTTTTATGCTATGTTATAGACTAACATCAAATATGGATATGATATCTTAACATTTATTCAAAATTGCTAAACCTATGAGTCAAGTTATAAGCTTAGTGGAATTAGGCCCTTGATATTTTTTGTGGTAGGTATGCAGTAAAACCTTAAATAGCAACCACCTCTGTATTACAACCACCTCATTACAACAATCACATATTTTTTACCAGCTTTCAATAACACCCCTATAATTCAACTTTATAATATGACCACCTTGTTACAATGACCACTTATTTTTGGACAGGCTTTCAATAACTCCCCTATAATTCAACTTGATAATGAGACCACCTCATTTTTATGACTGATTTTTTTATCCTGATTTTGGTCTCGTTATCGAGGTTTTACTGTACTTATTTTTCAAATATTTAAAATCAGCTTTAGTCGGTCCTTTAAAAAATGTTAATTGGAAGTTATGTGACCTTATATAACAGTGTATTAGCAGGTATGCATTTTTTGTTTGTTTTTTGTTACTACATTTTTTTTGAGTCATTTTAGTTCAATGTTGAATTTTAATATCAGCTACCACTTGCTGATTAAATTGTCAGAACTTGAATCTCCACATGAAGTAGTTGTTGTTGTTATTATTGAAATGCATTAAATGTATTTAATTAACTAATTATGCAAATAGTACAGTTCTTAGATCATGGATTTTAAAATACTTAATGAAATCATTTGAAATACATTCCAATAATATTTATATATATTTACTATGCAAATGTATTTTTTTAAAAGAATCTATGTGTCATTTATTGTGGACCAAATTAATGCATAGTAATTATCTAATGATGATAATTGCTTGTAAAACATTATATTATTATAATTATCTATGTATGCAGCTGTTTTATTTTTATGTTGTTTTACATACAACTGTGTGATATTCGTTTACATTTATGTTATTTATATGCTAGAATAAACATTAAAATAATAGAAGAAATTTTATGGGTTTTTTTGGCATTTTCTTTTAGACAAACTGGTCTTATTTTATATTAGTATCAATGCGTTTGTTCAAATAAACATGTTGGAAATGACACTTTGTGTTAAACAATCACACTAGATTGTTGTATAAGATCAAAGTTAATCTAATAACTAATGTAATCTGGCTATCGGTGAGAGTTACAGCCCTTTTTTAAGCAGGATTTAGAAAATAATACGTTGATGGGTAAAATATGACTTATAAGTTGGTATGATTTGTGTTCATTTGTCAAAATAGATATATGTTGATTTGTTGAAGTGAATGTGAGCTGTGTCAGTAGGTAAGAATTAGTATGATCCACACTGATTGGTCAAAATTTTTATCAGCTGTGTTCATTGGTCAAAATATATTGTGAACCATGACAGCTGGTTAAAATTGGCTGGAGCCATGTTAGTAGATTTATGAAGTTTATGTTTTACGCTCTGGTCATGTGGATATATGGATATTTTGTTAATTTTTATCTTATGTTAATCTCATATATGTTGTTACATGAATATTTATATTAGCTGTTGTAATTTCATGAATTTGCTTGTCTACATGGATTGCTGGAATTTATTGCCTGTTGCATTTATTTATATCTATTTATAGTTTCTATTCACACAGTTACACCACAAAGATCAATAACAAAATAATTTCGCTGCACATGTGGTATAACTGAATGAATTCACTTGGTAAATGGTATGTGCTCAGATGCCACAGCTGTCTTCAAAGTCTTAATCACACTTGATGTCATCAAGTTTATCTCTTTTGCTTTTAGTTTGAAATAATATCAAAAAAGCGTAAGTGTTACAACACGTACACACATTTTGAATATTGCTGTGTATCTTTAGGGCCCTTGTGAATTGATATTTAGTGTGGTATGAATTGGCAGATATGGGAACTTACAGCATTGCGATATTTCAGTAAAACCACTATGACTAATGATTTGTGTGTTATAATGGTTATATGGTGAAATTCACGTGTGGGGAAGCTATCAAGCTATCTTATGGAAGGTCTGTAGTTCTACCTAGCTGTTTGCCTGGGATTTTCATCCACTGCTTAAGCTGGAAAAGTCGCCAATTGACCCAGGCTGTTGGTGTGATGTTTAACACAGGGAAAAGAAGAGTGATTAGTACTTCAAAACTCTCAAATGAATTCATTTGTTTAAGCGATTGCTTTGGAGCATATGACCTCTAAACATCAATCAAGTACTTCTATTCTGAACATACCACAAAACATGAATTATTGTTTCTTTTTGTCATATCAATGCATTTCTGCTATTTTCATTATTACGTAGAATTTTGGAAACTACTGCAGGATGCTGGAGCAGTGTACAAAAACCTGAAGTCTAGACCTTTTAAACATCATGCTGCCATTGTTCACGATCTAATTGCACAAAATATCCGTTGGCGGAATTTCTGAAAATTACTTTGGGATGTTACCAATTCCAGAAATTTTCTTAATTAGTCAATGACTTGTAATCTGAGACACTCACTATAAAAACAGGTTGAACTATGTATGCATTATTTCAAGTATTGTGTTTATTTCAAGTATTGTGCTTATTTGGTGTTGTGGTTTGAACATACTATATTTTGAATTTTCTGTTTCTCAACTGTCAGCAACATTTGTATGGCGTTGTTAAAAGTTTTCTTGTTGTAGTTGTTGGTTGTAATGTCACACTGACAACATAGGGTCATATGCCACTTTTCTGGCTTTTATAGGTATGGGAAGGTCCCAGGTATAGCTCTGGGTACAGTCATCGAGATTCTTCGAGCCATCTTATAAGCTTACTCACATGTGGGATTTTTCTGGTCCCTGGTGCAATTAGAAGTCACAGCAGTTTTAGCACAGCAAGTGATTTCTAATCAGAAACTTTCAGCACTCTTTAAAAGAGGATCCTGTCATTAGACAGGCTTCTAGTTAATCTATCGCAACATGATCTGGTAGGGAGTAAAAACTGATTTCCAGTGAATGCCACACTCTCCACTTACGCAAAAATAAGTCATCACGACAAACACCTACACGCACACAACTACACAGAAACAAGCGTACATACAACGTGCCTACAGAGCTAATGTCCACTCCACTCATATCCACCAACAAACAAAAAAAAGTCCACAAGACAATGTGTGACCAACATGCACACAAAATTAGGAGAACAGTGCTTTAAAAACTTAAAAAGATCACTGAGGCCGACTTATTATTGAGACCAGTGTTAAGTAAAATGGCTGGACTGGATTCAAATTAGTTACCGTGTCAAAAATATTACGTTCACTGGAGGCGTGTACTTAGTCCGATGTAGGTAATTTGTGTGTTTGAAAATAGCAACCAACCTAATCATGCTACTCCTCATTTTATAGATAAAATTTTCAAGATATTATGAATGTTTTGTCACCAGTTTTGAGATTTGATGTGTATTTGATTGTTGTTTATTAATACTTTTGCTTTTATATACAAGTAGTACGCGGGAATGTGGGCGGTAATCCGTGACCTCATTTCAAAATTTCGACGTTAACTAATAAAACACCAGAGACATATAATAACAACGTAAATATAGGTCTCTGAAAACACGAATGAATAATGAAGTGTTAAAAATCCAGATCAGCATGGTCGTGACAATATGACGGTATTAGTTAGATTATTTACATGCGGGGATCATCCAGATATCATTTACAATACACGAATCTTTATTCCCCTCTATTGATAACGTCGGATAGATTCGTGAAAACACCACGGCTCACACGAATGAAACCAGACTAAAGTTAGAAAACGTAACCAGGCCATCTGTTGACTAATACACGAATACTGAAAAATATCCGTGTTTCGCGTGGACCGACCTTCAGAGTGTCCGCAT
Organism: Lutraria rhynchaena; assembly: GCA_008271625.1. Taxonomy (NCBI): domain Eukaryota; kingdom Metazoa; phylum Mollusca; class Bivalvia; order Venerida; family Mactridae; genus Lutraria; species Lutraria rhynchaena. The sequence goes on along the minus strand of VIBL01000001.1, from coordinate 5,278,346 downwards.
CGACTTATCCGGCCACGTGCTAAGTGAGGCCCATCAGAGGTTTGTTTGAAAATCGTCCTACCTTTGCGACCTTACCATGACGCTGTATAAATGTTCCATCTGATGGTAATCCGCCCGTTACTCGCTGCTCGTTGCGTGTTTCAAGTGAATCTCTGGGTAGTTTTCTGCTGACACGCATGCATTTTGACTGTTCTAAGATAAAATGAAATTGATTCACATTCAATTTTGATGATGATTGTTTCTATCGTTTACAGTTAATATTGTTCGGTTTTAAACATCGAATGAGTGACTCACATTCTTATTGTTCCGTTTCAATGTTATAACTTTCTTCTTCAAACACCGACTTTTTTTCCGATTAATGCTTCCTTTTCATCTGTTAATTGAAAATCTATTTTGTTTTCAAATATAGCATAATTTTCGCCTTCGACTTTCGATGGTTTGTCTACACCTTTTCCTGTTTGTTAAACCTGTCTATCTAGCACTACTTCACGATCGGTCAAGGCCGTGGTCCAGTGGTTAGAGCACTGGACTGTGACCCGGAGATCCGGGATCGAATCTCGGTCGAGGCAGGCCATACCCTTCAATGAAAATTTGACAAAAATGTCGATTTTTCCACCATATGTGGAGAAGTTGCCGGCTCCTTATGGAAGGATAAGTTAGTACTGGTTAGTATGCAGTTCAGGACAGCTAGTTAGGTGAACCGGTCGCCGTATATAACTGAAAAATAGTTGATAAACGGCGTTAAACCCCAGTGACTATAAGTCATATACAAACAAACAAACAAAAATCACGATCGGTCAAACATTGTAACGGTTGATTATTTTACCTTATACTGGGCCTCCGATGTTGTGGATTGTCAAAACAAATCCTTGTAAAATTTAAACGATCGTTTCTGGTTGAATGAATCTCGCTTTTCCACTTTCTAGGTAAAATTGCATATTGTAAACAATCACTCATTTCATTTGTGTTTTAATTTTCTAAGAGTTCATTTCTTTTTTTTTTCGAAACATAAGTAAATATGTCAGGATTCCAGAATGCCGCCACATTCTAATATTTCACGGATAATTCTACACTGTGTGTTCGGTATTTATAGAACTTTAACATGAAACAATGAACGGACTTCAGACGTTCATATTCTAAATTTATGAATTTTTCGGCGAATTAAATTGCTGATCTGGATTCGAATTCGGAACTTTTTAAAGCTAGATATATTGTTGAGTTTGTGGATATTAATAATTCTGTTTGTGTGAATCTGTGGATTCGTGAGCGAGTGGAGTAGTCGATACGGCATGCCACGTGCAGTCCACGTGTCCTGATTAGGTAAGTTATGTTACTTACGTGTTTTTATCATTTGAGGGTGTCGCCTGTTAGAACACAGGTGTTGATAAACTATCATATCATACATGTGATTATGTACAGTTAAGTTATGCTGCTGTTGCATAACACAGTTATAATGTTGATCACGAATTTTTAAAGTCAGTTATATTGTTACCCTTGTCTTCCTAAACTATACATTCACCAAAGACTTACATTATACAGGCCTTTGCCACCACGTACGTTACACTGGTCGTTGCCTCTATTGTTTCATATTTATCCACATTATGTACTTTGAATAGAGCTTGATTGGTGATCGTTCTCATGATGCTCCTCTCTTACCCTAATAATTCTTTGTTTGACTTGTACTTTGTTGCTGTGGTAACTGGAGTATAGATATTTGAAATCGTACACCAGTAGATTAGTCCCTGACTTTCTACGATGATTACCCCAATCATATCCTGATTGGTTTCATCACGTACTTTCAATCAATGATTTTACTTTTATCAGTTATGCCGCTTCTAACTAAGCTTATTCATACCATAAGCACTCGGTTCCCGTGATTTTATACCCGTACAGACGTTATTTTTATTCTAAACTCGTCAAACAACGCAAATCTGTCAAAAAATCTTCATACCGCTACTGTGCGTTTACGAAAACTCATACACAAAGCACTTAGCGGCATGAAGAATTTTTAGATTAAAAACAACGTTCGTGTCAGTATAAAAATCACAGAAACCGTGTGCCTATGTTCCATACATGGAATAATTCCTTGCCCCTAAAGTTGTTCTAAAGTCTGATAATATATATGTTCATATTTACTTTGATAATCTTAGATGCATGAGTTTGTCATGTAATTTGTTTTTGAAGAGCACCACCCTGAAACGGAACGTAGACATGAGTAATTACACGCCAATGTTTTTATAACTGTTTTATGGCTTACTGTCAAGTTGAGGTAAATTACTAGTTTTCAGGCTGCATAAAGATGATTAGTCTATCTGTATAACACTACACCAAAAATAAGATTTTGCCTTTTTGCTGACAAATTTAAGAAGACTGAGTTGCCATAGTGAAATTCATTCGAAGTTGTGGTGTTCATATAACGGTTGATACAGATCACACTGTCTAACAAAATGAGAAAATTACTAAAACAAGAGATCCTTCATTTAATAGGATGTTATTCATGAGACAGGAGAAAGATAGGGATGAGAGAAAGGCGCGGGAAGAGAGAGAGAGAGAGAGAGAGAGAGAGAGAGAGAGGGGGGGAGGGAGAGGTAGGACGGGTGAGGGGATAGGGACGGGAAGAGAGAGGGGGATGGGAATGAGTCGCTGTTTTGTTTCTGTCATTCGTTTTGGATAGGGCGAGAAGGTATTTTTCTCTCGACCTCTTCCTACATTCAGTACATATTGACACTGTGTGTTTTTCGGTACTTTCTATAATGTTTTCGTGTCTTTCATATAAAACTACAAGTATTCCCCGAACATTTACCAAATCATTGACAGCAATGCGATCTTCGTCTTCTAGAGTCGCCATTTGTGCCTTTCGAAAATAGCAATGACAACAGTTTCTACACGTTTCGAATTCGTATTGTGTGCGACAAATATCACTTTCTAAAAAAACATCCAATTCACAATAGGCAGGGGACTTCTGAAATTAGTTCCGAATCATCTCAGCACAATGTCTTGGCTCTGTTGGGAATAAATTCTCTCACGAAGAAAAAAAAAACGAAAGAAAAACTATTATGAGCGATTGTATAATATTTCGTGTATCGGAAATTTATTGTTAAATGTGCGTCTTAATGCTTGCTTTCGTTGCGTTGTCAGTTTTATTGGTAATGTACTATATTGTGCTTGTTTCATGTACTGTATGTAATTGAAAAGCTTGGGTTTTCTGCTGGATATGAATAATTTATGCAGAAAGCACCCACAAATAGGGAATTATCATCGGTGATTTTATGTGCATTGGATTATTCTGTTAATTGTTTTGCCGTGGTGTTTACATGCGCGATGGTCTGGTGTTTTGTTTTCTTCGTTCGTTTCATGTGCATGCCACCCCTTTGAGGGATGTGATAGAAACTTTGTCACTTATTTAACTTACGCATTTATATTCGAAAATATATTTGTTTGTGTTCTTGAATACTTTATTTTAATTACAAACATTTTGTTTACATCATTGGCGCTACTTATGATTTTACCAGCATATGTGAGTGTTACTCCAATCTACTGTTAGCATTCCATTCGTTTTCTTTCCATAGTTGGGTTGACGGTTTGCTTATTGATTAACTTAATAAAATAACCATTTTGATGTAGGCACTCCATGGATGTTATTGTATGACATTTAATGTTGCAAGCAAATGTGAAACTATATTTCCTACGTTATTACATGTAATTAAGACAAAGAATAATAAACACTTCGGTTGTTGAATTTTTCAATCAAAGAAGCTTCATCAGCCAGTTTGATGAATACCATTACGTGCTCATTATGTAACATTACCTGAAAAATAACTTAGTTTTCATTCATAGCGTCGTAGGGAAACCTGTTTGTTCTAGGCTAGTGTGCAACATAACCATGGCGAATGGTACCAAAGCAATGTATTTTGACAAATGAGGCAATTTCTGAAAATTGACAATAACATTTACTATTGGCACCTATAGGCACCACACCTTCTCACCTTTCGGTAGCGATCCGGACAAAGGAAATATGAATAAAATACGGGAAAAATTGCATATACCAAAAGCCAGGTCCATCTGTGTTTCGAGTCTCGGCGGAAGCCTGGAGACAATAGTTCGAGACTCAATGTACCTGGTTTGGCCTATTGTTACATGTGACAATAATATGGATGCCCGGAGGAGACACCTAAGTAAATCGTACGCATTTGACGACGCTCTGGAATATGAGAGGTATGTTAACATCTTGTATGTGTACCATGTGTTGTATAGTCAATGTTTGTTTGCTTTGAAAATGACGTTCAATTGTATTCAGAGACCACCTTTCTTATGCATCAATAAAGTCTTTCAACACAGATAGTGTCTTAAAAGTGTTCTTCAGAACTACAAATTGAAACAATAAGATGGCCAATTGATGTAACTGGTTTCTTAATAGACGTAGACTTTAGAGCAAGTTGGACTTAAGTTTCATTTGCCGTAAATAAACCTTTTTTGTATTGCACAATATTTTTTTTTCTTTGAAGTTAATTTCAGCCATGTAAACTGTCAAAACACATGAACAGTCAAAATCTTTATACCAAGAGCAAGAATCTACGTAAGGGAATGACGTCAGACTGAATAGGGTCCGTAACTATTGAAATTAGGGCATACAATTGGTTTGAACCCCTCGAGTGTAAGGGCTTGTAAAATGTTGAAAATATCACTACTATTTGATATAGAATGCCCGTTATAGATCTGATTGTCCTAAACTCACATATATGCTTACATGTATAGCTTGTTGTACATACATAAAAACTTTCCCCATCGGTAGAATATAATTAGTGTTTGCATTCTGTAATCTATGGTAAATAGTAAGGAAAATTAGTTGGTTCGCATATCATACTCACATATCCGCCATATTGACAAAAATGGCTCGTCTTGTAGCATTCACAAACTATTACAACTCATTGATACTTAAAATACTGTTGTATTGTCCTTTATTGCGAATACAAATAAGCCTTGAAGAAAGCACATATCTTCTTTGGTGGAAACATAAAACTTTGAAGAAAATAACGTATCTATTTTACATGATTACTTGAGGGAAAACCTCATTGACATTTCCTTATTAGCAAATGGTTGTAATATGAACATTCTGAGGAGTTGTTCCCTGTAAAATATTAATGAACTTTATTAACATATCAATTAAGAAGCCATTAATCAAACTGAAAATACGGTATTTATTCCGTATCATCCTTCCTGGGTAACGCCCACTTATGTTTGCGATGCAGGAACTAAATGAAATGAAATACTGGCTAGATGATATCACTGATTTTAATGAGTAAACGGTTGCATGGTAACGGCTTTTATATTCCTTGGACAAAATTTATTCAGAGATGATTAAAGTATCAAAGTATTATATAATCGAAGTTTTTTTGGTACAATAGAAACGTAAAAATCATTTTGAATATCCATCATAATTATTTTGCTAAAACGGATGCTTTGCATTAAAAGAAGACTTATTGGTAAGAAAGAAACAAAGTATGACTGCTGGAATTCTTTACAGACTTACAAAGGATTTTATGTTTGTCATCTTCTATTCATAACAAACGATTTGATGCAATTTCTTGATAAATCATCTGAGTTTCATACCTATTCAAATGAAAAAGATTAAAAAGATATTATTTTCCCATAACGGGGTCTCTTAGCGTCCCCATCAGCCTAATGATGACCTATATGATTTTATCATTTTAAGATTTAATTAAACTTACTCAAACGTACAATGCAGTTCTATAGTTTAAACAGGCCATTGGATCAATTCGGTCAATTTTAGTTTTTTTCCACGTTTTTAAACCCTTACCGGGCATTTGTCTGTACAACGCAATTCTGTTAAACACGTTTCAAATTTATGTTTCACACCATGAATACCGACTTTACCTCCTTGTCATAGAAACTGTCTGATGGAAAGTGATGCTATACTACTTTAGCAAGACAATCGTAGCCTCATTGATAGGACATATTTCATCTCCTAGTTATGTTCCCGACGACATGGAACCTGAAGCAGTGAGTTCCCCATCAGCTTTAAATCATTTGGTGAAATATACATGTCATTCAATGGTTGTTCCTGTAAACAATGTTCTGGCGCACAAAATGATTTAGTCATACTCTGTATAATATGATTATGTGGTCTCCTATTTATATCTTATCATCCATGATATGATAACTCCAGTCGCTACCGCGAATTTCTAATACTTGACTTATCTTTGTAGATTTACGTATTAGAATATAATAGCACACATATTAGCAATTTTGTCATAATGTTTTGATATGCTGGCTATAATCTCACAACCTAGACATGCACCCGGCGATATGCTTACTGGCATAAATCTAATTTTCTTTGTCCATTTATGTTTAACAATGTTAAAATTCATATAATTTGTCTTAATTTTTACTATATGCTGGCTCTAACTTCCTAATCCTGACATGGTCGCGAGGCAAATTAGTCACTGGTTTACGTGGCTTACCGGTATTTTTCTTAATTGTCTTACATTCCCTGTCACATGACAGCTACGACTACCATAGTTGTAAATTGTATTTAAATCTTCTATGTATTTTTAAAGCCTTTTGCCCCTAAAGCATTTTTGCTGTGCACAATATGCTTACCATTATTTCCAGCGTGGTTCATATTTTGTTAATATAATTTACGCTTCTTTTAGAAACTATTGGTAATTTTCGTACAGGGAGGACATATTATATAGCGCCTATAAAAAGCAATATTTTCGTAGTTGAAGCGAGATTACAACTATAATATCCTATTTCCCTAATACAATCAGCGTACGATTAGATTACTGCAACATCAAACATCAACGCCGGGTTACGAAGAATCACGATTGAAGAAAAAAAGATCAGGATCAAAAGTTACGTCTTAGATTACCGTCATAATCCCCCCCTAAGATCTGTTTTAATACTCCTAGTATTGTCAGACTTAAGACAGTAAATGTTCAGACCGATGTTTTGTTTCACTTCGCATTTCCATGTTGAAATCTTTCTAAATCCTGATATTAAAACTGAACCCAATCTGGATAAGATTGATTTTGTTATTGAAGTACTGTTTCCTCGTTTATATCCAATGACTTAATTTATTTTTATGTAACTAACTTGATGATAATTCAGTAAAATCTCTGTGTTACTTTCTGTTGTTATTATAAATGTGTAGTCTTTTTCTACGGTTTCATCGAATAAATGAATTCTTTTCCATGAAATTAACGCATTTATTAAACTATCAATATGTCTCAATGTTCCAATCGCATACAATTAATATTGGTTTCATAAAACAAGAGAACAAAGGTCTGTACCAGTCGATCCTAATCTCATTTGTTCTTTGGGAACGCAATGCCATAAAATGACATTGAATGAAGTGGACGTTTGTATATCATCTGATATTCAAACTGCCGATGTTTTTTTAACAACTTCCTAACATTTAGGCTTTAAACAATCGACTTTTTGGAATTCTACAAAGTATCCATCGTGACCGATGAATGCCTTTAATGGTAAAACTTCAACCTATTTTTAAAGAATTTGATCATGGTTTTTCGTTGCTTCTTCGGGAATTCCGACGAAAAATACACTCATTGGTTTGAAAACTGAAAGAAAATATTCGCCATCTACAAAAGGACAAAATTCTGTAAAATTCAGACACTAAGAAACAATGGATCTATCAATTCAACTGCAGCTTACAACTTACGAAATCCCATTTCTATTTTCCATACCAATATTTCATTGATGGTAACCGAACCATTGCTTATATGAAGTACTCTCGGGGCAGCTTCCTGGCAAACCAACTGATCGTTTGGCATTTCTTATTAGTTATTTTAACGTGATAAACAAATTGATTGAATGGTATAAGGTAAAGTAAGAAATATTATTATATTATTTATGAAACCTTAAAACACTCCCCAAATATAATAACTTTTATTGGAATATGTAAATGTCACTCGCAATTATAGTACTTTCTGTGCCTACGGTATATGAATATAATTTAGTAATGAGTTCTGTTAGCTTCTTGATACACAAACCAACTGACAGAACATTATCTTTTACGTAAATTTATAATGCTTCAATAACGTAAATGGCCTTGTAATGTCCGTTACACAGGATATCATAGCAAATTCAACAAAGCATTAAGAACGAAGGACTGACAATCGTTTGTTAGTTAGGTTAGCAGACAGTGAATTTACTTCACGGGGTTGAAATGAATCACCAATGCGTCAGATGTACATAAGTTTGCTATAATTACTGTTTCCATCAACACTGGTGGACAACTTCAGCGATGCAACCAAAATATAAGTGTTGGATGTCACTTTAGGTTCTCCGTAATATCAAGACCAATAGTATCGCTCGTATAATTATTTAGGTGTTATCAGTATCGAGTAGATGTATAGATGAAATATTGATAGCCAGTCCGTAAATATGTGGTCTCTATAACGAGCAAATCACTATATGTGGTTTTACCATACTGTAAGAAAAGCAAAACGGTGAAATTTGAAATGATCTTTACGTTACCGTGCAGCAGAAATTGCTCGTGACACTAGAGAACGTGATATGCCCGAGTTTGTAATCACGTATTTGTAGGAGAAAAAAAACGATGAGTAGATTAAGAAAAAGAAAATCTAGAAAGTCACGACAGAACAAATGATTGGTGTCTTCCCTTAGGAATAACAATACTGGTTGAAAGTCAATATGTTGTCAACATCATATTACTAATATGGAGGTTTAATACAGTTCAGATTGAGCAGGAATAACCGCCGTTTATTCAACTGCATTGCATTTATGTATGATCAACATTGTGCCCTGGCCATTACTCCTTGGTTGCTTATCTGAATAAACGTAGAGTCTGTTTCATAAAGATATCATGGCTAAAAAAACTTAAAAATCGCCATGCGGCTTGTTTGTAAATGTTATATTCCATTGATTGCGTTGCGGATCTATTGCCTAACCTTAACATTGTCTTGATGTCACATTTGCATGGTCCATTCCAAAGAGAGCCTCTTTTGAGGAAATTACTTTCATATTTAGTAATGTGTTGTAGCTATGTTTACTTACAACAAAAGCATTGGTACTTGTCTTAATTCTGTTACGTACGCTGCACATATAAGGTAGGATTATTTCCCTCTCCTGAACTCAAGTAGACAGCTTGTACTCATTTTAAGCTCGATGTTCTGCAAATCAGTGTTGTTCCTGGCTTTGGTATACACTGCTCTGTTGTCTTATATAGGGATAAGACTCCAGAGTAATGAGGTTTGTTACAATTTGCCTGTACCTCCCGTTATGTCAACGACTTCACGTTTTAAATGGGTGTTTTTGATCTGAGATTATGATCAATACACTATACAATTTTTATATAATCGTGTTTCATATACATCTACCTATCTTCCGTATAGTCAAACTCTTAATGCGGACTTAAGAATATTAGAAGGTTTTTTATTATGCTCTAGTTTTTTGCTTGTCAGTACCTACCAACTCCTTTTATTCCAATGATTATATTTTTATTGGCGGTTTATTCAATAAGCAACAATTTAAATTCTGTCTTGACATTACATTTGTACTTGTATAAATACACAAAGGGGTTTGTTTCGTCTTGACAAAGAAAACCCATACGTCAAAAAATTGAGAAAACATTTTCTCGCGAGATGGCGCGATAAAATCGTAGCTGTTCCACATGAAGACGAATATCAATTAACAGTATAAACAGTTCTTTGAATGAGTACTTATTCGTAAACAATATCCCTTATTCCCTAAAGAAAATGGCTTTTATAATAATGGAGACAAATTGCATTTATTTTTTCTTAGTAAGTAATAGGGTTTCGTGCAGAGAATATTATAGCAATGTCATTAGATTAAAGATATGAAGTCACGCTAAGACAACAAACAGCTCGATTTGTTAGAACACTTTAGCGGTTATGTTGTGGGTGCACTGTGCAATACTATAAAATTTTTATGTGAATTATATTTTCAAATTTAATGCGAAAATGTCTTATGTGTCTGTCAAAATAAATGTGTCATGTGCCTGTTAAAATAAATGTGTCATGTGTCTGATAAAATAAATGTGTCATGTGTCTGATAAAATAAATATGGCATGTGTCTGTTAAAATAAATGTGTCATGTGTCTGATAAAATAAATGTGTCATGTGTCTGATAAAATAAATGTGTCATGTGTCTGATAAAATAAATGTGTCATGTGTCTGATAAAATAAATGTGTCATGTGTCTGATAAAATAAATATGGCATGTGTCTGTTAAAATAAATGTGTCATGTGTCTGATAAAATAAATGTGTCATGTGTCTGATAAAATAAATGTCTCATGTGTCTGATAAAATGTAAATGTCTTATGTGTCTGATAAAATAAATGTTAAAATAATAGATGATGAAGAACGTTTTATTATGATCCGTCGATAACATAGTTTATTTAAAAAAATACAGGAATACTGATTTGAAATTGAAAAAGTCTACGAATAATTTGGACTTCCTGTTCAATATCTAAAATATAACGTAATGATACGTTGTACATAAATAAGAATAGGATTCCTAGACAAAAAATAGAAGTCATCAAATGGCAACATGTCGTGTCCGCTATGACACTTGTTATCGTCCTGAAAAGGTTGTTCATCGACCCTAAGTGTGATCTCGATCTTTGAGTCATGGATCTGGGTCCTGCGCATGACACACCGTCCCATCATGGTGAACAATTGGGCAAAGTTATATTTAAATCCATTGGTGCATGAAGAAGTTATGGTTAAGACAAAGTCAGACATTCTAAAACGTGCCAATTTTGGCTCTTTAAACCCTATGTATGACCTTGACATAAAATACCTTCTACCAAGGTGTAAGCCTGAGGGTTTCCTCCGCTGTTAAAGCAGGAGTCACCGAATAACCATGGCTATTGATGCGAAGTTAAACTCCATTGAAAACAATGCATAAGTCTCGTTAAAATACATATCTATACAGTTTGGGACGGGCAGACTGAATGCGATGCAAGATCATGCTTATGCTCCCTAGCACCCTTTTGTATCTTAACACCATAAATCTTAAGATAATTCTATGTCCTTTGCTCTTGATGTAAAATCACGGTATACAATTTGCTGATGTTCAGTAAAATTTCGATACTAAAACAAAATTTGTGAACAGAAATCACTCTAGATATTTAGGAAGTCACTTTATCAAGTTGGAATAAAAAAGAAATTTTGAAAACCAGTTCGAACTGAATAGTCGTTACAGTTAGGTGGTTTTTATATTGGAGTGATCGTTTAGTGATGTTTAATTGTACACCATACGTAGCACTACAGCTTTGTGCCTTAATGCTATATCGCAAAATATGTTGACTTGATACAGCTCACAGGAGACAATTTGATCAATATACATGTACCATTTAATCTGATCAGGACCACAGAGATGTGGACACTGATACCTTTATCAGACATTCCCCGTAGATACCACGAGGTGTCTATTATACAACAGCAAGGTACATTAGACATAAGATCGTCTAACAAACAATTTACTCTTCCACTTGAATTACGCAGCTTTTACCGGAAACTGCCAGAAGGTGGTAATGTGATTGTAATAAGGTCTGTGTTCGTCCAGAGGTTCAATGCAGATTTCTAGAAGTCTCAGTCCAAGTCTGACTAACGGAAGAATCTAGCCAAAATTTGTAGCTACTTTCTTGCACGGTGTTACCTATTCATTCTTGAAATGCTGTTCAATTTTTCAATGATTAGTGTTCTAATTTGTGCATATTCGTTGTCGTGAAAGCAACGCAAAATGAAAATAAATCTGTCGTATCGTATCAATTCATGTTAAACACTTAAGTTGGATAATTTTCTTATAATTATGTTCAGTATGCTAACGAAAACCACAGAAGGGAAATACATAGTGCGATATTTAAGCAAAGGTGGTCTTGATTCAGAGTTTTATTTGATCCAATGAAGCGATAAAATATAATAACATTGGACGTTAGATTGATTATTAATACGGTGACCTAACTGTCTAAAATAAATTCCATTGTAACCATTCGCTACCAAAGACCTTAACCAAGGTTATACACTAAATGTTATGTAGCAATCTCTATCTAGAGTTGTCGTTCATTATCCTTCACTTAATCTCTGTCAACACCCGAAAAGTTGTTCGAAAATTTGTGACCGAGTGTCCTATGGTTTCCATCTCATACCAAAATCATGCTTTTGTATTTATCTTAATATACATTTGTTGTCCTTATTTTTCATGATCGTGTTCGGCTTGAGCGATTGAACCTTATGACCTAATAACCGACAGTAAATATACACCTTCCGACAAGAAGTAGTGCACTTGATAAATAAATATCCATGTGACTTTCTTACAAATTTTGATGTATTTTATCTCCACCATATTGAATTAAAGAAAGTGTTTCTCTTAACTGAAAATTTTGTGCCATTTGTGACTAACTCTTTATGTTGTACAAGAGTCTTGCAAAAGCTGAGACGTCGACAGAGATATAAGTGAGGGATAACGAACGACAACTCAGGATAGAGATTGGGTATGCAGATAACTACGGACGTTTCTGAACAAGATTTATAATCTTAACATTACAATATACCTTTTTGTCGAATAACGAAGAATATTGGCGTTTAATATCCCTAAAAAGTAAAAGAAATCCACCGTAACTAGTAAAAAGAACCAAGATATCGGCCTCCAGCTCTTTCAATGAATGCTATTGTTAACACCGGGAAAATTTTCGGCATAACAGTCAATTTCTCTAGTTAGACGCCTACAGATTGTCTAACATAACAAATTGAGACATTCTCCAGGAGACTTTAGTGACATCGTTGCACAAAGGAAACATTCTTTCCATACTGAACAATAAAAGCCTATACTAGATTTCATATTGGCAAGAAACAGTAAAATACGTATCAAGACCGCGACCGTGGTCCAGTGGTTAGTGAGCTGGACTTGTTACCAGCCCATCCGGGTTCAAATCCCGCTCGCGGAAGGTCATACCTCTCTATGAACATTTGACAAAAAAAGGAATAATTTCCTCCATATTTGGAGAAGTTGCCGGCTCCGTATGAAAGGGTGGGCTAGTGCTGGTTGGAATACAGCCCAGGAAAACTGGTTAGGTGGACCGGCCACAGTATGTAACTGAAAAATTGTTGCAAAAATGGCATTAAACCAATGAAAAAATACATACTAGAAAAAAATCCCCTGCAATACATGAATCGGTCAATAAAGCATTAAACTACAACATATATTTTTTTCTATCATTGTTTTACGAGTTCAGTTGAATTCGCGGAAGTCAGTTTTTTCACTGGGGTTTAACGCCGCTCCAGTAGCTAGTGTCATTTTGTCGACTTTTCCAGCTTTAAGGATGTAGTAGACCCCGGCTGTGTCACTGGGTAGAACCACCGACCGTCCATAAGCTAAATTGACAGCTTCCTCACGTGTGAAATTTGTCTGGTCCCAGATGGGATTCGGACTCAAAGCGGTGAGGAAATAGTGATTAATCGTCACAGGCTGTAACCACTCGACCACGGAAGCCCATTCAATATTTTAACAACTTCCATTTCAAGTATTATCATTCTACTTACCAAACTACGCCTCAACTAGCAATAAAACATGTCCGTGTTAGGAAGTCATCGTTTACTTTTATACAATGTGGTATTACATATCAACACAAAGCTGTCAAGAATATAATGGAGCATTTTTAAGTCAATTGAAAAAGACGTTAATCTGTCAACAGTTATAAGAACTATCGACCATAATTTTGTTAGGACTTGCAAGACAAAAATAAATCGGTAATAACATTGGCTTGAACATCTTATGAACACAATTTCCCAGAAATAAATACAGACCATGTTAGCACAAACGAACCACTTAACTATGACCACCCAAGGGAGAGAATAAATGTGGACTTTTATGCATGGTAGGTCATTATCCGGAATAGGCCATAAACTGATATCAAGGAAATCATATCACTCAGAGTGCACAAACTTATACGCAGATATTTCCTTTCACAATACAAACACAACAAGCAGTTTACAAATCAAGCAAGAAGTTTAACGGGGATTGTAAATAATAGAACATTTAACTGAAGAAAAATTCATTTAATTAAACTTACATACATACAGGTACATCGTTTAAAACATACACAGTACAACATAGAACAGCGACTATACAATACAATATTACGACCACCTTGTAATAACGACCACTTATATTCGGACCGTAGCTGAGAACATGACTTCACCCAACGTTCAACCTCACGCCCCCCCTGGTTGGGATAATCCGATGGGTGGCTTGCTAAATCGCTAAATGTTTTTTTTTAATTTATTCAAAAATGTCAACTCCAGTGAGGCTTTAGAACTCTCATAAGGTAGTGAATGTTGCGAACACGTGCATGCTGATTACATTTTGTGTCAGCCGCGGTCGTGGTCCAGTGGTTAGTGCGCTGGACTTGCAGCCCGGAGATCCGGGTTCGAATCCCGGTCGCGGCAAGTCATACCCTTCCATGAAAATTTGACAAAAATGTCGATTTTCCTCCATATGTGGAGAAGTTGCCGGCTCCTTGTGGAAGCGTAAGTCAGTGCTGGTTAGTATACAGTCCAGGAAAACTGGTTAGGTGAACCGGTCGCCGTATATAACTGAAAATTGTTGAAAAATGGCGTTAAACCCCAATACAACCAACCAACATTTCGTGTCATTCTATGTCGTCTACTTACAATAGTTTTCGGCACTAATGAACTTTCAGTGAATTGGATTAATTACAGAGGATGCAATTAGATGATAAATATTCAAATTAATGAATTTTATCATCTGTCTTAAAAGATCGCTTGTTTTTCTTCCGGGACGTTAATTTGTATTTTATTTTTCCTTTGAATAACGATATTGTTGCAACAGTCCAATTTTGGAATTAGTCATATCTGCTCCATTCTCAATTTTACATTTACATCTTAAGTTTACATTATCTTATTAAATGACTTATCATTGTTATCCATTTCATTTTGATGCACGCTACCTCACCATTAGATTTTGATGCGCAATAAAACATCAATAAACAAATCTGAATGAAGACCATCACCTACGAAGATGGCCTTTAATTTCTTCAAAGTATGGTAATCATAGACAGACCTGACTGTATGCGTTTGGATGTAAAACAAAATTCGTACTGTTTTAGTGAATAACTTACTTTAACAGGGTTTATCCTTGAATCAAAACTAGTGGGGATATTTGTCCCACCCAGTACCAAAAACATCGGTCTTGCCAGAAAAAAGTGTGGCTCTAGCAATGACTTAGTATTTTTTTACCTAATTAAGGCTGACATTCCTTTTAGTTGATTAACTTGATTTAAAACTTGTTAACAGGTAACTGAACTGTTCACAATGTCCAATCTCTACCAGAGTTATCGTTCGTTATCCATCAGAAACATCTCTGTCTGGAAAGTAGTTCAAAAACATGTGTCCTAGCCTCCATTAGATTCCATCTGATACACAGATACACGCATTTGTTTTCTCTAAGTGTACATTTGTTGTCATTATTTTACACGATTACCGTCGACTTCAGCGTTTCGTTTCCATTTCAGCGATTCAACTTTGGGGTCAAATTACCGAAAGTAAACAAACACTCTCCGTTGGGAAATAGTGCGCTAAATGAATAAAATATTTTCAGTAATTTTCTGATAATTGTTTACATTTTTAGTCTCGAATGTATGTTACGAAAGAAATTGATTCACTTAGTTGTAAAATTTGTACCATCTGTGGCTTTATTTCTTGTTTTACAAGAGTCTTGTAAAAAGCTGAGACGTTGACAGAGATGTATGTGGGGGGGGATAACGAACGACAACTCTGGATACAGATTGAAAAAATCGGGACACATTGAATTTATTTGTTTACCGGAGACGATATCTATTAAATGGCGTATTGAAACAACTAAGGGAAATAAATCTTACATAATGTTTATCTAAAAGCCTTACAGTTCCGTACTTTTTTCCGGATTTCGTAGTCTAGACATCCACTCGAGTTTGATAATCAATTACATATGTTTGCCGATCATTTACGAGAACCTAGAGATGTTGAGAAGTTTGAGTATGTGCTGGCAGGTTGAGAAATTAAGTTGTGTTTTATTACATAAGTCATTATCACGTTTTCGTAATACTGAAATGGCGCGTTTTTGTTTTCATTTTTTTTTAGTCCGTTCTGGTAATTTTCTTTGCTAAAAATAATCATGTTTTAAACATAAGTACATAACATTTATCCCAAGATTTTTACTGATTTTTGACTGTGTCCTAAACACAGGCACACCCTGTACACCGTTGATTGTGGTAAGTTCCCCATTCCGGCGAAAAATGCTGTGCCCTTCGTCCACAGATACGGACTGAATATGTTCCATTCCCAAATTTTAGCACCATTCCTGCAAAAGCGCGATCTAGAAAGAACCCTCGTTATGAATTTCTATCTTTGCGCTATTACATATTCTCTTTCTACTAGCTGATATTGAGTAATTCTGTAGCAGACAATTCAAAACTTTCAATCATGAAGTATGATTCAGACACGGAGACATTAGTCTATTAAGGTTATCTATTGGTGGGGCCGTAGCCAATGCATTTATGAATGTTATATCAATACGTTTGTTATTACCACGGTCTGGTGGAAATTAAGATTTTTCTGTTATTAGTGAAATGGCAAGTACACAAAACATGTGCCATGTTGATTATAACATTGTCTTGTGTTGATGTAAATTAACATTTCACGCAATAGAAACACAGGATACTGTCGGAGATTTCATAAAGAAACCGTTCCTTTTTATAGTCTGTTATTTATATTTATTTATATTCGTTTCCATGGTATTATAATTTTTTGTAATAGAATTCTAAAATATACTTGTTCATATTATCATCATTACGTTGATTTACAATGTCTAAACTGTAAACTTTATTTATAACACAGCAAATTTATTTCACAGATATAAAACCTAACGACATACTCCGGTTTCCCTTTCGCTTATTACGAAAGAAATCTCTTTAACCACTGAAGTAAAGTATGTCATTTTACGTCAGAATATCAAGCTTGCTTTATGCAAATAGTTGCGCAATGTCGAACACCAATCAGAGTCATTCACCTTTCAAGTACTGAAAATCTTTCCTGTAATTACAACATTTAATAAAAGAAATTCTTTACAATCTATGCTGTATAACTCTTTGTATACACCCACTGCCTAACTGAGAAAATCTTGCTCTCCACTGTACCTTCCATCGCCACATATTGTCCAATAAAATGATTTGCTCATGAGAAAATTGTCAGGCCTTTCTGATATTTTTTATTTTGGTAAGCGCCAACCCCATTTTGCGAAACATAGCTATGTATTCAAAAACACGCAAACTTACTTGTAAGAAAAACAAGTCGATTTTCTTAACTCTAACAGAAACATCATATTAAACAAACTGAAAAGAACAGCCAACTGACTAGACTAAACTCAGAACATAGAAATCTAACTTTTCTGGTTCTGATTTTGCAAGTCACTGCATCCTACACTAGAATACTATACAACCATTTAAGAATTAAAAAAAGATCACAATTTTAAACAAAAATCTACTTAAATCATAATTTGCAAACTACAGCATTAATCTTGGAAGCTGTAGAATCCAATCAAGAAACCGCAAACTTGAATGAAATGATTTCGTCGGCTGACGGAGTTCAAAACCCGGGCGCATGCGGACGCTGAACAAAATTATAAAACAGAATGGCCTGATAATAACACTTGTTGATCTTGTTTTTTTGAAAAATTAATAAGGATTTTCTGAAGTGAATTTCAGAATGTAATATTAACAATATGCATCAGACTAATTGATGAATTAGGTTAAAAAAGCAATATGAATTTGGTGGTTCTGTATTATGTAAGGAAAATAAGGTACCTGGCTTTCAAACAATGGAAATAAGAGTTTTTTAAACTCTTTCTTGTGTTATCCTTTATATGTAGTGTTGGTTGACATGGCCTATTTATAATATTCTGAATTCATGCTCCATATTAACTTTGTGTACATGTGTTTTTTTTTGTATTTATTGCCATGTTTTCTGACATTGTATATTGAAAAATTGAAATAAATCAAAAAGTTTATTTTGTATTCACGACCATCCTATTAATATGTGCAACACTATTTGCTTTCAATTATCAACCTTTCGCGTATGAATGTGCAGCACGTGATTTGTGTTTTTATTGTGGCTTGTTTCAAGTCAGGTCATTAACTTGTCATTAAGACAAATGATCTGATTGGCTAATGATTATGTACAGTGTTATTTCTCCAAACTGCATGTTTTTTACAAGCAATATTGGTCCATTACTGCAGAGCAAGATTCAAGATAAAAAGCTGGCGATGTAAGAGAGCAGACTTTAATTTTTGAAATATAGTTTGACAGGCTCTAACTGCTTACGATTTGTTTGCTTCGACTTTTACATTATAAATGAAATGATAAAATTCTCACCAAGTTTGAGGGTTTAAGCACTTTCAAAATATTGTTTGTACGATTTGAAGTGTCTATGTTAAAACATGGGCCAACATGGGACGAATTATATTCAAGATTGATATCAAAAAATCGTTACTCTGAAAAAAAAACACAAAAGTCATTTAATTTATTTTTGTTAATGTTTTATGGGTATGGAAATAAGTGCAACTGAAAAATAGGGAAAATTCTGCAGTCTCACAAGAGAAATTTTATATATCTGAAGACTTAAGAAAGTGTTGCAATAAATATATTAATAAAGAAAACATTCAAATCCTTGACACACCGCGATTTTACTATCAATCTGATCACTATTCATTTCCAGATTTCGGAAAAAAATTATTGGTATCATTCTCTGTGAGTCGTTTCTTTTCCATGGGGACATTATATACGGTGATTTGCTACAAGAAATAACTGTCTAGCGTAAGCATTTTTTTATAATGTTGCTAACAATTTCAGTTGCACAAAACCAAAATAATTATAATCCAACAAAATCAGACAATTTAAATTTTTGTTGTTGTTATCTTGTAATTATTTCTTTGTAATAACAGATGTTTTATACAGAATTAATAAACTATTCTAAAGAAAGAAAAAGGTAAATCGGTGCTTATACCAAGTTCATGTGAGAATGAACAACGTTGTGTTAACCAGTCTTTGAAGGTAATTGGGTTCACTATTATATTGGTTGGATAATTTAGAAATTCAACATGACGCGTTATTTCCGCCTCTATTGTCGTCGTTGAAAATTTCATTTCCTTAAAAAATGTTTTTATAATATCAACTAAATGAAACACAATCTACAATTCATCAGATAAAACAAGTGTTGTCGTTAATGTAATCCATCTAATGCTAGAATGTACGGAACCAAGATGGAAAGTTCCGGGTACAGTATAAACCTGAAAACTGGAGTCCCCGATATTCAGACGATTTTTCAAGTCCCATTTTCTCTACTGTAATCAGAGTTCTCTGAGAACCGAATTATCCGAAAACCGGACTTTTGGTCCAGTCAGGAACGGATCCGGTTTTCAGGAGCCACTGAGTTCTCTCGCCTTTTTATAATAGTTTCTTATTTCCTCTAAGACCTTATCTAT
The DNA here is from genome assembly GCA_008271625.1 of Lutraria rhynchaena. Classification (NCBI taxonomy): domain Eukaryota; kingdom Metazoa; phylum Mollusca; class Bivalvia; order Venerida; family Mactridae; genus Lutraria; species Lutraria rhynchaena. The sequence continues at coordinate 5,258,779 of VIBL01000001.1, read as the reverse complement.
TTATAAAGCAGTTATTAGTCCTTAACATCGTTTTAATAAGTTTAAAGAGAGATATAGTTTTAACTATGCGCCATACCGATCAGAATACCATACAGAAAGGAATTTTACTAAAATCTTCTTTTGGTAAATACTAGTTTGGTTTTAGGAAATAGTACGCTGTATTTATATCGTCAGTTTGACATTTTTGCCCTGGTAGTAAAAGTAACATTGTTTCCTGAGAAATGTTATATAATGCATTTGATTCACAATGAGAAAAGATAGATCGCTTTGAACGAACATTCAGTTTTTACAGATATTTATGCAAGACAAACCAATTCTGTTTTACATTCAAGTGTCAAGAACGAAATTAATTCAACTTGTAACTTGTTACACTAATTTGATCACCAGCACGTTCTAAGTCGGTAACCACATAAATGTTTTTGTACATATGCTCCTGTGTGTCCTTGTGTGTCAAATAGTTTGCACCAAGATGACCGGATTATGGAATTAATCCCTGCCATGTATATTCCAGTATTTTATTTGAATGCCAAAATGGTGTTAACTACCGGAAGGGATATACGTGTGTGTGTGTGTATATATCTCGTATGTAACATATCCGAGGAACTTGTTTATCATTTTATGTAGACTCCAGACGAGACAAATCAGTAAATGTGTAATCAAATAATATCACTTACGGTTTTATGGAAATCATAGAAATATGCATTTCATTGATTTATAAATAAGGCTTTTGGGTACTAACAAATCGTAAACAAGAGCGCTGACTTTCGCAAAATTTATAATCCTGGTAAATGCATTACACTAATGCACTATATATGCTCTGTCTATTACAAACTGCCCCAAACTACCTGGAATGAAGAGACGCCAGTCAGGCAGCAGGGTGTCACATTCCACGCGTACTTATTTCCAATGTCTTTAATTAGAGAGCAATTTGTGCTCATTTCCTAATTTGAAGACATTTTGCCAAATGAGGAGTAACTCCATATTAATATCAAACTTAGGCAAAATAACATGCCTGTCTGTGTACACCCTTTCCAAGTTTGGTGCTGTTTGGATGAGAATTTTATTAATTAGAGAGCAGACAAGGCCAATTTTACAAACTTTTGACAAAACCGCAATAACTCCAAATTGCCTGAACCGAGTTGGTTGACTATCAAACTTGGCCTTCGCATTATGCCATTACACATTGTGACTAAGTTTCATAAATGTTGGTAAAATATACTCAAGGTATTGAGTGCACTTTACAGTGGACGCCGCCGGCCCGCCACAAGTAAACACTAATACGTCCCGTTTTTCCAACGGGTGTATAAAAAGCAAATTATTTTAATAAATTATGATATGATAAGCATCAAAATGGACCAAGTTGTGGTTCATGCTTTACAAACTCGTTTGAATGAATGTATTATTGATTTTATAATAAGTTGGCAGCTAATCATTATTAATTGAAATATGTAATATTTTTACGAGCTGATGGTTACGGAAGTTTTTGTAAAATTGCTTTTTCAGACGAATGTTTACCTTGAGACTCTTATTGCATTAGCGGTATGTGTTTTTTTTTCTTTTTTTCTCACTAAATGTATTCAATAGATAAAGAAGAATAATATAATATCAAAAGATTAAGCTACTGTGACTAAGTAAGTATACTGTAACTAAGAGAATCTGTCTCGAAGGTTTCTTTCAAAGTGAGGAAAAAACTTTTACTGACAAAAAAATGATACATTTAAGAATGAGCAGTCGATATTCCGTTTCAAAAGATGCAGACCTCGATAATGACGTCGAAAGATAATTTGTATACATTTTTAGAGCTATAAGATAGACTCAGCTATAAGGTGAAGTGTTGGCAATAGCGGAAGTTCACGTCTGGGCAGTAGATGCCTACCTTTGACAGCAAATTTAATAATCTAATAGAGTTGAAATTATTGTACAGTTTGAAATTATATTGCGCAAAACTAAATGAGGTCCTGTATACTGATATCAGTATTTAGCAAAGACATTCTGGAATAATTTTGTGGTAACGGCCTTGGACATTTCTGTGTATGCAGTTAAACTACCGTGGTCGTCGTGTTGGAGTTAAGAGAAGATGATAATTATAAGATTCACGAATAAGTGTTCAAAGGAGCCATAGGTAGCTCTTTCATTACATTTGAACTAACATGTAGTTGATACATGCTAGAAGGGAAAGCAATCGGGTAAAATGCACGGAAGCGTACTCCTATATAAGGAGGCCAAGTCCAAAGAATGAAAATACTCAACAGGAGGTAATCAAAATTGAAACACTGGGGAAATGAAAAAGACGTCCTTTGTAAGTAAATTGTCACGAGTGTCAGAAAACACCGATTCTTGACTATAATGACAAAGTCATTCGTGTTAACACGCAATGTGAATAAATGAGAAATCACAGTAAATACCATTGTTCCTGTGTCTATAATAATCCGGGCATGTCGGGATAACAAGCCTCGGCAGCATTCTTACTGAACATCATTTGTGTACACGCGAATCAAACTCTGGGATGAGCAATGCCTGTTGAATTGTGGACATAGAAACATGCATAGTAAGTTTGAAATCGTTTTATGAAATATATACTTAAGAAGGCATTTTATGAGTCCGTTCTTGCCGTTTATTTGGAAAAGCTTTTTTGTTGGCTAATGTCACTTCGAGTGTACCTTCGATTTGGAAAACGCGTTGGTAAAGTACTAATGAATTCAAGGTGAAGTTATGTCATTTTCCCTCTTGTTGCTATTACATGTTTGAATGATGTTTGGTTTACAAACAAAAAAAACTGAGATACACTTTCAAGAGTTTCGATCCAAAACTCAAGAAATTATATTAGTCCGAAATATAATAATAACGGTATATTCAAACAGTTGGAATGGTCAAACTACCGTATTCGGGGTCCAGTGCGCTGGACTTATAATCTCCGCGGCAGGTCGTACGCTTCAGGGAAAGTGTGACAAAAATTCGATTATCCTCTATATGTGGAGATGTTGCCGGCTCCTATTTGAAGGATAAGTTAGTATTGGTGAGTGTATAGTCCAAGTGAACCTGCCGCTGTATATAACTGAAAAATGTTGCATAAACGCAATGAAATAAAAAATTTGAAGTAAAACAAATTATATCTCGTGGAATATCATAGAAACGAAATGGCTTGACGTTCTCTTCAAGCCGGTATTTTCAAAATTAACATCAATTTCACTTTGTATAGCATGAACTATACCCGCTAATGGAGGAAGCTGACATAAACCGCTGCACACCACTACAATTGAAAACGTAACGAAATTTGCTAAAAGCTCCACGCACTTTATTGGCAAAATTATGCATTCCTTCAGAGAAAACATTCTGATAATATCAATTGACTTCGTATCTACGCAGCACAACACGTCAGACATATCCCAAGTGTATAAACATGAATATTGGAAATAAGGATGACGTAAAATTAAGACAAAAACGCACACATGCAATGCAATAATTATTAATTAAAGACATTGCAACAAAAATATATACACTTTACTGCCACGAATAGAGAGTAAAAAAGGATTTCCAGGAGGTGTCATATTTATGCGATAGATTTCCCAAGCAGAATACCTTGGCCACTTAACAAATAAACATGACTCATACAAATTGCCACATGGTAGTAGATATAAAACTTTGAAAATTTTAAGGCACACATCTCCACCAAACCCACTAACCAAACATCACATTTTTTCCCAAAGTCACACTCTAAACTGTGCCACACGTGATGTAAAACCTAGATATGCCTGAATCACGACTTTGCGTATTACTTTAAAATTTGAAAAACAAATTCCATAACGCTTAAAGTGTGAGGTTGGCCCCCATTGAACCAGTTTAACCCCCCCCCTCGCGGCTTTGCGGCAGACCGTTCTAAGGCCGTAACCCCGGGGGTTGTTTTGTAACCCCATTTTTGTATATAGATTTTTGTCTGTTGAATGAGTTTTTTGTCTGGTGTAATTTCGAAGAATGTAGATTTTTTTAAAATTTAGTTGACCTTGGGAATCCTTTTCCATATTACATGGCAAAGATATATTACCGTTGTACAGTGGTTAGTGTGTTGGCCTGGTAACCCGGCGATTGGGTTCAAATACCGGTCGCGGTAGGTCATACCCTCCTAGGAAACTTTGACAAAAATGTCGATTTTCCTCCATATGTGGAGCAGTTGCCGTCTCTTTGTGGAAAGTTAAGTTAGTAACGAAAACTGGTTAGGTGAACCGGCCGCCGTATATAACTGAAAAATTGTTGAAACAATTGCGTTAAACATAGTGTAAAGAGGAATATACATGTACTAATAATGACTCAATGGTACTTTGTTTTTGTGTATAAATGATGTCAAAGACACAAAATGACTTTTTGAAGTTTTCCTCACCATTACTTCTTCCCCTTCAGCACTTGTAAGGCATGTTTATCTCTCTATTACCCATTTACTTGGGTTTTACCTAAGTACCACATCTCAGTGACAATGCTGGTGTGATCAAACGACGATCCCCCCCAAAAAACACACTTTACATCTCAAAGTTAGTACATTTGAAGATAGGAAACGCAGTATTGTAATTAACAGAAAACACAATACCACCACATACTAATTGAATTTAAAAAAAAACTGAAAGACACCAACAGTGCGCAAATACATTTTCCCAATCACTTCAGCGTATCTGGAAATTTATGTTTTGAAATTAAAGGATGCACTAAGCCTTCCACCATTCATCCAGGTTTGATTTAAATGACAGATGTATGAGCTCCCCGCTGACAATACTATGTTAGCCTCATTGTTAATTGAATGGAATGTAGATATGAATGACATATTGAGAAAACTGTGTGTTGTCATTTGTGAACTACGTTATCAGGCGAAGTGATATCGACCGGGCGACGATAGACAAGCCTATAGCAAATACAATGTAGAAAGTAAACCATGAATGGATTCCGGAAACTCCGCACAGTTTTTGATAACATAGATAGAATGTGAAATTTTTGCAGATAATCTGTAAATCGCCATGCTGTGAGGACGAGCGCATGAAAATGCACATAGACGTTTGAATTGGAGCTACACGAAACTTCTAACGCCTCCTGGTGAAAATTTTGCACACATATCTTTAGATATATATCCAATGTATTTGTTTTATTATATTGCAAAAATCACTTATGGTTTACCGACGTTTTGGAAGAGAAGATAAAGAAGATATTTTGTATTGTCACAATACGCCGACTGTGATGCAAATGCTGAGTTTTCAAAGTAAGAAGTAGTCCCAATTTGAATGCCATTCACTCCAGTCTCCAAATATATGGCTAATCCATTACTGCATACAACATGTAGTATTGCAATCATTTTACAAAATAATACTTCGGGACAATTGCTTGAAACGAAAAAATATTAGTATAGTAAAATTCCACTCTATATTAAATTCATCACATTAAAATGATTTTATTCGGAACATTTTCTACCTTTCCCCCATATTTTAAATTCATATTGAGACAACATACATAAATCAGACCATTTCTATAACCAAAAAAGGTGGTCTTAATATCATTATTCTACTGCAATTTATTTGCAAGTTTCTGTGGACTGGCAATGACCTGATGATCTTCTAATGTGACATGATTTCCATCTCTTGTTTGGATAGTTATTTTGGACTGTTTACATAACTGTATCGTAGTGTTGTTTATTGTAAGTTATTGTGTCTAGAAAATCTCCGTTAATTTCTTTAGAAATTGAATAAAGGAATCATGTGGTAGCGGAATTAATTTGCAGTCTGTCAGTTTGTATCTTACAAGCGAGGAAAGTTTTATTTTTATGACTATGTATCTACTCGCAGATTTAATGCATTATGTTAAATGTTCAATAATTGCTATTGTGTTTGTAAACATTTCCATGAAGAAATAATGGAGGATTGTTCGAAATATTTATTACAGCACTATAAGGATTTTTGCTACTCAGAATGAACATAAAAACTGTTCACAATTAATTAACTTGCTGCCATCAGTTTAGCCAATATTAATAACAAACGAAAAGAATTTCATTCCAATTTCTTGAGAAAATACAGAAATTTAGTAGATGGCAATAATAATGATAACCAATTCCGTATTTGTATGATTTAAGTATGCCTTGCAGTAGGTCATATGACTGTAAAGATTAAAATTTTAGTAAGTTCCTTAATGGCTTCATGGTCGTATAAAACACAAAGGTTAGATGATAATGTAATGAAATTGAAAGCAAACTGTTGCCTACAAAATATTTAGAATTATGTCGATTTACAGTTACATCTCCATATTAAGACAACCTTTCAAAATGAAAAAAAAGGTTTTAATACTGAGGTTGTTTAGTCACCCAGATGAAATACAGAAGACATATTAGAAACTTTTCGGAAGTTAGTGGTAGTTCTAATGGAGCAGTAATAATACTGAATTGGTCACCGAGAACGCTTCTAGTTTTTCACTTCATCTTGATAATGAGGCCAACATGACCCTGTTTTTAGCTCCAGATATGTTCTTAATATTTAGGTTTTACTGTATTTTATTTTGTTTGGGAAGGGGACATTTATAAAATGATACTCGTCTTCAAGATTTAGGGTGTGACATGTTATGCATCTCTTAATTGATTGAAGAGTGGGTTATTTGGAACTTCTTACATAACTTTTTGTAACATAACAACGCGATGTTCGTTGGGAAAACTCTCTCTCTCTATTTTATAGAATCTAAAACATTATTACAAGTTACTATGGTGATGGGTAAAATAATTGACTAATTGCATGGTCAGCAATGTTCGGCCAGGAATGTTGCAGGTAAGAGTGTATGCAGGTAAGATCCAGCATCATGTACATGTATTCACGATCTTTTACATGCGATGTACAGGTGGCTATTTTGTTACATTTTCTGTTGCCTTACTTGAAAGCTATTGTGTCTGGAAATATTTTCTTGTTTTTCAATAGAACATTCGAATGATCGGAATTATGTGTAAGTGGAATTAAGTAATCTGCAGACTGCCAATTTATGTCTTTGAGGCTAAGAATAAAATCCAATTTTGTGACTATATATATGACATTCCGCTAGCAAAGATTCTCAGATATATATGTAATATATTTTATGTTCTACAGTAACTGAAAACGCTAATAATAAATGTACTCCTAATTGGCGTGTTCACTAAGTTTCTTATATTTAGAAAAATATCAGATAATAAAGGAGGTTTCTAGGAGACTAGGCTGTTTACACGTTTTCAAGGATGACATTATTTTAAAACTTACTGCTATTGTATATTTTGAGCATTTGATCATAAACTTTTACTATCTTTGTCTCATCTTACATCATTCTTCCTCTGTGTTTCGTTCTTAATTGATACAACATGAGCTCTAGACATTTATTACTTCATTTATATGAACGGGAAAAATAAGGCCAGAAAAAATAATTGTGTTTATGGTTACCCAACCAGTCCTATATTTTGCTGCCGCCACCAAGGTATCTAAAATCTAAATGTGTGTAGAAGAAAATTATAACAGAAAAGTTTTTCGACCTACCTACCCTAGTTGTTTGCCAATTATCGGTGAACATGATCTGTTTTCTAGCTTAATGTAGCATTTTCTAAGGATCCTCTTTGAAATATTTTTATCCTTATTTTCCCTGCAGCCCCTTTGTAACAGGGATTTTGCGCATTGTTTTGATTTCTGTGATGATTTTAATTGATCGCCAAGATATGAATTCGGTAGAATTGTTTGACTTATGCGTGTAGCATATTCTGGGCATACACTTCTTTCTATGGAGAAGTTAATATGTGCGACATGCGTTTTAGCCATACCAAGCTGCTTCTTAAATCTAGATCGCATTTTTACATGCAAAACCATATTTCCACTCCTAACGTATTCGTAAATGAATTGCCTCAATGAATTGTGGTTGCGAACCGCAGACAAACGGAGCATTTTGTCAAGTGTTTAATATATTATATTATTCACATTATGCAATCATTTTGGAAAATTGTTTTCTTCCTTGAATTAATATCATCGAAGTAAAAACCTACAGATTCAGAAATCTTTGTTGCTTTATTGTTCAATACAAGACTGTTAAATTCAATTACGCAATGGCGTGAAGTAATTACATTGTTAATGAAACCACACATTTGGTGATACTGAAATTGGAATACTTCGTTCCTTTGAATTTAATCATGTCTTCTGTTGTTGTTTTTTTGTTGTTTCTTAATTAACAGTGTGATTACACAATACCCAGAACTTCTAACTAGATCCATCTCGTTCTTATCTTCAGTAAATATGTGGATCATGTTTCATTGTGGATCATGTTTCAATCAACATTCGATTTATAAACTGTGTAAGATTTTTAATAATCAAAGAAAAATAGTGTTGTACATGAAACCTGACACAAAATTTACGCTTTCAATTTTTGACTGTACCTACAAAAGTTTCAACGATGTGATGTTTCGAAGAAAAAAATAAAGGACGGAATTATTTTATGAAGGAAAACCGCAGTAAGCACGGAATCATGCTGACGTTTTTTCCCCATTCTTAGTGATGGAAGGAATATTGAATCTATAAGAGAATTAGCGCACTTGTCATTTTTGTCTGACCTGAGTGCAACCTAGTCAGAGCTAGTTAAGAGATACAGACATGCAATATCTATATCAGATATTTCAAAGTGGAAAGCATTTCCAAGAGAAACAACTGAAATAGACAAAAAGGTTTTCACTTTAGATTGAAATCAAGATTTTTCCCCACTGGAATTTAGCCAGGGTCATTTGACGTGTTTCCCAGCTTTAGTGGTGGAGGAAGACCCCAGTCATATATAACCCTGGGTAGAGCCATCGAGCTTCCGTAAGCTAGCTAGATAGCTTCCTCACTTGTGAAATTTGGTTCCGGGTAGGAACCGATCTCATAGCAGTGAGGGGCTAGTGATTACTAGTAAGGGACCACAACCACTCGACCCCCTCAGGTAAAATGTATTGAAAACATGTAACCTCGGGGCGTTTTATCATCTTTCATTAAGGTTTATCTCATTGATAAGTTTTTTAATTAAGAAATAGTACAGCTTCAAGCCAACTTAATACAACACATGAATGTCCAACTACATTACAATAGTATAAACAAGACACGCGAATTCTTAGTACACATCAATATTCACATTTTAGTAAACACTGTGTCATTACACTAAAACCATGATAATAAGACCACTTTTATGAACTAAATAAATCAGTCTTAATACTGAGGTGTTAGGATACGAGGAAAAGATACAAACTGCCCCAAAAATAAATGGTCGTCATAAGGTGCTGGTGTTTATATTAATGTAGTCGCCGATCGAGGGTTTATTGTAGTATCAAATACGAGGGGCTTCCGGAGTCGGAAAAAATACGAAATTGACCTAGTGCCTTTGTAAGGCTTTAATCATAGCAGAGAGATTTTGGAACAGTTAACCAGATATTATTGAAAAAGGGATTTTATATCAATATTCCCTATTTTCTTATAAATTCCACCATTTTTACGCACTTTTTTTGCAAAATTTATATCCAAAACTGCGTAAAGAAAAAGACACAACAAATAAACTCAGTTCCAAGTGCGTAAATTTACGCACTGTTTTTATTATCTACATACAAAATTTACGACAAAATTCGAACATAATACAAGTGCGTAAATTTACGCACTATACAAAACAGCGCAAATTTCTATAATATTTAGAAGTGCGTAAAATTACGCACAATACAAAACAGAAGGAATTTCTGTACTGAAGGGAAGTGCGTAAATTTACACACCATAAAAACAGAAGAAATTCTTATATTAAAAGGAAGTGCGTAAATTTACGCACTATAAAAAAACAAAAGAAATACCTATACTAAAGAGAAGTGCGTAAATTTACGCACTATAAAAAAAACAGAAGAAATTCCTATATTAAATGGAAGTGCGTAAATTTACGCACTATAAGAAACAGAAGAAATTCCTATACTAAATGGAAGTGCGTAAATTTACGCACTATAAAAAACAAAAGAAATTCCTATACTAAAGAGAAGTGCGTAAATTTACGCACTATAAAAAAAACAGAAGAAATTCCTATATTAAATGGAAGTGCGTAAATTTACGCACTATAAGAAACAGAAGAAATTCTTATATTAAATGGAAGTGCGTAAATTTACGCACTATAAAAAACAAAAAAAATTCCTATACTAAAGAGAAGTGCGTAAATTTACGCACTATAAAAAAAACAGAAGAAATTCCTATATCAAATAGAAGTGCGTAAATTTACGCACTATAAGAAACAGAAGAAATTCCTATATTAAATGGAAGTGCGTAAATTTACGCACTATAAAAAACAAAAGAAATTCCTATACTAAAGAGAAGAGCGTAAATTTACGCACTATACAGAACAGTGCAAATTTCTGTACTATTTAGAAGTGCGTAAATTTACGCACTATACAAAACAGAAGAAATTCTGTATTAAAGGGAAGTGCGTAAATTTACGCACTATAAAAAACAGAAGAAATTCTTATATTAAAAGGAAGTGCGTAAATTTACGCACGATAAAAAACAAAAGAAATTCCTATACTAAAGAGAAGTGCATAAATTTACGCACTATAAAAAAAACAGAAGAAATTCCTATATTAAATGGAAGTGCGTAAATTTACTCACTATAAAAAACAGAAGAAATTCTGTACTAAAGGGAAGAGCGTAAATTTACGCTCTATAAAAAGCAGAAGAAATTTCTATGCTAAAGGGAAGTGCGTAAATTTACGCATTATTAAAAACAGAAGAAATTTCTGTACTAAAGGGAAGTGCGTAAATTTACGCATTATAAAAAACAGAAGAAATTCCTGTACTAAAGGGAAGTGCATAAATTTACGCACCATAAAAAACAGAGCAAATTTCTGCGCTATTTAGAAGTGCATAAATTTAGCACCATACAGAATTAAATTTCACTTCTATACAGATGTATGTAATTTTACATAGAGTACAAAATGGAGCATTGTTACAGCTATGGTCTTGGCTACATTCATTCTACCTCAAATAAAAATAATACAGCTTAAAAAAAATAACCAATGCAATAAGACAATAACACAAATCTTTTAAGTGGGAATTTTACAACTGTAACCACCTTAGAGAAAACAGTTTCATATTTTCACTTGATACAAAGCAGTATAATTCAAATAGGAAAGATAGAAAGGTAAATACCTGCATATATTATATAAACATGATGTATAGTGACATATATATGTATAGTGTTTGCAATTATTTGCTACTAAATAGCAACAAATTGTTGAATTAATTTCCCTGTTTAATAGGTTTGAATTAACATATATAATTTGACTTGTCAGAAATGAACACTTCATTCCATTTCAAGATACAATAATCCACATCTGATATAGACACAGCCATTGAATTACCTAAGGTAAGAACATTCATACCAATTTCAATAAGAAAATCTCATTCCAAAAATGAATAACTGAGCAACACAAAGAATTCCAAATGCATAAAGCCAGACAGTGACTAACAGTGAGTTAGTATATGAATGCAATGTACATTGCTTTTTTCACTAATTTTCAATTCATTCATTTCTAAGCAAAAGTTTGAATAATAAATCAATAAAGTATCATTTCATTGAAAATTCTCACATATTCAAAAGACTGAAAGTCTATGACAATTATAATGCATTACATTTTACTTTTTTGCCGTTTTCCTTCTTGTGACTTGCTTCGGCAGCTCTGTAACCCATGCAATTTTGTTTTCTCTTTCAACTTCTTTTAGGTTGTTTAAAAAGTATATCCACCAGTCATATTTTGGGGGGGATTTAAACATGTATTGAATGTTATCAATCTGTTTTTAATACTAAATAACTTTTCTTCAATTTTATGGAAATTAGGTTGTAACACTCTAATTTTTTGGAAGGAAGAGATTTTAGAAAAGTTCCCATTCTGTTCAATGTGTTCCATAACTGGTGGTGTTGCCCTTTGTATAACACATTAGTTTTAGCACCATTTCTTGATATTTTAAAATGTAATGATTCATTTATGCTTGCAAGTTTATTTAATGAGTCACAAATCCATCCTTTCACATTCCACATGTGGTTTATTAGCTGTATGTTAGGAATCAATGACATCAATTCAGGAAATGCCTGAATTTTTCTGATATTTTACGGAATGAAGCATCTATATCTTCATGGGTATGCCCAACATACAGGAAGAATATGTGAACCATTGTATTACATGTGACTGTTCCATTGAACTTGAGGCAGCTCGGGTCATCAATGAAAGCAATGCCCAATTCATCCGCTACATTTGAAGTATCATTACAATCAAGCTGAAATACAGAAAAATCACGAATGAATATGTGCAGAAATAGCTTCCTCATTAAAATACAATTCAAATTAAACTTCTCACATTACTCAATTAACACCCAAAAATGTACAGACATAGAATACCTAGGATAAGGAATGGATGGCTTTAAAATACAACGTTTTCTTAAGCAAAAAGCTTAGTTGTAATGAAACTGCTGACTCTTACCAGATTGATAGAACAACCAAATGGGTCAATTAGTTCTGACTCTTCCTAAGATACAAAGCAACCAATATGACTATTATCTCCTGCTGTATTGTCTTCATTTACCACATCGTTCTGTAAGGATAGAAAAGGCTAAAAATATAGTTCATTCTACAATTGATTTAAGATTTCATTGATTCATTTTACATCACAGATTTTATTATGAACACTTTACACTATTGAATGTCTTTCTCTTTTTGTTAAGCAGGTTGGTGATCATTCTACTGACATCTGAACCCATATAAATCAGTTCAATTTTTATCATTATGCATGCAGTTTTATAAAAAAAAATGGCACAGATAAGACTTTTGTACACTCTAACTAGATTTCAATTGTATACAGTGAATAATATAGCATGTTAAAAATACTGAGGCAAAATTAAAGACTGGTGTTTATATTTATCTGTATTGTTTTATTGAAAACATTCCTGATGCAATACATACTTGAGTTTTAAAACTTTAAGAGACAAATTTAAAAATGTGACTTATCTAAACATAAGACAATTGAATAAGAACCTTAAATTTCTACATGATCTATTGATCAAAATATCTTTGATCTGAAGAACTAGAAAAGGAAATAAATAATCAGCTCAAATGTTTAAAATTAAATGTTATAAAGATACCATAGTAAAAGCATAAAGACAAAAAAATGAGCAGTGGATAGTTAAAAATATTTCAATAAAATATTTAAAATTAGATGGACCATAATGATATTCTATGAAGGATTGTTTGATTCATATTGTGTTGACAACTGCAAGTTTTTATCAGAAAGTGACCGTATGTGTATATTATCTAATCATAGATCATGTAAACTGTCCTGTAAATGTAACAATTGGGTGTCAACTGGACCATATAAATATGAAAAGGAGAATTCATATCAAATATCACTAAGGTAGACCCCTTTTCTTGATACTATGCTGTAAAAGTGATTGACCCCCTGTTGTGAACATTATGATAGAACTCTCTTGTTTAAAATTGGCTTTTATAATTTTATCAGTTGAAATTAAACCAATAAATATGCATATTAGCGACCATGAGTGTTTTCAAAGTTAAATAAAATGGTTCAAAATTTTGAATTGATTGCAGAGGAAAATGTATATGTATTATATGTTGTATTGATGTATATACTGGTGATACTAAATACCGGTGATGCTAAATTTAGACCGGAAATTGAAAAAAGAAAACAAATCACTCCCCATAAATAAATATAGTGATTTATCAGTTCATATCTCTTTTGCAGATGTCAACAGCCAAATGTACAAAATCTCCATTAATCTAGTGCATGCAACCCAATGAGTACAAAGCTGTAGAGTGACATCACTATTTCCTCGAATATACTAAATACCGGTGATCAAGTAAAAATCTCTCGATGTCACATGACGTCATCATGTAGCACCCATTTTACTGTACTGGGTTAAACTTCCAAACTATACAAATGAGCTATATATAAGGTAACAGTTTCAAATGTGAAACTTTCAACTTAAATGTTTCAAAAACAACAACTGGGCACTTTTTATAGTGTTCTGTCAACTTCCTGTTTTGTTTCCATGCATGGTTTTCTATTAAGTTACATTATGGATAGGAAAAACTATCAGTAGGAAGTTCAACATAGTATCTTTATAACGGAAGCGAGCACCTGCAGATGGCTGTGAAACAAATCCATTTGTTTCTAAGAAAAACAACACAATTTGAAATCTTTTGATTGAATCATGAATATTTTTTATCATTTTCTTTAAATTAAACTAATTTTAATGCTTATTCACCCTCAAAAATGACATTATAACTCTGTTTCGGCGCCGACAGATGGCGCGAACCAAGATAAACCAAGCGCAGCGTTTGTTGACAACGGTCAGTTTCGCATGCTTGTATGTTATGGCTATTTATAGAATCACCGGTATTTAGTATTCACCGATAATTGGGTTACAAGGGATACATAGTAACATACCGTACATTGAACGCGCAGCTATTTATGCAGACGATGTCTGATTTTATCAGTAGTCATATCCTGAATCGCCAGGTACAGAATTTCCATGCGTACATAACACTTACTATAACAGTAACATTGAAGTTAAATACAATCACAGGTTTAACACATACACCCATATAATTATACTTCCGTGAAGCCACGATTTCAGGTAAAAAATAAACTTCGTCAATATTCAGACTAAATGCGATTGGAAATTCTTGTATCTCAACAGTAAAATTACAACAAGCACACACATTGGACAATTCTTAATTTTTCATCCAATTAAAATCCTCGTTTTTTTTTTCGGAAATAGTTAAATGCAGTCCGGTCCGGACCTGAAGATACGGTCGAACTTAGCTTTTGTCTATGCATCGAAGTTTTTGAATCATAACGACAATATCAATTTTAATGAGCATGCAAATATAATAAAAATGATAAAAATACCGATTTGTCCAATTCTTCAGAGGAAAAGAAAACATGATTACAGCTGTCATCCTAAACAGTAACATAACCACGATAACTTTTTTACTTTGGTTATCCAGAAAACAGAAAAGTGAGTTTTGTAAAGTATAAGATAATTTTACGAGGGCTTTGCGATTCTTAAACGTATCCTACCGTATTAGGATAAAACAGACGAAAATACCCCAGTGAAATAAAGGGCGTGTTTTATATCGTTTTTCATTCTAGAATGAGTGATCATAAATAATGGAGACTTGGAACTGCAAGACACAAAAGTTATGATATTTGTCGAGTTCATGTATTGGTTACCTAAATATTACGTATTATTCATTTGACTTCTTCTCTCCAGCTCTTTCAGTTTCAGTGACAAATTAAAGTTTGGTTAAATTCTGGACGGTTCGGTTTGATCGGCAATTTTGTAAGCTTTCAAGTGTGAAAACTAAATCGGCGCAATATAACAGAACTTAATACATCCACTAAACAACCCAATACCGTCTAAAAGTGAAATACCATGGGTCAAGAACGAATACATATACTGAGGTCTTCAAAACTTAGTAAAGAAGTATTATACTCACGGTCAGAGCAAAATCATAACATGTTGGTCGACAACATTAAGTATAATAGGTCACCAAATACAATTTCATTTGATCATTTTAAAACATCAATTTAAGAAATGTCAAATATCAATATCAATGTATAAATTGTACGCCATAGAGAATCATTAGACAGATTTATGATGTTAAGTTGCACATTTTATGAAAAAAGTAACTTACCATATTAGTCGGTTCAATGCAAGAATAGCTTGGAATACTGGAGAAATCGAAACAACACGACTGGCGCGACTTCCGTCGGAGATCGAACGTATATATTAAACACACAATCTCATTAACTTTCAAAATAACCGTAGATAAGCAAACTTTTATTAGCCGTGGTCACCTTCGCCCAGCATGACTTCGTCGAAACGATCGGAACTCGTCAATTATCATTGGATCACAGTCATTAGTATTTTTGAGACGGTCCACTTTTTACGAGGGTAAGTTAACTTCAATAAAAATAACTTGTGTAAAGATAAAAATATATCATAAGTAACAGATTTTTTTAAGTTCAAACTTTTGAAAATGTTAATATTGTCTTGAGAAAGTAATATGTAGATATGCAGTTTAATGCAAGGCTTATCATTATCTCAACGGAACGGTCGATTTGTGCTTGCTCAGTAAGACAACGAAAATAATATCAGTTGATATTTCAGACCGGACGAAGAATAATTGACAAGATGGCATGGTGTTCCGTAGAAGACAAGTCAGTGGTGCACATATTAGATTTGTCAAACAGGAAAAGATCAAGTTGTATAGAGAATCTTACTGAGGGTCCTACTAAGTACACCATTAAGGTATGTGTTTTAAAGAACTTATTCTTTTACCAACACATTTTATTTTTTTAACACCGCAAATGCGCGAATGATGCCGTTTTCTCAGTTTCATTTTTTTTTCAATTTGCGCTCGTGGTTGTTTCCTCTGAGTTGCGAAATGTGTAAGCCTCATATTTTACTGCAAACGTCAAAATTGTTTTTGATTGGTTGCTTAATTTGAAGTACTAAATTTTTAAAACGCATGATATTGAACATATTGCTGAAAATTTTGTGCTCACGTCGTATTTTGTCTCTTCACTGCACTTAAATTATTTGTTTTATAGATTTAGCGCAGTTGCGCTCTAAACAAACTAACTACTGAAATACGAATAGGGCATTCATGTTATTAATTGTGTTGGCGAATTATTAAAATACTATAGCATTTCAGTTGTAGAAATGCGCGAATTTTCTTAAATTTTCTTAAAATTAATGCATTTTGTAATTTGTCTTGATGATTTGTGTGATAAATTCTACAAACTTGCAACTTCATTATGGGCGATCTTTGATAAGTACAATCAGGACGAAACGTTCTTATCGCAATCAATATAAAAATCAAACCGGAAAACAGTAAGGGGTCTTTTATATTTACATCGTTGTTTTTACAACGTTTAGGGGCCAAACATATTATAGATTTAATCAGTAGTGGTGGTGGGGGGGGGGGTCGTGGTGACAAATTAGTCAAAAGCAATTTATAAGCATCCACCAGTCAAGTTGTATGTATTGATAAAATGAAACTAATAACCACTAATTATCTGGACATCAGCTCGTGTGAGAACACCATAAAATTTCGGTTTTACTTTATTGCATTGATAGTTCATTATTTTATAATTGGTGTTATGATCGATTTGTTAATGTTCGGTAATGATTCTTTCAATTTTTCTTTCTTAATCCTTTAGGTGTTGACTCATGTTTACCACGTTCATCCGACTGAAAAAAATATTTGGGGTTATTTTCATTGTGATTAAAACTTTTTTTAAATAAAACAAAAAAAATAGACCAGTCAATCTTCGTTGTTTAGCTTGTCAATTATTTACAACAATGTTTCATGTTTGAATTTTGTCAACTACTATAATAATTGCCTATGCAAAAATTAAGGGCATACTTCAGGTAGAAATTTTGTTAATATTGTGTGCTTTAATGTGGCGCGACTGGCTTAATATGTGAAAATAACACAAATAATATTTTAAGCTATTTACAAAGATTAGATATTATACTTTCATATTATGGGACAAAATCTAACTGAATGCGCAGAAAGAGCATTTTATTGCGATAAAACACTTTACCCTACAAGGTCTTCACTTTATCAGCGAGAATCATCAGTCGATACTTAGCATAATATTGACCTAAGAGGTTAAATTGATAACGTTTACTGAAATTTATCCATTCCAGCGTCATTCATGTTTTAAGTACATTTTAGCACAACATATTTCTCAGTTTGAAGCAGTACTACTAATTATATATTATTGGAATATCTAGAATCATATTCTATTTGAAATAAAAATAAATAAATGCTGTGTACCTTTTTCGTTTAATTTATTTTTAGAGAACATAGGCTGTATGTGGAGGTAAAAAATAACTTATTACTGAGCTTACTTAAATAAGTTTCATATTAGGTTTATTATGTGTATGATACATGTTTCATGTAAATGAAGTACAGTTTATAAAAGTTGTTTATGCTTCGACAATTTATTATTTTTGTTTATTACTATGTTTCAGTGTTTACAGTAACCTACATAGAAGATGGAGTAAACTAAGTCACTGAGGGTAGTTTATGGAAGTTTCAGAAAAAAACAATGTATATGCAAATTAATCCATAAATATCATCATTGTACATATTGCAAATAAATTTATTCTTATTTTTCATTCTTAAATGTATTTGTTTGCATCTGTATATCTTCACGTGTATGTATGTTTATTTTTTATGATGTACATTTTGTGTCTGTACATTTTTTAAAAAGTTAAAATTTACAAGGATGAAAGTCTATTATTGAGGATATTCATTTATTTCAAAAATAAGATTTAATCTACAAGCAATTTTATAATGTTCTATGTATTTATGTAAATTTATGCACTAGAAGTATTTTGTATTCTTGTGTATGAAAAAATGATCCAAAATAGCTGTACTCATTGAATTTTCTAACTTGAAGTAATTTATGTTGTTTTATGAGAAATTGTTGACTGATGCAGAGTTGGATGTTTTTAAAGTGTGTAGATTTATGCAGGTGAAAAAATAAATTTTTATTTTTGGTACAAATTTATCTTATTCTGTATCACAAAACTTTTGCATTGAACAGTTTTCCAAAGTGTATGCACTTCTGTATAGTACAGAAATTTCCTAATATTGTGTTGTGTGTAAATTTATATGTACTTTTCGTTGTACAGAAATTTGCACTGTTCTATACAGCGCGTAAATTTATGCACTTCCTTACAGTACAGAAATTTGCACTGTTCTATACAGCGCGTAAATTTATGCACTTCTTTACAGTACAGAAATTTGCACTGTTCTATATAGCGCATAAATTTATGCATTTCCTTACAGTACAGAAATTTGCACTGTTCTATACAGCGCGTAAATTTATGCAATTCCTTACAGTATAGAAATTTGCACTGTTCTATACAGCGCATAAATTTAAGCACTTCTTTTTGCATATAATTTTCTACATATTACAAAGTGCGTAAATTTACACACTTCCCTTTAGCATAGAAATTTCTCCTGCTTTTTATTTTGTGTAAATTTACGCACTTCCTTTTAATATAAGAATTTCTTCTGTTTTGTATAGTGCATAAATTTACGCACTTCCTTTTAATATAAGAATTTCTTCTGTTTTGTACAGTGCGTAAATTTACGCGCTTCCTTTTAATATAAAAATTTCTTCTGTTTTTTATAGTGCGTAAATTTACACACTTCCTTTTAATATAAGAATTTATTCTGTTTTTTATAGTGCGTAAATTTACGCGCTTCCTTTTAATATAAGAATTTCTTCTGTTTTGTACAGTGCGTAAATTTACGCACTTCCTTTTGATGTAGAAATTTCTTCTATTTTGTACAGTGCTTAAATTTACGCACTTCCCTTTAGTACAGAAATTTCTTCTGTTTTGTATAGTGCGTAAATTTACGCACTTCCTTTTTAGTATAAGAATTTCTTCTATTTTGTATAGAGCGTAAATTTACGCACTTCAGTTTGATAAAGAAATTTCTTCTATTTTGTATAGTGCGTTAATTTACTCACTTCCCTTTAGTACACAAATTTCTTCTGTTTTGTACAGTGCGTAAATTTACGCACTTCCTTTTAATATAAGAATTTCTTCTGTTCTGTACAGTGCGTAAATTTACGCACTTCCCTTTAGTACAGAAATTTCTTCTGTTTTGTATAGTGCGTAAATTTACGCACTTCCTTTTAATATAAAAATTTCTTCTGTTTTGTACAGTGCGTAAATTTACGCACTTCCTTTTAGTATAAGAATTTCTTCTGTTTTGTACAGTGCGTAAATTTACGCACTTCAGTTTGATATAGAAATTTCTTCTATTTTGTATAGTGTGTAAATTTACGCACTTCAGTTTGATATAGAAATTTTTTCTATTTTGTATAGTGCGTAAATTTACGCTCTTCCGTTTAATATAGGAATTTCTTCTGTTTTGTATAGTGCGTAAATTTACGCACTTCTAAATATTATAGAAATTTGCATTGTTTTGTATAGTGCGTAAATTTACGCACTTGTATTATGTTCGAATTTTGTTGTAAATTTTGTATGTAGATAATAAAAACAGTGCATAAATTTACGCACTTGGAACTGAGTTTATTTGTTGTGTCTTTTTCTTTACGCAGTTTTGGATATAAATTTTGCAAAAAAAGTGCATAAAAATGGTGGAATTTATAAGAAAATAGGGAATATTGATATATAATCCCTTTTTCAATAATATCTGGTTAACTAGGATTTTATTGACAGAGTGAAATGTCACAATTACAGACAATAGCGCTGCATCACAAAACCAATTTAATTATACCCCTAAAATGGAGATAATTGTCTTGTGTTGTAATTATTTTCTTGAAATGATAAAGGTTTTATGTGAAAATAAGTATACATCATTTGGGAAAAAACACAATATTTATTACCAGGCAAGTTCCAATTTAACGTTTTATTCCAATACCGCTTGTAAACTAATTTGTACATACTTATCTTGGAGGTTATGCTGCCTTTCAGTTTTCACTTTGATACTTCAGAAACACTATTCGAGGATCTTTGAAACATCAAATAGTTGTCGTTGTACTAAATATTTTGATGTAATTCTTAAATGGCTTTTTTGCTGAATATACGTTGTATCATTCTCCAAGGGGGGGGGGGGTCCATAAATAACTAAGGTTTTAACTTCCGAAAGAAATAAGCTGAAGTAACGAAAATCGTGCAACGGGATTTTCAATCTTTATTACGTAATGTCTGAAAATATCAGAGATAAAGATCGAGTGATATTTGTGTGGTAACGTCAACTTAACCATGACGTCCGGTGACGTCATGTTGTTTTAATGTGACGTAACGTTCACATTCACTCTTGCATGCAATGTATTTCGCACGTCTCTTATGCCTTTGATTTGAACGTATCTAGGCAATGTTTACACTGTAGGCGATAGTCTTTTGTTGAGAGTAATGTTAGGGTAAGCTATATTGGTGTATGATTTGTTTGCAAGGATATTTTCAAATGTGCCATACTTTTGGAAATCCAAAAAGTCTACACGTTCAATTCGTTTTTCTGAATTTTCTGCATGAAAACTGAAGGAATCGCATCAGTCTTTTTTAACTTTTTTGTACTTTTTATCAATCCTATGGAAAAAAGTGAATTATGGCAGATTTAATCGGTCCTGACGACTTATTGGCTAGAGACCGTCCCAAAAAATGTAACTACACTCATCAATGTGTGTGTGTGCTTCATATCTAATATTTTGTTCCATTGAGACATATTATGGTATTGTTTGGGTTTTCTGTTGTTGTTTTTTTTTTGTTGTATCGGTAAGTACTAAGCCGCGTTCTTTAATTGTTCATTTTGTAGTCTGTTTCAAAATACAAAGAAATTAACAAATAATTATAATATTCAGGTTGCATGCACTAAAATTGAAACGTAATAGAATATAACATTGGGGTCACACGTTGTCGCCAAAATGTGGATTATTTTAGTAATGCTGAAGACATCTAGGTGTTTGTACGCAAACAATATGAATGAAAAATCTCTGTTTATATCATAGTTTTTGTCCTAAATAGTCTGAATCTTTCAGAATGATAAACCGGTGTTACTTTCTAATGGATTTTGATATAAAAAACGCGCAAATCAGTCTAGAAATATTAGTTGGGTTGTTGGTCGATCAATCTTAAGCTTGGGTTTTGCTTTGATTGTGGATATGGTAGTCTCAGTAAGGTCGAATTGTTAATGTTATGACATCAGCAGTTTTCTTTAATGACGACACTTCAATTAATTAATAAACTTGAAGGACATATAAATATTACCGCCAGACAAGAAGGTTCCCTTAATATGAACGTTTTTTTTCTGTAAAAAATGTTCTTTTTAAATGTTATCTATGAATTCAATGTTTCGTTGAATGTTTTTTTTCTGCATGAATTTCCTTTTCTGGTAACATGGAGATACATCTACTCAGTATCCGATCTTGCCGGATTTTGTTATTATTATATTACTACCTACGTCAGTGTCTTTAAATAAAACAACCATTTCTGATAAAATCACATTACTGTATTCAATAGGATGTAAAATTAAACTTGATTTCCGTGAAACGCAACAGACAAATAATTCTACCGTACAAAACAGACTATATTGCCATAAATCAACGCGCCGACACACGGGCCACTCAGGCACGCACTCACGCGAGCGACGTTTGCACAAAACTACACAAAACACGAAACATCGCCAAAAAAATGCCAACGGACAAATTCGCCAAGTTTTGTTCTATCATTGTGGATGAAAATCCCCACCTGAAGATTGGTGAACAAGGTTCTATTCAGACATAATTAATTTTGTAAAGAACAATATTGTTTAAAGTGACACAGAAATTATATGATCCTTTAATCCCAAAAAGACAATCTAGAAAAATCCCGTATATAAAATATAATTATAAAAAATAAATAAATAAAACGAGCCACAGCAATGAGTATATCTACAGATTGGTATTTAGTTTAGTAAGACGAACTCTTGACAACCCACCGTTAAATTAATCGTATTTATTTGTTGTATAATTCTTATCTGGTTTCCTGTAGCTAGCAATGTGAGGCTAGGCAACCACTACAAGGCTTCTATAAGGACTGTGACATCAGAATAAGTAAATACAGTGCAACCCCTCCAAAACATCACCTTTTGGGAGAAGCAAAATTCTGATGTTGTTGAGAGGTTGTTGCCCTAGAGATGTTAAATTAATGATTAAATAGTAAAGTGGGAAAATCATGCTGTTGTTGAAGAAAGGTTGTTGCTGAAAAGAGGTCCGCTCTGGAGAAGTTGCACTGTATACAAAACGATACAATGGACTGTCCAGACACATCGACCTGTTTGTGATTTATATGTTTACAATGACACATAGAAGTAAATCATTTTTGCTTGGCTAATTAAGTACACTCAGTATGATAAATGATATGTAAATGGCGAACTATTGATGTACATCTCCCAACGCTCAGTTTGACCTCTGTGTACTACGAGAGATTCGGAGTTTTTATCACAAATTGTGGAGAGAACTAGAGCAATCGATTTGTTGTATTTGTTTATTGTTGATTGTACTGTGTGTCATGATTATTTTGTGTATGCAATTCTACTTTGGGGTTGTCCCGAGATTAAGTGGGTCTACAGAGTCCGCAAATCTGGTTAAAACTTACTTGAATCAGTTACTACGCTGAAGGACGAAACGCTTAAACATTTTTACTTTCAACCAAATTTTCACATATAACATGAAATGTGATCCATAGACTCAGTGCACACCGTGGAAAAGTGTGTTTGGGCGAACAAAACTAGTTTAAACCCTGTATATTTAGGACTGCAGAACATTGAAAGGCGGTACCCTCTGGGAGATTGTGCTCTGTGCCCCACTTTTTGAGCTTAACCGAGAAGATCAACCATTTTGCATATCATGCAACGAACCTTTCACTGTAAAACATTTTCTTCTAGACTGCCAGGAATATACCCTAACCCGGAACCAGTATTTCAACACAAGTTCACTCAAAGACCTGTTCACAAACACTCCATCTATGCTTATTATTCAGTTTTTAAAGGCAATTAATCTGTACTGTAAAATATAATTAACATAATTAATTAATTAATTAACAAATTCTGCTGTATGTGCGATATAGCCTAGTTAGTGTTAAAAGCACCGTAAACACCTATCAGTCAGTCAGTCAGTCAGTCAGTCAGTCAGTCAGTCAGTCAGTCAGTCAGTCAGTCAGTCAGTCAGTCAGTCAGTCAGTCAGTCAGTCAGTCAGTCAGTCAGTCAGTCAGTCATTCAGTCAGTCAGTCAGTCAGTCAGTCAGTCAGTCAGTCAGTCAGTCAGTCGTCAGTCAGTCAGTCAGTCAGTCGTCAGTCAGTCAGTCAGTCAGTCAGTCAGTCAGTCAGTCAGTCAGTCAGTCAGTCAGTCAGTCAGTCAGTCAGTCAGTCAGTCAGTCAGTCAGTCAGTCAGTCAGTCAGTCAGTCAATCAATCAGTCAATCAATCAATCAATCAATCAATCAACTACTTTTTGAATGTCTCTATGTTTTGGATGGGTTTGGTAAAAGTTTGTATTTTATGTTTGCATATGTTTTTTTTTGTAGAAATCATGTTGTTGTCTATATTCATGCTGTCTCCAAAAGTGTTACCGACTCATTAAAAATTAGAATGCCCATTGATTTCATCTAACTAGGAATCTAGATCTAATTAATTTAATAAAACTAGAATTATTTGGCGAAACGCAAGTGGAAGAGTTAAATATACCAGTGTCTATAGACTGCATAGTGACAATACTGACAACATACTTTCGTATTTGCTTGCAATTTGGTGAAATGAGGAATCATAGTTAATGATATTGCTTCAATAATCCGGATAAGAAACTATAAGCAGGTGATATTGGTGGACATTAAGGATTGAAAAGTATCTTGTTTCGTAATCATATGATTTGCTGGCGTATGGTAGAGACGACAAGCGTTTGTTTAAATTCTTCTAGCTTATTTTTATAATCTAGATACCAGTGATTAAGTTGATAGATATATTGTGAATAAAAGTTTAATGATTAGTATTTTCCCCGGAGTTCTTGATTGAATTAATGAGGTAAAAGAAGTAAAAAATTGCATCAGAGGTGCCACCATGAAGGATGTTTTTTTTTTATTCCGTAAAAGTAACTTATGCTGTATGAGGGTTGGTTGGAGTGTTTGGTAAAATCTAATATAATGTGACGAAAGAATGCATTGTTGGCGGTGTGGCAATACCTTGGAATCCATTCTTTTCGCTTTCTATTCACATTAAAAGATTTATTTTATTCAGGAAAATGTAATTTTATCATTGCATGTTTTTTTCATACCAACGAATATCATATTTTTTTACTTTGCGATCTTTATCAAATAAAATATAAGAACTCTTTCAACAAAATATTTTTGCGGTTAATGAATATCTCTGATAAGCAATAAATCCAACCACTTTTTTCTGATATGATCTTTCGTTCATGACTCGGAGATCCGATTGTGTAACGTTATATTGCTCTGGTACAATTTATGAAATAAAAAAAAACTCAACTATGATTATACTCTGAATAAAATAAGGTGAAGCTTTCTCTGGTAATAAGATAAAAAGTCTGGTTGATGTATTAGTTAGTTTGCGTGGTAATAATTTTCTTTGTTTGGTTTTGGGACTAGTATAATTTCCGGCAATTTTAACAGAATTGTCCAATGTCAGACTACTCTCATGTTTTCCAATAATTTATCTTGCCAATTTACAGATGGAAGAATATAGATAAATAATTTTATTTACTGATCTAAACACCACCTTTCCTATAAATCCCCAATTTTTCCCTTGGGGTTTAATGTTGCACCAAAAGGCAGGGTCATTTGGCGACTCTCCAGCTTGAACAGTGGAGGAAGACCCCATGTTTATTCCTTGGTAGAACCATGACCATCCGTAAGCTAGCTGCACGGCTTCCTCACATTTGAAATTCGGTCTCAGTGTTTGGATTCGAACTCACAGCGATGAAGGACTAATGATAACACGTCAGAGACCATAACACACAACCACGGAGGCCTCCATCGTTTTGTAATAATCACCACAGAGCTATTAGGCGTAATAAATTTCGTTGAGTGTATTCGGGGAAAGTGTCAACCACAAAAAGATATTCACGGCAATAACTTTCTGCTGGAGGAACCAACTATTATACTTTAGATTCTGTTTCTCGGTTCTATGTAAGTAATACGTAAGTAACATAATCAAAAACTGAAGATACACTATTTCATAAAACTGAAATAATCACTTCATGATCACATTTTCCGTGGTGCCATCAAACCCTAGATAACGACTAATAGCTCCCACCTGTGAACAACGGACGTTTTTGGCAGCAGTTACTGATGTAGTAGACCAAATAAACCTCCAAATGATGACCAACTGTGTAGAACTTGTAGATTCCGGATTAGAAAAGTTCGGATTAGAGAGGTTGTACAAACATTTCTCCTCTCCTCTTCTGGGGTTTGTACGCAAGTTTTACTGTAGTTAAAAAATAAATGACCATTTTGGTGTTGTAGGAACGACATCAATTGTCTGAGAGGCTATAAAAATGTATACTATGAAAGAAATTTCTTCGCTTAGGAAACATGAAACATTAATACCACTAATTAAAACTATGTCTAGGTAAAACACCAATTTGCTTTTCATTAATGCTGGCAGTGAAAGTTGGATTGGTTGTGATAAATGTCAGTTAAAGCGGTAGAATTTATTTCTTCTTTACTGGTGTCTTTATTTTGGCCCCAAAACCGCCTTTAATGAAATCCGGAATGCGTGAATTAGTTTTGTGTACAAGCTTTGGTACATATAGCTTATATCTTAGAAATTGAATAGAACCATAAATACCTTTAAATACCTTCTTGGTTAAGTCTCAACTTCTCTGAATGTCTATTTTTTCAAGAATAACAATGGTTTCTTCGCATAGAAATTTTTCCCGAAATAACGAAAATGAATATTTAGCGCATAGAAACATGCGTGTCTTAAATCAGCATGGAACAGGGCTCAGCATCTTTAACTCTGCATTTTTACTCAATATATGGATATCACTTTAAATGTCAAATGT
The DNA here is from genome assembly GCA_008271625.1 of Lutraria rhynchaena. Classification (NCBI taxonomy): domain Eukaryota; kingdom Metazoa; phylum Mollusca; class Bivalvia; order Venerida; family Mactridae; genus Lutraria; species Lutraria rhynchaena. The sequence continues at coordinate 5,232,142 of VIBL01000001.1, read as the reverse complement.
CTTGTTTCTTCGACTTTATGGTTCGGTGTTGTATTAATGGCATCCGTTTGTACTAAGTTACGCCGCATAATGACAGAAGCATATTCAAAAAGATATCTCATTGTCATTTTCATATTCTGATTATGTTTTAGAAATGCTCCCTCATACTATCTTTAATCTCTATAAAATGAATTGATATGGAATTTGTTTTTAATGGAAAGTGCACTTTGCATTAAGCGTTCCTTTTTCTTGACGTTACATTAATACTGACCTTAAAGTTATTATTTATTCATTTTCATAAAATGGTGTTACTTAAAATATGCATTAGACATAATACATTGAATACAATTTGAATACATTCTCCTGTTTGAACATCACAATAGAAAGTTATGGTGAGTTGCAGAACACTTATTGAATACGTAAGTGAACATAAGTGCTGGGTGGCGATTGGCAACCATGTGCCATTGGTTTGGGCAACTGGTCTCTATGCCAACATATTGCAAAGATATAGCAAATTTCTTTATAAATGGTGTTAAGTAGCAAACGAATACATCATTGCATAAAAATGGAAACATATATAAAAATATTGACTTGTATACGCTAGTTCTCGTAGTTTAATCAGGAATATAGAAAACAAACCATTGAAAAAATCCCACCTTCCCGGGCTAGCCCAACCCAACCCAACCCAACCCAAAACCAACCAAACCACGTAGGAACATACAAAATAATGGAGGACAAAGGTAAAAAACATGGATAAAAAAATTAAGCGATTTGCCGAAACTCTGGTTTGCAGATATTTAGTGAAAAATAAATCGCTGAAACGTAGAAGACACCAGGCATAATGAATGTATAATGATACTGTACCAGTATGGTAACTTTGGTAAGTCAAACCTGTGAACGAAGGCCACCCTTGGGAAAGACAAAATGTGGCCTTTATTGACAGATGACCTTTATTCGGAGGTCAGATTATCCTAAATAAACAGTGACGGGTTTTCAAAGAATGGCCTTTATTCACCAGGGGGTCTTTTTCGGAGGTGACCGCAAACACACTGCAAATTGAGACCTTTCAACGCTATTTTAGTTATTTCATTTCATATAAAAAACACTACGGAAGATACGGCAAATGCATTCTGTTGTATTTAATGTTGTAAGACTTGGTTATTTAATATCTCTTAACATTAATAAATCAACTCCTATGAAATTTATTAACATTGGAAACTTTTCATACGGACAAAAACAAACAAAATTAATTCATTTTGAAACTTGATTTGTGCGCAGAATTAATATCTTTGAAGTTGTTCTTTTCTTCCGCTTTTTGCCGAATTGAACTTCCATTTACGGCTGTGAAATCAAATTAAGTAGCATGCATGCTGTGAAAGCATTGATGAATTAAGAAAAGATTTGACAAAAACAAGGACTGAAAGATAATTTGAATATAACAAGATCTGAAGACTTTTTGTTTTGTGGTTTGACGTCGTACGAACAAATAGGGTTATTTTTGCGACCCTTTTCAAGCTTTAAAGGTGGAGGAAGACCCCGAGCGTACCCCTGATTGAACCACTGACCTTCAGTCTGGACAGCTTTCTTACATGTAAAATTTGGTTATAGATAGGATTCGAACCCACACCGGAGAGGGGCTGCTGGTAACTAGTCAGAGATCATAACCACTGGACCACAAAAGCTCTCCAGATCTTAAGACTAACAAATTTATCATGTATACACTTGCTGTTCCGACCTATAGAGTTTGTTTGGTCGTTGATTTTGAAAATCAGATGATCTGTAATATTTGTTTTTAATTATCATGACCAATTATAAATTTGACTTTATTCTAAAGCAAAACTTACCACATCAAAATATTTTGCTATTTATTCATTTTCGTCAAAAGCAGAACCAATGGTAACACATACCAAAGTTGAATATCTAAACATGGTTGACTGCTAACGTGATTGTATCTTATAATGATTATTCTTAATATTTATTCTTTTAACAATAAAAAATCTATCAAGCATTGGTCATTGGATTAAAATTGGTAATCGATCAAGATTTTAAGAATGATTTCCAAAATTTGTTCAGTCACTTGCATAGAATACAGTTGCGATTAACAACATTTTCTCTGAGGCGGGGTTATGAGTGGTCTGATATTCATTTATTTTGTTTTGGATCGATATTCCTCTCGCTCTATTTGAGTAAAAGAAAAAAGAAAGAAAAAACATTCGAGGCGCTACCACATGCCATAAATATAACTTTACCACTGTGCAAGCGTCCAATGTCTTCCCAGACGGTTAATACCATTTGTCAAGGAAACAACACAGAAAACGCTCGCAGATCTATGAACATGTACTGTGGAATCATTATAATGACCACTTACGGCAGGACCGGTTTTTAACATTCTCCCTATACGGTCAAACCTGTTTGTTGCCAATTCCATATAAAGATCACAGTGAATCAAGGCTATTCTTTGAAATACTGTCACTGATTATTTAGAACAAACTGACCTCCGATTAAAGGTCATCTGTCAATAAAACCCACACTTTGTCTTTCCAAAGAGAGACCTGTCTTCGCAGGTTTGAATGTACACGTACATTTCAACATAATAATGAAACCATCTCTATATTAAGGCCGATTTTTTCTCTGTCTCGAAAGAACTCTTTATGTAGGGGTTTTGTTGTATTGTAATATTTCTCAAAAATGTAAGTGGGCGGACATGATGCGAGTGATATATTAGGAGATACAGAAAGGATTCTAATGGCTTATTGACACACCAATTGTTAGCTTAACTGCGTGATTTAATAATTATTTGAGCTATTCTTTAAATTAATGCATTGTTTTGCGATGAAATTGTATGTATCTTTGAATTCCGAGTCAGAATGATAGAAAAGAACCATTGGCTTTTGAGGAAATACAGCAGAAGATCAATATTAGGATCAGTTTTGGGACCCATACTAAGGTTTTAATTTACGGATGTCTCTTTATCAAATTCGTTAATAGAACAATATAGAGACCTGTCCAAAAAATGTTTTCTTTGTAATGAGACGGTCTTAGCAACGAATTTAACTCCGAATATTTTTATGATTTGCTTATAAAAGCTGTTTGAGCTGAGACATTGGATGTCCCGACTGAAATTATCTTACTGTACAAATCCGGTATTATTACAAGATGGACATAAAACTGATTAGACCATAAGTCATCCGTCAAGTTTTATTTGCGGATTTAACTTAGCATGAATTGTGTAATATGATAACAGTTTGTATAGAATATACATGTATTAGTGTATTCAAGCAAATTAGGTCGAACTATCAAGACAGTCTTGCAGTTACAAATCCAGTTACCATCATAGATCCATCACAACAAAACCCCTTTCCCCAAAACTGTTGTGCAAATGAACATGCTAAACTGAATTTCATTGCATCATATCGATGACTGGTAACCAAATATTTCAACATTGATTTGAATAGACAATGAGCCATTCTGTGGTGATGCCAGTACTACTGGGATCTCCACATTTTTAATAATAATGTTAAAATTGCTGTTATCAAAGCGCCCAGTAAAGTTGTTTTTATAATCAGATTCTTCCCTGACAAAATTTAAAGATTTTGTGAAAACTTAGTGTGCGATGTCTTAGCTGGATTGTGTTTTATTTACCTCGATGTACTGCATAAGTGACCAGCAACGCAAAAAGGGCTGAGAATTTTAAAAAAATGAGTTCTTTGCTGTAAATTATACCTACATACATTTAGTGTCTGGAGAAAACATTTTTTTCGAAATATGTTGTGTTTTCCCGGTGGTGTTTGATACTTTAAAATACTTTTGACTTTTTCTAAATATGACGTTCACACCCTGAAGGGCCCTTTTCGCGTGACGGGTCACGTATTTAAGTATGTGTGGTGATTCGTGGTGGTTGTAAAGTAGCTGTGTGGTCTGTATTAAACTTAAGTATCATTTCTGGTGTATACGTTTTATTACGCTGCACCGGGGTGTCTATAAGTTTGCTTAAACAAACTTATCTCCAGAATTTGTTTTATACCTCGAACAAAATCAATGTCATTCAGCAAGAATCACTCTGAATATTATTAATAGAAACGGAATTAAATGGTAGAACACCAATATCCTGTTTATAGATTATCAAGGTTGGTAGTAAATGTCAGACGAATTGTACAACTACAACTTACACTGGTCTGAAATTTTTATCTATCACAAGAGCTTACTAAACTATGGCATCATATTTTATCTATCACAAGAGCTTACGAAACTATGGCTAATATTTTATCTATTACAAGAGCTTACAAAACTATGGCTAATGTTTTATCTATCACAAGAGCTTACGAAACTATGGCTAATATTTTATCTCTCTCAAGAGCTTACTAAACTATGGCATCATATTAACAATTAACGACATCAGTTTTTGTTATGTCACGTAGTGCGTACCGAGGAGATATTGCAAAATGGTACATTATAAATGGTCGTTATATGGTACATTATAAATGGTCGTTATAACGAGGTGGTCTTAATAATGAAGTTGTCTATAAGAGAGGTTTTTCTTACCAAAAACATTTTATTTCAAATGATTATTCGGTTATAATTTTTCATGAGCCGAAGTGAGGATCGAGTCCGCGCCACTACCACTGCGGCGCCTTGCACTAACAAAGCCAGTCACTTTACCGATTTAACTCTCGCAATCCTCATTAAAAGGCTCAGCTGTCAGCCCTGATCACATACTTTTATAATAACACTCTGATTATGGATGAATATGCATGACAGTTTTTATTCCGCTCTTTTGGAGACGCACTGTATGAATGTAAATGTCGTCACTTTTAACTAGTTGATGTACTGATAAATTCAAAATGCTGACCCGTTGTTATCAATACAATAACAAAAATATGGAGATATCGTCTTTCAGGCGTGGAGACAGCTTGATTTGAATGTTGTATGATCAAACTCGAATAGGTTACTGTTCAGTAACCTTGGAAACTAAGAATTACAGAGAATTAACTTTACATAAGTACAGTAAAACCTCAACAATAAGAGCATCTTTTGGACCTGAAAAGTATTGATACTTGGGTGGTATTGATGTTAAGTTTAAATATAGAATAAATATTAAAAGCTGGTCCGAAAATGAGTGGTTGTTACAACGAGGAATTCGTTATACGTTGACTTAACTTTTTAACAAATGATATGATATAACGAACATTAAAAACAAATCCCGCATACAAAACATTTGACTAACCGTACGAAATAATTCAGAATCCAAAAACAAAAATCTTTTTTTTTTCATTCAAAAGAGCTTTAAAGCTTTAATAACATTATGATTCACTGTATATTTATCATTAACTGTGTGTCCTGTGTAACCAGATGATAGATAAACGGGTAATATTCACCAAAAAATCGCATAAAAATCTTTAGGTCACCAGGAGTGAAAACAAAATTCTAACCATTAAACCTCTTGAATTCGAGCATTTTGTCAGGCCGACCAGGTTTGGATAAGAAAGGTTTACTGTATTGATATCGTTGCAAAATGTGGTTTAATTGTACTATGAAATAGAAAACAAACATTCTGAAATTTATTACTACACTGTCTAAACGTCATTTTGGTCTGTCGTTAATAGCCTGTTAATAGTCGTTAATAATCTGTTAATAAAACTGTTTGTGATTTATTTAATGGACTTGTGTTTGTATTTAATGACTAGCTCAGACGGGATTAAAAAGCGCTCAGACGGACGAAATTACGATTGTACTGTATGATATTAATACTGCAGACGCGACCTTGGTCTAGTTGTTAATGCACTGGACTTGTAACCAGGCGATCCAGGTTCAAATCCTGGTCGCGGCAGATCATAGTCTTCTTTGAAAAATTGATGAAAATGCCGATTTATGGAAGGGTAATTTAGTATTGGTTAGTATACAGTCCAGGAAAACTTGTTAGGTGGACTGACCACAGTATATAACTGAAAAATTGTTGAGAAACGGCGTTAAGCCCAGTGAAAAAAATTAATACTGCGTTATACCCAGTGCTCCCTGTCATTATTTCCAGTACAATGAGTACCTTAGATCATTCAAGTATCAAGCGGTTAAGTATTACAAGCTAATTTGATGTTTTGTCTTGCTATAAAAGTAACATCTGTATTCAATAACTATAAAAAATTGTTAAAGGTATTTCCTCATTATCAAAATGTAAGGTGAGAGGTTCGATACCCAGGTATACGCCCAGGTCTTCCTTCACCGTTAAAATCTGTAAAACTCGCGGAAAAATGACCCTAGCTGTTGGTGTGACTTTCATCCCCAGAGACAACTAAGCATGCACATTGAAAATAAAAGTACTGTTTGAGCTGAATATTAAGTTTCAGTGTCTAGACTATTACCGTCATGTGATGCAGTCCATCTAAATGGTGTAAAACAGTTGGACGGTCGTTGCCCGGTAATGTACTTAATCAAATCGTGGTGAAAGTGGTCCTTTGTCAAAATGATATACACGTGCATTTTCAGTCAAAACAGCTTCAGATTCGGTTAAAGATTCGATCAAGATTTAGAACACGTTTCTGTGACAATATAGTCATGCATTTATTCATTAGTTTTATTCATGAACAACATGGTGATATAAGATATTCTTCATCCATCTTCTTGCGGGAAAATTCTGTTATCTATAACGGAGTCATTGCAAGGTTAGACGTTTTCAATTACCTAGGTAATGCAATAAAAAAGTTAGTTGACTGAGCCACCTTGTTATTCCTGTATCCTACAAAATGGGCTTCGAGGTCTTAAACTGGGTGTTATCTCAGCTCTTGAAGTATTCTCTACCGAAAACGCCAAAGAGGGCCCTTACGTTTTCGTTCAAAACCTAATGACTTGTATAGATAATAAATATCTTTTTTGAACATTTGTTACAACCCTCAGAAAATATCATTTTAACCAGAGGAGTGTATGTCCGCTGAAGTATAGTTAATCCGTCATAGTCAAAGCAAAAGATTATTGATTTGGAGGTCATAGGTCTAATGCTATCATGAGATATTATTTGTTTCTCTGGGACAATGAGATTGAAGATCAAAATTCTATATCTATAGCACACATCTAGCACAACGTGATAAGAGAAATCATGAACATATCATTAAATAGCATTCTATTCCACTGTCGCCATACCAAAAAAAGTCCACATGCCAGTCCTGGCGTGTAGTTGTTCAAAACTGTTCAGAAATCAATCCATGAGTTTTTACATATAATCACTTTGACAAAAATATTTCTAATCCATTTTGTATTTGATTAATGTCTTCAATTGTAGACATTTTGCAAAATCGGTCCCATAACCAACCTTGGGTTTTACGATTTATGTATAATATTATTTTATGTTTTGTAACCATGATATGATTAATAACAAAAAAAAACAAAGACAAAGAACGACATTCTAGAATATTTTACAGTTGCCCAATTATTTTGATAATGTAATATTTATATCATGAAGCTATACGCTTTTCAAATTTGGCTTTGAAAGTTATTCTGAGTTCCTACTTTCTTTTTAATGCACACTGACAATACAGGTATACAGTAAAATGTTAATTGTGGATTCTTTCGGACCATGCTTATTACTTCATTATTTCCATATCTTAGTCTATCCATAACAATAAAATAAGGAAGAAAGTGCTGGGGGTTGAACACATAGGCATACATGTGTACTAGACTGTATCCGAATCTAAACAATATCCGAGTTCATTATAACCGTATTTTCTAGGCTAAAAAACATTTCAACGCCGTACCGTACCGACGAATTAAAATACGTCATGAAACTAACAAGATAATGCACACTTTTAGGAATTCATTTGCTTTGAATGATGAATGGAATGAAACTTACTGCAAGCGAGTTTGTTTGTTAATGGCTCCGTTAAATAAATGAATTGCAATTTATTACAAACTATTAAGTTCTTTTCGATAGATTCGTATTTTAATATTGCAAACAAATTCAGAATTACAGCATGTGATGTAAGTTTGTAATTTGTTTCGTGATGTTCAGGAATTAAAGTTCCAAGCAAATGAATATATTTGTCATTTCCTATGGACGGTAAGTGTATTAAAATTTGCGGCAAACGTATAATTGAGATAAAAGTTTTGTAAGAAAATTGAATTGAAATTTTCCGAGTACAGATCAGATTGTTAAACAGACCTCGTTAAAATTCCTTATGCTGTGTCGTTCGTGAAGTAAAACCGATGTAACTGTAATGCGTTATATTATGTAGTTAATCTCTTTCCTGGTTGTTTGAATAGTAAATACAGTCACTACGTACAGTCAAACCTAAGTTTGCGGCCACCTCCGAATGAAGACCACCATGTGAATAAAGGCCATTCTTTGAAAAATCGTCAATGGTTTTTAGAACAAACTCTGAATAAAGACAATCTATCAATAAAGGCCACATTTTGTTTTTCCCAATTGTTGCCTTTGTTCACAGGGTTTACTGTATTTGAAGCTGTTTGTAAGGAATGCTCAGAATTAATAATGTGCATAAACAATAACTGATCACTCATACACCAAACATTTTATGAAAACTGTTATTTATGTCCACCATCCTGATCATAATGATCACGCAGTTATGTTCACAAATTAAAAAAAGCAGTCAATTACTGCATGCTTTTTTTGTTCGACTTTTGCTCTTTCAAGTAAATGAATTGCGACACGATAAGATTTATATAAATTATTTTTAAACAAATTTTGAATCACAAGAAGCGATTTAACTTTGTCAATGAATAAAAACTGACATCCCTTGTTGACGTTTTCTGTGCAAGGTGTATGCTTTTTGCGTTGTGGGTAAATAGAATTGAATTGGTCAGTTGTACTGTCAGTTGGACTCAACATGGAATATAGAGATGGGCCTCCGTGGTTGAGTGGTTATGGTCTCTGACTTGTAATCACTACAATTTCACCGCTGTGGATTCGAACTCACAGGTGTACGGAGCAAGTGATTATTAGTTAGAGACCGTAAGCACTCGATCATGGAGGCCCCGAACAATTAAGATAAAAGAATGATTTGCATGTATTATGGGTCTCATTGAAACGATACCAATTTACTGTCTTTTTCTAATGTAGATATGTTATAAATATTCATTGTTTACAAATATAATGCCTGGCCTATAAAATGTCAAAAATAGAGCGATATAACGATACTAACTCGTTTATATATGACAGAAATGACAAAATACGAGAATATCGTGATAACATTTAGTAGATGGTGTGTCTAAATTCCCTACAGGACGTCTCCGCGAAATTACGTGTCTCCATATATTGATTTGACGTTAAACAGCGTATTGGACAATCTGTTTTATCTCGATTTGTAGATAATAAAGATACTTACTGGGAGTTCTAGTGTTTTATTTATTTAAAGAGTCCATGTAATTTTCCATTTAGAGGACCGATATAACACGGAGCTTTCTGTGTTTCGTTTACTTTTTATATCTACTTGTTGAAACAATACTAAAGTGCTGTATGTTGGTCGAATAGACGAAACGTATGTTCGTCCGCCCGTTTCCTCGTTCTTCTGTAAATTTAAAGATTATACTATTCTCACGAATCATCAAACACTTGATGAAGATTTTTCATGTAATACAACATAATCTCACTCCCGTTGCCCACGTCGTTTAGTTACTATAAAATATGACAAGATGGATAGAAATCATTATATATGTTGAATTTCGCTTCTCTTGGACTCAGTTTAACCATATGTAACGATAAACATAATATTACAAGCACGCTATAGATCAAAACGACAACAAAAATGTCAAAAACAACAACAACAATGGCTACAAGATACAGCAAAATCACATGACCCATTCCAAAAAAAGCGCCATCAAAACGCGTACAACTTAAGTCCTTCCACAACACGTTGAAAGTCTCAACCACAAAGTGTTTTAATTCGCTAAACATATCCATCCTAATCTTGAATGTATTATTATAAAAAATACTATAAAACATGAACTTTATTGTCTATTTTAGCTACAACGTTTAGACTGTCTAATACAGTTACCACTACAAAGCCTGGCATAGCAAATACCACAGAAGCAAGTCATGGCAACAATCTTCACTGAAAAAACTACCAACACTTAATGCCTTGATCATATGAAGAAGAAACAAAAGACCCGAATACCCACCTCATTATGTCCATAAATATATATATATTGATTTATGCATAAAAAAATTCAGCAGTAATTAAAAATGTTGTTAAATGATAAGCCGTCGATATTTCATACATAACCTGTGTTAAACATGTTAGATGGTTCTCCAGTATGTATAAACATTACAATAACACCAGACATGTCACGTTTTTTTTTCTTGATTTTATGCAGTAAGTGTAATCAGATTCCCAGGAAATAATACATTACCATAAACCAAACATTATGGCTCTAACTTCACACAGTAAAGTATAATCACCGTAAAGTACCAGACGAACAATACTCCAACTAGAAATACGAAACCAATACCTTTACCTTACTCAGATCAACCCTTCTCCAGTTACTACACAATAGTTAGCGGAACAATAAAAAAGATAAATGTCTGCTAGTCTGTGTTTTGATTTCATCTCATTTTTACTCAGGTTTCAAATTTTTATGACTTCAAAGTGTAAAATTTGTTCTGCTATTGATGAAAAAATTGTCGCTTTAGATATCAAATTGATTGTGTAACATTTCCAGTTGTTCTATCAGTTTATAAGTGAAGTGTTCTATTACATCAACGACAACATTGAAAGACAGACAAACGGATATCGAGTAAATTTCACACGCATTAACCAAACATTTTTCAGGAAGACTACATCAACTTATCACGGTACAAGAGTCATACAGACTCATGCTCATGCAGTTTTGTTTCAAAGTACAATATGCATTTACTGAAAAAAATCACTTCACGACCAGTTTAATGTGAAGACCACATAATTACGTCGAGCACTTATTTTCAATAATAACAGTATCATTATATGGATATTTCTCCTTTATTACAATTTGATAACGAAACCTTCTCCTTATTAAGAACATTCCACTTTGATCCCAAAAGCGTTCATCTTTTCGAGTTTTATTTTAAGTACAGTCAAACCAGAGAACAAAGGCCATTCTTGGAAACGACAAAATGTGGCCTTTATTGACATATGGCCTTTATACGGATGTCAGTTATTCTAAATAATCAATGACGGGTTTTCAAAGAATGGTCTTTATTCACTGGGTGTTTTTTATTCGGAGGTGGCCGAAAACACAAATTTGACTGTGCTTCGCGTTAGGTGTAACAAATAAATAGTAATCAATACAACACTAGATTTAATTACTATTAAAGTGGACAATACTATAAGACAAGGAGATTCTAACAAAAATTGTTTAGATCTAAATTTACATTATCCGCAAAGTAATACAATTTGTATGATTCGAAGAATCAATAATTTAGTGTTTCATCACGAAACGCCCATGGGATTTGAACGCGGATGGATCAGAGGATTCAGAATCCACAGTAAGATCTTTTAACACCATGGACATTTATGTATCACTCTTGGTTTGAATTCAATGTGCTTCATTTTTTAAGAATGTTTACGTCACTGTTAAATCGAATTTTTGGCACAGTAGTTATGACGCATCGTAAAAGTAAGGCGTTTATCCAAGCCGCATTAAAACTGGACACCAAATCATTAACATGTCAAAAGCTTCTTAAACCAGATCCCCTTCCTCCAGTAACAAAAATGAAACGTGAGACAAAATCTTAAGTGACTATAGTGCATGTTTTCCCTTAGGCTGAAAGTTTGTTGGTGAAAATAATTGACAAGAAAATTGAAGAAATAATATGAAAAAAAGATGTAGAACCTCCATGGAAATAGAACATGGTAAAGCCAAATAAATAAGTTCGTGGTTAAGATAAATGTACCGAACGTTCTGAGTCAATAACAAACATGGTGGAACTATACTTAACCATATTTTAAAGTAGCGTGAGTGGCTATATGGTGATATCAAGTGTTACTAATTTATAGTTTTAAAAAGTCAACCATAATTGTATACATTAATAAACCCACTATACAGAGTCTATTGCAAGTGATTTGAAACAATTATTTTACTTGGTCTGTCTTCTATGTACCAATATCGCAATATCGTAATTTTCATATTTTTGAATAAAGATCACTACTCTGTATATAAGGATGTATTACAACAATTAGACTTAAAATCACAATCATGGTATCATGCAGGGAACCGTGTCACAGATTTTTGATAACGTCCTCCATTCAATAGATATTTGACTTTAAATACGTCATAGATAAAAAACGAAAATAAACATCAAAATTATGTGACATGGTTCCCTAGATAAGCTTTTCTGCTACAAAATACCGAAAACCGCTTTGAAATCCATCTTCAAATAAGTCGGCAATCTTTTTTCAAAAATAGCACCCACTGCGTTTTTTTTCTAAACGAGAAATTAACGATAAAAGTGTCAGATCATTATCACCTCGTGTAATCAACAATTATTTTATAAATTAATACAGTCTACTAAAATTTGATAACCAATCAAATTCGTTCATCGTTAGCGGATCAATTAGTGAAACCGCCCACCATTTTAGATGACTCTAAAGAGCTTAATTACGAATTATTTGTCAAAATAGTATCATATCGTACCGATGCAATACACAGTACATCAGTACATCAGTTTCTCGTCAACCAAGTGGCTCTCAACGGGGAAAACGGCTGATGGGGAAATCGAGTTGAAGAAGGCTGGGGAAACCGCTACATAAATTAAATGAAAGGTAGCCATGCATTTAGTGTAAAAATAAGAACTTAAGATGTGATTGATGTGTAGAAAAGTGTTTATGTTTTATGTCTGTTAATGTAATCGTTCAAAAACATACTAATATATAAAGGTAATTGGATATATAACAGAATAACATAAGATTCTCGAAAAACATGCACGTCCGATGTCCATAAGACGTTACTGTCTTTCATCTTATTGTTTGTTTGATAGCTTTCAATATTTTACCAAAATGTACAGAGTTGCTTAATAAAAGTGCACGTTGAAATAACTTTATTTTATTGATTACATCAATGAAACAGCGAAAATAATAATTTTCGTTGACCCAGTCTCCCTGTATTAATTTACTGGCAATTTAAATATATTGTAGTTTTATAACTTTAATTGTGTTTGAAACCTGACTCTGGAATATATAAATTTAATTAAACTTGTAAAAATGGTACATCATAACATTAACGGGGTAACAATCTTTGACAGCTCGTTTTCTTATCGTGTGCGTTTTATTGCAAGGTGCATGCAGTGTCTGCATACCGTATTGCTGTTTATTATATCTCCCGCCAAAACATAAAGGAATGTGTGATGCGACATATATAAGGTCTAAATTGATCCATATTGATAGCATAATTAGCAAGGCGTTAGAGTATGATATCGATATCACACTTCAATAACACCACCGTTCCGGATCAGTTATTTCATTATATATTTTATATTAAAAGTAATTAGATGTTAGTAGCCCAATCGACCAAGGTGTTAATGAATTCACATCTTTCTTGTGCATCAAATGATTGTTGCAGTTATATATTTATTACGTAATTTTCCACCATAAAGTTTCCATGTTCACAATATGTCATGTCACTATGGTCAAGTTTTTTACGGGATATAAATTTATGCAGTTCGGTATCTTTCGCATTCGTAAACCAACTTCCGCAAGAAAGAGATTTCTAACTACATTTTTCACTTTTTGAGAACACTCTTAACACCTTGCTTAGCCTTATTTTTCTTATTTCCCATTTTAATCCGCTTGATGTTGATAATCTGTAGAATTTCAAATACTTATGTTAACATACGGCAAGCGATACCAAATTTAATATCGATTGATACAAAATTGCCCTTAAGGAGCCCCTAACAACGCCGCCTCCTAGATCGTTCTCGCTGATAAAGTGGAGTCGATATGGGGGTGCAGTTTTTATCGCGATAAAACACTATTTTTGCACATTCGGATCAATTTTTTTGTTGCATGGTATGATAGTATGATATTTGATTATTGTTAATAACTTAAAATGTCATTTTCGCTTATTTTTACGTTTGTAGCCACTTACGCTACATTAAACAAATATATATAAAACATGAATACAACAAAATGTTCACATTCTGCTGTCATTCTTACCATAATTTTATACATTAAAACCTCAGTGTTGCACAAAGTAAATCTTAACATAAAAGATTTTTTCATTAACAAAATGACATGTTGAAGCAATATCAGCATTTGGTCTGTAATATTTTTTACGCCACGTTTATTATTGTATTATCATAGAGCACTGGCTATCCCATACGGTACAGCCAGACATCCTGTGCGACATAATGGTAGCGGCAGATAAATGGGTTGTTGAATTTACAGTTATTTAGAACCCTAAGGAACATTTTCGTTGTGTTGTTTGCCATATTGAGGTGTAGTTGGAAAAGTGCTTTCCCCTGTCCGTGTTGTCACGAATGTAAAAACTTTGAAAGTCCCTATGGAACACCTCGATAGAATTTGAAAAAAAAATATACATATATACGTATACGAAAGCTTTGTATTTCCGTAGGGAACCCTCGATAAAATTAAAAAAAAAACAATATACATATACGACATAAAATTATAAATGAGAAGCATATCCACGAAGCGTTTACGTCTGTAGGGAATCCATTAATAAAGTTTGAAAATATCGTGTAGAATTTTATTTTGATAAATGGCAGCCATTGATGGTGTTTTTCATACATTCAATTTGTCTGACCAATAACACTATTTTACCTTTTGTTTTGTTATTTTATGCTATATGGAAGACTCTTCCATTTAGTCCAATAGGACATGCATTAAGTCCAAAAAGCTCGACTTCTTAATGCAGATCATGTTTTGTGTGAATATTTGGTTGAAGATGTTATTGATGAGGCTTTTCTCCCTGCGCCGTTTTGATTCAAGGGTATCACATGGTGAAGAATGCAAATAAGATTTGAACAGGTACAGAATCTAGGAACATTGCTCAGTTGAGCTGCCTACCGATATATAACCAATATATACACAAATGAAAATAAACAACCCGTAAAACCCAATAAGCGTTTTTAAAAATATTGATTTATTTTCTAGGCTATAAGTAGTTCACTTTCAGACGAGATGACGACTGCCTTAACAACCGCTTCAAGGGTTCTTGTTTGAATGTTTTCTACTGCACCCACTGATGTCAGAAATTATACACATAAATTGTGTCAGTCCATTTTCCTTAAGTTGACATACGGCAGAAACCTTCCAATGCTTGGATTGCGGTCTATTTACAGCTAAGTGAGGGGAATCACTTCAATATTCCGATAGCCCACAAAACTTCTACTTCGTTAATGCCTTTATATTGACTTACGCTGCTGCCAAAATATTCGGCGTCATTTTATAAAAGTTCAGACTACGAAAAGGGATATCTAATAAAGTATGCTACTCACTGGTTTGTGGTTTGTAAGCCAAGTGATTGACATTGCTGAGACAGCTTATTTTCGATTTACTAGGCAATATTTCACATGGCGATAATATGCAATAGTTTATTATACCAAGTAGTGTGAACATACTGAATTTTTATCATTGGACTTTAAATTGCTAATGGACTTTTGTTTGGAAATGAGCTTGCATGATTGAAGTGGTTAATATGTATCATATACTTTGGATTTAATTAAAATCGTATGAAAGAGTCGGGAATATGTGTTTTTTGAGTAATTGGATAATTCTAAGATCTATAAAAGACAGAGCGTTTGAATGCGATTATCGTTTCAATATAAAGACATGTCTTTTAAAATGTGCTCAAAAATAATAATGAAAGCAGTGTGCATTAAATTGATTTGTGATAAATGTGGTGTACACTAACTTAACATTTGATTGCGACTCCAACTGACCTTTAAAACGACTTTGCATACGACAAAATAAGTGAACTAAAATCAGTAATATTGCATCCGACACTTCGCATTTTAATTGATGCTGCTGCGAAACAGTCACTTAACTCGTTTGCTTAATTTCATTATCTAATGTCGATTACAGAACGCTTTCTGAATTAGCTTCGCGGATTTTAATTCAGAAACTTGATTTGTGTTTTTTAAAACTTTTTTAGTTGTCTAAAGCGGGATGATGCCTTTACAATCCAGAAAATATTTTTTACCATGCTCTTCCCTGTCTACTGTCAGGTCCACACTTAGTTATTGTCATATAGTTTGTATCGTATACTATTAAATTATTGATAATCTTATTTGAACTTAAACTTTGTATCGAATGTGTCATTTAGTGGCTAGTGTTCTTTTCCCAGTCTATGTCTTAATGCGGTCTGTCAATAATTGTTATATTTAGGTGGATTACATCGTCTAACACCAGACCGACCCGTCACATACCCTTTGCAATGTAAACAAAAATAAAACATCAGTTGTGTTGCATGGATTAAATAAAGATAGTGTTTGGCTTCTAAAAGCTATTTCAATCGCATCGTGTTGATGATGTAAATGGAGAGGTTTATAGTATTAAAGTCTGAATTCCAAATTTAATTTAGTGCTTGCGTTACTTACCAAAATCGCATTCTGTCATCCGGGTATAGCTTGGTTTTAACCAATCGGAGTATTTTGACCTTCGAGCAAAACGATGCACAGATTGCGGGAGAAATTTCACATTCCAAAGGCTCATTCATTGTATGAGAGTCATTCTGGAGGTAGTCTAGAGACTATGGTAAGGGATTCAATTTATCTGGCGTGGCCAGTTGCTTCCGGTTCTACTGATGTGTCCGAATCCCGGAGAGGACAACTAACAAAAGCCAATGCTTTTGATGAAGGGGATGGTGTGGAAAGGTAAGTTTTCTCTGAAGAGTTGATTGATAGATATGCAAAAGGGCCTGAAGCAGATGAACAATCCTTTTGCAAATTCATGTTGTGAACTGAGGGTGCAACCCGTTATGAGGCAAAGCATTTTCCATTTATTCATGAATATTTGCTACTGCTTCAGAACAACTAATCCTTTTATGTAGCAAATAAATGAAGTGAACAAAATATAACAATGTTAATAATAAGACCTAATTTAATTTTGTGAAGTCTATTATGTTCATTGCATTACAGAAAAGCGATTAATGTTTCAAGCGTTATGTACAAATTAGCCTCGAAATTGTCTCTCATTCTATGATAATAGCTCATATTATCGCATATCTACTATCGATTACTTCCGTTGCATCGATGTGAATAGATATTGCATTATTGTGATTTTGCCTAAGGAATATAGTGACTTTCAAACGAATTCTTTGAATCATCCTGACCGTATTTGTTTATAGATGTTTTCCAAGATATTTTGAATATTGATTAACTTATTGACGTTACATAAAGTGCGTTATTTGTGCGCTTTGTACTTAATGGTATTATTTAGCCGAAATACTGTGAACATACATCAATATCATTAATACACAAAAATACGTTTGATTTGGTTTTCCTTGTTCTTAAGGAGGCCTGTTCGAAAAGAGTAGGGACATGACCGGTTCTCCCCGTGTATCTTTTCCATTCTCTCTGGTGCGGCCCTAAAATAGCTATAGCAGTCGAATGGGCCGTTAAACAACATATTAACAATACATACTTTTTCGTATGTAATGTTTTGTACATACAATCTAAGCATACGTCATTCGTGTTAATGTTTGTGCAAATGTATTTGTGCACAAATGTGTTTTAAATGTGTTTGTAACGCGCCAAAAAGTATTGCTATGAAAAAAAACACAAATGTTTGTGATGTCTCTTTAAGATGAAAGAACAGTCCTCCCACACAGTTACAGGATGAGAGTTATGTCTGGTGTATCTTTAGATTGTATTGACACTAATGATTGCTAGGTATATATATTGTCAATGCATTTTCACAAAGTATTATGAACACATTAATTTATGCAAAATACGGAAGGTGAAGACGTCACATTGCGGTAGGCAAATCATGCAATCACCAACATTGGATTCATTTCAAGCATTCATATAGCTGTGGCATGCGGTATATTCTTTAATCATTTAGCGCTGGTGTATGCAATTGCCGGTAACAAATGAAATACAAATGAACAATGGCAAATATATCCTTATTGTTTTAGAATTATTATACAGTATGACCATCTTAAAAGTTAAGACTATTGTACTTACGATATCTATGGAGTAAAATTAGTATTTGTCATGGCCAAACATTCGTCTGCTGTCATATACATCGTATACATTTTGTATTATAAATAAATGATTGCTAAATGTCCATTTTCCATAGTATTTTGTACATCATTAACATGATATTTATGTAACATATATAACGTAGGCGCACTCCTAATGAGGAGTCATAGAAGACGAATGTCAACAATGTATGTCAAGGAAATATACATATATACATGTGTATATGAACTTGTAGTGTTCAGTATGTTTACGCAAACCAACTCGGATTGGCTCTTGTTTTGTCTTTAATTTTGTCAATTCAATCTTTATAATCCTTCAACGAGTCCGTCGGATGCGAATAATCTGAAATTCCATCTCGTTTTGCCCATTTTTGATGTATCCTGGCAGTTTTTTTCAATCCAAAATTGTGTTTCTTCTGAATAATGTACAATGTCAAATGTGATTGTGTACGAAAATCCGGTAAATGTTCAATTATTTTGAAACTCCTCTCGAAACATTAAACTTGTGTCATTTGATTTCTTTTTCAAATAGTCCAATTATATAAATTGCTTTCCGGGAAAGGCTTTCGGACGTTTAATTCAATTTCAGTTTCAAGAATTGCGAACAATAAATTTTGCGGCATTGTAGTTATTAAGCAAATTGCAGTTTTAAAATTTGAAAATCCTTTCAACTCAACGTTTTTCTTAATCAAAGTTTTTTATTAAGACCTGTTCTTCTGATAATGTTGTGCATGTCCAAAGGGGTCCAGTATAAGGGACAAGATCGTGATAAAATTGCATATTTTCAGGGTTTCTTCATAATAAACTCTCTGTGGTTTGAGGTCTGTGTTTGAATATTCTGTAAATTGTCGTCACTGAACTTAAACCGGTGAATTTCTTGACAAATCCCATGCCATTAAGCGCCTTAATATCTTGATTCACATTTTGTTTCCGATCTTAAAGTTGATCCCAATCTTGATCAGGTCTGCATGGTTCTTTCTATCGTTAAATCTTGTTTTAAACCGGTTTTCATGCGTGTAACAGATTTTAATACCATGAAATATTTCTCACTGTTTTGTCACTATATCATGTATATTTGGGCTTTAAAACAATGAAACAAAACGTTAGGATCGACAGCATTCATCTGATGTAATACATGCTGTTTGTCACGCAGTGTTTTAATAACTTGATAGAAAATACATAGTTTCTTTGTCGAATAAACAATTTGAGTTCTATATAAGACTGCGTAGATAATAAATTTGTAATGTGTTTCACCTTCGCAAATTATGTATTCATAAATATAATTATCTTCATTCTTTGTAAACCTATGCATCTTATTTATACTGTGAATACTGGTTTTGTATCATTTATCTGTATTTTATGAAATCAATATGGTGCTGCCCACTTGCGGTTATAATTTGATGGTGTCGTGAATAATTTATGTACAAATGTATGCCTAACCATATAACGCTTTCTACTGTTATTAAAGTTTCAGCATAGATTACCAGACGTGTTGTGCCTGTATAGATGTTTTAATAATTATACAGTGAAGATGAACCGACTCTATGCCACTGTTGTAACATTCATGCGGATGTCTCGACAATAAATATATGCACAAGTAAATGAATATATGAACAAATGTGGTTTCCTTCGATACAATAAACATGTATATGTTTATTTATTATCATCTTGGTAATAAATTGTGATTGAGAAAATGCTAGAATTATAAACGATCAAAGCCTATTTGTTAATCTTGCTTTTAACAAATTTATTCTTACATATTAACTACATAATTATGTATCACCATGCAGCTATAGATGTTAACGTTTTGTAAGCTGATTGTCAGCAAATAATTTATTGATTTACTCAACTAAGACTGTGGTACACGAGCAAACAATGATAAATGTCATACATGAACAAATGAAGAGCATTATAGATCGTGGGCTCTGTCATAGCTGAGGATATACTTTTTAGGAAAAAGAAATATACTTTTGACTTTCTCTAAACTTTAACATTTCAGTGTCTATTTAAGGACAAAAACACAAATATATAATGATAGCTAAAGATCGCAGAAATTTTGACAAAAATATTGATTATCCTACATATGTAGAGAAGGACCGAAAGTAAGAACTGTATGTACCAATGTAAGAGAAGTTACAATGTTACCAACACTAATTAAGCGTTACTTTTCTCATGATCATGATTAACGACCAATGTTTCTCCCTGACTAATTGATATATTCAGGACTTTCATTACGGCCATCGCAACCTTTTCCTGATGATTTGTCAATTTATGTTCTAAAGCAAAACTATTGAAATAGAAATCGGATGGGAATCGTCGTGATATGTAATTATAGATCTTTAAGGCTTTTATTTAGACCTCACGGTGTAACTGACAAAATTATGTTGCTCTTAAAAGAAAAAAGAGTTAATACTAAGTGCAGTCAAACCTGTGTTTGCAGCTACTTCTGAATAAATGCCATCATATGAATAAAAGCCATTCTTTGAAAAAACGTGACTGATTATTTACAACAGACTGACCTCCGAATAAAGGCCATCTGTCAATAAAGGCCACGTTTTGTTTTTCGCAAGGATGGCCTTTGTTCACAGGTTTAACTGCATAGTAATACGACCATATTGTTATAACGGCTATTTATTTTCGGACTGGCTTTCAATAACTCCCCTAAAATTCAATTTGATACTGAGACCACCTTATTATTACGATTGATTTTCCGGTCCCGAAGGTCGTCTCATTATCGAGGTTTTACTGTATTCGGAGAATAAATAACAATAATATCCTGGTAGCCCAAAACATTTTTGTTTGTTTGTAGTTAATACTTTTGATTGACTGAAATGATGATCCCATGTTGTGTACAAGTCCAACCAACGAACATCAATAATCATAGCTACTGATTCGTAGTGGTTTGGGGTCTATAGGAAGATATGATTGACACAGCTTAGACTGATATGGTTGTTATATTCATCGCAAATTCCAGATATTTATGCATAAGAGAACGGACTCAGTAGTTTTGAAAGATATACGACAGAACCGCTCTAATCAGAACTTGTTCGGACAGATAAAAATGTTAGGAGTGAGGGGGTTTCGGATTAGAAAGGTTTTTCACTCTAGGAGACCTAAGCATTTTTATTAGAGAAATTAACCTGTTAATGTCGGTATATTAGTGGTTAACCAGGAAACACAGTAAGCAATTGTTCCTGTCTGAAAGGTAAATTAAATAGCAATTTACGTTCGAAATCTGAAATTTTGTTCCGAATTATACAGATTTTATAGAATCAATTACAGAGGCTCTGGATTACAAATGTTGTTTTTACCATTAAATACATAATAAATAAATCGGGACCAGCTGACATGTTCAGTTTAGAGAGGATTCCGGATTAGCATTGTTCAGATTAGGGAGGTTCGACTGTATAAAGGCCAAACTAAATTAACGACACCTTTTAAGTAACTGCCATCATTGAAACAAAATCATACCAACACTTGTTGCAGACCGTTCCAAAGAGGTACCCCATGAAGAGATTATGTTATGTCCCACATATTTTTGTATGTTTCTGTATGATAGGTGGATATTAGATCTGTCGGTTTTGGGTAACATGTTTTTTGTGTTTGTGGTTGTCTCCGGGAATCCTTTTCTTATCCATAATAAAAATGATAGATTAGTAAAAAGACTGGTCTTTGATTACAGGTTTGGTTGGAATGTATTGTGATTACGTGTTTTCAAATTAGAATTTTTAACAGAAGTAAGCAGTCACATGAGGTGTACACTAATGCTGCATAAATTGTGTTAGAACCAATAATCTTCACAATAATATGAGAAAATGGAGACCACGAAAGCTTACAGTCATATAGGGTTTAGTGTCATTCATAAATGTTAATTTTGTTGGTGTGTATGAATGTGAAGCTATGATTCAATAAAACAGGGCTTTAATGAAAGTGTATTTCTACAGCTCGACGCCCGAATAAGATATTTACTTACATATCCGAAGATCTCCGCATGTATTGTTTTAGTGCATACAACATTTAGATAATAAATACAAATTGAATCTTTTAATCCCAGGACATGTTATAACAAGAGTTAATTGACGAACATTTTGAGAATTGTCGGGATAAACCGGCAATTAACACTGTGCAAGCAAAACGTTCTGATGTACGGTAAATACGCGATATTAACAAACGTTCGGATCATACAACCTCTTTTGATGTTGTTTCAAATTCAAAATTTAGCGGAAAGATTAAAAACAAAATTATCTGGAAGACAATAGCTGTAAAAATAAATTGTCTTAATGCTGATGTGGTCACTGGGTGAGGCTGTAATGAAGCGTGTTCAACTTTTAATTGAAATTACTGTCTTAGAGCTAAGCATTAATATGTATTTAAGAAAATAATAATTAGAAGGAAAAGAACGCATTAAAAATCACACCTTCCACAAAATACAACTCAATATGACGCAAAATGTACAAAAAATGGCGAAAACATTATCTCCGAGGGGTACCTCATTGAAACGTTAAATGTTGATTTTCCTCCATATATGGAGAAGTTGCTGGCATCTTGTGGAAGGGTAAGTTAGTACTGGTTAGAATACAGTCCAGGAAAACTGTTAGGAGAACCGACCGCCGTACAGAACTGAAAAAAATGTTGAAAAATGGCGTTAAACCCCAGTGACAATGTGACATAAAAACAAACAAAACATCATTGGACAGTTCTGTAGTAAAGCTACAGGGTTTTAAACCGGTTTGACGCGTTGATAGACTTTCGCCGCGCAAAAATTTCCCATCTGACCCGCGCAGTAGAAATGCGTGATATTAATATTATTACATTCAAAAGGTTGAATAAGGCTATGTTTTGTTTATTTCATGAGTGATAACATTTATGACTGGTGACCTATAAAGTGACTCTTTGTATATTTTTAATAAAAGATCAATTGAAATTAGTCGTAATTGACACTTTTTGTGATATTTTTAATGGTTTGTGTTATAACTTATGTAAGCCGTATCATGAATTATTCCGAGTAACACATCACGTTATTTATATGTACACTGTTCAACTTTTAATAAACAGTCTCTTATTTCCTTTAAATATTTCATGAATATCTGATACCGTTAAGATATTTAAGGCAGTCAAAGACCGTTACTTTTCAAAATGTTCAGTATCATAATATTTTAGAATGAATAAAAGTTTATGATAGAATAAAGTAACATTATACGCTTTATATGTGAAGTATCAAACAAAGTGAGTGATATTCCTGCTTACAAAATATTCAGAATAGACCATGTTGACCGACTGTAAAAGGTGAGTACTGTATCTAATATCATGTTTATTTATACATTATTCCGGCGCTTATAATTGATTGCAATTGTTATTTATGGAAATGATAAATATTCATTAAGTGATTACTGTCAATGAACAGTGGAAATTGGAATCAATGTTTAATGGAGATTTGATATAGTGTTTGAGCGGCTTAATGCAGAATTTCATTAAATAAGAGAGAAATCTTTCCGCTTCACTCATTTTTGCCGATAATTCCAAGTGAAAAAATGCACCGGGTGCAGGAAAAGTTATATATTCCATGGCTCATTTGTTGTGTAAGAGTCAGTCTTGTGGAAGTTCAGACACAATGGAACAGGATTCCTTTTGTCTGGAGTGGTCAGTAAAAAGCTCAATACTCAAAGTGCAGTCGAATTAGAAATATAAAGGCATTTTGATAAACCTTTTTATCGAATTTGTTTGTCAACAGAAATTGTGACGCCAACATACGGTTATTAAAACGCCGTAGATTTCTTTTGTAGTTTTATATTGTTATTTGAGCAAGAGTTTTGTAATAGAGGTGTCTAAAACATTTTCAAATAAGTCGCCTCAATCATCCCGATTACCGAAGTTGATAGATGATTACCGCGGAAATTATGCAACAGGACACAAACGTAATTACATACAACAGGACACAAATGTAATTACATACAACAGGACACAAACGTAATTACATACAACAGGACACAAATGTAATTACATACAACAGGACACAAATGTAATTACATACAACAGGACACAAACGTAATTACATACAACAGGACACAAACGTAATTACATACAACAGGACACAAACGTAATTACATACAACAGGACACAAACGTAATTACATACAACAGGACACAAATGTAATTACATACAACAGGACACAAACGTAATTACATACAACAGGACACAAACGTAATTACATACAACAGGACACAAATGTAATTACCTGCAACAGGACACAAATGTAATTACCTGCAACAGGACACAAATGTAATTACATGCAACTCGAGCCAAGACCACTATTTACTTCATGGATGATGTTGTGATTGTTGTATTCGTGTTTTGTTTCTGTATTGAGAATTAAGTGTATTACCACATCATACTTTCTATTTTTGAAAGTTTGGCGCAATATCGGAATGATATTTTACCAATCATATTCGATAAAAGCGTGAAGTTAGGGACTACTGTTGATAATTGTCATCACATAAAACAATGACAACCAATATAAACAAGCATTTAGTGTTATTACGCCTGATCGAATAAATCAAAGTTGTCTTGGATGTTGTATTTTCTTTCCTTTTTGACTCTGTTTATGTGTTTGAGTCCGTCAGCAACAGCTTAATTGGAAGAAATTCTGGTCTAGACGGATCTAAGAACCTTGAATGTGGCTCGCATTCTTCATGACGATATGGTTGGAGACATTATTTCTATCTGAAGCCAAACGTCCTCCACTGCTGATTGGAGTTGTTCACACGGGGAAGTTGTCAGATACTGGCGGAGAATGATATTAGTACTGGCAGGAAATCCTGGTACACTGATTAGGTAACAAACTCGCTGGTATATAAATGTGGTACTGTTGAGAGTTGACGTAAAACCCGAGCTGTATACAGTAAACACAGTTATACAGAATTCTTATATTGTGAAATATCAGATGTAGTAAAATAATAATAATGTGCCTTTGACCAAACCATTCTTTGTATCAATGTAATGGTTATAGTAAACATTTTAGATACTGTCAAGTAAATATCCGGGCTCCCAGGAATTCACTTTAACCGTGTTCTACTGAACCTTGTAGTTTTGAGTGTACTATAACTGGGTTTCTGTACCTTCGGCAGCAATAATTGTATTTGCAAATTGATATGGATTGGTGTATTGTTCTGTCGTTTGTTTGTTTACTGTCATATGACACGTTCGATTTGCTCATTGTGGTAAAATTAAAATACAATAACCTTGAATTAATTACAGCTATTCTCACATCTCAAACACCTACATAGTCTGATGATGATATATAACCAGGAGTATTTGAGTGGTTTTTGCGATGACAGACCATTCAAACATTGAAATTGAAATCGTATTTTCCATGTTTAATGTCTTTAACGAACACCACGTTAGAACCCAATAAAGTCAATGACACGTTTTATGGGAGTGACGTCAAATACAGACTGTAGATAATGTTTGAACCAGAGCTATGTCAATATTGGCTGACCATGGGTAATTTGCAAATCAAACATAATTTTGCATACACAAATTGCATGAAACACGTCTTTGAATCTTAAACCAATAAAACGAATAACGATGTTCAGTGGAAAACTATAAAAATCAGAGAGATAAATATTTCTGTATTTATTTAAACAGACATACACAAATTATATAGAAATATAGTAAAACGTATTGTAGCAGCCACATCAGTATAACGACCACCACATAATAACAACCACGTCATTAAAATGACCGGTTTTTACTATTTCTTCAATATTTCAACCTAATATGGCTATAAAAATAGACACACAGTCACTTGACCAAACAAAGGGGTAGGTAGCCTTTTTGGATTTTGCTGTGAGGAACTCAACCAAAAAATATGGTTGATCTGATAATCGTAAACATCACTATTTTGTTGGCTTAACAAGGCCATCTCGGTTCTACAGGTAGTCTTAATATCGAGGTTTTACTGTATTTAAAAACTCAAATATTTTTGGCATGCGGGTTGCACTGTATTTTCTTTCAATATCAATTTGCCAGTAATAATCTTGTATGATGATTTTATAGATGTGTTCTTCAAAGTGTTCGTAAATGAGTTATTTTATGTACGTGTTATTGTCAACGTGCAGTGAATGCAAACGCTTGTCTGCTTGACTTAATGTTTGCTAACTGAATAGAAAAGATTTTTAGATGAATAATTCTCAAAGGGATTCAGTGATCATCAAGAGGCTAATGACTATGAAATGTTGATTGATTTAGAGATTACAGTAATATATAAGCACCATAAATGGACGGAAATTTGAAATAAAACATCAGCGCATCAGCTCGTATTGCGTACAATTCTGATAGATGTTACATAATAGTCTAACATTTAATGAGCTTATGTCATCCATCACGTGTCATTCATATTGTCTCCCATATCAGATTATTTGCTGTCCCATTGATAAATGAAATGTGGAGTCACTCCATTATTTGTTGTCTCTGCTTGGAAGCTGAGAGCAAGGGAGACATGCAATCCGACTAGTACATATTGTTTGTTTGACACCAAATTTAATGACACTGCCAATGTAATTATTATTTACATATTTTCTGAATGTATTCAAATTATATAATCGATATTTTGATATTTTCTGAATTTTTATAGACATTCTTTATCCGATTGACACAAGAGAATTAGAGGTTTAGAAAACTACATCATTCACCTTACAAGGTCTGTGAAACTCATAAACATTAATTTAATTAATAGTTTTACTTTAACGATTAAATATTGGCATATTCCACTAAATAAAATTATTTCGTCTGTGTAACTAGAGGTACCTTTCTACTTATCAATGATACATTCTATTAGACCGAGCGAGGAATCATCGACCTTGTGTCTAGATAATAAAAAACGGATTTCTAGAAAAAAGCACAAAAATTTCCACTTCTCCAACACAAATTGGCAGCAACAATGTTTATATAAGCACAGCTACCGATTGTATGTCGCTACCTCTATAATTCCGAAAATGCTTGCAGAAATAATTAAAATCATTTGGTTTTCGTATAACCGTGGTCCTTAAATAAACACAGCGTATTAATCTGTAACACGCATTCTGTATTTATGATGAATACAATATATTGAAACAAGTTACAATGATTTTAAAAGTTATCATCAAAATAGAGTTCAATCCTTTTAAACCGTCAGTTATATTTAAAGCTATATTACGTAAGTTTGAAACCAAATATGACAAAACGTTTTCTCCTTGTAAATTCAGGACAAGAAGAAACGATGGTGAACCACAATTAGACCAAAATTAGGTAATTTCAGTTTTTGGCCGATGTTCTTTCTGTATTTTCATGTGTCGCGCAAGTTGCTTCATAGACAAGTTTAAGGCTTCAGGAGAGATAAATGTGTTAGTAACTCGTGTTTACGAATTTGAGTTTTTCTCGTGGATCTGTATTTCTGTACAGTTCTGAATGAGCCGTGTTCGATAATCTATGTTCTTGTGACTTAGAATTATGGTGAAATGGAATGTTTTGTGTTTCTTTGGAATTCATTTTGTATCGCTGTTTCATTTGAGTATGTATTTGAAACGGACGCCTTAAACCTTGCACAATCAAACATAAATGGTCAGTTGTAAATTATGACTATTTTATACAATTTCCTAACACGAAATTATTCCCTATTTATACCCAGTTCCTCTAACCTCATCAGATCCAAATAACAAACAACTAACCATATTAGTTAATATAGTATATTTGTAAGTAGCACTTGGACAATGCTAATATATTTGCAAGTAGCACTTGGACAATGCTAATATATTTGTAAGTAGCACTTGGACAATGCTAATATATTTGCAAGTAGCACTTGGGCAATGCTAATATATTTGTAAGTAGCACTTGGGCAATGCTTACAACGTTCAACCGTTTACACAAAACACATACATAATACACTTCTAATATATATCCATACATGTTACTGTCTAAACTCCGCATAGTTCAGTTCAATTAAGAATTCCTTAAAAGTGTTTAAATTAAATTTATGTCTTGTAAGCATAAGTGCCCAAAGCTGAATGAATTCGTATGCACGAGAAATCGAACATTTCGTTAACAACTAATCTCAATTCATTGGTCATAACAACTTTTATTAGCCAATCAAGTTACTTGTTTATCAAGTAACGTAGCTACCAACTTACTGTGGATTAAACAACGTATATTATGGATCTTATCCAATCAGAGGAAATTATTTTCTGACTAATTCTTAAAATCAAACGTAAGAAAATATACTTCAAACCGATACAAAAATAGAATTGAGATTCGTGAATTACGATCTAAAACGATACTCGATTATTCAATGGTGTGCCTCTTGAGGTTTCTGATTGCAGGTAATGTTTTGAAAAGACCCATTTAAATATAGTAAGGATATTTGAATGACTCGATTTATCATGATCCCAATGTTGTCATCCACAATAAAATGTACCACAGCGATTGTGTTTTAACATCAGATATTATATTGCATTTAATGGAATCACTCTTGCTTGAAGTGATAAGCAATTCTTTACAACCGTTTCCGGTGTCATTAACTTGTTGGAAAATTCAATAAATTTTAATTCATCATCGACTTTGACTGGACGTATGATATTATTGTTTATATAATTAGTTATATAATGGTTTTATTTCAAACAGAAAAATGTTATTAGTAATAAGTGAATATCTTTATAAAATATGAATTTCATATAATAGCAGTGATTACACATCAATTAGCGTTGAGTGGCTTAATCGAAAGCCCGTTGATTAAGACAAGACACACCTAAAGACAAAAGGTCGTCGAAGGGAAAACATTTGACCTTAATGTTAAATTGATTAATTACTTTTATTCCCTATACTGTGAAGTTTTTTTGTCCAAGACCAGTACACCGATAAATGCGCACTTATGGATAAAGTTAACGTTGCTCGTTTGGAAACTTTTACTCACTGCTTGTCGATGTATCCGACATCCAGAAATCATCGTAAATACCATTAATTAACTTGCTTAATTGTCTTTATTGCTCTGAATTTATATGGAGAGAACTCTTCGAAATTGTTAAAATTCCATTTCAGCTTTGGTATTGAAGCTACAAATTCCATTCGAACTTTTATCCTTGATTTTCTAATTTATATCATGGTTAATGAAAGGCGGGTTAAGAGAACGTTATGGTGAATAAATAATTTATTATTGCTTATAACTGTTATCCTGGTCATTAGTTCACCTCTTGTCTGCTTCAGTACAATTGTAATTGTACTCTGAAGAAAACCTCTCAGTTGCTTGAAGGGTCAATCTGCAGTTAACTTGCGGATTTCTAATAACTTCTGATACCTTTCCCATATTCCTAAATCTATTAATATCGATTGAAGCAGACAGTATGGAACCTGCGTTATCAAGTCATGCATTGTTATGTTTTAATACAATTTTAAGCTCTTCAGTCATGTTTTAGATTTGCACCCGAAAATGTTAAAGGTATGTTCTTATTCAATTTGTAAGAATAAAAATACTTCGAATTGTACGGGATGTTATTGGTAAAATATCTTTGGGCGGATCTGTGGTTGTTACTGAAATTATTTGAAAACTGTTCCAAAGACAATTTATTGAATGCAAGAACCACTACAAATATGAATAATCTGGTTAGGATTTAATTAAAATGAAGCGAGTTGAATGAAATTCTACACTGCTCCCGGTGAAATTAGATATTCCATTTTAAACAGAGTTATTTATTGGATACATTTTTGTCAGATTTATTTATGACATAACATTGCACTAGAACAGACTTAACTAGTATACTAGACGTTCGTAGGAACGCTTTAACGCATCTTTGGAAGGTAAAACTGGTAATAGGGAAAGTTCCCTGAAGTTTAAATTAATTTGTTTTAATTCTATGACTTATTGTCACTGGGGTGCGCCGTACTGCCGCCGTATATAACAGAAAAAGTGTTGAAAACAGCGTTAAACCCAGCGACAATGACGCATAAAAACAATTTCAAATGCAAAGTCCTTCGAAAGGAGGAGAAAATACGACATAGCTGGTCTTAATACCGAGGGTTTTTTAGTATCGTATGAATACATTTGTGCTACAGTGTGACCTTCTTTCGCATAGTGGCATTTTTTTCACAGGTGGCTGATATTTTAGTTTAGACTGTGTACACATGGCGATTTATCTCAACATATATCGTTATGGCTGTTGAAAATTCGTGATTCTCTTCAGTCATAATCACAATATTACATTATCCATTGTCGACCGCACGCGCTATCGAGAGCTTCACTAAAGTACATTTCAGATTTCTGACTCGTGTCGGGCAATCTGGTTTTATTCAGATTTGTATTTTAGGCCGTTCGTTAGTTTGTGCTTTAACCTGCACGGACACGAGTATCCGGTAATTTGTCAATACGGTATTTCATTCAACGCCAACTTGTGTGTTATGGATTATTTAAGGCTTGTATTGGATTTAAAACCGTGAAGTAACCGTGATGTATGGCTTCTAAAATCGTTAGGTGGTAAGTGCTATGTAATTAGAAATTTCAATCAAAGTTCGATCAAAACTGTGAGTAGTATTTTTGTTACTTAATACGGAGTTTACCACTTAGGACATTTTGGTATTTTGTGTCTATTCGAATAGGAGCTATGCACAGATTACGTGATAAATTCCATATTCCAAAAGCCCATTCGTTGTATGAGAATCATTCCGGAAGGAGTTTAGAAGCCATGGTACGGGATTCTATATACCTGGCCTGGCCAGTGGCTTCCGGTTCCGATGCGTACGAATCTCGCAGGGGACAGTTAAGGAAAGCCAAAGCTTTTGACGAAGGAGATGGTTCGGAAAGGTAAGAAGTAAAAGTGTTCACTAATTTGTACTATCTCAGAATCCTTAAAGGAAAACCTACAAGCATTTTGACTTATTAATTATTAACGAATGAATTGGTCAATTATTCCCTTTTTCTGGCAGTATACCAGTTTACTCGCCTCACACAATTAAGGGTATATTTAAGAATTTGAACGGGAGAAAAGTTGAGTGGATCGTATAGAGATAAGCTGAAAAATCATCATTTGAAATACAGGAGAGCACGGTTATGATGAATTCCTGGCCACCAAAATATTTACGTTGCTATTTTTCTTGATTCCATTGCATGAACAAAAACTTTGCCTTGGCAATAACAATTGCGATTTTTGCCGCGTAGATTCTCTATATCAGATAATTCATTATAACCATGTTGTACTGTAGTTAAGCCTGAGTCTGATTTGTGTTTTTATATATATATAAATATAGAGAGAGATACAGATATATTGCATGCAATAATAAATTGAATTGAAATATAAGTTCTTCCAATTAAATATCTTGCATTCATCTATTATAACTTGTTGAATGTTGCTTTACAATATTATGACAATGCGATAAATACTGGCCGTCATGGGAGAGTAAGCAGTAAGTGATGCTGGTATAAAATACTATTTTATAAAAAATATCCTTAAAAAGAGCGATTTTGCACGTGCGCCACGAGTAAGCCAACCAACCATTACTACCGTTATGTGTAACCATATTGTTACCCATTATTTACCATAAAATTGCTGTATACCATTAAAATTTCAAGGTCTGTATATAAGGCCAAAAAAAGAATTTTATGATGGTTACTTTCAGTATACATGCATGTGTTCATTTCTGCACTTTAAACGATGTCGTGAAGCGTTGTAATATACCCCGCTTATGTACCGTTCTTTGTACTGTTTATTTTGAAACAGGGGAAATTGTATTTTAGTCACAGTTCCCTATTCAGAAATATCATTGTTTTGTAATAATTACGGGAAATTATTTCAGTTTTCCTTGGCATTAGAATTGCGTGACTAAGTCGTAAACGCGGTGTGTTCAAGGAATTTCAAAATATTTCCAATATTTGAATTATTGTTTTCATAGGACGAACCATTTCCACGATTCTCAGGCATCTATGTAAGACATCAGCATCGTTTATTGTCATATTGGATGGAATTTAATGGTTTTTATTAGAAAATATGCTTTTGTATAAAGAGATAGAATAGATTGAAACTGCACAAATAATTTAATGGTTGATTGTACATTTGCGTGCAAAATTGCACCGTGGAAAATGAAGTTATTTACTATCTTGAAATTGACACGTCTTAAAACTACATGAATTGCAGATTGAATGTAGTCTAAAATTTGAGAAAGCTTTCAGGAGTAGACGGAAGAATGTTTATTAGTTGATTGTGCGAGAGTCTTTCAATTAGAAGCGACGGGTTGTTAGTATCTTAACAGACGTACTACATACATAAATAAGGAAGCAGCTCCCATATAAAACATCTTGTAAATAAATATTTAACAATATACTCTCCGTGGTACCTAAATAAGATGCTATTTTGTGTTCATACATTGCAACTGTGACAATGATCTTGGTCGACAAATATCATGAAATGTGGTGTCCGAAGCTGAGAGTTGGTCCTCTCGCTCATCATACTTACTAATTGTATTTGTATGTAGCACTAACAAAATGGTTCCTTGTCAAAGTGACGTATCTTCATTTTTGTACAATCAAAATCTTGGAATCGTCATTTGCCCGCCAACTATTTGTATCCTTGTTTCTGCTGAATCTCTTTATGATACATTCACCAATCATCTTTTCGAAGCGGAATATAAGATGTTGTTAGAAATATTCTCGCTGATAGATTTTACATTAAATGTTGTTCTTTTTTTTGTTACCCACATATTCTTTCTTGAAGCTGACCATGTCTTTCTAAATGACCGTGTTTAATTTTACGTCATTCATGACGTCACACTGTGACGTATGAGTATTACGCAATCTGAGGGACATCCAATTATATTTTCTAGGAAAATACCAGTTACTGAAATACATGTACATGTATAATTTATACTGGAAAGAGAAAATTATCTCGATGATAAATTGATAACCTCAATTAGATTAGTATTGTGTTTAAAGTGTATTTTTTGTTGCAAATTTAATTTATTGGAATATTTGGACATAACCTCTAGGAACAAGGGCTTGCAACCAAACGGACACCATTCCTATATAGACGTTAGAAAGAATGCTGTCCCAGCATGCCGATATCACAACATTTTTGTTTTGATTTATGTGTTAAACACTCTATGATCAACGGATTCAAGTATCAAATGAAAAGATATTCCCACTAGTAATGAAAATGGATTGTTATTTCAAGATCGAATACCTTTATGAAAGAGTGTTTGATACCCAGACAACGCATTGTTCGCTTAAACAGACTGTAGTGTATACATTTGCATGAAATAACAGCTTTTACATTAAGCTGTTTTAAGCATTGTTAACAATTAGCATTTGCTGTCATGTTAATCATTTCCATTTGTTACGTCTTTGATTTATCTGGAAAATATCCTCTGTCAAAGCTCTATGCTGAGTCAGCATTTTCTTGTCATCTTCCCCTCGGCGAAGTTGAAGTTGATATAAGCATCTGTTCACACGTCAATATTTTGTACATATTATTGTCTACTGCTTACTTGTGGTAATTTATTCAGTGTTATTTGATTTTAAATCAGATATTTGTCATTAAACGAACATTAAAACGAATGATTCTTCCTCATAAAACTATTTACAGTACAACCTGTGAACAACGGTCCCTGAAAGGAGAGCAGAAATACGCTCTGTAAGTTCGCTATCCAGATGTTTGTTTGGTTTTACTTTTTACACTGATAAATTTATGCTTCATGGCGACCATTGTTCACCGGTCGCTATGCTCATGTGTCTATTATGGTAGGTTTGATAGTAACATCATACTGAGCATTATTACAGCAGAACACGGTTATAATGAATTCACACAAGACAATTTACTTAGTCATATTCAAATTCCATTATATTCATTTTATTAGAAGAGAGAAGTCGGTGGTAAATAATTATTTCACATTATCCGACACTTCACTATATTCGTTTTCACTATAACCGTGTTTTTGTGTACTAAATAAGTCAATAGTGTTTAGTTTCTTTACAAGAACGATGTTACATCATTGAATAAATTAAATACTATTGACAGCAGGGACAAATAATTCTTTCGAATAGAAACTGCCGGCTATCCATCAAAAAAAACCTGTAAAATATACAACAAACATTGTCAACTAGAAAAAACCCAAGACATCATATAACATTCAACACAGATATTGAATTCATTATCCTATTGACACGAAGGCTAAATACAAGAACTATGAACTGAATAAACTTAACCTTGCTTTTGTTTAGGCGTAAGTTCCTGGTTTCAACAAACCCGACAGACACTATTTCTCAGCCTTCTCTAGACTTTTTTTTCGGACTAGGCCATTCTGTTCTTGCCAATATTTTCATTTTAGTACGAACTCTACCTCCTAACTGGAAAGAAATGTATCTGAAAAACATCTGCCAAACCTAAATACCATATATTTTAGGGAATTTTGCGGAAACTAGTTTGTTGTATTTTTGTCTCAGTGTCGGATATTTTTCATTTGATAGTTACTTGATTGTTTAACCTCAATTTTTTATATTTCATTCTACGGATTTACTAGACATATAAACGTATGGGAAAATTACACGGAGCGGGTTGATTAAAATCTGCAACCGTTTTCCTTAATTTGTTTTATCCTTCAATGGAATATTTGTTGCATTTGAATGGAGCTTATGGCTATGGTCGTCTTGTTAGACCGATGGACCAGTATTTTATTTAAAAAGGAAGAATAAAAATCATGTATTTATAAAAATAAAGGTTTATTTAGAAGATATGTTTGTGTTGCTGGAATTTTATGAATAATCAGGCGTTGAAGGTCTTGTATTGGACCCTATATATCTTTGGTCAAACCCGTGAACAAAGGCCACCCCAGGAACTCAATTTGTTCTAGAGGATCAATGACGTTTTTTTTCAATGCATTTATTCACAGGGTGGCCTTTTTTCGGAGATGGCGGCAAACACAGGTTTGATTGTAATTCTGAATATCTATCGTTTATTTAAACAACAACAACAACAACAACAACAATAGTTCAGATGTTAAGCCGAGGAATAAAATTTGTAATGGATGAATTCATTTTACTACGTGTCATAAAGTCAGCCACAATTGCTTAATAGAGCTGTACTGAGACGTTACGAAAAAAATTCTAAAGAATCAATCTGTCTTGATGTGATAAGCAATTCATTGATAGAATTGCCTGTGATATCAAGACATCAAATCATTGTAATTCATTATGATCATAAATTGCCGTGTGTTCGCCTTTATTGTTGGTTAAATAAATATTTATATTCTGAAATGTGATATGTCCAATAAATTGTGGAGTACCGTTTTTATTGCTTGCAGGTAATATGAAATCGTTTTTCTTGGAAATATGTGGTTTATCACTAAAAAAAATATGTTTAACACCGCAGAATGATTCAACTCTGTCTCTGTACTTCGTCGAATGTCATATTACATTTTTCACACGAACATGTTTCTCTGGCAAATGCATTGTCGTCAACAAAGCATACAACGAAAGCATATTTTTAGTGAAGATATTTTTGTAACCATTCGATTTTTATTGAAATCAGGTCCGACTCAGTATATCCGTATAAAATATAGAAAAGGGCATTTGGGATGTGGATTAACTAACAATTTTTATAGCCGCGACCATAGTCCAGTGGTTAGAGCGCTGGAATGTTAAACCGGCGATCCGGGTTCAAATCCAGGTCGCGGCAGGTCATACCCTCCGATGAAAATTTGACGAAAATGTCGAATTTCCTCCATAATTTGGAGAAGTTGCCGGCTCCTTGTGTAAGTGTAAGTTAGTACTGAAGTTAATACTGGTTAGTATACAG
Source organism: Lutraria rhynchaena (assembly GCA_008271625.1). Lineage (NCBI taxonomy): Eukaryota > Metazoa > Mollusca > Bivalvia > Venerida > Mactridae > Lutraria > Lutraria rhynchaena. The sequence continues at coordinate 5,196,227 of VIBL01000001.1, read as the reverse complement.
TCCAGGAAAACTGGGTAGGTGATCCGGCCGCCGCATATAACTGAAAAAATTGCTGAAAATAGCGTTAAACTTAGTGAAAACGTAGTTTATATAAATATGGTACCCTAAAACATTTTATACTACAATCGTATGGACATGTTTTATTAAAATGAACTAAATTATCGTATACCTAAGAATGCTGATGTTCAAGCATGTCGTTTTTACATAGAAGAGTCAATTACTGACTTCAGTAATAAGTGGGATCGTCGGAAAGAAGTTCAGGAATCTACAAGCATCTGGGAGAAAGTAGTTTTCACGATAATTGGCAAGCGTATAAAGTTCTTCCGTAGTAGACCATCTTTATTACCTCCTGAATCTAAATATACTATTTCATCATTGAAAAAAAAACCTGTACAATCATTTCATGAAAAATACGTGTTAATGACCGCCGATAAAGCAGCTAGTAATCGTGTCATAGTTCGTGAACATTAGAATACTTAAAAATGAACTCTGCAAAACTAACGCTTATAGTTGAACAAATCTTTATTCCATTTGTATCATTCAATGGATATAGTGAAAACTGAACTGAACTGATTCACTTGGTCCTCGGGAGTTCATTGACACCATGTGCTACTATATGCGAACAATCTTTATTGTAGCCCTTTACCTCATCAGCTTATTCTTGTCTCTTCCAAATTCGAAACAAATACACCAAGCATCAATTTATTTAAGAAAATTGTGTAATTTCTCTCTGACAGAGTGGAAAATATAGTGGCCAAAGAAGTCATCGCTCATTACAAACAATGGCTTCTTTTACCACAGTATTTTCATTCAGGTGCGGGGAAATGCGGTATTATAAGGCAGAGGGCTAAAGAATGGGGACCTGCGTGGTCGAGTGGTTATAGTTTTTGACTTGTAATCATATGCCCTTCACAGCATGAATCCCACCAGGGACCAAATTTTACATATGACTAAGGCGTTAGCCTGAAGGTGGGTTCACCAACTTAAGTGATAATATTTTAATGAAAGTCTGCACCTGATCTGTACGCTTCGACTTATTGTTGGAGGTACTGCATGAGATCGTAAATAAAAAAATATTATATTATATAGAACTGTCATACAGTGGGTGAGCATAAATATGTCAATTCGTTCTTCCTTGGTTGCATATACGCCCGGCCACATTGTGATAACAGGGAGAACTTTTAACTCTACGGGCATCGAGTTTGTGAGTTATAACCATGGGCCGGGCACTTATTCTCTATGAAGATTTGATCGGAAATTATTATATGTTCTTCTCCTCCACCGCTGATTCTAGTGATTCATGTGGAATAGTTGATAGTTACTCGAGGAAAATACAGTTGATATTCGTACAAAACCAGGAACACTCTATCGTGAAATTCAAAAAGAACACCTTATTGAAATGAAGTTAATAATTTCGATAACGTTTCAGTACTAATTAAATATGATTCCACGAACTTGATTAATAGTCGTTTACCAATCTTCCTTTGCACATTTTGTCTTGTTACATGTTAAACGATTCCCGCTTTGTGTGAGCCGCGAAACTGATATCCATCACAAGGTTTATACCATGCAATCTTGACGATAATTATAGGGTTGTCTACCTCTTATATGAAGAAACGTGATGTTATTTTCCAGGAAATGAGAATAAATTGTACATTTGAGAATAACTGTTCAGCCTCGAATTAGCGCGAATAAGGAGAAATTTGAATGAAGTTGAGATAGCCCCAGGGGACAGACGGTAAATAATGGACCACGAAGTGATAATTGGGCAGTAATTGATATACTAAACCATACCATATCAGCCATGTTAGTTAAAGCATGTTCATTCTGTTTGTTTCCTTTCCCTGTCTGCATGTTTGCGAATGGAATCGAGTAGTTTAATGATCTAAAACCTTACAACCAAACAATCCGAATCTTAGGACTTAATTAAACACCTTAAGCAAATACATTGATTGCAGATACCCTAACAATTGTGGAATATCTTTCTTGTAGTTTAGCAATGAAAATATAACAGGTATGATAATGAAGTATTGTGTAAGCTTCCTTAAATCGTTTAAAAATCTAACAGTACGCGCAGAAACGGAGTTTTATCGCGATAAACGTTGAACCCTTTAGTCGACTTCGCTTTATCAGCGAGAACGAACCATCCAGGGGACGGCCCTCTAGTGGGCACCGTAATTTATTTATGTACACAGTTATCTTTTTTGACATATAGCCAGTAACGCTACATTAATGTTAATGTCGAAGAGGTACACTTGAATTCTGCTTAATGTTTATAAAGCAAAATATTATTCTTAATAATTTGTTACATTTCAGTTATAATGTATGTTTTGTTATTGTGATTAATTAGAAAATATTTTATACCTGAATGTACGCTGAAAACTGGACATACAGGCAATACAACCACGAGGTATATCAAAACAAACGTTGACAAAACAACAGAACAACAAAACAACAGAACAACAGAACAACAAGTCCCATTCATGGATCGCTTGACAATTCTGTTTAAAAGAATGTTTTGTCTGGAGTTCAAATCGATTCTAATTCGTTATATGGATTTTGCTAACTCTGTTTTAGATGTTCGTTCTGATGAAAAAGGATTTGATTCCAGGTCTGATTTAGTGCTCACTTCACTTAACAGAATTTCATTCAGTCAGCGGGGTGTCATTTCGCTTTCACATTGGAACCCTCGAATCCGAACATGAAAAAACAATTCCAGATCAGAAGCGCCTGTATTGTTAGATAAAACTTTCAAAGATAAAGAATTTTATACGAAACATATCGGATAGACTCGGCAGCGACAAATTCCCTCAGAATAAGGTGCTTTTAATTCTTAGTGTTTAATTTCCGAGACAAGGGAAGGAGACTTAATTGGCATGGCGTACATGTAACCAGTAGCTTCAGCATCCAATTAAATCCTGTGGAGACTTTATTGTTCGCGAGTGAGTGACCAAATGTCGTTGAAAATTAGCGTAAAACCGACAAAAAAATAGAACAAAAACAATTTTGTCACAAACGTAACTGTATTGAGATGATCCACACTACTGAATAATCGTCGAAATCATCGGATAAATAGAACATCCTATATGTTCCAGACATTATTGAAACTGATATCACACAATGGTCGTGGTTATCGGCTTACGTACATTAGAATTATCTACTCAAGTCAATAAATGTTTAGATGTCTGTATGTTATGTGAAAAGCTTCTCCTATGATTTTCTACGAAATTAAAATTGATGGTACCTTTGAGTATATATATCTAATGCTGAAATAGTGAGAACACGCTCCGGTCATGGTGAAATTTAAATTAAAAATGCAATAAATGACAGACCGGGAGTGTTAATTTTAGTTATTTACGTAAAGTAAAACCTCGATGATTAGACCATCTTTGGAACCCAAACAATCGGTCGTAATAATGAGGTGGTCTCATTATCAAGGTGAATGATAGGGGAGTTATGGACAGCCTATTAAAAATAAGGGGTCTGTATAGCAAGGTGGTCGTAATATTGAGATGATCGCTATTTGAGGTTTTACTGTATGCTATAGATAGACAAATGGTACAAAATAGCCGCTTTGAATTGTATGAAAGCTTTAATTGACAAATGGTAATCAAGTTGGTTTGACTGTATTTTTAATCGTGTTGTTAAATGTGATGTGTCAACAGCGGGGCAGATTTCTGTTCAATTTGATTGTTTGCATCATCAGTACTTTTTTACAAATTACATATTTTTATAAATAAAGTTGTTGTATTGTGAAAGGCCAGACCAATAAGAAATTTCAATTAACATGAACAAGCAGTTTAAATATCAATATGAAGTGATATACCAATGCATAAATAGGATGAAAGTGGTGCTTGATATCGAAGCGAGTCTCTCTGATGCTTTGATGGCATTTAGAGAACCTTTAGTATCTGAAATCCCCTCTAAAAAAGTAACATATAAAAATGGGAATAGGTTCATGTATCGTCTTGTATTGTCTTTTATTGCAGCGCGTCATATATCTTGACATTCGTCTTCCTGATCATAATGTCACCTAATTTTCAGGGACCCGGCAACTTAAGGCGAATCTAAATAACAAAGTCTGCGTTACTAATTAACACAAACAGCCAAACAGACACGAGGTTGTCTTCAGCTGACACAATTATGACACAAACATCGCCAATGCGTGCGATTGACGATAACTTTTACATTCCGAACATGACAGTATTGACCAAAGCAGACTGAAACAGCTGACAAATCATTAACACAATTCTCTGTGGCAACTAGATTTAAGATTGTGCGTCCACTTTTGTTTCTCTACTACCTCCGAATCCCTTATCATGGTTAGAAAATATTCAGGTGCTGTAAAGTTGAGAGAGAAGCAAGTTATATTTGACAGGTGACCCAAGGAAGCGTGTTTTGTTAATGTTCGCTTGCATACATTACATGGTTGGTTAATAGTGTAATGAAAAGTAATCGTGTAATGATCAAGCTACGCGGTAACCGCTGAGATTGTTGTGTTGAAAAGTATAGTAAAACAGTATCACTCCTTTATAATTCAATTAAATAAATGAGATCACCTCGTTATAACAACCAAAGGTGGTCCAGGTTTTCTCATTATCGAGGTTTTACTGTGGTTTAACATTGCGAAAGCTTCATTCGAATCGGATATTTTGAAATTATTTGAATTTCATACAGCGATATTAAATATTTAACGGCAAAGTGTTTCATTTCTAGAGCAAAACTTGTCAGAGATGATAGGTCTTGGTAGGACGGCTTGGTGCATGTAATGAATAATAGAACAATATGGCTTATGATAATTTGCCTTAGTTTATAAACTAGTAACATGGCTCGGCCCGCATGCGTCGGGTAATTGGTAGAATGTAGGGTCTTCGGACCAGGGGTTCGTGTGTACTATCCTTGAGTGCAACACATGTTCTCAGAGTTTTGGTTAAATTTTTGGTTAAATGTTCGTTTAGCTGTTGTAGAAAATTTGTTTAAGTTTTACTAAATGTTGTTTTTGTTAAAGCTCAAATAAATTTAACCCAAGTGCAAGATGCTGGTTAAATCTTAATATACACGGTAACCAGTAACAAAATGGCAACCCTTTTTAAATGTTTTAATGACTTTTTTAATGGTTAGTAAACCAAAATAGCTAAATTTAACCTTGGATTAAATTAACCATTTAGTTAAAGTTAACCAATGTTTATACAATTGGGCGCAGATGTTTAGTGAAATACTGCTTAAAACAGGCGTAAATTCCGAACAAAATATAATTAAAAAGTTTGATCATAGTCAGAATGTTATGTTCTGTTCAATGAACGAATTTCATTTCACAGAAATTAAAAGACATTATTACAGTTTTATATCGTATACAGCAAGTGAAACTTTATCTGTAATTAAACCTTACAATTATGACTTCCTTAATGACTGTCTTAATAATGTCGCTATTCTCATATAAACACAATTAAGTTTTTTCATCAAGTGTTCTAAAGAATAAATAAATGGTAGGAGATTTCTTTTTCTTAATGATAGGAAAATTTTCAGCAAATATCAATATTTTACCAAAGGAACCAGTCTTAATATTTAGGTGTCTTAAAATCAAAATGTCACATGTAGTGGAAATATTGGAAATCGGCCCGGATTTCGGTCCTTATCCAGTCACCAGATTGAAGTAATTGCTCATTTAGGGTTTACATATGTACATTTTGTATATTAACTAACTGTACATAAATTATCTCTTTACTTTGATGAAGATGGTATTATATACCACATTACTGTGAACTCTATTAAAATTGTCAGTTCAAGAACTATAGTGTTTGCAATGGCGACAGATCCAAGGACATAATTTGTTTATCAACAGCACCCAGTAGTATTTGTTCGTTTTACCATGACGTACGAGTATACGAATAGATATTTATTTGTATGATGCAAATTTTGTCTGGATGTAAACGATAATAAAAGGAAAGAAGACGAACCATTGGTTTACGGGCTTCCACAAACACAGCTTTATTGCCAATTGTTATTATTCGTAGACATTTCACATGATTACATAATATATTGAAACTACTTTAGGGTTATGTCGTGATTCTGAGACACATAAATACAACCCGGAAATAACATCGCAAATAACTACCGATACAATGATTCATACACAAGAAGTAAGGTACACGTTTGTTTTCATAATGACTCCACTGTGGTGATCACACAAGAAGTAAGGTACACGTTTGTTTTCATAATTACTCCAGTGTTGTGATCACACAAGAAGTAAGGTACACGTTTGTTTTCATAATGACTCCACTGTGGTGATCACACAAGAAGTAAGGTACACGTTTGTTTTCATAATGACTCCACTGTGGGATCACACAAGAAGTAAGACACACGTTTGTTTTCATAACGACTCCACTGTGGTGATCACACAAGAAGTAAGGTACACGTTTGTTTTCATAATGACTCCAGTGTGGTGATCACACAAGAAGTAAGGTACACGTTTGTTTTCATAATGACTCCACTGTTGTGATCACACAAGAAGTAAGACACACGTTTGTTTTCATAATGACTCCACTGTTGTGATCACACAAGAAGTAAGACACACGTTTGTTTTCATAATGACTCCACTGTGGGGATCAAAAGTCTGTTTTCCTTTTGTCCGATTTCTCTTAAATTTAATTAACATTAATTGCTTAACCTTTCTCGAACATTTTTGATGAGGTTGTAAGTTGTTTTTTAGTCTGAATAACTGTAAAATTGATTATATGCGATCAAATATTTATGTACAGTACAGCCTCTTCAGAGCGTCACCCTCCTGAGCAGCAACTTCCCTTCAACAACAGCATGATTTTCCTCTTTACGATTTAACAATTAAGTAAACCTCTCTAGAGCACCAACCACTTAACAACAATATAATTTTGCTTCTCCCAAAGGGTGTTGCTTTGGAGAGATTACACTGTATTTTCCTTGTAACTTTGTTAGCTTTTGTACTGCAGATGATGTTTCTTGGTATTTGTTTGTCTTTTTTTAGTGATTTTATGTTTGTGGTTTACCACAATTTTTGTGGCGTTGTTTCTGAGTACTTTGAGGTAGAACTTTAAATAGAACATATTTCAAACTGTGTTGTTTGGTGATTTTAGGGGGTGATTGTAAGGTCAAGGTCGCACTATTCTTTGGTCAATTCAGTTATATTTTTGACGTGGTCTTTCTTTTCGACGCAGGTGTATAACTTATAGTCACAATTATCATTATCGCCATCGTCATAAGGCGACATTCCGGTTTTATCAGTTGAGGAAGACCCCAGGCTTACATCTGGGTAGAATCACTGACTGACCTTCCGTAAACTAGCTGGACAGCATCCTTACATGTGAAAGTTGGTCACTGGTGGGATTTGAACACACAACGACGAGGAGCTATTGATTACAGGTCAGAGGCCATAACCACCCAAACACGGAATCTACTTTATTCTGCCTAGCCTGTAGACTTTTAGGCTAATTTTAGTGTCCTCTTTTTACATACTAGTGCTTTTATGTTCTTGTTTATCCGAGCAGAAACTTGAATTACTGTCTGTCTGGTATAATTATGTCGCAACATTACATTGTAATGTTTGTCTATTGTAGAATGATATTGTATGTTAGTGCAACTGTTATCCCGCGTTCATTGAAAATCAACTTTCTTTAATTACATCACACTTTTGTCCCAGACATGAAGTGTTATTTTATTCAATGAAGCAGGCGTAATGACAAATTATCAAAGTAACAGACTTTCAGCTGGTTTTGTTGAGCGTAATTTATGGAATATTCGTTTCTGTTAAGCAAATTCATGCCGACACAGAATTGTATTTCTTTGAGAGACTAACACGCAAGAACATGTTAGGTCTTAGTTAATTGAAATAACTGGGATCCGTTGCATATACATGTATGAGATGCGATGGCACTTTCTAAACTTAAACTATCTCTTCCGCCCAATATTTATTTACAGACCCTGTATCACACCGTATCGGTTCAGTAAGACGCCATGTAACTAATAGCCTGTTTCCCTTTTATCTGATTGTGAATGACTGCTACTGTGTTCCGTCTACCTGTTTAGCTCACCAGAGTCGAAGGTTCAGGATTAGCTATTTAGATGGGTAGGGGTCCGTCGTCCGGCGTCAACAATGCGTCGCTTTATTATTACATTGTTCTAATTAACTTTTTGCACTTTGGAGAAAATCAAGTTTAAAGTTTTAGATTCCTATAAAATTTACAGCAAGATAGAACATTGTGTGATCGGGAATTTCAAACACTAATGATAATTAAACAATTCTAAAACCATATTCAGATAGGTCTTTTTTCCATTATTGCAACGGTATAAAAATCTCGTTTTCCGAAAAAATCCACTTAGAACATTATAATACCCAGTCTTATTTTAATTTATCATGGTCTTCTAATCTGAAACTACCGGTCAGATTTACTTCAAATTTACTGTGCATAATCCCTTTGATGCTCTAACAGCAATTTGCTCATATTAGATCAGTTGACCCTTTTTAGGGGTCACCACAGTTGAAATAGGAAAAAAACTTTAAACATCCCCTTCTCGTGAACCAATGGATGTATCATCACTAAACTTGATTTGTAACATCCCTAGGTCGTCCTATGTCAAGTTTGCTTGACTAAAATGAATGACATAAAAATTGAAATACCTAAATTGACTTCTTTTCATGAACCAACGGTTAGATCATCACCAAATTTGGTATGTAGCATTCTCCAGTCATCACCAATATTCCTTTGTAGTGTCCTTTGATGGCCCTTTATCAAGTTTATTATTGTTCCCCTTTATCTGCCCAGAAGTGTACATTTATTACCTTTTTGTAACGAGTTAACTTTTATTCATTCTGGTGAGCGATGCAGAGCGATTATAGCCCTTTCCTTTTTGTTTCTATGTGTGTCCTGGGTTTTAGGTGGGAGTGTTAATGAGAATGTATTTTGGGGATGGTGGGATTTTTTGTATGTGTTTTTTTTTTAGGAATCATTGTATTATCTTTTTTTTCTAACGTGACCAGTGACTTTTGAACACCCTCAGTTTAATTATCAAACGTGTACCTTGCTCCCATCTATATTCTACATTCCTGTGTTGTCATGTCCGGTCTTACTCAGCCCATCGGCAACTAACAGACAAAGAAAATCCTTATGTAGGACTAAATGATACAACTGTCAAAAATCGAGGATATTCCTTTACAAAAATAAGTGAAAGTTACTGAATTCCGATATTCTTAAGTTTTGGAATATGAATTAACGTCAGTTTTCAGGCTTTCATTATATCTGTTCATTTTTTTCACCGGGTTTGACGCCATTTTTCAACAATTATTCAGTTATATATGGCGACCGGTTTCCCAGAACTGTATACTAACCAGTACTAACTTACCCTTCCACAAGGAGTCGGCAACTTCTCCACATATGGAGTGAAATAGACATTTTTGCCAAATTTTCATAAAAGGGTATTACCTGACGCGGCCGTGATTTGAATCTGAATCATCGGGTTTCTATTTCACTTCTGTCTATTTTTGTTCTAAACTAACTTTGTTCGCTTAACTATTAATAATTGAGGAACGTTATAAATACACAGCTGGAATATTTCGTATAGATGGCTAATCTTTGTTTTTTCTTAAGTCTTAATTAACTGTATATTTATAAAATATCTATGAATTTAAATTCAATGGGTGTATTTTTGTACGTTTCATTTATTTGTCATTTCTTCCAAAAAGAAAGAAACGTTTAACCCTAATGAGATATATATGTATATAGTTTCATGCTGAAGTTTGTCAAAAAGCTCTGAGGGCTACGTAGATATACAATTACATAAATGTACATACATTTTTGATAAAAATTAACTTTTATGATATAGGTAGTGTACATTGATAAAAATGAACTATTTATATAATAACTGTTGATTTTAGAACAGAAAGAGTAAAAACAGGACTTTGTGTGAAGTGTGTGTTTATGTCAATATATGTACGCTCAATAGTGCCCATATTTCACATGGTTATTTTTATTTATAGACTACTTAGGTTTGACAGTACAATAAAACCTCAATATTGAGACCACCTGCGGACCCGAAAAATCGGTCGTAATAGTGAGAACCCTCGCGTTATTAAATACAGAAAAAACTTCGTTATTACGAGCATCGATATCACGAGCACCCGGCTTATCTCGAGGAGTTTTTAAAGTCTCGTCAATTTTTGTTCTTAGTTGTGTATAATTTTCAACGAACAAACAAATACCTCGTTATTCTGAGCACCACGTTTATCTCGAGCATTTAGACTGTTCCGATGACTTCTCGAGATAACGAGGTTCTACTGTACTGCATAAAAATTTTCCAAGGTAAGAGTTCATATTGTGTAACCACCGCTTTAATTACAAATCAAATAGAAAATATAAAAACGACAAGCAGGACACATCGTGGATATATAAAGTTCGAGACTTACTTTATCACACTGGATTTTCGGAAGTGTTGTGGTATTACCCGGGATTAAAAAATATTAAAACATTAAATTCCTATATTTACGAATTAAAGACTCATATATTAGTAGCGGGTGCACAATATTTTTATAATGTCTGAGATTTATTTAATCACACTGGATTTTCAGATTCGTGGTACTAGTATTACCCGGAATCAATAAATATTAAAACATTTATTCCTATATTTAAATAACGAATTAAAGATTTATATATAAGTAGCTGGCATACCAGTGCTAACATTTCACCGCAAATGCTTGTCTACAAAGAGCTTAACATGTAATTCGAGAGAGAACACTATCTAAGATCACGGAATAAGTAATACAGAAATATTATGACAAAATTAAACCTCTCCTCTCATCAATTATTTAGTGAAATAGGACGACATTTGAACATTCCTAGGAATGAAGGGTTATGTACTTATCGTACTTGAGGAAATATAGACGGCATTTTTCGTCTTGTTTTTATTTGACATTTATAAATCAACATAGAAATATTTTCATTTCCCAAATTCTATCGAACAAAACCTGGTAGATAAAAATTGTTAATGTTGAATGAAATAAATAAATTTATTCTTAATAAAATTATTCTTAATAAATTTCTTTATTTTTTTGTACTAAGGTATTACACCAAGGGATAAATAAAGATATAAGTGTACTTTTTAAGTTTATATCAGTACACTGATATGCTAACGACATTCTCACTATTTTACTTTGCTTCAATTCACTAAATATGATTTATTTCCATAATTTTTTTCCATTATGCATGTACTAAATTGTTATTCATTAATTCATCACACATAATATGAACTGTGTATTCTATTTAACACACATGTACTTATAATTGTATGTGTATATATATGTTATGAGGATAAGTTGTTACGTTCAAGCCGCAATAAAGTATTTGTTCTGTTCTATTATCAAGTTGAATTATAAGGGAGTTATAGAAAGCCGGTCCGAAAATAAGCGGTCGTTATAGCAAGGTGTTGTAATATTGAGGTTGTTGCAATGTGAGGGTTTACGGTATTTTGTCTGTTTTTGAAGCCATTTTAATCTTAATACAGTTTAACACTGTTACTGTGAATACGTATGGACTCGGAAAAATGACTCCATTATACAGTATATTCATATTTCACTATATTCCTCACAAAGAAATAAAGAAGGGCGTATTCTGAGAAAAATAAATACTTCTCCGTATCTGACTTTTCACCTATATCAGAGTTCGCTGTAACGGGTGTGGTACTGCACAGTTGTATTTCGCGTTCCTATAATTTCGAAGACGATTCATGATTGGCAGTAGTCTGTAGAAGTACTGTGTTTTATTTTCTCTCTGCACACGAAGTACAAATAATAAAACTATGGGGAAATGAGGAAGAAGCCGCCTATGGGCATCGAATGTCTGCATATACAATAAATGATACATTCAATCAAATTAGAGACGAATAAAAAAGAAAAACAAAATACGCATTTTATGTCTGTTTTATTATTGTTATTCTCCCAGATCTCACACATAGATGTCTGGAATAATGAAGATATTTTGTAGTTAACTTTATTGTAGCGAATAACATTTTGTGGTGCTTTAGTGGTGTCGGCGAACACGAAGGTCGCGAATACTGGATACAGTGGTTAGTTACATGGTTGATATATGATGTAGGGGCGTGTTACATCATCAATGTACGGTACATCCGTTTGGAATGAATTATAACATTTCCCCTTTTTGGTTTAAACTTTTAAAACCGGAAACCGTTCTAGTTCCGGATTCTTTCTCTGGTCCGGACATGTTCGGTTAAGAGAGGCTCCGCTGCATTTTGTTGCGTGTACTTTGGTGTGAGCCGCGTTGGTTGCTTTATGGCTGTGATAGTTTGTGTGAAAAGATGAATTTATTTTATGTTGGTTTTCATACGAATATTAATTTCCATTTAAACAACATGTTACGCTCTCATATGATACAAAAACATAATTCTGAAAATTGCTTTAGCCAGTTTCAATAAATAAGGAAATTAGTCAAGTGTAAAGCGTGTTAGACCGTCTGGTTATTAAATAAATAGCCATTTCTCTGACCTTGTAGCTCACTTGGGATGCATGCAGTCTACAAACATCAAGTTCAGAATTTGGAACCCTTCTCACGATACATAATTCTCTGTGATGATTTGTTTCAAAGCATTGAGTCTGAGGCCATTTATCTTCCACTGTTGGTTTATCTACTACCGTTGGTTTATCTACTACCGTTGGTTTATCTACTACCGTTGGTTTATCTTCCATCGATGGTTTATCTTCCACCGATGGTTTATCTTCTACCGTTGGTTTATCTTCTACCGTTGGTTTATCTTCCACAGATTGTTCATCTTCCACCGTTGGTTTATCTACTACCGTTGGTTTATCTACTACCGTTGGTTTATCTACTACCGTTGGTTTATCTACTACCGTTGGTTTATCTACTACCGTTGGTTTATCTTCCATCGATGGTTTATCTTCTACCGTTGGTTTATCTTCTACCGTTGGTTTATCTTCCACAGATTGTTCATCTTCCACCGTTGGTTTATCTTCCACCGTCGGTCGGTGTGAATCTTGTAGAGGTCAGCCGTTACTTACGTAAAATAAGGTTAGCGATTGTACAGACTTTATGCATTAAATATCCGTCGGTTTTGAATTAAGATACTGTTGAAAACCCAAAAGATTTACGACAAAAAAAAATTTTCGTTGACAATATAAAGAGTGCATCTTGTCCGGTCTTAATCTGGTGATCTCTTTTATGATACATCAGTTTTAACCAATACTCATTATTCGCGTCCTTTACTACTCTCCAGCAATTACAGTTCATTTCCTGGAAACGTACAAATCTCTGATTTATACCGCCAGACTTCTTGTAACTAGACATTCTGAAGCGCTCATTTGAGAAAATTATTGTTTACATCAAACCTACTAATTCACTAAGAGTTCCATGAGATTGTCAAAATAAGTTTACTGATTTGATGCAGATATTGTCCAGGAATGTTCACTAGCTGTAAATCTATTAAAATATTACTAGATTAGTCTTTCTGGTCAATGGTACTGGTAACAGTGAACTGGTAAGAAAGAAATGGTCGTGATTATTGGATAGAGATTTACGTTTCCATAATGTGAACATGTAATACTAGACACATATCATGAATTATATTTGTAAATCCTTATAATATCTATTCATAAAGATAATGGTACACGATGAAACCTCGATAATTAGACCACGTTCGGGACCCGATAAATCGATCGTAATAATGATGTAGTCGCACTATCATGTTGAATTATGAGGGAGTTATTTATTGAAAGCCGGTCTGAAAATAAGCGGTCGTATAATAAAATGGTCGTAATATCGAGGTGGTAGCTAAGTGAGGTTTTACTGTATATGGAATTGCTGACTTAACACAGCACACAATAGAGACGTACAATCTGATATTTTGCTTTCATATTGGACTCAACTTCAGACGAATCTATAATGATAACTACTTCGCCCCGGATGAAACCTATAAACAAGTGTCTGCTCTTCTAACCAAACTGTGGCAGACTCCGATATCCCTCATTTAATTTTACTGACGATAGCAACAACCCCAATTAATTTTACAAATAATTTCCCAGCTTGATGAATGGGCTCTCGTAAATCAGTGATAAAAACGACTTTACGCCCTGATTTAAACAATACCGCGTTTGGAAGTGAAAACTAGTTTGTATGCAAACAACGAGAAGAAAGTTGTTGATAATGCATTGAAGAATAAGTAAAAAATTGTGTCTGTGTTTTAAAATTAACTCCATCAATCAATGATCTAATCTCAGACTGACATTGGAAGAGAATTGAAATAACACCGAACCTAAGTTGATTAGATATATACATTGTCGTTCTTACCGATAATACGATTAAATATAAAGTTTACCGTTTGGACCCACGAAAACATTAATATCTAGTTGAAACAGAAAAATATAGAGACCCAGTCCAAAAATTACGGTAACGTCGTTTCTTCCTTGCTCTTTCAATTTAAGTATTACGTTTGATAAAATTAGGGTATCTATTACATGAGTCATTGCTTTACTGACTTGAATCAACATTTACATATACATTGTTTTTTTTTAACTTTAAACACTTTTACTTTTCTAATTATTTATTTATATATTTACTATAATTGCTATTTCAAGAATGGCAGTTTTAAGACTTGGAAGTAAAACTTAATTTGGAGATTTGTCCCTTAAATGTTGCACAGTTAAACCTCGATGATGAGACCAACTTGGGGACTCGAACAATCAGTCGTAATAATGAGGTGCTCTCATTATCAAGTTGGATTTTAGGGGAGTTATTGGAAGCCGGTCCGAAAAAATGTGATTGTTATAACAAGGTGGAAGTAATAATAAGGTGGTTGTTATTTGAGATTTTAATGTATCAGTCATTTTTCTCTTTTTTTCATTTTTTCTCTTGGATGCCAGGGTTTCTGGATTATTATTTTGTTTTTATTCATTCATTGCACGTTACATACATTCGTCATGCCCAATGGCGACTATAAGCATTGGAAAAAAATAAATAGTGAATCCAAAAGCTTTTGATGGTACACAAACAGGTTTAATTAAAGTCAAACAACCAGAATATTCAACATTTTTATACGATCAAGCGAGGATCAAATACTAAATGGTACGGCTAGTGCGCTCAGCAGTAACACGTATCAAACATTTCACTAAATGAACTATCGCTATTATAAAGTGCGGTTGTACAATCAACCTTTACAAATTGATTTTTTGTCGTGTTACAACGATACTAAATATTGATGATAACTCTGACTGAATACGAGGAGAGACTCAGTGAGTCTAAATGAGCTTAAATTAAGAGTCAACGAAATTGTACTTTAACTGTCTATTTTATTCGGCCCGAAAGCGATTTAATATTTGACAATTTAAGCTGGTCGTAGATGTCGACTGATTTAAGGCGGTACCCCTCGGAGATATTGCGTTTTGTCCCCCAGTCTTGTGTGTTTCTTTGCGTTGGGTGAATTTCGGTTCCGAGTGATAATTTTGGAAATGTGGATTTTTTCACTTGGCTGTTTCTTGGAATCATTTTTTAAATCTGCATTCTAGTAGCACAGATTGTTCACCATTGTATTATTTGTTCTGATTTTATCATTTTTACTGTAATATTTCATGTACAAGTTTATTATTTTTATTGTAATATTTCATGTACAAGTTTATTATTTTTATTGTAATGTTTCATGTACAAGTTTATTATTTTTATTGTAATATTTCATGTACAAGTTTATTATTTTTATTGTAATATTTCATGTACAAGTTTATTATTTTTATTGTAATGTTTCATGTACAAGTTTATTATTTTTATTGTAATATTTCATGTACAAGTTTAAATCTTGTCACTGGAAGGCAAACTACGATTATTTTGTCTTCGGAATACGTATGTGATACCAAATATTACTTTATTGGGTCATTTATGGTAATTACCTGAGGGCGCTGATTATCTCCGTCTTGTAGGTAAAGAGAGGAAGATATTCGTTTCCATCATAAAACATTTGATGTTTTGTCTAAAATTTGGACATGTAATATGAAACCTGACTTCACTCTGCAACAGTCTCTAATTGTATATTGTATATTGATTGTTCATACGTCTTTGCTTCTTTTTGGGTTATTAAGAGTCGTAGGTAAGATGGGTTTCAAGTGGGAGTTTTGCATGTATTGAAAACCCTCGATAATGAAACCATTTGGGACAAGAAAAATCGGTCATAATGATGAGGTGGTCTCATTGTCAAGTTGAATTTGAGGGGGATGGGGTATTGAATGCCTCTCCGAGAATGGATGGCCGTTATAACAATGTAGAAATAATATTGAGGTGGTCGCTATTTGAGGTTTTACTGTATTTATTTTTACGAATCCTTCCCTGATGTACATACATTCATACAGATATACATTTTAACGGTGATTATGAAACTACTTAATTTTAAGTCAATCGAAAACAGAATAATTACTCAAAGTTTCGTTTTGATGAGAGTTGAATAGAGTGAAGTCTTATATAAGTGTGATCTGTATATTGCGTGTCTCGAAACTTTAGATTTTGATCGACATCTGTATAAAATAGTTCCGTATTTTATTGTAACGGTGCGCACAAACTTCCCATAATTCAGCTATCTGGATTTGTAGTCAAAATCTCTAACAGACAGTAATGGTCTATATGAGTCATTGATTGAATAATCTATTTAACTCCCCTGCAGACTGGCAAAATAAATACAGACCAACCCTTGGTTTTTAAGGAATAAACTTTCCAGTAAGTTTATATTTATCAATGAATTTGTGACGATTTCAAACCCTTTTCTGGGCATGTTCTCATATTACAA
The DNA here is from genome assembly GCA_008271625.1 of Lutraria rhynchaena. Lineage (NCBI taxonomy): Eukaryota > Metazoa > Mollusca > Bivalvia > Venerida > Mactridae > Lutraria > Lutraria rhynchaena. The sequence continues at coordinate 5,179,412 of VIBL01000001.1, read as the reverse complement.
ACGCACTGTGGCACCGTTATATGTCGCACTTAAGTGTCGCAACCGCCGTTAAATGTCGCAAAATCTTTTGCCGTTAAATGTCGCGATTTTAACGTTAAATATCGCTCATTTTTATGTCGCTAAATGTTGCATACCTACCGTTAAATGCCGCAATGCGTATTTTCGGGGGAAACTCAAAGTAGTCGGTGGGATTATACTGTTTTATTCGTGTGGAGAGTATTCGTCTTTCTACTAAATGTTACAATTTGTTCATAAATGGACTACTTTTGAATAGTATAACCATAGCCTGCATGAAATGTATAGAAAAAGTCTTAATAATCATTACCTGAGGACAAAAGGCATATTTTCTGGTTATCCTTTTCTTATAAACATCACTTAAATCCTTCTTACACCTTGGTTTTACTTTTTATTCTAATTACTATCAGATTACAAGATTTATTAGGTTTCCAACAATGAATGATTGATCTGCAGACTGGTCATATAATTCAATAACTTGGAAAACGTGAAAGCCTGACAACACTATCATACAGCAGGAAAACTATGTAAATGAGGGTTGCAGCAAGTCTGATAATGTCACTCAATTTCCGTTAAATAAATTTCTATCAGTTTTTTTTCACTCCTTTTTCACTTCAGAATGCAATATGCATAATATTCTAATGTAACCTACAGTTCAACTTCACACTCTGACCACCTCAATATTACGACCACCTTGTTACAACGACCGCTTATTTTCGGACCGGCTTTCAATACCTTCTCTGTAGTTCGACTTGATATTAAAACCGCCTCATTATTACAACCATTTTTTCAGGTTAGAAATGTGGTCTCATTATCGAGGTTTTACTGCATGTGTCATATAAAGTTTGTCTCAGGATGTAAAATACTGATATTTGATGAAATGATAGAAGCACCATGAAAACACCAGACCACTAGGTAAATTATCACCATAATCCAAGAAAGACGAACATTCCCATACGAGAACAACAATGAGTCATAGTATTATTTTTGATTGAAATTCCAGCAGCGCAGTTGGACGCAGTATGTCCTAAATTAAATTACGGTGTCGCTTCTGATGATATTATTTCATTATTTGTCTCGTTCTGACTCAGCACGCTAATGGAAATCTGATTTAGTTAGGAACTGCAACTTTGTGACATGCGTAATCGTGTCATAGTGTAATTAATGCAGGTTTCACCATATTGTTTGTACGGATATCTTAATTTTACACAGTGAAACATCTGCAGCGAGTTTATTCAATATTAACACATTTGTACCACATCATCAATAAGGCCATTCGTGATTGGTCCAGTTTCTAGAATGTCCGATATGTTCCGAATTTTTAAAAAAAACCTCTTCAATGTCAGAACCATTTTTTTCGGGTCCCAAAGTTGGTAAACAACTAACCACACGGAATTTGGACAGAGGAAAACATTGTAGAACCTAGATGTTAAGGCAAACTAGATTTAAAATATTGTTTTTAAATGAGCTGTCATTTTTCTCTACACCTTAAAAAAATTGTTATTCTCAATACAAACGCCAGTGTCAAAAAAGTCCTAGCTAGAATAAAGTTTGGATAGAGTTGCATTGATTTATCGACGTTGTGAAATTATCTTTGAAAGAGAAGATTAGTAAAAAAACAAGCATCAGACTAACATGCCCCAATAAACATCAATTAACATACAATAACGGGAGAAACTGAACTCATTTATAACACTTTTAGTTGTGATTGTGTAAAATCCAATTCTCAACCTATAATGCAGACTTTATATGCTCATTGTTCTTCAATATTTCGAGATTGAAACTAAAATGATTAAGTATCTAACTGGCTATATACATGCTACAGTAACCCCGTGTTTACAGTCTCGCGCAACCCAACCAGCTTAGCAAAATTCTGCGTTTGAGCATGTTTCTCTAGGGTTTAACGCCATGCCTATAGTCAAGAGTTTGAGCCTTAATTATAGCTTTGAGAATAGTTCATAACTTAATTTTCTCTTCCTCCATTTGGTCGCACTTGATTACTGTTTCAAGTCTTAGTAGTGTCTTCATCATCGATTCCATTGTTCATACATCGCCAAGGTCATTAACTTGTTCGTGAACAGAAACTGTTTACAGAACGTCAGCGAGGTCTTGTTGAAAAGCGTTTTAACTTGCTAGTGACATTGTTAAACATGATCTACGGGGCAAGAGAGCATTTTTTACACCAGAAAAGACATCACATTCTCTGTTGTTCATTCAAAATAGTTTGGATGAAGCAGCCACTTTGACTAGGGTCCGATGTATGCTTGAAATGATCCGTGTTTAGTTCGTCTCTTTCGAAGAAAAAGTTGAACAGTCATGATTGCCACGGCGTCGTCGTCGTCGTTGTCGCAAAAACTTAAGTGTAGTCCATTACCCATCCACTTTTAAAGATATTAACATGCCACTTGGAATACTTGATTATCATAACAAGGCGCAGCTGCAAAATAATTGTCATTATTTTTTGCAGTTATCCCCCTTTTTTAACTTAGAATTTTGGTCAAAATTGCTTATTAAATAAATAGAATGTTATAAAATAGACAAGCGTTGCTAACGCTCTGGGGAGCTCTTGTTTACACATGAACTCCATTGATGTTTTCTACAGATTTGTCATAAACATTAACCATTAACTCAGATACATCATGAGGTGCATCTTTGAATTTGCTTTCTTTGTTTCCTGTTTGTGTTGTTACATAAATAACGTAAAAAAGGATAGTCACTGTATCGGAGGGTAGAGGGCTCTCGGCCCCTAAATGTTAAAGTGGAAGACATCGTATTGTCTGCCCCCTCAAGTGGTTGGTTTAATATAATTTGTCCTCATTTTTGAATGCAACAGCTGCAAATTGTGCAGAATAATAACGTATAGAAATGAATAAAAATTAACCCGGACAAGTCCTAGCCATATTCAGAATGAATTGACAATAACATCACAGCATTCTTAAGCTCCCTCTATCACACAAAATCCAGAATCCTTCCAACACTAGAATTGTTAGGAAATTCGATGTTACCCACAAAATAGTTAGAATGTAGCTCGATTTACTTAATTTAATCCTACCGCACAAGGCAGGAATTCGGGGTTAAAAATGTCAACGTTTAGCATTATTTCAAAGAAATGAAATGCATCAATTCATCTGTATCTAGACTGAATGTCTGGTTTCTGAAATATAATTAAATTGCTATGTAGATCAATAGTTAAAAATCATTTATTATATGTTCCTTTGTTGGCGGTATCCCACGGAGTAAAATTTTGTTTAGTTATAAACCGCCTGTTTCTCTTTGAAGATATTTTTAAAACTTTTCTGATAGGTACGGTTTAAAAAAAACAAACGAAGATAAAATCACCATCTAGCACATATTGTTTCTTTTTTCGACCAAATAAAATTCACAATTATCTATCACCCGGAAATAGTTTAAACAATCTTCTAAAAGACGCTTTGCCGGAAACCAGACAAGACAAATATTTCCAGGAACAACCACATACAAAAAAAACCTCCCATCCTCCCCACCCAAAGTACCACCGACCCCCCCCCCCCCCAAAGAAAAGAAAAAAATACACAGGAAGATAGAAACATGAGGGACAAAACTCGATCTCCATTAGAGAGACACCACGTTCGGCAGGAAAGCCGCAATAAGGTTTAAGCATATAGAACGGGTTCGACCTCACACTTTCAAATGATATACAGGTACATACATGTGTATATACAAATAAGAGACCCCGATGCACACATTATTTCATATTATGGATCTGAAAAAAAAAACGTATGCAGCTATATAATAACACGGCGATGGAAGGCCGGCTATTCATATTAAACTTTGATATTTGTTTGCAATACTTAGTTCCCTTGCTATTGAATTCTGCACAAAGACAGTAACAGCGCGCAATGCATTAACCCCCCCCCCAAATATTAGAGATCTCTAAATGCAGAACATTGTTTATGTATTTAAGACCTTATCCATACTCAAATGGTCATACTTTTGTTACAGTCTAAGCAATAAATTCTTTTAATTGTTGATAGTGGCTATCTTCCGGGGATTCTGTAACAAATAATTACAACGCACTAGGAGTAAGAACATGTAATGTCACCACTTGCGTCTTCACGCATCGAGAGTGGTAAGGCGAGTGCGTGCAAATGCTGTGAATTGCGGGTTAGGTTTTGTTAAAAATACCCTACTACCCGTATTGTACCGGACGGGATAAATGTTACTACTGATTATGGATATGATGAGATGTTATACGAGTGGCCATAATTAAAATTCGAACAATATAAATATACATATATATACATAATAATAAAATAACCCTGTGACACTTTTACTGACAGGTCATTTTTTTCTTATGAATGGTGATGCTGTCAGGCCTGTGTTTGCAGCCACCTCCGAACAAAGACCACCCTGTTAATAAATATCATTCTTTGAAAACCGTCATTTATTATTTAGACCGAATGACCTCCGAATAAAGGTCATCTGTCAATAAAGGACACATTTTGTCTTTCCCAAGGGTGACCTTTGTTTACAGGTTTCACTGTGAACAAAATATCGAGGTAATTGTAAATAATGTCAAATCGGTGATTTGAAACATTGGATGTAGTCGACTGGAACATTTTGTAGAGCACAGTTAGACTCCATCTACTGGAAGTGATGTTGCTTTGTGCTCAACTCTAGGGTCCCAGTTTCATGAAACATGGATAATGCATTCAAATCGATAACTGAGCCATAATAACAGCATTCTTTGGTTGATACATATCTTTTTTCAACACTCGCTTAATGAGTGTTTTGCGACGTTTTCTTAAATACTTATTATCTATGAGTGTTTTATCTATCTACATATAACTGCCATAATTGTTAAATCTTTGGCATATTTGCTTTCATTTAGCTTTATTCATTGATTTAACTGAGTTTGTTTCGTTGATAAAACTACTTAACGATCTTTGCTAGAGTACACGTCTAAGATGATTTCATTGAACTCCAGGATTGTACTCTATAAACTCCCTCTTCGTAAGATAATATCAAATATATTTAACACAGTACCTTCAGGTCGTATTTGTTAACTACAATGCCATCATTTTCCAATCTATGTTATTTAAAGCGCTCGTGAAATGTTTCGATACCAATACGTCTAGAAAAGTTAGCTATATATCTATAAGTAGATCTTGTTTGCTTTAAATTGTGTTGTAGCAATTAGTACAAAAATACGATATAATACGACGGATAAAAGTACTTTTCTCCTAATGTTATTAATACAACCAAGTGGCAAATCCTGCCTGAGGAATACTTTGATTATCTGTGTACGTAAAACAATTCTGTCTTAAAATTGAGATTGCTTTACATCTGTTTATCTGCTGCCACAACTGTGGAGCGGACTGTTTCAAAGTGATGGTAAAATAAAGATACAATACAAATGCCATGATTTATTTATTTCACTGGGTTTAATTCCGTTTTTCGTTTTTCAACATTTTTTTTCAGATAAATAATGAGCGGCCGGTTCACCTAACAAAATTTCCTTTACTGTATTCTAACCAGTACTAACTTACCGTTCCACAAGGAGCCGGCAACTTCTTCACATATGGAGGAAAATCGACACTTTTGTCAAATTTTCATAGAAGGGTGTGACCTGCCGCGACCGGAATTTGAACCCAGACCGCTGGGTTACAAGTCCCGCGCGCTAACTACTGGTCACGACCCCTACGATTTATTTATGGAAAAGTGTTTAGATGTTATAACTAACGTTTCATATAGAAACATAATGTTAATGATAAAAAAGTGGAATCTGAAACAAAAGTAAATATAAAGGTTCATTTCAACAGGTCCTTGAAGTTTAGCGGATTTGTTCATAATAAATTAATGGTACAAAGTAAGTGTAGATTCAATTGAAATACTAAATTCAAATAATTCTACTTATCGTCACAGATTGCCATATCCACAAACAAAGCAACACGGCTTTGAACAGCACTTTGTATTTTTTTGATACTTTCATTGTTGATTTTTACAATCATTGCGTATTTGTGCAACATTGAACTGTAGTATTGTCTATTTACGTGGAACTAATATTGAGAAGGCTGTGTTGAATCTCAAAATTTTCAATTAAGGACACAGTTGTATCATTAACATGTGTGATTATCTGTAAGCAGGGTTTTGTTTCTTAACAAACTACACAGTGGATGGTATGATTACTGGTAGACAGTACTGTACCCCATTGGTTTCAATAAGCAGGACAGTTTTCTTGTCATTTTTGTACACAGCTCTCTCTTGTAGTGGCAACAGAACAACTGCAAAATACCTTCAACGAATGTTGAAACCGTCTCCTCACGAATAAATTTGGTCTGTATTTTATTTCTCTTGTATGACAACATTCCAGCAAGAATATTTTTATTTCATCCAATAGTATGGCATTTACAGTTGGAAACACTGCACATAATATTAGAAAGCATTCATTGTTTCTCAAATAATTCAATATGCTACAAAATTGACTTATAATCTATCACAATTTATATTGTTATGTCTCAAATTCATCAATAAGCTACACAATTGTCTAAGTATCTACTACAATGTACTGTCTCTCTCCAATATGTCATAGTATCTATAACAATATATTGGACGAATGTTGTGTCCCAAATATGTAAAAATGTTGCACAATTGGCTTTTCTATACAATGTTAGGAAGCAGTGTTGAGTTCCAAACCTTTCATCAATGTTCCCCTCATATTCATCTCTTGTTAGATCGGCAGTGACAATAACTTCTGTAATCTGGTTCATTAGATATGGTTTAATGAATCGCTGAGAATATCGATGCCTAAGACGCTGATATAACACCAATAAACCCGCCTCGTTTATTACTGTCGTGATAAAAATCTCCTAGATTTATAATGAATCAAGAAATCGTTAGAGCTTCTTCACTTGGAAGTTGTTCCTTTGTCGCTTGATGAAAACTGTCTGGGAATTAGCTAGATGTGGTCAGTGTATGGGCTTTGGTTGATTAATTCTGCAGACATATATCGGTTATCAGATTAAATACATAACCCAAAGAGAACAGAATGGACGCTAAGTAAAATATATCGTCGTTAATGTGTACTTAATATGAGTACTAATGTTCTTACTTTCTAGCTCGTCTTAATTTACCTGAGGTATTCATATTTTAAGTTCAAATGAATTTATAGTAAAACCTCACTTAGCGACCACATAAATATTAAGTATATCTGGTCAAAAGAGCCACTTATTTTTAGACCAATTTTAAGCATTTTCTCTATAGTTTCACCCCACAATGAGGCCACTTCAATATTCAGACTGATTCAAAAGTGGGCTTATCATGAGTTTATTCTATAATTGTTATTTTTTGCCCCCATAATGAACAGTTTCTGATCATGACCATAAAATACAATTGACTGGAAAGATTTGTCTAGTTTTATCACGGATTATATTTGATAAAGTCATGCTACATTGTCTGTGAATGTCCGGCTTAGACTTTTTATCTGAGATTTGACGCCGTTTTTCACAGTATCACAGGTACGGCGGTCAGTTTGATTAAACACTGTTCTGGAGGGCTGTGAAACAGCAGCGAGCTGTTCCTGAATATAGAACTTGCTCACTTGATAGACCACTGGAAGGTGAGGTGGTATACAGAACATAGCATGTGGCTTGTGATCTATTCAAAAATCGCAGAGAAACAAACACTATCCTACCATGACTTGTGATACAAATATATTCATTTTACAAAAGGTGTGATTTATTGCGCTAGACAACTCACACAGAAAGGTGAATTTATCATAAAACAATAGCATTCTTTACACATGATCGTTTTAAATGATAACAATTCGCTAGTTAACATCTATACTTGTATTGTGTTGTGTATGTTTAATTAACAACTTGCATATGTCACAACATGTATGTTGCATAATGAAAAAGTTTGTCCAGAAAATTCCACAATTCCACTCAGACTAGTCAGGAATTATAACGACAAATACCTTTGTAAAAGCATAAATGCAAACATAGGAACAAGGTTTATTCTCATCCCTCCCACAAGTCCAATCTACGCATACCAAGGAATATCGTACATTTTTTAATTTAGTTTTTTTCGTGGAGAAATTTTTATTCTGACGGCTGTTATGAAATTTTGTGGTTTGAATATTACTGGTTGCTTTGTGGTCGACTTGGGACGGTCTGTAGCAATGTTGAAGCATTGCCGTCATAACTTCTTTATTCTATTCAGGAAAATGAATCATTACTCGGTAGAAATTAAAAACATTTCGCACGTTTGATCAAAGGACTAGATGAGAAAAGTGAATTATGGATGTGTGTTTGGTCTAACATATTGATAAATGTTTGTAAAGAGCGGCAATTATTCGCTTGGTCAAATTTTTCACCAGTGACCGGTTTGTGTTTGACTTTTTTTTGAAGACTGGCTGTATTTTGTATGTTTACGTTAATACCATCACTGAATTTTCTCATTTCAAGGACAAATCGCCAAAGCTACCTCATTACTATTGAGAACTCCCCATTATGTAGTCAACTTATTGCGCGACTAGTTTTCAATATGTCTTCTTTATTTTAACACAATAACGAGACTACCTTAATATTAAGACAGATTTGTGTTGATCAAGAGACGGTCATAATAACTAGGTTTTGCTGTATTTATCCACTCAGTGGCGCTTGCCTTTGTGTATAGGAAATAAGATTACCCATTTATCTATTGACATATCAATGTTTGATTACAAGAGAGCTAAACATAATTATACGCCTACTCTGCAATGTGGGTTCTTTCCATAAATAAATTTACGTGAAAATTCATGATTCATTCATCAGCTGGAACTAAGGTGTGTTTTCTATAAACCCATGACGTTCAAGCGACACAGAACAATCTCATTGACATTTCCAAAGTGAAGTTCCTGCCTCAAAGTAGATATTCATAATCTGATGAACACCTAAATGTAAAAATAACACAGTTAAACCTCATTTTACGACCACCTCAATATAACGACCATTCAATTTTGGGCCTGTTTTCTATATTTCTTCTACATTCGAATTTAATATAAAGACCACTCTTTTCGGGTCCAAATTATGGACTTAATATCCAGATGTTACTGTATATATTAAACAGTATTTGATTGTTTAAGAGTCATGTGTACAGTGAAACTGTTATAATAGACGGTTATAATGAACTCGGATATAGTGAAGAATCTGTCCCCTACACGAACACAATACCCGGAGTACGGATATCATGAAGTAGTTATTCGGATCCAAAGAAATTTATTATAACCGAGATCTTTTGTAATTACTGCGTTACTGCAATAAAATACAATTAAAATATACAAAGTTTAACGAAAAAGTATCAATAAATGATGTGTTGTAAACTAGTTAAATTACTGTCTCAAAACAAATTACAATTCTCTTCATGACAACTTGAATAATGTGACTTCGTTCATGAGGTCAAAATTTGCAAGCTGCGAAAAAATAGAGATCGAGTTTGACAAAAGGAAATGATTTCTTTACAATTTGACAGGATATTTCCTGTATAGCTAATTGAACGTCGCCATCGGACATAACAGACTTGAAGATTTGAGGCGAACGTTCCAATATTTCCAAGATGATGGATTCGTTTTTTTGTTTGTTTTCCATTCCTTTCTATTTTCAGTTCGACATCTTAAAGGATACATCGTTTGTTCGGTACAGTAAAACCTCACATAGCGACAACCTCAGTATAAGGACCACCTTGTTATAACGATCACTTATTTTTGGACCGGTTTCCAGTATTTCTCCTAGTATTCAACTTGATAATGGGACCACCTCAGTATTACGACCGATTTTTCGGGTCCCGAAGGTGGTCTCATTGTCGAGGTTTCACTGTACTTGCGCATGTCTCAGATATCGAATGACATGAAGATGTACAATAGCGTTTTCAGGGTTTCATGCAGTGTAAAGACTTAATCGGATCTGTCACCTGAACGCACAACATACTATATCAAGTTAACAAAAAAAGCTTAATGCTATTGTGTAAATTAATTATTACTGACTTGGGAAATTATTTCACTATCTTCATTTAATGAAGCCGAGCATGTGAACGAGGGTCACCATTGGAAGGAATGCATGGCTTTCATTCCGGTTGCATTTTTATGCCTGCGGTTAATCGGCATTTTGTGTCTTTAAATGCGTACTGAAGAATAGTATAATTTAGATCAAATGGTAACTTTGTTCTGAGGTTTGATAAACCGTTAAGTCTGTATCTTTAAAATTGAATATGAAATTGGCATTATACCACTCAGTATGTTGTATTCTTTATGATAAATGACATTTGGGGGGGTCCATAATTACGTAAATTTTGTAATGTTTTTAAAATATGATTACTGCATTTTAGAATGACTTTGGTCTAAGTCCTTCAATTTAATTACATCTTATACTACGTGAAGTATTCATAAGCATAGTAAAACCTCAATATAAACAATACCTTTTATCTCCACCCCCAAAAAGGTCTTAATATTTTGAGGTTTTAATGTCAAGTTGAAATATAGAAATAACATTCGAAAATTAGTAGTCGTCATAATGAGGTGGTTGTAATAGTGCAATTATCTTCAAGTCCGGTTTTACAGTAGAAATGGCAAACAACTACCTAACTACCAATGGTTGATAAAAAAAGACACAAGTATCATTTTCAAGCATTAATCAAATTAATATTTCGCCAATGATAAAATTTTCACTGATAAAACAATATACTTCCATGAAGAATTACTCCGACATTGAAACTTAATACCATCATTATATTTTAATGACCAATTTCGTTTTACAGGCGAGGAATGATAAATTGCAGTTTGGTCTTAAATGATTCCAAAATGGTCTAACCACCTCTTTTCCGATCAATTTTATCTTTAGATTATAACTCATTAATCACATTTGATGTTTTGTACGTAATTTTGTATTAGCTCTTTTACTTCGTCTTGAAACTTAATACATACGCCAAAGTTGTATTGAATTTCTTTCGTATGATTTATACATTCTAACATTTTTTTTTGATGAACCTTGAAGTCAAATTTCTGGGCAGCTTCCTTTTTACGCGTGAAATTTGGTCCCGGGGGGATTCGAACTCACCGCGGTCAGAGGCTATAACCACTTGACCAGGGAGACTCCTGTTAGCGTTTCAACATCGCCCCATGTAGTTCCATGTTTATTGTTTCTTTTGTACTTTTCTTCTTTGTCTGTTTGTTTTCTATTAACATATAACATGAGGTGTCTTTGTTCAATGTCAATGTCTCCTAGATTAGTTAACATAAAACGGAAACTAGAATTAGTGAATATATTTGTTCAAGACGTTGTCAGATGTTCTCCTTGTTTAACATTTTGCTTTACCGAAACTTGGGACACTTAGGAAAATCTTCCTTTGATATTGAATCTATTTTATAGCTATGTGTGGAATAAAAATCATAAAATTTTCTCAAAGTTGTGCTTAAAGACTGATGTTATACAACTTATATATTCATGGAACACCACTCCAAATAGACAGCAGGAGTCATTAGAATGGAAAATTGCATATTGTCGCTTTAAGGGTTCTTTGAAGATATAAGCGGATGAAGATAAATAATTAATTAATTAATAGTTAATTAACACGGACTTTTAATAATTATTGTTGATACACGTTGATTTTACTCTGAATTTCATCATAATTACTATCTAATATAATGGTTTCCAGATTTCGCCAAGTAAACCGTATATATATTGTCTAGTCTGTTCAATTTTGATCAATTTAGTCACTTTGGTAATTACGATTGTGTTTTGTTATCTTTTATTATTGCTTCGTCAAAAAAGCGGCATCTGGATGTGTTCTTATCATAGACAGATCAATAACAAGAATTGTGGTCATATAACGTTGAGTATGTATCATTAAGCTAAACAATTAGAAATTTATTTTATCCGTGTTTCCTATGACGATTGACAATGTGCTCTCCTGAACACTTCTCAAGATACCATACACTCGTTTATGCATCTTCTTTTAGTTGTATCTCTCAAATATCAGACACCAGTAATTAATAACACCTTTACATGAATAATGATATAGCTATAAAATACGCTTTAGCGGAAAATATTTTTATATGAATTTATGTCAATATTGAATCATGAATAACGGGGCTCCGTGTGTGTAGATTATTAAAATTTATCGAGTGTGATATTGCCTACGAAACTGTATCGTTTCCTTTCACTGTAAGCATTTGTACTAGACACTACGCCTTGGCTGGGTCACATGCTGACCACATACTGTATAAAGTCATTGCGCATCTCCATAAAATGATTCGTCCCTGAAACCGTATAAACATGGACGAGAGTTCATGGTGAGGAGTACGCTTTGATTTCTCCTTGATGGCATGAAAACTGCTTTTTTACTGAGAAAATGGGGAATCCATTACCCATATATCAATAAAACTGTTGTTAAAGCATTTATGTTAGTGCCGACACAGCGTGAGGATATTGGCGCCTTTAAGATAATGGAATAAATGCGATCAAGCAGTTAAGTTTTATGGCTTATCTATTTCCTCAACAACCAATCAAATTCAGGATAAAGTTTTAGAGGAAGCATTAGGCTATTCGTTTTTTTTTTATTATTTCGTTAAGTAACAAAATCTAGCTACCTATTCAAAAACACACACACACATACAAACTCATTAAAAACATTTTTTTTTTTACTTTGACAAAACCATCATATTTAAAAGAACAACAATCTAGTTTAAACTGTAGAAATCTAACACTTCTAATTCTGATTTTGCGAGTCACCGCATTCTGCACTAGAATACTAAACAACAATTTAAGAATCCAAAAAGATGATAATTTAAATAATGATTCGCAAACTACAACCATTGATCGTGGAAACCGTAGAATCCAATCAAGAAACCGTGAGCTTGAATAAAACGGTGTTTTGTTTTTGGGTGACGGACCTCAAAACCCAGGCACAAGCGTACGCTTAACAAAATAATGAAACAGAATTGCCTTAATGTTTGTAGCCTTGAAGTAAGTATCGTGTCATCGACCTCTGTGTAACCCATTCATTAGATATCATTTGTCCTTGTTTTTATAAGTGTCTGTTTCACGGTTAATTATCTGTTTAAGAAAAAAAAAAACGTTTTTTTTTCAAGTAAGTGATATATACCTATGTTCAAAACGTGGCACTAAGGGTTTCCTCAGTGATGTGTATGCACAGACACATGCCTGTTCTAAGGCGGTACCCTGAGGGGGTTTGTTTTGTCCTTCATTTTTGTATAGGTTGGGTGGATTTTGGGGTTGTGGAAGATAGTATTTTGGAGAAGATGGGATTTTTGTATGTGTTTTTTTCTTGAAAATACCTTTATTATCAATATGCATAAATTATTCAAACGAGTGAGTAAAATGCCATGGACCATTATGAACAATTATTAATTAACTGTAATTCAATATCAGTTGCGTTTACACTCCAAATGCATGGCCGGTATAAAGTTCACCACGGCACTATGAACGCAAAACTCATTATGAAAAAATCACGGCCTTTATGAGAAAAAACTCGATTATGAGATTCGGTATTCTGATTGGCTGTCCTGCTCGGCCATTATGAAACTGCTGCAAATGTGTTGTATGATTAATTAATAAAATTGCAAATAACAAGGCCAATATGAAAACACTTTTTATTCACACTATATTATATCATGACACATAGTCAATTGTATACGCTGCAATGTGTTAAAAAGGAACGGCCATTGTTCACATAGCTGCATATGATTTACAAGTAGTCGTTAATTCATATTTGACTGTACGGCAAGATTCATTACTAAAAGCAATAAACTGAACGTGCAACAAATCATAAACCCTACACGCTTACAAATGGATACATCACTCATTATAACAACTTTTCACAGAACAAAAATATTAGTACCATTTAGATCATTACAATTCCTGTACCCAGGTTTGAATTTCACTCTCAGGAGTGATAGATTTATTTCAAATGTTGTTTAATGCAAAATTAAATTTTAATAGATACGTTATCTATACGAGTTTCATCTTGTTTCTCATTATTTCTGTCAACTTTATTCTCGTTAACTTTATTTACATTAATCATTGTCATATGGAAAGTTAATATATTAATGTATCATGTCATTTGTGAATGATACTCTTTCTCATGTTCCTGTTTTTGTTTACTGACATAAATTGTTAGTATGATAACAAGGACCATCGTGGTCCAGTTCTTATGGTCTCAGACTTGATCATTAGCCCATCACCGGTGTAAGTTCGAATCCGACATGAGACAAAAAATCGCATTTGGAGAAGCTGTCCAGCTGGCTTACTGAAGATCGGTTGTCCTATCCAGGTTTAAGCCCAAAGTCTTCATCCACCGTTAAAACTGGAAAGTCATCTTATGACCTTAGCTGTTGGTGCGACGTTAAACCCCAGTGAAAAAAATAAATGTTTGAATTTTCTGTGACTTCTTGCAGATTATATTTCGTCTAGTCTAATAAAAATGTCTACTAACCTAGCTTACTAGGTAGAGTGTCAGATCGCCGGACGACGAGTTCGTGAGCTCGATCCTTGAGTGCGGATAATGTTTTTTGTGAAACTTTGGTTGAAAAAATTGAGTCTAAGACTATTTGGTATCCACCGCTTATCTTTCATGTGGAGAATTTGCGAAGAACAAGGACAGAACGGAGACAAAGAAAATGTTTGGATTAATTAACTGCCCGCCGCTAACTGATATTCTGTTAAAACCCCGAGCATTTGAAAAATAAGACATATGTTATATAAATAAAAATATGTAAAACAAGATTTTTATCCATAAGAATAGTCGCGTTAATATATGATCTAGAAAACAACAAAGGAAGCGACAAGTGATGCCTTGATTACCCTGTCGGAATGCCAAATACGGAATATTTGAAAATGAATTTGGAATTTGAACCAAATCCAAAAGATACTATGAAAATAGCTGCAAACAGGTCGTTGGGTTTTCACCGAGATTCATGTATTCTTAATTTACTGTTCATCGACTAGGAAGCTACAGCAATTTAATATTCTATTATCAGCGTGGCTTGAGGATATTGGTTCGGCGATGGTAATGTTAAAACTGTCAAGATACAATTACTTTTCATTGCTTATCAATTTTCCGCTGCTTCCGACTGTATACGAGATAATGAGTTATAAAAGACGTTATTACCGCTTTAACCATGATTTGCTGTACTTGCAAATTGGTTATTGTATTTCGCGCGTAATAAATCGCTTACATAACAAAGACAAAACGAACACACTACTGCAAGCCAGTACGCTGATAAACAAATACTTTGTATTATTGTCCGCATGTTTTTTATGTACTGCTGAACATATCGTGACCCTCTCATGACGGTCACCTCTGGACAATGGCCATTCCTCAAATATGGAGAGAAGTAACCGTTACTCATGTCTTGGTGTTTAATGTCACAACGTTAGTTCGCTTTTGATTTAATGATTTACGATTTCATTCCAAGAGAAACACTTTGCTTCAACAAAATACTACAACAATTGCTTATTTCAGCTTTATTCATAAACTTGTTTAGTCTGCATTATCAATAACTGGTGGACCCTTCGTGGTTGAGTGGCTATGGTCGCGGACTTGTAATCACCAGCCTCTCACCGCTGTGAGTTCGAATCCCAACCGGGACCAAATTTCACATGGGAGCAAGCTGTCCAGCTACCTTACGTTAGTTCTACCCAGATGCAAACCTGAGGTCTTCCTCCACAGTCAAAGCTGGAAATTCGCAAAATGAACCTTACTGTCGGTGCGACGTTGAACTCCAGTGAAAAATATCATTTACTCTGTTCCAAAGAGTGGCCGCCGTTTTCGTGGACTGTATCCTAATATTTACTCACTTACCCTTCCATAAGGAGGTGGCAATTTCTTCACACTGCCACACATGGAGGAAAAATAGACATTTTTTTGTCAAATTTCATAGAAGGGTATGACCTATATTTGAACCCGGGTCGGGTCGTCGGATTACAAGTCCAGCGCACTAACCGCTGGATCAAGTTCGCGGCACTGCTGACCTCTTGTATTAATTTGTTTCGTGGTATGAATTATATTTGAGCCTTTAAACATGCTTATCATTTGTATTTTATTGAAACAATTCATCAAGTTCAATATTACCGTACAGAGTTAGAAAAGTTTTAATTTTCGTGTTCAGAAGATAAAATTTCCGTCTGAAAAAAATATTACCATTCGCTAACTATAATCTGTTCTGACATTTAGAGGTCATACCGTCAATGAGACAATTGAATGACTGTTTCTTTGTCCGAAAATGAATTTGATTGCGACAGCCAGTGTAGAGCAGTAAAATCAATGTGTTATTCTTGATTGAATTAATAAATCCTAAGTATCATTGACAAATGATTGAAACCTTATTAAATTATGCATCGGAAGTATGAGACATTGTTTTTTTATGTCCGGTTGGCTTTTATTGAACTGTTCAACTGTTCGATAAAGTGCGCTGAGGAGTTGACTTTTTCCCATTGCAGTAGTTACTCCCAGATGGCCGTGTGCATTGACCTTACTACAGTTCACACATTCCATATTTTTTTTTTGTTTTGGTTTCTTGGAAATTACGTATCGTCTGTATTAGGCTTGGAAATGATTTTCTGCACCCCTAGGGAGGTTGTGTTAAATCATAGATTCAGAATACTGCCTAATGCTTGGAGTAATACATCTTAATTCGAAGACGTTTACGTCGAAATGTCTCCTGCATACGTTTTGTAGCTGGTATAGGAATATTTATGAATAATTTAAATCACTGAACGAGACAATGATGAAAACATAAGACATGCCCACTGTACAATATGCATACCGCAAATATATATAAATACTAGTTAATTGGTCGCTAATTTTGTGCTAATATAAAAACAAAGGGAAGAAAACAGCATTTAGCACGTTTTGCACGGTCTCCTGTTATAATATTTGTGTATGTCAATAAATATGTGCGACAGTGTGTTTGGTGTCTGCATAGTGGGGTTTATCCGTCGGGAGCCATTGACTGAGGTTGAACTGTATTTTTCAAACACATTGCAAGTCAATTATCTGTTTTGCATTGCCAATACTGAAAGTTATCTTACCTCGTATAAAATATTTGCTGTTGGTTGGTTTAGTCGGGCCACTTAATGACTTAATGCATGTATTTTCCCGTATTAGGTCAGCAGCAATTCATATCTAGTAAGTATTCATAATTTCAAAACAAAAATGGCTGAAATTGCATACGAATTTGGTACATTGATTTATGAATGGTACTCGGTAAGAAACATTCGTTACACGGCTTCTTACTTACCCGATACAGTGTGATATATCGCTCTCAGACCGTGTATCACGCCATATGACTAATAATACAGAAACACCATTCTTGTTCGTGTATCAAAACTTTTCAGTCCGATTATTCTGTTTGGGTTTCCTGTCTACCATGTTTGGTTTGACGTCTCATTTCAGGAAGATTCCATGTTTTCCACCAGGGCTAATGTAAAGGTCAATGGTCCCTTTTCCATGAGTAAAACCTAATTATCAATTAATATCATGTTGGTGTCAATATTTAGATTTTATTTGAACTTTTTCTGATTGTAATCGCTAAGTATTGTTTGTTTGTCTGTCTTTTATCATGGCTTTGTTGATTGACCCCCCCCCCCCTCCAAAAAGCCCATCACTAATTGTTCCACCGCGATATTATACGCGTGTTTGCATGTTTTTGTATAAGAAGCCCTCTATGGAGTTGTATGGCTTTCGTAAGTCGCAAACTTTTAAAGCAGAAACCTTGTGTGGTATTTTCAGGGAATCAAAATTAATGATGTTATCAAAACAGCCAATATCCTTTATCAATTACATGAGTGCATTCCGATTCGTCATCTAATATTGGGTGAGGAACACGTGCATTTGTTATTTACGTACGAAACTTGTACGAACAACAGCTCGGAAATACTCGAAAAACAATTGTTCAAATTTAAAGAACAAGAGCAAAGATGTCACTGACAGATTTAATGCTGGTGATAATGGTAATATCAAATATTGTTTTCAATATCAGCAATATGTTGTTATTCTTAAATGTTTCTTTAAACCATGAATTAATGAAATACAAAAGGAAAGACAAAACGTATCAAAACATTGTTGTGGTTGGCTGACATAATGGCAAAAAATTATGCCTAAGAAACACTTGTCGTAATAATGAGTTGGTCCTAATTTAGTTCTTGCAAATAAAATATATACAATACAATTTGTTTTATAACATGCTTTTTGACGGAGTGAGGGTACACAAATAGTACAATCTAGGACAAAGGACTATTCTAGAATGGTTGATTTTTTTGGACCAGGTTGTATATTTTTCCTTTTGGTTGAAACTTTTTTTTATTTATCAATTTATTAAAATCTTAACTTAGCCGTTTTATATTTATTTTTTCATACTCATGGAATATCAACAAATATAAAATTGATGAAAAGCTCATCATCTCTGTAGAAGACATCTGTGTGTTTTTTGGTTTTACCTTCTAATGTCCAGAATAAGTTGAGTCATATTAAATTCCCAAAACGAAATTCCTTAAACGAATGAAATATTTACGAACAATCGTATTGTTTCAGATGATTCTAAACCAGTCTGTCTGCTAATATTTACTTCTATTACAATTAATTTTGTAATGCAAGCATGCTTTACATCATTTATGCGCGTGTTATATTGTGCAATAACTCACCATTACCCCTGGGATGTCGTTGTTATTTCAGGAGAACAATTTTCAAAATGAAATACAATAACTACCATCTGAAAGCAAACCCACAAATTAATGTAATCTAATCGGGTTTATATCATTCATTACTCAATTGTTATAGTTCACGAATTCAGGCTCTATTTAAAGAACATTGATTTAATAGTTTACAGCTGCCGAAAATATCTGTCCAAGTGGTTTGTGGCTTTACTGGGCGACAGGATAATTCAACACAAGGAAAAAGTTCGACCCCAAGACAAGTCAACCTCAACTCCGAACGAATTGTCTTTTGAGTCCAACTGTCTAAGGATGTTCATTTTTGAGGTCAAATTGTCTCGGGGTGGGATTGTCTTGTGGTTGAATAGTCAAAAATTCATTAATATAGCACCAATTCACAAGAATTACCAAAAAGTAGCCAAAACCACCCAAACGGTTTTAAAAGTTTTTTCAAAACGAGAGTAGTGTATTTTTATTGGTATTGAGCAGAAAATCGGAATTCTTGTAGTTTGTTCTTTTCGACCCAAAAAATAACTAGCGTTAAGTAAGAAGCGATTTTCTTGACGAGGTACAGGAAACTCATTCTTACGTGCATAAACATCATGAAACTGGAATCACCATGTGCTGCATGCAACTTCAAACAATATCAAAGTCTTTATTGTTTCATTTCAGTAAAGCTATCAACTTACTAACTTCTCCGACAAACAAAATTTCGTTCTATCAGTTGATTTTATTTGTGAGTTCGGTAATTGAATCAGGAGAATAAAACAAAGCAAATTGAAAAGATAATTCCTAAACCATTCGACTGGTGATTTGAAAACATTTAATTGTCTGAAGTACCACGATTCAATGTACAATTATTTAATTTTGAAGTCTTAACGTCATCAGTGAATCCAATTAAATGTTATCTATGGTGTGCTCTTGTTTTACGCATGACGCATAGATCGTGTTTTTTTTTTGCCATTTGAGTCTGTTTAAAAATATGTTTGATTGATTTCCAGGAGATATTTTCATTTGATAAGGATAAACATTTGTAACGGCCACGTGAGAACAATTACCACACATTCACACGCAGTTATTTAATTAATAGACGATGTAAACATACGAATATTTGCCAACTGTGCGTTAAAACCTTATAATCAAGTTTCATTCCCTTTGTTGACTAATTCACTAGGTTGATGTATCAAAATGCAGCAATATACTACATTATATGTATATTCATTTTTTTCATCTATACAGCAACTTCGTTTAGATAATTGCTCCTCTTTGGAACATCAATTGCTTTTCTTTTATTTGGCTTCAATTGTTGTGAATGTTGTACACTATTAATAATTTGGGTTTGGAATTAGATTATCACGCTACTGTTAATGTTTTACATGTACTTGCTTAAAAGAACTTATCAATGGCATATGTCGTTTAGTTCCTTCAGTTTTTCTCCGTGGAAAAGTTGCAATTAGGTTTCTCTGTTGACAACGTACTGACATAGATACAATCCTCAATCGCAAAGCAAAACTGTTACACGTAGCATTAATACGAACACATCAAAATCTATTGCTGCGTTTGATGAATGAGGTTTCGTTTCTTATTCTAAGTTGTGTCTAACAAAGACCTACTTTGAAAAACTTAATTAATTACTTTTCGTCTTTCCTTTGAATTTTAATATTCCTTTTAATTAGTGTTCTCTTTTATCTACTGATATATATATATACCACACTACACTTAAGGACAGATATAGACGTTAAAGCTGCTCAGATGGTTTGTTTTTTATTACAGTAAACCTGATATGTCGACCACGACATAATATAGATAAAGGCTTTGATTTGAATAATTGCCTCTATGAAACACGCTTGTACGTATTGGTTTGAAACTTGCGCATGGTGCCATGATACTTTTCCATTGGGTGAACTTTGCATGTATAACAGCTTTTATATCCTTTTTCTCTGCGGTATGACTTTTCCTCAAGCGCCACTATGTCAACCGAGTCAAGTCCCTTAATTCACAGGACATTTATATTATGATTTATATGAAATATCATTAACAATCAATAGATACTTCTGCAAAATGGGTTAGAGCCAGAAAATAAATTAATATTTCACCAGATTATTCAATGAAGCCTCTCAAATTCGAACATGTTAGGACTAAATAATTTGTTCGGATTAGAAATTTTCTGCATAAGGCTAGAAACAAGTCACGTTTACAATTACTTAGCCAATAAAATAGGACGGGTAGGTCGCAAAATTTGTCTTTTTATCCTTCTTTTAAGCGTACTTTTCGTACTTTGGAGGTACAATTCGTCCCCAGATATTTTCGTACTTACGATTTTACATTATAATCTTTGTCGGCGCTGAAATATTGGGTCTGTCGGGTGACCGTTAGCACATTTTTTCTGGCTCTATGTTACTCTATCCGTTAATTATTTCAACTGTGCCTTGAACTCGACAGGAAATTGATAACTGTTACTCTATTCGGATAAGAGGTTTTCGGACCAGAGATGATCGGATAAGAAAGGTTGTTACGTATTGGAGAAATCTGCCAGTTTACAAGTGCATTGATTGAATCCTTATCGCGATCATGCAATATAAATATTTGCCTGTCTTTTATTGTATCTTCTGAACCATTATAAAAGTTAAATTAATTCAAAACAGTTGCTGCCTTTGTAAATGAATTGGAAACTGGAGAACTAAGCAAATATGTTTTTGCTTTGTTGTACAAATACGTCGCCCTTGCATTGTTTGTCATGTCGCATTCAAAGCTGTTTCACTGTTGTTATGTTATATTTAGCTTTAAGAACGTGACATGTTGGTGGTTTTATGTTTGTTTGTATCGTGATTTATTGTCCTTTGTGGGAAGAACATGTTGTATCTGTCATCTCCTAGGAAATACTTGTACGCCATTTTATGGAATACTGTCTAACCTGCAAATATAATGCCACCATTGGGAGAGGAAAAAAATATGGCCTTTTTGCACTAATGGCTCTTGTTCATAAGTTTGGTTTTCTATTGTGAATATATGAATGGTTGTAGTTTAACAGTTGTTTCCCCTTGTGATTTTTTATAAAATGTAGTTAGTGTGGTAAACAAAGAACCTTACACTTGTGGTGCATTCCCATTTTCCGATTTTTACGTTCTATTTATTCACAAGTGACTTTTTAGTCAGGCTTGGCAGTATTTAGATGCTTGAATATGGAATGTTCAATGTTTGCATGGCACTTGATTTAATGATCAGTGTAGGATGGTTGAATTTATTGCGTGCGTCATTTCATGGAATACTCTTTCAGACCCTATTGTACAATAAAAACGAACCTGTATACGAATGGAAATCATATTTGTGATTTTATATACTGAGTATAGGTGTAGTTAGAAGTTTACTGATTTTTGGTATATAATTTCGTTGAATGTTTGCTAAAGATTAGCCATTGTGTTGTTCTGATGTTGATCCTTATTTTAGAACTGGCCGTGTAGAACGCAGATTATTAATGCGTACAATCTGCTTTGAACAAGATAGCCTCCACGAGATAAGCTTACCCTAACTCCTCGTCGCTTTGCTGTAGGCTGTTAAAGGCGGTACAGCTCAGAATTAATGTGACAACTTTCCGGCATGTGATTAATTCAAACATGTCTCACATTTCAATATATCAGTATACCGGTTGATGGATACAGTCCTGCTAACAATAATCTCAGTTGGCAGCGGGTATGTACGTAACCGTACATGATAACATTTCTAGTATTGAGCGTTTTTGTTGTGTAACATTAGCCTTCATTATTGACTGGGCATTTGTAAGTCAAAGAAACCTTTCAAGCTGGTTTGTATATGGTTTCCATTTAGAGCTTCTTAATTATCAATCAGCTAAATAGTGTTGTTTGGAAAATCTAGGTTCACAAGGTTTGTATGATATTGCAGTACATTCTATTTTTATCTTGTTTATTTGTATTTTTAACAGAAAGCAAAAATGACAAAAATATATCTTTACTTAACACCTTAGAAAATAGTATAATCCCCATAAAATGCCACATTACAAAAAAGAAAAATATAATCCCACTACCATTGCTAAACTTAATATGTCTGATATATTAACATATACAGTACAGTCAAACCTGTGTTTGCGACTGCCTCCGATAGACCACCCTCTGAATAAAGGTCATTTTTTGAAAAACCGTCACTGGTTATTTAGTACAATCTCACCTCCGAATAAATGTCACCTGTGAATAAAAGTCATATTTTATCTTTCCAAAGGGTGGACATTGTTCATTGGTTTGACAGTATACAGTAACATTCTATTCATTGCCAATATGAAATCCATCCATACATTATTCTACAATAAAACACTATTATATGCCCCTTTTTACCCTTTGCAACGGTCTAATACGTCACGAAAGACGTGGTCGAATGCGGAGGAGGAAGTTTTACGGACTAAAATAAAACTCTTGACATTTTCAGATAATTCAGTGCGTAATTGCGTATTTTTTTGTGGTTAGAACAAAAATAATGAAATTTAATATGGAAACGTTCTCTCCTCTGATATTCTGTGTAAACATTCTGTATCATATTTTGTGCAATAAAATAACAGAAAAAACTGTCCGACTGTACAAAAATAAGCAACGCGAATTTTATAAAGTTTCATTTTTTTCTTGAATAATCTTCATATTTTCAAATATCATAGAGTATCGTGGTAGGAGATGTTGTTATTATTGTAGAATCGCAAATTTTCGGGGAACATTTAATTTCGTGGATTTTGTGGGTGAGTTTTTCCATGAATTCAAGTACCGACGAATTAAGATGTTGTAAAATTATGAATATATTATTATGAAAACACAAAATTTGAAAATCCAAGAAATTTTGTACCCATCGAAATTAAATGCAACCTTAGTGTTTGATTCTAAGAATTCTTTAAAGAGTTGCATGTACTTAAAGTGTGAAAAAAAGGTTATCTAAGAAAAAATAATTGTAGACTTTATACCCAGTTGGCCTTTGTTCAGGAGTGTATTTGGCCTATTTTATCAATAAATATGCACTAGGGGTCGTTTTTTACGGATGGTCTTTATTTGCAGGTGGCTGTCAACTCAAAATTGTCTGTGAATGGCGTTGCACCTATTTGACACCCTGAATGTGTTTTGCATTGATTAAAGAAACGTTACGACATCTAGTTTTGAATTAATATTTCCCTAAAAGATACCAATTACTACACAAAGATTTTATGCCTCTGCAGTTTTATCTAACACTTAAGCTTCTCACTCAAACACATCTGTACACGTGGATGACGATACAAGCACTGGTATATGAATGATGAAACATTGTTCGGGATTTTAACACCGTAACAGACATACTCTTATATTCTATTCATGTTGCAGAACGACACAACTTAATCAAATTGCTGTCGGACAGAAGTCTTTACAAGGATTGGTTTCAGAAAAAGAGATATTTGCGTACTTTTACGCCCTATTCTGCCGATACGTTTAGATAACCACTGTTCATGAGTCAAGAAAGTACGAACAAGAAAGTACGAACAGTTTTGACGTACGCCAAGACCAAACCAAATGTTCACATCGTTGATTCGAAGATTGATCGAGTACAACCTGTTGCACTTTTAGCGCAGACGATAGATGCTGTTCATTGCAATAAATGATTTAGTGAATAGTACTCGTATCTTCTGGGATCGCTTACATCCCGGTGTCTACAACATATATCACTATTAACGGTATAACGTGGCTGCATTATTCGTCTGCGGAGAATATTTTTATGAAAACTTCGTCGTTTATCCGTTAGGAGAAAACAACTGGTATATCAAAGTAACAGTTTTTTTAATCTAACGTATTATGCACCAAATAAAAGTTTTGTGATTTCGTCATAATTACGTAAAATGTGGTTATTATCACGCTTAATATATATGAGTAGAACTTCACTTAGCGACCATCTCGTAGTAAAGACAAACTCAATTTACCGACCACTTATCTATGTACCTGTTTTCAATATTTTCGCTTTTCAACTCGATGCTGAGACCACCTTAGTATTAGGACCAATCTATTTGGTTCATTAGGCGCTCTTAGTATCGAGGTTTAACTGTAATATTCCATGATAATCATTCTGTAAAAGTGTAGACCTTAATGAGTACTGGGTCACATAAGATTAAAATTGCTCACTGCACGATGATGTGCCAGCTAGCAATATTCTAGAACCGTGCTCAGAAAATGTAAAAACGCAATATATTTAGTTGCGACGTAAACATGAATTTTGCAATGTGCAATAGTAACCTGCAAATTATGATTTAAGTATTCATTAACATAAATCAATATACTGAGTATACGTTCTTGCGGACAACATAGTTTTACTATGGTTTTGCCTTTAACAACTCTTGGTGTAGACCGTTGGTCAATTCTCGCAGAAAAAGAAAACAAGAAAGTAGTACAACACTTACGAACATTTCCATTTGCGCACAAATCATCCACATTAATCATTTTGTGTACTTACTGTATGAGTATTTTATATTTCCCAGGGTTCTAGAAAAGGAATATCGGCGTTGTTTGAAGCCGAATTCTACCGTTATATCAACGTTTAAATATTCCTCTATCAAGTTTAATATTGTTGCTTTGTAGGCGCGGAACAGTAACCTTTGATAATCTTTGATGTCAATAATTGCATCATACATTACGAATAAGTGGTACGTCTATGTACGAACACCGACCATTATTACGATCTGATAAAGCACAATTAATTTAATTAATGGCTGATAAAGACTGTTTTATTCACAATTCATGTCGATAACTATTTTTTCGTAATCCAAGTCAACTAATTCTGTGACCGGTCGTTTCAGACAGCCAGACAAGCTAATCGATATCGGCGGAAAGTCTAAACCATACTTAATCATCTTGTTTATACACATGAAGAAACACGTGATAGACTGGACAGAAAATAAATGGTTGTTATAACCAGGTGGTCGTAATGTTGGAATGGTCGGTAGAAGTTATTCTTGTACAGTCAAACCTCGATAATAAGACCACCATCGGGATGCGAAAAAACGTTCGTAATAATGAGGTGGTCTCATTAAGTTGACTTATAGAAAAGTGAATGGAAGGCGGTCCGAAAATGAGAGGTCGTTATAATAAGGTAGTCGTAGTATTGCGGTGGTCGCTATTTGAGGTTTTACTGTACATTTTTACACATCGTATCTTTAGTCCCTTTGTCACTTTAGTCACTTCGATTAAATCAACATGTTCCGATGTCAAAGGCATTTTTAGCATTACTTATTATACGGCACTTCTGACAGCTGTGTGTTATTAATCATATTTCATCCCCTTTCAATGTTTTGTTCCAATTTGATTTTAATAATAAAGATAGACAAAATTACAAACACAAATCATTGTAACTGTCTTTACGTGATCATTAAAGATGAGACATTGAATCAGATGAAAGACAGAGACATAAATAAATAAGACAAGAAATATTCGCTTTGATTGTTGCAATTTCGTGTGTTAAGTTCAGGTTTGTTGACCGCTGAGGGCAGATGCCTAACTGCAGTCATAGACAACAAATGAATGCAACATCCAAAAAAGAAAATAAATTCTTTAACAATTTCGCAAAATGATGATTGCAAATGATTCAAGACAGATAAGGAAGAGTTATATGGTTAAATAATTTGTTCCATAGACAGAAAATATGACTCAAACAGAAACTAATTATGAAAACGTGAGGATTGCATAGATTTTAATTATGACAAAACATATAAAGTTCCAGCGGTAAACACAGGCGGTAATAACTTCCTTGTTGTGATAACATCATGTCTTTAAAACACTGTTAGTTTGTGTTAGTTCCTTTAGGTGAAGACATACAAATACGCCTTGTAAAACAAACATTGTTTTCGAATTCTTTTTGACGTACGTGTTTGCACAAAAAGGCCACCCTGTGAATGAAGGCCATTCTTTGAAAAACTACCATTATTTATTCAGAACAAACTAATCTCCGAATAAAGGCCATATCTAAATAAATACCATGTTTTTTCTCTCCAAAGGGTAGCCTTTGTTCACAGGGTTGACTGTAATTTGTGTATATTCATCCTTCAGTTTGAATTCAATGTATACGAAACTAGATAGGGTCCGTTATCTCCCAGTATTGTGAAAATCAAAACTTACGATTTATTTCGTATTAATAATTTATGTAGTTTCTTGTTCATATAATTTATTCTGCAACAATTATCAAATTTGATATCTCTTTTACGATTAATATTTATGTTGATTAAGAATCACTTTTCCTTTTACATAAATGGCATTTTGTCACCAAATGAATTGTTTCGAGCATGACGTAATGGTTATATTCTATAAATTCATGTTATCGTAATTGTCGTTGGTACAATTGGTTCTATTTTGATATTGAAAAGTCTACTGTCAAACCTACGAATAAATACTCACTTGATTTTATTCAGAAATTTGCTTGGTATATCTCATATTCATTATACGTTACGTTATGAATAGCTTTTGTATAGTGAGCCAGGCCAAAAATGTTTGTCTTTCCGGTTACCAGTCCGACTCTATTTTGGCGCCTACTGTAAAGTTTCTAGGAGTGAAATCCAAAGTACGAAAATGTTGGAGGACGAATCGTACCGGAAACAAATTTGCGACCTTCCTGTTCCTTAAAAGATTGGTAATTACAATCAAGTCGCAGAACAAAATTGTTTTAATCGTGTCTCTGTCTTGTTTCAATTTTGGAATAAAAACTTTTTGTTACATCTGATAAAATTATTGCAAAATAAAAGTTAGGAAAAAAACTAGAAAATATTTTTTCGAGCTACAAACCACAATGTTTCGGTCAAGCAACCTTTACTGTGTTTTTCCAGCTTTACTAATTTGGCTGTAGAGAGATGGAGTCTAAAGCAGTTCAGCAGTTAGAATATTCTTGAAATCGAAATATTAAGGCAATTACTACATGGCACGTTCACTTATCAGAGAAAATATCCCATTAGCCTAAACTACGATGTGCATGAGGCTAGCGTTTATTAAGACAAATGCATGATATGATTTTTGTATTATTTTAATCATAAGATTTTGTCTAGATGATTACTTCTAATCTTATTCATTAATTATTTTATTCAATTACTGATTGCGCAATTACTGGTTGTGTAATATGAATTATTCAGTGCATTTATTTCTCATTTGGCTATTTAGCAATCCAATTCAGTTCTGCTTTTTAAGTCGGGCGCCGTGAGATAAAAAGTTGAATTTCAGTAAAATTGAAAATTTCAGATTCCGCAGCTACTTCAATCTAATAGGTGTTGCCACAATTTCCCTTCAAGAACCATACGATTTTTGTAGCAAATAAGTGGCACTACGACAACAATATTGTTGGTAACATAAGGATGAAATATTACGTCTCAGAAGAACAAAGAGAAACGAATGAAGTCGGAGTAATACATAACATAGAAGAGCTTTGGGCTAAAAATGTTCATGCAAAGACTTATTACATTTGTAAGCGATATTATTTTCCTCCTATATTTAACGTAAACATTTTTACATCTATTGGTATCCAGAAACTGCTTTGTACGTGTGTTTAATGTATGTGTGTGATGACTGCTGAGAAAATTAAGAAAGGGCATTCATAAAATTTACTGACATTACAAGGCTCTCAATCTGCCGAATTTGGGAATCATTCCCCCTACTCTGGAATATACTTTTTCCCCACATTTTTGGTAAAAATTCCCCCACCTATTGTATCAATTAGGCTTTTGAAATCCCCCCTTGAACTGAAAATGATACGAAATTCCCGCCTCCCCGGGCCCCAGTCCCCAAAGAGAGAGAGAGAGAGAGAGAGAGAGAGAGAGAGAGAGAGAGAGAGAGAGAGAGAGAGATCCTTGCATTACGAATGCCATAATTGGGCTATCCATAAACAATGTTGGTTTACGGTTAGGCGACCCAAAATTTATCATTTGGTAGGTAAGTATATTTATTTGTTTGTCTTTATTGAAAAGCTGAAATAAAATACGAAAAAATCTTTTGTAAAAATCGCTGAACATGTTTCGGTTCGGTGGAATTGTTTAATGACACGGTCGCGTAAAAGCGAACCAACTATTCTTTGAATTATAGTCTTATGTTTAATTCTATCATATTACTCATTGACATTATCAAATGTTTGCGAGTCTTATTCTTTTTTCGCTTGGCCGCATTTAGTTTTAACAAATTGACCGTTATTGTTGTTCATCTCTTCAATTCGCTCGTATCGTTTTGTTGGAAAGTTTCCAGTGTATGACAAATCAGGCATCAAAGTCTGCTCGCTATAAGAGGGAAAGTTGATTGACTTTAACGCAGACAGACTATATTGGTACAGACCTTTGCACAAGTATTAAATATTTAAAGGTATATTAATGGTCAATATTATCATTTTATCGTATATCTTACATTCACGAAATTTCACTGTAAATCATAAGTTCAATGATTATAAAAATGTTTGACAATATTTTTCTGTATATTTTCTTCTAATAAACTCGATGCAAACCGATACGATTCTACTTATTTTCAAACAAGCCGCCATTTTCAAACCGCTCGGAAGAGATCGGTTACGTTCGGAATTCATCTCATTTGCATACGGAGACTACCTGTCGATCAAAAACGTTGCGACTTCACGGTCGGTTTTCGCACGAATTTCTTCCTTCAAAGTTTTCCAACGACTTGCTTCGCTGCCTAAGTATATTCTAGTTTAAGCAATACCCTTGTCTCTTTCTAATTTCCTCCTTTTTCTTTCAGAATCGGACATTTTCTTTCTTGTTCTTTTGATTCCTCCCGCTTGATCCGCCATTGTGTTGATTTTCCTTATATGGAGAGACGCTAATCACGTGACTATTTCCGAATATTTACGGAAACAATCGGAATGCTTCGCGGCAAATATAAATCTTATTTGACTAACCTAGTCAAATAAGAAAAACGATTTTTCGATATGCAATTAAATGCACAAAATTATGATTTCAAGTTGCAGAAATTGGTGAATACTCATATTATTATGTAAGGAATAGCGTTATAAAGCTTTTTTGGAAAAACAAAAAAATCATTTTGACCATTAATATATCTTTAATGTCTGTCATTTGATTTAACATTGGAGTCTGACCCGACAATTTAAAATTTAATGAATAGCTCTAGCTATAAATTTGCCCGATATATCTATGTGATAAACTTCTTTGATTGTCTTTTAACAGCATTGTTTTAATGTAAAATACCTGTCTTACTTCTTGTTGTGATCTTTGCTTACGATTTACGATAGATATAATTGTTCTTTATTGCGAATCTCAAATGTCAGTCTGGAAGAGTTGTGTCCCTTTACTATGGTTGCTCTTACACAAAATGAATGAATTATCGTGAGCGGGTAATCACCTTGTTGGACATAAAGGTTTCTTTGTAAATCCATTAATCTTTCATTCACGTTTGTAAATATTTACGAGGTTGTGACTAGTTTGCAATTCTGTATCCTAGAGTCTTAGCCTTTATCGAAGCACACACACACACACACACACACACACACACACAAACGATGCCACAGAGTTCTGAGATGAAAAAAGCGTCCTGAGATTCTAGTCTTCCAGTCATTGTGTTTTTTTGTTTGTTTTCTCCGTAAATACATTTGATATCAAACTGTTTTATAATAGTACAGTAAATTACCATTCCTATAATATCTTTTTTATTCATTGACATTAAATGAACTACAAGTATTTGACATTGCTCCTTTTCATCGATTACATGGACTATGTTATCAGCGTTTTTTTTTGGTGTGTCACAGCTGAATCCATAAGATGGATGGTACTATTACGAGCACTTTGAGAAACACTCAAAATGTCAAAAAAATACCAGTAGCAGGTTGTCATTAATGGGATAATAGGCTTCGTTTGTGGGAAATATTAGCGCACAATCATGACAAAAATTGATGTTGTTCAGATGGAAAGTAGTGGAAGTTAGGCTTAATAAAACACTCACTTGAGACAGTTTGTTGGCGCTTGTATTAGTTGCGCTTAATAAAATTTTCTTTCAATGTCACAAAAATATCTTGTCTTAAACGTTTGATATACAGTTACGGTTATAATATGATCGTGATAAATGCTTTGTGACTAACATTTCATTAATAATTCTAAGGGACATTTATGGTGAGTGGTTATGGTCTCTGTGAGTTCGAATCTCGTCCGGTACCAAATTTCATATGTGAGGAAGCTGTCCAGATAGCCTAAGGAAGTTCGGTGGTTCCACCAAGGTCTAAGGCAGGGGTCTTCCGTAACTGTCAAAGCTCGAAAGTCGCATATTGACCCTGGCTGTTGTTAAACTCCAGTGAAAAATCCTAAAAAGATCTACGGAAGAATAAGCACAAACCAAGGTCTTTGTTATAATGATGGCAACATCAATGTATATATATATATATATAAACTGACTGTTTAGCATTTCATGCACAAGAACCAGGTTTCGAGTTTATTGATCTTCCGGCTCATTTCTCAAAATTTGTTTTCAACATTTTCAAGTTGATTTTGAGACAAGTATATAACTGCTGATTAATCAAAATATCTATGTACATGTAGAGAATTTAAATGTGATTTGAGCTTGGAGTCCTGTTTCAAGTTTTCAAGTTCGGACCAACACCTCCTGTGTGAAACGGTAGTGTGTAATATGTATCTTTGTTATAGAAACTGCTAAACTATGCCTCTTAAGAATTACATGGCAGAGTCCAAAACTATGATTTTAGCGACATGATTCCAAAAGGCGTCTGTTCATCCTACAGTGTGCAGTGTTAGATACTCTCCGGTACCAGAACAGCAATATTTGTCAGTTCTCCTTTCGGACTTAGTCATTGTTTTTGGAAAACACTGAATGGCTTTGATTTGCCTTTCCTAGTTTTGCGTGATACTGCCTCTCCGAAAAAGAATTGATGCCTTATCTGGGAAATATTGGAATGCTTGTTCCAGTTCTTGAAGTCTATTATGTCCGATGGCGACGTTCAATTAGATGTACAGGAAATATTCTGTCAAACTGTGGGGGGAAATTATGTCCTTTTGTCTAACTCGTTCGTACATTCTGCAGCTGTATAAATTATATTGACCTTGTGGACGAAATTGCATAATTCAAGTTGTCAATACAATACAGTACAAAATTTATTTATCATCGGAATTTCTTTCATATACAAGACAAAACAATATAAGTTATGATTAGCTATTTACTGAAATAAACAAGAAACACAATAACACAAAATAAAAAGAAATTAGTTATTGAAGAAAGTATATCGCTATATAAACACGTCTTTAGATTACGTCAATATATAAACAGATATACAAACAGTTGCGTCTTTAACAACTATAGTGTTGGCACAAACATAAAACATACATGTAATAAACCGATGAATTGTACTTTAAAATACAATGTACATAGTAATGACATTGTTTTTTTTATTTTTGATTATTTTGTATCCGTATTATAATTATGTACCTATTGTTTTGAGAGTACGTATATAACATATATTTTGATTGTTCAGTTCGTGAACTGTTTCAGAAATGTGAAATCTTCAGGTATCCGACTTCTTTGAGAACTCTTTTTTTGTATCGTCTGTCAAGGATACTAGATTATATCATTCCTGTTAAAAGGTTCTATGACACTGGAGAATCGGTGTTAATTCTGAAGTGATCATAAAATTTGAAATATACGGGAAAACAATATTGACAAACTATCAGAGAATAAATGGTCTTTAATCGTTGTAATGTGGTGGGGTTAATATTGAGGTAATCACTTAGTGAGGTCTTACTGCACGAGTGGCTCGGGACTAAGAATCGTGTATGATGGATTTGGCATTAGACAGTTTGAATAGAAAGCGCAGGTCAGCATTTATACCATTCTAAAGTTCTTTTACTAGTATTTTTCACTGGAGTTTAACGTCGCACCAGCAGCTTCATACTAACATAAAATATATAGAAGTAACTTTTCTCCTACATCTCTGATACAGATAAGGATATCCAGCTCGCAGATAACTGATTAAGTGTAAAGTACGCCCCGAGCTCGGTATTTCCGTATATATCCACAAATAGTGGATGATTCTCATAATCTAAGATAATTGTCTAGGATTGTGCGCGCGGGGTTATTTGTCTTTTTTTTATTCTAAATCAATTGTAGAAGTAGGCAAATGGTTATTGATAACTGGGGGAAAGGTAAGCAATGGTGAACCACCCCCGGAGCATTGGTCTGGTCCACTGTCAACCGTGTACGATTTTCATTTTTAGGGCTAACGCATTAATACCTGATAATGAGACCACCTTCGGGCCCCGAAACATCGGTCGTAATAATGAGGTGGTCTCATTATGAAGTTGGATTATAGGGGAGTTATTGGAAGCAAGTGCGAAAATAAGTGATAGCTTTACCAAGGTGGTCGTAATATTGAGCAGATTGCTAAAACCAAATCAATGTTTTCAACTAAGAATGGTGCTGAAGATATATTAGCACATTGATATGGTACTTTAATTTTGTAATTCAAATTGTTTTGATTTTTTCATTGTTTTTTACTCATTCAAGTTTTGTATATTCTTGACACAGTTGTATTGCAGTACTGTAAAAATAACGCCTAAATATCAACACTACCAATTTTGAATATCTTTCTATATATTCTCCGGAACAATCTATATTCCTACAAGATAGCGGTACTTTCTCAATACTTAGACCGATAATTTCGTTCAGAAAGTAGTTATAATATATAGGTTATAATGTGCGTGATAATTGTTAATGAGTGTATATTTATCTGATTCTAAAATATTGTTAATAACAGTCATGTGTGTATTTATATTGACATTTTTGCCTTACCGCCAGTGTTTGCTTTGATTTTATCCCTTCCCTACATGTTCAAAATGTCAAATAAAGGTTACTTCATTTTGTGGCTTGAACATATCGGCTTTTTAGGAAACACACCTCGTTTTTAGCTAATAGGAGATGGAACCATGTGTTTGTAAATATAGGAAGACCCCGCATTGTGAAGTAGGTGTATAATTATGTTTTGTTCTCTCTTAACCGAGCCTTGATGTGCCGTTAGATAAATGTTTAATCTGATCTTCTACTCGCGCAACTACACATACCGCAAAAATGTTTTTCACTGTGTTTAACGCCTTTTTTCAACACTTTTCGGTTGTATATGGCGGCAAGTTCGCCTAACCAGTTTTCCTGGACTGTATAAGTAGCCAGTAAATAATATTGGAGCGGTGGCTATATAAGATGTCACTAAGTGTAAATACAGTAAAACCTCTTTTAAGTTACCATCTCAATATTACGACCACCTTATTATAACGATCGCTGATTTTATTAATAACTTCCCTATAAATCAACACAACGAGTCCCCCACATTATTACGGCCGATTTTTCGGGTCTCGAAGGTGGTCTAAATGTCGGGGTCTTACTGTATCGATTTTGTTCTACGTCATAATCATTTCTGTGCTGGCAAATATATTTCAGGAATACGAGTTATATATAGAACATGCCTGAATCTAGCCATAACATTTTATAATTAAACCTCTTACCTTTAAATTATTAATTCATGCAACTGGACTAAATACAGTATACACCAGATGTTACCAGATTATCTCTTTATAATTCAACATTTAAATGATAGTGAGATTTAAGTGATTGTATTGAAATGAAACGTTCATGTAATTGGTTATCAACATTTTATAGAAGGTGTCTTTCTATTTAAGGTATTGCATCCCTAATACTGTACTTTCTTGATGTATCTGCTCAATGCTACACAAAAAAATGATATTTCAAAAATAGTATAGCCAAATTATAGTTACTTCTTTGATAACTTCCCTAGATACTTAAATTTATTTACGACTTCATGACACATTTTGAAAATTTTGTATGACTTGTTGCCCTCGTTGAAAAATAGGAAAAAAATACAATGATTGTCAATTTAAAAAAAATCTCACGGTTGATAATTTTCTGTCATGGAAACCAATAAAATTTCCAAAATCTATCCTCTCCACTTTTAAGATAATAACTTTGACATTATACATGTAATGCCTTAATGTGTAGAAACGAAGAATTCCTGTAATTGGTTACCAAACTTATGTCTTATCAATAGTGTACTTCAACTTAGGTATCAAAAGGACAAATAGGTTCGTTTTTAAACTATAAAAAGAAAACCAACCACCCTTTTAAATAGAACAAAGGTAATACAATACGTAATACATGTATAAAAGCGCCTATAGACAAACCAGAATTGTCTGCAATATCGTGCGATCTTTTAATGCGTCTACAAGCTTCCTTTGACCATCATTTGACCTTGCACAAATGTTGTGAATGTGTAAACAGTTGCAATATGTATTGTACGTCGTAGTGTGACAAACATGTCCAATTTTTGCTGCTATTTGAGCGATTCGCTTTTTTCGCTCGAATGTAACGTTGCACCAGCAGCCAGGATCATTTCACGACTTTCACTAACCACCGACCTTTCGTATGCTAGTCTCTTAAATCCTCGATTTCTTCACCAAGCATGATAAGTCACTATTTCATTTATTTTCCTCAAAGATCAATTATCACTAGATGGTTATAATCAGCTTCTTCAGTGATCTCAAATAGATTATTAGAGCTAGTTCACACATACCATTAGTGTGTTAATCAACAATAATTAACGTTCTGATGATTAATAGGATTCCTATACGTATGTGACATATTTCTCCAGATATTGTTACCTCTCGTTCAGAACGGTTACCGTCCATTCTAGGTTCTATGTACCTTTTTTCCGCATGTGACAAATTTCGCGATTAGAATGAAAATCTAATTTTTTAAATCCGATTTTCGCGAATTTAGCGTAAGATATTATTTTCATAATTCATCAATTTTTCGTGATTTTATTTTTCGCGATTTCTTTACTAACGAATATTGATAATTTATTACAAGCGAAAAAAGGCAACATACAGTATATCATATAATGGTAGCTAATGACAAGATCTTAAGAAATTATGTCGCTATTAATTTTGTCTTTGTATCATAGTAAGACCTTATTTACGTACCACCAAAACGTACATTGTATATATACTATCAATGTTGGATATTCCTTGTTTCTATGGAAATTGGTTGATAAGGAGAAGTCAATAGTTTGACGTATTATTTTACAAAGATGTAGGCCAAATATCAATGTGAGGCTACCGTTCATTATATACATTACGGCCAAACCTGCAACAAAGGTCATCCCTGGAAAAGACGGGGTGATAATGGACCCTATCTTGTTTTGTATGCATTGATTTCAAACTGAAATTGAAAAATGCACACATTACAGTCAAACTTGTGAACAAAGGCCACCCTTAGGAAAGACAAAATTTGACCTTTTTTGACAGATTGGCTTTATTCAGAGGTCAGTTTATTTTATATAATCAATGATGGTTTTTAAAAAAATGACCTCTTTTTACAGGGTGGCCCTTATTCGGAAGTGGCTGCAAACACACAATTGACTGCACATGTTATATAACAGTTCTTAAAACAGCCATATTTACGCAATACTCTATGGTACGATTTTACTTTGGAGTGAAAGTTTTCAGAGTGAAAGTTTGAAACACGTTACGTACGTATTGGAAGCCATACACTGAGTTAGGGAATTTATTACTGTCATTAATCAAACTAACACGACTGAGGAAGTACGTTGAAACTTAATGACAGGCCCCGGAGATGCTATTTCTTGTGAGTAACAGCGATTTGACTTTTATAATTGCGTGATAAATATCTTTTCATCAGTGTCGTGCAGCATTGACAGATATCTAAGATTTGGTTTCATCTCTTCTTACAGTTTGTGTCTTAATCATAGGCAGCGGCTTGAATGTAATATCTAATCATGTGCGTGAGCGAGTCTGTCGTGTGCCGTTTGACCATCCCGTTATAATTATAGTCACGTGATTCCTGACGTTTGTGCTGTCCAGATCTCAATATCCTTTAAATCTGCCATATTAAGCTTAAAATATGTACTTTAATATTTGTTATATAGTAATTATTAAAATTTTACTCATTTTTCTATTTTTTGGCACTAATCACTATTATATTGTTCCATTAAGGCTGATTTTATTTTGGTATACAGTTTGTTTATGTGATTTGTGTTTTAGTTTTATTAGAACATGATATACCTGATATTGTGTATCATCATTCTATGTTTTAGTTTTGTAAGCATATATACAGTAAAATCTCGCTAAGCGACTGCTTCGATATCATGATCTTATCTCAACGTCTGATTTTCGGACTGGTTTTCAACATTTTTATGATATTTCTGGTTGCTAATGAGGCCAACTCAAAATGATTATTCAGATTGATATTTTTAGCATACATGTTGTCTTTATGACGAGCTTTTGTGGTATTTTATCATTTTTCATATTGTTGTTTCA
The DNA here is from genome assembly GCA_008271625.1 of Lutraria rhynchaena. Taxonomy (NCBI): domain Eukaryota; kingdom Metazoa; phylum Mollusca; class Bivalvia; order Venerida; family Mactridae; genus Lutraria; species Lutraria rhynchaena. The sequence continues at coordinate 5,142,368 of VIBL01000001.1, read as the reverse complement.
TTCTCGAAATAATGAATTATACATAGTAGCCCACGGCATCTTGTGACATAACATAAATAGGATTACCTTTTATTTGTTAGTCTGTTTGAGAAATGCTGTTATTTTTGGGGCAACATTATTACTGATACTGCTTTGCACATACTCTGGAAAAAATCCATGCGTTCAGTGTGCCCAAAACCTTGTATTTCACTAATAGAGAACTGAGACGCTTTGCGTGAGGTAATTGACCTTGCATTATCCATTGACTTAGACGAAAGACATTGAAAGAAATTGATGCAAATTAATTATTCCTGATGAAAAAACTCACTCGAAGCAGCATGTTGTAACTTGCTTTATTTGCAAGCCAAGAGCATCTACATCACTTATCACTAACACCTGTCTTACAAATAACGCGTTAATTTGAACATCTTGTCTCATGTTGAGTAATATAATTGCCACTGGCGCTCAACTGTCCGAACTGGGTACACGTGAATAAAATTATCAACAAAACTTTAAAGGTGCGGTGTCTAATATTCTAAACACATGAATAAATATGCAACAAAACTTTAAATGTGGGGTGTGTGTCTAATATTCACAATATAACACTCGAATACACGAAAATTCAGCAATAAAACGTGTGAATAAATAAAACTTTTAAAACAGAAATAAATAAATAGTACAATAATATCTGTGAACAGTATTAGCTAGAAGTTACGTTTATACCAAAATAAGTTTAAAAAGTTCTAATCACTAAGTATTTTTTATATCATTTATACAATATTGTTATTATGCAATATTCTAAGAAATATAATTGTATTAATCTTTCAACCAATTAAACATGAAAAAGGAACTACAATAACGAAGTTAATTAAAATTAAATGCAGCTTCATGATTAAAAAACATGAAAATCATGTGGTGGTAAACAAACTCGTACGAATAGTGATGTATACATAAAATCTAAGCTGTTGTGAAAATGGCCACTAAATATTAATTTCATTTTTTTGTAATGTGAATTACTGGTTATCTTTCCTGATTGATATGATTTACTGACTATACGTATAACAATTACTTTTAACAACATTGCTAAGACTACTCGCTATCTGAATTACCACAATGCTTATGTTTTCAAGAGAATAAGGGAAGAAAATGGAATATTTATTACCGCGCCAATTATTTTCTCTGTAATCATTAAACGTTACCATATGTTGCTTGGAACGATAGGACTTTCAGTGAATTATTTAATGTAGACAAACGAACATAAAAGACATGACCGTTTTGTTCTGAGAACGAACAATGACCTGATCCATGTTTTGTGGGTGACAATACGTTTAATGCGCGTTTACTCCGAATTATTTCCTTCAGTGGAAGTAGATGTCTGATTTCCATTAACTTATAAAAAGCTCTTTGAGTTATTTCCAGTCCGTTCTGAAATGAATGCTTAACTTTTCCAAGGCTACCTTACTCGCTATCGTCATCCACTAATTTAAACAATAAATGTCAGGGATCATTAACGACGAGATATATTATATGTCTGATGTTGTCCTTGGTCGTCTTTCCCTGTAATTGCTAAAAGTAATCAATTTAGGGTCAGTCATTATTCAATTAGTTGAAAACTTACATTGCAACACTATGCAGTAAATTTGAACACAAACCGCTTCAATATTGAGACCACTTCAATATCATGTGTTTTGAGACCAGATTGTTCTATATTTCATATAGTTATCTAATATTCCAACGTGGTTATCAGATCTCCTCATTATTAAAAATGTATTAATTTGGTACCATTTGTTTTTTTTTTAATTTTTACTGCACTACGATACAATGTATTTGTATTTATACTCTCATCAATTTACAGTTACAGTAATTATTTTAATTTGGTATTTTCAGTAGCGTATGTTATTTGTTAATGTCGTAATAAAGTTTGATCATTCAAGACTCAAATAAAGCGATATAATTTATACAAGCGATGGTGCAGGGTTGTAGGTTATCCATAACCAACATTAATTGACTGATTCACACTTCTGTTCAAATACATTGTTTAAAAAGTAAATACACACCGAGCAGTTAAAAATTTAGTTTTGTTGATACATAGCAATGATATGCTATAAATTAAGACAATGTAAATTCACTATTTGAATAATTCACAACAGTTTTATATCTCGACAACTGCGGAAGCGTTATTCTACACAAATACAATAGATATTAAAAGCAATCACCAAGAGTATATGATATCAGACCACATCAGTGACATAAATGGCAAAATCATGCTCTGTTGTCATTTTCATAGTCAACATCGATCGTTTATCATGATGGGTACTGTAAATGTCTGAATGAATGTTATTGTAACAGGCCAAACATCACAGACAGCACGATTATTTACTAGCAGTCTATCGTAATATGTGTATGCTATTATGAAAGAACAATTATTATCATTAATTATCCCGAGACGGTACCCCTCATGGAGATAAGGATTTTTTGGTATGTTTCTGTGTTGTGGGTGGTTTTGGGTTGGTGGGTTTTGGAGAGTGTGATGTTTAGAGAATGTGATGTTTAGAGGGTGTGATGTTTAAAGAGTGTGATGTTTGGAGAAGGTGATGTTTGTAGAGGGCGATGTGTAAAGAATGTATCTTTAAAGAGTGTGATGTTTGGAGAGGGTGATGTTTGGAGAGTGTGGTGTTTAGAGAATGTGATGTTTGGAGAGTGTGGTGTTTAGAGAATGTGATGTTTGGAGAGAGTGATGTTAAAAGAGTGTGGTGTTTGGAGAGTGTGATGTTTGTAGAGGGCGATATGTAAAGAATGTATCTTTAAAGAATGTGATGTTTGGAAAGGGTGATGTTTGGAGAATGTGATGTTTGGAGAGTGTGATGTTTGGAGAGTGTGATGTTTGGAGAGTGTGATGTTTGGAGAGAGTGATGTTTAAAGAGTGTGGTGTTTGGAGAATGTGATGTTTGGAGAGTGTGATGCTTAAAGAGTGTGATGTTTGGAGAGGTGATGTTTGGAGAGGTGATGTTTGGAGAGTATGATGTTTGGAGAGTGTGATGTTTGGAGAGGTGATGTTTGGAGAGTGTGATGTTTGGAGCATGTGATGTTTGGAGCATGTGATGTTTGGAGAGTGTGATGTTTGGAGAGGTGATGTTTGGAGAGGTGATGTTTGGAGAGGTGATGTTTGGAGAGTGTGATGCTTAAAGAGTGTGATGTTTGGAGAGTGTGATGTTTGGAGAGTGTGATGTTTGGAGCATGTGATGTTTGGAGAGTGTGATGTTTGGAGAGTGTGATGTTTGGAGAGTGTGATGTTTGGAGGGGGTGATGTTTGGAGAATATGGTGTTTGGAGAGTGTGATGTTTGGAGAGTGTGATGTTTGGAGAGTGTGATGTTTGGAGGGGGTGATGTTTGGAGAATATGGTGTTTGGAGAGCGTGAGATTTATGTGATTAGTTAATTCTGGGATTCATTTTCTTATCTATGTTCTATAAAATACAATTTTCACAGAACCCAAAGAAAAACGATTCATATATCTATGAAATCTAAAAAATCACATCAAGGTCAATATGTGTTCAAACTGTGCAATATTGTAATTCTCTGTGTATTTCAAATGCAATGTATATAAAACAATAACATGGAGTTTAACATCAAACGTAAAATAATGCTGACAGTAAGCAGAAAGAATAAAACTCGACTCCAATATACATTTAATAACACCTGCAAAATAATTATAATAACCACCAGCATTTCCACGAGGACTGTGATAGCCGTTAGCTACACACGACTACACCCGAATACTCACACAACAACATGAACTTATACGGAAATCACAACAATCATAAGCAAAAAAATCCAACAACATGACTTACAGAAACATTTATTAACCAACAACACAATTTGCTCCAGTCCCCATTTAGCAACCACGCCCATCAACAAGTAGGCATGACTCATGTATACTACAATACAACATCACAAAAACTTGAAAATGCTTAATATAATGTGACTACCTCCTTTCAATGTTCAATGAAAAATAAATTAAAGGGGATTTAATTTGACCCAACGGACTCGATGACGTTCTTCCTATGTGATTGGTAAAACATTACGGACACGATAAAAGCGAGTGCACTCCGTAAATCAAACGAAGTTCTCTGATTGGAGCGGCATTGAAAATCAAAATATATACACAGTCTTGTTCTAAAAAAGAATCAATCGACTAGAATTTAATTTTCTTAATGAGAGTTTGGAATTATACTGGAACATGATGACTCGCGCTAATGCCACATCAAAAAGCCTCCAAAGTCATCATTTTGCTTGAGTTACAGTAATATCCCTTAGTCTGCCGATTCACGAGATCGTACATATCTCATGAGTCTTTAATCACGTCTTATTTTCAAACTTAAAAGGGATTGTAAGTGTCAGTTGGTTGCACTCAATGTCTCAAATTTGTTAGAGCTTGTTTCAAGTCGCGAAAACCTAAACCATATCCTGTTTTCGCGACAATTCGATATTTCCGGGAGCGCCGATACTTAAGTTAGTATAAAATTCTTTAATTTGGTTATTTAAAATTGTGTCCCGCCATCTTGGAAAATAAAACATTAACAAACGTGTTAATCCCACTAACAGTAAGACACCAGGCTGGACGGGTGGACAGCCTCCTCTCACGTAAAATTTGGTCCCGATGAGATCCGAACTTACAGCGGTCAGTGCTAGTCGTTAGTAGTCAGAGTCCATATCCACTCCACCGAGGAGGCCCATGCTAGTCAGACTGACACCAACACGCACGCGGGTATACTTAAATGCAGAATAATGTTAAAATACTACACTTACACTCTATCTGCTTATACCCCCCCCCAAAAAAACACATTCAGTGCGCCAAACACTAGACCCAAACTCTAACCAAGAGCCACTCATCCGATAAATCTATACGTCTGCTAGTTCAATGCCGAGATTTATCCACAATTTATTAGATACAGTACTAGTGCTAAGTCAATTTTTTGGACAAAAGCTGTGAGCATGATAACAAAAATTGCCCTATCGTTTTAGAATCCGTGAAATTTTTGGCATCATTATTGTGTCAGCGCTTGGCGTTTTGAAATACTAAATAATGATAGCATAGCCGCACCACTTTCTGGACACAATGAAAGAACAGATAATGGTGCACAATGTTCCTCTGGGCTGTATACAAACAAGCACGATGTTCTGACGTTAAATGTTTGTTGTAGAAATAATCGCATTCCCAGTCTGTTATTTTGAGAGGAATGTTTGTCATTCTTGATCAAAATAATTGCTCGGGGTTATAGCATACGCTCTATTTAACTGAAACTCCGTGATGAAGGACCAGCGTTGGGCAGAGAGTACAAAAAGCACACATGTACGTATCGTAGAATGACTTAAATGAATGAAATAAAAATGATTCCTGACAAACACCACATGCAATAATTCAACGAATAAAAGTAAATTACAGTAATTAAATGTATTGTAAAGACATTATTCTTTTAAAGTAAATGAACATAAATCATACCAATTGTATGATTACAGCACAATTCCACTTAATGTATGTGTAAATTATTACACTCTAAAACAAGCTTCATCTAACATAGATGTGAATCATTGTATTCTGAAACAAGCTTCTACTAACATAGATTTAAATTATTACACTCTGAAACAAGCTCCTACTAACATAGATTTAAATCATTGAACTCTGAAACAAGCTTCTACTAACATAGATTTAAATCATTGTATTCTGAAACAAGCTTCTACTAACATAGATTTAAATCATTGCACTCTGAAACAAGCTTCTACTAACATACATTTAAATCATTGTATTCTGAAACAAGCTCCTACTAACATAGATTTAAATCATTGAACTCTGAAACAAGCTCCTACTAACATAGATTTAAATCATTGCACTCTGAAACAAGCTCCTACTAACATAGATTTAAATCATTGAACTCTGAAACAAGCTCCTACTAACAGATTTAAATCATTGCATTCTGAAACAAGCTCCTACTAACATAGATTTAAATCATTGCATTCAGAAACAAGCTACTGATAACGTGTATTTAAATCCTTACTCTCTAAAACAAGCTTCGTCTAACATAGATGTAAATCATTGTATTCTGATACCAGTTTCTGCCAGTTTTGCTCAATGCTAACAAGTGATGCTATTCTAATAAATAAATAACAAATAAATGTATAGAATGTATCAGAATTACACGTACCATATAATCAGTGTATAATGGCAACGCTGGTCTTAGCTTCAATACAATGTGATTTACGATATAGGTTCAAAGATTGAATTGTTTTCTGTATAAATCACCATTATATATAGTGTGGTTCTCAGTTCAAGCACTTGTGAACGTATACATCACTTCATACATTGTTCGGTTCCATTAATAATGAGAAAGTGTAGCGAGAATTCTGGCACAAGTAATTTCCTAGAGTACCGTCATTTGAAGTACATTATGTCACTTTGTACCATTTGGAAGCTTTTATAGACACGATCAAACCATTACTGTTACCAGTTACATTATTGTGTCATTAATGTACGCTCGAATGAGATAAAATGTGTTACATAAACTGTTAGATAGAATTTCATACGTTGATGAATGAAAAACGTCGTTTTTATTTAATACCTATGAATTAAAAGTACTCCGCTGATGGAAAACTCAATATATTTTAGCGTTGCTTTTGCGCATGCGCAAAAAGTGCGCGCATATAAAATTAATTAATATACATAAGAAAAAAAATCCTAGAAATAAACGCATACAAAAATTTCAAGCGCAAGATTGAAATTTTAGCGAATTTTACTTTAGTGCATTAATCGATAAAATGTGTTGTTAAAAATCTTGTTTAACCTTACATTTACGTCCACCATTGCGCGGCTTTTGCGTAAACATGCAATACATAAAACTTAAAAAAAACATTTGAACACTCGCCCATGTATTCATTGCTTGAATAATTTATGAATACTATTCAAGAAGCCGGAGCGAGTGTAACATTTTGTATTGATGACACATTTTAAATCACTTCCACTAACGGTAAGACAGCGGATAGTAGTCACTTTATTTTTAGGACAGGAAGTATTTTAGAATGCTGCAATGTAGTAAACAATGCCTCCACACACTCTTCACTGTGATTTTACGTCACACCGAAGGTATCAAGACAATTATTGACATTACGCATTGACTAGATATCACTAGTCCCTCACCGCTGTAAGTTCGAAGAGCCGCGACCGTTGTTGAAAAAACGGCGTTCAACCCAGTGTGAGTTTGAATCCGACTCGGTACTAAATTTCACATTTTGGGAAGCTTTCAAGCTAGCTGACGGAAAATGAAGGTTTTTTCCAAGGTGTAAGATGGAAAATCATCGAATGATCCTGGTTGTTGGTGCGACGTGGAAACCCCACTGAAAAACAACTTAAATTGGACAAATTAAGTGCTCCATTGTTACCCAACTAGGAGACTGTACTTACCGGTTACACCGTTCTTCCGTATGTCACCGTAAACGTTCATTTTAACATGGACATCAAAGGAAAACCCAATGTCCTTGGACTTTGCACCTAAAGTTAATTTTCAACGGCGAGACACGTGCCTCAAACTTGCAACATTGCCATACGTCCTTGTATTCAGTATTTTCAGCTACATTTACTTGGTAAAAAGCGGAATCAGAAATTACAATCACTCGATTACTAGTCATGGGAGCCGTTTCATGGTCATATCTCGGCTATTGTAGCAGACTTGTAATCTTGTTACTCCTTGTTTGTGAACAAAACATGTTTTATCTTATCGATAAGTTCACGTATACTATTAGGCAGATTTTTAACAACTGATACTTATTTCTTAAGACGGGCTTCATCGGCTACATTCCCTCAGCGTGTTTGGAGAAAAAAAATCTTGTAAATTTGATAGCAGAAGAAATTGACTTTCTTGTAATAAGAATTCAAATGCCTAGAATGTTAATTATCGAATGACAAAATCACTGGTTTATTTGATTCTTTTATGAGTCTGGTGTCGTTCATCAAGAACATACGAGGACATGAACCAGTATCTTTGTCTACTAGTTTTAATTTATAATTCTTCTAGTAGATAATCAGAAAATCTCACATGAAATAGCTACCCTATCACAGTAGAAGTCCAAATCATTACAAATAAACACGCTTGACCATGAGACAGATAATTACTTTTTGTATCACATATACAGCAAATCATCAATATCGCGAATTCCTTGGGACATGAATAATTGTTCCGTTATATCCATATTTCAGTTGATCCGTAACTATAAAATAAGAATAACAAGAATGTGGGTGTTAGGGGGATAAATTTATGTACATCACTATATCCGATTCTTCACCACAGTGCTCCCTCCGAAGAGCGACACTTGTCGTAGTCTCAAAAAAGTGTTGTTCTTTGGAAAGAGGTGTTGTTTGGAGGGATTGATACATTGGTGTTTTTATTCTGTGTATGTGTGCCTTTTACTGTCGTTTCTTCGAGGGAATCGGTCTTTGGAGATGACGTTATGAGAGGTAGCACTGTATATCCGTGTTATCTGTAACCGTTTTTACAGCATTTCCGTTGTTGAAACGAATGTGTCACTTTTCTTTTCGGACACCCTGTCTAAGAATCCTTATCGCTTATTTTTTTTTTTTTGATTTGGTGTTAAACGCCACACACCAACATCAAGAGAGTTTTTTAGGGACCTTACCAGCCTTGACTGAATAGGTAACCCTCACGCGTACACCTAGGTAGAAGCAGGCATCTTCCCTAAGCTAGCTAGACAACTTCCTTACATGTGCAATTTGCCTGGAGCCCCCCCCCCCCCATTAAAATTAGTACCACACTATTGCTGGTAAAATACTTATCATTGATTTTGTGCCAATAGAAATCTTTGTAATTTTATGTTATTTAAAAGAACCTTTTGAATAACATTTAAAGCAGGAACGCAGATCATTATACAGTAAAATATGCATGACATTTTTTACAACCGTATTACTAAAGCTTAAAGTCGCTAGCTTTGTATATATAAGTGTATTTTGGATGACACTTCTTTATTTGTCGCTAGATACTAATATAACAGTACAGCCCAAATTGAAAAATAATTTATCTACTTTAGTTCCAAACGTCAGGTTTTATTCTAATCAAAAGTATATGTTCTAATTTCTATTGTTTTAACCTTTCTGTCGAACCCGAGCAACGACTAGCAATTATAGGCTACAATTGAATATTCAGAAATAAGTAAATAAATTGATGTATAGAACTAAAATATTACATTTTCCAAGTTGAGCACTTTTAAAGCCGTGGACTGTTTTGTTGGCGATACAGACGTAACGCAATGCTCAGAGCTGTGTGTTGTGACAATTCTGACAACGGTTTAGGATCGAGCAGCCGCTCAAATCTCCAAATAGTAATTACTTTTAGACGTAAGATTGATGCTCACTTTTTTGTTGCAATTAAGTGCAATTTGTAACCAAAGGCGGAGATGCGAAAAATATCAAGTTAACATTTGTTCGGTGACGTTATTGGGAGAACAGATAGCACGTGTCACTTTATAACATCGGTTAAGGAAGGATAAAAGGATAAAATTATCACCCGTCCAGGGACGACGTTTATAAAGACTCGCGTGTGTCAAACTAAAATATTCGCTAAGAAATTGACAATCTTCCACGCAGTCTTTCCTAAAGTGTTATTAAAATGACGTAATAGTTTGTTAGTCACAGTCGGAGACTGGTTAAATAGTAAACATTGAAGATCTTGCGTCTGTCCCTGAATACAATTTTACACTACGTAGGTTCGGCACTCCTTTAGAACACTCCTAGATCTACCAAATATATATTTTCTACTACTATCTCGAAATGTTACCGATATGACATCCTTGGGCGTTGTTTAGCAAGTACACAGTAATCGTTTATTCCCCATTTATAGTACGATAATTTTGTTATTAACGTTATTTTCTGTCTCGGCTGATTTGTAATATGTCGGCCACTATTATTCTCAAGGAATTGTGTTATTTTTGTCGAAGAAATCCTGTTCTTACACCACACACTCTCTTTCATGATCATCTCTTTTGGGGGGGGGCATGTTGTTTGTTGTACAAAGGGAACTGTAGAATGCAGTTTTAAAGGTTCGAATCCCACCCGGGAGCAGACAAGCTTAACATGTGAGGAAGTTGTCGGTAGATCGGTGGTTCTGCCTCAGAGTACGCCTTGGTGCCTTCTTCCACCGTTTAATTTGACAAGCTGCGGAAGTTGTCAAATGACCCTAGTTGTTGATATGACGTTACATCCTTGGTAAATGGTAGTTTTAAAGATAATATCAGGTTCTCGCCATTAATATACCAGTTTGAATACATGTATTTTAAACGTTTTGTAACTGATGTTTCACATAAAATCTCGATGTTCACTCGGATCATAAGAAGACAGTCTTAATATTGAAGTAATTTCATTTTCTAGTTAAAATTATAAGGATCGTTAAAAACTTCCCTAATATATCTGGTCGTTATCATTAGGCGGTCTTAGTATGAAAATGGTCTCCAAATTAGGATATTACAACCACCTCATTTTAAGGGCGACTTATTTTGTGTCCCGTTTTTGTATTTCTTCTATATTTTAACCCGATTCTGTAAACACCTCATTATTCAAACCATTTAGATTGGGTTAAAATGGTGATATAAATTTCTGCGTTTTACCGCAAATAAATCATTTCTTTTTTTCCAGGCAATAATGCCGAGGTCTTAAGTCTTGTTGTAAATGGGGTGATTCTATAATGTTAAAAACAAGTCACAAAAAGGTTTAGTTCATCGATATTGGATCATCTTAGAACATTACATACTTACTATTACTTATCTCCTTAAGGCTATTTTCAGGGGTATCAATTTACAAATTCTGTAGCTGCTTAATCGCTCTTTTACACCAATTTACTAAGCTGCGAGTCATTGGAGAAGGATTTAAATGTGGTATTTTTTACACGGATTTGTTCAGGAAGTACAATAATGTTTTACATTATCTCTTCGATTATTAGGCCCTGATGGTGTGGTATCTTTGTGTTCTTTGGATGTAACTTAATCAAATAATGGCGGAACGTGTCGTAAGCCATAAAAATATTCTTTCCAAAAGGCGTCGTAGTTCTCTGTTCAAACACCGTGGTATCCATGGTGAAGCTGTGTTCGACATTAAAAGCTCGAGTTTTGATGGGAAAATCAAGCCTTGGACAAGGTAAGAGGCACAGTTCGGAAGAAAAAAACGTACACCAGTTATTAAGATAGAGAAAATTAGAGATTAGAAATATAATCTGATGCCATGTGTTTCGAATAATCAAAATGACGTTTAATTATGATATTATATTTATATTATATATATTATATTTTTTCATATTGTTCATTTATAGTTTTACATAGAAAAGCGCTGTCATTTCATTGTCCTTTATTCATCTGTATTTTCATTTACATCTAAAAACAATTTCCCCTAACTATCAAGTGAGTACGGAAAGTGCAGATGTTTGTACTTTATATTACCCATGTGTTTCGAATAATCAAAATGACGTTTAATTATGATATTATATTTATATTATATATATTATATTTTTTCATATTGTTCATTTATAGTTTTACATAGAAAAGCGCTGTCATTTCATTGTCCTTTATTCATCTGTATTTTCATTTACATCTAAAAACAATTTCCCCTAACTATCAAGTGAGTACGGAAAGTGCGGATGTTTGTACTTTATATTACCCTCTGGGTGCCTTTGAATCTAAAACTATCGTTCTATCTTGTGGTTTTGTTTTGCTAACGCAAATCAGACTGGTACTCCTTGCCAACGGGATAAATATTTATGACATATAATTTGATATTTCAGGTTCATTCAGACATTATTTTGTAACATTATTCATGGCAAGCCATGCTTTTGTTCTGATGTTCTTATATGTTCCAGATCAAATACTTAATCAGACGTTTACAGTGCAACCTTTCCAGAGTGGCCCTTTTTTAACAACAACCTCCCTTCAACAACAAAATGTTTTTCCTACAGTATTATTTAACCAGTAATTTAACCTCCCTAGAGCAACAACCTCTCAACAACAACATAAGTTTGCTTTTCCCAAAGGGTGTTGCTTTGAACAGGTTGTACTGTATTACAATTTTTATTCATATGGATTTTTGTGGCCCATGACACGACATTTTACACACAAAACATGATATGTTCCTGACCTTTGTAACAACTATTCTTATCATTTTATATTATATAATCCTCTACGGGTTATCTAATCTCAAGAAATCAGAAATTAAGTTTCCGGATCTTGACAGTGAGATGGATATTGGCCTGAATATTCTTGCTATGTGTGTCATAAAAAAGTACCATGACAGGCTTTCTTCCTCCTATTGATTGACCTGTTTCTTACGATGCAGCTTTTTCTGAACTTTGTACAACACCGTTGAGAAACAATTATCAATGCATTATCTAGGTAGTTCTTATGGAGCAACATCTCTGTGTAATGCCTTTATATCGTAAATCACCTACATAAAGTGTAATTAACTCCACAACATAAGCGAAAGCCCGTATACATCGTTTCATTGCTTGCTTAATTACATCATTGTCTCTACAAAACAACACAGACCTAATCCCAAAATGTAGTGCCTATTGATGAATTGTAGTTTTGCGTGTTGTTTTATATGTGTTGTTAATTAGTGGTGCCCTTAAATTAATCACACTAGCAACAACATGGTCTTATGTAACGAACAATTTGATATGTGTTTTAATGAAGTACTAAATATGCAAAAAAGCATGGCATCAGCGATAAGTTTTTGTTTTAATTTGACCTACAACTAGCTTTAAAAGCTAATTACTTGGCATGCGTGGTTTTCGCCTGAGAGCAGATATAACTGTTCATTGTGAAAGAAAGACTGGTTTTAGTAGTAATTACGTGAAGTATTTATAGATTAAACTCTTGTAGCCTACGTGTATCTAAGTTCTTAGACACTTGCAGATCATTACATCTTGGCCCAAGATGATATTCAGATGCTCCTCAATAGTTGGACATTCTCTATTTTTTATCATGATTTCAAGATTTATATATTTGATTTTTTTCGTTTCGATATCTCATGTTTCACACATCGATGCAGCATTAATTCTTATTTGATTAGTAAAGGAGTATAATCGGGAGCGTTGTATAAAGGACACCATGTGTTCATATTGACCGCAGACCGTGTATTATCTTTTAAGCGGTGCTTCTTTAAAGTTCTTCTTATTCAATCTTCACCAAGATAGGTTAAAATATTAATGGACATACTATCTCGTCCAAGTTCGATAACCAAAAACTCGTCCATGATCTCTTGAATTGTGGCCCTTGATTTGACAAAAAATGATTAAATAAACATTGTCCGCGCACTGAGTTGAACAGATACCACACAATGTTCATCAGATTAGGCGGTTGTACTTTGTGACAGTTTCACAAAATTGTTATCGTTATTGTTGTTGCTGTGTCTTCTGCTTTTTTCACCATTAGTATACAATGTTTCTTAAATTCTCGCTAACCATGCGATAGTAAGACACAATGTACACTCTGATACTTAACTTTGATAAAACAATGAATATATACATATATACATGTAAATATGTAAAAATGAGCTAAAAATTTCAGCTTGAATAGTTCAAATACCTTCACCTAACATTGCAGTGGGTGGGGAAATGTACATTAAAACACAGTAATGTAATGAAAAAGCGGACACAATATTCAACGAAGCGCGTATGACATAATAAACATGCATCATGCCATGAAACTGTTATTACCATAACACAAGAACAAAATGTTCCCCTGAAAAGAGTTGAGTTGAAGCGTGAAATAATAAATGTGTTTATGATATCATCATACTCCATTCACAATCAAATTCGGATTGTTTCCATTCTGATTGTTGCTTGTGCTGGTATTTGGCAATACGACTAAACAAATTATGGAATGTTCAATCGTTGTGTCGCACGAACGATCCGTAAATGTCGTATACAGATACATTGCGTGTTGCTGAATGATAAATATTCTCATTAGGACTTGCAATATAAGTCTTCCATTTTGTATCACCGCACTGCCTGATAAAGTTTTACGAGAATCAATAGGCATTCTCTGATAAACTTTACAACAAACAATACACGTTATCTGGTAGAGTTTCACAACAAACAATACACATTGTCTTGTAGAGTTTTGCACCAAACAATACACATTGTCTTGTAGAGTTTTACAACAAACAATACACGTTGTCTTGTAGGGTTTTACAACAAACAATACACGTTGTCTAGCAGAGGTTTACACACAACAGTGCTTCGTCAGAAATATATCACAGTAAAACTGTATTTTTTCTCAGACTGTTTTCAATGATTGAAAGATACGCTGTACTATGACACCATGATCCACGAACACGTCGGATGGCTCGGATGTCATTTTACTTCAAGTTGGCTTGTTGCTTTCATTGTGGTGTTAATAATCATGCGGGTTTTTATTGGTTTTAAACTGAGAATAGCGCCTTCAATACACCTTGTCAGCACATTAAATTGCAACAGATTGTCAGTTAAGAACTGCTGAAGCCTTTTTAATTTATATTTGCTAAAACTCTCTCTCTTTCTCTGGATATTCATCTTGTTAGAATTCGAACCTTGGGCTCGGACCAAGATTTCCGTGTTCGAACTATGTGTGCTGATCATGTTGTCTGTGACAGTTTGTGTGGGATATATCATGACTATACCATTTGTCATCAATCTATGGTTTAAGGCCCCGTTCACACAGAAGTACGATCTCACCACGCCCACGCCGCTCATCCCGACCTGAAAAAATTATCAGAGCTTGGAGCTTCACGCACCCGCCACGCTTATTTTGAACATGTTCAAGAGAAGCGTAACAGGAGCGTGGCTAAAATGAATCGGGGTTAAAGCGGTGTAAGAACGTAGTAAGATCGGCATAACCGTAAGCATCGTGGAAGGATCGTGGCAAGATTTTAATATCCGTAATTACATCGTAATGCAATCGACGAATAATTGAAATACGTTTATACCTTGCTCCTACCACGCGGTGGTCAATGAGAAATCGTAGTACAAGCGTAGATCAAGCGATCTGCAGACGATACTCATCGATTTTCAAGATTTTGACGCCGCTCTCGTGAGCGTGGTGAAATCGTAGTTCTGTGTGAACGGGGCCTTGATGAAGACCCTCTCTCGATCTACCACGATGATACCACGTTTGGTCACGATTCGATACCAAGTTTAGAGCGTGGTAGAAGCGGGGGCCCTGTGTGAACGGAGTATAAGTGATTCATATGGAAAAGTTGACAATAACTTTCAGAGAACAACGTTAGCATTGGCACAAAACCCGTGAACACTGGTTGCGTTAAATACCAACCGATGTGTAACTTATGAGCTGCTGCTTACAGACAAAAAAAACTAAATTTGTGATAAAAAACTTACAAAAGCTTTCAATGAATCATTTTAACAGAGAAAATGTTCCTTGATACATACAGTATATATAAGCTAAATAATAGATGTGACGTTAAATCGTGTTATTTTTTCTAGACACGTGTTTTACTAACTTGGAGACTGTTACTTCAGCAATAATATCAGACAAAAAATACGTGAACGTTCTAATGTATCTTGCAATCATAAATTAGGATAGTGAATCGTATTGATGGTGTCGTTTTTGTCGAAGCTTCAGACACAACAACATTTAACAGATGTCTTAGGAAATTGCTCCAACTAGACAAATATATTCCGTCATCTTACTGCAAAGTTTGGTGAGCAAAAAGACGACGAAAATGCACAAATGCCTAAAATCAGGAATTTGTCTCCCTGTTGCATATATTATTTAAAAGCAGACTGCTCTATCGTCCCGCTATGCTTTAAATTGCAACAACAAAAACAACACCAAAACAAAGTCAGACGTGTAACCTGGATATTATGGTGTTTGCTGTTCTTACAAGTGTACTGTATATGTTGTCATCCTCATGGAACTGATTCAGAATTTCTGGTATCAAATTACGTGTAGCAAGTCTTAGTAAACTGGTGTATTTGGTGAGAAGATATTTTTGCACTTGCTTTATTAAAGGCTGCGACCGTGATCCAGCGGTTAGTATGCTGGACTTTTAAACCGGCGATCTGGGTTCAAATCCCGGTCGCGGCAGGTCATACCCTTCTATTAAAATGTGACAAAAATGTCGATATTCCTCCATATGTTGAGAAGTTTCCGGCTTCTTGTGGAAGCGTAAGTTAGTACTGGTTGGTATACAGTCCATGAAAACTGGTTAGGCGGACCGGTCGCCGTATACAACTGAAACATTGTCGAAAAAAACGGCATTGGCAGCCCAGTGACAATGTCACATAAAATTTAACAAATAGGCAAAGTATCATTTAATATTGTCTGACGTTTATAGTTTGCAGTATTAGCTATATGTATATTAAAACACAGAATCAGACATAGAAGGATTTAGTAATGCTATGGTGCAATAAACTAAATTCACTTCTGATATATTTTGTGAATTCAGATATATGTTACTAACTTATGTCTTATTTATAGGATATAATTGCTTGCCATAACGTCGCTATACTAGTTTATTGTCCGAAAGTATCATTCCAAACACATTAACAATCATTTTGACAGAACTTATTATTGCTAAGACGGAGTAAATTATTCAGATAAGACAACTGAACCAAATAATCCAGATCAATTGTGTGTAAATTTATCATCTCTTAAAGTAAGCTGACACACCACTCAATAACCAGTGTTTTTTCTTGATTTGTTTCGTCAGCTTTTTTATTGAGTACAAGTTTCTCATTGAACATTGTCATTGGAGTTTAGTGGATTTTTTTCGGGGACATTCTTAAAAGAAATATTACAGTCTTTTATACCGTTGGTTTATATTAAATACTTTCAGCTGGCAAAACTAAAATATGTTGATTTATCACATAGAAGTTTCAGTGGCAGCATGATATTGAGTATGACTTTATTGTTAAAGAGTTTCTTGTACTAATTGATTACTAGGTTGCAACTCAAACAAAAAAAACTCTTCTCTCTGCAGAATCATACTTTCCATATTTCTAGATAATGGAATATATATATATATATATGTATAATGACTTAATTGTCTAAAAGTACTGTTGTCCTTGTTCAGCGACTTATTGGTAAGTAGACGCTGGAAATAACTGGTTAGGAAATAGGGGTTTATCACCCCGCAAAGCTCAATGAATAATTGCAAACTCGACATGAACAGAAGGTTTAATCTCGATTTTGTATGCAAGGGAAGACGTGATATGTGTTAGAATTAATCAACTTATGTATGTGAAAGTTTCGTTTAAAAATGTATAAGACACATACTTCAGTAGAACTTGGTTAGTGGGATCCGTTTTTGAGTGTTTAGTGACCTTTGACTTGTAATCACTAGCTCTTTACCGCTGTGAGTTCGATTCCCACCTGGGACCATATTTCACATGTAAAGGAATTGTCCAGTCAATTTACGGAGTCAGTGGTTCGAACCAAGTGTAAGCCTGGGGGTCTTCCTCCACAATTAAAGCTGGAAAGTCACCTAATGACCATGTCAGACCTTGCAAAAAAAACTTATTTATTGCGGACTCCAGAGAAATTGAATAACTTCATATCTATTACTTAAAAATTAAGTAAGAAAAGGTGGAGTGAAATTATTACTTTACTTTATTCCTACAAGTTGTTCATGATAATCGTGTTAAACTGTATTTTATACAAACGCAACTCAAACGTACAAACCACAAAATGAACGGCTCATGCTAGTATTAACCATTACAAAAAATGTACCAAACCAATCTATGCAGGTCGAAACAATAAAGGCATTACAACATTATGCATGCTCTAAATCAATCTGTTTGACTCATACCAATGTTCACATCAAAGTGTATACAAATCAGACCATGGCATAGTCTAAATTACAAAACAAATCCACTGATAAAAACATTTGTGGCGCTTTTTGCTATTTTAAGTCAACTTAAGATTAAATTTCTAGCCTTTGTCTTAAGCCTACGCACTCAAAATGTATTTTATGATCTTATGTGTTAGATGGGTTTTGTTTTGATGGGTTGGGAGAATGCAGTGTTTTGGGGCGAAGGTGGAAAAATTTGTTTGTGTTTTTTTTCTAATATTCCTATTCTTATCTCAAAACAAACACTTTGATACCTATTTTAATGTCTGCCTTATTGTTTGATTGATTATTCGAAGTTCATTTGCACCAGTTTCCCCACGAATGTTACACTTGGTTAGCTGTTCACGGTATCTTATTGAAATTTCGACTACGGGATTGCAAAAAGTTATCCCGTCGAAGAAGCAAGTTGGTTTGTATCGACCATCTCCCATTTCTAAAAACTAATTATTTTATTGTCAGTTATTTCAGTATTATCGCAGTTCGTTCGGGTACGTTCGCTTAATTCAAAAGTTAGATACTGAACCAGTGGGTTCATTAAATAAACATTACACTGCAATCTCTCCAAATCAACACCATTTGAGAGAAGCTAACTTATGTTGTTGTTGAAAGGTTGATGCTCTAGAGAGGTTAAAGTAATAGTTAAATTGTAGAGTCAGAAGAATCATGTTGTTGTTTAGAGGTCGTTGCTCAAGAGAGGGCCACTCTGGAGAGGTTACACTGTATACATAAAGTTCAAAATCTTTGATATAAAAGGTTTTCTTCCATATCGATGCGCAAGTAAATCAGGGGCCGTTTCAAAGACATACGTCAGTTAAGATAACACTTTTTCATTACGCAATTCTCGCTATCCCCTGTCTGCAAAGAAAACGTGTTTTATTTTATCGATTGTTTAGGGATCTGTAGTCAGCGGCCACAGCTAAACGTCTGATGTTGGATAACATTGGAAAGTTTGAAAAAAAATGCTATCTTAGCTAGGATATTTGTACAGGTCTCAAGATAATAAATTATATCCTGAAATCCAAAACTAGCTGCGTTTTTGTTGCACCATCAGCTAGGGTCATTTGGCAACATTCCAACTTTAGTAGATGAAGACCATAGGTTTGAGCCTGGATAGAACCACCGACCTTCCGTAAGCCAGCTGGACAGCTTCCTCAAATGTGGAGAGATTCGAACTCAAAGCGGTGAGGGGCTAATGATTACAATTCAGAGACCGTAAGCACTCGACAACAGAGGTCTCAAGTGTGCTTTATGACCCATGTAATCGGAAAAAGGTTCAATTAATCAATATCATAAATTTAAGTGTTGCATGAAAATCACGAACAATCTTGATCAACATCGTCAGATTCTGTATGTAGAAGAACGCAGCGTCCATATGAAATATGGTATATTAAAGATTTGGCGTACCTGCAATATACTTTAATAATCACAAATTGCAAACGAACCCCTAAAAGTGACTGTTTGTTAGTGTTCTTTATTGTTGTGAATTATCATAAGCGACCCATTCACTAGACAGGAAGTTTGTCCGTCGACAGACCCTTTGAACAATATTTAGAAAAGTCGTTCGAAGACCGACTACTAAAGAGGCCTGACTCTCCGAACACCCAATTTAGACAAGTTTAGGTAACTGACCCGATCATTTGACCCTAGTAAACCAGACGGTTAATTACACAATCATAAGAATTTCAAATGTAAATCCGTAGTTGCTTTTAAGTTGAGTTTATTTGGATATTTATTTACGTTTACTGACTCGATACTATATGAACGACTTGATTCTATAATATAGAAATAATGATCAAATGTATGAATGCTGGAAAAACCGATATTCTGTTAGCCCTACGTTAATATTGGCTTTGAAAACAATATGCCGGTCATATTTCCTAGCATTGTAGCTCTGTATACAGTGATTAATGAAGAGACTTCTCAGTTAAATAAGGTACGACACGATTTGTTCGTTAGAGAAAACTATTGGAATTATATGAAGATTTAATCCGAAATTCCTTGGAATTACATTTTTAGGTTAATAATTAAAAGTTGTGTTTCTTTTTATAATTGATTTGGAGTTAATGTTTAAAGCATTGATAATGTGCATGTGAAAATAGAAAAACAACACTACCTTGTTACTGTCCAAGAGTGAAACGGATGTTTTACCATGACTTCTATGAGTGTTAAGATAAAAACTGGGAGGTGGACATTTTTCTTGGGAATTGCCTCGTGCAGAAAAGGATAATTAAGCCTCGCGAAACGTGCATAGAATAATTCAAAGATAATTACATTGCTAAATTGGAAAATTATATTAGGTTGCATGACATTGTGAGTATTGCCGCTGATGCCAAGTTGTGTCATTGTGTGTTTTGCGTACAAACATATATTCCGATGAATTAAGTTTTCCAAAGGAAAGCCTTTGAAATACTTATAAAGTAACTTAATGTGAAGTGTGGGAGTGAAAAATCTTAAGATAAAGTTTGAAAACAGAAGAACATTTTAAAAGTAAGGTGGAGTACTGGTAAGGAGAGTTTTAAAGATAACTAAAGCTTGAAAATTGTAAGGAACTTTAAAACTTAATCTCACAATAGATAAAGGAGGTTTTCTGTACCATTATGTGTTTTACTAAATAAATAAAAGTTTGAAAATAAACAAAGTTAATGCCTACAACGTATTATATAATAAAGAAAGATTTTGACGCAATATAAAGTTTGGAAAAGGACAATTTTTGAAAAAGAAATAAAAGTTTAATACAGATTAAGAGGTTAGTTTAAGTTTGGTAAAAGGAGAAAGCTTTTGTTTTAAAAATATACTTTGGAATTTTAAATCTAAATTTCTTGCACAATGGATAGTTGTTGTGGTAGTCAAAGAAATATCTTATCACAAAGACGTCGCAGCTCTGTGTTTAAACACCGAGGAATACATGGTCAAGCCAAGTATGATATTAAAAGTTCCAGCTTTGAGGGGAAAGTCATCAAACCTTGGACAAGGTAGGCCTTAGATCATTTTTGTACATAATTATAATTGATCGGTTAAATACATTTGTATTGTGTATGGATTTTCAGAGTAAAAACGCATTATTTTCCTGTGTACCATTTTGTATAATATACTTAAAAATAAAAAAGATGGATAGTGTTTTGGAAAGAATAATAATAAATCGTAATAACATTACAAAATATAACGATGTGACTGATATCTACATACGGTAAATGTGCCAGTATGAGTCAGGTAGAAAGAAAGTGATTAACTATTGATAGCTTAAAGAATACGATTTGAAAAGCTCGTATTATTCAATGGTAGAATTGGTGTATAATTAGTGTAGCTATAAACTTTTGTGATGAAGTCATTTAGAATTACAATTAATTGTTATCAACTGTAAATTGTTATGAAACATTTGTATTCAAGTAATGTCTTCTGTCAATGAAAATACCAAATGTAAACCATCAGTGATAGGTTAGAAAAAGTCGTGTTTACGGTTACCTGATCGGCCCTATTTTAGCGCCTACTCTAACATTTTAACTGCAAAACGCTATGTATGAACATATTTGAGGACGAATCGTACGTCCGTAGTTCGAAATTTTATGGGGACGTATCGCTACGAAAACGGAAACAGAATGGCGACGTGACTAATCGCCGGAACGATCGGTAATAAAATCTGATAAATACAGCGACACTTTTGGTAACAACTTCCATCATTTCGGAAGTTGTAACCCTTGTATATGTATATATGTAATATAGGTGTTTTTCGTCCGTGTGGCCATTTTAAGCCTTATACACCATTATACACCATCCCTTCAACGTGCTAGCCCCCCTGTGTTTTAAACTAAAGTTAAAACAATCATTATTTGTTCTATGTATTGTATCTCCTATAATTGGTAAAATAAGAAATAGCGTTTGTGCTTGCTTATAAAAGCTGTATTCTCGCTAAAGGTATATTTTGAAAGAAAAAATATGACAGAAAAATTTTTCTTCCCACTTACGTTAATGAGTTGGGTCAGCAAACCTTTAACAAGACACTGCTTTCTAACCTTATCCACAAAACTACACCATTTTTTACTTTGGGATAATTTCTAAATGTATGTCATGTCGTATCTTATAAGTCAAATGCATTACGTAAGCCAATATTGTTTAAGTAGTCCATTCTACAATTTTGATTTGCTATTTTAGCTTAAAACTATAAAACACAATGTTTCCTAAAGGTCTTTTTAATTAGCTCTAAAACTAACACTCTTTGTATTTTATTATGTTGTTCTGTAAAAGATAATATCCAAGTATTGAGTAATTTATGTGAACAAAATGACTATATGAATCTCTTCTCCAAAGACAAAGCCATCTCCTACAGTTATTAATCAGAAAAACACGATTGAAACGTGATCATAACTAGCCGTTGACACATAACACAAATACAATTTCTTTAATAAGATTACTTCACAGCTTGTCAAATTAGAAGTGTTTTAAAATCGTTTCTTAGAAACAGAATTTAAACGCTTAGCCACAGATGTTTGCGTTCTGAAATCAAGGGAATTCACTGAGACAAATGATTGGGATGAAAGATAAACACAATGATATAATGGCTATTTGAATGTATTATATTGATTCATTTATCTCTGTAATGTTGTTTATATGGGTAGATTGTTGAAGTGGGAGAAAACGCATATTCAAAAACCATGGGTTAAGTTTGAACTAGTCGACACGAAATTTTTATATATTATATCGTGTTGATTTAAAGGTGCGCAAATGCCAGAATAGAATACAATGTACATATTTTCATAAATCTTTATGGGGGCTCGATTCCAGATTGACATCAAACAACGAAACATTACAAAAATGGCTTATTTAGTTTGTTGTAACAGTTATGTTAAGGATATAGTACTACAAAACTTCAAGTTAATATTAAAATCACTTTAAGGACGAAATAAATGGATTTTAATATGGTTGTTGGTGAATATCTTGTACAGCGCAAAAGACCGTATACGGTAGAAATGTAAAGCACTTTTAGGGATTTTAAAAGTAAAAGTCCAAAGCTTGTTTAACTATGATTATTTGCTACGTGTTGAAGCTTTGTTCTGTGTGTTATTTTGTGTTGGTGGATACTGAATTTGGTAACCCGGATAAATTTAGTCTTTACGAAGTCTCCTGACCTTTACGACCAGTGTTCTTGTCACGACACATACACCTCCTCTTTCTATCGCACAAATCGCATTGAGCAATATCTAATTAGCACATACGATTGGCTTTCTATGTTTGTACTTTTTCTCACATTATACTTATGTAGCAGTTACTTTGTACTTTCAAAGTGCAGTAAATCCTCGTTTCTAAGACTATCTTCCGGAAAAAGGTCGGAAATGTGTGTCCCTTATAATCTCAACATTGAATTTGTCGCTAAACGAATTTTTTTTCTGTACTTTCTAGTTAATATACACAATAAATGGCGTGTATGACTTGGAAATATTAAGCGTACGTTGCGTATCAATAAATGAACATTTTTATCACTTATTGCAGGGTTATTGACTGGATATTATACACCGTACTTTTGTTTACATGTCAATTAGGTGTAGAAAAAATGCTTTGTTTCTGGTCACATGCTCATTAAAAATAGGACAGGTAGGTAGGGAAACTTTTTTATATTCGTGAAAACCGTTGCCCAGATTATTTTGTGCGGAAAGGTAAAACAATGAGACAGTGGCTTTACCTTTCCCCGGGCATAACAAAATGTCTAGAGTCGTAAGGAAAGAATAGGGTAAGTCGAGTAACCCAGAAACAAACATATTTTATGCCTTAAGTTGTGCTTCGGTGCCCATAAAGCTCGCACTTAGCTGATAATGTGAGGAAATTCCATTATGGAAATTTTCCAATGGTCAAGAAAATATCATTGTAGCACAGTAGTTTGTTAATTGTCATTTTGCTATCGATTGTATGACATCCAAGCCCGGTGAATGTAACTTGAGTGTTTCTTATCCTTACTATTTAATTTAATATTGGCAAAAAGGTGACCTCGTTAATAGTTCCTGATCGTTGTGCTCCAATTACTGAAGTAGATGAAGTTTATATTTGCGTGATGTTTTTTTTTCATCTTAATCACGTGTGAAGACTGGTGATGTTTTGCAGACATATCTTAAAGATTACATAAGATGTTATGTCATCTTTAGGTTAGATAACGTTTTTTTTTCTGAGGTAATAAGCTGTTATTTCTCGTAACAACTTGGATAGTATGCCGTTAGTTTTTCGGTATAAAAGTATGGTCAGAGAGGGATGTTCCAGTTACATCAGGTCGTCATTTCAATTTACCTTATTGTGAAAATAACTAAACCCATACTTAACGACCACCTCATAATTATGGTCACGTGTTTTTCCAATAAGTATTCAATATTTCCCCGATTGGCCCAGCTCAATATTTCAAACATTGATTTGGTCCAAAGATGGTCTTAATATTTCAAATATTGATTTGGTTCAAAGATGGTCTTAATATTTCAAACATTGATTTGGTCCAAAGATGGTCTTAATATTTCAAACATTGATTTGGTCCGAAGATGGTCTTAATATTTCAAACATTGATTTGGTCCAAAGATGGTCTTAATATTTCAAACATTGATTTGGTCGAAAGATTGTCTTAATATTTCAAACATTGATTTGGTCCGAAGATGGTCTTAATATTTCAAACATTGGTTTGGTCCAAAGATTGTCTTAATATTAATGTTTTATCGTACGTGTTGCTAGTTCCCCCCTCTTTCTTCGTTTATATAAAATGATAACCTTTTGCACTCATGTCTGTTTTTCTTAAAATGCGTCCGAAGTGTAATGGTTTTCATTGCTTGGTGTGTATGTACGGAAAAATGAAAAAGGTTGAAGCATGACATCAGAATTTATTTGCAAAACAAAAGGTATATTGCAACCTTTCCAACGCAACACCTTTTGAGAGAAGCAAAATTGTGTCGCTGTTGAGACGTTGTTGCTTTAGAGAGTTTAAATTAATAGTTAAATCGTACAGTGGGAAAAATCATGCTGTTGTTGAAGGGAGATTGTTCCTTAAGAGAGGCCGCTCTGGAGAGGTTGCACTGTATCTGGTTGATTTTAGTGATATGCGAGACACATATTTTGCAACATAATTGCAGAAATGGATAATATTGTAAACACTATAAAGCTGTAATTGCAACATTGGATAATATTGTAAACACTATAAAGCTATAATTGCAACACTGGATAATATTGTAAACACTATAAAGCTATAATTGCAACACTGGATAATATTGTAAACACTATAAAGCTATAATTGCAACACTGGATAATATTGAGAATGCTAACAAAAGCATCATCACAGATATTTATGCGGTTTGAACTTGTATAATATTCGCGAGAGAGGTATTCGACCGGGCCCTTTTACATTCTGAATGCGGCTACCGATCTATGTAATCCTATATAGCATTACAGAAAAAAGAAAATGTGGGGAAAACAACAACAAAAGAATAATTGCAGGGAAATGGCATAAAACAGACAAAATACATCTATGATTTGCCTTGGGTCTGCGCGATACCCCATCCCTCTGTCCCTCTATTTAGTTCTATGATATAATAACAAAATAATATCTCTTCGTAGGGCAAGAATTCGTCCTGTTCAGTGTATAATTTAATAATCTAATATTGAATAATGTCCTTTAACTCTCTACAATTATTACCCAAATGGTCAGATATGAATGTCATGTTCATGACAATATGGTCATAAATGGATTGAATATTGATATTGATTACATCTAATTATGAGCGTATGGTTCTTTTGTACACCATGGCCTGAATGAGAAAGATGGCCTTTTTGCGTGAATCAAATAAATGTACTATCTCTATATCACTATTAATTTAGAAATGTGCTTATGTATGCGATCTTTGTCATATAATCATTCAATTATCATTTGCTTTATGAACAAGATATTCTTAGATATTTCCATTTCAACTGTATTACAGAAATAATTGTGTGTATTTACGTGGCGTATTTAAGATCACATAATACCATTTTGCTCACCTGCCATTTATGGCAAAATTGAAAACAAAAACTGAAGCGTCACTAATACAACTCAAATTTTCTTCGTCATTACAATAAGAGAATAAGGAATAAGGATAAATGAATAAAGCTTTGTTTAATAAAAGTGTTCATAAATTACAACATATAGTTTTTTTTATCAGCAATACATTTATTTTCATACATTCCGGTTTCAATTCTGAGTGGTGGAACACCACTTCTAAATTAAATTTATTTAAAGCTGCTCTGTATGCATGTGTCGATATTTTTGTGATCTATTTATGGTACATATAAGTAAAACCTGTGTTTTCAACTATCTGTACATGAAAGTTACTATACGAATAACGATCAGCATTTTTCAGCACACATCTATGTTCATAATATATTAAACAAATCTCCTAATAAAGGCCAATTAGATGTTTGAATATCGTAATCCTTCTCTTCTCTTGTATAATAATAAATTGGGGAGCGAGAAAAATCCATGGTCCTAACCGGGGGTTGAACCCAGGACCTGGGCTTTAGTGTCCACCTATAGGATCTGAAGACACACTCTCAACCACACCGCTAAAGAGTTAACCCGACAGCAAGGCTACTAATAGTGACCCATATTCTTACAATTACTACAACAGGTTCCTAATTGGTCGAATGGTTATGCTCTGTGACTTGAAATCACTGGCTGTGAGTTTGAATCCCACCAAGGACCAAATTTCACATGAGAGGAAGCTGCCAAGCTAGCTTACGAAGTTCGATGATTCTATCCAGATGTAAGCCTGAGGTTTTCCTCCACTGTTAAAGCTAGAAAGTCGCCAAATGACCCTACTTGTTGTTAAGACGTGGAACTCCAGTTTCCAGTCGTCGTCTCTTCTCTGGTGATATCTGCTCTAAGGTTTGGTCTGCATTCTTTCTTTTATATCAAACGGCTTCCAAGTGTGCACCAATTAATGGTGAACATAGCAAATACGTATGTTGGTACATTTCAATAATTTAATTTATAATAAACTCACTCAAAAATAATTTGAAACCTTAAAGAAATGAAATATGGAACTGAGACGCTATATAAGAAATGTCAAACCATTGCCAATCTGCCGTTTATAATTATCACACGAGTAAATCAAGGAAACTCAGCTGAGACAATTTATGTCAACTTTTCCTATACAGTGATTGAAAACATATATAGAGAGACAGACAAAGAAACAAAACGATCTAGGTCAGACAGAACATAACCTTTATTCTGGACATTGATTTGTACTAATATCAGACAGCAATTTAAAGAAAACTGTAGACATTTGTGAATCATTTTGTTTAGAAATAAAATTATGAATTCTTAAATAATCCTGCAGACGGAAACTTGTGTACTCTTTCAGTCATAAATTTAGAATTGCGGAATAAATTTCAAAGAACATTTGACATTAAAATACACATAATGTCAATTAAGTGCCGATTTAACAAAATACTGCAAAAAAGTATTATACCAAACTCAGTGTAATAATCGTGTGACTCTGATAATAAATCATGGCGGAAAAATGACTGATTCAATCCCAAAATCAAGGTCTGTCTATTGATTAGCCGTTGTTTTAGATGTTTCATGTACCCTAACATCTGTCCACTATGGTGACACACTCCTGCCACCAGATAACCACTTTAAGCATCACGTTAGTTACGTGGTTAACGCGTTACTTAACTAGTTCACCACTTATTTAACGTGTTAAGCAGGCCTAATTAGTTAATATTTTAATCCAAATAAGCATCTTATCTTATCTTATCTGAAAAAATATATGATAGTATCACTACTGGCAATATTTTAATGGGTAAATAGTATGCGGTCATTTCATTTAGCCTTGTTGTGAAAATAACTAAACCCATACTTAGCGACCACCTCAAGATTATGGTCACGTGTTTTTTTAACTGGTATCCAAAGCAACGGCTAATCAATAAACATAACTTGATTTCGGATTTGAATCGAGTGATCGGTACTTTTTGGACATTACGTGCATTATAATGTAAAATGACCGCAATTCTAAATTTACGACTGGAAAATACACAAGTTTCTGACTCGAGAATTATTTATAAATTCATAATCTTAATTCTAAACAAAGTGATTTACCAGCCATCGAGAAGTTTGACAGCCATTTGACCGGTACAAAAGAGTTCTTTCCACCAATATTTTCGTATCTGAGACACGTAATTCCCCACACTGATAATCCTAGGAGAAACATTCGCTGTTTTTAGTTTGTAGTCTTCGTTGTCAGCGCAACGTACAAATCATGGTTTTGCATCTTGCTCTCAGTTCATTATGTGGCATGTGACAAGTCTTGTGGTGTCTAATACACTTTAATCATGTGATAATTATGTGATAATCACACGTAAAACATCCGTAATCAGAATTAATCTCCAGCGTGTTTTAAGGTTTGTTTTAGATGATGTTTAAAATTTACGAGTCTCTTATCTTTGAATATTCGTTATAAATGAATGTACATGATCTTGCTTTTAATCTGGATAATGTTTCCGATCAAATGAACTGGTTTTTTTTGCAGGAATCCACAGAAAATTATTTTGCGGTTGAAATGTATTTTTGTATCTGAATAATATTCATTGTTGATTTGTGCGTACTGTGAAACCCCATTTATTGACCTTTTGAATCATAAGGATCACCATTTTATTTTTGACAAGTGCTTAATATGTTCTCCATTTTTCAACGTGATAATGAGACCACCTCCACAATAAGACCTTTTAAACAATAAGACCGTTTTTGTATACTTGAATCTTCTGATAATGAGGAGCCATACGCTCCAATCAAAATAAAAGTCCCGTTCTGTTCTGTTCTGTTCTATTCTTGAATCATTTTCAATGTAAATATGTTTGTATGTCGAATTGGTTCGTCTAGATTTCTCAGCATCAATAAAAGAATAGAACTAGTAATATTTAAATGCCTCTTTGCCTAACATAAAGCTTAATGAACTGATGTAAGCGTTTTACTTTTTGCTGTAAGACATGGCTGTATGCGAAATAATGCAACTTAATGTCTGGACATAAAATGTGTACAGTATAATCCCTGAAAATCGGACCCCTATCGGACAGGGTAATAATTCCAGTTTTTGCGAGAATTCCGGTTTTCAGAGAACTATTGATTATAGAACAGAAAAAATGGGATTTGAAAAATCGTCCGATTTTCAGAGGATTCTTTTTTTCAGGGAGACCGCTTTTCAGGGGTTATACTGTATATATATGTATATGACAGAATGTAACATTCTGGATTTCAGCAGTACTTCTCTCGTTGAATGTCTATTTTTTATACTTAAGTAGGACGTGAATACTTGATAGCGATAATGATGCCAATTTATGGAAACATTCACAGTTTACAGTAGAAATTATGACTTTATTTATGTTTTTATCAATATATACTCAGCTAAATGATATTAAAAGTTTATCATATTTCTATCGTACATGTATAATATCCGTAATAAGAATTCAAGTCCAGCGTGTTTTAGGATTTATTTTTGATGATTTTAAAAATGTATGAGTCTCTTATCTTTACATAATCGACCACACACACATCTAATAATAAGTCTCCCTATTTCTACGTGATAATGAGACGACCGTTTTTGTATACTTGAATCTTGTGATAATGAGGAACTATAATGCTGAAATCGAAATAAAAGTTCCGTTCAGTTTCGTTCCGATCCGTTCCGTTTCGCTCCGTTTCGCTCCGTTTCGTTCCGTTCGTTCCTTTTCTATTCTGTTCCGTTAGTTCCATTCTGTTCTTGAATCACAATGAGTAAAATTAATCATTTTCTGACGTATTATCAATATATACACAGCTGAATAAAATTCAGAGTTTACCTATCGTTTAATCAGTTAATCAATATTAGACACAACTAAGTAATTGCGAAAGTTTAGCACGCAGACAGTTTCAATGGTAGCAATAATTACAAAGATCATACGTTCAGTGATATTTTTGTCCTGATAACATTGATGGCATGGCGTGCATGATTACTGCACTGTGTACAGATACGATTTTTATATCAATGAAAATGACAGTGATAAAAGAAAATGACGATTTACAGCCGCAATATTCGCTGCACTACTAATCATCGCTTCTCCTGAACACCGGAGAAACTCCCGTAGTTTAAGCATAATTACAAAGCAGCATGTGTCATCAAGAGATCGTCGTACTCTCAATTGATTTATTTTTGAACCAACGCGCACAGTTTGATCTCTTCGTTAAAGTACATTAATATACAGCCAAGCTTCCAAACGAAGGCCATCCAAGGGAAAAAAACAAATATTGTTTTTATGTACAGGCCAACCTTGTCAGAGGGCAATCGGATCTGTTATACAGATAAGTGGGGACCAAAATTTAGCCGTATTTCACAAGGTGGTCATAATTTGCAAGTGTCCATTATATCATGTTGGACTGTATCGGTTAACTTGTAAGGGACCTCCGTGGTTGTGTGGTTATGGTCTCTGACTTGTTATCCCACACTGTGTAGCACCACACCGCTGTGAGTTCGAATCCTAACCAGGACCAAAATTCACATGCGAAGAAGCTTTCCAGCTAGCATATGGAAGGTCCATGGTCCTACCCAGTGATAAGTGTCGGATCTTCCTCCTCCGTTAAAGCTGGAAAGTCGCCAAACGACCCTGGCTGTTGGTGCGACGATAAAAACATTATTGAAAAAAATGCTTAACTTGATTTATCATTATCTATGTATATCAATTACTTCTCCGGCCGCGATCGTGGTCCAGTGGTTAGTGCGCTGGACTTGTAACCCGGAGATCCTGGTTTAAATCCCAGTCGCGGTAGGTCATACTCTTCTATTAAAATTTGATAAAAATGTTGATTTTGCTCCATATGTGGAGAAGTTGCCGACTCCTTGTAAAAGTTTTGGTTACGATCTACTTGTGGTTCATTGCTTCACTGACGAATTCTTCGGGTTTTTTGTTTGTTTGTTTACGGGGTGCATCTTCGTAAATTGGATTATTTTTATTTTATTATTTATCATTTAAATACAGTGGGATATAGTTATGATGAATTCCTGGGGACGCGAATTATAATTTCATTACATTCATATTTCACTCCATCCATAACGGTACAATTAAGAACTGCGTGTCCGGGAATAAATAAACAATTCACTGTTTCAGATTCGTCACTATTTCCGAGTTCACTATAACCGTGTTTTTCTGTATGAATATACGTTATACATAAATATATCACATGTTCTGACGACTATAAGCGTTGGCCGCTGTAATCTACATCTGATATTAGACATTTTCACTTCATACCTTGGCGGTAGACGTCATTGATTGGTAAATAGAAAGTCTTAGGTAAACGTGAATGTGGTTCTTGATTCTCAAAATGGATGCGGCGATATTATCATTTATATTAAACCAACTTCTGTTAATAGGAATGACATTGAAACCTTTTACGCAGTCAAAGTTAGGATAGTATACCCAGTGGCATTTTGCTATACGATTCGTATTTTGGTACGCGTGGACCGATACGAATACGTTCCACGGTACAATGTTCCCATGACCATTGACCAATTTATACTGAACTTTGAAACTCTTTGATAATTGCATCCTGTTTAAACGATAGTTTTTGAGCACATATTTTTTTAACAAACACTCATGGATCTCATGGATTTGTGTGACATTAACATGACCAATGCTTTTCTCTTAACTTTAGTTTGATGTTAAATAATTTGAAACATAGTTGACTGTATCGTTGATTGCAGACAAAGACCCAAGCGATACGATAACCTACTAGTGAAGGAACTACCGCAGTATACCGCGATATATTGCGATATATCAGAATATACATGAATGTTAAACAGAACGCAATAATGTCAGTATGGATTCAGCTTCATTATCAGTTAAACAATACAGCTTTATGTCTTTTTTCTGTTCCATCATTCTACGTGAGTCAATTCCTGTTGTTAATTGTTCGTTCATTTTTCTATCAAAATGACAATAGAGCGAACAAATAAACAATAATGATGAATGTATTCAGTATTACGGTAATACGAGTTTTGTCGTTTGTATACGTTAAAGGTCAACCAGTCTGAATAGAGTCCTTTTAAAGGGCGACAGTGATTACTTCCGGCTTTTTTTATTTAATGTCACCAAGCCATTAGATTGCGTGATTATATCTTGGCGTGTTACAACTGATTTATTTGAAGTTCTGTTTCTCAAACAGTGTTTCCCGTTTTCCACATTTCCTGTGTGCCATACTCTGATTGGTTACCTCAATGAACTGTATGTTTGGCCGATTTTAAGCCAACGGATGTCAACACAACACAAAACAACACAACACAACACAAAACAACAAAACAACAAAAACAATATGTTGTTTATAGGCGTGACATATCATACATATAAGTATAGCCAAACAAACAATCACAAATTTTCATTATTACACCAGTGGTGATACTTATTCTTATGTTAAAAAAAGAAACAAAAAAAATAATCATCAATAATACAAAAATTGACAATATATATGTGGAAATTGAGCATCATGGACACAACATTTAACAATATACTAGTATGAAGACGGGAAAGATCACAGAAAACAACAAAGTTACAGCAGACAAGAAACCAAGGAACACAAAATGGACTATAAAGTAATAAACCTATTGCCAAAAACAACGTAAGTTAATCTTGACAAACATACGTAATATGCTAGGAAACCAATGCATGCAGTAAATCATTTTTACGAAAATTGGACGTTGGTTGGAAATAGAGACATTGCTCGGAATTACTAAGATCTCATGTCAATGCATAATTCAACGATGTATTGAAACCAATACTACATTAAAGTAGCTGAGAAACATTTATCCTTTCAAGCGCATCGTATTACTTGGCTGGAAATGTATTGGTCTTGTATGTTTTAGACGTTAAGAAAACATGACGCAGCGAAATCTCTTTTATCTGAACCTGTCCCAACCAGTCATTTTATTCCTTCAAAAATTGTCTATATTGAACAATTTAGTTGTTGTTCATGTTGATATAATACTGTATATCGAACGTGTAAAACGGCATTTATCTTATTATCCGTTCTTATCCCGTACACCAAATCACACGTTATGTTATTATTACGAACACACGGACGATAACTCTAAAATCTAAACACAGTTATCGAAATTCTAATTATCAATACATCGAATTTGTTAATATCGACGAATGGTACGGAATCACCATAGTATGTTGCGTTTCATAGCGCCTTTTTCACGACATAGAAGAAGCTCATGAATAGCTGAATGACGATAGAAAAAACTGGTTGAAACGATGCTCTAATTATGGAATGGAACTGCAAGAAAAAAAAAACACCCATCCAAAAATGCCATTGTTTTTATACTTAATAGAAATTATTTCTTATCCACTACTTTGTGCTCAATGTTCTTCTTATAAAACATACATACACACTTCCATGTATACTAAACGGTATCACGATGTTTTATTGTCTACTCTCTATAATTATGTATGTAGAATGATTTTTTCATTGCAATACATAACAGTTTTATTCATAAAATGAGACAAGATTACTTATAAATACATCATTTGACTTCAACAGTTATACAGTGGCTATAATTCAAATTTGCTGATATTTTACAAAGACTTTATCGGAATATATACAGTACAGCACGACTGTAGTAAATTCGGATAGAACGAAGAATCGGACACAGTGAAACAGTACCAGTTATACACTGTTCTACCAAGCACCGTTTTATTCTAACGCAATGTTTGTAATACAGTTGGATATTTCACAATAACAGTGCTTTACAGTATACATTTAAGGAATCGGCGCATTCAAACATTGGCATCATTTTACATACGACATTAATATTGATGTGATTACAGTACAAAACACCCTGCGCTAGAGTACAATGTCGAAACATTAATTAATACGACTCCCGTAATTTTGCTTATTCCTGCTTACGTATGCAATAAAACCTGATAATTGACGTGACACGGCGGAGCGGTAAAGCAATGATTAATTTCAGAGATAGTGGTTTTTATTCTATTCTCAGACTGATCAAATGAATATTAAACATTGTCAAGATTTCTTCAGGGACTACGTTCCACGTACAAGCATATAAGTAAGAGAACCATTACTTGTCTAAGAAATATCGTATATTTCACAAGCGTTTGTTACCTATTAAGATGTACAATTATTATTAATATGTTGCTCTTCGTGATAAATTGACTTTCTGTAAAGTAATAATTATTATTTTTTATTATTCATAATTATATTCATTCTGAAGTCAATTATTAAATGAAATGATTTTCCGATATTTCTCAAAGAGAGAGTTTTTTTACAGTTTCACTGAAATATTTATTTTTGTTCTGTTTTCTCTTCTTTTCTATTAAAGAAGGCCACTTTTCTGTTATTTTCGCTATTTTTCAGTAAATTTCGCTTCTTTCTGTTATTTACGTTACTTTTCTCTAATTTTCGCTTCTTTTCTGTAAATCCACCTTTTTCTATTCCTTTCGCTACTTTTCTGTTAATTTCACTACTTTCTGCAATTTTCGCTACTTTTTTGTTACTTTTCTATTATTTTCTGTCATGATTTTCTCTCTGTTTGCATTTTCTATGCTTTATTTTATATGATATTAAATTCTCCCATTTTTTGGGGGGGGGTTCCAGCTTTCCGCTCTCCCGACAAGTCATATTTTTTCTGCCGACCCTAGACGTTAACTCGCCCTTGGTCAATTTGTCCCATATCTATATTTTCATTTACATCTGAACTATGCCCCCGAATTGCAGGGTTAGTGCGTGTAGATATCTATCTTTTTTGTCTTCTTTGGAGATAGTCCTTCATTTTGTCCCCTTCAATTAAAAAATTGCATTTGAAAAACAATTTTTACCGACCGACCGACAGAACGATATTATATTTATTGGAAAATTAGCGGATACCAGACATTATTTTGGCTTTACCATGTCACATTCTGATAACAAGTGTTGTATTTTTACTCGAAAACCATCTGCCAAATAGTTCTGATCGAGCGGCACAAACGCTTATGGCAATACTCCGGTGCGTACACAAAGATACATCACTCGAAGTGTTACTGATTTTATTAGTTTCCTTGTCGATCAGACAACTTAACCAGACTCAGTACTTGTCATCGAAATAACCTTCCAAGTATATATACGTATGAAAATAATTGGTCGACATCGCACCGCACCCCGGGCTTTTAAAAATGACGTCAGTAACTTCCGCATCGGGGTTTCTCTCTCATAGCAACACTCAATTTTCATAATTATTACTTTGCGTGATTTGAGCAATTTATGTTAAGTTCAATTCCTAAAGTCTACCTGATTTCTGTAATCGGTATACATCATTTATTGATTCGTATGTTTATCTAATTGATGACACGAATGCTAAAGATGTAAATGTCTGGACAATTTGATATTTAAAAATTTTGTTTCATGTTATACATACAAGCAATTATTAGGAGAACAAAGAAGTGAAAAAAGTTGGTTTCTTAATTAATCCCACTTTGTTCTTCAATACCATATTTTAGAACATAATGCGTGGTTCCTTGATGCAGGTCAATCTAAGGGTGTAACCCCTTCGGGATATTTGTGTTTTGTCCCGCTTTTTGTATGTTTCTGCTTGTTGGAAGGGTTTATCAGTTGGTAAGTTTTGGGTTTTATGGTACATGTATTTTGAAGGTGTGATATTTCATGCGTAGTTGTTTCTGGGAATCGGTTTTGGTAAACGTAAAATTTTGAACAATGTTTGACTGTACTATCATGTTCTAAAAACACTCTTTTTTCGATTCGCTATTACTTTAATTATTAATAGATTGGTAATATACTGTAACTGCTATTTCAAGGATACCACTGGATGTACAGTTTAATAATGTTTCCTAACTGGAGGCCTCCATGGTCAAGTGGTTATAGTCTCTGACAAGTAATCAACTGCCCCCTCATCGCTATGATTTCATGTCCCACCTGTGACCAAATTATACATGAAAGGTAGCTGACAAAATGTCAGTGGTTCTATCCAGCTAAACTCGTGGGGATACCCTCCACCGTTAAAGCTGGAATAGTCGCCAAAATTACCCTGGCTTTGTTGCGATCTTAAACTTCAGAGAGAGTCTCCAAATAATTTAAGAACTTTTAGATAAGTAGCACTGTGGTTTGGCATTACGTGCACTAAAATTAGTACAAGTGCAAACTTTCCTAACCATTGTTCGTTGACGCAATGGCAAACTATGGAATGTAATATGATTTCCTGTGTGAATGAACAAGATTCGATTACTAGTAAATGTGTTGCTAGGACGGATTAACCTTGTAAAAGTTCTCAAGTCCTAAAAACTAACAAAAGTCCCTCTCAATCAAGTCAACATTCATTGAAGTTATTAGTCAACGGATGGAAAAAGCAATAACACAATACTTTGGTAATGAAGCAGCGCAAATATGAAGCTGAAGTGTCGTCCGTTCGTCTGTCCGGCCGTCCGTCCGTTCATTCATTCGTTTAGACTGTGATTGTCGTGGTTTTATGTGGTGATTTTGAATTATTGCAATTTTACAAGATTCGTGTAACATGACCAGTTCTCCACAATTATCCGCCTGTTCCAACCAGTTAGACACATAGTATGAGCAGCTATGTTCTTTCTTACATGAAAATTAATGATAATCAATGTTTGATGACAAGAGAACTTAGATATTTAAATTTCAGTCCTGCTGTCAAACAGTATCGTGTTTCACAATCGTTCTCAATCACACGACCTATCGAATATCAGCCCTTGTTTTATGCGAAAGT
Source organism: Lutraria rhynchaena (assembly GCA_008271625.1). Lineage (NCBI taxonomy): Eukaryota > Metazoa > Mollusca > Bivalvia > Venerida > Mactridae > Lutraria > Lutraria rhynchaena. The sequence goes on along the minus strand of VIBL01000001.1, from coordinate 5,105,736 downwards.
ACACTATTTGAATTGTTCATTCCGTACCATATATGACCCTCTACTGTTACAATCATGCCATTTAGGGTCTTTCTTCACCTATAAAGCTAGAGAAACTGCAAAATGACGCTAGTTGTTGGTGCGACGTTTTGCTTTAGTTAAAAAAACAATAAAAAGCTATACCAATTGTATAGTTGCAACTTTTAATTACGCATTTTAGTAACAATTATCCCACTGTCTAATGGTGCTGCCTAAAAAGTTCACTTGAACTCAAGTAGTTAATGATTAAAAGACGAAAAGCCATTTTGCGTGCTTTACAGCCAGCTGTCAATCACTGGCCATTTTTAAAGTGCTCATTAACAAGGATTTCACGTTCATTACGTGGTACCAACAAAAATATATGTCACAGAAAAGATGGCAGGAATACATTTCTTCTTGTGTTGGTTTTCCAAAAATCTTTATTTCTGACGCATTAATGTATGTTTACAAAAACTCTCTTGGATCATAGTCATGCTTAATTGATGTATTAATTATTCTTGGCGTGATGTTGATATAAACACCTTCGGGTAAGCATTTTTTATAAGGAACATCCCAAAGAAATTTAGATATTTCTATTTCACTAACGATCTGAAAAATAGTGTTTTACTTCATAGATATGAAACTACTTAGTATCTTATTAGATGAGGCAAATTGCTCGGATGTATTTCTCAGCTAACATATATTCTTTGCTGCCGACAAATCTGATCTAACAGACACCTGCGATCAAATTCTTCCATCTGAAGCCCAAGTACAAATTTATCAATATAGTGGACAGGTTAAAACCCGTCCTGCAGGCTACGTGTACGTACGGGTCATAATCGTCTTTTCTCCGGTGCCTCCGTTTACAGCTACAATTATATGCTATACCAATGCAATCGTTTGTTTAACGGTCATCATCAAAGATTGAGAAACAATTAAAAAGATTGTGCATTAGCGGGCTTTCAGCTTTTATGCTTTATGCTTCTCTGACGTAATTGTTTCGATACAGCACCAACCATATTGTGCAATAGCCTGCATTTTAGCGCACCTTAACTAAATTAGCGGCTGAAATGTTTCTAAATGTTCCGATATAAAATATCCAACGGTGCATGCTACTCAAGTTGTCGCCTTGAAAATTGTTATATGACCATATATCACAATACAGCTGAGCTAAAATCCCTATTTCTAGAGACTTGACGATAATTATATTGTCTTAAGTCAGACTCTGAATTATTGTGACTTATTTGAAGTGCATTAATGTCTAAATAGACTTTGTCTACGTAAGTATTATGTCCACACCTTTGTCTGTTTTTGGTTTAGGAGACAGCTTTTGTGAGCTTTACTTTCTTTCAATCAGCGTTTATTGCCCCTTTCAGGATTTATGCACTTACGTTAAATGTCAAAAGACTTTATCATGTCAGTGTGCCATTTCCGGAATTAGATATAAAAGCTGGAGACTTTGGTTTATTTCCGTTCGCTGATGTCCGATTTATGGTCATAAAACATCTACAGTAATCTAAATCTCTAAAAGTATCTTCTGGTATTTTACGTTTTGATTTACGCTATCAAGATGAAGGTAGCGCTGATCTAATATATACTAGGCACAGGACTGAATGCTTGGAATTTGTATAGGACATTGTCTACTTAAGGTATTATGTCCATTGCGTTGTACTGTTTTACGTATCTGCTCACTATATCTCAAAATATTAATATTACAAGAGTTTGAGACATAAAATCAACAATGAATAAATGTTATGCGCGTATATTGCAAAGCCGATGCAAAGTCACAGCGTAAGCGCTGCGGTTTTGTATGAAATTAATGTCAGTTTTAGCATATGGCTGCTAGATTTCAGGTCATCCCTAAAGACTTGTTGTCATGAAACCTTATCTTACTCAGCACCATCGGTCATATCCACTTGAATAACCTTGTTTGCTAAACGAGTTTTGCCCGCTGTTTTTCTCATTATTTGAAAATAGTTGCTTAGGGTAACTTGCAAATGACGTTTTTACATTGAGATTGCTGTAACAAACCATCTGGAGAATTGTAATGCTTGTCGTGTTTATTCCGTGTTTTGTCTCTTAATACAGTGCATTCTATCTCATTCGCGTCGTGTAATCCGGGAATCGCCAATTCCGGACAGATTTGTCGGTACGGATCTTTATTTCATACCTTCCTTTTGGAGTTCAAGATCAAAACCTTTCAGATCCGTAAACCTTTATGACCCGGACTTTACCCCTGATCCAGACAAGTCCGAATTAGAGTGGTTCCAATGTAGAACTGATGCGTTATAATCGGAATTGTTGCTTTTTCCATGGTAGAACAATAGATGTGTATTATTTGTCCATTATACAGGTCAAATATGATGGAACTTTTAATATCAACGATGTTATTTCCTGCGTTCTCATTGATTATTGAAAACCTTTGCATTTGTCGTTTATCAACTTGGTTTTATTGTTATCTAATTCCATTTATCTTCTGTTTCTCAGTGCACAAGAGTTTGTATTAGGGGAACATCATAAAATGTCTCGGGATGACAAATCTATTTAATAAGACATATTGCTGAACATGCAGTGTTACAATAACCCGTAAGTTGTTCTTGTTCAAAATACTGGTAGGTTCATTTGACCTGCTTGTTTATATATATACAGGGATTTGAAGCAGGATTTGTCTTAAATGGTCACCAAACTGTATCAAAAGTGCGAAGTGAGTAACTAAATATGATACTTCAAAATCGAAATGGCACTCGTTAGCTCGCAACATTACAGTTATTTCTTAATTGCTTGCTTGGTGGAGTATCAGGGCTTTTTTCACGACTAGGGGAAGGGACCTTTCTTAAATTTGGGGAAAAAATAACAACGTATTTTTTACAAAAGGGGAAGAAAAAACTTGAAGCAAACTGAATTTTAGGGGAAATCTGCATGAATTTAAGGATTTTTTCCTAAGGGAAAGACGCCTATAAACGGCTCTTGCTATAGAAGGAAAAAAGCCCTGAGTATGCACGCGTTATGGAAAGTGATTTATTGCATTTCATAGATGACGAATCAAATAATTGTGCACATTGTTGTGTGAGACATGTAATGTTGCCGAACGTTTTTTTTTTCTTTTTCTGACATGTTTATACATTGTTTAATCATTATTCACTCTTTCACTTTTTGTGCACAGTACAGACGGATCAATGATACTTTAAAAATGGACTTAGAGTAACAACATTGACATTTATTCAAGGTGTTCCTGCTTGTATATAAAGGAACGATTCCAGTTACAGTAAAACCCCGATAATGCGACCATCCTCGGGACCCGAAAAATTGTTTTTTATAATGAGGTGACCTCGTTGACAAGTTGAATTATAGGGGAATTAAAGCCGATTCGAAAAGTAGTCGTTATAACAAGGTGATCGTAATATTGAGTTGGTCTTTGTGTTAGGTTTTACTGTATTTAGGCAAACTAAAAGAAAAAAATGTACACGCCTATACGTAGAAATACTCAAATCACTTATTGTAATTATGCCCCAGAGCAAATATTCAAAAAGCAATATAAATCAAACCTATTAATATTTGATGACTGAGATATTTGTAGTGTTCTCTGGACATAAATTCATCACCGCTGAAACATGTCTCAAGGAAATTGTATAATTCTGTTCCAAACATTTTCGCTGAAATGTTACCGGTTTGTCCATTTTTCCACACTTATTCAATTAGTATGTTTGCAACTTCCCAGCAGAGAAATTTTGATATATACTGGCCGTCATAAGAAAGTAACCAGTAAGTGATGTTGGTAAATTAATGTGCTGTGTTCTAGTTATTCTTAAAAAGAGCAATTTTGCACGTGCGCCACGAGTAAGCCAACCAACCATTACAACCGTTATGTGTAACCATACTGTTATCCATTATTAACCATAAAATTGCTGAATACCATTAAAATTTCAAGATCAGTATAACAGGCCAAAATAGAAGAATTTTTATGATGGTTACTTTCTTATGCCAGTACAATTACTTGAATTTAGACAAAACTAGGATTCACAGAAACAACCACATACATGAAATCCCCTAAATACCACTTGAACCAAAACCTGCCAACTCAAAACCCACCCAACACAAATAAACGTACAAAAATGGAGAACAAAATTATACAATCTCCTTTAGGGATACTGCTTGAATAGTCTGCAGCTATTTTCACTTTGTTTATATTTTAATGTGTCTTAGAGTTATGATATGCTTCCTAATATTTCACAGTATACCCCCAATACTGAGTCCACCTTTGGTACCCGAAAAATCAGTCGTTAAAATGAGTTGAATTATCAAGGGGTTATTTAAAACCGGTTCACAAATTAAGTGACCGTTATAACAAGGTATAACAAGTCATGATGAGGTGGTCTAAATACAGAAGTGGTCGCTAAACTATTTTGTACCGTGTACAGGGATGAACAACACTTATCTGAAATCCATACCACGTTTAAAAGAAGATAAATGAAATCATCTTTTACGCAAAAAAAAATCAAACAGAAAGATTTTATTTGGTAATTGAAGTTTGTGTCGCTTCTGAGAGTTATTTTCTTCTCTTTCTACTCGCCTAAAGAATTTCTAGTTGTTGTAAAGTCTTTATATAACTTCATTTACTTTGTTTTTAGTATCAAATTGAAAGCTGTGGCCTGAGGTGGAAATTAAATTCTTAGATAGTTGTGGTTAGATAGTGATGTAACAATCGGTTTAATGTTTGTACGGCTGATAACGTAATAAAGGTTGTCTTAATGTTGTGATTCGTTCATTTGCATCTTTTTCGAGTTTCTTTGTTTAACTAAATCCAGTTGGTATGGATGTTGTATTCGCAGTCGCCGTTACGGTACGGGTTCTTCACTAGACTGATCTTTACCCAAGCCAGGGTGAATGCAAAGTAACACGTGACTCTTAGCTGATGAACGAAGATAACTTATTGCGCAATAGGGTCTAATATTGTATGTCAACATGATAAATGACAAATGTCAATGTTATCGGTAATAAAAGAAAATCGCGGAAGTAATATTTTGTAAATGATTTTTACTTTGAGCTTAATTGTAATATAATAGATTTAATTAAGATAATCATGACAATATGTTTGTATTTCTAACTTGGCTTAAGTTTGACGGGTATGGCAGCAGACAGAGAGGTGGGTAGTTACTTGTTGTTTATTAGAATATACAGTAAAACCTCGATATTGTGACCACATTCGAAAAATCGGTCGTGATAATTAGGTGGTCTCATCATCAAGTTGAATTACAGGGGAGATATGGAAAGCTGGTCCAAAAAAGTGGTCGTTATAGTTGGGTCTTCGTTATAGTGCCCAGAGTATTACATCATGCGTATTTTCATATTTCAGTCATACAATTACCATATGCTGGCCTGAGTACATGTATATGTAATGTATTAAATGCGTCAACTCTGGTGAATCTCATTAGCAGAATTAAAGCTAAAAGTTTTTCTCACTATATCATGGTGTTTTACACTTAAAATTGAGTTCAAGGAAATCTTCAGATGTTAATAATATACAGTAGAATCTCGATATTAATATCACCATTTTCTGACAGAGGTGATATGATTATCAAATTCAATTATTGAAGAAATATAGAAAACTAGTCCAAAATTGAGTGGTCGTTGTATTGGGGAGGTGATAAATTAAGGTTTTACTGTATTTTGATATATTTTGTCAGATCTGTGTGTTCTGATGAATGTCTAAAATAAAAGTGTAAACTCTCTTAAAACATACACTTGATCTGAATTTTAGCCGCGACTATGGACCAGTGGTTTGTGCGCTGGACTTGTAACCCGGCGATCCCGGTCAAATCCCGGTCGCGGCAGGTCATACCCTTCTATGAAAAAAATGCCGGCTGTTTGTAGAAGGGTAAGTCAGTACTGGTTAGTATACAGTCTAGGAAAACTAATTAAGTGAACCGACCGCCGTATATGACTTAAAATTGTTGGAAAAATGGCGCTAAGCCTAGTGAAAAAAATTATCTGAATTTGAGGACCATTTTCATTTTCTAATTATCGTTTTGGGCAAGTTTGGGCTTTTTGCACTGGAGTTTACCAGCAGCCAACGTCACTTGACGACTTTCCAGCTTTAACACTGGAGGAAGACCCCAGGCTTACAAGTGAGTAGAACCACCGACCTTCTGTAAGCAAGCTGGGCAGCTTCCTCTCATGTGAAATGTGGTCCCGGATGGGATTCAAACTAACAATGGTGAGGGTCTAACGATTACAAGTCAGTGAATATAACCACTCCACCACAGAGACCTCTAGTCTGGGGTTACAATAAAACCAACAGAAAAGAAAAAAAAACATAACTTCCAGCGTTTTGAAACATCAATTTTATCATCAAGTTTTATGACATTATCTTAACTCGCACCAATACATCAATAAACAAACAATGTTACGATTGACGTATCTAATTAAATCACTCCCAACAGGACGAAAACATCAATAACTTATCAAATAATAGTCTCTTTCTTCAGAAGACATGAATGATGTGTGTTTCATCTCAACATGAACTGAATGCTGTTGTTGCCTTGTATGTGTTTAGATTGCAACATGAATCAAAGACCGAGAACGTAGCTTCACGAACTATTGAACGCGTCATTATGACATTAAGTACTGTTTTCATCACACGCTTCTAGATCTATTGTAGTTCCATTGTCAAGGACTTCTAAGTCTGTATCGCTTGTTATTGGTACTTGATCGGACATAACAACATCACTTAATCGAATTGAAAGGATGTCAAAGTGTGTATTTTCCTCAGGTGATATCTAATAAATTGAAAGTGTTCGTTTACATTATAGGTGCAGAAGTGTGTCAATGATAGATGGGAATATTGTATATATTTACGTGCGAAAGGCGTGTATAGATTTGATCATAGTGATACAAAATTTGTATATGTTGTAACTGTATGACGACGTATTGTTGTAGATGTCAAAGTAATCATTGGTTCTGTTTTGTTCTGATCTAGATGGGTTTATTTACATCAACAACAACACGCAAACAATCACGCACTTTTTCTCGATAGTTTTCATGCTTATTGGTAACATTTGACGAGTTTCTTGGGATTAACGTTATGAATTATGTCACAAGTCTAAATGTGTAAAAATACGGTAAACCCTCGGTGATAAGATCCCCTTCGAGACACGAAAAATTCGTCGTAATGATAATGTAGTCAAATTAACAAGTTGAATTATAGCGGGTTTGAAAATATGAGATCGTTATTGAGGTGGTCGCTATGTCCGGTTTTACTGTATTTGCTAAAATGATTATGAAACGGCGATAATTCTCAAGTACGGAGAGGTCATTTATTTTCGTTGACAATAAGGAATTAATTATAGTACGGGCACACTATAATTATTCACAAATGACACTCTATGGACGCAATTACCAGAAAGAAATTTCAGTCTATCACTGTGATAATCGTTATAAAGAATCTTAGTTCAAGACATTTTTTCACCCTAGTTTGACGCTGCACTAACAACCAGAGTCATTTGGCGGCTTTCCAGCTTAATCAGTGGATCAAAATTTGACACTTATCCCTGGGTAGAACCACCGACCTTCCGTAAGCTAGCTGGACAGCTTCCTTACATGTAAAACTTGGTCCCGGATTGGGTTCGTATTCACAGCGGTGAGAGGCTAGTTATTATAAGTCAGAGAGCATAACCATTCGACCACGGAGGCCCGTAGTTCAAAATATAAAGGTTAATTGCTCGTGATATTGTTATATGTATACAACAATGTTTACGTTTAATAGAAATATTGGTGATTTTTCTTAAATGAACCACTCTATCATGTCACTTGAGAAGATGGACTTACACTTAAGTTAATGATTTATGTCATTAACCAATCATCAAAAAATATTTTGAGATATTAACTAATGCGAATTCACTTATTCGTACAATACTTTCTTTATTTGTTTTACATTTAACGATTTTATTTTGCCGCATGCGAGGACCGGCCTAATAATACGACCAAAACGATATTTCGACCGCCCTATTAAAGAACCGATATTTCGCCTATATATTCCTATATAATCAAATGTCAAAAATTACGACCGGTCCGCTATTACGTAATTCAAACACTTATCGCAGAACAAAATGTATAACTTAATTGTATACAACTTCAGAATAACACCACCTCAATATTGAGACCTTTCTGGCTTTGTATGTGGTCTCAATACTGAAATTTCGCTGCACAGAAACAAAAAGGTTTTGAATTCTTACACCAAATGTTCACGATATATGTAAGAATAAAAAGCTAATATCAATTACATTATAGCTTAAGCCTATAACAGAATGTGGTCAAAAGAATTCCCCAAGAAAGTACACGCCATGCCGTATTTAGATTTCATAAATTATTGAAAGTGTAGCTTCAAGCAAATCTACCGATAATTTTATATGTAGAATATTAAGTATTGATGATTCAGGTACAGATGTGACACGGAATTACTGTAAGTTCATCAGTGCAATTCTTATCTCAAGCAATATCATGTAATTATTCTATAATTGTTTATACAGACACAACTTTCCGGAATACTTTACATCATGTATGGAGTTTGTTTCTATTTTTGTTATCAGCTCAGCTTGAACTTAGAATAATGTTTTTTTTTTATAAAATATTTTGTGATATTACGCTGCTATATGTTTTGGGTACAACTGATTTGTATACAACAGTATATCTACGAATGTGATTAAACACCTCTTGTAGCCAATTTGCGAGGCTACAATCAAATGTATATTTTTGATAGCTCTATGTACGTGGTGGGCTTAATTCAATATGTAACATGAATTCGCTGAAGTTCATCAATTAAAAAAATGTCTCGAATACACTGGTAACAATACGTCAATAAGTGTTATCTATCTCTATAAACATGTCGTTATATCACATTGATTAAATGAATGTATCATGTACTGATTGACATGTTAAAATACTTAATTATGTCAGATTTTTATGCCATAAATGCATTTGTAGAATTAAATTCGTCCTTATCTACATGTTGTTATACGTTTTGATCGGACGCTTCGGGACGGTCTGTAGCAAAGCCTCAAGGGGTTTAAACTAGTTTCGTGGGTCCAGCCTCACTCTTTAGATCGTTCTAAACTTGTCTCCTATTTTTATATTTGTGTGTGTGGTTTGTTTCGATTTCTAGTGATATTCATTGATGTGTTGTTAATGTTGATACGGGCCGTACTGACCTCTTTGTTGACGTAGCCATGTACATGGATAGATAGATAGATTACATAGGACATTTCTAGATAAATCATTGTTACTTCCAATTAGCCGATCTACCATTGTCTGAGCCCGCCATTAAATATTCTTTGATAGAATTAGTGTCTTGTTTCTCTTTAACAAATTCAGTCTGTGAAATGCGACTTTTTCTAAAGTAAAGTACGTAATTACGTAAGACAATGAGACACAGTCGTAAAGACTTGACATTGATTTCATTGCTCCAGTGAAAATGAATATTCTACTTATTTGTATGTACTGCTGGTCTTTGTAACTTGAATCTATAATTACGGTAAATTACAAGGATGTCTATAGATTAAACGAACATTAGGCTGGTATCACTTGTAGTATAGCATTTCATTTCTATCGCTGTGTCTTTGTCGTTGAAACAGATAAATAGTGTAACATCTTTTTTCAGGCTACATTTGCTTGATGTGTTCCGAAGGCAATGAATTGTGACCATTCTTGTGTATCTTACTCCGAGGTGTCTCAAATTAAAAGACTTTTTATGGCTCTTTATTTATTTTGGCTCTTTCAGGCTTTCCTTTAATGTACAAGTCATACAGCGCCCAATTGTATAAACATTGGTTAACTTTAACCAAATGGTTAATTTAACCCAAGGTTAAATTTAACCATTTTGGTTTACTAACTATTAAAAAATCATTTAAACATTTAAAAAGGGCTGCCATTCTGGTACTGGTTACCATTCATGTTAACATTTAATCAGCATCTTAGACTTGGGTTAGATTTATTTGAGCTTTAACAAAAACAAAATTTGGTTAAACTTAAACAAAATTTTCTACAACAGCTAACCGACAATTTAACCAACATTTTAGCCAAAACTCTTATTTAACCCAGTAGTTAAAGTTAACCATTGTTTATACAATTGGGTGCTGATGGTTAGTACGAACTAACTTTGTGAAATTTAACAAACTTAAACCCAAAATTAACCTCATCACAACCGAAGTGGTTAAATATAGTGATTATACTCTTAGTTAGCATGCATGGTGCCACATAGTTCATATATTTTCTCACATATGATCGTGTTGGACTTAAGACTAATTATGATAAACTTTCTAATTCATCGTTCAATGACATCCTTAAGCTTTCCTGTACTTGATAAAAAAGATCTCTTGGAAACTTAGTGAGATAAAACCTAACGATTTAGTTTTAAATCTTTATCATCGAGTAAACTGTCATCAAAATGTCATTTTCATTACAGAAATGGCGTTAGATATATGATTATATTCTTCACATAGCGACCACCTCAATATTACGACCACCTTATTATAACGAATACTTATTTTCAGACCAAATTTCAATAACTCCCCTATAATTCAACTTGACGAGACCACCTCGTTATTACGATCGATTTTCCGGTCCCGAAGGTGGTCTTATTATCGGGTTTTACTGTATTTACAATATCTACTGTTCGGAATTAATTCAGTGTTATGTTGTAATGTATAATTATATCAATACAGTCAGAATTAACCGCTACTTGCGAATAAAGACAATAAGTTGGTGTGAACAATGGTCCCTATCAAGCACCCATAAGCCTTTGAATAAAGACCAATTGTGCATAATTCATGGAACAAAAACAAAATAATTGAACGTTCTGCTTGTGTGAACGTTTATGAATATCAAGACACAGTTTTGGATACGCTGAGGCGAAATGTCTCGCACAAAAATGGAGTCAATATGAAGCACAGCGAGAGAAGCAAGCGTTCAGTCACCTAGGTAATGTCGACGTGTCCAAACAAAGACTTTTGTTTCAGAAAAAAAAATAGTATCGAAGTATAAATGTATATTCATGACAATAAAGAACTGCTTGATTTTTTACATTATTTTTAAATGTCTAAAAAATTGTTTTCATAAATATCGTACCTTGATATACCTTCTACACTAGGACATTTATTAGTTCCATTTAACAAGTTGATTTTATGTTAGACATGAGACTAACAGTGTGACGGACTATCTGATTGTGACCTCAATAACAATGCCGATCAATAACAGCTATTAAGTGAAAAGTAAAACAAAACTAATAAATTGTTACACCAGGATAAAGAAAATTAATGGAAATCTCATTCCCAAAGCGATGCCAACAAATGGTATGTTTTGTTCATATATGACGGAAGAAAGGTGGGACCTCAATGGTCATCCGGTTTTATTCTTTGACTTGTGATCACTTACCCCTCATCCCTGTGAGTTCGAATCTCATCCGAACATTTCACTTGCGAGGAAACTGTACAGATAGCTTACGGTAGGTCGGTGGTGCTACACAGGAGTAAACCTTAGGGCTTCTTCCATTGTTAAAAACTGGTAAGTCGAAAATGACCTTTGCTGTTGAGCCGACTTTAACTCCAATGACAAAAAAAGAAGAAAAACACGTACACAATTTTCCAAGATACATTTACGTCAAAAACATTCCTACCCCAAACCCACTTAACACGTAGAAATATACAAAAATACGGCAAATAAACTATAATAATCCTCCCGAAGGGTACGGACTTTGGACGGTCTGCTGAAAAGCTACAGTGGGGGGGGGGGGGGTAAACTAGTTTGACGAGCCCAACCTGAAATTAACCTTCGTGGAAACAAAACAGAAATAGATAAATTAATATAATAGACAACACAATCAACAGCAAATATAAATTACAAGTTGATTGTTTCTGCTTCTGCTCTGTCTAACTTATAAAGGAAAGACGACCATGCTAATTATGTACTCTAACTACGGAGACAATTAAGTAAGTGACCAGAATATTAGATCGAATCCGAGAAATTTAATCAATGTCAAGTGTCTACGTTAATGCATCAATGGTCAATATAGTTAGCTACCTCTCATTAAAAACAAATCCTATTTTGCCGGATGAATATGCCAAGGAGTGGAAAGATACTAATGTTGTCTTACTTGATAATTATATGGTGTTCAAATATTGCCGCAAAAGACTGGATATCGTTGTATTTTGAGGACCGTAAAGTCTATGAAGGACATTAATTACTCGTTATATGCTGTAGTTTGTCATGAAAAGTCATCTTCAAACATAATAGGGATTCTTAAGCACGCACTGGTATGCGTACTAATTGGCACGTGTTTTATATGCCGTGACACGTGTTTTCTGACTGATTATACATCTTCTAGAGGGCACGTGTTTTTCATGTACCATAGATGAATTTAATATTGATTTTTTATGTACATAATTCGTAAATATTATCTCCACTATGAACAGCTTGATTGTCCTAATACCTTCGAAAATGCATTCTTCTTGTTTCCCGAGAACCTCAATATCACTATAAGCCATATTTTTTGCCGCAGACCTTTAAGTTTCTAACGGCAAAATCCTGTGTACGAAACAATTTGATGACGAATTATTCGTCCAAAGTACGAAAGATATGACTAGAAAAAGGAGCACCTTTACTGATATTTTGGTAAAAAATCCTTCTTAAACTATTACTATTGTTTTCTAGCCTTATTCCAAGTCTTCGGTTTATCTCCGATTGGAAATATGATGTTTAATCAAATTTGAAAAAATGTGAAAAAAATATGTTACGTCATTTGATATTAGTTTACATGCAGTAGGATCTTATATCAAGCAGTGCAAACAGAGCAACTTATTTTGAAGGAGGATTAATTGGATATGAATATTATAAAAGCTTGAAAAATTATGTATTTCGTACGATGGATCTTTCAGTGTCGTAAATAAGGGTAACATTTGGTCAAAGGTCAAATCCGATCGAGGATATAACATATTAACATACATAGTGTATATAACGTTGTAATACAGCAGGTTCGATTTTAAAATAATATCATGTTGCTTTGATGTTGGTAAAGTCGTTGACACAATTTTCAAGCACTAATCATAGAGTTTTGCTTTACCTGTTCATATATTTCCCTCCTTTGTTCAGTCACAGTTCTGTGGTTCTTAGCTTGTTTTCCTTTTCCACGTGTTCGCCAATCAGAAACGACAACCGTGATGAACAAGAACAATTTTCTGTCTCAGATTATGTCCCTTTTGTTAGATTTATCACTTAAATTGTATTGAATAACAGAGTTTTCAGTATTTGGTGAGAAAGATTCAAATATCGATATCTGTTCCGGCAAATCTGATGTTTCCACGATAGACAACTCGTAGTGTATTCAAAATTGATTGTCGTACTAGTAGTCTCCCTTGATTTTATCAAAAAAAAACGAATACAGGGTATTGATAGGATTTCAAGCAATTTCGACAACATAACAGCTTAACCAGATTAAGCATGGTTTTCTTACAAACCAAAAAATGATCATCTCAGTTACTAAGAAGTGAATAATACTGTCGCAACAAACGAAAAATGTTTTTTTTTTTGTTGTTAAAATATAAAACTGACAAAAGTCATCGATGTTAGTTCTTCTACTGTGATAGTACATGACATTGCCATTTCGATAATTTAATTCGATTATATGAAGACATGGTACTCTGTGAGAAAATCTGGAATTCATGGAATATTTCCTTTACGTGGAAACGTTCCTAGTTCATTGCTAAAGTCAACTGCATTTAATTTTCTCTCAATAATTCTTTAAATTGACTAAAATTCGGATGTATATATTATGAATTGTAATCGAAATTCGTAAAATACTGTCATGTAATCGTACATAATGTACACAGTGTAATTTTAAAATCTGTTAAGATTTCAATGCACACTGAACTAGTGCTTTTTGTAGTGAACATGCATATGACTGTACTTTTTTGTAGTGAACATGTATATAACTGTACTTTTTTGTAGTGAACATGTATATAAGAGTGCTTTTTGTAGTGAACATGCACATGACTCTACTTTTTTGTAGTGAACATGTATATAACTATTGTAGTGAACTAGCTTATAGTGAAGTTCATGTGTTTATTTTTACCCAGGTACTTCATTATTTATTTCATTAGTATGGTTACAGTGAACTATGGATATAACGAAGTAATTATCTTAGTTCATAAAAATCACTAAATGTGTAATCTACTGTATTTTGTATTTTTTTAAAAAAGAATTGAGTTCATCTAGGCCAAAAACAATAAAAGTATGGTTTCCACAAACATTAAAAATATAGGGTCGACAGGTCAGAAGAACTTTGTTTTTCAAAAAGATGTTTTCTTCGGATATATATTTCGTAGTGACATCGACGAGGTAAAATTGACCAATGCCGAAAAATGTCTAGGGTCAGCATAACAAAATATGGTCGGTCAGCTAAGTGGAAACAAGGAACATTTTTACGTCTAATGAAGCTATAATTAATATACTGTCGTGAGGAAGAGATGCTACTAACCGATGAGTTGAGATTTTCTTACCACGAAAATGCTGATCATGCAAAAATATCCAGACTTTGTCAAGATGATCTGGACGCACGGTTATGATTGTATATCAGTGTGTATACTTAGAAAACAGGAAAACGATGATTTTGTCTCATAAATTGATGTTTAGAAATTATTTTCAAGAACGTAAACAGCCATTCTAACATTTACAGTGTTCTATTTACGTTATATTACTTAGGTGTCAATTTATGAATTGAACAAAGTCGTTAAAAGTATGTTGTGATATGGCCAACATGTAGTCGTGCCAGCGATACCCGACAGACTCTATTTTTGACGCCAACCATAAAGTTTCTAACGGCAAAATCCGAAGTACGAAACAATTTAGGGACGAATCGTACCTCGTAATCTTACAAGGTGATTAGAAAAGCGAATTTTCCAGAACTCCATTACGCTTAAAAATGTCCTTGAAGCTAAATACATTACAAGGAAGTTACTAAATTATTAATATAGTGTGTACTTCAGTCATCTCGATTTTAAAGTTATTCATGACAGCCGTATCACGGTGTATGCTTATAACTCCTTGTCAATAGACTTGTATAACGAACATTTGCCATTTCATGACATTCTAGACATCAGACGTGATCCACCAAATATAGTCACATATAACAATGAGTCACATAAGATACGTCATGCATAGCTTTTTGAATTTTTCAAAAAATATTGTTGTCTATTTAAACGAGTTTCATTTTTAATTCTCAGTATTGTGGAGAAAACTATATTTCTTATATAACCATTTGTCATTTATAAATTGAATGGTACATTTCAACATCCATACGTCTAATAAATGTAATATGTTGTATATTTTTGTCTTATATGTGATGTTTCATTGGCTGCATGATCATAACTACGGTGAAACCTCATTAAGCGACCACCCCAACAATACGACCACCTCATCACAACGACCACTTACTTTCGGACCGGTTTACTATAGTTCCTTTAGATTTCAACTTCATAATGAGACCACTTCGATATTAAGACCATCTTCCCTGTCCTCAAAGGTTGTCTTAATAACGAGTTTTACTGTATTATAACTATTGTACACATGTGACCGAATGGATCTGACTTTCCGGTTTTGATACAAATAAACTCGTTCAAACTTATTCCAACTTCTGTTTTAGAAACATTTGTACGCATGCATTTGTAAATGGCAATCATTCCCTTGTGTGTGCAATATTTCACGTATGATTTCAATCTTGAATAAAGTATATTTGGCAAGTCACGTAAATATTTGGAAACATTAATACTAGCAGCAACCTGTTTTATAACGTAGATATACAGTTTAATTTGGCACCAGGGACATTGGAAGAGACACATTCTGATAGCGATGTTCCCCCTCAAAAAATCTGTGGTAGTATGGTTTTATATTTTGACGGCGTGCCCATAAATGCCAAAATAATTGCACACGTTTTCTTCCAATTGTTGTATAATCTCTTTGTGCATGATTCTGCTTTCTCCGACCAGTTCAGTTGCAAATATAGTGCGTAGATCCATATTCATTAGAATAATATATATATTATATACATGTATATATATATATATATATATATATATATATATAATAGAATAAATGAACGATACTGTACCTATAAATTTTCTTTTTCTCACTAAGGTTTAGCTGCAAGTAAGTTAGCTGGGCAGCTTCTCCACATGTGAAATTTGTCTGATCTCGAATGAGGCACAAACTCACAGCGGTGAAGGGCACTGGGTTATTAGTCATAGACCATAACCGCTGGGCCACCGAGAACCTCTGTAATTTTCTTTGCGCAAGTCTTTTTTTAATTCTTTCGGTACCCACATGACTCGAATGCCTTTAGATGGTAGTCTAGCTTGAAGAACACTTTAGCTTTTTGCACTATAAATCTGTGTTTGTCTATTTTCTTACTGTGTGATTGATATTTACGGGTGTCACCCATCAAACACTACTGCTACTTATTGGATTTGATCTCTGGTCGTCATTTCAGGAATTATCGCCATAAGTGCTTTCTTTGCTTCATAAAAATTCTCGCATTTTTTATTTATACAGTGTGCTTTGAGTATAAAAGTATTATTTCTGTCTAGGCTGGTCTACTGTTAGGAGCAGCAAGAACGACGTCTAGCATAATCAATTATGGATAATTATCTTGACGCCAACTCCATTTTTTTGTGCAGAGAACATTAAAAACCATTATAATTGAGATACATCTCAAATTCTATCGAGTCTTTAAGAGTAATGCGTGCCTGATGGCTTTGTTTCAATCAAATATGGTTTAAGACTAAATTGATTCGTCTATACCAAAGGTTTCGTCGTATGACAATCTCCTTGAGTAAATTGGAGTGATTATTTTAAAATTCATATGGTTGCATGATATTGTCTGAAGTAAAATGTTGTAATCTTAACTACAGCCAAACATGTAAACAAAGGCCACCCTTGGGAAAGACAAAATGTGGGATTTACTGACAGGTGGCTTTTATTCAGATGTGGCTGCTAACACAGGTTTCACTGTACATGCATACAGTATTTCCTTCAAAGTCCTTTTTTCTTTTTATTTTGATTGTGATTTCGAGTCCCATCCGAGACCAGACAAATTTCACATGTGAGAAAGCTGTCCATGTAGCTTACGGAAGGTCGATTCTTCTTCCCACAATTAAGCCTGGGGTCTTCCTCCACCGTTAAAGCCGGAAAAGTCACCAAATGATCCTTGTTCTCGATTTACAAAAGCTGTTATAACAATGAGCCATGCGTGTTTATTCATTCTTCTGTTATCACAATGGTTTTATATTACCAATAACAATGTAAGGATAAATCCGTTAACAAACACCACTTCAAGCAGAGGGAGTGAACAAATATGACCTTTCTACACTGGTAACCTTCATGCAAAGGTTTGTCTATATTCCATATCAGTCAATATGTGTGAAACAGTGTTCGTTATGTATAGGCGACTATTGTTTATAGAAGGTCGATACACAGATTTGAATATACAGTGAAACTCGGTCCTCTCTTGAGCAACAACCTCCGTTCAATAACAGCATGATTTTTCCCTCTGTACGATTTCATTGTTAATTTAAACCCTCCAGAGCAACAACCTCTGGATAACAACATAACTCTGCTTTTCTCAGAAGAAGTGTGTTACTTTGGAGACGTTACACTGTACTTCGTGATAAATTATAATGCTTATCATTATACCTGATCAGTTCGTGATAACAGCGTGTTACCAGTCTATGGAGGTATATGTACATAATGGCAACGACTTCATTTCAATGTTATACTATTACCATAGTTTCATTAGATTGATTCCATGGGAGCAATGTAATCTCACAGTAATGTTAGGTTTTCCCTTCGTACGTCAGTTACATGAATAATGACGTATTGCATAAAATGGCTTGTTTGATTGTAAACTCGCGCATGCGCACTTAACTGACTGCCATATTCTTACAAATACAACTAACATGTACAGACTGTATTACATAATAATAACACTGTTTATATAATCATTATTTGTAATGTATAGGTTGGGTAGCCCTCGTCTAACACTCATTAACATAATTGAAAAATACCTCCTTAAATACCGCCTCGTACGTCTTGTACGAATAATCTTGTTCCCTCCTGGCATCTTCTTATATCATATTTAGAAGAAAAGAACAGAACAGCAGACCACGATGAATGGAGATAATATCTATACAACAAAACCGCTAAATTATACATTTGTTATTAAGATTTTTTTGTTAAACCTAATACATAAGTACAGAACTGTCAGAAATTGTCATCTGTACAGTACAACTACTCCAGAGAGACCCTCTCTTGAGCAACAACCTCCCTTCAACAACAGCATGATTTTTTCCCACCGTACGATTAATTTTTTAATTAAACCTCTCTAGAGCAACAACCTCTCAACAGCAACATAAATTTGCTTCTCCTAAAAGGTGTTGCTATGGCGAGGCTGCACTGTATTGAATAATTTCAATTCTTAGCAGACAAGTCATTTTATATATTTATGAAAAAGAAACTCTTTTGAAAGTATGTATCTTTATCTTCTTAGAACTCTTTTCTTACAATGACATCTGTAACAACTTCATAAGGAATTCGTTCTTTCTTAGAGATTAATTTGTCTGTAAAATCAATGCATAGCAATGTACAGTTGATATTTTGTTAAGAAACATCTTTCCTCTCATGTTTTCTTTTGTTGAATTTGAGCAAACAGTCTAGCAATAATACGTCGCCGAAGTTTTCATTATTCTAGTCTATATTTTGCTGATTGTACTATTTTGTAAGCCATTTGAGAAAAGACTGAGCAATGCAACAATAGACAAAATATATTGCTGGGAAAACGATTTAAAGTGCTGAAACTGAACAAATAAGCTAACAAAAACTGTATCTAATGCACATTGATTGACGAAAAGAACCAATAAACATTATTAGCTTTGTTGATTAATTTTAAGGAAAACCATTTACTTTAGCAATCAGGGATGTACTTTGTGTGGGAACAAGTATCCTAAATTTAGACAAAATGTTTGGTAAAACGCTATTGGTATACATGTGTTGATAATGGAGGACATCGTAATTGGTATTAAACGTATTGGTTAGTTTGTACTCATAGTGATTCGTGACGTATACGGCCGCGGCCGTGGTCCAGTGGTTAGTGAGCTGGACTTGAAATCCGGGTTCGAATCTCGGTCGAGGCAGGTCATAACCTTCTATGAAAATTTGACAAAAATGTCAATTTTCCTCCATTTGTGGAGAAGTTGCCGGCTCCTTGTTGAAGGGTAAGTTAATACTGGTTAGTATACAGTCCAGGAAAACTGGTTAGGTGAACCGGTCGCCGTATATCACTGAAAATTGTTGAAAGACGGTGTTTAACCCCAGTGACAATATGTCACATATAAACAAACAAAACAAACAAACAAGTGACGTATACGATTGACGTGGTACATGCCGAGATGTCAAACCGGATAAATTTCAAATAACTAAAGTTTGCTACTATTGTGTGTCATTGCCGTACTTAAAAAATGGCTGAAAAATAAAAATTAGACATAAAGAACAGTAAACCGTTACTTAGCCACCGCTTTAATATTACGACCACCTCGATATAAAGAATAATTAATTTCGGACCGGTTTTCAGCATTTCATCTATGTTTCATATTCTGCGCCTCAAAAGTGGTTTTTATATCAAAGTTTTACAGTATTTTACAACACAACTGCAAACTATTTATGGATAATTTGTACACCACCATAGATAATTTGTATACCATCATGGATAATTTGTACACCATCATGGATAACTTGTACACCACCATGGATATGATGAATTTTCTAGCCTCTTACAATGAAGGAAGACCTACCAGGCGTACACCTTGGTAGAACCACCGACCAATGATCTACATTAACAGTTTCCTCATATGCAAAACTTCTGTTTTCAAACTCTGCAGTAATGAGGAGATATTGATTATTAGTCGGAGACTTCAATCACTCAACCACTTAAGCCCCCATTTTTTATCATGAGTAGACAATCACTTTTCGGACAATTTCTTCAATTTCCATTTTCAGCATGAAGTATTCCATTATCTAACCGATCATACTTAAAGTATATCAACTGTTCACAATAGTCGAATACCTAGGTTTACGGAACTTTTTACAAATTTTACGACAGTTTGTTTCACTTCCAGAATTAATCACTTGACGTTTGTGTTACGTTTGCATTGATGATGAATTTTCTAGTCTAACATTGTATTTAAAACGTAATTAACTTGACATTTCAAAATGATTTATACAGCATAACCCTTGAAAATCAGACCCCTTCCCGACTGGCCACTAGTCCGGTTTTCACAGAACTTATGATTACAGAGGAGCACTAATGTGACTCCACAAATCGTCTGATTTTCAGAAAACAGGGAGTTCGGTTTACGAGGGTTTACTGTATCTCTGAAAAAAAACTTTTTAACAGATATTTTTTTCTTATTTTCAATTTCCGTATCGTTGTTTATACGAATGTCTGGTTATATGATCGTTTATGTTTGCCATTGAGAAAGCATGAAGGGATGAGTGTCAAAATACCAATACCTCCATTTAAACAAAAAAGGGACAAAGGTACCGTCTTGCACTCAACCCGTCAATTTTCTCAATCAAATTGTCAAAAAAAAATAATGTTAATGATAACGATGTTTTTTGTACATAAGAGTGGGCCTGTCCCATCCGAGTTCGATAAATATTTGTTCAAAGGATTCACCCTTGTCCACACGGTGAACATTATTCACTGGTGACCAATAACCCCGGTTTGACGTTATTTCGTTTTAATGTTGCGTTGAACAATCGCATGACTACTAAAGCATGTTGCGTGAATTCATGAAGGTTTTGTAATAAATGCTAGAAAACTGCTTTATAAAGTTATTTTCAGCCAGTGTACACAGTCTATCGTGATTAAGGAAGATGCTTTACAAAATGAGTCACTATTTTATCTAATTTTATTTTTCATGCATTCTAATTGTGCCTTCATTTCATACGTCATCCATACCAATGTTAGAAAACAAAGAGTAATTGCTCTCGATTGGATCACAAAATATCACGTGATATAATTCCATGGAGACAACTCGTGCCGATTTGACGTCATTTTAGTGCAAAATTATTGTAATTTCAGTTTTCAATTTTTCCGTTTAAAGCAATTTCTCCATATCAATTTCCTCATTAACAATACTTTAGCATTCTTCCTATCAAATGTTCTAATTGTTCATGTTTTGTCTTTAACACAATTATACCACCCCTCTTTCGATCGACAGAAAACATTTCTAGTGCATAAAAGCTATATGGCGTAGAATTTCGGTCGGTTGGGCGCAGGAGCGGCGCTGTTACAGATATCTTTGTCGACGCAAAATAACTAATGCCGAGAGATAGAACGCAGGAAACCCTTAATATTAATACCACACGTGGGGCCACAAACGTCTTAGTATTAAAGTGGTATCATTATCAAATCGCATTAGAGAGGAATCGGTCCGGAAATGGGTGGTTGCTATGTTGAATGGGTCTTAATGTTGAAGTGGTAGCTATGTTGACGGGGTCTTAATGTTGCAGTGGTAGCTATGTTGACGGGGTCTTAATGTTGAAGTCGTTGCTAAGTGAGGTTTTACTGCTTATCATATCGAGGACTACACCATACAACAGCACATCCATATTTATCTAAGCTTGATTGGTGCCAAAGGATTGTATAAAGGAAACAATTTCGAGTCGATTTCTCAGAAAATCTGTTTTAGTGTCTAATAAGAAAATTTGATTGTAATCTTTGAGTGAGCAACTATTTACCTAAAGCATCAACACCACCCTCGTCTTGGTGTGCAGAGCACATACAACAGATAAACATCAATCCAACATCACTTTGAAAAAAAAAACATCAACATGCAAATTACTAACCTATTTGGGTTAAGTTTTAATAATTAGTGCGATGAGAGATTCACATATATTTGTTGAATAGGACAAAGATACATTGTCAGTCATTACATCCTTGTTACAGTATACACGTATGTCTAACTGGAGTGGGACAATTGCTACTAAGATCACGATAACCCAGTGAAACCTGAGTTTATGGTCACCGGTGAATAAAGGCCGATGTCCAAACAAAGGCCACTTTTTAGAACATATTTACGCTGTCAAATCTGATTTAATGGTCAATGGTGAATAAAAGCCACATTGCTAACAAATACTTCTCTTTTATTACATTCATTTAAAAGAAGAATAATTAATTAATAATATTCAATAAAGACGAACCATGTTTTCCCATCCACGTCCCTTGTTAACAGGTTTAATTGTGCAGTCGAACACGGTTATAGTGAATTCCTAGTGACTCGATATTTACATCACTACATGTACTTTAAAATATCCATGACATTGAAACATAAAAGGGGATAAAATGAATATTTCACTGTATCAGACTTCACTATAAGCATGTTGTTCTGTACTCTTTTGGGGAACATTTTAGTGCTACGTAAATACGACGGTCGTCATAGTGAGTGTGTACTGTATCGTTATTATCTTTCGTATTCAGCCAGTATTTAATCATATTACGTTCTTTGTGTATGCGTCGTTAATTTATTTGATTGGAACCGTGCCATTCCGGAAGTTAAACACTTGACCAATGATATTATCAATCCTCATATCGCCAAGGAAACGGCGTCGTACTTCCGGTTAAATGATGACATAGTGAGTAAAATAGCTACGGAAAATAGATTAAGTATGAAAAATGCAAATCTTTGGGAAAAATATGTGTTTTATGAGTAATGAATATTTTATTACATTCATTTAACAGAGCAGACCCGTCGATGAAACAATTTTTGAATGTTTACAAACATTTAAACGTCTGGGTGAAATTATATTGATGTTAAACTTTACGTTAATGAACAAAAAATATTTTAATATCTCTACAGTAAGGAAAATACAGTTAAACATTGTTGGACAGCCATCTTTGAATAAAATCCCAACTAAAAAGAAAATGCCATTTTCCATTTCCCTCTTCGTTAGCATATACTCATATGTTTGGCAGTATAGCTTATTATTAACTAGATATTTAAAAAAAGTTAAAACCCCTGCAAGTCATACAACGGCGCCCTGTGGTGCATTGTGACTTAGTGCGAGCTTTAAGCTCGTTAGATATTTTAAATCTGTTTAGAAATCTACATTTTCTACATTTGGTAGAGATTTATACTCCCTTATTTGTGTGTGTATGTGTGTGGGGGGGGGCTTCGTGGTCGAGTGGGTTTTTGTTCACTGACAAGTTATCACCGCTCACCGCTGTGAGATCAAATCCAACCCAGATCCAAAATTTACTTGTGAAGGAACATGTTAGTGGTTCTACCCAGGTGTAAACCTCGAGTCTTCCCCCGACATAAACCCGCCAAATGGCTCTGTCAGATATTGCGAAGTTGAACCAAAATGAAAACGGGCACTTATCTGTTTTGTATTCTTTTCATAAACGTGTAGCAATTAGAATGTGCTAAAAACACAACAGAATAAGGGCATAAGTTCATTGATTTCAGACACAATTTGTAAGCTCGTTCATTCATCCAACATGAAATAATGCTGACTACACGCTTTTGTTCAAAGATAATCATGTACGAACTAGCGACGCATAATGTAATGATTATGATCGAATTTTGTTAGTCATTTTGACTTCATTGAAAGGAAATGTTGGCCAGTTAGTATCGCATATGTACAATTATTGTATATAAAAAGGGACTTAGCTGTAGATTAACCCGTTAAAAGCATACAAATAAAAAAGTAGAATAAGTCCCGTCATAGTCTTGTTACATAAATGTTTATTTTTGTTGATAATGTATTACGATAGAAAAGGCTTATTTTTACCTAATGTTACCAAAGCATAATTATTTCCACAGCATGATTCACGAAATACAGTCAAACCTGTGAATAAAGGCCACCCCTGGGAAAGGCAAAGTGTGGTCTTTTATTTACAGATGGTCTTTAATATGAAGTCAGTTTCTTTTAAATAAGTGTTTTTTTTTTCAAAGAATAGCCTTCATTAACAGGGTGGTCTTTATTCAGAGGTAGTCGGAAAAACACAGGTTTGACTGTACACATGTATGTGTTTGTTTGTTGTTTGTCTGAATACAGTAATATGTAAACATGTTATTTACTGTCTTGATATACATACACTGCTTTATTTTAATTTTTCAATTTTTAATTACAATTAAATGAAACAAGATTCGGTATCCGGTGTCTGGACACTTTAAATTGTTTTTTAAGTTGCTCCGAAACGGAAGTATGTAAAGTTATGTCGGTAATAACATATTAACCTCATATACAGGATGTAGTGTTTAATATATAATTGACTTATAATTGATATGCTATGTATGAACAGGGCATTGTGAACTACAGATATCCTTATGTGTAAATAGTTCCCCAATACGCACATACTTATATAACCGATGAACCTGTAAACAAACACCACTATATGGTTAGAAGTAAATATGGTCTTTATGCACAGTTTACCTTTATTTATCGGTTTTTGAGGTCGAGTATATCAATAATTTTCTACTAAAGCGTGGCCGCTGTTCACATGGTGGCCGTTATAAACAGGTCCTCGTTAACACGTGTTTAACTGTGTTTGTATAGTAACTGCCCTGTACACGCGATTTTTGATAGATGATAAGTTGATATTACGACAAGTGTTAAGTAGGACACTTGTATTCTTAAGTATGGCATGTATACAAAATGTATCTCTTTGTCCTTTTGATGGCAATCATTCTTCGAAAATTCACATTTGGAATTAGTACATTCGATTCTGCGAAAATCCGTACCTTTTGTCTCAAAGCTACTTACATCTTTTATGTGGTGTAGATAACCTTAGATATTCCACTTTGTATTCAGACAGAAAAAATCATTATTTAAAGAAATTGTTCTATTTAATCAGCTTATTATTGGTACAAAGCAGAACTGATTAAATCTATTGTATAGATTTTTTTTCGCGACGTTTACTTGATTATTTTTTGGTTCTCATCCCTAAACGTCGCTTTGGGAATCAAAGATGAAACGACATCATAAAATAGAGGTCGTAAACTGTAATTGCACTCATCTGAACGGATTTGAAGCGAAGAAAATGATGGTACCGTTTTACACTCGGCAATTTGATCAGACAATGTGCTTGTTTTTCTTCACTGATTTTGTTGCATTGCATTTCATCTTTTTTAACTAATTCAGTAGAATAATGTTATTGCGAAGTCCCTTGGACCTGAATAATTGTTTTAATATATCCATATGTCTCTATCATAAGAAAATATCATAACATACAGTTTAACTTGAATTAACGATGACCCGTAAATAAAACTTTTTGTTCAAATAAAAGGTCACCCTATACTTCTCATTGATTGGTAGAATGAACTATATAATCATCTTAATAATGTGAAATACTGTGGAAACCCTAATCTGGATTTGTCCTGATCAGGCCAGGGACTTTCTGGATATCCTTTGTTGTCTTTTCTGTAAGACGTATGCTTTAAGGTCCTTTAAGGAATATATAACTAATCAATAGGTAGCGATAATCTGTCAGGTTTAGGCAGACTTCCGTATTAAGGGTAGTCCGTTTTAAGGGGTCCGTATCAAGGAACGTCTGAATTAAGGGATCTGATTTTTAGGAGTCTGGATTAAAGGGTCTGCATAAGTAGGGTTCCACTGTACTTATGTATACATAATTGTAAATATTCTCTTCTTGGTAGTATTCATTGTGAACGGGTATGACTGTAATTTCCTGCCGTAATTTATAAGTATCGTATGAAAAAGTAGTTCAACTCTCCAGACAAAAGG
This sequence comes from Lutraria rhynchaena, assembly GCA_008271625.1. Lineage (NCBI taxonomy): Eukaryota > Metazoa > Mollusca > Bivalvia > Venerida > Mactridae > Lutraria > Lutraria rhynchaena. Next base: position 5,079,897 of record VIBL01000001.1, on the reverse strand, counting down.
ATGTACTTCAAGTGTGCTGTACGTTGTTGAATTATTAACAAGGGCTATTCATCAAGAGCAATTTATGTAACATGTGGATATGATATTGTACCATAGAAGTTGGTGTGTATGTAATTTATAGTGAAGGGGTAATTTGTAGTTTAAACTTCTGTTTGAACACGACAGAAACGTATTAATCAATACGTTTTTATAAGAAACAGTATCGGATATGTAATGACAGAGAAAAATGCGCTTGTTGCAATGTAACATAAAACATGAAGCAATGAATGAACTCATAGTCTGAACTGAGTTTGCTGATACAGTAGAACACCGTTATATTGAACTTCTGGCGACCCGAATGTTTACTTCATTATATCCATATTTGCTGTACACTGTATCTGTAAAAATGAAGTAAAGTAGCACGTGCTCGGGGAGAAATTGATACTTCACTGTATCCTATTGTTCATTATATCCGAATTCAATGTAACAATGTTTCACTGTATCCTATTGTTCACTATATCCGAATTCAATGTAACCTGGTTTCACTGTACCCTATTGTTCATTATATCCGAATTCAATATAGCCGTGTTCCACTGTATCCCATTGTTCACTATATCCGAATTCAATATAACAATGTTTCACTGTATCCTATTGTTCATTATATCCGAATTCAATGTAACCTGGTTTCACTGTACCCTATTGTTCATTATATCCGAATTCAATATAGCCGTGTTCCACTGTATCCCATTGTTCACTATATCCGAATTCAATATAACAATGTTTCACTGTATCCTAACGTTCATTATATCCGAATTCAATGTAACCGTGTTTCACTGTATCCTATTGTTCATTATATCCGAATTCAATGTAACCGTGTTTCACTGTATCCTATTGTTCATTATATCCGAATTCAATATTACCGTGTTTCACTGTAATACATTGTGTGAATAGAAGCGATTCCCCGAATCCGGGTTAATATATGTATATATCCAGCTGACCTCAATTTTAATTCAATCCAATTATGTCAAATACAGTAAGACCTCGATATAAAGGCTCTTTAATACCGGTCTTAATACCGGGATGGTTTCTCTATGAAGTTGAAATACAGGGGGAATATTAAAAACTAGTCTTTAACGCGGTGGTTTTATATAGAAGCGGTCCCTAAAAGACGTTTTATCATACACACATGCAGTCATGACTTTGATGTCAGAGGCCTATGAATGTGTCATGGCGTTAGATAAGAAATTGATTTCTTTTTTCTTATTCGGAGAAATATAGCAGCGATATGGGTGATTTTGAAGGAGCTTAAGATAACATGTTATGGCGGAGACTACGCGAGTAGTTGCTGATTTGTTTTATTTTGTGGTTGTTGTTGCTCCTATAAAAATTGATTGGATTTAGACTGAGGTTGCGCTCTCATGAGAATTACGAGTTTTTTTTCATGAAATGTTTTCTTGGCACTCTGTTTGATTTATGGCCGTCGCTAGATAGACGTTAGCAGTGACATGTAATATCCTTACCAACATTTTTGAGTGAGTGTTTGAAGAAAAGAAATGTTTAAACAAGTTTTCTGTTTGATTAAACCGGATTTGATTCTTCGGAAAGTGTTGTTCCTCGTGATGTTTTCTTTATAAAAACATCAGCAAATGGTATGAATTCGGACTAAATTCGCTGTTGTGTTTTTTTTGTATGGATTTAAATTAACGCACTATTGTCAGGCCTAATGAAATTCAAAAAAAAATATCTATAACTCAATATTAATAAGACTATATGTGTTATTTTATATAATTATTACTATTATCATAGAAGTTTTACCACTATTATTCGGTTCAATAAGAATGCTTATAAATTCGGGTCAAAATCAACATTGTGCTTCTTACTTATATCAGTTTTAGTCAGTTTTATTAATAGGACGTTAGCTGAATTATAAATGAGTCGTGGATATTCAGAAATGTATTACTCACGTGACACAGTAAGTGTTGTTGTTGTTGCGGTTGCTGTTGTTGTCGGAGGTGTTCGTCTATACCGCGACCGTAAGCGGATATCTCATGTATCAAATTGATGAATGAATTATTACAAAAAGTACGTCATTTCTTCCGATTCAATAATGACATACACGTTGTAAGTATTGGTGCTTCAGAGTGGAAACGTTATTTGCGTATGTGATCAATTTGTTTCCTGTGGGACACAGTGCTGGATGTTGGTGGGGATGTGTTTGTTTTTTTTCTTGGAAATATATTTACCTTTTAACCAATCAGCTGTGTTTATTGATACAGAATGAAAATCTAACCATCTTATAATAGATGAATCGTTTTTATTTGCACGGATGAAAACTAGTGTAGAGTGATATTCAGTATCGGGGATTTATTTGTGTGGTTTCATTTCACAGCTAGTGCATTCCTTTTAAAAGAGGTATAAAATAGTTTTAATATTTAATTTAGATACACGATGGACGAGTGAAAAAGACGTTTGCGGTTTATCTAATTAGGAACATATCGATTTGTAAGACACGCTTCTTGTGAAATTAAAAGAAAATATATCTAAAAATATGCTAACAGCAGACTTATTTTTTCAGTTACTATAATACGTATTCAGCGGCTAATTGCTTTATGTTACATGTTGAAAATTGTATTTATTGAATCTAATAATTGTAGTGCTAATACTATTGGTAGTGACTATATGGTGTCCGACAGAACTGTGAACGATTTGCTCATAAGTGCATCTTGCACTGCAGTGCGGGTAACTAATCTATGCAGCAGCGCTAACACAATTATCTAACAATATCGTCCCAGTTATTGCTTACATTCGGGGAATTAAATTATCAGATGTTTGATGCGTCTAAAATTTATTTCCCTGTTCTATTGTTATCAGCTGTCAGCTCCTTATTGTCGGAAGTACTTGTTATCTCATTAATAAAGTCGTTAGGGATTTAAGAGCGACAAGAATTCTTTCTAAGAAGTTTAACTGACAAAACTACACATTAGTTCCTTAGTGAGTTCATGAATATCGTAAGTGTTGAAGTTAAGGACATAAGAGATCTTACGCAAGCCAACGAGCAACGCTGAAGTGCTTGTACTAAACGAATTGGTAACAATGATGCATAGATACAGTTACACGGAAACCAATCTAGAGACATTGGCGGAAAAAGTCGGAAATTTACGAAGATCGTTGTCTTCTATTCGACGTAAAAAACGAACGTCATCTACGTCATCAACTGGGTCTGCAGGTTCAGGACCTTGTTCTCCGACTCATAATGCACACAGTCCTCTACGGTCAGTTAAATCAAATCCACAGAATATACGGTAAGGATTAATTCAACTGTTAATTCTAGATATTTAATGCGAAACATTATGTATGCAAAGTTGGGAGAAAAATCGTCAGTATAGATGTTACGAGTTCAACAAAACTTGGAAAATTCTTCATAATATTACGATGAAGTGCTGAATGTCTTTTGTGTCCTCTTGTTTTTTTTTTTCAATTCTTCAGCCGCAGTGTGTCCCCCAAGCAACGGAAAATATCTATGTAGACTATTTAATCATCGGCCTGTGTCAAAGTCGTCTCCTTTATTTTATTACCTGTGTAATTTAAATTTTCTCTCGATCATATTACAGTTAAAACCCAATTCTGAGACAAAAATCGGTAGTAATAAGGTGGTCTCATTATCAAGTTGAATTATTGAAAGCCGGTCCGAAAATAAGTGGTCGTTTTAACAAGGTGCTTGTAATATTGCGGTGGTCGCCACGTGAGTTTTTTCTGCATTTCGAGGCAGTTCCCTGTTATTATCCATTTACTGTCTTTGACTACACTTTCTTTATATGAATGTTAGACCAACAGCGTTTTCTTGAACAATGAACAATGAAGCTTGTATTATTAATCATATGTGAATAAATGCCGTTTGGCCTTCTTAATCGCAGATTTATCTTTCTTATGTACATAAAAATTTCGATATTTAGACCACCATTTGAAAGAGCGGTCTTAATACTGAGGTGGTTTGATTATCAAGTTCAAATATAGAAAACTTGTCCAAAATTGAGTGGTCGGTATGATAAGGTGGTCGTAATATTGAGATGGTCGTATACAAAATTAACCTCTTGGTAAGGACTGAATGTGCTTAAAAGCCACGTTTCCAGTCACCTTTCGATCGCTTTTGTGTAGGACTTGTATAAACTGGTTCTTAGTTTATCAGTAAGATGAGACATAGAACTTATTTCTATACGAGAAAATATCACTGAAACAAAACGATATCAAAGCAATTGGTTTGGCTGCCTTGGCTGGAATTCAGATTATTTGGCTATACAGTCAAACTTGTGTTAGTAGCCACCTCCAAATAAATAGACCACTCTGTGAATAAAGGCCATTCTTCGAAAACCGTCACTGATTATCTAGAGGAAAATGACCTCCGATTAAAGACCATCTGTCAATGTAGATCCCATTTTGTCGTTCCTAAGGGTGGCCTTTGTTCGCAGGATTTACTGTATTTCACTATGTTATGAACTTACACATCTATGAAAAGCTAACCACGCCGTATTAGGAACTTGTTGCGTAGCTTCATGCGTTCAATGCGATCTTGACTTGACATAAGAAAACTTCACCTACAGCAACTAACAATATTAATTTAATCTGCTTTAGCTTCTAGACGCTTTTAATCCAGTTTTCCTATCCGTATGCATGAGTTTATGTCGCACTAAACGATGATTAATGATCGTATGTGCTGTTTATTCCACGGCTTTATTTTCTGTTTTAAGATTACTGTCAGTTAAAGTTTGTTGATATTCAACAAGTATATTTAGTGCTCTGTTGGGTTTATTATTTGGCTTCAGTTTTTCACTTGGTTTGATGCCGTTCTTCAACATTTTGTTTAGTTATATACGACAGTTGATTCGCCTAACCAGTTTTCTCGGACTGAATACTAACCAGTATTAACTTACCCTTCCACAAGGAGCCGACAACTTCTCCACATATGGAGGAAAATCGACATTTTTGTCAAATTTTCAGTCAAATTTTCATAGAAGGGTATGACCTGCCGCGACCAGGATATGAACCCGGATCTTCGGGTTACAAGTCCAGCGTACTAACCACTGGACTACGGTCGCGGCGTTTGTCTTCTTTTAGCACATTATACGAGTGTTAATATAAAGTACAACAGCATTTGAGAATCAGTTTATTTTGTTGTACAGACTACCTTACCATACATCAACCATCACAGCACTCATGTGAATGGTGAATGACTGCACTGATACTGTAAAACCTCACTGAGCAACCACCTCAGTATTAACACTGTCGCATTCTAACGACCGCTTCTCCACGTACCGTTTTTTTTTTAAAATAGTTTTTCCGGTTTCTTAACAAAAAAAATTCCATGTTATATGCATCTATCTGTTCTGATGCTTTGACTGTCAGACAAAAACATTTTAGTATGGACGTTTCAGTTCATTTTTTCCATGGAGTACGAAGTAAATGTTTCTCTTTGTCTAGTAGTGGTTCTTCAAGTGCTTCAATTATGACTGCTGACTGTTTGTATAATTATGTGCTTATTGTGTTTCTATTTTCTTCTTAAACCAGATTCCAGTCTGTATACCAATTTCTGTATTCATAATTTAATAATCTTTTAACGATTTAAATGCAGATATTATACAAATATGGAAATGTATTAAATTGTTTCCTGATAAAATACGCGAAAATTGCTTTTCATGTGTTTTCTTCAGACGTTAGGGAAATAACAGCACGGCGATTTTCTCGTCTTTGTGACGTAATGCACCTCCTGATTCCGTGATGTTTTCTTCTTCTGTTTGCTGAAATTCAAAGGTGCAAATTTTTAATCTTGAATTTGTTGCTTTATGAGCAAAATTGATCAGTAAATATTTCTCGGTGATAAAATGTTGCTTGAATATTGTGCATGAAAACTTAATTGAAATAATTCGATTTAATTCTTGCAGTCACGTGGTGTTAGATGTCATGCATTAATAGCAGACAGTCCAGTTTTATTCGTAATATCTTTCACCGTCTGTCATTTGTATTATGACAAACAGCTGATCGATTCGTCATTTTATGAAATATTTGTAATGCGATTATACGAACGTTAGACAACCACTGAATTCTGTGTTTTTCAAGACCTTATGACAGACTGAAGATATGCTTGTACTTGCGTATCAGATTTCTCCGGCCATCCTGATAAGGTTGGTTTTCAGACCATCATACAACTGATATTAATTATCCAGGAGTGAACAAGTATGAGTCCTTTATCGACAGGGTTACAGAAATTTCTTATCGACGATTTAGTGTTTGCAAGTGCAGTAAAACCTCACTCAATAACCATTTCAACATTGGAACCGTTTCATTATAATGACCACATATTTTCAGGCCGGTTTTCAATATTTGCTCTATTTTTTATCTCGATAATGTGACCAACTCAGAGTAAAGACAGTGTGTTTTTGTCTTAGTGGCGGTGTTAATATTGATGTACTGCAGTAACGGGAACAATTTGACACTGTCGTGGTCTTAATGACTAAAATGGTTGTCCTGATTGCAATTAATCCTCGTGTTAAGAAGCCATTCAATTGTTCATCGCGGGTTTTTAACGGATATTATACCAGAAGTCCACAGAATGTCTTCTGAGTCGATTAAGAAGACGACATTCGTGTTATCATGGTGACATGAAAGTCATATAGAACACTTACATTTTTTACACTTATTGTATAAGTGCTACACTTGACAATGAAACAGACAAAGTGTCCCGCATCACCGATATTCTAAGTACTCAACGAACTGACTTTATTCAAGCTACGAATGTCTGTCTCTCTGGAGGTTAGTGTTTTGTCGTCCATTTTGCATGTTTCCGTGTGTTGGGTGAGTTTTGAGTCTGTGATATTTTGGTGGAATTTTAGGGGAAATTGTTTTTGTGGGAATTCTTTTATAGTTAACAAAAATTTCATGATAAATATTGGGACATACGAGGCCGTGTGGTTACGGTCTCTGACAAGTAAACACCAGTCCCTTACCGCTGTCCCACACGAGACTAGGCAAATTTACACATGCGAGGAAGCTGTCCAGCTAGCTTATGGTAGGACGTCTGGAACGTCACCAAATGACCCTGGCTGTCGGTGCGACGTTAACCCCAGAGAACATGAATCATGCTACATATGAATGCAAAAAATTGATTTCCTGCCATTCCCAGGAGATTCTGTTCTTATCAACGAAATCTTTTTGATTTCTAGAAATTCGGATCTTTAGTAGAAATATTCGTCGCGGAATTTCTAATTATTGTTAATGCCCAAAAATAGATATAGAAGCTTCTATCTGTTTCCAAACTCATCTAAATCATTCAGAACTTTATTTTGAGAACATCAAATTCATTTTTTGGAGCTTAGCGGCAATGATAAATCCGCCTGGGGAAAGTAATTTTATCGCTGTAATACAATCAAAAAGAAACAAACCAGTCTAGGAAAATCTTTTGGGCCTTGATACTGTAAAAGTATGCGTTGTTAGCTTCTGGTAACATCAACCTCTGGATACATATATAAATTATATTGATCTCATCAATCTTTTTTATGGAAATGATTCAGTGGATATATTCTACTTTGCATGACACTGTCTAATGCTATACTTGGAACATGCTGCTAGCTTAAGTGAAATTGTACAATAATGTCATCTATTGCCAAGTTGTTAAATTTGAATGAATCAGCCATTCATAGTACTGAGCCGTACATGTAAAGGCAATATTCAAAATTTACTTGCTAAACTCTTATTCAATATCTGTTTTTAACTTTGTAACTTTCTGAGAATATAATTATATATAATTATATTCCTATAGTAATTAGTTTTAGAATATACATGAATATGATCACTTTGTTCCTAATTCGTTTTAGAATATACGTGAATATGATAGCTTTGTTCCTAATTAGTTTTAGAATATAATTAGTTTTAGAATATACATGAATATGATTACTTTGTTCCTAATTAGTTTTAGAATATACAACATTAGAATGAATAACTTGTACGAGTAGTACTTTAGGTTAATAGGCACATGGTTTATCGGAAGTATAACTGTTTGTATATGTGCTGCTTTTCCAAGATTGATTGTGATTTTTTTTCACTGGGTTCAACGCCGTTTTCAACAATTTTTCAGTGATTCACGGCGACCGGGCGATTCACCTAACCAGTTTTCCTGGACTGTATTTTAACCAGTACTAACTTACCCTTCCAAAAGGAGCCGGCAACTTCTCCGCTTTTGGAGGAAAATCGATTTTTTTGTCAAATTTTCATAGTAGGGCATGACCTACCGCGACCGGGATTTGAACCTGGATCGCCGGGTTACAAGTCCAGCGCACTAACCACTGGACCACGGCGTGATTGTGATAGTACAACTTAACATAAATGAATAACATTATACCTTATATCAACTTTGATTCCTCTTTAAGAACCTTTTTGTGTATTTCTCATGTTTTGTTATTCTTGGAAATGAAAAGAGCTACAAGTAATTCAGTAAACATGGCCTTCTGGGACTTCACACTAAATCGGAAAAAAGGAGTGGAAAGAATCTTGGCTGAAACGAAAACTACCTAACGGTATAAGTTCTGACAGATCATACATTTGTTAAGACATAAATCTATGAAAAACAAGTTTTCAGTCATAGGAAGTATGACTTTCCTTCCTCCAAAATGACATTTATTGGATTCGTCTTAAGTCATTGACTTCTTCAATTATTAACTGGTTTTCGTCACCTTGCACAGTTTACCTCATTCGGTTAGCCAGAGCCAGTCCCATGTGAATTATCATGAAAGTAAAACTTGCACGTCCAGATACAACGGATGTTTAATGAAGTTTTATGCCGCATTGACAACTAGCGGTCATGTAGCGCGCATTCAAACAAAAGTTAAAGGAAACATGTATTGACCGTGTAAAAGGATAATAAATTAATAAGAATGAAGGATGTCTGATATGAATTGGTTAAAATTGATTTGTAGTAATGAAATAAAGGTGTGTGAGACTAAATTCACTTACCTTGTATTATATATAATGCTTATACATATACATAGTTAACAAGAACCAGACATACAGTCCGAAACACTTTTAATCCAGAAATTGCCGTAACCCAAAAAATCTGAGCCATTTTTTTATTTAGTATCTCTTGTAATCACCTTCGCATACTTTTGCCACTAAAATTGATAAAGAAGAATATTTAAGAAGTCTATTAATCTAGTTAAGAATAAGAAGAATCTATCAAGAAGTATGGGAGTACTATTTACATATCAGCCAGACGTGGTCCTCATAATAAGGGTGTAATATCAAGGTAGTGGTCCTTATAATAAGGGTGTCATATCAAGGTAGTGGTCGTTATAATAAGGGTGTCATATCAAGGTAGTGGTCCTTATAATAAGGGTGTAATATCAAGGTAGTGGTCGTTAATTTAGGTTCTACTGTACCTGGATCGGTTTGGTGTAAAAGACACGCCTTAATGATTCAGTGAAAGTTCCTAATGAAGAAAATATCGAACGAGAAATTTGTAATGGAAGAGGGATAACGCCTAGATTGATGTTCAGAAAGTCGTTAAATTCACACGCCTTGATTATTTTCAGTGCAAAATGTGCCCATCTTGTTACAATAGCTTCGGTAGTGCGATATATATCTGCAAATGAATTGTTTATTTATGCAAGACATGAAATTCACCATAGCCTTACAATCTTTAGGGATACTTATCATGCAACGTTGCTTTTTAAGTGGGTGCCACAACAAGAACTACGTGAGTACTGAGTAATTGTACCATATCACTACATATAATGGTTCCTTGGTTCAACTATCACTCATATATTGTCTCAATGATTTCCTTTTTAGCAGACACGGCTGCTTTCTTTAATTACGTATTAATACAGCAGAAACCTAAATTCCATTTAGAATTATGTATGTACACCACATATTTCTTATCATTTTATGTTTACATTTTGAATCCAATTACCTTCTTCGGCGAGATAAATCATGATTCATAAGGCCATACTTGAAAAATAGGAGCGTATTGGTTTATGGTTATGCGGAGGCCGCATCCGTGGTCCAGTGGTTAGTGCGCTGGACTTGAAACCCGGAGATCTGGGTTCGAATCAGGTCATACCCTTCTATGAATATTGAACAAAAATGTCGATTTTACTCTATATATGGAGAAGTTGCCGACTCCTTGTCGAAGAGTAAGTTAGTACTGGTTAGCATACAATCAAGGAAAACTGGTTAGGTGGACCGGTCACCGTATATAACTGAAACATTTTTGAAAAAGCCATTAAACCCCAGTGACAATAAGTCACATAAAAACATACAAACAAACAAACAAAAGGTTACGCGATTTTGTAACAGTGACTAGGTAGACAGGCGTGTCTTAATTGGTTTTTGTCGACGTCATATACTTGTACTTAATGTGGCAGTCACATAACACCAAACAAACACTTTTGTACGGCTGGCTTAATTCTATTGTCTTATATTACATATAATTATTCTGTGTAACATATAAGATGCACGATTTTTTTCTGTTGGCCGTTAGGTTTTCCTCCCTGTTCATGTACAAGTTTTTTCTTGCTTGCTTTGTTCGCCTTAATTATTGGTTATGGACATATGGGTAAAACGGAACAGCCAACAGTTTATTATCGTAGTATAATGTATGGGTTAATTTCATATTGTCAGAGTTTTAGATCGTGATAGAATAATGGTTCAATTGAATTATTTTGAAGGCTAGGGAAACATATGATTGCAACTGATTGGTCGCATAGAAACGTTCCGATATTTTATCGCAACAGCCGTGAGAAGAATGTTGAGGCAAGTTGTAAGTTAAAAATCGACGCCAAACCCGTGGTCGGTATTATTTCATCATTAAATTAGACGGTGAATGTACAGATAAAATATTTTCAACAGCTGCGTTTCACTCCTTCTTTGTTCTATTTCTGAGAACTCCGAGACAATTTAGCACGAGTCATTACCCAAGTTGTGTATCCCGTATATGTTCACAAATATATACTTCCTAAAGTACAAAATTTTACCATCCTTTGGGGACACAATTTGTTGTTATTTAGACTGTTTTTCCTCTGTAGTGAGAAATAGATGCCAAGACCATTGACTGAATCACCATGGTGATATTCCATAGGTTTGAATATCAAGTTATGTTAATGTAAGGTAAGTCTTATATCAAACATTTCACGGTTGTGTTATCAGCATATCAGCGCTATGTTATTGAAACGTAAACGTTCATTGCCATACATTACATATATATACTTTTACACAATATAACATGACCATCAAAGCATTATCAAAGTATAAACATTTCAAGTTTGAGGATTTGTAAACTAGCCATGATGGCTTATGAGAATATAGCTCCTTAAGTTCGGATGGAGGTGCTATTCAATATAATATTAAGCATTGTTGTCAACCATGGAACGAGGAACTTTATATCAATAGCAAATTGAGGGCAAATATTTCAATAAATTTCATCATGAACTAAAAAATTAATGAATGAAGCGACAAGTTATTAGAACTTAAAAGTTTGTGAGGTTGAGCGCGTAAAACCAATGACCCCCCCCCGCGGCATTACTGCGCACCGTCCTAATTTTAGGGGTGTTTGTCTCGCATTTTTTGTATTTTCTGTACGTAAGAAGGATTTTTGTTGCGGTGGTATTTACGGAAGGTGGGAAAATTTGTATGCGGTTGTTTGTGAGAATTCATTTCTTACTTATATACCTTAAATGACATTGTAGTCTAATTGTCCCATTGAGTGTTTTGTCAATGCTGTTAGCACAACATTTAATTTTGAATACCTGATACATCTTCATACAATTTCACGCGTTTGTAATAGCAGACGAAAATGTAAATATTGCTTTCTAAGTAGATCTGAAACATTCACACTGCTGCAATTGAAAATTGTTACCGAATTGCCTCTTTCTACAGATTGCATGCGTAGTGTATTGAAGCACATAGATTCTATTATATCTTGGCTAGAGATGGCGAATTGACAATATCTACAACTGAATAATATTTTTTTTTATTTTACCGAGAATATTGGAAAAACTGTCGCATGGAAATTGCAACTAAAATTGTTTTCCGCTCTTCGTATCTTATATAACCTATCACGATTAAGGAACGGCTTGTTGGCTTGTGAGCCTGGTGTCTTTGGCGGAAATAATGTGTAAAATTCATGCAAGCCTGTCCAATTCAGTGACTGCGCTAAAGCAACACTGTCGTAATCTGTAATTGTCTGATCATATTGTGTCGTTAGTTTGAAAATAAATCATCATTTGTTTATTGCTAGATTTACGCCGTTACTTCGCGGTTATTTTTTTCAATCGAGAAAAATTAGCTACAATGAAAATACGGTTATTTTTTTTCAATCGAGAAAAATTAGCTACAATGAAAAGACACTAATTAACGCAAAATCATTACCTCAGTTAACATTAATTTTCGATTTTATATCTTTCCAAGAGTTTTTTCGACGTTATTATAAAAATGTAATAAAACACTGATTGTTGGTTTCTATGCTTGTTAAGTCTGAACCTAATTTTTAGCGGAATATTTTATTTAACCTTTAGTTGAATCTATTTAAGTATGAATTTTTGATAATTAGAGTAAGAGTCTGTTCTTGAGACTGGTCGCGAAAGGCGTGTTGTTGTTGTTGTTGTCATCGTCGTCGTGGTTGTCGTTGACAATGTTGATGATGTCGTTGGTGATAATGGTGAGGTTGGTGTTTTTGTTTCGGATATTTCCCCCCAGTTGACATATTTGATGAATCGAAATGTCGATAAAATATATTTAGTGTTGAGCAACAACATGAGACTAAAATTTCTTCGTACACGAAAGTTCACGTCTCTTGGGTCCTTGAGCTTATACTTTCAGGTGCATTTCCATTTTTTCCCAAGATTGTATTTCAGAACTGTTGTGACAAAGTGTGGTAGCAACTAATGGAACGTGCTCAAGTTTCACAAAAGCGCCTTTGCGACCTTTCTTACGAACACAAACTACTACAATACTTGTGACAAATAGGAAGATGCGGTTTATTCTGTCACAATCAATCGATGAATAGATGTATCTTTCTGACCAATACAGCGAGTATCTCTTAATATCCCGCCTCTCCATCTTGAGAAAACTACAATTATCTCAAAACGCAAAGTATGGTCTTGACAAAATAAATATCAACCAAGAAGAACAATGGCCATTGGTTCGATAGCAGACCAACAATAAATCATGGAAGAAGCTGTAAAATGATAGAAACGATCAGTTACGTGCTGTTTATCGCATTTTTATTATTCTGTCAAGTTCATAAAGTGCAATACACTGTACTTTATATGAGTGAGCAGATGGTGTTACATCTATGATATAATCACACGAACTAAGGGAATAAACCCATGAACAATGGCTATTTATATTTTTGGCCTTTGGAGTGAACCTTGTCGAATGCTTTCTGTGCTGTTTCTGGGAGTTTGGGTCGTGTTGGGATGGGCTTTGCCGACTGGAAGTTCTTCCCTTTGTGCTTGTTACCATAATTTTATGTAGTTGTGTTTGGATGTTTGTTTGTGCCGTTATAGTTGATTTATGAAGTCTGTGTGGTAAGATGGAGTGGTTTGTACGTGAAACCGTTTTTACTATCTGTTTGTTTGAAAGTGTTGTATCACAAAAACAGTGTGTGACCATATACTCCGGTATCAGAATGGCGTTGAATGGTAATACAGATTATGCAAATACATTCATGTTTACCTGCTCAGGGCGGTGTATTTAAAGCAGAATATTGTGATATAAATATTTTATAAGGTAAACTGCTGAAATAGGATGATGATAATGTATTGCAGCAATTTAACTGATCCATGTCAGCAAGTATACATTGGAGAAACACTGCCACGTGTTTCGATTTGAACCATGATAGTGAGGCCAAACATGGTTATTTAAGTTAAATATAATGTGTAAAGCAATGTCATATATTCGCGCAGAGTGACTAAAATAATGTCATATACCATGACAAAATGGTTTAAACAAGTTCATATGTTTGGACAGAATGGCTCATGAAAGGTGGTGTGTTTATACTGAGTGGTGAAAGTTAGGTTGCTCAGGTTAGTATATGCAGGGTTTTTATCTGGACCGTTTTGACAACCGATATTCGGTGGCATTCTCAATGGAAAAAATTATGTTTTTCCAAATTTCCAAGGTCATCTGTTAATAAATGCCACATTTTGTTATCCCAATTTTCCAATGGTGGCCTTTGTTCACAGGTTTAACTGCGCTGAATAAAGCAACAAAAATCGGTTAAGTTTGCTGGAATATAGCTGGATGAAGGCAAATCTGGAGCATTATTGTTAGTTGCGCTTAAAGAGTGTTCCATGTTGCATCGTTTGGTGCAAAAGTGATATGCAAAAGTGTACAGGATATTGAGAAAAATTTGCGGTGGTGGAGTTTAAAAAACAAAACTAACACTAATTAACGGATATGGACACTTTTTGACCAATGCAGCGCATCCTCGGTGGTGCTCATAATTGACAAAAATATTCAATTTCTGTCTGTGGAATATTGTTCCATTCCATTCCTGAATCAGCGCTGGTCGAAGTTCGTTGACGTTATTATATGGGTTGGGACGACGCCTCACGCGTTTGTCTAGAATACTTTTTTATTTGTTCTTTCTTCTGTGAATCATTTTCTTATCTTTATGTATCAGATGTTCTTCACTTACTAAACATGCTACGATCTTAAAATGCGAAATCTTTAAAAACTTGAAGCTGAACTGTTCACTTGACAACAAAGTCAATAAGACAAGTTAACCGAATGCAACACGGGACATTTTGAACAATGAACGTTCAAATCGAGTTTCACGTTGTCGACGATTAATAGTGCAAATATAATCATTAAAATTCTAGAATTCTGAAAACACGGATCAAAGCTAATATTACCTATTTACTTACTATATGTACTGGTTAAAATATTCTCATCTTGTACAGCGTATTTATGCTTAGTATGATTTTAATGGTAAATACATAGTTTGATTATACACTTTGGCAGGTATTAGCCATGACCCTAAATGTCTTTATTGAATTATTACTACTACATTGTTACCTCTCCTAAAACAACACCCTTTGGGAGAAGCATAATTATGTTGTTGTTGTTGTTGTTGTTGTTGTTGTTGTTGTCGTTGTTGAGAGGTCGTTCCTCTAGAGAGGTTAAATTAATAGTTGAATTTTACAGTTGGAAAATATCAGATTGTTGTTGAAGGGCGGTTGTTGCTCAAGAGAGGGCTGCTCTGAAAAGATTGTACTGTATTTGAAATACGCTAATTCAACATCATACAAATAAGTTATTGCTCTCGCTGCACCGTTTCATAATATACTTAATGACACAAGATTTATCAGGCCATATATCGATAATTAAATCTGTATATATATATATACAAAATTAATGCGATTCCTCGAGATCTTGTTAAAGTAGACTTAATTGAAATAATGGTCTAGCATAACCCAAAGCTAAGGAACCGTATAGTTTTACTTTTTGCTTGTTCTAAGAAACTTTGAAATCATCGGGAATAAATATTGCTAACTTGTGATCAATAAGAATAAAAAAATAAAAAAATATTTCTTATTACTGATGTGGACCCATTATCGAGTTGAAGAAAATTCAAAATTATCTCCAAATTTCTGCGGTCGTTCTAATGATGTGGTCTTTATGTTGAAGTGGTTGTTGTGTGAGATTTTACTGTATTGATGAAATCAATGTTTGAGGTGGTTGTCTGTTTTCCTGAAACTTCAAGATCATCAAACGTACGCGCGGCGGAAATGCTAAGTCTGACTGAGAAGAGCTTGGAGATGATATGGTAAAATTGGATTACCAACAATTACCCTGAAGTAGTCCTTGTAAATGATAGGTATTAGCGACACGTGACATGATGCCTAAGTGGAAAAAAACTCTCGCAGACATATCTTGGATAATTATTGGAAAGGATGAAGTCAGTACCTTATTACTGTAGTGTTTTAAAGAGTTACCACGTATAATGTAACAAGGAGCTACGAAGGTGCTTAAGATCACTCGGCAAGACTCTTTGCAGTATGTTACGAAGCCATCAGGGCATTTCTTCAGAACAACGGAACGTGTCGTGTGAATTACAAATTTTGTGTGATTACACCTTTTCTACAATAGTGCTTGTAGGATGCTTTAAGCGAATAAATGATTCAAACTTTTGTATTTGAACGATATCTTTAATAAAACTGAATTTTATACAATACCAAGGTGAAAGCCATTCACATCGCTTGATGCTATGACATTTTTGTAGAGACTACGATATTTTGCTTTCGCTGCTAATCACCGTTTTTGCAATATTATTCATAAAACGGGAGACACGCATTGTGTTCAAAACTCGAACGCGCTTGGTTTTAAACGTTGCACAATTTGGTTTCTTGAATCTGTGACTCCTTTAATACTTAAAGTTTTGGGATGGTTTGCGCTACAGGTTTTACTGATTTTTCGGAGATACTAAAAGTGATATAAACAAGTTAGGTGTATTGAAAAAGTTTGTGAAATAGCTGTATTTATCTTATAGGATGATGTAGTACTTTTGCAATGCATTATATTAATTTTGTGAACCGCTAATTGCGTTATGTTTATTTTATTAAGTATATTGAATAACGATGTATGAAAGTCAACATTGGATTCTTTTGGGACAAACTCGTATTTCACGTAACTGAACGGGATAAACGTAGTTACTGCGTTTTCCTGTGAAAATAACTATATTTAGTGTAGGCTTGGATTTCATGTATTGCGTTTTAATACGTGAATAAATAATTGTGTACAATTTTGTAGTGCATGTATATTTAATATCTAGGATTCGAGTTACAGTTTATTATACTGAACTTTTGTTTCTCGGAATATTTTTTGTAGCATTGTGATGTTGGTTGTTTAATGAATAATTGATTGGACACGTGACTATAATAACAGTAGTATTTGTTGCAACAAAACAAGACAATCAGATAAATGTACTATTGTAACCCGGGACAGAATTTCTGGAATTTCCGTACTCAAAAGTTCTGTCTTTTGTTGTAAGAATGCAGACAGTACGGTGGCTACTTTTATGTTGTTTTTGTGGTTAGTTTGTTGCGCTGCAAACGGATTAATAATATCAACAAGTTTATATGCACTTTAGGTGACTCGTTAGAACAAGAAACGTACAAACCACATCTTAAAGACTTAAGTACGAAATTCTGACAGGACTTTCACTTTATTGTTAATGTAATCTCTAACTTAGTTGGGGGGAAATCTCTAATGACAAGTAGAACATTATCGCTAAAAGATCTACGCTACTCGTAATTATAAAAGTACGAGGGATCTACCGTTGTGTAAGAAAAAAAAACAAGGATAAAAATAACCTTTCGGCAAACGCCTTTGCCTGGTGATAAATATTCTTACAAAGTACCAAATGAATGTTTTTCCCCAACTTAAAGACAGTTAGATTTTCATTTATTTAAGATTGTATTTAATTTTAATTATGCAATATTACGTGAAACATCTAAACTATGCTTATTGTTTAAACGTAACTGCGAGGTTCCGTTGAGAGTAACAAGGTGTCTAGTGTTAGCTTTATTATTGTGCCACCAATTTTAGGTCATAGTGAAATTATTCTACTACCTAGAGTGAAATTGCCGCAGTATTTATGCACAATATGCATCGACATAGTTACACTGAAAGTACGTTGGATACCCTAACAGAAGGGTTGTGTAATTTACGTCGCTCGTTGTCATCGATTCGACGTAAGAAAAAGAAGCCACCGGAACCGGAAATACCGGCACAAAATACCCATAAGTCTCTTAGAGCCGTTAAGTCGAACCCACCACCCATAGTTCGATATGATAACACTAGGTAAGTGACTAGTACTTAAGAATTGTAGTCTGTATTTTAGAAGAAGATTTTTTTACCAAAGCCGTTTTGCTATTTAGCCAATGTTATCTAAACAACGTTTCGTATTTTTTTCACTCTGAACAAACAAAAAAATTGTATCGTGTTTCTATTGTTACCATTCACATTGATATTGATATAAATACTGGCGGATTATAAAATACAAATGCCTAGTATATTACATTTCGAATCGATGTACAGTCAAACTTTAGTTAACAGACAAAAATCTTAGGCCTTTGAATAGAGACGTCATGTGAGCAACGGTTGGTGGAGCGCACTAATATTGATCTAATTTAGCATATGTAATTTAGCTCTAAATGGAAATCTTCTGTCCATAACGGTCATGTTTCCTTTCTTCCGTGTGTGGCTGTTGTTAACAGGTTGGAATGTTTCTGCTATTGAATTTCATTGTGTCATTTTAGTTTGTTACCGAACACAATCAAATGTGAAAAAAAAGAATCGTGTTTCTAGACAGATGTCTCCGTTACTCTTCTAAAGCGATCGATCTGTTTTGATTTGCCATTCCTAATATTACGACCACCACATAACAGTATTCAGAAAAAAAATGTCAATGTTTTTTTTTTGGCTCGTAACACGTTATTTTATCACGAAATCCTGTATTGCTTTTTTCATGCGTATGTATGGCCATACTCCCAAAGCACGTTTGAAAATAAATATAAGTACAGTACAGCCTTGTTATGTCGACATTCGCAGGACCAAAAACTGATATCGATGTTACGTAAAAGTTTAACAAATTGCTTTCATTGTTGAATACAGAAATATAAAACATCCTGGCCCTCATTTTTGTCAATATAACAGAGAATTTCATGTAAGCGTTTTCGTCATAACGGGATTCGACTGTACTCTATACTTTTCATTCGGTTTATAGTCTGAAATGGTACATTTATTTGTGTTAAATAGCTGATTCGCCTACTGCAATATTGCTATATATGGAAGCAACCATTCTTAGAGCGTGATTAATAAGCAACTCTTTTTTGTGTTATTCAACATGAAATACTGTTTAATGTACCTCACCAAGATCGCAGAGTTTAGTGCTCCATAAAGTAACATCTTCAGGAATATACGACATTTACGTACGATCCCCAGTGTGAAATGTTGTCGTAAATCACTCAAGTAGAATGGCAGGTCTGTGGTGACTTACAGATGATTCAACATAACACAGCCGGTATGAACGGAGATTTAACAGTTCAGTTTTTTTTCATATGGCGTAGAAAATCCGATATAAACAAGGTTAATTTAGTTACTACGGTAGAAGTTAAGATACGAACGTATTATAGTAAATTGTCATTAAGGACAAATCTTAACATAAAATCTGTTCTGTGTTGCTTTAAACTTGGTGATGTTGTAAGAATAATTATTGTATGAAAGACATAGATCCGCCTTTTTACACGTCATCGAATACAAGGCGTATTTAAAACATTCTCTATGTATAAAATCATTTATTTATGGAGAGGAATTCATATAAGTTTTGTTTTTTTTTCCAATCCACAACATCTTAATTTTGTAACTATCATAACACATGCCTGTGTGTGTATGTGTGTATGCTTGTATGTAATTGTAAATTCAAATAAATAACGTTTAAACCAAAATCATTTATTTAGCTTCAAGCTTCTCAAGAAAATATATAGAGGTTTAAATACTTTAGTTGACTCATTCCCCAGAATTATATTATCAAGTAGGCTGCTACTTGTTCTATACAGTTCATAAAATTGATATAATTGTTCAAAATCGGTCATTTGCAATTGGGCCGTTAAAATTTTCTTATGTAGATCTTTTTGTAACGTGATCATACACCATGTCTTTACTAGTATACGGTATTTCATGAAATATTCAGCGGTTCATTTGTTATATAAGGGTACCTCCTCGGCCCAGTGGTTATGGTTTCAAAATACTTTAATTCATCCATATTTTATTATACCCAGTGGAATGAAATGAACATAGGCGTGTTCGCGCGGAAAAAGATATTCTTTACTGTATCTGATTATTCCCTAAAGCAGAATTCACTGTGACCGTGTTTCACTGTATGCACTAACTGCTGTTGCGTTACAGTACTGCCAACAAAACTAATATACAGTCAAACCTGTGTTTGTAGCAACCTCCAAATAAAGGCCACCTTGTGAATAAAGGACATTCTTTGAAAAAACATCATTGACTATTTAGAACAAACTGACTCCGAATAATGGCCATTAATCAATAAATGCCACATTTTGTCTTTTCCAAGGATAACCTTTGTTCGCAGGTTTAACTGTAATCTTTAATTTCGTGCATCTCATGTTTCTGTGTATGTAATCAATAGAATAATTTGTCTTTCTACATTTTCTAACAAACTAAACAATCATTTTGTATTCATGAGTTGCATAAATGTAATTCGCATCGCTGATAAATCTAACTTCATTACTTATAGAATATGTAGATTGCAAGCTATAACAGTACTTAAATTATATTGATAAAACCATTTCATGTTCTGACTTAACAGAACGAACTGTGGATAAAATATTTCCCGGAAATATGCGCCATAAATAAATTCTGTGGATGGAGATCTCGTTTTTAGTACTTAAATCAGGACTTTCACTTGCCTGATTTTGATATCAACTTTTATGTCGTTCAACTACATGTAGTTATAGTCGTCTTATAGTTTTTTTTCTGTTTTTAACCAGATTATGATTTTGATTTCAATAATGCTTATGACCAAACAGTAACAACCGTGTAATTGAATATTGTAGAGCTGCACAAATGAAAACTGCCCCGTCTTAACAGAAGTGTTTTTGCTTTGTTTTGCGGGTTTAAGTCAATTCCCAACCTTTCTGTCAGTTATATACCGACTAGTTGTAAACCTAAGCAGAATTCCTGGATTCTGTATTTGTTTTAATTTTGTTCTCCGAAAGTTACTTCCAATTTCTCTCCATGATTCTCTCAAATCAGCGGCAGCTTTAGGAGTCTCTGCAGCCTTTTTATTGTGGAAAACACGTGCCTCCAACACGGTTCGTGTTATGTACAGTATATTTAAGAAAATTGGGTTATTTCTCTCTGACAGAGTGGAAAACATTATTGCAAAAGAAGCCATTTCTCATTACAAGCAATTGGCAATGGCTTCTTTGGCCACAATGTTTTCAAAAGTGGTCTGCTTCAGATGCGGAGAAATGCGGAATTATGAGGCAAAGGGTTAACCAAACATTTTCAGATAAGTGAACGCAGTCTTTATACAAATGACTTCATTTGTGGGTTCAAATCTGGTCAATTTTTCGGGTTGTGAATAAACAAGACTGTCGGTTCATAGACATTGTCGTATTTAGCACTTGTTTGTCTAGAAAGAAAGCAGTATTCTAACTATTGATCTTAGATCTTATTGTAAATTGATAAAGGTTGATGACTGCACTTTGTTGCATTGACACAATAACCTCGTGAATTGCGCTATTATCGTGATGCGGTCAATTATAAACTAACAAAATAAATATAGTGTGGGCAACGAATAATGAATACTGAATAGAAAGAAAGAAAGGAAGAAAGAAAGAAGGGTAGAAAGAAAGAAGGGTAGAAAAAAAGAAAGAAAGAAAGAAAGAAAGGTAGAAAGAAAGAATGGTAGAGGGAAGGACTGAGAGAGAGAAGAAGGGAAGAAACAAAGAAACGAACTAACGAGCGGACAAAAGCAATAGAATGAAAGACAAAAAAAGTGTAAGAAAATATGGAAGAAGGGGAAATGGAAGAATAAGAAAGAATGACGGAAAGAAGAAAAATGACAGAACAAAAATTTACTTTTGTTGTTTCAATTTTTTAAGTTTGTCAAGCGGATTTGGTTGAGGAATGGCAACACTTACTATTCATTCTGCTTGTCCAAGTTTATTATTGTTGGAAAATGACAACACTGCGGTGGTGATTTGATAAAAGGGTAGAACAAGAGTTGGATGATAGTAGAACATCTAGATGTTACTAGAGACGTGTTTTATTCTATTTCTTGTGGTTATTATAACAATAAGTCAAAGTATATTTGTATTCAATTGATTAGCTAGGTTAAATCCCTACTCTGTCGTTTCTCTTGACACCGTTCCAGAGATGTTCCTGACTAATACAGCGGTGCCCGTCACCTAATTAGCGACGTCTTACAAATTGATGTTGAAATATGTTACAAATTTGTTACCTCTCAGAGATCCGAATGGTATTTGCATTAGGGAAATATTGCTTTTGCTATCCGTCAAAAACATCAATTGTTATTGCGTTCGCATGTTTCCCACGTTTGCGTGCGCTGGCGTACTAGTATTCGTCGCAATGGGTTTGTTTTCATTTCATTAAATATTTATTTTACGTCCTTCATTAGCTTCGTGTTACATGCACTCTGGTTATGGTTAATGTTGAACTGACATTTATGCTGGGTATGTCTGGTTTTATGCATTTATTATTGATAAACCGATTGCGCCCACGTTGAGCTATTCTTTCCAATTTTTGTTTGTTATTTTGAGGTTTTGTCACTGTCGTAGAATTGAATGCGTTGCTGGAATGGATATGATCAGTTCGAAGTTTTGTTACATTAATAAAATATTGATTTGAATTCGCTTGTAGCAGTTAGCAATGGTTCCGCAAATTTTGCCTTTTATGTATAAAACCCGGTCCGCGTTTTCTGACCTTCCGAACAGCACAAACCAAGAAGCAATCGGAACAACTTGCACATAATGCCACAAAGCCGTGTACAGCTAAACACGGTCATAGTAAACTCAGATATAGTAAGATATTTATTCCTCGATCTAGTTTTCTTTACGTCGTTTTACTGGTTACAGTGCAATTTTGATAGCGTGAAGTAAATTTTCGGGTCCCCGGGAATTCACTATAGCCGTGTTATACTGCACTAGACACGGAGCATATTCAGTTCTCGACCAGTAAAGCAATCATCAGTAACGTAATCTATGTATTTGTATTTTTTGGTAATAATAGTATGTAGATTGTAAATGCGCTGTTGTATCATAAACCGTTGTAATGTGTTAGATTTTAAGTTGAGAAATTAACTTCCTAATCGATTTAGAGATGGCAAAAATCATTTCATAAAATGAGAATCGATTTTGTCAGCGTATGACTGCTTATTATTGTATTAGATGAGTGGATGATGTATTTAGCATGATTTTCGTAATGTCAAGAAAATAGGGTAACATCCATATCACACATCCATGCCCTGTTCAATCTAGTTCGGCTTTGACTTATCTTGTGTACTATGAACATGTAGCAAGCTCTGTTGCTTGATCAGAGAAACTAGCGTTGTCATCAAAAATGATCCTTAGGCCAATAAATATTTTATACACAACAAAAGAAATCTATTCAGCCATTTTCCGTGTTTTGGAAAACGGAACGCGTTAATATGACATCAAGTCTGCAAACGTTTACGACGTTGCCAGGAGGTTGAAAAATGTTGCACCTTTGTCTTTAGCAAGGGTCATATGTATAGAGATTTTCCGTTACCCTAGATAACTCGCTAATTGATTTACAATCAAGATCGGAATATTCTGAAACGTAATAAAATAGCTTTGGAGAAAACAATGAATGTCCTAATTTATTTTTATCTCATTACGTATCTCGGATATTGCAAGTTCCTGTTTTCATGACAGAGAATTTCTGCGGTTAACACTTGTTTCAGGGCAATCGTTTTGAAAAGAAATACTCTGTGCTTATTTTTGAATTTTAATTAGCATTTTTCTCGTGCATTGGAAAAGTGGAAATTAAGAGGAAATAGGAAATAAGAGATTTCCCCGAAATGGCTGTGTCTGATATTTCATACGTTTGTTGTGAATATGACCTTCGCTCGTAAATGTGCCCTTCACTTGTTGTGTGTACAATATTCACTTGTTGTCAATACGAGTTGTCGGAATGACCTTCACTAGTTGTCAATATGACCTTCACTAGTCGTCAATATGACCTTCACTAGTTGTCAATATGACCTTCAGTAGTTGATTGTCAATATGACCTTCACTAGTTGTCGGAATGACCTTCACTAGTTGTCGGAATGACCTTCACCGGTTGTCAATACGACCTTCACTAGTCGTCAATATGACCTTCACTAGTTGTCAATATGACCTTCACTAGTTGTCAATATGACCTTCAGTAATTGATTGTCAATATGACCTTCACTAGTTGTCAATACGACCTTCACTAGTTGTCAATACGACCTTCACTAGTTGTCAATATGACCTTCAGTAGTTGATTGTCAATACGACCTTCACTAGTTGTTAATATGACCTTCACCAGTTGATTGTCAATATGACCTCCACTTGCTGTCGATATGACCTTCAAAGGCAGTTCCACTGGGATTATGGTTTGTGTGCTTTGTTTCTTTACTTTTTATCTTCCTTTTTTTCGTTTATTGACCGTTTTGTCCTTGTACTAATTATATGAATCATTTTGGAGGAGTTCTTCCAGTAAAGTGACGAAGGTCAATGTTTTAAGCGCTCAGTCATCTTGGACCAGGTATGTATGTTCTATCTGGTGAATAAAAAGCATGAGTATGTCAGTAACTTTCTGTGTTAACATTTTAAGAGACATTACGGTCTGCTTTCTTTAGTTCTAAAAAACATCGCTTGGACAACATGTGTATATGAAAAGACCGGTGTAAGACCACTTACATACTATCGGCAAATATAAAATATAAATGCACAAAACATATTTTAACTTAAAAAATTTATCAGGTATGACGTCGAAATACTGTGTTATTTTCGCAGAATCCGTAAATAGAAATTGGCAATAGAGAAACTTAATCCTGAAAACTTGTGAGAGGTTAAAAATCTTAGATAAATGTCAATTTCATTGATATTATGTGAAAATAAAACCTACATTTTTGACGGCGAAGGCAAGTACACACTATTTTCATATTTTTATCATCACGGCTTCCAAAACAGAGGAGTTTCTTTTAAACTTTGATTGGAAAATAAATCTTTAGTCAGGTCGTTTTAAAGTTTAAATTAATTCAATCGAGGGACTGAAACAAATAGATGTCGTTTTGGAAGCACTTGACGTGTTTCTATATAATTTAGTCCGAATTTCAATTTCCTTAAAGCCAGCTTGATTAGTTCCGCTCAACATTAAACAAAATTACTGAATAACGGCTCTTAGACTTTGAATGTCTTTTAAACTCAACTGGTATACGATAAAACCCACAATATACGTATCCGTGACGTAAACATAGCGATAAACATTGTTGATATCTTTTCTTGTTGGAGTCATTATTTGTCGCAATGCTCTGGCGTTCTGTTATTTAGCATTCCCATTACCAACAAATTAGGTTACAGAGACGTAAAACTTTCTCGCGGCAAAATGTCGTCTGCTTAGAGCTTTAATTTAATTATACGATCTAGCGAAGTGCCAAAAACATATATTAGTAACTGAGACTTTTTCCAGACGCTACTATCTGTTTGATTATACTTGTTTGCTGAGTAACATTTCCATTGAAGTTTACCGACATTTGCTTGCTTTTTAAATGAACTAAGGAAATTGATGATAAAATATCTAATTACCTTTCGTACCATTCTCTTGCGAATCGTTTTGTAACATTTTTTCGGCTATTATTAGGCTAGCTGCTTGCTAGAATCTAAAATAAAGATTACACATTTTGTAAGCAAAATATGAATATCATATATTTTAGTTTTGCCTTACTGTAGCACAGTTCATAAAATATGTTTTAAAAATCATAAACTTATACCAAACATCTCGGTTGCTAGAGTTTTATGTAAGTTTTGAGACACATAGAAAATATAGTCGTTAACACCCTGGGAAGGTCTTTGTTTTCTGATTCTTCAAATAATGCAAAAGTGAAAAAATTATCATGTCAGTGCATAAAGTGAGCTTATTGTAACAGATATTATTTGATATTGTGTATTTTTTCCAGTGCGAAAATTTTGTACGAAAAATGGACTGCGATATGACATTCCGACTAGCATACATTTTAGCAAAAGTTTGACTTTAAGAAACCGTTCTTGAATTCGTTTTTAGAACTTATACATTCGCAAGATAAGTAAGTGAATGATAAAGTGAATTGTTTATTAATATGATTTGCGTGCAGTCAAATCTGCATTTGCAGCAACCTCCGAATAAATGCCACCATGTGAATACAGAACATTATTGAAAACCGTCATTGATTTTACAGAACAACCTGACTTCCGAATAAAGGCCATATTTTGCCAGTGGTGGCGTTTGTTAACAGGTTTGACTGTTTATTCAATTCTAGACATATTAATCAATATGTATAACATATAAAGCAGCCGGCATAACGGACCTATAAGTCACTGGGATACAGAAAACATGTAAACATAGACAGTTAACATAAAACATGGTATAAATAAGTATGAAATCATTCATCAAAAGTATACGCTGTCTGTTGAACCGAACAAACTAACAATCTAAAAATAAGCAGTTTTTGTCAGAGTAAACAGCCAGTAGTAACGTACCTGCGATGGTAAAATTGGAATGAATTCTATGTAAAACACACAAATTTAACCAAAATTTGCCTTAAATGAAAAATTGTCCCAGAATTCGACCCCCTTCAACTGATATTTATACAAAATAAAGGCGTATATTCATCGTTCCGGTGATTGCGTGCCGCTTTAACAAAATGCGAAATTGTAAAACAGTAGGGACGAAAGCTTAAAAAAGAAGTTTGCGGTGGTTTCATAAATATATTTTATGTTCACGAGAAATAGAACAAGAAACGTTATAATTTGACCCGATTTCTTTTAGTAGACAAAGATGTGGCCACACTGAATCGGTCTAATTTCGTATACACATTGCAAGACTGTCAGACTATCATGGGCCGTATTGACCGATAAGTCCAAAAAGGAATAATTAAATACATCAATACAGATCTACAAGCTATTACAGAAGTTTCAACTATTCGCGATATCAACTTTTTTGTTTCCGAACGGATTTTTTTTAAATCTTGCACCACCATTACTATAACTTTCATTCCGTGATTTCTGATTGGTTAATATTGTTTGAAACAAAATGGCGGCGTACAATAAAATTTACTGATTCACGGGTCCGTTATAACTGCCTGTGTCAGAGAACGGCTCATTTACAGTATTGTTGTTCAGCGTGGAACCATTAAGATCATTATCCGTTTCATACAGACCTAATTACTATAAACATTATTGACAACGTGCTCTAGGATATATCGATTTCCAGTATTAAATCACGGTTGTTATAATTAACACTTGTCTGGCACAGATGTTAGACACACTATATCATAGTATTCATCTCCTTCATTTGTTTTTTTTAATTATTTTAAAGATATTTTATGACGTATCCATTATATTCAGATACACAATAAATCCCCACTTAGAGCTTGTTTCAGTATGAAGTCCAGCTCTTCATAAAGACCGCTTATCATCTGTTGTGTTTTAAATATTTATTATATACAGTAAAAGACGGTTGTAATGAACTCGGATATAGTGACCTATCGGTTACAGTTTGGTATTAATTTTCCTTAGACACGCTATTCGTTATTCATTGTTATGGATATACTGAAATATAGTCATAATGAGATAACTATCGGAGATCCTTGTGAAATTCCTATAACAGTGTTATACTGTGTTTTAACACATACATATTAAGTTTGATTCTTGTCCCTCAGGTAGTCTTAATATAAATGTTTCAGGGCATCAAGCTTTATTTAAACATTTGATTGCAGAAAATAATTTATACCATTATTTATACATCTTGTGCCAGAAAAAGTTTAGCATCCATTGGCCTCGTTGTATGTTTTTGTATATCTTGTTTATACATGTTGCAGAGCATGAATATCATTTCTTTTAACCTAATGCGTTTAATATTCAAATACTCGAACATGTAATGCGTTTTCTTCGCTTAGATTCAATTATTCAATTTCTCCAGGGGGGTGTTTTTGTAAAAGACATGTCACGAAAATCTCATACGCAGGAAATTGTTTAAAATATTCCATTTTGACAGAATGAAATATGCATTTCTTCAGATTGCGCGTGTCTGAGAGAATGGACGTAAATCATTATTTTCTTATCTGTATTGGAAATAATGGCAACACGCATTTAAACAGTCTTATTATGTTATAATTATCTTCTTCAAGCCGGAGATGATCCGTTTCTGATTTGGAGCTAAACATTGAATTATGTGTTGATGCTAGTGAATTATAGGAGTTATTCCACAAAATGACTTGTTATCAAGAGAAATTTTTGCAACTGTTAGAGAAATTATGGAAATTGCTCGATTATTGAGAATAAAATCAGTAATTATTTTATTAGTCTGATAATGAGAAAATTAGCATACAGTGATACATTTTCATATTCCCCCAGACTGGTTAGTTGCTGAAGCTACTGCACGTCATCTCGAACAGAACATCATTATCATACAACCATCCCACGCAAAACGAAGTTTGTGTGCATTAATAGCTTGTCCGTTCGTCCGTCTGTCGGGGTCACAATCGCAATTCTGCGTACCTGTCTGCTCGGAATATGTTCAAATTGTACAGATTACCCAGACATAATAAGTGACTGCTTAAGACAACCGGTATTTACAGTCTTCAAACATCAGAAAACCTTCGGCCCTTTGTATGTTAAGTTTACGGCGCGAATGATGTCTGTTAGTCAGCTTAAAACAAGTGTCATGTAAATATACAATCAAATATTTAACATGAATGTAATTCTGTTTGCCTAAATGTGTGTGTATTTCAAAACAATAGACAGGATTGTAACAATTGTTTTGGTGGGTCAACTGAAGTATTCACTTTTTCTTTTATACTTTTATAGTCCACGAACACAAATTGATTTTCTCCCCTAGTAAGACTTTTTCTGCAAATACTATACACGTTTGTCGTTCGTTTCATTTTTCCTTAGCTGGCATTCCTGGTCTTGGAGTATAAAGTACAATAAAACCCCAAATAGCGACCACCTAAATATTACGAACACCTTACGGTAACGACCACTTATTTTCGGACCGGCTTCCAATAACTCGTCTTAAATTCAACCTAATAATTATGTCACATCTATATTATGACCGAGTTTTCGGGGTCTCACTATCGAGGTTTTACTGTATCTTGAAATCCTTTGATAACGCTACGTACAAAAACATCTTTCTAAGCTGCATGTTATCCATAACGGCAAACACCAACACATAAGTAGAGATAAACCACAGCTTTAGTAAGTGGTATATTGTTTTTTTTTTCAATACAAAAATATACGAACTAAATCTACTTTCATATCCTTTAATATTTATATCCGTTATTGTAGAAGCTCTTTAGAATATCCTTACATAATGATTTCCTTGCCGTAATCGAAATGAACTTACTGTGGCGAAAACAGGAAATTTACATTTTTGTAACATTTACCGTAGTTATAATCTACGTGACAAAAGCTATGTCATTTCCTCGGCTGACAAATCTATCAGTTTTTAAAGCTACAAATAGTCTGATTTCTGTACATCTTGATTAATAGCCCGTGATCTTTGTGTTGGTATTAAAACGGAAATCCTCTGATAAGCGAAAATATGATTTCTTTCACGAAAATCTGTAATGGAATTCTCGTGTATTTGACGGAATGATGCTGAAAGTGGCGATCTGGTGTCAGAGCAATTTGTCTTTAACAATATGACCTAAGTTAGATAAAATACTTTCATAACATCTTGTTCTGAATCTGGCATGACCTGGAAATGTGTTTGAATAAGGCTACCCATAAATAAATGTTTTTCAGTTGCGTGACCGACTCATTAAAAAAAACCTTCGTACCAAAAATGATTTTAGTGATTTTGATAACAAAATGTTTTCTTCTTTTCTCCAGTTTTCGTTTTCAATACAAACATACAATATTAACAAAACAGTTCCAACAAACCTATCTAATGATTAAGGTTTGGACAACATAATCGAAATCTAACATTTGTTTAAGAATGACCTAACTTATTATCTAAGTGCTGGGAATTCGTGAGTTTTCGCGTGTGTCTTTTTCAGTTTTTTGATCTATAAATAGATATAGCCGAATGACTATTGGTGTTGCTATTTTTAGACCTCGGTTGGAAATTGTCAAAGATTTTACCAATTCTCAATAATCTGTATTATCTAAAAGTAGATCGAATTTTGTAATTTCCACACTCATGGATGTCATAGAATTGTGATTATAAGATTCTGTCCCTTTAATCAACTGAAAATGAACTCTTCTAATTGATGTGTGAAACTTGTTTCCAGGTAACAAAATACTGAATTCCGTAATCTAACATGACATTGCCATGGAAACGACGTAACAACACCTGATGTCACGCTGTGATCGTTCTTGTGTCATTGTCCTAAAGACTCAAAAATTGATGTTGGTTATTGGTAAAACTTGTAACACGCTGTATTTAGCCACTAATTGAAGAGTACAGTGAATGTTAATACGCTGCTTTAAAGGAACTTGACTTCAGATTAATGATTTATTTTTCAAATTCTAGAAAATCCTTTCGTTTGATCATAAGCGTTATAAAAATCATTAAACCTTGTGATTAATTAAAGAAAATGCCACGGTGAAGCCATTTGATGTTTTTTTTTTTGTTATATTCGAAAAAGATAAGAAATAAGTTTCCTGTAAAATATTGGTTGTAAAATTTGTTAAAAACGTATGTATATAACAGTTTATAATAATATCGTATTACATTTAGCCAAATTGAATATTTAAGGAATGGAACTGGTGCAATATTTCATTGGCTTGTTTTCCAGTCAGAATGCGCAGTGTTCTTTGTCAGTGTTGTAATTTATTAGTACATAAAAATGTATATCAATATTAAAGAAATTCAAATTGAATTAAAGACACTCGTGTATTGATTACATCAAGTGTAATTCTTTAGATGTTGAAAATCTCAGGATTTAGTCACGTGACAGGATTTTTTATAACTAAGTCTGCCTTTGCATATACTGCATTTTCATACGCGTGAATACATTTTTTACAGTTTTCACTGTTCTGTCTTTCTGTCATTTAACGCTTAATCAATTATGTACTGTTCACAGAATAAGTTCTTTACACTGCCTTTTTATAATTGTAGGCTGTACTCTGCTATTAAATATTTTTGTCTTATTTCCTATATAGACCACGGGACGCTTCATTTCAATTATAGTTAATGACTACGTATGTACGGAGCAAAGACCTAGTTGTAATAAGGTCAGTTTTATATCAATAGCATGCTAAAGTAGGGAAACACATCAACAATGGTCGCTTACTTCCCCCAAGGGATCAGTTGTTTCTCTGGATATTGCCTGGTAAAAGATCCCATTTCTGTATTAATTGCTATGTTAGGGAGAAGTGACAGCGTCTTACAACCTCTGTGAATTCGGTTTTGTCTGCTGACTTATGCGTCATTACGTCACCCGAGGGATGGTTTTGCTTTGTCTATCATTTTTTTTTACTTTTGGGGAAAAACCATTTGCAGCATCATAAGGTCATATCTGGGTTAAAGGAGATGAGGCTAAATGATGTTGGATATTTTTTGTCAATCTGACGTCATTGGTTACTAAATGATACCACGAGCAGAAAAAGTTGTAAAAGACGAACATAACTCGCCACTCATTTTTTATAAATTCTAAAAGAGAAACAACTCCAGCTAACATACAAATTACTATACAGTAAAACCAGAATACAAGTTTCTTTATTTCATTGATATGTATAAAGGATATATATGGATATAGTGAAGTAATTATTTGGGTCCCTTAGAATTCATTATAACCGTGTTCTACTGTAGTAAAAATGAAACTTTTTAGTGTCATTTATAAGTATGCATTTTGTTGATATAAGTCCGTTATAGGATATTACATCCGCGTGACAAACTCTACAGAGATCGGAAGACAAATGCTGCAGTCAACAAATTCATTTAATACATTTAAATCATGGATACCCATTGATTTTAAGTTTATCTTAATTAGTGTAAAACGTAAGGAGTTTCTAAATTTCGATTAATACATCGCATGTTTGGATTCTAATTCTTTTAATGATGTACGAGTATCTGCTCCGCAATGAAGGCTGACATCGCTTGTAATGTCACAGATAATGGAACATAATTTGTTTATGTACTAATCACTTGTCTCATGCGAGAAGAAAGATGGTGTAAGCTATAAGGTGAAGGTCGCTCATCATGGAGTAATGAAAACATGGAACTTAAAGGAAAAAGTCAAGTGTATGAGTAATACATTGAATATTTAATCTGATTAAATTGCCGTGCACTGGTAAATTGTTACAATATGACGTAACAATGTCAAGGTGAATGCTTCAATCTTGTAATATGACATAACAATGTCAAGGTGAATGTTTCATTCTTGAAATATGACATAACAATGTCAAGGTGAATGTTTCATTCTTGAAATATGACATAACAATGTCAAGGTGAATGTTTCATTCTTGTAATATGACATAACAATGTCAAGGTGAATGTTTCGATCTTTGTTTGAAAGTTTTGGCTTGTTTTTTTTTTTTTTTTTTTTTTTTTTTTTAATATTATAAGGTATAAAAATCTGAAGATACGAGGGTTGTTATAACAAACTGGTTATTCAATCAATCATAAGAAAATTCCGCGAACTTCCCGAACAACCCTCGTATGTCTATGAAACTGACCAACACACCGTGATGTACCAGTTTACCAGAACAACGCACTCAGCATTTTGGTGAACAGTCACTCTTATTTCTTTGTCAAGGATTCTTCGAATAATTTTAGTGTCGTCGTTTCAAAGCATTTGTCGTTCTTAATCTTTTATAGTTAATTTCACGGTAAAAAGTGAAACTGACATTAAGAAAATGTAATGAGGCACTCTTTTGACGTTCAAATATTGTATCCTGATTCTAATTACATATTTATGCACGATTTATTGTATTTGATAGAATTCTGTATAATTAACTCACTTTCTGAGTTTGTCACCATGGTAACGGAGATTTAAATGCTATATTTTCCATTTAAATGTAATGAATCAATAACAATATCCACTGTTGAATAAAATTCTCTTTTTCCTGAATAAACATGATTTGTGGTTTCAAAAGTAGAAGCTTATGCTTAATTCTCAGTTATTTTTGGTACAATTTGTTGCAATTAGATTTCTATAATGGAGATCTAACTTCGTTATGAATGCTCCCGTCAGGAATCAGTTCTTGGATAAAATTTAATAGTTCATCTGGGTAATTTACTGTCGAAAAACATCAAAAGAGCAGTACAATTATCCATGTTCAATGTAACATTTTTTCATCCTACGATTCTTGAAAGCACCGAGTGGATATTTGCCCCTTTTTAGGAGAAAAATGTCTTTGATGAAAGTCGGCCGATTGAGTTGTGTATTTCGAAGCGGAATAAAGAATTGGAATTTGTTTAAACCACCAAATATAGTCTTAAAATGTTTTGATATTTTATTGAAAATTGGTTTTAACGTTTCACGGGTTTATAGTCTCATAGTGTAACATCGATTCATACACGTGTGGTATGTGTACACTGAATTCGTACTCTTACGCTATTAAAATACACACTTTGTGATTTTTATGTAATGCTAAATCATTGATATCTAAATATTCCTAATTCTTAATAAGTTTATATCTGGTTCCTACATTAGGTCTGGCCTGAAATCTCCTGAGAAACAAAAAATAATAAATCATGGTTTAACTTTTCATGGATTTGTAATAAATATAGATGATTGCCAAAAGTTTGTTCACCATCTTATCATATCAATAAAACACCATTAATACAATACGACGGTAATTGTGAAATATTTTACGAAACGTCGCGATTTACTGAATGTCGAAGACTTTTGGCACGGCTAGGGGTATATTCGTGCAATCCTTGTTGCCAAATTGGCGCATTTTTTGTATTTATGACACATGACGATTGTCTCCGGATCTCCAAGAGAAATATGCTGAGAATGTTATATTTTACACTGCACCGCAATAAAAACGTCCTACTTTAGAACTGATGATATTTAGTCAATTTTCCCGTTATTAAATGTGCGACTTGACATTTTAATAATATTACTTGTTTTTTGTTTTTGCTATGCCAATGAGACAAAATAATTTTTCGTTATTCTATTTTAATGTGCATTTTCGATTATGAATACATGTACTTTTATAGTGTTTTTCTGTGATAGAGATACAAACATATGCTTCCGTTTTTTTTGCTTCAAAAAAACAAACAGTGCGTTTCTTTTGTGGTGCAGTATGTAGTTTAGGATTTTGCAAATGGCCAGCAAAAATATCGATATTCATAATGGTATTGTAACATTGAAATCAGCTAAAGTCTTACAGTTGTTGTTTTTTTTCTTTTTTTTTAAACTTTTTATTCAGCATTCTGTGATACATGCAGACCTAAAGTCACAAGTTTCTTGCTTTTCCACGTCTTGTGAAAATCTGTGAAATCCGCGAGTATTTTGTCACAATTGAAACTGTCTGAGTTCTTATTTTTGGTAAAATTCCAAAACTTAAAAGCTACCATTACCATATTTAGTTTATTCACAACGTTCAGAACGCGTTATCTTATTTTGACTGTCACACTGTTTGATATCTATATGCATTGTACAGTGAAACCTCAAAATGCGACTACTTCAATATTACGACCATCTTGCTATAATGACCACTTATTTTCGGATCGGCTTTCAATAAATCCCTGATAATTCGACTTGATAATGAGACCACCTCATTACTACGACCAAATTTTCGTATCCCTAAGGTGGTCTCATTATCGAGGTTTTACTGTACATATCTAGCCATTACAGAGAACTCTGATATTATCTCATTGTCCAACTTAATACTATAGTAGATTTTTACCGATTGACCAGGATTCTGCAAAGAAATATTGTAGCAAAAACTTAGGTTTAAGACATTTGAACTTTAAGCTAATCGCCCCTCTGATCATTTATATTGAGAAGTTGGCGGTTTTTTGTGAGGAACAAGGTTAGCGCTGGTAAAGAAACAAGATACACTGGTTACGTTAACTGTCTGTTGGTATATATAACTGATTTGTTGTCAAACATTGGCATACATTCGCTTTCGTCTTCTGGTGTATTCCTTTGTGTGTATTAAACACACGATTGGAAGACTATATTGCTCACAGGACATAAGGAGTCTGGTTTTTTTTTATATCACCTGTCATTGGTTTCTTGGAACATGACAACAGTGTTACATAAGGGACATTGACTTACTCTCTTATCAGATTTGCTATTAGTACGCTGGTGTCAAAAGAATATAACGACTTAATGGAACTAGCAGTAAAGTCGTTTTGCCTCTGACGAATCAAAAATATTCTCTTGGGGTATAAAACTAGCTAGACTAATGTGAAGATAATGTAGTTATTTGCTATTTAGATACTGTATTGTCAGCGAGTTTTGTTACCATTTAACAATGAAGCTGTGATGTTTTAAAATACAATGTTTATAACAAAGCCAAATATCATTGTAGACAAAAGCAATCAATGCTAGAGGTAATACGTACTTTTGGCACAACTGGTCTTTTTCATTAAGGTTTAACGTCGTACAAACACCCAGGGTCATTTGACTAGTTGTCAAGTTTTAGCGTCGGATGAAGACACAAGGCGTACGACGGGTAGAACCACAGACCGTCCGTAAGCTAGCTGGACAACTTCCGAACATGTGTAGTAGGGGGGATTGTGATTCGAACTCACAGCGGTGAGGGAGTTGGCTTTTATCCGGTGGTCTGTTTAGTTTATCATGGTGACTTTTATTCACGGACGACCGTGAATTCATTGTATAGGCTGCATAAATATTCCTCTTTGATACGAAATGTCAAACCGCGCTTAAGGACCATTTCAATATAAAAAATACTTCATTAAAAAGCCGCTTAATTTCAGACCGGTTTCTACGCTTGTCTTAAAGTTCTGCTTATTAATGAGACAACCTCAATATTAAGACCATTTTGTTTTGTTCCAAAGTTAGTCGACAAACAAAACCTTAAAGATCTTTACTTGATGTCCAAATCGGGCATCAAACGGGATGGTTTACAGCAAAACCTCGATAAAGAGACCGCCCTCGGGACCGGAAAATTCGGTCGTAATAATAAGGTGGTCTCATTATCAAGTGGAATTATAGGGGAATTTGGTCCGAAAATATGTGGCCGTTAAAACAAGGTGGTCGCAATATTGAGGTCGTCGCTATTTGGAGTTTTACTTATCTAAATGATATCATTGTTTGCTAAAACCAAATTATCATCTCAATATAAACCCCGTATTCGAATTTCTGGCTTAAAAATAATAACATCAGTTTTGCCTGTGTTCGTCTTTAGAGAATGATGGTGTATTGATTGACCCTGAAGATGATAATCTAATTGAAATGTGACGCACAAGTTCGGCTTTCGGCAATGTGTTACATAAATTAGTAAAAAAATAACTAGTTTCCGCTAATTTTCATGCAAAATTATTTTGGGTCGTTAGGTCGGGAGAACTGTTTCAAATATATTTGTTTTAGCTCGAAGATATAGTTCGCGTGAATATGAAAATATCAATATAAAAAATGACCATGACCGGAAAACTAAACCGTAGGTCAAAATTCGTATTAGTTACGGTAGTTCTACAATGAAACACGGTTATAGCGAACTCGGATATAGTGAAGTATGTATCCACGCTATAATCGTGTACTACTATGTCATCAAATCTCACTAAAACCTGTGAACACAGGCCACCGTGTGAACCACGGTACAAGAAAAGTGATATTCATAAGTCTCTGAATGAATAAAGGTCATAGCTTAATAACATGTATCTCCCTTTTGGTGGCCCTTGACCTTTCAAATATTTTGCTTCCGATATTTTTGCCAAGGTGTGTCCGTTTACTCAGAAGTGAAGTAAATATTAGTATGTGCGTATTGTCAATTATACACGATGTACCATACTTTGTTTAATAAAAGTCAAACTGGTTCAAACTTTTAAAGCATGGAACCATTTCATGTGGAGAATTTTGTTCAACAAGCATTTTGCAATCAGAGGCCATCACGCAATCAGTACTTTCAGCGCTTTGATTATAGAACAGATCATTTCAATAGTAGCGTTTTAAGAGTAATCAGTTCACTGTGCTGTTACATTCTGAATGATTTTTTTGTATTATCACGACAGTGTCAGGTATTGTTGCAACATTTTTATGCGTCAGATTATATTGTCGAAGTGGAATTTTCAATTATCTTTTGCAAATTAGATTTTTTACAACATTCATCACTTTTGTAAATTGTTTTCTTCGCTCAATATCATTAATGCAGTATTTGTACTAAAGTGTTATAATTTGCGTCATGCAACATTGTCATTGAATTCTGTAGTGTGTGTGTACCAAATCAAGAGTTACTGGTCACGTGGGGTTATTTCGGGGTAGAAATGAAGTGTTTGAAGAGAATGTGACATAGCTGTCATTCATTAGTACATTATAAATGTAGCAATTATAAATGGTAAGGATTTAAAATCAAAGTTTTAACAAAGATTTAGCATTAAAGTTGTCAACTTCAACACTTCTCGGATCTTCAGATATGCGTAAAATATAGCTGACGTTAATCTCTCAGAAGGAGAATGGTTTGATTACGTTTTTACGTAGCTGTGCTTTATTTTCATATGACCAGAAAAATATTAGTCAAGTGTACGATTACCAGACAGACTCCATTTTTGGAACAGAGCCTTAAGTTTCTTACAGCGAAATGCAACGTACGAAAATATTTGGGACGTCTCATACCTCCAAAGTACGAAATGTTTATAACACGATTTCACTTGAAGAAATGTTTTCGGCCTACCAATCCTACTTATTATTTTTGTAGCCTTATTATAAAAATAATGCGAGCTTTTGTGTGTGAACTGTACTATGCAAAGTGGATTTCGTACGCCGATATCAGGACTATTTTCTGAGATCAACATGGAGTTACGTCCCTTTAAATAAACTAAAGCCCAGTGTTTACTTGTTCCTGTTTAAAAGTAGGATCTGGAACAAAAAATAAGTTATATAATTACGGCGATCCAATGTCTGAACGTGTAATTCTTAATTCTGCGTGGCCAACCAAGGCCAACCCGCTTCTCCGCAAGTAAGGAAGATGCGTTGTTAAGGTAGAGCGTAAAATTGGTCGTCTCAGACATTACAAAATAGTAGACTATTAGTTATTAATGGGTGCAGAATTTAAAATACACTTTCAAAGGACCATTGTACGTTACAATGTGGTTTATTTGTATAAGCACGTACTCAGAAATTGCATTTGCATGCATAAGCGATCTTTTGTCTAAAGGATTTCTTTGAAGTCGTTTTAGGTACCTTACTAAACTCGAGAACATTTGATAAGGAGATGGTGAATAATTAATCTAACATTACATAAGAATTCATTAATCAAACGCTGACTTGTGCTTTTATATACCGTAAAACCTCGATACTAGGACCCTATTAGGTGACTGTTTTTACATGTCAGTCGGTATATTTAGTCACCTCAGGTCTCGTATGTGCAATAAAACCTCCATTGTGTGACAACCTTAGGAACCCGAAAATCGGTCGTAATAATGAGATGGTCTTATCATCAAGTTGAATTATAGGGGAGTTATTTTAAGCCGATCCGAAAAGTGGTCGTTATAACAAGGTTGCACTGTACAAATATAAGTAATATTGAGGTGGTCGCTATTTAAGGTTTTACTGTATTTCACATCCATGAAAGCTGAAGTTTCTTGCATTTAGAACTAAATAATTGTATCTATTGTATCTATTTGAAAGACGATTGTAATTTCATCTGGATCACACATGCTCCTATTGGCTGCAATACACATCGATGCTTTCTTTGTTGATCTAATTTTGTCAATATTCAGAATATCGAAAGAAACATTCTGGTACTCATCTTCAAGAACATCATACAAAAGAGATTAGAAAATTAACTTCTCTCGCGTAGCGGGAATATCCTGACATATCTACGAAGCCTTATGTTGGCTGGATTAATTCTCCTTGTTACTTCCGCATCCTTTATAATTGAATCGTTGGCACTGAATGTCGAAACGGAGATACAAGAAAATGGCATCAGATCAAATACAGTCCTGTGAACATTCATATAAGGTTTAATGAGACCAGGCTCCAGATTTATTTCATATTGTTCAAAATATATTAACTCTCTTTATATTGTTTAAAAAAAACAACAGTGGAGATGTTTCAACGATCTAAAAGCCTTAGACCATATGTGTATGATTTAAGTTTCAAAATCTATGAACTTCTTTGTAATTATAATGCACTAGAAACGCACTAAGATTAAAAAAGACTACTAATGATATGAGTAAAGCCGAATATCCAATATGAGTAGGAGCTAGTTTAGACATTTCATGTGTTGCTTTGTTCCAGTTATTAGATATCAGTATGATATCATAGGGCCTTAGAGGCCGACTGGTTATGGTCTCTGACTAGTACTCACTAATACCTCGCTGCTTTGAGTTCGAATCTGTGTCGGTACCAAAGTCCACACTGGTCTTTCTCCACCAATAAAGCTTGAAAAGTTGCCAAATGACCCTGGCGGCTGAACCCATTAAAACTCAATGAAATAAATATCATCATATTTAATTGTTGGGAATGATATGATACCCATAAAAAAGGATTTAATGGTCATGATTTTCTGATGCCAATCTGGACCTGAGTACATTTGAAGTAAATCAAACGCCTTGTCAGTTCAAATTAACGCTGTAACGACTCTAAAACATGTCATCCAATGATGTTCTAACAGGCCGTGGTCATAAAATACACTGAGAAAAAAACGAGTCTTGGTTTTCTGTGCAAACATCTTAATAAATATTTGATCGACCATTGTCTGCTACTTTCTCAGGGAGATTGCTGCTGTCCCGTGTGGATGTCTGACCAAATACGATTACATTCCCTTTCTGCGGGGTTATCATGACAACATCTTGGTATAAAATAAATGTATGAACGATTATTCCGTTATTTCGTTTGACTTGCAGTCTTATCTGAGACATAAAGTAGGTTTAAATTCCTATTAAGATGATAAAATTCTTATTTAACGCAGACAGGTTTGAAATAAAGTAATTTTATTGTTGTCATTCGATCTTTCCTGCGAAGACTTTGTCGATTATCAAGTCGTGGCATTTACAACTAAATCATTATATTTCATCGACAGCGTCACTGCAACATATAATTTGAAGGCAATATCAGTATGTCGGGTTTTTTTGTTAAAACTCTGAACAATTTTACGCTTAAGTTTACCCACCCTATCATTTAGGCATGACAGTCCTTGTAATAATTAAATAATAGAAACAAAAAAGGCGCCTTTTCAATCAGACATTCTTTTTAACATTCTACTATGACTGATGGCTGTCTGAAAGTTATAGGGGGTACTTCTCACTATTCATTTGGAAAAACGTGTACCATAGGAGCCATCAAATATCTCTGGAAGGTTTTTCACCCATTACACCCGTTGACTGATGACATGTAACGAAATTATAAGTGCTTTAAGGATTCCTCAAGACAGAATTCCATTATTTGATTGGATTTGGAATGCCATCGAATTAAGTTTTGCAAAAGCTATTTGTACGAATCTGTACAGAAAATCTTATTATCAGTTTTTCCTCTGAATGACAGTAAAACACGATGCATCCATGTGTAATGTTCACAACCCTATGTGTCTGAAACTGCGTTCGTATCCATCAACTGACTGAGGTGTATAAAAATGGACGTGAAGTCTCCGCCCTTTGACACATTTATTCTCCTTGCATGTTTTGATGAAAGCATGTCTCAGTAATTAAAAAAATGAAACAACCGTAACCTAATCATTAATGATTGATAATCATGTTTCATGTGAATCTGTTTTTGTTTACGACATGCAAAATAATGCATAACAGCAACAAAATATCGCATGTGCATTCTAGGCGTGATGTAAACTGCACAATCCTCAAGATGGATTGCATTCATTGAACGTTCACAATCAGCTATCTGAATTATTAAAGTGATGTTGTTTTCACCTACATTTACAATGGCAATAATGTTTGAAATTCGACAAAAGTGTGGCATGATTATCGTTGTCAATTATTTTGTGAGGTCGTGAAATTTTCCATCTTGCTTGCTTATTAGGGGCCGAACATAAAACGAAACAAGTCCTGCTCGACTGTCATCAGATAAATTTCTGTAAAACTTTCGCTACTTTTTTCTGTTTGGCTCCGTACATAAAATATATGTAGTCTTAAACGCTCTCCGTCTTCCATGAAGCCGTTTGTCTGTTATAATCCTTTGTCTGTTTTAATGTTTGATTACCTCAATACAAGTTTACTACGTTTAATATATCCCGCTTACCAAACCCCTCTTTATTTTTCTGTCTGTTATTTGAGTGTTTTGGAACTCACCATCCTCTCAACGTTTATTTGTTCTTGGTCCTAGATCATTAAACGTACGATCAGACATATTTGTCATCAATTATTTCAAATTATTGACTTGTTGACAAAGTGTTGTTTTAAAAGTTACATAATCCTTTCACATTTACCAAGAGTTCTCTGAAAACGCTAGTAGATCAAATTCAAATTTTATAACCCCGGACACTGATCTTGCTAGGTCTCCTAAACTGCACAGTAAATGCATTCAGCCACCATTTGTAATTATAGAATTTGTAATTGCGATTCGGTTTACTGTCTAATAGTTTGCCACCATCCTGGTGATGCGATGTGTGGAAAATGTTCATCTAGCTTACTACAACTACTTAATGCCCATTACATACTCTTTATTTACCAAATAGTATTAGCTTAAATTAATGTCACTACTTACTGACACCGTTCGTTTCTTCAAAAACCAAATTTTCGGAAAGTTAACTCCCGGGAGAAGTGATATACACGCACAATTTATCCTCTATGGAATAAAGCACAGCAAAAATGTGTTAAAAGTAATTGAATTTCAGATCTGATCTTTATTTTGGATTTTATTCTGAACAAAGACGCAATGCTTCAGAATTGTAGTTTTAAAGAGATCTTATCCATGGCGTGTATGCAGAGTGCTTGGTCTTGGAAAAACTGTTCATTCCATATAATTGTTTCGATTGTCTTTACATTAATTCATATTCTTAATATTCAAAACGCAAACTGAGTGATGTTTCTATAAATTGGATGATTGATAAATGACACAGTATTTGAAGGATATGTTTAAATGTATCGTCCGTTTAGCGCAACCAGATTCGTTTTCAATATGTTTCACTTTCATGTTATTTTTTGCTTTTCTATTTTCAGGTAAGTAACGAAGCTAATACAGTGCTGTTTAAAAATGGTTTTATCAAGGGAAACAACTCTTGAAGGATTATCACTCAAGTAAGAAATCTTAATGTACAAGTTGTCCACCTTAGTTAGTCACCAAGGGACGTAACCATAGCTGTGACGTTACATTATTCATAAATACGAGTTGTTTCCCTTGTGTTTTGCTGCCCGTGATGATGATGTGACAGTTGCTTCCCTTATATCATGCAACTGGAATAAACGAACATTTATAAATATTTTTACCAGTAACAATTTATCAGAAACAAGCAGACTTTCAGAAAGTCTATGAAAGTAGTTTTTTTTGTTTTAGTTTGCAGAGGTTTATCATATTATAATAAGTTCAAATGTGGTATCATTCACTTTATTGTAACGACTACCGTTGACATGTATGTAAACTATCGGTTACAAGTAATGTGTTATCTTATATACATGACATCTTAAACTACATCCTTATGGAACGCAAATATTCTATTTTACAAACAGATTCACACTATGATAATATCATGATTATCATTCAATTAGAAAATGGATAAAATGAAAAAAATGAAATAGCTATTCTTTAATCTATGCTCTCTTAATTGTTCTCCGACATTTTCACTAGATATTTCGTCATTAACTTTAAACCCATGTCACCCATTTCTTCCAAACTCCTCCGTTCGTCTTTTAATGTTCAATTAACTTGTGTTATTGACCATCGTCTGTCATTGATCATATTCTGTTAGTGATCACATTATTGCATTGGTCAGTTTATTATGTCGATCATCTTGTTGTATTGATTAATTTATTGTATTGATTAATTTATTGCATTGATTAATTTATTGTATTGATTAATTTATTGCATTGATTAATTTATTGTATTGATTAATTTATTGTATTGATTAATTTATGGTATTGATCATTTGATAAATCATTTTGTTTTATCGATAATCTTTTCTCTCTTTGTCAGCAATTGTTCGCAGTTTTGAGCTAGCATTAGCACATTCTACTATCGATATTGTGAGAAACCCGATACCCCGTGTTTCCTTGTACGTCATTAAAACATTTCCTGACAATGATAGCTTGATCAAAATTGAATGTTATTTCCTGTTTAAGATCATGAAATCTGTTGTACATTACGGGTTTCATGACGCTTCTTTTAAATGCTCCATCGCACAATATTCTGAATGGAATCATTGAATTCAAATTTTATCAGGAACAAATAAGTTTTTTTTTCAACTACATTGAAGAGTGTTTTTTTCAAATACACTATATAGAGAGAATTAAGTATTGCGGAATTTAGATATCTACGCCCTAGATTACACGTTTTGCTTTTAGTTGGGACTTTTTAATGATAGACATTACGGCTGTTCATGATAATTGGGGGAGCTGATGTTCAGGTTGTCTTTGGTGCTGTTGTTTTTGGTGTTGTTTTGGTGATGGGTTGCTGCTGCTATTGTTGTTTTGGTGTTGCAGCTGATTGTTGTTTGTTTGTGAAACTATTAATTTGCAATATCTATTATTATCGAGTTTTCCTGATTTCGAAATATTTATCTTAAATCTAGAGTCTAGTCCCAATAAATGTTTTACCATTGTTTGTTTTGTGTCCTACAAGTACCACACACTTGACAAAAACACGCACAAATTACAATCCTATCACTTCCGATTGTAAAGAAAACATAAGGGTCATTCTGTACGCATGAGGAGAAGTGTAGCTGATAAGTTACGACTAAAATCTTTTGATGTAGTGTTATACAAAATCGGGTCCATTACTGCGTAGTAGCACTTCAATAACAAAAATAATAAACTTAATGTATGATAGCGGATCAATGATTTACGTTGCGTTCTTTTTTTCCAATAGGCAAGAAATAATTGATTAAAAAATAGTGAAGG
Source organism: Lutraria rhynchaena (assembly GCA_008271625.1). NCBI lineage: Eukaryota > Metazoa > Mollusca > Bivalvia > Venerida > Mactridae > Lutraria > Lutraria rhynchaena. The sequence goes on along the minus strand of VIBL01000001.1, from coordinate 5,035,983 downwards.
CAGATCTAAAAATTTTACTTTTCTTGTATTTTTTTTCTAAACGCGTCTTGTAAGAATACGATGTATGATTCATCCCGACATATTTTCTTACTATGCTTTTGCCGTCAGAGACTTAAAAATGAATGTTATCGCAGAAAATATTTCCATGGTAACATTTTTATTTTATTTAACTTCATACTGAAATAAAAACAGTAAATAAAATACAATCTTATTACAAGCACTAACAGAGTTTATTTATTTTTAAGTTAAATTGACTAGTTTACCCATGTTTATGTTCATACATGCCTAACGCACTATTACAGTATTTTTTTCATTTGGAGTTTAACATCTGTCCGTTGCTATAATGCTTTGACAAGTTTTCCAGCTTTAACGGTAAAGGAAAACCCAAGACGTACACCCGGGTAGAACCACCGACCTTCTGTAAGCTTGCTGGACAATTTTCGCACATAAAACATTTGTCTGGTTCCGTGTATGAGGCGAAATAAGGGGTTAAATGTCACCAAAGGGGAGAACGGAAGACCTGAGAATGTAGGTAACTTTGGCCCTTATTCATAAGATGATTGCATTGATTAGCGCGTGTCTTGGAGAGGCTGTTGTTCGCAGGGGACTTTTTTTCTAGATTTATCATACGTGTATAAAGTCTACATTTCTTGCAATTGGTATCAAATGTTTGATCCAACCATACTTTTATCAGGTCGCTGATTAATGAGTATCAGGTGTTAGTCAGCGATACGCACGTGCGTAACATCAATTTGAAAAGTGAAAATATAAATATGGCCAAAATTGGCCTCTTAATCGAATGCTAAGGGACTTAGACCTTAATTATATGCTTTAAAATAAAATGTATGGTTCAAACAAATTGTATTCAGTGCCCCTTATTCCTCCGAATTTGCCTTAAGGCTCACCAAATTAGTTCTAATATTAAAAAAAATCACCTACACCCCCCAGCAACAGGAGAGTAAACTCCCCCGCCCCTCATCCCTTGTGTCTGTAACATTCATCCAAAGCTGGCTACGCCCCTGAGCTTTATGATAAATCAGATACAATAAAACCTAAGTTAACGACCACTTGTAAATAGTGGCGATATCTGAATAACGATCACTCCTAAATACAAATTAATTGTTTTATTAAACTATAATTCTGTTGATATAATATGCTTTTAGAACGCAAAATCATGTAGGTTTTATATACTGAAAGGATAAAGGAACGCAGGGTAACATTTGTTCCGATATTTTGAAAACGCATTCTCAAAATAAAGTGAAACTTTGTGGATTGAGTAATTAGGTCATATTACACCTTGCCATGTATCGAAAATTTAGTCACGGTACAGTGCGCAGCTCTGGTAAATGGAGGAAGGAAAAAACAAGAATCTCGTGCACCGTGTTGTTCTGGTCTCATGCAGCGTTGGTCAAGTCACTCTTCGTTAGTCTTTATACAGACCAACTGCTTCCCTAAAATTAATTGAGAATTTGATTCGTTTTCGTTTTAAGAATGGCACGACTCACAGAAGTTCAGAGGGGTCAGGCCATTCAGATGCTGATGCAAGGACAGCTGCAAAATCAGGTTGCTAGGCACTTTGGTGTTAATGTTTCCACCATAGAACGTCTTGTAAGACGTCTTCGGGAAACTGGGCGATTGGCCGATCGACCTAGGTCAGGACGTCCGCGCGTAGCATCACGACGTCAGGATCGCTATATCGTCGTCTCTCATGTGCGTAATCGGCACCTTACTGCCGTTGAGAGTACACTTAATGTTCGTGGAAATCATGGGTGTCCTATAAGTTCAAAAACTGTAAGGAATCAATTACGAGAAGTTGGTGTAAGAGCACGTCGCCCCTACGTAGGTCCACACCTTACCCATGCTCGAAGTCAGCGTCGTATGGCCTGGGTCGCTGTACATGCTCCACGACGGTCTCCACTGAGGCAGTGGAGACAAGTTTTCTTCATTGACGAGTCTCGATTCTGCCTTTATCGATCTGACGGCCGTCAACGTGTCTACCGACGTCGTGGCGAACGTTTTACGGACGCTTGCGTTGTAGAGAGGGATAGGTTTTGGGCGGTTCAGTAATGGTGTGGGGAGGAATCTCACATGGGTTAAAATCACAATTGGTTGTTATTGATGGCAATTTAACAGCAGCTAGGTATAGAGATGAGATCCCCCGACCCCATGTTATCCCTTTCTTAAAGCAGCATAATCTAACCCCCCAGCAGGATAATGCTAGGCCCCACGTAGCAAGGATTTGCCAAGTCTTCCTGGCCAACTACAACATTCAACCACAAGATTGGCCGCCATATAACCCTGATTTGTCCCCGATCGAGCATCTTTGGGACCAGTTGGATAGACAGGTTCGAAAGCGCCAGCCACCCCCTGCTACTCGAGAGCAGTTGACCAGAGCTCTGATTGAAGAGTGGGACAACATCCCCATAAGACGGATTAACGCTCTCATGAACTCTATGACCGGAAGAATAACGGCCGTGACCACAGCAAACGGCGGACACACAAGATATTGATGACTCAGTTCAATTTCAATTTAATCCTATGGGTCCATTCAGTTTAATCGTCAGTACCTCTAAACCAATTGTCTGATGCAAAATACAGACTTTGGAAATTTTTAAGCATTAATTTATCTGTAAGTATACAAAATTTCGTTTTAAATGAAGCCCGATATCATAGTTAATTTCTGGTTTAAAGTTCACCCTGCGTTTCTTTATCCTTTCAGTATATTTATCTTATTAATACATTGTAATCATGATGGTCTCTTAACATTTATATTAAAAAAGGTCTTACACTGTTATAATGATTATTTCTGTTTAATGTATCACGTTCTGTGCCACAAATTCGATTTGAGAGTGACGTAAACATTCTTAAAATAGATAAAGGTATATCCTAAAATGGGTAAATAATTGAAGCATATGGAATTTTTATCAAGATTTGTACAAAAATATGTAAACGATCTTACGGGATGGATTCTGAATCTTCCGATACGCGATCAAATCCTGCGGGCGCCTCGTGATGAAACATTAAATTATTTATTCTTCAAATCATACAAATTGTATTACTTTACATACAATTAAAATTTAGATCTAAACGAAATATGATGTCTATATCGGAATCTCCTTGTCTCATAGTATATGTATGAGACTAAAATAAAACATATAGTCAATCATACAATAGACCGGTGAAGTGTGCTTTTTACGTTTTTAGCTCACCAGAACCGAAGGTTCAGGGTGAGCTGTTAGGATGGGTAGGTGGATACTCCGGCGTCTGTCGTCCGTCGTCCGGCCTCAACAATGGTCTTCTCCTCAGAAACTACCAGTTGGATTTACTTCAAATTTGCTGTGCAGATGCCTTTTGACGTTCTTACTGCAATTTGCTCATATTGTACCGGTTGACCAATTTAAAGGGTCACTAGAGCTAAAAATAGAAAAACCTTTATTCATCTTCTTCCCATGAACCAATGGATGGATCATCACCAAACCAAACTTGGTCTGTAGCATCCTTATATGGACTTTTATCAGATTTGCTCAGATAAAAAAGCTTGGCCCCTTTTAGAGGCCGCTAGAGCAAAAAATAGAAAATTAAGTGCGGTCATTTTAATAAAACCTTAAATAGCGACCACCTTAACATTGCGACCACTTTGTTATAACGACCACTTATTTTTCGGACCAGCTTTCAAAAACTCCCCGATAATTGAACTTGATCATAAGACTATCTCATTATTACATCCGATTTATGGGTCCCGAAGGTGGTCTCATTATCTAGGTATTACTGTAAAATAATAACATGACGATACTCATAATAATGAAAACATATGATAGTAAATAATATGTAATACAAGCAATCAGTGCAAGAAACTACCTATCTCCTTTTAAGTCAAATTGAAGATAGGCCTTTTTTGAATTCACCCAGTCAATTATTTATATCGCATGTACGAGATATTTGTTTAAAAATGTTTATAGTAAAGTGAATGAAACTTGACTAGAACGCCTTGAATCCATCTGTTAATATATCAGATATTATATGTATTATTTCACAAAAGTAGGCGATGTAATGCATGTTAATAATTTGAACAAATCTTGTGTAGAACGCCTAGAATCAATCGTTAGACATATCACATAATACATACATCAATTTACAACATTAGGTGATGAAATGCGTGTTAGACAAATCGCTGTGTCTAATGTGATGAGTTTGGAAATATTTTATTGGCAGTCGCAACAGAATTACTTCTACGAATAGAAATAACCAACCCCGTCCTGTCATTGATGTATCGATAGATGGCTGTTACGGTGATATACGAGCACATATTCTATTCATCCACTGATTTGACTGCGTTGTTAATGTTACAATAGTCAGTTTATGACATTATACAGTTAATCCTGTACAAGAAAATTCGTCAATGAGAACAAATACCTGACTGTTAATCAAAGGTGACCTTTAATCAAAGATTTATTATATTAATGAGTGCGTATTTTAGAGAGACCTTTGCAAACACTTTGGACTTTATACACTGTTGGTCGTTAACTGAGAATTAGATTAGTTTATTTTCAAATCCGTTAGACCAATTAGCCCATGAGGACAACATTTGTACAACAAGTAAACATACATACATACGTACATACGTACCTATGTAAATTTACTTACATATATATACATACATAACGCTCAAAACGCAAATTTCTTAATATAATCATGGCTTTCTTTCATGTCTCCCTACTCATTGATTAAGCTTATTTTCGTCTTTGACGCATGCATTGTTCAAGCTGAATTTCATCTTTCATATTCGAATTTTACAATAGTAAAAATTATCAAATATGTCTGAATAATCGCTGAACGAGAGGTATTTCTATATTTTGCCTACTAACCAACACTGAATCACAGGATGTTTGCACTACTGATATTTCAATCATGTACCTCTTCTTTCGGAAGCATCCCTTCAACTGTGTCAAGATGAACATATCTTTACGTGAAGTGTCATCTAGCGTATAATTGGGATATGTAAAATGTGTATTTGTTCTTATACTTATGAGAGGAATGTTTGCATAGTGGATTCTTATGGTTAAAGCATCCACAATGAAAAATTCGGACATGGTTTAAGTCCATTTCCTTGTGCTTGTTTTGCCAAAGGAGGCTATTCTGTTTTTTTCTCGGAAATAGGATCATTAAATCCTTACTGTTTATGTTTTATGACTACAACAATGGATCACATCAAAGTTCGTTTACGTTTAAGCAATAGCCGCTCTTACGCAGTTAAAAATAGATCTTCTGTTGGAGGTTTAAACCGCGATACAAGTGGAGGTTTAAACCGCGATACAATAGGAGGAAGTGAGCCGAAATTATGTTCATACTTTCAAACCGGAAATTCACCTAAAATTGGCAGACGATACACGTGGAAAGATAGGACCGAACGAGAACGAAATGACGTGTACCGACTCAGAACCTCAAGGTATAAGTATACCATCTCAGGACTTAATGTATTCTTGCGTTTACTCCATCTAAGGACTTAATGTATTTTTGCGTTCTCTCATTTTATTTTTTATCCAAATTGACTTTAAATGGTCATTGGTGTTATTCGTTTGCAGCAATTCAACTTACGCTAATCTTGTTCTCAGTGAAGCCACGGTACAGAACGAAATGTGATACATTTATACAACATATGGTTCTAGTTGGCATTGAAATTCTTGTTTGCCGTCATAAAATCTCCAAATTATAGTTGTTGTTTCATATCGTTTTGACTCCTGTTTAGTAATACAGTTATAATTTCAGTCTGTTCCAATTTGGTAAAACAGTAACCGTAATATTTTATGCTAATCCTAGTGTGTAATTCACTATTATTTTGACTCTGTCCCTATTTGGTAATGCAGTTTTATTTTGTGTCTTTCCTTTTTTGATAAAACAGTTGACTGATAAATTAAGACCACCATTAGAAGTATGGATTTTATATACAGATGGTCTTATTTTATATATTATATCATAATTATAATTATGATTTTTTATATCTACAAAAAGGTACACTGAAAAGCCTTCATTGTTCACAATATGGCTTCTATTTCGTCTATGATATTAACATATTATTAATGCTACAGATTGGTCGTTTTCATAAGACCTGATTTTTGGTATCTCATATCGTACCGTATTTCACACCATTAACAATTAGGGATGTCGGAGGCGATCAACATAAGGCATCCTGTTATGCGCATACGATAAATCCGTCATCCTGAAACACTTCATAATACGAATGTCAAGTTTGTAGTATTACGTGTGACTGTGCTCAAATACTTAAGTTTTATATTTAATATTAGTTGGAAAATTTTGATATTGAATCAATTTAGTTGATGACAATCATCACACTTTACCAACAAACCTACGAACAACGTGAAATGAAGGGAGAGAAGTGATATCGTTTATATACTCTTGATGTTACCAATAAACGTGCACCATAGAGTGAGTGTTGCTTCCGTAATGGTATGAAGCCCAATTTGTCTTTGGTAAAAACGTTCACATCTTTGTCGTAAAACAAAAAAAGTTCATTCTTTTGCAGTGACTTGACTTGTTCACGATTTGTGAAATCTTGACACTCTATACATAATAATACATAATTACATCAAAAAGTTGGCATAAAGAACAAAATGTAAAAAATCGCTGGTCGCCGGATTTTCAATGAATAGGGTCGCCTGACTGCAAACCCCGAACTCCGGTGCATATAGAGATTTTTGTGTTAAATGCAGTTGTCTTTAAAAATCTGTAATTGTCTGATGCGAACCTGGAAATGGGTCCTTTAAAAGTCATTTCTAAAAAACATGCTCTTTGTTAATGAAATATTGACGCCATTATATCGAATGGGTGACACGTAACTCTCAGAGTGACTTTTTTATATAAGTTTCTCTGATGTCCATATGGCGAAAGCCTTTTATATAAATTAACGTTACTTTGTAAATTGTGGGTAAAATACTGGGTGTACGGAAAGTAAGATAACACTTTCAAAGTTTCATAACTTTACTAAAACTATAATTATTGTTATAAAAGATATCATTTTAAAGGCCTGAAAATTTTTTATTATTGCTTGTAAAAATGACGCGCCAAAACAAACGACGTTCTTGCGATATGACGTCAAACAGAAGTCATCGCCAAAATGGCGCTGCTCACGTCAGTTCAGCGAATTTTTATTATCAAGAATTTTTATGAAACAAAAAAGTGTTACAGTCGTCAAGCGTAGATTTAAAAGCCATTTTAAGTGCATCAGTGTCAGTAGAAAACACATCAACACGTTTGTGCGCAAATTTGAAGCCCGTAGATCGATGTCAGATGCTCCGAAAACGACCGAGGTCGTGCAGGAGCGAAGAAGTGAGTTTGATTCAAGAAATGATTGCGAATAGCCCGAAAAAGTCAGTTCGGCGCTCTTCTTCAGAGACTGGAATTTCTAAAACTTGTGTACATGAAATAGTTAGGAAAAATCTCAAAACTCTTTCCTTGCAATGTATGTTTGAATATAAACCTATGAAGAAGTTTAAAGATTAACTTAAGTTCCTGCATACTTAGCAGCTTTATTTTGATTTAGTTTCTCAATTGCAAATGAAGCAGGTGTTTACTCGGCAACTATTTCAGTAAATACAAACATTAATTCCCAATGTTTGAAATTAATAAGACACTCCTATGACTTAGTATGTGATAATTCTCTCTCATTTTTTTTGTACTTTGTTATATTTGACGCAACAGCTTGTAGGATTGGTTGACAATAAGGCTGTCAGTTCCATTAATGCCAGCATGATAGCACCCCTTCCCTAAAGGCAGACTGGCTTTCATGTATTTTATCTTCCAAGGTAGCTAATTAATACAATTGTAAGACCTTCTCTCCACTGACCCTTTTATCCTCGCCTTCGCATATCACTAATTTTGCTATTTATAGGAACTTGAGTTATGTTTCTTTCAGCGGTACAATCATACTTGGCATATTGCACGTGACATGTCATCTCAAAGATGCCCTTGAATACATTCATTCGTACTCACCGATTTCTTTGTGGTATTATTTTTATCATTAATATTGAAGCACAGAGTTCACAACCAAGACCATGTGGATTTATAACATAAAGCTGAAGAAAATATTACGAAGAAAATAAGGTGCTATGAAAATTGGGGAGATAACTATGGTTACCTATATTACATTGTGTAGCGAGTTTATCATATTTCAAGGAAAGATATGAATGTTTGTTTACAGCGGATGTGCTTAAATTCTTAAGGTGAAACGACTGATTGTGAAGCAATCAACAATTTTATCTCAATCTTTATAGAAGAGTAATGATTTTAGATGTATTGCTTGGACTAAATCATTTTAGTGTTATTAGTTTTCGCGACTGTGCTATATAAGACTCCTACGTGCATGAATTGGATCATTTTACACCGAGAAGTTATTTGTATTCTAGATTTGATATTGAATGGTTTAAATTCAGTTAAAATTAAACAACGCAAATCGTGTAATGACTACATTGTTGTCATGGAATCAGTTTTCGCGAGCATTCGACCGCAGCCCTCCCATCGTCTTTATACACATCGTGGATTAATTCAATTCCTGTTTCGAATAAAACGCAATGAGAATAGTATTTGTACATTTATAAGTAGTTACAACGATGAAATTTTGCCAGCAATAGTCGATGTAACCTATTGTTGGACGCCACACAGGTAGGGATATAGTGATGTTATTTAAATTCATATTACTGTTGAACCTCCCCAATCCGAACCTTCCTAATCAGGAATCCTCTCTAAAACGAACAGCTGGTCCGGATTATCATTTTTTTCTAAATAATCTGTATAATCAGAAACGTTCGTATTCCTAAAACCTAACACGATTTTAGATTTCGAATGTAAATTGCTATTTAATAAAACCGAACATTTATTATTTGTGTTTCCTTGGTAACCACATAATAGACTCACATTAGCTGGTAAATTCACTATTAAATATGCTTAAGTCACCAAGAGTGAAAAACCTTTTTAATTTTAGAAACCTCTCTAATCCAAACATACTTTTTTAGTAAAAGCCCGTTTAAGTCAATTACATTGTATACTGTTTTAAAACAACTCACGGACTTACAGTGTGTCGTGCCGACATGTATTTTATTCCATACCCATTCAATTAAAACCTAAATGTTATGAAGATATCTCTATACAAAAGGGGTTTTCGTGGTCGAATGGTGATGGTCTGGGACGTGTAATCACTAGCTCCACATCACTGTGAGTTGGAATCCAACATTGGACCGAATTTCACATGTGAGAAGCTATCTAGCTACCGGGCCAGCGTTTTTTTTCACCTCATTGGGAATGGTTCCTGTACCGAACTTATTGGGAATTTTTGAGTCGAGAAAAGTGCCAAATTGGGAATTTTCGTGTCGCAAAATAAGGCAAATTGGGAATTTTATGTAAGGTGAATAAATTACAGTATTTGCAAATCATGTGAATCATTCTGCTTTCTTTTATGTATTGATACAGCAAAGGAATCCATGTTATTACAGTAATGTCACTTTTTATTCAGCATGTTCACATGAAATTATGTCTATTAGTATGGTCTCTTTTTCAAGCTATGAATTACCACAAAGTATAAATATAACTGATGTGTATACACAAGACTAATTTTTCTGATTGCTGAATAAATCAATGCATAAAACAACTTAGGGTTCGCTGCCACATTTATGGGTGTCTTCACTGCAGTTCGTCTGCTCCAACACCACCTTTTCCGCCGTAAACTTCGGAAATTTGGACGACATTCTCGGCTGCATTCATTGCAGGGCTCGATACCGAAGCGAAGCCGAAATCTGTCAATCGTCTCGCACTAGAACCACTTTCTGTTTTGCGGTAGTACTTGCTATTATGGCTCATACTTTCGTTTTGGCTAATTTCCGGTAAATCGACTGGTTTCATTTCTATTCCCAGCGCCATTTGTTTTAACGTCATTGTAATGCAAACCAGTCTATATTTTTTTATTCGTACTTGGAATTATTCGATTTAACATCGTACGCGAAAATGCCGTTATCACGAGTAAAATTTGTGTTAGACTTTGTGATCATTTGGCGGTTTCGAGCGATATTGATTGATATTTTAGAAGTAAATTGGGAAAAGGGCATTTTGTACAAAATGGTACAACGGGTCCGTTTACCGGACCCGCCTAAAGAAGGAAAAAAGCGGTATCCAGATGTAAGGCTTGGATCTTCCTATACTTTTAAAGCTGGAAAGTCGCTAGATGACCCTGGCTGTTAGTGCGACGTTAAACTCCAATGAAAAAAAACCCAGCTCCATCTACTTCATAAAAATTTATACTGAGCTGTATTGTTGCAAGGTTCCTTTACTAAAAAATACTTGCTTGCACCATCTGATGTATAGGAAAATACCACTACCTTTGTTTGTTTATGAGAAAGAATATACTATGGTTAAGTTTTAACTTTGGACTGGACTATATCCGTAGATTTCAACAACATGTATGCTCATCACTTTAAAGGTGTCTGATTTACGATTTCTGATGTCAATGTGGTGAAGTTTCCTTGAAATTTTTTTATGTCCAGTCCTGGTACATGTATATTTATGATAATTAAACCAGACTGACCTACTTATGAAAACTGCCGGTCATTTGACGGTTGTATTTCTAATCACATCGAGGTAATCTAATTCCTTTTGTGTCTATTTTCTTACATTTCCTTAAATGGAAATATCTGTCATTTGCATATATTGAAAAATATACTTCACATCCGATCACTCACATGTCCGTTACTTAACACCATATTAGGTAATCTCCATTTTCGTAAGAAATAATTTAGTCAGCCCCAAATATGGTATTTATATAGTTTTAGTGTGTTGTCGTAAATACCATGCTAGTGAAAGAAATGTTTTGTTTGTTTTTATGTGACTTATTGTCACTGGGGTTTAACGCCGTTTTTAACATTTTTTTCCAGTTATATACGACGACCGGTTCACCTAACCAGTTTTCCTGGACTGTATACTGACCAGTACTAACTTACCCTTCCACAAGGAGCCGGCAACTTTTCCACATATGGAGGAAAATCGACATTTTTGTCAAATTATCATAGAAGGGTATAACCTGCCGCGACCGGCATTCCAACCCAGATCTCCGGGTTACAAGTCCGGCGCACTAACCGCCGGACTACGGCAGCTGCTAGTGAGAGAAATATGGTATTTCTGTCTAGTTTGACTTTTTGTGTTTTTTTTTTTTTCGTATTACATATCCGCGAACTTTTATCAGCAATTGTTAGTAAATCAGAGCTGTCCTACGATTGGTCAATCAGATTTGAATATAAAAGAATACTAATGTTCATCACTGATTGGATATTTCTACGTCATCCATTTTGATTGGGTAATTCGGTGTAGACAATTTTGGTTTTAATGGGTGTTTTTCCTCCTGGATGATTTCCATCCTTTTTTTCGTGGGTGTTGACTTCATGTGGTCTGTTTGGAATAATAACATTTTTGTATGCAACATTTACCGCCAATTTGTTCGTTACTCCAGTTTAAATTGTACTATAGCTATACTGAGAACAAAAAGATACGCGGGTTTTAGATTATTAAGCTTTTCTGTTTTGAATGAGTCTTAAAATAGCATTTAGGTACTCAGAACAGTGGTTATATCATCTCTTATTGTTTTCAAAACTCAAATTGTCATCTTTTTTAATTGTCATATCGTTAGGATATAGGATTTTTAGTGTGATACATTTGCATATATATTGCTTTTTTATTTCCTGGCATGTATAGATATGTTTGATACCAGTTCAAAACGTTCCATCCAAATAATAGCGTAATGAATTGTATAACAAATTTTCAATACAAATTTAATTATCTTACAAATGATATGTGGTATTCATAATTCTCAAAGATCATAATTTCTTCCTCCACACCAGCTGCTCCCGTAGCACATTCATTAAGCATTAAAACATAATCAGAATAGTCGTTGTGCGCGTGTCGAGGTCAGCGTTAACTTCATATAGTACGTTGTAACTTATGGTGAATAAATATCTGTGAAATCATCCTTGTAGGAAGTCTGCGACTATCGACGTTGAAGTCTTGTTGACGACTGCAGTAATGTGATTACTATTATTATAAACTTTCTTTGCGTTTTCATCCTCAATCTCCACGCACTGTTTACTATATCACGCTAGGTTACAATAACCACTGCCATCACACATCTTCACGTGACACTATATGGATCACGTGAGTGTTAAGACGGCGGACCTGCCGTGGAACAAGCTTAAATAAAAGTTTACTTGTAAGGGAAAGAGTCATTACAATTCATGTTCTGATACGAAATTTAAGGACACAATTTTCAAGACATCTTTTCTTACCTATAAAAGTTTCAGCGTATTATTGACTCTAACAAAGATACCTGTTAGACCTGATCGCTGTGTCGCGGATGAATTCGTATACATTTGTATATATACTGGTGCATCAGTTGCATTATTTTTCTTTTGGGGACCCATATTTTGCTTTTCTACCATTAAATACCTCATATGTTTGCAACAGAACCATATAGCTATATAAATACATGTATGTCGAAATAAAAATGAAAAAATAATGGTTAAATCTTGGCTAAGAAGTTTATAACACCGGAGATACCTGAAATAAGGGGAGATCACTGTATAGGAGTTTGGTTCATTTTTTAAAATGTGTAGGTCTTTGAAATATATTTCGTTTGTTAGAACATTACTGTGGATTGATTAAAATCACGTCTCGTAATTACCAAGAAAAATGTTTAATAAATAGTGAACTATTCTATGAGGATTGGTTCAGAATAATTGAAAGCGTACGATGTACGCAAAATTCATACGTTTAGTGTGGAAATACGTTTAGTGTGGAAATACGTTTAGTGTGGAAATACGTTTAGTGCGGAAATACGTTTAGTGTGGAAATACGTTTAGTGCGGAAATACGTTTAGTGTGGAAATACGGTTAGTGTGGAAATGCGTTTAGTGCGGAAATACGATTTGCAGACATATTCACATTATATTACGTCTGTGTGAAGTAACGCTCGCTATTTTTCTATTTATAGTAATATATTTATAGAAAAAGTATCGCTAATTATAGCGTTTAATGTAGTTATGAAAGTCTTGTTGCGTTTTATAGTAACACAGCCGTTAATTGATATTGCCATTTTCAGCAGCTAACATTCTCAGATAATTTTCACAATTTTGTGGCCTGAATGTGAACTAAGTAATTACACGTTACTGCTTCCTAATAATCTGGCTTTCGTATGCAAGGTCACGTACTTGCCTGTACACGACAAGGAAATAAAAGTCCTACAAAATTTTACGCGGCTTTTTGTTGAATTTCTTCAACATTTCGAAGCGCAGTCAAAAAATACTGAACTAGCTGTCATCTGAGAAACGGCTACGTTGTAAGACAATTGTATTGATGTAAAAGACACATTGAACCTCACAAATAATAGCTCTTGAAGATAGTTGCTACATCGTTGCTGCGGCGTTAGGTTTTCATTTTTGTTGGGTCGATAATAGAGCAGGTGTCAGTTACAGGAATTTTAATGTTTTACTTGCCAAGTTACTGAAATTCCGCTAAATTGTAGTCTGAACGACATTCTACGTCTGTTGATGTGTCAATATTGAAGATCAAACTTGATGAACCATGATGAATATTTGATTAGAGTTGGTGTTTCTGTGAATCATTGTTGCTGTTGTTGTTTAATGTTTTTCCGACCAACTTACTATTCCCAACTATTCATCAGTTCCAACTGACACAGAAGACAATTAATTAACACGGTCAAACCTGAGAACATAGGTCACCTTTGTGAAAGACAAAATGTGGCATTTATTGACACATGTCCCTTAATTGGAGGTCAGTTTGATCCAATAATCAATGACGGTTTTCAAAGAATGACCTTTATTCACAGCGTGGCCTGCCTTTATTTTGAGGTAGCTACAAACACAGGTTTGACTGTACTATTTAAGCAGCGTCGGGTGTGTTTTAATTCATATTGTATTTGCTGTTTTCTCTGTGAGGCATGCGACATTCATTCATTTGTCAATATTGAATGACCAAACTGTATAAATCATGCATGAAATTGTTCATTCTATCCTAATCCGTATGAAGGAAGTGGAAGGAGTTTCAGGATTTTGGAAAAAAATGTATGGCTAATCTGTTTCTGTCCCTTTAAAATTGTATGATTTTTATTATGTTCATTGCGTGTTACACTCACAGTTTCTGATCAATTCACGTGATCAAAGAACGTGACACCAATTTGACTAAAAACAACAAGTCCATATACGTCGCTCAAGAAATAAAAGAAAAACATGTTTAATTTGCTAGTCATTGTGCGAGATGTGGAAGTGCGTCATTGTCATGTGTCACCGGTAACTGTTGGTTCATGATTTGGTAATACTTGCTGCACGGTAATTATCGTAATTTATGACGGCATTGAGGGTCTGCCATTTACATTAGAAACGCCAGTCTTTTCGTGTTAATTAAGCTGACGTAAGAATATTTATTGCAGTTTTTAGATCAATAACGCCACTGATTGCCCGCAGAATCGATTATATTATTTGTAATCATTTTTACGAGCTAAGGAGCGTTTTCAAAGCGTGCTGGTTTTGTTCAGTAAATCCTCAATTAGCGACTAGTACCATATCGCGACCACCTTATTACAAAGAAAGTTTATTTTTTGCCGGGTTTTCAATACTTCTGCATTTCAACTTGGCAATGAGGCCACCTATATATATGTATATGAAGGTAGTTTAACTTTTATGAAGCAATATGGGTTTTCCTCTAACATCATCAGATCCAAATAACAAACAACTAACCGTATTAGTTAATAAAGTATATTTGTAAGTAGCACTTGGGCAATGCTTACGACGATCAACCGTTTACATAGAACACATACATAATACACTTCTAATATATATCCATACATATTACTTTCTAAACTCTGCATAGTTCAGTTCAATTAAGAATTCCTTAAAAGTGTTTAGATATAAATTTATGTCTGGTAAGCATAGGTGCCCAAAGCTGAATGAATTCGTATGCACGAGAATCGAACATTTCGTTAACAACTAATCTCAATTCATTGGTCATAACAACTTTTATTAGCCAATCAAGTTACTTGTTTATCAAGTAACGTAGCTACCAACTTACTGTGGATTAAACAACATATACTATGGATCTTATCCAATCAGAGGAAATTATTTTCTGACTAATTCTTAAAATCAAACGTAAGAAAATAAATTTCTCAACATTAATGTTTTATTATAATATCAAACATATACACCACGGTCATCAGTGACAGAGAAAGAATATGACATTTATTAATATCTGTCATTTTTGACGATTTATTTCGACTGTATCAACTTGATTATGAACCACCTCAATATTAAAACTGGTGTCGTTTCAAATTGGACATAATATTGAAGTTTAACTGTATTACTAACCAAGCCTTGACGATGAAATCATTTTTCTTACCAATTTGATATTATTCTCTTACCAAAAATTAAAACAAATAGTTCAACCAGGTTTCATTCAAGTTAGATCATTAGAGCATTTATGCATGTTTAGTTCTTGTACAATTTTGAATCAAGACCTTAAGGTCAAGGTCTAACGGTTATTGCGCTTGACTTGTAACCCGGCGATCCTGGTTCAAATCCCGGTCGCGGCAGGTCATATCCTTCAATAAAAAATTGACAAACATGTCAAACATAATTTTTAAACGCAGTTTGACGGACTAAGATGATTTTAAAAATACGTCAATGGAATACATTTAACGATACCCAAAAGTTGAATAAAACAATCAAAGTAAAAGCCATTTATTTTTTAATCACATGACGGCGATGGTGAATGGTACGGCTCAGTACTGTGTTTAAGCTGAATGGAGTTTAAGCGTCTAAATTAACACACGTTTACAAACAGAACGTTCAGTCACTGTTGACACACTCAACAACAGGTCTGAGTAAATAATTACATCATTATACAATATATGAGAAAAAAAGTGACGTGAGTAAAATTTTGTGGGGGCAATTTATGAATAGATGGTGACACAATAATCAATATTTTTATGTTCAAAATGGATTATGGTCGCTTCTTTTAAAAGTCAACCGGAAACTTGCGTCGTTTATAATTGGTTATGGCCGCGTTTTATTGAATTATTCCGGAACATAATTTTGAAACTAGGAGTGTTGAATATTTCTGTCATTTGTTGAATGAAAAAAAAAATATCGTGCTTGATTTTTCTGTTAATTTTGCGACATTCTCTCTGCTCATTGCTTGTTTTTGATCGCTGAATAAATAGCAATTGTACTGTAAAACCACAAATGGCGACCACCTCAATATCGCAGCCACCTTGTTGTTAAGATCACTTATTTTCGGACCGGCTTACAATGACGCCAATATAATCAAACTTGATAATGAGACCACCTCATTATTAACCACCGATTTTTCGTTATTATCGGGGTTTTACAGTGAAAAAGATTTTTTCTAATCCCAACTTGTTCGGACAGACAAAAATGTTTGGATTAGAGAGGGTTTTGGAATACAAAAGTTCTGAAAAAGTTACACAGAATTTTAGCGTTAAATACATAATAAAAAAAATGGGACCAGCTGAGGTGTTCGGTATAGAGAGGAATTCCGATTAGAGAGGTCCGACTATACGTGGAAAATTCAAGAGAAGTACTGGGGATTGGGTAGCGCTGTTTCTGTACTTTCTATTTAATTTTCTTCCGTCTTGTTTCTATTGTATTTGATCGACACACAAATATAATGCAACGCATAATTAACAAATGTTTTGTAGTTCGTTAATTGAGCCGCGACTGAGGTCTAATAATTAGTGCTGGGGACATGTAACACGGCCATTTCGAGTTCATTATTAAGTTCGAGTTAGAAAAATAAAACGTCAGTATTGAGACCACCTTCAGAAAAATCGGTCATTATAATGAGAAGGTCAAATTATCTAGTTGAATTATAGGGAAGGGGCATTGGAAGCCGGTGCGAAAATGTGGTCGTTATAACAAGGTGGTCGTAACATTTAAAATAAGTTGTCGCTATGTGAGGTTCCACTGTATTTCAAGAGGACAAAAGTAAAGATCATTAAAAGGTTTCGTATTCCAGTCTAAAACTTGCTTTTTATAAATCGTATTTTTTCAAGAATTGTTTGCTTTAAATAAATATGTTTTTACAAAAGGGACTTCAATATAATGAAAATTATACAAAGAAACTGCAGCATAGTTCGTCTCGTGAAGTGTGGCTTTTTTTCTTTCTTTTTTTATGTATGGAAAGTAATGATTTTTACGTAATAAGTTTGTGTTATTCAAACAAAGCACCATTCCATACTTATTTATTGTCTATTTCTTTAGGCGTTTAAAAGACTTCGTCAATGAGATTTAGTCCGATTTATTTGATTCAATACTTTCCCCTATAGACATGCAAATTCATTTTGATTTCCGTTACCTTGGCAACGGTGACATTATTTCTTTTCTACAATGAATTAAATGACTGTTTGCATCATGTTACCAAAGCTTTTTATGATCATTACAAAGCCTCGTTTATGACTTTATTCGCCACTTCGTGTCAGTGGTTTCACCTCAGGGCTGACATTTCTTAGGATTTTTTTTTCAATTTTAATCTAAACAAAACCGGAGAGGATTTTCCTGGATTTGATTCGTTCTTCTCGGCTGCTTAGCTCGCTCCGTTGTCAACAGTTCTTTAAATGGCTTTGTTTCGCGGTTCGTACAACAAAACGGATATTTCACGTAATTGCGACTACAATTATTCAAACCTCGTTGTCGTCTCGCTAACGACGCGTTAATAAGCCTCCATTTAGCACAATTGGGAAAATTTCTAATAACTCTACGCTTGACAGCATTCCTATACATAAAATATTTGTACAATTTCTGCGCAATAGTGCAGTACTGTGATTTCCAACTGTAACAGGACTGATTTGCAAATAAGCTAGAAACAAGAGGACTCACTTATTATTGTTTTTGCCCGTCGTCTTCTCTGTATCAGTCGTGGAGGATTCTGTTTTTTTTTTCATTTTGTTTTTACTGTTCAATTACTTCTTAGATCAATTTTTTGCCTTAGTGACAAAATACGGACTTTCGTTTGAGTGTTGGAATTAAAATAATAGATAACCAAATCAACGATGGATACTATTACGTCGAAATTCAGACCAAGAGCGCAGTCCATGAACGACCGACCGAAATTATCGCTGTTCAATTTGAGGGAGCGACTACGTAGCGCACGTGCTGCAAACGTCATAAAATTTCCAAAGACGCCGGAAAGCAAAGAATCAGTTGGACATTTTAAAAACGGATATTTTAACGATTTCCGGAAAAGAGCACAAAGGTTTGAATTTTGTTATTCCCCGAAGGGTTTCAAAAATTGGTTAAATTAACACAAAATTTGAAATACTAATCTTAAAAATCGTTCAGTATTTCAAATTAATTCCAGATTTGCGAATCAAAAATTAATGAAAATTTGTTAACAAAAGTCACTTAAAAGATTTTTCATCAATGTTCATGTTGTTGATATTTTATGACTTTAAAAATGTATTTGTTTGTTAAGTCATAATGAAGTAATTGTTCTGATCCCCTGAAATTTACAATAACCGTGTTTGACTGTATGCTGACAAATACGTTTTTAGCTTCAACTTCGTGTTTTTACTGCTACTTTAAAGACAATTGATATAATTGTAAACTGTCTGAGTGTCAGTATTTTAATTATAATTTCGCGTGTTTAAATAACATTCTATTTGACTGTCTAGGTTTAAGACAAATGTACATCTTTTGATGGTGTTTTTCACCGAGTAGAGCCTTTCTCATTTCAATATGATTTAATAGGCTGGTAATTAAGTAGAGGCCCCTTCTTATAAATACAAGCGTAACTCATATTATCTCTAGAGATCTTGGTTGAGCTCAAATTTTTCTACACGATAATTTTAGCGAAGATAAAACACTCATTTCTGAAAATACTGACATATTACCTAAGACTCCCCACATGCAAGCACCATGACACTCAAAACAAAAAAAATGTCAAGAAACCGGGGTAAACATGTGTTCAACTTCATACACATTGTTTCAACGTGTTAACAAGTGACGCAAGCATATGTCAGCAAAGTAAGAAAACTATATTTTCACGGGATTATTGTTCATTCCACCAGAATTCAGAGGAATAACAATGGCCATTGCAAAGTTTGTGGTAAAATTATTTTATGCTGCATTTATTTTAACAATGAGGAGTGTTTCGAAAATAGTATTTTTAATTTAGGATTGAGTTTGCGATGGTGAAACTGGATATCTATGTCTACAGACAAAACACATTTATTTTCTGTATATATACGGTCAATATGTGATAAAAGTATGTTCCCCAGGGGATCGACCAACAAATATGACATCTGGACTATTTGTCACATTAAGATCTCATTACACTCCATTACCTAACAGATAAATAGATCAGACAAGAGAATTTTAGACAACAGTAAAATGAGACAATATAATCTTTGAACATTAGCGAATGCCTGGAACAAGTATGACGTCATCAAAATGCTTATGTGACGTAAGGAAAATGAAAACTTCCTGTCGTTTTTCTATGGTGCATATCGTGGACCCGTGGTGCGACTTTTTAATCTTATGACTTTTGACACGTATATTTGAACAACTGGAAAATGCTCCTAAATTATCACAATTCCAGTAAAAATTCGTGGCAATTTCGTCCATACTTGCCGTTAGGTTCTGCTTAAAAATCAACGATGTAAGATAAAATTATTTTGTATTTTATGCATAGTGATCTATCTGTTTGATCCTTATACCATACCGTTTCTTTCCGGGTATGTGTTCTAAATATTTCATGAACAGAAAATATCTCATGTAGCGTCTATACATCAGTATTAAGGCTAATTCATTACAAAGCCCTAGTATTCGGACTGGTTTTTTTAGTTCTTTTTTTTTAACTCAGAAAAGAGAACGCCTCAATATGAAGACCATTACATTTTAGGGTTTACTGTAAGTATTCTCTGAAACTACAGGATTTATTTTTTATCATTGTCCTGAAAATATTTTTTTTCATAATGACGCCCAGTATGTATGATTTGTTCGTAAGTTCGTTATCAAACAAAACGTAGCGAATCTTTATTTAGACGTGTGAACAGAAAATTTTGGAATTCTTAGTTTTTTAAACAAATCAATTTTTCACTGAAATATTATGTCAAATTTAACAAAATAAAAAAAGTTTTGTAAGTGGCATTGTTTTGCCTTAAGAATGGCGGATAACTAATTAATGATATGCATAAATTTATCGGACAAAAATCCTTAATATGAACAAAATCTGCTTGAAATGTTGCATTATTCCTAAATAACAATGTTCTGTAGATATCAAATATGACATAATATTGTTCTTAAGAAATTAAGACAAAATATGCTTGTAAAATAGCTCGTTTCCATAGCTACAAAAAGCATCTATTGCTAATTTTGAAGAAGAATGATTTTAACATAATTAGACTAAGTAGACCCTTCTTTAGTTGCTATGGTAACACAACATGTCTACGTGATGATATAAATGCTTTATTGTTACTTTAAACCGTCAAATATGTGAACGCTCCATCTTGGATTTTTTCGGAATGGAAGTATGTGTAATACGTTTCCAATAATGTAATGCTGTTTACATAATTGTTGTAAATAGATTTCGGCGGAAGTAAAGATAATAGCACCCTTACTTATTTGCATGTATTTGTTCTCTGAGATCTCTGAATTTAATCGTCTGCTTTGTTTTATATTCGTCTGATCTAAGGGCGTAATAAGATATAAATTACTAATGATCTAACTATTACAACAAAAGGAAAATTACTATAATGATAATTACTCCCAAACATAAAGGATATCCGATTAATGGTCTACTTTTTGACTTCTGAAATCTGAAAAAATATGTACTTCGTTGTAACAGATTCTTCCCTATATACGAGTTCACTATAACTGTGTTTTACTGTATTTTGAATACAAAATTGGATGTTTTACCCTTATGTTCGTTCTGCATGACATCAGCAGTGGCTTATGTGAGATCTCTCCACACAGCACGGCTTTAATTCGAGATAAAGTGACAGAATGTCATGCAAAATCGCTCCGAGGAATTACATTAAACTGTCTGACGTAAAAGAAAATTCATTTAAGTCTGATTTACATGGCATGAAGCCCACATGATCTCCATTTGTGATACGGGATCAGGGGATGTCTCCAATACGAATTACACTAACTGAACATGTCAAATAATGTAACGAGGGTGTCTGGCACATGTAAAAATGGTACACTTGTGTGGTGATTTCTTGTGACTTTTTTCACCTCACTAGGCCGGCAACTCATACGGTGCATGGAATTGTTTTGCGGATAAAAGTATTATATTTTCTATATTCGCCATGAAAATGTTTCCATTAAAATTTATTTGCAGTTTTAATGTTCACATACATAGCGTTAACAACATACCACTATTTTCTTTGCGAATCAAAGTTTTCATGTAACTAAACAAAACTTACAACCTTTTAAATTCAACTCACATGAGTACTTGCAGTACTTTGATATTTAATTAACTATATATTGTTCTATACGCAGAATCGTTTTCCCAAACGGTATTCTTTAGCTGTGTAAGCAACAACCTATCCTTTAGCATAATGTGTGAATCAGAGACGGTAGTCAACTTGTCTCGGAGGAGCACGTGAATCCGGAATCCCTGACCTCTGTCATATGATCCAACACTTCACTGATCAATCTTGCCGCGGCTTGTTCGTATTCAGAATGCAGGAATTTTGTAGACGAATGCTGAATGGAGGGGTTGAGAACAAAACTAGTTTGTCTGGAACATTATTTATATTACATAATATGAAATTAAAAGTGCAATAAAATAAGCATAAAGATAATAGTTTAATTCTATGCATACTGGTTACTACATTGTGGTGAAATGACTGCATAAATTACTCGACTAATCTCGAAATATGGAATTGACTTTACGTGTACAGTGCAACCTCTCCAGAGAGGCCCTCTCTTGAACAACAATCTCCCTTCAGTACCATCATGATTTTTTCCACTCTACGATTTAACTATTGATTTAACCTACCTCTTAACAACAACACAATTTTGTTTCTCACAAAGGGTGTTGCTTTGGAGAGGTTGCACTGTATAAAACAACGTTTTCAAGTACAATAAAACCTAAGCAAATAACCATCTGAGAATAAGGGTCATCGTGTGAATAGCAGTCATTCTTTGTCACGTAATTAGGCTACAAAGGTCGTGGTTCCGATTACTCGACCGACCTTTACTTTTTTGCCCACCCTAGAGTTTTCAATGACAAACCCAGAAAAATTTATGTTCTTATCATTAACGATTTGCGATGAATATTAGGTACAGTACAACCTCGGTATTAAAGCATTCTTCCGGAACAAAATATCTGTCTTGATTTTCAATGTTTCCATTTTCAAGTTAAAATATTAAGGATCATTTAAAAACCAGATCCGACATTAAGTAGCCGTTATAATTAGATGATCATGACGCTGAAATGAGGTTGTACTGTATTCAAACATCCCCCTGGCATTATTCCTCAGCATCTGATCTCATTGTGAAGCTTTCAGTGATTATAATCAACAAACACATCTGATTCTCTTGTTTGTATGCGTTATTCAAATACACTGTAATTTGATTCATACGATATGATAGATGTGGCCGTTCCTGTGTTTACTGTAAAAGCTTTTTCTGACATAAAAAAGCATATTGCAATGAATATTGATGTTCTTTGAAATAGAACCTGGCATTATTTTAAATTGATCCATATCCAATTTCATTTGGTGAAATTATAGGGGCCAGTTAGGAAGTTTCGGAACCCGGTATTACGGCTGTTTACCTGAAATGTACACCGTATGGCAAGATTTTTTAGTTCAAAATCTGCAATCTTAGCTTTGATATTTCTATGAGACAGGATCTTGGATTTCAAGTAAAGCAAGCCGTATAAATCAGAGGCTATGTTCAAGACACGAATATCTGTAATATCAATATTATATAATATTATGTAATATTATTTTTTATTTCAATAAGAGCTATCAGTATAATACAGATGTGACTCTTTGAGATTCTGAGCCTAAGAGATATATTTTTCTTATTTGTATTTGGTCGTTTAGAAAGGTTTTACTGTAGTTTGGAAGAAAACCAATTCTGAAAACTATATGAATTCAGATCTAATTCCATTTTCCTCGTTGATAACACTCTTAGGTAAAACGTTTAAATGTATTGAAAAAAAAACTGCGATGGAAAATTTGAATATACTAAAAGTAAATAGAAATTTTCCTCTCAGACGGAGCGTTAATGGATTACTTGTTAATAATAATAGGAAATATTTTTTGTAAAAAAACTCATAGTCGACAATTCTAGAGATAAATTGTTTTCTCTACAACAGCCAGATATTTTAGACGATAGCGTACATTATTATACCAGAAGGCCAATTTAATGTCACTGATTCAATAAGGCTGTTATTTTGTTCATTGTCTTTGTCTAGGATGTTTACCTCGTAATAACATCCATTCTGGAATTGTCCGGACCGGAAATTTGAAGAATTTCTTTTCATTTCAGACTAAAACTATAACAAGTGTTTTGCATAAAAGAAATCTAATAAACGTGGGACTTAATTTGATTTCCGGCTAAGAAAATTCCCATTTCATTTATTTATCTGCAAAGTATGTATTTAAGATTTATTATTGGAATGTTATTGCTTAGTCTCGGTTTAAGATTTGTTTGAGATTCAAAAGGGGTCAGTATTCAACTGACAATGGTAACAATTATATACAGAATTATCGTTCTTAATTACACTTACGTATCTCTGAAACGTACTTCCAAATCACGTGACCGAGTCTTCTTTAGTTTCCATAAGTAATTCAAATAAATGCTTTTGTTTTTTTCTGCCTAATTTATATTTGCTGTCATAATATTTTAGAATCCTGTTCAACTTCTCCATTTAGTTTGTATTGAAGCGATTGAATTTTGTAACTTAATTACTGAAAATAAATAAAGTTGTTCCCTCAAAAAAATTGCACGGTGATAAATAGTGTATTAGCCCGGGTTTTTTAAAATAAATTTTAACATCTTTTTCTAAAGAAAAATAATCATCAAGTTTTGTACATTTTTGCGTTACGAATATCTTGTAATAGCTAAGATGTTTAAAGAGGCGTATGTACGCGATAAGGGGTGACGGCTCTGATTTAAGACTGACAACGGTTACTCCCCTTTATTTTATCATACGCCATTAAGTCGGAATTCAGGTTTTATACCAATCCAAATTCAAGAAGAATAGCGAACCGAAATCTTCTTTGAGTTGTTGTCTTTGTTCATTTTTTAACTGAAAGTTTCGAATCGGTTGAATCTTGAACCCGATATTCAATTTAAATCGTGAACTGGTACCCGGCCTTACTGCGAATATGCTGTATTTGTTTCACAAATGAACGTTTATTTATTCATTTGAATTTGAAACCTTTTACTGTGCTTTCATTTAATTTTGCTGGTATAAATTTTCGCTCAAGCGCTAAAAATTCCTCTTTCCGCGGCCTTATATTCGCGCATTTTCAATTTTTGTTAAAATATTTTAAACATCAATATTAGCGCGGCCGTATACTGGCGCATTGATCGTTGTGCAAAGTACGTGAAAATCCGTCCTGTGCGAATAATAATGATACCACAATAATTGTTTTTATTCTGAAAAATCAAGACAACATCCATAAATTCAGATTTGATAATACCGAGAATGTATGACATTTCAACAGACTTTCATTAAGGCGTTGTAAAATACATGACTAGACGTTTGTTTGTATGTAAACTGATTGAAATTTACATATTTGTGTATGTATTCCGGTCCTAAATATGTAAAGATAATTTTCAACTGATTGACTTTGAAGTCGAAGAATGCGTTGTTTATGTAAATAAAGGAACGGTCGACTTGTTTGCTAACATCGTCTAAAGGATTTCTGTGCGTGACAAAGTCATCTTGGGACTAAGGGAAGATGTAAATCAAGCATGTTAAGAATATATTTACAGTCCGACAAGAATACTCCTTTGATGTTTGTATGTAATTTACCGATGAGGAATGTATTCTGGGAATGCGTCTACAGCTTACGACTATTAATTTTAGTGCGCCAAAACAGTAAAACCAGATTTAGCGGCCAACTGTCAATAAAGACCAACTTTTGAATTACTACCTCTCATCAGCTCATATCTATTTATTCTGTATACGATATAGTTACTGGATAATGGTAACATGTCCATACAGGCAATATTTCTCTTCTCCTCTTTCAACCATCCTCCCTTTTCCCCTTCCTCTCGTCGCCCTTCATCTCCATCCCTCCCTCACTCTAACACTCACCCTTCCTCTCATACTCGCCCACCATCTCTTCCTACATCCCAGCTTATCCCTCTCCCAGTGTCATTTCCCTATATCCCTCCGGTCCTCATTGCCTCTTGCTTTGATTTTCCTCGTTCACAAGTTTGGTTGTTAATGATCCTCATATGATTATCACGTGACAATCTAGAGTATAATAAATTTAGTCAGCTGGTACTATAAAAAGTATATAAGAAATGACATAGATCTATACTAACACTTTCGCTTTGTCTAGACTAAAATTAATTTAAAATTACCACAGTTTGACACATTTTTAATTGATTATTCAATTTTAGGCGCATTTTCACTTAAAACGCACGGCCGATATGAAGTTCAGCACGACATTATGAACACAAAATTCGGCCTATATGAAGAAAAATATTATGAGATTCGGTCATTCTGATTGGCTGTCCAGCTCGGCCGTTATGGACATCGGGCTAATTTGACAGTATACAATCCAATACCAAGGTCATTATGAAAACAATTATTAACATTATAATACAAATTAAAGTGCATTCAAGTGAATGTAACAGCTTTCAGGAGTGATAATTACGTAAGTCATGTTTGAAATTCAGCCGAAAGTTTCTCCTTTTGTTCGTGATTTTGATTTTTCGTCCGTGATTGAAAAAGAATTTTTAATGCAACAGTCGTCAACCTCTGACATTGATGGATGCAGCTTTGTCGACATGTTTTTCAGTTAAACATCATCACGTGTTCAGAATTGCTGACATTGAGTTGTTTATGATGCGGATTAAAATTACATTTATCATGAAAATTAATGATAAAATCAAGTAATTCCGAATGATTACGTTAGTTGTTTATTCATGTAGAATAATCCGTGACAAATCAACTATTTAATGTAAAGGCCGCATACTTTGTTTAATGTAAAGGCCGCATACTTTGTTTAATGTAAAGGCCGCATACTTTGTTTAATGTAAAGGCCGCATACTTTGTTTAATCAGTCTATCTTTTATTCTTTTCTGTATTTATTTTTTCGTTTCTCGGTAACAAAGTGCTTACCGTATTTTTATTTTTCAAAAGCTCTTAAATTTTGCTTAATAAATACATTCAATGTGAATGTATGATGTATTTGTGAAACGACACTTACATCAGGAAATTGCAGTAAAACTACTTAAAAAAAGATTTAGAAACTATTAACTCATGTTTGTTTTTTGATTTACGTCCGTACTGGATTGTTGCCATACATGTGATATTGTACATGTAATTAACAATCTAACTCTAAAATCAAGTTTGTTGAAACGAAGTATACACATCAATGTGTGGAAAAGAAACCTCAGAACTACAATTTTGCAATGAAAATGGGACCTCCGTGATTATGGTTTCTAACTTGTAATCATAAGACCCACATCGCTGCGAGTTTGAATTCCACCCGGGACCAAGTTTCACATACGAGGAAGCTGTCCAGCTCGCTTACGGAAGGTCGGTGGTTCTATACCCAGATGTAAGCCTAGAATCTTCCTACACTGCTAAGGCTGGAAAAGTAGCCACATGACCCTGACTGATAGTGCGACGTTAAACTACAGTGAAAAAACGTGTAATGAAAATGTAGGCTAAACTTGCCGTTCCAGAAGAACGAAGTGTTAAACCGTTGCCTTGGGAGGCACATTTATTAAATCATTCATCGCCTGTACACAATGCGTGACCTGACAGTATTATGTACGTGTTTGTAGTTAATATCACACTTCGTACCACATTATTAGCGCCAATATTCGTTATCTTGTTCATTACAAAGCGAAATATCGCTAAATTTTCCATGAAAAATGATATAGTTTGTATTGAATATCTGACATCAGTTTCTAACTTCAATCAAACTAGTACATCACAAAACACACAGTTAATTACATTAAATGAAGCTATGATTCTGTGTTAACGCGTATATCATTGATAGCGAACAGTCATATAACTACCCGCTGAAATTTTAGAATCATAAAAGTATGTTCTAGATCTTCGATAACTAAATTACGATCATTAATACATGTGCTATATATAATAAAATGTTACAGTCACAGGAGAAAAATAGGTAGATGGCAAAACTTGTCTTTTCTGTTTTATTAGCATATATTTCGTACTTTTAGGCACGATTCGTCCCAATTAATTTCGTAATACTACGATTGGATGTATTATTTTGGATTTTTTCTTTGGGAATTCTAGGTTCGGCACAAAAAATGAAGGCCGGTCGAGTAATCGGAACCACGACATTTTTAACCTAATTACGTGACAAAGAATGACTGCTATTCACACGATGGTCCTTATTCTCAGATGATTATTGCTTAGGTTTTACTGTACTTGAAAATGTTTTTTTATACAGTGCAACCTCCACAAAGCAGCATCCTTTGGGAGAAGCATTATTATGATGTTATTGAGAGGCTGTTGCTCTAGAGAGGTTAAATTGATATTTAAATCGTGGGAAAAATTATGCTGGTGTTGGAGGGAGGTTGTTGCTCAAGAGAGGGTCGCTCAGGAGAGGTCGCACTGTAGTATAATTTTCCATACTAACCTTCTGGTTTCTTTGATATTATGTTTCTCTCTTGGTTTCCATTTAACGGTTGAAATTATCGAGATTGTAATTTCTTGGAAATTCGTTTTTCACTCAAACAGAGTATTTTAACGTTTTACTGGTCCCGAAGGTTTTAATAACATAATGGAAGGCAATGATTTTTTTTCAAAAAAAATTCTCCAAGCAATTATTTGGCCGTATCGACTTAGCCACCAATCCTACAAGCATTTAAACGGAACAATCGAAGTACATGTATAACTATCTGTTAGTATCAATTTGTAATCGAAATCAAACTGGTTCCAGACGTTAAAAAATTGAATTATTACGAAGCCAAACATTGCGGTACATACTAATTCACCTTAATCTTCATATATATACTTCTATACACCCAAAACCATGCAAAAACAACAGTAACAAAAGTACATGTGTCGGATGTTATTGACAATAAAGCTCAACATATGATAGAAAGTAAAGCGGAGCAAATAAATTTCTGAATAAGAGTGGGTAGAAAGAGTTCCTGATTAGGTTGTGTCCGAATTAGAGAGAGGCAGTACTAGGGAAGGTCGGGTTTAGAGTGGTTCCTGATTATAATCCGTGACTTATTTCCTTGCCAGTAAAAATGTAATGATTGGAGAAAATCAAAGGTTTAGGGTTTTTCATCGATGTTTTATGTCATCGTCCTCTGTTCTTAGCTTCATGTTTGCGGGTTTACAACTATGGTTCTTATGCACTAGAACCTTTCTAATCCAAACTTGTTCGGATTGACAAAAATGTCTGGATTAGAAAGGTTTTGGAACTACAAAGGTTCCTGATTACAAAAATCCTAACAATTAGCATGTACAATTGAATTTCGGAAGTTCGAAACGCGAAAGTTCGAAATCGTTTGTCAGTCCCAGCGAATATCCTTCAATATAGTATTGATGAGAAAATTCGAAATTTGAAACGCCGAAAAATGCGAAAATTCGTGACGAAATTTATATCCCTAAATTCGTAATTGCACTATAATAAAATGCAAAAGTTCGAAATGGCTGTACGACTGTTTTTCACGCCTATTAATCGGTAGTTATAATTAATTAATTTTACTTACATTAAAATGTTTAATGCAGAAATAAACTTTCGTATTCGTAAAAAATTGTTTTGACATTCGTCTTTTTTGTTGGAAAACAGAAAGTATAGCATACGGAAATAACGTAAATACAAGCCTTATTTAACGACTTCTTTTTACGTCGTTGTGTTCATTTCACCTATGGAATATTTTAGATTCGTCAAAAAGCGTTAAATGTTCAGTACGTGGACTACAGCAATTGTATTTCTCGAACATTTTATCAGATTATTAGATTATTCTATCCGTATTTCTGACATCATTTTACTGGTGTCTCAAAGGAATTGACAATTTGTAGATTTCTCCGGACAAAAGCAGTGTGCTAACTACGTATCATTGGATTTAAGAACAATGTCATGTTTTTTCAATGTTACCCTGAGACTCGATTATGTTCACTGAGGGTATCTTATTTAGATACTATTTCGTCCTCATTCTATTTCCCTGACTGGCGATTCATTCCGCGTCGTGGATTCTCTGTGAAGACTCTCCTGTTTTATATTTACGTATCTCACGCTATGAATTAGAAGAATATTGCATTCCTTCAGTATTGTCGTACTTAATCATAGCCAGGGGTAAAACCTAGAAAAAATTGTCATGTTTACCGTTTCTTCACTAAAAAATCTAGGATAGGCCGGCCGGGAAACTTTTCTAATTTATTTTTGCTAAATATATAACTTTCGTACTTCCGGGGTATGAATCGTTTTCTAATTTCGTGTCGTAGATATTTGCTTTTAGCAACTTTGGGTCAATGTCGGTGAAATAATGTCGGTTTGGTAACCATAAACACGACTATTTTTTCGGGCCTTTTGAAAAACAATATGACATTTTCAAACGTTGTTATTGGTCTTATTTTATTTGATCGACCTCGCTGTAATCGTCCCGTAGTTTAATGTTTTAAAGGATGATTCACATTTTAAGTTGTTATATCTTCCAGTTTATAACGCATTCATGGTAAATAAAAAGCCTTAATTTGTTAACTTTTACTATTTTGTAATGATATGTTTCGACAATATTTTCACGTAAAAAAATTTACATCGGTATAAAAGAAAACAATATATGATGAAAAATCTAGATATTCGTATTATGTGAAGATTTGGGGCTCATCACTTCTTTACTCACACAATCAATAACCAACACACTCGTTTGAAACAACTAATCTTAGGCGTAAAAAACTGTTTGTTTCTGGTTACATTCTCATTAAAAATAAAGTAGGTAGGTCGAGAATTTTTTTTTTGGGGGGGGGGGGAGATTTTTTTATAAGTCTTTAAAATTGGGATCTTTTTTGTGCCGAAAGGTAAAAAGGTGAGACAGAGGATGTACTATACATCGGACCTAATAAAAAGTCTAAAGTTGCGGGGAAAAGTTAGGGATGGTCGGGTAACCGGAAACAAACGGCAAAATAATTTGCGGATACATTGAATACAGTCAAATAAAAAAGTCGAGTTTGTACCATAGTATTTCTGCAGTTTTCTGAAAATTGTGACGGAATTAAAATAGAGGCGTTACAGGTAAAAGCAAGAGAATCAAATTAGAGTTTCAGAAATCAAAAGAAAAGCAAAATAAAAAGATTCAGTAAAACGTCGATATTGAGACAACCCTCGGGACCCTAAAATCAGTCGTAATAACGAGGCAGTCTCATTATCAAGTAGAATTATAGGGGAGTTATCGGAAGCCAGCACGAAAATGAGTGGTCGTTGTAACAATGTGATCGTATTATTGAGGTCGTCCTACTGTAAGATCTTACTGTATAGAGGATACAAAAATGAATTAGGGATAAACAGGCAGTTATGTACGTACGCGAAGTAACTGATGAGTTCCAATCAATTCAAACACGTTTCTACGCCGACAGGCTATTCGTATTGTGATTAAATCCGTTTCTGTTAGGTAATAATTCATCCGTAGCTGTAACAATTATTGAATTCTTTCTGCAGTAGTATGAAAAGCGCTGCATCTTATCTTATTGTTATTTGTAGAGAGATATAAAAGATCGAAGTTCCGAAGTAATTTAGACTGATAAGATACCATCGAATCGAAAGCTGTGAAATACAGCAAAACCTCGGTAAAGATGACTTCAGTTGTTCTTTTTTATTAGCAGTAAACGTCGGACGATGGCGACTTTTTAAGGGTGGAGAAAACAAAGACATTATATTTTAATACAAAGGACGCATATTCAGCTATCTACTTTCCTAGCATTAAGTTTAGTCTCCGATGGATTTTTTAACTTTATAAAAAAACAATTTATGACAAACATGTTGTTGTTATTTAATGTGCTTGTCTTTGATTTGGTTTTCAAAGGACTGAAATGTGAAATCGATACCTGACGCTGATGTATGTCAACAACAGATGTTTCATTTAATTTGTCAATCAAACGTTTTTGTCATATCAGGGAGTATATCTGTAAGTTTGCTAAATATCTTCCTCATATGTGTGTGAATGTTGACAGCTCGCTGGTGGGATACGAACTCACAGCGGTGAGGGGCTAATGATTACTATTTAGAGAACATACAAACTCAACCTCGGAAGTCCCAGATCACTTCAATAGTAGTTTTTAATATTTTAAATTTATAAAGTCAGACAAATTAAATTCGGTTTGGTTTTACTGTCTTCCATAGTTCAACCACATAATGAAACCGCCTCAGCATTAAGACTTTTTCTCTTTCTTAAGATGGACATGTTATCAAGGGATCATTCAACATGTGTATACACAGTTGTATAACAAGTTGGATTCGGCTGATCAGGTAATAGAGAATAGGAAAATGAATTTAAAATCCATTGTGCGGCTATACAAGTAAAATCAATAGATTTGATTACGCCAGACTTTGATCTGCAATGGTAAAAGAGTGATAAATGACATCTGATTTCCTGGTCTAAGGAAACAATAATATTAAACAATTTGCATGTATCATGCTCTGAAAACAAAACTGTGAATAAGGAGCTACAAAAGGGACTTAAGACGTTTCGGCGTTATGTACATTTTGTCTTTGTTTAGACAATACGTTTCACTAGGCCCCCACCACTTAGGGTTCGAATCCCAACTAAGATCGGACAAATTCCACATGTGTTACATGTTACATACTAGCTAGCTTACAGAATGTCAGTGGTTCTATCCGGGGGGGGTCTTCATCCACGGGGTGTTACTTCATTGTTAAGCTGGAAATGTCGCCAAATAATCCTTCCTGTTAAAACCCAAACAAAAAAGACAAATATTCTATGAATTACGCAAATAATGAAAGTCAAATGGTGGTCGTAGTGCCTACTTGAGAGCTTTACACACAGTTGGTCATTAATTCAGGTTTGACAGTAGCTTTGATCATCAATCATTTGTTTTAGTCGATATTTTATCGCGAAATCCCTCATTTTACGCCTCATTACCGTGAATGTCCAGTAAAACACAAGTATCTCTTCTTCCACTAATCAGCTATTGTGCAATACTCGTACATGCATCGATTTTAGGCTATTTCTAACTGAACATCGCTCGATGGAGCGCACGAGTGCAGATAGTGAAATCAAACTTGGCCCTTCGCTCGTTGCTTGCGGCATTAATGAAGAATCGGGTTTGTTATGCAAGGGGGATAACCCAGGAGTAAGCTGCCTATTGTTATGATTATATAATCAATATTAGTATATAATCAATGCAAATATAAGATGTAAAAAATGAACTTATTGTTTAAAACTATTCACCGAAAAGTATGGGTAAAACAAAGCCGTTTATGTAAACACCTGTCCTTTAAGTGCAATCAAACCTCGGTAATAAGACCATCTTTGGGACCAAAACGAAACAGTCTTAACAGTGAGATGGTCTCATTATAACGTTTTAATGTAGAGGAAATATTGAAAACCGGTCGTTATGATGAGGTGATCTTGATACTGAAGTGGTTGCTGAATGAGCTTTTACAGTGCAATCCTTCCATGTCTTATATGAACTATTTACGTCACAGATTCTTTACAGAATCAAAATATTTATTGAGATTACCATTAAGTGTTTTCTTTAGACCATAATGAAACTTCAATATGTACATATAGTATCAACTGTTTATTTGTATGAATTTATATTATCTTAAGTCAATGGTTTACAAATCAAGATCCGTATTTTCGAAGGCTGGCGTATTACAGATAATCTCCATACAATTTCAATAAAACGCCGGGAGGCTTCGTGTGATAACCAATAACTAACAATACGGCTGTATTTTTACAACAGGGACGGACTTTAGTTTGGAATATTGACTTTTTATAACGATACTTGAATGTATAGTCTAATCAAACTTACCTCTTAGTCGCTTTGTTTTATGCAGAAAGTGATCATATTTCGTCCGTGTCAAAATTCGGATATTCATGTAATTGCATCGTTGCGGTTAATGCAGTTTATTTGATTACTGCATTAAGAGTTTTCTGAGAGAGAATTTGGCTTTGATTAGTTCTGAATTTATCAATTCCCGAAATAAAGCGACATTTTCTGAAAGAAGCGAGGAAGGATTTAGATAAAATAAATCTAGTTCGTAGTTCGGTAAATTGGATCGTTTTAATGAATTTGTTTTGTTTCGGAGTTGTGTTGACTATGTGGTTTTCGCGATATGGAAATGTTGATTTTATTATTCAATTTCTGTGATGAATGTTGGAAAAACACTAAATAGGTCGCTTCTTCTGCGTTGTATTTAAGAAAAAATAGGTAAATAAAAACATATTCACCATTCGTGCGTGTAGATATAGTGTAAGGTAGTCCACTTTCATTTCTGCGAGTAAACAATCGTTTTTAGGTCGATTGATAGTTCCAACAGAGAAAATAAGCTGTTGTTTTACTCAGAAAGCAGGTGACGTGCGCGCAAAAGTTTAGTGCTTGCGTTCTTAACAACATAAATGTGGTTATTATGACATCAAAAATTCAGGCAAACAAAGTCATTATATTTTAATACAAAGGACGCATATTCAGCTATCTACTCTCCTAGCATTAAGATTAGTCTCCGATGGATTTTTTAACTTTATAAAAAAACAATTTATGACAAACATATTGTTGTTATTTAATGTTCATGTCTGTGATTTGGTTTTCAAAGGACTGAAATGTGAAATCGATACCTGACGCTGATGTATGTCAACAACAGATGTTTCATTTAATTTGTCAATCAAACGTTTTTGTCATATCAGGGAGTATATCAAATACATATTAGTAAAATTCTGCAAAACCTCATCCAGTAATAACCTCTACAGTTGTGTCCTTGTTGATGTTCTGAACTGAATGGTGTATTTTTATTAGAAAACGTTAAACTCACAAAAAATTACAGTTTCTATTTGGTAAAATCGCGATAAAAGTCTGCTTCTTTGTAACGACCACATATTGGTGAAATTAGTTTCGTTTATCTTGCATTTCAATAATTCATCTTGATTATTAAACCTATTCAATATTTATATCCATATTTTGGTCCCAGCGGTGGTATGAATAAATATCCAGACTTTACCGTATTTAAGTTTGCGCGCATAATTATACAATGGGAGCTAATATATGCGTGAGATTTTTTTATTCTTAACATAATTTAAATAATTTCGTTCTCAAAAAAGTGTAAATAGTTTGATAGATAAATCACAGATTTTGAAAATCTTGCTTTTGGAGATTATGCGGACTTTAATTTCATACCAACAAAATCAGTAAATATGATGATCTCGCCTGCCTGAATCTAAATAGTTTCTTTTTTTCTTTATGAATTTACTAATAGATATAAATTATCTTCGTTACGTGCACTGTTGTTTAAAGTTGTTGTTCGGCTATTTAATATGTATTTTTAAATACTTATGTATTTAATATGTATTTTTATATACGCATTTCTTGGCACATTAATTCCGAGATGTTTCCCCGAGACGGACGTGACGCATATTGCAATATTTTGCCTTTCACGAAAAAAGTTGGTAACACCTGAACGACAACATAACTTTTCATTCATTTAATAGATATATATTCAGAATTTCTATTCCTCTTTCAACACGAGTTTAGAAGTAACATCTGTTATTATACATTCAAACATTTCAAAGTTGCCTCGGGCTTGACAATTAATTATAGTCTATTAAAATGATGTATTATTCAAGGAAATGGATTCACAAATTGTTTTATTATTAGTAGTAAGATCTATAATACATTTCTTGTTGGCGCTGACATCTGAAATGTTTGATTACATCTATTATTACCCAGCGCCAGACTGTGGACGTTTAATAACAACAATAACGCGAATCAGCGAAAAGATCTCCATCTGTACAATGTTGTTCTTACCTGCTTTCAAAGAATCAATAGTGAAACTCCCATCTTCTTCACGCTAATTACCCATTCCATTGTTCAGCTCTTTGTTGTACTGGTTAGATTTACTTTCGACTGTCGCGTTGGACTGTTATTTGATAGAATAAACGTGTTGCTAAACACGATCTTTGTGAATCCTTGTCAGTGCTTCTAGATTAACTTTCTACTTGAGTTCTAAAATGGAGTGTTTTAAACAAAAGTTCCGGAATAGATCACAGTCAATGCGTGTACGAACAAAACCATCATTTTTTAAAGACAAACTTCTGAAACAGTTGAGTCAACACGATATTCATTTGAAACCTAACAGTCATGACGTCAGACGTGACGTCAAATCTTCGCTCGTGCATTGTAGCATTGATGTGACATCGGATCAATACAGGAGGCGCGCATTAAGGTAAATTGCATCTTGTGTTTGATTGGTTTGCAGGACTTCCAAAACTTTCCCGATAAATATTCAATCTGACATATATTTTCAGTTGGAAGTGTTTTCACCATTTTAGAGTTACAAATCTTGATACAAGTTACCACAATTAAAAGTCGAGTAAAGCTATTATTTTGGTTTAGAGGCTCTTCTCAAATTTGCGCTACGGAATATTTTAATCAGTTAAAAGTAAATATCTTCAGATTTTTCTGAAAGAGTTGTTACCTAATGTGCAACATTGATCTACGCATAATAATTCCATATTCCTAGAAGGCTATGCATTCAGAGGGTGAAAACAAGTTGTTTCTCAAATCTATAGCATGCTCAAGACGATGGTCAATTTTGTAAACATACGCATCAAAGTTACGTGTAAAAAAAGTCCATAATTCCACTTACCATACCGACCCTATATTTTCTGCCGACATTTTTTTTCTTGCGGATATTTTCTGTTTTATATGAATTAATGTCCAAACAATCAAGTTTTTAAAAATGCTCTTTGACTTTCCGGCTTTTGACTTTAAATTTTTTGGGAGGGGTGATGTTAGCGGAAATCAGATAATTTTTTGCCATGTCAAGAATTTTCATGCTTAATTTATTTCGTTTTAATGCTTGTTTCTCTACAAACCATATTTATTGAAATCTTCAGACTTGTCTACGATGAAAACGACCAAATATGCTAAATTTATGAGTGAATATATGAGTGACTTTAGTTATATGTCATTTTTTATATTCCTAGAATAGCATTCACGAATGACACTAAACCCAAACTGAGACTTTTTACATTCTCATTAACGTGACTTTGAGATGTAAATCTAACCTTGTGATCCTTTTAATACTAAATCTCCATTTTAAGGCTACAGTCTAGTCTTTTCAATATAAATAATGTATTTTGCATTGAAATTTGGCTAGACTTATTAAAATGTATGATAATTTCGACTATTCAAGGGATTCAAAATTATATTTAAGGAAACATACGACCAGACTATGAATGTCTCGAGATTTATATTATCATATAACTGTGTTGAAAATTATTTACGATTTGCTTAAAATATGATTTGTAATTACTGCTCTCAATGCAGAAAGAACCACTGTTTTCATTGAAAACATTGTTATTTTTCTAGTTTTATGGCACGGTCAAAGAAAATGCCCAGAATCAATTTGGTGTAGCCAGAAAAACGTTCCAGTGGGAAAATCACAGAAATATTTGCAAATTTGCTCAGAATGTCTGCAGCAGAATAATGATACGTCACGCACTTCAGGGGAGCATAAATCATGCGTTATATTTCTTCGCATGATGCTCTGTGGCGAATCAGTATTATTCGTTTAAGACGAAATTATCCGTCAGCAAAAGACAATGTAATAATTACAACTGACGTGTAGGCTTTGATGTGATACATTTGAAATTATGCTGTCGTGAAATCGAATATTGTATCATCATCTTTGTGCTGTAATCATTCGTGATGTCTGCACAAATGAGAAAAGTGAAAATAATTGCACATTCATGTGTGAAGACCATAACACACCCATCTCTATAAGTAAGCAAATACCTGCACAACGAGATTAACAAACAAACGTGGTGTTCATATACAGTTGTCTTTTTTACAAAGGTACATTTGATGTGTTATAAAATTTAATGTAATGTAAATGGACAATGTCTTCGCATGGTGACCTTGATTTAATCAATACAGTACAATACAGAGCGGCCCACTCTTGAACAACAACCCCTTTCAACAACATGATGTTTTCTCACTGTACGATTTAATCATCAACTTTACCTCTCTAGGGCAACAAACTCATAACAATGACATAATTTTGTTTCTTCCAAACAATGTTGCTTTGGAGAGGTTGCGCTGTAATTTCAAAATCTTCACACTTTTTTTAGTTTTATATTCAAAATAAAACCAAAATTGTTTATATTAGATTAATTTTAGAAAAGCAACAACAAATATTTTTTCTTCTTTTGAATATAGTGAAAGAAGCACACTGCAGTGTTTGAAAGTCGGTTCATATTTGCTACAACTTAATTTAGCTATTATTATATTTTGTATTCATGTAGTATCAACAAATCTAACATTTATAAATGAATGGCACTCAATGCTTTAAGTTACGTTTTATTGTCTTTCATAATAATGACTTTCTGACGACCATTTGGTGCTGTTTTTCCATATTATGCCAACAAAATTATATTGGCGTACAATATCATGCCAACTCAATATTGTTTCTCGAGTTTTCATTATGACGACTTTCTTTGACCAATCCCGTATTTAGTTCCTTGAAACCGTAGGCTTAACATGGGCTTTGTACAACATTCAAAGCAAAATTAATCACTAAGGTTACTGCCGTTTTACGCAATATTCAAACGACTGTTAATTAATTGCTTTTTAAGGATTATTGATGGAAATGAAAAAAAAACATTGCTTTCTGTATCAATCATTTTGAGATTATTTCTATCGGATTACTTCTTAATAACATCCATAGAATGTCAATAATGGACGTTAAGATGGGTCAATTCATATTACATGCTTGTACAAGTGTCTAAATGGAAGATAAATTAGACTTAAACTTTTGACCAAATACAACAATGATTTCACCTATGTGAGCATTATACGCGAAGCAAGCCGGATAGTGAAAGTAAATCACATTAACAAAACAAGCCCCTCACTAATATTTGAGGACAAGTCTGTAAACAGGACAGACCAAATAGATCAACATTTAAAAGACAAAACCAAGCCCACAACACGAGGCCTCAATCATGTGAATGAGAAAGGTCTATCATATGGCTGACTAAATTAACAGCCAATGAAACGGCCAGAGAGCATTTCGAAAATGACAGACTTATGAAGAAAATTGATATGTTCATTCTATGCATCACGCCTTTGAGTAGCGACCCACGGAAGAACACCATCAATTTATTTTTTGCTTTGATACACTGAGACACAGCAGTACTTTTGGTCATGGTGAATTAAATCAATTTGGTATGTATGTACTGAATGTTTACGACAATCACTTCATTTAATTAAGGAACTTTTGTCTTCGACGGAATCAGACGGATTAAATTGAAACATTTGAATAGAAATATAT
The DNA here is from genome assembly GCA_008271625.1 of Lutraria rhynchaena. NCBI lineage: Eukaryota > Metazoa > Mollusca > Bivalvia > Venerida > Mactridae > Lutraria > Lutraria rhynchaena. The sequence goes on along the minus strand of VIBL01000001.1, from coordinate 4,997,205 downwards.
TTGGTCAGTACCATTTGTTAATAGAAACTTGGTTAATAACACGTGCTTGTTCGGTTGTTGAATCATTAATAGTAAGTGTTACAGTATCGTTGATAGCCATATAACATCATTTGCGATCCATTTACGATAATGAGTGGCCAATTCTTATCGTAAATGCCAACAATTTCTATCCAGATACGAATTGTTGATAGAGTCAGTCAATTCATCAATTATCCTTGTCGTCCCAATAGTTTCCCATTGGCGTTGTTTTACAGAAACATTTCGTGCGACTAACCCATCTTAAAAGTGGTACTTGTTTCCCATCAATCATTTACATTAGCACGGAATAGCATTATCAGTATTTCAAGATAAGAATTATGATTTTGTAAATATCAATTCCGTCATAACATGATAAAATTTATCATTGTCGACACTCCAGTTTGTGGGAATCTCATGTATGCTCATTCATTCTTTAGTTGGGTGAATTTAGGACTGAACTGTATATAAATGTAAATATATGGAATTATTAGTTTATCTGTTCAACAATGGTTATCTAGGTAGCTGTCAGGATAGAGTGTGAATTACATGATAAATAGATTTACGTGAGAAACATTCCAAACTTCCGAGAGTCATTTTAGACTATACCTGTATATTTCAATATTGATCTTAATGAAAGCGTTCGTTTAGTCCATCATATTAATATTAATGTTTTAAAATACTGTACAAACTTTACATGACGACCTTTATTTACAAATGTTTCTCATGTATGAGCGTTCCTATCAAACCATTTGCGAACTCCTTCCACTGAACGTGAATACACGACCTGAAGTGCTGGTGTATTTGTTTCGTATCCTTTTGTGGTTATATCCGAAACATTTGAGTATGATGTTGTATTGTCCAACTTTTGTTTCAGAATGTGTCTATCTGTATAGAACGTCCATTGTTTTTTTACAAGGATATTTCTGGGAAGTTTTTTGCTGTATGTATTAAGTCAACATTCTTTTTATGGCACTGCGTATGCGACTTGAACATTTTTTGATATAAACATGTTAATGTTGATAAGCACCACCGTTGTCCGCCACCGGTTCGTTGTGAGCGGTGTTAATGTTTTTTTTTTAAAATTTGTGCATTAATGTGGCTAATGGAATGTGTAGTGTTACTTTGTAGATAAGGTATTCTACATGATAATGTAGGCTTTACTGCATGTAGTAATTCTTGGCACTCCGTTTTGAAATACTCTCTGTTCCTAAAATAACGTTACATGTATAGGACGTGCTTTTCCATTGACCTAGACTAATTTGTAAAGGCGTTTCAGTGAATATCATCTTAACTGTGTCATCAATACAACGAGTTCGGCTCACTTTTGCTTCCTGTTTAGTCTGTATAAATTATTCAAGCGACGAATACAAGGTGAATATTGGGATACTCATTTAAGCCTGATGTATGGGATGTTTACATCTAAGACTGCACAAGGACTGACCTTAAAATATTATGTTCAATAAGTATGAGCTGTTATGTGAAGGTCGGTCGATAAGCATATTAGTATTAATCATTAAAAGGTCCACTATTTATTCAGAAAAACTGTTCTGTTTGTTCATGAAAAAAATGTATGTAGCGGGTAAGCTCTAAAACACCCCTCATTAACTCACGAAACTCTTCTCCTATAAAGGAAACAGCATGTTTGTCGTTTCTTATTATATCATAAAATGCTGTTTTAAGTGGAAATGTGAGCTGACCAATTATCAACGCCGTATAATATTTTCACGTAGATATATATGGGACCTCCTTGGTCGAGTGGTTATGCCTTATGGTCTCTGACTCGCAATCAATTTCTCCTCACCGTTGTGAGTTCGAATCCCAGCTGGGACCGAAGTTCGCATGTGAGGAAGCTGTCCATATAGCTTTCTGAAGGTCGATAATTCTACCCAGGTGTAAGCGCGGGGTCTTCCTCCACTGTTAAAGCTGGAAAGTCGCCAAATGACCCTGGTTATTGGTGCAAACTACAGTGAGAAATGATACATATAATTTTAGACATCATTTTGTTATAATCATATTTAGTTCTTGAGTCGCCGATATTTGGCTGTAGAGACTGTTTTTTTTGTCAATATCGTTTGGCTACGATGAGTGTTTCGTTGTAATTTCACATTCTAAGAATGGTTGACTAAATAGAATGTGTTTGACGTGAAATTGTAGTCATACCAAAGAGACGGGCTACCCTCATTTGATATTTTTATATGTAAATTTGTGTAATTTTATGCAGTATTTTGTTGTTATCATGTTTGGTTATGGAGACACTCCGTTCTGTGTTACAATGCTTTAGGCTGTTCATGTTTGTTGTATGTGTGTGGAAAACGTGTTTTGCTACCGTGACTGTTGTTAAGCTATGTTGTTTGGCACTGTTGTTTAGCCACATTGACTGATATTAGGCTATGTTGTTTTGGCTTCTGTGACTTTTCGGCAAACATTTTTGGGTACGATGAATACTTTTTTGTATTTTTACTTGGCAATGGAGAATTTCTGTTTTAAAATGATGTTTGGTAATATATGATGTTTTTATTGATATTTGATTATCGGGTACATATTGCTGTAATGATATTTGGCTAAAACGTTGTTTTGCTGTTCTACTATTTTACTCCATTACTTGAATATAAGTCGTGCAAATTCTTAGATGTTTTAGAGCATTAAAGAACATTAACAACGTACTTGACTTCATTTAAATGGTCCGATCTTTATCTGCTTTTGTAATATGTTCGTCAGTGACAAAAGGTCGAGTGGACTGCTGTGACCAGTTTAAGTATTGTTAATGGGTTGTGGAAATAAAATGAAGACATTTTAGGGACGAGTGTTTATTGTAGATTGTTATTGCACCATTTGTGGCATCACACTAATTGTATGTCACCATCATAGACTATAAACAAGATATCTCTCAGGATTCGTTACCATGTAGACATGTTTATTTCTGAATGTAATACATTTAATTGTTCAAATAAATCAAGTAGGATTGTTCATTTAAGATTAAGAAAGTAAGATAACGAATATCCATTAAATGGAACAAAATACTTCTAGGAATGGCATTGGCAAAGCCATCTTGTAAGGGTTATTCGTGTTGCCGTTAATGTTCTACAAGACAATGTCATAAACGATTTGATGGTTGTAGTGTTTAGATTGTCTTCGGTTTGAATGTTTAGCTTCAATACAATGTGAAGGTTTAACGCACTAATTCCTCTGTATAAATTGTATCCAATTCTTCCAGACGAAAGTACAAATGTTATCGACCTCTCACTAAAATAATTGTTTTTTTTTCACAATTGGATAAATTGGATTAAACAGCACGTTGTCAACAGTCTTAAAACATTTTCAGTAGGGATGGAGATAATTGAGCTTTACTAAGTCGTTTCCTGTCTCTTGCTTTTAACCAAGAATGTTAGCCGTAAGAAACTTTGGTCCTCAAATATTAAATTATCCTTATGTTCTAATAGTCGGATATCCGAAAACAACCAATAAAAAGACATTAACCTAGTGATAATCACATTCTTTTTATGTTTCAATTTCTTTTAATATTAAGTACATCGCCTTGTCTAATGTCTGTGTGTGTCATATGGTATATTTGATGAATGAGATAAGATTTGTACGTTATTACATTTCTTCTTCCAATTTAACGGGGAAACCTCAATACATTCCTAGTGTACTTTAAATGAAAGAATTAATATATTTGAAACATTAGTTCTTCTCTCAATTAATCAACTTAACAAACTTCAGCAGCGACCATGTTTCAAACCAATCAAATTTGCTTTTCTTATATATAGGATGGTTTCCAGATATGTTTTTGTCAGTTTGTCTTGAAAACCAGTTAAGATTTAGAACAAAAGGACGGATATTAAAATAAGAATTTCACGACCAAAAAAGCTTATACATTAATAGTCATTCTCTTGTGGGTGCCCCGTTATCATTACAATAATCAAAAGGGGTAATTTCTTTACCATGCCTCTCTTTTCCTCTCCTGAATGAGAAAGGAACATCCTCACACGAAAATAAAAGATATCTTGTCATTGGGGATTTTTCACTGCCTTGTGGTGTTGATAAAGCCATTGTTGACATCACAGAATATGAGGTATAGAATTTAATCAGTGATATGTTTGTTATCAAAACGTACCATTCAGAGAATTAATGCGAATTGACGTATAATCTCAACAAAATTTGACATCCCTCCGGCTACTAGATCATTTTGTTCTGATACCGCTTGTTCAATTTTGTTACCAACATCTTTTTTGCCACCAATTTTACTTTGACACCACCCATTACTTTTCTATCACTCATTTGTTTGTTTCTGATCTTTTTCTTTGTTACCAACAATTAATAAGTGTGTTACCAACCATTTTATTTTGTAACCACCCATTTGACTTTTTTCTTTGTTACCGCCTACTTTATTTAGTTACCACCAATTCTATTTTGTTTCATCCAAGTTTATATTTTAGAACAACTTTCTGAGAATTGTTCTAATTACTGTTCATTACTTAATGTGTGATGTATAAACATGGTCTTAGCGCGTGTTGATCACACATGTCATTACGTAAATCTACTAAATAGTTCAATATCAAGCTGTTATCTTAGATTTGCTTAGAATTTATGACCGAATCATCATGTGTTCGTACAAATCACCAATAAGTACCGTTACCATTTTCTTTGATCAGATTTCTGTGTAACCTGACATCACTGTACTTCAAATTGATCCGCCTATTATCTTATGTTGACTGGAGATGAAAGCGATGTTGACTTGCACTGGTTTGTTAAATCAACTCCTCGCCATGTGGCTCTTATCGGGAATATTCACCTAGAATTATCAATATCCTGTTAAACAATACAGACATGGTGACAAGAGTATCAATTTGAAGCGCAGTATGTTGTTATAAAAGAATATAGAAACATAAGCAGAGGGAACCTGTATTGTTGACAAACCAGTGTCTCATAAACGTGATCCAAAAGCCATATTTCTAGACCGTTCTCTGATATATCTACTTAAGCCAGATTTAGGGTTATGACGAGTGTACTTGTATACAAGTGCGTAGAAGTTCATTTGAGCAGTTATTTCGTATTCATTTATTTAATGTCACGGTCGTATTCATCAAGTTTTATTAATAGGTTTTTTTTCTTTATGCGAGTCATTTTCCTATGAAAATGGTTTCTGAGAAATCAAGTTAGTCGGTATTCTCACTTCCAGCACGACAATGTCTAATACATAAAACAGTACTTGATACATCACGTTTGTTCCATTTTACCAGAATTAATTAGACCAATAAGCCGGACAATGTAATGAACACATATCAACAATGTTTCTTTTTTTGATGCGTGGGAGACCTTATACTGACATTGTATCAAACTGAATGTTTGGCGGAAATATTTTTGTTTCCAGCTGTATTTCATTTGAATACCGGCGGGCAGTTAAAACATAACTTTTTTCTAAATTCTGTAACATTATTTACATTGTTCTTCGCAAGTGACCGCCAACTTCTTCCCGTAAATAATCAGCGGTGGAGAACTAATTGTCTTAGATACAATGTTTTCAATGAGATAGTCACAGAGAACAAGCGCCACACCAAGGGTTCGAACTCAGAAACCTAAGGTCTGTGGACCAAAATCTACCTATGCAGCTATGCAGGAGGGTTCATAAGTAGCAATAATAAGTATTGTGTTGTAAATATGTCCTTAAAAGTTCTGATTGGTGAGGTTACCCAGGTTGCTAAATGTTTACGACACTGCGACTTAACCGATTGCATAGGTAGGACCATAGGTCAATTAATACAGAAGCCAATTAACGAAGCCATTAGTACTAAGCAAGCAACAATTATCTTTTTCTTGCCTACCTCTGAATCCACTTAAATACTGCTGGATCGGATTTTGCGAAGCAATCCTTTCATTAGAACAACCTTGAGCTAGCATTCCCAATCAATTATATTAACGTCTGTATTGTGAGAGATAAATTTTCGACATTCGCGTCACAGGCAATTCTTTCTTCATATTTTGTCTCCAAAAGTTCCCTAATACGATACGATATAACGAGAGAATATATGTATACTCATATTGTTATATCCATCCATTTGGCATTAATGTTTGACCCTAATCAGACTGCGAATCTAATCAAAATGATTGCCAGACTTTGGATGTCTGGAACCAATATCAGTGCGTATGATTGTTCCTCATCTGCGACATGATACACTACAACATTTTGTTCATGACTGATGAGGTAATCGTCTACATCTACTATAAAAATGTAATCTATGAGACACCGCCCGACTGCAGTAAATCCGTTGAGGTCAAATATTACAATTTCTGTAATTTGTGTTATTGCAATCATCAGGATTCTACGAGGACCGGGAGGGTCTGGGTGGAAGTGTTCTATGTTGTGAATGTTGTCCTTCAACATTGTCCCGGTAATGATCCAGTAGAATCTGGCTGCGACATTGAAATTCTTTCCTGTATGTTTATGTATTGTTTTTGAACATTGAGCTAATGCCCAGAACGATAAGTAACTCAGTTATCAATACGTGTTTGAAGTTGACTTTGATCAAAGTCAGCATACTTTTTTCACTGTTTAATTTCTCTTTGATTATTAAATTTCGTATTTCCTTCCGCCAATTCTCTACGGAATAAACTAATTGTTGTAGAGCTAGCTAATATTGAAATTGGTGTAATTATGTAGTTATGGAATTATAAATTGAAAATTACTATCTTAAAGATGAAAACATGCAGATAATAAGTTGAATATATTTCAAGTAATATCCTTGCGGTTAAGGTTAAAATCGTCAAGGAATATGTTTGATATATAATTTCATTATCTACTTCCAAACGGTCTTATATCCTTAGAATTGTGTATGCCATGTCGCAATTCAATTAGTTTGCGTTGGGGTTGACGATTTTCAACAAAAAGACAGTGTACAGAAAGTACAGTGGTAATAAAACCTGGCAATATTTCGGTCATTGGACGTTCATGCGTTTACGAAACGAAGCAATCACGAAAGCTAATAAAACAAAGTCCAGAAACCAACAATTTATACTTTCAATTAAGGAAATAATATATATTCAAATCTAAGAAACAAGGAGATGCCAAGGGGATCATCGGTGTAACAACGAACAGGAATCTAAAAGATATAATACATGTTTGACAATTTTCGGTCGACAGTTAACAGGGTTTGGGGGAAATGAAATTTAGCAGTACATTTTGTAAAGATATTTGTTCCCAGGCATCTTTCCTTTATAAACATTTGATAATAAACAACACCATGAAATTTCAAACACTAAATAAGAATTTTAAATATTGGGTTTGCAAAGTCTGCCTTGATATTGTTTCCGTGTTTGATCAAGTCCTTTCATCTACTTGTATGAATTATTTGCTTGTTTAGTCTGGTCTAAAATATTCCAAGTCAGTTGCAATAACATGGTGTACAGACCGATTAAATAAACAACTATTTTTGTTGCGAGATCCATGCAGCATCACGCTTCGTTAATTCGTCTTTTGTCGGCGTTTTCTAAATTTCTCTAAGACTGCAACTGTGCAAGCAGAAAATGGAGGATTCTTGTCTCTTTAAAATAAAATTTCATGTGGCAGACGACACTAATACATCCATGCCCGCAAATACGGGAGCTATTTCTGGAGAATTTGGAAGGGCGTAGCAGGTTTGACCGTTTTTAAGCTGCCTCAGAAAACGGTGTATGTCAATGCTATCTTTACTTTGATTCTGTCCGTAACATGTCTCTAGTGTCAGCCGTAAATGATTTGATTTTTTTATCAAAATGGCTGAACTTGCCATTTAACTTTACGCAAAACAGAATTATCTGCGTCGTTCTTGTGAACTTTATCAAGACTTGTGGTCCTCAAGAGGATCTTGTGTCTGATGGAGTACTAGGGACAATTATGTTGTTGACGGGCACCCAATAATGGCCTTGCTGATTTTTTTGATATTGGTCAATATGTGAGGAATCATTGCGGGACAATTTCATTTAATATTGGCTAACTTATAAATTACCTTATTACTGTCTTCGTTGCAGGAGCAGCTATTTTGGAGCGAATAAAACAGACACAAATGTGTTTGACGAGAAATGAGCTTTTCTTACAAAGCCAAGTTACTTCACTATATATTATTCTATGTTTGTATCTGAACATATATCTATCTTGGCAGAAAAAAACCTCTAGCATCAAATAAATTTAGCGGGCGATCCAAGGGGCCTAGTTAACGGCGACTTTTTATCATACCTAATTGATAATAATCAAATAATTGAACCTCTGAATAAAGCCCAACAATATGTTTACTATTCACTCCCTTTGGTTACCAAAATACACCAAGAAAATCTCAACTGACTTTCTGAATTATGCTAGTATCAATATTTCGTGCCACAGCCTTTACAAACAGTTGAGAAATAACAATTTGTAATAATATATCTTAACACATCTCATTCAGCTTGTCTCGTACGAATCTACCAAAATGCTGTTCTGGAAAGTAATTATGTTTGACATTTTCAAAGTAACAACAATGCTTGTAATCAAGTGCTATCGTGTGTGCCGTGTGGTGTATGATTATGTATAAAATTGTTATATCGTGATGATTGGTGCAAGACGACAAAACCATTATGTAATCATATATTTTATCACCCATTTTTATGTGCTTTATGTTGGGCGTCAATTTAGGAAGGCAGCATTTCATTTGAAAGAAGGTGCGATTTTTGTATACCTTTCTACAAATCCTTCTTTTGTGACCATATAAATATTAAGACCAACTCAATATAACGATCTTTTCAGATCCATATTCTAGTTTTTCTCCCTATATGTTTCAACTTGTAAATGGACTTTTATTTGGTAAGATTGCTTCCTTTGGTGCAAAAGGTTTTCATAATATATTACCGTTAAATTATTTTACATAGCGCGTACAATTCTGTTGGGTGTATATACATGATTGAAATCACGTGCCATATCCTGTTATTCTGCGTTACGTTTCTTTCCACGGCGTTTTGTGTTTGAATCCACTAAAAGGGCAAATCCAGTTTTCACCAGCCACTCAGTGTCAGTCGTTTGTTTAAAATGCGTCAATTAAGAAGTAGACAGATGTTATAAAGTGCTCTTGAAACCATTGCTTTGCCAATCCAATGAAGTTTTGTCCTTGGGGATAATGAAATTCATTATTTATCACCCAAACAATGGAATGTTCGCCTGTTGATTGGTGAGGGATGCTGTAAAGTATCATTATAACCATAAAACCAACGGAAATAAGAAAGAACTTTGAAGAAAATGTTTTTTTTTTCAAGAGATTGTTTTAACGTGGCGAGAATTCTACTTTTACTTGTCGAAGTTTCTCGTTAATATTTGGTGACACGGCATCTTTTGGACGCCCTTTCATATTCAAACAGTTTTTTATATTGTCTTTGTAGTGTCATCAAAACTTTGATCAGGAACAGCATATTGTCAAGACCGCCTTTTTAAGTTTATTTATTTTCAGACCTATTTTCAGCATTTTTTTTTCTTTTATATAAAATTTCATCTTAATAACGACATTACCTCAATATTAACCCCATCTTTTTTGTATCAAAAATTACATAGAATATCGAGGTTGAACTAAAGATTTAGATCCGGAACTTTTCCCCGACAATTCAGAGAGTGTAACCGTAGTGCGGGTCATTGATATCAACAAACCCGTCTGCACTGTTTATCATTGTCAGAATGTTCTTAGATCAATTTACACAATTTTTACATTTTCCCTGATACTCTATCACGATCTGTATGCAAATGTATGTATATCAAATCAGTTGGAATAACACTTATCATTAGGCAATAGAAAATTAATAAATATATTCTCATCCACAGTGGATGGAATATCTAGCGTGGGTGAATGGATTTCTTTCCACATATTACAAGTTATGTGTACTTCTCTTCAATAAAGTTCGAAAATGATCGACTTCAGAATTCAATAAAACATGGAAAGAGTGATTCACTCCAATGAATCTCCGTACTCAGTCTGCCGAACTTGCATTTATGAATTGAAAATGTACCATGATTTTTTGCGATAGAGCCGACCAGATTTTCTTGGGGGGTGGGTAGGATGAGAATCTAGGTGTTAATTTTGCTATCGTCTGCCTGATATTTATTGGACGATTGTGCTTCAGCTTCAGTTGATAACTTCATAGTGAATGATGTCATAATAAGTGCGTGACTATTACATGTTTCATTAACAATACAACGTCATACATTGTCCCAATTATAGTGCGTGTTTCATCAAGTAATTCGATTAGTCTGTATGGCTGCCATATTGTATTTGAAGGTAAGGTCTTCACTAGCATGAGTAGGGATGTTGTGTTATTCTGCTGTATCGTGTTAAGTGTCTGGTACCCGTTTTATAGACTTATCTTAGCTAAAATAACAAAAAACACCCATTTTATTTTTTATTCAGATAGTTGTGTTAACATACAGGTTTCACAGTACATGAATGATTTTTTGAGAAGGTACATATATGATCATTACCAGATCAATATCATGTTTGAAGTATGTTTTAGTTTAATGTGGTAATATTGCGGAGTATGTCGGAAATAATGGTTTACGCGCATCTGAGCATTTTCGTTTCTGTTAATATCTCCCTAGTATTCAACTAAGATCAGTTAACCATATGTAACCAAATGCCTGACGGTTTGCTTAATTTAACAAATGATTTCTAGCATTGCTTGTTATGTAGTTCGTTCCTTTTTCCACTCTATCATTTGCGTATTATATTGCCTCTCAAGAAAGTACAATCGGAAGACGGGACTCTGGAAATCTACAAGCAATCATGTATGGAACTATCAAATGTCCCGGTGAATAAAACACATGATTGTAATGACCAGTGTCTGCCGTATTGGACAACATCTATGAGTAATGTAAAACATTTTATTCGAAGTTGTTTAGAGGTAATCGGATTTTATAGACAGCATTACATCAACATCCAGACTTTAATACGCCAATATTTGCCGTTGCTTAAAGTGTTGTTGACACATGTGACATCCCTGGAGATGGCGGCATCGATAGCAAATATTGCTTGTATTATTTTGCTAATGTGCCTTATCTTGAGTGGCGTCTGTTTTTTCTTGACATTACCGTAATTGTGCCTGGCAATATCTACGTAATATGTTATCTTACAAAGCATTGAACTCGTTCCCTGACGTTTTTAACAATTCAGTGCCTCATTCACCAGTCACTGGGTTATTGATATGAAACCTTTTATGAGGCTTTTTCTCATAAAACATACATATTTAGTTCCCATGGTAACCATAAGAAATAATTTGTAAATCGTAATTTACATCTAAGCATATGGGTTCAGATGACTTCGTCATCGTAACATTAAATAACAAGACCTTTCTTTTCAATTTTTTAAATTATCTTAAGTTGTCATGCCAACGAATAAGTTAAAAGCATCAAGCGCGTTAATGCCATTATTTGATGGATTATAAAAGAGACATTGAACCATGGTGTGTTCCTATATCAAGTCCGATTAGGGACATTAATTTCTGTTTGATAAATACTAATTCTGTTTCCACTTAGCATACCAAAGGTTACAGTTAAAGGTTACTTGTATGTTCTATTATTTAATCATCTGAAAATGTGTATGGTATCAAACGACGATCCACGTAAAGCAACTCAGTGTTTTAGATATATTTATTTCAATATAATTTGAAAGAAGGTCAGTCGGAATTCTAGTGTATGAAGTAGCGTTAGAAATGGAGAAGCTTCGAATGATATTACACAGAGTGATTCTAACTAGAGGTGAAACGATTCAAAAAATTTCGATTCGATTCGATTTCGATTTTTCATCCCACGATTCAATTTTTCGATTCGATTTTAAAAGGAATTAAATAGGACAAGAATAAAATAGCTATCCCACTAGTTTACGATGGAATGTATTTTCTTAAATACTGTAAACAATGGAACAAACGAAACATAAAACTTGTGAATAGGAAAAACTGAAACAATAAAGTGGTGAGACACGAGAAGAATGCTGATCTCGTTAGATTTCAGTCATTTTGACTCGCATACTACGGAAAATGAAAGTAGGTATTACCAAAAAAAAAATCGAATCGAAATTGCCGTCATGAATCGAATCGAATCGAATCGAATCGAGCATGAAAAATCGCGGTTCGCAATGGATCGCGATTAATCGTTTCACCTCTAATTCTAACCCGTACAAATTTTAAACATACTCCAAAAATGGCAATATGTTAATATGGTGCTGAATAAGGCTAAGTACATTTAACCTGAGTTAATGGACACCTTTGCGTAATGTGCCTCTCTATATCCCACATTCACAGATATAACATACCAATTAAACATAAAGGCCAACGTCTATTTTTTATTTCAACGGTTTTGTTTGCAGGTTTGAAGGTACATTTCTCGTTGCCATTGTGTTAATTGGTTCTTTTCTGTATTTTCAGTTCTCCCGCGTCGGATCTTGCAGCAAGAAGAGGTGTGTTTAGCAGACGACATTACGGTTCCGTTGAATTGGTGAGTAGAAACTTTTCTACATCTTCAAAGCAATAAACATATTGTGCTCTCGGCAAACATTTCAAGCTCGACAAATGTATGCTAACAGCATGCCTTTATTGGCTATTGCTGCGAAATTACAGGCATCCAAGTGGTAATAGTGAAGTGATTATCTGAAATAGATAGAAAGATGAACAGTGCACCATTTAATGTCTTCCCTCTGATCCTTATTGAGGTAACACGACGAACAATCAAAGTCGTCTGCTGTATTGAATACCGTCTGGTACGTTCTTTCTTAGATCTTTAAAACACTCATTACCGCGTGGTGTTCAGAACAAACACAATTAATGTATTTATTTGACGATGCGGTAACATTCCAAGGTCACTTCCTCCAGTAATCAATAAACAATTTTTGTTGTGATTCATCATCAGTGACTGCTTGAATACAGCAATGTATATGTTCATTTACATTCTACATGGAAGATAAATCCTTCATGCTTGCTACTTACAGGAACGTTGCGTCAGTTATTGTACAAAAACTTGCATGAACGTAAGGTTAATTTAATGCAATTACATGTAATAGAAGAGTTTTCATGGGCGATATGTGCATTTGAAACTGGTTTTCCGAAATAATAAATTTCTTCTATATTGCTTCATTATTATTGTCATAGATGCCAATGATATGGTTGTCTTCTCCTGGACGTTCGGCAAATATGTGAGGTCAATAATTATGTTTAAATCAACGGAAAACGATTTATTTTTAGCTCCAGTCATCGAAAAATCTCACAAAAGTCTTATTCCCTACCACAGAGTTAATCCGCTAATGACTCCCGCATTCAAGCATTCGTTTTACGGTTGTACAAAGTGTTTCTCACAGCGTTCAGTCGTCCTATTGTTATCCATAATGTTCTGTTTCTCATAAAGGGTCTATTGATTATCATTAGGACAAAGTGTGAAACATTTTATTTCCAGAAGCGCCATTTCATGAGACCATGATGGACACTGTAGCAACTCTTATTGTCATTGATAAAGTGGACCAATTGACCAATGTGATGAGACAAATTCAAATATGTCTCTATGCGTCTGTTTATTTGTAGGCGCCAGACTGAATGTTAGATTGGTATCCTGTTTAATCTCGTCTTTCTATAACACCTTACAATTACATTCAATAATCAGTAGTTGTCAGTCTAGTAAGGCTAAATCTTCGTCTAAGTGCAATAGCGTAATTCGGTACCTTCAAAACGTTCAAAGCCACCGCATTCTACCAATTTATGCCAACTCTAAGTACAGTTAAACCTGTCTATATAAGACAACATTTGGGAGAGCAACAAAGAGTTATTACTGGCGGCGATCATTGCTGCGAGGTTAAAATTAAAACATACTTGTTTTGGAAATAAAACTATAAGTATATAACCCGTATATACAGGAATTACGTAGTTTCGAAAGTATTCAGAAATAAAGGAACTGCTGTACAAAAGACCAGAAGAAAGTAATGTTTACGGTTACCTGATCAACCCTATATTTAGTCGGTGATTCTGACAGCAAATCCTAATTACGAAAATATTTGGAAATAAATCATATTTGGTATTCTCACTAAAGGTATGTTTAGAAAAATAAAGAGAACAGAAAAGAAAAATTTCTCGACCTACTCACTCTGATTTTATTGATGGAGTGACCCTAAACATGTCTATTTTTCTAGCCTTTTATATGTATTCTCTTTTATATGTACACTATGATTAAGAACTAAGTTTAACCAGGGATTCTTCATTATTGTATAGCCCCCGATTCTACATAATATAATAACTGTATAAATATTTCTCTGGATGACGAAAATGACAAGCTGGTTACTATATATAACCTCAGCCATAACTACAGACAGGCAATAAAAGGTTGATCAAGGTAAACTGATTACTCTGTCTGGTTAATTACCATACATTATTAATCATCTAAGCACTATATGACCTCAGCATTGTGTTAAACATTTATAGGAGCTCTTGTGGTAACATTGAACAGCTGATACATTTCTATAACCGTCTGCAAATCGGTGACTTTGAGCATTTCTTGATTTTCAACCTGCGATCATATACAGATAGAGGCTTTTGCCCAAACAACTGACTTTTTGCACGATGGATCAGACTTTTGAATAGTCCAATACTTTTCCTTATAAATAGTAATTATTTGCACCACCAACTGTGGAATTTATCATGTCAAGATAACAACACAATGTATGGGTAGAAGACTATGTGTTACATTGAGTTATTCTGTTATGTTACCATGCATTTTGAAGAGGGGCGCAATCTTGGTATTGCCCTAGTCAAATGTTCGATTGTTCCAGATGTTTGACATGTGTGTCTTTCAGTGATTACGTCTCTGACTAGTAATCACCAGCCCCTCACCGTTGTGAGTCAGAATCGCACCCGGGACCAGACAAATGTCACATAAAAGGAAACCGTCCTGGTACCTTACAGAATTACTCCCGTTCTACCCAGGTGTACGCCTGTAGTCTTCCTCCACCGGTAAAGAAAACTTGCCAAGTAACCTTGGCTGTTGGTGCGGCATTAAATCCAAGGTCAAAGTATACACATAGTTATATAGTATAGTGTGTTCGACTAATCTTGTATGGGTGATGTGTTTATTTTGATAAAAAGTCATTAATGGCAGTTTGTTTTATTTTTGATTACCAATGTAATGTGATGCAATGGTAGTTTCTGATTCTGATTGAGTTTTAATGGTTGAGTTGAATATGTATTAAATGACTGACATTTAAATGGAAACTCATTAAGGTATTAAATATCGTCTGTAAAATAGAAAGAGAATATCTAAAAACCTTGTCTAGCAAATTGTTAAACTCTATACATAACTGTTAGCAGCCGCGCGTGCTATCTGTCTTGATTTGTTTATCTGTTCTTTAACGGACCATTCAACAGCTATCGTCATTTCAACACTGCCCTAGAAAGAGAGGAGATAAGATACAGGAGAACCGGGCATATATATACCTACTCTATTTTAACAGACCTCCTGGTTCTTTATCGTGCCCGATGAAAGCATCGATACACGTTCAACCTGTTTTCTGTGATTTTCTGAACACAGTCCTGTTCTCTGTAGTGGAATGGGGAACTCTGAAAAACCGTCCCTGAAATATCGGAAGCCGGAGCCGAAATTCGACCACACGGCCTTTCGATTTGTAATCAGCGCATTACAATTAACCCGCCACGCTAGCACCATCCACCTTGAACTCAAGGCAATTCCAATATTATATCTAATGTAAATTTTCCTGAACCCATGGTCTCTCTGTTGATTATGAATTCAAATTACTTGATCAGCATTTTTTTATGAATAGATAAATGCAATTTTCTTAAATGTGGAGACATACGTCTGAAAATGAAATGAAATTCACTGATAAATTGCCAATAAAATATTTCCATCTAAAGATATTACTGACGAAATTTGTGATAACAGTAATCGTGGCCTTGGTTGCTTGGTTAGTGTATGGAAACAGTTTGTTGATTTATTATTGTTGTTGTTATTTAAACCTTCTCTCGGAAAAGTTTTCAATTGGTTTTAATAATACGGAGTCGAACATTCACACCAAGTTTATTACTATGAACTGGTACAAATGGTCTCATTCAAAATAATAGTAGAAATTTTAAAACGAAATACAACGAAAATGCATCGAGGACACGGCAGATCATTTTTCATGTCGTGTTGATATTTTATCCTGATCTTAAGTAGTCTGTGCAAAATACGAGCAAACACAAGAACATATGTATGGTATGTATTTTACATGAGTAACTAATACTGTATGTTCAGTAATGGTTTCGTTGGTCTCTGAAGGGGAACATTGCGCTCAAGCCCCAAGGATGGGCAACGGCTCCTTTCAACCTCAATCAGACACTTACTCTCAGGCCTTGACAAAACATGCGTGATTGTCTGGTGTCAATCTGCTGGAGTTTAGTATATTTAATTTATCTGAGACGACTTACGTATCATGGTAGTCACAAGGTCCTGACTGACAAAGAATTATTCAGCGTCGGGCAGAATTCTTTCTATGTCGTCAACATCTATATACGTGTACTTATCAGTCCAGATTTTCAGAATGTTTGCACAGACTACACACTGTAAAAGCTCATCTAATGTTGGAAATATTAGTTGCTCAATATTGCAAGATATGCTACACTCCTAATGTCCTAGTGTCATATTCTAATTACGGTATAAATTATATTTAGTTCTGATTATTAGGATAGGAGATATATTATAAATAATCATGTTTGTTTGTTCGTTTTATTTTTGTCAAATTTTCATAGAAGGGTATGACCTACCGCGATCGGGATTTGAACACGGATCTCCGGGTTGCAATACCAGCGCACTAACCACTGGACCACGGCCGCGGCAAATAATCATGCCACTTCACTAAAAATGTTAGAGCTAAGAGCTACGACTTTTTCACCAAATATTTTCGTTTTACTGAACACTGGTTTAAGAATTTTTTTGTTCTATGTCAGGTTTATAAAAAAACATGCTAAAACACAGGCTTAAGAATTTGGTGTTCTGTTTCAGGTTTATAAAAAAACATGCTGAGCACAGGATTTCAAGAATTTGGTGTTCTGTGTCCGGTTTATAAAAACATGCTGAACACAGGATTTCAAGAATTTGGTGTTCTGTGACAGGTTTATAAAAACATGCTGAACACAGGATTTCAAGAATTTGGTGTTCTGTGACAGGTTTATAAAAACATGCTGAACACAGGCTTAAGAATTTGGTGTTCTGTTTCGGGTTTATATAAAAAATGCTGAACACAGGATTTCAAGAATTTGGTGTTCTGTGTCAGTTTTATAAAAAGACATGCTGAACACAGGATTTTAAAAACTTGGTGTTCTGTCTGAGACATTTTTTCTCAGAAAACGTGGCCATGGCAACCTTCCTTTAAAAACACAAATGGAGTATTTTTGTCACCTTAAAATGTTTTCAACGTTTTTTAAAGAAATTATTTGAACATAATGCGACTGTTTTACAATGTGTGGATGAAATTTTTTACCATCAGAATCCTTAATCGTTCCAAGAACACCTAAATCACAAATAATTGCCTTTCTCCTGTTGCATTAAATGTATTTATTTAAACTGATGACTGTTTTGCTTCCTTTCAGCTCAATTCTACGGACAGTGAATCGTCATTAAATGCAGGCCGCTTCCGTCTAGAGACAGGAGAGAGGAACCAGGAGGAGGTAAAGTTTCATGAATTTTGTCATCAGTTTTAATTGTCGTCTGCTGGAAAAGAAATAATGCTGTGGTTGTTTGTTTTATTTTGAAATTGGGTGACCTCCTTTATTTCTAAAACTTGGTGTTGAATTCTGATTGGTTTCAAACAATTATGTTCTAAAATCCTAGTTGAGACAACCGGATACCTTCGGAGGTAACCATTGAATTGAAAGGGAGGAAGTCAATGAATTGCGAATCAAGGTAATCATTAAGCTAGTACCTGTCCCTTGTCGCACAGCACCATGTACAGACAAAGTCAACGGCAACTAGTGTAGATGACCTTTGAATTGATGAGGGAGGTAATCATTCCTTTGCAAAGGGAGGTAATCATAGTATGCTAATGAATGTAATCATCAGCAAGCGAAACAATAGTTTTAAAGGAATGTGCAATTTGATATTATGCGAAACAATTAATATACAATTGAAGGGGTTAATCAATATACTTATAAAAATTTTGTTTGTTTCACTGGGGTTTAACGCCGTTTTTCAACAATTTTTCAGTTATATACGGCGACCGGTTCACTTAACCAGTTTTCCTGGACTATATACCAACCAGTACTAACTTACCTTTCCACAAGGAGCCGGCAACTTCTCCAAATGTGGAGGAAAGTCGACATTTTTGTCAAATTTTCATGAAAGGGTATGACCTGCCGCGGCCGGGATTCGAATCAGGATCTCCTGGTTCCAAGTCCAGCGCACTAACCACTGGACCACGGTCGCGGCACTTATAAAAATAAATTACTGTACATTCGAGAAGACAATGGGAAATCAATAAACTGCTTAGGAATACAAATGTGCAAGTATGTATTAGAGTGTGCTATTTCAGAAATGTTGAATTGATAGTCAAGAGAGTCTATCAATTAATTGTAAGTGCGATAATAAGTGGACTGCTACAGATTACCAATCAATTGTAAAAGGAGGCGACTCTGCATCATATATCTAGTGTAAATCCTTGGTTTGAAGTCACGTGATAGATTCATTAAAACATCTCCACACCTAAAAAACCTTTGGCGATTTGAGACAAGCTTGTTTTTGTTCTTTACTCCAACTTTTCGTTTTAAGTACGAACAGATAATGTCTACAAAAAATGCCAGCCTACTTACCCACTTATAAAAGTGGGTTGCCTCAAACAAACATTTATTTAGCAATGGCCTGGTTTCGTAATTATCTAAAACAATTTCTTAGCAAATACGGAACCCTAGTTCGTCTGTAAGAGGATATGCCTTTTAAGTGCTAAATGTCAATAAGCTGTTTTAACACCTATTACTGGTATGGTGTGTGAGATTTTAAAATGAAATGAAAAACACTAAGTAAGCTGGTAGACATATCTGTATCAATTAACCGAATCTTATCACGATCAGAATCTTCGACCTTTGCGATTTAAATACCACTTACGGTATGCACTAAGTGTCAATGACATAAGAAGATTTTGTATCATTTTTCATTTGTTGTCAGCTGTGTTAAATGATTTGCACTTGAACGTAAACTTAATACACTGGAGGAGGTTAACCACGGAATCAGAATCAAGCTTGTGTTTGTGCATGAGGCTACTACGTGAAATATATGTTACTTTGAGCCGCGGTTCAGTGTTTAGTGTGCTGGACTTGTAACCCTGCAATCCGTGTTCAAATCTTCAAAGCCCGGTCGCGGCAGATCATACTCTTCTATGAAAATTTGACAAAAATGTCGATTTTTTCTCCATACGTAGAGAAGTTGGCGGCTCCTTGTGGAGTTAGTAAGTACTAGTAAGGCCATACCAAATCGTTTTTTTTTTTTCGTTTAGCGTCCACCCTAAGTTTGAAAACCTATCTAGCTATCCTTAGAAAAAAACGAAGCTCTCGAAAAAAGTCATACTGGCTTCTATCCTCATCAGAATATGACTTTCGAATATAGCTTTCATGCATAAACAATCATAATAACTTACAGCTGCGCACAAGTCACGTATTGGCAGCTACGCGCATTTTGTGCACCGTATGTAGTAATGTTTCTTTATTTTAATTGATTACTTATTTTATTGCTTTGTTATGGTACATGAGGTCTTCATGAATAATGAACTTACGTCATTGCTATAAAATTACGTAATTACTATGATCATAGAGTGAGGTTTTTTATTTTTATTATGTATTGTGATACAATAGGATCTGTTTGTTATACTCTATGGAACGTAATTGTTTACAATAAGTCAGCTTATGTATATATTTTTGTTTGTTATGTTTGCTTAATCAGGGGAAGTGTTTTTGTGTCTACAAGAAGCAACCATACGTTTGCATTACCTGTGATAAAATTGACTGTTAAAGTGACTTAACTCTTGAATGACATCAGAAAATTGTAATAATAAAAAAACATACTAAATCACTATAAAGCCTAAAAAGGTTTGTTTCAACAACTCATTAATACTTCCGGCGCACATACAGCGTTGCCGATATATGTAAAAAACATAATATAAAAAAACAATTCTAACCTACCGACCCATATTTTTTGTTTAGGCCTAATGGTTTAGTTTGAGTTACTAAGTCGACTTTTCAGTCGGCCAATTTCGTCAATAAATTCAGACGGGTCATCTTCTGATCGGAACTAAGTAAGCAAATTTCT
Organism: Lutraria rhynchaena; assembly: GCA_008271625.1. Lineage (NCBI taxonomy): Eukaryota > Metazoa > Mollusca > Bivalvia > Venerida > Mactridae > Lutraria > Lutraria rhynchaena. The sequence continues at coordinate 4,976,888 of VIBL01000001.1, read as the reverse complement.
CGCTTTCACATACAGTCAAATGTGTAAGATTATGGTTATTTAAAGTACTTTATAAGTTTTATCTTTCTTTTAACCCCTTTAGTATCGGGACTACATAATTTGCTGAACTTAGAAACAACAGACATCAAATGAGACGTAGGCTTTAGAATTTAAAAGTATTACGTTTACAATTAAATTGACAAGTTCTAGCAGTTATGTTGAAATGGATGTTGGTGTACGTAGTTCCGTGTTGATGGTTCCCAATAGTGCGTGAAATCATGACTTCAGTACATCTGAAAAATACTAACGCGGTAAAAGTAAATTGAATGTTATGATAAATCATGTAAAGATGGGTGCGTGGATGGGAGAAATCTTACTAATTTTACACTAACCAAATACAAAAACAAAGTGAGATTAAACTACACAGTAGCTCCTTGTTTAGTTAACATAATTCAGCACGGGATTTTCATAATTAAACCAAAGCATGACGGGAAGGTATGACAAAATACCTGTAACATAACTTCTATAATATTTTAAACAAGGAAAAACAGTAAAACAACAAGAAGAAACAAGTAAGAACAAACGCTGTCTGACTGTTCGGTGAAGATCAGGGGCTATACATACACGTGTAATGTCCCCGTTATAGATAAGCTGGTCCCTGCTTACTCTGCGCTGCAACAAGGAACGGAAACCAGTTTTGACTATAGAAGACCATTACCTTATGAAAGGTCATGTTCTGGGAGGAGTCAAATAGATCAATCATCTGATGTTGCCTTGAATATGAAACTTTTAGGTTTAGGTTTTATATAGGGTTTAAGTACACTCGTCTGTCAGCAAATCAGATTGTAACGAGTATATAACTGCGCTGCACAGAAGCAAGTTTCTAAAAGCGCTGACATTGAATGTATTATACAACATTATGGCACTTAGGTGCATTAGTTGGGACATTCAATACTCCCATATTTGAATCAACACGTATTAGGTTTAGCTTTGATGCTGTGTATAGTTCGTGGTTTTAGAAATACAAGCTCATGATCTTTAAGTTTGTCCTTTTCATAACATTTAATGGTTGACAATGGTCATACCTTTTTATCATATTGGTATAACCAAGGTCAAGCATGGGTTACATTGTTGTCAGTTCGAAAATCGTCTCTTCCATCCATCTTCGATGGGAAAATTTATGATGTATTGTAGCACAGGGGGCTAGCACGTTGAAGGGATGGTGTATAATGGCGTATTAGGCCTAAAATGGCCACACGGACCAAAAACACGTATATCATATATATATACATATACGTATATGCCCATTTTAAGCCTAATACATCATTATACACCATCACTTCAAAGTGCTAGCCCCCTTTGTATTGTAGCATCATGCGATCCAGAGGACCGATAAAATTTCCATGAATTTTGTATAGTCGCACCGTCGGAAGTGGTAATTTCTACTTAGCACGAAATGCACGCACTCCTCCAAAATCGTACACAGTTCATTAAACCGCATTGTGCGTGTAATAGTGAATGCGATAAGACACAGGACGGTAGAAAGATAGGTAAGTACTTGTGTGAATATTATTAGTATGCTTTAATTTTCGAGCTGTGGTACAATATAGAGTAGATAATTACCAATTGACCAAATGTGTATGCTGAAATTCCCACTGGAACAATTCGCTATTTTTCATTTTAGAGCAAGCGCGTTTTTTGGGATTACATGTGGCACTGAAATTCTGTGTATGTCTAATATGGTCCGTGTGACCATTTTGTATCTATTTTAATACTATATTCATACTTATACATTATCCCGAAGACGTAGTTATAGTCTAGCCCCCAAAATTGTAGGACGACGGCTGCTTTCAAACTCACTGATAATGACTCCATACATATTATGTATTCAAATACTGCATTTTCGTTTGTAACTCATTATATTTTGGGGATTATCAATAGCAATTTCGTACTGTGAAATATTCGCACAGACTCGCAAGGTATTAATCAGTTGCATCTTCTAGCATATTTTAAGTGTTGTGGTAGTTTTTTTTTCTCATTATGTGTAAGTTTTTCATTGCTGAAAAAATATAAATGTTGTTCATTTTATTTCAGCGCGAAAGTGACAGAAATGGGGCAAATTCAAACAATGGGATTCAAATGAGCCAATGAACCATGCAGAAATAACTACTTTAAAGTCTTTTATAGGAATGCACTTATGCAAATGAATACTTTGTATGCTGCTGTTCAGCGGGTACAAAGACTGCTAAACAAGTGCATTCAATTTTCACTTGGGAAATTTTGTGTTTTTGCATTCAATTTTCACTCGGGAAATTTGGTGTTTTTAGATGTACAGTCACTTGCTTTCCTTGGAATTGGCATTTATAAATTTGTGAATACTTTTTCATGTATTAAAAGGAAATAACTTGTGAATGGGATTGTACGGCTTACTTTTTTTAGACAATAATTTGTGGTGTTCATAATTAGCAACGACTTATATTATACAACTATACAAGGACCTTTACTACTCCGTAAAACCTCACATAGCAACCGCCTCGATTTACGACCACCTTGATATAATGACCACTTATTTTCAGCTAACTTTTAATAACTCCCCCAACTCATTATTACAACAGATATGTCGCGTTCCGAAGGTGGTCTCAATATTGGGGTTTTACTGCAACTATTGAATAGGTCTTTTTTTGTATGTAATCTTCCCAATTGAAAGAGTCTAATTTGTTGAAAGCCAAAACAGCCTAAAAAGAGGCTAGTCATAAGATGTATACAATATAATGTTAAAATATGAATGTTTCTGTTTTCAGCCAGCAAGTCCATTAAACAGCCCTGTGCATTTGGAGAATCCAGAATTTCAAACAAGATGGTATTTTAAATACTTCCTTGGAAAATGTAAGCATTTTATTCCTTACTGGTTTCATTTTATGAATCATTGATTTTAACATCACGTTATGTAACCACACCATCAAATCTGTTTACAAAGACCACTTTCTGGAGAATAAAATGTGGTCTTTTGGTGGTTATCTTTTAACGCCCCTGCACCTACCATTCTTATAGATAAGTGAAAATTCTTGACATTTGTTATGTCAACCTCTATTAATTATTGCATCTTATTTAAGATCATAAGACACAGACAATCATTGTTTCTCCAAAGGAACGATGTATTATTCATCCTGCCGTCTCAGTATTTATGGTAATAGATAAAAGTGTCTACTTTGTAGAAACATGTTTGATGACCTGTTTTTACACGCCTATTTCAGTACATCAGAACTATGTTGGCATCGACCTTGAGAAGGACGTTTTCTTGCTTTCTGTTGTCGTAACTGACGCAAATAACCACAATGTACCACAATACAGAACAGTCTTGTGGACTAAAACTGTAAGTATACGTCTGCTTTGTTTCCATCTCTATATGGACAAAAACTTTGTATTAAATCATTTTGCGAACAAGCCTAACCTGTTATTAAGTGGGTTTTCACATTAACAACAGGCTTTGTGCTGTAATAATACAAAATTGTTCCCCAAACAGCCAATCCTTCTGTTCATATTGACTTACATAATTCTTGTCTTGTCTCTACATTATGCCAAGCCAGGGAAAATATTTGATACATGCAATTTAAGTTATCTGTCGCACTAAGTATATCATATACTTGTATTCCATGATAAAAGTATCCCCTTTAAGCAATGAAGCCCCCACACTTTTGTGAAAAAGCCACCACAAAAAATATGATTCATCATAAAAGCTGAGACAATATTTAAAATTGTCTGATGTCTCCGAAAATCGATCATAGAGTGACTCGAAGATTGAAGTAATTCTGTACTACTGAGTGCCATTGTGGTGTTTATTAAGTAATTGTTATTGAAAATATTAACGTCAAAATATTTAATGTTATTAAAATTTCTTAATATCTAATTCAATTCATACATGTGTGATATTTTGAAAAAATGTTACTCTCAATAACACTAGACAGCTAGATATGTCAATTTGACTTTTTAGCTCATCTGAGTACGCAGTGTCCGGCGTCCACCCTTGGGTTGTCAACACTCTAAAAATAGGTCAATAGGTCAAATCAAATGAAAATCTTGTTAACACTCTGGAGGCCACACTTTTTATTGGATCTTCACCAAACCTAGTAAGAATGTTTGCCTTAATGATATCTTCACAAGTTCGAACCTGGGTCATCTTGGGTCAAAACTAGGTCACCAGGCCAAATCTCTAGTAAACCATGTTAACACTCTAGAGGTAGCAGTTTTTGGCTGGATCTTCCCTGAACCTTATCAGAATGTTTTTATTAATGATATTTTGAACAAGTTTGAATATGGGTCAACTCAGGTCAAAAACTAGGTCACCAAGTCAAATCACATGGAAACCTTAGAAATTGTGATCTTTAGTCAGGTGAGTGAAAAAGGGCTATCATGGTCCTCTTGTTATTCTTGTTTGTGCTCTGTGATCATATGTTACGGAATTCCATGTGATGGCTTTACTTAACTTTCATTATCATTAGTGAATCTTTAGTTGTGTCCTTAACATCGTTCTTAGCGGCCACCGTGGTCCAGTGGTTAGTGCACTGTAACCCGGATATTTGGGTTCGAATCCCGGTCGCAGCAGGTTATTCCTTTGAAAATTTGACAAAAATGTTGATTTTCCTCCATATATGGAGAAGTTGCCAGCTTCTTGTGGAAGGGTAAGTTAGTACTGGTTAGTATGCAGTCCAGGAAAACTGGTTAGGTGAACAGGCCACCATATATAACTGAAAAATTGTTGAAAAATGGCATTAAACCCAAGTGACAATGTCACATAGAACGAAACAAAACATTGACATCGTTCTTGAGTTGTGTCCCTTTATTACTTTTCATCATTCATGTTTTTTTTTCCTTTTTTATTTGACATCATTTCGGATTCATAAGATATGTAATACAGCCTACAAATAAACATAACTATCTTTGTTATATAAGCAACAACATTTTGATAGCTAGGACATTGCGATTAAATCTATAAATTGCTTAGCAATAAAAATAACTTCATACTTTAGCAACTATTTGTTGTATGACATACGTAACTGATAATAATTTGTAGATAAATAGTCCTATCTACAAATATTTTAAGCCAAATACAATCGTAATTCTCCAGCATGTATTGCAATAGAAATGTGCATTGAGTGCAATTAATTGTAATATTTGTTTTTTCATGATTTACAATACAGTGAAAGCTGGACTTATTTCCTTTGTACACAGTTAGTCTTTATTCAGAGGTTGTTTGTTTTATAATATCAGTCTACACAAGAGTGGTTGTTATTCCCAGGTGGCCTTTAAATCCGTTTTGAATTTATAGCCATATTTTATAGTTTGCCCTCCCGGAGTCCTTTTCATTGACATATTTTAGCTAAGCTGTAAATGTATTTTCAAGTTGATTAACCCCTCAGTCAGATTAAACACCAATCTTGATACTTAAACGTTTTGATATCATACCTTCAATGGAGACAGAGTAAGAGAGGTTTCCAAATCTGAACGTGCGGAGGTGTTTAATGATGTTTTTTATTCTTGTTTTATTTTTATTTGGGGCATTTCAGACAATACATTAAAAGCAATCACCGTCGTCACTGTGTTTGAATTCTCCTGAACCACATCGATCTTTCCATTCATGTAATTCTGATAATGTCATAAAATCTCAATTGTGTGTTTGTCTTGATCACCAAAAAATGGCTTCGTTTGAGAATAATCTATTTTGATGTTGGCCATGTTTTATGTAGCTCGTTCCTTACGTATATTTTTTCTAGACTTAAATCTTACTATATTTTTGTGTTACAAATCATGTCCATTGTCATGGGAATGCAATAATTCAATTTTCTAGGCAGCTGAAAATAACTAAAAACATATCAGCAGATTTGGTACTGTCTGGTTTTCAAGCCTGTCAAAATTAGTACTTCATGTTTTACTATAAGTCAAATTTGAGATCAGCATTCCTCATAAGGTCAGAAAAGACTGTTGCAGTATACCATTAACCGGTTTGTGATGATGTTAGGATATTACTTCAAACATATATATATGCTATCTTGGCTAAGACTTATATATATGTGTATGTATTAACCAAAATGTCACTTTTTATTACGAAAAATGTGAATGGTAAGCATTTCATGTATTTGCTTTCAACAGTTGGCAAAAGCCTTCTATTGATTGCTAGAATATAACATTTCCTCTCAACTAACAAGGAGTGGCAAGACTTTTCTATTTATAAAGTACAGTTAAACTGTTATAGCTGAGGTATGCCTATAAAATGACCCCAGATTTTGAGAAATCTTAAAAATCTTGAAACACTTTGTTTGTTTGTCCATCCATCGATTTGTTCTTCATTCATTCATGCATACATTCTCATATTTCATGTGCTTAGAAGATATTACTTTACATACCATACATACACTTCATCTGCTTGTCCATTCATTCATTCATTCATTCAGGGTGCTAAGAAGATATCATTACCGTACATAGCCAGTAAGCCTCAGTCAGTAAAGGGTATACTGAACCACTTAGATTTAGACAGAATTGAGAAAGGACCGAAAGAAATCTTCAATCCGGAGATACAAAAAGAGATTTTAGTTCTTGAAGAACAGGAGGTAAGTTTCATTTTTGGTTTCAATGGCAATAACTTCACTAGCTATGATATGTATTTGTGTTTTAATTGAAGAGGAATCTCTTGCCATGAGCGTAGCTGATCATTGCTTCACTAGTCTCAATGCAATGTGGATTTCGGAGCAAGGCCCTTTCCATTAGAAAAATTATGAAAGTCCAATTTTGGAAATTTTGGGTGCCTTTATAGAAGATTTGCCATAAAACGTTCTATCTGAAATGATTTGGATGACATGAACTTAAAACATTATTGTATAAGATGATGACCCTGGTCTGATACTCAGCTAAAGGCAATTCTTTGCCCCGACATTCTATTAAGTGTAATATTGTGACTTTCAGTTTTATGTTCACCCTAAAGTATGAATGCACTTTGATACTATTATATAATCATAGAAAAGTCAATGTAATTGGTTTAATCTACACCCTCGAGTAATTGAATAATTACTTTTCTCAGTGCAAACATCACATTTTATAATGAACTCCGTATATTTATCTGCCTCTATCCAGTACTTTTACTGTATCAATTATCCGATTTGTTTCCACGTAAAATGACAGAAATCATCTTATTTTCTTGGAAAATGTACTCAGGTGGCATATTGCTGGAACTATATGGCCATACTTTGCCAACAGAAAATGCTGTGAGTTATCACCCAAGTGGATAGTTTTGAAGATTACATGTATGCTAAAATTCTGTTGTTGTATGAAAACCATGATTACTTCAGTTATTAAATACCCAACATTTTTTATGGCAGCTATAAAATCCCAATTTTTAGCGTGAAAATAATGTCATCTGCCATTTTGATACATGTTGAAAAGTTGCTTAATCAGCTTATCTAAATACCAGTTCAGAAACTTGTCTACGTGGTATAAAGTAAAATTACATTCTCGTCTAATCGCTATGTTGGCGGACTGACAGCTGAGCTGGTTTTTATCATAGATTATCTTGTGGTAGACTAATTTCAAACTCTCCCCCAGCTAGTGTAGTACATTTACATATATGTTTCGATTAATTACTCCTGTTTCCTTACAGATGGGATTTGGTACAGAATGAAGTGTTTAAACTATCTTCTGTTTTGATTTCCCTCTTTACCAGAAGACATTACACTTAAATCAGTCTCATGCAATCAGAATTGTATCAATAAATTCTTTTTATTTTTTGAAAAATAAAAAAAGATGCACATAAGCTTAAACAGCGATCCTCAGCGATCATCAATCTTTTTCAGGCTATTCATTTCTGCAGGACAACTACTTAAGAATTTTAATTAGTTCTCCCACAATATCAACTCGTCCTGAGTTAATTTCTACTCATAATTACTTGCGGACGAATGGATTTGTCTAGCACAGATCTTTCAGTCAAACTTTATTGAGATCAGTTCATTGTATATATATATATATATCCTAAAAAGGTCACATTTGCACCAAACCCAGCTAGCCTTATAATGGTCCGTCGTCAATATCCCTGACATGACATATTGATAAAAGATACCCCTGCCTGATCCTTTATTCCCTCGGGGGACTTTATGCTAATACAGTCGACTCTCATTACGTCGAATTCGCTTAGCACGATTTTTCGTTAGCACGACCTAATTTCAAAAGTCCCGAATTTTGTCCTTCTTTATTCATATTAAAATCGGCGTTTAACACGAACTTACCTCTCAATTTTTTTCGTTACATCGATCTAAATTACCCAGTCCCGTTCGACGTATCTCTACATAAAATCAATAGTTTAACTCGATGCGTTTGAGATTTGACCAAGCTCGCTGTTTTTCACACCTTTTATCAATTACAACAATGGATGAAGATCAGTTGAAAATTTGTTTGTCATCATTTACTCCAGGGTGCAAACATGTCACACATTGAATGACACTTAATCAGCCATAGTGCTATAGCAAATAAAATTTATAAATTATCATAATCATCTGTTGTTAATTTGGTTATTTGTTTATTCATTAATTACAAACATGTAAACGTCACGACATGCTATTCACACAACACACACCGGTAGACGATAAAGTACAACATGTAGCACACACACAAGGAAGTGGATCATGATCGTCGATTTTTAGCTCGATTTTCGTTAGCTCGATGTATTTTTCCCAGTCCCACGAAAATTGAGCTAACGAGAGTCAACTGTATTTACAAAACAAAGATCTCCATTGAAACAATTCTTTCATTGATGTAACAATTATTTTCAGGGCTCTGTGAATTTCAAGTTTGGAGTTTTGTACGCTAAGGAAGGACAAACTTCAGATGATGAATTTTTCTGCAACGGTAATTATAGTAGTCATGTAATCAGCTGGTAGGGGCCTCTGGCATCGAGTGGTTATGGTCTCTGATTTGTAATCACTAGCCCCTCACTGCTGTGAGATTGAATTCCACCTGAGACCAAATTTTACTATTAAAGAAGCTGTCAAGCTAGTTTATGGAATGTCAGTGGTTCTATCCAGGTGTACGCTTGGGGTCTTCCTCCACTGTTAAAAAGCTGTAAAAATTGCCAAATGATCCTGGCTGTTGGTGCAACTTTAAATTTAGCGTATGAGGAATGACAATTATTCACAAGGTGGTCTTTAATCACAGGTGCGAGGGTTCTCTAGTTTTACTGCCATGTTGTTTCATTTCAAGCCGTTATAGCAGAATGCATTAAACTTGTACTGATGATACGAAATAATTGAGAAATAATTGTGAATAATTTTGTTTCAAAGCTCAAAGCAATAATTTGACATCATTTCATTTTTGTTTTCTTTCTCTCTCTGTCTCTCTGTAATTGAAGGCAATGAGAGCCATAGTTCGTTTATCTTTACAACTATGTTTCTTTTGCGTTTATTTTGAATGGTATTTTATGAAATTTCAGAAAAGGGGAGTGATGAATTCAATAAATTTCTCAAACTTCTCGGAAAAAGAGTGCGGTTGAAAGGCTGGGATAAATTCAAGGCAGGCTTAGACATTAAATGTAAGTAAATGGTACATGATTTATTGATTTATAAGTTTGCCCGTTTCAGAAACAAATGTCTCCAAGCCTGTTTTATTTTACCATGAAATAATTGTAGTTGAACATGATTGTGTTCAATGATGTGCTAGGTCATTAACCCCCTGATTCATCATTTGGCAAAAATAATGCAAAATACCTTATCCACTCTCTAAGATGAACAGTTCCCACCCAATCTTCTCTAGATAATTTTGATGTGTGTATTTTTTGACAGTTAGGCACTCCTGTTCCGCTGCAGTGATCATTTTTGGCATTATAATCTTATTATTCGGTTATAATGTATTGATATATGCCTTTAAAAACCTATTCTGATTTGAAGCAGCCCCATTGATGCAGACAATGTTTTTTTCTGATTTCTGTAAAAACATTAAGTAGGAATGGCCAAGAACAGAATTTCTCCCAATATTTAGTCTTTTGCGGTTAATGTGTTCGTCTGCAATTGTCCTTTGTTGCAGTACGGAATGAATAATTCTGAAACTACCAAATGGAAGTAAATGTTATCTGCATGTTGTTAACATTGTTTTGAAGAAAAAGTCAAACTGTTATGATGGCTGGGTCGTTGTCATCGTGTTCTTGTCGTGCGAAAACTTCAATGTAGCCCATTACTTGAACACTTTCAAATATATGAACACAACACTTGGAATGCTTGATTATCATGAGGAGTTGTAATTGCAACACTTTTTACTTAGAATTTTGTTAAAAATTATACCTTATCATGTTTGTACTCAAAATCTCAAATGTGCCCCCCTTGCCAACATGTAAAACAGACGAGCTTTGGCACCTCTATGCGGAGCTCTAGTTTGCTTTTCTTCTCCACATGGATGGGCTGTTATGTAGGAGAGTGTGTATCTGTAAGATCATTGCAAAACGCCAATTTTGCTATTGTTAGTGTTTGTAACAATACACTACATGATCTTGATTTTCGAGGAAACTGAATAGACAATTAGTTGCATTATTCACATATTGTTGCAACTTGTTCTGCTCTGTAATTATAACTATCTGAAATATTTCATGATGTATTAACATCAAATTCTCCCTCATTAGCCATGTTTACTTCCTGGTATTAAAATCTTACGCAACGTTGAATGGTTTTATGATTATGGCATAATGGCATGAGCATTATGGCAATATTGCGATAATCTCTCATAAATTGGGGGGACTGTGTTTAAGTTTATGTGTACTGCAAACTTAGCTTTTCTAAATAACCTGGTATGAATTTAAACAGTCCTACCATCTGCAAATGTAAATTAGATGGTTCAAGACTAAGGGTCTTTTATAGCATTTATGAAAAATGGAAGGAAGTTGGTAAGGTCTTATTCACTAAGAAGTTGCATGTATACAGCAGTCTTGGGTGGGGAGCGGGGCACTGTACGATTAGGGAAACAATAATACATACACTGAAGGCGTGGTTATATGAAAAAGCAAGCACTTGCAGTGAAGTGCAAGGCATTGAAAAATTAATCAATTGAGTTCCATACAATGATTTTGATAAATGGGTGTGGATTATGATTTTAACACCTAGTTAAAGTAATTTCCAGAATAAATAATAAGTAATTTCCAGAATAAATAATAAGTAATTTCCAGAATAAGTAATAAATAATTTCCAGAATAAGTAATTAGTAATTTTCCAGAATAAATAATAAGTAATTTCCAGAATAAGTAATAAGTAATTTCCAGAATAAGTAATAAGTAATTTCCAGAATAAATAATAAGTAATTTCCAGATTCCGACGTTTTGTTCTTGGACTTGACATGAATTTGTGTTTAATAAAAAAATTCTCAGAACTGGAATCATATGTATTTTTATTTGTATCGAACTCGTGTTGGTCTTATAACAGTTATAATATTTATATCGGTCACGTTTTATCTAACAATTGAAGGTTAAAAAACAACTTGCTTCATGTAGACTTGACAATAATCATAGAGTACGTATGAATCAAATTACTATTTAGGGCTGGGTATGGCCAGAAAAAACATGATACATGTATTATGATATATTGTCACATTTACTAAGATATTGCAGAATATTGCAATACGTTGTGAATATTTACTTTATAACAAGACCTTATTTATTGTATTACACTGCCGTCTTTGGAATGAGGTTACTTTTTGTGAATGTAGTCTTTCCTGGAATAAGGAATTAACCAAAAGAATGCAAAAAACAAGAAATTCTTTTTTAATCTGTAATGAAAATTTCTCTATTTTTTAATAGATTTCAAACAATTTTTTTCAGGTTTATTTCGCCATTGAACTGATGCACTTCAAATATAGATCATATTTGTATAAACTTGTGACATACCTGGAATTTCAAGCTGTGCTATCAGTCAAGTATTACTGTAAAACCTCAGTAAACAACCACCACTTCAATATTAAGACCACCTCATTTTAGATACCACTAAAGTCTTATTTTGTGAATAGTTTTCAATATTTGTTCTGTATTTCAATAAAGATAAGAAAGGATTCCTAGATAAAAAAAAAACACATAAATAAACCCACCTTCCTCAAAACACCTCCTTCGCCAAAGCCCACCTTCCCAAAACCCACCCAAATCATAAGAAAAAAATCAGCAAATTATACAAAAAGTGGTGGATGAAACACATTCTCTCAAAATGTATCACCTTTAGATGTTCAACTTGACTATGTAACTGTCTTTATACTGTCTGAGGCCCTAAAGGTGGTCATGATATTGATGTTTTACTGTATTTTGTATTAAAGCTTTTAATTATTTTTAATGATGTTGTTTCAGCGAACACAACCGGTGAGGAATCTATACACACAGTGTATGAGGGACATGAGATTATGTTCCATGTATCAACACTACTGCCCTACTCTACAGAAAATAAACAACAGGTGAGTGGGGTCAGAAAATTGGACACAACACGTGTATATAAGTCTCAATTATATAATAGGGGATGGAGTAAAATTAACATTGAATTAAAGAGAAGTAGCAAAATTCCTACACAACATGCAAATTAAGAGAACTGTGGCGACAGAATTTAATAACTGCAATTTGGAAACTTAACTACGTACTTGAAGGAAAATACCATTATCAGATGATGAATGACAAATTTCAAAGAATAGATGTTTAATTTGCCTATTAGGACCTGAATATTTCTTATTTCAAAGGGCATTTTTCAAGGAAAGTTAACATTGTAAGAAATATGCGCGCTTTTCGGGAACCTCGCTGTTAAACTGGCGCGCTATATCAAGAGCAAAGTTCCCATATAGAGCATGCATTTCAGAAGGAATGTCAGGACCCAGGCTGGATACCATCAGTTCGTCAATCGAAAAAATGGCGAGTGACTTACCTTTTAGTTTTTTTGATACGCAGAGTAGCGAAATGACGTTTTTTTTTTTTTGGCAGATTTGCGTTGTTTGATGAGTTTAGATTTGAAAAATAGACTGTTCGGGTATTTAAATCATGGAAATCAAGCGCCTATGGTTGTCATGTCCCTTTCATGACTATAGAAGTATGTTATCAATGTATTTGAAATACAAAATCATGATTCGGCAATATTTTTACTTTGGAATATTGATTTGATAAAATATCAAACAGAAAAACCTCATTTGGTGACTACCACAGTTTTCAGACCATCTCATTATAATAACCATATTTTTAGGGTTGATTGTATGATATTTCTTCTATATAGAAATTTAATAATGAGTCCACCTCAATATGAAGACAGTTTTATTCTGGGCCAAATGGTAGTCTTTCTATTTAGATTTTGATGTAGTATCACACACAAGTGTATATTCACACAATTCACTTATATATGAGTTTTTACTAAACAATAAATGGTTTACGAGGCAGAAAACAAATATATTTCTTTTGACAAATTCAGACATTAAGTCCCAAAGGTAAAATGAATTTGAACTAAACAGAGTTATTCTGAGAAATGATAATCTTCTTTTGGAGTGTTGCTAGGCAACAAACTTGGAGACAATATGACAGAGAGTGTTGTTTATTTTTTAGGAACAATACATCAAAACATATATATTTATTCTAGGTTATATGACCTGTTATATCACTGGTACCAATGATAACCCGGTAATCAAATCCTAATCATGGCAGGTCTTACCCTTCTATGAAAATTTGACAAAAATATAAATTTTCTTCTTTATGTGGAGAAGTTGCCGGCTCCTTGTGGAAGTACAGTAAATTAGTACTGGTTAGTATACTGTCCAGGAAAACTGGTTGGGTGAACCAGCTACCCAGTATAACTGAAAATTGTAGAAAAGCGACTTTAAGCCCAGTGAAAAAAAAGTACATGATAAATGCTTGTCTTCTGCATATTATGTTCGTCTGACTTAACCTGACTTAACAGCCACCTGTGAATTGATGCCTTCATATTAATAATGGCCGATCGTTAGCACATATTTATCTATATGATAAACCCAAATATACGTTTCAATGCTGGCAGACTATGAATGAAGGCCACTGTTATTTTAGAAGTTAGGTTCTTATACTCATGTGACTGTATTTATAAACAAAATACGCGTCGGTGTATTAGTGACTCCAATAAACTGTCTGTTACATTTGAAAACTTCACTACAATTTTTGACATAGGGGCTAGTACATTATGGGACTAGTGTATAATGGTGAATTACGGTCTGAACAGTTACACAGATGACATGTATATAACAGTGCAATTTTTAAGATCTCCGCATCGTAAATTAGCCCTACAAATCTAGATATATGTTAACTGCATATAATTTGAGCTTATTATAAGCAATGAATTGTCTTATTGGCGACTGTTTTCTTATTATTTTAGGTTGAAAGAAAACGCCATATAGGTAATGATATTGTAAATATCATATACTGGGATGGTGATCCCAATGACGTACCTTCGTTCAAACCGAGTATGATGAAAACAAGATTTACACGTATCCTTGATTAAATTATGCTTCAGCGGCTAATGGTATTACATTCCAAACATTTATCCCTAGTTCCTGATAGTAGGACCACAAAATAATCAATAAGAAGAAAATTGAAAAAAATCAACAATGGCGGTTTATTATATTTGAAATTTTTATGGACTTGCATACCTGGAAATTCATCTTGCTGCAATGTCCTGCTAACACTTCTGAGTTTCTGTGTCCAGCAAAATTTTTACTTGCGTGTGGCGCGCTTCTGACTTATGGGTTATTTCGAATATATCAAATCCCGCAGACAAAAGTTCTCTCAGTGCTTTGATTTATGTGAGTTCTATTTCATATTTATATAAGTTTAAGCTGCTATAGTTGGCTAATTGCTTTGATAGAGTTTTAAGTATATTGTAATTTGTGAGCACCAGTTGGTTACATTGGGTACTAGCAAAACCATGCAGTAAATTAAGCCCTCATGTCAGGTTGGTAGTGTTGATATGAATTGTATAACTTTTGGTACATTTATTAAAACATACATGTTAATTTTTTGGTCCACAGGGAAGTTTGAATATACCCCATTATATTAGTTTTTATCATTTTGATTGCTTGCATTATTGTTGTTACTTTTTTATTATCGTTGTTACTTTTTTATTATTGCTGTTACTTTTTGATTATTCCATTCCTTAGCTTTTCTGCAGATATATTTGCTGTCGTTACGTATAATCCAGATACATTACGATATAGGTAAGGAACACTTTATCATTTATCAATTAATTAACAACAAAAAACAGTCATGTTCATGGTTACTGTACTAAAATAAAAGTGTTTGTAGGTCGCAATACTTTTTTCTGATTTTTTTCTAACAACATTTTTTTGTAACAAATTGTTCATACTTTGGAGTTCCGATTAGTCATCAAAACATTGTAATTGCAATTTGCTGTTAACAATGTCAGGGCCGGATGGGTAACCACAAACTTGACTTTATTCTCGGCTAATGATTCCACATTTACAGAACAATACTAAACTTTTGCCCCATCTGCTTAGCTCAAATGGTTTAGTGTAAGGTCTATGAACCTCTGGCTCGTGAATACAAACCCAAGGACTAGCATATATTTTCTATGATGATTCAGTTGAAGATATTATGTGGAAGGTTATTTGTCCTCCATGACTTATCACTCATATTGATAAGTTGGTAATTACTTGCAGAGAACAAGGTTGGCATTGTTCGAGAAGTCCTGGAAAACTGATAATATTATCTGTGTATCTGTATAGACTGAAATACCACTGAAAACCGCTATAATGTATGAATTTATCTATTAACTGATTTCAAGTGTTCAAGTATTTGTTTTTACATAATCAAGACAGTAATTTAAAAAGTTTTAAGCAGCGACTATGGTCCAGTGTTTGGTGCGCTGGACTTGTAACCTGGCAATCCAGGTTCAAATCCTAGTCGCAGCAGATCATACAAAAATTTGACAAAAATGTTGATTTTCCTCCATATGTGGAGAAGGTGCCAGCTCCTTGTGGAAGGGTAAGTTAGTACTGGTTAGTATACTGTCCAGGGAAATTGATTAGGTGAACCGGCCGCCGTATATAATAAAAAATGCTGAAAAATGGCGTAAAGCACAGTTAAAAAAGTTTTACTTAATTAACCTTTTTAGTTGTCCTTTTAATATGATGTTAATGTAAACATAAGAATAATCTTGCAATTTCAAATTACTGAATACAGTAATTCACTGTTTAAGTTATCTTTTTATTATATTACTGACTTTTTAAATTGAATTTTTAGTACCTATTTAAAATGTTTTAAATCTATTTGATTACCTCTGATGCTTTTTTCCTATACATTTTATGTTTGTTGTATTGTATGTTAAATTTCTCCATGAGTAGCTCATGTTTCTTAATAAACTATTTACGACCGCAAGTTATCCATTTTACAAAATCAAGATTAAGAATCAGCGCTTTACATCTTGTAAACATGTTTAACATCGCTTGAGAAATTATTGTTTTTTGTTTTTATTTTGCTTGAGGCAATTTTAACTAATTATGCAACTCATTCCTGGAAAGTGTTCATTGTTACAAGGTTATTTAACATCAAATTACCAAGATAATTAGAATTCAAATTCAGTAGCACCTCTGTGTACAATATCTCCGATATAGTGACACCACATTATAATGACCACTTATCTAAAAATGTAGAAGATGTCGAATGACCCTGTATATTGGTCCAACATTACAACTCAGAGGAAAAGATGCATAGAATCTTACATTTGGATTTATTTGTATGCAGATTGAATGTATTTTCACAAGAGTCAGTGCCGTTATTTGGGCCTCCGCTACCTTCACCTCCAGAATTTATTGATGCTGAGGAATTCCGAGATTTTCTGCTTGTGAAAAGTAAGTAATAGAATGATCTTTCATGAGTAATGAGTGCTTCCTCTTAGTCCTGGTAATACAAATGTACATACCTCCTTGAAGCTAGATTCATGTCTCCCTGAAGTTTGATCAACGTCTACTTTATGCTTGATCCATGTCTTCTTTATGCTTGATTCATGTCTTCTTTATGCTTGATTCATGTCTCCCTGATGCTTGATCAGCGTCTCATTGATGCTTGATCCATGTCTTCTTTATGCATGATCCATGTCTCCCTGATGCTTGATTTGTGTCTTCTTGATGCTTGATCTAGGTCCCTGCATCCATGCAGACTTATTCCATTTTATTGTTAAAAGTCATATTTTTAGAATATGAATTATTTTACCATATGATTTTAAAGGGAAATGTGATGGATGAAAGATGTGTATGGCTTTCGAATTTTGAAAAATAAAATATTAGTAAGAATGACTTCCTTCAAAAGTTACTTATAACATTTTGGGCTTCATAAATATCAGGAAGTGGTACAAAATGTTGTAAAAATAAGGATACCTTTGTTACTGTACAGTGGAAGATAAGTTACCTTGGTATTTGTGCTGATAAGTGAAAAATCTGTTGAAACATGCGCTAGTGAAATGAGTATCTGTAGATGCGTTTATTTATACATTTTTTGTGCAAGTTTATACCAAATCATAATTATATCTTTTTACATAATTGAATTAATTAATAATCAATAAACTTTAATATCTACATAATTTCGTATCTTAGCCAAACAAGCATGTAAATAAGTTTATCTATGACAATAACAACCAAACTTAAAAATCATGACAATGATCTGATAACATCAAGGTCGAGCCGCGGCCGTGGTCCAGTGGTTAGTGCGCTGGATTTGGAACTGGGAGATCCTGGTTCCAATCCCGGTCGCGGCAGGTCATACCCTTTCATGAAAATTGGACAAAAATGTTGATTTTCCTCCACAAGCGGAGAAGTTGCCTGCTCCATGTGGAAGGGTAAGTTAGTACTGGTTGGTATGTAGTCCAGGAAATCTGGTTAGGTGAACCGGTCGCCGTATGTAAGTGAACAATTGTTGAAAAACAGTGTTAAACCCAGTGAAACAAACAAACTAACAAAAACAGACATACATACAAACAAAACATGCAAAACAAACAAACAAACGAAACAAACATCAAGGTCTTCTTTTCAGCATTCTTCAAAAGAAATTTCCTGGTTTTTAGTTTCATTCTAGTTAGTTCCGCCTTATTAAAATTGTTGCTGCGTGTTACAACCACTAATTGCATTGTTTGTTTATAACAAGCCAAATGCTCTTTTTGTTTTTGATTTATCAGCATGATATTTTTAAGCCTTCTTCTTAAAGTAATCATATTGCATTTTTCCCCTGTGTTCAATATTTCTCTTCTGGAAATTCATGGCAGCTTGGGGGAAAATTAACAAGAATTGCCATACCTGAATAAAATCCACTAAGAGCAGAAAAAATCTCTTAAGGTACAGTTTGACTTTATTTCATGTATCATTTTTAAAGAGAAGCCATTACTTACAAGGTGGCCTTTGTTCACAATGTAGTGGCTTCTGGCTTTGGTTTGCCTGTATCTATACGGCCATCCTTAAAATGTTGCTGGTTTGCAGTAACATGACCGTCTCATTAAAAAAATCGCCTAACCAAAAAATGTTTTTAGCAATTTTGCAGACGAAAGTTTTTATTTTCGTTCTTTTATTTATTTCAGCTATTTGTTTTAAATACAAGCATTAATATGTAATATGCTTACCAAAAACCATGACTGGCCATTTTTAACGGTGGCCCAAATTGAAAAAAAAAACTGGATTGATCTAGTGGTAAAATATACACCTACAACTTCAAAAAATAAATTTCAAATAAGCTTCATGTTCAGAGGTCATTGTTCTTGTACAATGCTTCTGTACTTGATTAATTTTCATCAGATCCTGAATTTCACAACCAACCAGCCACCAAACTGGTACTTTTTTATTGTCATACTGGTAGAATTTGCTTCTGGAACTGACTTTACTCAAGTTTGTCAATTGAAACTCATATGAAGAAAAAATACTAAATGTCAATTCTATCATAGTATAGTGTAATAAATATTCAATGATTTTTTTTTTCATATTTGTGAATATTAGAAGTTCAGCTAAATTAAAACTCATATTCAGTAGAATTCCTGTAATTTCATATAAGCCATTCAGTTCTTCCTACAAATATGAAGAAAAATGTTTTTCTTTTTTCTGTAAAAATGAGTCCAGCATTGATATGACAAACCTTAGTGTTACACTTTAATATACAATTTTGATTTAACTATCAAATAGAGGGAATTTCTAGGTTTTGAAAAGAGACACATCTGGTGACCCTTTAAAGTATCTAGTTTTTCAGGGAACAATTGAAGGATGTCTTATTATTGAGGTTCCTTAGGTTCATAAAAAGCCATTTTCATGCTCAAGTGTGTGTGGTGTTTATTTAATACCAGTAATTGACAAATTCCACCATGGAAAACATATGGGTTTCTTCTGTTTTTTTTTTCTGGATAACATTGAACATTCTTTAACTTTAGATGTCTTTGTGTTCCTTATGCGTCTTTGAGTTTTTTCTTTCCGGTACCTTTTAGCTCTACATTTTATTGTCTTGAATTTCTCACTTGTTGTTTTTTTGTATCTTTATTGCTTCGTATAAAAGATTATGTTTAGTATAATGTATAGTTATTCTCAAGGAAATTCAGCTCTTATAAAATTAACAAGTTTTTTTTTTAATAAAAGACTGCATCTAATGATGTGTTAAGTTAGTTAAGAGAATCTGGACTTTTAACAAATTTAACAAGTTTTTTTATAGAAGACTGTGCTTAATGAGGTGTTTGTTAGTTAAGAATGTCCAATTTTTAAATCAAATTTAATGAGCGTTATCTGAATCTGTTTTACTTTGCGTGCATCACGAACCCTTAATTTTGAAACCTTGTATAATATTGTCAATGTAGAAATTGCATTCACATGATTGGTGCCTGATTTTTATGAGAAAATTTCCCAGAATTTCATGCTCTTTTTGTAGTCATATCTGAACTTTTAATGTGATCATTACATTTTCCTGCACGTTAAAATTTAACCATTTCTTACAAGAAATTACAGTTTTCAAATTTAAGATTTCTTTAGGTGCTGAGCTAAGGGAAAACTTTATGAAGGATGAACTTCTTACAGGAAAATGAAATTGACAGTTTAAAATACAGTTAAACCTATGCATCAAGACAACCATCTGCTGAGTATTAGTGTTGCCGTTTTCCACTGTTGGCCTGTACTCAGAGATTCTATCAAACTTTTTCGACCAGCTATTAATCATAATAAATATGGCTAAAGAGTGAACTGGTCGCAACCATGGTTTAGTGGTTAGCGCGCTGGACTAACCTGGTGATTCCGGTTCAAATCTCGGTCATACCCTTCTATGACAATTCGACGAAAATTTCGATTTTCCTACATATGTGGAGAAATTGCAGGTTCCTTGTGGAAGGGTAAGTTAGTACTGGTTAGTGTACAGTCCAAGAAAGGTTAGGTGAACCATCCGCCACCCTATATAATAGAAAATTTGTTGAAAAATGGTGTTTAACTCATCGACAGTGTCACATGAAAACAACCAAATCAAACAAACAAACAAACAAACAGTCATTATAGGTGACCATTAAGTCAAGGTTGACTGTGTCTGTGCACATATTTATTTATGACCAAACAATTGTTACGAAACTTAATTTTAGTGTATACGGTACAATCTCATGTAGAACCTTATTTTAGTGTATACAGTACAATTTTATGTAGAAACTTAATTTTAGTGTATACAGTACAATTTTATGTAGAGACTGTTTCAAAATTAAGACAAGTTCATCATAATTACCAATTTTTAAGGTGCGGTTATCAGTATTTCTTGCACAAGATCACTTCAACATTCAGACTGTTTTTCCTTAACTTGGGTCTTGTTAACACTTGATCAATTAAACTTAATATGTGAAGTGTGAGTGATGGCATTTGCTTGGTCTGTGTTTTATCTTTGCTTTATTTCTGTTTATTGATGTTGCGATGTTCTCATTTTTTTCAGTGATGAATGGAGAAAAGGCGGCAGTGAACAATCCAGTTTTTACGCAGAAAAGGGAGAGAACCCTGGAGATGTTAATTAAGAATCTTTATCTCGATTATATGCCCGAGGTACAAATTATTTCTGTTAAATATATGGTTGAAAATTTATTAGACTCTATTAGTGACATCTAACATGTGTGATTTTAGAAATACACAATGCGGCATGTGTGTTCCTTAACACTTGATACATTGTAATACTTCAGTGTATGACTGTTAATAAAGAGAAAACATTTCCAGTTGTTATGAGATGAAGCAGGAATTAATAGCAGGATTATCAAAGAAACATTAAAAAGATCCAGAAATCTAACTAAGTTTGTGTCATAACTATTTAATAAAATACTTTTTCGCACCGTGTAATACCTATTTTTCCATCAAATTTCTATCATCATGCAATTTTGTTACTAACTTTATTTTTTTACAGAATAATATGTTAAACAAGCGAGCATTCAGTGATGTTATACAAGATGCAAGCACAAGTCGGAGGAAGGAAGATGCTCGGAGAGCCGAGTTTGTCAGAATCGGACAGGTAACACAGCTGATAGTGTTTGAGAATGAAAGAAAAATAAACGTTTTTTGTGAGGCATTTCGATTGATTTATAAACGTCTGTTATTGGAACTTTCACATTCAGCAGTTAAAGGGATTTGATGTCAGGGGCCGTTTCACTGACAGATCTTACAAAAGATAGCAGTTTTTAAAACTTGAAAATCGCATTAATGGTATACATTTCAGACGTATACGTTCAACAACTGACTAAAGATCTTATTATCAGTAAGATAAACCACTTCATCTACAAACAAGGAGTTTCAAGATATAAGTTCATAAACTGCTATCCATACTAAGATACATCTATGGAACAGGCTGCAGACTTGCAATATTCTAGATCAAGAAACATGGTGTCTTTTTTAGAAAACAAAATAATTTTTGGTGATTTCAATCAATTATAGTCTTCAAAAATGGAAGTTGCTTAAATTCTGTGCAGGATGTCATATATGGGAGCTAGGGATTACTTACTTGTTGTAAACTTATATTATTTCCACCCTCTATTTTACATTACTTTCTTTTTTCAGACTTTAAAACTTAAGACCATACAGAAAGGAAATGCTCCTACTAGTTTGCTAAGCACAGGAATGCTAAAAACACAGGTAATTTTGTGTATAAGATCGAATCATTTGAGTACTTCAATTACATGCAGTTCTTTTAAAGGGAATTCCTTTACACGTTAAATGGTCAGTTTCATATGAACTAAAGAGGGCGTTCTGTCTGTTGTTCGGTCACATCCATCAACTTGAATGGTCAACTTTATATGAACTAAGAGAACATCCTTTAAGTTTAATGGCCAGTTGCTTATATTAACAGGAACTACATGTAGTCCCTTTTTCTTTATATTTGAGCATGGACAAATGAAACCTACAATAAGGACCTTCAGGTATATGCTCCCAAGTACAGTCAAAGGAAACCATACTTGTGTTAATGCATTATCTTTGTCCTATGTATGAACCAGAATGCTTTTTTTCTAGATAGGTAGCCAATGTTGTGCTTTTTTATAATACTTTGAACTTGTACAATAAAATTCCCATACAGTTAAACAGAAACATACTTACACTGAGCTTTGCATCTTTTTTGAAGCATATCTGTACTTTCTCTTGTGAATTTCTTTTAGTGATTTTACAACTTGTACCTTTTTCATTCTTTAGACCAACTTTTTTGTGTTTAGTTCAAGCGTTAGGTTCTACCTACCCACTAAATGGTTGGTGACGCATAACAGAAAACCCAACATTTTTAAGGGTGGTCTGATATAAAATTAGTAAACTTACTATTGGTATAGAATTCAGTTATTTACCTTAAACACGGAATACAATATTTAACTTTAAAAATGCTATCTTAACTATGAGATGTTCATTATAAACAGGCCCATGAACTCTTTTAAATGGCTCTGTTTCAAAACAATCATATAAACTACTGTAAAACCCGATAATGAGACCATTTTTGGGACCCGAAATATTGGTCCCACTATCAAGTTAAAATATAAGGGAGTAACGTTATTGGAAGCTGGTCTGAAAATAAATGGTAATTTTAAGTTGGTCATAATATTGATGTAGTTGTTATTTGAGGTTTTACTGTTGTTTCAAATCTGTATGAAACTGCTAAAATGTATTCTATGATTTGGCTAATTTAGTTACTTCTGATACAATGATTACCTTAGTTGCTATTATTCTTGTTTTTTGTAGCCTTGGGAACCTCAACATTGTCATAGTGATTTTTGTCACACAATAATTGCATCAGATTCCTGGGGTACGTATTGTTTACAACATATTTCAGATGAATATAGTTCACAAATGGAAGTAGTTTGACTCAAGGCATTTTGTAATATGATAAGGGTGAATTTAATAAAATTTGCTGTCTGTAATAAGCTGAATTAGTAAACAACATCGTTGACAAAATTTTCTACCTGCAATTCTAGTACATTATGCTTGAGGGAATATTTATGTACAGAAATGCAGCTTTTATAGATGGTTATTGTACATGTTTGAATATATAAAAATAAACATGGCATTGAATCTACGAGTTATCGGGTAAATACTTAGATATTTCTTATTATCATATGACTACATCATTGCGTGTTTAAATATATGACATTTTTTCCCTTCAACAAAGTATTTATGTTGTTGAAGCTGGGTATTATTTAGTCGGATAATTTCGATTCTCATTCATTTATTTAATGCATTTTATATTCTACATTCTTGTCAGTGTTTTTCCTTTGTTCGTAACCCCAGAACTGAAAGTAAAAGCTTTTAATAGAACCTGCATTTTTATTAGGATGGGTAGGTGGATGCTCCGGCGTCCGTCGTCAACAATGGTCTTCTCAGAAACTACCAGTTGGATTTACTTCAAATTTACTGTGTAGAAGCCTTTTGACGTTCTAATTGCAATTTTGCTCATATTATACCAGTTGACTCCTTTTAGGGGTCACTAGATCTAAAAATAGAAAAACCTTTAATCATCTTCTCATGAACCAATAGATGTATCATCACCAAACTTGGCCTGTAGCATCCTTAGATAGACTTTTATCAGATTTGCTCAAATAAAAATGGCTGGCCCCTTTTGATCCGTGGCATCCTTCAGTCATCACGAATATTCTTTTGTTGTATTCTTTGATGGTCCTTTATCAAGTTTATTATTGTTCCCCATTATTTGCCCACAAGTGTACCTTTATTACCTTTTTAATAACATGTTAATTAACATTTATTTTGGTGAGCAATGCAGGGCCATCATGGCCCTCTTGTTCAACTAATTTTATGCAAATTGTAGAATTAATATAACAGCATTATGCTCTCTGTTACGTTTGCGTACTTGTACACATTACCTTTATCAATACGTGTTATTTTTAGGTGATAAACTAGTGCTTGCAACAGAACAGGGAACATTTGTTTTGGAAGGTAAGCTTTTATCAGTGCAAGAATATGGTAACACAATTATACATAATGCTAGTTCTCAGTGTTTGAAGTGTATATGTTTGTTGAAATAAATGCCGTGCCTTTATCATATTGAAAGAAAGATTTAATTTAATTGCGAAGACTGTTTTCATTTAAATCATAAATAATAATTGTTTAGATAATTTACGTAATATCACAATAAATCAAAATATCAATTTTTCAGACGATGTCCATTCTATTATTTATTGAACTGTGAATCAGTTTTTTCCCTTCAAACTTATTCCATAGCGATATAATTTAATAGTTTTTGAACTTTGTGCATTCCAGAATGTTTATCACCAAGATTAATATTTGATAAAACTGTCTGTGTTAAACAAATCAACATAGTGGAAGCACATGGTTTAATGATAATGAGAAAAGACAAAGGTAAAGTGAATAATTTGTGATTAAATTTCCTTTTTTCAATGTCATTCAGTTTGGGCTAGTGCTCATTTCGAACACTATGAACAATATTAAAAGGAGTCCAATCCAGATTTGAAATTAAAAGTATGTTTTAAGTGCTAATTTTGTGAGAAAAAAATCTAATCCTATTTAAACAATTTTATATTACTTCTGAAGTATGGTTTATTTTGTTTTATCATTAAAGGTAAAGATGGGAAGGTTAACGTGTTCCGTCTCCTAGATTTTGAAGGTGAAGCAGCTGAGAATACAGTTCGCACTAAACTTGACTGTAAGGAACACAAAATAGAGAAAACCAAAGGTAAAATACTTGCTGCATTAAGATGATTAAGAAAGGATTTTATTCTTAGTCCAAATTATATGAAAATTGTTTGTAAGATATTAAAGAGGTCAACTGTAGTAATACATCAACGATCCAAGGACTAAGATGCCTCAGTGATGACCAAGTTATTAATACATAAGAATTTAATACTAGCTGACCTGAATTAATGTTCCACTTTGAAGGACTACTACTTTGACTACAAACAAAAGCACTTTTTATGGATGGCGTATTGCTTCGTTATTGATACTTTGAATTCTACAAAGATTTTTCCACTAGGGACCTTCGCTCCTGTAAAATCTTGTTGATCTTAAAAATGGTTTTGGTTAAAAGTAAGACTTGTTTTATTGGAGAATTATTAAATGTCACTTTCTGTTGATAAATAATGCAACTGAATGAATAAAAATTCAAACAATAATAAATCAGTAAAAATAGCAACCACCTCAGTATTACAACCTTGTTAAAACAACCACATATTTTCGGAACAGCTTTCAATAACTCTCTTATAACTCAACTTGATAATAAGACCACCTCATTATTATGATTTTTTGGGTCCCGAAACTGATCTCATTGTCACATTTTTACTGTATCTGAAGTTTATTGTTCCAGGTTGTCATTTGTATGGTCTAAGTCGTCCAGGAAGTAGTCATTTACGAATGGTAGTTGCTATTGGACGGCGTCTGCTCTTGTTTACATGGAAACATTCTGCGGAATGGAGAATGTGGTGCTATCCCTCTATGGATATCGACACAGTAGATGGTTTCACTCTTGTAAGGGTACGTATGTTGGATAATATTTACTCAGTATGAAGAAATATGTTTTAGATATGCTACCATTAACTCACTGTCTTAAAATGACTTAAATCCTTTTACCATTCTTACTCTAATTATCATCATATTTATGCGTGTAAAAATTATTTCCATTAATTTGTCACAGAAACCATTCTTTCTGGTGAAATCCTTCTTTCTGTTCGAAGAATAATCTCAATTATAAATATCAACGTTAAGTTGAGAAAAATTCATTATGGATGGTTGGGAGCCATTTTGGATGGTTTAGGGTTAATGTCATGTTCCAGGCTATGTGGTACAGCATCGAATTACTGTCACCATCTGATTTGTCTAACAAGTCACAAAACACCCGTTATGTGGTTAAACTGCATTTTATTTCATCAATTAAATTGTTTTTTGTAGGAATTAGACTGTTTTGAATCTCCTATGTTGATTTCGTTGATCGATGGAACAAAGGGAGATAATGATGGCTCAAAGGTAGACAATCAAATATGTGTTGGTTACAAACATCAGTATGATTTGATCAACGAGAAGAATGGCGACACATTACAGCTCTTCCAAGTGGATTCGATAAAGGTAAAAAAGTTCACTTAATGGTTGCTATGGTAATTATCATTTATATGTACAGTAAAACCTCACTTTGTGACAACTTCATATAACAACCACTTCACTGTAAGGACTGCATATTTATTGATTAGGTTTTTTCTGTATTTCAATTTGATAGTGATCACATCAATATTAAGAATTTAAGATTATTTTCTTTGGTCCCAAATATGGTCTCATTATTGAGGTTTTACTGTAGGTTAATTCACCAGTATGTTACAGTTTAATATGTATACACTAATATGGATTTTTGCCAAAGTTTCATGCTGGATGTAATGTATATCCACATATTTCATCTTAAGGGTAGATCTATGTATACATTATGGCATCTTCATGTTGTGAATTTTCACAACTTTTACCCGCAAGTCCCATTGTCTATTTATATGTGGTAAACATTCAGATAGTTTTTGCTAGTATTTATAAATTAAATACTCCTTGTGAGTCTTCATATTTTATATTATTTAAAAAAAATGTCAATTTCTTTATTCTCAGAATGTGAATCTAGTTTCTGCCATTGATATATATGAAGATGAAGAAGCTGAACTCCTTTTGTCATATAATTGTAAGTTATTACAAAACTTTATTCATGTGTGGGGGGTCTCCATGGTTACAGTTTCTGACTACTAATCACTCCTTTTGTCATATAATTGTAAGTTATAACAAAGCTTTATTCATGTGTGGGGGTCTCCGTGGTTATAGTCTCTGACTACTTATCACTAGCCCCTAATTTCTTAGAACTGGAATCCCACTTGATCCACATTTTACATACGAGCAGGGTTGCTCAAATAGAACAACCCTGACATGAGAAAGCTGACATGGGTTTGTGGTTCTACCTATGTCAAACTTTGGGTCTTCCTGCACTGTTAAATCTTGAACAGGCGCCAAAGACACAGGCTTTGGGTGCGATGTTAACCCTAAAGAAAATTTCATTCATACATACAAACTTATTTTATCAGTAAAAGACTATTGGACATTTATAGGTATGCTTTTACTTGATGTGGTTGTCCGATTTTTTTTCAAATAAAACTTGAAGAAATTTCAAAGTTATATATGATAGGTACAAATCTGTTTAGGACAAATAAGTTATTTAACCAAGTTTGGTTCTTATAAATTACTGGAATAAATAAATATATAAAGACTAGTCAAATAATTATACTTTCTAAACATGAAAATGGAAGTTCAGTATTATGTAAAAGCAATATTTGTTTTTATAGTACAGTCTGAACTCGCTATTTCAACATCGCTCATTTCGACATTCCGCTTATTTCGACAAAATTTAAAAGTCCCGATTTTTACTCTTCTATATTTAATATAAAATATGATGCATATTTCGACATGTCTATTTCGACAAATTTATATTTCGACACAATTTTTCGGCCCCCAAAGTTACTTTTCACACTATATCAACAATCTTTAATTTGACATAAATTTGTCGACCGAAGGTGTTGATTGACAATGAATGGCCCACACATCCTATTGTTATATCGACAATTAAATTGACAGTTTGTTTATAATTTGATAAGTGTCAAGCCGGGTCTCTTAAACGGCTTAAATCAGCGATTATAGTGATGCATAATTATAAACTTATTGTTTTGTTTGGTTAATGTTTGATAATCACTTCTACTGTATACCACAGTTTATATGACATTTGATTTTTGATCGATTCGTTACACATAATAAAAAGAGAATGTTTCTGTGTGTTTATCAGTCATCATGACACGTTATAGTACACTTATAATCATCACTTACACAACACGAAACATGTGAGATAACTAGCACACATTTGACATTTAGTTATGAACATTCGTCGAAGTACCTATTTCGTCATTTCTCTTCTTTCGACATTTTTTTCACGGCCCAAAAATGTCGAAATAACGGGTGTGAACTGTATATTAAACAGTATATTGTACTCATTCAGTAGAAGCCGATATTAATGAGTGTATATTATTTGTCTGGTGTTTGTATAAATATGATATATTTATAGATGTGAGTCATTTTCAAAAGTTAAAAGAAGAGAATAGTAATGATTTCGACATTCATTGGAATTCGGAACCTAATCATATAGGTAGGTTATTCAATCTTACACATTTTGTGGTGACAACATTCCTAGTATAAATTTAATTGAGTTGAGGTACAGATCTATGGATTTGCATTTTTTATTTTTTTGAGAGATATGTAAACTTTGAAAAGGTAGTGTAGTAAAACATCATGTTTTGAGGAAGTTTTTTTAATATACTGACAAGTATTTTTAAAAGATCCTGAAAATTGAACTATCACACTGACTTTAATCCACTTTAATATATAATGACATTAAAGAGATGAGACTTCAAAGTTTTTGTTATCTAATATGAAAGAAAAGTAATGCATGCTGCATTTGTATTTACTGCAACACTTGCGTATTTCAAATTTCCATTATATTGCCTACTTAGTTCTGGCTACTGTTTAGAGATTTAGAGTTGCGCCTCTTTCATAGCACAAACTCAGAAAAAAAAACCTATTGATACTACAAAATTCTTAAAATACCTGGGGTATTATTAGGCTGAATGAAACTTGATCATACTGAGTTCTACTTTGACAGCACCTCCAGCATCTTTACTGATATAGTTATCTTAATGACCCTCATTTTACACAGATACGCCAAAACTGACAGCAATAAAAAAGGGGCGGGATTATTGCACTTACTCCAGATGAGAAACAAGAACCCATGTTCTTATCCAGAACATATTCTTTTAAGGAGCACCAGACATGCTGTTTGTTCATATGGTGTATTATGCTAACAATTTGATTTATTTTTTCAGTTTGTGCCTTCCCCTACGTCATGGCCTTCACAGCAGACACAATAGAAATACGTCTGATTGTAAATGGGAACTTAGTTCATACTATGACAATGCCTGACCTTACACTCATCTCATCCAAGGTAATGCTAATCATCCATTATTAATGCAGTTAAACCTGAATTTACGACCGCCTTTGAATAAAGGTCACCATGTAAACAGCTGTTCTTTCACAAACATTTACCATTGTAACAGACAAAATGTGATATGAAACTTGAAATAAAATCAATGATGCATAAATGTCAAATTTCCTATCCACTCGGTGTTCTTTGTGTAAAGATTTACTGTTAAATAATATGTAATAGATATCGATAATCTTAATATTTCGTTTGAACATATTAGAAGTATTTGTGTATTTGTTTATGAATATGGTAAACAGTAAACTTTCCACTGAGCCATCTTCTGGCTGGTTTTCAATGTCAACTATATTTGTAAACAAGATTATTTCGGGTCACAAAGATGGTCTCAATATTGAGAATTTACTGTATATGTGGAGTAAATATTTACATTCATAACGTTTATATTTTACAGTGTGACATTTTCTTTGCATCTTCCGCCTATCCACCTCCGGCTGATGAAAGATTCCCGTTAGAAATCGATTCCTGCTCACCACCCCGCTCACCTCCACACTTCAGACTATCTCCGTCACCAAACTGTAAGTAAACTAATCTTACGTTATAATATTGGTACATCAATCAAATAATATTACAGTGGACAACTCAGTTTACAATATAGTAGCTGCAGTGCAACCTCTCCAGAGCGGCCTTCTGTTGAGCAAAAACCTCCCTTCAACAACAGCATGATTTTTCCTACAGTGCAATTTAACTGTTAATTTAACTTCTTTAGAGCAACGACCTCTCAACAACAACAAAATTTTGCTTCTCCCAAATGATGTTGCTTTGGAGAGTTTGCACTGTGATTACCAGAAACTGATTTATGAGAATTGCTAGAAGCTAGAAAGTAATGCGTTGTCCAATATTTTTGCTTTTCAAAATACATGACATCTTCAAGTAACATGAATATGTAAGCAAATATATACTATTAGCAGTGGATTTGATTGATTAATAAAATGAAACAAAAGTAGATATTTCATCTGTGTGTCATAATGCTTAAAATGAAGAGTTACTTCCCCTGGTCGGCTATCAATAATTGGGACTTTTACCACAGTTACCTTCCCTCTTCATGGTAACAGCAATTTTTGTGTCTATCCCGGTAACTAACCAATGAATTTTCATAATACTTTGTGCAATGTTGGGTTTTTGCATCATAAATATTAAATGCAATATCTGGTTCTTTGTACATGGTTTTAGCAACAAATGACAAACATGTGTTTGTTTCATTAAAAGCTCACAAATACTGAAATCTTGACAACTAGGCCTATACGTATACATGAAGTATCAGATTCATATATAATGTTAATGTTCTGGTTCTATTTTCAGCAAAGTTCCATTTTTCGTCCACTAGATTTATATATAAAATTCCAATATCTTGTCTCACTGGCCAT
This sequence comes from Lutraria rhynchaena, assembly GCA_008271625.1. Classification (NCBI taxonomy): domain Eukaryota; kingdom Metazoa; phylum Mollusca; class Bivalvia; order Venerida; family Mactridae; genus Lutraria; species Lutraria rhynchaena. Next base: position 4,945,991 of record VIBL01000001.1, on the reverse strand, counting down.
GTGGTACCTGAGAAAATAGTCACCAGCCAGCATTCTGTACAGCATTCCACATTACTGGCTCCCGTCATGGGAACCGCCATGACATCACCAGGACTTCTACGGCGGAGTCCATTACAAAGAGCCAGAAATTTGCCCATCGGGCCACATATGGATCAAGCCCATGTAAGCTATCATATTTTTAGTTACCTAGTACATCACTCTAAGGAGTATGATTTTGTTAACAATTTTCATGTGTTTACCAAAATAGGCATAAAATGACTTTGTTCATGTTTTTGTTGAGCATTTGGGAAATACACTTTAGGATAATTGATTCTGTGTGTTTCAGCCAAGCATTTTATCATAAATATCACAGACATTATTTTATGATTTTATTAATCAAAACTTTACCAAATCACGCTTGAAAATGATTTTGATACAGTTTGGAGATATTAACTGTTTGCTGTAACATGAATTGAATCATAATGAAATACAATAGATATGGTTGAAGTAAATTCCTAAGGACAAGACAATATTTTTCTGTATCTATAACAATGAAATAAAGACCAGTGTGTCTGATAGAGAAATAAATGCTTCACCATATTTTATTATTCATTACATCTGAGTGTTTTATTGTACACAGTAAAGTGCTAATGCACACAATGGCTATATTTTGAAATGTTTATTTTTTCCAAAGGTTCAGTTTTTTTTTCTTTTCAGGATAACAACGAAAGACACGATTCTTCAAGTTCAGATTCTGGTATAACCATGCTGAGAACTAATGAGTTTTCTCCCCCTGAAAGTCCTAATCTAGCGATAACAGGTGGCGCTGTGTTTCATGAATCAGATATTGTTTAACAGCTGTTTTTTTATTAAAATGGGAGATATTGCTTGAAAGACATATTCAAGGTCGCAGATGGCAACATGTTCCATGACTTGGGTGTTATAGTAACGACTTCATTAATATGGATCCCTGAACGTGATTGAACAAAACAGTGAAAAGACAGCTAGGATTGAAGGCCACCTCTGATTAGCATACATTTGATGTAAAAAAAACTTTGAATAAGATGAAACTGTGTTAAAAGCCATGTTTCCACTTAAACTTGGCGTTTCTGCACTGACTGTAAAAGTTAAATTTATGTCTCAAAGTTTAGCGCTATTTGTGTTTTTTTCATGGAATGAAGCTTAAAAAAGTGCAATGGAATTAACAGAACTGATATCATGAGAAGGTCTGGTTTTGTTTGTACCAAACCTATTGTTGTAGGATGCTGATAAAGGAAGCATTTAATGCTGTCAGTATATGATGTTTCTTAATAGTGTATAATGACCACTTAATCATTCATTAATTGAATGATATATATATATATAAGTACACATCCCATATTATTTATTGTCTTAATCTAAACAGAGTATGATATAACAAATATTGCTCGTTTTGTCGCTTGGCAAAACAGGTCAGTATGTTCTTCAATGAGACTTCAAACCGTTTGTTTGTATTCATTGAATTTTTTTGTATTATTTTTATACAAATGATTTGTTTAATTATTGGTTATTGGAGTTTGTTTGTTTTCTTTGATTGTTTAGTACCTAATATTTCCTGATAAACACTCCTCCATTTTTGAGAAAAATAAAAAATCACAACTTAAGATAAATGTTGCATTTTTTCTTAAAATCATATCCAAGTCATAAATAGAAACTAGACTGGTAGAAAGAAAAAATCTGTAAAATATACCCCATCCTCCGAGAGATTTATTATGAAATATTTGATATTAAGTTTTCTTTTATGTACTTTATTCCACAAAATTATTAAACTGTTGAACCATTTTGTTTTGTAAATAATGTGATATTTGCGAAAACTGTGCCATAATACATTAATACACACAAGTAAGGGTTTTAAGCTCCCTGGAGCACATGGTGCTCAGTGAACTATAGTGATTATTCAGTCTATTCCGGCGTCCACCCTAGGGTTGTTAACAGTATAGAGGTCACACTTTTATGTGAATCTTCATCAGACCTGGTAAAATGTTCATCTCAATGATATTGAACATGGGTCATCTGGGGTTAAGAACTAGGTCAACAGGTCAAATCAAATGAAAATCTAGTTAACACTCTAGAGGTCACAGTTTAAATGAATCATCATCAAACTTTGTCAGAATGTTTGTATCAATAATATCTTGAAATTGTACGAATATGGACCATCTCCAGTCAAAAACTAGGTCACCAGGTCAACACACCAGAAAACCTTGTTAACCCTCGAGAGGTCACAACTTGGATTGAATCTTCACAAAACTTTGTCAGAATATTTGTCGTAATAATATCTTGGACAAGTTCGAATATGGGTCATTTGGGGTTAAAAACTAGGTCACCAGGTCAAATCATTGAAAAACTTTGTCAGATCTTCATGAAAGTTTGCATTAATGACATCCTGAACAGGTTTGAACATTGGTTAACTCTGGTTAAAATCTAGGTCACCAGGTTAAATCACTGTGAAACTTTGGAAGTTAAACTCTACTCGGGTGAGTGAAAAAAGGCCATCATGGCCCTCTTGTTCATGTAATTTTTCCCAGATTCTTAATTTAAGTATGAGACAAGCTTGTTTGTAAGACTCATTTCATGTTTAAAACCGGTGATGTATATTGATAAAAAATAGCTCTTGTGTTATTTTAATAGCATATTTTTTAACTAAGTGCTATTTTTTGTCTACTTGATTTGTTTATTTAGCAAATAATATAGGTTTTTGGTTTCCATAATTTGATTTTAAACCTAGAATATTGATAGTTGACTATTCATAACGGTGTCCACCTCAAATTTTTTACCTTGACCTTCATCCTTGAGGTTCAAGGTCGAAACCTATCTTTGCATTTTACTTACAAATAAAACAATTCTTCAGTTGGATACATTTAAAAAAAACTACAGTGCAACTTCTCACAAGCAACACCCTTTTGGGGAAGCAAAACTATGTTGTTGGTGAGACGTTGTTGCTCTTGAGAGATTGTTGCTCAAGAGGGCCACTCTGGACAGGTTGCACTGTAGTTTCAGTTCTGTACTAAATGAGTGTAGTTTCATAAAATAATTTAAGACAATTGGTGTAATTTGGTACTCTTTGATAAACTTACCTCACATCTTTTACTCGAACATGTGTGAAATCCGCCACGATTATCCATGGTTCATACAGACACTGAATCAAGAAATTCAAGGACTTTTTGAGGCCAGTCTTATGAGTCTATAATACTTGTGAATAATCATTTCAGGGTCTTTTTAGGGCCAATTTCGAAATTAAGGGTCTTTTTCATGCCTGTACGAACCATGTTTTCAGTATCAATGTTCAATCTTTCTGCTTCATTAGGTCAAAGATAAGTTCTCTGTGGACTTTCTGTCAGTGGGTTCTTCTTGTAGCACTGAAATATACAAAGCAGACAAAATTAACACTTTTTGTAACAATGCACAATAAAAAAAATTCTAAAAAGAAGAAAACCAACCTGTTTTGGGGCAAAACTTGCAGAAATCTAGGTCTGCAGATATAACAGTGTAGTATATATATATAAAGGAAATAAATTTCAGACTTTCATTTAAAATGCCTCATTGCTCTTCACCTTTTGTTGTTTTGAAGTTAAATAAGTTCTGGCAGTCATTATTCACTGGTTTGATAACTCTTGCAAAAATTGAACAAAAGCTTATCATATTCTCGACTTCTGTGAAGCTGAGAATTGTATCATTTGTAAAATATTACTATATAAATATTTAATATATAACATAATTATGTTGTAAAATGCCTGGGTTTTCATATTGTATAACTGATCCATAGCTGCATTAATGTTTGATGTATGGCAAAGTAGTAATTTATGTATATACTGCATTATCATGTGACCTTAGTTCACGTCATGTGACCTAAGCTCACATCATGTGACCATAGTTCACGTCATGTGATCATAGTTCACATCATGTGACCATAGTTCACATATCTCAGACATGTCTTTCAACCAAAAGTATATTGTAAGTGTTATCATTTTAAAACATTTATCATTCAATTTTATAAACTGTTCATTATAATATGAGAAATTTGGCCTGTTAAGGCAAATAAAAAATACTCGGTTTCTGCAAACATCTGGCAAAATATACGGTCAGTAGGTAGTAAAAATTTTTTCAAACAGTTTTTAGTTCAGAGATATAGTTCCTATGAACATGAAAATATTAACAATAAAAAAATTATCACGAAGGAAAAAAGTTGAGGGTCGGCAAAAAAAAATTCGAATAGAAAGCGGAAAACAGGAACTTAGTAGATAACTAAAAGATGTTTAAAATACTTTTTGTACTACTTGTACATAGTTATTGCACATTTTGTTAAATTATTTGTTAGTTTTATGAACAAATATGTGAGTAATCTCGTACATATGAAAATTGATAATAATGAGACTTTCTATGTTGTGTTGTCATAACACTGAATGTAACAACCAGCCATTAAAGATAAATATAAAACAAGATCATCCCTGCATTATTAAACTAGAGTGTAAGCTCAATTGGAACTAATTAGCATTTTCAATTTCATCTTACTTTGTTAAATGATGCCGTTAATTATGCTTAAGCTAGAATTTTTTGTTTCTCATAAAAATTTTGACCAGGTATTCAAGCATTATTGTATTACCTCGGACTGAGATGTGAAAAGAAGATAAGATAGTGTTTTGTTCATGAGAATATTCAGTGCATAACGATACAGGGATTGTTTTACCATAGGTAATAACAAACAGACACATCATTCGATGCCAAATAGTAAAGTTTTAGGAAAATATCCCAAAGCGTACGACAAACGCAGAAACAAATGAAATGTTCAAATATTACGCATGAGACTTTACTTGGTTAACACACAGTTCTTCACCAACAGTAATAAATAAAATGTGGTTATTTCTGCAATGTTTTACTAGACCTTTTTATTACTTGAAAATGTACTGATCCTTAAACACTAACTTTAAATGACTGATTTTTGCTCTTTAGTCACATAGTTTTGAATTAATGCAATAACATACAAATGCACAAATGTAAAATTTTTTTCCCAACTTGGCTGTTACAATTATGTTTTTCAAAATGTGAAAAAAATCCCTACAATAGCCAAATATACGAATTATTCAGTGGAAAATTATGCACAGTCAAACCTGCATTTGTGGCCACCTCCAAATAAAGGTCACTCTGTGAATAAAGGCCATTCTTTGAAAAACCATCATTGATAATTTAGAACAAACTGACATCGGAATAAAGGCCATCGGTCAATAAAGGTCACATTTTGTCTTTCCTGAGGTTGGCCTACATTCACAGGTTTGACTATGCATTAACTAGTACTGTTTTTTATTAATTAATATATCACATAGGCATTTTTATTGATCTTTTAAAAACCAGATAGACAAAACTATTCAAAGACAAACTTCATGTTTAGAATCATTGTTTGATAAGTTAACAAAATGTCTATATTGTCACGTATTGTTGTTATTACAGTAAAACCTTGATAATGAGACCACCTCCAGAAAAATCTGTCTTAATAATGAGGTGGTCTAATAATCAAGTTCAATAGAAGGGGAGTATGTGAAAGCCGGTCTGAAAATAAGTGGTCGTCATAACAAGGTGGTCATAATATTAAGTTGGTTGCAATGTGAGGTTTCACTGTATTTATCTATTAACCTATTTATATAAATATCTATATATACTAATGTGTGGCTGACTTTGGGCTGTGTGAGCTAGAAATTACAAATCATTAAAAAATGGAAACAAAAATTGCCAAAAGTGCAATAATATGTCATATTTATATCATAAATAAAGATGTCTTGAAAACCAAACGGCATTCAGAGGGTATACCAGCACATCCCCTGTAATTGGTCTGACCCTGAGCCTGTAGTGTGATCAGCTATGCCCCTTATATGTTTATGTATAACTGTATATATGTATGATTTATTTACTTATCAACCCATCAGGAGTTCAGGTGCGCATTTCATAATCATGTTTTAAAGGCTAGTTTTTTTAATAGTTAACCACCATTTTTTGAGCTCTAAAATTAAGTTCATAAATATTCCAGTATCTTTATTTTTTATTCAAACCATAAAACTATGAAATATCATGTGTAAAATTCAGTTAAGAATAATAGACAAGCCAAATATTAGTCATGTTTACGTACAATTCTTCTTTATACATTGTATGCTTTATTTTTATAATGAAAACTGTTCACGCATTTCATGTTTTACTTTGATACAGAATTTTAAAGGGCCTATGTGGTCAGGAGGTTACAGTCTCTGACAAGTGATCACTAGCCCCTAACCACTGTGAGTTTGAATCCCTCCATGAGGAAGCTGTCAAACTAGCCTACCTACCCAGGTGTAAGCCTGTAGTCTTCCTCCACTGTTAAAACCAGAAAAGTCGCCATATGACCCTGGCTGTTGGTGCAACGTTTACCTCCCGTGAAAAAAAATCAGAATTGTTCCATTGTTCAATAATCAAACCCAAGATAATGGCCTCCTATCAATGAAGGTCCAAAATATGAACAGCAGCTACTCATTTACACACATTTGTGTATAACAAAACTAAGTCAGCTGATGAACAAAAGCCAAACTAAAGTCATATTTATCCATTCACTTTAATGGCCTTTCTTCTCAGGTTTGACAGAACTTTTAATACTTTATCATTCTTACTTGGTTATAATTACGACATTACTGTTGTATTATAGTTAAGAATTTTTACTGAAACTTGCCTCTAGGGCAGCATTGTCTGGGTAAGTCAACCACTTAAGTATCTGACCCGCTGCTATGTCATGATGGACATTTCTAAAATTAGGCAACATTTTGGTACTAACAAGATTACGTGTAATGTCAGGGTTCGACATTAAAGCATGTCCGAACGACAATCACTAGTTATTTACTGGTCAAGTCTAGTGCATCTTGCTGTATGGTAGTCCAAATGGTCGTGCTCTTGAAAATACCTAAAATCTAAGTATGCTACTTTTCTTTGGTTTTACGGTTACCATGGTGATAGCCATTCCTTAAAAACCCAAACATTCCAAACTATGTTGCATTCTGATAATTAATTATACAATCAAACCATTCCATTTTGCAGTCAGGATCCATCAAAGGTTATGCACCAAAATCAATTGTCAAGGTCAAGGTCACAATGTACAGTTGGAAGAATTGCCATCTTTAGGAGGCCACATGTACCTCTTTAGCTCTTTGTGGTAAAGGGAACTGTAGGTTACGTCTGCATCATTATTAAATCTATTAATCTTACAACTAAATATGTTTATGTTACATACAGCATCATCCAGGACAGATAGCTTTTATTCAGCATGAGAAATTCTGGCGCACAGTCAAACCTAAGTTAATGGTGATCTATAAATAGAGGCCGCCTTTGCACAAAAGTTATTATTTAGAACATAATTAATTATAAAATAGACCAAATAAACCACTGAATGAAGGCCAACAGAGCAAATAGTTAATATTTTTGTGTCCCCTTGTTTGATCATCACTCTACTAAAGAATTAAAATACACTGTTATTACACATCAGTGATATAAACTGTACAAATCTTTTAAACTCATTAAAATTATTATTACATAGTATTATAAATGCACATTTTACATAATTCCGATCTCAATTTCTCTTAATTATTAAACTGTGTTTCTGTTGTCATGGTTACCCAGAAAATATATGTTGTTGTTATTTCCTTGTTGAGCAGTTTATGTTGACATCATTGTATGTTATATCAGTATATCATATTAATTTGTTAAAATGTAATAAATATGTTGTTTAAAATATTAATGCTACATTATTGTACAATTCATTCCATTATACCAATGTATGACCTACCTCCCTCTGGCCTCAATTAGTCTAGAATGACTTTAAACATGTATGTTTTTCTTGTATGTGCTTAGATTAATTAAATGCAGAAAAAATATTTTCATGTTACACAAAGTATTAAGATTCAAAAAAAACAACTGGACATCCAAAGAATTATAAAAAATTCTTTTCCTGTAAGGGACACTTGAAATGATGTAACTAATTTAAAAAAAAGTCACAATCAGAATAGTGCTCATCTTAACATTGTAAGATTTGTTAGAAAAATCTATTTATCACGTTTCATTCTGTTCTATTCATGCACCTATCAATGTTTTCTATGTCTTAATGCATATTCATATTCTTGAGTTTCAATGCAATACCAAAAAAAAAAAAAATTACCAGTTATTCAAATGATATTAAGACCACCTTTTGGACCTGAAAAAAAAATGGTCTAAATATTGAGGTGTTCTCATTGTAAAGATGAAAGAGGAAATATTAAAAACTGGTCTGAACATAAGCGGTTGTTGTAACGAGGTGGTTGTACAGTTGAGCTGGTTACCCAGTAAGGTTTCACAACAGACCACAATAAAACTTTTCTTTCTAATCTTTTTCTATACAATATACTTATTTTTGGAAGCAAAGTATGAATGTAGTTAGATCCAGTGGAACGGTTCACATGGGTGTTACTTTTTTAACTTCTCTGATTAATATCAAGAAATGTAAAACATTTATAGGTGCATGACTGAAATGTCTCAGTGTTAATTTATGCTGCTTGTCATATTGCCAAATTTTATCACATGTTTTCATATGGATTGTTCTTTCATTATATAGATTATGTAGTTATTTAACTTATCCCAAAATGAATCCAATCCACAAAGCTTATTGTTTGATGAATAAAATTCAAAGATTTATTGTTAGTGTATTTTCTATTCATGTATGAAGTGCACGATTGTATTAACAATTGTTTCTTAACTGGTGTAAGCAGTTTCCTGTTATTTGACCGGAAGGAATAAGGGTTACTAAGGTAAGCCACAAAACTTCTACGCCCAATTGTATAAACATTGGTTAATTTTAACCACTGGGTTAAATCAGAGTTTTGGTTAAAATTTTGGTTAAATGTTCGGTTAGCTGTTGTAGAAAATTTTGTTTAAATTTAACCGAATGTTGTTTTTGTTAAAGCTCAAATAAATCTAACCCAAATCTAAGATGCTGGTTGAATCTTAATATAAATGGTAACCAGTACCAAAATGGCAGCCCTTTTGAAATGTTTAAATGACTTTTTTAATGGTTAGTAAACCAAAATGGTTAAATTTAACCTTGGGTTAAATTAACCATTTGGTTAAAGTTAACCAATGTATATACAATCGGGCGCTAATGTTTTATCCCTCCTGCCAAAATGGGATATGGTAACATTCTCCATCTGTCTGTCTGTGCTTCCAGAGCATAATTCCAAAACCATTTAAGTTAATTACTATGCCCCCCTCACTTCTTTGAAGTTGGGGGTGGGCATAGTAATTAATATATAATATGTTGCTTTGTGCATGTTGGTCAGTCGCTCAGTCAGAATGTCAGTCAATCTATCTGTAGAACAGACTTTGTCCGATCAATTAATGAACACTTGGGCCTTCGAACCATAGATGTGGTATGGTTGTGTCTTGTAGATGACTGCTATTGATTTTGTGGCAAGTTGTTCAAAGTTCAAGGTCACCATGTCCTTGACCACTAAAAGCTTGTTTGATCAATAATTTGAGAGAGCTTTGGCCAACGGCCAACAGAATTGAGAGCTTGGGACCCCAGAATGAAACCAACAAAGTAAAATAGCAGACCCAGTTTGGTTTGATTTGGTATGTTCATGAGTTTCAAGTTAATCAGTCAGTGGAAAATGATGAATTTGGTTGATGTTAGAGGCATACAAACATCTCTAAAATAAGCAGGCGATGAGCTGGAGAGCAAAGTCCAATATCAAAAACCCTACTTTATCTACGTATGAGTTATTGCCCTTTGCTTAATGTTTAAGATAAATCCAAGCAAGATATTTGTATGGAACTTAATGGTCAGAAGTGTTAAGCACAGGAATTATATCTCTACTTTGTCTATTTTTCATGGGTGAAATTTGAAAATTTAAAAAAGAACTGGAAATCTTCACCTCGGTGCTGCACATGGGGAAATGATAAAAGCCAGTAGGGTCTGGACCTGGGCACTGATGTTCTGGAAAATTCTGGACTTCTGGAAAATTATGGAAAACATTTAACCATGATTTTTGAGTTACCGCCCCTTTATTTATTTCAATGATAAATTTTGTCAGCAGCATAACTTCAAAACGTTTAAAATATTTATTTGAAATTTTGAATAACTTTTGAGGGCTTTCCTCTGTTGCAAACAACTTGAGATAATAGAAATTTCATAGTGAAGCATAACTGCTATATTATATTTTAGTGGTTCTGCTCAAAATTAAACACTAAGACAGCATAAGCTTAATCAAACCAACCAGTCATCATCATATCAAATGCACTGAAAGCACAGGGCACTTATTAGAAACAAGAGGGCCAAGATGGCCCTTTTTCACTCAGATGAGGAAGATTGCGACTTTTAATGTGTTTGTTATTTTTGTTATATTTGTCAATACAACATGGGATTTTACTCCACATTGAGTTTGGATGTTGGTGACTTGTTAGCGATGGCTTTGAGCTTATCTCTTCCCATTATCTCTAATTCTATATGACTTTAGGTGTAAGTTTTACTCATTCAATGTATTGATAGACATAAAGTATAGGTTAGGTAAAGTTGTACATATTTACAGACATACTCGTATAGCACACAATTGAGGCTTTGGAAACATGTATCATTTTATGAGTTCTGCAGACATGTACCGGCAGGGCCTTTTTTCCTTCTATAATCTGAAGACGATATTTGGTGACTTCCCAGTTGCAAAGAGCCTCCTTTTTCCCATTCTGGTGAATGAATTTCCCAAATACAATACTGAAATTCCCAATTTGTTGAAATATGATTCTCCCTTTATCTTAAAAGTCTGTCCACTTTTTTCCAATTGGACCAAAAATCTCACTTGAATTTCCCAAAATGAAAGGCTAAGGCCCCTTCCTAGAAAGACCCTGATAAAGGTAATACATTGAACAAATAGAGACCATATGAGACCAGTTTATACATAAACCCAAAATATTCCTCTCAAAGTCAATATCTAAAGTACACATTCAAACAAAATAGCATCTTAAATACAGTATCCTCATGAAAAAATAATCATGAAGACATCGAAATCATACATAATGAATTTAAAATCAAAATTATTGAAATGCCAAAAGTGCAAAATAAAACTTAATGACTTCTATTTATATATTCTATATATATATATATTCTAACAAGAAATATAATGATGGTACAAACTTTGTTTTTTTAATACATTTGAATTTAATGCAGAAATTATTCTCCCATATTATAGACCCAGAATCCCAAAATATGACCCAAAATATGACCCAAAACTAGGTATCCATATAAACTCGCAATTTGTTGAAAATCTAGTCAAATACAAAAAGCAAAATAAATTGCATACAACATGATTATAAGCTATGATATTATATTTATTTCAATTTGTACAAATTTTGTGAAATCAAAACTGTCAATGAGGAAGTTTAGATTCACAAAATGAATTCAACATGTTTTATCAAAACTTTACAGAGCTCAATATTAAAACCATTAATCACTGACAATTCAGTGAGTTGTCACATGATAATCCATACTACATGCAGAATTAAAAACAATTTTATCAAATATTTTGTACGATAAGCAAATATGTCATATGATCATTATATACTAAGTTGGGTAAAAACAGGACCAACGGAGTTCAGTTAATTCAGTGTTATAAAAAAAAACACTTCAAACGACAATAAAATGTCATGAAATAAATTATCTTTACCAAAAAAGGAAGTTTTCTTGCTTGAGTTGCCTGATAACATAATGTATAATTTTATACAAAATACTTTTTTACAACCTGAAATATTCATTGTAATAATGAGGTGGTCTATTTATCAAGTCAAATTATGGAAATTATTGAAAGTTGATCTGGAAGTAAGAGGATATTATAACAAGGTGGTCATATTGAGTTGGTTGCTATGAGAAGTTTTACTGTAACTTTCATGGCTTGTTACTATGATTTTTCATTGCAAATTCAACATATACAAGGTAGGTTAAAACTGAAAACATGAGAAAATGTTCATGGATAGCAAACATTATTTAAACAATCAACATCAAGCACAAATATGTTCCCCTCATTAAGTACTTTGTATGTAAATAAATCATACTATTACCATATACAGTTAAACCCTGATTATTCAAATATGTTTGGGACCAAAAAAAAAATTATTTAGATAATCCATGGTTTCGAATAATCCATTTCTGTAAAATGTAATGGTTAGAAAACGACAGTGCAGACTGTCTGTTCATTAGTAAGGATTTTCCATGAATGCAAACATGCATCATAGTGCTTGTATTCATTTTCCAATTTGGAATAAAATATAAATCATTTTATACAGATCACATGAAATATTGGAGTTAATTAGTATAAAAACCGTTACAAACAATATGAACAACTTTAACAATGATGCATATTTTCTTACAATTAACTCATCATTAATATAGACAATTAAGCAAAAACTCGCCGAACAAATAAGTAATTGTACGAAACTGTTGACACGCTTTGTATATGAATAGATGTTACACATTGTTTGTCGCGCGCCGGTTCAAAGTATGATAGTTTGACTTCAACAATCCTATCTTGTATCAAGAAAAATACATGATAATGCTCAAGGCTGACAATTTTGAGCACACACTGCAACTTAGTCAGTCCCAGGACATTACCTGCTTCAAAGGGTATAAACTTTCGATGGTCAAATCACTCTCAGGTCTGAATATACACTGCAACTTAGAAAGTGTTCAACAATTCAATTTGAATGACAAACAATATCCATGCTAGGCAACGCAGCAACTTAAAACCAATGACTTAATTAGCTGGCTACTTAATTTATGCATAATTACCAACGTTGCTTCTTCCAAAATTACAAAATTGCAAGTTTTATATATCCAGTACCACAAGTAATAATCCGTGTAACTGGCTAGTGGCAGACGGTGTCATTGATTGGCTAATGAAAGTTAAGTCGAACTAAACAAATGTGAATTATCGTTGCCATCTCATTGATAAATTAAAACTAAGTATATCTAATGAAAACACATGCAATTTACAAGCATATAAGTTGAAGATATGTGGATAACAAAGGCTAATTTCTGTACAAAAGCAATAATTTGTTGCGTGATAACAAATTTCAAAGGCAATCAAGTGTTACCAAAATCAATGTGACTTTTTGGGTCCAACCATATAGCAAAGTCACATGTTTTAAAACATGATAAATCAAAATTTAATTTTTGAATTTTTTTCAGATGATAAAGCTTTAAGAATATATAACCTTATCAACAAAATTATAATGTAAATGAGTCTAGTGGTGATAATATTGTGGATTGACGACTCATTTTATCATTAAAACAAAAATATGTTTTCATGGTTAGAGGCGATATATCAGAAGCTACTTAATAACAACTGTTCATAGTACAGTTTTAAGTAAGTTTTAATGCATTGTCCTATTATCAAAATTCTAGACAATTTTTCAAACTTTTAGACAATTTTTCACAATTTTGACAGTACTGGACATTTAAAAAATCCAGAAAAAAATCACTGGTTCATACCGAGCATTTTGTCTGCTCTGATGACTGTTTGAAGAAAGAAAGTTTTAATGTATAAAGCTCAGTCAGAAAATAAGTCTCCTTTAAATAGAGGTACAATAGGTGGTATTCATATAGAAATAGTCTCCAAATGAGATTATACTTAACATGCATTTCAAACTAAGATGACGTAATCAGACACATGTTATACTAAGTGACCAATATATAAACTAATACATAAAAGGCCAAACTGTTCATATATTACTGTCACAAACAATTGGACATAAAGAATTACTTTGTTTCTGCTAACTTGACAAACCTTAAATTTTTCAGCTGACACAAGACTTTTCTTTGACCCCATCATTTTTTTCTTGCCAATATTTTCATTTCTATAATGAAGTGCATACCAAAACTAAAAAATAAATTAGAAAAAATCTGCCACCTTATTAACTTTATACATGTATTTCTAGGGATATTAGCACAAACTAGATATTTTTAATTTTGGGCCTTATAATTACTATTATACAAAAAAAGTATAAAGCCTGAAGCACTAAGCCAATGAGCATTCTCGTTGTTTCTTACACCATAATGTCTGATTTATATTGGTGGAGTTTGACATTTGCTGTGTAAAAGTGACCCTTAAGTTTTGAATACATTGTAAATACACCATTTTTGAAACCAAATTGTACCATACACACGATGTTTGCAATAATTGACCAAAACAATAGAAAAGATGGCGGAAAGATGTATAACACAATAAAAAGTTGCCTGTCTGAAGTAATCATCCAGGCTGTCCCTAAGTATGCCACTAGAAACAGGCAATAAATACAAAGTAACACAACAGACTTGTGCTTAACCAAATATGGAGTAATTTTCCCTGAATTTTCCAATAGCTTTGTGTTGCCTACAAAGAAAATGAGAACAAAGGGCAATGCAACAATTCCAATGATAATGGCAAGAATAAGAAATGCTTGAATAATATTCAAAAGAGCAACAAATATCATGAGAAATATGAGGCATGTCTTCTTCAAAGTGATCGTTTTATTTTCCATGATCTCGATTGACACCCAGTCAGACACCACAGGCTCCGAAGTTTCATCGATGCTTTCAACAGTGACGGAAAATTGGTACTTCTCATTCTGACATAAATTTCTTGCCAAGTACAATGAGGAAGGTCCATACAATTTATCAGGGGTCATCTGCCATTCGTTATTTGTTTCTGATCTCTGTTTGATAAGTACTCTCGAATGCGAGTCACTTGTCATAGACCATACCAAACAAAGTGTCTCTGTTGAGTGTTTCTCAAACATTATCGGTGTCTTAATGGGATATGCTGGAACCTTTGCAGCTTCAATAATTTCCCTCTTGATATTTATCAACTGCATTTCAATCAACAATATGAGAATAAAGCTGTAGACATTTTCTGAAGAGTGCTGCCAGTTTGAGATCCATCTCAATCCTTTTTCATTTGCCCATCGATCCTTCATAAAAGTATGAATGCTGCAGCCAGTAAATTTAGAAGCTCGTAATTCATCACTCTCTTTAGCTGGAACTGCCTGGTCACTGATCAGAACAATGCGTTTCTCAGATGCTTTCTTTGTGACATCAACACCAAAATACTTCAACATCTTGTTCACGTCATCAATATATCCTTCTGAAATGGTCTTATCTACCGACAAATCAAGAATGGTTGGTCTTTCAGTGGTCCCATTTATTCTTCCAAATAGTGCTTTCAAAACATATGGCCACCATTCAAACTCATCATTATACTGTTTTATTCCACGCTCAACAAGATTTTTTGTTTCATCTTCCGCTGTGTCATCAATATACACAACAAAGTGATCCAACTTAATGTCTTTATTGTTTGCACGAAGTTGGTTGAGCCATATTTCTGTTAATCCAACATTCAATGGACTCTTCTCCTGTAGGAAGAACACTATTTTGTCACAACTTAAAACATTCCTCAACCCAGATGCATCTACCAAACTTCCAACCAGAATCTTTTTAATATCAGCTACCGAATGAAGCAGCCTTTTAATGGACATTGCTTCTCGTTGTAACAAAATGTTTCTTCCCAAAGTGTCATCAACGAGTATAATCAAATCCACACAAACTGTTTCTTCAGCATGTGTTTCTGAAAGACTCTCTTCAGATCTATGTAATGTATTTGGTATCGGTGAAACTGCAGCCATAGTGTCTTTATACAGAGCACAAGCCGATATATAATCATAAACTGAATAAAAACTTTTGTTCTATTCTATCCTCTCTTATTATCTTGCAAAAATTGAAGTGTTGTCCCAATTCTTTATTACTCAGGTATTTTATCTACATATTTACCATTGTTTAAATAAAGTCCTCACTCTCATGGTCATTTTAATGTGGGTGTAATTTAAATCCAGAATAACAATCATAAATTTAAAACACTCATCCTAAGAGCTAGCCAAGGATTTAAACAAGTGTATGCTGTGCCAGGTACATCTATTTATCATAAAAAATAATCAAATAAATATCAAAAGTTCAAATGGCTAAAAAGGGCAGACAAACATTGTAAAGTAATAAATGATGTGTTTATTATTTAGTGTGTATAAATTTATGATCTCCAAACTAGCACTTTCCCTTGTATCATCCCGCGGCCAAAAATTGTTTGTTTCTGGTCCTCTGTAGTGTATCATGTACATAAATGTCATTATGCAGCAAATTTTATATCAAGACCACCATTGGGAACTCTGAATTGAGCTGATCTCATCATCAACTTAAACCTTTGCCTCATAAGCATATTTTGGACTATTCCAAATTCAAAGTTAATATACAAAACATCAATTTATTTAAGAAAATTGGATTATTTCTGACAGAGTGGAAAATATTGTGGCAAAAGAAGCCATTACTCATTATACACAACTGCTTCTTTAGTCACATTGTTTTTCAAAAGTCGTCTGCTTCAGATGCAGGGAAATGTGGTATTATAAGGTAAAGGGTTAAGACACAGAGGAGATACTGAAAACCAATCCAAACAAGAACTATCACTGAAGGTGATAAAATACCCCCCCCTGTTGAGCCATTTTTAAAAAAGCTTAATAATGCTATGAAAATAAATCTGAATATTTTTTCTTAACAAGCACAAGAAGATATCACGCTAATTATTTATCTATCCAACAAGCCATTTAGGAGAAGCGCACACACAAGATTTTAACTCCATGAAAATAAATCCAAATTATTTTTTACATTATGTGCAAGTAGACCTAATTCAAAATATGTTGGTAAAGTTTTATAAAAATCCAGAAAGCCATTTACGAAAATCTAAAGACAAATAAAAAAGGGGCATAACTCTATGAAAATAAATCTGACTATTTTTTTCTTTTACAGTATGTACAAGTGAGGGCGCTGAAAAACCGAAAATTTGCCAGTCCAGACCGAATTTCAAGTTCCCGGACCGATTTCAGGAGTGAAAATTTGATAAAAATCGGTCCATAAACATTCTATAAAGTTCAGTCCGAAATCGCTAAGTACGTGCAAAATGTCACAAAACTTACTGTATGTTGTTCGCACGATTCTCAATACCCCAATAAATATGTCAAGATAATCAATAGCCTGGAGCGGTCATCTGCTAATCTGATCAAAGGATGTCTGTCAATAGGGGTCACTTGTAATTAGTCCGAATACGTGGTAGATAATAAAAACAATTCATACATATTTGAGTAAATGTCTTCAAACGTCGTTCCGTAAGTGAATTAAATACTGTCATTATTTCAAATTTAGTATTGTTTCGGTTTGATCAAAGGCGGTGAATTATTTACTAAGTGAATTGGTCACTAAGAAAGCTTTTAGTGTATTTATAAGACTTTTAAGTAGTGAATAGGTGTACAGTAAAACCTCATATCACGACCACTTCAATATTACAACCACCTATTTATAGCGACCACTTCAATATTACAACCACCTATTTATAGCGACCACTTCAATATTACAACCACCTAGTTATAGCGACCACTTCAATATTACAACCACCTAGTTATAGCGACCAATTCAATATTACAGCCACCTAGTTATAGCGACCACTTCAATATTACAGCCACCTAGTTATAGTGACCACTTCAATATTACAGCCACCCAGTTATAGTGACCACTTCAATATTACAGCCACCCAGTTATAGTGACCACTTCAATATTACAACCACCCAGTTACAGTGACCACTTCAATATTACAGCCACATATTTATAGGGACCACTTCAATATTACAGCCACCTAGTTATAGCGACCACTTCAATATTACAGCAACCTAGTTATAGCGACCATTTCAATATTACAGCCACCTAGTTATAGCGACCACTTCATTATTACAACCATCTAGTTATAGCGACCACTTCAATATTACAGCCACCTAGTTATAGCGACCACTTCAATATTACAGCCACCTAGTTTGAGCGACCACTTCAATATTACAGCCACCTAGTTATAGCGACCACTTCAATATTACAGCCACCTAGTTAGAGCGACCACTTCAATATTGCAGCCACCTAGTTATAGCGACCACTTACTTTCAAACCAGTTTTCAATTACTCCCATATTATTCAACTACTGATTTTTTCGGGTCCCAAAGGTAGTCTCAGTATTGAGTTTTTACCATATTTACATAACACTGCAGTCCAACTTCTACAGTTTTTTGTTTTTATTAAACTTGGTATTATTTCTAAGGCACTTTTTTTCTCTGGTGTTTAATTTTGCATCAACAGCCAGGGTCAGCTACTTTTCTAGTGTTAATGATAAAGAATGACCCAAGCAGACTCATGAGCAAACCATCAACCTTCTGAAAGCTAGCTGGCCAGCATTCTCACATGTGGAGGAGGTATTGATTACTAGTCCGAGTTTATTACCAATGAACCAAAAGGAGGCCCCTTATAATCCACTTCAACATGCTTCAACAAGACCACACATGTACAATACTCCTATGTACCAAACATAAAACAACTGATGGAAATGAACATTGTATAAAATCAGGACACTAACTCTAGATGCAGCATATCAATTTGAATATTGAGAAAAAACTACCTGACTGATGTAACAGTAGACTCATTTTGCATGATTTATAAATGGCATATTTACCTCATATAATGAATAATTTGCTGCCAGCTGGGATTAATTATAATTTCATTTCTTTCTGAAAATTTCATCTAGGCTCAACTATTAGAAAAATCTAACAAAATTTTTTTTTACTCAGATAAAACTTTTCCTGCCAAAAATCTTTTGAGGGTCACTCGTCCTATTGGACCACCACAACAAATTTTCTACTCATCCGGACTCTAAATTCACTTGTCAATACGAGTGTAAAGTGGATATTTTGTATCCTGACCACTACCAACTGATTTTGGAAAAATCTCTTTTACTTTTGCACTTAATTCAGGAATTTTTAACACTAATTTAATCTTGTATGATCCTTTATTACATTAATTCACAAATATAGGTATGTGACAAAGGAATGCAAACTCATTATTTAACAGAGCAATCAATGTCTCAATTAGTATAGGTTATAAAAATGTATTGTAGAAAAAGGTGTGATTAATTTGCATGCATAATATTTGAGCATTTCAGTTCAAAATATATCTTTCATTTTGGGATTTTTTGTCAAGAAATTTGGAAAAAATGGTAACTATCTTTATCACATAATAAAATAAAAATTCCCAGCAAGTGTCTAATATAACAAGAGGGCCATGATGGCACTTTTTTGCTCATCTGAGTAAAGATTGCAACTTCTATGGTTTTCCTGCAATTTGAACCGGTGACCTAGGTTTTAACCTGAGTTAACCCATGTTCATACCTGTTCATAATATCTTTAAAACAATCATTTTGACAAGGTTTGGTGAAGATCCAATCAAAACTGTGACCCCTAGAGCATTAACAAGGTTTTCTATGATTTGACCTGGTGACCTAGTATTTTACCCCAGAATACACATGTTCAAACTTTACCAAGATATCATTAAGACAAGCATTTTGACAAAGTTTGGCAAACCTCCAATCAAAACTGTGACACCTAGAGCGTTAGCAAGGTTTTTCTATTTTTTGACCTGGAGACCTAGTTTTTGACCCTAGATGACCCATGTTCGAAATTGTCCATGATATCATTGAGACAAACATTCTGACCAGGTCTGATGAAAATTCACTCAAGTGTGACCACTAGAGCATTAACGATCCCCAGGTGTGGACGACGGACGCTGGAGTAGACTGACAGATGACTATAGCTCACCGAGCACTACGTGCTCAGGCGAGCTAAAAATGTAGGGTAAAGGTAGAGCAACGGTAGGGATACTTCCCTTATAAGATCAATTCAAAACAAGGTGAAATTTAACTTACTATTAATTCTGTCAAGAAAACATCTTAATGCTTCAAGCAGATTTTCTTGTTCAAACAACTACGCAGATAAGATCTCTGACATCTAACACTAGGTCATCCTCTGACATATTACACCATCATATGAAGCATTTTTACTATCTCCCTTCAGTGAATTGTAGTTTAAATCATAAAACATCGCTGCAATGATATTACATTTATTCATACTGCATAAGAGTTTAACTCAACAATAAATTGTCAATTTACAATAAACAAGGTAGATAACTGCACATCATGAGCAACAAGTAAATCTGGATTTATCTCTCTTGGAATATAATTGACGCCTCTTTAAAATGAATCTGTTTATCAAACTGTGTAACATCAATTAACAGTCAGAAATGCAGTAAAATTTCAGTAGTCACAAAATCTACATTATATCAGGGGCCAATAAACATAGTGTGTATATTGGTCCCAGGTTAAATATGAAAATCATTCACAATTATGTTTTCTGATTTTTATACATATGAAATATAATTCATCAAAGTTCAAATTCAACAGCAAATTTCAACTACAAGACTTAAATACATTACAAACACTGTTTTTCACATCCGAAGACTTTTTTATGAACAGTTATTGCAGTATTATTATCGATATACTGGGACAAATTCAGGGACCATATAATACATGGACTATAATGGTATCTTGCCATTATTGGCCGCAGGTATGAACTTACACATCAATATATGTATAGTTCTACAAAGGACTCTGTATTACAGAGACTATATATTATATATTATTAGTCCAACTGACAGCTGTCCATTGGCATTCCAAATTGATTTTTGAATTAGGCCAACAGGAAGACCGAATAAGTAGGACTACCATCAGGGGTGTAGCCAGCTTTGAATGAATATTATGCACACACAAGGGGAAAGGTGTGAAGGGTAACCTCACCTGCTGCTGCAGGTCCAGGAAATATTTTTTAGTTAGAACTAAAACGGAGAGCTTTGAGGTGTATTTGGAAGAATTAGGGACAGTGAATACAATTTATTTGAATCACACTAGTTACCTCAAAAAATAATATGATTTTGTAGGCTGACTCTGGGTAGATCAATTAAGGTCTAACCCCCGTAGCTTTTGACTTAGATGCTATTTTTGGCCGCATTTATATTTTCATTTTTCAAATTGATGTTCCCACGTGTGTACAGCTGACTACGCCCCTGACCATATTATATAATATATATATAATCCAGGTTCTACTATTCAATTTTATTATGTATTCGAATTAAAGGATGTCTAGACTTAACGGTAAATTTAGCTTCATTTTATAGTGAACTGTTAAAAGTGATAATGGCTGTAACGTGCCATGAAATGTTTAACGAGCTTTCAAGTCAAATACTAAGGCCATAAATGCCCGAGTAACGTTAAAATCTTGACGGCAAATAAGACATGTGTAAAAACAACGCAAAGCCTGCATTAAAGACGCAGCAAGCTTGAAGATAAAAACACCCCAAGACCTACATGTATAATAAAAGAACAAACCAGTTTCTATCCATATAAACACGTTATAATCGCAAAAAAACCATTTGAAAGGAATAAACTTACTTATTTAGGGTCCGGAAAAGAGTTTATAATGAATGCTGGAGACAAATATCGTTGGAAAACTTTAATTTTCACATGTTTCAAGATCTTCGTGAATTTCGTGCAAATAGACGGGCGAGACTCTTTTCAATAGGTGACTGGCCATAGACGACAGGATAAACACCGCTAAAATATATCGCTCTTTATATGTAATTGTATACACGTGTATGATAAAATTAGCGTCACTTATGGCCACAGTAAATTCGTCTTTAAGTTAGTAAATCAATGACTTTCTATGGTCGTATATGGCCATAGTAATTTCGTCTCTACGTCGGTATATCAATGACTGTTTTTGGTCGTCTATGGACACAGCAATTTCATCTTTATGTAGGTGCATCAGTGACTATTTTTGGTCGTCTATGGCCGCAGCAATTTTGTCTTCATCTTGGTAAATTAATGACTTTGTTTGATCACCTATGGCCACAGCAATTTAGTCTCTAAGTTGGTGACTGCTAATATGTTGGGCCAATAATAATGTAAACTGACCACGGTACATCTAACTCCTCACCACAATTCATATGTCCCGCAAGATTTCCTGACCAAAGAAAGTAATTGAAATACCTACATTAGTACAAAATTACTGTGGCCATAGTTGACCAAAAATAGTCATTGACACACCTACATAAAGATGAAATTACTGTGGCCATAGACGACCAAAAAAGTCATAGATGCACCTATATAAAGATGAAATTACTGTGGCCATAGACGACAATAGAAAGTCATTGATTTACTAACTTAAAGACAAATTTACTGTGGCCATAGGTGACGATAATTTTATCGTTCACGTATATACAATTACATATAACGGGCGATAAAATTTTGCGGTGTTTATCCTGTCATCTATGGCCAGTCACCTATGGAAAAGAGTCTCATCCCAAATAGACCGGTCACGATATCGCAAAACAACGCAAATAGGAGTTATTACCAAAAATGAGCAAAAGAATCACACATCAAAAAGTAAACTATGACTCGCAAAGAGCTAGTAACAACATTGAGGTCTTTGTTATATTTTGTGAATTAGTCACGCAATAACAAGGTTTGTCATAAAGAACACAGGGGCTCAACGCGATATTAATTCGTGGCTTTCTTTTTCAAGGGACTAAAATAGACCCATTTTGGAAGTTTTCTTCGAAAAGAACTATTAAATTGACACAATCTTGGAACACCTCATTTTCTTCAATACTGACGTTAAAACTTTAACACAAATATACTAGAATATGAAATGTTGACTTAATTCACGCCTTCAGATTACTATACATGTACACGTATTTAAAGGCTAATTATAGAGTCATCCTCCTTTCAAACATCGAGTACACCAGCCAATATCATGAAAAACATAACAATACAAAAATACACCGCTACTCCGACGGGAGTTCACGTTAAAATTAAACAAACATTAATTTGTTAGTATGAATCAACAAATTCCGCAATTACAATGCGTTCTGCTACAAATCATGTTTTTAAATTTAGAAGATAAATAAACCCGAGAAATTCTTACACGCAATGAACATTACGGATGAAATATACCCCATAATGCATTGTTTATTTAACCCTCAGTAGCTTCGTACATCTTATATTTCAAGCCTTATCTTAGCGTAGATGTTGTAAAAGATAAATATTTAGATTGAATGATACACAATGATTCGGCATGCCTTGAACATCGCCGTTTAAATATCTAATTGAGACAGTTTAAACTGGATTACGTTTTATCCAAAACAAATAAAATAAATTAACGGATTTTCAAACAGATGCTAAATCTTGTATTAATTGTTCATAAAACTTTTTTTATTTCACTCAGTTGTCGAGTTCAAATAATTTAGTGCAATGAAAGTACTCCAAAAAAGCTTGTAAATCAAGATATAGCGGATCTCAAGAAACTAATTATCAGCGTTCCTCAAAATGTAATACCATTACAGTGAAACCGGGGTTAACAACCACATGAGGACTGGGACCACCGCGTGGGGAGCGGATAATTCTAAAGACACGTTTCTTGATACAAAAGGCTAACGACATAAAGTCTACAAAGTTCTTCTCTCACTTGTCAGGTTTTTATTTACAGGGGTTTGTTAAGCTAAAAACAAAAGTTGAGATATCCCGTTCTAATAATATCGTGCAATCAAAAGACAAAACTGTCAAGAACGTCTCACACTTTTAAGGGACAAAACTCCAGTTGAACTTCTGATTGAAGATCAACTGTACATTTACAATTATCATATTTCTTCTTTCACAAGACACAAGTGTAACGGGTCCCATATTTAGTGTAGTTTTACCCTTTTTAGTGGCGTCTTGCCATAATAGAAATCTAGTAACCATAGCAAAAAAAAATCGAACCAGCTGTTTGATTGTTTATTATGGCCAAGTGACCGGATGTAATACAAGGTTTTCACAAGGTTTGATTGTATGTGAATGCGCTCTTCTATGACATAGTGTCGATGTGTTGTTTTCCTGTTAGCTCAGTAGGTTGGAGAGCCTGATAGAGCGCACGTTCTTTAAAGAATAAAAAACTACTCGAGATGAATAATCTTATTTGCTGCAAACTTTACATGGAGAAGGGTTTAGTTGCAGCGGAGGTGTATGTTTACACCGGCTATTATTTTTCAACGGAATTAAAATAGTTATTAAGCATGAGTATTAAATACTAATTAATTATCCAAAGAAATCTTTGATCTTATACATCGCTCCGTTATACACGTAAGTCTGTTTGGTAAGGAATACCGGTCTAATAATCGCTAGTATGTTTGACAATAATACAATCCAGTCAACCAATTGTTTAAACACATTTTAACGCGGCAATTATTATCAGTACATAGCAATATCAACGATTGAGTACAATACCCAAGAATAAAGAGTGTATCATTTAAGCGACAAATGTATTTATCTAACGTGTCAATTAATTATACCAACTCCTGACAAATAATCAATTAAAACAAAGTATTGTGCATATGGCAAAACCCAAATATTAAAACCCATGCCTGGCACATGCCTGGAACTAAATTTGTCGGTGGTAATAATAAGGCAGTTCATTGACAAGTTGAAATATAATAATATTGAAAATGTTTCCAAAAATAAACGGTCGTTATCACTAGGTGGTCTTAATACCGTTAAGTGGTTGTCCAGGGAGGTTTCACTGTATATTGTACTGAAATAATGTATTCATAGACACCACACTATCAGGATACATCGTATACAGATAGACCCTTTAATGAATACAACGACTGACTCAAAAGGGGATTTAAATATTATATTATAGTTACTCCAATATCAGATAAATTTTATTTTGGTGTATTTAAAAAGAAAAATATAAATAAATACATTGTAATAAAACTCTGTTATCTTAAAGTTCAACAACAGGTAACGTATCTTGATACTGAGATAAAATCTGCATAAATTTATAAACAGGGTTTGTATAATTTAAACCAATTAAGGAGTCGTCAGTGCACTTCCGTCGATGGGGCTGACAAATTTCAAATAAAGAAAGGTTTCAATTACTCTTGAAACTATTGACAGTATTGAATCAATTAAATGAACGAATATTAGCCCCCGTTTGTGTAACAGTTAAGTTTTTTAAGGGGCGTAAATTCAGCCTGATGTCAGAATATTGCAAAAATGAATTCTTAACAAAAGTCAGTTTAATGGATTTGTTACAACAAGTCTCCTTAATTCAATTGGTATAAAAGAATATGAATACAAAGTGCTGCTTTTATTTTCAAAATTCTCTCTTCTGTGTGAATGCTAAAAGATATTTTACGACAAATCTAAGTACTCTAGCAAGGGTCGTAATAAATAAAGACATTGAAACTGTTGATACACTCTGATTTTCTGTTATCATATTTACCATCAAATGAAACGAGGTTTCAGATAAAAAATAAAATTATAAATCTGGTGTCTAGCTCCTTAAGCGTTGTCAAGACGAAGTAAGGCTCAAACTTGACGATTTGAAGAGTCTGTTCAATAATACTAGCGTTCTTGAAGAAACATATGCGACAAAGCTACTTTATAAATTACTGCCAATGTAATTCATCACATTCACAACCAACCCCACTTTAATTATGCTTCGTAATGATCAAATAGATTACAACCGCACTTGTTCAGGGTATATAGCAACGGGCTTCTAATGTACAAATGTACATGTAACAATTGAGGATTATCGATGCTTATTGAATTAATCTTTTCATTAAATCACCGCTTAAGAACAATACACTAAAATATATTCTTTGTGTAGCGGCTTGCGATACACACAGTATTTAAAGTATTTTAACTCGCGGTCGCTGTCTTGAATTAATCTTTAGCTTGAAGATTTGGACATTTAATATTTTCTGCGATTTTTAAGCGGGTTGTTTACGTTGTTTCATGAACAGTTCGATGGTTGGATTTTATCATAAGCAACATGTTCTAAAATAGACACAAAATGAAATTGCTTGAAGCTGTTTCTTTTCAAGGAATTCAGATGAAAGTCAATATACGAAGATTTCAAACTGATTTATCCGAAAATCAGTAAACTTTATAAAAAAAATAATTCTTTAAATATTTCTGCGATTCAGTGTTAAAACAGAAAAAAGTGAACATGCCTTTTGAAATTGGAGGAAAGGGTGATCCTATGCATGTAACTTATAAGTACGTGCTAAACAATGACATTCGTTACATGTACAGCGGTTACCCGTTGCGATACAATGGACGGCGTGAACCGGACTATCCGAATTTCGATATGCTTAGACTTGCCCGCGAAAGTTCGGATTTAAAAAGGAAAACATTGGCTATTTCTCGATATGCTGAAGACCCTTTTATGTTACCACGAGCACCGGCATTTCGTGATTACAGTAAACACATGGTGGATGGTATAGTGAATAGACTTCTCAGCTCAAGTCGGGAATCTGTATATTCAAAAGGTGGAGACACGCCACGCTCTAGGTATGGGGACGATACACCTCGGTCAAAAATGGGAGATACACCCAGGTCTAAAATAGGCAAGTATTACGATGAACGAAGATGTGTCTCCCAGCTCCGGGAACCATTGAAGAGAGAAATGTTCCCTAGTTATCGATCAATGTCACCCGAGCAGATGAAATCTGTGTCTAATAGACTGTACCATACGCACACACACATGTCAAACCTAAAACGGAGAGACCCAGATGAGGTCAGAAACACGTTACCAATTATGAAGAACGCCCCAGACCCGGATAACATTAGGAAGAAGCCCCATCAAATGCATACGCACCCATGGAACACGACCGGCATGCCGGTAGTTGATACATGAGAAAGATGTGTAGTATCACTTCACTTCTATTGACTGAGTGGAAAATTTATCAAAAAAAACGACTTTTAGATTTCGCATTCATGAATATAGCTTAAATATTGTGTATACATGTACAAGGTGATGGGAATATATAACTTATTCACATTTCGGATTAGCATTTCAATTTAATATACTCTTTTTTTTTTCAAAAAATCATTACCATGTTAACTCGTAAGTATTGAAGGAACTAGGCGCCATATTGATGTTTTAATTTTCCAAATCTTCCTAGTCCTTTTATTTGATAAAATTCATGACAAAAAAGTGAAATCAAACATATAAACGATTTAACTGATTAATTTATTCACTGGGCAGCGCTGGCTTTGGTCTTCAAATATGAGGGAAATAGCCATAGCGTTAGTCACACAGTAGACACATTCTATAATTCATTTTTAATTAAGTTATTCTATATTTCATGTTAGTGAAATATCAACATAATTGTCACTAAACCGTTTTAAGGACTTTTTGCTTGTTTTCATTCTAATTAGTATCTGATGACTATCTGGAGTTGCATCCGTTTGAATAGATTTGTTTTACAATTGGCACATGCGCAGTGGTACAAGGACATTCTTAATGCACAAACTGTGAAATGAAAGTGATTGCTTGTTGAATGCATTTGAACTTTAATCATAAGTTCCAATCAAAGTTTAACAATTGTGATATGTATGTAGTGTGTAAATATATTTATAAATTCATGTCATGCTTAATTGGCTTGTCATTAAAGCTACAGAATTATTTTTTTTCATTTTGTTTCTGAAATTATTGTTGCCACTAACTACCCAGAATGAATTTCATTTCTCAAACAATTTTATCGAATTTGAAGAAAAATAACAAACAGAAATATCTGCTTTTTTGGTGAAGATGTAATTTAAAACCGGAAGTAGTGATTCATTTCATTTTCCACGTGATTTAAAACCGGAAGTGACGACTCCTCTTGTTTTTAGATGCAATTTAGAACCGGAAGTAGCGACTCTTTTAGTAGAAATTTAACAGAAGGCTGGGAATTCGTCCAAAAGCTTTTGCAAATTTGTTTGTCTCAAAAAATAAGTCGAACTTGCAATATAAAACATTATTACGTCATTGATG
This sequence comes from Lutraria rhynchaena, assembly GCA_008271625.1. NCBI lineage: Eukaryota > Metazoa > Mollusca > Bivalvia > Venerida > Mactridae > Lutraria > Lutraria rhynchaena. The sequence goes on along the minus strand of VIBL01000001.1, from coordinate 4,918,151 downwards.
GCGTTGTGTTTCTACAAAAACATTTAAAAATATTTTTTACGATCCAAAAAATACAAATGTTCCAAAGTTTTAAGTGCAATTATTTTGTATAATAAACACAGCTAATGTGGTAATGCACATATAACTCCAAAGCCAAAGCAACTACAAACGTTCATTTTCTTGATTCTCTACAACTTTTCCACATCTTCGGTTTGAAATGGATACATAGCTCTAGATCAAGTTTTACCTCCTAAATGTTTACTCAAGAATTCGAGGGAAACCAGCGCATCCGTGAGTTTCAGGGAATTTTGTATATTTGTTTTCTTAATGCTAAAGGAAAGAATTCCATATTTCCTGGAATTTCACATGCATGACTTTGTCATTATTTCTGAAATTTGTTTCAAAACTGGGCATAGTGGATAATAATTCCTGATTTGGTTCCAAAACAATTCAAATCAACAGAATGATATAAGTAAATATGTACGCTCGTATTTCCATTGTCATTACAGCAAATCAATCAATCAATTAAGACCATTTTTGTGGTCGGAAAATATTATACAAGTGGTCTAATTTTTATCGAGTTGAAATATGAAAGAATATTGAAGATCTATTCGAAAATAGGTGGTTTTTATTGTGAGATGGCCTTGATATTGAGCTGGTCGCTAAATAAGGTTTTTCTGTACAGAACTGTTTATTGTTTATTACAAAAAATTTCTTTTAATATCTTGAGAACACTTCAAACAAATATCTTATCTAGTTTAATGTACAGATGCTGATTTACTGATAATTCAGAGATAATTACTATGTAAGCCATAATGTACAAATCGTCGGTTTATTTCTAATCAATAAATACAGACTTTATAGATTATATATACATTAGAATTAACAAAGTTATATACTCATATATCTAATTCTATAACCCCGTAACTCAATTTTTGGCAATATTGAGATTTTGGTATCATTTTTTTTCGTCTCGATGAGCTCTTTACAATGATCATACTTACCTGCTTGTAGATCTATCCTAAATAGGGTTAATCCCATTTCCACAGACAGGTAACTCGCTTAAAGTTATTGCAGTTCAAAACTTCAAAAGGAATTTTCTAAAACTGGGGAAATGACATACGGGTTTGTAGAAAAAATCCGACGAAATTTAACTGACGTCAATGAATGATTTCTTCGGACAAAGTCCCTCACATAAGTGTGACTTCTCAGTAAACAACGGTATATGGGTTCAATGTGTATTATATCCAGGCAAGCACGTGGTGGCTAGGTAATAATGGTCCCACATGGGTACCATATAAATAAGCGTTAATCAAGTATGGACAAATCTCATATGGTACCCATGTGGGAAGCACATTGAATGTTTTGAGCTCGAAGTATATAAGTTTACGCAAAGTATTTCGTTCGGAAAATGACACAAGTAAAGAAATACGCAGAAGTCTCGATAGAAACATTTTCTGATGAATAACATCGCTAGATATTGGTTAAGTGCACCGTAAATGTAGATATACTACCATAGTTATATAGTATTATTTCTTTTGTTGGTATAATTTTATGAAGTCGACTCATTGCATAGATCTCTATATGTAGTATTACAAATTATTTGTGCCCAATCCATCTTCGCATTCATACTTTATTACTTTCAGGTGCGTAAACGACAAATTTTATTCATACCGTAAGCGACGTGCTCTGTTTTCCATTTCCTCCATGCATGCCAATAAAAGCCAGGCCGAATTTGTTTAGGGATTTCAAAGGTTTGTGCACATATTTTACATTTAAATAACATTGTAATATAAATCAAACTAAAATCAAAGTATTGTTTGCAGTTTGAATTTCTGTGTCAGAATGACCATTTGTCGAATCATAATTCAGGACAGGCTTATTTGTATTTGTAACCGAATTTCGCGAGTAGGCGAGAGACCAATATTCTGCTATTAGTTGTATTGTTCAAATAATTTCATTTTTTATCCTTTTTTCTGCCGTTCTATAATGTAGATCATTAAAGAATAACCGTAAAACGACGATACCAAAACTACATTAACGTACTAAATATAATATCTTAATTTTGAGGTGGTCTCTTTATCCAGTTAAAATATAGAGAAGACATTGACAGACAGTCCAGAACCAAATGGTCGTTATAGGGATTGCTATGTAAGGTTTTACTATAATTTGTTTATAACATATACAAGTACGAGTACGTAGTTTATCAGTTCTAAGAGGGGTTCCAAATTGATTCACGTATTTTATCATTTGTATTGAATAACTCCTTTTGTTTCAAACGAACATTATAATTATAATCAATATCTATACACAAAATTATTCATGCGTTGTATCGAATGGATACTTCCTAATTAAACCGATGGACTAAACCAGAAACAGTTAAACCACAGTTAGGGACAATCAGGGTCAATGCAGACGAACAAGTAACTACGGACCATGTACTCCGCATAGCAATTTTGTTGCAGCAATACTACAGTCAAACCTGTACTTGCGGCCACATCCGAATAAAGACCACCTTGTGAATTCTGATTGAAAATATATTTGAAACGTAATTGATCGTATCACAGACTGCCGGTACGGACTCGGACGATACGATGCGCGTATCGCGCCAAGAACGTACTACAATATACGGGTACCGCAGTATACCGCAATAGTCCTGGTTGTAAGGATCGCTTATTGCCGGAAGTTGTTTCTGAGAAGCGTAGCGCAGTTGATTATTTAATGGCGCCATGTAAAATTTGCCAATACAGAAAATCACGGTTAATTATTCAATATAACGAAGAATCTTATACAGAGAAGTATGGAGATTACCTGAATATACAATACTTTATTTTATTGTTATAAGTATAATAATTACAGATATAATGAAGTAATTGTTCGGGTTCCCAGGAATTCACCATAACCGTGTTCCTCTGTATTACATTAATACGGGGGAATGTTTCATGATATGCTGAATCCCATTAGAAGTACGGTTGTTAAATATCTGATCAGACATCCTAACCCAATCAAAGTTCCATTCAACAATTGTTTGGTAACATTGGTTAACAATACCAAATTATCAAAAAATCCATCTACATAAAGAAGGGTACTTTAATTCAAGTCGCTGTTCACAATCAGTACGGACCAAATTTTGTACTGATCTTTAGCGTGATATAAACAACTATGTCACAATATCTCGCGAAATCTCGATCTTTCCTTCATCCCCTGCCGAGATCACAAAACAAACGATACAAAAAAACGACATAAAGAGCATGAAGAGTTTAAGAACTGACACACATATTACTGAAGATTTGTTCATGAACTATCCTGTATAATCATTAAACATTTAAAAAGGCACATACCACTTAAACAAAACAATGATTTCATTAACCGAAATTAATTAATAAATCTGCTTACTTTAATTGATGATTAAAATATTATTCTAATTCTTTTATGTAAAAAGTACAAAATGAAAATCATGACATAACTCTACAATATGTACAGTAAAGCCTGTATATAACGACTATGAATAACTCGGATTAGTATAAAAGTGGTCTTTGACTGGGTGTGGTATAATGTCAAAGGTCAAAAACATTGTGTTGGAAAAAGGGTCATCAGTATTTAAAAGCAGGTAGTATCTTTTCAAAGGTGGTTTTAATCTTAGCTTAAATGTGCAGTAAAACCTCAATAACGAGATCAGCTCCTGGATCCGAAAATATTTCGTAATTGTTGAATGACAGGGGAGTTATTGACAGCCGGTCAGAAATTAAGAAGTCGTTATAATAACGGGGTTGTAATATTGAGGTGGTCGCTATTCGAGGTTTTACTGTATAAGTTTATGGAAATGCCATTCTGAATATTGAATCGCTGCTTTTGAGATATATGAGTGATGGTACAGATCAAATGGATCAAGGTCACATTTTGTGACAATCATTTGATAGATCATCAGCCAAGCGTCTTATTGCAATGTCACTGACAGGACACCATAGTCTGACATTCTTATGCATGACATGCGTGTACGTCTGATGATTTCCTGCTGATTGAGCATTTAAATAAAAAAATGCTGATCTAGGTATTTACAGCTCTGATAACACTGCACGTATTTGAAATTTTGGCCTGATTCCTGCTTTGAGCACGCTGTATAACACGTTATGTTAGATATTTAAACAAAACGACGGCTTTAAACCTTTTTTTCATTAGGATTAACGCCGTTTTCAACATTTTTTAAGTTATATACCGCGGCCCGTTCGCCTAATCAGTTTTTATGGACTGCACGCTAACCAATACTAACTTACCCTTCCACAAGGAGCCGGCAACTTCTCTACATGTGGAGGAAAATCAACATTTTTGTCAAATTTTCGAGAAATGCATGACCAAGTCCAGCGCACTGGATCCACTGGATCACGGCGAAACCTTTTAACCAGAGTTTAATACTATTTCTGACGTTTTTTTTATTTAACCAACTACATTAGTGGTATTTCTTTTCTTCAATGATACCAGACTAACGACAATAATGTAGATATTGAGAAATAAACAAAAACAATCGTTACAAAATTCTTTTCAGCTTAAGGGACGCAACTCTAGAGTGGCATTAGAAAATTAAAGTATCAGAAACTTGCGAGTCGTCTTAGTAAGTGCTTAATATCATCCCTTATTTATTTAATATATATATATTCTGGTTCTAACGTACAGAGAAATCTCATTTTGCAACTAGCTAAATATTAAGACTGTCGTAATAACAACCTCTTATTTTTGGGATACATTATTTGACCCTAAAGAAAGTCTTACTAACGAGGTTTTACAGTATTTCAAAGGGGTGACTAACGCAGGATATACTTTTGAACACATCAGATGACCTAAGAAGTGACACACAGCGTTTTAATCGTTCATAAAAAACTTTTAAAAAATCATTGAAAAGACTTTTTAAAAAGATTTAGGAAAGTTTTTTATGAATTTGAAGTCAAGCCCCTTTGAATGGTTTGAATACAAAGGGAGTTAACTCACTGCTTGGCGCTCGGATAACCCAATATCTGTTGTGGGCTTATCCAACGACGAAATTATTATCTATAAATTAAATGTTTATTTAATCTTGTTTATGTTTTAAAATAATGTAAATGAGAACCACTGTTCGTAACATGAAGAGTAGTAATGTAGTATGCTGAGCGCTATTGTAAAGCTCAAGGAATAAGAATACAGCTAAATCTCGACATTAAGACATCATTTGGGACCCCATGAAATGGCTCTGATATTATCTGATTATCAAATAAAGAGGAAATATTTACAGGTGGTCAGAAAATCAGTGGTCGTTATAATGAGATGGACTTCGTACTCAAATGGTCACCAAATGAAACTCTGCCGTAAGCTAACCTTTTGTTTTTCTCTTCAATACACGAAATTGCTATAACAATAACATCCATGGCTGCTTATTGCGCAACACCTACAATACATATGTCCGATTCCAATTTAATGAAGACGTGATTAACACGTGGCATGTGGACCCTCTACACTTTGATCACGACGCCACTAATCTAGGTCAAGGATTTTTGGTATAATATTATTATAAATAAAATAGAATTTAACTACGCCACCGATGTTTTGGATTTATTGTCCGATTTTACTTGCCCCTTTATTGTTCAGTCGCCTGTTAATCCTATCTGAGCGGATTATAGGATTAATGTATGATATTTAAAGCTGGTAAAACATGCAACTTATAGTATTTCTCTGTCGAGGTTATCAAATAGTTTTATAGAAGAGTTAAACACATGCAACCATGTAATGGAAAGGATTTAAACATTCCCAGACAATGACACGTGCAAAAAATCCTTTTGAACTCAGACAAGTTGTACATATTTCAATAACCACCACGACTCATACAAACGTATACAACTACAGAAAAACAAATAAACCACAAAACACAAACCCGCGAAAAAACGTGTCACACCAACCCCAACGCAACTTGAAAAAAAAAGTTCCTGGCTTCCTCGGATCAGAACGACCCTACTTTTTGCCGACCCTAGATTTTTTCGGTCTCGGTCACTCTTCGTCTTGCCGCATGATGTATTTTCATTCTTGTATAAAAAATATCTCCGATTTAAAAAAAACGAACATTGGAAAAAGTGCTGCCGACATATTGACCCTATATTGTGCGGGGATGTCAGTGGAAACATATTTATTTGTCTGTGCCAAACACAACAGTAAAACTAAACAAATGAAGTGGCTATGGTGTACAGAGACAACAGGTACGGCCCAAAATTTCCTGGACCCTGATTGGTCAGGCATAATTCTGCCTGCAGGATCTCGCGAGACGTTTCGCATATGGAACGACTCGCATTTTTTTCTCGATGCATATTTCGCGCGTAATTTAAAAATAGATCGAAACATCGGGGTCTCTACATTATTTTATGTAGTGGCACTAAATCAAGCATTCACCGTTTTATTTTGACTAAAAGGTGCAATTTGTATCTAAAGTATTCAGGCATCAGTAACATTTTCGTTTATATTTAACAGATATACGGAAATCCCCGATATTTCACGAATGGACAGCCAATCACATGGCTCAAATGCATTGACCAATCAGAGCGCCAGATAATTTAGTCCACACCTGTTCCTTTGGGGCAATACAACATGGGACGGGGACCAGTTTAATGTTAGATATGCATGACTGTTCTGAATTAATTGTACAAAAAATCACTTTTGATATAATTATGCATTTCAATAAAATCCACATCAAAATTGTGCTTGGTTGTGATTTGTAAAAATACTGCCAGGCTTGAAGGAACTCCCTAATACTAGACTAGGGAGCCCAAGTACAAGTAAGTACTACGCAAACAAAAACACGGCCACTTTTTGATAGTTTATTGTGCAGAAACCGTTTTCCTATTTGTAGTGACATTGGTCCCAAAACCCATGACAGCAATGGGTCAATCCAAAATGCAAAAGGTTCTTTGAAAACCAGATTAGAAACAAGGCATTAAATGTCAAAGCATTTTTCACTCTGACACAGAAAAACGTGGAAAACAGATACATTTGATCGTTAAATGAACCTACAAGGAAACATCAACAGACTGTCCAGTGTCAAGGACACCTTCAAAAGAGAGACCACAAGAGGTAGGGTAAAAAACAACAACATCAGATATAATAAAGCTAAACAATTCATACTTTAATACTGAAGAAATGGAAAACAGGAAATCCTGTTATGAAAAAACTAAGATTTTTAAACACAGCAATAAAGTGAAAAAGGGATTTTGTCAGCTTAAACATTACTGAAAAAATAATGACCAAATCAAAAATGAAAAAAACAACAAATTATAAAATAAAGCTTAACATACTAAAATCCAAAATCTTTCTATGAATGGTTTTCAAACATAAATGACAACATTTTTTTTGCATAGAACTTAGATTACTGTTTTTCGAACAAAGTCAAATTTTGATATTGATTTACAATTATCAGATTTATTATTGACCAAATTTTGAGACAAAATGTTTAAAAAAATACTACAAGTATTGCTTTGAATTGCATTAATTTGAATTGAATTGTCTTATGTAGCATAGCAGGAGCACATTAGCTATATATAGTACATTCATATTACACTTTGAAACATAAGATGTTCAAGACATGAATGTTTGGAAGTCTTTGGTACAAACCTGACTAGAAAATTTTAAACATGATTTTTATTTACCATTTCTGAGCCGGGAGAAGCTAACCATAAAGCATGGAAATATAAAGCGATACAGTCAATTTTGCAAAAAGCTGTTTAATAAAACTTTGTAGCTAAATGCTCAACATAAAATACTGAAAATAAAACTTTAGAACAATATTGTTTGTATAAAGCTATTATACACAATACTTAAAAAAACCATAAACTTTTGTTTCAGAACTACATATATGTATTTGGAAAAAACTTTTCTACAGGACATCTTGAAATAAGTTTTTAGTTCAATCATTAAAGTAAAACAACACTTCTATAAAATGAGTTAATTTTGAGACATAATTATAACAATAAAACATTATCAATATTGTATTACAATACAGATAAAACACAAAACTTGCATAATTTTAAACACAAGACATTGGGAACCAGCATAATTTTAAACACAAGACATTGCACACCAGTATAATTTTAAACACAAGATATTGGGAACCAGTATAATTTGAAACACAAGATGTTGGGAACCAGTATAATTTGAAACACAAGATGTTGGGAACCAGTATATGAAAGACATATCTGTTAACAAAGATTCATTACACAAACCAAAAAAAAAACGAGAAAAAACAAAAATGTTAAAAACTTAGCACCTGCTGAAAGACATGCTTTGATAAAATACTGTTTAATAATCTTTGAGACATATATTCTCCCTCTGTAATACAGGTTTAAAGTATGCTTTTTTGGAACATATACATATGTTCTTTCACATTAAATTGTGTTCATTTAAAACAATTAAAAGACAATGCTAACACATAATTTCAACAATAATTTTAGGTACAATAATGCTACAACATAGGAATGCGAGATTTGGTGAGATCAGAAGCAAAGCAAACAAGTTGCACTTCATGTAAGCATAAATAATGCTGTATAAATAAGCATTTACCTACATCCTAGATAATCACAAACAAAGTTATTATAAGCATTACTTCCAAACTGCGACATTTACAAGTTATAATAAAAGTAAAATGATATTAATTTCATTCTTTAAAGTACAAATACTGAAATGGTGAACTTCATTAATAACATAATATTTAAGATACATTTACAAAATATAATACCATCACATAAGATAACTCTTGGTTTTACAAGATTAAAATCATGAAAAATCATGGAATGATTGTCTCCCCTTAAGTGGCAAAAGGCAAAATACACTAATTTGTAGATCATTTTTAATACTGATTCGTTTATTAAACATCTAAAACAAAAACAAAGCAGGAATGTGGTGATATTCAAGGGGACTCAGCTCTAGACTGACATCCAACAATCTTCATAACAAATCGTACAAGAAGTCTTTGTCAGAGTTTTGGGTCATTCATGGATGTTAATCAGTAGATATTTAATACAAAATATATATTTCATATTTCTACCACTTGACTAATGTTACAGATATGTTACAACATGTATGAGGATTTAACCAAGCATTGTAGAAAAGAAATACAGCATTTAAATCCTTGATAAACCTTAGAATTAAGTTTCATTGTAATTACAGTATAACCCCCTTAAAACCAGACTTTCCGGTAACCGGAATTCAGACAATTTTTCAAGTCTCTTGTTTTCTCTTCTATAATCAGTACTTCAATGAAAACAGGAATTCTCAGAAAACCGGACTTTTAACCCAGTCCAGAAGGGGTCTGGGTTTTCAGGGGTTATACAGTACTGTCAACTGAAAGAAGTTTCCAGATCTTGAAACATAATCAATAAATCTCGAGCCAAGTCCCCCCTTAATGGTTGAAAACCATATTATTAATACTTGAATTATAAACAAAGTGGGATTTAGCAGCATCTATTTGCATTACATCAAAAAATAGATAGAGAAACATGACATACGTTTGGAAGCTCGTGTTAAGCCCCAACAAAAATTGTCTTAAATGTTTAAACATATTTTATAAGCGCAACATAAGCATGGTTGTAAATTTATGGATAATTCATGATGATACAAATTTGGATGCTGCTTGGTCTTATGAGAAGCTCAGATATTCATACATTTTTCTTACAATATAACTTAAGCTTAACAGTAAATATGACAATATTTGTTCAAGGGTTTTGGATATATTCTGTCACTACATTAACCTTTGGCTCCCTATTTACAAGATAAGATAACTTGAGTGACGCTTGGATTTATGGATCTTGCTCCTAATCATCAGTCTTTGACTTCTTTTCAGGAGATTCTCCCACACCATTGTTTTGTTTGGAATACACAGGACTGTTCACTGTATCTCCGATCCATTTCAGATATGGTTCATTTCCATCATCAATCTATGATAGAAGTTTGAACAGAATGTGAAAACAAAACTTTGCACATATCCTAGAGCCAACAACGCATACAGTTGACATTACTCATACCAATACACAGTGCAACCTGTCTAGAGCAGCCCTCTCTTGAGCAACAACCTCCCTTCAACAACAACATGATTTTTCCCATTTAACTATTAATTTAATCACTCTAGAACAACAACCACAACAACAACAACATTAATTTGCTTCTCCCAAAGGGTGTTGCTTTGGAGAGGTTGCACTGTACATATAGTACATAATACAGAACGCAAAAAGATATAAAATTGCTGCTCTTACTCGTACAAGTTGTTACTAAGTATTATTACATTCAAACAACAAATATATGCTAACTATAACAGTGTCCAAAGTCTTATTTTACATTTTGGTACAAAATGATGGTAATAAAATAATGTGTATCATTTTATAGTACTTACCTTAGAGGAAATGACTTCTGCACAATCGTATGGATGATTTTCACTGCATAATGATAATATACATTTTGAATTAAATCAGCAAAATTCAATTGAAACTTTAATAAATGTGACAAAACTGACGAAAGAGCTAAAAGAGTTTATGTACAGCATTCACAGGATCAAGATAAAAGTATCGGAATTTTGCTATCCTTGACGGAAATCTGCAAATACTATTTCCAATGCTTGTAAAGACAGAGTAACCTTGACCTACGGTAACTGTAAAGACTATGTTGCTAAATTCAATCAAATATAAATATCAGCAATGTTATTCCCACCATAAATGAACGTCTACACAACTTACCGTACAAACTTTGATAACTCCTGAACCTTTTCCGTACTTGTTTTAATCATCTATAAAATTGAACAACAAAAACAATCAACAAGCCAAGAAGTAAACAATCATCTCATCATAATTTGTGTAAAACGGATCGCACTATTTGTTTTAGTTTGTTATAGCTCTTTTTCTATGGAGTTTAACGTCGCACCAATAGCTAGGGTCATTTTGGCGACTTTCCACCTTTCCAGACCTTCCACACGTTGGCTGGACAGCTACCTTGCGAGTAAGATTTATTTCCGGGTTGGAATCAAACTCAACGGTGAGGGGCTAATGATAATAAGTCAGAGACCACAGCCACTAAACCACGGACGCCCCCATACTAATATTCTTGCTTGCAACATCTGAAGGAGCGCTTCTTTAAAATGTAACACGGTATAATTATAAGGAAAAAGCATGATAATGTTTTCAGGGTTACTTGACTAAAATTATTACAATAGGTATAGTAGGTATACTTTGTCTAAACGCCTACTGTGCTTTAGTGTTTTGAATGCCGTAATATACTTGAATCAGTGCCTAAAATTAGGGTCAGGTGGTAATCATACACACAACTATTTTTTCAGGACAAACAGGTCCACCTGCATGTAATGCAAACGAAAATAAACAGTCCAGTTATATAATTTGTACAGATAAATTCGGGCAGTAGAATACATAGATACATGTACACTATATTTTGAAAAATCATGTAAAGCTGACTAGTTTCTCCTTAACATATAGATATTTAACAGAGTAAGCAAGTGTCACTGCGCATGAAAATAACATAAGTAATGTAGCTTTTGTGCAACATGCGCATAACTAAACAAGAGGGCCATGATGGCCTTAATTTATGATCGCCTGCATGACCTAACACACTGGCAACTTAGTAAATAGGTGACTCAAAGGGCGACCAAGAACTAATGCATTGTTATTTCAGCGCAGACAAACTCTATCAAAACAGGTTAAGGTAAAAAGGCAGAGAAATCAGATGTGATATGAAAAACCTGCAAGGCCTGATATGAGAAATAAAAAAAAAACAAATAAATCAAACCAGTATAAGTTCTGGATCCTCGTTCACCTCGCCTTCCCATTCGTATCTACAACATACACATTATACACACGCATGTAGAATGTCATACACAAGTCATCACTGATGTAATGTGCAAAAATGCAATATTTCATCACAACAATTGAACACTATCATGTTAACAGTTAGACAAAACATTTTAAAACATCTTACAGTCAAACGTATGTTCTTAAAAACTACTTGTAGTATAGTACTGTATTTGTTTAAACACAGTTTACATCTTAGACAATTTTACTCAACAATGTTTCAACTATATGATCAATCAAATACCTGTACTATTGAATAAACAAAATTAATATTGTATGGTATGACATGCATTATTTTCTTTTATATCCGTGAAATGCTACCTGAATAAACTCGGTCACAAGTTTCTTATTTGATACGATTTACAGTTCACTTGAGTTTAACACTCAACAATAGCCAGGGTCATTAGGCGACTTTTTATCTTATACAGTGGAGGAAGACCCCAGGCTTACACTTGGGTAGAACCATCAACCTTCCGTAAGCTAGCATGACAGCTCCCTCACACGTGAAATTTGGTCCCGGATGCGAACTCACAGCAGTGAGGGGCTAGTAATTACAAGTCAGAGACTATAACCACGTGAGCACAGAGATGCCTTGATTTATACGTATCATTATATATATCCTTCTTTGTAAGTGCATGCATCAAAGTATGGAAGTGACTTTAAGAATAAGCCTACTGGGACAAAACCCTACAGCAATGAAGTTAAGCCAATACATGTAAGCAGAGGTCACCAAAAAGGTTAGAAAAAACGTGGCAATTTAAAAGATGTTCATTCTATTTCGTTCAGTATGGTGAAAATTGTGTTAATGTTGTCTCCTTTTAGCTTAAAGGGGGGAGGGTGGGCGAACATTAGATTAGTGAGTTGAACCCTGGACGCGGCATATGTTTTCTGCAGAAATTTGGTAAATATTTAAACTCTAAAGCCGCGCATCTTTCAATGCTGCTTTGAGAGACTCTAGTAGATATTAACAAATACTTGTAACAATGTGAGTATTGCACAGAATCCATGAAACTTGTCAAGTTAGCTGCCAGTTGATATTTTACTAAAGACGGTTGAGAACATGCAAAAAACATAAACATTTAACGGTCAACTAAATTACAATAACTCCTTCAATCCATAACAAAATACATGTATGACAAAAAATAAAGAAATTTATTTATACTTACACTGATGTAACAGATGGAATAATATTTACACATGCTGCAAGTCGTTGTTGCACTATACCACTGCAGAAAAAATATATGGAGTACAGTAAAACCTCACTAAGCGACCACTTGAATACTTAGACCGTCTTATCAAAACAACCGCTTATTTTCAGACCACCCTTCAGTATTTGGATAAGCTAGTATATCGCAGCTTGTTGTTAACAGTGTCACAATGATGGTTGAATCAAGAGAAGCTTAACACGTTATAAACAAATCCAATTATGTATTACCGATTATTGTCCATTTAGTATGGGACTTATCTAATTTAACATACAATTAGAAAATTCAATAAAACAACCCTTAGCAATCACTTCAATACTAGATAAGACCTTCTCGTTATAACGACTGCGTATTTACAGAACATTTTAGTGAGTTCAAAACGCGTGTAGAAGATATTAAATATAGCATTTACATCTATGATGCATCCTGATTATACATTTATATCGATTTCGACATTTATACACAACTAGAAGACGCCAAATGGCAAAATGTCTTTTTTTGCAAGTCCGGAAAAGGTAAAACATGCCAATTTTTGCCTTTTAGATATGGACCTTTGAGATATGGACCTGGGTCATGCACATGACACACCGTGGTGAATGATTGTGCCGAGTCAATTACGGACGCACATACACGGAACTGCCATTTTGACAACTAAGTCGAGCTCACTGCAAGCGGGTCAAGTTTTCCAGATTTAGAAAAATATTAAATCCGGAGACTTGGCCCATTAAAAGTAGATCACGAATCGAACATCGCAGCATCTACTCAGGAAAGATACGGATGTTGCTTTACATAGAAAATGGCCGACAAAAGATTATCTAAAACGCAATAAGCACAAGCTTCAATCACAACAAAAATAAGATAATATGTAATTGTCTTCACTGCAGGGTTCCTTGCTAGAATATACATATACTACATTAAGAAGTATACCCATTTTTCGTTTCAACAGAGGGCCAAGAAGGCCCTTTTTTGCTCACCTGAGTAAAGATTAAAACATCTATAGTTTTCCTGTGATTTGACCTGGTGACCTAGTTTTTAACCTTAGTTGACCCATGTTCAAACCTGTCCACGATATTGTTAATACAAACATTCTGACAAAGTTTGAGGATGATCCAATCCAAGCTGTGACTTCTAAAGTGTTAACAGAGTTTTCAGAAGATTTGACCAATTGACCTAGTTTGTGACCCCAGATGATCCATGTTCGTACCTGTCCTAAAACATCATTAAAACAAACATTTTGACTCAGATTAAGAAAGATCCAATCAAAACTGTGACCTCTAGAGTGTTAACAAGGTTTTTCTATAATTTGACCTGGTGACGTAGTTTTTGACCCCCAAAACGACCCATGTTCGAACTTGTCCAACCCTTAGGAAAAGGAAAGGCATTTAACTTGCAGTTATTTCGCAGTTATTTAGCAGTTATTTCAAATAAATGCCTTTTTTACAAGTTTTTGTCCTCCATCTTAATTTGTAGGGATCCATTTAAACAGCAGTTTTTAAAAAACTGATAAAAACTTGTTGTGAAAAAACTTGTGTCCAGCATTTTTTACCAGTTTTTGTACATTTAAAAGTAAATGGTGATGCTAAATGATACTTATATTACCATTATTAACAAGTTATTTTCTTGGACCATTTTTTTAAGCTGAAAGATTGTGACAGAAACTGCATGTTTTTCAAGTTTTATTTAAATGCTTCTAGCAGAAAATAATTCATGCACACTAATTTTCACTTAAATAGCAATATTGCATGTGCACAAGTTGTATATAATATGAATATAAACAAAATTAAGGTACATCGTATAATTAATATTGTATCATTCTACATAATATGAGCTGTATTATGTGAAAACCAACCTTATGGCCTTAAACTTTGCAACCAGTGTAGGCCCAGATCACACACAACCAGCAAAATGTGATCAGGAACTACATTGTTCGCTTTGACGCTGAAAGACGAGCAGCAGTAGCCGAACAGTGTAGGTCCTGATCAGACCGCGCGATTGCAGGTGAGCTGATCTGGGTCTACACGGTTTGCAAAGGCTAGAAAATTGGTTTTGCCATGACATGTCTCAATTATTAATCTAAAAACTAATTTTGTCAGGCTAATGAACTGTCATTTCTAATTATATTTAGATATTCACTTTATTAAGCAAAGTGATCTATTCATAATTATAAATTGTAAGTTGGTTCCTTAATTCAGCAACATACTGTCCCACAGAATCTGTTATGTCAGACACATGTATATCAATCAATGTTTCTAATAAGGATTCTGATAATTAATACAATTTCTTATTCTTGTGTAACGTTTCCAAGTGAAAAAACAACTGGGATCCCGGGCAGGATACACCAGGATCCCAGTGAGATGAAAAAAGGTGGGATTTATAAGAAATGCCAGGACTACCAGAATCCAAGTTTGTGAAACTGGGATCCCCAGATCTTGGATTTGAATTTACTACAGAATCGGATCCCAGACTATTAAATATTCAGACTGATTTAAATATATCTAGCTAAGAAAATTGATACTGAAAAATTCAGACTTTAAAAGCAAGAAGTATTTAACATTTTTCCTTGCAATTAACTATTTTTATGAGTTGAAATTTATTCACCTCACTTGGCCTTCACTCACTTGGTGCATGAATTTTCATGCCGACCAAAGTACTATTACATGTTATACATCTCCCATGAAAATGTTTCCGTCAAGAATTATTTGTAGTTTTAGTGTTCACATACACAGAATTTACAACATATAACATATTGTCTTTGTCAAACAAAATTTTCGTGTAAATTAACAAGACTTGTAACCCTTTGCATTAACTTCAATTCTCATGAGTACTTTCAGTACTTTGATTTTCCGTATTGAGTTACTTCCCTTATGTACTTCTGCTGTCACCTCCAGATCATTTTTTGAAAATAGAAATCGTTACTTAATTTAAGAATTATGAAACGACGGTTGAAAGGGAAGTTTATAATGGAACATATATGTCCAAAATTGAATTCTTTAACCAGAAGAAATCTCAGTAAGTTTGAAGAGACCACTGAAGCCGATATTTCTACTGAAACCACCCAGCAGAGACGGCTACTAGTGGGTGGGGTACTGGACGATGAATTATCGAGCTCAAGTTTCTTGCTGAATTATTGAAATCTCATAAAAACTGCTGTAAGTTTATACATTCACATAATATAACTAGAGAAGTGTGTTGGCTATGCCAATATTTTATATACAACGTGTGAATGTGACTTTGTAAATATGGTTGAGTAACAGGTTTTCGTGGTGTAACGAGTTTTCGTGGTATTTTAAGTATGCCTCGTTCCCGTGTGCGCATTTGCATTTTTTCAGAAAATTTGTCACAAGATTGTCTGATAGTTTTGTTAATCTGCCGATTATTGCCGATAATACGCAATGAACATTTTACTATACACTAATTTTGTTATTTTTGTGAGAGCGTAGTTCAGACACTTTAAAATGTTCAATGAATACTTATTCTTAGGCAACGCTTTTAATTGTGTACTGAATATTCAGTAGATAGGTGGAGCTATCGACTGGTTCCTTGCCAAGGGACTGTTTCAAACATATCAAGATAAACATGTAATGAAACCAAAAAATCATAGAGTAATAGCAGTAAACTTGGGGTAGTTTGAGGCGACCCACGAAAACGCCAGTCCAAACTTTTTACGTCTACACCATTGGCCTAGTTAACTTAAAACGCTCAAATGAATGTATTGGAGGGAATTTTGTTTTAAAAAACAGATCAGATTTTTGTAATGATGAATTTCTATGATGATCACTGGCAGAATGTCCTGAAATAACGAAAACTTTGCATAAAACACAGCAATGTTTTGTTAATACCACGAAAGCTTGTTACACCACCATACTGTAGCTACAGGTTCTCACCGGCTAGAAAATATTTACATTTCGTCACTGCACGTGCAAAACTCGTATCTTTGCTTTTTTGAAAAAACAACTTGATCAGAAGTTGTATCTTGATGATATCTCGGTCAAGTTTGAATATGGATTATGTCGGGTCAAAAACTAGGTCCGTCCATCCTGAAATGTTTTATCGCTCACGGCTCAATAGTTGCAGTGTTATTACCCTTGACTTAGTAAAAATTAGCACGTTTCAATTTGTTTCTTGTTTAGCTCTAAAAGTATTTGAGCTTGAGTCATGAAACTTACAGGATTGCTGATCACCAAGTGTTGTTGTGTACCTTAAGTTTTGCTCTTGGATTTACACAGTAATTGCCCTTGACATAGTCAAAATTGCCATATTTATTTTTTATTGCATGTAGCTCCAAAGGTAGGGTAACTCCAAAAATGGATTTTAAGCTCATCTGAGCAAGAGGCTTATGGTGAGCTTTTGTAACCTCTCAATGTCTGTCGTTCGTCTGTCAACAATTTCTAATATATTAAATAAAATCTTCCTCAAAACTACAGGGCAGATTTACACCTTACTTCACAGGAATGATCCTTGGGCACCCTTTCAAAATTGTTCCAAAAATTGAAGTCCACACAGAACTTTATCTTTTTAAAAGTTTTTAATGTCATATAAATGGTTGGAAATGCTCACACAAGTTTTTGGCAGTTATTTATGAAATCATATAAATGCTGCAACAGTTTTTTTAAAAGTTTTTAATGATGTCATATAAATGGTTGGAAATGCTCACACAAGTTTTTGGCAGTTATTTATGAAATCATATAAATGCTGCAACAGTTTTTTTAAAGTTTTTAATGATGTCATGTAAATGGTTGGAAATGCTCACACAAGTTTTTGGCAGTTATTTATGAAATCATATAAATGCTGCAACAGTTTTTTTTAAAGTATTTAATGATGTCATGTAAATGGTTGGAAATGCTCACACAAGTTTTTGGCAGTTATTTATGAGATCATATAAATGGTTGGAAATGCTTTTTCCATATTTGGAGGCAGTTCTATGATGTCATCTCATTTACATATTTCGGCCAATTTCAATGCTTTTTAACTGCTAAATAACTGCATTTTAAATGCATTTTAACTGCTTTTTAAATGCTTTCTACAGAATCACATTTTTCAAAGAAATCTGCTGAATAAATGGTAAAAACTGGCCAGAAAAACAATGCTAAATAACTGCAAGTTAAATGCCTTTCCTTTTCCTAAGGGAAGATATCATTGATATTATTAAAACAAACGTTCTGACAAAGTTTGATGAATATTCAATCATAATTGTGACCTTTAGAGTGTTAACAAGGTTTAATGGTGCGTTGACCTAGTGACCTAGTTTTTAACTGCAGGTGACCCATATTCACACAATTCCACATGATCATTAACCCAAACATTCTGACAAATTTCATGAAGATCTAAACAAAACTGTGACTTCAAGAGTGTTAACTAAATTTAATTAGATTTGACCTGGTGACCTAGTTTTTGACCACAGATGACCCATGTTCGAACTTGTCCAAGATATAATTGAGACAAACATTCAGACCAAGTCTGATGAAGATTCGTTCAAAAGTGTGACCTCTAGAGTGTTAACAACTGCCAGATGTGGACGACGGACGACCGTGTAGACTGACTGAACACTGTACTGTAGTTCACTGTGCACTACGTGCTAATGTGAGCTAATAAAAAAAACTTTTGACCTAATTTATGTCTCGCTCCCCAACCATCGATGTAATAACATATGTCAAGATCAAATTGAAAGGCAGAGTCCGATTGGTGATTGGAAAGGGCCAATTTTCTTAGGGGAGAGTCCGATGCCCTACGTCCTATGGTGGAATACAAGCATACAGTTTTGACTGCTCATACCAATAAAAAACGCCCAGTGACAAACAATACTCAATATGTATATACTCAACTGTGCTAATTTCTTGCCGACCACCATATCTGGAACGGTAACGAAGGCCATGGAATGAGTCCCGGCGACGTAAGAGCTCGCCATTCTGGTTATATGCCGATAAACACCGCTCACGAAACTTGTCATATAACAGACCCCAAACAACACCTGGAAACAAACAAAAAAAATAGTTAACTTACGTTCAACCGCATGTCATCTTAAGTATAAAATCTTACTGACTGATTTATTAATTCGGATATTCGGTCGGCCGATTACATTCATAATTTCAGACGGGCTACTTCTATGCCGGGTGGAATAACACTAAATCTAACAAAATGTCTCGCCTTCACAAAACACTCAAATAAGTAGGGGCCGCGACCGTGGTCCAGTGGTTAGTGTACTTGACTTGTAACTCGACGATCCGGGTTCAAATCCCGGCCGCGACAAGACATACCCTTCTATGAAAATTTGACAAGAATGTCGAATTTCCTTCATATGTGGAGAGATTGCCAGCTCCTTATGGAAGGGTAAGTAGGTACTGGTTAATATACTGTCCCGGAAAACTAGCTAGGTGAACCGGTCGCCGTATATAACTGAAGAATTGTTGAAAAAAAAAAACGGCGCTCAACCAAGCAACATAAAAACAAAACAAATCATCTTAGTAGGACTACAAACCGAAATGAACAAAGTTAAATGGTATGTATTAAAACTTAAGTGCCTTTAAAAAGTCATTTGTGCTCTTCAAAGTAGTCCAAACATTAAATTAGTCAACACAATCTTGACTGACTCAAAACCATTTTAAAGCCCTTTGATTTGGTTTTTTTTTTGTAGCAAAATGTTATGTTCTCCTAGGGTTTGAATTTGTGCAACCCGCGTTTGATTATTTGGTGTGTTTTAAAATCTATCAATAAATAACCAATTTAATGCAAGCATCTCTTATTAGGAACCATTAATTTCTTGAAAACCACAGTAAATACGTATCCACATCGCTTGGTTTCGCATCTAATTATAAATTTTATTGCAGCTATTACAGATGGTAGAATCTGTTGCCAAAAATACCTGTAAACATGCTTGTTCTAAAAATAGAATCAAACATATTCGATGAACCAATTAAAACATAATCATGTTAAATGCTGGAGTCAGCTGATGTCTGTTGGCACTCCTCCGGATCATCAAGGCGCCGTGCCAAGCATCAGTATGATTGAATCAATCATGGCGTACAACAAGCAATCGTTGTCTGACATTAAGCAGAATGTAAGCTACGATATATCAGATACATGCTGTGTTATATAGAGAAAAGAAGCATTTTGAGAACGAGTTAATGACAGCTGAGTGGAATCGCAACAGGTCTCGAAAGATAAACCACTAATTGAAGGACGAACACGATAATAAATTAACCAAACTTGTAAAAATAAAAAAGTAATATTCAACAAAAAGCACTTTTTTAAACCGGAGATAGATACAACTAACAAATAATTAAACGCCCTTCTTTAGATAACGCTTTAAAAAGATGTGAAATAAACCATTAGCACACATTGCATAAACATTGGTTAATTTTAACCACTGGTTAACATTAGAAGTTTGGTTAACATTTGAAGTTTGATAAAGATTGTACAAAGCTTTGGGGAAATTTGACCAGAAATTAATTCTAGTTAGATTTACGCCAAGTGTCTGATGTTTGTTAAGAAGTCGTCAGGATTCTTTATTTGTTTACTAGTCTGAATTGTTGAAGACGTCTAGCATTTTGAACAACAAATATAGCCAACGGTTGTCCGATTGTCCGGGACAAGTAAAAGTTGACCTCAGACAAGAGAATATTCAAATCAATTGCCCGATCGGGCAAGTAGAAAATTTCTCCTGTGAATCATATTTCATCAAATCTTTCGTCAACAAATATCTACTAATGAGCATCAAATCATAAAATTATTACACGATCTCAATACCATTATCTGTTGCAAGAATGAAAACGAAAGTACATTTGTAATTTCATGTCATCCGTTGATATTTATATAGCAGTGGTTCCCAGCGTCACACTATCGAGACGCCATGCTTCCGAGAACCAATGTGCTATTTTTAATTCATTCAAGTTCTCACGTCATTGTTGTACGAAACTGTTAATTATATTCCCATATAACACAGCTAGTTTTGTTTCCACGAATCGGTTTAATCGAAGGCGGTGAATTGTTTTAGAAGTCGCAACAGTATCGAAGAAAATTTAGTAACATGAAAAGGAAGCCCACATTAATAGCTCCTTTGGTTAGCGGTCATGTGACTAAGAAATACGTCACCTATTACATTTGTGTATTACGTCATCGTTGATGACATCGAAGGTTTAAAAAAATTGTGGATTGATATTCTTGTGTCTAGAAAACATAGCAAATGGGACTTTATTTGATAATAGCTACTTCAATCAAGTACGTGTTAGTGATTCTATTGTAGTGGTGTCAGGTTAAAATTTCAATTCTGTTTTTGTTTCGGTTTTACTGTCTAGTGTAATGTTACTATGAACAAATATTCGCGGTTTTCAGAAACTGGGGGAGCATCTGCGGGCCTAAACCAATTGAGATTTCAAAATTTTCCACGCACTGAATATAATTACCAATAATTTATATTCATTTGTCTGATAAATCCCCAACAATGACTAGACAAACTTTTATCTATCACATGTTTAATAACGACAATTGGAATTGCCCTACGTCTGCTTGCTCGAAACGATTGCAAATTGTCCAATTTATTTGCTTTCGGCTTTTCACAGAGGATAAATGAATATAAATCAAGATGTAAAGGCTAAAGCTCAGTTTATATTACACTGGTCCCCGTTCCATGTTGCAGAGCACCAAAGTCTCTATACACCAGAGTCAGCGGGTACCAGTTGAAGTTTATGTGATGTAGTCCGGACAAGTCTTAACTTAGGACAGGGCAAGTGAATTTTCTAAGTACTTGTCCGGCAGAACAAATTAACTTAATTGTTAATGTAGAGCCCTGACATAATCTAAAATCTAACCATAAGTTAAATTTAAACGAATTGAATACATGTACATTTGTATTTACAATTAGGAGCAGATTAACTGGATTTTTAATGTTACGATTCAATCTGTCACATAAAGAAAAAGAGGTTTGTTTGGTACAGTAAAACTACAATATTATTACCATCATCTGGTCTTAACACGGAAGATCTCATTCATTATCAGACTGACATAAAATTACATTGAAAACCAGTCCGAAAGTAAGGGGTCATTATAATGAGATAGACTTGAGATAGTCACTAGTAAACTATCAGAATAACTGAATAAGTAAGACTATCATTAAATCTATCCCGAGGTGTAAGTAAGTATATAGTTATTATTTCTATGTAGGAGAGACAAGGCGTATGACATGAGGGGATATCTAATAGGGCGGTATCCAATAAGACACATACATCTACATTATAATGTTATGATAGATAATGTACAGTCAAACAAGATGTTGTTATACCATGATTCAGTGAGTGATATTGTAAGTAATTATGAGGGAAAAGTAGCAAAGATGTTATGTAATATGTTCCACATTGCACCGATGTTTATATAAGTGTTATCTTCGAAGATTATCTGTGCATAAATACTATACAGGAAAGTATGATGTCAGAAGTCTACATACAGTATTCCTGGATGATTCTGTTCCTGTAAAAACCTTTTTCCGTTCGTGTCTGCCAAATGATCGGGGATAAGGGTGATCCCTACATACTCTAGATATACCCTGTGATATCTTAGCAACATTTTAACGCTGAACCTAATACTAATGTATATCATATACGCTGTAATATCATTGGTATAGCCTTTTCCATTATGTTTTCTAGCTTTTAGAGTGGGTGGGATGATAACCGCTCCCTCTAATCACTGCCTGCTTTTTATTCATTGAACACCAGCTTCGATGGTTATTTTAAATACTTGGATTCCAACACAGAAGTGTTGATGTACGGCATTCCATTAAACACCCACGTACAAACAATCAACAAACATCAACACCGATGTTTACAAAATTGTCTATATACCTTGAAAAAAAAAGATATCAAATATTCTGAACTGAATAGGCAGCTCTTACTGTTCACAGGACTATTCGTATAATAATTTCACCATAAACACAATGACGTCATACAAAGCCATCCGGGCAATTTGTTCAAAAGCTTGTTAATTATACAAAGTATAGAAGTAAAGCATGGAGATTCAGGAAGAACAGATATTTGTTATTTACCTGGAATTTGTATCACATGTAAATATTTGCACCATTACTGTCAAACTAGATTGTATAAATAACTGTGCCACTTACGTAATATCTCATGAAGTGGGTAAACAATAATACATTTATTGCAAGCGTCAAAGAATTCATGAAAATATATTATCAATCATTGAATGCCATTACACTAAACATTCGCACTAAGGCAAGGATCGTTTCGCCAAAGACTTTCGAAACATCCTAAGCCAAGAATCAACCAATAGAAAAATATAACAAAAATTCGGGACAGCTTTCTTTCCAGTAGACTTGAGCTTATAATTCTTAAACAACTTATATAAAATTTCGAAATATTTGTGGAGTTGAACGTATTTTTTTAAATGAGGCATAATCTAAATGTTCTGCACTTTCAAAGCATTAACGTATTCGTTATTGACATATAAACCAATGTCTTTTTCACCAGCAGCCGCCATACTGAATTTTGGTAATTTTCAATAATGGACCTGATAAAGTAGTTGCTGTCTGTCTAGTTCAAACTGACGTATTTTAACAGATATCCGGGGCTATTTATAACCTGGTACAATATTCTCCAAACTGGACTCTCAACGGGCATTTGTTTGCCACGATGTAATATGTTGAAGGGACGCTATATCATTATAATAAGGATACCAGTGTCTTTTTTCAATGGAGTTTAACGTCGCGCCAATAGCCAGGATCATTTGACAGTGGAGGAAGAATGCCAGGCTTACAACTGGAGAAAACCGATGTCATTCCGTAAGCGCGCTGGACAGCTTCTCCCCATGTGAATTTTGATATCAGTGTGTTTTAAACGGTGAGGGGCTAGTGACTACAAGTCCGTGACAATACCACGCGCCCACGTTGACCCCTGATACACTAGTATGGTTTATACATTTTTATGCATTGAACAACAATTCACACGTGTTTACAATGACTTACTAAGCGTTAACTGAAAGCAATTTACATGAAGTCCTCTAAACACAAATGGCCTTTAAGTAAAGTAGACTAATACATGTTTTTTTTTTTTTTAAATTTAATTTGGTGATATTTTTAGGGGGATTTGTATAACATCAAAACATAGGTGCTGAATAAAGTTAATTTGATCAACCAACGTATGTACAATAATTAACATATGATATTTTAAATAACCATCTTCAAAAACATACGCATATGTTTGATACTCCTATATGCATTTACATGTACTAGTATTTGATTGATACAACGCACGTGATTGGAGATAAATTCGAACACACGGCTGATAAACATTATTTATAACGATAAATGCTACCTTCACAATCTACCGCAAAGAGCCGGGAGTTCCACAGAAATAAACCCCGTATCTTAATTATGATCTTATCAACATCATTGCTTTTGCTCGCTAGCAATATATCTTTTCATATTTTATTATGTTCCTTCTTAGGTTTGATGGCAGAAATGCACATTTTGTAAATAACAAAACGAAGAGGACGAATACCACTCACAGTGCAATATACTCGTATATGCATAAAATTGCCGTGAACAGACGACATATTCAGAGAAATGGCACATAAACAGTCTTAAATTTCGTTTTCAATCTTATTCAATTTCAAAGCTAGTGTCTCCACTTTCGTGTGCCAAAACAAGAGTGAAGAAGACTCAAATATAACGCTCAAATGTAACCTCTGAGGTTTACGATAATTTCTGATATATTTGTATATGCATAGAACATCTATAGTTATATACCTCCCCAAGAATTGCGTCTCAAGTTAATTTACTCGTACACACGTAACTTATGTATGGAATACGAAATGGTGATTTTTTTTATTTTAACCTGCAGGTCATGAAAAACTAATCACTTTTTTGGTATTTTTTTTATTTCCACAAACAAAACAAAATAGTCAAATATTAAGAAATAAAAAAAACTACATGTAACTGTACATTTCACTTTGAGTATCACTGTAACAATAAATCTCAAAATCTCATTTTCTCCCAATGACAGAAGCAAATCAAACTCCTCACAACGATTACCTCCCCTGACTGTCACTAATCACTGTCTCTTCTACATACCACGTGACAATGAATATTTGAATAAAACAACGGTCACCATGGTCGTTTTCTTAGCGATTCTTTTAGCTTTATCTGAATATGTTCTTTTTAATTTAACCGACTGCACTAGCCAAATTTTTGTGAAATATATCCAAAACTATTTCATTAGCATTCTTAAATTAACATTCTTGATACTGATGTGGTCTCATTATCAAGTTCAAACACTGAGGAAATATTGAAAACCTGTAAAAAAGTGGCATCGTAAAATGGGTTGGTCATAGTATCAGCTAAGTAAAGCTTTACCGTACCAAACAAAATTCTGCTGAAACAACTTTTGCAGTGATTGCACGATAAATCAAGGGAGATATTTCACTGCTTGGGGTTTGAAAAACAATCTACAAAATGCAATTTACAAGCATAGACTAAAGTAAACAAAACGAAACAAATAAATGTTTTAATAAGACATATTTACATGGAATCATATATAAATTGTCTAAGAATGTTTCGAAAAATATAAATGTGGGGGGAAAGCTTTTACAGCACTACACACGTCCACCAATAGGCATACAGTCACATACATTGCAAGTACAAATTCACAAGAAATAAAACAGACAACTTTTTAATTGAAAGGAACTTTTACTTACAGTAAAGTCTAACCTCTCCAACCCGGACTTGTTCGGACCATGGGTTAAGCCCATACTGGAAGGATTCCCAGGTTATAAAGGTTTTTATTTTCAGACAAAAATATGCAAAGGTGTCTTTAAAGATTTCTGATGAAATTAGGACCACAAATTTATCCTGATTATGGCTAAGAGGGGTCCAAATTGGAAAGTTTTGACTGTATCTAATAAGTAACGTAACAAACATTGTATTTTCAGGATCATTTTCATATTCTTTTCTGAATGACAAAGCAGTTATTTGTAGGAACACAATAGAACTGTGTTGAACAAGACATAGGTTTTACTCGCAGACAAAAACATATAACATTTTCACAATTTAGATAAATACTACAAAATTCATAATCTATAATAATTGTACATAGTCAAACCCCAATATAAAAACCACCTTTGTGGCCTAAAGTCTACCTTAAAATTGAAACGATCTTGTCAAGTTGAAATATTGAACAGATGGGTCAACAATAACTGGTCGTTATGATAAGTAGGCCGTAATATTGAGGTGGTCGCTAAATGAGGTTTTACTGTACATTAAAGAGTAAATACTTCAAGCAACGAGGATATAATAAGTATACAAAGCAACACTATTCCATTAATAAAACACATAAGTACATTGTGTTTGTGCATACATGTATATGTATACTGATCGTATGTTTTATTCAGTACAACACCGATACATGTATATTGACCTACTCTAAAAGTGATTCCAAAACTCAACTAACTCATTCAACACCTCTGGGTCTAAAATCCGGCATTTCCGGACCAGCCAAAATGTCCGGGTACAAGACGTATTATACCCGCCGTGTTGAAGAAAGCAGAAGATACAATAATTATAACATTAATAAACTCTAATACTAACAACAACATCACTTGAGGTGAATAAACAATAAAAAATATGCAGAACTTTTCTTGGTCCAGAAAAAAGTCATGTTTACAGTTATCTGAGCAACCCTTTTTTTGGCATAGACTCTTAAGTTTCTAACAGCAGAATCAAAAGCATGTTTATATATTTGGCGATGAATTGGATACAATACGAAAGATATCGTTAGAAACAAATAGAGAAGTGTATCTACCACCTACCCTATTTTTGGTCAAGTTACCAGAAACGCTGGGTAACTGTTAACATGACAACAGTAAAACTCTGTTATTATGAGCATCGCTAATACGAGCACATTTAGTTTGTTCCAATGACTCCTCGAGATAACAAGGTTTTACTGTATTTTTTCTGGACTAAGGTATCAGCAAAACAAAAAAATAAGTTAAATGTACATTTGTTCTCATTTTGTCAGTCTAAGATGCAGAAAATTGAATATGTCGGTACAGTATCATTTATACAAGATATACAGTAAACAACGGTTATAGTGATGAACTAAGACATAGTGAAGAATCAGATACAGTACAGACTGTTTTTCTACCAAACCCTTATTTATGTCATTGTAATGGGTACTGTGAAATACGGGTATTCACTATAATCATGTCCTACTCAGTGTATTTATTGAGAAAAATGTTTGAAACACAGCCTTAATATACAAAGAATAATGGAATGGATGTTTTATCCATTTACACACCAGTGGAATATACATGTATAAACCATGATGGTTTTGTGTAGTATACAATGTATATGTGTTAATAGATACACCCGTATTACAACAAAGTCAACAATTGGGAAGATTAATGTCTAGAAAATCGATGTTGGGAAGTTAAAAACTGTATTAACAAATTTTAGATCAGCACCATCCATATATGTACTAGTGTACATGACATAATAATAATATTATGATCATATACAAGAAATTTGCGTAAACAAGAAGAACAAGGCATTAAAACTTAACTTTTAACATTTCAGCAGCATTCAAATCTTACAGCGAGATTTCATGAGAAAATGGTTTATTTAATCAACAATTAATCCTAAAAATGAACCAAAAGTCTTGATTTTGGAGCTTGATGAAAATTCGTGTGATATCCACACCTCTTTAAAGGGTCGAGCCAACAGATTTCTGTCTTTATAGTCAAACATAACAAACTCATTTCATTAATTAGTAAACAAATCAAAACACAAAACTAAAACGTACTAAAGTTATCAAAATAAATATAAAATTTGTTTGTACAAACTTCAGATATATTGAAAAGGTATATTTTCACTGTAGTAGACGTATGCTATAAAAATAAATGAGTTGTACTTCATATTCGTAATAAAAATATCAACAAAAATACATTTTTGGATGATACTATACCAAGAAAACTTTGGACTCTTTATACTGATTTATTGCAACGATTTTCTGCTGCCAATCTGGAGTTACGTCCCTTTATTGATCAGTGGGCGGATCAAAATGATGTAATTTAATGATATCCTGCTTGAGTGTGTCCTGAAAAATATGTTGGTGGTCAACCGACACAGGCAGCGCTGCATTGCCTAGCTTTGTCTGCCAATTCGAAACAGAAATTTCTTGTGCGAAGCGATTTTATTTTAGCTGTGTACATATGTTCCAACCTTTCATTGAGCAGTGGCTTCTTCGCTTCTTAATTGTTCTCGCTCTTTTTGAAAGTCAATGTAACGGAGATTCAACTCTTCTTGGGTTGGTACTTTGTACAATTTTATAATGACGTCATCATCTTGACGTTGGTAGAGCATTTCACCAGGGAAGTCAAGGAGACCGTGTCGTCTGGCACGGACTAGCATTCCTACCACTTTGTCATTAATTCTCTCGTATGCTTTGAATAATTTTCCAAAAGTAACTTCCCAAGTTCCATCGCACTTCTTATCCCCGATAGACTGAATAGTTTCACAACACTCAACTATATTATTAGCGATAAAATTCTTTGCTTTTTTCCCACGATATTCCGTTAACGTTCCTTCAACGGGGCGTCCGTATTTATCGTCAGCTTTTGTTAATTTTGTCCTCTTGTCTGCACCTTTCCAGACAGCTTTTGCGTTTTGTAGGACATCTATGTACTTGTTACGGTCTTCACCCCAAAATTCACTGAACGGATTGATAAGTCTGTCAACTTGGTGGTTGTCAATACGGTCTTGCCAGAAGTTTTTGCATTTCTTCATTCCGTCACGATCTACTGCCCCGTTTCTCACCTTTGGTGGCTTTTCCGCCGTTTTTGTTGGTGTGCTTGTACCGGAAGCCAACTCCACAGCCTCATTCTGGTATAGTCCTTCATTTTCATTCGTCATGTTGAACACCTTTGATGCAGTTGTATTCTGAACGAGATATTCACAAAATTCCACCACTAAATATGAATTAGTGATCCGTCTTGGAAAAGTTTATATTTCGTTTAAATACCTGCAAAATAGCAAGTTAAAATAGCAAGTTAAAATAGCGAGTTAAAATAGCGACATTTTAGTATGGAATTAAACACATTACAATCTTAAACGAAAACGGAAATAACAATATTACAAAATAATAGAGATATAATGCGTGTCAAATGTAAAATAATGTATATCATCATGGAGATAAAAAATCAAATTACTTTCATTGATGCAAAACTGAAGGAAAAGATACACACATGACCGACATAAAACGGTAATGTACCATCAGTAATGTAGAGAATGTTGAGAAACAAAAATTCAAAATAAAGAAACCTTCAAGTCACTTTATGAGTACAATAAATAAATGTTAATGTTGTATGTAACATACATGAGCATAAATATTGAACGCACGCCATTTCAAAATTAATTACGTCATGGAACTAATGCAGTGTAGATTTTTCTGCAAATAGGAAGACCTACTAGCCGCATTTTTTTGTGTTTTTTAAATATTTGTGTGTGTGTGGTGGGGAATAAATAAATTTATCATTAACATCTTGATACACCTTACTTTTATTTTGAGATTTAATTGCAAATTTAGTGTACATCAAATGAACGAAATTAGTTTCTAGAATTTGTTTTGAAAAATCAGTAATTCTATGGAGTGCAGGTTCTTAAATATTTTTAAAAAGATCGAGAACATTGTACAACCGTCAACTAAATAAAATATTTGTTCTTTATAGTGGTTAAAACTATGAAAATAAATATTAATTAAAACTAAAGATATTCTTAGTTCAAAGTTAAAATATACAAACAATATAGAGAGAGATTCTATTATAATTACATGAAAATAATAAAATAAATGTAAAATATAAAATTTGGAATGGAGAATTATGAAATATATTTACCTGGTATTATTCCAGAATCTAAACCTTACACAATCAATGACAGAAGCTATCCCAGCTGATTATGTAGAAACACCTACAGCTTTTTTTCTGGAAGTCGTAAATTCTCGCTCACATGTGTTCCAAAAATAGCGCGTACCAGAGTAAACTGGTACCCGGGTTATTCTCACATTTACGTGAACGTAACATCGCGTTGAACAACTAGTCATGTCAAATAGGCTGATACGGCAAACCCGTCAGACTGGTACCCGTATTATTCTCAGAGTTACATAAACGCAGCAACATTGCGTTGAATAATCAGTCGGGAACCAGTCTTACACCAAACTATATTGATACAAATAGGCTTATCAGTAAATCACGGTATTTCATCACCATTAACCTATCATAAATACCCTCCTCACCCTCGTATTATCTTCTGAAATCACTTAAGTTTGCCACGATCCATTTTAGCTTTTGTCCGCATGTTCGCAATCTTGGTTCTACCAAGAACTATTTTTCATCAAACGATTTTCATCATATCTCAGAACAAGGCCTAATAAATGAAATACAATGTATTACACAATATCCACAATATTCAGACAAGATTTGTTCACAGACACAAAATCAGTATTATGTAATTATGTGTCCATTTTGATAATTAAATCACAAATGATCAGAATCAAGATAAACGAAGTTAATTAGACTGCTTAGGATAAAAATCATGAAACAATGAAAATAAAGATACCTCGTCCAAAAGTCAGGAAGACACGTTTTTATTTACTGAGCATTAAAACTGCATAAAGACGAATTTAAGCATAAAAAACAACCGATTTAAATCAAAATGGTCTCACTTTCGAGATGAAGTATTGAGAAAAAAATGAAAAACTGGGTTGAAATAATGTGGTCGATACAATAAGGAGGTCTCCGCGCTAAGGTGATCGCTGAGTGAAGTTTTAATACAGCACCATATATTACAGCCCCGACGCAAACAATCGGTTAGTCGTTCAGAACGGAGCAACTTGCAAGCAGTTATACACGGTAACATGTGCGTTATGAATGGAAGAGATTCTCGCACTAGGTAGACACGTTAACTACACGAAGAGATAGATAATAAACATCCGGAGTTTTCCAGATAATTCCAGAACACATCAAGAACAAAGAAGCATCAGTTGATGTATACCTGAGCAGTCTAGTCTAGTACTCCCAGACTTACGAACACCTGTAAGTTTTACTAGGAATTCAGCTACTGAGAGATAATGTTACAGTCTGATAATGTAGCATGAACCAAGCTGTGTTAACTACACGTCAAAAATATGTATCCACTGAATAGATCAAGCTGACAGGGGTATAATAAATGGAAAATCTAATTCTCTTTTATTATTTTTTTTAAATAAATATTTTTTGTCCAATTATCAAAACAACACTTTAAGAGACACAGCTTAAGATTGACTTCCGTAAATCATAATATAAAGAAAACTAAAAAAGGCCCACTTTTAATTTAGCGTCTTTGTTAAAATGTTCACTTTATTGATAATTTATGAGTATGAAAAGATAGCCCATCTTAATTCATACATGGCTATATCAAGGCCTCAAATTTTTACTACAATGACAATCAAATATAAGGAGTTTCCAGATATCGAAAAATCATAAATCAGGAGTCTTGTCCTCTTAAGATTTTAAACGAGCATCAATTTTAAGGTTATTTTTCCGAATATTAGAACTCTGTGACAAATGTGTACTCAAGAATTAAATCAATCGACGAATACTTCAATGGTTATTCTGTATTTACAATCAATAATCACACCCAAAGGACAGACATAAATGGTTTTCTTTGATGCTTACCAAACCTGAGAATACTTTGTGTAAGGTGTTTAACTAACACGTACAAGGTAAAACCGTAGTGAAAATAAAGTATCTTCAAACAAGAAGACCAATGTGGTATTCGCTAAAAATGCATATGAAGCACATACAAAAAATGATAAAATTGTTCTTCATTGGCTTTTCAAAATTGTAATTAACTAATTATAATACTTTTTGGAGGGGGGTAGCAGTTTAACATCACACGAACAGCAAGACTTTTCCAGCTTTTTAGAGGAGGAACCCAGGCGTACATCTGGGTATAGCCCAGCAAACACATGACGTCGGATAGACGTCGGATTGTCGTCGGATTTTGGTCACGACCGTCGGTGACCAAAAATCCGACGTTGTTCCGACGTCGCACATTGACGTTGGACAGATGTCGGAAAAAGTCGTCAATATGACGTCGGTTTTCAGTCGGGAACATGTTTTGTCATTATTATTTGAGAAAACTAAGATACGGCTTAGAACTAACAGCAAGCATCTTGTTTGTGGTTATTGAAGTAGCAAAGGTACTTAAATCCGTTTTGATCATTATTTCCCCTATCGGTGCTGTTTTTAGACTTGACCCAAACCTCGCAATTTCGAATTTCGCGGTATTTGTATTGAACTCCTTTAAATGTGTTAAAATCTTCTTTAAAATATTTTTGACATTTATTTTCGAATTCTGGTTGTATAGGCCTTTTCAGAAACATGATTTATCTGCCCTTGGTAGCTCTTCATTAGGAGATAAAAATCGCGCACCTGCTACTTCCGGGTAGTACTGCGCTTCTTAGATGCATGATTTTTAACACTGCATATATATCGTATCCAAATTAAATGTATGTCAAACTGGTTGCTGATGTCTAAATTACTGTATATGTATTTATATAGTAGTTTCTAATTCTTGTTATGTCATAATAGAAGAAAAAAGAACAAATTAAAACAGATTTAAAAAGCCATAATAGCAAAGAAAGTGTTATTATAAAGCTATCTAGAACAGAAATACTCGAAAGGTTGTGTATTAGTTATCTAATATACAACGAGTAAAATCATAGACACAAACCTTCACTAAGATAGCTTATTACTGAGGTGAGCACATTTTTTGTGTAATAAGTTATACTGTCAAAAATAGTGAATTTCGCCACATGGGAATATCCCCGGAGGGAACAGGATATTCAAAAAGATAGAACATTCTGATTTAATAGACAAAAATATCGATGCTATCTCTCCAATGATATTGTCGGGTATGAAAGATATTTGTAGGGAAACTAGTTGACAAAAGCTACTGATGCCTCGGTTTCGAACTGATTTACGAGCAAGTAAGACCGGGATTCAGCATTGTAAGAATAATCAGTCCAACTTTGTGTTTGGGAACAATGACCAAACCATGCTTTGTGAAGAACATTTAGTCTGACACTTTGGACCAACAAAGGGAAACCCTGTCCTCCCAGGCTGTATGTTCCCTTGGGCAGATGGGAGTGAAAAATCAACAAATTTACGGCAAATTATTCAATGTTTTACAAGTACGTTCAACTTTTCAGGCATTACCTGATAAAGATGCAAAGTATACTTTATGATATTTACTAACGCTTCCTACCGATAAAACATGATTCAGTCATTTTTCGATTGTGTCTTCAGACATTTAAGTTTCAAAATATTTAATGAAATATAAAGTAATCAAAGTTTTCTCGTAAATAGCAGTCAGGCAAACCGATGCTGTCTTTCATAGAACTGTTTTTTTTTTCTGAAAAAAAAAACCCATAAAAAGCATTGATTTACATTTTATGTAATGAAACAAGAATGTGTCTTTGTGATATATCTTGATGGCTGTGGTCACAAATTTGCAAATTCGGCGCATTTGTGTTTTTATTTTATCTTAGTGAAATCTGCAGCTTTAATATCAGCAAGTTGTCAAATCATAGTCTGGGTGACACGATCCTTACTGATAGCAATTAATCAAACAGGAAAATCAGTATGCGGTCATATATATTTATACCACCCGTTGTTTTATGGATCTACATTATTTTTACAGCTGTCTGGGGGTCAAACATGTTCTATATTTAATCAGTCATGGCATGTGACAAACACTAATTATCATTCTCACAATGTTTTATTAAATTTTTAAGCGTGTTGAGAAACACGTATAAAAATAAAATAAAATGGCAGGTTCTATACGCTTATAAGTTTTTTTTAGAAAGAATTGGTCATTTTAAACTTCGATTCTTTTATATTTTATAAGACCATTAGATTGAGTACGTATTATTGTCACTTTTTAAAATAAGTGTTATGAAATAAATATCGTTTATTAAATGCATTCTTGCGCCATTATATTTGTTTGATCTTGTATTTGCTCATATCTGTTTTAGTGTCACAAATGTAATGTGTTCAGTAAGATGGTATTATCATTTAAAACTATTACATCAATTCTAAATGTGGTCCAACATTTATGCATTCATGAAGTACTACTAGGAACTTAACGGAAATTTTAACATAACTGTTTTACAGCTCTCTGATATGATGATTGACATTTTGTCCTTGTTAAATGTTCTTCAAAACACATTGAACAGGGTAGCATTATTAATTTGACTTCAAACAACCATCATTATCAGTATATAACATCTTTTTAAATAGTTGATTAATGTGTTTGTCAATTATTTTCAATTAATGCCCTCCTTGGTATCTCAACACATGTAAGTCTCAAGGCGCCATCATCAAAATACTACCCAGTGTCCGAAGGAATCCGAATGAGACAGATTTTTTCAAGGGAGATAACCTACTTTCTGAAAAGGCCTATATAAACCTAACAGGTCAGATAAAAAGATTAAGGACGATTTCTGCATTTTGTTTTATTCAAGGAAAAGTGATCATTTTTTCATATTTTATAGAAAAAAGTATAACAAATCCAAAAATGGAAAGAAAAACAGGGGTCACCGAACTCGTTTTCGAGATAACAGCTCATACTTTGTGTAGGTGTGCAGCTGTTTTTTAAGATTTGCTGTGTACAAAGAGCTTATCGCTAAACACATACTATCACTGTTATATCATGATAAAATCATGCTCAAACATACTGTTTTTACATGTAAGTATTCATTTGGCATATATTGTGTTAATTTAACACAATTCATACCATAAATGATTTAATTCTGTCATACTATGTTTTTATTTTCAACTGCATGCATGAAAAAATGGGTTGCAATTTCGACAAAAAAATATTATTTTTCATCTTTTATTCCCCCTTATCCGATATTCTTCCAACAAAACTTTCTAATTTTGATATATATCTTAGAACAATATCTAATAAACATATTTCAGTGATAAAAACATGAGGTTACCGAGCTAATTTCAGTCTCAATTCTGAAATTCAAGTATATTGTCAAAAATAGTCGACAAATATGATTAATATCAAAAATATGTAGATCAAGTTAATAAAGATTTTGCCTATTTTCCAATAAAACTTTCTAATTTAGATATATATCGTAGAACAATGTCTAATAAACACATTTCAGAGATAAAAACATGGGGTTACTGAGCTAATTTTACCTCCAACTTCTAAATTCTGTTGCATCGTCAACAAATATTTGCCAATTTCAGTTAAATTTTGTAATGTGTATATGAAGTTAATAAAGTGTAGTTTTCTGTTTATCATCCAATAAAACTTTTTAGTTTTGATATATATCTTAGAACGATTTTGTACCACATATTTCGCTTTAAAAAACACATTTGAGTCTTTGAGGTAATGTTAGCTCAGAGTCCTAATATCAGCTACATCAACAAATATTTGCAATAAATGATGAACCTCCATTACAGTCATATGAAGTAATTCAATTATGAACTGTACATGAAGTGTTTCACATAAATTAGTCACTATTAAAAAATAGAGCACGCATTATAGGTTGCGTTTTTAGCGCGCTCGCGGATACGTTAGTTGTCCGAAAACTATGCAAGTGTTTCTTCCGTGAAGAGCTTTATTGTCTCCCTTATGTGCAGAAATGTTGCGCGTTACGAACTACCGAAATCGTCCTTAAACCAAAAAAATACGAACAAAGAAAATAAATTCTCGCGCATGCGCAATGGTTCGCGCACGCGCAGTCTCGCGCGTTTTTTTTGAACGGCTCCATTTTCAACGAATCAAGCAGTTTAAAGCTTCTCTGATTCCAGAAATCTTTCCATCAAAATGGTATTTTGGGTTATATATATGCATGCAAACAATATATCGTTGCTCAGTTTCTTTGAATCAAGACAGATAACATGTATTATCTCTCTTGTTTTGTGCATGCATGGATGAAAATATTTTGCATGCATTCCCCACCCACCCTAGGCCCAGGGCGTTGAAATTAAATTTTGGCGCATTGAGACAATCCATAGGAATTCGAAGTTTTACAACCAGTTGTACTCTCGTATTGCACCTGCCTTTATTTTGGATTGGTTGATGTACAAATAAACTGTTAAACTGTTAAATTGTTTTCATTTGTAGTACTCCAGTAGCAATTAGTACACAGATCACTCATTGTCGGATTTGGTTGGATAATGGTTGAGTTTAGTCGGATAAATGGTCAGATATGGTCGGGAAAGCGGTCGGATTATGGTCGGATGTTGGTCGGAAATTCGGTCATAACCCGACGTCTATCCGACGTCGGAAACTGACGTCAAAAAACGTTTCATTTCTAACAATTTTCCCGACGGTCATCTGACGTCGAAACCCGACGACTATCTGACGTCAATCTGACGTCCTGTGTTTGCTAGGAGTCATCGAACTTCCGCAGCTACCAAGACAGCATACTCACAACTGATCTTTCTGATCCAAGTTGGGACTAAACTCCTTGCAGTGATGAGAGGTTAAACATCGCTAGTTATAGTCCACTCGATCATGACCAATACGCAAAAAGTATTTATTGGTGTTTGGCCGAAGCAGCTAAGTAGTTAAGGAAATACGACCCTATAGTACATGCCATTAAAGGCAAGCACGAAATCTTATTGAATGGTCAATGTATAATATCGACAAATTCCATGTCGTTTTCGTTCGTACGCGCCGTATTAGCTAACCATTTCAACATGATAATGAGAGCACCCTTAACTGTATAACCTTTCTTTTTATGGTCCCAAAAGTGGTCTTGATATCGTGTATCTGTATACTGTTTCCACACACAACTTTACATACAACCTGCTAGTTGTTGTTCAAGATGAATTTTTCAAAGAAAAGAATGTTCATTAAAACGAATATAGCTGTAAGTTGTTAAGTACATGCATTTCACCAAATTTCATACACGGATTACATTTAGTATGGAGATCATCGAAGTGAGATAACTCAGTACTCGCGCAGGGAGATAATTTACAACACATCATTGAAAAGGGAGATAATATAAAGTACAGGATGCATTTATGGTGCTAAATCACAAACGAGATTGTTTTCAGTTCAACATCAAAAGGGAGCATCGTTTGAAGTGCCGCATCACTAATAGGGTCAATTTTCTACGCTGCACATCAAATGGAGGTAATTGCTGTGACCTATTGCAAAAGGACGTTAATTACTGAGCAGTATCACATCGGGGGGGGGGGGTAATTTACCGTACAATATCAGCTAGGGGGTGAATTGCTTTAAATGACTATTACGTGTCCATTACGTACAATACGCACGTGCGTATAAAAATCCGCGACCTAAGTTGTAAAACCAAAATATAGTATGATGAGTTTATTATCTTAAAATCTGGATACTGTGCGTGTAAACATGTCATTCCTGCCTGACCACGAAGTGTAATACTACTAATAATAATTTTATTTGGCAAGTATACACAACATGGCAACTTAAAACAAAATTGAATGGATAGATAAGCACAATACAATAACAACTGATAAATTCATCAGTCGAAAAATAATAGTATTACATAAATAAAATTTATGATTATACATATTCAAATAATAAAAACCATGCAATGCACATCAATACCAGGGATAACACAAAAAAGAGGAAAGGATTCCTCTTATTTCCATTGTGGATATATAATCGGCATCACTGAAAGAGAATCTACAATGAAGCAATTGCGTAATCATATATGAAGATGATATACATGAGTAAATTACAGTCCGTTACCATTAAGAGAGATAATTGTAGTGCTACAATTATTTAATATGCTTCAATCATTAGGATTTATATCACTCATAAACTTAATTTTCATTGTTACAGCACGAATAGGAAAAATAAATACACCTAAATTTCAACATTTGTACAAAGTTAGTGACGGTTAAAATACAATTAGATCTACTTTTGTTCAGAGTTTTTTAGTGATTCAGCACAATTTAAACCCTTCATAACATCAATTTATTATGGAAAGAATTATTACACTAACAGATGAAAACAACAAATCTGAAGATTAGTCCTTTCAAAGAGTAGTACGTTACGTCATTCTGATTCAGTGATCTGCAGATAATGAAATGGTATTTTCAAATACTTATAAGGTGAAGGTCAAAGAATCAAAATGTCGGAGCAAAGTGAAAGTAGATAACTTGCCGACGATTTTGTTAATTGCGCATGATTATAACATTCTTGGATATGTCTTTCGCGCTGGATCGGAACAATTTTGTAACATGTAAGGATTATATGCATTGTCATTCCCGTCCCTTGTACTTTAACCCGTATTTACTAATTTAGTGATTAAAGTGACAATGGTTTGGTGCTGTGAGGTCGCGTTCAACTAAGCAATACTGACGATTTTTTCAACTAAACAATATTGACGATTATTTGGAAAATGTTGAAATTTCTGTTTCATTGTTTTTGATATAGATAAACAACCTACCGGTTACGTGCAGAATATTATTGAATTAATGTATGAGCTTTTAGGACCATGGACTTTTCTCGCTCCTAATTTACTATCCGTGGAAGAGATTCTGGGGAACAGGGTTAGTGACTGACAGGTAACTCAACTGCACTGGTTAGAACTGCCCATCGTAGAAAACGAGTGCTGATGCATGGCTTAAATTAAAACTCAACTCAAACAAAAAAATCTACACTTCGCTATCAAAATTATCCACAAACTTTGACCCAAAAGTATAAACATGAGGAATACATGAACAAGCTAAGTCGTTTGATGTGCAAATAGATAAATGCATTTACCGTGGACGTTGCCAGAAACCAAAAAATATATCCGCGAGATGAATATGTTTGACTCTGCTTCGTTCGCGTGTGTTGACCGTTGTATGTACACACAATAAGTAGGTCATGAACAACAAACAGAGAATTCTGACGGTTTACCCTTAATGACGGCTTAAATGACTGATTTAGAATGAGTATCAAACACAAATTTATTTGAGGATATGATATATTTACATTCAGCACAAACAAACAGTATAAATAATCATAGATAAAAAGTCGCGCCAGAAAACGAAACCGGAAACTTAATAGGAGATTGTTGGCAAATAAAATCATAAATAAAATGGATTATGCGTCCCAGTGGCTAAATTGTTAAGTTTGCTAGCTCCACGTGTTCATTAAAGTGAAAGTAGATTTTCTAGAAATTTCAGTATAAGACAATGGCAGCTTTAAACGAGGTGAGATATTCAGAAATTTTGTGATATTGTTTAAAATATTTCATGCCTTCCTGTTTCTGTCTAGATTGTTTCGTTAACCGTATTCATTTTATCTTCTATTCGTTCAACAAAATTCACGGGCAATTATTGTGGGTTTCCCGGCGATAAATAATAAATTGCCTGGTTATTTTTTATGATTTATGTTAATACGTTATAAATATAAGGATCCATATGGAACGATTTTACCTAAATTTCAAAGGGTTTCATTAAGATTTTGCTTTTGCAAGAGCTATGGCGGTAGATGATGCCTGCGGGTCAACATTCGGGGAAAGGGGGGGAGGAGATCTGAATGAGGAATCATATAGCGCTTTTAAGTTTGAATCAATACATTGTACTTTGGTCTGCCACCTGAAGACTGACCAGTTGCATCTCTTGTTGAGAAATACTTAATATTCCCTAATAAATGCCACACTAATGTACCATTTGCAAAAGTGAAAAGTAGGCATTTAGTGGAGGTGTAGTGATTGTAGGAATATTGGCCACTTTCAACAGCCTTGCTGTTGGATTAACCCTTTAGTGACTTGGTTTAGTGTCCGCCTACAGTGTTAAGGGTCCCAGGTTCAATACCCCTTTAGGACCATGGATTTTTCTTGCTCCCATTTTACTATAGAGGTAATAATTTCATAAGATTATATTTTTATTGCAAAGTTTTGTTTCTTTAAATGACATTGGGAGCATGATTAAAGCACACTATTAACCTATTAACATCCTGTTGGTTATATGACTCAAGCTGTGTCACTGCTTTACTCATAAATGATTGATAGAAATTATCAGTGGGAAGTTACCGATACTTAAGGTATCCACCATCTAGAAAACTTGCCCCTTTTGGGCCAGTGTTAGCTTCATTTTGTTTTGAAAGCTTGTAATTGCATGTCACTTATTAAGGTGATTAGGTGTTCATTGTTTTGCAAATGTGTTTTTCAGCTTATGCAAGATGCAGATGAATTGAGGAAGTTACTTGAATTGGCTCAGAGGCCAAAGGTCACAAATGTTCTAATAGTAGAACTAAAGAAGATAGAAAGTGAGATTTCATTGAAAACTGAAGCTGAAAACAATACAGACAAAGCTCCTGTGGCCAAGCCATCACAACAGAGGATTCCAACTGTTGATATTAAAAATTATGGTACTCCTTTACTTTCTCATGCTCACAATATTCCTCGTTAAACACCTTGGAAACTTTACACTTTACAGATTTTTACATTTTGTTGTTACTGTTTAAAATATTTTTGCTGTCAGGAGAACATGGTTACTGCGAATTCTGTAGGCGCCAAGCCAGTACTGCATGACATCTATATGATTTCACTACATGGGATCCATAATGAAATGGTATGAGGAAAAATGTGTTTTGGGAAAATTAATTACTTCATTGTATCTAATTCTTCACTAAATCTGACAGCTTTATAACCATGCATCTACTGTAATTTGAATGATTACTAAAACAATTATTAGGAATCATGATTTTTTGTTTTTCTTAAGAAGGGTTTGTATGTTATTTAGGGATTAATTGTAATACATGTTACTTTGATCTTGTTCCCATTCATTCAGTGCTCATGATATGCCAAGTTTTAAATTTGTACTTGTCTTCAGTTGACATGTTGCTAACTTAATTGGCCTTCAGTCATTGTCATAACTTATTTCCAGAACAAGCTTGAAATTACCATTTTTCGCATTAAACTCGAGAATGTCAGGCTTAAAAGCATAAGCCACACCTGACTAGTCTTGACTTGAAGACGTAGCATTTCTTGAAACTGACTGTATATATGCAGTTTTCAAATGATATTTAGAACTTTATTTATTTTGAACTTAAATACTATTATCTTCTATTTTAGCATGGGATCAGTCTGATAAATTCATGAAGATTTATGCTGCAGTTCCTGGGGTCAATTCAATTCCAAAAGAACAAGTAACTTGTAGTTTCCTTGATAGGTAATCACATATTCCTGATATTATCACATAGTACATGCAAACAAACGCTATGAGAGTGGAAATCTTGATTTTATTGTAAGATGGATTTAGCCTCTTACTCAAAAGATATTTCCTAAAACAATTTTTCTTGTTCATGTGGTAGTGTCTGCAGACAGAACAAACTCCAGCATTCCAGCTGACCGGCATGCCAGCAATTTTTTTCCTTCTTTGTTTGGGTCCGGTGAACAGACCTTTCCCAATAAAAAATAAAGACATTTTTCTCAACTCCCGACCTAAATCCGGACCTTACTGGTTTTTATTGCATCTGCAGCACCGAGGTTAAGGTTTCCATTTTTTTGAAAATGTTCAACTTTTACCCATGTTTACAATTCCAGATCATTTAATCTGCGTTGTGAGGATATAAAAAGTAAGAATTATGTTTGTTCTGTGAGCAATTTGATGGAAGAAATTATACCTGCTGAAAGTTATCACAAGGTAATACATTGTACCATGTCAGTTAAGTATTGTCAGTTAAGATATAGAAACTCCCATTTTGTACCCACCACACAATATAAAGCGTTTCATCTACAGATTGACACCAGAAAAAGATACTTATGAAAACTTATGTAATATCATACCAAGGGTACAGTATCATCTCGTAAATAATTGTGTTGATATTGTCCTAGTATGATAAATTTAGTACAGCTAGGTTCAAATTTGATGCTAGTATTGTTAATAGTATAGAAATATTTCTTGGTAATTGAAGACGTCAGTAATGATTTATGTAAACATATTAAAGCTTGTCTTTTTATATTAAAATTACTTTGGAATAAAGTATTTTATAGATCATTAATCTGGAGTCTATTCATTATGAAATAATGAAATCAGGCTTCTTGAATCTGCTGGAATCCTTGCCTGACATTTGGTCTGGCAAAGATAGAATTTCTGTCCGACCAAATGAAAACTTGTCTGTCTGAATATATTATAAATAAGTGATAAATGTTTTAAATCGTGTCCGACTGCTGGACATTTGGTCTTGTACTTGTCGAAAAGTTATTGGACCTGCTCGAAATTTGCCTGATATGTCCAACGATCTGGCAATTTTCGGGAAGCCTATGAAATCTAACAGTTATTAGAATTTGTATGGTGATTCAATCAATTTTCATATTTACCTAAACAATGAACAAACAACAAACGAAGGAAAAGCAAACAAAAATAATAAACAAATTGTTTTTGTGATTTAAAAGTACTTTCTTATGAGAACATGAATTATATTCTTTCAATCACGGAAAGGAAGTTCAATTGAAATATCTTTTAAATACCATAAATGTGAATATATCAATTCAACAAAACAATTGTTTTCAATTTTAATGTCTTTTCAACATTTTCGCTTCTTAAACACAAAAAATTCTTTATGTTATCACAGATCAAGAGTGATGGTACAGTTCTCATAATGCTGAAGAAGAAAGAGACTGCTAAAACGTGGCCTTATGTTACAAGAACAGAGAAGATGCTTAAAGATAAGAATACAAAAGCTCCGTAAGTTACCACCAGGCGTGTAGAAATGAGCTGGAAACAGGAAAAATCAATCAGCTATTTGAACACGCTCACCGGCTACTTTTTCCGAAACATTGGACACAACATTGTGTTGAACCCCCAGACTCCCCTCCTACTTTTAGTAGCTTACAGGCTGTCATGTTATTCAATAATGGCTTTTGGGGGTGGGGAGCTTAGTGATAGACAGGAAACTGGGTTGGGACTGGGTCTTTTCAATCCCATGAAATGTAATTAATAGCTGTTTTCAATCTTTCAAGAGCACCATGCATTTATTTTTCATGAATTAGTTCTTGCAATTTAGTTGATGAAGTTGATTTGTTTTATCATGTGGTCTTAATGAGGTGGTTTTACTGTAAACTATCTTAACATCACAATTTGTGACTTTTAGTTTTCTAATATAATGTTTTACTTACAGAGCACTTGACAAAAATGCTGATCCCAATGATAGTTTAATGTCCATGATGAAACAGATGTACGAGGACGGAGACGATGAAATGAAGAGGACCATTGCTAAAGCGTGGACAGAATCACGGGAGAAACAAGGTCAAGGTGACTTCTCCTTGTGAGATGTGAACATTTTAAGACCTGTTTCAAGTGTTCGTTTTGTAGTGTATGTTAGCTGACGTCTATGTGACTTTTCTCATCTGGATTTCAAACCACCATTTTAATCATAACATTTTGTAGTCATACCATAAGATTAACCCACTTGTGAATAAAGGCCACTTGTTGAACAATGGTCTCAGTAACCTTCATCTAACCAAATAAATCCATGAATAAAGGACAGCTGTGCATTAAGTCCACATTTCACTTTGTTTTATTTCTCTACAGTGGCCATTTTACCTAGGTTTCATTGTGAAATTATTTTGTTAAAACATTGTTATGAAAAATTGTTGATTCCTTTCTTATTGCCATATTAATTCATTGATAAAATTTTGTATGTATAATCAATGTTATCTTTGTTAAGGTTATTTCGGTCTGTGTATTCTAAACTTGAAACTTTTCATTCCATTATTAAGTATGATGTATGATGAATGGCTGCTGCTTTTGAAAATATGATAAAGCTTTTTATTGCATAAGTTTTGTTTTATTTGAAATAACATCATACTATTATTAGGTGCTGACATTTTGTACCCATTGTTTTATTGAATTAAGCCTAACTAATATTCTGTCCTAAATTTATTTATCTTTCAGTGTAAAACAATCAGAAAATCAAAGTCTTGTCACATAATTTGATGTGTATTTTATTCCTATTTTAACACAGTTATACATATGTTGTAAAAGATCTAGGTCTATGAATTCATTTTTGTAACATGATGTGGTAGAACACTGTCATAGCCTGTATCTTGTTTTGTGTGGAAATTCATGTCAGCAAATTTAAATGATTCCACAATGAAGCTGCATATACTGGACAACTATGTATGAAAAGAAAGCATGTTTTCTTTTTATTGTGGCCTATGTTCACAGGTTTGACTGTATGTGCAGTACTTTTGATGGTAAATATTGCCAATATCTTCTTAATAAAATAATTGAGAACTACATTGTGAGTATGTTATTTCTCTCTGGCCATTGAGGTTAAATTCCCAGACCAACAATCTTTTGTGAGTTTTATGATCGAGTCCCACATTAAAAAATATTGCCTCATAACATGTACAGTCTTTCTGGCTCTCCTATTTTTTCCTATTTTTTTGTAGGTGCTCCTATTTTTCATTTTCTACTTTTTTCTATTTTTTCCTAGTTGTCTTGAAAGGAAATTGAGAAAAGCAACTTATTAAAGATTATAAGGTCAAGTGTGGAAATAGTGGTAGCTTTAAGGTTTAGTATAGAAATAGTTGTTGTTTTAAGGTCTAGTATAGAAACAGCTGAAACAGCTAAAAACACTACTTTGGTGGCAAATATTTGTCACTGAAATATGTCTAAAGAAACCTACATAAAAGTCATCTTTTAAAATTTGATCACATATAACAATTCCAAGGTTGTAACAAAAGCCAAAAGCTTTATTTGAGGGGATGTTTACAATTTACATATTCAGTTGTAAATAAGATTAACATGATCGTATAAAAAAGTATACATGCTACAACATTTATATGTATAAAGTACAATTAAAACATGTCATTGTTGATTA
This sequence comes from Lutraria rhynchaena, assembly GCA_008271625.1. Taxonomy (NCBI): domain Eukaryota; kingdom Metazoa; phylum Mollusca; class Bivalvia; order Venerida; family Mactridae; genus Lutraria; species Lutraria rhynchaena. The sequence goes on along the minus strand of VIBL01000001.1, from coordinate 4,873,245 downwards.
ATAAATATACATATTCTGAATCCCTTATCTTCAATTATTACACAAGTTCTACAAGAATAAGTAGCTTATAAAGTAAAATGTAAAACAATAAATCAGTTAGAACTACAAATTTTTACATGGTCCTGTCTTGAAGTGTACAATCTTACCAAACATCTACCATTGACATACATGAAAGTCTAGATCATATTTCAAGCCATTAATTACAAACATTAAGATTTTTTCAAGCACAGTCCAACTTGTAATAAATGCCACCAGTGGACAAAGGTCACAATCAGAACAACAGCCACTGAAGCACAAATCCATTAATGTTGATCAAGTTAATCTCTGATAAAGGTCTTAACCAAATAATAATCTGACAAAGGCCATAAACCAAAGGTTCTAAAACAAACTGCTGTAACCCCGATATTCCTTTGATAAAATTTGTAAACCAAATAAATCTCAGATAAATACAAACTGCCTGAAAAGATCACATTTTCTTTCGTGCCATTTGGTGACCTTAATTCTCAAGTCTGACTGTATTGCTAGAAACCCGTCCCTTTGAGAATGGTGCCTGAACTGAAGACAATAATAGAACAAAAACAGCAAAAAATGGAGAACTGTATGCATATAAAACAACAGAATTGTACAAAAAATCATCGAACAGCAATCTTTGAACAAAGAATCAAGCCAGGAAAATATACAGAAAATATTGTATTGGACAATGTACCCGTTAACAGAAACTCTCTTTTCACAATAGTGGAGAAAGACACAAAAAACATGGTCAAAACAATGTCGAGTTGAAATAGCGCCCATTTTTACTTATACCCACAACAGAACTGAAAATTTGTCAATTATGTTCCTAAACATGGAATGAAAATGTTTGTAATGTAATAAAAATTGACAATTACTGAATTTATCCAACATAATGCACGACAAATTTTTCATAACACAAGGTGCAACGTATGTAACTAATATGAAAAAAACAATCATGAGCTCAAAATTTCCAATGGCAAGTATATAAAAGTATTACTGACAATAGTTTTCATATTTAAGGGACTAGATTCCAGTTTTTGGCCTCTTTTTCAATAAAAAATCAGTTGTTAATCCCGAGCTGCATCCCTTTATCTTATCCCTAGAGTTACGTCCAATTTCTATTTCCAAATAGTTATGTCCCTTTAATATTTCCCAGGAGTTAAGTCACTTTTAACATTTCCCTGGATTCATGTCCCTTTCATAGCACCCTGGAATTATGTCCCTTTATTATTTCCCTTGAGTTATATCCCTATAATACTTCAAAAGAGACAGAGACCAGGTTTCCATTACCACAAACAGGAGTATACACAAACATATACATGTATATACGAGATATCATTTGTATAATTTAGTGCATTACATATCATGTAACAAACTTCATTTTATCCAGAACGAATAGACAAAAATAAGTAAGTATGTTTGTAGTTCATTTTACCTGAACAAAATGAGTCAATAAATCAGTACTTTCAGATACAACACTGTAAACCTTCATTCAGAGACCATGTCAATATTAAGACCACATCTTTATAAAGACCACTTATTTTAAGATCTGTTTACAGCATACCTACATTACTTCAACTTAACAAAAAGAAAACATCAATATTAAGAACACTTCTTTGGTCAAGAAGATTAGCTTAATAACATGGTTTTACTGTATATCCTATGATAAAGGTGGTCTTAATAACATGGTTTTACTGTATATCCTATGATAAAGGTGGTCTTAGTAACATGGTTTTACTGAATATCCTATGATAAAGGTGGTCTTAGTAACATGGTTTTACTGTATATCCAATGTATCTAAGATATGACTAATTATATAATTACAGTGGAATCTTTCCATTTCAGACCCCACTCATCTGAACCCCTCAGATCAGGATATCACTTCAAATCAGACTTAAGTACCAATATATTTTGTGCATTCAAAACAAAATTACTAATCTGGTAACTCTTCTAAATCTTTTCCACCACTCCAGATAAGTTCAGATAAGAGAGGTTCCACGTACCAGTAACTCACAACACTATGTTGAACATGACGAAGTCAGGATGAGATGAAATTGCATAAGACATATTAATTTGACTAGATATGTATGGTTTTTACCTGAATGTAACTCTTCATTGTTTAAGATTAAAAATGCATTGCTTCAATTTTCTATAGGATTGCACTAAATTTTATAAAGAACACAATTAAAACCATCATATAAATCAATTTAATGAATGCAGTATAATCAATATTCTTACAATTTTGTTCATAATTTTTACTACTTAGAAATGTCAAACCTGCAGAACTTCATGACAATTATTACAGCAAAAAATAATTTCTGCAATTCATCAGAATAGACATTCTTACTGATAAAACAATTTTTACAAAGCAAAAGTCGATTATTCGACTATTTTAGAGAAACATCCATTGTCGGTCAAAAGTCTTGGGAAGGATTTCAATGTTCATTTTGATATGAAAAAAATCACATCAAAATAATAATCTTAAATTCTTAAAGGATGCTATTTGAAAAATGAGGAACATTTAATGTGGTTAGGGGCCATAATATAGCTCGAAGTGAGGGAACAGAAAAGTTCTGCATCTTTATTTTCAAGACCTGTACGATCATATAAGTATTTAATTAATAATAAATTGACACTAAGCTTCAATGTTTTTTATATGAAAAGGGTCAGCACAGGATTTTAACTATTTCCCAGACACGCCAAAAAATGGAAACATGAAAAAAGTGGTTTGAGCAATGAAACGAATGTTCAAAATCAACATTTACAAAGTCATATACTCATCATAAATAGTCTTCAATAGAGTTCAAGTGGGAAATCAAACAATGTATCGTAAGTAATCGAAGAATTCAGGAGTATCCTGACAAATCTTCTTTTTCATACTTCGCAGTACATGTGGCTGGTGTATGTATTTAGCGATATAACAATACTAAAAAATCATGCTTGTATTATACAGGTATGGCACAAGTCATGATATTAGTCATTGTAACAAAACTCAAAAATCACATTTACAATACAAAATGTCCAAGCATATGATGTTTTCATTTATCATGGACTGAAAAATGCATTATTTTCAAAATTTTCATCAACAATGCATCGGAAGCCACACCATCTCTGATACATTGAAGATCAGATAAACTAGTGCTCTACTTGCAAATACTGTAGTTACTAAACTAAACTATGATACATTTACCTCATGGCATGAAATATTTCAAATCAGTTTTCAAACATTTAATAATATATACAGACATGACAACCTGTAATCCTACTGGCAAATCATGTTACATAAACATTTGTAACAGAGAATGGGGCTTACCCCCCCCCCTCCCCAATCACTGACCCCTCAGATTTGTCTAAATAACACTAGGATACTCTTATTTGCAAAAATCAAACCCCTATAACATGTGCCATCAAAATTTCAAGTATAGTGCAACCTCTCCAAAGCAACAGTCTTTGGGAGAAGCAAAATCATGTTGTTGAGAGGTTGTTGCTCAAGAGAGGTTAAATTAATAGTTAAATTGTACAGTGAAAAAAATGCTGTTGTTGAAGGGAGGTTGTTGCTCAAGAATGGTCTGCTCTGAAGAGGTTGCACTGTACATACAAAATAAGTGCAACCTACATTAATGCTTTCAATGCATCAAAATGAATAATACTTAGAAATCAATTTTGAACAAATAAGATATCGTTTCAAAAATGACAAAATGCCACAAAAAATAAGCTGCCACAGAGCATTTCTGAGGTTTCAAAAATACGTTGAATATAAAGTTAACTGGGAAACCAGTTCATTGGAGTATTGAAACTTAAAGATACATAAAATCTCGAAAACAATGAACAATATAAACCCAAAACATGCAGTAATCTGTATTACTGGTGCATGTTTGTATTGACAGAAAATCGAAACATTTTTACACACTTTATTGATAATCCCATAAAACACTTTTTACCAACATTTACATCACTAAAGGGAAGTAACACACCAAACACTGAAAAGGTGGGATACAAATATCAAGAAATATGTGGGTTTTAAAGACCTGGGTTATGAAACATAGTTCATGAAATCTATCACAAGTTTGAGATTCTAAGATACAAAAACAACAAACAATGGTGTAAATATTTTGTTTAAATAAAGCATGGTACAAATTGAAACATAAGTCATCAGTTTAAGGTATTTAACATTGAGCAAAAAAAATGGCAAGGTAGATAATTGCTAATAGCTGGTATCAAGTTTTATTAGTTACAAACCAGAAACTTGGGCAAAAGGTTAAAGGCATATAATTCCAGCACCCAATTGTATAAACATTGGTTAACTTTAACCAAATGGTTACTTTAACCCAAGGTTAGATTTAACCATTTTGGTTCACTAACCATTAAAAAATCATTTAAACATTTAAAAAGGGCTACCATTTTGGTACTGGTTACTGTTTATGTTAAGATTTAACCAGCATCATAGACTTGGGTTAGATTTATTTGAGTATAAACATTTAGTTAAATTTAAAGAAAAATTTTCTACAACTGCTAACCCAACATTTAGCCAAACTTATAACCAAAACTCTGATTTAACCCAGTGGTTGATGTTAACCAATGTTTATACAATTGGGTGCAGATGGTTAATTAAAACAATGAAATAAACACAAACTTGTGAAAAGCAATCTGATAAGTAACTTATAATTTCATAAAAGTTTTCAAATTTGTTAATATGCTGGAATATGTATGGAAATGAAGTGCTGCTAAATTCAAACTAAATTAAAGCATGTCTTTACTGCTGTAATATCACAGCAGTGTAATTTTTTTAATACAAATCAGAAGATTTTTGGAAGTGAAAACATTAATATCTTTGATTCAGTTTTGCTTTTTTTATTACCGTTACTACCAAATGAAAGTAGTTTCTAATTTCGAAAACAATGAACAAAAATCGGATATACAGACCATTGAAGAGATTCAATTCTACAGAAAATAAACTTAATTCTACTAACATTGACTCACAGCTTTGTAATGTTCAAAAAGCTTCTTGATAATATCAAAAAACATTGAAAGGAAGATACAGGCATGATGTTACTGACAAGTGAACAGGTCAGCTTTGTCTGGAAGAATTTCTAAACAAGCTCCACAATATAACAACCATCTAATACAAATTTTGAAAACAAATTCATAATTTTAGATCACACTTGTAAACTCTAATACAAGGAATCTTTAATGTTTCCATACATTCAGTTCAATATTTCGATGCTTCATTTAGCATTTAATTGTCAACAAATAATGTTTAGTGTGTAAAACAGGTAACTAAACAGATCCTAACAGTTTACGTCCCTAAGTCATCCTTAATCAGGTAATTAATGCCAATTGTAACATATTTCCTTATTAACCAGTCAATAAGTTAAGGTCCCAGACTGTAAAACGTATACTTCATCCAAATTAAGTAAACCATACAGCGAAAAAAACACCTGTCTTCCCATCAGGAAGTGCTTATTTAGTACAAAAAATGCAATTTGGAGCAGTAGAATCCTGAACCTTTCCAATAAAGGTCAAGGTCAAACATTCAAATTGACATTAATTAATATTCAAAGGCTGAAGTCAAAATACGAAAGAGTTCAATAGTCACACCCTGAACTAAATTTGGATAAGAAGAAACAAGTATTGTTAGAATGATTCTCAGAAAACTAACAAAAATGATTTGTCACCCTTCATTGAAGGGGAAACACATTTAAACTATTCCCTATCAAAGTATTACCAGTCACCAAAACTACAATGTATATTACATTTAACATCTACTAGTAACTCACTCGAAATGTCTATCTCACCTCGTTTTTTATCAATATTTCAAACCACATCCTAATAAACCATGTACACCTTTAATTTATATCATACAGACAACCCTGTGGTAAAGACCACCTGTCAATAAAGACCATCTGTCAGTAAAGGCTGTAAGTTCTATTTCTCTTGCCATTCTTGTTACCTCTGAAAAAAGAGCACATTTTTTATTCTAAAAAGGTGGTCTTCATATACAGGTATGTCTGTAGTGTGTGAATACAGCGACTAATTACAAATAAATGAATGAGAAAATAATCACACTCAGTACTGTCACCAATTTTGAAAAAAAAATCAAAAATATTTGTACAAAAAATGACATGATTTATAGCATAACTTTGTTATGTATTATAAGTGACAATATACTCCATGAATAAAGTGGACAGTGCAAAAAATGGAACAATTCTACCAGTCATAAAAAGCTGAGATGTAAACATATCTATTCATAGTACAAAAATTTCATATAATACGAATCTGATCACAACCGGCCTTTCATCATTTAATGACGAAGATAGTGATTTTGTTCCCTCAAAATATTAAGGCAATACATTCATTGTTAAACAACCATATATATTTGACTGGTACATTGAAAAAAAAACAGTTATCCAGGTAAAAAATGATAAGTAGACAGGCATGCCAGGCATCAAAAAATATACAGACCATCCAAGGTGAAAATATCAATTATACAGAATATCGATAATAAGTGTGCTTGGTAATACATTTTATAATTTTTATTCATTGTTTAATTTTCCAAGTTTTTGACATTAACAGAACAATTATCTGGCTTAATTATCTGTCCATTAAGAGAAAATTATCCCATGTCTTTAATAGTGCATCATGAAGACAAACAAAAATATAACTTCCTATAAATCACAGATGGTAAGCAAGCAAGGAAGATCAACCCTTGTTTTAGTTCTACATGCATTTTGTATTTCAGGTATGAAAATGAATGAAGGAAGTGTTGAATTCGAAAAGTCAACTGAAAATGCAAGTATTGGTTGAAAATAAAATGTACAGAACTTTGCTTTCTTTATAAAATCAAGTGAAAGCAAATCTCTTTTTCTTTGTAAATCTCCTAAAAAAAGGGATTAGAAAAATATACGACCTTTAGAAATAGAAATTTGCGGACATTTCCAAATAAGACTTGAACCAAAGTCTTAGGGTAGAACCCCAGATTCCTAGCCTGAAGGTTTGAATCCCAGAGGAGTTTTTCCACAACCGTTGTACTCCCTAGTTTGGCAAGAGTGCAGATATGTAAGCCAAGAATATTTCATATTTAAATAGGCTATAAAAAATTGCCTCAATGTCAAATGAAAAGTAAACAACAGTGGAAAGTTGAGTATTAAAATATTATAAAAATAGACTTGACATCATTATTACATTGCTAATATTTTTGGCATGACATGGCAACATGACATACAATATTAACAGTCACTTAACTATGACATAAAGTACAAGCAAATTAAACACACAAAAAGCATATTCAATCAATGGTACTGAATTTTTCTTACAAACTTGGTAACACGGGTGCATACTAGCTAAAACATACATATTCATAAAACCATGCAGAACACAGGCAAAAACAATTATCTCATTGTTTAATCGTTAAATTAAAACTGCAGAACTTTATTCTCACTGTTATGATACTTAGGCATACATATATATACACACACAGTAAAACCTTGATATTAAGACCATCTTTGGGACCAAGGAAATCAGTCTTAATGATGAGGTGAACTTATTATCGAGTTGAAATATAGAGGAAACATTGAAACCAGTCTAGAAATAAGTGGTTGCAGTAATGAGGTGGTCTTAATTTTGAGGTGGAAGCAAAGTGAGGTTTAACTGCACATAATTTTATGAGATATCATTCTTACACTAGACAACATTTTCAACTTTGCAAGATCCTCGACCTACTGCCAGAGAAAGATAGCAGATCTTCAGTAAAAAAAGCTTGTAAAATATTTTGACATACACAAAAATGTCTAAAAACATATTTTGGCTCAAAAACTCAACTGCATAATAAATATCAGAGCTCATTTTCAGAGATGAATTTCAAATCCAGGAAACAAAAAGCGACAAGTGAAAATGGAAGAAAAAGTTCAGCAGCTTTAACTAAAACAATACAGACAATAACAAATATGTCATTTTATAAAAAAAATTAACTAATATGGTCCAATCATAGACACACAACTGGCAAACATAATAATACTTTATCCATAAAAAAGCAGCAACTTTCAAACTGGAATTTTGTTTTTAATTTTTTTATGAACACAATAAATATTGTATACAAATATACATGATAAATGCAAATCCCCAATAAGAACCATCTTTTTCAGTGTCCAATTCAGCAGCCGTATCTCACGAAAAAAAACTTCTTATTTCAATGTCATAGCAACCATTTGTGATATGTAAGTAAACTTCAAAAATATAATAATTAACGAAATAATATCACAAATGGTTTTAACAAACACAAAAACCACAAACTCTTCATTGTTCTTACTAGCTGTAAGCTTTAACAAGTTCAGTTTTAATGTATCATTGATCTTAAACCAGATAATGGTTGACAATTATTTTCAATGTAAATACATTTTGTCCATTGAAAAGCAATGGAAATAAATGCAACTGTTGCACTCACCAACTCATCAATTCAGTAACTCTGTAAGTATTTTACTATAACATATACTGAAATACTTTTTATATTTGTTTCCTTGAATGAAAATCACTGATAAGGAAACCCAACTTTAAAAGTCAAATTCACAGTAAATGAATTGAAATGCTTGCATTTTAAGTGGACCATATTTCCACCAAGAGTGGTGATTGGTTGATTTTAAAAAATCAATTCACTAGGATCATCCAATGAAAATCTCCGACTCATCGGATTGAAGCTAATTAGCAAAACTCCAGTCAACTTAGCTTCTGCAGCTTGAAATCTCTATGGTGACTCACGTTCTGTTCAATTGAAGAAATCTAAGCTGGATAAATTGTTAAATCTACATCATAAAACATTAATGATCCAATTCATTCATCACAAACTTGTTGATTATCTCCGGAACTGTCGCATCAAAACCACCGATATCAAACATGCCTCCAATTTTCGCGAAGTCTAAACGTGGAGCATTAAGGCCACAAAGAACAAACCTACAAAACAATCAGTAAATTTTCTTAAAATATTATACAGTGAAACACAGGGTTTTCACTAGATATCAAATATTGAGGATCAAAAATGACCATTGGATGATAATAATTTGAAGAGTCAAAAAAATTTCCTTCTAATTTCATTGTAAATTTGACCCCTTGTAATTCTCAGGGGTCAATAGCTTTAATTTACTGATTACAAGAGTCAAAATGCTGTTTTAAGGGTCAGATGAATATCCCGGAAACCTCTACAGTATGAGTAAGATCTGTCTGAATACTGTGCTGACCTCATTATCAAAGTGGAATATAAAGGTTTTAAGAGTATTGACAATCGTAAGAAAATAAGTGAACGTTATACATGAAGGAGAACCAATAAAATCCACCTTTATAGTAGGCTGGTATAATTACACATAGAGAAAATACTGAAAACCAGATCGAAAAAAAAGTGATCATTATAACAAGGTGGGGTTCATTACTATGATTTATCAAACATCAATGAGGTGTTAAATCCTAATAAGATGCCAGAGAAAAGTCTCTTATTCAGACCCTAAACTGGACATCATCATAATCCAGATATATTTATCATTCCAAGTTTTCCATTCAATATCATTTACTGAACAGTACTTATATAAACATATTTATAAAAAAAAACACATCTTATCTGAAAAACACTAAGCCAGACTCTTCACATGGTCTGGTAATGTCCGGATAAGAGGTTCCACTGTGTTAAGGTATAACAGGTCACCTACCTTGTATTTGGTAACTTCATTTTTTCTCGGTATTCTTGCAATTTCTCAGAAGCCATCACCTCCCCATGAGTTTCTGTTCCATCAGACAGTAAAATAAACGTATCATATTCCTTTTTCTTTTCTAGAGCCCAAGTTATCGGGGCGGCTGGATCACATGCTAGATTGGGTACCTAAAATGATCATATCAAGTTACACTACAGATAAGTCCTGATTTAGCAACCACATAAAATAACAACACGCAATGAAAGTTTTTGATACTGGCTCAATATTGCTCAAAATATCATCCATTGTTATAGATGAATGTATAAATTCAAGATGCATTATGATCATGACATAGCAAATGTTATTTAAAGTCATTATGAATAGAATAATGAAATAATTCCTTAAATAAGGGCCTTGTACTTACAGGGGCTGCCATCTGTCCAATTTCCTGAATGATATCTTCAAGTTCACAAGGGAACTTCATAGGGGTCAATGATGCTGTAAAGAACCCTAAATCAGCAGTGGACTCTTTCTTCTTATAAAAAAGGGCCATCAATGCCATGACCTCTAAAGCTGATATAGAAGGGGCTCCACGTATTCCTTTCCCTAATTCACACACAGTAGCTTTCACAGCTATTAGGTACCTTTTATTGGTGACTGGTAAATTCTTCTACAATAAAAAACAGGTTTAATCAAAATATAAACAAGCATAAGAAAATTATTCTAACTTACTAATATATATGAGTACAATACAGTCAAACCTATGTGAACCCACCACCTGTTTATTATGGTAATCTGTGAACATCAGTCACTCTTCAGCACATATTTGTCAATATAACAGATCAAATAATTCCTGGAATAAACGCTTGCTGAGCGTAATGGCTATAGTTCTTCATTTACACTGGTGGTCAACATCGCACCAACAGCCAGGGTCATTTGTCAGGTCTTCAGCTCTTACAGAGGAGAAAGACCCAAAGTTTACACTTGGGTATAGCCAACAACCTTCCTTATGTGACATTAGGTCCCAGATGGGATTTAAACTCACAGCAGTGAGGGGTTCATGATTATAAGTCAGAGACCATAACCACTCAACCATGGAAGCCCCTTATTTAGTTATCAGTTATTAATACATAAAGATAAAATTTAACAAGAAAAACTTGGGTTTTAATGCACTACATGATTGAATTCCATCATACCTCAACCGCCACATTGAAACATTTAAACAAAGACTGGAACAATTCAGGATTATTTTTAGTAGCTTTAGCTGTGGCATTCTCTTCTTCACTTTTCTCAGGTTCTTCTTCCTCACCATCTTGAAATAAATTGATAAATCAATAAATAAAATAATAAATTAATTATAATAATAATTAAAACAAAAATACTTTCATATGAAAAAAAAAAACAATTTCGACATTTCTATGGCAGCACATTGAGATTACACACTACCATGAGTAAACATTTTTTTACAACTCATAAAGCAGGTTTAGCTTTAATGTAACACACTAAAATTAAGAAGCTAAGACTTGTATAAGGGACTTTCCACAGTTACAAACAATATAATTATTTTCTAAATCATAACAAATTTTAACAAAAACGACTTCTCAATTCATAAATATTTCGGTAACAAACATTTTTACAATCTTGAAGAAATTATGTCTTAAAAAATTGCTATCGTAAAAAAACTTCGTAGGGATCGTATCAAAATTATGTAAAATACCTTTTTCCTTCTTTCTCTTCTTCTTTTTCTTCTTCTTGGCAGAATGTTCCGAAGCATCGTTAGACATTGCCTGGTCCCTCTTGTGAGAATGGCTCATTTTATGGTGACTTTCGTGTCTTTCTTGTTTAGCAAACACACGGACATAGTTCCTTATTGCAATGTAGATAAACACTGGACTTATCCTGTAGATGAGAGCAGATTTTAAGACGTAAGCAGTCTACCTGACAGAAGTGCATCAACATCTTAATGATTATATGCCTTATATTGTAGGTCCGAGGGAAACTGATTTACTACCTAAGAGAGTATAGCAGGATAAGAAGACACTGAATTCAGTCCATATGATGGCTATAGACAATGAGATTATTATAAGATATTATCTTGCATTTAATATGAAATAGAAGCATAAAGATTGGTAAAATAGTAGGTTCATATTTTACATGATTTAAAAACAAATAACGGTATGGACAGCATGTCTTTAAAGACAAGTAATGCAAAATGAATAATTTTCTTCAGCTTACTTCTCCTGTTCCACAGCAGCAGCATCAGATATCTTCCCTAAAACTTTAGACTGAATCTCAGTCACAACCGGATCTTTGTCATCACCTTCAGCTGGTGTTGTGAGAAACGCCCTGCGAGCAAGTGCTGGCAGACTGGACAGGGTATCTTTGACAGTCATGTTTCGAAGAAGACTGTTCCATACCTACAGTGTAGAATGTTATACAATCAGTGATCATGTTAAAACATTTTTTAACTCAACATTCAGGGATGGTGCAAGAAATTGTTTGTTTATAGTTACATGCTCATCAAAAATAGGGTAGGTGGATAGGGATTTTTTTATATTTTTTTTTATTCTTCTTGAAAGCCATTGTCGATATTATTTTTGTGCAGAAAGGTGAAAAAGTGAGATATGTATGAATGTACCATTACTTGGGCCTAATAAAAACTATAGGGTCACAGGGTAAATTTAAAGTAGTTTGGGTAACCAGAAACAAGCAATTTTTATGCCTATGATTTTGACAGGAGGGTACAAATTGTACGCAATAAAAACAATATTAATATTATTAATGGCCATTACGTTTACTACACTTCACTTTTTTTTCGTATTTCTGAATGCATTAGGAATAAATTGAAGGATTATAAAGCATTCTTGTTTGGAACATTAATTATAAGAGGGTTTATAAAGGTATGCTTGGTTATAAGAAAATCTCTTTACACTAGATGTATGATATCTGACAAAAAATTTAACAAATTCTAATAATTTTAATGTCTAAAAAAGCACATGTTTGGGACCAAAAGTACCTCCTTAGATGAGAGCATCACAGCAGGAACATGTTCTTTACTTAAATTCTTCTCCTCAATCACCATGGCAACAGCAAAGCCATCACTGTTATGCTTCACTGATTCAACAGCATCAAAATATTCAATAAGTTTCTTCATATCATCAGACGGATCTTTGAATTCTTCTTTGGCTGCTTGAAGTCCCTTACAAACCACTTTGATGATAAATCCAAGATCTGGAAACATGACAAAATTAATCTTCACCAACTTTGCTGGCATATTGAATCTGAGGTAATATATATTAAGGTCAGTCTCCTAACACAAATCTAAATTCTGTGTTTTCAATATTCTCAAGTGAGCAATGATAAGTCACCTTACATGCTCAGATTAATAAATTTAAATTTTGACACAGACTTTTTTAAAACACATAAAAGTCATAGGGGAGGACAGATTTTCAAAGGGGTACATAAGGATAGGAAACAATGAATTAGGCTTCCATAGCCTGAAACAAAAATACTCTTTATTGTTTTTTAGATTTATAGTCGAATGTTCAGGGTAAATGACTGAAATTACCAAACAGTGGCAAGATTATTAAGATTAAAAAATACAAACATGTTAACATGTTAAAATATGTCGATAAAATGATACCCTGGGGTTGTAGGTATATTGTGTCAAACACAGCAGAACATGGTTAAAATGAACCACTGGGGACTCATTGTAAATTATCATTACTTCATTATATTCATATTTTACCATATTCATAACAATGAAATGATGACAGCCATCTTTGGGGAAAAATAAATATTTCTGATTACAGAATTCTTCACCACTCAGAGCCCACCATGGTTGTGTTTTACTGTATAATGTAATGTGCAACTGGATCTGAAGCAGAAATCAACTAAACGGCCATGAATGTTTCAAATATATTTTCAATAAAAATAAACGAGACAGAAAAGCCCCAAATCTAAAAATAATAAATGGAGGTCTAGTTATTATGACCAATTTCCTTGGTCCTTATTTAATGGTGGTCTTAATATTAAAGTTTTAATGTATTATATTTCTGCATATTGATTTGATAATTGTATTGACATTAAACAAAGGTCAGTGAATACATATTTTACTTCTTTTTTCTTCCCCATCATTGACTCACAAGTTTGACCATAATAATTATAATAAGAACAACATGTGAATGTTTTCAGCAGGGTTTCACTGTATTAATTACAACATATATCTGTCAGTCCCATAGTAGTAGTGAATGTTTTCAGCAGGGTTTCACTGTATTAATTACAACATATATCTGTTAGTTTCATAGTAGTAGTGAATGTTTTCAGCAGGGTTTCACTGTATTAATTACAACATATATCTGTTAGTTTCATAGTAGTAGTGAATGTTTTCAGCAGGGTTTCACTGTATTAATTACAACATTCACATTTTATTTCCATATTGCTCTCAACAGGGAAATAGTAATTTTGAGGGAAACAAAGAAAATATCTTTCTTAATGAGTTTTGTAATATTCATCAAACGTAAATAATAAAGTATAAACAGCCAAACCTGTAAACAAAGATCACCAAAAGAATAGAATAAATATGGCCTTTGTGCACTGTTAGCTTTAATTCAGAGGTTTATTTAGTCTGCTGTATCTATTAATAGATGCCAAACTGACCAATGTTTACAGGTACCCTTTATAAACAGGTGGTCATAAAAATCAGGTTTTACTGTACTGCAAAAATATGTTATCTATGTTAAGAATGTTTACTACAGAATATGGGAGAGTTAATGTTTAATGTTTGATGTTCATAATGCATATGTGTTCAATTACATCATCCAGTGATGATACAGTAACATATGTAGCTGTAATACTGTAGTATTGTTATCATCCAGGAGAACTCCACATGTAAAATTCCAATAATCTCCTTGGTGTAAATATAACACAAGTGATGCATAGGCAAAGGTTTACAAAATGTTTGTGTGCAGACTGTAAGCCCTAGATGAACGTGTGAATATATGCCAAAGTGAGGTACACTGAATTTTTTATTCAGCCATTAAAGCAAGTAGATACCATATTTATCATTGTTTTATCAAGATATTGAAATACCTTTCTTATGGTAGAAATCAGAATAAAAGGTAAAATCAAGGTAAATTAAAGCTTTAAAGATTGTGATTATTTCCATCAATATTTGCTCAGGTCTTCATATATGTAGAAAATATGTGTAATTATTATTCCCAAGGTAAAATATGATATCATTAATATTTAATTCAACAACTTTATAATATTTTTAAAGTAATAAGTACAATAAAATCTCAATAATGAGACCACCTTTAGGACCTGAAAAATTAGTTGTAATAATGAGGTGGTTTCATTATCAAGTTAAATTATCAGAGAGTTATTGTATGCCGGACCAAAAATAAGTGGTCATTATAACAAGGTGGAATTAATATAGAGGCGGTCGCCATTTGAGTTTTTACTGTATTAACAATACTCATTTCTTATGTTAAAGGCAATTTTTGTAAGCATGTATAGTTGCCATTTTCTGACATATCTTCAGAGTTTTGTCCCTTTAAACAAGGAACGTGATCAACCATAGTGATGAAATAGGATGACCATAGATTGACCGTAGTCTCTATCTTTGACCAGTGACATCTCAACACATCTTACGTGTAAATTCAAACCCTGAGCTAGTTAAATATTCTCTAAAATGATTGGGTGCAAAATTCTGTCTATGGCCAGGGCTCTTGATCTGAATTTGGGGTCGAAATTTGGCCCCATTCCCCCACCTGTGGAATATACCTTTTTCCCCTATTTTTTGGTAAAAAATTCCCCCACCTATTATATTAATTGGGCTTTTGAAATTCCACCGTAAACTGAAAATGACATGAAATTCCCCCCTCCCAGGGCCAAAGCCCCAGTACCCTAAAAGAAAGAGAGCCCTGATGGCCATCCATCCTACACTGCTAATTTTTAAAAGTGATTCATGCAGGAAAGTTGACAGATACATGCAGAGAACAAGGTTTGTACTGGTACAGAATCCAGGAAGACTAGTTACCAGTAGTTTTACAATAGTTACATGTCATACATAACTGAAATACTGCGAAAAACTAAGGACACTCTTAAGCACACTGTTACTAATATAATAGACTAGATACAGGCCAACTTAGCATAGTGGTTTTCTTCTTGCCCCATTAATAGCTTGTTCACAAATTCACAAGTTTGATTTTATTCTGCCTACATATTGATATAATACTGACTCTCATTTGAAACTTAGAAAAACATGTTTTATAATGGTACCAGACACAACAAGCTAAGGCTTGTTAAGTATGGCCTGAAGTATAGGTATGGTAGAAGTAATCATTATTCAGAACCGATTTACAGTCAAACATATGTGAAATGATTTCTACACAACAAATCTAGGCCAGAGCTTCTTATTTTCACTCCTTAGGAGCACTGTACTGATTTTTGCCATCTTCAAAAAAGATATAAGTGTCCCTGGATGGTAATTTTTTTTTACCATTTAAGTTTTCAATTCCAAAGAAAAGAAATTGATTAAGATTTATAGATCATAAATAATTATCATCACATCATTTAAGGTAATCTTAGTTGGATGTGTATTCCAACAGACAAATATGCACAGCCTTTTAATTTCTCTTCGTGTAAATTTGCTGCAATTTTCTATGAGTATAGTTTGATAAATTTATCATATATATATATATCTACTGAATTCTGTATGTACACCCTTCACGCTAATTCACTAGCCCAAAGACTTGGGGTAGCACATTTCTATTTGGGCTAGTGAACATTCTAATAATTGTGTACTCAGGTTAGCAGTAAATGGTTTATTTTCAACAGACCAATTACATTTTGGGCAAGTGCTTTAAAAAACTATTTCTAACACTGTAATTATATAATTTAAAAAATCAGTATTGACATTGCACAACATTTATTTTCATTTCCACCTTAAAGGTCAGGAAAAGCTGGAAAATAAAAAAATGACCTCATGGGGTGTTTATAGTATTTTTAACATGCTGATGAAAGATACATTATTGTTCTATAAGATAATATAGTCAAGTTAAGTAGCCTGAGCTTCCCTGAAGCATACATACAAAAAGTACTACCAATTATGAAGAAGTTTAAAATCACTATTTAATTATTTATAAACTAACAAATCTGTATCATTATTTTTTATCCTTAACTCTGTTTAAAATGGTCATTCAAATTTTACCCAGCACTAGAAATTAATTCCAATGAGAGTAGATATCTTGTGGTTTATATAATATTATGTGTTAGAGATATCATAATATATGCTAAAAAATAATATTATCAAACAGAAAATTTACCGAAAGTACTGAATTATCACTGTAGTTTTAAACTAGATCTGCATAGGGCTGTGCCAATGCTCGTCTGTCACTATAAGGTATAATTTTGATAAAAATTCTAAGTTAAAAAGGGGCATAACTCCAAAAATATAGCTTTCAGAATAATGCCCTTTGTCTTGCAACTGCCCCTTGTCATCATAATTAAGTATTCCTAGTGTTGTGTTGATGTTTGCATCAGCATACAGTATACAGGTGAGTATAAGATGTGGAATAGAAATTAGAACAAGTTAATAAACAACTGACAGATGTTATTTATAAAAACATCAACAGCACATCTGTCTTAACCGGACAAAAAATGAAATAGTTTGGGTCAGAAGAATGAAGCAATATCTCAATACTAGAGTATACAAAAGACAATAAACTATTACTGCCCCACAATAGATACTGATCAAATCTTTACCTAAAAGTCAAAGGAACATAATTGGACATAAGGCCTAGTACTCTGCTCATTTTAACAGACATTCTTTACTAGACAAAAAATGTTTGTCTAACTTTAAGGACTGATGTCAATTTGACAGTGTATTTTGGCATACATTTCATTTCATAATTATCAAATGTAAAACCTTCAAATTTCCCATTACAAACTATGTTAATGGTCTGTTTAATGTTACATACAATGATAAAAGATACACTGCAGCTTCCTAACAATTACAGTTTGTAATTAGACTTATTTCTTTCACAGATGCATGAGATATACATTGTATATACCATATTAAATGTGACATATCCTAAAAACAGACTAAATAGGGACAACTTTTTCAACAAAAATCACATGTTCCCCATTAAATGATTCATTATTTAGTAAAAAAAAAATGACAGAAATATGGGATTTGAACTATACAACTTTGAACCACAAGGTCAAATGTCAACGTCAACAATTTCTGGAATAGGCATCCTATTGACAAGGAAGTACTTATGTTCAAAGTTTGAATTCAAATATGAAAGAGAAAACAATATTAATGTTAGTATTGTTATATCTCAGACAAAATTGGAATAAAGAAGAAATAATTAGGTCAGTGTAACCCCAGAACACTTTATATGAATGCCAGTACAGACAGACAGACCTATTTGTATACATACCACGGTATATCACTTCAATAAAAACAAATTTCAATGACGTTTCATGACAATTATGGTTAGGAACCTTGGCACTCTAAATAATGCACATTAATCTATTTAGATTAAGCAATAGATTTGGAACATACTGACCTAATTAAAACATTACAACATTGGCAATGCCAAAACATGAATTAGTATTATTTCTATTTGGATGGATACTCCTTATTCTGACTGAAAATAAATTTGAAACAAGTTTTTAACCATATCAATCACAGCTGATTAAGACCAATGCAACACGATAGGTGTACTCAGGGCTTTCATTTGACCCTTATAACAGCATTTTGACTCTAAAATCAGTAAAATAAAGCTTCCGACTCTTGAGAATTTGTACCAAAGGATCACAGTTACATTAAAATTATATTTATAAGGAAATATTGTAGACTCTTCAAATTATCATCAGCCAGGGTCATTTCCGACCCTCAACCCTGGCGTCCAGTGAAAACCCTGTATACCAAAAAAAAACAAGTTTTCCAGAACACCAAGTCGACCCTCATAATACATAAACAGAAAACAGGTAAAAACAGTATGTTTCAGCCTTCGTTAAGGAAGAAACATGACTCTAATATTAAAAACACTTACTGTCATTTTGTGGTTTCATATGTGACAATCTGAATGCATCTTTGTGGTGCCATCTTCCAACACTCTTGTAACGAGTAACAAAGTCAGCAATAACCAAAGGATCTCGACTGTGGTACCAGTTTGACACTGTTTTACGAAGACCAGCGCCCCAACCTTTGGTTAATTGACTTAATTCCTTGACATGTTTTAACCAAATGAACAAATCAAATGGATTTTCGCAGACTTCATTCACAATGGCATATGCTGCAGCTTTTGTAGGTGCATCACTAGAGTGAGTGGCAACAGCCAGGAAGTAGAGAAGTGGCTCCCTTTTGTGGTAGGATTTCTCGGCATTGATGCTTTTGATACGAGCAACAGCTTCAGGACCTTGTCCAGCTTCAACAAGGACACTGAAAACATTGCCAAACATCTGAAATGCTTTATTCCTTCCAGGTAAGAAGAAACTGCCTTCAGTTCCAGTCCTGAGGTAACGAGTCAGTTTCTCCATAAGGGAAAGAGGATTGTCGTTATTTCCTGCCATTGGTGTGGAGATCTGTTTACTGAAAAGAAAAACACAGTTAAATCTACCAAACAAAGAATTAATCAATGATTTAACAATTATTAGGCATCAGAAAATGAATTCCTAGCTTCTCATCCCCACCTACTCCCCAAAAATCAGTACACCTAAACAAAATTTATTTAAAAAAAATAAGTGACTAAATTACCAAAGGCCAAAATATTTTGGTGCAAATTACACATTCCAATCTTTTAGACTCATATTGAATATGTAATTTTCTAGCTCTTATGACCATCATTTGAAAAGAAGTAAACATCATGTTCATAAAACTAAGAGTTAGAAAATGTGTTGACATCAACATTTGTAATACATTGCAATTGCATATAAAATATAATTCAACAGACAAAATTTTGCTATGTTATTACTATTGGAGGTTGTATGTCAGCCATAGACAGAAGAATAATTAAATCTACCCACTTTTTCCAAATTGGATGAGAACCTTTCCTTGCTCTTCATATTATCAATCTCAACTTGTGTCAATCTTTTAATGCTCATTAAAAATAATACGCGCATAAAATCTCTCACAATTACAATTTACTAACACTTAAATGTTATGACTATCCAGGAATAACAATTATTTAAAGTAAGAATGTCACAACATATTGAAGATGTACAATGAGAATCAGTCAAACAGAAAGAAAAAATAAGAATGTTTCCATAAACTTCAGTTCTAAAAATTTCAAATTTTCAACAGTAAAAAATGAAACTTGAACAGATAATACAAATTACAGAATAAATTTTGCCAGTTGCATTCATAGGGAATTTATGAGAAAACAAACTTTACAGATAACAAAATTTCACATGTGTTGACACAGCAGTGGCATAAACATTTAATGTGTACCACTTGTAAAGCAAGCATTGTGTGTAGATCAATATTATGAACTGATCATGATACAGTGTACATCTGCACACTCAAGGTTGCTATGGACAAACTTGGAAAGAATAACTTAAGGTGAAATATGATGCAAAAGGAGTGGCATTTTATGACTTCTGACCTTAGAATGCTTTTCAGAAATGCTAAAATACTTTCTGCAAGAAGCTAAAAGCTGACATTCAAAGATGAAAAAGTTGAAACTACTTGATGTATATGTTACAGTATGTGGTTAATATTTTCAAGTGATCTTTATCAAGGTAACATTTATTTCTGTCTGTTAAATAAAAGTAATTATGTTATTCATTGAAAGAAACTTTCAACTTGATAACAAATTCATGAATATTATTCAGAAATTGAAGTTAACTGCAATTGTGCATAGGAATATAATAAACATAATGTTATATATCATCATATACACCCAAAGAAATGATAATTAAGATTAACTTAGATTTACTACTTTTTCAGAAGGCAAAATTGCCTAATTCAAAAGTGCACGTCTTTATTTATTGCATGTTTAGCACACTGCTTTTCTAAATTGTGAAATGTAGGCATGTATAATTGAGCTAACCAAGTAAAGAATTTTTTCATGAAAATAATTCAAGAATTAATATTAAATTAATACCCTCGGAAATCACTTAGCAGAAATTTAATTAATCAACCAATAATAAAACATATTGCAAAATACAAAAACATCACTTAAACAGTTTACATGCCGAAAACTAAGTATATGTCTCAGCGCACTTCATCAAACATCCATGAAAAAGGCCATTATAAGTTCGTCAGTTTCGTTCCTACCTGGATCACTCACTGTTGCAATGCCATCAGTGACTCACACATTAAGTCAGTTAAATTGAACACGATTTGAGGTCTTTGGAATAAATTAAAACAGTTACATAAATAATTAACCATAGGAAACATGCAAATACTAAAAAATACCGAAAATGTAAACTAATTACAATACTATTTGAAGAATGTGTCTTTTACATCTCTTTTTCCAGTCTCCACCATCCACTGCTTGTGCAAACGTCATCAAATTGTGTGTAGAATCTATTTTTAGATTTGGAAATCCTAAGCCGCATATTGGAAATAAATTTGTCCAAAATAATTAATGGATTAAGAGCAAAATAATACATTTTTGTCAAGAGATTTTATCTCATTGAATATGAACACGAACTTTATTCGTTTTGCCTTCTAACTGCATTAATCTTCATTTCCGGTTTATGGATTTGTTTTATCTGCGGCAGAAGTCATCTCACATGATACTTCCGGTTTAGTGTGCTGTCAAAATTAATAAAATGGCAAGTCAAACGACGGGAATTCAGCAACTTCTGGCAGCTGAAAAGAGGGCGGCAGATAAAGTATCCGAAGCTAGAAAAAGTAAGCCATTTATTTTCACATGATTTACACGCTTGCGATATTCTGTCACCCATAATGTTTTTTATTACACTTTGACAGAATCTGATTCTGACTGGACACCAATTTAATGACCATTCATTAATAATGTATTATTGAACCTTCGGCGTGTTTGTGTATTTAGAATAATATTTATTCTTGAATCTGACATTGATTTTGATTTTTGACAGTTTCCGTATTCTTCTCAACCAATCACATTAAATTAATATCTGATTGAGTTTAACTTTTTTTAGTAACTTTACAATTTTGTAGTTTTTGATAATTTTTCTTGTCTCAGATGTCATTCAAATAAAAAAAGTCATTTTTTACATAGTAAAGCATCAGAAGTAAGAAAATATTTTAGAAACCAGTTTTTAAGCTCCAGTTATAGTGTTGTATCTAGCATGGAATTGCAGGGTGGGCCACCCTGCACTTTTTTTACAAACCCATGCTGCCCTAACCACTGACAGTCTCTATTCTCTAGTTTCTATTAATATACATGTGTAGTAATCCAGCTGATTTTCCACATTTTTAGATTACTTAACCAGCAATATAAGTTTTAATAACACCATTTACCAAGCTGCATGTACATTATTTATTATAAAAAGCAAAGTACAGTAAGACTTAATAGATTTTAGCAAAGCACACACTGCCCTCATCAGCTTTTAGTGCCCTTCCCAGTATCATGTGTGCCATGCCCTTTCTTCAACCTAGATACAACACTAAGTTATACTCAGTAATAGTACTTGCCTATTGGACTCGGCTATTAGTAACATTATTTAATAAATAAAACTATGTATTCAATTATGTATAAATGTGTTGATTGGTTTCAGGGAAAGGAAGAAGATTGAAGCAGGCCAAGGAAGAGGCCCAAGCTGAAATAGAGGCTTACAGAAACAAACGAGAGTCTGATTATAAAAGATATGAACAAAGTGTAAGTACTCATAATGTATGCAAAAAGAATGTGTCAGTGACTCAATCACAGTGACTGACATGTACCGCGAAATTCCTATTTAAGGTGCCCGGGGCCACAACATTTTCCAATTTAAGTGCCTCGTAAGTGAGTTTCTTCTTAAATCATAAATCAACAAGAAGGGTTTAAATTGAGCTATGCAGTGTTCATTAAGGTTTACATGACCTTAATTGTATGTTTTAATTTTACAGCATCAGTAATTTTGGACTTGTTGAGAAATCCCCCCCCCCCAAAAAAAACACGAGGGGGCCTTTATTAGGGGACGGGTTTTTAATAGGAATTTTATGGTGTACAGTACTTAGTAGATCTTGAAATAAAATAGTACATGAGTCATGACCTGGTTTTTTTTAGTCATGATAAAATGTTTTCAGATAGTCTGTGCTCATAAATAGTTATTAGTTTGGTTAATAGACTTGAGTAATCAAATGTTCTTTTAAGTAGTTTGGATTATCTGTTTCTGAATGATACTAAAAATAATTTCAAATTTTGTTTTTTACCTTGTTAGATTGAAGGATTACAAAAATTAATATTTGCTTGCATTTCTCAGAATTTAAAATACTAATGAAAATATTTCCTTTTATGAAGTTGTTTACAGATGTTTAGTTTTGTTTGTGTTGTATTGATAGGTTTTGGGTTCCCGTGGAGACAGAGAAAAAACTATTGACAGGGATACACAAGATAAAATCAAATCCATAGAAAAGAATGTTCAGAAGAACAAACAGTTAGCATTGAAGACTTTGTTGGATATGGTTTATGACATCAAGCCTGAATTACATGAAAATCTAAGATTATAATCATTCATGTGATCTAACTTTTTTGTTTTTATATCTGTAGTATATACAAGTACCTTGTATGTAGTATGACACTAATCAAGATTTGTTCTGTAGTGAAATGCAATGTTTAACTGACAGAGATCTAAGACTCCCATCGTACAGTCTTTGACTAATATTCACAATGTATGTCTGCAATTTAATCCACTAGCCTGACTTGTGGATTCATTTGATCAGTACATTTTGTCACATTAACAAAGAATGTATGACAATTTACTTTTTCAAATGACTAGTTTCAATAAATGAAGTTACACTACACTTCAATGTGCATTATTAACTATTCAAAGTTTCTATGGTAATATCTTAATGTTGCAATGTTTGTTTGTTGTTTTTTTCTGCAGAAATCCTTTCACATATTTTAAGTCTGTACATGTTTACCTAATATGATACAAATAGGGTATATTATGCATTCCATACTTTGTTGGGATTAAAGTTCTTATGTAAATAGTATACAAATTGTTATACTTGTTTCTTAAAGTTTATTAGCACTCTTTATGCAACAGAAAATTCATTTCTGGATTCTAATCCCCAGCCATTAAATAAACATGATGTGTATAATACAAAGAATTACAGGTAAAATGAAATCCTCCAAACTGTCTTAATTTCTTTCCAAAATTTGGAAGAGAATCTGCTTCCTCATTAATTTGCTGTTGCCAAACATATTAAGTGTATATCAACTCAAATATTATGTTTATTGCTATGGTAAAGCTATAGAGGATTTGAGTATAAGTAGTCTGCTTAAATGCCTTCACTTTTAATTCATCTTGGTGCCCCAAAATGTAAAGGGGAGACCTGATTTAGCTGTTTAAACAATACACACTTGCATTCCTTTGGTGGTCTCAATATACAGGTCTTATTGTGAATAAAAGTTGTCTCAAGTCCACAATGACATGATTTTGTGTGATTGTAAATGTATATGAAGTGTGAGATGCTGTCTGTTGTGTAAATGTTTGATTGGTTGTGTTTGTGTAATTGAGAATAGTGGCTTCTAGTCTGTACCTCTGTACCAAGAAAGTACAGTTGATTGTAATACAATGAAAGCAAAACGGGACAAACTGAAAACACAGGATTTATGTCAGCACTGTGATTTTTAGAAAATAACGCAATGTATCCATGTTACTTACAAATCTGCTAAGTATGGTTTTATTGTTGATGTAGATGGATAGATAGTTAAAAGAGCTGACTTTTATTTTTTTCTTCATCATGGCCTGAAAACTGGCCAAGGTGAACTTCATTTCTCAAAAATGTCATCTTGTATGTTTAGAGGGCTATGAGGTAAAGGGTTAATTTAGATGAGACGTGAAAGTTGAAGTAACATACCTATTTTTGTAGTTAGCTTATTTTTTTCAAGTGCTAATGCTAAAGTCATTTTGCAAGATAGGGTGATCATGATGATATTGAACATAATTGATATCTATTGAAAATGATTATTTGTACTTAGGAATGACCTTTTTATTATTTTTTTCTTATGTATTGAATGTTGTTGTATGTGTACGAAGTAAATCTGTGGTAATCAAGAAATAAAGTGTCATGTATACAGTAACTGTGCGTTGTTTACTTATTACAGAAAATCCTTGATATTAACAATCTTTGGTACCCATGTAATCAGACTTAGTATTGAGCTGCATAGTCTCATAATCAAGTTGAAATACAGAGGAAATATTGACAACCCATCA
This sequence comes from Lutraria rhynchaena, assembly GCA_008271625.1. Lineage (NCBI taxonomy): Eukaryota > Metazoa > Mollusca > Bivalvia > Venerida > Mactridae > Lutraria > Lutraria rhynchaena. Next base: position 4,848,196 of record VIBL01000001.1, on the reverse strand, counting down.
GAAAATAAACGGTCATTACAATGCGGTACTGTTAATATTGAGGTTGTTGCTGAATGAGATTTTACAGCACTCAAAACTAAGTGAGGATTATTCATATTTTTGTTAAATCATATCAAAAGTAGTTGCCCATATTGTTCATCATGATATTAATAATTAATTTGAAGCCCTTGAACTGAGAACCTGAGTAGCGGAGGGAAAAGAATGTACTTACCAATAATTACCTGATACACAACATTTTTACCTGAATATCAAAAATGTAGTGCATGACCACAGGGTAAATTTTGGTGTTTTTAACAGAATTTGTTACAATTTTACTATCACTGGCACAATGCTGCTGACGGTGTGCGTGGCAATGTTTATATACGTATTTACTACCAATATATGGCTCGCTGGAGTGACTGCTGCACTACAGAGATTTTCTCAGGGTCTGATTTAATAGAAGTCTCACAAGGGAAGCAACTTTCACACGTATTGCTATCAGAGTCGTTCCCCTTGAATGGCATGACACACATGCTTGAATGTCATCCGAATAAGTAAAAAGTGAAAGTAAAATCGGATGTTGTTATGCATCATCCCAGATAGTGCACAAAGTACATCCTCAAAATATACATGTAGTAAATACATTGATAGTAAGTTAGGGCAGGGATGCTATATATAGAATTCCTGGTTAGTTCAAGTCTTTTTGTCCAATATTTCGCAGCATGATAGAATCAAATTCCTTGCTTTGTTTCAAAATGAACTACATGCCTCAGTGAATAGTTTAAATGACTCGAACGCCGTTTCGGCATCAGAAATTCGTACAAATGAAATTCTATATACCTAAAATTGGATTTAGTTAGAATCACAATCAAAGTACTGACAGTACAGTTACTGGTGGAGACTAGACATTAACGAGCGCCATGTTTTAGATATTTAAGATTTGATTTACATTGTATATTTTGTCAGAACATTTTGTCTGTCCATAAGGTTTAATTAATGGCTAAGAATCCATTGTCTTAATAAGACTACAAGAGTGTGTGTTCTGACGAATTCAAACTATCCACGAACACTGGGAATTATTATGTATTCATTTTTCTTCCTTTGAGTTACCTAACATTCATTGCTCAATGTAACAATGCGAATCATTTTAGAGCGGTTCTTATCTCTATACCGATGGAGTCTAGATTAGTAAACTCTTTGAATAGTTCCGTGTAGCTGAGGACGCTGATATTTTCATACTCACAAATATTAGAACTACGTACATTTCGGCGTACCCTTTACCGTTCGAATGTTTTGCCTTGTAGGAAAGTTTGATACGGAAATTGGTGAAATTTAAATCAGCGGAACTTTACTGGTATTTATCAACAGTTACACTAATGGAGTTTGATATTTTAGGAAGATAATAATAGGCTCGTATTACAGTTGAACTCAAATTTGATCATAGCAGACACATAGGATATATATTTAATTAACGCTATACGTCTGAAAACTGAAACAATTGTTGTAGTAAATAAGTAATCCATTGTTTATTATGGATGTGACTTGGTTTTACTTTTAACTATATATACTTGTTGAGCTACTATAAATTTAACCGGATTCTAGCTTTCGACAAGTACATGGTGTTTTAAAATATATGTTGCCATTTTGTTGCTTTGTATTTCTTAAAAATGAAATATATTCTCAAACAAAATTAATAACGTTTTATCAGATAAGTTTTATTTGATATATGACATGAGGTTATCTTGAAACATATACCGTTATAAATACTGATTACAAAAGAAAGTTTTACAACATATTACATGCATTAGATGACGCCCTTTTTTTATTGAATAACGACGTCCTGACGCTTCTTCATGTTAACAATCACAGGTTTACACCCTGTGAAATGTTTTTTTTTATTTCTCGCTTGATGGATGTTTAAAATTCTCCCAGTGAGAATGGTGCAGGGTTGTACACTCAGACCTTTTTCTATGAGCACTATGTAGCAGTATGTTAAAAATAAAGTAAGGAAGCCGCATATGAATCGGCCATCTTTTTGTTAGTGGGAACAAATGACACAAGTTAGAAAACCTCCAAATAGCGCATCCACGCGTACATACAGTGAAACCTCACTAAGCGACTACCTCAACAATACGACCACCTAATTACAACGACCATTAATTTCCTTTCGGACCGGTCTTAATACTTCATCTTTAATATAATTGATAAAGATACTGACTCGACATTAAGACAATTTTTCAGGTCCCAAAGTGGTCTCAATATCGAGGTTTTACAATATTCACGACTGTATATCAGTATGGTTTAAACTCGGCCATTATTAATCTGTGTAATGTGCGCAGTTTTTGGATATAAAAAACTTCTTATCACTACAATGCCAAGACTACCTCATTATAAAGACTTTCATTTTCAAATGTGTTTATACAACTTGTAATGATGTAATATATGATAACACAACCACATAATTAGGCCGTTATCATATAAATTGTCTCAAAAGCGGTTTCAATATCGAGGTTTTACTGTATTATTTATTACTTATTTTTATCGAAGGACTCCTGACAACAATGTAACTTTGAACGGACTTTAAATAGACACACTCACTCAAGACATTCATTGTTAAATCGAAACAAGAGCTGTAGACAGAATTCGTTATATCTGAGATCTGGATGGTTTGTGACTAGAAGACTCAGGTAAGAGTTTCTACTTTGTCAATTACATCTAACACGTCAATGTCTGAAGATTTGTTTACAAATAAACATTCATTAACTCAATAAATGTGTTCTGTAAATCGCGATGTCGATTCTTTGTTATATTTTAGCTAAGGTCACACTTAAAACAATGACATCAGTGGGATAAACGTTTCTGACATTCACTTTTTTATTTCTTTCATGTAGGTTACCGAGATGAAACAAATCCTCTTTCAAAAACAAGTCATGACTGATATATATGTATAATATCTGAAACTCCTCCCACTTGCGTACGCATAATTTCAAATTCATAATTAATCTTGAGAGTTGTTTTTGCTCACTAATAACGATAAAAACTTTATTACATACATTCATAATTCCACGTCATTTCAGAACAACAAAATATTGTTGTTGCAGGATTGTTTTTTTGCATTAATATTAATGGCACTGAATTATTATAAATACATGTATACCATTGAAATTGAAAATGGATATTTTCTTAACATAATCGTATTTATTTTAGCGTAATGGCTGAAGGTGGTAATTCCTTTAAATCCATTGTGGACGGATCAGATATTGTGCATGAGTTTGTATGCACCCCATGTTCTGGTGAAGGTTCAAGAAAAGAAGCTTTACATTTCTGTCAAAGCTGTGATCAGTTTCTGTGTAACACATGTACTAAGTATCATCGACGTTATACACAAAGGCATCAATTACAACAAGCTGGGTCAGCGAAACGCACGAAAAAACAAGCTGCCACTACAAAGCAGCAAGTTGCTCCTAAATGCTACATCCATCCGGACCGTGACGTTGAGATGTATTGCGGTACTCATGATATGGTTTATTGCTGTTTGTGTATTGCCAAAGACCACAGGTAATACTTGTGAATAGATTGCTTAATTATATTATAAAATGTACACCGTGTATTATAAGCGCAAAAAAGTTTTATGATTTTTCTCCTCCCCATTTCCATCACTATAATTAACAAGCAGACATATTTAATAAATAACATATTCTACTGTGATTGTAACAGTTAAATTCATCTTGGATAATGCCGTCAGGAATGTATATGTATTATGCATTCTAGGAAATTTCTCTTCAAGTGAAGTTAGTGGTTTTATTTCAGGTCTTGTAATAATGTGAAAGAAGTTCAGGATGGGGTTCATAAGCCAAAAAGATCCGCACTTCAGCTGTTAGTATCTGATATCGACCGTGCTACCAACGAGTTGCGTAAAATTAAGCAGAATAAATCAGACAGTCTCAAACAAATCAAAACAAAGAAAGATGATCTGCTGAAGAAAATTGATAAAACGCGGAATGAAATCAATGATCATCTAGATGTACTGGAGCGTAAAATTAAATCAGAACTCGATGCAGAAATAATGAAATTGGAGCAAGAAATAAAAGTAGATATAGATACTGCCAATGATTTATTAACCACTGCCAGTGATAGAAGGGCTGATCATGCAATACATAGCGGAGATAAGCATATGTTCATCGCTGAAAAATTAGGTCGAAAAGTCGTGTCTGATCTGAATGCTTTTGTGACGAATGTCGCCTCATCCGATCTGGATAACTTTGAATTCAAACAGAATCAGCGTCTTTATGAGGACATTGAAATAGCTGATAACATTGGTAAAATAGTAAGAACACCTGCTATCCAAAAACACGTTAAGCGCCGTCAGTACGTCGTTAAGTCATCTTACCTGAGTAATGTTAGAGTTTGTTCTGACATAGAAACTTGTGCCATCGTTGGTATGTGTCAGCTTCAAGATGGATCAATGCTTTTAGTTGATTACGCTAACAGTAAACTAAAGAGACTTGATGATCAACTGATCGTGAAGGATTTCTGTGGTATAAAGTCCGAACCATTTGGACTTTGTGCTGTTTCATCATCTGAAGTCATTATAAGATACTCTAGTTCATTGCAGTTTATAAATGTGGGCCAGAAACTGTCACCACGGAAGACGGTGAATGTTAATACACTTGATGTATGTATTGGTAATTCTATTACATTCTGCTCTGATAAAATATGGACACTTGGTGATAACTGTATATATGTCTACTCTTCGTCTGGTTCATTTCGTAAGATGATTGAAACTGACTCATTTGGTCAGAGAATATTCAGTTCGCACAAGCCATCCAACATTGCTGTAAATAAGGATGGCAACAAGGTCTATGTCACTACATATGATGATGATATGTTTGTGTTTAATCATAATGGTAAATTAATCAGCAAATTTCATCATCAAAGGCTGAGTGAATCACGTGGTTTATGTATGAGTGACGATGACATTGTATTTGCTGCTGGTTCCTTGTCCAAGAATGTATTTATGTTTGATAGTTGCGGTAGCTGTATTGGTGAACTTGTACCACGTAAAGACATGGTAGTTTACCCAAAGTCACTGTGTTTTGACAACAGAAAATGTCGATTAATTGTTGGTTATTATTCCAACAAAATACAAATATTTGATCTGAGCGAATAAATTTTTGAAGACTTTTATGTTATCCATCATATTTTTAAGATGAAGCAACTATCAATGTTCTCAATACTTCAAAAACCAGATTTGAGATATGAACAAACATATACGAACTGATAGAATATTTTTACATTAATTACTTCAGAAAAACAATACAAAACTTGACAATACAAAGCTCACTGTTGATATTTGATTCTAGGTATTTACTTTTCAGACAAGAATTATAACTTATATCAATTGAAGGAACGACAAGTATGTCAATTAGATGACGTTAAATATTACAATGGTCATTTCAAGGAGATTTTAACGTACATTGTAGTTCCGTTTCGATTTTCATTGATCTCTCTCATATATATATATATATATATATTGATATATATTATGTAAGAATACAGAAGAGTGCTGCGTGAGAAAAACATGACAATATATATAATTATAAAAATTATAAATTATATATATTATGTATTCATACATAATGTAACTTAATTCTCTACATGTATATATTAGATGATTTTATAATTTTTGTAATTAATATGGAACAGTATTGTATTAACAGATACTAACATGTGTGTATGTAGTCATACACCAAGAACACAATAAATTTACTGACTTCAATGATGTTCGTCGTTGTTAGTTCCACGTGAAATCGACAAGAAGGGCGAATTAATTCATATTTTATGATATAACAGTACAACAACCATACACCAACTTCGTAAATCTTCGGATTGAAAAAGAACTGTTTGTGCTGTACTAGTTAGCATTTGCAATGCTTTTTCAAATAATTGCGAAAAAACCTTACGGCCGTTCTTAGCTTTTATTTTCAAATAATTGCGGAAAACCTTACGACCGTTCTTAGCTTTTATTTTCAAATAATTGCGGAAAACCTTACGACCATTCTTAGCTTTTATTTTCAAATAATTGCGAAAAAACCTTACGGCCGTTCTTAGCTTTTATTTTCAAATAATTGCGAAAAAAACCTTACGACCGTTCTTAGCTTTTATTTTCAAATAATTGCGAAAAAACCTTACGACCGTTCTTAGCTTTTATTTTCAAATAATTGCGAAAAAACCTTACGACCGTTCTTAGCTTTTATTTTCAAATAATTGCGAAAAAACCTTACGGCCGTTCTTAGCTTTTATTCATTTAACCTAGCTATGGTGTATATTTATATCTTCATACGTCAAACTAATGTAGTACGGATGGTCCGGTACCCTCCTGATTTTATCATAAACCTAAAACCGAAAATCATTCCCGGAAGTTCGAGAAATTGTTCAGAATTTTGATAAATATCTGGTTATAGTTACATATAATAACACAATCAATCTGATTATGGAATATTATCCACAAACATATATATGCTGACATATCCATCAAGTGCGTTAAGAGTGATAACGCGTTCAATCATTTGAGTAATCTTTGAAAATAAAAGCATTTTAATGGACAACACTCAAAATTTAATTAATTCTCGGAGTCTGAAAATTCATTTCCTGTCGATGTTAGATATGAAAAGTACAGCCCGAAGCACAATGAATATAGATGCTGCATTTATTGACAACAACACTTGATTAGGTCCTCAGATATGTAGAAAAATATCTTTGGTTTTATCAAGAGGTAACAATGTACAACAATTAAGCAGGGGGGGGGGAGATACATTTTACATGTAAAGTTCCTGATTTATGTTTGAATTTTGCTCACTGTATTTTTATAATTCAATGTTCCCTCTCGCGTAAAAAAATGCGTAAGTCACGCAATAAAATCGGAAATCACGCGGCATACTTTGATCGCATGTGCACGAATATGTTTAGGGACGTATCGCCGATTTTCTGGAAAAATCCATTACTATGGGGTAAGCTTATCCCCAATTTTAGAAGTGAACGGTAGCACTGAATAATCAACAACATTAACCTAAGAATGACACCAAACTCTTATTTTGCTACATTTCGTATGACTTTCTAAGGTCTGTTCAGAGTTCAGCCCCTTTAACGATTTTTTCATTTGTTAATAATGAATAAGACACTGGTTAAAGACTCTGACTTGTAATCACTAACCCATAAACGTTGTGGGTTCGAATCCCATCCTGAGCCAGGGAAAAACGCATGTGAGGAAGCTGTCTGACTAACTTGTGGAAGGTCGTTAGTTCTACCAAAGTATATGCTTGGATTCATCGTCCACCATTAAAAGTTAGAAAAGCGCCTGGCTGTTGGTGAGATTTTACCCCCCCCCCCCTCCAAAAAAAAAACATAATATATGAAATAAGGCGCAAATATTAAAACAAATAGATGTGCTTCCACTGACTGACCACAAATATTTGTTTTTATAAGAATAAAAAATAATTATTGTGTAAAATAGTAAAAATACCATCTCGAGCTGCAATGAGAGACAAAATTGAGAATGTTCGTAGCTATAGTAAACACCTAGTACATGTGCTTGGTAGTTCCTTTAAAATCATCTATTTCCGCGACAAACTACATTCTAGTCAAAAACAGTTTTGTTACTTGTAATACACATTACATTTCTTACTCTTTTCCCCTCCCTGTCGCTCTCTCGCCCCCCCCCTCTTCTCTCTCGTTGTTTGGAAATATGGAGACAAAACCAAAATAGAACTATCGAAAAAAAGTAAATCAAAGCACTGAATTTATGTGGAAGCACTAGAAGATTGATTGTCTATGTACAACATAGACAGTACAATATCTGACAACAATATAGTTTTTATTTAGTAGTTCAAGAAATACTAAATGGAAATGGCGGACATATAAACAAGGACATAATATAGTGTTACTTTTGGCTATTCAAGATTAAAAAGATTAAAAAGAGGACACCACTGGCATAAGCAAGGTTCACCTAAGAGGTGAAAATAGTTAAACCAGTCTTTTGTTATTGGTTCAGCATTGTTTGGTAATACAGGTCAGCTTTTCCTGACACGAAAACTGTACATGACAAGCAATATCACAATTTTTCACAATTCGAGTTGATTCTATCTGCATTTAGCAGCATGTGAGGCATAATTTTATCTGTCGTAGATATTTTTCATAGTTCTTCTTGTGTTTTCCTGGAAATGGGACGGATTTTACCCCGTTTTCTAGTCTCTCATGATACCAACAGGCGGAAGAACACAATCCGTTGCTACACCGTTTCACCATTGTCAGGCATCAAGATAAAATATCGTCAACGCTAAATTATTGGATATCGATCAAAAAGCTATTTATTTCAAACGATAACCTCTATCTGTTTGTCTCAGGTAAGGTCGCTGCGAGCGTCAGAAGGTGTGTCGAAACCCCTCTTTCTAATTGTCCACTTACTACGAACCATGTAATTCGTTCGCGCAATAATAGTGATCACAAATAACTGCTAAAAGAACAGAAGCAACTGAATTATATTTTTTTTCTTACGTGTTTCGAAATTATTAAAAAGCTTTGCCTATTAAAATTGAATGAATATTTTTGACACTGTACTCTTAATAATAACTGTGTGTGGACAATATGAGCTATAGAATATCATTTTTAGCAAATAACTGTCCATTATACATTATATAAAGTACATCAATTTCAAGCAATTTACTTACAATTTATTTTCACTTTGGTTTTTTGTCGATCTCACGTACAGATTGTCATGTCTTTCCTTACACAGGCACAGCACTCTTTTGTATTCTTACCTACAACTTGTATCTTAATAGTCTACATGTATATATTAGATGATTTTATAATTTTTGTGATAAATATGGAATAGTATTGTATTCACAGATACTAACATGAGTGTATGTAGTCATACACCAAGAACACAATAAATTTACTGACTTCAATGATTTAGGTTCGTTGTTAGTTCCACATGAAATCGACAAGAAGGACGAATTAATTCATATTTTATGATATAACATTACAACTACAATGCACCATCTTCATAAAACCTTTGGATCGAAATATTTTTGTGTTGAATAAATTAATACTAGTAATACTTTTATTTTCAAACAAGACACGGGAAACATTACGACTGGTCTAAGCTATTATTCATTTAACCTAGCAACATTGTATATTTATCATATCTTCATAAGTTATGTTAAAGGTATTTACAGTTTACAATCTTTTAAAAAGACACATTTCAGAAAATATTTCTTTTCACAATGGACATTCGACAATCAACGAATTTTATCAATATGTATTTCATGCATAATTTTATCAAAAACACATTATTCAACATATAAAAGGAAAGGTATACCGCAGTAATTTCTGTTCGTAATAGACCGACGTATTCCAAAACCACATACGTTCGTATGAACGTATTTCATTGAAAAAAGCTGAATCAAAATTTTCAAAAGATAAAGTACATTGGGAGCAAGTGCATACTATAGTCTGACTTCGTGATAAACAACGCAAATTATGTACGAAAGTGTTCATTCGGACTTCAAAATTAGTTCGACATAACAAAAAATTTCGAGAGCAAAATTCGTCTTAAGCGAAAGAATTTCATCTACTGTAAGAAGGAAAAAAATCCGGACTGTGCTTGAAAGGTAGTTTTTAAGAATTTGTAGGAGTTGTTTCTCTGATGTATGTGTTGATAGGACGATGTTTACCGAATAATTCCGAATAAACAAATAGTTGCTAATGGTTCTGTTTATCGCACGTTGTGTTGAAGAAACAAGGAAGCGAATTTAGCTTAACTTCTAACGAAGTTTATTGTATTAGTGAATACACAAACAAAGGTTAGAATATACTTAACATCAAACATATTACTTGTATTCATATCAAAAAGTTGTTTACGTCAATAAATTTAATGCAAAAGTCACAAATAATGACAAATATTCGATACAAATATTTATATACGTCACGTTCATATTTTGTTAGCTTAAATTAAAGTAATGACACCATAATGAAATGGTTATTATATATAAAATTAACGATAAAATCAAGGTAAAACTTAAGTATATGATCGATTCATTAAAAGTTTAATATTTGTCACACATTATACTTTCGATTTCATTATTAAACATTAAAGCTGTTTTTTGCTCACTAATACAGGAGTGTAGAAATGAGCCGGAAGCCAGAAAAATCAACCGGTTATTTGAGCATTCTCGTCGGCTCATTTTTTCCCACAGGGGGCGTTGCCCCATTGCCCCCCTACTGGGCAAGAACCCTCAGACATCCTTCCTACTTTTAGTAGCTTACCGGCTACATGGAAACAATTCTGTACTCCTGTAAATAACAATGAAAAGTTAATTTAAAGACATACATTCATAATTCCACTATATTGTTAAGCATTCGGGTTAAAATGCGTTTTAGACATAACTAGACGATGTCACCTTGTAATCGTTTCAGGATCGTTGTTATACATTATGGTTACTGACTTTGAATAATTGTAAATATACCGATGAAATTGAAGATATGTTCTTTTCTCTTACCATGATCGTGTTTATTTTAGCGTAATGGCTGAAGGAGGTAATTTCTCCAAATCCACTGTGGACGGATCAGATATTGTGCCTGAGTTTAAATGCCACATCCATCCGGATGAGATGTATTGCGGTACTCATGATATGGTTTATTGCTCACTATGTTTTGCCAAAGAACACAGGTAACATTCCTGTATAGACATTTTAATTTTTTTATGAAATGTGTGCCGTGTATTATAAGCACAAAAACGTTTTATGATTTTTCTCCTCATTATTTAAGTCTGTACAATTTGCAAGCGGACATTTTTAGTAAATGCCATATTCTATTGTGATTGTGCCATTTAAATTCATGATAATATATTTGTATTATGTATTCTTACCGTTAAATTTATGATAATGTCATACAGAATTAAGTATGCAGATCATCTGTCTTTCTACATATATTATGCTTTCTAGGAAGTTTCCCTTTAAGTGAAGTTTGTGGTTTTATTTCAGGTCTTGTGATATTGTGGAAAAAGTTCAGGACGGGGTTCATAAGCCAAATGTATCTGCACTTCAGCTGTTAGTATCTGATATTGACATTGCTACCAACGAGTTGCGTGAAATTAAGCAGAATAAATCAGACAGTCTCAAACAATTCAAAACAAAGAAAGCAGATCTGCTGAAGAAAATTGATAAAACGCGGGATGAAATCAATAATCATCTAGATGTACTGGAGCGTAAAATTAAATCAGAACTCGATGAAGTAATAATGAAATTGGAGCAAGAAATAGAAGTAGATATAGATACTGCCAATGATTTATTAACCACTACCTATGAAAGAAAGACTGACCATGCAAGACATGAGGGTGACAAGGATATGTTCCTCGCTGAAAAGTTAGGTCGAAAAGTCGTGTCTGATGTAAATGATTTTGTGACAAATATCGCCTCATCCGATCTGGATAACATTGAATTCAAACAGAATCAGCGTCTTTATGATGACATTAAAATAGCTGATAGCATTGGTAAAATAGTTAGAACACCTGCTATCCAACAAGACGTTAAGCGCCGTCAGTACGTCGTTAAATCATCTTATAGGAGTAATGTGAGAGTTGACTCTGACAGAAAAGATTGTTATATCAATGGAATGTGTCAACTTCAAGATGGAACAATGCTTTTAGTTGATTACGCTAACAGTAAACTAAAGAGACTTGATGATCAACTGATTGTAAAGGATTTCTGTGACGTAAAGTCGAAACCACGTGGACTTTGTGCTGTTTCATCATCTGATGTCATCGTAAGATACTCAGGTACAATTCAGTTTATAAATGTGGGTCGCACATTATCACCGGGGAAGACATTTAAGATTAAGGCACTTTCACTTAAGATGTGTTGGGGTAATTCTGTTGCATTTTGCTCTGATAAAATTTGGACGTTTGGTGATAACTGTATACATGTCTACTCTTTATCCGGTACTTTAGTGAAGACGATAGATTCACATGTTCCAACAGTATATCATAATATTGCTGTAAATAAAGATGAAACCAAAGTGTACGTCACTACATCAGGGGATGATAGTGTGATTGTGCTCAACCGGAATGGAGACGTAATCAGTAAGTTACGTGATCAACAACTGAAAAGACCACGTGGTGTATGTGTTACTGATGATGATATTGTACTCGTGAGTTACGCGTTTCCGAATTTGCTGATGTTTGATGACGATGGTAACAGTATCGGTGAAGTTGTTGCCGACATGCTGACTGAACCACGGTCGTTGTGTTTTGATAAGTCAGAATATCAATTTGTTCTTGGGTATGAGACAAACATAATACAGACATTACAACTTAGTGAATGAAAGCTTTGGACTTTGGATCAATCATTTGTGGCATCGACAGGTACTTACCCAGGCTACATTGAAGTGGATTCAAGAATATGATACGTTCTGAAAGTAGCTAGTCTAGTAAAGAATTTGATTTCTTGTTAAATCCATTTTACCACCTCTATATAATTTATACCATATATTATTATCATTATCATGCCCCTTTCGAAGAAGTGGGGGTATATTACTTTGTATATATCGGTCGGTATGTCAGTCAGTCGGTTGGTCGGTCCGTCCGTCCGCCCGCCCGTAAACCAGAGCTTGTTCGATCAAATTACTAGAGTGCTTGGGCACTCGACCCACAGATATGGTATGGAAGTTGGTTGTGTCTTGTAGATGACCCTTATCAGTTGGTCCAAGTTCAAGTTTACCATGTCCTTGGCCACTTAAAGCTTGTCTGATCAATAACTAGAGAACGCTTTGGCCTACAGTCCACAGAATCGGTGGTGAGGTTGTGACACGTAGATGACCAATATTGATTTTGCGGTCAGTTGGTCACAGTACAAGGTCACCGAGTCCTTGACCCTTAAACAACTAGAGAACTCTTCGGCCTACAACCCACAGAATCGGTGGGAAGGTTGTTGTGGCCTGTAGATGACCCCTATTGATTTTGAGGTCAGGTGGTCAAAGGTCAAGGTCACTGTAAGGGGTGGGGCAACATGTTCCACAAATATCTCTTGTTTTTCTTATTTTTCATTTTATTTTTTTTTGGGGGGGATGACGTGAACTCAGCGGCATACTTGTGTATAGGCAGATACGCGCCTGATCGTCAGTATAGAATTACTCAAAGTGTTCATTTAAAGTTAATGATGCTATTAAAACTTGATTTTAGGTACGAATAGAAGAATACTGACACATGATGTATTTCATATCAATTACTTAACATCAGACACCACAAACAATACAGATCTCTTGGATAATGACTGATATACTTAGTTTAGTTTTCATCATTACTAATTTATTAATTAGCTGTTTATCAATATACATTTCCTATATAATATTAATATCAAATAACAATATACTGACTATCTCTCTTTTCATCTCTCGTTTCGACAAGGCCGACAATTGTAGATGAAAACAAAGATATCTCATGTAGATACAACGACAATGTTTATCTTGAAATTTTCGTTTTCGACAAGATAAGCAAAGTCTGGTTGCCATTACCTATATTATGATATCTCCTAATGTTTGTTTTTATTTTAATGGTTAAAACAAGTATATAATATTATATCCATATTGGTATAAAGATACTGTAAAGCAAAAATTTGGAAGATATCTGTGGCATTGGATCTGCTACTTGTATTTTATAACTAAATGAACCTCACAATGAAATGTGAGATCTTGTTTTGCTATTGCTGTTATGTTCACACCTCGGAAACTTTCAATTGATATTATGATATTGTATGTACTAGTATTACGATAGTTTGAAAACCTTTCTCACTTATACATGTGTGCGTGCGCGCGTGCGTGTAATATATGTTTTTCTGTGCCATTGTACTTTATGTATGTATATAATATATGTGAGTGTTTGTTTGCGTGTTTTCTCTATAATTCATTTCGTAACTAAATTATGTAAGATTTTACACGTTTTCTGTACATTTGTGTATTCAGTAAAACCTCACTTAGCGACCACCTCAATATTACGACCACTTCACCGGATTTTCCGTATTCTGTCTCAATATTTCAGCCTGACAATGAGACCACCTTAAAATTAAGATCGTTTTATTGGGTCCAAAAGGTGATAGCCGCGGCAATGGTCCAGTGGTTTGTGCGCTGGACTTGGAACCGGGAGATCCTGGTTCGAATCCCGGCCGCGACAGGTCATACTCTTCCATGAAAATTTGACAAGAATGTCGATTTTCCTCCACATGCAGAGAAGTTGCCGGCTCCTTGTGGAAGGGTAAGTTAGTACTGGTTGGTATATAGTCCAGGGAAACTGGTTAGGTGAACCGGTCGCCGTATAGAACTGAAAAATTGTTAAACCCAGTGAAACAAACAAACAAACAAACAAACCAAAAGGTGGTCTTAATATCGAGGTTTTACTGTAAATAGATACGATTTAGTACTTTACTAATATCAAGTACACTACATACTATAGAAACAACAAGGGTATATATAAAGTTAACTGTTAAAACGTATTAGTCTTTTTTATTTTGAAAACATGCTTGAGTAAATGATATATATGTGGCTACTTATTTTATTACAAGTGTTCTTTCTTCTTATCGTGTATAGATGTGTGTTGTATGTGATATAAAGTTTATTGTACCTAAGAAATCCGTACAGTGTGCCTAAGATGTTTTTTTATTTATAATCATATATGAATGAGCTTGAGTTTTCTGTACACCTCTGGAGTTTGTACATTTTTATTTATCTATGTTATGCAACTTCTGTCCCTCTCTTTATGTATTAGATGGTTGGTACCAGTTTTATGATTAATATGGAACATCACTGACTTAAAAGATAATTATATGAACATAATAATGTTGTATTATTTATATCAAAGTACGCAATAAACAATATATTTGCACCGTAGCTTGAACGTAATTTCGTATGTCTTAGCCAGTTGTAAAAATGAACAATTTAACAACCCTGTGAAAAAATCAACGTTTTTAGGCCATGAAGAACAGTACATATACGTAAATACCCCCCCCCCCTTATTCGTGTTATAATCAAAGATAGTTAGAGAGGAGATTCGGAGTTTGTAACCCATACTTTGGATTGACAAGAAAATAATATTTCTGGACCCTGAACCAGAATTAACCTTACTGATGAGCTTTGGTCTTAGGTGCAAGGTCTCCAACCAAACCGTCCTAAAGGACGAGCTCCGCGTACCTGACTCGAACTTACGAATTCGAGGTACGTAGGACGAACACTTTTCCACTGGAGTTATGCGGGCAGACATCGAAATTTGATGAAGTGATTAAAACTTGAGTTAGTGTTACCACAAAGACACAGGAATTTTAAAAAAGACTTGTGTTGTTTCACTTACCACCTAGCAATAAGATCAATGCATAGAATGGCCGTACGCTTGTTTCATTAGCAAGAAGAGGTAACGTTTAAAAACAACCATCTTAGCTATGATATAAGCTGCGAAACGAAGCCCAGACATTTGTTTTTGTTTCGTTATGTTGGAACTCCTACCATTTGATAACACATGTAATTATAACAACAAATAAAATCATGGTTCCCGTATATCAGTGATGTGTTTATTTACTACAACACTAACATTGTATTATATTTCCATCCAGCGACTATCTCAATATTAAGAAAGCCTCATTTTAACGGGGACTTATTTTCGAACCGGTTTTGAATATTTCCACAACTTTTTTTAATTTGTCAATGATTTCATTTCAATTTAAAGATTTTCGGTCCGAAAGGTGTTCCTAACATTGAAGTTTTACTGTACCAAAAACCAAATATGTAAACTCCCTGATAATATTGTATTAGTCTCCAAGGAAATCATAATATTGATGTTATAATGCATTATAATTATTTGTTACCTCCCATTCAGAGATTGTTATTGACCCATTTACTGTTATCACAAATCAAAATATTATGTATGCTTTTGAGAAGTTCTGACACAAATGGTAAACTTTGTATACGATCCTGCTTTTAGAAAACGATAGATCAACAAGTATTGAAATGTACTCGGAGAAACAAGTGACAGGGTCAACAGTTCAATGCGTTGGCGGGCTAAGTGGACGAGACTCGGGCCATCATAAAGCGAAAAAAAAACTTTTGAAAACTTGAAGATTTTTTCTTTCACACGCCTCGATTTTTATGGGCACATTTTTAATCCTAAACTTATTATATGCTTTTAAAGTATGCAGATGTATGGAGTATTGGTGCAACAATATACCGGTATATTGCTATGCAGCGTCGGTCGATGCGTTCTGCGTTACGGAACCACCGTACCGCGATAATTTCTTTAATATTTGATCACGTATTTTAAGCACTGCCTTGTAAATGTGTACCGTATAAGTGAATATTCAAACACCTTGTCATTTGTCATTTGATGTAGAACAAAGTTCTACAAACGACGCCGACCTGAATTTTTCCTCTGATCTTACCGACGCTTATCTCAAATAATTTTCTCTGAAGTCACCGCGCCAATGGAATTAACGCATAATGTTACTGTTTTGTCACACCAATGAAGTTACAAATTCAGTGCTTTCAGTTGTGAAATTACTGTGAAGTGCTGCATGTGATACTATAATATTTTTTAAAAATCTAAGTATGGAAAACGAGGACGATTTTGAATGTGTAAATTACGAAAAGGCAAAAAGTAGAGTTTAGGAGAAGGGTGTTGTTAACAGTTTGTTGGGCATTTAGCGTACTGAAATTCAAAATAAACATATGTTTTATAATGTTGGGCAATACGGGTTGGCTGTATCGCTAAATATCGCAATACGGGTTTGACCTTATCGCTGCCCCCCCTAATATGGGGTAACAGCATTGAGCACTATGGTAAGCAGTGATCAATTTGAGACTGAATATTCAATGGACTTCTATGACGTCATTATGATGTCATCAAGCAATCAAAGTGGCGATTATTGCATGGCTGTCAAACTATTTCTGGATAATATTAATGTAGAAAAACAAATAACTTTTAAATAACCATTAATAGACCCATTCAGTGAAGTGATTTCTCTATTGTATTTATGTGTTTGTAGTTGGTTAGCTCGCTAGTCTACAATACAAAGGGAAGATTTTAGCATTTACCATTGTTTACAAATACAAATAGTTTATTATATGCCATAATGATGATTAAACATCGAAAACAAACCGTGAAATTAATTTCATGTATTGTGACACTAACAATGAAGTAAGTGATGAACTTTAAAGAGGGTTGTTCAATTTGAACACATCACTCTTCACTCTGCCACGGGCACAAAGACATTCATGAATGAAAAGGGTTGACGCCTTAGGAATTGAACACACAACTTGTGTTAACGGTCATATGTGACAGGCGACTTATAGACGACCTCAACTAAATTTTCTAGATCAATACACCAAATAAACAATCAATCAGTGTTTTGCTGTATTCAACCATCGTTCATCGTTCATCAAGTACACGTAATATACATTTATTCAAACCGAAACATTTTATTTTGCTGCAGATTTTGTTAAAAGAAAAATCTGATTTTAAAGTTTTATTAAGAGTAATAATCGTCCTTCCATCTAACCTTGAATCTACTATGTAGTTTGATACACATGTACGTCTTACATTCGTGATAGGACCGAATTACTACCAAGAAATATTATCGCTAAAAACTGAACTCTTACATTGGCATAATTATACCGAATACTGTCTAAAGATTTAATTTTTGAATTTTCCTTCAAGTAAAATACACCTATTGACTTAATATAAGACCATATTTGAGACAAAAATTGATAAACTTTATGATAAAGTAATCTCGTTATCGAGTTCCGAATTATGGCAGAAAGTTTGAAAAAACGCTCGAAAATAAGGATCGTTATAATGAGGATGCTTAGTCACAAATGTGGTCCTTCATAGAGGTTCTGCTGTATATACACATGTTTCCTGGGTAGTAAAGAATGCAATTACCCTTCGCTTTTTTCTAAATACTATCTTATTAAACGAATTTCATTCTATATTGAACGCCCCTTGTATATTATTGATCAAAAAATGTTGAACAAAGAAAGGATGCTGGACTCCATATTTTATACGCTTGAAATCTGGATATTCGTATTAAGTGAAAGTAATTGTTTAAAAGTGTATTTTTTCACGGTGATATTGTGATATTTTTTATTTAGGTCTTTAGATGTGAGGAAAAAAACTGTAACATTAACACAATAGAATGATATAACTAAAATTTAATTGAGCATAACAGTATATCACGCACATTAAGTATCGTCCAAATTTATTAATAGTTTAACCTTTTCATTGGCTTTGTATCAAACAATTTTCGGCTGTCAGTCTGGAGTTGAGCCCTTGTTTAGAACTTTGAAATATAATTTTTGACCAACTTATTTTCTGATTTCGAGAAAGAAAATGGAGAGTTACTTAATACTTGGTCTGATCGTTGTCGGCATCTACAGTGTTCAAGGTTAGTAACAAGATTGTCAATATTGCTTTTTACTAGTGCGTATTTATCTCTATTTTTTTAGTACTTAAAATCATCAAATTAAATTATTTTAATGTATATCACAGAATTGAATGTAATATAAGAAATAAAATTAACAAACTCTCTGGGTTTTCAGCCTGTTTTAAACAATACTTTAATACAGTAAAACCTCAAAGAGCGACCACCCCAATATAACGACCACCTTGTTTTAACGACCACTTATTTTGAGACCGGCTCTCAATAACTCCCCTATAGTACAACTTTATACTGAGGCCGCCTCTTTATTAAGACCGAATCTTCAGGTCTTAAAAGTGGTCTCATTATCGGGGTTTCACTGTAATATGCGGACAGGGAATTAAATACACTGTTCACCTGGATTTTGTACCAGTACTAAACTTGCTCTCCTCAAGGACCTGCCGAATTTTCATACTGAGTAGTCAGCTGCGGAGGTCTGGTGGTCTCAGAAGCAAGTTCCGCGCCAAGAATTTGAACTCACCAACTCGAGATTCGTTGACATAACGCTCTACTTATTGGGCTAGCTGGCCTTGAAATATTTGTTTTATGAGTTGAAATATAAAGGGAAAAATGACAACCGATCTAAAAACGAACGGTCAATACTGTGAGTAGATCTCAATATTTAGATGGTGTAGTTTAGTGAAATCATACTGTGGTTTTTATTTCAAGCCACTCTGCTTTCAAAGAAATGGAGCCGATGTAAGTCTCTCGATGGCTATGAAGCATACTCGGGAACAACAGAGACAGCTCAAAGTGTTATCCACTGCGGTACAATGTGCCAGAGTTTGTCAGGATGCCAGTCATTCTTCTATAATTCTAACAATTTGACCACCAACTGTCATCTCCATAATACGACGTTTACGGATAGTTCCCAGATGGCGCTGTCAGTAGATACAAAATACTATAAAATGTACCATGAAGGTAAGCACTGGATAACTCAAGACACTTTACAATGCAATTGTAACAATGTTGTTTATATAATATATGTGTTTATATTAGTTTGTAGGCCCGTTGGTAGAGCAGCTGCCTTGCAAGCAGAAGGTTGAGGATTCGATCCCCGCATCTGGAACTTTATTTTCTGCTTCTTATTGCACAATAGACCTTACGCCGGGGTTTGATTGATAGGTCTAAACAGCCAATCAGAATCAACTTCTGATTAGCCCATGTCTCTATCCGCCATTTTGTCCGTCGAACTATTGATGTGCGAGACATAAGTATACCCTGATTCATAATAAAAGTCACAATTTTATTGTCTTTAAGGTGCTGTTATGGCACATGCAATCCGTACATTACGTTTAAAAACTGTCAATCCCTAATCAACACATTTGCCTTCCAATATCAATATTTTCTACACTGACGAAATTACGTCACAAGACAAAAACAGTCAGAATATTGCATCACAAATACGTTTAACACTTCTGCGTTCAAGGTCGTTGAATTGAACAACCAACGAAAGGACGAAAATTAATTGAGCGCGTGATCACTTATGTTTGTTTTTGAAATCGGCTGTCATAACGAATCAATTTCCTGTGTATAAGAGGGTTGGTTGTTCGATATGTAATGTGTATTGTACGTTATTTCAAAAGCATTTGACTGAAATTAACATTAGAGGTTCTTGAGCTTTTTTAGGATAATATCTTGGTAGGCTAATACCGACCGGTAACACTTTTGCCCTTTGACACCGGAATTTGTACGGCTATATCATCACAACAGAAGAATATGCAATAATTTTACTTCTTTGTGCTCATCGTCCTTTTGGCAACTACGGTCCTTCTACTGTGTTTGGTGAGCCATATTTTGTTTCCAATTTTTCTTACTGGTTCGAAATAGTAAACCCATATTTCGTCACCAGTAACAATGTTTGCAAATTGTCTTTGATTGAAGTTTGGAAACATTTCGAGCAATTGCTTAGCGGTTTGTACTCGTATCCTTTTTTTGGTCATCTGTCAATATATGGGGTATCCATCTGGCAGAAATCTTCCGTACTTTTAAAATACGCTTCAAAATGAAATGCACCCGCGATAGCGATATGCCAACAGCTTTAGCAATATCACGAATCGTCCTGTGCCATCACTTTCAATCATTTCCCTGACTTTTGAGACATTTGTCTTGCCTGCTACAGTCACAAGTCGGCCAGATTTTGTTGCATCTTTGACGGACTCAGTGCGAGTAAGGAACTTCTTTCTCCACCTACTAACTGTCTCCTAAGATACCTTATCACATCCATAAACTTCCCCCAATTCAGTGAAAATCTGTTTTACTGAACGAATAAGCTCTATTTTCTTCAATATTCTCAACCCGTTCCCCAACCATTTTTACAACAGTGGTCAACGACTGGCTGTATTGAAATTACTATAAGTTTAAAACTGCAAAGAGCCGAAGACTCGGGTTTATACCATTAGAAAGGTATTGAATAAATCTATTCAGGAGTATCAGAGTACATGAAATCGTGCATAGTGTTATTGCGCTTTGGTTCAATACACATTACATATCGAACAACCCTCGTACTTAGGTGTCATAAAGTCAGGCTGAGATTGTATGACATGTTATATACAGTTTATTTTATTGTTCCTTGAACTTTAAAGGATGTACATTGGAGTAGAGCTAATTGTAGCAAATTAGAACTTGGTGACCGTTTTAGGTACCTGACGTGAATAAGGGACTCTACATGTAGTGTACCTGAGTTAATTAAATAAACCAAAAGAACGTCAGTCGTCTATTATTTACGGAATCCTGATCGCGCCATTTATAATGTTGCCGTCGCGGTTTAGGGTCGACACACAACAATGCGAAGCGACGCTAGACAATGCCAGACGAAACATCGCATTTTCTTATGACTAAAAATGTGCGACATTATTCAAATGCCACTTCGAATTGTCGAGCGTCATATCGCAATGTCGCGATATAAGAAAGAGAAGTTTATGAGAAAAGGGGAATCATGATAAATTTTACATAGCCTATTGACTGTCCAATTTTTATGACTGAAATAAGCGGGCAAATTTCTAAAGGTCCGGTCCTCTTCCTCGTAAGCACTACAATACCTTATAAAGATACATATAAAAACAAGAAATATAGTCTTACGAATGATAAAAGAAATATTGTATAGGAGTGATAATCGAAACACCGGAGTATTGTTAAGGTCACTTAAATAATGCGTAGAAGGCATGAATACTAAAACAAGCAAACTATTTTTTCTGGTTTCAGGTTTTGTTGATTGCGATGAAGCCTTTTCGATTGGGTTCGTGAGTTCTGGCGTGTATGACATCTATCTTAGCGATGGCGAACAAGTCGATGTTCGATGTGACATGTCTCCGGATACTGGTGGATGGATAGTAATACAACGACGAGTTAATGACAGCGACTTCTACAAAACTTGGGACGAGTACAAAAATGGATTTGGTGATTTAAACGGCAATTTTTGGTTAGGGAACGAAATAATATGGACATTAACCAAAACTGGATCTTGGAAGTTGCGTTTTGATCTCACATGGAATAATGTTGAGAATGGATATGCAGAATATAGTTCCTTTGCCATTGCTGATGAAGTTTCAAAATATGCCCTTTCTGTAGCAGGGTATACGGGAGATATAGGTGACAGTTTTACCTACCATGATGGGATGTCATTCTCAACTAAAGACCGGGACAACGACATTGATGGTTCGAATTGTGCACAGCGTTATCACGGAGCCTGGTGGTATAGCCACTGCCACATTAGTAATTTGAACGGCGATTATGGAAATCAAACATTTGCTATCGGACTCAACTGGTCTACATGGAAAGGCCACTTTGAATCTATGACAACGACAGAAATGAAAATAAAGAGAAACGCTTAGAAGTTTGCATCTCACAAATACGAACCAACGGACACATTTAGCGTAACAATAGACTTCAATCCAGCAACAATAATAAATTCGTTATTTATGTTGATTTCATTTTCAACACATTTCAGTGACACTATCAATGTCAATCTCCTGTAGTTAAACTTAACAACTAGGCATCTTACAGGGGAGTCTTTATATTACCGTTTTTCAGAAGATATGTTTGTCGTTGATTAAAGTCAGTCTGCACATGCTGACGGCGTGGCGCTTAATTTTGTATTGGACAATTTTGTGCATTTAAATCTAAAACGAATGTTTTAAAACGTATTTTTTAAATGAGTTGATTCCAGATATTAAAAGACATAAATTACAGGGTGCTCTATCTATTTTACTATCTTTTGAAGATCTTCTATTTGTCTGACTTTGACTAAGATGTCCAGGAACCAATTTGATACCTTCAGAATTTTTGTGCATTTTCAGTGTACTGTGCACGAATATTTTCATAAGAACTTTCATTATATATTTGGATTATTCTACTTATCACAGCAAGTTTCGCTCCGAATGAATCAAGAAGTAGACGCATGGTTCCCGAACGTTTCCCGTATGTGCTGTATGTTCTTTCACAAGAACAGAAGGAACGTTACTGTGTCAGTTACTTACAGTCAGCCGTGACAAACCATTGATGAAACGATATGAAATCTTATAACAAGGAATTAACAAAATGTATAATATTATTATCATGCTTTAGATCAAGAATTGTTAGCTGAACAACACTTCTCATTGGAATCATATCTACTGATTTACAGACTACGGTTGTCGACCGTAACATGTGGCATTTAGCTCATTTTGTAGCATGTTATTTCTTGTCGAATAGATCGGATGAGAATACGAATGCATGTAAGGTGACCACATTTATAAAAATTGCCAACAAACCAAAAAAAAAAACCGATAGCAGACATACATCCATTCTTAGAGCCAATGATTACGCTCGTACGAAAGGGAAAGTCAATCCAAGATAGGAAGGAAACAGTCAGTGATTGAAAAAAAATAATGAGTCGAATATTTCCAGGTAATCTGTTACAAATAATAGCCCAGATAAGCTGGAACACATGCGATACGGTGCGTATCAAGATACGGATAGTCCTATATATGAATACTTACAGCTGTACACTATTCAATGACAGAAAAAACTTCAAAAATGAATTTTTGACTTTTAAACTTTTTTAATTGTAGCAGTACTGCCTTGAGATCCAAAGCTAAGGTGAAGTAGAGGCTGGGTTAGTGTAAAGAATTTGTTGTTGTTGAATAAATCATTCTGAAAAAGGGAGGAGGAATGTGGCAGTACTGTATACAGTATTTAGGTAAATGAATTGTTTGTTATAATATCAGCCCGATTAGTTCAGTTGGTAGAGCATCTAACTCGCAAGCGGGAGGTCGTGAGTTCCAGTACCGCTTGGGGTATTTTGCTTTTCCTCTTCCTATTATATGATATATAGTTTTAAAGCATGTTTATTGTTTCACGACGTCGATCAAGTATTTTGGTATCGAAGTATTCTGAAATACGTTAATAACGCCCATCGGTTGGGTTATGATTTAATTAGTCTACAATTTCCTATTTTAGAACATACTGAACCAAACTCCTGACCACCGGTAAAGGTGTACAGAAATTTCAGTTAAATCCAAGCAGTTGAAGCCATGAAAATAAGCATTTGTTTCATACACACCAGGTGAACAAAAGTGAAACTAAGAATCAATAAAACAGAGGAAACGACACAACAACAAGAATATAGGTTAACAAAATATCCTATACGTTAATTGAAACAGAGACAAAGAACAGAAAGAATAATACTGTATTTTCTTCAGTAGTTGTCAATTTACATATAATCAATAAGCACGGACCGGATAGAAAACGATCATAGGACTGTGGCCTATCTGCGGGCAAGAATTCGCGTAGAGCAAAGGACAAAAATTATATAAACTTACCCACATCCTAAATGATGTCAAATTCACCAACAAGAAAGTTTCTGTGGGAGGAAAGACTGAGAAATTCACAACTCTAAATCAAATAAATCCAAAACAACGGATAAACACTGACAAAATTTGGAAAACACGATCACGTGCGTCCACTTCTAAAACCGTGAATCGCAAGAAATAAAATCAAGATTAACAATGATTGGGTTTCATGTGAGAGACGTGTACATGAGTTTTATTTGATAACTTAGGTTGTATAAACTCGACATCCGATACACCGGTAATGTTTATTTAGAAAATTAAATGTATTTTTTGTTTTGTTTTTTAGGTGTAGAGAACGGCAAGTCGATGTTCCGATTTCGCATATGTTATACGGAAAGTGTTAACATATTTGGTTACATTAGAAAAAAGTGAGGGTTAATTATTTGTATTAATGAAGGACATGTACAAGGAATAGTGTGGAATTCCTGAACTCTGCTGATGACATTTTATAATGCGTGAAGATAAAAATGTGTGTTATTGTTGAATACAGTGAAATTATTGCTTTGTGTCTGTGTTACAATGTATTACAAGTAACTCTTTCGCAATGAAATAAATGATGAATTGTAAAAGGTTGTTAGGTGATTGTCATGAAGTTTTATTGAGGAGTATTCATTATTAAGAGAGTTTTACTTGTGAACAGATGATATTCATTGTATTTGTAGAATGATAAGCTATGTAGACATTTTCTCAAAGAAAAAAATAAAGTAAGATTGTTTGTTTATGTGACTTATTGTCACAGGGGTTTAACGCCGTTTTGCAACAATTTTGCAACAATACGGCGATCGGTTCACCTAATCAGTTTTCCTGGACTGTATACTAACCAGTACTAACTTACCCTTCCACAAGGAGCCGGCAACTTCTCCACATATGGAGGAAAATCGACATTCTTGTCAAATTTTCATAGAAGGGCATGACCTGCCGCGACCGGGATTCGAACCCGGATCTCCGGGTTACAAGTCCAACGCACCAACCAGTGGACCGCGGCCCTAAATAAATTATGAACAAGACAAGGAAATTGCATCAAAATTCAAAATAGATTACAACGCTATTATTCTACATACAATTTAATCTAAAAGACGTCTTTTTAAACAACAATGTCTTCAACAGAGTTACGATAAATCTTGGTCTTTTCCCAAGGATGGTCGCATTATCTAGGAGGACGTCAGTATAAATTTGTCACCTAAACCGGGTTTGACTGTATTTAAAGAAAGCTTAAATCTATTAATGTCGTCCAGATTGTAATTATTGAGACAAGTACATCACAAATAAATTTTCACACATTAAGGTATGGGGGTTTGCCTAAAAGCAAGTTTCTAAATCATTCAAAATGGACACCACTTAAAAAATAAACTCATTTTGTGCAGTGTGAAACTTTAATAAACCAACTTCCGAATGGGAAAAAATAAGTTATTTTGCTTTAATGACGTAAATACATTTTTTGTACTTGAAGGAAAAACTTGTACAACTAAGGATTCATAAACAATGCCTTGAGGTGTAAAATATATACAGAATGGTAGAATAAACAAGATTTCACAAAGATGACACGCCTTACGTACACAATTATTAAACAACTTGAAAACACATTTTAAACATGAAAACAAGAAAATTATCCGACTATGTTTCCAGTTAATGCAATTCGTCCTCCTGAATATTAATTTAGCAAATGTTGCAGCTTTTGGAACAGTATGGCTTGTAAAAGTCCATCCTGTCACGTGAGCAGGGGTCCAAATTATATTTACCGCAATCTGTACAGTCTGAAATGTTTACAAAAATAAATGAAATAATTTCATCGAAATTCAAGTACGACAGTAAATTGACGTTATAATGAGTTGGCCTTAATATTGAGTTATGTTGCGTTACTTGGAATAAAGCATCAGGTAAAAAATAAAAGCATTGTTGCTGTTTCTGCAAAGATGCCCCAAAATAGTGGGGCGGTAGGTCGGCAGAACTTTAATTTCTTTTTTTAATGTTGTTTTATGGCGCATCGACTACTAGTGGTCATGTAGCGCGCATTAAATTAAAGGTAAACCGTGTAAAAGGGTAATAAAGTAATAAGAATGAAGGATAACTGACATAAATCGGTTAAAATTGAAAAAAAAAATCAAGTGTATTTTTAGTTCGGAGAATGGAAATATTGGCAATGAAAGAAACGGAAAAATATCTTTGGTCGGAAGAATAGAATAGATTATGTCTGAGGAAACCAAGAACTTTTTACGCCTTACCTCTGCACACCCCACATAATTGTGGACAATAACGATACATCCACCTAACGTAGGTGATGTCTTCACAATATCTTGCGTCGATTCTTTTGCAATCTTTTATGTCGTAACAACTACTGTTCCCTGTTGAAATATTTCGAAATAGCTTGTAAACATTCGCTCTAAAACCAAAGGTTGAAACATAGATGCTGAGCGCAGGACACTTCCCCGTTGCAGCAAAGAAAGCGGGGATTTGTGTAAACACGAATTAGTGTTCAGTTTATATAGCAGCTTGGAGGTAGAACAAGAATTCTCTTGCCGTATTAATTTTCAATGTCAAGACAAGACGTTGAAATTAGTTGCCAAATAGGTGGAATCAAGCGACAAAATTACGAACTCCAAATCTTATATCAATGTTTTTTTTATGTTTTTTTTCTGTCGGTTATTTATTTACTAATGTCAAAACCACCCAAAATGAACACATGACATAAAATTCCATCAATTTTACACAATAGCGTGTTGTTTTTACATTAAGATAAATTGTAGTACTCCGAAGAACCTTTAAACGGAAAATCAGCATTTCTGAAAAGATTGGTTGAAGTGTACCAAATAAAAAAAACACTTTAGTCGGAAGCAATTACTTCCCCTACTCCAGACCCTTCTCATCGGGAGATCACCTTAATTCCGTGCAAATTTGTCGCTACCGATGTTTTGCATTATGTTCCATTTATAGCCTTGCACATCTTGTCCGAAAATATCAACGGACAGTTTTCTAACCTGTCTGATGTTGACTTTCCTCTTATCCGGACAGATCAAGATTATAAATGTTTTCACCCTAGCAGGCAATTTTATCTTACACCCAAAAATAGTTTGATAAAAAAGTCATTTAGCTTTAAACGTCAGTGATACAAAAAGCACGATAACTTACCATCACAAACGCCGCATTTTACGGGACAGTTTTGGAACAACCAAGTCATCGTCTCTTTTGCCACATGTCGACAGTCAGTTACCGTGTGTTTATCACAATCTTTGTGGTCGATACAATGTGTTTTATTTGTCCGCAATGTAAGAAAAAAGGTTCATAGATTAAAACACCAAAACATATTTTGGAACTAGATCGAAACCAGACTATGACAAATTACGTCTTGTGCGTTAGGCATGTATTTTAAGACAAACCACATGACAAATGTTTAAACATTATAATTTAACAAGAGCCATATTAAACATGATAGATCGATGCAAGTTTGCGTGAAAAGTGATCGTGTGAGAAATGTATTTTATAGGTTATTTATGTGAACTCTGTCCAAAGAACCAAGAAGTACGCCCGTAAATGAAGCACTAGACTACGGGAGAACGATTAATTTCTATTCAGAGTTATCGTTCGTTATCCCTCACATACGACTCTGACAACGTCGGAAAAAATAGTTCAAAACAGGTGTCCGAGTCTCCTTCAGTTTCCACTTAAGCGATTTGACTTTGAGACCTAATTACCAAAAGTAAACATACACTTTCCGTCAAGAAATAGTGCGCTTGATAAATACAATATTTTTGTGATTTTCTGATAAATTATAACTTTTCTGTCAATAATGTGTTGTACAAAAGATATTATTACACTTATAGGTATAACTTGTACCATTTGTGTCTTTGTTTCTTGTTTTACTAGAATCTTGTGAAAGATGAGACCATGACAGAGATGTAAGTGAGGGATAACGAACGATAACTCTGGATAGAGATTGGGAGAAGAACATGAGTTTTTCCTCGATGTTATTTCGTATATAATGTTATGCTTGCTTTTGAAATAATGCTACCATACACTATATTGTTCTTGGGCTTCCCATTTAATGAACAGATCCATTCAAAAGTTCTGATAGTATGGATAGAACGAGCAAATATAAACAAGGGAGATAATTAAAGTTATGGTTCTATCATACTCCTTTTCAACTGAATGTTGTCCATTATTGTTGCTAAAGGATTTTAGTAATACTCAAGAAAAACCGCGGATGTACAGCAAGACCGAGGGGTCAACGGCGGATGGGTGCCGTTATCATGAAACAAAAATAATGTGTTTGATTGCGTAGAACATGTTCCTTGTGTTGATTCTATGGAATGCATTGCGTGTAAGGCAATTCACTTTCTATCGCTGATTTTTCATGTGAAACATTTGGCATTTACTCACGGAGGAAATGGTACAGAATCAAAGAAAAAAATGGTTTAGTGAATAGTTCACCCAACTGAGACACTGATGAAAACAGAACAGATGTATGAACAAAGAAAATACAAAATACCGATGCTAGTTCATAAGAAATCTGAAAACAATTAAAACCAGTATTTATATATATATACACCGATGTGTTTTATAAATCGTCCAAGCAGGACAAATAAGCGATATTATTGTTTTCTTTGTTTTAGATATAAGAGTACAATGTTTTGTAACAACAATAAAATATGTAGACATACTGCAAACTCCGCATGTCAGCTTGCATTGCTCCATCCAGGTTGATGTCGTAGAACACATCAAATCATCGATATTATAATACTCAACGCATTTAGTCGAACTGTCTGAACACTCTTCAGGTTGACTGACCACTGGTAAACGTACAAAGATACATTACATACATTACGTTGTTTGAATCACTGTCAGGAACCGGAAATAAGTGTGTGTTTGTTTGACTTTGTTTAAATTATAGTCAGTTTTTATTTTCTGTAATTGATTATACATGCAGTTTAAAATTGACAATTAACGTAAATAGTGTTATAGCGGACATACGAGCATACGTTGGTGATACCACTATAGCGATGTAGATTTTAGGTCGTGGAAATAAGTGACAATTTTAAGTGTAACATTTACAAGGTTTAGGTTAATTCAGTGAGCTGTGTAAGTAATTCTTGGTAAATACCCTCCAATCCGACTTGATTTTATGCGTTTTTTAAAGTTCGAATTATTGTATTAAACACGGATAGGAGAAGCACGTTGAAGGATGGTGTATAATGGTGTATTAAAACCTAAAATGACCACACTGACAAAAAAAACAACAGATTTATCATATAAATACATAAACATGGGTTTTGACTTTCGAAATGACCGTTTCTGAACCAAGCTATTTAACAATACGATCTTTAAAAAAAACACTCAAATTTATAATATCTAGCGTCTACAGATACGTTATACTTCACATAATCACTGAGCGTTTTGTTCAATTCAAAATAATGAGACAGAAAGTTTATTTTTACCACTGATGAAAAATCGTCAAATTTGTTCAGTCGAACACGACCTCACAAAACCAAAATCAGTCTGAATTACAATACAATACACGCGTTAAAACACCGGGGACAAGAATGCCAACGCATGCTTAACATTAATATCACTAGAATGCACTGATCCAGCGCAACAGAATACTCTAGGAATGTTCTACCCACGTACAATTAACAAAAATATTTGCATGAGGACAGGTTGATGAACCACCGTACTAAGAAAACAAGACTATGAATCAATTATCAGTAATGGTTTCCATTGTTCTGATTTGAATAGACAAATAATAATGACGTACAAATTGTTTCAGATCAAAGAGAAAAATATTGGAAAATGAACAAAAAGGAGGGGAAGTAAAAGTCATTAAATAAGTCATCTGATTGTTTTGTTTGTTTAATGAATGAAAATATCATCGAATATTGGGTATAATAGTCCCAATAATTCATTCCTGCTATTTGAAGGTAGAAGTTGAATTGTTAAAATTAAGCTTTACTTGATGCACAGACTCTGAGCACCTGTCGGAACGGTAGCCCCTGAAAAAGGGGTCAAATATGGCCTCTTAGCTAAGTGAAGTCTGTACTTTATCATCGATATAATTATTGGTGGCTTGTATAGATTCTCACTGTAAGTATTTCTTAAAAACTTGACATAAAATAAATGTGGCATTCGTTTACATGGCGGTATTTATAAGAAAGTTACCGTTGAAATTTAGCTGTATTTGACTATCCAAAATGTCGTTATAAACGCAACCCAAAAGAGCAATTAGTGATTTACCGTAACAAGGTCCATGGTTACATTTCTCTATGCGATCAGGTAGAAGATTCATGTCGCAATCCTCGTTCTTCAAGATAGAAGTTGTCTGCCCTTGTGTTGATTGGCATGAGATATTTCGGCTCCTGTAACCATCACCACAAGATCTGGAACACTGCATACGACATAAAAACGTTTAAATACAGTCAAACCTTTGAACAAAGGTCAACAAAGAGAGCGGGATGAGGGAGAAAAAGAGGGTGGGGAGCGTAATGGAAGGAAGACAAAAAAGCTCTGATTCCGTCAACCTTTGACAAAAGCTATCAGCGAGAGAGAGAGAGGGAGAGAGAGAGAGGAAGGGGAGGGGAGGGAGGAAGAAGGGTGATTGAGGGAGGGCGAGGTGGTAGGACGGAGAGATGAAGGAAAGAATAGATTGCGAGAGGGAGTATTCACATTGTGTTTTTTATTCACAGATGGACTTAAAATCATATTAAACAGTATAGGGTCAAAATGTTTTTTCTTACACACAATATTGTTTCTACTGTGTTCATCCACAGAAAAACCTCGACATTTTGATCACTGGTCTGAAATTATGTGGTACCCAGGCATAATAGAAAAAAGCTTACCTTTGACCATTTATCAATGACCCAGTCTCCAACGCAATCGGAAACGTAACATATGGATTGGAATGTGGGATGCGGCGAATTTTGACACAGTGTTTCATTGACAATCTTCAAGACAGAATGAATACATCATGGAGGTGACAGGAATTTTATACAAGATGTATATATTCAGATGTATTATATTTGTGATTGAATCTGCGGATCACTTATAGACAGACCATTCGGAAGAAAAATGGCGAATCGGAATTTGTGATCTGTGTTCTCTTTTTTTGCTTTTTAAGTGGTTTATGCGCGTCTTGTAATAACATAGATTAATGATGCTTATCGTTCTGGTATGATTGAACTTAAGTTGATTCAATCATTTTATAATCATTCCTTATGATAAGTGAACATTCTCAAATGACTGATCCAATTTGATAATCAAGATATTGTCGGGTTTCCTAAAAGCTGTGCTTCATTGTCCCACTCATGGGAAAAGTATTAGAACCAAACACAAATTGGCAACTTTCAAGCAACTCTCAATTCATTTCAATTCTGGACTAGTTTATGATCGTAACTATAGTAACTATCACGTGGCAGCATTCACTTTTTTCTAATTATATCAAGCATCCAGCGAAGATGGTGTTTTTCATGGCTAAATCTTACCTCAGTTCTGCCGTTTATCTCTACTACACAAGATACGTTACGTGTTTTATATCCTATACCACAAGGAGACGGACAGCTAGACCAAGGTGAAACCTGCCATCTAAAATATAATACAGTAAAACACGACAGTAATTGATGCATAGAGACCCGGATATATACCTTCACTATATCCGTACTTCACAAAATCCATTATATTAGAATAAGAAAGGCATGCTGGGGAAAAAGTATTCCTTCACATATTCGAAGTTCACTATATTCGAATTCAGATTTATGTCCGAATAAATTCAAAATAAAAAAATGGATGTTTGGTGACAATAATTTTGTTCCCTTTGCTTATTTCTTAACAGTTTGGTCCAAAACACTTTTTTACTGTGTACCCAAAACAGATACAGTAAAACTTGTGAGCAAAGGTTACCCATGGAAAAGATTACTCGCGGCCTTTATTGACAGATGACCTTTATTAGGAGGTCAGTTTGTTCTAAGTAGACAATGACAGTTTTCAATGAATGGCTTTTAATCTAAGAGTGGCCTTTATTCGAAGGTATTTTCTTGTTGTTGTTGGCTAAGTGTGTTATTCATATACAATAACAAGTACAGTAACGAAAACACGGATTTACGTGCCTCCTCCTGCATTAAACAGGGTCACGGTATCTCATTTAAATGGAATTTAGAATCGTTGGAGCTTTGATTGACCGTTAGAGAGAAGGCCATATCATGAACTGGTAACGCAGGGTGGACTGTATTCAATGTTCAATTACAACGCTTACCTTGGTGAACATGGGTTTGAGTTACAAGAGCGAAACCTCTTTGCTGGTTTTCTCTCAATTCCACAGGAGAATTCATCCATCGCTTCACCAGCTACATTCCTGCACTCAATGTCATCACTCTCCTCCCCTAGAATGGATTTTACGACCTTTTGAAAGATAAATTAGAGTTATATTGCATTCAATGCACAAGAGCTCGCACCATGTGCTCAGTGGGTATAGCTTGGACTGTTGACTTAGAAGTTGCAGGTTGACGAGGCACAAGCTTTTCTTTAAGGATTTTACGAAGGCGAAGTCCTATCTTTCATTTTGATGCTAACGAAATATGGGAAAGTTTGCGGAAAAGGATTAGTGCAGTAGGTTACTGCGGGTGCCCCTTTGAATACACCACTCACTTTGTACAGCTATAATAGTGTTGAATAATAGCGTTTAACCAAACTCAAGTCAACAAGTTAACCCTTTTCACCACATAATATACTTAACATACATAACGTCTGTATATAATGCGTAGTATTAAGGACTATTCTCAAGTAAAAACATAAATCTCTGGCAATAGTTGAATGTTGAGAGGGCGGGGATCAAGTAGTCGTTCATTAAAAGCATTAATACGGTGTAATTTGTTCATTCACAGACATAAATGTATCGCAAAGGAGCACCATTTATTAGTTCGCAACCGGAAGAATTGATCATGCAATCTAGCCCCTGTTTGAAATATGTAGATACTGTTAAAAGCAAACAGAATTCGTTAAACCAACTGTTCAACACTATGTCACCCTTTTAACGAAACATTAATTACAAGACTTCGACTATGCCAAAAGAATTGTAAGATACATTGTATTGTTGATTGTACTACAGTAATTGCGATTCAAATTTTGAGTCGTCGCATAAAAAAGCGCAGTCAGCCACCGTAAAGTAATTTAATAAAATTCTATTTTTTATAAACTGATGATTAAGTCAGATACAAGACAGACTAAGAGAACGGTTAACAGCCACCATTACGGACAACTAACCTGTGCCGCATTCCTTAGAGCAAGTATTATTAGGAATGATTGCCCACGCGCATTCCGTACGAACACCTGGTTTCTTTGTGTAATATGCATATGATACATTCGGAGATGCATTTGCATAAAATATGCTATACCTCCTGTACACCTAGAATATTAAAAATCAATGATACGTCAATCACAAAATAAAGGGACATAACTTCAGGTCATAAAGGTGAACCTTTTGAATATTCATTTTATGGGTATTAGAAAAATGAAAATGTTAATCTTGTTGATATATTTGCAATATTAAACGAATATGAAATATTGATTAAAATTATCATCAAAGTGAAATTTACTGAACTAATTCTTTGTTGTAAATAAACACAGCGTTACTATCAAATTAAAGGGATTTCTAAATGTTAAAAGTAAAATACAAAACTTGAATTAAGTACATTCCAAGATGCACTAGAAACACGGGACTAACCACCTCGCACAAAAGAAACGGCTTCCAAACATACACCATCAGCGCATGCGCAAACAGAAAAAGAACATGGCTTCAATTAATAGAAATATCAAGTCGTTCGAAGATAAAAAATATTTTCATGACTGGACAAAAAAAACTCTCAATGGTACAAATGCCTGGCCTACCTGAATGACAACATCTGTCGGTATCTTAGGAATGATTTCAAGACTTTCCGGCACGGAAGTATATATTAGTTTTATTCCTGATATTGTGTTCCTCACAGAGTAGCCTTTGGTCCCATTAGCATTCAATATGCGAGTTCCATTCACCAAGATGCCTGAATATAAAAAAGTAATAGTTGAAAAAAACTAGACCTATTACTAAAATGTGACTAAATACCCCCAAAATGGGGACAGATCGCGCGGCCAACCAACCGACCAACAGACAACCAAGGTAATTCCAATATACCCTCGAAAACTTCGTTTTTGGGGGTATAATAATTTACCACATTTATATAAATGTATTGTATAAATACGAACAGAACAGAGCCTAATAAAATGACAACTGAACATCAAATCAACTGTCTTGGATAATTAGATACAGATTAGAAAAATTAAACTGACTTAAGGCCTCCGAAAAAATATCTACAGACAAACCTGTGTTTGCCGCCACTTCCGAATAAAAACATCCTGTGAATAAAGGCCATACTTTGAAAAACGGTCACTGATTGTTTAGAATAAACTGACTTACGAATAAAAGTCATCTGTCAATAAAGGCCACATTTTGTCTTTCCAAAGGATGGCCTTTGCTCACAGGTTTGACTGTATATTTTGTCGTTAATATATCACCTGAACGAAATTAATATTTAATTACCATTAAATGTACACATGATATAACAATTGACTTAAGTATATATATATGTATATATATATTATTAATGGTAATATATTAATTAATATTAATTATACATATATATATATACATTTGTATATGTATCTGGTAAAAATAGATCAGGAATAATTTCCTGTACATACTCAGAAAACAAAATCTGTTCCTTTGGAAGACCCTAATACCGGAGCTGGACTTTGGTATTGTTACCACATCAACGTATACTAAAAAAAGAAAACAAATATTTCAGTTTAAAAATTGCAAGAACGCTGAACATCGAGTTTACCAGCGAGGAGAGTGAGTGTCTAATAGAGGGCCTCAAAGTTCAAATGTTTGAAACCTGATTCGATATCATATATCTCTCTCGACAATATTGCACAACATGTACATACTTTATAACCTTGACAGCATATTTTAGAAGTAAAAATGGTGATATTTACTGGAGAAGATCTTTGAGGTTAAATTAATGCTTCCAATTTTTGTATTGGAAATAAAATTGATTTTCGATGTAGCCAGGTCGTGTGTATTCAGTAATGACCAATAGAAATGTATTGACTGTATTATGTTTCGGGGTCATTTGCTTCCATTCTCTGACGTACAAAGACATCAATTTATAGCATTTGGAGAGCATGATAGTGCTAAGAATCATTGGTAAAGGTAACTCTCCGTCATAATGATCGTTAGAAGTACATGAATTCATGCACGGCGTTAAAATACAGTACACTGCAGTATTAAAATCACTTCAATATAAAAATATTCAGAACCTAATTTCAACTCCCTTCGTTATTCAACTACGTAATGGGAACACCTAAATATCCGTACCTAGTCCTAATGCTTGGCTTAATATAAGATTTTACCGTACATATAAACAAACATAACAAATAAAACTATAGCTGCTACAGGTACTTTGTAAATAAACTTATGCTTGTAAGCCAAAATTCATCAAAAGGGTTGAATAAATACAATCAATGTATAGGTGACCTTTATTCTTAGGTTTGTCAAGGGCAATGACCGTCATCAATAACAGGCCTTTGACCCTGGTTAATTTTACGATATTTCCGATATTTCTTATTTAGAAATGAACTTGAAATGAAAAAGATGAGACTAAAGCTGTTGAACAATAGCACATAATGTGAAGTTTACCTTTGTGAACACCATCCCTGTTATACACGCCTGTATTCAGTTCGCACGTAGATCCTGTGCCATTACATACCCCACAATTATCATATTTCAGGCTGGACTCTAAGATTCCATCACATCCGAAGTTCTATAATGAAGTAGTCATGGTTGTTTAATATCAAGGCAATAATTATTGTTTGATTGCTATTGGATAAAAGGTTTGACTCTGATTTAATGGGACTGAACACCAAGCTGACATCAGGACGTCATGATAATGTGAACCAGCGAATAGTCATTCAAGGGGCTTGGGGTAATTCAGACATGTTAAGTGGTGTATGTTTGATGAATGCGTGTTTGAACTACAATAAAGATAAATACATATTGACTTCTACAGCGTTCCTAATGTTACAAATAGTTTCACATGTCTGGCGGCCTTGACTAGATTTGAGTTGAAAAAACACAATACATGTATCTAAATCCTGTACATTAGTAAATTTACTTCTAATTCTGAATACTATTAACTGAATATATTCATGATATCGACGCATTAACTGGAAAACTAGAGACTGGTCTTTGTATACATTACAATAAGTTTGGTTCGGAACAATGAGTACATATTTGCAAATAACTAGAAGCATGATGCGTTACGTGTATAACAAATAAAAACAATGTAACAAATAAAACGGTAATGGATTTAAGTACACGACGCAGGGCACAGGTGAAGCATAGCAACACAATGAACAAAACTTGACTTTCAACAGTCTTAGAAACAAAAATGCTTTGAATTCAAAATGCCACCTTTTACGTTATGTTATATGTATATTAAATTTTATGGACCGAATGAACCGATAATTGAATATGTCAAGTTTAATAAATTCTAGCTATCCTCTAAGTTTTTTTCATGTAAGAATTCATTTTATGGTTTTATAATTAATCATTAATCTTTACTTACCCTACACTTGTGACCAACACAACTGCTGTATGCAAAATCTCTTGATGACAGTTGCCAGCACGAAGTTCCACTTTCATACCAATGCCTGGAACATTGTGCGGACATATTTGCTGGACAAAGTTGAAATTGACAAGGCCTGCCACCTGCATTAAGAAGTAGCCAAGAAAGGATAATAATGCAAATATCAATTTTAATCTATACAAATGGACATGGACGAAGCTTAGGAAAACGAACAGGCACCTATACTTCCAGGGGACTTGGGTTTTTAATTTAATTAAAATTATTTCAATTGTCTTTCATGTATTTTACGATCAATCTTATTAGATTGCATTTATGTGTTTAATTTCAGATAAGATTGTCTTCAACGAATGTTATTGTTTTCCTCTTTTCAAAACAGTGGTTGTACGGGTCTTAGTACTTGTAGGCGGCCGGTTCACTGACCAGTTTTCCTGGACTGTATACAAAGGGTCTTAATATTGAGATGGTTTTATTATTAAGTTAAAATGTAGAAGAAATACCGAAAACGGTCCAAAAATATAGAGTCGGTATAATAAGGTGGTCATAATTTTGAACTGGTCACTCTGTGTTATTATAGGTTTGAAAACAATATATGTATATTTTTACGAAGGTTTGTCGGACTGTTATCAATGGTTTTATTAACGTACAAAACATCCCACCTTCTTCAAAATACTATCTTCCTCCAACTTCCCCAACCGAAAACCCATCAAAGACATAGGACCATACAAAAAAATCGAACACAAAACTCAATCTCCAGGAGCGTACCGCCTTTGGAACGGTGTGTAACAAAACTTAACGCTAAACTGTGATAAATAAACAATTTGTACAAACATAAATAAGGAAAAGGTACATTGTATGCATACCATAATTCTGGATACAGACCGAAGAAGAGTCAGCTTTCATTTCACATTGTCTCTTTTTGTCGTCACCGTGTAATGGACCACAAGTCTGAAATATTAGTCTAATTAATCGTTTCGATTCCAGTTTAAGAATAATGTAATATTTCAATATTGTTCATATCAGTGTTTCCAGTCAATGAATTCATCCAATTGAACGGTGCATACTTTCAAAAAAAATTGTTTCTATTTTTAACACAATTTGAAGCAGTCATGAAGCTGTTACTTCATTAATCGTTAAACCTTTTCCTCAAATTTTTATTAAGAGCAAGACAAGAGTAAGTCCAAAATCTCATGAATACAGAACTCTTTACTATACTCGGGAAACAAACATTGAATAATCTAACCTCTAAATTACACAATTTTGCATTGGACGCGAAACCAGAACAAGTCTTTCCACCAAACTGCGGTCTGTAAAAAAGATCTTAGAATTAAAAAAGGGTTTAATACAAGACGTAGGTTCGAGTTTAAGTAAAACAGATATTAACAAACTAACTAAAGGGATCGTATTTGACTTAATGCCGTATATCAATAAAAGTATGGTACGGCGGATTTTGTCCAATTAAGTGCTTCAGATTAGTTTGCGCTACTCCTGAAGATAAAACGTCAATAAACGTTTATCTAAATACAATTTCTTCATCATACGTGAGATAAATGCCAATGGATGCAATGTATCAAGTTTGTCAAGGAGAAAATAGTTCATCTCAAAGATATCGTACCTACGAATGTTAGTATAGCTCTCTACGGACAAAATTGAATAGAAGGATCTCTACCTATAGGAGTATCGTGTAATTTCAAGAACTACGAAATTACACTGATGGTAGAAAAGACTTCAATATATCAGGATTTTTTGCATTAAATCGATGTAAAAAATAAGAATGGTAAAACATACAAAGGGTTGTTACAACGACGACGTCTGGTTTGTACACCTCCGTTGCATGTTCTACTGCAGGCTGTGTAAGAAGTCCATTCTGACCAGACGCCATCAATAGCCTTCAGCCAGGAATATTCAGGTCCTATTGGGACACATCGTCCACTAATACACCACTGAAAAGAACGTAAAGTGGACAGATACTTAGTACAAGTCACTTTGCGTTTCTTTTACTCTCGTTCAACTCTCCAACATTTACAGCAATAACTTCCAGACCATGATCTCTCGCCAAATGGCATACTAATGAAGCCAATAAAACTGTTTGTTTGCATCTCTCAGGTACTCGTTCAAGTGAAGTGAAATATAGAACTTGTGTATTGATTTGTAGGCAGCTTCCAATGTAGTTGTAGGTAGGGTTCTGTTCTAAAGGATCGCGCAAGAGAGCCAGTACTGTACGCAGTATTGGATATATAATATTTGGACATTTGCTCCTTTCAAATTCATTTTTAGATATTTTACGCGTAAACAAACTTGTATTCATAATAAAGTATTGTAAATGTTGATCATACATATGCGCATCTGTCGTAAAACAATTGCTATTCAAGGTGTTTATTTTTAGTACAGAACAACTAACGGTGTAATATACTGTTATACTATTATTATATTCTCCTCGCTGAATGACACTTTAATGATACTAGATTGTAATTATTTACACAATAGGCAACAAAAGTTTCATTTTTGTAAAACATGTAATTTAATAGTGTCTCAGTCAATCATTTAAGCGTTTTGACACTGCGGAATATGCATATGCTAACAATATCATGTGTTTATGATATATTCCAGCAGGGACTTCCGTGGTCGAGTGGTTATGGTCTCTGACTTCTAATCATTACCCCCCTCTGAGTTCAAGTCCAAATTGGTACCAAATTTCACATGGGAGGAAGTTGTTCAGCTAGCTTACGCAAGATTCTACAACCCAAGTATATGTCTGGGGTCTTCAGTTGTTCACCGTTGTTGATGCGACGTTGAGCCCCGGTGATACATTCCTTCAAGTAAAGCGCATATCACTTATTAGATGCCTGGAATAAATGAGTAAAGAAGACATAGAGATAAACACGCAGTACCGATCTATTGTTGTAACAGTCAGTTCCATCAACCAATGGTGCACCACCTGCAAATATCTTAAATGGTGAATCTGGTTGCGCACAGGATGTGTGATTACAGACATCCTGTAAAATAGACAAAGAAATAATCAAGGATTTCTGGTTTTGTTCAGTAATGTGCAGTATAAAGAACTGTTCTGTTTGGGACTAAGGTGTTGGGACCATTTAATACATTTTACTGTAGATATTTGAAACGAATCTTAATGGATATTGCATTTACACCTTAGATTAAACAAGTTTAATTACTTATTCAAAGCTTTGTTAACATGTCATGTGACCAATCCCATATGACAAAATGTCTTGCGTCGCCTATAAAAGTTATTGTACACATAGAGCACAAATGTATCTGATATGACGGGTATAACCAAACACGTGTGAATAGACACATGCTAATAAAGGTCATCGTGTGTAGAAAGATCATTCTTGTATATATGTATCTTATATTTCATAAACCAAATGAATCTATGAACAAATACCAACACTGTTTAACCTTTTGCCTCATAAACATATTTTGGACTCTCCCCAATTCAAAGCTAATGTACAAACATCAATTTATTTAAGACAATTGTATTATTTCCATCTGACAGACCGGAAAACATTGAGTCTAAAGAAGCCATCACTCATTACAAGCAGTGGCTTCTTTTGCCATAATGTTTTCAAAAGTCCTCTGCTTCAGATGTGGGAAATGCAGTGTTATGAGGCAAAGGGTTAAAGTCATGCATGCAGTATGTTGCTTTGCTGACCCAAGTGTTGAAAGTGTAAAATGTGTAAATGTCAACAAACCCCCAGGGTGTATGGAACAAAATAAGCTGTCTGGTGAAACATCAATTTGCATTGGTCATCAGCTGAAAATATCAGACCCGGTGGTAACGGTTCCTTCCTGCTCCATCGACCTGTTGGTCTGTTTGACAAACACTTCAGTGGGTCTGATGCTGACCTGTAATGTAAAAATGTAAATTCAAGACTGGCTTGATAAACTATTACATTGCTATCAATTTCATACGTCCGGCTATCTTAGCAGTTAGATACATTATAACCCCTCAAAGCCGAACGACCTTAAAATCGGGATTCTCTCAAAATCGGACATTTTTCAATTTTCGTTGTTTTTCTTTTCTGTAATCAATAGTTCTCTGAAAACCGCAATTCTCAGAAAACCGGGCTTTTATAAAGACCGGAAGGAGTCCGGTCTTCAGTGGTTATACTGATTATCCGGTTATCCAAGTCGGTTGATATAATTATCGGTTGTCACTTTATATGACACTAATGTTGAGTGTCTAAAAAATTAATGACAATTTATCAGAGAAACCGGGATTTCGAATAAAAGTTATTAATTTGTACTGCAATTATAACTTAATACTGAAATTTAGTTTTTTTTCATTTGTAATTCAGTCCAGTCGGATTAAATCTTCTATTGTACAAGTATATATGCAGCTTTGAACAGAACGATAAGCATTAGCCATCGGTAGAACCTTAGGTTAGATTTACATTAAAGTTTAGGCTAACATACATTATGTTTCGTTCGTAGATTGGACAACATATACTTACGTAGCAAACCTATAGAAGGCCAGTGCACTTTCACTGGTCCATTCAAAAGCTTCTTTTCCGGACCATCCGCCAGGAGACATGATCCCAACTCCATCCCTTACTGAATCGTGTTCCATACCGAGCCTTAAATATCATGAGATACTTACTATAATGAAATAAATCATAGAACTCCGTCCTTCAGGATGAAGCCCTTGTATAGTGTAGATTTATTTCATAGAAGAACATTACGTCAAACAAAGTTTAAAACCAACTTACAAGATACGCGGCTATGCTCAAATGCAATCGAACCATACTTCTACAGTATATTTAGCGGAGACTGTTTTCTTATTTTTAGTAATAGTGACCTTGACCCCAGAATCAATAAGTATAATCCAAGCCTAGGTTTCCATAAACACTTGCTGCATACCAAGTTTAGCAGCAACAGGTCAATTTAAACTAAAGTCGGACAGAGTTCTTTGATGTCAAAAATTTGTTAAATTGAAAACCTGTTAAATTGTCTTAAGACACCTTTACAATCAGCCAAATGGCCGTGTACTGCTTTGGTCAACACTACCTGTATATGAGTTTTAAAAAATAGCTTGTGACATCTTGTAATAAATCGTCTAATCAATGACAAAGCTGAGTGAATTAGGAAACTATTAAAAAGAGCTAACGTAAGGGACAGTTTCAATCTTAACGTAGTTTCTTACAAATGACCAAGTTCGTGGGCTACAGTCACTCCAACAGTTGGTCCTTGATCCTCCACAATTACGCAATTTTGTTTTCTCTTGCACATTCCATACATGTAACCAAGCCCAGTCACGTGGTCTGAACCATTGTCATTTAGGTTCAATCTAAAAATCATTCAAATACAATGTATTGTGATACTAATGTAATATACTTGAGCGAATTTGAAGGTTTGTTTCATAACTGATAATATCACCTAAACACTGTGATATCATACACGGGATTGATTTCGTCAAGCTGGCTAAGAATATTATACGAATCTTAATTGCCCTGTATCTCGGTTTATAACAAGTCAATAAATATGATTAAGTAACCAGTTGTGAGGGGAAGAGGAAAAGTGGTTAGGCACAACTGTTGGTTGCGTTGCACTGGAATAATTATGATTTAGAAAGCCACTATATCTTATCACGGTCCGGAAATAGTTGGTCATCATAATGAGGATGTCGTAATATTGAGGTGGTAACTAAGCGAGGTTTTACTGTATGATAATAGAACATTTATGTTTTTGGTATGCACCTACCGTGTCATCAACACATTGGCGTCCACCTTGCCTGTAAGCTGGTCCTGCCATTCACAGAACAAGTCCAGCGAATGAGAAGCGTTGCGGGTCAGATTTGAAGCGAACTCCTGTGTGGTGAATGTTGAATAAGGAAAATAAATATATATATTGAAATACTTACCTAACTTATTTATATCAAATTACTTATGAACTTTTTACGAACTGTTTCAAA
Source organism: Lutraria rhynchaena (assembly GCA_008271625.1). NCBI lineage: Eukaryota > Metazoa > Mollusca > Bivalvia > Venerida > Mactridae > Lutraria > Lutraria rhynchaena. Next base: position 4,805,292 of record VIBL01000001.1, on the reverse strand, counting down.
TACAATCAATCATGATTAATTTCAACTGAATTACACTGAAGTCAGATATAGTGAAATATCGGTACAACGAAGGTAATTTGTTCAAGTTGATAGAAAATTACAAGAAACTCTTCAAGCTTATTTAAAACATGTTTTTGGTCGCGTTATCAATATACAAAGACAGAATAAAACAGATTTTAGATACCCCCCCCCCACATTCTTCATGAAAAAAGTAAAAGAATTCATTTTATTTCGTAGGCACTGGAATTCGTGGATATGCCTAGATCTGTAATTTCGTGGGTACGTAAATTCGTGGATTTTCAGGCATGATAAAAATGTTGAGTCCATTTTGTCAGCCAGTCATCCTAAATTATTTGTCCATATAATGCATGCACGTACATGTAAATTGATGCCATGTAATATAATCTAATATACAGATATCAAATCAACATCCTATAGGATCTTATATACAAACTTAGGGATTCATTCGTTAGTTCGTTTGTTCACACATTGAATTCTTGGAGGAGTATACATAGGGCATACCTCGTTCGACTATGTTTAACCTCGGCATTACCTTGTAGGCCAACATACACAATAATATGTGGAATATCCCGGAAGTAAAACAGATAAACATGGCGGCCTCCATTTTTTCTTTACAAACTGCTATTAGTTGTATACTAAGTAGAAAACAAAAGAATACGCTGCTTGAAAGACAATGAAAACGCCAGACAGTCTTCAACAGACGTCATTTTAAGAGTTTAGTTGTTTATATGCAATATTTCCTTAGCAGTAAATTGGCGGTGTAACCTCACAAACGTAAGGCGTCAACGTAATACATCAAGCTACCTAGTTTATCCGAGGTTAGATGGAGATACGGAATCGTCCGAGACGTTCCGAATGGATTACTTCAATCACAAAATCCACGAAAATAAATGGCCAGATAAATTCAACAGAACTTTTTATTCAGTACGTACAAAACATGTTTGACTTACATTAAATTCTTCTATGATATGAATTTCATTGGTCACAAGTTGTACATCTTGTCGTAAACTTGGATGTCTGAATAATTTGTAGGCCTGAGATAGAGAATTAAAATACCATTGATATACGAACATCAGTGGTGTATTATAATACAGATTGAGTAAATATTTATGTTTATTAGATAATTCATGCCACACTATACCTGTACATATAAAATGTAAAACAGGAAACAAATAAGCACTCTTTTTCATTATTTTGACCTAAAAAAAACCTTTCTCAAGAGGTAATTTGAAAATTATTGTAAGACAACATATACAAGGATACGTCTCAAATAGGCATAGTGCAGATAACATACATGTAGTTTTCATTTTATTTCTTGCCAAAGACACGCTCTAGACCTACATATTCAATAAGAGTGTTGAACTGAATTGTTATTTTATATATTCCCTTGGGAAAAATCCCAACATAAATGTAAAACGTTACATTAAACATGTACAGTAAGGCACGGTTATAGTGAAACTTGGATGCCGTGAAGTGTTTTAGTCTTCCTCGAGCACTACATTCTTCGTCTTATTGTTATGGACATAATGAAGTAATTATTCAGGTCCCTAAAAATTCACTAAAATAAGGTTCTACTGTACTACTTTATGCAAAATGATGTAAGAACAATACAGCCGATTACTGAATGTATACTGTACGTTAATTACAAAGCGCTTAAAATCGTCTTGATTTACCAAGATGGTCAGAATAGTTTTGGTGCAAACCTATTTCCAGAACACTTTCGAAACAATTTGGTTGCGTACGTGCTCTCATTTCATCTCGACATCATTCTATTGAATAATAGAATATATTCTGGTATTATGTGTGAAGTGGGTCATAATTATACATAACACCACCCTAGACGTGGCTTGCTCTACCATTTTTGACAATTGGAGAAAACACGTACGAAGTTTCAAAAAGGGCATTTAAAAAAACACATTCGTATCACATTAAATTTGTAACAGGTGTTACAAAAATTTGATCATATAAATCACACAAATATGATTCAAGCACATATGTAACACATTATGAGACGAATATGATAGATGCCGATTTTTGATGTTACGACTGTAAACACAAATCTGTTACAAACGTGATCTGATGATTACGAATGTGTCCTGCGGGGTATATCTTGCATACAGGGGATGAAGCAGAATGTTGTTGGATATTTTTTTCCGAACTTGACACCATTGTTTGTAAAAATAACGCATAGAACAGAAAGGGCTTGTAGAGACGAACAGTATACGATGATGCAAAAATTCTCTATTTTCGCTCATACGGATATACAGTAACCTACCTTTAAGGCGACGATTTATTGATGAAACAACAATACTACGTATTGTATTCACTACGATGTTGCGTTTTCAGCAAGTACGCAATATCAAACATTAAGAGTCAGTATTGTCAGAAAGGTACAAACTTACAATATTAAAAGCCATATATACGTATTGTTCTACAGTATCTACATGCCCATATACCATAACCATATAAGGATCGATCACTACTCTCGTTTCTATGAATTTGGTCGCAGATGGATCAGGCACGTCTCTCTGTGTTCTGCTGCTATGAAGTATTTCTGCCCTACGAAAATCTGTATCATAATATAGTAATACACCTAATTAGCATAATCCTTGTGTATTCAGTGTGACGTCGCATCTTTTTTTCACTGGGTATAACGCCGTTTTTTTTAACATTTCTAGTTATATACGGCTGCCGGTTCTCCTAATCAGTTTTCCTGGACTGTATACTAATCAGTACTAACTTACCCTTCTACAAGGAGTCTGCAACTTCTCCTCATATGGCGGAAAATCAACATTTCATAGAAGGACCAGCCACGACCAGGATTTGAACCCGGATTGCCGGGTTACAAGTCCGGTGCACTAACCAATGGATGACGGTCGCGGCTTTGACGTCACCTCTATACATTCTATTTAAACTTGATAACGAGACCAACTCAATATTAAGAGCGCCTTTTCGGGTTCCAAACTTGGTCATCATGTCATAATTTCACTAATTAGATTTGACTAAAGTTACGCAATCAGACAACGAGACAACTTTGAGAAATTAAGGTTAACAAAAAAATATCACATTATTTTGAGCCCGTTGTTGGAACTTCGAGCATATGAAAATATGACACAATTTAGAGTCATCATGACTGTAAGTGTGAAAGTATTTAGATACCGTTAACTGCACACAATTGTTTCACCCCTTGAAATCTATACACATTGTGGACATAACCATCGATTGTAGCGGAATTCATAGACTTCATCGGATCAAAGTAATAACTTGAATTTTCGATGTTTAAAACACCTTTCTGTAAAAAGAATTTAACAGAAACGTGATATAATATAAATAAAATCATATGTGTAGATATGAACTATAATATGTTTGTATAAAACCGTACATACTTCCACGTATGGTTGGCCAAAAATGTATTTCATTATTTAACTATGCTAACTAGTAGTATATGAGAATTGTCTCAAGATTGATATAAAAAATAACGAAACAGAAAAATTAATCATATTTGTAAATGTTCATTTTGTAAACAGTTTTTTCTTTCTAAAATGTTTTATAATTAGATCAGAATTATGTTATTCTAGAATTAAGAACGCAAAACTTTTTATAAAAAATGATATAAATGTATTCCGTCATAGCTGAAAAAACGTATTCTTTCGAAATAAACAAAGAGTTTTAAATATAATAGTTTTAAATAGCGCTACCGACAACTTGCTGTTGTTGATATTGCGTTTTTCTTTATAGGCGTCCCTAAACTTTGAAAAAGAAACGTAAATCCAGCGACTTGTCCCACTAATGATAAGAAGGAAAAAGAATTTTATAAAAACAAACAAAATAATCGGTCCAACATACCAAACCATTACAGATGTTGGCTGCCACCCAAGAATTATTATGGGAATCGCTTTTCCCGATGTAGTAACAATCAAGCTTTCGTCTGTTACAAGGATACAAGTTTTTTTTACCATTCCGTGCATAATGGTGAACCAAACATCCTGTAAGTATATAGATGGATCGGAGAATCAGGTTTTTGTTTAAATATTTTATTTTACAAAGTCTGTTATTTGTGAGTGAATAGCTATAAATTAACATACAGTAATATCGGAAGTAATAAGTAAATAATGATCCCCGTGTTAACCACAGTCACTTTTTAACATACATTAATTGTTCACATTATAAATAAACCACTTAAAAAGGCCAACAAAGTTTATATTTCTGCTCGACCTTTGTCGGAATTTGTTTACAATTTTGATCGTATTTATACAAGAGATATTTATATCTTATCATTGTTGAGATAAATTATAAGATTTCTAGCGCAGAACATTACGTGCAATTAAATCATAATGGAAATTGTTGCTTCTTTAATGGACATTCCAAATGTTACGATCTTTACCTTGTCAATGAATTTCTACTTAATAGATGCTCTGGTTTAAGAAGTGTTTTAAGCATTTTGATGTTTCGGTGTTTTAACATTAAAGCCCAGCTCACACCAGTCTTGCGACGGCCGTACACCTGTCTGCGACCAATTTCGAAAATCGGTGGCTTCGTACGGCACCCTCGAGAACTCCATGCAAGTTCGCAAAGCTACAGGGTTGTCACAACATCGCAAACCAGATTTTCGACATGCACATTTTCTTAATGATCTTTTTGGGAGGAGGGGGGGCTTACAAGGTTGTTAATGTTTGTTAATGCAGGTTTCACACGGTCCCGATTGACTCCAGGTGGACACACGATAAAGGACATGTTCAAATTCGGATCTGATCGTTAAAACATTGGACCATTAGTGAAAGCTTCTTAAGCTATAATATGACCGCCGGTTGAGATTCTCGGACTTTAGCGGCAACTTCGTGAGCGGTGGCAAAATCTTTGGCATGCCAAAAAAAAAATGCCGAAAGACCTTGCAAAGGTTTATATTCGTGTTGAAATGGTGTGTTCATCTTGCCGTAAGGTCTTCGTGAGGACATCTTGTCAAATCGTGTTATCTTCCTTTTTTCTTCGTGTGATCATCGGTGTCAACGGGCATTTTTCGTTCATCGAAGACGATACGAATGAAACGAGAAGCTGCCTGATTGTCTTAGAAAGACACCACGACTACGTGAAGCCCTATCAATGCCATCGTGTAGCCATCGTATTATAGAACGAAGTCATCGTGATGGGACCGGGGTGTTGGCGAAGACAGCCATTTTAAGTACTAGTAGCTCAAGCGTTTCATAAGTCTCATGGTAACGTGTACATATAAAAGGCCAGCCTCAGAGCATCTTCCTCTGTCAGTACTGAGCAACTATACAGAGCAGAGATGTGTGTACCTCCCACAGCTTCAATCACAATAAATCATAATTCAGTTCCTGCAGAATAGTATAGTTTGAAGATGAGACAACCAGGAAAAAGAAGTCAGCAGCATCGCTTCTTCTGACGCACCTCAGAGAACATGATGAGCAACTCTTACAGACTTAGCATCTCCTTTTACAGGTAGCAATTGTCTTATTTCATTTTGTCGTTTCTTGCTGTTTGCCTTTTTAGCATCAGACAATGTACTTATCTTGATTTGCTTTTTATTTCCCAGGGTTAGGACAAACCGAGGAAACCAATATAGCACTGTACTAAAGGAGCTGAAGGCAGAAGATGAGAAGCTACGAACACCGTGCGACCCGCGAGATTACCGTGCGACCATCGTATTGCCGCCCTGCAGTGCCTACGACTTGGTGCGGACCTGTCCGAGCATATTGCGAATTTGTCTACGACATCCCGGGACTGCGAAATCTTACGAACAAAAAGAAATCACTCGGCTGATGCTAAGTTCTAATATATCAATAGAGATATTAGAACCCTTCAATATTCTGTTTTATCCTACCTTCAGATATGAGTCCCATGTTCTGTCTGAGGGTGATGTTGAAAATTTCCGCGTCTAATATCACTTGGTACTGGAGTGTCGGTGGTCGTTTACGAAACGGACGGATAGTAATGTCTTTTACAGAGGCGTATGTCACTAGACTCGCTGAAAGAAAACAATACAGCAGAACACGGTTATTGTGAATTCCTGAGGCCGGAACCATTACTTCATAATGTCCATATTATAACATCCACTATACTGATACAAAGAAGTGCGTGTTAAGGAGAAATATAATAACCTTTATCCTATTCTTAATGTGTCTCATTTTAGCCTCTGAATAAAGACCATGGTACATAATGACATAGGTATTTATATAGTCAGGATTGACTATTTCTGTGAATATTATACGCATATGGAGAAAATTAAGGCGCCTTACTTACTTCTGTCATCCAAACTGGGGCGCAGTAAAGGTGCAAAATCCTCTATTGCGAACGGCGGTTCGTTTGATGCCTGAAACAAAAATAACAGTTGATTGTTACAGAAACAAATGGTCAACATATGGAACATACCTAACGAGTAGGGGCTAAGGAATTCATTGTGCTTCATAAACCTCATGTTAAACCACATTTATATAACGACCACCTCATTATAAGGACCAGTTTCTATATTTTTCATTAAACTTTATTAGACTACCTCATATTTAAGATAGTTTCACAATATTTTAGCGAATTGAAAGTAAATGTAGAATAAGAATAAATGTATTTGTACTTCTTTTCGGATTTTACGCCTGTTTTTATCCGTATTTCAGTTAGAGTGATGGCAGGAACTTCATCCGTTTTCCTGGTTTCTGTAATACTTCTAAATTTGTCCTCCGTAAATAACCTCTAACTATACCCCATGAAAGATCATCGATTGAGACTTATGAACTTTTTCTCAACTAAATCGTGACAGAGAACATGGGTTCGGACCCGAACCCTGTAGGCTCGCTGTTACTTATTGAACTTAGCAGACGGGCGGCACCAATAAAGTTGCATTAAAAACAGAACTCTAAATACGTCACCCAGGCGAGAATAGTTTGATAAGATTCTTTGACTGAATCGGGTATAATGACGTTGATCAAGTGTCGAGTTTAAAAGGCTAAATTTGTCACTTATGTCCATACACACGAAATTATTTACATAATGTTTAAAATAGAGTCGCGAAACTACTGCGCGCGATTTACATTAGAGATACCGCGTAAAATTTTTGCCGCAATGGAATTTTATCATGATAAGTAAACAAAAGTGTGAAATAATAATTCCACATGTTTTAATACATCTATGATTACCGTGTTCTTTAAGCTCGCTCATTAGAATGAATTAGAATACACAAATGATGTATTATAATTCTAGTATTTTAATCTCTATATGGATGTCTAAATACAAAATGCTAACAACATAGCCTGATCGTCACTCGTAGCTTTGTTACTTTTACACTAAATTACAAACACACGTGTTTCACGAATTAAAGCTGATATAAAAATTTGATTTACGGACACCACAGTTATAGTCAAATCCATGTGAATCACGTGTATCTTTATCAATAAATGTATTAGGTTTTAGGCAGCTGTAACGCGCTTGAATTAACAGTAAATATAATTAACTGGAATGTACAGTGCTCTTTCCGAAGAGCAACACTTGTCGGAGTCGAAAAAAAGTGTTGTTCTTTGGAGGGTGTTGTTGTTCGGAGGGAATTGATACATTCACGATATGTGTTTTGTATTATGTGTATGTGTGCCTTTTACTGTCGTTTCTTGAAGGGAATCGGTCTTTGGAGGTGACGTTACGGGAGGGATCGCTGTATCAGTAACTTAAACACTGTGTTCATTTACTTCAACGCTGTTTTTTTTTTCACTGGGGTTTAACGTCTCACCAAGAGCGAGGGTTATCTGGCTTTGACCGGCTTTAACGGTGGAGGAAGACCCAATGTGTACACCTGAGTAGAACCACCGTCCTTCCGTAAGCTGGCTGGACAGCTTCTTCACATGCGTAATTTGACTAGTCCTGGGTGGAATTCGAACTCACATCGGTGAGAGGCCAGCGATTACTAGTCGAAGGCCATAATCACTCGACCACAGAGGCCCCTTTCAACACAGATTTAGACAATCAGAAATATAGACAATTATCCATAGCGTTAAATACGCAGATATAACTATTATGCTTGTATTTAGCTATGCAATATTTTGATATAAATATTAAAAAATCACTGAGTCCATGAAGTGATTTTTTCGTAAATTAATTTACATTTTAAGGAATTTCTTTGTCAATTTTGAGCTATTTCATTATCATGATTATTTTTTACTAATAATATCAGCTAAAATATTTTATCAAATATGCATAACGTATCTTACCTGAGACTCTGTAACGAGCGAGCCCATAAGTACAACAAAGAAAATGCGCACACACTTCATAATGTCCGTAAAATAATGTCCCATACAGCTTCGAGGTAATCGTTTCTCTGTTATTTGGCACAGAGTGTCGATCATTTTTTGTGCACGTCAAAATCAATGCCTTCAGCAATTTCATACTGCATTTCTGATAGGTTAATGCAAACATAGGCGTACATTTATTCAGCCATTGAAATACGGTGTTATCTTGTTGCGAAAATCCATTTGCAGTTAATCATTGTGGCATTTCAAAAGCTCAATGCAACTTTAAACTGCGCGTACATACAATAACTAATTTATAGGACAATGTGTTATCGCCGCTTGTAAAGTAAGGGAAGTCATTGAAAGCGAAAAAGTGTTTCTGATTGGATATACAAACTTCGTGACCTGCTTCCGAAAGAACAGCAAAATGCAGCATGTGGTTCATTTGTACCGCAAATGCATGGTTGGTAACCAGGTTACATAAACCCGCTTTCATAGATCAATCCTTTGGGTGTTGCACTCTTGTAAAAAATGAGATTTCTGGTACGAATCACTTTTTTGGTAATTTACAGCAGCGCATACATTACAGTCATCATTCAGCAAGCTCATTTGAATTTTAATCATTATCGCATGAACTAAATCAAAACGACGTCATTCTTTTCTATCAACTAAAAAAACTTCAGTCCTTATTGTCATCACAATTTCCCCCCAGGTGTGGCGCCATATAAACAATTTATTCTTATCGTCAATGAACAAATCAATCAACATTGTAGTTTTGTCTTTGTTTGTTCGCATTTGGTTTAATGCAGCCTGTGACCCGCTCACTGACTAAACTCAGCCGGTTGAGCCTTTGATCCACGGACTTCAGGATCATGTGGTCGAACCTAAAGCTCCAACAATTAAGCTAAATTGACAGGCAGCAATAAATTCTAGACATGTACGAAGAGTTGCAGTCTTGTAAAACATATATATTTTCGTATATACATGTATAACATTACATACGGCTTTGTAATAAGTCGAACTGACAGATAAGGCTATGATTTTAAATCATTAATTAATTGATCGTTTGTCGGCGTCAAAGCGACAACAATACTGAACAGTCGGTGTCTCTTAACATCATTTATTACTTAATTAAACTTAGGGGTCCGTTTCATAAACATATGTTAGCTAAGACTACAGTTTTAAACTTAAACATCTTGCTATCCCCTGTTTGTGACTCAAATACTTGTATGTTTTATCATATTGATTATTTTGGGGGATCTATGGTCTGCCATCAAAGGAAAAGAATTGAAATGTTTCCATCAGCATGGTTTTTGAGTTTTAAAAAAATTTAACGTAGATATGTCAATGAAATGGGCCCCCATAAGAACAGCACTTTCAAAAAGGGGTGTTTCAATAACAAGCCCGCATGTTCCGGACTAAAAACCTTCTTAGAAAAACATAATGATGTATTATAACGTATGAATAATGCGCCATATCGAAAGTAGATATTTTCCAAATTTTACCCATTCTTTTATACATGTAATCACTTCTTCGGTGCCCCTGAAAGACTTATTTTTGTTATGTTCTGTACAGTTGAGGTATGATAAGCTTTTCTCACTTCAAATACACTAAAATAAACTTGACTTTCATCAAGTAATTTCCTAACTACTGAGGTGAAATATTTGGCGTTCTAACAAGTCACGTTTGTTACCTCCCGTGCTGTGGACCTCACACGAAATTTGTACAAAGGCCGTGTAACTTCGTTTGAATAAACGTCTTGTACACAATGAACTTTAGACGGCGTAAATTTTGAAATATCGCAGTTTTGCAGTAAGAAGTGACAACATATAGATAATTTGGACTATTACGTGGTTTGTTAAATCTCATTGTATATTACGTCATACAAAATGTTGAAATATTCAATACTCAAAACAGACACAATCGTCAGTGTGGTCTTGGCAGCATGGTCAGTTATACACACGTATATATCCATTTACTGAATTGTTCACAACTCATTTAAACATGATTCTGAATACATGAACCATGTTTTCCTAACATTAATTTTGACAGAGCAATACACTTCACATCTCGCAGACCAAAATCCGACTGCAGTTACCTTTTTAGTCCAGTGTAGGGTTAATATCATTATACTTAAGTCTTAATAATTGTTTACTTACATTGTGCTGTAAGATGAGATAACATAATTAGACATATTACGTAGGTGTTTGTCATGAGTTTATTTAACAACCATCGTAAAAGCCGGAAAAGTCGCCGAATGATCCTAGCTGTTGGTGCCACATTAAAAAGTCGTACTACACATATCAATACATCTCGCAATGCACAACCATGACCCATCAGCTAAGCATATAGCGCAATGATTCGCTAACAATTTTTTCTTGTTACGAATACCCTTATATCGAACTTTATAACTAATACTAAAATTGTTTCCATGAATTTTTCCTTTATTTAAAAATTGACAGGAACATTCTGAAGCGAACGAGGGACTTTGTTGCACATTTCTGAAAAAAAAGACATCGTGTCAATTACAGCCAGGGTTATTCCCTTTTGGGGGGACTTAACAGTTTGTTTGTTTGTTTGTTTGTTTGTTTGTTTGTTTGTTTGTTTGTTTGTTTGTTTGTTTGTTTGTTTGTTTGTTTGTTTGTTTGTTTGTCTAAATCTCTTTTCGACTTTTCGACTTTTCATTTTATTCCGCCGTATAAATGTGTAATATTTTCTTTTTGTTCTTTCATTTAGAGTGACCCAATATTGTATTTTACTCTCACAATCCGCTCAGGTTTTGTTTTACCGCCCTACTGACATTTACTAGGTGTTATAATTATTTCTGTAAAACGTGAATTCAAGCTTGAGCTTGGGGATTTGTCTAGGGACACAATTCCAGATTAATGCTAGCCAAGGGTATAATTTTAATGAGTCAGATTAATTTCTTGACATTCTGTACATATGACGACTATATAGCATATTTCCACAGTATGATTTCCGTTATTGATATTGTTCTATAAAACAGTGTTGAAATAAAATAAACGACTTTATTACGCTGACTACAGGAGTTTCTTCATATCAATTATAATTCATGAACATCAGTTCTGAAAAAGTCCTGATCAAGTAGTCAGGACAGTATCATGATACAGGTATTTATCCATGACATGACAAATGGTGTTTTGTATATTTGTCGATTTACAGTAAGATTGCATGTTTGTTAATTCGCTTGTTACTTTAAACTAGTCAACACTCCGTCCGTTGCCAGTATTCCTGCTCAATCATACTGCCCAGCGTTCTAGTTACGTACGGCGGACAAGTTTTTCTATGGTCATTCGCGTATCTTCCCATCACTTCGTGCAGAATACCAATAAGGTTTGACTTTTTTCATGGTGTTTTTATTCTCACGGGGACACGCGCGACTGCTTTGTACCTTGAACGCACGACCGCTCCGTCAACAGCAACCAAAAATAGTTTGTTCTAAAAACCCATGACGGCTTTCCAAAGAACTGCCTTTATTCACAGGGTGGCCTTTATTCGGAAGTGACTTCAAACACAGTTTTGACTGTACTTAAAATCATTACAAAACACGCCAAAACATTTCTAAAACCATCAAACCAAAATTTCAAAATAAGCTTGAAATTTATTCATCATATCTTAATATATCTTAATGTTAGTTAAGCATTTTGACAAGTCAATATAAGTCCCAGTAAAAACGACTGTGGCGTTACTTATATTTGTATTGCTGACTGACTTATTTAACGCGCAAAATGGTTTGTCCTAAATAAAAGCGTTAAACGCAATAAGAAAGTAGGCGTTATTCTGTCTGTGTAAAATTACATTTTCCTGATTGACATTTTGTTTGTTCTAGTATGAAGTGTTGTACAGGGTCACAAAAAAATAATCCATGCATGAAAAATGAGCACAGTAAAACCTCTCCAGAGTGCCCTTTGTTGATCAACAACCTCCCTTCAACAACAGCATGTTTTCCCACGTTTAAATATTAATTCAACTGTAGCACAACAACCTCTATACAACAACATAATATTGCTTCTCCCAAAGGTTCATCCTTTGGAGAGGTTGCACTGTAAACATGAAAACCCTTAAGAGTTTTCTGCTGATCTTATCCAACTTTGAATATATATATGTGTGTGTGTGTGTGTGTGTGTGTGTGTGTGTGTGTGTGTGTGTGTGTGTGTGTGTGTGTGTGTGTGTGTGTGTGTGTGTGTGTGTGTGTGTGTGTGTGTGTGTGTGTGTGGTCTTTATTGAGAGGTGGCCTTTATTTGGAGGTCATTTTGTTCTAAACAATCAGTGACGATTTTTCAAAAAATGGCCTTTATTCACAGGATGGTCTATATTCAGTGGCGACTCCAAACACAGGTTTGACTGTGTATGTAATTCCCCAGATAAACAATTAACGAAAGTCAAGCTGATAATAACATAATTGTAACCACAGTAACAACTTTTTTCCGAACCAAATTTATTTTGTCAAATTCGGATATTATTCAAAATAGAAGACACACAGAAATAACTTGAAACAAACTGAAACCACTTCACAACATAAAAACATAACAAAAACTTATAACAGTCCGTCTTATCTTCGTGTTAAGTCCTCGTTTTCAGACACAAAAACCGCAGCTTTTGGAGCAGTATTTCCTCATAAAATGGAAGCTGGCTGGGTCTGTGCAGTACTTTAAATCATATTTACCACAATCGGTACAATCTGTGAAAAACAAGAAGAAATGTCGCATAAAAGACAAATGGCGTAGAAATGAAAAAAAGAAATTTTGTTCCTTGTTGTTGAACTGTTGAAAGTAAAAGTACGATCAATTTTGTTCTACTTTCTTATTTGTATGAAATTCCTGACGATATACATATAACTAGGCCGTAAAAACGCTTTTGTTCATGTTTACAATTGACCGCAGTGCAATGAATGAAGCATCTTTACAAATACTACACAAAAAGTAGTTCTGTAAATAGTTGCATCATTTGTTTCTTGTATATCTTAACTACATGCTGTACGTGTTGTTTTGAAAAATTAACACGTCAATATTGAGTAGTTAATCTACTAAAATACTCTTAAAATACCGACAATCACAAATGCATCGTAATGCAGATTAATTAATACATGCGGAACTATAACTCTGAAAGAAAATGTGTAGCACACGAAACATGGGCATTCTCATTTACGACGTTGAGGCTGCCAGATTATAATACATAATTATTGTATTCTGTGAACGAACATTAAATTCTACTCACAACACACAATGAGAATCTGAATTCAAATCAAAGATCAAATGTAATTTTTTTGTCAAGAACGTGTGAATACATTTGTATTACTTTATTTCGACCCCCTAAGAATACTTTCGTACATGTTTACTTTACTTCAAACAGAAAAAGTCCACATTAAACAATTGCAGACCGCATTATGTCGGTGTGGACCTAATTTTTCCACGCTTGTAGACTTCATCTAATAGAACGAAGGATTTCCTCTGAATTATAAACACGTCATTTTCCGCACTAACGAAATTATCCAATAGAATGAGGAATTTCCACTGAATCATTAATACGTAATGCCAAGAAATATAGGTCAAAACTGATATCAGACATGTGCAGCTACGACGAATAAGTAGGCTTCGACGTATACATACTTTCGTTATCGACCGTAGCCTAACGCTCTTTTACACACTCTAGGGTACTAAACCTTAAACTTAACTTTATGTTTTTACATCTACGTTAAACTATGTTATTCAATGTATAGGTGACAGAGGCATTAAGAACGGCATTATTCTTTATATGAGCTTGAATAAATGAGATATGAAATAATTAGTACTTTATGAATATATTTATGAAACGGGTCCTCCTTGGTCGAGTGGTTATGGTCTCTGACTAGTAATCATTAGCCCCTCACCGCTGTGAGTTCGAATCCCACAGGGACTAAATTTATTTGTGAAGAAGCTGTCCAGCTAGCTTAGGGAAGTTCCGTGGTTTTCCTAAGGTGAACGTCTGGTGTCTCCCTCAACCATTAAAGCTAGACAGTCGCCAAATGACCCTTACTGTAGGTGTAATGTTAAACCTCAGCGAAATCAAAACAAACAAAACGTTACCTCGACAGACGCCACATGACTGAGGACAATTACGATACATCCAACGGATAAATCGTTTATCCGCACAATACATAGAGTCGTACTTTACGCAAATATCATCATCATTACATCTGCTCGGCGCTGAAAAGACAAAAGAAGTCAAGCATCAGTCTCACTTAAATTTGATTTCAGCTCACCCGACATTACTGAAGTCCGTCATTTTATAAAAACGGTTAAATCTGTGGAGAGAAAAATACGCAACACCTGATAACTCATAGGTAAGGAATAAATGTTTCAGAATATTACTCCGAGCCAATTTCATAGAGATGCAGACAATATCCGGTCTTTAACAGTTCCGGTTTCCGACTGAGCAAATTAGACTGGTTTCCTTCCATGAATCAAGACTACTATAAAACTGTTATCTTTACAGTACACGATTATTATTACACTGAAGTTCATTCATTCATTCATTCATTCATTCATTCATTCATTCATTCATTCATTCATTCATTCATTCATTCATTCATTCATTCATTCATTCATTCATCCATCCATACATACATACATACATACATACATACATTCATACATTCATACATACATACATACATACATACATACATACATACATACATACATACATACATACATACATACATACCATCACAGAGGCCACAAGTTTGTGGACAGTTTTGGAACAGCCAGATCATCTGAGACACGTTCGTTCTTTTAGTGCAGTCTGTCCCTTTGAAAGCATCACATTCAGGTTGATCGAAGCACGTTGTGTTGGCTGTCAACAAGTGATAAATAATGGCCATCAATATTTAAACATGTTTGTGCATATAACTATTGTTTGACAAGACAATAACTTCAAAGGACAACCTGTAGGCACATGACAATATCACATAGTTTACATATTAAAACCGATTATTTAGATTTAATAAGAGAGTACATACACTTTTTAATTATTTTATTAGCCACATATGAGCGATTTTTTGTCGTTTTGAGGTAACAACAAAGTCATGGTGGCTTTGTTTTTGTAATTGATAAAACGTTGCAATTAACCGTTCACATGACTATACAACGGTTAGTCAATCACATTCCGCGTTATATTGTATGTGACCACACTTTTTACAGATTACACTTCAGGTTTTCCTGATTTTTGATTAATTTGAAACGCCATTTATTTAATAGGAAGTACATTAACATGTGACAAAAACAAGGATTTTAAAACTATAGTCTTACACACATTTTAGATTAATGGCACCAGCAAATCAACCAGGGCGGCTGTTACCATGAAGTAATTTTTATTGGATTTAATCCCGTATTTTTTCAACAATTCCTTGCCAGTTTTCATGGACTGTATACTAATCAGTACTAAAGTATCCTTCCACAAGGAGCCAGCAACTTCTCCACATTTTGAGGAAAATCGACATTTTTGTCAAATTTTAACAGTATGATTTGCCACGACCGGGACCTGAACCCGGATCGCCGGGTTACGAGTCCAACGCACTAGCTACTGGACCACAGCCGCGGCCGTTACCATGAAGTACTTTAAATTTATAATCACCTCTTATCAACACATTTAGCCTTTATGAACGATATCAAACCCTTACATTTATAATTAGTTTACTATGTACTATCATAATTTTCTGATTACTAAAGTTAGAGTCGAGTCCATGTAAATTGAATTCAATATGACATTGATTCATCGAGTTGTATATAAAGAAGACAAAGGTGACTAAGATATACAAACAAACTTACAGCAGATTCCACAAGTACCTTTGCATTGTACGGACATGTATGTTTTGATATAACCGTCACACATAAGAACATCCATTTCATACAATTCATGACATTTCTTTGAAAAGTCTCTACATGTCTCACCAGGCTTACCAATCACTGGAAATTACGTCATAAAAACATGGTGAAAAATTATTTACAGTCAAACATGTGAAACAACGGCCAACGAATGTAGAAGATATATGTAGACTTCATGCATAGTTGGCCTTCATTTAGAGGTTTATCTGACCTGAGATATTGTAAAATACATGTTTAATAGTGACTTTTATAAACAGGTGCCCGCTACTTTAGGTTTTACTGTACATGTATATAGTAACACTTACATAAGCAGTAAGAATGCATGTATTTATGTTTTGAAATAATAAGATTTTTGGATCCAGAAATTATCATTAAAAGTCTATGATTGCAATGAATATAAAAAGATTGTAAAAAAAATTATGATGCCATGTTTCCAATTTATGCTATGAGTCAACAGATAAAACTGTAGAACTATTTTGATAAATAACACATTTTAGAAGTAAAACTGCACGTGTGACCACTGACCACTTCAATATTAAGATAGCCTCATTCAATTTTCACACCAATTTTCAAAATTTACAATATTATTCCATTTAAAGAGACCAATATTCTATCCCAAAGGTGGGGTTAATATAGTGGGTTTACTGAACAATTAAAATGTTATATATACAGTATGTAATGATACAGCATGTAGAAATATGTTAATTAAAGGAAATTTAACTTTATGTAGAAGAAACAATGTACTGGTATAGATATGAAATTCCATTACCATAGCAAGGTCCGTGGTTGCATCTTGCCATACTAGGAGGTCGATGATCCTGCTTACATTCATTGTCCATAAGAGCGTAAAGGTGATTATCATATTTTGCAGCGCATGTAACGTTACGTATTTTATAGCCTTCACCGCAGGTTTTTGAACACTGGTAGTAAAAAAAAATAAAACTAAAATCATGAAATTAGCGGGCCTCCGTAGTTCAGAAGATATAGTCTCTGACTAGAAATCGCTAGTCCCTGACTGCTGCGTGTTTGGATCTCTCATACCAGACAAATTACGCAAGAGACGAAGATATCCAGCTGTCATAGAGAAGTTTGGTGGTTCTACCCAGACGTACGCCTGGGGTCTTCTACCATTAAAACTTGAAAAGTCACCAAATGACCCTTGTTGATTCGACGTTAAACACCAGGGAAAACACGATATCACAAATCAAGATATCAGATCATATATTATCCCGACAGTCCCATAAAATTATCATCAGTTTGGATGTGTTACAATGTGAATTTTTTTTCATTCTGTTCAATCCACAATTGTTTGTTGTTTGACAATGCATTTTACCATTTTTAGTAAAAAGCTATGAGTAAACTACAGTCGGGATATTTTGTAACACTTTAAATGAAGACACGATGTATAACAAGTTCTGTTGTACTTATATTTCTTTTACATGTGCTGAATTCCTAACAGCAAGCTTTCAGTCACAAGTCAGCGCTGATGCTATGTCAGACTTATTGACACCTGGTCAACACGATTATCAGAAAGGGTCGCCGGAGCTTAAGTCATTTCTTAAATACTTTGAAACATCGACGAAAATAATGTTGGAGGTTACTAAAACATACCTCTGACCAAGATCCATTCACCCAGTTCCCCGTACAGTTGTGCATGTAACAAGTGGATTGGAAGGATGGGTGTTTCAAATGCTGGCAATTTGACTGAGGTATCTCCTTAATAATATAAAGTAAGATTTTTTAAACGATTAAGATATTTTAGCTCATCAATTTATTGATTTCACAAAATTTATTGAAACGACGAAAGCTGAAAATTGCTTAGTTGGATAAAGCGCTAGAAAGTACTTGAACCCTTTAAAAAACTAATTAATTTGCCAATGTACTTTAAGTCGGCATTTTAATCATTAAAATTTGATTTCGTATCACCAGATATATATCCCTGAACAAATGAAATTAATAGTCTTTAAACATGGTGTAATAAAATAAGGTATGACAATTAAACTAAGTACCTGGTACTGTATACAAAACAACGAGTAAAAATATCTACAAATGAAAATCATTATACGAGAGTTATAGAACGTACAAATCATTTCATATGTAACACTTTAGTCTTACTTCTGTTTTGCCGTTTCTGTCCACAACGCAAGAGACATTTCGATTCTTGTTTCCTATTCCACAAGGGACCGTGCAATTTGACCAGGGTGTTACCTGCCATCTAAAACCAGATTTGTCACAAGAATGATTAATACAGGTAATTTCTCAAGAATGATATGGCTTACATAGTCAAATCAGTACATTGCTGTGTATTGGCAGGTCAAAGCCCTGAAGCACAAACAGATATACTTCAATAGCAGATCAATTTACGAAGGTAGACATAACACGCTAACATCATAATAATAAATAATCCACGATGACCATGATTTTTGTAATATCTCCAAATGTTTTATATCCACTTTCGTTGCTGGATCGGATTCCAGATTTATGATTTAAAATTTGGATAGTCCTTTTAAATTATAAAAAATTGATGAAAAGTAACTAAAAATGTGTCATGGTTGAAATCCCAAGTTTGGATTTGTCGGTGGCTATGCTTTCCATTTGATAGAATAAAATAAAACTTGATTTTAATGAGACACTTGAACCTTAAAGTGACATCATGTAAGTTTTTTCAATATTGTTTCCTGGTATTGATCTGAAGTTGAGTGCCTGTAACTTTATATCATGAACTTACTTTTTGGCAATTGAAATACACCATATTAATTGTCTATGTCATTCGTCCCATTTATTGTTTTCCTTAAACATATATCAGTATATGGAGGCATTGATATAAGCATTTTGCATTTATGTTCTCCGTGCGAGAACATGTGAGTTTATATAACTAAATGACCATTACAAACATGTTCATCAAAACTTTACTAACAAGTTCATTCTCCGCGTTAGTGAACCTCCAAATCTTAATAACAAACAATTATCCAGAGTCACTGGCAAGGTAGCGCGTGTCACAACAATAGTGATATTGGAAAGTTTTACAAACAACAGACAATCAGTATGAACAAAAATAAGGATACTCACCTTGGTGGGCACTCGTGTGTATTACAAAGACGGGATACTTGATGCGGCCTGTTCTCTATTCCACAGAAGAGATCATTGACAAAGTCACCGGTGACATTCATACATTTTATATCATCACTCTCTTCACCTTCAATAATAATTAAATTTGGTTGACGCGTTGAATTCAATATATTTCCATGGCTATGGCAAACTAGTCGTATATGGACGTGGACTTATATAAAGCCAGGTAAGGTAGCCAGCCGCGAGTAGGTGAAATAATGGAGTGTATTTTTCTCTAAAATTGTGACAAAACTTGTCAGATGTTGGAGCCTATAAATTTCAAATTGTCGGTCGAACTTTGAATCGAATATACAATAAATATGAAACAAAACTTCAATAAATAAATATTTGATTATCAGACAAAAAAGCAAATTTAGAGGTTATAATTGCTTTACCATATGCAAGGTTAAAAATGAAATGAAATAAACAATCTCACAAACTATTACAACCACAGTTAACTGACTGTTATACATAACAATGCATGTTCCTTTAAGAGAATATATCTTAAACTCACTCATACTTTTCTATCTGACAAAAGCACAGACAGTTAAAAACAAAACATGCATAAACAAACGGCAGACCTGTGCCACACTCCTTAGAACAAGTATCATTACGAATGATTGCCCATGCGTACTGCATTGGAACAGGCTTCTTTGTGTAATAAGTGTATGTTACATCCGGTGAAACACCATTATACTGTCTGCCATACCTTCTGTAAACCTGACATGAATAGAGAAAGTATTATTTTAAAATGAACGTATAAACAGACCACCCAATCATCCGTCCCAATTTCCTCGGTTAAGGCTTTCACCTCCAATTTCAGGATAATTATAAACACAAGTGTTCTGTATGGCGAGACTTAGTTTTCTGAATATTCGAAAAAATGCATTTCACATACTTTCATACACTAAAATAACTTAGCAACACTGACCCTTGAGTTTACAATACGAGGACTTTTACTTTAATAGATTCGAGGCGAACAGAACGTAAGTAAAATTGTAATACAGTTGTTATGTTTATGTTGGCTCTGTGATCGGTTAATTAAAACAGTTTCAACATGCAAAGTTTTCAGTCGAACAAAATGCTTCTGGTAAAAACGACAGTCAGTTTACCAATACATCCACGTGATCACTTTTTCAGCAAAGTGATGGCAAATTATTTATTTTCTTGATTAGCGTTCAAAGCAGATATGACCTTATATATTGCTTTTTTGGTTGTCTTTTTGTAAGAAGGAAATGACATATAAATACCTGTATATCAATATCTATAGGCGTCTTCGATATAATCTCTAGTTTCTCTGGCATAGACAGGTAGCGTACTGTAACTCCAAACACAACTTTAGTAAATGAAATACCTTTGTGTCCGTTATCGTTCAATATGCGTGTTCCATTCATTAAAGCACCTACAACAAAAAAAATCCAAAAGATTCTCTCAATTCCTTAAGCATTCAGATGTGTGTCATACGATAGCATGGGACTATAAGGGGCAGTAAAGCGGGTTAAAATGTGTGCGTGGTGTGAACCTTCTACTTTTTGAAAGACTTAATACATACTTGTCAAGTCACACACATTGCGCGTGTGTCACACGCATTTGAGCCTTGATACACGCTCACACACTTAGTTGTCTAGAACACACGCATATTAAATATATTGTCCTCTAAAAAATAAAAATGCAAGTTACAAATGTATTTTGAACAGTAGACAATCAGCGTGTCTGCTTTGCATAAAAATCGAGTATTTCCGCTATGTAAACATGGGTCTGCATTCTCATTTCCGCGGTAACCGTACGCATAGCCAGTTGTATTCATTACGTCACACGAAACATCTTACATGCTAAATTAGCTATTTGTCAAGCTTCCGGGATCCTCTGTCCATTTGGACCACTGGGCAGGGCGTTTCCCTGGACCCACCGGGGGCCCTTGTGATCCCCAGCTTTCAAAATCATACATCTGAAGCCAGGGGACCCTTGACAGCCATGCTTAATGAATACGTCATAACCTTGTAATTAAAATTATACATTCACAACGCGGATCATGTTATTGAGTTCTGATCAGATGGCACGAAGGCTATCCACACTTTTCAACTGCAATGATCAAATGTTCAAAAGCAGATTTACCATACCCTTTTATAACTTCTCAGAGGTTTTGTCGATAAGCACGTGCGACTGAAAATCTAAAGAATCTTACGAGAGTTAAAACGAACTAACAAATAGGATACGTACTCAGGAAACAGAATCTGTTCTTTTGAACAACTTTAATATTGGAACTATTTTGTGGTATTGTTACCACATCCGCATAAACTGAAAAGGAATCAATAAAACATATATATTGATTAAGGACATAAAACATATATATTGATTAAGGAGATAAAGCATGCACACAATGTTTTTCGTGATGACACGCCTATTTTCAACCCCTTTGCAGTATATCGATATGCAGTTAGTTAAATAGGGGTCCGGAACTGGTCTTATTATCCTCAAGTAACAGTCAACTTCTCCGCATGAACCACTCGAATCAGCTGTGGAGGACAACTGACATTACACGACATGCAAGCATCCAAATCGTCACAGAAAACATATGCCGCACCCTGCCGACGAAATCAAGAACCCGATGTCCGTAGACTAATCACTGTCCCTATGCGGATGGGTCAATGCTCCCTATGAAAGACCGAGTGTACAAAAAAGAAGAAAACAAGTGTATGTAGTCACTAGTTAATTGTGTCTTACCTCTGTAAATGCCTTCCTTTTTGTACTCGCCACTGTGTTTATCACACGTCACACCTGTACCGTTACAAACTCCGCAAACATCATAAACGATCTTAGACTCTGAGATTCCATCACATCCGAAGTTCTGAAACAAAGTTAAGTCAAATCGTGTAATTGCTCGCTGACCAATTCGCCTTAAATGATCAGCATTTAACAAAATGAGGTCGCACAGTCATTTCTTTGATCGAACCCGATCAATTATCACATTAGCACATTTCCTTGTAACGGAATTGACAGAGCAATGATAATACACGTGTGAGTTTATGAATTTTTGTGATCATAGACTAAAAACCCTTGGTGTCACAAAGCAATTACGGCGACCTGACTTTTACATGCGAACGTTTATTGTAAGAGAATAGTTTCATGTTTCCTCCGCCGGAAACACTTATCCTACATTGTCCCAGAACACAAAGACTCCCTACAGTGACCTTCACAACATCGACTTACCCCCACATCGACCCTCAACGCTTCAACTTACCCCACATTTACCCTCACTATATCGACTTACATCACATTGACCCTCACCACATCGACTTACCCCACATTAACTCTCACTACATTAACTTACCCCACATTAACCCTCACTACATTAACTTACTCCATATTGACCCTCACTACATCGACTTACCCCACATTTACCCTCACTATATCGACTTACATCACATTGACCCTCACCACATCGACTTACCCCACATTAACTCTCACTACATTAACTTACCCCACATTAACCCTCACTACATTAACTTACTCCATATTGACCCTCACTACATCGACTTACCCCACATTTACCCTCACTATATCGACTTACATCACATTGACCCTCACCACATCGACTTACCCCACATTAACTCTCACTACATTAACTTACCCCACATTAACCCTCACTACATCAACTTACCCTACAATGACCCTCACCACAACGACTTGTCCTACATTGACCCGTTGTATTTCACGTTGACACATTGACTTACCCTGCACTGACCCTCAACACATCGACTATATGAATAATAACTCGAAGCCGACAGACGACATTCGGTTCCACTTTCGTACATAAGTCGCCTGCAATTACTGTTAGTACCTTTAGGACAAATGCCGAAGTAACACGTGTTGCTTCCTGAGAAGTGAAAAAGATACCGTTAATCATTATGTCAATAAGCCAAAATGGGGCAAACGGGGAAGATTGGCAATTAATCCCCATTTGTCTCTCTAAAAATGTAACTCTTTAAAAGTTGAAAATTGGTAAAGCAAAAGTGCATGATTCTATCAAGTTTATATCATGCGTTCTCTATAACATATCACGGTGGCAGGTAAGCCTTTAGTTGCGCGCTATATTTTACCTGCTACTTTTACAAATACTGCGTGGTTAATGAATTAACTTTGGTATCATTTTGGGTTTAATTGAAGCCTTAAGTATCATGAATAGTTTGATACCACGTGAACACAGTATAAAAACCATTGTAAACACGTTCTATGTTAAGTGTATGTTTATGACAAAATATACTAAAAACGTATACACTAATATGACATTGGTATGTTTCTGTCCAACAGAATGACAGTATTCTAACTTCCTTCGTGTTAGATATTCATTTAAGTAGTTTTACAAACTTCGTTCATAACTGAAGACCATGTTCAATACATGAATTAAAACTTATTGATTAGATATGTTTGCAATTACAGATTATCTTTAATGAATCATTAAACCATTTCACATATCTGTAAATTATAAAATCACTAAGATTATTTACCAACACCATTATTACAGATTATCTTTAATGAATCATTAAACCATTTCACATATCTGTAAATTATAAAATCACTGAATTATAACTAAAGATTATTTACCAACACCATTATTGCAATATGTATCGTAGCCAGCTTTCGATATGGATTTACATTGTTTCATTCTATCATCCTCTCCCAAAAAATTGCAACTCTGAAATAAATTCATATAATTCGACTTCTAGCGCCACCAATCAGTTTTCAAGGTTGATCAAAAATCGTGGTACGTCAATTGCATTTTTTGAATATTGCTTGTACTTGTGTAATAATAACAATTAATATTTTAACGTATTATATTATTTTGATGCGTAACAATACATGCACTCGCGCAAAAAAGTGTCATATCAGTTCGTATAATTGTCAGCATAACACGATAATTATTTGTAATTTTACATTGAAAACTAGTCCAAGCAAATGTATCTATGTCAATAATATACTAGCTGATAATACAAAGTGTCCGTTGATCAAGTACCCACCTGTACAAATCTGAATTTTCTACATAGTAGCAAAAACAAAACAGTAAATATGGAAATTATTCTCAATAGGTACAAACGTTTTAAACCTTTTTTTCTCGCCTTTTTTGCTTGTAACTTTATTGAAGTCTCCAAAATATCATCTTTTGTGAAAATCACATACGACACGCTTGTTTTGAATCTCTTCTCAAATGAAAATGACGAGTATTTAACTGATGGACAAAATCTCATGATTTTAAGAGTAGTCTTTCCGTAACATTCAATTTAAATATCTCTAAAACAAATTTTTGCTGTATGTAAAATTTCTTCCACGTTCATCATGTATTTTCTACAGAAGTACGACACACTTAAATATTACGTTATACATCAAATAGGAAGGTTTGAAAAATCTGTTAGAAGGAGAGATCAATACGAAAGAATATCAGTGGATATTTACCTTCAAATTGCAAATTTTGGCTCTTGTCGAATTCCCTGGACAGTCTTTGCCGCCAAATTGTGGCCTTACAATGAAATGATATAATGTAATTAAAACATGAAATTACAAATAAACAACTGGATATTGTATGGTTTCCCATTTTTGTTAAATTTTGCTCCTAACGGCAAGTTTATGATACTGGTTTGGTACCATTTTTCATGATACTTGTTTTGGTACCATTTAGCGTCATGATAACAACAGGCACACATGGTGTTTTTGAGTAATGGTAGAAGTATTTTTACATGTATACAAGTACTAGTATATAATTACTATTCAATTATTCTTGTATCTTACAGTATCATACTTGTGTTATTGAATTTGTACTCCTCCGCCGCAAGTTCTACTACACGGTGTGTAATCACTCCATTCGGACCACTCACCATCGATTGCGGGCAGGCCAGCGTGCTGAGCATCGATAGGAACACATCTTCCACTCATACACCACTGTAATATAACACACATAAGTGTTATAAATACGTTAGACAAATACTTCATTCCCGACAGAATGTTTGCAATATTAAAGGTCATGAAGAAGCGGAGGTTAAGTCCATATAATATTATTCATTTTCAACTAACCACGATATGTACAGTGAAACATTGTTATAGCGAACTCGGATATAGTGAATGAAGAATTAGATACAGTGAAGTATTCACTTTCCTCGAACACACCCTTCTTTATTTCATGATCAGCACAGTGAAATATGGATGTAATGAACGAATTCTTCGGGTCCTCGTAATTCGCTATAACCGTGTTCTACTGTATAAAAATACGAATGAGCAACTTTGGAAAATTACATGAAATAACTATACTTGGCCACACAAAATAATATGATTTTTCTAAAATAAACATCGGATACAAATACTCAGCAGCTTTATTTAACACTTATTAATAAACCATTGAAAACACTGCAAATGAAGCACTTCTATGCTTTAATTAGAAATAAAAACAAGCAATACCGATCTATTATTGTAGCAGTCTGTACCATCCACTAGCGGCGAGGCAGAAATATAAATGATTTTGTCTGAAGGTGGGAAGGCACAATACAACTGCTGACAAACATCCTGAAATATAGAAAGGAAGTCAATATTAATGTTATTTAACACAGTTTAATTTGACGGTATTACAGTCCTTTACACACTTAGGCTTTACTTTTTGATAAACATCCATCAACAGAGAGAGAGTTCTGTAGGACCACAATTATGATAAGTAAAATAAAAAATCAGCATCGATCTCGATCACATCGTCACAAAATGTGTTATATACGTGCTTAATTTTCGCTATATATGTGATCACATCGTCACAAAATGTGTTATATACGCGCTTAATTTTCGCTATATATGTGATCACATCGTCACAAAATGTGTTATATACGTGCTTAATTTCTGCTACACATGTGATCACATCGTCACAAAATGTGTTATATACGTGCTTAATTTCCGCTACATATGTGATCACATCGTCACAAAACGTGTTATATACGTGCTTAATTTCCGCTACATATGTGATCACATCGTCACAAAATGTGTTATATACGTGCTTAATTTCCGCTACATATGTGATCACATCGTCACAAAATGTGTTATATACGTGCTTAATTTCCGCTACACATGTGATCACATTTGTAACAAGTGTTACAGATGTTATAAATGTGATCTTGAAGAACATCAGAATTTTGGGAATTAAATCATAAATCCGAAGTCTGACCCTCTTTATACTGATTGAGCCTTATTTATTGTTCACTAAATTTATGTTGTAATATGACCATCACTATCGTTCTTTTTTTACACTTAGCCCGTAGTTTACACATGGTTTGTCCGGATTTAATTCAATTAGGAAACCCTGTAACATATCATTATCGCTATACGCACATAGCGTCGCTACACAACACCAAATTTCCCTGACAAAAGTTTGTGTAAGTAGGTAAAATTCATACATACTGTATTGTTATTTGACACGAAGTAGGCTTTTTTGTTGTACATCAGTTTGCATTGTTTATCTGCAGATATTATCAAACCCGGGGGAGGTAGGGGATCCTTCTTATTCTGTCGTCCGGATGGACTGTTCCTCAAACACTTAAGTGGATCCGATGGTAATCTGTAAAAGATTAGGTGGTAGATTGGCAGGCAATTAATTTGGTTTGGAAAAGGCATCGGCATGTATATCGTAACACAATTAGACATTGTATTATAATATTCTGTCAAGGCAATAACACTACATTTGAAAAGTAATATATTACTTGTGTTAGAATAAACTAGCTCATCACTTTTTGAACGGTACTAGCCGTTTTCGAGTGGTTATAAGTTCTGCATATAATTATACGCAATTTAGCCTCATTCATCCGAAGTAGCGGGGGGCCTAAATTTTACTTCGGATAAAGCATGGATTCGGATAATATGCAGATAATGCATTATCACTGGCTTTCCTTTGTGATGCACATTTATGTATGAAAGAAGTGAGAACAAACGAAAATTTGATGAACAAAAAATCTTATTTGTTTTGTAAAATATCATAGATTTCGTATTGCAAAAATATGCGCGCATAAACTCAAAGTAACATGAAAACATTTAAGACGCAACTAATTAAATCAAACTTACGCCAAGCATAAATGTTTAAACAACAACTTTTATAACAAGTTTGAGCAACTTTTATTTAAACAGCTACAAACAAAATAACTCCTGACAACAGTTGCTTTCGAGTCTTTAGAGAAAAATGCCCGACCGATGACAGTCCACTAATTTCGAAGAATATGTGTGAAACTATGCTTTTGTTTACATTGTATTAAATGGAAATTAATGGAATTAATCGGTAATTTATTTCGATATTACCAGATTTTAGAATAAAGAATTTTCGGAAAAAAGGTTTAACTGTATATTTATCATCGATGAATAAAACATGTTGGATAAATAAAATTGTGGTAACCGTCTCAATTTTTAACGTAATAAAATACAAATGTATATCGTTCTTTATAAGGGAAAGAAAAGAAGACTTACGTCGCATAAGAATAGAAATCCATTGCACTGGTATTAGACCATTCAAACGCTTCATTTCCGGTCCACCCACCTGGCGACATTATTCCAAAACCAGTTTCAGCCGTATCGTGGTTCATACCGAGGCTAAAATAACAACAATATCCATTCTCTGCACATATTACAATAATCTATATGATCAACGCATGCACCAACGCTATGGGTTATTATGCTATCAAAGTCACTTGAGTTAAACGTCGCACCAACAACCAGGGTCATTTTGCGACTTTTTTAAAAAAAGAAAACAGTTTTAGCAGTGATTTATATTTATATATATATATATAATCTTCCTTATGGATATGTATTATATATATTATAAATATATAAGATACACCTGGGTAGAACCACCGACCTTCCATAAGGTAGCTGGACAGATTACACATTTAAAATTTCGGAAATCCCTAACCATCAAAATCATTATCAAATATACACGACCTTCAACAAACCAAATATAACTACTAAGTATCCACACCAACAACCGTATTACCATCATCATATTTATCATCGTCGTCTTCACAAAGTCTAAACAGCCATTTGCAACAAGCATTTCAACCCGAAATCTTACCTCCGTCCTTTTTATCAACATCTTTACCAACATTATTTATATCACCTCAAATAACCATATCAATATCACAATCATCGTAATCGCCTAACCTACTATCATTACTAGTATCATTAACAATAACGAAGCAAACAAGACACTAAATATCACATGCAAACATCACTACTTGTTTAATTGTGGTATCTTAGGAGTCCTCAAGCAAAAGATTTCATAATTTCATATTTTAAGTATACCCAGGTTAGTACAGAGTCCTCTACTGTAATCAGCATTAGAATGAACTTTCATCACAGAAAGCCCGCGGTTTGAAAATTTTAGTAACTAGAAAAATGATATACGCACAGATGGCCAAATTCGTGGGCAATAGTTATTCCAACAATGGGACCTTGATCCTCTACCAGTGCACAGTTTCCATTGTTGTTACACATACCCTTAGTGTAAGATAAACCAGTCACGGAGCTTGAACCTTTGTCTTGAATGTTTATTCTGAAAATTACAAAACATTTAAGCAAAACAGCCTAGACAGTAAATTACTGGGTCACCTGTGCATTAAAACAAACTGCAATTGTTTCAATGTTTGGTGCGCTGTAATGTTGCCAGAACATTTCGGAAAGACAATAATGCCTTTGTGTTGTATTTTCTAATCTCATCTTGTCATACAAGCAATTAAACATAAATTGACCAAAGCATGAGTGTCGCCTAAGTTATTTTTATTCATTTGACCTAATTACATATCTTTATATACAAAGTATTTCAAAGTGAAATGGTACAGTGGATGACTCTTATTGTCTGGTTGACTACAGCTCAATATCAAGTCCTAGTGCCATTCCCTGATATTGTTCTACTATTTATATATATTGTTGAACTCTTGAACCTATTATCTGGTCCTTTGATAATATTATTTTTTAAAAAATCATTAATTTCTGTTTCATGCACTCACCTAGTCAACAATAAATTGGCGTCAACTTTGTTTGCAAGCTGCTTTTGCCAGTCACAGAAAACACGAAGAGAATGTGAAGCATTTTGAGTGAGGTTGGATGCGAAGTCCTGGAAGAATATTATACTTTGGGAATACATTTTTATATATTCAAGCTTCGATAATGTTGCACTGTTTGTTGCACAGGACTGGTACTTATTAATATAGTACTGTAACCGTTAAAAATGTCATGTCATTCAATCTGTGCAAACATCCAGTTCGTAGGATTTTTCTCAGAATGTTAGTGTTTTATCTTGCTTCGATAATGGATAATGATTTGTAATTCTTCATTTTTAAAAGGTACAATATTTCGATTCGTTACAGTTCAAGTAAGCCGGAAACATGGAAGAAGTTCAACAAAGTAAATATACTTAAATACATGTCTCGATTTGAAAATCGGTTTTTAAAATTATATGACTTACATTAAATGGTTCAATGATGTGAAATTCATTTATCAGAAGCTGGACATCTTGACCGAGACTTCGATGTTTGAATACTTTGTTGGCCTAAAAACAAGAACAAAAATCTATGACAAGTATTCAGTATCCAATAGATTTGTACAGTACAATGCGACCTCTCCAGAGCGGTCTATTCTTGAGCAACATCATCCCTTTAACAACAGCATGATTTTTTGCCACTGTACGATTTAACTATTAATATAACTTCTCTAGAGCAACAACCTCTCAACAACAACATAACTTTGCTTCTCTCAAAGGGTGTTGCTTTGGAGATGCTGCACTGTAAATCTGAATATATAAAGAATATATCATTTGTATTACTTTTTACCAAAAAAAATCTAACCAAGATTAAAAGCACCCTGGCCCGATGTAAGTATACATAAGTACGCATGTACTTACGATATTGAACGCCATGTAAGCGTAATGTTCCACATTATCCCGGCCTCCATGGTACAGAACCATTTTGGGATCTATTACGACCCTCGTTTCAACAAATTTAGTATCAGCAACCTGATTGACCACGTCCCGCTTTTGTCTGGTGTTGTGAACAATGTGGGTGCTTCCAGAATCTAAAGAAAATTTGAATACGTTAGTTACAGAACGATATTCAAAAAAATAAAAACAGAAAAAAAGATTAACATGCGCTATATTTATGCATAAAACCTGTTTATCAATACGCAACACATTTACATCATTTTATCGTCCAGTAACTGCACGTGGTCAGTGGCTGTTAAGTACATTGTAAGTACAAAGAACTGAACATAAACACAACCAGTCTGTTTGGATTTAACTAACGTTTTTGTTCATCAAATCTATGCTGGACGGCAAGATATATGAAGTGGCGAAGTAAATGGATTTGTGTTTCTTACTAATAAACTAGTAAATACTATGATAAGGCTATAAAACCCTTTAGGGTTATTAGATTAAAACATAGAGTAGGTGGATCAAAAAATAATTTCTAAACTCCTTTTGTGAGAATACAAGGTATGCTTCATCCTAAATGTTGGATTTTACTGTTAGGAAAGTTTAGGGTCAGTGCCAAAACTTATTATAGTCTGTCGGGTAACCGTAAAGTCGGCTTTCAATAAATATACGCTCGTATATAGTAGAGGTATGTAAATGTATTCCTTACCATCGACAGCACATACTTGCTTTCCTCCTTGGAAGCGGTAGACTGTGTGAACATGACCCTCATTTATGATAGAACTGTTAGAATTCATCGGGTCGAAGAAATAACTTGAATTTCCAATGCTTAAAACCCCTCTCTGTGAATTTAATCAAACATAAACAGGTACCGCAAGCTCAAACATATGACATTTAATTCGAGCAATTAGTATTTACTAACAATTACAAACTACGTTAGTAGACTTTAAAACAAGAACTAGGTTGACTCCTTGAATAGGCAGAAAGCAGATATTTTATTAAAAACGATAGTTATTAATAAATTCAAAGAGCCAAACTTTTTTATTTGGACAGTTGCTGGTTGTCAGAAAGTTACATACATGAACGAAAATGGATAACGACTGAATAAATGCCGCTACATAGTGTTTCGCAAAAAATGAAACAATGTTGCTACGATGGGTAGATAATAAGCAATAAGGGCTTGACTTACCAAACCATTGCAGATGTTGGCCGCCACCCATGAGTCATTATGGGAGTCGCTTTTTCCAGTGTAATAACAATCAAGCTTGTGTCGGTTACAGGAATACAACCTTTTTTGTCCATTGAGTTCGTAGAGATGAACGAGACAACCTGCGCAGAGTTGAGCATTAAAATGATAACAGAGTTTCGTCATTAGTTTTCGCGAACATGTGACATTAGATTCATGAGCGGTCGTACAACGTCTCTCTCCTTATATCAAATCAATCGATACTTTTATCGATATTCATCCATAATCGATGTCAATGAAAATTAGTCAATGACTGATCCCCACTTAGTATTATATATTTTCGTACGATATGACATTAAATAGAACCCACAAAAACAATACCATAATACCATGCTGATTGAACGTATGAAATGTTTTGGTAAATTAATTATTTTCAAGTTAATTTGACGTAAACCACAAACAAAGTTGTTTTTAGACATGTCAACGCAATTGATATGAAACCATTAATCATTATGAAGATGTTGGTGAGACATATGTTTATATTCATGCTATTAATTTGGTTGTCGCTGCTGTTAAGCACGGTGAAAGTGACAATGATGTTAGTGTTGATGGTGAGTGAATAGTGAGTGTATTGATAATGGCGGTAGGGATGGGGTGATAATAATGAAATTTTAGTAGTGTTCAAAAGTGAGGTATGAACGCTGAGGATAATACTCTTCAGGCAAAGTACCATTTTTTCTTACCGGGAGAAGTGAGTCCTATGTTCTGTCTAAGTGTTATGTTGAAAATATCTTCATCCAGTATCACTTGGTATTGTAAAGATGGTGGACGTTTGCGGAATGGACGGATCGAGATATCCTTAACGGCAGCATACGTCAGTCCATTCGCTAAAAATGGTCATCAAATTTTAAATATTTCTTTAAATTAATCACCAATCTGGAACTGACTTTGTTATCAAGAAATGATATTTTTAACTTTTATATACATATATATGTATGCATGTGCAAAACCATAAGATAAACCGTGTTATGCTAAGAAATACAGATTGATGATCAAATGATAATGCTATTTATTCCAGTCACTCACATCTGTCAACGAAATATTTAATAGACTGAAAGATAAACGGGGCGAACCTATTCGACCAGTTTCGTGAATTAATGTTGTGTAATTATGCATTGAGGAATTATATCCTTAATATTGTACTTGTTGGCACATTTGTTTATTAACTTATCGTTATTTCTTGTATTGTGACCGTTGATTCTTTAATTCGTTTTACCACAGGTTTTACAAATTTTATAAAATCGTTGCCGTTGTCGTAAATTTGGAAAATATTGATTTCTGAAAATATTGCACGGTGGTCTATATTTTCTTTATCAAATTAGATTGATTCTGTGCTTTTACAACTTTTTTTCATTTCATTGAAATGAATCGTGTCTTTAATATTTGGAAAATATGCCACTCTATAGACTTCAATGTAAATACATGTATACAGAGACAATGACTCAAAAATTTACCATTGTTTTTTGAAAAATCTCACGGTATATTCATTTCTATCATAGAAACGATCTATTTTGAAATGATAATTTTGAACATTATGGATATAAAACCTTAAATCAATTACAATCTATCCATCTAAAATATTGATAAAAACCTTGGTTTCTCTGCATCAGATTTCATTGACACTAAAACAGTGTCACATTTCTGCAAAAAGATTGAAAAATCCCACTTACGTCTAAAAGTTAAACCTTGAACCTGGTATTGACGTTGGGTCGTCAGAGGCAAAGAATGGTGATTGTGATATCTGAAAGAGATTAAATTAATGTTGTGAATGAAAAAAGTGGAATTAGAACAAATATGTTGAGGCGTACATGAATGGTATATTTCACAAAATGTAACGTAACAGTCCATTAATGGGTGTTTAGAATATATCCAAAGACGTTGTCGTGGTAACAGTTCTTTTACAACAGACATAAACGATTGAAGAATAGCAGTTTAGGTGTGAATCAGTAGAAACAAAATAAAATGCAGCAAAATCATGAAAATTGTGTAAAAGAAGGTTTATTCATAAATCCAATTTGAAACTAATGCAAAATAAAAAAAAACTTGTAATAATTAGCTTCAATTTCTTTCCAAACATGACTAATAATTAAAAGTCAATTTCACAAGAATTTTAATATTATCCTGATAAAAATCATATCTTAACTTATTTTATATTTTTACTATATTTAAATATCTCCCTACCTGTGCTTCCACATATGCGCAGAAAAATATCGCAAGGCAAAAACGTAACAAAAAATCCATTTTGTTTTCAATAGCAAATTATACACCTTACGGTCGGCAAGTGAGTGTACATATGTTATCAGGCATAGAATGCCAGCCATTCTTATAAGCATGATATCCAAATAAAGCGACGAATTCCCCCTCATTAATGCTATAGTTGACAGGTATACAATATACGCATCTTTAATTGACAGAATTTCAACAACGCTATCTCAGTAATTTTTACTTAGTAGTTTATCAAAATAACATTTCTAAAGGTTAAAAGACATTTAGAATAGGAGATCAAGCATAAACTGACTTATAACTTTGTTATCACCATTTGAAAAGATAGGGAAATCAGTCCAAAAATCTGTGAGGCAAATGATTGGATGAAAAATGGTGACCTAATTATGACAGGACCGTTGCGCCATAAGGAAACACTTCAATCATGCCCTTAATGAGAGAAACCTAGTAACTTGAAACCACAAAAATTGATAAA
Source organism: Lutraria rhynchaena (assembly GCA_008271625.1). Taxonomy (NCBI): domain Eukaryota; kingdom Metazoa; phylum Mollusca; class Bivalvia; order Venerida; family Mactridae; genus Lutraria; species Lutraria rhynchaena. The sequence continues at coordinate 4,771,172 of VIBL01000001.1, read as the reverse complement.
AAGGAACTCCTCCAATCCTCATCTCATTTATGCCGATGCTTCTAAATTATGACTGTTCTGACAGTGGTTAATAAGAAATGTATAAAACGTACAATATAACGATGGCTCAATTATTTCTATGCGTTACATATTCATACACGTACAAAGTATGGGAAAAACTCCATAAAGCTTTATTTCACCGGAGATTTAAGTCGCACCACCAGCCAGGGTCATTTGGCGACTCTTCCTTCATATGTCTATGGCCACTCCTTTGATTCAAGATAGCAGCAATTTTAACATTTCTTTTTATTTCTCTCATTATATACATATTGTTCCTCGATTAAAATTTAATATTGTGTATAATGGACACTCTCTCTAACACACTCTTTGTAATGGTCTAGCTTTATGTTAAGGGCATGTTTCTTTAAATTGGAGTCCGTTATTTTACACTGGGAAAACATGCAGTCAAATGATTCCGCTTAAATATTAGTGTACATGCCATGGTGTAAGCTAATAAAACACTCTGTGTACCGTACAATACCGCACAACGAACAAATGTTACCGATATTTATCGTACAAAACAAACACAATAACGAGGTCGAGATTTTCCATTCAGAAAAACAAACTTTGGTCCAATTTTGCTAAACAGACCCCCATTCCTAATAAGGGGACACTTTGCATCGTTTATGATGATTTAAAGTTTTACATGTAGTTTATTTTCATCACTCAGCGCTTAAGGAAATCATTTTTTTCCAAATCATCAAGCATGTATTATCTGAGATTGTAGCCGCCTAGTTTGCTTTTACCCTTATCAGTATTTACAAATCAACACGCATTTAATTTACCGCAGTGCAATGCAATAAGGCACTAGATAATGTTGATGCAGACATGACTGTGCCGTCAGAAACCTTTACAAAACAAATTTATCAGAAACAAAGTCTACGATTAATCCATTAAATGTGTCGTTTCTGTCATGGTTTCGATGGACGAGAAAAGAATCCCTACTTGATTGCTGAACAAAGTTCACTACAAACGTGTCACTTTTTTCTTACGTCATATCTTTTGTCGTCACAAAAATGTGGCTGTAAACAAAATGTTTGTCGGTGTGGTTTGAACGTACATTGCTTTCAAAATAGTCTTCGAAAGAATATTAATAAATATTTACTGCCGACTGAAAATTAGTCATAGATATGCTGAGGACATCTTTGGGTACCGATATTATCAACAAAGCGGCTTCAAAATACTGAACTTTATCATCGGTATTCGTACGGTTTCAATCAAGTCACTTGATGATGTCAAAAATAAGTTCAAACGCATCAACATATCTATCTAAAGTCATCACTATCCCCTTTCCGCTAACGAAGAGTATAAAATAGAAGCAAGTGTTGAAATTAGATTTGTGAGTTTGATAAACCATAGATCGACTGCTTTGGCATTCGGGAGATTTACAAACCGACGCACTAGATCAAATTTTGGAAGTCGTCAGAGACACACAAAATGTCAATAAAATAATCATTGATATCTTCAAAAGCTTGTCATTTTGTGACAAGACACTTCCATTAACGATGATGTTGACTTCTTTTCGGTACAAAGGCCTGAAACATGATAAATGGATAAATGATATCTCGCTTTATATATGAGCGGTTCAATGCATCTATTCACCCTGTTATTTTATAACATATCAACTGACGATGATGACACTAGACGCATACTTTGAGAACAAATAAAAATTTCTTATCATGTAATTCTTTAAACTTTATTTCTACGCATAATAAATGCATGGACCCAGTACACGAACCTTTTGATCAACACTCGTACTATATGTCACGATGTATGATATACAATGTAGTATGTATAAAATAACATTAGCCGATTTTCTTTAATTCTGAAAATTTTGCTAAGCACTAACTGTTTATTTTGATGTGCGAGTGTTATCTTTTGTCTATTTAAAGATTTCTGAAGTCTTGGGTACAGTGTCTGTTTTATGTGACGTATTGTCATTAGGGTTTAACGCCGTTTTTCGACGATTTTATAGTTATGTACGGCGACCGGTTCAAGTAAACAGTTTTCCTGAACTGTATACTAACCAGTACTAACTTACCCTTCCATAGGGAGCTGACAACTTCTCCACATGTGGAGGGAAATCGACATTTTGTCAAATTTTATGGAAGGGTATGACCTGCCGTGACCGGGATTCGAACCCGGATCTCCGGGTTGCAAGTCCAGCGCACTAACCACTGGACAACGGCCGCGGCTTAAGTATTGCTGAATGTATTCCTGCTGTTATAACTGTATGACACAGTTTGTACATGTATTTTATGATAGTTTGTTCAGGTAATCGGGAAGATTACTCACAATAATCAAGGATTTTACCAGCGATTCCTATTGGTATCATTTTAATCGCATCATGTATCAGTATGGTTGTTTATTACATTGCTGAAACTATCATAACAATCTGTTAAACGAATATTGCAATAGGGAACAATCATTACGATCGGTAATCAGTTACAACCCTACTAGCTTCCATTACAAAAAGTATACTATATCCAGAGCAAAAATGGAGATCAAAGATCGTTCGTGAGGACTTAGGTATGCAAGCTCAGCTTGCCACCTATATACCAATGTAAATTGTCATTTACGACAGGGTTTGACTTTGTCAGGTTAGTTATTTGCAAGTCAAGTGCGGTTGGCTGTATGCCAGTGGGTTTAAACCTACACAAACACCGGATCTCCGTATATGTAATAGTGTACAGTGCAATATATACAATTCTCAATCGATTATATCTTAAAGCGTAGTTAATGATATACATAAATATGATCAATAAATTCATGTTTGTAGAGCACATGCACGTATAACTGATCATTTTTTTGTTAATTATCACGACTATTAATATGATAAGATAATATGATACCAATAGAAAAAAAAATAAAACTTCGATTTATTTATTGGACATGCTGATAACTGTACAACAATTTTCGGGGGGGGGGGGGTATTTTTATCAAGGAATTCAATACTGTGTTTGTTTGTGACATATTGTCACTTGGGTTTAATGCCGTTTTTCAACAATTTTCCGTTATATACGGCGACCGGTTCTCCTAACCAATTTTCCTGATTGAATGATACACGTATATTTGATGTGTCATTGGACCGGTACGTGGAAAACGTCAGTAAATAGGAATACAAGTTAACGCTCGTTAACCGCGATCGTTTACATACACTTTTAAATGTAGAAAATCGGAGTTAAACTTTGCCAATTTTCGACTTATTCTGTTCATGTTTCGCTATGACGTCAAGTGACCTGGTCGACCTCCTACATACAGTCAAACCTGTGTTTGCGATCACCTCCGAATAAAGACCACCGATAATTTAGGACACACTAACCTCCGCATCAGTAAAGCCACCAGTCAATAAAGGTCACGGGTTTTGCATTATATTGTTTATACAATTCAATTACTTCTTTTTCAGATGAAAAAGGCGAATCCATAAGTATTGCAATAAAACAAATTATGTCTTGAAGAGGGTTTCACACTGGTTAGGCAAAGCGAAATGGCTCCGGATTTACGCCGTAGCACCAGCTATCGTAACGCACATACTCCTGCAAAAACATGGCTGACATAAACAAAAACACACACGTGAGTATAAATTTTTACCATTTTTACCACATTAACCGATAAATTTGAAACAATCAATGTTCTTACGGAATGTCTATAGTATTTCTGAATTCCGCAATGGATTTGAATGTCACATTAAATCGAAATTGTAAAAGTTTATTAGAAATAAAGTCGACAGTTGAACCAAAAATTGCGTCTGAAATCGTTTGAATTCAGCATTTTGAACAAAATATTCGTGATCTGAGCCTCTCTGATGGACATATGCTAAATAAATACATTTATTATCAGAATATATCATTTAATATACCATGTGCTATATATGTGTTGAGATATATGTAATTTTGTAATACAACGAATGTAGCTCCTATAAACGTTATAATATAAGTGCTCCAGGCCATTTTTCACTACTAATATTTAACCGTAAATGCATGCAAATTCGTGAAGATAGCATGCATGTTAATAAAGTAAAATTAAGTTAATTAGTAGCCAATTGTTACAGGATTGTAAAAACAGCATAACTAAATCATTTCATTTTCATTTATATTGATAATTTAAGAAAATTCGACACACAAATCCCAAGTTACAGGTCACAAATTTGACGATGCTATATATAAATACGCATGACAAAAACGAATCATTTCAAGCAATTTGTTCCTGTTATGAGAGCCGTTTTCATCATCAGTGTTACAATGCAATAATTGTTTTTTCGCTTTATCAATTAACGTGTCTCTGTCTGAAGTCGGCATTTATTTTCTGTAACAATTGGTTTAGTCTCAAATCCAAACATATCTACATCTCCAAATTCTGCATCTAATCCTTACGTCACCTTTTTACCATCAACACACATCATGAATACATTTGAATGCTTGTTATTTGTCATGGCCGTGATTGTTTGTGGCGTCAAACCAAACGTGAGTTTTCTGATATTCATCTGCAAATCAAGGTGTTTCTACTGGGCACATCAAAGTTTATTTCTATGAATTCATAGGCACCTGCGGGCATTTTATCATCCTGTATTGGTTGATAACTTCCAAATTCTTGGGGTTCAAAATGTTGTTGTTGAGACAATGTAACATGATGACAAGCGTCATTTTTTTGTGGAATTTTTGTACGACGATCTCTCTGGACTTCCTGACACATATTGCACTATACTTAAAGTCCTAGGTGGCCTTACTGATGTTTTTAGAGGTATTGATATCTGATTCACCCTCCGTTTAGGCTTGTTAAACCAACACAACACTTGTCTTTTTGTCTTTCTCATTGTCCACTGAAAACATAAACATGTGTAAAGTTACTGGATAAAATTGATATACAGTACAGGAACATGCAAACGAATGCAACAGACAAATAATTATCATAACTGGTGCTGATTTCAATGTTAGATCAAATATCTTAGCAACCTGATGTATGTTCTTTATAAGCTTTAACATAACGGACATACTCAAAGAAATAAACGCAATAAAATAATGAACCTGTTTCTTGTGTTTGTAATCGTTTCATTATCAAAAAATTGTGATTTAAGAACTGGAGCACTTTCGTTGTAATGTAAACGGGAGCTATGCTCGTTGCATTACAAAATTGCATATATCTCAACACATTTATGACAAATGGTATATTAAATGATATATTCTGATAATAGATGTATTTATTTAGCATATGTCCATCAGACAGGCTCAGATTACGTATATTTTGTTCAAAATGTTGAATTCAAATGATTTTACGCGCAATTTTTGGTTCAACTGTCAACTTTTACAATAATGATTTAATGTGACATTCAAATCCATTACGGAATTCAGGAATACTATAGACATTCCGTAAGAACATTGATTACTTTAAATTTATCGGTTAATATGGTAAAAATGGTAAGAATTTATACTCACGTGTGTGTTTTTGTTTATGTCAGCCATGTTTTTGCAGGAGTATGTGCGTTATGATAGCTGGTGCTACTGCGTAAATCCGGAGTCATTTCGTTTTGCCTAACCAGTGTGGGTTTGCCGGGTCTGAGTGTGTTGATCTTACCATTATGTCATTTAAAAGATACACAACAATATGTAATGACAAAGGTTGGCAGGTTCGAATTACCATTTCCAGATGAGAGCGCTGTAATGGTTGATAGATAGCATATTCATTGAGATTATATTTCTATCCTTTTAATTCAATTTCATTTTAAAGTACTTATAAACAGCCTTTTTGCCCGTATAACGAATTTGTTTTATACATGTACAAGTATGTGTATGCATGTTTGTTTATGTTTGAGTGGGATTCTGGGGCTTGCAGTAGGGGAGAATGTGTGTTTGTGAGCAAGAGTGGTTGATTTGTCATTAGGTAGTTTATTTTGTGGAATCATTTTCATTTTGTGTTTCCTTAAAAACTAGTCAATTGCTGTTTTTGCAGGTTAAGTATATGACAGTGATTTGTAATAATAGTAATACGGTTAATTATGGTAACAAGTGCGAATAGAATTATAGAATAACCAAGTATTAAATATACTATTGGTAAATAAAGGACGAACAATATAACTTATCATAGGGTCAATACAACTGAAAATAAGGAGATCAGTAAAGTAAGTTTTATATCGTTTTATTTAAAAAGAAACAACACAAAAGACCTGTTTTAAATTATATAAAATAAAGCATAAATATACACATTTGTATCACGACTTAGTGTTACACACTGGACAAGTGATACAACAACACTGTAAGAAAACACTTGATTAAAAATAACTTATTAGGTAACATGTAAGTACAAACAACAATAATATGTACAATGACCAATCATGATACTTTCAGACAAAAAAATCTAACAACACACGAGTATTCCTGGTTTGAAATATAAACAAAAAGACACCAAACGTGTCGTTAGACAGGAGTGTAAGTCTACAAACACGGCACAATCCTTTAATAATCAAAGTCTGATCATTAATAATTCAGAACACGTAAATCCAAACTTATACAGGAATGCGATATGTTTTTCAGTAAGTTAATTATTAGAACATTGTATATGAAGGACCAGCTCTTAAACACAAAGGCAACAAGTACAAAATACGTTTTTAGACATTATCAATCAACAACGAAAGACTTTAGCATGGATATGTTTGAGATACTATTGATTATAATTCCTCTTTGTCGGTCGATCCAGTTTCCTCATACAATTTTGATATAATAGGTTGAACGATTCTATCTAAATCCGCTTTTTGACTTTTATATTCCTCTGTCTCGGCGTCAGTATTGCTTTCTAACCATTCTGTCTGTTCATTAAGAGCATTTTCAATAACTTCCTTGTCGTCACTACTTAACTTTCCACCAAGCTTTCCTGAATCATTTATCTGATTCTTTAGAGAATAAATGTAACCTTCTAGTTCATTCCTAGCATCAATTTTCTCTTTCAAAAGTTTATCTTCTTCAGCATACTTATCTGCATCTTTTATGAGTCTTTCGATTTCTTCGTCAGACAATCTATGCTGATCGTTATCAATCACAATATTATTTTTCTGCCCAGTACCCTTATCTTCAGCGCTTACTCGCAAGATCCCATTAACATCGATTTCAAACGTGACTTCAATTTGAGGAATTCCTCTTGGTGCAGGGGGGATTCCTGTCAAATCAAACTTCCCCAGAATGTTGTTATGTTTAGTCAGGGTTCTCTCACCTGCAATTATTCAATAGTAAAGGAATTTGATTTATATTGGCATCCAAATATGTATTCAAAGTGTCAATTATGTAAAGCAACTACATTTTTGTTCTCTCTTTTTGGAAAACAAAATACTACAGTCATTGTAACAATTTTAAAATGGAATGGTTTAAGTACCTGTTTGTTCCTGTCAAAGAAGGCAACAGAACAAGCCGCGTGTTGATTTAATAAGCATGATTACCTTCAAATACTTGAATGGATACAGCAGGCTGATTGTCGGCAGCTGTTGAAAATATCTGAGACTTTCTGGTCGGAACAGGTGTATTTCTTTCAATCAACTTTGTCATTACACCGCCAACTGTTTCAATGCCAAGAGTCAAAGGGTTTACATTAATGATCACCAGGCCATCAACGTCTTCAGCTCTACCAAGAATTCCACCTTGTACAGCAGCCCCATAGGCCACAGCTTCATCTGGGTTAATACCTCGACTTGGCTCCTGTAACAATGTAAAATAAATTCAAATCTATTTTAGTCGATCATTGTGCAATTGATCATTGCATGTAAATATAAAACTGAGAAGTTGACATAGAATTGAATGCAAGTCTAAAAAAATATGTTTTGTGGGAATAAGACAACAATATAATAGGTTAAGATGTCACTTTCTATCACTAACTTATAGAAAACATACATGTATTGTTCTAATGTCAATTTGCACGTCAAAATTTTCATTTACCTTTCCTTTGAAGAACTCTTTCACGAGTTGTTGAACTTTTGGAACTCTCGTCGAACCTCCCACAAGAACGATTTCATCCACCTCTGATATTTTAATGTCACCATCTTGCAACACTTTACGGACTGGCTCTAAGGTAGATCTGAATAATTCCTGAAAATGACGGAAAATGAAAAGTGATTGATCTGTCGCAGCCCAATTCATTTTATTCGAAAACTTTTTGTTGAATTTGGTTCTTAAATGAAAAATATTCCGATTATTTTAAGAAAATCGACGGAGGAAATGTTACATTCGCAAAATAACGCATGGGTACATCTTAGGGTAAGACGATGAACTATTGCGAGGAATGAGTAAATTATTGTAGGGCACTTGGCAATACATCTGAAAACAATCTCCGAACTTAAAAGTTACGTTCATTATTTAATTTTGGCTCGAATGTGTCACCTTGCATTTTATTAACGAACATAATTATACTTACAGCATTCAACTCTTCGAATTTCGCCCTCGTTAGTGTCTCTCGCATATCATAACTGCCGAACAATGATTCTACTTCAATAACTGTTTGATGTGAAGATGATAATGCGCGTTTTCCTTTCTCAACTTCTCGGCGCAATTTTTGCAGTGCACGTGTATCTTTTCTAATATCATTTCCGGTTTTCTTTTTAATAAGTTTTATAAAATACTCCATGACTTTCTGATCAAAGTCTTCGCCACCGAGATGAGTGTCTCCATTTGTTGCTAGAACTTCAAAAACCCCATTATCAATAGTAAGGAGAGATACATCAAATGTCCCACCACCAAGATCAAACACTAGAATGTTCTGTTCGTCTTTGCCTTTTTTGTCCAAACCATAAGCGAGTGCTGCGGCAGTTCTGAAAACAGAATCATGAACTGAACTTGATTTCAAGCTATTTTTGTAGAATAGTTTAGATAAATATGTACAATATATTGATAGAAAGCGTCACAACCAAACTTACATTGATAAAAATACCAAGGTATTACTTTAATGCATGTACCGGCGAGAAAAAAAGATTATAAATTCTAATTAATCAGATATTCTGTATAACTATTTTATTTCTAAGAAAGGAACCCTACGGGAAATATTTAAGTTTAATTCCTTTCATGAACATTGTTCTGTATTTTAACTTACGGTTCATTTAAAATGCGCATCACTGTAAGTCCGGCAATTCTCCCGGCATCTTCTGTAGCTCTTCGTTGGGCATCGTTAAAGTACGCTGGAACAGTAACAACAGCGTGGGTCACATTCTCGCCCAGGTATGACTCAGCAGTTTTCTTCATTTCTCGGAGAACCATAGCGGATATTTCTTCCGGTGAAAACGTTTTGACCTCTGACCCCACATTTGCCTGCACGTGAGGTTTGCCATTTACATTGACAACTTTAAAGGGATAGAATTTCAAATCCTTCTGAACTACAGGGTCATCCCAAGTTCTCCCGATAAATCGTTTGACATCAAATATAGTGTTCGTGGGATTCGAAGTCAGTTGATTCTTCGCAGCATCTCCAATCAATCGCTCTCCATCTTCAGTAAAGGCGACGTAAGATGGCGTTATTCTGTTTCCTTGGTCATTCGTTATAATTTCAACCCCACCCTTCTTATAAACACCAACACTGTAATATAAAAAAAAACAGAAATACATGTAGTTGTAAGTATGTAAGGTTTTTAACGAAAACCAACAGAGAACTTTCATACCTAAAATTATCATTGAATATAAGGCTAACTTTTGATTATAATTATTGATTAAAATAGAGTTATAGATTGTTCATAAAAATGGATTATTTTTACAAAGAAATTAGTCTTGAAAATAACTTACAATTAGAGCGACAGTAGAATTCATGTTAATTAGCAACCTCATAATATTCAGACCATCTAATTATACAGAGCACTAATTTTCGGAACGAATTTCAATATTAACGAATTTCAAAATTTTCTCTAAGTCTCTGCCAGATAGTGAAACAATTTCAATGCTATAAACGCTCTTAGCCCTACGTGGGTCTTACTATCGAGGTTTTACACGTTATTTTGACAAGTTAACAATAGTGTATGATATTCGTGCATTGTGTAAGTACTATGGTACAGTGAGAACATACCATGAATAAGTTGTTCCAAGATCAATTCCTATGACAGTACCGATATCTTGATCCGGTTTCTGAGCTGTGCATATAGCAACATACGCCCCGACAACAAACAGCAGAGCAACCAAAACCTCTATCCTCAACATTTTGTTTATTGTATCAACTATAAACCTCAAAACTGAAAACAATTGTAGCGAATGTGATTTTTTTCATAGATGCGGAACTGATATATTTTTTAGAAAGAAATGACCGCAGTGTTCAGCGCATTTTTAATTTTCGGTTGGTATTTCATTGTAGAAAGTTAAATAAAGTAAGTTGTATGCATAAACGCGCTAAAACATTAAAATGATCTCAAACAAACCTGTGTCTATTATAAGAACTTCTAAACACACATGACTGCATTATTCATCAATTGCATTATTGAAAATTATAAATATACAATTAAAAATAAGAATTCCCATTAATGAATATAAATAATGCTTTTATATAACCAAAGAAAATTTGCTTTAAATTAAAGTGAATACTCAATCGGTTAAAACAAAAAAAATCTAAGCCGGTGAAACTCAGGGAAAAAATCGCAGCGTGTTTTAGAATATTTCAGAAAAAATACTTTGTAGTTGAAAAATATGCAATCTAAGATAAAATCAATCGTTAATTTAGAACAAAATTACAGAAGAAAAGTAAAAACTTACTTGCAATACCGTGTATCAGATTAATAAAAAACGTATTTTCATTGATCGACGATATGTAGTTCACGAATAATTCTCACTGTAGAATATTTTCTATATATTTCAGTTCTTTGTTGTTTCCTTTGTAATATTGTGGATGACTGTAATAATGACATTTTAGTTTCTCTATTTAAACCTACGGATTCTTACGGACACGTCTTCTTGGCGGGTATACCGACGTGGCTTTTAGCGTTATTTTTCTTAAAATAGTCCACGCGGCTATAAATAGCATTTTCGTACGAAACGAAAGTAGAAAATTGCATCATCTGGACTTGCTAACTTGAAATTCATACAAAACATGTTTACAAACGAGGTTTATAGGACACGTAATTCAAATTTGTAATCATGATGAAACATTTCAAACATAAATCATTAAGTGGTTATAATCATACGTGTGTATTCAGAGGATCTATGATCTTAATTATAAACATGTTTGCAAACAAAAAGTACAAGGACACGTGTGAAAAGATATTAGGTGTAGATCAAACAGTCAGATATCGTACCATTCTAATCCTGCATTTTTGGAGATAATTAATTTTGTGAATTTAGTCAAACGTTGTTTACATCTAGGACAATTAAGGTACATGAAATGTTTAAGTAGAGTAACGGTGGAGTTGAATTAATCCTCAAACTATTCGTTCCCTATTATGATTGGTTACACACTGAATACACATTTTTTATCTTAAATAAAACTCTGTTAGACTCTCAATTTTGAGATCGTTTTTTTTCGGTAAGTTACAAAAAAGGCTGTTCTGATCATACGATAATGTACAGCTAAAAATTCTACTGATATTTCTTTGTACAGTGGTGATTTAAAAAAAACACGACGTCAGGTCCGATGTCCAACTTCCCACAAATGTAGATTAATGAGTATTGCGCAGAAACATGAGGACCTCAGCAGTCTTTTTTGAAAATAAATGCGCGTGCAAAGTGTGGTATACGGTGTATTTTAAATAAATATTACATTTAAATACGGTTGAATGATATTTCGGTAGAAAATCACTTACTGGAAGCCGCTTTTTGCCGTTATTAAATAAATTACTTTTTTGTATTTGGATTTTGAAGAACGTTGAAGAAATGATAAAATAATGTCAGTCCTAAAATATGACCTTTCTTTTGTGGTTCGGTATATGTAAAATGGATTTAAACCAGATTAGAGATAAGATATATGGACACGAACTGACAACCATTATTTACGACCAATCATCTTCAGGGCCGGAGACAGGATTTTTTGCCGAGAGGCATGAACCATAAATGAGGTTTGAAATAAATTTTATCTTATTTCAAAAGGTTATAGGGGTGGTCGAGGCTTCGGGCTCTCAACGATTTCTTGTTGATGTTTTAAAACCTTTTTACTCTACTATGATATGACTAGAATGGATTTCCCCATAATTTATGCATAATTTAGAGGGGTGGTTGTGGGTTTTTCCTCGACAAAATCCGCTATTGAACTTGAAAAATAATTAGCGTGTGGATTGAAATAATTGAAAGAACTGACATTTAACATTCGGAGGATATTGTATGATTAAAAGCTAACAGTGATGAATTGATCAAGTAGACCTAAGTACTACCAGGAAGCTAGGCCTATATATAGCATTTTGAATGCTTGGACAATCCTAATCAACATTTAACTTTTAGATTTATCATTTTACATCAAAATGAACTAATGTGTCTAAGAGTCGCGCAACTTGCAAGATTTATATGTTCAATGGTATCTTTACAATTCTTTGAAAGGTCTATAATTAAGTTTTGGTCTCTTTTGTTTTGGTCTCAAGATTTGGTCTCTTCGACTTTAGCAGTAGTAAACAACTTGACTCAGTAAATTCTATATAATTATACTGATATGAAGGCCTTGTCCATGGGGCATACATCAATGCGGTACAGGTAATGCTCTAGATCTTTCCCCCTTCCCTGCATACGGGATTTTGTAAAAAGTGTATCTGTGGTAAAGTTATAAAATTACCACCGCTAAATAGATGAAACTGTGGATGATACCAGCATTAAAAGATCTTAACACACAAGTCCGAATAAATGACATGTATCTTTTTTCCCATTTTTTTTATTATTTGGAGCGAGTCAACTTGGATCACTTGTCAAAATCGGCATTTTTAATCACAAGAAAAAACTTTCAGAATGAGTAAATTAGAGTCTAATAAAAATATAAAACAACAAATCGGTAAATTTAAAGAAATCTTTGGTTAATGTATTTGAAATGGGCCTGTTTAATACGAAAGAAATAAAGTCGCTGTTTAGTCAGATTTTGTTTTTTTATCTATTGACGCAGTTCAAAGCCGTGCAGGAAGTGAATAGATAACTTAAACTACTTACTTTTGAGGGAAGGAATAATGAAAATCAGCACAGCAGTCCCAAGTTTTAGCTTGATGATGGGTGGGGAGCGCTTCAAATCCATTTCCGCACCACACGTATATGATCACATTTCACGAACAACGATTTCTGAATTTATTTTAACACGTTTTTTGGTTTATCTTTTATCATAACTTTCTCACCGTGCATTTGTAATCTTTTAAAATCCATTGATATAACCCAATGATGCTATTTTCGTCCATTGGTCGATGAAATTCACATATCGTCTGCTACTTACAATCTAAGGGAGACTACTCTAACAATATATCCAAATTGCCTGATCACGATTGTTCCCCCATTCTAGATCGGTAGTTCGAATGGCACAATTTGTGTCGCATTATTAATTTTCATTTTAAATACCACTGTAAGTGATTATTTTGTGAATGGAAACTTGTATTTACACTCTTGTAATATATGCAGAAAACTGGTGATTTTAGGTGGAACTTAAAAGTTATGTCATTACACAATCATATCAGTAACTAATTACATTACTTGTATGCCAGCTGATATACTAGTGTCTGAACATTTGTACGCTTTAGAGCCTTAGAGGCGAATCTTCAAGTCATTAGACGGAGCTAAGCCTGACTGAGGTTGCTGAAAATTCACACGGCCAGGACTTCAGAGTGGCCCCGGCCATGGTCCAGTGGTTAGTGCGCTGGACTTGTAACCCGGAGATCCGGGTTCGAAACCAGGTCATAGCAGAGCATACCCTTCTATGAAAGTTTGACAAAAATGTTGATTTTCCTTCATATGCGGAGAAGTTGCTGGCTCCTTGTAGAAGGGTAAGTTAGTACTGGTTAGTACAGTACAGGAAAACTGGTAAAGTCAACCAGTCGTTGTATATAACCTGGGACCAATATACACAGTGAAAAACAGTGTTAAACCCCTGTGACATAAGTCACATAAAAACAAACAGGACCTCAGAATATTTTTTACATCATACAATTGGTCTGTCTGGTAGGGACAGCCAATAAAATGCTGCTTTTTTGATAGTTTAATGTTCATTAAATGCACTATATATATTACATCAATCCCCTAATCTTGCATTTATGAACAATACTACACTGACCTTAAAATACATTGAGTTTTACTGGTTTCATAAGGTATTTCGACATGTTGTACATTTTCTAAGGTCAGAACTTGAAAATATCAATAGAACAAAATATCATCACTCTCCAACATTTTAGGTAACCATGTATTCATCAAGTACTGTTCCAGTCCTATAAGGATCAATGTTTCAACACTTCATTGAAATTTCCCTTTGCAGTACACTGGGTAAAAGAAATCCTCAGGCTTGTATATCTGCTTGTGTTTATCAGGGTCCAGTCAGTTCGAATAAGTTATGTGCATAAACCACATTTAGTCTGCAGTTTTACTTCCTACACAAATTATTCTTGAAGTCATATTCAATTTGTGCCAGATAAATATTAAAACATAAGACTAAAACACAGAAATACTTTCAATATTTTTATTTTTTTCATTTAATACAACATTTCACAAAATATGTTTATAACACTATTATCACAAACTGTTTTAAAGTCATAATAAACAGCCTTATATAATACACGAAAAATAATATTCAATTGAAATGGAACACTTATTGTCCAACACTCCCCTAAAAATGTTTCAATTACACAAAAAAACCCTCAAAACTTACTGGAATATTTTTTGTCACAACAGAAATTAAAAGATATCTCAAGGTGTGATGTCCGTCAATAGGTCGAGCATCACTTTTCATAAGATAATGGTTCAGAGAAAACAACAGTCAACTTCATGTTAGTTTTGATGAGATGACTTAACAGATGAAAAAAACCTCCTGTTTATAGTAAGACCATCAAAGAGGCAAACCACAAACATCATTATAAACAATTATTGTACTATAATAAATCTGTAGAAATGATGTTTTATATAACGAAATAATGCAAATATTTACACATGACATATGAAATAAATTATGATTAGCACTGAAACAACAACTCAATGAGCAAACCATACCATTTTCAAACCCAATTATGCAATATCCCCAGAAAACATACGCACAAGTAACATGCTTACTTTGGATGATGGATAAATGTATAAGATGAACAAACATTTTTACCATATTTATCAACATACATAATAATGTTGAGGACACTTCATACATTCTTAAACACATAGGGGTATCAATTTAAAAAAATCATGATTCAACTCACTATAATCCACTATCAAAAAATACGAACAGGGATTTTTACAAGAGAAATCATGTGTGAAATACATTATCAGATTTTATCATTAAAAGTCCTCTTTTTACCAAATTATGATTGACTGGTCCCACAGACTAGATACACAGAAGAAATTCTCAGACATGGTGCAATGGGAAATTTCAACAGGGCTGTAATGAGCATTGTAGTAGTCAGGGTGCCCACTAGATGTTAAAGTTGAGGGTCAAAAATGACCCTTAGGTATAATAATTTGATGTGACCCTTAGGTAATAATTCTCAAGGGTCAGAAGCTTTATTTTATTAATTCCAGGAGTCAAATGCCATTTCAAGGATCAAATGAGAGCCCTGGTAGAATCATAATTATTTAACAGCATTAAGAGGACTTCTAAATAAGCAATAGCATATGCTTTCTTATAACTGAATGATTATTGTCAGACTTTTAAAAACACAGTATCCACAGCAATGTTTATGAATCAAAGAATAACTCAAACAGAACGAGTTAAACTGTACATTGAGACATACTGGGAGTCAGCTGTGGTAAGATTGCCGTTTATAATCATAATTAATGCTTGAGAACTTGAGATGAGATGTTAATTATGATCATAAATATTTGAAATAATTTTTAAATGCCTAAGTAATACAATCCTTACAACTCATCGTGTTCACCATCGTCAGTAGGTGGAGCACCACCTTCACCTCCTGCACCTTGATAAAGTTTGCTCATAATTGGTTGAACAATTTCATCAAGCTCTTTCTTTTGTTCCTTGTATTCTTCAGTTTCAGCATCTGGATGTGCTTCCAACCATTTAATTTTCTCCTCAAGAGCTGTTTCAATAGTTTCCTTATCTTCATCACTGAGCTTGGCTCCCAACTTTTCTTTGTCATTAATCTGGTTTTTCAAACTGTATGAATAGCTTTCAAGTTCATTTCTGGCTTCAACTTTGCCTTTCAATGCTTCGTCTTCAGCAGCGTATTTCTCAGCATCATTGATCATTCTTTCAATATCTTCTGGTGACAATCTGTCGTTATCATTCTGAATGACAATCTGGTTTTTGCTACCAGTGCCTTTATCTTCGGCAGTTACTTTAAGAATACCATTGACATCAATTTCAAATGTGACTTCGATCTGCGGAACACCTCTTGGTGCTGGTGGAATACCAGTGAGATCGAATTTTCCGAGTAAATGGTTGTCTTTGGTCATAGGTCGTTCACCCTCGTATACTTGAATAGTAACAGTGGGTTGGTTATCAGCAGCAGTAGAGAAGATCTGGGACTTCTTTGTTGGGATAACCGTGTTTCTAGCAATGAGTTTGGTCATAACGCCTCCTACTGTTTCAATACCCATGGTCAATGGATTGACATCAAGCAAGACAAGATCACTGGTGTCTTCCTGTCCACTAAGTACACCTGCTTGAACAGCTGCACCATAGGCAACAGCTTCGTCAGGGTTAATACCTCTGCTTGGCTCCTGAAAGGTTGAAAAATTGTTAAGAATGTTTTATTCAAAACATATGATAAGAAACCAAAAATAAAATCCCATACATGTCAAGCCTAGATATGTGTAAAAGTTGAAAATTTTCAAAAAAAAACCGGATATCTTTAATGCAGTGCTGCAGAAACAATAAAAAACAGTAGGGTTCAAATAAGAGACTGATGAAAGTAATACTCGGCTAATTCAGATCAAAGCACACTAACTACTTATCTCAGAAGGATTTGCAATTCTTTTTTGTAAAATGACAGACTATCCATTATCATTTAATATAGTTTATCATTTTAATGAATTACCTTTCCATTAAAGTATTCTTTAACAAGGGCCTGAACTTTTGGAATTCTTGTGGAACCACCAACCAAAACAATTTCATTGATTTCACTGTTTTTCAAGTCACCATCTTCCATGACCTTTTGTACTGGCTTCAAAGTAGATCTGAATAAGTCCTGAAAAAGTAAGACATTAAACATATAATTAAAACTTGATGAATCTATCTTATAAGTTTCATTGTTATCGAAAATGACTCTAAGATTGATTATTAATTCAACTCAAAAATAACCAAATTCTTCTGATACATTTTAAAACTCTACATTATTTTATAATTCTATACTTTTGAAATATCTAACCACTTAATAGGTATCACATCAGTGTGTGCAAACAGTGAAAAAAAGCTATTATAACTAGATCATTTTCACTAGTGAAAAATGTTTTCTTACCATGTTCAATTCTTCAAACTTGGCTCTAGTTAATGTTTCAGAAAAGTCTTCACCATCGTACAGAGATTCAATTTCGATCTTGGTCTGATGTTGGGATGAAAGAGCTCTCTTTGCCTTCTCAACTTCACGTCTGAGTTTCTGTACAGCACGATTGTCTTTTCTGATATCTTTGCCCTTCTTTTTCTTGTACAGTTTCATGAAATGTTCCATGACACGTTGATCAAAGTCTTCACCACCCAAGTGAGTATCACCATTTGTGGCGAGTACTTCAAAGACACCGTCATCTATGGTAAGAATAGACACATCAAAGGTACCACCACCAAGATCAAACACAAGAATGTTCTTCTCGCCTTCTTTCTTGTCGAGACCATAGGCAATAGCAGCAGCAGTTCTGTAACAATTACAATAAAAAGATTTAAAAATTTTGATATTAACTGACGTAATTACATGACACTAAGCAAGTAGAACTGTTTTAATTATTTAAACGAGTATATTCTCTAAGCTCAATCGACAATTTTGCAGTCTAATTCTTAATTTATATTCTTAAAAAACATAACTAATCAGTGAACACAATGAACTAAAAAGGTTGAAAATTGATTTTAAACATAATATTCCAGTAACAATTTAAATCACAGGCTTTGTAAGACAGGACAGTTTGATAATACTTACGGTTCATTGATGATTCTCATAACATTAAGACCAGCAATGGCACCAGCATCTTTTGTTGCCTGTCTCTGGGCATCATTGAAGTAGGCAGGTACAGTGACGACAGCATTTTTGACAGTTTCACCGAGGTAATCTTCAGCTACTTCCTTCATCTTACCCAAAACCATAGCAGATATTTCCTCTGGGGCAAATAATTTCTTTTCTCCTTTGACTTTAGCTTCAACATGTGGTTTGTTGTTCTTGTTAACAACTTTAAATGGGTAGTATTTAACATCGTGTTGAACTGATTTGTCTTCCCATTGTCGGCCAATGATACGCTTTACGTCAAAGATGGTGTTCTCAGGATTACTGGTCAACTGGTTCTTGGCAGCATCTCCAATTAGACGCTCACCATCGTCAGTGAAAGCAACATATGAAGGAGTGATACGATTTCCCTGGTCATTAGCAATTATTTCTACACGTTTGTTTCTGTACACACCAACACTGTAAGATGAATACAATAATGTGGAACATATGAACAAACAAAAATACTTAATAATTTAATAGCTTTCTATGTTGTAAAACAAGAAGAACAATACAAGTATCTGTACAAGCTTTCAATAAGCTATCAAGCCTTCAACATACTGAAAGGAATGTTTTTATGAAAATAAAAAACACAGTGAAGAATTGGAGCACAAATTAACACTTTGCGATAGCAAACAATGATTGAATAACTTGACCACGCCCATCACTTCACTATAGTTATCAATGACCAGAAATAATTACCATGAATAAGTGGTTCCCAAATCGATACCAACAACAGTGCCAACATCTTCTTTATCTTTCTTTTCAGTTTGTTCCTCATCATCAGCCCTGACAACAACAGCAAACACTAAAAGTGCTGCACAACACAAACTTATATATTTCTTCATTTCTGAAAGACAAAATACAGTAAGTCATTACTCTATTCTCTTACTGATGTCGGCATACCTGTCATACAGAAAATAAATATGTCCAAATATGTTCAATGAAATAACTAAAAGACATAAGAAAACTTGGATAACATTACTGTGACGTGTTGCTCCCCCCCCCCTCCACGTACGAACTGAAAGGTTCGTACCGTATTGTACCAAGTACAACAATATGGCAACAAAAACAGTCATATAATCAAGGTTCAAAATAAAACGAAGCTTGTGTTTTAAAAGAATTAAACTTCATCACAAAACGAGTAAATTTTCAGATTATGAATTTAGGCAAAACGTGAAATTATAAAATGCCAGCGCGAGCCGGCCGGCATAATTGTTTTGCGCCAAAATAAATGCAGTTAAGCAATAAATAAACTCACCTTCTGTTTTTAGTTTGTCTCTTATTTCGTGAATTGTTCTAAAAAAGTGTCAAGTAATATTTATTCGGTGTTAGATGTTCTGTTCGTTTTATCTGTCACCGGTTTCACTCACGAATGTTCTGTGTGAATCCAGTACGTATGACTTCCTCCGCCAAGCACGTCGTGTTATATTCTGATTGGTTGATTATTACCGTGTGTCCGTTTCTGATTGGTCAACGTAATTAGTGTTCCCGAAAGACACGTATTTCCCAAAAATTTTACCCGGAAGCGACGACTTTGATGACAGGTAGGATATGAATTTACGTAAGTAGTAAGTAAGGACACTAATAAAGAATAATGCAAATGTAATCAATAAGTTACATGACAAAAAGTGTTTGATATTTTGTGATAAAAGCAAAAATACAATGAAAACTTGATTCCTAGCGAAATAGGATTATTAATCGATTAGTCTTGGAGCATAAGTTCAGCGTTGGTGAGATGCAGGTATTTATTTAAAATATTCTTTCAATAACTTATAATAATAATAAGATATATTGATTTTAGTTAACTCGTAATTGAAGCATGTTTTTAAATTTTCTGTTGGATGAAGTTACGTTGATCTATGGGCATGCATTTTCACGTCATGGATAAATAATTATAATGTCAGAGACCATACAGAACATAATACTCCCAGATATCATGTGAGGTGTTGGATTAGCTAATGTTTTAATTGCTTTAATAATACAATGAAAATTCCAAAATATCTCCAAATTAATAGCTGGAAGTTAAAACTGTATTTATGTTGTACACTGTACATGAGAGTGTGTACTCCTACTGTACTTACTTTTGTATACAAGCATATTATCCTACAATTTAGTTCATTTGTGATTTTTGAAAAGAAATTTCATATGGTTTACCTTTCTAACGCAGATATTTATAGTATAGAAAAAATAAGTAGGTGCATATATTTACGTGGCCTTGGGCCAGGGGTTAGTGCGCTGGACTTGGGACCCAGAGATCCGGGTTGGAATCCTGGTCGTGGCAGGTCATACCCTTCTATGAAAATTTGACAAAATCTCGATTTTCCTCCATATGTGTAGAAGTTGCCGGCTCCTTGTGGAGGGTAGGTTATGACTGGTTAGTATACAGTCCAGGAAAACTGGTTACGTGAACCGGTCGCCGTATATAACTGAAAAATTGTTGAAAAACGGCGTTAAACCCAGTGACAATAAGTCAAATAAAAACAATAAAAACAAAAGAAAACATGTATTTACTTTTTCTTTGCAATGGGTGGTTGTGGATTACTCACAAAAAAGATAACCCAAGAAGTACTACAAAGAGTAAAACTAATATTCTTTGGGCATAATTTTAGAATAAAATCCTCACGTTTGTGTTGTCACTATAATTGATAATTTACTTAAAACAACAACATTCATTTTTAAAGTATTATTTTCGTTTCTGAACTTATGCATTACCCGAAAGCTTAAATTCACCGTGCATAATGAAGTATATTTATACCATTTCCAGGTGGCGCACTTTAGTAGAACACGTTCTAGTAGATTCGTCTTGCTTGATTTAATAACCAAGTACTGCGCATGCAGCACATGCTTGCTCTTTCTCGTGGATGCCGTGGTAGGGAGCGGTCATGAAAAATTCGGCTGATGCAACCGCATGCATTTAATGGAGGTAAATATCTATGCTTTAGTTATTGAATGAACAAACATATTATAGGAATGTATTTAGAATCTGTGTGATGTTCATGAGACCATTTAGTTGGGATAATATGACTGCATTCGATAAATGGCTCGGAGCGAAACACTGAATGCCACGTGCGTAAGCAACTGCTAGCTTGTGGTCAAGCAATGATGAGTTTCTGTGTCTGACAGATTATGTTGACACTATTGAACCTTACCACCAAGATCTCTGAAGCTTGATACTTGATCGCTTATGTATTTTCCAAGAAATTAAATTCCATGTAATAATGCTATTTAAGCACCTATTAAATTTTGCCGCTGGGACATGCCCCTGATCCACTGACAATACAATCCTGAATCTTTTGAGGGTTAGCTATGTCCTTGGTATGTGATGTATGAATGTTCTTAAAAGTTTGCTGCTGAATATATTGTTTAAATTCAATTGAAAGTCTCACTTGAGAGCTATGATGAGCTAATGTCTCGTTCGTATGAAATTTTAATTTAGGATTTCAAATAGACACCTGAGCTCTCTTTTCTTACGTAGGAAATATTTAAACTGATACAGTCCATACAATATAAGTACAATATTTTCTAGTTCAGCCATGTTATGACCTTTTTCTCGCTTGTTACAAATTCACATGTTGAAACTATAGAATTGTTTAGCTATGGATTAGCGCTTTAAAATCCTATATCAGTTTGGCATTCAAGTATTTGTAGTATTCTCAGGTTTCTCGAAACTGCTGGAATACTTGATTGATATTTGGTCAGGCAAAGTTTAAATTTTATCTGACCAAATATATAAAAAATAAGTGAAATATTGGACTGTTCGCCAACTTTCGGGAAGCCTGTATTCTTGGTAATGTTTTATTTTTTTTACTCTGAATCTGATCTTTTCCTCTGAATGTTGTATTTGATATTGTCTTCTTTATAGTTGTTCTATGCATTCTGTGTGTACACGCTGACCAGACAATTGGTCAGACGCGAAGGAAACGGATGCTAAATCAATATAGGGAACCTTCATTCACATTACATGTGACTCCTTAGGTGCTCTGACATTTTCTCAACATTTAAGTCTGTTTTATATATATATATATGACTTAGATTTAGAATCCCCTAAGAATTAGCAAGATGGTATTCTTTAGGAACTGTTTGCATTATAATTGCTCAGTTTTCATTGAGGAATTAAAAAACAATTTTTTTGCCAAAGCCACAGATTTTGAAAATAACTGAGGGGGCCACAGGGCCCCTGGTGGGTCCAGGGCAAAGCTGTGGTGGGGTACCAGTGGGGGCAAAGCCCCCCCCCAGAAGTTCTAGGAATATAAGGAATGTAGAGGGCTGAATGGCCTCTTTCTGACATTGTATTAGCTATAAGTAACAGTTAAAATAAGGTAACTTACTTACCATGATTGAAAAATAGATGGTCAGCGTTCAGAATGGCCTTGAAACCAGAATCACATAAACTCGCAACTTTCGTTTTTTGTTCTATTTCATGTTTTCTAAGCACTTAGTATTTACATTATCTTAGACAATCGAATGCTTAGTTTTATAATACCACAGCAACAATAAGGTAGGACCTCATTGACCTGATGC
The DNA here is from genome assembly GCA_008271625.1 of Lutraria rhynchaena. NCBI lineage: Eukaryota > Metazoa > Mollusca > Bivalvia > Venerida > Mactridae > Lutraria > Lutraria rhynchaena. Next base: position 4,748,374 of record VIBL01000001.1, on the reverse strand, counting down.
AGATGTTGTAAATCCATTCATTGTGAAAATTTTATTAATCACTTTTAATATCTGCTGCACCTCCTCAGAAATATCAGTTCAAATAAATTGTAGTGTGATTTAAAACTTACCAGATGAGTTTTATGTAAACCTGCTATTAATGCTGCAATTACCTCAGTTATGCATGGTTATAAATTTTCATGAACTTCCCGTTTTTTTGCAAGTCCGGACCCTACTGGTTGTTATTGTTTGCGCGGCACTGAGGTTAAGATTTCCATTTTTTTTTTTTTAATTTTTTTAACTTTCACCCGTGATTATGTGCTGTCCTGTACATGATGAATAAAAAAAGAAATGGGAATCTCTCTGAAAAAGAATGAAAGAAGCTCTATTCTGACACAGGACTCTCAATACATGTTGTATAAGTATTATTTAACAGGGGCCTACACCTTTACAGACCTGAGAAATAAGTGGCATTTTGTGCCAAGTATATGTATTTCATTTCAATTTGCCATACATGCTATTCAAAACTTCGATAATGGTCCACTTGTTAACAATACTCGCTTGATACATTGTTGATTTGATGCTTTTCAGTATACCAAATTCTCTTCAGCATAAAAACATAACATATAAATGGCTAGATTTCTTGTCTTTCTTTAATGGCCTGTTTTGTAGGTAGGACTATTTTTTTCTTAATTTGCATTCATAAAGTGGACTTTGCTTATAGTTGGTTGTGATGAACTTACATGTGTCTGGGCCAATGAGTTTTTTTAGCCAGAAACTTTGATCTGACCAGCATGTTCTGAACTGACTGTAAACCCACTATACACTAGACTAGACCACATTATGTTGTCTAAGTGAACCCCTGGTGATCTCTGCAAAGTTGTCACAATGTGCATCTATCTGTTTTATAACTTTCTTGATGCTTATTTGTAATCTGTTTTCAGGTAACAACTCTGTCAATGGATGGAAAGGCGAGATTGTGGACCGATTCTGATGGTTTGAATGGAAAATGAAAGATGCATGTTGTGCTGGTCACACAACATTATTTAGCAGGCTGACTGTACTAGTATTGGTTGAAGTGCCAGTTTTGATGGGAAAAGTCGAATTTGTAGAATGTCATCTCCAGAAGGTCAAATTATATTCTTATGAAATGACATTTTGATTAGTTATTTTATGTATGTTGTATCTGAAACCAATTCATATATCAGCTTTTTTTTCACCAGTAGGGGAAGGGGCCTTTCTTAAATTTGGGGAAAAAATAACGCAGTGTTTGTTCAAAATGGGAAGAAAAAACTGGAATCAAACTGAATTTTTGGGGAAATCTGCATGAAAGGATTTTTCCTGAGAGGAAGACACTTATACACGGCCCTTGCTATGGAAGGAAAAAAAGCCCTGTATATTTATGATCAAACCTTTTTTATATAGACTGTAATTGAATAATAATGAGTAACATAATTAGTCTTTAGGTCATTTTGGCTATGGATAATAAGACATGGACAATAAAAGACTGTTGAATTAATGTTGACATGATGAATCTGATATCTTGACATGCATATGAAGATTTTTATCAGGGCAGATTCTGATCAAAAAGTTAATTAAGTATTTCTACTTTCATTTTAGAAAGTGACAAAAGGGCTATATACTAAATTATGGATTGACAAATACAAGTGATTTAATTTTCCCTGAAATTATTTGTGCCACAGATTATAGGACCTGAACTTTGAATTGATTTATCTGTATTAATGCTGAAATGATGAATCTGACATGTATATGAAGATTTGTATCAGGGCAGATTCTGATCAAACTTGTTGATACAGTATTCCTAATTTCATTTTAAGAAATATTTTATGTGGCATTAAAATTCTTGTCTCGCATACATATGTATCCCTTGGTATCACTAAGAGGTTACTTCTCGATACTGGCAGTATCAAATTGATAAAATCAAGACAAGTTGAAATTTACAACTCCTTGAATGTGTTCTTTGTATTTCTATGTCATGATACAGTTAAGATAAAAGAAATCTAGTTTACAACAAATTGTCTTGTCAGTCTACTAGATACAGTGTGTGTATAATTGATTTTTGATTACACTAATACTTGTAATTGTTCTTTTGTCAATGATGAGAAATCTTGCTGTTCACATTCTTAATAGTGCATGTGGATAACTTATCTTGTCTCTGAGACAACTTGAAAGAACAATCCAAGGTAAAATGGAAATTTTAATATGTTGTTAAAATAGTAGCTATGGTAACTAAATGAATATTTCGTTTGATGGACAGTCATGATGAAGATTGAACTCTCTCACTGAGTGTAGTGCTGACACATTTACTCTGAACTGTTCCTAAAAATGTAGACATTTGACATTTTACTTATATGTTCTCCCATATACTGGTGTCTTAGCAAAAATGCGTCTATGAAATGACATACAGGGAGGAAGTCTCCCATTGAGATGCTGGCTCATCCAAAATGTTCAACACCAGCTCCTGGTGGGTATGGGAATAATAATTCATGATAGGAAATGTGGAGTAGTAGTCCTAGTTTAACGAGGTTACTGCTTAGCATTATCTTTTTGTCAGGACTTGTCTCCTATGTAGCTTTGCTATTGGATATTGAGACAAGAATTCGAGATATTCTTGAGCTTGAAATAACTGTTCCCAAAATTGTTTCAAGATTTGAAGCTATTGGACCTTGGAAACCATTTACAGGATTTTGGAAGATGGACATTTATCATTGTTTTGACAAGCATTGCATGGTATTCCACGTTGTTGGTCTGTTGATTTAATTGGATCAACAAGTGGTTGTACATTTAATGACTTTGTCTATATCATCTTGAACAAGGCATTTGTGGACTAAGCTGGAGATGGGAAGAAACCTTGCTAGAAACTGGCAGAATGTTGATTAAAGTTGTAATATTTAGAAGTTAGCTTAATTCTTCCTAGATCATGATTGGATGTTAACAGAAAATTGCCATTTTGCTGCAAGTTGATTCTGATGGCTGCAAGTTTTTGAAATTCAGGTAACACCACTGTAAGCTCGGTGATTCATAGTTGTATCCAGGTTTTAAAACTGATTGGGAATGTCCCCCTTCAAGATTTTTAGAGATTGGGAAATTTAATGGGAGATCTATTGAAATCAAAACAAGAGGGCCAAGATGGCCCTTTTTTGCACACCTGAGTAAAGATCGCAACATCTATGGTTTTCCTGTGATTTTACCCGGTGACCTAGTTTTTAACTGAGTTTTAATCATTTTCACATCTGTTCATGGTATCATTTAATACAAACGTTTTGACAAAGTTTGAGGAAGATCCAATCAAAACTGTGGTCACTAGAAGGTTAACAAGATATTCCAGTGATATAACCAGGTGACCTAGTTTTTCACCCCAGAAGACCCATGTTCAAACCTCACCAAGATAATCATTAAGACAACCATTTTGATGATGTTTGGTGAAGATCCAATCAAAACTGCGGCCTCTAGAGGGTTAATAAGGCTTTTCAATGATTTGACCTGGTGATCTAGATTTTGACCACAGATGATCCATATTCACACATTTTTACAAGATCATTAAAACAAACATTCTGACAAAGTTTCATGAAGATCCAATCAAAACTGTGACTTCTAGAGTGCTCACAAAATTTCCATTCTATTTGACCTGGTGACCTAGCTTTGACCACAGATGGCCCATGTTCAAACTTGTCTAAGATATCATTGAGAAGAACATTCTGACCAGGCCTAATGAAGATTTGCTCTAAAGTGTGACCACTAGAGTGTTAACCCCCAGGTGTAGACTGATTGATCACTATAGCTCAATGAGCACTACATGCTCAAAATGTGTCCTTCTTGTTTAATGTAAGGGTGTTTAATCCAGCAATACTCAGTTATAAAGCAACTCGTTATTTGAAAGTCCGAAGTAGTTAACTATCCAACTTAGGACTTGTCTTCCATACAATATGAGTACAATATTTTCTTGTTCAGCCATGTTATGACCTTTTTCTCGCTTGTTACAAATTCACATGTTGAAACTATAGAATTGTTCAGCTATGGATTAGAGCTTTAAAATCCTATGTCAGTTTGGCATTCAAGTATTAGTAGTATTCTCAAAACTGCAGGAATACTTGCTTGATACTTGGTCAGGCAAAGTTTAAATTTCTGTCTGACCAAATATATAATAAATAAGTGAAACGTCCGACTGTCCGGCAACTTTCGGGAAGCCTGTATTCTTGGTAATGTTTTATTTTATTTACTCTCATCTTTTCATCTGAATGTTGTATTTGATATTGTCTTCTTTGTAGTTATTCTATGCATTCTGTGTGTACACGCTGACCAGACAATTGGTCAGACGCGAAGGAAACGGATGCTAAATCAATATAGGGAACCTTCATTCACATTACATGTGACTCCTTAGGTGCTCTGACATTGTCTCAACATATAAGTCTTGTTTTATATAAATTATATATATCTCTGACCATATTGAATTAAGATTTAGAATCCCTTAAGAATTAGCAAGATGGAATTCTCTAGGATCAGGTTGCATTATAATTGCACAGTTTTCATTAAGAAATAACAATTTTTTTTGCCAAAGCAACAAATTTTGAAAATGAGTGGGGGGTGGGGGCACAGGGCCCCTGTCGGATCCAGGGCAGAGCCTCCCATAAGTTCTAGGAATATAAGGAATGTATAGGGCTGAATGGCCTCTTTCTGACATTACATTAGCTATAAGTAACAGTTAAAATAAGGTAACTTACTTACCATGATTGATAAATAGATGGTCAACGTTCAGGATGGCCTTGAAAACAGAATCACATGAACTTGTAACTTTTGTTTCTTGTTTGATGCCATATTTTACTAAGCGCCATGTATCGCTGTACACAATTGGTCATTGACAATATTTTAGACAATGGAATGCCGAGTTTTGTAATACCATTCTCGATCAATCCGATACTACTCTTTTAGAGAATGTCTAGGTAAGCAATACATTGCACGGTAGTATTTATTCCAGAGAATTAAATTCAACAAAAGTTGTTTGTATTTTTGTGAAAATTTTGAAATCTTGGAAAAAAAACCTGATTAAAACACGTTTTTAACCAATGGTTTCAATCAGCAATTGATTCTGAATGAAAGCGATTTAATAGTGTTTTTTAGTGTGATTTGAAACTTACTTGATGAGTTTTATGTAAACTGTTATTAATGCTGCAATTGGGGAGCCGCGACTATGGTCCAGTGGTTGGTGCACTGGACTTGGGACCGGGAGATCCTAGTTCAAATCCAGGCCGGGGCAGGTCATACCCTTCCAGGAAAATTTGACAAAAATTGTTGATTTTCCTCCACATGTGGAGAAGTTGCCGGCTCCTTGTGGAATGGTAAGTTTGCACTGGTTGGTTACTAGTCTAGGAAAACTGGTTAGGTGAACCGGTTGCAGTATATTACTGAAAAATTTTTGAAAACGGTGTTAAACCCCAGTGACAATAAGTCAGATAAAAACAAATAGTGCTGCAATTACCTCAAGTATGCATCATTATAAGTTTTCCTGAACTTTGGTTTTTCTCAGGTCCGAACCCTACTGGTTTTTATAATTTAGCGCTGCACTGAGGTCCATTTTTTTTTTAATTTTTTAACTTTCATCCATGATTATGTGCTGTCCTGTACATGATGAATAAAAAAGAAATGGGAATCTCTCTGAAAAAGAATGAAAGAAGTTCTATTCTGACACAGGACTCTCAATACTTGTTGTTTAAGCATTATTTAACAGGGGCCTACACCTTTACAGACCTGAGAAATAAGTGGCATTTTGTGCCAAGTATATGTATTTCATTTCAATTTGCCATACATGCTATTCAAAACTTAGATAATGATCCCCTTGTTAACGATACTTACTTGATACATTTGTTGATTTGATGCTTTTCAATATACCAAATTCACTTCAGCATAAATTAAAAGCCAAACATATAAACGGCTAGATTTCTTGTCTTTCTTTAATGGCCTGTTTTGTAGGTAGGACTATTTTTTTCTTAATTTTTATTCATAAAGTGGACTTTGCTTATAGTTGGTTGTGATGAACTTACATGTGTCTGGGCCAATGAGTTTTTTTAGCCAGAAACTTTGATCTGACCAGCATGTTCTGAACTGACTGTAAACCCACTATACACTAGACTAGACCACATTATGTTGTCTAAGTGAACCCCTGGTGATATCTGCAAAGTTGTCACAATGTGCATCTATCTGTTTTATAACTTCTTGATACTTATTTGTTGTCTGTTTTCAGGTAAAAACTCTGTCAACTCTAGTTTTGGTTGAAGTGTCAGTTTTGATGGGAAAAGTCGAATTTATAGAATGTCATCTCCAAATTATATTCTTATGAAATGACATTTTGATTAGTTATTTTATGTATGTTGTATCTGAAACCAATTCATATATCGGCTTTTTTCACAGGTAGGGGAAGGGGCCTTTCTTAAATTTGGGGAAAAAATAACAGTATTTTTTCAAAACGGGAAGAAAAAACTGGAAGCAAACTGAATTTTAGGAGAAATCTGCGTGAATTTAAGGATTTTTCCCGAGAGGAACACACCTATAAACGGCCTTTGCTATGGAAGGAAAAAAAGACCTGTATATTTATGATCAAATCATTTTTGTATAGACTGTAATTGAATAAAAATGAGTAACATAATTAGTCCTAAGGTCATTTTGGCTATGTATGATAAGACATGGACAATAAAAGACTGTTGAATTAATGTTGACATGATGAATCTGATATCTTGACATGCATATGAAGATTTTTATCAGGGCAGATTCTGATCAAAAAGTTAAGTATTTCTACTTTCATTTTAGAAAGTGACAAAAGGGCTATATACTAAATTATGGATTGACAAATACAAGTGATTTAATTTTCCCTGAAATTATTTGTGCCACAGATTATAGGACCTGAACTTTGAATTGATTTATCTGTATTAATGCTGAAATGATGAATCTGATATCTGACATGTATATGAAGATTTGTATCAGGGCAGATTCTGATCAAACATGTTGATACAGTATTCCTAATTTCATTTTAAGAAATATTTTATGTGGCATTAAAATTCTTGTCTTGCACACATATGTATCCCTTGGTATCACTAAGAGGTTACTTCTCGATACTGGCAGTATCAAATTGATAAAATCAAGACAAATTGAAATTTACAGCTCATTGAATGTGTTCTTTGTATTTCTATGTCATGATACAGTTAAGATAAAAGAAATCTAGTTTACAACAAATTGTCTTGTCAGTAATTGTTCTTTTGTCAATGATGAGAAATCTTGCTGTTCACATTCTTAATAGCGCATGTGGATAACTTATCTTGTCTCTGAGACAACTTGAAAGAACAATTCAAGGTATAATGGAAATTTTAATATGTTGTTAAAATAGTTGCAATGGTAACTTAATGAATATTTCGTTTGATGGACAGTCATGATGAAGATTGAACTCTCTCACTGAGCGTAGTGCTGACACATTTACTCATTTGAAGCTATTGGACCTTGGAAACCATTTACAGGATTTTGGAAGATGGACATTTATCATTGTTTTGACAAGCATTGCATGGTATTCCACGTTGTTGGTCTGTTGATTTAATTGGATCAACAAGTGGTTGTACATTTAATGACTTTGTCTATATCATCTTGAACAAGGCATTTGTGGACTAAGCTGGAGATGGGAAGAAACCTTGCTAGAAACTGGCAGAATGTTGATTAAAGTTGTAATATTTAGAAGTTAGCTTAATTCTTCCTAGATGATGATTGGATGTTAACAGAAAATTGCCATTTTGCTGCAAGTTGATTCTGATGGCTGCAAGTTTTTGAAATTCAGGTAACACCACTGTAAGCTCGGTGATTCATAGTTGTATCCAGGTTTTAAAACTGATTGGGAATGTCCCCCTTCAAGATTTTTAGAGATTGGGAAATTTAATGGGAGATCTATTGAAATCAAAACAAGAGGGCCCTTTCGCTCACCTGAGTAAAGATCACAACATCTATGGTTTTCCTGTGATTTTACCTGGTGACCTAGTTTTTAACTGAGTTTTAATCATGTTCACACCTGTTCATGGTATCATTAATACAAACGTTTTGACAAAGTTTGAGGAAGATCCAATCAAAACTGTGGTCACTAGAAGGTTAACAAGGTATTCCAGTGATATAACCAGGTGACCTAGTTTTTCACCCCAGAAGACCCATGTTCAAACCTCACCAAGATAATCATTAAGACAACCATTTTGATGATGTTTGGTGATGATTTGACCTGGTGATCTAGATTTTGACCCCAGATGATCCATATTCGCACATTTTTACAAGATCATTAATACAAACATTCTGACAAAGCAACTCGTTATTTGAAAGTCCGAAGTAGTTAACTATCCAACTTAGGACTTGTCTTCCATTATCCATGAGAGTTAATCACCAGCAGTGTTCATAAACTTTAATCTGAATTTTCAACTTCTATCGTCATATTAGAAATGATGCACAGCACGGTTGCCAGAGACCTTGATGTTGGGGAAAATGTATATTTTAGATTTAGTCAGTAAAAAATTTTTGAGATTGCAGAGAAGTCTGTGAAAAGTCGGGGGGATATTTTCAAAGCTCGGAAAGAATTTGTTAAATTGAAATTAAATTGGAATATGTGAGTTTTCAAGTGTAATATTAACAATTCAAAAGTCATACAATTTTTCACAGAAATTTCTTGTCGACATTTGTTGATCAACTTGCCTGTCCATCATACTATTTTTCGTTAAACTACTTGAAGACTGAAAGGTTTTGCTACCCTTGTCTCCAGAGCAAACTGACACATTTAACACTAACATTACGATTGTCTCAGGTTAATTTGTTTGATATAAATACATTTTATAAATTGTTTTCTTAGTACTTATTGCTCACGTTTTGAAGTGGTTAGTTGTGCCTGTATTATTTGTTAAAATTTTACTCACTTTAGGCCCAACACGCATATAATTTTTGTCAAGCCTGCTTGCAGTGTGCACGTCATGTTTAAAAAAAAATAGTGGTTCGGTGTATGTGCGTGCGCGACTTTGTCTGGACCATGACTTCCCTATGCATCAATTGATTTTAAATGACTTCCAACAATTGTTCACCACGATGAGTCAGTGTGTCCCGTGCAAGACCCAGTCCATATCTCAAAGATCAAGGTCACACTTGGGGTTTAAAGGGCAAATATTGACATGTTTTATCTAGTTCTGACCACAAAAATGAACCTTAGCCAGCTTGACATGTTGCCATTTGGCAACTACTAGTTAATAAATCTAGTCATGCATATTATGAAAACAGAAGTAGACATATTGTTTCATCAATTAAACCATTCATATGCCTGGTCAGCTTCTGTAAAGTGCTAGTTTTGTTATGCTGTGTAATGACTTCTAAGTTGATTTGCAAGTTATTCACTCAGGTTGATGACAGTCTTTGTTAATGCTCTTCTAGTGGTTGTACAATCAGCACAGTGTTGTATGTAATGATAATTTTGTAGAGACTGGTTCATTAGTTTATATTAAAAATTATCATTTTGGTTGATCAGTGTTGTACAGGTAGTCAAATACTGTATCAGTGCTTTTATTCAGGGATGTAGAAATGTTTTCATGAAGCAGACTACTACAAGTAGGGGGGGGAATGCAGCCGGCAAGAATGCTCAAATAGCTGGTTGGACATAATACTGCAATGTATTTAACCTCCCAACCCCTTCTGCTTTCAGTAATAGTATCTTACCGGCTACATGTAAACATTTCTACACCCCTGCAATAGCCAATTAAGAAATGAGGTGTTTCTGGATATTGTACCAATACTAACCTTGTTCCCAGCATCAATCACTCAAAAAAGCTGTCAGAAATGGCTGAAGACAACATCTTAAATTCACCCTATCAAACATGTGAAGCCCCAGAATTCGCACTTGCAATCCTGCGCCTAGATCAAACGCTCACTACAGAACTATGTGGACATGTTCATTATCATGGAGAAATATTTAAAACAACACAGAAATTCTTTGTGAGAAGATGTTTATTGGCCTGTAATAAATACATTTTAACCCATTTTCTGTGCAAGTTCTTTCGCCTTTGCCTTCTCGATCTTTGCAATACGTGCCTGTGATTTGTTTCCCATGACACCGCCACCCCAATGACGTCTGATCTGAAAAAAATGAAATAACCACAATTTTTAACTATAGTTAAAGTTGAATTTATAATATTTGGTTATGTATGATTTATGAGTTGTAAAAACTGACTGCAGACCAAAATGACCAGTTCAAGTTTATTTGTGGATGTCTGGATAATATATGGTGTATCTATTTCACCGCTCAATTTTAAGCCTTACAAAAATTCTTAATGACGGCCCAGCATGTTTGCCTTAACCACTAGAATTAATAAAGCAAATATTTTAGAACGGAACTTCAGAGTCTGACATGATTATATTGTATATTGTGACTTCAGACAGCCAAAGGGAACATAACTGAGTAACTCAATCACAGACATTCAGTTACATTAACCAGCTTTATCATCATTGTCACAATACACAATGTAGAGCAAACCTTGCGGTGTCCGTTCCATGAATCTCAGCCAAAATAGTACTTTTGAAAGTTAACAATCTTTCCTGAATTTTTATAGTGTCCATGATAACCCAGTGCATTCAAGAGAAACTAACATTTCTCTAATGTCAAGGTCGATGTCATTACATCTAAATTAGGAAGTAATGAGCATTTTACCCAAAAATACTATATTCAGGCTTCAATGGTGCTTCAAAATCAAATATATCTAATATAATTAATGTTTTTCAAAAACATATAAAGCATAGAAATCTTTGATTTTTCACAATAACACAATGCTCCTGGAAAATCTTCACCTTTTCTAACACAGCATTACGATTGTAACAATCAGACAGCCAAAGGGAACATAACTGAGTAACTCAATCACAAACATTCAGTTACATAAACCAGCTTTTTCATCATTGTCACAATAGAGGTAAAAATACAAAGATATTTACTCTCAACTATATAAGAAATGAAGAATTCTTAATATTTAATGTAAGTAAAGCAAGTACAATGCTGAAGCAACATCATTTAGACAAACCAATAGAACTGAAAAATCATTTTTAATTGGTAATAATATAACCACATCAACTATGGGTAAAGATCGGTCATAACTCCGTAAAAAGGAACGTTTGCATAAAAATATAAAAATTTTCACCCTTGTGACCATTTCAGTTAACCAATTACTTAAAATGAGGGATGTTTATCATGATGGACTTGGCAGTAAGTTGAGTGAACTAAGGGGTGTAACTCTGTTACAAAGATCTTTCAACAATCAGACAGCCAAAGGGAACATAACTGTGTATAAATCAATCAACGACTTTCAGTTATATTAACCAGCTTTATCATCATTGTCAAATACAAGACACTCGAAGAGTGCAACACAAGCAGGATTTTTAATAACTAGAAGCTGCCAGTCAAATGTTCAATCAACATCATAATACTCTCAAGGCCACTGAAATCTTAGAAATTCTTTATCATGTTTTATGATTGTTACCAATCCAAATCATTAAACAAATAAAACATGAAGAGCGCATCAAATTCTTTTTGTAATACATAAATAATGCTGATAACATTGATAGATTACATTCAGGCAAATTCTTACAAGATTCAAGTCTGTTAAAAATGGGAGACTTGTAAGATATGAACTTGAACAAAGCGGACATAGAAAAGATTTTGAGAGGACAATCAGACACAGCCAAAGGGAACATAAACTGTGATATAATCATAAAACAGTTCATTCACACACAGCGTTCTCATCACAGTCACTCTCAAAATTGATAAATTTATACTGTACACCAACCAATGATTCAAATAACAGCTCTCAAACACCGCCAAAGGGAACAATAACAGTGATATTATCACACATGGTTCATTCACAGACAGCGTTCTAAGCACTCTGCAGCGAATCAATAGGTGTATGCATGACAAAGCCAAATTCTGTGGGGAGTATTAATTAGAAAGTGAGCACTAATTGGAAACAATACGGTCACAGTCCAAGTAAATTTTCAACTGGATGTCAGGCAAATGGCTTAAGTAAAACACAAGGATTTAATGACTGAAGTTTAAGTTGTATGACAGGTAAGGACTTTTTGACTGATCAGCCAGATGAATTCAAACAATTTTCATGATAAAATTAGAAGCTACGAATCAATTTTTTTTTAAAGTAAGATTTAACCACTCAAGTTGTGACAATCAGACACAGCCAAAGGGAACATAAACTGTGATATAATCATGTAACAGTTCATTCACACACAGCGTTCTCATCACCGTCAAAACATGAATGGTCGGAGAGCACAGTTCTCCATGCTGATGTTTGGTAATACCCATATTTTAAAACAAAAATCTTTTAGACAAATATTTCATGTTTTATGCCAATTATTCATAGTATTCCATTTATATCCATCAAGAAGCTAACATAATAGCATACCTGTATACTGTACCAGTGCTAACTTTGTTCACTTTGAGCAATAGTAAACATCTCAACATGAATTATCAACAGTAGCAGACAAATAATCTTATAAACAATGGCATCAGCAAAACAATCACAGAGAACTATCATAGGCTATCTACACTGATAGAACTTGCAAACACAAGGACCTAACACTCCCAACTATTGACCTAACACTCCAAATGAGTTTTTTTGCAACTATGTCTCTCATAATCATGTTGTAATTGATCTTTAGCAGCAATAAGATAATCAACAGCAGCTTTATAAAGGACTAAAGATGCTAAATGGATAAGAACATTGATAGTGATGTTCAGTGATAAAAAACCACTAACCTCATCAGCTCTTTCATTGAAATTAGTTCTGACAGCTTCAGTAAGTTTGTTAAATGTATTTCTGTCCTCACTGAAAATATACAAATTATTCAATGATTATTAAAATAATTAAAGAACAATAATTCTGTCCATATATAATATTTCTAGACTCAATTCTCCCCATCATTATGTAACTTTTTTTTCTAAATCAGAGGGTAAACATGTGTACTAGATTTGGTGATTATTAAAGAATTAAAAGAGCAAAGTCTTGAAGATATTTTAGTGAATACAAGACAACTGAGTACAGTGCTTCAGTAAGACTAATCACATATCATTGTACTTCAACAACTTGGATAAGGGCATTAGAAATTCATCATATACACTGTACTAACAGGCTGTCTTTGTAGTTTTTTACCTAAATAAATACTCAGACCCATTTGTCCATACAATTTAATGCATCTTAATGAGGCATGGAATTCACTTTTACTTCACAAAAAATTCTAATCCAATACTAGTATTCCCAATTTTGATACACTAGTGTCAAGTACTTTTACCAGAAATTTTAACAAATTTTATGATAAGATTTGAATTTTTACCAAGTCCCTTTAATGTTTCCTTACAAACTGTAGTAGCAACCATACCTTCATAAATGTCTATCTATTGTCTAAAAAAAGTTTGTTTCCAGTTACCTAACTGACCCATCTTTGACCCATCTTTTACCTGTCGACTCTTTTACAGCATGCAAATCTTAGTGCTATATTGTAATTTTCAAAACCGTGTTGCCGATATATGTAAAAAAACCTAAAAGAAAGAAATCCATGCATACCGACCCATATTTCTTTGGGCATGTAACCGGAAACAAACCTTTTTTGTTTAGGCCTAATTCAGGGAGTCAATAACTGACATGGAGTAACAAAGTTTGATCATAGTGCGAAATATAAAACAAAATAAAACCATCATAGGCAATGTAATTATTTGTATTTATAACAATTGTCATACAGGCATGCAGTCTTGAGGTGAATAGCTTCGTCAGAAAGACTAATACCATTTCATTATTCATCAACAACTTAGATATAGGGCGTTAGTACGTTCATCATGGTCACTGTACATCTCAAGACATATACACCGCTGTATACTTAATTGGAGAGGACTGATGACAGGCATCACAACTTGATTTTTCTTAAATTTTCTTCATTTTTTTTTTCAAATATTTTATTTTTTTTAAATAAATGTTAATGAAGCAATCATGTCTAAATCAAGAATAAATGTTGAGAATGATTTAAGTTAGTATAGGTGCTAGAAATCATTACCTGTAAATATGGAAAACATTTCAAGGCCTTTTTTTCCAAAAATTAGGGGCTTTAGCCTTTCATCTTGGGAAATTCAAGTGCAATTTTTAGCCAAATTGGGAAAAGGTAGACTGAGTTTCAAGATACATCAACAGACAAAGATTGACCTGGAACTTCCTCAAATTGGGAAGAGGCTTTTTTGCAATTGGCAAGTCGCCAAATATCGGCCTTTATTATGGAAGGAACAAAGCTCTGAATTAATACAAAGACCATCTTTAAGACAAAACAAGTTCATAATGATATTGAGATGGTCATATTATCAAGATGAAATTTAAAGAAAAAAAATAAATGCCAAGAGGTCTTCATTAGGAGTACTTCGGTCTTTTAAGTATGTTTTTCAGTATTTATCAATTATACAGCGCACAAAACATCTTCAACATAATGGAGCATACAGTGTGTCAGCAAGACTAATAAGATTTCATTGTAAATCAACAACTTAGATATAGGGCGTTAGTGAGTCATCATTCACACTGTATGTAAGCAAAAATATTACATTTATAATTTCAAAAAAGTTCATGAAGTTCACATCCAGATTTTAGAAAATATCCAAACATTGAAATCAGTCAATTACTCATCCTCTTTAGAAATAAGATATAATGAGACAAACTTACATATATGACCTGTCATGAAAATTGGGATATAGGAGCAACACTATCTATGTTAAAAATGTGTGTGGCTTATTATCATGTTAAAGAAAACTGGATGTTTGGCAGGTGTTTAACCTCAGTTTCATAAGTTATGAGTAAAGGGAGGGTTATACACTGACTACTTGCTCAGGTGTCAAAGTGTCTACCTGTAGTGTCAGACGAAGAAATTCAAACTTTCACATCATTGCAAGTATCAGTAAGTATTATCGTCCACAAGAATCCAAAATAGTATTAGAGTCGTTTAAATATACAGGAACACATTGACTGATTAATTTCAAAAGAAATTTTACCATTTAATTATTTCAAGACATTTTATCATGGAACAGTTCAGAGCAATTTTGTCAGCACTAAACTCAGAGAGAGAGTTCAATGTTCTCATCATGACTGTCTTCATTTATTCAGATATGTTACCACGGCAACAATGATCAAAACTGTCCAAGTTTCCTAAATTGGATTCATGAAGTAAAAGTCTCCACTTTAGGTACATAAGTGGTGCATCAGTTCATGAAAGCCAATAATTAATTTAATAATCAGTTTTTTTTTCTTCTATAGTAGAGGCTGTTTATAGGCATCTTCGCCTCAGGAAAAAATCTTATAAGTCATGCAGTTTTCCACTAAAATTTAGTTCAAATGAAGTTTTTTCTTCCCTTTTTGCAAAAACGCTGTTGTTTATCCCCAAATTTAAGAAAAAAGCCCTTCCCCTACCTGTGAAAAAAAGCCCTGATACTGCAATAAAGGACAGTACCAGAAATGTGACAAAACATTTAAAAGATGATCAACAGCATGAATATTTAAAACAGCCATAACAGTAAGAAATAATGGCAATACGTACGGATTGACAGCAGTCAATGCTAAACTTGTTGTGGTTTTTCTGTGGACAACACGACCCAAACGAGCCTTTCCTTTAACTATACAGTATGGGATGTCCATCTTTCTGCAGAGAGCTGGCAGATGTAGCACAAGCTGTAATGATAACATGGGAAGTAGAGGATAAATCAATGTGAATACTAAGTCTTGTGAATTTATTTATTTATATTTATATTATAGATAATGGCTAATATGTATCCAGTAGCTTAAAAACTTGACACTGTTTTATCACCACGAAAGATCATATCCATAAGAACAACACTCAACAGTGAGATTTCTGCTGTTAAAACTATCTTGGACAGTGAAGTTTTTCAACAACATACTTCATGAATTAGCAATTTGCTAATCCTATTCCTAAGCAATTTCTACTAGTCCCAGACACGAGGCAAAAGGTTAAAGTCACCAACAATTACAGATAGCTCACTCAGATTTAAAAAGCTCGTTTTTCATACCATCAGGATTCATCTGGTGAAAAATTGGGTGTTTCATCATGGCAAGCTATCAATTTTGTTATGACGTGCATTATGGAAAAAGAAATGGTTCAATGAAAATGACAAAAGGGCTTACAAGGCTAATTTTGTTTGCTTGAAAGGACTAGAAGCGAACAATATTAATCAACATGCTTACATCCACGAAATGACTTTAAACAAATGAATAGTAGCAAATGCATCAACAGTGAATCACGATGAACAATAATATCCAGCCTAACAGACTAGGATCCTACTGAAAACCCTGATACTTCAGAAACAAAAATGAATTACTTTCTAGCAGTAAATCATTTAACTATAAGTAGCTTGCTCAGATTTAAAAAGCTCGTTTTTTCATACCACCATGTATCAGTCTGGTGAAAAATGTGGGTGATTCATCATATCAAGCTACCAAGTCCAAGACAAGGAAGACAATCAACAAAAGATCATTAATCATCATCTAGTTATGCTAAGAACTAACAGAGAAAAAGACACTATTATTGTAAGTTGTAAGAATACAAAAATGCAAAACCACTGACTGTGTGTGGAAATACTAAGATAAACACATTTCATATTTTAATAAATCAACCATCTTGATATTTGTAAACCAAAATACACTACAGGCATAACAAATAAATTCTGTAGTATTAAGTTAACAGAGCTGTTAGATATACAAGACAGCTATGTAAATAACAAATAACAATTGCTTTACCATTCTTGCAAATTTCATGTAGCATTAAGAACCACTGAAAACCCAAAGAATGGTCTTCAAAATACATACGGAATGTTTCTGCAATCTAAAACCATTTGATGTTAGCATCTGAAGTTCAATGGCTCACACACTCTCAGACTCTTCAGCACAGAACAACAAGGGGGAAAATACAACTCTCAACACAATACATAACTCATTGGACATGAAAATAATGTACGACAGATGTCCACAGCAATGTGACACACATAATCACATCACTTCTACTATTGTTCCAATTGTTCTAGGCTAGCTATACAATATTCCATTTGTAACATATACAGATAAATAACGAGAGCTGCCAAAACCATTAAACATGTACAGCCAATTACAACCAAGAAGTCTGGATTTAGTTTGAAGTCCAAACAAAATGAGGTCATTTTGAGCATTACTTGCTTATTTAAGACAACAAAAAAACAAGAATTGATCTAACACTTGCTAACTGAAAAATATATAAACTCATAACCTATGACACAAAATGAAAATTTTATCTTCCAGACATCAAATTTATTCTTGTGGGGATAGAGATTTTTCTTGTAAAAATAAGGACTCATTCCAAGGACTGTTCTTTGATCAGATTAATTACCAATATTTTGAAAACCCAAACAGAACCAAACTAAGCTGGTAGTGCAAGAATAACAAATATGTGCGTAAAATATAAACATTTGTATTATTTTGTCAACAGAGCTGTCAGACATACAAGACAGCTATAAACTTAACAGAATATAATTTCTATGCCGTTCTTGCAAATTTCATGTAGCATTAATAACTACTGAAAACCCAAAGAACGAATTCTGACACAATTTTACCAATTTGTATACTACAAGGGCTCTCTCTTGCCTCATTTTCAGTTCAAGGGGAATTTCAAAAGCCTAATTAATATAATAGGTGGGGGGGGGGGTTACCAAAAGTAGGGGAAAAAAGTATATTCCAGAGGAGGGGGAATGGGGCCAAATTTCAGCCCCAAAGTCGGGAGATCGAGAGCCCTGTACTAGCACTATAGTTCATAAACTAGAACACAATAAGAACCAGGGTTTCTTCCTTCTATATCAGGGGCCATTTATAAGAATCTTCCCCTCCAGAAAATCTTTAAAATCATGCAGTTTTTCACTAAAAATTCAGTTTACATCAATCTTTTTCTCCCCTTTTAACAAAAATACTGTTCTTTCCCCAAATTTTAAGAAAAATGCCCCTTCTACCTGTGAAGAAAGCCCTGGGTAAAACTCATACAAACAATATAGTGACTATTACTACTTAAAATAGAATTTAGTATGAACAGTGAGCAAATTAGCAGCAACTTAGAAACACAAGAAACTGAACCTAACACAACAACAGGATGTTTTAAATATGAAGTAGATAATGTACGACAGATGTCCACAGCAATGTAACACATGCAATTACATCACTTCTACTGCTGTTCCATTTGTTCTAGGCTAGCTATACAATATTCTATAAGTAAGAGATACAGATGAATAACGAGAGCTGCCAATAACACATGTTGATAATGACTGATGCATCAATATCATTACAGTATTCTTAATTGTAAATTGTTTGGACTAATAACCACCACCCATGAAATTTTATCAGCGGCAAGGCTACTATGACTCTAAAGAAATTATCAAAACTGTGAATTCACAGACATACAGCATGGCAAACCAAAACAAATATTTCTTGTAACTTCTCTCATCACCCTAAAATGTTCTATAAAACAACAATTTAAATTCCCAGCTTGCTCAGGTGTCAAGGTGTCTACCTGTAGTTTCAGGCGAAGAAATTCAAACTTTCACATCACAGCAAGCTGTTCTTAAAGATAATAAATCTAGAACTATAACAACAACTCAACAACACAAGGTTCGTTCTTCTCAGACTCCATAATATTCAAAACCCATCAGTAACTTAAAACAATTAAGCACAGATTCCGAAAACCCGGGTATAAGTACCATTAAATATCTCAGATCATCAACAAAGCAACTAATCAGCCAATAAAATCTTCAACAAAATGGATATTCCATTATTAGCAGACAAACTCACTGAATCAAAATGGCATTAAGATTCATCAAATTCAATTACCTCCAACGGATCAACATCGTGGGCAATAACAACAAGCTGAGCTTTCTTCTGTTCAATCAATGTAGTAACAGTGTTGGTACCAGCACGTACAACTGGAGGACGCTTGGTTGGTGCATCAGGCTTTCCCTTGACACGTTCCTCAGCACGTAACTTCAGTCTTTCCTTCTTCTGCTGTTTTGTCTCTGGCCTGTATTTGTCAAGCAATCTGAACAGCTGGGATGCTAAAAACCAAAAGAAACAAATTTGTTAACACAAGAATTGTCAGTCAGTGACTTGTTTGACATCTGAGATAACAAAAAAGTTTTTTGCATTTAATAACAATTAATTGGGAAAATCAGTTATAGAAGTTCAAGTAGTATACTAAAATGTCCAAGCAACTGTCAAAATAGACAATTAGCCTAATCCTACCCAAATCTAATTGCATTAAAAAGGGTGTAGAAATGTAGCCTGTAAGCCACTAAAAGTATAAGGGGAGTCTGAATTTTTAGGCAATTCGGAAAAAAAAAATGCACAATGTGAAGCCAAAACTGGAAATTTTAGATCAGGAATTAGAAGAAAACGTCTTCATCTTCGATTGGGAAGGGTCCAATTACTGGACCCAAACAAAAAAGGAAAACAATTGCTCTGTCTGTTGTTTCAGAAAAAGTAGCCAGTGGGAATGCTCAAATAGCAAGTTGATTTTTCTGACTTCTGGCTCATTTCTACACCCCTACATTAAACAAAACATATTAGTCTAAACATTGAGGATAAAATGGAGAACTATATAAGGTACTGTAGGTCAATGTCTATTGAACAATTCAGTAATACAGTCAGCTAATATAGAAAAGCCTGCATCCGAAATTGTTCATTCAATATACCCTAAAGGACTAAGAGAAAAAGGCATAAATACAACCTTTCAAGACTTCCAATAGGGAAAACAAAGTAAATTTAATGTCTTATTACAGCATCATCTATAATTTTCTAGACAATTACAGACCATAATACTTGGAACTTGCGCATGGTTATACAGGGCTTAAGCCTACAAATCAAGTCCATAATTAAGCCGTTATCAGCTTAAATCACTTTTAATAGCCCAAATGCTAATTACCCAGACCTAAAATTAATTCTTTATGAACATTAAAACAGAATATGACTGTCCATGCACGATTGTTATTTGCATGTGAAAATATAAAGTCCTTAATGTTGATCCTTTATTAACTACAAGCAATTACAGTTCTATTTCAAAATCCAGTCAAAATTGAGCTGGCATTAAAATTTTATCAAGCTTCAGAGATCTTGGTGGTAAGGTTCAAAAGTGTCAACATAATCTGTCAGACACAGAAACTCATCATTGCTTGATATGTCCATACAGCAAGGTTATATTTAACTTAGAATAACCAAAATTAATACAAATATTGCCAGTCATGATTGATAAGAATGATTAGTGTTAGCACTTGTGCTAAATGAACAGGGCCGTTTTTACAAAAGTTGGGAAGGGGCCTTAGCTTCCATTCTGGGAAATTCAAACGTGATTTTAGGCCAAATTGGGAAAAAATAGGCAGACTTTTAAGATATAAGGAGAATCATAAGGGATTTTTTTCACGGGTAGGGAAAGGGGCCTTTCTTAAATTTGGGAAAAAAATAACACAGTATTTTTGCAAAAGGGGAAGAAAAAACTTGATGCAAGCTGAATTTTTGGGGAAATCTGCATGAATTTAAGGATTTTTCCTGAGGGGAAGACGCCTATAATTTTGCTATAGATGGAAAAAAAGCCCTGATCATGCTTCAACACACTGGGAATTTCGACATTGCTTTATGGGGAAATTCTTTCACTAACTTGGCAAAAAAACACACTTTTTGCAATTAGGAAGTCAACAAATATCGGCCTCTATATTAGAAATTCTCATATTTTCACACAGACTGCCCAACTACAAGAAATAAAAAAATGAAATCAAGATCAACAAGTACGCTCTTAAGTCAATCCTGATATAATAGGACAAACAATAGTACATAATACTTTAAATCACAGAATTATTTATTTAAATACCTGTTTGTCTGTCCAAAGCAGAGTTAAACTGGTTAATTGGTGGTGGCACCTTCAATCTCTGCATAAGAACTGCCCGCTGTCTCTGAAGACGAATGTATTTGGGCCATTTAACAAACCTGCTCAAGTCTCTCTTGGGTTGAATATCCTGACCTAAAAAAAGCATAGACATAACTGGTAACAACTGTCATGTAGAAGAAGTAGCTGTTTACCATAATTGGAAAGGTATGAATATTATATTTGAATGTAATATGAATATCATATTTGAGCGTACTTTGGCTAACTTGAAACTGTATTCTAATGCATATGCATCAAATGAAGACAAGATTAGCATGATTGTCTGGCTGTACATTAAAATTTTAATGCATAGGGAATATGTCTGTAAAGAGGACAACTGAAAAAAATAGATAATTGCTAAGCCTAAAGGTGGTAATTTAACAAACTTGCAATACAAGAATGAATAGCTAACGCAACACATAATTCCAAGCAAAAACGCGTCATTTAAAGGAAACATTACTGACCATCAGTTACTGATGAAAAGTGATGTTCCCAGTAAACCGTAACACAAAATGAAAGTACTTACCAATGCCAAAGTTCTTGGCCCTCTTCTCAAACAGGGGATTTACCACCTTCTTTGGCTCGACAGCCTTCTTGGCCTTCAAAGGGGCCGCTGCCACCTTCTTCTTCCCCTTCTTTTTTACAGGCGGCTAGAAAATATGAAGAAGAATGTTACATCCTGCGACCAAGTTCGCATCAGATAAAGATCATTTTTCGGACTGACAAGCGTAATATCGCTGAAATCGTTGTAAATACTGGTCATAATATACATCCTCATGCATTATATCTATTTTAAAATAATGTCTATAAGCCAAGTCCACCGATTACAGAAGATACATAAACGGATGGTTAAGAATACCTCTACCTACCATGTTGACAATCTCGGAAAGGCCTGTTATATCGCGAGATTTCCGGTTGTGTTATTCAATGAACCGAAAGTGCCATTAAATTACCGAAAGAGATTGCAAACTAGTTTTAAAAATCTTTCTCAGCTAGTCCATTCATTTATTTAATTTTGAAATACATCTTAGAGAAGCATAAAAGTATCTCGATGGAAAAACAAGAATGAACAATAAATAGTAAGCAGTATCGAATTTCAAGACGATAAAATCTGTTCCATTCATTAGCGTACATTGGGTTATACTGTCGATTTCTTTGTGCCTCATCAAAACCGGTAAATAACTTTATCTGCTCGACGAACGTAATTTTACTTTAATTTAAACCTAAACCAATTGCTCATAAATGTCTCTGTTCAATGTGAAACTGTTACGTTAAAAGCGTGAGTAAAAAACTGGAACCGCGTTTCTTTCATTCTAAATCCAGAATTCGGATATTAAAATTTTCGGATAATCTGTTCAATATAAATTGTCAGTGTCACTTGAATATATAATCAGATAACATGGATAAATTTTATTAAAGGCGGCAAGATAAGTAACAGTAGACATGTTTTTAACTGACTAGAAATCAGAATCTAAGAATGCAAAAAGTATATGATAGTACTAATTTTGATTTGTTCCATATGACTGTATAAAAATAACTGGACTAGCACCATTGAAAATGTTTGACATTTGCGGTACATAATGTAAACAATGCTAGGTGGAAACTGAAGTAGAGGTGATGCGCATATATTTTCAATCATTGTTATTATACTGGTACTCACAGTGATATGTATATCACAGTAATAAGTATACAGGGGATACTCTTTTTCAGATGTAGAATTAAAATCGCTTGTCATGTCTCAGGGTGCATCAAACAGAGTCATCCCTCAGAGTAAAGAAGCATTATTGAAGTCTTACACTTTGAGATTGAAAGATGATGTGAAGTCAATGCTTGATAATTATACTGAGATTATCAAACTAGCCAGAGTGAGTGTTAATTTCATGTAAATGATAAATGGTAGGACATTTTAGACATTCAATAATTAATTGTTGGATTATTTGAAGTATGGGACTACAGCATGATGCTGAGTCTTGTACCTATCCACTTTCCAAACAAATATGGTGTATCTTTCCATTCTTGATCATTAATGATTAATCATACTAATTCAGCCATTCAGTTGGGTTGATTTCATACCCTTACAAATGTAATTCACTTCTATACCTCTTACTAAGAACCAAACACTATCTAAATCAACATTCTTGAAAATCATTCTTCAGTGCTTACATCCTGCTCACCTGTAAACCCATTTTCACCTGGTAAGTTTTCGTGCAAGGACTGTCTATCATAGCTATGTTGTCTAGCAGGGCGCTGAAAAAATGAAAATTTGCCGGTCCAGACCGAATTTCAAGTTCCCGGACCGATTTCAGTAGTGAAATTTTGTTAAAAAATCATAAACGTTCTATAAATTTTGGTCCGAAATCACTAAGTATGTACAAAATGTCACGAAACTTACTATATGTTGTTCGTACGATTCTCAATACCCCAATAAATATGTCAAGATAATCAATAGCCTGGAGCGATCATCTGCTAATCCAATCAATGTATGTCTGTCAATAGGGGTCGCTTGTAATTAGTCCAAACACGTGGTAGATAAAAACAATTGATCAATTGAGTTAAGTGATGTGTTTGCTACGTGTATTTGAGTAAAAGTCTTCAAACGTCGTTCCGTAAGTGAATTAAATACTGTTAATATTTTAAATTTAGTATTGTTTCGGTTTAATCAAAGACGGTGAATTGTTTAAGAAGTCATAACAGAACACAGTATCAAAGAAAATTTAATGACATCAAAAAGGAAGCCGACATTAATTGCTCAGATTTTGCAGACTATATATTGCCATTCATCAATCAATCAATGAGAGCTTCAAACGCAAGACGCTTGTCGATATCAAAGTTGTAGCTCCGCCTCGTCATCTGTTTACAATTTAATAGCGCCTGTGGTTTAGCGGTCACTTGACTAAGAAATACGTCATCTATTACATTTGTGTGATATGTCATCATTGATGACATTAAAGGATTAAAATTGTGGATTGATATTTCTAATTGCGTCCAGAAAAAAACACATAAATTGGTAAATGGGACTATGTTTGATAGTAGCTATTTCAATCAAGTATGTGTTTGTGATTCCATAGTTGTAGTATCTGGTTGAAATTTCAATTCCGTTTTTGTTTCGTTTTTACTGTTAAGTGTACTGAAGTGTAACTATGAACAAATATTCTCACCATTTTCAGAAACTTGGGGGGTGGGGTAAATTTAATCGTGGGGGGGAGGCATCCCTGGACCGATTGAGATTTCAAAATTTTCCATGCCCTGTTGTCTAGTATAATACATACACAGTGTCCACAAGGTAATATTCATAATTGATGAATGTTTTGTTTTGATAATATCTCAGGTTGAGGAAGAAAGCCAACTTGCTAAATCAACACAAGCAGAACAAGATCAGTATGAGATGCAAGTAAGAGCTGCCAACATTGTAAGTAATAGTCATAATAACAAGTATTCTTTGATAAATGCCACATTCATGTTTACTCTCCCCACCCTGAATACAATTTCAGGGCACACCTCTTTGGAATTTTGGGTTGGACAAAAGGTTCAGGTTAAATAGGAATTAATTCCTTTTGTCTGCTTGTTTACAAAAAAATTCTTCCTGTTGCAAGTGACTTATAGATTTATTTTCAAACCCTAAAAGTGCTCCTTGTTAAAATGTTCAAGTTAATGGGTCATTGTTGTATAAAAATACCTACAAGTCCCAGAGATTGATTTGTATAATTTCCATTTGACTGCTTCATTTTGGTTATAATTCCAAGTAAGTTTACCTTATAAAACTTTTCAGATTTCATTTTTCACAATTTCAAAAACTCATAATGGACATGATGTCTTAATTAATTAAGATATCTTCAAAAATCAAACTAGTCTGAAATGTTAGTGCTTCAGCCAGCTTCAAAATTTTGTTGGTCATTTGTGACCCTCTTATCTATTTTTTGAGGGTCATAGGAAATTTTTAAAGGTCAGTGTTGTAATATGACTATTAAAAAGGTACTTACACAAAACAAACTCTTATTATTGCTTTAGTTTAGTTTTATTGTTTTATTAATGCCATGAGTTTAAACACATGCATAACTATGGCTTAGAGTGGAGAGTCTAAAATTTGTGCACCCAAACGTGAAAAGGCTGTCTTTTCCTTCACTAATGCATCTCATGTCATTTTATCATACTCGCATCGAAGCCAGGGAAATTTCGTCAACCACAATTTGTTAAATGCACGTTTTACAGCGTCTGATGCCTTTAACGTTCCTTTTGATTCCACAGACTCATTTTTATCAACTTGGTTTGGTTATGTCAATCCAGATTTCTGGGTGTCATTTTTAGTATTGTTAACAGTGTCCTTACTCGTTGAAAAGTCTGCAATTCTCTTTTGCTTTTTTCATTTAGGTTCGTCTGCCATTGTTTTGTAAGCGCCTACACTACAAAGACCTATCCTATCTAAGACATGGACGAATGTCGGATAGCCGAATAGCAATTTCAATCCAGAGTTGTCGTTCCTTTCTAACAACGTTAAACTGGTACTTGTTGACTCTTGTGACAGACACCTTTGGTGCATTGCAACATAGAATGGGGACCAGTTTATAACAACGTATGTAAGAGTAGGAACAGCTACTCTGGATAGAGATTGACGGAATCGATGACTTGGATAGCGGTTTGCACAATAATTCGGACATTATTTTATTACAGAATTATAAGCAAATGTTCAGACTAAACTGATATCTTGGTTGTGTCAGAAAAAACGCACAGGACCAATTTTACAAGGTCATCAGTGAAATTATTGCGTCAAAGACGCAATAAACGCACCTTTGCGGAAACATTGAATGTTGAAAAAAAAATTTTTTTTAGGGACAGAAAAGAAAATTTAAACTGACCAATTGAATATGATGATGAATTTTATGATTTGTCTCCATTACATTACTTAACGAGTATCGTATAATTTGTACTTTTAGGTAAGAGCTGGTGAATCTTTGATGAAACTTGTTTCCGATTTGAAGATCTTCTTGATTTTGAATGACTTTCCATCTGTGAATGATTCCATCTCAAATAAAACACAGCTATACAAACATTTACAGAACGACTTAGATGCCAAGCTTCTTAGTTTGAGGGATGAACTTGCTAATGACCTTTATGAACTAGAAGAGGAGTATTACTCATCAGTTTATAAATAGATTCTGTGGTGAAAATTCTGTTTTGTCAATTGACATTGTTTGATAGATAAGTTTTGTAAACTTGCTAATTCATTCAAAGGCGATTTTTAAAGTCAACAGTTAAAAAGCAAGGATTTTTGTGAGATATAAACTAGCTGTTTGTTGTGAAATTAAGGGTACAAATCCTTGTGTACTATTCTCGTTTTCAATTGTTGCTAAAATGGCGTCAGTTCAGGCTGCCATGAGTGAATTGCGTATTTTAAAGCAAGAAGAGGCAACAATGATAAATCTTGCATCTAAAGTGAGTGACCAGTTGAACAGATTGAAAGTTGAAGAGCTTGCTCTGCAAAATATGGTGAGACTCCAAAATGAAGAGCTAGAAAGAAGATCCAGAGCAAGCAAGAGATCTGTAAATAGATCTGTTCCAATTGAAGATGACTTTGAATCTGTGAAGGGAAATTATTCTGATGATGATGATGATGATGATGACATTGTTCCCCTTGATCTGTTTGTAAAAACGCATAGACTTGATGATCGAGAGAACATTGTAGAGGAAGAAGAGGAGGAAGATGAAGATGAGCCTACACAAGAAGTAGAAGCTGGAGACATGGTTGATGATGAGCCTGAGGATATTGAACAGTTTGTGAACAGTCTTTAATGTTACTATGTTAAAGAGCAGTTGTGTAGTGCGTGTCTGCATCAATTTTCTCTTTGAAAATGATACAAAAGTAACCAAATTTTGATTACTGTTGATAGACATTCTTAAGTTTGCTTCTACTTTTTCATTTTTTTTCATTTTTGAGTTCGTATCTTTGTATTGAAAATGTGTACTGTCTAGCAAAGGCTGTACAGCTTTTTGTTGTGTGAAATTGTCATAAATCGGATAACAATCACTTCATTAATTGTGTTTCATTGTATCATGCATTCATGAATATCAAAATAAATCATAAAATAATGCATGTTTTGTTAACTTTCAATGGCTAAGTTAGGGAGAAGGGTTCCAATTTATTGCAAATGCAAGTGACTATTGACCATAGTCACCTGGCTTCCATGAAACAATATGTGCCTAATATAATATTTCAGATCATAGTCTGGACTGATGACTCACAAAATGTGAGAAATGGAGATGACATTTTACTTACAAGCTCAGGTTTTTTAGCCCAGATAATTATAATTAATTACAATTATCCACTTTTGAGCTCACCAGAACCGAAGGTTTAGGGTGAGCTATTAGGATGGGTAGGTGGATGCTCCACCATCCGTTGTCCGTCTCCTTGCTCATATTATATCAGTTGGCCCTTTTTAGGGGTCACTAGAGCTAAAAACAGAAAAACCTTTAATCATCTTCTCATGAACCAATGGATGGATCATCACCAAACTTGGTCTGTAGCATCCTTAGATAGACTTTTATCAGATTTGCTCAAATAAAAATGGTTGGCCCCTTTTAGGGGCTGCTAGAGCTAAAAATAGAAAAACCTTTAAATGTCTTCTTCTCATGAACCAATAGATCGATCATCACCAAATTTGGTCTGTAGCATCCTTAGATGGTCCTCTCAAGTTTGCTCAAATAAATTTGGTTGACCCCTTTTAGGGGTCACTAGAGCTAAAAATAGAAATACCTTAAAACAACTTTTTTTCATGATTCTAAGGAAGGATTATTACCAAACTTGGGTTTTAGCATCTTTAGATAGTGTTCTATCAGATTTGCTGAAATAAAAATGGTTGGCCCCAATTAGGGGCCGCTAGAGCTAAAATAGAAGTACCTTAAAATGACTTGTTTTCATGAGCCAGTGGTTGGAACATCATCAAATTTGGTCTGTGGCATCCTTCAGTCATCAAGAATATTCTTTTGTAGTATCCTTTGATGGTCCTTCATCATGTTTATTATTGTTCCCCATTATTTGCCCACAAGTGTACCTTTATTACCTTTTTAGTAACAAGCTAATTAACATTTATTCTGGTGAGCGATGCAGGGCCATCACGGCCCTCTTGTATATCAATGTTACATTACTGTTCACCAGCCACCTTGTTCAATTTAAGAAAAAGTCAGATCATAGTTAGTGCACAGACATGTAAATGTTATCGCAGTTGATTATACAGAAAGAGAATGAAACCTAAGTTATGGTTCTTGCACACTGCATTTCCTCTCATCATTTTTTTTGTGGGGGGACTTAGTTATTTGGGACCAAGATTCGGTCCAATTCCCCCATCTGAGAAGTATGCTTTTTCTCTATTATCACAAAAACCTGTCAATTTGATTGTATTTTTCTTGACATTTTTGGTAAAAAACATGTCAAATCGACCCATTGAATATCTCTTTTATCATTCACCTTCAAGGCTATAACCTATTGCAATTTCCCCTAAAGATGTAAAAACACTGATATTCCTTAAGAGTTGGTTAGGAAATTCTGGAGAATTGGTTTTACTCATGTTGACAGTCAAGACAACAAAACCATTTTACTTTAGGGCAATCATGATCAACAACACATGAAGGGTTAATGATTTTTATTGTGCAAAAACACAAGTGGAAATAAACACTGAACAAAATTTTATCAACAAAAATCACTCGCATGTTTCTCTTTGGCTGAGACAGAAATATTAAAATCATTTACAAATACCAAGTATTCCCTAAAAAACACACCAGGGCTATACATTCAACAGTTCTTTTTTTTCAATTGTACGAGTTAATTGTTTAACTCGTATTGTGACACTGTAAACAATTTGAAGGGTAGTTAAAACATTTCCATGTTGATTTTCCAACTATCTGAAAAAAAGGGGCAGTTTATTTATGGCAGGCATGTTCATAGGGGAATATTTTGTATGTGTAAAAAACATCTATGTACAATAAATACAAAAAATACACTTGCTAAATCAACCAAATACCTCATGTATGCTTCTGAATTAACTTTTTATCTAAAAACTAAATGCTTAACTCAGTTCATATGATGAAATCTGCTTCTTGATATTAACAAACAACTGTTTGAGGTTTGGCCTACTACCTAAGTTTACCATGACTGTTACAATGATTTGCAGTCTTCAAAAATCTCAAGGCGCCATTACTCTGCTAAAGGATTCTGACCAATACATAACTCTCAGAATGACAAAACATAATTATCTCCCTACAGCTTAAAATAGACTTTCAAAGCAAAACAATTTCACCTCACTCAATGCTATAAACAGACTGTTCCAAACACATAATAAAAAATGCATGTACAATTTATATACAAAATAAATTTATCACAAATAATCTTATCACAGAATATATAAAAATGCATTTAACATCAAAGGAAAAATGTGTCTGTACAGTAACATTACTCAGATAAAGGCTGAAAATAGTAACAAAATCAAATGATGTAAGAATTATACAAAGGTAAAAATATGCTGACTAAAATGTGCATTGAAACACTTTACGAAATCATTGGAAAACTGCAGAACATTTTCTGACAATTTTGTGGTATTTATTCACGTAAATGATGTTTTTGTGATTTCTTCACAACTGTTTTACCAACAAAAGCAAGTTTTATTTTGTGAAATTCAAATGATAGAACAGATCTTCAGTTAAGGATAATTCTACACTTTGTGTCACCACAATAAACAAAAATAGTGCCCTAATTTCAATTTGAAACATACCTTAAGTCAGTATTAAAGAACATGTTCACTGAGCATTTCAAACATGATAAAGCCCATAGAGAAATAACAAAAAAGTGCCACAGATCCAAGTTCAGTCTGTAATTAAACAATGATGCCTGACATCTTAGAATGGGAACAGGCTAGCCTTATAATAACAAATAAGATCAAGTTTGAACATGATACTGCCGTTTTCTTTTTCCTTTTGAGCATTAAATAACAGAATTTCACTGTATATGATAACCAGGTCTCAAACACTGATTCTGATCTGGTAAAAATGCTTTTGTTAACTTCATTACCATGTCGCTCTACAATCACATAGTGGCACATATCAACCATACTGTAACACGGACATGTCTGTATACAATAAACATAAGAAATCCATGATTTTCGAAACATATTAAAAGAATATGATACAATTTAAATAAGCAACAAATGTTAAATCAGGGAAATATACAAGTACAATATATAATATACATAAACAAGTACAACATACAGTACACCTAAATTAATACAATGTACTGCATTACATGATATCTTTTACCACATAATTTATGCTCCTATAGGTGAAAACAAAACTCAAGTAAGAATGGCAACAGTCAAAACTTACTGAATAAATTGTTTTACTTCTCATTTAAAAGTACATACAATATCACAGTCTAAATTATGATAATATAAATTTAATTAATAAAAAATGTCAGGTTTTCTACCTGGGAAAAACCTCATTTGTTGTTATTTTATTCTTAGTAGACAAAGAGAAATACATAGAAACCACATGGTACATCAATAAATTCACAATATTTAGCAGTTTCCTATTCCCAACCAATTTAATTAGAACACATGAAATTGTATTCTACTTTCATGATACAGTTTATAATACAACCTTATTTCAAAGTGTTGACAAAATTTTATTCCTTAAAAATTATCCAGTCATAAAAATATCAATGACAGATCATTTCTACACCCGACAGTTTTTTTCTGAACAGTGGCAGTATCTGTTTCCATCAAGGCTTAAACAGTATCTTGCTGTGTGCACGCAGTTTGTTTAAAATCAGGACTCGGTGTGCGTGGTACCACGACCTTGTTGGCTGCTTGCAATCGTTCCAAAGCCTTCTCACATGGGCCCATTATATCCTAATAAAAATAGAAAATATTTTAAATGATTAAAAAATACAAATAATGTATAGGCATGTATCAGCAATAAGTATTTAAATATGGTCAAAATCATGAATTATGTTATTCAGAAACTTTGGTGACAAAGAATGCTTACATAAAATCAAAATTGTACAATTGAACTCATATATTCAGTGACTTGTGCTCATAGCAAAATACATGGATACTAGTATGTCTTATAAATATCTGTAAATACAATCTTACAATTGGCTCAAACTTAGTAAAATTTTCTAAAATAATTCATTGATATATGTATACTATAAGCAGTGTTGAAAGTTTTAAAATTAAACTGTAGTGATAGCTTCATAATCTGAGATAACATAATTTTGTACCAATCCTTGTATTCAAGAGTTAACAAGTAAAAATCTATCAGCTTTATTTTAAATGCGTACAATTACAGATATAAATACCGATAAATACATGTACTTATAAAAACATTGACAATATGTTGTGATAATCATTTTTACTTAAATTGAACTTGAATTAGTAGCATTCTATAATATTGGAATTGATAGTTTGTAAAATAGTTAATTAAAGATAACATAAATTATAAACCTGACTTGTTTCAGCATTAGACTTTTAAGATAAGTACTTTAAGGTATCAGCTTAGCTAAACTATATAAGCTTCTTTATTCCCTTTTTACTAACATATGATAATAAAAGGTGTGTACTCCTTTCTAACAGTATGCACAAATTGCCACTTTGTTTAATATGTTCATACAAAAGTCATCCCAAAGAGTAAAATCCCAAAGAGTAAAATTTAGAAAACATAGGTAAAATACCAAGAGACTACAATGTTATATGACGTATCTATGATCGATAGCATACTTCAAATTACAGTTATGTTCCTCCAGTCTGATAATACGGCAATATTACAATGTTGTACAGACATTGTATAGATCGATATGAATCAAATGCAGCTGAAGTATCTGGCATTGCATCAGATTTTTGGAGACATCCAAAGCTTGCACATACATAATGTATGTATTACTTACTTCCATTGACGAAATTTTTGAAAATTACCATTTATTGGTGTTTAAAATAAAAAAGAGAAGCTTTAACAGAAATCAGGTTTCAGTAGAACTAGATCCAGCAAAGCAGACATAATTTCATACTAAGTTTATTAAGAAGCAGAACTTTGCCACAGTTAGGCAAATAATAGTGTCTAAGTTAGGTATAGAAAATACTTTAGTAAGGCAAATCTGGACAACACTCAAAGACAGGCATAGAATCTTGTAAAAGGTACAATAAAAACAAAACAAAGTGTCACAGGTGGGTGAAATATTGAGAAGTTATTTCAAACAAAAGTGAATTATGTTTAAAGCGTTTTAAAATAATTAATATGAAATAATGAGACAAAAATACAAAGACAATGCATTAATGAAATTCTACATAGAATAAAAGAAATAAAGATCTACAGTTTTAGAGGCTTTCTATACACATAGAATTATCAGAATTCCTCTGTCAATATCATTTATCAAATCTTGGGCCTACGTATAATTTAACAGTAAATTATTTTAAGTACTACAAGTATTTCTTACTACATATCAGTAGGAGCTGATAATTGTAAAGATGCACATCCATTTCATTACTTTAAGAGACAAGATGTTCTACTTATTGGATTGAAATATGGAAGTCACTCTAATTTGATAGTGACAAAATCAAGTGAATGTGTTTATTCACTAACAACATTTGCCTAACACTTCAGTCAAGTTGAAAAATATCACTCAAGTTGACTAATAGCCAGAAGCATAAGTTAAGTATTGGCAGAAGAATTCCTGAATACAAAAAAAACAGGTCAAAGGTGAAAGTTAGAATGGTTAGAGGTCAAGGTCACTTCCAATCACAATAGCTACATTCTTACCATATTTTCTTTGAATCGTTTGAATATTTCAGACAGTAAATTAGGACCAACATTCAGATGAATCATGTCCGCTCTCACATCATCTGTGTTAGTCATACAAATTAATCAATCAACTTGTACAAAATAAATGATTGATCAATTTTACAATAAATTAATCAATTAATAACAAAGACACCTTCAGGTACAGCAAATTCCAAATAAAAGTCCCTGTGAAGAGTTATTTCACGATTATGCATTACAAAGTTTGCAAAATGCTTCAGCCTAATTATTGGGGGGTCATACCAAACACAAGTATGGAACACATAAAAATATGTTTTAAATTAGAAAAATATTCCTGATTCCTCAGCTTGAAATGATTTGGATGAGAAATTCAAGACTTAAACCCTTGTAAGGTTTATATTACTTTGAAACAACAAAAGTATTTTTTATTGTCAAATTTCCATTTACCAAATATTCCTTGAATTGAATTAAAGTTTGATTTTTTTTTTCATTAAGATATTACTTTTAACAATTTTCAGGGATAAATCCGACATATGTTGAAGCATTATTAAAACTTTCATGGGGACCTAAGGGTTTAACTTTTTGATTACCTAAGGATAAAGGGCCCAGAAGAGGTATTTATTAGAGTAAATTTGGTATTTATTGGACTGAATAAAATTTTACCAGATAGTACATTCAGGCAGATAAGACATTTGGCAAACTTTTTCCATTGATAACTAACTTATCAAAAATGAACATACAATCTTTTAACCACACATGGAAAACCATACATAGCCTAATATGTCCACACACAACATTGGAATCATATCTTCGTATTTATTGTTTTACAAACTTTCTCCAGCAGTTATCTCTTTCAGCCATATATTAGTCACTGCAGCCACAACAATGATTTAAGTTGATGGATTTAAATGTATATGACCTACTTCAATGGCCAATTATTATGTGAAGTACCTCCAAACAAATTCTAATTTCTTTTTATTGCTTAAAAAATAAATTGTGGTGGCAGCGATTCTATTATATAGCAAAGGGAAATATGTCAAGGGCAATAACTCAGCCAAATAAAATTAGGAAAAGATCAAATTAAGTAATTTTAATCTACAGGGAGAGAACTTAAAAGAGAGACAACTGAAGTAATGATTCCATGTTTTATAGACCTGTAAATATGAAGTAGCACACGCATACAGTAAAACCTCATTTAGAGAACATTTCAATACTAAGACCTTGTCATTAAAAATACCACAATATTTTTGGACCATTTTTATATGAGAAATTTCTATATCAAAACCATTTTTTCTTCAGTCGAAAAGGTGGTCTAAGTAATTATAAAGGTTTTACTGTATACTGATTCTATCAACCACAAAATAGTACCCATTATGCTTGTTTAAAATTCCCACATCACCAATATTTACACAAATACATGTGTAATACACAAAAGATATTTTTGGATCAACACAGGACAGCAAATAATACATTCTCCTAGCCTTTTTAACTGCTCAATACTTTAACAGATGTTAAGCATCCCATTTCTGAGAAGAACTTAAAATAACTGAAAATTGCCTAATCAAATTGCTCATATGCACACACTACAAGTACATGCATACAGTTTCATAAAAATTACCTGATAGCATACCACATTTTAGTTCTATATGAAAGGCTTTGCACAAAATCATTGTAACTCAGGAACTTCTATACCAATGTGAGTTACTATAATTTGGCACCAAAGTTTGGCAGTCTATTTTGTAGGTAGGGATATTTATGTCTTAAACTCTGTCAAAATTTTGAGCTACCAATTTAGATAACACAAATAGTAGCATCATCCATAGTGCATCACCAGTGCCATAAATCTGTAAGTAACTGTATCAAGTCTAGAGATCAGTCTAAAATTTGAAGCTTCTGATTGGTCAGTTTTAGAACAAGTCTTAAAACTGACCAATGACATAGCTGCATTTTGAGACTGGTCACCAAAACCCCACAATGTGTGACTTAAGCCCTTGAAACTAGATATGTAAAATTCTTTTATATTACTGTGACCATACAGGTACATATTTAAAATGAAAAAAAAATGGTACTTTGGCACAGATGGAGGCATTTGGTTTAACTTGTCCAGGGATCAGGAAAGTAGCTTAAGTCACAAACTGACAGCACTATTGCACCATGTCCTAATGTCTTGCTATCTCACCTGATTAGTTCTAAATTTTTTCTCAACTTCATGTATCTGAGGGCTGATATTATAACTGCACAAATCTGTACAAATATCAGCTGATAAAAAGAAAGAACAGATAGAGTAAGACATACACAGAAAAAAAGAGAGAAAATAATAGATGGATAGAAAGACAGACAGAAATACAGACAAATAAACAGATAAAAAATCTTTTATATTTCATTCACAGTCCTAAGGCGTTAATACCAGCTACACAAGGCATCAGAAGCAAAAATATAATGGCACTATTTTAAATTTAAAAGCTGTGATTATGTCTATGAAGAGACTCATTGGTTACAAATCACCATCAAAGTACTTTTAACTAGAAGTGAGACAAAAATGCACTGACAAAGTAGAGAAATAATGTATGACGCATTCTCAGACAACCTGGTCAAACGATGTTGCCGCCAATTATTGTCCATTTTTTCTTTCAAAAGGAGTAAATAACAAATAAATATGTAACAAATTGAACATATACTATTTCTGACCCCAAAAAAGTACAATTTATACAGACTTTCAGTTGATTTCAATTCGACTGATAGTCATTGAATGGTGTAGGGGATGAAAAACTCTATGTTGCCAGAAATGATGTACATGTTACATTTGCATTTATTTATGAATCTAACAATGATAACTATTATCTTATGCACTGTTTTAGTCATTGGTATGGTATAATCTTCGATGAAAATATCCGACATATCAAAAAAAAATATTTGAGTTTAGCTGATAAAAAATTAGATTTTGTCGCTCAGTATATAATATAACCTCTGAAACAAAAAAGATAATGTTGAAAAAATGACATTTTTATATGTCAATTGACCAGGTTGTCTGAAAATGCATCCAATGGAGACTAATATTCATAATTTGCTCCATATTAAATATTGAAACATTATCAATGGGGGCCACTATAGTTAAATGGTTATGACCACTGCTGTGAGTTTGAATCCCACTCAGTCCAAATTTCACATGTAAGGAAGCTGTCATGCTGATGGTTCTACCTAGATATATGCCGTCAGTATAATGAAAAACAAAACTAAGGCTGATCTTACAACTTTTTCACTTCTACAACAGAAGAAAACCTACCATAATCAGCGAGTTCCATGAGTAAAGTTACAATACTTTCCACAACTTCAGCATTATCCTTGTGTAGTTCATATGTTTTCATAATAATTGGTACCCCAGCTATATGTGTGTTGTCAGGACCTTCATTATTCAGCACCCTGTATGCAGATTCCTCTGGAAAAGTTTAAAGCAATCATTGATGTCAACCATTCAGGTATGTGCATATATTTCAGGACAGATTTACAATACAGCCAATTTGTAATCACTTAACAATGCAGTAACAATAACAAATTCCTGGGGACAAAAATATTTACGTCACTCTGTACAAATTTCACTTTACACTGAAGTAAAGAATGGCTTGGTGTGGGAAAAGCAATAAATACATTTAATTCACTATGAGGTCACTACAGCCATTTTTTACTGTACTAAATGGATAAAACTTATTTCCTGAAGAACTCTATAAAATAAATTCAGTTAACAATAAAAACATTTATGCGATTTCCTTGAGAAGTTTAATTATGCAAAAACATCAAGGTATTCTTTGTGTTTATATGCACATACCTCAGCTATGATAGATAGCACTATCAAACTTAAAAATCAAACTGAAGGTATATATTTTATGTCAATTATCTTCAACAGCCAACCATAAGACAATTGACAGAATTTAAAATTTGTTTCTGTTCAAATGAGGTATTAAATTTTATGTCTAATAAGTAGGGTTTTAGATTAGCATGTATGCACAAAAATGTTTCCATGGTTACATACCATCACTCTCCACTAGACTCGCTAGAGCCAAACAGGCATTTTTGACAACTTTGGAGTTCTGGCCATGTTTGCTAATAGTAGAAATAAGTAAACCAACACCATCCAATTCACAAATTAACCCCAAGTTCTCCTCTGGAAATAAATATACAGAGTTCAAATAAAGTGGAATAAACACAATCCAAACCCTCTAAACTGGAAATTACCTAAATCTAAATAAGTTTGTAAATTCCCACTTTTATATTCAGTATCTTTTGCAAAATGTTTTATGGACTAAATTAAAAAAATGAAAAATCTTTTCCATTAACCTCAAGAAACTTATCATTATCATATTCAGCACCATAAAATGAACAATAGCAGAAAAACAGCAACAACAAACACAACCTACCATCAAGAGACAAGGCAAGTATTGATGCAGACCCAGCTTCAGCCACTTCAGATGAATTCATATGTAGTTTTAGAACATTGCACACTTCCTTGATACCTTTCTCATCTGATGCTATTTTTACATTATTACCTGAAACAACAAACAACAGTAAAAGCATGCAATAACAACAACTACAGTCAAACCTGACCTAACAGCCACCAGCGAATAAAAGCTACCATATTAACAATGGTCTGTTTTTTGCACATTTATCAAAATGCAGTCAAACCTGATTAATATATTATATCAAAATGGCCATAAGTGCATAAACGTCACCATGCAAACATTGGACATTCTTTAGCAAACATTTACAGATACAATAGCCAGTGTAAACCTCTGAATTATGGCTAACTGTGTTAAGGTCATTGTTCATCTTGCCCTTGAATGGTCGTTGTTCACAGGTTTGACTTCATATAGATAAACAATTTTTAACAATAAAATGAAGAAACACTGGACACAATTTTATTAACCACTAAATGACTGATGGCTCGGAAATTTAAACATGTAGCATTTGCACATGCATCACTAAGAGGTGGTGCCTTAGCAACAAAAAGTCCACACTAACCACAGGCTGATAGCATGAAAAAGAGACTCCAATATCAAATAATAACTAGTTGTTTCCATGGTAACACTTTATGATATATTCAGACAGACAGACCAACAGGTTTACTTGTATAAGACTGCCATGTGTAAGACTAAATCAATTCTGCTTCAAATTTGGAGAACGAAAGTTTTTGGCTATAAATTTGTTGCTAGGGAAGTAACCACAACAAATAATCTATCATTTCTACTTACCATAAACTGTAAGTCCCCATAATGCATTCAGACAAACACTACTAAGTTTAGCATCATTAGGATGGTTTTTCAAAGCAGCAAGAATCTCCTGTACTCCTCCTAGATGACCAATGGCTTGGCCAGCTGAACCTATGTTAATAACGAAACAATAATGAATATTCATTATAGTAAAACCTTGATAATGAGACCACCTTCAATCAACGACAACTTTCATCTTTAGGAATATCACAAAGAATGTGTTCATGCATGAGACAGCTTAAGTTTTTGTGAAACTCGTATTCAGAAGTACAGTACAGTAAAACCTTGACAATGTGACCACCTTTGAGACCAAAAAAATCAGTCGTAATAATGAGGTGTTCTCATAATCAAGTTGAATTAAAGGGGAGCTATTGAAAACCAGTCTGAAAATAAGTGGTCATTATAACAAGGTGGTCCTAATATTGAGGCGATCACTATTTGAGATTTTATTGAACAAAGATAATTAAAGTTCACACCATGCAGTGAAATCCTGTACTGAATTCATTCATTTCTATTTTTTCATACGTCTTACAGCAAGTAGTAAGCTAATTTCATTTGTTACAGCTTTGATACCAGCTATGAACATACTTTCACCAGAAACAAGTGCCATGGGTGAATCTCAAAAATACAACTTATAAACAGACAGGCTTATGCTCTACCAAATGAGTGACTGATGGTCAGATCAAGTTGCTCTGCATGATTTCAATCAGTATGTTGTATGATAATATTAACATTAATATTATAATTGATATTATACTTTAATTATAAATAAAGAAGAATCAAGAAATCATAATAATGACAGAGAAATAATTTCACTCTCTGTTTGATTTACTGGCACCTGTTCACATGTGTTAGAAATGTATATCAAAATGGATTTAATAATGTTTAAGACTTACTGTTAGCAGCTAAAGCCATGAGCAATGAGGAAGCAGCCAGTTGTACATCAACATTGTCTTTGTGAGACTGTAATTTAAAAGAATGTGAGATAGTAAATTCTCATTTAGTGACCAACAAATGTTCCAAACATTTCAATATAATGACCACATATTTTATGACCAGTCTGACTATGTCAGTACAATGACAATTTTTCTGGTCATAAATGTGGTTTTACTATACAGCCCATGCCAAGTACATTTGTGTAACCATGCATTAATTATGTGCAGAAAACAGACATTCTAAAACAGTACACAGATATAATACAATATGTACATGTCCACATGTACTTTCAAGCAAAAGGTATTATTGTTAATTCCTTTTGCAATTATTTAACCATCTATTCCAGCAAGAATTTTATACAAGCAAGCAAATAAATAACAAAATTGTTGTTTTTTTTTAAAAAAAAATCTAGCAAGGATTTTTGTTTAATTTGATAAAAAATAGTGTCAAGAGTGTGACTACATAAACTTAAAAATATCATACCTCCATAGCAAGAGGAATAACTGCAATAATGTCAGCTGAAAACAGGACGTCATTGGGTTCAGCTAAAATAATATAATACAAGACAAATATTAGTAATGTAATATTTAGACCACAGGCTTTGAACTTATGAATATCTTAAGCTCTATCAGTGTACCATACTGTTTCTAATTAGCATCCCCAGGTGCTGAACTGATGAAACTTTGATGAAACTAACAAACTAATATACATCAAAGGGGCATAAAATTCATGATAAATCAGTGAATCCGCAAAATTTATCAAACCCCCCCCATGACTGTAGGCCAATCTAGGCATTATACTTTAATGTTTTTGAGAGAGGATCTATCTAATGCCCCTATCCTGAATGCCACAGGGATACTAACTGAAAAAAATACAATTACATACAATGAAAGCATCACTTCTGCAATGAATTCTGGTGTTAATTCAAAAATGACAAAAGCCTACACAAACTATTAATGCACAATTCTAGGTTCGTATTTTCACTTCATTCATCAACTATATTACCAATTTATTTTAATAATTAACCACAGCTCCTTAGTCACCAGCAATCTCTGTATCCAATGTTCAATAGTAAATTAACAAATTCGAGTCGGTCACTCAGGACTGAGAGGTCAATGAACTCAAGTGAAATTATACAATAATAAATCAGCAAACAGGACAATGCTATGTGTTTTACCTTCATTAGTAACTTAATGTATTTAATGAATAATTCTAAAAAAAATTATAAGTTACATATTGTGATGTTAACATTTATTCAATTTTGATTTAATTTTTACATATTCATGCAGAAGAGGGACTTTTGCAGCATATAATATAAACTGAAATTATTTCAACAATGTGAATTAAATTAATTAACATAAGCGTATGTTCAACAGTAAGTTTGTGGCTCATATACTGAATAGACACAGTACTTTATTGACTGAAAATATTTCTTGAAAAAAAAGTATTCCGGCTATATTTTTACAAATTGAAATATGGGGTCTGCTTGAGAGCTAAAGGCCCTTTTAAGCATGTAACATGTATTATAAGGTCACAAGGTGAAATATAAGCCAAATGTATATACATATATAATAGGCACATGTGAATTAATAATGTATTTTTATCACAATAATAGTCGCATTACTTGTGTGACTTGTTAGTCAAAATTTAATTTAATTACCATTACTGCCATTCCGTTTTTTCACAAATGTCACGACTTAAAGTATAAGGAACTGTCTAAGTATCTTTTCTCTCATGTTTAAAATCATGTATAAGGGTCATGTATTAATTTACATTGCTAACAAAAAAATCTGAATTTTATCCCGCAGGTCAATAAATATTTAGGTCTGAGATCAGAATCAACCAATTTAAATGGTTTCCAAACTGAAATTTATAACAATAAACCCTAGCACATTACTAAGACTGTTTCTCCAATAATATCCACATACAGCTAATAAGTTTATTATTTGGTTCATGGTTGAAATGGTGAAATATTATACAACAATACTTCATCAAAAAATAAAATTCTGGGAGGGAATTTTGAAGAAAAAAGGGAAAAACATCATTTTATGGGCAGGGGAATGGGGCTGAATCTTGACCCAAAATCAACTTGGAAATAAAAACATAAAAACAAGTTCTTTGAAATCATGATTGTAAGAATAAACTTTGACTTACCACACATCACAAGAGCATTCAGTACATTACAGCCACTGATTTGAATCTGACTGTCTGTCATATTATTCTTCATTGCCATGGCAACCAATTTCTTTCCCCTGGAACAACAGAACGAAACATTACAGGTACCTAGTTATCACATAACACCAGAGAGATTTGATCCACAAGCAAAAAATGTACACCCTAAACATTATCTTACTGGTTAGCCAGACTAGGAAATTATGAATAAATATGCCATTGTTTGTATTACTATTTTACATGTAACAGTTTAGTGAACAGAATATCAGAGCAGAGCAGCAAATACTGAGGACAAAAAACATCCAAAAATGAAATCTCTCAAATTGTTGAAATCTCTCAAAGTCTCATGGATAGCATAACAAAATATGCAGCCGATACAATATACCTGTGTGCAAAGGTCTTGCAAGTAAGGGAAGAAAGCGCAGTTTTAATACATAGTTGGCCATTAATCAGAGGTTTAACTAGCTCGTTTTATCAATAAATGGGGCCATAGAGCAGCTTTTGTTCCCATGTGGTCAATTAAATAAGGTTTTATTGTACACATAAGAAGGTAAGCTTACTTTGGATCTAGATTCAATCCATCATCTGATCTTGCCATCTCCAACAGGTAGGACAAAGCCTCCTGTACACAGGATTCATAATCCACCATACTGGCCAAATATTCAAGGACCTTCATCACGCCCTGATTACGTGGGCATGGCCCTGTAAGTACGAAAACATTATATAATGCTAGGAAAGTTCAGTCTCAAAATTTTGTCACTTAGGAAAGAAAAGGTCCCATCAGAACATTACAGTCAACACTGTAAACAAAGACCAACAATAGGAGTGGTAAAATTTGGCTTTCATGCACAGCTGGCCTTTAATCAGAGGTAAATCTGATCTAGTCTACCAATAAATGTAAGTCTAGATTTGTAATTAAGTGGCCTTTGTTCTCACAACGACCTTTATTTCATGATGCTTGTCAACTCAGGTTTGACTGTATGTTCATATGATGATTAACCTTCAAGTTTCAAATGGTTCAAAATTTTTTGTTAGGGTGAAGACCATTGTAACATCAGCTAATTTACAGTATCAGATTGTTTAGGTGGCACATGTACAATTCCATGTAAAACAGACCAAATTGTCTTTTCTATTTGTTTTTTTTTATCAAATACAATATCTGTAAGTTTATATGAAAGAATTCATAATAAAATTCATACCAAACATAAAATTTACAAGTAAAATATTTAACTTTTTTATTGAACTGAAATCAATGTATCAAGTTTAAATTAAGATTTGTAAATATCAAAACACACAGATGCTAGACTAATCATACAGATATAGAACTAAGCAGTAGAATTCAGAAAAATAAATGAATTCAAATACAAATCTTTAACTGTAACTAAAGAATAGATGGAGTAGCAATGATGAAAAGAAACTAAAATGAAATGTAATTAAATGTGTCAGTTATACATAAAAACAAAAGTTAAAAGTGTTACATATAGTGTTACAAATTCCTTTTTATATTGAATAACATTTATTCATATGACAAAAACTGAAAAATGTTTGGATTAGATATTGTGTGACATGGATTTAGATTAATGTGTAAAATTACAACCTTCACAAAGAGATGATAGCATAGTTGAACTGCTGCAGGGGGGGACAAAGTGTAATAGGGGGGTGGGGGTTGAATAATACAGTAGAACACAGTTATAGTGAATTCCTGGGTACCTAAATAATAACTTCAATACATTCATTTCACAACATCCATTTCATAAAGGAAAGGAGAGTCACTATAATCTGAGTTCATAAATTAAAACCATGTTTTACTGTATCATTCAATAATTACTGCTATACATTATTATTAAGTAATTATTACAATAGTATTCAGAGGTATCAATATTATATTAACACATAAATAACAATATGCTCTTTCTGATTGGGCTAAGAATTAATTTCCAAAACATGGAATAAAAGTTTTGACTCAGAATTCTCTATGTGCCAGTGTGGACAGGACAAGCATGTGAGAATCTATTGTGCCAGTGTGGACAGGACAAGCATGTGAGAATCTATTGTGCCAGTGTAGACAGGACAAGCATGTGAGAATCTATTGTGCCAGTGTGGACAGGACAAGCATGTGAGAATCTATTGTGCCAGTGTAGACAGGACAAGCATGTGAGAATCTATTGTGCCAGTGTGGACAGGACAAGCATGTGAGAATCTTTTGTGCCAGTGTGGACAGGACAAGCATGTGAGAATCTATTGCATTTTGTATATATTAGGAAAAATGTTTGAATTTTATAAGATAAATTTATGGCCTGTTTGTGCACAGATAGAATAATTGAGATAAACAGTAGCTAGATCTAACTTATAAATTAGAATAAATGTGGGTAAATTAGGTGGAATTAAAAGCTGCACAACTTATTTGTTTTATCATTTCATAGTTGACTGAATTATATCCACAAACTACCACAAGTAAAATTGCATTTCTAAAGCAATATCTGGTTTGTAAGAGGTGTTTTCAAACCAAAGGTAGTGTATCTATTCTAGGACATGGGACAACCTTAAATTCTTCAAAGACCTTTTTAAAACAGCTTGTTTATTATATAAATGAGCTTGAATGTTATAACAAAAAAAATGGAAAAATGGTTCCCCAAAATGGTGTCATAATATGACTTTCCAATGCATTAAATTGAAAGAAAAGTCCTGCAGCTTTTAGTAAATAAGAGAAATTACAATGTAAAAATTGATATAAACTAATATCTAATCTTAAAGTATTAGAAAAAATAGCACCATTAGTTAGATCAGGACAAATATGTGAGGGTTGTACCTTTTATCACAATAAGAACATGGTGATTGTAAATAATATCACTTATCTATGAAATACCTCTCAGTATACATGTATTGTGCCAAGACAATACACCACTCTGGCTGGTATCATTTAGATCAGGGCATTTAGGTGAAGATTATACATTCTAGGAATACACTTAATGCTAACACTACATGTAATACTAGTTAATTGGGTAATAAATTGAACTTACATCTACTTATTTCTTCTTGAACAGCTAGAAAATAATGTTAGCATGCAATGCATAGTTACAGGGTCCAAGATAATAAAGATAGAAAACCAGTCTAAGAAAGCAACCTCACAATTGGTTAATTTCAAGACTGTCATCAAAATCAAACAATCAGAGACTTTGGAACAGACTGGTTTTCAAACTCAATTTTTCTTGTTTGGTTTTCAGTGACCTGCGAACCGACCTTTCTAAGTAATATGTTAAAGGTGCAAATCTAGACTATTTCATAAACTGACAAAAAGTAAAATTATTACAAGTCATCAACAAGACTTTTACTC
The DNA here is from genome assembly GCA_008271625.1 of Lutraria rhynchaena. NCBI lineage: Eukaryota > Metazoa > Mollusca > Bivalvia > Venerida > Mactridae > Lutraria > Lutraria rhynchaena. Next base: position 4,703,866 of record VIBL01000001.1, on the reverse strand, counting down.
AAATTATGAACTAGAAGAATAGATTTAGGACTTATATAAAATATAGGAGTCCTGAAGAGAAAAAAAAGGAGTCTTGAAAAATAAATAGGAAATCGGGGTAAGAAAAACAAAATATGGGAGTTATAGCATTTAAAGACCATGATTTTTACAGAGCATGTACAACAATAAGTATGGTTGATATGTGGCCAACAGACACTTTTTTACATTTATAATAAATAATTGAGGGGATTATAAAAAATGTAGGAAAATTATTGCAAAAGAGGGAAAATTGCCACAAATAAAGAAAAAAAATAGAAATTGGTTGACAGTCAGCTTTTGAAATATATTGTAAGTATTTATTTCAAAAATACAAGAATTTGTAGTTAGAAAAGCAATTACTTGCAATATACATGCTATATAAATATCTCAAATTTATTAGACAACAAAGTTAAAGACAGATACATAATGTGTATTAACAATGTAAGTATATATTATGTCCTGTTACAACCAAGCATATACCTAACACGTTTCATAAGTGGAACAATATGATGTTAAAAAAACAATAATAACAAATATAAATTATAACATGAAAATTGTTATCTCAATCATTCAGAATTTGAGACGTATTTCACCTTAAAATACAGACGGTTCTTAAAGGGACTGAACTCCACATTCCCTCCAGAAAATCGGCAAAAAAACAACTGACAAAAAGCATTTAGTGTCATTCATACAAGTTATTGTATAGATGTTTCGTTCTTAAAGTAAAGTACATAAACATAATATCAAAGTCCTTGATAATCCTTGAATTTACAAATACTTTTTGTTATAATTATTATAACTAATCATAGTTGTTTCTAGATTTCAATAAATAAATAATAAATCTGGAATAAAGTTTTTTATATCAAAATAAAGAGTCCAGTCCCTTTTATCTCATGGATAATATTCCCAAAACAGTAGGTGTAGAAATGTTTTTAGCATGCAAAAATTCCATCCTGATAACTTCAGTACACTAAATTTTTCCCTAAAACCACCCACAAGCTCCATCAGAACCAGCGAAATCAATCAATTCAATTAATGTACTTACTTATTTCTGTTTTTGCAGTGGAGGCTGATCGGAGTCTTTTCCTCTTTTCAAGCTGAGTAGAGTCACTCATTTCAACACATTTTTTCACATATTCCATGTTCAAAAGATTTCTGAAATGGTTGTTAGGAGATGTTTAAAACATATCTAACAGTAACACATTTCTGGCCTCAGATATAAAACTGATTTTAAATACCAGTCTAAGAATACAACAACGCCATTGGTTAATTTTACACATGAGTTCAAAATCATCCAATCAGATGACTTTTTACCAAGACTGGTTATAACTGCAACCCAGCATCTGCTCATCTCATTAATGAATTTGAAGTGCATATAACAGTCTGAGATTAAAATAGTCAACTGACAGATACATACAGAAATGATGAACCAAATAATTAAGAATAAAAAAATATTTTCCAATGTATTATCAGTTGAATTAATTCACAAATGCACCGTGCAAGTCACATAATGAATCTCCTTTCAACATCCATGTATTTATTGCTTTGATTGTAATCACAAATGTGGTTTGCATCTAGACACATTTGTCACCCGAAAGAAGAAAAGCACTACAATATTAGTCAGATCTTAGATTTTTCTCTTCTATGGTTAAAAAAGGTTTCCAAATGATTTTGGCCAATATAATTGCTAGCTAACATCCCGCTGGGTAAAACAGAACAGCCAAACTTGTTTTATCATATAATAAAGAACAAGTAGATTTCCTATATGTTTATGAAGCCATTGTTGCATATCATACTTGAATGTTATAAAACTTATACAAAAAACACAACCACCAAAGCCAACACTGTCGACAATTACACGGAATGATTGTTTCCTAGCATTAGGAAGTCATATAATATTCAAAAACAGAAAACAAAACTTACGTCGCACAAGCTCGCTGTGTATGATTCACCTTAAGCATACAGGCCAACAAACTAATCAAACTGTCTGAGAAATTCTGAAGTGGATAAATAGATAATCATAGTAAGACTCTTGAAATATTGCTAGAACGCACAACAGATCCAGAGGCTTACTTGGTTTATTATAGCAAATGTTTTCACTGGAGTATAATGTCGCACCAATGGCCAAAGTCCTTTGGTGACTTCATGAGTGGAGGAGGACCACAGACTACTCCTTGTTTGTGAATAAAGAGTTTTATCTGCTTGTTTTCTCTGCACTATTTTCCATTATCAATACATTTAAGTCAAAAAGCAATTATCTTAGCCAAGATGTGTCTATTAAATGGGTTCTGACAATTTATTTTGAGAAAATCTTTCCAATTTTAGATAGATATAAATATTTTGGGTTTATAATGCAGTTGTTATTACAATTATGATTTTACCCGAGAAATTTCCTCGAAGACTTCATCAAGAACTGAAGGATCTTTCCTGATCTCTTGTAGTTTGGAGATGGCTTCCTGTGAGTTATACAGATTTGTTGTTACCAGTTCAAACAACACACAGCCCAGGGACCAGATATCACTTACTTCACTGTAACCACAGGTAACAACTTCTGGCGCCATATAGTTCAATGATGCTACAACATGAGAAAATATACACATTTTTATATCAATACAGAGATGCATTTGTCAGTACAAGCTATAGCATGTATCTTGAGGAACACCGACTGCGATGATGTCATCATTTCATGTGTATTACATGTACTCATCATTCAGATGTTTCAACATAAATTTTCAGTTTTTGTAAGGATCACAGGGAGCAGGCTCAATGATACTAAATTAAACACATACATAGAAATTATACAAAATCCATGAGTGTTGATCCTGTGGTCCTGTGGTAAAATTTTTTTCCCACTGATCTGATATAATAATTGTACATGCACTGAGAACTCTTGACAGGCTAGCAAGTCAAGAATTCTTTCAATTTTCATTGAAAAAAGATTCTGTATCTGACATTCAATATCAACCAGGTGAAGTTTATCATATCACTTGTTCATACAGAATATTTTGTGAAATTAAAATTACATTATATAACTTGTTTACAATAGTTGTACAATGCACATTTATATCCACAGTTTTATATGTTTGAGCCAAAAATGAATTTATAATCAACAAATATCAATAAATTATTTCATGGACTAGAATATATGTGTATTTACAGACAAAAATAATCAGCATTTATAAATTAAATTGCTATGATTATAAGCATATTGTTAGCATTGATTACTGAATTAAAATAATTGTATCATAAAGCATTAATAGCATAATAGTTCAATATTAAATCTCCATGCTTTGTTATTACAATACAATATGTAAGACATCAATGCATGCACTCTATCATTGTCAATAACAAGTTTATAAAATTACCCAAACAATAGTCATAATAATCATTCACATAAAATATGAGAATTTAATAAGTTTCTAACTGCAAGGATAACACAAACCCAACATTATCAATGCAAAATAAATGAGAAATCCCTTCACAACTTAAACCTAGAATCTAAAAAAACATTATTTACAAAGTACAAGTAATGAATGAAATTAATAATTTGGCAATGAAAGAACTACCATCTTCCTTAGTTCCATTGAAAAGCAAAAATTCTGAAAGAAATATAAAATATTAGTGATAATATTGCCCAAATCCCCTATCTACTTGCCCTGATGGAGTACCCATTTATGTGACCTTGACTTTAAAAGAATATGTCAGAAACCCAACAATAATAAGAAACGAAATACAAAAAAAGTTTTATGCCTAAAACAAGGTTACGAAAATAAATTGTACACAGATTCAAAATCACAGAGTCTTTCTGGAAAGCACTGATTTTTAGCTTCAAATAAGACCCCAGTCTTTAGGCTTAGCATTCCATGAAAAGCAATCACAAAACTTATCCCAACTACTCATTTGGAATCACATATCACAATGTATCATAAAATTTACTGTTCACCAGATACAGCCGTGACAAAAAGATTTTTTTCTCCATTAGACGGAAACTTCAAATATCCTTCCCAGACCAAATGAGTTTTTTATTGAATGTGTCAAACAATAAGAATAATTCCATTAACTTTCAGTTGATCTTTTAAGTCTATAAAACTACACAAAGATGCATGCTTGAATGTTGCATCATACTTCCATGCTTCATACAATACAGTCATATGACACACAGATATAATGCTCAGCTATGATGGCTTAAGTCTATGCTTTCAGTGCAGTATAACCTACACAGTCAAACCTGTACAGAGGACCATCTGTAAATAGAGACCACCTGACTTTAAAGACCTGTGACTTTGTTACAATTTCAAACATTTGCTATTTCATTTCACCTTTGTACATTGACCACCTTTCAATTGTAGACAGTCTTAATAAACAGGTTTGACTGTTTCTGATATGGCTTCAAGAACAAATGATTAGAGTTTTATTATGTATCACATCAATTTATCTACAGTTTTTGAGGAATAAAACTCAATACAAAATCTTTATCTTTTATGGATATGGACAAATATCAAGCTTTGAGATAGCTGAGGGGTTTTTTTTATTTCAAAACAGATGAGCAAAAAACCTATGCCATACTATCACTAAAAATTGAACAGAGGCAATCCAAGCAAAAACTTTCTTTTGAAAAATAAAAAACTCCAGTATGTGTATTATGTATTAGACAAGAGAAATTAATCCAAATTAAACCACAATAAATCTAGAATTCTTATTATCTGTGTTTTACCAAAAGAAAACCTAGGTGGTCTAACAAATTCTCCTTTCAATCCTGCAAAATAATTTTCCAATTAGTCGTATGATATAGAAACACTTGTGATTATCTAAGCAGTCCATGATAATATGACAAAGCCTGATCAGTAATGATTAAACCAGCCATAAATATACTGAATATATAAAGCAATGTTAATAATTCTTCAACTGGTCTTAAATTATATAATTTTAACAGATTATTAATTCATTAATAAATCAAAAATAGTAAAACAAAAGTAGAGAAGTAATTCTTTTACTGGTCATAAATAATGTATTAAAATTTATGAGACTGAGGATCTAGCCCATTCCGTTATGGTATAAAGTTACACTATTAATTCATTGACTGGACATCAATTATAAACAAAAAATAAATACATGTTCATGTTCATAGAATGATATTAAAAAGAAGTAAACTTCATGATAAAGAAATTAACATAAGCTAATATTAACTTGTTTTCCATTCTGCACATCCAATGTCATTTATAAACGAAGTAATTTATTCATATATGGGTGATTTAAAGAATGAAGCCAAACAATTAATGTTAAATACAAACCATGATGCAAGTCTGATTGATCAAGCCACCATATCACATTTTGTGTTTCCATTCGTTTATTATACCCTCAAAATTTCAGAGCAATCAGACAATTCATAAAAAAGCATTAAAGCCAATTTAAATAGAGGAAACAAAGATTCTCTGGAATCAAGTAAGCAACTGAAAACAAGTATGCTTAAGCTTTTACAACAGCCATATTATAAATAGCTACCTTCTGAAGCTCTTGTACATGTCACAGCATCACCCATTACTGTGTCTACACCAAAATCTCCAACAGCCAATGTATCATCATCTTGTACATAGATGTTGCTGGGACGAATATCTCTATAATAGTAAATTTTTTTGGATATATTTTCGCTAGAACATGTGTGACTGCATCACAAGCATTTTTACCATTTTCAATGTACAACAATACCCCATTTACCCGCGGGTAATTTACAGAAAAAGAGAGGATGGTCATACGTGCTGTATGTGGCATTTCTAGATAACATGTGTTGATTTTTTATCAAATATCAATACAAGAGGCTGAAACTGGGTTGGATGAGGATACTTTCTGCTGAAACCCATGCTGCAGATCAGGGAGAATTCTAGGGGAATATGCAGTTATTTAAAGAAGACAATTACCTGTGAATTATTTTCTTTTTATGTACATACATCAGAGCCTCTAATATCTGTCCAAGCCATTGTTTGATTTGCTGTAAATAAAATAAAACTAATCAATGACATAGAACAAATCAACAAACAGGGCATATTCCAGTGAGATTTCCATTGCGTAATACAACTATTGACCCTAAAACTCTTCAAAAGGTGTACACAATCAAAGGAAAGATTGACAGTAGTTAGACCAACAATACAATATTAAAATGTTATTTCATGATAAGGATATCATTTACAGCAAAAAAGATGTACATCTGGGTTGGGATATGGCAGCGAAACAATTTCCAGTGGATGACTTTACAAAATAAGTTCAACCAGATTATATATCAAATTATAAGGGAAAATTATATATCAAATTATAAAGGAAAATTATATATCAAATTATAAGGGACAATTATATATCAAATTATGAGGGAAAATATCTATACTAACCTCCTCATCAATAACTTCTTTCTTCTCTCTATATTTTGCCAGAACATTTTCTAAGTTTCCTTTAGGGAAATAATCCATCAAAATACAGATGTAAACTGAGGAATCCTGCAAATAATACAGCATTCTATACAACTGTTCACAAATACAAACAATTCCACTGTAGGCCTATTTAGGCTCATAAGTTCATTAAATAAGAAACAAGAAATGTATTCAGCATTAATGATATTTACAGCAATAAATTCATACATCAAGCTACTTAATAGATCATTGAAATCATTTATTTTATTTAAGGTACATTTCCCTGTCTTAAGCTTGCCTGATAGTTCTGCATAAAATATTTGATGCAATTTTCTTCTGAATGGGCTTTTCATGTAAAAAAATGTTCTAGTATCAAACACTTCTATGTTAAAATATCATCCGATCTTTTGATGACCTTAAGATTGTAATATAAAAACAGCTGAGTTAAACTTATTCTATAAATCATTTATTAGGTGAAGTCTGTTTCCTAGATATTGCTCTATATCAAAAGGGAGAGAGTTAACAATTCTTCAAGTTGTCCGAGGTCTAGTGCTTGGGATTTCATAATAGAGCATTTGATTGATCACACAGGGCTTAAAAATAGTTAAGAAAATACAGCAAAAGTTGAACTTAAAATATATATCATAAATTATTTTCTAACAAACCAAAATGGTGGTAGCTTTACCTGTTTCTCCCACAGGACAAAGAATTCATTGTATCCTGATACGTAGACATGTTGCAAGTCTTTGAGGTTAACAGCCTAGAGAGCAACAAAATCATTGATTAAAGAATGACCAATTGATACTTACATTTCACAATTAATGCATTTATTCAAGGGTAAATTAAGATAGGTCTGGGGCCTATCACCTTTCGAATCTGGCAAAATGAAAAACGCAATGTCAGATATATCACGATAAATAAATTTGAGCACCATCTCTAAAGCTCTAGAAATAAAATAAAGGCAGTTTCAAACCTCATCTATATACCCAAAACTATGACAATCCATTATGACAGATGAAAATTTAATTTTCAACATGTCATATATTTCCAAATATATCTAAGGCCATTTTATGATCAGTTATAACTCCTAAAACTCTAATATAATAAACATTTACAAACCTCCTTGAAGGCCTTGTTGGCCTCACTTTCGTCAAAGCACTCACACTGAAAAAAGTAAGAAATTTTTTTTAGTGGTATATATCTAATGAAATTCACCGATAAAATTACATAAAAATACAGTAAATATGATTTTAGTAATAACACCAATGATTTCATCAAGCCTTTCATATTGTTTTAATCTGAACAAAAGAAGATAATGTTGTTAATTTGAATAACAAATATTTTGGTGTTATACAAATAAGTCACAGTATAAAATATTGATCTGTGATTCTAATAAAATGTGTTTGGTCTTATAAAGTAATTGAATGTTATTTCCATAATTCAACAAAGCAATGCAATGAATTAGCAGAGAATATCAAAACAATTAAGTCAGTCAGTGTAGCAACATTCATAGTATGGAAGTTTTCCGTTAGAGTTCCATGTAATGATCTTTCTGATTATAAATAAATCTTTGGTGAGTTGTAGACTGTTAAATGTAAAATACTATAATTCTAATTTAGGCGTTTCTGTAAATGGTCTTGAACAACGTGCTAGGCAGTATATGATTAATTCCTGTGTTTTGTTGAAATTTATGTTTTGACAGTTGGTAAAATTGTCAAGAATTAGTAGGTGAAACAGATTGATTAGCCACTTCGAAATTATGGAGATTCAACGTGAGACTAAATAAGAATAAAACAAGGAATGACACTAAAACAATAAAGCAAGCAACACTAAAATCACCTTTTTGAGGACAAACTTCTGTTTATCTGGTTGGCGTTCAACGATGAAAACAGTGGCTTGCGCAACTTGTCCTATTTGCTCTTTGATCTGAAAATTTTGGAAAAAATAAAAATCACATAACATAGTACAAAAATTGGAGGAATAGCCATTGTCATCCTTGAATGAAAGAGGCATCACAAATATTTCATGAAACTTACTGTAAAGTTCTCCATGCTTGACAACACCAAGCATCCTCACTGCGCATGCGTGAGTTTGGTCATGTTTATTTTCCAAATTCCGGAATTCGTTACGGTTTTAGAACATAATTTATATCGTTGAATAAACTAAGACGGGTCCGACCCATTGAAGTACAGATATATCAATAGATATAACTACAGATAATAACCATCATTAAATATTTGCATTGTATACATTCTCCAGACACTTTTTACTCAAAATTATAATTATCATAGTCATAAACAATTAGACCAGGGGTTTTCTAATTTGACGCATTGGTCCACTCCTGGACCAATAATACATTTTCTTGTTTTATATTTTATGAATAGAAAACATCAAAAAATAGAAACAAGCACCTTAAATGACCCGACATTTTCTATCAAAATATATATGGGCAATTTCTTATAAATTTAGTTGGATCTTTTGAGATATTTTCACAAACACAATAATTGATCCAGGTATACATTTGGTGGTATACTGTTTTACTAAAGAGTTCGGTACCTTTCCCCAGTGTGCAGCAAACGCTACTTTTGACATGAAATCTGTGAAAAATAAAGTAATTCTTAGTTTCATAGTTATAGCCGCAGCCGCGGTCCAGTGGTTAGTACGCTGGACTTGTAACCCGATAATCCAGGTTCGAATCCAGGTCGAGGCGGGTCATACCCTTCTATGAGAATTTGAAAAAAATGTCGGTTTTCAACCATTTGTGGAGAAGTTGCCGGCTCCTGATGGAAGGGTAAGTTAGTAGTGGTTAGCATACAGTGCAAGAAAACTGGTTAGGTGAACATGTGAACTGAAGTAAAAAATGTTGAAAACGGCGTTAAACCACGTGACAATGTCACATAAAAAAAAGTTTCATATTTAAATGAACAGTAAAGCCTCCAACATAAGGAAAACCACACAACACGATGTCTTTATAGGCATATAGCAATGGGTGATCTTTATTCAAAGATAATCTAATTCATTATATCATTTGAATAAAGTGATTTATGCGAAAGGGTCATCCTATCTTATTATCTGTAACATTTCCGTATTTCTTTTGCTAAAAATATAGCCACGGTAATAACTATATTAATTGTATTTAGATACATGAAGCATATAATATTCATTGTATTTAGATAAATGAGACATATAATATCATGTAGCCATTCATGTTCCTTTAAATATGATTTTTGAACATTTTTGTGATTTTTTTGCGAAATCTCTCTGATTCATTTCGAGAGGCAATCAAAATACCATTTTGCAGATTGGTAAGTCAGATATATTGCTAATTAAAATGTTAGTATTCTGTTTCAAAAAAGTAAAATTGTTTTTAAAGCAAAACAACAAGAAATCCGAATTTAAAAATGAACAGCACATAGATATTCACATAAGTCCCTAAGGTCCCTTATATGATGGTGGTTATATATAATTGGACCTTCGCATATTGGTCATTTTAAGCCAGATTTTAAATAACACAAATTACGAAGGAACTGTTATATGTAAAACTACAACTTCTATATCCCATGATATTACATATCTTTGTTTAATATAGCGAATATTGTTTGAAATAGCGAAGATTGAGGTATATACATATACCTCTATCTTCGCTATTTCAAATAATCTGACAATGGTCTATAAAGCAACGAATAATATTTATTTTAAGACATAAGAAATAAAACAAGAACTGATAATGTTGAAAGTTTACACAATTTTGTATAAAGCTCGGGACGAACAATTAAACTATAGATTTAATGCTTGAGAAAAACAGACAAACATATTTTCGTAATTTAACATTCCATTCAATATTTGACTCATATATCACGCGATTAAGTCAACTGACCACTAAAACCGATAATACTGACATAATCGTTTATTACGCAGTGCCGTGTTTCGTCCGGCCACGCCGCGGGTCAAACAAGCTTCCATAGCTACTATGTAAACAAACAACGGATTTTGTGCTAATTAGAGCGTAACTGTGTCCAACAATCACGTGTGGATTAGAAAAGTCGTGAATTTAGCGTGTCTGGACAAAATTTTACAGCCAAGTCACCATTGTCCACGCTACCTCTAATTTTCTCAGCTATTTAGACGTTTAGTAATAACAGTTCTGTGTTTTGGACGTCAACTGTAAGTACATATTTACATTCTATAAACTTTGACATTTAGGTTTGATCTATTATTTATTTATTGCGCACGTGATGTTTTGCTTTTTTACAGATGAAACACTTGTCATATTTTATTCAGTTGTATATATGTTTGTTATCTCAGGTCGTTGAGTAATTGCACAGTATGTGATTAGTTTATTTGGACATGTGTGGTAAGAAATCAATATACCAATCAAATATTAATTAACAGTGTTGGTTAGTACCTTATTATGCGCTGGCTCCACTTAGTCACTTGAAAATTTTAAAAGTACAAACTTGACTCTTAGATAGACCAAACATTTAAGATGTTGCACATGATTTAGTTTTGACTTGGGCAGGTGCTTCATTCGAAAAATGTCAATGTAAAAAAATCAATGATCAAGCTGAGTTATATTTATAGGACTAGCCTATTGGAGTAGCTGATTTCTTGCTCTAACGTTCTGAACAATAGCCTTATAGTCTAACTAATGTGCATCTGTATATGGTCTGTTTCACATTTGGACAATTTTAGACGGTGCATGTCACTGCCTAACCAAAAATATCATGCTGTAAATAACAGTCTAATTCATAGCATACAGCGCAATTAGGAATAAATAATCTTACTACATGTATTTCTTATTTTCATTCTTGTTAAATATTAATGACCATTTAAATGTATTTATTTGCAAATACAGAGTTTAGGTAACTTAATATTTTCAAAGGTTACTGCATCTAAATGTGTTTTGTAGGCTTAAATATTCTAATTAGCTGAAATTACTGTAAGGCTGCATTGTAAGCTCAAAACTAAAATGATGTGTCTCATATAAGGGGTTTATTGTGGGTTCATAATTTCAGTACTTGTCTCTAAACATTTGATTTTCCTTCAGAAAAATGTATCAATTAAATCTCAATTATTACTTTTAAAGCAAGTGCTCTTTTATTTAAATGTCATTTTATCAGAATTTAACATAACTTATTCATATTTCCATTTTGTTGACTGCTTTTGTTCTGTATAGTCTTTAACAACCTAAATTGACGTTCATTTCTCTAAATACATGTAGAATAATTATGTACAATGAAACCAGAGAAGCTTACCTGTTGTTAGGTATTTAGTAAGGAAGCTTGGAATTCTTCAAAAACATTTTTGACTACAGATTTGTGAATATTTTGCCAAATAAATCTACAGTCTCAGCATTTCTAAAGATTTGTTTTGCAGAAGTATTAAGGACGCTTGTTTGCCAATTTTTGTTGTTTGCCAATTTTTGTACAGAAAACTCCAAATAGCATGTTTTCTCTTCCAAGATAAAAAAAAATTTTAATAGAAAAAATATGAACCAAGAAAAAATATATATTCTCTCCACATGAATGGCTGTAGCATTACCTAGCCTCTGATGTATAGGATTAAGGATGAATGAAAAAGTTACAATAAGTTGTAATTATTCTGGTAAAGAAAATAAAAATGTCACTAAACTCAAAATTAGCTGATTTTTTGTGTTGCTTTAATTGTAACAAGACAACACATGAATTCCCCATTTCTTCAAGAGGCTTGTGAAAATTTTCCGTTCTAATGGCTCAGACCCCACTTCCCCAAAATGTACAAAGAGCACTGGTATTATAAATGTCATTTCTCAGGTGCATAAATGTTGTGAATTAGTAAGAAATGTTCTTATTCTTTAAAAGTGTTGATAATTTTTCAGGTTAATAATCTAACAATGGCTGAAGAAGGTGCCCAAGTGGAACTGCAGGAAATAAGTAAGAAACCTGAAAATACTGAAACAGAAGATGCCGAGCCAGCTAAAACTGATGATAATGATGTTGAACCAAGTGGGCCAAGTGTTGTAGAAGGAACTGATAACCCAGCATACAATCCTGAACAGGAATCATCATTGCAAGATGATTTACCTCCGCCAATGACTTTCGTTGATTTTATGCCAATGTTGATTGAACCTGGTGCTACTAATGCTGATGCTCCTGTCTATGCTGAATTCAGGTACATAAGTCAGTGATATTTAGTATGCTTAGTTTACAATTGTTGTCAATGAGTCATTTATTTATCATTATACGATGATACAAAAGATTAAAAGTTAATGTAAAGAAAGAAAGAGAGAAAGGACTGGGTGTAGAAGGAAAACTTTGTTTCAGATGTGGCTTTTTTGTATTTCTCTTGGATATTTAAGTTATTTAACAAATTATTTTTACAGCACGGTTCTAGAACAAGCGAACCAGTGGCTTAAAGGAAATCCGGGATTTAAGGTGATGAAGTTTGAATCTTTCAACAAGAAACTGGCAGACAAAGATGGTGCTGACCTTGATCAGGTTATATACCACGAAAGTAGTTATGGTGTAAATAAATATGTCCGCGGACTGAGGTATGATTTCACAGAGAATATACTGTAGAAACTCTCCAATCTGGACCCCATCTTATCAGGACATCACCTTAACCTTTGCAAATTTGTCAGCCCTGAATTTTGATTCAATGTTCTTAAGTATATCCTTGCCTAATCTGAATAGCTTCATACTTTTTCCCTGGTCCAGACAGGTCCAGATCAGAAAGGTTCCACTTTATCATGTTGATATTTGAGCTGCAGAACTGTTCTCTATTCTTTCATGAAATTCATGCTAGTAAAACTTGATTTCATGTACTTTCTCACATAAATGATTCTTTCCAAGTAAATGTTTCTATTTGCAAACTTCAACCAACATTTTAGTAGTACAGATCATTAGTCAAAAAGTTCTTTCTAGGTTTAATTTGTCGACTAAATACACACTGACTGATCATGCATGCTTTTCAGCTCTGTTTATTAAACACATTTTAGTAAAAGCCAACCGAAAAATTTCAAAAATATACATTTACTGCCCTTTTTTGGCTTGTCTAATCAAAGAAAAAGTCAAGCTATTATTATTGCTGGGTCGTCGTTGTTGTGCAAAAACTTTAATGTAGTCTATTATTCAAATACTGCAAAAACTTTAATGTAGTCTATTACTCAAACACTTTAAAAGATATGAACATGACACTTGGAATACTTGATTTTCATGACAAGGTGCAGTTGCAAGACAAGGGCATTATTCTGAAGGCTATATTTTTGGAGTTATGCCCCTTTTCAACCTAGAATTTAGTCAAAATTATACCTTATCGTGTTCAAAGTTGAAATCTCTAATGTGGCCCCCATTGCCAAAACAGAGAAGCATTGGCACTGCTCTGTGGAGCTCTAGTTTTAAGATATGCTCTCATTGATTATTTTAGACTATGGTTAGCACCTCGTGTTGATCCGAATGAACCAATACAGGAGATTGGATACCTGACTACATTACCTGAAGTTCTTGATGACTATAATTCAGAGAGTGCATTGTCCGTGTTCCGTATAGGTAGATTTAAGGCTTCTGTGTCTGTTCCCTATTACTGCGGTATGCAAGATATGATGGACCGATTGAATAAATTCTTGAAGAAAAGACCTATACCAGGTTAGTGTATGAATTACAGGCTTCTAAAGACTACATGTACAAAGTGGTTTTAATGACCATTATTTTATATCTAATTTAACTACTGTATATTCGCAAAAACTTTTCCTGTAGATCACCTTGCAATTCTCTTAAAGATGATTTTTTGCTGGGTGTCCGGTATCACCAAATTTTGTTTTTTTTTTACTGGATTTTTTTCATACTAAGTTTACTGTATTCAGTTTGTTGTCTTTCTCCAAAACCCTTCTGAGTAACTAGACTTAATGTGTAGATCTATGTGTCGGAAGACAGGAGTTTATCATATGACTGAGGTTTTGTAGTAGGTAGTAGGTAGTTCTTTAGGGGCCTCTGTGGTCAAATGGTTATTGCCTCTGACTTGTTATCGCTAGCTCTTCACTGTTGTGAGTTTAAATTTATATTTTAATTTATTTGTCAGTCTGTGGCAACAGTATTTTGTACAGTGTTGTAAATACATGTTTTAACTTGGTAATTTTATGCTTGACCCAAATCAAATTTTATTTAAATGGGCAGTATGAATTTGTATTCAAGAGTAATGTCATCTGTGCTATTTGTAATTTGCTGAAGAAAAGTGGATAATAGTAGTTAATATTCCAGGAATACTGGTTAAGTCTACATCGGAATAAAATTTAACCCTACATGAACTTTCAGCTAAATACTTAGTTTTTTTCTTGTTAGGTTCAATATTAAATGTCGAAACTGTAAAAATCAAGTATGATGAATGTGGAACTAAAACCTTGGACACAGAAAAAATGTGTTGGGCAGATTGTGGAAAAGAAGACAGAGTTTACATCTACGCTATAAGAGTCTACTATGTTGTTGGAAAACCTGCATTTGAAGTTGTTGGTAAGAATTTTCATTTATCCTAACTTATACATGCATCTCTAGCTAATGGTTATCAGTTGGGAACTTTGTATTGTTAAGCCATGGTGGTAATCTTTAGAATTAGGGTTTATGATTATTCCATTTCATCAAAGTTTAGTTTTTTATCTTTCTTATAGGATCAATTTTACCAGTATGTGTCAATTTTCATGACAGTTGTCTAATGAAGTTCATTTATACCGGACTAAAATCAGTCCCAGTTGTTTTAAGATACAGTCATTTATCTAAGGTGATCACTTGTGTCGGAGAAGTGTCTAAAATACTAAAAACATGAATTTGTTTGATACTGTATGAACATTTAGAAAATAAACCAAGAATTGCAAAAGGAAAACCACAATTTGCAACCTACAAATAAACAAGAAATTGGCAAATGGCAGAATTGTCAAGATATAATTGTATTTCATCAGTGTCATTAGATGCTTTTATGTCTTTACAATGTTTCAGGGTACCATGATGAGGTCCCAGTGTGCGTCAATAATTGGGAATCAGTCAGTAAAGTAAGGTTCTGTCCATTTACTACTGTCGTACAGAGAGCTAAAAATTGGCTGAAATTACAAAAGGTGAGTCCAGTTTTCATAAGATTAGTTGATTCAGTATAATATGAGAATGTGTTGGTCACATAAGTAACCTGCTCAATATTATGACCACCTTGTAAAGACCACCTATTGTGAGACTGATTTTCAATAACTCCCTTATGATTCAACTTGATAATGAGACTGCTTCATTATCACGACTGATTTTTCAGGCTCCAAAGGTGGTCTCAATATTGAGGTTTTATTGTGGGATATGAGAATGTGTTGTTCACGTAACTGACAAGTACAGTAAAATCTCGTTTAGCCATCACTTCAGTATAATTATCACCTCATTATGGTAACCACTAATATTTGGACGGGTTTTCAATATTTCCTCTCCGTCTCAACTTGCTGATGAGATCACCTCATTATAAAGACCTTTCACTTTAGTCTTAAAGGTGGTCTTAATATTGTGGTATTATTGTTAATAGATGATGTTGATTTCAGTTTGATCTAAATGTGTTTGTAAAACCTCAATATCAAGACCACCATTGGAGTCAAGAAAATTTATCATAATTATCATTGATGTGGTCTAGTTATCAAGTTATAGAGAAAATATTGAGAAGTAGTCTTGAAACTAGTGGTTGTTATGAAGTGGCAGTTGTAATATTAAGGTGGTTGCAATGTGAGGTTTTACTGTATATTAATTTCCTCTTGAATTGTTCAAAATGTGTTCCTTAGGTTATAGTGAAATTTAACTTGTTCCTTTCAGGATGCTCGATGTAAGGAATGTCTTTATCCTATTTATAATAATTTATAATGTCCTACTGAATAACTAAACTTCATGGAATAAAGTTTCCAATCTCATTGTTGTATCTTTATAGGGAATCAGAGTTATAAATATGCAGACAGTTGAAATCTTCAGTAACAGAACTAGTAAAGGTAAGATAGCGTTACTATTTAAATTTTATGTATGGAAATGATCATTTATTCATTTTTTATTCATATTTATTTATGTTTAATTTGTATTTGAAAACATGGAGAAAAAATCTTTTTGATTACCATCTCAACCAGCTCCTGTGTAAAGCTGGCCTCTCCATTACACTTTAACCTTCAGATAAAGGTCACCAAATAAAGAGCAGAAACATGGCCGTAATCTCTGGTGGTCATCAACTTGGGTTTCATGTTATAAGGCCTTTTTTATTTTTCGTTTTACAGACCTTCACCAATAAAAATGTGATTTCATAAAAAAATGAAAACCCCAAATTTCTGTTTTACCTCTACTCTTGATGAATCACCTTTTTGGAAATAATATGTCAGAATCAATGTGATCGGCAAAAAAAATGAGAACCGGGTCAAAATGAGACTTTGCGGGGAAGTACCAATTGTTGACCATGTAAAATCAATGTTGTGAATTGTGGTTAAATTAATGGCAGTGCCCATATAGGGTCAACTCATTAAAATCTTAGAGGGCAAGAACATCAAGAAATTACTAAGACTTGGGCTTGAAATTCTATTCATTTTTTCTGACCAAAATAAATTTGTTTTGAAGCTGTAATTTTATTTTTTTTTCTCCTCATAAGACCATGTTGTGTCCTAGCAGTTAGTAAAACAAAGAATAAAAAATAAAAACCTAATTAGTAATGATCAAATATGGTCATATTTTAAGTATGAAACTTTTTAACATCATGATGAAAATATGTCTATGCTTTTGTCTGAAATGTTTTAGACTTGTCTACCATATTTATACATGTATTAATATATTCTTAATCTTATTTATTCTATAGGAGAAGCCAAGGTTCATAATGAAGTGGCTGGTCATGCTGAAAGTCATGGACACGATATACAATATGCGCGAGTTTTACGTATCTTCTTTATACAGGTACATAAATATACAGTTCAACTAGGTCAGTTATTTGGATTTTGAATGAATCATAATTTGTCCACCTGTTGGAGTTTCAATATCAATGTTTAAACTCGTCAAGCAGCATTCATGCTCAAACTACTGGGGTCCAAAGTTACAATCTTGAGATTGATATCACGGCTCAAATCTCATGAAATGGACTTCTGGTGAAACAGTCATTATTTTTTATCAAACAAATAAACTGAAGTATAGATCACTACTCCACATTATCCCTTCACTCAAACATATGTGCTTAAATTTCTAGCTATGAGTGTCTTTTTATTTTTATAGGATTCAAAATGTGACAAATGCCCGTACAGTTCATTGGATCTTACAACAAGGTTATTCATACCATCAAGACGTGGACAGTGGGGCAAGAACTGTGAAACCTTCTCTAAAACCATGCAGAGAGTGATCACCTGGTTACAACTTACAAGTGAGTTCTCTCCCTTTATGAATGCAGTAAACGCTCAAATAGGACCATCTCAATATTAGGACTGCCTTGTTATAACAGCCGCTTATTTTCGGACCAACTTCCAATAACTCCCCTAGAATTTAACTTGATAATGAGACCACCTCATTATTACAACCAATTTTTGGGGTCCCAATAGTGGTCTCATTATCAAGGTTTTACTATACAATGAGGCAAAGTAAATTTATATATTTTTTATATTTTGTGCCTGTTTTCAACAATATTTTAGGAATATACAGACATACAGTTAAAAACTTACCAGGGCAATACTGAGCTCCAGGTCCACAGTTTGAGACCTAAAAAAAAAGATGCAAAAATTTATTATAAATTTACAAATTTATTTCAAAGTATAGTTAATGAAAATTAGGGCAAGGCTAGCATAAACAGTTATGTTTGTATCATGTAAATCATAAAAATACTTCGTAAGAGTTTTTCTGTCTGTCTGATTGAGACATTTTACATCTCATATTATCACAATATACATGTATAAGCATTTTCTGATCTATTTTTAGAAACTCCTATATTTGGTGTTGAGACTGTAAATTACCCATTCTCACCAGACAGTTATGGATCTGGTGTTCGAGAAAATGATGCTGGTGTTTCCCTGATAGCTAGTTCTGGAAAATACTTCATTACCACCGTCAGGTAAGCTTCCCTCATTCTTCTGTGTTAACCCTTTGCTTCATAAGCATACTTTGGACTCTTCTAAATTCAAAGCAAATATACAAAACATCAATTTATTTAAGAATATTGGGTTATTTCTCTCTGACAAAGCGGAAAACAATGTGGCAAAACAAGCCATTGCTCATTACAAGCAATGGCTTCTTTTGCCACATTGTTTTCATAAGTCATCTGCTTCAGGTGGTGGGAAATGCGGTATTATGAGGCAAAGGGTTAAAATAGCTGTATTTGTTTTATGACCTTCAGGAATTCATATGCAACAACAAATTGTTCCTCCTCAATGATGTTAATAAAACGTTTATTTTTGCCCATTTCTACAATTTCTATTGATTGTTCTTCAAAATCAAGTAATTTTCTTGATAGAAAATATATAAATAGACTTACAGTTAAGTGTTTTTCATGGATTATTGGTAAAGAAGTAACTTAACTTCTGGATGATAATTGATATGATATTATTTAGATACTGTGAATTACCTCCCTTGCATCATTTATTTATGATAAGGTGACCTTGTACTTTAAGGGACTAGGGATAAAAGCATCTTTTATTATGTGTTTATTAATTATAGATTATAGACCTGTAATATTATGCAAGTCTTTGATTGGTTAGTTATGAACTTTGTCCTGAATTTGACTGATTGTTAAGCTGTACTTTGGTGCTGTTTTTCGTAGTACAAATTTTGTGCAGTGTATGTTAATTCAACAAATCAATATTTAGTTTCTCTATGGTTGTTACATTGTTTTTTATATCCACATTTTCTATTTGTAGACTGTACTTCCCATGTGAATTCTCAGAGCCTCCACCAGAATTGTTGCCAAAAGAGGAGGAGGAGGAGGGATGGTGGGCATGTTCTGTGTCCTAAGAAGCATTTTAATTGGTCGGCTGCTTTGTAACAAAGTTTTTGATAGGTCCAGGATCTAACTTTATGAACACTGGGGTTTAAATTATCATGATGAAGATGATGTGTTCACTTACATACCAACATATCATTATGCTACTCTCTGATTGGTCAATTGTTTGAAATACAATATATGAAGTATTTTCGAAGCTGTGTGCTGATTGGTTAATTAGAATGAAACAATGGTCTAGGTTGGTTGAAAATAAATGATATGATACCAGTGTTGGGCATTTGATATTTTTTTGATCTTTGTAGTATATCATGTCATTGGGAATTGGTGCAAAATTTTGGTAACAAAGCATGTTTACTGGTTTGGATCTGGTAGTTTTCTGCTTTTTGCGGAATATTGTTTTCTATGCTGAAAAATAATAACATCATGTTGTATTAGTGCAAATTTGATCTTCTTTGCTGCATATATGCTCAATATTTTTGTTGCAATAATTTTCTGTGTTATTCCTATGATTATTTGTTTAATTTACACATTTACCATTTCTTGTTTTGAAAACAAATGTATAAGCTTATTAGTTTTTTTTAAACCATTCTTACTATTTTTCTCTGTACTAAAAAATGAAAAACAAAAATTCTAAAAAAAATGAAAAAAAATATCACTTGCAACACACATGTGATGGAACTATAACTCTGAGGCTAGTGTCAGTACTGTGATGTTTGACTGGTTATGTCTTAGTGCAGTTTTAAGATTAACTAGGTTGTATTCATAGACTGACCTCCATACTAATGTTTTCTGTATGTTTTGCAAAACTTATTAGTTGGTCATTTAGACAGTGGTTTAACTTCTACATTGTACACCGATTACAATGAATCCATTTGTTTATAATCATTTAAGTGAATTCTCAAAAAAAATTATCAAAATCAAAAAAATTTTATGCGCTGATACATTTCCCTAAATTATAAAATCTGACAAGGTGTTGTTGTTGTATTTATACAACATGTTAACAGCTACATAACATACTGAGACTTATTGCTTACAGTCAAACCTACAATTAAATCACCTTTTGGATTCCTAAACATGCTTTCTATCCAGTTTTAAGAATAAATTGATCATGTATACTGTAAATCACAGTTACAGTGAATTCTGAAGGAGTGAAGTGTTCCTATAACATGACCTTTATTTTATTGTTATTGTGAAATATGGATATTTGATTTACGTAATTATTTAGGTTGCTGGGAATTCACTATAGCAATGTTCTGTAAATTGACAATACAACCACTGGTTCCTGTATGATCATTTTTCATTGGTATTATTGGTTTACAAATAGTCATAAACATAGATTTGACTGTATATGTATATATAATATGTTGTTTTGTTCATGTATAGCTGTCCATTTTGTTATCGTTTCTTGAATTTGTATTTTTTTATCAAGGATCTGATTTACTGCATTTAAAGGACTAAACTCCAGATCAGCATAAAATCATAATCATTAAAACTTATGGAAAGTCACCCTGTTGTTCACTTCTAAATTGCTATCTTCTTAAAGGTGTTTCTAAAATTTGAAAGAATAAACCACATGTCTGGAGCCTAGTCCTTTTTCTATTTAGTGTATTAAGTGTGCAATGAACATATTACATCCTATAATGTTTTTGTATATCTCAGTAAGTTTGTTATTTTCACGGACATTGTGTGATATTTAAGTTTAAGTTTTTTTTTACTAATATTCTTTATTAGCATACTCAGTTTATGTCCCTGAAAGGTGGTATATAGCAGTTGCACTGTCCATCCGTCCTATTTTTAAGTCTCAGCCATAACTTTATAATCTCTGCATTGATTTCAAAATAACATGGGACAAATGTTCACCAACACAAGATAATGCGTTGTGTGCAAGACACAGACCCTAAGCTCCAAGGTCAAGGTTATTTATTATGTATCCAGGGGCATATGTCACATTCAGCGACAGTTCTTGTTTTGTATACAACAATTTGCTTTTTATTTTTGTATTTCATGTCTTTAGAGTGATTTCTATTCATAAGTTTTTGAATCTAACATGACAGATCATTTTGTTAGCTACTTGATGAACATGTAATCCAATTTATATTGATATTATTTAGCAAATCATGCTTGAATCAACCAGACATTCAATCAACTCATATTGGTCTTTTTTTTCTGACTAGAAGCAAAGACCAAAGCAATCATATCAGTGATAATGTATGATGTTGTGTATTTGGTATTGGAAGTGTTGATGCTGTAACTGTTGAATATTGATTATGTTAGTCATAATATTGTTCACCTCTTAAAACAGTATAATCCCTGAAAACCAGACCCTTACAGACTTGGCCAAAAAAAAAGGTTTCTGAGAATTCCAGTTTTCAGAGAACTATTAATTGTAGAAGAGAAAAAATGGGACTAAAAAATTGTCCAAATTTCAGAGAAGTCCAGTTTTCATGGAGTCTGGTATTCAGGGGTTATACTGTACTAAGTTTGTCAGAAAGTACTTTTATGTATCCAATAGTCATTCTGAATGTTTTTATAAAGGTAATTAATTCAGCTAAACATATTCTTTATTAACAAATTTGCTCTAATGAATTTAAGATTTCAATTTTTTTCCATTTGTGGAATTATTGCATGACTGACTCTTGGAAACCGTAGATATATTCTAAAGTTAATTGAAGCATTTAATTTTATGATAAGTGAAGTTTTTTCCTTATTTTCGCACATTTACAATTTCACGGAGGAATTTGTGTATTATGGTCGACTATCTGGCTTTTGTTGTTCATCTTTCAGTCACTTATACTCAAGTTATACTTTTATTCTCAAGTCATGTTTAGTTACCTTATTAAGGAAGAAAATTGACGATGTTTAAGCTTTCTCTTTATCAGTTTTTTTTCATTTTATTGTTCAAGTATAACAGTTGTGTTTGGTATTTAATACAAGTCTATGTATTTATATGTGACAATCTTTTGTTGATTTTCTTTTCATTACTATTTATTTCTTTTTTACTTTTGTATCATTTTTTTCATGATTGTGTATGTTTTCACTTTGCAATAAAGGTGTAATTTTAAAGCTTTCTTCAGTTTCTTTACTGTGGGTTGTACAGTAACTTTGACTTAGAATGTTTATGTTGTTGCTTAGCAACCACTTAAACTGTTGTATGTACATGAGGTTAGGCAAAAAAAAGGTACTTGTATCCTTGAAACCATTGTTCAGTATCATAATCTGCTTGAAGAAAAACACTGGGCCTCTTTTAAATATGTGTAGGTCTCTGTACAGGAAAAAATCAGTTTTTTTCACTGGGTTTAATGCCATTTTTCAGCAATTTTTCAGTTATAAACAGAGGCTGGTTTACCTAGCCAGCTTCCCTGGATTGTATTCTAACCAGTACTAACTTACCCTTCTACAAGGAGCCGGCGTATGGAGGAAAATCAAGACTTCTCAAATTTTCATAGAAGGTTATTACCTGCTGAGACAAGGATTTGAAAGCGGGTTGCCGGGTTACAAGTCCAGCACTCTAACCACTGGACCAAGGTCCCGGCTCTACATGTATCAATATGTTAATTAAGTTATAGAACGTATAAACCCCCCCTAGCCCCCTGTGATCTCATTTGTAATCCTCATTCAGTATCAATTTACAGTTCATTATCTTATATGTTTTTTTTTGTTCTTCCTTGTCAATTTATTTAATAGGATGATAAATCGCTCGACCAGTATGTCAGTATTTTATTTCATCATCGGACATCGATGTTACATTATCGTAAATAATACACCATTAAACTGTACAAACATGATAAGAATTGATGAAGATATAAACCATTTGGTAACCGTGACGGTCATTAGCAGGGGTGTAACGGTTAACCGATATACTGGTTAGTATTGCGATACGAATTCAGACGGTTTTTTTACCGGTTCGTTTATCTCTGAACCGGTTTTTGTAGTCATGGCGACGCCACCGATGAAAAGATATCAGAAATATATACGATGTATAATATACATCAGCATATTCTCTCCAATCTGCCTCCATCATTAACTTTTAAATGTTAACTTGTACATTTGATTTGCTCATCAATTGAACACTATTTCACTTTGAAATTACATATGAATTTCATATATAAATATATTATATTGATCCACTTAAGGCGATGCATGTGCATCAATTCCTGCTTTGTTTTCCTGCGCGAAAAACAATACGTATTGCAATATATTGCAAAACGGTTTTTACCGTATTGTTACATCCATAGTTATTAGACTCTGGAGCGACAATGTGTAAGCTATATATAACTTAGTCTTGAATTCCTTTAGTCTTGAATTCCTTCCCCTTTCACTACATCATCGGTAGCAAAGAAGACAGGAAACCGGACTATGCATAACTCTGGACAAAGGTATATGACGTATATGTACTAAACCGAAACGACAAGTTTTTTTTTTAATTTTAACAATAAATGACAAAGCGATATTCAAAACATAACAACAATCAGTCACTAAAATCACTTTTTAATGGTTAGTTAATCGATTTATAATAATAAAACTTCTACTTCGATCAATAAAAAACCGAGTGTGTTTTATACATGAATTTGATAAATTCAATACGTACTAGATAGGCGTACAATCTCATTTTTGTCAGGTATTTTTGAGGGCAGTAAACCCTTGATTTTCATCCTCCTTTCGAACCAAACTTCGGATGATCTCCTTCTCTAATGAACATCGGTCCGAAAATATCAGGTCGTCTTGATCTTAAAGTTGAAGTAGTCACTACATGAGATTGTACTACATTTTTTATAATATTCCATGTTATATACATGTATGTATTCGGGGTCATATGCTTGTATCTGTATTTTATTCTTAGAGAAAAAATTCCAGTTGCTTCTTTGTTGCTTCTACAACACGACTACCCGATCATGGTGTGTGGCTTACACGGAATTGTTGTGTTAAAGACATGCCGGCAAATACATGGCTAGATGAGGGACACTACATCTCGCTAATGTATAGATAATGTAAGCCATTAACGGTAAACCTTTGTTGGTGTGAATTCTGCCTTAGAGCATGGAAGATACAAACATATATGAATAAAGCACTGAGACGACTTTTGTGATTTAACAGACAGTGTACATACCACTTGCACACAGCCCGAAAGTATATATATATATATATATATATATATATATATACATAATCGTCAAAAATTCAACCGATGCTATCAAACGGCCAGCTGACAAACGTGCTGATGTGTTTGGTATATCTCCATTTGAAACGCGAGGTGATGACACTGTTGTCTCAAAACCTTCTTCAATCTCATACTACGCCTCAATATCATCATATTCTAACCAAGAAAATCACTAAAAATCCCTGGTAACGCCTGTTCAGAAATATAATTATTTCCATGGTTCCATTCAAATATATTTTGTAATGATATATAAGGATTTGAGAAACATTTTGTTGTTTTAGGCGCTTGCAGGAAATTGTTACGTCATAACGCGCATCGTTTTATTTATTCATAGCTAATCACTGAGTACCAAGCAAACATGCTGATCAGCTAACCAGCGATAATTGTTGACCATTTAATACGTCAGTAGGAATAAATAGAAAGTGCCCATGCTGACCCACACATTTGAGTGTTGTCACCTCCACACGCCGCACTACAATCGCTGTCTGGTAGCAATGCATAGGCTTCGTAACTATTGCCACAAAAACATAAGTATTTATCCTAAAATACAAAACATGCTCATTAGGTAAACATGGTAAACAGGTATAGATATAGATATGACATTGAAACAAATGATTATATACAACATGTATAATGTTACGTCTGTAAATATGTAATCTAACAATCAAACAAGGTATGGTAACAAAAGAAGCAATATGCATTGTATGTGGAATTCAACTCAAATCACTTTAAATTCGTTTTACTTTGTAGGGGCTATTTCAACAACTTTTAAAACAAATACATTTCCAAAGGCCAACAATAAATACACATAACCAAAGCACCCCAACATAACTGCATGTGCGTAAACCATTGAACTTAAGAAATGCAGAAATATGTCAAAACCCCACAAATACTGCACAACTCACATGACTTTTTATAAACAATCTTACAAAAACACAATCAACAAAGCTACCGGTCTTTAGCCAAAATGAATCCAGCGAGCCTAAACTGTCTATTTTCCCGAAGCGAGAACTACACATTTAGCGCCTTAGAGAAAAGGTATGGAATTGGTACCTCAGTTTCCATGTATCGATACCCTTTGTCGAGAATACAATATTCAAAACATTCCTCATTAGTCATTGATGATGACCATCTATATTCGTATCGTCCTTTGACATTTCGCCGGTTTAGAAAGCATCCCAGGTAGGACATATATTTCGTCGTTGGAACTGCAACTGAAAGAGAACACATCGTGAGTTGTGCCCTTAACGAGTACAGTAAAACCTCAGTAAGCGAGCTCTTCAATATTATTAAGACCACCTCATCATAACGAACACTTATTTTTGATCTGGTTAAAAATATCCACTGTTTATATTTACATTGTACGATACTCGTATAATAAATGTTAACTGAATGATAGTGTAGGACGAAATTGAATAAAGGCAAACTGTGCGTATAGACATATTTACCCCAATCTTTGGGACCCATTTGATGACCTTATTCAAGTATTTATTTGTATATCTAAGAATGAGGAATGTCTTTAACTACTTAACAAATATTAAAGATAGGCTACACATCACTTCGGAAAGATTCGCCCTCATGGACAAAGGGTGTATTTCATTACATTAAGCAGCAAGTAGCGCCCCTGAATACAAACAGACTGTTGTGTGCCTTGAAACTGTGTGTAACTAAGTGTAGCCTGCTGAATATGAACTTGCCTTTAATGTTGAACCAAAATCATGCAAGAACGCCCGAAAGGGATGAAAGAATCGATATAAAATAAACATTTAGGGACATCAAAATGGTAAAATGCGCAAAGCAAAAGTTCACCGTAGTAGTCGCACATCGTGTTCCGTAATAAAATGAAAATACAATTTAAGACGCTTATTCCGTATTAAATGAAACAAGTTTGTACTGAAGAATTCTAAACTATAAAATGAACACTTAAAATTCACATCGTCAATGGATGGCTCCGATACTCACAGAACAACATGAGAAATTGCATCATGTCAGGCTGATGTCATGCGGCTCACAGGCCAGATGTGGCCATACTCGCAACTAGGTCCCTCATGTAAAACTGAAGTTTTTGAAATCGTCATGAAGTTTAAAGTCTGCACTTGCAATTTGTTAAATGTTGGTCGTTTGTTAAGCCTTTTAACATTTTTATTACAAAAAAAATGAAATACATCATACACAATTTAGCGCCTTTTGTTAATTTGACTTTTAAATAGTGTTCATTCAACAATGCATGTATCCTTCATATACCACTAAATATACACATTTTGTACCTTGAACTATGGGCTTTATGCCATACGACATGTATGTAAAAATTTGAAGCAGTAACCCGAAGCATTCGTCTTTTATTGTCGACAAAATAAATGGGGCGTTATATGTTTTGTTAAGTGTAAAATAAAGTTCTGTATACACAGTGACGGCATATATATAACAAATCGAAACAACACTTACTGTAACTCAATGAGCCTGCTGACTCCGTAAGCTGATAACGAATTGTCGAACATCCTATACACTGTTTGGTGCTTGCGTTATAAAACATTCTTTTACATTTATTAGTGGCCCAGCATTGAGCAGC
Source organism: Lutraria rhynchaena (assembly GCA_008271625.1). Classification (NCBI taxonomy): domain Eukaryota; kingdom Metazoa; phylum Mollusca; class Bivalvia; order Venerida; family Mactridae; genus Lutraria; species Lutraria rhynchaena. The sequence goes on along the minus strand of VIBL01000001.1, from coordinate 4,676,787 downwards.
ACAGCGGATATAACTGTTTTGAGTTGTCAACAATAAATAATCGCTCTCATGACATTCGTAGCCATCCGTTTGCGGATCCCTCTCGAATAACTGTAATTCCTGCGCAATACAAACATATGCCGCAAAAGCTAACGCTGTCGCACATAGAATCAACATCGCTGAGTCCAATACAAAGATCTGTTTCAGAGCACGTCCAGTAATGTTGCGCTCGCTAGTCTCTTTGGCGTATTTATGAAGAATGTTTTCCAGAAGACTGGTTTGCGCATGCGCGCTTAGTACATGACATTCTTCATTCTATATTATTAATAAAATATATATATTACAAAACAGTTTTGGACGGTGATTAATCACCTTCCTTTGGGATTGAGCAGAAAAACTGCATATTCGACATCGGGAATCCATCCACAAGTACCGTATATAATATAGAACAGTGATTTGCATTCAATTGTGTACCCGTCAGAAAAAAAGGAGAAGAAAAATGATAAACAACAAAAAATGTACAAGAAGACTCTTAAGATATTAAAAATTAATTATTGATATTTATTATTGATATTATTACTATCCAACATTTACAATTAAAACAACACAACTGAATTTAGCGTCCGTCACCGCCGCCATGCGACCTCGCAGAATTTGCGGCCGCCATATTGAATTCTGACTAAACGATACATAGTGTAATAAACCTGAGACCATTATACACGGTTTTGACTTATAAATTCTAGTTAACACTGATTGTATCATTCCATTCAAGTACACACATTTCTGATTGACGTCCATTGTTCCGATATCATCTTGTTTTATGCCTCAAAAACTTAGGTACGAAATATTCACTTTTCAGCGTTCCGTTTCGTCCTAGAGTACGAAAAATAGTTGCAAAATTATCTTTACTGTCTTTTTCGAATTTTTATGTTTTCTCGGTTTTTACATACATAATATATAACAATTGTCTGCAACTTAAGTGCTAAATGCCTTCTCGGAAAATAGTTTCCTTGACCAGTTCGAATATTTATATTACTTGACTTAATATTTTATGCATTACCAACTGATGAAGTAGATAATTGCCTGCTATTCTAGAAGTTTTTGTGACTAAATTCATTTAAGAAGTTGAACAAATTATTCAAAATATATTACCGAATGGATTTTTGGGATATGATTTTCATTTCTTGAGATGTAGATTTTTGAAAGTTCTTGTGAATTGTTGTGTAAATAGATCTACGAACACATATTGATCTGAGCGTAATTAGCCAGAGTTAGCTTTTGCCCCATGCTGTAGCTATAACTTCATAAAGGTTACTCGAATGTTCTGTTTGCTTACTGTTAAAAGTCACATGAGCAAATGCGGAGAACCTTTTAAAAGAATAAATTATGAACTTCATGGATATTCACCATACAAAGTCCTCAGTATTTTTCAATCATTATAATTATTGTTTGGTGTTAATAACATTAATCACATTCCAACTGTACTTTCAGTGCTTTGATTATCCTTCTCTCTGACTGTACTATGTACGAACAGTGAATGATTCAAGAATTTGTGCGTCTCTTTATCTTCTCGTATGATAGGCGGGTGATTATCCGTTGTAGTAAGATGGCGATCCATGATGATACTTAAACAGGGGGAATGTTTTCTGTTAACCTAACAACGGATGCTGGTCTTTCCATTAATCAAATTTTAACTCGTTCGCTTTCGGCATTCAATCCATCAGTGGACCTTATCACTAGAGTACTCTTCAAATACATTTTATGATATATGGTCCAACCTTCTGTATTAAACCTCCGTGATAGATTAATATCATGTTTAAAAATATTTTTCCAATCATTGGGTCAATGGGTCAATGGTTCAAGCCGCCAAGGTCTACTCATGGTTCACTAATATCTGTATCCCATTATTGTCTCAGTTTTTTTCAAGCATGATATGGCAAATTTTATGCAAAGCTTTAATCATATAATAATATTGAAAATATGCGGATGTCATATTTGTTTTATAATGGCGGAGTTGACAATATTTGTGGTAAACAATCCTAAAAAGGTATGAATAAATATATGGTAAAAATAAGAGAAATAAGACTCCTTTTTTTGCTTTTACTTTCTTACCCAAAATTGCGATTAGTTTTCAATGACAAAAAAGTCATAACTTAATATTGAGATGTTTGAACATTTAGTACAAATGTACAATGGTTTACGATGAAGGCTGTTGATATTTTATTCTTTCAAGATAAATGTATAAGAAAAAACAACTTTAGAATGTGTAATTTCTCAGCTTTTACGATGCAGAATTCAACGACATAGTACAACATCGTTACGAAAGGTATAATAAAGTGTCTTACATCTGTAGCTGCTTCTTCCAATTACAGACTAATTGATCATATTTTCCTCCCAATTATCGAAATTTTCATCTTTACAAGAGCTACATGTCCCGAATTTATACAAAATATATACACAATGAAAGAATTGGGCTGACCTAACGACCCCATACTTTAGGATGTTATCTGGAAACAGGTATAATTTTTACTTAATTAAATTTATGTCATCCGTATCGTCAAGAAGGCTCAGGAAACACGTATACTGTCCTCTACTTTTTTCTTATAACGGTGCTGAAAACAACGTCGCGTTTGTGAACACAATCACTCCATTATAGATGGTCAAACTGTAGAATTGTCAAATAAAGTGATTATTTGAGCATCATTTGTATGTACGTATTATACACGTTTATACAAGATACCATTTTACGACGTGTCAACGTGACAACAAGAAGACACATTTGACAGGCCAAGAAATGCATGGTTAATTACAACAGTGTATGAATACATCGTCTGTTATACCGACTCCTTGTTTAATGAGATATAAAGCGGTGTAACAAAGCTGAAAAAAAGAAAATTTCGTCATTTTAAAGGCAAGCTTAATTCGTGTGTATTTTGTATCTGATTCAACTATTTTGACGCTATTTGTGGAGTGTGTAATGAGTTGGTTCTCTGTATCAAATTTTGGATATTTAATCATGAAATAATCGGTAGAAATACGTTATTGATACATGAGGATATAGTTGTTGATATTGGAGATGGTTATATACTGTAAGTAAGTTATTTAATCTGTTTGCATTATCTGTGTGTAAAAAACGACAGTTATGAATGTACAATATACACAGAGTCGTCCACATATTCACATTCATATCAGTCACTTATTTTTAGACATACAATGAAACCTCAATAACTAGATCGAACAATTGGTCGTAATAATGAGGTTGTCTCATTATCAAGTTGAATTAAAGGGGAGTTATTGAAAGCCGGCTCGAAAATAAGCGTCCCTATTACAAGGTGGTCGTAATAATGAGGTGGTCTTACTGTACATTGATTTTTCATCAACCATTGCTTCATTTCAATCACTTGTTATATTCAGTAATTCACAAATATAATATATATTAAGCTACAAGCAATTAAATAGTTGCATAATAATCGATAAGATCGATGATTGAAGTCATTTGAGGCCAAACAAAACACGTTGTTTCCGATAATATCCCAAAACTATAGGATCGGTCTGTCTGCAAAACTTCTCTTTTCAAATATACATATATTAGCTAGGAGATATAATTTGTATGAAAATATCAGCAAGAAAACATTTGACCAGGACCGAAACAATCTTGGGTCGGAAGAACAAAAATGTGATCGAGCGGGTCAGTGGACACCAAGAATTATTTTACACTTTTTTTCAAAGACGGATAAGAGTTGTATTGTCATGCTTACAGGGTAACTATGAATAATTCAAATCCATTTCAATAAAGGAAGAGCAAATTATACCCTGAACATAGACGATATCGGTTTATTGAAATCACTAATGACTGGATTTCAAATTTTCAATTATTTACGACGTGGGATGATTGATTTACATCTTTTTATTTTAATTATTGAATGACGAAATAGTGCACATGCTTGATATTCATTAAATTAGCAGAATAATGTATGAAAAGGCCACTTTTATTGTATCATAAACAAACTATTTTGTATAACATCATGTTGGAGCTCTATGGCACACTTGAAACTTAATCACCCCAGACGATGAAAGAATTTTTGATGACTCTTAAAAATGAGTGCACTGAATATCGTTGTGATCGTATACAACATGACAACCGATTATTTGCATAACGACTATGTTGAAAATATAGTTTTTTTCAGCTTATAGATAATTCATCTTCTTTAGAAAACTATAAGATTGCACAAACATTAGTTTTCAAGTCACATACATTATAGATTTTGTCATAGACTGAAGTGTTTTAAATATCACCATTTTAGAAAAACAATGAAACTTAAGGCCTGATCTGTTTTATTGTTTGTTTCTCGGGCGATTTCTAGCCGTACCTAGTAAAAGCAGAAATATATATATATATATATAATTTAATAAATATCAAGCATCTGCACTATATGTATATTAATGTTACCTCTCTAGAGCTACAATCTCTCAATAACAACATAACTTTGCTTCTTACAAAGGCTGTTGCTTTGGATAGGTTGCAGTGTATAGATATAATTTCGAAATGTCCCGAGTCGAAATGAAACTAGATTATTATTGTATTTGTCAAGATGTAAGGAAAAATACCATGAACGTTTATTTGTTGAGTTTAACGTTCACTGTTGAAAATAATTAGCAACACATGGCCCATTCTAACTGGTGATGTCACAAAAACAGAATGAAATATTAAAAATATTAGAGCCAAATATGGTTGAATGGTTGGATGTTCGAGGTATGGGGCATGACACTTTATCGTTACAGTGATACCTTACCTTTATTCATCAAATGATAATCATACTGACGTATTAAAGTGGTTACCAAAACGATGTTTCACTTTATCAAACATAACAGATCCCGCCATACATTTTAGTTTGCAATCACGATAATTTATTGTTAAACATGCAAACCGCGAACCATGTTATATAGTTAATTGTGTTGTGTTGTCAATATGTCTTCATATTTTATGTCGAACACGTATTAAAACAAAGAGATACAACATTTACATGTACGTCATATTGGCTAAACCACGTTGTTTACCACGTTATTTAGATGCAAAGTACATGCTTAAGGGACTAGACTTTAGATTTTAGTTTTATTTTCTCTAAATCCAGAAACTTCTTTCATTTAATAGCAACTGTTTCCAGAAGTAAATCCAAAATAAAGCTGGTACAATAAAGAAACTATATATATTGGCACCAAATTTATATTTGATAATTCAACATCTGGAATCTTCATCTAGTTAACAGTAATTTTGATAAAATGTACAATCAATGTGTACCTAGTGTTAAAACCACTGAGGTTATTCTTTAGGTCTTCCAAGAAAATATTTACAGTATTAGTAACACAATACAACAATCATATTCATAAAGTATCAACAAAATTAATAATAATGAATAATAGCATACTCATTAAATGACTTTTTACCAGTTTTAGAGTCATTATGTAGTGTTCCCAAAGTAAGATCCAATGCCATTCAACTGTATCCTGTTAAGATGAAAGCCCAAAGTCTATTGTTATTGTCTAAATATCAAACACACGCGACTCTTGATGTTTTTTTTCTGTTGTAAAACAATTACTTTAATTATTTGCTTCCCCCTGAGCAAAAAGTTCAAATAATTCTGCGCTTCAGGTGTAATTGAATTATCTTTTTGTCAATTATTCGTGGAAATACGTGCCTATACTGCATTAACACTACAGTAAGACTTCTCTAATCTGTTCGGACAGACAAAAATGTTCGGATAAGAGAAGTGTTAGGAATACAAAGGTTCTTGATTACCAGGTTTTTAGCTTTAAATGCATAATTAAAAAAACCTGGACCAGCTGATGTGTTCGTTTTAGCGAGGATTCCGGATTGGAAAGGTTCGGGTTGGAGAGGTTTGACTCTAACCGGAAATGTGTCTCCTTGTTTTACTCAATATCTCATTTACTTCACACGCACAAACACAAAACCATAAAATAGACTGTAACATAAAAATTGCAAGTTTTTTTGTGGACATCTCGAATATTTTTCTTGTTAGCACGTAACTGTGGGTTGACTTTGTAAATTTAAAACTAATTTTATCATTTTGATCATTTATGAATAAGAAAATAATTATACTAGAGCTAAAATTCAACCTGTACAGGATATTTGTTATGTGTGACAAGCGGTACTGATGTTTTTATACAAATTTGAATAGAAATATTGAAGTAAATAAAAACAAAATCGAAATCTTTGATATCGCTTGGTTTTATCTGTTTGTTATATATTCACACTGCAAGTTTTATAATCAACCGAATAAAACGTTTTTTTCCCATTTCAACAAAATAAATCGTATATCTTGAGTCAAGCCCTTTATAAGTTAAAACTGTGCGTAACCGTAAAGAGCATTTTAAATCCGTGACATCTATCATTTTGACAAATGCATTTTATTTTAAATGTTGTAAGTGGCGCTAAGATAATTTGTTTCCGTTTGTGATGAGACAGACAGAAACTATTGTGTACTTTTGTTCGTAAATTTTTTATCATTGTCATGAAATTTAATTCCATCATTAACAAAATAATCACTCAGGTCTTCAAAATGCATAAAAAATGCAATTTTGAAGTATAACTTTCCGGAACGTTTTGAGTTATCGTGCTATCTACCAAACAATGTCGTGGCAAAAAATACTACGTACCACAGCCAATTCATTGTCTTACAAATCTGTTAAATCTATAACATTAAGTGTCATATTATTAATATCAACATTCAACTGTATGGTTCATTGTACGAAGTTCATTTACCAGTGTGTCCTTAATTAAAAATGGCATTTAGCATCAGCAGTTTGACTCCAAGAAAATATTCTCCGTAGAAATCCTCTTATTTACGCACCATGATAGATAGCAAGCACTTCTTTATCGCATGAAGGGGAAGCTGTGGCTGGTACCCGTATGTAACCCTGAACCACTTCTTAAACTAGACCTGTCACTAAATTGTGATTAAACACCCCTGCAAAATGGGGACAGACCGCGTAACTGACCGACCAACCGACAACCAGGATGATTCCAATATACCCTCGAAAATTTCGTTCGGCAGGATTTACTTATTAAGTCCGCACCCCATCAGTAGCCCAAGAAGCCTTATCTCGATAGAAGACGAAGTAAAAAAACAACAACAACAGGCCTAACGCTTAGTTTACCTAACAAAACGTATGTCTTACCGGTGAGGGGCAGAACAAGCATAACTGCTAATAAATTCCATCTGACAAGGACACTGTTTTCAGTCTAATTAAAATACAATTAAATTAGGTCATTACAGTACAATGAATGTCATCCGCCAGTATGGATAAATTACGAGAACGGAAATAAATTTAATCGAGTTGAAAAAAACAAAATAAAAAAAGAACACTCAAATGCTTACATCTGTAAACACAGTAAATAAGTTAGCATTTAACACGTATACGTTGTGGTCTCTTTAGTACATGAAAAGTGATTTTTCGAAACTGAGGTACGTAGATGGGCAGTGAGCCTCACTGGTCGTCTTGGTGAGTGAAATTGCTGACGAGGAAGAAACGGGTGAGAGAGACAGAGTGATGATGGAGAGACTGAGGGAGAATAGAGGGATGAAGGGCAGATATAGAATGTTTAGGGAGAATAGAAGGATGAAGGACAGATATAGAATGTTTAGGGAGAATAGAGGGATGAAGGGCAGATATAGAATGTTCAGGGAGAATAGAGGGATGAAGGGCAGATATAGAATGTTCAGGGAGAATAGAGGGATGAAGGGCAGATATAGAATGTTCAGGGAGAATAGAGGGATGAAGGGCAGATATAGAATGTTCAGGGAGAATAGAGGGATGAAGGGCAGATATAGAATGTTCAGGGAGAATAGAGGGATGAAGGGCAGATATAGAATGTTCAGGGAGAATAGAAGGATGAAGGGCAGATATAGAATGCTCAGGGAGAATAGAAGGATGAAGGGCAGATATAGAATGCTCAGGGAGAATAGAAGGATGAAGGGCAGATATAGAATGCTCAGGGAGAATAGAAGGATGAAGGGCAGATATAGAATGCTCAGGGAGAATAGAAGGATGAAGGGCAGATATAGAATGCTCAGGGAGAATAGAAGGATGAAGGGCAGATATAGAATGCTCAGGGAGAATAGAAGGATGAAGGGCAGATATAGAATGTTCAGGGAGAATAGAAGGATGAAGGACAGATATAGAATGTTCAGGGAGAATAGAAGGATGAAGGGCAGATATAGAATGTTCAGGGAGAATAGAAGGATGAAGGGCAGATATAGAATGTTCAGGGAGAATAGAAGGATGAAGGGCAGATATAGAATGTTCAGGGAGAATAGAAGGATGAAGGGCGGATATAGAATGTTCAGGGAGAATAGAGGGATGAAGGGCAGATATAGAATGTTCAGGGAGAATAGAGGGATGAAGGACAGATATAGAATGTTCAGGGAGAATAGAGGGATGAAGGGCAGATATAGAATGTTCAGGGAGAATAGAGAGATGAAGGGCAGATATAGAATGCTGAGGGAAGAAATTAGGGCGGAGGGAAGTAGGGAGGAAGGCAGAGCAGTGTGTGTACATGAGAGAGAGAGCGGGAAAATCAAATTTAGATTTTCAGTTTTTGAAATGTTCGATTCTGCATCTGGTGTCCAAATGTATTTTTGTAACACTTGGGGTCTAGAATTTTAATTATTCTAGGCAAGATACATGTACGGTCTTGATGCTGTAGTTAATAAATACAATAATGAACACTCATTCTTATAACACATACTAATTATGTATACAGATTTATATTTTACAAACCTTGCATTTTGATATGCATAAAATTGCATAACATATCTTTTCAAGCCGGGAGAACAACCTGAAAATAATATGCATATTTTGGCATAAAATGCATTTCTCCCAAATTAATGACAGACGCCTTAGTAACAAGCCAGTCTTTAATGTCGTTTTATCACGTCACTAAAATTGGTACAACAAGACTGTATCTTCTCCATTATACAGCCAAGCGGAAATAAAGTCTTCTGCTCGATTAATGTGCGAACAATCGCTTTGAAGTATAGGTCTCATGACATGCTATCCTTCTTGGACATACCAGCAATCTCCTCATTCTTCAGTTCGTGTTAAGAAATTTCAAATTGGAAATTGAGTTTGTAAAATGACAAAGACAAAAATGACGATCAGTGGCTGAAAATAACTTTCAACCCAATTAATGTATTATTTAATCTTATTTTATCAGTCACGAAAAGATGGTTACTGCAATTTATAAATTCAGATGAGATTTTTTGTCTGTATTTGTCAGCTGTGTAAGGTGAATGACTGTAGTTTGTATCATTGGCTATATTTGTATGTGTGAGTGTAAAACTTGGTATTTAATTTTATGATATGTCTATATAAAGACACTCGGACACTACCTTGCCTTACAAATGTGTGAACTGGTCGTCATATCTGTCAAACAGTCATACATTCTGATGACTCGAACATTAAGTCAGAGATGTATAAATGACAATTAATTATTCATATACAAATTACAGTAAATGACATTTTTGTGAACCCGTCCGTTTTTTATGTGACTTTCAGTATCACAGTCTATCATAACACGTGATTCGTATTTCTTTATGTTCCGTTTAGATAAGTCTACAATAATAAATGGCTGTCTTCTCCAAGCACTTATCATTGTAGGCCACCCACGTTGCAAGAAATGATGAACATTCCATCGTAGTTACATAACTTAATATCTGTGATGTGGAAGCAGAAAAATAGAATGGTCTCTAAAACCGAAGAGAGGCTCTCTTCAAAATGTGCCTGGTAGTTCCTGAAACGTGGATCCAGACATCGGACCCATCTTTATTGTAGTTTGCATAAATGTCTATTTTCTGAAAAGTGAAAGTCTTAAAGATCAGTTTTATAAACTTGTATAAACTTTAACAAACATAACTTTGTATAAATTTGAGATGATCACAAAGAAGAGTATGACCGTATTTGTCTTTTTTTACTATTTCAGACTTGTGTGGTATGAAGTGTCACAGGAAAGTTTACAGTGGTACTTTGTGTCTCCTGTTTCTAATTTTTATAGTTTTATACATTGATCTCCATTTGCAACCACAATTAGATGACCCTCGTCACGATAAAACAAGGTTTTACAATGTTCGGAATATACATGGAGAAAACTTTGTTCCTACAAGAAGTGAAGGTAAACTTTGTTCTATCACTTTCAGTGCTTTGATTCTGAAAGGCACCGAAGAAATAATAATACCTTTAAAAGTGGACATTCGTAGATTTCTTTAACATTTTCACCATTATTTATATTAGGTTCTTACATAGGATATTTTTAATATAGTTAGTATGTGCAGTTATGATAATGTCGACATTGCACATAGCTGCAAAACACATTTCATCCCATCGCTTGTGACTTTGTATTGGCCTAAAACTCTATAGATGATTTTCTTTCCCCAAATGATCGGTAATAGTGAATTTGATATAATTCAAAGTAATTGTCTTATTTGAGACATTTACTGCTCCTTGTTGATGAAAATGTGAATTTCATTCTTCATCAAATAAACAATGCGATATATTAATAAATGGTAAGTTAGTATTAGCACTGTTGTATGAAAGCAATCATACAAACTTGTAGGTATATAACTTGTCTAGTTTTATATTCTATATTTAAGCTTTTCAAAATAAATCCAGTGTATTACAAATTTCATTTTTGATCTAAAAAAAAATGACCAAAAAGCTCACAATGTTATCAATATTTTCCAGGATTGAATATAAAGTTTATCAATGTGTTTAATTGGACAAACAATAGAATTGTTGTCTCCAATACAAATATGAGCTTCAAACCCGAAGTGACAACAACGACATACAAATACGAGAACAGATCAATGGAGTGGCCAGCCATTCAGACAACCAAAGCTACAACTAGCGTTCAATCTGTCAGGTCCAAGACACATATTGTAATGGTGGTCTCATACATGCGGAGTGGTTCCACGCTGACAGCTGATATAATGCAACATTTTCCCAAGACTTTGTATGTGTTCGAACCATTTCACCAAGTTGTTTTACGAACCCAGGCTGGATACCCACTGCACTACATGAATGGCACAGTTAGGTAAATATCCAAAGAACTATCTAGTAAAGTCGAACTTGTGTTAAAGTCACAAGTGAAAAGAAACCACTAGCTTTATAATCAGTGCTGCTAAACATACGTTAACAGCCACCTGTGAAAAAAATCGTATGAATAACGAGCATACTGTTAACAAACATTTATTGATATTATAAACAAAATGAACATCTGAATACTAGTATTGACCAACTGTATCTGAAAGTCATGGTTTGTTCTTTCTCTCGTTGTTGGCCTTTTAGCACAGATTTGACGGTATATTCAATACAAACCATGAAAATATGTGTGTATTAACCACTGAATTACAAACACTTCCGCATTTTGACGCAAATTTAGTTTGTAAATTCAGCTTTTACAACAATATCAACACTATATGCATTATTCTCCGTGATATTAATTATTTATCTATTATATGCAGTTTATTTCCGTTTTAATAAAATTCAGACATGTAATAGCAGCAAACCTTTTGTAATGGTGGGCATGTTATTTGATTTTTCCTGAGCTGTGCCTAGCTGCAAAACACTCCCTGGTCAAATTCTTGATTGAGTAGCTGTATTGTATATCCTTAAAGAACAAAAATAGAGTTGAAAACTTGAAACCGTTCGAAAAGAAATTACACGAAATTTTGCACTTAATATTGCATTTAGAATGTTCAGTGATTTTCTTAATGTGTTAAAATAATTATTATTATCTTCCTACTAGGACACTAAATCCCAAAGATATCACAGATGAATTTCTACAAAACGAACTCATGAAGTGGATTGAATGTCGCTTTTGGGAAATCGACTTCAGTTCTCTCACAGACTTTTTCCACGCCCAATTTAGTCGTTCCATGAATAAATTGTACAAATGTTGGCGGGGGAAACCAAAAACCATTAAAGTTATTGGCCAGTGTCTTCCAGATGCAATAGAAAGATGTCGAAATGCTAAGCACAGACTTTTCAAATTTATCAGACTACCAATGCGGGTTGTCAGAAACATTTTCCACTTTTATCCTAATTTACAAGTTATCCACTTATTGCGCGACCCACGTGGTTCCTTATCATCACAAATTCGTGTCAATAAAACGAAGTGGGAAGATATAGACGATACATCGAAGGAATTCTGTCACAGGGTTGCGGATGATTTAAACACAACACTTTATTTAAACTATGTCTTTCCTACACGGGCAAAAATCTTGTTATATGAAAAACTGGCTGAAAATCCTCTAGAAGTCGCTAAAAGGATATACAATTACTCTAATTTGCCAACTTATGATTACGTTCTTAGATATATATCCAAGTTGACAATGGAAGGAAAAGAAAACGGAAACCCGTTTGGTTATTTTCGGAAAAATTCTACGAAAACGGCTTACAATTGGCGGGATTCTATCAAAATAAACGATGTACAGACGATTGACAAAAATTGTGATAACATTTACAACTTCATTGGCTATCAAAAATTTGCCATCACCAACGATTTGCAAAATCATAGCTTGATCACATTGAAAACTCGAAACCGTCCAATATACATCGCGGTCTAACATACAAGTGGCTAGTAAATGTACAGCAAAATAATCTCTGGTGAACTGCGTCTTAAATTGGTACCCGTTTTGTGAATGCAAAACACAAAGGAACTCTGAGGGAGCCGTGCTAACCAGCTTCATCAAACTTTGTGCCGAGCACTACGTATCCTTTGGTAATATGAAGTAACCAGTTAAGAGGTTAAAAACTGTTGATGTGACAAATAGTCAAATTGGATATGCGCGTTTGTGTAATGACTTAGATAGCCAAATTGGATATGCACATTTGTGTAATGACTTAGATAGCCAAATTGGATAAGCGCGTTTGTATGATAATTTAAATAGCCAAATTGGATATGCGCGTTTGTGTAATGACTTAGATAGCCAAATTGGATATGCACATTTGTGTAATGACTTAGATAGCCAAATTGGATAAGCGCGTTTGTATGATAATTTAAATAGCCAAATTGGATATGCGCGTTTGTGTAATGACTTAGATAGCCAAATTGGATATGTGCGTTTGTATGATGATTTAAATAGCCAAATTGGATATGCGCGTTTGTGTAATGACTTAGATAGCCAAATTGGATATGCGCGTTTGTGTAATGACTTAGATAGCCAAATTGGATATGTGCGTTTGTATGATGATTTAAATAGCCAAATTGGATATGCGCGTTTGTGTAATGACTTAGATAGCCAAATTGGATATGCACATTTGTGTAATGACTTAGATAGCCAAATTGGATATGCACATTTGTGTAATGACTTAGATAGCCAAATTGGATATGTGCGTTTGTATGATGATTTAAATAGCCAAATTGGATATGCACGTTTGTGTATAATATAATTTATGAAGTCAAATTGGAAATGTGTGTTTATGTAGTAATAGTCAAATTGGAAATACCTGTTTGTGTAATAATTGAAATTGGGACAGACTCACAAAAACATAAAGAATGCAAAATAAGTTAAGATACTGATTAGAGAAAATTCAGAATTTTAGTGTCCGAGAAAGCGTAATGTTATACATTTAGTCCAAAACAGAAAAAAAGTTACAGTTCAGCTGTAGTGATCATTAAAAAGATATCATTTCCATGAGACAATCATCATGTTTACATGTTTCATTACTCCCTGATGTTGCACGTGTTTAAATGTATTAGACTCCAGATCTGTGATTTATTTTTTGAAATCTCGAAACTCCCTTTATTTGAGTGCATCATGAAAAATATAATCAACGATTGACATGATGTGTATATTTACGTAACTTAAGGTATTAGTTTTAATAAATTACAGCATTTGTTATGCAGTAGAAATAGGCTGTAATAAAACTTGAATTTAGTGGTTTTAAAACCTAATATTCATAAAATATTCATAAAATTGACATTAACGAATGAAGCTAAAACTGAAATTAATTTTTGAATGTTTTCATATGTACTGATGTTAATGTTTATCTGGTACATTGAAACAAAACACTTCCGTACACCTTGTATTTATGTATTTGACTTTTCAAGGCACATTTGTTACATATAATACTCAATGCTTTATAATGAAAATACCAACATTAATGTGGTCATTTTGTGGATAATATATTTATTGAGATAGATTTATCTCATTCCATTCTAACATTTTTGTTACTATCTGTTTTAAGAGCAAAGAAATGAATAAATATCAAGGAGCTAATTTTTCATAAAAAAGCACATTTGCATTCATTTTTTTGATAATTTTAAGCTGTGTAATTAAGTATGATAGATTCATCATTTACTGAGTGTGTTTATGTAAATTTCCATTTTAATTTGAAATTAATTGCCTTAGGACAGATAGTAGAGAAAACATCGTTTGTTGCATCTAGGTGTTGATTTCAGAAGTCGCTTTAATAGGTCTGCAAAAGAATCACTATTATACACGTGCATAATGATCATTATAACAATCAGACTGTAAATTTAAGAAATAGGCCAAAATTAAATAATCAGATCATATAGTCCCAGTGTATCTGATAGGAAACAGTACCATCAATTTTTTTTTAATTTTGGGCTGAAACAATCTTTTTTTATATTGTTTCCTTACCGTCGTTTATTTTTCTTTGTAAGCACATACCTCAAGCAACTATCTTTTATGTATAATAATTGAATCAATCAAAATGGAAATTAAATTGGCATTAAATATAAATATTAATTTTCCATCAGATATATCTACAACAATCTATCAACTTAAGTCACCACATCCCCATTTTCTGTGGAATTTAAAACAGTGTTCGGTTGATTTAAGTTGAATCATAACATCTGTTTTTTCTCAAGGAGGGTTGGACATTAATCAGGGAGTGGTATTTTTCAGGAAATACCTGTTTTTTTGTTTTAAACATCTCATTGGTCAAACAAGAGCTCAATATTAAAATATGAAAATAAGTTGTTGTTATAACGATCTAAATAATATCATGGTCCCAGTACAAGGTTTTAGTGTCGGCTACTTTGTGTGTGCTTCTAACAGTACAGGAAACACTTTCATAAATTTTCAAAACAATCCATGAAAAAAAGTCAGGTACATTTAGAACGAAGATATGTTTATTAAATACTTCAAGCTAAGGACGTTTTTGCTATTAGAAGTTTATGTTATATTACAATAAAATGTCAACACCTTTAAAACACGGCTTTAATATGCATAAGCACATAGAGAGTAATTAATTTTAGCTGAATTTTCAGGATAGGTAAGGTACGGCAATAATCTTAATTATTCTGACATTCAAAAGCACCATTTATTACCAAGCTTTGAGATGTATAATATACTGAGTGGAGTCATTATTTTGTAAAAGTGATAAATTGTAGAAGTCTGTGGATGTCCCTGTTAAGATGTATAATATACTGAGTGGAGTCATTATTTTTTAAAGTGATAAATTTTAGAAGTCTGTGGATGTCCCTGTTAAGATGTATAATATACTGAGTGGAGTCATTATTTTTTAAAGTGATAAATTGTAGAAGTCTGTGGATGTCCATGTTGAGATGTATAATATACTGAGTGGAGTCATTATTTTTTAAAGTGATAAATTGTAGAAGTCTGTGGATGTCCATGTTGAGATGTATAATATACTGAGTGGAGTCATTATTTTTTAAAGTGATAAATTGTAGAAGTCTGTGGATGTCCATGTTGAGATGTATAATATACTGAGTGGAGTCATTATTTTTTAAAGTGATAAATTGTAGAAGTCTGTGGATGTCCATGTTGAGATGTATAATATACTGAGTGGAGTCATTATTTTTAAAGTGATAAATTGTAGAAGTCTGTGGATGTCCATGTTGAGATGTATAATATACTGAGTGGAGTCATTATTTTTTAAAGTGATAAATTGTAGAAGTCTGTGGATGTCCATGTTGAGATGTATAATATACTGAGTGGAGTCATTATTTTTTAAAGTGATAAATTGTAGAAGTCTGTGGATGTCCATGTTGAGATGTATAATATACTGAGTGGAGTCATTATCTTTTAAAGTGATAAATTGTAGAAGTCTGTGGATGTCTGTTGAGATGTATAATATACTGAGTGGAGTCATTATTTTTTAAAGTGATAAATTGTAGAAGTCTGTGGATGTCCATGTTGAGATATAATATACTGAGTGGAGTCATTATTTTTTAAAGTGATAAATTGTAGAAGTCTGTGGATGTCCATGTTGAGATGTATAATATACTGAGTGGAGTCATTATCTTTTAAAGTGATAAATTGTAGAAGTCTGTGGATGTCCATGTTGAGATGTATAATATACTGAGTGGAGTCATTATTTTTTAAAGTGATAAATTGTAGAAGTCTGTGGATGTCCATGTTGAGATGTATAATATACTGAGTGGAGTCATTATCTTTTAAAGTGATAAATTGTAGAAGTCTGTGGATGTCCATGTTGAGATGTATAATATACTGAGTGGAGTCATTATTTTTTAAAGTGATAAATTGTAGAAGTCTGTGGATGTCCATGTTGAGATGTATAATATACTGAGTGGAGTCATTATTTTTTAAAGTGATAAATTGTAGAAGTCTGTGGATGTCCCTGTTAAGATGTATAATATACTGAGTGGAGTCATTATCTTTTAAAGTGATAAATTGTAGAAGTCTGTGGATGTCCCTGTTAAGATGTATAATATACTGAGTGGAGTCATTATCTTTTAAAGTGATAAATTGTAGAAGTCTGTGGATGTCCCTGTTAAGATGTATAATATACTGAGTGGAGTCATTATCTTTTAAAGTGATAAATTGTAGAAGTCTGTGGATGTCCCTGTTAAGATGTATTATATACTGAGTGGAGTCATTATCTTTTAAAGTGATAAATTGTAGAAGTCTGTGGATGTCCCTGTTGAGATGTATAATATACTGAGTGGAGTCATTATTTTTTAAAGTGATAAATTGTAGAAGTCTGTGGATGTCCCTGTTGAGATGAATAACAATAGATGTCAGCTTTGTTTTGATTTTCAAAATGTGAAAACTTCTTTCATCCGATATTAATTACATATAAACCTAGAAATGGTCATCATATTAAAGGTGACTCAACCAAAAAGATGAGAGTAGTCAGTTTTGAAAAGCTATTCTTATGTATTTTTTTCCAAAACATCTTTTCTGAAAATAAAAGGTACAATTCATCACCAAACGTTTTAGTACCTTGTATTTTGCTGTTAGAAACTTTACAATCAGCGCCAAAATGTAGGTTCAGTCAGATAACTGTAAATATGACTGTTTTTTTTCTGATATTAAATGAATTACAGTCAAGCCGAGGCACTTGATTTCCGTGATTTTTATACCCGTGCAGACGTTATTTTTTTATCTAAACTGTTTTTCTTATACTAACAGCAGTGGCATGAAGTTTTTTTGATAGATTTGCATTATTCGATGAGTTTATATTAAAAATTACATCTATTTGGGTATAAAAATCATGAGAACCGAGTGCCTATGCAGTCATGGTGTATTCAAGGATAAAATGCTGCATTCATTGGCTCAAACACTTGTGCAAGTTTTCAGATGATCTAGAAAAAGTGTTTGTTACGCAGTAAATATACGTACATGTATGTTTTTATATAGCTAAGTTTGCATTCGACACCATAACAAATTCATAATCGTTCATGAGATATCAACAAGTTACGGCCGTGGTCCGGTCGTTAGTGCACTGGACTTTGAATCCCGGTCGTGGCAGGACCCTTCTATGAAAATTTGACAAGAATGTTAATTTTCCTCCACATGTGGAGAAGTTGCCGGTTCCTTGTGGAAGGTTAGTACTGGTTAAGATACAGTCCAGGACAACTAGTTTGGTGAACCGGTCACCGTATATAACTGAAAATTGTTGAAAAATGGCGCTAAAACCCCAGTTACAATAAGCCACAAATAAAAAAAAGATATCAACAAAATTAACATATACATGAATGATCCTTTATCTTGTATATAGTTTCCTTATCATAATTTTCCAATCTAGGTGACTTTTCGTAGGCATATTTTAGCTGAGATAACATAATTATTTTAAACTTAAAAAGTCACCTAAATGGTTCATTTTTCAGGTTATTAATGTTAAAAACCTGAAAATAATAAAGACAGATTCTAAGTAATAAATAATTTCTAACTTCTAGTAATTGGTGGCATGATTTTTATGTTCAAAGAGTTCTATCTCATCCATGATGTGTCCATGATATAACACCCTGGATTTGAGACCCTTTTAAATGTTCCTAGGACCTATATGACTCATCAAAATACTTGTTTTGTTACAGTGGCAGTCATATTCATTAGTCCGTCTGATTATGGTGGAAAACAAGTTTTGATGCTTGTCTAAATCTTCCTGTTGGTTACCTAATGTTCCTTAATTAATACCACTGAGGGTTTTACATTTTGTAGTGTTTTTCGTTCATTAATGAGAACAATTTTGGAAGCATGAAAGATGATTTTTGGAGTAGAATATGAAGGATTTTTATAACGTTTATGCAGAGACATGATTCTTTTATATTATAAAAATTAGTGGCTTGTTAATTAGTTTAGGTGCTTTTATTACGGAAAATTTGGTATTAATGTTAAACATCATTCATGCATGGGTGAATGATGTAACGTCACTTAAGTCAGAAAGAAGTCAAATATTTTATTCTTGTACATCAAATACAACCTAGTAGTAATGATTTACATATGTTTATAAGGCAAACTACAAGCGTAAATTTTATATTGTTGTAATTTAGTAATTAAAATAATTCTGACTCATTGTTTGTAAGGCTAGAAAGTTCAAATTTTATGTGTCAGGTGATTTTTGGCCTGACCTATTTGAATTTGAATAGAACTTAGTTTCAGAAATGTCCAAGATGTTTGCTTGTTAGTTTGTTCATATGAGACATTGCCATTGGGCATATGGTTGTTTTTCAACAACTTTCAGTTATATATGGTAGCCAGTTCACCTATTTAGTTTTCCTGGACTGTATACTAACCAGTACTAACTTACCCTACCACAAGGAGCCAGCAACTTTTCCACATATGGAGGAACATCAACACTTTTGTCAAATTTTCATAGAAGGGTATAACTGGGATTTGAACCAGATCGCCAGGTTACAAGTCCAGCGCACTAACCACTGTAGCAGCCTGTCCAAGATGTAATGAAACTATTAGTGCATATTCTTATTCCCCCTTTTTAAAACATAAAATATTTGCTAATTTTAACAAACTTTTGAGCTTCTATTCAGTTTTTGTCTCCTGTCTGTTGTTTTTGTAACTTTCGTCATCTTTGTTATGTTTGGTTTTGAAACTTTTTGTGTTATTTTTATAATTTGGTAACTTATGGGTTAATTTGTTCACTTTTGTTAGTTTTTGTCACTTTTGCCTAATGTTGTAATTAGAGCAAATTTTGTCCCTTTTTAATTTTTTTTGTAACTTCTGTGCATCACTATTATTTTGTGATAAATATTTTATTTATGTCTGGTTTGATTACATGTACATTGTTTGTGTATAAGATGTTTGTTATTTAGCCAGAATTATTTACTGTTTGTCGGGAGATTTCCGGCTAAATCTGGGATTTACAAAATGTCCTCTATCAAAGCCACTATCATTGTTTATTTTGGAAATAGCAAATATTTATAAAACCCTCCAGTGAAAGGGAAGAAATAAAATTCTGGCTGTATTTAATTTGCATTTTGTTTATTTTTTTGCAATGCACAATATAATATTATTGCAAATGTAATTTATTCATTTCTGAATTTTGCTGTGCATTATTTGAACAGAATTAGAATGTTCAACTATCATAGGAAAATTGCAGAAAATACAATTAGGCCAAAAAAACGGTTGTTACCGGTTACCTGACTGACCCATCTTTTACCTGCCGACTGCTGACGTTTTTACGTCATCCAAATCTTATTGCTATATTGTAATTTTCACAAAAGTGTTGCCAATATAC
The DNA here is from genome assembly GCA_008271625.1 of Lutraria rhynchaena. Taxonomy (NCBI): domain Eukaryota; kingdom Metazoa; phylum Mollusca; class Bivalvia; order Venerida; family Mactridae; genus Lutraria; species Lutraria rhynchaena. The sequence continues at coordinate 4,656,804 of VIBL01000001.1, read as the reverse complement.
ATGTATGTAAAAAAAACATAAAAGAAAAAAATCCTTACCTACCGACCCATATTTTTTTTGACATGTAACCGGAAACAAACATTTCTTTAGTTTAGGCCTTATGAATCGTTTTTGTAAGTGTTTATGCATTTATTTTTCTTAATTACCAGTTTTTACTACAGTAAATCCTTGATATTAAGACCACCTTCAAATAAAACCTGTATTTATATTGAGATGGTCCCATTGTCAAGTTAAAATGTAAAAGATGCACATTTAACAAGTCAAAAAATAAATGATCTTTTTAATGAGGCGGCCTTAAAGCTGAAGTGTTGATTGAGTGAAGTTTAATTGTGTATACATATACTGTTTTGTTGTCATTCATATTGAATGAGATGTCTTAAATAATTTTTATAAAATTATAATAAATGATGAATTTTATCAAAAGATATATTGTAAGCTTTCTCATTACTTTTCCATTTTAGCTCACCTGAGCAGGTAGTGCTCTGTGAGCTACAGTTATCAGTCAGTCTACTCCGGCGTCCACACCAGGGTTTGTGAACAATCTAGAGGTCACAGTTTTGATTGGATCTTCATCATGTTTGAACATGGGTCACTTCTGGTCAAAAACTAGGTCACCAGGTCAACGCACCGCAAATCCTTGTTAACACTCTAGAAGTCACAATTTGGATTGAATCTTCATAAAACATTGTCAGAATTGTTGTATTAATGATATTGTGAACAGGTTTGAACATGGGTCAATTCGAGCTAAAAACTAGGTCATCAGGTCAAATCACAGGAAAACCATAGAAGTTGCAATTTTTACTACTCAGGTGAGAAAAAATGAGCCATCATGGCCCTCTTGTTATTTTCTGATATTTACACACAGATTTGTTGTAGCACTGGTGACTATATCATTACATGACGACAGCTTAAACCATTGTAATGCCAGAACTTGAAACAGTGATGAAACTGAAAAATCACTTTGACAGTTTGGTTGAATTTGAAGTTATCCTATGCGGTATGCACTAGTTTCCTGTGAAAAGCAAAGTCTGCTTAAAATGATACAATATTAAGCAAACAAAATGTGAAGAGGTTAAGCCTAATATTGAATCACAAGAGGAAAAGACGACTGCTCTGTGTTTTACATGTAGATCTTATCTGCCATTTTATTGAGTAGAACAAAACTCCAGATGGAGTAAACTACTTGTGTCAAGTTTTCAGCTAAAAACGTAATTAAATTCTTCTTTGAGGTTTTATGCTGGTTTCCAAAAGTATTTCAGTGATAAACAGTTGGGCAGTTTACCAAACCAGTTTTTCAGGATTCTGTACCAGTACCAGACCTGATCTCTGTAAGCAACTGTCAATTTCTTCTGCACATGTATGATCAATGGTGGCGGAAGAATGGCTTAATGCTAGTATTAACTTACCCTTTCACAAGGAGCTGGAAACTTCTCAACATATGGAGGAAAATCCACATTTTGCAGCAATTGGGTTTTGAAACTGGATTGTCCTGTTACAAGTCCAGTGCACTAACCACTGGACCTGCCCAATACTAATTTACACCATATTACAAGCACCTGTTCGCAAATTAATTACAGCTGAGTATTTTTTAATAAATACCTCATTTTCAGAAAATGAACAATTGTCACTCATAATAAATGCTTCACATTAATACTAATGCATTTAAGAACATTTAAGAACACAACAACAACAGTAAATGCTTCAATAAATGTTTTTGGCACCTGTAAAAATTACAAACATCAGAAGTTTTGTAATGTTGTGTATTCTAAAATCAAAACCATTGTAAGACACAAAAAATCACATTTCAATGAAAGATTTAAAAAGAAGGAAAATTCAAATGGTTTACAAAGACGCAAAGTTAAACATAAATTGATGAGATATAGAATTTTGATAAGGTCAAACAAGGGAACAAAGGCCATTTAAGAGACAGAGAGAGAGAGAGAGAGAGAGAGAGAGAGAGAGAGAGAGAGAAAGAGAGAGAGAAGAAGGCAGAACATTTGGTGCTTATTCAGAGGTTCATGAAATTACAACAAATGTGTCCTCAGGTGTGGCCATTGTTCACAGGTGACTGCTAGCCCAGGTGTAACTGTACATGAGAACATGATATCATAAATAATCTTTTAAAAAAAGACTTCTTAAACTAAAATATTAGAGTACAATTTACTCATATCATTGTACTTTAACAGATATTAGAAATCTAGAAATGACGTAAGCATTCAATAAGTTTTACCTATGTGGCAAGTTTGTTCAGTGTCTGAGAAAGGGAAGTAACTCTCTGTAAAATTTTATCCTTTTCTGTCCCATCAATATATGGTCCAAATCGTTGCATAAATTTATCAGGATGCCATCTTATTTTCTGATCTCGTAAATATTTCTTATATTCTACACTAGATTTATCAAAACCATCAAATAAAACATCAATATCACTATCACTGCCTTTTTTACTAGGCCATGGAATTTCATCATAAGTAAGTTTTTCCACTGATTTGTCATCCAGCACTTTTTTGTATCTATCTTCATACCTCATTTTCTTCTTCCAAACATCCATCTCATTTCTCTTCTGTCTATTTTCATCAAACCTTTTCTTCATTTTTTCATGAGCATGTTTAACATGATCATCTTCAGATCGCCTTGAATCATCGTGTTTTCTTTTCCGATCGGAATGCTGCATATTTCTATATGCCTGTTCTTTTGCATGTTTCCGTGAATAATATTCAGATCGAATTCTATCGGCCCAATCATCATATTGTTCTCTTTCATCTGTATAACCAGAGTAACCTAAAAAAGACAGCCATGATGGTCCTTTTTTGCTCACCTGAGTAGACTGCAACTACTTTGCCTTGATGACCTACTCTTTGACCCTAGATGACCCATGTTTGTACTTGTCCAAGATATCATTTAGACAAACATTCTGACAATGTTTGGTGAATATCAATTCAAAACTATGACTGCTAGAGTGTTGACAATGTTTTGCAAAGATTTGGCCTGGGGACCTAATTCTTGACCCAGATGACCAATGTCCAAACTTTAAAAACAAACAAGCATTTTGACCCAGTGTTAACAAGATTTTGCAAGGACGTAACCAGGTGATCTAGTTTGAGACCCCAGATGACCCATGTTGAACTTGTCAAAAAGCTTCAAAGGTATTTCTATGTTTAATTCTAGTGGCCCTGAAAGGGGGCAAACCATTTGTATTTGAACAAACCAGATAGAGAACCATCTAAGGATGCTACAAACCAAGTCTGGTAATAATCCACACATTGACTCATGGGAAAAAGTCATTTTAAGGTATTTCTATTCATAGCTCCGGTGGCCCCAAAAAGGAGCCAACCAAATTTATTTGAGCAAACTTGAGAAGACCGTCTTAGTATGCTACAAACCAAGTTAGGGATGATCCATCCATTGGTTCATGAAAAGAAGACATTTAAAGGTATTTCTTTTTTAGCTCGAAAAGGGACCAACCATTTTTATTTCAGCAAATCTGATAGAAGACCATCTAAGAATGCTACAGACCAAGTTTGGTAATGATCCATCCATTGATGTTTAAAGGTTTTTCTGTTTTTAGCTCTGGTAACCAAAAAAGGGGTCAACTGGTATAATATGAGCAAATTGCAGTAAGAACATCAAAAGGATTCTACACAGCAAATTTGAAGTAAATCTGACCAGTAGTTTCAGTGGAGAGGACCATTGTTGATGCCAGATGACAGAGTATCCACCTACCCATCCTAATAGCTCATCCTGAACCTTCGGTTCTAGTGAGCTAAAAACTTTATATGAAATGCTACAGTACTGAATGTATAAATCTAAAACATCCAAGTCATAAAAAGGCATGTTTAAGGCCATGATAAAAATTAGTTACTTTACCGACCCTATTTTTTGGCACTGACCTAAAGCTTTTGATGGCAAAATACAAAATACTAAAATATTTGGAGACAAATAAACCTAAAAAAATACAAAAGGTATGTCTAGAAAAATAACAGAAGTTTTACCACCTACCTACTCTATTTTTCTGTAAATGAAACTAATTTTTCTGTAGAATAAACATTCAGCCATTCTTACCTTGTTCATATTTCCCCCACTGTTCCTGATACTCATTTTGACATTCATCAGCTAATTTATCCCTCCATGCTATTTCATCATCCTCATTATTATCATCATTGTCATGGTAACAAGCACCAGCATCATCATATAATGATGATTTCTGTAAAATGAAATGAACAGATGTCAAGAGAATAATGACCTTGCCGGAAGTATGTATATTTAATGGGATGTTGCTGAATCTTATGAGAAAAACTTCAATTAGATCAATCAATGATTCATTTTTAGAAATCTTCAAACGAAAATGATCCATTAGTGATAATATAATTTTCTTACAAAATCTGTAAGAGACATCTTCATTTCGAACATCCCTCGTAATGTCTTAGAGTGAAATGCATTAGTAAAAAGATTGGGTATGACATTTAAAGAGATCTTTTTTATCAATAAAACCTAAAGTGAAATCTTTTAATTTCTATTATGAAGTTTTAATGAGATTATAACCTTGTCATTAGATGTATTTCCTGATTCACGTCTCTGTACAAGTTTGTGGAGAAGACGTCTACAAGTGTCACCATCTGAATTCCTAATGTCCAGGGATCCTGGAAATCTTTCAATTAACGGAAGAATCATTGATGAATAACCTGTTTGATTATAAGGAAACAACGGAGTAATGTACAGTCAAACATCAAATATTGAGACGTTTGCATTATCAGGTTGAAATATTTCCAAGATATTGAAAACTTGTCCAAAAATAAGTATAAGACATTTGGTGCATAATCAAGTTATACCCTGCTTTGTAAACAGCTGTCTTTAAACTGTGATCCATAAAACTGGATTTTGGGAACTGAGTGAGAGTATTGGAAACAATTTTAACCTAGATCAATGCAGTGTTTATAGGCATTTTCTCTTTCAAAGTAGAATTCTGCATGCATATGGATGACAATACATCTTTTCATGCCAATTAAGTGTGATACATGCCAGCTACCATTTGGTTATTACATTAGATAACTCACATTCTGCACAAAGATCATATTTTCCATTATGTTCAAGCGACAATCCATAGTTTAAAGCCAAATGTAATGGAATATTCAAATCATTATCAACATCCAGACCATTGATTCCTTCTGATAGAAGATATCTGTAATGTAATAAAATAATATAAAACTATAAAAATACAATAAAATGGAAGAAAGATAAGGACTATTAACCAAGTGTTATATCAATCAAACTGAGTCTGATGGGAAGAGAGATTCAGGATGCTTTTAAGTCATAACCTTCCCACTCATTAACGTACTTGGACTAACCATAGCTCTGTTAAATTTGTTAAATATCAACAGCTTATCTATTAGGTCTGAAACATGAAGTGACCAAATCTACAGTACAGCATGTATTACTTATTTTAAAGTTTATGCAGTAGATTTATGTATTAATGCATTTGTACATATGTCACAGACTGCCCTTCTGTTTTTTCGGGTGTGGTTCTGTTACGATCGAGTGTTGCATTAACCAGTCGAAAAATAACTGGAAAGACAAGTTAAAACTTTATTTTTACAGACAGCGTGTCCATGTCGTGGCACAGTCTGGGCAGATGTGAATTTCAACTGCCCATCATGTGACAAATTAGTTGGTTAGTGGACCATAAATATTAAGTTGGACATGGGATAGAGGGTTGAACACATACAAATTTGGAAGAATGGATTAAACAGTTATTTATCCTATTTAATGATTATGTGGTTACGAATATTTATTTATTTGAGAAGTTATTTTAATGGAGGTTAATTACAGTTTACTGATATATATTAATGATAAATGGTTATACCTCATTATTAGATATAAATATATATAAAATTAATGTAAGATCACAGGATCACAGGTACATGTGATTCTTGTGACATATATATAATAATATAGTATTGTATTTATCTATCTATCTATCTATAGATACTGCTTGACCCTCTTGCGAGTATAGACTTGCAGGTGCGCGTCAGTGCAGAATAAAAGTTTGTAAAAGTTGTGAAAGTGAGACTTCAAAAGTAATGAAAGTGAGAATGAAGTAAAAGTGTGATAGTGTTAGGTTAAGATGACACTATTTATAGTTAAAAGATGGTTAAAAACACTGCGTCCGGCGTTCAGGGGCGGAAAATGAGGGCTGGGGTAAGGCCACGCTTGAAACCCTCAATGTCCTCATTAAGTACTAACTGTGCGGGAAGAGCATTCCATAAAACAACTGTATAAGGGAAAAAAGAGAACTTGTAATAATCCTTATAGGTCTGAATTTGCCTAAAATGAAGCGTATGCATGTGACGCGTCAGTCTTGTGGGATGAACTAGATAGGGTGGCACAGGAACTGCAACCAGACCATGTACAATCTTATAAAACATAGTAAGTCTTGCCATGTCCCGTCTGTCCTGTAAAGTCTGCCAGCCAAGATCCGCTTGCATGCTGGTAACACTGTCGTAAGTGGAATAGTTGTTTTTAACCCATCTTGCTGCCCTACGTTGAACTTTTTCAATCTTATCAATATTAACTTGGGTATGTGGACTCCAGACTGTTGATGCGTATTCCACTTGAGGTCTCACCATGGTATTGTAGGCTACTTCTCTGATTTTTTCATTTTTTGTTGGTATGTTTCTGCGAATAAATCCAAGTGTTCTGTTAGCAGTAGATGTAATATTATTGAAGTGTGTATTCCATGAAAGGTCTTTTGAAAAGGTGAGACCGAGGTATTTGGCATTTTCTACTGACTTGAGAGTTTGCCCATGTAGCCTGTAATTGAAGATGAAAGGTTTACTTTTATTAGTAATATTTAAGACCACACATTTGCTTGGATTGAATTCCATTTCCCACTTATCTTCCCATAGTTCAAGCTTTTCTAGATCGTCCTGTAAAATAGAGCAGTCTCGCAAGGTGTTAATTGCAAGATATACAGCAGTATCGTCAGCAAACAATCGGACCTGTGAAGTAATTGAGGTAGGCAGATCATTAATGAACAGAAGAAACAAGAGCGGACCAAGGACTGAGCCCTGAGGCACCCCTGATGTAACTGGGACCTCTGAAGATTTTTCGCCGTCTAAAACAACTGTTTGAGTCCTACCAATAAGAAAAGATTTAATCCAAGAAATTGAGGTTTTGTTGACACCATGAATCTGTAGTTTGTGGAGTAATTTAAGATGGCTGACTTTATCGAAAGCTTTGCTGAAATCAAGAAGGATTAGGTCTGTTTGTTGTCCCTGTGTCATGCTTCTGGTAATTTCGTCAACGAGTTGCAGCAGCTGGGTCTCACAGGAGCGTTTTTCTCTGAAGCCATGCTGTAGATCATATAAAATGTTATGTTTGTTGAAATGTGCTGTAATATTTGAGGCAACAATGTGTTCTAAAACTTTGCAAAGAATACAAGTTAGTGAGATTGGTCTGTAATTGGCTGGGTCTTCTTTGTTGCCCTTCTTAAATAATGGGATAACGTTAGCAGATGTCCATGCCTTTGGGAGAGCACCAGTGTTGAGTGATTTCTGAAATAAAATTTGCAAAATAGGTGAAATTTGATGGCTAAGTTTTTTCAGAAGCAATGGCTTTAGATTGTCTGGGCCTGCAGCTTTATCAGGCTTGAGATTGGACAGCAGCTTCTGCACCCCGTTGAGAGAGATCTGTATGTCTGGCATTGTCGGATATTTACTGGAAGCAGATTGAGAAGGATCGAAATGAGAAATAGGCGTGAAAACTGACTGAAATTGTCTATTAAGGACATTGGCTTTATCTTCACTTGAAGTGCTGGTTTTGCCTGAAAATTTGTCAAACAATGTTGATATACCAGTTGTGTCTTGCCGTGCATTTTTCAAAAGGCTGAAAAGTTTTTTAGAATTTGGACGAGAGTTTTCACTGGTGTCTTCCTGGTCATCTAGGCCTAAAATATGAGCAATATAATTATTATGAGCATTTTTGATTTCTTGTTTTATCTTGGCCTTAAGATTGAGAAAAGTTTTGGATTTGCTGGAACCCGCTTTCTTCAATTTGATGTAAAGCCTATCTCTTTTTCGCATCAGTCGCTTGATTGGTTGAGTTATCCATGGCAAAGATGATTTTCCACTGAAAGTTTTAGACGGGATAAATTTATTAATACCTGTGGATAAAATGTTAGTAAGAGAATTCCAAAGTTCTTCAACAGTTTTTGATTCATGATCTAATAATATGTTTGATTTTTCCTGCTCCATGTATTTCTCAAACCCCTCCCAGTCTGCCTTCCTGTAAAGATGAACATTTCTAGGTGCTTTTCTAGTGAAATTTGGTCTTATAGATGCTTGAAAAGAAACTATGCAATGATCCGCTATACCTGAAATTGATTGACAATTATTAATTAGGGTTGGATTTGTTGTGAGAAAAAGATCAAGGATGTTGTCACCACGTGTGTTGTCACTGACCATCTGTGTTAGGTTAAAATCTGAGAGTAAGTCGATAAAGTCTTCATAAAGCTGAGGAAATTTACAACCAGGTTTAATTGTTGGAACATGATCTTGGCTCCATGAGAAAGCTGGATAGTTGAAATCGCCTAAAATCCAAAAATTTCCCTTCAATTTACTGGCAAGTTCAAGAGATTTCCGCAATTCAACAGCACTCTCCGAGTTTGATTCGTTGTTTCTGTAATAAGCTGAAATAAAGAGAGGCTTGCAGTTATTATAGCATATTTTCACCCAGAGGATTTCACAGTTTGTTTTAAGTTCTTTGACTTCTGTAGCTAGGATGTTGTCTTTCACCAAGATGAAGACACCGCCGCCCTTTCCATTTCTGTCTTGACGAAATACGCTGTAACCTAGGGATAAAGGAAAAATTTCACTATCAAGATGTTCCTTATTGAGCCATGATTCTGTACCGACAACAACATCCGGTTTATGTTGGTCTATAGTTGCTGCAAATAAATGAGTTTTATTAACAATAGACTGACAATTAACAGATAAAACTTTGAGTTGTGGCAGTTTCTTGAAGGAAAGCGGATCGTTGGCTGGCCTATGTCCCTGGGTCGATGTCTGTGATGTAGTTTGTCCGTCATGCGTCTCTGTCGGGTCACCAAGCACGGTAAAACTATTTACCGATGATAGAGATGACAAGGAATGTGCCGACACAATGGAATGATTCAATGTGTTACAACTAGGACACACCCACGCAAAAGATAAGTCACATGATACATAGCTATCGTATGCTGCAGGGCTGATGCTGTCCTGGCATTTGATATGAAACCACTTGGTACAGTTATCACAATCAATAGCATAATCATCATCAAGGACCTCCTGTCCACATGTTCCACAAGGATAATCGGGTCCAGGATTTTTCTCTACATCAGGGGAGAGTGACAAAAGAAGTATACATAGGTACGCCAAGGACATGTTCCTAGATGGCCTGCTTGGAAAACTAAATCTGGTGGACCTGCCTAGGCTTCTCAGTAATGAAGCAGTGGCATAGAAGTTGGATGGCCTGAAAATATGTGGGGATTTACCTGTTCCTGCAGCAACATCTGATACTACACCTGTGTATGACTTTTCAATGAAGAGTCGACAAAACACAGTAATGAAAATGGGTAAAAGAATACCTGTTATCATGGTCGTGAAAAAACAAAACAAAAATGGCTGCCGGGGATCAGTTATTATTTGAAGTATAATGTGCTAAATCATCCACAGTAATGATGTTATCAGGTTGATTTTGCCAAAATGTCCAGGAGTTTGGCATCTTATACAAAATTGGTACATTGAAAATTACGTAAATTGGCACTGTTTGTCACAATCTTAGTATGTATGTATGGCTCAATTGAACAGTGGGTAAGTCATACCAGACTGGTAGACAAAAATCTTAGAAAGAACATAATTCATTTTGTTGTACTGAATAATAGAGATACACCCACAATGCTCCTGTTTGTCGATGTTGAGACCAAAACTGAACTCCATTCCCCTCCAAATAGTATGTATGATATTTCCCCCCAAAATGAAGAAAAATCTCCTGTCCATGGTTGTAGCTACATAGTGTAATCTAGCCACTGATGAATGAGAACAAGGACAAACTAAAGAGCAATGATAAGTTGTGTTTATACCAGCAGAGAACATAAGCATGTCACAAAAATCTAAATCAGCTGAGTTTCTGTATTGTATGAAATTTAACAGGATAACACACAAATTACTCCTCATTAAAAAACACCACAAAATACCTACTTCTAAGGGCCCTGGGCCCATTACCCGAAATGGAAAGAATCCTGACCAATAAACCATTAGGCATTACAGCCAGGGCTATCATTTATTGAAACAAGAACTTACTTCATGCAATCTGTTGAACCATGTTTACAGCAGTAATGTAGAAGATTCCTATTTTTCTTCAGTTTCACCACAGTAACGTCGATTTCGTACTTTTCGATGTAACTCCTTAATTTTCTTGGTCTGTTATCGTAAATGTATGACTTGACTTTGTATAACCTACTTGAATTCATCATTTGAAAACGTTCACATTTCGTTCGTATTTAACGGTGTCTAACCGTCACAATTAGAATTTAGCGCTACTACACCTTAGCACAAAATGAGGAAAATACCCGAGGTGATCTGAAGAACCGATAAATTATAAGACACGGAATTTGATTGGATAATCAATATATAATGATCCATACAAATCTATTGTAACGAATAGTTAATTATTTATCGAGCAAAAATGGCTGCTGCTGGGGAGAAATTTTTGTTTACATTCTTCTTACTTGTTGTCTTGTCAGTTAGCGATGTCCAATGTCGAAAACACCATCTTGATTTAAAGGTCGGTACAAAGATGTTAAAAGGTTAAGTGTGTGCGTTGTAATTTTTTCTACAAGTACAAGTCGTTTTGTTTCGTTGACTTCTACAAATTTAAAGTGGCCGTGTCACCACTTCGCATCATTTCTCATTTGATCATTTGGACTTGATTTTTTTCAATGTTTATTGAAATGTGAAGCACTAATTGGGTGCTACGATCTGCAAGGAAATCTCTTTTTAGCTGGATTAAATCGCGTCTCAGAAAAAATCTTTGGTCTTTATTCGTAATTTAAACTCAAAAAGTCAAGTACAGCAATGGAAAATCGAAAAAAAAAACAACTGCAAAATAATTAAATTACAGACCTATGTTTGACCAAACATATATGATCATTGACTGTATTTGTCTCTAAGTACTCCAAAGGAGAAACTGTTGCAGTATGGTAAGCTCTACATTGTTCACAAGCAGATTGGCTTCCTTATTGGTGTACAATATTTGAATAGTAATAATTAATTTTAGTAGCTTATCTAAGACTTAATGGTAACTTAACCCGCTTTGAGATGCCACCTTTTGGCATTTGACCTCTGACACACCGTGTAATCCGATACTGCCTGAATCAATCCGCTACATCTGTAATGAGTGACTTACGAAATTTGGCATTTAAATAATGAAGATGAAGGAGTATAAAAATTTAATTCAATTTACGTCACCGGAAAGTTACAAAATTTGCTTTTAATCGGTATATATTTCAATAATTCACATGCTCTATCAACAGCGTATGCAGTGAAAGTTTTGTTAGCAATCTGCTACTGCCTGACTGACTGTACATACTTATGATACTGTCATGGATGATATATCTTTGAAAGTTTGATCAAAACATGGGTTTGCAATTGGTCGAGAAGAATCAATTAATACACATTTCTAAAGTTCTGATAACTCTTCAATGAAACATTGCTTGTGTATGCAGAGTGATGTTTATTGCAATCATGCCCCATCGAGGATCAAATGATTGTGGTCAAATGTTACTTTTTATATTGACTGAAGTATTGAATTGATATGTTATGTAAATAAATGGTTACTTATGCAAAAAATGTTTTAATGACTGGTGAATAGCTTTATTTCATTGTTACTTTTCAAGTTTTTGCATCTGCCAAGAATTCATTAATCATTTACGATTTATCAATTTATCCATCCTGCAGTTATAGAAACTGCAGTTATAAAAAGTCTTTGTTGAAATCTGAGTGTTATTTGTTTGCATAATCCATGAACATGTTAATTAATATTACTACCATTGTCAGACTATACAAATGAATCTCAGTATGTGTTTGTCTCAAGATAGTCAAATATACAGTAGATCCTTGATCAGCTGATATTTAGCATAATTTTCTGAATCCTTTCTTATCTGTGATAAATGGAAGACTATCTTGGTTCTGAAACATACCTTTGTTTTCAGGATGACAATAGGAAGCAGTATACATTAAGCAGTTTTGGATTTTTGAATCATGGAACTCTCACTGTGAATGTTACAAAATTCATATTTGGAAAAAACGAAGACAAGGTTGACAATGCAACTGTAAGTAACCATTTTTGAATTGTATTCATTTTCAGTATTAACAGAGTGCTCACATTAATTTTTTTACACTGTTTGAATGTCAGGTTGTGACCTTATTGAATGAAAAATGTGTTTATCCTTCAATGGGCAGAGTGTTTCTATTGTACTTATAGTTTTAAAAATTCATCAATGGTGTCTTCATTCTGTTGAGGTTTGTTTTTCAGTACGGGTTCACAGTTGATGTCAGCAGTAATTCTGGAGCTGGTGGCTATATGGTTAGTATTAAAGTTTCATTGTTACTTTATGTATAATTTTATATTATTATTGATATTTTTTATACTTTACAGTGAATGATCAAACTATTGATTAAGTGCTAAGAATAAATCCACTGAACTTTTAAATGATGCCTTAACAATTTCTTTCCTTGATTTATGATTGGAGATATTTTGTACCATGTGATTTTATCTTTTAACAGGAAGACTTTGCAGAAAAATGTATATTGAATGATCATGAGGATGAAATTGAAGATGTGAAGAAGGAGTCACTGTCCATTGTATTCTTCAGAATGGACTTTAAGAAACAGAAGTACAAGTCTTTACTGTAGTATATGAGCAGTATCAAAGAATTAAGACCTTTGGACATCATTTTTTGTTTTAAATAGATTTAATGCATATAATAATGAATGTTTGCCATATTATTTAATACCTTCTGTTGCTTTTAGTCTTGCTTCCTGAAGGTTGCCTAACCCCCTCCATGATGTGTCAAACAAATTTTGTTTCATTGTGTCAAATATCTCTGCCAGCTGACTTATAGACTTTATTGTTTTGCAGTTAATTATGAAATAATGTATTAATATAGCCTGATGTATTAACTCTTTTAAGATGTATTATCACGCATTCAGTTCCTGACATAAATTTGATGACTTTTATTTCTCTATGTCTTGTTTTTTGGGGGGAATTGTTATGGAAAGCCTCATGCAGGAGGTTCAGTTTTGAAAGTGTTCTGTATAGGTCAATATTCACTAAGAACAAATCAACTTTTAAATCAGGAAAAATATTTATTTATACAACATTATTTAATTTGCTGGAATTCAATTACAGTCCTTCTGTATTTTCAAACTTACTGGATTTGATTCAAAATATTATGAGTAATACTTGATTTTTCAGACTTATTATTGAAAGACGAGGCAAGAATTTACAACATCTCATTATCAGTAACCAGACAATTGAAAAGTTTTGGAAATCTCGGAGCATTGCTCGTAGAGAAGCCAGTCGTGAAGTATCCTTACTAAGTGATACATACCTATTTAACAATGGTGTTAAGGGACAAAGAGTACGTCGTGCAGCCCCTGTTACGCAGCCTAAGCCAATGGCTAACAGTATGGACAAGAAAGGTGAGACAGTTATCGACTTTTGCAACTTGCTGTGCATCAAAGACAATCACAAAATTTACATATTTATATTAGTAATGGTGTAAATTTTGGACTTTCAGTTTCTATAGTCTATTAGTTCTATAATATAGTTTGGATATTGTCTGATTTGTTGAGATTTCTTTTCAATGAATCTGCTTTTTTCAGAAATTAAAATAGTTGTGTCTACAGTTACCCAACCAACCCTTTTTTGTGGTGCAACCCCACAAGTTTCTGATAGCAAAATCTGAAGTATCAAAATATTTTGGAACAAATTACGAAGTATTACACCCTCCAAAGTATGGAAGTTTTGTGTCTCACCTGCTGTATTTATGCTGGGTTTCTCTCTGTCTTTACAGTACATCTATAACTATTGCCAGAGCCTTATGATCTTGTGGTCCTGGTTCATGGCTTGGGAATATTGAGCCTCTTGAACTTTTCAAGTGGTGTCTATCTAAAGGCACATCCCTTTAACCCTATTTCTGGTGTGCAAACTGGAATTTATTTATTTTTTTCATTCGTTGATTCGGACTTGAGTCTCTTTTATTACCCCTTTAACTATTAACTCATAATTATTCTTATGTGATAACTGTTGATGTTTCTGTCTTAGAAAATGTCAAAGATGAGGAGGAAAAACTGGAGAAAGATGAGGAGGAAAAACTGGAGGAAGTGGCATCTGATAAGGACGAAACTAAGCCAACTGCAGGTAAAGATGTCCCGGAGAAAGACAGCAACACAGAAGCTAAACCTGATTCTTCTGACATTTCTTCTGTCATCACAGAACTACCAATGTTGAAGAAAGGAGTTGCCTATGAGTTCTATGTAAGAATTGGTGTCTCATATTTTGTCTAATGTTAAAACTGTGAGCTAAGACTACCTAAAAGAGAGTGAAAGGTTATAAAACTTGAGATCAGATCAGACTCCAAGCTCAAATGTCATATTTTGGCTTTTATTTTTAGCTCACCTGAGCATTTAGTGCTCAGTGAGCTATAATGATCAGTCAGTATACTCTTTCGTCTGTCGTCCACACCTGGGGGTTGTTCGAACATGGGTCATCTGGGGTCAAAAACTAGGTCACCAAGTCATATAGAATGGAAATTTTGTTAACCCTCTAGAAATCACAGATTTGGTTGGATCTTCATGAAACTTTGTGAGAATGTTTGTATTAACGGTCTTGTAAAATTGGGCGAATAAGGGTTATCTCCAGTCAAAAACTATGTCACTAGGTCAGCACATCAGAAAACCTTGTTAATGAGGTTGCAATTTTGATTGATTCTTCATCAAACATTGTCAGAATGTTTGTTTTAATAATATCTTGGACAAGTTCAAACATGGGTCATCTGGGGTCAAAAACTAGGTCACCAGGTCAAATCCTAGAAAAACCTTGTTAATGCTCTAGAGGTCACAGTTTTGATTGGATCTTCCTTATTCTTTGTCAGAATATTTGTATTAATGATATCATGAACAGGTTTGAACATGGGTCAATTCAGGTTAAAAACTAGGTCACCAGGTCAAATCACAGGAAAACCATTGAAGTTTCACTCAGGTGAGCGAAAAAGGACCATCTTGGCCCTGTTGTTTTAATTATAGCAAAACAAAGATTATTCTAATTATACATTATTCTGTCATTTAACCCTTAAGACACCATTTTGACTCTTGAAATCAGTAAAATAAAGTTTCTGACTCTTGAGAATTTGTTGCAAAAGGTCGAATTTACTATAAAATTAGAAAGAAATTTTGTTAATTCTTTGAATTATCATCAGCCAAGGGTCATTTTTGACCCCAAACGTTTGTGATCTGGTGATTGTCCTGCTATGATACTGTGTTGTTGTCTTTTGACAAGGAAGACAGAGAAGGAAATTTTTCCATTTTCATTAAGCCTGAATTTATCAGTTTGAAGATTTTAATGTGATTTAGATTATGATAACAAATCTGGTTTCATTTTGTAATTTCAGTTTCTGTTGGCTTTGACTGAACCAGAGCAGGAAGGAATGTACACATTAAACTTTCACAACTGTTATAATGTGGACAAACATTACAGCGTGTCTTACTCGGTGAGCAAACATCCAACCTCTGCACTCAGATTGTGTCTTGGTCTGTGTATTCATCAAAGCAAATGAGTCTAAGAATATGCTATCTGCCAAGTTGTATTTTTTTGAAACTACAAATACATAATGATATAATGATATTTGGCAAAACTTTCTTTATCATTTCATATCAGCCAGAGCTGACTTGAGGACTATAAGGTTTTACATATATATACAAGACATAAGGGAGGTTACTTTTGTAATATTTTTTTGCCTGCTGTGTGTATATTCAAGTTACTATTATTACTGTGTGTTAAGCATATGTCACAAGGCTTTGATTTGACCCGTAAAACAGCATTTTGACTCAAAATAATTTTGACTTGAAATAAGTAAAATAAAGCTTTTGACTCTCGAGAATTTGTACCAAATTTGGTCAAATTTACTATAAAATCAGAAGGAAATTTTGTCCCTCATTTTTGACCCTCAACTTTTTGACGTCTAGTAAAAACCCTGTGTCTGGGTAAATATTTTGATGAATTAATTTCTTTACTAAATACGTTAGAGCAGCTGTATGGTTTAATTAAGAATAATTTAAGAATAATGAAGACAAAATGTGAGATTTAAGCTGGGCAATTAATCTGAAGTTTTATAACTTCAGTCCTGAACTTCAAGAAAAGAACTGCAGTCATCGATCTAAAGCCAGTTAATGCTGGTAGCAGTTAACTCATGTTTAACTGTCTTTCAAATATTTTGCAGATTGATATTGTTGAAGTGAATGAAAATGGAAACTACCTGTCAGCTAGTAGCATGCCTCTTCCTACACTGTATTTTATGCTAAGTTTGTTGTACGTTGTGATGGCTATAGTGTGGAATACAGTGCTTTGCAAATCCAAGGATACCGTCTACAAAATGCATTATCTAATGCTGGTGGTCGTATTTGTGAAAAGTTTGTCTTGTTTGTTCCATGCTGTAAGTATTCAGTTGTCTCTTTATTCTACTTTTTGCAAACTTTTATTGGGTCATACGGGTTTTTATTGTCCATCTATTAGTTTGTCTGTCTGATTCTGTAAACTGACTAGTGTACAGAAGATGCTAAAAAGTTAAATTTTGCCAGTCCTGTTATAAAGGACTGGCAATTTTGCTCACATACTAAATGCAGGATTCAGTTAAAAAATATCAGCTCAAGTACACAGAAATGTGTACAAAGTAAGTCCTTATTTCAGTTTTTTAATTGACCAGATAACATATAATCAGATTTCATCATTTTTTTGGAATATGTATTTTCTATAATTTTAATTTGTCATTGTTTGTTTTGTAATACTATTGTACATATTTCAGATTAACTACCATTTTATACAAAAAGAAGGCATACATGAGGAAGCTTGGGCTGTTCTGTTTTATATTGCTTATCTGTAAGTGTCTATGTTATATCTTAAATGCAAGCAGTTTATTTTCTAGACTTTTCTCAGTTTTGTTTGACTGAGGCCAAAAATTAAGTATTGTATGTTTGCCATGTGTGTCTCACCTTTGCAATCTCTGCCAGCCCATTGATCTGTATATGTGAAAAATCTGAGGCCTATTTATTTCTGCATTTTAAGATTTATGTTTTACTGTAAAATTTTTGTGGTGCTGGTCAATTAAAGGTTCAGAGTCCGTTGTGGAGAGGAAACAACACTTGACTTAGGTCTTTTAAAATTGAAGAGGGCTGCTGTTCATGGGTATTTTTGTATTTTTTACTAAAATTATGATTGGTGTTTGACCTTACCTTCTATGGATTTGCATGTTTATTTTCCAATGAGCTTCTTTGTTTCATTCCAGGACAAGGGGAGCTTTATTGTTTGTTACAATAATTCTGATTGGTGCTGGCTGGGCTTTCATCAAACATGTATTATCTGATAGAGAAAAGAAATTATTCTTAATTGTAATTCCTCTGCAGGTATGGACTTACAAGATCATTATGCTTTAGTTTTGAATGCATTTAAACATTTCAAAAATGATTTTGAACAAAATCTTTTTTATTTATTCACAAAAGCAGATTTTTTACCTTAAATTTGGTTTAAACTTCTTAGTTAATCTAACGATGCACCATCAGACCTTAGTTAATGGGCCCCTGTAAGTAAATGTATGTAAAGCCTTAACATGATGTGCCAGGAAGCAAGAATTTTTCTTTGAATTAGTATTAGCAATTTTAAGTGACACAAATATTGGTGAAATTAATCCATATTTTTGAGGCTGTACATCATCATTGCTGTACAACTGCTACTGTTTTGAATGGGGCATCCATGGTAGATCGGTTATGGTCTCTGACTTTTAATCACTAGCTCCTCACCAATTTGAGACTGAATCCTGCATGGAACGAAATTTCACATGTGAGGAAGTTGTCCAGCTAGCTTACAGAAGGTCAGTGGTTCTACCCAGGTGTAAGCTAAGGGTCTTCCTCCACAGTTAAAGCTGGAAAGTTGCCAAATGACACTGGCAGTTGGTGCGATGTTAACATCCAGTGATGAAAAATACTGTTTTGAATGTTTTGCAGATCCTGGACAACATCGCTTGGATTATTGTTGAAGAGAGTGAGGAAGGAGAGTCTCAGTATACAACGTGGAAGGAGATTTTTATTCTGATAGATTTATTATGCTGTGGTGCAATACTCTTCCCAGTTGTCTGGTAATTTGTCTCTAGTATTTGATTAAATATGTTTTGTAAAAAAATTGTTGATACAATATTTTTGTTGCAGACTCTGTATAGCAGTCAAAATTGCGTCAATCACCTGACAGTTACGCTTACCGGTATATATAGTAAAACTTTGTCTGCCATGGACCTAATTTATTGACTTAACTAAGATAGCTGTTTTTAACTTTAAAATCTTGCTAACCTTAATTGTTAATATTGATATCCTTTTGTTTTTTATCTATTTTTTGGCTGTTAATAGGTAAATGTCTTGAATGTATACCATTAGCATGATTTTTTATTTTAAAAAAACTACATTAGCTAAGTCTTTATTAGGAACCTTTTTTTGTAGTTGAAACTGGTAGACTTATAGTTTTCACATTGACTTTAATAGAGTGACAGTTCTGACTGAAAATCAGGTTGAGTCAATTTGGTAAGCAGTCTTGATGGAGCACCAAACACTAGATCCCTCTGTACTTGTTTTCTGTTAAATGAAGTATACAAAGAATTGTATATGACATTGATATCTGTTAAATATTAACATGAATTTAGTTAACATTATACAAAACACTTGTACTGATTTTGAGCTTGTCTGTATCAAAGTCGAGCTTTTATGATAGCTGGGTCGTTGTTGTAATCGTTGTTGTTTTCAAAACTTTAATGTAGCCTATTACTCAAACACTTTTAAAGATATCAACATGACACTTAGAACACTGAAGTTCTTCAACAATGGGTTCAAACTGCTGGTGGCTGTTAGTGGCATGTTGAGGAGTTTGTTAGCATGGCTATAGTCTACTTACAGTTAAACATACTGTGATAAATTGCCCTCAAGCCAATATTGGCATGAACTTGATTAGAGCATATTATCTCATAATGATTCCCTTACTTAATTGTATCTTTACTTTATACCTTTTTTTAAATTTATTCGTATTTTATTTCAGGTCTATTCGTCACTTACAAGAAGCATCCAGGGCTGACGGGAAGGAAGAATTGAGTTTAACAAAGCTGAAATTATTTAGACAGTTTTATATAATGGTAAGTAATATAGTGGTTGTTGTATATTTATCTATGGATTCTGTTATGACCATTACCCCACTCACTCAGTATAATTTGAAAACATACAAATTCTAATATTTGGCCAAATTATTACGTTTTTACATTAAACTGAGTGGGTGGGGTAATTACAGTATCATACAGACTGCTAGGATTTGTGTCATTATGTAGAGTATGACTTTAACGGGACTCTGCTCCAGATTTTATTGGTTTTCAGAAGGATGAAAATGAAGTAAAGCTGAATTCAAACAGAATAGCAGTATATTTCTATGTCATACCTTTTGGAGAATTTACGGTGTAAACTTATAAAAGTCATATCAATTTTTTTGATATATCAAAAATAAGAACTTGATGTTAGACTATATTCAGACTTAGTAACACCAATTAGCATTCTGGATTTTCTTCAGCTTGTCTTTAAAATTAGTATTATTGATAAATGACAAAGTGTTAAAATTCTTCATACACCTTTACTTTTTATAATAATAACTGTCATATATGTTACAAGATTCTTGAATTTTGCAAAGAAAATATAAATCTCATGTCTTGTTCATCCATGTTTTAAAAACTTGCATTATTGTTTCATCAAACAAATATGTCAATCATCAAACACTGATGAAGGTAGATGTTTTGTTTGTGTTAAGTTATAAAGTCTGTGTATGTAATACATGTACAATATCTTTCAGGTCGTTTGTTATATATATTTCACTAGGATCATAGTCTATTTATTGAAGGTAAGCTGATACTATACTTCCTCAAGTTTTGCTATTGTTCCATCAGTCAGTTGTGTCGATGTGTATCAAATAGATAGAATATACTTCTAATAACTGTAATGGTTAAATTTAGCACCATTACACATAATACCTTGGTCTTAAACAAGCAAAACTGTATGCTATGGAGATCAAAGACAGGGTTAACTATGATTCCTGAGAGTAGTTTTTGTCTGTCTTATCAATGAGCATTGTTCATGTGGCAGTTATTCACTAGTGGTCATCCATTCATTCTGAGATTACAGGTATAATGGTTTAGCAGTAAACTGATGTATAGTAATATTAATATAATATTGTACTGTGGTACAATTATTTGGTAAACTGTTTGTTTACCATTCTTTTTGTTTTACAATTCTACAATTATACTAACTGGTATAGGAAACAGCCAACTTATTTTTGTAATTTTGGAAAAAACTATGACTTTCTAGATAAACTATGCTATAAACTAAGATATATTCTGCACTATGTATTGTAATATGCATTTATTATTACAAGGATTTTGTCATATTGTTTCTCGCCTAATCAATTTACTGTCCTGTATTATAAGATGAAAAATGATATCATGTTCATGTGTTGTATATGGATACAAATGTTGGATTAGCCAATTTTCATGATGAGTTTTTTTTCAGATGACAGTACCATTTAAATACGAATGGTTGAATGAACTGTTTCGTGAGTTAGCCACAGTACTCTTCTTCATCATAACTGGCTATAAATTCAAGCCAGCTGCTGACAACCCGTACCTCCAGGTGCCGACGGAGGATGACGATGAAGAGATAGAGATGGATCAAGTGTAAGTAACTACCGTAAAACATCAATTATAGAACCACTTAGGGGGTCAAAAATTGGATGTAATGCCACTGTAGTCTCATTATCTAGTTGAAATATTAAAAACCCATATGAAAATTAGTGATCATTATGATGAAGTGGTCTTAATAATGAGGTGGTCTTTTAATGATATTTTACCGTACTCCAGGGAAAGTATTGGTGGTTATAAAGTGTTTAGAATCTTATTGTCTTCCTTGTTACCGCTGCTGAACATTTTTCATATTATTTCATTTGCATCCCATTAGGACAGTCATGTAATAACTTAATGATTAACTGTACTCTCTAGGACCATTTTGATCCTCAGATTTTCAAAATTGTCCTTAAATCTCTTTTGTAAAATTCCCATAAATTATAATGAATAACAAGTGATCATAAAAAAGTTTAAGTGCTTTTTAATTGAATGTCAATTAGAACTTTTTCTCTTTCAACATATGTAAGATAATTTATTGAAAATATGATACTTAAACTGAGTACATTTTTGAGTTCCATTTGTATTTATGAGAAGAGATTTTCAAATGCTCTACAAGTCAAGGACCTTAAGTGTAAGACACATTAATTACAGGAATTTATTTACCTTACATTTCCAGTCTAAAATTGTGACTATTTTTCCCAGTTTTCACACAAAAATTCCGAAACAAAACAATTTTTTTACTATAATGTTCAAATATTAGACACACAATTTCATTTGATTAGCACTATAATAGCTCTTCAGTAATGCTGATCAAATGCACACATTTTTGTATAATATATATATTTTATATATCTTATATAATTTATATATTTTTGCAGCCCTTTATGAAATTGCTCCCAAAATGTAGAAAAATCCCTGAATAAAATGTTGCTTGGTTTGTTATCTTTGTTAGTAGGTTCACTACCATAACTGATTTAATCTATTTCAATAAAGCTGGTACAAATGTTGTCTACATGAGAATGAATAATTCTGTGTATTGATTTTATTTTTTAATTTTGATATTTGGTGCATATCTGGAATTCTAGAGTAGCAGAGATGCTGTGTAATATAGAGTCTTTGGGTTTTATTTCAAGTACACATTTGTCTGTGTGTGTTGGAGTCCAAATTTATTCTTTAATTAGGATTACGTTTCTTTTGCAGCATTGTAGGAAAAGCAGGGTCATTTGATGCTGTGAAAAAAGTTAACCAAGGAAACAAGGAAGACAGTGGAGGCTTGAAATTACGAGAAAGTAGTCATGAATATGACTGACAATCAATGTAACATATTGTTAATATTGCTGTATATGTTATTATGTATATCTTACAAATTCCTTAATTCTTTTATGCCTCACTGTGTGATTAGTCATTTAATTTTAATTCTCACTCCGAAGTATCATGTATTCCTTAATTTTACAGATTGTATTTCAGTATGCTAATTTTTTTGTCCCAAGTTTTTGAGATTAGTGGAACAATGATTGCAAGTCATGACATTTGTTTTTGCTGAAAAAGTGTGGGGCTGGTAATTTGTTGAGGGTATTATTATGTATACATCCCATAATGCAATGTTTTAAAATCCCAGAATGCAATATTAAAGATGAAATAGAATCCCAGAATGCAATGTTCTGCATAAACATCCTATCATGCAAACAATCCCATCATGCATTACTCTGACAATATGTCTGAGAGTGATTGAAAACATTTTCTTTAGTATTGATAGATAATGTGTACTGATCTTTTTATATGGAACTGAATATGCATCATGTAATTGAAAGTTACATTTTAATGGACAGGTTTAAGTACTAAAACTTCTGGGAGCTAAAACGGTAAAGCTGTGACATCGAAAGAGTCCAAAATATGCTTATGAGGCAAAGGGTTAAATGAACAACCAGTATTTGTTCATAAATATTTTAAAGTCATCTTTCAATATCTTGTGTATTAAGCAAATGCTGAGTTAATTATAATTATTTTATTGAAAGTCATTTATATACATGCTTATGATAATTATTTTTATTTTGACGAATCATAATATTTCGGTCATTTCTTTTTTCTTATCCGTTCTTTCACTTGTAAAAATGCTGAAATTAAATTTCATTTCTGAACTCGACATTAAGATTTTTGCTGTTTGATTTTTTTCTGTTTAGAAATGTATTTTGTTCCAGTAGCTTTTACCTGTTAATTGGAATGATTCACGAATTTGATGCTTACATTTTAATATCACAAAATTCTCTCAAAAGTTTAATAGGCTTAGAAATTACCGATTTTTTTCTACATGTTTTATCCTCATGAAAAACATTTATATATATATCTATAGAGCAGCTATTCTTAATGAAGACTATTTAGTTTTAAGAGTTCTACGAAGAATTTCAAGAGTTTTGCTCATTGTGTAAAAATAGATACACTTCTGTATATAAAGAAAGCAAAAAGAAATAATAAGCTATGCTGCTTTAAAATTTCATACTTTAAATTTGCTTTTTTACATTTAGATGACGATAGAACCTTAATATACTAGTCATTGTATTAGTTTGTACATGACCAATTATGTAGATTTACTGTTGTTTTTCATTTCTCATTTTTGTTTATTCTTGAAAAAAGTGACAAGTGTTTACTCTGAATCAACCAATGAGATTGCATTTTACTTAGAACTGACCAATGAGAATGCATTTCACAAAACTGTTTGCAGACTTGACAATTTTTTTTCATATATGTGCCCTGAATCAACAAATGACATGATCTTTTAACGTAGAATTGAGCAATGAGAATAAATTTCATAAAATCTTGGCAGAGTTGACTATAAAAATATTTTTTTAAGATTTGCACAGAATTAACCAATCAAAATGTCTGTTACTTAAATGTGCATATAATCCATTAATGAAACGAAGTTTTGACACCATTCATTATGAGGCTCAAGATATACACTTCATGACTGTGTATATAGATTGTTTTATTTGCTGCCGTGTAGTAATAAGATTGTAAAAGATTTTTATACTTACATTTTACTCCTTTGATTGATGATGGGTGTTTTTTCTTTGACTGATATGTTGTACATTGTGCACCTTGGTGCTCAGTTTTGATATGATCATGAATTTAAGATGTACATTGTTTGACTTTACAGTTGAAACTTTGGGTGTTGTGCATGTTCTCTGTGATGGCTTGGTTAAGACATTGTTTACTAAGGCCATTCGTCATCCACAGTGTTTTCTTAAAGCCTGATTTTAGTCCTGTGTGGTGTTATATTTCAGTCATGTTTAATGGTGTACAAGTTCACAGACACATCATGTGCAGTAAATGTAGAGTAAAAAATTAGTCGTAATTTTAAATTCGACCAAGTGATTGCAGAATGATTGGTACCACAGTCAGATATAATTATATATGTACCTCTTAATGATATTTTCTCAGTATTTAAAAAAAACGTATTCATGTGTGTACGAGGGTTTATTTTTAGCTCTAATGGAAGTGAATTCCTTAGCTCACGTCATCCCACTGGATAATTTGTATGTATATTCAATGTTGTATGAACCATTTTTGTACAAAGGTCTGTATTGTTATTTCTGATAAGAATTTCATCTTTTCAGGAGTTGTATTTTACTTTACTTCACTGTATAGAACAGACCAAAATGTATAAGTTTATTGTTATTATATGTAATATCATAATTACAATGTCAGTATTTATTTTCTACTTGTTAGGCAGTAGAAAATTAATTCTTCGATTCTCATCCCTTACCACACCTCAGAAATTGGTCACTCTGTCCCATTTCTCCAAGATTTGGATGAGAATGTGTTAGTTTTCTGTTGCCTAGAGAATTGTGTTATGGTACGTATAATGTCTGTGATTGTATGAATGCTGTAATATGATAGCTTGTTTTTCTTGTATGAGAGAAAATCTGATGTAAAAAATAATTTGTCTGTTACTGGAATGATTCCAGTTGTAATATCATTTATTTAATGACGTATGGTCCATCTGACTCATTGCAACTGTGTGTCATTGACCAAATTGACAAATTTGTTCATGACATAAGACAACATTATACCAGTCTGAATATGTAGTTGTCTGTCAGTATTTAACGACGGACAGTTTTCATGTAGACTGCCTCAGAGCTCATTTTTGTGCTTAATAAAAATCGGAATTTTTGTATGAGTTCTCTGTGTTAAATTATGTGCAGGCTAAACTAATTAAACTGACACCTTTGATTTTAGGCCTGCATGAAAACAACAGCCACTCTTTCATACATTTATTGATACATTGACCAAACTTTACTGAATGAGATACATTTTCTGTTTTTTCCCTCAGACAGCCTGTCGTTATAGGCTTTACTGTGTCTGTTCGTGTTCAAAATTATACAATAAAAGTACGAATACATTAAAAGTATGAATATCTAAGAATTGCATTGAAAATGAACAGAAATGAGATCTGAGTAGAGATGAATGTAGGGGTGTGTCTTTTGAGAGTTACTATCTTGTAAATATCTTAATTATCCACTTGAACAATGTTACACTTGATTGTTATGTAAGATAAAAGAAGGAAATTTATCAGTGTTCCTTTTCTTTAGTGGACACATACTGTGTGATTTAGGGCCACAACTGTGGCCCAGTGGTATTCAGGTTCAAATCACAGGTCATACCATTCTATGAAAATTTGACAAAAAATGTCGATTTGCTAGCTTCTTGTGGAAGGGTAAATTAGTACTGGTAAAGTATACAGTCCAGGAAAACTGGTTAGGTAACCCGATTGCTGTATATAACTGAAAAATTGTTGAAAAACCTAGTGTTAAACCTAGTGACAATGAGTCACATAAACTGTGTGATTGGCTCATTACTTAGTATATGTTAGTTTTGATAGAAAGGCATAATAGAGTCTGACTGTAGCGAAATCCTTCGGACCTGAAGAAATACTTCACACTATCCATATCTCTCTGTATCCATTATATTGGAATAAAGAAGTGATTGTTTGGAGAATATATTTACTTCACTATATATAATACTTTATTGTATCCAAGTTTACTATAACCATTTCTTACTTTGTTCAAAAATCTGTTTGAACGGAAACCAAACGTCCACAACTCGGTATACGAATGTCTCAATTCATTGAAGATCTCCACGTTGAT
Organism: Lutraria rhynchaena; assembly: GCA_008271625.1. Classification (NCBI taxonomy): domain Eukaryota; kingdom Metazoa; phylum Mollusca; class Bivalvia; order Venerida; family Mactridae; genus Lutraria; species Lutraria rhynchaena. The sequence continues at coordinate 4,630,662 of VIBL01000001.1, read as the reverse complement.
ATGGAGTCCTTTTCAGAGTACAAAATTCCAGATATCCCACCCTGGACTTTTGAATCGAGTGAGTTTCGTTTCGACCTCACCAGTGACAAAGTCAGAAGCAGCCAATGACACTTTCCAAGCCAAATATCATAAACTTACAGAAAACTAAAATACACATCAACCAATCTATACTGATGGGTCTAAAGATGGAGATGTAGTTGCGGCTGCAGCAGTATCTGAAATGAAAATTAAGAAATGCCGTCTTCCAGATAAGTCCTCTATTTTTTTCCAGCTGAAATGAAGGCCATTAATCTAGCCCTCGATCTTGCTGAGCAATCAAACATGATAATTTCATCATATTCTCAGACTCATTATCATCATTACAAGCCTTATAACATGATTTTGGATAGTCTCCTTGTCTATAATGTCAAGCCTTACAATATGATTTTGGATATTCCCCTTGTCTGTTATGTCAAGCCTTATGTTTTGGATAGTCCCCTCGTCTGTGATGTCCACATGGGTGTTCAAGGTAATGATATACAGCTGATACAAATGCTAAATCTGCCTTGACATCACCAATCTCTAATGTCAAAATTGAACACATCGATTTTAAATATTCTATTTTAACTATATCCGAAATTCCTGGAATCCGAATGGGACACTTTGATGTCGAAAACATGAATGCACTTTTTGGAAGTGTCAGACCTGAAACAATTATTGATTACATAAAGGATATTATACTATACAATAAACTGTGATACTTTTTAATACTCTTCCTTTTAAATATGTACATGTATATATTTATGCACTGTATATAATTCAATGTAAGTGATTTTTCTCACACACCTTTATTTAAATACTACAAATCAATTTTAACCAACTTATATCATTCTTATTAATTTATTATCCTTCTCCCCGGTTAATGCTTGTTTCGTTTACGTTATATTTAAATGCACGCTACATTACCGCCAGTTGTCGATGCGCCATAAAACACCATTAAACATTAAACAGACTGTTTGAACAGAGAAACATAAAAACCGCTAAACATTAAACAATATCCTTCATTGTTGTTCGGAACGAACGATAATGTAAGTGGTTTTCAACAATCGTTCGGGGAATTTTTACTGCATAACGAAGAACTTCATGTATCCTCCCGACTGAGAAAATTGCGCGAAAATACTTCCAATATTATACGCCAACGGCAATTGCATTCAAGTCAAAATCAGATAGCTATGCAGAATCGTTAGCGGAATCGTTATTGAATAATACAGCCGTAAAAAGATGCAAAATATAAAAATCGACGGGATGGCGCATAGATATAGCTAAACCACTTCTGGTTATCCCAATTTACGTAATACCAATTTATGCAGAGGAAGTTGGGTCAAAAATAGTTTCATTCATAAACTATAGGAGAGATCGGCGTAACATTTTTTTTACTAAAATACGACTACTGATATGCCAATCGGCGGATAGCAGAATCGGTCGCGTAAACACTGTCGCCAATTTGGTTGAAAATCATAGAGGACAATAAAGAAAATTCGAAAATAAACAAAGATAATCTATTGGGGCTACCAGACAAATATTGTTACAGTATGTGCAACAATGACTCAGGAAAATATGACCAAGAAAATATGAAGAAAACGTATGGTTGATTCCTTTCCCTAAACCCTAACTTGATTCTTCACCTTTTTTAACTTTCGCATCTGACAGTACTCTCTGAGCTTTAATCAAAATATTGTGCTCACATCTTTGGGACTTATGTAAATAATCAAAAATTCAAAATTATTAATTGCTTAATTGCTAAATTGATTTGAAATAAATATAAACTATAAAAAATATTTGTCTGCAATTGATAATAGCTGACTCATTAAATTTGCAAATGTTAATCACGTGATCATAATACCGCGAAAATTTTCCTGGAAAAAACGTCATTGCCCTCACCCTACAAGGAAATACAACTTCTGACTACTTTGTACTTCCAAACAACATCACTGCTTTCAGAGCATTGATTCTTAATAATTTATTATCTTTCTACGCGATAAATACTTCGTTCCTTTACATTTAATTTAAATGCGCGCGGTTATCGATGTGCCATAAAATATCATTAAGCCAATCCGTATTGGACAATTTGATGTTGAAAACATGAATGCAATTTTTGGAAAGAGCCTGACCTGAAGCAATCATTGATTATATACAGAGAAAAAAAGATTAGCAAGTTTTTTACGCCTTTGGTTTTCGTCTATAAATCAATGTCACTAAAACGTTTCCGTATTGAACAATTGTGCCCATTCATTGACACTGGACTATTATGTAATCGTGAAACTCATTGTCACAAAAATCACGTGCAGTATGTGCGCAGCAAATCGGATGATCCTCCGCGGTCACAAAGTACACAGTTCGAGAGCTTTCTTATCGTAAGCTCATAAATGGAAAATAATCTTTGAAAATCAATGATTGGACGTTGGCCTGGAATGACGTTTGAGCAACGTGAGAGAGCCATCGGTATGCTTACCGCTGGCATGTCGGCAACAACACAACGAGGCATACTCAGAACATTTTACGCACCCATAACGTCAATGTGTTGTAGTGGCCTGCAAGACCACCGGATCTCTCTCCCATTGAGCACTTAGTGGTCGTCAGGTGAGAAAGCGCCATGACGTCAACAACGTCCGTAATCTTGAACGTGCCCTGCAAGATCAGGATCCCATTGCAGGTCATTAGAAAACTGATTTGCTGCATGCGACGTCGTTGTCTGGCAGTCTTGGCTGCGAATGGTGGACACACTAAGTATTGAGCCGTGTCCGAACTTTTACGCCTTACCCCCTAGTTCATTTCACGTACGCCGGAGACTAAACGCCTCAAAATCATGGAATAACATTGATACGAATCATTGGTGATAAGAATAAAAATATCTGAAAATGTATTTGGTTTTATGATTTCGTACCTACCCTTTCCCCAGGAGTCAATCCTTTCTGAACTTGCGAAACTTTTTCCATCAGTATATAAGTAAAATCGGATTATGCAACAAACTGTGATCCGTTTCCTTTTAATTATGTATATATTTATGCACTACTTACAATACAATGTAAGATTAGTTTCACACACCTTTTTTATTTTATGACTACAAATAAATTGTAACCAATTTATATCAGTTATTCTTTATTCTCATTTATCTATTATCCCTTTACACGGTTAATACTTGTTTCGTTTACCTTGCTACATGACCCTTGGTTGTCGATACGCCATAAAACACCATTAATGTGGCGTGACTGGCTTAATACGTAAAAAAACGTAAACAATATTTTAAGTTATTTACAAAGACTAAATATGATACTTTCATATCATGCAACAAAAAATCTAACCGAACGCTCAAAATAGCGTTTTATTGTGATAAACACTGTACATGCATACTATACCTGAAAATAGAGTTTATTTATTTAATGGTGTTTTATGGCGCATCTACATTTAAGGTCATGTAGCGCGCACCAAATGATAAAGATAACAATGATAAGTCATTTTATAAGATAATGTAAACTTTTAAAGATGTAAATGTAAAAAAAGAAAATGAAGAAGATATAAAATGTTTAAAAAATTGGACTGCTGAAAATAGAGAGTAGAATTTTCATTTGAGTATACAGTGAAATCTCGATATTGAAGCCACATTTGTGATCAAACAATATTGAGTTGGTAACACTATCAAGTTAAAATTCTCAATAAATATTGAAACTCAATCTGATTTCCTGTAAGATTATTGTTAAATTTTCCGCAGATCGTGTTGCAGTAATCGATCAACTAGCAAGTTATCATAACCCAATGCCTTTTAAGTATTAGCCCTTTAATGATGCATGTCTCTCAAATACGAATTACTTACTTTCGCATTGAATTGTCAACAGTGATTACAGACAGGTTCATGGAGCGGTAGCGCAACCTTAGGAGTTGCTCGAGACAAATATGACGGTTCAAATTTTGATATTTTTCATGCTGTTTGTATGTAGTTCTACTGATTTCTCAGGCGCAAGTGGTGTGAAAATATCAAGAGATGGGGTCGAACTTTCTTATAATGTGACTAGTTCTGATAACTGTCAAACGGACGTTGAAAAAGTGAATTCTTTTGTTGGAATAAGTTTATCGGATTGTGTTTTTGAATGCGGACTTCGTAACCATTGCCTTGCTTTGAGTTATCATCGTGAGATGACCACTTGTCTGCTTCTAGGGTCGACAGACAAGCATGACGTTCAAAATACAAAATGTGACTACATTCTGAGAGGCGATATTACGGTACATAAGGTTAGTATTTAAACATATAACACTATACAGTGACTTATTTCGATTCTTTCCGGTATTAATAATTTCCGCCAAAATAAATATGGTATTAAATGTAACAGTAAATTGAAAACATTTGTTTACCAACATTTTAGACAAACTTGACGCTCTCTACATGTTGTAACCATGTAATCATTAAGGACCGTAATAGAAATAAGGGTATTGATTGACCCTTTTTGTGTTATCCTTACTGTATAATGTTGATTGACATGGCTTCTTTAACTCATGCCTGCTTTTCATTGTCTGTATGTTTTAATGTACTTGCTATGTTTGTCTTAACATTTTATAGTGAAATCTGTCTGGCTGTCTGTCTGCCTGTCTGCCTGTCTAATCACGTACATTTTGGATGACAATTGCGATTTTGAGAACCAGGATGAGATTTTTTAATATGATTTTCACTTTTTTGAATGAATGTATGATTATAGATTCTTATAATCTTAACTTTTCAGTGTTTATGTTATTTTATGACATTATATAAGATTACGCCATTGAGAATATACATCTTCATTCCAATTACTTTGGGGCCAAAGATTTTATTTTGATTCGCGAGGTATCGGAATAGAATTTTCAGGTTAGAGGGATTTTCGTATTACAGGGACTTTGGATTAAAGCTTGTCTGTGGATTAAACATGCATTGATCAACCTCTTCATATGTCGAATTATTAGTTAAACAAGTCATGTATGACGTAATTCAAAAGTCGAAAAACCATTTATGACTAAAAAAACTCCATTATGTAAATATTGTGTTAGTAAATGACTCGAAAGTTCTATAAAACTATGTAGCGTAAATAACTCATTTGTTTGAAACGATGGAAAATTTTTAAGATTATTTTGATATATTTGAAATACTCTCGAGAAATATCTAAGATGGCATTATTCTTATAATAAAATGAACACCGCATCCCATGATTACCGGTATCATAGAGGCAAACTTCTATCAATTGTCCCTTGGTAAATCAGGCAGTTATCGGTGAAATGCAAATAACTGAAGTCGTATATTTGCGTGATTTATGCGCTAAAAGGTATCAGTCAGATAAGACACCCTGCAGGTTAATTGCAATTATACGAATAATCGAACAGCTAACTAAAAGAGTCCTTACAGTAACCAATCTTCGTGTTATGCAGTCTAACTTGAAAAAAAGTTTACGTTAAAATTGTAACGAATGTATATTAGCTAATCATAAATGAAATAACGAAACCATATACTTAAGAATCATTTTAACTTAAAATGATTTAATCAGTATATCTTGACTGATCCGAACATTAATGATGATAAATATTATGAACATTATTTATGACCCTGTGAAGATTTTTACTTTTTATTTTCACATTTATCAGCTGATACTTGCACAAAGTTAACATTATTATTTATAAATAAAGTGGACAAACTCCTTGAAGAATTCGCAAAATCTCCAGAAGTAGAACTTTAAAGAACTTTACGACGTGGACAAACTCAACTGAAGCTATATTCAGCAGAGAAGACAGGGACATATCAAATTAAGTTTAAATGCACACCTTATTTGCATTTGCAGATTCCTTGTGAGAATGAATGTATCGATGGAATGACGTGTGGAATAGTTTCTAACCAATGTGAGCCAAGAGGTAAGCTTGACTTAAACTACATGTTCAACAAGCATAAACCCCATTCTGCTTTGCTGTTAATCGTGACAAGGTGGTGCCCCTTGGGGAGATTTTGTTTCGTCAACATTTTTGTATATTTCCGTGTTAGGTATACTTGTTTGAGTTAGGGGATTTGTGAGGGGTGCAGTTTCGTGGAGGGTGGAGTTTCGTGGAGGGTTGGATTTATTTACATATAGTTTTTTTTTACTGCGGATCCTTTTCTTACGTATTTATACAAATGAAGTTTCGAGAACAATCAATGTGTTCAGTTTGTTTTGTTTTTGATACAACTATTGTTTGTCTCAATTTCTTCGTCACTCCCCTTTTGTTTAGGTCCCTAAAGGTGTGGCACGAAAATACCCAATGTTTACGTTCCTTTATTCCCGCGAATTTCCTCTTAGACATTTGGCTTTTATTAGGGGACTAATATTCCCCACACAATATTCATAGGTAGAGTTCAAGCCTTTCATTTTCTTTATTACATTTGTTGTTGCACTTATTTGCACATCTATACTAAAATGCATTCTGTGGAAGCGAATTAAAGAAAACATTTATGTTCAGCCATGAGATGGTTGACAAAGACTTTGTTTAATATTATATGAGCGATATCTATTTGTACCCTGTATAAATTTAATGATGTAAAGATTTAAATATTGTAATAATGAAACCTGAATTGGTCACTTTATTTGAGTTTAAGATAAACATTTTATGGTATCCTTTATAGTGGTGTAAATGCTGTATACTTCATTGAAAGTATCTCTAGTGTTTGTAGATATTGCAGACAAATAATATTTTACATTATTTTAAATAAACGCATTTAGAGGACCAACCCATCAGTTATTATTCTATGATCTGTGATCATCTGATTGAAATCTTACGATTATTTTTGGAGCGTAAAAATAAAATCATTAGCGCATACATGGTATTTATTATTTCTTGGTTTAACGTGTGCTGCGAGTATGTATTTTTGTGAAGGTCGATTTTTCCTGCTGAATAATCAGCAAATAACCGCAGCACACTGGATTCTCTGTGAATTTTGCAAGCATTTCTAAACAATACTAAAGGGTCCATTGCCCATTACTCGCCTATATTTTTACCCGATCTCCATTCTGTCTAGGCTTTTGCGAGTGGGTATTCTTTGTAAAAATACATATATAGAGTCACTTCGCTGTAACACATTCCTGTTGTTTGTTGTAGAATGTGGAATTCCAAATCCAATAAATGGGATGTTCCTTGGGAACAGTCTAAGCATTGGTTCCAAAGTACGATACAAATGTGATTATTGTAAAAAGGATGAATCAGCGACCTATAGCGCCGTGTGCTTAGACAATGGACAATGGTCTTACGTTGCTAATTGTACAGGTATGTACAAAAATGGTGCGTTTATTTACCAGTATTTTTTGCTTACATATTTCGAGACATGAACAGATTGGCCTGGATAAATATGCCTTCGTACTTTAATTCGATTCAAACAGTAATTGCGCACTTCTGTTCACAAACCACAAGAACCACATTAGATATTTGGATGGCATAAATCGAAATAAAAAACCAGCAAATATCACACCTGCCGAAAATGTCAACACGGTTACCTCCCTAAGTTTGTGACGTCATAGTTGACATCTGTCATTAACTAAATAATTTTTAATAGCAAAGTCTTCGCACATTAAAATGTTGCAAGCATATTTTTTCGATTTATTTGATGATTTGTCAATCATGATTTGTCAAACATATCAATATGTTTAAAGTAACTCTAGGTCACGCCTTAAAATGTCAGTAACCAATCATAACCAAGAATTCAACGATCACGCGACAAGAATTAATTCGGCAAGTGATAAGCGTTGGTATTTTTGAAACTCTATGACTCGCCAGTCGGTACAGATCATAAAATGTCACATGCTGTTATGTGAGTGTTTGATTAGTCTATACAAAAAAGATGCAATTGTCAGGTACTAGCTTCAGTTAATTTTGAATATGATCGATCGATATGAGCAAGATGTATTTATATTTGATTTTTTAAATTGTACTTTTAACAAACAAAGCGGGGGCGCATTATTTTGTGTGAAAACCTCTGCGTTGGTAATAACGATTTTGACTGACTATCCAAACTGAATGGGATGCATTAATCAATCGGATAATCGTTGGATACATAAGACGATAATGATCTGACAGTTTTATTGTTCATTACTCGCTTAAAAACACAGTAGATGTTGCTTTTTGAATAACGATTGACAGCTTATTTGAAGGTAGATTTCAAGGCGGTTTTCGGTATTTTGTGGCCGGAAATGATTATCTAGGCAACCATTCCTAAGAAAACTGATATTTGTTTTTGCTTTTAATCTATGGCGTATTGCTTAATTGTCAGCCGGATTCTGGCTACAGAATTTGTTTAAAGTTTTGATTAACCAAGATCGTTATCGAAAAGCAGAAGTTCATAAAAGTTCTTAAAAGCTCTCTGCATTATAAGATATTTATTTTAGGGCTAATCGTTGTTATATATCCTTTATAAAGGGTGGTAATCGTAATTATCAAAATGTAAATTACGTGTGATACGGGTTTATAGATGACCAACTAAGTATAATATTTGTTTCAAAACACTTGTAATAGACTCTGTATAGTGGGTTTATTTATGTATACTATTATGGTTTAGCTTTTGAGTCTATAAACCGTTGAAACTTGATATGACCAAAAACAAAGAAGTCGCTATGTTTCAACTCTAGTGTTTGTTTGTTTGTTTGGCGTAGTTTTCACTCTTTTACCAAAGATGTACAAGTTCAAGTTGAAATGAAACAATAATATTCGTTTACCAAGTCTTACAGTATTAATATACTGACAATTTAGATATGCTGTAGTTCTACATTATGATAAATTGTATATGAAACATAAATGTCAATGGGATTGATAAATTTAATGAAGGGTTTTCCCAGATTTAATTAAACATAATTTAGGTTAATATTATGTCGCAGGGTAAATTGATTGTTTGTTATGTCTGTACTAGTCATATGTATTATTGTTTTGTCAAGTGTGCATGTCTGTGTGTCACCCCTCTGCTCCCCATAACTAATCATTCATGTCACCTGCCGCCCCTGCACTTACCGGAATTTAGCATTCGTATGTTCCGCTTGCGCACTACTGTTCACGCGCTAGTCAGTTAGAACACGCTTTCCGTTCTGTTGAGTTGTGTTTTCTTATTTTTTGCATTTGCGCCTTTGCAGACCTTTTACCCTAGTTACATCCGTTTTCCAAATGGTGTAGAACCAATCTACGACAATTAGGCAATCGATGCCAAGCTGTATGTATATATCGACGGATACTAATTTATACTTACGGAGGTCCTTACACCCCCTGGATTGTTCGCGCAGATAATGTGGATAAGGAGTACAGTTTGTACTGTTATAAAAACTATTTTTGAACGTTCGGTTTGATTTTTTTTTGGTGCATGATGTCAAATTATAATATTTAATAATTGTTTATAACTTTCTCAGTCCTAGATTTATTTTTAGAATCTTGTCATGACATACATGTTTTCTTATGCTTATAAACAATTATATTTGCGATGTTTAGCCAATTATACATTTTTCGAAGAGTATAAACTTTTAAAAGTTGCAAACCATTACTTGTCATATGACAAGTGGAATGTCTGGAATGTTCTACGGAGCGCTCTATGTTGGTGTCAAAAATACATCATAAACTCAATTTAATTGTTTAAAGCTAACCAACTCCAGATTAATCTGAAAATTTCCATACAAATGAAAATATAAGAGAAATATCAATCTAAGTCACCAATGTCATTCATACATGTTTCTTTCATTCCCATATTTCATGAATATGAAGCACTTCTAAATTCAAACATATTTTTATTGCATATTTCTACGGCCTTACTTATGTTTTAGTTATTCCTACATAGTTAGAAAGATACGCAAGTGATGAAGTAAGTGAAATACATGACACATCTTGAAATTATATTAATCATAAATGCTATCAAAGAAAATGAGATTCAAATGAATAATAAATCTTGAGTCTAGACCTTTGAATCTGAATTGACGACTGGTGAATTTTATGGAGAACATAATCTTTATTCTGTATGTTCACTTTCTTCTTAGTGGAAATAATATTGTAGCGTGAAATAACTGTTTTTTTAGACTTCAGCGACTGGATTGTAATACAGAGACGAATAAACGCAAGTGGTAACTTTTACAGAACATGGGACGAGTATAAGACTGGATTTGGAGATTTGGATAGAAATTTCTGGCTGGGTAATGAGAAAATATGGTCATTCACAAGATATGGAACGTGGAAATTACGAGTCGAAGTTTCGTTCAACAGTGAATATGGATTTGCTGAATACAACTCATTTGCCATTGGCGATGAATCGTCCAACTACGTCCTTCATATTGGCGATTATTCTGGAAATATCGGCGATAGTTTGGTGTATCATAACGGTTCATCATTTTCAACGTATGACAGCGACAACGACGTGAGCAAAAAAAACTGTGCGCAAATGTATTTAGGTGGTTGGTGGTACAAAAATTGTCATGTGAGCAACTTAAATGGACAGTATGGCAACAATAAAAATGGAAAAGGTTTGAATTGGGAGACATGGAAACCACATACTGTTTCGTTGACGACAACAGAAATGAAGATACTACAGTGTTATTGACATTGACGGACCTTTTCATGAGCTCTCCGTAACAAACACCACCACAATTACATTTTTATTTCATATGCTTGCGCACCATACTGCAAGATCTGATTTTATCTGATCACCTCATACTTGGCACGGCAATGTACAATATATCCTTACAGAGACATATAATATACTAGTAGGTCTCCTATCTATCTAAATCAAAACTGATACATGTCCTACGGAGTTAAGGTTTCGTTTGTTGTCAATATCATCAGTAATTCTATCCAGATAAGTTTTTATAAAAGTTCATTATGGTCTCTCCTGAGACACTATCATGAAAAAAATATCAAAATCCTTGCAACTTCCTATCACCACATGAGCAATTAAGCAAATTAATATAATGTAATAGGGACACAACTCTAGTTTGACATAAACATTGAAAAATCAGGAAAGTTACTTTCAGGGGGAAATAATTATGTCAATTTATTGACATTTTGTCCATATAATACGTACACCTTCACAGAAAATTAAAATTTTATCATCACTCTTCGCGTCAAACTTCCCAGAAAAACTGGTACACGGGAACATTTTCATCACAAGAGTCTACATGCAATTGTGTCCACAAAAATATAAAGTCCTCCTATTTCATCAACATTAAATTTCGCTAGTATCTCTTGTCATCTTTCGTGATACCTAAGTTTTGCGTGTATCAAGGCAGGATAATTTTGTTTATACCACATGCTCATGTACACATAAAGCACGTGCATGGATGTGGCATATACACTATGAACTGTACTATACATTAGTCAGACTAGTATGATAGAAACTGTATGCATGTAGATTAGTTGGTTGTTGTTGGACACTATGTTAGGACACTGAAAATAGAGAACACAATAAATCTATGGATAGAAGCACAACTTTGTATTTTATATCAAATACACAACACATGCATACAGAATAAGATCAAATCAATACTACATGAAGAGAAGGTCATTCAATAATGTGGTTAAATGTTGAACAGTGAACGAACAACTGGTATTATATTCAGTGTTTTGAAATGCTGGACGCCATGTTTCATTTGAATGCAAGGATATTAATGATTGAAGTATGTATAGAAAATTCACTCGAAACTAACTTTTCTGAAGCGTCAACTTTTTATAATTTGGCTAATGTGAACCTGCTTTCTAATGCAATGGAAGTTTCTGCAAAAATGAAACTGAATTTGTTCAAAGTGAATAAATATGTTGTCTGACATTACATGTTAAGATATTTAATATGCATGGCTGCACGTACAATGTTCAAACGAATGCAAACACATTATATAATACAAAATCCATAAACAACTGAATGTCAGTTATAAATGTTACTTAACACTCACAACTCTATTTCCTAGGGATGCCTTTTACGCATCAGCTACAGAGAATAATGGATCAATAACTTTCTGTTGCAAGGGGGTATCCTCAGGGAGAGTGTGTTTATTGTTTCCTCCGTCTTTGTATGATCCCAGGTGGTGGTGGATTGTATTTGGGGGTTGGGGAAAAGTACTATTTAGGGGAAGGTGGGAAGTTTTTTTTTCTGGGAGTGCTTTTCTTGTCTATATTTATTTTCATCTAGATTTATTTTTTAACGGTATTAGATTATTACACAAATAACACCTTGCGTTTCTTTGCTATTTCCGTTTTTTTGCTTACATTGTTAGTACTAAGAGTTATAGTCCTTCGTATGACCAAATAATAATTTGGAAAAGTAAAAACATGTACAGGCGATCTGGAGGGGGGGGGGAGCGTACGCCCTCCTCCTAAAATTGCCCATTCATACATTTTAGCAACATTTTGTTTTTTTACGATCAGTAACGTAAAAGTCAAATAGTTGGTCCTTCAGAATATTATAACGGACATATTTCAATTAAATTTCAGTCCCTGCGTCGACAGTCCCATGTATGATATTTACATGAAAACATATGTAGTTGCAGCAGTATCTGAAATGAAAATTAAGAAATGCCGTCTTCCAGACAAGTCTTCTATTTTTTGCAGCTGAAATGAAGGCCATTAATCTAGCCCTCGATCTTGCTGAACAATCAAACATAATTGTTTCATTATATTCTCAGACTCATTATCATCATTACAAGCCTTATAACATGATTTTGGATAGTCTCCTTGTCTGTGATGTCCACATGGGTGTTAAAGGTAATGATACAGCTGATACAAATGCTAAGTCTGCCTTGACATCACCAATAATATCAAAATTGAATACACCGGTTTTAAATATTTTATTTTAACTATATCCGATATTCCAGGAATCCGAATGTGATGCCGACATTAGCAACAAACTTCACTCAGTTAAGCCTTGGTGAATGGCGTCCCGCAGGTCCTTTCTTCGGGAGGAGGTGATATTCTCTAGATGCAGAATTGGGCATTCTCGTTTAACCCATTCTTGGCTTCTCACCGGAGATGATACGCCAGAATGTATTTCATGCAATGCACCACACTCCATCAAACATATATGTTCTTATTGATTGCACACTTTGATGTCGAAAACATGAATGCACTTTTTGGAAGTGTCAGACCTGAAACAATTGTTGATTACATAAAGGAAATTGTACTATACAATAAACTGTGATACTTTTTAATACACTTCCTTTTAAATATGTACATGCATATATTTATGCACTGTAAATTATTCAATGTAGGAGATTTTTTTCACACACCCTTATTTAACTACTACAAATTAATTTTGACCAACTTATATCATTCTTATTGATTTGTTATCCTTCTCCCCGGTTAATGCTTGTTTCGTTTAAGTTATATTTAAATGCACGCTACATTACCGCCAGTTGTCGATGCGCCATAAAACACCATTAAACATTAAACAAACTGTTTGAACAGAGAAACACAAAAAACCGCTAAACATTAAACAATATCCTTCATTGTTGTTCGGAACGAAAGATAATGTAAGTGGTTTTCAACAATCGTTCGGGGAACTTTCAATACATACCGAAGAATTTCATATAACCTTCCGACTGACAAAATTGTGCGAAAATATTTTCAATATTATACGTCAACTTCAACTGCATTTAAGTCAAAATCAAATAGCTATCGTTATCGGAATCGTTATCGAATAATACATCCGTAAAAAGATGCAAAATACATGTATAAAAATCGACAGGATGGCGCGTAGATATAGCTGAACTACTTCTGGTCATCCCAATTTACGTAATACCAATTTACGCAGAGACAGTTGGGTCAAAATAGTTTCATTCATAAACTATAGGAGAGATTGGCGATAATAATTTTTTACTAAAATACGACTACTGATATGCCAATCGGCGGCTAGCAGAATCGGTCGCGTAAACGCTGTAGTCAATTTGGTTGAAAATCATAGAGGACAATAAAGAAAAAATCGAAAATAAACAAAGATAATCTATTGGGGCTACTAGACAAATATTGTTACAGTCTGTGCAACAATGACCCAGAATAATATGACCAGGAAAATATGAAGAAAACGTATGGTTGATTCCTTTCCCTAAAAACCCGAACTTGATTGTTCACCTTTTTTAATTTAGCATCTGACAGTTCTCTCTGAGCTTTAATTAAAATATTGTGTTCACATCTTTGGGACTTATGTAACTAATAAAAAATATAAATTTATCAATTGCTTAATTGCTGAATTGATTTGAAATGAATATGAACTTAATTAAAGACAAAATATTTGTCTGCAATTGATAATCGCTGACACATTAAATTTGCAAATGTTAATTACGTGATCATAATATCGCGAAAATTTTCCTGGAAAAAACGTCATTGCCCTCACCCTACAAGGAAATACAACTTCTGACTACTTTGTACTTCCAAACAACATCACTGCTTTCAGAGCATTGATTCTTTATAATTTATTATCTTTCTACACGATAAATATTTCGTTCTTTTACATTTAATTTAAATGCGCGCTACATGACCTCTGGTTATCGATGTGCCATAAAACATCATTAAGCCAATCCGTATTAGACACTTTGATGTTGAAAACATGAATGCAATTTTTGAAAATGTCTGACCTGAAACAATCATTGATTATATACTCAGAGAAAAAAGTTTAGCAAGTTTTTTACGACTTTGGTTTTCTTCTATAAATCAATGTCAATAAAACGTTTCCGTATTGAACAATTGTGCCCATTCATTGACACTGGACCATTATGTAATCGTGAAACTCACTTTCACGAAAATCACGTGCAGTATGTGCACAGCAAATCGGATGATCCTCCGCGGTCACAAAGTACACAGTTCGAGAGCTTTCTTATCGTAAGCACATAAATGGAATATAATCTTTGAAAATCAATGATGGGACGTTGGCCTGGAATGACGTTTGAGCAACGTGAGAGAGCCATCGGTATGCTTACCGCTGGCATGTCGGCAAGAGACGTTGCTCGACATTTCCATCGCCACGAATCGACAATAAGTTGACAGCTGAACAGATTTAGCAAACTGGGCACGTCGCAGACCGACCCAGATCAGGCAGACTTCGTAAAACCACGCCGCGGGAAGACCGTTTTCTCATGGCGTCATCTCGACGAAATAGATTTCTTTCTAGTCGATAGTTAGGTCGTTTGCCGAGGAATGCTACTGGCACAAGAGTTTGCGACAGGATGGTTAGGAATAGGCTACGTGCCGCTGGATTGAAAGTGTGCCGCTGAAGTTGCGACACCGTCAAACAAGACGTCAATGGGCCAGGGTTCATCAGGATTGGACTCACAGGCAATGGCGCGACGTTGTGTTTTTCGGACGAATCTAGGTTTAACGTGTCATTGCTGATGGCAGGTTTCGAACTTGGAGGAGACGAGGGGGAAGCTGGACCAAGATAATGTTGTGGAACGTGACCGTTATAGGGGTGGTAGCGTTATGGTTTGGGCGGGCATACATCATGATGGAAGACAGATCTCGTCATTGTGCCTGGTAATCTCACTGCTCAAAGGTACTGTGACGAAATCATCGAATCTGTTGTTGTACCGTATTTGCAACAACGTAACGTTGGGATTTTCCAACATGATAATGCCCGTTCATACACAACGAGGCATACTCTGAACATTTTACGCACCCATAACGTCAATGTGTTGTAGTGGCCTGCAAGACCACCGGATCTCTCTCCCATTGAGCACTTATGGGACCACTTAGGTCGTCAGGTGAGAGAGCGCCATGACGTCAACAACGTCTGTAATTTTGAACGTGCCATGCAAGATCAGGATCCCATTGCAGGTCATTAGAAAACTGATTTGCAGCATGCGACGTCGTTGTCTGGCAGTCTTGGCTGCGAATGGTGGACACACTAAGTATTGAGCTGTGTCCGAACATTTACGCCTTACCCCCTAGTTCATTTCACGCACGCCGGAGACTAAACGCCTCAAAATCATGGAATAACATTGATACGAATCATTGGTGATAAGAACAAAAAAATATCTGAAAATGTATTTGGTTTTATGAGTTCGTACCTACCCTTTCCCCAGGAGTCAATCCTTTCTGAACTTGCGAAACTTTTTTTCCATCAGTATATAAGTAAAACCGGACTATGCAACAAACTGTGATCCGTTTCCTTTTATTTATGTATATATTTATGCACTACTTACAATACAATGTAAGATTAGTTTCACACACCTTTTTTATTTTATGACTACAAATAAATTGTAACCAATTTATATCAGTTATTCTTTATTCTCATTTATCTATTATCCCTTTACACAGTTAATACTTGTTTCGTTTACCTTGCTACATGACCCTTGGTTGTCGATACGCCATAAAACACCATTAATGTGGCGTGACTGGCTTAATACGTAAAAAAACGTAAACAATATTTTATGTTATTTACAAAGATTAAATATTATACTTTCATATTAAGGCAACAAAAAATCTAACCGAACGCACATAATAGCGTTTTATTGCGATAAACGCTGTACGCGCATACTATACCTGAAAATAGAGTTTATTTATTTAATGGTATTTTATGGCGCATCGACATCTAAGGTCATGTAGCGCGCATCAAATGATAAAGATAACAATGATAAGTCATTTAATAAGATAATGTAAACTTTTAAAGATGTAAATGTACAAAAAGAAAATGAAGAAGATATAAAATGTTTAAAAATTGGACTGCTGAAAATAGAGAGTAGAATTTTCATTTGAGTATACAGTGAAATCTCGATATTGAAGCCACATTTGTGATCAAACAATATTGAGTTGGTAACACTATCAAGTTAAAATTCTCAATAAATATTGAAACTCAATCTGATTTCCTGTAAGATTATTGTTAAATTTTCCGCAGATCGTGTTGCAGTAATCGATCAACTAGCAAGTTATCATAACCCAATGCCTTTTAAGTATTAGCCCTTTAATGATGCATGTCTCTCAAATACGAATTACTTACTTTCGCATTGAATTGTCAACAGCGATTACAGACAGATTCATGGAGTGGTAGCGCAACCTTAGGAGTTGCTCGAGACAAATATGACGGTTCAAATTTTGATATTTTTCATACTGTTTGTATGTAGTTCTACTGATTTCTCAGACGCAAGTGGTGTGAAAATATCAAGAGATGGGGTCGAACTTTCTTATAATGTGACTAGTTCTGATAACTGTCAAACGGACGTTGAAAAAGTGAATTCTTTTGTTGGAATAAGTTTATCGGATTGTGTTTTTGAATGCGGACTTCGTAACCATTGCCTTGCTTTGAGTTATCATCGTGAGATGACCACTTGTCTACTTCTAGGGTCGACAGACAAGCATGACGTTCAAAATACAAAATGTGACTACATTCTGAGAGGCGATATTACGGTACATAAGGTTAGTATTTAAACATATATCACTATACAGTGACTTATTTCGATTCTTTCCGGTATTAATAATTTCCGCCAAAATAAATATGGTATTAAATGTAACAGTAAATTGAAAACATTTGTTTACCAACATTTTAGACAAACTTGATGCTCTCTACATGTTGTAACCATGTAATCATTAAGGACCGTAATTGAAATAAGGGTATTGATTGACCCTTTTTGTGTTATCCTTACTGTATAATGTTGATTGACATGGCTTCTTTAACTCATGCCTGTTTTTCATTGTTTGTATGTTTTAATGTACTTGCTATTTTTGTCTTAACATTTTATAGTGAAATCTGTCTGCCTGCCTGCCTGCCTGTCTAATCACGTACATTTTGGATGACAATTGCGATTTTGAGAACCAGGATGAGATTTTTTAATATGATTTTCACTTATTTGAATACATGCATGATTATAGATTTTTATAATCTTAACTTTGCAGTGTTTATGTTATTTTATGACATTATATAAGATTACGTCATTGAGAATATACATCTTCATTCCAAATACTTTGGGGTCAAAGATTTTATTTTGATTCGCGAGGTATCGGAATAGAATTTTCAGGTTTGAGGGATTTTCGTGTTACAGGGACTTTGGATTAAAGCTTGTCTGTGGATTAAACATGCATTGATCAACCTCTTCATATGTCGAATTATTAGTTAAACAAGTCATGTATGCCGTAATTCAGAAGTCGAAAAACCATTTATGACTAAAAAAACTCCATTATGTAAAAATTGTGTTAGTAAATGACTCGAAAGTTCTATAAAACTATGTAGCGTAAATAACTCATTTGTTTGAAACGATGGAAAATTTTTAAGATTATTTTGAATATATTTGAAACACTCTCGAGAAATATCTAAGATGGCATTATTCTTATAATAAAATGAACACCGCATCCCATGATTACCGGTATCATAGAGGCAAACTTCTATCAATTGTCCCTTGGTAAAGACACCCTGTAGGTTAATTGCAATTATACGAATAATCGAACAGCTAACTAAAAGAGCCCTTACAGTAACCACTCTTCGTGTTATGCAGTCGTTTATGTTAAAATTGTAACGAATGTATATAAGCAAATCATAAATGAAATAAGGAAACCATATACGTAAGAAGAAATTTTAACTTAAAATGATTTAATCAGTATATCTTGACTGATCCGATCATTAAAGATGATAAATATTATGAACATTATTTATGACCTTTTTTGCTTTTTTATTTTCACATTTATCAGCTGATACTTACACAAAATTAACATTATTATTTATAAATAAAGTGGATAAACTCCTTGAAGAATTCGCAAAAACTCTAGAAGTAGAACTTTAAAGAACTTTACGACGTGGACAAACTCAACTGAAGCTATATTCAGCAGAGAAGACGGGGACATATCAAATTAAGTTTAAATGCACACCTTATTTGCATTTGCAGATTCCTTGTGAGAATGAATGCATTGATGGAATGACGTGTGGAATAGTTTCTAACCAATGTGAGCCAAGAGGTAAGCTTGACTAAAACTACATATGTAACGAGCATAAACCCCATTCTGCTTTGCTGTTAATCGTGACAAGGCAGTGCCCCTTGGGGAGATTTTGTTTCGTCAACATTTTTGTATATTTCCGTGTTGTGAAGGGTGGAGTTTCGTGGAGGATGGGATTTATTTACATATAGTTTTTTTTACTGCGGATCCTTTTCTTACGTATTTACACAAATGAAGTTTCAAGAACAATCAATGTGTTCAATTTGTTTTGTTTTTGATACAACTATTGTTTATCTTAATTTCAGGAAATCTTCCTTGGTCACGCCCCTTTTGTTTAGGTCCCTAAAGGTGTGGCACGAAAATACCCAATGTTTACGTTCCTTTATTCACGCGAATTTCCTCTTAGACATTTGGCTTTTATTAGGGGACTAATATTCCCCACACAATATTCATAGGTAGAGTTCAAGCCTTTCATTTTCTCTATTACATTTGTTGTTGCACTTATTTGCACATCTATACTAAAATGCATTCTGTGGAAGCGAATTAAAGAAAACATTTATGTTCAGCCATAAGATGGTTGACAAAGACTTTGTTTAATATTATATGAGCGATATCGATTTGTACCTGTATAATTTTAATGATGTAAAAATTTAAACATTGTAATAATGAAACCTGAATAGGTCACTTTATTTGCGTTTAAGATAAACATTTTATGGTATCCTTTATAGTGGTGTAAATGCTGTATACTTCATTGAAAGTATCTCTAGTGTTTGTAGATATTGCAGACAAATAATATTTTACATTATTTTAAATAAACGCATTTAGAAGACCAATCCATCAGTTATTATTCTATGATCTGTGATCATCTGATTGAAATCTTACGATTATTTTTGGAGCGTAAAAATAAAATCATTAGCGCATACATGGTATTTATTATTTCTTGTGTTTAACGTGTGCTGCGAGTATGTATTTTTGTGAAAGGTCGATTTTTCCTGCTGAATAATCAGCAAATAGCCGCCGCACACTGGATTCTCTGTGAATTTTGCAAGCATTTCACACGAAATACTAAAGGGTCCATTGCCCATTACTCGCCTATATTTTTACCCGATCTCCATTCTGTCTAGGCTTTTGCGAGTGGCTATTCTTTGTAAAAAATACATATATAGAGTCACTTCGCTGTAATACATTCCTGTTGTTTGTTGTAGAATGTGGAATTCCAAATCCAATAAATGGGATGTTCCTTGGGAACAGTCTAAGCATTGGTTCCAAAGTACGATACAAATGTGATTATTGTAAAAAGGATGAAACAGCGACCTATAGCGCCGTGTGCTTAGACAATGGACAATGGTCTTACGTTGCTAATTGTACAGGTATGTACAAAAATGGTGCGTTTATTTACCAGTATTTTTTGCTTACATATTTCGAGACATGAACAGATTGGCCTGGATAAATATGCCTTCGTACTTTAATTCGATTCAAACAGTAATTGCGCACTTTTGTTCACAAACCACAAGAACCACATTAGATATTTGGATGGCATAAATCGAAATAAAAAACCAGCAAATATCACACCTGCCGAAAATGTCAACACGGTTACCTCCCTAAGTTTGTGACGTCATAGTTGACATCTGTCATTAACTAAATAATTTTTAATAGCAAAGTCTTCGCACATTAAAATGTTGCAAGCATATTTTTTCGATTTATTTGATGATTTGTCAATCATGATTTGTCAAACATATCAATATGTTTAAAGTAAATCTAGGTCACGCCTTAAAATGTCAGTAACCAATCATAACCAAGAATTCAACGATCACGCGACAAGAATTAATTCGGCAAGTGATAAGCGTTGGTATTTTTGAAACTCTATGACTCGCCAGTCGGTACAGATCATAAAATGTCACATGCTGTTATGTGAGTGTTTGATTAGTCTATACTAGTACATACTAACTTTAGTTAATTTTGGATATGATCGATCGATATGAGCAAGATGTATTTATATTTGATTTTTTAAATTGTACTTTTAACAAACAAGGCGGGGGCGCATTATTTTGTGTGAAAACCTCTGCGTTGGTAATAACGATTTTGACTGACTATCCAAACTGAATGGGATGCATTAGTCAATCGGATAATCGTTGAATACATAAGACGATAATGATCTGACAGTTTTATTGTTCATTACTCGCTTAAAAACACAGTAGAATCTGCTTTTTGAATAACGATTGACAGCTTATTTGAAGGTGGATTTCAAAGCGGTTTTCGGTATTTTGTAGCCGGAAATGATTATCTAGGGAACCATTCCTAAGAAAACTGATATTTGTTTTTGCTTTTAATCTATGGCGTATTGCTTAATTGTCAGCCGGATTCTGGCTACAGAATTTGTTTTAAGTTTTGAATAACCAAGATCGTTATCAAAAGGCAGAAGTTCATAAAAGTTCTTAAAAGCTCTCTGCATTATAAGATATTTATTTTAAGGCTAATCGTTGTTAAATATCCTTTTATAAAGGGTGGTAATCGTAATTATCAAAATGTAAATTACGTGTGATACGGGTTTATAGATGACCAACTAAGTATAATATTTGTTTCAAAACACTTGTAATAGACTCTGTATAGTGGGTTTATTTATGTATACTATTATGGTTTAGCTTTTGAGTCTATAAACCGTTGAAACTTGATATGACCAAAAACAAAGAAGTCGCTATGTTTCAACTCTAGTGTTTGTTTGTTTGTTTGGCGTAGTTTTCACTCTTTTACCAAAGATGTACAAGTTCAAGTTGAAATGAAACAATAATATTCGTTTACCAAGTCTTACAGATTTAATATACTGACAATTTAGATATGCTGTAGTTATACATTATGATAAATTGTATATGAAACATAAATGACAATGGAATTGATAAATTTAATGAGGGGTTTTCCCAGATTTAATTAAACATAATTTAGGTTAATATTATGTCGCAGGGTAAATTGATTGTTTGTTATGTCTGTACTAGTCATATGTATTATTGTTTTGTCAAGTGTGCATGTCTGTGTGTCACCCCTCTGCTCCCCATAACTCATCATTCATGTCACCTGCCGCAACTGCACTTACCGGAATTTAGCATTCGTATGTTCCGCTTGCGCACTACTGTTCACACGCTAGTCAGTTAGAACACGCTTTCCGTTCTGTTGAGTTGTGTTTTCTTATTTTCTGCATGTTCGCTTTTGCAGACCTTTTACCCTAGTTACATCCGTTTTCCAAATGGTGTAGAACCAGTCTACGACAATTAGGCAATCGATGCCAAATTGTCTGAATATATCGACGAATACTAATTTATACTTACGAAGGTCCTTACACCCCCTGGATTGTTCGCGCAGATAATGTGGATAAGGAGTACAGTTTGTATTGTTATAAAAAGCTATTTTTGAGCGTTCGGTGTGATTTTTTTTGGGTACATGATGTCAAATTATAATATTTAATAATTGTTTATAACTTTTTCAGTCCTAGATTTATTTTTAGAATGTTGTCATAGCATATATGTTTTCTTATGCTTATAAACAATTATATTTACGATGTTTAGCCAATTATACATTTTTCGAAGAGTATAAACTTTTAAAACTTACACACCATTACTTGTCATATGACAAGTGGAATGTCTGGAATGTTCTACAGAGCGCTCTATGTTGGTGTCAAAAATACATCATAAACTCAATTTAATTGTTTACTGTACTGTTTAAAGCTAACCAACTCCAGATTGATATGATAATTTTCATACAAATGAAAATATAAGAAAAATATCAATCAAAGTCACCAATGTCATTCATACATGTTTCTTTCATTCCCATATTTCATGAATATGAAATACTTCTAAATTCAAACATATTTTTATTGCGTATTTCTACGGCCTTACTTATGTTTTAGTTATTCCTACATAGTTAGAAAGATACGCAAGTGATGAAGTAAGTGAAATACATGACACATCTTGAAATTATATTAATCATAAATGCTATCAAAGAAAATGAGATTCAAATGAATTATAAATCTTGAGTCTAGACCCTTGAATCTGAATTGACGACTGGTGAATTTTATGGAGAACATAATCTTTATTCTGTATGTTCACTTTCTTCTTAGTGGAAAGAATATTTTAACGTGAAATAACTGTTTTTTTTAGACTTCAACGACTGGATTGTAATACAGAGACGAATGAACGCAAGTGGTAACTTTTACAGAACATGGGACGAGTATAAGGCTGGATTTGGAGATTTGGATGGCAATTTCTGGCTGGGTAATGAGAAAATATGGTCATCCACAAGACATGGAACATGGAAATTACGAGTCGAACTTTCGTTCAACAATGAACATGGATTTGCTGAATACAGCTCATTTGCCATTGGAGATGAATCGTCCAACTACGTCCTTCATATTGGCGATTATTCTGGAAACATCGGCGATAGTTTGGTGTATCATAATGGTTCATCATTTACAACGTATGACAGGGACAACGATGTGCACGTAAAAAATTGTGCGCAAATGTTTTTAGGTGGTTGGTGGTACAAAAAGTGTCATGTGAGCAACTTAAATGGACAGTATGGCAACAATAAATATGGACAAGGTTTGAATTGGAAGACGTGGAAACCGCTTACTGTTTCGTTGACGACAACAGAAATGAAGATATCACAATGTTATTGACAATGACAGACCTTTTCATGAAATCTCCGTAACAAACACCACCACAATTACATTTTTATTTCATATGCTTGCACACCATTCTGCAATATCTGATTTTATCTGATCACCTCATACTTGCCACGGCAATGTACAATATATCCTTATAGAGACATATAATATACTAGTAGGTCTCCTATCTATCTAAATCAAAATTGATACATGTCCTACGGAGTTAAGGTTTTGTTTGTTGTCAATATCATCTGTAAATCTATCCAGATAAGTTTTTATAAAAGTTCATTATGGTCGCTCCTGAGACACTATCATGAAAAAAATATCAAAATCCTTGCAACTTCCCGTCACCACATGAGCAATTAAGCAAATTAAACACTGTAACATAACAGGGACATAACTCTAGTTTGACATAAACATTGAAAAATCAAGAAAGTCACTTTCAGGGAAAAATAATTATGTTACTTTATTGGCATTTTGCCCATATAATACGTACTCCTTCACAGAAAATTAAAATTTCATCATCACTCTTCGCGTCAAACTTCCCAGAAAAACTGGTACACGGGAAAATTTTGCAAGTCCTCGCAAGAGTCTACATGCAATAGTGTTTACAAAAATATAAAGTCCACAAGAATAAAATAGTCCGCACAAGAATGTGGAAGTTCCCACAAGCATCTAAAATTCCCCACAAGAGTCCACTAGTCTCCACATGAACCTACAAGTCCCTACAAGAACCTGCAAGTCCCTCTGTGTTAGCTTTACAGAGTTAGCAGATTTATTGTGGCATTGTTGTAGAGTGGCATTGTCCACATATTTGGGTTGTTAACACTCTAAAGGTCACACTTTTTAGTGATCTTTATTAGACCTGATCAGAATGTTTGTCGCAATGACAGCTGGACAAGTTCGAACATGGGTCATCCGGGGTCAACTAGGTCACCATGTCAAATCAAATGAAAGCCTTATTAACACTCTAGAGGTCACAGTTTTGATTGGACCTTGTCTGAATGTTTGTCTTTATGATATCCTGGATAAATTCGAATATGTGTCATCTGGGGTCGCGAACTAGGTGGCCAGGTCGAATCATTGGAAACTCTTGTTAACACTGTCGAGGTCACAGTTTTGATTGGATCTTCATTAAACTGCGTCACTGGGGGTCACAAACTAGGTCACTAGGTCAAATCACTGAATAACTTTGTTAACACTCTAAAAGTCACATTTTCATTGGATCTTCCCCAAGCTTTGTCAGAATGATTTTATGAATGACATCGTGAACAGGTTTAAACATGGGTCAACTCTGGTTAAAAACTAGGTCATCGTGTCAAACTCAGGAAAACCGTAGAAGTTGCAATCTTTACTCAGGTGAAAGAAAAGGGTCATCATGGCCCTCTTTCTGTAAGTGTAATCAGTCAATCATGCATTACAAAGAGAATCGGGGTTTCGTAGCTTGCATTCTTTTACAAGCTGATCAGACTAGCTTACTCCAAGATACAACAAGTCTACTATGATTTCACTGGACATTGGCATCAAACGTCTGCATATTGTATGGGTAATTTATTCATTAGTTGTACTCATTATTTACTATTGTTGTATTGTGTTGTCGCATGTATTGTTTGTATTTCTTGAGTATGTAAAAGTAGTTCAAGCTGCGACCGTAGTCCAGCGATTAATGAAAATTTTACGAAAATGTCGATTTTCCTCCACATGCGGAGAAGTTGCTGGCAACCTATGGAAGAGTATATAACTGAAAATTGTTGAAAAACAGCGTTATACCCAAGGAAAAAAAGTAGTTCACATCGTCTTTTTTCATAAAAATGCCATATTTACCAATTAAAAACTCTTTGCAAAAATATGTTTATTTCCTTTAATACATGTATTAAACTATTTGTGCGTAATTTAGAGAATTCAACGTTTATGTCAAATATAAAGATCTTTTAATCTGTAAAATGAAATCTTCACTTTATGCCCATCTTTTGGTCCAAATAAAAAAAGCTCTAAATTTCTAGGTGGTCCCATTCATCAATATTCAGAATAATGACTGACAACTTAGTCAATAAACTCATCATAGCAAACCTCGTAACACATATAAAACATAGTTAGAGTGAATCCCTGGAGACACGAATAATTAAATAATTATGTATGTGTACTCAAAGTGTCTCTTATACTGAATTAAAGAAGACCGTTCCGGGGAAAATAAATACAGTGCAACCTCTCTATAGCAACACCATTTGGGAGAAGCAAAATTATGTCACTGTTGAGAGGTTGTTGCTCTAGAGAGGTTAAATTAATTGTTAAATCCTACAGTGGGAAAATCATGTAGTTGTTGAAAGGAGGTTGTTGCTCAAGTGCCTCTCTGGAGAAGTTGCACTGTATATGTGCGTAATTTGATCTATTTTCTGATTTTTTGTTCTATCAGGATTCACTATAATCGTCATCCACTGTGTCAGAGATCATTATAAGTGTGTTGTTCTATAAGTGTTGTTCTACTCTATTTTCTATATGGCAGAAGTAAAACATGACCAGATGACGGTGATAGATCACCTATTTCGAATGAGGTTGTTTAATCAGAGACTGTTTAATGAAGTCATTTAACGCTATAACTCTCTGACAACATAAACATTTTATCATAAAACGAGAAAAGTAAAACTCATTCCGAATCAGTCAAACAACATTACAAATACGTGGTGTTGTTCGAACACATTATTTGGTCCCTAAAATGACAGAACAGAACATACTTTATTACACCCCGGTACAATTAAGGTCTGACCTCTGATCCGAGTTCGAATCCCGACCATTTTTTGGACGCAGTACTGATGTAGTGTCCAGGAAGCGGACTCGAGCGTGATTAAGTTAAGCAAAATTGCTCGAGCTAAAATATATTAGTATAAACTAATTAAGATACGACATAGAGTTATGGGGAAACACATAAAAATGATAATAAAAAATCTGACGAAAACTGGTGATAATCTGAGCATTACATACAATTGAAACTGGTGAATAAATAAATAATCAAAAGAGAATTTTCAAGCTTGAAAGCAAAATATCTATTAGCAATTGTTGGGAAAATACTAACGAGAAGAGAAAAATCATTTAAAAGGACCATGATCAAAAGACTGCTTTGCTATTGGACAATGTATCATAAGAATAAAGTTTTTTTAGAACATTATTATTACGCAAATACAGCTTACAATACTTCACATGTATTTCATATATTACATCATGTTTAAATGTACTCTATGAATATTAAAAACATATTTAGTAAAAATGTTTTACTTTATACAGATCATACAGAATAAAGAACCATACAACGCAGTATTAGCAAGATATAGATGAATTACGACAAGTGCATCTACGACTGTAAACAAAACAAAGTTTCAGGACTGTATCGTTAAGATAAGATTTGCATTAGAAAATTAATTTTTGTTATAAAGATAAAGCTGTTAGTACAGCTACAATGTTTTTTACTTATTTCTGAACGAATGTCATACGTACTAAATACTGATTTATTAAAAGGTATAACTTATCATTTGATATTCGAACAAACATTTTATACTGGAGTAGCAGAAAATAAAACACAGCAATAGGTGAATGAATTATGTATGAACATATCCACAGAAGGAACGATCAATAGAAAGAGCGCCTCAAGTTTCACAATTTTTTTTGTCGAAAAAGTAGTCCGTCGATTTGAAAGAATTCCGGTGCAATTTTTATAGTGACTGTTGAGACATCGGTGTTATGCTTTAAAATCTTTTAGAATTATTTTTGCCAGTTAACTTACAGGCCATAAGGTATTTTTGGACGTTGAAGTTAGTAGTTTTATGATACTACAGTCACTCTGGACTTCAATATTGTGATTATTTCTAAGCATGCATTTTGTTTTATTTTTAAATCCCTTTTGGTAACAGAAAACATAAGATCATTTACAGCGATAGTTTTACGTCGTCCATAAGTAGTTGTTTACATTCAGTCGACCTTTGATAGTACGACTTCGTTTATATTTCAGTTACATCGAACTTTTCTGTCGGTCCCGAATTATCCATTCATTGTCAATGTGTAATTCTGTGGGTTATCACGAATTTTCGTCCGAAAAGTTATCGTGCAATACTCTGACAGCGACAGATATTCTTCATACCTCGAAGAAAATTTCAGTTTACGAACTGCTTAAGAACAGCTTAAATATTCAACACTTCTAATGACCAATTACTACAAAAATGCACGAACACATGATTCATGCAAATCTAAAAACACAACCTCATGTAATTCAGTGAAGGGCCCCGCTATAAACCTGGGGATAGTTGTGTATGTTTATCTTTTTTGTACGGAATCCTATTTCATCCACATTAAATTTCGCTATTATCTCTTGTAATCTTTCGTGATACCTAAGTTTTGCGTTTATCAAGACAGGATAATTTTGTTTATAACACATGCCCTTGTACACATAAAGCACGTGCATGCATACAGAATAAGATCGAATCAATACTACATGACGAGAAGGTCATTCAATAATGTAGTTACATGTTGAACAGTGAACGAACAACTGGTATTATATTCAGTGTTTTAAAATGCTGGACGCCATGTTTCATTTGAATGCAAGGATATTAATGATTGAAGTATGTATAGAAAATTCACTCGAAACTAACTTTTCTGAAGCGTCAACTTTTTATAATATGGCTAATGTAAACCTGCTTTCTAATGCAATG
Source organism: Lutraria rhynchaena (assembly GCA_008271625.1). Lineage (NCBI taxonomy): Eukaryota > Metazoa > Mollusca > Bivalvia > Venerida > Mactridae > Lutraria > Lutraria rhynchaena. Next base: position 4,602,432 of record VIBL01000001.1, on the reverse strand, counting down.
GAAGTTTCTGCAAAAATGAAACTGAATTTGTTCAAAGTGAATAAATATGTTGTCTGAAATTACACGTGAAGCTATTTAATATGCACGGCTACACATGCAATGTTCAAACGAATGCAAACGCATTATATAATACAAAATCCATAAACAACTGAATGTCAGTTATAAATGTTACTTAACACTCACAACTCTCTTTCCTGGGGATGCCTTTTACGCATCAGCTATAGAGAATAATGGATCAATAACTTTCTGTTCCATGGCGGTATCCTCAGGGAGAGTGTGTTTATTGTTTCCTCCGTCTTTGTATGATCCCAGGTGTTGGTGGGTTGTATTTGGGGGTTGGGGAAAAGTAATATTTAGGGGAAGGTGTGAAGTTTTCTTCTAGGAGTACCTTTCTTATCTATATTTATTTTCATCTAGATTCATTTTTCAACGATATTAAATCATTTTATCACATAACCTGCGATCCAGGAGTGCCGTAAACTCGTGCCGGAAATATCGTTCGGCACTGCCAAACCGCGCAATAGATATTCAAATTTAGCCAAATCACTACATTTGCTTATTTTGTATTACTAAGCTACTACGATATTTGTAAACATGGTCCACTTTCGATTCGTAATGATTTTATTAATGAATAAAATGATGTTTTTGTAAATAAAATAAAAAAATTATGTCTTTTACCTTGCATTTTATCGCCAAACGATTAATAGAAACATGCACTACTTTTTTGCGCACAGTAGTGAACATTCTCCACTAGACGTCTTGTATATAGGTCATCCTATAGTCTGTTTCATTTTCTGTGGTCGTTTTTACGGTTATGTGATAAATAGAATCTTACACATTCACGCTCATCCTTTACCATTTTTATTAAACTCGTTGACAAAACCAATATGACACTCAGCAGAACCTTGTGTCATATTATCTAGTCAACACGTTTAATAAAAATGGTAAGGAATAAGCTCTCATTCAAGATCCTCTATACACAAACAACACCTTTCGTTTCTTTGTTATATCCGTTTTTTGCTTACATTGTTAGTACTAAAGGTCATAGTCCTTTTTATGACCAAACAATAATTTAAAAAAGTAAAATACATGTATAGGCGGATCCAGGGGGGGGGGGGAGACCCGGCGTACGCCCCTCTCCGAAATTTGCCGAAGCAAAATTTTTTTCTATTATGAAATATAATATTTACATGAAAATATATATAAATGTCAAAACAATTTCGCATGCTATGCGTGCAATAAGTTACAAGTACAGTAACGCAATGACATAGCGTACAATTCACAACAGAAGAATAGCGTGTCTGCTTTGCATAAAAATCGAGTATTTCCGCTATGCAAACCAATGTCTGCATTCTCATTTCAGCGGTAACCGTGCACATAGCTAGTTTTATTGATTACGTCATACGAAACGGTGCTACCGTACATTTAACATGCCGAATTAGCTATATTTCAGGATCCCTGGCCAGGGCGTTGCCCTGGACCCACCGGGGGCCCTCGCGGCCCCCAGGTTTAAAAAATTACACACCTGAAGCCAATGGACCCTTGACAGCTATGTAGCTGACTAATATTACACTCCGTCTGAAATGCATATCCAGAACGTAAAAATATTGTTTATTCAGCAAAAATACCTCATTACTTGACAATCTGTGATGTAGCAATTTTGACATATTTATTGTCACGGGGAAATCCACAGGTAATTCATCACGGGGAAATCCACATGTAATTCATCGACAATGTAATCCATTAAAATTACATAAAATAAAATAACGAATGAATGCTTTTATCGACCAATTGATAAACTAAGAGCTAAAATATATAATTTAATAACCAACCAAAAGTGTTTTAAATTAATTTGTTTGTTACCTAAGTTAAAATATGTTATTATCATGAAAAATATCAAAGTGAAATAGAAATAAAAATGGAAAACATTGAATTGCCATGCTGATACACTTTATGCTCTATATTTTGTTTTCCTGCCCTTATACCGTTAAATTAGAAATATTACAAACGTTTAAAATGTTTTGACAGCGCTCGTTTTACCTGTGTGCCATGTGGTTGCACGAAATCCCTAGAGAAATGTAGGAGTTGCGCACAGATGAAATTGTGGACGCCTGTCCGACGACATTTGCCAATCTAATAACCAAATGTTTTCCTTCGGAAAACCTGGTAAAATCGTAGTAATTATGAGGAGAACCAAACCCACAGCGTTAATAATTTGGTGGGCATTTCGGCGACCAGCTAGATAATGGCGACCATTTTTATATTTCAAAGTGGTAAGGTTGGTTTACTAATCAAATTAAACTGCAATGCTATCTTTACCACAACTATGTTGAATTTTTCAATGAACAGGATCATATACGCAACCCAGACTTACTTTCGATAATTTGGCGACCACTGTGGTCAACATCAGGTGAAATGCTTTAAACAACATTTTTGCAGAGTTTGGTGCTTTTATCAAAAAAAGTAAACAATGTCAAGGCGTGTTTTCAGCTGGACTACTTTTGATATAAGATAAATAAACAGTTAAACCATTCAATTATGGTCAAAGAATATATGGACTATATGAAATTCTGCTTGCAATCAGTGAAATGTTGTCATTACTATTAGAAAAGTCTGTGGACTTCGGTGACTGGAACGAAGGAGCAGACTATACGCCACTATACTCCACCCCTTCAACGTGCTAGCCCCCTGTGGCAATAAGTTACTTTACGCAGGAATTCCAGCGTTCCGATTTTTCCTAGTTTTCCCAGTTTTTCCTAGTTTTACCTATTTTTCCTAGTGATTTAGCCTAAGTTCAGGGAATGTTGAAAAAAGCTTTGTGAAGGCAGGGGCTAGTTCGGTCGCTGCTACTTTGAGTATGAACGGCGGGATGTTATATGGACTAGCTGTTTCATGAGCTATTAGGTTGCATGATAGTTTGTGAACCCCTTTGCCGTTGATTGTGATGTTGTACATTGTTGGTGTGCTGGGTCCTTTGTCCGACTGACCTTTGTTGATAAGGACGGATACAAATTGCTAGTTCAAGATGCTAGCTTTGTTTTGCTTATGTTTTGCTATCACTCTGAAATAACCCATATTTGTTCTTCAGTGCAGCTTCTCCGGTAAATCTTGTCCTTTGTCTCTAATGTGAGACTTAAACATTTTGGAGTTGCCTTTAGTTAGCGCTGATTGTGTCACGAAGGTGGCTTTTGTTTGCTCTTCGTACTAAGAATTGTGTTTTTTGCAATAACAAGTTCGTCGAAAGAACAGTCAGATCATGTCATGAGTACACCCGTACTTTTATAAGTGTTACTTTCAAATGAAGATAGTGTTCAGATGTCGAAAATGAATGGTACTACTGGAAGATAGTCCCAATGTTGATTAGAAGTTTTTACCTAGCGAGGAAAACTTATATGTACATCAAATAAAATTTTGAGCTCATTACTAAAAACTTCTTAATCAATTGCAGTAATGCAATGCAATGTGGGTTTATCTTTTAGAATATCATCACAAACAGTGCAATAAGGAATTACTGATTTATTCAATATAGTCTATGTATTCAGATCATGTAACCTAGTTTTGGCTAAAATCTATTATAAATCTATGATGTTACACAATATTGTATTATTATTGTATTATTCTCATAATATCATGTTTATTATTTGTTACATATATCATAGCAACTTATATTCACACAACATTCAGTGATATAATATTCTTTTGATGTTTGCCTTGATGATATATAAAGTCACTCACACGTTGGTGCGTGGCACTGGCGGTACGATATTCTTAACATTAGTAATTTGTGGTTCAATAAATAAATAAATAAATATATATATATATTCAATAAATAAATAAATAAATAAATATGTATATATATATAATGACTATGCGACGTCATTGCTATTATATATTGCTATGCTGCAATCGGATGGGTAAAATGGAACAATGGGTTTTATAGAATAATGTACTCATGTGTTGTTCTCAATAAAGTTTGTGTTTTATTGCAGATATAGCTTATCAATAACAATGTTTAATCGATCAACTATCATGATAGTCATTTTGGATTATTACCCGACCCGTCCCAATGTCGATTTAGCCTTTCAATAATGCATGTCTCTTATTTGCATTTTACGCAGTTTCGCAGTGAATCAATAAAAGACAAAAGATAAGGACCGATTTATTGAGAGGCTGCTTAACTTTTAAGTTGCTTTAGACTAAACATGACCGTTCAAATTTTGATTTATTTCATACTGTTTGTGTGTAGTTCTACTAATTTCTCACCTTCAAGTGGTGTGAAAATATCAAAAGATGGGGTCGAACTTTCTTATAATGTGACTAGTTCTGATAACTGTCAAACGGACGTTGAAAAAGTTAATTCTTTTGTTGGAATAAGTTTATCGGACTGTGTTTTTGAATGCGGACTTCGTAACCATTGCCTTGCTTTGAGTTATCATCGTGAGATGACCTCTTGTCTACTTCTAGGGTCGACAGACAAGCATGACGTTCAAAATACAAAATGTGACTACATTCTGAGAGACGATATTACGGCGCTTGAGGTTCGTATTCAAACAGAAAACGCTGTACGGGTACTTTCGGTCATTTTTGGTAACGATTCCACAGCGCGAGTACTGATTTCGTCCGACGAACCAATTTACATGACGTAAATTTGTTCGTCGGACGAAATCAGTCCTCGCGCTTTGAATCGTTACCCCAAAAGCCGTTCTTGTTCACCTTAGCATACGTCGTAGTATGTATCCAGTGAAAATATGTATGATTTCTTATTGAACAGAATGGACGTTAGTTGGAACCATGTCACATGTTGTAAGAATTTTGTTAAAATCAAACAAATTGGAAGCGAATTCTTTGTTTACTTTGTTTTGTTTTTTCTTTGTTTTTCATTTCATTTTCTATAAAAGTCATTGTAAATAATATATTAGAAAATTGATGCGGTAAAAACGTTGACAAATGTGTGTAAACCACACAAAAGCAGACTTTAAAATGATGATGGTGTCATATGACATGTCAATATTGATTGAAAACGCTAAAACGGGCAAAAAATATTTCACTGAAGAAATCAATTCTTTGACACTTTTTTCTAATAACCATACAGTGTAATAGTAATCTTGGAAATTGAACGATTTCTATGTAAAGAGAAAATTACAGATACCGTCTTTAAAATCAATCTGAGAAAAAATCTGCAGAAGTTCTCTGATAACCTGTGTGTTTAATATTTATAAGCTTTCGGGTTAAAGAAATTTAAGAATCAGAGAAAAAATTCTGTTCAGAGAGGTTTTTGGATTACTGAGGTCTTCTGTTTTATGACACACAATCTGTGAAAGATCGTGACAAATCTGCTACTATAAGAAGTGTGTATATAAAAAAGGAATTATTATAATTGTCAATTGCATTAATAAAAGTTTAGCTTGACTAGAGCAAACATAATTGTGTTTAGAGTTATTAGACCCAAAATAATTAGGGCAGGTAGGTCGGAATACTTTTCTTCACATGTGTTGTAAGCGTCAGATTTATTAACCAGGTTTTCAATAAAGAAGTATGACTTTCTGGGCGGAGATGTCAAACAAATGGTTTCCTTTCTATTATTTGAGATTTCTCTACTGCTGACGAACTTTGTATACTGTAAGGCAAATGTAATGCAGTTTATGAATACCCGGCTTCAGATTGCACTTAGGGTTTAAGGTTAATATTACTAAAATAGGCCTGGTTCAGCGCGTTCTTCTGATTTCTTAGATAATGTGTTTCTTATTAAATTATAAATATTATATCTATTGTTTTTAGGTTGTTTTAGTTTTGCATTGTTTGTAAGATTACTTTCATTTTGAAGATTATATACTTCAGTCTATATGTCAACTTTAATTACTTTCATTTTGAAGATTATATACTTCAGTCTATATGTCAACTTTAATTACTTTCATTTTGAAGATTATATACTTCAGTCTATATGTCAACTTTTCTTATCTCTATTAAAATACACAAATATTGCTCTGTTTTTTTTTGTTTGTTTGTTTTTTTTTGATAATAATTTACACAATAATTTCAGAACATAGAATAAGTATGTGCACATACATATTGATCAGACACAAACCATGTAACTATGCTGACCGGTTCTTATGGTTCCTGTTGTAAGTGTCTATGCATTTTGAGTTGGTTGAATAAATAGTGGATAATCAACATGTTAAATTTCTTCGTGACACTAAACTGAGTGCCTTGACATGAACAGTGCATAGGGATTTAAAACGGTTTGGAATAACCGAATACATGACTGTATATGAATATTGTGTAAACAAATAACTTGGAAATCTCTTAACACTTTATTGGGAAAACAAGTCAAGTCATTAAGAAACAATGATCAATTTGCATGATCATTTGTATTCTATTTGAAATGATTTTACATGTACATATACATTTGCGCGATTTATATGCTAAATAGTATCAGACAGCTAAGACACACTGGGGATTTAAAATAGTAGTTAATGTATAATTAAACAGTTAACTAAGTCAGTTCTTATTATTATCAACCTTTGTGTTACGCTTGATTGTACCATCTAAATCATGTATAACTTGAGCTGCTTTCACATGTATACATTTTAAGAGGGATATTACGGGGCGCAAGATATCATTTTATAATGTGGTATCTAAACAAACTGATGGTATCAAGTCTTATTCTGTCAGTGTATGTGTAACTGATATATTTATGTATTATTTATACAGTGCATTATATATTGTAAAATTATCATTTATAAAATAATTGTGGAAACATTCTAAAACCTCTTTTTTTGAATAGTGAAAAAAGAATGTCTATCTTGAAACATGTTCTGTAGCATGCTTGACTGATCCGAACGTTATGATGATAAATGTTCCGAATATGATATGTCCCTGCAAAGTCTTTTCATACGTTTTAATTTCACATTAATAAGCTAATGAAACACAAAATTAACATTATCATCTCCTAAAAATAAAGTTTACAAACTCTTTGAAGAAGTGGCCAGATGGGCACTATAACATTTAACGAATTTTAAATGATAGGCAATAGTTCTTGTTGAACAGGACAAAGTGAACAAAATAGTTTAAGTGCGTTACAAAATGAATATAGTCACTGAAGATCTTCACAAACTGGACAAATCCGAGACAGAACTCGACAAGGTACACAAAAACACTTGAAGAACTCGCCATGTTGTGAATATACGGATTGTAAATTCAAAAAAGCTGGTAATGCACATATTTGCATTTGCAGATGCCTTGTGGGAATAAATGTAGTGATGGACTGACATGTGGAGTAGTTTCTAAACAATGCGAACCAAGAGGTAACCTTAACTTAAAGTACAAACCAGTTTAAACCGCCTGCGGCTTTTCTGCTTATCGTTTCAATGCGGTATCCCCTTGGGGAAATTTTGTTCCGTCCCCATATTTTGTATATTACCGTGTTTGATTGGTTGCTTTTTGGTCGGTAGATTTTAGGAAAGTGGGATTTTTGTATGTAGTTATTTAGTCATTTTCAATACACTCATATAGGAGACCGAGTTGTCTATAATTCCACCATTAAACATGGCTAGCCGTAACAATTTGACCAACCGATGGAAACCATAAGCTTATGTTTGGAGCGCAAGAATTAAATTGTTAATGCGTACGTTGTATTTATCATTTCTTAATTCAGTGCGTGCTGCAAATTTATATTTTTTGCAAGGTAGATTTCACTCATTGGTTAATCAACAAAGAGCCGGTAGTCGAATAATTGAATTCTCCGCAGATTTTGCGTGCATTGTCTGTTGTCCCATTTCCATTGTTTCTAAGTTGTTGCGAGTTAACAACATCTTTTGACAAAAATACAACATTTATGGAGTCACTTCGCTGTAACACATTCCTGTTGTTTGTTGTAGAATGTGGAATTCCAAATCCAATAAATGGGATGTTCCTTGGGAACAGTCTAAGCATTGGTTCCAAAGTACGATACAAATGTGATTATTGTAAAAAGGATGAAACAGCGACCTATAGCGCCGTGTGCTTAGACAATGGACAATGGTCTTACGTTGCTAATTGTACAGGTACATATAAAAATGTTGTATGTATTTACTTGTATTTATGAAAGTTTGCTGCAGGAATAATAATACTACTAGCCATACTTTACCAGCTGATAAAATACGCCCACGTATTTTAATTCGATTCAAATAATATTTGCTCATATTTTACTTAGAACCTACACGAACTACATCTTAAGGCGGTTCTGAGACTTTCCTTCTATTTATATAAGTTGTCTGTGACAACATTGATCATTATAATTGCTAGGTTACGTTTGCGAAATGTGGCAGCAGTCCATGTTTTATCGTAGAATAACATATAGGTAGATATCCTTGACTAAATGCAAACCTAGTTTGTAATCGATTACGACATCATAAGTTAAAAAGCTACAAAACGTCTCTTAACATTATACGTATAGAACGTCTGTTAACATTATACGTATAGAACTTCTGTTAACATTATACGTATAGAACGTCTGTTAACATTATACGTATAGAACGTCTGTTAACATTATACGTATAGAACGTCTGTTAACATTATACGTATAGAACGTCTGTTAACATTATACGTATAGAACTTCTGTTAACATTATACGTATAGAACTTCTGTTAACATTATACGTATAGAACGTCTGTTAACATTATACGTATAGAACTTCTGTTAACATTATACGTATAGAACTTCTGTTAACATTATACGTATAGAACGTCTGTTAACATTATACGTATAGAACTTCTGTTAACATTATACGTATAGAACTTCTGTTAACATTATACGTATAGAACTTCTGTTAACATTATACGTATAGAACGTCTGTTAACATTATACGTATAGAACGTCTGTTAACATTATACGTATAGAACGTCTGGAATGTTTCCATGATCGGTCTCTGTTTGTGTCCAAATTGCGTCATCAACTCAATTTGACTATTTACCGTAATTGACTATTTACCGTAACATTTAAATCCAGTCAACTACTGTTGCTTTCATTACTATATTTCATGAATATGAAGTACTTCTAAATTCAAACATATTTTTATTGTACATTTCTTCGGCCTTACTTACGATTTAGATATTCCTACATAGTCAGAAACATATGCAAAAGATGGAGTAAACGAAATCCATGACACATTTTGATATTACTTCATCATAACTGTTATAAAAAGAAAGGAGTTTCAGTACACGAAATGATAATAATAAATCTGAAGTCTAGTCTTTATAAACTGAACTAAGGACTAGGAAATTTCATGGAGAACAAAATCATAGAGACGATTCAATAATTTATTATGCATATTAATTAGCCGGGATATTCCCTAAATAACCCGTCATTTCTGAAAATCATTCTTTTGTATGTTCACTTTCTAATTAGAAAAAAGACATAATATTGAAGCTTGAAATAACACTATTTGTTTGTTTTCCAGATTTCAGCGACTGGATTGTAATACAGAGACGAATGAACGCAAGTGGTAACTTTTATAGAACATGGGACGAGTATAAGACTGGATTTGGAGATTTGGATGGAAATTTCTGGCTGGGTAATGAGAAAATATGGTCATTCACAAGACATGGAACATGGAAATTACGAGTCGAAGTTTCGTTCAACAATGAACATGGATTTGCTGAATACAACTCATTTGCCATTGGCGATGAATCGTCCAACTACGTCCTTCATATTGGCGATTATTCTGGAAATATCGGCGATAGTTTGGCGCAACATAACGGTTCATCATTTTCAACGTATGACAGGGACAACGATGTGCACGTAAAAAATTGTGCGCAAATGTATTTAGGTGGTTGGTGGTACAAAAAGTGTCATAAGAGCAACTTAAATGGACAGTATGGCAACAACAAGTTTGGGAAAGGTTTGAATTGGAGGACATGGAAACCACATACTGTTTCGTTGACGACAACAGAAATGAAAATACTACATGTACAGTGTTAATGATATTGAGACTGTTTAACAAGAGCTCTATAACAAACACCACCACAATATATTTTTATTTCACATAATTGCACACCATACAGCAAAATCTGAATGTCAATCTTTGCTCATTATCAGCACAATAGATAATATAACCTTACAGAGACAAAGTTCTGTAACATATGCATGTGCGTTGCAAAGAAAATGATTCATAAAAAGCACCTACCAAATTTCACACCTTCCTCAAAAAGTACCTTCTCCAAACCCTCCAACCCAAACCCAGCCCAACGTATAAAATCATAAAAATGTGGTACAAAACATATATTCACAGAGTTTTAAGATTACCTTTGGTATTGTAATGAAAGGTATCTTCGAGAAGCATTAACTATAAAATCATTCACAATGAAAAATTCTTGTTATATTCTCTTTTCTGTTTAATACATATGTGAATGTTTATACATGATAACTTCAATTCTAAACGTATGCAAAATTTAATGCGTTGTAACATTATAGGAGATGACCTCACACTTACCTGTTGTTTTTATGTCGCAGAAATAGGTGACAATTCCATTTAAACTCGTGCGATATGCCACGATCGTTTTATATTATTGAACTGTTTTTCACTCACCATATAGTTGAAATAACTCATTTTACACAGATTATAACAAGCAAACACCATTTTAATATCTGATTTTATAAACGAGCAACGTAAAGTGCAACATATACGTACGGTGGAAATCCCGGTCTACCGGTTCAGGACGGATTCATACACGGACTACATTTTGGCCGGAAGGATCGCATTACACATACCATGTTCAATGGCTCACACAGGTCACATGGAGGAATACTGACTGTTGATTGGAGTAGGCATACCGCGTCATACAAAGTTGTGTAGCACGGCATTTCAAAAGAACAAGTAACTAAGGAATCGGGGGATTCAATACTTTGACATGGGCCAGTTCAGACACCATCTTTGATCTATTGTACGGTAATTTCTACGGTAGCTCGTAATTATACATTAATCTTCGTTCAGATTAAGCATTTTACAATATTTTATCCATTTAGTATTTAGATATTTATACATTTATTTAGTTAATTTTTTCGGACATTTAAGAAATATCGTCGTCGAAGGATTACTTGAAAGACATATTTTTTGTCATCTTAGAGAATGTTTAATACTAACTCTTAAGTACAATAAATAAAAATATTTATTCACAAATAAACTACCCGTGTATTTTTTCTTATCTAATCATATAATTTCATTCCCCTGGCCAAAATAAAACACAAACCACAGTACTATGTTCACAATTATCATCAGTCTTCACGGCAAACTTCACAGCATGGAAGATGGAAAACCAGTAAAAAATTTACAAGTCCAATAAAAACGTACAACGTCCCAGGACATGTTCTCTGTAAGTAAACTGCTATCCTCGCGGATGAAGGATCTGGGTTGGCAGGAGAATTCTCCAAGATACAATGTCTTCAATTGAATCATTACAATGAAAATATGCTACACCCAGGGTTTAAATTCACAAACCCAAGATATACAGACCTAAAGGTCTACCAATTGAGCTAAGTTTGCATGCTGCAAGATTAAGTAATACATCATAATAACACGTGTGATAAACACATATTTTTTTTATTTTAAATCACAAAACAAGATCTGTAAAAACATTGTTAAAATATCCAGTAAATACTTACAAATTAAATTATGTTAGCTAAAATCTTTTCATTTGCACTTAATATGACAAATCAGTATAAATTGTCACTAATAAAATATCAGTTCAATTCATATTTAACTCTGATAAGTAAAAATTCTAAGAATTCTGAGTTTACAGTAAACAGCAACATTTCTTCAATATACAATAAAATCATATTCTGAATCTTAATATCACAAAATTTCATGTGAAATTTACCATTTTTGATTAAAAAATTGTATTCTGAACAAATATATCACAAAATTTCATTTGAAATTTACCATTTTTGACTTAAAAATTGTATTCTGAACAAATATATCACAAAATTTCATGCGAAATTCACCATTTTTGACAAAAAATAGTTCATACAAAATTGTATTCTGAACAAATATATCATAAAATTTCTCAAAAACGTACAAATTTTCATCACAGAATCTATCAGCAAAAACATCATTTTCTGAGGAAATAAATAACAAATTTTTTTACAATATGGGCCATTTTAAAAAAAAATAGTGTATATAAATTGTATTTTGAGCAAATATATCACAAAGCTCCTCATATAATGCACATTTTCAACAAAAAATAGTTTAATTAAAATTTTCTTTGTCAAAAACCTCTACATTTTATAAAACATTCTAATCTGAAAGGTCAAACTTTGGGTACAATTTCAAATGTGTTTTCACATTTTAAAAATAAATCATACATCTGTACTATGGTCCCATTAATAATGCTAGATTTACATTTTCCTACAAAAAATTAACACATAAAAGGTGAAAGATACACTACTTAGAGAGTGCATGTGATAAATACGGCATAACCCTGTTATAGTGAATCCCTGGGAATCTGAATAATTACTTCATTTACATGTCCATTTTTCTCTCTTATCCTTTATATTTCAAATCAAGGATGGTGAGTCCACAGAGAAACATATACTTCACTGTATTCATATCTTCACAACATCAGAGTTCACTATAACTGTGTTTTACAACATCGGAGTTCACTATAACTGTGTTTTACAACATCGGAGTTCACTATAACTGTGTTTTACAGCATCTTAAAATCTAAATATAAATGAACCACAATGGAAAGAACACACTTTTTTTGAACACTGTCTTAGACAACAAAAAATGCCTTTATGATACCATCTATAGCAAGAATTATCTAATGATGAAATAAATTCAAAGTCTGAAATATACATACAGTAGAACCTAGATTTTTAGACCAACTTTTGTAGTAATAAAGTCAGTATTACGTATTGAGGTGGCCTCTTTTTCACTTTTAAATAAAGAGAAATACTAAAATCAGGTCCAAAAATAAGCAGTCATGGTGATATTGAGATTGTTGCTAAATCAAGCATTGGAACAGAAACATAGACAACCGTTCAGGAACCAAAACTCATGTTATGAGTCATACATCATATAAATTAAATCAACTGATTATTTAGTATTACATAATTTGTATTGAATAATAAATGTCATATAAATTAACATAAACAAAGAAATATTACATAATTAAATAAAATCATATAAATAAATGAAAAGAAAGTAAATTAAATAATATATAAAGTAAATAAATTAAAATAAATAAAAAATGTTACATGAAATAATACTCATAAAAAAGAAATATGAGATGATTAAATTACAGAATGACATACCATAAAAAACAAGGACTATAAATCAAACAATCTGTAATTGTGAAGAAAAGTTGAGTGATGTGTTAAAAGTTCCACATATGTTAGTCCTGGTGAGAACTGTACTAAACAAATAAGAGCCCTGATTAGCTGGTTTATATATTCAAAATATAAAAAGATACATCAAAATAAGATAATCTAAATGTCTGGCCTATACCATGTGCTATCTATGATCAATTTTGGTTCGTTTTGATATTAATTTGAACAACTGATGAAGCACAGTTAAAGCAATGTTTAAAACCACTAAAAATAAGGATCAAGGCAATATACATCCTTATATTCTTGCACTTTTACACTCAAGCACCCCTATACTCCTGCACTTATACACTCTAGCATCCCTACACTTGCCAAGGTCCACGAGGGTTTGGTACAAGAAAGGCAGCCATTTTGTTTCTGGTTAAAAGTTAGTCAACCTCTTAACCTAACTTCACATCTAACCCAATGTTTAAATGTCACCAATGTTTAATCAATTGGGTGCTGGGTAACTTCTGTTCACAGGTCTGAGTATGGTAAGTATTACAACATGTAATTTGTTTGGCATGTACAAGAACAGCACATATTAATGTGTTTTAAGCAAGCATAAACAGATTATTGACAGAACAGTATTATCTTTAGCATACAGTTATTGATACAATAGACCTGAGCAAACCTCCAAATGAAGACCACCTGTAAAATTAGTCTGTCATTGTACTCTTCATCAGGTGGATTTTGTTTAAAAGATTTGAATAATTGCATGAAGAAAGAATCAAAAGCATAAGGCCTAAACAAAAAAAAATCGTTTCCAGTTACATGCCCCCAAAAAATATGGGTCGGAAGGTAGGGACTTTTTTCTTTTACATTTTTTATTTACATATATCGACAACACTGTTGTGAAAATTAAAATACAGCCCTAAGATTTGGATGCCATAAAACTTTTGAGTTGGCTGGTAAAAGATGGGTTGGTGGGGTAACCGGAAACAAACCTATTTTTTTATGCCTAATTATAGTCATACTCTCGTTTACAGGCCATCTTAATTGTTAAGACTGACATGTAAACAACATCCAACCATTAGTGCTCATTCATTAATAGATAAATCATGCCTTATTAACCTCTGTATAAAGACTAGTAAAGCAACATTTCTTCTCTCTCTTTGTAGCTGTTTGTGTATTTGTTCAACTGTATGTCAACTTGAGCATTCAAATCTAATACAACTTACACTGATACGAACCAAATCCAAATATAGTTGTATCAATATTCATGAAGTTAAAAATTTCACAATAATACACATATTACAATGTTCATACAATTCTTAATCAATTTCATTGTTCAAATTTGACTCTCTTATACATTTTATGTTCATGAATCAATACAATATGCAAAAACAGATTTAGTAAAATTTTGTTCTTACAAATTATACAAAATACCCTGTAAGATGGTTTTAATACATTTGAAAAGTCAAGTTTGTTTCAGCAAATGCATCTCAATCTATGGTGTAGTTCTAATCAGTTTGAAAAAATATAATTCATCAAATCTTGGCTTAAAAAACATGTCTTAATCTTTTATATAGGTCAATTAGATTTTTATCAACATCATACTTCATATCAGATAAATAAAATAGAATTTGGTCTAACAAAACTATCTTGTTGTACCATACTGTTCCAATTAGATTGATAAGATAAAATCATCAGCAGCAACAGGAGGTTGTTGGTGGAGTTCTATAAGAGGTTCATCATCATCATGTTGCATGTGATCCAATTGAGTACTGTTCTCGTCACTAGGCGAATCTGTTACCATAGCAACATTAGTATCTTCTTCATAGTGTTCTGTAGCAAAGTTTATGAACACCTGAAAGAGTCAAACAGTCAGCTTTAATGTATGATACCTTGTTTATTGTTTATTCTAAGCAATCTGCACCATTGATTGTGTGAACAAATAAGAATTGGGCTCATAAATTATTCTATAATAAAACATAGCTGTTCAGTTTTTACCCACGGGATTGCATCAAAGTAGTTATAACAGTCAGTGACATTATATAATACTTGTTATACAGAGGAGGAAAATCTAATAGCTAACTGAAGAGGTGGTTCTTGTAGTTTTTATGTAGAATGTGGGTAAATGCTGACTATTTCTATGGTCAGAATTGGTATAATGACATTTATCACTCTGATTTAATTCTTGCACAGTCGAAATACCATCTATACTTGATTAACTGATAAATGTGGCCATATATTTATGATGTCTGTTATAGAGCCAGCTTGGAAACAACAACAATTGTGAAAGTTTAAAATCAAATGCACTGTTTTAGATCACAGACATTTAAAAACCACAAATAAATGATTGCACTAAAACTTTGACACTTTCATCTTAGACATCAAAGCTTATCACCTTACAGGGACAATCAAATTTGTGATTTTTTCCTTGTCTTTATAATCAAATTTGTGCCAGTCTTTTAAAATGATTTATTTTAGGGATGATAATGTCTGAATAGTCAATCAGGCAATAACAATTGATATGCAAGTCAATACAAGATACAAGATGTAAGATTTATTTCTAGTCAGCTCAAAATATAACAATAAACATTATACTGACAAGATTATACAACAGTTGGTAAAACACAAACAACTTACATACAATCAAGTCTATAAAAGTAAATGTGTGTTTTATAACATATGGTACAAAACATCAAGAATTTATAAAATTCTAGTTTTAATAAATATTTAATAAAAGACAAAGTTACTTGAGACACTTAAAACCATGACACGTATAAATATAAACTGCAAAAACATTTCAATTATCAATTAGTAACAACTCATTAAATCATGCAAGCATACAGAATTTTAAATCAAGCCAATGCATCATTGCATGTATTTTGAGACAGCAATATACACTTACATTATCTAATGTATTCTGATTCAAAGAATAATCAGCTACGTCTAGATGGCCTGGTATGTCCTCCATAATTTTATAAACGTCAGCAAGTTCTGAGCACAAAATCTTCAGATCAAACACTAGAGATCTATGTCCCCTGTATTTTAACTTAGCACCGGATATGTAGTTCTCAATATATTCTTTCACCACAGAGATGTAATGTGAAGACTGTAGAATCAGTGACAATGTGTAACCATTTCCATATTTATCCTGTTTTATAAGAGTCAAAAAAGTAAAACAAAGGAAACAATAAATAAAGGGGGATAAAAAATGATGGAATAGGAAAGTGAAACAAAATGCATTAAGAGGAGTGTGACAGAATGATTCAATGTTTCATTGGCTTAATCTCTTGTTCATGTAAAATCTTTTATTACAGTCAAACCTGTGTCCATGACCTAGATGTTAAATGATTACCAACAAACACATTTTTATGAACTTAATAAAGTTTTTTTATACAAGCCTCTGTACATGAGCAAGCAAGCATTACAACATTTTAGAAAACAAAAAAGAAAGGTTTACTGTTTTTTTTCTTGAAAAATATTTGAAAGAAAGTCTAAGTATATATTTTTAATGATTGTCTTTTAAATATAATTTCTCACATCCAAATGCAAAAATGTGACCAATAAGTCAGGCACTAACCTTCAAATGTTGCACACTTCCCAGGCATTTGAGTTGACCTTTAGCCATGATTGTTAATCTTGAACACAAAGCTTCACATTCCTCCATGCTGTTAAACATGATTAATATAAGAATGAATTTAGTTATAGTTAAACCACAATATTAAGACCATCATTTGGACTAAGAACATTGGTCATAATATTGAAGTGATTAAGTTGAAAAGTGGAGAAAATATTGAAAACTGGTCAGGAAACAAGTGATTGTTATAATAAGGTGATCCAAATATTGAGGTGGTCACAGTATAATGTATGTCTAGTAAATATAAGGCTGAATATGGCTAGAGCACTGAGGATATGATGCTGATCAAAGCACAGAATGCTATTACAATAAAAGCAACTTAAAATGAACATTAATTAAAATCAATAAATTGCAGAATTCTTAAACACCTAAATTTCGCTAATGCAGTCTGACTAATAGCAATGGTTTTAGATCATACAAATTTAATAGAAACATATGTCAGACACCGGATAATTAAATATTTCTGCATCAAAATACACAGTAACATCATAAGTGGGTGCTATTTCTTAATGGATTGATACATTTCTTTCATCAACAGTTTTAAGTGTTGACTGAACTTCAGACTCACCATACAGATCAAGGCAATTAATATTTATACCTTTACAAAACATACCACACCACACTAGTATAACAGTACACAGAAACAGCCCTACCTAAAATGCTGCTAGTTTGCAAAAAATTCCTAGTCTCATCAAAAACTCCAATTTTACTTTAAAAATCATTTTTAAAGGCATTGTACTTTTTTTAGGCTGCTCATGCTTGTAAAAATGACAATCAGTCCCCTTATATAGGTGAAACCATTTTATGCAATAAATTTTCAGAGTAATACAAAATGCTATACTCATGCACAGCAGAATTCCTGCCCATGGTTTATCAACAGGTAAAATATGGGTTCATATTCATTAATTTTTAATTACTGACCTATGTGATGAGAATACAACAGACATTCCTTGTCTGACAAGATGCTGTATAACATCCCACAGGAATCGGCGAGAATATGGATCCATACCAGATGTCGGTTCATCCTAAAATTCAACCAACATTCTTGAGATAATTGAATATTAAATACATTACTTATTCCCCAGAAAATGCCACACTTAATTAAAACTCCTTAAGAACGAAAAAGGTTAACTCGGCATAAATGAGTTTTTATTGCCAGCACTGGCTGAGGGATTGAGATAATTATGAGTAAACTTAAGTTTAGAAACTTGTCTTAGAATGCTGCTTTGTGATTGGTCAATTTTATAATGTAAACTAAACCAAATAATCTGAGACAAGAGGCATACTTCATTGTCAGACACACTTCTGTAACAACAATGTTTTGATGATCCACATTCAATGGAGAGAAAGTATTTCAATCCTCTTGTTAAAAGATTGAAAAATAATTCTCAGTCTCAGGAAA
This sequence comes from Lutraria rhynchaena, assembly GCA_008271625.1. Classification (NCBI taxonomy): domain Eukaryota; kingdom Metazoa; phylum Mollusca; class Bivalvia; order Venerida; family Mactridae; genus Lutraria; species Lutraria rhynchaena. The sequence continues at coordinate 4,584,103 of VIBL01000001.1, read as the reverse complement.
AATCTCCATAATTATTATTTTTTTAAGACTTACCATCAGTATGAGTGAAGGGTTTCCTATGAGAGCTATAGCAGTGGATAGTTTCCTTTTGTTACCACCACTTAATGTTCCTGCTGCACTGTCACCATAACGCTTTAATCCTAATAACTGTAAACATCGATTTATGATCTGAAAAAATGAATTTAATTGATATTTAGTGAAAACTGTTAATTTATACTAATTTATTTTAGCTCGATTGTGAAACAAGCAACTTTGCTTATATTAATCACGCTCGAGTCTGCTTCCTGGACACTACACCAGTACTGCATCCGAAAAATGGGATTGTGAAGTTCATGAATTAAACCCGTCGAAGCCGGGATTCGAACTTAGGACCTTCGAATTAGAGGTCGTACGCTTTACCTCTAGCCCATGATGCCTCCCTGTTGTACAAGTACTATCAAGAAACGTTAAATCAAGTCATGTACGATTCAGGAGTTATACACATTTCATGTCAGCTGACAGTTGACCGTGTCTTTCCAGTATATAATGTTTTCCACCTTTTTCCATATGCAGTACAGACAACATTTATCTGAACAAGGAGATAGATCTTCAATGCAAAAATTTCACCAAAGTTTCTTTGAGAAATCTGTGTGTGGCTTGAGTTTGTAACCCACGGCTTCTTGCAAATTGGTCCTGTACTCTATAAAGTGAGCTTTCAAGACAAAGATGGGACTAGAGTAATGTGTAAAGAAAAAGTCTTAAGTTTCACCTTTGGATGATATTTCACAGGTATTTGTCTCAATCTGGCATATAACTGCAGATGTTCTTTAGGCGTAAGTTCACTAAATATAGCATCAAATTGTGGGCAGTATCCAACACACCGCTGGGTACTTCGACCACCTTTGACAACACTGAAAAATAATATATTCTTATGATATAAGCCATGATATGATAACTTCGTAAATTTGAGTAATCATAACAAATAGGGTCTGTTGCTAATAGTCTTCTTTCCTCAGAAAAACATCTCTTACTTAGCTTTTGTTTAAATGTAAGATATAGACTTATTACATTTGGTTATAACTCATCAAACATATACATACAAGTCTCCATTTTATGAGAAATGACATCTACATTAGGTGTTGGCTGAATAAGCCATTAGTAATATAAAAAAAGAAAATTTCTGCAGATATAAAGTTCACTTAATTAGCAAGTAATAAAACAAATGATAGTTTTATGTACCAACCTTTGTGATAAAAGTTTAGCATCACCATATGATGGTGTCAAATCACCAGTTAACATTCTGAATGTTGTTGTTTTTCCAGCACCATTAACACCCAGCAAGCCAAAACACTAAAACAATAATGCAGTCAATTAATGGTATACTCTCTGATAACATAAATTTCTCAGAATATAGCATGAAAAAAATTAAAATTCATTCTAAAGCATTTTAACTACACCATTTAAGATTTTACAAAATTTTATTTTACAAAATGACAAAATCTAATTTGATTAATAATTGTAAGATTATGTTACTGTTTCAGTTAATACATCATGCTGCTAACAATCAGCTGCTATAGGAAATTCTTGCTTACCTCCCCTTTCGGAACAGAAAATGTGAGATCATTCACAGCAGTAGTTTTACGTCGTCTAGGAGAACCATACACCTAGGATAAAAAAATCTCCACTCAAAAAACAACACAGAACTTTCAGGATTATCAACAACAAATATTAGAAGTCATGCTTATAGTTATGTGTAAAGACATTAATATTAACATAGAAATTATATTAATTACATTTAACTTCTAATCCAGGCCACATACAGAGAAAATGAAAAAAGTACACAATATTGCACACAAACTTCAGACCAGGAACTTTAGCAGTCCTTCATTTTCATAATTTTAACACATTCAAACATTTGTCTGTTTTTGTTTAAATATCAGAACTTTGAAAACTCAACATGAAAAGAATATTATTAGTGAAAAGTCATTTTGATGAATGCTATAAGAATGAAGCCTGTGGTCAATTGAAAGACTAAGCTCAGAAAGTACAGTAAAACCCCTTAATTCTGGTCTCTCTTGAAACTACAATCTTTCTGAAATAAGACAAAGCCTGTAATTTTCTCTTATGGCCAAATACCTCAAGATAAATAAATTTAACCTTATGGTTAACACTTGATAACTTACTTTACTGAGTTGTTCCACAGTCAGAACACCATTTTTACCTTCACTGTGAAGAGTATAATCTTTTTCAGCTTGTACGTCCTCATCTGAACTTAAATCTTTCACTTGTGGAGGCTTGCTTTTCATTCTGTAAACAAAAGATCAATGAATGAGAACAACACTTGAGCTTGGAGATTTGGATTTACTAAACCCCTGGAAAAATGTACATTAAAAAGAAACACTAGAATATCATAATTGCAAAAATGAAATCATGAAGTAAATAAAAAGAAAATGAAAAGCCAAAATAGCATTTACTCTCCCTCCCTCTCTCTCTCTCTCTCTCTCTGTCTGTTTCTCTCTCTCTCTCTCTCTCTCTCTCTGTCTGTTTCTCTCTCTCTCTCTGTCCGTTTCTCTCAAACATTTCAATATTTAGAAATGGATTAAATTTAATTAGTTTCACAATTTTTTTCGTAGTTTTACCAACCTGTGTCCAATAAAAAATCTATATTCACATAAAAGTGTAAATACAAAGGACACAATGCCCATAATCGCCATGACAACAAATCTTTTCCCAGTGATGTTCCAACTCAATGCTTCCTGGATTTTATCATACTGGCCTAAAATGATAAAGATTTGAATAGAACATTAATTATATTACATGGCTGATTTAATACTTACAGAAATGTGCAGCAACTCTAAATCTCTTGGCAAGATATTTTACTAGGTATCTTGCTCAATTTTTGTATTGCACATTCTGATTGGACAGGTACTTGTCAACCAGCCAATCGTCATTCAGCTTTCTTATCACTCTTAGTTTGTTATGTAAGACAGTGTCATAAAAGTATTTCAATTTTTTGTGGGCTGACAGATTTTTTTTCAGTCTGACAGAATTTTTAAGCCAGTCAGACCAAATGTCTGACAGATTGTTTTGACGTTTAGAGAAATCTGTACCCTAATGTTAAAATTAAAACATTTACAAGGCCATAACTCTGCATACCTAAAGTGATTGAAATTAAAAAAATACAAATTATGTTCAGCTTAAATGACAGCAGATGACATGGGTATACAACACCCATCTGTTCATATTGTGTTTGTTTGGGTAATAAGCCCCAACAGTTTTGTTTTACCATTGATTGTCAAACACATTCTTTGCTCCCTGAGTTATTTTACTTTACAAATTAGGGTCTCTTTATCAAGTTCAAATATGGACCAAATATAGAAAGAAAACCAAGCAAAGAAATAAGTGGACTTTCAAATGAGGTGGTCTTACTATTAAGGATGATGTAAAGTGAGGTGTTAGTGCACTTACCGACATGCGAGTAATATTCTGTCTCATACTGATTCAAAGCTATCGTCATCATTCCACTACCCAGACAATAGTTCGGAAATATCAGGAAAACATGACTTAGAAACTTATTAATCGCTGACAAACCCTGAATAAAAAATGAAAAAATCATCAATGAATTTTTTGGTTGTATTAAACACAAATATCCTCTCAGTGCAGCCCATTTTTTATTATTTCATTACATTTTTTCTCATATTTTTTCTTCTTTTCTTCAGCATAACCATTTTCTGATTTGCAAGAAGTCTTTAGCTTTGCTTGCTTTTATACAGAAAAGACATTATAATGGATAAATTTTGTAACAACTTAAAATGATAGTTCGCTTCAATAAAAGAATAGATAGTGAAACATACCTCATCAAATTCGAACAGCTTGAGCATAAAACTGGAGATCACACAAGTAATACCAGTAAACAAATTGACGACAATCAAACAAATGTAGGCAACACTCGGTTCTTTGAACAGAAAACTAGCAGGGTACATCATTGGAGTGATTGACCAACTGTAAACAAGTGTAAAAAGATATATGACAGGATTAGAAGGGAACCATCATCACAACAAAAAAAAGGCACTTAGCTATAACATATCCAACCGCTTTCTAAATCGAACTATCGCAACACACCTTCCCTCAAGAAAATGTCAAATTATGAGTTGACCACCACCTAAATCAAAGCCTCATAATGAATTAAGGTCACATTTAAGCATTCATTCATTCGTATAATAAACCAAATAAATACTTTAATAAAAGCCATCTGTGAATATTTAGTCTGTCCCTTGATGGCCAATTTTTCACCTGAGTAACTGGACTAGAGCAGTAAATACAGGAGGAAATATCATTTTCTTTTTTTAACTACAGTGAGCCCCCAGTACTGTTTGTAATCACTGATCTATGTAAAGACTGATAAAATTATGTTGTAATACTTACCCATACAACAAAAATAATGTAATCACGGCTTCTAAATTTCCTTTACCAACGTAAGCCTCTATTTGAAATGCGAGTAGAATTCCAATAATACACACTGCTGGTATCATATAATTGCACTGAAAAAAAAATAGATAAAATCAAGCTAATAAACACGGAGCATTATTAGATTGCTTAAATGTTGAAAAAATATCATCATTGCAAAAAAATGATAATTTTATATAGGTGTGTTGTGCTATTATAGATCTATGGTCATAAGTGGATTAATTAAGCTGTAAAGTGCTCTTATTAGAGTATACAGAAAAACTTCAAATAACAACCACCTCAATATTATGATCACCTTGTTATAACGACCACTTTCAGACCAGCTTTCAATAACTCCCCTGTAATTCAACTTGACCATGAGAACAACTCATTATTACGACCGATTTTTCGGATCTCAAAGGTCGTCTCATTATAAAGGTTTTACTGTATAAGTAGAACCAATACCTCTGTAGAATTAGAATTTGGTATTTATATGTCAGCCTGCAATAATTTAGAAATTCATGGGAGAAGAATTTCAATACTCAGGAAAAAATCATACTAGGATACCTATAGAGAACAATTCTGGTACAGAGTTCAGGAACACAGTTTAGGTAAACAGCCAGTAAGTTTGTAACAAAATTACCATTAAAAAACAGACATCCCCCACCAAATAAATGAAAATAAAAAAATATTTACCATATCCCAGAAGTAGTTACTGAGCCAGTAGGTAACCGGATGAAGTCCACTAGCAAACTGAAGATGTTTGGCTTTGATTGCACGTTCATGGACTAGCAATAAAACAAAGCTTGCTGGTACGAATGACATAGCTACAATAATAAACACAGCCATAAGAACATCTGTACCTCCTTGTCTGAAATATAGAAGTCAGTGCTTTTATGCTACAAGACAATGTAAATAAATCAAACTTTTAAAAAACTTTTAATGAATGTTAAGTTAAGAAAGGTATCTGGGTGTAGGAGTAGAATACATTTACTTCAAAACTGAAGGTTGCAAGTCCAAACCATGGTCTTAGCAGTATTATTTCACAACCTTCATATTTCCTTGAATATGGTACAAATACTGATATATTATCTAGGAAACAGTCACTGAGGGTAATGGATAAAAATTATTGATATTTGTTATATATCAAATTATCATTTTTATATTATTTATCACACATCAAAATGATGTGTTTATGACACAGAGCAGAGTGATAAATGTTTACATTTTACTTGAGCCAGGAAAACTTACATATAATCAGAGTTCAGAAGATTATTTGTTTTCTTCATCGGATGATTGGTGAGAAGAATGCCTGTAAATAACAAGTTTAGTAAAAATCAAAATTCAATTATCAGTTGAGTAGTATATATAATTTAATAAAAATATATAGATAGATAAAAGACAAACTGGCAGACAGACAGTTGGATGGACAGACAGTGAGCAAGATACACTGCATCTTTAACAATAATCATTAATTGCATTGTTGTATTTACAGGGAAACAATAAATTTACTCATACTATGAAATCCAGGACTCTTGAGAAGAACTTGAAATGTTTAGATAAATTTGTTTAGAAAAGCATGCACTTTTTGACCAGGTTCATACCACAAGCTTCTGATTGGTGGGTTTTGAAACCAGTCTAATAACCAACCAATCAAAATGCAGCAACTTGAGACTGGTACTCAGCATAAAATTTGACAAGAATCTACAGCATCAGTCTATAATTTACCATATTGTGATGGATTTGTCATCTGGGCGTCTGCATGAGACTCAGACATTGCTGTACGCAACAAGGCATTATTCATTGCGTTAAGATATACTGGCATTGAATGATATCCTTTCTGATTGTACCAAACCTATGCAAAATAAAAATGTCATCATAAAAGTTATATTTTTACACCAGAATTCAGTTATAACTTTCATTCTCACAGGGTGTAAGAATAACCTTTGCATATTCAAACATTCATTACCCACATGAATATTTATAGTAATGTAGGAGTGTTCAAATTAGAATAATTCATAAAAGAATTTCCATCAAAGTAATTTGGGAAAAGGCATTTTTTAATGCTATGGCTGGATACTTAGTTTTATTGAAAATTTGCTTCAATTTCTATGATTACAGTCAAACTTGAGAACAAAATATACAACATTGTTTATTCACTTTGACTTTCATTTCAAGTCTACCCAGTAACTTTCAGATAATGATTTGACATTTGTTCACTAAGGTTTGACTGTGCCCTAATCTTACCTTGTTGTAATTTTTGACAGCTAGCATGCTGCTAAATCTATTGAGATGATGTGACCAAGTGAAGTTATCAGGAATGTAAGGTAATTGTCCACCAAATGTAAACCCACCATACCTTTATTTTAAAAAGTGCAAAAATATGAGTTTTATAAATCAGATATTATAAAATATTAAATCTGTGAGATGAATTATACCAAATATGCAGCTGAAAAGAATAAATCTTATTAAAATTAAGTATTCAGCTTTTTGTATGTTTCGTGTCTAATTCTGGCCAATTGCACTGTTACTGTTACCATAGAAGCCCCTATTGTAATACAGGGGATTCTACGGTTGAGTGGTTATGGTCTCTGACTTGCTCTCACTAGCCCCTCACTGCTGTGAGTTTGAATCCTATCTGGGACTATATTTCACATGCAAGACAGCGGTCCAGCTAGCTTAAAGAAGTTTGGTGGTTCTACCCAGGTGTAAGCCTGGGGTCTTCCTCAACTGTTAAAGCTGGTAAGTCACTAAATGACCTTGGCTGTTGCATCACTAAACTCCAGTGAAAAAAAGAAGTTCCTACAATATACATGCTGCAAAGCCATGCCTACTAGGCACAAGCTGTAGTCTACCAACTTCATACTCAGTAATATAAAAATAGCCACCAATTTATGAAGGTGTTTGTTTTTATCAAAAACCAATGTACAACAATTAATACAACAAAATCAATATTACAAAATACCTGTGTCTTTTAAAATGATTTGTTGTGTATAAAAAATAATCTTCTTCATCATTGCTGCCACTCGTTATATTTAACACGACATCTCCGGTAATAAGCTTCCAACGAGGCGGATCTACTGAACTGTCCTCATCACATTCAAATCCAACATTGTCAGATTTACACTGGCATTCTGGGTAATATTGGACACCTGTTGATACGATATATAAAAGTAAAGTAAAATCTCGATATTAAGACCAAAAAAGAGCAGACTTAATATCCAGGTGGTCTGATTATCAAGTTCAGATATAGAAGAAATATAGAAAACTGGTCAAAAGTTGGGCGGTCGTTATATTGAGGTGGTAAATTGAGATTTTACTGTGTATATACAAACAGTAACCCCTCCCCAGAGAGACCATTTTCAATATTTAGGCAACCGCAAGGTAAAAATCTCTTGGTAAATATCTCATGGTAAAAATTTCTTTGGAACCAGATTTCAATGTTAGGCTTTTTAGCAACTTGATAATGAGACCACTACACTATCATCATAACAGATATTAAGACCAATCTTAAAACATAGACACAATACACAAAGTTACACATTGTTTCAGTAACAACATCCTTCAATGACCATTCACAATTCCTTTAGAACTCTAAAACAGTTTCATTAATTTATTAATATCAATTAAGCAATAACTTAACTAAAACATTAATTATGCTCTGCCCAGTTGAGTCAGTACTATTTTCAATCTGAAATTGTTTGATACAAGATATGTGTAAATTTAATTTGGTGTTTTTCAGTCATCAGTGTTATGATGGAAATTAATCTTAGTAATCTTTGACAATATCTCTAAATGTTGTTACAAAGCTGCCATGGTACATCCTAAATACAGTTAATACCACACTTGGCAACCATTTTAATATTAAGACAACTTCATTACATGAACCATTAATTTTTGGATTGATTTTTAATACTTCATCCATATTTCAAACTGATGATTAGATCATTAAGTTGATCATACAGTCTTGATTTCACTATTTATTTTGTAGACATAAAAACGAACCTTCTGTAAGTGGTTTTCTTTGTCTGTGCCGAATTCCAGTTGTCTGGACACTGTCCAGTGTGAAGACATTTTTACACTCGGGTATAAAACTGTCCTCTGTCAAAAACATACTCTGAGTTTGATTGGATTTCAGAGTACATGATGGCCCCATGCCTGAGATCATAAAAAGAGATTCTGCTAAGTGTCTGGAAAACACCTCCGCTTTATGCAGATTAGTTTTTTTGTCATTGGTATGCACAGAAAATGGAATAAAATTTCCTTCAGGGTACATGAGATCATGATATTGAGAAGTCGACATCACCATGGGTTCAGGGTCTGAGTTCTTTGGTGCAGTTAATGCAATCGTCATGGAGATTGACACAAACACAGCAGGTAGAATTATCTGTGACAACAACGCCTTACGGTTTCTTAAGGTGTAGTAGAATCGTTTCAATAGCATAGCTTTGAAGTCTTCAAAAAACTTCCCTCTGTTGGAATGACTTTGTAAATAATTCATGTTAAATGTTGAAAAATTTGGTGACTCATCTGAAACAGTAGAAAAGTTTTCAAAGGACTGGAATCTTCATTTTATTTACGGTTGAACAATACGTAAAGATTAATATCAAACATAACGACTCTTTTTACACGTTATGTGTAAGATATCTAACAAAACAATTGATTTTCACAGGGATTCCATGACGCACCAAAGGTCAAGGTCATTTGGTGACTTTCCAGCAATAATGGAGGAGAAAGACCCCAGGCTTACACCTGGGTAGAACCATCAACCTTCTGTACTTTAGCTGGAATGCTTCTACATACGTGATATTTGTTCCTGGGTGGGATGCAAACTCACAGCATAGAGGGGCTAGAGGTTACAATTAGACAACCATAACCAATTAACTATAAAGGTCCCCTGAAATAACTGATAGTTCTTAATGTGTTAATTGTAAATATCTCAAACACCAGGTGACCAAGTCACATAATGTATCAAATCCCTACCTATCTCTCTTAATTGCACATAATCCGCTTCTGTACTGTCGTCATTATTACCATCAAATTCAATCACATGATTTATTCCATCATTTAGTGCAGCAGAGACACCACCACTCATACACTGGGACTCCATTTCACTACTCTTTGTCACTTTAATGAAAACTTGCTCCAGTCCACAATCAGTGATACCAAATGTTTTAATTCCTAGAGCAGACTTCTTATCTTCAAGCAATCGAAACATTGGAATGAATAAACGCTTTTCATCACTCGCTATCGGTACCGATATTTGAATTTCGTCATACAGTCTCTTAGTGATGAATGAGCCTGGGACGATCTTCCTGACAACAGCAAGAATTTCATCAGTCTTGCTTATATCACTGGTGGGGTTATTTTCAGGAGCTACTGAAAGAAAGATTTGATAAATTAATAGTTAAACAGTTACAAGATGTAATTCATTGTAAACTAAACAAAATAACAACATTAATCATTTAATTACTTGATTGATTGATAAAATTATTCAATCATTCAATCAACAAATTGATCATTCTTGCATGGTGGAAGGTATATAAATAATACACTAAGTACCAGCTCAAAAAAATTGAAAGCCATGATTTATCTATATGCTTAAAATGCAAACAAAAATTAAATGTACAGTACAATAAAACATCACAGAATCAGCATTTTATTATAAGTGACATGACACTGAAATGACATATATATTAAAAAAGTATTCAATATTTCCTCTACATTTTGACTTTAAAAAGGGAACCACCTCAATATTAAGACAACGTTTTGTCTGTACCACAGAAGTTTTACCACAAAAAGATTGTTAAGCCCATATATATCATGAGCTTCAACAAGCAAGCAACAAACAATAAATACAATTTTTAAGGCTTACCTGAATTTTTTAATATACAAAGCCGGAAACCATCTCCTAAGTTACTTTTAAGGAATGTTGGGGAACCAGCACATTTCAGCTTACCATCAGCAATAATGAGAATTCTGTCCCCTAATCTCTCGGCTTCATCCAAATGATGAGTTGAAACCATCACAGTCCTACCTGGAAAGAAAAGATGCCAATATCCGATAAATGATGAACAGAAAACTGGAGGACCAATAATTGGTGAACTCATACTTGGACAATCAGATTAAATGTCAGGCTTAATATTGCATAGTTTGATTCCGCACAGAATCTAACTTCTTGGAAGAATGACTTATAGGATTTTGTTCACCTACCAGCAAACAAACAGGTTCGAAGGAGATAACTGCTTATAATAAGCCATTTTGTACATTCAAACCACTTTTCAATACTTGCTTGATATTTAAACTTGGTTATGAGACTATTACACAGTCAAGATAGTTTCCATGTCTAAAAAGTTAATTTGAATATTTTGTTTTTATAGTGGCAATGACTGAGACAACCCAGAATAAAGTTAAGATATCTTGCCCTCCAGAGACTAAGTCATGATGACAGGTTTTATAAGAAACCTACACACACATTTCTTCAGGTTTACTTATAAACACCTGTATTATATAGAATTGATGTATTATACATAAATATTATTATACAATATAAAAATGGTTCAACAACAACAACTTTGGTAAATACCTGTTTTGTATTTAGTGAGTAAGTTCCAAATTGCTCTACGAGAATAGGGGTCAACTCCTGCAGTTGGTTCATCTAAAATAACGGTATGAGCCCCTCCAACGAATGCTATTGCTATAGATAACTTCCTTTGCATGCCCCCTGATAAAGCCCCTGGAAGACACTGACCCTTATTTTGTAGAGCAAGATCTTTCAGCATTCTGAAAACAAAACAAAAATTCTTTAAAGTAATAAAAAAAAAAAAAAAAAAAAATTGTCAGTAAAAACAGAAAAAATCGTGTTCAAGATATCAAAACAAACATTCTGACAAGGTTTGATGAAGATCCAATCAAAACTGTGACTTCTAGAATGTTAACAAGGTTGTCCCGAGATTTGACCTAGCAACCTAGTTTTTGGCCCATGATGACCAATGTTCACATTTGCCCCAGATATCATTATGACAAACATTCTGACAAGGTTTGATGAAGATTCAATCAAAAGTGTAGCCACTACAGTGCTAATAACCTCTATGTCAGAATAGTGAATGATCACTATAGCTGTCTAAGCATGCTCAGGTAAAAAATCTTAGCAACAATAGAAAAACAAAAAGTCTTAGTAACATTAGAAAATTAGAAAAAAAATCTTAGTAACAATAAAAAAACCCCCAAAAAGTCTGAGTAACAATAGAAGATTACAAATCTTCAGTAGCAATAGAAAATTGCTATAAAATACTTACACTTGTGATTCGACATCAATAGCTTTAGCAGATACGCCCTTGAGACGTGAATAAAACCACAGATGTTCTTCAACAGTCAAACTGGAATAAAATAATTTCATAAAGAATTAATAATTACAATTAGTAACAATTAAGATTAAATTCAATTGTAATAACCTGCAATATTTTCCTTTAAAATTTTATGATAAAAATGAAATTTGGCATTAATCATATTTCAAATAAAACAATCGTTTGATTGCTACAGTAACTCATAATGACAGAGTTGTAAAAACGCATTTTACACAAATTCAGGACAACTTAGTGTGAACATTTTACAAGAATGGTCACCCAGCTGAACTTAACCATTGTTTTGGATTGTTATAACCAGGAATTGTGTGGCTCAGTTAGATGGGAATTTCAAAATACTGTCAAAATAGCCAGATAGAAGCTGGATAGAAACACTGGAAAAAAGAGGTCACTTACATACCTGTCAAATAATACATTATGTTGAGGACACATCCCTAAATCTTGTCTTATCTTGTCCATTTCTGTTCTAATATCACGGCCATACACAGTAGCCGAACCTGATGTTGGCGGGAATAGACCTGTCAATATTGACCTGGAAATAAAAAATGCATTTTAAAACATAGTCAAAACTTGTATTTTATCATAACATCTACAAGTGATGGGATATTCATAATAATATGCTAGGTCCTCACATCTCACAAAATCAACTCACTTTATTAAGACAAATGTGACATTTATGTTTAAAATGTTTGTTTAAAAACTCTCATTTTACATCCTAGAAAACAGATCTAGAATCACATGGATTTTTCATTTTATTCTTTTTAATTGGTTTAAGCTACTACTTCAATCATTTTACCACCTTATAGTAATGACTTCTTATTTTTGAATTGGTTTTCAATGTTTTGTGCTTAAACTTGATAATGAAATCATCTCAATATCTAGACTATTTCATTTAGTCCCAAAGATGGACCTAACACCAATGTTTTAATGTATTTATTTTCATTCTTTTTCTTACATTGTGGTTGTTTTTCCAGCCCCATTATGTCCAAGGAATGCTGTAATCTGGTCCTCAAATAGTTTCATATTCAACCCATCAAGTGCTGGTCTATCAGAGCCGTCGTAAGACTGGATATGAAAATAGAAAAAGATAAGAACATAAATTCACAAAATTCATAATAAGGAGAGTTAACCTCAAAATATTGATTTATTTTGACATCAACTGAATACTTTAGAGAACTTTATGTTGTATTTAAATATTTAATCTAGTTAAAAAATCTATACAATTGAGAATTTTGAGATATGTCGCAAATATATAATCACAAGCTAGGATGATTTGGTGACCAGTCTAAGAATAAAACATGGCCACTGGTCAATTGTTTTATGGAGTTCAAAAACAACCAATCAGAAGCTTTTAATTCCAGACTGGTCTTGAAGTTTTATTCTTTTAAATCTAGCAATATCACAACTAAGCACCAGTCACAGCACATGTTGACAACTAATACAGTTTATCAAATAGAATTCAAGGTCTCCAAGGACAAAAATGTTGTCCTGTTGTTTTTTAGTAGTAAGAATTGTTGTTCAGACAAGTTGGATGTATTAGAAAAAAATGATTTCAGTAAGTGATACAATGGCACCTATAAAAAATATTCAATGATTGACAAGAAGAAAAATATTTCATTCTTTATGAATTGTATATTTACTGTTCATATAAAAAGGATTTTTAATGACACATCAAATGTATTTAAAAAGCTCAGTCATTGCCCCTGATAACATAGGGTGGCCAATGCAAAACGTACCTTTCTCAAATTGGACACAACCAAACCTGGGGTCAGATCTGTGGTTCTGGTTCAAACTTACATGAACATTCAGTGTGGCATCCACACCAGTATATACCTGAAAAATTTACATAAAATATAGGATTCATTATTCACTGTTGTACAAAGCCAATAAAGTGATTGTACAAAATATTTCCAAATAAATGACCATAGGGACAATATCTACATTTTATATTTTTAGGATAAAATATGAAAGCACTACAAACATTTGTCGAGTTTAGTTTCCCCCTTAACTGCTAAATATAGAACTGCATAGATAAAAGCATGTACATGAGAGTTTGAATTTTATTTTGAAACAAATTATCAATAGTGACGCTACCAAGAAACAAAAGATAAAAAAATGGCTTAACTAATGATTTTGATAATCAAATGATTATTGTTATTAAACAGCACCTTACCCCTTTAAGAAATAATTGTTTTGTAAGAAAAATACCAAATATGGGAGTCTCAAGCTATTTGACCTTGAGCTTTTGGGACAAAGGTCAAAATCAAAAGACCATCTTTTTAAATGGCTACCAACTTATGCTCTAAGTTTGACGTCTAGACAAGAAATACTTTGAAAGTTATACTTTCACTGAAATTCAAATTAATATGGAAAGGAAACAAAAACACAAATCAGTACTCATAAGAAGTGCAATGGATACTGGAGAATAAAAACATTACAATCTCTCCAATAAGACTCATTACTTACCCCTATCCTCAGACAAGTTTTCAGTGTTAGAGTCACACCTCAACATGGAGTACTGGCTTTGTTTTTGATGTATACCAAATAGTTGTCTAACACTGCAGTCTGTTGACGGGGTCACGCTGCACCAATATGAACATGTGAAGGGGAAATACCAAGGCTTTGGTATACCATATGTCCCTGAAAGTTATCAATAAAATTACATTCTGTAAAACATGGGTATAGTGAACTCAAATACAATCAAGATACCAATACAGTGCAGTATTTACATTTTCCCCAAAACATGCCTTTTCTCATTTCATTGTTATTGATGTAGTGAAATATGGATAAAACAGAGTACTTATTCTGGTCCCCAGGAATTCACTGTAACAGTGTTTTACTGTAAAAACATGTACAAAGGTTAGAGGTTAGAGAACTTGAGATTATTCTCAAATCCTTGAGAATCTCATGTTCATTCTTATCTTGGTGAAATATACATTATTTCTATTATGTTTGCAAACAATTGAAACAAACTGAATAAGTATGTTTTATCACATAACCTGCGGTCCAGGAGTGCCATATACCAGTGTCAGAATTATCGTTCGGCACTGCCAAACTGTGCAATAAATGTTCAAAAGAGCCAAATCACTACATTTGCATATTTTGTATTACTACGCTACTACGATATTTGTAAACATGGTCGATTTTGGATTCGTAATGATTTTATTAGTGAATAAAATGATGTTTGTGTAAATGAAATAACAATTTTATGTCTTTTATCTTGCATTTTATCGCAAAACAATTTATAGAAACATGCACTACTATTTTGCACACAGTAGTGAACAGTCTACACTAGACGTCTTGTATATAGGTCATAGCTTGTTTCATTTTCTGTGGTCGTTTTAACGGTTCTGTGATAAATAGAATCTTACATTTGTGTTCATCCTTTACCATTTTTATTAAACTCGTTGACAAAAACAATATGACACTCGGCAGAGCCTCATGTCATATTATTTAGTCAACTTATTCAATAAAAATGGTAAGGAATGAGCACTCATTCAAGATCCTCTATTTATGTATATAATAGCAAATGGAAATACTGGGTTTTGATTTCATCATTTACCATTTACTAGTAATGATCTCAAGTTTTAATTCACACAGATTTATATTGGCTTAAACTTTATGAAAATTTGATTGACAATTTACACATACCTGGATGGACATTTTCGATGTACCATGCTAAAGTGAAATATATCAAAGTGTCGACAGCCATCATTATAAAGACATGTAACAAACTAAACTGATCATGCTCCCGTGGTGACAACATGAAATTACTCCACTGCACACCAGTGCCTTCTAGTTCATAGAACAGGAAATATTTTCCACCAAGGCCAAGACTTGTTGTAGAAAACAGGGACTGAAAAAAAAATTATGATTAGATATTTAATAATTATGGTAAAATCTCAGTAAGCGACCATCTTGTTATAATGACCCCTTACTATCAGACAGGCTTTCAATAACTCTCCAATAATTTAATTTGATAATGAGATCAACATATTATTAAGACCAAATTTTCGGATCCTGAAAGCAGTTTCAATATCGAGGTTATACTGTATGTGATAAGGGCATGGCTTCAGTTACATCTGTCAAAACTTAGATGTTGGATACATTTTCTGAATTCTTGAACACAGAAAAGAACACACCCCTTCTCATCTGAAATCCCCTATTCATAAATCCTCTCTAATGCCTCTCAGATTCTAAAATATTTCTTCTTCTAAAATCTCTCATATTAAATAATCCCTCAGTACCAAAACCTTTCTAATCTGAACATCTCTATTTGCAAGACCGCTCCAATCATAAGACCACTCCAATCATAAGACCACTCCAATCATAAGATCACTCCAATCATAAGACCACTCCAATCATAAGACCACTCCAATCATAAGACCACTCCAATCATAAGATCGCTCCAATCATAAGATCGCTCCAATCATAAGACCACTCCAATCATAAGACCACTCCAATCATAAGACAATCATAAGACCACTCCAATCATAAGACCACTCCAATCATAAGACCACTCCAATCATAAGATCGCTCCAATCATAAGACCACTCCAATCATAAGACCACTCCAATCATAAGACCACTCCAATCATAAGACCACTCCAATCATAAGACCACTCCAATCATAAGATCGCTCCAATCATAAGACCACTCCAATCATAAGACCACTCCAATCATAAGACCACTCCAATCATAAGACCACTCCAATCATAAGACCACTCCAATCATAAGATCGCTCCAATCATAAGACCACTCCAATCATAAGACCACTCCAATCATAAGACCGCTCCAATCATAAGACCAGTCTAATGCTTACACTATTTGGATCTAAATACAGTAAAACTCCCATTTTCAACAACAGATTATCCGAAAACCTGGTGTAATCCGAAAAGAAATTTTGGTCCTGATTTTTTCCCTATATATTTCATTGTAAAATATCTCCAATTATCCGAATCGTCTATTCCGAATACCATGGCTTATCCGAAGTGATAATCAGGTCCCCAAACTGGTTTGTATGTGTATTTTCACACCTGTAATCCGAAATCGACAATTAACATCCGATCGACCAGACTTGTCCACTGAAGGATTTCTTTAACGTTTCAAACAGTGTGAACAAAAATTTATAAAACCCTACTCAACAAAGTATTGTTCGTTTGATTTATTGTTTGCAATTTTGCGAAGATAATTATCCTAATTATGATGTGAATTAGGTTGGATGATTCACCTCTAATTTTTGTTTTATTAAAAATCGCTTTAATAGAAGAAGTTTAATGATATCATAATTTGACTTTAATATGCAATTAACATTAAAAGTGTTCACTTTATTTTTCGTTGTTTATAA
This sequence comes from Lutraria rhynchaena, assembly GCA_008271625.1. Classification (NCBI taxonomy): domain Eukaryota; kingdom Metazoa; phylum Mollusca; class Bivalvia; order Venerida; family Mactridae; genus Lutraria; species Lutraria rhynchaena. The sequence goes on along the minus strand of VIBL01000001.1, from coordinate 4,566,968 downwards.
ATTGTCACAAAATGCTAAAAACAAATACATAGGATTTCCCATAATTGTTACATACTTCGGACGACAAAGATATTAGTGATGCTGGTTCGTGTTAGTAACTATGTAATGGAATTTTGTTTCGGACTATGACTTTATTTCAGTGTTTGTTTTTATTGAAAACATATGCTTACAATATTCTTATAACATGTGTATACATTGTATTTCATTGACTGATCGAATTTATAAATTTACATGTTCGTCATAATGTATTTTGGAGTGTTCTCCCTTTATTTTCACAAAAACACTCTAGATTTCCATTATCCCGGATTATCCGAAACCTCGGATTATCCGAAATAATTTTTCAGTCCCGCTGATTTCGAATAATAGAGGTTCTACTGTACATTTATATCAAGACATCCTTAAAAAAATGTTGGTTCGCTGTCATGTGACCCAAACTTTTACCAGTGTGTTGGTAGATAGGAATTTTTTAAAACATTTTGTAAAGAATATCATGCTTGTATGAACAACAAAATGCTCAACCAAAGAATGAATAACTTTTTTTGTAAAAGTTGCTGAAACAAATTTAGGTTTGGGAGATTCTAGAACGAGTCAACTGTGTAGCTGCAAATCAGTAATTTTACTTTCGGGAAAAACTTTATCTTAACTCCGGAATATAAAACATGGATATTTCAAGGTTTCTTACAGCAAAGGTTTTGACAACAGCGGATATTTTTTCTCCAGTCACGTCTTCTCTGATGGCTATGTACATGTACGGTACATACGTGATGAAATAAAATATACCAGCACAGGCGGCAGCCAACTTGGCACGAGAATACATGCTGCTTATCAGAAATCTACAAAGAAAATAAACAAGATGTTTAACTAAAGTGCCTCATTTAGGGACCCCTTTAATACTGTGTCCATCAATTTATTAATTATTTTCCCTATATTTCAACTTGATAATGGGACCATTTCAACATTAATAACATTCTGTTTTATCACAAAGATGGTCTTAATAATATGATGAAAAACATTCATCAGAATAAGTTTGGAAACATCATAGGGAAGAGTATCAATTTCAAATGCTGCAGCATTTTATATTTGTGTGTAAATATACAGGCTTGTAAGTTATTCCAAACACTTCTAAACTAACATAAACAAATGTTAAAAAATGTAAGAATTCTCCCCTATATCAGACACTGTCATTTAAGACTCTTCTCAAAAAGGTTAGTCATTCTACAACCTTTATATTAATCCTGTTTAATTATCAAGGCTTGATTATTCGATGAAACCAAAATAGTCCGATGATGCATCAATATTTTCATAAATATCTTGATACAAAATATCATACATGCTAGCATTGTTCATGCATTGGTGAATCACTGCATCATTACTTTCTGACAATATGGGAATCACATATTCACTCCCAGAAACTTGACCCAACTCTAAAACTAATACATACAAATACAACAGTTAAAGCATTCAAAACTTACGAGAAAGCGATGGACGAGAATGCAAACGTTTCCAGGAACATAAAAACCAAGAATGGATTACTGTGTGGTAGGACACGTCCAAAATGTAACATAAGGGAGAGAACTAGCACAGTAATTGTCATCTGCATCGTAGCTGTGAGAAACCACGCCCACCAGTGTACACAGTCCGATAAACCCATCATTTTCATCACCTGAAGTATTTTAATCATACATATACAGTAAAACCTCAAATAACGACCACCTCAATATTATGACCACCTTGTTATAACAACCTCTCATTTCTGGACCAGCTTTCAATAACTCCCGACAATTCAACTAGATAATGACACCACCTTATTATTACGACCGATTGCTTGGGTCCCTAAGGTGGTCTCATTATAAGGGTTTTACTGCATATGTTCATATTAAGCTATACATTTTAAATATAATACAAAAATATAATGAAAACCACAAAGCCAGGGTTCAAGGTTATAAAAATTTATATAGCATTCTCTACACTCAAATTTCAAATTTTATGTTTTAATGTTTCTAAATTAATTATGATAAATCAATGATGATATTAATAATACATTACTCTGACAGCATAATAGACCTAATTATGCATGTTAACATTGTACATATAAATCTTTTCAACTAAAAGTTACACTGTGGATGTACCATTCTTCAGGCCTAATAAAAAGTCTAGGGTTGCAGAGAATAATTAGGGAAGATTGGGTAACCAGAAACAAACAATTTTTTTCACACCTAGTATTTCGGGGAGGGTACGAATTATTGTATGCAGTTGTTTAAGTAAGTCTGATCTATTTAATAAATCCATTAACTCTTACTTCTTTCAGTCGTTTCTCTTTTTCGTACACAATTCTCTGCACCAACATGGCCACAGAATACACCCATGATAACATCAGACATAGTGGTATAATATGTTGAATAAGCCACACAAATCTGAAAAAAAAGCAAAAATTTCTATAGATAACACCAACTGTTTCTCTACTAAAGATTTATAGAATATATCTGTTGTTCATTGGCTGGAGTTTGAATTCAACAGTGAAAATTCAATATGGCTGTTGTTAAGGGGTATCTACCATTAAGAGGTGACTGTTTGAGGAAGATTCACTATTTTGATTTCCTATATGCATGAAAAAGACCTACTGTTATATATACACATGTATTCACAATAGTTGGGAAGTGTCCTAATATACGAAATGGTAAATTTTAAAGGAAGGGTATTGTTCCCCTATTGTTATACATTACGAAGAATGTATTTCTTATCCATAGACTCAACTGATCGAAAATAAGTCTTCTTCTTGTATGTAATACTCCTGTATGCAATACTCAATGTCATTTTACATACATAACAAGAGCACTGCATGTGGTACCAATGCTTGTCTGCCAAGAGCAATTTTGCCCAAATTCAAGTATCCTAAGTGTTGTATTGATATCTTTAAGTGTTTGAGTAACAGACAACATTAAAGCAGCAATCATTATAAATAGCTCGACTTTTTCATCGAAACAGACAAGCTAAAAAAGTACATCCAATATCCAATATGTGAAGTAATTTTACAATGATCTTCAAATGAAATATATTTACAACATATAAAATGAAACAACAATTTATATTCATCTGTGAGCTTCTCAGAAAATAATGTTTAACTTTTATACATTTAATGTAAATTAGAACAAAAAATATAATAAAGTAAATAATTGATAAATAACTAATGATTGATTAGTTCAAACAAATGTTATTTGCTGAAAGTGGACACTTAACTAATTAGCACTTCACAATCCTTTTCAGAAAAAAATTGTAACATATAGTTTTTTTAATAAATGAAGTTTCGTCGTTTTATTTTTAAAAAAATAGAGAGCCCAACCAACTTGCTATTATTCTAAAGCATACATGATATATCGTGAGAAACTTGACCTGGCCTTTTAACGAAATGTAGCCTAATGGCTCAATGATGGATTATTGATAGCCATTCAAAGAAGCAAAACCGCAATTAATGCAACAGGATATAATAAATACTACAAAAAAATTACACCCAGCTTGTATAGTGGTTTGATTTCACGGAGATAACTCTTCTTAAAAAACTTCTTGATGACATGCTTCAGATAATATCTGACATAACCCATAATCAAGGTTAAAGGTCAGAAAATGTAAGCATTTATTGATTAGACAACTAATATAATACCCCTCACCAATTATATAAGAAGGCAAGCATAAAGTCTTGTTGAAGTTCGGCCATTTCGTTACTTTTAAAATTACATCATGGATCTAAAAATACATTTGAAGCAGATAGGCAAACAAGCAGTCAGAAAAGTTTAATGTATCATCAAAATTTCATCTCAAATGAACTGCTGGCAAATATAAGATCCAGTAACCAAGGTAAAACTTATCTTCTATTTTTTTGAAGATATAGACGTAGTAAATAGTCGAATTTTTTGGGATTCCATGACAAATTCAACTGAAATAACTTTACATCAAGCAGCCTAACACATGGATCAATTGAATTTGCTAATCCGTGGAACTCTAGAAGCTCATATGAACCAGCTCAGTGAACAACCAACTACAAGTCTACCAGAACCAAATTTGTCAAACTTTGAAAATCTGGTAATTGACTTGAACCAGCAAATTGAACGTCGACCTGAACCGAACTTACCAAACTTTGAAAATCTGGTAATTGACTTGAACCAGCAAATTGAATGTCTACCTGAACCGAACTTGCCAAGCTTTGTGAATTGAATCATTACAGCAAAGTGAAACATTTTGGTGAAAAATGGTCTACCTGCAAAAACTCAGGGAAGCTTCAAAACTGTCTTAAAAAAATACTTCAAAACCGCAAACTGAACCGATCACACAATGTCTACTTGATGCAGACTTACCAAATCAATTTATTGAATTAAACCAGCAAAGTGAAACATCCGTTATTGTGAAGAACTGAAAGAACACAATTAAAGAAGCACAAAACTGTCTGTACTATGCAAAGTGAACTGTCTAACATTAACATTAAACTACTGTTGTTTGACATTGGGTGTGTCCGTAGGTTTTTTATTAAAAGCACTTGTATAATAAATATTTCTTGCATTGTAATTGAATGTTAGTGATTTGTATGAATGTACTTCAAACAAGAAATGCAGCTATGGTACCAATCCAGGTTTTCAAGAGTTTATTGAGCAGAAAGCATTTTCCCATTTTTCATAACCCCCAAATACAATCCAAAGCTATGTCTCCATAAAACCTAGCTATGCACCAAATGTTGTAGCATTAGGTAAATCCAAGCTAAATTCATTGGTCACCCCCTATTTTTGTCTACCAAAGGATATACCCAAATCTAACAGCCTGATATTTTGTTGTTGAAATCTGATTTAAAAAAACATTTATTTTCTTGTTTTCATGTTTATTTTCATAACCGCACGATGGAAATTTCTGATTTTTTTCTGTTGCCTATCCAAGGTCCGGCAAGTATTCTATAAAAGAAATGAAAAACCAGGTGTCAGCTGTCAATATGTGGAGCCTAAACACACAACATCATTAAAACCTTGATAGATTTGTTTGTGACTGTAAACTTTTTGCATGGGTTAGTCTAACTCATTCAAAGTAAAAGCCCTGACAAGACCATGTAACCAGTCGGGTTGTACTCACTTAATTTGTATGATCTTTTCAGTCTATTATTTTACACATAGGTATAAACAACCAACACTTTTTCAATTACAAAATTCTGTTTTAATATTATGATGTATTTTATTACTATGTTGATATGATTATGTTAATCTATAACTTATTTCTGATCAATCCTATAATTTTCTTGAACATTTGCTTTCACAAACTATTCGTTACTTTTATTGTCCTAACTGTCTACAATCATCATACAACTCTTACTTCTACCTTCCTCACTTTTCAACTGTAACTTTTAACTTCTTACTCTAAACTCAATCACAAGTATTAGCATTTCCAAAAATGCTTGGAATTGCCATTCAGCTAAGTATAAGAGCTAAGAATAGAATATTGAATAAAGATTTCCTAGAGATTTCATTCTGGTTTCATTTCTCATTGAGAGTTTGCAACACATTCTATATTTACGACGATATTAAACTGGTTCCTGTTGACTCTGGTTGTACAGAGACAACATCCATTGGTGCACTGCAACATGGAATGGGGACCAGTCAACGAGGATATAAAACTGCACAAAAAGAGCATATGTTAAAAAATTACTATATAAAAATGCCCCAAAGAGCATATGTAAAACACATAATAGACTCGTTTCTGAACAATAAAAGCTAATGTTTTTGAGTGAAATATTCGAAATATTGTTTACCCTGCCGGAGCCTTCAAACTGGTTTCAAGCATCATACATTAAAAAGGTATGTCAATTATACGAAGAGATAACCTGACAAAAACATGGCAGATGATGTGCGCCATAGGAGACCCTATTGAGGTCATTTTATCCGCCATTTTTTTATCATGTGGTATTAAATTCTCCATTCTGATTGGCTTAGAGGAGGCGGTGAAAGGGAAGAAATGGTCAAATCTGGTTAATTGCATATGTCACCGTCTGTGAACGGTAACAATCAAACAATTAAATTACAAGCTCATTATCTTCACATGAATTAAAAAGATATGATAAACTTACTGATCCCACAGCCAACAAGGATATGGGGTCCTCTGTAGGACAATTAGCTGGACACACCCTAAAAAATCATCCCACACCCATTCAATCTATTATCTCACATTGCCACCAATCATTAACTTTAAATATTACACTTGTGTCCCTTTAATTATTTATTACACAAAAAAAAATATTTCCAGTTACATGCCCCAAAAAATATGGGTCGGTAGGTAAGGTTTTTTTTACATATATCTGCAACACTGTTGTGAAAATTACAATATAGTACTAAGATTTGGATGCCGGCAGGAAAAAGATGGGTCGGTCAGGTACCAGAAAAAAAACTTTTTTAAGGCCTTATTTCCATTTAACTGAACTTAGACCAAAGATAATTACAGAATTACATGTCATGTTGGTGAGACTGAACAGTGTTGATATAATACGTGTGAACTATATCAAGAAATGAACCACTTATTTATAATAAATACTAATTAACAGACCAGATCAAAACTAATATATGTAACATTTCTGTACAGTAATTAACTGAAACATACTTAAACATCATAAGGTTATCTATTTAAACATTGTACACAAAAATATCAATGTATAGAAATCAGGGATGCGAATGAATATTAAAAATGATATTCAAATATTCTGTCTGAATCTATCGAATCCGAAAACAGATACAGTTTCACTCTACATATTTTTGAGTTTGTTTATATTCTTATGTGTAATTAACAAAGTATATAAGTTAAAAAGTTTCTAAATTTCTTGATATGAAAAGATGCAGGTCAATTAAATAATTTTAAATGATGTATGTTGTATAACACCATTAGTAATGTTCTAGATGAGGGATCACATACGTTATTCCTCTAGTCATCAAATAAGGCAGAGTTAAAAATATTCATTTTATCATTTTGTCATATTGACACAAACTTCTGTTTTCCCAATGTGACCTTGACTTTTATACTAAGGGCACGGTCCCTGCATATGACACACCATTACATCTTGGTAAACATTTGCATAAATTTGCATTGAAATCAATCCACAACTGACAGAGTTATGGTAAAAATGAAAAATTCAGACTGACGTATGTGCACAAATACACCCAACCACCATTGTGCATCCAAGTCTTTCACAACCACCATCTATACATCTATACAAAGTTATTTTTACATCACCAAGAACTGACATGGTCATGATTTGGACAAGATGCTTAACTCTTTCAGGTGAATTAGTAACGATTTGCCACAATAACAACTTGCCACATAATAACTTGCCACATAACAACTTGCCACACATCTATAAATGATTTGCCACAAAGTAATAACAAATAACAATTTTAATATTGAAGGAAATGTAATTTTTATGTACCAAAATGCTTCTGATAATTTATTTAAAAGTGTGCGTGTGTAAATGTCCGTGTGAATGCATGAGTAAATAAGAAGGCCAAGATGCCCCTTTTTCGCTCACCTGAGTAAAGATTGCAACATCTATGGTTTTCCTGTGATTTGACCTAGTGACCTAGTTTTTAACCTGAGTTGACCCATGTTCAAACCTATTCATGATATCATTAATAATCACTGAACACTACATGCTCAGGTGAGCTAAAAAGTATGTTGGAAGTAAAAATAAACATACATATAAATGTCATAGGAAATTCAAATAGTCCGTTGTTGTAGTTGTATCTTTAGGTATCATCAATAAATCATATAAATCAGGAACGATAACCGGTTATTCACTTTTATTTCAATTAACCTATTAGCCAATTTCACAGCAAATTTTATTTGCATGTGACTTATCTGCATGATATTTTTTACTGCCACACCACTTCCAGTTTCAACTTCATTAGATGTAAATGTTTTTTTAGGTTTTTCTTATAGAAAGCTTCAGTCTTTACAGGTTTGAAAAAGATACATGAATTTCACCATTTTTCGTTTGTTACTGGAGTTTTTTTTCTATTGGCAGTCTCACTTGCAAGAAATATTATTTAAAATACATAATCTTTTAATTTCACTAAGAAATTATGAATCAATAAAACCTCATTGGTTTTTATAAATAAAATACTGTCAGCAGTGGTTTTGTTTAAACACAAAAACATTAAACTTATATTTATTGTTGAAAAGTAAAGTTTTCAGAAGAAGGAAAAATAAACATGATAGTATAAATAAAATATGTATAAAACAGCGCAAAAAATAATCATGCTCATGTAGATGTGTATCAAGATATTAATATTGCTTTGTTACCATTTTTAAAAGATTATTTTGAGGCAGATTTAACCTAGGGCCAATTTGACTTGGGACTAATTTGACTTTTTGGGGCCAATCCGACTTGAGGGCTCATTCAACTTGGGGCTGATTTGACTGTAATTTGTTACTTAATCTATTTTCACCAAAACATAATAAACCCAAATATATTACAAAAGGGCATAAAATTTTTGTTAACTTAGTGTAAAAATTACCACATTTTACATGTGAAACAAGGGAAACTCATGCAAACTGTGGTGATTATGAACATCCTACTGCTTTTCTTCCAGATTAATGTTTACAATCTGTTATGTTTTATGGATGATAACAAGATTCAAACTGTTTTAATACCTTTATTGATGAATGATTTAACGCATGTTGTAATGACCAGAACTCGTGTGAGAATGCCGTGTATCAGAGAGACACATACATAATATAACTGTACAAACAAAGATTAAAGGGAGTTAACACAATTACAAGCATGAAATGTTACTTAAAGAGTTATCTTTTCTTCATACCATAACACAATCCTATACACATATCGTATATTCCCTAATAAACGCCCCTGGTGGGCATTTCATTTTTCAAAGTGGGGGCATTTAATTGAGAACAAAAAATAAAATTTGAAACAAGTTGCCAAATATGTATTAATAAATTTAAACCATAGACTAACCTTTGAAAATTGTCAAAATGTCAGATTCTTTAAACTTTTTTACATAACAATTACACTCTTTACACTGGTCTTATAAGTGAGGTATATACAGCAATGACAATAATTTTGAAGTCGCCACTACGATCTAGGTTGAAGTGATGTCACGTCTAGCGGCTCAAGTCCTTTGATGTCAGTAGAGAGCTGTCACATATACTGGATTTAAAATGAGTTTGTGTCATTCCTTGGATTTAAAAAGTTTTAAAATTTCTATTGTTCATCTCGGATTAAAATAGCCTGTCATGGTAAGTCACTTTTGTTTTCTCTTGTCCAAAAAGGGGGGGGCGTTTATGAGGGAACATAAGGTACACACAATTAATTCAATCAATTTGATCCCACGTCATCATCAAAATTGTCGAAACTAACAATACGTAATTTTGTCTTCCATTCCCCACCCACCTCTGTGCCATGGTCTAGGAAAGTTTCTTCAATCAGGCAAACATATCATCATAATTGTCAATTTCAGCCAAATAAATGCCTGACTCGTCTCTATATTCCTAGTTTGCCATTTTAAGATTTATTTTGATATCTATCTCCATTATGTCCGTAAACAAAACTGAATCACCTGTGACATATGTGCATAAAAACTGGCCAATTAAATTCTCTGTTTCATTTCACCTAGAAATTCATGTTGTACACAATAAAAGTAGAACTAACACAGAAGATGATTGAATACGGCCTGCAGAGTCCCCTTTTTTAAAGGCTTAATAACTTAGAACAAGCCATTTAGGAGACGTGCACACACGATTGTGTCGACAGACAAATAAAAAAAAGGGCATAACTCCGTGCAAATAAATCCAAATAATTCTATTTAAAATTTGTGCAAGTAGACCTAATACCTAAAGTACAGGCAAAGCTTTATAAATATCAAACAAACAATTTCAGAGCAGAAATGCACACAAGATTTTGTCTATAGACAAATAAAACAATATGCTCAAGTAGGCCTAATGCCTAATGTGTTGGTAAAGTTTTATCAAAATCCAACCAGCCGTTTCGGAGAAGCGCACACATGATTTCGTCTACAGACAGTCGGATGGACAGACAGACGACAGACGGACGGTCAAGCTGAAACCAGTACACCCCCACAACTTTTCTGTGTGGGGGATATAACAAGAGCGCCAAAATTGCCCTGCATCGCTGACCAGGATGAATGTAAATTAACTTGTGACTAAAAAGTTATTAAAGGTACACTTGTGGGCAGATAATGGGGAAAATAATTAGGGACCATCAACAGATACTACAAAAGAATATTCGTGATGATTGAAGGATCTCACAGACCAAATTTGGTGATGATCCAACCACTGGTTCATGAAAAGAAGTCATTTTAAGGTATTTCTATTTTTAGCTCTAGCGGTCCCTAATAAGGGTCAACCATTTTTATTTGAGCATACCTGATAGATGACCATATGAGACTGTTACAAATCAGTTTGATAATAATCCATCCATTGTTTCATGAGAAAAAGTCATTTTAAGATATTTCTATTTTTAGCTCTAGCAGCTCGTAGAAGGGACTGACAAAATTTATTTGAGCAAACTTGACAGAGGACCATCTAAGGATGCTACAAGCCAAGTTTAGGGATGATCCATCCATTGGTTCATGAGAAGAAGACCCTCTAGCGGCCCCTAAAAGGGGCCACCCATTTTTATTTGAGTAAATCTGATAAAAGCCTATCTAAGCATGCTACAGTCCAAGTTTGGTGATGATCCATCCATTGGTTCATGAGAAGAAAAAGATTAAAGTTTTTTTCTATTTTTAGCTCTAGAGACCCCTAAAAAGGGTCAATTGGTATGATATGAACAAATTGTAGTTAGAACTTAAAAGGCTCCTACGCAGCAAATTTGAAGTAAATCTGACTGGTAGTTTCTGAGGAGAAGACCATTGATGACGCCAGACGACGGAGCATCTACCAACCCATCCTAACAGCTTACCCTGAACCTTCGGTTTTGATGAGCCAAGAAAGAAAATAATAAGTTAATTCATTACCTAAAATATCAGCTACGTACAGTCCATGTTTTCATATGTGAAATATCCAAGCAAATATTTAATGTGGGTAGCTTGTTAAATTGGAACTTATTACCATATATGCCCTAATAAATGTCCCTCTAATAATAAACACCCCAACCTTTTTTTAAAATGTGAATCAAGATTCATCATATGCTTCAATTAAAAACATCCAAAGTATATCTATTGTGTGCGTCCAAAAATCCGTCAATCAATTATTTGACATCCTAAAAATCTGTTTTACATAAAACAGCCAGTGCATTTATTAAGGATTTATTTGGTGTATATATACATGTTTATCTTTCTTAAGAAGTGATAATTTTACACTTCATGATTGAAATTATTTCAAACTTCACAAAATATAAATAATAAAAGAGTCATGTGTGCTGAACAGGGATAACGATTTCTCTGACAAAACTAAGATACACCATTAATACATATGCTCCATATTGGGTATATCTATTTACCCCAGTGGTGTAAGTTTACACAGATAAAGTCTTCTGTTAGCAATTATTGACAGACACATGCAATATTAAGGACAGAACTATTTTATCTTCGTTTTTTTTTTCATTTTCAATGGTAAAGATAAAGAAATCTCTAAAGCAAAGAAAATAAAAACTTTGGCCTTACAGTCCGAGACATTTTATTATGTTAAATACAAGGTATTTAGTGAATTTCATTTTCTCAACCTTTTCTCAGATCACCTAGATAATTACACAAACTGTTCTCTAGTATGAACAATGTTTTTATACCAAATTTCAACTAAATCCACCAACGTTTGAGTCCTCCAAACCGACTTGAAAGTTTGACAAGTCTGCGGACGATAAACTTCGTCATATGTCTTTGCACACATACCAATGCACTTTCATAGCAGAATTTAAATTTGTGTAACAGTTCATGCCAAGTGATCCTAATTATGTTTTTCATATCATATTATGATTGATTCATGAAAGTTATCATTATAAACAATAACCAGAATGATGCCATATTTCAGGTTATTTTAAAGAAATGTACACTGAAAATGTTACTATCTATCTATGTATATTAATTCTACTCATGATGACGAACAAAAATATCATGAGTAGAATTAATATACATATATAGATAGTAACATTTTCAGTGTACATTTCAAAATGCCTAGTCATCCAAAGGGACAATAACCCCAGAAACCTGGGAAACATCCTCACGAACCTCTCAATTTATCTGGAACACAGGATCAGATGTAGGACTGTGACTATGGTCCAGTGGTTTGTATGCTGGACGTGTAACCTGGCGATCCAGTAATAAATCCCAGTCACGGCAGCTCGAACCCTTCTATGAAAATTTGACAAAAATGTCAATTTTCCTCTATATGTGAAGACGTAGTTAAGTTTCTAGGGGCAGGGTAAGTTAGTATTGGTTAGTATACAGTCCAGGAAAACTGATTAGATGAATCAGTCACTGTATGTAGCTGAAAAATTGTTGAAAAGCGAGTGTTAAACCCAGTGAAAACTGTCCCAGCAAAACCCTTTTTCTCCATATAAATAGCCTGAAGAGTAAGAGTCTGTCATAAAGTCTTCAGCTATATCATCACAGACAATTAAGGTGTACATCACCCAGTGTTAAAATTCAACAAATTGTTGTCCTTAAAATATTATTCTACACAAAACATTTTATCCTTTGTCCCTATGTCACATAAATATTTAGGGAAATCTAGTGTAAAATGATACTTAAATCTTTTCATAAAACACAAATTTAGACACACAGCAGTACTGAAAAGACTGTAGTAAATAGTTGTGAAACACAATATAAGTAAAGCAAAAACTGCAAAACCTCAATAACATGTACATGAAAACAAATTTAAACCGCAGAACTCTCACAAAGACACATTTCTATCTATAGAAAATAGCATACAAATTTTCAATAAGGCAATGTCAAAACAAGAGGGCCAAGATGGCCCTTTTTTGTAGGGGTGTAACAATACTGTAAAAACCGTATTGCAATATATTGCAAAATGCAAACCCCGTATTGCAATATATTGCAATATGTATTGTTTTCACGCAGAAAAGCAAAGCAGGAATTGATGCACATGCATCACCTTAAATTGATCAATATTATATATATTTTTATATGAAATTCATATGTAGATTCAAAGTGAAATAGTGTTTAATTGATGAGCAAATCAAATATAAAAGTTAATGATGGATGCATAATGAAGAGAAAATGCTGATATATATTATACATCGTATATATTTCTGAGATCTTTTCATTGGTGGCGTCGCCATGACTACAAAAACCGGTTCAGAGAAAAACGAACCGGTAAAAAAACGTCAGAATTCATATTGCAATATTAACAAGTATATTAGTTAACCGTTACACCCCTACTTTTTTGCTCACTAGAGTAAAGATTGCAACTTCTATGGTTTTCCTGTGATTTGGCCTAGTGACCTAGTTTTTAACCTGAGTTATCCCATGTTCAAAGCTCTTCATGTAATCATTAACACAAACACTCTGACAAAGTTTGGTGAAGATCCAATCAAAACTGCGACCTCTAGAGGGTTAACAAGGTTTTCCAGTGATTTGACCTGGTGACCTATTTTTTAACCTCAGATGACCCATGTTCATACTTGTCCAAGATATCATTAAGATAAGCATTTTGGCAAGATTTAGGGAAGATCCAATCAAAACTGTGACCCCAAGAATGTTAACAATGTTTTTTCTATGATTTGACCTGGACCTGGTGACCTAGTTTTTGACCCCAGATGACCTATGCTCTTACATAACCAAGATATTATTAAAACAAGCACTTGACAAGGTCTGGTGAAGATCCAATCAAAACTGTGACCTCTAGAGGGTTAACAAGGTTTCTAGTGATTTGACCTAGTGACCTAGGTTTTTAGACCCCAGATAACCCATGTTTGAACTTAACCAAGATATCATTAAGACAAGCATTTTGACAAGGTCTAGTGGAGATCCAATCAAAACTGCGTTTACAAGGTTTTTCTAGGATTTGACCTGGTGACCTAGTTTTTGACCCCAGATCACCTATGTTCAAAATTAACCAAGATATTATTAAAACAATCATTTTGATAAGGTTTGGTGAAGATCCAATTAAACTGTGACCCCTAGAGCATTAACAATGTTTTTCTATGATTTGACCTGATGACCTAGTTTTGACCCCAGATGACCCATGTTCAAACTTGTCCAAGATATCATTGAGATGAACATTCTGACCAGGTCTGATGAAGATTCACTCAAAAGTGTGACCACCAGAGCATTAACAACCCCCAGGTGTGGACACCGTATGCCAGAGTAGACTGATAGATGCCTATAGCTCACCGAAATAACATGCTCAGGTGAGCTAAAAAAATCTCAGATTCTCATGCCCTCAGTCACTTTAATAAATGTCAGTTTAATAAAAATCTTTTTCAAAATTCTAATTTGTTAATTAAAGAACAAAAGACGAAGTAAAAAAAATACTTGGTACCAATCATCAAGCATTTAAAGATGTGTATTGTATTCTAAAGCCCACCATTGCCAGGTTTTTCAGGTAAACATAATGTTTGAAGCATCAAGAGACAAATAAAAATAAAATATGCATGTTTCTTAAAATTTGGGTGATAATTTATGAATTTTCTATTGTCTAAAGGCCATCTGTTTGTAAAGGCTTTCCTCAAGGGTGAACTTTTTTGGGCAAAGCTGTCTAATATCAATTCACAGAACACCATAATTATTTAGTACTAATGAGAAGCCTCTACATCATAAACGTATATGCCCGAGTTCTGGGTGTTACACATTTACTTTTCAGAATTATAGTTTCACATGCATCAATTAATCCACACAATTGTTGATTTTTAAGAATATTTAAGTACATTAACCACTTAATATCAGTGCATTATTTTTCAAAATAATACATACAGCTAGCAGTTAGGATATGCAAGACAGAAATTATAGAACTTTTACAGAACTATTTTTATGTAGTATTTTTAAAGATGCTTCATTCATTGCACTGCTGTTACTTGTAAATATCAACATCATTAGGGTTGGATACCGGTACTCGGTACCAGTACTGTACCAAGTATCAATTAAAAAAGTACTGGTATATACCGTTTCAAAAAGTACCGGAACACTAATTGGTACTGTAAAGAATTTAATACATTTTGTGTTCGGTTGCATATGTTTAAAATTGTTTAGTTTTAATTAAACAGAAACATCAGACATCAGTCTTACATTGTGTATCTATAATTATATGTAATTGTGATAATTAGCATCTACAGTATTTACCATTTTACACTTCCCATGTAAATCCATACATAATATTGCTTACCAAAGTTTGTGTAAATAGCTCAGGAAATGGACAAAAGTATCAGTATAGTTAAAATACCGTATCGTTTCATTGGTACCACCGGTATCAGTATCATATCAGTGTCATATCGCTTTGCTTCGTTGATAATGGTATCCAACCCTTAACATCATGTTTTTATGACCTAGTTATGCATATCAGACAATTAACAAATCAAAAACAAGAATACATCAAGGTCAAGGGTATATTGCTCCTGAAGAATAGCACAGTGATAAGTGAATCAGACAATTAAATTACAAGCTCATTATCTTCACATTCATTACAAAGATATGATAAACTTACTGATCCCACAGCCAACAGGGATATGGGGTCCTCTGTAGGAAAGTACCTGGACTAGGCAGTGGCTTGCCTAACTGTAGATCAATGATTGCTCTCTCCACAACATCCTACAATGATTTTTAAGTATCTGATGTAGATATAGGGTGGATGCAATTACTGAGATCATTTGCTAAAAAATAGGACTGCACATTGCCAGCTTTCTTGTTGTACAATTTGCTTCACAGTAAGAGTGGGTCTATACTATATATACTGTGGCAGGGTTTTTGTAGGGATTGGGGAAGACACTGGACGCTGGTCAAAAGGGGAAAATCCAGGAGAAAAAAAGGAAATTTGGGGAAATTATCAAATTTCAATACACTGTCACATAAAAACCGATGTTTTCATGAATCAATGATTATGACAACAGCATTCAAAACAACAATCTACAGGTGATTATCTTTGCCTTTTCTACATTTGAACAGGTCTACCACACTTGTTTTGATCAGTTAGTGCTATTGATCAGTTGGTCTTGATCAGTTAGATTTTCTAACCAAGGATTTATCCTCATTTTAGCAGAATTAAATCTACTTAAACTGAAATTGTAAACTTTTGCTATTTTCGAATAGCTTCAAAGATGAATTATGTATCTTAGTGAGGGGAAAAATGCTTCTTTGGGGAAAAAATGTCAAGGGGAAGATGCCGATTATCTACATCACTTTCTTTGTAAAAAAACCCTGTGTGGTACAGTAACATCTGCATGATGCACATAAACAAATTGAAACTCTATAATCAATGCATTTGATTAAGCAAAAGTTCTTCATGATGGAAAATGAACAAAATTATTAACATCAACATGTTTAGTATTTACACTCTGAAATTACCCAATGTTATGAAATAGTGTTGCTTTCATCAGATTGATGCCTTTTTGTGAATCTCTTGGCTCTATCTTTTAAATTTCAAAACATTTTGGATCATAACTCTTATTGTTAAAAGACCAAGGTAAAGTGTTACAGATTTTCAGGAGTAAATTACCTGAATCCAGACAAAGCCAAAGTCATAATAGAACAAGTTATTTGAGCCTGGACTCGGGTACCAGAAAGGGCTCCTTGCTTGATTTGTAGGCGGGTTCACTGTAGCATTCTGTCTGATCTTATACCGAACAAGTGGAGGCAGGGTACCAGACGTATCATCTAAATCTTGAAAAACCAGTCCTGAAAAAAGAAATTTTGCATATCAATGACTGATCTAAATAATAATGTTGAAGTCATAGAATCAAAATAATATCTCATTTTAAAATCTGAAAATTGACTAACTCATCTGGTGAAATCATAGTCATAACAAAATTACTCAGGCTGTGAATGAAATAAAAAATATTGGAAAATGGAAACAAAGTTAAGTTTGGTAAAACTGAATTCAATAGGTCAACTAAGCAGTTTTCCCATAACATCAGAAATTAGTGCAAGCAGATGTTAACCACATTCATATAATGAGTTATCTAACTGCAAATTTTATGTACCCTGACATACTGATCACCTATTTGTAAATATTACACAGTTAACTGATAATACAGTCATGATATAGTTTTTGACCCCAAGAAGCCATGTGATCAACAAACTCAATCATCTGCATTCAAGCAACACTGACTGCATTAACTAGGTCCACAGATCCTGTGCTCTCTTTTTTTACACTATATATGCTGGCTGGCAAATGTGTGCTGATTAAACAATATATTTACTGCCTATTAACTTAATTAACACATTAAGCATTCACTGATCACTTAGTTACCCTCTATTTTCACTCTCAAGTAGATCAAAAACATGACAAATTAATGGAATTTTTTGTCTTAGGTTCAACCCTTATTGCATTTCTGTAATTCCATATTTTAACAGACATATATTTGAAATAAGTTCAAAATATCAACCATTGAACATTCTTATAAAAAAAGCATAGCAGTAGGTACTAAAATATACTTATAAGAAAGATCATCCATTGTGCAAAGTTTTTTTAAAGTAGAATAAAAGCTAGCTGCAAAGAATTATGTATAGATTTGACAATGAGAAGGATTCATGTTCGAGATTATAAAATGTGAGATCATCCTCAAAGCTAAAATCTCATCAAATTAAATATTCCACCCCCTAATGTTTCTACATTAATCATGATAAAACAATGATAATATTATCAATACATTATTCACACACCATAATTGACCAGAATGTCTGAACATTAAACAACCATGTCTTTTCAACCATATAACAATGTGAACAAAATTGAGATCTGAGCTATGAGACTATTCTCAAGATATATGACCTCAGGCCTGTTTACATACCAGCAATCACTGTCACGTTATCATGGTACTGATTATTCAGGAAGTAATGCTCTAGTTCATGCTCTGTCCGGAATCCATGAAATACATTGAAGTCAATATTGTGTACGAGTTCCAACCAACCATGCGACAGGCCGTCTAGAACTTGGATCATCTCGGTTAATCCTGATATATACAGCTTGTCAATTTGTGTTGTAGAGGTTAGCTGGAATTGTTGATAAAACTGGTGTGAAATGCAGATGTTTCAAAATATGGTAGTTTTCACTAAATGGTGGAATCGTAATTTGCCCCATGACTTTCTCTCTTTGCATTTTATACAATGAGATTATAACCCAACCATCTTTTGTTAGACCCTTGGACAAACACATTACTACAAAACTTAAAACTTCAGATAAACTACTTATCTTTATATCATGGCAGTACTTCCGAGAGATTAAATCGGAAGCAAATTACCAAATGTTAAAGAAGGCCATGTTGTGAACAAGCACAAAAAAAATTGTTGTCAAAGACCAAATACATCTATGAATATAGGTCAACTGAGTAAACAGATCAGATTTCATCTCTCTCACTTGTATGCATTTTCCACAAAGTTTGATTTAAAATCAAATCAGCTGTTACAGAGGAATTATTTGAGTCAATGTAACAAGTAACAGAACAAATAACAGAATGAATAAGCATCCACAGAAAGCCAATCTTTGGCCTCATCATTAAGTTAATTCAAGAACAGACAAAAAAGCAGAAGATTGTCATAACGAAGTAGGTTTAATATTAAAAATTTTGCGAGGATTTATAGTATAAGCCTTTAAAAGAAGATTGAAAAACACTTTGACTGAAATACAAAGTACCAGACAGTCATATCTAGTGTAAGATCAGAGTACTCTTGTGGAGTCGATTAGAAGACTATGGACCATAACTTTGAAGATATTTTAACCAATTATCAAACATTATTTGTGAAATAAGACAGACCTATTCAAATAAACTGAAAATACAAAAAATAGTAAATAATACACTCACCTTAGCATTACGTATTTCGGACGCAAAATTTTCAGACATATTTTTCCAAGTACGTGCAGCCAATGTAATGTTACTATACACCGACAGCGTGTTATTGACCTGAAATAGAAACATATTTATAAACATAATAAATCATGAAAATGGCGTCTTAAATTAAAAAAACCACTATGTATTTGGAAATAGAACATGAATTCATGAATGTTAACTACTGTGTAATGGAAACTTTCTTTTGATTAGTACATCTCCATGCAACTGTGAGCTATTTTTATTTTGCAATAATAAAGGTTACAACCATTAATTCACAGTTCAAAGTGCAACATTAAAACCTGAGTCTATGACTACTCTTGGGCACAATGATATAGTAGAAAAAATACCTGAAAATAAAAGCCTATAAACACTAATATTCTCCTCTTTTAAAACTTTTTAAATAGATGCACTAGTTTTCAAAATTTTGGAGTGTTTCCATAACAGGGATTAATCATGACCCATTCTTGCTTCACTTGGCAGGGACTGGCTCATTTTGAAAATCACTGTTTTGAAGTCAACAAAAATGTTCATAGACATTTTATTTACTGAGGTATATTGCACAAAAAAATTGGCCCATACCTACCTTATCTATTATCTTGAGAACTGCCGTATTATTTGGAGCAAACAGAATCTTCGGATTATTATTGAGAAGATGTGATAAAATCCCTAATCTTTGTTCCTGGTCAGCATTAAACACAACATCTGTAAAAACCGTACATCATATTAAACTAGAAGCTAAACTAAAGGGAAATATGTCGGCTATTGTCAGGACTGAACAAGTTGTATTATAATGGTCCAGACAAGCTGTTTTGGACCAACTTTTGACATTTGACCTGAAAGTGTGACCTTGACCTATGAGCTACACACATGGATCATAGGCCCAACACACTGTCTAATCATGGTTATTTCAAAACCCCCATCTAATAACAGAGTAATGGTCCTGATGGACAGATACATGGACTTTTATACACCAAAAGATTGACATTGTGGTGACTATGTCGAGCTCACAACAAGCAGGCTTGACAAAAAATAAAACATAATAACAATGATGTAGTGAAGATTTATATACAGTGAGGCCATCCTTACAGACATGTTGATTTGTGATTTCAACTTTTACAAGTAGGTACATAGGTAGGCACGTTTTGGTTCACATGTTATGCTTGTACATTTTTGTACTAGAAACAAAAACGAGGAATAGAAAATGAAAAAAAATCTTATTGTCAAAATCACTAATTTAATGAGTTGGTCACGTAGATGCTGACCAACATTTTTTTAAGGATGGCCTGAAATATTTATTTTCCACTAGTCATGCTGTTCTTTATTACTTTGTAATGGAAATAATAAAAATGAATATAACAAAGCATACAAAATATAATATTCTCAGTCACTGTGTTCTACTGTACATACAACCAAGTTACTGTTTAATGATATAACATTCTTACAAAATGGTTGCTAATAAACATTCTCGGAATATGACCTTTCATAGAATTCATGTTTATCTTGATGAATGATTTTTTCAACAATTTTTGGGAGCTATATGTAATTGTTATCAGGAGTTTAATGTACCAGTAGGGGAGACAATCACTACCAGGTGTGAGTATAAACTGGTACCCGTTGACTCTGGTGTACAGAAACAACTGGTATGGCCCAAAATTTCCTGGACGCTGATTGGTCAATTACGGTCAAAATCCGGGCAGAATTCTGCTTGCATGACCTCGCGAGACTTTTCACATTTGGAACACCTCACATTTTTTCAGTCGATGCATATTTCGCGTGTAATTTAAAAATAGATCAAAACATCAGGGTCTCTACATTGTGTTATGTCGAGTCACTAAATTTAGCATTCACTGTTTTATTTTGATTAAAAGGTGCAATTTGTATCTAAAGTATTCAGACATCAGTAACATCTTCGTTTATATTTAACAGATATACAGAAATTCCCGATGTTTCACGAATGGACAGCCAATCATATGGCTCAAACGCACTGACCATCAGAGCGCCAGATAATTTAGCCCATACCTGTACCTTTGGTGCAATGCAATATGGAACGGGGACCAGCTTAGTGACAGTATATATGATATACTTGTTCTGTACCTTTCTTAACATTATCTCCCTTTCTTGGTCCGCAAATAATTGGTTCTATTCCACTCCATAAGTTCTTAAAGCCATTAACTGGTGTTGTAACTGTTTTAACCTATAAACAATAAATGGAAAACAACAGTGTTTAAGGACAAAATTATTTTTGGTTAGTTTATGATGTCCAACTTCAGCTTTTGAGCTGTCCAAAATTGTATTATTATGTTACCATAAACAAAGAAGAGGGCCCAAGGACCCTAGGTCATCTGAGGAACATTGCAAACACTTTAAGTGTTTATGAAACAAGAAATGCTTGTTAAGGGGCATAATTTGGGCGAACTTGATGAATGACCCCTAGGTGATGCTACATACCAAATATCAAAGCTCTAGGGCTTGTGCTTTTTGACAAGAAGAATTTTTAAGTTTTCTCTATGTATAGAACAAGGGACAACCAGAGTTCTACATGGAATGGAATTCTGTCAGCAATTTTAAAAGAGCTTCATGCAAGGAACATCCCAGTCAAGTTTTATTGAATTTGACTAAGCAGTTTAGGAAAAGAAGATGTTTAAAAAAATATTTGACGCATGCACAAACCAACGCACGGACGGACACACGGATGATGGACGATGGACAACGGACCGTCACAAAAGCTTGACTAAGCAGTTTAGGAAAAGAAGATGTTTAAAAAAATATTTGACGCATGCACAAACCAACGCACGGACGGACACACGGATGATGGACGATGGACAACGGACCGTCACAAAAGCTCACCTTGAGCACGTTGTGCTCAGGTGAGCTAATGACTGTATTTTGAAAGAAAAAAAAACAGTACAAGTTTTGTATCTTTGAAGCCATGTGATGTTTTTGTTTTAGTAGCAAAACAATGGGTGTTCAAAATAAAATTTTATGAAAAAAAAAATTAAACATAAACAACAGCCCCCAATATTGCAAAATTACCTTGACCTTACATTTATCATGGTGCTTTTTAATTCCATTTTTCAAGATGAAATCCGTTCACCTTGATTGCTTGGTTTTCATATCAAAACATTGTTATGCATGAATATGATAAACAAACAACATTGTTAAATACTACAGTGAAAAAATAGATTATGAGCATTTATTAGAGACAACTATTACCTGTTTAGTACATCAAACAAGAGGCTTTAAGTAAAATAGTGACCACTCACCACAGATTGTGGAATGTTTTTATCAGAATCTAAGACATCCTCAGTTGGAAAGTAAGGTGCTAACCAATTAAACATGCTTCCAAACTCTACCAATGACTGAACATCCTGCAATATAAATATTGAGCTTGAAATAAAATAAATTTGTACTTCATATAATTTCTATATTTTATATATTGTTATATTCACACAAAGTCTATGTATGTTGAAAATTACTATTTTATTTTTATCATTACTGTTCTATTTTTAAATTATTTTTTTATTATTTTATTACATGCACTATTTTAAGTGTTAATATTTTTCAATATTATTGCTTTTTATTAATTTTATGATAAAAATTGCCTTGTCTTTTTTTCTTATTTGTATGTAATTTGTCAGAGTTCAGGCTTGTATGGAAGATTGGGTTGTAACATGCCAACCATTGTTGTTTTTGTTATTTTATTATCATTTTTACATTAAAATATTATCTTAATCCTACTATCATAATTAGATCCTCTGGCTGGTAAATGCACAAATTATTTTAAGTGAGCGACATAATTCACGAATGACTACATAAACACATAAAGCTTATTGATCATACTACAAAATACTATGAACAGGTTCTGTAGTGCAATTAATTAAAACTTTTTAACCCAACTTGGTGTCATTATTAAAAACAAAATGATACAGAAGATGTTTTTACCTTTTTGCAAATATTAACTCATCAAAACTGTGTCATAGAACATTGCTGTGAGTTTTTATATGTTTGAAGGATATATTTGGAGTTCTGTTCACCAAGTTTTAATTAGATCACCTCTTATCTTATTTCAAATAATTAAAACGTAAAAGAACTCTTTTTATCTTTTCTGTACATCAAACCAGGTACAAGTTTCAATTTCAATTAATTTTGTTAGTACTACCATCAAACAAGATGAATGCCCCTTGTGTAAAGTGATCAAACCAAAAATTATGCATGCATCTAAATTAAAGTATTAAACCCCAGTTTTTTTCGATATGCTGTAAAATGGGTGCATTTATTAGGTTTAAATGTTTGCAACTTTGCTCAACACAAAATTTTAATTTTCTTAACCCTTTGTTGATTTTCTAATGCATGTATTTAACAATTTTTCTATTCATTATTTCAAATCACCCAGAAAATAGAATTACAAAACTACTGCAAAAAAACATTATACAGTAATTCTTAGATATGTTCTGACTTGCATGATTGTAAAACAGAAATGAATTAATAATTATCATAAAGACAAAATTTCTTTCAAGGAGATTTATTTCAAGTTAATAGCTCTTTGAACCGTCGGTCAGTTCAGAATTGAATAACATGTCCTAGACTTCAATGACAAACTGCAAATAACAATTTATATCCCAAGTGATAGATTAAATATGTAAAATATTGATTATGGTAGTTTTATTTAATCAATTTAAATCATACACCACTATTTAACAACTACTGGCTTTTGTTACATAATCTTTCTATATGTTGCAAAATGTTGAATTAATTTTTTTTTATTTTTTCTCACTACAGTTTAACATCCTACCAACAGCCAGGGTCATTTGGGGACTTTTCCAACTATTAACGGCCGAGAAAGGCCCCTGGTTTACACCTGGATAGAACCAATGACCTTCTGTTAGCTGTAAATTTTATTACAATAATTGGAAGTTATGTACATATTTGAATTAAATATTCATGTAAGAAGGAGCAATATAACGGAAATAGAAATTCCTAATTATTTGTGATATTTTGTTTATATATCGCATCAACATAAGGTATAAAAAATCATTATTTCTGTTAACCCAACTGATCCTATTTTTTTCATGTGAAAAAGTTCACAATTTGCTCCTGAGATCCATCTGTAAGGAATAGCAAGAGTAATGATGCGTTTTTTTTTTAAAATCCAATGAAATGCATTGTCATACATTTTCCTTAAGATGAATTTATCTGTAATCAATGCACTGCAAAGGAAACTGATTTGAGAGAATATATTAGGAAAAAATGATAAATTCAACCTGGTATGTAATAGGCCCAAGGTTAACATTCTGTAGAACGACTTTAATGATGTCAATCTGCTGGTGTTTAGGTAAGCTGCATAACACATTTATCATCTCAGTCTGAAAATAATGACAACACATTCTGTTAAATGTTAATGATAGGACAAAGCTTGAAGTTTACAATTTAAATTTTTTGGGCAGAAATAAGAGAAATAATAAGAAACCAAAAATAAGGAAACAGAACAACAATTAAAATAAAGAAAAAATACATTTTTAATGAAAGATTAAGTTAGTGAAGTAAAACATGGAAAAATGTTCACCTAAGGAGCAGATAAGGCACAAACAATGTTTGTTTCTGGTTACCTACCCTACTTTTTCTCCACATCCCTACTTTTTCTCCACATCCCTACTTTTTTAGGTCTGAGGAATGGTACATCCAATGTCTCACTTTTCAATCTTTCCACACAAAAAATTTCAACAATGGTTTACAAAAATAATAAAAAAAATAAAAAGGACTCCCAACCTACCGTCCCTATTTGTAACAAGCATGTAACCAGACACAAACAATTTTTATCTTTTTTATCAACTTAGCAAAAAGTATTTTTAAGCGTTACACACCATTTCCTCATCAGTGACTGTATCAGATGGAATAAAGATGCCACCAATCAATGATGTGTCACACACTGCATCATCAATGCTCTCATACATAGATTCATTCTGTGAACCAGAAAGAGGGAAAAAAAAACAAAGTTACAATTATGCCTCTCCAGCATTAAAAATTCTTAGATTCAAGACCAGTCTGGAAATGGAGCTCTGTCATTGGTCAGTTTTTCAAAATTTTTCAAAATCCAATCAGAGGCCTGCTTATAGAAATGTTTTGGCAGAGAAAAAAATGAAAAGATCTGTTAATAGTTTGAACTTTCAGCACCATTTTTAAATGGAAAATCAGAATAATACCAAGACAAACAGTCAAACCTCATAACAAAGGTCACCAAATGGAGAAAACCACAATTGACCCTTATTCAACGGTTTATTAGTTCGTCTTTTTGTGGTCTCCAACATTTTAGAGGTCCCTTGGGGTTTTGGGGGGTCCCACACAGAAAATGCCAAGGGCAAATTCAGAGTTGGAAGGGTCACTCTCAATACGAGTCCCTCGGCTGAATAACGTGTCAGGGACACAAGAAGCCTGTGTCAGGGAAATCCCTGACTGCGACCATGGTCCAGTAGATAGTGCGCTGGACTTGTAACCCAGTGATCTGAGTTCAAATCCGGGTTATAGCAGGTCATACCCTTCTATGAAAATTTGACAAAAATGTTGATTTTCCCCCATATTCAGAGAAGTAGCTGGCTACTTGTGGAAGGGTAAGTTAGTACTGGTTAGTATACAGTCCAGGAAAACTGATTAGGTGTACTGGCTGCCATATATAACAGAAAAATTCTTAATAAATGTCAAACCCATTAAAAAAAGTTAAATTCTCACCAGTAGTTTAAATGCTGACTTTGCTGTGTTATCTGTGTTTGATAGAGCATCCTCAATTATGTTCATAACCTGTAACATAAACTAACTGACTGAATGTCAGGATTTACCACAGTGACGATATAAGCATACACTAAAACCTCAATATTATGACCACATTTGGGACAAAAACTGGCCTTGGTATATAGGTGGTTTCATTGTTAAATCAAACTAGGGAATATTGAAAAACAATCTGAAAATAAGAGGACATTATAACGAGATGTTTTGTATAGTGTGGTTAAGTGGGATTTCACAGAGCAAGCCTTTGTCCAAAATCTAAATAGCCTAAAATGTCAAGCACAAAGAGAAGTTACAATGCATTAACCTTCAATAGAATGATATAACATTTGTCTTAATATTTGTTTGATCAATAAAAGTCAGGCCAATTTTGTTCTTAAAGGTCAGTAATGTTTACAGTTTCTATTTGTGTTCAATACTTGACAGTTTCATTATGTATACATGGAACAAGAAGTTAGGCCATTCTTAAAACAATGTTTGTTTTTATGTATAATTATCAAAAAGTTCAGGGCTTAACAATGCAGGGCAAGTTTATAAAATTCTTTAAGCTAGCAGCTGACATTGTCCCAAAACATGAGCAAATAAGTTTAGGAAGACATATGGCAGTACATTGTAGTTTTATTATTTTCATTTAATTTTTCACAAGAAACATAAACCACAACACCCATTTTTTACCAAAGCATTCTGAACAGATCTCATCTAGTTTAATTAACCCTGTGAGTTTACTTTATATCATGAATAATTTTACAATTTAAAACACAAGTACAGCACGGAGAAACCAAGAAAATGATAATTCTTTATGACTTAGGTGTGTGGGTATGGAAAACAAATATTTTATTACTAACAGCCTTATTTACCTTTGATGTGTTAATGTTTGAGTTAAGCAAACTTTTCGTGATGTCCGGTGAAATTCCAAAGCTTTGATGTAAAATATTGTCCAAAAATGTACGATTCGGCAACAGTGAATTTAAAGATACACCTGAAATAAGGGAATTATTACAAGTTAATTTCGTCCAACTATATTATATTTATTCAAATGAAAACGACTTTTCTCCTGGGACAAATTTTCACATGTGAGAAAGCTGTCCAGCTAGTTTACAGATGGTTGATGGTTCTACCGAGGTGTAAGTTTAGGGTCTATCTCCGAGCTGAAGAAGTTGCTAAATGACCCTTGCTATTGGTACAATGTTAAACTCCAGTGAAAAAAAGTGACAAATCATTTTTTTATCTGACCAAGTCTGTCTTTATTTTAATGTGATAAATTGGTTATAGTGGGGACAATTCTTGTCTCCATCATGATGTATCTTTTTTGGGTCCCTAGGACTTCACTATGATGACCATACTCTACTGCATATATTTACCTTGGATATCATCCAAGTTTACACTATCAACTACTTCCTGAATCAGAAAAGGAATTTCTTCCAAGTTGTTTTCTGTGACATCATCAAAATAGGGGCCAAATATTGCAAACATTTGGTCTGTATATTGCAGGAATTGATCCAATCTGAAAAAGTGTAAATTTTTTTCTTAATAACAGTCTGCACAAAGGTACCAAAATCAGTCAGTATGTTAAACTCACTTGCAGTTTTTATGGATAGGGAAGACAATGGCGCTGGTCAAAGGGGAAAATCACGGGAAAAAGGGACATTTGGGGAAATAATCAAATTTTAATGCACTGCCATATAACCAAAATTCATGTTTTCATGAATCATTTATTATGACAACAGCATTCAAAACAACAGTCAACAGGTCCATACCTCTGACTTTACTACATTGGAGTACCCATGTTCACACCAAAAAAAGAGTTTACCCGTCCAGTATGCTTTGCGTCAGATATTTTTTATGTAATTAGATCTACGTAAATTGTGTCATTTTACCGGAAATGGAAACGGGAGCCTGCTGCCTGGCATATAGTTCTACTATAGCAAGGAATAAACTCATTCGGATTGTTTCGACGGATATCGTTATAAAGCTAGGAAATCCCGGTCGGTTTGCTCAATCATTACAAAACAGTTAAGCTCTACCTAAAAATGTCTATAAACCCTGGTCTGATGACAGATATTTTGGCAGAATTAAATCTACTAAAACCGAAATTGTAAACTTTTGCTATTTTTGTATAGCTCCAAAGAGAATTATGTGTCTTAGCGAGGGGAAAAATGCATCTTTGGGGAAAAATGTCCAGGAGAAGACGCCGATTATCGGCGTCACTTCCTTACCCTTAGTACAACAAAACCTGACTTGAAAAAATTACTTTCAATGAAGAAGAACACATTTCTTGGGCTTTTAAGAGTTCACATTTTTCACGAAGATGTTAGTAATCGAATAAAGGAATGTGTTTTACACAGGTATCAGGTGATTATTATGATCCTAAAGCAAGGTCACTAAAATTCATTTGAAAGACCCTGCCTAAAGTGAAGACACTTGCAGCGGGTAATGCCCAATTTGAGATACCGCTGAAATAGTTTACATTTTTAAAGGTTTAAGTATGTACGAACATACACCTCATAATAAAATTGTTATATTTGTGACATAAAAGATTTGAGACATAAAAGAATAATTTTGACATATTTTAAACCATCAATCTTGTCTCAGGCCAAAGACTCTCACGGCTACACGTGTTGTATGGGTCTTTGTTTAGACCGAATATATGTAATCAATAGAGCAAACCTGGAATTGTCTTCATCGTAAACACTGGCCCCTCCCTCACAGAATGATTGTAAAACAGGGACAACCCCAGTGGATGGCAATGGTTGCATTCCGTAGCGACCTGAAAAGGGTTACATATAAAGCAATTCAAACTTTAAACATGATCCTTTGGTTTCTAATCTACTGCATACGAAAAAAACTATAGTATATCAAGCATAAAATCTTGCTAGTCAAGTGAAGTCATGAATCAGCAATTAATTATCGTCCGTTTTTATGACGCTGTTATGCATGAACGAAGTTCAAGCATATTTAACGTGTAACATATTTTACAAAAGATTACATAATAAAAACAAACGCCAAAGTGTACATGAAAAATAGAAATCCATATGCACACATGTAATGTTTGTTTAAAATATCAACCTATTCGATCCGTACATTCCAGAGGCGGTTACTTGACGTTTTGTTCTCTGGGGAGCATACGGCCGCGGCCAAGACAAGTCTGGTATTCAAAATGTACTTACGGACGTTTGCTGGAGAAGCGTGCTGAGTACTTCGGACCAACAGAAGAACAATAAAGAGCGTCAGTGGAATACATATTTCTAGAAGTGATATAATCTGAAATAAACGGGAATATACATGTATAATATGTCAAATATACATGGATACACTGCAGTAAAACCTCATTTAACGAACACTTCAATATTAAGATCACCACATTAAAAAGACGACGCGTACCGGTTATATATACTTCAATTTTATAACAAGACCACCTAACATAAGACCAAGTCCTTTGATCCAAAAATACACTTTAAAGTATCATTTACAGTACATTTACATTATATTTTATAAACATCCATGTTTTAATTCAGTCACGTTAACGCTAAATTAACACTGAATTAACTAATTGGGAGAAGTGTCTTTACTAAGGCTAAACAACACGAAGTATAACATACGTGTACAACTGTAGTTACAAAACACTATGTACTGTAAAACCTCACATTGCGACCACCTCTATATTACGACCACCTAGTTATAATGACCATTTATTTTCGAACCGGTTTTCAGTAACTCCCCTATAATTCAACTAGACAATGAGGCTACCTCATTAATACGACCGATTTTTCGGATCCTGAATGTGGTCTCATTATCGAGGTTTTATTGTATTATTCACAAAAATAGTCACTTTAAAAATAAGGCAAGCCCGTCTACTTACAGGGTGTCTCTTTTTGATGGTAAAGTTCTTCCATAGTAAAAGACATAACTGCAATCCGAAAGTTGGCTTCTCGGTCACCGTCTGAAAAAATAGGTAACAAAATATTACATATAGACTACACATAATGTTCACACTCGGTCAGCACTGGGATGGTTCACACTATGGGTTACAAAATGTAACGCATAGACAATACATAATACATGCATTTCTGTGTAATTCTCTAAATGGAAATTTAGAAGAATATGAAACACAAATATACCCATAGATTTTTTTCCGCCCGGATTGAAAAGTAACGTTGTTAACAAAATGCAGTTTACAAGCAATGTATGGACGCGCACTTAATACACATACATACGGTAAAATTTGAATATGTTACTAGTATTTAAATTAGTGGCCACGTGACGCATTCTAATAAAATGTTTCCGTATTTATGTATTAAGAAATAAATCATTCTTTAATACGGATACACTGAACCGCATTTCTAAACGTCCACCTTATAAAACCTTCGGGAGAACCCAAAGCGAGAGTAAAAATTGTTGGTTTCTGGTTACCCGACCTACCATATTTGTTCCCTGCGACACTAGACTTTTTATTAACACCAAGGAACAGTACATCTTAAGTCTCACTTTTTTACCTTTCGGCACAAAATAATCTCAACAGCGGCATTCAAGACTAATAGAAAATAAATACAAAACGACCTACCCTATTTTTAACGAGCATGTAGAAACATTTTTTATGCCTAAGTGAATTTATTCTTACGTTTTACAATACTTACAATCGATCTACATAGAGGAATCATAAATTCAAAGTAAACATTGGATAGAATATATTAGCCCTATATTAGAAGTCTACCTGTAATAAACTAAGAGTAATCAGTGATTTTCTCCCCATGCTAAAAATACTCGGAGGACGTGCAGAAATTTATGTACATGTAGTATTCACCAAACGTCAAATTAAAAGATTCAATGATGAAGAAATAATTCCTCAGTGATACGACTTTGTTTATACGACCGCTGTTGTGACGATGACATCAATTCCATCAAATAGACACACCCGTGTTAATCGATTAAGCTTCAGTCAGCAATTTACTTCTCGATAACTCGACCAGCTAATGGAATGAATTTTTCAAGAACGCTAATTATGTTTTATTCATGGCACGAGTCTCATTATTTTTAAAAGAAAATGCTCAATAATGCTGTCTTCGATCGAAAATGCGTAGATCAAATGCAGCCATGCATCCAAACATCGGTAATTTTCGCTTCTTCCGGTAAATTCCGAAAGGACGCTCCTACGAGTCGTTTATAACAAATTCATCATTGATTGACTGATTGATTCGTATACTAAGTATTACACTTTCATGCACATAAAACACTTACTGAGGAATGTGAAACAGATACATTTTAACATTGTAGAGCCCATTAGCAAGTGTCAAAGAGAAGTGGAGTTAAAAACTAGGACTTACCGCTTTTGTTCCAGTCATACTTCCCCCGTCGCTATGGCAACCTCAATGTTTTCAAAATTAACACGTCGATGCCCACATCTGTACACTAGGAATCAGTAATTTGAAAAAATAGCAGTTTAATTATGAATGTCACATTTCACAGTGTTTAACAAATCATATTTAATGTGACATACATCAGGCAGATTGAATCTTCAAGCGATAGCGACCTAAAGCAGTCGCTTCAGGAATCTGCTCTTTTCATTGTAAAAAAAACTTATAAAGCGAGAGCAGCCGCTTCTCAATCATTGCATCAAAAACAGAAAACTTTTTACGCCATATCATCGATTTCATTCAACTTTAATGAAAATAGAATTAAAGCAGTCGTTTCGTAGCATTAGCACGTTCATCGTAAAAAAAACCACAAAATATCTGAAAAGGGATACACAATATACCTCAGTTATATACTTTGTGTGTAATTTTACACTGCAATAGATGGATTTAGATCTAATGAACGAACTCGACACATTTCTGCATATTGTTAAACAAACAATTTATTTCTCTGAAATGCCTCGTGTACTAGTATGGTTCTTGTATATTTTTTTATTTAAAACTGTTGCGGTTGGGTTTTTAATTTCACGATGTCACCATTATATTAAGACTATTTTATTGCTTCCAAAAGTCACTTGATCTTAATATCGTGGTTTGACTGTATCAGTCCAGAAAGTGTTTCATTTATATGAAATGATTTTGTATTTACTATGTACATGTGTGATATACATTGGATACGCGTGAATTGATATGTGATAAAGATATTCATAAAAATGAACCGTCTATAACCCACAGAAATTTACCGTGGCCAGCCATGCATGAAATGTTCTTTTTTGTTGATTTGAAAATATATCCGATGTGATAAAACCAAACTTACTTATTGGATTTAGTGATACAATGCATACAACTCCCTCTAGTCCGGGCTCACGATCCGGGTTCGAATCCCGGTCGCCGCAGGTCATACCCTTCTATGAAAGTTTGACAAAAATGTTGATTTTCCTCCATGTGTGGAGAAATTGCCGGCTCCTTGTGGAAGGGTAAGTTAGTACTGGTTAGTACACAGTTCAGGAAAACTGGTTGGGTAAACCGATCGCCGTATATGACTGAAGAATTCTTTTAAAAAACGGCGTTAAACTCAGTGAAAAAAACATAATTCAGGCTAATAATTTAGTTGGAACATGTCCGGATGTCTTCTGTACATATGCATTGAAGAGAAAAATAAATCATTAAAAAATCGATAGTTTCCCGTTACAATGCTAAGGCAGATGTTAATCTATTGACCGATCGAAGCGTGACTGGAAAAATAATGTCATAAGTTATTTTTACAGCGAATCTGGGTCACTATGCAGAGTTGACTATTAAAGCTTTCTGTGGTATTTTCAATCTTCTAGATTTAAAACGAATCTTTGAACAAAACGTTTAGGTCGCTTGGTACTCATTTTTTGTTGGAGTTCGTTGTTCTACTTCATACAAGCCTAAGGATGTATGTTCGTGACATGGCCTCTGAAAACGGAGCCGTTCTATTACCCTGAGGAGTACAGTCGACACTGAGGTAACAACTACAAGTTTTGAATTTATAAATGACAACTATCGTCGAAGTATGGCTTTTATACGTAGTTGTTTTTATTCAAGGTTTTACTAGGCATATTGCAACAATCAATCCACGCTACATAGTGACCATCGTACCCATGTCGGTTAGTATTCAAGGTGGTCGTTAACTCTGTTGTACCTGTATTTCTAACTTTAGTTCTGAAGTATATATGACATATACTAGTAACTCGTGCAAACTGATAATACATCAAAACTTAAATGATCGGACACTTGTGATAGGAGTCCACCTGTAAACAACAACCATTTTCAATCTCACACTTATTTATATATGAGACAGACTCCAAATAAAGGACATATGTGCATAAAGGTCGTATTTTGTCCCTAAAATTGATGGCCGGTACTCGCTATTGACACCAAACGATTTTAACAGATGAACATAAAATGTTTTTGCCCCCCCCCTCCCTCCAAAAAAAAAGCAACAAAATTTAGCAGTAACAACCACAACACTACTTTGGAATAAGTAAACGAATGAAGCCACGCTTCAGATATTAAATTGATTACTCAGTTCAAATCATGGATTCTTGCACGATATGTATTTCACTATTATAAATAGTTTATAAAACATAATTACGCATGTACATTGTAATCAACTTGCAATATTTCAAGCGAAATTCATCAATAAATAAAAAAAAACCCCAGCAGATCTAGCGTAGTAATATATATATATATCGATTAAATCATAGAAAATCTTTTGCATTCTACTACTGGTTAAACTTACAAGATCAACATAATACAAAAAAGTAAAATACAATTTACCTCTAGCGACCAAATATATCCGTAATTTGTGCTAAAAATATACACATAAACAAGAAATTATTAACCACGTTTAGTTATGATCTAAACTAGATTGATTTTTGTTTACATTATTGCACAGGCCTTGATCACAAAGGGATCACATTTTTCATGTCTATTCATGAAAAGTTCAATATTGTACTCGTTAGTTAATTGATGAACAAACTAAACAGTATACAGAACGTTCAAAATATACCCTATAGAAATGTACTTGTACAGAGGACAATGTACATGTGTTAGTAGAATATATAAATCAGGCTTAAGTGGATTTACATTTAGAGAGCAGATTATCTGCAAAAATCAATGACTTAAATGCGTTAAGGTTTAAAGCGGGTAAGTTTTACAAAAAAGTCAGTCGGTCAATGCGACTTGTTTGTAAATAATAAAACAGCGCCCGTATATGCCTGTTTTATTGACTTGTTCGAATAGTAAAAACTCACACAGCGGCCACTTTAATATAACGACCACCTTTATATAATGACTACTTATTTTCGGACCGGCTTTCAATAATTTCCCTATAATTCACCTTGATAATGAAAAAACCTCATTATTACGACCGATTTTTCGGGTCCCGAAGGTGGTCTCATTATCCAGTTTAACTTTATGTACGTATATAATAATTATATGATCTAAAATAAGACTAGAGCATTTTGTTGACGAACAAATATAAACATTAAACGACTCAATGACAAGCGAGAAAAAAAAGAATAATGATTTTTGGTGTAATATTTTATTCTTAAAAAAGATATGTGACAAAAGTTTAAAGGTAACCCGAGTAAACGAATCTCTTATTGGATGCAAACCTGTCCGCTTAGCTCAATTTAGAGCCCTTGATAAATCTATGTCTACTGACCTCGGATCCAGTAGTTCGAACCCTGGGCGCGACACTTGAGATTTTGTTTATGGTAAGCTTGGGCGGTTAAACCTTCAGATTATGAGACTTTCAAACATTGCTAAATATTGATTAAAACCATTGTAGACAGATGATTATAGTTTTTAGGTTCCAACCATATTTTATCCAAATAGTAGGTAGATATTAGGAAGCCGAAGACCAACCCCCATCTCCGTGGTTTCAGACCGGAGAGGCCTGAAACTTCGCCAAGACCGCGGACAAAACCCCATCTCCAAGGGGGCACGCCTCAATTTGAACTACCTCTATAGTTCAAACCCTCAATTTGTACCATCTCCGAGGTTTCAAACCTCGCCAAGACCGGGGAGGTCTGAAACTTTGCCAAGACCGTGGACAAACACTCAATTTCAAAATTTTTTAGATTTAGAAAAATTAAATTTTTCTAAATTTTTTTAAATTTTTCTAAATTTCTAAATTTTAAAATTTTTTAAATTTTTAATTTTTTCTAAATTTTTTAATTGTACCTCTCAATTTGCCCCATCTTCCCCAGACTTTCGACGCCCGCGCTCATCCTCTCGAAATTCCCGTATTTATAAAAAAAATCTTTTACCCGCCCGGTTTATAATATAATTTACTTACCCTTTAGCGTATTGTATATTCCGATTCACACGTAAAAACCTTTTTAAATCTAGAAAATATAAAATATCCAATTGATTCACGTTCTAGTTTCGGTTTTAAAAATCTTGTTTCGGTTTCACGAGTTGGGGCAATTCCTGATTGCTATTTATATTAATAACGTAGTTATTACTTCCCTTTCGAACAATGATATATTTTTTAAAATAAAGTCGTTATTTCTTATTTTATTTGGTAATGAGTTTAATTAAGTGAATATACAAAACTATTTTAACGTAATATCTTATTTAATTTTTATGTAAATGAACACGTCAATTTATTTACATACTTTAATATACTTTGTATATTTGAAACTTCACTACAGTATATAACGCGTATAAGAGTATATAAGCAGGACCGAAATTTGTATTATTTGACTGTCGTCGGTACACGTTATGGGCTGAAGTCCGGTATGACGCGCTTCTGTTCGTTTAAGGTAGCGTAAGTGGCTACAAACGTAAAAATAAGCGAAAATGACATTTTAAGTTATTAACAATAATTGAATATCATACTATCATACCATGCAACAAAAAAATCGATCCGAATATGCAAAAATAGTGTTTTATCGCGATAAAAACTGCACCCCCATATCGACTCCACTTTATCAGCGAGAACGATCTAGGAGACGGCGTTGTTAGGGGCTCCTTAAGGGCAATTTTGAATCAATCGATGTTAAATTTCGTATCGCTTGCCGTATGTTAACATAAATATTTGAAATTCGACAGATTATCAACATCAAGCGGATTAAAATGGGAAATAAGAAAAATAAGGCTAAGCAAGGTGTTAGAGTGTTCTCAAAAAGTGAAAAATGTAGTTAGAAATCTCTTTCTCGCGGAAGTTGGTTTACGAATGCTAAAGATACCGAACTGCATAAATCTATACCAAGTAAAAAACTTGACCATAGTGACGTGATATATTGTGAAAATGGAAACTTTATGGTGGAAAATTACGTAATAAATATATAACTGCAACAGTCATTTGATGTGCAAGAAAGGTGTGAATTCATTAACACCTTGGTCGATTGGACTACTAGCATCTAATGTACTTTTAATATGAAATATATGATGAAATAACTGATCCGGAACGGTGGTCTTATTGAAGTGTGATATCGATATCATACTCTAGCGCCTTGTTAATTATACTATCAATATGGGTCAATTTAGACCTTATATATGTCGCATCACATATTTCTTTATGTTTTGGCGGGAGATATAATAAACAGCAATATGGTATGCAGACACTTCATGCTCCTTGCAATAAAACGCACACGATAAGAAAACGAGCTGTCAAAGATTGTTACCCCGTTAATGTTATGACGTACCATTTTTGCAAGTTTAATTAAATTTATATATTCCAGAGTCAGGTTTCAAACACAATTAAAGTTATAAAACTAAAATATATTTAAATCGCCAGTAAATTAATACAGGGAGACTGGGTCAACGAAAATTATTATTTTCGCTATTTCATTGATGTAATCAATAAAATAAAGTTATTTCAACGTGTACTTTTATTAAGCAACTCTGTATATTTTGGTAAAGTATTAAAAAGCTATCAAACAAACAATAAGATGAAAAACAGTAAAAACGCCTTATGGACATCGGACGTGCATGTTTTTCGAGAATCTTATATTATTCTGTTATGTATCCAATTACCTTTATATATTAGTATGTTTTTAAATGATTACATTAACAGACATAAAACATAGACACTTTTCTACAAATCAATCACATCTTAAGTTCTTATTTTTACACTAAATGCATGGCTACATTTCATTTAATTTATACAGCGGTTTCCCCAGCCATCTTTAACTCGATTTCCCTATCAGCCGTTTTCCCCGTTGAGAGCCTCTCGGTTGACGAGAAATCTGATGTGATGTGTATTGCATCGGTACGATATGATACTATTTTGACAAATAATTCGTAATTAAGCTCTTTAGAGTCATCTAAAATGGCGGGCGGTTTCACTAATTGATCCGCTAACGATGAACGAATTTGATTGGTTATCAAATTTTAGTAGGCTGTATTAATTTATAGCATAATTGTTGATTACACAAGGTGATAATGATCTGACACTTTATTGTTAATTTCTCGCTTAGAAAAAACGCAGTGGGTGCTATTTTTGAACAAAGATTGCCGCCTTATTTGAAGATGGATTTCAAAGCGGTTTTCGGTATTTTGTAGCGGAAATGCTTATCTAGGGAACCGTGTCACAGAATTTTGATATTTATTTTCGTTTTTTATCTATGACGTATTACGTAATTGTCAGCGGGGTTCAGGCTACGGAATTTCTTTAAAGTCAAATATCTATTGAATGGAGGGCGTTATCAAAAATCTGTGACACGGTTCCCTGCATGATAGCATGATTGTTATTTTAAGTCTAATTGTTGTAATATACCCTTATATACAGAGTAGTGATCTTTATTCAAAAATATGAAAATTACGTGCGATATTGGTTTATAGAAGACAGACCAAGTACAATATTTGTTTCAAATCACTTGCAATAGACTCTGTATAGTGGGTTTATTAATGTATACAATTATGGTTGACTTTTTAAAACTGTAAATTAGTAAAACTTGATATCACCATATAGCCACTTACGATACCTTAAGGGCAGCCGCGGGCTGAGTATGACACTTTCCAGTCTGTTTAATGGTAGCTGCCAGGTAATACCTCTAATGCGATTGATTATGAGCTCTATGGGTTGTGCACATAAAAGATTCTTTACCATGGAGTTGGTAATCAATCACATAGCAATTTGCCTTACCTCGTTCGTAGCTCTGTTTCGTTTCGAGAGCTATGAGGCTGTGGGGTTTAAGGTGAATTGTGGAGGTTAATACTGGTGGTGAGCCAACAGGTTGGAGGGATTAAGAAAGGTCTGGGGGTGAGCCTACGGATGCGAGCGCTTAAGAAAGACTGAAGTTCACCCCAGCACTGGGCGTGCACGTAAAGAATCTACCCAGTGTTGGGGTAAAAGTAATGTAGTACCGGGGGCAGTTTTGCTGTTTTTTAAACGAGATCCTCGTTATCGATCCAGCTATTAAACGACGAGGGGTAGCCGTACCATTTTACCAACGATTTATTACCTTTACGGCGTATTATTTTTTCGATTCTAAATATTTCTTGATCGGTTTTCTGTAGTTCTTGTTAGTAAAAAGTGCCTCGTATTTCTTCCCCATTATAGTCCGCTATTTTATACGTCACCGGTGTAGTTTTTTGCACGGCAGTCACGGTAAAGATTTCTTCGGTCCATCTCGGCGTATATCCTTTTTCGAACGTTTTCTTCTTCTTCGAGATTCTCACTTTATCACCCGTCGAAAATCGCGGATTAAAAGTTTTTATTTTATAATGATCCGGGTAAAGATTTTGCCAAACTCTAATTTTATTTTTCTTTTTACTGGCTTCAACGGGCGTCATTTTTATCGACGAGTGTCTCGTATTATTGTATCGATCAACGAGTTCGTCCAACACGTCGATGTATACCCGCGTGGAATTTGCCGAAAAATATTTCCACATTTTCTCCTTCATCGTTCTATTCCACCTCTCCACCACACTAGATTTTTCATTTTCGGTAGAATACAATTCCGTTAGACCCTGTACTTCTTTATTGTAAAATTCTTTACCTTTATCAACCCATATTTTTTGCGGTTTTCTTTCCTTAAATATTTTTCCCAAAGCGGCCGCGACCGATTTCCCAGTCTTATCTTTTAGCGGAATTAACCAACCGTATTTGGAAAAAATATCTATAACGGCAAGCAGGTACTTGATTCCCCGGTTAAATTTTGAGAATGCCTGCATATCTACTAAATCCGCGGCCCATATTTCATCAATGTTATTTACGCGCACGCGTCTTTTAGGAAATTTTTTAACGACGGGCTTGTGTAATTCTTCCGCCAAATCATCGGTCCATTTTAAACTTTTTTTTTAATCCCATCCCGAATCTCATCTTCGTTCCGATAATTTTCCGCACGATAGACCTATCCACTCTTTCTCTCAATGTCGGGTTATAAATCCCTTCCATCTCTTCCAACATGTTTTTATCGCAAACTTTATTTCTCGTTGTCGCGTCTTTATTTTTCAGGTAGCGCACGTCGTGATGATACGCGGCCTTGTCTATTCTATTTACAGGCAAACTCCATTTCTTTGGGGTGAGATCCGCGTTCAATCTCTTGTTCAATTTCGTTCGCGGTCCCGTGAAATTATGCCCGGGAAGATGCATTTCGAAAGGTAAATTATTTATCGCTCTATTCAACAGCGAACCGCCTTTAATTTTCGTAAATTGGGTTTTAGTCGCCCCGCAGATTACGCACTTTCCCCTCTTCATAGGTCTGTATTTTGTAATTATATTTTCCGATCGAGTCGTGTCAGTCTCTTTTTTACATTTTACGCAATACATTTTTTATTTAAGAAGTCGTTCGGTTTAAATAAAAATGGAAATTAAAGATTTATCTTGGGCGAATAAAAACAAGCGTTTTAATAGCCCCCTTTTACCTAAAAGCATTCGAGGAGTAATAGTCGGCAAATCCGGCTGCGGTAAAACGACTTTGTTGTTAAATTTACTATTACAGCCGCATTGGTTAGATTACGATAATCTTCGAGTTTTCGGAAAGAGTTTGTTTCAATCCGAATACGCGTTAATCCACAACGCCTTCAAGAAAAAATTGACCAAGGACGAAATTTTACGGCTTTTTAGTATGCGAGATAAAATCGTAGCCAAAGATATCTCTCCTATCCAATTTATTGACGTTTTAACTCGAGATCAAGATCCCAAGCGCGAAGGTCTTACGTGCGAGTTTTTCGAACACGCGGCGGACGTTCCGGATCCCAAAGATTTAAATCCGGCTAATAAAAATTTAATGATTTTTGACGATTTACTTTTGGAAAAACAAAACAAGTGTGAATGCTACTACGTGAGAGGGCGCCACAGCAACGTCGACTGTTTTTATCTCTCCCAAAATTATTTCAAGTTACCCCAGCAGACTATACGAGAAAACGCCAATTTTATTTGCCTTTTTCGCCAAGATTTAAAAAATATAAACCACATTTACGACGATCACGTGAGTCATGATATAACTATAGATCAGTTTAGAAAATTGTGCCGCGAAACTTGGGAAAGACCGTATAAATTCGTCGTAATCGATCTAACTTCTGAAAAAGATTCCGGCAAATATAGGCGCGGTCTCGACGAATTCTATATAATTTAAAAACTATTTTTCCTATACGAAAAATATGGAAAGTTTATTGCGAGATATAGCTAAAAATACGGCGCCTAAAAGTTCGATGCAGGTCGTCGTTTCCGATAATACCACCAGATTTACCACGGGATTTCACCCTCCTCTAGAGCTCGATAGAGATAAACGTTACGAAATTGCGCTCGTTAACCTCGAGACGTATTATTCTTTCCCCAATATCAGTTCCCACAATAACCATTTTCGTTATTCCCCCAACGACGGAAAAGATTGGGAATTATTTCTCGTTCCGGAAGGAAGTTACGATATCGCGGATATCGATCGGGCTATTCGGGAGAAAATGAAAGAAAATAATTTCCTCGATAAATTATCTATAACGGCGAATCCAAACACGTTAAAATCTAGAATTAACGTAGCCGAAAATTTTATAGTCGATTTCAGGCACCCCAATTCTATAGGTCGAGTTTTCGGATTCGCGTCTTCGGTCTACAGAAGCGGGTTGCACGAATCCGAAAACGTCGTCGATATTTTATCCATCAACACCATTCGAGTCAATATAAATATAATTTCGGGGAGTTACGTCAACGGTCTCTCGCAAAATACGATTTACACCTTTTTTCCCAACGTGAGCCCCGGGTACAAAATCGTGGAAACGCCGCCAAATTTAGTTTATTTGCCGATTATCGTTCCGACGATAAACAATTTGGAAACCACTCTCACGGATCAAAACGGAAATTTATTAAATTTGCGCGGAGAAAATATTACGATTCGATTTCACATTAGGGAAATTTAAAGGTTTTTTGATTTTTAAGAAAAATGTATCAAACTATTCGCGTAAATATTTCGCAAGGACAAAAAGACAAAATTCTTCGAGCGGCTCGAGCCAGCATGCCCATCATTATCCGTTTGGGCAAGGACGATCTCATCGGCGATGATTTAATCGCCGTAACTCACACCCAAGCGGGTAGAATCCGAAAAGCCGCGGAGGAAGGAGTCGGTCTAGATTTGAGATTGAGCAAAACTCAACTTCGGCACAATTTAACCGTAGAAGGCGGATTTTTGCCCCTTTTGGCCGGTTTAGCCGCTCGAGCCCTCCCCATGGTCGCCGGCAGAGTTTTACCCGCCTTGGGAATAGGAGCTTTGTCCGGTCTATGCAGTACGGCGGTTAATAGAGCCCTCGGATCCGGTCTATATCTAA
Source organism: Lutraria rhynchaena (assembly GCA_008271625.1). Taxonomy (NCBI): domain Eukaryota; kingdom Metazoa; phylum Mollusca; class Bivalvia; order Venerida; family Mactridae; genus Lutraria; species Lutraria rhynchaena. Next base: position 4,525,544 of record VIBL01000001.1, on the reverse strand, counting down.
AAAAGGGTGGGAATATTTGTCGAGTCGAAACCGACGGCGAGGGTCTGTATTTGAGCCCGATTTCGGGCGGGGGATTAGGGACAGTGGGAGACGGCCTTTATTTGAAGAAAGGCGGCCAAGTATTCGAAGGGCGAGGAATTTTACTCGGACCAAACAGCCCGTTTAAAAATATCCCCCTACTCGGAATGTTTCTTTGAGTTAAACGATTTAAAGAAATTAAAAAAATTCAAACCATTTTTTCGCGAGAAGAAGCGCAAAGATTATCTACGAGCTTAAAATATAAACGTTTTTGCAAGGTCGTCGATTTTTTCGGCGTGGGTTTTAGTTTCGCCGCCACCGGCTTATCCGCGGGCGGGGTCGTTCTTTCATCTACGGTAGTAGCAATACCCGAAGCGGCGGTTCTAGGGGTTGCCTCCGCGGGGCTTAGCGTTCTTACGGCTATGGGAAAATACCTCGGCAAACGGCTGTTTACGAAATTTCGCAAGCACGAGAAAATTCGTATTTTAGCCGCTAGCAAGCGAAATACCGTCGCGGCGCTTCTTTCTAAAGCGCTCGTTGACGAGAATATTTCGGACGAAGAATTCCAAGCGATTCGATCCGAATTGGATAGTTTTTTGGTTCAAAAGGAAGAAATTCGCAAAACGAGTAGGAAAACCGTCGGTTTGATAGATGAGGAAGTTCCTCTGACGAAATCCGCCTAGATCGCGCGTCGATTTAAAGGCGTTTTAATTTTTAGAAAAAAATATGGCTTTTCTAAAAATTACGGATCCGAAACAAAGGGATAAGATGGTTAAAGAATTTCACGATTTAAAACGGCGCCTCAAGGATAATTTTCTCCAAGAGCGTGGCGCGGAGCGCGATTTACGGGAAGACTTGACTCAAGTTTTTAAACCCGTAACGGACGTGCAAAAGAAGGCTACCGAGGATATAATAGAAGCGCAGAAAACCGCCGCGGAGGAGATTAAAGAAGGGTTGCGGGGAATACCCGACGCACCCCCACCCTATTTCGAACCCGGCGAACCCGTCAATCCGTCGCCGCTTTTCGTGAGCGATCAAATGCGCGCTAAAATCCGCGATCGCGATTCCGACAAAAAGTTTGGCGTGAGGGAAGAAGTTGGTGGTTATTTTATGGGTGATAAACCTATCCGTATAACGGAAACTGACGATTTAATCGCGAACGGGGCCGAATACGAGGGTACTCCCGGATTGTGGGATCTCGTCGCGTCAAAAAACCCGGATCGACGCAAAAAATATACCGATCGAGATTTGAAAAATTATAAAGATTTGTTGGATCGAACGAACGCCCGCTACGAAAGGTACGACCCTAAAGCAAGCTGGTTACCAATAGATCGTTTAGCAAAGTTCGATTTTTCAATCACCATTTCGGGGCGAAAGGTTCCGGCCTTGTCAATCCCAACGACCTTCTCGAGAGATTGGAACTTTTGATGGCGAGTCGATCCGCTGGGAATACCGGCGTACGAGACGAGATATTGGCCGTGTGCAACGATCTTTTAAACGTAATCTTTGCAAAACGTAATCGATTCTAGTCAATTTAAAACGTTGGTGTCTCTTATTTAAAAATATGCTCGTTCCGAAAAATAGAGGTTTTATAAGACGCTACGCGTACGGCGGTAGCGGTTTATTAGATTTTTTAGCCAGCTTCTTTACCAAGAGTATGATGAAGACTGCCGCCCAAAAAGTGGGTCAAGCTGCTCTGGAGGCTGGAAAGTCGGCCGCCACGGAAGCTGGAAAGAAAGCTTTAAGCGCGGTCGGTAAAAAGGTGACGGAGAAAGCCAAAAGCGCTCTTACTCCGAAATCTAAAGCTATTTTAGCGAAAACCGTCGAACCGGTTTCTCTCGGGTCTCTCATTGACGGTTCCGGAATTAATGATTTAGTTAAAGAAATTTACCGAGTCTAAAAATGCCAAAGTTTCGAATTCGTAGATTTCCTATTTACAATTCCGTTTTAATTTCTTTCGAGCCCCTTTTTGTAAATTTTAAAGGCGCGGATATTTTAGAAATTAACGAAACGGATTACGGTTATTTTAAAGCGATCGTAAAATTGAACGAAGCGCAAATAGATATTATTAGAGATTTTCAAAACCGGGTAAACGATTTTTTAGGAAAACACAATTTTCCTACTTTTAACCTCGTTTACGGAAATGTGATTTATCCCAAGATCGATAAAATTGCCGACGATTTTGAGAAAATTAAGTTCGATCGAGTTTTTATTAAAGACGGTAAATCTTTCCCCCAAATTTTCCTCGAATAATTTCTACTTAAAGAGAGCGACGTATTTTTAAAAAAATGTACAGTTTAACGGAATCTTACGCGATTGACGAAAACACGGAGCGTTACGAATTTCACGAATACGAACCTATCGTAGGTACGAATTTAAATAATCCCGGCGAAATTAGAATAAATATCGAAACTCAAGATTTATTTACTCGTCCGAGCGAAAGTTTTTTACAGATTGAAGGGCGGTTGGCGAAGGCGGACGGCACGGGGTACGCCAACGCCGATAACGTCGCTTTAACGAATAACGGTCTTTTATACCTTTTCAACAATATCCGCTATCAACTTTCCAGCCAAGAAGTCGAATCTCTTTTTAATCCCGGTCAAGCCACCACCATGCTCGGGTGTTTGAAATATCCCGACGATTTTTCGAAATCTCAAGGTTTAAATCAATTGTGGTACAAAGATACGAACCCCGACGCGCATCGCGGAAATAACGCCGGCTTCCAAGTTCGGCAAAATTATTTAATCGTTTTACCCGATCCGAAAGGCACTTTTAGTTTTAGAATCCCTTTGAGACACATTTTCGGGTTTTGCGAAGATTACGATAAAGTTTTATACGGGATGAAACAAACGCTAACTCTGGTTAGGCAGTCGGATGATAACGCCATCTTTAGGGCTAACGCGGCGAATGCCGGCCGAGTGAATCTCACCAAGCTATCTTGGTACCGGCCTCACGTCGAACCCGCCGATTCTCAAAAAGCCGCCCTGTACAAAACGATCGAATCCAAAGCCAGTCTTCCCGTGGGCTACCGCATGAGACAGTGCGATTCGATTAGCGTGCCGCGATCTACGAGCTTTTCGTGGAGATTATCGACTAAATCTAGCCCGGAAAAACCCCGTAGGATCGTTATCGGTTTTCAAACCGACAAAGAGGGCAATCAAGAGAGGAATCCCGCTCTTTTCGATCACGTCAATTTAACCAACATGTACGTCACGCTCAATTCCGACAGATATCCCCAAACGGATTATCAATTGGATTTCGAACAATATAAATTTTCTAGAGCTTACGGAGATGCCGCTGCGTTTAGATCCCAATTTTTCAGCACGGACGAACTCATTTCGAATCATAATATTTCTCCTTACGATTACAAGACTCTTTTCCCCTTGTTCGTTTTCGACGTGAGCAAACAAAGCGAGAGATTAAAGCATTCCATCACCGACATCACCGTCAAAGCCCAGTTTAGCGCTAACGTTCCGGCCGACACGATGGCCTACGCCTTGGTTATCAGCGATAGGTTAATGACTTTTCAATCCGACGGAAATAAAATGAGCGTAGTTTACGGTTAATTTAAAAAACTTGGATTTTTTTTAAAAAATGAGCAGCGAAGAATTTAGAGGAATTAAACATCCGCAAAATCCGGCGTTCGATAATCCTCCGAAAAACGAATTCGAACAAAGAAAAATTAAAACTCGCGGTAAAATCGGTGAAGTGAGATTTACCACCCCAGACGGTGAAACCGCCAGTTACGACATTAAACCTCCGTGCGCGATAAATAAAAAAATGTCTCAACACGAAAAAATTTAAACATTTTTACCGCGCAGTAAAAATGCTTTACGATTATATTCTCGAGTGTAAAAGAATGGCGAAAATGGATTTGATTATCTCGGGCAGGGGTGAGTACTCGAAATGTTTTAAATTTCCGGTCGAAAACGAAATTCCTAAATGGCGAGGAGGTCACGACGGTCGACTCGTGATACGCTTCGAGAGCGAGCCGGTTTTCACGCTCGGAGAGTTTGCGGAGTTTTGGTTTAAATCGGGAGGTGTAGGTTATTTAAAAATAACGGAAATTCACGACGATTTTATCGTGGGATTATTAATTCGCCCTTATAGAGAGAAAACCCCCAAAACCCTCAAGTTGATGCGACTTTCTAAAAAGTGTATTTCTCGAACGATAGACGATTTATTTCACGCGTTAGACAGAAACTTTTCGATTTAAAAAATTGTTTAAAATTCTAAAAATAAATGGGTTTATAAAATGAACGATAGAAATAAAAAAATAGTTGATAATGACGAAGGCGAATACCCGCGAATCAACGATTTTACGTTTACGTCGTACGACGCTATCCCGAAATGGAGCGGCCGAGACGCGTACGAAAATAATCCGTATTTTTTGATCCCGCGTTATACGTTCGTACGGAAGAAAATTTAGATTTTAAAATCGGGTACGGAGCGCAATTTTCCTATTCTAACGGCGATACGGGATATATTAAAATAACCGAAATTGATGGAGATTATATCGTGGGATTGACTTATCCCTTTTCTTACGGTTACGAGCACGAAGAGGGGGAAGATTGCGGGTTGATGCGGCTTTCTAAAAGATGTTTTTTCCAAACGGACGACCCGGAATGTTTTGAATGGTGGGATGATAATAACGGTCAAACGTACGATAAATATCTAGAAGAATTACACGATTTTGGGTTTATAATAAATCTGCCCGAGGTCGAAGGCGCAGGTTAACTCAATTTAAATTTCAAATATTTTTTAGAATTTTTTAAAAATGAATTATTTTTTAAAAAATATTTGTATAATAAAAATATGCGTTATACACTTCCACAACTCAAACAATTGGCTAGAGAAAATAAAATTTACGGGTATACGCTTTTCGATAAGCCCGGATTGATGAAAATATTAATAGAGGGAAATATAATTTCCGAACCGATAAAACCGGAAGAAGAAACGAAAATTCGTTCTCCGAGATACGACAAAGTGAGATCGATTAATAAAAAAAGATACACCGTAATTATAACGGATATCGAAACCGACGAACGTAAAACCTTTCGATCTATTAGATCGGCGGGGCAATTCTTGGGAATATACCCGATAAACGTGAAATTAAACGATGGGAAAATTTATAATAAATATAAAATTGAAATACAACAACAAGTTGAATAAATTAAAATATAATTTTGAAAATTAAAAAATTATATTTTGTTATCAAAAATCATGAATTTCCTCGGAAGAATTAGTAACGCGATACAACGTACCGCGTCAAACGTTTTAACAGGCGCTCGCGCTTTAGGCGCGAGAGCGCGAGAAAATATCAATCGTTTTACGAATTGGTTAACCGATAACGTGGACGAAGAACAAATTAATCGAGTGTTGGAGGAGATCTCGGAAGAAACGAGGAGGAGGCGGCCTCCGCCTTTCGCGATGATGGAAAGTCAATCCGCTTTGCGAGGTTTTGCGGTCGTGCACACGATAGAAGGGCAGGGGGGTTACGATTCTCGAGAGTTTTTAAGAGCGGTAAGGTGGCTCGTTGTTGGCCATCTCGATACACACCGACGACATAAAATTAAAATGGTTTTAAAATGTTGGATGAAAAAACCCAACCTCGCGACCGACGAAGAAATCGTAAGAGAGGCGGCTTTCGCTTCAAGTATAGAAATTATTAACGAAGCGACGAACGTCGAAGAATTGTACGACGGCGATATGACCGAAAGAATATTGGAAAATATGGCGACGTTTCAAAATATGGGTAGCGGTTGGATATTCCATTCGATCGAGCGACTCGAAATTCATACGATTTACGAACCGTTGAGAGGATCTTCTTATACGCCATTACCGAAAGCGGTGGCGAATACACAGGCCATTATCAATATGAAAAATACTGACGACGAGTTTTTTCTTTGGAGCGTTTTGAGGGCGTTAAACCCGAAAGAAATACACCCCGAGCGTATAGACAACGATTTAAAAAGTAAAAACAATACGTTAAACATGGAAGGTATTAAGTCTCCCGTGGCGATCAAAGATATCCCTAAATTCGAGAGACAAAATCCGGGTATCAGTATAGCCGTTTTCGGATATAAAGAGGGGAAAGGCGTTTATATTCTCTACCCCGGCGGGCCTGATGATGGTAAAAAAATAATACTTTTCTATACGAGTGACGAAGAAAAAAGTCATTATTCTTGGGTAAAAAATCCACATAGACTATTACATTCGCAGATTTCGGGAGCGCACGACAAAAAACTTCTTTGCACCATATGTTTAAATCCATTCAGCAGACAAACGGCGTTGGATAAGCATACGAAATGGTGTTCTAAGAAAGATTTCATAGCGGTAAATTTGCCCGGGGACGGCTCTTTCATCGCGTTTAAAAATTATAGTAATAAAATGCGGGTTCCTTTCGTCATTTACGCCGATTTCGAATCCTTTTTACGGCCGATCCACACCTGCGCCCCGAGTCCCGAAAAATGTTATACGAAACCATACCATAGACACGCCCCAGCCAGGTTTTGCATTTACGTCAAGTGTTTCGACGATAGGGTGTATAAAAAGGATCCTATCGTCTATACCGCGGAAAGCGACGACGAAGACGTAGGTCAAAAATTTGTAGAGAAGTTGGAGGAAATCGCGAGAGAGATTTCTAACGTGAAAAAGAAATTCATGATATTTAAGAAAAAGGACAAAATAAATTTCGAGCGAGCGACGAGGTGCTGTATCTGCGACGGAGATCTCGGAAAAAATAAGGTTCGCGATCACTGTCATTTTACCGGAAAATATAGAGGAGCGGCGCATACTTCGTGAAATCTCGACTATAAAATCCCGAAATTCACGCCCGTGATATTTCACAATCTAGCCGGATACGATAGTCATTTATTCGTCAAAAATTTGGGAAAAACTTTGGGTGATCTCGGCTGTATCGCGAAAACGGAGGAAGAATACATTAGTTTTTCGAAAACGATAGTGACGGGCGAATACGTTGCGAAAAAAGGAAAGGACAAAGGAAAGACGAAGAAAATAACCCATACGCTTAGGTTTATAGACAGTTTTAAATTTATGGCTTCTAGTTTGGATGAACTCTCGGGTAATTTGGAAAAAGACCATTTTTCGACGATAAAAAAATATTACAAAGATAATCGCCTAAGGGAATTAATCACGAAAAAAGGCATATACCCGTACGAATGGGTAGATTCCGCGGAAAAATTTAAAGAAACGTCTTTACCGCCGAAAGAAGCTTTTTATTCGAGATTAAACGAAAAGGGAATCACCGACGAACAATACGCCCACGCCCGAGAAGTGTGGAAAGCCTTTGACTGTAAAACGTTCAAAGACTACCACGAGTTGTATAATAAAACGGACGTTCTGTTGTTGGCTGACGTTTTCGAGAATTTTCGAGATATTTGCCACAAAAATTACGGGCTGGATCCCGCGTGGTATTACACGGCGCCGGGTTTAGCTTACGACGCCATGTTGAAAATTATGGGAATAAAACTAGATTTGTTGCCGGATATAGACATGTTGCTTATGTTCGAAGAAGGTATAAGGGGAGGGGTCTCCACGATCACGAAGAGATACGCTAAGGCGAATAATAAATACATGGGAGAAAAATACGACCCGAGCCAACCTTCGAAATATATCGAGTATTTGGACGCTAACAATTTATATGGTTGGGCGATGTCTCAGCCGTTGCCGACCGACGGATTTAAATGGATGAGCGAGAAAGAATTAGAAAATTGGAGAAATATCCCTTGTATTTTAGAGGTTGATTTGGATTATCCGCGAGAATTACACGATTTACACAACGATTATCCCCTTGCTCCGGAACACTTAAAGATAAATAAGGTAGAGAAATTAATTCCGAATTTGAGCAACAAGAAAAATTACGTGCTTCATCATAGAAATTTAAAACAGTATCTGGAAATGGGATTAAAACTCGTAAAAATTCATCGAGGGATTAGATTCGAGGAATCGGATTTTATGAAGAAATATATAGATCTAAATACGAGCTTGAGAGCTAAAGCGAAAAACGAGTTTGAGAAAGATTTCTTCAAACTGATGAATAATTCCGTTTTCGGATAAACGATGGAAAATATTAGAAATCATAGAGATATCAAACTGGTTACGAATAGACGTGCAGCGGTAAAATTGGGCGTGCAGCCGAATTTTGCCGCGGTTACACATTTCGACGAAAATCTTATAGCCGTACACATGAAAAAGACGATGTTGACATTTAATAAACCGGTTTACCTCGGAATGTGTATTTTGGATCTGAGTAAAACTCTCATGTACGATTTTCACTACAATTATATTAAAAAGAAATACGGGGAAAAAGCGCAATTGCTATTTACGGATACGGATAGCTTAATGTACGAAATCGAGACGGAAGATTTTTATAAAGATATCGCTCCGGATATTAAAGAAAAATTTGACACGAGTAATTTTGACCCGAATCACGAATCTGGGATCTTTTCTAACGAAAACAAAAAAGTGATTGGTATGATGAAAGACGAGGCGGGAGGGAAAATTATAGACGAGTTTGTGGGATTGAGAGCTAAATTGTATTCCTATAAAATGTTCGAAGGGCCGGAAGAGAAGGAATGCAAGGGGATAAAAAAAGTCATTGTGGAAAAAAGTATTAGTTTGGCAGATTACAAAAAGTGTTTATTTACGGGGGAAGAGCAATTGAGAACGATGAATAATTTAATTAGCGTAGGCCACGAACTGCGTACGGTAGAAGTAAATAAAATCGCCTTAAGCGCGAATGATGACAAGAGGCACATTTTGCGGGATAACATTCACACTTTAGCGCTCGAGCATTATCGTATTAACGAATTGGAATCGTTTTAAAAAATGAATATCGGAAACTTATATTTGCCTATTAAACCGCAAACTAATTTCGAGTTGGAAGCCGCTGCTAAAGAGTTAAAAATTCCCCACTTTCGCGGAGTTTTTATGAGAAATCAACTCCCCGCGAACCCGCGAAAGTTGGAATGCGGAATTTTAAATTTGGACGACACGAACCTAAATGATGGGATTGGGTCCCATGACGCCGGTGGTACGCATTGGGTTTGCTGGATTAAAAAGGGAGATAAATATTATTTCGATGGATACGGAATACGCCCGCCGGAAGAGCTGGTAAAATATTTAAAACCGAAAATATTTTACAATAAAGATCGTGTGCAACCGATAGGGTCGGTCATTTGCGGGCATTTATGTTTATACGTATTAAAAGAAAGTTGGAAGAAATAAAATGCCTGTCGATAAATTTGGACGAATGCCTAAAGCGGAAGCTCCTGAATCGGATGTATCCCTGGCTTATATAAAAATAATTTCCTGAAAAGGGGCGAAATAAACATGTTTGGAGAAAAAATTACGAATCTCGGTACTCCTATGGCTGGAGGAGATGCGTCGCCTAAATCGTTTGTGATAAAGAGGGTAAATAAAGCTATAAAAGATTACGACTTGAATAATTTAAAACAGACGTTGGACGAGGTGGAAGAACGAGTAAAAAGTTGTTTGGACGAAAAAGAGTTGAAACGAGTAAAAATGGACATCGTGGAAAAGATGAGAAAAAATTTGGAAAAATATATCGACGAAAATTAAAAGTCGAAATAGATAAACTCGAGAAGGAATGGGCGTTGGACGATAAAACTGCCGAAGAAAAAATTACGCGGGAAATAATGAGTAATATCGAAAAGGGGGTAAACATTCTTAAAGAGGACATAGTAAAGCTGATAGACGAAAAAGACGAAGAAACGTTAAAAATAATTATCGATAGGATGCAAGCCGATATTGGCGAAATCATCGCGGGAAGAAACGAGAGAATTGAGCGACTAAGATCGAAGATAGACTCTTTTCTCGCGGCTAACCAAGTACCCGTTTTAGTGTTTTCGCTCTATATCGAAAAAGGCAGCGTTATCAATCTGAAAAAGGGCGATTTTTCCGGTAGTCCAATAACGCTCACCGATGGAAAAAAGAATAACCTCAAGTATTTCACAGCCGGTTTTGATTTCACCCCGAATAACTTTATTAAACACGATGATATAGCTAGCTACCGGGATCATGTGCACACTAGTGGTGGTGGGGGAGAAGAATGGCAACTCAACAAAGTGGGCGTTTACACACTCGACATTGATTTAACGCGAAAAGAAACCGATATTTTCAAAATAGCGGTACAGTTTTACATATCCGAGCCGGACGGAGAAAAAAAATTTACGCAAAAAGGAAAGCGCATATTAGGCACTTACACTTTCCAAACTTACGAGCCGAGCGAAAAAATTTGGTTCTACATATTCCCACAACCTGACCAATACTCTCGCCACAAAAAAACTACTTTCGTGGAAAACGGACATATAAAACTATATTTTAGACCGGGGTGGATAAACTTCTGGAAGCTTTAAATTAAAAACCGGGCGGGTAAAAGATTTTTTTTATAAATACGGGAATTTCGGGAGGATGAGCGCGGGCGTCGAAAGTCTGGGGAAGATGGGGCAAATTGAGAGGTACAATTAAAAAATTTAGAAAAAATTAAAAATTTAAAAAATTTTAAAATTTAGAAATTTAGAAAAATTTAAAAAAAATTAGAAAAATTTAATTTTTCTAAATTTAAAAAAATTTGAAATTGAGTGTTTGTCCACGGTCTTGGCAAAGTTTCAGACCTCCCCGGTCTTGGCGAGGTTTGAAACCTCGGAGATGGTACAAATTGAGGGTTTGAACTATAGAGGTAGTTCAAATTGAGGCGTGCCCCCTTGGAGATGGGGTTTTGTCCGCGGTCTTGGCGAAGTTTCAGACCTCTCCGGTCTGAAACCACGGAGATGGGGGTTGGTCTTCGGCTTCCTAATATCTACCTACTCTAAATTTTATGCATTAAGAAATTTAGATACGGTTTGTCAAAACTCATAATGTTTTCACATGGATTACATATTGAATCTGGTAAATGGAACATAGTTATATCAACTACTATTAATGAAAGAACCTGTATTATGTGTCATTTATTAGAAGACGAATTTCATTTTATTTAAAAATGTGATTCATATTCAGAAATTAGAAATGTCTACATTCTATTGTTTTTTCGTAGAAATCTCAGTGTGTTTAAATTGATTGAATTATTAGTATTTAGCACGGAAAATACATAAATGATAACTAAGTTTAGAGTTTACATTAAAAAAGCTTTTAAAATAAGAAACAATTTACATTTTATATGTATATTATTTTGTCTTTAGATTTTCAGTACCTCATTATAATGTGATTTTTTGCTTGAAACTGTAAGTTGTATTACTTGCAATAAATTATGCTAACATATCATTATAGATTCCTAACTATTGATATTACATTCGTACTTTGTTCATGTATTTTTATTATAAGCTACTTATACCGTTTTCATGTTTATTTTCTTTGTACTGTTTACGTCGACATGTTAATTTTTGTAGATATGGGACCCCATGGGTGTATGACCTTCCGGTTTTGATACAAATAAGCCTTCTCAAGACTTGTTCCTGCTTTTCATGTGATGATTATTTTAAATACGCTTGGTTTTATGCCATATTTCCGCAACTGTCTCAAGCAATCCAAGTGGAGAAATTGTCAAGTATTTGCGGAGAACCAGCTTTGATAGTGTTCAGAGTCCAGTAACACCGGTACGGTTAATTGCCCACTTGCATACAAGCAAACTAAAATTCTCTTTTCTTAAACTGGGTATTCGGTGTTACAATTTACTTCCGCCATCTGCTGTTAGGGAATTCAATTTTGCACAGGGTTTGACGCCGTTTTTCAACAATTTTTCATTTATATATGGCGACCAGCTCACCTAACCAGTTTTCCTGGACTGCATACTAACTAGTACTAATTTACCCTTCTGCAAGGAGACGACAGCTTCTCCATAGATGGAGGAAAATCGACATTTTTGTCAAATTGTCACTGAATTAAGAGTATGACCATGATTTGAACCAAGTCCGGAGCGCTAAGTCTAACCCCTGGACCACGGTCGCGGCGCCTCAGTATGCAAGTGGAGTGTATATGCAAAATATCAATACTGGATTATATCAACACCTCGGAGAATTACTTCAAATGATTCGTGTGCAAATTTCTGCGCGATCTTGCAGTTAAACAAACATCTATATTCAATCGAAAATCGCAAAAAAATGTGATCATTTGCGATTTTAGATTGAGTATAGATTAGGACAAAATTGAGTCTAGCATTTCTTGATCCGAAACTGTCTTGGGCTTTATTTAGGCTTCAGTCAGGATTAACTCTGGTCTCCGTCCCATGCTGCAGTGCACCAAAGACTTTGTACAGCGCAGCGGGATCAGCTTACAATATCGTTTTTCTTTAAACTTCAGACCAGAACAATTTTGGCTGTTATTTTTAATCCATTTCGTTTTATCATTCTAAATTGCTTTTAATTGTAAGGGAGATCACTATTTGAGAGATTGCCGCAACCAACTCACCTCGGCGCTTCGGAATTACCCACCTTTTTATGGGCAGAAACGGCAGGCTGTTACATTTTACTGACCAAATTAAAACCCGGCAATTATACGGATTAATACAGGCTTAAAATCTCGCATTTATACTTAATAATTTGTATACATTACCTCGGGACACATTGAATAAAGTAGTCAATGTCTATTCCAATGAACAATACACATATTAAAATACAGTTTGTGCTTGTTAGCAAGAAATTTTTGGGACCGTTTTCGTGTTGACGAAAAATTCGATCTTTCGAAGAAGAATATTTCGCAAGAATTACAAATTCGTAAAAAATTGTTGTTTGTCCCATAATAATGATATTCCCGTGCAAGAATAAACCAACGGTGTACTTTTTGGGTTAATAGTAATTTAAAAAGGTATATCTCAACGTGCCTGCTTCCTTTGCATACTGTATAATGTGTAGCCGGGCAGACTATATTGCAATGCAAAAAAGGTTCAAATAACACATTGGATATTTACCGAATCCGACGGAAGTGATTCGTCAAAGATTTGTGATCGATGAACCGAATGACATGCTAAAATATCCCTGTGTGTATCTTTTCTGATTGAAAGTACGTCATTTGGGTCTAAAACATAACTTACAGACTTAAGCAGGACGATCGTCAAATTGTTCCGTAAAGCAAACCTAAAGAATATGTTTTGCATCATTGTAGATCCTGTCTTGTGGACTTTTAAAAACCCAATATGTGTTACTTTAAGATTTCTACCTGCCTTCCTATTCCAGTCTTCGTCTTTTGCATTTGCGATATCTTAACCTAACACTAAGTCTTCTACATTGTAGCTCATCTGGTCAATGATCAATAAATGTTAACGCTCAATAGCTTGTGCGTCATTGACATTCTGGTTTGTCTTTTCAACATGCGATCGTGGACAGTGGGTGGTGACTGAACCATGGACGTTCGTTTGCTGGAAATCTTTGATAGTTAATGTTCGAATGTTAAACTTCCGTTCTACTAGATGCCTTACTGACAAAATGATTATTAAAGCAATACACCAACACACTCTGGAAGAAAAAAACATGTATTTACGAATCAATTTTATTATCATTCATACAGCGTGTATTTCAATGGTGTAGTCTTCAAAATAACAGTCTCCATTATGCTCAACCAGTAGAGCGTGGTGTTGATAACATTGATGACGCTATTTCTAAACCAGACAGTGTAAAAGCTAATCCGTGACAAACTGAATGAAATAAAATGCATTCAAGGTCATAATGGTGAAAACAACTGGTTTCCTCTAAGATCACCCAAAAGTATGGTCTGTAGGCCTACTGAGCTACTTCTCAGATATATTATTTTTAGGTTTCGAAATACATGTATAGTTTATATGATAATGAAACGTCGGCAAGAATATATTGACTTACACCGAAAAAAAAATTTAAGGGTCTGCCAAAAAAAGAAGGATCAGTCGGGTTAGCGGATACCAACAACTTTTTTACGCCTTATTTTTTCACTTCTATTTTTCACGTCAAATATGAAAATAGATTCATGTACATGTAGTTGCTAACGGGCTAAGAATATCAAGGTGATAATGGTAGTTAACCCAAGAGCACTGACTTTGTGAATCGTCGGGGATGCCTAACTGTATCCTATTGTGGTTAAACCCAAATCCGTACATTGTATATGAGTATCTTTCGCTTTTGTATAAATCCCTTGTCAGAGGTGCGTATAAATCGGTTGCATGACGAGGATTAAAATATTCTTTCAGTACTCTATCATGGATATGTTTTCAAGTTTTTGTTTGTTTCCTAGACGGGTATGACCTGCCGCGACCGGAATTTTTAACCCGGATTGCCGGGTTACAAGTCCAGCGCACTAACCACTGAACCACGGTCGCGACCTACTGAATATGTACCACTGTGACCAGCGATTAGTTTCTTTCATAAAACAGAGAACATTCACATTTACAATCGAACAAACAAATTAAAATAAACAAAAAAAATATAATATTTTATTATTCAATTTTCGTGCACATGAATCGGGCTTGAAAAATAATCATATTTAGGGCTACTTGACCCCCAAAATAGGGTAGGTAGGTCGAAAAACTTTCCTTTCCGATTTTTTCTAAACACCTTCGTGAGAATACTATGAACGATTCATTTTCAAATATTGTCTCACTATAGATTTCGCCGTTACATTTTGGAAACTTTACGGTCGGCGCCAAAAGTAGGGTCGGCCAGGTAACCGTAAGCACGACTATTTTCTTTCTTACCTAAGATGTCTGTCAGTCATAACGCTAAGGCACAAACGTACTTACATGTTGCCACTAACGCATATTTGCACCACAACTACTGACGTATCCGTAGGTTTGCTAACAGCTGTCACATAACTAAAATGATGCTAATGTTCACTTATGAATGTCCGTGAAATTGACAAGCGTTTCTCATTTCAGTTATGTATATTCGTGTTAAATTGTTTTTTTGTGACAGTAGCTATAAATAGTTTGCTGTCGTCATGCCCTCCGTGTATTTTGTAATTACACTTGTCTGATGCGGCGAAAGAATATGCTAACTGTGAAAAGATATACTGCACGCCAAATTAAAAAGAACGCACAAACTTATAATTAAAAAAATAATAGATATATATGACCATTATTTTATCCGTTGATAAAGTATGGAAAAGTGGTCGGGTTCATAAGAAATTTCGAGTCCGTAAACATGTACTAGTTTATTATATGATGAAAGAAGGAAAGACTTTTTTGTTATTTATTCTTACCACAAGAGATATTTTGCATTTATATTTTTTCAGTCGGCTCTTCGATTTTACTCCCTTGTATAAGAACAGTTGTTCGTGACGTCATTAGCCATTGTAATAACGTTAGGCTATAACTGTATGGGCAAAATGGAACAGCCGACCGTGTTTTATTATTGAATAATGTATGGGTTGATTTCTTATATGTTGCACTGCCTCAGATCATGCTAAAATAACAACTCTAACTTCTGTACATGCATTATCAATCGAAAAAGTAAGAGAACATATTCATTACTGCACAGATATAATGATATAGAAATAAAATAAAAACAAAAAACTTGGCTAGATTGTAAATTAAAGATACATGTGCTGTTATGAAGGCAGACACATATTTATACCATTATTCTTCGAATCTCTGTTCAGCACATTTAGCCTTCTGGAGTAAATGTCAGTTTGTGCTGAACGATATGGGTCAGTAGGACAGGCTCGTGTATATTGTGTGCCAGTTGAATACTGAGTAGTGATAATAGGAGCAGTATTTCCATTATTTATTCAGCACTTCAGTTGTGTTAATTGTGTAATTATCGTCGATTCCATTAATCTTCACTTTACACGCCACTCTGTGATTTCTATGTTTTTGTTGACTAGACTTCACTGACAACGAAAACAGTTATACCTGGGTAATTATGCCAAGATTATATAAATGCTAAAATTTAACTTTTTTACATAGAAATTCTTTCAACAGAATGACATTAATGTTTTTAATCATTATATTTAATAAGTCATAAACGTTGCGCAAAGGAAACTGTAATGGCAGAAAACTTCTTTCGTCATTTACTTATGAAACTACATGATTTATGATTTAATGGTATAATGAAGAGTAAATATATCTGGACAAGAAATATTTATACAACTGCTCCTCTACTTTTCGTTGCGCACTATAGACTTTGATTTTAGGCAAACAATACCGCTTGTCACACGCTTTTAACGTGGTCGGTGCTTTTTTATATCATCAGTGGTTGCATTGAAAATACAACATTGTATTGGACAATAATTACAGTACAATCGATATCTTTTTTAAGAGCTTGTCCGATATTTTGACCTTTCTAATAGTGACATATATATAATACTTAAGCTGCGATTAAAATCGATGACATTCGTTAAACGGATTATCACGTTAGATCTGAGAAATTAGTTAAACGATTTATGATACTGGAAAAAAGAAAATACAAGCATTTAAATTATAGTTTGTTGGATATCTTAAACGGAGATGTCGCTTTCAGGTGAGAATTTTGTTTTATGATTTACGATTACTGTACTAAGAGATATATTAAATACGCACAAACACTCACGGTTTGGAGATGATGGTTATATCAGATGATATATATAGATGATATCATTCTGTTGTCTCATTCATACAAAATGACTTTTATCACTGAGAGTTTACATATAACTTCAATAATAAACTAAATATAAACATCGTTGCCCACAGGGAAGCTCTGTTAACCATTTTTTTACCTTTTAAGAGAACACATTTGAAATTTTAAAAGGTCATACCTGGGTTGGAGGAAATGAAGCAGAACGTTATTAGATATTATCCGGGCTGACATCATTTACTTAATGACACCATGAAAGAACTTGTAGAAAAGAATACGTTCGTGTAATAATCTCATTTTTTCGCAAATAATGGCGAGATAGATCAGCCCATCACATATATATCGATGTATAATTGGTCCTGTAGCCACAGTAAAACTGCACATTGTTCGTGTTACAATCAAAGCTGTTAATAGGAGCCACAATTGCGGGGGGAAATATTGCCTTTACCGAAAGTTAACTTTGGTCTATCATATCGATAAATGTGTGTGCTGAAGAGTGACAACTGTTCTTATGGTGTCGTTTATTCATAGATAACCGTTTACACAAGTTTAACTGTATGTAGTTACAGTATTTCTATATCAGTTGTTATATTCCGATTTAAAGGATAGTATTTCACTTGAGACTTCAAATATATCCCGTTCTGTTCATCCTATGGTGTATATAAATATTTTCAAAGTCTAAAAGCCCGTGACAAATTTGAATTTGTAAAACACGGTTTGATCTCAATTAAATGTTTAGTGACTCGAGCTGAAGTGTACGTTTCTTAAGAACATGTATAGTAAGAACTGAGAATTGCGACTATTTATGAATGGTCTCAACATGTTATTTTACCTTGTGCGGTAAAGATCCACAGATGGGGGGGGGTAAAATACACGGTCATCAGTTGTTTAAACTGGAAAGTCTTTGGTCAAAGGTGATAGATGAAGATTTATAGGTTCGACTCTGTTTAGCTTACGCTTAATGCAATAAAATCATGCGTTTTGGAAGGATAATACATGTAATGACCATTCAGCAGTTCATTAAGAGGGCTTAATATTGTAGTTTACAGCGTGTCCATGATAAACATTAAACGTACAAAGGTGAAAAAGCGATGCAATTTCGAATTTTAGCTGTCGTACTATAGATTTTTTGTCATAATATTTTCGAGCGTTAAATTTCGGAGGGTGGGGTAAAAATCGGTAGATTGGCAATCAATCAAACTCATTTATTTCTCATTTATTTGTTCAGATTTTATCATATCCAGTGATCCATTTCATACAAACATCACATGATTCAAAAGGAATACTGCAACATAAAAATGAGATTAATTATATTTCAATTTATTTGCTGTCTGGCTGTAAAAATAAAAAAAGAATGTCAGAATAATTTATCACTTCGGGCTGAAGTAAGGCATCAATTTAAGATCACATTTAAGAAAGCGGTCTTAACACTGAGGTGGTCTTATTATCTAGTTGAAATATGGATGTAATGTAGAAAACTGGATAAAAATTAGTGGTCTACATAATGAGCTTGTGTTCATTATTAAAGTAGTCTCTAAGCCAGGTTTTACTGTAGGTGCTGTTACCACACTTACATGGATGTTAATAAACTACAAATGTACAATATTCAAAATGTTAACAATGAATCATGGGATATTTTTAGTACAAGTTCGTGCAGACGTTCGCACCACCAAAACGTGTAATTGAAATTTTCTAAATATAGATCTGAGGCGTGATTTCAAATGTTTGAAACCAATCACAAATACATCTTAAACAAATATGCTTACAAAACGCTTTATCACGTGACATAAGAGTTCAGTGCACTTTAAAAGGGACCTCCTTGTCATCTAAAAATCATGATACTAAAATATGGCTAAAATAGTCACTTTATGAGTTTAACATTGGTCATAAATCTAAAATATGCTGATTATAATAAACTCGGAAATGATAATTTTGAACAATTTACGAATTCATGTCTGAAAATCCATTTTATTACCGAGTGCGCATTCACCGATACGAATTGTTTTATGCCTTTCTGTAGTACATGCATGTACATCAGTTGAATGAGGTTGTATTCTGCGGCGACTTTTTCATATAAATTATGATAATTTGGGCTTCGAGTTGGTCTTTTCAATATTATGTGTTACAATATGTTACAAGCACATGTCCGTTAACTACTGCCTGTCTGTAGATCAGCTATCACTAATGAAAAATGCACCATTGAAATATTTGTGTTAAAAAATGGTGTGAACCGATTAAGACTAAAACAAGAACATGTCATGCTGTAAAAATATCAGTAGAATCATTACTAAACCTCGTAAATGTATCAAATAAAGCGAACCACGAGTGTGTGTGTTTTTTTAAAGAAAACACCTTTACTTGTACCATCTATCAGCAACTAATAGACACTGTTTACGTCAATTCACACACAGGTTACTTGATTTGACTGACGGAAGCCAGTCCAATAGTAAATATTAAACAGAGGGCAGTTCGTATGAAATTGCAGTAAAACGGACAAGTATTGCTGAAATGTAACCTTATATAGTCTGGATCTCTTAGAGCTAGCCAACTAAACCAGAAATCTAGAGTCTAGTCCCTATAATAATGATAACAGTAGCATACATCACACTCGTAAAATTACAGCCGACGTTGTAAACTGTGTTTTCCCTGCGGCAAATCGTCCCACCTTCATTTCATAATGTCAAATGAAAATACCACGTGCGTCATTCTGGTCATTTGCCTGATAAACGTCGATGTAAAATTAAAACCACATGTACCGTATATTGTCAAGATATCTTTCACATTTTGTTGAATGAAATTCGTGTCAGCAATAAACCATCTTAACTTTGATGAGTCAATAATAACAAAAATATAAATTTTTGACATAAAATTTATTTAGCTGCATATCTTATTTTTTGACTTCGCTGTTTGTATTTAATTTGAAACAAATCATCAAATGACGGACTGCGTGTTTATAATTAGGACGAGTTCTCACAACGTGAAAATTTATCATTAGGTCTTATTAGGCGTTAGACAGATTGACGTAATTCTTCTAAGTCTGTTTTCTACGAAAACTTCCATGTATCCCCACTTGTAGATCGAATTTTGAAACACACAACCTGGTTTCGTCAGTTAATTCAATTCAATTCATGTGACAGTAAGAATGATTTCGCTCACGTAAATATATTTCATGCTTCATTGGGTGGTGTGTGTGTTGTCTAGGATAAATTTTCTCCTTCGTCAATACTATGGCCTTTTTAGACACCACCTTGTTTATGTAAATGTTTTATTATGTTAAAATGTTTATGTCATGGTTGGGATAATGGCACCCTTCTCATAAAAATTATAAGATTATTTGCAGTAAATGGATATTTTGCAAATACCCCAGCCAATATAATTTTTTTATATTGATATTTTATATATATGTTTTTCCGTCATTTATTATACACTAAATAAATGACATTTACACATAATCTGAGCATATTGTTGTGTATTTTATGTTTTAAATAAATTTCAAGTTGCATAAAGAACAAGCAAAGGAAAAAAGACACAATTTAATCATGAATAGTTGTGGATATAAATATATTTCATGCGTTTGAATAACGGAAACAATAAAGCTGATTTGAATAAATAAAGGCCGAGCCATCCAATGAACGGTCTATAATTACACCACGTGATTATATTTGCAGATTGTGATGGTGATCGAAAGGATTGTGATGATATCAATTCCTGGGAATGTTATGACGAGGCCACTCACCACGATTGCTGTTCTACTTGTGCAGAATATATCGTTCAGCCCATTATACCAGGTGAGGGTTTTTATCCACGACCAACGTGCATGGCATTTATACATATACATAACCGTTTTGACTTGTATTCCGGTTTCCGTTGTCTTTTCTTACACATAGATACCTTGGCGCTTTGCATCAAATGGAACGAGTACTATTATAGGGTATGGTATTTTTCAAGTTGAAATAAGATACGACATTAAACACATTGCGTCTGTCCTAACATCAGGGAGATAAACAAATAATACATGCGGTAATTTATGTCATTCTTGGAAATGTCTAGTCATGTGAAAGTTTGTGCTTTGTGGGCTAACGGATTCCCGGCCGGATAGCTCAGTCCTTATCGCTCAGAACTGTCGAACGTGACCATAGTTCGAGACCTGGGTAAAACACTGGTTACTTCACGACGATTATGAATATAAATCTTATTCAAACCCATTTCTTATTGTTCTAGTTCACACATAATGTCGGACGAGGTACTTTACTGACATTTAGGTTAAAAACCAGGATCACTAGACATATTAAAAGTTCAGGCCGCAGCCGTGATCCAGAGGTTAGTGCGCTGGACTTGTATTCCGGAGATCCGTGTTCGAATTCCGGTCGTGGCAGGTCATACCCTTCTATGATTTTTTTGCAAAAATGCCTATTTTCCTCCATATGTGGAGAAGTTGTTGGTTCCTTGTGGAAGGGTAAGTTATTATTGGTTAGTATACAGTCCAAGAAAACTGGTTGGATGAATCGGTCGCCGTATATAACTGAAAAATTGCCTTGAACCCCAGTGACAATAAGTCACATAAAACAAACAAACAGATTAAATGTTCGCCGTATTTTAACTGAAATACACAGTGTCGATGAACGATGATGTCACCAACACAAGCAAATCAAATTAACTGTTAATTCTTGCTTTCGCGATGTTTCTTTCGAGATACCTTTTTCATGCTCAAGTGCTCTAATACCACTGAGAGTTATGTCCGAGAATTTTAGAATGATAAATTGACGTTTATGAATGACAAACGTATACTTTGTGTCAACATTTCACAAAAACACGTGACGTTTGTAACACACGATGCTGCCTTATGATCGGTCATCGTGTTTAAAATTTAAATACCCGATGGAAATTGTTACTAGTTTATCAAGGCATTCCTTATACCTGAATAAGTTTAGATAAATGAGTTATATTCTAATGTAAACGAATACATATTTGGCGTAAGTTCATATCACAAAAATTGTCTCGTCAACAAAACATATGCGTCTTTGGTTATTCATTTTCGACGGTCAATTTAACAATCAAACGCCTGAAGCGTTGTCGTGCTCTCTGTCAATGGACGCTTATTGTGGAATACATTATTTGGGATAATGATCACACGTACCTTACATTATGCAGAGTCATTCAACCATTCAAATGTTAGCGAAAAAAACGGTCGAATGAAAATTAAAGTGACTAACAAAAATTTGTTGTGAAACGGTTCGACCATCGTTGTTGACGTGTTTCGATGTATCTTAAAAGGCCAGCATACGTACATTTGTTTGAAAGTAAAAAGGTTGTTGTTTAAGATGAAACAGTTAAATACACTATACATATCAGGATGTTTCTTTTTATGACTTTTGTGATAAATTGTGCACGATAGAAATTGTGTGATAAAAATGTCGGATAAATCAAACGGAACAGCGCAAGGAAGTCCTCGACCTCCACCACATGATAGTAAGGGATTTTTTATACATGAATGTAATAGTACTGTGTATAGTATTTAGGTAAATAAATTGTTTGTGATAGCACCAGCCTGATTAGCGCAGTTGGTATAGCATCTGGCTTGCAAGCAGGAGATCGCGGGTCCGAGCCCCTCATCGGATACTCTGGATGGACCCGAATAAGGGCGAATCAACTAATCAAAACTTACGGCTTTAGAATTTCTGTTCTAAGGATACCTTACCACAGTTTTCTTCTCTGGCTCAGTTTTCTAGCCACTAAACTTAGAACCAAACAATCAGAGGATTTCGAGTTTCTAAAAGTGACGTTTGAACTCAGACTTAATGGAAATACTACTAACAGTATGCTTGGTGGCTGCTAATACAATTTTGACTATATTCATGGAATATGCTGCGTCACAGCATTTTGTGAAGAAACATGGAACAGAAAAAGTATTTGTTGAATAAGAGATATTCAGGGATCATTTTCATTTTTTTGCAGAATGTGAATTTGGTGACCGGGAGCAGACCTGTAACGTCAATAATGGCATCCGTTGCTATGACAACAGTGTGAGAAACAGATGTTGTGCAACGTGCCAAGAATACCACACAAATATTCCAGGTACAATTCATGTATTTTATATTATTTTTATGATTACATACTTATCAAGTTCCCGTTTGTATTATTTTTTCTACGTCTGTCAGTATTCTTCTCAGCCCCTCTTTTGCTTATTTGCCTCCTTTCTGTCCCCTTTTAGTTTCGCGGATAATATCTGGTTATTGCTTGATGTTAACTTGTATAGCGTCCTTCTTAACTTTATTTTCCTGACCCAATTCTTGATTGAGAGGACATTTTAACACCTTTTCACGATGCTTAGTATTTTGTCTTATTTTCTGAAAAGGATGTCGTTACGGTGACAAAATTCACGCGTGTGAGTCATCTATGTGCCACACCTATTCAAATAAACGCCGCGATGATTGCTGTTCAACATGTGACCCTATGACGTCATCAACGCTCCCGCATGATATGACATCAGAATGGCTAACGTTCACAACTTCTCAGCCTGCAACTAACACAACAATGAACCCGTCTAACTCCTCGCAGAATGGATTACCGAGTAAGTGAATGCAGATGTCTTCATCTCGTCCTTTTCCGCCAGATTTCGGCAAAGTCCGGCAATAGTTTGCGTTCCGCTTGTCATGAGCGTTTTTACTGATAATTAAAGGCGAATACCTAATACTTACGGCTTGCAAAGACACTCGTTCGTTGAGTTGGATTTAGTTGAATCTTCTAATTTAGTTACGCTTGTTTTTCATTTGTCATATTTAATGAATTGTACCCGCGTACCATGCAAATGGTATAAAAGGACCAAAATTTATGGCTGATCATACGCTTTAATTTTTTAATGTATCTGAACTAATGCCAGTAAAGTGGCTGGTAGAGAAAAACTTGCAAATACCTTGGATAAAGCGGCAAGACTTAGTTTCACTTTCCGCTAGTAGCTTTTATCATGGCTATAGGACGTCCCAAACGATTTTAATTTCTTAAATGACGCCCTGATTGTCTGATTTATATGACCTTTCAAACCGAAAGTAGCGTATCTATTTTTAGACATGGTGGAGAATTTCATAATTTTCCTCCGAAATCTTAAATTTGTCTCAAATTTTGCATTTCCCTAATATATCTTTCAAAGTATTTTTTTAAATAATTAAAAAAAAACAATACTTCATAACATTTGTTTTGTAAATTAAAATCGTTTCTTTGACGAATTACATGAATTAAATGCACATTCACCTCGGACGTTTTTTATATTCTTAACAGCATGGGCGTTACCAGCGGCAATCAGTGTAGGCGGAGTTATAGTTTTACTGCTTATAATAATAATTGTCGTTATGGTGAGAAGAAACCAGAGAAAACCAGACAGACTTTCACCTATTGATGATCAGGTGTGTATAGATACAGTGAGACATGTACGCTTAATGCCATTTAATTACCCATTTTGTTTATAACGACCTATTGGTTTCTTTCCGAATACAACAATAACAGACTGGTATATTAATGTGTATAAATTGTACATTTGTACATAAGATTTAAGAAGTATTTCATTAACAAAGTAAAGGTATGAGATTCGAATGTTGATACAGTGGAATCTCTAATCAGTTTAGACCAGGTCCAAGTCCGGATCAGAGAAAAGTTTGCCTTTAGACCAAAATACTCGTACATTTGCTGATACATAGTTTTTATCAAAGGGATATTGGATTAACAAATAAGAACCGACACATTTCCGTGCAAGTTGTGACTATATATACTTGTATGTATACCGATATTGAAAATTACACCTAAACAAATATCACATATTACTGAACATCCTAAGATTCTAGTTAAAAGTTTTGAATAGTGTATGATCTCATTCTAATTGACAAATTGTTTTTGTATTATTTCAGATGTACAATGAATACAAAATCGACAAGCGAGCCCCAATGGCCCCTCCACGGCCCCTAAGTACACAAAAAGACTGGGTACTTGAAAGGAAGGACAGTGCTGAGTATGCATATATTAACCCTGCGGATGTCGAGTAAGTTATTTTTATTTTCCAATACGTCTATAAACTTTGGCTCTACGTAAAACGATTTGCCACATTACCAGTATACTCGTATAGGTGATCAACCCATAAATGTTTCAACAATAAACGCGCTTGGCTATTCCTTTCTGCCCATCCGCATCCAAGTTTATAACATTGGTTAAATTTAACGACTGGGTTAAATTTGACGTTTAATTTAAGAATGTTCGAAACCCAGCACATAACAACACAGCCAATTCTCTGCTTTCATTCGGTAATGACACTGAATATAGTTCTTGTACACTTGAGCAGACCATGTTAAATATTGAGGACGAATAGCATTTGATTTAACATTTGCCTGTTCTTTAACATGTGTGTATATCTAGTCTATTTAAGGACGAAGAACATTAAATGTAATACATGTATTTACCCATCTTTTATCACTATATTTTTTTATATAAATCTTCTTTACACTTATTATAACGGCGTAAAGGAACATTTCAACAGACATTTCATACCCACCAAGGCGACGGACAGTCGTGGTATGATTAATGTAGCATTTAACACATTTTGTAACACTATTGTTTTCTTGATGTCAGATCATGTCGCCATGTCAAATGAATATTTAGTATTCTATTCGACGGGATATGGTTGTGTTGTCGTGTTTAAGGATGAACCTTACGTCTAAAACTGTTTGTAAAAGTATTATTGCGCTGGTTTCCTACATTTAATTCATACACACGTCACATCTAACCCAAATCATCACTACTGAACTGCCCCATCTAATAACCGCATCTTCTTGTAGGGCAACATTAAGGTCAGAAACATGACTATTTTCCCAGGCTGAAAGTTTTGAACGTATCACATGTTGTTCATCGTAATTGACAAAACAAATATACGCTTAACAAAGACATACTAATCAAAACCATAAGCATAGTTTGCTTATCAGTTTAAGGAACACAATGTTGACTTACATCATCAATGTTGGCTTAATATGATTTTCACTTTTCTATTCATTTCCAGAGGACCTGATGACCATGCGCACAGATCTGGAAATGACCCGCTTCCGCCACCACCCACTGCTCCTCCGGAATATTTAGATCTGAACGAAGAAGCAAAATATTGTGATGTAAGGGTTGTGGAGTCTACTGATACGGAAAGAAGACAAAGTAACGACAATGGTAAGATGAAAAGATACAATTCATACCAGTCGTTCCCGACTGCTACAACCAGAACTGGCAATGAATACATGCAGCCACAAAGCAACCATCCCGTCGCTGACAGTCAGCCCAGTTCAAACAACCAAGAAAATGGACGTATTCCGCAAAATCATTCCACACTAGAAAGTCAGTCTGACCGATTCTAAAGGAATTTATAATGGACTGGATTTATTTATAGTGAGAGAAGACACTGTGTACATACATTATTTTGAAATATTAAGTTCTTTGACAGTACTGTAAAAACATGACAATGCGTGTGATTATGTGTAATTGCGCAGATTTGTTGCACGGATTTGAATCTCAATAATTCTATGATTAAAAAAATATGTTTCGTAGGCAGATAATTAATATCATGGCTCACATCTGAGTGAATTTCTTGCGATATGAAAAGTGAATTTGAGACAAATGAATTACCTTATTCAATTATCAAGACAAGACTTATGGAATAATAGAATCAAATTTTGTTGTTTGAAAGATAACTTTTATTTTGAATTTTGGGTCACGTGACTAAGTCATATGATCATAATCATGTAATTGTATCAGTTGAGGTGGTACACTGAGTTAGCCATTTTATTCAAATCTACGTGTTCATTATGGGAGTTCTTCAAATTAAAATGTCCTGCCTTACATTGTAGCTCAACCTTACGTCATCTGGGCATTAATATGTGCAATAGAATTCGTGCTTACAGACACTTACTTATTAAGACCATAGTGTGTAAAAAAGTTCACGCTTTATTGGATATGTTTGACTGAGTAAACTTAAACATAAACTGTGGAATGAGGACACTCCGGTATTCACAGATTTGATTGTAGTACTGTAATAACCGTATCAATGTTTCATATTTGTGCTAAAGATATGTTGAAATGCTACTTACTCGTATATGTAATAAAACAATTACTGTTTTATGCATGCATGAACAGGTTTTAAGAATAGATAGCTACACTCGTCATTGGTGTATCTTCGGTGTATAAACTTGATGTATAATATTAATATTGTTTTCATTTCAAATTACAAAATGAAATTACAAAAAAAATCCAAATTGTTTTTATTGTATTTGTAGATAAGAAAAGGATTCTTAGAAAAAAAACACATAAAAACAAACAACTTTCCCCAAATCCCTAGACCCAAAGTCTGCCTAACAAACAGGACCATGTGTGTTACCCATATTTCAGATACCTGCAGATATTCAGGATACAAACATATACAACGACAACAATTCGATAATTGACAAAATCAGGATATAATTATCGCCTTTAAAAGACAATTATCGCGTGGAACTAGTAAAGTTAATGTGGACACTATAGGATTCCGTACACTTTCCCGTAGAAACAAAAATAAATATATGTAAATAACGGGCAGATACGAAAATTAAAGACAGTGCAATCAAAACCAAGCATGGATAGACAAACTGCTACAAGTTTGGAGTTCTGTTTGTCGTATATTACCTAACTAATCTTGATAGACAAACTGCTACAAGTTTGGAGTTCTGTTTGTCGTATATTACCTAACTAATCTTAATAGACATCGTTAAACTAAATTCAATCGAACACACATACTAGCAAAAATTAAAAACAATCAAATGCATACTTTGATATTTAAATTGAATAAAAGAACCGCGACTGAGGTTGAAATCGATGAATATCAATGTACTAAATATTTACAATCAAAGCGGAATATGGCCTAGTTTAAAGTCTTTTAAAAAATTGACCATAATATTAAAACATCAACAAAATAACTCAGCGATCTGCTTTGAAAATTGCGACGTTTTGTTACGTCCAAATTCTGAGGGAGGTAACTATTACAAACTATACCTCTGTCTATATAGGTTGTTTCTCTTCAAGCGGCGTACTGCAGAGATAAATTGATACTAAGAAAGAAAAAAAAATGGAATCTTTGATAGTCATTAATTTAACTGTGTTTTAAATAGTATCACGTGAAAAGCATTAGTTCTAGCTATGGAAAAAGATTTATAAAAGTTGAATTCGGTACCTTTTATATTTCAAATGAAAATTAACTACCAAATAAGCATTTGACTCATAGGATACTACGCCTAAATCCATACGAGGACTTCTAATCGTGATAAGAGAACAAACGCAAACTACTTAATAGGAAGTTACGACTTTAAACTGAAGATGACCTGCATATTATGACGGTGCGGCCGCTTAGTAATGATTGCGGATAATACATGTAGATAAAAATAGCCAACATTCAAATGGCAGTCATCTGAAAATACATTTATGAAACTACATACAGCGGATAGTATATAATATTTGAATATTTCTAATGCTTGCATTAAGACTTCATCTGTGGAGATATTAGATTTCAACTCTTACACGGTGGAGTTGATGCTGTTGATGATTCAGGGAAATCACAGGGTGCCAAATGTCACCATGTTTGGTTAGATTGTTTTATAATACAGGTTGGATGAGACGTTCTGAAACCCGAATAAAAAAGTACGAATATAGTTATCATACCTAGCCTAAAGTCACTCCACAAAAACAGCCATTAGTTCATTTACAAGTCTTAATAATGACTTAGAATATTCAATATAATATAAATAATTCCAGTCCGTCGCCAATGTCAGATGTTATATAATCATATACGAGCGGTATCGACTGAGCATCCGTGATTTTCGCCCTAATTTGTTTATGATTTCAATAAATTGGACAATCAAGGCGGAGAAGTATACCCTGATGGGCTGTTGTGTACTGATTAATCTCAGCTTGGAGGTCATAAAATTGAATTATTGGGAGTCAAAGATACGAACGTACTAGAAACAACAGAGCATTAAATAATCATGGTACATCTGGACGGAACTTAGTCTTCTTTATCTTGCTGATTTCCGTAAATAAATTCGGCTGTTTCTGCAACTATCCGTTCAGATTTCCACTTTCTGTATAACCAAATAAAGTAGCTTAATCGAATATATAGCATCAATCGTGTTGGATAAACCAAAAAATGTCATTTTTTATGTTAATGAGTAAATTAATTAAACTATGATTTAAGATCACTAGATTGAAACAAAATGGCGCCATTACCAGCTTAAGGGATAGTTGAGGACAATACATAGTCCGGTAGCTTTCACGAGTCATTCAGGTCAGCTGCCGTCCCTTATTATTTTATTTCATGTACTTGAAAAGACTTATGCGAAAGATTTCTAGCATTGGTGCGAACTGGAAAATATGGCGAGAAACCTGTGGTTTAGACTAAAGTTCAGATAAAAGGCCGCATATATTAAAACAAGGACCACCAATAAAGATCCGTGAGGTTTAAAACACACATAAAAAGAAACGAACTTAAAGGGTCGGCATAGAACAACCAGAGGCGGATATATGATCAAGTGATTATGTCTCAAGACGACCGTGTAAACCAAACAGGGTGTTTGAAATTGCCTTTGCTCTATTCTCGATATATGCGGGCGAAGAAACGATCATCAGATTAAACGGAAAAGATGAGAAAGAAATTAAAAACGACAGATTTATTCAAGTATGTTTCTACTTTAAAAAATTATTTCATGCAGTTTTGAACAGACTAGTGGAAATCTCATTTTGATTTATCGACCAATCAAAATGTGAGTCGTGGTATTCATTTATTGATAATAAAACAAGATTTTACGAGAAATCGCTTCATGGTTCTAAAATAGTCGTTGAATTATTTAAAACGGCACTTAGGATAAACTTACTATGAAAGTATAGGCATTTTATATAACTCCATACGTTGACAGCATTGGGTGACACTTTACTTACAAATGGGAGAAATATGTAATACAATAACAAGAAATATCCATAATATGCTGCAGTTGTTTTAATGCTCTTTGACATCACATTGCTGGCATACAAATCGTGCACACTTCGTTTAACTTACATTTACAGCACATATTCCGGTTTCGGACGAAAAGAACAAGGTCCTAATGGCAGATATGTGCAAAATTTTGCCCGTTGGTTTGGTTGATCTTACATGCACAAAACTGTTCGTCATCTAACGTCTGTTCTGTTCTATTCAGTTCTGAGTCATAGGTTATAACACATAAGATTATGTGGTTCTGAGTTATAGGTTATAACACATAAGATTATGTGGTTCTGAGTCATAGGTTATAACACATAAGATTATGTGGTTCTGAGTTATAGGTTATATCACATAAGATTATGTGGTTCTGAGTTATAGGTTATAACACATAAGATTATGTGGTTCTGAGTTATAGGTTATAACACATAAGATTATGTGGTTCTGAGTTATAGGTTATAACACATAAGATTATGTGGTTCTTAGTTATAGGTTATAACACATAAGATTATGTGGTTCTTAGTTATAGGTTATAACACATAAGATTATGTGGTTCTGAGTTATAGGTTATAACACATAAGATTATGTGACGCCAAAATCTCAGACTTTTGTTTTCAATTTTCTGTAGTAATTATGATAAGTTACTACTATATCATTAATACTTTTCAAACAGTAGCCTGCATACTAGATAATTGACTAAATATTACCTTACACATATTACAAACATACATACTGCTCTGGTAAGTTCAGAACGAAAATAAGACTTGGGCAATAATACTAATCCCAAGTTTGATAACAGTAGACTCCGGATTAAGGCGACTAAGCACAGGACTGTTAAGACCATCTTCGGGAACAAAATCGGTCTTTACAATAGGTAGTCTCATAATCAAGTAAAGGTGTCGTAGAAAGAATATTATAATACTGAAGAGGTCGCTACGGTATGTTTTATAGCACAAACCATACCTTTTTTCTCACGTCATGTGTGAACACTCTCAGTTGACTGAAGAATAACATTATTGGTTTGTCTGTGTATCCAAACGAGTGCGAAATCTCGGGAACACCTGTTGAGTGAACTTAAAACTTCTCCCCGGCTACCTATTTGAGCAATAGGCAACTTCTGTTGAAGACGATATGTTGAGTGAGAATTTTCACGGAAAGACAAATAATTCGCCCTGGTCTTGAAACATGAACAACTTGATTTACCGCCTCACGTGTCACTGAGATCTCAAACACCTAAACAAAAAGATGCGAGTAATATTTTGGTACTTCGTAATGTGAAAGAATTTTCAGTTAAAAGAAAGGTGGAACATTCACTAATAATGTTATGAACTTTTACAGATTCGGAAAACTTTCATTACGCTAAGGCAATTCTAAGAATAAATTCTCACGTGAACTCCACCCTCAATATCGGCGAGGCTGAACCTTTGATCAGCATTTTAAAAGGTAGAATCTAACCAGACGTACAATACATACAGCAATATGTAAAGTTATAATTCTGTATACAAGGTGGAAGAAATAGTACTGACGATTTCTGTATAATGATTGACAATAAAAAATAACAGGCGAACGATAAAATGGAAAGGTGCCCGAACTGATGCCATAAATTGTGGATTTTTGCATTCGGCAGATCTATATTGCGACGTTAGGCAACATATTCTAATTTCGTACATTAAGTGATAAGAGCCAGCCAATTAGATTTAGTGCCCGGATTACCTGCTTGTACAGTCCTACCAACGACTGCACTAAAAGTCCGTCCTTCCGGGACCCTGTTAATCAGTTTTGAAGACCGTATAGTGTGACAGTTATGAAATCATTCGTCCAATTACTGTAAATCTTCAGGTTTTAATAAGAAAATAAAACACTGCGTTTGTCTATGAAGCTAGGATATTTGGTAGTCCTATTTTCATATCAAGAGTCTTATTTCTCCCTTGGGACACTTCTAGACGATCGCTGCTTGACGAGATTATAAGCATGATTTGAACTAGCCAAACAAAAATGTTTTTCGCAATAAGCCATTTCTGATAAAATAATTAACATTTGCACATCATAACATAGATTTGGCAACTTTCGCTTTCTTTTGAGGTCGCGTGGAGTGGTTATAACCCGTCCTGTGTGATTCCATTACGGTCTTATAATTATATCACGGTCCTTTGATAAGGGTTCTATTATCAACCAACGTTTTGGCACCGTATGTTAACACTAGAGAACAGTAAAGCCGTAATCAGTTTAGCGGGAAATGCGTTTCTGTTAGCAACGCTTGTGATATGCAATTTGGAACAACACCGAGCAGACCCAGCATCGAAGGTCTGAGGTTATAAATATTTAGATCAACCTTCAGATAAATGGAATTCGTCTGTTTAGTAACGTTCTGTTATGAACGATTTTTTTATTTCATTTTTGTTCACTTAATTTTAGTTCAGTTCAGTTCAATTCTGTTCTGTTCAGTTCAGTTAAGTTCTGTTCTGTTCTGTTCAGTTCAGGTCTGTTCAGTTCAGTTCAGTTCAGTTCAGTTCAGTTCTGTTCTGTTCTGTTCTGTTCTATTTAGCTTGGTTCAGTACTGTTTTACTCTGCATTCCTCTGCTCTGGGTTTCACGAATCAGTCGCGATTCTTTACAAAAAGTAATATTTTGATGCTGAATATTTGTCGCAGGTCGTGTTTCTCAAAGAAAACAATATCCGAACTGCAATATCTCGGCATGCATTCTATTAATTACTCTATATGGATAATTACCGAAACATCCGATTGCATAAAGCGATCAAATACATAATCACGTGACAAATTCTCAAAGTCTTTGACAATGTACGATAAAATCCAAGATTCATTGAAAATGTGATTTTATGACTTTATTTCGTATAAATCATGCCGGTTAAAGGCTTTTGATGAGTATTTATTTATTAATTGCTTAAATGTCGCTTCAGTAATTGGCCAAGTTAATTTCAGTCTGTGAGAAGTCACGCTTTGCCGACTATGACTATTGAAGTCATTCGCGCGCTATAGCCCGCTGTCACAGAACTTATCGACCTTTTTCCCCGGAGAGTACAAATCTCGGAAGACTTTAAAACAGTAATAATTAAAGTATCCTTTTTTAATGATATGAAATGGTGAGTTAACATTCGTTAAGCGTGGATACTTAGCAAATTGTTTGCGCTAAAGATTGTTGCAACATTGCATTGATTTTCTATCCACTTATGAACAGTCAGCATCTAATCATGAATATTTAACAGTTCTTATAGGAAGTTCTATATCATATACGGATGAACATATGAACAGTCAAATATTTCATCCTGATGTTCAACAAGTGTTGGGACACTAAGTTTGCGATATGATTGTAAATACGATACATATATTTACGAGCGCTCAGATTTTTTTCGCATTTTTGGAACATTAATTAACTATAATTATTACTGACATTATTTGCGGTACTTTATCAGAGTACAAACTGCTTATAAGTAAAAACAACTTTTCTACGCATATTTTTTTTCAAATATGTGCAATTAGCTAAGCAGTATTACTAATACTTATGAATTTTATCAATTTTTTTATTATTTTTTTAAGTTCATTGATCTTACGACCAATTTCTTCGACAATAAATCAGTTATTTTATGAACATATGATGTGAATTATTCCTAAATTTTTGAGAAAAAAAAAACATTTTGAAGTTTGTTCTTGCTAACTACGTGAAGGATAATTAGAGACAGATTTGAAAAAAATATAAAAAAATGCCGAGATCGTTCATGATTCGTGTAAGATGGGAAAGAAAGTTGCGGCGGAAGTTTAAAGATTATAAGAAGTATGATGATTTTATTCAAATTATTGAAAAAGGTGAGTGCCTACGTCTGACTTTTTTCCTTATATAACACGATTTTATTATTATTTAGACAATTCATACCGCCACAATATAGTATATTTATGTAATCTGTCTGATCATATGACCATGATAAAAAAAAACTTATAAACATGCTTATTTACAATTTTCGTACATTTGAGACGCGCGTGTCTTCTATTTTAAGTGTTTTAATTTTACAAAATAATGGGACGAGTACAATACAATTGTATTTCATTTCATACAAATAATACAATACATTGGATATTATAAGGTAAAGCATATTGGATATTCGTTGAAAAAAATGATGTGGTTATAAAACTTTACATTAAATACAACACGAATCTATCGATGTCTTTTTTTCAAATGCTTAGGATTCTTTCTGTCATCAGTTAAGTATTACGAAAACTTTATTGTAAGACTGACAAGTGGTAATATAGAATTGTTTGATGAGTTTAAATTTCATGTTGTTTTATTTAATTTCAATTACTTCGATTCGAGTGAAAACCTGTTACTTCGTTTACAGGTAAATGTATATAAAAAGTTTGAAAATCAACAGATTCTCTTTTCATGTAGTGTTTTATTTAATTTCAATTACTTCGATTCTTGACCATGTATAACACACTTTAAGAATACAGTACAGTGCTGCGGGTCATTTTTTGAAAGATGTAAATATTTATAGTGAAACATGGATATTAAGACCACCTTTCGGACCCGTTTAAACGTCCTTAATGATGAGGCGGTCTTATAAAAGGTTGAAATAGTGAGGAAATATCGAAATTCGGTTCGAAATAATATTGTGGTCGTTATGCTGAGGTGGTCTCTATGATGTGATGGTCTCCGTATTAGAGTGGTTGTAATGCTGAGGTGGACGCTAGGCGATCTGTTTCTGATTTGTCCTACTTATGAACTTAATGTGTGTATATTTGTTTGTAACTTTATTGCCTCATAATGCGACATAGGACCACTTGACAATACTGCGTATTTAGCTTTTCTTAAAAAAATAAGAAAAAGAAATATGCATTTCCTTTTTGGTGTTTCCATATTGTAGTTTTATATTAAGAAAAAAATTCACTATCTATAAGATCATTAAAATGCACATCGTCTGTGTTTCAAAGACCAAACTTCATCCATTCAGGCCAGAAAAAATACTGACCCTATATTTTGGTGCTGACCCTAAAGTTTTAACAAAAAATCCAAAGTACGAAATATTTGGGGTAGAATCGGACTTCAGAAATACGAAATTTGTATTCAGACAAGAAAACAGATGAGAAAAGTTTTTTGACCCACATACCCATCATATTTGTGTCAATAAAAAATAATTAATCTTTTTAGCCCTTGGTATATATTTACAATAAGGATCGCGCTTGTCATTGAAAATTGTCTTATAGTTTACCAGTGTCAGCTATTCGCGAGTTTTGCCCCAAAGGCTCTGAAAAAAGCTATTCTATAAACGATATCTTCCCAAAAAGTTCAAACTCCAAAACATCAAACCACTAGATGGTTACTCCTAGCACATAAAATTGTCATTGCTTTCTGTATGGTTATGTATTATCTATAGGCCTAATTTTTACAAAGATTACATTACAATTCGAAGATTGAATTGTTCTGTTACGGAAAGCTTCCAACTTCGAAGGCTCGGTTCAAAAGTTTTGTTCTGTTAAATATATCAGATGCTTATTCGGTTCAGTTTTGTCCTATTCCATTCAAAACATACTGAGCTCTTATCAATTTTACAGGTTTTTGTTCGTCTTATTCAACTGTTCTATTCTATTCAATCCTGCTGAATCATGTCCAGTTGTACAGATTTAGATTCAACTGAAGTTTTGTTCAGTTTCTACCAGTTCCATTCTGTTCAGTTTCTACCAGTTCCATTCTGTTCAGTTTCTACCAGTTCCATTCTGTTCAGTTCAATTGATTTTTATTCCATTTTAGTGCACTTCCAGGCTCGTATCTTATCATGAGAATGAAATAAGAGGCCTATTGAACAATGAACCCCAGCCATTGGTCAATCTTGAGAGTGTGCCGAGAAACAACCAATCAGAGGATTGGGATTTGATTTGTTTCTTTGAAATGGTTTATTCTTTACCTCAAAGCCGCGTTTTCTGTTTAGTTCAATTATACCCAGTACTAACTAGATCAGATCAGTCCAGTTCCTCAGTTCTGTTCAATTCTATTCTGTTCTGTTCTGTGCAGCTTGTTTTGATCTGATAGATTATAAAAAACCCAAACGTTGATTATCTGCTACAAAGACGTATAAAACATTTATATAGACGCATGAATTTACGGTATGCTAGCATAAACAATAATTCCAATGACGAATTTATAACTCCGGCAAATTAAGTGATATTTTATTTATATAAATGAGCATTTTCGCGCTGTACGTCGAATATTGGCAGTGATTTTAACATAATATGAATTGTATTCATTATTGTATTTATCTATTCCGTCAAACAAAACGTTGATCGTAAATCAAAATTATCGACAACCTGCTCGTATTTTATTGTTCAAACAAATAAAACAAAAATCTAAGTGTACTATAATTAACGACGTATTTCGACTTTACTTTAGGTCCTAATAATGTGCATACATGCTGTCAACTATGACGTCACAAATCAAGGGAAGCAACTCCCCCTGACTTTTCCGGAAATTAGCTACCGTGTTGCAAATCTGCCTTTTTCAGTCCTTTAAATTTATGTTAGAGCCTTATCGTGGCACACATAGTTACTAATGCTTATAAACAATTTGCGATGGTTAACCAATTATATATTTTTCGAAAATTGGGACTTTTAAGTCAGTATATCCGTAATATGGTAATCTGCCCAGCGCTACTAAAAATGGTAATATTATAAAAAAAGTATATCGTTATTTCATTGACTCTAGAGGCGTCAATGTATTTTACGACATATTCTTAAAAATTTGAAAGAGTTAATGCCCTCTTTGAAAAAAAGAAAAAAAAACTATAAAAATTATAGAGATTCACAAAACCAGACCGCTACTTTTTGAGATATTAATTTTGGACATTATGGGTATAAAACCTAAATCAAAATATACAATGTACCTATAAGAAGTCATTACACGAACATTGGGACCAATGGCATATTTTATCAGTTTGTGCAAATTTCAGTTGTAATGAAACTTGAGATATTTTTGATCTGAAACATAAAATTATTTCAGATTTGGACAACGTTAAAAAATGATTTTTACAGCGGGTAGGTTGGTAGAACATTTTTGTAAGTATTACATGTTTGTACTGAAAATACTCAAAAACGTAAAGAATCAAAATATTAAATTTTTAGGGTCAAGGATTTTAATGAGTCAGCTGCATAACTACAATCTAGCAATTGTTTAAATTGACCGTATGTTTTTACAGAAAGTTAAAACATTAAAAAACGACTATCTCAATATATTGTTCTAACGACTCCTTATTTTAGGACCGGCTTTCAATAACTCTCTATAATTCATCTTGATAATGAGACCACTTAATTATTGCAGCCGATTTGTCGGGTCTTGAATGTGGTCTCAATATCGAGGTTTTACTGTACATATTTATTGTTCTGTCAAGAGTTCTAAAGGCCCTATGCTGTAGATTTATCATACATTTTGATAACTGAAACTTCCTTTGAATCCATGGGGAATAAATTAATAAAGGTAAAATCATGGGCCATACGTGAAATACAACATCGATATGAAGACAACCTTTGGGACCAAATTAATCGGTCTAAGTATTGAGTTTTTCAAACCTTGTAGTGACTTTTAGCAAGTTTTAATTGTAATTATTTTATGCCTGTCCTTTTGAAACTCAAACAGGCCGTGATTTAAGAAACTCTCCGAGTCGATGCTAAAATCCAAACTTCTGCGGAAACCGTCTCGTCTCTTGCTTACCAATACAAAGAGTTTGTGTTATCATTACCAGCGTTGATATTAAACAGTTTACGCGAGTTTTCTATCAATGTAAAACAATGTTTCGAATCAGTTTATATTCACAGTCCAGCGTTTGTTGAATATGACACGCGTATTTCTCACGGGAGCCATAACTTGGAATGAAGGCGCGTTTAGTCCATATTTGCATACACAGTAATCGCTATTGTTTGTAATTTGTCTCAAATTTATCAGCAATGAGAGATTTTCAACACAAATATGATTTCTCCATAGAAAGTATATAAATCAGTGTGTCTGTATATATTTCTCATAATGTATATTTCGTGGTTGATAACGGAGAAAATTCACATCTCATCGCGAATTATGGTGACAAACGGAATTAATGCGCCGCCTGGCTGGGATTTAGTATTGTCTTTTAGGGCATTTTTTCTTTTGTATAGGTGGACGATTTTGGAACAATTACGCTGAAAAACTTGTCTATAACAGAATAACAACTTTCGGATGTTTTGATAAAAAACATTTTCATTCACTATTTTAACCTTAATTCTAGAAATGAATATGAATTTCAAAAAAATATGACCCATTAAGTTGACTTTGCGCATGTTCATAACTAACTTCAGTTCACCTACAATTTTGAAACAACTCAATGACATGGAAAGGAAGATTTAAGAGAAAATGAAAGTTTATATGGCAATTCAAATGATATTTCATCACTGTATAATTACGGTCCTTCTTTTGAAGCGCCTGTAAATAATTAAATGCAGAATTGTATCACATCAGTGCATTAATATTCAACTTCCAACATTTTAAGATTTACAATGTGAATAAAAAATGGGAACATGCTTATTTTTCGGATTTTTTTATTTCAATACTTTAAAGTTTTTAACAGAAAACGAGAAGAATAACGTTTTCAGTCGCTTCTTTAAGTTTGGTCATCTGTGCGATACTCATGACGTCATCTGTGCGATACTCGTGACGTCATCTGCCTCAAATTGCTAGGTTACAATCGAATAAGAGATATGGAACAGCCAGCCATGTTTTATAGTAGAATAATGCATGGGTTGAACTATTGTACGTTTATATTGGCAATGCTGCAGACTGTATTTGAATTATCTTTACGTTTGTCGCTTTTGGCTAAGTGTTTGAGACATTAATTTTTTAAACGTCTTTCTGCAAAATAAGTGTCTGCATGGTGTTAAGTATAAGCATAACAACATTGATATCATTGATGGGCAGGTCATACCCTTCTATGAGAATTTGACTTTAGTGTTGATTTTCCTCCATATGTGGAGAAGTTGCCGGCTCGTGTGGAAGGGTAAGTTAGTACTGGCTAGTATAGAGTCCAGGAAAACTGGTTAGGTGAACCGATCGCTGTATATAACTGAAAAATTGTTGAAAAACGGCGTTAAACCCTAGTGACAATAAGTCACATAAGTCTAGAATCTAGAGCCCTGTGAATTAATAAGTTCACATAGTGGTCAAATGTCTACTCGCCTTTCAGTGCACTTTGGTCACATGTTTTCTCACTCTTCATTGCATGTAGGTCACATGTTTGACTTTATGATGATTTTATGAAGTTTATTAAATCAAAATTTTGAAAAATTACTTAAATGAGGTCATCCTTAAAAATTGGTTTGTTGTTATGCTATCTAACTTGTAACAGATGATAAGTATGTTGCCATTTTTTTTCTTTTTTGTAAACATTACACGCTGGCGCTGAAAAAATCTTTTGTAAATCTAGAGTAAATTCGCTAAAAAGTGCTCGTGAATTTTTGAATAAGTGGTCGTGTCATTACAATCTAACATTGTTTTAAAGATTACCCGACATGATATCTGTACACATTCTTACATAAATAATTTTTCTATGTCTTCTGTTAAAAATTTGTCACCACGCCAAAAGTAGTTCCACATTTGTATTTGTTAAACTAACACTATTGAACATTTATGGCCATTTTTGACATGACATAGACGTAACACATTTGTCAAGTTCATTTCGAAAGTCATCGCTTCGTAAAGCAGTTTATGTTTTAGAAAATGACAACAGTCCCACCGTTTGATCACAATTATTTGAAAAGGCGGTGACCCCGAAATATATCAATATTTTATATATCCAAAGACGACGCTAACGTTTTGTCAGAATTACGCGATGATACATCAATATTTTAAAAAGTCGCCGGCATGGTCTCTATCACAGACAATATGAACTGACTATAAATATTTTTGCGGTAAGGCAATTCTGCCATTGTTGATAGTTTATGCGTAGACCGTCCTCATATCTACGAAAACTCACGTTATATTTTGTGCTAAGCAGTGGACAACAAGAGCACCGGAACTAGCATCTGGTTTGATAGGAGATTTGATGTGTGAACCAGAAAATAAAGGATGTCACCAAAAACGTTTTGTAAAGTAATCAATGTAATAAATTACTCTTACCTGATTGCGCCATTTTGTATGACGTCACAATGACGTGTGCGTTAAAATTAGCATAATGAGTATAAATTAATGCGGCAGAAAAGACATTACCAAATGTGCAATGTAAATTAATCAATGTAATAATTTATTTTGCCCAGTTGGACTATCATATGAAATCACAATGACACGCACATGATAATAACGGTATTACTATATGAAGAATGGCATACACTGTACATCTATTAACGTTTTAGGAAAGTTTCAAGCGTAATGTACCACCTAGTGCATATAACTTGAACATGTTCAAATTTATTTGACAAGTTAGGCGCTTTAATTAGAGTCTGTTCTCGGTAGGGAAACGAGTTGTACAATTAGCATATTCCGTGTTAATAATTAATCGTTCTTCGGTTACATTCGTCGCCTTTTATGTGGCCCGAAGCGATTTTAAATCATAGCAAGTTGTAACAATAAACAATTACATCATGAATATCGTATGTATAAGACAAGGACGTTTTAAGATCATTATCTTAAGTATTTACACCAGACATTAGCTTGTTTTGTATTAATTTATTTGTTATTAATGATGTGTAATTGTTTACAACCATCATATTTTGTCATTCACAGATTGTTTGTCATTTAAAGATGAGCCTGTGTTCGAAGCCGACTGTGCTATCCCTGTACATAATCAACAAACAATTCGCGATATTGACAGTATTACTGAGAAGAATAACAATATATTGAAATACAACATTTACCAACCAGTTCAGAATAGATTGTCACCAAGTGGGTGGAACTGTAGTCCTCCAGTGTTTGGAAACGACCCCTACATTGACGCTGTGTCGATTTCTCCATCAATTATGAAATCGTCCCCAACACTTGACCTATATTCTTCAAGTCCGTCTTCGAACAATAGCGACATTATTCCTTATAAGCCTACCAGTTTCAAGGATTTTGCGAGAGAATTTGAAGAAAAGCAGGCGGGGAATTCTTTGAAAAACATTTGTATACCATCGTCAGCTATTTCTCAGATGTATGGATCGGGCTATGACACTTCCGGTAAAGCATTTAGGTGTCGAGAGTGCGGCAAAACTTTCAAGCGTTCATCGACCCTGAACACGCATCTGCTCATTCATAGTGATACGAGGCCGTATCCATGCGTCTACTGTGGCAAGAGGTTCCATCAAAAGTCGGATATGAAGAAACACACCTACATTCATACAGGTACCTTGTTGCTATTCATAACGAGGAAATCTCTTTGAAGGGACTGAACTCCAGCATCTGATAATCATAAAAATGAACATTTACCTAATTAATTCAAATGGTCTAATGACATTGTTAAATAACCACTTGATTGATATTTTATTAATAACATAAGAAGCATATTTCTACGAACTAACTATATATTTCTTCTACAGTTTAACTTTTTATCATAATTAGAATGAAATGGAAATAGTTTCCAAAAAATGAATCATAAGTCTAGTTCCTATAAAGTGGTCGTTGTAATGCCTACATGTTATAAACCTGTACATACTATAAAAATTGCTAGGTGTGAATAATTTGGATTATATAAAGGTATGTACATGTATTATCAAATGTGCCATTCTACCCATAACTTTAATACGGCTCATTTTAAATAATTATGTTACCTTTATACGTAATTCTATTTCGCAGTTCCAAATATTCTTTCTGTTTTTAACTTAAATATATTTCAGGAGAGAAACCTCACCGATGTACAGTGTGTGACAAAAGGTTTAGTCAGTCCTCAAACTTAATTACACACAGTCGGAAGCATTCCGGCTATACGCCATTTAGTTGCGACAAATGTGGTCGTGCTTTTCAACGTAAACTGGAAATTAGAAAACACAAAGAATCCGGACTTTGTTCGTAGACTTCATGAAACAAACACCGGACGTAGGTCTGTGTTATTTAAAGTGACATGCGCACGCATTGCTGCGGAACCGGAAACTGAAAAGTGACTTGCTGTTTTATCCATTTTGTGTTAGGGATTGGTTTTAGATTAGCATACAATGTCTAACAAAACATTATTGATTATCATTATAAACAAACTTTCCATTCCAAATCGAAAATGTTGACGGGTACAAGTAATTGTTTATTTTTACAGTTTTGAAATGGAGTCCGTTTATGATCACGGCTCCTCTGATAACTAGCGGAACTATTTTGTTGGCGGAGACCGTGGTCCAGTGGTTTGTGTGCTGGAATTTTAAATCTCGGTAGCGGCAGGCCAAACCCTTCTTTGAAAATTTGGCAAAAATATCCATTTTCCACTATATATGAAGAAGTTGCCAGCTAGCTCCCTGTGGAAGGGTTAACCAGTTAGTACTGATTTGTATGCAGTCCAGGAAAACTGTTTAGGTGAACTGGTCGCCCTATATAACTGAAAATTTGTTGATAGACGGCATTGAAAAAAGAAATATTTAGCAGGAATGCTATGGAACCTGTTTATGATACAAGCTATAGATACTATGTAGATTTCTGGGGCACCATACGAAAATTTATGCACGGAATATGTCACTTTTTACTCCTTACGAAATACGGTGACATACTACACGCATCATTTTTTCAAACTTATTGCCTTTTAATTTTACACATTTAAAAAAATTATTCGAATGTTCAAAAATGTCGACCTTAGTAATTAATATTCTTCTTATTCTTTATTAGACATGTATCACTTGGGTGAGAAAAATATCATCCACTATGCATGGAGGGTGTTACCGTAAAAAACAAACATTCAAAGTTCATGACAGTTTGATATCTTATATTTTATCTCCCGTGTGATTATAACTACATACATCATGCTTTCTCTTTCTACAAACGTACACCAAACACATTATGACAGAAGTCATAAAATATACTGCATATTTCTTTCAAGAACGGGTGCAACTGTCATTTAGCCACAACCGGTTTCGGAGGACCTAAACGGCAGCATTTGATTTTATTCGTTTAAAGCTCTACAGTTTATAGACGCAGCTCCATTTCAGTAATAGTTTTGTGACACATTAAAGGATATGCGATATTACAGTCTTACGATTGAATATAACAAATCGACATGCATAGACGTACATAAAACCCATGACTCCGACACCTCAGATCAAGTACGGCACACACTGAAGATCGGATTTTAGACCCATCCTAATAAAATATTAGTAAACTGTTATATTCATAATCCATGTTCCTGAAAAGTATATTTTCCTAAAACTGTAAATAATTGATAATCAA
This sequence comes from Lutraria rhynchaena, assembly GCA_008271625.1. Classification (NCBI taxonomy): domain Eukaryota; kingdom Metazoa; phylum Mollusca; class Bivalvia; order Venerida; family Mactridae; genus Lutraria; species Lutraria rhynchaena. Next base: position 4,482,600 of record VIBL01000001.1, on the reverse strand, counting down.
AGCAGCTCAGTAGTCTCCCCTTGGTGTAATACATTACAATACGTCGGAAAAATAAAGTGATAAAAGTGTCATACATTCATACAGGACACATTAGCGATGAAAAAGATTGTCCCCCAAGCTAAAGCCGTTATTTATGGCTACAGTAGGTACGAACCACTTCAACAGCTTTGAATCTTTTATGAATAGTTTAGTGTTCCTCACAGAGTTTTGATATATTAATCATAACTGTATGGTGATTTTTGTAAATGGTGTGAAGTATTTTTCTAAGTGTCATTCCTTCCGTACTGCGTTTGCGTCATATTACCCATTTTAGGCAAGTCTTGCAAAATTCGATATATTGAAGCAGAATACCATTTCCTTTAATTTCTGTATTAATTGTCTAACGGAATTTCTATAAGCACACTACATCATTATTTTCGAGCGTAAAAAATGCTAAGGGCAAAGTTTGCGCATATAATTTGAAGCCAAGTGTCGGAAAATAAAAAGAAAAACTATCTGTACATATGGCGTTGGCAGAAAGGTGTTGATTTGCAAAGTTTCAACCTCGTTATAAAGTATTTCATCGTGTCCATATTGAAAAATTATTCACGCTTAGCGAAAGACATGAAAATTTGTGCTCATCGAATTTTGTATGCTGACAAAATTAATTAGCTCTCAGCTTCCTTAGCTAAGCATTAACCAAGAATCTACATTATGCAACGTGGTAAGAGAATTTGAATGAAAATATCGATGTGTATGGCCGGTCATCGTAACATACTTTATTATTATTATTATTTAATTCTATTGAACCTCGAAAAATAATTCTATGCTCTATACCAGCACAATTGAATATCGATTTTGTGCTATAAGAAATATTTTTTACAAAATTTTGTGACGTTATCAGTTACATCGCGCAAGGGGGAAATAACACTGAACTGCGTAAACATATTTGTACTGGCATAAAATAAAATTCTCTCACTATTTTCTCTACAATTCACAACATTTCGAATAATGTCTGTTTAACAGTACATGCATTCAATACAGTTTTTAAGAACAATAATTTTGTCTACGTTTGACAAAGTCATGGTATTGTTTTAATTGTGTCAAATTAACTACAATTTAAAGATACCGTACAATGAGAGGATAGATTGCTTCAAAATAAATCGGACAAAGGTGGTTCCATCAGATGCACATTACGAAAAAGATATCGGATGTGCTTTTTATTCTAATGTACATTATATGCGGGTCTTTTTCATGAAAGGATTGGATGCGGAATATATGATTGATCTGATATAAGACGAGTTTCTCCAGTTCACGGAACATTTTAGTCGGGGACCACAATTTTTCGTTATGACCCATTTGTCATGCCTAAGAAAAACTAGGACAGCGTCTAGAAGAGGCTATTAAAATCCGTCCTGCACGTCATATAAGTATATCCGTGATTAAGATATATAGTCGGTCCTACAGATATAAGCGCCTTATAAATATAACAGACATGTTTCTAGAGAAGAGACATTGTAACAGCCTTACTTTGTCCTGCGCACTTAAACAACCGGAAATCCAATTGTTTTGTCTTAATAGTAGCATTTCGCTTAGTCTTTATTAATTATTTATACAAAGATACCCAGCGAACAGACCATTCAAAATGCATTTTGACGGTAAACCACAGAATCAGTCGAGATTTAAAAGGTTTTCACTCGCTCTGTGATTTTTACAACAATCGCGAGAATTCCCATTATCGTAAGTCTTTGTTTCTGTTCATGCTAATTTAAATCACTCCTGGGATAGTTTGGCTATCCGAATACTACTCAACTGATTGTTCGGCCGAAAGAGCGCGGTTGAAAGGTCACGTGAACTATATTGTAAATCACTTAACCAGCTTCAAAATGAAGAGCACTCGATTTGATTCTCTCTCCTCGGTGAAGAGCATTCGATTAGATTTTGTTCTTCACAATTGAAGAGTTCTCGATTCTTGGGTCGATTTGTCGCGTAAAAATAATCAGCAAATATATTGTGCAATTTTTTCCTCACTTGCATTTGCCAGATGTCGACGTTTTGAATCATTGATGATTAGTTTCCTTAAAACAATTGTTTGACTTTTCAAGAGAATTATTACGAATCAGATCTCGCCTTTAATATCTGTTGGTGTAAAAGTCTCCGAAATAAAACAAGATTTTTAATTTCATGCTGTTGTTGGTGATCTTAGGAGTAAAGTCTAAATAAAGTCAACTTCATACACAGACAGATAATGAAATATATTTTCATATTTAGTCGATGATATTTTTGTGAGATTTTAGTGCATGAAGATGCCATCAGCAGTCGATTATATCAATTTATCAATTTATTTATTTTGAGACAAATGTATCCAATTTATGTTGTCATAGTCAATTAGTACACATTAAAGGGAAGAGACTCGGTTTTGTTCTTCTTTCTTTAAAAATAAAAAAAACTCTCCTTTCTAGAATATGGCATTTGATTATATAAAAAGGCAAAGATTTTCATATATTGAGATTATGAATCAATCACACCCAAATACAAGTAGATGTCTTCAGCTGTGTAAGGGAAAAGTATACAATATATATAGAATAGAATACATGTATTGTTTTATTAGGTTTAGCCGTTCAGCGTGTTCATATTCATAAAAGTCAACATAATATCTATATAAATACAACATTTATGCAGTATTTAATAATAACCTGGACTTTACACGTAACTGAGTCACTGATAACAACAAAGCGACTTTTCATCGTTCAGAATTTCATTATTGTTTTTGTATCGTTTATCTGAAACCTTGTCCCTTTAACATTGGTCAGCTCAAGATGCATTTCAAGTAATAGTCATATAAAATAAACTCTGTGACCCCCGGGATTCTCATTAAATACGTCATGCACATAAAAAGAACGCACAAACAGACCAATATTAAGTCCTAAGAGAACAATTTATGCATTCATGGATTTAATTTATTCATTCGCTACTACAAATTTATAACGCGCATGCAAAAGTTGGTTTTTATATACATAAAACAAACGTCCTTTAAAATGGCAAACTTTATAACAAACAGGAATTATTGATTTGAATACCAATTATGATTATACTCCCCATAAAAGTCACACCGTCACATGGCACGTGTATATCCTTTATCAACGACGTCAAACCAATTGTATAAATAATTTACCCATAGCCGGACTAAAAACTTAAGTTGTCTTTGACTGAGGCACATATGACGAAGTAACGTCAACTGAAATGACAATTTAAAAGCTACATTATTTTGCCGTCAAACGATAAACTAGATTTTACGCCAATGTTGTGATCAAGCACCGTTGCAAAATTGATATTGTATTTATTATAGACACATGAATAATGGGCAAGTTTCATCTATAAATCTTTACCATCGCGGGGATGTTTCCATATTAAAGCGATCAAAAATGCTTTGATTTTTCAATCGTAGAGATTATATTCTGAAATCGATTAACATACAGACGTTAAATGCCAACAATACCGTAAATGTTAAGCAACAAAAAAGGTGCGCGCGCATAAGAAATTTATTGCGGACAACTTCGGATTTTAATGCACGTGTTTCCGGATCAAGTGTGCTAGAATCATTTCACATATGAATTCAATATTTACGAGAAGTAAAGGAAACCTGGTCTGAAAAGATGGATAGATGTACCAATATGAAGTCAAGAGAAATTCAGATAATTCACTTCATCCGACATTTTACCATCCCAAGTCCGTTGCTACTGTCTGTGTCACAAACATGCCACTAGAAAAAATATCTTGATTACCTCACCTGAGACTTATTGAACGTTTCAGCCGTAACCGGACTAAATGTCATGAAAAATATACATTTCATATCATTTAAATTATTCATTTTTTAGGTAATTCTTATGTTGACAGTATTTTTGTGGCATTACAAATTGTCGCGTCATTTAAATAAATCGACGTATGCCCATTTGACCATCCTTAAAAACTATTAGTTGCTGTTACGCGACCTTCCAATTCAAAATCCCCGATTCAAAAATCTTTAGCGATTTTGACATTTTTTTTCGCCGGCTTTCCGTTTCCAGCATAAGTATGATATTATAATGGTAACAATATCATGCCTACCTACCCACTGTTAAAAGTTTGAGTCGCGTAGCTACAAACGAACATTTTTATGCATGGCGTTAGTTTCACATAATAATGTACTGTTTTTTTGGCAATGGATGCCATACTGAATTTGATCAGTTTACAGCTCAGGCTAATATTAAAACTGAACGGGGGCAGTCCATTATCTATCGAAACAAAAACTGCAAGCGTTTTTTCTACTTTAAAGACAATTGAAATACTGTGACACTTGTTTCTAAATATCAGAACAACAAAAGCCAAGCTCATCGGTGGAAAAAAGCTCAATTTTCAGACACTTCAAAAGTCCCCCACTGCCCAACGGCCAAACTTCTCATAGAAACTGCTGATTTGGAAATAAGGCGTATTTATTACAACAAGTACGATATTATTCGACATCATTAAATAATCATACAGTGATTTTCTACTTTCATTTAATGCTCTGATGCAGAGAAGTTAAACTACGTTACAAAGATTGGGAATATTGTCATCTATAAATATTTAAGTACTTTTATAAATCATATACTTAACAAACTGTTTCAAGCCATTTGTTTCAGTAGTATGCTTCGTTGAACGTCGGATGCGTTCATATAAATCTACGGTACCCATGGGACCAACCCTAAGAATGGCTGATGAATCGAAGACTTGGGATTTTATTCAGGTCTTGTATGAGATTCTTCCAGAATTATGCCTTACACTGTTTGTTTACAACATTTTGGTCAGTGGTCAGTTGAGGAGGAGTTCCCCAGTCGAGTGGTGATGGTCTCTGACTGGTCACAAATTTCACATGTGAGGAAGCTATCTAGCTAGTTCACCCAGAGGTCTTCTACCACCATTATCGCTGACATAGTCACTAAATGACCACGGCAGTTGATTCGCCGGTAAACCCCTGAGAATAAAGTGATCAGTGGAAGCGCCGACCCTGGATTAGCTTCCAGTAAAAATCCCCAACTCCCCAATTCTATTCCGTGAGCAAGAAAAAACTTCATCGAGCGATGTATGAATCGGGTGGGGAAAAGTGATATTATATGTAATATTTTTAGCCTGATGGTCCTAAAGAAACTATGTGCCACACACAGAGACCTCTAATCACTATCCAATCACCAGTACGGTGCTCACTCATCCAAAGACCGATTCTCTCCAAGAAACGACAGTAAAAGGCATACAACACCTGTCGCAAATGTATCAATTCCCATCTAACAACAACTCCCTCCGAAGACCAACACTTTTTTGCTTGTCCGACAAATGTTGCTCTTCGGAGAGAGCACTGTACACGGAAATATAGGAAGAACATTGTAAAAGAAATACAGGAATAAAATCGGGGAGTTAACTTAACCTTAACTTAAGTCTAAAGTATTTGAAGATGGATTCATTATCGCTTTATTTTTTATGAAATTATTTCCGTAAAATCACGTCTTATTTTAAGATGCCTACCATTTAAGTCCAGTATTTTTATAGAAGTAAATCTAGACATGAATATGGAAGCAGACAAACTAACTCGCATAGTGCTTCACGAATACCTAACAAATAAAGACAGACAATTAACCCGATACTAAAAACATCAGTACAATAAAACCTTCTCTTAGTGTCCACGGAAACTATCGAATCATTCTGTTCGTTCACGGAAATTACCGAATCATCACTTCCTTTCACTGAATCCACCGGCTCCCCACATATTTGCACGGAAACTATCGATCCATGACGACTTTTCTATGCACCAAAAACCTCACTTACTGACCACCGCAATATTAAGACCGTATTTGGTTTTAATAACGATACAAACTGAATATTAAAACTGATTTTGAATCTTAATGGTGGTCTTCAGAGCGAGGTTGTACTGTACACAAATTTGGGAAATATTTCCACAGATAAGGAGGATGTTACAGAACACGTGATATTCTAGTACAGCCCTGAGATAAAGAACGTGTTATAGAAAAACATACAAACAACAGCTTCATAAAAACTTTATTGGTGAAATTATGACAATTTCAAATCAGTCGCTAGATTTTGCGTTTTGTTATCCGAACCACGCGAACAGATTACTTCTCACGTGATTTTCAATGTCTGACAATCTCTTCTTTGCGTATTATTACAATTTTATGACACTTTTCGACAAATCACAAATATTGTCCCAAAGATTGTTAAGCGAAATTATATTTGATATTTTTTTTTTCAAACAAAAAACCCACTAGATATTAAAAGTTTGTAACAAGCTTTTCGTATTTATGTTACACCAGGGAAATAGATTTTCCGAGAAAAGCTTTGCTAAACTCAGAAAAGATTTACTTGAAATTTGGAATGTATGCAGTCATTGTTAACATCAAAATGAGCTGAGGTATTCCGCATGCAATGGTTGTTAAGCAACGTCATTCGTCTCTTTTGATGTAAAGCATTGGTCGAGATTGAGACTACTATATGAATTTGATTTTTTCACTGAAGTTTAATGTCGCACCAACAGCCATGGTCATTTAGCGACTTTCCAGCTTTGACAGTGGAGGAAGACCGCAGGTTTTCACTTTGGTAGAACCATCTGTAAGCTATATGGACAGCTTCCTACCAGGACGTGAAATTTGGTCACGTTGGGATTCGAACTTAACAGCGGGGAGGGATAGTGATTACAAATCAGAGACCATAACCGATCAACCACGGAAACCCTTTTGTGGACTTGAAATATGATGTTATCTTTGTTGATATTTAAAAGAAATACAATGAACACAAGAATGAATATCTTAGCTCAGATAGCATACTTCTAAAACTCAATAATTATCCGGTATCCACAGTCTTGTTTGTAATAATCTTACATGTAGCAAATCTTTTACCTCAATTTGCAAGCTACCAAAATAAATGGCTGACATTTCTCTTCTTAGCATGCATTTTGTATTCATTTCTAAAAAAGTGTAATTTTAACTAATGCATAGAAATTCACAATTATCGACTTTTCAATTCAGTGTGTATTTTTTATTAGGTACTCGTATTAACGATTTATCATGAACTTTAACGGAAAACGCCGAATCATTACGTTCTTTCACGGAAACAACCAAATCATCACTTCCTTTCACTGAAGCTACCGGCTCACGACGTACTTGTACGGAAACTACCGATTTCTCACTAATATGCTAAACACGTAGTCATTATTATATAAATTATCCATTTTCAATCTGAAATGAATCCAATTAGAATTTAATTCCATAATATGTTGATTTGGAAACATATTTATGCAGTTAATTTTACATAAAATCATCACAATTCGATAAATAATGAATGAGTTCATCAGGTTCTTAAAAAACATTTCTTAAAAGGCTTGTTTTTATTTATTTTACGCTGAATTAACATGTAATCTGTACAATAAAGATAATGCGATAATAACAAACTTTGTTAAATGACGCAAAACTATTTATTAATTATCTGGCAGCTATTTATTTTGGTGTGCTGTCAAACCCACAAGCAAGACCCAACGAATCGAGACAAACAATAAGGCTTTAATGCGCAGTTCGCTTTATACAAATGTTTAATAGATCTATTACATCGCAAAGTATGAACTTAAGCGTGTTTATTCACACGGTGTCCTGTATCTACGGGTGTCCTGTATCTACGGGTGTCCTGTATCTACGGGTGTCCTGTATCTACGGGTGGTTGTTAAATCATGTCTGACTGTATTTTACAACATAAGAGACCGAGAATTTATAATGTCGGTTCGAAGTAATTTTCTAGGACAAGTATAATATAATATAAATATTTATATACCATGGGGAAAACGAGCGAAAACTCAATTGTTGTAAGAATGTTTAAATCTGGTTAGAATTCTATCAGTTCATTAAAGGGACAGATCGACAGATATAGGACTTTTTCGACATTTCGAAACTCCTTTCATTATACAAAATTGAATCGAAATAAAAGTAAAATTTCAGTGTTTGTGGACATATTGTACATTTATTCTATTGACATGGCCGCGTTTCATAGCTAATCGTAAATCGTCATCCAAGGGGTCTCTGGACTTTAACTCCCTTTTTCAGGAAAATGAACAGCCAAAGAAATGCTTCATTCGACAATAAATGACTCTCCCAGTATTAACCTTCATTTTGAACCCTGGTGACCCCGAAATATGACGTGTTTAGAATCATACTATTGTTTGCTTGAAAAAAGAAACATAATCTAGAAACCACTTGACGGAGTTAAAAAAATGTAATTCCAAGAGAAACATTTCGTGTGCATTGTTTACGCTGTGTTTACATCATTTTTCCATTGTATTTCAGTAACAGTAAAATTTTATGTTATACTTTATTTCCATGTATTAGTAAAAATCGTTTTTTTATAATGGCCACTTCTCCTCAGACTTGTTATCAATATTTCTTCAATATTTCCACTTGATATTGAGTCCTCAGAATAAAGACCGCTGTTTTAGTTCACCAGGTGATTTAACTGTACAGGAAAACCTCGATGATGAGATCACTGCCGGACCCGAAAAATCGGTCTTAGTAATGATGAGGTCAAATTATCAAGCTAAATTATGGTGAGATATTGGAAACCGGTCCGTAAAAATGTGGTCGTTATAAGAAGGCGGTCGTAACATTTAGATGTTAGCTATTTGAGGTTTTACTGTATTTATAACAATTGACATAAAGAGTGGACCTGCGTACCAACCAGTACTGCTTATTTCCCAAATCAATCTGCAGCAAACTTTCTACTTTCCACATGGCGGGTGAATCCAAGATGGCGAACAAGTGACCACGTGCGCAATATATTTGGCACATTGTTCCGCATGATCCAATGTTCATCCCTATTTTTTTGATAATCATATTGCGATATTATATTGCCTTTGCGATAGTCGATATTTCCGATGTATAGCACACTTTTACGTATAACATAACAAGGCCGTTGGCAAAGATCAAAGTTCTGCAGCTTTAACTGATAAAATATCATCAAACAATTGTAAAGCTTACGCGCTATTAGACGGCCAGAATGTCATATATACTTTCATCAGTCATTAGAACAAAATCCGTATGTAAGGGAAACAACTATTGAACATATCGACTTTCAATATCAAGCGTTGCTTCCCTTTACTATAATACCATGACGCGTATTTATTTTACACCGTTCGTTATGGCACGTTTGTCATTTATAAAAACAGTTTGCTATTGAACATTCATAATTACTGATCAAAGCTGTGTCATTAGACGCTTAATTTGTGTTGATCAACGTCTTGCGGAAGTTTGGGCGTGAATTTAGTTCACTCGGGCGCATCCATGCATCCATATATTTCATTTACCGTGAATGTGACAAGCGAACCTAGCCGGTGGGATGAAATCATATTGTACAAAACCTGTCAAACTTTACTAGCGTAAATTGTGTGTATGAATAACTATACGTAAAGAAACCTAAATCGTAGGCTAAAAGCACGTAAATTTGGAGTTACTAATATATTTACGTAAGTTTGTTTTTATCGTAATTTATTTATTTTTCTATGTTTACAACAAGAAGTCTAGTTAAATCATAATAATCACTTAGCACTCGGCTAATTTTTAATTCATTGCTTTTTTCTTATCGTCTGATTGAAATGAAGCTATGAACTACGAGTATTTAAATGTAACATCTGATAATCACAGTAAGTAATGATGAAATACGTGGCTTATTTAAATACATTTTACGAAATATGGTTTTCAGAAAATGTCTGTACGGCGTTTATCACACTGTACAAATATACAACAAACTTAGTTCTACTGTATTTTTGATTGTTTACAAAATTATAATTTACGGATGACACAAAACTCTTAAAAGTGTTTTTCACGAAACCTTTAAGTGAAGTTTAGTAAGTTTTCATAGTAAAATTCTTCTACATGTGTCAACTATTTGGATAAATGAATATAAAACTAATGTTTGGTGATGAGTGTTTTATGTTACTTTTATTACTGTTATGTACTTGACTTTCTACTCATTTGATGAGTCAGCGACTCGCTTAACCCACATACAGACAGTAAGATATAAAGTGGTTGTATTAGTAATTACTAATAGAAAGTAGACAATGTTTATTCTAAACATACGAGTTAAATTTCTCAACATTATTCCGTCCTACAACTAAAAACAACTTGTGAGAGTTTCTTTTAAAAAATCGTAAACATTTGTCATGCCAGCGGCTTACTTAAGATTCAACCAACACTCTATACGAACACGCCTTTTTCAACCGGAATTAACTCGCACGATAAAAAGCCTATTAAACATATGGTGTACGAGGTTATTTTTTTGTCTTATCGCAATGCGGTTTATTTAGTTAATTTCTTTTGAACTTCGTTCTTGTTCTGTAGAATTCCTGACGTTGTTTTATTTTTTCTGGGTTTATTGACACTAACCAACCGTTTTTCAGTTATTCATGATGAACAGCTGGTCTAACTAACAGTACTATTTTAGATTATCTAAACAACGATAATAATAAAACTTATCTTGATAATTCTTCAAACAGTTTTTTGAAACAGAATTTAGGTCTATCACTTGCTTACAAACATCCAGGAGCAGAAAAATATCCGTGCAGCACGTGACATTAACTATAATTATGGTGTCCGCAATTCGTATCGCATCGTCTAGTAAATTTCTTCGTTTTTACACGTGTGTTTGAGACGGGTTGTGTATATAAATAAATTATAGCCCCGGATATTTTGGATAAGTTGAAATAGACTATGAACATACAAATAAAAAATGACAAAGACACGAGTCCTTACTTTATTACTGATCAAAAGAATATGAACTTAAATGTAATTAAATACAGTAAAACCTCGATAACGCGACCATCTTCAGGAACAGAAAAATCGGTCGTAATAAAGTGGTCTCATTATCAAGTTATTTATAGTGGAGTAATTGAAAGCCGATCCTAAAATAAGCGGTCGTTATAAAATAGGTCGTCATAATATTGAGGTGGTCTGTATGTGAGGTTTTACTGTAACGATATTCTAAAACTGAAACTTAAGTCCTCAACGTAATTATTTTACTCTATTTCCAAGGTCCATAACTCTACTAATACTGATGCGTCTGGATATATTTTATAACCAAGGCACTATTTTTTCCTGCTTATTTGTACCGTTAATAGGATTATCTTTGCAGAAAAATTGACATTTTCAGAAAACAGCATGAACATATATACATGCATGTGTTAATGGATTAGGGTATTTCCAGGAATAAAATTAGATTACAACGCTTATTTACCGTACCAGATGTCTATTACAAATGCGTCTGTGTGTAACAAAAAGTAACTTTCCTGTAAAATGTAAATAGAAGAGTTTACAATAAATGATTTATCATACATTCAAATCTATTGGTATGTGTGTAATATGTTGCGATATAAATTTTACGAAATTATTTTTTTTCAAATAATTCTAATGTAAACAAATGAAAATGTCCCGAGTACTGTTCGTTTCTGCTCGTCATATCTCGACTGAATCCGTGAAAGGAATCACGAAGAGTAGTGAAATCGACTGAATTTTACCGGAGTTGGCTGATTTTTTTTCTCTCTTTACAGTAAAGTTCATTAATGTCACGAGAAAAGATACGTCAAAATATTAAAGAGTTATTCAAGAATTTAGCTTTTTCCGTTTTTTTTAGTTTTTTTTTTTATCAAAGGTAAAAATATTAACAAAAACATAAGCGTGAATTAATATCCAGAGAAACGTTAAACATCAGGATGATTGTCTGTATTTTAATTGTTTAACCTTTTAATACAGATATTTATAATGGATGATTATGATGAATTATGACAACAGGTTAAACATATAGCGCGAACAAAGCAAATTATGATGTATATAGTATACAGAAAAACCTCGCCTATAGGATTATCTCGGAGGCGAGGGGAAATCTACTCAATACTCTGTGACCACCTGTGAATAAGGGCCACCATTCGAACAAGGGCCGCGCTTTAACATTAACTTATAGTATCACAGTATTGTCGAAATTGTCGCAGTTTGATGAACGTTTAAACAAATAAATTTGATGCACTTGAAAAGAAAGTTAGCAATTTCGAAACTGAGGTGAATAAACTTTGTACTCTCGTACACGATAATTTGAAGTCTATACACATGTCGATGCTAAAGTATCCCAATTTTATGATAGGGCTGAAAGTGCTGAATTTTCGCTTTGTATGACGCGGTATGATATTTCATGGCTACAAAAGGATAACGCGCCATTGCAAGACAATCTGTTTTATGTGCCGTCTCAGAGCACGCGCAGTTTCCTTAAATTTGCGAACGTCGCTGTAAAAGCATAAGAGTCACCCCTGCTAACTGAAGTCACACTTCGTAACTTTATGGTAGATAAGCTAAAACTAGCTCAAGATCTTGTTGATAAAGTCAGCTTGAACGCGTGTACCGTGTGGGTCAGATGCTTCGAAAATGCTTCGAATTCCAACGCAGCAAGTCAATTAATGACAAAATTTACCCTATTTAAAAAAATAGAAGTAGTACGTAGGCAGGGAAAACAACTCGAGGTCACCAATTACTTCACGTATGAGCAGTTCCAAAAAGGAACATGCCGAACGTAGAAAATCTCTTTTACCAAAACTCAAAGCTACCAAAGGTCAAGGAAACTCCGCATGGCTAAGCAATGATACCTTGTATATTGATGGCAACCCAGTTCGTAATTCGGCTGATTAGAAGAGGAGCGAGGCTGAACAGTTTATATCATCACAGAATATTAATGGACTCATTAGTGCTTTGGTAGAACACGAAGAATTCATAAACATATAAGTTGAACATGATATTATTTTCCTGTTAGGATCATGGACCCATAGTAAATCTGAACCCAATATTAACGGTTTAAACTGTATCAATTTTTATAGAAAATACGAGTATTTTATAGAAAAGGCGAGGAGATGTAGTGGTGGCGGTGGTATGTCAAGAACATTTCCGCGATGGTGTGACTGTGATACAAAATCATTATGCTACCTTTATATGGTTACTATAAGATTGGACTTTCTGTAATATTACAGAAAATGGGTTGAAAATTCACCTTGTTATGATTTTATTGACACTAACTTATATTCTGTATTAGATAATGATACTCGTGCTTATGAGAGGTATAGAGATGTTGTGTTGTGACTGGAATGTACGAGCCGAAAATGGTGACCGGAAAGATTATAGTGTTTGTGATGACTATGTTGATTTTATAGATGATGAATTATTTAGTTCTGATACGCCGTTTGGATCGAATTAATATTGACTCCAAACAGACTAGTTTTGGGCTAAAACTTCTTGATTTATGTAAATCTAATTCTTTGCATATTGCTAACAGCAGGTTGCATGAAGATTGCAATTATACTAATGCACACACAATGGGTTCAAGTGTTATTGACTATGTTTTGTTGCGTCAATGTAATTTTGGCAGTATAAACACTTTTGAAGTTGAATTTGTTCTATGTTTGGTCAGACCATGCAGAAATTAATTTTTCTATTTTGTTTAACACTAATTTGGATCCATCAAATGAGTATTTTTAACATGTTTATGTAAAATAGAACGATAATTTACGTAAGTTTTCATTCTTCTCTTATTTCTAAGTTACCAAAACTTGATTCAGCACCAGCAGTCTACAGGGGCATTTGGCGACTTTCCAACTTTAGAGGTGGAGGAAGACCCTAGGTGTGCACCTGGGTAGAACCACTGACTTTCTATAAGCTATCAGTACATCTTACTCACATTGGACAAGTTGTCCCGGATGATAAGTTCAGTAGGTCCAAAATAACAAGTTAGCGATTCTGCATTTAGGATACGATTCTGTACACTGTGTCAGAAAATAACACAGAACATTGAAACTCTTAAATTAATGCATTTTGACTAAGCTAGTGGTTTTGGAATACATGCTTATATAAACACTGACTAGTAATTCAGATATCCATTATTTCCAACCTTAAATGCTCACGACAAAACGTCATGAATTAGTGCTAATTTTATTGGATTGATGAGACTCTTTGATCTTTACGTTTAGTGGTAAAATAGCTTTTGAAATATTGTTTTAACGTACCGCTGACTTTCAATATAGACTGTGACAAAACATGTGCATATCATGAACCACAGAAAAAAACTTGTATATATGAATATACACAGTTAGAAATAACAAGAAGGGTAAAAAATAAACATAATTGATATTTGTATGGTAAACATTTGTAGTCAAATTAGAAATTTGTCAACAAATTGGATTATTACCGTGTGTTATGGTAATGATTAAGTGAAAAAAATTCTAATGAATTGCTGTAGTCGATAATTTAAATGCTAGATGCGAATTTTTATTGTGGTTTAAACAATAGAAAACTTGTGAAGACAAACAACATTTAATTAATTATGCAGCTGTGGTTAATTTGTTAGTCACAATGATAAACTTTATAGTACATTTAATATAAGCAGTTTTATAGTGTTTAAATGAGTGAGTTACGTCCCTTAGTTTAATTTATGATCTACAGGTGCCGTGCGATATTTTATCCGTATCATTTTTTAGCATCCTGATCTAAATAAACATTCATTGAGGTTGAAATATTGCAGACAAAATGCATTAAGAGTGTACTTTGAGATAAAACAGAAGAGTTTTTTATAAATGGTCTTCAATATAGAAAACATGAAAGTTTCACTTATCCGAGCGTTGGCAAGATTTTCGGGTAATATTACCAAATATACATGTGCATACATGCGCGTATATATTTTTTATTTACTCATATAATTTTTAACACGGATATTACGACTGAGAGCATCTCTCCACCCGAAACATCGAGTATTTTAATTCAAGTTTACATCGTTCGATTGTAAAATAAAGAATTCAATATTTATATGCGTTATTCTAACTATCAAAATTGTGGAGTTTGTTTAAACTATGTAATAAATTTAAAGGTTCACATCTAGTGAATATGTATTTATATTCGTGTTTGTTGGTAATAAAGTGTACATATCGTCGTAAATAAAACATAGATACTATACCGTTCTTTCTCTTTAAAATCAGATACAGCCAAATATCCTCTTAAACAATAAACCTTTGTATTGCATCTTAGGAGATGTTGATAAATTATTAATCATCAGGAATCATTTACTGTAGCATGTTAAGGTCACATTATTAGTTATTCCGTGTAATACCAACATTATCTATCATGTTATTCACATAAATTGTATCATAAGTCGTACATAATGTGAAATTAAGCTCAATATTTGTATCATTTACGTATCACATTATGCTATATTTTGCATTAAGCGCAATTCATTAAAAATTGTACAGGTTAACAGACTTTGGACAAGTATAGGTATAAGGCCGCCTGTTTATCAAGTATTGAAATATCCGAAAAGCCCATCAGCTAACCCAGGCAAAAACGTTATAACATAGACGAGGAAAAAAAGAGGGCACGAGTTTTCGTGCCCGCATCTAGATAATTGCGCTTATGTGCATTTAAAAAAAACATTTTAGAAGTTATCTGGATTTTACTTCAGATGAACTGTCAAAGTATATACATGTATTTTTCCGGGTCCGGGTCCCAGACATTTATCATCATTCGTTTACCGTTTCTAATTTCCATGCGTAGGGAGATGTTGGTTGTACTCGGAATAAGCGCGTAATAAGCGGGCGGACGTGCGGACTAATCGGATTGTGTTGTCATATTTATACTTGCGCGTTTCCCCGTGACACTGTCAGTAAAAACCATTTGATCTTGTACTTAAATAAAAAGTTTAATCGATATTTAACACAATGTGCAACTACTTTCAGTATTTACTACGAACAAGTTTCATATTAATGACCAAAACAAATCCCGAGGCATATGGCTGACATTTTTGTGGTTTTCGTTAAAGTTCGTTGTGCACGTCCCGTTTTCCGGTTACAAGTGTAAGACACACCTATTGCATCAACATACGTCATCATAGTACGAAGGGTTTATATCGGCTGTAAAGACGTCCTATTTTAAAAGCACGTTTACCGGAAACTATTGTATGCTGTAAATATGTATTTTCATAGATTAGGATATATACATTGTACATGTTTAAAGTTAATTAGTTGATCTTTTGCATGTTTATATAATAAACTGTTCGTATTGTATTTTGGTATTTTGTATATACAAGTATATCCTCATGAATGTAATTTAAGCAAAGTCTATCCCTGGAAAAAACCCGGAACTTCGATTTCTATTCTCATCAAATTCTAGTTAATGTTCTTCTCTGATTCCCAGATTGCGTCTTGGGCGACATCGAATTTAAATACTATATGTCCACTGTTTTCACTTTAAATTTGATCAAGTTGAATTGATTCAATTAAATAAATAGTGTACAAAGGCAGCATATGTACAAAAATAAGTATTTCTGTACATTCTGGATATGTTCTTTTTCTTAAAAACTTCATTTATATAATTCTACTACAGTACGGACTCGTGTGAACAACAAACAATCTATATAAGTACACTTACCACTACAATAAACAGAATAAACCATATTTTCCCTCTCACTCCCCCTCTCACCCCCCTCTCTCTCTGTAATGACCTCAGTTGACTGTGTATGTCATGTTCGGATTTTCTATATAATAACACCGAAGTTGTGGTATTTAGTAATAGGCCTAACTTTAGCCTTGGCTATTGTTGACGTCCGAATTTTTTTATAAAAAAATCGAAGGATCTTATAGATGAAGTACATGTACTTTATAATATTGCCCTTTGACAGTTTAGGAATTTATCTTTTCAATATTAAAACTTGCCACTTACATTTGAAGTGCAATGATTATAAAACGAATTTTCAAACAAATTCATATGCAGGAGGTCTCTTTCAAAAACTGAGATTTTCAAACACGAATTATCACCGACTAAAATTAATATTTTTGTTTTGACATTGTTGATTGTGAAAAGTTGAGAGATTATGTTGAGATACTGGTGGATTAAACTAAAATGGAAAATTCACTGTGCGTATTATATATGCATTCATTTGCTTCAAAAATAAATCGTCGCTAAATCTGAATTACAGATAAGGGGACTTAGAGCTAAAATTGGTAATACCCCAGGTGACGAAATAAACTCATATATATCCATCTTCAGGTTATAATAAATTTTCCTTCTTTATCGCTAAAGGGCAAAAGGGACTAGACGTAATATTTAGTATTTATTTTTTCGAAATCTGAAATCCATCTTACACCTATTTGATTATTTTCGTGATCAAAAGTAACTACAAGGAATACCATGGATTACATTTATGCAATTTCAGTTAAATACATAACTGACTAATTTTTTTACACAGGTGGGGAAAACCTGAATACGTTATACATTTAAATTCATGTACAATGCATTGGTCATACAGTTAAAATATGCAATAAATAAATCTTAAATAAGCTCTATTATACATCGTCATATTCATAAAATATCATTTTTCATAGTATTTATGAATAACACAACGCCCTTAAAGTTACTTGTGGCTTAGTTCATAATTATGATTATCTGCCGTCAAAATGGAGTTGTGTCCCTTTAGCTTACAATACAATGCAATCGAAATCCAGCCATGTGGAAATAATTGATGACATTGTATTATTAAATTTTGCTTTAATATTCGGGTAACGGTTAATTTGGTTTATAAACAAAGCGTGATTCAAACATTTTGTCTTTGAATACTAAACCTGTAGAAGTTTCCTACAACAGTTAAACCTCACTTAGCGACCACTTTATTATTAAAAACTCCTTATCATAGCAACTGTTTATATCGTTTTAAATATTATCTCTATAATGCACCAAATAATAAGCATGTATTAAGATCTCTATTTCTTGTTCAAAAGGAGGATTTACGAATTATTCTTTTCTTCCTTCCTTCCTTCCTTCCTCCCTCCCTCATTCATTCATTCATTCATTCATTCATTCATTCATTCATTCATTCATTCATTCATTCATTCATTCATGTATTTTATGAAAAATAGTATTTTCTATAACGACTTAAAGTCGATTCTTCCATAATTTTATATAATCTATGTTAATGATTAAGCTCGGGGCTATCACACTTTTCATGAAATAATTTGATCACCAATCAAATCATTTGACATTAGCCTAAATATGCAATTAATGTCAAATCTATATACGTGCACATTGATTATCTGACCATCATCGAATTATTAAGAAAAGAAATTACCATAAGATAACAAAGTCATGTCGTTAGTAATATGTCTGAATATTTAAGGTTAAACCTGAGATAACGACCGTCTGTGTATTATGCCATCCACCATATGAACAACGGTAACACTTTTTCAATTATTTATAAGTAAACTAGACCAATCAACTCTGAACAGAGGTGGATTTTCCATAACAGCAATGTTTGTTACCTCCCTTGGTTCACAATTTTGACTGTACTTTCATACTATCACTGATCAATGCATTTCATTTTCTATGCGATTTTAGTCATGCCATTATTTAGTATAACTTTCTTAACGAACCAGACAATACATTCAATCAAACTACGAGCTAGACATTTCATTTTCTATGAGATTTTAGTTATGCCATTATTTAGTATAACTTTCTTAACGAACCAGACAATACATTCGATCAAACTACGAGCTAGACATAGTTTGTAATCATTTTTTGTAGAAACCTAAAGAATTACAGCTTTGTCCGTGGTGCTTTCGACTTTAACAGTTTAGCAAATAAAGAACATACTAGTAGTGGTCGAACGCTTTTCTCGAATCCCGCGCATTGAATTATCTCCAGAAGTGGCGCTTTTCTCGAATCCCGCGCATTGAATTATCTCCAGAAGTGGCGTGAAAAGTTAAGTACAACTAGTTACTACATGAGGTTAGAGAAATTCATGTACACATTTTCATTTTATATAATTGTGTACAATAAAAATATAAATAATTGTGTACAACAAAGGAATACGTGCGGAACCTTTCCAATCTAGTCTTCTCTCTTACTATCAGCCACTTTTTACCACACATTGATTTACGCGACAAACCATAAAAGCCACTGAGTAAAGGTAACCAGTTAAAAAGGTCGTATTTCTTCTCTGACCTTTGTTGATGTTGACATCCTACACATCTCCGTCACTATAAACAACTTAAAAGGCGAAATCTACTCGCGCTTACTTAATTTGTCCAAGTAAAATTTATTTACAAAGTTATAGACATCAGTCTTATTTCAAAAGAAAAGCTTTAAAAAGCAATGAACATCTATTAAATACAATCACACAATGTTAAAAATATTGATTGATCGCACAGAAATACAGCGTTTTCACTATTTGTTGTCTTTGTTGAATACATGTACTTGTTTTTTCAATTTCTAGTAGAATCTAAATCTTAATTGGTTGTTTTTGTGAGTCATTTTACCAAACACGTCTTACATGGTTAGTCATAGAAACAAGTTAATATTTGTGCGTTGCAAACTAATAAATATTTCTTTGTTATTTTATGTTAATAGCGATGTGTCGCAGCTAAAGAATTTTTTGCTGCTTATTTCTACGGCGTGACTAAAGCTTCATGTGCGTATATTTCTGCAAATCTGAAGACATATAAAAGTGTTACAGCAAATAAATACTGCTTTTACATCAAAACTGTTAAAATACAGTAAAAGCTGTTTCCAGATTTAAAATCATAATGTATCTGAGCATAATCTCTAAACTTCTGCGCGTTATATTTTCAGATAGAAATGGAATAACATAACTAGAAACCAATGTCGAACCAAAACGGATATTTCAACGACATTAATGATATCACGCTTGAAGAAAGAAACTCCAAAGGATTATCTGGTCAGCAGGAAGGCGTTCCCAAACACGGATCTGGTCCGTGGGTAAATTCCAACGCGGATTATTCTCGGTCGACAGACGGTAATGACGTCAGAGTAAAAAAGCAACAACCAGCTCGCCGTGTACACATCCTGTACGCCGTAATCTGCATCTCCGTGTTTGCTGTGGGTCTCGGTCTGGGCATCGTAATTGGAAGGTATGGGATTAAACAAAAAAACAACAATGATAAAACAACATTTCCAACCCAAGGTGAACGAGGCATGCAATTTGCAACATCACCTATAACGCCACCACTGACGACAGTAACACCTTGTAAGTGCCCAACATCCATGCCGTTCACTACACAAAAAATGCCATCGGAACAAAATTGCCAAAAATGTCCAAAAAGGAATCCTGTAGAACAAGTTGAGAATGAAAACATGTCGCCGTTCGCACCATTATCTGAATATGAAATGGCTTACGTACTGAAAATTTTGTCATTAAAAGGCTATGCATCTTCTTCGAGTGTTTTTGCTTCTAATCGTCCCGCCTATATGTACCTTATGATTACCGAAAAAGACAAGATTTTAGACTATCTTGACAAGAACAAAACGTTTCCGGGTAGATATGCTAAAGTATTGGTAGTTAGGGGTAGACACGATGACGTCATGGAGTATAAGGTCGGTCCGTTAAACAGGAACACTTCGGATGTTAAAATAGAACCATTGAGGAAAGATGGTGAGATTCATTTCAACTCTCGTCCATACGACAGTGCCGAGTATCCGATGATAAACAACGTACTCTCGCGACACTTTCGAGCCATTAATACTCTCTTACAAAATAGTTTTGACGGTGCAACGTTTCCGACAACAATTAGGTTAAACTATGGGTTGATGCCATCCAATGACGTAAATGACCGGAAATCCACAGTGTATTTATTCCTCCATGCTGGCGGCTACAGCACCGTACGTATACTACCGGTCACGTGCATAATTCATCATCCGGGTATCAACACGAGGGAATGGTATGCCTCAGACTTTTATTACGCTTCTCAGGGCCCTTTTAAATCTGGTCAAGAATTAATGGACGCTTACAAAGCAGGTACACTTAGAAATATAACATTTCCGCCATATTATAGAACACTGCATCAACACGAATTAGATCTTGTTCGTAACAATTCAGAACCGATTCGGGAATATTCGGACTTACCGCCGCCACGGACGTATGTGCCTAAAGGTGCTAGGTACAGTATTAAAGGTCATCAGGTCAAATGGATGGACTGGGAATTCGATTTTACTTCTAATCAAATGCGAGGACCAGCTGTATTTGATGTCAGGTTTAAGAAGAAAAGAATTGCATACGAAATTTCTTTACAAGATGTGACTTTGTTGTACTCCTCGCAGACAAATGGAGCGGGACCTACCGTTCTCAGTGATACACAATTTTTACTAGGCAATTTCAATCCTCCCAGATTGGGTTTGGATTGCCCAGATCATGGAAGCATTCTGTACGCATCGAAGTTTCTTTATCAGTCTCCCAAAGTGATACCAGCGGCTTGTGTATTCGAGGCAGATGGACAGAAGCCATTGTGGCGCCATAAATCAAGTGGGTTGACGGACCACCATCTGATTCTTCGTGTTTCAATGAGTCTTGGTAATTATGATTACGCGATGGATTTTAAATTCCAATTAGACGGGAGTCTAGAAACTCTCCTGTACGCTTCCGGTTTCCTTTTCGGTGCCACATGGGACCCCGATGACCCATATTTGGATGACGAAAAATCGGCCACACCGTTTGGTTACAGAATATTAGATTATTTAATAGGCCCAATTCATGACCATAACTATTTATTCAAAATTGATCTTGATATTGAAGGAAGAAACAATAGCTTCGAAACTCGTCACTGGCGGGCTGGTTCCACGCTTGAGGCATTTCAGAGCCGTGCCAACGTTACCGAGAAACCAGGGTACTTTTATTTTAATAATACTCGTTATGTTGAATATGAAATGCTCGAAAACGAATCCAGTTTTCTTATCAATCCCTCGCAGCCAAAGCAATGGTCTGTTGTTAATGAGAATGAGCGAAATATCTGGGGGAATATAAGAGGCTATAGGATAATTCCCTACACGTCTTCTGCCGAAATTTTGCAGGATCATACCATGTTGAACGCGTGGGATCATCTGAATTTCACATTTGCTGTAACAAAGCACAAAATAGCAGAGGAGCATGGCACAACGTCTTGGTATGACCTACAAAATCCTGCACACCCGTTCGGCGGCGTGGGTCGCATGTTAAACAATGAAAACGTGCGAGGAGAAGATCTTGTCGTGTGGATGAATCATAAGTTCATGCACATACCTTCAGCGGAAGATTTACCAATGACTTTATCAGTGCCAGGAGGTTTCGTTATCAAACCTTATAATTACTTTGACAGGACCCCGGTTTTTGACGTACAGTCACATTA
The DNA here is from genome assembly GCA_008271625.1 of Lutraria rhynchaena. NCBI lineage: Eukaryota > Metazoa > Mollusca > Bivalvia > Venerida > Mactridae > Lutraria > Lutraria rhynchaena. Next base: position 4,460,375 of record VIBL01000001.1, on the reverse strand, counting down.
TGATACGAACGATCCTTATACACTGGAACCCTGTCTGGAGTCCTGATGCTAGTTTTGATAAAATCTCATGATTTGCTGTGATTATTAACATGGATCTTAGCACAATGGAACACCTCTAATCCGGGCCTCACCAATTCGGAAATCACCTTTAATCTGACAACTTTATTAGTACCGATTTTTATTTAACGTCGCCTGTACACATCTTTGTATAGTTTGTCTAAAACATGTCCGGATTAGAAGAGTTCCACTGTAATGATTCACTTTAACCTAGTCACCTTGGACATGCCATAAACTTGTGTAAGCCATCCTCTGGCATACTGCGCATGCGTTACAGACACGTTATATTTCCTGAAAATTAGACTGGTACCGATTCCATGTGCTCATACAGAGTCAAGTTACCAGTTACCAGTTCAGCTTGAAAATGTAACCGTTTCTTAGTTCAAACAATTATTTTTCAATTAAACAAATAATTTAGTTCCTTGAAGAAAATTTGCTCAACATTTTGTCTTGGTCCAATTGTATTTTTGAAGTGCATTACAACACTATGAAATATTTGTTAAAATGTGGTATTGGCTTGAATTTGTTAACCTCACCCCTTAAAACCTTTTGTTATATACAGAAACTTAATACATCTAAACATAACAAACTTTTGTTGGGGGTATAAATATATAAAGTAAAACTAATATATAATTGAGAGGGTCTCTGAAGAAAATGTTATACTTTACAAATCACCTCTGTCCATCACCGCGGTGTTTTAAAAATACGGTAATCTATAAATAATGACCACTATGAGTGGAAAGGTTTCCCATCATGACATATTTGTTATATAAAAGACTATTTAAAAAGGACAACTTTGCATAAAGGCTCAATTTTTTCTGTTCCTTTAATGGCATTTCTCCACAGATCTGGCTGTATTTTAAAAAACAATTTTAATAATTGAACATATTTGTTTGAAACTTTTATATCGATAACAAAAGGTTTAGGCATGTGTGATTTTATAATATTGTGAGCCAGAATTGTCATTAACATATATGAAGTTTTTGTATTTATTTGTTATTAATAAATTATTTTGTTTTATAGTTTGTTGATTTTGTTTTCTTTCAGTCTACACAGTAAAACCTCAATAATATGACCACCTTCTGGGCCCGAAAAATTGGTTATAATAATGAAGTAGTCTCATTATAAAGTTGAATTATAGGGGAGTTATTGAAAATCGGGGCAGAAATTTGTGGTCGTTAAGATGGTCGTAATGTTGAAGTAGTCTCATTATAAAGTTGAATTATAGGGGAGTTATTGAAAATCACGGCAGAAATTTGTGGTCGTTAAGATGGTTGTAATATTGAGGTGGTCGCTACGTGAGATTTTATTTTTATCAAGATTATAAAAACTGTCTGCCGGCCTGTGTTGTGTTTTACACTGTTTATCAACAGTACGTCAGTTATGCAAGGATAATAGTTACCCTTTTAAAGTGGACTCAACTACAGATTTTTATCTGAAAACCACCAAAATGAAAGTCACTTAAAAGTCAAGTGAATTAATGAATTTTAATTTTGTTGACATTGTACTCATATGATAATGCACTACTGCTACATTCAATCATGAATTGTTGCATATTTATGAGTGAATACTACTGTAATTAGATTTTAGACACATGACGACCCAAGTGAGTGTTGTAATAATATCAAATCAAATAGTTTATCAGCCATACAGGCTGTCCCTAGTCCCTGACTCAGTTACACGATGTAATCCACAAGAACACAGCATATAAACTACACACCATCATGTTTTGGGTTTAGTTTATTCACAAATCTGCAAATACATGACTAAAATTACATTTACAAACGTATGATTATATACATATGCACATAGCACTGCAAGTATCGCATTAAATCATTTCATCTCATGTTAGAATACTAAGAAAACATACATACAACGATGCTAGATATATAATTGGCATTGAAGTAGTCAGTGCAATACAAAATCAGTGCAATACAAAATCAGTGCAATACAAAATGGTCAGAATACTATTGAAATCATATTTAACAGTCGCCACATTAGTGACATAAGGATAGCACATATACAATCATAACATTAAATAAATACTTTGACAAAATGATTAATGGAAATCACACTAAAATAGGTAGTTAAAGCCGTCAAACTTTGTAGGTTACAAGTCCAAAACACAGTTGAATGCAGATTATCATAACTGATATTGTGAGTTGTATTTGACATGACAGTACATTGGAATAGGGATACCTGTATACACATACTTCGTGTATATTGAATAACAATAAATAAAAATATAAATAAAATGAAAATATGAAGTAGGATTAGATTAATATTCATGACAAAAAATATTCTTTATAATCATTTAAAGATTCTTTACATAACATAAATGCCTTTTTCATAAATGATGCAGTTTTTTTAGATAATGTTGGGTTTTTGTTCGAAGGCATGATGTTATTGAATTTAGAGATAGACCACCAATATGTGATTTTTAAAAGAACAGTTTATCAAACTATTATATATGGTGCAGATTCAATGTGGTTGAGAGAGCACAATTTACAGATTCTATTTTCTTTTGGAACTTTTTTTATTTCTACCGGTTCCAGCTCCAAAACAGCGAGAGCCTAGTCTAAATTTTGCTAGTACAGTCAAACTTGTAAACAAAGGGCAACCTTGGGAAAGACAAAGTTTGACCTTTATTGGCAGGTGTCCTTCATTCGGAGGTAAGTGTGTTCTGAATAATTAATGATATTTTTTCAAAGAATGCTCTTTATTCACAGAGTGGTCTTCATTCAGAGGTGGCTGCAAACACATGTAAGACGGTAATAACGTTTTCGTTATCTCAGGCATTAATGTAGCTGGAGCAAGCACATTCAGTTTTAAAGTTACGGAAGTATGTTAATTTTGACATGCTAGTTATGGCTGTGTATATAATTCTTGACTTAATAGGTCTCGTACTCGTGATTTAAGAATGTGTAAATAATTCATATTATTCATAATCTCGGCAATAGATTTAGTCGAACTGTTTGGAACATTATTTGGCTCTTGGGAAACGTAAACTTCATGCTCTGGTAAGTCAGTTGTTTTCATAATTTTAAGCCAATATTCAATGTAAAGTAAATAGAACTGTCAAATATTTCTACATTTTCATTATTGAGTTAATTAAATTAAAAGTATAGTATTATAGATTTGCTTTCGCTTTAATTTTCAAAAATACAAATTTTCCAGTTACGAGCATTCATTTTGAGACTCCCATTTATTCGAATAGTCATAAACATTGTTAAGTTGTGATTGTATACAGATTATTTCAAGTATTGAACAATGCAATATCGTCAGCAAACAAATATATTCTGATAAGAGGTCAATGTCGTTATCTGACATTTTGTTTGTCTACGATGTCGGAAATAATAGATAATAAAGCGATGGGCTCACTTTGTTGTAAACCCAGAGATACATTAAATAATTCAGATTGACTCACTCGATGAGACAATTTTGCACATGACTGGATATCATCATGAATAGATTTCAACATGGTCAGCATTTTACAGCTAAGTCCCGTTTCTAATACTTTTAACCACAAAGCATCACAATCAATGGTTCAAGGTCGAAGTTTTACTCAATTGTGTATATAAGGAGCACAATTTCGCATCACCATCTCCACAGAACAACAATCATACAAACAAAATATCTAACATCAGTTCTGAAATGGGTGACAAATCTGTCATATCTGAATGTAGACTAAAACTGTAAACTTTTACTGCGAAAGTAACCCTGCACATGATTTTACACTCTTCATATCGTTTTCTAATACGTTTACTTCACCACGTAGATACTACATTCATTAAAACTCATACTTTGTATAATAAATGGCCAAATCCACGACTGAAAATTGTTGATATTCAGAGAAAATGTGTAATTATTTTATCCTATGTGGTGTTGGTGACTTTAAAATTCGCGTATAGAAATGCACTAAAATGCGTTTTTTCATTTAAAAATAAAATGACCATTGTATAATTAAGATGTGTACACAGGTTTTTGTCACACTTTAAAAAATATCTTTTGTAAAATAAATGGTCAATTTCACAAATGAAAATTGGTGATATTCGGAGAAAATGCGTAATTATTTTGCCCAATCTTGCATTGATGGCTTTTACGTTCACTAATAGAAATGCAATCAGATGCGTTTTATTTAAAAACAATACGACCATCTATTATTTATGATGTGTACAGGGGTTTTTGTCACACTTATTTCGTAAAATCATAAAATGCGTATTTTTTAAATATCATAAGATGTATTTTGAAGAATCAATGGCCAAATTCACAGTTGAAAATTGATAATATTTGGGGAAATGTGAAATTATTGTATTATTTAAGTGATTTTTGAAAAGATTGTTTGTCAAGAATTATCATCAAATTTTTAGGAAATGTTTCAAACAAATAACTTATTTCATGTAAATTTTTTCTGTAAATTTTAATCATACATTCGTTATATCTATTTGTAAATTTTAATCATACATTCGTTATATCTATTTGTAAATTTTAATCATACATTCGTTATATCTATTTGCACCTTGATTTTTTGTGACTATAAACTTTGTAACATATGCAGTTTATCAATTATAAGTTACCATGATTTTACCCTTTTAAAAAATAACATTTTGCGCTAAACTGTATTGCCATATGTGCAGTAGCTAGAATATAGATCAAGCTGTTTTCAGACCCCCTCATCAGTTTTATTGTGTCTGACTTAGTGGGAAACCAAATTTAATTCCTGCCTGTAAACGGTATAAGCCTGTCATTTTATGTAAATGAACTACAAAATAAAAACATGAAAATGGTAATGTTACGATAAGTGTAAGCACCAGGTGGTGACAGCAAGTACTATTCAGAATGAATGTTTGTGTGTTACTAATTTCTGATAATTATTTTATTGTGTATCTTTATATATAACATAATTAAACACAATGATTTTTTGCAGATTTAATTAAATTTTAAACATTCAGAATTACAAAATATCTGAGAAGAATATATGAATCAAATTTTTAAAAAATAGCGACAATAAATCAATTTTACTATGACGAATTTGACACTCCACAACAACATCAAAGCATTTCACAAGGGCGAAATTGCAAAAACACTTAAGGTTTAAGACAATATTCCACCCATCTAGAAAGTACATAACTTTGAGCAAATCGAGATTGGATGAGAATTTTTGCGCAAATACACCAAGTGTACAAAGAAGAAATCCTCTGGAAGTTAGAGTATTACATTTATGTTTTTAATCTTTGATAAATGAATTAAAGACAACTTTAAGATATACATGTATATATATGTGTATGTATGTACATAATATGTCATTTTCAGCATACATGGTAAAAAGCTTATTTTTACAATAATAACTATGGTTAACAAAGAACCAAAGGGAAGTAACTCTTGAGAAGTGTAAATGAATAATAACACAGTAACTTCTCTTGATTAAGTAGTGTCTCATGTTAAGTGTTAATCACATTCAGGAGAAAGCAGGATTCATTTGGTGTTACAGAGCTTAAAGAAATACATGTGTGCAAACAGAATACAAGAAAATAACAAAAACTTCCTATAAAATGAGTATATCAATTTTTCTACGCAATTAAACTACAATTTAACAAAATCTGAGTTGTCTGCTAAAAATTGATGACAACAAACTGTCAGTTAAAATGCCTTATTCCATTTAAATGTACTTGAATAAATACTAACAAATAAATATCTTTGCTTTATGTTCCGGTCAAAATTCCAATAAATTGTGCTATCAGAGTATCTGTATAAGTTAACTTGAGAATAAAATAAGAAAAAAACTGAGATGAGTTCACAGTCATGTAACAAGACTTAGATACAGTGGAACCCCTCTAAACAGGCTGAGTCTGGGACTAGGTCAATGGCCAGTTAAGAGAGGATTTTTTAATTATATAGTAATGTAGTTGGGACCAGAACATTTGGCTGATTTAGAGGGGAAACCAGTTTATAGAGGATGTTTTTTATGCTTTTATCCGACTTATTGTCACTGGGGATTAACACTGTTCTTCAACAATTTTTCAGTTATAAACAGTGACCCGTTCACCTAACAAGTTTTCCTGGACTGTATACTAACCAGTACTAACTTGCCCTTCCACAAGGAGCTGGCAACTTCTCCACAGATGGAGGAAAATCAACATTTTTGTCAAATGGTTTATAGAGGAAGCAGTTTAGAGGGTTTCCACTGTATTCGAAAATTTATTTCTATGTTAAGCAGACAATCTGATATTTCAGTTTAACTTTCATTGGCTACCTCAAGTCATGCCATAATTCTCCTGAGAAACAAAAACTAACAAAGTCTGGTCTTATTTTCTGAGTGAAACCAAATTAAAATATTGTCACTAAAAAAACAGACATGATGTGTAATATATATTTGACAACCTGAATGTCAATTTCTTTGGAGAGGATGGTGAAAAATTTTGTTTGTTTAGAGAATGATTCAAATTTCTACAATTTTAACCTTTTAACACATAAATATGAAGTCAAAATATATGTTCATACAAAGCACACAGGTTTGGTATTTTGTGTTGATTAGGATATCCATATAAACTAAACAGAACATATAACAATTTGTAGTGTACTCTCAAGTAAATGCTCTTTCTATAATTTATGTCCCCATTGGCTTGCAGACTTATCTTAAATTCTGTAATACAAGTAATCCATGAAATTATATCTGTTGTATCCAATAAATCATTTGAACAATTAAATCCCTAAACTGAGTGAAATCTTGAAAAAAATGCCCCAAAACCAGGTGTATACATAATAAGCAGCTTCAATCATGCATAATAATACCATATGAAAATAAGGCATCAAATCATTTTTTCTTCAATCCATTAATCTAATGTTGACTATTTAATTAACCAAAGAGTTTCAATATTCAGAAAATCTGCTTTAAACCATTACTTGCCAAGGTCAATAATTTCACTCTGAAGTACGCAAGAATGTGACACAAAATATCTTCATATGAAACACTGTATACTTTAGATACATATGATTCAAAAAGCCTATGTTACCTCTGACACAATGTTTTTTGTGTCAAAGTGAAGTTTTACACATGTATAAGTAGAATTTCCAGTTTTTAAAGACTTGATTCTAAGGCCAGAAAAGAATGGTCATGTTCACGGTTAATTGACCACAAATTAGGGGTAGGCAGGTTGAAAAACTTCAATTTTTTCTAAACATTTCTTCTGCATGAATAAGGCATTAACTAGCAATTATTCACACTGTTTAGTCATAAAGGATACACTAATTTGTAATGACTAAAGAAGTTCCCCTTTCCAACATGTTCAAAAGCGCCAGTCTTCATGGCAATTAGCGCACACAACAGTCTGATTTTTTTTAACTATTTGGGCATAGAATTTTCATACTTCTGTTTTTTGTGAATTTTGTTTTTTAAAGATGGAAACGTTAGAGTAGCCCCTAAAACTTAGGGTCAGTTGGGTAACAGTCAACTTGACAACTCCTTTCGGGTCCATCAATAATACAGTCATGACACCAAATAATATTTAATATGCCTCACTAAAAACACTTCCCAATGAATATTGTTAACAAAATAACAAGGGGGCAAAGTGGAGTGATATTTCAAAGTTTTTCATAACCTAGAACAATTGTTTTCCTTAATAATTTCCAAATCAATATACTACATAAACTACATACAAAGCTAAAAAATAAAAACAATATGAAAAAAAAAATAAGGTCACTTATGACACGTAAGACAGTCCTATTGTTCAGCAACATCAGACCTCACAAATTAGAATACTATTTTCAAACTTTAGAGTTATAAATCCTTAGGACTTTCATATTCACCAGCAACAGAAAATTCACAACCATCTCCTGGTAATGGTGATGGTATCCATGGTGACAGCCAAGCAATGTGCCACCTCTCCCCCATTACAGCACGAACGTTTTGCTTCCATCCAAGATTGTACTTAAATATTTTGTGCGAGTTCTCATGTGTTATCTGTCCATAGTAAAGATTTCTGAGATGATAGAACAGGAGAGCAGATACAGCACACATAACTGCCATACAAAATAGCACCATGGCAGCAAGCAACATGTCTGAAAATGTTGTCAGCCCAACAACCCAAGCAAAAAATGGAAAAATCAACTTAAATAACGACAGTGGAAACCAGGTTGAAGTCAAAATTTCCCAAGCAGCATCCATGTTGTAAATGCTTGAATATGTGGCCGCAAAGGCAGCAAAAAACACTAAAGTAAGATAATATCTATGATTGGCATGCCCAATACAGTTTCCTGTGAACACACAATGATGATCTCGTCTTAAAACACATGTCCTACAAGAATGGCAGTGAAATGATCTAGCCGGAGCATTGCATTCACATACTGGGCAAAATCTCCAACCTGAAAGAACATTAAATTCAATAAATATTAGTAAGGCTTAAAAGAATCGTTAATTTGTGGTTACATGTGCATTAAAAATAGATACAAAGGAAAATTTTGGGGGGAGATTTTTACAATATTATTCTTGAAAGCTGCTGTTGAATAGTTTTTGTGGAAAGTTAAAAGACAGTGGATGCACCATACATTGGCGTAATAAAAAGCTTAGGGTTTTAGGGTGGGTTGGTTAACAAGAACAATTTTTTTACACCTAAGGAACAGAAGATATTTGTATATCATCTGTCATATATACTATTTAGCTTCTCAGCTCATAAAATGACCTAATGAACTTTTCAATACCATCAAATTTGTGTGTACATTAAAGCTTTGAAATTGAGATAATCAATGGAAAGAAAAAATGTTTTTCATGATGTAGTCCCATCAGTCTGCGAAAATGCGCATAGTCCGAGCCCGAGGCTATAAAAATCTGGTCTGGGCTATAACCTTCTGTAGTGAGTGCAGTCCGATCAGACTATATAGAGTTTCCGGAAATCGTAAATTTTGGTTTTTCCATGTTACTTGAATATTCACGCGCAATGACATTTGGGAAAATAATATCACAATTTAAACTGATCAAAACACTGCTTTTTCATAAGTGCACACAACTTGTCTTCCGTTTCCGCTAACATGCCATTATCGTTACTAACTTGGTGACAGAAGTCTTTCAGACAACTCGGATTATGCGCTAAAGTCTGACATAGATGATGGTGAAGAAGAATTAACTGAGAACTTTTTACAAAAGCTCCATCGCTTCACTGAAACCACAAAATAAATTAATAAACTTTAAAACCGCTGACGTCACAGGAGTACTGTTTCTCGGCTTTCTTTGTTAATAGACACTGAAAGCGATATATTAAACAGATACCAATATTGTTTTGATTCCGTTTTTTGTATTTCCTGAATCAGTACACCGTGTAAACCCATGTCAGATGCTACTCACTTATTAGTGTTAGCTTAGCGCGATATTGGCACATTCCACAATTTGTGACGTCATTCCGGCGTGTCATTCAGCTGAGTGTAACTTTTTGAAATGAAGTTCATCGCTGATGACGTAACGCAAGGAATGAATGACACATTTTTTGGTCACATGACTACTGTATTCTCACATGCCTCTGAAAATGACTTATTTTTTAATTAGTTTCTTGGTTTCCAAAAATTAACAGATTGGTCTACATGTAAAGGAGATTTTATAGTCCGAGCCATTTTTAGTGCCTCGGTCTTGGACTATTGGTTTAATTCGCAGACTTCAGTTTTGTGAAAACGTTTTCTTGCTAAAGCTTTTGCGAAATCGATCTGTGCAGTGTTTATTGACTCCCTAGTTGTACTTATTTCAAACATGAACTAAGTTCGGATATGCTTTGTGTATGTGTCTGAAACTCATTGATATTTTATCAGATATATTCTTACAATGCACTACATACCTGGCTTTAAAATACTAGGCAACATGATGCCCCTGACGCTTGCATCCGTAGTAACTGTCTTCCAGAATGAACTCAATGCATTCAAATAGATGTATATACCCATACACATGTGGAAATAGTATTTTACACCACTATTACCTTCATATAACGGTACAGTCCGAGCTAACATGAAAAAAAACTCAAAGAAGAATATAGCATTGATACCGAACAAGGAAAAAATAAAAGCGATTGTATCCGTTGTATTTTTTGGCAGAGTCCGCCTCCAACTTATCATTTTGAAGAGAACTGCTTCGCTTAAAGATACTCTGTATCAAGAAGAAATCTACAATTAATATTGCAAAATCCAACTTCGTTCCAAACCGAAAGTAATCTCGGTTAAACGACGCTTGTTAAGCACTTTGTCGAGTATAAAATCCGCACACCGCAGGAATGGTCTCCCCTAGCGACGGTACATAATTCATTAAACTGATACCCGTTTACTCTGGTGTATTTGTTGCACAGCAACATGAAACCGGGACCACTTTAATAATTCATTTGGATACATCTAATCCGGGACCATTATACACGTGTGTATCAATGTGATATTCTTCTTCGAGTATTTTTCATGTTAGCCCGGACTGTGTATTTGTACAGTATGGAGATCCCAGATCATCTGACCATTGAAAATGACCTCAAGAATTGAATATTTAGCAACAGCTAAATTATCAGTAAATGGTTTAAAATACGTATTGGCGAGAAAGATATGTCTGTAAATTATAGTGACTTAACTCCATATATCTACGACGTTGCGACTTTCACAGCATATACCCGTAAAAACTGGTTCCCATTCCAGTGCAGTAGTGCAAGATCTTTACCGACAGAATCAACGGGGACCAGTTTATGTGTAGAGGACAAGGTACTTTTTACGTTATGGCAAAAAGCTGTCCCGAACATATCAGAGTTTAGAAGCGCACTGCAAAGCACTTCTAGATATTTCAAATCTACTATAGTTAACTAGTCCGAAAATGAGTGGTCGTAGTAATGAGGTGGTCTTACTAATAAAGTAGTCGCTATGAGAGTTTTAACTTATATACGGTATTAATCCATTATCTCTTTGACGTCATGTAATTACAGTTTCACATTTACATAGAGTTTAGTACTTGCGAATGACACCAAACCAATCTCTAGCCGTATATATAAAGGTTTTTCTATTCTATGATTTACTGATGTAGACCTGAAGCGAGGAACGTTTGGTGCTAGCTAATTAATTCACCTAAATGCATGTATACATGTATGTTAATAAAGAGAAACATAATTGTGTACGAGAATCGCACAGATAACGGGACTATTCTTCCAGTTTAGTAATTGGCACATAATTATCACCTGACAGCATCTGCACGATCTGCATCTAGACTAATGTTTCGGTAATTGTAACTTCGGTGACGTCAGAGGTATACTTATTGCAAGGAATAATCGATGGCAATGTTGATAACTATGTTGATAAAAAACTAGTAGCGTTGCAAAAGCAAATAATCATTTATAATCATACGCGTTGCTCCCCATACACGAGTACAAAGGTAAAGTCACTTAACAATAGCAATCCTTACTTATGAAACTAGAATTGTACCCAGAATGATTCTCTTCAAAATCTGGAAACTCAATCAGAATTTTATCTATAGTATCTAGAGTAAAACCCAGAAAACTGAAATTAAATAAGTCATGGTGCCATTTTTATGTACCAATTTTACGAGACAAAGGGTAGCTCATGAAATCCTGATTAACTACCGTAATTTTGATGCGATAATCAACGAGTCCCTAGAAAAAGTTGAATTGAAATGCATGTCATTGCATATAAATAAGATATAACAGCTTAACATGACACGCTACATTCCCTACTAAGTGATTGCAGAAAAGATTTTTCGTACGTATAAGAATGTGTAGATTTTTCTGTTCAGAATCTAGAAGTATGAAGTGAAATGAACATAAGCAACGAGACGTAAGCAATGGGACTTACATTGTCAGGATAGCACTAAATTTTGCATATTCTTTCTGCTAGAATACGTCTATGAGTTCATAAATGCTCCAGAACGTCAATCGGATGTTTACTGATTGTTGCAAAAGACTTCAGAAAAAAAATGTGCGCCATAATTTTGTGTTTGAGGTGAATCAAGGTTATTGTCATCTATAAAGATGGACATCTTGTAATCTATTAATTGCCACTGATTTTGTTAGGTGACATATTTATATACCTTTTCCTAGCCAATATTTTTTGCGAAGTCTCGTAGACGTTTTCTATGCTTAACAATGAAAGCCTCGTTGATTACTTAATGATTGTCCCGTTGATTATCTATTTTACTAAAATCTTGAAATTTACATTGAAGCTTTGTATTATATTTATTTACCGTAATTATTTTCTAATTATGTACAGGTAGCATATAGAATTAAAACACACACCAGATTTTAATGTAAACAAGTTTTATTCTGTCTCGAGTGCATTTATATTCGATGCAGGTCAATTTTAAAATCTTTTCTTTTAAATATCACCGTTCAGCATCATGAAAAACTATTCATACGGTATAAAAAAGATGTTCAGAGGTATTTTGCAGTGTCTGTTTTATGCGCATCCACATAAGATATCGGGTAAAATTGTTAGACATATGCTGTGGTTGGGAAGGAAGACAATTCGTAGAAAAAATGGCGACCACTTCTGAAGACAACACCAATATCAATGAAAATCCTAATGTTGAAATCGAACAAAGAAAAGATAGCGATAATCAGCCAAAAGAAAGTCGATGAATTTGTTGTCGCAAAATATGAGGAGAAATATTATGTTGGCAATAAAATAGATATTTGATAAAAATAACAACGCTATTAACGTTAACTTTTTTCGGTAGAAAGCGCGAACAATGTGATGGTCGATTCAAATGGCCTTTCAGAAAGGATGAGTTGTGGATAGGGAAAGAGAATATTAATCAACAGATTGACGATCTGAAGCCAACAGGAAAAACTGGTCATATCTTCACTGTAGACAATAAAACACTGAAACTTCGTCAGAGCTGTCTATAATCTATCCATTAATCAACAGTTAACAGTTGCCACTACGATTCTGTGAACTTGTTATTGCTCTTTATTTGATACCGGTGATACGTTCAGAAATATGTTTACATGATAAGCTATGATTAGTTCAGTAATTAACAGGACAATCCATGGTGACTGATAGTTTTGATGTTTATTTTATTATAGTTCAAGTTAAGTTTATTTTTGTGTGCCATTAATACATATCAGTATTTAACTGTATTATATTATTATCTTGACTATGTGAATACGTGTCTGTAGGCTTATTTGGGACTATATAATAGATATCGGAAAGCATTCAGTGGTTTTATGTTTCACCTTACAGGTTATAAATCCATGTTAACATGTAGTGTTCCATTCATGCTTACCAAATCTATGGATACACACTCACCTATTTCTTTATTTTGTTATGAGTTGAATCGATAATCTACGGGACAATAGTGAATAATATACGAGACACCATTTCTTTCCTGTGTTAAAATTCTATCAGTCCCTCTGACAAGTAATGCATTGGTTTTCGGCACTCCATGCAGTAATTTGTTTTCAATTAAATTGTTCAATCACGTGTATGTTTCATAATGTGAATTTTATTTCATAACTCCACAAAAGGTTTCTCGAAACTGTAACAAAAAAAAATGTTCCTATCTTTTCCAAACATGAAATATTTTTTTATTTGTCACTGATGGCCTGAAAGTTTCAAGTTTGTATCATAATTTATCCTATTTAGCAGAGATATTTGCTGCTTACATGTATAAAAGTTGTACTTTTGCAAGGTTATATATCATCGAACTACCATGGGTACTGTTAAAGAAAAGCGGTTCAAAATATAGCAACTAGAATACTTAAGCATCCATATCTAAAAAAGGTCAATATCTGGTTGATCAAATTTTGGAAATTGATAGCGTATACATGCTGTAACAAGTTAGTAAGGAAATGAAATAGTTTTGGAGACACATTTGTTTCTATCCCCAATTTTCCCAGTTGTATGAGAATAAGCCTTTCATCTAGGATTGAAATCCTTTTATTGGTATATCAATTATCTCGTCAATTTAACCGCTCCTTAGAATAGCATTTGAAATGCGAAAATATCTTTATTTGCCTAACTATGGCAATGTGTCTAACCATGGCTATTTGCTTAACTATTGCGATTTTCTATACCTAACTTAGATAATATTATTTACCGTACTTTGACAAAGTTCATCTTCTCAATTAACTAATAAGCTCGTCTGAAGAAAAGTCGACCTATTATGATCGCTGTGGCATCGTCGTCGAGCAAAAACTTTAATGTAGATACTTACTCAAACTAATAAAGACGTCAACACGCCTCTCGGAGTTCTTAATTATAATGATAAGGCATAATTGCAAGACAATGGGCGTTATTCTGAAAGCTATATTTTTGGAGTTATGAGTAATATGGTATATTGAGGCCCTCCAGCACTTTCCCCAAAAAACAAAAAAAACCAAAAAAATCCCCCGCACCTAAAAAAAAAATACAAAAAAATTACAAAAACCAAAAAATCCCCCACACCTAAAAAAAAAATTTGCAAAAACAAAAAAAAAATAAAAAAAAATATGTTGTAAAATGGGGGGGTAAAAAAACACACAACTTTTAACAAATTTTGCACTCAAAAAAAAAAAATAATTTTTTTTTTGCAAAAATCCCCCCAAAAAATGAAAAAAAATTATGTCACAAAAAACCTCAAAAATGAAAAAAAAAAACAAAAAATGAAAAAACACCCCCCCAAAAAATGAAAAAATGTTTTTTGCAAAAACCCCCCAAAAAAATATAAAAAATAGTTAAAAAAATATATGGTGCCTCCACACCCACACCCTGGGTATGTGACGTTGAGAATTTCAAAAAATGCAAAAAAAAAAAATGAAAAAAATGCAAAATGTAAAAATTTCAAAAATGCAAAAAAAGCCTTATTAAAAATGAACCTAAAATTTTAAAAATTGTGACAATGTTATATATAAAAATGGATTTATTCTATATGACAAAGAACTCAAAATTCAGTAATCTGTAATTCTTGTTCATAAAAACTACCCTTAATTTCTTCATCTTTTAAATCTTTTATTTTATAAGTAACAGGATTAGTATTTAAAACTTCTTCAATTACAAATATTTCTCTTGTCCAGCGTGTTGTATAACCTTTTTCAAATTTATCTTTCTTTTTTGATATTCTCACTCTATCTCCAACTTTAAATTTAGGTTTTTTGATTTCCTTTTCTTCTTCTGGATATAAATTTTCATATATAGTTGATTCATTTTCCTTCTCACTCGCTTCAACAGGTGTCATTTTAATTGAAGAATGAACTGTATTGTTATAATCTTTAACTAAATCATCTAATATATCATAATATTTAGTAGTTTCATTAGCAGTAAAATATTTAAACATACGTTGTTTCATAGTTCCTATCCAACGTTCCACAACACTTGATTTTTCTTCATTCTCAGTTGAATATAACTTTATGTTATTATCTTTTAATAATTCTTTTACTTGTCGATTATAAAATTCGGCACCTTTATCCGACCAAATAAACATTGGTTTTCTTTGTTTGAATAATGTTTTAAATGCTTCACTTACCGTTACTCCTGATTTATTTTTTAAAGGAATTAACCATCCATATTTACTAAAAATATCTATAACAGCCAATAAATATTTATAATGCTTATTTTGTTTTGAAAATTGATGCATATCTACCAAATCAACTGCCCATGTTTGATCTATCGAATGAACATAAACTCGTCTTTTGGGAAAAGATTTTACAACTCTATGATGTAATTCGTCTGCTAATTTATTTGTAAATCTATTTTTGATAGATCCACATTCGGAACATTTACCTTTTAACATTTGTCTATTATTGGACGTTGTAACTTGTTCTACTGAATCATTTTCGGTATGTTTTTTACAACGTAAACAATATATTTTTGGATTCTCCATTTTATAAGCGAGAAAAACGAGCGGATATATTAAAATTAATTTCTTTAAAAATGAGTGACAGAAAAATTTGTACAAAGTGTAATAAATATAAATATTTACATGAATATGATAAAGCAAATGGTAGAGTGATGGGTGTTAAATCTTCATGCAAACAATGTAACAAACCTATGAAACAAAACCATTATCAAAATAATAAAGAAAAATACAAAAAAGCATATCAAGAATTTTTACTTAGAAATCCAAATTATCAACATATACATAATTGAAAATTTTTTCCTTTAAAAATGGGAACAAAAAAATCCGAAAACTATATTGGAGAAGTTATTCAAAAAAGCGGTGTTAATATAGATGATTATTTTAAAAAGATTAAATCAGATGTTAAAAGATTGGTTTTTAAATTCTCCAATGTAAAATTTGAAATGATAATAAAAACTATTTATTCAAAACCAATAGCTATGAATGATAAAATAGAGAGATATTATAATAGTGGATTTATAGAACTCGGTGCTCGGAACGAATTCAACGAAGTTTATAATTCCATTATTGAAAAGTATAAAGCATGGGTAGAAGAACATCAAGGAAAAGAATCTGGGTTAATATTTAATGAAATAGAAAATACTGAAGTTAAAGTTGTTAGAGTGAAAGGTGTAAGTGGATTATCATATTTCGATTTAGGAATAAAATTCAACAGCCTATTAAATATACAAAATAAAGATGATAAATGTTTTGCTTATAGTGTAATTGCTGGTATATTTTATAAATTAAAAGAACAAGCAAAACATGGTGATGAAAATGCTAACAAATATATCGATGACAATCTACAGACTTTCTCGAAAATAATAAAAGACCCCAGAAGAGTAACAATTTATAAACCCTTTTTGGAAAAAAATAATATGGAAAATATTAAATATCCGGTAAGTATTAAATCGTTGGAAACATTTGAAAAACAAAATAAAGATATAGCTATAAATGTATTTGGAATTGAAAATAAACTTTTTGATCCAGATGATAAATATTTCAATAAACTTATTCAAGAAAAGAATTTACGTGATATATATCCTTTGTATAGAAGTAAATTTAAAGACAGAAAATATGTAATAGATTTATTATACGTTTCGCGGGATGATAAAAAACATTATTGCCTAATTAAAAATTTTAATGCCTATCTTAACCATAACGATCATAAGAGATACCATTGCAGAAATTGTATTAATGCTTCATACACTACTGAGAATGCACTAGAAAAACATATGAAAGATTGTCAAAAAAATAATCCGATTAAATATAATATGCCTGAAGAGGGAAGTAAATGTAAATTTGAAAATTATCATTTTAAATTAAAACTACCATTCGTTGGTTATGCGGATTTTGAATCAATCAATATAAAATTAAGTTATATGGATGTGGATCTGCGAAAACAAATAAACAAATTAAAAGTAAAAAGTAAATCACATTATGTTAATTCTAAAGTAAAGAATATGATTATCAATAAAATAATAAAAGAAGAAGAAATATCTAAAAAAGAAGCTAAAAGAATTTACCATAATTATATTAATTATAAAATTACAGATGAAAGTTTCAAAAGATATTTAGATGCAATCAAAGAAAAATATATTGAAAAATATTTTAACAAACAGATTGATAAAATTTTTGATAAGTGGATTTTAGACGGTCGACATATAGAAGTTTCAAAACATGAAGTTGAAAAAATTAATAAAACTTACGACCGAGATTTTAGAATTGATGAAATTAATGATAAATTACGGAATGCAATAAAAAGAGAGAATATTAAACTATCTTTTAAAGATAATACAATAAATTTACAACAACAAAAGGTAGTTTCGTATGATTTGCAATTGGTTTCCGAATATCCAGATATTATTCCAAATAAAAATATTAATTTTCCACCATCGGAAAACGCAGAAAAAGATTTCATTGAAACATGTTTGAAATATAGAAATAAAATTAAGTGGGCTTACCATCATGCAGAAAAGAAATTTAAAATATCAGAAGATGAAAAAGAAAAATTATATAATTCTTCTGATTGTTGTTATTTGTGTAAAAAGAAATTGGAAAGGAAGGAAAAGATAATAGAACATAATCATTTATCAGGTGAATTTAGAGGAATTTCGTGTTCTAGTTGTAATAGATTAGAATCCAGAGATGGAAAACAATTTCCAATCTTTTTTCATAACGGGAGTGGTTATGATTTCCATTTTATAACGGAAGAATTACTGAAACATGAATCGGGATACAATGAAGTAAAGGTGTTACCAAAGGATACTGAAAATTATATATCAATAACATTTGGAGATCGATATTTTAAGTTAGTTTTTAAAGATAGCATGCGGTTTTTAATAAGCAGTTTGGATAATTTATCTAAAACTTTAGATGATAGTCAATATAAAATACTTAAAAGAGAATTAAATCAGGTCGAACTTTTCAATGATTTGAAATTTCAAGGAAGTTTTAAAGGAATATTTCCATATGATTATTTTGATTCGTTTGATAAACTAAAATTAAAAGAATTTCCAGATAAAAAAGAATTTTATTCCATACTTTATCAAAAAGATATTTCGGACGAAGAATATGAACACGGAAAAAAGATATTTAATAAATATTGCAAAACATTTGAAGATTATTTAATGTTATATCAAAAACTAGATGTTTTGATATTAGCAGATATTTTTGAAAATTTTAGAGATTTATGTTTGAAATCATATGAAATAGATCCAGCATACTGTTATTCTGCTCCGGGATTAACTTGGAATGCAGGATTGAAGTTTACCGGAATTGAATTAGATTTAATAACAGACGTTGATATGAAATTGATGTTTGAGCAGGGAATTCGTGGCGGGGCTTCTGGTGTATTTGGAAAACGTTATGTAAAAGCAAATAATAAATATTTACCAGATTATAATAAAAATGAAGATGATAAATATTTATGGTATACGGACGCAAATAATTTATATGGATGCGGAATGTCGGAAAAACTTCCATACAAGAATTTTAAATGGGAAGAAGATATAAAACAAGATATAAATTATTATTTAGATATGTGTTCAGAAGAAGTTGGTATGGTTTTTAAAGTTGATTTGTCATACGATGATTCGACAAGATTTAAATTAAGAAAGTTTCCACCAATGCCAATTTTAAGAAAAATAAAAGAAGAAGAAATATCGGATTATACAAGAGATTTATTAAAACAAACTAATACCAAATTGGGAGATGTCGAAAAATTAATATTAGATCTCCATGATAAAATAGAATATGTTGTACATTATGATATTTTAAAGTATTATATTTCTCTTGGAACAAAAGTTACCAAAATTCACAGTATAATATCTTTCAATCATAAAGCATGGTTGAAACCATATATAGATTTTAATACAAATATGAGAGCGAAAGCAACAAATGATTTTGAGAAAGACTTCTATAAATTAATGAATAATGCATTTTACGGAAAGACATTAGAAAATATTTCTAATCGTTGTATGGTGGAATTAACAGATAATCCCGAAAAACTAAAACAACTAGCTTCTAGAGATACTTTAAAAGATATTATAGATTTTAATAATAATTTTAAAGCGGTATTATTAAATTATAAATCAATGTATTTCAACAAACCAATTTATTTAGGAATGTGTATTTTAGATTATTCAAAATAAGTAATGTATAAATTTTATTATGATGTTATCGAAAAATATTTTCCAAATAATGAAGTTTTATATTCGGATTCAGTTTTAGGCGATACACCACTGATACTAAGATATAATAATATAATATATATTGATAAAATAGAAAATATTACCGATGAACATGAATATTCAAATGGTAAATTTTATCATAAACCAAATAATAATATTGAAGTTTGGACAAGTAAAGGTTTTTCCAAAATAAAAACTTTAATTAAACATGAAACAAATAAAGAAATGTTCAGAGTTGTTACATCGTTGGGATTTGTTAATGTAACGGAAGATCATTCTTTAATTAGAGATACCGGTGAAATTATTAAACCCAAAGATTTAACATTGAATACAAATCTTTTATTCAATGATAGTTATAAAGAAAAAATAAATCCACCATTAAAAAGAGAGTTCTTAAAATTAGAACCGAAAACTTTGGAAGAGAAAAAAGCTTTTATCGAAGGTTTCTTTTTGGCAGACGGAAGTAGTGGAATTTATGAATACGAACGTGGAACAAATTATAGATGGAGTTTAAGTAATCAAGATTTAGATCTTTTAAATAAATGTTTGAAATATTGTAAAGAAATTTACCCAATGACTGATTTTAAAATAATCGATTGTATGAGATCAGCTCGTGTGTATAGAATTATTCCGAAAGGAAATTTTAAAGTAATGGCAGAAAAATTTGAAAAATTTTATACCAGTGAAAAAGAAAAATACATTCCGTACAAAATTCTCAATAAAGGTTATAATTATAGATTATTCTTCTTTAGAGGATTTTACCAAGGAGATGGATGTAAGAAGGGAAATGATTCCGCATTTCGTTTTACGCAAAAATCTAAAATTACAGTTTCATGTTTGCATTATCTTATAACATCTCTAGGTTATAATTGTAATATTAATACATGTAATGTTAGACCCAATATATTTTACTTATACATAACTAAAAAAAAACAAGTTGCCAATGTAAAAAAGATAATACCATTAGGAAAACAAAAAAAAATAGTTTTTGATTTATCTACCGAAACCGAAAATTTTAATTGTGGATTTCCTTTGATCGTTCATAATACCGATAGTATGGTTTTGAATATACATACTGAAGATTTATATGATGATCTAAGTCAAATACAAGATCATTTGGATACTTCTAATTATCCGAAAGATCATCATTTGTTTTCAAATACAAATAAAAAAGTAATAGGAAAGTTTAAAGATGAATTGGGTGGAAATATAATGACGGAGTTTATAGGAATAAGAAGTAAAATGTATGCTTTTGGATATTTGGAAGCTTCGAAAGAAAAATTTAAATGCACGGCCAAGGGTGTTAACAAAGCGGCTAAAAAAGAATTTAAATTAGAATCGTACAAAGATTGTTTATTTAACAAGAAAGTAACCAATAAAATAATGTTCAATTTAGTACATAAAAATCATGAAATATTTTTAAACGAAATGGTTAAAGTAGGATTGTCACCCAACGACGATAAAAGATATATAAGTGAAAATGGAATAGATACTTTACCCCATGGAATGGATTCACTATATTTCATTTAATTTCCCATACCAAATCTCATTTTCGTTCCAATAACTTTATTAACAATCGATCTATCCATTTTTTCTTTTAGGGTAGGATTATAAATACCTTCCATCTCCGCTAACATATTTTTGTCACATACTTTATTTCTAGTTTCCGTATCTTTATTTTTTAAATAACACACATCATGATGATAAGCAGCTTTATCAACTCTGTTTACCGGTTTACTCCAACTTTTAGGTGTTAAATTTTCATTTAATCTTTTATTTAGATTAGTTCCAGGTCCTGTAAAATTATGTCCGGGTAAATGCATTTCAAATGGTAAATTATTTATAGCTTTGTTCATCAAACCCTTTCCACGAGCAACGAATTGATATTTCATTATTCCACACACTTCGCATCTTCCACGTTTCATCGGTCTATTATTTTTCGAAACAATATCCTCAATATTGAGAGTCTTGGTGTGTTTTTTACATTTTACGCAATAAGAATTCTCCATTTTTCAATCAGGAAAATAGGGTTAACAAACGGGTTCAAAAACAGGTTCAAAAATCGAGTTCAAAATCGAGTTGAAAAATCGAGTTGAAAAATCGAGTTAAAATCGAGTTCGACCGGAAGGAGAAATAAAATAGTCCCAATAAGCTCGCTTTGCTCGCTTAAAAAATGGAGATAAAAGATTTCTCTTGGAGTGTGAAGACTAAACGAAAAAATCATCCTCTTTTACCAAAAAGTATTAGAGGTTTGATTATTGGGAAATCTGGATGTGGAAAAACTACATTATTACTTAATCTCTTACTCAAACCGGGGTGGTTAGATTATGATAAATTGATGGTTTTTGGAAAGAGTTTATTCCAACCAGAATATCGTATTTTAAACGAAGCTTTTAAAAAAAAATTAACCAAAGACGCAATCCTTCGACTTTTTGACATCCGTGAAGAAATATCCAATAGCGAAATTTCTACATCGGATATTATAAATGAAATATCTAAAAACCAAGTATCTGAAAATGGAATAGAAAGTAATTTTTATGAATCTGCCGAAGATGTTCCAGATCCCAGGGAATTGAATCCTAAAAATAAAAATTTAATGATATTTGATGATTTAATTTTAGAAAAACAAAATAAATGTGAGGCATATTACGTTCGTGGTAGACATAGCAACGTGGATTGTTTTTATCTTTCACAAAACTATTTCAAATTACCCAGGCAAACTATAAGGGAAAATGCCAATTTTATTTGTCTGTTCCCACAAGACTTAAAAAATATAAATCATATTTATAATGATCACGTAAGTCATGATATGGAGAAGGAAGAATTTAGAAAATTGTGTAAAACTGCATGGGAGGGGCCATTTGGTTTTGTTGTAATCGATTTATCATCTAAAAAAGATAATGGAAAATATAGAATCGGTTTGGACAAATTCTATTTTCCTTAAAAAATGGATAAAGAATTATTAGAACCTATTGCCAGAAATACAGAACCTAAAAGTTCATTTCAGATTATAGTATCTGATAATACAACAAAATTTAAAACTATGTTCAATCCCCCAATACAACTTGATAAAACGAGAAAGTATGAAATAGCACTCGTTAACCTTGAAACGTATTATTCTTTTCCAAATATCACCGATGGGAATAATCATTTTAAATATTCCAAAGATAATGAGGTAAATTGGGAAACAATTAGAATACCTACAGGAAGTTATGATATAGTTGATATAAATAATTTTATACAAGATATAACCATTACAGCAAATCCAAATACTTTAAAATCCAGAACAGAGATAAGAAATAATTTCGTTGTTGATTTTAATCATCCAAAATCAATAGGTAGAGTATTAGGGTTTGATCGTAATAAACATAAATCTGGAATTCACGAATCTGAAAACGTTGTTGATATTCTCAGTATTAATAGTATACTTGTTAATATAGATATTATTTCCGGTAGTTATGTAAATGGTTCTTCGCAAAATACCATATACATTTTTTTTCCTAACGTAAGTCCCGGATATAAAATAATTGAAACACCTCATAATTTGGTTTACCTGCCAATTACCTTGGATACAATACGTAGTCTCGAAACAAAACTTACGGATCAAAATGGAAATTTACTTGATTTAAGAGGAGAAAATATTACGATAAGATTTCATATACGTCAAATATAGCGAGCGAAGCGAGCGTTTCATTTTATTCGTTAAAAAATGAGTTACATAAATACAAAAGTTAATATTTCTGATGGACAAAAAAATAAAATTAAACGTGCCGTAAAAAATGGCACCGCCACGAGTATACGTTTGGATAAAGAGGATTTCAAAGGTGATGATATTATAGCTATTACCGAGACGCAATTGAATAAAATGGAACGTGCTTGTGAAAATGGTGTAGGAGTAACAATTAAATTAAGTAAAAAACAATTGGAGCATAATTGAAGGTGGTTTTCTCGGTATGTTAGCTGCAAGTGTTTTACCTGTATTGGCAAAAACGGTATTACCGGCTATTGGAGTAGGTGCATTATCGGGTTTGGCTAGTACTGCCGCACAAAAAGCTATCGGTTCCGGTTTGTATCTTAAAAAAGGTGGATGTGTTTGTCAAGTTGAAACCGACGGTGAAGGTTTGTATTTGAAACCAGCCTCGGGTTCTGGATTCAAGTCACTTGGTGATGGTTTATATTTGAAAAAAGAAGGCGGAAAATTATATGATGGAACAGGTCTCCTTTTTGGGGAAAATAGCCCATTTAAAAATATTCCACTTTTGGGATTCTTGTTATAAAAAATGGAAAAAGATTTTAAGATTGAAGTTGGAAATATTTTACTACCATATAAACCATTAACTAATTTCGAATTGATAGATGCAGTTAAAAAATAAAAAATTCCTAATTTTAGAGGAGTGTACATGAGAGACCAACTTCCCAAACGTCCATTAAAAAATGAATGTGGTATATTAAACCTAGATGATACAAATCCAAATGATGAATTTGGTTCTTCGGATTCCAAAGGTACCCACTGGGTATGTTGGTATGTGCAAAGCCCCGAAGTTATTTATTTTGATGGTTACGGAATACAACCACCTTTGGAAATAATAAACTACTTGGGAGGATATCCCGAAATAAAATATAATACGGAACAAATTCAACCAAGTGGAACAATAATATGTGGACATTTGTGTTTATTTTTTTTGACGGAGCGAGCGAAGCGAGCGACAACCTTGAAAAGTTGAAAAATTAAAATAAAGAACTTTTAATAACCTCACTTCGTTCGGTTAAAAATGCCTGTAGATAAATTTGGAAGAATGCCAAAAACTGAGGTTTCGAAATCGGATGTATCCCTGAACTATATAAACAATAACTTTTTGAAAAGGGGGAAATCGATATGTTTGGAAGTAAGATCACGAATCTCGGAAATCCTACAGATTCCGGTGATGCAACAAATAAAGCGTTTGTGATAAGGCGAGTAAACAAGATAGCAAAGGATTACGAGCTAGATAAATTAAAAAACGTTGAAGATAACATTGTACGAAAATTAGGAGATGACGTTAAAAAAGAGATGGATTATCTCGAAGAAAAAGTGGATGAGTTTGTAAAAACTAACAAACATAATTTTCAAGAGTTAAAAGAACAAATGAAACAGTTCAGGGCGTTGGAACAAGTAAAGATAGTAAAGATAGATATCGTAGAAAAGCTAAGAGAATATTTGAAGAAATATATCGACGAAGAAAAATTGGAAGCTGAACTGAATAAACTTAAAAAAGAATGGGCGTTAGATGATAAAACCAGCGAAGATGAAATTACTCAGAAAATAATGGCGGATATCGAAAAGGGTGTTGACATTCTCAAAAATGATTTAAAAGATCTGATAGACGAAAAAATGAAGAGACATTACAGTTAGTTATAGATAGGATGCAAATTGATATTGGTGAAGTTATTGCGGGAAGAAATGAGAGAAATAAGAAACTGGAAACGGATATACATGATTTAAAATACAATCAATTATCCATTTTATTGTTTTCTCTAAATATTGATAAAAATTCATTTATCAAAATACATGAAGATTCGCGGAATCGAATTCATATTACAGGTAAAAAAAATAAACGATATAATTATTTTACAGAAGCATTTGTTATGGTTCCGAACGAGCATATTAAATTTGACGATGTGGTTGAATATCCATATCGTACAGGGTATGTGGAAGATTGGTTACTTAAAAAACCCGGAATTTACACTCTCGAAGTTTATTTAAAATATATATCTAATGTTCCCGGACAATCTAAACAATTATTTCAGGTAGGCCTCGGAGGTGGATTGCTTAAAACATTTATAGAAGGTAAAGGAAAAGAAGAAATTAAGGAAACATGGTCATTTGATAATAATAATCGAAACACCCGTATGACACTCAACCCTTTGGCATATAAGGAATTTACTTTTACCGAAAAGGGGTATATAAAATTATATTATAGACCGGGATAATTAATCGGTTATTTTAATTTGACTAAATTCTGATATTAGTATTTTTTCGAAAGCTGGATCGTTGGGATGTTTATATTTATTTTCTTTTTCGGTTTGACATTCCGGCTTTTTATCAAAGGCTGGATTGTTCGGATGTTTGTATTTATTTTCTTCTTCCATTTTTTATGTGGAATCTCCCTTCGGAAAAAAATAAAATAAATTCACTTAACCATAAACAACACTCATCTTATTTCCATCTGATTGAAATTTTATCATTTTATCGCTGATAACAACTGCATAAGCTTCCGTTCCTGCTGGGACATTTGCATTGAATGTTGCTTTCACTTGAATATCAGTAACCGAATTCTTCAATCTTTCACTTTGTTTACTTACATCAAATACGAAGATTGGAAAAAGAGTTTTGTAATCGGGTGGATTTATATTCGGGTTGGAAATTAATTCATCCATATGGTAAAATTTTGATCTGAATGCAGCTGCATCGCCGTAAGCTCTACTAAACTGGTTCTTGGTAAAATCCAATTGATAATCAACTTCAGGATATCTATTAGAATTGAGCATTACGTATATATTCTTTAGATTCACATTATCAAAAAGGGCAGGATTCTTTTCTTGATCACCATTTTTTTCAGTTTGAAAACCAATAATAATCCAACGAGGTTTTTCTGGACTTGATTTAACCGAAAGTCTCCAAGAGAAACTTGTTGATTGTGGTACCGTTATAGTATCACATTGTCGCATTCTATATCCCACGGGAAGACTGTCTTTATTTTCTATCGTTTTGTATAGTTCAAATTTTTGGGTATCAGCAGGAAGAACATGCGGAATATACCATGATAATTTTACGAGAGAAACTTTACCTGCACTATTGGGGGCATTGGTTCTAAAAATTGCGTCATCATCATTCTTTCTGGTTAGAGTCAATGTTTGTTTCATACCGTATAAAATTTTATTATAATCTTCACAAAATCCAAAAATATGTTTTAACGGAACTCTAAAACTAAACGTTCCCTTTGGATCTGGTAACCTAATTAAATAATCATGACGAACACTAAATCCCTGATTGTTATCAAGACTTGCATCAGGATTCGTATCTTTATACCAGAGTTGATTTAAACCTTGAGCTTTTGAGAAATCGTGTGGATACTTTAATATTCCCAACATCGTGCTAGATTGTCCAGGATGAAAGACAGATTCAATCTCTTGTCCAGAAAGTTGATATTTAATATTATTGAATAAAAACATAAGACCATTATTAGTTAGAGCAACAACATTCGCATTCGCATAATCCGTTCCATCGGTTTTTGTTAATCTTCCTTCAAACAACAAATAACTTTCACTCGGGTGGGTAAGTAAATCTTGTGTTTCTATATTAATTCTAATTTCTCCGGGGTTATTTAAATTAGTTCCTGTAATAGGTTCGTATTCATGGTATTCGTATTTTTCAATACTTTCATCCGTCATGGGAACTTCAGTAATTTTTAAAATATCCTCAATTTTATAATAAAAAAAATTGAGATAAGGTTTTTTTATTGTGATTTTTTTAATTTATGAACTAAATCTTGAATACTTATAACCTTAGAACCCCCGGCATCAATAATTGAAGAAAGACTCGGTTCATCCTTAGGTTGTTCATTCGACCGCGTATATTTTTGTATAATTGATTTTGATTTCGGGGTTAAAATTTTACTAGCATGGGACATTATTAGCAAATAATTGAAAAATTTCCCGAGATCTTTTTTTAATTCTCGTTTACCGGCACGCTCGCGAAGTTGACTTTCTTGAATTTTTTTCTTTGTTTCAAGAAACTCTTTTACCATTAATTCTCTTTTCTTAGGATCAGTAATTTTTAGAAATGACATTCTTTTTTTATTGGGTAATTTAAGGTTTCAATTCCATAAATTCAATATCTGATTTTTCAATATTTTTTCTTATTAACATTCTAACTTCGTCTTTCAGTTTATAATATTTATCTAATTCTGAAGATATAAGTTGGAATTCTTCATCAGATATTTTTCCATCATTCAAAGCTTGAGAAATATATGAATTTATCGTGTTAAGTTTTGTAGTTGCGAGAGTTCTTATTTTTTCATGTTTTTCCACTTTAGAAGAAAAGTGTTTATTTAGATATTTTCCCGGAATACCTATTGCTCCACAACCTGCGGAGATAGACATAAATACTTCTGGAAAAGGAAGTATGGGTGAAAGTGCACCAAGAAGAATTGTAGAAACATTAAGTATTAACTCAATAAAATATATAATATTTCTTGCTCTTCTATATTTTTAACAAGTGAAATTCTTGTACTCTCTTCAGATTCGAGAATACTTTGAACTCTTGTAATCTCATTCAATCGAAATTCTTGTGACTCCATTTTTTAAGAGAAATTTTTAACATTTTTCACATATGAACTTTTCGAGCTAGTGGAAAAAGACTAATTTTCATATTTTTTGGTTTCCGAAATTGCGGGGTATTTTTTTATAAAAATCGTTTTTTAACCCGGGTAAAAATATAAGAAGGGTAAAATTTGATAAAAGTTGTGTGTTTTTTTACCCCCCCCCCCATTTTACAACATAATTTTTTTTGATTTTTTGGTTTTTGCAATTTTTTTTTTTTAGGCGCGGGGGATTTTTTTGGTTTTTGTAATTTTTTTGTATTTTTTTTTTTTAGGTGCGGGAGATTTTTTTTGGGGGGGGGGAAGTGCGGGAGGGCCTCAATATACCATATTACTGTTATGCCCCTTTTAAACTTGTGGTTTTGGTCAAATTGCTTAATAAATAGAATGATGTAAAAACAGACGAGCGTTGGTGCCTCCCTGCAGAGCTCATGTTTTGAATTTATATCTGCTTGACTGTTTGTGCCGCGCTGATCGCTTCATGGACTATGTTGATAAATGGAGGTTTGGTAATGGTTCGTGCGTTCGTTTTTATGCAGTTGGTGTGAGCGTATTGCTGTATTTATGACTATGTAGTCTGTGTGGTGTGAAATGTGTGCATAAACAAATAGTTTATTATTATTATTTCCCAAGAACACGTTTTGGGGATCTTGAAGAAAGCTGCTCTTTAAGCTCCACAATAAACATAAAACTTTATGAACATGAGTTTGGGGGGGGCGTGTCACCCAATATATATCTATATATGTATAAAAATACTAAAATGAAGCCAAAATTTCATGTTTTCATATTTTAAGAATACAATCCGACTAGATACTGACTAAACCAATTGCTATCATAAAATGAAGGTGCGATTTAGACAGGGTGCGAATGTCGTCCGCCATCAACGAACAATAACTCTCCAGTAATGAAGGAAGAATCGTCTGAAGCGAGGAATGTTATAGCCTTGGCAACGTCTATCGGATCCCCAATTCCCCCAAGAGGATGTTTTGTCTTCTGTTTCTCAACGTACTGAAAACAAATATGTACCAAATGTTCATTCTCCACCTACTTACTTTAATACTCTAACATATCGATAGCACATATATGAACACTGAATATGAAGTAAAACCTCTGAAAACCGGACCCTCTCCGGACATGGTCAAAACTAATCTTAGCCGCCGAAGGCTCATGAACGAAAAAGTAACATGTCTGCAAAAATGATCGTATTTCACAAGAAAATGAGAAATTCAACTTATCGACCAGCCATTCTGGAATCTAGATTTAGAATACGTTAAAGTCATTAAATCAGCTACAGGGGGCAAACCTTTTGGATGTATTGCTTTCGTTTAGAAAAAACATTTAAGGATGCCGCGTTGGGGGTCAGACAAGAATATAGTCACGCCAGAAAACGAAGGTCACCAATGGGTGACAGAAATGTGCATTTAGTTCACAACTGTTCATTATTGATTCCAGAAGGGATTTTTTCATTGAGGTTTGACGTCGCACTAGCGGTCAGTTTGTTCTGGCGACTTTTCCAGCTTTAAAAGTGGTAGAAGACCCAATGAGTTTTAACACAGCGTCCTTTATTGACAGGTGGTTGTAAACTAAGTTTTTCTGTCATGTGATAATTAAAACCTTACCTCCTCATATTTTGCCTCAGACATACCACCTTTCTTTTGAATGTTAGTACGCACAACGCCAGGACTGAAAATAACATTGTTGAAAGAATAAAGTCTTCAATTCCTAAAAGTGCTTATGAAAGTTCAGTCCAAAAACAAATTGTTGATAAAAGTCAAAACCCGATGGACAATGACATGGCTACGGCGTTCTTGAGAGTTGCATTTGGCATTTGGTTATGTAAACATATAAACTCACACATTTATCGTTTCAAAAATTATACTCATTCTTATCGACATGCCTAGATTGGAGAAACAGATTTTTTTTGGAATGATGCAATGAAGTGTTGTGTCTGTCGTTACGAGGATGTACGGGTGTAAGCCAATGACCGTTTATGAATTAATGAGACATTTCAGGTTGTCAGGCGAAGTCCATATTCGTCCCAGGTCAGGTGGACCGCGTGCAACTAGCCGATGAGATGCCCAGTAGCGCTGACTTCGTCAATACAAAGTTTCTTCACAGTTATTCAACAACCGCTAACTGCATCACAATTGGCTAATTATGACATACATGTATTGCCAAAATACTAGCAGAGTAATGACACGTCAGAATGATTGTTTTGTTTTCGGACGAATCTTGTTTCAGTCTAAACCATGACAATGATCGGCAATGTGTTTATTGCCGTAGAACTGAAGGTATGCTCAAGTATGTGTTAAGTGAGTGTAATAGGTTTGAAGAAGGTAGAAAAACGAGACCCATTATTATTAGATAAATCAAATGGATGCAATACCGTAACTACATAATTATGAAAAGGATGCGCATTTGCTTTTGACCAGGTAAGGACACAGGTTGGTTAAGTAAGGTAACTCAGGACCACATAGTGGACCAAAAATGTCTGTTGATAAACAATATGCTCACTTGACAGAATTTACTCTTACGCCATCTTTTGCCACTTCTGAAATGAGAAATATTTACATTGTGTTTGTAATTTATCCCTGTTTATTCCATAAACTGGTTCCCTTTGACTCTGGTTATACACTGCATTATGGAACGGGGATCAGTTTACTTATTCCATTGGCAAGAAATTTATCTTCAGTCATGGGAAAAGTATGCAATCATGTTACCCTCGTGTATATATAGCATATATGTCTCATACGTTTAGATGAATGTATGTACAAAAATATATACGTATATATGCTGACACCACCTGATTCTGAATTAAGGAAGCAAATATTTGGCAGTTCCACTTATATGTGGTATATGATGTAAGTTTATTACGACGCCATGCTTCGAATTTAATACGTCATTATCTTAAACATATACATGTAATTCAACATTGTAGGCCACATTAAAATTTATTTGTTCCAAGTCCCAACTCTGGAGTGGCATCGGTACGTGTTATTAGAAATAACTACTGTTGATAAAAGCCGCAGAGATCGGCAAACCTGTAGAACCAAATTGTACCCTTTATAGTCACAAAACTATGTTTTAACATTTGGTGAATCTGATTTGCATCTACTTGAAATACATGATATATTCTTTTTGGAAATTCTTTCAAGGCCATTCCTACATAACGGCTTGTGCACTAACCTAAAATATAAATACTGAATGTCATTATCTAATTTTCATACAACTTGATTGAATTAGGGCCATAATTTTGTTAATAAATGGCAACACTAATTATGACAAGGAAAATCACACAAGTATAACAGGAAACAACTTCAGCCTTACAAATAATATTATATACACACAGTACACTTCTAGTACAACTTCGTGACTACGCCAGTCATTGCTTACCCATAGATAGAATTCTGGTAAAATGGTCAAGACCCGCTTTACTGATGCCGTACGGTGCCTCTCCTGTGAACTGTAAGAACGATAATTGATTTCTTTGTTAATGGTAACTGGTACCCGTTGACTCTGGTGTACATAGACAACTGGTATGGCACAAAATTTCCTGGACGCTGATTGGTCAATTACGGTCGAAATCCGGACAGAATTCTGTCCGCGGGATCTCGCGAGACTTATCGCATTCGGAACGCCAGATAATTTAGTCCATACCTGTTCCTTTGAAGCACTGCAACATGGAATCGGGACCAGTTTAGTTTATGTTTAAGCCAATAGCAATACAAATCTGGCGCTCTGATTGGTCAATGCGTTTGAGCCATTTAATTGGCTGTCAATTCGTGAAACATCGGGGATTTCCGTATATCAGTTAAATATAAACTAAGATGTTACGATGCATGAATACTTTAGATACAATTTACACCTTTTAGTCAAATTAAAACAGTGAATGGTAAATTTAGTGACTCAACATAACATAATGTAAAGACACTAATGTTTTGATCTATTTTTAAATTACGCGCGAAATATACATCGAGTTAAAAAATGCGAGGCGGACCGAATGCGGAGTCTCGCGAGATCCCGCGGGCAGAGTTCTGCCGGGATTTCAACCACAATTGACCAATCAGCGTCAAGGAAATTTTGGGCCATACCAGTTGTCTCTATACACCAGAGTCAACGGTTACCAGTTTAACTATGGCGTGGAATTAATTCCTGTTATAAATGCCATTCACTGATAAGTAGTAGCCTGATCTATATTAGTCATCCTAACTTTTCCCCTCTTGTCAAAGACGTCTTCTGAGAGAAGTAAGACAATATACAGTTACTTTAAACATTTAATGAATGCAAGTGGTTCCTTTGAATGTGTCTCAAATTGCGCAACAAAACATTTTCGTAAATTTCGTCAAAATTATTGTTTCTGTACATGAAGTACATGTAATAATAATACTGGTACTTGTGCCAGATGAATATTACCGTAGGTTTTCGAATGAGTTTCGAACGAAGCAAAGTGATGTGGTTGATAATTCAGACATGGCAACAATCGAAGTACATATCAAGTGATAACTTCCGTAAATACAATACCAGTACAATTATTATGTCCGAGTTATGTTTTGAAAGACAAAGATTGGTACCAAAGGGAGGTAACTTACTGTCCGTTGTCCCGAAATGCTGGATACATTAACTATACAACCTGAAAAGACAACAAGGTAATATATTATACATGTATATATTTCGTCGCATTAAAACCGACTGTATATTCATCTCAGAAAACATTTTTGTCAATACTTCTAAATCATTAGACCACTGCGCATGTGATCTCCCTTGGTTTTAAAGGTATTAAACTGTTTCCCCTTGACTGTCTATGGAGGGACTGCGACATGGAACGGGATCAGATTTATCACGGTATCTGCAACGAGATTGTCTCCCCTTACCTAATAAATCCAATGGCTTTTTTCAATAGTAAGCTGAATAAAATTGCCATGTAATCTAATTAAACTTTCCCGCTTAATCAAATTTAAGGAAACTCAGTTCACCTTTTGTTTTTGACAAATATGGCAGACATAATTTCGACAAATAAAAAGGTGCCCGTATGTTCGTTCCCATGACGATGTCAAATTCTTCCATTGACGTATTTAACGTCGTGTTATATGCTACAATGGCAGCATTCTGTACCTGAATAAAAAATGTTATGTGTTAATACAGTTACAATAGAACATTTCTAACATGGTCGTGCCCAGACTAGGGAAAAGTCTGCATTGGAAGGGTTTATGTGTCGGATCAGTTTCATCTTAAGACAAAAATGCAAAATTTGTTAATAAATACAGTGAATGTGACATGTATGTAAAGACTGATACAGACTAATTATAACAAAAAAGGTGGTTTCCCTAACAGGGAGGTCCTCATTACAGAAATTTCTTTGAACAACGATACATTTAAATCGGAAATGCTACGTTATTTTAATCCAGTAGCACAGGTACTTACTAAGACATCTAAACTTCCGTATTTTGCTATGACTTCATTTATTAGTCGTTCCAAATCTGCGTCTTTAGTTACATCTGCAACCACCAGTAAAAGCTAAAAAGATGCAAGTATTATGTAACTGACTCATCAACAGCAGTCCCGAAATGTTAAACATGAACAAGATTTTTTGTTATAATCGAAGATGGCGGTGCTTCCGGCACAGTTAGTCACGCGACATTGCGTCTTCATGAAACAATATGGGGAAACCGTACACCTTTTTTCAAAAAGCAACAAACATTTCCTATTTGAAGATGACATAATTTCAACTGATCTTAGTCTGTGACCTCAACTTCTATATTCTAAAATGGCCATATTGTTCAATCAATTTCCAAGACGGCTTTCAAACACTAGAAAATAATTATGCGTTGCGGATAGATACAATTTATTTTCAATATTAAACTTCAATAAAAAAATTTTGGTTTTAACCCATCAAACCATTTTAAAGAACGGAAACCTTTTGGAAAAGGGCTGCTAGATACAGGTTGATTAATTGAAGCATGTATCATAAAACAAAGCGACTTTTATGCATTACCTTATCATCCGGAAGCCCTGTTCTTTTCATCATTTCCCCAACTTCGCCAAGTCTTTCACTGTTCCTACCAGTAAGGGCAAATTTGGGGCCATATTGAATCATGTGTTTAGCCGTTATAGCCCCTATGCCACTTATATCACCAGCCCCTATGACATAAACAAACGTTCTTAGAAAGTCAAATTCTACATCGTGAGAATCTTTAACAAGTCGACGGTATTTTATTTTATAGCTTAGACGATGTCGATAATTGATTTAATCAGTCGGGAACAATTAGAATGTATCTAGAATGCCTCTCTCAGATCCACCTCGTGCGTGAAACTGTCGTATTTATCGTCCACCTTATCACAACAGATAACGTTTCGGTTCCGCAATATGTATCAGTGGTATTTAAATGTTAGCATGGTTAATCAGTTCTAAAAAGAAGTTATATTACAGTTACACTAATGCAGACAGTAGAAATATGTTATAACATAAGTAGCCTCAGTCAGTTTAAGATTCTCCAAGGCCGCGACCGTGGTCCAATGGTCATTGCGCTGGCCTTGTAACCAGACAATCCGCGTTCAAATCGACGCAGGTTTTCCTCCATATCATCAGGTTATTTCTACAAACCTATGGTGTTTTTCCTTCTTTGGTACCCGCCGAATAACGGCCCTTTCCCCTCTGGAATATTTTATCCCTCAGTCGAATTTTCCCGAACGATCCATTTCCGCCGACAAATAATATACATGAACTAAAATTGACGAACTGTTGCGGTGTTTGCAAAAAAAACGTAACGTTTAGCTTGCTTACGAATTAAACTGGTCCCCGTTCCATGTTGCACTGTAGAGACAACGGAAACGTTTATCTAACGAATGTAAATAAACCAACGCGCATGCGCATATATTTTTTCTGTTTTCTGTAAAAGACGGCCCACATTAATGATGAGGCACAAAATATGGAAAACTATAAATTAAATTGTAAGATCATACGATCTTAATATTGCACTCCTTAACCTTGATCATATAATCTCCCATTATTGTGAATTTCATTATAGATATCATCCCTTCAATTATATAAACCCGAGAAACCAATAAAAATTTTAAAAATACGTGCTGTATCAGCTCATGATACATGCGTAGTAATCTTAAAATGATAATTTGGTTTTAAAAGACCCGGTCGGTTGCCTCAATATTGACACAGTCCACAATTTATGACGTCATTACAGCTGAGTGCAACTTATTTTGAAATGAAATTCGTCGCTGATGACGTATAGCATGTCATTGATGACGCGTTTTTGAGTCACATGACAACTATAATCTCGCAAGTCTCTGTGAAAGATGTATATTAATTAACGATAAAAAATCAAGTTTTATGGTTTCCCAGATTTGATAGTCCGATCAGACCACACGTAAAGAGGTTTTTATAGTCTAGGCCATTATTCATATCTTCGGATTCGACATCGTTGAAAATCGGCGCTAAAACCCGTGAGAAATTATTCTCACTTGTCCAGGAAGTAGATTTGAACTGCATCGTCCATCTCTGTCGTTTGCTCAGTAAAATAACGCTTTCATGTAGTCAGTGTTAGAATTGCATCGATAAATGTGCAATCTGTAACGTTTGATTATTACGTATCGATACAAAATATCGCACCGATCAAAGATAAGCAGTACTAATGCAGTGCGCACAACCTAAAATAAATCGCTGGCAAGGACCATACGAACTGTGATATTTTTACCTGAACACCGCAGACGAAAATAAGTGTGTCGTCTGCTCCTGATTTATAGCCTTTTGTAAAGTTGATATTTACACCTGACTACAAACCGAGAGATATAAATATGTCGGGTTGCTAGGAGACAAATTTAATTGTCCGATTTAATTGCTCTTAATAGCGATGAGGCTAGTAGACTAAACAGAATTTAAATCGATGATAAGTATTTTATCACAAATAAACTTTAATTTAGGACACTGATAAAGAATTTAAAATGTGACAGGTTGTTTACCTGTAAATTACCTAGGTAAAATAAAAAACAACAAATTTATATCAATTCAACTTATTAAAACGTAAACAAACTAAGAATTTATTACAGAAATGAGACATTTAAACTCAATTTACTTATACAAAATGATGTTTTAAATCTTGTATACAAATTTGAAATCACTGACCTGTTATTAGAATAACTTTATCTCTTAATGACGCCATGACAGACGTTAAGGAACCACAAATCCCAGTTTAAATCCGAGTTGATGATAGAACACACGAGTAGAAAAATCCGGTTATGGTTTTGTGTAATTGAAGCCGTACACGTTCTGATTTACCCTCGTTTCAAACAAACCCAGCGTTAACACTTTTTATCACATAACCTGCGGTCCAGGAGTGCCGTAAACCCGTGCCGGAAATATCGTTCGGCACTGCCAAACCGTGCAATAAATATTCAAATTAGCCAAATCACTATATTTGCATATTTTGTATTACTACGCTACTACGATATTTGTAAACATGGTCGACTTTCGATTCGTAATGATTTTATTAACGAATAAAATTATGTTTGTGTGAATAAAATAACGATTTTATGTCTTTTATCTTACATTTTATCGCCAAACGATTATTAGAAACATGCGCTATTTTTTGCGCACAGTAGTAAACAGTCTACACTAGACGTCTTGTACTGACGTCATCATGACGTCATCCTACAGACTGTTTCATTTTCTGTGGTATTTTATACGGTTATGTGATAAATAGAATCTTACACTCGTGCTCATCCTTTACCATTTTTATTAAACTCGTTGACAAAAACAATATGACACTCGGCAGAGCCTCGTGTCATATTATTTAGTCAACTCGTTTAATAAAAATGGTAAGGAATGAGCACTCATTCAAGATCCTCTATGTATGATGTTATACAGTTCCCGCGTTGGCCATGGCTGTCAGTATAAACTTTTTGTATCTATGACACGCAGTGCATTGTCAATATTCGCAGGTTGATGAATTGCGTTATATTGTTAAACTACATGTGTTACACTGTACTCAAACAACTCCGGCATGTTCTATATTGGGGATATAGAGTTGGCGAACACAAGTTTCTGCTACGACAGTTTATAGACAGAAAACCAAAGAGTGTCCACAATCATACAGTTCTTCGCGTTCTAAACCTAGCCTAGCCATCCTAACCAAATTACCGAGACGAAAGTTTTAAGAATCCGTTGGCGGTCTGCCTTGGTCTGTCTTTCACTGGCCGTTCGACCCATTTTTATAAAGTTGCGCTGTCTCGCTATGTCAATTAAAATTTAGAACTAACCCATTGGCTGTGCGGCGGCCAGATGATCTACACCCCCCACAAGCACATGGTCAGTTCTTGGTAAAGCATTTTTCACAGCGTTATAGTCTAGTTTATTGCTGACGCTTAAATGTTTGTTTCTTTATATATACTTAATGGTTGCTTGACCAACTAGACCACCCACTTGATGGTTCCTTCACTAGGTCGATTGTGAGTATAAAAATGATTGATAAAAGAAAAAATGTGCAGTGGGTTAACAAAAGTGAACAACTTAAATGATACTGAAATATTACACATGCTGTCAACAGAACTTGCTCTCTGTAATAATAAGGTTTATGATATTGAGTCTTAAACCCATTCGTTCTCCACCGCTGAATTGAGTGATGCATGTAGAGAAGTAAACTGGTTCCCGTTGGCTCTTTCTCTGTTTTGGTGCACAGCAACATGGAACGGGGACCAGTTTAGCGGCGTAGTTGACACTAACTTCCAGATGACACGGTTAGAACCGTACTGGCCGTTCATGCTATCGACGACGCTTTGATTGATGACATGTCTAAGGTTATTCTCGAGCACTGGTCATTCACGGGTTCAGAATTTTGGCCAGTTAAAGAGAACTTCGCTCACGTTGTACGTGTATCTTGATAGATGATATAAATTTTATAGGTCTTGAATTGAGTCATCGTGTTTCAATCAGCTGAGACTGTGAATTCAGTTTATAACTAACGAACAACGGCCGCTCGAGTTTTGCGCACGTAGG
The DNA here is from genome assembly GCA_008271625.1 of Lutraria rhynchaena. NCBI lineage: Eukaryota > Metazoa > Mollusca > Bivalvia > Venerida > Mactridae > Lutraria > Lutraria rhynchaena. Next base: position 4,422,434 of record VIBL01000001.1, on the reverse strand, counting down.
CCTACCGTCGAACCTGTGAACAAAGACGACCAAAAGAAAAATTGTTGTCTTTTCCCGTAGTTCGATTGTATTTGGTTTCTTATGTCAATGATGATTTACTAGACTGACATATGGTTACATACTGGTCTTAATTAACTATCATTTTGTCCAGGTAGTCAGTCCTTCTTTTACAGACCCTTATTGTTGCAACAGTCTAACTTTTAAATAATTCATTTCTCATTAATCCTTATTTTTACATTCACATCTTAAGTTTACATTATCTCATTAAATGACTTATTATTGTTACCAATTTCATTTTAATGCGCGCTACATGACCACTTGATATCGATGCGCCATAAAAACAATAAATAGGTAGTCCATTTAGAACGAGTTTAAGGCATTGACACTAAATCAAACATCGTCAGGCCCAAGATTATATGATTGAATATTGCGTGTATTTGAAATATCTCACTTGATAATAATTGATAATTGATAGGTAAAATATTCAGAATAATGTTAACGTCCGTCGGTTGTTGCAGTTTATTAAACACCTTATTTGACCGTGAAATGAATAATTAATGAAACAATATTGGTAGTGCCTTCATACGGCCGCGGGAACCAGCATAGTCAAAACTCTAAACTGTTTCCCGTTCATTCTGATCAGACGCAGTCATCCAGTTTATTACAGCTCTAACACAGTGTTGCCTTCCCCTGGTTATTGTTTTCTTCTAGAGAAAAGTGTAAGTGATATTGTATAAAATGTTTACGACTCCCGTCTGTTCCCAGTTGCAACAAACATATTACAAGATCAATAAATAATGTCGGTCGGTCTTGAATACTGAATAAATAATGAGCCACTAGTTTCGTACCATTTGGTTCGTTAATCGATTATTTTTATTCGTTTCTTATAATTATTTATTAATGAACCGGCATACTTCTATGTTATCTTTCTTTAATATGTCCATGTCACGTTCTTTTGTTACAATTTCCAGCAGCAGTGATTTGTGCCGGGTTTTATGCAGGTCAGGCGGACATCATTTGTGTTATAGAAGGATGTCTTTGATGATTGTGAATTGATAATAATCCTACAATGGCGTTGTGTACCAGGAGACTAAACCGCTTCTCAAACAGTTTAAAGGGGTAAGTGAATTTACTGTCATAAACCCATGCTTAAAACAATGTTGGTTCTCAGTTACGCGAGTCAAACTTTTAACAATGGGTAGGCTTTTTGTTAACTTTATATGCTTATACTGAAAACGAAAACCTGGAATAATGAACGAAAATAATGCCTTTACTGCAGGCTGGTCTTAAATGGACTAGATTCCAGATTTATAATTCATTTTTCAAATTATGAGAAACCCTTTCTTGTGATCGTTGTTATAATAAAAAGTAATGAATGGCAATAATTAACATGTGGTACTTACGTAACGAATTTTAATGGTTTTGTTGGATAGCTGTACTATATTTTCGAATTTAGAAAATATGAAAAGAAACATCTGCGAATGCAAGTATGATATTTGGAATACTTTCATTATTTTGATTTCATTTATGTTAATCCGTGGTCAAGTTCTTTTACAATACGTTGATAATTTTATTATTACTTTTTTCGTTATTTCTATTCCAGTGTGTTGGAGTGTGCTACTGTTATCGTCATGGTGATAATGTTGTCTCGGTGTTTTGGAAAATGGAAATTTCGTGATGGAAATCCTAGCAACAATAAATACCATGCGATAAAAGACACACAATCCGTGCTAGCATATATCCGTCATTCAGGCATAAGTCAAAGACCAAACTCCTATCGTGAAAGCCAAAACAAAAACCTGCTAGATTTGAACTCATTTACGTACAAACCCTTAAGACTTTCCGATCGTGTGAACTACAATATTGAAAAATTTAACTTCAGTGAAGATTTAACAAGTGTAAAAACTGACGTCAAAAATGAATTAAATAACAATACTGAGTATAAGACTCGTGTAAGCAAAGAACATAGGCGTAAAGTAACACATGTTGGATTTTTGAAAGTTCATAAGGCCGGGTCGACCACGATGCAGAACATGTTTTTTAGGTTTGGTTTAAGGAACAATTTGACATTCGCTCTACCTAAGTCTGGACACTACCTGCTGGGCACCCAAGGTGTACTACCGATTAGAAATGGCTCTCACAGGGATATTTTGGCTTGTCATTCAGCGTATAGATCACAAATCTTTGACAAACTTCTTCCGCTGGATTCGGTAAAGATGGGCATAATCCGTGAACCACTTGACCGGATGATTAGTGCAGCTTATTATTATAGAGACGTATTACGGAAACCATATTTACGGAAGGTCCCGAAGAAAAATTTCATTGTTAATCTGATAAATAATAGTTCAATTTATGACAAAGATGTCTTCTCGAGAACTAAAAATTCAATGGGCCGAGATTTCGGATTTTCACCGGACGTCAAAAGTGGAGACACCCTTTCGATGAATAAGCGGCTTAAGATGTTAAAGAAAGAGTTTGGTCTAGTTCTCATTGTGGAAGAATTTGACGTGTCACTCGTCCTGATGAAAAGACTGCTTAACTGGCAACTATCAGATATAATATATATACAAAGCAACAACCATACACATACGACGGAGAAATTAGATGAAGCGACAATGGCTAAATTTAAGGAGATTAATTTTCTTGACCAAGCTTTGTATGAGACATTTTATGAAGTTTTCAAATTGAGAGTCAAAGAGGCGGGTGTTGGTCTGACGAAAGAGGTTACACAGTTTAGAAAAATTCTTAAATTAGTAAAAACATTTTGTGAATCGGCGGTAACTGGGGACCAGTTACTTATACCAAAGTCAAAGTGGAATCAGATGTTCAAAATGACTCACAAAGATTGTGAACTTATTGTCACAGACGAATTAAAGTTTGTTTCAATCGTACGTGAAAGGCATCGGAAAATGCATTCCCTGGAATAATTCTTTACTCTTTAATGGTAATGAAGAAACTCACTTCTTTATTTATATTTAGGTCGATATTTGTCGCATCTGGTGTTTTTATAGTAACATTACATAGTAATGTTTTATCTACGCGCACTAGATTCTTTTACATGTACCCATCAACTTCCGGTATTAATATTATTTCTGGATATGACTTCCGGTGTTTGATTTAGTTGACTTTACAGGACTAAAGTAGTGTGTATATTTTTAGACATTGATAGACATTCTCCAAAGATAAAAACGATTTTTTATTCTCTGCACATTTGAGTTGTGCCAAATAAAAAAATAATAGTCAGTGAGAACGACTTCTTTTAATAAATACAAAAATCCTTTAAAAAATCAAAAAATACCAAAAAAGCTCTTTCAGGTTTAAAACATTCAGTGTTAACATATTTTTTGTTAATTAGGACTCTTTCATGACACAGTCATAATGATAATCGAACCATATGAATGCGGTGTTATTTCGTTGTTGGATTTTGTATAGTAACTATTTTCCCGTCCATACCTGTTTAACGCAAATGTTCACAACACTAAATGTTATATAAACCAAGTGTCCTATGTAGAATTATCAATAATTACGCACTGAATGCTGAAAAATCAAAATAAAAAAAGAGAAAAACGATAGAAGGTTATGTATAGTTATGTATTTAGATAATTATCCAAACAGCGTTTACATTTATTTCCATATTTTCAAAGCTTTTGAGAGGTTTATTAAGGATTTTATGGTCTTCACGCAACGAAATTTCTTTCAAAATACGCCGTCATATTACAATTATTATCTTTCACAAAAGTCGTCGTTAAATATGACGTAATCGCAGATGTTTAACGATATTTGCCACACAATTTTTCACATTCATGTACGCTTTCAAAAGCATTGTCTTTGCTTCGAACTTTGTAGCATCCGACCGGAAGCTTTTCACAGCTGTAGCCGTTCCAACGCCACAAGTGATCGGACCTGCGACAATTCTCCAACTTCGGACTTTTGCCACCACACTTGCTCCTGTCACATTTCTGACCTTTTCCTGCTACGATCACCATGGCAACCAATATCGCCACGATTATGAACTTGTTCATCTTCTGTAGAGAAAAAATACTTAAACACTGCATTGCAACGAATACAAACTGTTGATCAACGCAAAAGATACATTTCTTAAAATATTACAAATTCTGTTCTGTCCCGTTCTGTTTTTTTTTTCCTCGCAAAAAAATCCTGGCTTCCACACACTCAACATACAGCCACTATTTTTCCCGTCGGTTCTGGACTTTTTTCAGTCTTTGTGTTAGGAAATATAATTCATTATGAAAATGTCGGACAAGAAAAAGTCTGGTCTCGACTAAAAATAAGATTTTAATGCAACATCAATATTCTGCAATATAATTGAATTAACAGCTTTGCTTTACGACACTATTTACGAAGAATCTCATTTTTTCTCCCTGCATTCCAGTATACATTTTGCCGAACATAAAATCTGGTGATCTGGGCGAGACAGATATCTGTAAGCCAATGATTACTTCAATTATCAAGTCTGATCAATTATTTTGGTAAACATCTGGTTAAAATTTCGTTTTCTCAATGAAGAATTAGTTTCGAGACCAGCCCCAAACAACCCAGTCCCCGCCCAGCCCTGTCACCGCCTATTTATATTTTCAATCCGATTCTGCGATATTCTATATATTTCTTTTTTTCTAAATATTTATATCACACGCAAAATGCATTATTCTGAAAAATGAAATAAAAAAAAATAAAACAACCCGCTCAATAAAACAGCCCTAAACAACAATCAAAATATGCATAAATAAATATGTATAAAGCTATAAATGCATATGTATGCTTAAAATAAGACGATATATTTACGATAATTTCATGAGAACAACATACTTCATGATTTCTTAATACTGAAGTAAATAATAACGAACTAAAATGTATATAAAATAATACGTGAAATATACTTTCAAAGTAAAAAAAATCATATGTTTAACTTACTAGAGTTCTATCTTGTTCGGTAAGATTGTCAATGTCTGTACAGGTCTAGGCTGTCTTTATATACACCTTCACAAACATGGTACCCAAAATAGATAGGTCGCATATGTTAAACATTGCGCGACAGATGCAGACGGTGCCAGACTTTTCTGACAACTACAAGTATATGATGTAGATCATTGTAACATATTGCTGTCAGTTTGCTACTGAATATTAGCATGACCTTAGTGTTTGACCCATAGTTTAAGCCAAACATGAACAAACCTTAGGTAAGATAGGTATTCAAACATAAAAGCCGACCGATCTCTTGTTTGTAACGATCAAATGTAATGATACTGATTACTACTTTGGTCTAATATGGAAACGTACGTATGAAAAGGGTACAATTCGCATTTCGTGTATTTTAAGACAACATATCAATTGTAAGTGGCATCTCGAAATAATGAATGTACAAAAATGTTGTATACGTTTGTCCGTCAAAAAAAAACAATTTCTAAGGGATAGCACGGTATAACGACTGGTTTTCAAGAATGGATGAATCAACTATCATGCTGAAATATGCAGAAGTTCATTTAGTCAACATGAGGCAATTCAGATCATTTGAGAAATTGGTATCAGTAACTTGTTTATTGATTCATTGATTCATTTTTGTTTTTGTATTTAATTCTAGTTCAACAGGACTTTTAGGGTTGAAAGGTAGAAGGGTAGACCTTCAACGTTTAGATAATCACCTGCCATACAATCAATGTGAGCTGCTCACAGGCGTATCAATGTGAAATCATAGAACTGCTCACAGGGGTATCAATGTGGAATCATAGAACTGCTCAGAGGGGTATCAATGTAGAATCATAGAGCTGCTCACAGGCGTATCAATGTAGAAGCATAGAGCTGCTCACAGGCGTATCAATGTAGAATCATAGAGCTGCTCACAGGCGTATCAATGTAGAATCATAGAGCTGCTCACAGGCGTATCAATGCCTTCCATCAACTGCTTCTCTTCAGCTCGCTTCCTTCTGTTGGCATCAGCGTCAGCTTTATTAATATTCTTTTCTTCTACTTTCGTCTTTCTTTTCTGCTCCCTGACTTGCCTCCGTTCTTCTATGGCCTTTTCTTCATCTTCTTTATTTTCCTTTTCTCCATTAATTTCCTACACTCTGAACCTGCGATAGATTTCGGACGAATATTTTTCTCCCAACTTTTGACTTGGTAGATTGAGTGAATTTTGGTGATAGTATACTCAGATGTTTTGAAAACGGTGATGCCGTATTTTCACTTGCATCATTACCTTCTGTGATCTCAGCCTCGGTTTGGTTCCTCATTTCCACATTTGACTTCACCATTTGACTCACGAGCTGACTTGATTTTGTTTCGGTGTCTAGCTGTCTACTAGTGTCTTCCTTTTCTTTGTTTTCTGTTTCTTAATGCCCTCTAATGTCTTACTTTTCATTTTTGAACGACTTTCAGTTTCTGTTTCAACTAGTGTTGAGGACTGTTTGTCCGTTACATAAAATTGCTCGGCTCCAACTTAATCGACTTTGTTACCACAGTTGGGTCCAAAGGGAACAGACTGTTTTCTGAAGCCCTTTGACAGCAGCTTCACTTTCAAATTTTGAGTGGTTGGAACAACAAGATTATCGGAATAGAACTGATCCTATCTCTGAACACTTTCATAACTCTCGTGATACAGTTCTATGTTTGTGCAGACCACTAGAAAAGAATGTGACGTAAATGCCGTGGCGTCATATAATCGAAAAAAAAATAACACACAGGCATATTATTTGTATAAATAGAAATGTTCGGTATTACAAGTATATATTACATGCATATCCGGTTCCGCTCTAGTGTATTCTACAAGAAGCGAAGGCAACAGTCGTTGGATGCAATGAAAACGGTATAGTACTATCTAATTATGCATTATACACATGTACATTAAAATTCATCTGGAGACCACTCCAATTACAAGACCATATTTTTGTTGAAGGTAGCCCTGATATCCACATTTTACTGAGTTATTATATAAATTGAATCTGAATTAAATGAACCCTACAATGTACGATATTTATGCATTCGATCAGTGCCACCGATTGTTTCCCCCCCTTGACATTCAACATTAAATTTTGTAGAAACTGTGTCTTCATATATTTTGTTTTTATACAAATGACCGAATATTCATATTTCACAAAACTTGTTCGTTTATGTCAACGTATTGTTCAATTAAGGCACATAAACATAACCTACCAATGCAGATCTGTAACAAATATTCATTTATGCCCTTTTTTGCACAGGGTGCTGGCACGTTGAAGGGATGGTGTATAATGGTGTATTAGGCTTAAAATGGCCACACTGACCAAAAACACGTATATTACATATATACATATACAAGGGTTACAACTTCCAAAATGAAAGCTTCTGTACCAAGTTTGTTTAACACTATGTAACTTTTCAAGAAATCGCTCAAATTTCTAATAACTGGTGTCTACAGATAGCTAATATATTATACTACACATAAGCAATAAACATTTTGTCCAATTCAAAACGATGAAACAGGTATTTCATCTTTTTCGTTCGAAAAATCGTCAATTTCGTTTAGTCGAACGCGACCTCGCAATACCAAATTGATCAGAATTACCATACTGAATACACCTTAAAACAACAGGTACATTATTGACAACGCAAACTTACTATAAATATTACTAAAATACCCTGATTCAGCGCAAAAATTTAATCCAGGAACGTTCTATTCACAAAACAACGTCGCCTGATTGAAACTTCAAATGTTATGATGCAGTGACCTTTGCCCTGTAATTTGTTTGTAAGCGGACGTTTCATTGGCTGAATCATAATGGGGTAGAAAGGTGGAAATCTATGACGGAGTCGACGATTTTGTTAATTTTACGTGAGTAGACCATTCCTGGATGATTCTTTTTTGCCGGATTAGTGTATTTTAGAGATATTTATGGTTAGCACGCGTTGTCATTCATCTACCTGTTGTTTTAAGGTGTATTTAGTATGGTACTTCTGATCAATTTGTTGTTGCGAGGTCGCGTTCGACTAAACCATATCGGAGGAAAAAACATTAAATATCTGCTTCATTTGTTTTGAAGCTTATAATCATGAAAGAATAAAACACAAAGTTAAGTCTAAACCATTCTATACTTACCAGAGCACTTAACACAATATTTTATATGATTAATCCCCCGGAAAAAAAAATGCACGGACGCTCGGACGTCCACCACGTGGTAAATCTTCCGTACGCCCTGTTGCTTGGAAACGATGTCTGAGCTTTCGAATAGAACGGCTAGAACTGCCAACAACCTAGCAACCTCATTCATCGCCATACCAGCATTAAGCATTCCAATGGCATTTTCACGTAAATTTAGTGCAATTCTAGGCATATCAAAAGAAAGAAAACTTATAAAATTCTATTTTTAACCAGAATCGAATAACTGTTGTTTTGACAAATATATGGGTTTGGTGTCGTTGGATTCGTATTGAGATGCTCTACAAGATGCACTTATTTATATAATTGTAGTTCTTACGTGAAACTGGTAATCGACGGTGCCACGAACGTATAACTGTCAAAATCTACAATAAGCTGAGATCCAGAACCATAAATCTTCTCGACCAATGATTTTTTTTCTTGTACCACGTGATCAGATGCAAATTGCGTAACCCACCATGCAGACAAACATCAGTAATAAATTTGAACCGGTTTTCAACTATATTTAGCGTAATGCAAATATTTCATACCGTATAATACATATAATGTAATAACATGACTTTTTGTGTTTATATGTTTTAAATAAAAATAAAATAAATGGTTGGCCCCTATTAGGGACTGTTTGGGCTAAAAATAGAAATACCCTTAAATGTCTTCTTCTCATGAACCAATGGATAGATCACCCCTAAACTTGGTTTGTTGCATCTTTAGATGGTCCTATGTCAAGTTCGCTAATGAATTTAGTCAGCCCCATTTAGGGGCCGCTAGAGCTAGAAATTGAAACACCTTAAAATGACTTTTTTTCATGAAATAATGGATAATTATCAAACTTGGTTTGTTTGTAACATTCTTACTTAGTCATCTATCGGGTATGTTCAAATAAAAATAGTTCGCCCCTTTTATAGCTAAAAAATAAATACCTTTAAATGTCTTTTTCGCATGAACCAATGGATGTATCATCACTATACTTGGTTTGTTGAATAAATTGACTAAAAAATGAAACACATTAAAATGATTTCAATGGTTGGATCATCACCAAATGGCATCATCCAGTCATCACGAATATTCCTTTGAAGTATCCTTTGATGGTCGTTTATCAAGTTTATTATTGTTCCCCATTATCTGTCCAGAAGTGTACCTTTAACATTTATTCTGGTGAGCGATGCAGGGCCATTGCGGAACTCTTGTTTTAACTGTGCTGATTTGACACCTGGTCCATACATCACTTAATAATGATCGCATAATTTTTTGTTGTAAGTAAAACAGTGCAGTTTAAATTATATATGATATAAAAAGTTTTGTTGTCGGGCAATACTATAGGGATATTAACGGAAATACAAATTGACATAATTTAATTTTTTTCATGTAAACTTCATGTTAAGTTTAGCAATTCTTTTTACAAACACTTGGCTTTATAATAATGAATACTTGGACTTATCATGATTAAATCTAAGTTAATTGTATCAGACTGGAAAAATGTCACACTCATTATTGATGATATCTGTGGACCAGCACTGTTAAGGGACTTAATCCCTTGATAATTGCATTGATCAACATCAAATGTGACAAGTAAAACAAAGTAAAACAGAAACTGGATGCTTACTTACAGACTCTGCCAAAATCTGGGATGAAAGTTTGATTGTATCAAGTATTACAAACTTATAATATAGATTTGACGAGATCTTCAAAGTAGCTTTTCCAGAAAAAATGGTGTTGTTGTGTTTACACGTTAGTAAAGGCAATTTTTAAATACAAAATACATTTTTTTTACTTTTTGTTTTTATGGAAGATTGAATTATATGATTATTTACGTATAAACTTAATTTTATTTGGAAAAAAAATCATTTCATATTAGGGATAAAAAATCAAAGACATGATTTGGCAGGATTATTATGTAGATGAGGTAGAGGTATGAAATGGTGGGATCATGAGATAACGTGTTAACACGTGGCATTTGGCAAAATATGTACAGCCAAACTTGTGGAAAACACAAGTATCCTTTGTAGACAGGCGTCCTTTGTTTACAGGATTAATAATGCAGAGCGTTAAGTACAAAGTTCTCATCAACATGTATGACATTTGTTAACTTCCTCCTAGTAAGCTAGTCAGTACATAACAAAAAACATACATGTATGTATACTCATATTGTTAACAGGAAAAAAATACAAAATGTTACGGAGTCCCTAAAGTGACATTCAACACTTATTTTTTAACTTGTAGCACTCTTTTTTATTTCGTAATTACGAATTAGTATTTCGTTTATGTATATATACGAGATATATATATATAAACGAAATACTAATTCGTAAATACGAAATAAAAATGAGTGCTACAAGTTAAAATATGATGTTGATACATTTTATCATCTGTTTCACAGAATGTTTTATAAGTAAGAAATTCAGTGCTTAGTGCATAGGGTGCTAAATGCATTAAAAGGCAATATTTCTTAACCTGACACAACATGAACATCAATAATGAGACCACTACATATCCAGAATGAATTATCCGAAGTTGGTGTACTATCCATCATATTTTTTATAGCAATAAATTCATGCTTCTGATACATTCGGGTACTAATTTTATAACAGAACTCAATTGACATAATTTATTTCAATCATGGATAGCTGATAATCATGGGCAATTGTGATGCTGAGTTGATTTTTATATGGTTTATAACCTCAACCAATGCTCCTCGCTTTTCTTCATTAGCTGGCATGTAGAGGAATTAAAATGGCATTAAACATGGACACCTTTGTGTACGACTTAGCGGACTTCATATAATAATAGTTTTTCCATTCGTAGAGCTTTTTCCGGTTGTTTACATCCTAATATCACACACTGCGCTCATTTTTTATATGACATCGTTCTCAGTTTTGATTAAAAACATAACTATCTCCAGACGTTTACTATTTATTGTGAAGCGAGAGACGATAAATGAGTTTCAATGTTAATGACGATTTCTGCATTTTGTTTTATTCAAGGAAAAGTGATCATTTTTTCATATTTTATAGAAAAAATTATAACAAATCCAAAAATGGAAAGAAAAACAGGTGTCACCGAACTCGTTTTCGAGATAACAGCTCATACTTTGTGTAGGTGTGCAGCTGTTTTTTTAAGATTTGCTGTGTACGAAGAGCTTATCTCTAAACACATACTATTACTGTTATATCATGATAAAATCATGCTCAAACATACTGTTTTTACATGTAAGTATTCATTTGGCATATATTGTGTTAATTTAACGCAATTTATACCATAAATGATTTAATTCTGTCATACTATGTTTTTATTTTCAACTGCATGCATGAAAAAATTGGTTGCAATTTCGACAAAAAAAATATTATTTTTCATCTTTTATTCCCCCTTTTCCGATATTCATCCAGCAAAACTTTCTAATTTTGATATATATCTTAGAACAATGTCTAATAAACATATTTCAGTAATAAAAACATGAGGTTACCGAGCTAATTTCAGTCTCAACTCTGAAATTCAGTAATATTGTCAAAATAGTCGACAAATATGATTAATATCAAAAATATGCACATCAAGTTAATAAAGATTTTGCCTATTTTCCAATAAAACTTTCTAATTTAGATATATATCGTAGAACAATGTCTAATAAACACATTTCAGAGATAAAAACATGGGGTTATTGAGCTAATTTTACCTCCAACTTCTACATTCTGTTGCATTGTCAACAAATATTTGCCGATTTCAGATAAATTTTGTAATGTTTATATGAAGTTAATAAAGTGTTTTTCTGTTTATCATCCAATAAAACTTTTTAGTTTTGATATATATCTTAGAACAATTTTGTACCACATATTTCACTTTAAAAAACATTTGAGTCTTTGAGGTAATGTTAGCTCAGAGTCCTAATATCAGCTACATCAACAAATATTTGCAATATATGATGAACCTCCATTACAGTCATATAAAGTAATTCAATTTTGAACTGTACATGTAGTGTAGCCTCTTCGTCCGTGTACCCACTCGCAAATTTACCCTTCATGCGAAATTGCTGCGACATAATAGGTTGCGTATTTAGCGCGCTCGCGGATGCGTTAGTTGTCCGAAAACTATGCAAGTGTTTCTTCCGTGAAGAGTTTTATTGTCTCCCTTATGTGCAGAAATGTTGCGCGTTAAGAACTACCGAAATCGTCTTTAAGTGATAAAATGGCGGACGTGAAGAGTACCCAAGAGAGGTAATCCCGTACATTTTTTTCTGGAATGATGTACATGTATAGGCCTTTTCAGAAACATGATTTATCTGCCCTTGATAGCTCTTCATTAGGAGATAAAAAACGCGCACCTGCTACTTCCGGGTAGTATTGCGCTTTTTAGGTGTATGATTTTTAACACTGGATAAATATCATATCCTAATTAAATGTATGTCAAACTGGTTGTTAATGTCTAAATTACTGTATATGTATTTATATAGTAGTTTCCAATCCTTGTTATGTCATAATAGAAGAAAAAACAAATTAAAACAGATTTAAAAAGCTGTAATAGCAAAGAAAAGGTTATTATATAGCTATTTAGAACAGAAATACTGAAAAGGTTGTATATTAATTATCTAATACACAACGAGTAAAATCATAGACACACATACAAACCTTCATTAATATAGTTTATATAAGTTACATTGTCAAAAATAGTGAATTTCGCCACATGCGAATATTCCGGAGGGAACAGGATATTCAAAAGGATAGAACATTCTGATTTAATAGACAAAGATAGCTGTGCTATCTCGCCAATGATATTGTTGGGTATGAAAGATCTTTGTAGGGAAACTAGTTGACAAAAAGCTGCTGATGCCTCGATTTCGAACTGATTTACGAGCAAGTAAGGCCGGGATTAAGCATTGTAAGAATAATCCGTCCAACTTTGTGTTTGGGAATAGTGACCAAACCATGTTGTGTGGAGAACATTTGGTCTGACACTTTGGACCCACAAAGGGAAACCATGTTCTTCCAGGCTGTATGTTCCATTGAGCAAGTGTGAGTGAAAAAATCAACAAACTCACGGCAAATTATTTGGATTTTTTACAAGTACGTTCAACTTTTCAGGCGTTATCTGATAAAGATGCAGAGTACGTATTTGATATTTACTAACACTTCCTACCGATAAAACATGAATTTTGCACAGTTATTTTTCGATTGTGTCTTTGGGTGCATCAAACAATTCAAAATATTTAATGAAATATAAAGTAATTCAAGTTTTCTCGTAAACAGTGATCAGACAAACCGATGTTGTCTTTTCATGTGACTGTTTTTTTTTTCTTTTTTTTTAAGTGTGAGTCTGAAACTAATCCGCAACACTCTGAAATAAAATTGCATACATTGTTGATCTGTGGATTGCAATAGAAAACAAGTGGTTATGACTCTGTGTCTTAATTTTTGTCCATCATTTTACCTCCTTCCAACACTTGAAAAGAGCAGTTTTTTTTTTTTTAAAAAAAAGATGGAATGTGCAACAATACATTACATGGTTGTACACTCATTTATATTCATTGTGATAAAAAAAACACATACCCGGCTATGTGTTATATTTCGTTTTATTTGCGTGCAAGAGATTAGGCTAAATTTTGCCTGTAGAAAAAAACACAGATTTACATTTTAATATAATTAAACAAGAATGTTTATCTTTGTGATTTATCTTGATGGCTGTGGTCACAAATTTGCAAATTCGGCGCACTTGTGTTTTTATTTTATCTTAGTAAAATCTGCAGCTTTAATATCAGCATGTTGTCAAATCATAGTCTGGGTGACACGATCCTTACTGATAGCAATTAATTAAGCCGGAAAATCAGTATGCAGTCATATATATTTATACCACCCGTTGTTTTATGGATCTACATTGTTTTTACAGCTGTCTGGGGGTCAAACATGTTCTATATTTAATCAGTCATGGCATGTGTGAAACACTAATTATCATTCTCACAATGTTTTATTAATTTTTAACGTGTTGAGAAACACATATAAAAATAAAATGGCAGGTTCTATATGCTTAAAACAATTTTTTAAAGAAAGAATTTGTCATTTTAAACTTCGATTCATTTATACTTTATAAGACCATTCGACCCCTTATCGATCTTTAAGTTCGAATACGTAATATGGTCACTTTTTAAGTGTAATAAATATCGTTTATCAAATTCATTCTTGTAGATATGTGCGCCATTATATTTGTTTGATCTTGTATTTGCTCATATCTGTTTTAGTGTTACAGATATATTATGTGTATAGTAAGAGAGTATTATCATTTAAAACTATTAAATCAATTCTAAATGTGGGTCGAGCATGTATGCATTCATGAAGTACTAGGAACTTCACGGAAATTTTAACATAACTGTTTTACACCTCTCTGATACGATGATTGACTTTTTGTCATGGTTAAATGGTAGCATTATTAATTTGACTTCAAACAACCATCATTATCAGAATCTAACATCTTTTTAAATAGTTGATTAATGTGTTTATCAATTATTTTCAATTAATGCCCTCCTTGGTATCTCAACACATAGTATATCGATGTTGGTTTTGTAAGACTCAAGGCGCCATTATCAAAAATACTACCCAATGTCCGAAGGAATCCGAATGAGACAGATTTTTTTCAAGGGAGATAACCTACTTTCTGAAAAGGCCTATATTAAACAACGGAACACTATTTGTTGCAACATCGTATATTCAAATTCTAATATGCACAAAGTCATGCGACACACGGATTATAAATTGATCAAACACTTAGTCTCAAATGTGGAAATTAAAATGGGGTCACTATTTTTAAACTTATGGAAAATTCCAATGTTGACCGAACGGGGTCAATATTCCACAGCAAAGGTCAACGGAAAGTAGTTTACGAATAACTACGTATAATTACGACAAAAGTAATACCTTCTTAGAATAATTTCATGTTTCTTAGGATGACATTTAATCTCCAATTTCGTGTTAGAAAGACAATTCGGACATACGGCGAAAGATTGCTGCGTGGTTGTGGTACAATTGTTGGACTATTTCGCAAACCCAGAGATCGGTCGCCGAAATCTTCGTAAAATACCAATCCATTGTGGGAACGTTGCTACGCATGCTAACCTAAAAAACGCAGTAGGTGTCATTTTTTAATAAAGGTTGCCGCCTTATTTGAAGATGAATTTCAAAGATGTCTCCGGTATTTTGTAGCGGAAATGCTTATCTGGGAAGCCTGACTCAGATTTTTGAAATTTGCTTACGATTTTAATTTATGGCCTATTACGTAATTGTCAGCGGGGTTCAGGCTACGGAATTTCTTTTAAGTCAAATATCTTATGAACAGGTGACGTTATCAAAAATCTGAGGCACGGTTCCCTGCATAATACAATGATTGTTATTTTAAGTCTAATTGTTGTAATATATCCTTATATACAGATTAGTTATCGTTATTTAAAAATACGTAAATTACGTGCGATATTAGTTTATAGATGACTGACCAAGGATAATACTTATTTCAAATCAATTGCAATGGATTTTGTATAATGGGTTTATTAATGTATACAAATATGGTTAATTTTTAAAACTATAAATTGGTGAAACTTGATATCACTAAATAGCCACTTACGCTACATTAAGGACGAAAGTAAATATACACATGTTTGTCAATTGGTTTCATCTCTTGATTGTGCGAAGCTTGACTAATTGCTGAAGGAACTTAATTACATGTAGTATCTTCCTGAACAGATTGAGTCATTTTATGGACAATATGCACAATGTTAAAGTGGCGTGACTGGCTTAATACGTAAAAAATAAGGAAAACGGACGGACGGGCAAACGGACAGACGGACGGACGAGCAGCGCCATAACATAATACGACCCTTCAAGCGTCAAAAATGGGAGTGGTTGCAATAATCGGACAGCAGACGATTAACGACTTTGATTGGCTATCAAAATTGTGTAACGTGAAAGGTGATAGATTAAACAACAAAACTGTTGTATAATATATTTTTATATGGGCTACTTAGCCAACTGATTAGAACAATATGATTAAAACAATTAACAATAATCAACTGTAAATAATTAACAATAATAAATGAACTTTCAACATTTCTATAAACTTGTTTTACTTCAACTGATACAAGAAATAGGTTGATCGGATCACAATAAACTTTCGTAATAAAACTTATATTTAACCCAACACTTGTACAATAATACTACAAAACAATGCTGGATAGCCTTTCTTCGTGGTTTCATGAAGCACAACAAAGTTTGAGATGCAGTGCTCAACACACGATTGACTAAATCACGCAATAAGCTTCTAGTTTCTACTGCTTTTCTATTCCACAAACTAAGCTTGTGGCTATGGTAATCGTGAGCAGAAGGTCAGGAATACTTAATATTATTCTGCGATAAAAATGTATAATAACAATCATCATTCAGCATCGTTTCTTCTCGAAAGCTAGACTGATCCTCTCTAAGAATCGTGTGTACTCCCGCATTTATAGTCCCTTTTTGGAACAGTCCAAAAACAGCTAAGGTGTTTCAGGATTCGTTTAATACAAAATTACCACTTCCGGACCTAGTTTTCAACGGTCATTGCATAAATGAAATTCTAATTGTGAGAAAAACGATTTATATCAAAAGAAAACTTAAATACTTCAATTTATCACCCATAAAATCTTATATAATTGCGTCAAACTAAATCACCTACGATCGAAATAGACTGCCAGCCAACTTCAATGAGCTGTTTTATAAGGGGAAAAACGTGTTAACTAAGATTTTTGATTTTGATTGTTGAAATTCTTATTAGGAAATATACTGGCCGTCATAAGAAAGTAATCAGTAAGTGATGTTGGTATAAAATAGACAAAGCGCAAGTAATCGGAATGAATTTAATTCTGGAGATAGCTGAAACATTTCATGATATGGTTTATTGTTATCCATTATTGACCATAAAATTGCTGCTTACCATTTAAAATTTTAAGGTCAGTATTAGATCAAAATAGAAGAATTTTTATGATGGTTACTTTCTTATGACGGCCAGTATAGCTACAGGTCAAGCCCCAAATACCTAATAAAACTGATAAATTAATAAAATAATCCAAAACGCAAACTAAATTCCGGTTTATATTTGGGTCAAAGTGCACTAAATTATAAACTATTTGTTACAGCACTAACGTTACAATTGAATGGGTCGCATTAATTTATTGAATAATCGTTGATTACATGTGAAGATAATGATCGAGCTCTTTTATTGTTAATTTCTCGCTTAGAGAAAAACGCAGTAGGTATTATTTTTTAATTAAGATTGCCACATTATTTGAAGAATTTCAAAACGATTTTCAATATTTTGTAGCGGAAATGCTTAACTAGGGAACCGTGTCTCAGAATTTTGATATTTGTTTTCGTTTTTAATCTATTGCGTATGACGTAATTGTCAGCGGGGTTCAGGCTACGGAATTTCCTTTAAGTCAAATACCTTACGAACGGAGGACGCTATCAAAAATCTGAGGCACGGTTCCCTGCACGATACAATGATTGTTATTTTAAGTCTACCAATTAGTCAGTCACGCTTTAATCAATGCATCTTTTAAAGGGAAGATAAAGCTAACTACAGCTCAATACATGCACTTACAACAGCAAAAACATTGTCATGGATAACAGTACTAGTTAGCGCATAATTGTATATTTTACCTCTGTCAGTGTATTATATTTTACGTCAGTCAGACTCAGTAAAAAACTATAAATTCGAGTTTTTGTTCGTTAATGATATAGAATGTTTTCATTGTGAGTTTAATCAGCCTAGCCAATATTGCTGGAATTTAGAGTTATGACTTCAGTAGCTGGATAAAAGCGTATCTATATAAATATATCGGACGCACATAACATGTTTATCGTCATTTTAGCGGCTATTTTGAGTGGATGTGACATTATCAAAGGTAATTAATTAAATTATTTTAGTTTCTTGAAAACCATTTTGGAATTAATATCTTCCTAGACATATCCATATATACAAAAATACATTTGACAATCATTGTTATGATTGAAATCCGATTCTTGTCATATTTGGATGTGATCCCTTTCTGTGTATCAAAAGTGGACTCCATTGATTCGTACAGGATTTTCTTAGGATTTGTGCCATTTATTAATAATTCACTCATAAACAATTGACTTTATTTCACGTTTCATTACCTTCATGTACATGCATGGCTTCATCTCATTCTATAAGCATACAATGCGCGTATCTAGGATGGAATGATTTGTGATGTTAATACCATGCAAACTGTAATGGACATTGTGTGTGCATCACCACTGTCCTGAACCAACGACCTCTAACTTCCACATGCATTTGACTCTGACGCCCAATCACTTGAGCCGGTGTTCTGTACCATACTGAAACTCATCGCCTCTATGATGAGGATATTCAACTACGCTTTTATAATCGGTGTAGATGTTCATTGTTTTATCAAAAACTTCCGTAAAACAGTTATATCGTTTACCATTCTTGTCGGCGAGGTATACCCGATTTGCCGAGTCTCTCTATATTTTGATGTCATTATTGATAATGTCGAGCAAAAACATGAGAATATTCAATTGATTACTTTTAATATCAGATTCTAGTTGACTAATTTCATCGTTATTTCTTATGAAGGCATCAGTCGCCTTTGCCTGCTTCATAATTATCTTCAGTTCATTCTCATCTACAAATTGTTTCATGCGTTCTTCAAGATCCTTCAGTCCTTTTTCGATATCGCGCAGTAATTTTCGTTTAATTTTATCTTTAATGGTTTCATCATCTATCGCCCATGTTTTCTAAAGTTTTAATCAGTTCAACCTCCAATTCTTGTTCGTTAGCATATTTCCCCAAATTCTCTCTTAGCTTTTCTACGATATTAGCCTTTGCCTGTTCCAGCTCTTCATCATCTACAATTTTTTCTAGGTATTCTTCAAGCTCTTGCAGTCCTCTTTCGATATCGCCCCGTGTTTTTTGTTCGACGTCATCAATGTATTTTTTTTTTCGTATTATTTTCCATACCATCGAGACCGTAATCTCGCGCGATTTTGTTCACTCGCTTCAACACAGACGACTTAGGAGCCGCATCAACCCCTTCGGTAGGTAAATCGAGGTTCGTAATCTTGCTCCCAGACATATCGATTTCTCCTTTTATCAGGAAGTTATTATTTATATAAGATAAACTCACCCCGGAAACGGGACGCGTTTCTGAAACGTGAGTTTTTGACATTTGTCCAAATTTATCAACAGGCATTGTTTTATTAACGTAAATTTATTTTAATTTCTACAGACTATAAACATAAATGGCCACCTATTGCTGTTCCATTCGGTTGTACTTGTTCTGTATTATAATATACATCGCCCATATAATTAATAAATTCTTTCGGGGGAGGGGCTCCATAACTGTCAAAGTAATGTTTTTACACCAACAGGTCCAATGTGTTCCTTCCGCGTTTGAACCAATACCATCACCAGGAATAGTATCATCTAGATTTAATATACCACACTCATTTTAACGGTCTTTGTGGGAGTTTATTGCGCATAAACACACTTCTGAAATTAGGTATTTTTGATTTATTAACAGCATCCATCAATTCAAACTTTTTAGGCGGTGTATTAGGTAAAATCATTTTTTCAACTGAGATATTCATTCTTTTTTATAGTTAACTATTTTTATAATATCAAACAGCTAGTGTGTGTACTCCATCTGGCAAAATGATCCTTTTTAATACCATATGATCAAAAATGGCCGACAAAAAGACCTCAAAAGGGGGCGCCTACGGGGCACACTATCCGCCATGTTTTTTTGTCGGGTTATCTGTACGTATAATGGACATACCCTTTTTAATGCATGAAGCCCGAAACCAGTTTGTAGTCTCCTGCGGGGTAAACAATATTTCGAAAATTTCACTCAATTTAACTTTTATTGTACAGAAACGAGTCTATGTCTACAAAAAGTAGGATTTTATTTAATGAATATTTAGTTATGAATGCTAGTTTAATTCACCATGATATCCTTTATTTCCTCTGAATGCGATAAATTGATATTTTAGTTTTGTGTTTTACATTATGCTCTTTGGGGCATTTTTATATCGTATTTTTAACACACTCTCTTTTGGGACAGTTTTATATTGTCGGAAATAGAATGTGTTGCAAACTCTCAATTAGAAATAAAATCTCTAGGAAATCTCTGTTCAATATTCTATTCTTAGCTCTTATACATGGCTGAATGGCGATTCCAAGCATCTTTGGAATTGATAATACTTGCATTGACCTAAAAGGTTAAATTGATAATGTTTACTGAAATTTATCCATTCAGGGTTATCTATGTTTTAAGTACATATTAACGCAACTTATAGAACTACAGCGTATTTAAATTGCAAGTATATAAATACTGTAAGATTTAGTAAACAAATATGTACGGAGTTCGGTTTTCCCAATTGGGGTGTTGGGATTTTACCGATCGTACGTATGCCTAGTTTATTGTTCACCGATTAAACACGCGCAAGTCCAGCGGGAAAGACGTATGTGATTATACAAAACAATTCCACTTGTCCATATTACAGATATTTAATCATCCAATAAATAAAACGTAAAACAAGGTTACCAACTAAATAAGACACTGATTTTAAATTTAAATTAAACGAAATATATCTATCACTGATCGTAAGTCCAGGCGAAGATATTATTAAAATTTAATGCTAGTACACAGCCGACATAGTTTGATAGAATTCACTGGAAAAGGTTAGCGTCGACTGCCAACTCTCTACTCGACTCCCCTGGACGGCGAGCGCACCTCTTTTATATCATCCCCAATGTCGGTACCCAACCTTTTCATCATTTTTGAGTGTTCTGCGCACAAGTGTGTGCAGACTCTGGACAGTATTACCAAAAAGGTCTAAAGATCAAGAACTAACATCATGAGTCAGGCATTTTTATCCGTTTATGATTTTTTGCATTTGTAGTCTAAACTTGTTATATCCTCACCTGACCCGGATAGATATATTTAGTTTCTTCACAGGTACATCTCCCCCAATTATTTTTTTTGAAAAAAGTCCCCTTTTTAACACTTCGTAATATGTTTTTTTTTTGTATATATAAACATTCCAAAAACATTATATTGACATTAATAATTTATCTAATTCTATAAATACAAAACACAACAATTGAATATACGACACTTCTAAGTATAAAAAAGCTGGGTGATTATGTCTACATATGCTGAATAATGTCATTAAAATGAATCAAAGCATTTCTTAAATCTAAATTTCGATATAATTTTTGATTTTTTAACGAATTTGGAAAATGGTGTTAGCTCTATTAGTTATTTGATTTGTTGATGTCCAAGTAATGAGTTCTGCAGTATCATAACAAATCATACATTGATGAAAATCTTTATTAGAGTTTTTAAAACATAGTTTGTGTACCACCGAACTGCAGCAAAAAGTTATTCTAAAATATTCGTGTAGCCTAAAATATGGGAAAACGATTTCTTTATTACAAAACTTACACGAATCCGTAACCAATTTCGCTTTGTAATTTAGAGATTTAATTGCTCTTTTGATAAATTTTCTTATTTTCCGGCTAGGATTATGTATGAAGTATTCCACATCCTTTTTTTTGATTGATGCAGGAAGGGGAGTACTTGAAATAAAACTATAAAAAACTTATTTATTTTCTTTCCTTTATTATAATAAAAATGAACTCCTTTCAATATTCTTAATTTTAAAGATATATTAATGGTCAAAATGATTTTTTTGTTTTTCCAAAAAAGCTTTATAACACTATTCCTTACATAATAATATGAGTATTCACCAATTTCTGCAACTTGAAATCATAATTTTGTGCATTTAATTGCATATCGAAAAATCGTTTTTCTTATTTGACTAGGTTAGTCAAATAAGATTTATATTTGCCGCGAAGCATTCCGATTGTTTCCGTAAATATTCGGAAATAGTCACGTGATTAGCGTCTCTCCATATAAGGAAAATCAAAACAATGGCGGATCAAGCGGGAGGAATCAAAAGAACAAGAAAGAAAATGTCCGATTCTGAAAGAAAAAGGAGGAAATTAGAAAGAGACAAGGGTATTGCTCAAACAAGAATATACTTAGGCAGCGAAGCAAGTCGTTGGAAAACTTTGAAGGAAGAAATTCGTGCGAAAACCGACTGTGAAGTCGCAACGTTTTTGATCGACAGGTATTCTCCGTATGCAAATGAGATGAATTCCGAACGTAACCGATCTCTTCCGAGCGGTTTGAAAATGGCGGCTTGTTTGAAAATAAGTAGAATCGTATCGGTTTGCATCGAGTTAATTAAAAGAAAATATACATAAAAAATATTGTCAAACATTTTTATAATCATTGAACTTATGATTTACAGTGAAATTTCGTGAATGTAAGATATACGATAAAATGATAATATTGACCATTAATATACCTTTAATCTATGGTTATGTGAATTTTCCATTAGTTGTAACAACTGGTCTTCCAAATTGCCAAAATCATAAAACATAATAATATCAATTAAAAATCTAATGGTATAGTTTCTAATAATTTTTTATTAAGCAGTCATCGCAGTCGAACCAAGATTCATCAAAAGAGCAAAATTCATGGAAAAAATTGTATAAATATTTTTTGGCTGTTCTTTTTTTGAAATTTCCTCGGTACACAATCGACGTAGAAAACCAATTAGATGGATTAATTCTATTAAATTTGAATAACGTTTCAATATATGTTGAATACTCAACCAACCTCCCAGCATTACAATTCATTTTTTTTTTGTTTGCGAGGCGATTACAATAATCTAACGGCAAATATTACAATTGATCGATTTATCGAACGATGATTACAGCTGGGCGCAAATAATTGCACCATACCTTAGGTATGATAATGAACAATTAAACTATGTAAAATTATAACATACAGGGTGTTTTGCCTACTTCCTAATTTTCATAATAATGCATTTTATTAGGTGCATTATGTTATAAATCATGCATAAGACAATGTATAATGTAACAACAAAATACAAGCTGTTACAATATTTAAATACTTAATACAAGAGTTTAAGTAATCATATATATAAAACATAATGATAAACATGTAAACTGTACAACATGTTATGAATGACATTAACAATTGATCAATAAAACAAATTTGACATTTATACAATTACAATTGATTAATATCAAATGTCTTAAAAGTAATGACCAAAACCTGAAAAAAACGACTCATGATAATATAAATGAATAATATGACAATAAGATTGATTTATACAATCAATTACCCAATTACATCAATGACAATTAATTCATTATTTTGATATACATATATATATATACATTTTTTTACAACATTTAATCAAAATTATACCAATGAAAACATAAAATATGAACTGAGAGTAATGTACAATCTAATGTTGTTTTTTTTCTGTTAACCCGTCTTTTGACTGATCTCTTTCTTAAAAATGCGTCAATACATGCTGTTTTGTCTAAGTGAGATTTCTTTCATTTATACACAATTGGTCTTAATCAAAATTTGTGATCTTTATACCATTGTGAATAATCTCTAATTTCGTTAGATAGGTGGTACGTAGCATCTTCCTCATTCTAAACCAATTGAATATATCCAATTTTATCTCGTTTGGGATAGGTAGATCTACTTTCGTTAACTTATTAGTGATCTTAGCTCTTGATACATCGATCGATAATTTTGGAATTAAATTCCCAACAATTCCCTCTATGTAAATTGTATTAGGGGTAACGGTTTCCCATTCCACAGGACATGTAGGTATTTGAACCAGTGGTATGTCTAAGCATTGAATTCCATTTGATACATGCATGTTGATGTAGGTAGAATTTGAATGTTCAGGCTTGTTAACCTTGATCATAATGTAAATACCAATCAACAGATGCACAATAGCTATACCCAATATGATGTGATCATATTTTATTTCTAATTTCAAGGGAGTTAGAAATGATTCATACTTGAGCTCAAATGCGTTAGCCTGTCTTAATACAGTGGATGCCAATAAAACTAAACTCAATTTTTTATATATCATAAAAATACAAACAGTGTTGAAAATCGTCAGTAATATTCCAACAATACCAATAATTTGTATGCAATTGAGTAAGAGTCCAAACCGAGATTTTCATCCAACATTGATTCTGCTAAATTAGCGTACACTTTGGAATTGGTCTTAGCCTTTTCAGCCAAATGTTGTAATGATATTTCGAACCTTTTGGACTTAGCTTGTATTTCCCCAGATTTATGCTGATACATTTGATACTGAGGCAAATTTACATTATCTGGGTGCAACTTTGTTACATTTTCAATTAATCGATTCATAACTGAATCGTTGAAAAAATGTTGTAAGTATGGCAAATTAATAGGGTGTATCACGTCAATAGATACGTTTGTTCGCAACTGGCATTTTGAAAAATGCATTTCCGCAGTAAGCATTGTGGTTACTAATTTACATCCGCATGGCACGGTGAGTACACAAAATTTACAACCTGAAATCAGGGTAGTATTGTCCCTACATTCCATGCTAAGTTCTTTTTGTCTCAGCATTTTTTCTGCATCGAGTCTCTTTAATTCTGGCTTAAGGTTACCTTGAACCATTTTATCATTACACAACTCATTAACCTTCGTAATATCCTCATAATTGAATAGTTCCATCAGGCAACTATCTTTCTTACTGGTATGAAAAACGAAGTCTTTTTGGCATAACATAAGATTTGCATAACGTACGCATTTCTTCAAAGAATGATCGTTTGCATATGCGAAAGATAGAACTTCATGATTAATTATTAAATATCCCGGGATTTCAGTTAGAATGCTTGCATCTGCATGATGAAAATCATTGTTTAAAGGAATAGGAAATAGGTTAACCTCGTAGACCTTAAAATTTCCTTTACGTACAATAGGCAGGTTTATGCTTAAATATATGGGATCTCCCTGACGGCCGTATATGAATTTCGCATGTTGATAATAAAATGCTGCATCATCTGAAATTAATTGATATGATTCAAATTGATCAGATAATATAGTAGCAACTTTATCTAACACCTTCTGTAACTTTGTTGCGGGTATAAAGAACGTTGACAGTTTGCCTGCGTTTAACGTTTGAATTCCTGCCATTAAATTACTAAAGGTAGTGCGTATCTGAGCAAACCTTTCTGTATACAACAATATGGCACATTCCATAATTTTATGTTTCATATTTTGAGTCCGGACCCTATCTAATATACCCTTTATGATCATATTTTCTTTGTCTATGAATTGATCAAAAGTTTCCAATTCCTCGTGTACATGAGTCATTAAACTCGATAATCCCTCCTCAGACTGACTGAAATCTCTTGTCATACTATTTAATACTTTTGTTAGTTTGTTAATATGACTACGTAAAGTTTCAAGCTGAGAATCTGTTGCCAATCCAAACAAAGTTTACCCCAAATCACCTACAAATCCCAAAGCCGGCCCATTTCTCTTGTTTTTGCTTTCAAGAGGCATTTTAGGAACGATTTCATCAAGTACTTTAAACATTAAACGACTTTCTGTCTCTATATGTGTTTTAATCGCATTAACTTCTAGAGTTATTGCACAACCCAATTGAGTTTGACATTTTGGTATTTGGTCTAAAAACGACCTTTGTTTAGGCAGTTCAAACTTAACCGTATGTGTCCACTCGTTTACCTAAAAATATGTATCCTTAGGATTTGAAAACTGGATCCCTTGGTTTAGTCTTAATATGTCTTGTGCCTCTGTGGCACTCAGCGTCAGAAAAATGACAATGAAAATGGAAGGTACCATCTTACCTAAAAATATAAAATAAATAACTTTATTGTTTTGCATAGCGGTTGACTTTTCTACTTGATTTATTAATGTAAAATTGCCTGATCAAAGCTTCCCCAACATCCTTTTCAGGAATCCAAGAACTTTTGTAGCGTTTATTTGACCATTGCACCAGATATAATTTTGTATTATTTTCCTCCTTCATCCTGATTATTCTTTTTCCCCTATACCATTTTTTCTTATCTTGATCGTTATTGGTTGATGTTAATTTTGTTGTTTTGGAGGGATTTTGATTTTCATTATTCCTCTTACTATTTATGCTCTGACTATCTGGTATTATAGAATCATCAATTTTGGTATCATTAGTAAATGACCGGTAGTCTTTTGGGTCATAGTATCTCCTTAGTCTGTTTATATTTACTGGTGCTTGTATTTCTTTATTGGTATCTACTTCTCGTAATACAAAGGTATTATTCGGAAGTAATTTTGTGATATAGTATTTAATATTTGAAAACTTTCTATATAACTTTCTGGACACATTTGGAGGAACCTTATCTTGTTTCAACAAAACCATATCTCCTAATTTAAATGATCTTACCCTAGTATTTTTGTCATATTGCTGTTTCATTTTGTTTTGAGTTTCTTTTAAGTTTTGCTTGGTAATACTTGGTAATATTCCAAATAATACGCAATCGTTCTGCCAATTCCCGCGCGTAATATTCGGGTTTAGTTTTAACGTCTTCTTCAATTTCTATCGATCTAATCGGTTGATTTATATTTTTTCCAAATACTATAAAATATGGAGCATACTCAGTTGTATCAGGACATACAATAGAATTACAAGCCAATTGGACAGATGAAAGCTTATTTGGCCATTCTTTTTTATCCTTCAGTGATATTCGTAATACCGTTAAAAGGCTAGAATGAATTCTCTCTATATGTCCGTTGCTATTTGGGTGATAGCTACTCGTCCGTAGCCGCTGAATATTAAAAGCTTTGTACAACGTATCCATTACTCCACTAAGAAAATTTTTTACCTCTATCGGAAACAATTTTCTTTGGAACCCCGAAAATCGAAAACACCGACTGATACAACTTTTCCGCTATCTCCCCTGCATTTTGTGACCTTAATGGCAGAAACATAACAAATTTTGTGAAGGCACAAATCACACTCAAAACATATTTAAATCCCATGCTTTCTTTTCCCACTGTAACAATATCTATATGTAATGTTTCAAACGGACCTGAAGGTACCTCCATAAAATTGTAAAGGAGTAGGTCTGTAAGTATAATCTCTTTTTTTCATTTGACAAATTTCACAAGATTTAACATAGTCTTTTATTTCTTGAAACATTTTTGGAAAATAGTAATGTAGTCTGATGGTCCAAAATAAATTTTCATAACTAAAATGACCCAAGTCATTATGAAAAGAATATAATATATCGTTACGTAGAACCTTTGGTAAAGCCAATTGCTTTAATTGCCTGCTTTCTTTATTTAATTTCTTTCCCCTTGACTCGTAAAAATGATAAAGAATGCCATCTATTAACTGATACTGTAAACTTATATAGGGTTTACTTTTCTGTTTTTGTTTATCTTTCGGCATCACACCTGTTTCTAAAAATCTGTAGATATCCTTAAAATCTTTTAAAAAAAATTGCTTTGTAGTTTCCCAATATTTGAGGGTAATTGGCTATTTTTTTCTCATTATTTTGATTGTGTTGGTTTTCAGATGTTACTGGATAATTAACTGAGTTTTTATTTGTTGCGGATACTTGATTATCCTTCTTTAATGTATTTGTCCTGCCTTTTGATTGCGCTCTAGTTACTACATTAATGTCTTTGTGATCATCCTGTGTAAATAGACAACGACAATCTTCTATAATTGATTCTACTCAGATATGTTCTTCTCATTATCATGTTTAATTCTTGATAAGAAGTCACTTGGATTTGATTTACCTTTACGATAAAGTATCTCATAGTCGTAATTTTCTAGTTCTATAGACCATCTGTATAAACGATCATTTGTATGTTTAGTGGTGTGCAGGAAGGTTAATGCTTTGTTATCAGTGAATATCTTGATCGGAACGTTAATCAAATAGTGTTTACACTCTGGTAGGGCATAAATAATTGCTAACAGTTCCAGTTCGGATCTAGCAAATCTGGACTCATTATTTTGTAATGACCTTCCCCCGTATTGTATTACTCTCATTTGTCTGTTTTTATCAACTTGACATAAAATATAGCCTATTGCAATACTACTGGCATCTGTATATAAGAAAAATGGCTTGTTAAATTCTGGTAATTTAAGAATTGGTTCCGATATTAACGCCTGTTAAAGTTTTTCAAAACTTTGTTGGTGTTCGTTCGTCCATTTATACACAGTATCTTTTTGGAGTAATGTATTTAATGGATGGGCTATATGGGCTATTCTTGAATAGTTTTTGATAAAGCGTCTTAAAAATGAAGTCATACCTAAAAATCCTTTTAACGAGCGTTGATTATTTGGGCATGGAAAGTTATTGATAATTTGTAATTTCTTGGGATCTATTTGTATTGTGTCTTCCTCAAATACCATTCCTAAAAATGATATTTTTCTTTTTCCAAACTCACATTTTGGTGCTTGTAGCCTTAAATTTGCATCTTTTAATAGTAGAATTTCTTTTATATGTTTTACATGTTCTTCTTTTGTTTTGCTAAATATCAGAATATCGTCCATGTAATTTATTGAACTTTTATAAAGCACCGGCCGTAATAATTTGATGAGATACATCGACCAATATGCTGGAGAGTTTACATATCCAAACGGTAGACGGTTGTATTCTAATGATTCTCCGGTGTTTAGACAAAAGGCCGTGAAAGGTTTACTGTCTTCTGACAATGGCAGTGGTAGAAATGCACTTTTTATATAAATTTTACTGAAAAATATGGGCCGTTTTTCCGCTATCAAATCTTTGACATCATCAAGTTTAGGTAATTGAAAATACATACGTTTAGCAATTTTGTTCAAATGTCTATTGTCTATAACCATTCGACACTCTTGTTTTTCAGTATCGTTTATTTTCTTTTTCTTTACAAATCGTACTGGGCTACTAAATATTGAGGTGGACGGCCTAATTATATTGGCTTTCAACAATTTATTGATTTCTTCCTCCTGAACTGACCTTAAATTTGGGCTAATAGGATACGGTCTGGAACGAATAGGTAACGCGTTTGGTTTTAAATCTATTGTGCATTCAAAATCTTTCACCATACCTATGTCCGTGCTTTCTTTGCTGAAAACTTCTTTGTATTGATTCAAAATATTCAATAAATTAGTGTTAGAGCCAAATTCATCGGATACATTGAATTTTATTTTCGTATCATACGATTGATTTGATGCATTTATTGTGTTTAATTCATACTGATTAGACTTACAATATTTATCGGTTGAAACCAAATTGGCTATTAATTGATTTTTCGGAATTTGTTTGGCATTATTGGTATCATTATGTACAGGGATTAAGTAAATGTTCTTTTGGTTTTTGCTGAAAATAATATCTCACACATTCTGAAAATAATCATATCACATGTTGATTCTAAAATGAATTTGCTTGGCAAGTTTTTACAATTAATAAATACAGGAATTTTCTTTATAGAATATGGCGACAAAGTAACTGATTTATTAGTGTGCAAACTATTTTGTCTTTGCGGTTCGATTGAAGCTATTACCGAATGATTAATTTTAAATTCATTTGTTTTAAAGTTTATGAAGGTATTATATCTGTTAAAGAAATCCATACCTAAAATAATGGGTTTGATTAACTCATCAATGACGTAGAATTCATGGTTGTAAAAGGTATTACCTATTTTAATTGGACATTTAATTAAACCCCGTACTTCGTTTGGGCGGCCTTCTAGAGCGGTTTTAAATCTAGTTCGTGCGGTTTAAGGTGCAAGTTCCTTAAGTCACTATTTTTCCAAAATTGATATTGTATGCATGAAATAGAGCTACCGGTATCAAATAGTGCAGATACATTTATGTCAAAAATTTGAACTGGTAATAAATTTTCTGAAATTTTTGTTACACAATTAATGGTATGACGTTTCTTAACTTTGGAAGTACTTGCTTTAACAATTTGTTTATTACCTTTGTTTTTCTTTTTATTACGGCATGCATTGACTGAATTCCATCATTTTTTGCTATTAAAACATTGGGATCTAAAATGGCCCATTCTACCACACAAATGACAATATTAATTGTAAGCCGGACACATTTTGCCCGAATTACACCTGTCCAGGCCACACTTCCTGCAGAATGATTGATTGTTCATTCATTAACTGTGGATTTACCGTATACCTTCTGATTATCTTAGGTTTCTGGTATGCAAACCTGTTGTAATTAGGCCTTTCAACAGCAGCATTATCTGTTAGATAGCTACTCTCTCTACCATACCCCGCGCGACCCAAGTTATTTCTTTGTTGAGGGTAAATTTCTGATTGTAAGGCATTTACCTGTTTATCTCTCATTTCTAATTTTTTCATCTAACAATTTATCAAATTTTGTTTCCATAGCATTTACAGACAATGTATTGGTAACTTCACATAGTTTCAAAAATTTACTCAATTCTGGCAAGGATTTTGGTTCCTTTAATATCACCTGTTTTCTAATATCATCTCTGAGTCCGTTAACAATGAGACGTATCAAAATTGTTTTATCTAATTTCAAATCAGAAGAGACTTTTAAAGCTCTAGCCATATATTCTTCCGCTGACTCATTTCCTTCTTGCTTTATTGAAATCAAATTGAAATTCAGTTCTTCCTTGTATCTTTTTTGAAGGGCTTCAATTAATAACCTATAATTTGACTTGATTTCTGGAGACAGATTGTCATAATAGACGGCTGCGGAATCCGCTAAATAATAATTTATAACATCGCCTTTTTGTTTGTCTGTTAAAATGTTGTTTAGATTACAAAATTTCTCAAATTTTGATAAAAAGGATGAAAAACTTTCAAAATCCTTGCCAGTAAAAGGTGACAATTTAATAATACGAGAATTCATGTTACCTAATCTATTACTTGAAACTGCTCCAGTGTCCAGTCGTGTAAACGATTCTTGTAGTGGCGCAGTAGGTTCTGTTTTTGGCTGAAATAAATGAATGTTATTGTTTTTGTTTATCACTTCCTTATCACTTGATATTGGCTCCTGTTTTAATGTCTTGAATTTCTCCAAACTGGGGTTAATGTTTATATTTGAGTCTGGTTCCGTAATACTGCTGACATCTGGTTGTAGTTTTGATGAAGAATATTGAAAACTGATTTGGCCGTACTCATCTTTTGGTTTTGTTGTAAAAATATGTGTCGCCTTCGAATTGTCTTCTTCGTAGGAGGGATTGCCTCTAATTAATTGTCCATTGACACTTTGCACAGTTTCTTTCTCGTCCCTCTCGTCATATTCTGGCGGTTTTATTGAGTCATCATCTGATGTATTTTGCGATGTATTTTACTGATACGTTTTGTTGTAACGATGAATAAAATTGTTTACGTAATTCCTTGGTTCGTTTTTTCGTAATGTCCAAAATTTCCTTTAAATTTTTCGGTGTTGAACTTGACGGGTTTGATTTTGTCCTTTTACTTCGTAAGTTATAATTTGACATAATTTTCCATTATTGAAATAGCACGGGATTTCGCACCAGTTGCACGGTACGTGCACAAAATTCGGATTCTCCACCAGTTGTACGTAGTTCGGTTTTCCCAATTGGGGTGTTGGGATTTTACCGATCGTACGTATGCCTAGTTTATTGTTCACCGATCAAACATGCTCATGTCCAGCGGGAAAGACATATGTGATTATACAAAACAACTCCACTTGTCCGTATTACAGATATTTAATCGTCCAATAAATAAAACGTAAAACAAGGTTACATACTAAATATTACACTGATTTTAGATTTAAATTAAACGAAATATTTCTATCACTGATCGTAAGTCCAGGCGAAGATATTATTAAAATTTAATGCTAGTAAACAGCCGACATAGTTTGATAGAATTCACTGGAAAAGGTTAGCGTCAACTGCCAACTCTCTACTCGACTCCCCTGGACGGCGAGCGCACCTCTTTTATATCATCCCCAATGTCGGTACCCAACCTTTTCATCATTTTTTAGTGTTCTGCGCACAAGTGTGTGCAGACTCTGGACAGTATTACCAAAAAGGTCTAAAGATCAAGAACTAACATCATGAGTCAGGCATTTTTATCCGTTTGTGATTTTTTTGCTTTTGTAGTCTAAATTTGTTATATCCTCACCTGACCCGGATAGATATATTTAGTTTCTTCGCAGGTACAAATATCATTGTTTCGATATTTCATTGACATAATCAATAAAGCAATTTTATTTTAACGTAAGCTTTTTAAGCATGTATAAATCCGTCTTTTAATTACTACATTAACCAAGCAAACATATTTCTTACAAATCAATCACAATTTAAAGTCATATTTTACAACCAATATATCGATACTACTTATTTAACTAATTGTTGTAATATATCCGTATACACAGATTAGTTATCGTCATTCAAAAATATGTAAATTACGTGCGATATTGGTTTGTAGAAGACCGAACAACATTTGTTTCAAATCACTCGCCTTGGACTCTGTTCATCACATAAACTGCAGTCCAGGAGTGCCGTAAACCCGTGCCGGAAATATCGTTCTGCACTGCCAAACCGTGCAATAAATATTCAAATTAGCCAAATCACTACATTTGCATATTTCGGATTACTGCGCTACTACGATATTTGTAAACATGGTCGACTTTCGATTCGTAATGACTTAATTAAAGAATAAAATGATGTTTGTGTAAATAAAATAAAGATTTTATGTCTTTTATCTTGCATTTTATCGCCAAACGATTAATAGAAACATGCACTACTTTTTTTGTGCACAGTAGCCAACAGTCTACACTAGACGTCTTGTATATAGGTCATTCTATAGTCTGTTTCATTTTCTGTGGAAGTTTTACGGTTATGTGATAAATAGAATCTTACATTCGTGCTCATCCTTTACCATTCTTATTAAACTCGTTGACAAAAACAATATGACACTCGGCAGAGCCTCGTATCATATTATTTAGTCAACTCATTTAATAAAAATGGTAAGGAGTGAGCACTCATTCAAGATCCTCTACATAATGGGTTTATTTATGTATACAATTACGGTTCACTTTTACCTAAAAGAAGAATGGAACAAACTTGAGCAGTCGTGCATAAAGCGGACTTGTAAAAGCTGGCCTAGAAGGTGCAGAATTATTTACTATTACCATGGATCCCAGATTGAGCATCTGATGCAATAAAACGCATGCGAATAAACATTTAAGCAGTATTTAAAATATTTCATAATGAACTGAACACCTCTCGTATTAAAATGGACGTCTAAAGAATACATACTTTGTGTGTGCAATCCCAGAATTTCCTAGTTTCTTTTGGTTTATAGAATAATCTTATACACGTGAACACCGATTATTGATACCGAGTTTTTATGATTATAGATAAATATTACACGTTAAAGCGTAATATGTCGGACATAAAACTTTATTATATTGTGTCTGTAACTTATTTATTGTTTGTGCAATTTAAAACAAATCATTTTCTTCTGCTAAATTCAGATTCTCTATATAAAGCTAGGTTTTATTTTTTAGGTAAAGCCAAGTCTATTGAGACCACAGTTGATTCTTGGAAACGGTTGCACGTTGCAGTCGACCGACTGTATCCAGATGATGCATCGTTCACAGTAATGATTGATGGTAATGTAGGTATTGCTAAACGTAATTCAAATCAATTATTCATTGGTTTATAATTGCTTATTTGAAACACGGACTATTGCACAATGACCATCATTAACAATTTATCATAAATTAATTTGTTAGGACCCTGGGACTGTGTCACAACCCTATCTTTGCTAAGATACTATTTTTACGATTGCTTGCGGACTAACGACAAACTTAAAAATAAGATAAAACTGTTTCTATCGCAACATTAATACCTAAGATAAACATTGTTGTAAGTGACAGAAACTTCGCGACGCCGTCTTTTTGGTCATTACGCGCACATGGCTACGAAAGCAACCAGGTAAATACTAGTATACAATGTGAATGTAGACTACCAAACAAAATACGCTTACTTGCTTGCATGCTAATATAATTGTAAAGTCAGTATAACACAATGATAAATTCCATCAGAGACAGAATTAGTCATGAAAATGTCTGTTAAAGCAAATTTCTTTTATCTCAACGACCAAAGGGAAATGTTAATTTCAGTGTCAAAGTTGGTGAGCTAAAAGAATGTACTGTCTGTGTGAATGTTTAGCGAATGGGGGTCACACTCAAAACGAACATATACACGGGTTAGCTCATGTATTGGGCATCCTCAGTTGCTTGCGGAACAAGCAACTGACGCCGATCCTTCAACGGTATACCTTTGCCCTAGGTATTTTTCCGGTTTCAAATTTATCATTAATTGTATCCAAATTTTTTTAAAAAAAGATTGATATACAGTCATAGATGGAAATGGACCAAAACTTCATTGAACCCAGTAAGAACTGGAAAACGACATCAACAATAGATACAGCGCGAAGATTTCATGCAATGTAAATTACAAGATGTTTTTGTTGCAACGTTTGCAAAATACAGAGGAACCTCTCTGTCTCTCTCATCCGGACCGCGTAGTCAAGAAAAATTGTCATTATAGTAGGCACAAAGTATACTTTAGAAAACAAATGTCTTTATGGGTTACTGTCTAAACATTGCTAAACATTGCTAAAATTAATTGTTATATTTGATGACACTTTTATTACAAAAAAATGTTGCCTTTAAATCTGGATTTTCCAGCATACCGATACATTAATCTAAAAATTTAGCGGAGTACAACCAAAACGATAAGCACTTACGTATAGAAACTATGTAGACATACTTCGGCAACAGATCTACCTGTCTATCTGCCAGTAATCTCAAACCCCCGCGGAGACATAGCCATGTATGGTTTGGTTAGAAGGTTAAAAGCTAATATGCACAGACAGGTAGGGAGAGACATGTTTAAGGTGTCCAAGCACTGAGCCATGAGTGACCCCCGAGGAGACCGGGATCGAATCAGAAGTTGCTTTATTTAGAACAACTGACTGGAGTCCATTGTCTTCATCTCTTCATCCAGATGACCACTTAATTATCACGTTATTTATGTGGTTAACGCGTTACGTAACTAGTTAGTATCTTAATTCTATAGTGGACATAAATACCATAACTGGACAAAAACGCTCGATAGTGTCAACAACTGCCACTAGATCTGCTTGCATCACAATATATAAGTGGGTTAACATGAATACTTATCATGATAGCAAGATAAATATCAGATAATTATCTGTTTTTAGACAAGTGATAAGTAGGTTAACGCGATACTCTTTAACTACTTTTCTGTAAATAGCCACGCTATCAGAATGTCTAAAAATAGATAATTGCTGAGTAGGTAAAATGATACATATCATGTTACCAAGACAAATGTCTAACATTTATCAGGTTAACGCGTTACTTAATGTTTAACCTAGTTAACAGTTATGGTAAGTGGGTTGACTGGATACTTAACATGAAAACCTCTTACGGTTTAATATTTACCCATTGAAATGTTGCAAGTAGTGTCAGTTGTTGGCACTATCATGCATTTTTTCAGTTAAGATGTTTATTTGGATTAAAATATTAACTAGTTACTTAACACGATAACCACATAATTAACGCGATAAATAAGTGGTTAACTAAAGTTTACAGCTTTATTAACATCATTAACATCAGAAATGTTAACATAGCAGCTTTTAGAATTTACGTGTTTGTATCGGTTTGTCGTCTTACTGTTAGACGTCAAGTCGAGTTATGTTTTAATGCCATGATGAGATTTTCATATCATGTAGTCCTATTTTATGACAACTTGTCTTCATGTCGTCCAGCAAACAGATATTATCACATCATCGGGGAGTGCCATATAATAGCCTTTACATATGAACTTTTAAGTAACTACGTGTACATTGTTATTATTATTCATGTATTCATGTAGCTGAAATTATAGCCCAATAATATAGCCTAACCCCAATTTCGTTCAAAACATGAAATATTTCCAAAATAAGCATTCAAAAATTGGATGTATTTAAAATGTTGCTGACATTTTTATTACGATCTTAATTATTATTACATATGTTAGGTACAATATCAAAAAGTTCAATCAGCAGAAAACAAAACATTCAGTCATTCGGTAATAAAATCAAATATCGAAAGCACTGCAAAACTTAAACATCAAACATAGTTTTTCACATTATCATAACATATTACAGTTTGAGCAAAATGACAAATCATCAAAACCGAAATTAAAAGAAACAAGTTAAATACATGAACTTCATTGTTGGTGAAATCAAAGAACAGAAAACAATGTATAAAGATGTTTCTGCACTTGAAAGACAATGGTTACTATTC
This sequence comes from Lutraria rhynchaena, assembly GCA_008271625.1. Taxonomy (NCBI): domain Eukaryota; kingdom Metazoa; phylum Mollusca; class Bivalvia; order Venerida; family Mactridae; genus Lutraria; species Lutraria rhynchaena. The sequence continues at coordinate 4,386,023 of VIBL01000001.1, read as the reverse complement.
ACATTACTTCTTGAAAAAGAATCGCAATTGTTTAAATCACATCAAACAAAAAAACACAAAATACTTATATTTTATTATGAAAAATGTCTGATAAGTGATATTTCCATTTCCGCTAATAATATTTAGTTAATGAACAATTATTTAGTTATTTTTTAATTTCTGTAATTAAAACTTTGTAATACCATGTACCTGATTTATAGAAACTGAATTCAATTAGTTCACTTGATGCTCAGTTTGTATACTGCAAGAGCTGTCCAATATATATTGTGTAAATTACGGAAGAATAGATCACTTATGGGACATCCCATATCTCCTCCAAGCTAGATATTTCATTCAATGTTAAATACTCGAGCCGATCAGTAAAAGGTGGATAGTGCCGTTATGTCTATGTAGTTATTATGCTTTCACTAATTTTCGTTTGGGATTTAATTTCGTGGATTTCATGGGTCGGCTGATCCACGAAATCAAATCTCCATGAATATAAATGCCGAGATATCCGTCTACCATCCGAAATTTGGCGATATCCGAAATTGTGCTACAATACAACTTCCGGTATGTTCCGAACCTGGAAAATAACAAGCTCCGGCGATCTGTTATTGTTTGAGTAATTATCAGTAAGGAAATGATGTTAACCAAAATCAGTAACGAAACAGGTCTCAGTTTATATTCTATGATAATTAATAATCATTTACATATCATATCGAACAGACAGAAATACGAGGACTATGTTGAAATAGTGCTAAAATAACGGACACGGCGTACCGTAAAAAGGTGTGAACATGAAAGGTCCCTTAAAATTTTGCTCCATTTTTGCACCATCATCAATTTGCAAATGACAGATGTCAAAATGTGTATTCAAGATTATCAACGGATATCTGTCACATGTTGTTTAACTTTTGATGGGTCCCTTTTGACACGTGAGGGCCAATTAGCAGTATTTTTACTTCACCAGCGAGGATATTTCATGAGGAAAATGACAGAGAAAGAAAAGTCAATATGTTTTTTTTTAAAATCAAAGTCCACGAATTTACGTCCGAACGAAATAGCCATTTTACTAAAAACACGAAAATTGAGCCCAACGAAAATAAATGATACCACGGTATGTCTTCCATCCTTCACTGGTGTGCTAGGAATGTATATTAAAATTTGTTTGACGTTATCAAATTCTCAGAATATTGTATACCACTTAAAATTATTTCTAATCGTTGACATTCACGTTAATATAAATGTACGTAGAAACATAATAATATCGAAATCGTATATTTAACAGCGATTTGGTACGAGAACGCCACATCTCACTGGTAAAACGGACATACATGTGTAACAGTCCGTAATTAGGCGTTCCCTTACAAAGGCACATCTTGAAATATTTTGTAAGCGTATCCCGGGAAAGCGGAGATACAATCAAATTACAAGTTGTAGATGAATGGAAGAACATTTGCTGAACAATCAGCATAAGTGCAAAGGGTATAGAATGCTCCTTACTGTACACCTTAATGAAATTTGAATTACGCATCTATCAGTCAGCGATTTCAGTTTATTTGAAGATGCAGGACGTGAATTTAGCGGTAGTAGGTGGGTTTAGTTCGCTTGTTGTAGTAAGTCAAAGCAAGTGTTAGGCTCACAAGTAATTAGGTCTGGATTGATATGGATACCATTAATGAATTAAGTATTCAATTGGAATTCCAAATATTGGTAATATCATGTCAACAGAAAATATCTTTCATACGATTTTGAAAATGTCACGACGAATGCAATATTTCATGGATTCAGTTTTCCAAGAACGGAAATAGTACATGTGAGCCAAGTAACGAATACAATGATTACTACAAATGTGAGTGGACGTCTCCAGATTCGTTTGATGATGGAACACATTCATATGACGTTACTGTGAAGACAATAACAGACTCAGAGAAATTTTCTGGCACTGTTACAATAGGTATTTATATGTTTATCATACAATACCAGCTGTTATATAATTTTGTCTCCAAACGACTAAAAATGATTCTGACAAGTCTGACCAGACATCAGTTTATCAAACGTGTCCGATTTACTGGCCAATATTCTAATTGTCTATATATACTGTGACTATTCAGTTTAAACGTGTACTTTAGAAATATGTACATAAGACGTACATCGGATTTCAAACTGACATTTGTTTCTATTCTGCCCACAAACCATCACAAGAGCGACCTGAAGCATTCATCCTTTGCTATTATTGAGAAGTGATAAGTATTCACGCTTTTAGTGTCCATTACAAGAATTCCTCTCAAGTTGCACAGTTACATTGCTACAGATACTGTTTGATCGCTTCAACTGTGTAAAAAGAGTTTTCATAGTTCGACAATCATGATAAGTAGATAAACTATTGATCAAGAAAGAGGTTAGTGTGTTTGTGTGTAATACCGTAGAATTCTATACGTTGCAATAGTTTTAGTATAACCATTTATACATGCACTTTACCAAAATATTTGTTAAGCTTTTATGTTTGTTTTTGATCAAGTTCCTCCGTCTGATCCGATATTAGAATCTACCGAGTATCTCGACGATGGACGAAAGGTTATCAGAGGGAACGAGGGAGGAGATATCATCATAAAGTGCTTATCACAAGGAGGCTTTCCACAACCACTCGTTTCCCTGTACCTTGATAGTATCCAATCTAAAAGACTAAATGGAACATCAATGGCAGAATGTGACTCAACATGCAATGTAACACTATTATACACATTAACAAATGTGTCTCGATCACTTGATAGACAAATGATTACCTGCGAATCATCTTATCCGAATGTGGGTGTCCCAGGAAAAAAGAATGCGACTGTTAGTCTGTATCTCAATTGTAAGTTGACAACGATAATGTTCCCGTGTAATATAACGCATTCAAGTCAAACTTCTATGTATACTGAACCAAAAAAGAAACTTTGCTAAGTTTCAATGTAGATATTTTTTCAATGCTTCAATAAATTTGGCTGAAATCTTCTGGGTTTTTTTGGGTTTTTTTTGTCGAAAAATATCTTGTAAATTTTTTGAAATCGGCATATTGGATAGAAAGTAGCAATTCGATTGTTTGATTTGAATTAAAGTAAGGAGGGGTCGATTTCAAAAGTCAATAATTAGTAGCGTAAGGAGGGGTCGATTTCAAAGGTCAATAATTAGTAGCGTAAGGAGGGGTCGATTTCAAAGGTCAATAATTAGTAGCGTAAGGAGGGGTCGATTTCAAAGGTCAATAATTAGTAGCGTAAGGAGGGGTCGATTTCAAAGGTCAATAATTAGTAGCGTAAGGAGGGGTCGATTTCAAAGGTCAATAATTAGTAGCGTAAGGAGGGGTCGATTTCAAAGGTCAATAATTAGTAGCGTAAGGAGGGGTCGATTTCAAAGGTCAATAATTAGTAGCGTAAGGAGGGGTCGATTTCAAAGGTCAATAATTAGTAGCGTAAGGAGGGGTCGATTTCAAAGGTCAATAATTAGTAGCGTAAGGAGGGGTCGATTTCAAAAGTCAATAATTAGTAGCGTGTTTGACTGCCGAAATGCTGACTGCCTGACAGCGACGTCGCATCGAGAGCACAAGTTTGTTTATGTCAGCCTGTGGGATGTAATTCCATTCTTCATGCAGTGCTGCTCGTAGATTGTTGATGTCGTTTGGCGGGTTTTGACGTCGGTTTACGCGTCGATTAAGATTATCCCATACATGTTCAATCCCGGTTTTGGGGGGGGAAGTTGTCGATGAAATCAACGTTATGTTTTATAAAAACTGCATACTGATACGGGTAACATGGGGATAGGACGTCATAGGTTTGAAGCAGAGTGACAACATGAGAGCCTAGAATAGTTCCCTTATATTTTTGGAGTAGCGTGCGATAACCGTAACCGTAGGCAATAGTCGGCATAACGTTGATTCCCGCGTCGGAACAATCGTGCACGGCCTTCAGCTAGAGACAATACAATCCTTGACTCATTAGTAAAGAGAATTATCCGGTTTATATGTCACAAAGCCCATTGCTCTCTATTATTGAGATGGCAGCGTGTCAAAATCGAGCCAAAGTATGGACGAAAAACGATTCTGTACTGACTATGCGGAAACCCGGTCGTTGCGAGTCCCGGGGTTAACAGCAGCTGTAGCTGTTGCTGTTCAAAAGCGGTCTCATAGGTGCTGGTTCAAGATATAGCAGTCTTGAACTCGAGTCGCGATGCGCGGTTTGCCGCTCCGTTCTAAGTCCCTTGTACTCTCGGTCTGAGCAAATCGTCTCCGAAGGCTCCTGACTGCTTGCACGGATATACCAACACGAGCTGCAACCTCTGCAGTAGGAAGCCCAGCCTCAAGCATGCGTACGGTCCTCTCTCGTATTTTTTTCGAAATTATTGGCTTTGAAATTTCAAATCAAAACTTTAATTTAAAGCGTTTTTGATTTTTCCAGTAGGTATACGACTACAGTAATATTTGGTATAGACAAATATCCAACACGTGGACCGGATATGTCCATCCCGACTGTACTTTTATCTAGGGACTAACTGACCTACTTTGCAAATTATAACGTTTTTAGAAATCACCACACGTGTATAAATTATGTGTATAATTCTCAAAGGTAGCCTGAAAATTTTGCGCGTACTTTACGAAATTTTCTTTTTTGGTTCAGTGAATTTATTCATGAAATGTCTCATTTTCATTGCCGTTAGTGCTTCTCTTGTCTGGTTCTTTTATACTGTGCAGGGTTCGGAATTTGGTTTTTGACTTGCTTACCACCATTGAAATAACATGCCGTCCACGTCGGAAATGATTACGATGTAATAAGTGCGCTTACTTGGTTATTCTCTATGTTAACACAATCCGGTGGACTTATGACATTCTAGTTGACCTTGTTCTTCGTTTTAATTGTATAAACTGGGCCTTTTTTCATTTTACGTTTCAGTGAAACCCGAATTAACCAATATAGAACAAATCTCAGAAATAGTCAACGAGAAAAGTGTAAATCTTAAATGTTTTGCAGAAAACTCTAGACCTGCTGCTAAAATATACTGGGAATTTAATGACAAATGTAATATTACCGGTACGGTAACCTACAATAATAAATCAACGACTGATGTTTATACATCTGTATCTTACATCAGTAATATAGTGACTGCAACTGATAGTGGAAGTGAGGTCAGATGTAAAGTGTATCATCCAACCTTAGAGGAACCTCTAGTCGTATCTGTTAAATTAAATGAGTCGTGTAAGTATTAGAGCTTTTATAATGAAAAAGTTATCAAATGTATTACGTAATAAACACCTATTAGCTGAAGCTTACTAATTTATCGGTTTTATTCCCAATATATCGACAAAATGTTTCAAAATACAGATTTTAGTTTGAAACGTCTATGAGGAATTTAGAACATATCTTTAGTACTGCTATTCATACGCTGCTCAGTTCAAAGCTACTATTAAAATACAAACGAACGCAATGCAATTTTTCGGATTATAGGACATAGCTGTTATTAATGCTTAACACACGGGTGAACACTAGTGGTTTCAGAGTTATTGTAGAAAAACAAACAACTTAAGATTATAGATTATACAACAATGTTGAAAATAATACGTTTTGAAAAGATAGTATATAAGTATAACATACAGGCATTTCATTGTCCCAATTAAAATTGGTGTTTTATCTTATACAATATCGGCAAAATGTAAAACATTTCTACATATGAGTATAATAATTGGTTTACTAGAGCTTGTAAGTAAAACTGTGGTGTGATGCGGTCTTCCTGTGGCTTAGTTCAATATAATCATGCAACAGTTAGATGAGTACAATACATGTATTTACATAAAATAATATAATAAGATTTAATTAAAACATTACAATGGTCCTCTGTGATAAATTGATTAAGGTCTGGTTAAAGTCTGAACGATGACTTTAAATTTATGTTAATGCTATCTTTTACGCCACACACTATGATTCTTGCAGGTAATTCATTACTTATTTATACCAGGCTTAATCTTAACTCTACTGTCTTATTTCATTTTTCATATCATGGAACTAACAAATCTTCATGGCGTTTGTTCAGATTAAGTTTCATAAAGTATATGAGTAATGTAACTATTTTTTTGTATGGCATCTTAGGTCTCCTGTGTGTTCCATCGAACGTTACTGTGAGAGATGTTCAGACAACGTCAGTATTACTGTCCTGGAATCGTTGTTTTCATGGTTGCCTGAACCCAGCGTTTATCATTCAGTTAAGCACGGACACCATTAACTGGACTAACGTTACTACTGTCAATGACAGTCAAAGAAGTGCTTCATTATCCTATAAATTACATTCATTGGAAGGATCATCTACATACCATGTTAGACTAGTTGCCTTTTACGAAGCCTGCATGAGTAACTACAGTACATCTTATAAATTCACAACGAAAGGTGAAGAGCGCTTCAATGACTATTTTACATTTTGATATTACTTGTGTCCCTAATTAACATGAAGAGAAACGCCGTAATCTTAATTATGTCTGTTGTGAAAGCGGCTTGTAAACCAAACCGATTCCTCTCCGTTTCATGTAATTTTTGCATTCAGCAATTGACGTAAAATATGATTACATGTAATACAATTTGTACGTGTTTTGCGCATGTTTTCAACAGTATTTCAGTTACACACCAGTGTTTTTTTTATTCGGTACTTGTACAAATCTAGGTCTCGGCACGACCCTACCATGTCCTGTACATGAATTACTCACATCAGCGGTACTTGTCGAACGACTTCAACTAAATTGTTATAGAAAAAATGTACAGCGTAAAGGTTTTGAACTTACAAAGCCACAGTCTATATCCTACCGCTATCTCTACTTTGGTATGCAGGCGGACTCATATAATGTGAATCAGAAATGGGGGAAAGTTCACTCCTGAATTAATTCATGTACGTTTTTATTCTGATAAATCCTAGACAATATATATTTAGTATTTGGCCAGTTAATGAGTGGTTTAGTACTGACTTTCATATTATTTATGCAATAAGTTTTCAAATACATGTAACTATGTTTGATACTGTAGATTCTCCGGCTCCCTTTCACATTATTTTGATCGTGAGTGTTATCAGTGGAAATATTGTTATTATTCTAAGTGTCATCATCATAAAAAAGTGTGTCTTCAAAAAGCGTGAGTATAATGCCTACTTATTTCCTCGATCACATTCAGCGTATAATTAGCTTTACTATCGTTTTTTTAACTATTATTTGATCATGTAATTATGAACCATTAAATATGTAGTGTTTTGTGAGTATATGTTGTTATAACGATAAAACTATATGTAATTCTGTATACATTTGCAGCGCACAAAACGGATGGTTTTGTTTTTAATGTAATCAAGTACATTATAAAGTGATCAATATTTAATTTTACTTAATAGTTTCTATCGTTGTTAACACAGCCACATGATAAGAACCTCTTATTTTCGGTTTTCTATATTTCCTCCGTATATCAGTTTTGTAATAAGACTGTCGTCATTCTTAGACGGTAAGTTTGCTCCAAAAGTAGCTTTGTATTGACGTTTTACTGTAATTGATTCGAGAGTACCATATTTTATCATTGTTATAGTTACCTAGTATAATGTTTTATTTTCATCAGGTAAAGATGTTCGAAATATCAGGTATGTTAACATGATTTACTGAAACCTGCCAGTCGTGCAATCACATATTTTTCTCATGTACGTCTTTTCAATACATGTATAAGAAACTGGCATTCATACATGTTATTGAATACAAACATATACGTCTATTTATACATACGACAATATATACCAATATACACATTTTTTTATTACAGTAAAGTTCCACCTAACGACCGGTCCGATAATATGACCGTCCCGCTAATACGATCGCTTTTCTAAAGTACCAAATGTTTCCTTTTCACTACAATTATTAAAAGGTCCAATAATACAACCGGTCCGCTATTCCGCATTACGACCACTTTATTAGACCCAATCTGTAAATTACTGTTGTTATTACCACGAAAATATTGATTATTATCAGGCTGTATGTATTTTACACCTGAAGGCAGGCGTTAAATTCAGTCTCTATCCAGAGTTGTCGTTCGTTATCTCTCCCATACATCTCTGTCAACGTCTCAGCGTTTTACAAGATTCATCTAAAACAAGAAATAAAGCCACAAATGGTACAAAATTTACAACTAAGTGAAGCAATTTCTTTTGCACAATACATTCGAGACAAAAGATGTTGTAATTTACCAGAAAATCAGAGAAATTATTTTATTTACCTAGCGCACTACTTCTCGATGGAGAGCATTTGTTTACTTTTGATAATTAGGTCACAAAGTTACACCGCTTAAATGGAAATGAAACGCACATGTCGAAGGTAATCGTGTATAATTATGACAACAAATGCACAATTAGAGAAACGAAAGCGTGATTCTGTGTGTCAGATGGAAACTAAAGGAGATCCGGACACATGTTTTTGAACTACTTTCCAGACGTTGATAGAGATGTGTGTAATGGATAACGAACGGCAACTCTGGATAGAGATTGCGTTAAGTTATTGTTGTCGTTTACGACACACTAATTTGCGGCATACGACTACTTAATGGCATGCGAATATTGTTTGTAGCGCTGAAGGGGCCAAAATGTATTATTGTTGAGCAATTAATTAGAATCATAGGGGATAATCGCTAATGTCGGCATTTCTGATCGTAGACATTAAACCAAGAGGTGTTATCAAACTGGTGGTCCCTTGTTTAATGTTGATTTTCACAGTTTAAAAAAGGTATGTTAGTAGAAAGCATTTTATTTTCACACGTTTTGAGTAAATTACAAAAGCAATTAAGCACTTTCTTAAAATGAATCATTCTTTTTCCATATTCTGTATTGATAGGACGTATTCTTTAAGTTTATCATTAGGAGCACATCATTTAATGATGGAGAAACGTAACTGAAAAGAATTAGAGAATTTTACTGAAAAAGTAGCTTTGATCAGAGAAAGTACTGGGGTGAGCCAACATAAGCTGACTGAAAAATTTGATATTGGAAAAAGTACATTAATTAATTAATTAATGGTAATTAATGTGATATTCTGAGTTAATCTATAGTGAAAATGTCATGAACACAAATTTGTTTTGTAAAAAAAAATACTTAACTACTTATCGCAATAATTTTGAAACAAACAAAAATCATGCGTATTTGCTATATGAATATATTTTTAAAGAATCGTTGGCTATCTATAAACCATGTTGTAAATCTATATACATTTTTGTATTTTAGGTTCAGTCAATATTGAAAAGGAAAGCGGAAATCCATGAAGAATATGATGAGAATGAAGTTGGGGGTAGAAAACGTGTATATTACTGATATTGTCATGTTTTTAACTGAATTAAGATTATGTCGAATAAACTTGTAAACTTGTTAGCTTGAAATAAATTATTAAAGCTGTGTACTATTTGTATTCTGTATTTAATCTGTGTACGTCACAGTAACAAGTAAAGCAACAACAACAAAAACAAACAACAAAAACAAACAACAAAAACAAACAACAAAAACAAACAACAAAAACAAACAACAAAAACAAACACTAATTTTCTACCTGTAGTTGGTAGCTTTATGAAATACTCAGTGCACCTATAGACCGACTCGCTATTAAGACCACTTTTTGTCAGAACATTGAGTGGTCTTAATAGTGGAACTTTACTGTATCTTCAAATACATTTATAGGTGTAATTTGATGTACGGTATAAGATCATACACGTACAGTTTTTCGTTAAATATATTTTTATCCTTGGTTTTGTTCCATTATATAAAATGACTCACCGAAGATAACGTGAGCTTTTTTTCTGAAGTCTCAGTCTTCAATGATTATTAACTTTAATAACTTCTTTATTTAAGGGAGGATGAGCAAATCGAGAATGAGGCAGGTAACGTAGAACTTATAAAAGTAGCGAAATAACAAGTACTTAGTTATATGTGAACCTAGTGGAGATTGTGTTTGTGTTCCTTTTCTGTATGTTTTGTGTGTGGAATGGATTTTGGGTTGGTAAATTTATGCTCTATTTGGTATTTTGGAGGACTTTCATAAGTGGTTGTATTTTGGAATCCTTTTCTCATATATATACATTGAACACAAACATTCATTACATATCTATACCTTACAATATACCAGTAGCCACGGCTCGATGCAATGCTTTTTAAATAATTGAATATGTCACCACTACATGAACAATAGGAGCGGTGAATATCCGCATGGAACTTTTGGTTTTTCGCTTTTGGTATTTTGGGTTGTTATAATGTATCAGATTTCTAGCTATTGGGGATACTAAACATTTTGAAGTACATAAATTTGGCTTTCACTAAATCAAATAGTATATCATTGTTCAATAATTATTCTTTCACATGCGTTCTTTTACATTCCTTTATGGCTTTTTAATAACATGATATTTCAACCTTTGTATTGCCCAGCTGCGCACAATAACCCTGTTTATGCCCAAGCGGAGGATCATGTTATACCAGGTGCTGTAAATGTGTGTGCTACTGTCGACAAAACGCGAGCAAAAAGTATATGTTTTATTATATTTATGTTTAAACAATTTTCATCTTCATAATTATACAGTTTAGTACAATCAGACATGATTAGTACTGTTGTATGTAAAATTTCAGTGGCTCTACAATTATTAATTCCTGCACGAAAAAAAAAACAGATACCGTGAACCTATTGTTTCCAATTTGCATATTCTATTTAAGACCAAAGTGAAATTATCGAACGTATGTTACGTCAAAATGGACATGCATGCAAAACATAAACTGCGCTTATGTCCTAAGCCATTCTGTTTTATTATTTTGTTGAGCGTCCGCTAGCGCCTTAGTTTTAAGCTCCGTCCGCCAAAAATACCATTTTATTCAAGTTCAACGGTTTCTTGATTGGATCCTAGAGCTTCCAAGATTAATTGCTGTAGTTTGCAAATCATGTTTTAAGTACACTTATTTCAAATCGTGATTTTTTAATTCTTAAACTGCTTAGTATTCTAGTGTAGGATGCAGTGACTCGCAAAACCAGAATCAGAAGTGTTAGATTTCTGAATTCTGAGTTTAAACTAGTCATCTGACTGTTGTTCTTCAGTTTAATATGTTTAATATGATGTTTCTGTTAAAGTCAGGATGAGTTTGTGTGTCTTTTAATATTTAGCTAGGTTTTGCAAATTGAGGCTGACGCATAACAAAATTAAAAAAAGAACAGAATGACCCTATTATATGTTCTTGTTAGGTGGCAGTGAAAGCTCGGCGGATTTCCTATAACATCAAGTCATCTCAAATAGTTCCTATGTTATTTTCCTGTATTTTAAGCTTCTGGTGGTGCAAGCAGTGACGCTGCTATGGGTACAGATATGTTACAGAGCAGAGTACACAATTCGACAAGAAACACAATAAAAGCAGCAAACCAATCAGGTTGAAATATTTTCATCATTCTATTAAAATGACTTTAAAATAAATCGTTTAGATGGTTTGTCGATTATAAACCATTTAACTTTTTAACATCAATATGCGTATTTCATTTAATGCAATGCACTGACAATTAGTTAGATTTTTAACGATCAATGCTAATATCGTGTGACTTGTAAAACACTAAAAATAAAAGCCTACTTAATAGATTGTGGTGGCAATAATGCTTAAGACATTTATTCACGGCTTTAAATTTCATATGTACACAACAAGTCCAAACAATATATACTGTCTTTACTTCGAATTTTTTAGACAAAGCTGTTTTGTACAACCCGGCAGAAGATAAAGTAAACAATTCTAGTGGTAAAGCCATTGAACCTTCAATTAAGGAAAAGGTGAGAAAGAATCAAAAGTAGAACTTTACTTAATAGCATGGTTATATCTTTCTGTCATATGTTATTAAATGTACCCCACCATATGTGAAAAACAAAATCTTTGGGATCTTTGGGTACAGATGGATTCCTAGACTGCAGAATAATCCAACGTTGTACAAAAACCACTCAGCTATAAAATAACTAGCAATAAAGACCCTTGACTTCACGGATACAAGAACGATGCAAACAGAAAAAAGTCAAACCACCAATATGACTTATATCTACTCTTCCCACATCCCAAAAACATCACCGGACACAACGTAATGGACACGGCTCACATGAACATAAAATAACTATACAGTGAGAAGAGAACTTAGCAAATTCAGAAAGAACAAATACAACATCTCGTGGTTATCGCCTTTTGACAATAACAGGATTTAATCCCTCGATTTACTTATTTTTTCCAGAGGATCACCGGAGAATTGTTATATGTTGACCTTGCCTTCAACAATCAAGTACCAGGAAGGACAACACTCGTTGTTCGTGGTGTGAATGATCAAACACCTTACGCGGAAGTGGACTTCTCTAGAACAGCAGATCCCTTGCCAGATAGTGACAGCGAAGAAGAAGATCGAATGTAGGAATTGTTTGGGTCAAATAGTAGTAGTAACTAAAAGCAGTTCCGACATTAATACAATACCATTAATGATATCATATGAATAAGTTGTTTTAAACATATACATTGAATAATATGAATCTATGTAAAGTATGATAATGTTAAGTACATAAATATAAAGAATATTGTAACAATTTCTCCTTTTGATAATAAGAAAACGAACTCCATCAAATGTTTGTTTGTTCTCGGGAATCACCATCAAATTGTCTCTATTTTGAACTCACTTCCTTTCTCTCTTTTTCTCCTTCCTTTCTCCTCTCTTTTCTCCTCTCTTCTTTTTCCTCTCAGAAACATACATCAGGTTTAAATACCGAATAATTACGACATTATGACTTAATATACCTTAAATAAAAATCAGGATGTACCTTAGTTTTAATGTTAATTACATAATCTACCTTAAACATAAAATCATGATTAATTTTAATGTTGACCTCAAAAAGTTATTAATAAAAGTCCGAAAGAGATAAGGTAAGATACTAGTAAGATAAGACAAAAGTAAGGTAGGTAACTTAAGTAATTATGTAATACACATTAAGATGATGGACATGTACCTGTAAACAAAGTATAATTGTTTATATATTTACTACACTCAGAAGAGCCGCCCAGAATTCACACTGTATAATGTTAATGATCAAAAGATTAGACATTGACAGTATTAGCATCTTAATTAATGTTATGTACCATAAGAAGTAATTAAGCATCTCAATACACAGTGTATACCATTTTTCTCTGTTATTAATAAACACATTAAGTAAAATGTTGATAATTAGAGTCAAGTAAAAAGTAATATTACCACTCACTATTTTTTTAATAATATTTTTTTTAATATTTATATACTAGTAAAGTAGATTTTACATATGTTAAAAAATCAATCGATATCTTATGACTAGTTTTAAAATATTTGTAACAATATATTAGATGTTTGTTTATACATTTTATTGTTTTGTTATATATATTCGTTTTTATTCATTTTCATTATCATTAAGGAATAAAATGGTGTGTTAAAACCGGAAGTTCATAGACCCTTGTGGCCAATGTTTGCATAAATGACTAATCGATGTAAATGTACAAGGAAATATATATAATACACACAAAACATACAATAGTCTTTATGGGAAATCTGTAACATAATAATCAGGCAAAACTATGGGTATTTTGTAATACTGTAAAATATTAACATTTAACAACTATAGCATACGCCTATCAAGTTCAATAAAATATGTATATCATGTTAACATCAAGGTATCATATATATAAATATATATATTTAGCCATTTACTTTTTTATAATGTTATTAATAGTTAATGCCTCACTACATTTAAGATATATACTAATATATCAATCAAAGGTAGAAAAAGCTGTATATTTGCATATTCAATGCTCATGCTTTACATTGAATCTTATTTTTACTGATTGGGGGTTATTGTATCCGTTTCATGTGAACTGCCAAAAATATGTTTACTAGTAATGATTGTATTTTACTGTCATTACAATATGCATGATTATGCACATTTCATAATAAGGTCTTACAGGTTTGTCACGTGAATTTCATTTTGAATCTTATTTTGTTGCTGACTTTATTTCATACTTGGAGTTCAGCGTTTAAAAGCCGAATTTTATCATTATATTCTTAATTTTTATGATACAGAAATCAAACATATATGTTTGGTCCAGAGGATAAATTTGTGAGCTTTCCTTCATTTTTTCATGTACGTTTTTCATACACTTTTGTACATTATATTTCTTGGTTCAATATTGGTATAATGATAATTCAAGAACATTACGTTCGTTACTTTTATAAAAACATTTCTTATACTTTCAAACCACTAATTAGTGCCAGCCAAAAACACTCAGACTTAGCAGTGTAGTCATGTGCTAACAGTCAACAAAACTGGACAAAACATATATATATATATATATATAAATATATCACAATCATCGTTATACACAAACATTCCCTTAATATTGTCTTTCTTTATAGAACACTTACTGTAATACTTTCGTATATTCTGTAAATAAATTATAATGTAGTATAAAAAAACTTGTTCTTCTTATTCAGCGCATTTTTTTGTTCGTACGAAAGTGATAGTTCTCAAATACACTTAAGTATGCTAATGCAGTAAAACCTCAAATGTCGTCACGCCGTTAAATGTCGCACACCGTCCCTAAATGTCGCATTCATTCCCTTAAATGTCTGAATGAGTGTTTTGGGGGAAAACTCAAGGCATCGAATGGGATTATTCAATTTCAATCGATGGGTGAATATTGTTGAATGTTTTGTCACTGAATGAGATCATATTTTGAACTATGGGATTCTACCCATCTTGAATAATGGGATTCTACCCATCTTGAATAATGGGATTCTATCCATCTTGAATAATGGGATTCTACCCATCTGGCTGTTCGTGATGGAATAATTATACTCTAAAATATTGACCTCTTTCGTTGTAGTTATCTTGTTTGAGATCTAAAAAATTAAAACTTTCTCTAGAACTATCATTTTTCAGGTTCACATAATTTATATTCTTTATTTAAGGAGTTTCCTGGGAACAAAAAACTACAAAACTAATATATTGGGGGAAGGTCTGAAGCTAATCGGACTGTCGGCATAAATTGCAAATTTAGTGCAAGCCGTATAATCCAAGATGACGACCAAGATGGCCGCCACTTTGACTTCTAATAAGCAGATTTAAGAATAAAGGGGTAAAATATTTATGTATATGTAGGAAACACGTGCAAAATAAGTACATGCAAGCTCCAAAACTCAACATATGTAAAAACTGTTACGTATTAGGGGTCCCCAGAGGGTCCCACGCAAGGTCAGATTCTCGGTTTATTCCCACTCTGTCCACTTTTTAAGTTAAATATAATTATCACATCTGCAGGTGTGAAAAAATTAGTCCCTGGTTTACGAAAGAACTGTTATTTACAAATCGGAAAATACTTGCCTCTGGTTCACAAAACAGAACAAAGCAGTACAAACATGACAGAAATATAAAAACATACAAATACGACACAAAATCATTAATACATCTGTACAATACATTCAGCAGTTGGAAATAAATAGAACCATGAAAATTAGGAAAGGAGATATATGTTGCGATGCGTAAATCTCTACTTAGTTTATGATAACATGGTTGGTCATAGTTAACATGTATTTCCCACTTAGTTTTTGATAATACATTAATTTATGAGAACAGATATGTCCACTTAGTTTTTGATAACACACTAACTTACAATAATTATTATTTCCCCTTTATGTTAACATTAATTCATGATAAAATATTAATTCATGATAAAATATCAATTCATGATAAAATATTAATTCTTGATAACATGTATTTTACTTAGTTTATTATGACATATTTTGCCTTAGTTTATTATAACATATAAGATTATGATAACATTTCCATTTCTATGGAATTGAGAAGACATTTATAAATATTTATTTAACAATTATAATCACATTCATTCGTTTTCAAAGACTCTAAATTGGGTTTATATTGTCTAACTGTTCATTTTAAGCAACATATCACATATACTCTCACTAACTTACACTACATATACAGTGTATTATGTACACTGATCACAATGTACTAACTTACAATACATATACGTTGTATTATATCATTTTAAAGACCTAAAACATTTTTTCTTATTGCTTGTAAGCATGACACGCCAAAACAAACTACGTTCTTGCGATATGACGTCAAACAGAAGTCACAGTTTTTTTCAAAATGGCGCCTCTCAAGTCAAATCAGCGAATTTCTATCGTCAAGAATTTTTATGAAACAAAAAGTGTTACAGTCGTCAAGCGTAGATTTAAAAGCCATTTTAAGAACATCAGTGTCAGCAGAAAACACATCTACACGATTGTGCTCAAATTTGAAGCTCGTGGATCGGCGTCAGATGCTCCGAAAATAGGTCGGCCGAGGTCGAGCAGGAGCGAAGAAGTGAGTTTGATTCTAGAAATGATTGTGAATAGCCCGAAAAAGTCGGTTTGGCGTTCTTCTTCAGAGACTGGAATTTCTAAAACTTGTGTACATGAAATAGTTAAGAAAAATCTTAAACTCTTTCCTTACAAAATCCAAATCATACAGAGCCTTAATATCACGGATCAGGTGGAAAGACTGGACTTCTGTAACTGGGCTGTTGATGTTGCAGAAAATTATTCCGATGCCTTTCAGGGTGTATGGTTTTCCGACGAATCGCATTTCCTGCTCTCTAGTCACGTGTGTAAGCAGAACATGAGATACTGGACCCATGAACAGCCTCACTGTTATACTGAGAGACCATTACACACTGAGAAAGTAACTGTTTGGGGCGCTATGTGATTACACGGAGTGATCGGCCCTTATTTGTTTTCAGATACGGTGAATTCTGAACGGTACATGTCCATGCTGAAAAACAAGTTTGCTTCAGCCCTTCGAAAGAAAACGCGCAACTTTCAAAATGCTTGGTTCATGCAGGATGGGGCAACAGCGCATACGTCTAAAGTTGTTTGGGATTATCTTCATGAAACGTTCGGTAACAAGATTATTTTGCGTCCATACCCAGGGGTGAAAGATAGTGAAAGAACATGGCCGGCACATATGTAATAGGAGGCAGAAAATAAAGTTCCTGATGCGGGGCTCGAACCCGTGTCCTTCTGCTTGCAAGTCAGCTGTTCTATCAACTGAGCTAATCGGGCAGGCAGGCATACAAACTACTATAAACACATATATCATATATACAACACTGTCAGTCTTCTCGTTTAATATTTTTTTACTATAGTCCTCAGGGCTATACCTTGTGACAAAAGTTATAGTCCTCATAGATCTTTTATAGTCCGAGCTTGTTTGAATGGTGTCTAAGAATATTTGTTAAATTACTTAGGGACATCTATCCTATCATTATCCTGGCATTTGTCTTGACTGTCTAGAATATGCTATTTAAAATCATTTTTAACAATTAGCCATTTAAATCAATTCTTTTTTTAGCATTAGACCGAAATTCTACTGTCTAAGCTTTCATGGCTACACTCAATTAAACTATAGATATGAAACATGACAATATGATTGTTACAGAGAATGTTACAATAATTCTGATATATTGCAATGTTTTATACCAATAGGCTATCTTAGGATTAAGCATTTTGAATTTATTTAGCATGTGGTAGTCCAGTGTGCAAACATGCAGCAAACAGATTCATCATAACTTACATTACAAAGAAAACACAAGCTTGGTTCATAAAAGCAGTTCACAAAATCAAACTCTTAAGTAATATCAAAATTTAACCTGTGTAACACATACGTCATTATTATATCAACAGAATTACAAGAATCTATGTGCTAATAGTCTAGTACATAAAACATATCCGAATTCAGTTCATGTCCGAAATGAGTACACCAAGAGTGTCAATAAACACTGCACAGATCGATTTCGCAAAAGCTTTAGCAAGAAAACGTTTTCACAAAACTGAAGTCTGCAAATTTAAACCAATAGTCCAAGCCCAGGACAATAAAAATGACCCTGACTATAAAATTTCCTTTACGTGTAGACCAATCTATTAGTTCTGGAAAACCAAGAAACTGTACTAAAAATAAATCATTCGCAAACTGAAAGGCAAGTGAGAACATAGTAGTCATGTGACCAAGAAATGGTCATTAATTCCTAGCGTTACGTCATCAGCGCTTACATTTCATTTCAAAAAGTTACACTCGGCTGAATGACACGCCGGAATGACGTCACAAATTGTGGAATGTGTCAATATCGTGCTTAGATAACACTAATAAGTGAGCAGCATGTGGCCTGGGTGTACACATTGCACCGATTCATGAAATAGAAAAACGGAACCAAAACAATATTGGTACCCATTTAATATATCGCTTTCGACGTCTATTAGCGAAGAAAGTGGAGAAACAGTACTCGTGTGACGTCAGCGGTTTGGACGTTTAATCATTTATTTTGTGGTAACAGTGAAGCAACGGAGATTTTCTGAAGCAATTCTCTGTTAATTCACCATCATCTAAGTAAGACTCTGGCGCATAGTCCGAGTCGTCTGAAAGACTACTGTCATCAGATACCAAGTCCGTGACCCTGATGCTAGCGCATGTTATCGGAAACGGAAGACAAGTTGTGTGCACTTACTAAAAAGCAGCGTTTTGATTGGTTAAAATTCTGATGTGATTTTCCCAAACGTCATTGCACGCGAATATTCATAGTAACATGGAAAAACCCATATTTACGATTTCCCAAAACTCTATAGTCCGATCGGACTACACTCACAATGAAAGTTTATAGTCCGGGCCAGATTTGTATAGCCTCGGGCTCGGACTATACGCATTTTTCGCAGACTGCACTGTTACACATAGTCCTGACTTGAACCCGTGCGACTTCTTTCTCTGGGGCTACCTAAGGGCCGCTACGTACAGACCGAAGCCTGCTGACACGGAAATGCTACTGGCAAACATCAGTAGAGAAGTGAAGAAGATCAGTGAAGAGATGTTCAGGAACGTCATTAACAATTTCATAGTGCGAGTTAGGCAAGGCAAGTTTCAGAAGGTACGTCACCATGAGAACGTGATAAATGATTAAATCACACAAAAGGTACTTTTCAATGAAAATGATATAAAATCAGTAATATTCAACAGAATTACTTCATTTTTTTCACAGAAGAAAACTTACATCTTTGTTTTACATGCATGCTTATTGTTGTTCAATTTATCCTATGTTGAATAGAAATTCTAATGCTACGAAAGTGCTACCTTACTTTCCGGACAAGTTAACATTATGTATCATTATACTGAAGAGAAATAAAAAATATCCATAAAAAAGTCCATAATGTTGTGTAATGAAGCGAATTCAGAGCGAAATCTTGAGTGAAGTCGCCTAAGGATCTAGAAATGATCTTTATCGACATGTGTTCGTTACTACAAGTTGGTTGTTTACTTCTAAGCAATCTGTTTTATTTTCATTTCCGACGTCGTCATGGAAACGTGATAGCCTTTCCAAGAATGCCAGTTTAATCCTTTTCCATAGTTACTGTTGTTGTATTTTCCATTTAAGTTACTCGTATGGCATTTATTGTACCACCAAGCACCAACATAACGCTGTGCGCAGCTTTCTTTGTTATCACCATCGTTGTCTCTGTCTTTGGTTGAAAATGGTTTGCCATTATGTTTGAGGTGTAAACTATCACCAATATTTCCCGTAAACCCAGATACAGAAAGGATATAGTTAGACTGCTCGTCACCAATTGCAAAAGAACTATATTCGGCATAACCATGTTCATTATCCGAAATCAGATCAACTCGTAACTTCCAATTTCCCTGACTCGTCAATCTCCAGATATTGTCATTTCCTATCCAAAAGTTTCCCGTCAAATTGCCAAACCCATCCTTATACTCTTTCCACGTTTTGTAGAAGTCGCCGGCGTGTATAACTATCCAGCCACCTGTATCCTTGGACATGTCACATCGGACAGATAAACTTTCAACACCTGATACATGGATGCTGTAAACTCCAGACCTTATATACCCAAGTTGAAATGCATCGTCACAGTTCCTTACATCTGAAACCAAAATAGGCCATTAGAGCGCATTTCTTTTTCAAGTACAATCATTTCTTTCGGTAACAATTGTTGAAAAACGACGTTAAACCTAGTGAATAAAATAATTACTAAGTTATTGAACAACTTCATTTGATAGAGTACGTTATGCTATGTGTTCATGATTGTCAATCAATAAATTTTGCATTTTTTCTGGATATATTGCTCAGAAACTTATTACAACCGACCGGAATAAACGTCCGACACATTATAAGAAACCAGATACTAGTATGCGAGGGAAATGTTTTAAACATACGCGTTAGTCTATAATAATGAAGTTATTCAGGTTACACAAGCATAAAACTTACAAGGGCATTTAGCGGTGTGAGACCAAGTTCCATTATTTGAGCACACTGTCACACTGTCATTTTTAACCCTATGATCACACTTGTATCGGAGTTAGGAACCAACTACTAGATTGTTTCCTAGAACTTTCCCATAAGTCATATTCGGAAAGGCGCATTCTGGAAAAGATATTTGTATTACTGTAGTGTTAATATTCGTTTTACTTAATAACAATCCGAGTTTTAATGTCGCGTAAGTCCCTAAATATATAATCAGGAACCTCGTATCAATGCTCCACTTACCATAAATTATTAGTTAACTTAAAATACTGTAGAACACGGTTAGTGAATTCATATCATTAAAATAAAGAGAGGCTCGGTGCGGGAAATAGAAATATTTCACTATAACCAATACTTCACCATATACGAGTTTACTATTACTGTGGAATTCAAGTCCATACAAGTTTACCTGAATGTTTACACTGTTCTGAAGCAACATCACATGTCATTCCATCATTGCATTTTCTTACACAAGGAATCTACAAACACAATCAGTATGTACATGTATGAATGACATTCAACAATTCGTACATAACATATCAGACTGACATTAGCGCACAGCATATTTGGGATTGGGTCATTTTCCTGGCATAGTAAGACAGCAATGAATAGTTCGCTCGTCATGGTGAGGTAGTAATGAATAGTTCAACAAGACGGATAGTTTGATTTAACGGAGATCATATAAAAATTAGCGAAACCGTGCATAGTTTTCGAAATCTCTCATTGAAAGCTATGTTTTAATTACTTTGCTGTCGTAAAATATTTGGGTTTTCCAGCTAGGATCATGTTTGATTCTTATAAACACACTTCTTTTGGGCTTGAGGAGAGCAGTTTACTTAAACAATACTGCTTTCTGTCCAAATTAAAACGATAGTATATTAGACTGTACAACACACGTTGATTAGTGATTGACGCTCGCGTCGCGCTACTTCTTGACCGGGAGTCAAATTCCGGCTGCAGACACTACCTGAAATTAAGGTTACAAGCGGGATTTAGTCACTGCGGCGATCTACACGGAAGACGAATTAATTTGTTATCGCGAGATATTTATTTAAAATTCATTTATCAAAAAAATCTAAAACAACAGTTTGTTCATAATTAACTCCCTGCGACTCGATGGATGATTACAAGCGATTAATAAGGCTATTTTTCGATGTTCTAGCGCGAGAGTAAAGAGTGTTATTATTGCCTATTGGAATCTCTTACTGTCGAAACTTGTGCTAAAATTTTAAGACAGGAAAACATCCACTAGTTCAATAGAGTTTACCAATACGGTAAAGACAGCACGTCGACATGTTCATACGAAAAATCGATTAGAGGATGTTTATTACAATAATGTTTGAAACGACAAAGTGCATATGGCAAAGACCACGGGACACGACCAATTATTATTATTTCTAGTTATTACAATAATGTTTCCGTACAGTTGCTGCATTGGATTTTATGTGCAAACAACTCGGATAATTATCGGCGCAACGCTTTACCTTTTGCTGCGATTTTCAGCAATTTTTGTTCTTGTTTCGGATTAATTCGGGCTGATTTTCCTTTACGTGAATATTTTATGTTTGTCAATATTTTGTTTAAATCAATCTAACAGTAAAATCTAAATTTTTGTTGTAAAATTTTGGAAAAGAAAACTTTGGAAATATTGCAGCTTGTCGTAAACTTGATTTATCCACGTCATGTACTGGAACTAGCCAATCGACACAGCTTATCCAAAGTCACAAAACGTTAAAATCATCCACTAATGAAATAAATGTCCCACCTGGAACCAATAATCATATTTAATTTCAACCAACGGAGTTTCAATATAAAATGTATTCGGTCAGTTACAATGTTACGTGTATTTACATTCTGTACATTTAAATGTTTTTGAATGAATAAACACTTAAAAAGCGGTACGGCCAAACATTCCTTGGGTCAAACAAAATTCTAGTTCTTGTTTGCATCCAGAAAAATATGGAGTAGGTAGATCGGCCGAATTATGTTCAAAATATATATATCTTTTTCCAGATAAAATCTCATATAAGAATGAAAATATAGGCGAGAAAAAACTGAGAAAGGCCGACTTCAACAATGGGAAATGTCTCCCAGAAACTAGATGAATTACAAGCCGACGGAGACGTACAAACAGTCAGACTGATGTTTTAAAACATTATACATACCACGTCCAAGGCAATGTTGCGTTTCAGAATGTAAACGCAACGTGAATTTTTGACATCATGCTTGTCAGTCGTCCCCAGAAGCAGACAGGTGGTCGTCCCTTGGTGACAACTTCCACGAAGTCCGCATTCCATAGCACATTTTGGTAAACTTATGCCAAGAAATAGTTTAATTTTATTTTCAAATGTTTGGCAGTAGTTGAAACTAACGTTATAAGATACTTCAATCCCTTTTTCAACACTCGTGTTTATACAATCGGATAACTTAATTATCCCCACAATTTGTACAACCAAACAATAAATCTGTATTTGCATATTTATGTACTATGTTATAGTGATTCGTCACATTATAGTTTCTTCCGACTGTATGCTTTAACCTGAAACTACATGCACTTCCATATTGTAATTTGAAATATACGTCATGTCATTGTATCAATTTTCATCACTATGTGAGCAAGTAACTGAAATTGACAATTGAAATGCAGTACCACTTACATTTTAGACGCGAGTGCTATTTGCTTTAAATGATATGTTTATAGTTATGTTGACTATAAATTTTCTTGTGTTCTTAGAAAATATTCATATATAAACAGAACAGAGCCGTAAATCATTTGATCCATTACTTTGTGACACACTCGTAATTGAATTTCAACACCACCACCGAATGCTGCCAATTCTTTACTGATACAATTGGACTTGATTATGGTGGATTCCAGGGGACCCGAATAATAATATAATATCTCAAAATAATATATATATTTCACAATATCTACTACAGTGAAAAAACGAACAGCGTGTTCGGTGGAGGGGAATAAAAAAATTCACTGTACATAATATTACTGGTCTTTATATTCTTGCAAAAAAACCTGAGCTGTATAAGAAATAAAGAAACCTGCTCCGAAAGTAGTTAGTCTGATAAAAATGCTACAGCATAATTAAATAAACGTTTGATACTTAATGTTTACTTTACCGATTGGTTTATGCTGGAATTGCTTGATTTAAAACGAACAAAAGCCTTTTGACAAACTCTGATCCATTAGAACTAAATTTTAAAAAAATACATGTACCCGCTTTATTTTAAAACCAACGACTGAAGTTATTCGTCTCTGGTTTTGTTTAATTACATTGGACAATAATCAACGCATTGCATATTCATATATTGATTAAAGGCAACAGGTACCCACTTCAAAGACGTTAATGCATTGCGGTACTTAAATTTAATTGCTTGCCAACCACGCGATGAATATTTGACGCATTCGATTGCCTTGATCAATGAAAGTACGTGAATATCCAGAAATAGACATACAGACGGAAAGAATCATTCGGTTCAAGGTTTTACTTGGCGGCACAAATTGTGACGATAATCCAATTCGCTGGCGGCTTTAGATCAATTTCAGAGTATGGGGTTGAACTATCTTTTAACACGACTACTTTTGGCTTGAAACAAAGAGAGGCAATGTCACCAAAACCTTGTTCCAGAAGATTTAGAATTGTTTATACAAGATGAAGTTCTGTCTTGTATGAATTTTATGATATTTGTTTCAGAAAATTTAGAATTGTTTATACAAGATGAAGTTCTGTCTTGTATGAATTTTATGATATTTGTTCCAGAAAATTTAGAATTGTTTATACAAGATGAAGTTCTGTCTTGTATGAATTTTATGATATTTGTTCCAGAAAATTTAGAATTGTTTATACAAGATGAAGTTCTGTCTTGTATGAATTTTATGATATTTGTTCCAGAAAATTTAGAATTGTTTATACAAGATGAAGTTCTGTCTTGAATGAATTTTATGATATTTGCCGATGATATAGTTATGTTCGGTGTATCTCAATCAGAACTACAAAACAGGCTTTTGCAAACCTATTGTAGTAACTGGGGCTTAGAAATTAATCCCGAAAATGTTTTATCTATAATGTTTTATGTTATGTTTTATTTGTAAAATTATGGTCTTTCGATAAAAATAGATGGCGTTTAAAATCTGAGAAAAATGGGTTTTATAATGGTATTCAGTTAGAAGTTGTTGACTATTTTAACATTCAGGAATGGTGTTCAATATCACGGGAAGTTTAGTTTGAAATCAAAGAACTTTGGAAGGCAAAGTTTAAAATCTTTGAATACTTTATTCGTTAATACACGCAACATGTTTTAAAACCTAATACAATGTGTCGCCTATTTAATTTCTTTGTGGCCACAGGCCAATAAACCAATCTGAAATAATTAATGGCGGTATATGATTAAGAAATTCTCCTTCGAAAATGTAACTGTTGATTACTCGAATATTTGCGACTTCTGAACTCGGTTGCAGACCTATATTAATGTATTTAATTGTTATTTTTCAGGACTTTATTGGTCAATACGACCTATAATAGTTTGACAACCTTGCATTGGTATGTGAATGTTGGCCATTTCATTTTGGCCGCATTTGTGTCGACTAAAAGAAATCGGATCAAATTCTAACATTTCTTGTTCGATTTCTCGGCAACGGATTGAGCTAAAAGCTTAGTTTTGGTCTCATTTTGTGCGAAAATGTATACCTAAAGCCTCTGCAAAATGTGATGTTTTATCATTTTTCGTTTTGTAAAGACATATACGTCTTCTGTAAATATTATGTAATAGTTGAACGGGGTCGAATTCTATGATTTTTTTTCATTTAAGGTACTTTTGGGTTAAATTATGATGTTTTTATAAAGAATTAATTACAATTTTAGAATCACAGGTCCTCTGTTTTAAGCTATGGTTGTGAAATTCGGGGATTATGTGTAGAATATGTTCATAATAAGTGGTAGAACCATATTTCAAAGATTTCATCTAGATAGATTGTTAATTGTATAACTAAATATAACATCAATTAAATCATCAAATGTACAAATTCATATTGAATTATAATATATCGTTAATTTTAGCTTCTCGCTTAACATCTTCTCACTTCCCTGTTCGATGTAATGTGGCTTAACTGCCACAATTACGTAGAAAATGTAAAAAAAATAATGAAAGTTATTTACAAACATTTAATATTATACTTCATGTCAATGGTGTTAGATTTAGTAAACGGATATTTGTTACATGTTGCTGTGTGATTATCATTTGATCATTTTGGATTATCATTTCGTGAATGAATGGTATTAAGACTTAGGTACCTCGCAAGATTGTTGTATGTCATGACCAACTAAGATAGTTCAAATCTTTTTTTTGTTTGTTTGTTCGTATTGAAATGCATAACCACATTGCTTTGCAGCTGATATGCATGAGTATCTCATGCATTGGACATTATCTTTTATAATTAATATATAATTGATGTGTACAGTCGTTGGCAAGTCTATAGGTGTTAATCCCATCCCCTCTGATTAATTGGTATAAGTGTCAATCAAGGTGATAATGCAAAGTATAATTATATTCAACTTGTAAATCAAATATCTTTATTACACCTGAGACCATCATACAAATGTTCCAATAATACAGTTTACAGTTTATTGTGTGAATCGACATATACATGTCTATGACACAAAACATACCAAAAGAACATGGCATTACATATCTGCGAAATACATCACTACAAGATTATGTGGAAAAAGATACAGAAAAAGAAACAAGTTGAACATAACTAACATACATATACATTCCAGCATACATACAACTACATTACAAATAAACAAATATACAACAAGCGAGAACAGCATCTTAATAATATCAAAATTATTCCAATATAGACTGTTAATATATTTTAGGTGGATGCTTAGTTACTGCTGCTTAAATGAGTTGTTCTTAATTTGAGCGCTTCTTTAATAAATAATGCTAATTTGTATAAAGAATTTTTATTTTCGGATGACATAATTTTGAAAAATTTCTCTATAGATGGCTAGGAAATTTTACCTAAATACTTTTTTCTAATATCATTATACAGAGGACAGCATAACAAGAAATGAAATTCAGATTCTAATTGGTTTAATGTACACACTTTGCAATTTCTCTCCCTTCGTATTATATTCTGGGTCCTACCTACTTCTATATTAAGTGAATGTGACGATAATCTGATGCAGGAAATTTGTTTTCTTAACAAGTCATTTTCAATCGTACGCAGATAACTTGAGAAACTGAAATCACTTTTAATTTTGTTATAAACATTTAGTCTTGGCATGTTACTTTTAGTAGCGTTTCACTCGTGGATAAATTGATCATATAATCTACGTTTAAGGGAAGGGAGATAACTGGAATTTTGGTTGAAATTTAAAAATATATTACTATGTCCAAGTTCATCAAATAACATTTTCATTTTATAAGTCCATGTGCTTGAATTACTTGTTTGACATTGTTCATTATATAATAGATAAGTAATAGAATTTTGATTGGACATTATTTTAATTCAGAATTTGATTATCTTTCAAGAGTTTTGACATAGATTGGTAGCCTACCTAATTCACCAAGAACAGCTAGGTTTGGAGTACTTGCACGAACACCAAGTAATTGTTTACAGAATTTATAATGTAGTTTATCGATTTCTTTATATCGAAAAATTCCCCAGACTTCGGACCCGTATAGTAAAATTGGCCCGACCATGTAATCGAATAAATCCAATTTGGATTTGATACTTAAATTGACGCGATCAAAAATAGTAAGTAAATTATGGTATGCTTTTAATGCTTGATCTGATAGTGTTTAAACAGCATATTTTAGGTTACCATTACTTGTAAAAAGTATACCAAGATACGTAAAGTTATCTACTATTTCAATAAGTTCTTTGTTTATGAAAAAACGTTCCATGTGTACTTGCTTACGCTTTTCAAAGATACAAATCTTAGTTTTTTTCACATTGATTTTTAAAACTCATTTTTTTAATAATTGTAAATAATATCAATTTGTAATTGAAGGCTTAGAGGATTGGTGGTAAACAAAACAATATCATCGGCAAATAGTATAAGATATATGGATAAGAGATCAATTTCAGATTCTTCTAAAGATTCAATATTTATACAATCGGTAATATCATTTATAAAGAGAATAAATAATAATGGTGATAACGGTTCACCTTGCCTCAGACCTATGGAGACATCAAAATAATCAGATAAATCCGCGTGAGACGATACTTTCACACATGATTTTACAGTATTGTACATTGCCTTGAGCATTCTTAAGACTACAACTAAAGCCGGTGTCCATTAATTTCACCCATAGTCCATCACGAATTACGATATCGAACGCTCTCTCATAGTCAATGAATACGCACCAAAGTTTATCGTTCTTTGATAATAATTTTTGGATTATACTATGTAAAATAAAAATAGCGTCAGCAGTTGCTTTATTATCGCGGAATCCAAATTGAGAATCGTTAAGAATAGCTTCGTCTTCACACCACTTATTAATTCTATTCCTTAAAACAAGAGAGAATATTTTGGCAATCACATTAATTAAAGCTATTCCGCGGTAGTTTTCTGGACAATTCGGGTCACCTTTCTTATAAATGGGGACAATAACCCCTTTATACCAACTGTCAAGATATATACCTTTATCATATATATAATTAAATATCTTGCATAAATATGGTGAAATGAAGTCGCTTGCGTCAATAAAAAAATCTGCAACGTTATTAAATCCATCACAACTTTTATTTCTTTTTAATTGATTTATAGTTTTGGTTACTTCCTCGTTTGAAATGAAATCATCCAATCGGTCCATATTTATTTCTTCATCACGGGCTGTTGCGTGCTCATTCAATTCAAAATCGAGTGCGAAGAGTTTGAAACATTTTCGAAATGTCAAACGAAGTCATCTAGACCTATATTGGCATTATTATATTTTTTATTTTTGTATTTATTTATATATTTCCAAAATTTTCTGGTGAATTTTACTCATATTCAAAAGTTTAGATTTTTCTTTTGAATAAAAACCATTTTTTACATTTACGTTTAATTTTAGCTGGGACCAATATACACAGGGATTGGAAACGGCAGCGATAAGATCAACAATCGCCGAAATATGTTGTCGTCGGTTTTGCCGCGCATGCGCACTGTCTTCGAATACAATGCACTTTTTGTAAAATCAGCGTCTTTTTTACACGCAATTATTGCTTACAATCAATAATATCATACTTGAATACTGACGCTTTATATATCGCTTTTGACATATATAAACTTCAGATTTGTGCTTTAGTTGTTTTCGAGTTTTAACATTTGATGCGTAAAAAAGGCTATAAAAGTTAATGCGTCGATGCGTACAGATTAGAGAAAATGTGTAATTCGCGTGTAGGTGACTTTAAAGTTCGCTTAGAGAAATGCATTTAAATATACTTTATTTTGAAATCAATACGATCATCTTATAGCTAAGGTGTTGATACGGGTTTTTGTCACACTTTAAAAAGTACATTTTGTAAAATGAATGGCTAAATTCTCAGTTGAAAAGGGGCGATATTCTGAAAAAATGTGAAATTATTGTATCCAATATAGTGTTTGTGGCTTTAAAGTTCGCTTATAGAAATGCATTCAAATATGCTTTATTTTAAAATCAATACAATAATCTTATAGCTAAAGTGTGGATACGGGTTTTTAACACACTTTAAAGAGTACAATTTGTAAAATGAATGGCTAAATTCTCAGTTGAAAAGGGATGATATTCAGAAAAATGTGAAATTTCTGTACCAAATATAGTGTTAGTGGCTTTAAAGTTCGCTTATAGAAATGCACTCAAATTCGTTTTTATGTAAAAACAAAAGGATCATCTTATAGTTAAAATGTGTACCCGGGTTTTTGTCAAACTTTAATAAATATATTTTGTAAAATAAACGGCCAAATTCTCAGTTGAAAATTGGCGATACTTGGAAAAGATGTGTAAATACTGTACCCATTATTATGTTAGTGACTTTAAAAGTTTGCTTATAGAAATGCTCTCAAATATATTTTTATGTAAATACAATACGATCATCTAATAATTTTGATGTGTACGCGGGTTTTTGTCACACTTATAAAAACATGTCGTGTAAAATAAATGACCAAATTCTCAGATGAAAATTGGTGATATTCGGAGAAAATATGTAAATTTATTGTACCCAATATCATGATAGTGGCTTTGATGTTCACTGATAGATATGCTTTCAGAAGCATTTTTATCTATAACAAAACCACAATACGATCATCTATTATTTATGATGTGCATACGGGTTTTTGTCACACTTTGTGTATATTGGTCCCAGATTTTAGCAAACTTAGAGCGCTTCTCTAAAAATACTAATTTATTACTATCTACTGGGTTAATTTAGGTCACTACATATGGAATATGATTAGGAAATTCATTTTTAAATTGTTTTTTTCTAACAGAAAATAAGCGGCCGCCATGTTCGGGCATGCACACAAATCTATAATTTCCTTTGTCAACAAACGGTATTTCGTTATATTCTGGAACGCTATGGTTATTTATGTTCATAATCATATCAACGGACTTATATTCCAAACACACAGAAAGTGTCCAATTATATACTTCATACTTAATTTGACAAAAATCGGCGCTAAGTGCTAAGTGATCGTACATAAATTTATAACAGCACGAATATGTCTACTAAACACAAAAAAAAACAACAGAAAATAAAAAAAAATAAAACATTTGCAAAGAATGGTAGTGATGTTAACATTCATACTGAAAAAATACAATAATCAGACGCAGAAAATAATTGAACAAGTCATAAATATTTCAAATATTAACGTAATATTTCACCGATAAATATATCCTTAACCTACTCTTTACATAACCACTTTAGCCAATTATCATCCAATTACATTTGTAAAATACCAACAAACACTTTTTTTAAGAATGTAATACGTGAAATACTTAGAAGGTTACGAATTGACCAATGATTTGAAAAGGTTACAAATTGACTTGAAAAAATGGTTATGAATCGACCAAAACAAAAAAAAAAAAAAAAAAAAAAAAACAGGTGACGAATTGGTTTGGTTACGAATTGACCTGTATTCTAACCAGTACTAACTTACCCTTCCACAAGGAGCCGGCAACTTCACATATGGAGGAAAATTGACATTTAAGTCAAATTCGTGATTTATAGTGAAAATTTATTGTACGCCATTAGTACAAATCAATGTTTGATGATTTCAAAAAATGCAAACGTAACTGGATATATCATATTAAAGTTTTATTGAATTATTTACTAATCAATTTATCACAAACATGATTCAATGTAGTTTTGTAGCATCATTTACGAAAAATATAAACGTAGTAGGGCGTACACAACTTAATTTACAGAACCGAGACTGTCGTGACTATAAATAGACACGACGAGGGCGGATCTATACTGTAGTGTATGCATGATCAATGACCACAAAGTAACGCTGGCGGAAGGACTTTAACGATTACTACTCGAAGGTAAGTACACTACTTATATTCATCGTTTGTTCAATTATCGTACAGTAAATGTTGGTGAATTTTGATTATGGATTGTCCGCTTCAATGAGTCTTCAGCACTGTTTCTCTCCTCGTACTTGGTGTTTATTTCATTGCTTGTCGTAAACTTTAAAGTTTCGTAATTTTCACGTTTACATTGTTCATGAGCAGGATCTCGAGGTCACACGCATATAAATTGTACCATAGGGTTGTTCGCTGCCTTCATATCAGTTATTTACATGTTAGTGTGGCTGATGCTTTGGTTGTCCTTTTCATTAGTGTTTTACATTTCCTTATAAATAAGCCTGTAATACATTATTTTATTAATTTTTACGCTTGTAAATTGTGGTTATTTATGACTATAATATTGTAACGTATTTTGGTCCGAGCGAGTTTTTTTAATAATAATGTATGACAACAATAAATAAAATGATGAACTGTACTATGATATAATTTTCCTTAAGCTTCGTTGCTTCTGATTGAAATAAATGATAAGGATATTTACAAACATAAAATACTATATTATCTCCCTGATTAAAAATGATCAGTGGCAATGCAATAATTTGTATACAACAATCACAGGTTTGATGGTCTAATAACTGATTTAAATCACTTCGCACTATACCTACGAGTAACAATCTCAGCCTGTGTCAGTTTAATGCACGTTAATGCTTGAGGCTGACAATTCTGAGCATACAATTCTAGTTGTACTTTTAGTGACACAGGGCGATTTTCTTTACCTTTGGTAGAAGCTTTGGTAGAAAATCATTTGTTTTTAATGATATTGTTTTGTGGAATGGTCTTCCTCAACGTCTTAGTGATGTTGAATCTTCCCTCACATTCAAATATGCCACTAAAACCCATTTAATGGCCACTTAATTATCATTTTAATTCTTTCTTTAAAGTATTTTATATCTTAACATGTTCGAATTGTATAACAATTTATCAGTTTTTTATTATTACTGTTTCATAGTTTGGCTATCAAATTCTGTGGTCTCTAGTCTCAATAATGTAATAAACACTTTGACTGTGATATATGTGATCTCAAAATCTTTTCTAAATTGAAGACATGTTTAGTCGAGCATTGATTGATTATTTGCTTTTTATTCATATATATGACTATCTGTGTCACGCTGCCAATATTAGGAACCACAATGGAAATAAGAGGAATCCTTTCCTCTTTTTTGTGTTATTCCTGGTATTGGTGCACATTGCATGTTTTTTATGATTTGAATATGTATAAGCATAAATTTTATTTATGTAATACTATTATTTTTCTCGACTGATGAATATCACAGTTGTTATTGTATTGTATTGTATTGTATTTATCTATCCAGTCAATTTTGTTTTAAATTGCCATGTTGTGTATACTTGCCAAATAAAATTATTATTATTATTATTATTACACTGCAAGTTAGTCGGTCCCGAGACATTAACTGCTTTAAAGGGTATAAACTTGGGATGGCCAAATCACTTTCAGGTCTGAGTATGCACTGCAATTTAGAAAGTGAAATTTCAAATTGAATGACCACTAAAACAATATCCAAAATTCTGAGCAACGTTGCAACTTAAGATATTGTCCTTATTGTCATATAAACTCTAACAGATAAATAGCTGCTACATTAATATTTTACGTCTTAACATCACAGAGGCTCCACACAGACTGACCATAATGTTACCGGCTGTATATACTCAGTGCTGCATGTAACAGTCAACATGATTGGCTAATGATTAACAAAGTTGTTGATTGGCTAATGTCTAACGAATTGTCAAATTGTCTAACGAAACTAAAATGTGAACTATCGTTGTCATCTCATCGATTAATTAAAGGTACATAGATCAAAGCTAATTTCTTTACAATATTATTATATATGCACGTAATCGTTTGCCATCCTTAAACCAAAGACCTATGCTATTCAGCATAGATTAAAGATATTATACAAATGGTCGATACCTTGTATAGGCGAAAAAATAAATACTAGTACCATGTTTCCGCGAACATTCCTAAAGAATAGTGTCGTCTAGTCGGCGAAAAAAATGCGGTGATATAGTTTTTATCAATATAAAGAAATCAACACGAAAAAATACCTTGACTGAAAAAGAATGTAGGGTCGGCAGAAAAATGGGTAATTCTGGTTTGTAGAAACTAGGAGCTTCTTATTTTACGCCTTGTTACCTTTGGGACTGAACAGACCAGAATATATTATATGATATTATATGATATAGAAGGATGATTAACCGGCCCGAAAAACGTGGTTGTTATTATGAGGTGGTTTTAATGTTGAAACGGTAGTTTTAGTGATATGTTACCAATGATCGTGTGCACATAAAATCTGACGCAGCAACTGCACTAAACTTTATTGTAATAACTGGAAATAGTAACATAATTTTTTGTCGTATGCACTTTGTCGTTTCAAAAATTATTGTAATAAACATCTTCTAATCAATTTTTCATGTGAACATGTCGACGTGCTGCCTTAACCCCATTGGTAACCTCTATTGAACTGCCTTTTAGCACATGTTTCGACAGTAAGAGATTCCGATGGGTAGTAATAACACTCTTTACTTTTGCACTAGAACATCGAAAAATAGCCTTATTAATGAATTTTAGATAAATATCTCGCAATAACAAATTCGTCGTCTTACATGTAGCTCCTCGCAGTGACTAAACCCCTCCAGTAACCTAAATTTCAGGTAGCGTCTGCAGCCGAAATAAGACTCGTGGTCAAGAAGTAGCGCAACGGGAAGGTCATTCAAAAATTAACGAGTATTGTTCTGTCTAATATACTACCGTTTCTATTTGGACAGAAAGCACTTTTACTGGCAGTATTGTTTAAATAAACTGCTTTCCTCAAGCACAAAAGAAGTGTGTTAAAAA
Source organism: Lutraria rhynchaena (assembly GCA_008271625.1). NCBI lineage: Eukaryota > Metazoa > Mollusca > Bivalvia > Venerida > Mactridae > Lutraria > Lutraria rhynchaena. Next base: position 4,352,215 of record VIBL01000001.1, on the reverse strand, counting down.
GAAACAAACATGATATTAGCCGGAAAACCCAAATATGTTACGACATCAAAGTAACTAAAACAAAGCTTTCAATGAAATATTTCGAAAAGTTTGCACGGTTTCGCTAATTTTTAGATGATCCCCATTAATAAGCTAACCATTTTGTTGAACTATTCATTGTTACCTCACCATGCCGAGCAAACCATTCATTGCTATCTTACCATGCCAAGAAAATTACCCCATCCCAAATATCAGCATCAGCGCGACGCAATAACACACACGAACTTATATAAATTATTTACTTCATGAATGTATATTTTGCATATCTAATCTTGTGTAGAAACACTAAATTCCAACACTATTCACTTAAACGTTTGACTGGCACATAACAAAGATGCTTGCAAAGATGGCCCAGACTGTAGCGCTCGGAACTGATGATCACATGGTTCCTTGATAGAGACTTGGATGAGGATGTTGATGCATGAAATTTTGAATTTTGGACATAAGACTTTGTACCTAAATCAATTGTATATTGCCTCAGATTCAAACATCACGTTTAAAATTAAGCTTTTGGTTATGAATGTGCTAGAACATTTAATTAATTTCATGCACATGGGCTCTCAATAGGTCAACTCTGAGTATGATTTGTGATAAATTATCAAACTTGGTACTGAAACCAACACTTAAAAAATGCTATCTTCTCCTTATAAGCGTTATGAAACTGCGACCGTGGTCCAGTGGTTAGTGCACTGGATTTGTAGCCCGGTGATCCGGGTTCAAATCTCGGTCGCGGCAGGTCGTATCTTTCTATGAAAATTTTGCCGAAAAGTCAATTTTCTTCCATATGTGGAGAAGTTGCCGGCCCCTTGTGAAAGGGTAAGTTAGTACTGGTTAGAATATAGTCCAGGAAAACTGGTTAGGTGAGCCGGCCATCATATATAAATATATAAAAAAATGTTGAAAAATGGCGTTAAACTCAGTGAAGAAAATAAGCGATATGAGCATGCTGATAAGCCAAAGTACACTGTTATGAATACACACATATGCAAGTGTGACACTGATAATAATATATGGTGTAACTCAGTATACATCAGTGTAGACGTGAATCTCCGAGTGCCGAGTTTTAGTTTATCATTTTGAATCTTAGTACCAAAATACATTGATTTCATTATCAACAATCAAGAAGAAAAACGAATTTATGTGAAGTTGGCTATTATAACGATGTTTATTTGGTCCTCAGTATCAATAAGTATAAGTTTAAATTGTGATATGAATGTACATAGTAGCCTCTTATCACAGGTAGCTGTTCATTCTGGTTTGATAGTACATTTAATATGTACATAATATACACTGCAAATACTATATACACTTTCAATGTAACATGCAAGCAAATATCATTGGTCTATGACCACTGTAATTATTTCAATTGAAAACCTCTCCGATTACCGGAACTCTCTGTAAACCGGACTTTTCACCCGGTCCGGACAGGTTCCGGTATTCAGAGATTATATGCAAATGTATGAAGCCTAGGGTTTACAATATTTTGTACTGTACTGTTATCTCATTACCTTGACCTAAGTCTGACGTAAATATGCCTAACCATGTTTGTTTTTCCCGTCTGTACGGTATGCAAGTTAAGAATGATAACAAAATTGTGTAAATGAGTTCACTAGGTCGTCACGTTAGATGGATAGGGATAGATACTTTAGAAGGGTGAGCACAATATTACTAAAAAAATGAATTCTTAAAATTAGCACTGTTATCTTATATTCACATCTCGCAGTAGTGAATAAATTTGGAGACCATGACTTTGCTTGCGCATTTCTGTATATATATGATTAAATGGTTATATTAAAATATTTTGTTTTAACCATATAACTCATATTCGTTATCAGGAAAAACTTTGCTTGTGAACGGTTGAGTATGGCCTACGAAATGGGCGAAAATTCTAATTTAACATTTTCTCCATCTACATAGGATTGAAGTAAAGCAATGAGCAAATTCGAGGATTATAACAGTACGTCCCGTCACTATGACGATCAGCGATATGCAATGGGCTCTGATGTAATGGCGGCCATGATACAGTTTTATTGTGGCAAACCGTTAAAGGTATGTTTTGACATATTTTTTTATTTATGCTTGATTGTGTCTGGACATGAAATGCCATGAACATATGAATTCTGAATGTATTTTAGCGTTATTGTCAGCACTATTAATATACAAGTTATGATGGATGCAGTCATACATGACGATTGTATGTTCTCGTTATTCAGTTTGCGATTTAAGCTGGAAGAATTTTTGCTCTGCACATCATTTTACATGCATTTGACCTTGTCTGGCACGTTTAGTTTGTTTTTGATATACAGCAGACGCGTAGCTGCCTAAAGTTTCTGACATTTCATTCAAGTCAAGCAACCTCCTCCTAACTAAGAATAAAAATTGACCTCTACCTAATTATCCCAGCTTTATTTCCGAACCTGATCTTCTTTGAAGCACATTATAAATGATTGTGTATTTTAGGATTTGCATGTATTAGACGCTGGTTGTGGGACAGGGAATTACACCAAGGCATTCATTGAATTTGGAGTTGGTCACATGACTTTGTTAGATGCCTCGTCTGGGATGTTAGAGAAAGCGAAGGAGAAACTGTCTGATCATATCGCTTCTGGGAAAGTTAAAGATGTTGTCCAGGCTACAATGCCACCGTTACCTTTCCCGGACGAATCATTTGATGCCGTAATGTTTAACTTGGTAAATCCTATAAGTACAATATTTTTAACAGTTCTAAAGGGACTAGACTCCAAAAGTATGATTTACGTTTCGAAATCACTTCATTTTACAGTAATTGTAACAAAGAGTAAAATTAAAGATGTAAATGTTGTGTTTATCCTACTGCACTTGCTGAATCTTTAAGGTGTGCAAGTATATTTGGCCTAAGCTATGCAGTAGAAATAGGCTGCAACTAAGTTCGAACTTTACTGCGCCATATTTTCATTTGCGGAAATATCAAAATTATCAAATAAACGAATGATACCAAAGATTTTTAGACTTTTTTAGCCTGCTGAGCTAGAATTACTGATTGTTAGCTATAGTGATCGCCCTGTCCGTCGTTGTTTGTCATGTGTTGTAAACGATTGTTTCAAATTAACTCTCCTCTGAAGCCGCTGAGCCAATTTCAATCAAATTTCACAAAAATGATCCTTGAATGGTCCTCTATCAAGATGTTTCAAATGATGCCCCTGGGTCAATAGTGGTCCCGCCCGGTGTCACTTGTTTAAATTGGGAACACCTCAAAATATCTCTTTGGCTAAAGATGGCTTAGTCTTAGGATACGTGCATATGGTGTGTAGCATTGTCTTATGCCACTTCCTGCGAAATTTGTCAAATTATGCCTCGGGGTCAGTAGTTTTCCTGCCCCGGGAGTCACTGTTTTACATGGAATAAATTGGGAAAACTGTTAAAACTCTTGGCTGGAACTGTATGAACTAGAACGTAGATATATACTCTTGAGCTTAGATATATAGTATACATCATTGTCTTGTGGTCATATACCGAGATTGTTTATATGACGTCCCTTAGGTTAAAATTATGTTGCGAACACCTTTTGAAACCTTTCTGGCCAAAAGCGCATGACATAAAGCTTAGATATTTGGAATGTTGCATTTCTTTATGGTCCTCTACCGAAGTTGTTCAAATTATTCCCCTGGGGTTAAAATTGACCCTGTCCCTCTGGTCACTTATGTTTCATAGACCTATTTAGAGAAAACCTTAGAGGTTGGATAACTACAAGTGTATTTAGAGCGTAATGTTGTCAGGTGATTTTCTATTAATATTGTCCAAGTATGCTCCTGTGTCAAAAAATGGTTCTGCTCTTTGAGTTATTTTCCATTCATCAGGTTCTTCAGGTGAGTGATATATAGGACCATCATGACCCTCTTGTTTGTAATTGCTGTGATGATTTTCTGATATCACACTGGAGTTTAGTCCTATAGACGGTAATGAAATTAATTGCGGGTAAGGATTGGGATTTGTCAGACGAATTGGTTGTAATATCTTGTATTTGTGGCTGAAAGCGGTTCTTATGTGGTAGCTTTGGTACTGAATTTGTATTCGTGCATTGTGTTGCTTTGTTGGTATTTGTTCATAACGTACCTATATGCATGAGTTTTGTTGGGTGAAACTGTGATTTGGTTGTCATCGTTTTAGGTCGAATTTACTACCCGTATATTTTCCTCAGGTTCAGGTTTTCTTTTCCGATGTCTTTTGTAATATTATTATCATATTGGTGTAGCCATTTCAAACCATCACATTAGTTCGGTTTTCAACACAGGTCCTTCATCATCTTGACGAGGATCCAGATGGCGAACACTTTCCTGTTATTGAAGAAGTTTTAAAAGAGTCCAGACGTGTCATAAAACCCGCTGGAATTGTAGCTATATTGTCTGGGCCTACTGAGGAAATTTATAACAAAATTTGGTTCGTTCATTTGAATAAGAACATCTGCAGACGGCATCTACTACACCACCCACAGCATAGACAATGGGATTCTCTGTTTGATAAATCTGATCTACAATGTATGAGTTATATGATTTACAACAGCGATATTCCTGATGCCGTTTTAAGATCATTGTGTGACCCTGAAGGTCCTTCCAGAAAAGAATGGAGAGATTGTAACTCTTATTGGGCATCAGCAACTGATGATGACATTAAAGAAGTTGAAAAAAAGATAAATGAAATGAAAACAGATGGAACCTTGGAACAATTTGTGAAGGACAATGACAAAAGTCAAGGATTTTATAAATTGCAAATGTTGTTTGCAAAACGTATTAATTAGTAATTAATGCACACTGAAATCTCAATATTATATCACATTTAGAATTCAATATCGTAGTTATGATGCGGTCTTATAAAGTGATCTAAATGATTTTATACCAGTTTTCAACATACCCCTATATTAATTAATGTATTATGTTAAACCTTTTCCAATTAACTGTCCAACAGTCCTTCTGTTCTACGTGCAAGTTTTAAATGTTTTCGGTAGTGTATGCTATTATTGTGCTTTTATTTGAAATGTATGTGAGAAATGAAGATGCATGTGTACATGATCATATTTTGGAAATATCATTCAGAATAGCTGAACTCTGTATAACTATGTGTGAAGTTCGTATGATACGAACAAACTAACGATGGAATATTTTGTTCAGACAAAAAATCGGACCTGTATTCATGTCGGATTTGTTGGACAATAAAATGTACAAAAGTCTCTCATTAAGTTCACCTTTTCAATAATGCTTATAAACTGACGCTTCAGATTCAATGCTTACTATCAGTTTGTAACTACATCTGTGATCATTTTAATTGTCATTTGCAGATGTTCCCAAGTTTATAGTCCACACCAGACCAGTTACAATTTGTTGTGTTTTTTCCATTAAATTGGTTTTATTTTGTCTTCTTGCACTCAGTGATGTATCAAATTCAGCATTATATTGACCTGTGCATGCTCAGAACGTCATACATTAGGTCCCAGATGCAGTGTAATATTCATGTTGTGGTGTATTTATTATTATAGGTTCTGCATCATTTGAAAAGCCAGTCAGAAAAATTCACTGAAGCAACCGAAGCATTGAGGGAAGCGAAGAGAATCCTGAAACCGAACGGGCTTATAATAATCTCTTCTGTACTACCAGCGATAATTAAATACGCCATTTGGTACAGTCAAATACATGAAGGCTTAACTGAACGATTTATTAAAATAATGCCTTCTGCTGAGCAATTTGAAGTTATGTTCCAATCTGCTGACCTTAAGTGTGTACAGAAAACGAACGTTCTTGGGCATCAAATTCTGAGTGATTATTATAACGCCGAAGGTCCACTGGATGAAACTTGGAGGAAACCATCTTCTTACTGGACTTATGCCACTGAAGATGAAATGGATTTTATCAAAAAGTTTGTTAAGAACATGAAAGATAAGGGTGAACTTGATAAATGGGTGAAAGAGCATGACCATGTCAACACCTCAGGATTCTTAACCGTATATATGTGTAAGTCTTGAAGAAAGGCTGGTCCAGATTATAGTATACATACTTTATTTGTTATGTTCTGTGATGAGTACACTAGTCGTCGAAGATTCACGTGACTTGCGGACTGCACATAAATTTAAGCAAGGCGATGGTTTTTTGTCTTATTTCTTTGTAAACATTGAAATTTTATTTCTGTACACCATTGCCGTGCTATACACCAATCCATAGTACATGCATAAAAATTGTTATAAATGTTTTACAGAATTCATATAATTAAGCAATATAATCAACATGACAATATTCATTTGACTTTTAATCTCTTCGTTTTCTATGACGGATTTTTTGTGATAGGATTATAATTTTGAATCAGGGATTGCTATTACATAGTGCTATATTCATTTACATGTATTTATATTTGGAGAATAAAGTGTTTTAACTCTTAAATCATAGGTTATGTTCTATTATTCGCTTACTATTCAAGTAGGGTAATGGTTTTCTGTGAGAAAAAATATTTCGAGAACTCTTGTTTACTAATCGCTAAATACGGTCTATAATAACCATTGAAAGCGTCGATATGCATTGCCTTCAAGTTTAGTTATAAAGAAACTGGAGTATAACTTCAATATAAAGTTTACCGAGGGTTTCTTCTGTATCGTAAATATGAAATTCTAAGCCAAGATTTATTGAAAAGCAAATAAACCAAGACAGAACGTAGAAAGAAAATGTTCGTATATCAAGACTTCACATTTTGCAAGGATTCCTTCTTTCCAGCGTATTAAGCTTTTATTAAAGATGTTTCAATTCTTATGCATACAATACAATTTTTATTAATTCAAATTGAAAACATGTACATGTAATAATAAACACAAAATATTCGTAGACCAAGAATCCATTTTACATGGTTGGATTCTTAATGGTATACACCATCTAAAATAGATGCAGTACAAGTAATATAAAAAATATGGACAATTTTGGATCAATTCATACATTTATGCACAGTATGATGTTTTGCGAAACGGTGGAATAATCCTGTTGTATTGTCCTTATTTATACCTTTGATTTATATAATATAGTATAATCATCTAAATGACTAGTTTTCTAGAACTCCTAATGGTTATGTTTGGCTTTAAAAAGAAACAATGTGCTCAATTTCAAATAGGTTACGGAGATGGTAATTTGGGGGTCGGTCTAATTACCGCAGGACACCGCAGGATACCGCAGGACACATGTAAACTACCGCAGGACACCTCAGAACGGCTTAAAACGGCATCAAACACACATATCAACCTATAAAATGTGTCATTTTTTTAATGTTATTGATAATGTTTCTGTAAATACGTTTGAAGCCATTTATATATACAGAGTTGTCGTTCGTTATATAGTAACGAGTTGTTCTTAATTGTGGAAGGATGGCAAATATTAAAAAGGCATTATAAAACAATATGATAAAATTATTTCTGAAAACATTATCAATAATATAATAATTATTATTATTATTTAAGATAAACAGAGGGCGTTCTACAAATCAGTTTAATCAGGGTTGGATATTGATGTGACGGTCAAAGGAATGTTGCTTCAATTTAGCTTTGTACACATTTATCACCTATACTGATTACTCGCATAGTTATGTAACCAATTATAACAGGGGGAAATTAAATGGTAATGCATTAAGTGCGAAATAGTATTACTTTAATTGACCGTTTAGGCCGGCATCAGGCATCGGTGTTCTGTCAATAGGAAATTAAAACGATATTTTATAGGAGACTTCGTTGAAATAGGAAAACGACTCAGATTCCAGAGACACTATGACCAAGATCTGGTACATCCAGGAAATAGAGAGGGTGGGATGAAAGTGTTTATGTACTACGTGCTGAACTCTTTTCGTAAAACCATGTGATTCAGAAATACCGGACATTATCGTGATTGCTATTGAGTAATAGCTATTAAATGCTGCACAATAACACATCGCTGTTATAAATACTACCATATCAAACAAACAAGATTCATACATAGAAATATAAAAATTTAGTTTAATAAAAATAATTACGTATATGCAAAATAAATTCATATTCAACTTATAACATAGTGACAGTGAAATACATGATGTAATTTCATTATAAACTTTGAATAAATAGATTTATTTATAGATATAGATTATTTATAAGCATGTTCTACACTGATACATATTAGACAGGTATTGCGCGAGATGATCGCGAACCTAACAAAATCACACTGTATGCTGCATTATAGATGCTGAAAATTTGGCATGACGTAATTTCATTATAAACTTTGAATAAATAGATTTAGAAGCACTATAAGCTAATACTACACTGATACATATTAGACAGGTATTGCACAAGATGATCGCGAACCTAATTTGGCGTTTGACTAATTCTGAGGCACGTGATATATATTTCAATGATACATATGGCCGACAGCACGTCAAAAGTCTTATAACATTGTAAAGTGCAGGATTTCTATTTTCTACATAACTTTTCATTTGTTTAGTGTATTTTCTACTCAGCGAGTTTTGGATATATAGCAATGAAAAGAATGTGTTTATTTATCAAATATCTAAAATAAAACATTGAATATTAAAGAAATCGAGCATTTAATTCATTAGCATTAAGTGGGTATAATTTTCATAGCAGAGAATTATAGTCTTAAATCTTGTGAAAAGCGAGAGAAAAAATATGTTTTTTTTTCACCATTTTTTAAAAACAATTTTTGACGAAATAAGTGTTCAATTTTTCCCCTTTTTGACCCTTTTGTCGTACTGCCGGCAATATTAGACAGGTATCAAATAGTTACATAATCTTGCAAATCGGTCTTAAAGAAATAGAATTAAAATTCAATCATGGATTAAAGATGTCATAATGTAAGTTCCTACCTCGCAGTGGATACAGTAGTCCTCACAATTCTCCGAACACACATAACACGGATATCTAGCCATTTTGCAATTGTTTACTTAAGAAAGTATGATTTTTGAATTACATGTACAGTGCATATATATGGGTATGCCTTAATTAATTGGTTATGATGTTACGTTTTGACATTTCGTGCTCAAATTAAAGTGCAAACTATACCAGTTTGCAATGATTAAAGGCGAATCCCGCTTATTGACGTTTCGTGCTCAAATTAAAGTGCAAATTATATTGATCAGTTTGCAATGATTAACGGCGAATCCCGCTTATTGTCATAGTCAGGTGGTCGGGTGTGAAAATTAATTGAATGGGGTCTATATGATCAAATGGACGACATAACAGTTAGATTTATATGTGACAATATGCAATTATCAAATATAATTGATTAACTCAAACAAATAAAACAATTTCAACGTTTATTTGTGTAACAGGGAGATGTCTCTTTATAACAACAACAAACTTAACAACAAAATTGCACATGATAAAAAATGAATAGTACGTGAATAAAACAAAGACAAAAAAATCAATACAAACGTAATCAGAGACATATATCTATATGCGAAATCTATGCAAATTATATAATGATACTACAATTTGAAATTAATTTATTTCTTATTAACTGTTCTTATCCAAATCAATTCAGTAAGTCTGAGACCATTATATGTACAAGTGTACACGATTTTATTAAGAAGATTATATAATACATATAATTCACATAAAATGTTACATAAACTTGGGATGCATTAAACATAATAAAAAAGCGTTATCACATTGGATTTGGATAGGATTTGGATAGGGGTCTAGACTCTATCAATAAGTATGTTAATGTGAACGAACGAAAACTCTGCATAAATAAATGAATGCCAACGAACGACAACTCTGCATATATGAATGGCTTCAAACGTATTTACATAAATATTATCAATAATATATTTAAAAAATGACACATTTTATAGGTATACTGTACATTTGTATTTTCGTGGTGCTTGTTGCTCTGATCAAAATTTTAAAACAACTATGAACCCATAGTTCTGTGCATTATTCGAACTGTTCTTCATGAATTGCTGGAAAAATATGTGAATGCTCTTGATAGTCAGAGAGTATCTAAATATGACGTAGAATCACCATATTCGTGGTATGGCGGTTAAAGCACTTTAAGTTCGTAAATTTTTTGAAACATTTACAACCTTTGTACAGATCGAAAAACAAATACATTTGTAAAGATTTAGAGGTGTGTAACCATTGATGGGCGGAGCTTAATCGTCTAGCAAGCATGCTCTTCAATTTTATCCATAATATGGAGCTTTCGGGGTATTAAGGTCTAATTTCAGAGTAAAATGGCTTATTTTCTACCAAGAAAGTCTTTATCGCTTGGAAAAGAAATGGGATAATCGTATAGACAGGTAGAACAATCTTAAACTGGTGCAACAGAAAGGTCATGTCGACTATACAACTAGTAAGAATAAAATAATGGAAGCACATCCATTTGTTAGTCAAAGTAAAGAAAATTTCGAAGGTCCGGTGAGGTTATGCATTCGTGGAACATGTATCTGTGGATGTTTTCGCTTATATCTTTGCTCCACAATCAATTCCGATCTTTCCGCTCATTAGAATACATTATGGCTAAAACTGGTTACCGTTGTCTCTGGTTGTACAGAGTATCGATACGGACAGAAACTGGTACCCGTTGACTCGGTTGTATCTTTGGAGCATTGCAACGAGGACCGAGGACCAGTTTAACATCAGAGCATTTAAAAGCTTTATCAAATACTAACTGATGAAACAGTATGAAATAGAGGACAGACGAAATGGCGTGTTTTACCTTGCTAACATAGCTATTTAAAGTCTAATATATATGAAAACGAGCATTTTATATCGTAGTTGTTTTAAGTGAAGTAATCTTTCCTGAATTTTGGACGCTATCAAATCTCATAATTTTGTCACGCAGACGCTTGTCAAGAATCGAGATGTCGTGGATTGGACATTTACGGTAAGCGCATTATAGTTTTGCCATGTCCAATTGAAACTTGGCATAATAATAGTACTTCAAGGATTTAGCAACTCTGTTTTGTTTTTAATTTATAGAAATTAGAGCTTGTCTAGGATTTTTTCTCGGCATTTTGGGAACATGACCCCCAGAATGGGAATTTTCGCAAAATTTTGGACAAAATTGGGTAAAAATCACATTGTATACAAAAACTTAAATAATGTAATAAAACTTAAAAATAGCAAATATGCTTATTTTTGTTTTTAGATATTGATAACTTTGTTATTTAAATGATTTAGAAATTCAATAAACATTTGAATTGCTGTAAATTTTTTTGTTCCGTTTTTTTCTGATTCGAATTGGGAATTTTTGCCGAGCAATTGGAAAAATTTTTGCCATTGGGAATGCGACCAAATATCGGTCATCAAAACAGACCAAAATAAACCCTGGTGTCAGAATTCTCAACTATTTTGGTGAGATTTTTCTACAATCTCTATCCAGAGTTTGTTTGTTATCCATCACCAAGGTCTCTCAAATAGAAAGACACTGCCATCACATACATCTCTGTCAACATCTGGAAAGTAGTTCAAAACCGCTTGTCCTTGTCTCCTTTACTTTCCATCTGACACGCAGAATCACATTTTTGTTTCTTTAAGTGTACATTTGTTGTCATAATTTTACACCATTACCTTCGATTTCTGTGGTCCATTTCCATTTAAGTGGTAACTTTATGACCTAATTACCAAAAGTAAACAAATACTCTCGGTCGTGAAGTAGTGCGCTAGATAATTAAATAATTTCTTTGATTTTCAGATAAATTATAACATCTTTTGTCTCGAATGTATTGTGCAAAATAAATGGCTTCACTCAGTTGTAAATTTTGTACCATTTGTGGCTTCATTTCTTGTTTTACAAGAATCTTTTACAATGAATCGCTGAGATATTGACAGAGATGTATGGGAGAGATAACGAATGACAACTGTGGATAGAGATTGATTTTTCTATTGTTTCTATCTCGACGGTGATTTAACCAATTAATTTCAATTATTTTTTTGGCCCGTCCCGATCTTGTTGAGAGGATGGCCGAGTTCACTTATGAAACATGAAAATTGAAATAGGCTAGATTGTGACATTAACTTTTATTTAAGACACATTTAAAGTATTAAATATGTCTTAGAATTATCTCTCAGTTAATATAATGAATGTTGATTACACTGTCACCTGTTTATAAACATTTTAAAGTGATGACCCTATGTGTAGTATGAAAATCCATATTAATTCAAATATGTGAGAATTATCAGGCCTCTATGTGATCATGACCTTTCTGTTCAAATGGATTCAATTAAGTGAAAGCTTTTCCATTACATTATATTATTCTGTCATTAATTTGGTTACTGGTCAACTGGTTAACTTGTACCCTAAGTCAACTCGTACCTTAGTCAACTTGTTTATACAAAGTATTTTATTCTTAAATTTTTATTTTCAAGATTTCATGTTTACTTGTATTTGGGTCTATAAAATGTGTCATTGTTGTTGTTTACGAACACTAGTTGGACATTTGTTGTACACTTCTTGTTCCTTGGTGAATTCGTACCTGTGTATGTTCATTTTTTTTACTCTTAACTGAGACCATTATGTGTATAATGGTCTTAGGTTTCATTAGGCAGAGACCAAACAATATTGTGCTGGCAATAATTTCTATTTATTGTGACTCATATGAGTTTCATTTCTTTCTTTATAAAAGCTGCACTGTTTACTCATAAGCTTTGACAAAACCTTCAATTCAGGTACGACTGTACTGTTCAAAAATATTGACTTGTGTGTAACATACGTAGTGTGGAATGCACGAGGATTGCCTGTCACTTGTGCAATTTATTTTTCCATTTCCTTTGAAACAAACACCTTTTTGTTTAAATCCTTACTTATCATTTAAAATTTATTTCCAAAAATAGCATATAGGTAAAAAAGTTCGTTCTAGAAAATTAATGTATACTCATTTAACTGAACTGACAAATAAAGTTTTTCACTCGTCATTTTTCTTAGACATAAAAGCCACGATTGTATATTTGTAGTTTTTATCACAATTTATCACAATTAATGAGTTAAAATTTATTTCCATTATTGCATAATATAGAGCCACATTATTATGAAATATATATATATATATATATATATATAGGAAAACGAATCCTGCTGAAATGAAAATTAATTATTACTTAGGAGAAAAAAAGTTAAGATCTTCTATGCTTAATAAATGCTCATAGCCAACAATCAGGCAAGTCTTTGTGAAATATAACATATATACCGTTTCAAATGTGAACTTAGTAGTTATCATCTTTTAAGATTTAATTCAGATCGCAATGAGTGTATAGGAAAGACAAGATCTTAGTGTTTATTGATGCTTCTGTAAGAATTATACAATTATTATAACATACAATAAATATATAAAATGGATATACATTAATAATACACTGAACAAAACTTGCCTGTGTCACATATTTGGTGCTGCCACTTGGCACAAGTGATGGCATGCTGCTGAACCACTTAATTTCGTCTATAGTCCAAACACAAATCAGACATAATGAACATTTATGAACACTTATAATGATAATTAAATCAAAGAGTCAAAGAAAATTAACAAATATATCCAATCCAATTAATATATATGTAATAATATGTAATAAAATCACTCAGGTATTAAAATATTTGAGGGAGAAAATGCATATTCACTTTATATACACACAACAAATGTATGAGTAAATAATTGAGAAACAAAAATAACATCAAAGGAAAAAATTAAAGGAATTTGCAGTTGATGACAATAGAAGATGATTGTCACACTTATACTGGTTACCCGAAATCCTTAATTATTAGTTTACAAGTTTTATTTAACACTCAGCATATCACATGACATGACATGAGGTAATATAAAAAATGAAACATAGACGATTACATAAGTGACCAGGCTATGGGTTATATGAAATACACTAAGTATAGACAAAGTGACACATATTAATACAAATTAATAATACAGTTTAAATACTAAGTTGACAAACGAACACTTAACCATTACAAGACATTACATAGATCTATAGACAGATAAAGTATTGATCATATATTTGAAATTATATTGCCGGATGGGTTTTGAAATATTTCATAATAGCGGCAAGAAATGTACATAGTTTACTTAGAATAACTTCATCTTTATCATTCATGAGAGACTGGAAACTGGTACAGTTTGTAATATTAATATACTTTTCAGGAATTAATTGTAAACGTAAGGTAGTAAAGAATGAACATTTAAAGAGATAGTGAAATTCATCTCCAATGTCACCAGAATTACAAACATTGCATTTCCTATTATTATAATCGATATTATACCATCTAAGTTTTTCTATTGGTAGATGATTAGTACACATTCTAAAATTTACCAGAATTTGAATATTGTATGGTGATAACTTATCAAAGTAGCATTCATATTTGTGTTCAGATTTGTACATACGATAATTAAGACACTTTGAAGAATCTAATAAACTACTATGCCAAGACTGTCGATATTGATCTTTTAAAGATTTCTCTACCAAAAGTAACAACATTTCTCTTGAGCCATGAAAAGTTTGGTTTATCCATACAAAACTAAAACCACACTCATCTAATATTGATTTTACAAAAGATAACCAACTATATGCTTTGTTATTATGAATAAAGTCAGCGAATATAAATTTATAAAGAGTAGAAGATAGTTTATCAGGATATTTTAACATATTGTACCAAAAACCAATTACTCGTTTCTTAATAGCTATATGAATTGGGAATCTACCTAGATCACCATACAACATAATATGAGGAGTAGAAATTTTAGCATGTAATATATGCTTTAAAAAATCAGTATGAACTTTTTCTAGTAATGCTACATCACTAAATCCCCAAACTTCACATCCATATGTTAAAATAGGTAGAATAGTACTATTGAACAATTTAAGTTGACAATCGATTGGTAAATCCAAATTCCTAATTTTTCTATATAAACTAAATAAACCTTTTCTAGCTTGTTCAGATAAATGCTTTTTTGCAGATGCAAACTGTCTATTTTTTGAAAATAGTATACCAAGGTATATAAATGTGTCTACAACTTCAATTTTACAACCATTAATTAAAAAGTCTCTATTTCTACGAAATCTGTCTCCAAACACTATGATTTTAGTTTTGTCAAAATTAATATCTAGCTTCCATATTGTACAATATTCATTAAAAGTATGTAACAACGAAGTAAGTTCTTCTTCACAATTTGCAAATACAACAGTATCATCAGCATTAAGTATAATAGCTAGCTTAAGGTATATTTCTATATTATCGTCAGATACAAGAACACTGATATCGTTGTTGGTCATTAAATAATGTTCTACGTCATTCAGAAACAGAGAAAAAGTAGGGGAGATAAATTCTCACCCTGGCGAACGCCTCTGGCACATGGGAAGAAATCTGATGTCTTATTATTCACTGAAATACAAGATTTTATACCACTATACATATTCCTAATAGTATTAAGCATCTTTCCATTGATGTTATAACGTATAAGTTTACCCCATAAACCCGTTCTCCATACCGAATCAAAAGCTTTTTGAAAATCAATAAAACAACAAAACAACTTCTTGTTTTTACGTTTACAAATTTCAGCTAGAGTATGAAGTACAAATATTTGATCGCCAGTGGAGTGCTGTTTTCTAAAACCAGCTTGGTTTGAATTCAACAAATTATTTTTTTCCAAGTACTCAGTAAGTCTATTGTTCAAAATAGCAGTAAAGACTTTTCCAATACAACTCAATAAAGTGATAGGTTGGTAATTTTGAGGATTGGTAATATC
This sequence comes from Lutraria rhynchaena, assembly GCA_008271625.1. Taxonomy (NCBI): domain Eukaryota; kingdom Metazoa; phylum Mollusca; class Bivalvia; order Venerida; family Mactridae; genus Lutraria; species Lutraria rhynchaena. The sequence goes on along the minus strand of VIBL01000001.1, from coordinate 4,336,441 downwards.
TCCCTTATTCTTAAAAGTTGGTATAATACAACCTGTTAGCCAAGACTCAGGGATTATTGCAGTACTAAAAACTTTGTCAAACAACTTTTCATAAATAGGCATTAAGACTGTGCTAGTTGCTTTAATATATTCATTTGAAACATTATCTAAACCAGTTGCTTTGCCAGTTTTAAGCTTTTTGATTACTTTCATTATTTCATCACAAGTTATGGCATCATTTAGGTTGTTTTCTAATAGAACGTTAGGGAATTCTACATTAGTACGTTCATCAGCATCAACATTATCAACATTCAGTTTTTTAAAAAAATCATAAAATACATCCATATCTATATCAGCTGATCTCTTTCTCTTGTTTAAACTGTTAATATAATTCCAGTATTCTCTAGGCGACTGGCTTCGCATAGTTCTAATTTTCTTTCTAACATTTCTTTTATGGGTAGCTACTGATTTTCTTATAACTGATTTATACTTTTTGGCTGAGTTCAATAGATCAGACTTAGTTTGAGTATTTTTAACCAAACTATATTTACGTTTACATTTATGAAAAAAGCTTCGAGCTACTTTACAATTATTGTTAAACCATTTTTTATTTTCCTTGCGTTTATTATTGTTTTCATTTCTAATTGAACCACTAGGAGATATACCAAACGTTTGTTTAGTAATAACATTAGTAATAACACACCACTTATTAGTGCCATTAATTTAAGCGATAATTACCCTCTTCAAACAGGACAATTAATCCATTATAAAATAAAATATAATTCTTCACCTTAATCCCTATACTTCAAAGCTACATCTAAGAAATTTCCGGACATGCCAACAGTCCACACATTGAAAAATATTTTGATATTCTTGTATTCTATTTTAAAAAATGATAATAGTAACAATAATAATCATAAAAAAACATACGTAGATACCATATAATACAGTATTATAATATTACTAAAATAGATTAAATACTGAAAGGGTATGAGTTGAACAAAAAGGGTACGAGTTGACCAGAAAGCATTAATTTCATGTCTCATTTCTTTTCCTAATGTCTTTATGCATCATGTGTTCATTAATGCATTGCAGGGACTTATTCTATAATTATGTTGCTTCATGGTTAGGATTTGATGATCGTCCAGAATATTCATCCAGAGCAGATTCCATGTTGTCAGATGAAGTCAGAAATCAGTGGGAAAGGTAATAACTTGCATTTTGAATTATTTTACATATTCACTCATCAGAAATGTTATTGATAGACCAATGTTTAGTATGAAGTTATGTTTTTATCTCTTATGTTGTCACAAAAATATTCATTAGTAACAATAGGTAACATTTATTCACTGTATGAATAACTTGTACACATTAAAAATGATACGGAAAACTAATAAAATGAATTACCATATCAGTGCTCGACAAATCCACTCTTCCGCTCGTGATTATATGTAGAAATTGATTCAGGCTGAAAAAAATTGTCAAGCCCTGCACACATTTAGTATTGCTTGTATTTTGTATATACAGTAAAACTTCGTTATTACTAGCATCGATATCAAGAGCTCTATGCTTATCTCAAGGAGATCTTGAAGTCACGTCATTTTTTGTTCTTAGTTGTGTATAAATTTCCATGTTTATTACGAGCATCGTTATCTCGAGCACAAATCATGGTCCCTTGACTTATTTTTAAGCGTTAATTTCCTCGATTACCTGGAGGGGTGTCATTTTGGATATCATTTTCTAAACATCGTTAAAGTTACGCAACAAAAGAGCAAATCTTAATCGAGTACTTTGTTTTTCACACGTCGTTAAAGCTACACAATAAAAGAACAAATCTTAATCGGGTATTTGTATTTCACATGTTGTGACATAAAATGACAATGAAACATGTACATGTATTTGTTTGTTGTAAGTTTGCAGTAAAATTTTTAAGATCAAAGACTAATGTTATAAAAGTTAATAATTATTGAGAATTTAATCACGAGACCTTAATTATTAGCCTAATCACATCAACATAAATATAAATGGAAAACATCAAATAAATATGACTTAGATGTTTTTTTCTAAAGAATTACAAAAATTCTTGTACCAGTAATTGAAGTAGTTACTCACTATAAAATAATGTGTGTACTTTTTTAACAAGGAATAAATTCCCTTTTCAGAGAACAAGAAGAACTGAAGAAGAAAGTCGTTTTGGAAGATGAGGAACATTTGATTGATATGTTACAATTCTTTGATCAGAAAGGTTCTATGATTTATTCTGCTTATCAAAGTATCTACTTGTCAGTATAAGCCCCAAACAAAATGTCAAAAAAAAAATTTTTCAGTCAGTGAATGGATGAGCTGAATGTGGCAATCCTAGGTAAATTGCCTCTTCAAGTTTTGTGATCACATTCTGCTGACAATACTGCCTTAAACTATAAAACTTTAGAATAGTCTTCAAGCTCTTATCTCATTTCCATTCTCTATGTATTTTGGTTGAAAGAATATCACTGTACGATGTTTGGATAAATTTTGTACACTGACTAATATAAGTTTATTATTATCATTGTTTTATTACTGTAACTTAGAAAACATTTAAGCACTAAAAACAAGATTTGAGCTTTGAGACTCACATTTTTTTTGTCATCCTACATTAACCCTTTGCCTCATAATGCCACATTTCTCCGCATCTGAAGCAGACGACTTTTGAAAACATTATGACGAAAGAAGCCATTGCTTTTAATGAGAAATGAGTTCTTTTGCCACTATGTTTTCAACTCTGTCTGAGAGAAATAGCCCAATTTTTTTAAATAAATTGATTTTTAATATGGTTGTTTTGAATTTGGAAGAGTCCAAAATATGCTTATGAGGCAAAGGGTTAAGGATCACATATGAATAAAATCAATCATATTTAACGTGTGAAGGCCATATTTTTTACTCCTTTGATGTTAGATGTACACTATGAGTATGATACACCGGCATTACTTACTTTTTATTAATTTCAGATTTCAAAGGGCAGACATTTTATGTGGCTGGTGTTGACATATCATTTGTTAAAGATGACAATGTAAATGCTTGTGCAGCATTAGTTGTCTTAACATATCCTGGTCTTAAGGTAAGATACAAACTTCTGTGGGTTTTCTTTTTCACTGGAGTTTAATATTGCACCAACAGCCAGGGTCATTTTGGGACTTTCCACCTTAAACGGTACAGGAAGACCCCAGGTTTATGCCTGGGGTAGAACCACTGACCTTGCATTAGCTAGCTGGACAGCTTCCTCACATGTGAAATTTGGTACTGGGTGAGATTCAAACTCACAGCATTTAGGACCTAGTGATTACAAATCAGAGACAATAACTACTTGACCACTGAGGCCCAACATGTTTTCTTATTACATATCTTTATTTGCAATAAATAATTATGTAGGTTGTCACTGATATAAGCAGCTGCTGCACTCATACTGCTTATTTTAATGGTAAGATAGATTTACTTATGTGATCAGAATGATATAAAATTAATTAAAATTAAAGCAAATTAGCCTAACATAAAAATATCATAAAATGTAACCCTGTTGAATTGGTATACTGGTATACCCTACAGAAAGGTGTGCAAGTGCTTATGTCAACATATCATGTATATTTTATGTTTTAACAGGTTTGTTTCTTCTCTGTTGGTATATTTTGATTAGGGTTCTTAAAATCTCATGTTGTCTACACTGTTGTCTTTTCATCCATCAGGTATTTGATAAAGAATAGAGATTTCCATATTTGTTCATTTTTTGTGCCTATGTTCAACTTTAGTGACCACAAATTGTCTTGTCACCAAGTGTTGAAATTTATTTATGACCTTATTGTTTGACTGGGTCTGTTCCTATACTTTCACATTTATAATATATGTAAATACGTGTCAGCGAACAAAAGCCTCCATACAGAGGGAGATAATGAATTTGGCCCTTACATGCATTCAGAGGTACATTTGGTCTATTTTTACACCCACAGTTAACTGTTCATGCAGTTGATGTAATTATTGTGTTTAAAATAAAACAAAAGCCTTTCATTTTTTTGGAGGAAACTGAATTTTGAAAATTTTTCAATATCATAATAGTGAAGACTTATGTATATTATTACACTTTCTATGATGATAATGACTTTGATATTATTGATTTATTAAACCACCTACTGAGCTCAAAAGGTAGATTGTTAGGTATTGAAACCTCAGTTCAAAAGTTCAAATCCTGGGGGCAAAATCCTGTTCTTTGGGACATTTTTTTGAAAACTTTTATGTTTAAGCCAATCATCTTTCTCCACTGAGTGACTGAGTGACTCATCTGGAAAACTGGCAGTTAATTTTGGAGAATAAGGTTAATACTGATACAGAACTCAGGAACAATGGTTAGGTTTACAGCCTGCTGGTATATGCTGTAACTGAAATAATGTTGAAAAACATGCCTAATATCAAACATTTTTTTAAAATAATTTCAGATTATTTATGAAGACTACAAGATGGTTGAACTCACCGCCCCATACATTCCTGGTTTTCTGGGATTCAGAGAAGCCCCTTTTATCGTTGATTTGTTTAATGAATTGAAATGCAAGAATCCAGAATACTGGCCCCATGTTGTCATGGTCGATGGTAATGGAACATTGCATCCAAAAGGTAAGGTGTTAAATTTTTTTTTCAGAAATTGGATGGTAGATGAGTATGAATTTTGGGTAAAGTGTTATCTTACACCATCATTACTAGTTAAAGTCTACAATAAAATGCAGCCTCAATACAGATCAATTGTATGACTATGCACTACAATTTGAAACATTTTATCATTTATTTGGCTTATGGAAATTGTTAAAAAATGCAACAACACTTCTTATCAATTTGAAAGACCTCATTCAAATGTGGTTTACCATTGGTTGTTTGTTAAATTACAGTCAGAAACATCCTTTTTGTTGTTTGCCCGAAGAGGGAAGAGCATAACAGCAGTTCTATTAGTCAATTGAGAGAAAATGCAGATTATCCATTGGTCAATTGTATGACTAGATTCAGAAACATCCCATCAGTTGCTTGAATTATGAAACCAATGTTTGATACATGTATATCTGATTTATGTGCAGAGTTTGGCTCAGCCTGTCATATGGGTGTATGTCTAGATGTACCATGTATTGGAATAGCTAAGAAGTTGTTTCAAGTTGGTGGATTAGAGAAGAACCAAGAACACCTTGAAAAGGTTCTCTTTTTTGCTCTAATCAAACAAAATAGTAACAAAACAGTAACCTAGAGCCGGCAACTTCTCCACATTCAGAGGAAAATCGACATTTTTTGGTCAAATTTTCATAGAAGGGTGTGACCTGTTGCGACCAGGATTCGAACCCAGATCTCCGGATTACAAATCCAGTGCACTAACCACTTGACCACGACTGTGGCCATTTTTAGCTCACCAGAATCGAAGGTTCAGGATGAGCTGTTAGGATGGGTAGGTGGATGCTACGGCGTCCGTCATATGGCGTCAACAATGGTCTTCTCCTCAGAAACTACCAGTTGGATTTACTTCAAATTTGCTGTGCAGAAGCCTTTTGACGTTCTTACTGCAATTTGCTCATATTGTAGCGGTTGACCCCTTTTAGGGGCCGCTAGAGCTAAAAATAGAAAAACCTTTAATTGTCTTATTCTCATGAACCAATGGATGGATCATCACCAAACTTGGTATGTAACATCCTTAGCTGGTCCTTATTCAAGTTTGCTCAAATAAATTTGGTCGGCCCCTATTAGGGGCCGCTCGAGCTAAAAACAGAAATACCTTTAAACGTCTTCTTCTCATGAACCAATGGATGGATCATCACCAAACTTGGTCTGTAACATCCTAAATTTGGTCGGCCCCTTTTAGGGGCCACAAGAGCTAAAAATAGAAATACCTTAAAATGACTTTTTCTCATGTTTCTATGGATGGATTATTACCAAACTTGGTTTTTAGCATCTTTAGATAGTGTTCTATCAGATTTGCTCAAATAAAAATGGTTGGCCCAAATTAGGGGCCGCTAGAGCTAAGCATAGAAATATCTTAAAATGACTTTTTTTCATGAACCAATGGTTGGATCATCACCAAATTTAGTCTGTGGCATCCTTCAGTCATCACAAATATTTTGTAGTATCCTTTGATGGTCCTTTATCAAGTTTGTTATTGTTCCCCATTATTTGCCAATAAGTGTACCTTTATTACCTTTTTAGTAACAAGTTAATTAATATTTATTCTGGTGAGCGATGCAGGGCCATTATGGCCCTCTTGTTAAATTATGTATGAGAAGAATTCGCATAATCTTGAACCTATGACTTCAATGTTGTTATGCTTTTTATTCTAACAACAGAGCTAACTGTACTGGATACAGAACTAACCAATGTTTGTAGAGTCATTTTGAAACATAAATTTTGTTTGCTAATAATTGTCTTTTATGTAAATATTTTTAGTGATGAATGTACTGATAAAAATGTTTGTTAAATTTTTCAGATAAAAGGTTTGAATAATGGTGGAGATACATTTCCATTGATTGTAGATTCTGGTCGTACTTTAGGCATGGTGAGTATTTCTTTCCTGATAGAGTTATAAACCATAAATGCCCATTTATAAGTCAACCAAATATGAGTCCTATGATTGCCTATAAAATTTCTCTTGACTTATTGAGAAGTAACCAAAAAATCTAAAACATTGGTTGCCCATTTTTAGCTCACCTGAGCAGGTGGTGTAAGGTGAGCTATAGTCATCAGTCAGTCTACTCTGGCGTCCACACCTGGGGTTGTTATTGCTCTAGTGGTGACACTTTTGAATTAATCTTCATCAGACCTGGTCAGAATGTTCGTCACAGTAAAATCTTGGACAAGGTCGAATATGGGTCATCTGGGGTGAAAAAAACTCGGTCACCAGGTCAAATAAAATGGATTTTGTGAACACTCTAGAAATCACAGATTTGATTGGATCTTCATGAAACTTTGTCAGAATGTTTGTATTAATGATCATGTAAAATTCTGTGAATATGGGTCATCTCTGGTCAAAAACTAGGTCATTAGGTCATCACACCAGGCAACCTTGTTAATACTCTAGAGGTTGCAATTTTGATTAACTCTTCATCAAACTTTGTCAGAAGGCTTGTTTAATAATATCTTGGACAAGTTCAAACACGGGTCATCTGAGGTAAAAGACTAGGTCACCAGGTCAAATCATAGAAAAACCTTGTTAACGCTCTAGGGGTCACAGTTATGATTGGATCTTCACCAGACCTTGTCAAAATGCTTTTCTTAATGATATCTTGGTTTAGTTCGAACATGGGTCATCTGGGGTCAAAAATTAGGTCACCAGGTCAAATCATAGAAAAACCTTGTTAAGGCTCTAGGGTTCAGTTTTATTGGATCTTCATCAAACCTTGTCAAAATGATTGTCTTATTGATACCTTGAACAGGTTTGAATATGGACCATCTGGGGTCAAAAACTAGGTCACCAGGTCGAATCTTTGGAAAACCTTGTTAACCCTCTATAGGTCACAGTTTTGATTGGAGGTTCACCAAACCTTGTCAAAATAATTGCCTTAATGATATCCTGGTTAACGGCTATAATGGGTCATCTTGGATCAAAAACTAGGTCACCAGGTCAAATCACTAGAAAACTTTGTTAACCTTCTAGAGGTCGCAGTTTTGATTGGATCTTCCTCAAACTTTGTCAGAATGTTTGTATTAATGATATCATGAACATGATTGAACATGGGTCAACTCGGATTAAAAACTAGGTCACCAGGTCAAATCACAGGAAAATATGTTTAGGGATGACAAGTCGACTTTAAGAACAGCTAGCTTATAATCAAACATGAGTGTATGAGTTTATTCTCGTAGGTTCAAGGGAGACTAATTACTGCCTAATTGCAGACATTGAATTCAATCTACATGATGGCTATAGATAGACAAGATAATGAAATCTCACATTCAATAAAAGTATACAGACATGACCGCTGCATTGTTTTGTTTGTAGATAAAGCTGATCTTGTTTCAAAGATAGTGGTTAACTCAGGTTTGACCTAATTAGTTCACTTGAAAGTATTAGTCATCTTTTCTTTGGCTTACAGGCTTTGAGAAGCTGTGAAAATTCACAGAATCCAGTCTACGTGTCTCCAGGACATCATGTTACCATGGAAACTGCTGTTAGACTTGTTCACAGTTGTTGTAATGTCCGAGTTCCAGAACCAATCAGAATGGTAGGTTTATACCCATTACAGATTATTTGTTTATCATCTCTTTTCTACTCCCCTGTCTAATTTCACCTTACAAGTGCAAAGGTTTGACATCGAGTTAGTTTGTATGGTCTACTTTGGCCAATTTTCTCTGCTCAGCTATGAATTGTGCATAATCCAACCCTTAAGATTTTAATGGCAAAATCCAAGGTAAGAAAATATTTGTAGACAAATTGTACCTTGTATTCTCACAAAAGATCTGTTTAGAAAGTTTTTCTAAAAGTATTACACCTATCATAAATTTTTGGGGTTAAAATATTGGTAACCCAAACCTAATATTTGGTTCTGTCCAGAGCAGGCTGATATATGTAACACAAATCTTCCCTTTCTATATTTTGTATGTAAACTTTGTTTTTTTCCAGGCTGACATAAAGTCAAGAGAATATATTCGTCAAAATTTCAAGCCAACCAACCAATCAAAATGAGGCATCAGACAAGTTGGACAGAGGGCTTGCCCCTTTTAGTGTGCCTTGATATGTTACTGCCATGAAAAATTTCATGGTAGATCATTGATCTCAAAAATCAATGCAAATATGTGTCAGAGTTTATATTTTATTATTCAATTATGAATTTTATATGAAATTAACAGCTCTGTGATATTGTTTTCATATTTTATATAAATGTTCTTTATGAAGGTTTCATATTGTCTTAAAATTTGCTGTATTTTCCTGTGCACTATTTTTACCATTGTTATAAAAATAGTAAAATTTGTTTTCTTATGAATAGTTATTCAAAATTAATTGTTGTTTTTTAAATTAAAAATGAAGTATAGTTTTGTTAATTTTTTTGTTTGAACTGCTAAACTAATCCATAAAAATGTGACCTTCATGTGTTAAATTATCTGTACCCAATTATATATACATTGGTCTGTTTTAACCAAGAATTGGAGGTTAGATAAATGTTTTGGTTGAAGTTTGGTAAATTAATGATATAAAAGTTAAGCTAAATTTAAACAGAAATAATTTCTGGTAGAATTTAATGTATCTGACAGTGGTTAAAAAGTCATTAAGTGTTTTACTTTCTCTGTTTACGTATCAGAATTGATGAAGTCATAAAACAAGGGCAGCCATCTTGTTTCTGTTCACCTTTTGGTTAACTTCTTAACTCAAATTTAGTCTTGTGGTTAGAAATTGCTTATACATTAGGATGCTGATGGTATTTAATTGTACTCTTCAACAAAATTACAACAAATCAAAATTTTTTCTCAAGATTTAATTTAAAGATTTGTACCATTTGTTACTTTTTATTAGCTCACCTGAGCACGTAGTGCTTGGTGAGCTATAGTCATCAGTCAGTCTACTCTGTCGTCCGTCGTAAACACCTGGGGGTTGTTAATGCTCTAGTGGTCACACTTATGAGTGAGTCTTCATCAGACCTAGTCAGAATGTTCGTCTCAATGATATCGTGGACATGTTCGAACATGGGTCATCTGGGGTGAAAAACTAGGTCATCAGATCAAATAGAATGGAAATTTTGTGAACACTCAAAAAATCACAGATTTGATTGGATCTTCGTGAAACTTTGTCAGAATGTTTCTATAATTGATCTTGTAAAGTTAGGCAAATATGGGTCATCTCCGGTCAAAAACTAGTTCACTAGGTCATTACACCAGAAAACCTTGTTAATGCTCTAGAGGTTGCAATTTTGATTGAATCTTCATCAAATATTGGCAGAACGTTTGTTTTAATAAATACCTTGGACAAGTTCGAACATGGGTCATCTGGGGTCAAAAACTAGGTCACCAGGTCAAATCCTAGAAAAACCTTGTTAACACTCTATAGGGTCACAGTTTTGATTGGAGACTCAACCAACCTTGTCAAAATGCTTGTCTTGATGATATCTTGGACAAGTTTGAATGTGGGTCATCTGGGGTCAAAAACTAGGTCACCAGGTCAAATCACTGGAAAACCTTGTTAACCCTGTAGAGGTCGCAGTTTTGATTGGATCTTAATCAAACCTTGAGTTTTGAGTTTGTTTACCCTCGCCTCCCGGTTATTCCCATATAGGCGAGCATTCACTGTCTTTAACAATAAACTGTGATAATATATATAGCCTATTTTTTATAAAAACATTTTTTAAAGCAATATAGTAGGTGTAGGCTATTTTAGTGAACATTTGTATGTGTGTCTATTTCATTGACTTATTATGTTAAAACTATTATTGTATACTAGTTTATTATACTAATTTTTAATAGAAAAGAAAAAGGGGAGATCTATATTGTTGTTGTATAACTATTTTATTTTATTTATTTGTTGTACTAGTCTTAACTTATTTTGGTAAAACTATTGTTTTACTGTTTTATTAATATAACTTATAATTAACTGTTGTATTTTATAACTTGATTGATAAAAAGGAAGGGAGGGATCTATTTTATTTTGTTATATCTATTCTGATTTAAATTCTGGAATTGGATTTATAGCTATTATTTTAACATAGCTAATTTTAGGATTTTATTAAGAAATGACATGTTTTATTAAATTATTGATACTATTGGACATAGACTACCATCCTGACATTCATGTAACTGGATTTATTATAATAAGAGAGATGAAAAGTTTTTGCCCATTTGGATACCATAGTAAATAAGTACTTTCCGATATGTGGTTTGCATTCTCTTTTACTATATATAAGAGGATGCAAACTTGAATGATTCTGATGTAGTGTGTGCTTCATCTAGAGATCAGACCAAACCTTGTCAAAAAGGTTGTCTTAATTATATCTTGATTAGGTTCGAACATGGGGTAAAAAACTTGGTCACCAGGTCAAATCACTGGAATACCTTGATAACTGTGGCAACAGTTATGATTGGATTATCCTCAAACTTTGTCAGAATGTTTGTATTAATGATATCATGAACAGCTTTAAACATGGATCAACTCAGGTTAAAAATTGGGTCACTAGGTCAAATCACGGGAAAACCATAGAAGTTGCAATCTTTACTCAGGAGAGCGAAAAAGGGCCATCTTGGCCTTTTGTTTGTTTAGTATAACTGAATGATACATTTTTTTCATTCTCAACAGCTCCCATACAGTCTTGTTTAATTATCCCCCACCGATGAAATCGGGAGGGGGATATTGTTATGGCGTTGTCCGACCGTTCATCTGTCCGTCCGCCTGTCATTCCATCAGTTCGAATTTCATTTCCGTGCTATTTCTCGGCAACTACTAATTGGATTTAAACGAAACTTGGTGAGAACCTTTAGTACCAAGTGGAGATGGGCATGTTGTCATTTGTCACGGTCCAACGATTAAACACAGAGTTATGGCCCATGATTATTATTGTACTATGTATATAAAGTAAAATCCATTTCCGCACATGACCAAACAATTCAATGGTTTTATCACTTTCACACCCTATCTCATGCTATATATACATGCTATACATAGCATTTACTTCAGTTTGTATGTTCGGCGGAGGATATAAATTCAATGAATTTGTTTGTTGCTTTTTAATATGTTTCCAACATTGATTATTATTTGAATGTACAGTGGATCACTTAAGTATGACAAATTATACATTTGTAGCTGGATTTTTCAACAAAAAATTTTGGCTTACAGATTGGCAAAAAAACAGGTGAGTGGGCGTCTGGTGTTTTAAACAATTTTTGTTCAAGGCATTACTCAGGAACTAATGCATTACACAATAACTGTTTCAGGTATCAATATGAAGCATTATAGGTAGATAGACCTCAATGAAAAGTGCAGTATACAAGAACCATAACTCTCAATTTTATATTCCATACGTATGGGTTTTTCATTATCCCCTTGTCCATTATAATGGATGTCTTGCTTGTTCCAAGAATTTTAACGGATATTACCAGATGATCTGCATACTTTAAAAAACCTTTGAAATTACTACCCATTATGGTAACTCTTCAAACGTGCGTGCATTATGTTGTCACTATGGTAGAGTGGTGTATGTTACTGCTCATCAGGCTGGAAGATTGGGTTCAATCCCAGCTAAATTTTTTTTGGTTATGATTTACGGGTATTAATGCTATAATAGCCCTGTAGTCCTGCTGTGTTGATCATTCTGAAATCCATGTCATCTGTGTTTATTCTGCATACAGTGTTGTACAGTTTTATGACCTTGTTAAAATGTGTCTTTCATTGCTATATATATATTTTATGTATTTATATTTTACTAATTATTAGAAATAAATGTTACTGAATATCTGTCACATGTTCTACAGTAGTATACACATTAACAGTGTTTGCTTGATTTTATACAATATGACAAGTGGGCATTTAAATTTTTTTATACAAAATAGTTCGGACTGAACGCCTGCTCGCTTAGCCAAATTGGTCGTTTTAAGTTCAAACCCTGGCTGAAGCATATGTTCTGTGACAATTTTGTTGAAGACACATCTTTGGCACTCATCAACTGTTTATCATTCAAATTGGCAGTTACAGAAGTTGTGGAGAACAAGGTTAGCAATGGTACATAATCCAGGAAAGCTAGTTAACTCTTCCAGTATGTAACTGAAATACTGTTAGAAACAGGCATAAAATCCCTAAAAAATATTTCTGTGAACATTGACTACCAGGGGGAGAGAAGTCTAGAATACAGTTGGCCTTCATTCCAGATTATCCTTTTGCCTCATAGTACTGCATTTCCCCGCATCTGAAGCAGACAACTTTTGAAAACATTGTGGTAAAAGAAGCCATTTCCGTCAGAGAAATAACCATATTTTCTTAAATAAATTGATGTTTTGTATATTTGCTGTGAATTTAGAAGAGTCCTAAGTATGCTTATGAGGCAAAGGGTTATGATTAAATAATATCGATAATGTGTGGCAATTGTTCACAAGGTGGTCTCATATACACTGAAGGCTGTTAACACAAGATTTAACAGAGTATCAACAAGAAATAACAACACATGGAGCTTACCTTATACTGTTTTATTGTTGTCAATTTTTCACATAGCCAAAATTATAAACACAATAGTTATATAGATAAACACATTTTCTCTACAAAACACAGAGGAGCCATGAAGTACTCAACAAATACACAAATGGTGTTTTTACTGATGAAGAAAAACAAGAATCAACTAGAGGAAAAACAACAACAAAACCAAACACAGACTTTGTGATGATGGAAAGCAAACGTCTAATACGAGTGAAATATATTACTTGTTCAAACAGATTGTCTGAAGAATGGAAGTAGAATGTGGGACATGTTTTCATCAGAATGCCTGCACAGAGGCTAATTGATGATTGTTGAACCAAGCTCTGTTAAACCAATGTCCTCAGAATAATCACTTTAATTGATGAAATTTATAAGTAATTAATTGGAGTCTACATTTCTTCAAACAGAAATCAATTACAATTCAATGATTAATTATGAGAAAAATCACTTATGTCAAGATGCACAAATGTGTTTCTTAGATATAAAAAAATTTCAGATTTGCAAAAAATAGTATTTCACTTGCTATAAAATAATATGTTAACATGAAAACAATTTATTATAGAATGCCATTTTTGAGCCATGAGAATTCTATTCCTAGTCCAGATCTGAATAAGTATTTTGAAACCAATCAATAAGTGAAAATTAAAAATAACATTTTAAAACCTCATATTATTAAGATACACAAACATACACTCAAGGTAAAAATCTTCATCTTGCAATAAAGTCTTCATTTAACAACTTTAATAGCAAACAATGACCAAAAATATGTAAAAAAATTCACAAGTTAGAGATAAGAAAAAAATCATACAGAATTAACAACTAAATTCTACTCACAATCATTAACATGACTTCTAATGAGAAATAAAGAGTCACTTTTTAACAGATGGACACTGAATAATGGTACAGATTTTTAATATATGGCACACAATAGATCGTTTCTATGACTAGTAAGTAACCACATAAAACATTCATCTACTGGTTAGAAAAGAATACCAAAGTTTGTGTGGCAGTTTAAACTAATTGAATCAATTATCAGTGACAAATATAGGATGTAAGTGCATACATTTGCTACAAAATAGTTTAAATAGTTCTTTAGGAAATTTATAATTAATCAGATAGCCATATAATCAATGTTACTTAGACAGGAATTTTTTGTCGTACAGTATTGCCAAAAACAAACTCACAAAGCTGCAATATTAAAAACTATGAAATAATTTAAAAAAGTCCACAGCCAAAAAATGAAATCATCACAACCAAATAAGGTTAATAAATAAGGTAAGTCTACTTATTCAAAAATATGCCAGTAATCCTACATATGAATGTAGACCTCCAACCATAATTGTTAACATGTAGCACTTTGAATTTCTTTAATCTAATATGGAAAGGTAAGACCTGAAAGTTTCAGTGAAATACAACACAACTGTTTTTTACAACAAGAAAACATTTATAGAAATGTCAGATCATTATTTTGGCACAAACACAAAAACAAGAGATTCTAAATAAACAGATCTATGAGTTATCAACCAGTCAAATTTTGTTTCTTTATCATCTAAGCAATAGTTGCCATGCAAACATAATAAGTTCATTTCAATTCAACAACACTGTATTCATGGGAACTAATTCCTGTTTTGTCCATTTTCAGTTATACAAACAAAGGGAGATAATTCTTAGCAAAAACATCAGTATTATTTTAAGAAATACTATTTTATTGGTCAAATGGTAGCAATAGGGTAGACAATTTGTAACACAAAAATGTTAGTATCATAGTAAAGGGGAGTAATTTCTCATCATTTTTCAACAAAACAGTTGAAAGGAGAGATTAGTGAAGAAAACAAGGGGAGGTAATAAATATTCCAGAAAAAATTCAGATTATGTAGCACCAAAAAAAAAAATAAAGAGACCACGTGAACTCGGCAACATAAATATATACAGCGCCATGCATTAAGATTCTATAATGATACTAAATTACAACAAAAACTGATTATCAACACATAGTTTGATTTTCTCTTTCTAGAAAATAAAAAATACTATAAAAAGTGTTCTGGTTTCAGTAAAAATATAGATACAGTAAAAATGATATGACGTGATTCAAAATTGTCAGCATTCATTGCTAATAATAAAACAATTTTAAAAAAATTGAGCCATTCAGTATTTTCTATCTTAAATCTCCATGAAAAGTTTTATATCTCTTTCTAGAAACTTCACAACACAAGAATTGGGTAAAAACAACCAATAACTTAAGTCACAAAATGGAAATTGTCACCATGGCATCATTTTCTGGACATTGAAAAAAAAATAGAATTTTTTTTACAATTACAAAAACATTGCAGTTGGCACCAAGGACAATGTGTACTGAACTTCTTTAATACAAAAAAAATATGATCAATAGACAAACCAGAATAACACACACACAATATAGAAGGGTAGTTCATCAATAAAAATGTGACAAAAGAACATAAAAAATGTAGGAAGCATTAAAAATGCAAAAGACTGACATAGTAAGCACTTCGTGCATTTCTCAAAAGAAGAAGCACTTTTTATTTCATATAAATTATGACACAAATTTGCACTAATCTAAAATTTTCCTACATAAAAAACTACACCACCTCACAATTTACAAAATCTTATTCTATATTATGCATTTCTCTCTCATACACATCAATACACTTAAACAAACATTTCTTGTCTTAGACAGCCTCATACAGTACAAAGAATACATATGTAAAATTGAATATTTCATAGCATTGTACTGAGTGTTGCCATAGCAACAAATCCAAAATGCCTTGAACAGAAAAGCACAAATCAAACATAATTAAAACTTGTTTTTGTTAAACAAACGTGTGTAGGTATACAATTTGTGTATACAATTTTAATACAGTCATTCTCCGCCCAATGAGTGTGACATCACATAACAAGTGCCTTCAATTACAAAACTGAAGTCAAGTCTCCATAATTTTTAATGAATTCTTCAGATTTTTTGTGATAAAATTTGAGTTGCCGCAATACCAAATTTAAGATGAGACTCTAAGTAATGCTTCAGAAAAACTAAACATGCAAGAAATAATTATGTACACCGTATAACCAAATATCTGACACTGGAAGAAATAATTCACTGTCAGATTTTACAATAAATGAATAATTAAGATTAACACCGGACAGTAGACATTGAATAAAGTTTGTATAAGTATTTCGATTCTTAGTATACAAAATATTACCATATAAATCTAATGAAAGGTTATCCAATGTGCAAGCCTTCCACATTTAAGTCCTTTTCAATCTTCAGTCTTGTTTTATGGCTGTGGAAAAGTCCAAAATAACACAAATATTTTATAACCATAATATTTTGATCAAAGTGATTTTCTTTCCATAGAGTTCATGCAACAAATGCAGATACACAGATCTGCTGGCAGATGTTAGTTCAACTACATACAAATTATTTAATCAAATACACAGGCTGTGATGTACACACATATTGTTAATATTCACAGGCAGCATTCCATATCATAAAGGTAGGTTAAATTCAAGACTGTTTCCATGGTAACTCAAAGAAGATGGAAGTCAACCAGCAGCAAATACATGTTGATGCAGATTTTCAATCTAGATAGTCACTCTAGTATTTTCTACATGCACAGACTTCACAGGTCCATATCGAGAGAATCGTATAGCTTCCAGCTTCTTGTTTATACAATGTCCGCACGATAACTCGCATATATTCGTTATAATCATTTCATGCACACACATTTCTCTATAACCCATACAATGTTGTTTTTTTTTATGAAAATGATAGAAATGGAAAAAATCTCTCGTCTACATGGCAAAAATATAAGTGATTAGTCCAGCTGAAAAGAATAGAAAAAAGAAATGTATTTATTTCTAAATATTATTTTTTTCAAACTAAGGCAGCTTTCACTGTTTACCACTTGCCAAAAGTTGAATTGTCCCACTTCAGCAATTCTATCAGAAACTTCTTTATTTCTCTCATGCCTCAGGCAAGTGAATTATCAAAAAGGCTGCACACAAAGACAGGATTTTTACATACAATTAAATATCCTCAAACTGATTCAATTACAAAAAAAACATTTTTTTCCATGTAAATTTCTAGTACACTAAAAATCAAGGTAACATGTATTGTAAAAGATGAAACACTACAACTGACCATATGATAGCTCAAGTGAAACAAGGCTTTAACATCTTCCATAATTACAGAACTACCTCAATATCAAGACCTTCAGGACCGAAGAATAATAGTCTTAGTACAGAAATGGTCTCAGTATTATCATGCTAAAATATGAAAAAGATAATAAAAACTACAAAAAAGTAGTCTTTATAATGAGAAGGTTTTAATATAGAAGCATTTTAGTGAGGTTTTAGTGTGGTTTTAACCTTGTTACACTGACAGAAAGATTGATAATATATGTAGGGAAATATCACAAAGTAAATAATTACAGTCAAACCTGTGAACCAAGCCTTCAGGCCCCAAAGTGAGAGAAGTGATATAATCATTATTAACAGTAGGCTGTTATTCAGAAGTTTAATTGGGTTTGATTGGTCCATTACATAGAACAATATACAGAGAGTGGCTGTGGTACACTGGATGTATTTATGTTAAATGTTTAATGGGGCTTTATGGTGTATCGACAACTAAAGGTCATGTAGAGGTAGCATTTATTCTCAGGTGGAGGTTAACTCAGGTTTGACTGTACATTGTATTTTCAACAGGGCTGTCATTGACATTTATGGGGCTAGGGGCGAGAGACATTGTTCACCAAAGAACTATGAAATCCCCTAAGAAGATTTTTCTAATGACAGTTATGTATAAAAAAGAGCAAAATGCTGTATTTAAGATTTCATTATAATGAGTTAAATACAGAAACTTAAACATCGTTGATAGATCAACTAACAACCAATGTCACATTTTACTTCATACAAAGAAGACTGTCAGGATATAGCGACAACACGACTTATTAAGACATGAAGTGAAGCTGAAACTCATCCTTAAAGCAATCATTTGACAGCCCTGGAATTGATACATGGTCTTAACACAATGCACAAAAATGCTTAAATACGATGGTATTGCTGTACCTGTAGTCAATAGTGCTGGAGCCCGGCTTACAACATTCACTATCCTGGGAACCAAAGTCCATCATTGGACCCAGCACTCTGTTGAGCGAAAGATGGAGGGGAACCGAAACATTCTTCATTATCATCAGTAATTTCAGTTTTAGTAGCAGTAACAACCTATACAAACGGACACAACTGAGGAATGTTTTATCCACCCAGAGTTCTTCCCCTTTGCTACATGCACTTTTGAAAATGGATTGGTCAGCCAAATTAAGTTACATACTGTAAATATTTCAGGGCCAAGTGAAACTAAATTAAAAGATTATGGAACAATTTTTTGCTTGATAAAAAAATGAAATACACACTACATATTTTAAACAAAATGCATGTAATAAAGGCATAATTCTGAGACCAATCCTAATAGGACAGATTCTCAACAAGCTACTCTTCTATTCCGAAAATAACAATAAGTTATCTCCCTTTAGCCTTTATTCCTTACCATCACCAAGTAAAAGAAAACTTCATAAAATAAACAAATATTCCCCAGATAAGTTTGGACTAAAAATTCTCACTGAGTAATTAATTCCTGTATACCAATGGGTTATTAATAATCATCTACAATTATTCTGAAAAAAATCCTGGTTCCCATTTCCATTTTAGAAAAGTTTGGTACCCATTCTCTAATAATTCAGCTCCAGCACCATGCTCCTTAACAACAAATACAACAACAACCAATAGCCTAGTGTTACATAATCCAAACAACATTCTATCCATAAGTTCAAAGGGTAGTCAATGTTATATTGAAAACAAGTAAGAGTTTGAACCAACAGTTAATCTGCCATAGTAAAAAAAGAAGCCAAGAACAAGTTTTAGAAAAGATCTCATACTCAAAATACGACCAAATCAATTATTTCCTGTATCTGATCAGTCTTAGCCATTAATTAGCCATGATGTTTGTAGGTCAAAATCTAGTTTACATTTAACCTCTTTCATTGGTTCCAGCTGAAGTTCTCTCGATTTTTTTTTTTTAATTTGATTTCAACGCAATAGGTCATGAAATAAATCTGGTGTTTAGCAGACTTTGAAATGATATATGAAGACTTTTAGTACTGATTTCTGTGTGAGATCTTTTGTTAAAACTTGGGACTGAATTCATGTCAGTGTAATAAAAGATAACACAACAAAACTTCAATATTAAGACCACCCAAACAACCAAAAATTGAGGTGGTCTCAGTTTCAAGTTAAAATACAACAAAAATACAGAAAACCAGTCATGTTAAAATACATAGAAAATATTGATAACCAGTCCTCAAATAAGTGGTTGTTACAATGAGGAAGTCATAATACTCTGAGGTTGTATTGCACAAAAAAGAATTAACATAAGATAGTTAGTAAGCTATTAAATTTGGTAAAAACATGGATAGATATCTCAATTATCCACGAATGTTCAGTTCTCTGAAATCAAGTTTCAGAGACTTCTTTTATGATGTTACAGCAAATGCTACAAGTGTTAGGTTACTTTTTTATTCATAAAAAAACACACCATTTAAAGTTTACAAAGGTCACATGCTATCACTAGCAATTTTCTATGTATTAGTAAGATCATAATTTTGGAGGCTTGTTTTTACATCATAGAAGCTATCATCAATCCAACTAATCAAAATTGTTACTTTGTTTCTAAAAAGAAATCAAATCAGTCAAATACTACTTTAATTAGTGCTATTTCGATATACTTTACAGTTACCATTAGTTCAGGCTTTTTTGGTTCATGGTGAAAAGTGGGAAAATAAAATTCTGATATATTCTTTACTTCATAAATAATTCTAACCAGTTTAGTTCCCTGTGATTCAATGCAGAAATCTATTCATAAAGAAAAAGTACTCTATGATGTTCACATTAACTGTTTAATCAAGACATGAACTTACCGAGGTATCACCTCCACTTGTATAATTGTCCCCGTTCATTCCCATGTACATGCCACCCTGCCCCTGTCCCGGGAGACCGGCAGTTGATGACATGTTGTAACTTGATGCCCCTGGTGGAAGAAATGAGCTGCTCTTGAAACCTACAGTTGATGAGTCATCAGAATCACCATCACCATAATCTGAAATAGTACAAGCAATCTGATAGGTCATTACATATCAAGAAAAAAGAGCAACTTTCTGATTGGTCAAATGTATACAAATGTAACTATAAGCACTGACCCGATTGGTCGATAGATCAAAATATTTATCTAATAAGCAAGCTTGAAGCCTCAACTATCATTATCTTAATAAAATCTACACATAAACACTGAAGATGACTGATTAATAAACTTTATATTACAACCAATGCAACTTATCAATCAATCTAAGAGTTAAAACCACAATACAAGGGCTGATTTAACTTACAAATTAAGTACGAACAATTATATGTATAATGCAATTTATTCAGTTGATTTGGTTTGAAAACAATAATACAGCTAACCACTCATTTATAGACAAATAGAATAGCTTAATAAGAGACATATAAATTCAAGTTAAAAACTATTATCTTCACAAATATATAGATTAAAATTAATGTAAGTCGTAAACCATGCATTTCATGCAAAGAATTTACACTAATAGTTTTGGGCGAGATTAAATCTGCATAATTGAAAATAATCCATTACAGCTAAATGAAATTATACCACAATTAAAATCAATCAATGTTAACATTTATCATAACGTTAAAGGTAATAATTTGCTTGATACTTCTAAATTTGAAGATCATTATTCAGAGCACACAAAAATAAATGATGAATTTAACATGTAAATTTGTTCATACCCAGATTATTAGATGCGGAAGTGTTAACAAGAGGGCCATGATGGCGCTGCATTGCTCATCAGAATAAATGTTAATTAACCTGTTACTAAAAAGGTTACAAAGGTACACTTGGTACACATCCATTGGTTAAAGAAAAGAAGACTTTTAAAGAAACATTTTTAGAAACATGAGAAAAAGTCATTTTAAGGTATTTCTATTTTTAACTCTAGAGGCCCCTAAAGGGGCTGATCAAAATTATTTGAGCAAACTTGAGAAAGGACCATCTAAGGATACTACAGACCAAGCTTGGTGATCATTCATCCATTGGTTCATGAGAAGAAGATTAAAGGTCTTTCTATTTTTAGCTCTAGCGGCCCCTAATAGGGGCCAACCATTTTTATTTGAGCAAATCTGATAAAAGTCCATATAAGGATGCTACAGACCAAGTTTGGTGATGATCCATCCATTGGTTCATGAGAAGAAGATGATTGAAGGTTTTTCTATTTTTAGCTCTAGCGACCCCTAATAGGGGCCAACTGGTATAATATGAGCAAATTGTATTTAGAATGTCAGAAGGCTTCTGCACGGCAAATTTGAAGTAAATCCGACTGGTAGTTTCTGAGGAGAAGACCATTGTTGACGCAAGACGATGGACAACAGACCCGGAGCATCCACCTACCCATCTTAAGAGCTCACCCAGAAGCTTCGGTTCTGGTGAGTTAAAAACTGTTTGAAATATTTTTGCGCCAAAAAATAACACACCAAAGTTGTATAATTGCATAATATATGTGTATATGGACAATGTATATAAATATGATAAAGAGGCAAAGGTTAAACATGCTTGCCCAACGAGAATTCCATGTTTTTTTTCAAAACCATTTGTGACTCCCCCACCATCTAAATAATAATTTTTTGTTCAAATCATTAAATTAAAATATTCAGTGCCAAAATGACAGGACATTTATTGAATATTACACAGCAAATATGGAATTCTTCCCAATTAACTTTCATGTCATGAACTTTTGTAACTATGCCAACTGACAAGTACCCGGTACTGGAGTCCCTAAAAGTAGCAGAGAAGTAAACATATGAACAAATAGGGAATTAAGGACCAAATATGTTACGACTTTTTTTCAGAACCGTTATACCCAAACATTAAGTATTCCTTCAAATACTGAGTCTTCACTCAAATTAAAATGCATGAAGGAGACTTATAACACACAGTACTTTGGGTGTAATCTATAAAAGTGAATTCTGAAGTCTGAGTACATCCGTGACCCTTTTATATCATAACAAATGTGAATACATTAAGTAATTCACCTTAATTTTCTGTCTACAGTTATATGATGAAGGTACGAAGAGGTTTCAATCAATCAGAATTTTAAAATCTTATCATAAGACAAAAGGAGCTTTGTGATACAGATCACGTACTGTCAGAATATTTTCAGGGGTTGGACATGACATGAAAGTTAAAATTCAGGGGAGGTAAACAAGTCAAACCTTGTCCTGACTCGGAAGTATTTTGCTGACCATGTTGTGCAGCTGCTGCCGCAGTTTTAGCGGCGTACAGATTAGCTTCTTCCTGCGCCTTGCCTATATTCTTCTTATAACGAATGCGCTTATTTCCAAACCAATTCGAGACCTGTAAAAAGAGAAGTGATAAAAACTTTGTTTTATAAAAAAAATGTAAAGGAAGACATTAAGATACTGTTGAAAAACAAATCAAACTTATGATTATTATGCAACAATATTTACATATCATCAACAACAGAGAAAGAATAGTTAACAGCACCTTGCTGCGACAACTGCTCTCCATGTGAACAACAGCCACACGATATCATACATAAAGAGACATAAAAGATCACATAAACTTATATTGTGTATATAGAGCTTAAATTGTGTATTTACATACAGAAAAGAGTCAAATGAGACCATTTATGTATAAATCGTAACACAAAAATACATTCTCAGGCCAATATAAGCCTCCTCCCGAGCCCCCAAAACCGAAAGAAACGAAGCTATGAATTTACACATTCCCTACTACACAGACATCTGCAGTGTTATTTACACTTATAATTTTCAATATGGCCTATAATAGTTTGAACAAGATTTAAGTATACTGCAAGGTTTCTGCTGCCATTGGCCAGTTTCGCAAATGGTGAAAAAAATCTGCAAGTGGCAAAAAAAATCAAATTAAGCAGTACCAAAGTACCAAATGACCCTCCCCTTCGTACATGTGGCGGAAAAAAAATATAATATCCGGTGGAAACCCTGATACTATACATAATTTGAAGGATTATCAAAAGCTTTGTGGAGAGCCATGTTTTTTTTTTGTTTTTTTCAGTATTGTAGGGTGTTAATTAGAGAAAGGACATTCATCAGGGACTACATGGTAATTCAGTAGAAACTTGACATCAACTTCTCTTACAGACATAATTTATAGGAAAGCATCATTAAAAATTGATGTGAACTTTGTATAAATATGCTCCACAGAATTCCCTCAAGAGCACCCTCCACTTTTCAATTATCCAATTCTTCATTAATGTACATCAACAGAAAAAAATTGAGAATATGAGAGACACAAAAAGTCAGGAAAAATAGAAAAATTCACTAGTCAGGTGGATATGCATTTGCTAGCCATAGCATTCTTACTTGATTTACAGCCCACAAAATGAACATAGAACCAGTCCTAGAAAGGCATAAAATGATGTTCTTAAACCATGTTACTATACGTTACAAAACTCTTTTAATTACTTGATTTGAAATAGACTTATGTAAAGAAAAACACAACACATTGTATCAATCTGTGAATCATCTCTTCTTGTGTTCATGTGCACAAAAATACAATACAAAAGCACTTTGGTGTTTAGGAATTGGTTCAACGAGCTTTTCCAAACATTTTAATGTAAGATTTCAATTTTTTATATAAAACAGGAAACAATTTCAGGCCCCTTTGCGGTTTCAAATAACACATTAAGGACATGTTCAAGTCTTTGTTTGACGTCCAACAAACCCTAACTAGTCGGATCAGTAAGAAAGCAACATAGGATGATTAGTTTTCTTTGACAAACTATCCCAGCATTGCATGATGGAAGTTTCAGCAGACAGCTAACAGACATATTTTATTATGGCATCATTTAATGATCAAACCAAGAAAGCACTTTTTATGTACAGACATTATACTGCTATTTTCTTAAAATGAAAATGACAATCCTTAAACAACACGCTGTTATGCAAATGAATCTATAAAGAACGTCAATTAAGACTTACATACTAATAAGCAAACCATGAACATTACTAGGTCAGAAGAAACATTAACATCCTATTAGGACAAAAAAGGTAATCCTTTGCTTCTTTGGAGTGCTGTATTTAAAACAAAAACAAAAGTGCATTTGATAAATTTTGCACCAGTTGTGTATGTAAATTTGGATTTTGAAGTATGTATTGATAAACATTTTCACAACTAGCTATGATATACTAGTGCCTAATTTCCAAACAAAAACATTATTATTTCAGCCAAACTCCTGTCATATAATTGAATTCCTAGTCAGAGTACCAGTTAACTAAGAGGGATGATCACAAACGTCACTGATGAAAGATGGATGGGAGTTGATTTACAAAAAAAATACATTAACACTCAAAAACTTAATAACCAGATTAAAGATTATCAGTAAAAAATACAATTACATTTATATCCATGGAAAATGACAACAATAAGATACAACATAACAATATAAGAAATAAGAAATATATAGCAATAAGAAATAATGAGTCATAAAACACAGCTTCCTGAACTCTGGACAATGATTATGAATATTTGAAGCTTTCTCACAAATGTTATCTCAGACACATAAAAACAAAATCACAGACTTTATTGCCCATAAAAAGACAAAAAATATTCATATCAAACAATTCAAGTTTGGTAAAACACATAATTTTATTTATTTGTTAAATAATTTCTACTTCTCGAGGAATGTATCCTGGGGAATGTACTCAAAATTATGGAGTATTTCATTTCACAATAGTGTTACTTTGACAGTTTTGATAAATGACCTACGCCTTACTGTATCATTACTAACACAAAAGCCTATACCATCCCGCTAATCTATAGCTACGAAAAAAGCTTTGTTACACACTCGAAAGGTACTTTTAAACATCTTAAATATCACCATTAGTTGCAAAGCTGGTGGCATTATACGCTTTGTGTGTAATTTCGAGAATGTCGGAAAACTTTTATTAACTATTTGGCCAAAAATGGGGAGTAAAAATCACAATGTAGCTATTCTCATGAGGTATTTCACACTATCCTTTATGGTCTTTCATCCAAGCTTGGTCACAAACCTTTGTCCACTGTAAATTGTCCTATGTATCACACATTTATAAGTGAGCATGTAAAAATATTTTAAACAATCCTACATAATCTTCATTGAACCAGGCAGTTATTTAACATAAAAGTACAAAAATAAACAGACAAAACCTTCTTCATCATTTTCCAGGCAGTTATTTAACATAAAAGTACAAAAATAAACAGACAAAACCTTCTTCATCATTTTCCATACAGGCAAAAGATGAGTACACATCAAGAGACACTAAAATACTTTACTACAGAACTAATCATATTAATATTTTACAAATATGTAATAATAAATCAATTCTATTGCCACATATCCAGGATTTTATGCTAAACTGATTTAACTCAAGATTCATTAAGAAACAGTAACAATAGTTTCACCACGTATTCTATATAAAATAAATTAATAAAAGATCAAAGACTTCAAGTGAGAAAAATAAGCAAAAAATTGAACATCAATCACTGGGATTATTTTCTGTAATATTCTGGTATCTCAAATATTTCCTTATCAGGACATTAAATCTATAGAGTCAATAACAGGTTGATATGACTGATAATAATCTTTCAAGAAGACTCATAAATCGTATAAATGAGGCTATAGGAAATGATATCTGAAATTCTCACCCCACCCACCTTTATCATATAACACCCTACCACAAAATGAATTAATATGCCAAAAACCAAGAAAGTATTGTTTTTTAATATTAACTACCTATAGAAAATAACTACCTATAGAAAATAACCATAATGGTGAACATGTCTAAACTTCTACAAATAATATTCTGTCCACATAAATTAAACAATTTTGATCATTTTGATCCTTAAGAACATCAAGGTTTGAATATGGTGTGACTGCAACATCTTCAGTTACAAAAATAATTAACAACACAAAACGAAAACCAGACAACCTAATTCATTGTAATTAATAGAATAAGAATTTGAACAATTTTTGTCTATGGGCCAAATATTTCCCCAACAATTTCAGTTGAGAATTTAACTTTTATTGTAAACTGACCTGGTTTTTCACTAAATGGTATGATGTGAATATAAGTATTTATTTTAACTGGCCCAATTTTTTCACAAAAAAAACCTGCTTGTATGTGACTCAAAATATTTATTTTGTCCTGGCCTAATGTCTCTCAATCATGACTAACGCACTTCAATTATGTACAAGAAAAATGCAATAAAATCCAGGCTTAAGGACCTTAACACAGGTTTTCATACATTAAAGACATAAAATGAGAATTTTATACAGTTGTAGAGTATTAGCCATCATTCAATTATCTTTTTAACACTAGACCTTTTTAGAAAGTAAAATACCTCTCTAGATCGTGAGTTGACACAACATTAAAGCGACAAAGATTTTGGGGAAATGTTTAAAATTAAGGATTTCAGCAAAATTTCTTTAAAATGTATATGGTAACAATATGCATTGTTCATTTTAGCAAAATCACTCACTTCAAGATAAAAAGAATACATGACAAAAACTAATCAAATATAGTAAAAAATTAATCAAATTAAGCCTAGTACCCGACTAATTACGGACAAAATTTCCCAAATTTTGAAACTTTCTGAGTAGGATACATGTACCTAATAAAAATGTTATTTCAATAAAACTGAATCTTTTTCTTCTTAACAAAATTACTGCCTCATTCAGATGAAATGCATACAGACTTCTCACAAATGCTTTCAAACAAAATCAATTAAATAAAATACTTTTTTCTACATTTTCTATGAAATTCAATCATTTTTTCTTCTCAGACAAATAAATGACGCATCAAAACGTAAATAAATATAATCATGGGTAAAAATACTAACAGACACAATTTAAAGCACTAAATAAAAGCTTGAAACCTGTCTATGCGACATGAAGTCCACTCATTGTTTCTATATATGTAAACAAATCTAACACACAAGATGTTATGTATCCAATAAGTAACTACACGAGTTTTATTGGTTCATAACGCAAAATTGCTGAATAATAGGTGAAAATCTAGGCAGACCCCTAAATCAGCCCCTTTTTCTATGGTTCAATACCAAATTTTTTAAAATAACACCAAATCAGCCCCTTCATTCACATCAATATTCAGGTCATGGTTCAAAATTAGACTAAAACCAATTTATTTTTACAGGCTGACAATTTTGTCACAAAGGTCAAATAAATTATCCTTAGATTCTACATTAATTGAATAATAATTACAATCCAACCATAAATAAACAAGACACAAGATGAACTAAAACTTCAACATATTCTCCTAATTTTATACAGATAATATTTTTGGATTAGTGTAGACATTATTCTGGGGTGGGTATAGACTTTGTTTGTACTATTTCAAGTAATTTTTTGTAAACAATCAAGAATTTTACCCTTTAATTAACTTGGAAATAGATCTTTTGACAGTTTTGTTTAATAAACAGAAACTTGACCATCACAGTGTTCTAAGTCAGCAACTACTGACCAGTTCCCTAAATGATACAGACTTGAAGAGAAATAAATGACTTTTTTAATACCAAGGGCTGCGGACCAATAGGGCTGTGACCAACAGACTCCATACAGACAGTTGAATGCTCTACCAAATGAGGAAAAAGGGTCCAAATTTAAAAATAATGCTGAATACTAGATTCTCAGAGCCTCGAAATCAAGTCTTATATGTCTGATTTAAGAGATAGGTATTCACAAAGTGGATTACAGCTTTGACTAAGATAGCCTCATAATAATGATTGCATATTTTCGTACAGAATTTCAAAATTTCTCCTATAGTTCAAATAGATAA
The DNA here is from genome assembly GCA_008271625.1 of Lutraria rhynchaena. Lineage (NCBI taxonomy): Eukaryota > Metazoa > Mollusca > Bivalvia > Venerida > Mactridae > Lutraria > Lutraria rhynchaena. Next base: position 4,308,339 of record VIBL01000001.1, on the reverse strand, counting down.
TGAGACCACGTTAATAAGAAGACATTCCTGACCAAAAAGAATGGTCTTATATATTGAAGTTTTCCTGCACTAAGAGCATCCACATAGTAAAGAAATCCTCCAATCGAAACCTTCACATTTAAGATTAAAACGGTAAATTTGGAGATCAAAATATTTCAATTTCAGACCTCGGTGGGGACACGGACAAAACAATCTTTAAGGTAATTATTGCTTCCATAAAATAAGGCTCATGAAGATCTAATACATGAATACCCTACAACCTAACCACAAGCTAAATGACCAATTGAATGATCCATCATTTTGGTGGAGTAAAACAAAGAAAATCTTATTTCCTGAAGTATCATCTCAATAATACAGTCCGCATAAAATTCTTTTTGAAGTGACAGTAAGAACACATATAAGTCCAATATGAACAAGAAATAAATAAGACAATGTTCATATTACAACCTTATTTATGACTTCAACAAACCCCATCCATCTTTTTTTACAAAATAACAGTTATAAGTTAGAACATTACTCCTAATTTGTTATTTTGACACTAGGCAACATTCAAATACTATGTTTGTTTACGGTCCTCTGTGTGAACCGATAAAAATGCATCGATCTGTTTTTTTTTCATACACTATTTCTGAGAATTTCCCTTACAAATGTGTAGCTGCTAATTACTACTACTCATTTTTCATGAGAGAAAAAGGTAAAATTCATGATTGAACATACAACATGTTCTCAATATAATATGGTCTGATGCATGATTCAGTTTTTCCAACAGCGAAGGACAGAATATTCAATCACATCAGAAAATTGTGATTAATCTCAAAATGTAGCAAAAGAGATTGCTCTCTGATTGCATAAAAGGACGTTTTGAGATTTTTTCCCATCTCAATGTGAACATTTTTAGTGGTCCAAAAAAGAATGGACAGTAACCCAATACAAGTAACAAGTACAAGCATTGGCCTTAATTAGATATTAACTGTGATAAATCTAGATATAATTAAGGACCAGGTGTTGAATTCTGTCAAAATAAATGAGATCTTCAAACGCATAATCAAATAATTGAAGAATAAATCCTACAAACTGGACAGAAAAGGCCTTAATAATCAACATTATTCACACATTAATTCATATTACACACAGTTAGGCCACTAAAAACTTGTTTCTTGCACTCCTTTAAACATAATTATATTGGTGTTGCAGATGATACTAATGTATTCATAATCCTAGGCAAGGAACTAGTTTCCCTGCATGTTTTCTGAACAGTTGTAAGGTTCTCCCTTGTAAGAAAAATTTTAAGTTGCCTCAAGAGTCAATCGATTCATGCAGGCAGTATTTTTTTCAATATTGGCTTCATCTTACCTTCAAATGAGTTTTATTTTGGATAGCATTGTTTACATAAATTGGACCAAACAGACCTTTGAATAAAGCAATCTGAGCAAGAAAGCCATACTGCTCCCCAGCCTTATGAGGTCTTTGTTCTAGGATTAATCTGTATATCCACAAAGTAACACAATTGATTTAAATCCCCAAAAATGAGAATCTGCACAATAAATTTTTAATAGCAATTTGTGGCACATCCAGAAATATTCATTTGTTACAAAACCATGGACAAAGATTTGTCATAAATCCAACTGGAAAATTTTGACAGAAAATAAATTACATTGATGAGAATGACTGCAGTCATCCATGGCCGTCATAAAATTGAGGGGAAGCCATGAATAAATAGAATGTCAATCAAATACAATTTGTTTTGCAATGAATAATTTGACAGCAAATCTAGTCAATTTTTGCAACTTTATCATAACTATGTCACATCATAAAGAAATCACAGAAAGCTCCAGAAGCGCTCAGACTTTATATCAGTGCCGAGTTCTATGTGGTTAAAAATATCAGAGAAAAAAACTGAGCAGGTCAAGGCCAAATGGTCTGAAAACAGAATTACACGATTTTTCACTGAATGCTGCATTGTGATTGGTCAATTTTTAAACAGCACTCACAATCAGAAACTTAGACTCAAATGCACATCCAAAAACTTCGTTAAATAACTTTGATCTCATTCATAACCTTGAACTATAATAAATCATTTTCATTCTACGAAGAACAATTACTGTGTATACAAATCATTGTATAGCATTTGAAAAGATACAAAACCAGAACTGAGCTGAAACAAAAGCCTTTTTTAAGTGTTATTAAACAATTAACATAGTTTAACACTAAAGGATACACTCACAGATTTAGTGCTACAGTAGATTCGAGTTAGGCACAAAACAATTCTAACTATGTTCACATCATAAAGCTACGCAATTGGTCATCCAAACATGTAAAAATTATCGTAAAAAATGGCAACTTTATGCATGATGGAACTATTTTTTCCCTATATGTACAGCAAGTAACTTACTACAAAGACTACAGTTAAGATAGTCTTATGCCTAACTCAAGATGATATTTTGAATAAAGATACATCACAGCTGAGCTGATGAAAACAAGCATTTTCAATGTGACAAAAATATCAGTTGATCATTTTCAATGCATGAGAAATATAGTATATAGTACATGTATATGATTTGAAGTACGAAACAGACCTGTGAAACTGTAATATTACACTTTCGTGCAAGTTCCTCCTTCGCCTCTTCGCTAGGGTAGGGGTTACTCAGGTGTGAATAGAAATATTCATTTAGTACTTCCGTAGCCTGTTTACTAAAATTTCGCCTCTTTCGCCTGTTTGTAAAATAATCAACAAAGAACAATGTCTCAAATATTTGGTAATTTTATTGCATGAAACATTTATGCATGCGTTGTTTGCTTCATGTCATTTTGAAAGAAAAAATCCTTGGATTTACAAACTCAACTCAACACATTTTTTTTTGTCAAAATTGACCATTGATGGAATTTTCTTCCATAAGAAATTCCATAACAGCATTTGAACAATTTTGAAAAAAATCAGCCAAATTTAGAACGAAAATATCGTATTTTTCTAAAAAGTGACCCAATTTTGAAAACAGACAACTTTTTCTTCCATGCCAAATTTTGTTATTGAAAAAGTGACCGTAGATTTTCCTCACAAAGTAAGAAACAAACATCACTTGCACAATGAGAAATACTTTAAAAACATGAGACACACCTGCGACATGGTAATTTGACATTTTCGTGCAAGTTCCTCCTTTGCCTCCTCGCTAGGATACGGGTTACTCAGGTGCGAGTAGAAATAATCATTTAGCATTTCAATTGCCTGTTTACTAAAATTTCTCCTCTTTCGCCTGCACAGAAATATACACAAATATTTCTAAGTCTTACAGCTAAGACACACAATGCATTCATTATTAGCAGCTAATTCATGTTTTTCCCAAAATTATTTTGGAAAAAGGAGGGACAGGTTTTCCGAAATTAAAGCACCCAAAATTTAATTCTTCACCTCATACAGATATAATTTTATGAACTTTTTTCTAAATTTTGCTTTTAACTCTTAAGTTACCACACAAGCCAATTTTTTCACCTCAAAAGCATTAAGCTCAGGAGTGTGCACAAACATGTTTTTTGACAAACGCAATATATAATTTTTTTTTACCATTGAAAAACAAGAATTAGTGTATTTTGCAAACAAAAAAGTATTCAAAGATGTCAAAGTCAAGCATAGTAATAGATCACAAATAGAAAATCAACAGAAATGTATATATATTTACGCATAAATTAGCATATGCTTAACACAAAATAATTAGTTTCAGTAAATTGCTGGATGTCACTGGACTATTATTAGACCCTTGATAATCGACACATTCCTTTAGAAAATGAAAATTAGCATAAAATCTTCATCAACAGTTTAAATACATTAAATCAAGATAAACTATATTTTTCAGACATTTTAACAAGAATGTAATATTAATGAATGGTTTCAAAACATGCCAAATAAACAACCAGAAGAATTTCAACATGGGAAGCTCAGTATACAACCATTATCCCCTTGCCAGACGTCAAAGATAACAATACCTGTGTAAAGTACAAAACCATCGGCAATAAATGAACTGAAATAACAAAATTTCATAATTTCAGACTAGGTTGAAAACCTAAGTCACTTACTTAGCTTTAATTATACTAATGCAAAAAAATGGACATTACAAATCAAACTTGTCGTACATAAAAAAATTGGCTTGCTGTACTCCTCCCACAAATTCTGCTGAGGTTACAGAAAAAAAATTCGACAAGTTGCTTCCAGGAATACAGCAGACAACAAGCAACAAGATGAATTCTATGGATGACTCATTTCCAGTGATTACCACCAACATTGAATTAGCTGCTTAAAATTTAAACTGTACCTTGTCAGAATATAAGAGAACTGAACATTTAGATACTTAAATACTGACCGACTGTCTCAAGATTTTCATTCACAATGATGTCAACTCACAACTAGGAATGAAAACTTGGAACAACCTGTAACTAAGGCCAAAAATTACCTGGTTTCTGCTAACATCCACAACAAATATGGAGTCGGTTGGCAGAATTTTTTCAAACATTTTCAAACACATTTTTTTTTAGTTCAGATATCAAGTTTATACGTAAATACCAGCAAGAAAAAAAACCAATTATACAATTCTTCAAAAACAAAGAAATAATGTCCTTTCCATTGAAAATTCAAGCTGCAGCAAATATCAAACTTGAAACAGTCTGTCAGACTTATATGGTTTGTTAAATTCAACAATTTTATCCTGCTTATCATGGAGCACATGCACCAAGAGGGAAACTGAAGATTCTGTTACACTAAAGCAACAATATTTTTAACTAATCAATGATCAGTAGGCCTAGAAAATATACCAAGAAAGTATCAATGATTTGATATCTTATCTACAGTTTAATCTCAATATTCAGATCACCCTTCACCCCCCCCCCCCCAAAAAAACTGATTTAATATTGTGGTGGTCTTATTGTAACAGTGACATATAGTAGACACTGAACATTATAAACAGGCGGTACTAATATTGACGCAGATGCTATGATAGGTTTTACTGTACAAAATCCATCCATGTACAATATTTTACACCCAGTGTTAAATTGTTGGACTAGTATGATGGCAAATGATTCCTTAAGCAAGACACTAGGTTTCATGCTTTACTTTTGAGAAAATACAAATACATCTAATTACAAATAACAAGCAGGACTGACTTGTTTCTTGTTTATTCAGGATGTTTTATCGACTTTTTTCAAAGCCTGTTGCATAAAAAACATAAACTTCACAAAACACGCTGTTGATTCTAAACACTAGACACATCATTTTTCATTTAACATAGAGGCCATATATAACAATACCTTTTAAAGGTGGAATAGAATTAAGACAAGACATCTATAAACACGATTTTTAATTACTTATATATCACTGAAGCTCTTCACAGAATGTGAAAAGAAGATAAATTTGTCAAATTACAGGAAAATTATCTGAGCAAGGTTAACCTGTAGACTATTAAATACAATGAAACATATCAACAGCACAATTTCCTTGTTAGCAGATAATTTATTATTTGGGTTTTAATGGACTTGACTTTTTCCATCCAAGGACAAACATTAAAGTCTTAGGTACTACCTAACAAAACTAAGACTTTAATTTGGCTAAAAAATCTTAAAAAATCTAGTTCTTAATGAAATTTGACAGTCAAACTCATCATGTTTATTCAATTATTAAGATAGTAAATTACACTTAATAGCATGAATGTTTCAACAAAGAGAAATAAAAACAGATGAGCATTTCACTGACAGACAAACTTGTAACTGAAAATTAAAACTAAAATCAGGCCTCAGATTTTAAATAAACTTTAAATTAGCTTTTTTTCTACCAAAACTCAATAATTTACCTTGACAGTTGACAAAATGATCAATTAGTTCACAATAAACAATAAACATCAAGTGTATTGTACCAAATTCACCACAATTTTCATTGGCCTCAAGCATAAATTTCTATACAACTCAGAGCTTAATTTAATATTCAAATTTACTAGTATACACATAAACAGTTATAATTATGAAACTTAATTGCAAAGGATGGGGGAAAACAACCACAAGAGGATAATTAATATTACTATCATAAGAATGCAATACAGTATAACATTCATCTGTTTGTCACCATTCTAGTCATTTGCATATTTCTCTGACATAAACATACAACATAAAGTCCTAAATGAATACACAAATTCAGGTTGTTTTTTTTTGTAAAAAAGGGGGGGGGAGTTAATTACAAATTTGAGACTTTTGATACATTAGATAGTTCATGCTAACATTCAAACGGATGCAGTTTGACATATAAAAAAAAATGGAAATTTATTTACATACCTTAGTATCTTAAATAACAAGTTTTGAAAAATCAACATTCTTCCCCTTCTAATATAAACATTCTTTCCCCTTTCTACTATTTATATTCTAAAGTCTATTCCATTTTACCATCAATATCTTTAATTATTTTCCCTTTTTACCATTCATATTCTAGTCTTTCCCTTTTTTACCATTTATATTTTAATTTTTTTTCCCTTTTTACCATTCATATTCAAATTATTTCCTTTCTTACCATCCATATTCAAATTATTTCCTTTTTTACCATCCATATTCAAATTATTTCCTTTTTTACCATTTATATTCGAATTATTTTCTTTTTACCATTCATATTCAAATTATTTCCTTTTTTACCATCCATATTCAAATTATTTCCCTTTCTACAATTATCATCATTCAATTACTGCAAATAACAGAACAGAGAGTTAGCAAACTCCATTAAACGTGCTATATGTATACATCCTTATTACTACTGAAGAACTTACCTGGCATCAAGGAATCGAGATCTGAGAATCATGACAGCTTCACACGTGCTCTGTTTTAATTGCATTTCAATTGCAGCAAATTTCTTCCTGATTATGCTCACCATACGTTCGATCTCCTTAGGAGCAATCGGGCGAGTTCGACTCTGTTCTCGTAACAAGTTGACTACATGTGTCGTGAATTCACTGCACGCCTGCAAGACAAAGAATATGTCTAAGTATGTAGACCAAGCAAGTATAAAATTTAATCAATTGAATTCAATGAATTATAAAAGGCTTACCTTGACAAAATTGATCCTGACTGGCCATCACAATCAATGTGGCATGTTTTTGTCTCACCTTTTATCTCTGTACAGTTAAAATCATATATTAAGATCATAAGGACCAACTTTACTAGAGTCAGAGCACTGTATATAATTAAGTTTTATTTCAGTGACTTCCTCAACAATTCGATGTCTGAATTGGAAATAAAACCACTCGTCCTTACAGCCAGGTTGTTTCTGTTTGCAGATGTTTTACAACACAAGTTTGACTGTACTGTTACAACACAAAATAGGGAATAAAACTTACCATTCTTACATAATTTACACATAGTTACACAGCCTTTCACATGTTATGATCACACATCTATCAAATTCCAGATTTTTTTCATGAAAAACTCAGGCAGAACTCTCTCAGAGCAACAAGAGTCTAATTTGAGGCTTTGATATAGAGCAAATTTCTCTCACCTTTAATGTTGAATATCAACCCTACAACACTCAGAATCAACTGACTAGAAGAAAACAAGATGACAGGAGCTGTCACAAAACCAAGTTTTCATGAGAAGTTGCACACAGAATATTTCATGTGGATACAGTGAACGGCTGTAATTCCACAAAAATGATCAAATCACAAAACCCCCATAACATTATCTGAGGTACTTGGTGATGTTACTTATGTGAAAGTTTCATTGAAATCCCTTGCGAAATGTAAGAGTTGCATGCAGAAGAATTTGTCCGAAGTTTCTATTGGAAAACGTGGTTAAAAGTGACAGAATGGAGACTTGGGTGAACACTTAATAATAATATGGAGCTAGGAACAGAACACTTTCATCACCAACATTTATTCAGGACTCTGGTGGCTAAATTTTCCTTGTTTGTTCTTCGTACAAACCTGAGAAACAACCATTTTTCATCAAGTGCTCTTCATTGCAGTGGGCAGTAAGGCAAAGTGCGTGATTAAGCTGGGTGCACAGAATACGAAATGCATTAACAAACACCAACCAAATGATCCAAGATGCACAAAAACTTATAATTCAAAACATGTCAAGTCAATCATAATCCAAGAAAATTGAAAGGCCTAACAAACTATAAATGGCTAAGTGTGATTGTATTCATAATATTGGAGTACCATTTAGTCATTTAGAATGGGATGAGTATGCACATAGAACTGGTGTTCTTACAAAATAATGTGACCACATGTTGCCAATAATTTGTCTATTGACTAATTGTCAAAAAAATAATAATATTGCTGTACAGAACAATACAATATGATTAATTGTCAAGTGGATTACTGTTATACAGGGAACAGCTGGCTGGAAAAAGATTAAAAACTGTAACAGCTTTATCCTAATGGCACTGCAGTTTGATAGCATGAGAAGGTCTGTCTGGTGTGATGGTAGTTGGAGTTAAAAATTATGTCAGCATTCGCAGAGGAGTAGACTTAAATATATAGATGGCATGTTGTAGTAGGCATTCGTAAGAATGGTTGAATCGTGCCAGAAGAATAAAAGATTGTACGTGGGGAAGTTATGTCTGGGGTAGTGGTGGATGGGGAAGTTCTGCCCGAAACAGAGGTAGATGGAGAACTTTAATCATGGATGATTCAGGGAGAAGTTTAGGATGGGATGATGGTAGGAGAGGAAGGGTTGTGAGGGATCATCACGACCAGGGAATTTTTGTCAGGATAATGGTGTGTGATGAAGCATTTTATAAGATGATCAGATAAACGTTTAGTGTCTGGTAACCAAATCATGTATTCACAATGTCAGACATGTTACTTCAAAGCAATCAATCATTTAACAGCAGAAAAAATGGACATGAATGGATAATTAGCTAGAACTCTCATCCAGTACTGCTAAGTTCTCTCTCTTTCAATATTTTGGCTACACTTCAAACAGGAACACACTATAATATTGTTAGGACCTCTACCTGGTCATATTTGGCCATTTCCGTCTGGTAAATGTTGCGTATCCGCGCTAGTTTTGCCTGGTAGTCGTTATTTTGTAGGTCATTCCCTTCAGAATCCGGCTATATAATAATATACAAGTAGCAGGCATATAAACATATAAAAGTCAATGCATTATAATAACACTTGTGTAAATGTGGTGAGATTTGGTGTCAGTAAAAAAATCTGGAAGTTTTTGGGGCAAAAATAATTATAAACAAAATAAGCTTAATTGATCCCTATTGTTAAATAGATGTGAAAAAGACGCTCTGTAGCCAAAATGTAATTAGTGAAGTGTTGTTACTATCAATTGTATTTCACAACTGAAAAGTAATTAGAGATCAAACGATTTCTTCAAAATCATTCTTAGGAAACAAACTGCACATGAAAAAAAAAATTATTAACTTAATTTTGAACCTGGAATATTAATTATATTGAACTAGAAATATTTAATTCAATAATCTGCATAATTCAATCTTGTTAACTTGATGGATGAAGACTTAACAAAAACTTCCAAATCTTTCTACAAGCAAAATTAAGTGCAAGAAAATTAAAGAAAAGCAAAACAATGTAACTAATTTTTGAAGATGTTTTTTAACACCACGATGTAAATATCAACTCAATTAATCCTGAACAGATAAATAACTTTTGTTAAAAACAGAAACATAAAATCCAATTGATGTAAATTTAAAAATGAAAGCAAAATCACGAAATTGTAAAAAAAAACATTTGAGTTTTTTTTTGTTTGTTTCCAATATTATCATATCGAGCTATCCCCACAACCAAAACGTAAGTAAAAAACTTCAAATCACCACAATGCATTGTTAGTACAGAAAAAAACATTAGTACCACTCCAAACACATAAAAACTGCATTTTACAAAACCCAGACTGTCAACCCAACTTTTTCAAATATAGGACATTTTTGAGGCCAAATATAGGACATTTCCACAATTTTGACAAAATTGGCTAAATATAGGACATTTCGTGCTCTTTTAATATATATAGAAAGAAACAAACTTATAGTCCAAGACTGCTAAGAGTTCAAAGTATTTAAAAAACAGGGCTCTCGATCTCCCAAATTTGGGGCTGATATTCGGCCCCATTCCCCAAACTCTGGAATATACTTTTCCCCCCTATTTTTGATACAAATTCCCCCGCCAGACAAAAATTAATTTTAAGGTTATGTTATATTAATTAGGCTTTTGAAATTCCCCCTTGACCTGAAAATGCTGCGAAATTGCCCCCTCCCAGTCCCCCAAGAGAGAGAACTCTGAAAAAAAACTCCTAAAAAAAAATTCAAGGTTTACCATTATATACAGACAGATCCCACCAATTTCTGTATCTTGAAAACCAAATCCAACTTGGTCTTGGATCTTTGTCACACGCTGCCTGTTCTGGAGGCAGTATCAAAGAAGACACTTTTTAAAAATCTCCCAGAAATGGTGAAAATATAGGACACAGGCCCAAAATATAGGATTATATAGGATTATAGGACACAGTTGACAGCCTGCAAAACCCTACAAGAACAAAAAAATGACCAGCATTTCTTTTTTTAGGAAATTTTAATTGTGCGCAGAATCATGTTCACAATAAAGGGAGGTATTATTTTGACAATGAAGAGGATAACATATTCGCAATTAAGGGGGATAATTATTTTGACAAATAAGAGGTTACAAATTTTGACAATTAAGGGGGGATAATGTATTTGACAATAAAGGGATGTAAATCACTACAGTTCTTCACTTATCGATCTTTTGGATGAGAATCCTCATTTTCAAGCATGATTAATCAAGATATTTTGATTTTATAACAGACACTTCATTCAAATAATTGCAATAAAAGATTCAGATGTACATACAGACCTCTTCCAAACCACTAATCTTCCTATACAGGTCTCCATTCAAAATATCCAACTAAAGGGAGATAATTTCACTAATTATCAAACGAATGGGAGTAATTCCCAGTTATCTAATTAATAATTAATAGTAGTAAGAGACTGGACAGGGGAGTAACAGATTACACAATAACATTTATGTTAATTACAGCGAAAATTATGACTGATTATGATTGAAAATGGTCTAATTATAAGCACCTGTTACAATGCAATATGAATGAATTAACAATGGCACATAAAACATGATTGATCCATGATTTAAACTCAACAATTCAACCAAACAACATATTTCATAAAAGAATTTATTTGTATTTGAACAATAATTTATTACAAATATGTCACATGAAGGAATCAAATCGCTGTTGTTTTTTAGATTATGTTTATTCACTAAGACGGTTTTAGGTATACAAGCAATAGTAAGCACTTTAAATATGATATAAATCCATTCAATTGTTCATTTCACAATTAAAAACTCAAAGAAATTACTGACCAGTACATTAGAACAAGTACGCGGTGAAAGTATATGAAATAGACTGAGATTTTGTCAAACACAGGATTGACAAGCATCCTAAATATAGTGATATCAGGATGCAATTGATCTAGTTTTAATCATTTCTGTAAGTCAGGACGGGTGATATGTTGTCCTTGTACAGAGTGGTATGTCAAATGAAGTAAAATTTATTAAAACAAAATATTCAAGGAAGTCTTAAAATCAGAAGTAAAAATATTATACATATAATGATATACATATATACTCCTTTCCCAATTCTCTTTTTATCATAATAATCCGAAAAAAATATTCACAAATCACACATTAACATATTTATATCTGAACTAAAATGATAATACATTATCAATACAAACACAGGCTTCTCGAAACTGCTGGAATACTTGCCTAACATTTGATCAGGCAAAGTTAGAATTTCTGTCTGACCAAATGAAAATTTGTCTGACCAAATAAATTAATAATTATAAATAAGTGATATATGCTGTAAATGTGCCTGACTAAATTCAGTATCTTCACCTACTCTTAACAAAAAATGATGTAAATATTTATAGCTAACTCATAAACAAGTAAGGGTATTTATGTGCGTATGAACGAACACATGCAGTGAAGTTATCAGTTTAACTTCTAAATACCTATAAAAATAATGACAGATAATAAACTGCAGAGTATAGGGTTGTCACTTTAACTTAACAAGTAAGAAATCACTTGAGGTTCTGTTGTTTATCAAAATGTACAAGAAAAAAAATTTATGTTGTGGTTGGTACCGTAGTGAGGTTTAAAGAAAAGTTACAACTAAATAAATGTTGCACTATTTTTTAAGAGCAGTGCATCTGTGTAGAGATTTCATATCAAGGAACTATTTCTAGGTTGAATTAAAATAAAACGAAGAAAAATTAGGTCAAAGGGTCACCAGAAATGCTGCAATACATGGATAATAATTTGAATTATTTGACAACAACAAGCCTATATAATGTGCCCACTGATGACCTTGGCCTATACGGTATGAATATTGTTCTTGTGCACAATGCGCCATTTCATTATGGAGAACATATGTGCCCAGTAATCTTAAAATCTCCCAATGAATGAGTTATGGTCCAGACATACATACATACATATATGTATATATATGGAGGGAAACACATACATATACACTGCTCCATCATTATGGGTTTTCACTGGACGTTGAGTTAAAAGTTGAGGGTCAAAAATGACCTTCAACTGGTGAAAATTTTAAGAGTAAACAAAATTTCCTTCTAATTCTATTATAAATTTAACCCTTTGGGGTAAATTCTCTTGGGCCAGAAACTATGTCAAGCTTAAACAATTGGTTTCATTTCTTAAACATAAATGGGACAAATCTAACATAACCTTTCACTATCATTACATTGTTCTTTCTAGTTTATTTAAAATTCTATGTCTACATCTGCAAACAGCATTCTTCTATTAAAGGTAGGTTACAGGAACATATACACCACCCCAGTTTGAATTGGAAGTTTCGAATCTGCTCAAACTTCAGTAATAAGGATAAAAGTTTTGTTGATTTGTTGTGAAGCAAAATCAAAATCATTCTATCTTATGGCAATTAGCAATTACAGTCTTTACATATTGAAACAAAATAAAAAAAAATCATGCAAAAGTTACTAATACCCTCCCAGAAGTTTACACTTTAAGGTTCATGAAAGTATTAACTTTGAGTCAGTATTATTTGGTTTTCTTTCAAAAGGGTTGGAGGAGCTGTTATTACAGGAAGGGGAACTTAATAAAGAAACAGTAAAGCATTCAGTCCTGACATTGCTCAACAATCAGTGTCAGAATTTTTCATGGATTTTCTCACAAAAATTCCCTGATATTCTCTATATTAGTACATCCCAGTACAAGTCATAACAAAAGACATGAGGTTAGTAAATACACTTACCTTTCACCCAGCATCTAGTAAGGCCCATGTTTCGCTTCACCAAATTATTAATCTACAGACCTCACCACAAAACTACATATTTATCCAACACCTCAACCCCTCCCCCCAAAAGTCCTCACAGCCTATTATGGCAACAAAACTAAACTACATGTAGTGTCTTTACCTGATAAATGTGACAGAGAACTTACCTTTATTTGTTTTTATTACATTTTTATATAAACACAAAGACAATACCGCCAAAGGAAAGACTTGAACAAATCTATCTTTCAATTTAAAATAACTTTCAACACATGTAGGGAGTTGTCCAATTTTTTATTATAAGAAAAAAATCAAAATTAAGATATTACATTCTTTTTCATTATAGTCAGAACACCAAATACCAAACAGCAACTTTCTAGTGAACACAAGAAGGTTAATTTTAGACAAACAGCCCAGATACCGAGATAGTATACAAACCTGTTCGTATTTTTCCAACTCTGTGTGATATATCTGTCGGATCTGTGCCAATTTAGCTCTGTAATCGGAGTGTTCAATGGCGCTGTCCGGTTGCCCACCAGATGCGGCTGCTGTTGCATTTGCCGCTGCAGAGGACCCGCCTCCTTTCTCCGGACCGGCAACACCTTCCGCAATCAACATGTTGTCGAGACGCATGAGTTGCGGATCTGGAGGCTCCTCCTCTTGTGAATTTCTTATACTTAATACTGAAAATATACAATGAGAAATTCTTATACTTAACACTAAAAATATATGATGAGAAATCCTTATGCTTAATACTGAAAATATACAATAAGAAATTCTTATACTTAATACTGAAAATATACAATAAGAAATTCTTATACTTAATACTGAAAATATACAATAAGAAATTCTTATACTAATAATCATTACTCAATACTGACAAGTAATGTATAATAATTGGTACTGAAAATGTGCAGACAGAATAGCATTAAATCAATACTGAATCCTGCTACAGGCTCTCAAATACTTCATACTGAATAGTAAAGACCTTTATATGCTGAAAACTGAAGTACAGTCAAACATGGGTTAGTGATAACCTCTAAATCAAGGCTACCATTTGAATAACGGCCAATAGAAAACACATGTACATTGTAACAATGAAACAAATAAACCTCTGATTATCATTATGGGTACTATATGCCAGAAGGCCAGTTTTCCTTAAACATTAGTTTGACTATATACAAAACTAAAACACCCCAAAAAAATGAAATCCAAAATGAAATATTAATTCCAAAGAAAACCCCAAATGTAACCAATATAAATAATGAAAGCCACAAGAAACGTCTGGTTTTAGAAGAACCAACAAAAATTGTCAAAAACCAGGTCGACACATGACAAGATATTTTAAAATCTATGCTAGAACAATGTGACAATCCAGTCCTCATGTTTTGAGGAAGAGAATTCCTGTACTAGACTTTACATTGATCAATAATCTCTTAACGGTTGGTAAGAGACCCTTGTGGCAATCGATATGGGGAGACAAAAATACACACTCTGTTTTAATTACATTCTGCTAGTTCTATACACAGATAATAGCCGCGATTTATGAGTTTTAAGTTTTTCAGAAGAAAAAAATGGAAGCGCAAAAAAATCAAATCACATGAATATTTGAAGCATAGCACACCAACATTTGTACAAAGACAGTATCAAGAAATAGATGACTGAGTAGCAGATATTATGAAAAATTTCAACTAAAACTTTCACAATATCTTAATTGTGGGGGTTTTTTTATGTCAAGATTTCATATAATGGGTACCAGTAGACTGACCTGTTCCCAACCAAAAGTAGTGGCAATTTTTGCAAATTTAGAACTGAATCCATAAAAAATTAATTTGCAACTAAAATGTTTAAATATTACACATGCATTTTCATTTGACTGCCTCTAATTCTTTAATAGTAATATTATTTTTTAGTACAGGGTTTCCACAAGACGTCAAAAGCTGAGGGTCAAAGATGACCCAGGGTTGATGATAATTTGAAGAGTCAACAAAATTTCCTTCTAATCTTATTTTAGATTTGACACTTTGATTGAAATTTTCATTAGTCAGAAGCTTTATTTTACTGATTTCAGGCATCAAAATGCTGTTTTTAAGGATCATACGAAAGCTCTGTTAGTATCTGTTATTTTCTTCCAGTTAACTTCAATTATCCAATCAACAGAGTTGTTATTAAATTTATGGTTTAGAAACCTACACAACACTGCCAAACACAAAATGTTTTTATGACATTTTTTTCAATATTTGACTTGACCCTCCCCCCCCCCCAAAAAATACTACTCTTTGCTGCAGATGCAAACAAAAGTGGGAGACCAACTGTGCACATTAAAACGAGCTAAATTTCAATGCACAAAATTCTAAGAAAACAAAGCAATTAGAAAGTTAAGGTATTGACAACAATAAAACACTAAACACGAAAGAGGTAATATATAAAACCAAGACACCATCAAGTTAATACAATAATTCATACATACATCAGTACTTGACACACTGTTTTTTTTTTTTACCAATGAATACGTGCTGAACATTTTTTTCAACTGTTTTATAAGATAGTGGTTTTATTTATACACGTATGCAAAAACATTTTTCCTGTCCTTTCTTGTTTGGTTTGTGTAAATTTTCTCCATTTGTACAAACTCTAGACAAGGCGAGTTGGGACACTTCAAATAAAGATAAGTGAATTGTAAGTCTGCGTACAATCAGGGCAGTAATTGACAGACACACAGGGGAACTCCAACAGCATGTGACACTTCAACTCAATTCAAGATGAAGGGAATTTCAAGAAAAGTACACAATTTTGTATATGTAAATTAATTTTTCTACAATTTGACTGTTTCAGCCTGAAGACTGGAGAAAATTCATGTTTACTTTACGATGATGTTTGGCATTAACTTTTAGCTAAACAACTAACTATAATTTGAGAAAAAACTACCACTCGATTGACCTCTTTAATTGGACAGAAATAGATTATTATAAGTCAATGTCTATACATTATAACAATGTTGACTCCTAATTTATACATGCTGCTAGACTTGGAAGACCAAGAAGCGGTTGCCTAGTAATGATAAACATGTATACCCCACCCACCTAAAGGATTAATTAGGACAGTTTCATGCATGAGCAATCTCTAAAATTAAACCTTAACATCCCATCAACAATCAGTTTTTAATTTTTGCTCAATCAATAGAAAATTTGATTTCAGACATTCTCATATTCATTATAAAGCATTACTATCGTCCTTTGTTGCAAAAGTGAGGCTATGTCGACTAACTTTGGATATAGATTTTTTCATGAACTACACGGTAACTAGACCAATCTAATCAAACATATATCATGACCTGTGTGAAGCTATAAAGTGAATATACAGTCTCACTTTGCACACTGGATATAATCTTATCACGAATCATAACTGCACTTGTTATTGATTCATACAAACACTGGCTTGCTCGTAAATCAGGAACTTCAGTCGTTGAAACAAGTCACTTAATGGGGGAATATCTTTTGAACAGCAAGTTTTCCTCAATGAAAAATATATGCGCGCATTACTTAAAGTTGTCCAGATCAATAAAATGTGAAGACAAACTATATAGGGGAATTTAAAGGATACTTGGAGGATAGCGAGGTTATCTCGATGAAAATCCACATGGATTACATGCAGATCTCTACAAGCATTTGATGTCTTTATACACAGGTGACTCTATGCTCAAATATTGGCAAGAAACACTTTAACTTAGATCCATTCTAGGTGAAATTAATGGGCATCAATAAACTGGGTCTTTGGAACTATCCAAGTTCATTACCTGCCCACATAAAATTGATAACAAAATAAACACAAGATCCAATCATATGTCTAGACTTTAACCCTGCTAATATTTACACCCATCATTGGTTTAACACAATTATTTTTGCATAAGACATAGTCTTCAAAACTGAATTATAGGGGTCATGGCAGCATTCATGACCTTACGTGGCCTTCATGTGTAATGGATTCAGGATTTATTTTGGGCTGTTTTGATGACCGATATTCGGTCACGTTCCCAATGGCAAAAGGTTATGGTTTTTTCCAAATTGCGCAGCAAAAATTCTCAATTCAAATAAGAAAAAAAAAAAAAAAAAAATTACAGCAGTTCAAATGTTTATTGAATTTCTAAAGCATTTAAATAACAAAGTTATCAATATCTAAAAACAAAAATAAGCATATTTGCTATTTTTAGTTTTACTTCATTATTTTAAGTTTTTGTGTACAATGTGATTTTTTCCCAATTTTGTCCAAAATGTTGCGAAAATTCCCAATTCTAGGGGTTGGGTTATGTTCCCAAAATGCTGAGAAAAACCCTGGGATTAAATGCCATTCACCATTTCTACAGTCAGTTCAGTGGACAGTTGGTGTGGCAAGAGCTTCTTGGTTGCCTACCAGCACCAAACTGTTCCCTCATATTTTATTAGTAGCTGTCAGCTTCCTAACTACAGGCACCATTTTTTCATACAATTACACAATTGATCTATAAAACATTAAATATAAGTTAAATTTGTTACTTTCGGGTCAAGCTTTACCCAAGGAAAAAAAACAATCAATCAAGAAAACACCATATATTTTGCTTGGAAATGGTGAACTTCAGAATCCAGTAAGAGTCTGAAATGGAATGCTTAATTTGCTTGAAGTAAATTTTGTACTTATACTTCTCACACTAGGATTAATACATTGAAATTTTAAAAATCATATGGTGTACTGATTTCAAAGAGTGGGCGGGGTAAGAAACTAGGAATAAATTTTCTATTGCCAAATCAAAATGCTAAGGAATCCCTCCAGAGCTAGGTGCCAAGATGGTAGACCTAAGCATCCAGCAGATGTATTCCAAATCTATTTTATAATCATGGTGATTTATAAGTTTTGATAAACCTGTCATTCTCCCTGAAAATTAATCCTTTACAGATAGCAAGCTATTTTTTTGTGCAAGATTATTCAGAAAGAAGAGATTTTGCAACACCGAGAAATATCTGAAATCAAGTTTTTACATCATTTAAGAAATGAAATTTTCACACTAGATTAAATGGTTTTTTTTAAGTAATATAATCATTACTTGCATATTTTTTTATTGTAAACAAACTAAGCTCCATGAAGAAGAACAAGAATCAAAGAAATGACTAAAAGCGAGCCTGAATGTCTGACATATTTTGTAATTTTATTTTGGTAAAAAATTAGAAATTTTATTACCAACAAAGATGAAAGTACACCATGATAGACTGGTTTAAGTCAGAGAGCTTTAATCACATGATGGTGTAACATAAGATTTGAAGATATTTCAAATCTTAAAATCGAGGATTGTTTTATTGTTGTATTACATTCAAGTTCTAGTATTTGCCACTGCTATTTATTTATTCATTAATATTGACCCTTTAGTGCTTGTATTATGATTATCAAATTTATAACCTGGCTAAATAAATGTTCAGGGCTTTTTTTCCTTCTACAGCAAGGGCCATCCTCTCAGGAAAAATTCTTTAAATTCATGCAGATTTCCCCCAAAATTTAGTTTGCATCAAGTTTTTTCTTCACCTTTTGCATAAAATACAGTGTTATTTTTTCCCCAAATTTAAGAAAGGCCCCTTCCCCTACCAGTGAAAAAAAGCCCTGATGTTTGTTAAAACAGAAGTCAAAAAATCTTCACTTTAATTATGCAAGATTAATTGAGATTTCATTTAACATGCTTTGTGAAAACACTCAATATCTATTTGGCATAATCCACAAAATCTTTGTCAGTAAACAGTTGGGTTTTTATTTGACTCACAATTAAAATACAACCTAATTTGTTCTGATTGTTCTGTTAAGATTTCAAGAGAAAACTGTGTCCATACAACAAATTCAAACAAAAATTAAACACATACTTGAGCAGGTCTGATTTTTTTTTCTAAGTTGGATAAAAAAAATTATTGAAAAGATATTAAGACAATATGTCACTGAACTGTGACAGTCTTTTTATGTGACCTTTTATAACACCTGCTGAAATGTTAAACTGCTCATCTATTAAATCAAGCTTATTTGAAAAATGGCTAAACTTCTTCAACAGATCCATAACCATAAATTTTGACAGCTCTCATAACATACCCATACTTTTATCATCTTCATGATTACACAAAATTATGGTTAATTCAGTACATTTTTATAATTAAATTTTTTTTTCAGATAATAGAATGGATTTGTAAAAAAATTCCTACAACTGTTGAATATATTGAATAACAGATACAACTATTGGTTTCATTTCTACACCTGAATATTAAAACTAAATCATTTAATACATTTTGAAGCAATATCTTATTTGTGACGACATTTAAAATGACAGAAAATCAATCTTCTGAGTGAAACAGATGAAATCATAATACAAACTCATGGTGTATGAAATCCTAGGCCATCCATAAAAGAATTCTTGTTTTCGTGGTGCAAAGTTTGGTTTTGATAAATAGGTTCTTAGGGAAAGTATTTTACTTATTTCAAGTCAAGTTAAGCCATTCAATGAGGACATTTAGAAGCGAAAAGTTAGTCTTTATTCAGATCTTACTCAAAATAAACTGTAAAGGCAGGAGTTGGATACAACACAACTGGTTTTAACAGCCAAGCAGTCTTTAACATTTGCTTGATTGAACTTAGTTTTTGAAATATGTAATGAAATTATATAGAGGCATTTCCAACCAACATGGGCGAATGAAGCGGGAAAAGGGTGAAATCACCCCATCTAAACCTAATATCATCATTCTTCCTCAAGTAAATGACCCAGATTTACAAACCAAACAGTCAATAGAATTTGCCTCTCAACTGATAGGAAGACCATATTACTAAATGCAGAAGACAATGGCCATATTGTTTAAATACAGCCACATGGTTAGCTCAACGAAAACCTTGTATCTACAGTATAACATAGCCCTGAGGTATAAACTCACAAAGCTAGAGTGAATTTTAACATTATCCATCACTTTCTTGACAGCTCTGTATATTTTCGCCTCAGGGCCAAGTCATAAGATTTTTATCTAAACCTTATCAGTACGACCTGAGACAATAGAAAGGTAAAAAAACACTGCATCCTCATACTTCTCATGTACACATGTCTTTTTTTCATCTGAATAATCCAGCTTAATCATTTTATTATTCATCAAAGTATGATCAGAGTATTCAGGTCTGTCCCATGCTCACAAATAATCAACAACTGGTAAATGCTCACATGCTTCACAGAGACTTGACCATTACCACAGCATTCCAAAATCCATCTATTTATCAGGTTTATTTCATAATAAACAGATCATCTTGTGATAAATTGTGATAATGAAAATTACATACAGCATTAGACAAGTTTTAGGTCAGTAATATTTTGAACTGATTACGTTTTTGATGCTTTGACTTGGGACCAGAACCACAGGGAGCGAGCATGTTGAAGGGATGGAGTATAGTGGCATCTCAGGCCTAGAATGGCCACACGGACAAAAAACATGTATATCATGTATATACATATACAAGGGTTACAACTTCTGAAATGACAGTTTCTGTACCAAGTTTGTTTAAAACTACATAACTTTTTAAGGTATCACTCTAACAACTGGTGTCTACAGACAGCTAATACATTATACTACACATAGCCAATAAACATTTGGTCCAATTCAAAACAATGAAGCAGATATTTAATCTTTTTCCTCTGAAAAATCGTCAATATCGTTTCGTCGAACGCGACCTGACAACACCAAATTGATCAGAATTACCATGCTAAATACACATTAAAACAACATGTAGAGGAATGACAACGCGTGCTAACCATACATATCTCTAAAATATGCTTATGAAATTAACAAAATTGTTGACACCGTCATAGATTTCCACCCCGCTACACCATTATGATTCAGTCAATGAAACATCTGCTTACAAACAAATTATGGGGCAAAGGCATCATGATATTTGAAGCTTCAATCATGCGACGATTTTTGTGAATTGAATGTGAATAGAATGTTCCAGGATTACATTCTTGCACTGAATCAGTGTATTTTAGTAATATTTATAGTATGTGTTGTCATTACTGTACCTCTTGTTTTAATGTGTATTTAGTATGGTAATTCTGATCATTTTGGTGTTGCGAGGTCGCGTTCGACCAAACAAAATTGACGATTTTTCAAAGGAAAAAGATGAAATACCTGCTTCATCGTTTTGAATTGGATCAAATGTTTATTGACTATGTGTAGTACAATGTATTAGCTATCTGTAGACACCAGTTATTAGAAATTTGAGCGATTTCTTAAAAAGTTACATAGTGTTAAACAAACTTGGTACAGACACTGTCATTTCTGAAGTTGTAACCCTTATATATGTATGTATGTAATATACTGTAGGTGTTTTTGGTCCGTGTGGCCATTTTAAGCCTATTACACCATTATACACCATCCCTTCAACGTGCTAGCCCCCGTCACCAGAACTGACACACTAGCCAGTTTTTTCCTTCTTTGTGTGGGTCCAGTAAACGGACCCTTCCCCATTGAAAAACATTTTTTCCCAATTCCCAACATTAATATTCCCAATTTTGGCATCAAACTGTGCATTTTCCCCAATTGGACTGGACCTGGACTCTTTCATAAGATTGCAAACAAAATCACGGCACATGACTATCAAAAATTTTGATTTGTGTGCAGGAAATATCTTTTCAATCATAGCTTGTATGCAGTAACACACTTTCATGTTATCTTCATTTCACAATGATCACTTTCATCGCATATCAAAGAGTCATGGATGACCTCAAATTTTGACAGTAGTCCAGGCAGCTTTCTGTCAATACCAAAACTTCTGTATCATACATTTTTTAATTGATTTTTTATAATTTTTTTTAATGAATGCATTTTAGAAAATGAGAGTGCAAATTATGCCAAAAACAGTTTGAATTACTAGTTAGAAAAATAAAAACAGACTAAAAATAGTTTCCAGTACATAGTACAGTTTTTTACCACACCAATTGGTATTTTACGAGATATGCCAAAGCACATAATTCTGTATATTGCTTTCAAAACTGGATTCAATTAGAGGCTGATTGTGTAAGAGATTATATTAGACACCTATCAAACACTCTAAGAAGTTAAAACATGAGTCAGACCACAGACAGGAAAAAACACATGGCAGCATGATTAGACCATAGTGAATACATAAGTAACAATTTTTGACACGAAGAAGAGATAAATGTCATATTTTGGTTTTAAAAATCACATTTTTTACAGTGAAATCAATAAAAATTGACATGTGGCATTTTTAAGATATAAGCAAATTAACTGAACACAGAAAGGAGTATAAATCATCAAAATGCTTGAATCTTCACATATCTCTCTGCATGCATAAAACCTGACTTCACTGAAAGGGTTCACAAACAATGCCACTTTTAGGGGTGAGACGGGTTTCCGGTCAGAGGGGAGTATAGTACTACCAGAATAGTAGTCAAAATTTAATTACAAGTTCAGGGGCTCTTTCCTAAAAATTGGGAGGGGGCCATAGCTTTTCATTTTGGGAAATTCAAATGCGATTTTCAGCCAAATTGGGAAAAAGTAGACAGACTTTCGAGACATAGGGAGAATCATATTTCAACAAACTGAAAAATTCAGTTTTGTATTTTGGGGATTTTTTTCACCAAATTGGGAAAAAGGGTCTTTTTACAATTGGGAAGTCACCGAATATCAGCCTCCATCATAGAAGGAAAAAAGGCCCTGGAGTTAATCACACAATGAGCAAATAGAAACAATTCAATATGCAAGCCATAGATAAAACAGATTGAAATTTTAGATTTTACTTTTTAACATAGTACGAAAAAATATTAACATACAGGGAATCAACCCAACTGTCTATACTTTATCAACAGATAAAATATAGGAACATTTTATTATCTCTTAACTCAGTAATGCTTACCTGTCTTTTCCTTGATTTCACATAGAACACTGAACAAAGCTGGTTTCATTCTGTGACAATTTAATGTATGCTTCCTGAAAAGGTCAATGAATTCAACTTTAAATAAAAATGTAAAAATGGCAGAGAACTCTAGTTTGATGTATGAGAGAAATTGAAAATGGAAATAGAACAAAACACAGTTGTCAGGGTTGCCAGCTCCAATATTAGCATCAGAGCCTGAGGCAAGAATGGGTATATAATCTTTTTTAGAAAAGATACATTTAAAATACAATTACTAAAGCCTAACATGAAAACATTTTAACAAAATCACTTACGTTAACGTTTCCATTTTGACTTTCAGAAGAGTTTTAACACATAAGGGACTTTATTTCAGCCTCCAAAAGGGTCATATGGACCCTGTTGAGATTTTTGGTTAAATATTGCAGAATCAACCAGGTATTTTATACCATATTCAGTAAAAAATCATGCGAGGTAAAAAAAAATATTTATCCTGATAAAAAATTAGCATCAAAGTCTAATAAATGACATAACACTATGAAAAAACACAAATGGTCAAATACCAAAGCCATGCCTATAAAAAAATACAGAAAATTTTCACACGCAACCATTCAATGTGAGAAGCTAGCATCATTCAATAAAATATATAGACCATGAATGAATTCAGACAGATAACGTCATAACCTGATATAGACAAAAATATAACACAAAATAGATAAGAAATAAGACAGTGTTTTGTCCTTGTTTAGCAGGGGCAATTTATAGGCATTTTCCCATCAGGAAAAAAGTTTAAAATCAAGCAGTTTTCACATAAATTCAGTCTACATCATGTTATTTCTTCCCCCTTTTTTGCATAAATACTTTATTTTTCCCAAATCTAAGAATCAGGCCCCTCCCATACCTGTGAAAACAAGCCCTGGACTCATACTTTATATGGGTCCAAAGATGTTAAATAGGACTGACAATACAGCAATTACACAGGTGAACAACGGTCCAAGAAGGATCTGGAGATTTATGACTGGATCCCTAAATGAGATAATCATGCTGGATCTTCGAGAATATATAGAATATATCTACTGTACTGTTAAACCACTGACAACACAAAATGATCAACACCTGACATCATTTGGTTGCCAAGTTACCCCCCCCAAATAAAAACCATTCTTCCCAGTTATTACTGATCTATAAAATGATTAAAATACCAATTATTTGTTCCCAAAGGTGATCTTAATTTCAAGGTTTAACTAAGTACTGTAGCAAGTTACTCTACATGAGACAGTAACTAAACCAAACCACCACTCAGGAGACAGGTTGCAAAAACACCACTGAACTAACCTAATAAATTTAATACAGTTCATTATTTATCAAGTTCAAACAATAAATAAACAAGAAATTACCTCATGTCAAACAATAAATAAACAAGAAATTACCTCATGTTTAGTACATGGAAAGGTTAGAAGGTACATCTGACAACAAGACATATATGATAGCCTGATTCTTCTTCTAGACCTTGGCCCCAAGGGAACTTGTAAAACATATAACTACTAAGGCCAAAAACACACACATTCAAAGTTCAAAATCATTAAATGATTACTTTGTAAGCCATATATGCAACATAACCAGTGCTTTGATTATCTCAAGTTGCCAATTCATTATTCAAGATTTGGTAACATCAATAGGTAAAACTCTTTGAAAATCATATCATTACAAGATATCCATGTCCACAATTTAATTGTTTATGCAATTAACATCATTGATTTTAAGACAGACACATAAACTAAACTAAAAAGAGTTGAAATCAGTAACATTCCATACAAAAGCTTTTCAGATTCCTAAAAATATCTTCTTCAGACTGTCAACTCCAATCGATATTATCAAGATTGATCAAGGACTAGACTGAATTCGAAGACTAGTCTGAAATAAAAAACTTAATTCTGACAGGCTGAGTCACACAATCATCCATAAAACTGACCAATGGTAACATTGCATACATGAGAAACTGGTTTAATTAACTGAGACTCAATGCTCTTGAGATAAGGCAAGCATCCTGTACATGTTCTATAGTTGGAATTTTTCTGAGCTGTTTTAAATGGATATTTCAAATTATGTTGTTGTTGTTTTTGTCTTAATGTGACATTGTCACTGGTGTTTAATGCCATTTTTTAACAATTTTTCTTTTATATATAGCAACCAGTTCACCTAACCAGTTTTCCTAGACTGTATACAAACCAGTACTAACTTACCCTTCCACAAGGAGTTAGCAACTTCTCCACATATGGAGGAAAGGGCATGACCTGCTGTGACCGGGATTTGAATTTGAACCCAGATCTCTGGGTTACAACTCCAGCACTAACCACTGGACCACAGTCGTTGCCTCATAATCATGTACCAGCATGGTGGCCAGTTGACCTAACAAATATGCCTGCCAACTTCTAAACAAGCATTAGATAAGTTAGTACTTTAAATACATTCAATGAAAACTTATTTCTCAGCTAAATGAATTATGCAAATAATGCTACATGATTCTATATACACATTTTGTAAACTAGCATAGCAGAACATTCAGGTAGACAGCATTGATTTTTTTCTATCTATTCACAAGCAACATGTACTTAACCAGCAGTAATTACATGTCAATCAAAACGGAACATAACTAAAACATCATATCAATCATCAGATATCTATCACTGTAAAAAAATCCAGAATATGGGTCCCATATACAACATCTTCTTCACTACTAAGTGTAAGACAATTATGTAATAAAAATTCTCTAAATGATGTTATTTCAAAATAGCCCAGCAAGACACTGAAGCTTGGATGAACTGTCATGGATGATGTATGAAACATGATATGTTTATATCTAAACATACTAGATGCAACTGGACGGTAATACTTGAATAAATGCTTGGATTTAAACATTTTGAATAGGGCATACTCAGCAGAACTGACAACTGAAAACCATCTTTGTCAAAATAATGTATAAGTAAGTGTGACTAATGTGCTAGAGTTTCACAACACATGCATGAAACTAATGCCAACTGGCAGCATAGAGCAGGGACAAATAAATTCAACTGAAATTATATAAAAAAAAACAGCTGCTTCAAATCTGTGAAATCTTCAAATTCCACTGAACCCAAAAGACACCCAATATGCATTTTATACTAAAAAAAGCATCAGTGATTTACTCAAGAAGAATATAATTACTATTAGTAATACATGTTGGGATAGAGTGAAGTACTAATAGACTAAAGAATGTAACAATGTTAGTTGTAACAGATACACAAATTTACAACAGCACATAAAGCAAGCATTAACCACTTAGTGACTTACGCATGTCTGACCGTAACAATGTCACTCACAGAATTGCAGTTGACTTACAGGTATATCCATTTTCCAAAGACAAATTTACTTATTTAAATTCTGAATCGCAATAGCAGCAAAAGTGGCTAAAGTTCTACCTCTATTATTGCAGGCCTTTTTCTATGCATACCACGGGTCCGACTATCTGACCCATTTCCAAAGTCAAATACAGGTTATTTTTCCCAATCCCATAAAAAAATTCCCAAAATACTGCATTGGTTATTTGTCAAACCTCGATGATTCAGTGACTGACAATGCTATCAACCTCCGTAAATCCGGGTGGGGGAGGGGCGCGAAATACACTTTCCACTGGAACAACTTACCAGCACACCGTTTCCGTTATTCTTTTCTCGAACATTATTGTTATTGTTGTAAAAATGTTGCACAACAATAAATATTGCTCTCGCAAAATACAAAATCACAAACATGTTATTCAAAGTCCTAATGGTCTAAGCCCTGAAGCTCTTCAATTTCAGGGTCCGAACTGATGAAAAGCCCCCTTCCTGAGTCTTCTGTTGACATTTCTGTCAAATATCAACCAGATGAAATTTAAAGCCATCCAGCCAAACATGCGCCTAATGTGGAAAGTACATGGACTAAATCCCTGCATCCAACCAAAAAACAAACTGATTCCCCTCACCCTGAATCTTTAGCCACTATAGTAAATCATTATCGAAGGATTTCATCGCCCCCCCTCCTTTCAGAAATACCAGACAGGTGTCTACATGAAATTAAATATGAGAGGTCATACCCCTATTTGGGTATGGGCAACCCCATGAAGACTGACCATTTTTTTCTTGTAAACTATTTGTTTATCACCTATCTTTAATGAGAAAAAATGTAAATAAAAATTCCCAAAATGGCTTTACGACCGATAATTTTTTCCTAAATTACTGGAATTCACAACTCGATTTTTTAAATTTGACAGGGATCTTTTTTCCAAAATGGCTACAAAAAGGCCTGCATTGAGCAGGGGTCATACTAACTGGTCAGACAAGGATTTCAGCACGGATAATGTGCTAATTTTCAAATCTAAGTTTTTGACTAATAGTACCAAGATGCTAGAAATGAGCAAGCGAAGACAGCATGCAGACAGTGCAACAGGAAGCTTGAAACAGAGAAAAACAACAATACAACATGTGATAGAAGACTTGAAATGGTGTTACCAGGACCTTGCTTGGGCTTCGTCCAAACTCTGATCAGTTATGGTCATAATCTGCTGCAAGATGTCACCAATTTCTTGTTTCCTCTGGTCATTTGGTTCTTCGTGTCCAGTTTGTCCCATGTTATAGCCTTGGTTCATGTTCATACCACCGGTATTATTGTTCATTGTACCGCTAGGATGCATTAAACGTTGATCCTCCATTCTGTTTTAATTTGGCCAATTCAGAAACACAGATAATATTGAAACTCCGAATCGACGATAAGTCAATGAATATCGGCTTATTCTCCACAAATCAAGCGTCGAATGTATATTTCGCACTCTCTAATAAAAAGAAACTAATCACACAGTATAAAACTGCATGTATCCTGTCTAATTCAATTACATGAAGATTGTAATTCAAATAAAATCAGCAGACAATGTTACTTTCTGGTTCACTTCATCTTAGCAATGGCTGCCGCTGTGCATTCATCATCATTTTCCGGTAAAATTGACCAATCAGATTGTACCAAATGCGGTCGTGACCTCCTGTGAATCGAGTCAGCCAATGAAATGCCGCAAAAGTCAATTAGGCTCGAGGCAGCCCGAAGATAAAATTGACAGGTCCTTTGTTACCGTGGGCCATCTCAAAATGTCTTAAATATTGAGCCGCTAGTTGTTAAGAGGCCGGACAGAGTTTGGGGCAGTTTAGAGTTTTGTCTTAGGTTTATTTGAGTAAATATCTTTACTGGACTGCGAATACAATTACATAAATAGCTCATTGTAATATTTATTGTCTGAAATGTGGCTAATTTCAACCATAATAAAAGTAATGACGTTGTTCCGTTACTGTTCAAACTAGGACTTGATATGTCTGACAATTAGCCGATGCAAATTTCCTAAAAAACATATTCAGAAAAAAAGAACAATTTGGAAAATGCAAGTTCATTGGATTTATTTTCACTTTTTTCTTCTGAAACACTTCTACTTCACCCACAGCTCTATCATTTAACCGATTTCAGGCGTTTTAACCCACTATTACGTAATGCACAAGCGGGCGAATATTAACGAGTATTTTGAATTCGTCGAATTGGAATCATAAAAAGACTTATTCAAACATTTCTGTTGACATAGGTACTCTTCTACAAACGAAATTTGCTTGTTAGAAGCAAAAAATGTAATCGTATTCTACATTCAATGTTTTAACACTACTTCAATGTTTGAATGAGGCTCATAAATCTAGGCAAAAGCAATATGCACGAATGATCGTGCGATGCAGTACAAATGAGAACCCAACAAATAACAGAAAGTCGGTCACAAGTTCTTTATAAAGATAGATCTTTCCAAACAACTAAATTTACCAAATGATCAGAGTAGCAATTTATAAATAATATATTCGCACTACCATCTTTAGAACAGTACGTCTATATTAAATATGAATGATAGTTAACGTATGAATAGAGACTTAACTACACGTACAATGAAACTCAGTGTGGAATAACCAGTACAAATGATACCATGACATAAGTTTATAACATGAAATCAAACATCTGCGAATATTAAATTATATCCCTTTGCGGACTATGCAAGTAGTTAAATTAATAATGAAGCTCACTGAAGGACCCTAAACAAATAATGAAATCTCTCCCTTAGACTCCAAAGAAAGAGAGTTACCTCCCTTTGAAAACTCAAAGCAACTAGTGAATTATCTCATTTAGCAATATAATGTAATGTATGAACTGTTTCATCTTGCAGTGCACCGAAATCAACTGGGACTAGTTTATGTTACTTGGTGACATGCTCACAATGTGCAAACATAGTAATACCTGCACCAAGTATCGTTGTAGAAGAACAGAGAGTTGAACTTGGAGGACTTTGAAGACGGAACATCATAAAAGACAAAAATAATCAATAGGTAAAATGAAAGAGTAATGGTGCATGTCTCCTAAAGCTTATTTAATAAAAAAGGTCTATTAATACATCTGGACCTACTAAAATATTAGTACATGACCGTTTCTGATTGTGTGCATATGATTTTATAACTACTTTCATTGATGAACGTTTGCAAGTTCATATGCATCTTCAATCATTATTGATTTCATGTTATTGAAAATTCTTTATGATAGATACACGTGGAAGAGACTCTTATCGCTATTTCTAATTAACAACAACCTTGTGTCAAATAGTTAATTTTAGAACTTCACCTGAAATGACTTGTGAAGGGAAATAAAACAATCGAAAATTAGAACTGTGTCTATATACACATGCCATGCTTTCTGCTGGGCTCTCAATGGACATTTTAAACAGCGCAAGAGTCATGCTGAAATGAACTTCATTTTATCGCCCTCTAATTGTGTTTTAAGTTTCAAGTAAATGCCTTTATAGGTTTGGAATAGTATTCCGCGGAAATTTTTTTTATCACAACACCAGGCACCCCATCCCACACCATCTAACTTTGATTCAGACATACTGTATGTATACATAGGTCTCTGTCATAAATTTCTAACATTTTTTTTCGTTACATTCCGGACAAAATTTATCACAGAAATTAAACAAATGACAATAACTAAATCACTGACACGGTAGGTTGTGGATCCTGTGTACTGTGCGTCTACTTAAATGGTTTTGGAGTTACGCCCAGTACAAACAACAAACATATTCTGCACGGACGGACGTATAGACTGACAGAGACCATTGCCATATCCCCGTGCCTTTCAGCGGGGGGGGGGGGTAATTGAACATAACACTTAGTTGAAGCAAATTGATTCAAATGTAATCATTTAAGAAAATTTTATAAAAAGTACTGTACAATTTTTATTGTTTTTTTATGTAACTTGCCATCAGCATTTCTTTTTACGAGGGGGCTTCTTAGAAAAAAACAAATAATCAACTATTAAATATTTATTATATGAACAAAAAAAAACACATTCGATCCCAAAAATATACATGCATAAAAACAGGCTTGGTCAAGAAATGTGTAAAAATAGCCATGAATTAGAATTTCAATAATTTAGCATGTGATAATTAATTTGTATGCAAAAAGGAGCGGTCACATTCATTCATATAGTTTGTAATTATACATTATTATTACATAATAATCAAATAGATTTGGTAACTTTATACTAGACTGCATATCTCGTGCCACCTATTAGACCTATACAACACCCATATATACATACATATTTATAAACCATAGCTCTTTGGTGCCACCAGAGCAAAGCATTTCAGGACGATTACCGAAGGGAATTTTTCCACGAAGGAACATTTTAATTCAAAGTTGATGGTTGGCAGAGAAATTTTCGAAAAAATAGGACAGAAGTTATCTCAGTTAAGATGCATCAAACAGCCTTTTGAACTTAGACATTTTTTAAATCTAAGCAAACTATTGAATCTGTTCATAATGGTTGTTTAAATTAATTATGGCGTTTGATATAATGGTTTTGCAAATTCATTTCCCAGTTACAGTTCGTATGAACACCGGTTACAAAAATTCTTTCTGAAATTTGAATATTGAACACACGCGTATATTTATAGTGACGAGATACACTGGCGAGATCATCATACATATGAAACGACCCCCAACATAACTCTTCATTTAGGAGATTATTTTTGACTTTCCGCTGTGACCAGGTTAAAGACTACTAAATCTGAAGGCCTGACAGTAATAAAATATTTTCGTGATACTTTCAGAATTCATTGTACGGTGCACAAATTAGTATATGAATACATCTATAATTGACATTATTAAAATAAACATTTCCCTAATGGTACTTTTATCAGAATGTATCAATCGAATTTTCATTCCCAATTTCTCTACTTAGTGGCCGAAAAGCTTCTATAGAGATCACTCGATGTACCTCGGCGTTCTCCCTCGTTTGTAAACAAACTAAGTTGCGTAACTGTCAGGAGGCGGACTCCGACAACTAAATCGTGAGTGATATCAGTTTTCTGTTGTTTCTTTCTTACGTAAGTGTAATTCATGCAGTATTTTTTTTCTTTCAGAAACTTTTTGCAATTCAAGCGCGACGTAGCAATTATTTACATTATATCATTCAGAATTGAGTAGGATTCGGATATTTTTTTCAGATTATTTTTTATTCGTTTTTCTAAACTAAATTGTACGGATACTGTTTGAAGCATCCGTTTAACAGAGGGTACAATTGTATTGTTGTAATTGTGTTTCTTCTTATTTTTTGTTACTTACAACCTAAGAGCTGTAAATTACGTCTTGGGTGACTATGTATTTGTCTACTCACATGCCTATGAATCATAATGTAGGACATAATGTAACATTATCTCGTACTCACATTTGAACTGTTTTGTTGGATGTTTGTTGGACATCTGCATGATTTGTTTTGAATGACAGTTAATACATGGTAATTTGCTGTGACCTTCCAAGTTTCATGCTTGACTATGACTACCACTTCCTGGTCCTGTTCACATTTTTATCACTTTCAATGCACAGGGGGCTAGCACGTTGATGGGATGTAGTATAATGGCGTACTAGGCCTAAAATGGCCGCACGGACCAGAAACACATGTATACATATACAAGGATTACAACTTCCGAAATGACAGTTTCTGCACCAAGTTAGTTTAAAACTACGTAACTTTTTAAGGAATCGTTCAATTTTCTAATAACTGGTGTCTACAGATAGCTAATACATTATACTACTCATAACCAATAGGCACTTTGTCCAAGTCAAAACAATGAAGAAGATATTTAATCTTTTTCCTCCGAAAAATCGTCAATTTCGTTTAGTCGAACGCGACCTCGCAACACCAAATTGATCAGAATTACCAAACTAAATACACATTAAAACAACAGGTAGATGAATGACAACGTGTGCTAACCATAAATATCTCTAAAATACACTGATCAGGCACAAAAGAATTATCCAGGAATGGTCTACTAAAGTAAAATTAACAAAATCGTCGACTCCGTCATAGATTTCCACCTTACTACCCCATTATGATTCAGCCAATGAAACGTCCGCTTACAAACAAATTATTGAGCAAAGGTCTCTGCATCATAATATTTGAAGTTTCAATCATGCGACAATGTTTGTGAATTAAATTAAGCCTATTATCCATTAATACCTCCAAAAGCCCTCTTTGGGACTGCTGTCAGCTGTCAATAACCATGAATGACTGTTTTTATATTTCAATATTTTGTCATTGTGTCTTTTTGTTTCAGCAAAGTTTGCACATTTGCAAGATTTCATGAACATGCTGGTGTTTGAACTGATGATCTAAACAAAATTGATGCCTCTAATTTCTTATGTATGCAATGCAATTATTCTTGTATTTACAATGCACAAAATCATTCAGTTCTTCTCTCTTCTTGGTGTAACTCAGTTTGGCCTTGAAGAAGTCACATGCATGTTTTCATTTTCATTGAATCAATAAGATGTTATCTTCATTATAAAGCTTGTGTTGTCCAATTTAGTTCAAGGAGATCATGATTATCTGATACTGTTTCTTAAGGTTGAGATAATATGCAGTAAAACTTCATATCAAGACTGTCTCTAGGATCCTAGTATTCAGTCTCAATATTGCATTATCAGGTCTAATTATTGAGTAAATATCTAAAACCGGTCTCAAAATTAGTGTTTGTTATAAATGAGATGGTCTTTATGTATTGAAGTGGTTGCTTATTGAGGTTTTACCACATGTACCAACCAGGATGTCATTTCAGTGATCTATATATGCAATATATATTGGCTCTGATCTATACTAAAACTTTTTTTAAACTAAGTATTGTGCCTCTTGTTCATTTAGAAAAAAGTGTCATACATGTTCCATTTTATTAATTGTTATTATCTCTTTTGTCAGCTGTTTAAGGTAATTGACTGAAATTCACTGGCTTGATCATTGCAAGGGAAGTAACTCCTATACCTTTGGCTGAACAGATACACCAGCATGACTTGCATGGGAAATATCATCTGTATCTATAATTATTAACAGATACACTGGCGTGATTTTTGTAAGGGAAATAACTCTGGTAACTCTGAATGATATGAATAATATGAGTTGTTGGTCAATACAAATTGATAAAACCATTTTGATAGATTTCTGTGACTGTTTTTTCAGATTTTGTATTGTAGAAGAATCTCAGGGACTAGTGCAATATGTCAAGACTACGAACAGCATCCAGTTATGGAGGTAAGAAGCTTCAAATATATCAGGGCTTGACAAATCCACTCGTCAGCTTGTAATTAGAGTGGACATTGACTCTGGACGAATTGAAATTGCTGTAGAACCAATCAAAATTCTTTGCTGGTTGTCCTGCGGGACAAGTAGCCTAAAAAAGAAATTGTTAAGCCCTGTATATTATGTAGGGCCAGAAAAAATAATTATGTTTATTACTAACCCTATTTTGTGTTGTGCCCCTAAAGTTTCTAACAGCAAAATCCAAAATAGGAAAATATTTGAGGCCAAATCATACATGCAAAATAAGTTTTCCGGATTTTTTTTGAAAATTTTCAACTTTCATCCTTGAATATGAAAGGCATCTTTAAAAAAAATTTGGAGAGAAAAGTTGTGTTACCTACATGTCCTATTTTTTGGTCTAATAACTATTACCTTAACTATTTTTTATAACCTTACTAGAATCTTTATCATTTTACCAAAACCTTTTTTTGGTATTTTTTTTATTTTCAAAGAGCTTTATTTAGTTGTAAACAATTGTAAATAAAAGAGATGCTGTAAATTCGAATAAGTTTATTACAGTATGATGTCTCTATGCAGTCAAACCTATGAAAAGGGGTCACCCTGGGAAAGACAAAATGTGGCCTTTGTTCACAGATGGCCTTTATTTGGAGGTCATTTTGTTATAAATAATCAATTACAGCTTTCAACAATTGACCTTTATTCACAGGGTGGCCTTTATTCACAGGTGGCTGCAAACACAGGTTACACATAGTTATGGAGTTTTCTGTTATCTATTTATATCATTAGATATTTTGTGTGTATATATTTAACACGATGTTGACATTATACTGGATTTATCTTCACATAAATACGGCTTATGTGGTTGAATAGTTAGAACAAATGCGTAATAGAAAAAATTAACAATCAAATAATAATCCATCATCATGTGGTGGTGTGTAGGGTGCTTATATATATCAGGAAATTTTGTTAGACATTCATTGTTACAGCTGCGACTACACATATTTTGTTCTCTGTTGTATTATAAAACAGTGTGAGTGTACTATAACATTATCAATTTTTTTTGTCTTTGGCCAGTATGATAAGAACTCCTTCTGGCCCGAGGTTATAAAACTTAAATTTTTGCCCTGATCTCAGCTCCAACCTCAGTCTTTGAGCTTAGTGGAGATTTCAGCTCAGACTGAGGTTATAAACATTTCTGAATTCAGGCTCAAACTGAGTTTGGACTTGTCTCTGAGCTTGGACTTGTCTCTGAGCTTGGAGACTGAACTCTAGAAACTTGAGGGTCAGTGCCAAAAAATAGGAGTTGATCTAGTAAAATCTGTTTTTCATGCCTATTTTCTGGATGCTGATTTCTTAAAAAAAAACCATATTTTTTACTTATCTATCCACATATTGTCAAAGTGATGTCTTGTGTTGATAGACAACAGACAGTTTCAGGGTTTCAGGCCATTTATAGGCATCTTCCCTACAGGAAAAATCTTTAAAATCATGCAGTTTTCCCGTAAAATTCAGTTTACATCAAGTTCCCTTTTTGCAAATATATTATGTTATTTTTCCTCAAATTTATGAAAAACAAGGCCCCTTCCCCTATGTGTGAATAAAAGCCCTGAGTTTGATTAAAAGTTTTACTTAATGGGTATCAAATAATTGTATAACATTAATTGGTTAGACCTGATCATATTATCTCACAGCAAGCAAAGTCACTTGTTTGGCCATGTGCTTGAGATGTAGCTTTAATAAATAGCCACATGACATACTTTGGTTATCTTTGATGTTCAATGTTAAACAAAGTGTCTAGATTTCACAAGTGTGATTATTTAAGTATGTCTTTGGCAGTTCAGTCCCCCCAAAGAAAAAAATATTTATCTTGTTTTGTTGTCAAATTGACACTTGTTTTGGAAATAATAATTTTTTACTTGAAAACAACAAGAACTACTTTTTACTTGAAAACAACAAGAACTACTTTTTACTTGAAAACAACAAGAACTACTTTTTACTTGAAAACAACAAGAACTACTTTTTACTTGAAAACAACAAGAACTACTTTTTACTTGAAAACGACTCTGAATAAAGAAGTAGTCCGGCCATTATATAATGACTTGGTTACAATTAAGTGTGTGACAATGTAACAGCCGACTGTGTTTTTTAAAGAATAATGTATGGGTGGATATCTTTTATGTTTATATTGACAAGGCTGAAGATTGAAATAGAATAGAAAGTTTGTAAAACACACATTTGAAGTCATAATTTCCGACGATTTCTATGACATGTGAATGTAATTTAATTATTATTGATACATTGTATTAAATACATATTTTAATTGTGTGTGCCTTGCATACATGTGTTTTCCTTTGACACTTTGTATCATGCTATACCCATACATTGTAAAGGTGCCTGCAATCACAAATCATATTTGTCACAGAAATGAATTCATATGAGCAGATGTTACTCACTATTGAATGCATAGTAAGTAATTGAAGACAGGTATTGAGTTTAAAACCGAAGTAATTACTTGGAGTTATGTCAGTCCACTCATCCTCTGGTAAATATGAGTAGAGATTGAGTACAAAAACTAAATAGGCAAATTGAAAAGTAACGAAAATATTCTCAAGGACATAAAACCAGTCATTCATTTATACTGTCCTTTTATTTTATTATCAATCTTAGTTCTGATTTGTGACATCAGTTTAATTTTGATACTCATGTGTGTCACTCAGTACATTGCATGCTTGGTAAAAGTTACAGACCCCTTACAAAAAGATACAACCTTACTCCCTGATCCATTTGAGGTTGGTATATTGACATTGAGTTCATGTGACTGAATTAAGCACAATAGGGTCTCCTTCGGAAAGATCTTCATCTGTTGTTGTATGAATTAAGTTGGATATATAATTTCATCTGAAAATTGTAAGTTCTTTCTTATAATAGTTAAAAATGCACACTTCAAGTTGGAATCTGAACCTATTTATTGGAGATAAATGTCTTCGTAAATATTGAAGGGACTTGACTCTAGATTGAGATTGAAAATCTTTACGATGGAAATCCACTAAATGTTACTTGAAGAGTTTAAAGTCATTTATCTATGTTATTTTAATGGATATTTCATATATATTGAAAATGTAGAAGAATTCTTACTGCTTTTAAAAAGAAATATTCAGCCAGGACATATCTGAAATTTTATCTTTGTTGCATAACATTGATCTGGCCAGAAATGACAGAAGAAACAAAGATGAAAAATTATGGCCTTATTGTGCACATTTAAAACATACGCTTCAATAAAACACATAACATTATTGTATTCAAGTGTATAAAGAATTGTAATTACTTGACATTCATTTGGTTGACTATTTTATCATCTAATTATGCAGCATATGTCACGCTTTTTCATCAATTGTCTAAATCAACGAATGATTCATCATCAACTTGGCATAGTTTTTCATTGGGCATAAGAAAGTTCTTGGGTTCTGCTAATTCAACTGGCTCTTTTTCAGCTGACCCTAGACCTTTTTGGTCTTGGGTCAATTTTTTGCCAATACTTTCATTTGTTATTACTTTATTTGTTTGTGCACCCCTCCCCCGCAAAGACATACATGTACATGTATTTTAAAAATAAGTTCTGTTGACCTACTGACCTTAAATTTTGAGGGGATGCTGGGAGAAACCAGGTATTTGTATCATTTGGCCTAAGTTTACTTGTCAATTACCACAAAAAGTTTTTCTTTCTAAAATATTGAGAATATAAATGCTTGGATTAAATACAGCTTATCTCATTTAAGAAAATTGGAAATATATTTCAAAGGTATGCAATACGATTTTCTCACCCATGTATCTTGAACAATTTTTTTAAATCAAAGATGGATATAGTATTCTATCTCTTTATGAAATGTTTTTGAATTTTATACACCTTTTGATTTTAAATGCCATTTGTAATAAGGGTGTGTAGAATTGATGTTTGTTATATATATTAGAAATTATGCCACGTTGTGCTGTCCAAAATGCAATGTGGGTTTTCTTGTACTAAGTTGGCTCTGGTCAGAAATACAGTTGGCTTCACCCTGTCCATCTTTGTTGTGTTCATTGGTCAGTTTTGTCGTGTTCATTGGTCAGTTTTGTCGTGTTCATTGGCCAGTTTTGTCATGTTCATTGGCCAGTTTTGTCCTGTTCATTGGCCAGTTTTGTCCTGTTCATTGGCCAGCTTTGCAGTCTCTTGGCCTGCATTAGTGAGAAAAAAAATTAGGGTAGGTTTGGTTACGAGAAACAATTTTTTACACCTTAATAATTCCTGTTTACCCAGTATTTTTAACAGCTGTATTTTAAATGAGTGTAATAAAATGAATTTGATTACAGTAGTTTTACTGAAGGCCTGGGAACCTGAAGATCACATTATCCATAATTCATTACATCCATACAGTGAAATTTCAATATTTCAGTCCAGATGTTATGAATTTCTTCACTATTACATTGTACATAGTGTACTTCACACTTCGCAAAACTTGCTTTAATTAATTAAATGTGTGAATTTTCTTATCAAATTGTCAGGCCCAAAATATCACTATAACCAATTCTTTCTCATATCTGAATTCAAAATATCTGAGCACCATAGCATCAAAATAAAGAATGGTTTAGTTGGTTTAGAAAATGTTTACTTTCACTATAAGCAATTCTTCACTTTAACTGAGATCACTATGAGGACCTTCTACTGCATTATGATTTAAGTGCTTTAGTGCAGTATGTTGTTTTTTATTGCTTAAATCATATCACACTGTAGATATGTGACTAATTGACTGTGAGTAATTATGTGATCATTTTTATCATGTTATCTGAAATACTATTTAGATGTTTTTTTCCTCATGTTGTGAAGTTCATGAAATGTAAATTTTAAATATTTCTCTTGCTTTCACATTAAAAAAGATAGCTTAGCATAAAAAAGATAGCATAAAGTGATGTTTATAACTTTTTATTTGTTTTATCCCATGGTGTGTCTAAATGTCAGGGAAATGGTAATTTTGGATATTGCATGAAAATCACTGTTGTTCTGTTGCTGAATTTGTCAAGCATTTCAAGTTCAATTTTAATTTATGCAAATTGCATGATGTGTGCCATTTTTTATACAAATTAATGAGAATTTCTTAAACGAATCAATCATGCATAATTGTTTCCTGTTGTCACACGTTTGTACTGTTCAATGCTCATTCAACTTTTTGTAAATTTGAAAGTCAGTGTTTCATTGGCTAGAAACAAAACTTAATGTGCTTAGGCAAAAGTTGAGTCTGTGAATTGACCTTGACCTTTCTCATCATAGTAACAATTGGTGCAATTTATAAAAGTCACCAAATAAATGGTCCAGACAAAATAAGATCCAATAGTTGCACATGTACACACCCCACACATGTATGCCTGGTCCTCCAACTGTGGTGACTATGTTATGTTCAGCACAAGCAGGCTTCACAAGTTTGGATTCTGTTGCTAGGTTACTGGTTTGGTTGTTAATATTTTTCTTTGATCTGGGTTGGAGCTATAAGCATATTTGTTGTCATTTCATTAAATTAAATTCCTTGTTCCTTTTGTTCATTTCAGAGACTCAGGAGGAGGAGCCACTTATACCATCTGTGGACACAACAAAACCAGAAGACAGTAAGTATGGTATTACATCATTAGTAGTCTAATTTACACACTGCCAATTTTGGTTAACCATGTTTTGTCCTCTAATGTTTTCCTGCTAACTTGTGCATTATTTTCATAAGAATTTGATCTTATTCTGGGATTTCTGGTCAGGACTTTATCAGTGAGATATTCACTGGCTGTCAAATATTAGTATGGTTTTTCACCATAAATATGATTTAGTTACTGAATACATTGTGTACATTGTCCAATCCAAGTACTGGTTGAGTTAAAAATTAGTTAAAAACACCTAATTTACATTATTTTTTATTATTATTTTATCAATTTCAGAAATGTTTCTCCAGAAAGTTCGAGCGTATCAGCTTTATGTGCTGTTTTTATTCCTGTTGACTTATCTTCTCAATCAACTTGATCGTTACATGCTTGCTATCACAATTAAACCGATGTCACAGGAACTGGAATTTGGTGACAAAGGTTGTTTGATTATGTCCAACTATACGGAGAGTGACCTTGGGGACGTTAAATGTGATGCTTTGTCTGAGGATAAGTTAGTATATGAAATAATTGAACCACAATATTATATAAAACAGTCATGACAAGCATGTATTTTAAACTAATGAACTTACTTTTCCTTTTGCCTGTAGCTTTTTCATGGTCCTAATTCACCAAAATTGAATTTTATTGCTCAAAATGACATCAAGTATCTATACAGTGAAACCACCTCAATATAAAGACCACCTTGTTTTTTTTTCACTGACTCCCCTATAATTCAACTTGATAATGAGACCACCTGTTACAACTGATTTTCTGGTCCCAAAAGGTGATCTCTGTATCGAGGTTTTACTGTACATATAGTTTGATGAATTATCTAAACTATCGTTCAAATTATAATTAACTTATTATGAATCAAAGTCTGTATTTGTAACTTAACATGATAAAAAAATGCTTTCCAGTGAAAGGGATTTTGGTGTGGGATGTTGGATGTTGTACATTAAGGAGCATGTGTGTGTGGTCCATGTTTGTCAGTCTCTGATATCACATAAAATCCTAAATGACAAAATACAAATGAAAATATTGAATATATGTACTAAGTCTGTATACAGAGCTGTCCATATTTTGTGAAGGCTTTTATTTGGAGTGGTCACTCTAGGGAGGGGTCTTTATTTAAGGGTTAATGTTTATTTAGAGAAGTTCTGTTGGTAGAAAGATTTGATGGATACTAAGCACAAAATATTCATAAGTTTTGCTACCCTTTCAGCCTGACATAATGATGACCATGGTTTGAAAGCCATTGGGTCAAAGTTTCAAGACGGCTCTGTGATTTACCGTGTGTATATTTACTGTGTGTATATCTACTGTGTGTACATTTACTGTGTGTATAATTACCGTATGTATATTTACCGTGTGTATATTTACTGTGTGTATACATACTGTGTGTATAGGCCTTTTCAGAAAAGAGGTTATCTCCCTTGAAAAAAAATTGTCTCATTCGGATTCCTTTGGACACTGGGTAGTATTTTTGATGATGGCGTCTCGTGACTTACATGTGTTGAGATACCAAGGAGGGCATTAATTGAAAATAATTGATAAACACATTAATCAACTATTTAAAAAGATGTTAGATACTGATAATGATGGTTATTTGAAGTCAAATTAATAATGCTAGCTTGTTCATTGTGTTT
This sequence comes from Lutraria rhynchaena, assembly GCA_008271625.1. Taxonomy (NCBI): domain Eukaryota; kingdom Metazoa; phylum Mollusca; class Bivalvia; order Venerida; family Mactridae; genus Lutraria; species Lutraria rhynchaena. The sequence goes on along the minus strand of VIBL01000001.1, from coordinate 4,267,126 downwards.
TTGAAGAACATTTAACAAGGACAAAAAGTCAATCATCATATCAGAGAGGTGTAAAACAGTTATGTTAAAATTTCCGTTAAGTTCCTAGTAGTACTTCATGAATGATAAATGTTGGACCACATTTAGAATTGATATATTAGTTTTAAATGATAATACTATCTTACTATACACATTACATTTGTGACACTAAAACAGATATGAGCAAATACAAGATCAAACAAATATAATGGCGCACATATCTACAAGAATGCATTTAATAAACGATATTTATTACATAACACTTATTTTAAAAAGTGACAATATTATGTACTCAATCTTAAAAATCAATGAGGGATAGAATGGTCTTATAAAATATAAAAGAATCGAAGTTTAAAATGACAAATTCTTTCTTAAAAAAACTTTTAAGTATATAGAACCTGTCATTTTATTTTATTTTTATACGTGATTCTCGACACGCTTAAAAAATTAATAAAACTTTGTGAGAATGATAATTAGTGTTTGTTACATGCCATGACTGATTAAATATAGAACATGTTTGACCCCCAGACAGCTGTAAAAACTATGTAGATCCATAAAACAACGGGTGGTATAAATATATATGACCGCATACTGATTGTCCGGTTTAATTAATTGCTATCAGTAAGGATCGTGTCACCCAGACTCTGATTTGACAACTTGCTGATATTAAGGTATCGTAAGTGGCTATATGGTGATATCAAGTTTTACTAATTTACAGTTTTAAAAAGTCAACCATAATTGTATACATTAATAAACCCACTATACAGAATCTATTGCAAGTGATTTGAAACAAATATTGTACTTGGTCTGTCTTCTATAAACCAATATCGCACGTAATTTTCATATTTTTGAATAAAGATCACTTCTCTGTATATAAGGATATATTACAACAATTAGACTTAAAATAACAATCATGGTATCATGCAGGGAACCGTGTCTCAGATTTTTGATAACGTCCTCCATTCAATAGATATTTGACTTTAAAGAAATTCCGTAGCCTGAACCCCGCTGAAAATTACGTAATACGTCATAGATAAAAAACAAAAATAAATATTAAAATTCTGTGACACGGTTCCCTAGATAAGCATTTCCGCTACAAAATACCGAAAACCGCTTTGAAATCCATCTTCAAATAAGGCGGCAATCTTTGTTCAAAAATAGCACCCACTGCGTTTTTTTCTAAGCGAGAAATTAACAATAAAAGTGTCAGATCATTATCATCTTGTGTAATCAACAATTATTCTATAAATTAATACAGCCTACTAAAATTTGATAACCAATCAAATTTGTTCATCGTTAGCGGATCAATTAGTGAAACCGCCCACCATTTTAGATGACTCTAAAGAGCTTAATTACGAATTATTTGTCAAAATAGTATCATATCGTACTGATGCAATACACAGTACATCAGATTTCTCGTCAACCGAGAGGCTCTCAACGGGGAAAACCGCTGTTTGGGAAATCGAGTTGAATATGGCTGGGGAAACCGCTATATAAATTAAATGAAAGGTAGCCATGCATTTAGTGTAAAATTAAGAACTTAAGATGTGATTGATTTGTAGAAAAGTGTCTATGTTTTATGTCTGTTAATGTAATCATTTAAAAACATACTAATATATAAAGGTAATTGGATACATAACAGAATAATATAAGATTCTCGAAAAACATGCACGTCAGATGTTCATAAGGCGTTACTGTTTTTCATCTTATTGCTTGTTTCATAGCTTTTTAATATTTTACCAAAATATACAGAGTTGCTTAATAAAAGTGCACATTGAAATAACTTTATTTTATTGATTACATCAATGAAATAGCGAAAATAATAATTTTCGTTGACCCAGTCTCCCTGTATTAATTTATTAGCGATTTAAATATATTTTAATTTTATAACTTTAATTGTGTTTGAAACCTGACTCTGGAATATATAAATTTAATTAAACTTGCAAAAATGGTACGTCATAACATTAACGGGGTAACAATCTTTGACAATTCGTTTTCTTATCGTGTGCTTTTTATTGCAAGGTGCATGCAGTGTCTGCATACCATATTGCTGTTTATTATATCTCCCGCCAAAACATAAAGAAATATGTGATGCGACATATATAAGGTCTAATTTGACCCATATTGATAGTATAATTAGCAAGGCGTTAGTGTATGATATCGATATCACACTTCAATAAGACCACCGTTCCGGATCATTTATTTCATCATATATTTCATATTAAAAGTACATTGGATGCTAGAAGTCCAATCGACCAAGGTGTTAATGAATTCACACGTTTCTTGCACATCAAATGATTGTTGCAGTTATATATTTATTACGTAATTTTCCACCATAAAGTTTCCATTTTCACAATATATCACGTCACAATGGTCAAGTTTTTTCCAGGATATAGATTTATGCAGTTCGGTATCTTTAGCATTCGTAAACCAACTTCCGCGAGAAAGAGATTTCTAACTACATTTTCACTTTTTGAGAACACTCTAACACCTTGCTTAGCCTTATTTTTCTTATTTCCCATTTTAATCCGCTTGATGTTGATAATCTGTCGAATTTCAAATACTTATGTTAACATACGGCAAGCGATACCAAATTCAATATCGATTGATACAAAATTGCCCTTAAGGAGCCCCTAACAACGCCGCCTCCTAGATTGTTCTGGCTGATAAAGTGGAGTCGATATGGGGGTGCAGTTTTTATCACGATAAAACAATGTTTTTGCATATTCGGATCGATTTTTTTGTTGCATGGTATGATAGTATGATATTTAATTATTGTTAATAACTTAAAATGTCATTTTCGCTTATTTTTACGTTTGTAGCCACTTACGCTACCTTAAAGCTGCAGATTTCACTTAGATAAAATAAAAAAGACAAGTGTGCCGAATTTGCAAATTTGTGACAATAGCCATCAAGATAAATCACAAAGATAAACATTCTTGTCATAACCACTTGTTTTCTATTGCAATGCACAGGTTTGCCTGATCGCTATTTACGAGAAAACTTTAATTACTTTATATTTCATTAAATAATTTGAAACTTAAATGTCTGATGCACCCAAAGACACAATTGAAACTTGACTGTGCAAAAATCATGTTCTATCGGTAGGAAGTATTACTAAATATCAAATACGTACTCCGCATCTTTATCAGATAATGCCTGAAAAGTTGAACATACATGTAAAAAATTCAAATAATTTGCCGTGAGTTTGTTGATTTTTCACTCTCATCTGCTCAAGGGAACATACAGCCTGGGAGGACAGGGTTTCCCTTTGTGGGTCCAAAGTGTCAGACCAAATGTGCTCAACACAATATGGTTTGGTCACTGTTCCCAAACACAAAGTTTGACTGATTATTCTTACAATGCTGAATCCCGGCCTTACTTGCACGTAAATCAGTTCGAAATCGAGGCATCAGTAGCTTTTGTTGACTAGTTTCCCTACAAAGATTTTCATACCCAACAATATCATTGGCGTCATAGCATAGTTATTTTGTCTATTAAATCAAAATGTTCTATCTTTTTGAATATCCTGTTCCTTGCGGGGATATTCCCATGTGGCGAAATTCACTATTTTTGACAGTATAACTTATTACACAAAAAAATTTGCTCACCTCAGTAATAAGCTATCTTAGTGAAGGTTTGTATGTGTGCCTATGATTTTACTCGTTGTATATTAGATAACTAATACACAACCTTTTGAGCATTTCTGTTCTAAATAGCTTTATAATAACACTTTCTTTTCTATTATAGCTTTTTAAATCTGTTTTATTTTTTTTTTTTTCTTCTATTATGACATAAGGATTGGAAACTACTATATAAATACATATACAGTAATTTAGACATTAGCAACCAGTTTGACATACATTTAATTAGGATACGATACTTATGCAGTGTTAAAAATCATACATCTAAGAAGCGCAGTACTACCCGGAAGTACCAGGTGTGCATTTTTTATCTCCTAATGAAGAGCTATCAAGGGCAGATAAATCATGTTTCTGAAAAGGCCTATTTACTGTGTGTATATTTACTGTGTGTATATATACTGTGTGTATTTACTGTGTGTATATATACTGTGTGTATTTACTGTGTGTATATATACTGTGTGTATATATACTGTGTGTATATTTACTGTGTGTATTTATACTGTGTGTATATATACTGTGTGTATATATACTGTGTGTATATTTACTGTGTGTATATATACTGTGTGTATATTTATTCTGTGTATATATTTACTGTGTGTTTATATACTGTGTGTATATTTACTGTGTGTATATATACTGTGTGTATATTTACTGTGTGTATATGTACTGTGTGTATATTTACTGTTTGTATATTTACTGTGTGTATATTAGTTTTATTGTAGTTCTGATCACTGTCTCTTTCTTATCACTTGTTCAGATGCTTGGCTACAACAGTTGGTAATGGTACAGCTGAACATGCTATTTGTGTTTGGACATACAATGGACAGGGGTTTGAGTACCAGATTGTCGCAGGGCCAGTTTTTATTGTCATCTATACATTTGCTGGTATATTTATCAGTTTTGCGGCTGACCGATTTAACCGTAAAGTGATGTTGGCCTCTTGCCTGATCTTCTGGTCCACCATGGCACTTCTGACAGGATTTATAAAGGAATATTGGCAGCTTGTAGTGCTACGATTTGGCCTTGGTTTTGGGTAAGCTACCAGTTCTTGTTTCACATTGGTTAAACTTCCATTTGAACGTTCAAATGGGGTGGAGTTAGGATTAATATTTATTCATGAGTTACATTTTTGGCTGTGTTGTTCCAAATGGTTAGTTTTTTTATGAAAAACTGTATTTTGGTGACATGTACAAACATAAGTAACTTTTTTGTGGAATATATTGATGAAATCAAAATATCCATGTGGCCAAAGGTCAGTATTATAACCACCTTTTAGACCTTACAAAGCAAATGGTCTTGGTATTAAGATGATTACTCTATCAATGTATAAATTAGAAATCTGTTCTTCTGATTGAAGTGGGCGAGATATTAAAGTGGTCTCTAAATGAAGTTTTACTGTGTTGTCAAACCTGAGTTAAGTCAGTTATAAATCAAAGCCACTCATAAACTCACTATTAATCAATTTGATAATTAATTAAATTAATTAATTCATTAATTTTTTATTTATTAATTTATTTATTTGTGTAACTAGACTAATTGAACTTCTAATGAAGGTCAACTCTGCATCAAGGCTCCATTTCATTGTTCACTTTGGTAGCCCTTGTGTATTTGTTTGGCTTTTTAGCTCACTTGAGCACATAGTGAGTCTTCAGCAGACCTTGGCCAAATGTTTGTTTTAATGAAATCTTGGACAAGTTCAAACATGGGTCATCTGGGGTCACAAACAAGGTCACCAGGTCAAAGCTCTTGAAAGCCTTGTTAACACTCTTGTAAACACAATTTGAATTGGATCTTCATCAAACCTTGTCAGAATGTTTTTATTAATGATATCTTGGACAAGATCGAACATGGGTCATCTGGGGTAAAAAACTAGGCCACCAGGTCAAAGCATTTGAAAACCTTGTTAACACTCTAGAAGTCACAATTTTGACTGGATCTTCATCAAACTTTGTCAGAATATTTTTCTTATTGATATCTTGGACTATTTCGAACATGAGTCATCTAGGGTAAAATACTATGTCACTTGGTCAAATCCCAAGAAAACCTTAGAACCTTTGCAATCTTTATGTGGGTGAGTGAAAAAGGGCCATCATGGCCCTCTTGTTGTTAAACATAGTTGATACAATTAAGCTGTATTTATTGATAGGATAATTTGGATGATTGCTAAATGTACAAATACATCAAGTAACAAAAATATAAATGTCTAAACATAGTTTTGGGAGAAACTATTAAGAATTTGTTGCCACTATTAATGGCTCTTTCTGTGACAATATGATTGATTCATGTGTTTAATTTTGTTTCAAAATTTAATCGAAGATGCTAAACAATGCTAAATTATTCAGTACTGTATACAGACATGTGCCTGCCAAACATCAAATTAACATACCATGTCTGCATTTAGCAAAAAATTATACAAATTAATGCAGAAAACTTTCACATGTTCAATAGAATGGAGTTTTTGATGGATTATGCAGACTGTTATATATTCAACTACATTAATCAAAGGTTTGCAATTACAAAAATTCAGCACAAAGGAGTCTAAAATATATGAATTTGTGGTTTCAAAGTAGATCATTTGAACAAACTAGAGACAATGTTATATCTTACATATGTGTATTTAAGATTTGACAATCCAAAACCTACAATGTTCTTCCTGTTTGTGACTTAAGACACCTGCCCATATTTGTTGTTATGTAAAAACTGCCTTAGATAAATGTAATATTGTTGTTTTCCACATGAAGTAAATAGTACAATAACAGGATTTTGACAATTTTGAGCAAATTGTTTTACAAGCGTTAGTCATTGACTGTTTGTACAGTGGTTAAGACATGGCTAATCTCTGTTAACTTTCTATATTTGTATTAATTTCAGTGAAGCTGGTTGTACACCTTTTGTAGCATCTATGTTGACTGACATATATCCGACAGAATTGAGAGGAACCGCTCTCGGTATTTATAACTGGGGTATCTATATGGGGTACAGTATGTCTTACGCTCTCGGCAACCTGATCACAGCAGCCAATATAAATGGACAGGTAGGTTCAGGTTTGGCTTGTAACTACACAGAGGTGTAAAAAAGGGCAGAGGCTTGCCTCTGTGTCCAGTATGTGTGAATTTGTCTTATAGACATATCTTAGCAAAGAATGCCTTTTAAGCTTAAATATTTAGCTGTCATTTACATTTAAGTTTATTACCTTATACAGTTGGCAATAAATATTCAATAGAATAAATCATAATTCCTCAGAAATAAAGATTTTGATGATCTCTAAGTTAAAAATTGCTGTGCTATGTTAAACATGTCAGTGTTGATTCATAGACAGATCCTGGCTAAGATAGCACTTACAATCTTGAACATAGAGTTTCATACCAGTGGTATATATTAAAGGAATATTGATATAACAGCTCACAAACAGCCTCAGACTAATTGTTAGAAAGTAACTTTTCTTCTTTACAAACTAAGGGGTGGCAGAAATTGCATTTTAAGTGTGTGCTTAACTTTAGCTAAGATATTTCATGGAATGGTATCCAAGCCCCAGTAGTTAAAATCCGAGCAAAAAAGGGCATAGTTAGGCTCCTGAACTCACAGGGGTGTGGGGCTAGTGATTACAAGTCAGAGACCAAAACCACTTGTGTACACTGCCCTTGTCTTTTTCACTGTGTTTAATGTTGCAGATGCCTTGTCTTTTTAACACATAAGATTCCAGGCTTACACCTGGGTAGAACCACTGTCCTTCCCAAAGCTAGCTGGACAGTTTCTTGCATGTGAACTCTGGTCCCAAGGATTTGAACTCACAGGGGCGTGGGGCTAGTGATTACAAGTCAGAGACCAAAACCACTTGACAGTAGCGGCTTTTATCAAGTCTTTGCTTTTGGTATGAACAAGTATAGCCATGACAAAAATAGTGAGCCTGAATTATTGTTTATTTATTGTATGCTTGTAAATTCAGAATATTTCAAGATGGATTTAAATCCATTCCAGCTTAAATTCCCACGTTTTATTTAATTCAAAGTTAGAAAGTGGAAACAACATAAATTTTACCCCCTGAAATAACTGGATGTAAAGAGATTAAAGAAAAATTTTTATCATGTGAAAATTTTAATTTCCAGGTTACTGCTGTAATGACACAATACATTAGCTGAATAAATAATTGTTTGTATCAGTCAATGCTAACTTTTGTCTTTCCGTGCATGCTTTCATTGTTTGTTTTATTATATCTCTCATTTAATTAATGATGAATTTATGCTTGACCTGTTTTTTAATTTGTATGTTTTTATGGTGTTGTAGGGTAAGATTTACATTTTATACATGTATATTGTTATGAATGTGGTTAGTTACGACAGTCACAATTCTGCTCCTGGAACAGGTGACATGTATGAGAAAGAGGGGCTAGCCTAAAATAGGGGCATCCATTAATATGAGAAACTAGAATAGAACTTGGTATCAGCATGAAAGAGGGGCTGGTTGTATAGATAAGGAGACAGGTATGGAATACACTTGGCAAACATGGAATGTATGGATGGGCAGGGATGACAATCATGTTGATAATTTATATGTCCAGTTTCTACTGTGTATCTATTTATAAATGTTGAATTTCAATTTCAAATTACCTACTGTTTCATGGTGACAAGTATAAAGTAGGTCAAATTTTTACTTTGCCCAGATAGTGAAGTATGTTTATTATTACCGACTAAGTATACCCAGTACTCTTCAAATAAGGGAGTATTTATGAGTACATGCACTACAAAATGTCTGTGTGAAAAGGTGACCATGAGCAGTCTTCAGTCATGCTTTAGGTAATTTTCTGTATCAAGCCTTTGATTGAATAGACTCTCGGTTGATTGCAAAATGTGCTATATATTTTCTCTCCCATACTTATGCTTAGTACTCTATGATTTCTGAAGTCAGTGTCTGGCTCAAATTTTTTCTGAAGCATTTTGCGCATATATTTCAATTTCAATTATGTATCTATAGTATGACTATATTCTGATCTAGATGAGTCTCTCATTAGAACATGAAGTCTCTTGTTTTACATGAATTATGTAGTGGAAACTTTTTAAAATCTTTTTTGACTTAGAGCTTAGATATTTGGTGTGTAGCATTGTCTTGTGGTCCTCTACCAAGACTTATATTAGGAAAACCTTTAATTTTTTTCATAGCCAAAAGTGCATGACAAGGAGCTAAGATATTTATTGTCTTTTGGTCGTCTACTAAGACTGATCAAATTACTGTCATGTGGTCAAAATTTTCCTCCACATGTGGGGAGTTGCTGGAAAGGTAAGTTAGGACTGGTTAATACAGTCCAGGAAAACTAACTAGGTGAACTGGTAGCCATATATAACTGAAATTATTTTCAAAAATTGCTTTAAACCCCAGTGACAATCACTTGTTTACCAAATAGTCAATTCATCAGGTTATTCAGGTGAGCAGTATATAGGGCCTTCAAGGCCCTTTTGTTGGATATATATATATATATATATATATATATATATATATATATATACAGTTGTAAGGTGAGACATTTTGAAATTATGAAGATATAAGAATGGTCTCAATGCTTCCATTACATTTCTGTCAAACTAAGATAAAGACCTCCTGTGAATGAATTTTGCCAGAGATGTACTGTCGAACCTGTGAACATGGGCCACCTTGGGAAAGACAAAATGTTGTTTTCATTGACAGATGGCCTTTATTCAGAGGTCACATTGTTTGAAATAATCAATGATGTTTTTTCAAAGAATGGCCTTTATTCCCAGGATGGCCCATTTGGAGGTGGTTGCAAACTCAGGTTTGACTGCATATAAAAATTTGACTTGGATTTAGGATAGGTGGCAGAAATTAAATAAAAAGTGTTTACCTGTGTTTATATAATTATATAGATATTAAATAAGGATATATGACCATCTATTCCAGTCCTACCTTCATGTGAGGATAATTTCATTAACCACGCACTTTTTGAGTTCTGCAGCATTTTGTAGTAACCTAGAGACCTTGCTTAAATTACTTCTACATCTCCTTTCATTTTTAAATTCTCAAATATGGCCACCCTCTAAAAATTGCTTGTTTGCCATTGCTGACCACACTTTATTGGACTGTGTCAATCAGGGTATTATTTTTTATATTGAACACATGTAAATTGACCATGGAATTAGAGGAAATATTTTCAGTAATATTGAAAGAAAATTTTTGAAATAATATGCATTCAATTTGTAGCAATAAAATATTTTGGTCTGGCAGTTTTTTGAAGGGTCGGTTGGCAATGGCAAACAAATAATATTTAAATTAGACCTAATACTTTGTGCTTTCCTGGCCACCATTTCATTTTCTTAAAGAGAATTTTATTGAAGTTTGTTACACCTGATGTTTTAAAGGAGGAAATTAATATTTATTTTGTGATTTACTCTCATACAGATATTTAATATGTATATTCTTCGTATTGGTGGCTTCATGGTTTACAATCATCCAAAATCATTTTTCAACATGATATCCTTTATATGAATGTTTCTAGAAAGTTTACAAACAGTGTTGCAAAACTATTTTTAGTCACTAAACAGAATGAATAATTCTTTTGAAAACTTTTTTTGGTTAAGGCCAGTAAAACAACAGTTGTGTTTATAGTTATCTGATCAACCCTTTGTGTTTGCACCTACACTAAAGGTCTTATAGCAGAATCCATGTATGACAATATGAGAATGAATCATACCTGTAAAATAAAAAACATATGTTTAGAAAAACAAGAATTGTAAAAGAAAATTTGTTTGATCTATTTTGTGTCGTTCAAGTAATCTGAAGGATAATTTATTTCTTTAGCCTGGCAATCAGTATTTCTCTGAAATTGTTCAAATTTGTCAATATGAAGATCTAGAAAGTCAATTCTTCCCAACTTGCTATCAAATAAAAGTATTATGCTATTAATTTGATGATATTGTTCATAGGCAAGTGATTCAGTAATTTTGATTATTTTTCATAATTAAGGGAAAATTATTATACTGGTCAATATTTGAAAACTATGATAATAATATTTTGGATTGTCTGTGCCCAGTTGGATTAGCTAATTCAATAGTCTGCATTTCATGGATGTCACAACATTCTTTGATGTTATGAGACACTCAGAGCTGAATAATTATATACGTACTCATTAGTAATGTAATGTATTGATGTGCTTAATTGTATTACATACATGTGTATTATCACTTGCAATATATTTACCCAATAGTAATATGTGAATGGACTTGATATGCAGGAGGTACTCAGTAGGAGCAGAGCATAGGCTTGTTCTAAATAGCATTATGTATGTATGTACTCAATAGCTATACAATAGCTGTATATATGTGTACTCAATAGCAGCATATGGATAAACTCAGTAGCAATATAGGTTTATATTCAATAGAAATACAATATATATGGAAGTACTCAATTGCACTATATATGTATTTCAGGGCTGGAGATGGTCGTTCTTCATATCTGGTATGCCAGGAATTGTGCTCGGAATTCTGATGCTTATAACACTGAAAGAACCAGAAAGGAAGAATGCTACAAAAGAAGCACAAAATGCTGAAGTATCAACCAATACAAATAACTATGAGAATGATGGTGTTTGTATAAAACTTGGCAGAATTTTACGACCATTCCTTGCCCCATCACTTATTATAGCTGTGCTGGCTGGATCTTTGAGAAATGCTGGTAGGAAATAACATTTTGAAGAAGCATGATATCATGATATATTTAATATATTGCATATATTTACAATGGTTGTTCATAAATAATGACTAAAATTCTAGCTTGTATTTGAATACTTAAATTGTTCTGTGAATATTTCCTTGTAATTCATGAATATTTCCTTGTAATTCATGAATATTTCCTTGTAATTGGTGAATATTTTCTTGTAATTGGTAATCAACACACATCCATTTTGGAAAAAAGTGAGAAATTGTTACTCAAAATTGTTCTTTATATAATGAGAGTTTTTTAATGACTACTAACATTTGCCATTCTGAAAAATATCTTCTTACTAGACATATGATTTTTTTACATATTAGTGTGGATTAACTGACTTGGTGAGGCTAGAAAGATATAGTCATGTGTATGGTTACTTAACCCCCATAAATGGGATACAGTGCTCCCTCTGAAGAGCAACACTTGTCGGAGTCGCAAAAAAGTGTTGTTCTTTGTAGGGAGTTGTTGTTAGGAGGGAATTGATACATTCGCGACAGGTGTTTTTTATTATGTGTATGTGTGCCTTTTACTGTTGTTTCTTGGAGGGAATCGGTCTTTGGGGGTGATTTTATGGGAGGGAGCATTGTATACAGTTTACAAAACTTATCTGTATAGTCATAAATACACTTTAATAGTTCAGAGGTGCGAGTTGTCGTAAATCATTTTCATATTCCAGATTTTGCTTTAGAAATTTTGGTCAGCACGAAAAAATGGGATCGATCGGGTAACTGGGAACATGACTTTTTTACTGGCCTAAGCAATCTTATATGCATGTATATGGTATGACAAAATTTTTATGTTTCTGCTATAGCTGGATATGTCTTTGCATACAACACACAGCCATATTTCACTAGTATTGGCCAATCGAAAGAAGATATAGCAAAATACATGGGGTGGATTCCAATAGTTGGAGGCAGTCTTAGTGTAGCTGTGGGCGGGTTTTTATCCGATTTGGTTGTGAAAGGGCGGGGCATCTATGCCAGAATTGCAGTTGTAATTGTTAGTTTGGTAAGTGTACTAATGTTTAGATTATCTTGTTTTAGAAATATTAGTTAACAGGATAACAAGAATTTACAGTAAGACACAACACAATATTTGCTATTGGCAACACATGGCGGGGTGTATTTCCCTTGTGGTGCACTAGTTGAACCATGTTGTAATGTTAAACAGTAAATGCTTTTCAAATCTAAATTATGATTCATACCCTTTTGCAAAACACTCAAAATAATTATTTTTATTTCAGTCATAGATTGGATAATTGTAAGCCAAGAGAAGGAAGGATTATAGTGTTTATCAGTGTTCTCATTAGGAATTTGTTGAATAGGTTTAAATAGAAAAGTAACAGGCTTTCTAGGTTCTAAGGGGGGCACATGTCCCTGGACTCCCCCCAAAGAAAGACAAAATCTTAAACATAGACATCTTTTTGCCAGTTTAAACTGGCTTGTAAGTCGTTTGAACTGACTTTTGGGTCAGTGTCCGGTTCCTAATGAGAACTATGCTTTTTGCTCAGTTGACCTCAACTCAGAGGTTTTTGATCTGTTATGTCAATCATAGGTAGCTTTTACATTGTGGGGTTGGTGTACCATTATTTACCATACCCACCATATACTAGCTATGACATCAATAAATGTGTTTGTGTATCAGAAAGTGGCCACTTCGTCAGTGTGACTGTCAGAAGTTTGACTGTTTTATTTACTATAACTTTGCTATAACTTTAAATTTCCAGTTATTGGCAGCACCTTTTGCAGCTGGGACATTGTTCTTTGATCCTCCTTATGCCTTTATATGTCAGATACCTACATATTTATTTGGTGAGTCAAGTAATACTTAGATACTATGATAATTGATATAATGTCAGTCGTGTCTTTAGTCAGTCAGCAGTTTAAGTTACTTATCCAACAAGCACAAAATTTCTTATTCGGTATTTTAGTAAAACAGATGTTACCACTTTGAACAACAAATTCAAAAAGTGAAGCCAAATATTGTTTGATAATTGTTCTTTGTACATTTTTAAAAGAGGTATAAGTGTATTGCAGGGGTGTAGAAATGTTTTCATATGGCTGGTAAGCTACTAAAAGTAGAAGGGTAATCTAGGGGTTGTAATGCAGTATTATGTCCATTGTTTTTGAAAAATTGTTTTTTTATGGCATATGAAAAGAAAAGGGGAATAACTGTCCTCAGATGAAGAGTTTCGTAAGGAGGTATTTAAAGCAAATTGCCTCATTCTAATTGATAGTAATGCTACCTTAGAAAAAATGGTTGGGAATTAATGGATAAAATGTTTTTGTAATAATTTTGGCTTGCGTTCAAAATAGAGCTTAACATATTGTGATATACCTGAGATGGATAATTCTGTATTTTGAAGATACAGTATTTATTTATGGAACCATTTAGCAGCCATACTAGGACTATTGTATTTATATGTGTTTGGATTGTATATGTATGCTTGTGTCTACTGGGACAGTTAACATTTTTGACTTGTCTGTTTTGAAGAAGACAAGCTATTCTGATCACTTTGTTGTCATGGTCGTTGTTGTCATGCAAAACCTTGAATGTACTCCATTACTCAAACACTTATAGTAAAGATATCAACATTTCTCTTTGAGTACTTGATTATCAAGAAAAGGTTTAGTTGCAAGAGAAGGGACATTATTCTGAAAGCTATATTTTTGGACATATGCCCCTTTTAAGTTAGAATTTTGGTTAAAGTTCCATATTAAATAAAGTGATGTAAATCTAATGAGCGTTGGTGCGGCTCTGCGGAGCTCTAGTTATCAACTCACTCACTCCTGTTACTGCTTTTCAGGTGAAATGTGGATTGGTATTACATTAGCTGTTGTAGTTGAGATAATACCCAGCAATATTAGAACATCAGCTGTGGCAGTGTATCTATTCATTATTAGTAACATTGGAGGAAACATGCCACTTTTGGTGCCGTCAATCCAGCAAGCCTTTGAAAATGAGGGGTACACCAAATCACAGTCATTACGAGGTTTGTATTCAATCTTGTGATTTTTATGCTTCCAAGAGGATTTGATCTTTTCAGATTCACCTCAATATTATGACCACTTTGTTATAAAGACTACTTGCTTTAGACTGGCTTTCAATAACTCTCCTATAGTTTAACTTGATAATGAAACCACCATTATTTCAACTGATTTTTTGAGTCCCGAAGGTAGTCTTATTTTCTAGGTTTTGCTGTACATTGTAGGATGCAGATTCAATCTATATCTGCTTAAAAATTATGTTTTTGTTAGTTGAGTAGCACACATTCCTCCTTTCAAGTGATTGTACAGTCACACCCCATGTAACGGATATCTGATCAATCCACCTCTAGACAGGCTGGTTTTGATGCTAAGGAATTATTTATCCTTTCTGTCTGACCATGTTCTGTGCCCATTCTATGTATCATTTAATGAAATATGTGAACATATTTATTATTGTACATGTATGTGCTGTCTTTTATGTTTACCATGTTTTAAATCACAAAATGTTCTTTTCTTGTTTCAGGTGCTCTTTACATTCTTTACCCTGGTTTATATGTTGCGGGGGCTGTTCTATTCATACCCGCAATGTTCTTGATGAAACGTGATCAACGTAAAGTGCAAAATATTGAAGCTATCTCTCTTGGAGATTCTCAAGAAATTGCAAAAAAATAAATACATGTAATCTGTGTCATATTCTGAAGATAGTCTCAATTTGTTCCTGAATGTTCATTTTGTTACTGAACGTCCCCTAATGAATGCTTTTAAGGAATTGACTTATGTTAAATGCTTCAATAAACCTAATTACATCCTATACTGCATTTAATTTTTCTTAAGCATTGGGTATATTTTAAAGGAATAATTAAGCATGTATGTGTCAAGTTCTTTTTTTTCGCAAGCATGGTGTTGGCATTAATTACATTAGGGGCATTCATTAGGGAAATAATTGGTATTTTTCTGCAGCTTCTTCGTAATTGTTTTATCTATCCACACCCATTTACAACTTATATCAAATATAAAAGGATGGCAATGCACAAATAGGTTTGTTCAAATTTTTGTGAAATATTTCTTTATATTCTTTCAGGTAAATTCTGTAACACTTTTTGTTGGCTGTGATGATACTATGTGATTGTCTAAACATTTTTGTATTTGACATTTTATCTTTTGTCATTCCTATGAATGTATGAGTTTTGTGATGTTTGTAAATCTATTTCTTTATAGTTTTCAAAATTTTTACTCTATGTGACATTGTATTGCTCAAATGATGTTGAACATCATCCCATTTTATTTGCTAAAATTCCACTTATTACATTATAAATAATGATTCTTTATTATTTATGACGTTTGTTATTTTTTTCAATCTTTTATCAAATTTGAGCTATACAAATATGACATTCTTTATACTGATTTTCTGTGTTGATTTCTCTATTTAACACTAGGAACAAAATTCCATTTATGACATTTTTAATTGACTTTCTTATGCTTATGTCTTTTTTAGTGATCTATAGTGATCAGTCAGTCTACTCTGGTGTCCACACCTGGGGGTTGTTAATGCTCTAGTGGTCACACTTCAGAGCAAATCTTCACCAGACGTGGTCAGAATGTTAGTCTCAATGATATCTTGGAAAAGTCATCTGGAGTCAAAAACGAGGTCACCAGGTCCAATAGAATGGAAATTTTGTGAACATTCTAGAAATCACAGATTTGATTGGATCTTTATGAAACTTTGTCAGAATGTTTGTATTTATGATCTTGTAAAATTAGGCGAATGTGG
The DNA here is from genome assembly GCA_008271625.1 of Lutraria rhynchaena. Taxonomy (NCBI): domain Eukaryota; kingdom Metazoa; phylum Mollusca; class Bivalvia; order Venerida; family Mactridae; genus Lutraria; species Lutraria rhynchaena. Next base: position 4,250,993 of record VIBL01000001.1, on the reverse strand, counting down.
GTCATCTCCAGTCAAAAACTAGGTCACTGCCCCAGAAAACCTTGTTAAAGCTCTATAGGTCACCAGGTCAAATCACAGGAAAACCATAAAAGTTGCAATCTTTACTCAGGTGAGAGAAAAAGGGCCATCTTGGCCCTCTTGTTGACAATAAAATTTGGCCTGTGGAAAGGCAATTTTTGATATTTTTTTCTTTGACATGAAATATGAACTGTGTTGAAGTACTATGACATTCTTAAGTTTTTTATCTTTGTTTAAGACATTATTATATATTCTTAGTTTAAGTAAGTTTTCTTGATGTTGAACATTATTGACTGTAAATATCATTTAATACATTTTGCTAATTACATGATATGTAATTTTTTACTTTAATTAATATATTTTGAACATAATAAATACATGACATTAATTAACATGATTTACCTTGTTAGTACTTTTCCCAGTTTGGTCTATTATTAGTGGTAAAAATAAAATATGGTTGTACTTATTATGAATTATTTTATTTATCTTATGAAATAATTTATTTTGTGGTAGTTGTATGGCAGCAAAAATGACTCAGAGAATAAAATGTTGATTGTAATTTTACAGGAAAAGAAATTAATATTTATATATGATCAAATACCCATGTTTATATGTCCAAGAGACTGAAAAAAATCATTTTTAGATATATGGTTTAAATCAATGTATATTAATATGCCAGTAGATATTGCAACATGCCTTGGTTGTAATAGCAAGGTCAGATAGCAAGGTTTGCCATTCGGAACGGGGAGTTAACAATGACATTTTAAAAACAATGTTTGTAAGAGTTGTTTCCCTTCAACAACATTAGGCTGTTGCTATTGTATGAAATACGGAAAACTACTTTTTTTCTTTGAATTCTAGATGTCACAAACTAACATGTTTTCAATGCCAAATTTATTTTTTTTATTTTATATGTACATAATTATGTAACATAATAATACATATTTTCATATTGTTTCCATGTCAATTCATATACTTTTTGTATTCAATTTAAAAGAGAATAAAAACCTATATCCATAAGCTTGTATGTTTTTTGTCTTTATTCTAGTCCTATGGATTTCTGTAAACTGGTAAGTGGTTTTGCATGTCAGTAATTCATATTCATACTTTTCACAAACAATTCAATATTTGGCAAGAATAGCTAGCATCGAATCCTGCTTGTGGCAGGTCATACCAATCTATGAAAATTTGACAAAAATGGAAATGTTGCTGGCTCCTTGTGGAAGAGTAAGCCAGTACTGGTTAGTATACAGTCCAAAACTGGCTAGGTGAACTGGCCGTCGTATATACCGGTAACTGAAAAATTGTAGTTAAAAAAAACCTGTGAAAATAAATAAATGCTAGCATATCTCTCATTTGATGCTTAGGTCTTATACCCCACCATTAGAACATCATCATGCATTTGATTCATTTATAAAGTCAATTATACAAATCACTAAAATTGTATGTTGTGATGAGCCTACTTTTAGTTCAAGATAAAACAAATCAACAGAAAACATGTTAAATTGGTGAAAATTATTTAAACTGAGTAAAAGATGAAATTTCTGGTTTTGTCACCTTACATTATGTATGCAGATGGTGCATATTCTCACTGTTACAATTTAACTGAAGATATTTAATCCTTATGTATGAATTCACCCTTGCTGTAAATGCTTCATATTGCCAGATGAATTTGTCAGAAGCTTGCAGACAAATAAGATTAGGTTAGTACATGCGGTGAATTGGTTAACTCGATTGATGAGATAAAAAAATGGAACACTATTGACAACATAAAACCAAAATCAAGAATTAGACATCATTGATAAAAACATATGGCTTAGACATTTTTAATACACTGCCTTTGGACATATTTCATGCAGAATCCACTCAACCAAATAGTCACGTGTGTAAGAACTGCTTGTAGGTATAGAGAAATAGTGAAACGCATCTGACGCCACGTGAGATAATTCATCTTTGTCGGCATTGTCTAGACCAATTGTAACAATGCTCTGATACATTTGATGAAGCTGTTTGATATGATTCGGGACTTGTCTTGACATTGTTTCACTTGACTGACCAGACGCACTTGAAAACAGAAGTACTATATTAGATTTTGCTGACAACATGTTGTTTAACAGGCTGTTGACAGCCACCAAATTGTCAGTAAGTCCGTCTCCTTGAATTGTCAGCAGATCAAAACCATGTTGTAGATCCATTCTGTCCCTGTATCTGTGGAAGAAATTCCAAGATAAAATATGAAATAACACACCAAAGTACTTGCTGTTTATTTTGATAAATGGCAACAATGGTAAAACCTTAGACTTATATCAAACATTCTGAATGATAGCTGCCTGGATAACTCACCACTACTTGCATCAATCAAGCAATGTTGAAGTCATGGAAGAATCTTACAATCTTTGAATTCAAAACTTTTGCCAGCCCTTTATTTGTAAAGTAAACAATGATTTATTTAAGTATTTATTTTGTAGTTTCTTGCCAGCTGTGAGAGGTAAATGACTGAAAATTGGGCCTGTGGAAAATTCTAAGTTCAAACGTGCCAATTTTAGCTAATTGCCAGTACTGTCTATGAAATCATTTCATGAGTGTACCTCAAAAGCTTTATTAATTGTTTGCTCCACAGATGCATTGAAATATTAGTTTTAAGCACACATTCAAATGACATTATTATAAAGGTAAAATAGAAACAACCGCAGCCTTACCTGTCTAGGTCCCATTTTTTATGAATCCTTGTATTAAATGTCGACAATGTCACTTGAACTTTAGTTTGCCCAAGATCCAGTTGGTTAGCAACATCATGCAGGATCGGTTTCACAATGTGATTGAATGTGTCATACTTGCTTGACTCATCAATTAATATGAATACATCACTTCTACATGCTGAAAGAACAGAAAGAATAAGCTATAGTAACTGACATAAATTTAATTACTTAATCTTTTGTTTCTCAAGATTACTGCATCAGTTCTTCCAAATTTTAAGATAAAGCATTTTTTGTCTATTTTTTTCACTGCTTCAGTTCTGTTTTTAGAACTGGAATAAAAAATAGACTTTGAGTTATAGCTTGTGATAATTCTTGTTTTTCAGCTCTGTAGGCCATTAAATTAAACAAATTACTGTTTATAGTGTTACATTGTATTTTTTTAAGTAAATTGAAAGTACTTATCTGTTAGTATGCACATTTAACAACACTAAAACCCTTAAAGCGTCTAATTTTTAGTCTCTGAAGTCAATTTTGTTCAAGTTCAGGCATTATACAGTCAAACCTGTGAACAAAGGCCACCCTTGGGCAAGACAAAACGTGACCTTTATTGACAGGTGGTCTTTATTCGGAGGTCAGTTTGTTGTAAACAATCAGTGACAGTTTTTCAAAGAATGGCCTTTATTCACAGGGAGGTCTTTATTTGGAGGTGGCAGCAAACACAGGTTTGACTATAATTACAATACATTGTATTTTCAAAAAGTCGATAATATAATTGGTTTCAACATTCTTCAATTTCATGATACTTACATGCATTAAGTGAATACAGTAGATTTTGGTTAGGGCGTGGGAGAGAGTGGAGCTGGTTAGTAGGATAGAATGACACTGGCGGAACTGTTGTTAAGGTATATAACTGTGAAACTTCGGATAAGTTTTGTCTCATGGAAGTAGGTATGTTTGTTGTTTGTGCTACTGATGTATGTGACAAAGTTGTTGGTACTGTTGTAGATGTGGTTGTTGTTGTTGTTGTTGTGGAAGTTGCTGTTTGAGTTGTAGTAGATGTTGTTGTTGATTCTGTTGAAGAAGTTGTTGTCGGTATCATAGGGGAATTACAAAGATCAGTCCCACAGCAGTGGAAGTCTTTTGTTGGTGCATTTCTGCGTCTGTCCTTGCATATCTGAAGTGAAATTCATTTCAAAGCTTCAAAATTCTTTTTCTCCTTATTTCATATTTACAGGCTGTCAAGTAACCTTTTGTGAGAATGTAGGGCTAAATATTTACAAAAAGTAAGACAAAAGTAGAGATTTTGTAACTAGAAAGTAGGGATAGTAGGGATATCTTGTAACCTTTGATTCAGCGAAAATTGTAATAAAATCTAATTCACTGTGCTGCAAATAGAAGACCCTAGTGCTTCAGCCAGTTGTTCATCAGCTTGGAGATTACCATACAGTGGTTTTGCGCCCTCTGTTCACCTCAGTCACATAAGTACAACCTCTCTCAAGCAGCCTATATGTGTCTATCAGTGACACAATGTTAAATCACTAAACTTGTATGTTGTAAATGACAGTTTGCTGTTAATAACAAACAATTAAAATGGCAAAAACACTTGAAAAAGACGTGTTAAGAGTTTTCTTTAAATTGCATGGCATGAAATCCTGAAAAATTAGGGAATTTGGGACTTATTTACAAAAAAAGTAGGGACAGAATAAGGTCAAGGCAAAAAAGTAGGGAAAAGTTGGAAAAGTAGAGCCCGCTTGACAGTCTGTATTTATGAATTTTATGTATCTAAGTATGAATTATTTTTTTATTTTATTTCTTTCAAGTGCTTTTACAAGTGCTTAAAAAAATCTTCAGGTTTCTAAACACTTGTAAACACACGAAAGATATTCACTATGATAAATAAAACTCATTCCACAGTCAACCTGTGAAGATAGGCCAGCGCAGAGTTTGATTGATCTACTACAAAAACACCATAATAATGAGTGCTGAAATCATCACTTTTATTAACAATTTTGGTCAGTAATTCTGGTTTCTCTGTACCTGTTTTGCATCACAAGACATCTCAATCACTGTGGACGTTTTATTTACAATTCTTTTCATGAGACACATCTAAAATATAAGAAAAAAGGTTTAGACTTGGTCTGATTTCATAAAGATCAAAACTGAATGAGAAAAAAGATCCAGACAATGGTTACAGTATTTCCTGTTAATTTATATGCTACTCAATGTATCACATATTTTATACCTTAACTATAAAGTCATATAAAGAAATCAACATGCCGCAAATTCAGAATTCAATATAATTACCCAAAATTTTGCCTTTTTGTTCATGACTTAAGGACTTTTTTTCTAAATATTCTGGATGGAAAGAGGCATTTAGAAGTCTGCTAATTGTGCAAAATAAAGTTCTAAAGATATAATTCTAAATTTCACATGAACTTCTTTGAATTACTTATTTCTGTTAAAGAAGAATTCTGGTAGCCATGATAACAGCATGTTTTCAATTACTGTTAATAAGGAGTTATTACGGTTGCCTCGGTAATAGTACATGTTATCAAGATAATGAATTTAATAAATTTAGAGTAATTAAGATTTCCATGGTAACAGCACACATACCAATCAGTTACTGGAAACTGTTAAAAATGCATTATTTAGGTTAACTAGGTGACATCACGTTACTAAGGTAATGAATTCAGTAAATTTTGTTTATTTAAGATTACCATGGTAATAGAATATAAGCTTATTCATCAGTTATTGAATTCAGATGCAGTTTGTCATTTAGGAGACATGATAAACATTTTTTGTTACCAAAGCATTGAATCCAGCTAATTTGGAGTAATTGCAATCAAAAGTAACTGAATTTAGGTTACCTCATTTACTGCACAAGTAATTGTGTTACATTCACTCATATCATATAATGATGATGATATTTTACAACTGTAACATATAGTTGCTGAAATGAAAACATCAATAGTATAACAGAAAAAAGATTACAATAATTCAAAGACAATAACTCAGGGTATAAAAGTCAGAATAAGCTGGTTGTCCACCCAGACGTAACTTTTTGGTGATGCATATATGCAATATGTGGTATTAAAAAACTGAAATCATGCACAATTATGATTAAATTTTTATACAGATAATATGTAAGACAAAAGCGAGAAGTACAGTCATTAAGCAGAGTTGGCTGTTATTAAGAGATGTATTTGTCTATTACTAGTACATCAACAAATGTTTGGCCATTGTTTACAGAATGCTCTTTGTTCACAGGAATCCATTTTGATAACTCAGATTGACTGCGTAATAAAACTTACGACAATTATTGCAGAAGAAAGGGCAAACAGCGGCGCCAATATTTGGATCTGAGCACATATTTGGCATCTGGTGCGCCATATTCACACATGCTTCATGGTCAATGTCTTGGCAAGAACTGATGCTCAGAACAGCAGTTGCTTGTAAAGCCAGTAACAGGACTGAAATGAACAAAAAGGGCCTTGTTGGCTTGATGTAAATGACTTAGAATATAGGAAAGGATTTTAAAAACTTAAAACTTTAAAAAAATTTAAGTTTCATTTTCTTGAAGATTGTTAGGTTTGACAATTTGACTTTAAAAACATTGCTTACAGTAACACCTCACCTTGTGGAAATCCCAAAATTACTGACACCCTATAATTAGGGACCAAAGAAAATTGACACTATGTCTTCGTTCTTCAACTGACAACTGATTCAGAAATATGGACACCCTGCTTCTTATATTAAGGACACTAATTTTATTACCAAGTGTATATAACCTACCCCATTATAATGGACATGTTTTTGACCAGATTGTTATCTAAACATATGTCAATAGTTAAATCATAAAAAGTGTATTATTGGCCCCAGTAAGTGTGAATGACCCAAATGTGCCTTAGTGTCAATTGGAATGTGTTTGTTTAGCAACAAGGGTTTAATAACCCTTGTAAGCAATAATGGTTTGAATCAATTTTATGAGCGGTGTCTACCATATCTGAGAAATCTAACAACTATAGAAAAAAGTAAACACAGAATATACAACATGTACATTCCACTCATCTTCAGCTGACCTTCACTTTTAAGGATACCCCGCTACTGAGGACAATTTTCACAAGAACCACAACTATCCGTAATAGAAGTTTTATTGTACATGCTATAAAATAGAGGTTTTTGGAAGTTTTGAGACTCATTTACTTTTGTTATTTGAGAGGGATTTGGATGGCATGTACATAAAACATAATTGTTGTCTTTTTTTCTTATTATGAATGCTGGACTTAATTGCAATGTTTGCAATTTAGATTTTTTTATTTTTTTCACTTTCAGGCCAAGCCTATCTAGACTATGGTCATACCTATGACTTATTTCATTTTTCTGAAAAAGATACCATATAGTCAACAGTTCAAACAGAAATAATGACATCATACTCTCTAAAAGCACATACAATATCTATAAGGGTTGCCATGGCACACTCTTTATGCCAAACATTAGATAGCAATATGTTTTGGTATCAGTGTACATTGAAACGAGACCCTAGATTTTGTTTTTCTCAAGGAATTTAAGTATACCAAGGACATGAATAAATGACAAATAATTAAAAACTATAAATAAACACATTTTGTGATATTATACATAGGGCTGTATATTACCAGGGCACATGTGATATGATGCATATTTTGGTATGGCTTGGCTGATAAGTCAATATTTCTCTGAGCATACTTAAACCAGTAACGACCTAGCTGTAAAATTTCATTCACACAAAAACACAATGAAATGTCATAGATTTGTGCTATGTTAATCAAATCTATGGTTTCTCCCATCTATATTTTGATGTAAAATCAATGAAAAATGTATATGACAGTATCACTAACAACTGATTCAGATCCAGGCCATAACATGCTTGATATATCTTGTTACTGGTATACTGCAACAGCTCCGGTAGTGTATCATTGATATATAAACAAACCTCTGATAAAAAAAATCCATGTACGAATGCCACTCTCACAGTCACTCCACATTTTAATACAGTTCTTATGAACACTGTAAGATTAGGAAGTAAATTAGATATGAAATATCTTTGGTAGTGAATGTACTTAATTGTTATCAAATATGAAAATGTAACATAGTTTATGTTATAGATAAGAAAGGAAATTTCACAGGTTACACATACAGTCTATAATGAGATGAAAATTGAGGCCATCTTTGTTGATCGTGGTATCATACTTAAATTATCTACTGTGCGAAATTGTCAAATGTTCCACTAAAGAACAGCCAAACCTGTATACAAAAATCATTAAGGGGGGGGGGACAAAAAATCTGGCCCTCTCACACAGTTTGCCTTTATTCCAGGGCCTATTTGATAGTCTGTAGTATTTATATATGTGCATGTAAACTTAAATACTTTAACCTTTGATTTTGTTTCAATTATTTATGGATGATAAACTTGTATTGTTTAAATCCAAAGTAATAAATATATGTTATGATCTGTAACATAAAGTATGTGCTAAAGGATGATTGATTATTGACCTTAATACACAGGTGGCTGTAAATTCTTGTTTGGCAGTATTTCATTTGCACATTTGTATCACTGGTAAATATGCAATTTCCCCAGAAAATAGATTTTTTGCCATAGACATAAAAGACAGACAAGATATGGTAAAAATATTCCACAAAAAATTATATCAATACCACTAATTCTTCTTGTTAGTCTGTATAAAAATTGGTGATCTAATCTTATATGGTCTGTGTATACACAGTAAAACCTCAACATCATGACCACCTTTGGGACCAAAAAAGAATGGTTTTAATGTTAATGTGGTCTCATTATCAAGTTCAAATGGATTTAAAAAGTGGTTGTTATAATGAGGTGTTCTTATTATTGAAAGTGGTCACTAAGTGAGATTTTAATGTACATGAAAAAAATACAAACAATTTTAATGATGTTTTATTGCACTAAATTTTATATGAAAGAAGTAGAAAGATTTGCCTTTTTTTTATGAAAAAAAAAATAGAATTTAGTTTTTCATGGTAGCATTTTTCCATTTGTTACGTGAAGCTTGGGTGAGTCTTGGAGTATTTGGAGAAGGCTCACACACAAATCTATTTTTACGAATGTTGTTTTTCTTGCTTTCAATTGCAGGTAATTTGGTGACTTCTGTAGTACAATCAAACTGTGCATTTTCCTGTTTTAAATATAAAACAATCATCTGACAATTTCTAACCATCAAACTGACCTTGAACGTTATACTGATCAAAACACATGTACATGTATTTAAAATACATAGAAAGTTTTACAGTCTAAATTGTAGTAAATTTAACATTTAAGTCATTGAACAATTAGATAAAACCTGAAGAAAATTAGAATAACCACATAGGATCCATTAACCTAAGCATTCCCAGACCATACATGGTTAGCTACAAGTCCTTGGTTAATGTTTGCTTCAAGCACAAAGCTTGGATTGGCTGTCATGCACAATTTACTGTATAAATCTATTTAAATGCAACATGCTTAAATCAAAATACTTTTAGGATTTTCACTATATTTACATTTTCATAAGAAATCAACATAATTAATACTAATTAGTTAAGTTAGATCACTTAAATGAATTTGAGAAACACAGAAAAATATTTCATACCTGACCACTGATTTTGATTGGCTGGATTGGAGGCTTTGGGATAAGAGGTGGGTGCGGTATCATGGTCTGGCAAGGTTCCAAATGAAGATGTTTCTTTGAAGGTGGGTGGGGTACCACCAGGTCACGCCTACCAGGTAATAAAGGAGCATCTGAGCACTGCATGACTGATCTGATGGTGGTCACTTGTCTGGCTATTGTGGCATGTTCTGCAATGCTTGCTTCCTCAAAACATGCCTTAGGATTAATATCATAGCTGAATCAAAAAGTAAATACTAATTATTGCTGTTTTAATTTCATAACAATCCAAAAACAACAAAAGAAGATCAGCTATACAATGATATGATATAGAGAAGCGTAAGATGACAATTTCCATTCAATATTTTATCTATTCTAATCATATCCAATTTACTTACCTGAATCCACTCTCATCCTCTTTGATAATCACATCTGATTTCATGTCTTTATTTTCAGCACGTTTGGCTTTCAAGAATGCATTTGGTCTTCTAACAACCACTTTTGTTGCTCCAATGTCAGTGATTTGATCTCCATGATGCTTCTCTGAGTAATGAGAGGAGAGGAGACAGAAGGAAATTGAAAGAAAAGAAAAGAAAAAGCAATAAAGACAGTTAGAACAGAGAAAAAAGAAAAGAAGGAAGAAGGTAGTGGAATAAAGAGAAAGATTATAAAACAGTAGAAATATATCTACAAGTAAATAAAAAATAATAAAGAATTGCAAAAATAAAAGGGAAGAAAGAAACAAGGAGATACAATTATAACAGAGAATAAAGATAATGGAAAAGAAATAAAATGAAATGAAAAAAAAAACAATTGCAACCATAGAAAAACTCTCATAGAAAAGCCAGAAATCAGAGAATTTTGATATGAAACAATGTAAGGGAAACCAAAAAGAGAAACAATCCAGAAAATTTTACATCTGTAAAGGAGAAAAAAGAAAAAGCACAGTGGATTATGCATGTACATTATTTATCAAAGAATTTCAGATAAGAAACAAATAAAGAATTTACCCAGAAAAAGCTTTCAAAGACATAACAGTTAGTTTACTTTTAAATCATTCAACGGTTAGAAATGGAGGCAAATCAACATTATATTTAGAGACTTCAAACTCAAAAGGGCAGTGTGACCAATGAGTAGATTTTTGTTAGCGAGGTACACACCTATTTATATACCCAAAATTGTTTAAGGTCTATATAATATATCATTAACAAACTAAACTATTATACAGAAGAAATTGAATTACAAAAAGTGTATATCTACCTTTGGGTGGCGGATGTGGAATGTGCATCATGTTGTGTCTTGGTTTCTGTTCATGCACAATTTGCGGCATTCTTGGTGTCAGAAGTGATACCTCACTATGTTGGACAGGTGTATGATATGTACTGTGTTGTTTGTGAGGCATAAGTGGTAAACTGGACTGACTGTAAGTGTTATGGTGTGTTGATTTAGACTGACCACTTGACAAAGAAGGCAAATGTTCATTGTCTGAAAAGGATCAAAACATAGAATAAATTCCATTAACTGAATTAGACAAAGAATTATTAAAGCAAGGAAAAAATAATTATCTGCAGGCTTCAGGAAGGTGATCTGAAAAAAAACAACTTTTTTCTGGACACTAACTTATCTTTCAGTAAGGATATTAAGGTATTATATCCATAACACTGCACTTATTTTACTTATCTGCTCAGTAACACTCAAAAATGGCAGCATTATAAAATAGTATTGCCCAATTATGATCATTTCTTTCAATGTTATTCTAAGAACTTCTAATTTATTTCATGGCACAATTTGAAAATTTTGTATGAGTTATTGTCATTGTTGAAAAAGAGAGAAATATTAATTTCTGAAAATATCACACAGTGATCTATATTTTCCTTTATTAAATTAGATTTGTATTGTGTTTTTGCATCTTTTTCCATGAGTTTTCATTCAAATGGATCTTTCTCTTTCTTTAATATTCAAAAAATGGGCTTCTCCCAAACATTTCAATGTAAATTAAAAGGGACAATAACTCCAATGATTGTCATTGTTTTTTGAAAATCTCATGATAATTCATTTTCCATCATGGGAATTGACTAATAAATATTATGAAGGTTCCCAAAACCTGTCCACTCCATTTTTAGATACTAATTTTGGACATTATAGTTATAAAACCATAATGTAATAATAAGCTAGCTGTAAACTTCCACAATATTGCAATCAGAAATAATCACTTCAGTTGTTCTGTTATTTTGTGAACCAATATACTAGCTAGCATGCAAATGTTATAATTTTCAGGCAAAATGATCTTATCAATTATTGTAGTATATTTCAGTGCAATAGGCTAATTTAAATAACATAAAGGTAGCTCCAACAAATATATGAAAACAATAAATGCGGACTTGTATTTGTATTAAAGAAAACTTACCTATATTATGATCAGTGTTTTCTTTAATATTATTTGGAAAATCATGAACTTCCACCCAGCAGGCATTCTGGTTGGAAATTGGTATATTTTGGTTGAGGCGTTTATGTTCCCTGTAAAATATACAATTTAACCTTAATAACAAGTAAAATAACTGTTTTTTTTTTGGATGGGGAGGGTTAATAACACAATGTGAAGTGCTAAAATACTACGCTAGGTCCTCTTTCCAACATTTAATATCATCAAATATAATTTGCCATTCCTTCAATCCTTGAATGCTTGCATTAAAAAAGTGAAATTCACAGAAACTACTGACCAAAAGGTTTTTTATCATGGATTCTATTTCATCCTTCATAGTGAAACCCAAAAAGTAGAATTATCATATAATATAACAAATGTAAGTTATCAGTAATTAAAATACAAAGCCATTTGAATCACAGAGAATAGTACTTTGATTTAGAAAATATTTTAATGGTGAAACGATGTTCAAATTGATCATGTCATCACTTTTATATACAATTATAATTTGGCAATATCTGTATCAGATCTAGAGGCTATATTTTAGAATGATTTAATTAGATCGCCCACAAGCAACATGTGTTACAGTCATAAGCACATATCAAACAAAAACTATCTTATTTACAATAATTATGAAAATTATCCGTCCAAAAAAATATCACAGTCATTGACAGTTTGGACAAGAGATAGATCTTTATTTTTTATGCTATTTATATGATACAATGTTGTATGTTGCATATCTATCAATAGAATTGCCGCTAATCAATAAATATAAACAATCTAAAGTAACAAATGATGTACACAAACAAGGAAAACTACAAATATTCCACCCCAATATCTGAACATGACTTACCTCATCTTTTGCCTTGTTTCTATGATACCAATCGGATTGCTTTGGATCTACAATTAATAATATCTCTACGCATTTGAAAAACACTGTAAAACATATATTAAATCGATGTGTATATATTTTGTTCTCACATACGAATCGCAAAGTTATTGATACTAAATAAGGGTATTGGGAGTACAATTATTGTGAATCTGAGAGAAAATTTGTTGGACTATAAAAGTAGTGCCTGAAAGTTTACCCCGCGGAAACTTCAAATCAAAATCAACGAATGCTTGCTCGAGCGTCTATCTACACCGAACATTCTTTATCACGTGGTAACGTTACGTGTTTTAAAATTACAGACGAACTTTTGTGCCAAACATCCCAATGCCGTAAGTAAGCATTGTTAACGCAAGCATAATTTGATAAGATTACTGATTTCATTTTATGATCATTATATTAATATAACATTTACCAACTGTAAAACTGCGTTTTATTTTGTTGCATAGGTATATGACCAGTTGCATCCCCTGATAAATTTTAAGAATTGGATGGAATGTTTACTCAAAACTGGATCAGGAATATTCTCAAGTGATTTCCTGTGAAGTTTAAGTGAGAATTTGAAATTCAGTGTTGATATGGAGGTCTTGGTGAATGGTTCTGGCTGAATGAATTTACTCAAATTTCAGATCGAAAATTGATTAACGGGTTCATCCATGGTGTTTACTAGTTTAGACGGAGATAGAATATTGTTTCTGCAGCTGCATTGGTTGGTAGGGCCTCCCTGAAGCAGATATTTTTCATCGGAGTTTCTTCCTTATTGTTGGAACTTAATTCAGATACCATGGTTCCAGGCATATATAAACGGTTATGTGAGGTTAGGACTTTTTAGCAGATTATTTATTTTTTTGGGCAGAATGCTATTGGTGCCTATCATCTTCATCCGCATACTGTTAAGGTTATTTCTTGAATTTGGCTTAAATTCTCAAAAAAATTATTCCTTGAAGTGGTTTATAGTTATACAATGAAGTAATAATTCTCGTTTCTGTACCGATAATGCTGTAAAATGTTTTTTTTTGAATTTATTGGTGAAATTGAATTTGTCCGTCTCTATTTCAGAAAGTACAAGTCCGAATCATCAGAAACAAACAAGTCTTGTATAAAGTTCCTGATGCGGAGCTCGAACCAGCGACCTTCTGCTTGCAAATCAGTTGCTCTACCAACCGAGCTAATCGGGTAAAACCCTGATTAGACTTCCAATTTCATACAAATATATTCATATTTGAATTGAGGCAAACTTATCACAAGGGCACATCATAATAAACCTGCCATTTTCCCCATTACCTGCCTAAATTTTAGCTGAGGCACGCACCTCAGTGTGCCTCAGTGTAGATATGGTGGTGCATTATAATTATTGATTATTGAATGGAATCAGCAGACCGTATTTGCTTGATTGTTTGTTTCTAGGCAATAAAGAATCTCTTTTACATGTATTCAAAACTAAAAAAAGCTGTGTATGCTATCCATCTCTTTCAGAAATAAGAATAATTTAATTATGTATTGTAAAATCCAATACGACTTTAATTTTTGTCAAATTCTGCTGATGATTAAAAAATTCTTAATTAAATAACATTGAAACAGTTACTCATATCCATATCTATAGGAGCCTGATTAGTGTGTTGTAGGTATGGTTAATTTTGCTGTATTACATATTTATACAGAACAAATTAAATTACATAAAGTGTATTTTTACCTTTGGGTAGTGGATGTGGTATGTGCATTATGTTATGTCTTGATCTTTGGCTGTTACAAAAATAAAATGCTGAAAATTTGCATTTTCTGTAGTTGGGTGTTAGATGGCTAATCCTAAAAGTATGCTGGTTTAATTTGTTTACATTGTCTTTCTTGAAAACAGCTTTAATTGAACAAATTCTCTTTGAAAACCAATGTTTAACAATACCAATACACTTGAGAATGCTTTTTATTCTCTTTTCTGAAAGGGTTATGATTATCATACCTAGCATATTTGCTTCCTTGTACATGTATTAGTATAAAATATTAAAACAAATTATTGTAAATTCAAGAAACTTTCCCCAAAAAGTTATAACCTTTTTATTGGTCTCCTGACAATGAAATAATAAACAAACTTTCTTTGTACTATCGGCCTCATTCATATCCAGGAATAAAATTCAGAAAAAAATGAGTTGTACTCACATGTTGCCATTTTTGTCTAGATTTGCCTGATATGTGTAATACAGTGGGGTATACACAGATAATTTTTCTGATTATCATAAGTTGTGTTATATGGTTTACTGAACATATTATTTCCAAGAACTGTTCAAATGTCTTTACTCTCAAACTGTTTAGTGTGTGTGTGTGTTTTTTACCAAAGATGCTTCTAAGAAAAGGGTTCAACTTAATGGCACTACAACACCATTGGGCAAGGAATTCGTGCTAATATTAATTTAAATTAAGAAAGCTATCTATTTTCATATTTTTCATTTCTGCATCTTTTCAGTACAGTCATACAATAATATTTATAAATAGAATATCACAAAATGTACATAAGTCATAATCATTCAGTTAATAAATTATGTGAGAAAAATTAAGTACTTAAAAATAATTAATAAAACAAAATGATGCTATTTACAATAATAATTACAAATACTAATATTTCCTTACGGCTAAAACATGCATTCAAGAAATGCTGCATATCCAACAACCTTGATTGCAGTGAAGATGATGTTCTCTGGACTGACTCTATCACATTACAAATGGCAAGGAGCTTGAAGATTTCTACACTCGAAATCCAGGTGGTGATACAAATCAATACATGGCTGAACTGTTTGAAGACAAAAGTAATCAATTTTTTTGCTAGATGATAAGGATTTGGCATTTGCTATCTCCTCACTAAGTCTTTTTCACAAAATTCATTTCGACATGCTGCAGAAAAAACAGCTTCTGTCCCTTGATGATTTGATTGACTATACTGATGTCTTTCTATCTAACTCACCCAGACTTTATCCTTTTACACACACAGTTATATGTCTGTACAAAAAAAGAATATTTGCTAGTTTATTCATATTTTTTAAATCGCAAATTTGTATTTGTCATTTCGTAAACAAAGTATAGGAAGGAGAGTGGATTTTTTGTGTCATTTTTACATTGTATTTCCTCAGTCTTCTTTTATGGTCCTGATACAAGTCTTTGTCTGTTGTTTTTGTTTGTTTTAATTAATGCATGAACTTCCATATATTCAAATTGTAAATTTTATTTGCTTGAACAGACATCAAAATTATGTATCCAAGTTACACAATTCTCATTTACTACTAAATGTTTATTTTTAAATTATCTAACATTGAGATATGAAGATAAAGATGGCTATATAAAAGCCCTGATAGATGAGCTGCTTATTTCGTATTTGAAACCATTAATTCAGAAAAAAGATGTAGATTAATGTAGAACAATAAATACCGGTACCTCCCTTTTGTATAAGACAATGTTGTCATTGTTGAAATTTGGCATAGAATGGTAGTTCATGTCCTGCCATCATTTTTCTGTCTTTGATAACTGTTCTTAAAATTGTGTTGTTGGTAATGGCCATTCATTGGCAAGGCTTCAGTGGTGGATATGGCACCATCAGGTCTCGTCGTCTGGGCAGTAGAGTACATAGATTGTACATTGGTGACTGGCTGGATTTCATCTCAAGTGCAATTATTGATTCTTTTACAGATCATTCATTCACACTTGACCACTTAGGAGTTTGAACTTCTGGCCCTTTTTTCCTACCTGTTGTCATGTAGGATAAGGTAACAATAGCGAGTGTTGCACCATGGGTATGTGTGGTTTCAATTTTGGGTATGACTTTAATGGTGAATGAAGTATCATATGTTGGTTCAGCTTCAGTAATGAGTTTTGCACATAGAGTAAGTGTGTCTTCAATTGTGAGTGTAGGTTCAATGGTGAATGCGGTACCAAGTGTGAGTTTAGCTTCAACAGTGTGTGTAGTTCCCTCAGCTCTTATCTGCTGTGCAACAGAGTCATGTCTATGCAATGCATTACAGGTCTGACAGTGGTGACAGTCTGGCTATTTTCTTTTTTGCAATGTTTACTTCGCTGTATCTTTGAGTACCAAGATAAATGCTAAGTCTTAACACCACTTGATGTGTATAAGTATGATCTACTGGGAAATCAATATTTATATTTTTATCTGTCCGAGGTCAAATCAAGATGGCATCTGTACTGGTCGATGTTAGTGTATCAAATCCCCTGATTTCTTACTAATTTTCCGTCTTGAAGTGCCTTGCCACAATCAACTATGGGTATTCCTCAATGTGACCTGTGTGAGTTAATGAGAATGGTGTGTGTAATGCAATCCTTCCCAGCAAAATGTAGTGAGTGTATGAATCTGTCCCAGACTGATGAGTTTGATTCACAATAATTTTCCTATGCATTGTTTTTGCTGAAACCTTAGCTATGTTTGGGATTGAAGTTATCACATGTAAGCATACACATATTTATTAAACAGGAAGGAAATATAACATGTGCACTATTCACTGTGAATTGTTTTATAGTTTATGCTTCATGAAGGTGCTTGTCATTACAATATTATTATGTTTATAAGCATGTTTTGTGTACAATTTATCTAATGATAACCAGAGCAACTCCATATTTAGTTATTTTTCATATTTTTTCTAACCAAAACAACAACCATGTTTAAAACAGTAACAATATTTATTAAATAACTAAACAATATCAACTAACAAGCACTCAAAAAATAAAATCTGTGACAGTTTTCAAGAATATTGTGTTCTTGTTGTTAACAATTTACATATGACGAAGATATTGCATGTACTTTGACCACAAGTTCAAAGTACAATGCTTGATTCACTGCCCTGTAATTCTATCATCAGTTCAAATGCACACAAAAAATTATGAGGATGGTCCTTAACTAGCAGCATGAATAGAGTGGGCTGTTGTCTTTTTTTTAATACAAAATAAACATTACATTTTACTAAAGGATTTCAGACTTTCTAAGATTTCATTGTTCAGACATTATAAATAACCAGAGATGTTAGTGAAACATGCATGTATATATAATAATCAGTGAAACAAAATCAAAATTTCCATGCAATCGTTCAATAGATAAAAATTAACAACGCAAACCCATTCATCCATATCAGGAAGGAAAAAACACTTGTCTACAGTTCCAAATCACATGATGGCACAGAGTAATACATAAATAGTTGAAAACCTGAATAATCATGAACAAGCAATAATCAATTCATCAGTATATACCTGTTCCCAAGTATCTGGTGTCAAGGAACAGACAAGAATAAGCAGTGAGATATGGAACATAGTATGTTAATTTCTGGATGAAGCTTTTATAACTTCATTATTAAGTAATTAGAATAAAAAAGTTATTATCTTTCATATACTACAGCTTAATTTCAGTGGTAATGAACACACAGAAAAATAAAAGAAATAAATAAGATCAAAAGCTTCATACAGAGCTCTATACAACTTAGTTAGAAGCACAGTAAGATAGAAAAAATATCAATATCTAAGAACATGGAAAACATAAAAAGAAATGCACACATTTGGCAGAAACCTGCTGAGTCTCTTTCAAGGTGCAAGAAAAATCCAATTTTTTTTGTGCACAAAGGGTTTATATACATGAGCATACAAAATATGCCCTAACAGGGCTCTTGATCTCCTGAATTTGGGGCCAAAATTCAGCCCCATTCCCCCATCTGTAATATACTTTTTCCCCCTATTTTTGGTAAAAAACTTATCATATTAATTAGGCTTTTGAAAACCCACCTTGAACTGAAAATGACGTGAAATTCCCCCCTCCCATCCCCAGTCCCCCCAAAAGAGAGAGAGAGCCCTGCCTAATAAACACTCATTCCGCAATTAATGCACCCACATTTGACAGAAAAAACTGAAGGTCAGGACTTACAATAAATGAAATCGTACTTCAATGCATCCATATAATGTTCAAACAAATGATAAAATTTAGTAATATGTACCCCTTGTGCATTTATAAGGGAATATTCAATGAGAATAAAATCTAGGAGATTCTAAAAATGTCTTTAAAATATCAAGTTCTATCTACATATTGCTGAGTGTTAAATCATCAAATAAATTGAGAATTTTACACTTTGAATGAACACAATATTTAAATATTTTATCATGTCAACATCCATCACAGATAGGTATTAAAAAGAGTGGTAGGGTAATTACAAATCTACAAGCAGTTCACTATGGCTGTGGTGAATTCAGCTGTGGTGGCATATCCTCCCATATCGTGTGTTTTCACCTGAAAATTCATATATTTTGATGATTTAACAAATAAATCAAATTCAGTTTAATCCTTAAATGCAAAAGAATATATACACAAAGACTGAATGCTTACTTTTATCAGATAACAAAGACTTCCACCTACTTATAAAAGCTATTTAGCTATATGTCACCTGATTATCAGATAAACTCAACCATACACCATGATTATTTACAAGTACCCCAGCTTATATATAATTCACAATACAGATCATAATCCAAAATTTATATACAGGCCTTTTTTCACAGGGATTTTTTCATAAATTTAGGAAAAAAATAGTATTTTTGCAAAAAGGGGAATAAAAAACATGATGTAAACTGAATTTTAGGGAAAACTGAATGATTTTAAAGATTTTTCTCAAGGGGAAAATGCCTATAAACGGTCCCTGTTATAGAAGGGGAAAAAGCAGATATACCAGAAAATACATGCATGGAAACAACACAAACCTTGCCATCTTTGATCACTTTCAACACAGCATCTTCAATATGTTTAGCATGATATTCCAAGCAGAGATGGCGTAGCATATTGCACCCAGCTAACAGTACAGCAGTGGGGTTGGCAATGTTTTTACCAACAGCTGTGGCAAACGAATGTCTTGCTCCCTGAAAAACATTTTTCAGTATGCATCAAAATTATGTCAAAATTTACATATTTTACATATCTAAGTCTGAAGACACTATATTTAGCTCATTAGAACAGGACATGGCTGATGTTTGAAAACATGGATTGGAAATCAAGGCCATAGTTATGTTTCGTCAAATTGGTACAAATAGTAAATATTTCAGTAAATATGTTCAAATTCATCCAGCCCCAACTCACATTCACACATTATGCACGAAAGATTGCCCGCTGCTTACAGAATATAGGTGGTAAACTTTAGTACAGGCTAGTAGCCCACAATCCATAGCTTGGTCAATTGTCCTCAGTATGGAGCTGTATAGATACTGAATTCATCCCTATAAGAGAGTTTTATTTTCACTGGGTTTAACACACTTTTAACAATTTATCAGGTATATATGGCACGCAGTTCATCTAACCAGTTTTCATGGATTGTATGCTAACCAGTACTAACTTTCCCTTCCATAAGCAGCTGGCGACTTCTCCACACACGGAGAAAAATAAACATTTTTATCAAATTTTCATAGAAAGGTATGACCTGCCGCAACCAGGATTCGAACCCAGATGGCCGGTTACAAGTCCAGTGCACTAACCACTGGACCATGGTCATGGCCTAAGAGGTTTTACTAGACATATTTAGAACATTAACATTGTGATCAAAATGCTCACTTGTTCAAATATTGCAGTATCATCACTGTAACATTCCCCAGGCACAACACCAGCACCACCAACAAGTCCAGCAGCTAAGTTATCAATAATGTTCCCATACAGGTTTGGCATTACCATAACATCAAACTGGTAAGGATTTGATACCAACTGAAATAGTTAAAATGATTCATTAAATACTCAAATCCAATCAAACCTGCATCAAATTGCATTTGTCCATGTTGAACTTACACAGATGAAAGTTTAACATGGAAAAAATTCCAATAGTGTCTAAAACATTAAGCTGAATTTGGAGGTTAGAAGTCTATATAACACTGTGAACAAAAAGGTAAATTTTTTCAATCTGGTAAATCTATCACTTTTTGCTGAAATCTTGACACCTAAAAACTGTAATTCAATTGACAAGCAGCTGAGACTTCATGTCCTGAGAGTTTATATACAACCCTTACCTGCATACAACAGTTGTCAATTATCATTGTTTCAAATTCTATTGAGGGATAATACTGTGCAACTTCTTCACATGATTTCAAAAATAATCCATCAGCCAGTTTCCTGAAGTTTGCACAAAATACAATAAAACGTCACTTAGTGACCACTTTTATATAAAGATCAGTACACGGAGGTACTGTGTTCCATTGACTGCTAAGATTACAAGGAATTTCATTACAAATAAAGATATATAAATTTATTTAGCAGAATCTGAGGCAGCAGAATCTGAGAGGGCAAAATGAACCAATTATTTCAGAGAATAAAGACTGGAATATTCAATAGTCTAAAATTATGTAGGGCTGTAACTGATAATTATACTTAACTTTATAGGATTCAAGTTCCATGTGTAGCAGAATTAAGTTTAATAAAGACAAAGAAATCACCTTACTAAATGCCCCATACGTCATTGATGTTTGTTCATTATATCAATGAAAGGTCACCAAAGGGGGACACAAAATTAATCATCATGCACATGTAAGCTTGATCCTATAATTTATTCCGTCTTTTTACATCAATAAATGAATGCTAATCAGTAGCTTTTCTATGCATGGAGGCCTTCATTCATAGAGAACTTTAAACTAAGGTTTGACTGCATTTATTTATGTAACAATGAAAATAAGTCTGTTATCATTGAGTGTAGTATTTACATAATATTTGCTTTATGTACGGCAGTAACTTTGTGTCTGTCGTGTCGGAGAGCATAATCGAAAGCGAATTTAGCAATACGCTTAGACTTAGCTTTAGTGATAATCTTCAATGACTCCACCACACCAGGGACACTCTGGAATAGAAAGTTTATATGGATCTGCTATTATTAGAGGACTGTCCACTGAGCTTAATAGATCATAAAATCTATGGACCTCAAGTTCAAGACTTTGAACCCTGAGCTGAAGACATGTTTACTGTAATGATATGGCTGAAGACATTAAGCCTTGGGCCATCGTCCAATATTGCTGATTCAAGGAATTTTTAGGGTTTTATGCAAAATTTCATTATAAACCAGCAGGCAATTTACCTAACCAGTTTTCCTGGATTCTGTCTAAGTAATAAACTCATTCTCTGCAAGTACATGTATCTACTAACTTCACGACATGAAAGATAAGCACTATAAGATAAAAGGCCTTAAAGAGAAAATAGTAAATTGTCAAGGTTATGACATTCTGAGGTAAATCTGTTGTTATTATCCTTTAAAACAAAATGTTTTGGAGTTGAATAAAACTATTGTAGGAGTAAAACATTGATAAAGATGCAGTTATTTATTAGGACCAAGTTTTACCTCATGCTCTAAAGCAGTATATTCTCCCTCAGTCTGCTCTCTAATGATTACAAAATCTAGATTATCATGTCTGGTCTGATATCCTGGTAAACTTTTCACCAACACAACATTAGCATACAGATCTAGGTCCCTTCTGTAATTGAAGAAATTTGTGAAATAAAACATCCTACAGAATTCTGAAGAAAAATGTCAAACTTTCATTTCAAAAGTAAAATATTACTTAATTGATATTTAACAGTTGTACAGCATTTCTATATTTCATTTATATATTTAAAACTTAAAGGTGGGTAGGCATGTTAATTAAGTAAGAATATAAATAAAATAAATATACATACTTTAAATAAAGAGTCAATAAAATATTCAAACAATTTCAGCTCTTTGATGATGATTATGCATTTACTTATATACAGGGCATGGAAAATTTTGAAATCTCAATCGTTCCAGGCCTGCGGACGCCCCCCCCCCCCCCGTTTCTGAATACAGCGAATATTTGTTCATAGTTACAGTACAGTTAACAGCAAAAACGAAACAAAAATGACAGAATTGAAATTTCAACCTGATACTAGTACAATGGAATCACAAACACATACTTGATTGAAATAGATAATATCAAACGAAATCCCAATTACCCACTTACGATTATTTTACTAGACACAAGTAGAAATATCAATTCACGATTTTAATCCTTTGACGTCATCAACGATGACGTATCACACCCGTGTAAATGTAATAGATGACGTATTTCTTAGTCACATGACAGCTAAACCAAAGGAGCTATAAAATTGTAAACAGATGAGAAGGCGGAGCTACGACTTTGATATTGACAAGCGTCTTGCGTACGAAGCAGTCATTTGGTTGATTGAGGAATTGCAATATAGTCTGCAAAATCTTAGCTATTAATGTCGGCTTCCTTTTTGATGTTACTAAATTTTCTTTGCTTCTGTTTTCTGTTACGACTTCTAAAACAATTCACTGCCTTTGATTAAACCGAAACAATACTAAATTTAAAAATAACGACAATATTAATATGCGCAGCAAACACATCACTCAACACAATTGATCACTGCAGTAATTGTTTTCTATTATCTACCACGTGTTTGGACTTATTACAAGTGATCCCTATATTGACAGACTTCCATTGATCGGATTAGCAGATGATTGCTCCAGGCTATTGATTATCTTGACATATCTATTAGGGTATTGAGAATCGTGCAAACAACATACAGTAAGTTTTGTGACATTTTGCATGTACTTAACGATTTCGGACCAAAATTTATAGAACGTTTTATGGACCGATTTTTAAACAAATTTTCATAACTGAAATCGGTCTGGGAATTTGAAATTCGGTCTGGACCGGCAAATTTTCGGTTTTTCAGCGCCCTGCTTATATAGATAATTTTGGAGAAAGTATAATTTAAATATAAAATGCAAAGTGCCAAAAGTGTATTTTGGGTCCAAGTGGCCACTTTAGGCTTTAATGCCCTACCTCCTTCAGTGTACTAGCCCCCTATGGTTTTAACCACCGTTCAGATAAAAAAAAATTGAAAAATCAATTATTTTCTCATGAAAGTCACATTTTATGTTTTAACTAGTGCGTGATTAATATCAACTTTACAGTGGATGTATTCAAAACACTTATGATAACACTCCGGTGATGGAGGAAATAAAGGATCAATCCACCAAAAGAATCACAAAAATTAGGATACATGAGTGCTAAGAAAATTTTACCTGATTTTCATATTAAGTGTTTGCAATTCTGTTCCCTTAAAGGTATGAGGGGATGATATGATACCCTTCAATCCGGCCCCAGTACGCCTGAATGATTCTAGCACAGTCTCATACTTGGCGCTCTGAGCAGACTGTACCTCACTGAAAATAACATTTGGAAACCAGTCTCAATATTCAACTTTCTAGGTCTAAGTTTCATTAAAGTTCAGATTGGTCTCAAAATGTAATATTATGCAAGATTTTACACATTAATTTTTGGATTCTCAAGAAATTAGCCAAGCAGTGGTCTGCATTTTGTAACAATACCACATTTTTATCATATTGTCAAGAAAATAATTTTATGTTACAATAGAGATTTCTGTATATGCCAAACATAGATGTAGTAAAAATGTCCCCTTCAAGCATTTTAAGTTGATATAAACTCATTGAACAGTAAAATTTTGCCATTTTGGTAAATCTAAAAATAAGCACAGATTCAAGGTATAATGACATTAACACTTAAACAATCTACCACAGACTATAAAAGCAATTTACAAAAAAAACAAATCTATAACTTCCAAAATGAGCAAATAATCAAACCATTGAAGTTGTATATACCTGAGAAAATATTCCTCAAAATCAACAGGCGCTCCTGCAGATTTAAAAATTGTTTGTACACTTCCCATCATTTCAGGCCCTACACCATCTCCTGGCACAAGTGTAACAACATGTCTGCCTGCAGGTTCAGACACTGTCTCTGTGACACTCTGAATTTTTATTATAGAAAAGCATATAATCAATGATAAAAACAGAGTGAATAATAACAATCTGAAGAAGCCGAAGACACTATGATAAATATCCATTGACTGTTCAAGACTTACATCAATAATTTGTATGCATCATCTTACATTTTGTAATAATAGAGTCCCTGCCCGAGCACAGGGCTAGTAAATTTCTATTTAGCAGAACTTCCTCAAAAATGGCTAGATGTTAACTGTTCATTTTCAATATCCCACTTATACTTTATTCAGGTTGGTGCTTTTAAAAAATTCCGATCACTTCACCCATTTGATAAATAAATTAGATACACTGACAATTTTCAAATACCAGAAATGAATAACTGGTGTTTCACACAATCTAGAAGTCAAATGTTATCAGTTTAATACACAGATCATACTCTATGTTAATTTATGACTTACTCTTTTGGAAGCAGATTGGTGAACAGCACGCTTCAAAATTTGCA
Source organism: Lutraria rhynchaena (assembly GCA_008271625.1). NCBI lineage: Eukaryota > Metazoa > Mollusca > Bivalvia > Venerida > Mactridae > Lutraria > Lutraria rhynchaena. The sequence goes on along the minus strand of VIBL01000001.1, from coordinate 4,226,027 downwards.
AAAGCTGAAAATAAGAACGATACATGACAAGCATATATAGACACTGTACCAATATGAAGTATTTGAAGTTTAAATTTAATTCAGTTTAGTATTTTTTTACAATATAACTTTACAAGTCCTGAAAAATAAGTCCAGTTTCCAGTTACATTATGAATTCTATTTTTCTCACAAAGGTATATTTTTACAATAAGTGGATTTCATCTTACCATTCCCAATTTGTTTGGTCAAGAAACCTAAACATGACAATTTTTTCTACATAGAAAAACAGACATGTCTCAGGGTTTTTTCTCAGCATTTTGGGAACATGGCCCGACCCCCAGAATTGGGAATTTTCACAACATTTTGGACAAAATTAGGAAATAGTCACACAGTATAAAAACAACTTAAAATAATGAAATAAAGCAAAAAATAACAAATATTACGTTTATTTTTTATTTTAGACACTGATAAATTTGTTATTTAAATTATTAAGAAATTCAATAAACATATGAACTGCTGTAAATTTATTTTTTTTCTAATTTAAATTAGGAATTTTTGCCTTGCATTTGGGAAAAATCCATACTTTTTGCTAATGGGAATGCGACCGAATATCAATTGTCAAAATTGTCCAAAATGAACACTTTGTCTATAGATCAAATTACTTCCTTCTTGAAGACTTCAGCATAAGGCATACGATATCAACTGAGGTGCATCAAGAGTAAACAATCATGCATATGTAGTACCTTCCCCTAAACTACTCTGGCTGACACCCAATATAAGTCTTTCTTTCTGACCGTCTGTCCAGTATAATTTATTTAAAATATTAATTAGTTGGGCAATTGTGTCTCACTAATTTATTCGTTAATATAATGTGAGCATAAACTATACAACGTGACAAGGAAATGATAAAATGTTCCGCATTAATATTTCAGGAAATTTGGGTATTCAGCGAAAGCAATAAAACGCAACAATTAAGCCCGAGTCAATCCTTGATGGCTTGATCTTTTGAGATACCAGTACCCCACCCATTCTATGATAACGATAAGTCAAGGACACGCTGACATAATAATTAAGTTTATAATGAAACTTGAATTTTTAATTAACATCAAAAATAGGAATATGTTTGCAAAATATAAAAAAAGAGAAGTAGTATACTTTTATCGCAACGGATGAGATTAATATCCTACTTACGCAGTTTGTCGTTCTCATCCCCGAACTCATGGACGCTGCCATCTTAATTTATGACGTAGATGAGTACTTTGAAAAGGGCGACAACTGTGTAAAGTATATTTAAACTACCTCCTAAAATCATGCGTTCTTTTAAATCAATATTGGGACACATCAAAACAGTATTTCGGGTAAGATTTTTTTTAAATGAAATGTAAATGCTGTTGCAGAAAACTGTTCATATATTATCGCATGACATTTGAAATAAGGTTGAAAAAAGACATTTTAAGGGTCGGTTCCAAAATAATATAATATTGATTTTTGAGTCTTTAGTTTAAGTTTCTTGCAAATTGCCCAAAGTATTTACGGCATTCTGGTAATATTTTGGCACATCAGAAAATACGATTATTCCTAGAAAGCATTCGAATGTTAAATAACGGCTACGTGTTTTCAAAACGAAAGTGAAAGTAGAATTGTCAAAAGAACAAACTTTCAATTAAAAATCAAGTATCAGAATTTATTAAATACTACTACATAGCGTATTAGAGTATTGTTTTTTGTTATAATGAATAATAAAAGTGATACTAAATATTTTCTTGCCGAATCATTGTTTAGGAATTTATATTGATCATATATAGCAGTATACACTTTAGTTCAACCTGGGACCAATATACACATTTGCGTACATTGGTCCCACACCAGGTCCAACTAATTAGGCTGTTCGTAACGGCGAGAATTTTTTTTTGATTTGGCCCTGTTCCAGTCAGTCTGAGAGGATAGCCCTTTCATATTCATTTACGAAATCAGCCAAAGTTGAATAACAGGCTTCTCGAAACGGCTGGAATACTTGCCTTACATTTGGTCAGGCATTTAGTTAGAATTTCTGTCTGACCAAATATATCATAAATAAGTGATAAATGTATTAATGCAACACTGCCGAACATCTAGTCTGGTACTCGCTGAAAAGTAATTGGGCTTGCTCGAAATTTGCCTGACTTGTCCGACGGTCCGGCGACTTTCAGGAAGTCTGCTGTATAAATAAGGCTAAGTCTAGTCCAACTAATTAGACTCTTCGTAATGGTGTGACATTTTTTTTTTATTTGGCTCTGTCCCACTGAGAGGATGTTCATTCCGAATACATTTATGAATCATTTATGAAATTGGCCAACCAGAAAACCGAAAAAGTAGTGCTAGTATCAATCAAGATTTTCTTGTTATAGATTGTATGTATGGTTTCTGAATACCCAATGATAAATATAAATATGTAAACTTATGCAGTACTTCTGAGACATGGATGTCTATGTGATCACTTAGTGAGGATATGCTGGGTGTAACATTTGATCTTTTAGGCCTTGTGCATGTTGCTTTCTACTTAATTATGTCTCTTGTGTAATTCACTGATATGACAATCAAGCAAAATAATCTGATAAATTTTATAGCTTCAAATGCATATTAAACATAGTTTGAAGTTTATTGGTAAAGTCAGCCAACCAGTTGCCTTTGGCAATTAGCAAAGCATACAGTAATGACTTTGACAGACTCATTTTAGCCAACTCCTAAGTTTTTACGGCATCCAAATTGTAGGGTTATATTTTAATTTTCATAAATCATTGATATTATGGTGCACTCATTCTCATACAATGTTGCCAATATATGTAAAAAAAAAAATAATAAAAAAATCCCTACCTTCTAACCCATATTTTTTATACGCCCAAAGGGTTGTATTATGTTATGGCGCTGCACGTCCGTCCGTCCATCTGTTTTCCTTGTGCGGACAACTCCGCCTACATTACTTGACCTATTTTCTTCAAACTCTCATAGATGATAGCTATTAATGTCTAGTTGTGCTTAAAGGGTGATAATTCATATTCCTGTGTTTTTACTGAGTTATTGGCCCTTATTATATTTTTACACCAAATCCTCCTACATTACTTGACCTATTTTCTTCAAACTTTCACAGATGATAGCTATTAATGTCTAGTTGTGCTTAAAGGATGATAATTTACATTGCTGTTTTTTTACTGAGTTATTGGCCCTTATTATATTTTTACTGCCAGTTCTTGTGCAGACAACATCACCTTCATTATTTGACCTATTTTCTTCAAACTCTCACCGATGATAAGTATTGACGTCAAGTTGTGTGTAAAAGGGAGATAATTCACATTGCTGTTTTTACTGAGTTATTGGCCCTTTTTATATTTTACAACAAATTTGCAGACAATTACACTTTCATATTTCAATTATAAGGTGTTTATCTTCAACTTTCACAAGGTCACAAAGTGTCTCAGTTGTGCAATAGGGAGTATAACTAATCATCATAACATGTTATGGTGGTACTCATGGTAACACAGGCTTCAGGCGTATTTTGCCCTGCTCTGCGGAGCTCTTGTTTGGCATGTAAACGGAAACAAGACTTTTATTAGTTAGGCCTCAATAATATAAACCATGATATACATGCTGTATGTTCTACATATTTTTATCAAATTTCATTACATTCATTATTATATGTAATATAAAATGAAAACTGTTTTCAACAACTGTTAGAGTACATAGTTTGTACGCTCTGTTGCTTGATATTGTATTTGTTTTCAGTTGACACACCGAGTGCCGAGATTCATCAACATGCATACAGCGTCATGCTGCTTGTCAGATAAAGCTGGAATCAGTAGGTTTCCTATCCCTGATTTAGAATCCTTGCCTGATGATGTACAAGAAAGAATTAATGAAGTCACTGAAAAGGTATGAAAAGTCAAAACCTGTGTTCTACTAATTTTGGGATGTCATGCACAACAAGTTTTCTAGTTTAAAATACTAGTGTATGTAGCACTTATTTTGTATCACATACATGTCCTATGTGCCTGGTTAGTATAATTTTGACTGTGAAACATAGATTTTATGAATGTTACATTGTAATCTTTTGGATTTTTTCAATTAGTAGTTTTTACTTAACTTAAATTTTTTTCTGTCATAATCTTACTATTCAAATTAAAGGTTTAATTGAACAATGGTCCTAGGCTGACAACAGTTGATGCAAAAGATTGTCAGACGTCAGGCAAAAATTTTGATGGGTCTGGTAAAATTTAGAATTTCCAGCCCTTATGTCTTGTAAAATTGCTTTGATTTTTTATTGAAAATTTAAGTCAATGTATGTTGTGGTCCAGTAATATTTTGCCCAGTCTCGTAGCGTTCTCAAGTTCGTCAGTTCTCTGGTCCTGTAATAGTTTATTATCTTTCACATAAAATGTGACAATATCATAATATACAAATGTGAATATTATTATACATTTACTTGTACATGTGACAGATTTCTATTATGTATTTTCAGTCCAGATTTACTCCAAATGTTTTTAAGATCATGTCATACAGACCTGATGAGTTTAGGGCATTCTTTAATTACTACGATGTTGTGATGAACAATCGACCTGGAGGTTATAATATGCACAGTCAAATTGAAGTTAAAAAGCCACTTGTTGATATAGGCTGCCATGTGAACGAATGTCTTTTCTTACCATATATTTATCATTTTATAGACCTGAAAACTTTTAAATAAAGGTCAGCTATGCATAAAGTCCAAGTTCTTCTTTTGGTGGCTTTTATTCACCAGTTTGGCTGTTGTTCAAATCCATATTTTAGCATTTTTAAAGTATTTTGAAAAACTCAAATTAATGCTAAATGCTTAAAGTGACATTAAGTAAGATTGCCACATAAGTTTTTCTGTTGTTGATCTGCAGTTGTCTACCGTAAACTCTTATTAGTTTCTACATTGTATTAGGCCAGTAAAAATTAGTTGTGTCTATAGATACACATTAAACTCAATTTTTGGTGCTTAAAGTTTGTGATGACAAATCTTAAGTTTGAATGTATTGATAGCATTCTACCAAAAGATTTGTTTAGAAAAAAACAGGAAAGTCCTCCGACCTACCCATCATAACTTTTAGTCAAATAACCTCAAACACGTCTATTTTTTTCTAGCCTTATTAAATGTTTTTAAATTCTTTGTAGGAAACATAACCAAAGCAGATAAGGAGATGATTGTGGTGGCAACTTCAGCTGAGAATCATTGTCTGTATTGTATTGTTGCTCATAGTGCTTTACACAGAATATACTCCAAGAATGTACACCTTGCTGACCAGGTGAACGTTTGTTTCATATACAATCTCCAGATTTTAGTCTATTTATAGCAGTCACATGACACCCCCAATATTGCAGTCATATGATCCTGATATAACCAAATTGAGGCTGGGGTTGATCAGTTTGTCACACATGTCTGCAGTGTGCCCATACCACATGACTATTTTTCTGCAAAATTTTACTTAGCAATATATGGTTTTGCCATTTTCAGGCTAGAACTGTTCATCTATCAAAAAACAATTACATTGTGCTTATAGTTCACACCTTTGGTGTTAACCTCTGCTTTATTTGATTTTATAAAGAAATAAAGAACTTACATGAAGTTGAAGATTTTGAATCCAGCAGTTTGTTGATAACATTTGCTTGCTGTATTACTGAAATGTCATGTGGTATGGGCACACTGGTCTGGAAGAAGTCATTTAGACCAGAAAAAATCAGACGTAAGGAATATGTTTTTTCCTAGTTTTTGTTCATTACTAAAAACTATGAGCTGTGGCTGAACAACTCAATGTCTATGAGGTAAATTGAACTTGGCAAAATTAAAATTGAATTCATATTGAAGAGATATCACTCTGAAGGTTAATCATCATGTAAATATCAGTAAAAATTCTACAACTTTGAACAGAATAAGATTTAATAAATTTTATAATTTTTCATGATTGTTATTTTCTAGTTGGCTGCTAACTGGAGAACTGCGGATCTGGATGACAGGCAACGAGCGATTCTTGAATTTGCTATGGACCTCTGTCAGTGTAAACCACTTTCTGAAGAAAGATTTAGCAACCTTGAGAAATTCGGACTTGATCAGGATGATGCTTGGGATATTGGTGCTGTGGTAGCATTGTTTGCACTGTCTAACAGAATGGCTTACCTCGCAAACTTGAAACCGAATGAGGAATTTTATTTGATGGGAAGAATTAAAAAGGAAAAGAAATGAATTGGTTGATTCAACCCTGATAAAATTAATGTGATATTATTTTTTGAATGACCCAAGAGGCTACAATTTGATTTATGTTTAGTTCAGCATAGAGGATTAATTTATTGTCTTAGGTTAGAAATTACACCTATAAACTTGTTTACTCCCCAAATTGCCAATTAATACTTTTTGGAATGTCTGATCTGATGGCTTCCACAAAAATAAAATCATTGTAGTCTCCTGACCCTAGGCAAATCTCTTATTTAAGATTGAATAAATAATTGATTAATAAAAATTAATTTAAGAACACTTATTTTCGGACCGGCTTTCAGTTACTTCTCTATGATTCAACTTGATAATGTGACCACAACATAATTACTGAAGGTGGTCTTATTATTGAGGTTTTACTGTATTTGCTTTTGCCATTTGTTAATATAATCAAAATTTCTGCCTTTAAGCTTTTTGTTAGGGTTGGTTGGGATGTAAAGATAAAGAACAGCATTATTGTGTTTACATTGTTCCTACATACAGGATTTAGATGTTAAACAGTAAAATCGTATAATCAGGAATGTATGTCTATTGTGAACTTATATATTTGGAGATAATGAAGTTATAACATTTGTACATTTTTATCCACATGTTGTGATAAGAAATTTATGTTTACAGTTATTCTGATTGATTTAAATTTGATAACCAGTTGTATTGTCCTAGAAACTCAGGAGATATGTTCCTTTTTGATTTTTCTAAAATTTACCAAATTAGACTTGTCTCCAGCCTAGTTAAGTAGTTTTTATTGGTCATAATGTTCATGGGTATAATATAATGAGCAAGTTAGATAATCTGCCCAAGCACTCTGGAGTTATGGCCCTTGAATTGTCTAAAATATATCCAAACACCTTCACTCAACGTTTATTTTGTTGTGATTCTACTTTTGTGCAGTCCTTTTTATACAGAATAAACAAATTAAAAAAATTGTTTAATCCCTAATGCACTGTTTATGGATTTTATTGATATAAAATCATGTCAGATTTTGTTTTGAGTAATGTTTTTTTAAGGCTCTCTTTGTGAATGTTTTTATTCTAAGAAGGGCTGTGTTGATAATGTGATTTGTTTTGAGACAATCAACTTTTGTACACTATGTTGATAATGTGATTTTTTGTTGAGACAATCAACTTTTGTACACTTATCAGTCGATTCCTCATTTCTTTTACTCCAATTTGATGATCATTATTAGGCCATTCTTAAAAATTGTTGGATGGCAGTTACACAACCCAAACTTTTACAAGTGAATTGGAGAGTAGGTAATTTTCATTTGGTAATAGTATATGCATAGTACTGAAAATGAAATGCTTTGATAAGGAACAAAAACATAGTCACAATCAAAATTACTGCAAACCAACAAGTTTTTAAGGATGACCTTACAGGATTTCAATATTTTTAATGATGTTGTTAGTTTCTTTGTTGCCCATTTTCTATTGTTGTTCTATAAAATTTCATTGATTACAATTATGATTATTTTATACAGTATAACCTCAGAACACCCCTTTCAGACTACTCAAGGTAGGCCAAAAATCTTAGATCTTTCCTTAGAATTTCCGTTTTCAGAAAATTATCAATTATAGAAGTGAAAAATCATCCCAATTTCAGAGAATTTGGGTTTTCAGGGAATCCGGTATTCAGGAGTTATAATGTACTACATAAAGCATTGAGTGCATCATAAAAAAAATTGTTAAAACTTTTACTTTGTTACACGGTTATATTAATATATCTTTCATTGCAATGTCTTGTTATTTTTTATGTCATACTCGTTTTGGTCGTATTTATCCCAGATAACTTTCACAGAATTCATACCTTATGGCTGGTGTTTACATAATTCCTTATGTACCAAATAATCTCCAAAAATGCCTACAGGGGGAGGAGTACAATTGATGGATTTAGTTTTGGTACATTGGTTTACTGTTAGGATGTAATAATGTTATAATTTTTGATACAATTCAAATTATCAGTATATCATGTATGATGAATCATGCATTTTGATTTTTCTCAAAAGGTAAGGGGAGGTAATAGGGGGTAGGGGCATATATAGGAGAATATTTGGTAGTTTGAGACTTGATTTGTGGGCACAGAGAGAGAGGAGTAGCTGAAAAATTGTGTGACAGATGTTATTGCAATCCTGTAAGACTTAATAACCTACCCAATTAATGAGTAATTAATTCAATTAAACCTAAACTCCTATTTTTATTCATCTTGCAGTTATTTAAATGGAAAATATTACCTGATAAAGGAATAAACCAAAGATACCAACTTTTTATCTTATAAAGAGGAAATATCTTAATTCTGGGACAAAAGAAAATCAGACACATATGGTGTTTAAAAAACATTTAATAAGAGACTGCTAACAAAATTATTTGTCAAACATAAAAAATGAGAGCAAGGTATCAATAAACATTTTCAATACAAAGGGAAAAGCCAAGAGGAAGTGTTCAATGTATTTTTAACACCTAAGAAATTATTCTTCATAATGTACCATTAAAGGGGAAAGTCAAAATGAATTTGTCAGCAATAAATCTTTGCTTAAAGTTCTGATTCCTGTTTCAAGATTGACCGGTATTAAAATGTTCTAAGAGAGTTAGACTGAACTATTCTATAGTTGTAGTTATAGAAGAGCTTAGGCACACACAAATTTATTCTCATATTTTGTTTTTATACAAATCATCAATCTGGATGATGGTTACTGAAACTGTTCAAACATTTGCACATACATGTATTTCTTCACCCACAACCTCATAAGCATATTTTGGACTCTTCCAAAGTCAAAGCTAATAAACATAACATCAATTTATTTAAGAAAATTGGGTTATTTCTCTCTGACAGACACAAGAACATTGTGGCCAAAGAAGCCATTACTCATTACAAGCAATAGCTTCTTTTGCCACAATATTTTCAAAAGTTATCTGCTTCAAATGCGGGAAAATGCAGCATTATGAGGCAAAAGGTTAAGAAATAAAACATAATATTGTTCTTCCATCTGTTACGTCTATATTTCTCTAGATCTCATTTGATGTATCATGACCTTAAGTACAACATCAAAACATTTATACTACTATTAATTATGACAGACAAATTTACTTCATCTCTAAGCATTTTGTAAAAGCTTGAACAAAAAACTGAGTGAAAAATAATTCACCAATTTGTTTCTAGACCATGTTGCAAATTCTTCAAATAGGAACACATTTTACTGAGATAACAAAATATCCCAACAAACATCACCCCCTTATCTTCACATATTCACTCACTGATTGGCATTACAATGGTACCACTGTAAGCAAGTTGAGTAGGCCAATAAATCCTCATTCAAAACAAGGTGACTAAACTGTATCCTGATCAAAACTTCCAACTTGACCCTTAAAGGTTTTGTGGATAGTTTAAATATGAGTTTAAATATCAAATCCAGTTTGAAGTTCCTATAATACAACATAATATAAAATTATTATGAGAAAATATCATAAACAGAATTTTTTTTACTAAAATCTTGTGATATATAAGGTGTAAAAAATTATTGTTTTTGATTACCAGACCTACCCAAACATTTCCCCACAATTTTTTATGCCTACGTACATGTATATATATACACATACACTAACTTTGGACACAACATTAGTATAAACAGTAAAATTATTAACAAGCCTCTTGGGCTCCTGTAAGAAGTTTTATATGTATAGTTTAATCCCACTTAACAACCACCTCAATATGAAGACCACCTCATAAATATAATCCCTTTTTGTACATTTCTTCACATACGAGATGAGACAATGAAGCCACCTTGATACTTAGACTAATAGTAAGGTTTCAAAGGTGGTCTTGACATTGAAGTTTTACTTTATAATATAACATGGGACAGGGTGCAACCATAGTAATAGACTTTATGATACACTTGCAATCAGATATCTTTTCACAGAAAAATCCTATGAATAATCATCATCATCATCATTATTGTTGTTAGTCTGTAGATGTTGTTGCTGCTGTTGCAATGCTTGTTGCATTTGCTGCCATTGTTGCTGTTCACGCTGTGCTTGTTCTTGTCGTGCCTGAAAATTATAAATTATTTCCGTCACATAAATATTGGGCAACAAAGCAATGCTTCACATACAATATCCCTCTATATCTTTGCTAGTCAACTTAAAACAGAATACTAAAAGTATGACCTATTACATTTCACAAACAATTTGTGGCTTCGTACGTAAATTCATGACAAGTGAATATTGCTGCACAAAACGTACCAATAAAAGTACCTAAATGATTTGTAAAAGATTGGTACGTCTACAATGGGTTTGTTTTATGCATGATATTGAGTTCATCAGATAGTAAGGATTGCTGATCTAGAAGTGACAGGTTGAAGATATGGCAAAGGTACATGTTCCATGTCCTTATAATTACAGATAGGACACACTTCAAAGTTAATAATTGCTCTCAGGTTTCCTTGCAAATCAGTCAAATTTCTTCACTATATAATCTCCATAAACAGATTTCCTCTAAATTATGCACAGTGGTCAAAATGTTTCAATAAAGGTGGTTAGTACAGTAGAAGCACACACATATTGACCAGACAAAAACCTCTCATAACAGGCTTCCCCTCTTAACCAGCCAAAGGGCCCTGTCTCAGAGGCAACTGGTACAGCTTGTCTCCAATACATTCACATCCTAATATAGGATTTATAAGCATATTTTTTAACCATTTTAGTACTGGTCATTATTTCTGACAACATTGACAACCCACTGATTCTACTTACCTGTGCAAATAATTCTTGTTGTTGTCTGAGCAACTCTTCCTCAGGAATTCCAAGATTTTCAAGTCTAGAACTTCCACGACGTTTCTTGGCAGCAACAGCTTTTGCTTCCTTGAGAACTTCAGTGGCATCCTCCTTATATCCTCCAAATCCTAAACTGTCAAAGGCTGGACAAATAATATAGAAAAAAGTAGTTAAATATAGTATGGGGAAAACAAAATAATGCTGTGATATATTCTCTAAAAAAAGAATGAATTCTTGCTATGATATCACAATAAACTAGACTTGTCACTACAGCCTAATTAACGTTTCATTGTTCAAAGATTTACAATCCACTTTCTGAAAAAAATGAAGTGATTTGAATGATGTAATAATGATATTCTGTATTTATAGATGAGTCACAATTTCTTTCAAAAACCCACAAATGACATGTTTTTTTTGTAAGCACCAAGATGATTACTTTTCACAGGATGTTTCTGTGTTTAACTGTTAGGATGGACTTATGATATTAAGACAAAATAAAGGTACACTTGTGGGCAAATAATGGGGTACAATAATAAACTCGATACAAGACCATCAAAGGATACTACAAAGAAATATTCGTGATGACTGAAGGATGCCACAGACCAAATTTGGTAATGATCCAACCACAGGTTCATGAAAACAAGTTATTTTAAGGTATTTCTATTTTTAGCTCTAGCGGCCCATAATTGGAGCCAACCATTTTTATTTGAGCAAATGTAATAAAAATCCATATAAGGATGATACAAACCAAGTTTGGTGATGATCCATCCATTGGTTCATGAGAAAAAGATGATTAAAGGTTTTTCTATTTTTAGCTCTAGTGACCCCTAAAAGAGGCCAACTGCTATAATATGAGCAAATTGCAGTTAGAGCGTCAAAAGGCTTCTGCACAGCAAATTTGAAGTAAATCTGACTGGTAGTTTCTGAGGAGAAGACCATTGCTGACTACAGGCGATGGACTACGGACGCTGGAGCATCCACCTACCCTACATCCTAATAGCTCACCCTGAACCTTCGGTTGTGGTGAGCTAACAAAACAAATGGACAGACAGACGGAAAAAAAAATTGAATAAACAAACTTATCATAAGATAATCAAGTGTATACTTTACCAGCAAGAACATGTTCCGGTGAGATCGTTTTCTTCAGTTGTTTATTACAGATATCATTAGCTTCAGTAGAGACTAGATGGATAAATTCTGTACAACAGTTTAGTATCAGTTCTCTGGCATCATTAGCTACCCTAACATTAGGTATTATTTCTTTAATCATCTTATTCAATGAAGCTCTAGGAATACTCAATTCATCATCATCTCGATTTTCTGCCATTTTGATGTAATGAGTTGATACACTTCAAAATTCTATTCCTTATTCTGACATCATTATGGGCTATCACTAATATGTGTTATAAATCTGTAAACAAACACAGAAAAAACTCATAAATACCACAAGATCAAACCACAGTAATTTTTACTCAATATTTAATGATAAGATTAATAACTGATACCCTATATTTTTACAGGCAAGATCATTTTTTACTTGACAGAATCCAAGTTTTATAGAAATCTTGTCTCTGTAAGTTCTTTGAAGTTATCATAGCTTTCCAGATCAATATCAAGAAATAGAACTTTAGACTTTCGTTTTAAAAACTTTACAGACTAGATGTCAATTTGAGTTAAGTTTGGATGGTAAAGTCACAGAGGAATAAAGAAAAAGGTTAAATGTACATAACTCTGGAATGATGAATACTTGCAAAACAATTGATTAACTTAGGACACATTTAATCACAAGTTTTTATTAAAGGCGACAGGACCTGTCAAAACCAAGTTTTTGTGAGAAGATGCATACAAAATATTACATGTGCACAACATAAACAAAGGGCTATAATTCTGCAAAAATGATCAAATCACAAAACCAGTCACAGTTCTGAGGTAGCCATTCGATGAATGGTGAAACTGTCAACATTAAGTGTCAATAAATTGGATATGTAAGATGTCAATTGTGGATGTTAATTATGCGAGTTTTGTCAAAATTCCTTGAAAAATATAGAAGTTGCACACAGAACAATTTGTGGAGCATGCCCGCCCACCAACATTCGCCAATTTAATAACTGGGATTTTTCCTTTGAAAAACCAGGTTAAAATACTAATTATGATAACTGGTCTGAGTTTGGATTATATACAAGCAAATAAAAGAAAAATGATGATTAAAAAATTTGTGATCATTTCCATTATACCTAACACTTGTCAGAAACCATGTAGACCTTATGTCATGTGGTTCAGATGTAACTGTAGAGGAACAGACAGTAGACTTGTTTATAGTTAAACAATTGAGTTAACTAATGTTACATCACCTAGACAGCATTTAATTGGAAGACATAAAGTCATTTTATCAATATTCTTATTTCTGTAAAACTCAAATAACCCAACACAAAGCATTGTAAAGAAAATAGCTTAGATCCTTTAGTTAATCGATGATAATGACAACTCACACTTTAGTTTCATTAGACAATTAGCCCATTCATTAGACATTAGCCAATCAAAGATTTTGTTCATCATTAGCCAATCACATAGATTGTTACATGCAGCACTGAGAATATAAAGCGGGTAATTGTATAATTATGGTGTAAAATAATAATGTAGCAGCTGCTTAACTCATAGAGTTTCTATGACAATAAGGACAATATCCTAAGATGCAGCTTTTCTCAGAATTGGATATTGTTCCAGTTGTCATTCAATTTGAGTGGTTGAACACTTTCTAAAATGCAGTGTATACTCAGACCTGAGAGTGACTTGACCATCCCAAGTGTATACCCGTCGAAGCAGTAATAGTCTTGAGACTAACTAAGTTGCAGTGTATACTCAGAATTGTCAGCCTCGAGCATTAACGAGCACTAAATTGACGTGGACTGGGATGTAAAAGTCTTGGGACTGACTCAGAATTGTCAGTCTCAAGCCTTAACATGCATTAAATTGACTGACCTGGTTTGTTGAACGTAGGTATAGTGCGAATTAAGTGATTTGAGGATTTCAAACTCTAATGGTAGAGATAGAAAGAGATAAGTAGAGATAAAATGTTATTGTTTCCAACATCTACCTTCATTAACTCACTTATTTGCCAAGTTTCTGCAAAATTTACCATTAATTAAGAAATTTACACACACTTCAAGTTTATACCCCATGACTGCCAAGATGGCTGAGAATGTCCGAGCACCATGTTAAATAAAAACCAGTCTATGTATGTAAACATCAAGAAAACAGAACAATTTTGGTATCAATGTGTTTGTTTTTTTTAATGTGGTTTATAAAAATATCAAAAACAGCACATTCATCATCTGTATTACAAAGTAGGGACCAAATTTGTATAAATGTTTGACCCAGAAAAGTGAAAACTTTAAGCTGAGTCAAAATTGTACATCAAAGTTCTTAAGTTTTTTTCCAAGAAAGAGACTGGGTCAATGTATTATTAGCATATCAAAATTATCCAGGATACAATAGGAAATAAAGCGTAAACTTTCACCATAGTAATAATGAGAAACTTAACTTTTGCATATTAAGTGCATATTTTTGCATATAAAAAAACAAAAGATTGAAAAAAAAACAGGAAATATTAATTTTATGACTAAATATGTTAATGGTGTTTTGCCCATCAGGTACTGGTTTGATGCATTGATCAGACATGATCATTTATCACAACACAAAGTATTGGTCAAATTCAAGGCAGCTTTCTATTATCATACTAATTTTGTAAAATCTTTTTCATTCAGCATTAAATATTATCCATACATATACATATAATTATGTTTTCCGATAATACTCGGTATTCCGCGGAATGACGTAAAACTACGTAATTTGTCGCAATGTCCCGAAGTTCATTGGAGTTTGAAATCCTTAAATTAGTCATTAGACCATCAAACCTGTGATTGTTGTATATTGATTATTACATTGTCTACTTATAATTTATGACCAAGAGTTCTTATAGTATTTTATGTTTGTAAATATACAAATCATTTATTTCAATCAGAAGCAAGGAAGCTTGAGGAAAATTATATCATAGTACAGTTCATCATTTTGTTATTGTTGTCAAACATTATTATACAAAAAACTCGCTCGGACCAAAAATACGCTACAAAATTGGTGGCAGCAGTAGGACATTTCCTCCGAAGAAATTTTATAATAAATAAAAACAAGACTCAGGGACATAGAGCGAAATAATTTTGATCGTCATAACAGGTTAAGTCGAATTATTCAATTGATTAATGCCGGCAATTGTAACAATGTGACTGCATTATAATTCAATACTTAAAGCAGATCAAAGTTTATTATCTAATGATCAAAGAATAAAAGTCAATGGTTAAAAACAGCTAATAAATGATAAAATGATAAACTATACCTATAATTTCGCATAAAACAATTAAACCAAAACACACTAATTTACAAATGGCGTTTATTTAAAAGGGGGAACAACTCAACACGATCAAATCTAAAATATATGCTAAAATCTGGGTCGTACTAAACTACCGACGAATTAACTGATCATACAGGTAAAGAGGAAAAACGCTGACGATATACACAAAGAAGGATTTACAGACCGTATACAAAGAGGGGAAATTAATGTAACAATAAAAAAAAAAACATTTATTTTGAAAATAAATTTGGCAATTTCATTGTTAAATTTCCGTAATTAGATGGTTAATTTGAAACACTAAATATTTGTATGCATTAATGATGTTTGAAATGCATTGCATAAAATTATTTCATCAGAAGTAAATGGTTGTCTTTATTGTTTCGTTATTTTATATATAAACAATATATTTGTCTATTTTATTGATATAATTTTAATTGATTAATTTAATTTATTTAATTGGCGCCTCTGGAAAATATTTCTATTTACTGTTGATGAAATAAGTATTACAATCAGTAAATTGAAGCGTAACAAAAGTTGTGATTTAAATAACAATGTCTTCATTGATTCACGCAATTTTATGTCCCCTTATCTATGTACAATTTTTAATCATATTTTTGATACAGATGTTTACCCTGAAAAGTGGAGTAAAGGTGTTATTGTACTGATTTTTAAAAAGGGTGACACCAAAAATGCTTCTAATTATCGAGGTATAACACTAATAAACATCATGGCTAAATTATTTTCTCTACTTTTACGAAATCGAATAAATAAATAGTGCGAACAAGAGAACATTTTTAATGTTTCACAATTTGATTTTAGAGATAAATGATCGACTAATGATGCAATATTTATTCTACATAGTATCATACAGAATAGTCTTTCAAAAAATAAAAAAAATAAACTGTATTTTCATAGATTATGAGAGAGCTTTCGATACAGTGATCCGAAACGCACTGTGGATTAAATTAATCGACACAGGATTAAGTTGTAAAATGATATCAATGTTAAAGGCAATATATCGTAACGTTCAGTCATGCATAAAACTTTCACCTGATATGCAGATGTCCGAATTCTTTCATGTTTCATTGGGTTTACGACAAGGTGAACCGTTATCACCCTCCTTTTTATTTTATTTATCAATGATATTTCAAATTATATTGACTTTAATTCTCTTACAGAATGTGATATCTCTACATCTACATGATACTCCCGATCAATCAATACTGGTTATAACTGGGAGGCGCTTGTCAGGAAAACTGTGTTAAAAAGTATTAAGTGCTCAGTTAAAAGATAAAAGTTTACAGATTAACGAGTGCAAGGTTGAGATTAAAAACATCTAGAGAGCTAGAAAGGAGCTGTCTCCAGCCTTTCCTTGAAGATATTTAGGCTGGGACTTGATTTGACCTGGTATGGGAGACTGTTCCAATGCGTAATAGTTCTGGGGAAATAGGAGCTAAGGTGATACTGGGTGCGGGACTGGGGGATCAGGAAGTTCAAATTTCTAGTTGGGATGAGGTAGTTATGATCAACATGAACAAGGTTGTTCTGGATTTTGTAGAGAAGTATAAGAGAGGAATGGAGTCTGCGGCTTTCTAGGGAGGGTCAGCAAAGATTATGTGACATTTGTGTGACACTATTTTGGAAATCAAAATTATTGCAAACATATCTAGCCGCAGCTCTTTGTACACTTTTAACTTTATAGGTTAGATGTTTCTGCCAAGGGTGCCATATTATTGAGCAGTATTCTAGTTGCGGTCTTACATAAAATACATATGCCAAAGTTTTGACTTGCCTGTTATGGGTTTTGATGTTTCTTTGGATAAATCTTAGGGAGTTTTTTGCCTTGGAGGTGATGTTATTTATATGGTGGGTCCAGTTTAGCTCTTTTGAAATAGTTACTCCAAGGTATTCAGCAATTTCTGCTGATTTTAGTGTTTTTCCATGAAGGGTGTATGGGAAGATCACAGGGTTCTTTTCCCGGGTAACCCTAAGCACCTCACACTTGTCTGGGTTGAACTCCATAGCCCAGTCTCGTTCCCAAAGTTCTAGTTTTTGAAGGTCATTTTGTAATATGGCCGCATCTGACTGTCCTTTTACTGTCAGGTAGACTATAGTGTCATCGGCAAATAACCTGACCTTACTTTTGATTGTTTCAGTATTGAACTACTCTCTAAATACCTCTTACTTTTTGCTGACGATATAGTTTTATTTACTACTTCACCTGTAAGTTTACAAAAACAAATCGATAATACATGTATGTATGAGTATTCACTTACATGGGGTCTTAAAATCAATGTCAAGAAAACCAAAATCTGTATTTTTGAAAAAAGGAAAACGATATTCTCGTCAAATTTTAAGATAAATAATGAAATAATCGAACTTGTTGAAAGGCTACTATTATGTTAGGAATATTTACAACGTAAACTGCAATTATCTTTCCTTACTTAAAAGAACACTGCGCGATAGTTTTATTCAGGAATGGAAAACAACGATTGATAACATGTCTAGATTAAATTATTTTAGTAAATTCAAAAATGACTTTTCATGTGCTGATTACATAAATGTCATTGATAACGATAAGCTAAGAAAACAAATTACAGCCTTTAGACTTTCATCACACAAATTATTTATAGAAACTGGAAGATCTAACAACATTGCTCGTGAAATAGATTGTGTAAATCATGTTCTTTAAAACAAGTAGAATCAGAGTTTCATTTTCTTCTTTGTTGCCCTAAATATTCAGTCATTAGAAAAAAATATCTTGGTAACATTCCTTGGCCATCCGTGACTAAATTCAATAACATTTTAAGTGCCAAAAAACTTTATAAATTAGCTTTATTCTTAAAGGAAGCATTTTCACATCGTAACAAATATCTCCTTTCCTAATTTTCATGGTTCCTTCATTTTGCATTTTACTCGTATGCACATTAATATAAAGATATGCAGACTAAGTAAATGAATTGACCTCTTCAAAGTGAGTAACTTTTATGTCAATGACCATTTGCTCAGACATGATAATAATTTTGGGGTGGTTTACTGTTTTGTAAAGTCTTTATTGTTTAATTGTTTGTCAGTTTGTCACTTGACATCCAGATAATAATTTCTATTATGTTTTGTTGGTTATATAGTATAGAAATGTTTAATTGAAAAGTGACTGTCTGACGCTTGTAAAATGTTCTAAGTTTATTATGCTGATGGTGTAGTTAATTTTGCCATTTTCAATCCAATAAGAATTGGTAATTAATGTTGATAACACTAATATTAAGTCTTTTATAAAAAAAACTAACTTACTATATTTGTACGATGATAAAGTTATTACAATTGTTAACAAATTATATAATCATGGTACTTTGTCATAAGATATTTTTCTGAACTGCAGTAAACTTGAGCAGTACATTTCAAAGTAATAAGTATAAGAATTTATATTAAATTTTAAGTGTTTCAATTAACTGCCTGTTATGCTGATTAAACGGATTAAAATTAATGCTAAAACGTTTTCTCTGATGTTGTAATTGAAAAGGAATGGCCACAAGTTTCTAACATCAGTATTTATGTATTGTTAATTAAGCAGTCTATAAAATTGCAAGATATAAGATAAATGTTTTGAAAATCTATAACAATAAAACTCATGACCAAAGGGTTGATTTTAAACTGATGTCAGGATTAGACATTACAAACAAAGCATTTTCTTAAAATCATTTGATTGTGTAACTCACATTCATATTATTTTATTTTGTCCAACTCTTTTTATTATCGCTGCCATCTAATAACATCATATAAGTAAATGAATGTCTTAATGCAATATGCATGTACATCATTCTATTGAATTGATGCAGTTTTATTCAATATTTTGTTTTTGTTTGGTTGTTAAATTCACACTTTATATTTTGTTGTGCTTCAAATTCTTTACAAAATAAAAGAAACTAAAACTATTTTAAGTTTTAGGTTTGATTAAATGATTTGCACCATTTGGTCCACTTGTGTCGTTTACTTATGTAAGTTATAATCTATTCTGAACATTGTAGTAGCTATCGTTCTCGACAAATTTGAGTGAAAATTGTTTCGTTTTTATAGGCGCTCGTGTGTTTTTTCAGGATAGCTAGATAGATTTTCGACCCAAGGGTGGACGCTAAACATAGAAGCGATTTTGCATGGCCTTACTAAAACAAAAATAGTTGTCTTCAAAAAGATGGTCAGTTAGCAAAAGAAAAGAGAAGTGGACATATTGTAATAAACCGATTGAGGTTGTAAACGTTTTTACTTATGTTGGATTATATTTTCTAGTAGATTATCTATGTTCAAAATGGCGGAAGCAATGTCAACAACAACCAAACAGATATTGCTATATATTTTTAACTCATTACAAGACTTCTCCTGTTCACCTTGAAAAACGTTTTTCAAACTGTGTGATTCCAAAGTTGCTTCTGTGTCATTATACGGATCAGAATTATTGGGTTTAAAAAACTAATGCGTTGAAAATGTCCTCATATATTCTTGCAAACGTTATCTAGATGCTGATCTATATTCATGCAATTACTTAGTACTAGGTGATCTAGTAAGGTTTCCATTGTTTATATATGCTGCTAATGTATGCATTAAGTATTGACTGCAGTTATTATGCTTACCAAAAATTAGACATGTAAGATTGTGTTATGAAATTAACAAGTATTATGACGCTCTATGCCATACAAATTGGGTATCTGAAGTGAGGATACACATGCGCATTGTTTGAAATATTGCAATGTACTTATATGTTGTATTATGCATTTAAGGAAAGGAATCTGTTCTTAAATTGACATATTTTACCAGATTGCTTCGACTGAATCCTGTAACTGTCTATTTTGATATAAGTATGTATATAAATAATGTAACCTAACTACAAGTTATGTGTTGTATATATTATGTATATGGGCAGGTAACCAGGTAACGTAATAAGGAGTTGAATTCCCCAAAACCTAAGGAAAAAACATTGAAATCTAGAATTTGTATGTTTATAGGGTTCAAATGTTAAACCTTCATTTCATTGCTGAAAATTGCTGTGATGTTACAATTCAAAAAATAAATGAGTACAAGTTTGTGGTGAAATTTACATATGGTAAATAGCCCAAACTTAGGTGGGTAGGTGGTTTGGTTATAACTAATCATTGTTTGGAATTAATATCATGATAATTTTTACTGAATAGATAATCTCTTACTTTTGTATCTATAGTACATTTAGTATGTAATGTGAATACATTATTCAATGTAATTATTTCTTGTGGAAAAATATTTTTCAATGTTTTAATGGTTTGAGTTGGGTTGCTTTTGATTTTAATTTTTCTTCGCAGTAGTTTATTGATCTTAATTATCATTTAGGTACAAGTTTTCTTCTTCATTTACTAGACACTTGGTCCATTTTTTATCAGCTGATTTCTTTATAGCCAAATACTTAAAACAGATTTGTTGAAAAGCTGAGAGGGATTTGTGTCTTAAGTTCATAATATGTTTACTTGAACAATACAAATTTTTATCCGTTCTTAAAATCAAAACATATTCCAATTGTTTTTATTATAGTTGAATTGTTCTATTATATTTCAATTCAGTAACACTCCAGGAAGGTTTCAAACTTCTAGATTTAACTGATGTATTATGGAATACATACTCAATAAGTACTTTTTTGTATAATGCCAGATCATTTTGTAAAATTCATGTGTGAGTCTGTATGATCCAGGATATATGGATCAACTGGGGCCAAAAACTAGGTCACCAGGTCAAATCACTTTAAAACCTTAGAAAATGCAATATTTACTCAGGTGAGCGAAGAAAGTGCCATCATGGCCCTCTTGTTTATTAGGATTGTATTATCTCTCTACTTATTCCAGTCCATACCTGTGAACTTAAATTACCATCTCTTTACTTATCCCTGCCCATTTCTTACATATTACACTGTGGATCAGTTCCTCAGTGAACATTCAACTGCAACATAACAGTCATATCTTGAAATATGAAGTTGAATTTGAAAATACATATAAAAAACTGATGACAATCATTACATTGAAATATTATATATATAATGAATAAAATATAACCTATTTACTTTATTTATTGTTATTTCATCCATGTATGCATCCTGCATGTCTGACTTCAATTATGACAAATAATAGAAAAAATGGTAAAGCTATCTAAGTTAATGATATGCAATGGTCAGCCTTTAATGTGGCATTTTAGTCACTTTATGTAAATGATTTGCAAATGTTCAAAGTTTATAAGTGTTGCTTAAGATCTTATGTCACCTGACTTCATTCGAAAACAGAAAAACTTCAAAATTTCAATACATAGTAGTAAAAGGTGAAGTATAACATCACCTTATGTACAAATCACCTTATATACACATCACCTTATATACACATCACCTTATGTACACATCACCTTATATACACATCACCTTATGTACACATCACCTTATATACACATCACCTTATGTACACATCACCTTATGTACACATCACCTTATGTACACATCACCTTATGTACATATCACCTTATGGACACATCACCTTATGTACACATCACCTTATGTACACATCACCTTATGGACACATCATAATTATGGACACATCATAATTATGGACACCCTGGTGTTAGTGACAGTTTTTGAAAGAATATACACATTCTTCAACTGACATAATAAACCTCCACTATTCAGGACACCTCGCTATTAAGGACTTTTCACCAGAACCACAACTGTCAGGAATGGAGGAGCAGTGTGTGGGCCCTACATAAAACTTTCTAGTCTCCTAGCTCCTATGGTGTGCAGAACGACAACATATATATAGGCCCTACATGAGACATTCTAGTCGCCTGTGCTCCTGTGTAAATAACTAAACATGCTGTCGGGGTATTTCTACAAACCCGTATGCCATTTTTTCCCATTTTGAGAAAATCGCATTTGAAGTTTTCAACTGCAATGACTTCAAGCGAGTTACTGATTTGTGGAATTGGGATTAACCCTATTTGGGATAGATTTACATGCAGGTAAGTAGGGTCATTGTAAAGAGCTCATCGAGACAAAAATATCATACAAGCATGTCAAAATTGCCAAAACTTAAGTCACAGGGTTGTAGAAATAAGCCGACGATGTATCTATCCGGATCAGGTGAGGGTATAACAAAAACAGACTAAACGCAAAAAGTCTACAGACAGGTTACTTGTAACTAAACACCTATAATATCAACAAGTGTATTTGTTTTGATAAATGTAGCTACGACGATCACGTTCCCCACTAACTCCCTCGTGTTTAGCCAGTGCATAAACCACATACTGACAGCTAGTGGACAATGAATAAAACCACACACGTACACCTGACTCCAATGCTGTGCAGAAAGACAACGTATTTAGACCCTCTATAAGACATTCTAGTCACCCAATAGACCCAATATGAAACATTTTAGTCACCTAACTTCAATGGCGTACAATAAGACTACCAGTTTAATATCGTCGTAAATATAGAATGTATTGGAAATTCTTAATAAGAAATGAAACCAGAAATGAAATCTCTATGAAATCTTTATCCAATGGTCTATTCTTAGCTATTATACTTGGCTGAACGGCGATTCCAAGCATTTTTCGAAACCTGCCTACAACCAACTGGTCCCCGTTCCATGTTGCAGGGCACCAAAGGGTCTCTGTACAGTCAGTCAGCGGAAACCAGTTCAACAACCAGTAACCTACTGGTTTCCGTTCACATCCCGCTTTCTACTTGTTTACGTTTTGGGTGACAATATTGTCACCTCAGCACAACAAGGTTATTGAAGAAAAAGTCTTATTATTTCCATTTATTTGGTGCAACAAGGTTTTATCTTGTTTAATTAGTGAAATAACAACATGATAATTGTATTAATACAAAAAACAACAAGAAGATTCAAATTGTTTATGAAAAAATTTCTTATATCTTTAATTTGACCTCTTTTACTTGAGATTAATCATAAATACCATAAATTCTGTTTTTTGGCACAAAATAAGAAGGTAACTAGTAACTTTTTTTTTCACTGTCATAGAAATCCATACAGTACTGTAATTAACACCTTTAATTCATCTACAATAAGTCAATATGAAAAACCATACATTCCAGTTAAAAATGTAGAAAAATAGTGACTTGTTGATAGGTTATATAACTTATATTTGTTTAAATAATATCTTGGACAAGTTTGAACTAGGGTCAAAAACTTAGTCACCAACTCAAATCATTGGAAAACCTAGTTAACCCTTTAGAGGTCACAGTTTTGATTGAATTGTCACGAAGCCTTGTCAGAATGTTTGTCTTGATGATATCTTGGACAAGTTCAAACATGGGTCATATGGGGTCAGAAACTAGGTCACTAAGTCAAATCACTGGAAAACCTTGATAACTCTCTTGAGGTGACAGTTTTGAATTGAGGTTCACCAAACCTTGTCAAAATGGTTGTCTTATTGATATCTTAGTTATGTCTGAATATTGATTATCTTGGGTCAAAAACTAGGTCACCAGGTCAAATCATAGAAAAACGTTGTTAACACTCTAGGGGTCACAGTTTTGGTTAGAGGTACACAAAACCTTGTAAAAATACTTGTCTTAATAATATCTTGGACAAGTTAGAAAATTGGGTCATCTGGGGTCAATAACTAGGTCACCAGCTCAAGTCATAGAAAGACCTTGTTAACCCACTAGAAGTCGCAGTTTTGATTGAATCTTCCCAAATCTTGTCAGAATGTTTGCATTAGTAATATCATGAACAGGTTTGAACATGGGTCAACTCAGGTTAAAACTAGGTCACCATGTCAAATCACAGGAAAACCATAGATGTTGAAATCTTTACTCAGGTGAGCGAAAAAGTGCCATCTTGGCCCTCTTGTTATTGTTTATTTCATAAAGTAACAGATATATTTCAAATTAATTTATTTACTTGTTTCATTGAAAAATGTTGATAAATTATTGAAAAAAATATAAAACATGCAAACAAATCAAATCTCTGATAATAATAGATTATGATGTCTTCATATGTTAGATATCATTACTTTTCTCATAAATCTTGATAATTTTCCTGCCATCTTTCTTAGAATATAGAACAGAATTCTTTTTATATGCTCCTTTTGTGATATGAATTGAGATACAACTTTGTTGCACCAAACTTAGTACTTTAGCGTAGTTGTTGTTGTTCGGTGTAGTTGTGCTTTCATGTAGCTGGTAAACTACTAAAAGTGGAATGGGGGTTTTGGGGTTCAATGCAGTATTGTGTCATCTATTTTGGGAAAAGTAGCTTACATGAATGCTGACATAGCCAGTTGATTTTTCTGGTGTCTGACTCATTTCTACACCCCTGCTTTTGTTAGCTCACCAGAACCGAAGGTTCAGAATGAGCTGTGAGGATGGGTAGGTGGATACTCCGGCTTCTGGTGTCTGGCGTCATCAATGGTCTTCTCCTCAGAAACTACCAGTCAGATTTACTTCAAATTTCAGTGTAGAAGCTTTTTGACGTTCTAACTGCAATTTGCTCATATTATACCAGTTGGCCCCTTTTTGGGGTCACTAGAGCTAAAAACAGAAAAAAAAACACTTAATCATCTTCTTCTCATGAACCAACGGATGGATCATCACCAAACTTGGTTTATAGCATCCTTAGATGGTTCTCTTCCAAGTTTGCTCAAATAAATTTGGTCAGCCCCTTTTAGGGGTCGCTAGGGCTAAAATTAGAAAAACCTTAAAATGACTTTTTCTCATGATTCTATGGATGAATTATTACCAAACTTGGGTTTGTATCATCACCAAATTTGTTCTGTGGCATCCTTTAGTCATCATGAATATTCCTTTGTAGTATCCTTTGATGGTCCTTTATCAAGTTTATTATTGTTCCCCATTATTTATCCACAAGTGTACCTTTATTACCTTTTCAGCTCACCTGAGCACATAATGCTCAGCGAGCTATAGTGATCAGTCAGTCTACTCCGGTGTCCGGTGTCCACTCCTGGGGGTTGTTAATGCTCTAGTGGTCACACTTTTGAGTGAATCTTCATCAGACCTAGTCAGAATATTTATCTCAATGATATCTTTGACAAGTTTGAACATGGGTCATCTGGAGACAAAAACTAGGTACACAAAAACCTTGTTAATGCTCTAGGAGTCACAGTTTTGATTGTATATTCACCAAACCTTGTCGAAATGATAGTTTATATGATATCTTGGTTAAGTCAGAACATGGGTCATCTGGGGACAAAAACTAGGTACACAAAACCTTGTCAAAATGCTTGTGTTTAATTATATCTTGGACAGGTTAGAAAGTGGGTCATCTAGGGTCAATAACTCGGTCACCAGCTCAGAGTCACAGTTTTGATTGGATCTTCACCAAACCTTGTCAAAATGATAGTTTAAATGATATCTTGGTTAAGACACAACATGGGTCATCTGGGGACAAAAACTAGGTCACCAGGTCAAATAATAGAAAAACATTGTTAACACTCTAGGGGTCACAGTTTTGATTGGACCTTGTCAAAATGGTTGCCTTAATGATATTTTGGTTAAGTTTGAACATGGGTCTTCTGGGGTCAAAACTAGGTCACCAGGTCAAATCACTGGAATACCTTGTTAACCGTCTAGTGGCCACAGTTTTGATTGGATCTTCCTCAAACTCTATCAGAATGTTTGTATTTGTATCATGAACAGGTTTGAACATGGGTCCACTCAAGTTAAAAATTAGGTCACCAGGTCAAATCACAGGAAAACCATAGAAGTTGCAATCTTTACTCAGGTGATTGAAAAAGGACCATCTTGGCCTTCGTGTTAGTAACAAGTTAATTTACATTTATTCTGGTGAGCGATGCAGGGCCATCGTGGCCCTCTTGTAGGTGTTTAGTAAACTACGACAAGGTTGAATCATAAGATACAATCTTTTTGCACCAAACAATGTAAAAAAATTGAGATACACTTTTTGGGCAAATTAATAATAGGAGTTCAATATTGTTATATGTATTTAAGTATGTTAAATCTTTTTCTACCAAAAAGTCAATTAAAAAAAAACATCAGATACATCCTTGTTGCACTGAGGTGATGATATGTCACTTTTAAAAGTATAACGCTGCACAAGGCAGTGAAATGACCAAAAGGGGATTGTTGTACATTGTGAAGGGAGAGGCCGGAGGGACCAGGCTGAGACTTATACTAGACCAGGTCAACAAAGTGGGGGGGAGAAGACCAGGTGGGATGAAGACAGTCTTTGCTGGTTTTAAGATGCATTCAGTGTTCATTGGACTCTGGTTGTAAAGATGGTGTCGCGGGGGATTGTGAGATGACACTTGCTGTCATCTCAGGGGGAGTGACCTTGGCTTTACAACCTCTAGAGGTGTCCCATCCATAAACTGATGAAGGGTATCTTTCAACGGGAATGGACTGGGTAGTATGCAGACAGTTACAGGGCTCTCTATTTCTCTCTCTCTTTTTGTGGACTGGGGCCCTGGGAGGGGGGAATTTTGCGTCATTTTCAGTTCAAGGTGGAATTTCAAAAGCCTAATGAATATAACATAACCTCCTTAATTTATTTTTCTCAGTAAGGGGAGTTTTTGCCAAAAATAGGGGAAAAAGTATAATCCAGAGCAGGGCGCTGAAAAACCGAAATTTTGCCGGTCCAGGCCGAATTTGAAGTTCCCGGAACAATTTGAGTTGTGAAAATTGGTGAAAAAATCGGTCCACAAGCATTCTATAAATTTCGATCCGAAATTGTTAAGTATGTGCAAAATGTCACAAAACTTATTGTATTTTGTTTGCAAGATTCCCAATATCCCAATAAATATGTAAAGATAATCAATGGACTGGAGAGATGATCAGCTAATCCAATCAATGGGTGTTTGTAAATAGGCGGTCGTTTGTAATTAGTCCAAACACGTGGTAGATAACAGAAAACAAGTAATGCACAGTCTTCTCGCTTAATATTTTTTTACTATAGTCCTCAGGGCTATACCTTGTGACAAAAGTTATAGTCCTCATAGATTTTTTATAGTCCGAGTTGTTTGAATCATGTAGTAGAATGTTTGTTAAATTACTTGAGGACATCTATCCTACATGAATCATTATCCTGGTATTCGTTTTGAATGTCTAGAATATGCTATTTAATATCATTATTTAACAATTAGCCATTTAAGTCAATTCTTTTTTCAGCATTAGACCAAAATTCTACTCTCTAAGCTTTCATGGCTGCATTGAATTCAACTATAGATGTGCAATATGGCAATATTATTGTTTCATAGAATGGAATAAATTCAATAATTCAGATGTATTGCAATGTTTTATACCAATTGGCAATCTTTGGATTAAACATTTTGAATTTACTCACCAGTGACTTTACAGAAGTTAATCGCCCGAAAACAAAATTGCTCATCCAGATAGAAAACTCAATATTGATACATTTTCTTCATATTAATGTTAACAGATTTACCAGGCTTTGCGCCTTCGACAAACCGTAGAAAATTCATAATATCTGACAAATATTTACTGATTCCATTCTATAATTAGTGGTTTATTCAAGCTCAGTGTCCTACAAATTTATTTAGCATGTGGTAGCCTAGTGGGCTACCAATTTTTTTTCTTGTAGAACAATGGCTATCTTTTTTTCATGGTAGCCCAGATATTATATAAATATGCAGCAAACGGATTCATCATAACTTACATTACAAAGAAAACAAACCTGGTTCATAAAATCACAGTTCATATAAACCAAACTCTAAAGTAATATCAAAATTTAACCTGAGTAACACATATGTCATTATTAGATTAACAGAATTATATGAACACTTAAATCCATTAATGTCAACATTAATATGTGGTGATTTATCCTATGTGTTCATATTCATCGCATTTCTTGTAATCTGAGCGCTCTTCATTTACGGCTCGCACGGCTTTCATCCCTGATTTGCACATATTCGCATAATGACCTTTTCTTTGACATTTTTGACAAACAACATTCCTTGATTTTATACATGCATGACCACTGTGTCCATTGGTTCCACAGCGGTAGCAGGTCTTGAACCTGGCTGGTTGCGGTACTGATCTCGCCCTTGGCTGATACTGCACATTTTTCTTCCTGGCAGGTTTCCATTTTGGTTTTAATTGATTGATTTCATCATGCCCAATAGGTGAAGCTCCTGGTTGTTGATATTGGTTCAATCCACCATTTCCCGACATCTCCGTCTTGTCTGCATGCAAGGAGGCCAGTTCTGATGACCTTGCAATTTTTCGAACTTTGTCCAGGTCCAAATTTTCTTTTTTTAGAAATTTGAATTTCAAGTTCTTTGATGAGCAGGTCTCTATGACTTGATCTCCGATCATATCACCAACACTTCCTTCAGGAAAATCGCAAGCTAATGATTAAATGTAATTGTCTACAGTTTCATCACTTTTTTTCTTGTCGAAAACTGTGTCTTTCAAAAGAAATGGTCTTTTTTGGACTGAAGTACGCTGATAAAGCATCGATGGTTTGTTGCTTGTATTTTCCATGGAAGTTTCATAAATGTCCTGTATTTCTCCCCCCCCCCCAAGGTGTAATAGCAATGCCTTTTTAGCTCATCAGAACCGAAGGTTCAGGGTGAGCAGTTAGGATGGGTAGGTCGATGCTCCGGCGTCCGTCGTCTGGCGTCAACAATGATCTTCTCCTCAGAAACTACCTGTCGGATTTACTTCAAATTTGCTGTGCAGAAGCCATTTGACGTTCTAAGCGCAATTTGCTCGTATTGTTCCGGTTGACCCCTTTTAGGGGCCGCTAGAGCTAAAAATAGAAAACCCTTTAATTGTCTTATTCTCATGAACCAATGGATGGATCATCACCAAACTTGGTCTGTAGCATCATTATATGAACTTTCATCAGATTTGCTAAAAAAATTTGGTCGGCCCCTTTTAGGGGCCGCTAGAGCTAAAAATAGTAATACCTTTAATCGTCTTCTTCTCATGAACCAATGGATGGATGATCACCAAATGGTCTGTAGCATCCTTAGATGGTCCTTTCTCAAGTTAGCTCAAATAAATTTGGTCAGCCCCTTTTAGGGGCCGCTAGAGCTAAAAATAGAAATACCTTAAAATGACTTTTTCTCATGTTTCTATGGATGGATTATTACCAAACTTGGTTTTTAGCATCTTTAGATTGTGATCTATCAGATTTGCGAAAAAAATTGGTTGGCCCCTATTAGGGGCCGCTAGAGCTAAAAATAGAAATACATTTTAACATCTTCTTCTCATGAACAAATGGATAGATCATCACCAAATTTGGTCTGTAGCATTCTTAGATGGTCCTTTCTCAAGTTTGCTCAAATAAATTTGGTCGGCCCCTTTTAGGGGCCGCTAGAGCAAAAAAAAGAAAAACCTTTAAACGTCTTCTTCTCATGAACCAATGGATGGATCATCACCAAACTTGACTTTTTCTCATGTTTCTATGGATGGATTATTACCAAATTTGGTTTTTAGCATCTTTAGATAGTGTTCTATCAGATTTGCTCAAATAAAAATGGTTGGCCCCAATAGTGGCCGCTAGAGCTAAACATAGAAATACCTTAAAATGACTTCTTCTCATGAACCAGTGGTTGGATCATCCCCAATCCTTCAGTCATCACGTATGATCTTTTGTAGTATCCTTTGATGGTCCTTTATCGAGTTTATTATTGTTCTCCATTATTTGCCCACAAGTGTACCTTTATTACCTTTTTAGTATAAAGTTAATTAATATTTATTCTGGTGAGCGATGCAGGGCCATCATGGCCCTCTTGTTTTTGTTACTGCACGTCCAACAATTTGTCAAGAACCATATCATACCTTGAATAGTTCTTGAGATATGCTCTATAACAACTGTTAATACGGAGATAATTAAACTACAAGTCACCAAATGGCAATATATCGAGCCCGCTAAGGCACTAATTACCGTCCTTTTTACAGTCCGGACAAGGTAAAACATGCCAAGTTATGCTCTTTAAACCGCAAGTGTGACCTTGACCTTTGTGATATGGACCTAAGTCTTGCGCAAGACACACTGCCTCATCATGGTGAACAATTGTGCCAAGTCATTTTAAAATTCATTGATGCATAGGGAAGTTATGGTCCGGACTAAGTCAGACAGACTAACACATGCGCGGACGGACACATACACGAACCGCCATTTTGACAACTATGTCGAGCGTAACGCAAGCTGGCTCGACAAAATGAGGCAAGGTAGAGTTATGGTTCTTCGTCACTAAAGTTTTACCGCTGTGTAAAGTATAAACTCAATCCCAAAAGTACTAAATCACTCCATCATTGACGGGAGACGCTAAAGCTAAAGCAAACTACATTTGAGACTCTGAGAACTGGAGAAATGCCATGGTGATCTCAATTAAACTGAAACACTTGAGAAATGCCTATACCCATAGGCACAGTATTTATTTATTCAACTTTACTGTTTATAAAAACTAACGAACTCATGAGAGCATTTTGAAGCTAATACATCATTATATACGAAGTGTATGTTGATTATGAAAGTCACTCTCACTCAATCATTGTCTGGGTCCGATTGGTTCGGATTGTCCTGAATTGAAACAGTAATCACAGTATCTGGCTCATGTTGGATTGGAAGTGATTGTCCTGGAATAGAAACGTTTTATTAAGATTCTAATACATAATAGCATTAAATAACTAAATATAATTATTTCACGATCTAAATCACTTACTAGTATCAGTAAATGTTTATCCCTGCCTATAAAGTAGAAATGAAAATTGTATATTAGGAAAAATTATTAGATCCAATGCAATAACGAGTATCAAACTAAACCGAACATGCAAATTTAAATCATAAACTTTTGAAAGGAATAAAAAATACATTTATGGGAAAAGAATGTGATGAACCAATGTCTGTGTTCTGGAGAGAAAGAAGCCCATCAGAAATATCAGATTACTCATGTTGGGGAACATCTTGCAAAGACAGTAGTGTTTGTGAGGCTTCAAACAGTTTTATATTGATTGTGCTCATGGTGTGAGCGCCTTCTCTGAAATTGAAATTAATAATGAAGGTCTGAAAACATTATTAGCAATTATTCAGTCTATATCTCAGAGGATATCATATGAGATGTTGTAAGTCCTGCTGATATGCAAACTATTAGTATCTTTCCAATTTTAAAAATCAGCTGTAAGATACAACATTACAGGGCAAATATTTTATGATAAATTGTGCATCTTAGTTCTTAACTTTTTACAAATATCAAAGGCAGCTATTGACATATTAACTGACATGCAATGACATTGACGTTTCCCATAACTATTAAGGTATTAATGCAGAAAATTTGTCGATTTTGATGTTTTGCATATTTTTACGGCTGTGTTAATCGATTATGATTATACGATTATGCATAGCCATCTGATTTTAACTTGAATACAAATTGCCATTGAAGTGTGATATTGACTATATTTTCGCACTATTTTCTCAGTCGGAAGGTTACGTAAGCTATTCGGTATGTAGTAAAATTTGCTGCCTACGATTGTTGAGAATTGGCTACACGATTGTTCGTTCCGAACAACAAAAACTACTATCAATGAGATGGACCAAAGTCAGCCGGAGATGAAAGATGAGTAAATTTGCTTGTCAAATTGTCACGCAGAGATACTTACGGCTCGTCCGGGTCACAAACCAGGACATCCTAATGAAAGATCATATGCTCTGACGAATCAGTTTATAATGGTCGTATTTGTAAAGCTCTCAAGGGAAAATATCACTTTGATTTTTATGATTTTAAGGTCTTTGATTTTTCCATAGGTCTCAAGAACTTCTGTAAGTCTTATTCATAACGCATCTTAAATTAGATGTTTCTTAGGTTTTTCGATTTTCTCCTTAAAAGTTAAGGCACCCCATCATGCTGATTTAACTTTTAATGAAACTTCACAAGGATAAAAACTAAAATAAAAATATGTGATCTTACAGACGCTTTTTCGTTGACTTTACAAAATAACAGAGATAGCTAAGTATAATGTTTTGAATTAAGTTTTTATTAAATCTCCAGTAACATTTATTGATGTATATATGGTTAAAAGTTTTTTTTAGGAGAAGGAAGTTTATTGATAATGTATCTAAATGAGAGAAATATCATTGATATTTATCGAATGGCATTTAATCCAATGTCATTGATTTCGTTTATAAAATAAAATCCGTTTTGTGATGAAATGGTAGGCTGCTGCAATATATCGGATGTAAAACTTTATAACTTACTTAGGATGATATATTCCATCAATGATATTTATCTTCTTCGTAGTGACATTCATTTGAATGCTTTATGCATAAAACTCCACCCAGACACAACATAGTGACGGTAACTCAGGAAGTGTAAATGAGGTGTTCTTTAATATTGAATTCGCCGCAACTTGACATTTTACTTTATTTAGAAGAATAAGAATATAGAATATTTTTTTGCATGATGAAACTTGTGTAACATATATACTCATAGACTGATTAACAAATAAAAT
Source organism: Lutraria rhynchaena (assembly GCA_008271625.1). Classification (NCBI taxonomy): domain Eukaryota; kingdom Metazoa; phylum Mollusca; class Bivalvia; order Venerida; family Mactridae; genus Lutraria; species Lutraria rhynchaena. Next base: position 4,193,145 of record VIBL01000001.1, on the reverse strand, counting down.
TTGCGTAAGTCTTTAAATGTGTTGAAGAAAACATGAATTAGGAACAGTTATATAATTCTGAGCTTGTTTTATGCCGGTTTGTACATTGTTGAATCGATGAACATCAATCATGAAGTGATGAAGTGAAACAAACCTGTATTGATTACAGGATTTGTAATGAGATTCATTATTTAGCTCGAGAATTCAGTAATCTATATTAATCAACATTTTTTATATTTCTCTTGCCAAACACAGACAGTACAGTTTATATACCAGTTGAATGGAGTCGTATTCTATGACAATTTTTGTTTACGGTAATTTTGGGTTAAATTTGGGTGTTTTAAATAGAATTTGTTATAATTATACCATCACAGGTCCGTTAATGCTGCCTAAATTGGTGAATTGGTGCTATTAGAGATACTGCTGACAGAGTATTTGCGAATAAAATTGGTGCAAAATACAAGAAACCAACCAGTAAAATGTAAAAAAGAAATAAAATAAACAGAAATCTCTATCTACTGACCCATATTTCTTTGGGCATGTAACCGGAAACAGACCTTTTATTTTTAGGCATAAATGATAAGCAAGCAACCCGTTTTGTAAATAGTCAGTATTTAAACCCGTTCTGTGAACGATAAAAATTAAAAACCGTTTCCTTGGTGGTTTCTGACAAGCAACAGTAAGTAAACGTCAAATAATAAAACCGTTTTTTAAAACAAAATTAGTGACTATTCCAAATTATTATCACGATAATAATGGACTTTTTTCGCGCTGTTTTGAAAAAGTAAAGGAAGGGGAAAAATCTGGTCATACTGATGTACTGTTAACTTATTACCAACCAATCCACAGCTAAAAATACTGTTAACTTATTACCAAATACTGTTAACTTATTACCAACCAATCCACAGCTAAAAATACTGTTAACTTATTACCAACCAATCCACAGCTAAAATACTGTTAACTTATTACCAACCAATCCACAGCTAAAATACTGTTAACTTATTACCAACCAATCCACAGCTAAAAATACTGTTAACTTATTACCAACCAATCCACAGCTAAAAATACTGTTAACTTATTACCAACCAATCCACAGCTAAAAATACTGTTAACTTATTACCAACCAATCCACAGCTAAAATACTGTTAACTTATTACCAACCAATCCACAGCTAAAATACTGTTAACTTATTACCAACCAATCCACAGCTAAAATACTGTTAACTTATTACCAACCAATCCACAGCTAAAATACTGTTAACTTATTACCAACCAATCCACAGCTAAAATACTGTTAACTTATTACCAACCAATCCACACCTAAAAATACTGTTAACTTATTACCAACCAATCCACAGCTAAAATACTGTTAACTTATTACCAACCAATCCACAGCTAAAATACTGTTAACTTATTACCAACCAATCCACAGCTAAAAATACTGTTAACTTATTACCAACCAATCCACAGCTAAAATACTGTTAACTTATTACCAACCAATACACAGCTAAAAATACTGTTAACTTATTACTAACCAATCCACAGCTAAAATACTGTTAACTTATTACCAACCAATCCACAGCTAAAATAATGATATATATTTGCTTGCCCTGTAGCTGGTGGATATCATATTATGTAAAGGTCAATATGCAGTAAAAAAAATGCCAAAAACTATGTCATCATTTGAATAGATGTCACGTCATAAATATATCTACTGTATGACAAATTGGTGGCTTATCACTTAGTGTAGGCCTTGTATATGTCTGATCCACTGCGGATGCACAAAAACCACGAACAAGCACAGAGGTACCTGACCATACAATAAATCCTATCTAAAAAAAAATTCCTCCGTTACCAAACCGTCTCGGTGTCTGTCTTATCAAAATTTTCCACTCCGACGTCAGACTTGGTTGACAAATGGTCTTCGTCGCTTGATACTGGGTTATTAAGCCATCCAAACATTTCTCATGTACCCTAAAGGCGGTTGACATGTTGATCTGTCCAGCTAGATAGATAAAATGTACATTTCTCAATCACCCTGATGTTTAAATTATTACTACATGTATTACATATTACTCCAATAAGATGTTGGCACAGGTGTTGCATGTTAGCGATTTCCCATGCAGAGCTAAATTCATACCTCTGTGTGTAACCTAGGTAGGGATGTTCTAAGTTTGTATCAGAAACTTTTTTACGGTAATTTCATTGTCCGTATTTGCGTCTTTGATGAAATCCCATCTTATTAATACAACGAGCCATGATTCACAATTTGAAACGTAGAATAAATATCGAATGTTGAAAGTAAAGAAGTAAGAAGTAAAGGAGCGCTAATACCGCCCAACATGGTATTAAAAAAACAAAAAAATATCTAGTCCTTATATAAGGCAGGGTACTAGTGTGTCAAATTTCATAATTTAATTCTGTGTTTCTTTCATGGTGAATATACAGAGCAAGAGACGAGCTTGTTCTGCAGAATGGTATGGTTGCGCCCTTTTCGAATACATCCATTCAAAGCAATTAAGCCAAACGTAACTGCTCGTTTGTCTAGCGCTCTTACCATGTTTTCATTTGCATGTCAATTAGTCATTGATCCCATTATGTCGAACATCTGTGGACATTTTAATACACTGTTGAATGACAATACATATTTGTTTATTCTCGGGTGAGCACTATACGTATAATAATAAAGCCCGGACCCAGTCAAAATGCATGCTTTTGGTTGGTTGTTTCTGATTCAGGTCTAAAAATTGACCATTGATGAGAACTGCCTCTCCATCTGGTATCCGCCTTTATACAGAGTTATATCCTCACACCCAACATTGGGAAGGTATAATTATGCATGTAGTTGTTGAAAAACTTAATAGAAAGAAACTCTAGCGCTTTTGATAGCATGATGCCGACCAAACTTTATATTAAGCAATGTCTCAACTTTGGTTGTCATTTTTTCTAAACATTCAGTCGTGGAGTTGTTTTATGTAATCTTAGTGCTGTAATAACCTTTTAATTCATGAAATGTGTGCCTCATGTGCGAGTAGACGAATTTTGTGTTAAGTCTTAGGAGAATGCACGAAAATATGCCATGATATTAAAGTTAAAGAATACTGTATTAACTGGGATAAGTCTGTGAAACTACCTTTATATTGTTTCAAAACAAGGTGTTCGCAAAGGGAAAACAATAAATTTTGATTGTAAAGGTTCTTTTTCGTTCTTTTTTACTAAACTGATTTCAACAACTTTTTGACCGCATCTCGAAAAACGATTTTATAAAACGGCATAAAGCTATTTGTTCTGTTTTCCTCAAGTTTAAAGTTTTCAGATATGCTGATAAATATCTATTTTATTTTAATTAAAACATTAAAGTATGCTGTAGACATTTTTAAACCAAATTTTCTTCACTTTCATTTTCATATTAATTTATCAACAAAATTAACAATTACAAATAATACTTTATTCGTAAAGAGTAAGCTTTCGTTAATATTTTAGGCTTATTTATTTTTTCGTTGCTAGTTTGGACTTATCTCCCCATAATAATTCTTTGTAAATAAACTAGCCACTAAGACGTATGAGAATAATAAATACAGTGAGTAATTCCCCACAGTGTATAATAAAGACAATATTTTTACTTAGTTGCGGAGAACTTTCACGAGTGGCGCAGACACGAGTGAAAATATAAAATCTAATGGTCACGAGGTGAAATAAACCACCGTCATACACCGAAACAAACAAATTTTCTTTTTATTTCTGCGTAAGGAGCCTCAAATTTAATGACCATTTACTCATATCTAGTCATGAATTTAGGGCAAATTAGTTCCAAAATGTTTAGATGGACAATGTTAAATCAAACGATAAAATGTTGATAATTTCTGCGTGTAATTGGATAACGAAATGGATGGTTATAATCTACCATACAACAATTTCGTTTATTAACGAAAAATGCTCACTCGTGCGTTGGCGGATTAATATCAATATCAGCTGTTCAACACTTATACCGCCGCGACGACTTGTAGAAGAAAGCAAGAATTTGAGACCCAGTCGGTTAAATTCAAGCCTTTATTAGTTAAATAAAGACAGGAACAGGTGCGTAAAAAACGGGAATTTGCCACAGTTGTGCATTTATGTGTTTATTATTTACTGTCTGATTCTGAATCTATGATTCTGATCTTTTTGAATCTCCTTTCAGTTCCAAAGTTCTGATTGTGAGATTGTCCAGCAGTGGAACCGAACACCTGAGGCAGTTGCTGTGTTTCCGTCCTCTTTTGATGGAAATTGAATGTGACATTTCCGTAGAAATGGCTGTTGAAGAACGAACCACTTGGCGTGACGAGCGAGCTTATGTCATGAAGTGGCAATTGTGGGTGGAGTAATATTACAACGATGGACGGTCATTGTTATATTAGAAGCACCATTTGACTCAGAATTGAAAAAAATGACCGAAAGAGGTCATAAAAACAAATATTGGCAACTCCGAGTCATCTTTATTGTAAACATTGAGAATGCAGACGATTTATTTCAGTACAAGGGGGGTATTAAAGCATTACAAAAAACAGTTCCGTCGGGGACCGGTTTCAAACAGTGAAATATATATAGTATATATTTCATCAATATAATTCTATATTTCATCAGTAAGCATAAGATAAATAATTATTATCTTATTCGTTTGCACGTTCTAAAAATTCTCCGTTCTTAAAACCTCTGAAGTGGACAATTTGAATTCATATATAACGTTCATTATCGTTGCACAAAAATGTCTTTATTTGTTCAACACGACAATTGCAAATACACAGTTTTTATTTTGTAAAATATCGCAGTCAGTTATCTTGACTAAGTTTATTAAGTTCACCAATTTCATCTTCTATGTACTTATTAAATATAAACATGTTGGTGTTTTTGAGAAAGCATCCTCGTCGAAAACCTTACAGCAAACAGTCAGAAAGTGACATTTGTTATATAGAGAAGACTAGAACAACTTATGTTATAGTATTTTTGCTGTTGCTTGTACTGTCTTTTATCTTTGTATCTGTCATTTGTTCATTTACGTAATTTTATCTTTGTTTCCCCGGGGATGTAAGTATGATGTTGGGCTCATGAAACCAGTTTATACCGAAGCCCTGCTGACTGTACTAAGGTCGTACTTTTTGGGGAGACTGTATTTTGTCCTCGATGGGCCGTAGATTCCAACCAAAGCTGGATGCAAGTATTACTCTAAACACTGTTTCAAAGATTAAGTAGAATATGTGCATTAAAAGTCTGAACAAACAACAAAAAGGTACTATCATGCTGATTATTAAATTGAGTGCGCCACCATATTATTAACAAAACAAACAATTCAGTTGGCAAGTCATTTTATTTGCATAGTTTTTCTTTTGTTTGTTTCAAACCTCATGTTTGGTGTGCACTAAAAATGTACATCCGATTTTTCCGCGGAATAATTTAAATATCGCTCTGCGCATGTACCAAACTTAGGGTCAAACCCTGATATCAGAATGACCCTGATTTTGACAGATGAATTATCTTCAGCTAAAACCTCATTCATTCCTCAGGTTGACAAACAAACGATAACAGAAGACTTATTAAAGAAACCTGTTCGATTTTTTTCAATTCGGATTTAAGAATTAGCGAAATGGGTGATAAGGTAATCTACATTTTTTTCATGTGCCTTACACTTTTAAGCTCTTGAAATCCTAAATAAAATGCTTTGTTCTGATATCTCGTTTTAATCATTATCTAAAATCCACGTTAAAATATTTGAATTTATTTGTTTAAAAATATGAAGATGTTCAAAACATGCTTTCAAAATTGCATCAGGTAACCATTACTCATACAGCGCTGTAATGTGCAATATTCCTTTTGACATTTTTATGTCAACGTCTTTATACTCGGCGAACTTCCTCAAATTGATGAGAAATGTAAAAATAAAAAAAAACACCAGCAACAACTTAATACGTTTTTGCGTTTGACAGATTTGTGATATTATGAGGAAATATAAGGAAAATAAGATCCCTTTGTCAAATCAAAATAATATTTGGCATTTATGTTCAAAGATATCCGGTATTTATCTATTAGCAACCGTGTCCATGTAGGTAATTAATCATAAGACCGGGGGTTAATATCCGGTTATACGAATTGTTCGGAGCTGCAGTAAGCTATCATCTTTTCAAGTTACGTAGTGGTATACATGTAATTAAGTGGGTAAAACTCCAAATTTATTATTTTTTTAAATCGTTATTATGATCTTCTGTTGTTTATTACTTTTTTGAGATCCTTCAAATTTCTGTCTTTACAATTATCAAATATCGCCACCTCAAAGAAAGAAATCTTCATAATGAATTTGTTCTATTATTTCACATTGATATTCCACAACCATAGTGTGCACTTAACTGATAAATTTATCAGTAAAACACCCCGCGATTACAATAATTTACTGATAATTAGTGTACGAACTATGAGAACGATGAGTGACTATTTTAAATATGCTGTAACATACAAATGTATGCGCATTGTGATACATTAATTATTGCTGTGACTTTCGTCTAGTATAAACATATCTCTCGCGGTATATGGACTCCGCTTAATTAATTAATTATTTAGTGTCCTCACCGCTGTGAGTTCGAATCCCAGCCGGGACCAAATTTCATATGTGAAGAATCTCACCAGCTGGCTTACGGAAGATCGATGGTTCTACCCAGGTTTTCTATGACACTAGCCACTAGACACTATGTCTAGGACAATACTCCACCGCTGTCCCGAACGACTAATATGCAGAAGTTGGCAGTTATTGGTTAGTACAAATTAGTTATGGTGAAAAGGACACTGGTCAGGGAAATGACGAAATTATAGTTGACAGCGGGCGTAAAAAACGAAGAGTTAAAACAAAATTAATATTTCTTTCATCCGATGTAACGATTCTTGTTGTACTAATCAACAGTTTTTTTAAGTATTTAAATGAGTTAACTAAAACAAAGGACTTTTCAGAAATGTATGCACAAGAAATGCTTTTGTTATTAAAACCTTATGGCTGTGTCTTCCACTTAGCAATGCGCCGGTTGGAATACAGACAAATTGACGTACATATAATACTCGGTTGCCACTAAAAAATAACAAGCCACCTTTAAGATAAGATAAAGATTGAACACCAAAACAAATACACGTGATGGAAATGTACAGAACTATAGCGAAATGAATAATCAAGACCCACTCGAAGAATATCAGAACGAACTGGTCTTATTATCGTGTCGTAATAAATTCAACGTAGCGTATTTGTTTAGAGGGACTAGACTCTAGATTCATCATCTTCAAAAAGGGTGTTACTAGCAACTTACACAAAGTTTCTTTAGGGGTAAATTATCTTTCATATGCGCTAATCTTATCGATATTCAAATAAATGAAAATATAGTAAAGTTTATTCAATCTCCATTGTAGCATCTTAAAATTGTGTGACTAACACTATTGATATTTTCGGCTATACTCGAAACCTCGAAAAGCCCTGTAGTACATTAAGGCGACATTCTTATACTTGACACACATTAATTTGTTTTGTTATAATTACTATCAAACGAAATGAGTTTCTTGATTTCGGAAAATGAAACATAAATCTGGACCCTTTAAGAAGCGATCTTAAAAGTGGTTGATTTCCATCAGGGTAAAAGCTGGTACAATTAATTTGAATATATCAATGTTTGTTTACATAAATTGGGTCCGATTTTGAACTGTAGGAAATTCTCAATGGAAGATAATTATATGACCGACAATGGTAATGCTATAAGTTTGGAAAACATCCTTTGCGTACCTTCGCTACTTTAATTAAATAAAAAATTGCCTTTTGTACGGTATTTTATCTGAAAAAATGTTTTTTGTCGGATTAAAGAAATTGAGATGAAAGTTTATCCTGTCTCGATGAATTAATTATGATTAAACAAGTAGGAAGAGGTTTATATAATTGTTGTTTACATGAGACATCTTAACTTAAATTACTTGTAATTACATTATGGAAAGTAAATAATTACTTGCGGACTGCAGGGGAACTGGTTAATACTAGCAGATAGTGTAGAAATACCAGTTCTGGTGTCACCTATTGCTGAATAAATGTTGAAATCGGCGTAATAAATTTCAAAGTAGTGTTTACCAATGGTTTGCACAGGCCGAAATGAACACGGAGGATTCTTCTTGGTGAATAATTCAGCGTACACTATCAAACCAGCATGCTATTTATGCAACATACTTTTTTCACTTAAGTTAAACGTCTCACCAACAGCTATGGTCATTTTGCGACTTTCTAACTTTAACGGTACCAGAAGACCTTCAGATATACATCTAAATAGAATGGGCGACCTTTGTAGGCTAGTTGGACAACTCTTACATGTGCTTGTTTTCTGCTCCCGGGCAGGATTCGAGTTCGCGGGGGTGAGCAGGACATGAGAAAAACTATAATACGGAGCTCCCCCTCACAACATACTATCTACTTATCTGGACGCGAATTCGGGCGGAGCTGAAATAAATAAATGATCCCATAATTAATACAGTTATAGGTTGTTTCCATCAAACTTGCTTTTCTAATTTATAATCACATGTAATTGCAAACTGAATGTTGTGTTTCAACCTACCGGCGATGTGAATCAATTAAATAGGGGGATAAAGTAATTAATGTGAATGTTATGAAATGATTAAATAAACGGCAAACAAACTTGGTCTTAATTTAGGTTCAAATATGAATGCTAAGACACTATAAAGAAGTGATGCTTAAAATACGGTCAACATCGTTTGACATAACCCAAGCACACGAGACAGACAAGAAACACGTAACTTAATATTTCATTCTACCCCCGTTTGTGTTCAACTTTTATTTGTATTTCTGTGTTTGGTTGTAAATTCCATAACTACTCTCTGTTACTACCCATTGTGGAAAATTTTCTCAATGAAAGTGTGGTAAAAATTTCCCCAATTTCTGATAAGGAGAAACGTTACCTTTCAAGGTTGTTCGATTTCAAGTTCAATGTAATACGACTTACTAGATAAATAGTTTTGAGGTTTATGTCTGTTTTCAACAGTATTTCTGTTACATACCGACAGGCGGTAACCGGTGTGTCTGGATTCCATACCCGCACTTACCATTGCATTTGTGAATCACAGCCAAATTCTCTACACTAATAACTATCATCAGCGGTGAAGGACGAACTATTTTAATCATGATGTCTTCAATTAGTAGGTCTGAGTGTGTTACCATGCACGGTTACCACTAATGTAATCAATTGTCTTGTGAACACATTAACTGCAATCTCTGAGAGAATCTGCCGATTGTAAGTCCTCTTAGATTATGTAACACTGAAGTCAGAAAATTAGCTGCGTTCACGATTAACGGACCGACCCTATCTTTTGACGCCAATCCTAAAGTTTCTAACAGCAACATCCAAAATGTGAATATTATTGGGCCAATGGAAGGAGATATAAAAATAGGTTTAGAAAAAAAATCAAACCTGCCTACTCTAACTGTTTTGATCAAATAATTCTAGCCTCATCCCGTAAACATGTCCCATAATTATATGTAAGATGTAAAATGATTTTAAACTGAGCCTAAATCTGGTAGGTAGCCTGTAATACCCCAGCGGTTGAAATATTGAAAGCTAATGATTATGACAGATATTCCAACTTAGATTAAATATTTCAAATATGATATTCAAACGATTGATAATCCCACATCTGATGAATTGGATTGTTTGACGAATAAATCTTTGAATAAACGTTAAATATAAAATTCACGTAACATTTCTGGTAACCATATTACCCATAGTCTTCAAGCACGATTGATGAGTATGGAAAAAAGCTGACGAAAGAACATTTTTTCTTTGTACAATATGGGCTTAATTTATTCCTAGGCATATTGTTATCACCGGAGAGATAGTTTGTAACTGGCTTTGTGTATCTTGTAATCTAATCAATTCTCTTATAGAGCGACAGTGGCAGATTAAATGCAGATGGTACAAATGCGTACCATGACATCTTTTTTACTCGAATTCAATTAAGAAGTGTATGTTTTGATTCGAGGTCACAAAAATTTCTATAGAATCCAGCCTTGTCACAAAAATTTACATAGAATCCAGCCTTGTCACAAAACAAACTTCTTTTTCAGTAGGAAAGGCTACCATGAAAATGAAGCATTACCATTGTTAAATGTTCAGACTAGACTCCGGAACAACCCAAAGATGCCATTGTTGAGTTATCAAGAACGAAATCAAAGACATTTGTGTTCGAACATAGTATCTTTATATTGATGACTACTGTATCACTTTGGAAATAAGTGTTATATTAATCTATCAGTCTGTGATATTATATTCTGATCGTTAGCCGAAATCATGAAATAGCCATTCGATTTTCACATAAATAAACCTTTGTGTTTGACACTACGACTCGCTTTACTTTAAACAACGTAAGTTTCGAAAACCCATTCTCATTTGGAATTTTCCGAATATGTTCTAAATTTGTACAGAAATCGTCGAGGATATCTGAATAGGCTTAATGCTTGTTCTCACTGAACTCTGTTGTAGGGATGTGTGTCAAAGATTCTTAATCTCCTGTATACTCTATCAGATGAGATGTTTGCTTGTGTTTGTTTCCGAGTTTTAACCCATCTTTTCGCTGATAATACATTTTTGTTTGGTGTTAGCAATTTATAAGGTTTTACGAAATGCGGGCCAAGGCAATACATAACACTTATCAGGCAATGTTCGAACGCTTTTTTTGCTACTTTTAGGCAACTAAATAACAGTCGGATTTACAGCAAAAAAATATTTTCGCTTTCGACTCAAATTTGCGTTTCCGGATTTTTACTGTCCGTGATTTAGGGCGTTTGTGCTTGGAACTGATAAGAGAATCTACGAATTTAATTCGGTACAAACAATTTACAATTGCATGATGAAATGTTACGTTGTGTTAACCGACTTTAATATACCTACCGTGTTTTATTTACGTTTAAAGGCTTTGAACGAAACAAGATATTACGCACGCAATTAGTAAACAAAAAGTACGACAACATATTTAATGTGCCTGCTACCTGTGACCGTAATCACTATTAATATTAGTCGAACTTGAAAACGGGGTTTTATCAATCACATTACGTGTCATTGCTTGTGATTACAGTGTTTGTTCATACTGATATTGGGGCGGTAAGAGATCTCCAGATTAATGAGTGCTTTATATTCATTTGAGGGAATGAGTACTCAAGACTGCGCATACATTAACATGACAATAGATACTATCACACAATGTATCGAATAGATCTATCCAAATTAAATGGTATCCCGCTCTTCTGAATGTGAGTAGACGGTCACGCTACAGCACGTACATAGACTTAATGCGCCCTAATTAAAGGTCACATTTCATTGAAACCAAAAAATCTTGTTTTCGTTTTATGCTGAATTATTGTTCTTCATCTCCAATATGTTGTACATGTATAAATACATGTAGTCAAAACACCATTTCGGTCAATCGGGAAAAAATTAGTGCATTGTGTATATATCGACATTTTAATAAAAAATAAAAAAACTTAGATAAAAAATTCGTCTCCGGGGATTTTCAAAATCGTTTCAACAACGGAATTTTATGTTACAGTTGGACACTGCCCACAAACATCGCGCCCAGATTAAGATGTTTACAATTTTCAAGTAATTTGTGAATAATTAGCTAGGTCAAGAATACGATTGATAAATCATAGAGTATAATCTTTGTACAAATATTAATATCTCGGCATGTACGTTGTTTGTTTAGTAAACAATCCTCAGACACGCAGCTCCTTAGTTACCTTCTAGTTAAACCTGTTCTCTCCTATTTTTTGTAAGCAATTTCCCGACAGCCATGCATCATGTGAGATTCCGGGCTGTGATAACAAAGGTCTGAATAATTTTTTTTTATTTTGTCATACTTCACGAAGAATTTGCGTATAATAGTTGTATTTTATAGAATAGTTTGCTAACACATTTAAGAAATGTACAAACATTTGTGATTCTAAATATAAGACCAGACATTATATTATTTTGTGTTTTCTTAAGTTTACATGTCCCATGTTTATCATAACTTATATATTCTCAGGACCACAATGGAAATGGTGGATATTAATTCATCATTGTCATCCTTGTTTGTGTTTCATATGTTGTAGCGTAATAACTTTGTTTATAATTAATTATCTATTTATCGATATTTTAGTGTTGTTTTCGTGTTTAGTGATAAAAGTGTATGTAACTTATTTCTATCTATGTATTGTATGTACTATACTACATGATTAACATAATCAAATAGATAGCAAAAAGAAACCAGGTATGGGCCTCAAACCTGCAACATAATGGTCTAGATATCAACTTAGCTGACCTTATGGTAGTTAGCAATGTTTCATGGCTACATAGACACTTTGATATTGGAACAAACACCTGGTCATACAGGCTGATGCGTATTAAGGCCAGCGACACTAAACATATGAACTATTTGGGTCGCATTAAGTGTTAAGTACTGATAATATCATAATGTATGTAGTACGTATTATTTTATACATGCTAACACTACATAGATAGTACATTTTGTACCCCATTATAATAAGATAAAGGGTGCACACACGTTTCTTTTGTGCATGAATTTTGTTTTCATGTCTGCGTTTTTTTCGGAACACGATTTTACGATTGATAGGGATTATATGTCCCGACATTCCTTTTTTATTTATGTGAAAAGTGGCAGAAACGCGCTCTATTATCCTGTCCCTCTATTCTCTAGTTTTTAAAGGAATTTGAGTAATTGATACTCATATTTGAAAATAGGCAGAATTGATGCCGGGTGGTCTAGTGGTAACGCGCTTGACTACCAATCGAAAGATCGTGGGTTCGAATCTCGATTCCGGCTTCCGATATTTAAAGGAAGTTTTCAGCGTCTCCACTCCACAACTGAGCCCAGTACTGTGTTTAGTAAATCACAGTAAACAGGGAGAAGTATATCGGCGGTTTGCACCGCGCGATAAAGGACCAGGATGTCCATTCGAAAAGATTATAAACAAATAGGATCAATGCACGGCATGTTACATCACTGAATGTTTTCTTTTACTTCGTACACGAACGACTTTATATTTTATATTTGTTTGATTGTGTATCGACGAATGCATCTCTAACGAAGATATCCATGAACTGATAATTATGTCATCTGGTCATGGAATATTGAACACATTTGACGAATGTAACGATGCGTGCCATAAATGTTTCTTTTATCAAATATTCAGGCAGATGGCGCGGCACCGCAGCGAGGAAGTTGGGGAAACCAACTGGAATTTATTCTTACGATGGTTGGGTTCGCTGTTGGTCTGGGTAACGTCTGGAGGTTTCCATATTTGTGCTACAGAAATGGCGGTGGTAAGTATTAACTTGTTGCTCAGGTTGTGTCCGCTGTGAGTAAAACAACTTCCGTTAGGTGTACATTCATTAGACGGAATGAATCTTTAATATTCATAGTACTGAAAGTACTGTTACTGGATGAAGTAATGAATGATATTTCTCGGGTCATGACTGATTTGTATAAAAAATCACTATCGGTGACATGACCGACAAGAACTTTTCAGCTGGAAAACACTGGAATATTCTCATGGGATATGTCGTTGAACATTGCATTTGTATAGTTGTTACATACACCTTCAGAATGTAAGATGAAATCTACATTAGATGATAATAATATCTTATGTTAGACGACATTATCTAACGTGCATTATTTCATATTTCAGGCGCATTTCTTGTTCCGTATTTCATTTCATTGTTGATCCTTGGTGTCCCACTATTTTTCCTGGAACTGTGTTTCGGACAATTTGCGAGTCTTGGACCCCTTAAAATATGGAGAATGAACCCAGCCATGAAAGGTAACAATATAATTTGTTTTTAATATAAACCAATGGCAATATTATAAAAAAAAACTCATTTTTCAGTAAAAATGTCTGTAAATACAATTAATGTTTGTGGACAGAATCGAGATGATAAATATATTTATTAATTATAGATGGGTAGATGATTTTGTACATTTTTATGCTGACACAATACTCTGTATATTTCAGGTGTAGGCATGAGCGTGGTCTTGATCACAACGTGTATTATCATATACTACAATGTTATTGTAGCGTACTGTATTTTCTATTTCTTCGCTTCCATGACATCAAAGTTACCATGGAGTGACTGTTATAATGAATGGAACACATGTGACTGTAGAGACAGTACTATGGATATAAACTCTACAGCTCCTTGGGTCAATGGGTCAGATCTTGCCGTGCAATGTGGTAAGTAAGCTTGCAGATAGAACATGAACAAGATAATAAAATTGATCTAAGGACCAGACATGTCTAAGTTGTCATTTTTTGTGTTTTTTTACCCTTTGAGCCTGTCAGATATTTTTCCAAATAAAAACAACAATCTTTTCATGGGGTTTCTTCATAATTAACTAAATCGGATGCGCTTGATTATAATCAGTTGTGTTGTATATATATATACAATGTCGATTAGAGTAAAAGAATGTTTTAACCGGAAAGAGTCCAAGGTCGCTGCACTAATTTGGACTTTGGTCTATATCTAGATTGCTTCCTGCGGAAGTCTAAGAGAATGTCTGGAAATTATATATATGTTAAGCACTCGGTTTTAGGGATTACAAAGGGATAGCATATGGTCACAGTTGCACAAAAACGTTGACTTTTGCGATTTTCAATGAAACATTTTTTCTCTTCGTACTGAGATTCTGACGTTAATTGATGTGTCGTCATTTATGAAACTATATAAAGTGTGTTTTCTCTTCTAGATGGTGTTTTTACAGCCAAAAATGCAACAACAACCCCCAGTGAGGAATATTTCTTGTAAGTTATATTTATATGAACACTTGCCCACCTGCCTAATTAAAGATTTAATTAAGAATGATTAGGAGAATAATTAAGTACATTTGCAAGAGCATCATTCCGGTCAACATTAACAGAAGAATGCCGAATACAGTATCACCATATTTAAAATACGGTCTCTGCGTGTGTGCGTACTGGTATGAGATCTAATTTTAAGCAAAAGTAAAGCATTTACTTTAAGCATAAGAAAATAAGTAATTGCATATTTACATTTCATAAAACAGTAAAATTTCAATGAACGACCTATTCAGACTAATTAATTATAGTTACCACTTATTTTCTGAGTTTTTTTCATATTTTCTCCGTATCTTAATTGCTGCTGAGACAACCTCAATGTAGTCTTTATGTCCAGTTTTACTGTACTCGTCAACATGAAAAGTGTGATGACTAATCATATAAATCATCTGGTGTATTGTAGGCGCCGTGTACTTAAACGTACGGATGGTTTGGAATACCCCGGTGAAGTGTTGTGGGATGTTTCATTGTGCAATCTGTTAGCATGGTTCATTATCTTCCTTGTCCTCACCAAAGGCGTCGAAACGTTAGGAAAGGTGCGTATTGTAAGGTTTTTATGGGTCTTGACATGTTGTTGTTATTGACTCTGAACACCGTAGCATTACATTGTAAATGTTTCATTATAAGGTGGCGTGACTTCATTTCATCCCGACACACGCGGGGAGAAATATGGAACATACGCTTTTATATGAATGATTCCGTCGGTCCTTTGAAGTAAGAGCACCATTTTAGATCCAGATTTTCTCAATATGTTCCTCTGGAATATCGTTAGTGAGACCTTATGGCAAGCTACATAAGCCACAAGACTATTATGCACCATTTCATGTCGCATTTTGTTCTTTTAAATCATTTAAAAAATTAAACATATAGTGTTCTTGTGTAAATGTTAATAAAAAAACATTCATGCATTATTCACGAGTTCCCATTCTGCTATATAGCATTTATCAAGATTCGTTTATGAACTACACAGGAATTAGGCGGCGGCATTAAGTCAAACATTTTATTCGTACATGTGGTTAAATAATTAAACCATTGTTGTCTTCATATCTGATATTGGGTTTTGTAGAGATTCAGGCTGAGAGCAAAACATTTTTACGTACAATCAAACCTGCGAACAAAAGCCACGATGGAAAGTGAATTAATATGGCCTTTATGTATCATTTACCTCGATCCAGAGGTTGATTTTTGTCATTTATGTCAATAAACAGCTGCTCACAAATATTCACTGTTCACAAGTTGCTTTTAAAACAGGTTTGGCCGTATTTACTATTTTTACTTTTCCATGTTACTTTTCTACGTTACTTTTCTACGTTACTTTTCTACGTTACAGGTCATGTACGTCGCCTCTATATTTCCATACATCTTATTAACAATTTTACTGGTTCGTGGACTTACCTTAGATGGTCACAGCAAAGGAATTGACTTTTATCTGCAACCAAACATAACGAAACTTAGCGAAGCGTCTGTAAGTATACACATAAAAATCAAACCACTTTCTTAAGATTTTCAATTCAGTTTAAACTCATCCTTAAAGAAAACTCAAGTAAAAAAGATAGAAAACATTACATTCAAATGCATTTGAAGCTAATCATATCGCCTGAAATGAAAGTTAACTCCGAGGTTCTATGAATTATTGTAAATGAAGTTCAACCTTACATCAAGAGAATTATGTTTACATATTCTACTTTGTGATAACAAACTAGTTCCCATAATGCTCTTTTGTGCTGTACGTTCATATAATTTGTTCTACCCGACGAACATGTTACAGAGTGTAGGTACATATGTACTTGTTTAAAATCCTTTATTTTTAAACAAAGTATCGTTTATCGAAAGTTTTTTATGAGTTTAACGAGGTTAGTGAATTAACTTCATTCATTTATAACGACACTTTTGTTTGTGTACAACTGATTTTCAGGTTTGGAGTGACGCTGCTGTGCAAATATTTTATTCTCTTGGTATATGCCAAGGTGGGCTGATAGCAATGTCAAGTTTTAACAATTTTAAAACTAACACACTAAGGTATTTTATTATGTTTATTTCTTTTTATGATCTCATCATGAAATAAGACGTAACAATGAAGTTATGTAAGCTTGTCGGTCTTTAGTTTGCCATAGATCAGGCGGTGATTGTGTTTTATCCTCCATTTTAATTTATTCTGTGTGTTGGTTAGGTTTGGGTATGGTGATATTTAGGGAAATATGTGATTTTTGCATGTAGTTTCTGGGAATCATTTTCTTATCGTCACTCAAATGTATGTAGGACTGAACGCTTTATTAATAAGTGCAAAAATTGTTAAGTTATATTCTGTGGTACGTAAAGTGATTACCATTGAGTGAAATTTGTGAATGTAAACGAATAGGAAATTTTAAGTTACCAATTTTGAGTTTTATAACGAGCAAACTATAACCTAAGTTTACCATTGCAGGGACGCTCTTATAGTACCAATCATCAACTGTGGTACAAGTTTCTATGCCGGCTTCGTCATCTTCTCTGTTCTAGGCTTCATGGCAACCAAAAAACATACAAGTGTGGCTGAGGTTGTTGCAGATGGTATGAAAACTGTTTACAAACTTCATAACAACTTTTCTGCACACTTCAGTTGAACTGTCTAAATTGCTTGACCAAAAGTCCTATTCAGCAGATGGCTTCTGTGCAATGACGGCTCTTTATTTACTTTTTGTTCTACCCTTATTTGGTCCCCAGCCATTGAGGTCCTGATAATATAATAAGCCCGGTACATGCTTTGGGTCTAGCATATATAACTCCAAACTCTAAAGATTTAGAATAATTTAATGTCTTTCTAAGTGGTAGTTCCTTCAGTTTCAAACCTGAATGTTGTGTCGCATGGTATGGCCTTTCATGAGTAACTTTTTCACGTTGAATATTTATTTGAATCAAAATCAACGAAATATTGTCCATACTGCTTAATGCGCTGTTTTATGCTAATCTACTCGAACATGCTAATACTAGTACGTGGATATTTTAGATATAGAATCTCATTCATTTCAGGACCTGGGTTGACATTTATGGTGTACCCTGAAGCATTGTCACAGATGCCGATATCTCCATTGTGGGCAATTTTATTCTTCCTCATGATGACCATGTTAGGGTTCAGTTCTCAGGTAAAACCTTACGTAGCAACATCTCAATATTAAGACCCACCTCATTATTGTGATCACTTACTTAGGACCAGTTTCCAATAATTCCTGTATATCAATTTTATAACACGACCACAAAATACGACAAAAAATGAAAGATGAATAAAAAGATAAGCTGACGACTTTTAGGATAAGTAAAATTACTCGGATAAGTAAATTGAAAAAGGAGACTAGATCCTTTATCATTCAACATAGAAAATCTCCTATGGGATTGTTTCAAATATTTTCAGTTTTCAGCGACAGAAACTGTGCTCTCGAGTATAATGGACGAATTCCCATCAATCAGAAGGTCAAGGACAAGAATGATAATGTTCAGAGCATGTGGTTGTTCTCTGTTCTTTCTTTTAGGTATTCCAATGACAACGAAAGTAAGTTTGTTTGTTTCTCTGATGGTTTTTTTTGTAGTTAATTTAACTCGGTTATTAACAGTGTTTCAGTGATATTCGACCGATTAATCCGACCAGTTTTACTAGTTACCAACCGGTACTAGTTTGTTGCCCTTATTCCATCAGCAACTCGTGTCTCCCCCTGGTATTAATTTACTTATTCAATTTAATTGATATCGGAAACATAAGAAATGCAAACCGCTCAAGATTAATAAAAAACATGCACAAATGTCTATGAGTCTAATGCTTGAAGGTATAAAGTCATGCTAGCATTTACCATCAGGCGATACTAGTAAAGAAGAAAGCAAACATCTCAATATCAATACGAGTACCACATATTTATAACGACAACGTATTTTCAGGCCGATTTTGAATAGTGCTTTTTAATTTTGGCTTATGTGACTTGCTCTATATAAAGACCAATTTATTTTGACCAAAATATGGCCGTGATATGGAAATTTTGCTGTAGTTGTAAATTGTAGAATTACAAATATGAGTGTTACACGTATTTAACGAATTTTGTAAGTAAAATTTCCATTTTTTCAGGGCGGATTTTACTTATTGAATTTAATAGACAACTATGTTGGTGGCTTTCCGTTACTGTTTGCTGGAATATTTGAAATAATTGCAATTATATATGTATATGGTGAGTTAATATTTACTATTCATAAAAACGCTACTGCAGAAATTCTATTTTTGATTTTTATCTCTAGAAAAGTTACATTTCACAGGACAAAGCCGCCCAAAACTTATATTAAATGGGTATAAATATGGAAAGAATTTCTGAAACCCACCTTCCCCAAAATATCCCTAAACTCATCAACCACAAACCCACCAAACACACAGCAACACACAAAAAATGGGGGACAAAACACCATCTCTCCGAGGTATACTAACACACAGCAACATACAAAAAGTGGGGAAAAAACACCATGATAGTTCGTATGCCTTAGTTTTCCCTTTTTATGTTGGATACTGTGATTTATATAAAAATGATGAATGCACTAATTATGTTGTTTTGCATTGTTACAGGAGTAATAAAATTCAAGAAAGATATAGAGATGATGTTGGGACGCCGCCTTATGACAAAAATAGCATTTTTCTTCTTTATACCAGCATGGGTCTTAATTACACCATTAGCACTTATGGTTAGTATTATTACGGTAGAACACGGTTTTTGTGAATTCTGAGGACCCGAACAATTACTTTACTGTATCCATATTCCACAATATCCATGACAACGGAATAAAGATGAGCGTGTTTGGGGAAAATAAATACTTCGTTGTATCCGATTTTCACTATAACCGTGTTTTACTGTAAATTTAAACTTAAAACTTTCTAATAAAGAAACAACTTATCTGACTCCAATACAGCGGTCGTTCCCATCTTTTTAGATGTTCAGTATATCGCTGAATTGTTAAAATAATAACATGGTGTCTCATGATACAAACATATAGCACAGATTATCTGTCTAATCCGAACAAATTGTTTGGTCCGAACATGTTCGTGTTTGTAAGGCGTCGGTGTTGTACTTTTCTCGCCAAACTTAAAACTATCCGTACAATTTAACAGCAAGTAAATGAAATTGTGGCAAGTTGTCTTTTGGCAGTCTGTATTGACTTTGTACCTGTTATTATGTAAGCGGAAATATTAAGTGGTTACGTTAATGCCCTTGTAATAAACTCGGTTTGTCCACTTGTTCACTTCTGTACCATTAATGGATACCTGAGATGTAGGTATAATTGTGTTCCATGACAATTCGACATAGGATATCAAATGTCGCAGAGGGAAGATTTAATTTGATTACCGAAAATAGCTTTTTTTTAATTGAATGAGTTGTTTGTAGAGGACTTATTAAAAGTGTTTATTTTTTGTTTAAATGGTTCTACAAAAAATTCAAAGAACATGTATAATACCAATAGAAACTGGCTTCAAAATAATTATAATCCAGATTTGTTCTCAATTAATTTCAGTTTATAATAACTGATAAATGGTAAAACTTGTTAAGGATATTAATAAATGAGCACTTTGAATATACAAAACCAGATCGTCGCTAGAAGAACATCCTCAACGTTTGGAAGCCTCATGGAAATATATCACTATTACATTCAGTTGTCATTCATATGTCTACATAGTTTTACTTCCGTTATGATCTGACGTTTTAAATCTGGAGTGGAATGCCTTTAATTGAGGTTGAAAGTAAATACTGCATGGTTTTTAATCGCGTACATTTGTCGAATGATAGGAAACATAAAATACGCACAAATACAATTAAATCAACCTGAGAACATTTCCTTTTATACTGTTTTGTTTATTTCTCTTCTCAGGGTGTCATTATTTTCAAAGCAATGCAGTACAAAACACTTACGTTAGAGACATACGATTATCCTGATTTCGGCGATGCCATTGGTTGGTTAGCTGCAGCTGCTTGCATATTAATTGTTCCTGTTTGGTTTATTGGCTACTACTGTATGAAGGGCGGGGCTGCCGTGAGTTACTATTCATAGAAACTATCACCAAACTCGCTGCGTCAATAATAAGATATTCTTGTTGTTTAGTCCAGATGTCACTTGATCTTGAGTAAATAATGATTATTAAGTTCTCTCGAACTTTAATTGTTTCATTGTTATTTGTTTTTGTAGATTGATTACATAGTTAGATATAAAAACACAGTGTAGACCTACCTTTGTACATAAATTGGCCTATAAAATGCTTCTTTGGCAGTCATAACTATTTCCTTCGATGATTCGAACGTCATTTAAAAATCAAGAGTTTTGTAGAATTTGACTTTTGGTTTGATTGTTGAGATTACTAAAACGGTTCTCGGGAAAGTGTTTTAAAGTAGAATCCAAATCACGCAGTAGTTTATATACCTCATATTATTATGGCGGATCATTTTACAGACTATGGTTGAAGTTACCTCACCAAAGGAGAAGTGGGGACCAGCCAATACAGAAGACCGTGGTGATAGATACAAGTTGCCGACACTGTCAGTATACTCCGTTGAAATTGGGCCTGATTCGGAAAAACAAGATATTGCTAATACCGAGACACATACTAATGGAACCATTGTACATAATGGTGCAACAAACACCGCATTTGATGGTAGTGAATGAACTTTCAGACAGACACAATAATTATTTTGACTATTTAGCATATCAATGAAAATGGTGATTTAAATCACCTCTCTACATGTTTGTAGGATTATAATTGTATGCAGCAAAAAACACAGTATATGACAACAAATGGATAAAGATGATTTGCACATTTCGATATCGTATATATTGCAACTATGAAACCCTTCTTATTCGAACCCCCTCTAATCCGAACAGTTCTTTCTGACCCGAGTGCAACGGTTAGTCTCACAACTTATTGAACTTCATTGTTAAACTATTTATACAGAGTATGCTTGATAATACAGAAGACCTTTCTAAAATAAAAAAAACTCTCTAATACGAACAACTTCTTTTAACCGTACATGTTCGGATTAAAGATGTGGCACTGTATATTTGATACATAAATCATGTATAACAATATGCTTTTCATTTCTCGAAGTCTTGTGCAAATCAATCATTTAATGTTTGACTTGTACCATGTTACCTGTAACGATGTACAAATGTACATGCATACTGCGTATATATGTTGAATTGGCCTGTACAATATAGTGTAAACAAAATCATACATTATAAAATATACATGTATATATATATATATATATATATAGAGAGAGAGAGAGATGAAATGCGTTATTCTTAAGTGTAATGGACAATTTTTATACAGAATGTAGAACTTGGATATTGACATCATCAACAGACATCATACGGGTTGATACACAACGTGTACTTTTTTGTTGTGATGTTCACTAGCAGTAAATGTCTAGTCTTACATAAAAATAAACGATTAATCAATTATGACATATTTGTGATTAAACATCTATTCATGCACTCTGTCGGTTTATATTCAGTTAAAATTGTATACCATTGTCAGTATATTACGTGACTCTGGTTACACATTGATAACGTGCATATTTATTATTTATCAAAGGATATACAAGTACAGAATAAGTACACAAAATATTTGTCTGTCAGTAGGTTGCAGTTTGACTGAACATGGGCAAATATGACAGTTCACGTTGAAATCGTAATAAATACATATTTATGTATCATTCCAGTAAAACGTCGAGTCCCTCTCATTGATAATCACGAGACATCAATATTTTTTATCATTATTGAGATACTGTAGGGATAAACTTTATAAATATTGAGTTGAAAGATTACTTTAATGCTGAATAAAGAAGAAACCGCGGAATTCCTTGGTGTATTTTGAAATTACGGAAAATACTATTCGCACGATATCACCAGAACGGATCTTGCCTGTATATTTTGTCAAATTTAAATTTTGTGACAATAAACTGCATTATAATATTGTTCATAGAATGTATTACAAAATAAAAGGCTACATGATCTGACAGAGGAGCTTGCTCATGTATTCTTTTATCCAGAAATTGGTTCAAAATTTTGAAAAAAAATCGAAATTTCAAATTGTCTTCTTTCAAATGTCATCACGAATATTCTTTTGTTATTTGTAGTATCTTTTGATGGCCCTTTATCAAGATTATTATTGTTCCCCATTATTTGCCCACAAGTGTACCTTTATTATGTTTTTAGTAACAAGTTAATTTACATTTATTCCGGTGAGCGATGCAGGGCCATCTCTTGTTCACAAATTGCTTTTGTTCACTGGCTAACTTTGGCATTGTTACACTTTGAAACAATATAACAGTACAGTAAAATCTATAATACGTCAGAAATATTGAGCATATTTTGAAAGCTTTTAAATGATACAAGAAATGCATGTAATATAGACAGAATATTTTATGCTAATCATTATGTCAATCTAGTATACAACAAAATCAATTTATTATTAAACAAAGTTATTGTACATGCATTATATTAAGAATCTCCGTAAACATATCAAAGTGTGCGTTTTCTTTGAATTGGTTCTATTTAATGCATCTGGAAAACAATTATGCCTATAGTTTGTAATGGTTTATTTAAATGGACGAATGGATTCGCATTTCAGCTCAAGTTTGATATGTTTTAAGTACATATTTAAATAATACATTACAGATTCCGTGTATGTTTTATATCCATTCTCTTATCAAATCAGACAGAATAATTCATCACTAATTAAGTGCTTTGATTTTTCTGATCAAATTCCATAGAGTTTGGTAATTCAAAGTTGGTAGACTCCTTGCGTTTTAAGTACAGTAAAACTATCTCTTTATAACGACAACGTGTTTTTGGATAGATTTTCCAAATTTCTTTTTCTTTTCAACTTAAAAATGGGACCAATATTATGACCAACTTATAAAGCCCAAGGTAGTATTGACATGAAAGTTTTATTGTACATTGTCGGCGGATGTGTTGGCATATTGTTATATTACACGATATTTTGTGAATTAAACAACCTCGAATTTAATTTTTAGCAAGCAATACAAGTTTACAATACAAGTTTTGTTTTCGTAAAAGGAGAATGTGTTTCTTTGAATAGTTTACATCAGTTATTTTTATTTGTGTTTAGTAATTAAGAAATTTACATAAATTGTCATTTACAAATAGAACTGAAACATGTTTTCTGGAAGATCACAACAAATACGATAATGCACACAGCAAGTAAATATTGGAAATTACGACATGTAACTTTCTGATTATATAATATTCGAACAAGAGGCAACCAAGCCATTCTCTGCAATGTATGATTGTGTTCCGTACTGTTACCCAATGTCGCTAAACTAAACAGCATAATTACAGAGTACAATTTACAATGCAGTGTATTGTGTATAATTTCAGAAATGATGAATATCTTCATATGTTTCATGAGTTTTGGCAGGAGTTTTGTTGGGCAGCGTAAGTACGGCAAGAATTTGCAAGAAAACAGTTCTGTAATTATATAGCATGCTACGACCTAATTTGTGAAGTGTATTTTTACTTAAATAGTTTAAAATTTATCTCGATCTGGCCTGTAAATATTTCATAGGATGAATGCACTTTCTGTGCATATTACTTCCAAACGTTTTAAAGAAATATTCTCTACACAGCATAGTATTTTTTTGGCCGTAGAGAGACAGTGATAACAAAGTTAATCAGCCACTCATTAATTTCATACAGACATTATTAATTGTATAAAATTGATTCCTTGTTCTGTTTAGTTTGGTTTTCTATGACATTTTTGTTTTAATGACCATGTGGCCATGAATATGTACAGATATGTACATAAGTCTGGCTAAGAAAAAAAAGACTGGCTTGTAATGCTTTTTAATGCAACTGGTAGCTAGTTCATCAAGCATTTAATTGTCGAGGCCTTATTTACATTACACAGTGCTCATTCTGTTAATAGACTGATACATTGTATAAACGGTTTATTTTGTTTTGTATTTTTTCTTAGTAACAATGTGTCTTCATACGTACGCTTATTTTGTCATGTACTGATTAGAATTCCAGGAGACAGTGAACAAATATTATTTTTAGTGAGGATTTATGATCTACTTAATCACACATGCGAACAGAGGACACCTGTCTGCAAGGATTGTCCTTTGTGTACAAGTTGGACTGTCTATATATACAGTCAAATCTATGAACCAAGGTCACCATTAGGAAAGAAAAAATGTGTGCTCATTGACAGATGACCTTTGTTGTAATAATCCATGGCGGTTTTTCATAGAATGGCCTTCATTCACAAGGTAGCCTTTATTACTTAGAATCAATTGACCTCCGAATAACGAGCATCTGTCAATATCGGTCACATTTTGTCTTTGACCGTATACAACTTTCGAAAGTAATTAGTATTTGGGAGTACATGGAATTTTTGGGGAAGATGTGAATTTTAGAGTTATCTTAAAAAATCCCATTTTTATCTATAAGGAAAATGATATCAACAAACTCACATGCGCAGATATGGATACTTTATTCTTGAGAGTCGTGTTCAAAGTTTTATTGTAGAATGAAGAACATCAATAATGACGTCATCAACAAACATTGAACGAATTGATAAGCGTTATAGACACTTTTGCATTGGTGTATATACACTAAACAAAAAAGATACTTCCAACTTGTATACATGATATGTGTTGTGTCAAACAGTCGTCACGCCATGAAATTTATTAAACAGTAATAAAAATAGCAAAAATAATAATCGGCCTTGACATGGACTGTACATGATTTAAGGATTTCAGCATTTAGTATGCGTTCATTAATTAAATTGACAACGTGAAACTACATTTGCACGTCACACATAGTTCAACACGTTCCGTGTAGTATTTAACCATAATTGTTCACTAGTCTTTCAGCCAGTGTCGTCATTTGAAAGAAAACGCTTTAAAATAAGAAATCACTTTTTAAGTTGTAGCATTTTTAATACGCCAAACATTTCAAGAAATATACATGAATGTGATCATGCTTGATGCCGTTATGTCCACAGCAGATGTTGTCGGGAATTTTTGTTAAGTTATGCGAAATCTTCGGACACGATTTAGAACGACAGAGCGTACTGACGACTTACCACGTTGCGGTCGTTATGCACCGGCATATCGCCATAACACATTTGCACAGCCGCTTCAAACCTGCCACTATGTTACAAGCCTGGGCTTCATAATAACCGAATCTGTGGGCGAACTTTTTTCTATCGGCTGCGAAATAACGGTCTATACGGATGACATCCATACGTTCGTTAATTTCTAGCGTTTTGACGCTCATTGTACCCGTCAAGGCTGGAATGGTTTTATTCTCAGCTGAGTCCCGTGCTTCGTTACAATGTGGTGCTGGTAGGATAAGCATTTACCGACTATTGCATTGTTGAACGGGATCATTTTGTGGGTAGGTCTTCTGATTTGAGATGTCATTTCCTGTGTTTTTCCCACTCGTCTTTGTTATGGGCAATATAAATGCCAAACATTATCATTACCTTCAACGTAAACATATCGATTTTCAGCATGACAATGCCAAAAACCATACAACTAGGGGCACGGTACAGCTTCTAGGTCGTATAATATTGATTTCATTGATGACTGTCCCGATAAAAGTCTAGATCTGAACCCGATCAAGTATGTCTTGGATAATTTAGACAGATGTGTAAGGCGTTGCCCTAACCCACCCGCTAATCTTAATGAACACCGTCAAGCACTAATTCAGGAATGGAACAGTATTCGACACTAATTAATTCTAGGCGGCAGCGATATACTAAAGTAACAAGTTAAAGAGATGGTAGTACTTACAGAGCCCCTAATGTGACATTCAACACTTATATTTCGACTTGTATCATTCATTTTTATTTCGTAATTACGAAATATTTTTATCCGTAAATACGAAATACTATTTAGTAATTAAGAAATAATAAATTTTATTTCAAAATGTTATTTCGTAAATTCGAAATAAAAAGAGTGCTACAAATCAAAATATAAGTGTAGATTGTCACTTTAGGGGCTACGTTCGTACTCGATATGAGGTGTTATTTTTTTATTTCTATCCCTAACTCACTTGATTCAAATTACTGAAATTATCTATAAACATATGGTCATGTTGCTTGTGTCAAATAATGCACCGCAGATAAATCTTCACATGCATGTACAACACTATCATGCTCTTATTTGTTAATACATACATGCATTCAATCAAAGATATCGAGCGTTTCTTTTTTATTCAGTATATAAATTAAAGACTGTATACTAACCAGTACTAACTTACAATTCCACAAGGAACCGGCAACTTCTCCACATATGGAGGAAAATCGACATTTTTATCAAATTTTAATAGAAGGGTATAACCTGCCGCGACCGGGATCACACATTGTTAGTACATTACATGATATGGGTTGTGCATAAATGGTTTATAAATCAAATTATATTGGAGAAAAGGAAGTTTAGAAGAATATAAATTTTGTCGGTTTGATGTACATTTGTAATAACCTTTTGACAAAGGTTCATGATAAAACTCAATAACTAAGTGTTTACGTATAATGTTTTGTATGTAAAAATCTGAGAAATATCACTTAAAATTCTAACCGCTTTTGATCGTGTTAAAAAAAATAGACGACTATTATTAACATGAATGAAAACATGGACTGAGATATTTTTATTGATAAAATGGTCAGTTCGGTCTAAGTGCTTTTCTCATAAAGGGTTTGACTGCGTATTTTATACATTTTATCATAGTTATATTTTGTGACAATATACTACGATATATTGTGAATACGGTAAATTCTTCACTGAACATCATAATTCTAATATGACACTTCATTTGTGGGAAAACTGGGGCATATTACTTCTGGTAGATAACACAGGAACACCGTTTAGGTAATTGTAGGATTGTATACAATAACGTTATATTCACAACATAAATTTGATAGGAAATGACTGACAATAACATTCATCCTCTTTTACTTTTCACACCAGAAATGCATGCGTGCACTGCATCGGATCTCCTTTACGTACCATGAGAATTTAGACCACATTGTGATACAATTCATATTGACAGGGCTTTTTGGATATCCAGAAGCCCAAACACTCGACGGTAAGACATCCCCATTTGCCATTGTCCATCCCTTCAAGTGATTGCGGTCAGATGTTGCAATGTTGCTACCGTCTACTATGTAATTCCATTTCTTCTTCAAGTCTGCGCAAAATAAAGTTAACGAAAGATCAACATATTACTGAATAATTATACAGAGGGTAATTGATCATTGTCAGTGTAATAGAAGAATAGCCTATCATATCGATTTATCTTCGAACACATTTGTTAAATTTAATTGGGGTAGCTGTGAAATAAAAAAGCAATTATAAATCAAAAGAATGTCTTTCACTCTTGTGAAAATCCACTCTACATATATCTCATTGACATCAGATAGATATGAGCAATGATATTCTAAGATCTCCCGCCCTCACGTTCATGTTAGCACGAAAAGATCAGAGAGAACACCAATATAATGATAAAAATAATAGATATAGCTCTTATAGAATAATGATAAAAATAGCACTACTTAATCACGTTTTAGCATTACTGGCCCCAAGATTAAAAACTCAACATTCAAAGACAATATTCTAAGAGCTCAAATTTCAATTTCATTATGAAAGTATTTTAGTACAAAGGCTTTTAAAATAAAGACCACCATTTGAATAAAGGTCATTCTTTAAAAAACTGTCACTGGTTATCCAGAAGAAACTGACCTCCGAAGAAAGGCCATCTGTCAATAAAGGTCACATTTTGTCTTTGCCTAGGGAGCACTGTATCTCTATTACGGTCGAATTCCGTGTACGTTCTAAATATGGCCTATATGACGTTGTTTGTCTATTGTAAAAGAAAAGTATACTTGCTTATAAGCGAACGCATATCCATCTGCTGAAATGGCGGTGCGGTACTCAGATCCATACGCAGTCATTGCTGGAATATAAACTCCATTTGTATATAGAGGATCTTGAATGAGTGCTCATTCCTTACCATTTTTATTAAACGAGTTGACTAGATAATATGACGCGAGGCTCTGCCTTTAAAAATGGTAAAGGATTAGCACGAGTGTAAGATTCTATTTATCACATAACCGTAAAAACGACCACAGAAAATGAAACAGACTACAGGATGACGTCAAGATGACGTCAGTGCAAGACGTCTAGTGTAGACTGTTCACTACTGTACGCAAAAAATCGTTTGGCGATAAAATGCAAGATAAAAGACATAAAATCGTTATTTTATTTACATAAACATCATTTTATTAATTAATAAAATTATTCCGAATCGAAAGTCGGCCATGTTTACAAATATCGTAGTAGCGTAGTAATACAAAATATGCAAATATAGTGATTTGGCTAATTTGAATATTTATTGCACGGTTTGGCAGTGCCGAACGATATTTCCGGCACGGGTATACGGCACTCCGGGATCTTGTGGTGGCGAATGCTGTTGTAGATAATTAGATATACATGGTCGGACAAGCAAGATGAATTTCAAACATAAGCACACATAAAAGGCCCATTCAATGAATGCTAATTAATATATTGACCGTGCTTTGTTCTAGAACAGAAAAAATACAACAATACGTACAACAGTTCATATCTCTGGTGTAGAATACTGCATCTTGGGAAACTGCATAACTATTTGCGCCTATGACAACCTTGCTTAGAAGCTGACAATTCAATGTTTCGTGCAGAGCAAAAATGAGGGCAATACATTCTGCCGTCTGATAGCAATACGTGGAGCAATGCATTTTACTACCAACCTCTACCTCCAAGAAAAAGTCCAAACTCCTTCGATTTGCATACCCAGGTACGAGCTGCCAAAGCACGCAGTCTGCAATAGGAAAATACTATGTGCAGATAAAACTGTGCAAAAGGCAACCAACACGTGAAATGGAAATCATCTGGTGGTAGAGGTAATGGGTAGTATTCTAACACAACTATTTTAATCACTTAACCTTTAAATAAGGATCATCTGCAATAAAGCCCATATTAGTCTCTTTGGGATGGTCTTTCTTAGCAGGTTTTATTGCATCAAAACATATCACGTTTATCCAGGGACCGGCACGTACTCTCAATGACGACTTGGTTGAAGACATTGCACCTAAGCCGCAATGAATTGAAAGATCCATATGGAACGCAGTCGCGACCGATTTTCCAGTCTTATCTTTTAACGGAATTAACCAACCGTATTTGGAAGAAATATCGATAACGGCCAGCAGGTATTTGATTCCGCGGTTAAATTTTGAGAACGCTCGCTTATCAACCAAATCCGCGGCCCATATTTCGTCAATGTCATTTACGCGTACGCGTCTTTTAGGAAATTTCTTAACGACGGGCTTGTGTAATTCTTCCGCTAAATCGTCAGTCCATTTTAAACTTTTTTTAAGCCCCATCCCAAATCAGAGTAGGATTATAAATACCAGCCATTTCCGCCAACATGTTTTTATCGCAAACTTTGTATCTCGTTTCAGTATCTTTATTTTTCAGATAACACACGTCGTGGTGATACGCCGCCTTATCGATCCTATTTACGGGCATACTCCATTTTTTCGGAGTGAGATCCGGATTTAATCTCTTATTTAATTTAGTGCCCGGGCCGGTAAAATTATGGCCTGGCAAATGCATTTCAAAAGATAAATTATTTATAGCGCTATTTAATAGAGAACCACCTTTCATTTTCGTAAACTGAGTTTTCGTCGTCCCGCATACTACGCATTTTCCCCGTTTCATGGGTCTGTTATTTTTCGTAATTACATTTTCCGCGAAAAGACGAAGGAAAATATAGACGCGGTCTCGAAGAATTTTACGTGATATAAAACGTTCCTTTTATATACGAAAAAGATGAAACAATTATTGGAAATTATCGCGAAAAACACCGCTCCTAAAAGTTCTTTTCAAATCGTCGTATCGGATAACACCACGCGGTTTTAAACGAGATTTAATCCTCCTCTTGAGCTCGACAAGGATAAACGATACGTAATTGCTCTCGTTAAACTCGAGACTTATTGTTCTTTTCCAAACATTACCAACGAAAACAATCATTTTAGATATTCCTTCAACGAAGGTAAAGATTGGAAATTATTCGTCATCCCCGAGGGAAGTTACGATATAATAGACATTGGCCGATTTATTCGGGAGCGAATGAAAGAAAACAATCATCCCGATAAAATATGCGTAACGGCGAATCCAAATACGCTAAAATTCAGGATTAGCGTAGAAGATAAATTTATAGTCGATTTCAGACATCCGAGTTCCGTCGGTCGAGTTTTCGGATTCGAATCCGCGGTTTATCGATCCGGTCTTCACGAATCTGAAAACGTGGTTGACATTTTATCCATCAATGCCATTTGAGTCAATATTGACATTATCACGGGTAGTTTTGTCAATGCTTCCGCGCAAAATACGATCTACACCTTTTTCCCGAACGTGAGTCCGGGTTACAAAATTGTTGGAACTTCGACAAATTTAGTTTATTTGCCAATTACTTTAGATACGATTCATACCATAGAAATTAGTCTCACGGATCAAAACGGACGTTTATTAAATTTACGAAATATTACGATTCGATTTCATATTAAGGAAATTTAAACAAGTTGGGGTTTTTTTTAAATATGAGATATCTAAACGTTCGAGTAAATATTTCCCGAGGGCAAAAAGATAAAATTCAACGAGCGATTCGTAACAGTACGTCCATCGTTATTCGCTTGGGTAAGGACGACCTTCAAGGCAATGATCTTATAGCGGTGACTCAAACTCAAGCAAACAAGATACAGCGCGCCATGGGAGAAGGTGTTGGTCTACATTTAAGAATGAGTCGCGCGCAACAAGCGTACAATTTAAAATTTGAAGGAGGTTTTTAGGTCTGTTGGCTGGATTAGCCGCAAGGGCTTTGCCGATGATTGCGGGTAAAGTTTTACCAGCTCTCGGTGTGGGCGCTTTATCCGGGTTGGCAGGCACGGCCGTCCAGAAAGCTCTCGGATCTGGGTTGTACCTTACAAAGGGTGGTTGCGTTTGTCAAGTTGAAACTGACGGACAAGGTTTATATTTAAAACCGGCTCTAGGTAGCGGATAAGGAGCAGTCGGAGACGGATTATATTTGAAAAAGGAAGGTACAATGTATGATGGGAGAGGTATTCTTTTAGGACCAAACAGTCTGTTTAAAATATTCCGCTTCTGGGAATGTTTCTTTAATTTAAACAAGTGTGTCCCTAGAAATAAAAGCGGGTCTCGGTGCTTTAAGCACCGTGGGAAAATATCTCGGTAGAAGATTTTCTACCAAAGCCGAAAAACACGAAAAAATAAAAATTTTAGCTTCGACGAAATTAAATACCATTTCCACTTTAATTTCGAAGGCGCTCAATGACAATAAAATTTCCCACGAAGAGTTTCAGCTATTTTTTTCGGAATTGGATAAATATTATAAAATGAAGGAAGAGATTCGACGAGTAGGAAAAATGTTCAACAAGCCGATATAGAGTTCCACGAACCAAAAAACAATGTTTAAAAGTACATTTTAAATTAAATCAAAAACTACGTTTTATTTTTATAAAAATGTCGTTTCTAAAAATTACGGATCCAGCGAAAAGGGACGCGATGGTTAAAGATTATCTCGCGTTAAAACAACGCGTCAAAGACAATTTTCTCCGGGAGAGAATAGGCGAGCGCAGTTTACAAGAAGATTTGTCTACAGTTTTTAAACCAATCACGGACGTACAAAAAAGTAACACCGAAGAAATCAAGGAAAATTTACGCGAACTTCCCGCTATTGTCGCCCCCAAGGAACCAGCTGTTGGTGATATAGCCCGCAATTTAATTGATGAATATCTCGGAAAGAATAAAGGTGATGATATGTATAATAATAGATGATGAAAAATATGAAGGTACACCTGGATTGTGGGAACTTATTTTAGCTAAAAACCAATCAAAGGAAGTTTTACCAAGGGTGATGTGGAAAATTATAAAAAGTTGTTGGATAAAACAAATGTTCTCTATCAAAACGTATTAAATTCTCATCAATATAAAAAGATGCTGTCTATGATTTAAAAAAAATGATCATTCCGTCGTAAAATTGACCGACGATCAAATCGAAATATTAAAAGACTTTGAGGAAGAGACGAACGAATTTTTAGAAAAAAGGATGGTATTTTTCGACGGGCAAATCGTTACGCAAAAAAAATACGACGAAGGGAATTATGACGTTTATCCACCCATTAAAATGGTTTACGGAAATAAAATTTATCCGAAAATGAGTCCCACACAAAAGAATTTTAGTCAAATCGTATTAAAACGAGTTTACGTTTCGGAATCCAATTCGTTTCCTCAACTCTGGATCGAATAAACCGATATAAAAAATCCATTTCCAGTTTTAAAACGATTTTAAACATCACGAAATCTTACGCGACCGACGAAAGTATAGAAAGTTATGAATATCACGATTACGAACCCATCACGGGAACCAATTAAAATAATCCCGGCGAAATTCGTATAAATATAGAGACACAAGATTTATTTACTCACCCGAGCAAAAGTTATTTGTTGATTGAAGGAAGGCTGATGAAAGCCGGATGGTACGCCTTACGCGAATGGTGACAACGTCGCCCTAACGAATGACGGTCTCATGTATCTTTTCAGCAATATAGAATATCAACTCTCCGGCCAAGAGATCGAATCCGTTTTTCACCCCGGTCAAGCCAGCACCATGTTGGGAGTGTTGAAATATCCCGAAGATTTCTCCAAATCCCAGGGGTTAAATCAAGTGTGGTACAAAGATACCAACCCGGCGGCACATAGAGGTAACAATAACGGCTCGTTTAGTTTCCGAGTTCCGTTAAAAAACATTTTTGGGTTTTGCCAAGATTACGATAAAATTTTATACGGGATGAAACAAACTTTAACTTTGGTAAGGAAATCCAACTACGACGCCATCTTTAGGGCTAACGCGGCGGAGGTGGCTCTCGGCAAGCTATCTTGGTTCAACCCGCCGACGCGCAAAAGGCGAGATTGTACAAGACGATCGAAGAAAAAGCCAACCACCCCGTGGGTTACCGAATGAGACAATGCGATTCCATCACGGTCCCGCAATCTACGAGTTGGTCGTGGAGGCTTTCCGTCAAGTCGAGCCCCGAAAAACCTCGTTGGATTATAGTCGGGTTTCAAACGGACAAAGACGGTAAACAGGAAAGGAACCCCGCCCTCTTCGATCACGCCGGCTTGAGAAATATGTACGTCATGTTAAATTCGGAAAGATATCCTCAAGTGGATTATCAATTGGATTTCGATCAATATAAATCGATTTCAAAACTCTTTTTCCTCTGCTCGTCTTTGACGAGAGTAAACAGAGCGAACGGATGAAATATTCCGTGACGGACATTCAAATCAAAGCACAATTTCACGCCAACGTTCCAGCCAACACGGAAGCTTTTGCCGTCGTCATCAGCGATAGATTGATGGAATTCAAATCGGACGGAAATAAAATGAGCGTAATTTTCGGTTAATCCAATACGGTTACGCAAAATCCCGCGTTCGAACAGAGAAAAGTGGATTGTAAAAAAAATTAAATACAATTGATTTCTTTATTAAATTTATATTTAGCTCGAAAAAATGGAACAATTGGAACAAATTTTAAAAAATTTAAAAGGAGAAAAACAATCGCACGCGTGTACGCACCAAGCTACCATTATTTAAGAACAAGTTCAAGTTTGAGTAAATTTTAACGCCGTCGTAGAAGAAAACTTTTTTGCCAAAAGAGAAATTTTATCTCCGAGACAGCCGCGAGCAAAACGTTTTACGATTATATTAATTTGTTTTTAACGGAAAAAACGATGGAAAAGGCGTTTGAAATTTATAAATTTATCAACATGACGAGCGACATTAAAAAAACGAAAACGACCATTTTGGCGTGCGTGCATCGAGCCGCGTTATTGTGCGACGAACCGTCTCTTTTGACGAATTGAAAGAAATTATGGGCGTGAAAAATTTGGCTAGTTTTTTCCCCAAAAAACGACGGGGAATAAATTGGTAGAAAATTTAACCAGAAAGTTGGCTTTGGAATATTATATCGAGAATATAATGAAAATTATAACGTTTTTGGAGAAGGAAACGGATATCATCGACGAATCGCATTATAAATCCGTCGTTTGCGGATCTATATACTTTGGGATAAAACTCGCCAATCTGGATGTAACATTGAATCGAGTTACCGAAGCGGGTCACATCTCTTCGTTGACCGTCAAAAACAAATTTTTCGACATTAAACGAGCCATTTTGAGATTATTTTTTAGAAAAATTTTAAAACGAGTTTTAACGGTAGCCGATAAAGACTGTACTATATTTCGCGATACGAGATTTAACATTTCCAACGAGAAAAACGAGTTGAAAATTATAAATAAACGAGGAGAAAATATTCCCATCGATAATTTGCGAGATTTATCCGAGAGGAATTTTTTTCTCAACAATACTTACAACTCTGGAAAGATTCCGATTTTGATAGGAGTCAATAATAAGAAAAGGGAATTGAAATTTTCTACAGATTTTTTCGACAAAACGTACGAGGTTTCGGCCGTCGATTTAATTTTTTCTCCGGTAAAAATTTTTTTCTCGGAGGGATAACATGAGAATTAAGCTTCCTCAAAATCCCACGTTTGATCGTCCATCTACGAGTGATAAAAAAAACTTAAAGAATTCTTTAAAAATAAGAAAAATGTTACCTCCGGAAATTATTGAACATATTTTCAGCCAGTGGTCTTCTTCTTTTTTAGTAGAAAAAGGACAATGGATAGAATCGGAAAATGTTTGGTTTAATCAATGTTTAAATCGTTTCAAATGTTCCAAACTCATTGGGAAAAATGGAAAAAACGTTTAAACTTTTATACGTGGAGCGGAGGCCTATCAAATCAATAAAAGAGGAAATAAATTATCAGATTAGGCTTCATGCTCGATGCACGCACGCCAAAATGGTCGTGCGAACAAAAAAATCCGGCGTTTGATCGCCCTTCATCTCGAGCGACGGAAAACAGAGAAAAATGAATTTTAAAAAATTGAAAGAATTTAAAAAATATTGTAATAATTAAAAGATGTATTCGTTACCGGAATTACGAAATATTTTAAAGAAACACAAAATTAAGGGTTATTCTGCGAGTAGAAAAAGCCATTGTGATATAGACTCTCAAGGAATACGGTTTAATGCCCGATGCGAAAGATCATTACGATTTTTTACGAGAAATACAAAATAATCCCACTCCCGTTAGAATAGCCGATTTTTACACGGGTAAATTTTACGAGTTTCCTTCATTTTACAAAGCCAGCGAATTTATGGAGGTTGCTGCGCAACTTTATCGAATTGATTTAACGGTAGATTTTTAAACGATAGATACGCCATTCAAATATTGTATAATCAAAAAGACGACGATTCGATGAGTATTTTTTTTTCATTTTTGTGACAACTGCCTAAATCCTTTCTCCAAGGAGAGTGCGTTGACCAAGCACGAGGAATGGTGTTGGGAGAACGAAACCGTGGTAATCGAGATGCCAAAAGAAGGTTCGTTTATCGAATTTAAAAATCGTAATAGATCGATGCGAGTTCCTTTCGCGATTTACGCCGATTTCGAATCTTTTCTAAAACCGATCGATACGTGCGCTCCGGACCCGAGAAAGAGCTATACGAAATACCATCGACACGCTCCGGCTGGGTTTTGTGTGTACGTCAAGTGCTTCGTCGACGGCGTGTACGAAAAGAAGCCCATCGTCAAATACCGCGAAAAGCGACGGCGAAGACGTTGGTCAAAAATTTGTAGAGACGTTGGAAAAAGTCGTGAAAGAGATTAGTGAAATTCCGTCGAAAAAAATGATATTCGGCGAAGGAGACCGAGTAAATTTCGAGAGCGCGACCGAGTGTTGGATCTGCGGCGACGACTTTGTTAACCACAAAAAGGCGTACGAGAAAAAGTATAATAAAACGAATTTCGACACGAAAGAGTTTTGGAATTTTGTCAACGGGCGTAAAAAGTTCCGCGATCACTGTCACTACACAGGGAAATATAGAGGGGCGGCGCACAGCTCGTGTAATTTCGCGTATAGGAAACCTAAATTTACCCCCGTGATATTTCACAATTTAGCCGGATACGACAGCCATTTATTCGTCAAAAATCTGGGGAAAACTGAAGGTGAGATTAGCTGTATCGCGAAAACTGAGGAAGATTACATTAGTTTTTCGAAAATGACACCTACGGGTCGTACTTATACTAAAAATAAACGGACAAGGAAGAGGAAGTGTCGTTTCGAGAATTTTAGAAACGTCTGCGAAAAGTATTAAGAGTTGGATCCGCGTGGTATTATACGGCGCCAGGATTGGCTTACGACGCCATGTTGAAAAAGACGGGAGTGAAACTAGAGTTGTTGTTAGATATAGACATGTTCATCCTGTTTGAGAAGGGGTTGAGAGGGGGAGTTTCTATGATTTCAATGAGATATTCCGAGGCGAGTAATAAGATTCGAGATATATATTATAAACGGACGTCAACAATTTATACGGTGATGCGATGAGTCAACCATTGCCGACTCACGGATTTAAATGGATGACTGATGAGGAGCTGACTAATTGGAAAAAACCCTTGTATTTTAGAAGTCGATTTGAAATATCCGCGCGAGTTGCACGATTTACACAACGATTATCCTCTTGCTTCCGAACATTTAAAAATAGGCGAAGTGGACAAATTAATTCCGAATTTAAACGACAAGAAAAATTATAGGGTTCACCACAGAAATTTAAAACAGTACGAGGAGATGGGATTAGTTATTACGAAAATTCACAAAGGAATTGAATGAAGTGGATGAAGTCGTATATCGACCTAAATACGAAACTAAGGACCGAAGCGACCAACGATTTTGAGAAAGATTTTTTCAATCTCATGAACAAACCCGTCTTTGGAAAGACGATGGAAAATATTAGAAACAGAAGAGATATCAGATTGATTAATGATAGAACGAAAGCGAAAAATTTATCGGCGAAACCGAATTTTAACGGAATTACAATTTTCGACGAAAATCTCATCGCCATGCATATGAAAAAGACCGACTCGACATTTAACAAACCGGTTTACCTCGGGATGTGCATTTTGGATCTGAGTAAAGCGGTCATGTACGATTTCCACTACAATTATATTAAAGCCAAATACGGGGAAAAGGCTAAATTGTTGATGACGGATACGGAAAGTTTAATATACGAAATTGAGACGAAAGACGTTTATAAAGATATTGCGCCGGACGTAGAAGATAGGTTTGACACGAGCACTTTCCCCGAAAACCACGAGTCTGGAATTAAAGCGGAAGTGAATAAAAAAAGTTATTGGCAAGTTTAAAGACGAGGCACGTGGAAAAATTATAGAGGGATTTGTTGGTTTGAGACCAAAATTGTATTCCTATAAAATGGATGAAGGACAGGAAGAAAAGAAATGTAAAGGAATGAAAAAGTCTGTCGTGGAAAAGAGTATCCGATACGAAGATTATAAAGAGTGTCTGTTTACGGGAAAGGAACAAATGAGACCGATGAATATTTTGGAAAGGTGCGAACACGTAATGCACACGACAGAAATGAATAAGGTTGCACTAAGCGCTAATGATGATAAGAGACACATTTTGCGGGATAGAATCCACACACTAGCGCTCGGTCATTACCGTATAAACGAGTAAAAATTATTAATAAAAAATGAACGTTGGAAATTTAATTTTACCAAATAAACCGCTCAACGATTTCGAATTGATGGATGCGGTTAAAGAGATGAAAATTCCGAGTTTTCGGAGCGTATTTATGCGCAATCAACTCCCGAAACGTCCTTGGAAAAGGGAATGCGGAACATTAAATTTAGATGACTCGGATCCGAATGACGGTATTGGATCTCACGACGCCGGTGACACTCATTGGGTTTGTTGGATTAAAAAAGGAGAAAAGAAATATTATTTCCACGGATACGGCGTACAACCGCCGGAAGAATTAGTAAAATATTTATAACCGAAAATATTTTACAATAAAAATCAGGTGCAGCCGAGATGTTCAGTCATTTGCTGACATTTGTGTTTATACGTCTTAAACAAATGTCGGGAAAATTAAAAAAAAATGCCTGTTGATAAATTTGGTCGAATGCCTAAAACCCAAGTTTCAGAGTCGGACGTGTCCTTGGCTTATATAAGTAACAATTTCCTGAAAAGTGGGAGAATTGATATGCTCGGAGAAAAGATTACGAATCTCGGTAAAGATGTCACTTGATGCAGAGATACCGGTTAAGAAGCGGTATCTACCAAATACTGTACTGAACGTTGTGAGAGATTAAGCCTGGAAGTCATCATGACATTTGTGTAGAGATATGAGATGCGTTGTCATTACTGTACTTGTTGTTTTAATGTGTAGTTAGTATGGTAATTCTAATCAATTTGGTGTTGCGAGGTTGCGTTCGACTAAACGATATTAACGATTTTTCGGACGAGAAAGATTAAATATCTGCTTCATTGTTTTGAATTGGACAAAGTGCTTACTGGTTATGTGTAGTATAATGTATTAGCTATCTGTAGACACCAGTTATTAGAAATTTGAGCGATTCCTGAAAAAGTTACGTTGTGTTAAACAAACTTGGTGCAGAAACTGTCATTTCGGAAGTTGTAACCCTTGTATATGTACATATGTAATATAAGTGTTTTTGGTCCATGTGGCCATTTTAAGCCTAATACACCATTATACACCACCCCTTCAACGTGCTAGCTCCCTGTGATGTATATCATGCTTATCTTAACAACATACAACATCACTGAACCGTATCGTTATTTGTCACCTAGTTATTAGCACCCGGTGAGATAATCTATGATAACCAATGCCGTAATTGATGTTTGTACAGATATCACGGAAATACAATCTCTAACTATGTCTTCGGTGGCCAAGATAAATTATATAAGTTGTTACTTGTATGACGCATTAAGCCATAAGTATGTTTCCAGATCCTACGATGGGGGCATGGTTCTTTTACTTTTCAGGATGTATTTTTTTATTTTTCCTTAAGAAATACTAAAGTAAAATATTTCTTAAAAGTAACAGAGAACAAACTTTTCGTATCAGTTTGCTATCCTAGCATTTTACGATTTCCATTACAAATAATCAAAATGGTACCGATCAACTTCTCGCAAATCGCTGGAATTAACGCATGTTTTGTACACGGTAGCAAATTGGTTTACAATTTATGAACATAGAAAATCAATAGTTTTTATTATTCAGGATATATAACGTGCATACATTAGTTTGGATGTACATTTGTTCATATACTGTATTTGTATAGATCTTCACTGGGGAATTATACGTATACAGTATTTTATTTGCAATATGAATAATTATTTTACTATCTATATTTACTGTCATGCAGTATGTTTTTCATTATGGTTATATATTTACCAAAGTACAATTTGATAAAAAAAAACTATACTTTAATAAAAAATAAAATTAATGAATGCATATATATGATTGGATGAACAGGCGTTTGTGCGAAACGTTAGACACTTCACAATTAAGAGTTGTCGTTCTTCCGCGCGTTTGGTAGAAAATAGTCCCACAATAAAAGCTTTCAAAAACACTTTATGGATGACTTTTATATTTTGTTTTTATCGTTTGTACATATTTTGACGATGCTGAACTTGAAAATGACATTAGTTTTGATGTATATATACTGTATTTGTGTAGGTGTTCCGTAGGTCTTCAATTTCGTGCAGGTCTTCAATTAGGCAGGCCGATGAGAACCAGCTACATTTGGATACAGGTCAATTCGTAACCAAACCAATTCGCCACCTGTTATCGTAATTATCAGACTCATCTGCATACAATTATTTGAGTATCGATTGACAATATAATGAGGTTACGAATTGACCAATGAAAAATGGTTACGAATTGACCAAAGATTTTAAACGGGTACGAATTGACCAGAAAAATGGTTACGAATCGACCAAAAATAACAGGTGACGAATTGGTTTGGTTACGAATTGACCGCAACCCCTATATTTTCAGCGGTCGTATTCGTGACGACAGCGTCGAATTTGTATTCGTTTTCGTCTTAAACAAAATGGTGACGCAAGATGACATATGTATGTTATGATTGCGAAAATGTATGTAT
Organism: Lutraria rhynchaena; assembly: GCA_008271625.1. Lineage (NCBI taxonomy): Eukaryota > Metazoa > Mollusca > Bivalvia > Venerida > Mactridae > Lutraria > Lutraria rhynchaena. The sequence goes on along the minus strand of VIBL01000001.1, from coordinate 4,152,071 downwards.
TCCTGAGTACTCGTAAGTTAGTTTCTTATCTAGTTCTTTGTACATTCAGATTTTTTACATTGATTGAAGCTAATCAGTGTTTTGACTATCAACATCCAATGAAGCAATGCAAGTGTCATTACAGTCAAGATTAGTTGACATAACTTCAAGTTCAACTTGTCAGAACTTCATATTTGCAGTATCAGCCAAGGTCTAGACTCTAATTCTATGAGACACGATAAATTAGTGCATGTACCGGTACAAAATGCAAACATAATCTTCATTTTAACCATAGTAACTCAGATGTTGATGATCAAGAAAAAAGTCCTATTTTGTGAAATCGGTATGGTAACAGGACTATATGGCCCAAGACTTTATGGCCCAGGCCACAGGGGGCTGGCACATTGAACTTAAAGGGATGGAGTATAATGGCGTATTAGGCCTAAAATGGCCACACAGACCAAAAACATGTATATCATATATATATCCTGGTGTTTCCTATATTCGAGCCGTTTCCTATATTCGCGACGTCATATTTTTTTTCGATTATCCGCGCGTGCCGAAATATATGTCATCCGATTACTGTACATCTTTCTTTGCAAAGCCGATACACATATAAATAGGATGAGAAGGAAGCAGGTAATCTCATAAAAACTTGATAATTACCGATAATTTTACAATATTTTTCCAATTTTTCCATAAATATACCAAATAAAATCCATTTTTATAAAAAAACAAACAATGTTTACATCCTAGCAGAAGTCATCGGTGTCAGTAAGGTGCTCCATAAATTTTGCACACGGACCTATCAAATATAGTAACGTTCAAAACGTTTAATCCACATCTTTTTATGTACTCGATAACATAATAAATTTCCATTTTACGTCCAATTAACGTCCAATTAACGTCACTGCAACACTTTAAGTCTGGGCATTATTCCTGTCGTTGTTTTCAATAAGTTCACCAACGGAACATACTGTTAATTTTTGAAAAACTTTCTTCAAATCTATCATTATGTTAAGCACCACTAAATAAATTTGATATTAAGGTTAAATTCCACTAAAAATGTTGATTATTTGGTTAAACCCCACTACATTGATTTGATTTTCAGGTTAATCCCACTAAAAGTTTGGGAAAATATAGGCCCTACTCACCTGAGACAATGTTAAAGGCTTACTACTTAGTTAAAAATAAACATGTGCCAGTAAAAAAAGCAGCTAGAATGTTTGGACTGCCTGAGACAACTTTGAGAGATAGAGTCATGGGTAGAATTGATCCTGTAAGTTATGGACATGAAACATTGTTCACCAAGGAGGAAGAAAAAAAACTAATAGAACATTTACAGGCAAGAGCAGAACTGGGATATGGTATGACAAATGTTGAAACTAAACGGTTAGCAGGTGAAATGGCCTATGAACTGGGCAGAAAGAATGTAAATACCCCTTTAAGTAGCAAGTGGCTCTATGCATTTCTTAAGAGATGGCCAACTGAAATAGCTACACTGAAACCAAGCAAGCTTGAGAGTGTAAGAGCTAAAAATTCTTCTCCAGAGGCAATAAATAATTATTTCATCAACCTGAAAGCTGTAATGGACAATAATGACTTACAAAGCAAACCCCACAACATTTATAATTTAGATGAGACAGCAATCCAACCAGACCACAGACCATCAAATATCATTGGCAATCCAAATATGAAGCCCCAAGCAATAACATCGCCAAAATCATCAACAACAACAGTGATTGGGTGTGTTAATGCGATAGGCCATGCATTACCACCGTTCTTTGTCTTCAAAGGGCAGCGCTGGAATGATGACCTTATGAAAGGTGCCTGCACTGGAGCACGTGGAACAATGTCTGAAACTGGTTGGTCAAACAGTGAGGTAATGATAATAATAATAGTAATAATGATAATAATAAAAATGTATCAACTAAACAATGTAATTAAGTAATAATATCTAATGTAATAATGGTCAATAAAAATATACATTATACATAATATTAATATTAAATATATATATATGAATATATTTATTATACTCACACAGGTATTCAGACAGTATCTGGAAGAACATTTTCTACCTTTTGCAAGACCATCACCAACTTCTAAACAACCACTTCTCCTGATTTATGATGGTCATGCATCTCATAAAAGTCCTGAGACCATAAAATGGGCCAGAGAAAGAGGAATTATACTCTTTGTACTTCCTGCACACAGTTCCCATATCTTACAACCTCTTGATGTGGCCATCTTTGGTCCCTTCAAGAAATATTACTACAGTGAGTGCTCCCAATATATGTTCAGAAACATGGGAAAAACCATAACCAGATTTGACATTTGCTCACTTGCATCAAGAGCCTACCTCAAAGCTCTCACACCATTAAACATACAATCAGGTTTTAGGAAGACGGGGATATACCCTATGAAACCTGATGTGATAACAGCACAGCAACTTTTCCCATGTGTTAGTTTCCGTGAGAAGAATCCCATTGCCAAAGTGAAAGCTATTAAATCAAGTCCTGAAGCTGTAGATCAATTTCTTCAAGAAAAAGAGCAACAAGTAAGCACTATTGCCAAGATTGATAACGGGGAATGTGATCTCTGCTCATGTAAGAAAAAAGTGAAGAATGCATCAACCAAACCAAATGCTAGTGGAAAGGCCATAACAGATGACACCTTCTATGAGAATATGACACAGTATCTAGAAGAAAAACAAAAGCCTACAAAACTGTCACAAACTAAGAAAAAAAGCACATAAGAAGGTAACTGGATATCGTGTCAAACCATCTAGTCCAAAGCCATCAACTAGTGGGTTGCAGCAAACTGAACATTCCAAAGGCATACATGTTGACACTTATACTGATGCTTCTACTTCGGATGATGAAGATAATGAAGATAAATGCTGTGTCTGTGGCAAATTCTCGCCACCTAGAGAAGACGACTGCATTAAAATTATTGGCTGGGCACAATGTGACAAGTGTAGTCACTGGGTTCATCTTGTTTACTGCACTGTAGAACGCGTTGTCAGGAGGCACACTGTATTTCTGTGTCCTCACTGTAAATCTGATATCTAAGCAGAAGCTAAAAAAGCAAAACACTGTAAATATATTTGAAAACAGTTATATTTCATAACAAAAATTCATTTTTAACTGTTAAAGTTATTTAAGTTTTACTTCTGTTTTCTCTAATATTTTGACACATGTTTTTATAAACTAGTAAAATCTTCTAAATAAGTGACCATACCACAGAATTTCGTAGACCTAACAAACAAGTGTGGAATTCAGTGAGTGAAAATGACCGTAATATTGTTGAAACTGAAAGTAACCTTGACATTATTCATTAACCAATCAGGGGGCTCGAATATAGGAAACAGCTTTTGTAGGATTCAGACCACGGTATGTATACAATTCAGGTGTGAATAACTGTTGTTTTTTGTACAGTTAATACATTTTCAAATGCTTTTACTTCTGAAGTAGATTTTCATATTTCATATTATCATTTTTTTTGACAACCACATTCAAAGCGTACTGCGCACGCGCGAAAATGGAAGCTTAGCGGCTCGAATATAGGAGACAACAGGCTATATATATATACATATATAAGGGTTACTACTTCTGAAATGACGGTTTCTGCAACATGTTTGTTTAGCACTACGTAACTTTTTAAGGAATCACTCAAATTTCAAATAACTGGTGTCTACAGATAGCTAATACATTATACTACACATAACCAGTAAGCACTTTGTCCAATTCAAAACAATGAAGCAGATATTTAATCTTTTTCCTCCGAATAATCGTCAATTTCGTTTAGTCGTACACAACCTCGCAACACCAAATTGATCAGAATTACCATACAAAATACACCTTAAAACAACAGGTAACATCAGAAATACTTGTGATTCAGATATGTTCATAAATTGTGGATAGGAATGTTAAGGATTTTTGTTTGGAATTAAAAAAAGGTAAATGTAACTGTGGTATTTTACTTTTAGATAAAACTTACAAAACTTAAGGGCCCACCTTGAAATTTGCGGCCCATCTTAAAAATTAAATATTTTTTACCATTACAACAGAATTTTATACTACTTACTCTTAAGATGCTGGTAAAAATTAGGAGAAATCATTTGAAAACATTATATATTCATGTTAAGAAGAAAAAAAATTAGCAAAGGAAATAATCAAACCAGACGAAAAATGAAGAAAAAAAAGCTGTTTTGATTTTTTGTGTGTCACGTAAGTAGGTCACATTTGTGTATAAGATGCATGTAAAAATCAGTGGAAATCTTGGGAAAAAATATATTCATCATTTCATGTTTACAACACTATTTTTTTCAAAGAAAAAGACCGAAATGTACGAAAAATGGAAAAAAAACTGTGCCATTTTAATTCAACATGTATTGTTTTAAAATTTTCATTGTTTTCTTGTGCCAGCTTGTGTTTATATTGAACTGTTTTAGCTATTTCTGGCACAAGAGTGACAAAGTTTGTCCAAATAAGCAGCTGTAAATAAACTGTTCATTGCAATATATGATTGAAATGCTTTTCTTAGTTCATTGAAATGCTGTTCACACTAAATAAGTAAATTGAGTAGAATGTTATAGGTGTGAATATCTACCATCCTAGCATAGATTCAGAATTAAAGATGACACTATTCCAAAGTATTTTTGCTCATTAATATTGTTTGTCCATTATAAACTGAATATATTTGTAATGTTCAAGTACATGAGTTATTAAGTAAGGTCACAAAATGAGATATTTTTTTTATGATTCTTGCGTGGGAATTTTGATTAGAAACTTTTGATTTTTCTATTACTAGGATGTAATTTTAAATAGCTTTCAAAGCTATCACTACTTTGGCAATTGTATTTTGGTCTTAAATGGTCCAAAACATTTGCCTATAGCTAGTACAGTTAGAGTTCAACAACTGATTTAACAACCGTTCCAATATTACGACCAGTTTTGTTGTAACGGCTGATTTCTTTCATACCAATTTTTTATATTTCCTCTATATTTTAATTTGACACCAAAATCACCTCAATATTAGATCCATTTTTGGGATCCCAAAATTGTTTTAATATCAAGGTTAAACTCTTTATCTTAGATTGCTGTACTCATCTTAATTGTAATTCATAAGTTACAGATGAACTGTTCCTGACCATGAATGTTAAATTGGAGAAGTCTTCTTTATCTTGATACTTTGTGTAAATATATGCATTATTGTTGACTTGAGTGAGTTAAAATAAATTACCTAGTGCTAACCTATATATATACATTAATATCAAAATTTTATGAAGCATCATGTTGTTGTCATTTCATCTGGAGTCATTGATGCATTTTATGGTGTTTTAGTCACTCTTTATTTCAAGTAGATGTTTTTCTTCAATTCACTCAATTTTACTTAAATATAAATGCTGAATTGCCCCCAATACTCGCCCCTCAGCAATCCATGCCACCACCCTTTTTGAGAGAAACAAAATGTCAAATGCTTTCATAATTCTTCAGATTGCATCTAGTGCATCTAAAATTTGATTAAATAATGACTGAACATAATTACTGAAAAAAAAATCTGTAAATTTAAATGCTCCCAAGGGCATTTTTGGGGGACTATTTGGTACTCTTTCATGGATTTTAGTTGACTCCAGGATGCATTACATATGGATATATCTAAGGTATGGTTATTGCTTGTACATTGAGATCAATTTTGAATTTAATGAACTGTGTGATGTTTTATATGTTTTTGGATTTGAGCTGTAAACAACATTAATAAATAAATCAGATATGAATTATAACTTATACCAAGGCTAGTTTAGTATTATTTCAGTTACTTGACCCCAAAAAGTTCTACAGTTAGAATATAAAACTTTCCTAATTTTTATGCCCCTAGCATCTACTGACGTGGGGGCATAATGTGACTGACTCGTCCAAGATTAACTAGACTTTGCCGTTATGTCTATGGCTTTGATACTAAAACAGTTGTTGCCTTGGACCATTCCCAACTCACCCACCCATATCGTCTAACCTGAAGTTGACCTTGACCTTAAGTGGATGTACTGAATTCTACATGTGTTATTTCTCTGTTTACTAGATTACACCCTTTCATCTAGAATCACTGGCTATTTCTTGGTTAACTATATTTTCTGTTTTGTCTTGCATCAAGACTGATTACCTGTATTGATTTTGGTTTTGTCACATGTTTTTTGTCACAGTTATGGGGTTTAGTTATTTTTCTTATTGAGAATATCTAAGGCAATTACGTATTGTATATTTGAAACTTTGGATCTACTACTAAATGTTTTTGCACTTTGGATTTTGCTGTTCATAACTTTTTAGTTGGTGCTAAAAATAGCGTTGGACGTGTAACCATAAACACATCTTTTTTTCTGGCCTAAAGTTGTGACCTAGCTTTTAGTTTGGCTCTACAGCGTTGTGTTGTAAAACTTATATCAAGAGTAGATGGAGAACCTCTATTTTGAGGCATATTTTGGAATAAGCGAGTATTTTTTTTTCTCTTGCTAGTGAGCAGTTTTTTTTCGCCTGTGTTGTTTGTGTTTATGACTTTGTTAGATGGGTCACAAAGTTATGAAAATTTCATAATTATGAAGATTTTTACTAGTTTAAATTTTGAATTAATATGAGACTTTTCATTTGTTCAAATGAAACAGCAACATTTTTTTTGTTAACTAGAATTAGTACATGTACTATCATTTTTTTTTAGGTTATAAATAATGAGAACTATGCTTGATATTTAAAATACTTACGTTCCCTTCTATGGACTAGTCTCCAGATTTGAGTTATATTTTTCTTGTCAGGAAATTCCTTTCATTTTATGGTCTTATCAGGTATATCCAGGAGGCATAGTGGATGAGAATTTTGTGTTTGTTATCAAAATATTTGCATTATGTTTTCATATCCACAAGATATCAATTCATAAATGTTACCTTAGACAAACTTAGGTTACCTGGGTATTGCCGTCTGAGAAAACAATTTGAATAATATTCACATTCTAGTGTGTTCTTATTGATGAGACAGATAGCTTGAACCTCTGAATTAAGGCCAACCGTGCATAATGACCATGTCTTTTAATTGGGTTTAATGCTGTTTTTAGCTCACCAGAACCAAAGGTTCAGAGTGAGCTGTTAGGATGGGCTGGTGGATGCTCTGGTGTCATCAGTGGTCTTCTCCTCAGAAACTACTGGTCAGATTCACTTCAAATTTGCTGTGCAGAAGCCTTTTGACGTTCTAACTGCAATTTACTCATATTGTACCAGCTTACCCCTTTTGGGGTCACTAGAGCTAAGAATAGAAAAACCTTTAATCATCTTCTTCACATGAACCAGTGGATGGATGGTCACCAAACTTGGTCTGTAGCATCCTTTGATGGTCCTTTCTCAAGTTTCCTCAAATAAATATGGTCAGCCCCTTTTAGAGGCTGCTAGAGCTAAAAATAGAAACACCTTAAAATGTCTTTTTCTCATGTTTCTATGGATGGATTATTACCAATCTTGGTTTTTAGCATCTTTTAGATAGTATTCTATCAGATTTGCGAAAAAAATTGATTTGCCCGTATTAGGGGCCGCAAGAGCTAAAAATAGAAATACCTTTAAACGTCTTCTTCTCATCAACCAATGGATAGATGATCACCAAACTTGATCTGTATCATCCTTAGATGGTCCTTTCTCAAGTTTGCTCAAACAAATATGGTCGGCCCCTTTTTGGAGCAGCTAGAGCTAAAAATAGAAATACCTTGAAATGACTTTTTCTCATGTTTCTATGGATGGATCATTACCAAACTTGGTTTTTAGCATATTTAGATAGTGTTCTATCAGATTTGCTCAAATAAGTATGGTTGGCCCATTTTTGGCGCCACTAGAGCTAAAAATAGAATGCCTTTAAACATCTTCTTCTCATGAACCAATGGATGGATCATCACCAAACTTGGTCTGTAGCATCATTAGATGGTTCTCTCAAGTTTGCTTTAATAAATTTGGTCAGCCCCTTTTAGGGGCCACTAGAGCTAAAAATAGAAATACCTTAAAATGACTTTTTCTCATGTTTCTATGGATGGATTATTACCAAACTTGGTTTTTAGCATATTTAGATAGTGTCCTATCAGATTTGCTCAAATAAAAATGGTTGGCCCCAATTAGGGGCCACTAGAGCTAAAACATAGAAATACCTTAAAATGACTTCTTTTCATGAACCAGTGGTTGGATCATCACCAAATTTGGTCTGTGGCATCCTTCAGTCATCACAAATATTTTTTCGTACAATTATTTGATGGTCCTTTATCAAGTTTATTATTTTCCCTATTATTTGCCCACAAGTGTACCTTTATTACTTTTTTAGCAACAAGTTAATTAATATTTATGCTGGTGAGTGATGCAGGACCATCATGGTCCTCTTTTTTTAAAATAATATTACAGTAGAACCTCGATTATCTGAAATCGACGGGACCGAAAAATTATTTTGGAAAATGCGGGGTTTCGGATAATCCGGGGTAAAAGAAATTTAGACTGTTTGATATAAAAAAGGGAGAACACTCCACTAAGCATAAGAAAACTGAAGCACATTTTTTACGAAGCATTCATCAATAAAACTTGATCATTTAATGAAATACGATGCATACACATATAAGAATATTGTAAGCATACGTTTTCATTAGAAACAAAAGCTGAAACAAAGTCAAAGTCCAAAACAAAATTCCATTATATAGTCACAAACATGAACTAGCATCACTAATATCGGTGTCGTCCTAATCATATAACAATTAAATTAATGGAGATCCTGAATGTTGTTTGTTTTCAGCGTTTCGTGACAATTTGAAAAACTCCGAAAAATAAAGTGATCACTTTTAATGTTAATTGCATAGTAAAGTAAAATTATGATATTACTATAGCAATTTATTACTAAAGTCAAAATCACATGTGAATCATCTAACCGAATTCGCATTATATATAGGATTATGTTCCCAAGATTGCAAACAATAAACCAAACAAACAATACGTTGATCAGTGATGTTTAATAAATTGTTGTTCGCACCTTCCGACACGTTAAAGAAATCCTTCAATAGACAAGACTGGTCGATCAGAGTTAATTGTCTATTTGGGATTACAGGTGTGAAAATACACACTTAAATGAGTTTGAGGACCTGATTATCACTTCGGATAATCCATGGTATTCGGATAAGACGATTCGGATAATCGGGGTTATTTTACAATAAAATATATATAGGGGTAAAATCGGGACTGAAATTTCTTTTTGGATTACGCCAGGTTTTCAGATAATCCGTTGTCGGAAAATTAGGGTTTACTGTTATAATATTTCAGTTATATACAGGGGCCAGTTCACCTAACCAGTTTTCCTGGACTGTATTCTAACCAGTACTAACTTACCCTTCCACAAGGAGCCAGCAACTGTTGAATTGAATAAAGAATTCAACAGAGAACAGAGGCAACTGATTAGCGACAGAAGTATATGGATCATTCTTTGCCTTTGATCTCTGTCGATCATTTTTAAGTAAACTTGAATCATTATTATTACACTGTGCATTCACTCATATGGTTGTCACTGGGAGTTAACGCTGTTTTTCAACAATTTTTCAGTTATATACGGCAACCGGCTCATTTAACCAGTTTTCCTGGACTGTGTACTAACCAGTACTAACCTACCCTTTAGCAGGCAACTTCTCCACATATGGAGAAAAATCGACATTTTTGTCAAATTTTCATAGAAGGGTATGACCTGCTGCAACCAGTATTCAAACCCGGATCTCCGGGTTACAAGTCCAGCGCACTAACCACTGGACCAGGGCCGTGGCCATCACTCATATGGTTTTAATACACCCGTCTGGTTGCATCTTCCAATAACTAAGATATGCCAAGCAAATTTTTGGACATACTTACACACAATATATATATATATAGTCAGATCTGCAAACAGTTTATTTAATGTTACAATGTTCCCTCTCTTGAGTAACATGTTGCCAAGACCAGCAGATCGGTTGCTGAAGGGAGTAGTTGTTAGTTGTTATGGAGAGGGAACAGTTCATTGCCACAGTTTGTATGGATGCGTTTTGATATATTTTTAATATAATGGATAATGTTTATATTTATTCATAATGTATATATATATATACACATAATGTGACTCTTCATAAATTCATTATAGTAATTTGTCATCAAATTAGATTTAAAAATTGTGAGTAGGACCATCAGGTCCTTGAAGTCCTCGACAAAATGCTTGACCCAAAAAACTCACGGAACTCTACTGTCTTGCTTGATCTAGCTAACATAAACTTTTTCAACAGAAGAATGAATATCAAATTGATACTTCTCAGAAATAATGTTTTTGCCTCTTCTCAGAGTCTTATCTGAGATTTCATGAAAGTGAAAAAAATTTGTTAATTGGAGTAGACTGAAGTTATTTTAAATTCAAATGGACTTCAGGTAATAGCTTTACAGGTGGTTATTTTAGGGATATGACTTTGTTTGTAAAGATATGATTCATAATTTTTATTTGACAAATTAGGACTCAAAAAGGTCTGATATGACTACTCAGTCATGGATGCCAGGGATGACACTCGGGCAATAGATTCCTGTACTGACTGCAAAGCATTCAGGCTTGTCATGATTTTTTAGCAATTGTGATATACCTTTAGTGAAAAAGTTGTTAACACAATACCTGTTATAGAAAATCAAATCTTGGGATAATATTGTTTTTGCATTCATTATTTGATCACTTTTCTCTTTATTTCAGTGATGGATTGGTTCCTTTAATCTAAACAAGAGCATCAAGACACCAAACCTACCTTGGACGATTGTTTTTTTATTGTTTAGGTGATATACCAGTATAACTTTTCAAGATGATGGTATCTATGACTTGTGAGGTCAACTTCAGGTATAATATATTTGTTCTTCCATATATTTGAAGTCCTAAGCATATGTTATGTAATTAATGAATAAAACATTGACATCTAAATACAAAATGTAATTAAAATATCTCTCTTAATGGTCAATTGCATGACACTGTAAGTGCCACTATCAAGAATGTTGTGTAGTCCCACCCATTAATGAACAAATTTAGTGACTTAGACTTTAGACCCTTCATCAAGTTTTGAATGCACAAACAGTGAAAAAATGCATAGACTGAAGTCATGTCCCTTTAAACCCAGTAGTTACTAAAGTAACTGCAATGAATCATCAATACTCATGCAAGTTTGTTCTGAATTTTTACTTAAGGGTTCGGGCAAAAACGCGACCTGGAGAAACTGTATGTATTGTTGGCAACTCACACAAACTAGGGCACTGGGATCCTTACAAAGCAGTAATTATGAGGAGGGAGACTAAGAAACACGTTCCATCAGATAAAGATGATTCAGAATGTTTTGAAGAATGCTCAGAGGATGGGTAAGTTAGGCCAGAGCTGATTTTTGTTTGTTTCTCAGGAGATTTCTGGCCAAGCCTGAGATACCCTAGGCCAGGGAAATAAAATTGGATTTCTGAAAATATTTTAAAAGCTAGGAATATTATAGATTTTGTTGATTTTTAACAAAATAAAGGTAATTGATTCAGTAGGCTTACATAAATTTTGTATGCATGTGTTAAACAGCATCAACTAGAAAGATATAAAAATGCTATAAACATTTGATTTTTGAGTTAAACTTACCAACTTTCCACTAAGCTGAAAACAAACCATAGAGATATCAGTTATAACCATCTATATCTTGATACTCCATTTTTTATTCCAAATCTGCCAAGAATGCCTGGTATGACAACCACAAGTCTTAATTCAAAGTCATTTGCCATTAGATTTTAGTCCAACATCATGCATAATGAAATAATTCAAGTTGCAGCTATATGCCATTTGTACGTTGTAAAAACATAAAAATGGGGTTTGAAACCAATTAGTATAAATATTAACATAAAATATCCATAATCTGCTTTGTACAATATTCTTATGAATTCTATCACCATAGCCCCATGGTAATTTTTCTCTATAAAAATGATTTCATGATTCAGTTCATATTTTGGATTTGATTTGTTTACAGGGATATCTGGTCCAAGACTGTGTATCTTGAAGGATTTGATTGTCATTATTATCGTTACTTTATCTGCCATATTAATCAGTCAGACTCTGAAGAAGATGGTGGTAGATCTGTGTTGGTTAAGTGGTGGGAAGGTCATATTAAACCACGCAAATTTTCTCCCAAAGGTAACTGTATCATATTTAACTTCTGTGTTGCCTAAGGAAGCTACAAAAGAGCTGTTTGTCCCTTTTTGTCATATGCATCACAGGCATAGCTGGGTATTTACTGTAGGTGTATGTCTGGATTGATCTTTGGAGGTCCTGGGTGCCATATAGAAGTATCATAGTTAAGAGAACATCTTTGAAACTTTAATACCTTGTCATTAGTATACATTTGGTTCATCAACCTGGTAATAAAATTCCAAATTGAATGATTCCAAAGTAATCCCATTATGAGAACCTTTAAAATGAACCAGCATTGGTGCAGTAATGTGATGTTTGTTTGTATATTTCAGAGGCCATGAATAAAGTCACTGAAGGTATTGAACAAGAGCCTGATGTCTTTGGGAATTTTGGTATGTTTATGAAACAGATACGGAGTGAAAAAAGTCCTTGTTTGTTTTCATCGTTTCGTCAGACTTAACTGTAATTATAGAAGCATCATCTGCAGATGATAATACGTACATATACATATATTTAGTAGAATATATTGTATTAAAGATACAGAAAAATGGGTGCATACCAGTAGTTGTTAATTAGGGGATCATCATGGTGAGTGGTCATGGTGTCTGACTTGTAAACACTAGCCCTTTGAGTTCAAATCCTGCCTGAATTTCTCGTGGGAATCTGTCCATCTAGTTATGGAAGGTTGGTGGTTTTACCCAGGTTTAAGCTGGGGTCTTTGTCCACTGCTAAAGCTGGAAAGTCACCTACTGACCCTGGCTGTTGGTGCAACATTAAGCTCCAGTGAAAAAAGTATTTGTTAATTATGTATATCTTGTCAGCACCTACATCATATCCAAATATTTTCTTTCTTTGTGCAAGATATTTAATGCCTTAGCTATGCATTATTGTCATGATATTTGTTTGGGGAGGGCTATAAGAAGAAGTGATTTTGCTTATATGACCCCTAACTTATTTTACATTTACATTAAATCTTTGTTATAATATATACATGATAAAAGACATTCTACATTAAATCATAACTAAAATACTGTCTACAAATCAGTCTTGTTCAAACAAAATAAGATGGTCTGACTCATTTCACTTTTTTTTATACATTATAGATGGCATTCATCTTATTAATCGTGGCTGGTTGATGGACCATATAGAAATACAATTGCAATTCTACAAGGACCCAGTTATCATGTGGAAACCTAAATATCGTGAACAGACGTACAGTATCAAATGTACCCCTATTGATCATCTGTATAAAAATGTAAGTTTTTTCCCTCATCTTAATGAATATATGCTCCCCAAGGTCCTCTATACAAAAATGTATTAAATGTTTATTCTTGTATAAATCATAGTACTGTGTAACCTCTCAATACCGGACTCTCTAAATACCAGAACTCTCTGAAAATCGGACGATTTCCAAAGTCCCTGATTTTCTCTCTATATAATCTTATGTAAGACACTCTCTGAATACCGTACTCTCTAAATTCCAGAAACCGGACTATCTTTCCAGACTGCAGACCTTATACTGTTCTTTATTTTTGTTCTGAATATCGGATGCTGACATTTTCAAGTGTCAAAACTTTGTGTACTGACCTGGAGGGTCCACATTATTGCTGAAACAACATGATCTTCATCCCCCAATTAACTAACACGTTAGTCAACTATTGTTTACATGAAGCGGTTGCGTGTAATAATATCTCAAGCATAAAAAACACTTTATTGTACAAATAGAAGTAAGTTGACTGATGTTTTTACTTGATGCTTAACACTGGTCTAATCACTATTGTACACACAAATTTACGGGTGCCAAATTAAAATCTTTTTTAAGACGCTCTTAATCAGATATAAAATATTTTAAAGTAAAAAGCATTTTGTGGTGGTCCGATATTCAGAGATTACACTGTATTAATAATTCAGTGAAACCTCAAATAGCAACCACCTCAATATTACAACCACCTTTGTGTAACAACCACTTATTTTTGGACAGGCTTCCCTATAATTCAACTTGATCATGAGACCACCACATTATTACGCCTGACTTTTTAAGTCCCGAAGGTAGTATCATTGTTGAGGTTTTACTGTACCCCTGTTTATATCTGAAAGAAATATTTGACTGATAGTTTTAGTGTTGTGGAAGTAGCTCTAAGATGAAATATTTTTTACATCATTTCTCTATGCATTTGTAAATATTTTGAATTTCCTGTTAGAGGAAGATTGATAGAATATCCAGTTTGCCTTTTATAACTGTAAAAAGTGAAACAAACTTGAAGTGGTTGTTCCTTTTGTAAATTATGTCATATTTATGTGCAACTGTTCTTATCTAGACCACTGTTATCCTGAAATCAAAATTGTCTTTAACAATATTTTATATTTTATCTTTTGTTAATAATTTTTGCATGTTTTTCTTGTTAAAATATATAGGTCCATTCACAATCGGGAGATTGCCCCGGCTTTTATAAAATGTTTTATGAAACCGGGGTAAACCTGGAACAATTGCACAAACCGGCAAACTGTGTAACATCGTTGCAATGCCGGGTACCTCCGGGAAACAACAATGCACCACCTATCTACTAACATGATAAACCGTATTTATCCGGGGTGATATAAGGTCTGTGTATTGACTTGTAGCTTGTGCCTTTTTCTCCCAAAGACAAGCCTTTAGGGCACTGTCTTTGTATTTGCGTTTTCCCTTCATGAACAGGTACTCATTACATTTTAACCAATCAGCTATGCCTTCTTACTGTTCTTCGATGAGGTGAAGCAGGGCTGACCTTTGTTTCGTTTGTTTTGGACTCCGGGACGGTGATGGTGGTGAGTGGACTGTTGAGAGTGGGGACGATCTACTGACAGTAGTACTGTTGTTGGTAGGCGCATTCAGATTAGATGACTGATTATCCACAGACTCATTGTTCGATGTATCTTGAACATTTAGCATCTCCATTGGAGAAGTTTTTTTATTCGTTGGAGAAGTTTTTTATTAACCTTTTTCGTAGGCATGGCTCCTTATGACTTCACTCAACTGATGCCGATAGAACTTTTTCCTGCTTTTTATACTCTTGATGGTCACCAGGTAAATACCATATCACAACCGGGACTATACCTGCGAACACTAGAGTATCACCTGCCACGACCTCAGCAGCTCCGGCATTCACCGAGGTCAGTCGTATTGACACTAGGCCTACACCATCGATTCCCGTTGCAAAACTAGGATCAAACCGAGCATCACCTTGACAAACCGGCTTTGTTTTAAGGGCTTTACCTGGACTTCATTGAGAATGTGAGAAGCAACCATTTTCTTTTAAGAACTAGCATGGTTATTTGAACCTGGGTGACACCAGGAACAACACCGGCTATGTGAGAACTGGACTTAATACTTCCTTATTCAGAGGTGCCTCTAAGCCTCTAATTTTTCCCCATGGTCTATATAAGTCTGGATTAGTTGGGGTTTCACCATACTAAGTGATTGATTGATATTTCCAAATCACTTAGCCCCTAGTTAAAATGATTCCTTTACCAACTGACTCTGTTTATATTCCATGTGATATGAATGAGCACACAAGCAGTTAGAATGCAAAAAGTGCTGATAAGACATCATAACATGATTATTTTTCTGTTCCTGAAAACCAGGCTATAGATGATACATATGAAGAGGAAGTCTTGGGCGGATCTTTGCCAAAGTGTAATCGGTCCCATGTTGAAGTCTCAGTAAGCGTTTTTGTTTACGAAATTAAATTCTTTTATCAAATATAACTTACATTGACATCTTATTATAGTTAATTTAAATGATCTCAATTGTACAATATTTCTACTGCAGTGCAGAAACTACAACTTTTGTCCCTTGGCTTTTTTGACAGTCAAAAAAAAAACAGTGAAATCCTTTCGTCATAACATGACAGTATATATATATTGATTATTGCAGGTACTTGAAAAGGGTAGATCAAAACCAAAGCCTCAATCTAGATATGGTGCTATTATTCAACCAGGCAACTTCCTGACCTTTCATGCCCTAGTTTATGATCTGGAGTCAGTGGTAAGTTTATTTGGGTGTAGTGGTCACCTTAAGTGATAGCTTCAATGTGTCCACTGTTCTGGTAATGAATTTTGAAGAAGAAAACAACCTGCTTTAATTTGTGCATGTGTAAAACTACAGGTTAAGCAAGTTGATGGGACCGAGTATGTTATATTGTAGAGAACCTGTTCTTACTGATGACACATTTTTTTATTCTTCAAAATGCAACTTGTTTTAAGAGAAATATATGTCTTTAGCTGAAAATTTTTCATCAAATTTTGAGCTTTCTTTGCTTTAGAAAACACATCTGAATTACACATACTAGATCAGTGTTCCTACTCACTTCTGAAATTGAGGGTAAGCTTACCTCCTAGGTCTGAAATCTGGTATAAAAGTATTTTGTGGGGTATGAGCATTTTTAAAAAAAACATGCTTTAACACATACAAATCAAACATAAGCTGTGTCATTATACATATGATGCATTTAGATTTCGATGTTTTTTATACAATCATTTTGAACAAACTAGAAAGGTTATTGTGTTTTCTCTCTAGAAATCTTAAACTCGAAGTAAATACACAAAATTTTCAAGTTGTAAAGTTATCAATTTTGAACATAAAGCATAGTCACTATCTAGAATAAATGAAACCAGCCTGGTTTGTTGTATATGTCACAATAAAGCACCAACCATGGTGAGTCTATTTTTGTTTCATAATGTATTTTTTTCCATAAATTCGGTGATTGTGCCCTGAACATATTTGTATGCTGTAATCTCGCACTGGATCAAAATGTGTTGTGTGAGTTCCGATTCTGTAGTGTGATTTACGCAAGATTTTACATGAATTGGAACACTGCTAGATGTCATGTTTAGACAGGAAATTGACTTTGGATGTTTAAATACCACGTTTAGTACCACCAGTTGCCGAACAACTGCAGCATTAAGTAAGTAAATAGTTTGTAAGCCACAAACCACTCAGTATGTATGAATAAAATATATGATTCAAACAAAATTCCTTTTTCAGGGTTTTCAATTAGATTTCTATGTACATGATAAGCCTACTGACCCTGAGGACACAGCTCCTCGCCATGTGGGATTCTGTTTTGTTCTTCCGTTGGACCCTCAAAGCTCTAAAGGGTCAAGGAAAATACCCATAAATGGGCTTTCTCACAGACCCATTGGACAGATGCAATGTAAGTATTATGTTAAGCACAATCTGAATTAATGCCTGTCTGTTATTCAAAGTTGCCATTTGAACAATAATCCCTATTTAACATTCTTTTATTGATATTATAGTCTATCCAAACTTAGTAAAAGTCAGTCAAAGCTGAGAAAACAGACACCTGACTGGAATTAAGGCTTTCTTATGAAAGAAATATTTCTCATAGCCTAATTTA
Organism: Lutraria rhynchaena; assembly: GCA_008271625.1. Lineage (NCBI taxonomy): Eukaryota > Metazoa > Mollusca > Bivalvia > Venerida > Mactridae > Lutraria > Lutraria rhynchaena. The sequence goes on along the minus strand of VIBL01000001.1, from coordinate 4,134,490 downwards.
TTGATTCAGTACACCAAATAAACATCTGACTAAAGGCCAACTGTTTATGTAGTTACTTGTTTCAAGAACTTATGAACAGTATATCATTTTTTGTCTATTGTTGCTTGAAATCAATGTTCATACAGTGATATTTAAGTTAAAATATGCATATTTTGAATCATTTATTGTTTAATTTTCAGTGCATGACATCAGTGTTTTATTCAATGTTTTTAGCTCACCAGAACCGAAGGTTCAAGGTGAGCTGTTAGGATGGGTAGGTGGATGCTTCAGCGTCCATCGTCTGGCGTCAACAATGGTCTTCTCCTCAGAAACTACCAGTTGGATTTACTTCAAATTTACTGTGCAGAAGCCTTTTGATGTTCTTACTGCAATTTGCTCATATTGTGCCGGTTGACCATTTTTAAGGGTCACTAGAGCTAAAAATAGAAAAAACCTTTAATGATCTGCTTCTCATGAACCAATAGATGGATCATCACCAAACTTGGTCTGTAGCATTCTTATATGGATTTTTATCAGATTTGCACAAATAAAAATGGTTGGCCCCTATTAGGGGCAGCTAGAGCTAAAAATAGAAAAACCTTTAATCGTCTTCTTCTCATGAACCAATGGATGGATCATCACCAAACTTGGTCTGTACCATCCATAGATGGTCCTTTCTCAAGTTTGCTCAAATAAGTTTGGTCAGCCCCTTTTAGGGGCCACTAGAGCTAAAAATAGAAATACTTTAAAATGACCTTTTCTCATGTTTCTATGGATGGATTATTACCAAACTTGGTTTTTAGCATCTTTAGATAGTGTTCTATCAGATTTGCTCAAATAAGAATGTTTGGCCCCTTTTAGGGGCCGTTAGAGCTAAAAATAGAAATACCTTGTAACGTTTTCTTCTCATGAACCAATGGATGGATCATCACCAAACTTGGTCTGCAGAATTATTAGATGGTCCTCTCTCAAGTTCACTCAAATAAATTTGGTCAGCCCCTTTTAGGGGCCACTAGAGCTAAAAATAGAAATACCTTAAAATGACTTTTTCTCATGTTTCTATGGATGGATTATTACCATACTTGGGTTTTAGCATCTTTAGATAGTGTTCTATCAGATTTGCTCAAATAAAAATGGTTGGCCCCAATTAGGGGCCGCTAGAGCTAAACATAGAAATACCTTAAAATGACTTCTTTTCATGAACCAGTGGTTGGATCATCACCAAATTTGGTCTGTGGCATCTTTTAGTCATCACGAATATTCTTTTGTAGTATCCTTTGATGGTCCTTTATCAAGTTTATTATTGTTCCCCATTATTTGCCCACAAGTGTACCTTTATTACCTTTTTAGTAACAAGTTAGTCAATATTTATTCTGGTGAGCGATGCAGGGCCATCATGGCCCTCTTGTTTGTATAACTTTGGTTACAGTTAACTACTTAATTGTAAAACCAATGATTGGATCAGATTTCAACATGAAACAAACATTCCAACGTTATTGGAAGTCAACACGTAAACCAGTGGATGTCGGTCATAGAGGGTTAGGATCGTCTTACAAATGTAAAAAGTAGGTTCTGATTACCTAAATGAGCCATACAGGAAAATTAACTGCCATATAATAAAGCCTTCAGTGATTTTACTGTCCTTTCTTCACCCACATGATTATCATTGATCTCACTCTGTAGTGATAGTCCAGTATTGCTACTAATTTGCATGGTTGCAGATAGAGATGTAAGGCTAGTCAATTTAATCAAGCAATCAGCGCATTGATAATTGATGTAAAGTACTTGTTACTATACATCATATCTGCATAAATCACTGAGAGTAAGCATCTGTTTTCTTGAACAAATATGAACAATTCTAGTGTTATACCGGGTACTTTTTCATTATTGAGTTCAACATCTAACTGTTATGACGTATTAAGACCTATCTTTTATAACGAAAATGAGCATTTTATAAATCTCATTTTTAGGTTAATAACTAAGTTAGTATAAAAAAACTGGTCTATAATGTACCGGCATTTGTCGGCCTATTGTTAAATAAGTGATTTTCATATTTGCAGATTAGCCATAGTTACGGAAAACACTGTACGCTCTTTGCAACAAGCTGCTAACCATGTAAGTCAAATAAAAATTAGATCAAGATTTTGTTTGTCTCTGAGTTCATTAATTCTGGTATTTTTTTAGTGCTCGTTGATAATATTATATGCAGGGTATGATATTCCTTACTTTTGGAGGATTTTCGTTCTTTGGACTGTTAAACATAGGTGTTCAGATACTGTCTAGATATCCTCAAAATGTTTTCACCAGATTGATGAGGACATAGATATTTTCTTCCTGCAAGTGTTTGTGTGACCACATACATCTGATTGTGTTATAATTACACAATGTGAAGTTGGTCAAACTATTAAAATATTGTATATTCTGGTGTTTAGTACTAGGATATGGATCTTCTGGTACTATTTAGGATATGGATCTTCTGGTACTATTTAGGATATGGATCTTCTTGTACTATTTAGGATATGGATCTTCTGTTACTATTTAGGATATGGATCTTCTGGTACTATTTAGGATATGGATCTTCTTGTACTATTTAGGATATGGATCTTCTGGTACTATTTAGGATATGGATCTTCTGGTACTATTACCACAACTTCAGTATTTCACAGTTAGGACTTGTACCAAATACCTCCTGCTTTAAAGTAGTTGCTCTACCACTGGGCCACAAATGTAGTTGACTATTATTATATCAGGCTATTGATATTTGTGACTGTACTGTTGTTTTATTTTGTGTACATACAAGTTATGACAATATGTTTGTTTTATTTTGTGTTTCATAGGGTGCTGACTTTGTAGAATTTGATGTTCACCTAACCAAAGACGATGTTGTTATCATATACCACGACTTCAAGGTCCTAATTACATACAGAAAGGTAACATTATAAATCTGAGTTTATTGTCATTTCATAGATAGTCATAGCAGTGAGCAGAGGTTACCTTTATGCACAGTCAGTCTTCATCGAGAGGTTTAATTAGTCAATCATGTCAATAAATATGTCACCACATACTGTCACTCAATCTGTCAAAAATTGTCTCATTTTTATACTTAACCCTTTGGTGCTGTATTCTCTATTACTGATAAGCCATATCCTCTGCTGAATTAGTTTATTTATTTACCACTTTTGTGTGAGTGTAGGTAATTCTCAGCAGTGGGGAGAATGTAAATACAGCAGGACTTGTTATCATGATCAGCATGATCATGTTCAATACTTTTTAGGTATAAAAGAATTGATTATGAATTGGTAGATTTTATGATATATATGTACTTGTATGAGATACTTGTTTGTAAAATAGGTGTTGTATATTTTTTAGAAAAAGAGGGATGACCTTGAATTGTTTTTGATTCCTGTTAAAGAACTCACATTTGCTGAACTACAACAAATGAAGGTCAGTATTCATTGTCTGTTAAGTGCTGCCCTTTTTAATTTTCCAATCAAATTTTATCATTCTCATTTATTTTAAGGAGAACGTAACTGTGCCTGTATGACAGTCCTGTCTCTGATGAGCAAATACTTCATTTTTTGAAAAAAAGTTGCCTCTTTTCTCAAACTGCTGAAACAAAAGATTTCTATGCATCGTCAATGAATAAACATGGCTTTACCATTAATAAATCTCACCTTGGCTTTTCAACCAAACTAGGTGGAAGGCACAAATTAATGCTTGCTAAATTTTAAGTTAACTGAATTTGTTAAATAGATTGAATCTTGGTCTGATAGATTTCAACCAAACTTAATGTGGAATGTAAAAATATGTTTTCATTGTTTTCTACAAAATGTGGTAGATAGTACAGATGTGTTTTCATTGTTTTTTACCGAACTTGGTAGAAAGTACTAATATTGGTTTGAAAAATTTCTACCAAACTTGGTAGATAGAACAAATGAATGTAAAATATTTGTTTAATTAATATCTACCAAAGTTGTTGGAATTATCAATATTAACCCTATATGCACATTTTATGACAATGACTTTCAGTAGGTTTTATTGCCCATAGAAATCTATTCTGCTGTTGAAATTTCCATTGCACTTTGAGCATAAAAATTAACGCATACATGCAATTATTGTATTAGCAATTATTTAGAACGATTTCTGTATTACTCATTTCATCAAGGTTGGAAGGTTATCCTGGAATCAGTTTGTCCGTGCATCTGTCTTACGGTCACAACTATGTGAATGCTACTACTTGCTCACTTCAGTATGGATTTCATTTCATACTTAATATCTAGACATAGGGTGTAGATATACATGAATGTTGGAATTATTTTAAGAAGATCTATAGTCCATTTAATGGGTTATTTTGTTGAATTTGTTACTAAAACATGACAAGTTGTAATGTTGTACAGGCCATGGTTTAAGGTTATCAATGGGAGTAAGAAGATCAATCTCAATTCTTAAGTCATTGATTGGTTATTTCTTAGCTTAGTCTTTTAACTGACCAATCACGAGGCTGCATTCATAGACTGGTCTTCAAATTCCATTTTCTAACCATTGGCCCAGGTTTGTCTGTCATCAGGCTGTCAACCAATCTATTTTTGGTATTTTTCAAATAATTCTATTCTTCTAAAAATATTAAAATGATGTAATTCCCTGTAATTTGGATGAAATCAAATTTTAATATTTGAAAGTAATCTGTCAGTATGTTTAAAGCTACTTAAAACTCCAAAAATGTTCAGCTGTATAAATTCATATTCAATATCATGCATTAGAGGCTGAAACTTTTCTTAAGAAAAATTACAGTGCTGATTTAGTTTGTTTGTTTATTTTGTCAAAATCTGGTTGACAGCCTGGTGTTGTTTTATAAATTATGTAACAAAGTTATTCTTTTGTAGTTATCGCACCCTGCGTTTCAACCTGAACATAAATACGGTGAGTCTGGTTTACAGGCTGTGGTAATTTTTTTTTAAATATCCACCGGACACTTGGAAGTAATTTAGCAGTAATATAAGTAAAACTTGATTTGTTGTCCTAAACAGAATCAATTTCTAGCTCACCTGAGTTTACAGTCCTCAAGGTAAGCTTTGTGATCACCAATTGTCTGTTATATAAAAAATCAAAAATTAATCCCTTGGAAATGTTTACAAATAAAATCCCCATTCCACATTGTCATCCAAACCTACCATCCTACCATTATGACTCACAATAACAGACTCAAAATCCTGAAGAGCTCTTATAAATGCTTTATAATATAGAAAACATATTCAATTAACATGCACAAATCAGAGTATTGCAAAAAAGTCAAAACTCATTACTAAGGATATTTGAACTGTTAGCACTGGATGGGTTTTAAATTTTGCCTGTTGTTGATTTATTTCATATGTATTATAACTATATTTGTTTGGTCAAGTCTAAAAATAGGTAACCAGGATACATTATTGAGAACTTTGTAATCACTTTAGATGCCACTTTTTCAGTTGAACCTCATAAGACTTGACCAGACTGTGTTGATGATTTTTAGCTCACCTAAGCATGTAGTGCTCGGTGAGCTGTAGTCATCAGTTGGTCTACTCCGTCGTCCGCCATCCACCCCTGGGGATTGTTAATGCTCCAGTGGTCACACTTTTGAGTGAATCTTCATCAGACCTGGGCAGCATGTTTGTCTGAATGATATCTTGGACAAATCCAAACATGGGTCATCTGGGGTCAAAAACTAGGTCACCAGGTTAAATAGAATGGAAATTTTGTGAACACTCTACAAATCACAGATTTGATTGGATCTTCGTGAAACTTTGTCAGAATGTTTGTATTAATGATCTTGTAAAATAATGCGAATATAGGTCATCTCTGGTCAAAAACTAGGTCACTAAGTCAACGCACCAGAAAAATCATGTTAATTCACTAGAGGTTGCAATTTTGATTGAATCTTTATCAAACTTTGTCAGAAGGTTTGTTTTAATAATATCTTGGTTAAATTAGAACATTGGTCATCTGGGGTCAAAAACTAGGTCACCAGGTCAAACTATAGAAAAACTTTGTTAATGCTCTAGGGTTTACAGTTTTGATTGTCAAAACCTTGTCAAAATGATAACCTAATGATATCTTGCTTAAGTTCAAATATGGGTTATACGGGGTCAAAAACTAGGTCACCAGGTCAAATCACTGGAAAACCTTGTTAACCTTTTAGAGGTCGCAGTTTTGATTGGATCTTCCTCAAACTTTGTCAGAATGTTTGTATTAATGATATCATGAACAGGTTTGAACATGGATCAACCAGGTTAAAAACTAGGTCACCAGGTCAAATTACAGGAAAAGCATAAAGGTTGCAATCTTTAATCAGGTAAGCGAAAAAGGGCCATCTTGGCCCTCTTGTTCTATCAAGATCAGGATCAAGTTCAAGGTCAAGAATCATCTCAAGTCAAAATCTAGGTCAGAACAGGGACAAACATATCTGATTAAGTCATTCATGATTATATATATCAAAGGTTCATGAATGTAGTTTCATGCCATATTGATATTGTGTATTCTTAGGTCAGGACTCCAGATTAATTAATGGAATTCCATCTTCACCGTACTCCTTAATAACAAAACCTTGTTCATATGCATTGTCTATAGTATGAGATGTCTCAGTATGAGATTATTAGGTACCTGGGTGGGCATTGGATAGGGCCCTAATTGGACCCTAATTGTTGTTGTCATGATGATTTTCATGCTTTATTACAACAAATGAATTGCTATTTGATTTTGATGTATATATCTATTTATTTTTATAATAAAATTATAGAAACCTTTTTTTTTCATTTATGTTATTAATGGATCTAGTTTGGGACACGCGGAACTGAATACCACTGAACAGCTGTGCTAGATTACAAAGATTGCTTTCTTCCAATTTTGTCCTTTGTAATTCTTATACATTTATGTTGTTTGATATCATCAAACTCATTACCATAATTATTTTTGTCCCTCATTTTGTTGACAAGGATGTTCAATAAAGACTTGGAATAATTTTCTTAAAGGGACACAATTTTGACATCAGAATGTCATAATAATGAAGAAAACTCACAAAAGCTAGATTTTATGAATGTGAAAATATCTAACTGATAAATTCAAATTTTATTAGGCCAATAAAATAAATATTAAGTTTCTGCTAACAACCCAGAAAAATATAGGGTCGTCTGGTTGGCAGAACTTTGTTGAATGTATTTTTGTTTAGTTTGGAGGTGTAGTTTATATTGAAAATGATAATATTGGCAAGGAAAAAAAGCTAGTTTTTAAGATTTAGATGCTTTTTGAAAAATGGGATTACTATATAGTGTAGTTATTGGACATTCCTTGTACATATTTTGATTTCAATTATGTGTATATTATATATCTATCATACATTTTACTCAAAGATAAGACATACTTGTGCAAAGAAAAAAAATACTTTTGGTTCCTGTCTAAAAACATCTGACTGGTGGATTTAAGCTGTGCAAGAAATCATCCAATCAGAGGCTTGAGTTTTTGGTCTGGTTGTCATACAAAATTTTGACCTTCCAGAATTGTGACAATGTCTTCAGATTTTGTTCATTTCATATCTGTACCATATGTTAAGTGTTTTAAAGATTTGATTGAAAAAAAAACACAATAAATTGAGAATAAATGATGAAATCTTTTAATCAAATCATTCATAATTCTTAGAAATGATTCACCCTGTGATTTAGTTAGTTGGATTTGAGTTGTGTCAGTGACTCATAATTTCCAGAAGTTTTTATATGATCAAAGTAGTTGTGTTGTAGCATTAAGTCTGGCGTAGAACTTATATGATATGTAGTTTCTAGTCCATATTTCCACTGACAATTATGACTGAGTGTAATTTATTTTCTCAGATTTGCAAGTGATCCTAGGGATATTTGTGTCCAAAAATATTGTATTTCAGTTTCTGTGTTATTCTGTCAGTGTGTTTGTCCCTCTGTCTAATGTCTGGTCTCTGTGCTTTCTGTGCAAATTGTGTAACACTTATTTAACAATGTACCTTATTTCAACTTTAATTCATTTTTAGTGTCTTAAAATGAGTTGTTGGGTGATTATAAACATTCAAAAAGAATATTTGAGCCAACTTGCTGCTCAGTACCTATTGATTAATTCTAATTTGTTCATCTGATTCATAAATTTTAGCCATCATGCAGATGATCTTGATTGTAGATTTAACTCAGCCTTACAGAGCTCCTCATACCTAATCAGTCAAGACTATAAAAAACATCATTTCAGTTAAAACTTCATGTCAATTATAATGTACACAGATCTTTTGAAATACACTTGAATGCCTATGAAGCATACTAGTAATCTAGGCTTCTCATTGGAAATTATGGCTGTGTTCTTACAATAATATATTTCAATGATAGGCTTGTATTTTGATACTGGTGTTTCATTTTAAATGAATTTTTATATGCCGGAAGGGTCGTATTATGTTACTGCGCTGCTTGTCATCCATCATTCCGTCCCTCTGTACGTCCATTTTCCTTGTGCAGACAACTTTTCCTTCATTACTTGACCTATTTTCTTCAAACTCTCACAGATGATAGCTATTGATGTCTAGTTGTGCATAATGGGGAGATAATTCATATTGCTGTTTTTAGCTCACCAGAACCGAAGGTTCAGGGTGAGCTGTTAGGATGGGTAGGTGGATGCTCCGGCGTCGGTCGTATGGCGTCAACAATGGTCTTCTCCTCAGAAACTACCAGTCAGATTTACTTCAAATTTGCTGTGCGGAAGCCTTTTGATGTTCTAACTGCAATGTGCTCATGTTGTACCGGTTGACCCCTTTTAGGGGTCACTAGAGCTAAAAATAGAAAAACCTTTAATCATCTTCTCATGAACCAATTGATGGATCATCATCAAACTTGGTCTGTAGCATCCTTATATGGACTTTTATCAGATTTGCTCAAATAAAAATGGTTGGCTCCTTTTAGGGGCTGCTAGAGCTAAAAATAGAAAAACCTTTAATCGTCTTCTTCTCATGAACCAATGGATGGATCATCACTAAACTTGGTCTGCAGAATTATTAGATGGTCCTCTCTCAAGTTCACTCGAATAAATTTGGTCTGCCCCTTTTAGGGGCCACTAGACCTAAAAATAGAAATACCTTAAAATGACTTTTTCTCATGTTTCTATGGATGGATTATTACCATACTTGGTTTTTAGCATCTTTAGAAAATGTTAAATAAAATTTGTGGAAAAAAATTGGTTGGCCCCTATTAGGCTTGGCTAGAGCTAAAAATAGAAATACCTTTAAACGTCTTATTCTCATGAACCAATGGATGGATCATCACCAAACTTGGTCTTTAGCATCCTTGGATAATCCTCTCTCAAGTTTGCTCAAATAAATTTGGTCGGCCCCAATAAGGGGCTGCTAGAGCTAAAAATAAAAATACCCTTAAATGACTTTTTCTCATGTTTCTATGGATGGATCATCACCAAATTCGGTCTGTGGCATCCTTCAGTCATCACGAATATTCTTTTGTAGTATCCTTTGATGGCCCTCTTGTTTATTGAGTTATTGGCCCTTATTATATTTTTATAGCAAATTCTTATGCTGACAACTCTTCTTTCATCATTTGACCTATTTTCTTTAAATTCTCACGGATGATAGCTGTTGATGTCTAGTTGTGCACAAAGGGGAGATAATTCACATTGCTATTTTTTTACTGAGTTATTGGCCCTTTTTATATTTTACAGGAAATTCTTGTGTGGACAACTCCTTTATTATTGTATCTATTTTCTTCAAATCTCACAGATGATAGCTGTTGATGCCTAGTAGTAAAGAGGAGATAAGTCAAATTGCTGTTTTTTTTTACTGAGTTATTGGCCCTTTTTATATTTTTACAGCAAATTCTTGTATAGACAATTACACTGTCATATTTCAATTGTAAGGTGTTTATCTTAAACTTCCACAAAGATAAAGAAGTGTCTCAGTTGTGCAATAGGGAGTATAACTTATCATCATAACATGTTATGGTGGTACTCATGTTAACACAGCTTTCGGGTGTATTTTGCCCTGCTCTGCGGAGCTCTTGTTTCAACTAGTTTACATGTTATTCCAACATCCTACAGGTTTTTCCAAACTTTCTGTTGCTTATGTGTTTATCTTGAACAGACATAATTGTTTTTCCATCAGTGTCTGTCTTAGCATCAGGCTGTCCATACTCAATAATTTGTCCACCTTCTTACTCTTAAACCCTTAATCTGATTGTAATAGGACTTCATTGAAATTAATAGAATAATGTATGATTGTGAAAACTATAGAAACTTTCAATTGTTGTAATTATGTCTTAGCTAATAGTCCCTTTTTGTTCCTAAATATTTTTTTGTGAAATAAATGCTTGAAGAGTACCTTGAATAACACTGCTGAACTTCATAGTCTTCAAAAATATCTTTGCTCTCTTCTGACTCTGGTCTGTGAAATTTTGTATAGATACATAATTATTCAGTTTATTCTTTTGGAGAACAGAAATTATGTAATATAATATCATATTAGCAATTTTATTTTTAAGTATGATTTGACCACAGGCCAATAAAGAACTTAGAAAAATGAGAAGATTTTGACTCAATAATGAATGTTTTAATAATCTTTCAAATTGTATAATGTTTGTTCTAAAATGAAAGGAAATTTCCTGGTGGGCATTTATTAGGGAACATTCGGTGTTTGTATTGGCTTCATTACTAATGCTTATTATATTTCCTGATTATAGACGGCATACAGGATGATGATATTGACCCCGAGGATATACAACCCTTTCCTACACTACAACGAGTGTTTGAAACTGTTGACAAGCATACAGGCTTTAACATTGAAGTCAAGTATCCACTACAAAAACTGGTATGTAAAATAAGGTCCTGAATTGGTCCTTCTGACTTGTTTGTTGTGTAGATGATAGTATTTAAAGTGATAAGTCTGAGGTTGTAAAAAGGGAAATTTGAAAAACATTTTAATGATTTAAGGACTTCATATTATTTTATTTCGATGATTTCTTTGGGATTCCAGTAAGTTGAGCAGATACAAAATTTAATAGAAAGTAATTTGAAAAATCTGCTGAAATAACCTCTTACGTATTATACATTTTGAAACGTATGTAGTTATTGATCCTGAGATGTGTATACAAAATAAATCAAGACTTCAATTGGTACATGTGAGTCTGGTAAACTCTATTGATTGTATGTAGGACAGTTGATTTGAATAACATAATCTTATTATGTTTGATCATAGAGTTGCCTGGCAAGTTTCTTTTCCATACTGTACAGTGAGTCTTGTTTAACTAGAGTAGAAAACAAAAATAAGGGTTCCATATACATGTTCAGTATGGAAAAAATTGTTTAAATTGTTACATTTGTCTGACCATTAGTCAGACTGATTTGTGATATTTCCTCCATTTTCAACTCAATGTTAAGACCTCGATTTTGAGGAGGTGTCTCAAAGGTGGCTTTACTGTGTTCATTTGCCTGTGGGAACTTTTTTGAGAAAGAGCATTTTTCTGTTGCAGGATGGCTCAGGACTTATCACTGATTATTGTGATATGAATAAATTTGTGGACACTATCCTTGGAGTGGTGTTTAAGCATCATAGTGGAAGACGTATTGTTTTCTCTAGCTTTGATCCAGATATTTGTTCTATGTATGTATCAGCAGTTCTTCCTATAGTGCTTTTTGTTAGCTCACCAGAACTGAAGGTCCAGGATGAGCTGTTAAGATAGGTGGGTGGATGCTCCTGTGTCTGTCGTCTGCTATCAACAATGGTCTTCTTATCAGAAACTGCCAGTCAGATTTACTTCAAATTTGCTTTGTATAAGTCTTTTGACGTTCTAACTGCACTTTGCTCATATTATACCAGTTGACCCCTTTTAGGGGTCACTAGAGCTATAAATAGAAAAACCGTTAATCATCTTCTTCTCATGAACCTATGGATGGATCATCACCAAACTTGGTCTGTAGCATCCTTAGATAGTCTTTTGTCAGATTTGCTGAAATGAAAATGGTTGGCCCCTTTTAGCTATTTTGGCCATTAGAGCTAAAAATAGAAATACCTTTAAATGTCTTCTTCTCATTAACCAATGGATGGATCATCCCTAAACTTGATTTGCAGCATCCTTAAGTAGTCCTCTCTCAAGTTTGCTCAAATAAATTTGGTCGGCCCCTTTTAGGGGCCACTAGAGCTAATATAAAAATACCTTAAAATGACTTTTTCTCATGATTCTATGGATGGATTATTACCAAACTTGATTTTAGGATCCTTAGATAGTGTTCTATAAGATTTGCTGAAATAAAAATGGTTGGTCCCTATTAGGGGCCACTAGAGTAAAGTTTTTTTTGAAAAATTTATGTAAAAAAGAATTACTGACTGAATGGCTTTACAGTTGTTGCTGACACCATATAAATGTATGTAAAAATGCCCTGATATGCTTTTTTCAGGCTGCGTTTGAAACAGAATGTTTACCCCGTTCTGTATCTCACACAAGCGGAATGTCCGAGATATACACCTTATGCTGATCCAAGGACAAGGACTATACCAATATCTACAGAATTTGCTCTCAGTGCAGGCTTGCTAGTAAAATATTTTATAAGATTTGTAACACTTGATATGATCTGGTTGATTCATGTTACATATACAAGATTATAATCTGTTATCTATAGCCATCATGACTGCTGAATTCAATGTCTACTTATTTTATTACTTTTTTTATCCTCCATTCTGATCAACAAGGAAGGTAGGGTATACTGGAATCAGTTTGTCTGTCCACTTCTGGTGTCAAAATCTTGTTAATGCAACTGCTTGTATGTTTATACATAGATCTCATGAAAACTGTATGAAATACTTAAACATGTCATATGCATGAAGACTGGAAGTTTACTTTGAATAAGTATGGGCTGAGTTATGGGTATATGTAAATTGAGTGTAGATTTTAGGTAGATGCACGTATGAATTAGTTGGGCTATATCAGCCATGCTACTTTGTATTTGTAAGTTGTTGTTTTAGTGATGTTCCTGTTTGCCTTGAACTCCTTAGTGCTGAGTGAAACAAGTACATCAACCCCCTTGTCCTAATTTATTTGGTACAAAATATTGAATTACATGATCACTAGCCTATCATCACTGTGAGTTGGAATCCCTCCCTGGGACCTGCAAAATTTCACATTGAGGAAGCTGTCCTGTAAGCTTACAGCAGGTCAGTGGTTCTATCCAGGTGTATGCCTTGGGTCTTCCTTTACTGTTAAAATTTGGAAAAATTGCCTTTTGACCCTGGCTGTTTGTGTGCTATTGGAACCAAAACAAGAAAACTGTTTGTAGGGCACTAATACATTTTATTCATAGTGTATTGACATATTTTATTTGTAGGGTATTGATGTGTTGTCTGATGCATTTGTTGATGATATGTCACTGCTCACATATGCCAAGGATGCTGGGTTGGTTGTGTTTGTATGGGGAGAAGGTTGTAATGATAAGGGAATCATACAGAAATTTAAGGACCATAAAGTGGATGGAATTATTTATGACAGGTATATATGTGTGTAAAACTTTGTAATCATCCTACAGAATGTATAGCCATGTGACAGATATAGTCATGTGGCAAGCTCAACATGTAATATATGCTGAATAACATGCTTCTTTTTCACAGAAAAAAGAACAGGTATGTTTGTTCAGTAAAAGAATGAACTCCTTCATTGATTTATTCTATTTTCAGAATTGATTTCTACAAAACTGGAGATAAAGAGAGTATATTCAAGATTGAGGAAAAGAGAAAACAGCAGCTGCTGGAAAGATTTGGATCAATCACTTGCAAAGAGGATTCAAATGACTCCGGAAATGACTCCCCAACTAATAACACATAACTATTACCTGTTTGGAGTCGAAAAGAAATTGCATGCTTGCTTTTTATCATTGTTACATTAATGTTACGTTTTGAATATTACAAAATTTGTTTTGAATGACTTCTTTGTATGTGGTATGACTAAGTTTTTAAGGATCCCAGTTGAAGAAGGGATTTTATCCTCTTAGTCAGAGCAGTTAAGTGACTGGATGTAATGGGTGCAAGCTTGAGTGAAAAAAAATGATCCTTAATACCATCCTGTGTGTTGGCATTAAGGATTGCCATGATTGTAAATTCTTATAAAAGAACAAGTTGATTCAAAATTGAAATATAGAAATGACATTTAGCATTTAGGGTAAAAAAGAAGCACCTGTTGAATAATGAGTCGGTATGTCAGCAGAAACTTCTTTCAAATAAACATTTTTAGTTTGGAGTTAAAATTCTTATGAAAATGAAACTTCTGGCAAGAAAATAAGCATTGTCAGAGTAAATACTAACAGAATTCTTGTGATTGCTAAGAACACCAGCTTTGATCGAGTATACACAATTTCTTTTGATTTTTTGTTTGGTATTTTTTAGCTCACCAGAACCGAAGGTTTAGGATGAGCTATTAGGATGGGTAGGTGGATGCTCCTGTGTCCGTCGTCTGGCGTCAACAATAGTCTTCTTATCAGAAACTGCCACAGTCAGATTTACTTCAAATTTGCTGTTCTAGCTGCAATTTGCTCATGTTATACCAGTTGGCCCCTTTTAGTGGTCACTAGAGCTAAAAATAGAAAAACCTTTAATCATCTTCTTCTCACGAACCAATGAATGGATCATCACCAAACTTGGTCTGTAGCATCCTTAGATAGACTTTTATCAGATTTGCTCAAATAAAAATGGTTGGGCCCTTTTAGGGGCCGCTAGAGCTAAAAATAGATCATCTTCTCATGAGCCAATGGATGGATCATCACCGAACTTGTAGCATCCTTAGATGGTCCTCTCTCAAGTTTTGCCAAATAAATTTGGTCAGCCCCTGTTAGGGGCCACTAGAGCTAAAAATAAAAATACCCTAAAACAACTTTTTCTCATGATTCTATGGATGAATTATTGCCAAATTATTGGTTTGTAGCATCTTTAGATAGTGTTCTATCAGATTTACTCAAATAAAAATGGTTGATCCCAATTAGGGCTGCTAGAGCTAAAAAAAGAAATACCTGAAAATGACTTCTTTTCATGAACCAGTGGTTGGATCATTACCAAATTTGGTCCGTGGCATCTTTCAGTCTTCACAAATATTCCTTTGTAGTATCCTTTGATGGTGCTTTATCGAGTTCATTATTGTTCCCCATTATTTGCCCACAAGTCGTCACATTAGAAACATAAGGGCTCATCTGCAGTTTTGGGCGAAAATGACTTTTATTGAAAAATAATGGTGTTTTATTGTTATCTTTCTGTATAAAAAATATTCCACTTCTTTTCTTGAAAATAAAGTGAAAAATCAATATTATGAAAAGGGCTCATCTGCATTGTCATCGATTACTTAGAAACATAAGGGCTCATCTACTTATCTTTAAGAAACATAAGGGCTCATCTGCAACGTTTGGAAGGGTTTAGAAACTAGCATATAGCTATTACATTTGTGTGGATGCTGTAAATGTAGTAAAATATTATATCATGATAAAGTATGTTTATTCCTCTTTCTCAAGATGTATACATTTATATGTAATCAGGTAATCTACTAATGACCATTTCCAATACATTATGTGTTCTATTTCAGTTACTTGTTTACCTTTGTAAACTTTCACTGTGACAGTGTAGCTGATAAGCTTTTAGGCCTATTGTGAGATAAGGGTTAATGATAATAAATTATACGATGTACCATAATACAATTTCCAGAAAAACTATAAAAAACTTTTCTAATTTTATACGGGAGTGTATGGAAGTAAGATTCTTAAAAGACAAAAGGGTAGTGTTCTTATTTAAACAGGGTGTTGGTTATATCAGTCGAATATTAAATCAAGTAAGAATAAACTTATTTTGAAATACATATTATTTATAGGTAAGGACTGTGCAGTAAATTTACTTGGTTCAAAATTTATTTAATTAAATTCGTTTTTTCTTTCTTCTGTAATTACACTAAAACACATGTAAATTCTGATAGAAGCAGATCCTTCAAAAAGCACCAAGTTTGACTGATTCTGTTCATAAGCAGTAACAACCCTATGATGTAAAAAAGTACATTCCCGAAATATGTAAGCAGCCAGTATTTCATATTTTGATATTTATTTAAAATTCATATTTATAAGAAGCAGTGTGGCAAAATGTCTGTTTGGATATCTGTAACCCACATTGATATTAAGAAATCAATGTATATACTTGAGTGGTTCTTATTCATGTATAAATCCAACTACATGTCTTTTAATTCATCTTACAAACTAAATGCTATATTCTGGAGAAAGTAAATGAAATGGAGACAGTAAAAGAGACAAAGTCCTCTTTTAGATTTAATATACCACTGTCAAGCATACCGACTGGCTATAAAAGTAAAGCAGGAAGTGATGACAAAGCTCTTCAGATGATGACGTACCGTTGTGAAAAATGCAGGCAGAACTTAATGAAAAAAGATCATGCTATGAAAACTGTACAAGAAAAAAAAAGGAAGGCAACTTTTGAAGTGTAAAATACTTTTTACATCCTCAGAAAATGATGACAGTGATGTAGACAAAACATACAACCCTGTACAAAGTTCTGATAGTGATACAAGCATTAATGAGAATAGAAACATACCTGTCATACACATGTCTTACAAACATTGGAAATGGTGGAGAAAAAGAACCAGACCTATGAAAAAAATAACATTACGAAAAGGGCTAATCCGCCTAAAACTGAAAGGGGAAACCAAGGAAAGCAACTAACTATAGACCAGAAAACAGAAACAACTAACATGGAAAAGGCAATAACCCTAGCCGCAGAATTTTTCAAGCAAACAAATCATGGAAAAACATCATGAAAACAGTCTTAACAATATGACAATAAGCAAAAACTTTTCTAATTTTATATGGGAGTGTACAGAAGTATTTTTCAATGCAACAACAATTGTCAATTTAACACCAGAGACAGTGGTGTTTCTTCTCTATATCAATCAGAGTGTGATCATTTAAAGAAACAAAGGATCTCTATATTGGCTTCATGGACATGTTCAATAAGTCAAAAGAATTATCCCAGATGTTGATGAAAATGTTAACGAATTCCAGCATATGGAATGTGTCATTGTGTGACCTAACTTTCAAGGAACATAATTCTACAACATAGAATAAGTGAAAGCAAGAGCATGAGTAATAATGCCATGTAAATCTTCCATCCAACCACAATGTATACGAAAAGATTGAAAAGTTCCAACAAAAAGTGTGAGAGAAATATTCACCACAAACTTCTATGTCATATGGGGACTGACGACGCGACCAACTGACCGACCAACCAACCAACAACCAGGGTGATTCTAGTATACCCCCGAAAACTTAGCTTCAGGGGGTATAATACAGATGAGTCAGACAAGATCTTTGTGAAAGAAACTTTTCTCAACAAGAATTCTGAGTTATAAATTTACATTGATCAAAAGAAGGTCGTTCATCTGTGGCACTGAAACAGAAATACTCTTGAAAATTGCCAATTTCTGAAACAAAAAAGGATTTAATGTCACTGTGTAAGTCCAGCATGTTACCATGAATTCTACTCTGCTCTAAAGACGAATAAATCTGTGCAAGCCCAGTTACCTGTATTAGACAGTCATGAAGATGACACTGACGGTGATTAGATGAGATTATTAGATAAAATTATGAACACTTCTTTGATACTTCTTGCAAAAAAGTAACACTCTGGTGTGAATACAAACCAGTGCTTCATTAGGAGTGGGGTTCTTTGATACAGATGAGTCCTTATGTTTGTAAGAAAATTGAAAAAATACGCAGAACCATAGGGGCTCATCTGCAAATATGACCATATATGGCTAGTACATTAAGTATTTTATACAAACATACTGTATTTTAAAAGATATTTATCATCTTATTAAATGTACAAAGTTTGTTGGTTGTGTCTTAAATATTTGAATTTTGGTACATCTTTAAACAGCTTTTTCTCAAAATTTTGACTTTTGCAGATAACCCCTTATGTTTCTAATATGACGAAGTGTACCCTTACTGCCTTTTTAGTAACAAGTTAATTAACATTTATTCTGGTGAGCAATGCTGGGCCATCATGGCCCTCTTGTTATCCTTTTGTTGATTGCAAAATCCACCAGTATCGTCTTTTCAATATATATTTTATCCTGAGTTTTTCATGCCTACTGTTGATCAGTGATATTTTTACACCACTGATTTTACCATGTATATTTCCTAATGCATTTGAACTCATCTTGGTCCAATGAATTTATTATAGTTCCAGACAACTGAAAATGTATTTCATTCCTTAGTATGACTCTTAGTGTAAATACTCTTGACTTAGAACTCTAAGTTTGAAATACCGTAAAGTAGGTAATTTCTGTGGTCAAAAAATTCTGCGATTTGGCCAAAAAAATGGAGATTAATGTCTGCCTGTTAACTTGATGGCATCAAGTTCATTGTTATGAGCATTTAAGAAATGTATCAATGTATGTGTACTTATTTTATATAGTACTACTATATGTACATATTGTTAAACAATATGGGGCATTCTTTTTAGCTTAAACCATATTTGGTATATTTTAATAAATTATGTTTTAACAAGTACTCATACTTGTATAGTCTGCCACAGATGTGGCTAGATTTAAGGTTAATGTACATTTTAATTATTTTGTAATTGTATTTGGTTAATACTCATGGTTTAACCTTTTACTAATCAGATACTAAGAACAGCTGAGCAGTGTATCTTCATGCATGCATACATACATGAAGAAGGATAATTTTTGAAACATATTTACCTATATTAGGTATTAAATTGACTTGTAACTTTTAAATACATGTAATCACGCCCCTTTTACATATGGGATGTACTTGTATTGTTGTACTAATTGCCTGCAATATTTTTATAGCTTTTCTCTTAAGCATTTGAATGTATTTTTCCCTTCTCATATTAACATAATATGTGTGTATTTTTTCCTTCAAAATTTGGTAAATTTGTATTGATTGTTGAGTTAGTACCCATAGATCAGTAAGATTGATATTTGAATGGATTAAGATACATGTCACATGTACACCTCGATGTTAAGGACACCCTTTGGACCAAAAAGTTGGTCTTAATATTGAGGTAATCTCGTCATTAAGTTGAAATATAGAAATGCAGACAACTGTTTTGAAAAAAGTTGTAATAATTATGCGATGGTTTTAATATTGAGGTGGCCTCTTATTGAGGACTTTATGTATATCTAATACAGCTGTAGATTCAAATTGGCCTCAACAAGGAAGTAGGTAAGTCATCATGAAAATAGGTTTATCTACAAACATGGGAATAGTGAGAAAATGGCAAAATCATTAAGTTATTTTACAATAACAACACAAATGGCTGACTGAAAATTAATATTAGAGTTGTTATATTTTTATTGGTTGCTGAAACATTCAATGTATCAATCAATCAGTAAATACCTATATATGGTTGAATTCAAGAACTAGGTCACTTCCCTATTGCTTATTTACTAATTATGTTTGAATACATTATTTAGTAAATGATTTTTTCTGGTTATTTGGCCTAAGCATTTTTTCTCTGGTTAACCAGTGTATGTTACACAAAAGATTTTATTTTTGGCTTAGGGTATAAGCCTCAGTGAATTTTCTGTGATAATGCACCCCATGGTTTTATGCTATATTTATCTTATTTGTAGTAGTGTGACATATAAATTCAGAATTAAATATCAATTCATTCATTGATTCAACTTCTTTTTGTAATTGTCAACAAATTGATGAAAGATGTTTCAGCCGCGGCCGTGGTCCAGTGGTTAGTGCGCTAGACTTGGAATTGGGAGATCCTGCTTTGAATCCTGTCCATGGCAGGTCATACCCTTCCATGAAAATTTGACAAAAATGTCGATTTTCCTCCACATGTGGAGAAGTTGCCAGCTCCTTTTGGAAGGGTAAGTTAGTACTGGTTGGTATATAGTCCAGGAAAACTGGTTTGGTGAACCGGTCGCTGTATATAACTGAAAAATTGTGGAAAAACGGCATTAAACCCCAGTGACAATAAGAAAGATGTTTCAGGATTTTGAAGAAAATAATTCAGACATCAGGAGCTTAGTCCCTATAATAAATATTTATATACTTATTAAACACACATTATTTTTGTTGAATGTTTTCATGAGTTCAGCTTTGAAGTACTAACTTTTTTTGGAGCTAGATGCATTTAACATTTTGCAGATACTCTCCAAGTTTGTCTCCTAAAACTCTGATGCATTGTTAAAAGTTTTCCGGAATCTCCGTTTTTTTTCCCAGGTTTGGACCCTACGGCACAGAGGTTAAGATTTCCGGTTCTTTGAAAATTTTCAACTTTCACCCATGCTGATGTTATGTCAGGTACACTCGTCAATCTATAGAGTAGACCATTAAGTTGAGATGCTAAAGTTGACAAACTAATGGAATATAAGAACTACTGGTATATGGTCATTCTGATTAGCTTATGTCTTATAGCAATGTTTGGTGACTTTTTACCATTTTTACTTCAATCTCTAATAGTTCTGTAAGACCCACACAACTTTAATGTTTATTATACTTGTTGTTTACTATAATTTGTTATAATAAATGCACATAAATAATCAAGATATACATTACCATTTGTTCGCTTTTCAGTAAAATATATAAAAAAATTGTCATCAATCCTTTGATTTTCCTCTGTCAGTAATGAAATAGAGTACAAATACACAAATCAAATGGCAATGTATGAACAAGAGATCAGAACAATTCAATTAAATGCCATTTAAACTCTTAGACTGGTACGGACATACGTTAGACCAGTATGAACATACTCCTAGACCAGACATACTCCTGTCCTACAAAATTTGAGATGGTTCTTCATTACAAAAATAACACTTCGAAGAATAAGGTCAGCTTCAACGATCTTCTACAAAATTTATACTCCTTGTACACACACACACACGACATATTACTAAACAATCACAAATTTCGTAAACAACATGGAAGCGATGCTACTTGGAACATGGAGCCAAATGCTTCTTTGATCACATACGATTCTCCATCTTCTAACCATGTTCTTGTTAAGAAGGAAAGTTTATAATCAAGTGCTTGTTAACTTTAAGGCATATGATGTCTCTTATTTATGAAAGACAGATCTATAGTTTGATATTCTTCATCAATGTCATGGCTTGTACCTGACAAGCACACATGCTTTGATGTGAAACATTTCATGATGTTTATTGTCGTCCTCAAGAGTAAACAACTTTGGTTTCAAAACATGTCATCCTCATATAAAACAACATCACGTTTATCCTTGTGTGAACCTTTCTGCGAGTTATTTGTGGCTGAAAATACAATGGAATTTCATATATTACACACCTCAAAATCAAAATAAAGTTAGTTTACAGCACAATTTAAAGCATTTTAGCATCTTTAGACCACAATTACAGGCTGTCAACCTAACTTTTTCAAAATATAGGACAAACATAGGACATTTTTGAAGCCAAATATAGGACATTTCGTGGTATTTTATGTATAGAAACAAACTTACAGTCCAAGACTGCTAAGACTTCAAAGTATTTAAAACAAGCGGGCCAAGATGGCCCTTTTTGCTCACCCAAGTAAAGATTGCAACATCGCACCTGTGATTTGACCTAGTGACCTAGTTTTTATCCTGAGTCAAACCATGTTCAAGCCTGTTCATAATATCATTAATACAAACATTCTGACAAAGTTTGAGGAAGATCCAATCAAAACTGACCCCTAGAAGGTTAACAAGGTTTTTCAATGATTTGACCTGGTGACCTAGTTTTTGACTCCAGATGACCTATGTTTGAACTTGTCCAAGATATCATTAAGACCAGCATTTTGATGAGGTATGATGAATCTCCAATCTAAACTGTGAATATAGTGTTAACAAGATTTTTCTCTGATTTGACCTGGTGATCTAGTTTTTGACCCCAGATGACCCATGTTCCAACTTTGCCAAGATATCATTGAGACAATCATTTTGATAATGTTTGGTGGACCTCCAATCAAAACTGTGACTTCTAGAGGGTTAACAAGGTTTTTCTTTGATTTGCCCTTGTGACCTAGTTTTTGAACCCAGATGACCAATGTTTGAACCTAACCAAGATATCATTAAGACAACTATTTTGACAAGGTTTGGTGAAGATCCAATCAAAACTGCGACCTCTAGAGGATCAACAAGGTATTCCAGTGATTTGACTTAGTGACCTAGTTATTGACCCCAGATGACCTATGTTCGAACTTGTCCAAGATATTATTATAACAAACTTTCTGACAAAGTTTGATGAAGATTCCATCAAAATTGCAACCGCTAGAGCATTAACAAGGTTTTCTGTTGTCCTGACCTTGTGACATAGTTTTTGACCAGAGATGACCCACATTCGCCTAATTTTACAAAATCATTAATACAAACATTCTGACTAAGTTTCATGAAGAGCAAATCAAATCTGTGATTTCTAGAGTGTTCACAAATTTTCCAATCTATTTGACCTGGTGATCTAGTTTTTGACCCCAGATGACCCATGTTCGGACTTGTCCAAGATATCATTGAGACAAACGTTCTGACCAGGTCTGATGAAGATTCGCTCAAAAGTGTGACCACTAGAGTATTTACAACGCCCAGGTGTGGACGCCGGAGTAGACTGACTGATCACTATAGCTCACCAAGCATTATGTGCTCAGGTGAGCTAAAAAGCTTATTCTCGACCAGTAACTACCGACTTCTATACATGCATCACTCACTTCAGCTGTGGAGGACGAACGTTTTCAAACAAATTGTCAAAGAGAACATATTGTACCCAGGATTCAACTTCAAAAACCCATGGGTCCTATGCTCACTCTACTGAGCTAATACACAAGCATGAGATTAAAAGCAGATATAAACTAAACATTTACCCAGAGAAGCCCATGAAGTGTTGGAAGGATCCTGACTTGTGGCTTCAAACGATGGTTGCCTTCTAGCCATTGACACTCGTAACTGTACACTATCAATCATAGCGCCATCCACCTGGGTGTTTGAAAAATCATTAGTTTTTAAGTTGAAGCAAAAAATATATATAATAAGATTTCCATAATGAAACCTTATATGGTGACTATATGAGATTAATGCAGAGAACACTGAAAATTTTGTGCATTCGTCATATTTCTAAATAAAATTGTTATCTAAACAGAGAGTGGTTGAGTGGGAGCAAGGATGTACCTTCTCCTTTAAAACAATGTTTGAGCTTCCAAAGGTTTATAAAGCAGATTAATGTACAAATGCAGTGGTACCTCTTGTATGGCCATATCAGCAGAATCCATCTTATCAAAAGTAACAAAACCACAACTGAAATGAAATTTACATATTTAATTTTTTACATGTCATACATAGTATTGGCAAATCGTCAACCTTTTTCATATATTTTTTGGTACTGCAGTCTTTGAAAATTGAGTAAGATTAATACAGCAGTTTCGAGTTCAGATACAGTCATAAGCAAATGTAAAAATTATCACAAGTGACCACTAAATTGAGACGAAATTAACACAGACTTATTGTCTATTTTTCCACACTTGACAAATGAGAGATGATCAATATTGATTTACTTTCGTTCTTTTTCCAATGATATATTCACAATATTGCCAAAGTTGTGAAAGGCTTTTCTGAGCAGCTCTTCAGTTACACCATGTCCATATACATACACAGTATTGCCTGTAATAAAGATTAAGTATAAAAATTGTTTGTTTCTAGTTCCTTGTCCTACCTTAATTTTTACCTCAAACCTAGACTTAATTAGGTCTGAGAAATGGTAGTTGGTACATCCACTATCCTCACTTTTTTTACCTTTCCACACAAAAAATAATCAAGAATAATAATAAAAAAATCACCCCAAAACAATTTCATACCTTTCCCCATTTTTAATGAGCATGCAACCAGAAACAAACAATTTTTTGTGCCATGGCAGAATAAATCATTTCAGATTATATCAAAGTTTTGGCACTTGTTTTTGTTACAATTCAATCAGTTGTTCTGTTAAAACGAGACCAGAGTATTAAATGATCGGAACAAGTAAATTAAAAACTTCACATGCATTAGGGTGGTAACAAGGCCGTATTTACCTTTCTTTGGTAATGGTTCTCGCTCAGGTCTGTCGCGTCTCTCACGTTCTTCCCTCCTTTCTTCTCTTCGTTCCTCTCTGCGTTCTTCTCTATCAGCTGATGAAAATAAATGAATTCATACATAAAACTGAACTTGTGGTGATTACCAATAAAACTTAAATACTGTTTAAATGAAAGAAAACTGCCACATTAACCAGTTAAGTCTGACAATTGAATTTGATGAAACCTGCTGTTGTTTATTACAATAAAAATATTATTACAAAATGGTTTATTTAAGACATCAGCAATTCAGAAAAATGATTTTAATAAAAAAAGATCAAGTACAGTTTAAAATTTAAACATAAAATACCATTAAATTAATGCACATGTTCAGCAATACATAATTTTTTCGGAGAATACAATTTTGAAAATGTTAGCTAGTACAAGTATTTAAAATATGTCACATTAGTTCCTATTTTAATCACAAGTAAAGTCTGCTTCCTTCTTCATCTCATTTTTTCACTTACCTCTCTCTACTGGCTCCCTTCTCTCGCCTCGAACAAAGTTATCGTATAAACCTCGCATTCTAGGAGGACGAGGTCGCTGAAATGGACATAAAATCATTGAAATTGGAATATCAATGACAAAAACAAAGATGATGTAGAATTTGTTCTAATGATAAGCAGCAATTAAAATATGCAAGCAACAAATCCATCACTCAGTTCACTTTGATAATTTTCATTTGATGTTAAGTTGCTTCTTGCATGTGATGACTTCATTCTAAGCCAAAGAACATGTCTTACAGAGTAGGAAACTTAACACAACTACATTTCGTTTCTTGATCCATAACTAGTTCCTTTATCTTTGAAAATTTCAGCAGTTTTTAAAATTATAGGCCAGACCTCTTGCATAAAATTAGCAGTCACCTATGTCACAATAACTGTAAATGATCTCCAGTCAAACTTGTGCTAAGAACCACTAGCAAATTAGACTAAATGGCTGTGAAGACAAGTTGATTTAATTCCAATATCAGCATTTAAAATTAATTTATCTGAACACAGACCACTTCCCAAAAAGACCACTATCTTTCTTTTTTAAAGGTGTTTCATTGAATAAAAAACATATTACAACTTAATATGATCATTCCTACTGACTGGTACTGATTTAACTGCAACATTAAGTATAATAATTTTATACCCTTTCTTCTCTTTCTGGTCTCTCTTCCTCCTCAGGATGACTAGAAGCAAAGGGCTGAAATCCAACAGTGGCAGGGGTAGCAGGGGTCTTCTCTGGGTCCAATAATTTCTTTTCAAGGTTACGGGATCTCTTGAAGTCTTTTCTTTCCTTTTTGTCACTCAGTTTTATAGCCTGGAGAAAGTCAATAAGCAAGAATAGCATTATGAGTAAACTGAAAAAGTACACATATCTAGTTGGAGCTGGATAAAGTTAGAACTGGGTAAGTTTCACATTTGTTCAATAAAGACTTCACAAATTAAATAGGAATATTATAAAAATACTGTAGTAAATCATATGTTTATCACCAATCATATTCGAGCTCTAATTATTTTATTAATTGTCAAATTAGCAGCCATTATCAACGTTTTTAATTTAGATCTTCAATGAGGCATCATGGTCTACTGGAAACTCATTTTCTGAAGTTGGTTCAGACACAGAAGTAAGATTCGATCATATAATAGCAATCCCTAGATACTGTAAGAAAACTGGTTTGTAAGCCAAGAAGCAGTCGTCAAGTGAGTAAAACACACAAAGTAAAATATTCATGTTGAACTCAGCTACGTACCCCTGACTTCACCAGTTTTTTTGCTTGTTCTTTAGCATCTTCTGCTGATTCTGAAGCTGAATTTATAAATAAATAATTTCTTGTATCTTAGATTTTGTATCTGATACAACATTGAACACAATTATTACAGCTTTGAAAGTTTACTGTATAAATAATGATCAAATTGTGAAGATTTAGTTTGAGCAGGAAAATTAACATTCACAGTAAGACTTCAAAAAGTGAAAGTGCAGTAATTCACAAAATAGCTGTGGTAACATACGTCTTTTTACAGGCTTTTCCTTAACTGGCTCCCTCTCTGGTTTCACTGATTTTAAAGACTGAAGCTGCTTTTTCTGAAGTAAAGACAAAGCAAAAGTTGTAATCAAGTGTACATAGTGTACTTTTATACTTCCAACACTTGAAAAGAACATTTTTTAAAAAAAAAAAATGATGAAATATACAACAACACATTACACAGATGTACACTAATTTATATTCATTGGATAAAAAAACACACATCCGGCTACATGTTACCTTTAGTTTTATTTGTGTGCAAGAGATTATGCTAAATTTACCTTGTATAAAAAACATTGATTTACATTTTATGTAATAAACAAGAATGTTTATCTTTGTGATTTATCTTGATGGCTGTTGTCACAAATTTGCAAATTCGGTGCACTTGTCTTTTTATTTTATCTTAGTGAAATCTGCAGCTTTAATATCAGCAACTTGTCAAATCATAGTCTGGGTGACACGATCCTTACTGATAGCAATTAATTAAACCGGAAAATCAGAATGCGGTCATATAAATTTATACCACCCGTTGTTTTATGGATCTACATGGTTTTTACAGCTGTCTGGGGGTCAAATATGTTCTATATTTAATCAGTCATGGCATGTGACAAACACTAATTATCATTCTCACAATGTTTTATTAAATCTTTAAACGTGTTGAGAAACACATATAAAAATAAAATAAAATGGCAGGTTCTATATACTTAAAAGTTTTTTTAAGAAAGAATAGGTCATTTTAAACTTCGATTCTTTTATATTTTATATGACCATTCGATCCCTCATCGATTTTTATGATTGAATACATAATATTGTCACTTTTTAAAATAAGTATTATGTAATAAATATCATTTATTAAATGCATTCTTGTAGATATGTGCCCCATTATATTTCTTTGATCTTGTATTTACTCCTATCAGTTTTAGAGTCACAAATATAATGTGTATAGTAAGATAGTATTATCATTTAAAACTATTAAATCAATTCTAAATGTGGGTCCAACATTTATGCATTCATGAAGTACTACTAGGAACTTAACAGAAATTTTAACATAACTGTTTTACACCTCTCTGATATGATGATTGACTTTTTGTCCTTGTTAAATGTTCTTCAAAAACATATTGAACAAGGTAGCATTATCAATTTGACTTCAAACAACCATCATTATCAGTATCTAACATCTTTTTAAATAGTTGATTAATGTGTTTATCAATTATTTTCAATTAATACCCTCCTTGGTATCTCAACAAATAGTATATCGATATCTGGTTAGTAAGTCTCGAGACGCCATCATCAAAAATACTACCCAGTGTCTGAAGGAATCCGAATGAGACAGATTTTTTCGAGGGAGATAACCTACTTTCTGAAAAGGCCTATAATTAACAAAAACCTTAAAGCACTATTTATGACATCTGTATGTTATTAACGGATTAACATCAACAATGGTATTTTCTGACAAAAGGTGAAAAGTGCACCGTCCTTTGATGTTCCGCAAAATGCCAATACATATTCTAAATGTATATATATTTTCATATATAATGAATGGACATTTATTTTCATGACAAATGTATTTATATACATATTATTTTATAATATCTAATTTATTTCGATCACTCTGATAGCTCACTGCTTTAAATCAATTATGGTAAATGTAATATATGACAAGCATGTCTTATAAAATTGAATAAAAAGGTCTGATTGTTCGATGCAAATAGGCCTGCTAAAACTGTTTGTTCAACTTTGAAATACTCAAAAACATAAACAAATAAACAATAAACCGATATCTAAAAAGTTAACATTGAGAGTTTTAACTCTAACATAATGCAAGAAAAATCAGTTGAAAAAAAACTAAAAACTAAATACAAAAACATAACAAATCTCTTGACCATGATGCTGCAGAACAAACATCCATTTAACATCCACCACATCAATAAGCCCGAAAAAAAATTCTTTGTGCCAGTTTGAGTGACTCAAAATCATACTTATCATGAACCAATTTTAAAAAAGTTAACATTTTCTGAAGGCTGGGAGCTTTAATTTTAATATGATACAAGGGAAATAAAACTAAACTGAAAAATAAAAAAAATAAGACCCTAGGGCCATAAAATTCTGACCCAAAAATATTTGTGTCTTATTTTCTTATTCTTTGTGCAACTTTGAGGTACACAAAAACAAATTTTTCCCTAATCAATTTTCAAAAAGTTAATATTTTCTGAAAGCTGAGAGCTTTAACTTTAATATGATGCAAGAAAAATAAATTGAAAATTTAAAAAAAATAGACCCTAGGGCCGTAAAATCCGCACCCAAAAATAAGCAACAATTTTTATCGAAATTTTGATGAACTTCACATTGCTCAAAAACTTATTTTCAAACACATTTTCTGAAAGCTGAGAGCTTTGCCTTTAAGTTGGTGTACATTTTATAAAAAATGATTGAGAAATAAAAAAATAAAACTGTACGGCTGTAAAATCAATTATTTTTTCTTATTTCCCAGCACTAGGGCTGTGGAATACACTTTATCCAATACGTCTTGTCACAACAGGAAACGGTGTTGCAGTAAGTTTTGTCACATGTTTTAGCTACCATTCTTTATTTTCAAAAAAAAATAAACACAATGAGGAAATTTTTAAAAACGTTCTCAATCTGTAGCTGTTTTTGACATTGCAGCCTGTCTAAGTGTCATTAACATTGCAGACATGTGAATTTAATTTTGATTAATCAATAAATATGATGTAGATAGGGTAAATAAAGTGAATTCGACAAAAAAAGAATCCCTCGGTCATACAGCTGCTGTATACATTTTTTTCCTCATTTTTTTTTCAAAAAATGCAGGTGCGTCTAATACACAACTGTGTCTTATGCACAGTAAAATACGGGTATTAAATTGTAGTATGAGCATATAGGAAGCATTGATGTGTATTTCAAACACAAACTTTGGAAATACTTCTTGTCATCTTAAAACCCTTAAGAGTAACACAGACCACCAGCTATTTCCAAACCCAAGTACTTCCTTATGCCATGAAAAGGAGAAATAACTCTGTAGGTAGCAGACAGCAGCTTTTGGGAAAAAGTGCTGAATCAACTACTGACTGACTGACTGATTGATTGATTAATTGATAGACTGATTGACAGTGATTGATTGACTAATTCAGTCAGTGGACACTCCTTACACTGACTTCTCCCAGTTGTAGTCCCACTTCTCCCAAATTTCTGAAGAGGGAGAAGTCACTTCTCCCTAATATTTTTGGCCTTGGATGATCCCTGGGAAGGTGGTGTATAAGTTTTTACACATATATCGGCAATATTGTTGTGAAGATCACAACATAGTTATATGATTGGGATGCCATAAAAACTTATGAATCAGTAGGTAAATGATGGGTCGGTCCAGTAACGGAAACAAAACTTTAAGGCCAGATCTGTGTTTACTTGAATATACCCAGAAATAGACATTTCAAACAAGGGACCATTTAATTTAACTGCAACTTTACTTATGTATTAATAGCGCTAATTTCTAATCAACACACGAATAATAACCTATGTAATTGCTATGACTCTCAATTATTCTTATCCGAAAGACATTAACCGAATACTAGAATACTTATGCTTATATCGGCATTACAGTTTTATGTTAATTTGCCAAAATATAAAACGGGAAATAAATGTTCACCTTTTTACGGAGTCTCGCATATTTCTGGCGGAGCATCTCCTCTTCTTCTGTAAGATTCGGGGGCAGATTTATATAAACCATGTTTTCTTTTTCGCTCAAATTTTAACACTCTAGCGAATCATGAACCGATTAGCGTCGTCATCACGGTAAACTAGGTCAACGCCTGAAAGAACCTCTGATCTCATCGCCTGTTTTGCAACTTCATGGTCACTCTTTTCAATATCTATCTTGAACTTTAATGCTGTTATTAGAGTTTTGTACAGTACTTAACTTTTTGACATTGTTTTTTCGTGAACAAATGAATGCACGCAGGGACCACGATTTTTGAAAAATAAGACTTACATGTCAACTGTCTGACAAATGTTTTACCTTTTTAGATTACATTGAATATATACTACATAAAGATGCGTAAAGTCTATTTAATGAGAAAAAATAATTGGATGCAGTCAAGGGAGATAACTAGTCAGTATAAGGTCGATCTATTTTTTTTTTTGAAAATTTCCGCGGAATAAACTAGTAGTGGATAATATTTTGGCGAAATTTAAATCCAGTCATCATTTTATTTACAGTGGAAAATTATGTACTAACTTTTAAAATATATTTTCATGACATAATACGATCACAAAAAATCAAAATCAGGTAAAAATAACCTTGATTAATTGTTTTCATCCATGTCTCTGAGTAGTGATATTTTCAATTGAGTATCCGAGACAATCCGAATGCTTCACAACCATAGCAACTAGAAACGGGATGAGGTGAGTAATCTAAAATATATGAATGTAGAAATAGTTCTTTTTTATGGTTATGAGATATAGTTTTCTTATTTATTTATGTTCAATTGATTGAATTATAAATAATTCTCAGGAACATATGCTGTATTTGACAAGATAATGTATTATTAAGCACAATATTTTATTTGTGTCGTGGTTGTAAAATCATGAGCATTTAATTGTCAATTATAATTTATTTTTATTTTGAATGTGTTAAACATGTAGTGGAGTACATTCAATACAGACATTGAAATAAGTTACATATTTTTTTCGCTTAAACAATACTAAATTATATATAAATAGATAATTAATGATAACCAAAATTATGCGATTTCAAGATTTCTTCCTGAGTACTTTAAAACTGTTGTAATTCTAAAGCATAAATCAAAACTGAATCTTATATAATTGTAATAATCTTCCACATTATTTGCAGAAATAAAATAATTATTCAAATTGCTTGGTGCAATTTAAACCTTTAAAACATGATTCAAATAGTAATAATGAAACATACTTGTTTAGATTATCTTTAATAGACTGTGAAATTCAAGATAATGATCTTTTTTGAAAATATATTGCATTCAATGTTTCATTTTTTTATTATTTGCAGAGAAGATAAAAAACTCAATACAAACATATCAAGTTCTGACCATAATGTTTGCTGGGTGGAACTTCATGATATTCCTAACAGCAACAGAGAAAATAAAGTTATAAATAGCAATAGGGGTGAGTCATAAGATAGCTATTTTTATCCTTCAAAAGTTTTTCTCTCCAGACTGATAGTACTTTTATTATATAATGTCAATGAAAAGTTCACATGTCCCTTACATGTTTTTTTTACTTTCATTTCAAGTTTTGGAGCAGCAAATTATTCTATTTTGTCCTTTCCAGGCATTAATAATTTACCTTCTTTGACCTGTGGTCAGTCTAGATCAACTCACAACAACACAAACAGTCAGTTCAGTTTACCATCTTTGCCCCACAAACGACACAGTGCATATCATATGCCTGTCCAACACAGCGAGGAACCACTATTAACACCAAGTATGCCACACATTGTGCATGACCAGAAACTAAGAAACACTATTAAATACATGCCACATCCACCACTAAAAGGTAAATTTACACTTGATGTTACGTAATGTCTTCATTCTGTCTTGCACACTCTCAGATGTTTGGAATACAAATTTCTCATTTAACTAGCAGCATTACAATAATGTGCTGAATTATCATGTTTGTTATGCTTTAATCAAAAAGCGTAGAAAAAAAACTGAGGCTTAAATTTTACTTACCTTGTTATTTGTATGATAATGCAAATCAAGCAGACATATAGAAATTAATGCTGTTAAAATTGTAAAAGAACTAAACTAGCATACATATATCAAATAAGGAATAGATAATGTATGAATGTCATTTTTACTACGTCTTGACAATCATTAAATTGTTGTGTTTTTTATGTTAAATAAAACAAAATATTGGTTTGCTTTTTCAACTGTTTTAAAATTTGTTATGCCTGCCAATGTTTTTGTTGATCCCTTTTCTTTTCTTCTTTTGCAGGTTTAAATTCTACTGGATTTTTTTTTATTTGTTTATATTTTTTTGCTTTTCATTGTCTTAAATTGCATATTGCGAATTGTATTGTTTATTGTTAATCGTAGCTTATATATTTTTTCTTTTGCAGATGCTCATTTTACTGGATTTCTACTTTCTATTTCCAATATTGTTCTATTGTCAAAAATACTATACTTTCATCTTATTGTATGAAACTGCATTTTTATGACAGTTTTTCTTCTTCCTTTTTTCTACCTTGCTTCTTATTTTTTTCTTTCTTTTGTCTTTTCTCTCTAATATTTACTTTTGTCAATTTTCCTCTTGCCTTTCTGCTCTTTTCTATTTTCTTTCTCTCCTTTTTTCTTCTTTTCTACCCTTTCTTCCCTCTTTCTTCTTCTTTGTTACATAGAAAAGCATCACGGTGATCAGATCACTGGTGCAAGAGTAACGAAAGTGGATGTCAGGAAAACAAATGCTTTTTTGATAGCAAGACATCCTGGAATTGGAGAAATAGGGTCAGATGCAGTTATCGAGGCAGATGAGGATGTATTAAGGTAATGAAACAGGATACAGTGAACAAACTTTTTTCATCCATTCTATCAGTGTTTACTTTGTCCCCAAAACAAGACTATATGGTCCTTGAGCCATTCATTTAATGAGCAGGTATTATCACCTGGACCAGATTTACTAATGTTTTTTCATACATAAATAACTATTTAAAATTGTGTTTGCTGTATGTATGTATGTAAGTATTTGAAAATGTATGTTCATTTGTTATAAACATATTTAGGAAGCATTGGAGTTTTATATAGGACATAGTGGTAGCCATACACCTTTTGTACTGTTTGGATATCATACAGAATATTTTGTAATGATTCAGGTATATAACTGTGTACTACCATATTTCCTTCCTTGTTTTAGTTATGATATTAGTCCAGATGCATGTTTAGAGGAAACTTACAATCCAGAACATGCTACTACAGCCAGGCCAGTGACCAATATAAGGTCTGTCATGAAGTACGCAGATGCACCTGTACTTCCTGGCAAGTGTGCTTGGATGGCCCCCCATCCCTCACCAAATCCACGCCCACATTTGGAGCCATGCAATTCATTTATGCCTCACCCACCTTTGATGTCTCGAGCACCTTTGCAGCCAATTGGAATCAGAAATCAGGTTTGAAATAACTGTCTTTGTTATCTGAAATAGAAACCTGACAAATATATCTTTAGTGTCAAATTCAATTAAATGAAATGCTGGAGGAAAAGATTAATGAAGAACTTCTTATTTATCATTCTGGATCCATGATTATTATCAAAATTCAATCACAGCTCTATAAATGTTAGCTCTATAAATGTCAATCTGTCCTTTATTGTCCTATGATTAGATAGTTATGTTGGTAAATTTAGGTATAATGTTCATATTTAATGTATTTTGGTCAAAGAGATTTTACTAATTGCTTAAAGGGCTAATGTCACCTAAAATCTTGACCAAGATTGTCTTGTTATGTATATATTTTGACAATGTTCTTTCATGACAAAATCTGGTCGAAGGCTTGAAATTACCTCTTCCTTTTTTATACAGGAGGATTCAAATTTGCAGAGTACCAAGGAAGATATTGAATTGTCCATCATTGAAAAAAAGAGAAATAGTATCAAGAAGAATATTATAATATGCGAACCACCAAAAACTCCAAAACTAACACAGGCATGCAGAAGAAAATGGAGAAATGCAACTTTAAAAAGATAAAACGTTTCCTATGTATTGTTAAAAAAGGGCAAAAACTTTTTATGAAAATTGTTGTTAATTTCTTTGCAATAAAACATTTACTTGTATAGTTAAAATGATGTTCTTGTATTTTATGTACATGTACTTAGTTTATTTCAAGATAATAGGCCTTCAGCTCATGAATCAAGGTATTTAATAACTTGACATACAATATACGGACATATTTGTATAAAGCACTCAGTACAAAAGATTATATAAGTATGTATATCATATGCTGTCAGTATTAATTGAAACCATCAATTTTTTGACACAGAATATTTTAAAATAATGAATTAACTTCAAACATGTTATAGGTGCATTGCAACAACCAGCAAATCTGTAAACTTTTAGAGAGTCATCAAAGGCTGTGAAAAATAATATTCCCTATACATATATGTACAGTCAAACCTGTGTGTAGCTGCGTTTGAATAAATACCACTCTTTGAATATTGGCCAATCTTTGAAAAACCATCATTGATTATTCAGAACAAACTGACCTCCGAGTAAAGGACATCTGTCAATAAAGGCAACATTTTGTCTTTCACAAGGGTGGCCTATAATGTTCACAGGTTTGTCTGTATAAGTTGTTGCCCTTATTTGGAAGTTTATTTGTTTTATTGTTCTGACAATTCTTTAACTTTAATGAACAACCATGCGAATATAAACTATCATGTTCTCATGTATCAATCTTAAGTATTTTCCACTTAGTTTTATTGACAAGTGCCTATAATGATTACAAGAATTCGTCTTAATGCAAAAAAACATTTATTTATGTAAGTGACCAATTAGCTACTGAATTAAGGTCAACTGTGTGGAAAATGATAAATATTCCTTATTGATGTTTGTGAGTATGCTCTGAATACATTGAATTGTTCACTGAAATGGAATGTCCATCATGTTGTATAAAAGGAAATGTTGATACATGCGTAGATACAAGACATCAATGCTCCTTCCATGATTGTTGTAATATAGCTGTTCGTCACCACGCTCGTTTCATTTGGTGATGATGAACTCATTGAGTAAAACCACTTGCAAAAGCTAAATACATGATTTACCTGTTCACCTTACACGCATCTTACAGGCTGTGCATCAAGTTACAGGCGATTTAATTAAACCCTTCAATTGTTTGTCACTGACTCGCTACCTTTTGTTGCTGCGTGATCAAAATTTACTGGAATGTCGGGGAAAGCAAATACGAAACAAATTTTAAAGTCAAAGCAACATGCTCTAAAATCTTGTTCATGAGTCATATATGCATTCATGTTTTGAAAATTTGAGTGATGTACATTTCACTACAATACCGACAGCAACATAGAACGAATTAAAATTGCGATAAAAGTAATTACTGATTCGATAAAAATAATCGCTGCGTTGGAAAATACAGTGCGAGTATTGTTAGCAATAAAAATTAATATCGATAACTGGAGGGCATCAAACAGTAGATACTTAAAATCCAAATAAATTTAAACATCATGTTCTTCATTGTTTTGCTTCGGTAGGTCGGCAAATTCTTTTTTGAATATATATTTTGTCGGATATGGTTCATATGAAAATGAAAAATCGACAAGAAAAAATACAGACATTTTCTACTTATTTGATGTTCCACATGTATAATGAAGTGTTGCAGTAAATGGAAACAACACCCCAGTTACACAGACTGTCAGTCCCCAATCCGTCATTTCATAATTACTCGCTGTTTTGATCGGTTGTCATGCGTGATTTTAGTTCTGGTTTGGAGATATCTGAGATTAATAGCTTGCATATCTCGTGATATAGATTACTGTCGACACTTTTATTAAAACAATATGTTTTAAAAGTGATGAGAATCGATGATTGTTTTCAGTTGATTTGACCGAATAACATCATGGAGTATGGCAGAGTCATCTAGTAATTGATGTCATGTTGCAGCAGGCAATCCTCAATGTCAGGCAGGTTATTCAGCTCGTGCTGGCGGTAACACGCAGGCACCTAACTGCAGGAAATTCATACACTTCCCTCTCTTATGATTTCAGGGTGGCTAGGACAACTGTTTCCCTCTTTATTCCAGAAGTCTGCGCGGCCATAGTACAAACATACAGCGAAGAGGTCATCTCTATCCTCAATACACTTGAAGAATTGAGGCCAGTAACTTAAGAATTTGAAGGAGGTGGAATATTTCTCATGCAAGTGGAGCACTTGATGGCAAACACCTTGCACCGAGGAAGCCCCGCAGGTCTTAATACTACAACTATAAAGGATTTTTCTCAATTGTGCTCATGGCTCTTGTTGATGCCAACTACAAGTTTCTGTAGATAGATGTCGGAGGCCATGGGCACATATCTGATGCCCAGATACGTATAGCAATTCCGAGCTCAATGAGATGCTAGAAGATGGAACCATTGGCTTACCACCTCCAGAACCTCTCCAAATGATGACCGCGATACCGGCTATCTAGAGGGAGGAGAGTGGTCGAAAATGCTTTTGGCATCCTGGCGGCCTGATTCAGAGTGCTTCTCACGACCATGCAACAAACACCGTTTGCTGCAACCATAGTTGAATCGTGTGTGTGCCTGCACAATCTAATGAGGATGAGGTATCCCGGCTTACAACAAACTCAACTGGACCAAGACGATGACCAGCACAATCCTGTTCGTCGAACCTGGGGAACGGATGTGATGCTGACTGCAAAACTACTGTCTCCGACTAGCCACCGATAGACCTGTCACGAAATCAGACTGGTCACCAATCAAAAGCGTCCGGCAACCGATCAACAGCCAATGAGTACTTTTGAATACCGATTGACCAATAACAAATTTAAACTTACCGATGACACGATGGCGGCAATCGATTGATCACAGAATGAATCACTATTGACCATCGATCAACACCGACAAAATTCCACATTTTAATTCTCATCTTTTTTCATCGGTGGTAAGTATTAGTTGATCGGTTACTTATCGGTGGCTCATCGGTGATATCGGTTGTAGACAGGTTGTCAATCGGTTATTTGTAAAATATTTTCACCGGTCGAGCATTTTAAACATGTTTAAAAATCCCAATCGGTAATTTTTCACTGATGAAACTTTTCTTTTCTCAATAGCAGTTGAAAGGTGGAAAACAGGTGATCAATAGGTGATATCAGTTTTAAATACGTTGTCATCGGTTCACTTCATAATTTGGCTAAAAAACTACCGATCAATTACCGATGACTCTGTGTAACTTGGGGTGTAACTGGCTTTATCAAATGAGAAACGTTACCAAATTTAATTGTAAACCATATTAAACATAGAATTTAGTCAGTTTTAAAGGCCCTGATGAACATTCTATCAGCGTATTTACGCATTATATATAACGTAATAACTTTCGCTTAAGTCTGAAATTGTACGTAAGTGGCGTTCTATCGATATTGGCATATTTTTTTAAGTTATTATAGTCCTTTATACTTGACTATCTATGTTGTATGTAGTCAACTCTGACTTAGCACTTCATTGTTTACGGACATTTGATATGAAGACAGAGTACCACTGACTGAATGAACATCAGCTTTGAACTATATTCCCTTATTCTACGCATTGAAAGACAGCTGAATAGTTACTACTAATTAATGTTAATGGAAGTGCTGTAGATTTTACTAGTCATGTTAGGTGGTTCACTTACAAAGACAGTATACATGCGTTTTCAAATCGGGTAATTATTGTAGTCAATATTGTACTCTGTCATGATTGTATGCTGTGAGGGCGATATGTCTGTCAGAATTCCGTTTGTTTAACAAATTGCTATCTGAGTAACAATTTCATAGCTGCAATTTTGTTACATGCTGATTTGTTGCGAATATTTATTTGGTAACATGTGCATGCATTTTATTTATTGATGTACAACATACTAGTCGCATTTCGTGAAGAAAACCTATGATTTATACATGTAATTCATGATGCATTTTCATTCAATTGCTGTTGTTCTTGAGAATGTATTTAATTTGCAGCTAGTTGCTGGTAATTGTTATGTCTGACCGTCTGTGAACACTTTATGATATCAAGCATATGGAAAACAAATCCATGAACATTTTTAAACTGTTTATTCAACCACTGAGTTCATTGAAAGGCGTTGTTGTTATTGTCTGATTGGGATAAGTTCATGTCATCAAAAAGTGATAGCTATTCACATCCAACATATTGAAAAGGATGGCATTAATGTTTTATAGTGCGACCCTCTTTTTCGTCTTTTCCCTCTCTAGAGAAACTATCAACTCTGCAATGATGTTAACTTTTACCGCAGTTTCATTTTTTGCCAAAAGTTATTAACTCTGCATTAGTCAGATGTTTGTAATAATTATAAGGTATTCACAAATGTATGAAAAACTTATGAATGAATTAACCAATCATTGTAGTATTACAAGAATAACCGCACACAATGATAATAGAGAATTCTTCTAGCTTTTATAATTATTTTGTACGAATAATTTGTACTAGCTTAATATTTGCTTTTGCGATCAATATTCAGTGAAACATGACAGACTAACATTTTTAATTCATGAACATGTTAACATGAACCATGTCCTTAAAACATTAGTAGATAGTAAGACCTTTGTATTAATTCAGCTGTACATAGCCTATGTCATTACACGACCATAATCAGTCAAGATACCTTACCATGTTTGTCTTCACAGTTTTTGGAAGGCGATGTATCATTGCTTTCCTATGTCATCGTTTCTATCTGCATGGACCCTAGCACAACAAAATTCATACGCATTCAATATAGTTCGATGAAACTCAAGTAAGCCAGACAAAAAGATTCAAGTTTTATAAGAAAAAAACTTTAATCAGAATAATCAATGTTTCGAAAATCATCGTTTTAACTTTTCATAACAAACGCTGCGGACTAATACATTTTCTGACTAAAATGTAAATTAAATGGTTCCTGTCGACTCTGGTTATTGTGGACTGTTAGTTTAATTTATGCATGTTTACACAAATATTAAAATATTTTACAGGTCCAGTCCACTGTGGAAACATGGAAACAGACACGACTGATGGTTGAGCTGCGCAATATGGCTAAAATGATGTTTTGTGACGACTGCCAAAACCCTTTGCATTTGATGAACAAAGCGATTCATGTTAGATCCATCCTGAAAACCCAGTTCACTTTAAGTAACAAACAATAAAAAACACCTTGATGAGCTGCTGGTTTCAATTTACAGGCAATGTTTTTTATATAATGGCAAATCAATTTTAGTCTACTTGATTACATTTATGTTGTGGAGTTTGTTTCATGTATTTTGTCTATACTGTTACCCTATTTGTAGGTAGAATTGTGTTTTTGAATGAGCTTTTAGGTTACATTCTTAAATACATATATGTGAAATTTGTGTGTATTAATGAATACTCAAGCATTATTATTCTCCAAAGCAATTTGTCAATGGTAAAGTCTATTTTGTTCATAGCAATTTTGTTTCGATGCTTTCATTAGGAAGACATTATACATTATGAAACCTTGCTTGGTTATTACTAGTATAGAAGCTTGGTTATTACTAGTATAGAAGATATTTCTTGTAGTCGTTCAACTTGTTGTGTTACGTGAAATGTTCTATTATATACTATCCATAATTGTTATGTAAATATTAAAAAAAAAGATTTATACGTTATTTATGTTTCTAGTATGTTTTTATTAGTTTATATTTATGTGTATTAATCTATCTTCAACAGTCCAAAGATAAATGTACACATTAAAAAGAATTTTTGAGCTTGTAACTATTGAACTATTGAAAAGTAAGGGGATTTGATCATTTGTAAGAACTCTGCCTATACATACATGTACGTCTATGTTACAGAAATTCCATGAACATGTATTTCCAGTTGTGAACATTTTTAACAGTATTTTGTGAGGTTAAAGACTAGTTTACAATGCTGCGACAGTTTTTTGAAAGTTTTTAAAGATGTCATGTAAATAGTTGGAAATGCTCATTCAAGTTTTTTGCAGTTATTTCTATAAATATTATTTATATAAATGCTGCAACAGTTTTTTGAAAGTTTTTAATGATGTCATATGAATTGTTGGAAATGCTTTTTCCATATTTGGAGGCAGTTTTATGATGTCATCTCATTTACATATTTCGGCCGATTTCAATGTTTTTAACTGCTAAATAACTGCATTTTAACTGTATTTTAACTGCTAAATAACTGCATTTTAGCTGTATTTTAACTGCTTTTTAAATGCCTTCTACATAATCACATTTTTCAAGGAAAACTGCTAAATAAATGGTAAAAACTGGCCAGAAAAAAAAGTTAAATGCCTTTCCTTTTCCTAAGGGGCTGCACCACGAAAGCGTGATTAATATTATTTAAAAAAATCAGCTGTTCCATATTCATTATTTTGGACTTTTAACATTTGATTTAAGAAAATGTACATAAACATTAAAATATTTTACAGGCCCAGTCCACTGTGGAAACATTGAAACAGGCTCGACTGATTGATGAGCTGCATGATATGGCCAAACTGATGTTTTGTGACGACTGCCAAAACCCATGCACTGATGATTTAATCGTAAATGTGGTGTTGACAGTCATTTGACAACTGGCTAGACTCATCGTGTTAGCAAGACTATTTCATGTAACTATAATAAGGCTGTGACATAAACTTGTTTTCTCATGCAGCACATTATATTTTATATGTCTTATGATCGAATCGATCGGCATATTGTTTTCGTCCTGTCCGTCCGTCTGTTTGTCAATCTGTCAAAATTTTAACCATGCCTGTATCTTTTGATCTTCATGAGCTACATTCACGTGAACGATAATGGCGTCCTCGAAATTCAGAGTGATCTTGCAGAAGACGATATGTTTAGCTGCTCAAAACATTGACACGTCGTTAAAAACAAAAAAAAAACTTTCGATCCAGTAGCAACAGTGTGGCACCATTTAATCATGTAATTATATGTATGTTTTTTTGAATATCTGTCACATATAACAATAATAATAGAATCATATAAAAATTGAGTAAATGTGTATGCGCTGGAACGTCGGATCCAAAAAAAAATATACATCAACACGGGCCATCTATGAAGCAACTACACATTTCTCCTTTTCAATCGGAAACTTGCAATGAAAATGTTTGTTTTCGTTTATTTTGTCCGAAGTTTGGTTTCTAAATCTGTATTGCATTAGTCGTAATTTGCCGATATTTGATGAAACAAGTAATGTTAATTTGACTAATATTGAACACACAAAAACATTATATGCATGTAGGTCATAATTTATATCACTAATAAAATACAAAAGCTAATAAGACAAAGTCGGATCGGGTGGCCCAAATGATAGAGTTTCAAGTTTTAAGACCATATTCCATCACTAGCAGTCTGATGGGTAGACCCCATTGTTCATGCTATATCTCATTTGGTGATAAAATAGAGATAATAATCTCACAAGAAAACCCACATTGAGAAATTAACGGTAGGTACGCGACATTTTGCGGCAAAATGCGACATTAAACGTTTAAACGGTACAAGATTTCGCGACATTTAACGGCGGTTTCGACATTTAACGGCAACGTTACGACATGTAACGGTAAGTGCGA
Source organism: Lutraria rhynchaena (assembly GCA_008271625.1). Lineage (NCBI taxonomy): Eukaryota > Metazoa > Mollusca > Bivalvia > Venerida > Mactridae > Lutraria > Lutraria rhynchaena. Next base: position 4,093,073 of record VIBL01000001.1, on the reverse strand, counting down.
CATTTGATGGCGATGCGACATTTAACAGTGCCACAAACAGCCAAAACATACATATCCGTTGAAGAGTTTAAAACATTTTCTGTTGGTGGACAATTATCTGTTCTATACAACCAATTCAACACACAACAAAACCTGATGGTCAATATCAAGGATTGCGAGGAACAATTGGATCTCTGCTTAACTTCTCCGTTATGTTTTCGAAACATATCCGTCAGTAGTCAAGGCTAGGAGCCTAGTCGGTATTTTTGAGTAAAAAAACGGAATCATTCAAGCGTGGCGTGATTTATCCGCTATTTATGCACTGTTGCGCAAGTTTATTTTTGTAGGGGGTTTAAACTATGACATTATACAGCAGACGATCTTTTCCCGATATGCCGCCATTTTATAACTTACCAGCCTCCGCCATTTTGGTGGGTTAGTTAGCAGATCGATTTTTTAAGCAGGCGACGTTTTCTGATACGCCGCCATTTTGTATATTACAGGGCGCAGACATTTTGGTGGGATAAATTTTTAAACTTGTCTATGACATCATCTATGATGATTTTCCAATAGCGCATCTCACTCCAGCTTCGGACACAGACATATACTAATCGGGCAGCCGACAATTAATAATCGCTGAGCGCATTATAATTTTTTTTCAATACTACAAATATTCGCTAGGTAAGTGGTCTCTATCCATCAACCCATCAGATTTCACCATTTTGTCAGTTGTTTGTAATTTCGCTCAGTTGTAATAGAGCCGCTGAAAGGAGAACATCGATCGATATACAGGTATAACAGTTTGTACTGGTAGTGTTTAAAAACACGACTATTTTAATGTAGTAATTTTTTAAATTTTTTATTATGATACTCTCGCTCACGTACCTTCTGTATCGAGCAGACGACGCTGTGTAGCCAAGCGGCGTAGGTTTTTAACAATAGAAAAATAACCAAGGCTATAGTACAGTATATACAGTTTTATTTACATTTTTACAACACGCAAACAATTATATTCAACATACAACAATAGTTACAACAATGTCTAGTAAACAATTTGAAGTGAATATTTACATTCGTATGTACATGATTTAACATCATCATTCAATGTCGCTGGCTTTGATCCAGCTGTTAAACTTTTTGGGGTAATATTTCCATTTCACAAAATATTGTTTATTACGTCCTTTGATTTAAACTTTATTTTAAGCAATGAGCAATGCAAAGAACACATACAAAATTTTGTATACATAATTATGCTTCGGATTGGAAAACAAGGTCATAGCGACACTTATATTAATTCCTTTCCTTTCTGATTTTTAAATTGTGAAATTACATTATATGGCCAGGAGCTCATAGTGCATGAATAAATGAATGTGGAGGACTATGAAATGCTTAAAAATAAATTAGTTAATATTAAATGAGTTGCTTACAGGGATAAATTAACTTTTAATAATTAAGCTAAATTAGTAGTTTCTTTGTTCAATTTAAAAAAAAAGAAAAAAGGGGAAAAAATGCTCAATGGTGCGTGGACCCCTTTAGAAGGTCTGATAGCCTATCTAACAGAACGTAGTAAATCGCTTTGTCGCTATAATATATCTCTGGACGCCAGTGATTATAGACTCGTTCTCTCGGATGGAGAGCCTATCATAGCCGTTAAGAAGATTGGAAGTTGTGAGAGGACATGATAAGCCTGACAGAAATGAAGCACGAACGTCCGAATAAAGTGGACATTGAAGCATGAAATGATCAGCGGTTTCAATGCAGCCACATGCACACAGGGGTGAATCCACTAAGGATCGCCGATGGAGATCGTGATTTAGAGCGCTGCACCCGAGACGGAGGCGTGCATGAAGAACTTGACCCAAACGAGTTCCGCAATTGAATAGAAGAGAAAGAGACTTGGTCTTTTTGTTCTGTGTAAGAGCTGATTTAAATGACAATAGGGAGGGTGCAGTTTGTAGTGATGAAGATAATTGGTTCCATTGTCGTATTGTAGTAGGTAAGAAAGAATTGTTATACAATTGTGTGTTGGATCTCACATGACGTGTATGTCTTAAACTGTATCTACCATAGTGATTTTGGTTGTTATTTGGAAGCAGATTTGTTAGGTATGATGGTGTAATATTATGTTTCATTTTATAGAAAAGGATGAGTCGGTGCTGTTTACGTCTTTCTGCCAGTGTTGTCCATTGAAGATCTGATAGAAGCTTTTGGATATTACAATACTTAGTGGCACCCGTGCAGATTCGTGCAGCCTCCACTTGCACAGATTCAAGTTCATTCTTCAAGAAGTCACTACAGTTGTCCCAGACTACGTCAGAATATTCTAAAAGAGGTCGAATAAAAGAAACGTACATACGAATGAGAGCAGATCGGTTGAGAAGAAATTAGAGCGACCGTAGAATACCGACTCGTTGCCATGCTTTTTTAAGAGTGTGTGTAATGTGAGAATCCCATTTCAAGTTAGAAGAAAATGTAAGACCGAGATGCTTATGTGAGTTTACTTCGTTGATGGTTACTGAATCCATCGTAACACTAGGGTGCTGTTGCGGATTCTTCTTCCTGCTGAATATCATGGATTCAGTTTTCGATGGGTTGAAAGAAACAAGCCAGGTCTGAGACCACTGGTGGATTTTGGCTAGGTCAGAGTTCAGAATAGTTACAGCAGAAATAGGATCGTCTACAACAATGTACAAACTGGTATCATCTGCAAAAAGGCGAATGTTTGAACTGAGAGAAGAAGTTATGTCATTAATGTATGTAAGAAAGAACAAGGGTCCAAGGATGGATCCCTGAGGAACCCCAGCATTTATACCACGCCAGGAGGAGGAAGAGTTTGCATAGACAACTCGCTGTTTTCGATCAGAGAGATAAGACTTGATCCAAGAAAGTAGAGATCTAGAGATTCCCAAAGATAACAGTTTCAAAATAAGACCACGATGCCAGACCCTATCGAACGCCTTTGAAATGTCACAGAAAACAGCACGAACTTCCTTTCCCTCATCCACTGCCTTGCAAATATCGTCATAGAGGAATGTAAGCTGGTTGACCGTCGAATCACCTTTGACAAAGCCAGACTGAAAAGGTGTTAGGAGTTTGTTTCCGACGAGATAATTGTAGAGGTATTTGTGGATACAGCGTTCCATGAGTTTACTGAGACAGCTTAGAAGTGAGATTGGACGATAGTTGGAAGGTTTTGACGGATCAGATTTCTTGAAGATAGGATTAACGTTGGCTCGTTTCCAGGATTCCGGGAAGTAAGACTTAGAAAGAAGAGTATTGAAGAAAGTTGAAAGGGGAACCGACAGTTCTTGTTTAGCTTCTGTAAGGAACCTTGGACTAATCTCATCCGGACCGTATGCCTTGCTAGGATTGACTAAACTAAGAGCATCTATAACGTCCTTTGGTGTGATAGAAATGTTAGTGAGAGTTGTGTTTGTTGAGTTAGTTAATGTTGGAAGATGATGATTTGTATCGTCCACTGTTGACTGAGAACAAAAATATTTATTTAAAAGATCCGCCTTTTCTTCGTCTGTTGTTGCTTCAATTGTGTTATCGTATAATGTTGGTATAGACTGTGTAAACGATTTATTTGTCAATTGTTTAGCTGTTTTAAACCATATTTTTGGAGATGTGTCAGATGCATTAATTTTGTTGATCAAATTGTTAGTGTAATTTTGTTTTGCTTTGCGTATGTGTTTAGTCACTAAGTTTCGCGATTGTTTGAATAATGACCAGGCTTCTTTTGTGTTTTGTTGTTTTGCTTTTTGTGTAATTTTTGTCTCTTTTTGATTAGTGATCTAATTTCATTATTTATCCAAGGAATGTCATTAGGTCTAATTGTAATTACTTTGTTAGGAATGGTGTTTGAAGCTGCTGTTAATATTGTATCTGTTAATTGTTTTGTCGCTGCGTCGAGGTCATCGTTATTGAGAGTTACGTTCCAGTCTGTCATCCGTAATTCAGATCGGTACTCGTCAAAGTTTGCTTTATTAAAAAGATATATTCGTCGTTTGTATGTAGAAGTTTTGTGCTTGTTAAAGTGAAAAACTGCAACAACCGGACAATGAAAACGAGATAAATCGGGAATGAAAGGGTCAGCTACAAAGCTAGATATAACATCGTGTTTGTTTTTTACAAATATCAGGTCAATGAGAGAGCTGGAGTGTTGAGTAAAATGAGTAGGTGTTGATATGAGTTGTTCCGAGTTATATGAATTCATTAAGTTTGTGATTTTGTTTGGGGATTGGCTGAGAGTATTCATGTTAAAGTCTCCTGTTAAAATAATATTGTCAAACGGAAGTGAATATGCATGGTCTATGTTCTGCTCGATAAGGTTCCAGTAGTCGTTGTTGGCATTTGGAGGTCGATAAATGCCACCAATCAAGATGTTGCGTTTGCTTGTCTTAATCTCGACCCACAGAGATTCTAAGCCGTTAATTGAAAGATCTGACCGCTTGGAAGCAAGAATACCATCTCGAATATATATAGCTATGCCGCCACCAAGACGATTGGAATGATCACAGCGGAAAAGTTGCTGGTAGTTTGTCAAAGCAATGTCGTCGTTAGATATGGTAGGGTTAAGCCATGTCTCTGTGAATACAAGAATATCATATTGCTGAATTTCAATATCTAATATGTCAAGCTTTGAGCGTAAACTGGATATTTAGGTGCATGATACTTAATCCACTGTTCAGGATGGTGCTGTAGTCTGAAATGTACTCCCTGTCTATAGACTGCGGGATTTACAAGATGAAGATATCAGTGGCACATTTTATCAAGCCGAACTTCAGAAAGTGGACTATGATCCGAACCAAACATTTAAAGTGGACGAAGTGTTGAAAACCAAGGGCAAAGGACGTAATAAACAATATTTTGTGAAATGGAAATATTACCCCAAAAAGTTTAACAGCTGGATCAAAGCCAGCGACATTGAATGATGATGTTAAATCATGTACATACGAATGTAAATATTCACTTCAAATTGTTTACTAGACATTGTTGTAACTAATGTTGTATGTTGAATATAATTGTTTGCGTGTTGTAAAAATGTAAATAAAACTGTATATACTGTACTATAGCCTTGGTTATTTTTCTATTGTTAAAAACCTACGCCGCTTGGCTACACAGCGTCGTCTGCTCGATACAGAAGGTACGTGAGCGAGAGTATCATGATAAAAAATTTAAAAAATTACTACATTAAAATAGTCGTGTTTTTAAACACTACCAGTACAAACTGTTATACCTGTATATTGATCGATGTTCTCCTTTCAGCGGCTATATTACAACTGAGCGAAATTACAAACAACTGACAAAATGGTGAAATCTGATGGGTTGATGGATAGAGACCACTTACCTGGCGAATATTTGTAGTATTGAAAAAAATTATAATGCGCTCAGCGATTATTAATTATCGGCTGCCCGATTAGTATATGTCTGTGTCCGAAGCTGGAGTGAGATGCGCTATTGGAAAATCATCATAGATGATGTCATAGACAAGTTTAAAAATTTATCCCACCAAAATGTCTGCGCCCTGTAATATACAAAATGGCGGCGTATCAGAAAACGTCGCCTGCTTAAAAAATCGATCTGCTAACTAACCCACCAAAATGGCGGAGGCTGGTAAGTTATAAAATGGCGGCGTATCGGGAAAAAATCGTCTGCTGTATAATGTCATAGTTTAAACCCCCTACAAAAATAAACTTGCGCAACAGTGCATAAATAGCGGATAAATCACGCCACGCTTGAATGATTCCGTTTTTTTACTCAAAAATACCGACTAGGCTCCTAGCCTTGACTACTTCCGTCCATCGCACAATCACTGTTCCATCGCCCATGTTTTTTAAATAATCTGTCTGAAACACTAAGCCTAATTCGGTCAATAAGCTCTTGGATTAACTCTATGCATCTAGTATAGGATAGATTTATGGAATTTCTAAACTCATTTTTGCTCTTACAAAACGATAACTGTCTAAACATGAAATTGTTTTCGTTTATGGACATGTTACCTTTCTCAAAATAAAGCTTAAGCACGCTGTATGGATATGTATTATTGTTGGTTTTTGCAATATAAACCTTTTCGCCTTTGTTAGTCTAGTCTGTTTTGCTCTCAATGTTTATTTCGAAACAATCGTCTCGAAAGGAGATATCCGAACACTCTATCATTATACGATGTGCATTTATGAATTTATTACGTGAAACCATCCTGATATATTTTCAAAAGAAAAATATATGATGTCAAAACGACCTTATACAAAGTGAATTTATCCACAATGTATGCGCATAAAAACAAGAGGGCCATGATAGCCCTGCATCGCTCCCCAGAATAAATGTTAATTAACTTGTTACTAAAAAGGTAATAAAGGGCAAATAATGGGGAACAATTATAACCTCGATAAAGGACCATTTTAAGTCATTTTAAGGTATTTCTATTTTTAGCTCAAGCGGCCCCTAATTGGGACCAACCATTTTTATTTCAGCAATCTGATAGAACACTATCTAAAGATGCTAAAACCTAAGTTTGGTAATAATCCATCCATAGAAACATGAGAAAAAGTCATTTTAAGGTATTTCTAGTTTTAGCTCTAGCGGCCCCTAAAAGTTACCGACCATGTTTATTTGAGCAAACTTGAGAGAGTACTCTCTAAGGATGCTACAGACCAAGTTTGGTGATGATCCATCCATTGGTTCATGAGAAGAAGATGATTAAAGGTTTTTTTTAGCTCTAGTGACCCCTAAAAGGGCCAACTGGTATAATATGAGCAAATTGCAGTTAGAACGTCAAAAGGCACAGCAATTTTGAAGTAAATCTGACTGGTAGTTTCTGAGGAGAAGGCCATTGTTGACGCCAGACGACGGACGCCGGGGCATCCACCTACCCATCCTAATAGCTCACCCTGAACCTTCGGTTCTGATGAGCTAAAATGTATAAGTCACATTACATTGCCATTGTTTGTTAGATTTTTAGGCAATTGGCATGTGTGCACCTGTAAATTTTCGTTCGGAAAAAGAACGCCATCTTCCAACAGATAATGGAGGAAACGTTACAAAAATGAGGGTTCGGAATTAATCAAATTAGGCTATTTAAAGAGCAAAAGATCACTCCGGATATTGTATCTTTACTTTCACTTTATGAATTTAAATGCTTAGGTGTAACTGAAAGATGTGAGATCATGAAACTACGAGTGGAATGTGTAATTTTCGGAAGACATTTCAACAAACCAGTGAACCGTGGTTTTTATATACCAAAAATAACTATTGAAAGTCTCTTAGAGTCTGAATTGTCAATTGTTAGCATCAGCCAATTTCTTGGTGTATCGGAAAGTACAATTTATCGAAATATGCGACGACACGGAATTTCAAAATATGCTTTCACCATTATTAATGAAGATCATTAGCTGAATGTGGTCGTGGCAAAGATCCTAGAAGAATTTCCAAGGTGTGGAGAAATAATGGTGAGGAATCTGCTAGGTGAAAAGGGTATGTAGATCTACTTTACAATTATATTTATTTTCTAAATTTTAATTGTAAGAGCGTTTGTACACCAACACTACACCTCATATTGCCCATTGTTTGGATGAACATCTTGGCAAAATAAGCTTGGAGCGCAAAGTAGTAAGCGGGACACCACAAAATTTGAGTAGGACATTATTGGAAAGGGGTATGAAGAGCACTGACACGAGCCCTGTGAAAAGTTAAGGCTCGAGATTCATCACGATATCCTTAAATCGGTACTTGAAATAGTTAATCTTCGTATAAATCAAGGACGGAATACTCTGTTTGCATTTTATCGTACTTTAGAGATATACACTATATGTTTGTTGACTTTATTAATAAGGAATTTACAGAAAACTTATAACACAGTACGAGAGATTTTTTATACACCTTTATTCACAGAGAGAAACTATCCGTCCCAGGTATTCTGGACAAGATTAAAACAAGAGGGTGATGTAACATGATATGATAACACATACACAACATTTCCCTTCTTTTAAAAAAAAATATAGTATATTTACTTTAGTTTAGGAAATCAAAGTGAATTTACTATTTGCCTATTCTCACTGATTCATCAACATCAATATATGTTAAAGAAAGCAAGTGTGTGGTAATAGTCTTGTAATTCAGGCATCAAGTTGAACTTAATATAAAAATCTTCACAAATTATCAGGTTTAATTGCCTGAATGTTTCAGTTCACACTAATGACTAAATAGTATGAAATTATATAGACTTGTATTTCTAGTGTTTATACATTCATGCTGATAGTTTTATCACTGTTTGCTATGTTAAAGAAGCAAGTCTCTCATATATCGGAAGATTATACTAGAAATTAATATATTTATATATGATAACAAGTAAGTTAACACTGTCCGTTAATTCTTAAGTCAAGATTAAACAGTTCTCATCTTGTGACCAAAATAAAAGCTGGACATTCTGAACAAAGAATTAAAACACTACATTAATTTACTCCAATCATTGAATCACTAGCACCAATACACTAGATTAATCAACAAGAATCAAATACACAAAACTATTCTGGTGAAAATCTGTCCGGTGGTTTGACAGATCTACCATATCTTGTGATATACACTTTTTGTTGAATTTTATTTCCAACATTTTCTTGCCGCTGCAGCTGCTGCTGCTGTTGTTGTTGTTATTGCTTATGCTGATTTTGAGGTGAATCATTCTGATTTTCTACAGTTGTATTCTCTTCATTTGATAGATTCATATGTGGTACTTTAGTTGGACGAATTTGTCTTCGATTCCTACGAAAATATTTCCCTCCAGGAGATTTATTGATGTATGATGTAGGTAAGTCATGGTACTTCACAATAGTACCACTGTTCCAAGGGTTACGGACTAAGCCTTTTAAATAACAGAACAAGATTTAAAGTTTCAGAAATTTATTTACAAAAATAATCCAAAAAAGTTAATAGGTATGATTATAAAAAAAAAATAAAAAAGATGATTATACCTAAAATGTGATAATAAAATTTAAATGACTTACAAACCAACATGCAAAAGAAAATAATACAAACAAAGTAATAAAATCATTGACAATCAAAGAGTCCTATGTTTTAAATCACTGTGTATAGGAAAGTTCACTTAAGGCGCCTGCTGATTGGATGAATGTTCATAAATTATTCCATTAACAATATTGAAGAAATCTGAATAGTCTTGATTTTTCCGCCTGATATTCGTCCAATGTTAATGTTTCTGCTTGAAAATAGATTTTATGGTCTTCCTCGGTAGAGATACGAATTTGCGTAGAGATCCAGTTATTTGCGTATAGTTGTATAAGAAAAAACCTCCCCTCTTGGGATTTTGATCTCTGTCATCAAAAATCACTTTTCAATGTTTATTCAATTATTTTGCTATGCAGCAATATCATATTAATTTTAAACCTTATTTAGGTTTAGCTATTTTCACTTATTGGAAATGTCCTGGATAAACCACTTGAAAAATAATTTTGTAATTTCACGTTTCTTTGTCTATGTTAATTTTTATGATGTTATCTGTCTGGCCTGAAACAATGGTCATCTGCGACCTGCTAAATATCATATTTTTCATGCAAAACCCTGCGAAACCTGAGCTTATCAGAGTTTGGGGAATGAGGAGTTGATAAATGTTAGTGCCAGAACACCAACAGATAGATTTATAGTCTGCTGAGAGATAATCTGGGTAAAGGTGACAGAACAAGACAAGTATTTATTATTTAAGCTATTTACAAGGTTTAAGGGGTTGTAGGAATATAACATAAGTTTGATTCTTCCGAAACATAATATATTCTCCAGGCTGAATTGGTTTCAATTGTTTACCGGCATGTTTATCAAAATTTTCCTGTCGGTTTGTTAAGTCTTGATTGACTTTGTCAAATTTACAGTTTTTAACATTTTCTTGGCCAGCGGCAACTTTGGTTTTATATTACGACTCATCAGCATTTGTGCAGGTGACATTGACATTCCTTCTACTAGCGTATTTCGATAGTTCAGTAATGCCATATATATATGTTGGGCCTTTCTAATCAGATTATTCAGTTCTCACGTGACTTTATACAGACTCACGTGTCTGTGCCTTTGCCTTGACGATGCCAAGATGACATTCATGTAATATCTTTATCATTTTCCTTCTGAGTGATCGAGGTATCAGTAGTTTATGACCTTTCAGGATTAAACCATCAATGATGGTAAGTTCATCCTTGATATTCCAAAACGGTTCTATGGCATTTGGTACATTCCTTTTGTTTTTAGGCCAACCATCTTGAATTGTTTGTTTCAACAATATTATCTGAGTATCCCTCATAATTTCAGACTTGATTTCTTCACAAAACTCTTGTGACGTTGAAATATAGTCCCCTGTGATTGCTATTTTATAGTCATCTTGCAGACGTGGTTCAAATTGCTCAGACGTATAATTTCTAGATAGCGTGTCGGCTGCAAACATAGTGTTTCCTGGTTGAAAAGATAAATTGAAGTCATATTCATTTAACTCAAACACCATCCTTTGTATTCGCAGCGGGACTTCATGCATTTTTCTATTTAACAAAGTTTCTATTCGCTTATTGTCTGACTTAACATTCACTGACTGACCATATAAATTATGTACTGTCTAAATTGTCGAACCGCAAACAATACAGCCAAAGTTTCTTTTTCAATTTGAGAATACTTTGTCGGGTTGATGTTAATACTTGAGATGCAAATGCAACTGGTTTTCCTTCTTGTAGAAAAGCAGCTCCAACCGCCTTTGAACTGCTATCTACCGTAAGGGTACTTGGTTTATTCACATCAAAATATTGTAAAACATGCGCATTTGTCACCGATCGTTTCAGATCATCAAAACATTTTGGTGAGTAAATGGCCTACATATTTTACTCTACTCCGACGAAGTGAACATTTGGATTTATTTAATTTCAAGTTATATTCACGAGCTCTCTTCAGAACCATTTCCAGACGTCTGTCATGATCATGTTCTTTTTTTCAGTGACTAAAATATCATCCATTATGACGACTGCAACACCTTCAATGCCTCATCCGAGACATTGTATATTGCATAACTTCTGGTGCCTGGTGAACTCCATATGGTAACCTCAAATAGCGGTATCTACCAAATGGAGTATTGAACGTACAGAGTTTAGAACTTTCTTCATCAAACTTTATTTGCCAGAACGATGACGTAGCATCAAGCTTTGAGAAATTTGAGTTCCGGGTATCTCTGCCATTATTTCTTCCACAGTTTTCAATGGATAGTGATGTCACTTTATGGCTTTGTTGAGATCTCTAGGATCCAAGCATATCCTAACATTTCCATTAGGTTTAACTACGGTAACCATTCTATTCATCCAGTTGGTCGGATCAGTCTCACGCAGGATTATACAGTGGAATCCCGCTAAACTGGTTCCCGCTTGGGACTGGGCGAAACGTCCGGTTTAGCGAGGTGTCCGGTTTAGGGGGGTTTTGTGTTTGGACAAGTTAAACTCCATGAGATGGTTATTTTTAGAGCAAATTATGACTGTACTTTGTCTTTGATTAGCCATTTACACCAAAAACAGGACACCTACACTTAATCCTTTTGATAAATCACCCATCATATCTGTTATTTAAATCAATTATCTGTTACAGTATTAAAATCAATTAGCAATCATTGACCATGATGAGTAAATGATTGAGTAACAAACAAGATTATCACCATTAACTGGGCCTTTGATCAGGCTATAAGGATAGCAGTAAATAATTATTCTAATTTGTAGATTAATGTAATGTTTTATATTAAAAGTACATTGTCTAAATAAGCATCTCTTATCATGATAATCAAATTCATGTTAAAAACTCGCAAAATAGTAATAATAATGATACTTCTTTAAACAAAATTAATATATTTTTCATAAATTTGTTCAATCATGCAGGGCCCACCCTTTCAGCAATAAACATCAATAATCCGTCTGACACCTAGTACACAGACCCTGAAGCAGTCTCCTATCAAAACACATGTGACACTCTAAATCTCCAATAAACAAGTAATTTATGACATCTTCCAAAATTACCGTCCGGTTTAGTGAGGTGAAATTGTGCCGGTCAGCTTTAAAATTTTCTGAAAAAGGCGTCCGGTATCCGGAATAGTGAGGGTCCGGTTTAGCGAGGTATTTTGTATAGAGAAAAAGTCGGGACTTTGAAAACCGTCCGGTTTAGTGAGGAGTCCGGTTTAGCGAGGGTCCGGTTTAGCGGGGTTCCACTGTATTTTCACTTTCCATGCGCTTAAGTTCATCTTGAATTTTACTCTTAAGCTCCAGGGGAACCTTTCTTGCAGGGTGAATTACTGGTTGAACACTTTAATCAACATGTATGTGATGTGTTCTTGGAAAACAGCCTATGCCCTTAAAGACATCATCTTATTTTGACCAGATATCCTTCTGATCAGATATTTCTGAATCCACTATGAACAATTTGTTCACCAGCTGAAGTTTAACACATGTTTCTGCACCCAATATTGTTCTGGCCTTTTGCTTAATGACATTAAAATTCAGATTCTCTGATACACCATTGACATTACATTGTAATGTAACAGATCCAAGTGGCTTTATTGAATGTCCCCTGAATGAACGTCACATACTATTCGACTTATCCAGCTTGTATCTCACCTTAAGTCCTTTCAATAGTTTTACACTCAAGACATTGCACGTGGCACCCGTGTCTACCAAAGGGGGAATTATTTTCTTGTTAATCTCTACATCTACTGTCCAGTCATTAGGTTTTCTTTACATATAGTTTCTATAATTGCAAAGAATTCTTCTTCATCTGTGTCCAGGCTCCCAATTTTGTCTTTATTTGATCGACATGTTTTAGAGAAGTGTTTTTTTCATTTTGCAGTTATGACATTTTCTGCCATATGCTGGAAATTTCTTAATTTCATGTTTTGAGCCACACATTTTACATTTGATTACTTTATTTTGTGTGTGAGTATTCTTCACTTTATATTTGGTCCTAGTTCTGACTTGTTCAATGGGATGTTTTTTCTATTTTTCCAGCCGTTGACTTCACCTGTCGCTCAGATGCTTCTGATGCACGGCATATAATAACCTAAGTCGAATATTTTCATCTTTAACTCCACAAACAATTCTGTCTCTTATCAATGAGTCTCCAAGGTCACCAAACTCGCACGAACTTGACAGTTCTCTTACAAATTGGTCGATTGACTCGTTGTCCCCTTGTGATCTGGTGTTGAATATGTGCCTTTCAAATGCAACAGTTTTCTAGAATTGCAGTATATTTCAAATTTGTCAAATTTTTTCCCTATTTTGGTACTGTCACCAGCCACATCTCCCGCTGCATTCCATCTAAACGTGTTATATCTTTGCAACGCTTCAGTTCCAATTGTTGTCAACAATGTAGACGATTTAACATCATCATCCTTGTTATTAAGTCCAGTCGCTGTGTGTCATGTACAATTGAAATTGTTGTTTAAATTTCCTAAAATTTTCCTTTAAATTACCCTCAAATACAAGTTTATCAGGAGGTCTCAAGTTTTCCGCCATTGCTAGAATGAATATTTGTCCAATTGCACAAATTATTATCAAGATGCAGTCACTTCTGAACCATGTTATGTTTGTTCACTTTATTAATAAGGAATTTACAGAAAGTTTACAACACAATGCGAGAGATTTTTATACACCTTTATTCACAGTGAGAGAGATAGAGAGACTGTCAGTCCCAGGTATTCCGCAGGGGCGTAACCAGGATTTTGAAAGTGTTACGCGGATCTCGGCACAAAGTGCTGATGGGGGAGAGAATGGGAGGGGGTATCCCCCTCCCATGGTGCGAAAAAAAATGAAAGACAGGGACACGAAAAGACGCATTATGGTGCATTTTAAGACACGCATATAGTGAGATATAATGTTATAAAAAAGGGAAATTAATCAGTACAATTGTAGGAATAAAACGTTTCGACCTCTCCAATAGGTCTCATCAGGCGGTGATGATTATATAATTTGATGTCATAGATTTCCCCGCGACGTTTTTTTTTTTTTTTGTTTTTAGTGTTTTTATTTTTTTTTATCCTTTTTGTGTTTTTATTTAACTTTTTTATTCAGACCGATATATATGTTTCTTTGCTTTCGCTGAATGCTTTTGATTTCGTCATTTCCTCATTTATTAAACACAAGTGCGATTCGTCGATGTCCAGACGCATCGAACTCACGTAAAACCCGGTCGATATCGATCTCGTGATTGCGATGAATATGCATCAGAGCTAGTCCAGTCAGCCATTCCTCGGTCATCGTATTTCTTAGATACGTTTTAAGGCGGCGAAGGCTACTAAATGACCTTTCAGCAGAGGCCGTGGACACTGGCATAGTCAGAAGGATCTTCAGCCCAACATGTATGTTTGGATATAGTTGATATGTTTCATCAATTGCCTTTGCCAGACCTTGAATGGGCGAATCGGCTGCAAATCTCTTCCAGACGTCAAGTTCAGCATCTATTGCCTGGCAATCTATGAACGGAGAATACTACTGCTTAATATCGGCCCACATTTCGGGTGAAAGCTGCTGGAGTTTTGTTGGCAAAAGATACTGAGCGTTCAGTCTTGCAGTCGAGAGACACAGTCTGTCATGCAGTTGGGACAAAAGGTGATCCATGAATGGTACAAACATATTCAACCTCCAATATTCCTTTGGGGTTTCTGCGGCTAGGTTATTTCTGTGTTTTTGCCTTGCAGCTACACGAGGCTGACAGACATTGATGTCATGCTCAGTTGCCAAGGCGACAGCCTTCTGCCAAAGTCCTCCAAAATACCCAATGCCATTGCGTCTCTCGACCAGCAACCCATGAAGAACTTTAGCATGTTGTGCTGCTTTGACCAGTCACATGGAGGATCTTGCATTGAATCCGTCAAAGGATTCATTGTGTCTAAGGGACCGCTGACGCAACACAAAGCGACAAAAAAGTCAAAAGACAGGACAGCCTTTTAAAGGCTTGACGCTGTGGACATAGTTTTGGTGTCCATGCCAACTTGAAGGTCAGTAAGTGTTTCTTTAATTGATTTGAAGTGTGTATAGAAAGCAGCGATGCTTTCCGAGTGCTGAGACCACCGTGTTGGGCAAAACTTCTTCAAGGCTTCTCCGTCGTCGTTATGAGAGCTATAAACTCCGAGACGTTTCGGAGAACTCGTTATAAAAAACAATACACCCCCAACAACGGTAAACATCGACTGCACAAACGGTACCCTGCAAGCATGACAAATTGCTAAGTTTAAACGGTGGTTGCGACAGTGACTATACTTTGCGTTTGGAAATCCTGCAGTAAATCTGGCTTGCACTCCACGGTGACAACCGGGCATATTCCCAGCACCGTCGTACCCTTGTCCAACCATAAAGTTTGGGTTCAGATTGTGTTTGTGTATTTCATCTAGAAGCAACTGGTGAAGTGTTTCACCTGTTGCTTCTGTTGTCTGAACAAACGAACGGAAATCCTCATGGAGCACATGTTCCCCAGAACTCTGACGTTCAATGTAACGCAGACAAAAAGCAAACCGTTCAGAATTGTTGACATCAGCAGATTCATCTGCAAGAATTGAGAAGTACCTAGCATCATGGCAACGGTGCACGATACAGTCTGAAATTTGATTGCCACATATATATATGAACTCGTTTTGAATAGCGGGGCTTAAATACTGTGCATGTTTGGGAGAATTTTCTAGATGGTTTTGCAATTCACTGTCTACTTCAGCGCGATAATTTATCAAAGCTCTGAAGTTACTGTGTTCTTCCGTTTTGCCACGAAAAGCAATGTTTTGTTTTCCCAGCAAAACTATTGTTTTAACAAAAGATGTCAATGCTTTCTTATTTTTCTCGACTTTGTTTCTGTAAGCGTTTGAGCCAAACTCAACGACACTTTTTTCTTGATTTTGACATATTTTTATGAATTTGTCAGCTTTAGTCATTGCATTATTGTGATCTAGTGTTTTTTATGCATCCCTATAATTCTAGACACATTGCTCCAGTCTACAAGGGGCTTAGCAACCAGAGTGTTTTCGGATGAATTAAAGGCACACGGTGCACAAAAAACACCATTGACTGAAGGGCTATACCTTAAATACGGGTAGTTTTCAGTATCAAACACTAGGTCAGGTACACGCCTAGCTGCCCCGCTTTTGCCGTGAGTGCTTTTAGGCTTTACCCAACTCCGCGAAGGTTCAAATCTTGACATTAAAGTCGACATTATATTTAAAGCTCATAGAGAGAAGTAAGTCTAGGAACTATATGTGCAAATCTATCGCATAAATAAACTGAATATGTTTACGGGAAATTACAAAGTATGAACAAATTTAGTTAGATAGCTGTGTACTCGTACACCAGTTCTAGATAACCAAATCGCTACACATACATGTAAACGAGAAGTTAAAATGTTACATAGGAATGACGTCATCGGTGACATTTTGGCAGGTGTCAAAACTGACCTTGAATGATTATTGATTTAGGTTGCTTTCGTTAGTCTGTCTATTACTCTGGTAATATGTGTAAACTATACTCGTGTGTAGTAAATAAAATACATTGGATTTGATCTTGATTTTAACAAAGAGGATGCTCTTCAGTATTTCATATTTCAAAAAGTCAGCCAAGAAAGTATTACGCAGTTGCGTAAACTGCGTAATGGGCGCTACGTCCTTGTTCCGGACAAGATTAAAGCAAGAGAGTAATGTAACATGATATGATAAAACATACACAACAGTATAGACCTATTCAGGAAATAAACATTTTTTTCTAGTGACTGCTACAAATGTCTGTTCTAAGAATTCAGTTATTGCAACAGATAAAGATGACTGATGTGTTTCATCGCCATTTGTCATGAAACTTTGTCATGCAACTTGTGCGATTAATTGTCCATTATGTGTGGTGATCAATATTTTTGCTAATTATTTCCCCGGTCCTTTATATTTTCTTTAAATATTGTAGTGGTGTAATGAATCAATGTTTGTTTTAATCACAGATACAAAGATATTTTGTCAGAGATGCTCTAAAACGACTGGATAGCGATGGTCTACATGAACGGAAGAGGCAACGACTTAGACGACGTGTTTATTGTGCCCAAGGTCCTAATGAACAATGGCACATTGACACAAACCATAAATTGATTCGGTGGAACTTTATCATTAGCGGTGGTGTCGATGGCTTGAGTCGTTTAGTAACATTTTTGGTATGTACGGAAATCAACAAAGCCGCAACTATATTAGATTGCTTCAGAAGCGGTGTTCAAGAATATAGCACTCCGTCATGTGTGAGATCAGATATGCGCATGGAAAACTCTAAAGTGATGGGGTATAAGAATGATGTTCGGGGAACAAACTCGATGTTGATAGGGAAAAACACCCATAATCAAAGAATTGGACGATTGTGGAGAGACGTCTTCGATGGAGCCCTCCGTTACTATTATGACCTGTTTTATTTTGTGGAAGATTGGAACTTGCTTGATGTGCGTAATGAATATCATTTGTATGCATTACTTCACGTCTATTTAATCAGTATTAACAAACGTTTACATTTGTGGCGGTGTGCATGGAACAGTCATAGAATTCGCACGGTAAAATCATCACAACTCAAACTCTTCACTGCGGGCATGCTAAATAATCCCCCAGTTGAGCCCGCGCTTGACGTTGATATTAGCCAAATAACAGACTCAGACACCGAAGTTGGTAGCACAGATGAGTACCTCATGAGCAGACCGTCAGTTTCGTCTCCTAATTTGAAAGTGTAGAGTGTTTGTCTCAACTGGATGAAGAATGTCCACCGGACTGGACCAACCACGGAATCGACGTCTTTATCAAGGCGAAAACGATCTTAAATAGATTTTAGAATATTTATGCAGTATTAACGCACGTTTTACATTTGTTGCGGTCCCCATGGAACAGCCATAAAGTAGATTTTAGATAGTGTGATATGTATCAAGTGATGATCACAAATCTCGGGATCACTTTTGCGAATAAGTTGGATCAACGTGGCATGTATGAAGTTTTTATTTCACTAATTTCAGAGATATGACTTTACCACAGAACTTTAACCAATAGTGGCTGTCCATGGGGGACATCAGTCCACTTTCAGTTTTGACCTCGAACTGTGCCCTTGACATTTCTAGCATTGTGGACAGTTTTAGGGATGTAGGTCAGGTACAAAAATATTGTGGACGCTTGACAGAGGGAGGGTAAATCAAAGCCCCCTTCGGTGAAACCAGTGGTGGACTAAAAACCAATGCGGATGACTATAATAGCTTTCCATTTTCTTCGACTAGTCTAGCAAATATAATTATTTATTTGCTTAACATAGCGTAAGTGCCTAAAAACGTAAAAAAAGCGAAAATGACATTTTAAGTTACTAACAATAATTAAATATCATACTGTCATACCATGCAACAAAAAATCTATCCGATAATACAAAAATAGTATTTTATCGCGATAAAAACTGCACCCCCATATCGATTCCACTTTATCAGCGAGAACGATCTAGGATGCGGCGTTGTAAGGGGCTCCTTAAGGGCAAATTTGTATCAATCGATATTAAATTTGGTATCGCTTGCCTTATGTTAACATAAGTATTTAAAATTCGACAGATTAGCTACATCAAGCGGATTAAAATGGGAAATAAGAAAAATAAAGGTAAGCAAGGTGCTCGAGTGTTCTCAAAAAGTGAAAAATGTAGTTAGAAATCTCTTTCTCGCGGAAGTTGGTTTACGAATGCTAAAGATACCGAACTGCATAAATCTATATCCAGTAAAAAAAACTTGACCATAGTGATGTGACATATTGTGAAAATGGAAACTTTATGGTGGAAAATTACGAAATAAATATATAACTGCAACAATCATTTGATGTGCAAGAAATGTGTGAATTCATTAATACCTTGGTCGATTGGGCTACTAGCATCTAATGTACTTTTGATATAAAATATATGATGAAATAACTGTTCCGGAGCGGTGGTCTTATTGAAGTGTGATATCGATATCAAACTCTAACGCCTTGCTAATTATGCTATCAATATGGGTCAATTTAGACCTTATATATGTCGCACCACACACTCCTTTATGTTTTTGCGGTATAATGCGATATAATGAACAGCAATATGGTATGCAGACACTTCATGCACCTTGCAATAAAACGCACACGATAAGAAAACGAGCTGTCAAAGATTGTTACCCCGTTAATGTTATTACGTACCATTTTTACAAGTTTGATTAATTTGTATATTCCAGAGTCAGTTAGGTTTCAAATACAATTAAACACGAGTTATAAAGCTACAATATATTTAAATTGCCAGTAAATTAATACAGGGAGACTGGGTCAACGAAAATTATTACTTTCGCTATTTCATCGATGTAATCAATAAAATAAAGTTATTTCAACGTGAAATTTTATTAAGCAACTCTGTACATTTTAGTAAAATATCGAAAGCTATCAAACAAACAATAGAATGAAAAGCAGTAACGCTTATATACATCGGACGTGCATTTTTTCGAGAATCTTATTTTATTCTGTTATATATCCAATTACCTTTATATATGAGTATGTTTTTAAATGATTACATTAACAGACATAAAACATAGACACTTTTCTACAAGTCAATCACATATTAAGCTCTTATTTTTACACTAAATGCATGGCTACCTTTCATTTAACTTATATAGCGGTTTCCCCAGCCATCTTCAACTCGATTTCCCTATCAGCCGTTTTCCCCGTTGAGAGCCTCTCGATTGACGAGAAGTCTAATGTACTGTGTATTGCATCGGTACGATATGATACTATTTTTACTAATAATTCGTAATTAAGCTGTTTAGAGTCATCTATAATGATGGGCGGTTCCACTAATTGATCCGCTAACGATGAAGGAATTTGATTGGTTATCAAATTTAAAAGGTTGTATGAATTTATAGAATAATTGTTGATTACACGAGGTGATAATGATCTGACATTTTATTGTTAATTTCTCGCTTAGAAAAAAACGCAGTGGGTGCTATTTTTGAACAAAGATTGCCGCCTTATTTGAAGATGGATTTCAAAGCGGTTTTCGGTATTTTGTAGCGGAAATGCTTATCTAGGGAACCGTGTCTCAGAATTTTGATATTTATTTTCTTTTTTTATCTATGACGTATTACGTAATTTTCAGCGGGGTTCAGGCTACGGAATTTCTTTACAGTCAAATATCTATTGAATGGAGGACGTTATCAAAAATCTGAGACACGGTTCCCTGCATGATACCATGATTGTGATTTTAAGTCTAATTGTTGTAATATATCCTTATATACAGAGTAGTGATCGTTATTCAAAAATATGAAAATTACGTGCGATATTGGTTTATAGAAGACAGACCAAGTACAATATTTGTTTCAAATCACTTGCAATAGACTCTGTGTAGTGGTTTTATTAATGTATCCAATTATGGTTGACTTTTTAAAACTATAAATTAGTAAAACTTGATATCACCATATAGCCACTCACGCTACATTAAATTCATTTTAACAGTAATTATTGTTAAAAGATAAAAGATCAGTCATACTCTAAGAGGGTGTAACTATTTAGTTTTCACTTGGAATTCTCAATGTTTCCATCGTGGGAAAACCAACCTGCATGCAAAAACAACAACAGCATTTTCCTATACTACAAAATGTTTGCACCTTTCCAGCATAATAGGACTATACAAAATTTGCATCAGGCAATTCTAAGCTGTATGACAGCAAATATGCACAAGACAATGTTATTTTCCAATAGAAATATTAAAACAAACACCAACAAAAGTTTCAAGTTGCTTTACTTTCTAACTCAAAACAATATGCAACACAAGAAGTAACAAAACTTAGAATAACATAGCTCTCTGGTAGGTAACGTCATTCAACATGAGTTCCTTTTCTGACTTATAATAATGTTTCAAACATTCAAAGGTATTTTTATTTCTCAAAACAACAGGTATTTTATGTAAAATTGTTTGCATTTACCATACTCAACACATTCATAATTAAGAACAACCTTTTACTGGCACTGAAGTAATACATTTTGAGAAGTTTTGTAAAAATTATAACTAACTAACTTTATTGTGTGAAATTATTTCAAATTGGTCCATGTAATAAGGAGGAAATGTAATTTAAAGTGTTTTTATATTACTTAGATGATTTGAGATAAAAACATCCGGATTTTCTCAAAACTAATTGTTTTACAATAATATGACAACAGAACAATTTATATACATGGTTAATATTTTTCTTCATTTTACTCAAATTTTGTTTCTTGATCTACTTGGCTAAGATTAAATAAATTTATCAATTGTTTATATTTACTAACAAACGGCTATGTTGATGCAAACAATGCTCGGAGGGACAAGATCAAGAACGCGCAACCGCGCGGTCTGATCAGGGCCTATGTCGTTCACTAATATAGATTAAATACTTGGTTACACGCGGTCTGATCAGGGCCTATGTCGTTCACTAATATAGATTAAATACTTGGTTATACGCGGTCTGATCAGGGCCTATGTCGTTCACGTCTGGGACTTGAACTTAGGGCCAAAACTGAATGGGTCGCATGTATATACTTACCGCAAACAAACAGTTTTTGTGTTAATGTTTCAGGTTTACGGCAGACTCCATCTGTCAAAAGAGTACAAGAATTTTTGCAGTGAATAATAGAATGTTCAGGGAGAAATTGGCTACTAAACCAAAATGCAGATAACCATGTTTTGTACAAACACTACCAACTTAAATGAACAAAATATGATCATTCAAAAATATATTGATAAATTGAAAGTAAATTTAGGAGTAAAGTGTATGTGTATATATTTTAAGTATTGAAATCTTTTTGCTATGATATTATGAATTTAATAGATGTTCTTAATTGTTGTGCTTCTTTTTGCAAGCCCTTGGCTAGATATTCATAAACGGCTAAAATATTCCTTTACAATTGTAAGATGTACAATGTTGAAAATTATTACTAGTTTGATACAACTGTGGCAGTATGAAATTCAGCATATTATGTAAATCACCATAGTAACCATGGTAACAGGGCAATTAAATGTAATAAGTTCAAATTGCGTAATCTGGGTATAAAACAGATGTCAGAGTTGGTGCATGTTCAAAACCTCAGTCATCAATCTCGTTAAAGTCCTCCTTGATTAGCTGACCTCTCAAATTGCACAATGCAGCAACAACACACTAAGTTTTATTTACACTTTTCAATGATTTGTTTACCATCTCTGTGGTAATTAGCCTCGTCGTGAGTCGATGACTTCCTGTTCAGAGAGCTGACCTCGTCTTTCATGAATGCTGAAATGTTCAGCTTAACACGCCTAACACAGAGTTCTACACTTATGGTGAATCCCCTATCTGCCATTACTTCATCACCTGGGAGTAAATAGTTCAGAAATAATCCACTCTTTTTTGTAATGTAATTGTCACTTGCACATCCACCAAATAAAGATGAAACAAACATAATGAATACATTGGGAGCAATGGCAATAAGGAAATTGGCAGTATTGTTATTCTTGTAAGTACTCCAGGTTTTGGCACGCAAATTCAAACTAATAGGCCTCTGAATAAAGATTTCAGAGCAGCCAATGATGCACGTTGTATTAGGATATGTTCCTTCAAATGACGATGATGGCAGGGTCCTGCGCAAAATGTCTCTTGGCAGCCAAATTACACAACGGGCGTGAAGGTGTTTTGTCATAATATTTATCCATAAATAGAATATATCACACATTAGCTGAGGCGATAAATTGAGTCTTCTTCCCAAGTCACTGAATGTTAGGCCAAGCCTCAATCTCACTGGTACGGCAAGAATCTGGGTTGATATACTCATTTCATAATGCAAGCGTTTACCGTAAACTGTTTATGTTTGTATTAGAGTGAGTAGAACAGTGTAAACCTGGCATCCGAGTCAATGGAGATGTTTTCAACTGAAAATTCCGTAGAACTTCGCTGGCATGGAGCATTTCGTGAACGTTTCGTGTATTAGTAGTTGTGGTCAAGAGCTACAACATCAACAGTTTGTGTACTAGAGTCAACCATCTTAGGCTTGTTCAGACACACACATGTGGATTCAATGTACAGCAGTATGAATCACCCTGTTCTGGTATAGAGTAAAAATTCTCTGACACTTCATCTGGTAGTTTTGATGCAACCAGCTTCTGTGGCTACCCAGATTCAGGTTTGAGTAGGGGTTTCCTTGTAGTCGGTGGCGTATTCAACTCTCTTCTTACTAGGGGTCGTCTAGCCGGGGTAGTATGGGGAACAGCATATCCAAGATTCACAATCGGTACAGGATTTTCCCTTGTAGGTTTACCAGCGGCAAATTGTAAGGAACACCTGAAACATTTAAAAAAAGAAATATAATATAATAAAGTTCCAACATTGAACTGCATCATATGAGCCGCATCAAGAGAAAACGAACCTTACAGCTTTTGCGACCAGCGTAGGCCCAGATTAACCAACACGTAACCACGTGGTCTGATCAGGACCTGTAGACGCTGTTCAGCTACTGTCCAAAATCTTTAATTTACAGTAGCAGACAGCGTAGGCCTTGGTTAGACCGTGCGGTTGCAAGTGGCTGATTTGGCCATACGCTGGTCGCAAAAGCTATAAGGAACATTTTCTCTTGACACTGCTCATATAAACATGCAACATTATCATATTGTTCCAGTGCACAAGGCATTGCATTATACATTTATATTTAGAGAGTAACGCAGTCGTGGTCAGCTGATGATACTTGAAAAGGCACAAATAAAGAAGATCATAGCCACACAAATGACTAATGACCAGCTGTGGATAAAATTCAGATGAATATGCAAAAAAAAGTTTACAACTGCATCAGGAGTTATTTTACTATTTCAAGCAGAATTAGTTCATAATTACCAAGGACTTAGGTGACGGATTGAAGTCCTTTCTGTCGAGGGCTTTGATCCACATTCGCCGTTTTTCATCATCGACATGTATGAAATGAAACCTGTATGGTGGTGGGCACGAACAGTCCTTGTGTACAACATTGTGATTTTCACACACACAATTCTTCCACTCATAGATCTTCTTTTGTTTGTGCACCCAACAACTACACACTACTTTCCACCAGTCCGATAATAAGGCATTTTTTACAAAAACAATCACTTTAACGCAGCAAATTATCGAATATAATCCGTTATCAATTTCTATTGTTTTGAATGTTTCAGTACCGCGAGGAAATTACTGAAGGCTAACAAAGGGCGATAATTCAGTAGATATCGATTTCTGGAATCGTCTTTACTGACAAAAATAGATTCTACAGGATTGGTCAATCCCGCCATCCTAACGTCACATGATGTGAATGTTTGGTTTCCCATACGTTCGATTGCCTCGACAATATTCGGCGCATGCGCAACCCCTTCGCCTTCCTTTCCGCCCTGGCCTGTTGCCAAAAGGCCTGTAAAAACAATAATGCGGTGCAAACGAGATTTCATTATAACCCTTCTTATGATTATTATATCGTTATGCATAAAGCCTCACCACGAATCTGCGCCTTTGGACTGTGGAATCCAGTCATTATCTTTTTCTTATATAGATTTTATGGTATAATTATAATCTGCATGTTCATTTTTGGTTCTTAGAAATTAGAAATGTGAAATCCATTACTGTGATAGTACACGTATTCCATGATGAGGGCTCCAGTTATGATAATACATGTATATTAAGGCACGGAATCTACCTATGTGTTTGAACATAATCGAAATGTAGAAAAAAACATTTCAACTGTTGGTAGTTCGGACTCTATTTGTATTTTATGCCGTGAAATCCGGCCATTATAAGTCATGGCATGAAATCTGCCTTTTTTTGTTCGAAATCATGTAATATTGTTTGAAATGTGGAATCCATTCCGAATTGTATTTTCCAAGTCCCGAAAATGTATATCTAAACCATTTAGATTGTTCGTTGTTAAAGTATATATTTTTATTTACTTCCGTGTACATTGAAATATAGTTAATTCATGAACAAACTTTTGATGAATGTTTTTTTTTATAGTAATTTGATAAGAAACATCACCTCAAGATCTGTAGAAGATCTGTAGTTGTCTAAAGGACCATGAGCACAAAGGATGTGTTTTGCATATTCTTCTCTTGTGATGGTATAGCCGTACAATTTCTGGAGCTGAAGGGTAAATGTGTTACAGGTCGGTATTACCGAGAAATATTATCAGAAACGACACCCTGTGTCAGGATTTAGGCATGTGCATCAACTTCATGATAATGCCCCATAACATACATCTAAACCTGCGGAGCAATTTTTGAAGTCGGAGAAGGTTACCGTCTTGCCACATCCACCATACTCTCCAGATCTAGCCCCATGCGACAGAGGTTTACCTAAATCAGCGTACCGTGACGCATTTCAGAAATGGATTCAGAGATTGAAGTTATTGTATTTCAAACCGCGGAGAATACTTTAAGGGGAGTAATGTTCATTCCACTATTTGACTCGAACGCTTTTGAAATATCGTACAATACGCATTACATATCGAACAACCCTCGTACACGGGTCTGTCGAGTTTGTCTTGAATGTCCCACGTGATCTTTGTGTGCAACAAACTACATGGGCAAGCACGGAGATGTAAACATAAAACCATACTTGTCAACTGCATGCACAGTCTTACAACAAACAGTGATAACTTTTTATACACCCCTTCTAACATTGTAAACTATATTACACACCCTCACTGTCGCAATAGTCCAATTTTTAAACAATTCATATCTCCTCCATTCTCATTTTTTACATTTACATCTTAAGTTTACATTTTTTTGATGTGCGCTACATGACCATTAGATGTCAATGCGCCATGAAACACCAATAAATAAACATGTACAGTCAAACCTGGGAATAAATGCCACCCGTGGGGAAGACAAAATGTGGCCTTGAAAGACACGTGGTCTTTATTCTGAGGTCAGTTTGATCTAAATAATAAGAGACGGTTTTTCAAAGAATGGCCTTTATTCAAAGGGCAATCTTTGTTCGAAGTGGCCACAAACACGGGTTTGACTGTATCTGGAATGAGGATGTTCGTATTGGTAATAACAACAACACAATACTTTTGCTATGCATTGTTCAACTTACAACTTATGAATTCTGACATGGGATATTGTTTCCTGCGTGGATACACTTCATTAACACAATGTTATAATACTGATATAAAGAAGACGTTATTTAAATTTGTTCCGACAGTCTTTTACAAATTGGTCTAAATTGGCGGTTCGTACACGGTTCGTCCACAAATTTGTTGCCAAAGCTTGCCCAAATCGCACCACAGTTGGATATTCTTCCGTTATTTGGCTGTTCACTACCCCAGTCGAAAAACTGAACTTTTTCACCACTGTCGATCCATCTCCAATCACCTTCAAGTTCCTGGTCCGACATTCCAATCCAAAACTTCTTTGCTGGAAAAGAAACATTATATCATAGACAATTGATTATAAGTAGAACAAACAGTCGACGTGTTACATCTATTAAAATACACTGAAAGGCTTTTATAATGCAACACTTCTTCAAATCGTTTTTCACAAAAACAGTTCAAGTTATCATATTTATAATTTACCAGAACCGGTTTGACTACTTTCTGCAAATATTTTCAATGAAATAATTCATTCATGATGAGTTATCAGTTCTGCACGTTTTATAGGTTTGAATTCAACTTTCTGCACGAGGAAATTGATTTGGGTGAACATTGTCGATTTTATTTCAATATAAATACAGTATAGTATAAGTGAGCAAAAATGAAAAATCATGGTTCGCATGCAATTACAAGGGCGCGCAATCTGCATTCTTCAGGTATATCGTCCAGTCAGACACGTAGGTTTGTGATATATTTTTAAATATTAATAATGCCATGTTATGTGTATAATGGTCTCAGTTTATAGGCAGGGGATAAACGTTTATTGATTAGTGATTTAGATTGCGAAATAATCATCTGTACATATTTAATGTTATTATGTATTAGAAGTTTAATAAAATGTTCCTGTTTCGGGAAAATCCACTTCCAATCCAACTTGAGCCAGATACTGTGATTGCTGTTTCAATTTCGGGACAATCCAAGCCCATCAGAACCAGATAATGTGGGTGACAAATTTCATAATCAACACGCACAAACTTTGTATGCAATGATGTATTAGCTTCAAAATGCTCTCATGATTTCGTTCGTTTTTATAAACAGTAAAGTTAAATAAAAATACATACAGTTGCATTTTGTGTTGCTTTTTATATGGGCATATGCATATGTCAAGTGTTTCAGTTTAATTGAGATCACCATGGTATTTCTCCAGTTCTCAGAGTCTCAAATGTAGTTTGCTTTAGTTTTAGTGTCTCCCGTCAAAGATGGAGTGATATAAATTTGGCGTCTGTCCAGGAAAAGAACCCAGCCATCTTCGATCACGTGGACCTAAGGAATATGTACTTAATGCCCAATTCTGATAGGTACCCTAAGTTGACTATCAACTTAATTTCGACCAATATAAATTCGCCCGCGCTTACGGAGATGCCGCTGCATTCAGGTCGAAATTTTATCATATGGTCGAATTAATATCTAATCCCAACATCACTCCGCCTGATTACAAGGCCTTTTCCCGCTGTTTGTGCTTGAAGTAAGCAAATACAGCGAGAGAATGAAGAATTCGATCACCGATATCCAGATGAAAGTTTAATGCTAACGCACCGACGGGTACGGAAGCTTTCGCCGTTGTAATAAGTGACAAGGCTGCTCAATTTTAAATCCAACGGAAACAAGATGAACGTAGTTTACAGTTAACGTAAAAGAATTTATGAAAACGGATTAAAATAATATTTCTTGTATAAAATGGGTGCAAATGAGTATAACAAAGAAACTTCGGATAGGGTGTATGAGGATTGTTGCCTTAAGGCGATCCGTTGGATATTGATGAGAATTTTGATGATTTCGAGATTAAAGTTGGTAAAAGGGCCTTGCTTTGTTGTAATGCCATGGAAAACACGGTGGGAGTAACCGAAATTAATGGGAATGTTCACAGGGGTGGGAGTAACCGAAATTAATGGGAATGTTCACAGGGGCCTGCTTTTAAAGTTTGATTGGGATTGTGGTCGTTGCGTCTATGGTGATTTCATAATCGACTGCGACCGTGATAAAATGAAGGTACAACCTCCTTGGGAAACAAGGTTTAAGAAAAGGCATATTTTCGACATATTAGACTAAATTGATTAATGAATATTCTTTTTAAAAAATATATTTAAAAATGTCTGATAAACACTCCGATTGTAAAATTGTAGAAAAACACCTGCGGCGTGAGAATAATATAAGGAGGGTTGACCGGCGTCGATATTCGTTCGCTGGTGTTAAACATCCGCAAAATCCCGCATTTTCGCGGCCCGCCGAAAATGATTTCGAACAACGAAAGATAATTTAAAAAGATAATTCTATATAAAAAAGATGTTTTGTTCTTTGCAAGAACTCAAAGAATTGGCCAAGGAAAATAAAATCCAAATATATTCAATCTTGAATAAAAACGAATTATTAGAAGTATTAGTCGAGAAAGATATAATCCCGCGACCGGAAGAAAAGAAAATAAAAACGATAGATCCGAATCCGAAATTTCATTCTTAGAGATCAATAAGGAATAACCCACGACGAGTTACTAATGATATAGAAACTTGGGAAGGGATAAATTTCCCATCTTTATACTCCGCGGGGAAATATCTAAAAATAAATGCCGCGCGCGTAAAAAAATACGATGGAAAAATCTATAGAAAATACGAAACTAGACCTCCCGCAAGATTATATTATTCTCGGAATAATATAATTCGAATTCTTTATTTAAAAATAAACTTCTTGAATAAAATATAAACATGTCAACTGTCAAAGAATTGAGAGTGTTAGCAAAACAACGCGGCCTTCACGGCTATTCGAGACTCAGGAAAGCTGAGTGGAAAATTTATTAAGTAACACGAACCCGCCGACCGCGTCATTATTGGATGCCGCGAACCTAACAATCAACAACCCACACCCGCTGGTGGGGCGATAACTCTTATAAATAACACGGTTACTCGCGTAACGGATTGGTTGAAATAGTTGGCGGATGCGACACAACCCGTGATAAAATTTGTTCCGGAAAAACTTCTAAAGATACCGTTTCTAAGTTATTCAAGAAATATACGTCATTCGAGTTAAAAGAAAGTAGATCCGCTTTGAGGAAATTTACAACCACGCACGTTATAGAAGGGAGGGAAGGTTATGACCCGCAATCGTTTTTACACGCGGTTCGACAAACCGTAATTAATTTTTTAGGGGAAAACTCAAACTAAGGTAAAGTTAATTCTTAAATGCAATATAGAGAAAGTAAACATTAGCAGCGGGGTTAGCGAAATTAAACCCTCAGATTTTTATTCCAATATCGAGGTCAACCTCGAGGGAACCAACGTAGACGAATTGTACTATAACGCGATAGATAAAATCATGGAATCGCTGGCGACGTTTCAAAGTATGGGTAGCGGTTGGAATTTTCGTTCGATCATTTCTCTCGAGATTCACACGGTTGTTTATGTTCCGGCGAGAGGAAGTTCTTACATAAAACTGCCAAAGGCGCTCGCGGTAAAGAAGGCAATTATAAACATGCAAAATGACGATAATAATTTTTTTATGGTCCGTATTAAGAGCGCTTAATCCGGAAGAACGTGACTCAGGGCGTATAGATAAAAATCTTAAAAGTAAAGTGGACGAATTAGATATGGAGGGGATCGAACTCCCAGTTTCATTGAAATCGATCGATAAGTTTGAGAAACAAAATCCGGGTATCGCCGTTTATGTGTTTGGATATGATAGGAACGTTTACCCTCTTAGAAAAAGTGAACACTCAAACAGAAAGACAATAATAGACCTTTTGTTGATTTCGAACGGAGAAAGACAACATTATTGTTTAATAAAAAATTTAAGTCGTTTATTATCGAAACAGATTAATAATCTCCGGATGAGAGTTACACCAATCAATATCATAAACACGGTCCATTGAGTTTTTGTTGCTACATAAAATGTTTCGATGATAAAGTGTACATCAAAGCCTGGTCACCTACACCGCGAAAACGGATCAGGATGACGTAGTGCGGAAATTTGTAGAAATATTGGAAAAAGACATAAGAGATTTGTAATATTCCTCCCAAGAAGATGATATATGACCAAAAGGACCGGATGGATTTCGAAAATGCCACGAAATGTTGGATCTGCCAAGGAGCGTTTCCCGAAAATGATAAGGTCCGTGATTACTGCCACTACATCGGGATATATAGAGGGGCGGCGCACAATAAATGCAATCTCATGTATAAGAAACCGAAATTCACCCCGATGGTGTTTCACATTTTGAGTGGGTACGACGCCCATTTATTTGTCAAGAATCTCGGGAAAAGCGAAGGGAATATCAACTGTATACCCAACAACGAAGAAAAATACATTAGTTTTTGTACATTAGTTTTACTAAAACGATCAATGTCGGTTCCTACATCAAGGAGGGCAAAGAAAAACCAATAACTCACCAAATTAAATTTATCGATAGTTTTAAATTCATGGCTTCCAGTTTGGATAAACTTTCGGGTAACTTGTCCCAGGACCAATTTGCGAATGTATCAAAATATTATAGCGGGGCTCAACGAGATCTGGTGCTAAAGAAAGGCGTATACCCGCACGAATATATGGATTCGCTTAAAAGGTTGGATGAAACTTCCGTCGAAAGAAGCGTTCTACTCCAAATGATGAAGGTATTAGCGATGAAAAATAATCGCATGCGCATAAAGTATGGAAAACTTTTGATATGAAAACGTTAAGAGATTACCACGAATTGTATAATAAAACGGACGTTTTGTTATTGGCTGACGTCCTTGAAAATTTTAGAGGCGTGTGTCACAAAAACTACGGTTTGGATCCAGCGTGGTATTATACGTCTCCCGGGTGATCGTGCGACGCGATGTTGAAAAAAACGGACGTAAAACTAGAATTATTAACGGATCCTAATGTGTTACTTATGATTGAGAAAGGAATAAAAGGTGGGGTCTCGATGATTTCAACGAGATACGGGAAAGCGAATAACCCGTACATGGGTGATAAATTTAACCCCAACGAACCCACAAAATTATAACTTATTTAGACGCGAACAATTTATACGTATGGGCGATGAGTAAACCATTACCGACGGGTGGATTTAAATGGATGGATGTAATTGAATTGGAAAATTGGCGAAATTTACCGTGTATTTTTGAGGTTGATTTGGAATATCCGAAAGAACTCCACGATTTACATAATGATTATCATTTGGCGCCGGAAAAACGTGCTATAAGTGAAGTGCCCAAATTAATTCCTACTCTAAACAACAAAAGGAAATATGTGGTTTAAATACGAAAACTTAAAATTGGGGTTAAAAATTATGACGAGCCACAGAGGAATAAGATTTGAGGAAAGCGCGTGGCTTAAAAAATATTTTGGATTTGAAAATACTTTTTAAACTCATGAATAACAGCATATAGGACGGATATAAAATTAGTATGCGCAAGAGAAAAAGCTGAGAAATTTACCACAAAACCAAACTATAACGAGATGATAATTTTTGACGAGAATCTAATAGCGATGCATATGAAAAAGACTCATTTAAAATTTGACAAGCCGGCTTACCTCGGTATGTGTATCCAAGATTTGAGTAAAACGCTAATGTACGATTTTCACTACAATTATATCGGACCGAAATACAGACATAAAGCTAAATTATTATTTACCGATACTGATAGTTTGATGTACGAAATTGAAACGGAAGATTTGTACCAGGACATTTCTGGAGATCTGAAAGATAAATTCGACTCGAGCAACTTTCCAGAAAACCACCCGTCTAGAATCGAAACGGGGTGAATAAGTAAATACTCGGCGTGTTTAAGGACGAAGCGGGTGGAGAAATTATCGAAGAGCCAAAGAAAAAGAAGTGAAAAAATGCAAGGGAGTGAAGAAACCCGTTGTTAAAAAATCTATAAATTTTGAGGATTATAAGACGTGCATGTTTACGGGAAGAGAGCAATTGAGAACAATGAATATCATCAGAAGCCACGGTCATGAAGTGTATACGGAGGAAGTGAACAAGGCCGCGCTAAGCCATGATGATGATAAAAGGATCATTTTACCGGATGGAGTTTACACGCTGGCCATAGGTCATAAAAATAGTTTAAATATATATAAAAAATATGAATATCTCAGTCGGGAAAGTGATTTTACCGAATAAACCGCTTAACAATTTCGAATTGATGGACGCGGTTAAGAAATTAAAAATACCCAATTTTAAAGTGTGCTCATGCGTGACCAACTACCGAGACGAACATTAAAAAACGAATGCGGAATATCAAATTTGGATGATACGAACCCGGACGATGAAATAGGCTCTTCAAACGCCGGAGGTACGCATTGGGTTTGTTGGCATAAAAGGGGAAATGAAAAATATTATTTCGATGGTTATGGAATACAACCACCCTCGGAATTAAAAACCTATCTAAAGCCGACAATTTTTTATAACACGGAACAAGTACAACCGAGTGGAATGGTAATATGCGGCCATTTATGTTTGTACATTTTAAAAGAATTAAAATAAATTCGTGTGTATGTAAAAATGCCCGTTTATAAATTTGGACGAATGCCGAAAACTCACGTTTCAGATTCAGGCGTATCTTTATCTTATAAAAATAACAACTTTCTGAAAAGGGGGAGAATCGATATGTTTGGGAATAAGATTACGAATCTTGGCGACCCTATGGATAGAGGTGATGCGGCGAGCAAGGCGTTTGTGATAAAACGAAGAAACAGGATGGTGCGGGAGTATGATCTGGAAGAGCTGAAGGGGGATATGCAAAAGATTAAAAACAATCAATTGAATACTCGCTTGTTTCCACTCGATATGAAAGAAGGTGACGTCATTCGCGTGGAGAAAATAACAGTGAAACCGGGAGAATATAAAATTGAATACTATGATAAGAAAAAAGAAACCAGGTACCTCCATTTAACAGAAGTCTTTCATCACACACCAGACAACATGATTAATTATCAAGATATTGTTGACTATGTTGATTATCATCGCGGTCTTGGGAAACCACCACCACCTGGTGCGGAACATTGGATCCTTAAAATGCCGGGTGTTTACACATTTGTCAGAAAGCGAGTCAGTTTTTCGTATAGATCTTGATTATGGACAGACAACAATATTAAAGGAACTTTTATTTACTCGTGACGGGTGTTGTGAAACATTGTCATTTGAAATTGATCATCCAGACACAATATTAACAATTTACCCTGTAGCGAGTAATGGATTCGCGGTTTGATAATATTATTCTAGGGCGCCGCAATATATAAGGTTGTATTATAGACCATTATAGTTGGGAAAACCTCAATTATAACGAAAAATGGAATTAAAATAAATTCGTGTATATAAAGATGCCTCACGTTTCAGATTCCGGCGTGTCTTTATCTTATATAAATAACAATTTTCTGAAAAGGGGAAAATCGATATGTTTGGAAACAAGATTATGAATCTTAGCACCCCCACAGACGGGGGTGACGCGGCGAGCAAGGCGTTTGTGAAAAAAAACGGGGAAACAAGATGGTGCGAGATTACGGTCTGGATAAAAAAACGTGAACTGAGAGAGAAAAAGGAGTCATTGAATAACATCGAAGATAAAATAGCAGGGAAATTAAAGATGATATCGGAAAGGGGGTTGAAAATCTTAAAAAAGAGTTGGAAACGCACGTAGACGAGAATGAGCTGTAATGGACAAAGACAGAAATTGGTAAAACCTTCGTTACAAAGATAAGAGAACATTTGAGGGAATATATCAACGAACGAGAATTGGAAATTAAGCTGGATAAACTTTAGAAGGAACGTTGGATGATGAAACCATCGAGGATAGAATCGAACGAAAATTACAGGGAGATGTTGAGAAGGGGTGGAAAGTCTTAAAAAAGAGTTGGAAACGTACGTAGATGAGAATGAGCTGGAACGGGCGAAGACAGAAATTGGCAAAACCTTCGTTACAACGGTAAAAGAACATTTGGGGAATATATCGACGAACAAAAAATTGAAGCTGAACTGAATAAACTAAAGAGGGAATTGGCGTTGGATAGCGAAACCATCGAAAGAGAATCGAACGGAAATTACAGGGAGATATCGAAAAGCGGGTGGAAAATCTTAAAAAGGATTGGAAACGTACGTAGACGAGAAAGAGCTGAATCCAGTTATCGAAAAGATAAAGATGGACGTTGGTAAAGCCGTCGTAGGAAATTATACCAAAATTTTACAACTAGAATCGGATATGCAAATTATTAAAAGCAATCAATTGAATACTCTCTTGTTTTTGCTCGACGTTAGTGCAGATACCATAATTAAAGTGAAGCAAAAACCGGATAATCGAGTTATTATCACCAATAACAAAAATACACGATACAACTTTTTCACATCAGCCTTCGTTAAAACACCAAACATAAATACTATTTATAATGATGTGGCAGAGTTATTGTTATTATGCCCTGTTATTGTAGGCGATGAACATCAGTACGGCATAGAACACTGGCTCCTTAAAATGCCGGGTGTCTACACGCTCGACATTAATTTGCCGTACACGAATAAAATTAAATCTACACAAAAACAACGAATATTTCACGTGGACCTTGATAGGGGGAAACAAAAATATTTTGGGACCGCCTCGAAGAAGAAAAAAAAAACACAAAAAATAAGGATCAATAAAATGTGGACATTTGATATTAATTATCCAGACACCAGGATATTATTATACCCTTTAGCGTATGATGAATTTAAGTTTACTGCTAAGGGGCACATAAGGTTGTATTATAAACCGTTCTAGCTGGGTCGATAACGAGCAGACAAGCGCGCTATAAATAGATTGGGAAAACCCCCCGCGGACGACTCGTAAATCGATACGGAATATTGGTGCGTATCGATTTATAAACCTCGGCGGGAATTCCCCTAAATAGTGGAAAACCCGCGGATACGGGAAAAACCCAGTCGTGCGCATTGATGCACAGCGCAACAATACACTGTATTAACACTTTAACCACGAATATGGGTATAACAGAAAAAGTCAGAACTGTCATTTTACATCTACTATCGCATTGTTGAGATGTCACTTTATACTGACGTGTGTTGACCCTAAAACGCGACGGCGACATTACAAATTACATGATCAGGATTCCGTTGATTACCGATGTGAAAATACGCCTTTCAATGACTTCGGCATCTGTTTATCACTTCGGGTAAGCCATAGTATTTGGATTGCATGATTCAGATAATGAAGGTTATTTTACATTGAAATATAAAGGGGAAATCGGGACTGAATTTTATTTCGGATTACACCAGGTTTTCGTATAATCAGAAAAATCGGAATTTACTTCTTCGTGTTACCCGTATAAACACACAGACAACGTGTTACTTTTATAAACATATAGAATACGTGGTACTAGTATAAAATATAAGACGACGGGGTACTTTTAAAAACATATACACAACGTGTTACTTTTATAAACATATAGAATACATGGTACTTTAAAAACATTTAAAAACAACGTGTTACTTTTAGAAACATATAGAATACGTGGTACTTTTAAAAACATATACACAACGTGTTACTTTTATAAACATATAGAATACGTGGTACTAGTATAAAATATAAGACAACGTGTTACTTTTATAACATACAGACAACGTGTTATTTTCATAAACCTAGAGAATACGTTGTACTTTTAAAAACATATAGACAACGTGTTACTTATATAAACATGTAGAGTACGTGGTACTAGTATAAACATATGGAAATGTGTAACTTGTACAATGTAACCTCTGAATACCGGACCCTGTCCGGACCAGGTGAAAAGTCCGTTTTTCAGAGAGTTCCGGTTTTCAGAGAGGTTTTCAGTTGAAATAATTACACGGTCATGAACCAATGAATAGGTGTGCATGTAACATTAAAATTGTATATAGTGATTGTAGTGTATTTTACATGTATATATTAAGCCATTAGTATTTACATACACCACAAAATGTTTTTTTTTATTTTGAAATATTTTATATCTGATTAAGAGTTTGAGATCTTAAAAAAGATATATTTAAACCTGACACCTGTAAATTGGCGCAATCAATAGTAATTAGACCAGTATTACGCATGGAGTAGAACATCAAAGTCCACTTACATCTGTTTGTACAATAAAGTGTTTTTCACGCATTAGCTATTATTACACGCGACCGCTTCATGTAGACAATAGATGACTGACACGTTTGTTAATTGGGGTCGCCAAGATCATGTTGTTTCGGTAATGATGTGGACCCTCCAGGTCAGTACACAAAGTTTTGAACTTGAAAATGTCGGCGTTCGATATTCAAGTCATAAATAAAGAACTGTATAAAGTCCGCGGTCCGTAAAGATCGTCCGGTTTTCGGAATTTTGAGAGTACGGTATTCAGAGAGCGTTTTACATAGTTGAGAGAAAATCGGGACTTTTTCAGAGAGTTCTGGAATTTAGAGAGTCCGGTATTCAGAGCTTACACTGTATAAACGTGTTGCTTGTAAAAACATGTGGACAGCGTGTTACGTATGGACATGAACATAAAACTACAAGGAACTTGAAAATACATGAAAGGTGTAAACACTGCAACATTATGGGCGGAAACAAAATTACACTGACACTTTAATTCATACGATGATTACATTCATATATATTTAAAGACGATTTCGGTAGTTCGTAACGCGCAACATTTCTGCACATAAGGGAGACAATAAAGCTCTTCACGGAAGAAACACTTGCATAGTTTTCGGACAACTAACGTATCCGCGAGCGCGCTAAATACGCAACCTATATTGTGTGCTCTATTTTTTAATAGTGACTAATTTATGTGAAATACTACATGTACAGTTCAAAATTGAATTACTTCATATGACTGTAATGGAGGTTCATCATTTATTGCAAATATTTTATTGATGATGTAGCTGATATTAGGACTCTGAGCTAATATTACCTAAAAAACTCAAATGTTTTTTTAAAGTGAAATATGTGGTACAAAATTGTTCTAAGATATATATTAAAACTAAAAAGTTTTATTGGATGATAAACAGAAAACTACACTTTATTAACTTCATATACACATTACAAAATTTAACTGAAATTGGCAAATATTTGTTGACAATGCAACAGAATTTAGAAGTTGGAGGTAAAATTAGCTCAGTAACCCCATGTTTTTATATCTGAAATGTGTTTATTAGACATTGTTCTACGATATATATCTAAATTAGAAAGTTTTATTGGAAAATAGGCAAAATCTTTATTAACTTGATATGCATATTTTTGATATTAATCATATTTGTCGACTATTTTTGACAATATAACTGAATTTCAGAGTTGAGACTGAAATAAGCTCGGTAACCTCATGTTTTTGTTACTGAAATATGTTTATTAGACACTGTTCTAAGATATATATCAAAATTTGAAAGTTTTGTTGGAAGAATATCGGAAAAGGGGGAATAAAAGATGAAAAATAATATTATTTTTTGTTGAAATTGCAACCCATTTTTTCATGCATGCAGTTGAAAATAAAAACATAGTATGACAGAATTAAATCATTTATGGTATGAATTGTGTTAAATTTACACAATATATGCCAAATGAATACTTACATGTAAAAACAATATGTTTGAGCATGATTTTATCATGATATAACAGTAATAGTATGTGTTTAGCGATAAGCTCTTTGTACACAGCAAATCTTAAAAAACAGCTGCACACCTACACAAAGTATGAGCTGTTATCTCGAAAACGAGCTTTGTGATCCCTGTTTTTCTTTCCATTTTTGGATTTGTTATACTTTTTTCTATAAAGTATGAAAAAATGATCACTTTTCCTTGAATAAAACAAAATGCAGAAATCTTTAAGTTATACAACCAATAAAATAGATATTTCATGCAAAATTACAGATATAATGTTGATACAGACCGTTTAATTCGGCAATTTGACGCTTTAAGAACTCATTCTCGTCCGAGTTTTGAATACTGACTAGTTGGCTTCCAAAACGCTCACAAAAAACCTGGAACATAAAATACATATACTGAACAAAAAAGAAACTGCCGATTTCTATAGATATTTCTTAATGTAATGAAAAGAAATCAACATGTCTAATGCCCTACATATGATCTAGCGAACGATTATGAGTCAAATAAAATCAATTACAATGTATAACTAAATTGCACGTATTACACGCACAAAAAAAACCGTAAAACTCGATTTTCTCGTGTAAGCACGGATAAGTATTATGTGGGTTGCTAGCTGTTCTAGCCGTTCTATTCGAAACCTAAGGCAACGTTCCCAAGCAACAGGGTGTACAGAAGATTTACCATGTAGTGAACGTCTACGCGTCGCCACGCCTGGTCAAGACCGCCATATCATGAGCACACACCTACGCAATCTTTTTCAAACTGCCACTGCTGCAAACAGCTTGGTACGCGTAACAACAGAATATCTGCCCAAACTGTTTGCAAATCGCCTACGCGAGGGTGTCAACGTGGACGTCGTCCTCACGTTGGTTCTGTATTGACGCGGCGTCACAGCGTAAATCGTGTTAATTGGACACGTGCACACCATCGCTGGACGAACAATATCGTATTCATTAATGATTGGCTCGATCTGAATCCTATCGAACACCTGTGGGATAATTTGGACCACCGAATTAGATGTCAAATAAAATTTTACACACAGATTCAGATTGAAATACTCGTAGAATACAAGTCAATATAATTTAATCCTTCTTTCCATATTTACGTATATCTGCACTTAAACACAGCAGAAGTTTCTTTTTTGTTCAGTATATTACAAAATATATTTATGATGCTTCTGTTTACTTGACTTCTAAATTAATTTTGGAATTACCCAAACACGAGGTCAATTTCAAAATCAGGCAAGTTTTATCATAAAATTCATCGTGTCAGAAAACAGGCTGTGGTTTCCGAGTACAATTATATACACATACAGAATTTCTCTTCGCGTTGTCTCAATGAATCAGTTTGTAGTTGCCTCTCGGACGTGCAAACGAAAATTGAAAGCGACTTCGTATCTTATTGTACCCAAGGGATGATTAAATAAAAAACACACGATGAAAATAAATACCACAACAATTTTAATCGTAAAATATATATATATCTTTACTTTATTTCACTTTGTAATTAGAATTTAGACATTCTCTTAGATAACAAGGGGGCCAAGATGGCCCTTTTTCGCTCA
Source organism: Lutraria rhynchaena (assembly GCA_008271625.1). Lineage (NCBI taxonomy): Eukaryota > Metazoa > Mollusca > Bivalvia > Venerida > Mactridae > Lutraria > Lutraria rhynchaena. Next base: position 4,053,809 of record VIBL01000001.1, on the reverse strand, counting down.
CCTGAGTAAAGATTGCAACATCTATGGTTTACCTGTGACTTGACCGGAGATCTAGTTTTTAACCTGAGTCGACCCATATTCAAACCTGTTCATGATATCATAAAAACAAACATTAGAGGGTTAACAAGGTTTTCCAAAGATTTAACCTGGTGACCTAGTTTTTGACCCCAGATGACCCGTGTTCGAACCCGTAAAAGATATCACTAAGACAAGCATTTTGACAAGGATTTGTGAACCTCCAATCACAAGTGTGACCCCTAAAAGACAAGCATTTTAACAAGGATTTGTGAACCTCCAATCACAAGTGTGACCCCTAAAGTGTTAATAAGGTTTTTCTATGATTTGACCTTGCGACCTACTTTTTGACCACAGATGTGCTCAGGTGAATTTAAAAATAAAAACATAAGGTAACACGCTAGACGACTAAATTTCCTAACGTCTGAGGAAAATCAAATTATATGAATGTCTAAATAAATAACTTATCGTTGTTATTATAGATGATGTATTTTAACGTTAATTAATACATAAGTACGAGCAACTTTGGAAGAGAATATTTTCATTTCTATGCCTATCTTTCGGAGTGAAAATGAGTCCCCCGATTTCATAGTAATTTCCCCTTTGAAACGCCACGCCAAATATTTTTCTATGACATGGCATACTTAATTCAAACAAGAGGGCCATGATGGCCCTGCATCGCTCACCAGAATAAATGTTAATTAACTTGCTTACAAAAAGGTAATAAAGGTACACTTGTGGGCAAATAATGGGGAACAATAATAAACTCGATAAAAGACCATCAAAGGATACTACAAAGGAATATTTGTGATGACTGAAGGATGCCACGGACCAAATTTGGTAATGATCTAACCACTGGTTCACGAAAACAAGTCATTTTATGGTATTTCTATTTTCAGCTCTAGCGGCCCCTAATTGGGGCCAACCATTTTTATTTCAGCAAATCTGATAGAACACTATCTAAAAATGCTAAAACCAAGTTTTGGTAATAATCCATCCATACAATCATGAGAGAAAGTTGTTTTAAGGTATTTCAACTATTAGCTCTAGTGGCCCCTAAAAGCGGCCGACCAAATTTATTTGAGCAAACTTGAGAGAGAACCATCTAAGGATGCTACATACCAAGTTTGGTGATGATCCATCCATTGGTTCATGAGAAGAAGACGTTTAAAGGTATTTCTATTTTTAACTCTAGCGGACCCTAATTGGGGCCAACCATTTTTATTTGAGCAAATCTGATAAAAGTCTATCTAAGGATGCTACAGACTAAGTTTAGTGATGATCCATCCATTGGTTCATGAGAAGAAGATGATTAAAGGGTTTTTTCTATTTTTAACTCTAGTGACCCCTAAAAGGGGCCAACTCGTATAATATGAGTAAATTGCAGTTAGAACGTCAAAAGGCTTCTGCACAGCAAATTTGAAGTAAATCCGACAGGTAGTTTCTGAGAAGAAGATCATTGTTGACGCCAGACGTCCGACGCCGGAGCATCCACCTACCCATAAATATAGCTCACCCTGAACCTTCGGTTCTGGTGAGCTAACAGAAACGAGTATTCCTCGATGCGACCTGTGAAGGCCAATGAGCGTGGTGTATATAATGTGATCCTTCCGAGTGAAAAGTAGTCTGTACTTGAATCCTTCCCGGACCGATACAACAGGATTTCAGCGTAACCTTTGTGTTACACTATACGCGGCCTATTACAAAAACAGACACTAAAACGGTGTTTGTTGCTATCATCTGCATGAATTGAATTAAATCAACAATGCGGTTGATAAAAAAAGCTACATTAGCTCATTAAGTATGATGACCATTTCATGCCACATTCATGCGGTTCGGTTTAAATTGAACCGCGACCGTGGTCCAGTTGTTAGTTCGCTGAACTTGTAACCTGGAGATCGGGGTTCAAATTCCGATCGCGGCAGGCCATACCCTACTATGAAAATTTGACAAAAATGTCGATTTTCCTCCATACTAGTATGCGGAGAAGTTGCCGGCTCCATATGAAAGTTTAAGTTAGAACTGGTTAGTACTCAGTCCAGGAAAGCCGGTTAGGTGATCCGGTCGTCGTATATAACCGTAAAATTGTTGAAAAACGGCGCTAAACCTCAATGACAATGTCAAATAAAAACAAACAAACGATTTAAATGGAACTGTCACCTGTTAAGGCGACATAAATTCAACAAATAAATGTGAGGTCTCCTCGTGAGTTGATTCACAATAATGTACTTATACGTACTAAAACTTTCCCTACATTTGGGATTAAAGTTATCATGTATAATCATGTAAGTATGTATTTCAACAGAAGGGGAATATGCGAATTATTAAGTGTCAATGTGTTTTTAATTAATGCTTCATGATAGCACCCACATTGCACTTCATACACAGATATAATCAGACAGGAAATTTTGTCTTTTCTTTGATATTCGTCGACCATTTGGTGTAAAATTATTTTTATCTATAACTGTTCCTTCATTTGAAATCATTGTTTTCTTATTTTCTGAATATACTATCCAATTTTGTATGATAGCATGAAAAAAGTGATCTGTTTTGTCACATCAGTTATTATGTAGTTTAAGCATTACAATAACCAATACCATGTTTCGTACCATACAGTTTTAGATCAAACATCGTTTGATATTTTATATGTTAATGAATACAAATTACGTGGATGACAAAGTATGAATAGCTTGAAAGTATCTTCTAAATTGTTCCTGAATTCGTCGATTATTGAACATAATCACTTAACCTTGATCAACCGACAAATATTTTTTAGACTGTCCCCAATCAATTGTTTAAAATGATGTAGCCTTGATAGGTCGTCTGTCCATTTCTAGCAAGGAAATCAGTAAGTTCCAGAAAGTAACTTGATACCGTTGAAGTAAATGTGTTTCAGATTTACATCTTCTCAAACCAGACGTATTTATCCACTCAAGCAATTGAGGTCTAATCAAGACCAGATCACAAGTTTTTATTAAGCATAAATTGTTGGTTTCCGGTAAGTATGTTTTTTTCTTATCTGGATAAACAATTGGTAGTGTCCACGTCACATTAGAAATTACAAATTGAGAAGCGTGTGTATGGAACATTTTTAAATATAATCAGGCATTATGTGCGATTATGCCAATTTACGCAAATAGTAAGTTATTGTGAAGTCGGGTGATACAATTATAATTTATTGTTGTCACAAAGTTAGGCAAAACAGATTCTAATAAGATGAAATAAGATTATTTAATCGGTTGTCAGCAGATGGACGATTAGTACCTTTAACGCGTAAATTAATACAAGACATCATCACACGACTCAGAACATGACAAATTACTCACAAGTAACGTTTTTTATAGAAATTTAATTCTTATTTAACAGAAATGCATAACATATGTTCCTAAGTGTATCACTTTTGGTGAGTATATGGTGACATGAAGATCGTATTCTACAACATGCTTTCTTTAAACGTTTAAATATGTTCAGATAAAATGTCCTGCGACATATATTTACATGTACTAGTATTTAAGTCATATACCTTGGCTTCAGCGAAGTTCATATTTCGTCTTCCAAATAGGTAACACGATGATTTATATGACATCCATTCGTCAGTACATGCTGTTTTCACTGGAAGTAAATATGAAGAAATATGTGATGAAATAAATTTGAAAGTTTTACATGAGATGTGATGAAATTTCTTCTGTTGAAGAAACGTAAGGGATTCACCTCATGACTCACTAGATAATTCTTACAATAAAGTTTGCGAAAAGATTATTTTTACTATTGATAGTAGATTGGTCATTGATATGAAAATATCCGACAGACATACTAAAACATCTAGAATATTTTTTCACGTAGCTGTTGAATATTGTTCTAGATATTTGAAGACATAAACTAGTGTTGCAATAAGTTAACACAACAGTTTAGTCCTTCCTACATTTTGATTTTGCATTCTGTAATGAATATCATCAAAATAAAGGTGTTTCCAGACTGCCAACATCATTTAACTTGGCGTCTAGTTCCTTTAAATGGCTACGTAAATAATATCTAGTCTTAGACAACAAACCACAATTACCTACCTGCCTTTAAAATCGTCAAAGAATAAAGTAAAGTTTACCACTAAAAATAAATATTGACGGATAATAGATATGAAATGCTTTTTATCGAATACAACGCGTAAAAAATGTAATGAAATTGAAATTGCGCAGTCACCTTCTTGCTGCTCCAGTTTTCCAATTTTCTCCTCCAAGATATCAAGTCGTAAATCCATCCGAATTTGCTTGGACAAAATTTGTTGCTCGTAATGATATCTTTGGCATTCTTCATCAATTGCTAAAGCATAGCTTATAGCATAAATTACAAACGAAACTAAGAAAAATCCGTTCATGGTGAATTTTGTTTCCAAAATAGTTGAACGACACGGTAGCTATAACAGCTGTTGATTTAGTTTATATCTTGTTCAGGCACGTATATACACACCACGTGGTGGAACTATATTTTTGGCTGGCAAAACTTGTTAATTTATTCTTCTCCTACACTAAAAATGTAGTTCCTTGACGACGTACAAATTTTGTAATATATATCCACTTATACGATGTCGTTGTTATATTTTATCATTATAACAGTTGTCAATTAAATTGTTGTCTAACATCGATTATGAATTTATTATATCGTCTGTAGGACGGACATGTCGTATATCTGGTCGAAAATCGCAAACACTTAGACTGTTTTTGATAGGACGGTGTTTTGTTAAGATAGTTTATATTAAAAAATTGTCTTGTTGCGATGATTCACGCGCTATTTCGGAGAAAAATGTACATTTGTAGCTTCTTAGAGAAAAGTACTGTTATATTCCTACAACCCCTTAAACCTTGTAAATAGCTTAAATAATAAATACTTGTCTTGTTCTGTCACCTATACCCAGATTATCTCTCTGCAGACTGTAAATCTATCTGTTGGTGTTCTTGCACTAACATTTATCAACTCTTCATTCCCCAAACTCTGATAAGCTCAGGTTTGGCAGGGTTTTGAATGAAAAATATGATATTTAGCAGGTTGCAGATGACCATTGTTTCAGGCCAGACAGATAACATCATAAAAATTAACGTGACAAAGAAACGTGAAATTACAAAATTATTTTTCAAGTGGTTTATTCAGGACATTTTCAATTTAAGTGAAAATAGTTCAATCTAAATAAGAATCAAAATTAATGTAACATTGCTACATTGCAAAATAATTGGATAAACTTTGAAAAGGGACTTTTGATAACAGAAATCAAGGTAATAATTAATTGTTTTATTTTTGTAATAAGTGTGATATTATTCTAGTAAGTTAATCTACTACGTTATCATTAGGTATAACTATTTTAATTACTGATTATTATTTTAATGGACTTTCAGACAATTTTAAATGTTTTTGTACAGGTTAATTAGTTCTAATGTCTGATATCTCAATACTAGTAATGTACAGTTATTATACAAGTTTCATATAATCTTTTAGATCCCAAGAGGGGAGGTTTTTACTGCTACAAGTATACGTAAATAACTGGATCTCTACACAAGTTCGTATCTCTACCTCGGAAGCAATAAAATATATTTTCAAGCAGAAACATTAATATTGGACGAATATCAGGCGGAAAAATCAAGACACCGAATTCAGATTTCATCAATAGTGTTAATGGAATAATTTATGAACATTCATCCAATCAGCAGGCGCCTTAAATGAACTTTTCCATACCTAGTGATTTAATACATTAAACTCTTTGAATGTAAATAATTTATTTGTACTGTTTGTATTGTTTTCTTTTATTGTTGGTTTGAAAGTCCTATTAATTCTATTATCACACATTTTAGGCATAATTAAATCAAACTTTTTTAAATTATTTTTGTAAATAGATTTCTGAAACTTTAAATCTTGTTCTGTTATCTAAAAGGCTCAGTCCGTAACAGTACATGGATGAAGCAATTATTCGTAAAGCGAAATCGTCGATTAACGCCAAAAATAAAAAAAAACATAATATTGCTACTACTCAATCTCAGGCGCTTTGGGAAGAAATTAAGAAACTTAAACAAGGTAGAAACGATAATGCTATTAATGAAGATGATTTTATGAACATTTCAGAAATTTATTTTCAACGAACGGATATTTTACGAGTTTGCGGAAGAAAATATCAGATGATAATTTTATTCAAAATACACAAAAATAACAATAAGGCTGTGAAATAACTGAAAGTGAAATTATTAAGCCATTTCTAGTCTGTAGGCAAAAAAGTAGTAGCAAACGAGGCTCCGCGGAGGTGGGTCCGGAGGTCCTAGATCCTGGTCATTTTGTGGTCAGAGTCCATGTCAACCTACGTCATAGCAGTGGCATGATGATCAATTTATTGTTAAACGGCTAAAGATCAAGTCTTTCATAATTGATTGTAAATTTTGGTAGGAAATAGTATCCTGTTCCTAGACAAATTCGTACAAGGTGTATTATAATGATTTAGGTGTCCAATGATTTGTGTCCATGCACTAAATATTAAACAGGAAATCATACTTTTGATCAACAACATCAAATACAGAGTTTGAAATTAAAGCCCAGTCAATTGTTTTTTACGTTTACTAAACAATGCTACAAATCATAATGTACATAAAATAATTAGTGTATCTAACAAAATCAACAGTATACCAGTATTGACAGGGGTTTCTGTCTAAGCAGATACTTTCTCTGTAATGTATCAAGTCTTCAGATTACGCAACATTTGTATTTGTATAATACAACCTCTTATATTTGTATGTATGTCTTTAAGAAATGATTTTATACCCGAAGACGGTAAGTGCTTTTAATGAATCTTCTAAAAGAGCAATATAAAGTCTCTCTTCTAAAAGAGTGAATGTTCTTTTGTTGTTCAGTGTTAAAAGCAACTGCTCTTTTTACCCCCACAATTTTATTATCATCTTAAGTGACTGTTTTGTGAACATATTTATGTCTGTGTAACTTACCAAAAGCCATGACTTCCTGGTGTACATCTTGATAAAATAAACATTTGGCTAAACTTTCATAAATATTCTTGAAACCGTTCAAGATAGATTAGACAACAATGTTGTTTTTGGGAGGTGATTCATTACCTTCCTTCGGGATCGCGTAGACAAGCTGCCTTTTAACAAGGTTTTCCAGTCATTTGTCATGATGACTCTTTTCGACATCTAACTAATCAACGTCATAACGTCGCCAAAAACATAGTACCTAGAAAATCAACTAATGCAATTAGAATCAAATGTGTAAATGTTTATTCGAATAATATTTAGAACCAGTAAATTTCATTAATGTGTTGTATACGTATGCTTTGAAAACTATTCAATAATTAGAAGAATGAAAATGCGATATTACTACGCTAATTTCAGTTTATTCTTAACATATTAAATGAAATACTATAATTTACATTAGCTGTAATGGCTCAGTGGTGGAGAGGTCGCTTTATACGGTCAGGTTTATTCCACGGAAAAATACAGAAACCGCGTAAAATTTTACGTAATTCCCGGACATAATAAAACATGCCATTAAACCATTATTTTCAGTTTGACTGATTCGGACTTAATGTTTTTCGTTATTTAAGACTCCGTATTTTCTGAATGTATAATTTTTTATCGAAATTAATCTTTTTTTTCTTGCAAATTGATCGATAAATATTGATAACAGCCTCGTGCCGATCAATGATCGACAGATTTCAACTATAGCATGAAAGGCCACAGGTGCCTTACTCAAAAGCCAACCAAGAAAAAAAATATGTATCAGTATAATAACAAGAGGGCCAAGATGGCCCTTTTTCGCTCACCTGAGTAAAGATTGCAACATCTATGGCTTTCATGTGATTTGACCTAGTGACCTAGTTTTTAACCTGAGTTAACCCATGTTCAAACCTATTCATGATATCATTAATACAAACATTCTGACAAAATTTGAGGAGGATTCAATCAAAACTGTGGCCACTAGAGTGTTAACAAAGTTTTCCAGTCATTTGTCATGGTGACCTAGTTGTTTTCCCCCAGAAAAGCCATGTTCGAACCTAACCAAAATATCATTAAGACAACCATTTTGACCAACTTAACAAAGTTTTCCAATGATTTGACCTGATGACCTAGTTTTTGACCCCAGATGACCCATCTTCGAACTTGGCCAATATATTATTAAAACAAATGTTTCGACTAAGCTTAATGAAGATTCAATCAAAATTGTGACCTCTAGAGCATTAACAAAGTTTTCGGGTGCGTTGACCTAGTGACCTATTTTTGAACGGAGATGACCCATATTCGCACAAATATACAGGACTATTAATACAAACATTCTGACAAAGTTTCATGGAGATCCAATCAAAACTGTGACTTCTAGAGTGTTAACAAAATTTTCATTCTATTTGATCTGGTGACTTAGTTTTTGACCCAAGATGAGATGACCCATGTTCGAACATGTCCAAGATATCATTGAGACAAACATTCTGACTAGGTCTGATGAAGAATTTCATATTTTAGGTCTGTAATAACATGGCATATTCTGGACCGCTGTTCAAGGAGTCGCGCGTTGTTGCTGACAGTAAATTCATACGATATTGTAGCGCTGTCATATATAGCAACCATATTGATAACATGAAAATGTGTAAATACTAGTTGCCTGTCAGCATTCGCAAGTTCAATGGCTTAGTGAAAAAAGATGGAACTTGGGATATTATACGTCACTATGAAGCTGATTGGTTGAAGAGTGAACACAATAGGTCAATTTACAACTTGTTGTTAATACCATCTTTGAGTTTTGCATGCAGAAACTGGAAGTATTGCTCAGACTACGTGCTAAAGTCTGATAAAATTGAGAGAATTGAGAAACGTACTACTTTTAATATATAATTCTTATAACATAACAATTATCTACAACTGATAAATGCCTTCTCAGGAAAAAGTTTCCCTGACTAAATCGAATAGTTATATTCCTTGGCTTAATATGTTATGCATTAATCACTTTCCAACAGAACTTTCAGTGCTTTGATTATTTCCATGAAGCAGTTCAAGAGACACAATCCGGAAATGACGGATATAACCAAGGACATAGAATAGTGTCACTTTTGGCTATAAAAGATTAACAATATTGAAGAGGTCACAACTGACAGAAGCAAAGATTCACATGAGAGCTGAAAATAGATAAACCAGTTTTCTGTTATTGATTCAGCATTGTTTGGTGCTCATACAGGACATGTGCAAAACAATAAACCCTAGCTTTTTGGACAAGGGCATAGTAATTACCATCACTTTGACAAGAATCATATACCAAGGTAATTATCCAAATGAAATGCTGTCCTCTTTCTGGACATTTTTGTCATGCAGTTAATAATTTTTACCAGAGTTGACCCATGTTCAAACTTGTTTCATATAACATTAATAAAACATTCTGACAAGGTTTGGGGAAGATCCAATCAAAACTGTGACCTTTAAAGTGTTAACAAGGTTTTCCAGTGATTTGGCCTGGTGACCAAGTTTGTGACCTCAGATGACCAATGTTCGAACTTGATAATATATATAATTTGTATATGAGTATAAAGGCTAAAATGTTGTAGTCACAGGAAATGATTGCATTGAAGAAAACTGTATAAATCTTATCTAAAATATTTAGAATATATCTTAACTTAGAATATTTTGACGTATGTATATATGTAATTCTATTAATTTGTTTCTGAGTTTTAGTTAAAATATATATGATTTTTATGTGTACCATATAATCATATTTATCTATCTTCTGAATAAAATATATAATACATTTTGTTTGTTCAATTTAGATCTAATTAAAGATATTTCATACATTTAAAACATACATGAAAATATTAAATATTTAATAAATTCATCATTTTTTCTATGTGATCATATAATTCACCAAAAGTATAATAATCTATATAATAATATATCTATGAATGATTATATTGTTTCCAATAATCTTGACGTCATAGCTTTAACTGAGACATGGCTTGGATCATCGATTGACAAAATGTCCATAAACGAACTTGTACTAGACGGCTATACTTTCAAACATGCTGCTAGAAAAAGTGCTAGACGAGGTGGTGGCGTGGCTTTGATTTATAAATCATCACTCACATGTACTAAACCCAAAGCTAGTGGCGAGTACAAACAATTTGAACATCTTGATCGCAACTTTACTATAAATGGAGTCGGGTTGAGGAGATCGGTGGTTTACAGACCTCCGCAATCATAGGCAAATGGGTTAAAAACAAGTTCGTTTCTACAAGACGAGTTGCCCGTGTTTCTCAGTGACCATGCTTTGTGTGATAAAAGGGGCCTAATTGTTGGTGACCTCAATTTCCGCCTGGACATTTTTACTGATGGAGACACCTCATTTTTCAATTCCATGCTCGACTCATGTAGCATGAAGCAACATGTACATGAGCCAACCTACGTCCGTGCCACACGCTTGATGTGGTGATCACGAAGTAAGACTGTTACTTAGTATCGGATATATCAGTGACGGACCTTGAGCGTTGATCCTTGAAAACTTCTTGATGCTTATATCGACGGATAGACAAAACTTGCAGACCACCATGCCCCAGCGAGATCTAAGACTATAACATTACGGCCAAACTGTGCGTGGCTCAATGATGAGCTTCATGACGCTAAGCACCAAAAACGGAAGTTAGAGCGCAAATGGAAGAGCAGTAAAAGCATGATTGATCACCAGATCGACCGCAATTATTGTTCACAGTACAATAAAATGCTAACAGATGCTCGCATCACTATTTAAGACAACAAACCAACTACTTGGTGGCAGTCAAGATCAGACCAATCTTCCATCAGGTGTTACTTCTAAAGCCCATTCTCAAAACCTAAGTGATTTCTTCATTTCCAAAATAGACATAATTCGCAGTGGAATAGCTGAAGGCAATCCTGCAGCACGCACGCATGGATTCAGACAATGCAAGATCCGGTGCGACAACTCTGTCACATGTTATCTGCCTCACAAGAAGAGGTCAAGAAGCTGATAATGGCTGCACTAAACAAGTCGTGTGAACTAGATCCAGTGCTGACATGGTTATTAAAGGCCTGCATCGATGAGCTGGTACCCATCATAACTCGAATCATAAATGCTTCATTGAGCTTATGTTCCGTGCCATTCAAGAGTGCCATTATCCACCCATTACTGAAAAAAACCTGGGTTAGATTCGTCAGTATTAAAAAACTATAGACCTGTTTCTACTCTCCAATTCATTGGAAAAATCCTTTAGAAAGTGGTGAACGCTCGGTTAGAGGTCATCTGTCTGCTCATTTCTTGCATGGACAACACCAGTCGGCTTATCGTCAATTTCATTCAACTGAGACGGCGCTATTGAAAGTGCAGGACGACATACTGACTTCCCTGGATGGTAATAATGTTACTGTTCTCGTCATGCTCGACTTGTCAGCGGCTTTTGACACAATTGACCCTGAGACAATCCTGAACCGACTGCGTATTCATTACGGTATTGTTGATGAACTCTCTGTGGATCTCCTCTTACCTCAGTGATCGGGTGCAAACGGCCGGTTTAGACGGCGACTTCTCCGAACCAATGCCTTTGAAATACGGTGCTCTTCAGGATTCAGTTTTGGGCCCCAAAATGTTCTCAATGTAAATCAAGCCACTTGAGGATATTTGTAGAAAGCACGGACTTCTTAACCACTTTTACGCCGATGACTCACAAATATACATTTCATTTAAACCATTGGACAAAGTTTCTAGGACTGAAGCTCTCTGTCGCATTGAAATCTGTTTAGGTGACATAATTACGTGGATAAAGCAGAACATGCTCAAACTAAACGCAGATAAGACTGATGGTGTTTTCTTCCCTTCAAAACATAATATGAAGACCGTAGATAGTGTCGAGATCAAGGTGCGCGACTCTGTGATCAAATCTACAAATTGTGCTAAGAATCTAGGGATATACTTCACATCCCACATGGACATGGAATGTCAAGTTAAACATGTCATCGACATAGACGGCAAATATGAACCATAGAAATATTGGTCCAATCAGAAAATATTTGTTCGTTAATGTCGCAAAAACCCTAGTGAATTCATTAGTCACATCCCGTTTGGACTATTGCAATGGTCTACTCATTGGTGTTTCAGAATCGTGTCTCAAAAAGCTGCAACATGTACCCCACTATTGGAATAAGCTACCATTTGACATAAGAAATGCAAAGTCTGTAGACTGCCTCAAAAAACTCCTGAAAACGCACTTCTTTAAGACACATTTTAAATATGTCATCTTGCCTGCTGATTTAACTATTTTAGATGGTTGCATGGGTCGTTTTAGTTTCGTTTTAGGTATTTATAATAAGGTGTTTAACTTATGTTTTTATCTATGTTAACATGTTTAGTTTATTATGTGTCTTATGTTATATATATTTTAACTGATTCAATGCCCATATTTCATATCACATGCGTTTTCTACTTTTTATTAATTTTATTCCTCTCACACGTATTGTGTATAAATGTATGAATATGTTGCTTTAGATGTCTACGATTATGTGTGTAACTTCAGTTTTATTGTCATGTTAGTATGTTTAGTTTATCATGTGTATTTATGTCACATGTCTCATGTTTTAACTGATCTTGTGTCCATATGTCATGTTGCATGATTTTGTTTTTCTACTATTGATTATATCATTCAGTTATCACATATTACATTGTTAAGCACTCTTGAACATGTTTCAGACATGAATAAGAGGACTATATAACGCCATTATTATAATATAATAATGATAAAAATATCACAAAAAAGATATGAAATAACTAGAATTTTACCTCCCCAAATCGCTCAATACAAAGGAGCATCATTCTAATGACCTGTTGTCCCTAAATTAATCATAAGACTGTTTCACACTTGTTCACTGAACTACAATAGCCATTGTCAGCAGAGGACAATCATTATAAGGTGTTCATAGCACCTCCCAGGGTTAACAATTGCCATTATAAAATAAATATGTGGGCCATAACATCCAAATATGGGCCATAATGTACCTGGACCATATAGTCCCGTTACCGTTGAAACCTATACCTGGATATTATATTGTTAGGGATGTTTAATATGGTGTCATGGATGGTGCTATGTTCAGGCTTTGGACTTTACACATCTAAGGTTGGGTTAGGTATGATGGCCAAATGTGTTTTTGCTTTCAATAGGACACCATATCTATGAATTATATGGATAACTTTTTAACAGAAAGACATTTCATTCAGCACATCTGACTGAAGCCTGGTGCAATGAAGGAGCAGGTTGTTCGCATCCAAAGAAGTCACGTGGTGTTTAAAAGGAAGCAGACTGTATTTGAGTGTATGCGATGTGCAATCCGGAGTGTTTTAGACATTATCATACTCTGAAGAAATATGACATGAATCCAAATCTAGACAAAACCCCCATTAATGGTTCAGTGATAGATTCAGGATTAAGCGACATTGATTCTGACTCTGATTAAATTATGTGATGACAAGTGGCTGGAGTCGGTTGTAAATAATCTCATGTAATTAATTTTTGATAAATTATCACATGTTCACTATCAATATCTAAATAACACGTAAGACTTTTATTCTTTCCAAGCAATATAATATGTAATATATTGTAAATATGAATAGAAATGTCATTATTTGATGAAAGAATTGAGCTTCTTGTGTATATAATGCATAACTTCTTTGAAAGTTGTATTGTATATTTAAATACAGTTTTCATCAAAATATCACCTTAAAAATATATCTCATTGTTGCTTATTTCTTTTTTATACTTACATGAATCACCTCAACAATTATCAATAGTTAATAACATGTATTTGAGACCTGTGATTTTATCAGCCTGCATTATAGTCCTGTTAAAATAAGGAAAAGGGTCGGACTAAATAGTACAGATTTTTTATGATCCAAATGTTTAATGCAAAATGTAATGCATACAACATAGTGAAAATCGGACACAATCTTAACTCTTTTAACAAAATACGACGCTCAACAAATATTACTTCAGTTGTCGGTTCGTAAGCGTACTGTCAACTACATAACGTAAGAGTTATTTCAAATAACTACACATTATTATACAAAACATCTTAATCTATACGTGTTCATATAATTTACGAATGACCTTTACTTGAAGCTCGTAAACAAAAGAGAACCTTATTTTTATACTTATATATTTACGGAAAGATGTCCGATATGTTGTAATCCGTTGGGAAATAGTAGTTCAACTGTGTGCCTCGGATCTAAGGGCTGTGAATGCATTCGTAGGGCTAGCATTGAACGGGGATGTGATGTGAAAGTTGAACCGGGTCAGTCTGTACATACTGAGTGTAGACGCAATTATGCTAATGCTGAGGAAATTGATATTTACAAACGAAAACTTTCGGAGTCCAGTTGTTCCTCAGAAATCTTCGTTCTGAAAAATCTTTTTCATTCAAAAATCTTTTCTGTAGTATTTCTGTAAATGAAGATAATAAATTCTATCCAGTTCGAACTTTCGACTTTCAAAAGCCTATACTGAAAATATGTAAACAAAGGAACGATGACTGGTCAAATACTGTCCTGGGTCGTATCGAATACGTAGGTGACTTGCATACTGCTGATGCGGTGTACCACCAAAAATGTAGTGTTCGTTTTAGACTTGGAAAATTGTTACTCAGTAAGTTTGCATCGGAGAGTCTCGATAGTTTCCCTAAGGAAGTTAAATATCTAATTGACAATGAGAAAACCCAAGTGTCCATAAAAGACCTCTGTGACAAAATGAAATTCTTCCTTGAGGACGATGAGCCTTAAGCACATGAAAAAATGGTTATTAGACCATTTTGTCAATAGTATCATCATTGTATGTATTGATAGGAGAACTAATATAGTAACGATAAGAGAAACTGCTTCAATGTTGTTCCACAAGTTTTATAGTTCACCAAAACAATCTGATTCTGAGAAAGACAAGAGGGCCATGACATCGCTCACCAGATTGAATATCAATTAACTTGTTACTAAAAAGACGATAAAGGTACACTTGTGGGCAAATAATGGAACAATGTGGGGAACAATAATAAACTCGATAAAGGACCATCAAAGGATACTACAAAAGAATATACGTGATGACTGAAGGATGCCACAGACCAAATTTGGTGATGATCCAACCACTGGTTCATGAAAAGAACCATTTTTATTCCAGCAAATCTGATAGAACATTATCTAAAAATGCTAAAAACCAAGTTTGGTATTAATCCATCCATAGAAACATGAGAAAAAGTCATTTTAAGGTATTTCTATTTTTAGCTCTAGCTCATATTTATTTGAGCGAACTTGAGAAAGGACTATTTAAGGATGCTACACACCAAGTTTGGTGATGATCTATCCATTTGTTCATAAGAAGAAGATGATCATTGACACCAGACGACGGACGGCGGACGCTGGCGCATCCACCTACCGATCCTAACAGCTCACCCTGAACCTTCGGTTCTGGTGAGCTAAAAACGTTCAACCCGCTGTATGACGTCAAACAATTACTGTTTCCCGGCTTTCGTCGCTAATAAATATCGAAGCGATATATTAAATCGACACCAATATTATTTTGGTTCCGTTTTTGTATTTCTTGATTCGTACAATGTGAACACCCGGGTCACATGTTACTCACTTTTTCTATCTATCTATCCATCTATCTATCTTCTGTTAAATCAAACCCCTAGTTGGGACTTAGTAGCGTTAGCTAAGAATATCGACACATTCCACATGTTGTGACGTCATTCCCACGTGTCAATCAGCTGAGTGTAATTTTCTGAAAGGAAATTCATTGCTGAGGACGTAACGCAAGGAATTAATGACGCATTTCTTAATCACATGACTACTATATTCTCACATGCCTCTGCGAATGATTATTTTTAGTACAGTTACATGGTTTCCCAGAATTAACAGATTGGTCTTTTATATGCAAATCGAGATGTGCAGTGTTTATTGAGCGTTTAGATGTAATTATTTCGGACATGAACTGAATTCGGATATGCTTTGTGCGTAGGACTGTTAGTGATTAGATTGTTTGTGACGGGGAGACATTTTTTATATTTTGCCCGACCTTCAAAGTCTAACATAGACCTGCATATTTGTGTGCGGAAAAGTCCCAATTAAAAGTTGTTGGGCTAGAGAACTACAACGTCTGTGAACAATTTGAACCGTTCGGTAGATAGGGAACACGTTTCTAAACTCATACAATCATTAACTATTCACAGTCTAACATAGAACTGAATATTTGTGTGCGGAAAATTCCCAATTAAAACCCGTTGGGCTAGAGAACTACAATATCTGAACACTTTGAACCGTTCGGTTGATAAGAAACACGCTTCTAAACTCATACAAGCAGAAATTATTCCACCATACCTTTTCTGAAAAGTGCACTAACATTTTGTTTCCCTCCACTATTTCTCTACGGAAAACGAAACCAGGTACATTCCGGAAGAGGTATTTACGCAGCTGATTTAAATTTTGTATGTGGCGCGCATCTAACGCAGTGATTGCGCAGAGTGAAAGTTTGGAAACATTAAAATAAAAATATATGGTATGGCATCGCCACTTTCAAGAACGCGACAAGCTACGAACAATTCTAAGTCAAATATTTGAATTTTGGCGTTAGATACTAGGAATTTATGGCTCATTGTTAAGAAGAAGAATTATTGTTTTCCTATCGATCTAAGTAAGTTACTGATGCATTTTTACGTAATTTGTGTTTCCACTCATAAATATGCAGTTTTCTGTAAGGCTGAGAGGATGGCCCGTCCGAGTTCATTTATGAAATCGGCCAACCGGAAAGTCGAATAAGTAAGGCTAGACTAGTACCACATAGATATGTTGTCAGACATATTCTTATAATTCTGTTAATATGATAATGATATATGTGTAACTCCAGTTAAATTTTGATTTTACTTAAATGTTTGATTTTGTGAACTGAGCTTTTATGAACTATGCTTGTTATCCCCCGCCGATGAAATCGGGAGGAGGTATTGTTTTGGCGTTGTCCGTCCGTCATTCTGTCCGTCCGAATTTCGTTTCCGTTCTATTTCCCGGCAACTACTTCAACGAAACTTGGTGTGAACCTTCAGTGCCAAGTGGAGATATGCATGTCGTCGTCGTGTCACGGTCCAACGATTTAACAGAGTTACGGCCCATGATTACTATTGTACTATGTATATAAAGTAAAATCCATTTCCGCGCTATTTCTCGGCAACTTCTAATTGGATTTCAACGAAACTTGGTGAGAACCTTCAGTACCAAGTGGAAATGAAATGGTGCTTAACAACAAAAATCATGGACTGGCAATACTGGTTAAAGGAGATCTTCCACATAGAAATTTGGACTTTAAAGACTCTGAAATTGAAATTCTTGGAAAAACACGACCTTATAATCATGTTACATACCACATAGTAGTTGCTTACAAGCCACCTACTCCCCAAGTCAGAATATTTCACCAGCATTTACAGACTCACTTAAGCAACCTTCAGAATTTGGTCATCCTAGGAGATTTAATCAAATGGGCAACACTGAGATATTTAACAGCTTCTTTAGAAAAAATAACTTAATCCAGTAAATACAGACACCTGCCCATAGTCTAGGTGATACATTGGACTCAATCATATGCCAGATTCCCAACCTACAGACAATTACAAAGCCAGTCCCTTACACAGACCATCATTTCATTGCCGTGAAGCTCTGTGAAAAACACACATAGACAGACAGATACTCTGTCATAATGACCAGTAACACAGGTATTAAAAAGGTCTCATTTAATATGGTGCTTGTGCATAGAAGATTTTACATTGTGTCTTTATAACATGTTGGATAAAATAATAAATTCTAAGGCACAGCTAAACTTTTTATCACTTTTTTGTACAAACACAGGTTGTCATTCTTTGTCTGTTTTAGACATGGTATATTCAGCCTGATTATGTATGCTTAAAACAGAAAGTGAAGTCAAATATTGTATATCACTAAAGTATAATTAAAAATACATATTGCCTTCACTCCCAAAATGTTCGATAAATTATTGCTTCCAATAGCATGACCAAACAATTCAATGGTTTTATCTCTTCTCACACTCTTATCTCATGTCATATATACATGCTTATACATAGCACTAAAGTCAGTTTTATGTTCGGTGGGGGATATAAATTCAATGAATTTGCTTGTTTTCTTTGTGATTTAAGTTATGATGAATCCATTTGTTGCATATTTATAAAATGTCTGGTCCACCAGAAAAAATATGATAGACTATAAAATAGTCCATAAAAATGTGGTTCGGACTATAAAGATATGGTTCGGACTATAACTTTTTCTATAAATATAGTCCGAAGGACTATTGGTAAAACATTTTTTCCGTGCAGGTTACAGTATCTAATATCAACATTAGTAATCGTTGAAAACACAAAACTTATAATATAATACACCCTTTATTCAGATTCAAAATGGAAGGAAATCACTTACAATAAGTTCTACATTATACATAAATTCACTCTTACTTTATGACAGATGGATTAGTGTCATAACTCAATCTGTCTGAATTACCCAGTACACAAACAAGCATCATAGATGAGTACTACAAAGAAGTGTCATCCCTATCTCAGGAGTAGAATAATGGTCTGTTTGATTTTCCAACTGTCAGAATTCTATGTACTATTAGAAACCAAAAATCTCTCAGTTATATTTCACCCTAAATTTGCAGAAATCAAAATGAATTAATGTAGCGTAAGTGCCTACAAATGTAAAAAAAATGCGAAAATGACATTTTAAGTTACCAGCAATAATTAAATATCATACTATCATACCATGCAACAAAAAAATGGATCCGAACATGCAAAAAATAGTGTTTTATCGCGATAAAAACTGCACCCCCATATCGACTCCACTTTATCAGCGAGAACGATCTTGGATGCGGCGTTGTAAAGGGCTCCTTAAGGGCAAATTTGTATCAATCGATATTAAATTTGGTATCGCTTGCCGTATGTTAACATAAGTATTCAAAATTCGACAGATTATCAATATCAAACGGATTAAAATGGAACATAAGAAAAATAAGGCTAACCAAAGTGTTAAAGTGCTCTCAAAAAGTAAAAAATGTAGTTAGAAATCTCTTTCTCACGGAAGTTGGTTTACGAATGCTAAAGATACCGAACTGCATAAATCTATATCCAGTAAAAAACTTGACCATAGTGATGTGACATATTGTGAATATGGAAACTTTATGGTGGAAAATTACGTAATAAATATATAACTGCAACAATCATTTGATGTACAAGAAACGTGTGAATTCATTAACACCTTGGTCGATTGGGCTACTAGCATCTAATGTACTTTTAATATAAAATATATGATGTAATTACTGATCAGGAACGATGGTTTTATTGAAGTGTGGTATCGATATCATACTCTAACGCCTTGCTAATTATGCTATCAATATGGGTCAATTTAGACCTTATATATGTCGCATCACACATTCCTTATGTTTTGACCGGTGATATAATAAACAGCAATATGGTATGCAGACACTTCACGCACCTTTCAATAAAACGCACACGATAAGAAAACGAGCTTTCAAAGATTGTTACCCCGTTAATGTTATGACGTACCATTAAACACGAGTTATAAAACTACAATATATTTAAATTGCCAGTAAATTAATACAGGGAAACTGGGGCAACGAAAATTATTATTTTCGCTATTTCATCGATGTAATCAATAAATAAATTTATTTCAACGTGAACTTTTATTAAGCAACTCTGTCTTTCTTGTCGCTGTCTTATGAATTTAGATACGTGATAAGTCGAGAAGTTTGATTGATCATATATGCTTTAAATTTTGATGAATAAAATTTTATAATGAAAAAAGCCATGCCAAAGAAAAAGAGTAAAATCTGTTAAAGATATATTAATGGTCAAAATGATTTTTTTGTTTTTCCAAAAAAGCTTTATAACACTATTCCTTACATAATAATATGAGTATTCACCAATTTCTGCAACTTGAAATCATAATTTTGTGCATTTAATTGCATATCGAAAAATCATTTTTCTTATTTGACTAGGTTAGTCAAATAAAATTTGTATTTGCCGCGAAGCATTCCGATTGTTTCCGTAAATATTCGGAAATAGTCACGTGATTAGCGTCTCTCCATAAAAGGAAAATCAAAACAATGGCGGATCAAGCGGGAGGAATCAAAAGAACAAGAAAGAAAATGTCCGATTCTGAAAGAAAAAGGAGGAAATTAGAAAGAGACAAGGGTATTGCTCAAACAAGAATATACTTAGGCAGCGAAGCAAGTCGTTGGAAAACTTTGAAGGAAGAAATTCGTGCGAAAACCGACCGTGAAGTCGCAACGTTTTTGATCGACAGGTAGTCTCCGTATGCAAATGAGATGAATTCCGAACGTAACCGATCTCTTCCGAGCGGTTTGAAAATGGCGGCTTGTTTGAAAATAAGTAGAATCGTATCGGTTTGCATCGAGTTTCTTAGAAGAAAATATACAGAAAAAATATTGTCAAACATTTTTATAATCATTGAACTTATGATTTACAGTGAAATTTCGTGAATGTAATATATACGATAAAATGATAATATTGACCATTAATATACCTTTAAAACAAGCAACGGAGCTCGTATGTATGTATGTATGTATGTATGTATGTATGTATGTATGTATGTATGTATGTATGTATGTATGTATGTATGTATGTATGCATGTATGTATGTATGTATGTATGTATGTATGTATGTATGTATGTATGTATGTATGTATGTATGTATGCATGTATGTATGTATGTATGTATGTATGTATGTATGTATGTATGTATGTATGTATGTATGTATGTATGTATGTATATGTATGTATGTATGTATGTATGTATGTATGCATGTATGTATGTATGTATGTATGCATGTATGCATGTATGCATGTATGTTTGTATGTATGTATGTATGTATGTATGTATGTATGTATGTATGTATGTATGTATGTATGTATGTATGTATGTATGTATGTATGTATGTATGTATGCATGTATGTGTGTGTGTATGTATGTATGTATGTATGTATGTATGTATGTATGTATGTAAGTATATATGTATGTATGTATGTATGTATGTATGTATGTATGTATGTATGTATGTATGTATGTATGTATGTATGTATGTATGTATGTATGTATGTATGTATGTATGTATGTATGTATGTATGTATGTATGTATGTATGTATGTATGTATGTATGTATGTATGTATGTATGTATGTATGTATGTATGTATGAGATATATATGTAATAAAATATTATTAAAAAAAACCACGAGAATGACTCCCACCTTGACGTGGTTCGTGAGCTTACGTCCTCATAGAGTTCTTACTCTATGGCGATAAACCAAGAGGAGTCTAAGTCATTACTTGTATAGTTATTAATCCATAAAAATATTCATTATATTTAAATTCATTAAGTAATTCATTATTATTATAAATACAAATTTATGCAAAATTATGGTTTAAATTATGACTTCATGTCGCTTCGTGTCGCTAACATTTTCTCTTTTTAGTGAGACCCCAAACATTCGCCCCACTTATTTTATAATACCACACATATGTTTTAACATGAAGAAACATTATTATTACTTTCATTATATATTTGTATTATGAGAAAGGGCGTTTTACAATGGATTGTCAATATTCATTATATTTGGAATTTTCTCGCTGTACTCAATATTCATTATATTTGGAATTATCTCGCGGTACCCACACATGCTAGAAGTACTACATGTCATGTAATAAAAAAAACACCGATCAATTAAATAATGCTAATTTGATGCGACAATTAATCATAATCGAAACATTCATGTTCATGTATGATAATAATAAGTATTTGTTACACATACCTCTTTAACACACCCTCAACATCATAATCCGAACCTCTGAATGCGCAACACTTGCACAAAAATACACAATTTTTCTCAGCCCATGATTTTAATTCATTGACAGTCATGTTCGCACATAGCCTATGTAACCATTTGTTGCAGTTTGAACACTGAATAGTGTCCTCATTGCATTCAAATGCACATTCTACACAAGGAAAAGCAGACATTTTCGACAAAAATGATATGATTTTTTTTAAATATGACTAAATACCAAAATCACCAAACAATCCCAAAACTAAAAGTAAAGACAGAAACAATTGACGGAAAAAATTACAGATGTTTAAAATAAAAATGAAGAAGCTAAACACAAAAATATTCAAACAGAAATATATGTGAAACAATAATTAAATATTAAATGATATGCAAGCAAACATTGAGGCGAACGGAGACTGCAGTCATCACATTGAAATCATTTTTATATAGTGTCCAGTTGACACTGTATATTGTTTTGGGGGAACTTCAAATATTTCTTCAATTAAAGGTGATGACACTTTACAGGTGAACTTAACACTAACATCGGGTGTCCAATATATATATAAGAAGTTTACTGGTTTAATATTTATGCAAGTGTCATTACTACATGTAAGTAGTATGTAAAATGTACTTGTCTAGACCACCTTCGGTGGTTCGGGTACTCGTTCGCTACGCTCACTCGCACCCCCCCAAAAAATAAGTACATTTTACATACTACTATATCAAAATTACTGTTTGAGGTTAAACAAAAAAAAACTATACAAATATTGTTTTTCAATATACCCTATTTGTAGTATAGTAATAGTGACGGGTCTAAAACACACAAAATTAAAAAAGTGAAAATAGTCTCTTTTTGTTCAGGAAACAAGTTCGACAGGGAAAAATGAAAAAAAAATATCTGTCTGGTCAATCGATTAATATTTCGGTGGAGGTTCGTTTACTATAGTAATTTTATTGAATAAAATCAAGCATTTCCTATTTTTTTTAAATTCTGATAAAGCCTGAGCTTTACCTTCCTCAATAAGTTTTTTTATATCTATCTCACTCAATCCTGATTGTTTTGAATGTATGTTATCTTTCAGAATATTATATTTTTCCAATTCGTCTAATATAAGTTTAAATTCATTTTCAGATATCCTACCATCTGTTTAAGCCTTTGAAATCAAATCTTTTATACTATTCAATTTACTTTCAGCAGTAGTTTCAATCTTATAATGTTTTTTGTAAATAATTTACGTCTAATAAGTTTAACACAAGCACCCAAACTTCCACATACAACAGCGGCAATTTCTAATGGAAATAAAATTGGAACTGCTAAACCAACACCCGCCAAAATAACAGACATTGATATTAGAATGGTATCAACACCATCGGTAATATTAATTCCACGTTTATATTTCTTATATAATGCTTTGCGAGTATCTCTTTCATTGATTAACGTTTCCTCAATCTCTGATATTTTCTGTAATCTATAATTTTGTCCGTCTGCACCAGACAAGTCTGGATATAAATTCGGGGCCGTAGGTTGTTTCATTTTTAAGGATATTTTTTAAAGTCAAATAATAACGAGGCAACGGTATTAACTACAGATCCATTGTACACCAGACTAACAAAATTAATAACACTCCAAGCTTCAACTAAAAATGGAGTATCAAAATTTATATATTCTGATGTCGTTGTATATAAAGTAATTTCACACCCTCTCAAAACTGCTCCATTCACCAATACACCAACCCTCGCTACACCAATTTGTCTTTCACTCGACAAGCCAATACCAGTAATATGACCACGCCTCATAACAACATAACCAACGTCTTTTTGTCTGCCGGCATTTCCAAATGAAAACACTCCACCATAAACCAAATTACCTTTTTTTCAGCAGTTATTGTAATGGTTGATTTCAGGGCCCTCCGGGGCTTTTTAACACCGAATATACTCATTTTTTTTTAAAAATTATATAATTTCTAATACACAATTAATTGGTAATCCATTGTTGTTTATCTTTTGATTGTTCTCATCACAAACACTTATACTTAATTCTGAAATATCACCATGTGTCAATTGTTTGTATTCCGGATTATCAAAATGTGTATGAACAATATCACCAAACGCTCTATTTTCAACAGAAACAACACCAAGGATATTACTAGGAGCACCATCAAAGAAATTATAAGCACTATTTATCTGATCAAGATGAATATAAAGTTGTTTATAAGGTGACAAATCTATTGTTCTTTTACCATAGTTTGTTTCATTAATATCAAATGTTTTCTTATTTCCAAACCCCAACATTCGTCTTAAACCTTCACTTATTTTCACTTCATTGGGAGTAATTAAAGAAACAATACCATTTGTTTCATTTACGGATAATGTAATATTATTATTTTGAAATATATCTGCCATTTCTTGGAAACCATAATAACCATTTGTAATCTTATCGGGACGCTCACCAATTTTTTGAATATGTTCATTATATGTTAAATTATACCAACCTATAGTATAAGTAAAACTCTTCAATCCAATTCTCTTAGTACCACATTTGTTATCTATATATTGTTGTAAGATTATTGTCTTATCAATATCAGAAATTGTATGATACATTTTTTAAAAATAAAAAAATGACACCAAAAGAATTCAAGTATAACGACGAAGTATTTAACAAGAAGTCAATCAACATTATAAAACAATCTATTATCATTTCATCGTCTGGAAAAAGCTTCAACGTAGATTTCCCCGAATGTATTCGAAAAATATGTTTTACCACATGTAGCATCAAATGAGATAGTACAACGTTGGAATACAAACCTCTTATCATTTTGGCAAAATCAACTAAACTTTGCAATATGGTGTGCCACTACGGGTTGTGGTGTAGATATGAACAACCATTTGAAAGCGGGTGGTTTGACCGGATCACTATTCTTGTTTCATGTTTATTACCAAACAAGACGAATACTGTTTGAATTATCTATTGCCCTGCCACAAGATAAAAGTTGGAATGCATTTAGTAGTGGTTATGACCGTGGTGCTTACGAACGAATATGTAAAGAGTTTGATGTGGACCCCAATACGGACTGGAGACAAAAAATATATTCAAGTGGCGATGGTCTTGGAGTTATTTACACAACAAGTCATACTGCTTGGAAACGAACGGATTTTAGACATGATCATTCATCCCAACATGTTGTTAGTAGTAAGGCATCTGATCTAGATTTATCAAAAATGACATTTGGACCAGAAGTGCCAGGTGGTAGACGTTGTGGTATTTCATCATGCGAATATCTTCCACCTAACAAAATTCATATTGATTATCTTCAACAGTCGGATGATGTTAAAGATGCATGGACGGCATTCATTCTTAATGTATCAAAAGGTTTTACAAGAGCAGGTGTTGAAAGAATTAATGAATCCATAAGAACTTATTGCTGGGCTATACTCAGTTCCCAGTCTCAAACAAGAACAACTATACTCGGAACAGGAACAGCTTTTGATGCTCAAAAACAATTCCTTGCAAATGTTGAGGATGCTATTAATAGTCCTGTGGATTTACCGAGTCAAATTGCAAGGTATCAAAACACACTAAAATATGCTCGAAGTAAAGTTGACTATGTTTATGGAATTGGATTGTACATGTCTCCAAGTGATATGGAATTACGAATTGGTACAATTCAAGACTATAACAATGAGATTGTGGTAGCCACCGATAATGAAGTGCTTGGATTGAATGATAGTGTGAATAACCAACCTATTCCGCCGAAGCATCATGTGGAACTTATAGGAACCAAAACGAAGAAATCTCTTCCCGAACTTTCAACCAAAACGAAGAAATCTCTTCCCGAAGCGAAGAAATCTATACCTGAAACGAAGAAACCTATTCAAGAAGCAAAACAACACGAAGAAAACAAAACAGCATTAATAGTAGGAAGTATAGCAATAGGTCTTATTTTGATATACTGTGGTATCACTATTGTTCGCGCAGGACGAATTTTCGCGTATTTCGCGCTACGTTTGTTGCGCGAATTTAAAACCGCGCTAATAAAAGACCATCCAGAAAGAAGTGACTATCCGAAATTTTCATTGCCGAATACTATGTCACTTAAGATGTGTATCTACTTCCGGCTATGTTATTACCGATTTGCGAGATGTTAAGCTTTTTTCAAGAATTAAAAAGGAAACAAGACATACCTTTTAGGAAAATCGTTAATGATATTTTTCCACAGAGAAAGAATAAACATATTTAATTACTCGTATTCTCTTTCGGAGTTGAAGCATCGGCTCGGTCAGGAAGGCCCGGTTCCGGCGAAGAGCGTGTAAAACAGATGGGAATGAAACAAACTATAAATTGTATGTTTTAAAACCATTCCTAGTGGAAGGGATTATTCGCACCTTTGACTGTTGTTTTTTTTTTGTAATTGCTCGAGTGCCATAACAAGATGTGGACCCGATAATTGTCTAATTTACATGCTAATCCATACTTTGATCTCGGACACGCTTTATCTATATAAAGTGACAATTAACAAGCAATTATCGGTGACAACTGTCATATTGTTTATTAATCATGATGACAAAGGGCACCGCTGTGATAAGCATGTACGTGGTCCAGTGATGACACGCGCTGTAGCGAACAACGGCGTGATTCGCGACAGTATCTGGATTTAAAAAAAAATCTAAAATTCAAAATGCGCGAATTTACGACCGCGCGAATCTTTCTTTTTTCCCGTTTGCGCGAAATTTCATGCCAGCGAAATTAAATGATACCACAGTATACTCCCTAGCAGCTGCATACAACAGTCCAACAACAAGAACAACCAAAGCCCATAAATGTTCTCCAAACCAGTTAACAACCTTTCCAGTTGTTGAAAACAACCAAGCCACAATAGAACCAATAATACCTGGCAATGCTTCTGCTGCTTTTCCTGCAAGATTGGCCAACAGTTTTCCAAGATTGGCTAATTGTTTTTTAATCCATTCTTTTACACCGTCCTTTTGAGGAGGTTTTGGAGGTATAGTTCCACCACCTCCACCTGTAGTAGGAATAAAAGTCTCAACAATAACACCAATAATCATACCAAAAGCAGTTAAAAGACTAACAATTGTAATTCCTTGTTCTCTGAATAACGTTTTAATTCTTTCGGCTAATGTTGTGTCCTCTTTTATATTTTATGTATAGTTGCCTTTATTCTATTTACCTGAGTGCGTAATCTTTCTCTATTGATATTAATTACTTCAAGCCTTGCACTTCTCTCAAGCTCTAAATCTCTTATTCTACTTCTTATCCTCTCTATTTCGTCTTGGGTTGAAGACCCAAAGGTTCCCGTATCTCGGATCGCTTGTTCCAATTTTTCTTTTTCTTTTGCTAAGTCTTTATTTGTTTCAGCTAATTTTACCAATTCATTTGCAGTCTCTTCTTTTATATTAGTCACCGCTTTGAGGATACCATCCATTTCTCTCTTTGTCATATCGGTTTGTATTCCTTCGATTCGTCCATTTATTATGTTAGCTGCCGGTTCTATTACTTTCACTGCAGTTTCGGCCTCATTGGATAACTCGGGTATTTCCGCATTTTCAACATTGGATAGGTTATTTTCAACATTGGATAGGTTATTTTCTACATTTTGTAATATTGCAACGTCCTGTGCTGGTAATGGTTTGATTGTATATTTATAATCGGGTAAGTATAGCAAGTCTCTAATTGCATCTGCTCCACCACGACCAATTATTTTGTTAATTTCATTCGCCAAAGTTTTCAAGTCTATAAAACCACCACCTTTTTTGGATGTAATTTGAATATCTTCATCTCCAACCTTTAAAAATAGTGTTTTACCATCAGATCCAAGTTCAAAGTTTGTACCAATTAGATCAATACCAACCGATGGTTCCAATCTATATTTTTTTTACCAACAGGTAATATTCTTTAAGTATGGATCGCTCCTGCTCTACTATTTCTTTTATTTTTGCATTATCGTCAATGTGTAAATCCCTAATATGAGCACTTTGGTTTTGTATGGTTCTTTGAAACTGTTCTTCATCTATAAAAGATGTCTCCGCTTCGTCCCTAACATCATAATTGTCTTCGTTATTCATGAGATTCTCTAATTCCATTCCACCTTCAGCCATTTTAAAGTTAAAAAATATCCTTAAAAATGTCGGCTTACGGAAATAAATTAAATCCATACAGAAAAATAAGAGAACCGCGTGGTGTTAGAGGCATTCGTCAAAGTGTTGTTATAACCAATAATCCTTCAACTATTGATCAAAATCAACAATTGTTGGTGAGATTTCCTAATTTAAGTAATTTAATGATGTTATTGTTCCTGGAACAGTCAGATTGGCATTTGAAATTGAACTAAACTCCAAAGATGCAAATGCAACCATATTTCAAAATATAGGAAGAACAATAATTAAGAAAACCACAATTAGAATAAGTGGAAATGAAGTTATGTCTATTGACGATAGTGATATTTATCATTGTTATATTGATTTATGGAGATCTCCAACTGAACGAGTAAATATGGCTTACCAGGGTATCGGCAAAACTAATATGTTAAAACATAGGGTTGGAGCCAAAGATGCTTCAGCGGACAAAGAAGATCAAGCTATTACAAAAGCATATGGAAACAGGTTTTGCATCCCACTGGATTTTGAATTATTGAATACCCATATGCCATTTAATCAAGTTGGTCTTGGTGATAGACTTGAATATGAACTTACATTTAATGATTACAACAAAGTGATTAAATCAACAGATCCCTCTTCAAGTTATTCGATCAAAAATATTTGCTTGGAATTTGATACCGTTTCGGATTCCGGATTCGCAAGACAAATAATTAAAATCGGCGAGCTCGATAACAAAAGATGAAATTCAACATGTAAATATATTGGAAAGTTTCAAGAATAAAAATTATATACCTTTATATCTAATTGGAGTTGTCGTATTGGGAATATATATATATAAGTCTAAACAACAACCAGTGATACAACGACAACAACCTATAATACAACAAAAGGAAGAATTCGACCCATTTGAATTTTAGTTAAATTTAATATATAAAAAATGACTTCACAAATAGACGGACAACAAATAGTAAACATGTTATATCATTCAGGAGTGGTGAGTATATTAACAGTTGGGTATTCAGAACTAGGTAGAAAAATATTTAGAAGACCACCTCCAAGAGTAGATTTTAATATGACGGATATTGGAATGTTAACTATTGATATATTGCTCGCAATGTCAACAAAAGATATGTTGGTTAAACAGGGTATTATACCAGCTGATATTATGAAATAAAATATACAAATAAACTCATTTAATTCTCTTATAAAAATGGCAAGTGCGGTGGCAATGATGGTTGGTGGAGCGGTTGTGAATGCGTTAGCCTTTTCCGGTAGTAATTATTTATTTTCGCATATGGGTAGAAATAGTGATGAAGAGAGAAAAAGACATGATAAGGCGATGGAACAATTAGAAGAAGCTCAGATTGAATGGAATGAAAAAAGAACACAAAGATTAGATTTTATTAATGAACAACTGAAAAAGGAACATCACGCTATGGATGAATTTGATAACGCTGATGAAGCAATGAAGAATTATTATTATATTACCGGTAAACAATTACCAGCTTTACCTCCGAAACCCGTATTAAGTGATTTTTATACTCCATCGGAAGACCAGAAGAATAGAGAGATTGCATTTGTTGTTGGTGGCATGGCATTAACCGGATTTATTACATGGAAGTTGATTTAAATAACCATATGGTAAAGTATCTATTCCATTTTCACATATATATCTTTTATCATCAAATGGTGTCATGCTTATTTTATTTACTTCATTAATATACATATTATGCTTATCAGAATTCATTGTATACAATTTATTCATTTTAGTTTTACTATTAAATAGACAATCTTTATAATCATCAAACTTTATATCTTTTTCAATTGTTACTTTTCCTATTCCTTTTAATTTCTTTTCTTCTTTCACTCCCGGTTGACTTGAATATGTAAAAGAATATGCTTTACTTCTTAGGTAAACTATTTCATTCATAATTTTACCATTAAGTTCATCTTTAAATTTTTCTACTACTTTTTTATTTTTTTTTCCGAATATAATGGATGATCTTTGGGATAATCCGATGTATCCAAATAATCTTGTATTTTATTCATATCATCATAAATATCTGTTTTAATTGATATGAAAACACTATCGGTATTGTGGGCAATTAAAGGAAATCCACAATTAAAATCTTCAGTTTCGGTAGATAAATCATAAACTATTCTTTTTTGTTTTCCCAATGGTATTATCTTTTTATATTAGCGACTTGTTCTTTTTTGGTTATGTATAAGGAAAATATATTTGGTTTATCTTCTCTTGTATTAATATTAGTATTATATCCTAGAGATGTTATAAGATAATGTAAACATGAAAATGTAATTTTGGATTTTTGTGCAAAACAAAATTGACAATCACTTCCCTTCTTGTAACCATCTCCTTGGTAAAATCCTCTAAAAAAGAATAATTTATAATTATAATCTTTATTAAGAATTTTATATGGAATATATTATTCTTTTTTATCGGTATAAAATCTTTCAAATTTTTCTGCCATTACTTTAATATTTCCTTTCGGAATAATTCTATATACACCAGATGATCTCATACAATCTATTATTTTAAAATCAGTTTGATATATTTCTTTACAATATTCTAATCATTTGTTTAAAAGATTCAAATCTTGATTATTTAAATTCCAGGAATATTGTGTTCCATAAATTCCACTACTTCCATCCGGCAAAAAGAAACCTTCAATAAAAGCTTTTTTCTCTTCCCAAGTTGTTGGTTCCAATTTTAAGAAATTCCTTTTTAAAGGAGGATTTAAATTTTCTTTATAACTATTATTGAATAAAAGATTTGTACCAAATGTTAAATCTTTAGGTTTAATGATTTCATTATTGTCTTTAATTAAAGAATGATCCTCGGTAACATCAACAAATCCTAATGATGTGACAACTCTAAACATTTCTTTATTTGTTTCATGTTTAATTACAGTTTTTATTTTAGAAAATCCTTTACTTGTCCAAACTTCAACATCATTTGGTTTATAATAAAATTTACCATTTGAATATTCATATTCATCAGTAATATTTTCTATTTTATCAATATATATTTTATTTTTATATCTTAGTATTAATGGTGTATCACCTAAAACTGAATCAGAAGCAACAAGTTCATTTTTTGGCCATAATTCATTTATAACATTATAGTAAAAGTCATACATTAATTGTTTCGAATAATCCAATATACACATTCCTAAATAAATAGGTTTATTAAATGTAATAGATGTAACATTATTAATTATAGCAGCTAAATTATCATGAAATATAATAGAATCTTTAAAATTTGGTTTGTTTATATATTTTTTTACTTCTTCTCCATTAGAAGATAATACAATCTCGCTTCTTCCTCTGATATTTTCCAAAGTTTAACCATAGAAAGCATTATTCATAAGTTTCCATAAATCTTTTTCGAAAGCCGATTTAGCTTTTTTCCTTTGTTCAGCATTGAAATTAATATACTTTGCCAACCAATTAGATTCTTCGAATGAAATAGTTCTATATACTTTTGTTACTTTCAAACCTAGTTTTATATACTCTTTTAAAATACTGTGATGAACAATATATTTTTCTTTATCTTTTAAAGTAAGAAATAACTTTTCTTCATTACCCAATGTTCTATTTTCCTTTTTTAATAATTCTGACTGATATGATGAAAGTTCTTCTTTGGTTACTTTTCTCTTTTCAGGCGCTAGAGGATATTTAAATGTTTTCTTTTTACATTTCTCGGTGTATTCTAAATTATATTCAATTATACATCCTCTACCTTTCGGCATATTTTTATAATAATCGGGATTCTCTTCCCATTTAAAATCTTTAGTTGGTAAAGGTTGCGACATAGCCCAACCATAAAGATTATTCGCATCAAGATATAACATAAATTTTTCCATAAGAAAATCATTTAAGTTTCCTCCATTCTTCAATATTTCTAAACATTCTTTCATTTCATTTTCATCCAATATTCTATTTCCATCGCCATGATAGTTGGGTGTATACTTATTAAAAGCTTTTACATGTCGTGGTCCCAATACCCCAGAAAATCCTACTCTTGTACCTTTCTAGACCATTAATAACATATTATAATCTGTTATTAGTTCTAATTCCACACCTGTATATTTTAAACCACATTGCCAAGTTAATCCCGGTGCAGAATAACAATAACAAGTATCGATTTCATGATGTTTTAAAAAGAAATTTCTAAATTTCTCAAATGCATCTGCTAGTATGAGAACATCGGTTTTTAAATATAACTCATGGTAATCTTGTAGAGTTTTACAATTATAATGTTCCCAGACTTTCTGTGCATGTTTATACTCTTCTTTTGTAATTGTTTTTTGTGTTAATGTTGAATAAAATTCTTTAATATCTGGTAATTTTGTTTCTTTTAATTTATCCAAACAATCTACATATTCATATGGATAGAATCCTTTTTGTTTCAATAATTTTGTATCTTCGAATTCACTTTCTAAAATAGGAAAGGCATCCATAGATTTAGAAATATCGGATAATCCTTTTAACATAAATCTATAGGAATCTAGAAATCTTAATTTTTTGTAATTTGAACCATAATCAATTGATATAATTAGAACCATTGTGAAAAAATACAGGAATTAATTTTGATGATTTACCTTCTTTAGTATTACAAGACTGACATGCTGCTCCTCTATACTTTGCTGTATAATGATTATGTACAAACTTTTCTTTCGCTCATTTTTAAAGAAATCAATTTTAATATATTAAAAATGGAACACCCGAAGCGAAGCCCTACG
The DNA here is from genome assembly GCA_008271625.1 of Lutraria rhynchaena. Lineage (NCBI taxonomy): Eukaryota > Metazoa > Mollusca > Bivalvia > Venerida > Mactridae > Lutraria > Lutraria rhynchaena. The sequence goes on along the minus strand of VIBL01000001.1, from coordinate 4,021,002 downwards.
ACCCGACCGCGGGAACCTTTGGACCTTCGGTCCAAGACGGAGGGAGGACGAGCCATTCGAAGTGTTGAGACGAAAATATATTGTTTACGTTGTAAAAAACATACTGAAAATAATTCAGTAGAGCAAGTAACAACATCCAATAATAGACAAATGTTAAAAGCTAAATGTTCTGAGTGTGGATCTAAAACAAAACAGATTTACGAATAAATTAGCAGATGAATTACATCATAGAGTTGTAAAATCTTTTCCCAAAAGACGTGTTCATGTTCATTCAATAGATCAAGCATGGACAGTTGATTTAGTAGATATGCAACAATATTCAAAACAAAATAAGCATTATAAATATTTATTAGCAGTTATAGATGTTTTTAGTAAATATGGTTGGTTGATTCCTTTAAAAAATAAAACAAGAGCAACGGTAAGTGAAGCATTTAAAACATTATTTAAAGACGGAAAACCAATGTTTATTTGGTCAGATAAAGGATCTGAATTTTACAATCGACAAGTAAAAGAATTATTAAAAGATAATAACATAAAATTATATTCAACTGAGAATGAAGAAAAATCCAGTGTGGTAGAACGCTGGATAGGAACAATGAAACAACACATGTTTAAATATTTTACTGCTCACGAAACTAACAAATATTATGATGTATTAGATGATTTAGTTAAAAATTATAATAATACAGTTCATTCTTCAATTAAAATGACACCTGTTTAAGCAAGTAAATTAGAAAACGAATTAACAGTGTATGAAAATTTATATCCAGAAGAAGAAAAGGAATCCAAAAAACCTAAATTTAAAGTTGGAGATAGAGTAAGAATAGCAAAAAAGAAAGATAAATTTGAAAAGGGTTATACTACTCATTGGACCAGAGAAATATTTGTAATTAAAGAAGTTTTAAATACAGATCCTGTTACTTATAAAATAAAATATTTAAAAGGCGAAGAAATTAAGGGTAGTTTTATGAACAAGAATTACAGATTACTGAGTTTTGATTTTTTACTTATAAAAAATGAGTATATTTGGAATCAAGAAGCAGAAACGAAAAGAAGATATTGAAATTTTATTGAATCGTGTTCGTAATCTATATAATAAAATAAAACCCACCGCCGGCTTTGAGGCAAGAATAACAAAATTTCAACAAGATGTTCACAATAACAGAAGTGGAATGATGGATCAAATAAATATACAAAATAATCGCTATAATGATCTACAAGAGAGATTTGGAAAGCTGGCAATAAATAGTACTTCGTTGCTAAACATTATTGATCAGATACGGAAAAAACCCATCTCATTACAATAACGGCAGAATCAAAAGGTGCACTCACAAAGAACGAAGTTTTCTCACAAGGGAACGGATGTAAAACTAATTCTGTTGGCTATGTCATGATGCGTCGGGTCGAATATTAGGAATGGGCCTTTCAAGTAAATGGCAGAGTGGTGAGGTTGTAGTGGGTATATCTATAAATGGAATACTATTGGAAGGTTGCAAAATTACACTTCATTCAACTACGAGAAAGCATGATAATTTCCAAAAGCCTTTTGAAGTTGATATTTCAAGTGTTATTAACTTTGTTTGCTTGCAAGGAAATGCAACAACAGAATGCACCGTAGCTACACTGTTGATCGAATTTTATTAATCAACTATTTTCCCTGTGTAAAAAGAGACTATTTTACACTTTTATTTTTATGCCAATGTACCTACTTACAAATAATCAAATTATACAATGTCATATTTATACAATGTCACATTTATACAATATCATAATTATTTATTTTTATTCCCCAAATATAATATTTATTTATTTTCCCTGTCAAACTTGTTTCCTGGACAAAAAGAGACTATATTTATTTTTTTTATTTTATCATGTCCCTATGTAACATTTAATTTATATCTACTACATACGTAATTAATTATTTTTTTCATTTTTCCCTGTCAAACTTGTTTCCTGAACAAAAAGAGACTATATTTAATATTTTTTTAAACATATCCCCCATTGTACAATTTTATTATGTTACCATTCCCATTATTTTATTTTTTTATTTTTCATGCCAAACTTGTTTCCTGAGCAAAAAGAGACTATTTTTAATATTTTATATGTGTGTGTTTTAGACCCATCACTATTACTATACCACAAATAGGGTATATTGAAAAAACAATATTTGTATAGTTTTTTTTTGTTTAACCTCAAACAGTAATTTTGATATAGTAGTATGTAAAATGTACTTGTTTGGGGGGTGCGAGTGAGCGTAGCGAACGAGTACCCGAACCACAGAAGGTGGCCTAGACAAGTACATTTTACATACTACTCATGTATAAATCAATTATCCTGTATCATGATAAGTTACATCATACAACATGACATTGAGATGATATACAAAATGCTAGCACCTTCTCTACGTTGTAGATTAAAAAAACTGACATGCAGTTTATAAAAGTATACCTTCTGACAGTTCCAAAAGATTGCTTACTGTCTAAAAAAACACTGCGTAAAATTCGTGACATGCGAGGGTATTTTGAATAAATGAATAAGTCATCATCTCCCAGACAATCTTGATAAAACAATAAAAACACATTTTTTAGTACCCAATAGGGCTCTTACACTGTCTTAATTAAGCTATATATCATAAGGTATATATATCCCATTTTGTATATTCTACTTGGTCTGTTATGACGTGTTATCAGATTTCATGCTGTGCTGTAACACAGCGGGAAACTAGTATGTAGTATCTGGGACCAATATACACAGGGATTGGAAACGGCAGCGATAAGATCAACAATCGCCGAAATATGTTGTCGTCGGTTTTGCCGCGCATGCGCACTGACTTCGAATACAATGCACTTTTTGTAAAATCAGCGTCTTTTTTACACGCAATTATTGCTTACAATCAATAATATCATACTTGAATACTAACGCAATCGCTTTTGACATATATAAACTTCAGATTGTTTCGTTAGTTGTTTTCGAGTTTTAACATTTGATGCATAAAAAAGGCTATAAAAGTTAATGCGTCGATTCGTACAGATTAGAGAAAATGTGTAATTCTCGTGTAGGTGACTTTAAAGTTGCTTATAGAAATGCATTTAAATATACTTTATTTTAAAATCAATACGATCATCTTATAGCTAAGGTGTGGATACGGGTTTTTGTCACACTTTAAAAAGTACATTTGGTAAAATGAATGGCTAAATTCTCAGTTGAAAAGGGGCGATATTCAGAAAAAAATGTGAAATTATTGTATCCAAAATAGTGTTAGTGGCTTTAAAGTTCGCTTATAGAAATGCATTTAAATATGCTTTATTTTAAAATCAATACAATCATCTTATAGCTAAAGTGTGGGTACGGGTTTTTAACACACTTTAAAGAGTACATTTTGTAAAATGAATGGCTAAATTCTCAGTTGAAAAGGGGCGACATTCAGAAAAAAATGTGAAATTATTGTATCCAATTTAGTGCTAGTGGCTTTAAAGTTCGCTTATAGAAATGCGCTAAAATTCGTTTTTATGTAAAAACAAAACGTTCATCTTATAGTTAAGATGTGTACGCGGGTTTTTGTCAAACTTTAATAAATATATTTTGTAAAATAAACGGCCAAATTCTCCGTTGAAAATTGGTGATATTTGGAAAAAAATGTGTAAATATTGTACCCATTATTATGTTAGTGACTTTAAAAGTTTGCTTATAGAAATGCTCTCAAATATATTTTTATTTAAAAACAATACGATCATCTAATAGTTTAGATGTGTACGCGGGTTTTTGTCAAACTTTAATAAATATATTTTGTAAAATAAACGGCCAAATTCTCAGTTGAAAATTGGTGATATTTGGAAAAAATGTGTAAATATTGTACCCATTATTATGTTAGTGACTTTAAAAGTTTGCTTATAGAAATGCTCTCAAATACATTTTTATTTAAAAACAATACGATCATCTAATAGTTTAGATGTGTACGCGGGTTTTTGTCAAACTTTAATAAATATATTTTGTAAAATAAACGGCCAAATTCTCAGTTGAAAATTGGCGATATTTGGAAAAAATGTGTAAATATTGTACCCATTATTATGTTAGTGACTTTAAAAGTTTGCTTATAGAAATGCTCTCAAATATATTTTTATTGTAAATACAATACGATCATCTAATAACTTTGATGTGTACGCGGGTTTTTGTCACACTTATAAAAACATGTCGTGTAAAATAAATGACCAAATTCTCAGATGAAAATTGGTGATATTCTGAGAAAATATGTAAATTTATTGCACCCAATATCATGATAGTGGCTTTTGATGTTCACTGATAGATATGCTTTCAGACGCATTTTTATATATAACAGAACCACATTACGATCATCTATTATTTATGATGTGCATACGGGTTCTTGTCACACTATGAAAACTTTTTGTAAAACCTATGGTCAAATTCACAGTTTAAAAATTGACGATATTCGGGTAAAATGTAAAATTATTGTATTATTACAATGATTTTTGAAAAGATTTTGTTTGTCAGAGAAAACCATCGAATTTTATTAAATATTTCAAAACAAGTTATCTATTTTCGTACTAATGAGTTTTCTGTAAATTTTGATGATATAAATTCATTGTATCTATTTGCACCTTGCCTTGTGGCCATAAACTGCGTTACATTTATGCAGTTTATCAATTATAAGTTACTCTGATTTTACCCTGTTATAAAATAATACGCACTAAACAGTATTGCCATATGTGCACTACCTAGATTATATATCAAACTGTTATCAGACCACCTGATCAGTTTTATTTTGTCTGACTCAGTGGGAAACCAATTTACTTCCTGTCTCTAAACGCCTGTCATTTTAGATGATGACAGCAAATATACGTGCCACCCGCAGTTAGACACCAAAAAATCGATAAAGATTCCGATGGTCGTGTGATATCCGTGTGTGCACATGAGGTAAAAGGACTTTAAAAGGACATAAATATTAAGTATGTGTGTTTTTACCTATACGCATGTCTATGAAAGTTCAGTATGCTAACTTTAAGCACATTATTCAAAATAGTTTGGGTAATATTAACACTTCAATTGTCATTTAGTCCATCTGTTTTACGAAGCAGTTGGTTTTAATATGGGACATAATCCCGTGTCTACATCTATAACATGACTATAACATTATTTCATTGTTAAAAATGCATAAGCGTGTATACCTATTAGCGAACTTTTAAGCCATCAACAAGGAATTGGGTACAATAATTACATTACATTTTCTCCAAATATCACTAATTTAAACTGTAATTTGGCCATTTATTTTACAAGACATGTTTTTAAAAGTGTGACAAAAACCTGTGTACACATCTTAACTATTAGATGATCGTATTGTTTTTACATAAAAATATATTTGAGTGCATTTCTATAAGCAAACTTTTAAAGTCGCTAACATAATAATGGGTACAATATTTACACTTCTTTTCCGGATATCACCAATTTTCGACTGAGAATTTGGCCACTTATTTTACAAAATACATTTGTTAAAGTTTGACAAAAATTCGCGTACACATCTTAACTATAAGATGATCGTTTTCTTTTTACATAAAAACGAATTTGAGTGCATTTCTATAAGCGAACTTTAAAGCCACTAACACGATATTTGGTACAGAAATTTCACAGTTTTTCTGAATATCGCCCCTTTTCAACTGAGAATTTAGCCATTCATTTTACAAAATGTACTCTTTAAAGTGTGTTAAAAACCCGTATCCACACTTTAGCTATAAGATGATCGTATTGATTTTAAAATAAAGCATATTTAAATGCATTTCTATAAGCGAACTTTAAAGCCACTAACACTATTTTGGATACAATAATTTCACATTTTTCTCTGAATATCGCCCCTTTTCAACTGAGAATTTAGCCATTCATTTTACCAAATGTACTTTTTAAAGTGTGACAAAAACCCGTATCCACACCTTAGCTATAAGATGATCGTATTGATTTTAAAATAAAGTATATTTAAATGCATTTCTATGAGCAACTTTAAAGTCACCTACACGAGAATTACACATTTTCTCTAATCTGTACGAATCGACGCATTAACTTTTATAGCCTTTTTTATGCATCAAATGTTAAAACTCGAAAACAACTAACGAAACAATCTGAAGTTTATATATGTCAAAAGCGATTGCGTCAGTATTCAAGTATGATATTATTGATTGTAAGCAATAATTGCGTGTAAAAAAGACGCTGATTTTACAAAAAGTGCATTGTATTCGAAGTCAGTGCGCATGCGCGGCAAAACCGACGACAACATATTTCGGACTAATCGTCCGTTTCCAATCCCTGTGTATATTGGTCCCAGGTAGTATGTGATATATTTGTAACTGAAGAAACCCGGGAGATGTGTGCAAAAGTATTGTCAAATAGAAATCGCGCATTCACACAGAATAAACAAAATTTCTAACGAATATTCAAATTCATATACAGGGCTAATTTTGATGTAATTGATATCACATTTAACTGGTGAGTAATGTGATAATTACAGATTTTATACAGTTTGCGTACAGTGTAAAAATCGAAATCACAAAGTAAGCCGTGTAGAACTTTCCTAGTATGAAGTGTATGATTTTCGCATGTATTTCTCAAACAGCTATTTCTATTGTGTGTTAGAATGAAAACATTCAATTTTAATACACTTCTAGCATGAAACTGTGTATTACAAAGCCTGCATGCAGTCATAATCCATATGTAGTAAGAAATCATATTTTTTTGTGTTTTCCGGTTATTCAGTGGTTTTCGTTTTTTCACCATAAATTCGTTCACTCAGTTATTAAAGTTACTACGAAAAAATATGCTATACATTATTATCATATACTGTCAATGCAGCATTTGTTGTCAGAAATCATGTGTTTTTTAGTGTTTTCCGGTTATTCCATGTTTTTCTACAAAGTTGTTTACTGAACGATTGAAGTTACTTTCATTAACGATAATAATGATTTTCCTATACAAGATTATCACATACTGTCTGTGCAGCATTTGTTTAATCTATGTTGCAATATCATGATTATATTATTGAGAACACAACATACATTCATAAGACGAAGGACACGATTTTCGGATTCCAAATTTCGCCCAAAAATGGTTTCTCAAAAATATTTTTCTACTGCGTATACTGAATGAAAATATTCAATGTTAATTCGTTTCTAACATTAGAATGTGAAATTCCAATGCATATTTGTGAACTATGAAGTAATTGTTTTGGTGTTTTCCGGTTATTCGGAGTTTTTCGGTTTCCTAGTGCGAAGTATATGCTTTTCGCGTGTATTTCTCATACATCTATTTCTATTATGTGTCAGAATGAAAATATTCAATTTTCATACACTTTTAACATGAAAGTGTGTATTACAAAGCCTGTATGCAGTCATGATCCATATGTAGTAAGAAATCTTATATTTGTTTGTGTTTTCCGATTATTCAGTGGTTTTCGTTTTTCCCCCATAAATTCGTTCACTCAGTGATTAAAGTTACTTCGAAAAAAATATGCTATACATTATTATCGTATACTGTCGATGTAGCATTTGTTATGAGAAATCATGTGTTTTTTAAGTGTTTTAATATTTATTCGTTTCTAATATTAGAATGTGAAATTCCAATGCATATTTGTGAACTATGAAATAATTTTGTAGTGTTTTCCGGTTATTCGGAGTTTTCCGTTTTTTCAAAAAAAAAACTGAAAGCTTAAAGTGACAATGAAAATAAAATTGTAAAATGAATCTCTTATACATCATTATCACATATTGTCTGTGTAACATTTGTTGAATCTATATTGCATCATTAAATTACATTTATCACATAACCTGCGGTCCAGGAGTGCCGTAAACCCGTGCCGGAAATATCGTTCGGCACTGCAAAACCGTGCAATAAATATTAAAATTAGCCAAATCACTATATTTGCATATTTTGTATTTCTACGTTACTACGATATTTGTAAACATGGTCGACTTTCGATTCGTAATGATTTTATTAATGAATAAAATGATGTTTGTGTGAATAAAATACCGATTTTTTGTCTTTTATCTAGCATTTTATCGCCAGACGATTAATAGAAACATGCACTATTTTTTTGCGCACAGTAGTGAACAGTCTACACTAGACGTCTTGTACTGACGTCATCTTGACGTCATCCTACAGTCTGTTTCATTTTCTGTGGTCGTTTTTACGGTTATGTGATAAATAGAATCTTACACTCGTGCTCATCCTTTACCATTTTTATTAAACTCGTTGACAAAAACAATATGACACTCGGCAGAGCCTCGTGTCATATTATTTAGTCAACTCGTTTAATAAAAATGGTAAGGAATGAGCACTCATTCAAGATCCTCTATATCTTATTGTTTCGCTTCAAATAAAAATGTTGAAAAAGAGTAGAAAGTATTACTTTCATTGTGATAAGTATTTCTATAAATAGGATACTTGCTAATTAGCATTAATACTTTCAGAATGATCTATCTGGATAAGATTGGCAATGATCGACATGCACGATATGTATATTACTTAATCCATGTGTATTTTGAATTTGTATCATTCATGATTATCGCTATATTATTTATATTTATGTAAATTACCATTTGGATGTATGACCTGGTTGATTTGAAATAAAACTAAAAAAATTGATGTAATTGACTTAAAATAGCCTAGAGTGTTGTTTGGTTGTTTATATGACAATAAAAAAAAACTTGGACAATTTTGGGATTATTATACCATGAATGTTAAAATTTGTAAAAACAATAATTTCAATCAATTTTTACTGAAAGCCGTATCAAGTTCTGTTATCAAAAATTTACGACATGAAAATGATAAATACAGGCAATAAATGACAATGTCGTCTATAGAACAAGTTATGTCTATGTTACTGTATACAATATGAAGAGCATATGATAGTCGTGTAAGTTTTCAATCAATTGGTTTCACTTGTTTCACTTAGGTTTACGGTCAGTCCTCATCCTCGTCATTATTGTCATTGTATTGATCCGACGCTTGTTGCAGACTATCACTAATCGTTCTTCCCGGAACTTGATTATCAAAAGCACGATTTGGATAAATCATGTCAACTGTATTCCTCTGAAAATGTACACATACAAAAAAAGCTTTGCAAAATCTTTCAATGACTATTATAATGATATGTTTTACACGTATTGATTAAACCTAATAAGTATACACAATCAAGCAGAAACAAGATATGCTATCTATCAGTACCGGCAAATATCAAGAACCCTTTATCATGTCAAATATACTCAGCAAGGCTTTTTAAAGTCTATGGCGATATTTCACCAGTACTGTCACGGTACATAGCTTTGGTCTTTTTACACAAGATATACTTAATAGCCTGCAAAGCTTAGAGTCCTATTGTTATATCGTTATTTTTCATCAGCACATTCATTTGATCTGTAAACAATGAAAAGTTGAATGAAAATGATATTCCACCCACTTATAACAGACGTATGTACAAATAATCCATCACTGAGAATGTAAAAAGGATTGGCTTATGACGCCATATTTTACAATCTGCAACTTTTCAGACTCTTATTACCTCCATTATAGTAGAAGGTCCTGCGACCCGTGTGTGTTGAATTCGTACATTTCCTTCGTTGTCATGAACACCTGGGATACTCGCAGCTTCATCTGAAAACAAAAGAAAATATATTCCCCCAACTGTTGCTCACAGACTGGAATTAAGACAATGAATAATTGTTCTATCTTGCTATTTTATTTAGCAGTATCGTCATGGTCATATATCCCATACGCTACAAAGTACAAAGACACGCTTTATTTTGAAAAAAACATAACAGTCCTAGTAGAATGAAATAGGTCTATTTTACCAATGAAGTTAGTGTGTTACACGTTCAGTTTTATATCTCAGCAGGATGATTCAGTGCAAAACAAGACCATTGTGTTAACTAATATAAAATAATATTATTTGGTTATGTAACATTCCAATTCTTGTGTTTATTTCCAACGAAGGAAATATACGTACTTCTTTGGTATTTAATTTTGTACACCGCATAAGCCATTATCAAAATAATGATAATACCCACACCAACTCCAAGCACTGAATATAACGCATATTTTGTACGCTTCATATCTGCAAAATAAGATATAAGACACATCTTTAAAAGAGGAAAAAAGTTGAAAGAATTTATTGATCATTTGATTTTGTACGTGAATCAATCACGATTGGCAAATCTAAATTTTAACAGTTTGTGTCATTGTTTAAACCATTAAAAACAAAATAAGTCTCTTTGAATCATAGAAATAAACTACAAAATTATTTTAAGACTTCGTGAAAATAACAAATGAGTTGTGAACAAACCGTTTGTCGAGACATCAATACAAGTTAATTTGGACTATTTGACACATTATCTAACACAATATGTGCATAACCATGGCTATACAAATAGTTTTAACAAATAATTAATCTTGCGCATGTTTGAAATTGTATAAAACCCAATGAAATTGTATTTCATGCGCAGAATAGATTTTCCCTAAACAGTATTCTCAACATAAATTCAAATAAAACCGTTGATCTTGTTATACCAGCTGAAATAGTTGTAAATTCAACAGGTTCACTGTAGTTACTTAATCCTGCTTCATTGTATGCTGCAAGTCTAACAAAGTAAACTGACGACTCTTTTAGTGAATGCAATACGTATCTTATAGGAGCAGTGCTTATGTTGCGGCCATCGTCAAGCATAGTTACATTAGTCCAACTGACATTGCCCATGCTTAACTGAATAAGAAACGTTTGGTTAAATCCACCATGGAAACAACGGACCCACGACAGTGTTGCTGACGATGTGTGGACGTTTTTCACCGCGATACCTTTTGGAGAACAGGGTGGTCCTGAAATTATACTTCTTTTTTTGTTTAAATAGTAGTGGCATTCAATGCTATGTTATAGTATACTAACTTAAACGAACTCCTGAAACTATTAGTACTTGAACCTGTGGCTGATGTGGAAAACTACAGAATTTTATGCTGCTTGTTTCTTCGGAAAGGTTGACTGAATAAATTAGCTTACATGTATTTGTAGTTAGAAAATTGATTGAGCGAGAGGTCTCCGATGAGGGGAAACTAGTTTTGCTCTGCTACATCATTATCAAATATGACGTATAAAGACGTTTGTCGCTGAACTCTCCAACAAAGATAATACAGCTTAAGTAGACAGTTACTTACGGAATGAGTGGAGAAGACGTTGGTTATGAAAAGTAACACCAGGACATTATTATTATTCGATCAAATATTCGCCGTACATACAATACAAACTGTAATAAGTTTGAAAATGTGTTTGCATTCTAAAAACCCTTTTAGTCTTAGATAAGCTTAAAATATCTCATAAAGTATACCTATTTACCCGTTTGCACAACTTGAATTGTGCACGTTGATTCTCCAATAGTATTCATAATAACAATTTCGTAAATTCCAAAGTCTTCTGTAGAAATTGTAGGTATGTCAACAGTAACACAGAAGCCCTTTGTTTCCACTGTCGTGTTAAATACGGGTAATGAGATAGTACATTGTATTATATTCAGCATTTCGCTTATTTTTGCGCTTTGCCTTGAGCCGTTCACTTGTTTGAAACAAAAGATGTTGTGTGGATTGGCATTAGAATAAAAGTTCAACTCAAAGCTTCCAATTCCCCCCAAATTTGATGCAACCATACGCATGTCAGTTTCTCCCGGCACTGTTAAAATTGGGTAAGCTGAAACATAAAATAGGTATCTTCAAATAATATATAGAACTGAATACAGATAAGTAAAGGATTCCGAGAAGAAAAACAAATTCTAACACCTTCCCCAAAATACTACCTCTGATGTGTCGATGTGTGGTTACTACACCAAAGGTAGAAGTGTGTTTGAAAACTAGAGTGAATTGAATAGAAAAAGATTCATTCAAAACAACCGAAATGTTAATAGAAGAGCAGACACAGTTTAAAAATTTCAATAATATTTTAAGAAAATATAACTATGTTCAACTTTTATATACTAACATTTTACCAGTAAATTGATCGCTCCTTCAATAAAAATGTTTCCGGATTTAAAATGGTGAATACCGTTGCTCACAGAACATATGTACATCCCCGAATGTTCGTAACTTATGTTTGACAACAGAAGTGTCGAACCGGTATTCAAAGTTCTGTTTACCGACCTATCAAATCTCGACCAAATTTGTAGCCATGGTTTATATGTATATGTGTCTGGTAACCCACTGGCATTACAAAATAGTGATAAAGATTCGTCTAATACTGTTGGGAAATCATTTCTCGTTGAAACCATCACGTCTGGAGGAACTGAATACATATGCAAAATGTAAGCTGTAAGCTGTAAAAAAATCTATTAAAACAAACGTTACAAAATGAAACAGGTTTAATATATAATATGAAATTGATCATGGAATGTTTTATTTGTCATAGAGAATGTAAAATGTTATCCAAGTGTTTAAAAGCAACTGAAGAGAGACAAAAATATACGAATAAAACAAAACAACTTCCTTTCCCAACTTACATTGCACTTGAACATTCACAATTCCTGTGTCTTCTTTAACAATACCATTATTGGCAATGCATAAGTATCTCCCACTATCAGAACGATTTATATTTGTTATATCGTATCGAAGATAATTTTTCATGTGGGTTCCTTGGCCTACTTGAACGGCACGTTCATTGCTTCGTTCATACGCATACCATTTAAACATAGACGGTGGATTGCTAGTGGCGGAACATCGCAGGTATAAGTTGTCACCCTCAATTATAATTTTATCTTTCATCTTCTTTATCAAAGGACGATCTGTAAAAAAATGGATTTTCATAAAACTTGACCAACACATTAGGCATTGGGTCTGCTTGCGCATATTTAAAAAAAAATCAGATATATTCTCATAGAGTTATGCCCCTTTCTTATTTGTCCATAGACAAAATCTTGTGTGCCCTTCTTCTCCAAAATGGTTGGTTGGATGTTAATAAACCTTTACCAGTACATTAGGCATTAGGTCTCCATGCGCATATTATCAAAATATTTATTCTCCCTTTTTTATCTGTGGACAAAATCGTGTGTACGTCCCTTCTCCTAAATGGCTTATTCTAAATTATTAAGCTTTTAAACAGGGGGCTCTGGTATATTTAATCACCTTCAGTGATAGTTCTAATTTTCAGTTAGATTTAGATATATCATACTATAATGATATTTCATTTACATAATAGCAACTAGCATTTTTATCAATAAGAAATATATAATGGATATGCTACTCCATACAATGAATATGAGCTAGATTATAGTTATGTTCGATAAAAAATCGATGTAACTACTGATTACATCAAATATTACTCACAATGTATATTAAGAGACGTGATAACCTTTTCAACTGATCTCCCGTATCTGACTTCACAAACGATAGTAGACCTGTCATGATATCTATTCGGTGTAAGTGATAATGTTTCAGTCCGTTTCCAACCCCTGAATTCTCCAGGCCTGTTAAACGGTCCTGACATCGAATGGCGAATACTTCTGTTGAACTGCCACGACATATTGAACATAGAAATCGGATTGGAGGAGCCCGAAATACAGGTGAGATTTATTGTGCTTCGTTCATTAGCAATGATGACTTCATTACCAGTAATAGTTGGCATTCCAATGTTGACTATCAAAATAAAAAATAACATATTGAATTAATTCTGATAAGTGTCCCACACTCTTATTCCTTAATGTGTTTGCCATTGAAAATATACAGTGATACAATAAATGTACATCAAATTAACTCAGCAATTCGAATTATATACATATAAAATTAGGGACAATTCCCTCATACAATGACACAGTTATGACGCCGTTTACGTCATGCATGGAGTAACATTTTTCAAATTTATCTGTCAGATGTTATTTAATACAAATTAAGTTTAAAATGGTATACATAATAAAAGTGGTCGGTCAGGATATTGACTACAACATTTCTATGAAATAGGTCGAACTGTTTATATGCAGTCTTCAAACCCTTTACTTGAATGTTTAACATTTTAAAGTTACAAAATAAGTGCTTACATGAAATATCAGTAATAAATTAATGTGACACAACTGTCTAATTGCTTTGTTGAAAGTGTTTAGTTAATCTCTAAAAATATACACTGCCTATGTTGTAAACTTACAATAAACAACCAATTTTATTGAAGCAATCAAAGGTGAACTTAAAGTAGAATGTTGCACCAAGCATTTCACCTCACGTCCATTGTCAGATGCACTCACGTTTTGTCTGCAATACGCTACGGTAGAATAAACATCATTCACTTCATTTTGATCCGTTATTTCTATACATTGTGCTTTGTTTATGATTTTATTCTCCCAAACTATGTCCGCAGGTGGTCTGCTGTTCGATACACTGAACTTAAGCTGAACAACTTCTCCGGCGTAAACCGCTGCATCTTGAAGTAATATCGGCGGATCAGGTTTTACTGAAAACATATTTGACTGATGTTTTTCTATGAGTTTATTGGATTGAGGTCCATTGGTACATTAAACATGTATGTTAGTAAACAAGATGAATTGCTCTTTGTTGACGAAGGAGAGATAGTGGAGTTATATTTTAACATGTATATGTATACATGTTATATTTCAGCAACATTTTCAATTCGTTGATAATCCAGTACCTTGGGGTTTGTTAACTTTGTATGAAGTAGTAAAGAACTTCCAGAAAATGTTATCGAAAAGACACGACGTGGGAAGAATGAGAATTTGTAGTCATATGTATGTATATATGTATATGTATGTATATGTATGTATATGTATATGAAATGCAAATGCCGAAATTAACTGCAATTAAACCACAATTTTCTTGGAAATACTTACAATCTAGATACAAAATGACTGTTTTATATTTCGACCCGTGATCATCAGCTTCCGGGTAAGATGATCTACATGTCAGCCTCCGCCCATCAAAAGATCGGGAGATGTTTCTAAATGTGTGCACCAAAGTAACATCATATGTATTTCCAAAGAGTGAATATGTTGTAGTAGCATTTATTTTTTTGGATTCATCAATACTGTCTAAATACAGATGAACATCTGGTACAGGGTATCCTCCATGTGATATACATGTGACCCTCACATCTCTCCCTTCAACCCCTCTGATAACTTCACGCCCATCCTTCAGACGTTCAGTCAAATTGAAAATGGGATCACTCGGCGATGCTAAAATCATCACATAATAGTGATAACAAATAAGACACAATAGTGATAACACGTCAGACACACGTAAGACATATTAGTGATAACACGTAAGACATAATTGTGATAACAAATAAGACATAATAGTGACTATTCAGTTTTTTTTTAGCTTTCATATTCATTGGACAAATTCATCTGGTATATAAACATACATGTACTTATCTTCATATTCTGCACGCATATTCAAGTTGACCCGCTGGACAAAGTACAAAAATGATTTAAATATTATATATTTGATAAAGGCAGTATGACAATGAATTTACTTACCAATTGTAACTGTTCCGGATAGTGGAAGTGAATCGGTGATAGTCTTAACGACTACACTCCATGTGTATATTCCATCTTTCAAAGAACCTGTTGATTTCCACCAACATTTGTAGTATCCCATGTATCGAGAACTATCTTCACATTTTCCACTGCCGGTAAGTGTTTGTCGTTGTGTCTGGGATTTAATGGATCAATGATTAAATATGCGATGTTCTCACGTCACAATGACCGATAATTCTTTGTTAGGTAATTAATGATTTACGTTTTGGGTATGAAAATGCAATAAAATTGGGACACTTTTAAATACTTGAAATTCACAAGCGAACTAATGGGGCTAAACTGAACTTACGTGTGAACTATTTGGAAAATAAATAAGCAATAGGGCCATGATGGCCCTGCATCTCTCATCAGAATAAATGTAAGCTAACGGTACCTGTGTAAATAACTAAATATATCTATCAAAGTCAAGTGAGGATATAAACAAAACAGACTACACGCGAAAAATTCACAAACAGGTAAATATTCCTGATTCATGATGTTAAATTTCGATCTTTGGACCTTTTTGGAATTACTGTTTGTACTCTGCTCGCTAATGTGCGCAGAACACTCAAAAATGATGGATATGCCGTTTATCTTCATTAAGAGGCGCGCTTTTAACTACGTTCTCAGGAATTAGCGTTAATTTTTGAAGAGTGATTAATCACCTTCCTTTGGGATTGCGCGGAAAAATTGCCTATCGGCAATTCGACATCAAACCCATCTACTCTGCCAAAAAAAACATAGTCCCAAGAAAATCAACTAATGCTATTAGAATTAAATGTGTAAATGTTTCTTCGAATAAATATTTGGAGTCAGTAAAATGCAGAAACGCATTTTGTATGTATTTTTTGAAAAATAATCAATAATTACAAAACTGAAAATACGATATCATTACGCGAACTTCAGTCTAAGGTTATATTACTAAGTTGACACATTTTTTTCTATCAGCCGAAATGGCTCAGTGGTAAGACAAGCTATAGGTCCGTGGTTCAAACCCAGGCCCAGTCATGTTTTTTTTAAAAAAAACAAGAAGCATTATTGCCCCCGTCATAGGTAGCACGAGCATTGATATTTTTACTATCCCGCATTTACTATTAAACCCACATTGTTGAATTTAGCGTCCGTCACCGCCGCCATGTGACTTCGCAGAATTTGCGGCCGCCATATTGACTAAACGATAAATTGTGTAGTAAATAAACGATTATACGGACACGTTTATCGAATATTGTATATTGAAGTTGCTAACTGATTTATGATAAACGGTATTTTTAGCTCTAGTGACCCCTAAAAGGTGACAACTGGTATAATATGAGCAAATTGCAGTTAGAACGTCAAAAACCCTGCACAGCAAATCTGCACAGCAAATCTGAAGTAAATCCGACTAGTAGTTTCTGAGGAGAAGACCATTGTTGACACCAGACGACGGACGACGTACGACGGAGCATCCACCTATCCATCCTAATAGCTCACCCTGAACCTTCTGGTGAGCTAAAAATGCAAATATTATATTATAGCACTGTTATAAATTGCAAACCATAATGATAACATGAACATATGCTCTAAGTATAAATACTAGTTGCCTTTCAGTCACTCAATGTCATGGTGAAAAAGTAGTAACTTGGAATATTATACATCACTATAAAACTGATTGGTTGATGAGAGCGATACGTTAGTAGAACGAGTTGTTAATACCATCTTCTAGTTTTACATGCAGAAGATGGAAGTAATGGTCGAACTACGAGCAAACATCTGATAAAATTGAAAGAAACATACTACTTTTAATACATAATTGATTTAATACATAACAATTATGTACCACTTATGTGGTAAATGAAGAAGTAGATAATTGTGTGCTATTCTAGAAGTTTTTGTGACTAAATTCATTTAAGAAGTTTTAATGCAAAGTGTTCAAAATAAATTACAGAATGGATTTAGGGAAATGATTTCCATTACTTGAAATGTAGATTTTTTGAAAGGTCTTGTGAGTTGTTGGGTAAATAGATCTACGAACACTGATCTACGAATATTGATCCTGAGCATAATTAGCTTTTGCCTCATGCTATAACTTCACGAAGGTTGCTCAAATGTTCTGTTTGCTTAAAAGCCGCATGAGCAAACATTAGAGAACATTTTAAAAGAATAAATTATGAACTTCATGGATATTCACCATGCAAAATCCTGAGTATTTTTTCTTTCATTATAAGTATTTATGTTAATGACATTAATCTCCTTCCAACAGTACTTTCAGTACTTTGATTCATAATAATAATGTCACTTGGACTTACGATCAGTGATAGATATGCTTCGTTTGATTCAAATTTATGGTCAATATTGTATATGATTTGGAAACTTTGTTTGAACTTGTATTTATAATTAAACAACTACAACATCAGCAAGTGGAGTTGTTTTGGGTCAGCACATACGTAGATTCCGTTCCCAACGAACTACAAGCATGTTTAGCCAGTAAAAGATCATCAAAGGACAATAAGATATTGGTGATCGCCGAATGATGCTATGGACCAAATTTTGCGATGATCCAGCCATTGGTTCGTAAAAAGCTGTCGTTTTAATGTATTTCTATAGGTCTGGCAGCCCCTAAAAGGAGCCACCAAAATTGACTTAAGCAAATTAACAGAGGAACATTTAAGGATGCTACAAACAAAGTTTAGTTATGATACATACATTGGGTTCATGAGAAGAAGACATTTGAAGGTATTTCTATTCCTAAAAAGGGTCAATCATTTTTATTTGAGAAAGACCACTAAGAATGCATACAACTAAGTTTGATGATAATCAATGCATTGATTCATGATTCAAGTCGTTTGAAGGTATTTTATTGTTTGCTCCGGCAGCCCCTAATAAAAGGTTCAAACCAAATTTATTTGAGCAAACTTGACAGGAAACCATCTAAGGATACTAAATCTTACGTTTGCTGATGATCGATCCATCCATTGGTTCATGAGAAGAAGACGTTTAAAGGCATTTCTAATTTTAGCAATAGCGGCCCCTAAAAGGGCCTATCATTTTTATTCAGCAAACTTAACAGAGAACAATTTGAACAAGGATGCTACAAACCAAGTTTGATAATAATTAGTTCGTCGATTCGCCAGAAAAGTCATTTTAATGTATTTCTATTTTTAGTTCCCCTAAGAGGGGCTAAACATTTTTTTATTTGAGCAAATGCTACAGATTAAGTTTCATTCAGTCATTAGTTTATCAGAGGATGATGTTATAAGGATTATTCTATTTTTAGGTCTGGTAACCCCTAAAGGGTAAACTGGTATAGTATGAGAAGATTGCAGTTAGAACGTCAAAAGAAATCTACATAACAAATTTGAAGTAAATCTGACCTGTGGTTTTAGAGAGTACCATTTTTGACGCCGGGACATCAACAATGTCAACAATGGTATTCTCTAAGAGTACATGTCAGATTTACTAAAAAAATACGTGAATATCAGCTAAAGAAGGCTATTGGAGGTTGTTGGAAATGTTCAGTTTTTTATAGTTCACTGTAAAGCTTCATAACGAACAAACACAAAACAAAACTTCCTCGACTATTATTTTATTAGGAAATGTATAACTCTGAATGAATTCATGTGTTTATTTAATTGAAACTAATGACGTATTAAATATATGTTGTTCATAAAACAAATATTCAATCGTATGACTTAATAATTATAATAATTTCCTTCTTTCATTTTTATCGCCATTTAAACCGCGAAAAAGGCTTTCGATATGACTAATATACATTTAATGCAGTATATTATATATTATATATAATATTATATATTTTATGTTATAAAAGTCGGGAAGATTTTTTCATGCAGAACTATTGCTGCAACATTTGTTAGTAACAACAAGCGAAATCGAAAAAGACAGCGGACATTCTGGTTTATCTACTTGCAGTTCACTTAAAAAGATTTACCTCATCTTGAATAGACGTATTGAACGTTGGATTGTTTGGATACAATCTGTCAACTGATATTTGCATTCTTTTCCCTGCATCGACAGATCCATTAGCGATTACAGCTTTACCTGTATACATGATACAAAATTCACAATATCTTTAAGCTCTATATATATTTAAATGAACGAACGACGACACTTATAAAACAGTTAATTCCCGACACTCCGCAATTTATATCATAGTTCATACATTTACGTACATAAACATTCTGTGTAATTTCGACATTAACGGTTATAATAAGAATTATTATTGGTAAAATAATATTACTACATAGCAAAATTATGGTTACACGCACACTGACTTTCATGGAAACTGTCATCATGAATGACAACATGAATGCGACTTTCAACTATGTTTTGTTAAATTGTATCTGTGCAATACTTGTGCAATACACATTGATCCTCATTTGAAAATGGTCATCAAAATTCACATTGTAGGGCGCGATCAATCTGAAATATGGACTAACACGATATCTTACTTACATTCTGTCAGAAGGTTTATGGTTTGGCTAGATTCAAAATCTGAGACACATATATAATCTCCAGCGTCATGGAACACATTTATGTTGTGAATAGTCACGGCCACCTTTTTATCCTTCTCATTCACGGAATATTTCCGACTTGTTGTTTCACCCTGTACCAACATGAGTATCCCTTTGTGGTAAAGACTCCAACGGCCGTTTGAAGACTTTCTCAAACAGTTTATAACAGCATCGTCTCCACAGTTACCAATGCCTTGTAACACATTAGTACATTGTAACTTACGTTATATCACTACGACCCCTTAAACCTTGTAAATAGCTTAATTAATCAATACTTGTCTTCAGAGCAAGTTTTAGGCCAGACAGATAACATAAAAATTGACGTAGACAATAGAAATGCGAAATACAGAATTATTTTTGAAGTGGTTTGTCAAGGACATTTTCAATAAGTGAAAATAGTTCAATTTAAATAAGAATTATTATTGGTAAAATAATATTACTACATAGCAAAATAATTGGATAAACTTTGAAAAGGGATTTTGATAACAGAAATCAAGATCCCAAGAGGGGGAGTTTTTTCTTATACATGTATACACGAACAATTGGATCTTTACGCTAATTCGAATCTGTACCAAGGGAGAAGACCATATAATATGTTTTTGAAGCAGAAATGTTAATATTCGACGAATATTAGGTGGAAGTGTCAAGACACTGAATCCAGATTTCTTCAGTAGTGTTAATGGGATAATTTGTGAACATTCATCTAATAATCAGGGCCTTCAATGAACTTTTCCATACCTAGTGATTTAATACATAAAACTCTTTGCATGTAAGTGATTTCATTAGTATTGTTTTCTTTTGCATGTTGGTTTGAAAGTCCTTTTAATTTTATTATCACACATTTTAGGTATAATCATATCAAACTTTTTTGCGATTATTTTTGTAAATAGATTTCTGAAACTTTAAATCTTGCTCTGTTATTTAAAAGGCCTAGTCCGTAACACTTTGTAATTGAGATATACTGCTGCAAGTTTTGTAGCGTATTCAATCCTGATAAATATATTTTGAAATCATGTCGAATTTAATTGTTCATTTTTGTATGACAAACGGTTTGCAAAATCAGAAATAGGTGAGTAGCATAAAATAATTTGTTTCACATTACCTTTACACCATGACAGCCCTATGAAGCAAGCCGAACTAAGGAGTACCACGATGAAAAGATACATCAGGTGATCAACATGCCAGGCGTATAGTTTTCTGTAAATAGTGTATACAATTATCAAATGATTAAACTCCCCAAACACACAAGATGAAGAGCTTAAAGATGTATATTAAGATTAAGATTAAAACAGTTATGTTCTATGTCTGATGGTTTTTCCATCAAAGTTTACCGCTATTCATTTGACATTGCCTAAATATCATTCATAAATCCATCCAAACAGGTAAAAATGTTCAACAATGACAATAAATTTACTATTTTGTTTTAATGAAATGACTACACTTATTATGCCAATGTCGGATATATATCGACGGATTTATTAATGATATTTAGGCAATGTCAAATGAATAGCGGTAAACTTTGATGGAAAACTATCGGACATAAAACACAACTGTACCTAGCAAAGGCAAAGCCTCCGTCCATGGAATAATGATCTGAGTATGAAACCACAAAATCACCTAAAATGTGTTCTTACCATATACTAAGATTAATTCCTTTAAAGTGTGACTACTTAACACTTTTAACGCACAATCAGATATGAAAACATTGTGTTGTTCACAAGGTACACTGTCTTTACTAACTATAAAAATGTTGTATGTTTTATCTCATTGAAATCCATTATGTGCCATTCTTTGAGATTTATTATTCATCCATTCTTAATTATTCGCGAAATGTAAACAAACCGACAATGAGGATAATTAATTTCCTTCCATTTAATAAGGATGGCCAAAGAGAATACATTAAAATAATATTTGATTGATCTGACAATACCGATACAATTATGAATAAGAAAATTACTCTTCCTGTTAATTAACCTTCCTGTTTCTTCTTAGACATCGGGTTGTAAATAGATAAGAGGCGTTATTTGAATCCTTCCACTCCTCTTTACACAGATTCAAAAAATGTACATATATATACTTGCGTTTCCATTTTATTACTTGTGCAAGCATTTTGTAACCACTGATATTTTAAAAAGGAAATTAATACATTCACTTTTTTAACTCACCAGAACCGAACGTTTATGGGTTCACCAGAGCTAAAAATATAAAAACCTTTAAATATCTTCTTCTCATGAATCAATGGATGGATGGATGGATCATCACCAAACTTGGTCTCTAGCATTCTTTTATAGTCTTTTATCAGATTTGCTCAAATAAAAATACATGTACATGTAGTAGGTCCCTTTTTAGGTGCCGCTGGAGCTAAACATAGAAGTACAAAATGTACCTTTAAACGTCTTCTTCTCATGAACCAATGGATGGATCATCCCTAAGCTTGGTTTATAGCTTAGGTAGTCCTCTCCCAAGTTTGCTCAGATAAATTCGGTTGGCCGCGTTTAGGGGCTGCTAGAGCTAAAAATAGAAATATAAAATGACTTTTTCTCATGAATCTGTGGATGTATTATTATCAAACTTAGTCAATAGTATTCTTAGATACTAGTAGTCAGATTTGCTAAAAGGAAAATGGTTGGCCCCTATTAGGGACCGATAGAGCTAAATATATAGAAATACCTTTAAACGTCTTCTTCTCATGAACCAATGGATGAATCATCCCTAAACTTTGTTTGTAGTATCCAACAAATTGGTCAGCCCCTTTTAGATGCGGCTAGTGCTAAAAATGGAAATTCCATAAAATGACTTTTTCTCATGAAACAATCGATGGATTATTATCAAACTTGATTTGTAACATTTTTACATGGTCATCATCCATTAGTTATGCTCAAATAAAAATGGTTGACCACGTTTAGGGGAACGATAGAGCTAAAAATAGAAATACCTTTAAATGTCTTCTTCGCATGAACCAATGGATGTATCATCACCATACTTGGTTTGTTGCAACCTTTGATGGTCCTCTTTCAAGTTTGCTTGAATAAATTGGTTGGCCCCCGGACTAAAAATAGAAATACCTTAACATGACTTCTTTTTATGAACCAATGATTGGATCGTCACCAAATTTGGTCTATAGCATCGTTAAGTCATCACGAATATTCCTTTGTAGTATCCATTGATGGTCCTTCATTAAGTTTATTATTGTTCCCCATTATCTGCCCACAAGTGTACCTTTATTATCTTTTAGTAACAAGTTAATTTACATTTATTCTGGTGAGCGATGCAGGGCCATCGTGGCACTCATGTTTTCTTTTGGAAAGCATTCCATCATCTAAATTGTTTATCTGAAATTGTTCTTAGCAAGAGTTACATCGGTGTCAAATATTACGATTGGTGTCTGATTAGGAGCATATCAGATGTTTAATATGGAGTATATGAACGGACATTCATAGTATTTCCTGCAAAATAAAAAAGCGACAATTCTTGAGTATAATTAGAAATGCTTTGTTCCGTAATAGCACAGTAATAACATGTGTGTGTATTTTAGTATTTTGCATTAATGAACTTCGTCTACCATTCACGAAGATGTTACATTAACCCTGAAAAATGTTGGTTGTCCTCGTTCAAATGACTCAAACCGTTCCGATCACAAAGGGCTAGCACGTTGAAGGGATGGAGTATAATGGCGTATTAGGCCTAAAATGGCCGCACGGACCAAAAACACCAATTATATATATACATACACAAGGGTTACAACTTCCGTAAAATTAACAAATTCGTCGACTCCGTCATTGATTTCTACCTCACTACGCGATTATGATTCAGCCAATGAAACGTCCGCTTACAAACAAATTACGGGGCAAAGATCACTGCATCATAATATTTAAAGTTTCAATCATGCGACGATTTTTGTGAATTAAACGTGAATAGACCATTCCTGGATTATTTTTTTTTAGCTGGATCAGTGTATTTTAGTAATATTTATTGTAAGCATTCATTGCCATTACTGTACCTGTTGTTTTAAGGTGTATTTAGTATGGTAATACTGATCAATTTTGTGTTGCGAGGTCTGGTTCGACTTAACGAAATTGACGATTTTTCGGAGGAAAAAGATTAAATACCTGCTTCATCGTTCTGAATTGGACAAAATGTTTATTGGTTATGTGTAGTATAATGTATTAGCTATCTTGATACACCAGTTATTAGAAATTTGAGCGATTTCTTGAAAAGTTACGTAGTGTTAAACAAACTTGGTACAGAAACTGTCATTTCGGAAGTTGTAACCCTTGTATATGTATATATGTAATATATGTGTTTTTGGTCCGTGTGGCCATTTTAAGCCTAATACATCATTATTCACAATCATTTCAACATGCTAGTCCCCTGTGGTTCCGTTATAAGTTAATTTTCTTCACCGCTTTGTACGAGATATTATTTGACAAACAGTTCCAAATACATTTAATGAAAAATGTAAAAAACCACCAGACTTGTTAGACAAAAATAAAATGATAATTACCAATATTCGGACAAGCGGATTTTAATGTACATTTTGTCAACATACTATGTTCATTAACACATGAAGTACTCACTTTCTTTCCAGTTACTAGTATCTTCTGGTGTGGTTAAAAATGGTGTCTTGACCGGGTAACGGTAATTACCACTAAGGAACTACTAACGACCACTAAGGACCCCTGATAACAAACGCAACTGCTTAAAATATATTAATTTGTAGTTTTTGTGCAATGTTTATGATTTTACTGTGAACATTTTGTCTTTCTACGACGATGTTCCGATCCTATGGACTTCTAAGGACCACTTAGAACTACTAAGGACTACTAGGGACATTGCTTCCTACTCAAGGGAGATCACTGCGTTGGATTTGAGGGACTTTAATTTGCGGTGGCTACTAAACGCCGGTATTGATAGATAAATGTCGGTATTCGCCCGTGTCGGATAGCAATAGTTTAACCAGAAAACCCTCAGTAAAAATAAATAGAATAAATCTTAAACTGAAGTTTTATGTCCGAGATATAACAATACGCTTAAACGTATAATATGATACACTATGTGAGTAAGAGATTTTTCTGTTAAATAAGTATAAAATTTTCTTCTTAGATGCTTTATAGATACAGCCCTAGCGCTTTTTAAGAGATATAATAACTTGAGCAAAACAATGACTGGTATTTGTACTTTATTGAGAGGCGGATATTTTCACGCGGAGTTACCGTTGTTCAACTATTCACGATATGAAAATTGGGATGGGTATTAATTGAACCTCAACCTTTAGACTGTAAGCTGGTTGAAATTGATGTAAAGAAAAATTACATTAGCCATCATCATTAACTTTTGAACTCTTGGGAGGAATATAAGTATGACATAAATATACATCATCATTCAATTCAAACAGAGATTTACAACATTTTATCCATGAAATACCATTTTGATTTTTATCAATAATCTTAACTTTGTTTTGTAAAGATTGTTTATAGTATAATGAAAAAACACCACTATAACGTCCTTTAGACACTGTGGCTGATTTGTTACCAAAAATATGTTCATCAATGTAACCATTGATTCCTAAATTTATATGTGTATTGTTTGAAATCAAAGTTTCAGATAAATGTAAAATGTTCAAAATGTCATGGTCAGAAATTTTTCTTACTAGTCCATCTATATTCCATGAAAATATTTTAAAGTCCTTCTCATGACACTCAAGTTCACTGCGGCGGCGATAACGTCAGTCACTTTGTCGTTGACGTACTTCTTCTTGACGACGTTGTCTATCAGTAGTCTGGTCCCAACGATCCGTGCGGTTTGATGATTGTCACGTGCTGATTTGGCGTGCGGGTAGAGGGCCTTTCTAGCGTCCCGTACCCGAAGTGAATGCCTACACCCTGCTTACATTGTTTTAGGTTGTGCTTGATTGTTTGGTCCAGGGACATTTGACGTACGTTTTCCCTGTCCGGATAATGGCGAAATTTCGCAACAATAGGCCGAGGTTTCTTTGATTGGTCGGATCCCATCCTGTGGACTCTTTCAAAGAAGATATTATCAGAGTCAATTTCCAGCAAGTCCTTCATTAAGGTTTTAACTAGTATTTCACAGTTCTCGTGAGCACTGTCGATCTCAGAAATACCGTAAAATATGAGATTTTCGCGCATTGAGCGACGTTCGACATCATTAATTTTGTCGTTCAAGGTTTCCTCAGGAAGTTCAAATTCTTGGATCGATTTCTCGAGTGTCTCGCGGGCTTTGTCGAAGTGTTTAATGTTCGTTCTGGATGTTTCAATTGATTTTTTTCTGTTGTTCATATTCAGTACTGATAAAACCACATGATGTTTCAGCAGCGGTAACCCTCGTTTCTAGCGATACGATTTTGGTCTCTAAGTCAGTGACTTTGGCGCTGATAGCATTGACAGTGTGCTCAATTTTCTGCGATGCAGATTTGATAGATTTAATGTCCTCAATAATACCGAGGGCCCAAGGTGGGACAGAGTTTGGGGCCTTGGTCACAGGATATATAGCTGGGGACTGAGGCGTCGACATGTTATATGGCTGACCAAAGTTCATGACCGGCGATGTTATTTGTTGTGGATTCATAAACACACGATGCGTAATCCTGACTGTATTGAAAACTGTCAGCGGTTACACCATGTATAAATGACTGTGAATTATCTCTCAAATCACCCGTGCAGAACGCTGATTGACCAGGCTGGCTATCGTCTCCAGACAATGGCGAGGTAGCTTTACGTTTCTTTTTTCTAGATTTCTTGTGTTGACCATAGTTTTGTTGAAAAGTGTGTTTAACTGACATGAAGAGTGACCTTTTGTGCACATTTCAATCACAAAATTGCAGAATATAAAGTCCAAATAAGTCCAAAAAATCGAATTATCCCGGAGATAAAAATTTCCATGTCTACACTTTTCACGCATGCGGACCGTAACAATGTAACTTAACATCTCTTCGGAAATCTCCATGTCACTTGGGATTTCACTTTGTTTCTAGAAGTCGGCTGATCGTTGAAATTTGAAATTTGGCTTATTATGGATTTTTTAGATGGTGGGGAAATTTGAAAATTTGTTGTTTTTTGGGGGGAGGGGGTGTCAAATATATATCCCAGAAAGTGAGGAATGGGGTCGAATTTCGCCGAATATTTCAAGGAGAACTGCGTTTTAGACGATCCCTAAAATCCGACGCAGTTATTTCCCTTGAGCACTGTCGGAGCGTTACTGTAGAATACCAGCGAAATGTTCCCTGATAACAACGAAATATGCAATGTGAAATTGGTGACTTTCCTGTTTCGCGCCCCTAGCGGATTTTCCGATTGCGCAATCCAAAATGGCGGCGTAGGGCTCATGCAATCGGCAATCCTCGGCTAACTCCGCTTCGCTCCATACTAACCTCGGATGTGATTGGTGGAGGAATATGCATCAAATCAATGCATTTCTCCGCCGGAACTGCCTTCTCACTCAATTGTTCTACGCGTAAAGATGGCCGATGACAGTGACTTCTTTGAAGCTTTGCAGTTTGCTAAAGATTGTGTTCATGTTGACTTCGATTTAAAAATTAAACAGATCTAGACATTGAAATCTTTGTACGACGGATTTGTACGACAACCATTTTTATCGACGAGTGCCTCGTATTATTGTATCGATCAACGAGTTCATCCAACACGTCAATCTATACCCGCGTAGAATTTGCCGAAAAATATTTTCATATTTTCTCCTTCATCGTTCTTTTCCATCTCTCTACTACGCTAGATTTTTCTTCATTTTCGGTAGAATATAATTCCACCAAGTCCTGTACTTCTTTATTGTAAAATTCTTTACCTTTATCAACTCACATTTTTTGCGGTCTTCTTCGTCATTGACCTATCTTCGCAAAAAGATTCCGGAAAGTACTGACGAGGCCTCGACGAATTTTATATAATATAAAAATGTTCGTTTTATACGAAAAAGATGGAACAATTGTTGGAAGTTATCGCGAAAAAAATACCGCTCCTAAAAGTTCCTTACAAATTGTCGTATCAGACAACACCACGCTGTTTAAAACGAGATTAAATCCTCCCCTAGAGCTCGACAAAGATAAACGATACGAAGTTGCACTCGTCAACCTCGAGACGTATTATTGTTTTCCAAACATTACCAACGATCATTTAAGATATTCTCACAACGAAGGCAAAGATTGGAAATTATTTGTCATCCCAGATGGGGAGTTATGATATTATAGACATTAACCGATTTATTCAGGAGCGAATGAAAGAAAATAATCATCCCGATAAAATATCCGTAACGGCGAATCGAAATACGCTAAAATCTAGGACTAGCGTAGAAGATAAATTTGTAGTCGATTTCAGACATCCGAATTCCATTGGTTGGGTTTTTGGAATCGAATCCGGTCTTCATGAATCTGAAAACGTGGTTGACATTCTCTCCATCATTGCCATTCGAGTCAATATAGACATCATCACGTGCAGTTATGTCAACGGTTCCGGGCGAAATACGATCTACTAGATCGTGTGACACCTTTTTTACGAACGTGAGCCCCGGTTACAAAATTGTCGAAACTCCGGCAAATTTAGTTTATTTACCAATCACTTTAGATACAATTCACACCATAGAAACTAGTCTCACGGATCAAAACGGAAAATAATTAAATTTACGCGGCGAAAATGTCGCGATGCGTTTTCATAGGAGCGGTCGGTGATGAATTGTATTTGAAAAAGGAAGGTACAATGTATAATGGGAGTGGTATTCTTTTTGGACCGGGCAGTCCGTTTTTAAAAATATTCCGCTCTTCGGAATGTTTCTTTGATTTAAACAAGTACGACCCTAGAATTAAAACAGGGCATGGAAGAATCACAAGATTTCAGATTAAAAAAAGTTCAGACAATATTTACGAATAGGTACTGAGTAAAAAATACAAACGTATTCGAAAAATTGACGATGCCGCAGATATGGTTTATAGTTTCGTTTCAATCGGTTTAACGGCTGGGGGTGCAGTCGTCTTGTCTACGATTGTCGCGGTTCCAGCAGCCGTCCTCATGGGCAGCGTCGCAGCGGGTCTCGGTGCTTTAAGCGCCGTCGGAAAATATCTTTGTAGAAGATTTTCTGCCAAAGCCAAAAAACACGAAAAAATAAAAATCCTTGCTTCAACAAAATTAAATACAATTTCCGCCTTAATTTCAAAGGCACTCAATGATAATAAAATTTCAGACGAAGAGTTTCAGCTAATTTTTTCAGAATTGGGTAAATATTACAAAATGAAGGAAGACGAGTAGGCAAAATGTTCAACAAGCTGATATAGAGTTTCGCGAGCCAAAAACGGGTTGAATATTTTAAAAGTACATTTTAAATCGTGTTAAAAACTTGGAATGGCATTTTTCTAAAAATTACAGATCCGGTAAAGAGGGACGAGATGGTTAAAGATTACCTAGCGTTAAAGCAACGCGTGAAAGATACAGCCTGCAAGAAGATTTGTCACAGAAGTACAAAAAAGTACCACTCAAGAAATCAAAGACGTACAAAAAAGCACCGCGGAAGAAATTAAAGAAGGGTGACGCCAACTCCCAGATGCATTTCTCGCGATTCCAAACCTAGTGGAACCCGATGATCTAACTACTCTCTTTGATGAAAGTGAATATCTAATTAATGCTATAAACCGATAGGATGCTGACTGGTCGTTAGGTGTGAGGAAGAGAAAGAATGGACAGTATATGATGGGTAATAAACCCATTACCATTGAAGGGAGTGATATTATTGTGGAAAATAGAAAGTATAAAATTACGCCTGGGTTGATAGAACTCATCACATCCAAGAATCAAGACAAAAAATTTATTAATGAAAAGGATATAATAAATTATGATGATTTGTTGAAACTAACTAATGCTATTTATAAATATTACAAGCCCAAACAAGGATTAAGAGATCAAGAACACAGCAAGTTTAAATTTCTCGATAAGCATTTTAATCTCGAAGAAAAAACGGGTTCCGGTCTCTCCAATCCAAACGATTTGTTGATGGCGAGCAAGAATGCGGGAAATACCGGCGTGCGAGACGAATTATTGTCCATTTGTAACGAGCTTTTAAATCAAAACGTATTAAATTCAAATCAATATAAAACAATGATGTCTATAATTTAAAAATGATTATTCCGAAAAATCGTGTTTTTGTGAGACGTTATAAATACGGCGGAAGTGGTATATTTGATTTTCTTGCCAGCTTGTTTACCCGAAGCATGATGAAGGCTGCCGCTCCAAAAGTCGGGCAAGCCGCGCTCGAAGCGGGCAAGTCGGTCGCCAAGGAAACTGGGAAAAAAGCTCTAGACGTTGCTGGGAAAAAGGCATTTGAAAAAGTTAAAAAGCTCTAACTCCAAAATCTAAAACCATTTAGAGAAAACATTTAACGCCCGCCGCTCCCATCGAACCAGTTCCCCTCGGATCTATAATTGACCGAAACGGAATTAACGATCTAGTTAGTTTTCTGTTAAATAAAAATGTTGGAATTTAAAGTTGAGAAGTTTCCGAAATTTGAATCCGCCTCGATTCATATTATAAATGGTTATTCAAAATTTGACGACGTCTGTTTTAGAGATACAAAATTCGCGATACAGATATAAAAAAAAGCCGTCGTAAAATTGACCGACGATTAAATCGAAATATTAAAAGAATTTGAAAACCTATTTTTAGCCAAATACGGTAACGCACCCATCACGATCGTCTATGGAAATAAAATTTAGATTTCGATCAGTATAAATTTGCTCGCGCGTACGGAGATGCGGCTTTATTCAGATCTAATTTTAATTTCCTATTTCCTATCCAAACCTTTCTCCGTACGATTACAAAGTTCAATTTCCTTTGTTTGTCTTTTTTTTTCACGCCTTTGTCGTCGTTATTAGTGATAGATTGATGGAATTCAAATCTGACGGAAATAAAATGAGCGTAATTTACGGTTAATATAAAAAAAATTACAACATTATTAAAAAATGTCTGAAACGAAAATTATTCTCGATAAATCAAATTGGCGTAAATCACACTGGTTAGGCAAAACGAAATGACTCCGGATTTACGCAGTAGCACGAGCTATCGTAACGCACATACTCCTGCAAAAACATGGCTGACATAAACAAAAACACACACGTGAGTATAAATTTTTACCATTTTTAAAGCATTAACCGATAAATTTAAAGTAATCAATGTTCTTACGGAATGTCTATAGTGTTCCTGAATTCGGTAATGGATTTGAATGTCACATTAAATCATTATTGTAAAAGTTTATTAGAAATAAAGTCGACAGTTGAACCAAAATTGCGCGTAAAATCATTTGAATTCAACATTTTGAACAAAATACACGTAATCTGAGCCTCTCTGATGGACATTATGCTAAATAAATACATCTATTATATATAATTGTGTTGTCATAAATGTGTTGAGATATACGCAATTTTGTAATACAACGATCGTAGCTCCCGCTTACATTACAACGAAAGTGCTCCAGTTCTTAAATCACAATTTCTTGATAATGAAACGATTACAAACACAGGAACCAGGTTCATTATTTTATTGCGTTTATTTCTTTGAGTATGTCCATTATGTTGAAGCTTATGAAGAACATACATTAGATTGCTACGATATTTGATCTAATATTGAAATCAGCACCAGTTATGATAATTATTTGTTTGTTGTATTCGTTAGCATGTTCCTGTACTGTATATCAATTTTATCCAGTAACTTTACACACGTTTATGTTTTCAGTGGACAATGAGAAAGACAAAAAGAAAAGTGTTGTGTTGGTTTAACAAGCCAAACGGAGGGTGAATCAGATATCAATACCTATAAAAACATCAGTAAGGCCACCTAGGACTCTTAAGTATAGTGCAATATGTGTCAGGAAGTCCAGAGAGAACGTCGTACAAAAATTCCACAAAAAATGACGCTTGTCATGTTACATTGACTCAAGAACAACATTTTGAACCCCAAGAATTTGGAAGTTATCAACCAATACAAGATGATAAAATGCCCGCAGGCGCCTATGAATTCATAGAAATAAACTTTGCTGTGCCCAGTAGAAACACCTTGATTTCAATAGCAGATGAATATCTGAAAACTCACGTTTGGTTTGATGCCACAAACAATCACGGCGATGACAAATTACAAGCATACAAATGTATTCATGATGTGTGTTGATGGTAAAAAGGTGACATAAGGATTAGATGCAGAATTTGGAGATGTAGATATGTTTGGATTTGAGGGTAAACCAATTGTTACAGAAAATAAAAGCCCGACTTCAGACAGAGACATGTTAATTGATAAAGCGAAAAAACAATTATTGCATTGTAACACCGATGATGAAAACGGCTCTCATAACAGGAATGAATTGCTTGAAATGATTTGTTTTTGTCATATGTATTTATATATAGCATCGTCAAATTTGTGGCCTATAACTTGGGATTTGTGTGTCGAATTTTCTTAAATTATCAATATAATGAAAATGAAATGATTTAGTTATTCTTTTTTTTACAATCCTATAACTAATTTACTTAATTTTACTTTATTAACATGCATGCTATCGTCACGAATTTGCATGCATTTACGGTTATATATCAGTAGTGAAAAATAGCCTGGAGCACTTATAACGTTTATAGGAGTTACATTCGTTGCATTACAAAATTGCATATATTTCAACACATATGGCAAATGGTATATTGAATGATATATTCTGATAATAGATGTATTTATTTACCATCAGAGAGGCTCAGATCACAAATATTTTGTTCAAAATATTGAATTCAAACGATTTTACGCACAATTTTTGGTTCAACTGTCGACTTTATTTATAATAAACTTTTACAATTTCCATTTAATGTGACATTCAAATCCATAACCGAATTCAGAAATACTTATAGACATTCCGTAGGACTATTGATTGTTTCAAATTTATCGGTTAATGTGGTAAAATTAGTAAAAATTTATACTCACGTGTATGTTTTTGTTTATGTCAGTCCTGTTTTTGCAGGAGTATGTGCGTTACGATAGCTGGTGCTACTGCGTAAAACCGGAGTCATTTCGTTTTGCCTAACCAGTGTGTAAATACGGAATTAAGACTGCAACAGACGGTTACGATACGAAAAAATTTACCGCAGTCAAATCTGAAATTAAGCACACCCCCAAAATCCCGCGTTTGATCGCCCATCTACGAACGCTCTCGAACAAAGAAAACTTACCGATTCGGAATTGAGATATAATTGTATTTACGACTCTGCCTACGCCGGTCTTAAACATCCGCAAAATCCTGCGTTTGATCGTCCACAGAGAAGAGCAGAGAAAAATAGATAAAAAAATGAAAATAGGTTGACAGAAAAATTTATTTTAGAAAAATGGCTCTAATAAAATCTTTGTTGAAAATGACGAAAAAAGAAATAGTTGATAACGAATACTCGAAGAAATACTTATAGACATTCCGTAAGACCATTGAAACGTTTTGAAACGTTTCCCAATATTCCAAAATGGTCTGAAATAGAAGTGAATGACGTGTGGGAAGGAGGTCTCGTTGTATATGAAGAGGAGTATTTAGAGTTTAACGTTGGTGATAGAGCTTGCTTCTTTTTTTATCACGGCATCATAAATGGTGAAATGGACCTCCAAAATGCGTATATGAAAATAACTGAAATTGACGGCGATTTTCTCGTGGGTTTGTTTTTGATCGATTACATATACTATTAAGAGATTGAAGGAGAAGAAGAGTGCATGTTGGTACGACTTAAATAAAAAATGTTTTTACGATCGGGAGGGACCGGAATGAGGTTGATGAAGGTCTGGGAGATCTGGGGGATCTGGTTGATTTAGGAGACAACGACAGCCCCGCAGCCGCTAAAAAAAATTATAGATTCTTAAAATATAAACGAAGTTAAAAAAATTCTTTAAAAGAAGAAAAATGGTTACATTAAAAGAAATGAAGAAAATTTTACGCGCGAACGGCGTTCGACGTTACTCAACCTGGAATTCCGCGCGTGCCAAAGAAGAGATGGCAAAACGGGACTTGTTACTTCCCGAAAAAGATTTTGGGTATTTGTAAAAATACGTGTCAACCCGAAAAAAGTTTTAATAAAAAATATCGAAACGCGGGAAGAGTTGTCATTTCCTTCAATATACAAAGCCGCTCAATTTCTCAATCGGTCACCGGGAGTTATATTCCATCATAATAGTTTAGTCTGAGAAAACAAATAGAGATTAAAATTGTTGCGCAATAAGATTGAAAATAATGTGGAAGAGGAACAAGTTAATCAAGTGTTGGATGAGATCTCGGAGGATGTTAAGAGTAGACGAGAACCGCCTTTCGAGTTACGAGAAAGTCTTTCCGCTTTGAGGGAATTTGCGGCCGTACATACGATAGAAGGACGACCGGGTTACGATCCTCGAAGCTTTTTAAGCGTGGTTCGAAGACAATTAATAGATCTTTTAGAGAGACTCCGACAACACAAAATTAGAGTGGTTTTAAGATGTCTGATGGAAAAACCCAACCTCGCGACTGGTGAGGGAATCGTAAAACAGGCGCCTTTTGTTTCTAATTTAGAAATCGCTTCTTCTTCAACGAATGCTGAAGAATAGTATGATAGCATGATTGAAAGAATAATGGAAAATATGGCGACGTTTCAAAATATGGGTAGCGGTTGGGTATTTCATTCAGTCGAGCGACTTGAAATTCATACGGTGGTTTACGATCCGTTGAGGGGAAGTTCTCATATGGATTTACCACAAGAAATAGCGAGCAAGCGGGCACAATATGCATTGGACGACGACATTTTTTCTATTGAGCGTTTTGAGGGCTTTGAATCACACCCCGAGCGAATAGATAATGATTTAAAAAGTAAAGAAAGCACCCGAAACATGAAAGGTATTAAATACCCCGTGTCGTTAAAAGATATAACCAAGTTTGAAAACCAAAATCGGGGTATTTGGTATAGTCGTTTAAGGGTATGAAGAGGGGAAGAGGTGTTTATACCCACCGTCGCAAATGAGTCTGGAGTCAAAAATCCAATATACCTTTTCTTGATTAGTGATGACGAAAATACTCATTATTGTTGGGTAAAAAATAGAAGTAGATTATTGTCTTCGCAGATTTCGAGGGCGCATGGTAAAATATTTTTTTGTGACAACTGCCTAAATCCTTTCTCCAGGGGAGAGCGCGCTGACCAAGCATGAGAAATACTGTTGGAAGAACGAAACAGTGGTAATCAAGATGCTTGATGAGGGTTCATTTAACACGTTTGAAATCATAATAGGATAATGCGAGTTCCTTTCGTAATTTACGCCGATTTCGAATCTTTTCTAAAACCGATCGATACCATCAAAGCGTCCCAGCTGGGTTTTGTTTTCACGTCAAGTGCTTTGACGACCGCGTGTACAAGAAGGATCCGGTCATCTTATACTATTTGTTGAAATGTATGAAGAAGCTGCGTGAGAGATCTGTACTGTTGAAAAGAAAGATGTGATATTCAACAAAGAAGACAGAATAAATTTTGAGCGAGCGACAAAGTGTTGGTAACTTTGTCAGCGGTCGCAAAAAGGTCCGTGATCACTGTCACTACACCGGGAAATATAGAGGTGCGGCACACAACTCGTGTAATCTCAAATGTAGGAACCCGGATTTTACGCCCTTGATATTTCACAATCTAGCTGGATACGACAGCCATTTATTTATTAAAAACTAAAGGTGATATTGATTGTATCGCGAAAACGGAGGAAGAATATATTAGTTTTTCGAAAAAGATACCTACGGGTGAAACCTATATCCCCAAAAAAGGAAAGAACAAAGGAAAAGAAATGTTGATAAAACATAATATTAGGTTTATAGACAGCTTTAAATTTATGGCTTCAAGTTTGAATAAGCTTGCGAGGAATTTGGAAAAGGATCAATTTTCGACAATGAAAAAGTATTTTCCGGATGAGCGACTACAAAAATTGGTTTTGAAAAAGGGTGTCTATCCGTACGAATATTTGGATTCCGCGAAAAGATTAAAGGTAACGCAGTTTCCTCCGAAAGAAGCCTTTTATTCGAAGTTAAACGAAGAAGGAATTGCTGACGAGCAATACGCTGACGCGCAGGAGGTGTGGAAAGCCTTTGGATGTAAGACGTTTGGAGATTATCACGATTTGTATAATTTAACCGACGTTTTGTTGTTGACTGACATTTTCGATAATTTTCGAGACCTTTGCATAAAACATTACGGGTTGGATCCCGAGTGGTATTATACAGCACCAGGATTGGCTTATGATGCTATGTTGAAAATTATGGGAGTAGAACTAGAGTTGTTGATAGATATAGACATGTTGATCATGATTGAAAGAGGGTTAAAGGGAAGAGGTTCCATGATTTCAACGAGATATTCTAAGGCAAATAATAAATACATGGGGAACAAATTTAACCCGAACAAACCTTCAAAATATATAATATATTTGGACGCCAACAATTTGTATGGGCGGGCAATGTGTCATCCTTTACCCACCCATGGATTTAAATGGATGACTAGGGAGGAGTTGACTAATTGGAAAAATATCCCTTGTATTTCAGAAGTCGATTTAAAATATCCGCGCGAGTTACGCGATTTACACAACGATTATCCTCTTGATCCCGAACATTTAGAAAGGGGTGAAGTGGACAAATTAATCCCCAATTTAGGTGACAAGAAAAATTATGTGATTCATTATAAAAATTTAAAACAGTATGAGGAGATGGGATTGGAAATTACGAAAATTTATCGAGGAATTAAATTCGAGGAATCGAATTTTATGAAAAAGTATATTGATTTAAATACGAGACTAAGGACTAAAGCAACCAACGAGTTTAAGAAAGATTTTTTCAAACTCATGAATAATGCCGTCTTTGGAAAGACGATGGAAAATATTTGAAAAAGAGGAAATATTAAAT
This sequence comes from Lutraria rhynchaena, assembly GCA_008271625.1. Classification (NCBI taxonomy): domain Eukaryota; kingdom Metazoa; phylum Mollusca; class Bivalvia; order Venerida; family Mactridae; genus Lutraria; species Lutraria rhynchaena. Next base: position 3,984,038 of record VIBL01000001.1, on the reverse strand, counting down.
TGACAAACAGTAGAGATAAGGCGAAAAAGTGTGGAGCACTACCAAATTTTGTTGGAAGTACAATTTTCGATGAAAAAATGTCTTGTGAAAAAGAGTATCCGATTTGAAGATTATGAAGAGTGTCTGTTTACGGGAAAAGAACTATTGAGACCGATGAACATTTTGAAATGTCGGAGTCACGTAATGTACACGGAATAAATGAACAAGATGATGTGTGCTAATGATGACAAGAGGCACATTTTGCCTGATAAAATCCACACGTTGGCACTCGGACATTGGCGTATTAACGAAATGGAACTATTTAAAAAAAAATGAACGTTGGAAATTTAATTTTACCGAATAAACCGCTCAACAATTTCGAATTGACGGAAGCGGTCAAAGAGTTGAAAATTCCAAGTTTTCGATGGATATTTATGCGTAATCAACTTCCGAAACGCCTTCGGAAAAGGGAATGTGGCATATTAAGTTTAGACGACTCGGATCCGAATGACGGTGTTGGATCTCACAACGCTGGTGGCACGCATTGGGTTTGTTGGATTAAAAAAAGGAGAAAAGAAATATTATTTCAACGGATACGGCGTACAACCGCCGGAAGAACTGGTAAAATATTTAAAACCGAAAATATTTTACAATAAAGATAAAGTGCAGCCGAAAGGATCGGTCATTTGCGGACATTTGTGATTATACGTCTTAAACAAAAGTTGGGAAAATAAAAAGAAATGCCTGTTGATAAATTTGGACGAATGCCTAAAACCAAAATTGCAGAGTCGGACGTGTCCTTGGCTTATATAAGTAATAATTTCCTGAAAAGGGGGAGAATTAATATGTTTGGTGAAAAGAGATGTTATTAATCCAAACACTAGATTATCGATCAATCGTTTGGCGTATAAGAAATTTACCTTCAAAAAAAGGATACGTGAAATTGTATTATAAACCGGGAGGTATAGGAAAGATCGGATAACGAGCAAATTACGAGATTGCATAAAAAAATGAGCAATTTTTAAATATGGGAACTTCTCATATTTATATTTTTTTTTCGCGAGGGTGGAGGTTGAAGTTTTTGTCCCTTTGGGGAGAGGTCTTGGAAGGGTTTGAGCTTCTGGGAGGGGTTAAGAAAGCTTTGACCCTTCTAGGAGGGTGTATAAATACAAAGGGGTCCATGTTGGTGGTTTTGATCTCGTAAATTTGCATTTATGCACCATAAAATGGTAGTTCGGCCTCGCTTTCCTAAATACACGCTACTCACAGGATCGGAGCATTGTCGTAGAATGACGAAATATTCACAGAAAAATCATAAAGGCTACACCAAAACTACAAACAAATATATTTTAATCAGTTGCGTTTTTATCAGGGGTCCTTACTGGTCCTTAGTAGTCCTTTACCGTTACCGGTCTTGACCTGGTTCTGTTCATCAAATTGTATCCGAATCGTTATCCAGGTAGAAAAATATATCTCTGGCTTCATTTGCCTTTGATTTATGATCTTTTAAGGTTATTTTCTTTCTCCAAAAATCCACGAATTTCGAAAACGTCTCTCCGATGCACAGCAATTTTCCGAACTGGTATTGCAAGTATGGTCTAAATATGCAACATTGAAATGCAGGAAGGCATTGAATAAGGATTGAAGGATTGATGTCCATCTTTTGCAAATTCTTACCGATTGTTTGACAATGGGTCATAAGTATGGTAGCAGGGAATTGATAAGAGGAAAACATATAAAATAACTTTATGTTGATTCAAACTTTGAATAGTACAAAGCCTCCCCACAAATGAGAATGGACTCATGCATGAGTAACATCATTATAATTGTATTAATTTAATGAAATAATCATTTAACACGTTAAAAATAAATTGTTTGAAACCCTAAACTTTACCATAGACTACTACAATGTACCAGAGTTTAATCTAAAAGTTTCTTTATCTATTCTTTCCTTTTAAATGTCAACAAAGGAATTAATTTGTGTGTTTCTCCTTTAGTTTCCATCCAGGAAAATATTTTATTTTGATGTTATTCTGTCTATGAAGCGTTTGTTTGAACATGTGCCATATTAATATTTCACTGATTACGACTGGTTGTTTCGTGCCCTGATCCTTGCGCACCCTTGATGTTCGTCTCTGCTCGATTCGCCGGCCCTCACTGTCCAACACATTAGTTTGGAATTAATAAATAAATTTATCCGAGGTTATTTATTTTTATAGAATCTTTAAACATCCAATTAATTTGATTTCATTTCATCAGCAAATTACGTTTTCTAAATTGTTATTTCAGCATATATACTGAACAAAAAAAAGAAACTACCGCCGTAGAATGGTTGATTAAATGTGGTATGCGTCGTAGACCAAAGTCATACATTAATACCGGGTATGGCCATCTTGAGCATTGAGTACTGCCTGGAATCTTTGGCGAAAAGAACCGACAAGTGTGTTGATTTCTGCCTGTGAAATTCTTTTCCACTCATGGATTAAGGCTTGTGTTAAGTTCATTGAGGTTCGACCGTGGAATTGGGGGCGATGTTTGACATACTGGTCCAAATTATCGATGTGGACTTTTGGCGGGCCAAGTGGTATTGAATGCATGTAGGTCACCCTCGCGCAGTCGATTGCATACAGTTTGGGCTGATATTTCGGTTTCGGTTGTTATGTGTGACCAGGGTTGTTAGCAGCAGTGGCAGTGGCAGTTTCAGGTATATGTCCGTGATATAGCAGGCGTCGTGACACGCAGACGGCCACTGCGTGGTAAATCTTCCGTATGCCCTGTTATTTGGAAACGTTACCTATGGTTTTTTTATAAGATCAGACTGAAAAAAATCGAGTTTAACGGTTTCTTTTGTGTGCAAGGCCTACAATTTAGTAATAATTGGTTTTATTTGACATATAATCGTTCAACAAATCTACGACTTGCCAATTCAAAACACAAGGATTATTGCGTCACATGTATCAGTGCCGTGTATGAATATTTTTATTTATTTTGCGAACGTCCTAGAGGCAAATAAAATGTTAAAAACCCAAACAATATAAATTACATAAATTACTTATATTGTTCAACATAGATGACTTGTATTTTTAAACATAAATTACATGTTAAACATAGATGATTTACCTGTACAATCAATTGGTTGACCACTCCAATCTTTATTCCGCATACACGTTGTGATTGTAGAATTCAGATTTTGATCTCCGCTGCAGGTAAATTCCACAATTGATGATAGTTGGAACGTAGTGTCAATAGATATGATCTCAGCGCTTTTACCCAGCCATTTACGGATCCACGGGTGGTATGCAGGGTATTGCTTCAATTAGAATAACTACATTTTAGCAATACGAACATTTCGTACATCGCTAGTTCCCAATACCATAAATGAATTGTTTTCATGTTGTATCAAAAGTTTAAAAAAATCCATTACTAGCAGAACTAACAAGTTATCCATTATTTACGCTGGGTACTAGTACTGAACATTAATGTAATACTCAAATACTTACGCTCACATCCAAAATTGTTATCTGACAAAAAGAAACTGCATAGCAATGATTCAATTCTTTCGTACGGAAACCTTCATCACATGACAATTCCATTCTTTCGAAATAGCCGTATATGTCTTTATAGTTCGTTATGTTACCATTGCTGATGTTCTAGCCTCACACTGTAAAAATAATGCACAGTGACTCATCATTTATGTATCTAATGTCTAAACACGACTTCTAAATACAAATTAGAATGAATGAAATTTAAAGTGCGTCAAGCAAACAAGAATATTTCTAGTAGATATAAACACTAAAATATATTTAAACAAGCACCTGGATTTTCCTCGTTACTATCGTCAAATATCACCTAGATAACAATCCCTGCACGTCAAATATCACTGATTTAACTATCTCTACACGTCAAATATCACCTAGTTAACTATCTCTATGACAAATTAACATTTTTACATCAAATATTACAAAATTGAAGTAATTATAATTAGTTGACTCTCGTATTTTTGGAAATCATTCAGTATTGTTCATATAAATTATTTGATAATTATTTTCATAGCGTCTGGTGCACACATAGATATGGTCGTTACATAAAGATAAAAACGATTACTTAAAAATTGATATTATAGAACTACTTAATGTGATTGGATCGTCCCTATCATTGCCCTCAACTAATGAAAACAAGTAAAATTGTAAAAAAAGAAAAAGCAGAATTATGAGGCAAGTTATTTAATCATACAACAACAAAATTTAATTTATTTCCAATCCCAATAGTTCAGCAGACCTTTAAGGAAGAGGAATAAACATTCATATATAACTATAACGGAATAAATCATGCAGGTATATCAATTAAATTTGATTTGACAGTGAGGTAAACATTCTTAAAATAGATAAAGATATATCCTAAAATAGGTTTATAATTGAATTACATGGGTATAATCTAAATTTAGATCGAAACAAAGTATTTCGTTTATGTCGGGATACGTTAATAATAATTTTGTTTCTTCGGTAGCATACAACAACTACATAAAAACAAGAGGGCCACGATGGCTCTGCATCGCTCACCAGAATGAATATTAATTAACTTCTTACTAAAAAGGTAATAAGGGAACACTTGTGGGCAAATAATGGGGAACAATAATAAACTTGATAAAGGACCGTCAAAGGATACTACAAAAGAATATTCGTGATGAATGAAGGATGCTACAGACCAAGCTTTGTGATGATCCATCCATTGGTTCATGAGAAGAAGATGATTAAAAGTTTTTCTATTTTTAGCTCTAGTGACCCAAAAAAAAGCGGTCAACTAGAACAATATGAGGAAATTGCAGTTAGAACGTCAAAAGGCTTCTGCACAGCAAATTTGAAGTAAACCCAACTGGTAGTTTCTGAGGAGAAGACCATTGTTGACGCCAGACGACGGACGACGGACGCCGGAGCATCCACCTACCCATCCTTCGGTTCTGGTGAGCTAAAAACAGAAAAACCTGCAAGCATTATAATATTAATAAAAAATAGATCGTACTGGTCTAGGAGGCAATCAAATGTGTTATAGATTCATAACAGTACGTATACATTAGCGACAAATATGAATAGTTAGCGCTATAGAACAACATACATAGAGGATCTTGAATGAGTGCTCATTCCTTACCATTTTTATTAAACGAGTTGACTAAATAATATAACACGAGGCTCTGCCGAGTGTCATATTGTTTTTGTCAACGAGTTTAATAAAAATGGTAAAGGATGAGCACGAGTGTAAGATTCTATTTATCACATAACCGTAAAAACGACCACAGAAAATGAAGCAGACTACAGGATGACGTCAAGATGACGTCAGTACATGACGTCTAGTGTAGACTGTTAACTACTGTGCGCAAAAAAGTAATTGCATGTTTCTATTAATCGTTTGGCGATAAAATGCAACAAAAAAGACATAAAATCGTTATTTTATTTGCACAAACATCATTTTATTCATTAATAAAATCATTCCGAATCGAAGGACGTCCATGTTTACAAATATCGTAGTAGCGTAGTAATACAATTTATGCAAATGTAGTGATTTGGCTATTTGAATATTTATTGCACGGTTTGGCAGTGCCGAACAATAATTCCGGCACGGGTTTACGGCACTCCTGGACCGCAGGTTATGTGATAAATAATTACCACGCTATATATACACACTACTCAATCACATACAGGAAGAAATGACACTCATGAAATGATTATTTCATTAACATTAAGAAACAAGCAAGATGAACTGCTTGAGCAACAAACGTCTGAAAGTAAAATGCAGTTGCCATGTTTCAGAACGCATACGCAATTAATTCACCTAACAATGTCATTTGGAAGCATGCATGTCCTGGCGGATATTCCCGTACCCCAAAATATTTTTACAGCATTGCATGTGTACACGTTCAATATTCCGTGCAGTGTGAAATCTTAACACCTCGCATTCATAATTTAAAACTGGTTACACTAATTCCTCAATAAGTTCTGATCTATTTGTTTGGGCGTTGCTGTCTAAAATCAGTTTTGACCAATATTTCTTGGCATGCCGTTATTAATGGTTCAGTGGAAATTTCCCATTCTATTGCCTAATAGTATTATGATATCAGGATTTTTGGCGCGAAGTCATTCAGTGCAGAATGCGCATCTTCAACTAGAAGGCACAAACCCTTCTAGACCCCTCATAGAAGAGTTCAAACTTCAACATGACTTGATGATTGGGGATTAAGAGTTTTTATTTTTATAATGGTCTGGGTAAAGATTTTGCCAAACTTTAGTTTTATTTTTCTCTTCACTGGTTTCAACGGGCGTCATTTTTATCGACGAGTGTCTCGTATTATTGTATTGATCAACGAGCTCGTCCAACACGTCAATGTATACCCGCGTAGAATTATAGCCGAAAAATATTTCCACATTTTTTCCTTCATTGTTCTATTCCATCTCTCCACTACGCTAGATTTTTCTTCATTTTCGGAAGAATATATTTTCGTTAGGTCCCGTACTTCTTTATTGTAAAATTCTTTACCTTTATCGACCCATATTTTTTGCGGTCTTCTTTCCTTAAATATCTTTTTTAACGCAGTCGCGACCGATTGTCCGGTCTTATCTTATAACGGAATCGGAACCGTATTTGTAAAAAATATCGATAACGGCCAGCAGGTATTTGATTCCGAGGTTAAATTTCGAGAACGCTTGCATATCTACCAAATCCGCGGCCCATATTTCGTCAATGTCATTTACGCGTACGCGCCTTTTAGGAAATTTCTTAACGACGGGCTTGTGTAATTCTTCCGCTAAATCGTCAGTCCATTTTAACTTTTCTTTAAAGTCCCATCCCGAATCCCATCTTTGTACCGATAATTTTTTTAACGATCGATCTATGCATTTTTTCTTGCTGAGTAGGGTTATAAATATTTTTCATCTCTTCCAACATTTTTATCGCAGACTTTATTTCTCGTCGCTGTATCCTTGTTTTGCAGATAACATACGCCGCCTTATCAATTCTGTTTACGGGCATACTCCATTTTTTCGGCGTTAGATCCGGATATAATCTTTTTTTTAATTTCGTGCCCGGACCAGTAAAATTATGTCCAGGCAAATGCATTTAATATCGAACCACCAGTCATGTTAGTAAACAGTTTTTGTTGATCCGCATATTACGTATTTTCCCCGTTTCATGGTTCGTTTCGTATTTTTTTTTACATTTGACGCAATACATATTTTTATTTAATGCGTTTTTTCGATTTAAATAAATCGAAATAAAAGATTTATCTTGGAATACGAAAACTAGGCGCCATAATAACCCTCTTTTGCCAAAAAGTATACGCGGGATTATCGTGGGTAAATCCGGTTGCGGTAAACGACTCTATTACTAAACTTATTGCTTCAACCGGGGTGGAATGATTACGATAAACTCGAAGTTTTCGGAAAAAGTTTATTTCAACCCGAGGACCGGCTCGTTATTAAAGCTTTTCAAAATAAATTGTCAAAACCCGAAATATTACGGCTTTTCGAAATGTGCGAGGAAATTACGACCAGAGACGTGTCACCGGATCAATTTATCGACGCTCCTAACGCACGACAATTCTATGGGACGGGGGTTAGAATGCGAATTTTTACGAAAACGCTCGCGACAAGATATGAGCAAGGAAGAATTTCGGAAATTGTACGTCGAGGCTTGGAGAAAACCGTACAGTTTTGTCGTCATTGACCTATCGTTGCAAAAAGATTGCGAGAAATATTGGCGCGGACTCAAGGAATTTTTTTATCGGTTAAACAACTTTAGGTTTTATATAAGTGGAACAATTGTTAGAAATTATCGCGAAAAAAACTAGTTCTATATAAAAGTTCTTTCCAAATTGTTGTTTCGGATAATACCACGCGGTTTAAAACGAGATTTAATCCCCCGCTCGAACTCGATAGGGATAAACGGTACGAAAACGCGCTCGTTAACCTCGAGACGTATTATTCTTTCGCGAATATTACGAACCAAAAACAATCATTTTATGTATTCCCACAACGAATGTGAAGATTGGCAATTTTTTACGATTCCCGAGGGGAGTTACGACATTATCGATATCGACCGATTTATTCAAGAACGGATGAAACAAGACGGTTATACGGACAAGGTGTCTAAACGGCAAATCCAAATACGTTAAAACCCAAAATTAATGTAGAAGATGTATTAATGTAAAATTTATTGTCGATTTTAGGCACCCAAATTCCATCGGGCGAATTTTAGGTTAGTACCGATCCGGCCTTAACGAATCTGAAGACGTTGTTCATTGTTAAAAATGCATAAGCGTGAATATCTATTTGCGAACTTTTAAGCCATCAACAAGGAATTGGGTACAATAATTACATTACATTTTCTCCAAATATCACTAATTTAAACTGTAATTTGGCCATTTATTTTATAAGACATGTTTTAAAAAGTGTGACAAAAACCCGGGTACACATCTTAACTATAAGATGATCGTTTGTTTTTACATAAAAATGTATTTGAGTGCATTTCTATAAGCGAACTTTAAAGCCACTAGCACTATATTGGATACAATAATTTCACATTTTTTTTCTGAATATCGCCCCTTTTCAACTGAGAATATAGCCATTAATTTTACAAAATGTACTCTTTAAAGTGTGTTAAAAACCCGTATCCACACTTTAGCTATAAGATGATCGTATTGATTTTAAAATAAAGCATATTTGAATGCATTTCTATAAGCGAACTTTAAAGTCACCTACAAGAGAATTACACATTTTCTCTAATCTGTACGCATCGACGCATTAACTTTTATGGCCTTTTTTATGCATCAAATGTTAAAACTCGAAAACAACTAAAGCAAAAATCTGAAGTTTATATATGTCAAAAGCGATTGTGTCAGTATTCAAGTTTTATATTCTTGATTGTAAGCAATAACTGCATGTAAAAAAGACGCTGATTTTACAAAAAGTGCATTGGATTCGAAGTCAGTGCGCATGCGCGGCAAAACCGACGGCAACATATTTCGGCGATTGTTGATCTTATCGCTGCCGTTTCCAATCCCTGTGTATATTGGTCCCAGATAAAATCCATGCTCGAGTGAGATAAACAGAGTCAATATCGTATATAAATCGTATGGAATCGTGTGAAACCGTACCAAAGTCCTACGTCTTACACTGGGATTGACACTCGAATGTCACACCGAACATCGTACGATTCACAGGAGTGTACACACGGTTTTATACGATCGCCATACGGTCTATACAGTTTCATACGATCGTCATACGACCGATACGGTTCAAGCACGAATTATACGTGGTCAAGTACGACCAGACACGGCCTCTACGTCTGTACAAAGCTCTAGTATATATATTCAGCACTCAAACACAGCACAACACAACTAGCTACTGTCAAATTGAAACAACAGAGTACTGTACTAGCTACATAATGCCCCCAAAGAGGAAGAAGAAGACCCCCAAAAAGAGAATCCCTACCAATGATGGTTCTTGGCCAAACATTACTCTTCTGTCCAGCCATTCTCTTGTCCATATTTGTCTCCTTCTCCTTTTGTTGACTCTTTCCTGTCTTCCCTCACGCCTTTTGGCCAAATCAATCTCAATGTCTATTAACCTTATAAGGATTTCCAATTCCCGTATTCTGTCGTCTTCCATTGTTGAAAGTTCGAAATTTTATGAAGTAAAGCCAATTTATATCAAACCATACACGAATGTGTGATAATTCGAACATAACACGATCAACAGTCGGTTGGACCGTATATAAACCCTGTAAATCTCCAGTAAATCGAGTAAAAGTCGTGTTCAATCGTACTAGGCCGTAACAAACCGTACTAGACCCTACATTGACTGTGCAACAATCGTATGAAAATCGTTTGTAAATCGTGTACAATTCGTGACAAACCTTGTTTGACCGAGTATATCCGTGCTTTGTTCGTACATACTCGTGCTACATTCGAATCTAAATCGTACCAACTCATCCCGAGACACGGTTGGAGCTCAATACTCGCATCAGGCAACCCGTGTATAAATCGAGTAAACCGAATTGGAACCGTGTGTCCATTCGTGTTTAGTGTGAGTAGGCCATAAAACAGCGAGTAAAAGAACAACTTCCTCAAAGAGAGAATGATGGAGCGCGGTTTACAAGAAGATTTGACTAAAGTTTTTAAGCCGATTACCGACGTTCAAAAAAAGTACTGCCGAAGAAATCAAGGAAAATTTAGGTCAACTTCCAGCCGCGTTTCCCGCCATTTCAGGCCCGGCACCCGTCCCAGCAATTGCGGGCCCTAGTGGGGCCCCGGCAGCCCCGATCGTTTTAGGTGAGATCGCGACCAATTATCTAAAAAAATATGCCGGTAAATCCGAGGTTGATACAACGTTTGGTTTGTACGCGGGAATGGACGGAAATGTTTACATGGGCTATACACCCGTTACCTTTAAAGATGACAACATAATTATAGACGGCGAAGAATATGAAGCCACGCCGGGATTGTGGGAACTCATCATATCCAAGAATCCAGACGAAAGTATCCTTACCAACGAGGATAAAGGTAATTACGGCGAGTTGTTGTTCAAAACGAACGCCATTTACCGAGATCATAATCCCGCTACCGGGCGCCCAAAGGCCAGCAAGTGGTACAAGTATACGAATATCGTTGCCCTAATTTGGAGGAGTAAAAAATCTTATACCACGGGTTCCGGTCTCTCTGACCCGAACGCGCTCTTCGAGAGGCTGGATTTATTGATGGCGTGTAAGAAAGCGGGAAATACCGGAGTTAAAGAGGAGTTAAAGACGAACTAGTAGCCATCTGTAACGAACGCGCGAACCGAGAAATATTAAACGCTAATCAATATAAAAAGATGTTGAGCATCATTTAAAAAAAATGTTGATCGCGAAAAATCGAGCTTTTACGAGACGTTTATCAATACGGCGATATATTCGACTTTATCGCTAGCTGGTTTACCTGCAGTATGATGAAGGCTGCCGCCCAGAAAGCTCTCGATGCGGGAAAGTCAGTCACGAAGGAAACTGGGAAAAAAGCTTTAGACGTTGTCGGAAACAAGGCGATCGAAAAGGTTAAAAGCGTTCTCACGCCGAGATCTAATTCGATTACAGAAAAACATATAGCTCAACCCGCGCCGATCCAGCCGGTTTCTCGCTAATTGACGGAAACGGATTTGACGATTTGGTTAAAAAGTCTTACGGGAAATAAAAAATGTCATTATTAGAATTTAAGCGACGCTTGTACGAAGAGCACCATTCGGCCTTGATTAGTATTAAAAACGGAATTTCAAAGTTTGACGGAGTCGAAATTCTCGAGATTCGGATTACGGTTATCAAAAAGCCGTCGTGAAACTTAACGACGAACAGATCGAAATGATGAAAGATTTCGAAGAAGAGACGAACGATTTTTTAGCCGAATACGGTTACCGTGCCCATCAAACTGGTTTAAGGAAATAAAATTTATCCGAAAAAGAACCCCGGACGAGATAAATGTACGAAAATTAAGTTAAAGAGAATCTACGTTACGGACGGAAAGTCTTTTCCGCAACTTTGGATCGAATAAAGGCTTTTTAATTCGTAAAAATTAGTTGGATATAAAAAAACAAATCCCCGATAAAAAGAAATGGCGACTATTTTAAATATTACCGAACTATACGCGATGGACGAAAGTATAGAAAGTAACGAATTTCACGAATACGCACCGATTACGGGAACCAATTAAATAATCCCTGCGAAATTCGTATAAATATAGAAACTCAAGATTTGTTTACTCACCCGAGCGAAAGTTATTTGTTACCCGAAGGTAGACACACAAAGCCGATGGAACGGCTTACGCGAATGGAGACAACGTCGCCCTAACGAATAACGGCCTCATGTATCTTTTCAAAAATATAAAATATGAACTTTCCGGTCAAGAGATCGAATCCCAGGTCAATGCAGTACTATGTTGGGCTATGTTGAAACAAACCCTTTACTTTGGCGAGTAAATCCAACGACAGCTAACGCGGCGGATGCGAGACGAGTGAATCTCAGCAAGCTATCTTGGTTTATTCCGCACGTCCGACCAGCCGACACCGAAAAGTCACAATTGTACAAGACGATCGAAGAAAAGGTTAGCCTCCCCGTAGGTTACCGAATGAGACAATGCGACTCTATCACGAGTTTTACGTGGAGACTTTCCGTCAAGTCGAGCCCCGAAAAACCTTGTTGGATTATAGTCGGTTTTCAAACCGAAAAAGATGGCAGTCAGGGAGGAACCCCGCCCTCTTTGATCACGCCGACCTAAAAAATATGTACATGATGCTAAATTCGGATAGGTACCCCGAAGTGGATTATCAATTGAATTTTGATGAACATAAATTTTCTCGCGCTTACGGGGGATGCCGCCTTATTCAGGTCCAAATTTTACAGGATGGACGAATTGATATCCAACCCCAATATTTCTCCGTACGATCACAAAGCCCTTTTCCCCTTGTTCGTGTTTGACGTGAGCAAACAGAGCGAAAGAATGAAATATTCCGTCACAGACATTCAAATCTAGGCGCAATATAACGCCAACGTCCCCGCTGTCACGGAAGCCTTTGCAGTAATAATCAGCGACAGATTACTCAATTTCAAGTCTGACGGAAATAAAATGAGTGAGATTTACGGATAAAAATCCTATCCCCGAGACGACAAAAATTTTGATTTCATTTAGAAAAATATTTTCTATAAAAAAATGAGCGATAGTCCAATTAATGAGTTAATTTTCAACAAAAAAAACAAAGTTTTGTCGATCGGGTCGTGCGTATTAAATAAATTGATAGAAATAGACGACGAAGCTCCTCGTGAGGTTCCTAAATGGTGATAAATAGTGCAAAAAGTAAATGTCACAGATGACTTGGAATAAGAATATATTGTTGACACTTGTAATTTTCACGAGTATTTCGAGTTTAAAGTGGGCGATAGAGTTCTTTTTTATTTGTATCTAGGTGTTATGAACCATGATGTAATTTCGAGCAAGAACTGGATGAAAATAACCGAAATTGACGGAGATTTTCTTTTGGAAGATAACTATCGCTCTTACTGCGGAAACACAATAGCTTAAAAAAAGTTGAAAATATCACAACGCGCGTTCACGCTCCATCGCCTTTAATCGAAGGAGTCAATCCGCCAACACCAACCATCTCCGCCTCCAAATACAAGATGCCAGACCAAGAATTAAAGAAAAATTTAATCGTTCAACAAATTTTTTATTTGATTTAAAATTTTTTTTCTAAATGAAAAGAGCGATCGCGGAACAACGTGGACTTCGCTGTTTTTGGAAGTACAATAGAACCGAGTTGTTGGATTTATTAAATGGCTCGCGTGGAGGGGCGAACGAGACACCACCCCCACCAACGAGGCGAATACCACCAACAAGGCCGGCCCCAACCCCACGAACCGTGTTTAATAATATCGAAACGTAAGCGAAGACCTGCGCTTACCGCGGTAAAAAAAGCTTTTGACTGGACCAGATCTAAAGCCACGGATCTAACGAACTGAATCAGTAAAAATCTTAATGAAGTGGTTGATTTGGCTAAAAACCGGGTAAGGGCGCAGTCGTTTACGGGTACGAAGAGGGTAAAGGGTTTTTATCCTCAGACCCAAATATGTCCGGGGTTAAAAATCCGATATACCTTTTGTTGTTCGATGATGGCGAAAAACTACATTATTGTTTGATAAAAAATAAAAGTAGATTATTGTCTACGCAGATTTCGAAGGCGCATGGTATTTTTTTTGCGACAACTGCCAAAAACCGTTCACTTCGCAGAGGGTGTTGGACGAAATATTTCTATTTGAACGAATGCGTGCGGATTGACATGCCCGAAGAGGAAGAAGACCCTGAGACCGGAGAAAATATAAAACCGTTTACCGAGTTTAAATATTGTAATTGGTCGATGCAAGTTCCTTTTTACAATATACGCGGACTTTGAGTCTTTCTTGAAACCTATTGATACGTGCGCTCCAGACCCGGCAAAGAGTCGATAGTTTTTGGTTTTTGTTATTATATAAAATGTTTCGACGACCGCGTGTTCAAGAAGGATCCGGTCATCTATACCGCGGAAACGGATGACGAAGACGTGAGGGAGCTTCGTAACATTCCGTCGAAGATGATATTCGGCCGAGACGACCGGATAAATTTCGAACGAGCAAAGAGGTGTTGGATCTGCCGAGGAGAGTCTTCCGAAGGCGATAAAGTCCGCGATCACTGCCACTACACCGGAAAATATAGAGGGGTGGCGCACAATAAATGTATTTTTTTTGTATCGGGAACCGAAATTTATCCCCGTGATATTTCACAATTTAGCCGGGTACAACAGCCATTTATTCGTGAAAAATCTCGGGAAGAGCGAAGGCGATATCAGATGCATTGCAAAACTGAGGAAGAATATATTAGTTTTACGAAAACGATACAAGTAGATACTTTTATAGATAAAAAGGGCGAAGGAAAACCGATAAATCATCAAATTAGGTTCATCGACAGCTTTAAATTTATGTCTTTTAATTTAGACTCGCTCGCAAAAAATTTAAAAGCGAATCAATTTACGAGCGTCAATAAATATTTTCCCGACGAAAATTTACGAAAATTGGTTTTGAAAAAGGGGATCTATCCGTACGAATATTTAGATTCCGCCGCGATATCACTGGAATCCGAGTTGCCCCCGCAAGAAGCGTTCTATTCGAGATTAAACGACGAAGGAATTAGAGACGAAAAATACGCCCGCGCCCGGGAGGTGTGGAACGCCTTTAAGTGTAAAAGGTTTAGAGATTATCACGATTTGTATAACAAAACGGACGTTTTGTTGCTAGCCGACATTTTCGAAAGTTTTAGAAACGTTTGCGGAAAAAGTTACGGATTAGATCCCGCGTGGTATTATACTTCCCCGGGATTAGCGTACGACGCCATGTTGAAGAAGACGGGGTTAAAACTATAGTCACTGACGGATCCCGACATGTTACTCATTGTCGAAAGAGGGTTGAGAGGCGGCGTGTCTATGATTACGAAGAGATATTCCGAGGCCAATAATAAATATATAGGCGAGAAATTTGACCTGGAAAAACCTTCTAAATATGTAACGTATTAAGACGATTAAATTCGAGGAAGAGCCGTGAATGAAGCCTTATATCGATTTAAGTACGAACCTCCGAGCGAAGGCGACCAACGAATTCGAGAAAGATTTTTATTTAAATTGATAAACAACTCCGTCTTCGGGAAGACGATGGAAAATATCAGAAATAGAACGGATATCAAATTGGTAACTGACAAAATAAAAGCGAAAAATAGCAGCAGCAGCAGCAGCAGCAGCAGCAGCAGCAGCAGCAGCAGCAGCAGCAGCAGCAGCAGCAGCAGCAGCAGCAGCAGCAGCAGCAGCAGCAGCAGCAGCAGCAGCAGCAGCAGCAGCTCAAGCAGCAGCAGCTCAAGCAGCAGCTCCAGCTACCTTGGCCGATAGAATTCTTGAAAGTGTTCCCCAAACCATGCGTCGAAAAGCTCAACTATTATTATACTTTCTCCAAAATCATCCCCATATGTCATGGAATGAACAAAGTGTTTTGGAATATGATGGAAAACCCATACAAGGATCCAACATTATAGATTTAGTCAATGATGTGATTCGACATAGGAAAGTGTCTAGCCCTAAAAGATGGGATCAGTTTTCTCGTGGATTAAGAGAAGTCAACGTACCACAAGAAGTGGTAGGAAATAAACGGAGATGGATTTGGCTCCTGCTTTTAAGTAGTTCTCTGGGTTATATTCTACCGAATCCCTCTTTGAAATTCAATAAACCTAAACCAACATGAGCTCGTCTTACATTACCCTTATGAGTGACAGTCCGATGGATCTGTTCCCAGACAATACTCAATGCTGTTTTTGTACCAAACTACTTGTACTCAAACCCATCCATCTCAATAAACAAGACTGGGAAATTGATTTAGAAGAAACTAGTCAAGTCATTAATATCCCGGAGGAAGAGCGACATTTTTCCATTGTCACGCGGGATCCTATCCTGGCAAGACCTTTGAGGCTTTCCCCATTACTATCGTTTCCCCAATGATGAAAAAGACGTCTTTGTATTCCTGTAGGGACCTAATGTCACACCACAACATCTGATAGACACCCTGGACCAAGTCATTAAGATTACTTAGGTCGACTGTTTAGAGAGAAAAACCTCCGTTTTACTGTTTCTCGGGAACAAGTAAACGTATTAACGTTCAAAGAACCTAGGCATTCAGTTTCATTTATGTTTATGAAATTGGGTGGTTCTCCTAATAGTGCTCCTACCATCTATTTAACCGAGAATCCAGATCCATTTCCTCACGGGGTAGACTTGAACATGGGTCATAATCATTTGTTTGTCTATTCTGACCTGGCGGTTTATACCTATTAGAGAAACATTGAAGCTCCCATCTTACGTGTGGCTCCTTTTGATCCGAGAACCAAAGCAGGAACCAATCCACACATTCATTTCGAGTTCTTGAATGTACACTACATGTCACTGGCTAAAGCCGACTTTGACACCATCACTATCCATGTGTAAGGGGTGACACCGGTCAACCCATACAGTTTATTCATGGGAAGTCCATGGTGAAGCTACACATACGCCAACGACAATGATGCCTATGTACCAAGGTCAACTTCGTCAATATGGACAGGGGCTTGGATCCATGTTTAAGAAAGCCATGAAACGTATCATGCCTTTACTGAATCCTTTGGTTCGATCGGGAGTTCGGAACCTTGAAAAAAAGGACTACAGCAAGGAAAAGCTGCCATGCAAGATATCATGTCAGGATCCAACCCTAAAAAAGTGATACGAAAAAGAGGAGCCAACGTATTGAAAAATATAAGCGAATCCCTGTCACCAAAAAAAAACAAGAAAAGTATAAAGGCCAAACCCATCAAGAAAAAACCTCATTCGAAACTTCATCGTCGCCGAGTGAAGCAGGCCAGACCGCTTGATATTTTCGATTAAAATCATGATGATCACCAGCAATGCGGACACGTATGCCTATCGTGCTTACCTAGGAAATTTACTCTCCTTCAATCCAAGTTGTAAAAGCACTCAGCTTCAGGGCATTAGAATTTTGGGCCGTCAGATGAACACCAAAGTCCATGATAGAGATAACAATGGTTAAGTGGAAAAGCGAAATCGTGTACAACAAAGTCGTGTGGTGGAACTATGTGGCCGACTTCATTTGGATCTGGTGATGCAAGATAAATATTTACCTAATGGGATAGAAATACGTCTAAGACTGAACAAAGCGTCACCCAATTTCTGTCTCATGGCTGTCGCACCCGCAAAAATCAAGTTTATGGAAGCGGGTTTTAATGTGAGAACCGTGGATTTACTCCTTGTGGTGGCCAATCAACTCAATCAACACATTGCTCAACACAACATGAAAATTCCCATCCGACGTACTGAGGTGAAAATCTTTACTATTCCTACCGGTCAACGTTCCGAGATAAAAGATCATTTATTTCAAGGTCAATTACCAAAACGACTGATCATTGGTATGGTGAGAAATGGAGATATGAATGGGGATATAGCGACCAATCCTTTTGATTTCCGTCATTTTAATCTCAATCATCTGGAGGTCAGCATTGATGAAAAAAGTATTCATAGCAAACTGTTTCAACCCAATTTCGAAACGGGAGAATGTCTACGGTTCTACCTGTCACTCTATCAAGCAACAGGAGCTCTTGGACTTCAAACGTTCATTTATGAACAAGTGCATAAAGACTGTGACGGTTGTCAACTGGCTCTTCCTAGTCAAGATCCTGAACTCGTGACCTTGACCGAAAGTGAAAAAGGAGATGCCTGTCGATTATGGATTCAGTTTAAAAACGAACTCAGTCAGAATCACTCAGAACTTAACGATCACTGGATAAGTGTATTGGCAGAACGTGTGAATAGAATTAATTGGCATTATGGAGACGAATGAACATCTTAAATCATTCACCGATATATTGCATGCTCGTGTTTGTACAAAAATTCAGTTACTTTCGGAGAATCCTCATGATGTGAAGGCCTATATTGTGAATACACACAATGTGAATCAACCAGGAGAACACTGGGTGGCTATTTACCACAAAAACAATAAAATCGTGTACTTTGATGGACTACCCCTTTCGAGGAGATTCTCTCTTTTGTGAAAAAAAAACAATACAATGGGATACTTTACCTGTGTGTGTGGTGTGTAAGGTTTACTCGTTCTGGACTTGACCTGAACCAGATCCTTCTCACTCGATTCAGAGTTCTAGAGGATAGGCCAGGAGATAATGATACTTACGTGACCCGTTGGTTTGAATAACATTATGGTACCTATTATAGACAAGCTCAATATGTGAACAAATGTGGACAAAAGTGTTTTTGCACTACGCCGTGATAGAGTAGGAGGTGAAAGACATTCGTATCATAGAATCATGAATAGAAACATGTTTATTATACAGCTTAATTTGTTTTCTAGACAAAGTCTTGTTCTAACAAAGAAAATTGGTTCTATGTTGTTCTATTTAAAAAGTTTGTACAAAAAATGTGGTTCTGTTTAAAAAATATGTTTATTTACAAAAATTATTGTTCCATATTGTTCTATTTTTAAAAATGTTGTTTATGTTGAATAATAATAAAAAAAATGATACAACCTGTTTGTTTTACTTGGGTGATATTAGGATTTAAGAAACACAAAACAAACACACACAAAAACCAGCGAACAAAAATATGGACGTGACGTCATTTTACATGCTCTAAGGTTCGCGCTTGCAATACAAAAGGCCAATGCATTGCGTCACGTCATTCATTTCCATTCATTCACTCACCATGGATGCGCTTATTGCAACAACTTGAAACAGCCAGACAACTGACGGCTAGGCAAACTAGAGAATGGCGGACTGGATGGTAACGTCGCTAAATAACGAGAGCAGGAAGAACTGGCTATTGCGGAGTCGATGAATTTAATGTCCAAAGCACCTAGACCTTCAGCAAGCTAATGCTGTCATTCACTCGATCGAAAAATGTGACAATTTTTCACCAAGAGTCAGGAAACGTGAATTTAGAAACAGATTTTCGTTTGTTTCTAAGATGTCACCTACTGAACTTAATGAAATGTACCGTTTTTTAACGGATGATGGTTCTGCAATTAGCAGTACAATATCAAAAGACATCCGTGATAGGTTAGCCGCTTTAGTTGATAGTGACAACCCGCAACCCTGACCTATTATATAATATGAGGACCTTGCACAAAAGTGGCAATAATTGCTTTGATAAGTTTTTTATAGAAATTGAAAAAATCAAAAATGAGTTTGAGCTTAGTGCATCAGATGATAGACGTCATGGGCTTGTTTCTCATTTGGCAGTTGCAATGTCTGTAAAAAGATCTTCATCAGCAGGTATCAGCTGGGACCAATATACTCAGGGATTGGAAACGGACGATTAGTCCGAAATATGTCGTCGTCGGTTTGCCGCGCATGTGCACTGACTTCGAATCCAATGCGCTTTTAGTAAAATCAGCGTCTTTTTTACATGCAGTTATTGCTTACAATCAATAATATAATACATAAATACTGACACAATCGCTTTTGGCATATATAAACTTCAGATTTTTGCTTTAGTTGTTTTCGAGTTTTAACATTTGATGCGTAAAAAAGGCTTTAAAAGTTGATGCGTCGATGAGTACAGATTGGAGAAAATGTATAATTCTCGAGTAGGTGACTTTAAAGTTCGCTTGTAGAAATGCATTTAAATATGCTTTATTTTAAAATCAATACAATAATCTTATAGCTAAAATGTGGATCAGGGTTTTTGTCAAACTTTAACAAATATATTTTGTAAAATAAAACGGCCAAATTCTCAGTTGAAAATTTTGCCCATTCAAATGTACACGTTCTTGCTGCTGACCATGATACCTCTACAAAAGTGAAAATCACTCCTTCTGTCACTCTTCAAATTGACATACCTGATAATTTGATGGAGATTTTTACAATGGACAAGTATTTGTTACATTGAAAAACTCACTTTTCCAACCATCTAATCTGAGGTGACATTTGGCTGAAATGAGACAGGTGTTATGTCAAACTGGCCAACTTGGTAAACCTATCATCCTCCTGTATAGTGGTGGTGGGCCTGACCACAGAGTTACTTACCCCACTGTAAAACTGGATTTCATGTCTCTGTATATTCTAGATGATTGTGACTATTTATTGGCATCAAAGTTATAGAAACTGGGTCAAAAGGATAATGTCCATATTAAATTTGGAGTTGCAAATAATTGATTTCAAAAAGTTCATACATTAATTGCTCTTTGATTTATTGAATTTATCCGATAAATATTCAACACACTTGACAATTCAGACGTTCACACAGCTGTATAGCATGTAAAGACAATACAATGTGATGAATTTCTAACACCATGCAAAACTTTTGTTTGAATATTTGTGTGAGAATGAACATTTTTATTATGTGATTTTATAATTAAAGATTTTTCAGCTGTGCAAGCTACAACTTTAAGCGGCTTAGTGTTTTGATCATTTATAATTTAGAGGCGTAAAATTCTTGCATAGTAGTATCTGTAAAGATATTATTGTGTTACAAAATTCAAATATTCCCCAAAACATTCTCAGGATATATTTGCTCACTCTGAAGGAATATTTTTGTTGAAGATTTGTTGGCTGATTTATATGTTTAGTCTTAGTCAAGATATTAACAGTTGTTTTGTATAACTTCATTTTGCATTTTACTCGTATGCACATTAGTATAAAGATATGCAGACTAAGTAAATGAATTAACTTCTTAAAAGTGAGTAATTTTTATGTCAATGACGATTTGCTTAGACATGATAGTAATTTTATGGTGGTTTACTGTTTTGTAAAGTCTTTAGTTAGTTTTGCCATTTTTGAACCAATAAGAAATGGTAATAAAGGTTGATAACACTACTATTAAGTGTTTTATAAAATACTATCTTAATATATTTAACAATGGTCTTTTCCTCAGAAACTACCAGTCGGATTTACTCCAAATTTGCTGTGCAGAAGCCTTTTGACGTTCTAAATGCTTATACCAGTTGGCTCCTTTTAGGGGTCACCAGAGCTAAAAATAGAAAAAAAAAACCTTTAATCATCTTCTTCTCATGAACCAATGGATGGATCATCACCAAACTTGGTCTATAGCATCCTTAGATGGTCCTTTCTCAAGTTTGCTTAAAAAGTATGGTCGGTCCCCTTTTAGGGGCCGCTAGAGCTAAAAATGTAGAAAATGACTTTTTCTCATGATTCTATGGATGGATTATTAACAAACTTGGTTTTTAGCATCTTTAGGTAGTGTTCTATCAGAATTGCTGAAATAAAAATGGTTGGCCCCAATTAGGGGCAGCTAGAGCTGAAAATAGAAATACCTTAAAATGACTTCTTTTCATGAACCAGCGGTTGGATCATCACCAAATTTGGTCTGTGGCATCCTTCAGTCATCACAAATATTCCTTTGTAGTATCCTTTGATGGTCCTTTATCGAGTTTATTATTGTTCCCCATTATTTGCACACAGGTGAACCTTTATTACCTTTTTAGTAACAAGTTAATTAACATTTATTCTGGTGAGCGATGCTGGGCCATCATGGCCCTCTTGTATTTTCTAGTAGATTATCTATGTTCGAAATGGCGGAAGCAATGTCAACAACAGCCATTGCTATATATTTTTAACTAATTACAAGACTTTTCCTGTTCACCTTGCAAAACGTTTATCAAACTGTATAATTCCAATGTTGTTTCTGTATTATTATACGGATCAGAATTATTGGGTTTAAAAAACTAATGTGTTGAAAATGTCCTCATATATTCTTGCAAACGTTATCTAGATGCTGATCTATATTCATGCAATTACTTAGTACTAGGTGATCTAGCAAGGTTTCCAATGTTTATTTATGCTGCTAATGTATGCATTAAGTATTGGCTGCAGTTATTATGCTTACCAAAAATTAGACATGTTAGATTGTGTTATGAAATTAACAAGTATTATGACACTCTATGCCATGCAAATTGGGTATCTGAAGTGAGGATACACATGCGCATTGTTTGAAATATTGCAATGTACTTATATGTTGTATTATGCATTTAAGGAAAGGAATCTGTTCTTAAATTGACATATTTTACCAGATTGCTTCAACTGAATCCTGTTACTGTCTATTTTGATATAAGTATATATATAAATAATGTAACCTGACTACAAGTTATGACATCATCACGTCATGTGTTGTATATATTATGTATATGGGCAGGTGACCAGGTCACGTAATAAGGAGTTGAAATCCCAAAACCTAAGGAAAAAACATTGAAATCTAGAATTTGTATGTTTATAGGGTTCAATGTTAAACCTTCATTTCATTGTTGAAAATTGCTGTGATGTTACAATTCAAGAATAAATGAGTACAAGTTTGTGGTAAAATTTACATATAGTAAATAGCCGAAACTTGGGTGGGTAGATGGGTTGGTTGGTTATAACTAATCATTGTTTGGAATTAATATCATGATAATTTTTACTGAATAGATAATCTTTTACTTTTGTATCTATAGTACATTTAGTAAGTAATGTGAATACATTATTCAATGTAATTATTTCTTGTGGAAAAAACATTTTTCAATGTTTTAATGGTTTGAGTTGGGTTGCTTTTGATTTTAATTTTTCCATGCAGTAGTTTATTGATCTTAATTATCATTTAGATAATTAGGTCAAGACAAGAGTTCTTCATTTTTAGACACTTGGTCCAATTTTTATCCGCTGATTTATTTATAGTCATATACTTAAAATAGATTTGTTGAAATGCTGAGAGGGATTTGTGTCTAAAGTTCATAATATATTTACTAGAATAATACATTTTTTTTATCCGTTCTTATAATCAAAACATATTCAATTGTTTTTTGTATTAAAGTTGAATTGTTCCATTATATTTCAATTCAGTAACACTCCTGGAAGGTTTCAAACTTCTAGATGTAAATGATGTATGTTGGAATGCATGCTCAACAAGTACTTTTTTTATATAATGCCAGATTATTTTGTAAAATTCATGTGTGAGTCTATATGATCCAGGATATATGGATCAACTGGGGTAAAAAACTAGGTCACCAGGTCAAATCACTAGAAAACCTGAGAAATTGCAATATTTACCCAGGTGAGCGAAGAAAGTGCCATCATGGCCCTCTTGTTTATTAGGATTGTATTATCTCTCTACTTATTCCAGTCCATACCTGTGAACTTAAATTACCATCTCTTTACTTATCCCTGCCCATTTCTTACATATTACACTGTGGATCAGTTCCTCAGTGAACATTCAACTGCAACATAACAGTCATACCTTGAAATATGAAGTTGAATTTGAAAATACATATAAAAAATTGTTGACAATCATTACATTGAAATATTATATATATAATGAATAAAATATAACCTATTTACTTTATTTATTGTTATTTCATCCATATATGCATCCTGTATGTCTGACTTCAAGTATGACAAATAATAGAAAAAATGGTAAAGCTATCTAAGTTAATGATATGCAATGGTCAGCCTTTAATGTGGCATTTTAGTCACTTTATGTAAATGATTTGCAAATGTTCAAAGTTTATAAGTGTTGCTTAAGATCTTATGTCACCTGACTTCATTGGTGTACAGAAAAATTTCAAAATTTCAATACGCAGTAATAAAAGGTGAACAGTATAACCTGATCTTATGGACACATCACCTTATGTACACATCACCTTATGTACACATCACCTTATGTACACATCACCTTATGGACACATCACCTTATGTACACATCACCTTATGGACACATCACAATTATGGACACATCACCTTATGGACACATCACTTTATGTACACATCACCTTATGGACACATCACCTTATGTACACATCACCTTATGGACACATCACCTTATGTACACATCACCTTATGTACACATCACCTTATGGACACATCATCTTATGGACACATCACCTTATGTACACATCACCTTATGGACACATCACAATTATGGACACATCACCTTATGGACACATCATAATTATGGACACATCACCTTATGTACACATCAGAATTATGGACACATCACCTTATGGACACATCACCTTATGTACACATCACCTTATGGACACATCACCTTATGGACACATCACCTTATGTACACATCACCTTATGTACACATCACCTTATGGACACATCACCTTATGGACACATCACCTTATGTACACATCACCTTATGGACACATCACAATTATGGACATATCACCTTATGTACACATCACCTTATGGACACATCACCTTATGGACACATCACAATTATGGACACATCACAATTATGGACATATCACCTTTATGTACACATCACCTTATGGACACATCACCTTATGTACACATCACAATTATGGACACATCACCTTATGGACACATCACAATTATGGACACATCACCTTATGGACACATCACAATTATGGACACATCACCTTATGTACACATCACCTTATGTACACATCACCTTATGTACACATCACCTTATGGACACATCACCTTATGGACACATCACCTCATGGATACATCACCTTATGTACACATCACCTTATGTACACATCACCTTATGTACACATCACCTTATGGACACATCACCTTATGGACACATCACCTAATGTACACATCACCTTATGGACACATCACCTTATGGACACATCACCTTATGTACACATCACAATTATGGACACATCACCTTATGTACACATCACCTTATGTACACATCACCATATGGACACATCACCTTATGTACACATCGCCTTATGTACACATTACCTTATGGACACATCACCTTATGTACACATCACCTTATGGACACATCACCTTATGTACACATCACAATTATGGACACATCACCTTATGGACACATCATAATTATGGACACATCACCTTATGTACACATCACCTTATGTACACATCACCTTATGGACACATCACCTTATGTACACATCACCTTATGGACACATTACCTTATGTACACATCACAATTATGGACACATCACCTTATGGACACATCATAATTATGGACACATCACCTTATGGACACATCACCTTATGTACACATCACCTTATGGACACATCACCTTATGGACACATCATAATTATGGACACCCTTGTGTTAGGGACAGTTTTTGAAGGAATAGACACATTCTTCAACTGACATAATTAACCTCCACTATTCAGGACACCTCGCTATTAAGGACTTTTCACCAGAACCACAACTGTCAGGAATGGAGGAGCAGTGTGTGGGCCCTACATAAAACTTTCTAGTCTCCTAGCTCCTATGGTGTGCAGAAAGACAACATATATTTAGGCCCTACATGAGACATTCTAGTCGTCTGTGTTCCTGTGTAAATAAGTAAACATACATGTTGTCGGGGTATTTCTACAAACCCGTATGTCATTTTTTCCCATTTTGAGAAAAACGCATTTGAATTTTTCAACTGCAATGGCTTCAAGCCAGTTACTGATTTGTGGAATTGGGATTAATCCTATTTAGGATTGATCTACAAACAGGTAAGTATGATCACAAATAAAGAGCTCATCGAGCCAAAAATATCATACAAACCTGTCAAAATTGCCAAAACTTAAGTTACAGGGTTATAGAAATAAGCAGACGATGTATCTATCTAGGTCAGGTGAGGGTATAACAAAAACAGACTAAACGCAAAAAGTCTACAGACAGGTTACTTGCTACTAAACACCTATAATATCAACAAGTGTATTTGTTTTGATAAATGTAGCTACGACGATCACGTTCCCGCTAACTCTCTCGTGTTTAGCCAGTGCATTAACCACATACTGACTGCTAGTGGACAATGAATAAAACTACACACGTACACCTGACTTCACACCTGGTGTGCAGAAAGACAGCGTATATAGACCCTCAATATGAAACATTTTAGTCACCTAACTTCAATGGTGTACAATAAGACTATGTATATATGACTTTCTATGAGACATTATAGTCACTTGACTTCAACGAAGTGCAATAACTTCGATTTCTGTCGTTTCATAGATTTAGTGCTCTCGTTGCGCAAAAAATCTTATTTTGAAGGGTTCTATATAAGTGAGATAAAAAATCAGTCTATTTTACAAATGAAATAAGTAAGAATTGATTTTTTATTTAAACCAAAGTTTTAATGTGATTTGGTATTCTCTTTCACTTGTTATTATTGATATATTCAATAGTTCAATAGTCTCCACTCATTGACTCCGCCTCCACAAACTAACTTCTATGGTGTGTGGATTTATGAAGTGTACATGTTGCGATTTTCCACACACAATGGGAGAGATAACGAACGACAACTCAGGATAGAGATTGAGTGCCACTCGGAACTCTTCGGATGTCACTAACACTCGACATTGACCCCGGACGAAATACGATGGCATCCGTTGGGACTACTTTCAACCTCGTTTCCAAATAGCGCTAAAAATGGTTGTCGTACAAATCCGTCGTACAAAGATTTCAATGTCTGGATCTGTTTAACTTTTAAATCGAAGTCAACATGAACACAATCTTTAGCAAACTGCAAAGCTTCAAAGAAGTCACTGTCATCCGCCATCTTTAATCGTAGAACAATCGAGTGAGAAGGCAGTTCCGGCGGAGAAATGCATCGATTTGATGCATATTCCTCCACCAATCACATCCGAGGTTTGTATGGAGCGAAGCGGAGTTAGCCGAGGATTGCCGTTTGGATTGAGTGCACCAAAGGAACGTTGTCTCTGTATAACCAGGGTCAACGAGAACCAGCTTAATGTCGTCGTAAATATAGAATGTATTGGAAACTCTAAATAAGAAATGAAACCAGAAATGAAATCTTTATTCAATAGTCTATTCTTAGCTCTTATACTTGGCCGAACGGCGATTCTAAGCATTTTTGGAAACCTGCCCACAACCAACTGGTCCCGTTCCATGTTGCAGTGCACCCAAGAGTCTCTATACAGTCAGTCAGCGGAAACCAGTTCAACAACCAGTAACCTACTGGTTTCCGTTCACATCCCGCTTTCTACTTCCCGCTTTATTGTTTCTGTTTTGGACCGGAAACCTAAAAGCCCGCTCATTTGTACCTCAAGAAAAGCGTGCGATATGACTTGTGAACTGCACTTGCATAATATTGTGAGGAAATTTGTGTTTAGAAACTCTAAAGTGCGTAAAAGCATTCGTAATTTGGATAATTGATGCCAACTAACTCTTAAAAATCATTGTTTTACGTGCGCCAAGACTTCTGTGTTCTATATTGTGTTCCACTGACGATAGAATTTGACTTTGACCCAGCGAATGGCGCGACATGGAGATTTAATGCTAATAAAGTGATACCAGACAGTTTTGACACTTTTCATCTGTCAATTGACCTGAGATAAAGGACTAATTCCTTCATTTTGTGTGGTGATATTTCTTTAATGAAACAACATGGATGTTTTAGACGATTCTGATTTTGTGAAGTGAACATCTGAGGTTGGAAGTTTAATCAACACCCTGGCGGACAATTTCAAGTAAGTTGTTGTTGTTGTTCCTCCATTCAATTTGAAGTGGTGATATTTCTAGGTATTTGCTAATCTTTAATGTACATAATTGATGTTTTTACATTATAGAAAGTATGGGTCAGGAGGAAGTAATTAAGCTGTGATTTTTGATATCTTATTATCTGCAAATATCGCCACTTATTTCTGTGAATTACAGTGTAATATAGTTTCAGTCATAAATTGGCTATTCTACTCCTTTGGTCTGACTTGTACTTGTTATAACTGTAACTTGTTACAATTTTAACAAAATCTTAAATAATTGATTATTTACTTAATTTCCCATTTTTGAAATAATGAACCTGAAACTCTATCACATAATATTTTAACAATAACGAAAAATACTCTGCTGTGACATTGATCAACTTATCGTGAGTGTTTTTCTATGATTTATTTAAAATAGTTAATGGTTCACCAAATGCTATCCTGCACAGTGGATGGTAACAATATTGTCACCTCAGCACAACAAGGTTGTTGAAGAAAAGTCTTAATTTTCCATTAGGGGCCGCTAGAGCTAAAAGTAGAAATACCTTTAAACATCTTTTTTTCTCATGAACCAATGGATGGATCATCCCAAAACTTGGCTTGTAGCATCCTTAGATGGTCCTTCCTCAAGTTTGCTTAAATACATTTGGTCAGCCCCTTTTAGGAGCCGCTACAGCTAAAAATAGAAATACCTTAAAATGACTTTTTCTCATTCTATGGATGGATTATTACCAAACTTGGTTTTTAGCATCCTTATATTGCATTCTATCAGATTTGCTAAAATGAAATTGGTTAGCTCCAATTAGGGGTTGTTAGAGCTAAAGTAGAAATACCTTTAAATGTCTTCTAGTGAACCAATGGCTGGATCATCCCAGAACTTGGCTTGTAGCTTCCTTAGATGGTCCTCTGTCAAGTTTGCAAAAAAATTTGGTCAGTCCCTTTTAGTGGCCACTAGAGCTAAATATAGAAATACATTAAAATGTCTTTTTCTCATGATTATATGGATGGATTATTACCAAACTTGGGTTTAAACATCCTTAGATATTGTTCTATCAGATTTGCTGAAAAAAAAATGGTTGGCCCCAATTATGGACCGCTAGAAAAATAGAAATGCCTTAAAATGACTTCTTTTCATGAATCAGTGGTTGGATCATCACCAAATTTGGTCTGTGGCATCCTTCAGTCATCACAAATATTCCTTTGTAATGTCCTTTGATGGTCCTTTATCTAGTTTATTATTGTTCCCCATTATTTACCCACAAGTATACCTTTATTACCTTTATTACATAGTGCTCAGTGAGCTATAGTGATCAGTCAGTCTACACCGGCGTCGGGCATCCACTCCTGGGGGTTGTAAATGCTCTAGTGGTCACACTTTTGAGTGAATCTTCATCAGACGTGGTCAGAATGTTCATCTCAATATTATCTTGGACAGGTTCGAACATGGGTCATCTTGGGTCTAAAACTAGGTCACCAGGCCAAATAGAATGAAAATTTTGTTAACACTCTAGAAATCACATATTTGATTGGATCTTCATGAAACTTTGTCAGAATGTTTGTATTAATGATTTGCAAAATTGTGT
Source organism: Lutraria rhynchaena (assembly GCA_008271625.1). Lineage (NCBI taxonomy): Eukaryota > Metazoa > Mollusca > Bivalvia > Venerida > Mactridae > Lutraria > Lutraria rhynchaena. The sequence continues at coordinate 3,954,896 of VIBL01000001.1, read as the reverse complement.
GAATTTGGGTCATCTCCGGTCAAAAACTAGTTCATTAGGTCAATGCACCAGAAAACCTTGTTAATGCTCTAGAGGTTACCATTTTGATTGAATCTTCATCAAACTTTGACAGAATGTTTGCCTTAATGATATCTTGGTTAAGTTTGAACATGGGTCCTCTGGGGTCAAAACTAGGTCACCAGGTCAAATCACTGGAATGCCTTGTTAACCCTCTAGTGGCCACAGTTTTGATTGGATCTTCCTCAAGCTCTATCAGAATGTTTGTATTGATATCATGAACAGGTTTGACCATGGGTCAATTAAAGTTGAAAATTTGGTCACTAGGTTAAATCACAGGAAAATCAGAGAAGTTGCAATCTTTTCTCAGATGAGTGAAAAAGGGCCATCTTGGCCCTCTTGTTAGTAACAAGTTAAATTTACATTTATTCTGGTGAGCGACGCAGGGCCATCACGGCCCTCTTGTATGTGTTTAGTAAACTATGACAAGGTTGAATCATAAGATATAACCTTGTTGCACCAAACAATGCAAACAATTTGAGATACGACAGATTCCATTTAAAACTCGAGACAACGTCATTGTGTCCGTCAATTTATTTTAAGTTAGAATTTGAACAACCTGGTCATGTTTCATAATCTACTATGCCTGATGAATAACAGTAAATGTCATAAAATCTAAATAAAATTGTTTAAATTCTATTTTTCTGATATTTTGATGGAAAAAAATTCATATGTGTAGCACAAAATGATGTTCGTTTGACGGAATTTATGTCCTGGCGTTTTTTTTCAATTGTTAAATACCCGCACATTTTTTCAATTCAACGACCAACATCATAGGTAAGTATGGTTTAATATTGATATTTATACTTTTCAATAACAAAAAAAATAACTTCTTCTGTTGTTTGATTCGACCAATAAAAGAAATTTTAATGCTTTCATTTTGGGTACGATTGTACTGTGCATCTGTCAATGTAGTGACGTTTGCAAAATTTGAAGAAACTCATTCTTTAAAGCACGAATGTTAATGAGGCTATCTTAGTTAGATAGGAACAACTCATTCTTGTTAAAACAATGCCACATTCTAGATTTTTTTTCTACTTTCGTACGAAATTCTTACAAGATAAGTTGCGAACATAATTTCTGTCAAAAATAAGTAATGGCGTTCAACCTATTGCTTGCTGTCGTATGGGTTTACTTGCCCTCAATTATTCTGATTGGGTTCATTGCGATAATAACCGAACAGACCGAATGTTAAAAACAAGCGCCAGGGCGAAGAAACTGCAGAAGTTTGGTTGGTTTTTGAAGCTTAATCGTGTCTGTCAACTTTATATTATGTTCGCAACTAATGAAATTCTCCAAAGATGTTGTGTTCTACCTATTCCAGCCATTATTTGATACTGAAACTTAGTATTTGAGGTAAGAAATGTATTTGATTCAACGGTAATATGTGCTCTCGTAGATCGTCGTTGGTTATTTTGAAAAATAGCTCTGCGTACAAATGAACGTCACTTTTGTGACGGAACAATTAGTTGCGTTCGTATGTTTGTGACGGATCTTTGTGTAGCTTATGTCAGGCATTGACCAATTTTTTTGTGCACGTCATTTTATGACGGACAAATGACGCGAACGTCATTTCTTTTGAAGTTGCTAACGTCATTTTGACAGATAAAAGCTTAATAAACCTGTGCTTTCATGTAAATAGGGCACCTTATATTATGATTTGAATGTTTTAGTGTTCAGCTTAATACCAAAGTTAAAAGCTGGCAATCCTGATTGTCTGAATTCAAAGTATGTGAACTCGTATAAAGAGGAGACCCTCATAGATTATCAAAATCAAGTAAAACTCAAGCAGTTGAATCAAAGAAGTCCACTTTAAAAAAACTATCAGCATCAGAAGGATTTGCGAAATTGAAGGAAGTAAGCTCAGCATTTAGTACTGAAATAAATGATAAGCATCCATTGAAAACAGTTGTCAGTCAGTTCAGTCTTACTCTGTAAGTTTAGGTACTTTTCAAATCATGTTTACTCTAATTGTCATAAACCAGTCGTCAGTTTTGGTTAAGTTTACATTTATGGTCAATAAATTCAATACTATCATACCTATTGGTTGGTAACTTGACATGCTTGTAAATGCATTAAGATGACCTCCATCAGTAGCAGATGACGGCTGATAACTATCAAACATTATTTTCTCTTGATAGCTGTTAAATGTTCACTAATACACTTAACTACTAGTATAATATAGTCAGTGTCTTTAAATTTGACTTGGTCAATGCTGGTCACAGATTGCACATGTATATGGTGTCTCATTACACTTGTAGGTCCTCAAGCACCTTCACCCCTGATGGTGACTCCATACTGCATGAAAGCACCACCACTGAGGGAACTAAGGAGATAACTAAGGCTGTTGATGTCACCAAGTGGGATGGTAATACTGACTTGTCAGTACGTGTAAACCAATCAAGGTAGAGTCAAAGTTTTAGTAACGTTTAAAAATATCAATCACATTTTACTTGGATACTTTTATGGTCTGCAAAATGTTACCAGTGCTCTCATTCGACCCTTAAAATGGCATTTTGATTCCTGAAATTAGTCAATTGAAGCCTAAGATTTTGAGAATTAGCACCTAAGGGTCAATTTAACTATAACAATAGTAGAAAATTTTGTTGACTCTACTTATGATGCTGTATTGCAGGAATGGTACGAAAGATATTGATTCCACCTCCATACCTGATGGCACCCCCACCCCTGATAGTGCCCCCATACTACCTGATAGAACTGAGGAGATCATCATGATCAGTAGTGATGGTACTGACTTGTCCGGATGTGAAAACAATCCTAGGTAAAGTCAAAGTTTCAATTTATAACCTTCATAAATAGCAATCACACTTTACTTAGATACCGTTATAAATGGTCTACATATTGTTTGGTACAATGTTTTGGCGTTTAACTCAGCCTTTAAGCTTTAATGGTATAGAACCTGCATACTGCTGCTTTCAATTGGCATATATGCCATTTCAAGAGTTTAAATATGAAACTCCCTTGATATGTACTCAATACCTTTAATTAAATTCAAATAAAAAAATTAAAACTAGGTTTAGAACAGAATACTATGTCCCAGTTCAACATGGAAAGTGTTTGTATCCTGCAGTTGTAAGTCTACAAGTTACTGGTTGTTTTATTTTCACTTTGTGATACTTTTCCGATGATTTAGTGTGGGATATCCAGGGTTTTTTTTAGGGCTTGGGGAGACACTGGACAATGGTCAATAGGGGAAAAATCACGCTAAAGGGAAATTTGGGGAAATTATCAAATATTGATACACTGTCACATAACCACAACCAATGTTTTCATGATTCAATGATTATGACAATAACATTCAAAACAAAAATCTACAGGTCCATATCTTTGTCTTTTCTACATTTGAACAGGTCTAGCACACTTTCATAGTCTTGATCAGTTAGATTTTCTGGCCAAAGATTTATGCTCATGAAAGAATCGAGCGTCGATTGGCCTAGGGATGGTATCTTTAATCGCTACTGCAAAAAAGGAGTTTACCCGTTCAGCATGCTTTGTGTCAGATATCGTATTACTTAATTTCATCAATTGTGCATCATTTTACCGGAAATGGAAACGTGCGCCTGTTTCAGGCATCATAAGCATGGAAATACGCATGCGTCACGGGCCGGGATCTAGTATTGGTTCCCGTCACTATGTATATCGTTGAACTATTCGCAGGTAATCAGCTCATTCGGATTGGTTCAGCAGACATCGTTATAAAGCTGGGGAATCCCGATAGGTTTGCTCAATCATTACAAAACAAATAAACTCTACATAAAAATGCCGATAAACCTTGGTCTGATGGATATTTTGGCTGAATTAAATCTACTAAAACTGAAATTGCCTATCTTTGAATAGCTTCAAAGAGGAATTATGCATCCTAGCGAGGGGAAAGATGCTTCTTTGGGGGAAAAAATGTCAAGGGGAAGGCGTCACTTTCTTAGTAAAAAAAACCCCTGATATCATGACACTCAATATTGTTTTACATCATTGTACTAAAAGAATTTGTTAGTTTTGAATTGTTCCTACCATTTTGAATTTTCCTAATTTGAAACTTATTGTTGCATTTTTCCTTATTCAAACGCCACAAGTGGTTGTAAAAGTTTTGAAAGAAATCACTGACTAATTCCTGATTATCATTGTTGTTACATGTATGTATGTTGTCATTGTTACATCTTTTTGTTGCTACTTCTTATCATTTCTATAATTATGATCATTTAAATATATTTCAGCTTTATTGTTTTCATTAAGGATCCACCAATGGCTGCATGATTTTTCTGATCAAAATTTAACTGTGCATAGATGTGATTGTGAAATTAAATAAAGTTATACTTAGGAAAAAATTTGTCAGTGCTAGAAAAAGCTATTTTAAAGTCAATATAAACAGCCAGACAGAAAGTTACCAAACAAGGTTTTAAATGAATGCTTTTATTTTAGATTCAGTTAGAGCTTATTTACTCTCCTGCAATATGTTATACTTTCAAAGGAGTGATTACCTTCCTGCATACTAAGTGTGGATGACCTTTTATTTACTGGGCAAATGTATTTCAGGTGGACAGCTGGCCTTGGGTTATTTCTTTTAGGCGCAAAGAAGATTTATGGATTATGAATGATATAAAACACAGTCCTTAATGAAGATGTTCTGAAACAAATTCAGAGCCCCGAAATAGTGATGTGTGGAGGTACACGACTTCTGTATCAATTCATTTTTAAATGTATGTGATTTCCTAAGATAAATTCAGTTTTCACTTCTGAACTCTATGAAAGCTGAACAGTTTGGTTTATATTTCATAACTTGACTAGTTGTTACAAAAAATAAGTTACTCACATGTTTACATTGATATGGAAGTGGTATAAATGACTAGTGTAAGATCATACATGTACATATAACATGCATGTACAGTTGTGTATAGTTATTTTTAAAGAGAAAAACATGTTTATACTTTTGGAGAAATTTATTTTCTGAGATACACATGTCAAATGATAAGTTGAAGGCTAAAATTTATCATCATAACATTGTGACTTCAAAAATAGTTTCTGCTTTGTCTATTTTCAGATCTATGATTTGGTCCATGTATGAAGTGGAAGCAGCAATGTGTTAGTCCACAAATTGAATTGGTTTATGATTTAATAATCAATAAAAGTTAAACATGGCTACACATTTTATTTTGAATAACTAAATGATATGAATGAGATTTGAAATGATATGCATACATTCAGCAGCTATGGTGAGCCCCAGGGTCCCTACACACTAGGGGAGCCCTGTTAACCAACCATTTCCAGTGAAAAGCAAATGAGATGAGAGATGGATTAATGGTTGGGGGGAAGTCTCAGTAACTAAGTACATACAAATTTTGCAATAAGTAATAAAAAAATAACTAGGAAAAAGATAGATTTGTCAGAGACCTACAATGTATGCTTGCATCTACTGTTGCTGAGAACCGTCTACCCTAGCATTATGTTATAAAGCACCATAGCATGTACATAGGTAGCTAATGAGTTAAGGGCAATATACAGCTGATTATAAACAAGAAGTGAAGGGGTTAAGTGTTAGTGCTTACAACTATATATACACAAGTCGAGATACAAAGCAACAAATAAATAGCTCACAGGTACCTATATACACTACATACATATGAAAAGTACAAACAAGTGCTGTAAATGTATGTCTTACTTAGTGTTAAATTGTAAACTTCTGAATGAGTCTAGATCTCTGCACAATTCCTGTAGTTTTTACCTATTTAGCATGCGGTTAAATAATACTTCATCAAAATTTATTGTACAAGCAAAATCATGTGCTGTCAAAAAATTATGCTAGCATATAATTGGTCTGTCAAAAATGATGTTTGCAAAAACATTGTTCCGTCAAAACATTATGTTGGCATCAATTTTTCCGTCAAAAAATGACTGTATCAACAAAAAAAAGTTACATAAACCTGTATTTAAAATGTTTTTTCCAGAAATGTTACTTACTTTTGATTTTAGTTTTCACTAAGTTATTACTTTACTAGCTTGGTGATTATTTTAATAACAGTAATCTCCGTAATTTTCAAATTGTTTGATGTTGTGAACATAAAAAATTCCGTCAAATATTCTGTCAAAGAATGACATTATCAACATGAAAATTAAAAATTGATTAAAAAGCAAATAAAATGTGATAGAATTTTTGTTTTCATTTTTTTGACACTCTATCATCATTATTTTGTCATTTGCTAAAAATAACTGTTTTTTCTCTTTTACAATTTTTTTTTCTGTGGGACCAAATTTCACATTCTTAAATGGAATCTGTCATACACTCTTTGGGCAAATTAATAATAAAAGTTCAACATTGTTATATGTATTTAAGTATATTAAATCTTTTTCTACCAAAAAGTCCATTTTAAAAAAGCATCAGATACATCCTTGTTGCACTGAGGTGATGATATGTCACTTTTAAAAGGATAACGCCGCACAAGGCAGTGAAATGACCAAAAGGGGATTGTTGTACATTGTGAAAGGAGAGGCCGGAGGGACCAGGCTGAGACTTGTACTAGAGGGGGGAGAAGACCAGGTGGGATGACAGTCTTTGCTGGTTTTAAGATGTTTGCTATCATCTCAGGGGGAGTGACCTTGGCTTTACAACCTCTAGAGGTGTCCCATCCATAAACTGATGAAGGGTATCTTTCAACGGGAATGGACTGGGTAGTATGCAGACAGTTACAGGGCTCTCTATCTCTCTCCCTATCTTTTGGGGGACTGGGGCCGGGGCCCTGGGAATTTCAAAAGCCTAATTGATATAACATAACCTCCTTAATTATTTTTTTCTCAGTAAGGGGAGTTTTTGCCAAAAATAGGGAAAAAAGTATAATCCAGAGCAGGGCACTGAAAAAATGAAAATTTGAAGGTTCAGGCCGAATTTGAAGTTCCCGGAACAATTTTAGTTGTGAAAATTGGTTAAAAAATCGCTCCACAAATGTTCTACAAATTTCGGTCCGAAATCGCTAAGTTTGTGCAGAATGTCGCAAAAAATTATTTATTTTGTTCGCAGGATTCCCAATACCCTAATAAATATGTAAAGATAATCAATGGACTGGAGCGATGATCAGCTAATCCAATCAATGGATGTCTGTCAATAGGCGGTCATTTGTAATTAGTCCAAACACGCGGTAGATAACAGAAAACAAGTAATGCATTGATCAATTGTGTTAAGTGATGTGTTTGCCGCATGTATTTATGTTTGAGTTAGTCTTCAAACGTCCTTCCATATGTAAATTAAATACTGTCGTTACTTTTGAATGTAGTATTGTCTCTGTTTTATCACAGGTGGTGAATTGTTTTAGAAGTTGTAACAGAAAACAAAGAAAATTTAGATACATAAAAAGGATGCCAACTTGAATAGCTCCTTTGGATAGAGGTCATGTTACTAAGAATATGTCATTTATTACATTTGTTTGATATGCCACCGTTGATGACATCGAAGGATTAAAAAATTGTGGATTGATATTTTTAATTGTGTCTAGAAAAAAACATGTAAATCGGTAAATGGGACTTCGTTTGATATTAGTTTTTTCAATCAAGTACGTGATTCTATTATAGTAGTATCTGGTTGAAATTTAAATTCTGTTTTTTCTTGTTTCGTTTGTAATGTTAAGTGTAGTGTAACTATGAACAAATATTTTGCGGTTTTCAGAAACTGGGGGGGGGGGGACAATCTTCTCGGTTATTTTTTTTTTACTATAGTCCTCGGGACTATGCTTTGTGACAAAAGTTATAGTCCTTAAAGAATTTTTATAGTCTGAGCTTGTTTGAATGGTATCTTTGAATATTTGTTAAATTACTTAGGGACATCTATCCTACTTAAATCATTATCCTGGTATTTATCTTGACATTTTAACAATTAACCATTTAAGTCATTGAGTCTCGAGAATAAGCAGAATTTAGTCACCAGTTGGGCAACTAACTTTACTGAAGTTACTGGCCCGAAACCAAAATTACCCAGATACCAGGGCATGAAAAATCCACTCGTCCGCTCGTGTTGACAAGTGAATTTAGGGTCCGGACAAGTAGAAAATTGGCCACAATCGTCCTACGGGATGGGTAACTTTTGCCTAATAATCCAATGCAAAAAGTCAGAAAAAAATTTATCTAAAATGGCGAAAAATTTTGGGCAATTTTTTTACGAAATATCCGTTCAAAATTGCCTGTCTGACAGAAAGAAAAATCAGTAATGACACCGGTTTGGAGTAAATGTCAATCGTATGGTTCTCTCAGCAAGTGGCAAACACTCTCAATTAACTAAATATACACGCCATGTTTTCAGTTCTTACATATGAAAAATAGATGTGTAATATATCTAAGCCTTTGAGAAATGAGTGGAGATGCATATGTAAAACTCAATTAGCTGGGCTGTGATACCTGTAAAACGGCCTCGGACTGGCATTTATTCGGACAGTTTGCTGGATGTTTATCATTGTTAATGATGACATTATTCGATATCTGTGTCCGACATACCTTTAGTGGTAGGACGAGTGATATCAAAGACAGGAGAATTTATATATATAGGATTTTATGTATAATTCGTCCAGCAGGACGATTGACCCTCAAAAACATTTTTGCGCCCTGGATACAAAACCCAATATTGATATTTATATATTTTCTTCCTATTTATTTTCACATACTTACCAGGCTTTGCACCTTGACATACCATAGAAAATTCTTAACATCAAATAAATATTTATTGATTCTATTTTTGGCTCACCAGGACCAAAGGTTCAGGGTGAGCTGTTTGGATGGATAGGTGGATGCTCTGGCGTCGGACGTCTGGCGTCAACAATGGTCTTCTCCTCAGAAACTAAAAGTCAGATTTACTTCAAATTTGCTGTGCAGAAGCCTTTTGACGTTCTAACTGCAATTTGCTCATATTGTACTGGTTGACCGCTTTTAGGGGTCACTAGAGCTAGAAATAGAAAAACCTTTAATCATCTTTTCCTCATGAACCAATGGATGGATGATCACCAAAATTGATCTGTAGCATCCTTATATGGACTTTTATCAGATTTGCTCAAATAAATTTGGTCGCTAGAGCTAAAAATAGAAATACCTTAAAATGACTTTTTCTTATGTTTCTATGGATGGATTATTGCCAAACTTGGTTTTTAGCATCTTTAGATAGTGTTCTATCAGATTTGCTCAAATAAAAATGGTTGGCCCGAATTAGGGTCCGCTAGAGTTAAACATAGAAAAACCTTAAAATGACTTCTTTTCATGAACCAGTGGTTGGATTATCACCAAATTTGGTCTGTGGCATCCTTCAGTCATCACGTATATTCTTTGGTAGTATCCTTTGATGGTCCTTTATCAAGTTTATTATTGTTCCCCATTATTTGCCCACAAGTGTACCTTTATTACCTTTCTAGTAACAAGTTAATTAATATTTATTCTGGTGAGCGATGCAGGGTCATCATGGCCCTCTTGTTTCTTTTGTAATTCCGCTTGCTTGAATATAGTAGTTAAATCGCTTCACATAATTCTCCCTCAAACTTGATAGATTAGTATGTTGTCCTACAACTTCAAATATCTGGCAATTCAAAATTTGATGACATCTTGAATTAGAATAGATTTTCTTGAATTTTTGGCCATAACAAAAACAATTTACATAGTTTATATATGGAGTGTCTCTCAGTGATGATTTTTTTATCATAGACATTCATTTAGTATAAAAAACTGAAACAAAAACTCAACATAATTACTTTGAATTTGTAATGGCAGGACAGTGTCTTTGTAAAAAACTTACATTAGATGAATGGATACAGTACCATATAAAGCACAAGGATAGTACATATGAAAAGGAAGTGCTGCTTACCTTCTCATATAATTATATATGTACAGTACAGAATAAAATCAGCCAGGCACCTGTTACCAATGTCTGAAAAAAAACACTGAACCATGTGACTAATACAGAAAAAAAACAAAGAGCACAAAGTTGCAAAAAATGGGCAAAAGAAAGTGAAATAGCTTCTGATGATATTTCACAAAACAGAAAAAGAACTTGCGCGTTATAAGCATGCCATTTTTAACACTAAATGGCATGTATTTGTTCTATTACTATTTACCTGTGATGGTCATCTAATATACATTGATGACAATACATATGAAAGCGCTAGGCTTAATGATAAACCTACCATTAAGCCTAGTGCTTTCATGATATGTATTGTCATCAATGTATTTGAGTACTGGCAAAGTTCATAGCCCAATCGTTGGAGTACATAGTTAAGCTATGATGTGCTGCAAAAGATTGTATTCAGTGTATTGAGAGAAAGCCATTGTGGAGAGAAATTGAATCAAGATGTATATATTTAGTCACATGTTTGTTGATGAAACATGTTTGTTTTGTTCTGAAGTGGGCACATGTTGTTGTTTGACAGCATATCTTATTGGTCAGGTGTCTGCACGAAAAATGCAAGAAATGATGAGGAAAATATTCAGATATTTTTACTGCTACTGGATTAACTACAGTCTGGACTGTTATAGTGACTTGTTGTATACAGTGACATTGTGTCCATAGTGACTCTTTTTCGTGTCGCCCAGTTGTTTTTGCTATAAAAGCTGTCTGTATATATTGATGGTCTGTCTGATCTAACCAACAACATTGATTATGTCTCCTGAACAAATAAATCAGATTTTGAACAACAACGACAATTACTTTTTCCAAGGGAGACTACTTTAATATTCTTAACTTTTTAACATTTTAGAAATTTATTGATTTTTAAAATGATTTTATTTAACTTTTAATTTTATCATGTGAATCTTTTTACACATGTTTTAATTTTTTGTATTTTATGGTATTTTAACTTATACTCTCATGTAAATAATATACAAAAGTAAATGAACACACATTGATTCTCTCAAAGAGGGTCACTATAGACAGTCTAGACTGTAGATTGAATTTAATTTAATCTTTGAATTCTGTACATCTGGTATGATGTACCACTTAAGAGTTTTTTAGATCCTAATAGTCCGTAGTATTCTGTTGAAAAATTCAAACAGACCATTATTTGATACCTGAGATAGGAATGGCACTCCTTTGTAGTACTCATCCATGATGCTTGTGTGTGTGCTGGTTAATTCAAACAGATTTGAGTTCTGACACTAATCCTTCTGTTATAAAATCCAAGTGAATTTATGTATAATGCAGAACAAACTATAAGTGATTTGCTTCTATTTGAATATGAATAAAGGGTGTATTGTATCATAAGGTTTGTGTATTTAACAACAGTATCAATATCTAATATGTACTAATTAAACATAAATTATTCCAAATTACCTTTGTTAATGTTAGTTATGTTGATTTTCCAAAATAATATGTGTGTGTATCTTTGGGTACTGTTGTACCTATATCATGTGTAATTGTCAATGACTGTTATTTCTAAGAATTGTAATAGTCTAGTTTTGTCTGCCAGTGTCACATACCAAATAGTATAAATTTATACATGTATATATGAAGGTCTACATATTGTCAATGTAATCTAGTTCCTATAAAATGTGGAAAATACAGTTCATGGAATAAGGTATCCAACTGTTGCTTTGTAACAGAATCTGTTTTCTTATTTTTTCAGTTCTTTTTTTCTGGATTTTTGTATTCCATCTGTCCTTCTGAACTTTGTATTCAACACCTTCCTTAAGTTTTGGCGTCCATTTCTTATAAGTAATGAAATACAATGGAGATACATATAACAGTAAATATTGTAAATATATAAATAATAAAATAAATAGATGATTTAAAAAAAATTAAATAAAATAAGTAAATAAGATTAATAAAATAATGATTAATAAATAATAAAATAAATAATATAGTTTAAATAAGTAACGAATAAATTGATAATAAAGTGACATAAAATAAATAAATAAATAAATAAATAATAAATAAATAAATAATAAGAATATAGAAACAATTAAAACTATTATAAAATAATAAAAACTTAAATATAAATAATAAGTCTATACAAACATCAAATGTTCCCAGAATTTCTTTTTGTATGCACATTACCATCCTGTTCTAAACTGATGACATCTGACCTGTAACTCTGTGCTGTTTCACACATGACTCGTGCAGGTCCTCAGTTTACCTCGTCCTTCAAACAGTAAATTCATAAAGTGCAATATTTTGAAATAAATATGTATCTTTGATTTTATGTTTGCAAGTTAGTTGTTATATTTTGTTACAGTTACATTTATCATCCTGAAACATTATCACATGTATTTTTAAATTGAATTAATATTTAATGTATAAACTTCATTATGTGTGAACCCTTGCCTTCTTTTCCTGTATATTTCATGTTATCTTGTGTCCACTGGACTAACTCGGTTACACATTCTCTACCATGTCGTCTGACCTCTCAGTCAGAAAAGCTTGGTATCAGCACCCTGTACATTTTAACTCAGTATAGGTAGGTACATGAGTTGATTGCCAATTCAGATCTTTCCACAGTTGTCTCCCCTTTCAGTTTGGGTTTGTACCATGGTTGATATGGTAACAGTGATTTAAACTTGGTCTGGTACCTTCTTCGATCCTCTGTCATAGTCCAATATCTCTGTGTTCATATCATGGAAAATGGTCACCATGACCTTCATGGACATAGATCTACATGGTTCATTATTGACAGCCATTTCTGTAGCACCAAATCTCCATCACATTTGCTACTTGCAGCATACCACTAAATTATGGTTACTGACAGATCTGGCTCAGGCTTTTACCTTCTCACATCCTTTCTTTTTTTCTATCAGCCTCCAATTTCTTGAAAATATCTTGTAAAAACATAAAATATTGTAATATATTGTATGTTTAAACAATAAATTGTAGGTAACTATTTCATACAAATAAAGGGTAAAGAGTTCTTATTACACTCCACAAATGAAGTTTTCAGTGGTATACTGGAATTGCCCTGGTTGTTGTTTGGCTGGTTGGTCAGTTGGTTGATTTGGTCTATCCCCAAATGATGTAGAATCTTGTGGTGAATATTTCTTTTACATGTCTTATGCAAACTTTTTCAAATTTTCTGTATACATTGTGGTTGGATATACTCTGTTTAATTTACTACTATGCAGTACAAATTTATACCATTGCCTGAATATGCCAATACACAAAATTAATATTCTAGTCGACTATTTGCATGTACTGTGGAAATGCTCGCTTGCACTTTGTCCACTAATTTTTGCTGGGATATTTAATCACAATTCAGTGATAGGTCTTGTTTTGTTTGGGCATTTGAGTATTTCTTATTCTAAGATGTCTGTTTCTTTTTCAATTTTAAATAATATTCTCTTTAATTTCTATTACCATAGACACCTAGATGACTTAGGTAAAAATTTTGTCTGCTTCATAAATATTACAAAAATGTGATATTTATGTAATTTGAGGTATCCGGCAACAAAATTGTTAGCTACCATAGGGTAGCAAAAATAAATCGATGTGAAAGGAATTTTGACAGTGACTTTGTTTTTTGTGTGAAAATTAAAAAATCTGATAAAAATGTGCGTAGTGCTGAAAAGGATTGTCTATTTTCTACATATACAGTGCAAACCCTCCAGAGCTGCCCTCTCTTGAGCGACAACCTCCCTTCAACAACAGCATGATTTTCCCCCGCTGTTCGACTTGACTATTTATTTAACCTCTCTAGTGTGGCAACCTCTAAACAACGGCATAATTTTGTGTCTCCCAAAGGGTGTTGCATGGGAGAGGTTGCACTGTATTGGAAAGTGGAAGGTAATGTATGGTACGGGTATGGTGCATTATTTTTAAGAACTTTATCCAGACTCAACTCTGCGCTAAAAAATAGCGATAATTGTATACTTTTAGTCTTACTTTTGAAATCATTTTCAAGTTGTTATTTGATCTATTTATAGCGATGATATGAATATTCATATACTAGGCAACTGTGACTGGTATCGATTTATTCGCTTCATGTATACTGTGTGTAGCTACACCATGCGTGTAACCATTCACAGCACATGTTCTGGTTTCATTTACAATATAAACAGTATGGCCAAAATAAAGTGAAGCTGCATTTAGAAAAGCCTCGAACGTATAGACTTCAATAATTCCCTGGTTTCATATCACAGTATGTATTGGATTGTGAAGTTACACAATTACACAATTACGAACAAACTTCAATCAAGTACTTTGATTTTCACACATCGTAAGGCCAGAAAAAAAGTAGTTGTGTACGGTTACCCGACCGACCCTAATTTTTAGGGCCGACCCTAACCGCAAAAACGTGGTGCGGAAAAAACCGGAACTACGAAATTTTTGTGGAAGAATGATATTGCGTACAAGCAACAATTTTTAACAGCAAATACGTGCGATTACACGCTGTCAGTAGACTCTGTACATCACCATCAAAGCCAGTTGTCAATCAAAGTCCCCAATAAACCAACGTCAGGTTCGAACGCAGGATGATTGTCGCTACCAAAATCGTAGCTCCAGCGTGAAAATAGGCTTCTCTGTGAATGGCATTGTCCGAAAACGGTAATTTAATTTATCATATTTCATTGAAATTTGAAAATACATGTTTTATTTATACTGTTTTTACAGTTTAATGACAATTTACTTGACGATTTGGTGTCAAAAAAAGCGAATATAGCCACTTCCGGTTTAAGAATGACAGTTTACATTTTCTACTTTTGGTTTGAAATCTAGTTGCTGATAGAGTACAAACGTTGTGCTGGATTTATTTTTATTAACTTGATGAATGCTTAAAGTAATCAGACATTTATTAAGAGTGTATGCCTGCTGCAAAGACATGGTTTAGGAAAACAAATACAGACAAATCATGGGAAATCATTAGACAGCCCGTTATTTGTATGTTTTTGGCTGAAAATAGAGATACTCATAATTAACTAATCTAAACTGTGATTGACAACGAAATGAAAATTATAAACTTTTATTTTAAGGTAATGTTCATTTTTTGATCTGCATTTCAGGCCAAGGTATGATGTGTTCAATTTGTAGAAATACCACAGGAGACAAGAGTATCCTGTGTGATGTTTTTGTGTTTCCTAAGCTAAATAAACATTTGAATTAAAACATTTCTATCTTTTCACTTTAAGATGCACCAGATTCTACTAAGTTCAGGAGAGGTAAACCTCTTACACACTCCCTTTGCCACTGAAAGAAGCTCAAATTAATATTTGCAATATGCCTTCAAAAATTCCCAGTTGCGGCAGGTCATAGCCTTCTATGAAAATTTTACAAAAATGTCAATTTTCCTCCATATGTGAAGAAGTTGCTGGCTCCTTGTAGAAGGGTAAGTTAGTACTGGTTAGTATATAGTCCATGAAAAGTGTGAAGGTTAGATGAACCGGTCACTGTATATAACAGAAAAATTGTTGAAAACGGTCTTAAACCCTGGTGATAATAAGTCACATAAAAACAAACAATAAAAAAATTCCTGGCCAGAACACTGGAATTGTTCAAGAAAATCAAAATGGTATGTTCTCTAATTGCCATGAGGATTGGTGCTTGTGAATATGTCCAAGAGAGGAACTTATACAAGTCGATACAATCTAGCGACATGTTTGATGATCTCTAATCATCGGTCGCACCGAAAATGAAAAATTAATCTGGAGTAATTTCTCATACGTGTTTGCTTTGTTTGATGTCTCCTGAACATGCAAATTGTTTTAAGGTGATTTTTAGATACACAAATAGAAAAATACATGACACATTAATATGCAGGGGCAGTCTAGAAAATATGATATCAGATGCATAAAATATTACAAGCAATTAGAATCAGAGTATAAAAATTACCATATCCCATAGAAAGGGTCATCTCTGTATACATAGTTCATAATTTCTGCCCAAAATATATGAAAAATACTTAATATAATACTTGCCTTTATCATTTTCATCATTAGAATAAATAATTACTATCTTAGTGTATCCAATACAATTATACAGAGCCGCGGCCATGGTCCAGTGGTTAGTGCGCTGGACTTGGAACTGGGAGATCCTGGTTCGAAACCCGGCCGTGGCAGGTCATACCCTTTCATGAAAATTTGACAAAAATGTCGATTTTCCTCCACATTTGGAGAAGTTGCTGGCTCTTTGTGGAAGGGTAAGTTAGTACTGGTTGAAATATAGTCCAGGAAAACTGGTTGGGTGAACCGGTCACTGTATATAACTGAAAAATTGTTGAAAAATGGCGTTAAACCCAGTGAAACAAACAAACAATTATACAGTGTGAGTCATTGCTGGTTAATGCCTTATTCACGCAAAAGAAGTTTAGAAAAAAAAATAGAAAAGAAAATTTTTTCGACCTATCTACCTTAATTTTTTTGGTCAAGTAACCCTAAACACAACTATTTTTTTTCTAGCCTTACAGGTAAGACTACAAAAATACCTAACTAATGAAATTGTACCTTATTTCATGAAAGAACAATGAAATATTATACAAAATACATGTATGAAAAATAATTATAACATTGTTTCTCTCATGTAAGTAGAATACTTACTGACTTGCGTAAAAATAATTTTAATTCTATAATAGAAAAACCTCCTACAGCTTTAATCAAAATTTTGAAGTAGTAGTTGATTTTTCATTGCATGGCAGATTAATTATCAAAAGGATAATGCTGCACAGACAGCAAGATAGCCGTAGGGGATTGTTGTGTGTGGCCTTGTAATCTTGGCTCTTGTATTCAACTAGGTGAAGAAAGTGTGGGTGAGAAGGTTTGGAAGGATGATGAAAGATGATGTCAATGGAGAATTGTAAGACAACACTGCTATCATCCAGGTGGAATGACCTCAGGTGTACAACCCCTAGACGTGTCGATCCATGAACCGATGAAGGGTATCCTTCAACAGAAATTGACCAAGTGGTATGCGGACAGCCAACATATAAACACGCCCATTGGCAGACTTCAAAATCCTGAGGTAGATGAGATCCGTAAATGGATAGCCATGCCAGTGATGAAATGGACATCATTGATAAAGCCTTCAAGAAATGTTGCACAGTAAAACCTCATTATCTCAAGAAGTCATTGGAATAGACTAACTAAATGCTCGTGATAAGCCCAGTGTTCGTAATAAGTTTTGTGTCATGCCTGAACTAGCTATTTACATAATATTATCTGGGACCAATATACACATTATATACAATATACATGTGTATATTGGTCCCAGATATTATCAACTGCTAAAGTGAATTGAAGTCAGAGAAAATATATGTATATCATAAAGAGGTAAACATAGAAATGAGCATCCTGCAGTTTCTAGAAAAGGATGCATCAGTAGAAGAATTGGAAACACAGAAATTTATCCATTGCGAGTTTGGATCCACAGAAATAAAAACTGCAGGCATTAATCTCTCCATTTTTTGGCCCATGATTTGTCTATTTGTTTTCCTAAACCATATCTTTGCAGCAGTCATGCATTCTTAATGAATGTCTAATTACTTTATGCATTCATTAACTTAACAAAATTAAATCCAGCACAACATTTGTACTCGATCAGCGACCAAATTCCAAACCGAAAGTAGAAAATGAAAACTGTCATTCTTAGACCGGAAGTGTCTATATATTCGCTTTTTTGACACCAAATCGTCAAAGTAAATTGTCATTAAACTGTAAGGGCCGGTATAAATAAAACATGTATTTCCCAATTTCAATGAAATATGATAAATTACCGTTTTCGGACAATGCCATTCATTCACGGAGAAGCCTATATCACGCTGGAGCTACGATTTTGGTAGCGACAATCATCCTGCGTTCGAACCTGACGTTGGTTTATTGGTGAATTTGATTGACAACTTTGGCTTTGTTGGTGATGTACAGAGTCGACAGACAGCGTGTAATTGCACCACGTATTTGCTATTAAAAATTGTTGCTTGAATGCAATATCATTCGTCCGCAAAATTTCGTACTTCCGGTTTTTCGCATTAAGTGTTTGCGGTTAGAAACGTTAGGGTCGGCCCTAAAAATTAGGGTCGGTCGGGTAACCGTAAACACAACTATTTTTTTTTCTGGCCTAATAGGCTGTCAACTGATTCCTATATTCCTGTATTTTTCTATATTTTTGAGGTTTTGCTTTATATTTTAATACATTTTATTTATTTTTATTACATTTTCCTGTATTTTTAGCTCACCAGAACTGAAGGTTCAGGGTGAGCTGTTAGGATGGGTAGATGGATGCTCCGGCGTCTGGCGTCAACAATGGTCTTCTCCTCAGAAACTACCAGTCGGATTTACTTCAAATTTGCTGTGCAAAAGACTTTCAACGTTCTAACTATAATTTGCTCATATTGTACCAGTTGACCCCTTTTAGGGATCACTAGAGCTAAAAATAGAAAAACCTTTAATCATCTTCTCATGAACCAATGGACGGATCATCACCAAACTTGGTCTGTAGCATCCTTATATAGACTTTTATCAGATTTGCTCAAATAAAAATGGTTGGCCCCTTTTAGGGGCCGCTAGAGCTAAAAATAGAAAAACCTCTAATCGTCTTCTTCTCATGAACCAATGGATGGATGATCACCAAACTTGGTCTGTAGCATCATTAGATGGTCCTCTCTCAAGTTTACTCAAATAAATTCGATTGGCCCCTTTTAGGGGCCACTAGAGCTAAAAATAGAAATACCTTAAAATGACTTTTGTCATGTTTCTATGGACGGAATATTACCAAACTTGATTTTTAGCATCTTTAGATAGCGTTCTATCAGATTTGCTCAAATAAAAATGGTTGGCCCCGATTAGGGGCTGCTAGAGTTAAACATAGAAATACCTTAAAATGACTTATTTTCATGAACCAGTGGTTGGATCATCACCATATTTGGTCTGTGGCATCCTTCAGTCATCACGAATATTCTTTTGTAGTATCCTTTGATGGTCCTTTATCAAGTTTATTATTGTTCCCCATTATTTGCCCACAAGTGTACCTTTATTACCTTTTTAGTAACAAGTTAATTAATATTTATTCTGGTGAGCGATGCAGGGCCATCATGGCCCTCTTGTTTAAAAACTACCTATATTTTTGTCAAGCTTGCCGCAATGAGTTCGACATAGTTGTCAAAATGGCGGTTCTGTGCATGTGCATCAGTGCATCCATGCATGCGTCTGTTAGTTTGTCTGAATTTTTTCAGACCATAACTACCCTAAGCATCAATGAATTTTAAAATGACTAGGCATAATTTTCACCATGATGAAACGTGGTGTGATGTACAAGATAATTGACAGTATTTTAGAGGTCAAGGACAAACTTTGGGGTTTAATGGCCAAAAATTGGCAGGTTTTGTTATATCTGACTTTTGTCTGGACCATCACTTCTTCATGCATCAGAGGACTTTGAAATAACTTGATACAATTGTTCACTACGGTGAGACCGTGTGTCATGTTCAAGACCCAGTTCCATATTTCAAAGGTAAAGGCACACTTAGGATTTAAAGGACAACAATTTGCATGTTTTACCTGGGACCGTAACTTCCCTATGCATCTTTGAATTTAAGATTACCATGAACAATTGTTCACCATGATAAGAAGTTGTACGATGCATTAGACCATATTTTAGAGGTCAAGGTCACACTTAGGGATTTAAAGGGCAAAACTTTGCATGTTTTACCTTGTCCTGACTGTAACTTCTTTCAGCATTATGGATTTAAAACAATATGGCATAATTGTTCTCCCTGAGACAGGTGTGGTGTCATGCACAAGACCTATTTCCATATCTTAAATATCAAGTTTTGATTGGATCTTCATGAAACTTTGTTAGAATGTTTGTAAAAATGATCTTGTAAAATTGTGCGAATATTGGTCATCTCCGGTCAACAACTAGGTCACTAGGTCAGCGCACAAAAAACCTTGTTAATGCTCTAGAGGTCGCAATTTTGATTGACCCTTCATCAAACTTTGTCATACGGTTTGCTTTAATAAGATCTGGACAGGGTTGAACATGGATCATCTGGGGTCAAAGACTAGGTCACCAGGTCAAATCATTGGAAAACCTTGTTAACACTCTATGGGTCACAGTTCTGATTGGGGGTTCACCAATCTTTGTCAAAATGTTTGTCTTAATGATATCTTGGACAGGTTTGAATATGGGTCATCTGGGGTCAAAAAATAGGTCACCAGGTCAGATCTTTGGAAAACCTTGTTAACCCTCTATAGGTCACAGTTTTGATTTGAGGTTCACCAAACCTTGTGAAAATGATAGTCTTTATGATATCTTGGTTAAGAACGATCATGGGTCACTGTCTTTATGATATCTTGGTTCGATCATGGATCTTCTGGGATTAAAAACTAGGTCACCAGGTCAAATCACTGGAAAACTGTTAACACTCTAGGGGTTGCAGTTCTGATTTGATCTTCAAGATACTTTGTCAAAATGATTGTTTTTAATGATAACCTTGGAAAGTTCGAATATAGGTCGTCTGGTGTCAAAGTCTACGTCACTAGGTCAGCCGACCAGAAAACCTTGTTAATGCTCGAGAGGTTGCAATTTTGATTGAATCTTCATCTTTCTAATATATCTTGGGTTATCTGAAGTCAAAATCTAGGTCATCAAGTCAAATCAAAGAAAAACCTTGTTAACACTCTAGGGCTCACAGGTTTAATTGGAGGTTCAATAAGCCTTGTCAAAATGCTTGTCTTAATGATATCTTGGTTAAGTTCGAACATTGGTCATCTGGGGTCAAAATCTAGGTCATGAGGTCAAATCATGGGAAAATCTTGTTAATGCTCTAGGGGGTCACAATTATGATTGGATCTGCACCAAACCTTGTCAAAATGATTGTTTTAATGATATCTTGGTTTACTTTGAACATTGGCATCTGGAGTCAAAATCTAGGTCACCAAGTCAAATCATAGAAAAATCTTGTTAATGCTCTAGGGGGTCACAGTTTTGATTGGATCTGTACCAAACCTTGTCAAAGTGATTGTTTTAATGATATCTTGGTTAAGTTTGAACATGGGCATCTGGAGTCAAAATCTAGGTCATCAAGTCAAATCATAGAAAAACCTTGTTATCACTCTAGGGATTACAGTTCTGATTGGAGGTTCATCAATCCTTGTGAAAATGCTTGTCTTAGTGATATCTTGGACAGGTTCGAGCATGGGTCATCTGGGGTCAAAATCTAGGTCACCTCGTCAAATCTTTTGAAAAGTATTTACCCTGTATAGGTCACAGTTTTGATTGGAGGTTCAACAAACCTTGTCAAAATGCTTGTCTAATGATATCTTGGTTAACATGGGTCATCTGGGGTCAAAAGCTAGGTCACCTCGTCAAATCTTTTGAAAAGTATTTACCCTGTATAGGTCACAGTTTTGATTGGAGGTTCAACAAACCTTGTCAAAATGCTTGTCTAATGATATCTTGGTTAACATGGGTCATCTGGGGTCAAAAGCTAGGTCACCAAGTCAAATCGTAGAAAAACCTTGTTAACGCTCTAGAGGTTGCAGTTTTTATTGAAGGTTTACCAAACCTTGTCACAATGCTTGTCTTAATGATATCTTGGTCCAAACATCTGAGATTAAAATGTAGGTTACCAGGTCAAAGCATAGAAAAACCTTGTTAACACTCTATGGGTCACAGTTCTTAGTAGGGGTTCACCAATCTTTGTCAAAATGATAGCTAAGCATAGCTAAGACAAGAATTTTAAAATTACTTAAATTGTCATAAATTACCTACCAAACCTTATTTTAACAGAAAAAAACACACCCCCTAAAAATACAAAAATGCAAAAAAAATTTTTTCACCCAAACCCACAAAATTTCATGCTCTTGTATTTCAATAAAACCAAGATATATTATAGGATTGGAATTATCCCAATAGCTAAAGCAATACTTGGAGATACAGGCTGGTCTAAAACACTAGAAATTTTAAAATTATTTAAATTGTCATAAATTACCTACCAAAAGAGTATTTGGAACCTTTGGTGCGAAATCACCGCAATGCTTAAGTAATGCTTTAGGAATGCTTAGTAATGTTTTAGCAATGCTTAAAATATACCTATGAAAATGGATGCTGAAGAATTACTTAAGGAATGCGCAGATGGTCGAAAAGCGGACGATCAAAATCACTAGAGGTAATAAAATTTAAAAAAATATATATAAAAATGAAACAACCTACGGCTCCGAATTTCGAAGAAACCTTAAAGACGAATTTATATCCAGACATGTCCGAAGCGCAGCCCTACGACCCTTCGAATGTTGAAAACTACCTCCGGTCGGGTCGAGACGGACAAAATTATAGATTACAGAAAATATCAGAGATTGAGAAAACATTAATTAATGAGAGGGATACTCGCAAAGCATTATATAAGAAATATAAACGTGGAATTAATATTACCGATAGTGTTGATACCACTCTAATATCAATGTCTGTTATTTTGGCAGGTGTTAGTTTAGCAGTTCCAATTTTATTTCCATTAGAAATTGCTGCTGTTGTGTGTGGAGGTTTGGGTGCTTGTGTTAAACTTATTAGACGTAGATTATATGCAAAAACACAAAAAACATTATAAGATTAAAACTATTGCTGAAAGTAAATTGAATAGTATAAAAGATTTGATTTCAAAGGCTTTAACAGATGGTCGGATATCTGAAAATGAATTCATATTAGACGAATTGGAAAAATATAATAATCTGAAAGATAACATACATTCAAAACAATCAGGATTGAGTGAGATAGATAGAAAAAAACTTATTGAGGAAGGTAAAGCTCGGGCTTTATCTGAATTAAAAAAAATAGGATGTTTGATTTTATTTAATAAGATTACTATAGTAAACGATCCTCCACCGAAATATGGGTCCTAAATTTTTTTAAATTCAAATAATAACGCAGCAACAGTATTAACTACAGATCCATTGTACATCAGACTAACAAAATTAATAATACTCCCGGCTTCAACCAAAAATGGGGTATCAAAATTTATATATTCTGATGTCGTTGTATATAAAGTAATTTCACACCCTCTCAAAACTGCTCCATTCACCAATACACCAACCCTTGCTATACCAATTTGTCTTTCACTCGACAAGCTAATACCAGTTATATGACCACGCCTCATCACAACATAACCAACGTCTTTTTGTCTGCCGGCATTTCCAAATGAAAACACCCCACCATAAAACAAATTACCTTTTGTTTCAGCAGTTATTGTAATGGTTGATTTTATCGTTTCGTCTTTAGTTTGGGCTCTCCGGGGCTTTTTAACACCGAATATACTCATTTTTTTAAAAAAATTATATAATTTCTAACACACAATTAATTGGTAATCCATTGTTGTTTATCTTCTGATTGTTTTCATCACAAACGCTTATACTTAATTCCGAAAAATTACCATGTGTCAATTGTTTGTATTCTGGATTATTAAAATGTGTATGAACAATATCACCAAATGCTCTATTTTCAACAGAAACAACACCAAGGATATTACTAGGAGCACCATCAAAGAAATTATAAGCACTATTTATCTGATCAAGATGAATATATAGTTGTTTATAAGGCGACAAATCTATTGTTCTGGTACCATGGTGTGGATTTTTATTATTATCAAATCTTCTCTTATTTTCAAACCCTAATATCCGGCATAAACCTTCACTTATTTTCACTTCATTGAGAGTAATTAAAGAAACAATACCATTTGTTTCATTTACGGATGATGTGATCTTATTATTTTGAAATATATCTACCATTTCTTGAAAACTATAATAACCATTTGTAATCTTATCAGGACGCTCACCAATTTTTTGAATATGTTCGTTAATTAAATTATACCAGCCTACAGTATAAGTAGAACTCTTCAATCCAATTCTCTTAGTACCACATGTGTTTTCTATATATTGTTGTAAGATTATTGTCTTATCAATATCAGAAATTGTATGATACATTTTTTAAAAATAAAAAAATGATACCAAAAGAATTCAAGTATAACGATGAGGTTCATTATCCCAGTGCTGGGGTATTTAACAAGAAGTTAATCAACATTATAAAACAATATATTATTATTTCATCGTCTCGGAAAAGCTTCAACGTAGATTTCCCAAATGTATTTGAAAAATATGTTTTACCACATGTAGCATCAAATGAGATAGTACAACGCTGGAATACAAACCTCTTATCATTCTGGCAAAATCAACTAAACTTTGCAATATGGTGTGCCACTACAGGTTGTGGTATAGATATGAATAACCATTTGAAAACGGGTGGGTTGACCGGATCATTATTCTTGTTTCATTTTTATTACCAAACAAGACGAATACTCTTTGAATTATCTATTGCCCTACCGCAAGATAAAAGCTGGAATGCCTTCAGCAGCGGTTATGACCGTGGTGCTTACGAACGAATATGTAAAGAGTTTGATGTAGATCCCAATACAGACTGGAGACATAAAATGTATCCAAGTGGCGATGGTCTTGGAGTTATTTACACAACAAGTCATACTGCTTGGAAACGAACGGATTTTAGACATGATCGCTCATCCCAACATGTTGTTAGTAGTACGGCATCCGATCTAGATTTATCAAAAATGACATTTGGACCGGAAGTTCCGGGTGGGAGACGTTGTGGTATTTCGTCATGCGAATATCTTCCACCTAAAAAAGTTCACATTGATTATATTCAACAAGCAGATGACGTTAAAGATGCATGGACTACATTTGTTCTTGATGCATCAAAAGGTTTTACGAGAGCGGGTGTTGAACGGATTAATGAATCTATAAGGACTTATTGCTGGGCTATACTCAGTTCCCAGTCCCAAACAAGAACAACTATACTCGGAACAGGAACAGCTTTTGATGCTCAAAAACAATTCCTTTCAAATGTTGAGGATGCTATTAATAGTCCTGTGGATTTACCAAGTCAAATTGCAAGGTATCAAAACACACTAAAATATGCTCGAAGTAAAGTTGACTATGTTTATGGAATTGGATTGTACATGTCTCCCAGTGATATGGAATTGAGAATTGGAACAATTCGAGATTATAACAATGAGATTGTGGTAGCCACTGATAATGAAGTGCTTGGATTGAATAATGGTGTGAATAACCAACCCATTCCATCGAAGCATCATGTAGAACTTATGGGAACCCATACGAAGAAATCTCTACCCGAACCTGTTAAACATCAAAATGTTCAAGGTACGAAAACAAATTTAATATCCACGAAAGAAGCAAAACAACACGAAGAAAACAAAACAGCATTAATTGTAGGAAGTATAGCAATAGGTCTTGCTGTTATTTTAATATATACTCCCTAGCAGCCGCATACAACAGTCCAACAACAAGAACAACCAAAGCCCATAAATGTTCTCCAAACCAGTTAACAACCTTTCCAGTTGTTGAAAACAACCAAGCCACAATAGAACCAATAATACCAGGCAATGCTTCTGCTGCTTTTCCTGCAAGATTGGCTAATAGTTTACCAAGATTAGCTAATTGTTTTTTAATCCATTCTTTTATACCGTCTTTTTGAGGGGGTTTAGGTGGTATACTGTGGTATCATTTAATTTCGCTGGCATGAAATTTCGCGCAAATGGGAAGAAAGAAAGATTCGCGCGGTCGTAAATTCGCGCATTTTGAATTTTAGATTTTTTTTAAAATCCAGATACTGTCGCGAATCACGCCGTTGTTCGCTACAGCGCGTGTCATCACTGGACCACGTACATGCTTATCACAGCGGCGCCCTTTGTCACCATGATTAATAAACAATATGACAGTTGTCACCGATAATTACTTGTTAATTGTCACTTTATATAGATAAAACGTGTCCGAGATCAAAGCATGGATTAGCATGTAAATTAGACAATTATCGGGTCCACATCTTTTTATGGCGCCCGAGCAATTACTAAAAAAACAACAACAGTCAAAGGTGCGAATAATCCCTTCCACTAGGAACGGTTTTAAAACATACAATTTATAGTTTGTTTCATTCTCATCTGTTCTACACGCTCTTCGTCGGAACCGTGTCTTCCTGACCGAGCCGATGCTTCGACTCCGAAAGAGAATACCAGTAATTAAATATGTTTATTTTTTTTCTGTGGGAAAATATCATTTACGTTTTTCCTAAAAGGTATGTCTCGTTTTCTTTTTTAATTCTTGAAAAAAGCTTAACTTCTCGCAAATCGGTAATAACATAACCAGAAGTAGATACACAACTTAAGTGGCATGGTATTCGGACAATGAAAATATAGGATAGTCACTTCTTTCTGGATGGTCTTTTATTAGCGCGGTCTTGAATTCGCGCAACAAACGTAGCGCGAAATACGCGAAAATTCGTCCTGCGCGAACAATAATGATACCACAGTAGTTCCACCACCACCACCACCTGTAGTAGGAATAATAGCTTCAACAATAACACCAATAATCATACCAAAAGCAGTTAAAAGACTAACAATTGTAATTCCTTGTTCTCTGAATAACGTTTTATCTGAGTACGTAATTTTTCTCTATTAATATCAATTACTTCCAGTCTTGCACTTCTCTCAAGCTCTAAATCTCTTATTCTAGTACTTATCCTCTCTATTTGGAATTCATCTTCGTCTCGGGTCGCTTGTTCTAATTTTTCTTTTTCTTTTGCTATGTCTTTAATTGTTTCAGCTAATTTTGCCAATTGATTTGCAATCTCTTCTTTTACACTGATCATAGCATTGTAAAGAGCATCCACTTCTCTCATTGCCATATCTGTTTTAGTTCCTTGTTCTCTAAAAATTATATCGTATCGTTCATCTATTTCATCAAATATACATGTAGTTTCCACTTCTTTCACTGCAGTTTCAGCCGTATTGGGTAAATCGGTCATTTCCACATTTTCAACATCGGGTAGGTTATTTTCTACATTTTGTAATTTTACAACGGCCTCCACTGGTAGTGGTGGTTTAGTTGTAGTTCTATAATCAGGCAAGTCCAGTAAGTCTCTAATTACTTCTGTTGCACCAGGACCAATTCTTTGTTTCAAAGTATCCAAGCTTATAAAATCACCACCTCTTTTGGATGTAATTTGAATATCTCTATCTCCAACCTTTAAAAATAGTGTTTTATTATTAGGACCAAGTTCAAAGTGTTCAATTACTTTATAGATATTTGATGGTTTATATCCGTACTTTTCTTCTATCGACATGTAATATCTTTCAACTATAGATTTTTTTGGATCTACTATTAATTTCGTTCTTGTATCATCATCAGGAAGCATAACCTCAATTTGAGCACTTTGGTTTTGTATAGTTCTATTAAATTCTTCATCCGTTTTCAGATAATCTTCATCTCGATGGAAGGTCTTATCATCCTCAAAATATTCATCATAATGGTCTCTATCATATACAGGATTGTCAAAATTCCATTCCTCCTTCAGCCATTTTTAAAGTGAAAACGCTCGCTTATTTGTTAAAAAATATCTTTAAAAATGTCGGCTTACGGAAATAAATTAAACCCCTACAGAAAAATAAGAGAACCACGTGGTGTTAGAGGCATTCGCCAAAGTGTTGTAATAACCAATAATCCTTCAACTATTGATCAAAATCAACAATTGTTAGTGAGATTTCCTAATCTAAGTAGTAATGATGTTATTGTTCCCGGAACGGTCAGATTGGCATTTGAAATTGAACTAAACTCTAAAGATGCAAATGCAACTATATTTAAAAACATAGGAAGAACAATAATTAAGAAAACCACAATTAGAATAAGTGGAAATGAAGTTATGTCCATTGATGATAGTGATATTTATCATTGTTATATTGATTTATGGAGGTCTCCAACTGAACGAGTAAATATGGCCTATCAGGGTATCGGCAAATCTAATATGTTAAAACATAGGGTTGGAGCCAAAGATGCTTCGGTGGACAAAGAAGATCAAGCCATTTCAAAAGCATATGGAAACAGGTTTTGCATCCCACTAGATTTTGAATTATTGAATACCCATATGCCATTTTATCAAGCTGGTCTTGGTGATAGACTTGAATATGAACTTACATTCAATGATTATAACAAAGTAATTAAATCAACAGATCCCTCTTCAAGTTATGCAATCAAAAATATTTGCTTGGAATTCGATACTGTTTCTGATACTGGATTTGCAAGACAAATAAGACAACAAGTCGGTGGTAAAATGGTTATTTTATTTGAAGACCCGGAGAGAACATCAACTGAAACTTATTACAATCCTGAAATAACAAAAGTAGAAAAAGGACAATAGAAGGAGTTCCAAATCAACTATACAGTCAAGGAATGAAAGCATATCAACAGTGGGATGAGATAAATAAATTCTTTGCTTTGAATTCAAAACAAAATAAAGAAACAAATATGGTTATAAAAGATTTATATTTCACTGATACAACATTGGAAAAATATCTAACAAACAATTATGCATTGTGGTTGGATTTACGTTCAACGGATGATAACTCACTTTACGGTTTGGGAAGAAGAATTGAAAATGCATTGGAGGGTATCACAATACAAATAACGAAAGAAGCAGGAGCTGATGAGACAATAAATGTTTATCTGTTTGTTATACAAGATGCACAAATTAATTTTAAAGATGGTAGATTTAAAGAAATTAGTTATTAAAAATGGAACTACCTAAATATCCACACTGTGCAATTATTTGTGGTCAAACCGGTTGTGGAAAGACTGAATTTGTTTTAGACTTACTTGAAGTTGAATATAGAAATGTATTTATGTATATTGTTATACTATGCCCAACGATTCAATGGAACAAGGCATACAAAAATCGTGAGTGGATTGGTGATGTTAGAAACCCGAAAACAAAGAATGTTATAATTGTAAATCCACTAATCAAAGGGGAAGAAAAATTACAAGAACTACTAAGAATGTTCTTCAAAAAATATGCTGGTTATCCAACTCTATGTGTTATTGATGATTGCAGCGCAACAAAAGAATTAACAAAGAAAAAGATATGCTGTCGGAGTTGGCTTTCTCTGGTAGACACGCAGAACAATCAGTATGGGTTATATCGCAAAGGTACAATTCGGTTTTGAAAGATTTAAGAGAAGAAACAAAATGGTTATGAATATTCTACACTAAGGACAGAGATAGTTTTGAAAATTGTTTGCGAGAGATTGATGTTATTCCTACATTGGAAGAACGACAAAGAATAAAGGAAGAATTTAAAAAAAGAAGCATCGTAAATTAATTTTGAAAACTGACCAACCTACCAATTATTGGGTAGTTGATTAATAAAATTCGATCAACAGTGTAGCTACGGTGCATTCCGTTGTTGCATTTCCTTTCAAGCAAACAAAGTTAATAACACTTGAAATATCAACTTCAAAAGGCTTTTGGAAATTATCATGCTTCCTCGAGGTTGAATTAAGTGTAATTTCGCAGCCTTCCAATAGTACCCCATTTATAGATATACCCACCATAACTTCACCACTCTGCCTCTTACTCGAAAGACCGATTCCTAGTATTCGACCCCGAAGTATCATGACAAAGCCAACATTATTAGTTTTACATTCGTTCCCTTGTGAGAAAACTTCGTTCTTTGTGAGTGCACCTTTTGATTCTGCCGTTATTGTAAAGCGATAAGTTTTAGGTCGTATCTGCTCAATAATGTTGCGTAATGAATTATTATTTATTGTTAGTTTTCTAAATCTCTCTTGTAAATCAATATAGCGATCATTTTGTATATTTATTTGATTCATCATTCCACTTCTGCTATTGTGAACATCTTGTTGAAATTTTGTTATTCTTGCCTCAAGGTCGGCGGTGGGTTTTATTTTACTATATAGATATTCCTTCCGTTTCTGCTTCTTGATTCCAAAGATACTCATTTTTTATAAGTAAAAATAAAAAAACAGCAAAAACCACCACCAGTGCTACATTACTTTTACCCCAACACCGGGTAGATGCTTTTACGTGCACACCCGATGCTGGCGTGAACTTCAGTCAGTCCTTCCTAAGCTGGGCTCTCTACTCAATTCCTTCACAATCTGTCGACACACCACTGGTTCTAACCCTCACAAATCACCTTTAACCCCACAACCTCTCGAAACGAAACAGAGCTATGAATGAGGTAAGGCAAGTTTGTTACGTGATTGATTACAAACTCCATGGTAAGAATCTTTTACCCAGCAGCTGTGCCATATATCAGACCGGTAATCAGCCCACGTAAACTTATACACCTGACTTCGGTCTATAACGTGTACTGGCTACAGTCAAATAATAATATTTTCGTTTTCGTTTATATACTCTACTAAAGTAGAGTTTTAAATATGCATATTATGTGGATTTTCATGTGATTAAATTAATACAATTTAATTACTTAAGATATTTATATAAATTATTAAACTAAAGTATTTATTGTATTTTATTTATCGCATGTTTTTAAATTGAATGGGAAATAACAGTAACATTCGATATTTTAAAAAAATATATGCTATTGCGTTATTGAGTTCCAATATATTTATAAGCATGCTATAAATAGACAGAGTTGTGGTTTTCCAATTTATAGTGTAGTTCTAAAACTCAGTAATCTGTAATTCTTGTTCTTAAAAACTACCTTTAATTTCTTCACCTTTTAAATCATTTATTTTATAAGTAACAGGATCAGTATTTAAAACTTCATTAATTACAAATATTTCTCTTGTCCAACGAGTAGTATAACCCTTTTCAAATTTATCTTTCTTTTTTTGTTATTCTTACTCTATCTCCAACTTTAAATTTAGGTTTTTTGGTTTTTTCATTTTTTTCTGGATATAAATTTTCATACACCGTTAATTCATTTTCCAATTTACTTGCTTCAATAGGAGTCATTTTAATTGAAGAATGAACTGTATTGTTATAATCTTTAACTAAATCATCTAATATATTATAATATTTGGTAGTTTTATAAGCAGTAAAATATTTAAACATACGTTGTTTCATTGTTCCTATCCAGCGTTCCACTACACTAGATTTTTCTTCATTCTCTGTTGAATATAATTTTATGTTACAGTCTGAACTCGCTATTTCGACATCGCTCATTTCGACATTCCGCTTATTTCGACAAAATTTAAAAGTCCCGATTTTTACTCTTCTATATTTAATATAAAATATAATGCGTATTTCGACATATCTATTTCGACAAATTTATATTTCGACACAATTTTTCGGCCCCAAAGTTACTTTTCACACTATATCAACAATGTTTAATTCGACATGTATTATCTTTTAATAATTCTTTTAATTGTCGATTATAAAATTCAGAACCTTTATCTGACCAAATAAACATTGGTTTTCTTTCTTTAAATAATGTTTTAAATGCTTCACTTACTGTTGCTCCTGTTTTATTTTTTAAAGGAATTAACCACCCATATTTACTAAAAACATCTATAACCGCTAATAAATATTTATAATGCTTATTTTGTTTTGAATATTGTTGCATATCTGCTAAATCGACAGCCCATGTTTGGTCAATTGAATGAACATGAACACGTCTTTTAGGAAAAGATTTTATAACTACGATGCAATTCATCTGCTAATTTATTTGTTAGACCGCCTATAAATCTATTTTTTTTGGATCCGCACTCAGAACATTTTCCTTTTAACATTTGTCTATTATTGGATGTTGTTACTTGGCTCTACTGAATTATTTTCAGTATGTTTTTTTACAACGTAAACAGTATATTTTCTTCTTTAGGTTGGACCCTTCGGGCCCATTCGGATTCTCCATTTTAATATAATTAAAAATAACTCCTTAAAAAAATAATGGAAGGAAAAGTTTGTACAAAGTGTAATGAATGTAAATTTTTAAGCGAATATCACAAAGCAAATGGTAGGGCCACGGGAGTTAAATCTTTATGTAAACAATGTAACAAACCCATGCAACAAAATCATTACCAAAATAACAAGGACAAATGCAAAAAGTCATATCAAGAATTTATGTTAAGAAATCCCGATTATCAATATGAATATTATTTGGAAAAGCATATACCTAATTAAAAAGTATTTCTATTAAAATGAGAACAAAAAATCATTTAAAGATCTTATTACTGAAACTGATATTGATGATATAGATGAATATGATATAACCAAATATATAAACTTATTAAAAGATAAAATAGTTATTAATCAATTTCCTTTGAAAATAAAAATAATAATAACAAGTGAATTTTCAATGCCTATGTCATCTGATATAATAGAAAGTCATTACTCTCATCCCGTTCAAGTTATCCTAACACAAAATAATATATCTACATTCTATAAAAGTCTAATAGATAAATTTGAAGCTTGGATAGATAAATTTCAAGAAAGAGGATCTGGGTTTGTTTTTAGAAATATTAAAAGTGTAAAAGTAAAACAATATAAATATGATTATCAGAAAGCTTCATCTTATATACCTCTTCAATTTAAATCAATTAATATTATTAATGTTCAAAATAAAAATGATAATAAATGTTTCTTATGGTCAATATTGGCTAAACTATATCCTGCTTCTGAGCATAAATATAGAGTAGCGAAATACAAACCATATGAAAATGAAATTGATATGAGGGGTGTTGAATATCCGGTTAAAATAAAAGATATTCCAAAAGTTGAGAAACAAAATAATCTAAGTATCAACGTATTTGCGTTAGAGAACCAAAAAAATAAACAATCTTTATATCCAGTTTATATTTCTAATTTTGATAGTGAAATTGACCGCGGGAACCTTTGGACCAAAGGTCCAAGACGGAGGGAGTCTACGACAGTCGATTTACTTTACTTGGAAGAAGATGGAAATACCCATTATTGTTTAATAAAAAATTTAAATAGTTTCATGTGTGATAATAAGAATAATAATAAACAATTTGTATGTATAAATTGTTTACAAGGATTTCAAAGAGAAGAAACACTAATAAAACATAAAGAAATATGTTATGATAATGAATATTGTAAAATCATAATGCCAAAATCGGAGAAATATATTCTTAAATTTAAAAATTATCATTTTAAAAATAAATTACCTTTTGTTATCTATTGTGATTTTGAATCAAACAATATTCCAATAAAGTCATCTCAACCAAATCCTAGTGAATCTTATATAAATCCAATATATAAACAAGAAATAGATAGTTATGTCATATATGTTAAATCGGATTATCCACAAATATATAAATCACAATACTTTTCTTATGTTGGTGTTGATGCAGTGGAAAAATATGTGGAAAAAGTAATGAAGATATTCAAAAAAATAAATTATAATATATACCTTAATGAACGGAAAAAACCAAAATTAAATACATATGAAGAAAAAGAATTTCAAGAAGCAACCAACTGTTATATGTGCGGGATTGAGTTTCTGATATTAATTCCAAGACGCGGGAACATAATCATCTTTCGGGTAAATATAGAGGAGCAGCGTGTCAATTATGTAATACAAAAGAAGGTAAAACAACAAAATTAATACCTGTGTTCTTTCATAATGGATCAAATTACGATTTCCACTTTTTAATTGAAGAATTGATGAAATATGAAGATGAATATGATAAAGTAAAACTTCTTTCTAAAAACTCAGAAGAATATATTTCAATAGAATATGGAACATATTATAAAAAGTTAAGATTTCTAGAATCTTATAGATTTATGTTAAAAGGTTTATCAGATATTGCAAAATCAATGGATGATTTTCCTATTTTGGAAAGTGAATTCGACCGCGGGAACCTTTGGACCGAAGGTCCAAGACGGAGGGAGTCTTCGACATTCACATCTAAAGTAGAATTATTAAAACAAAAAGGATTCTATCCATATGAATATATAGATTGTATAGATAAATTAAAAGATGAGAAATTACCGGATATTAAAGTATTTTATTCAACATTATACCAAAAAACAATTACAGAAGAAGAGTATAAACATGCACAAAATGTATGGAAATATTTTAAATGTAAAACACTACAAGATTACCATGAATTATATCTTAAAACAGATGTTCTAATATTAGCGGATGCATTTGAAAAATTTAGAAATTTCTTTTTGGAATATCATAAAATAGATCCATGTTATTGTTATTCAGCTCCCGGATTAACTTGGCAATGTGGTTTAAAATATACAAATATAGAATTAGAATTATTAACGGACTACGATATGTTGTTAATGTTTGAAAAAGGTATAAGAGGAGGATTTTCTGGTGTTTTGGGACCACGACATGTAAAAGCTTTTAATAAGTATACACCTAACTATCATGGTGATGGAAATAGAATATTGGATAATTATGAAAAGAAAGAATATGCGGAAATAATTAAAAATGGTGGAAACTTGAATGAATTCTTTGAAGAAAAATATTTATTATACTTGGATGCTAATAATTAATATGGTTGGGCAATGTCACAACCTTTATAAACTAAAGATTTTAAATGGGAAGAAGATCCAAACTATTATTTAGATTTGCCGCGAAGCCCTACGACTCAAGGAGTCGAGACGGAAGGTAGAGGTTGTATAATAGAATGTAATTTGGAATATCCAAATAATTGTAAATTTAAAACTAGAAACTATCCATTAGCACCAGAAAAGATGAAAGTAAATAAAGAAGAATTATCCGAATATCAGTTGGAATTATTAGAGGATAAACCATTGGGTAAAGAAGAAAAACTATTCTTAACATTATATGATAAAAATATGTTATTCATTACAGCATTTTAAAGGATTATATTAAACTTGGTATGAAAGTCACTAAGGTGTATAGAACAATATCATTCGAAGAATCAAATTGGTTGTCCAAATATATTAACTTTAATGCCGAACAAAGGACAAAATCTAAATCGGCTTTTGAAAAAGATCTTTGGAAATTAATGAATAATAGTTTCTATGGAAAGACATTAGAAAATATCAGAGGAAGAAGTGAGATTATATTATCCACTAATAGAGAAGAAGTAAAAAAATATATAAACAAACCAAAAAAAAAGACTCAATAATATTTAATGATAACTTTGTTGCAATTGAAAATAATGTTACTTCTGTTAAAATTAATAAACCCATTTATTTGGGACAGGCTATATTGGATTATTCGAAACAATTAATGTATAACTTTTACTATAATGTTATAAATGAATTATGGCCAAAAAATGAACTTGTTGCTTCAGATTCGGTTTTAGGTGATACCCCATTAATACTAAGATATAAAAATAAAATATATATTGATAAAATAGAAGATATTACTGACGAATATGAATATTCAAATGGTAAATTTTATTATAAACCAAATAATATTGAAGTTTGGACAAGTAAAGGATTTTCTAAAATAAAAACTATAATTAAACATGAAACGATTAAAGAAATGTTTAGAGTTATCACATCATTAGGATTTGTTGATGTTACCGAGGATCATTCTTTAATTAAAGACAATAATGAAATTATTAAACCTAAAGATTTAACATTGCATACAAATCTTTTATTTAATGATAATTATAAAGAAAATTTAAATCCTCCTTTAAAAAAAGATTTCTTAAAATTAGAACCAACAACTTGGGAAGTGAAAAAAGCTTTTATTGAAGGTTTCTTTTTAGCGGACGGAAGTAGCGGAATTTATCAAACAAAATGTTCTTGGAATTTAAGTAATCAAGATTTAAATCTTTTAAATAAATGTTTAGAATATTGTAAAGAAATATATCCAACTGATTTTAAAATGATAGATTGTATGAGATCATCTCGTGTATATAGAATTGTTCCGAAAGGAAATATTAAAGTAATGGCAGAAAAATTTGAAAGATTTTATACCGATAAAAAAGAAAAATATATTCCATATAAAATTCTTAATAAAGGTTATAATTATAAATTATTCTTTTTTAGAGGATTTTACCAAGGAGATGGTTATAAGAAGGGAAAGGATCATGTATTTTGTTTTTCACAAAAATCCAAAATTACATTTTCGTGTTTACATTATCTTATAACATCGCTAGGATATAATACTAATATTAACACAAGGGAAGATAAACCAAATATATTTGCGTTAAACATAACTAAAAAAGAACAAGCTGCCAATGTAAAAAAGATAATACCATTGGGAAAACAAAAAAGAATAGTATATGATTTATCTATGGAAACTGAAGATTTTAATTGTGGCTTTCCTTTGATTGTTCATAATACTGATAGTATCTTCTTATCTATTAAAACTAAAGATGTTTATGAAGATTTAAAAGAAATACAAGAATATTTGGATACATCCAATTATCCAAAAGATCATCCTTTATATTCGGAAAAAAAATAAAAAAGTAATAGGAAAATTTAAAGATGAGTTAAATGGTAAAATTATGAATGAAATAGTTTACCTAAGAAGTAAAGCATATTCTTTTACATATTTAGATCGACCGAATGGGACCAAAGGACCTAACCTTGAGACGGAGGGAGATAAACTCCCAAATCAAAACGCAAAAGAAGAAAAGAAATTAAATGGAATTGGAAAAACTACAATTAAAAAAGATATAAATTTCAATGATTATAAATTTTGTCTATTTAATAGTATAACTAAAATAAATAAAATGTATACGATGAATTCAAAAAAGCATGATATGTATATTAATGAAGTTAATAAAAAAAGTACAAACCCATATGATGATAAGAGATATATCTTAGTTAATAGAATAGATACTCAATCTTGTGGTTATAGAGCTCTTTATTTTATTTAAATCAACCACCAACAACAAATGCAATCTCTCTATTCTTCTGGTCTTCTGATGGAGTATAAAAATCACTTAATGTAGGTTTTGTAGGTAAAGCTGGTAATTGTTTACCAGTAATATAATAATAATTCTTCATTGCAGTATCGGCGTTATCAAATCCATATTAAGCATTACTAAAGCATTGCTAAAGCATTCAAGCGAGCGAAGCGAGCGGGAAGTTTATCCTCCCATTCGAGCGAGTGAAGCGAGCGTGAAACGCTCGGTCGGACTTAATCAACTACCCAATAATTGGTAGGTTGGTCAGTTTTCAAAATTAATTTAATATGCTTCTTTTTTTAAATTCTTCTTTTATTCTTTGTCGTTCTTCTAATGTAGGAATAACATCATTCTCTCTCAAACAATTTTAAAAACTATCCCTGTCCTTGGTGTAGAATATACATAACCATTTTGTTTGTTCTCTTAAATCTTTCAAAACCGAATCGTACCTTTGCGATATAACCCATACTGATTGTTTGGCGTGTCTACCAGAGAAAGCCAACTCCGATAACATATCTTTTTTCTTTGTTAATTCTTTTGTAGCGCTGCAATCATCAATAATATATAGAGTTGGATAACCAGCATATTTTTTGAAGAATATTCTTAGTAGTTCTTGTAATTTTTCTTCACCTTTGATTAACGGATTTACAATTATAACATTCTTTGTTTTCGGGTTTCTAACATCACCAATCCACTCACGATTTTTGTATGCTTTGTTCCATTGAATCGTTGGACAAAGTATAACAATATAATTAAATACATTTCTATATTCACCTTCGAGTAAGTCTAAAACAAATTCAGTCTTTCCACAACCGGTTTGACCACAAATAATTGCACAATGAGGATATTTAGGTAGTTCCATTTATTAGTAACTAATTTCTGTAAATCTACCATGTTCAAAATTAATTTGTGCATCTTGTATAACAAATAGATAAACATTTATTATCTCATCATCTCCTTCTTCTTTCGTTATTTGTATTGTTATACCTTCCGATGCATTTTCAATTCTTCTTCCCGAACCGT
This sequence comes from Lutraria rhynchaena, assembly GCA_008271625.1. Taxonomy (NCBI): domain Eukaryota; kingdom Metazoa; phylum Mollusca; class Bivalvia; order Venerida; family Mactridae; genus Lutraria; species Lutraria rhynchaena. The sequence continues at coordinate 3,917,226 of VIBL01000001.1, read as the reverse complement.
GAAGTGAGTTATCATCCGTTGAACGTAAATCCAACCACAATGCGTAATTGTTTGTTAGATATTTTTCTAATGTTGTATCAGTGAAATACAAATCTTTTATAACCATATTTGTTTCTTTACTTTGTTTTGAATTCAAAGCAAAGAATTTATTTATCTCATCCCACTGTTGATATGCTTTCATTCCTTGACTGTATAGTTGATTTGGAACTCCTTCTATTGTCATTTCTACTTTTGTTATTTCGGGATTGTAATAAGTTTCGGTTGATGTTCTCTCCGGGTCTTCAAACAACATTAGAATACCTTTCATACTTCTAGCCGGAACATTTAGATTGATATTCCAGAGTGTATCAGATTTGTTTTAGTTATTTTCCTGTGTCTAAGTATTCTATCATATAAAACAACCATTTTACCACCGACCTGTTGACTTATTTGTCTTGCGAATCCGCTATCAGAAACGGTATCAAATTCTAAGCAAATATTTTTGATTGAATAACTTGAAGCGGGATCTGCCGATTTAATTACTTTGTTGTAATCATTGAATGTAAGTTCATATTCAAGTCTATCACCAAGACCAGCTTGATAAAATGGCATGTGGGTATTCAATAATTCAAAATCCAGTGGGATACAAAACCTGTTCCCGTATGCTTTTGCAATAGCTTGATCTTCTTTGTCCGCCGAAGCATCTTTGGATCCAACCCTATGTTTTAACATATTAGTTTTGCCGATACCTTGATAGGCCATATTTACTCGTTCAGTTGGAGATCTCCATAAATCGATATAACAGTGATAAATATCACTATCGTCAATAGACATAACTTCATTTCCACTTATTCTAATTGTGGTTTTCTTAAAGTAGCGTAAGTGGCTACAAACGTAAAAATAAGCGAAAAATGACATTTTAAGTTATTAACAATAATTAAATATCATACTATCATACCATGTAACAAAAAATCGATCCGAATATGCAAAAATAGTGTTTTATCGCGATAAAAACTGCACCCCTATATCGACTCCACTTTATCAGCGAGAACGATCTAGGAGGCGGCGTTGTAAGGGGCTCCTTAAGGGCAAATTTGTATCAATCGATATTAAATTTGGTATCGCTTGCCATATGTTAACACAAGTATTTGAAATTCGACAGTTTATCAACATCAAGCAGAATAAAATGAGAAATAAGAAAAATAAGGCTAAGCAAGGTGTTAGAGTGTTCTCAAAAAGTGAAAAATGTAGTTAGAAATCTCTTTCTCGCGGAAGTTGGTTTTCGAATGCTAAAGATACCGAACTGCATAAATCTATATCCAGTAAAAAACTTGACCATAGTGACGTGACATATTGTGAAAATGGAAAGTTTATGGTGGAAAATTACGTAATAAATATATAACTGCAACAATCACTTGATGTGCAAGAAAGGTGTGAATTCATTAACACCTTGGTCGATTGGGCTACTAGCATCTAATGTACTTTTAATATAAAATATATGATAACAGTTAACTGTTATAAAATATATGATGAAATAACTGATCCGGAACGGTGGTCTTATTGAAGTGTGATATCGATATCATACTCTAACGCCTTGCTAATTATACTATCTATATCGGTCAATTTAGACCTTATATATGTCGCATCACACATTTCTTTATGTTTTGGCTGGAGATATAATGAACAGCAATATGGTATGCAGACACTCCATGCACCTTGCAATAAAACGCACACGATAAGAAAACGAGCTGTCAAAGATTGTTACCCCGTTAATGTTATGACGTACCATTTTTACAAGTTTCATTAAATTTATATATTCCAGAGTCAGGTTTCAAACACAATTAAAGTTATAAAACTACAATATTTTTTAATTGCCAGTAAATTAATACAGGGAGACTGGGTCAACGAAAATTATTATTTTCGATATTTCATCGATGTAATTAATAAAATAAAGTTATTTCAACGTGAACTTTTATTAAGCAACTCTGTATATTTTAGTAAAACATTGAAAACTATCAAACAAACAATAGGATGAAAAACAGTAACGTCTTATGGACATCGGATGTGCATGTTTTTCGAGAATCTTATTTTATTCTGTTATACATCCAATTACCTTTATATATTAGTATTTTTTTAAATGATTACATTAACAGACATAAAACATAGACACTTTTCTACAAATCAATCACATCTTAAGTTCTTACTTTTATACTAAATGCATGGCTACCTTTCATTTAACTTATATAGCGGTTTCCCCAGCCATCTTCAACGCGATTTCCCTATCAGCCGTTTTCCCCGTTGAGAGCCTCTCTGTTAACGAGAAATCTGATGTACTGTGTATTGCATCGGTACGATATGATACTATTTTGACAAATAATTCGTCATTAAACTCTTTAGAGTCATCAAAAATGGTGGGCGGTTTCACTAATTGATCCGCTAACGATGAACGAATTTGATTGGTTATCAAACTTTAATATCCTGTATTAATTTATAGAACAGAACAGAACAGAACAGAACATACATTTTATTTAGGAAGTAAACATACATTTGTTTCCTTTCCAAAACATATATATAATTACATATAAACAAGGTCAAAATACATGCATAACTACTACATATAAATTCAAAATTATATGGTAACATCAATTAGCAATTATAGAATAATTGTTGATTACACGAGGTGATAATGATCTGATACTTTTATTGTAAATTTCTCGCTTAGAAAAAAACGCAGTGGGTGCTATTTTTGAACAAAGATTGCCGCCTTATTTGATGATGGATTTCAAAGCGGTTTTCGGTATTTTGTAGCGGAAATGCTTATCTAGGGAACCGTGTCACAGAATTTTGATATTTATTTTCGTTTTTTATCTATGACGTATTACGTAATTGTCAGCGGGGTTCAGGCTACGGAATTTCTTTAAAGTCAAATATCTATTGAATGGAGGACGTTATCAAAAATCTGAGACACGGTTCCCTGCATGAAACCATGATTGTTATTTTAAGTCTAATTGTTGTAATATATCCATATATACAGAGTAGTGATCTTTATTCAAAAATATGAAAATTACGTGCGATATTGGTTTATAGAAGACAGACCAAGTACAATATTTGTTTCAAATCACTTGCAATAGACTCTGTATAGTGGGTTTATTAATGTAACAATTATGGTTGACTTTTTAAAACTGTAAATTAGTAAAACTTGATATCACCATATAGCCACTTACGATACCTTAATTATTGTTCTTCCTATATTTTGGAATATGGTTGCATTTGCATCTTTAGAGTTTATTTCAATTTCAAATGCTAATCTGACTGTTCCAGGAACAATAACATCATTACTACTTAAATTAGGAAATGTCACCAACAATTGTTGATTTTGATCAATAGTTGAAGGATTATTGGTTATTACAACACTTTGACGTATGCCTCTACACCACGCGGTTCTCTTATTTTTCTGTATGGATTCAATTTATTTCCGTAAGCCGACATTTTTAAGGATATTTTTTAACTTTAAAATGGCTGAAGGTAGAATGGAATTTGACAATCCTGTATTTGATATGGATGATTATGATGAAAATTTTGTGACCGATTATGATGAACATATGGAAATGGATTGATGAATTTACTAACAGAATACGAACCCAAGGTGCCCATATTAGGGATTTTCACATTGACGATAGTGGAAAAATAAAATTAATGGAAAATCAGAAACAACAACTAATTGATGAATATTACGAGAAAATAAAAGAAAAGTATGGATTTGAACCATTTTGTATTGATGTTGAAAACTTTGTACTTGGAGATGATCATAAAACACTATTTTTAAAGGTTGGAGATAGAGATATTCGAATTACTTCCAAAATAGGTGGTACTTTTAGTTTTATAGACTTGAAAACTTTGGCGAGTAAAATTGGTAGTGGTGGAACAGATGCAATTAGAGACTTATTAAACTTGCGTGAATATAAATCCACAATTAAACCACTACCAGCACAGGCTGTTGCAAGTTTACAAAATATAGAAAATAACCTACCCGATATTGAAAATGTGGAAATGACTGATTTACCCAATACTGCTGAAACCGCAGTGAAAGAAATAGAACCAGCTGTTATCATACTGAATGAACAAGGAATACAAACCGATATGACAAAGAGAGAAATGGATGGTATCATCGTAGCTATGACTAGTGTAAAAGAAGAGACCGCAAATGAATTAGCAAAATTAGCCGAAACAAATAAAGACTTGGCAAAAGAAAAAGAAAAATTAGAACAAGCCACCAAAGACGAAGATGAATTCCAAATAGAGAGGATAAGTAGCAGAATAAGAGATTTGGAGCTTGAGAGAAGTGCAAGACTGGAAGTAATTGATATTAATAGAGAAAGATTACGTACTCAGATAAATAGAATCAAGGAAACTATACACAAAATATTAAAAGAAGACACAACATTAGCTGAAAGAATTAAAACATTATTCAGAGAACAAGGTATTACAATTGTTAGTCTTTTGACTGCTTTTGGTATGATTATTGGTGTTATTGTTGAAGCTATTATTCCTACTACGGGTGGAGGTGTTGGACCTATACCACCCAAACCTCCTCAAAAAGACGGAATAAAAGAATGGATTAAAAAACAATTAGCTAATCTCGGAAAACTATTATCCAATCTTGCAGGAAAAGCAGCAGAAGCATTGCCTGGTATTATTGGTTCTATTGTGTCTTGGTTGTTTTCAACAACTGGAAAGGTTGTTAACTGGTATGGAGAACATTTATGGGCTTTGATTGTTCTTTTTGTTGGACTGTTGTATGCAGCTGCTAGGGAGTATATATCAAAATAAGACCTATTGCTATACTTCCCACTATTAATGCTGTTTTGTTTTCTTCGTGTTGTTTTGCTTCTTGAATAGGTTTCTTCGTTTCGGGAAGAGATTTCCGGGTAGAAGGTTCGGGAAGAGATTTCTTCGTTTGGGTTCCCATAAGTTCCACATGATGCTTCGGTGGAATAGGTTGGTTATTCACACTATCATTCAATCCAAGCACTTCATTATCGGTGGCTACCACAATCTCATTGTTATAGTCTTGAATTGTACCAATTCGCAATTCCATATCACTTGGAGACATGTACAATCCAATTCCATAAACATAGTCAACTTTACTTCGAGCATATTTTAGTGTGTTTTGATACCTTGCAATTTGACTCGGTAAATCCACAGGACTATTAATAGCATCCTCAACATTTGAAAGGAATTGTTTTTGGGCATCAAAAGCTGTAAGTATAGCCCAGCAGTAAGTTCTTATGGATTCGTTAATCCGTTCAACACCTGCTCTTGTAAAACCTTTTGATGTATTAAGAATAAATGCCGTCCATGCATCTTTAACATCATCCGATTGTTGAAGATAATCAATATGAATTTTTTTAGATATTCGCATGATGAAATACCACAACGTCTCCCTCCCGGCACTTCTGGTCCAAATGTCATTTTTGATAAATCTAGATCAGATGCCGTACTACTAACAACATGTTGGGATGAACGATCATGTCTAAAATCCGTTCGTTTCCAAGCAGTATGACTTGTTGTGTAAATAACTCCAAGACCATCGCCACTTGAATATATTTTTTGTCTCCTGTCCGTATTTGGGTCCACATCAAACTCTTTACATATTCGTTCGTAAGCACCGCGGTCATAACCACTGCTAAATGCATTCCAACTTTTATCTTGTGGCAGGGCAATAGATAATTCAAACAGTATTCGTCTTGTTTGGTAATAAACATGAAACAAGAATAGTGATCCGGTCAATCCACCCGTATTCAAATGGTTGTTCATATCTATACCACAACCCGTAGTAGCACACCATATTGCAAAGTTTAGTTGATTTTGCCAAAATGATAAGAGGTTTGTATTCCAACGTTGTACTATCTCATTTGATGCTACATGTGGTAAAACATATTTTTCGAATACATTTGGGAAATCCACATTGAAGCTTTTTCCAGACGATGAAATAATAATAGATTGTTTTATAATGTTGATTGACTTCTTGTTAAATACCCCAGCACCAGGATAACGAACTTTATCGTTATACTTGAATTCTTTTGGTGTCATTTTTTTATTTTTAAAAAATGTATCATACAATTTCTGATATTGATAAGACAATAATCTTACAACAATATATAGATAACAAATGTGGTACTAAGAGAATTGGATTGAAGAGTTTTACTTATACCATAGGCTGGTATAATTTAATTGATGAACATATTCAAAAAATTGGTGAGCGTCCCAATAAGATTACAAATGGTTATTATGGTTTCCAAGAAATGGCAGATATATTTCAAAATAATAATATTACATTATCCGTAAATGAAACAAATGGTATTGTTTCTTTAATTACTCCCAATGAAGTGAAAATAAGTGAAGGTTTAAGACGAATGTTAGGGTTTGGAAATAAGAAAGCATTTGATATTAATGAAACACACTATGGTAAAAGAACAATAGATTTGTCACCTTATAAACAACTATATATTCATCTCGGTCAGATAAATAGTGCTTATAATTTCTTTGATGGTGCTCCCAGTAATATCCTTGGTGTTGTTTCTGTTGAAAATAGAGCGTTTGGTGATATTGTTCATACGCATTTTAGTACTCCGGAATACAAACAATTGATACATGGTGATATTTCGGAATTAAGTATAAGTGTTTGTGATGAAAGCAATCAGAAGATAAACAACAATAGATTACCAATTAATTGTGTATTGGAAATTATATAATTTTTTAAAAAAATGAGTATATTCGGTGTTAAAAAGACCCGGAGGGACCTGAAATCAACCATTACAATAACTGCTGAAAAAAAGGTAATTTGGTTTATGGTGGAGTGTTTTCATTTGGAAATGCAGACAAAAAGACGTTGGTTATGTTGTTATGAGGCGTGGTCATATTACTGGTATTAGATTGTCGAGTGAAAGACAAATTGGTGTAGCGAGAGTTGGTGTATTGGTGAATGGAGCAGTTTTGAGAGGGTGTGAAATTACTTTATATACAACGACATCAGAATATATAAATTTCGATACTCCATTTTTAGTTGAAGCTGGGAGTGTTATTAATTTTGTTAGTCTGGTGTATAATGGATCTGTGGTTAATACTGTTGCCTCCTTATTATTTGAATTCAAAAAATATCCTTAAAAATGAAACAACCCACAGCCCCGAATTTATATCCAGAGTTGTCCGACGAAGACGGTAGAGACGAGGGAGGACAAAATTATAGATTACACAAGATATCAGAGATTGAGAAAACGTTAAGAAATATAAACGTGGAATTAATATTACCGATGGCGTTGATACTATTCTAATATCAATGTCTGTTATTTTGGCGGGTGTTGGTTTAGCAGTTCCAATTTTATTTCCATTAGAAATTGCCGCTGTTGTATGTGGAAGTTTGGGTGCTTGTGTTAAACTTATCAGACGTAAATTATTTACAAAAACATTATAAGATTGAAACTACTGCTGAAAGTAAATTGAATAGTATAAAAGATTTGATTTCAAAGGCTTTAACAGATGGTAGGATATCTGAAAATGAATTTAAACTTATTTGACGAATTGGAAAAATATAATAATCTGAAAGATAACATACATTCAAAACAATCAGGATTGAATGAGATAGAGAGAAAAAAACTTATTGAGGAAGGTAAAGCTCAAGCTTTATCCGAACTAAAAAAAAAATAGGAAATGCTTAATTTTATTCAATAAAATTACTATAGTAAACGACCCACCGCCGAAATATTTATCTACTACATCCGTACTTATATAATTTTTCATTTCCCAATACAACATTTTATTTTTATATCTACTACACCTCAACTATTTTCCCTGTGAAAAAAGAAACCAATTCCTGTATTTTTTCTTTCTAGTGTTTTAGACCCGCTTGTATTTTTTTTTGTTTAATCTTAAACAGCAATTTTGATATAGTAGTATGTAAAATATACTTGTCTGGGGGTTTGAGCGAGCGAAGCGAGCGAAAATCCAAGCCTCCGAAGGTGGTCCATTCCTAATATATTTATTTTTCTCTCATTTTCTACACCCTAAAATATCTGGTAGACAAAAAAAAGACTAATTTCTATATTTTTTTCTTATGTTTTAGACTCGCCTGTATTTTTTTCTTTCTTGTGTTTTAGACCCGCTTGTATTTTTTTTGTTTAATCTTAAACAGCAATTTTGGTATAGTAGTATGTAAAATGTACTTGTCTGGGAGTTTGAGCGAGCGAAGCGAGCGAAAATCCAAGCCTCCGAAGGTGGCCCAGACAAGTACATTTTACATACTACTGTCATCATCTACACACATTTTACCAGAATTGTCAATATCAACTCTCATGTTACTAGATTTGTCAACAATTGCACGCATTTTACAAGAATTGTCATCATGTACACTCATTTTACCAGAATTGTCATACATTCAAACCTTTTTTTTCAAATCATCGAAGTATTCAAGATATTTTGATACAGGGCCGATTTTGGCCTAACCTTTAATGAATAAAGACTTTAAAAAAATTCACATACATTTTACATAATACATTCTGTAAATGATAAAGAACAAAATACAAAGTGGCAACTTAAGTCCATAAAATTTCACAATACATTTGTAATTTTATTTACTGATGTAATTCATGGGATTAGGCTAAAATGCCCCCAAAAATCATTTTTGAAAAAATTAAATCAAATTAGACCAATTTGTGTTGAACCATTGAAATGCGGCGCTTTTTGACAGAGGGTCTTTGTTTGGAGGTCAGTTTGTTCTAAATAATCAATGGCAGTTTTTCAAAGATTGGCCTTTATTCTCAGGTTGGCGTTTATTTGGAGGTGGTTGCAAACACAGGTTTGACTGTATGTGTATACTCTATGTACAATGTAAATGAGATTAGTCTCACACACAATTTTACTGAAACAAATCAATTTATATCTGATATTTATTCTTGTTAATATATCATCCTTTTACATGGTTTATATTTGTTGCTTCCCCTTTTATTTAAATGCACACTACATGACCATTAGTTGTTGATGTGCTCTAAGCCACCATGAAACTGCTTTTGATAGGATATGACTAACTGTGGTATCATTTTTATTCGCGCAGGACGAATTTTCGCGTATTTCGCGCTACGTTTGTTGCGCGAATTTAAGACCGCGCTAATAAAAGACCATCCAGAAAGAAGTGACTATCCAAATTTTTCATTGTCCGAATACTATGTCACTTAAGTTGTGTATCTACTTCCGGCTATGTTATTACCGATTTGCGAGAAGTTAAGTTTTTTTCAAAAATTAAAAAGGAAACGAGACATACCTTTTAGGAAAAACCTTAATGATATTTTCCCACAGAGAAAGAATAAACATATTTAATTACTGGTATTCTCTTTCGGAGTTGAAGCATCGGCTTGGTCAGGAAGACACGGTTCCGACGAAGAGCGTGTAGAACAGATGAGAATGAAACAAACTATAAATTGTATGTTTTAAAACCATTCCTAGTGGAAGGGATTATTCGCACCTTTGACTGTTGTTTTTTTAGTAACTGCTCGGGCGCCATAAAAAGATGTGGACCCGATAATTGTCTAATTTACATGCTAATCCATGCTTTGATCTCGGACACGTTTTATCTATATAAAGTGACAATTAACAAGCAATTATCGGTGACAACTGTCATATTGTTTATTTATCATGGTGACAAAGGGCGCCGCTGTGATAAGCATATAGGTGGTCCAGTGATGACACGCGCTGTAGCGAACAACGGCGTGATTCGCGACAGTATCTGGATTTTAAAAAAAATCTAAAATTCAAAATGCGCGAATTTACGACCGCGCGAATCTTTCTTTTTCCCATTTGCGCGAAATTTCATGCCAGCGAAATTAAATGATACCACAGTATAGTGTTTTAAATGGGTTATTTCTCGGTTAATTAGAGATTTACCATTTTGTCAAGCGCCAATGCCACTTACTATAACACTTTGATATTTATACAGTTGTGGCCTTGGACCATTCCCAATTCACCCATATCACACAACCTCAAAATGACCTTGACCTTGGGTTATTTCTCTGTTATCTATATTCCCGGCCGTCTAGCATCAATGGCTTTTTCTTTGTTAACTACATTTTACTGTTTCGTCTAACATCAACACTGCTTACCTGTACTAATTAAAGTGGAAACAGCCATGATAAAAATGTACAATGATCTCTTGGATTCCATTGATAACAACCTAGTAACTATTGTTATCATGATTGATTTGAGTGCAGCGTTTGACACTATTGACATACCTATTCTGATTCAACTACTTCACGATGATTTTGGTATTAAAATTACTCCTCTGAAATGGATTGAATCTTACTTGACCAACAGACACAAGAAAGTCTTGATTGACCAGTCTTCATCTGACACTGAACCAGTGAGATTTGGAGTTCCACAAGGATCGTGCGCTGGACCAGTTATTTTCACGCTGTATATCGCCGCCCTCAACAAAGTTGTGCAAAAATATCCAGCCAGTCTATATGGTTATGCTGATGACCATAAGATTGGCTTCAAGATCCAGGCTGGTAATCATGAAAATGAAGCAGAAGTTCTGAAAAATCTTGACTATTGCCTCAATGACATTATATGGTGGATGACTACTTTCAAACTTAAAATGAATCAATCCAAAACGGAAATCATACTGCACGGAACAAGACAGCCATTGTCAAAATTAAACATCACCAGTTTGAATGTTGGGGGATGCAAAGTGGCGCTTGTAGATCATGTCAGAGACCTTGGAGTTACCATGTCAAGTACCCTTAATTTTGAGCGTCATATTCGAAAAAGTGCCAGATAGCGCGCGTGCAACTTAGAAACCTAAAGGCCATTCGTAAACATTTGACTCAAAAATCAACAGAAGTACTAATACACGGCCTTGTACATTCTCATCTTGACTTCTGTAACGCACTGTTCACCGAAATACCTCAATACCAACTTAATGAGTTACAGCGGGTGCAAAACCTAGCTGCACGAGTTGTATTCGATTGTGGATATGATGAGCCAAGTGCTGGACTGTTGAAACAACTACACTGGCTCCCAGTTAAAGCTAGAATCATGTTCACGGTTCTAGTATTGGTCTTCCGTGTCATCAATGGTACCGCTCCTGCCTATTTGAAAGAACTAATAGTTTCTTCAAAGGGACGCTCGAGTCTCCGCTCTCGTAGTGACACTCTCTTGACTGTTCCCAGGAGACGCACAAAGACAGCAGACAGATCTTTTGCCGTCATTGGGCCAAGGTGGTGGAATAGTTTGCCCAGTGATTTGAAAGACATCAAGTTGGAAGTCAGCTTTAGAGCTAGACTTAAAACACATCTGTTCAGTGTTTTTCATAAATAGTGTAGAATACTATTACTGACAAACTTACATTGTCTATGCTGATGTAAATACTATGTACAAACAAGAACTTTGAAATTGACATTGTATACAGTGAACATGTGAATCTTTTTAACAGTAACTCTGCGGAGTACATTATATAATTGTAAAGCACAATAGAATTATTAATTAATGCGCTATATTAAATGCATTTTATTTGTATTTGTATATTTTGGTTGTTATCACATATTTTTGTTGCTGTTATGTGACTTTTTCTGTGTGGAATGTATAGGACAATTACATATGTTTGAAACTTTGCTTTTACTTGTTCACATGTAGACCTCATGTAGATTTAAAATCTACAAAATACTATCGCAAAATACTATTTATACTTTTTCCCCAATGTGAGTCCCGGTTACAAAATAGTCGAAACTCCCGCAAATTTGGTTTATCTCCCCATTACTTTAGATACCGTTCACAATATCGAAGCAAAACTGACGGATCAAAATGGCACGTTACATAATTTACGGGGTTAAAATGTCGCGATTCGTTTTCATATTCGCGAAATTTAAAAAGTTACTCGGTTAATGTAAAAATATGCGGTACATGAATGTAAAAGTTAATATTTCCGAAAGACAGAAGGAAAAAATACAACGCGCGATACGGGATGGCACCACAACCAGTATTCGTTTAGGTAAAGACGATTTTCGGGGAAATGACCTTATTGCGATGACTCCGACTCAAGTGAATAAAATGCAACGCGCGATGGTGTTGACCTCCTTCTTAAAATGAGCCGCGCGCAATTAGCTCATAATTATAAAATTTTCTCGGTTTGCTAGCGGGATTGACAGTCCGGGCTTTGCCGATGATGGCGAGTAAGATTTTGCCGGGTCTCGATGTGGGTACTTTATCCTGTTTAACTGGTACGGCCGTTCAGAAAGCTCTCGGGTCAGGATTGTATCTCAAAAAGGGTGGTTGCGTTTGTCGAGTGGAAACTGACGGCGAGGGTCTTTATTTAAAAGCCGTCTCAGGCTCCGGATTTTGCGCTGTCGGTGACGGTTTATATTTGAAAAAAGAAGGTGGTTTATGGTTTATACAACGGGCGCGGCATTCTTTTCAGCGCAAATAGCCCTTTTAAAAATATTCAGCTTCTCGGAATGTTTCTTTAAGCGATCTAAAAAGAATTTACACATAATTTAAGAGGGAATGGAATCGCAAGAGTTTAGATTAAAAAAAAATAACGAAGTTCAAGGAATTCTTACCACCGAGGTGGCACAACGTGTCGCATTGAGCAAAAAATACAAACCGGCCCGCAAGGTTGTTGATGGTGTTGATATGATGTTTAATTGTTTAATATTGTAATACCCCAGTATTTAGCAGCCGATGCATTAAGTACACTTAAACCCACAGTAACTTGACCTAATTTTATGTTTCGTGTATTTAAACCTGTGTACTTTTGTTAATACGGAATGTCATGCTTTTTCACTTTAAAATTATAATATACGTCATTTTTAGATTGCATGCAGATAGGAAATCACTTATACAATCGTCAGTTGAATAGTAAACCAGTTAATTTTGTAGTTGTCAACTTGCACATTTACGTCGACAGCCATATTGTATACATGTATCGCATGGCATTATGGGATTTCTCCTTAGTTACTGTTGCTATCTTTTTGTTTACAACAGAATTTCTCCGAATTGTCAGAATAGTGTAGAAACATGTTTCATGCTAAAAACACCCTTAAGAGGAAATTTTAGGTAGCAGTCATGTTTTATTACATATTTCCTACGTAAATGTCAAGTTTTGTCAATATAAGTCCAGTATTTAATTAGTAAACAGTGCTTTAATTTTACCCCACAATTTTTCGATGCAGACCCCACACATTTTTTTTTGTGGCCCACGCACATCTTTTTTGCGGACCCCACATATTTTGGATGTTGGGTTTGTGGGAGTATAAATAGGTCCGCGGAAATTTCTGAAGACACTCCAGATTTTCTTTTGCTCACGTAAGGCCACGTCCGTTTTATCTGATTTTTTAAGTTTAAACTTTGCTTTTTTTAGATTATTTAGCATTAATATATCGGAAACGTTTCATGCTAACGAAATATTTATTAAGTAAATTTATTCATCTCCACATTTTTGTTGATTTTTTTGCAATAGATTATTGTCCTTGAAATCTATGTAAAATAGACAAATTTTGCAAAGCACCATTTTTGGAGTCCGCTTTATTTTTTTTTACTTTTATTCAGTCAGACTAGGCATTGAAACTTCGTTATCCTATTCATAGTTGTATTTTTGCATTATGTTGCAAAATAGATTTTTGGACATCTGAAGTTCTAGTCTGTCTTTATTTTCGGTAATTAAAATCACACATACACACACATATACACATACGCTTCAGTGGAGCGTAACAATATTGTAAAAAATGTCTCTCGAATTTACCCGCCATTTGCGCGAAAAGTACGACTCGGCCACGATTTATGTAAAAAAACCGGAACTTTTAAGTTTAAAGATGCCGAAATTCTCGAAATGCGCGATACGAATTACGGTTACCAAAAAGCTGTTGTGAAACTTAACGACGAACGAATAGATTTAATGAAAATGTTTAATGATGAGACGAACGCATTTTTGGACGAGTACGGCTACGAACCGGTCAAGCTGATATACGGAAATAAGACCCGGTAAAAACAAATTTATTTTCATTAAGTTGAAGAGAGTCTTCGTTACGATGGAAAAATCTTTTCCGCAACTTTGGCTCGTTTAAGGTTCCCGAAAACCCCTTTTGTTTCTTTTTAAATGTTTTTTATACCGTATCAACTATGATATAAAAAACAATCCGATAAAATAAAAAAATACGAATATTTTAAGAAAGTTACGAATTTCACGAATACGAACCAATCGTGGGAACCAATTTAAATAATCCCGGTGAAATCCGAATTAATATAGAAACCCAAGATTTATTTATCTACCCGAGCGAAAGTTATTTGTTATTTAAAGGTAGTTGCACGAAAGCTGATGGGACGGCTTACGCGAATGGTGACAACGCCGCGTTAACGAATAGCAGCCTCATGTATCTTTTCAACAATATAAGATACCAACTTTCTGGTCAAGAGAATGAATCCATTTTTTCACCCGGGTCAATGCAGTACCATGTTGGGGGTGTTGAAATATCCGGACGACTTTTCCAAATCCCAAGGTTTGAATCAGCAGTGGTACAAAGATACGAACCCGGCATAGAGGTAACAATACCGGATTTAAAGTTCGCCAAGAATATCTAATTGTATACCCCCATTCAAAGGGCTCGTTTAGTTTTAGAGTTCCGTTAAAACACATTTTCGGATTTTGCGAAGATTACGGCATGAAACAAACCCTCACTTTAGCGAGGAAATCGGACGATGACGCCATTTTTAGAGCTAATGCGGTGGATGCTGGGAAAGTTAATCTCAGTAAAGTGTCTTGGTTTATCCCGCACGTTCTACCAGCCGGAAAGTTTCAATTGTACAGGGTGATTGAGGATAAGACCAACCTCCCTGTAGGTTACCAAATGAGACAATGCGACTCTATCACGGTTCAGCGATCCACGAGTTTCACGTGGCGTCTTTCCGTCGAGTCCCGAAAAACCTCGGTGGATTATAGTCGGCTTTCAAACCGACAAAGACGGCAATCAGGAAAGGAAACCCGCCCTCTTCAATCACGCCGAACTTAAAAATACGCACGTAGTGCTAAATTCTGACAGATACCCCGAAGTGGATTATTAACTCAATTTCAATCAATATACCCCGAAGTGGATTATTAACTCAATTTCAATCAATATAAATTTTCTCGCGCTTACGGGGATGCCACCTTATTCAGGTCCAAATTTTAAGGGATGGACAAATTAATATCCAACTCCAATATTTCGCCGTACGATTACAAAGCCTTTTTCCCCTTGTTCGTGTTTGACGTAAGCAAACAGAGCGAATGAATGAAATATTCCGTCACTGACATCCAAATTAAGGCGCAATTTAACGCCAACGTCCCCGCTGGCACGGAAGCCTTCGCCGTCGTAATCAGCGACAGATTGCTCAGTTTCAAGTCTGACGGAAATAAAATGAAATGCAAAACCCCGCATTTGCAGCTGCGCCGCGCCTTACGGCTGATAAGCGACCTGAAAATGATTGGGAGCAAGTCCTCCTCGCGGGCCCGGCAGTTGCCGGAAGGAAAATTACCGTAGATGATTCATCAGTACGTTACAGGGGATCAAGCAAGCGTCAGCCACAGAGACCAGTTACGCTGTGCTCAAACACCCACAAAACCCTGCATTTGATAAACCGCCCGCGAGTGATTGGTCCTTTTCGGACCCGTCAAAGACTTGGGAACAGAGGAATTTTTTTTAAAATTATGAAAAATAATTAAAAGAAAAAAAGTAATTAAATAAAATGATTACATTAATAGAATTGAAGAAAATTTTACACGCGAATGGATTTAAAGGGTACACAAAGTGGGCCAAGACGCGGATGAGGGAACATGGATTGTTGCCCGCGGATGACGACCCGGATTTTAGAAAAAAAGAACGAAACAATCCGAGACCGGTGGAATTGGTGGATGTTGAAACGCAGGAAGAGTTAACATTTCCGTCAATTTACAAAGCCGCTAAAATTATAAATCAGACACATAAATCCCCCCCGCGAATAATATAATTTTTGAAAAAATGAAAATGACTTGAATAAAATTTTGCAATGGAAAATGCCAGCTGTCGAACAATTAAGGGAAATTGCGAAACAACGCGGCTTCCGGGGTTATTTGAGGCTCAGGAAAGCTGAGTTGGAAAATTTAGTTCACCTCCAAGGCCGCTGCCGCCTACAAGACCTTCCCCCTCTTCCGCCCTCAAGACAGCAACAAAGACCACCACCTCCCACAAGACCTCCTCTTCCACCTTTAATTTCGGGAATTCCCGCACCACCTATAACCGTTTCAGATTTAACCGCCCCTGAAATACTAGATACCAGGCCGAGAATTAATGCGCCAACCCTTATTCCGAGAATCGCTTCAACCGTGACACGAAGCGCGAAAATGGCGGTAAAAGTCGCGACGGATTGGGCAAAATGGTTAGCGGAAACACCACAAACCGTGGTAAGAGCTGCCCCTCAACTCGAGACTCTGAAAGAAGTGATCGCGTATTTATACCAGTAATTAAGAAACCAACCGTCTTTCGAGTTAAGAGAAAGTAGATCCGCTTTGCGGAATTTTACGAAAGTGCATACTATGGAAGGGCGACCTGGTTACGATCCGCGAAGGTTTTTCGACGCGCTGCGACAAAAAGTAATCGACTTTTTTGGAAGAAATAGGCAACGCAAAATTAAAATGATTCTGAAATGCGAGATGGAAAGACCCAACGCGCAAACGGGCGATGGTGTCATTCATCCCGCAGATTTTCATTCCGATATTGAGACCGTCCTCGGGGGAACTAATTTGGACGAAATATTTAATACCATGGTAGGAAGGATTTTGGAAAAAATTGCTACATTTCAAAGTATGGGTAGCGGTTGGATTTTCGTTTCGATCATTTCTCTCGAAATTCATACGGCCGTTTACGATCCGTTGAGAGGAAATTCTTATATAGCTCTCCCGAAGAAATTAGTAGGAAAGTGGGCAATTATAAACATGAAAAACGAGGACGATAAATGTTTTCTGTGGTGTGTTTTGCGGGCTTTGTATCCGAAAGAAAAGAATTCCGAGCGTATAGGTATAGATCTAAAAAGTAAAGAAGGTAACTTGGAAGGTATCTCTTACCCCGTGTCATTGCGTGATATAAACAAGTTTGAAAAGCAAAATCCGGATATCGCTGTTTGGGTGCTTGGGTTTGAGGGTAAAGTTTACACCCTGAGAAAAAGTGTTTATCCTAAGAGAAGGGTAATAATAGACCTTTTGTTGATTAGTGATGACGAAAAACAACATTATTAAAAATATTAAGTCGTTTAACATCAAAACAAATTAGGAACTGTTTTGCCGCAACTGTTTAAACCCATTTAATAACCAAGAGGTGTTAAACAAACACGAGGAATTGAGGTTATTCGAACGAATGCGTCCGGATTGACATGCCGAAAGAAGGCTCGTTTATCGTGTTTGTAGATTTTAGTAAGTCCATGCTAGTTCCTTTTATAATATATGCTGACTTTGAGTCTTTCTTAAAACCTATTGATACGTGCGCTCCGAGTCCAGAAAAAAGTTACACGAAACAATACCATAAACACGTCCCAGCTGGGTTTTGTTATTATATAAAATGTTAAAGAAATGATATAAAGTGTACAAGAAGGATCCAGTCATCTACACCGCGGAAACGGATGATGAAGATGTCGCGCAGAAATTTGTGGGAATGTTGGAAAAATAAATAAAAGAAATTTATGATATACCGCAAAAAGAAATAATTATGAATGAATTTGAAAAAAGGGTCCATGAGTCGTTCACGAGATGCTGGATGTGCAAAAAAACATTTTCCGACGGAAAATGGGAAACTGAAAAAGTTCGCTATCACTGCCACTACACCGGGAAATATAGAGGAGCGGCGCACGCTAAATGTAATCTCAACTACTGGTAACCGAAAATCACCCCTGTGGTATTTCACAATTTGGCTGGATATGACAGCCATTAATTCGTTGAAAATATCGGGAAAAGCGAAGGTGACATTGATTGTATCGCGAAAACCGAGGAAGAATATATCAGTTTTACGAACAAAGTTAAAGTGGATACTTATATTGATAAAAAAAACGGGCGGAGAAAAACCGATACATCATGGAATTAGGTTTATCGACATTTTTAAATTTATGGCTTCCAGTTTGGACAAACTCTCGAGTAATTTGACGGAAGACCAATTTGTAAATGTAAATAAATATTACCCGAACGAGCGTCAACGAAATTTATTTTATTCGAGATTAAATGACGAAGGGATTAGTGATGAAAAATACGCTCATGCGCAAGAAGTGTGGGAGGTATTTAAGATAAAAACTCTGAGGGAATACCACAATTTGTATAATGTAACTGACGTTTTGCTGTTAGCGGATATTTTCGAAAGTTTTAGAAACGTGTGTGAAAAAAACTACGGATTGGATCCCGCGTGGTATTATACCGCGCCAGGATTAGTGTATGACGCCATACTAAAGAAGACGGAGATAAAATTGGAATTATTGTCTGATCCAGATATGTTACTCATGTTTGAAAGAGGGCTGAGGGGTGGGGTCTCGATGATTACGACGAGATACGGGGAAGCGAACAACCCGTACATGGGCGACAAGTATGATCCAGATTAGCCAACAAAATATATAACGTATTTAGACGCCAACAACTTGTACGGGTGGGCAGTGTATCAACCTTTGCCAACTCGCGGATTTAAATGAATGGATGACGCGGAATTGAAACGAGATAACTGGAAAATATACCTTGTATTTTGGAAGTCGATTTAGAATACACAGAGAAGTTGTACGATGTACATAGGGATTATCCTTTGGCGCCGGAACATTTAACGATAAACAAAGTACCCAAATTAATCCCGAATTTCTACGACAAAAAGAACTACGTAGTTCATCGCGTAAATTTAAAGCAGTACGAAAGATTGGGGTTGAAATTAAAAAAAATCACCGAGGAATTAAATTCGAGGAAAGCGCGTGGATGAAGCCGTATATCGATCTAAACACGAACCTACGAGCGGAAGCGACGAATGAGTTCGAAAAGACTTCTTTAAATTGATGAATAACTCCGTTTTCGGTAAAACGATGGAAAATATCAGAAATAGAACGGATATCAAGTTGGTTACCAATGAAATAAAAGCGAGAAAATTGGCGGCGAAACCGAATTACCAAGGAAACACCATCTTTGGCGAAAATCTCATCGCGACGCATATGAAAAAGACTCAATTAAAGTTTGACAAGCCGGTTTACCTTGGGATGTGTATTTTGGATTTAAGTAAAACGCTCTTGTACGATTTCCACTACGGATATATTAAACCGAATTACGGAGAAAAAGCCAATTTGTTGTTTACCGACACGGATAGTTTTATGTATGAAATTGAGACGAAAAAAATTTATAAAGACAATTCCCCGGACGTGAAAGATAAATTTGACACGAGTAATTTCAACAAAAATCATCCGTCTGGAATCGAAGTTGGGGCCAATCTGGAATCGAAGTTCGGGCCAATAAAAAAGTGATCGGGATGTTTAAAGACGAAGCATGCGGAAAAATCATCGTAGGATTCGTCGGTCTGAGGGCTAAATTGTACTCGTATAAATTGTTTGAAGGACCGGAAGAGAAAAAAATGCAAATGAATGAAAGAAGTTGTCAAAAAGAGTATCCGGTTTGAAGATTACAAAGTGTGCTTGTTTTCGAAAAAGGAACAGTTGCGAAAGATGAATGTTTTGAGGAGCCGGAGTCATGAAATGTACACGGAAGAAATTAACAAGGTCGCGCTAAGCAGTGAGGATGTTAAAAGAATTATTTTACTGAAAAAAATTGACACGTTATCTTTGGGTCCGATAAAAAAATATTTTATTGGGAGAAAATTAAAACGATGCCTTAAGGCGTTCAAAATCATTAAGAAAAATATGAATATCTCGATCGGGGAGGTGATTTTGCCCAACAAACCGCTCGACAATTTCGAACTG
The DNA here is from genome assembly GCA_008271625.1 of Lutraria rhynchaena. NCBI lineage: Eukaryota > Metazoa > Mollusca > Bivalvia > Venerida > Mactridae > Lutraria > Lutraria rhynchaena. The sequence goes on along the minus strand of VIBL01000001.1, from coordinate 3,897,270 downwards.
ACGGACGCGGTAAAAAAATAAAAATACCCAATTTTTGAGGCGTATTTATGCGTGACCAACTGTCGAAACGCCCTTGGAAAAAAGAATGCGGAATATTAAATTTAGACGACTCGAATCCGGATGATGAAATTGGGTCCTCTAACGCCGGTGGCACGCATTGGGTTTGTTGGATTAAAAAGGAAAATAAAAAATATTATTTTGACGGTTACGGCGTGCAACCGCCCGCGGAAATTATAAATTATCTGAAACCAAACATTTTTTATAACGTTGAACAAGTACAACCGAAAGGGTCAGTAATTTGCGGGCATTTGTGTTTATACGTTTTTAATAAAGGTCGATGAGAATAATTAAAAAAATGCCTGTTGATAAATTTGTGCGAACGGACGTAAAGCGCGGGGAAATAAATATGGTCGGAAACAAGATTACGAATCTCGGTGCGCCGACGGATGCGGATGACGCGGCGACCAGAACATTTGTGATAAAACAAGGGAACAGGATAGCTCGGGATTACGAACTAGATAAAATTAAACAACTAGAAGCGACGATACAAACTTTGAAAAACAATCAATTGAATACGCTCTTGCTTTCATACGACCTGCACAAAGATAGTTACTACCTATGTTTACGATAACGTGAAGAATTTTGGCGATATCACGGGTTTTAATAAAACGGAGTACAAATATATTGACAATATCATAGAGTACCCTTCTTCTTTCAAGGATTCGGGGGGGGGGTAGCAAAGGAAAAATTGGCTCATTAAAAGGCCGTGATTGTATACAATTGATGTTAATTTGCAACATACTGATAGTTTGGGGGGGCTCGGAGTGATGGAGGGTTGCTTATAGAATACCTGTCGATCTGGACAGGTGGGGTGGATTTGGATCCCGAGTGTTCTTTATAGCGAACCGCAAAAAGAGGGCACGAGAAACTTTAAAGGCAAACGATCATTTGTAGTTGATGAGAAAGAACATGCACCAGATATGGATTTCCCTCAATTTGTAATGATAAAAAAAGTTATATAAGATTTTATTATAGCCCATCTATTGAGGGCGCTCCCTCAATTTTATAATGAAAAAATAGTTGTAAAAGATTTCATTATAACCCATATATTGATAGCACATAATAGACAACAAGTACAAGAAAAGTAAAAAAAGGATTTGAAAAAAAACATTTTTTTTAAAACAAAAATGCCCGTCAATAAATTAGGACGAATGCCTAAAACACGCGTTTCAGATTCTGACATGTCTTTATCTTATATGAGTAATAATTTTCTGACAAGGGGGAAAATCGATATGTTTGGAAACAAGATTACGAATCTCGGTACCCCCACAGACGGAGGCGATGCAGCGAGCAAGGCATTTGTGATAAAACGAGGAAACAAGATGTTGCGTGATTACGGTCTAGATAAACAAAAACGCGAATTAAGAGATATAAAAGATTCATTGACTGATATCGAAGATAAAATAGAAGAGAAATTGAGGGATGATATCGAAAAATGGGTAGAAAGTCTAAAAAAAGAGCAGGAAACGTACGCAGACGAGAACGAACTAGAACGAGCAAAGACGGAAATTTGACAACAAAATAAAATAATACTTGAGAGAATATATCAACGAACGAAACTTGGAAACCAAACTGGAAAACCTAAAGAAAGAATGGGCGTTGGATGACGAAACCATCGAGGATAAAATCGAACGGAAATTACTGGGAGATGTAAAAAAAGGAGTGGAAAATTTAAAGAAAGAATTAGAAAGGGTACGTAGATGAGAATGAGTTAGAGCGTGCAAAGACGGAAATTGGTAAAACCATGGTAACGAGAATAAACGAAAATCTAAGAGATAATATCAACGAACGACAATTAGAAGCTGAACTAAATAAACTAAAAAGGGAGTGGACGAAGGATGATGAAACCATCGAAGATAAGGTTGAACAGGGTGATGTTAAACAAGGAGTGGAAAATTGAAAAAAGGAATTGGAAACGTACGTAGATGAGAATGAATTAGTACGAGCAAAGACAGAAATTTGTAAAACCTTTGTGACAACGGTAAAAGAACATTTGGGGGGATATGACGACGAACAAAAAATGGAAACTGAATTGAATAAACTTAAGAAAGAATGGGCGTTGGATAGCGAAAGCATTGAGGATAAAATCGAATGGAAATTACAGGGGGATATTGAGAAGGGGTAGAAAATTTAAGAAAAGAATTGGAAAAATTTGTAGATGAGAAAGATCTGAATCCGATCATCGAAAAAATTAAGATGGATGTAGGTAAAAACGTCGTAAAAAATAATACCAAAATTTTACAACTAGAATCGGATATACAAATTCTTAAAAATAAACTATGGATACTCTTTTATTTTCGCTCGACGTTAGCGCGGATACTATAATTAATATAAAACAAAAAGAAGATAACCGGGTTGTTATCACCAACAATAAAAATAAACGATACAACTTTTTCACATCAGCCTTCTTTAAAACGCCGAACACAAATATTATTTATAACGATATAGTAACGTACCCCGTTATTGTAGGCGATGAACATTTGTACGACACAGAACACTGGCTTCTTAAAAAGACAGGCGTTTACACGCTCGACGTTAATTTGACGTGTACGAGAAAAAATAATCTGACGGAAAAACAACGATTATTACATGGACCTGGGTGATTGAAGAACACTAATATTTTGGGGCCGTCTCGAAAATCGAAAAAGAATAATTAATTTAATGTGGTCATTCGATATTACTTCGTCGGACGCGAGGATCGGAATATACTCTTTAACGTACGACGAATTTAAGTTTACCATTAAAGGACACATAAAGTTGTATTATAAACCGTTCTAACCAGAACACGTATCGATTTTTAAAAAAGGAAAAATGCTCGATTTATAAAAGTTTTAGAAAAAAAATTGTTTTCGCCAGGCGGTCTGGCGGAGGTTGGTAGGAATTAGTGGAGGTTGTGTGTGTGTGGCTAGGAATTATTAGAATTTTAAAATTCTGGATTTTTAAAATTTATACAAGTTTTTAAAATTTTGCGAGAGCGGAGGTTGGGTGGGATTGAGCGGAGGTTGGGTTTGGTGGTTTCCCCCATGTAGATGGAGGATGTACGATTTGGTTACGTCTGAGGGGATTCCCCATGTTTTATGGTGTAGAAATGAGATGAAAAGTAGGGAGATTTCCCCCATAAACATGGAGGGTTTGAAGGGTTTTGATAAAATGGAGATGTTTCCCCCATAAACATGGGTTAAATGAGGCAAATCTTAAATGGACTGAATGCATGCAGTCCGGTTTATGAAACAACACCTTATGATTTAATGTAACAGAAGCTTACTGATTGTATACTGAAAGTATCATAAAAATGAAGACTATTGACCACAGTGTAATTGATACTTTCTACCACAGCTTTCACTGAAGACAAATTGGGCGAGTACAGAGAAAGTGTAACATACCGTCACAAGCGTGAGAAAATAGCAATCAGAAAGATTCACACTGAAGGAATTGTCATAATAGTATCTGACGATGGATCTGGTGGCAAGCATCTAGCGTATGAACTTCTAGCACAGTTTGAGAATGCGGAACGATTCATCTCACAAATGTAACAAATCTAGAAGAAGCAGCGGTTTGTTCACGCAGTTTAGGAACTTCAGAAATTGCACATATTGATCCGTTTGGTCTGGTTTGGTTTGGAAGAAAGTCTGGGAGTAGCTCAGGCTTACAATCTGCTTAATGAAATAGCCAACGTAAGCTGGTCGTCAGGATTTCCAAAACGTTTTCTTGGTTTTATAACAGTAAGATAAAACTTCAAGGAAGGCATTGCGTATTTCACCTGTCTCTTGAAAGAAGTATACGCTAAAATATACGTACTGGAAAATTCTGCGGAGGATAAATATAAATGTGTCGTGCTGGTGATATTGGCAATGTTTGGAGGTCATTTGACAAAGGAGAAAGTTTACTCAATCGCAGCTAAATTTGAATGTCTACAAAATAAACGAAAACTACTGAAAAGGCAGTCAAAGTGCAAGCAAAGCATTGGCACAAAAGTTCAATGGTGGATTGAAGTGATACAATACTACGCCAACCACTGCACGAAGTCATTGTCGGACCATGTCAATAGTGGCATTGGACTTCTGAATAACCGGTTGATTAAACAGAAAGTCAGAATGTTTACATCTTCTAAGCTGTGTGTATACAGTACTCCGTCTAACTTTCCATCGGCTTTCTATCCTCAGTTTATACTTCACTTTTGTGACCTGGACTTCTTCAAGTTATATATCGCCGGTCGTATGTCGGAACTTGTATATGAGGGTGAGAATGTCAAGAAAGACACAAGCAACACATTGGTGTGCAAAGATGCCATACGGAAAATGACGGAAATTCATGAGTTAGGGGACATAGAAACATTCGCAAAACATGCTTATGTCAGATCCAATATTTGTAGATAACTTTATACGAAGTCTACATGGGAAACCAGATCTGTTCTGGCATACGACTACGATACATGACCAAATCAGCGGAAGGAATATCAGTCATATATTACTAGAGAAGATCCCATCACAAACTTCCACACCACGAGATATCATTAGGCTAACCAACTAATACCGCACAAATATTGGGATCAGAAAAGAAAATGTAATATGTCATTAGCCAATTCCATGGACTTGAACGTTCTTGCACATGCGTGTTCAATCGCCGACTACGACATCTATCGAACAATTAAATCCAAATACAAAGTGAATCCAGACTTAAGGTGTCTGTTGGACGCTGTTGATGGCAAAGCAGTCGATTTAATCAGATATCTTTAGGAGTGGCCACCTCTCTGACATACACATGTGTATTAGCATAACATACACAATGGAATTAGCCATAACATTGTATACAAATGTAGTATGATATTAGGAGTTCTGGGCCAAAACCTTCATAGAGGTACAAACCCTTCTAGACCCTCCTAGAAGGGGCAAACCTTCAACATGACCCTGCAAACCTTCATAAGAGACACAAACATTCAACATGACCCTTCAAACCCTTCTAGACTCTCCTAGAAGGGTCAAAACCTTCAACATGACCCTTCAAACCCTTCTAGACCCTCCTAGAAGGAGCAAACCTTCAACATGACCCTGCAATCCTTCATAAGAGACACAAACTTTCAACATGACCCTACAAACACCCGCTAGAAGGTACAAACCCTTCTAGACCCTCCTATGACCCCAACCTCTGCTCTCGCAAAACTTTTAAATCCGACGGAAAATAAACTTTTTATAAATGTCCCATATTTATAGAAACGGTTTATAATACAATCTTATGTGTCCTTTAGCGGTAAACTTGTATTCGTCGTACTCTAAAGGGTATATTCAGATCCTCGTGTCCGGCAAATTAATATCGAATGTCCACATTTTATCAATTTTCTTTTTCGATTTTCGGGTCGGTCACAAAATATTTGCGATCTTCCATCACCCAGGTCCATGTAATAATCGTTGTTTTTTCATTAAATTATTTTTTCTCGTATACGTCAATTTAATGCTGAGCGTGTAAACCCCTGTCTTTTTAAGGAGCCAGTGTTCTGTGCCGTACAAATGTTCATCGCCTACAATAACTGTGGTACTCTACTATACCGTTATAAATAATATTTATATTCGTCGTTTTAACGAAGGCTGATGTGAAAAAGTTGTATCGTTTATTTCTATTATTGGCGATAACAACCCGGTTATCTTCTTTTTGTTTTATATTAATTATAGTATCCTCGCTAACGTCGAGCGAAAATAAAAGTGTATCTAATAACTTATTTTTAAGAATTTGCATATCCGATTCTAATCGTAAAATTTTGGTATTATTTCCAACGACGGCTCTACCTGCATCCATCTTTATCCTTTCGATGATCGGATTCAGATCTTTCTCGTCTACAAATTTTTCCAATTCTTTTTTTAAATTTTCTACTCCCTTCTCAATATCCCACTGTAATTTCCATTCGATTTTATCCTCAATGGTTTCGCTATCCAACGACCATTCTCTCTTAAGTTTATTCAATTCAGTTTCCATTTTTTGTTCGTCTACGTATCCCTCCAAATGTTCTTTACCGTCGTTACAAAGGTTTTACCAATTTCCGTCTATGCTCGTACCAACTCATTATCGTCTACATACGTTTCCAACTCCTTTTTAAGACATTCCACCCCCTTTTTACATCTTGTTCAACCTTATCGTCGATGGTTTTATCATCCTTCGTCCACTCTTTTTTTAGTTTATCTAGTTTAGTTTCCAATTTTCTGTCGTTGATGTAATATCTTAGATTTTCGTTTATTCTCGTTACTATGGTTTTCTTATATTTCCGTCTTTGCTCGTTCTTATTATCGTCTACGTACCTCTCTAATTCTTTTAAGACTTTCCACCACCCTTTTTACATCTCCCCGTAATTTCCGTTCGATTCTATCCTCGATGGTTTCGTCGTCCAATGTCCATTCTTTTTTTAGGTTGTCCAGTTTGGTTTCCAAATTCCGTTCGTCGATATCTTCTCTCAAGTATTCTTTTATTTTGTTGACAAAAGTTTGCTCAATTTCCGTCTTTGCTCGTTCTAGTGCGTTATCGTCTACATACGTGTCCAACTCTTTTTTAAGACTTTCTACCCCTTTTTCGATATCACCCCTCAATTTCTCTTCTATTTTATCTTTGATATCAGTCAATGAATCATTTATTTCTCGCAGTTCGCTTTCTCATTTATCTAGACCGTAATCACGCACCATTTTGTTCCCCCGTTTTATCACAAATGCTTTGGTCGCTGCCTCACCTCCGTCCGTGGAAGTACCGAGATTTATACTTTTTTCCCAAACATCGATTTTTCCTCTTTTTTGAAAATTTTTCATTATAAAAGATAAAGAGACGCCCGAATCCGAAACGCGAGTTATAGGCATTCGTCCAAATTTATCGACGGGCATTGTTTTATTATAAATAAAATTCGTTATAACGGTTTGTAATACATCCTTATTTGACCAATGATGAAATCAATATGGCAGTCAGGTATTCCCGGAGATATTGTAATATTTGCGGGTGTATCTTTAACATAGAATGACTATCTTTCGTTAATTATCCTTTTTTCGTCTTCATACCGGTCCCAAAGTTCTTTTTTCCCTTTCATCCCCTACGTTACATTTTATAACTTTTCTCTGTTTGTTCGTAAATATGTTGTTTCTTTTATTATATAACCATTAAGCTCTTCTTTAACAGTATAGAATGTGTATGTCAAATCCATGTCGAGCGTGTACTGCCCTGGTTTTCTGAGTATCCATTTTTCATGACCTGGTTTTTACGATGCTGTCATGCATAATATATTTGTTTGGGGATCTATCAAAGAAAAACGTAAAATGTTTCTCGTTGTTTCCGAGCATATTAATTTCCCCGCACTTTACGTCTGTTTTAGGCATTTGTCCAAATTTATCGACAGGCATTTTTATTTTCGTTGACTTTTATTTAAAACGTAAAAACACAAATGTCCGCAAATGACTGACCCTTTCGGTTGCACTTGTTCCACGTTGTAAAAAATTTTCGGTTTTAGATAATTTACGAGTTCTACGGGCGGTTGTATACCGTAACCGTCGAAATAATATTTGTTTTCCTTTTTAATCCAACAAACCCAATGCGTCCCTCCGGCGTTAGAAGATCCGATACCATCGTTCGGGTTCGAGTCGTCCAAATTTAACATTCCGCATTCTCTTTTCCAAGGGCGTTCGACAGTTTATCGCGCATAAATACGCCCCGAAAATTTGGAATTTTCAATTCTTTTACCGCGTCCATCAATTCGAAATTGTTGAGCGGTTTATTCGGTAAATTACTTTTCCGACGTTCATTTTTTATAATCAATCGCAAAAGTGTTAATTCTATCCTCTAAGATAATTCTTTTGTCATCTCCGCAACTTAACGCGACTTTATTCATTTCTTCCGTGTACATTACGTGATTTCCACTTCTCAAAATATTCATCTTTCGCAATTGTTCCACGCCAGTAAACAGACATTCTTTATTATCCTCGAATCGGATACTCTTTTTCACGACAACTTTTTTCATTCCTTTACATTTCTTCTCTTCAGGCCCCTCGAGCATTTTGTACGTAATTTAGCACTCAAACCGACGAATCCCTCAATAATTTTTCCACCCGCCTCGTCATCCTGAAAACTTTTATTCACTCCCGTTTCAATTCCGGACGGGTGGTTTTTATCGAAATTGCTCGTGTCAAATTTATCTCGAATGTCGGGAGAGATATCTTTATAAAAATCTCTCGCCTCAATCTGGTACATCAAGCTATCCGTATCCGTAAACAACAATTTAGCTTTTTCTCCGTATGTCGGTTTAATATACCCGTAGTGGAAGTCGTACATGGGCGTTTTACTCAGATCTAAAATACACATCCCGAGGTAAACCGGTTTGTTGTATAGTAAATGGGTCTTTTTCATGTGTATCGCGATAAGATTTTCGTTCTATCAGACACTATCTTAACATCAGTTCTATTTCTAATATATTCCATCGTCTTACCAAAAAGTTTTTTTTCGAATTCGTTAGTCGCCTTCGCACGCAGGTTCGTATTTAAATCGATATAAGGCTTCATCCACGCGTCCTCTTCGAATCTAATTCCTCGATGAATTTTCGTAATAACTAGTCTCATCTTTTCATACTGTTTTAAGTTTTTATAATGAATCACATATTTCTTTTTATTTCTCAAACTCGGGATTAATTTGTCCAACTTATTTATCTTCAAGTGTTCCGGCGCTAGAGGGTAGTCGTTGTGTAAATCGTGTAACTCGCGCGGGTATTTTAAATCGACTTTTAAAATACAAGGAATATTTTTCCAATCGGTCAATTCGCTTCATTCATCCACTTAAATCCCTGAGTCGGCAAAGCTTGGCACATTTTCCACCCGTACAAATTGTTGGCGTCCAAATAAAATATATACCTCGAAGGCTCTTTCGAATTATATTTCTCGCCCATGTACGGGTTATTGGCTTCTCCGTATCTCGTCGAAATCATAGACACACCGCCTCTCAACTCTCTTTCGACCATAAGCAACATGTCGGGATCCGAAAGTAATTCCAATTTTACTCCCGTCTTCTTCATCATGGCGACGTACGCTAATCCGGGCGAAGTGAAATATCCCGCGGGATCCAACTTGTAATATTTTAAGTAAACGTTTCTAAAATTTTCGAAAACGTCCGCCAGCAACAAAACGTCGGTTAAATTATACAAATCTTGGTAATCTCTAAACGTTTTACTCTTAAAGGTTTTCCACACTTTTTGGGCGTGAGCGTATTCTTCGTCGCTGATTCCTTTACCATTTAACCTCGAATAGAACGCTTCTTGCGGGGGTAATTTCGGTTAATTTAATCTCGCAGCAGAATCTAGATATTCGTACGGGTAAATGCCATTCTTTAACACTAATTTTCGTTGACGCTCGTTTCGAAAATATTTTTAATAGCCGAAAATTGATCTTCCGTTAAATTACTCGCGAGTGCGTCTAAACTAGAAGCCATAAATTTAAAGCTAACGACAAACCTAATTCCATGATTTATCGGTTTTCCTTTAGCCTCTTTATTAGTATAAGTTCCCACTTTTATCGTTTTCGTAAATTTAATGTATTCTTCCTCAGTTTTCTCGATGCAACCAACGTCACCTTCGCTTTTCCCGAGATTTTTGACGAATAAATGGCTGTCGTAGAAAATTGTGAAACACTACCGGGATGAATTTCGGTTTCCTGTAGTTGAGATTACATTCATTGTGTGCCTATATTTCCCGGTGTAGTGGCAGTGATCGCGGACCTATTTACGACCCTCGACAAACTTTGCAAACTTCTTCATATTAAAATTCGTCGTATTAACTTCTTTTGATACTCAATTTCATCTTCACCGAAACCGTCCCCGCGAATCCAACATTTCTGGGCTCGTTCGAAATTTACTCGGTCTTCTTGACCAAATATCTTCTTCGACGGAATATCATGAAGCTTCCTCGCAACTTTTCTATTTTTTGCTCTACGTCTTCGTCATCCGTTTCCGCCGTGTAGATGACCGGGTCTTTCTTGTACACGCGGTCGTCGAAACATTTTATATAATAACAAAACCCCGCTGGGGCGTGCTCATGGTATTGGATCGTATAACTCTTTTCGAGGTTCTGAGCGCTCGTATCTATCGGTTTCAAGAAAGACTCAATGTCAGCGTATGTTATAGAAGGAACTCGCATCGACCTCTCGAAATTTTTAAACTCGATAAACGTGCCCGCTTTCGGCATGTAAATCCGCACGCATTCGTTCGAATTGCAACATTTCTCGTGGTCGTCTAGTACTTCCTGCGAAGTGTACAGATTTAGGCAGTCGTCGCAAAAAAATTACCATGCGTCTTGGAAATCTGCGTGGACAATAATCTACTTTTATCTTTTATCCAACAATAATGTAGTTTTTCACCATCACCGAACAACAAAAGGTATATCGGCTTGTTGGGTCTGAAGGGATACGCCTTTACCCTTTTCATACGCATAAACGACTACGGCAATACCCGGATTTTGTTTTTCAAACTTGTCTACATCTTTTTTGATATGGGGTAAGTTATACCGCCCATATTTAAAGTACTTTCTTTGCTTTTTAAATCTTGATCTATACGCTCGGGATGTGATTCTGTCAGATTCAAAGCCCGCAACACGCACCACAGAAAACATTTGTCGTCATTTTTCATATTTATATTCTATGGTATGTACGGTCGTAAAATTTCGCAAAGCGGATCGACTTTCTCTTAACTTGAATTTCTGATCTTCCAGTTCTTGTTTGACGAGGTCCGATAACCTCAGGTTGGGTTTTTGCTTCGGTCTGGCACTACCAGGATTTTTAGCCCATTTAATCAGTTCATTAAGATTTTTACTGATGAAGTTCGTTAGATCCGTGGTTTTAGATTTGGTCCAGTCGAAAGCCTTTTTTACCGCGGTAAGCGCGGGTCTTGCGTACGTTTCAATATTATTCAACACGGTTCGCGGGGTATGTGGAGGTGGGGTTGGTTGGGGAGGGTTATTTAATAAATTTTCCAACTCGGCTTTACTCAAGCGCCAATAACCTGTAAAGCCACGATCTTTCGCGATTTTTCTTAGTTCTTTCACCGTTGACATTTTCTTTAGCAAAAATTTACTTTAAATTGTTTTCAAAAATTAATAGTATTCCCGGGAGAATAATATAATCTAAACTTTTCAATTTTAATTTCGTATTCGTCTCGCTAGATCATCCCCTGATAAAAAGATATAATTCCCGGATTCTGATTTAAAAATTTAGCGGCTTTGTAAATCGACGGAAATGACGTCTCTTTTCCCGTTTCAACGTCTTTTAATACGACTCGCTTCGGATTCGTTCGGATTTTTTTAAAAGCTTAAAATCGTCGTCCTCAGTTAACTATCCGTTTTCCTTCAACACTTCCTTCACATGCGCCTTATTCCATTTTGTAAAACCTTTAGTACCATTCGCGCGTAAAATTTTCTTCATTTCTTTTAATGTAGACATTTTTATTTAATTGATTTTTTTTCTTTTAATTATCTTTCATAATTTTTCCTCTGTTCGAAATCACTCGGGGGTGTTTACTTCTGAAATATCTTACGGATGAATCATCCACGCTAATTTTGTGACGGACTTGCTCGACTTGACGGGAAGTCTCCACGTAAAACTCGTAGATTGCGGAACCTGGGGGGGGGGGCTAACCTTTTCTTCGATCGTCTTGTACAATTGTAACTTTTCGGCGTCGGCGGGTTGGACGTGCGCAATAAACCAAGACACTTTACTGAGAGTTACTCGTCCCGCATCCGCCGCATTAGCTCTAAAGATGGCGTCGTCGTTTGATTTCCTCGCCAAAGTGAGGGTTTGTTTCATTCCGTGCAAAATTTTATCGTAATCTTTGCTAAATCCGAAAATGTGTTTTTACGGAACTCTGAAACTAAACGAGCCTTTTTGGATCCGGTTTCCGAATTAGATAATCTGGACGAACCTTAAATCCGTTATTGTTGATTAGATTAGCAGTGGATTCTGTATCTTTGTACCACAACTGATTTAAACCTTGAGATTTGGAGAAATCGTCGGGATATTTCAACACCTCCAACATGCTGCTGCATTGACCTGGGTGAAAAACGGATTCGATTTCTTGACCGGAAAGTTGATATTTTATAGTGTTGAAAAGATACAAGAGACCGTTATTCGTTAGCGAAACGGCGTCGCCGTTCGCGTAAGCCGTTCCATCGGCTTTCGTGAGTCTACCTTCGAGTAATAGCCAACTTTCGCTCGGGTGAGTAAACAAATCTTGAGTTTCTATATTTATACGAATTTCGCCGGGATTATTTAAATTCGTTCCCGTAATCGGTTCGTATTCGTGAAATTCGTAGCTTTCTATACTTTCGTCCGTCGCGTAAGGTTCGGTAATTTTTAAAATACGCGCCATTTTTTTTATTTTATCGGGTTGTTTTTTGTATCAAACGATCCAAAGTTGTGGGAAAGACTTCCCTTGTAGCGTAAACGCTCTTTAATTTGATTTCCTTAAATTTATTTTGTAAATGTTTCTTTTTCGGATAAATTTTATTTCCGTAAACCAGTTTGATGGGATTATACCCGCACCCGACTAAATATTCGTTCGTCTCCTTCTCATACTCTTTATTTGCTCGTCGGTTAGTTTAACGATGGCTTTTTAATAACCATATTTCGATTCTCGAATTTCGAGAATTATTGCGCCATCAAAATAAAAATAGCCTCTATGAACATAAATTGAAGCTGTATCATACTTTTCGTACGAGCGCAGCGTAAAATCTAGTAATATTATTTATATTTTTTTATAAATAAATATTTATATTTATAATATTTTATTTTCTATAAAACTTAACTAAATCTTCAATTCCATTTCCATCAATTAACGAGCTAAGAGAAAATGGTTGGGTCGGTGCGGAGATGAATTGTGTGGGTTGAGCTATGTGTTTTTCTACAATCGTTTAGATTTTGGTGTGAGAGCTTTAGTCCCCACGTCTTTAATTTTTTCGATCACCTTTTTTCCGGCAGCTCCGAGAGTCGCTTGCCCGACTTTTTTACTGGCAGACTTTCCAGCCTCGAGAGCCGCTTGCCCGACTTTTTGAGCGGCAGCCTTCATCATACTTCATCATTCCGCCGTATTGATAACGTCTCGTAAAACCTCGATTTTTCGCAACAAACTTCTTTTTAAATGATGCTGCTCAACATTTTTTTTATATTGAGTCGCGTTTAATATTTCTCGGTTCGCGAGCTCGTTACAGATGGAAAGTAGTTCGTCTTTAACGCCAGTATTTCCCGCTTTCTTACTCGCCATCAACAAATCCAACGTTTCGAGGAGACAGACCTTTCCTCGTCGTAAGAGATTTTTTACTCTTCCATATTGGACCAACGATGTTCGTATACTTGTACGACTTGCTGGCATTTGGGCGTCTGGGAGAGGGGTTATGGTTTTGGTAAATGGCGTTCGTTTTAATCAACAACTCGCCGTAATTACCGTAGTCTTTTTCGGTGTAAATTTTTTTGTCCGGATTTTTGGATGTAATAAGTTCCCACAATCCCGGCGTACCTTCGTATTCTTCACCGTCTACGACGATATCATTGTCTTTGATGGTGACGGGTGTTTCTCCTAGGTAAAAATATCCGTCCTTTTTCGCGTACAAACCAAAAGTTTTATCGGTCGGGGGTTGTTTTAAATAATCAGTCGCGATCTCATCTAAAAAAAGAGGCGGCACCACAGGCTCTGCAGTAGGTACAGGGCCAGCAATTGCGGGAACGGGTGCGGGACCCTCAATAGCCGGAAACGTGGCTTGGAGCTCGCGTAAATTTTTTTCTTGATTTCTTCGACAGTACTTTTTTGAACGTCGATAATTGGTATAAAAATTTTACCCAAATCTGCTTGTAAATCGCGTTCGCCCGTTCTTTCTGCGAGAAAGTTATCCTTTACTCGTTGTTTTAACGCAAGATATTCCTTTACGAGCAAGTCCCTTTTTCGCGGGGTCTGTAATTTTTAAAAACGACATTTTTTAAATTTAAAACTTAGTTTTTAACGCGATTTTGATCGCGGAATTCCATGTCAGTTTTGATCACGTTCGTCCGCAATTGTGGATAAAAGAACGGCCCCACCGGCTGTAAACCCAATTGAAGCGAAATTGGACAACATGTCGACGCCATCGACGAACTTGCGAGCTCGTTTATATTTTTTACTCGATGGGACGCGTTGCGCCTCCTCGGCCGTAAAAATTCTTTGAACTTCGTTGATTTTTTTCATTCGTTGTATTCGTGAAATTCGTAGCTTTCTATACTTTCGTCCGTCGCGTAAGGTTCGGTAATTTTTAAAATACGCGCCATTTTTTTTATTTTATCGGGTTGTTTTTTGTATCAAACGATCCAAAGTTGTGGGAAAGACTTTTCCCTTGTAGCGTAAACGCTCTTTAATTTGATTTCCTTAAATTTATTTTGTAAATGTTTCTTTTTCGGATAAATTTTATTTCCGTAAACCAGTTTGATGGGATTATACCCGCACCCGACTAAATATTCGTTCGTCTCCTTCTCATACTCTTTATTTGCTCGTCGGTTAGTTTAACGATGGCTTTTTAATAACCATATTTCGATTCTCGAATTTCGAGAATTATTGCGCCATCAAAATAAAAATAGCCTCTATGAACATAAATTGAAGCTGTATCATACTTTTCGTACGAGCGCAGCGTAAAATCTAGTAATGTTATTTATATTTTTTTATAAATAAATATTTATATTTATAATATTTTATTTTCTATAAAACTTAACTAAATCTTCAATTCCATTTCCATCAATTAACGAGCTAAGAGAAAATGGTTGGGTCGGTGCGGAGATGAATTGTGTGGGTTGAGCTATGTGTTTTTCTATAATCGTTTAGATTTTGGTGTGAGAGCTTTAGTCCCCACGTCTTTAATTTTTTCGATCACCTTTTTTCCGGCAGCTCCGAGAGTCGCTTGCCCGACTTTTTTACTGGCAGACTTTCCAGCCTCGAGAGCCGCTTGCCCGACTTTTTGAGCGGCAGCCTTCATCATACTTCATCATTCCGCCGTATTGATAACGTCTCGTAAAACCTCGATTTTTCGCAACAAACTTCTTTTTAAATGATGCTCAACATTTTTTTTTATATTGAGTCGCGTTTAATATTTCTCGGTTCGCGAGCTCGTTACAGATGGAAAGTAGTTCGTCTTTAACGCCAGTATTTCCCGCTTTCTTACTCGCCATCAACAAATCCAACGTTTCGAGGAGACAGACCTTTCCTCGTCGTAAGAGATTTTTTACTCTTCCATATTGGACCAACGATGTTCGTATACTTGTACGACTTGCTGGCATTTGGGCGTCTGGGAGAGGGGTTATGGTTTTGGTAAATGGCGTTCGTTTTAATCAACAACTCGCCGTAATTACCGTAGTCTTTGTCGGTGTAAATTTTTTTGTCCGGATTTTTGGATGTAATAAGTTCCCACAATCCCGGCGTACCTTCGTATTCTTCACCGTCTACGACGATATCATTGTCTTTGATGGTGACGGGTGTTTCTCCTAGGTAAAAATATCCGTCCTTTTTCGCGTACAAACCAAAAGTTTTATCGGTCGGGGGTTGTTTTAAATAATCAGTCGCGATCTCATCTAAAAAAAGAGGCGGCACCACAGGCTCTGCAGTAGGTACAGGGCCAGCAATTGCGGGAACGGGTGCGGGACCCTCAATAGCCGGAAACGTGGCTTGGAGCTCGCGTAAATTTTTTTCTTGATTTCTTCGACAGTACTTTTTTGAACGTCGATAATTGGTTTAAAAATTTTACCCAAATCTGCTTGTAAATCGCGTTCGCCCGTTCTTTCTGCGAGAAAGTTATCCTTTACTCGTTGTTTTAACGCAAGATATTCCTTTACGAGCAAGTCCCTTTTTCGCGGGGTCTGTAATTTTTAAAAACGACATTTTTTAAATTTAAAACTTAGTTTTTAACGCGATTTTGATCGCGGAATTCCATGTCAGTTTTGATCACGTTCGTCCGCAATTGTGGATAAAAGAACGGCCCCACCGGCTGTAAACCCAATTGAAGCGAAATTGGACAACATGTCGACGCCATCGACGAACTTGCGAGCTCGTTTATATTTTTTACTCGATGGGACGCGTTGCGCCTCCTCGGCCGTAAAAATTCTTTGAACTTCGTTGATTTTTTTCATTCGTTGTATTCGTGAAATTCGTAGCTTTCTATACTTTCGTCCGTCGCGTAAGGTTCGGTAATTTTTAAAATACGCGCCATTTTTTTTATTTTATCGGGTTGTTTTTTGTATCAAACGATCCAAAGTTGTGGGAAAGACTTTTCCCTTGTAGCGTAAACGCTCTTTAATTTGATTTCCTTAAATTTATTTTGTAAATGTTTCTTTTTCGGATAAATTTTATTTCCGTAAACCAGTTTGATGGGATTATACCCGCACCCGACTAAATATTCGTTCGTCTCCTTCTCATACTCTTTATTTGCTCGTCGGTTAGTTTAACGATGGCTTTTTCGATTCCATTTTCCCTCTTAAATTATACGAGGATTCTATCTATATCGTTAGAGAAACATTCCGAGAAGCTGAATATTTTTAAAGGGGCTATCGGGTCCTAAAAGAAGACCGCGCCCGTCGTACAAATGACCTTGTTTTTTCAAATATAAACTGTCACCGACGGCGCCGAATCTGGTGCCTGAGACGGGTTTTAAATAAATAAGTTGTATTTTTTCCTTTTGTCCTTCGGAAATATCAACTTGTACATTTATATACCGCATTTTTTTATATTTATAAACTGTTTAACTTTGGCGAATATGGAAACAAATCGTGACATTTTCGCCCCGTAAATTGAGTAACGCGCCATTTGGATCCGTTAGACTCGTTTCGATAGTGTGAATGGTGTCCAAAGTGACAGGTAAATAAATCGACAATTTTGTGACCGGTACTCACAACGTATTTGGATTTGCCGTTATAAACACCTTGTCTGTGTGACCCTCGCCAATCTTTACCTTCGTTGGGGGAATACCTAAAATGATTATTTTCGTTCGTAATATTCGGGAAAGAATAATACGTCTCGAGATTAACGAGCGCAATTTCGTACCGTTTATCCTTCTCGAGTTCGAGCGGCGGATTACATCTCGTTTTAAACCGCGTCTCATGAACCAATGGATGGATCATCACCAAACTTGCTTTGTAACATCCTTATATGGACTTTTATTAGATTTGCTCAAAAAGATTTTGTCCGCCCCTTTTAGGTGCCGCTAGAGCTAAAAATAGAAATGCCTTTAATTGTCCTCTTCTCATGAACCAATGGATGGATCATCACCAAACTTGGTCTGTAGCATTCTTAGATGGTCCTTTCTTAAGTTTGCTCAAATAAATATGGTTGGTCCCTTTTAGGGGCCGCTAGAGGTAAAAATAGAAATACCTTAAAATGACTTTCTCATGTTTCTATGGATCGATTATCACCAAACTTGGTTTTTAGCATCTTTAGATAGTGTTCTATCAGATTTGCTCAATTATGAATGGTTGGCCCCAAATAGGGCCCGCTAGAGCTAAACATAGAAATACCTTAAAATGATTTCTTTTCATGAACCAGTCGTTTGATTATCACCAAATTTGGACTGTGGCATCCTTCAGTAATCACGAATATTCTTTTGTAGTATCCTTTGATGGTCCTATATCAAGTTAATATTGTTCCCCATTATTTGCACAAAAGTGTACCTTTATTACCTTTTTAGTAACAAGTTAATTAATATTCATTCCGGTGAGCGATGCAGGGCCATCATGGCCCTCTTGTTTTATATAAACCTAAAGTCGTTTAACCCACAAAAAAATTCGTCAAATCCGCGCCTATATTTCTCGCAATCTTTTTGCGACGACGGGTCAATGACGACAACCTGTACGGTTTTCTCCAAGTCTCGACGCACAATTTCCGAAATTCTTCCTTGCTCATATCTTGGCTAACGTGGTCGCTGTAAATGTGGTTGAGATTTTTCAAATCTTGGGGAAATAGGCAAATAAAATTTCCCATATCGTTTGGCGCGGTAGTTTGAACTAATTTTGTGACAGATAAAAGCAATCGACGTTGCTTTGACGACCACGAATATAATAATACTCGCACTTGTTTTGTTTTTCCCAAAGTAAATCGTCGAAACTCATTAATTTTTTATCTTTCGAATTCAACTCGCGGGGATCGGGTACATCGTGAGCGTTTTCGTAAAATTTGCATTCTAACCCCTGTCGCTTAGGTTTGTCGCGCGTTTGGGCGTCGATAAATTAATCAGGGAGAATGTCTTTTGCTGTAATTTCCTCGCACATTTCGAAAAGCCGTAATATTTCGGGTTTTGACAATTTATTTTGAAAAACTTTATTAACGAGTCGGTACTCAGGTTGAAATAAACCTTTTCCGAAAACTTTGAGTTTATCGTAATCGAGCCACCCCGGTTGAAGCATAGGTTTAGCAATAGAGCCGTTTTACCAAAACAGGATTTCCCGACGATTATCCCGCGAATACTTTTTGGCAAAAGAGGGTTATTGTGCCGCTTAGTTTTCGTATTCCAAGATAAATCTTTAATTTCCATTTTATTTAAATCGAAGAAGCGTATAAATAGAAAAAACTCATTGCGTCAAATGTAAAAATAATTCGGAAACGAACGATATCGAAAATGTAATTACGAAAAATAAAAGAGCCATGAAACGGGGAAAATGCGTAATATGCGGGTCAGCAAAAACTCAGTTTACTAAAATGACAGGCGGCTCAATATTAAATAGCTCGATAAATAACCTTCCTTTCGAAATGCATCTACCCGGTCATAATTTTACGGAGCCGGGCACGAGATTACAATGGAGATTAAATCAGGATCTAACGCCGAAAAAATCTATCTAAAAAATGGAGAACGCCCGTAAACAGAATTGATAAGGCGGCGTATCATCACGACGTGTGTTATTTGAAAAATAACGATACAGCGACGAGAAATAAAGTCTGCGACAAAAATATGTTGGAAGAGATGAAAAATATTTATAACCCGACTTTGCGAGAAAAAATAGAGCTCGATGATCAATACAATAATACGAGACACTCGTCGATAAAAATGACGCCCATTGAAACGAGTGAAGATAAAATAAAACTAAGGTTTGGCAAAATCTTTATCCGGACCATTATAAAATAATAAACTTTTAATCCTCGATTTTCGGTGGGCGATAAAGTGAGGATCTCGAAAAAAAGAAAACGTTTGAAAAGGGATATACACCGAGATGGACCGAAGAAATCTTTACCGTTACTGCCGTACAACGCACTACGCCAGTGACGTATAAAATAGCCGACTATAACGGGGAGGAAATACATGGCACGTTTTACGAACAAGAACTACAAAAAACTAGTCAAGAAATATTTAGGATCGAGAAATATAATACGCCGTAAAGGTAATAAATCTTTGGTGAAGTGGTACGGTTATCCCGCGTCGTTTAATGGCTTGATCGATAACGAGCAATTACAAGATTTATAGTTTAATTTTACTGTGTGGATTTTTTTTTGGAATTCAAATTTCAATCCCTGACAATGATAAGAATATGATTGTACGTAAACTTTATTTCTGTGTTCTTCTGTAAAACTTTGCATGTGATATCATCATCTCCATTATATTTGGTTACTTGGCTGATATAATTTCGTCTCCATTGGTAAGAAATACTCTACCACCGATTCCATTGTTGGACGTCATTTTAATTTTGTCTGATGAAGAGAGTGGTTCAAGTTCCAAAACCTTCTTCCCCAGATTCGCCTCTTTGCTTTCAATATCTACGCTATTCTGCCATTCATCGCGAGTAATTAAAGGTTTCCTTTTTTTATATACAGAAAAAATATTTTCTTGAAACCATTTTTTTCATATCCTGAACAGCTGGATTTTTATCATAAAAAAACAGCAAAACTGCCCCCAGTACTACATTACTTTTACCCCAACACCGGGGAGATTCTTTTACGTGCACACCTGATGCTGGGATGAACTTCAGACTTTCTTAAGCGCCCTCGCCCGTAGGCTCACCACAAGCCTTTCTTAATCCCTCCAACCTGTTGGCTCACAACCAGTATTAACCCTCACAATTACCCACGACCCATAGCTCTCGAAACGAAACAGAGCTACGAATGAGGTAAGGCAAGTTGCTATGCGATTGATTACCAACTCCATGGTAAAGAATCTTTTATGTGCACAACCCATAGAGCCCATAATCAATCACATTGGAGGTATTACCTGGCAGTTGCCATTAAACAGACCGGAAAGTGTCATACTCGGCCCACGGCTGCCCTTAAACGAACGGAAGCGCGTCAAACCGGACTTCGGCCCATAACCTGTACTGGCTGCAGTCAAATAATGCAATGTTCGTTCCTACTTGTACACTCTTATACACGTTACTGTGGCGAAGTTTGAAATATACATAAAGTATGTAAATAAATTAACATATTTATTTACATAAAAATTAAACGAGATATTACGTTAGAATAGGTTGATATTATCTTAAGTAAACTCTCATTACTAAATTAAGTAAGAAATAACGACTTTATTTCATATTTTTAAAAAAAAACATGGAAGTTATAACAACGTTATTGATATAAATAGCAATCGGGAATGTCCCCAACTCGTAAAACCGAAATCGAAAGTAGAACGTGTATCGATTTTAAATATGGGATATTTATAAAAAGTTTCATTTTCTGTCGGATTTAAAAGTTTTGCGAGAGCGGAGGTTGGGGTCATGTTGTAGGTTTGACCCTTCTGGGGGGTCTAGAAGGGTTTGAAGGGTCATGTTGAAGGTTTTGTCCTTCTATGAGGGTCTAGAAGGGTTTGTACCTTCTAGTTGGTGTTTGTAGGGTCATGTTGAAGGTTTGTGTCACTTATGAAGGTTTGCAGGTTCATGTTGAAGGTTCCCCCTTCTAGGAGGGTCTAGAAGGGTTTGTACCTTCTAGTGGGTGTTTGTAGGGTCATGTTGAAGGTTTGTGTCACTTATGAAGGTTGCAGGGTCATGTTGAAGGTTCCCCCTTCTAGGAGGGTCTAGAAGGGTCTGTACCTCTATGAAGGTTTTGGCCCAGAACTCCTAATATCATCCTACTTACAAAAGATAATGTTTGTACTCGACGGCTTGTCATCAACACCCTGCAACAAAGTGTTGCTACTAATTACAAAGTTAGTTGCATAGAACCATTTATCTTTGCTGCAGGTGTAAAAACCGGAAATGTCAGAACGATTATCACAGTCAACAATTTAAAGGGTTACATGAATATAACGAACTCTAGAGGTAGAACAATACTACATGAAGCTTAAAACTATACTTGTTGAGCATGACAAAGATGGTCGACAGCCGCTACATTTTGCTGTGTGGTACCATAGCCTAGATGCTATGAAGTTCCTATTAGAAAGGAAAGTATCAGTCAGTGATGTCGATGATGAACATAAATCTCCTCTTCACTTTAGAATACGAGGGTGATGATTTATATCGCTTGTTCGATGTATTGTCTGAGCAGACACAACATATAGCGGAAGATGTTGTGAAAAAACTCAATAGAAACCAGGTTCAGTCGTGTATGTTTAATGCTGTGGATTGCAATAATAATTCCCTTCTTAGATATTTGTTCAATAACGGTTTTGACATTAACAATATCTCAGCAGGGAAAACTTTGTTACATTACGTCATTAAAAAAATCCTGGTATGATTACTCTATTGTTAAAATACAACGTTGACGTTAATGCAGCAAGCAACGGTACGTTCCCAGTGCATGTAGCGACAAGGTTGAATCAGATTGATACGATTAAAATATAGGTGAATTCTGGTGCAGATATTAAAATTAAAGAAACTAAAAATAGAGACACAGTATTGCACGTCGCTACAAGAATGGGTGCAGGGAACATTATACTATTTCTCCTGCAAAACACAGAGCTTTTGGAGAACAAAACAAGATTGGGAATGTACCGTCGCACGAAGCTGTAAGACAAGTCGACTTCGAATGTGTTCGTCTATTTATTGGATATGGTGCTGAAACATCACGAATTAATAGAGAAGGAGAAAATCCAATACAATTAGCAAAATACTAGAAAGTATGACAAACCCTGATCAACGTGAAAAGCAGAATAAGATTACTGTTGCAGAGAATAGGATCTGTATGTTTAGAGACTAAAGTATGAATATGAAGTCAGACTCTGTGCTTGATGACATGGAAAACACAACATTTAGTACAAATACGTTTCACTATATTATCAGTTTTACACACAGAAATATTACTGTGTAGGTCAAGGATATGTAACGCTCAGGATTTTTTTATTTAATCATGGGACAGGGTTCTTAAATACAAACATGTCTATAGTATCGGCGATATAAAAAGAATCAATGTTGATATATTCCAGTATTCCGGTTGCAAAATAGTATGTAGTACTAATATTGGTGGCCGCCTATCCTGTTTATTTAGCGTCCGCATCGAATCCACCAAATTTAGACGCAGATAATTATAAAAAATGGCCATTATTTTTTATCGCAAGAAACTCGAGCGTTTTCATTTGCTTTTTTAACATATTCATAAATAGTAATTTCCAATCCTTGTTATGTCATAACAGAAGAAAAAAAAACAAATTAAAGCATATTTAAAGAGCCATAATAGCAAAAAAAGTGTTATTATATAGCTATTCGGAACAGAAATACTCAAAAGGTCGAGTATTAGTTATCTAACATACAACGAGTAAAAGCATAGACACACGTACAAACCTTCACTAAGATAGCTTATTACAGCGGTGAATAATTTTTTTTGTGTAATAAGTTATACTGTCAAAAATAGTGAATTTCGCCATGTGGGAATATCCCGAAGGGAACAGGATATTCAAAGGGATAGACCATTTGACAAAAATAGTTATGCTATCTCGCCAATGATATTGCTGGGTTTGGAAGAACTTTGTAGTGAAACTAGTTTGTACAAAAAGCTGCTGATGCCTCGATTTCGAACTGATTTACGTGTAAGTAAGGCCGAGATATCAGCATTGTAAGAATAATCAGTCCAACTTTGTGTTTGGGAACAGTGACCTAACCATGTTTTGTGGAGAACATTTGGTCTGACACTTTGGACCCACAAAGGGAAACCTAGTCCTCCCAGGCTGTATGTTTCCTTGAGCAGATGTGAGTGAAAAAATCAACAAACTCACCGCATATTATTTGGATTTTTTACATGTACGTTCAACTTTTCAGGCATTATCTGATAAAGATGCAGAGTACGTATTTGATATTTACTATTACTTCCTACCGATAAAACATAATTTTTGCTCAGTCATTTTTCGATTGTGTCTGTGGGTGCATCAAACATTTAAGATTCAAAATATTTAATGAAACATGAAGTAATTAAAGTTTTCTCGTAAATAGCGATCCGGCAAACCGATGTTGTCTTTCATAGAACTTTTTTTCTTAGAAGTGTGAATGAGAAATTAAAACGCAACACTTGTTGATATGTGCATTGCAACAGAAAACAAATGGTTATGACTGCGTATTAATTTGTGTCCATCCTTTTACCATCTTCCAACTCTTGAAAAGAACGTTTTTTTTACAAAAAAATGATTAAATATACAACAATACATTACACGGATGTACACTCATTTACATCTATTGGGATAAAGAACGCACATCCGGCTAAGTGTTATCTTACGTTTTATTTGCGTGCAATAGATTATGCTAAATTGTGCTTGTAGAAAAAGCATTGATTAACATTTTAATGTAATTAGACAAGAATGTTTATCTTTGTGATTTATCTTCATGGCTGTTGTCGCTAATATGCAAATTCGGCGCACTTGTCTTTTTATTTTATCTTAGCTTTAATATCAGCAACTTGTCAAATCATAGTCTGGGTGACACGATCCTTACTGATAGCAATTAATTAAACCGGAAAATCAGTATGTGGTCATATATATTTATACCGTGCAGAGCAACAGATAAGCTGCGTATTGCGTATTTACTCAATTAGATTTACAAAATACGCAATTGAAACTATTTCAGATGCGTATCAAAAAGCAATTACCAAAGCAAAATACCCAATTAACATATTTATGATGCGTATCGAAATCAATTTTCATTAATATACATGCGTATTGTCATTTTCGTCTGTCAGTCGCTCCTCATTGTCTCTGACAAACGTTGTAGCTATGCGGTTCATAAACAACCAAATGTGTACAGTTTAGACTCGATTTGTAAGAGCATGAATTCCCAGTTGATATAAAAATCATAGACTATCAGGTTTCAGGAAACCCAATTATATTCAGCAAATACTCAATTCAAAATGAAATGATGGAGTAATACCCGATTCACTGAGAAAGCTTATCTGTTGCTCCCACCCGTTGTTTTATGGATCTACATTGTTTTTACAGCTGTCTGGGGGGGTCAAACATGTCCTATATTTAATCAGTCATAGCATGTGACAAACACTAATTATCATTCTCACAATGTTTTATTAAAATTTTAAACGCGTATAAAAATAAAATAAAATGACAGGTTCTATATGCTTAAAACATTTTTTAAAGAAAGAATTTGTCATTTTAAACTTCGATTCTTTTATGCTTTATAATACCATTCGATCCTTCATCAATTTTTAAGATTTAATACATAATATTGTCACTTTTTAAAATAGGAGGGATGTTCGAAAAGAATTGCTTATTTCTATCTGGAGACTTCAAATGTCAAGTTAGCCCAAAAGTAAACAAGAAATGATTTCAAATTCGGAAACAAAAAGAAATCACGCGGAGCAAAGTCTGGGGAATACGGGGGAGGGGGGGGGGTGAGGCAAAACAGTTACTTTTTCTTTCTTCAAAAACGCCATACTATCGCGGAGGTATGAGCGGGGGCATTTTCATGTAGAACCCGGATATGTTTAAAACCAGTGGCAGGGCGTCGTTTCTGATTATACTTTTTCAGTTTCGTCAGTACTACGTCTTTGTAGTATTTTCCAGTGATGCTTTTGCCCTTTTTTAAAGGCACTTTTATTGCGACTCCTACACCAGTGAAGAAAATTGCATACAAAACCGTTTTTACACTCAAAGACCGTTTGGCAATTATTTGGCGTTTGCTGTGTTTAGTGGCCCAGATCTTATTGCTAACCTTTCTGACGGGCTCAAAATAATGGACCCTAGTTTCATCACCCGTTACGACATTGGCAAACTGCTTTTTGTCATATTTTGGATACATTTTAAACAGCTTTTTGGCCGCTTTAACCCGTTTCCTCTTTTGCTTATCAGTCAACAAATGTCGCATCCATCTAGCAGAAATCTTATTGACTTCCAAATGCTTCTTCAAAATAAAGTGAACCATTGATAGTGATATGCCTATCTTTCGTGCAATTTCACAATCTGTAAATCTGGCATCTCCTTCAATGACTTCTTTTATCTTGGAAACGATTTCTTTACGAGATGCAGATTTTGGCCTACCTGATTTTGGTGCATTTTTATGGACTCTACACCTGACTCAAATTTCTTTTTCCTCCGCCTAACTGCGTCATAAGACACACAAAAAGGTCTATGAGCAGTAGAAAGTTCAGTCATCAGCTGTTCCAAAGAACAACCAAGTTTTGAGCGAGCTTTGATGTAAGCCCGTATTTCATCTTTCTTGTCTACGCTTCTACCAACCATTTTACTACAGTGGTCAATGACTGCGTGTATTCAAATGGCAAATTTTATGTCTTACACTTAGTTTCACATGCACATTTATACACCGTTGTGTAGATATTGAATAACCGTATACAGGTATGTATTGGTTTTTATCGTGCCTCACGTGGATATCGAGATAGAGGACAATAAGCAATTCATTTCGAACATCACTCGTAAGTGTTTTGTAATAAATATCGTTTATTAAATGCATTCTTGTAGATATGTGCGCCATTGTATTTGTTTGATCTTGTTGCTCATATCTGTTGTAGTGTCACAAATATATCATGTGTATAGTAAGAGAGTATTATCATTTAAAACTATTAAATCAATTCTAAATGCTGGGTTCAACATTTATGCATTCAATGGATATCATGAAGTACTACTGGGAACTTAACGGAAATTTTAACATGACTGTTTTACACCTCTCTGATATGATGATGGACTTTTTTTCATTGTCAAATGTTCTGCATAAACACATTGAACAAGTTAGCATTATTAATTTGACTTCAACCAACCGTCAGTATCAGTATTTAACATTTTTTTTTAAAATAGGTGATGAATGTGTTTATCAATTATGTTCAATTAATGCCTTCCTTGGTATCTCAACACTTAGTATATCGATATCAGTTTTAGTCTCGAGACGCCATTATCAAAAATACTGACAGACATTAAGTTCCAAACCGATTTGGTACAAATGGGTCCAAACCGTTTATTAACCGCCCACTAATCGCGTATGAATATCTTGAAAATGTCATGTAATTAAAACACTGATAATATTGTTTATATTTCTGTCATTTTTAATCAACGAATGAGCAAGTTACTGAAATAAATACTCTATACTCGCTTATGATACGAAATATCAAATTTCGAAACAATTACAACGGAACTACTTCGTTTTGTCCATTCAATAAGAATATTGGAGGTTCCGCCTGGTTGTGTTCGTCAAATGAGGAAAAGAGAATTCGTCCAATTGATGATCTGCACAATCATTGCGTATAATGCTGTGTTTCAGCCCCGCTATAATCAACGATAATCCATGATAAATATTGACAAAATAAGACCCAAACCGTTTTAATCAGCGGGGCTATATACATATATAGATTAAATGTCGACAAAATAAGACTCCAAAACCGTTTTTGAGCACCTAGATATAAATATGAATAAAATAAGACTCCAAACCGTTTTGGACTACCCTATATAATACATGTCGACAAATTAAGACTCTAAACATTTTTGGATCACTCTACATATATAATGAAAGTCGACTATTAAAACAAACCGTTTTGGACCACCCAGATATGATTAGCTTGGACAATATAAGACTATGACGAATATTGACAAAGAACGACCCAAGCCCTTTTGGACCACTCAAAATATGACGAACATGGACAAAATAAGACTCCAAACCGTTTTGGATCACCTTAAATATGATAGGCATGGACAAATTGAGGCTCCAAACCGTTTTGGACCACCCTAAATATAATGAATGTCGACAGAATAACATTCCAAACCGTTTTGGACCATCCTATATGTAATGAATGTTGACAAAGTATGACTCCAAACCGTTGAGGATCACCCTAGATATGATAAGTATGAACAATATAAGATTCCATACTGTTTTGAACCATCGTAGATATGAATTGCATGGACAATATAAGACTCCAAACCGTTTTAACCACCCTAGATATGATTTGCACATGCAAATTATATCTAGGGTGGTTAAAACGGTTTGGGGTGTTATATTGTCCATGCAAATCATATCTAGGGTAGTCCAAAACGGTTTGGAGTCTTATTGGGCTATGATCATCATATGTGAGGTGGTCCAAAACGGTTCTTAATTTATCGCCATTCATCATATCTAGGGTGATTCAAAACGGTTTGAAGTCTTATATTGCCCATGCTAATCATATCTAGGGTATTCCGAAACGGTTTGGAGTCATATATTGTCCATGGAAAAATGTCGACGAAGAATGACTCCAAACCGTTTTGGACCACTTTACTTATGATGGATATCGACAAAGTAACACTCCAAACCGTTTTCAAACACCATAGATATGATGAACATGGACAATATAAGACTCCAAACCGTTTTGGACAACCATACTTATGACGAAATATCGACAAAGTAACATTCCAAACCGTTTTGAACCACCCTATATATAATGAAATGTCGATATTGTTACACTCCAAACCGTTTTGGACCATCCTATATGTAATGAATGTCGACAAAATAAGACTCCAAACTGTTTTGAATCATAAATATGATGAATGTCAATAAATTAAGACTCCAAACCGTTTTGGACCACCATACTTATGATGAATATCGACAAAGTAACATACCAAACCGTTTTGAACCACCCTAGATATGATAGGCATGGACAATGTAAGACCCCAAACCGTTTTTGACCACTCTATATGAAATGACACTTTACTTATGATGGATATCGACAAAGTAACTCTCCAAACCGTTCTTAACCACCCTAGATATGATGGCTATGGACAATATAAGACTCCAAACCGTTTTGGACCACCTTACCAATCACGAATATGGACAAAGTAACACTCCAAACCGTTTTGAACCAAACCGTTTTGAACCACCCTAGATATGATAGTCATGGACAATATAAGACCCCAAACCGTTTTGGATCACCATAAATATAGTGAATGTCAAAATAGTCACCTTCCAAACTGTTTTGGACCACCCTATGTGTAATGAATGCTGACAAAGTACATGTATATACGACTCCAAACCGTTTTGGACCATCTTATATGTAATGAATGTCGACAAAGTACAAGTATATGACTCCAAATATCGACAAAGTAACACTCCAAACCGTTTTGGACCATCTCATATGTAATGAATGCTGACAAAGTACATGTATATACGACTCCAAACCGTTTTGGGCCATCTTATATGTAATGAATGTCGACAAAGTGCATGTATGTATGACTCCAAACCGTTTTGGACCATCTTATATGTAATGAATGTCGACAAAGTGCATGTATGTATGACTCCAAACCGTTTTGGACCACCCTAAATATAATGAAATGTTGATATAGTTACGCTCCAAACTGTTTTGGACCACCCTATATGTAATGAATGCTGATAAAGTGCATGTATATACAACTCCAAACCGTTTGGACCACCATGTATGTAATGAATGTATGTAATGTCGACAAAGTGCATGTATATACGACTCCAACCCGTTCTGGATCACTCTAAATATAATGAATGTCTACAGAGTAACACTCCAAACCGTTTTAGACCACATTAAATATAAGCATGGACAATGTAAGACCCCAAATCATTTTATATCACCCTAGATATGATTAGCATGGACAATATAAGACTTTAAACCGTTTGGACCAACCACCATATGGTGAACGTCAACAAAGTCCAACTCCAAACAATTTTGAACCACCTTACATATGATGAACATCAGCAAATTAAGACTCCAACTTTATTTTTGGACACAAGTATGATGAATAGATGACTTGGGATAAAATGAACAGAACAAACTCAAAACAGGTTTTGACTGATCTTTAATTTATTTTTGTTCAGTCGCCGTGACATAACTCATTTACATAGCATTTACACAAGTTAAAACAGTAATATCACATATGTACTTGCACAATGTACGAGGTTCTTATTACTGAGATGAGAATTTGATGAAGGGTTTAACTGAGAGTCCGATTCAGTCTAGTTATTAAATCTTGCCTGTTGATACATGCACAAAATAAATCTTGTATTTCCCTTTTCCAAGTGATATATGAACATGTCAGATTTAACATCCACTGGAAGATGAACAAGTATGATTAAAAGTTTAATCTGACAAATGTATCTCTTCACTAAAATACATGTACACTGTTGCTGTAGTTACCTCTCGCAAGCATATAACATTTATTGCCACTAGTCTTAAATAAGTAAGTAATGGTTAATAGCCAAGTTCTTCTGAAGTAACATGCGAGAATTAATCTAAATGTTTGGTTATCTCTGTCTGAGAATATTTGGTCATATGCCATTACCTTCTAGTAGACTTTAAATATCTATGAAAAATACTTGACCTCGCATATTTATACATCATCTGGATAAGGCAACATTAACAAGTGATATTTAACTGGTACGAAAAGGACACTGAAGTCATTGTTTATCGTTGTCTCACACCAATTTAATTACTAGTAAAATCAGATATTTCTTGACATCCAGATAAGTTCGTGTTTTATTTAGATTAGTGGCTAAATGTTTTTGTAAATACTCAGAAATATTGACATAAACTGATGAATCTCTCCTAATACTTATGAAAGAAAAATTGACCAAGTGAATATGAAATGCTTACATTACACACCAAAACATGCACATAATCAACACAAATCTCAGTTAAATCCTTCCAGACACATTTAATAATAAAAAACAGTAACAACATCAATTTAGTGATTTCTGGAAGCAGTGAAGTGTACGCATATGAAAAATCACAACATATTTATGAACTCACTTCATTCATAACAGAACACAATACACATTTTTAGAAGTTTAGAAATTATTAATGAATATTTTACATGCCATTACTACGTATATGCCACCTTTCAGGTGCATGAAAACATTTAGTAACAGGCAAGCTACAAGATGTGTCTACAAATATTCTGATACACACGCAGATGATTCAATAAGTGCCCTGAATTTCCGTACAATCAGGACATAAAAAATATAAAAAGATTATGTGCTAAAAAACCTTCCATTTGAAAGACATTAAATTTATATAATACAAAACAAAAACTAATTCCTCTTAGGAACACAGAGACTGTCTTGCAAAATTCCATATAAGGAAAAAACAAGTACAAAATTCAAGAATGTTTCACTAAAATGGAGTTTGCATAACAAATCCATATCAAATTACATTAAACAAAGAAACAAACTAACAATAACTAAACCCAATGTAGCAATATCCAACAACCCATGGTAACTTCACCAAGCAGTGCACACATTAGGTAAAACAAAATGCTTGTACTCATTGCCAAGTGTGTTATAAATTAAAACAAAACTGGGGCATCTCTTAAATTTTTCATCCTGGGAATTTTCAGCATTTTAGTTTTCTATCCTAAATAATCTAAAATAAAATTGAGTAGGTCCAGTACATGAATGATACTCAACTTTTTTCGAAAATGCAATACAGAATATTGACATGTAGTAGTGGCAAATGTTTGAATGCCTAGTTAAAAAATCACCAAAGAGTTAATGAAAAGAACTGCAAGGGAAAATCGTATTTTATTTTCAAATATGAATTCCATGATATAAAGTAAACATTGACTGTATAAAGTATAGAAGTTAATTCATATCTTACAACTTCATACTGTGAAAAATGAAACAAGTGCAGACCCTGATGACTACAGTTTGATAAGTGTTAGCAATAAGTGCTACATGATAAAATTAATTATATAACACAGAGTATCATTCAAGGTGATAAAATACATCCACGTGAATTTTAAACTCCTAAAAGCTGTAAATGTGATGAGCTAATGATAAGGAACTGATTTGCACTTGAGATTTAGTCTAAAGACAAATGCCACATTCATAAGTTAAAAAACACAATTTAATAGTCAAAATGTCTCATGAACAAAACAACAACACAATAAAGTACACATATACACTTGGACATTTATGTCAAAATTGCTTGAGTACTTTGATGATGAATCATACAGTGTGTATGTTGGTTTCCTAATGAGGCATCTCAATAAGATTTTAGAAGAACAAACGGCAAGATTAGCTTTGTTAGGAGTAAATGTTCATGTAAAACATTGAATGAAAACACTATTTCTATAATACAACACTGGAATTGAAGAGAAACACTCAGGAATACAATATAATGGACTGTTTCTTCAACTAGCTTCTTTCAAATACTGTATTTATAGCTGATGCATCGTCTTCATCTGTGATCCTGAAAGCGTTACTTATAAAATATGACATCAAATAAATGAATGCAATACTGGTAAATTATCATGATCACAGTGTGTACACAAAATCACTGTATGAATCAGTGAGATGTTATATGTTTCAACTCTACTATTTACATTGCAATCACAAGTGCCTACTACTTCAAATCACCGTATGATTTATTGCGATACTAAATAATTAAAATTGTATGATCTATAGTGAACCTTATTTGTATTTACACCATGATGATACAAGCTTACCATTCTATATACAATTAATGCTTATCAAGAAAAAAAAGTGATGAGATTCACCGCAAATATATATAGGTCAAGTAATGAAAGTATACAAGTCAAATAATATTTACAAGAAATGTCACCATATCAATGCCTATGCACATGATTAGCTAGAAAATGTCCACAAAACTTACTTAGTTCAATACCATTTTCCAAGCATTTTGACAGTTTTGGGCCTTCTGTAGCTCTCAGTAGTTCATCTGCTCTGAGATATGTGATATTTGTAACCTGAAAAAAATTATATCTAGTTGAGTGCAGTTCAGTGAACTACACATTAGGCAATATTCATTTTTTTAATATCAACATTCATGCATCTAAGGCCAAAAAAGTAGTATAATTTCTCAGGCACTGCTGCAATTAACCAGAGACAGTCTCTTATTTAACACCACCACTGAAACATTAAAATCTGTATAAAATATTTTTATTTCCAAGTGTACAAAAATCATGACTTTTCTTAATAAAAATTTTATGGAAAATAAAAAATGTTATTTTCCCTCACTGATTATTCTGATAAAAAAGCCTGAGAAACTTAGTTATTTAAATAGTTATTTTTGGTATTCAATTAATCAGTCTGATATCAAATATTCATTTCAATCCCTAGTGTTAACATATGCACTGATAAAGAAAGAACACATAACACTAGCTCCTGAATGCAAAACCTGATGGGTATTACCAAGCATGCAGGCTTTCATAATTGTTATGATTGATATGTATTCATTTTTCAGTGTATTAAAAATATTTGTAATATTAACCATACATAAAATTTAAAGAAATGTGTAAACATTCTATGTGACTGATGATTTTAAACAAACATTACCAAAATATAGATATAATATTGTTTTGTGATTTCTTCACAAAAATGTTGTGTACACATGCAATCAACTAATTTGCCAATTAATACATGTTCAAACTATGTATAAGGAAACAACAACTGACCTTAAAAGCAGGGAATTTCATTATAAAACAAAATTTTACTTTGGCAGTGCACCCAACCTTCTTAGAAGTTTGTACAAGTCTCCGCTTAGGTGCACAATCAAAATCAGTTGTTTCCTGACAATCAAAAGCAGATATCTTGATTAAAATGAGTGAAAACAAATATTATGACATGAATAGCAGACATTACCTATAAAACATAAGACATGATAACATCTGGCAGTGGGATGGGGAACATAATCTTTGGAGCTGAATATGTAATACATAAACTAGTTCTTCAACCAAAGTACCAGTCTTACAACTGATGGAGCATTGGACCAAAATCATAATCAATTTGAATCAAACATATTTAATGGATTAAAATCAGTAAATAATCAAAATTATTCTTACTGAGTCTAATCATGTATAAACCAAGCTAATTTCCTACTAAACAATGGTTTGCCATAGAAAATGAAACACTGCTTTTTAAAGCCGTCTACTTTTTATTTAAACTAATCTTAAGAAATTTGAAGTAGTGATATTGATTTTCTGGAATGAAAATCGATTGATGCCAACTTTTGAGTCTGGAAAGATTATCTGATTCTACTTGATCATCATGATGACACTACTTACAACTGTTACACTGAGATCAAAATTTCCCGTTTGTTTGTTAATGACACAAATGTTATAAGCAACATAGTACATATAAACTTGATTGATTAATAGATAATAACTACCACAACTCCCATCTTGCTTTTCTTTCTTCTGGGTCCTTGATGGCACTCCCTCATCTCTGAACCCAACTGGATGAAAGGTATACCATCAAATGGGACAGGTATATCACCTCTTTCATCAATGAATTTCACAATGCATTCATCCAAGGAAGTCAAATCTTCAGTCAAAAAGAGTAATGTAAACATATACTTCAAACAGTTTCACCAATTATGACCATACACCAAAACATAGTTCACAATGTCATGAAAATCCATTCACTAAAATATGGACCAGGTCATAAAACAATATACAATGCTCATAATCCATGTGCATTTCAATCATAACTTTCAACTGAAATGCTATAGCAAATAAATTAAATCTGCAGAAGAAAGTTTTAAAACATGACAATGTTCATAAATTGCAAAAACACTGATGTCTGTTTAGAATTATAAAAGTACTGTACTTCTTTCTTTGCACATGCATATCTTTAGAATTCTTGAAGTTTTAGTCAAACAAAACACTTAAGTAGATCAAGTGATCTTGAAAAAGCAAAAAGACAATGGTTGTTTCCTAAGTCAGTTTTTAGAAGGAAATTGATTTAATATACTCCCTTCAATCATAACCTAAAGACATGGGCTAAACTCTTGACATGTGGATTTGTCCAGCATGATATAATCTTCTGGCTTCTGTATAAAAAACACATTTGAAAAATGTAACAAGAACAGCATAAACAAGTAATACAGAACAATATAAATACCACCTCAGTGTCTAGCAACCAGCTTGTGATATGTTTTTAATAAATCAACCAGTGAACTGCTATTTGTATGTCCTGAAAATAGGAAAATAAGGAAGAAAACCATAGGGCTGCTATAAGTACATCCTCCCTTAAGCAGACTTACTGTTTGACAAATCACATAAGCCATACACAAGAGAAGATACACAAATGCATTAAGGTGAATTCCCTTATGAAATATTAGCAACATAGTAAAATACTGCTATATGTCTGATGTGGTATCTATACAAGTTAAATGCGATGAGTGGAAAAGGTTTCATCTCCTTCTTCCTCATAATACCACGTATATTAATGTGTTGCTGGTTTAATTTTCCAAACAAGTGGCATTGGTATTCTTGTACTGTTCATATCTACGTAGACACAACTTCCTGCAATAGTGACCATCTCATGAAAATTTCACCGCATTTGTTGCAATTCAACCTTCTTTACAATTTTTTTGTATTCTACAAGTTCCAGAACATTTTGTCCTTGCTGCTGCCTCACAATATCAGTTATCTTGGAAGAGTACTGTTATAGGGGTTCAAAACAGCATTAATTTCTTCATGAGTCTAGGTAAACACATCTGTTCCATCAGAATTTCGTTGACTACCACACAAGAAATGAAAGTACTGAACTATGAAAACAAAATATTAAATTTTACAACAAGCCTGTCAGGTAACATTAAGTACAATTTTCAACTGAGGTCTCATTCTGATAATAGGCATTATTAGCTCCTAACTCTTTTTCTTAACACAGACATGGCACACAATCACAGAGATCTACAATGAAGTGGAGAAAATGGCACATGCCCAGTATAGGACTTGAACCTGCTAAAAAAGTCAGCAGCCCTACCAACAGAGCTAACTGGTCCAGTGAAAAGACTTGGAAGATCCAACAAAGCATTGCTACTTATCTCTGCAATTGTGTTCACAGTAGGTATATATAGCTGTTTACTGCATAAAAGAAATAAAGAGATACTAGTATGAGTTACAACAAATCCAACTTCCCATCTGTTTTTCATTTTTCAAAAAATCATTCAAATGTTTTAGTTATAAATTTGTATAAGTTTAATTGATCTAATGTTAATGTGCTCCAAATAGCATCAAGAAAATGTCATTTTAAAATTTAAACAAAGACAGGGATTGTTTTCTTCAATCCTTTGGAGTGGGAATAAATGAGCCTCATGTTATAGGTTAATGAGACCTTCACAGGCATGCATATAACAATATGAACTGAACAATAAACAATATCATGGAAGTAAGAAATTGAATAATGATCAAAACATTTTTAAAATATAACAGGACCAGATCTATTAAGGCTGTACACATACTACAGTCTTGTGAAGCTATGTGAAGTCCTACCTCCTCCCCACCAAAATATCCACACATAATCTTATATTGCTGGGTTTACAAGTGGAAAGCAATCTTAAAAGCAATACAGTTATTACTGATGCAAGCACAATCAAAATGAAATGTGGTCCTTCACTGATGATGATTCTCCAGATTTCACAATACGCTATAGATTTCTGGTCTTATTATCAAGTCGGTCTTACCATAGAGACCCAACATATTCTTAAGTCAAATTGCTACACAATAACCTTGATAACCTTATAATTATGATTTATGTAAAAATATGTTCTTTTATTTAATCTATTAACTGAATTAAAAATATACACAATACAACAAACATGCCATTTTTCTAATTTATTTGTAATTTATTCACTGTAAAAGACATTTTTCTCAAAATAGGTATGTGTACACAATTTACATCGTATAGCCATAGGAGGAAATACTTTGAAGAAAGGCACTGAGTGGTACATAAATTGATCATGTCATACATGTAGTTAAATCGGCACATCATTTAGATTTCTAAATTTAACACAGTCGCGAAAAGAGGTGACAATATAAAAAAATCTCTCATAACTTTTTTCTCTCATAATTATATGTGATAATAATACTAGAAGATAGCGTGAATAATCCAACTGAGCAATACCTAAGCGTTTATGCTTCTTTAAGCACCACCAAATCAGAAGGAGAATGTCATTATCTTCTTTAATAGTAGCATATGGTGGCACCCGTTTTATCGCATTCAACGACGAAAGCTCCAGTTACAGTGTGGGCGGAGCCAGCACTACTTTTTAACTGTGGAAAAAACGGTTTGGAGTCAATGTTCCAAATTGGTTTGGAATCTAATGGCAGTCTCTCAAAGGTTGCATTTGGAACCATCTTGGGTGCAAGGTGAAATTTATATTAATGTGAGAATCACTGTTCCATTTTCTGCGGCCGTGCGACTGAAAGTGCGGTTCATAATAGCGGTAAAATAAGATTTATTTTGGTATATAGTTCATACGTGGCAATAAAACAAATGTAGTGGTACTTAACATAACACAGCATCATTATAAACTCCATGACATGCACACCAATACCAGGGATAACACAAGAAATGGTAAACCCTTATTTCCATAGCGGTCCCTTAGCAATGATGGCATGGCTTAGAGTGGCAATGTTGGTACATTTGCAATTATCACAATAAAATCACAAAGAATAATAATTATCACAAAGTTAGTATTATCACATATTGACTTAGAATTACATTTAATATCATTGCATACAATAAAACTATTACAATGAGCACCCTTAATCATGAATATCACATATCAGCTTGTCATCACTTGAGTTTTAAATTTTAGTAAATATATCACAGATTTAAGGATAATCTCCATAGTCGGATCCGCGGGAAGCGGACCCCCCCCCCCCCTAAAATTGCTGAAGCAAAGGTTTTTTCTATCATTAAATATGATATTTACATGAAAATATTATATAAATGTTGCGTGCAATAAGTTACAAATACAGTAACACAATGACATAACGTACAATTTACAAACAATTCCTTCTCATTTTTGGATCCCCCCGCCTACTTGTTCTGTTTCCGCCCCCCCCCCCCCAAACACTAACTAGAAATCCTGGATCCGCCTATGATCTCAGTATTATCAAAAGAGTTAAAACATTATGCTAGATCAGTATAAAAAATGTATAAATTTTATTATTAAAATACTGTATGAACCATGTCAAAATGTATCCTGCCTACAATAAACATAATATATGATAAAATATGATTTAGCTCAAGTTATCTAAAAAATACTGTTTCACAGCAAGTTTGAAAGCAGTCAAAGTTTTAATTCGGGTAATAAAAGCTGGTAACCTGTTCCACAATCAACAACCTTTGAAGTATATTGAATACTAACAGTGAACAAAGATCAGCCATGACCTTAATTTACTTATTACTATCATGTTAATTGGCTTTTCGTTGTATTGTATTTAAACGTATTCTAAAAATTCAGAACAATAAACATTTATATGGTTGATTTTTGTTCATTGCTAATAATTCATAGCCGTTATATTCTATTCTTTGGATGGTTTATTTTAGCCGGACATGCCTGTATTAAGGGTCAAATTGTCTTAAAAGCATTTTTTGCAACTAAAATCCTAAGAACCCAAAAGGCCAAGCTCGCGTTATACTGGCTACATATGTAAATCAACGAATCAAATACAGACTCACGTCAGATATGCATCTTGGTCGGGATTTTAACAAGACAAGAAACTTTCATAGACGAAATGATAGCATTTCATATGTTCTAAACAAAAACTCGTGCGCTTACCATGGCCAATACCCAGAACTACCGTTATTCTTCTGTATATTTCTGATTTGTTCCATAATTATTTTGTCAATAAGTGGATATTGTATTATAAACTGTTTTTTTTTTCCTTTTTTAGAAACATTTTGCCATGGCAGCTGTTAAAAACAAATAATTTTGCGGTTATTTTCCATGTACTTTGGTCTTTTGCCATTCGTATTTACGGGGTAAAACTGCACTATTCTATGTCTTACGAATCCCCATAATTACGCTAATAATTGTATGCGAGCAGGTTTCTTTAAAAATCAATGTGTACAACCTGTTTAACATCGCATTTTGAATGTTGGGTTAGGAACTGCTTTGACCCAATGCTCACACCAAGTCACGCGGTCATAATATTAATTAACTGTCATAATCTACTGCACTCACAACAATGAGTTGTAGGGTTCTGAGTCTAAGCCTGGCCAATCACGATACTGTTGATAATCAACACTGCACACTGTATTCACGGGTGCAAGGTTACCTTAATTCCGTCTGCAGAATATGTGTGGCAAATTGAAAGATTTGACTCTTGCTGAATATCGTGGTAAGAATTGCTAGGAAATCTTTACGTTGCTATATTAGTTTTACTCGCTCAATTTAAAAAACGTTGGTCGAATCCGAGGGTTGCAATAGTATTTTCGATCAATGCTAAGCTATCATACACCACATGGAAGTGAAAGTGAAGTATCTGTATATGATGACGGCATGCAAATCAATTTCCGAAATTATAAACTTTGACGTTAATAATAGAATGTGCAAATAACCACAACTAGTGCTAAATGTAAACTTTGTAGTGTATCAGTCGATCTTTGTTTGGTCTCACAAGTCACAGGTAAATAAAATCAAGCGGCA
Organism: Lutraria rhynchaena; assembly: GCA_008271625.1. NCBI lineage: Eukaryota > Metazoa > Mollusca > Bivalvia > Venerida > Mactridae > Lutraria > Lutraria rhynchaena. The sequence continues at coordinate 3,858,462 of VIBL01000001.1, read as the reverse complement.
CTCTTTCCTCAGCCCCCCCCCCCGCGTATGATTAAAAAAATCCAAAATTGGATAGTGATGCGTCTAAGGATAGAGGCTAGTGTTAGCTTGATGAGGCAACCGCTATCTATAGAACGTGTAAAATCCACTTTATTATACACGTATATTTATGATACGATGGATGTAGTTGATTAGAAAGTAGTGCGTGAGTGCGTGTGTGCTTTATGTCGTGTAACAACACATGTATTATGTTGTGTATAGATACATGTATGTGAGTGCATGTTTTATGTGACCAGTATATCGCAATGAGAACATTGTATTGTATGTAATAACACGTAGTGCGCACGTGCTTTTTGAATTTGAGTGAATTCTGTCAGATCACGTGTATTTTTCAGGTGATTATACACATACCTGTTATCAGATTATACATACCGCTCGAACGATGAACATTATGTATTTTTGGAAGTGTTGGACGTTTGTTTGAATTTGGCATTGGCGTTTGTATGGTAAACACAAGTTTTATTTTTGTCGTTGTACTGTATGTATTATTGATTCAATAAGAATTCTGATTTCATAACGATGTGAATTTATGTTTTGTTATGTTATCACAACCGAGTATTTTACGGATAATGTATAAGTATTTATTGTGAATGTTGTCTCTTCTTGAACTTATTTGAAGAGTTGTACATCAAATTCTTCAATCTTGTTTATTTGGATTATCTAAAACGTTTAATATTAAAACAATGACTTTGCACAACATGGAATAAATGAATATTGCAAGCATTAGTTGCATTGATATTTGTACTTAATTGAATAATGTAATTCTAATTGAATATTTTTAGTTTGTATGGTGGTTGTTTATGGACCTTCATCATGAGTCGCATGGTCACTGAGGAAAACTGTCTGAATATTTGGATGATATAAAAGGTATGAATTACAGTCTACCTCTACTATTACCTCTACTATTATGATCCTAAATAAATTACCTTATGCTTAATAATTCTTACTTACTTTATTTAACGAGCTTATTTTAATTCATTTGACATAATGAGTTTAATTTGATTTGATTCATTTCACTTTGAGTTAACTGATGTGATGTTTTATTGTGGTCAAATTGACTGTTACACAGATGGTTTTTATTTGGTAACCTTGTAAAATAATACCTGGGAACAATTTATCCCAGATAATACAATGGGGAAAAAACATAGCTATGAATGTGAATATAGATCTCATTATACAATATTGTCTTCATTATCCAATATTTATACACTAACCACATGTTTATTATTCCGACAGATGATGACAGTGTCCTGAATTGTTCTAATGACTGAGAGAATCAAGACAACCAATTGACAGCAAACTTCAACTATACTCCAGACCAAACCAGATTGCCAATGTCAAGACAACAAAGAGAAGATTCCTGTAAGTGAACTCTACTTAATATTTCTTGATATAAGTTTTGGTCTTACATATTCAGACTTGTAATTAATTAAGCATTTAATGTTTGGCATATGTTACTAGATTTAATCTGTGGCTGTATGTTGTTGGTATAATGTCTATAACCTAATTTAATCTTTGAGATATTTTAGTACAATTTAGTGATATTTTTGCAATGTTATGTAAATAGATTTAATCTTTTTAAATCTGTAAATGCAATCTTCAATGTTTTACACCACATTTATACATAAACTTTTTTCTTCTACTACTTTAGAAAACCATTCAAACCTTCTCAGTCTTATGCTTTGGCTGGTTATCCTTTTAAAGATCTTATCATTTTGGGATTTCATACTTTTATTCTTTCACAATTTTAGCAATTTTAATTTTTTTTTGTATGATTTTATCATTTTTAAATTTTGCCCATTTATAATTTATCGTTTTAAAATTTTAATTTTTTAAACTATTACTTTTTTACAATTTATCCTTTTCAAGTTTTATTTAATTTATTCTTGTATGATTTTATCCTTTTATGATTTCATCCTTTTAATATTTACCTTATTATAATATTATCCTTTTAAACCTTCATTTTTTTATGTTTTATATTATGATTCTATTAAAGCTACATTATGCTTAATTGTTTTTACTTACTTTGCTTAATGAGTCAGTTAATTTTATTTGATTCATTTAACTTTGAGATAAGGCCTAAAAAAAAGAAGAGGTTTGTCTCTGGTTATCAGACCAACCCAATATTTTACCTGCCGACTCATAAGTTTTTACTGCGTCCGAATCGTAGCGCAATATTGTAATAAATAAATAAAAAATAAGATAAAAAATCCATACCTACCAACCCATATTTCTTTGGGCATGTAACCAAAAATAAACATGTTATTTCTTAGGCCTAACTGCTGTAGATAGTTATATTTCCTAGTTGTCACATTAAATGTTTTACAGATGTTTTTTGATAATCTCAGAGAATAAAATCTGGGACCAATTTGTCCCAGATTATACAAGCAATGGAAAAACAAAAGCATACTATTTCAATGTATTTTAATGTAGATTTCATTTTGCAACGTTGACTTCATTATCCAATATCTATACAATAACCACATGTTTATTATTTCAACAGATGGGGAGGACCGTCCTGAATTGTTCCAATGACTGACGGAATCAAGATGACCAAATGACAGCAATAGTCAATCAACTATACTCCAGACCAAACCAGATTACCAATGCTGAGACAACAAAGAGAAGATTCTGGTTAGTGAACTGTATGTTGTAAGCATGGTTTCTTAGAGTCGTTATGAAGGTTCTGTTATAGTTTTTACTATAGTACCAACTTTATCAAGGATTCTATCAGATTGTCAGTTGTCAAAATGATGCAAGGAAGGTTCTGTTGGAACTAATTGGTGTTGAATCAGGTGTTGTTCTTTTTCACTATGGTGTCCATCCATTCAGTCATGATCTCACTGTGATATTCAGTTAAATATGGTAGCTTGTTCACCTAACCAGTTTTCCTGGACTGTACACTAACCAGTACTGACTTTATCAAGGATTCTGTTGGATTGTCATGGGACAAAGTTTTGCAACGGAAGGTTCTGGTAATACTAATTGTTGTTGAATGAGGTGTTGTTCTGTCTCACTGTGGAGTCCATTCCTTCAGTCATGATTTCACTGGTGAATTTGGAGTTCATGTCTGCAGCCCACTTTCTTGCTGATGAATCTAAGGTACTTAAGCGCAGTCCACAAACTGACTGATGATTTGGGAGTTCATATCTGTATTTCATGTCTCACTGGTATATCTGGATTTCATTCTTGCAGTCCAATGTTCTCATTTCATAAGGGGTACATTCCTGTAACACATGATTATCATGGCTATGTCTTTGTGGTGTGTCTTGTGGTGTTGTTCTTTTTGATGAATCTAGAGTTTGTCCTGTAAATCTTGATACTCACTGACGAGTCTATAGTTCAGTACTGCTTGCCACGAGCTTTGATTTATCAAGGATTCTGTTGGATTGTCATTGGACAAAGTGGTGGAACGAAAGGTTCTGGTAATACTTCTTGTTTTTTTTTTATGTAATATTCAGTCAAATATGGTGGCCCAATCACCTAACCAGTTTTTCTTTACTGTATATAACCAGTACTAAATTACCTTTCAACAATGTTTTACATTATTGTTTATTTTTATTTCATTATTGTTATCATTCATTTTATTTTTTTTGTGTGTTTTTTTCCTTATCACATTTCTTTGTCTAACACTTTATTATTATTATAGATTTTACTATTGTCTTTATTGTATTGTTTATTTTCATTATTATTATTTAATTATTATTTTTTAATTTTTTTCCTTAATCTCAACTCTTTTACTAAAACACTCTTTTGGTGCAGAATTGGTTCCTGTCTGATTTTCCTCGATGCTTCCCAAGTATGGAGGATCTGAGTTTGACATTGATTGCTTATTTAGTCATTGTATTTTGATTAGTATTCGCCCGCTGATCAAAATGCAGTATCTGAATAATGCATGTTAATGTCCATCTCAATAGCACCTGTCTCTAACACAACTTGTTTTGTTTCTTTTTATGTGATATTCAGTCAAATACAGTGACCCATTCACCTAACCAGTTTTTCTTCACTATATACAACCAGTACGAAATTACCCTTCAACAAGGAACTGGCAACTTCCCCACATATGGAGGAAAATCGACATTTTTTGTCAAATTTTCATTGAAGGGTATAACCTGCCACCACCTGGATTCTATTTATGCTAATTGTTGTTGAATCGAATGAATGTTGTATTGAATTTTGTTGTTGAATCTATGTTGTTGTTCTGTGTCATCCTCGATGGTTCCCGAGTATGGAGGATCTGAGTTTTACGTTATTGTTTATTTTTATTTCATTATTATTATCATTTATTTTATTATTTGTTTTCCTTATCACATTTCTTTCTCTAACACTTTAATATTATTTATTTATTTTGTTACTGTTTTTATTGCATTGTTTATTTTCATTTCATTATTATTATTTAATTATTATTTTTTTCATATTTTTTCCTTATCTCAACTCTTTCACTAAAACACTCTTTTGGTGCAGAATTGGTACCTGTCTGATTATCCTCGATGGTTCCCAAGTATGGAGGATCTGAGTTTGACATTATTTGCTTATTTAGTCATTGTGTTTTGATTAGTATTCGCCCGCTGATCAAAATGCAGTATCTGAATATTGCATGTTAATGTCCATCTCAATAGCACCAGTCTCTAACACTTTATTATTATTATTATTTATTTTATCACTGTTTCTATTGTATTGTTTATTTTCATTTCATTATTAATATTATTGATTTAATTATTAGTTTCTTTTTTTCTCCTTATCTCAACTATTTCGCTAACACTTGATTGTTATTATTTTTTTATTTTATTATTGTTTTTATTGTATTGTTTATTTTCATGTCATTATTATTATTATTTATCAATGGCACCAGTCTGTAACACAACTTGTTTTTTGTGTTTTTTATTTGATTTTCAGTCTAATATGGTGGCCCATTTACCTAACCAGTTTTTCTTTACTGTATATCAACCAGTACTAAATTACCTTTCCACAAGGAGCTGGCAACTTCCCCACATATGGAGGAAAATCGACATTTTTGTCAAATTTTCATTGTAGGGTATGACCTGCCACCACCTGGATTCTATTTATGCTAATTGTTGTTCAATCAAACGAATGTTGTATTGAATTGTTGTTGAATCTATGTTGTTATTCTTTTGTCATTTTTTAATTTTTTTCTTTGTCCTGTATATCTTTCACTAAAACACTCTTTTGGTGCAGAATTGGTTCCTGTCTGATATCCTCGATGGTTCCCAAGTATGGAGGATCTGAGTTTGACATTAATTGCTTATTTAGCCATTGTGTTTTGATTAGTATTCGCCCGCTGATCAAAATGCAGTATCTGAATAATGCATGTTTATGTCCATCTCAATAGCACCAGTCTCTAACTCTTTATTATTATTATTATTTATTTTATTACTGTTTCTATTGTATTGTTTATTTTCATTTCATTATTGATATTATTTATTTAATTATTAGTTTCTTTTTTTCTCCTTATCTCAACTCTTTCGCTAACACTTGATTGTTATTATTTTTTATTTTATTTTTGTTTTTATTGTATTGTTTATTTTCATTTCATTATTATTATTATTTATCAATAGCACCAGTCTGTAACACAACTTGTTTTGTGTGTTTTTTATGTGATATTCCGTCAAATTAGGTGACCCATTCACCTAACCAGTTTTTCTTTACTGTATATCAACCAGTACTAAATTACCCTTCCACACGGAGCTGGCAACTTCCTCACATGTGGTAGAAAATAGACATTTTTGTCAATTTTCATTGAAGGATGTGACCTGCCACCACCTGGATTCTATTTATGCTAATTGTTGTTGAATTTAATGAATGTTGAATTGAATTGTTGTTAAATCTATGTTGTTGTTCTGTGTCATTTCGTGGTGTTGTTCTTTTTGGTGAGTGTGGAGTTTGTCCTGTATATCTTGATACTGACTTATGAGTCTATAAGTCAGTACTGCTGGCTATGAGCTTTGATTTATCAAGGATTCTGTCGGATTGTCATTGGACAAAGTGGTGCAACAAAAGGTTCTGGTAATACTAATTGTTGTTGAATCAGGTGTTGTTCTTTTTCACTATGGTGTCCATCCATTCAGTCATGATCTCGCTGTTATAATCAGTTAGCTTGTTCACCAAACCAGTTTTCCTGGACTGTACACTAACCAGTACTGACTTTATCAAGGATTCTGTCGGATTGTCATTGGACAAAGTGGTGCAACGGAAGGTTCTGGTAATACTAATTGTTGTTGAATTGGGTGTTGTTCTGTCTCACTGTGGAGTCCATCCCTTCAGTCATGATTTCACTGGTAAATTTGGAAATGTGTCTTGTGGTGTTTTTCTTTTTTGATGACTCTGGAGTTTGTCCTGTAAATCTTGATACTCACTGATGAGTCTATAGTTCAGTACTGCTGGCCACGAGCTTTGATTTATCAAGGATTCTGTCGGATTGTCATTGGACGAAGTGGTGCAACGGAAGGTTCTGGTAATACTTGTTTTGTTTCTTTTTATGTAATATTCAGTCAAATATGGTGGCCCATTCACCTAACCAGTTTTTCTTTACTGTATATAACCAGTACTAAATTGCCTTTCAACAAGGAGCTGGCAACTTCCTCACATGTGGTAGAAAATCGACATTTTTGTCAATTTTCATTGAAGGGTGTGACCTGCCACCACCTGGATTCTATTTATGCTTATTGTTGTTGAATCGAACGAATGTTGTATTGAATTGTTGTTGAATCTATGTTGTTGTTCTGTGTCATCCTCAATGGTTCCCAAGTATGGAGGATCTGAGTTTTACATTATTGTTTATTTTTATTTCATTATTATTATTATTTATTTAATTTTTTTTTTTTTACTTATCACATCTCTTTCTCTAACACTTTATTATTATTATTAATTTTACTATTGTCTTTATTGTATTGTTTATTTTCATTATTATTATTATTATTTAATTATTATATTTTTTGTTTTTTTCCTTATCTCAACTCTTTCACTAAAACACTCTTTTGGTGCAGAATTGGTTCCTGTCTGATTTTCCTCGATGCTTCCCAAGTATGGAGGATCTGAGTTTGACATTAATTGCTTATTTAGTCATTGTATTTTGATTAGTATTCGCCCGCTGATCAAAATGCAGTATCTGAATATTGCATGTTAATGTCCATCTCAATAGCACCAGTCTCTAACTCTTTATTATTATTATTATTTATTTTATTACTGTTTCTATTGTATTGTTTATTTTCATTTCATTATTTATATTATTGATTTAATTATTAGTTTCTTTTTTTCTCCCTATCTCAACTCTTTCGCTAATCTTGATTGTTATTATTTTTTTATTTTATTTTTGTTTTTATTGTATTGTTTATTTTCATTTCATTATTATTATTATTTATCAATAGCACCAGTCTGTAACACAACTTGTTTTGTTTCTTTTTATGTGATATTCAGTCAAATACGGTGGCCCATTCACCTAACCAGTTTTTCTTTACTGTATATAACCAATACTAAATTACCTTTCAACAAGGAGCTGGCAACTTCCTCACAAATGGAGGAAAATCGACAATTTTGTCGAATTTTCCTTGTAGGGTGTGATCTGCCACCACCTGGATTCTATTTATGCTTATTGTTGTTAAATCGATTGAATGTTGAATTGAATTGTTATTGAATCTATGTTGTTGTTCTTTGTCATGTTTTTGTTTTTTTTCCTTGTCTCAACTCTTTTACTAAAACACTCTTTTGGTGCAGAATTGGTTCCTGTCTGATTATCCTCGATGGTTCCCAAGTATGGAGGATCTGAGTTTGACATTATTTGCTTATTTAGTCATTGTGTTTTGATTAGTATTCGCCCGCTGATCAAAATGCAGTATCTGAATAATGCATGTTAATGTTCATCTCAGTAGCACCAGTCTCTAACACAACTTGTTTTCTTTGTTTTTATGCAATGTTCTGTCAAATATGGTGGCCCATTCACCTAACCAGTTTTTCTTTACTATATATTAACCAGTACTAAATTACCCTTCCACAAGGAGCTGGCAACTTCCCCACACATGGAGGAAAAATGACATTTTTGTCAAATCTTCAATGAAGGGTGTGACCTGCCACCACCTGGATTCTATTTATGCTAATTGTTGTTGAATCGAAGTATGGAGGATCTGAGTTTAACATTAATTGCTTATTTAGCCAATGTATTTTGATTAGTATTCACCCGCTGATCAGAACGCAGTATCTGAATAATGCATGTTAATGTTCATCTCAATAGCACCAGTCCAAAACACTTCATTTTTATCTTTTATTTTATTATTGTTTTTTATTGTATTGTTTATTTTTATTTCATTATAATTTATTTAATTTTTTTTTGCTATTTTTCTTAATGTTTTTTTTTTACTTTTTTCATTTCAGTGATAAGATCTTTGTTTCTCTGATTGGTAATACAGTGGAATGAGCTGCCATCAAAGTGTAACCCATTTTGAGTACCATATCTAAAGGTGATTATCATAATCATGGTATATACAAGTACATTGTTATAATAAATAATACGTAATAGATAAAGATTTTATTGAAATTGCCTTGTGCTAATAACAAGTGAGGGAAATCCTCAGAAAATACCAGTACCAGTAATAATCATTAATGCACCCTTTACTTTAAGCACATCATGGAAGCTTGTTGATTGCTAATGAATTAATTATATTGTAGATTGTATGAATTTTATATATTCCCATGAATACCTTGTATGATGGTATCTTTGTTCAGATACGGTGTTCATACAAACTTATTTTAACAAGTCCAGGCTGTAACTGAGTTTTGACCAAAATATAGGAAAATTAAAGGAATGTTTTCCCCCAAAAATAAAATTTATAGTGTATTTATGAACAAACCATAGGAATTTTTTTATGAAAAAGTTTCTTTCAGCAACATATAAGAATTTAACCATTTAACCAATTTTTGTACAACATCTCCAAAATAGCAATTAAGCTGCACCCACACTAAGGTCATCAAAAGTGGGCACCTGAAATATTTTTATTTAAGCAATTTATAAGCAACATATACATTATAAACTGTACTTAATATTTGAAACACCGAGAACTAAAATTGATAATGCTCTTTCCTTCAGAATTGATGTTTGGCCTAATATTCATCAGAGGTGTCCAAAAGGTTGAGCCATCAGTGCATATCAGCAATATTTTTGCAAAATGGGGATGTTTTGGAAGTCAAAGGGCAGCTTTTAGCTCTGAATAAAAATATATAGAGGCAGTCCCAAATCAATTTTTTTTGTCTGCATTGGCCAAAAATATAGGAATATTTTACAAAATAGAGGAATGCAAGAAATACTGAAGGCTTTTATAAATACAGGAAAATTCTAAAAAATACAGGAAAATATAGGAATGTAGGAATCAGTTGTTTGCCTGCAAAGCCTTTTTTTACAGACACACTTCAAGTTTTTCCTTAATGTCTTAACATACAATGTCACTGATCAGTAGACTGTACTTATGTCAGTCTTTATTTTCGTCATATTTACAACGTGTTGGGTGTCGAAACTAGCAAGTACAAATAATATGTGAACAATTGTTGATTACATATTTTTAGACCGGTACAATGCTCTGTGATTATTTTTATACAGTGAGACTTTTTCCCAATTTTGTCCAAAATGTCGCAAAAATTCCCAATTCAGGGGGTCATTATTGGTATATTTAGTTTGCTACATACTGATATGATAGGCTACCAAGACTGCACATGTAGGTTTTATCCATGATGATGATCTGATTACAGGTACCGTGTGTCAGTCCAGGCCTGAGGAAAATACTGAAATTAAACCAGATGCATCCGATGTTCATCCATCTGACAGTAAGTTTAAGAAGTATATTTTCTTGTTTACAGTGAAATATGTTGGTTATTAAGCATCCTACAAGCTGTAAAGTTAATATTAATTTAAGGTTATCAACCAAATGCAATGATGAATTGATATATATTTATTTAAATGATGAACTTTTTTTGATTAAAGCTTTGACAAAGTCAAGGTATTAATTAATTAATTAATAAAATAATCTTTTCCTTCAGCTGTTAACTGGATGTATGAGGAATTACTGCTACTCAATTCTTTATAAACAGGAAATGTTCAGTAGCTCCCTACAAAAATCATTTCAAGTTTGAAGAAAATTAGTGAAAATATAAAGGATATTGGATATCAATTCTCAGGCTCTCTGTGTGACAAGAAGTTTAGGTCATTGAAGTATATGTATATAAATGTTATTCTGTTAAATCATTTTATTTATAGTAAATTATTTATCTCACAGTGCATGAAGGACAGTTTTCAATCTGAACTGTATTGTTAACTCAAATGATTTGTTTCTGCTGATAGTTTACCAACACATACCTCAAAATATGAAGTTAGTAATATCTTTAGTTAATGCACTATTCAGCATCTTAATTCAATCTAAGTACCACCTATTAATCTTTTTGCATTGTATGATGTCAATATTTGTGAAATCTAATACTGGTAAAAATGTGTATGATGGCACTGTTTGGTCTGTGTGTTGACATCACCAAGTAAGTGAAATATTTCTTGGGAGGACATTTAACAAAACCCATGTGAACATAGCATTTAGCAAGCAGGTTATGTAGTCTATTGTGGTGTGATTTTATTATATGTATTTTATTTCTGCTTATATTTCATGTTTAGATACAAGAACAGTATCGGTGCTAATGAAAAGCGTGGAAGAGGGAGAAGAAATTGGAAGTTTTTTGAGGCCATGGATGAATTGATGATCCACCAGTAAAGCCTGTTGCTGTTATCTTATCAAGTAAGGGTCACATTTCTTTAGCCACTTGTTTCTAAACAGGAAAAATATTGAACCAGTTATTACTTATCGTTCCAGTTTAGTTTTTATTGAGAGCTACTACAATATGTATTGAATAATGACAAACCATCATAAGGTTACTCTTTTTAATGGTGGTTCAATATGTATTCCACCAGTTGGATTATGTTCAAGTGAACTCTTACAAATTTAATATATTTAATATATATATTAATATCATTTAATACACATTAATACAGAGCGTGTCAGAATCATTGCTTATGACTGTTACTGAGTGGATTAATTCACACAATGTGGTGAAATGGCAAAATAGTTCAACATATTGAGGTCGTTTGTCATGTGCTAAGATAAAGGTTGCATTAAGAGGTCAATGATAAAAATGAATGTACTGTACTTGCTACTTTAGTCCACAATATGGTTTTTGTATTGACATACACAAAGGTCTATGCAGTCTAAACGTGTAAAACCATCCATGGAAATGTATCATTTAAGAAATTAATTTGAACATGGATTTATTGCAGAGGCATTGCTATATTCACTTATATATCATCCTTTTTTCAGTCATGGTCATCCTAACTTGAGAGCCTCAGCAAAAGAGGAGGCACAGCAGCAGCATTGAAGCTCTACAGTGGTTTTCCTCATTTGTTGAGGACCACAATAGACAGGTGGAGGCATTGTTACCAACCTCCAACAGGATCACTGCTGCTGCGAAAGAAACAACATCTTAAGTCATCTGGTAGATGCAATAATTTAGAAGAATAATTTGTAATTTGTTCCATGTGCTTTTTTGTTAGAAATAAATGTGTTTTCATGTAGAAATAGTTTTTTTATTACTAATGTGTCAAATGTTAGTCTTAATTAAATCTACCATTTTAGATTCATCAAAATACTCATCACATAGTGGGTCAGTGTTATTGAACATAATGAAAGTGGGACAAAACTCTTTTACATACAATGCAAATCTGGATACCTAATAAACAAGGGTGCTCAGTAAACATGTATGATGTTTCTAACAAACTTTGCCGCAGACCAAATATCACAGGCAAATATTCATGAGTCTGATAATTCCAGATTTATTTCAATGCCTTTAACAAGCATCTGGGTTGGATTTCATTTTTCATCATTTGAGAAGAATTCAAACAATTTTAATATAAAACAAATAAGAAAAACAACATATATTTACATTTATTAGAGATCAGAAATATAAATTAATTTAGTTTCTCATATGATTAGCAAATATATCAGCTTTAATATAAATAAAATCACATGTACATAACACAGACTGAACATTAATTTCACACGTGTTGAAATCATAGTCATATAATGACAAAGCTATTGTCATTCTTATGTCCTTCCCTGCTACACAATCTGATTGCCCTTTGTCCAAAGGGATTTTTGACATCTGTGTAGCTTACTGCAATATTTCAAACATAACCTGATGATTTTAATGTGATTATGCATATTTTCACCTATGCAATACTGTCTAGTTCTACTCGGACTATTATGTCTTGCAAAATGAATTGAAATAAGCATATGACGAACACGCCAAATGTTTTCAAATTGAATTTAAGAAAAATAGAATTACTCATGAAGATAGACCAGTGTTCTAAAGAAGGTCTTAATGTACGCGCAGTTGTATCTTCATAGGTATAATTATAGTGAAATTAGGAAAATTCGAGCAACATCAATATCTGGCACATTTAACTGTTCTGAAAAAGCAGACAATATGTTTTTTACAATATACAGTGAATAGGCACTTTTTCCAACCTGTCAAGCATGATACAAGTTTTTTATGTTTAATTCGGTAACAATGTGAGACATTAATAAGAACATCAACAGTATTTGCATCAACATTTGTATTTTTGGTACTTCAACCTTGTTTAAATACAGTCAAACATGAGCTTACAACCACCTGTGAACAACGGTTATTCTTTGATATATTTAATTTAAGGCTCTGAATGGGCCACCTGAATAGCAAACAATCTTTTTCTACATTAAGTCACATTTCACAGGCTTAACTTGTATGATGTACACATGTTTAGATTAATTTTGTATGAAATTATCACTTTTTAATAGTTTCGTGTAGCGAGACATCATGCTGTATATGTAACTGATCATATTTCTGCAGGGTCGGTTCTGAAAATTGACAATGTGAATGAAATACATGTAATGTGTGCATGTAAACTTCTTTCCCATGTACATGTATATCTTTTTTGTCTACTCAAAACTGAATTAAACAGTTGCTATATATGTACATTGACTTCTTATATAGATGTTAATTCATGAACTTAATAGTTTTATGTTTGTCATTAAAACATTTGAAGTAGATCACGTAATTGATATAAAGATGTTAAACAAATGAATTTAAAAAGAATAGAACATGTAAAACATACTAGATAAACCGGGTTGAATCAGAAAAAACATTTACTTTTATTTGTATGATGTGTTTTCAAAAATTAGAACAATACAGATAAACCTGTGTTTGCGGCCACCTCCGAATAAAGACCACCCTATGAATAAAGACAATTCTTTGAAAACCTGTCTTTGATTAATCAGAACAAACTGAGCTCCGAATAAAGTTCATCTGTCAATAAAAGCCACATTTTGTCTTTCCCAAGGATAGCCTTTGTTCACAGGTTTTGCTGTAAGTAAGACAATACAATACGAGTTATGAAAAAAGAGACAACTATAGTATACTTACAGTAAGAAAGAGCGGATTATTTACTTTGATCAGACTTGTGATTTGTGATGAAAATGGTCTTTTGTCTGTTAACCCCTATACATTGTTGTTATTATTGAAAGGATACAGCAATAAGAGGATCTATGTCATTCAAATATGATATTCAGTCTTATGTACAGCGATGGAACAATCATTAATTAATATCAAATTGGTATTTTATCATATTGTAACCTTATTAATAACAAAAAACATTTAATAAAAGATTTCGAATATTTCGAGTCCTAGACAAGCACGTCTTTAAGCGAAATATATCGCTCGCGGCGCAATAATAACAAGAAATACGGTAATAATTAATAATTTCATTTCTGTTCAAGAGATCGATTGCGCATGCGCAGTCTGTACATCCGGTTCTTTCCTTATTGAATGTGGAGAAAACGTTTTATGCTCGTATATCGTAAATAAGCGGTGTCATAAAATGTATTGTGAATATGAACATAAAGATTGTATTCAAGTTTCGGGCGGCGAGGTAAATTTTACCTGTCATTCTTCATTTTCCTTAAAATTCGCGACTAAGTAAATAGACTTCACGTGATCTAATTAGCATATCATTCGCCAATTTCATGGCTGATTTGAGCGCACACGTAACTCAGTACAATAGATATTCTGAATGTAGTTTGTAAAAACCGAACTGAAGTTCTAATGCAGAAGAGGGTAAACGTTTTGTGTTAATATTTTGCATACAACCTCTAGTTCTGTATGCACAGTTTCTGTAGGTATTCCGAATCATTGGTAGTTCTGGGTCACTTGGAGATTAATGGTTCTGAAACTAATGATAACTCTTTCATTTCGAGTATCACATATTTTTGTTTACAAGATATACATCTATTTGAAGTAAATCAACAAAGTTTCATTTCTATATGTTGATATATGAACTGAAACGGGGTTTGCCAATTATCACAGTGGAAAAATCTACTTCAACACATCCGGCTGAAACTTAGCTACAGAAATTTCTTCTTGACTAAACGTCAAAGATATTGAGTGAATAGACTCAAACTTGGTATCATTTGGTTGATAAATGTATTTTCTTTGTGCTGCATATGTATGAGAACCCTGTGCGACAAATCATTGCAGAAACAACCATAATGTCAACACATGTGCTTCATGTGTCACATGAACGCTTGTCATTGTTTAAATGGGGCATATCAAGAAACTATTTATGTTTTAGTTTTACTTTTTGATTATTTCTATTTTTTACTGTTTTTCAATCAAAGATATTGACCAATGTTAATAAAATCATAAATCAACATCTATGTGTTGTTCCCTTGTCCAATTGGAAGAATCATGCTTGTTCTTAAAGTTTATGAGCTAATTTATGCAATATTTTTGTGGAATTTCTTCCAAACTGGCAGTTATTTACAGAAGTATAAATTTTATGTTATATTTCTAAGAAATGCAGACTAAGTCATGTTTTCCCATTAGTTATTGTTTCAATGATTCTTGTAGGGTTGATGCAACAGAAGATGATGGTTCATTTGGGTGCCTAATTTAGTAATTAATGATAGTATTTAGATGAGATTTATTTTGGCATATTGTACATACATGGTAACAAAACAACATGTAGTGATACATAACATAACGCTACGCAACGCAACGCAACGCAACACAACACAACACAACACAACATAACATAACACAGTATGATTATGAACACCATGACATGCACACCAATACCAGGGATAACAAGAAAGGGTAAACCCTTATTTCCATATTGGTCCCTTAGCAATGATGGCATGACTTAGAGAGGCAATGTTAGTATATTTGCAATTATCACAATAAAATCACGATGAATAATAATTATCATAATAATTATTTTACTTAGACGGTGATAGAGATTTAAAATCAGAAAACCAAAGTCTGCTCTACTTACAAATTGGAAAATTTGGCACACCGAGTCCCAGACTTTCATAATAAACTTCATTTGGAAAATTGCAATTAAATAGAACCTCCTTACAGCAGTTTCCATGGATCTTTTAAAATTTAAAAAAAATAGTAGAAAATTATTATAAAAGACAAAAGATTATTTGATGGTGTTGTATTTAATACATGTGTGACAGTTATACAGATTAATTACCATATTGAGTCAAGGTGAAGCTGATAGGGGACATTATGTGTTGCAGACAACACCAGTTACTTGTTAGATGTGGCCTATGTTTCAAGTTTAGGTCCCGTGGGGCAAAAACTAGAATACTTGGTCAGTTCTTTGAAAATTTAAGTTTACACTCTAAAGACCTCATTTTTCATCAGATCCTCATGAATCTTGGTCAGAATGTTCATTTAGTAAAATCTTGGTTAAAGTTCAAACTAACACCAGATTAAATCCTAGAAAAAAACACATAATTTCTTTGAAGAACTATTGTTATCTCTTTAACAATTTAGGATCTTACTGGCCTTCTTTCAGTTTGTTTTCACATTTGTCTTTCATCCTATTCAGCAACTCTTGAAAAGAAGATGCTTGACAGCCTTAATGCATTCGAAAATGATGTTTATTGGGTAGAGGAGGAAATATGTAGTGAGCATAATTCAATTTTTCACACAAATTAATTAATACACAATGATTAAGTGATGTGTTGCAGAAAATGAATAAAATTAAAAGTGTAATGTGATTTGGTTTTCTAAGCACTTCGCTGTTTGGACTGATTTCTGTGTCTTGCTTATTCTTAGTGAAAATTCATGGTATGAAGATTTGTTTGAAGTCAATGGTCCTTGCTTTGTTGTTTGGATACTTTTCTGTGATGGGGCTTGATCAGTCTAGGACCATTTTTATTTGAAAATCTGTCAGTTTGAGGTTCCAATGAATTATTAATCTGCCTCTAGGACAAAGTTTGGAGAGCTCATATGGTAAAGTTGGATCTCTGTCAGTCACTGCAGAGGAAGATGACCTCTCTGCCCATGATGATCATGACTATTAAAGTGGTCAAGATGAGTTGTTACCACATGTATTTTAAAATAATTTGACTTTTTGCCAGTGAATGTTCATTATATGTAGTTTGGTTGTTGTTAAGGGGCAGTACTTTGCAGTTTTGAATAACGCTTATAATAGAGGGCTATTTTTATTCTAAGTTCAGTGATAATGCAAGGTCCCCATGTATTTATTATAGTCTTGTAGAACAAGGCTTGAATGGCCCGAGGAGCTCAAGTGATGTTGACTCTTTTGCAGTCACTCAAGAGGATGACTACCTTCATGCATTTGATGATCATGATGATGGTTGTCCAGCATTCACCGAAGTGGAAGAACACCTCTTTGCCAATGATGATGATCGTGGTCGAGGCAAGCTGTTACCACATGGTATATTTCTTCTGTCTTTAACTTTTTGTTAGTGAACGTTCTTTGTACATAGTTTTGGTCCATGTCAAGGGGCTATACTTTGTTGTTTTTAGTGTAGGGTGTAAATAACTGTAATAAATGGCCGTTTTTTATTGATGATAATGCAAGGTTCCTATTAATTGTTAATCTGTCTTCTTGAACAAGGCGTAGATGGGCCATCAGGATGTTGGTTTTTCTACAGTAATCCCTATTAGTTAGGGTGATACTGGGACATTTTTATTTGAAAGTCTGTGACAATTAAGGTTCCAATGAACTGTTTTTGTTTTCTAGAATAATGCTTGGATGGCCAAGAGAGTTTATATGGTAAAGTTGGATTTCTGTCAGTCAGTCCAGAGGAATATGACCTACCGGCAGATGATGATCATGATTTTGTTTTTTCAGTAGTTTCCCGGTGGAAGATGACCTCTCTGTTCATGATGGTGGTGAAGATGATGTTTAAGGTGAGCTGTTACCACATGGTAATTTTTTTAGCTCAGCTTTTTTTGAAGAAAACACTGAGGTATTGTCATAACTCCCTCATTGCAGTTGTTGTCTTACAAAAACTTCAACATTTTCAGTATTTTTGCCATTACTTTGCATATTTTCTAAAAATTTAAAATATAATATAGCTTCCTTGTTGTTCTTTCATTTTGTGAACACTCCTCTTACAAGCTTATTGTAAATGATGGTAAAGAAGGGGCATTCTGTTGACAGATTTTAGTTGTTTTTATTTCAGTTGAAGACTCTTACTCAGATGGAGAAGAGTTGCCCTGTATTGCTCCAACAAGATTTATAGGTATGTTTGCAAAATGTTTCAAAATTTAAAAAAATTTCCATCAGAGAATTGGGTTATTGGAATGATGTATGTCAATGGGCATATCAGCTTGCAGGCAAGCAGGCGTCTATTGTGTCTATCTTTTTGATGGATTGCCATTATACTTACGCATTTTATTACCTTATATGTTTTTTGGCATTTTTTGTGTCAGTTCAATAACCTTAGGTCTTTGAATATTTAAAAATTGGATAACTTAGCCTTGTCTGCACTCTGAGTCAAACAGTGTTCAGCCAATATTAAACCAACATTTTTGGGCATAATACATCGGCAAAGTTTGAGAACCAGCTAAATCACCTTTGTGACTAGGATGAGATTCAAACCATACAAAAGTCCCAGTTTTCTTCATAATATTCATAATAATTTTACTAAACATGAATGGTTGTTAACAAATAAAAACTCAATAACCATTTAGTATATATCAAACCCTTGAAGGTGTATTTTGTGGCACTTTGACACTCTAAGTAACATTTATTGCTGGTGATAAAACACTTGTCCATTTTAACATGGAAGTGGACCTCTCTGCCCATGATGATTGTGATATTGATTCTTCAGCAGTCACTCAGCTGGAAGGCAAACTCTCTGTCCATGATGGTGGTGATTATGATGATGGTCAAGGTGAGCTGTTACCATGGAATATTTCTAATGTCTATTTTTTGTGTGTGATTGATCTTCATTTGATGAATCAAGAGGCCATACTTTGTTGTTTGGACCTTAATTAAAATATTTCTTTGAAAATAATTTTTTTTCCTTGGAAAATAATTTGAATTTTTGGTAAAAGAATTTTGAATGAACCATGTGTTGATTTTGTGGCATGAGCTCCGAAAAAATGTGCATAACGATAAATGAACTTTGAAAAGTGTGCATACAGCTGATGAAATCAAAAATTAATAATCTATTTAAATAAACTATTTATAAAATTAAAGGATGTTTGGGATAGTGATAACCAAATATGCTAATTTATGGTTCCAATTTTTTAAGTGAAAGTTCAAATATGTTTGTGAACAATTGTTATCTTTTTTCCATCCATCAAAACTGTTTTTTGGTCCAGCACATTGCAGGGAGTATGAATTGCATTAAGCAGTAGCTCTTGTTTTGATAATTGAAGAATTATGCTGATGTTGACCATAGTGACTGATAAAGGGACATCATGGCCGTCTTGTTTTTTGAGGCTTAAACCAATCATATTTTATACATAACTCTTTGATTTTTTTTTCAGATTCTGGTCTGTCTGATGATTCTGTAAAGGATCCAGACTACAACCCTGATAAACAACTGGAGTTTCTGGACAGTGAACATAGTGATTAAGAAAAGATATCACTAGAACAGTTAGCCAGCCAGATTAGTAAAGCAAATGTTGATGTGCCTACAGAAGACGTAGCTTTGCATGTTTGGCCTACAAAAGACTTGTCTATGTTGAGTCAGCTACCAGTCATCATTGTGAGATAGCATCTGAGAGTGTAACAAACCTGGGTAAGCCTTACCGTCATTCACTGACTGAAGAATGTATGTTGAGAGATAAAGAACTTCCAAATATATACATTAAAAAATACACTCCATCAGATGTAGGGAAAAAGACTACAGAAAAGACACACTTTCATATGATACAGTACATGCATTAAAAGACACACGTCCATATGATACAGTACATGCATGTAAATTTTGTGGTGGATTATTTACACGTATTCAGGATCTTCATCTTGAGAACAAACATCGAGATGAATCAGAAGTGAAAGAAATTCTGGACTTGAAAAGAAAAGTTTAAGAGGTATCATGTCAAGCAGTCAAAGAAGACATCAGCACTAAACGGTATCTTGTTAGGTATAAAGAAGGCATCAGGACTAAACGGTATCTTGTTAGGTATAAAGATGGCATCAGGACTAAACGGTAAAACTTCGTTATTACGAGCATCGATATCACGAGCTCTAGGCTTATCTCGAGGAGGTCTTGAAGTCCCGTCATTTTTTGTTCTTAGTTGTATATAAATTTCCATGTTTGTTACGAGCATCGTTATCTCGTTATCTCGAGCACAAATCATGGTCCCTTGACTTATTTTTAAGCGTTAATTACCTCGATTACCTCGAGGGGTGTCATTTTGGATATCGTTTGCACCTGCGCACCGGCGATCGCCGTGTTTTCTACACATCATTAAAGTTACGCAACAAAAGAACAAATCTTAATCGAGTACTTTGTTTCTCACACGTCGTTAAAGCTACACAATAAAAGAACGAATCTTAATCGGGTACTTTGTATTTCACATGTTGTGACATAAAATGACAATGAAACATGTACATGTATTTGTTTGTTGTAAGTTTGCAGTAAAATTTTTAAGATCAAAGACTAATATTATGAAAGTTAATAATTATTGAGAATTTAATTACGAGACCTTAATTATGAGAACTTAATGACAAGTTTGAGAAGCAGATACTAATAAAAACAGAGACAAATCTTATTAGCATGCTTCTTTTTTGTTACAGATGTACATAACACATGTATCTTTCACGATGTGTCACTATGACGTTTCACCGCATGTCAGTGACACGATATTCGGACATGACATTGTACAATTGAAAACACGAAAAAATCGTGGATAAAGTACTTAGAAAAAATGATCAATATATATTTCAATAATATTATTGAGCACTCTGTTTATCTCGAGCATTTCGTCTGTTCCGATGACTCCTCGAGATAACGAAGTTTTACTGTAAACTCGTCAGTAATAAAACAAACTCATTTCATATAAGACTGCACAAGTTTGCTGCATGGTGTCAGGAGAAGTAATTGAAAGTCTGATCTGAATGTTACTGACATTTTGGTTCCCAAATGATCTTGGTAGATTAGTTGGGTTAAAACTGTGCACTTGTATCATACAGCAAAATGGACCAGGTGTGACAGAGGCAAAGGAATTTTTGGAACTCTTGAAGCTCCAGTGGTAAGTTAAAGTGAGCAAACTAGCTCACGTGGTGGTGACTGAAAATCACTTTGATAGACTCAGAGGACTTCCTGACCTGCATGCACCAACCATCACTGGACCTGTATTTTAGTAAAGTGATGTTGAAAACCGTTTTATGATTTATAACCTGTGCCATCTTCATTAAAAAGCATTTTGAGATATTAGAAGAGAACCAAGAAAATAGATGATATTAAGGAGAGCCTTATTGGGGAGTTGACCACATTTGAAAAGCACCTCCTTGAAAGTCAGGAGTGCAGGAGTGATGACTACCAGTCCATATCTCTTTGCAAACCGGGGTATGTTGCACTGTAAGCAATCATTTACTTACAAAAACAAGTCTTTTTTGTCATTTTGAGCCTTTCTTATCTCCAGATCTTGAGAGAACCAATCATAGGAAATTCTTGCAAAAACTGTAGAAGGCACATTTTCTGCTGGAAATTATTCTTTTCAATGAAAGAATTATATTGATGTTATGTTGTCTCAGGTGAGCCATAATGGTGCATCAAGACCGTCTTGTTTTAGTTATTTGTTATTCAGTAGATGAAAGAGCAGGAAATATAGTAAACTGCTAAAATGAATTAATTTAAATTACAATAATGTTTTATGGATTTGTATTGTGACTATGATATTCTTATGGTGAAAAAACATTTACAGGGCGTGGGGTTTGTAGTGCTCTGCAATGTCTATGCAACTGTGGCAAAGAAATTCAACTGATTCATCCTGAACGCTTGACATCAACAGGCTACAGAGCCTATATGGCGCCAATAGCACATGTAAGAATCATATTATAACTTGGTGAAAACTATTTCAATGTAGAAATTCTTCTGTTCTTAAATAAAATGGTTACATACAATTGCCATATTTTTCTTTTTAATATTAGATGTTTTTAGCTCACTTGAGTGCTAATGGTGAAACATTAAGATTGTTAGGACTTTCAAAGCAAAATTAATTACTTTTTTATCACTGGGTTTAACGCAGTTTTTCTACAATTTTTCAGTTATATATGACCAGCTGTGACTGGGATTTGAACATGGATCTCCAGGTCACAAGCCCAGTGCACTAACCACTGGACAAAGATCGCTGCCAAAATTAATTACTAGACAGGAATTACCCTACTTTGAACTTAGAATATTATGAAAATTGCCTTTTTTATCTTTTTCATTGCTTAAGGGATTTACTTGAGACTTACAATATTTGTTCATAAGTCTCTTAATTATCATTTGTGCATTCAAATATGCATCTAAGAGTTAATTCATGATTAATTTCTATATTGAAATATCAAAGTATGAAGGTCCTTTGTTTTTGGCCCTTTGTTAGTTGGTCCTTGGCTTTAATTTACTTCAGATAGTCCTTTAGGTTCAGGGCCTCTTAATGTATGGATAAACATATTTGAAGGCCCTGTATTTTTGGCCTGTTGTTAGTTGGCCCTTAGGTTTGAGTTACATCAGAAGATGGCCCTTTTGGTTCAAGGCCTCTTAATGTATGGACAGAAATATTTGAAGGCCCTTTGTTAGTTGGCCCTTAGCTTTAAGTTACATCAGAAGATGGCCCTTTAGGTTCATAGCCCTTTAATTCAATTTAGTTGCACATGTAATTGAAAGTCCTGTATTTTTGGCCCTTAGTTTGTTGGCCCTTAGCTTGTGTGCACTTCTTTTCCAAAATGGCTTGTTGGATGTTTGTAAAACTTTACCAGCACATTAGGCATTAGGTCTCCTTGCACATATTGTAGAAAAAATATTCGGATATATTCTCACGGAGTAATGTTCCTTTTTTTGGACAAAATGTAGACAAAATCTTGTGTATGCCTCTTCCCCTAAATTGCTTGTTATAACTTATTAAGCCTTAAAAAGGGGGTTCTGCAGGGCACATTAAATCAGCTTCCGTGATAGTTCTAGTTTACATAGGGTCTTATGGACTTTAGTCACATCAGGGTTTTTGTCATAGATTTTCTTCTGGTGTTTTGCACCCCAAAGGAAATGATGATGGTTCATGATTAGTTTTGGACCTAATTTGTTGCTTGTTCTTACTGGCAGTTGAAATTATGTAATGTCTGAAATACTTGTCTACTTTGTGCGTTTCCATTAAGAGATATAATTATAGTTATGGAAACTTAACTTGTTCATATGTCCTTAATTACGTAACAAAATTTACCATGAATTTACTAGAAGTATACCATCACCATAGCTGTGTTACTGTTTCTGTTGTCTCTTCATTTTAGAAAAGTTCCTTAAATAAACATGCAATTATTTAAAAATTTCTCATTTTAGATGAACCTGGTGCTGTAGCAGATCACTGAAATACTTCTTAGGCATCGCTCATTACTGTTGGGTTCTTGGCCACTGCTATGTGAAAAAGTGATTATAAGCAGGATACTATTTGCTAGAGGTGGAAAACTATATTCATCTAAATTGCTTTGAACATTATATGTGTATTTGTGCTTACTACAGATATTTTAACTTATTTTTGTAATAGGAGCAAACATTTGGATTTTCTGATAAAGTGATGTCCTCCTTCAGGTGTGTAGCACCCTGTATGCAGAGTACATAGTTGTGTACACATGGTAAGAAAAATGAAAGAAAATATTATGCTTTTATGTATCTGCATTAGTCTGATAAATTGTACAAACATAGAGTTTTTATGCCATTTTTATTCACATCTGATGTTTTAGTAAAACTTCCTTTTCTAGTTTGAAACTGTAACATTCTGAGAAGCCATGACAATCTTGTTGTAAGCATTTGTTTTTGATAGAGAATACTCTGAAGGACCCTGGTGGCTCTGTGTATATACTGTTGTAGAACTAGCTATGTCCCTGTCCTTTGGACAGATCTCTAGATTTTGCTATTTAAATCTATTGAACTTCAGTTGTTGTTTTTCATGGAGAATATGAAATTCTAGGTGATAGTTGGTATCCTAGCGGTCTTGATGCATCAATGTCATGACAGACAAGGAAGATTCTTAGTGGGTTTAAGATGAGATATACTGTTGATTCTGATTCCTTTTTTTGAAGGTATGAAAAATGAATTACTAATATAACTACTACAGTGATTCTATTGAAAATTTGAAAAGTCACTTAGACTCTCATAAGTTTAAACAATTAATCCAAAGCTCAGAACATTGAGGCCCATAAATAAGAAGCAAGATTTGTGGTCCAGGTGGTCAGCAGGACAAAAAAGTGTAATATGTTAAGCCCAGTTCTCACGTAGCTGGTGTAGTTCCCAGTGTCACCTAGGTACAAATAACCGGTATACTGGGGTAAACCGTGCTATTTTTGAAAAGAAAATGGTTGGTTCTCGTATTCTTGATGACGTCCAGTTAAAGCCCCCCAAAAAAAGCTAATTCGTCATGGTGAAGCCTGGTTAGATCCCGGTTTCGCAACAGATATCCATGGTGTAGGCCCGGTGTCGATGTGACTGACCCCAGTGTATGCCATAGCTGCTAAGGTCGTGGCGGGTGGTACTCCAGTTTTCGCCGGTATAGTCCCAGTCGTGATACAGTGTTTACCTGGTGACTATTGGGAGTACAAAAAGCAGGAAGAAGTTCAATTGGCATCAGTTCATTGAAGTCATCAGGAGCCATGCCTATATATATATGATAAAGATTAATAAAAAAACTTCTCCAACAAATAAAAAAACTTCAATTTAGAAACTAAATGTTCAAGATCCAATGAGTCTGTGGATAATCAGTCATCTAATCTGAATGTGCCTCCTATCAACAGTACTACTGTCAGTAGACTGTCCTCACTCTCCACGATCCACTCACCACCATCACCGCCCCGGGACCCAAAACAAAAGAAACAAAGGTCAGCCCCACTTTGCTTCACCGAAGAACAGGAAGAGGGCATCGCTGATTGGTTAAAATGTAATGAGTTCCTGTTCATGAAGGAAAAACGCGAGTACTAAGACGGTGCCCTAAAGGCTAGTCTATGAGAGAAAAAGGCACAAGTTACAAGTCGATACGCAGTCCTTATATCACCCCGGATAATACGGTTTATCATGGTAGTAGACAGGTGATGCCCTGTTGTTGGAGGTACGCAGTGTTGCACCGGTGCTACATGGTTTCTGCTGGTGTGTGCAATCGTTTCCAGTTTACCCCGGTTTCATAAAACATTTTAAAACAACTGGGGCCATCTCCCGGTTCACCACAGTTTATCACGAATCACCTCAGACCTTCAAGGTATCGCCACGGTGTTAATAACGTTTACCCCGGTTTGCCAAGGAGCACTAAACTGGGGTAAACCGGGGTGAAAAAACGTAAATTTGAGAATGGGCCTCTAAAAATCGTCTGTTTTTGCAAATTTTGTTTCTTTAATCTAAAAATTTAGTTTCTGTATATCTTGTCAAAGGCATTATTTTAAATACAATTGTGCATAGTGTTCCATTATATTTCAAATAATATAAATATACCAAATGTTTATGCCTCTAACAGACATATACATAATGAAGAAGGTGCTTCCTGACCAAGCATTGGATGCGGAATGCACGTCAAAATGAATATCTATTCCTAGAAACATTAAAAAGGTTCAGCTTCTGTAAAATGTAAACAGAACATTTTAACTTTCTTAAGTATTTAAATTAGTTTGTATTGAGTACTTTTTGTTCCATTTTAAGGGCTTGGCAATAGTTGTATGGATCTAAAAGCAGTGTCAGTATTGTTAAAGTATGTTTATCTAACCGATTTGTTTGGTCAAAGGGAGACTAATCCTCCAGGCTTATTTTTATATCAATTCTTCAGGTAGCAGGTACTCTGTTTTCTTTTGGTGTTGTGATGCTGCAGTAAAAGCACATGATGTGTACATACATTTTTTTAGTAAAATAATCTGTTGATTAAACTTTCCTGGTGTTTATAGTAATTAGCAAGTATTCATAAAAATATGCTTTTTGACATTAAATTGACAACATAAGCTTCACTTATTTTGCTTGTTGTGATTAGTAAGGTGAATGATGACATCTGTTCTGTAATTGACAGATGATGCTGAGGATATCATTTTGTTACTAGGAGAAGTTGAAATCATAAGTTCCGCATCATCTCCACTAACGATATAGGTGCTTTATTATATATTAATTTTTAATGTTGATGCAGTTGTGTAGTAAATTTAATCAAAGTACTGTAATTGAGGATCAATGTATGAATCACATTGGGGTGTGACAACATAATATAATTACATTATACTTTTCCCATTGTCTATCTGGACTGTAAATTTTTAATGCATTGGTAGATTTTGAGTGCATAAATGTTTGCAATTAGAGGTAAAACTTCTTTGAAAAACAATATTCGGCTTATATCCAACTGGTTTTGGGCTTCTGGCTGTAATGTTGTCCTTTTATAAACCATGTATGATAATTTTGTTGTAGATGAACCAAACACAGTGTCCAGAAATTGGTTGTTTAACTGCTTATCATTCACACCTCTGACGACATATTTTTTTTCTACAGGTAAGCAACACTCTTAAGATTCCTAATTTGTGAATATTGCTTACGATTTGTTAATGTCTGACAGAAATTTTTACAGTCTAAGAACAAGGCTTCTCAAAAATTCTAGGTTTGGTTGTCAGCATATTTCACAAAGCTAATCTGGGAAATTTAAATATAAACATGTCATATAAGAAAGCACGCTGGGATTGTTGTCAGGTTTCATATGTTTAGCTGGAGTCAAAAATTCTAGGTTTGGTTGTCAGCATATTTCACAAAGCTAATCTGGGAAATTTAAATATAAACATGTCATATAAGAAAGCACACTGGGATTGTTGTCAGGTTTTATATGTTTAGCTGGAGTCCTCACAAAGCTGTTTATCATGACTTTTGTTAATAGTAATATTTTCAGTGAGATGTTAGCTTGTATTGAGAATATAGATGACAGGTCTTTGGAAACAGGAAAGGTACGGAATGGAGCCCGTAAGTTGAGGTAGTTTTCTTTAGTGCAAACAGTTGAACAGCTGAAAGAGGAGTCATCTAAATTAAAGAGGTAGGCGAAAGTCTTATCTGTAAAAACTGAACATATTCAACATCATGGATTTGTGCTAACCAACACTTGGCTAACAGTGACAATCATTAAAACTTGAGGTTGTGACAACCTCATGCATGATTCAACAAGTGTGTCGTGTTTCATGAACAAATCTTGTTTCTCGTTGAGGTTGATTTTTCATAACTATGACATGTATAAAAAGAGACAATATAGTTCATGACCTCACACTGTATTGATTGAGCATGCAGACAGTGTTTAAGAAACAATGTGAATATTTAAGCTTTTTGAGGACTTCACTTCTGTATCCGAATCTAAACACTGATAATAATTCAATAAGAGGACTTAAATTAAATATCAAAACATAGAAAAAACTTATTTTTGAAATTTCCTTATTTGAGATCATTTTGTTATTGCTAGTCACACATAAATACTCATCATTGATTAGGGTACAATTTTCAGCTTGTGTTCTTGCAGAATGGGAGTGAAGTTTAATGAATTTAATCTATACAACATTTTCTACTTGCACTTATATATTGTATGCACCTATTTGACATTCATGATATATTTTATGATCAAATAAATAACAGTGTAATAATATTCTTATATATACATGTACTAAGAATTGGATTTATACTAGTTAAACAGATACGATACATCTATTGATGCTGTCAGTTAATGATGTTCAGTATAAAGAAAGCCTATTTATTTATTCTTTCTTGTCCAGTCCTGAAGTGACTCCCTTGAACCTCAAAAGAGAAACAACTATATTGCATTATGTATGAATCATGTTAACAAAACATAAATCAATTGAAAAACTTTAGTTGATAAAGTATTCATGCTGGAAGTGTGTAAATAAACAGATTGAACTTCATGTGACAGCATACTGAAACTAACTCTAAGATATGTATGAAGTCACTAGGGTTAATATTACTTTGTATTAGCTTAATATATGATACAATTTTATTTTTACAGAATGGAATGAAAATACTTTTGTTGTAAGTGTTAGTCTGGTACAGCCTGACTAGTTCATGTCAGTTATTAGAGATGGGATGGATCACTGTAAGTTTCAATTTAAAAATTATGTAGGTGATCTTGTTTCTTATAAAATTAGGTTAATTAAGGTTTTGTAATTCTAAAGCATTGACAGATGTTTTACTGGACCAAATGTACCAAATGCTTTTTGTACCTCAAGAATAACAAACTTATCAGGAATCAATCACCTCTAACAAATCAACTTAAAATTGTTACAAAGATTTAGGTGACTTTGAGCTGTGTTGATGTCAATTGGTAAAATTTCGCCTGTTTATCAACGCTGATTTATTGTTATTTATATTTTGTCCAAAACTAATTATCCTCACTTTGATGGAGGGAGGTCTAAGGTAATATTATGCATGTGAATGTGACTTAGTAATGCTTTGAAGTAATTTCACCACTAATTCATTAGTTAGTCTGTATTATGCTTGTCTGGCCAGCTTTTCTTCGGCACAAACTTTTACAACCATTATTTAAACAATGATAATTCTCTAAAAGTGAACTCTCCTCAAAGTTCTCTCTGTATTGTTCATTTATATCACACTACCTTTTAGTTTGGTACTTAAATCTGTGGTGCTGAAATCAGAGCATCCAATTAGTGGTTTTAATGAATGTAATTAGTGAATGTTTTATCAGTGTTTTGTAAGCAAGAGGCTTTAAATTGAATTTTCCAAGCTTACTTATTATGTTGTATTTATAAACATATTTTTCAGAACATTAATTAAGTGAATTTGCTGAAGGCTCATATTACAGGTGTGATTAACCGTGGACATGTTGGTTTTTACATGAATATATTTTAATCAATGCCCACATGATCCTAACCTTATCATCAACAAGTTGTTGTAGACCATTATAAAATTGAAGTTGATATAGTAAGTACTTTCTGACAATCAATTTTCTGGTTAGTTTTAAGATCACTATTTTGGTACCAATATTCATTATGTTTATTTTGTTTAGATACATAATGCTTTATTGTGACTTTTATTCGATTTGCTCAAAAGAATCTGTTGTTTAATGTAGTACCTGAATAAACTACTAATTACAGTGCCACAATTTGATTTAGCTTTAGATGTTTGTTGTAATTAATGTGCTCAAACCCTTTCAGGGCAACAAGTTACCCCAATATTTATACATTCAAGCAGATAACTGTTGGAGAGAAAACAACAATAGATATGTTTTGGCCTTCTTGGAATATTTAGTTGCTGAAGACATATTCAAGGAGGTAGGTCCCTTGCTTATTACTAAGATACATGTGGTTACTACATGACATATTTATTTGCATCATGGCTCAACTGTCCTTGCCTTTCTTACAATCTATGCATGGGATGCACTCCAGTTTTTTATTTCTGACATTGTGTTGCAATTGCACAAAAATATTTCATTTTATGGAAAGTTTCAAAGAACGAAAGCATATACTAATTTCTTTTATTGTGACTTTTTATGTATGATCATTTGGAAGTACAATCCTTCCTAAAAGTAATTAAATCTTTAATTTAAGAAACATTCAAATGAGAAAATTTGGTATAAATATGTGACGTCGTCAGCAGAAATCAGTCTACTGGAGGCATGACGTTATTTTTCAGTGCATGCAGTTTAACATAACGTAATAATTATTCATGATTTGTGTGAATTTGTTTGGATGTAAATGTGTTTTTCTAGTCAATGCTTCCAGACGTTTATCAGATATTTCACACACACTGACCCTCATTTATGTTGTTTACTTGGTTATTGTGCTGATACCTATTAAGGTGTTTACGCAGTTTTTCCCCTTGGTAATCAGAAGTCTAGTAAAGATGGCGTGCATCTGAAATACACACACACTGTACCGTTTCAATTTTAAAGTACATTTACGTTATAAAAAGGCGCTTGACATCGGCGGATTTCATTACACACATATCAAGCACCACCCACGAGACAGGTAAGGTGTTACATTGCATCTCAATTGTTATGTTTTAGAGAACATATGTATTTTCATTGTGACGATCCTGGCGTATTTGTTTCAAGTAATCTGACCTGGATGTATTCAATGTTGCATCAGGCTGCAGACACAGTTAAACCTTCTCAACAATTTTACTTTAGAGGAAACCATATTTGTCGCAGTGCTTTTTGTTTTTTGCATGCAATTGACAAGCAAAAGTTGCAGGTTATAGGAAGGTCTCTCGATAAAGATTGTTTGAAACTTCGAGTACATGGTTTGACTGGTAGAAGCCATCAAATAGTCGCACTATTACAGAGCAAGTTGCATTTATACATTTCTGAGGCAATATGCAACTGATAATGCTTTGCCGTTACCTACCCAAATTTTAAGCATGCCCAGGTCCTTTTGTTGCCAGCAGATATACATGATGTTTATGTTAAAGCTGCTTCCGAATCTGCAATCAGAAGTGCAAGTCTGTCAACATTTACTTGGACATGGAAAGGTCTTTGCCCAAACATAGTTTTGTCCAAAGCAAGCACAGATTTGAGCCATCAGTGCCGAATGCTATCGTATAAAATTTCATGTAGTGGATCTCTTAATGAAGAAGAGAAAATGTCTATTATTGAAAAGTATAATTCCCATGTTAGACTTGCTAAAGAACAGACTTGACTGCAAAAGAATTATCAAATAATTCAACTTGATGTGAAGGTTAGTTTAATGATTTATGCATGTTTAACATGTAGTAAATATTCTAGCATCTTAGTGTCAAAGTAATGGGTTTATAAGAACATTTGAATAATACTACTTCAATACACAATTATTAAATGTGGAAAGATGATGTATCGTTACTTGGATGATTTCACTATGTTCATTTAATGTTAAATAAATAAATAAAATCATTTCAGGCTCAATAGCATGTTCCATTCAAGGTACTATTCATGGGATTATGCTCAGCAAGTTCACATTCCTCATCACAGTCAGGAGGTAAACATTACTTTTGTTGAATAATAACGTTTGATTACATGAATAGAACATTGTTTATAAAACTTGGAGTATAGCATAAATAAACAAAAACTATATTGACAGCCAGTATCAAAATGTATTGTTTATTTACATAAAATTCCACTTAAGTAATGTAATTCTAAAGCATGTAAACATATTTATTTCCCCCCAAAGGTTATGTATTTTTTCTATTTTTTTGAATTACAATACATTGAAATCACTTGTTTCTAGGTTGGTCCATTATTTTTCAAGACTCCAAGGAAGTGTGAGGTATTTG
This sequence comes from Lutraria rhynchaena, assembly GCA_008271625.1. Classification (NCBI taxonomy): domain Eukaryota; kingdom Metazoa; phylum Mollusca; class Bivalvia; order Venerida; family Mactridae; genus Lutraria; species Lutraria rhynchaena. The sequence continues at coordinate 3,827,605 of VIBL01000001.1, read as the reverse complement.
GTGTATGTTGTGAAGGCACAGGTACAAACAATTTACTTCAATAATATTCTCAAATATGTAACTAGTCAATTGCTTAAGTTTTTCAATATAATGAATCATTCATCAATTCTGAAAAGTACAGACAGTAAATGTTTGTGTGTTTTTTCTTAAATACATTTGCTTAATAAGAATTATTAGATAGCATGTTAAATGCATTCTTTGTTATTTAATGCAAGTAAATAGCCTTTTTACCTGATTGATGAAAATGAATCTGCTGGAAAAGGTGTTATCAGTTGTGTGCATCACTATTTGAGGTACTTTGGCTTGGGTGAAACTGACGCACAATTCCATTTCGATAATTGTACTGGCCAAAATAAAAAAACAACTTTGTTCTGTGGTACGCTTTATGGAGAGTTATTGTTGGTAAGTATAAATTAATTGTACACCAATATATAAAGACTAGCTGGATATGTTACATTTCCTTCATGCATAGTTAATACTACTATTGTAAACATGGTAGAAATGTAATCTTATTCTGTTGTACTGATCTTTACTTTCTTTTTTGAATACCATTCATGCTTTTTTAATCTTAAGCTAATGAATACTTTTTTACTTAAATAATTTATGCTTCTGAAATTCATTTCAGGCCTACACAAAACAGTCACATACAGACAAATGATTGCTGGCCATACAAAATTTTAGCCTGACTGGCATTTTGGAATTTGGAAAACAAAATGGAGGTAATTTTATTTCATTTTTATTTCAAGATAACTTATGGCATATCATCATTTTTTTGTATTAATAGATAATTACATTATTAAATACTAGCGTGTAGATTATTTTTGATCCATTTTTACTGATATCTGTACTAGAATCTGTGCAACTGAATTCCTCAATGCTAAAGCCAACAAATGGAGAGTTTGTCTTCACTTAGCTTAAAGTATTGAGTACTGTTTTTAATTATTTAATGATTATGAGATAAGGTGGTGTATTATTTTGTATTCTTTTGATATCCAGACATTGTAATGCTGAGACTCCGCAATATGTTGCTACCGCGGTTTCTCTGTTGTTAAGAGCAGGACACAACATTCCTCAGCTGGTGAAAAACAGACAGTGAAAAACCAGTTAAATTTTATGATTGGAAATAATTTTTATCTCATTTCTTCATGCCATTGAAAAATATAAGTAAATACCATCACTTTTTTTGTGTCAGCAAAAGAACTTGGAGTTGTTTTTTGTAAAAAGAATTCTGTTTCTGAAACTGAAAAATACGATTTACTACATCCTTCTACATCTGACCATTCATGTATTCCTGGTGAACTAAATATCTAGGGTATTGATTTGCCAAGACAGTGGTATTTGTATTCGCAAATACGTGATTTCTGTTTCAATGAAGATGCTAAAACTATGACTTGCCCAAAACCTGTTTTGGCCATTACACAGTCAGTGACTATTACTGATTCTGATAAATCCGTTGATTCAACCAAAAAAAAAGAAAACATGAACATTAGTTACTGCTATTGTTATTGTACTTTATATGATGTAATTTGGCATATTTACTATGATACTCTGTATCTTTTAAATCCTTAACCACGAACTACATTTTTGACATTATTTCCTTTGGGAAAGATTTACGAAGTAAATTTTTACATTATTTCCTTCAGTAAAACATTATGTCTTATGAAGTTTTTAAGCAAAATAAGTGTGATAACAGTGATACTTAGAGTATTTCATTTTTTCATTTGGAAAACAATGTATTTATTATCTATATTATAAGCTGTAATTATGTTGTCAATAATTAGTTCAAATGAAAATGTTAAATACCCATAATTTTTGGGTCTTTATACTCGCCTATGTATGCGAATTGATATTAGCCAAAGTGTAATACAGTGGGTAATTTGTTACTGATAGTCCATTATATGCAAACTATTTATTCTTCAGTTGCTAAGCAACAATAGTGTTATGACTGTACTTGTTCTCCAATTTTGGACAAGCCATCAGAGATATATGAAAAAATGTTTAGATAATATGTTATTGATTGTGATTTAAGTGTTCAATTATGATTGATATTTGTAATATACCAGTTGGCTTTTAATGATGTGAGTAATAACAGTTTCCTGCTCTAGAATGTTTGAAATATCAAAAATGAAATTTTATTTATTAAAATTGTCACTTTCCATTTCATTTGATACATGCACATATAAAAATAATGTTATATGTATTTTTTTTTTAAAAAAAGCTAATTCCTAAACATATGTACTTATTGTATGGTTGATCGTACAATTTATGATTACTTGTATTGTTGTTGCTAAGCAACCATACATTGTCAACATTTGTTCTTGTTGCTTTGATTTCAGTTCGTATGTTCAAAAATGAACTTAATTACAATTTATTCCATTTGTATGATGCAAAGAAGTTAGAAACAGAAAAACATTTTTGTTATATTGAATTACTAATAGATGTAAAAAATGTACAAACAATTCCTTCTTACAAATCCTTACCTTCATTGGTACCTGTCTGTAAATTTTTATTTCATTGATACAAACAATGTAGGAATATATATTTTGTCCAAATTTACTTGTGATTAAGTTAATTATTGGTTTTGAACATAATTGAGTTGTTCAAACAGACATATTTTTTCAAATAAGTCAAATTTACTTAATTTTGTTGTTGCTAGGCGACATAACTATATGTATACATCATGTCTTTTGTTGAATTGAGAAAACAATGGTACAATATTTACATTGTACCTCAGCTACATGTAATGTTCCAAATTAAATTGAACATGAAGCATGAAAACTTGTTTGTTGTAGTATTTATTTGTTTCACTTTCATCTTTATTTATGTTCAATTCTTTTGCCACTTCAGTAACAGTGATTACATAAAAGTGACTAATGTAAATATATAACAAAAGCGATTGAGAGCAGAAATTTTCAAAATATGTTCTCGAAGTGATGTATGTTCAAAATGTGCAAAAAACTGAAAATGACAAATTTACCTCCAGTGGACTGATTTTTGCTGACAGGGTCACATATACTGAAAAAGGAACACAAAAGAAAGTCAATGCCTTTACTTGAATTTTTGGATTAGTTAAATAGAATAGAAATTCTATTTATATACTTCAAATACATTTGAAATTTACATTGTTGTGTCATTGCTTAAGTTGGATTAGTAGGCAATTCCACCCAGTGCCCTTTTCTTGACAACACTTACCAAAGATGTGCATTTTCAAGATTAAAATTAAGATTCAAAGCATCAGTTAAAATTGTTCTGGTGGTGTTAGTTGTCTGATTATTAGGGCTGGTGAGAGAATTGCAGTTAAATGTTTTTAAATTTACCATATTGGTGGATATTCATGCAGTACTTTATTTTAGCTGTAGTGCAAGAAATTTCTAATCTATAATTTGGTTCTTAAGTGTGGGTTTGATTGTATTTTTAAAGCTGAACTATTCATACCAGCCAGTTTACACTGGACTGGTTTTTATCATTTCTACACGAGAAAAAAACTGGCACCAATATTTTTATAAGTTTTCAGAATTTTCAGATTTTAAATTTCACCCATTTTGTTGATGTCACATATATAGATAGATAGATATACAGTCGATTGATTAGCTTTTTAACCAGTCCAACAGAGGGAGAGAAGAAATAGGGCCTTAATGCACTGTTGGTTTTTATTTAGAGGTTTATTTTAGTCCCTAATATCAATTAGTACCTGCTGGAGAGTGACCATTGCTCCGAAGTGACCATTAACACAGGTTTGTACAAAAAATGTTTAAAAACTTAAGTTATCAAGTTATATTTTTCAGCTTTAGCTTCAAACCAATGTTACAGTACATCAGATGGCTTTTTCATGCAACGTCAGAATCTGATGGATGCTACAAGTTGTTCATTAGCATGGGGAGCTCCTATAGCCTTATTAGGTAAATATAAATACACATATTTAATTAAAGTAGTATTTATATATATATATGGGCTGATCTGATAAAATTGCCTTAATAAGATTTTATGACTAATGTCATAAAGTAACTTTGTGTAATTGTTTATTAATATGATTTTGCGATGTAAATCCTGAGTTTAGTCCTTTGAACATGCAATTATATGCAAGTTCATGAAATTAATGATATATATCACAGTTTCATTTAATTTCATTGGTACCAAATTTCATGGATATGCCTTAATCAGTAATTTTATAGATATCTATTTTGATAAATTTTTAACCTTACATTGATGAGTTGTCTTCTGTACATATTATTTCTATTCTTTATTACAGGATTGTGTTTTGATGTAACTAACAATGTGATTTGGGCATGTAGTAATGATTGGATGGACCAGTTTTATAATTCATGACATGAGGCATCACATCATGTAGAATCAAAACTTTGAATACAAACTGCCAAACCTGACCAACAAGCAGGTATTGATGGCAGTTTATCTTAGATAACTTGAAGTAACTTCAACCTTAAAACCTATTCTTTGACTGAATTAAATTTGTATTCAATCAAATGAAGAGAGCTTTCACAGTATTATATCATTGTATAAATCACTTTTATAAGTCTGTTTTAAGTATTGGAACTAGTTTTGTCAAATGTTATAAAATACAAACATTTTCATATATCTGGTTTTTATTACATTTATCCTTTCTGAACAGGAATAAAAACTCCTTTATCTTAACCAGTTTTAGTTGAATAAACTCCCTTTTACTGGAATTTCTGATATTTTTTATTAATCACTAATCTATTGTTGGTTATAAAATTTAATGAAAGTTATAATAATTTACAGGCCATCACCAAAACTTGTATTAATAATATTAGAACTACATAGAGTTGCCCTTTCCTTGATGGATGCTGTGGACTGTGAACAAGTTGAGCTCCCTAATTGGGGACACAATCACTGGAGCACAAGCAGACCTATATCTGATCCACCTGCTAAAATTGTATCCCAGTTGTTGGCTGGACTTGGTGATTTTCTTGGTCCTGGTACGTATGATGTTCTTACAAGAGTTACAAACTTGTTCCCTATACAGTAAAACACTGTTACAGTGAACTTGGATATTGTGAAGAATTAGATACAGTAATGTGTATTTCTCACTGAACTGACCATTTTTATTTCATTGTTATGAATGTAGTGACATATTTGTTTTTTACTAGAACAGGCACTTTTTTATTTCAATATTATTGATACAGTGAAATAAGGACATATAGTGTAGTAATTATTTGGATTCCCTGGAAGTCACTTTAACCAGGTTCTACTGTATAAAGAGAGTTTTAACCTTTTTCCATTGGTTAAGATTTTAATGTTGTTGGAATATTATGTGTCTATTCATTGTTATATTTTAGTTATTTTAGCACAAAATTCATGTAGTGGTGTATAGATCAGTATTTTACCTTTTTTAAATAATATCAAAAATAACCTAGAAAATATAATAGAATTCTTTATGAACTGAGGACTGTGAGATTTTTAAGCTTTACAAGTTTTATCTCTGCGAAAATATGTCCTTGAAAGTACTTTGGTTATTACTCATTATTGTAAGAATGTTGAATGAAATAGAGACTTCTTTTATCGGTTTTAAATGCTTAAATAATGTTCCTCCTTTATTCTTAGTATTTACTTTATATTTTCTACTTGTGTTCCAAATTTTAGGTGATGTTGCTATGGTAACCAGTCATCAGCACTGCATGGATTCTGATTCAAGTAAGAAGAAGGATAGTGCTGAGGAGTCCATGTTACAGAATGGCCTGTTGTCAGTATTTATGCATAAGAGAGAAGAACAATTTTGACATGAAATAATACAACCCTTACTGAGGTAAGATTGTAATGTAAAAAATGTGGACTTTATTTCTTCATAACTTTGTAGTCTACCTGAGCACAAAGTGATCGCTCTGTCCATCATTGGATGTTGTGTATCATCAACAATTGTTTCAAATGAAAACTGAAACCAATGAGTAAATTTCAATCAAACTTCACAGGAATAATCCTTGAGTGGTCCGGTACCAAGAGTTCAATAATAATGCCCTATGGTCAAAATTGGCCTCGCCCCAGGGGTCACTTGTTTCTTCTTTAAGATGAAAAATAAAATCTTTTATGCTATCCAATTAATGTCCTAAACATTGTTTCAAATTGTATCTGTTGTGTTCAAGACTCAGTCCAGCAATAACTTGATATATTGAAAAACCTACCATGCATTGTGCAAAAAGTAGACAGAAATATGAAAATTATTTTGTTTATTATTACAGTTCAGAAAATCGACCATTTAGACTTGGAATGGGAAGTAACATGGACAAAGTGGTTAGATTAGATAGAGAAATGACCAAAGTGAGTAGAATTTGTAAAGTTACTTTAATGTTGATTATACTATTGAAGGGAAAATATTGTCTTGAAATAATTACAGTTATACCTCCCTTAACATCATGGTAACTCACCTCATTGCAATATATATATATAATATATATATATTTGATCAGATTTTATTTATTTCTAATATTTTTTAACTTAAAAATGAGACCACCTCCATAGAAAAACTGATTTTTTGTCCCAAAGATGGCCTCACTATCAAGCTTTTTCTGTACTTTAAAATGACTTGTGTCTTGTATTGGCATTTCTGACTTTATATTAAGTTATAAATGAGAGTTGAACTCTAACAACTTTCACATTTGAACTCTAATGATATACTTATAATACACTTCTAACATATACTAGTAGATTATACTGTTACTTGCTGCTGATTAGGTATGCACTGGTACAGAATCCAAGAAAATCCAGGTATGGTTTACTACCTACAAGTATATCACAGAATGTTGAAAAAAAAACAGGGGTTATAGTTCAAAAATACACTTTTTTCTCTGTTGTATAGAACCATAAAGGCTGAAGTGGTCACTGAGGACACCCTATCTGCACTTAGAAAGGCAGCTTAGTGGGCTCAGATGGGACTTATAGTATTTACGGGACTGCCAACGGATTCTCTCTCATCTGAAGTTACTACTAGTGACAAGAAGAAAACTGAAAGAAACAGGTTATCTGTAGAGAGAAGAATGCTGAATTAGCCAGGTATTTATAATACTTCTTAATGCTGTACAAAAATTTACTCACTTCTTGACCACAAGTATAAAAAAATCTTAAATTTGTCTCTATATGTTCTATGTGAATCTTACAAGAAGATAAAGGTACATGTATTGATGTATGATATTGTAATATTGTATATAGTTTAGTGTTCTTTATAAACCTATCTTAAGAAGTTGTAACATTTCACCATTGTAAGTCAATCCTCATTACAATATTGTTTATCCTGTTTGCATTCCTTAAGCAAATAATTGTTAATGTGTGTCTTTGTCATCTTAAATGTGCTTTATATTTGCTTTAAAAGTTCCCACAGGTGGTCATAATATCAAAGTTATCAAAGTTTTACTGTAATATTATTCAAAGTATTCACTTAATTCCTTACTGATTGATAGAAAATGTTGTGATGTTATTTGTTTGAAGTGTGGTATTTTTTACATGTAGGACTGATCCAGTACGACCATTTATCAGTGGTCATGTGGCGAACAGTATGGCCGCTGAAGTGATTGAATGAAAATGAACCAAATGAACTCTGAGAAATGTTGGACTGATACTGTACTAAGGGTGAATTACAAGCATTTTTCTCTGTGTGTCATAGATACTGACATCATGTACATTGTTATGGATGCAAAGAACGGTTTTCATGATGTTTCTTTACCTCTGTTGTTGTGTATTTACTAATATTTTACATAAATAAGGATTTAAGTAAAGTATTGTGTCTGTGGTATTAAGTATACATGATCAGCTTGTTTTTTATGTGTTAAAATTTTTATAAGATTCTATTCTTGACCTCTTTTGTGTAACACATGTGAAATTTATGCTTAGCATTCCTTGATGACGTTTGAACACTAATGGTAAAAGTGAATAATTAAAGTAATACTTTGATCTATGAACTCGATCATTTTGTGTTCTTTTTGACAGATTTGTACCATTCTTCTCCATCCACATATTGTCTGTGGTGTAACTTTTAAAATCTTAAGCATCTGACTATTGAAGGAGGTGTTCACCTCTAACCTGATACCTATACCTTCAAACTTGTGGATTCAATTCTTGAAAAGGAAACATATGATATTTGTTTAACACTAATACATTTTCTATAATTGGTTACATTATCAGGTGCTGACAAATGCATTGACTGGATTACCTGTTTTATTGAACTCTGTTGAAAGTCTGGGCTCCCCAAGGTGTCACAGTCATCAACTGATGTCTATGGCTGGACTAGTAAATGTTGCAATATGCGCACTTGGTGGCTTCCAAGAGATGATTAAGCCTGTTTGTAGAGTTTAGGTGAGCTCAGTTTCTTCATATGGACCTTAAAATGAACAGGTTAATAAAACTGAGCGCTAAGACTGGTTATGACACTCAAACACCTGATTGGTTATTCATTTATGAATTTGACTAATGGTGATTGAGGCTGATTTTACATCTGGTACTGGTATCCATATGTAGTTTTAGAATCTCAGACCTTGATAATTAATTTCCTTGCTGTGCAAAAAAAACCCTCTCCAATACTATGTTTACTAAAATTCACTGTTTTTACATAAAATTCTACTTAGCTAGAATTAATATTTTGTGCAGTGATATCTCACTAAGCTCTCACTTCAATATTCAGACCATCTTATTATAACAACCACTTATTATGGATCCAGTTTCCATATATTTCCTCTATATTTCTACCTGATGCAGAGACCACTTCAGTATTATGACAGATTAGCCTTAAAGGTGGTTTTATATTGAGTTATTTTTTATGCATGTATGATACACTTAGATGATTTTACCCACTCATTTATCTGTATGAATAATGTGTTGTTTAGGTTACTGGTGAAGTAGAGATTTCTATTGTCTGTGTGGTAAACATGTCACAACAGACTGGTATGGTGACCATAAAGTTAGATAATGATGAAGATGGGATGTATTCACCAAGATATGATGATTCCATACAAGCACCATTTAGTAGAGTGGTTCCATGCAGAAATAGGCTATGTATGATGGTATGTCCTATAATCTGACAGTGGTTACTTTATCTTGTAATCACTAAACCTTCATGGCTGTGATTTTGAATTTCAATTAGGACCAAATTCTACATGTGAGAAGCTGTCCAGATGTTTCTACCCTTGTGTATATACCTAGTGTCTTCCTTCACCATTAAAGCTGGAGATGTCACAAACCAACCCTGGCTGTCGATGTGACTTAAAATCCCATTTAAAAGAAAATGATTTGAAGAATTAAAAATATATTACACTTACTCTAGATGGTAGAAACTGTAATTGATTTCATTACAATAAGCCCATGTCTAATATAAAAAGATTAACTATGAACGCCTTACCTTAATGATAATGATAATTTTATTTACTTTATGAAATAATGATGTGACAAGTGGCATGTAAAATAAGATGTCATATGCTAATCAATGTTGGGGATGTCACAAAAAGATCAGATATCAAACCTTCACAGTAACAAGGACAGTAATTCTACAATGAATATACAATAAAACTGGACTTTTATTTGGTTTGTACTTGATGCTTATTATTGAAACACAAATCATGTTATTGCTTCATTGTAGCTATTATTGATTTTGTGGAATTCAAAGGCTTTTTCTGGTCACATGAAACTCAAATTACCTATGTCTACACACACCACATTTTTTGATTTACAGTTATGTACATACATTCCATTATATACTACTCAAAATTTGCTAAGGTTCACTTTTTCTACAGTGTGTTACTTTTGTGTATTTGTAATACATATGAAAATTGATTAAAAGGAATTAAATGTAATTAGTTCGGAATTGATTTTTATGAAAATAATGACAATGGAAGTGTTCCTTTACATGTGCCTGTTGCGGAAAGAGTGCGGTGGATGAAAATCAACATTTTGGAGATCACATAGTGAAATTTAAAAAATCTTGGAAATCAGGTAATGGTTGGCGTAGGGTGTTTAATACCAAGTATGGTGTCCGCGGGCATTAATTACGGCCTGGCATCGCCGCCGCATGCTGCTGATGAGCCTGCCAACCTCATGATGAGGAATCTGGACCCATTCCTCTACAAGTGCATTCTTAGCTCCTGAACTGTTGTTGATTGGATGAAATGGCTTTCTGCAGCATATCCCAAGCATGCTCAATTGGATTTAAATCCGGGGACCTCGCTGGCCAATCCATGTGGACTATAGTTGCCTCCTCAAGATATCGGTTGGTGATGTGGGCTCTGTGTGCACGGGCATTATCATCCATAAGAATGAAATCAGGGCCGACTGCGCCAGCGTATGTGCGTACATGGACGTCTAAGATTTCATTGATGTACCTTACGACCGTCAGTGTACCGTTTTCAATGATGTGTAGGTCCATTTTCCCCTGAGCTCTTATTTCCGCCCACACCATGACTGAACCCCCACCAAAACGGTCGTGTTCTGCAATGCAAGCTAGAGCTAAGTGTTCATTTGGATTTCTCCAAACCCTAGCCCGTCTGTCCGTGAAGTCCACACAAAACCTTGACTCATCAGTGAAGAGCACCGTGGTCCAATCATTAACTGTACATGTGACATGAGTCTGTGCCCATTGCAAACGCTCTTGAATATGGCTTTGTGTCAATTGAATGTGAATTGCTGGCCTCTGTGACCTCATCCCAGCATCATGCAACCTGTTTCTAACTGTTTGTGTCCTTACATGCACACCAGTTGCATTCTGGAAGTCGTTATGTAAGGTTGTAGCATTCGAGAACCATTGGCGCCTGGCCTGAAGGACAATAAATCGGTCCTGGGCTGGAGTTGTTGAATGTTCCCGACCTCCGATGTGGCCCTGCAAGACATTTCCAGTTGTTTGGAGTCGGTTCCACATCCTGGCGACAACGCTCTGGGATACCCCAAGGACATTGGCAACGTTCCTTTGTGAACGGCCAGCCTCCAACATTCCAATACCCCTGTTCATCTCATCTTCACTAAGATGATGTCTAACCTGTCAATTTGCTATAGTTTGCTAATTTCAAACACAGTTTTACAATAAAATGAGAAAAGTTTTGCTGCTTGTACACGTTTAAGTAAAAGCGCATGGCCATAAAACACCAAATTTCCATGGGTATGCTTTTCCATGTGCTTATCATGCAAACTTGACAAATCAATAACTTAAGTACATAATTATGAGGTCCCCATACAGGTGTATCGTTAGTGGAAATATGATTTTAATATGATGATAATAGGACTGAAATATGCAATGTCAAGAAGGTGATCCTTAGCAAATTTTGATTAGTATATGAATTTCTCATGATTTGAGATTAACAGTCAGATGACCTTGTAATGTATGTATGAATGTTTGTATGTATGTTTGTACTGTGATGATAGGCATTCTTGTTTGATTGTTTGTTTTTAATTTATACCATTATGTATTGAAACTATTCCTTTATGACTTTTGCAGGAGTTATTCATGCAGGTCTAGGACATACCAGTTTGAACAAGCTTTTTGCTGCCTTCAACATCCCACATTTTCATCACACAACACTTATAAGTCGGGAAGTGGAAGCTGGTCAGGCTATTGAAAACTTGGCTAAATCATTTTGTGAGATTATATGCTGGTGCTTGGAATTTGTGTTGTGTGAACTTTTTATTCAGGTTCTGTGAACCATAAAGGTATGTGCAGATTTTATCCAGTAAATCTATGTGTGTGTAGTGATAAAATCATTTTAGATTGAAAATAGGGGAGTTTACTCTGTCTGTATTTAATTTTTGACTATTTTCCAAGAAATAATGTTTAAAAAACATGTGGTGCATTTTAATTATATTTTAGTTGCAAATAGAGTTTAGCTTTTCAATATCTTTCAATTGAGTCCAAAATATGTGCATGTTCCACTTTTAGATTTTTTATTTGATGTTGACTAATTTTTTCAAAGTATCACTTTTTTGAAACAATGATATTTCCAGAAATATGTTATTAATTATTTTTGGCTGGACAATTTCTTCTCTCATATATACTACCGGTAAATACTTGATTCTGAAAATATTATTTAGTTTTATTCCTTTATAACATTTTTACTCATGTTCATTAAAATGGGACTTGTTTCTTGGAAAAGTTCCTGTCATGTATTAATGGTGTGGTAGTTTTTTTTATTTTTATGATTTTTCACTATCAGTATGGTATATTTCAACTTGGTTCTGTTCTTATTTGACCTTTCACTGGAAATACGCACATCTGCAAACTACCTTAATTATAACTCATGAACAATGACTATAAATTTCATTTCTAATGCGCAACATGGGAAAACTGTTCAATTTAACAAATTTGTAACATTTTACTGAAGACAATCTAAAATTCAAACAGACGAAATCCTACTTACAGTTGAGAGGTTTAAATTGGGTGAATACAAATTTTAATTTTTTTCTTTAAAAAAAATCACTGTTTCTAAATGAAAATTTTGAATGCATATTTCATATCAATATCTCAGAATTGGTTACTGGACATGCATACATTTTATATAATTCATAAACAACAATTTTTAGATATAAATAATTTGACTTACCTCCAGTGGGGTTTGAACTCACGACCTCCAGGTTATTAGTCAGACACCTTATCCACTACACCACAAGTTCTCACATCAAACTTGGCCAAATGTTTCATATACAAATTTAATTTGTTATGTTACGTGGTCTCTGATATGTAAAAGCTATTTTGATTGGTTGAGTATTTCCATAACAAATATGGCTGATTAGAGTTTACAATATACCATGTGCTGGATTACTGTTTAGATTTATATCTTGTAAGTAGATTTTATATTACTTAATTCATTTTTGATGGATTTTTTGTATAACTGACTAGATAGTGAATACTGTCTGCAGGTTGGTCAGTGCCTGGGCCACTTTGTTCAAATAATAACAATGAAATGATGTATTTGGGTTCCTTCATGTCTGAAAATTGCAGGACTGGTCAGACTGGCATAAATGTCAAGGACATATTTATAATTTTCAGATTTTCAGATTTTATTGGTACAACTCTCCTTGAATATTTTCCTATGTTGTAAATTGAACATTTTGTAAATGAAGGTCTATTTCATTCTAAATTGTACTTGTTACATATTTTCATGTCACAGTCTTTTTTAACATTATTTTATAAGTTTTTTGAACACCAGTAGTTTTTATTTAGACTGTGATCTGTAAAACTTAATTTTATTTGGAAAAATAAAAAAGTTTAATTTTTTGGCATTTTCTTTTTGTTTTGGAAATGTACCATTAGTTCTCTTTTTTACTGTTACCATTGCAAATGAATGAATATTGTGTATAACATGAATATTTTTTCTCAGGGAGGGGAGAAATAAGTTTGTTTTTGTTTTTATGTGACTTATTGTCACTGGATTTAACGCTGTTTTTCAACAATTTTTCAGTTATATACTGCGACCGATTCACCTAACCAGTTTTCCTGGACTGTATACTAACTAGCACTAACTTACGCTTCCACAAGCAGCTGGTAACTTCTCCACATATGGAGGAAAATTGACATTTCAGTCAAATTTTCATGGAAGGGTATGACCTGCCGCGACTGGGATTCGATTTTATTTATTTATTTTTTTTTCTATTTTTTAATTTCATTCTTTTTGGAAATGTGCTAGTGGTTCTCATATACTGTTACCATTGCAATAAGAAAAAATTTTGGTAAAAAAGATAAAAAATAAAAAAAAAATTGTACCTTATGGGCAAAGGGAGGTAATAATTGTGCATAATTACCTCCCTTTGACCATAAGGTACACTTTTTTTTTTAATGTAGTGTGAGTTTTCTTTTGGTTGCAATAATATTTAATAGTATTGGAAAACTACTAGCGCATTTAAAAAAAAAAAAAATATTTTTTATTTAAAATAATTTTTCTGTTAGGTTGTAATTTGTGTTCTTGTTACTTGCTTTCATGTGATGGGGTGAGTGGTGTACATGTTATGTTGTGAGTCAGGTTAGGGTGTTACTAGTGCTCCTGTTAGTATGTGAGTGGTGCTCTTGTTACTTTGCATGTTAGTGTTAGTAGTGCTCATGTTAATTTGCATGTTAGTATGTTAGGAGGGTTAGTTACATACATGTCATATTACAATTTTATACAATTCATACAATTATTTATACATATATAAATTTTCACCTACCTCTGGCGGGGCTTGAACTCATGACCTCCGGAATGACAGTCAGACAGCTTATCCACTGCGCCACAAGCCCACACATTAAATATCTTCTCAAATTTCATATATAAGTTTACTATAGGGTATAGAGGTTGTTGTAACAGCTGTTTTCATTGGTCAGTGTCATGTCTAATCTGTAAAAGTTGTTTTGATTGGCTATTAATTTTTTTGCATGTATCGAAATGGCTGATTGAATTATACAATATAGTTTGTTGGATTAATTTCTGGATTATTGGCTTGTAAGTAGATTTTATATTGATGTTTCATGGCAGGAGATTGTTTTTAATTAATAGCTGGATAGTTTTTCTGTAGTTTCATGTTTTTAGGTAATAATTTCATTGTCTTCATTACTGTGCATCACTGAAGGTCACGGGTTGTCCAAGGTCAGGAGCTTGTTTCATTATTTGTGTATTGAGATTGAAATGTTTTAGTAAAAAAATCTTCTTACCCTTTGTTTGTAAATATAAAACATTTTATTGTATTGATTCTTTGGTTATTTTCAGCTGTTCTATGTAAATGTTTGAGATATGTACCTTTTTTGGGAAATTGAGGTACAAATTGTCCCCAATGACTGTATTTGGATTTGCTGTTAAAGAAACTTACCTGTTTGGAATGCTCATACTTGCATACTAAAATATATTGGTGTACTGGTTGAAATGCATAAAATTGTACCAAAAGTTTGAAACTTTTTTAATATTATGATATGAAAATGATTAAATTTGAAGAAGTTGGTTATGTTTTTATTGTTGCTGTGTTTTGATGTCAATTTTCTATATACAGTGGAACCCCTCTAAGCTGGTCGAGCCGGAGACTAGGTCATTTGGCCAGTTTAAAGGGGATGCCTGTTGAGAGAGTATTTTTTAATAATATAGTAATGAAGTCGGGACCAGATTATTTGGCCAATTTAGAAGGGAAATCAGTTTATAGAGGAACTGGTTTAGAGGGGTTCCACTGTATATTTTTGAACATGTTACTGATATGTTGTTCATAGTGTGTAGTAAATTTCAGGTATGGTAAGCTGGACAGGAATCAGATTGTGGCTTGAAATGATTTCCTGACCACACCTTTGATTTACTGTGCAGAATGGACCAAGAGATTTTATTATTGAACAAAGTATACAGTAAAACATGGTTATAGTGAACTTGGATATGGTAAAGAAATACTTATTTTTTTCCATACACACCCTTCTTAATTTCATTAATAATGGACATAGAAGTTAATGTAGTATCTGTAACTCATTAATGTAATGGGACATACTATTGGTATAGAATCTTAAGTTATTAAAGTAAACAAGAAAATATTTTGTGTTTCCACAGTCACTATTACCATGTTTTAATGTGTACATTTATTTTTAAAATCCTATCAACAGCAACCAGTGGCAGTAATTTTATTGTCTAACACATACATAAAACAATTATAATATATTGATCTCCAATTTCAAGACAAGAAATCCTACAATCTCACTGATCTCTGTACTGATTTATTGTAACTAAATATTTGTTTTTTGTTATTCTTAGCTATTTCATGAAAAAGAACAGAAAATAAAAGTTGTCAAGTTAAAACAGTCAATGTAAAACCATTTAATAAACAAGTGCAGCATTGCAACCAAACCAGGTTTTTAATCATTTTCCTATTTTTAGAACCAGTGACCTTGACCCACAGAACACAAATGAAATCCCAAGCCAGACCACACACAAGTATACAGTTACAAAGATCGGATTATATTGGAATATACACATTGAAAATACAATACAACTCGTAAAAACAATTATACACATTATTAGGCCATCCTTAAAATATGTTGGTTTGCAGTTCCACAAATGACACTCAAAAATCCTTTTTTACCCCAAATATTATTTCATCAATTTTGACTAAAGTTATTCAAACTTGATTCCACCTTTTCATTTTCATTACAAGCATATAATGTTAAAAATTTCTGCCTATCTGCCTTCCCACTGTTGAAGGTTTGGGTTGAGTAACCACAAACCTGCTTTTTATAAGGATGGCCTTAACAAGCATGTTTACATAAAATAATGGAAAAATTCAGATATTTACTAATGAAATAGTGTAAAACTAAGTCAGTTTGAGATTAGGATACATATATGATGAAATGCAAATCCCTTACAATACATGTACACAGTTTGGTGATAATTAAAATTGCAGATTACATGTTTTATTTCAAGCATCCACAACATATGGAATAAAGATAAAACCACTGAATATTTTTTTACAAGAACATACACTGGACCAAAAGCATTAATTCTAGTTTCCACAAACATCCCCCATACACTTGAGATCAGTAAGTCAACAGAATTTTGTCAGATTTTACATACTAAATAATTGGAAATAAAGACAGAACAATTACTTTCGGTTTTGCACATCTGTTATAAACAGTAAAAGTCCACAAGTAATCAAAATATTGGCAAGAAAAAAATTGACCAGAGACCATAAGGTATAGAGTCAGTAGAAAAAGTAATTTTTTCCACATCATACAGTCTTAAACATTTTCATTATAAATTTATCCCCCAGGTGTAATTTTCAAATTTCATTGCCTTAGTTTTACTAAAGAATCAAGAGTTTCACCAAGATCATGCAAGTATTCAATATTTGAACAGGTGTAAAAAAATGAAAAAAATATTATTATTAATAGATCATATTAAAAATTGTTCTTAAGTTAAAAACTGAATTGTCACTTTAACCTGAACTTCAGAGATTAACTGTAGTCATTAAATATTAGACAGTCAGATAAATTATATATTATCATATCGGTTACTATTTTCCATTATGTTATCAATCAACTTTAGTAAATTAGGGGCTAATATACTCATTAGTATTAACAAACAATTACATAAAAATATCAATTAAACCAGCAAATATACAAACGAACATAACACCATTTGTGAAACATACACAGGGTGAAATTGAGGTATGCATTCTATAAGCAACCTAATTTCAGTAAATGAAGTTCATTTTGATCTAACTAAATTTTAGTCTCTTCTATTTAATATCAGCAGTGAATCTATCACAAATTAAATACAGTGCATAATTAAAACTAGTCTTAATCGATCATTTGTAAAAATGAATGAAAGTACTTGATAGTAACTGTCATTTGTCTACCCTGATAAAAAATGCAAATGATGGACTAAATTGACAGCACAAAGAATTTGCTCTTAAAATATACAACTCATGAATATTTTGTTTTGCAAATTGTATAAACATATAAAACTTGAAGAAAAATCATCTTTAAAAGTCATTCCAGAAAAAAAATCATGATGCAGACAAAAGGTCAGATGTACAGAAAACACTATTCGACATCTATGATAATAAATCAATAATAAATCAATTTAAATATTTAAGATAGTAAATCAGTACTTAGATTATAGAAAACCATTTCATGAACCAAAAGGAAGCAAGAAAAATGAATGATAAACAGCAGGGGTGCTTATGTGATCATTTAAGTCACCATGATAACAACTATAACTTATTTAAACCAGTAAAAACAACATCACAGATCCAATAAAAACCAGTCAGACAAGTTTGGCTAACTACAAATAATTAAAATTACAATAATAGTATTATGGAGAGTACAATATAAAAATCTTATCCAGTACATCATAAATGAATACAACTTCAAGACTTATCTGGTTCATATTTGACATCAAAAATCAAGAGATAATACATCAATGACAATATATTAATTCATATGCAAAATGAATAAATTTGTTCACAGTGAATTCCTCCATGATCTCAAAAGAATGGATTTTTAAGAAGCTAAGATCATGAACATTAAGTGAAGAACTTTACCATATTCATACCATATGACATGAATATTAATTTGATGAACATTACTGGCATAAGTTTGAGTTTAAAAAGTGCTATCTTAGTTTAAATATATTCATTAAATGACACCCAGGGGTATATAGACATATATATGCATATAGACTGGAACCAGACTGAATCTTCTATGTGCCTGACTGTCGCTGTGTTGGGAGTGGTCTTTCAACATACTGTAAGACTTGAAACAGAGTATAGGTCCACAGTGACAACTGGAAATAAAAAGCAACATACATGTATCTATGACTCTGAATGAGTACAAAATTTTGGCAAGTACAAATACTCTTTGTGTTATAATCATACAAGGAGAAGTTATATATATAAACTATTACCACAATGCATTGTCTGAATTACAGATCTATAAAGTCTATCTAAACAAGCTGGCCATGATGGTTCTATATTACTCATCTGAGTATCCCAATGAATTAACAACTTCGTAAACAAAACAACTTTGTAAACAAAAGACTCCAAGGGCAGACTTAACAATCTTGGTAGGACTTACTGCACACCAAACAGAAACTTTAAAACATCAAGTTTTCGAACAGATCTTCAAAGGCTTAGCCTGCTCAAATCTATGTAAAACATGATTGATCCCAGGAAATATTTTGAGCAATACTAGTAGAGAACTACTAGATGATGCCACACACAATTCATCTAAGCTAAACCCCATTCAGTTTTGGCCAAGAAGTTTTTAATTTAAAAAGTCCATGTAAAACAAAAGATCCTAAGGGCAGGCAAAATTTTGATCCTGGGGTATAATGTGAGCAATCCTAATCAGACTTGTAAGAATTCACTCATCCATTAATACTTGTGACAAAAAAGGAAGATTTCAAACTAGATTTATCACTGAATTGTAACTAAATACTCTCACAAAATGCAATAAGTGGACAAACCTTTTTTAGGTCTAACTAAGGTCAAAGGGACATAATTCTGCAAAGTATGGCAACTTCAGCATGAATAATGTATATTGTGTACATCTATTCAACTACAGCGCATACAAAAAAAATGTAATAAATTCCCTCAAAATCAAATTCAAATATTCCTCTTACTAATGCAGTAAATGACTGACATCAAATGGACATAATTCTGCAAAGCATTGCAACTTCAACATTATTAATGTGTTGTTAACATCTTCAATGCAAACGTAAAACATAAAAAATTTGAATAAGTTCCCACAAAAATTGTAAGAGAAATATTCCCCACAAGCTTCTATATCACACAGGGACAGACAATGCAACCAACTTTCAAGGGGAAATAACTCTCCAATATACGTGACCTTTGGCATGAATAATAATACTGTGCAAATCTATCCAACCACAAAGTATGTAGAAAATTTGAAAAAAGTTCACACAAAAAAATGTAAAAGAAATAATCATTCACCACTAGCTACTAAATCATTGGGGACAGACTTCCTTAGCCGGGCTATAACAAATGGTCACAATACATGATGCGCAACAATGGACATGGTAATCACAATAGCTAACCACAAGTGCTGCATACTATGGTGAGCTAAAGTCTCCAATAATCCTGATTTACAATAAGAACTGACACATTCTCAGTATGTTTCGTAAAGACTACAGGTGTAGTCAACTCAGATTCATAAAACAACAATTGTACTCAAAAGAAATAATCATTTTTAAACAAGAAACAACCGTTTTTAAATAAGATATAATCATTTTTAAATAAGTCTTTGGGTTTACTGATTATATGCTTAAACTGAACAATGAATAGCAAATTACAGATCAGTACTGGTAACTTTGGCTATTAAAGTTGAACATATTTGTTTCAAGATTATCTCCCTCAATTAACAATCAACGCATCAAACAAATTCAGACTAAACAGACTAAACTACAACAGCTTACCAATAAGACTTCCTTGTTTTTAAACTAATTCAACATTAAGAGTTTCACAATCACTCCATGGTGGTTCCTTTGACAACACATCTAAAATAAATACAGAAATATTTCCACTGAATACAGATTTTGAATACTGCAGTATATTCAGTTCATTTTAAACAATATGATTACACCTGATTTTATACAGAATTATGCAGACACAATCCAGTATATTTTTCCACAATATGGCAAATGAAAAATTTGCATGGAAGAACAAGTAATTACAGTAGAAGACAGTTATAGTGAACTCCAACGCACCCACAAATTACTTTCATTATATTCAAATTTCACTATACCAATGACAATGAAATAATGATGTAAGGGAAGATACTTTCAGAAGAATATATGAATCAGCAAATCAAAGGTAGCTAAATGTCTTGGAATGCCACATCCAAACTGCCCTATATTCTCTAATGGAACTATCATTTCAATTAAGCCCTGCATCAATATTTACTAGGTAATAATAATCATCAGGGTGGCCACAGAAGTTTAGAAACGAAATTCCCTGAAATTTCCTTGATCTTCCAAGACTAAAAGGTGATTTTCCCTGATGTTATCGCAGTGTACCAGCTCAATAATGCATGGCTTCCAACTTCCGCATATAGCCATACCTTCACCACCAAACTCATTCTTTACTTCTATACACATATTCATATCTTTTTTCACATTTACAGAAGTACCAGAAACATTTTTTAGGCAATCATAAAAATTTATTCCAGTAACTAAAATAAGTTCCACCAGGGAACAACAAATAAAGCTGGGTTACTAACACTAACAAGGTTTAGGGTTAATTTCTAAGTAACTGGAACATAACTACTATCATGTTTCAGTGAGCTATGATTACAATGTTAATGCCGACTGTTTTGTGGATTTAAAAAGACCCTGTATTACTTTTTAGGACATGCTAGTTTTTATATTTCAAAATAAACATGAGTCATTTTTGCTACAACAAACAATATGATACATTTCTCATCTATCCACCCACTTGGTCCCAAAATCCAATGTCAGTAAAGGACAAAAATTCTTAATTGAGGTGAAAGCAATGTGACCCAGCCAAGTACTAGCACTACATTAGCACTACAGTATAGTTTGTAAAGCAGAAAAAGAGAGATGCACATGCTGTTTGTCACAAAATTATATTCCACCAATACAAAACATTCATATAAGACATGTACACAGAGGCTAACAGATATATGTGGTTCCCTCTGGGTAGAGCCTTAACTCTGAGAGAGCTAGTAAGGAATACTACCGACCCCCCAATTAAAGTAATGTTGTTGGAGGTCTAAAACACCATAATCACATAAACAAAACACAACAACCTGGTTATGTTTTTTCAACCAGGCAGCTTTGCCTTACAACAATCTGAATTCCAATATTGGCACTGACGATTAAAACTCACCATCACTGACATCAGAATTAAGTTTTGAGATCTTGGACAATAGTTACTCACTTCTATTTTAGCTTCTGTTCAATTAAAATTTTCGAGTGTTTAAATAATTTCACAAAATAAATACTGATGAATAATAATACTACATATAAATAGCATGATAACTTTTATGACATGAATTAACATTAAGCTATAGAAACACAGCACATTGCTTTATAATGTAAGATACAGGAATGTAAGGAACAGAAGCTATCAGTAGTTAAAATATCCTCTTCCATTTTTTTAAATTCCTTGAAAATTCCCTGATTTTATCAATATTTTCAAATTCCCTGATTTTTCTCAACAGGGAATTTTTTTCACCACTTTCCCCAATTTCCAGAGTGTGTGGCCGGCCACCCGGATCATAATTCACCAATCTATGATATAAAGATCGGTTTCTCAACTTTTCACTTTGTGAATTAAATTGATATTTTGAGCTTGGAGACTGTCCTCAAATTTTATAACTTTGAGACCTGTACCAGCACAGCCATAGTCTTTAATGAATTCTAATGTATAAAAATACCAATTTCACTTGTCCTCAGTTTAAAAGATTTATTTTTCAAAAATTCGAGTACTAACCACGTCCATTTTACCACAGTCTGTAAGCAGAGACCAAACACAGTGTATATTGCTCACATACAGTGCTGAAAGAAACAAAAAAGTCTGACTTTACTAGCCAGTCGTAAATGTAATATTTATACATGAAACTTACAGATAGGAAAAACATCATAACATTTATCATAACTTCAATGTATTAAATATAATATTAGTGTGCTTATTATTGTTATAAACTGGAGTTTTCCCTTCTATTTCCTGAAAGAATATGAAAATAAAGAACATGGTTAACATAATATTAGTGAAATATAGAAACTTAAGTATGATGTGTTATTAAAATGATTATAAATGTCAGTTACATCTTTCTTGTAATGACTTTATTCAATGTTATGGACAACTTAAATAATATGCATATTCTAGATGTTTTTATACCAAAGGTAGCATAAACATTTTCAGATGCCAAACAGATCAAAGTAAATGACTTATCATAAATCGAATACTTACTTTGCAACAACTGCTTTGGCACTAATACTAGATCCTGCAAGTATTGTCTGAACTCTGTTTAAATTAACATTCTTCAGTGTGAAATGTAGTGCTAAAATAAACAAAAATGTCCTTCACTTGCAAGTCCAATGTTACATATATATATCAAACTTGGTTATATGATAAAAAATATCATAACTTCAATATAATAAAAATAAGCGTGCTAATTCTCTATCATTCTTTTTTTATATGATGACCTGAAAAAATATGAGAGAAAGAGAAAACATGGTTAACAGAATACTTATAAATTATAGAAATCATCAGATGATAACTTGTTGAAGGGAAAATCAGAACTACAGTTTGAAACAAACAGATATGTTGTGAAAAAGAATATCATATATATTTTTCCTTTAGTATGAAGCTTTAAGTTAAAGCATGTTCTCAAGTTTTATTAACTCCAGGTCTGTACCAGGACAGCTCTTGTCTAATGAATTTTTATGGAATCGAATTATTATACAGTGTAACCTCTGAATACTGGACCCTGTCTGGACCCGGTCATAAGTCAGGTTTTCACAGAGTTCTGGTGTTCAGAGAGGTTTTCAATCGAAAATTATTACAGCAATCATAGAACATTTTATATCTGATTAAGAGTGTTAAGAAACAAATAATCTTAAAATTCTAGACAAGCTTGATTCCAGTGATTCATTATTTTGATCAAGCAATGAAAAATATTTTAAACAAAAGATCATTCTGATTGTCACTAGCAAAAACTATTACACACGTCAGCTTCAAGTAAAAAATTGACTGTGAAATGTTTGTTTCTTGAGGGGTATCCGATATTCAGAACAAAAAAAAAGAACAGTATAAAGTCTGTGGGCCAGAAACATCGTCTGGTTTCCATAATTTAGAGAGTAAGGTATTCATAAAATGTTTTACAAAGGATTATATAGAGCAAAAATCGGGACTTCGAAAATCGTCTGATTTTCAGAAAGTTCTGGTATTTAGAGTCCTGAATTCAGAGGTTATACTGTATACATTTTTCCCCAGTTTAAGTAAATGACTTGCCATAAATTAAGAACTTACTCTGCAGAGACTTTTTCAACATTAATACTAGATTCTGTAAGTAGCATCTGAACACTGTTTAAGTTACCATTCTGCACTGCCACATGTAGTGCTGAAATAAACAACAATAAAGTGTCCTTTACTTTGTCAGTCCAATAGGAAATATATACATGACATTTGAAAATAGAGATGACATAACTTGTATTATAACTTCAATATACTAAAAAATTAATAACAGTGAGACGATTCTCTATTGATATGTAAACTGGAGATCTCTATCATATTCTAAAAAATATGAAAAAAAGAGAAAACATGGTTAAAATAATACAGGTAAAATATAGAAACTAAAATAGGATGTTTTGTTACAAAGAAAATCACAACTGTTTATTTAAACTCATACATCATGTTTTTATGAGAAGTTTTATCAGCAAAATCTTAAAGACAAGAATTTGAAACAAACATACCTGAGTATTTACTTCAGCATCAAATTCCATTGAACATTGTACCACTAGGTCCATATCCCAGACACACTGTGTGAAATGGTGTTTGACTATCTCTGTATAATACAAAAAATAAAATGTTTCATACAGTGGGACCTCTCTAATCAGAACATGTTTAATACAGTGGGACATTTCTAATCAGAACATGTTTAATACAGTGGGACCTCTCTAATCAGAACATGTTTAATACAGTGGGACCTCTCTAATCAGAACATGTTAAATACAGTGGGACCTCTCTAATCAGGACTACTCTAACAAATTACTCACTAATCCAGAACTGCAAAAGAAAGAAATTGTTATTAAGTATCTTTAACAAGCCTGGCTTCCTCTCTGTCCTCACAATTAAGTCCAGGATGTTATTGACTATCTTTATTATTGACTCTGTGTTATGTTTGTAGACAATTACCTGGCTTTGAAAACCACCAACTCACATCATTATCTAATTTTGCTACATTTTGGGAAATTTGAGAAATCTGGTGATATTAGAATATAGTATTAAAATCTGAGTATGTCATAACCCATAATAAGATCTATCTTTTATAAGAAATCTGTGGATACTTATCAGTTAGATGTTTACTGGATTTATTTATCATTTTTTTGCAGCTATTTGGGATTTTTTTAAATTAGGAAAAAGAAGGTTATTTGGATTGGGAACAGGGCCGATATTCTGCCCCTGGTGATAGGGCGAAAATGCCCTTGACCAATTCATCATTTTGCACTAAATTATTCCCTACAACAACCACCAAAATTCTGCTTTGAAATTACCTGCTATGCACCCAAGGTATTGACTTTTACAATATGTGCAGTGCTGACAGTGCTGATTTGCTGCAATAGTTTGTCAGTTGTTATCACGTCATGAAAACAGGGTCTAAAACAGCTAAAACAAGGTTCTCTTCATTTTCTTGTGATCTAAAATTAGTAACAAAGCTGTGAAAATAGCTATAGCAACCAAATTGTTTTCCTTATACAGTAAGATAAACATGGTACACAGTCAGCAAGTGCATGGTAAATTAGCGGACAACATGGAAATTGCAAACAAGTGAAAGTGGCAGAAATAAACTACAATGTTCAGCACAAATGCACCCGTGGAATATTTTTTAAGGATCCCAGCTGTTTACAAAGTGTCAATGGCGCTCAATGACCAAGCAGATAGACACTTATAAATACTTATGAAAACTGATTTGTTACTCAGCATCTGCAAATAACAATGCCCTCCCCCCCCCCAAAGTTTAAAAAAAAACATCGGTCAAACGTTGATAAATACCTTCCTACAACCTAAATCATCTGACAAACAGCCTGTTTCTCCCCTAGATTTGCCTCCAAACCCAAAACACAGTCACAGATACAATACTAGTCCTGCCTTTGCCATCTGGGTCTGACCCCGTTTCATTAACTTTGAAAATGTCACATTGGTTTTCAAAATGTCACATTGGTTTTGCATCCAAAAGGAAAAAATGGGACAAATTATTTGCAAAACTTGTGATGAAAAATGTAGTTCCAAGATCTGACCCCCAAAGATTTTAAGGGCAATCATCCAAAGGAAGATTCACAACTCATATTGGTCATACTTAGAGTCAGCTATATTCAACAGGGATTCCCAACCAGGTCAAAACAAAAAATTCTATGGTTTTGTTAAGCATAACAAATCTGAAAACTGTGGATTAGCACCCCTCAAGTCTAAAGGTCAAACTTACACTAATTCAAAGGATAAAGCAAATATCCTAAACAGACAGTTTGAGTCTGTTTTCTCGCAGCCACAGCCATTAAGCCTATAGCAGATATGTAAACAATTAAATCCCTCTCACAGTATACCCTGTATCACAATAACTGTTGATGGCATTGACAAACTCCTATCAGGTCTAAACCCCACTTATGCTCTAGGCCCAGATCAAACATAACCAAGGGTCCTTAAAGAACTCCACAGTGAAATAGCCCCCATCCTCACATATTCAGGTAATCTTTAGGAACAGGTATCGTGCCCGATGATTGGAAAAATGCAACTATAGCACCGGTATACAAAAAGGGCAATAAATCTAAAGCCAGCAATTACAGACCAATATCCCTCACTTGCATTTCCTCTAAAGGAGTGTGTCATAGTCTCAAACATGATGACTTAAACATCACCTCCAAAGCAAAAAAGCTCCTTAGGATTTATCCAAAGAAACATCAAAACCCAACACAGGCAAGTCAAAACTTCAGCATATGTAATTTATGTAAGATCGCAACTAGAACACTGCTCAATAATATGGCACCCTAGAAAGCCGCAGACTCCATTCCTGTCTTAACTTTCTGATCCCCCAGTCCCGTACCCAGTATCACCTTATCTCCTACTTCCCCAGAACCATAAGGCCTAAAAACAGGTTTGTTTCCTGTTATCTGACCGACCCATTTTTTAAGACATTAAAATCTTAGCACTATATAAGTAGCAATGCAAAGGCATTTTTTTAAACTGGATTTTTTCTTAAAAGTCGCTTTTCTATAAACCCCTTATCAATATTAATAACTTAAAAAACTGGATTTGAAGATATTGATGCATAAAAAAGTAAACTTTAAGTGAATATTCATATTTTAATACTCAGACTGCCATTTTCTCAATATATAAGCCCAATAGCAACCTGATTATACAAAAATGCTTTGACATCATTCAAATTGTATGAAAGATGTTCTGTTTTCATGCAGACACTTTCAGAAAATAAAAATAAACAGAAATCCTCATACCAAAGTCTGTTTCTTGATATTTTATGTTCAGATAGTTCATTAAGTTTTCAAAGTCTGGTTGTCCAATCTTCACACTTTTCAAAGAAATCTGTAAAAAAGAAATGAACTATCTTATAATCTTTTTGCTAGCATTCAAATAATTACTAGAATTTAAAAAAGAGGAGACTTAAATGTCTTTGATTTATGTGTAAAACATATTAATTTTCAAAGTAATGATTAAAATGCTACAAACATTTGAAAACTACCTTAATTCTAAGTTGTCAAGAAAAAACTTGATTGATGTTATCATTAATTGAGCTGATGACATTTAAATTTCAATATTTCAAACATAACATTCAACAATATACAGTGCAACATATCGTTAATGAACACCAATGGAAAATTTGCTTCTTGTACAAATGTTGGTCTGCACAGATTTGCACAGATTGAACATATCAGCCTGATATTATCAGGAATATCATTTTATGATATATATAATATTTCTTAGAAAGTTGCTGCATTGTCTTCATTTGTGTTGGTATTAAATAGAGATCACATTGTATAGAAAAAGCATATATTTGAATGGGACTAAATTTATCAATAATAACAGAAACACTGTAACTAACAAACCAAAATTAACTGGATGCAAACAAACTGGGCATTGCATAACTAGAACTTATTTAACTTTTTATAGCTTACATTATTTATATCTTTCTATACACTTGATCAATTTACAATCTGAAGTTAAATAGATAAACACAAGTTGTTATCTAATTTAAAAATATCTAATGAATTCCAACACTGAATATTTATGCAACACCATGTATGCTGAAAATGTTTGACTTATTCATACAAAAACTATTTTCAAATCTCCATCTTCATAACCTTTCAACAGATTAAATGCATATATTGCTTCATCATTTTCATATTTCACATTGTACCAGTGTCGGAAACCAGGCACAACACTTATCACTCTGTAGGCTTTATCTGTAAAAACATGATCTAAAGTTTTCCAAAGCAGTAGTGGTCTGTCACCAACTTGTATCTCTTCTTTGGGAAGTTGTGATGCACTTCTTATTAACTGCATTAGGTTTTCCTTCATTTCATCATAGGACAGTTTTTGGTACTTACCATTTGGTATTTTCACCAAAACTTGTAATCTTATTATTTTCATGCTGCTGTTTCAAGACATCTTTCTGAAACTTGAATTGTGACTTTCATAACCTCTAGACTGTTCTCACCAAATGCACTGATTCCCTCTTCACTGTTGCTGAATTTGCCATAAGCCATAAAAGCAAATATCGTGGGTTAAACCCGCTGCCTTTTCTATCCTTTGTCTTTCCATTTCCAGCTTTCTTTTCTTTTGTTCCACAAGTCGTTTTGCCTCGACATCTTTTAGTCGCCCCCGATACTTTTCCCTTATTTCTCTGCCTTTCCTTCTTGACTCTTCTAATATATCATTTCTATCATCAAGGGGGAGATTTTCCAGCCACTGTCCTGTTTTATCAAATGAGTACACAATGTATGTTTCATCTGCCAGGACAGATGTGTTAGGTCTATAGGATACCAGGTGGTCTAATTGTCCAAAAACAAACTAAGGCAGTTTGTTGAGTTTCATGGCAGATGGTGCCTGTTGTTTCAGAGTTTCTGATGGATCCAAGAATTTGCCACCTGTATCATTTGGAATCATTTGTTTCAAAAGCTGAGCAATGGCGACAAATATTCCTTGCAGTAGTGGTAGGCAGATCTCATCAACTTCTCCATTTGGCACAATCAATGTATGTAGAAGGTGGTTTTCTACATCTAACTGTTTCTTCAAATGGACTGACTTCTCCAGCTATAAACTTGACAGCATATTCAGCATCGTCTCCAGCTCTATCAAGAAAATTAAGCAGTGTATGATAATGTTCATTCACATCAAGAATATGTCCTGGTGATTCATTCAGTCTCTATAATGGTGCAGTGATGATCTCAGACAAGAGTCCCAATGCTTTAGCTCCAGCAACATAGAGGTTTTCTTTACAGTCAAGTAAAACTACTTTGAGAAGATCATTTGAACTTCCATGAACATTTTGCAGGAACTCTATTTTCCTTTCCCCATGGTAATACACTGCTTGCCCAATCAAAAAAAAAACATGTTGAACCTATTGTGTTTAAATCTAAGAATAAAATTCTTTTCACATTTCTCAGTCAGTGAAGTTTTCCACGGAAGATGGACACCATTGTTTTTGTCTTCACCCATTGCACAGCTTTTACTACTTGTCTGTAACAATCTCAAACATCCACTCTCAGCTTTATGATATCGTCGAAGTTCTGGTTGTGAAGCTGACCCAATTAATTTACCATCAAGAAATTCTTTTCAAATTCTTTAATTGAAGCTTCTGTGACACCTGCTATTCTACAAGTAAATGTAAACCACAAAAAGATTGTTCATTTGGCCACACAGGTTTTGTTCTTCTTCATTCAATTCTTGGTAATCGTCAATGACATCTGTGCCCAATTGTATAAACATTGGTTAACTTTAACCATATGGTTGATTCAACCTAGGGTTAAATTTAACCATTTTGGTTTACTAACCATTACAAAACATATAAACATTTAAAAAGGGCTGCCATTTTAGTACTGGTTACCGTTTATGTTAAGATTTAACCAGCACCTTAGACTTGGGTAAGATTTATTTGAGCTATAACAAAAACAGCATTTAGTTCGACTTAAACAAAATTTTCTACAGCAGCGAACCGAACATTTAACCAAAATTTTAACTAAAACTCTGATTTAACCCAGTGTTTAAAGTTAACCAATATTTATACAATTGGGTGCTGGTAGAATAGTGTTTCTGTAATCTTGAAGTAAAGAATTGCCCTATCTGACATGGTGTTTTTAATGTTTGTGAGTAATTCATATCCAACATCTAACCTGTTCTCATCCATTAAATTCTTGTTGTGATCCGAGATATAAGACAGAATTGTTTTAATTGTGTCTCGAGTACATGATCCACTTTTATTAAGCATTTCTCTAAGTCCAAGTAAGTAAGAGTGTTCAGAATCAGTCACAATATATGATTCATATGTATGGTCATGTTTTCTTGCTTCATCTGTGTAAAGAGTTGTGTCTTTAGATTTGGATTAAAACTGACCCTATTTGCTTTTGACTTAGTGACAATTTTCTATCCACAAAGTTGTCCACTGTTTGTCTTGTTGGCAGATTGTTAAATGTCTACCTACAGGTCTTCTACTTCTTTTATTACCTGTCCAACATTTTTTGTAGCAAAATTTTAAGTCTGATTGACTAAAAGCACATTTCACTAATTGTTATCCTTTTGAAGTTTATTATTGGTAGTTTTTAAGGCTTCCATATTAATAATGAATGACTTTTACTTCTTGTCGCAGTTAAAAACTGAATATTGTTATTGTTTGTTTCATTTTGCAATTTTCTGTGCATTTCCTTCCTCTTTTCAAGCTGTACTTACAGGTTTATAACTTTTCGTGTCTCTTTTCTGAGGTCAGATTCCAGCTTTTGTTGTTAAGGATTTTTGGCTCAACACTTAGTGCAGAGTTCCATCTTTAAAGTTTTCTGTTTAGCTGTTTCACTTCTTCTCGAAGTTCTTTCACTGTTTTCTATTTTTCAGAAATCTTTACAGTAGCTGCCTGTAATTTAGGTTGTTTGTACGTAAGCTCCTGTAATCTTTAAGGTGGAAGGCTCCACTTCTATTGTGGAAAGAAATGATGGCAGTGTAGAAGTTGGAATGGAAAATACTTCTGCCCTGTATTAAGGTTTTAGCTGCACCCCTTTTGATTTATCAATTTTTAGAACTCTTGTGATATTAAACTATTGTTGCATTGATGTTTATGTGAGACTCATGATTTGTGATCCTACCATTGTTTATGCCACTGTGATATTATTAAATGAATTTGATTTCCCGATACCAAAAAGTTCAATGACTGCTTCATTAGTTAATTTATCTACTGTCTGATATTGTGAGGAAAATACACTTTCACCCAATCCAAGTTTCTTTAAGAAAGACATTTTATTAATAATTACAGAAATACAGTTCCTGTGGATTATATCTGACAATTTTTATTCCTGATTATTCAATGCTTTGACTAAACTATTTTCTGTGTACAAAGCTGTGTATTTCACATTTCCAGTTAGACGTGTTTGAATAATTTCTTCAGTTACCTTTTGTGTTAATTTCAACTTCTTGAAAGTAGACACAGGAGACTGTGGATCCTACATGAATATATCACAAATGACAATAGCATCTTACATGGAAAGCAACTTACCAAGTTACCTTCCTGCAAAGACTTTAAAAGCAAAATGACACAAAGCATGTACAGTCAAACATAGGCATCTTTTAATCTGCAATCTGCAAATAAGTCTATTACCAAATAATTTACACTGGAAGTGTTAAAATCAAAATGTAATAATTTTAGCTCTGAAAATTTTGGTCCATGTTCGAGGGTATTCTATATCACAGGTTTGACAGTACTGTCAAGGTTTCAATAAATTCATATCAGAAATTGCAATGTTACCTGTAATGGTGTGTCTTTATTACTGAATTGTTCTTCTTGGGTGTTAAAGGTAAGATGGCCAAGCCCTATGTCTTATGTAGTAATACCTGGAATTGAAAATGGGAAATCTGTAGCTCCTGGATCCTAACAATGAGAACAATGGTACAAATGAAGAATAATATTACTTGGAAAACTATACACTATATAACTATATACACTATATAACTATACACAAAACATTTTTTTTAAAAAATTGAAGTTGAACAGGAGTGGTGGTTGAAAGGTCAGAGTGTCTGGTGGTCATCCAAGGGATCATTGGATCGAACACCATTAAATTAAATTAAGCATTAGTCTGGGATAAAGTTTATACTTCGTCCTGACAAAAAGAACTTAGAACTAGTGAAACTTGTAAAATAAATGCAACCAACATCAGTTATATTTATTCTACATAACTTTGGGACCTATTATCAAAAAAGTTCCACTCCATCTAAGAACATAATGAATTACCTGGATATGATTTGTATTACTGTATATACTGTCAAAGACAAACTGACGTTTCATTTAAAGTTCCATCATCAATAGGTTCCACTGTATTCTATATGGAAAATATGAACATAACACTGAAATTCAAGTTTCATGATTAAAATGCCAGAATTAATTGAATCATATGCCTAAAAACAAGGTCTTCTTTCACAAATAAATTATCAATGTAACGATTTAGACTAGATTCTGGCCAGAAAAACCTCATTTGTAGCAGCTAGGTTCTTGTGTCAGGATCTAAAAAACCTCAGAAGCCTCCTGTGTTTTAAATTTGTCAATATTTGTAATAAATCTGTCAGAAAAATGAAGACAAATGATATTTTATATTTCATCAAGTATTTCAAAACCTCCTGCAATAATTTGATTCCACATATCTAACATAAAGATGTACTAAGTTAGTAAGTCATTCTACCAACAATAGTATGTAATATACACATTTCATTAAAAAATCAGATACTTAATACCCAACATCTTAATTCATTTAGTCCTTAAGTGCTAAAATAAGTAAAAAGCCAATGATGAATGAGTGAATGGCACAGTAGCAGTTGCACATAATTTCAATTTTCGTAAAACCTTGAAATATTGGTGTATATTACATTCAAATAACATTTTTATACTGACCAGACATAGCATGATATAATGTGACCAATTACAAATGAAAGTATAATTTTCCTTATAAATGTTGCAAGTAACACAGTGTTTTAATTTAATGCAGGTCAGTCAAGAGTTTGTTACAAAAATTTACATGCAAAACCAATTGAAGATTCATTATGAGTCATTAATGATTAACTACTGACAAGTTACATCTTCTGCAGTTGAGTAGAGATTACATTATACAATAGTAACATATTTACTTGATTCAGTTGAAAGACATCGAAAGAAAGACACAGTGAAAGTGTTTATGTGATACAAGAGGTCGAAAATCTGAATTGTTTCATATCAGAACAGTGGTGATTTAATTCCGGATAAGTCTTAATTGACAAGAGTTATGGTGGGCACCTGCCTCAGAAAACAGCAAATTTCTACTGCATTACATGATTTTTCAATTAATAATGATTGATATTTATCTAAAACAATAGTAAATCTATGACTACAAAACCAGCGTAGGCCAACATATTACTAAATTGCTCTGTGTACAAATATTTCAGAATGCATTTTCTTTACCATTTTTAATGTTTATTCATAAAAATCAAGCTCCTCCCATTATGACTGCCTTCATTTCCTTAAATGGAATTGCTGGTTCCATGATTTTTAAACGTTTTAAACCCTAAATATACCATATAATTTGGTACCTATAATGAGGGTCGGGAAAAAAATCCACGAAAAGTAGTCCAATTGCGCCACCTAGCAGGTTTTGCATTGCTAATAAAAGAAAAAAAAATCCCCACCGACTGACCCATACCTTTTTTTGTTTCGGCCTAAGGTATTGGAATAGTCTTCCATACCAGGTCAAATCCAGACCCAGCCTAAATATCTGCAACGATAGGCTGGAGACAGCTCCCTTCTAGTTCCCAGTATGTTTTTATTATGTTATCCTTGCACTCATTTATCTGTAAACTCTTATCTATTCAGGAGTTTCCTACATATGAAATAAGATGGCCGACCAAAATCTTGACATTGAAACAAAACAGCAAATTACAAATGTTTCACAAGACCAGATCCTATAAAACCTTCATCAGTATTGAAATAAAAATGAGCCTCTAAAATGGACACGTGTTAAGAATAATGAACAAAACTGAAGAAAATAGCATACCTTTAAACTTGTTGAAATCGAGAACCTATTTTCCATAACAATTCACAAAATGTATTCTTCAAGAATGAAAAAAGTTTCATATATCCTCCATCTAGAAGCATTAGAAGTCAAATTCCAAAATGTTTGTTTCAAAGCACAATTGTACTTCTTCTACAACCCTGTTGTTATCCTTCATAAACAAAACTCCATGAGGCCATGTGTTTGTAAAATAAAGTAGTCTCCCTTTGTTTACACGCTGCTTTGTGGTAATGGTGTATCTACATTGCCATGTTTAAATTCTGAAATTAATCATAAAATAAAAAAGTTAATATTGAATTCTTATATTCATGCATACATAATAAAATATCATAAGTAAGTATTGAGTTCTTTATGATAAACTGGTACATATTCACATGTTTTTAATTGAAACATAAACTGTTTACACTAAGAGGTGTAAATAATGAAAAATAAATAATTTAACTGTTGTTTTGCAAAGTAACAGCAGAAAAAAAAATCATAAACCTTAATATCAGAATAGGTTTTGAATGTAACCATGACAACTGAAACCACGATACTAAACTGCTCCGGACTGCTAATTCTGCTTACATTACTACTTTTATGTTAATCATTAATACATTTATAAGCATTATTTCTGTATCATTTCAAAGCTAAGTTATTAATATGCTGCTTTAAAGTAAAACTGATATGACTTTCAACAATGGCAATATCAAAAGGCTACAAAAAGATGATTATAGAAAACTTTCATACATTCAAACAAAAGACATTTTGTTAGACACAGAAACTTATGAAAGGAGTCGTCTCATTTGCCTTCACATTGAAATATTTGTATTTGGTGACCTACAACATATTGCATAATCATGAATAATAGTTAACCCCATGGTACTGTATTTGGTACTATTTGAAATACCTTATAGATCTGCAAATTTTAGGGATCCGTTCAAGTAGTATTCACACAAATTGTCTACATCATAGGGCTCTTCTTCTTCATAAAATATCTAATAAACAGCATCAAAGTCACCGACAGTACATGGATAATACTGACCCTCTGTACCATTTAATAGAATTGTCATCTAGTTTCCGTTCATGGAGAATTGTTCTTCCAACAAATTTCACTTTTCTTTTTCTGAATGATGAAATTAGAGAGACATTTAAAGGAGACACTTTTTATGAGATTTACATGTTAAAATTCAGAAATTATAACAATACAATCATGCAAATGACCTGGAAGCAATTCATAAATAATATTGTTTTAGCCATGCGGTCTTGGATTGTTAGTTCATAGAATCATACCAAAATGTTTACGAAATACAATTTAATATCATTTCTGTATTCTTACCATAATAATTTCAAAACCCTTTGTGCAATTCCTAAACCAATCAGGCACAATTCAAGAGGACACCAGCTTAGGATGCATAAAATAATGTCTAAATTTTCAGAGATAGTGTCCATTACAATACACCCTAACTATTATCATATCATATTATTCGGTAAGATATTGATAGACACCAAATTTTGTGTAAATAAACTACACTTCACTCATGAAATTAATAAAAAAAGGTTATGTAAAAAAAAATAAAATGTCATAAACACCATGGGAACGCACAATTTTTCAATCAACATTGCTTATGATCAGAAAACGAAATAACTTGAAACATGAAAAACCCTCACGTTTATCAAGATTTATTTGAATGGTCATATGTACTTTACGTATAATTTAATCAAATGAAATAAACAAATACGCTTAAATGGAGATAAATTTTTGAAAATCACATTTTGCATACCTGCATGTCTTCAGTTGTCCACCATTTTATTTGATCATGCTTGATTATGATGCTCTTAGAATAAGATCTCTTATACACTGACATGGCTGATACAATTCTAGCATAAGTTGACTGCGGGATTCGCTGTACAGATTTATGTCTAAATTTTAAAAACAAATGGAATGAAAATGGTAAAATGAAGTAAAAAAGCACATTTAAATACAAATATACTGGCTTTACGCATTCCAAACTTAGTTCAGTTAATTTTCATAAAATTTAAATGATCAATAATCAACCAGTAATGAATCTAATCCTGCTAATTTGCACATAAGAAAGAATTCTATGATGGATCATGATAAAGAGGCTAAAGTTTCTGATTCTTCATCTACATTGGCATGAAAATTTTTATTTACAGAGGTATTAATTAATTTCAATCAATCTTATACCTTTGTTTTGATTAAAAAGGGAAAATGTTGACTGTGCACTGTTTCCTCGAAACCTTCACCTTTCACCAGCATCCTTCACTTCCAGTAGGGAAATTGAAATTATAACACCGTACTAGGAAATATACTGTCGTGGATTTCAAAATAATCTCCCTGTATAGAAAGGAATACATTATATTTATTGAAATTTTTTAGTAAGGGCATGCTTCAAGCCATAGATCATTTTCTAATTTGCCTGTTTAGGCATGATCGTGTATTGGATATTTGTCAATTCTAAGACCCAGAAGTCAAAATGGAGACCTCGTATAGTCACTTCTTCATATTGTTATTATGTACTGTCTATGGTGTATTGTAGTTGACATTTTGCTTGTGTTCTGAAACTTCTTCCTCTTTCCATATTCAATTTTGGCTTTCTTGACAGTGGAAAATCAATTTCGTCAGTCGGAAATGTCTGAACTAAGCACTTAATACTTTCTAACACATTTTTCCTGACAAGAACCTCCTAGTTATAATTGGTATTGATTGACGAGAGTATCATGTATATGTAGATGAAAGGGCCATCGTCCCAAATGCGACCATTGTACGAGTATGGTCACCGGTCCCACTAAGATTTCTTTCCAATCACTGACACTGTACAGCTTTTAAAATTCCCTGAAAAGGGTCTGAACTCGTATATTTTTTCAAAGCATAGCATACTTACAATGCAATTAAAACTCGTACAGGAAGTCAACATGCCCACTTTTCAGTCTCTATGTTTCATATCTCACGTCACACGCGTTTCACTTCAGAAAGTTATGGCGCCTTTTCTCTAGCAGTTTCATAGCTTTCGAACGTCTGCTCTGCTATTTCATACTTCTGGTCAATATATTCAACATTATGCTCCTCTAATCTATCCTTCTTGTTCACGTTGATGTACAGCTATTAATCTTTCTTTTTATCAACTACAAAAGCTCGTGCTGTCACGCCGGAAGGCGCCGTAACACATGTAAGCTGTGATAATCAATACAGCATTGTGTAAAACACAGTCACCGGGATCCGGGACCCCCAGACGATGATGATTTTTTTAAATAATTTTAGTGTAGCAAAATATACAATTAATCAAAATTCAAATTTTCAAACCTTGTGTAAACCCAATCAATGAATTATAAATGAAGTATTGAATAAAGACTATTTCTTTGGAAAATCTAGATGATGCAAACAACTAGATTCATTCATTAATATTCATGTATTCCATACTACTCATGTTTCACTAAACAGATGTTGCATAATAGACAAACTGTTAGGCTAGTATTCTACTTCTGTGTATTTGTTGTCTGTCTTTGGTTTACCTAAGTTACACAGAGCCGTTGATGAAACAATGAATCTATAGCTTGCTAAATGTGACTTTTTCACCAATTTTTAAAAGCAATTTTGGACGAAATTTGCTAATATTTGATTTTTTCTTTCATGTTGCTAGAAAATACCATTCCTTATCTAAGCATGTGTTAACAATAATCAGAATGGTACGATCTTGGCCTAATTTTCACGTCCCGTTTATGGATAATACAGCGTATTGTCATAAGGACCCTTCTGGCCATATGATAGATTATGTACAGCGAGCAGGGGCATAGCTAGCCTAATAAGAGAGTATAGGCAAAATTCTATGGGGGTACGGAGCATCCCCCCACTCGGAAAATTTTGAAATTCTAGAACATCGTAGGTGCATTTTACGGCTATTTTGGGGTATTTAATGACCATTAGAAATGAAAAAAAAATCATAGTTTTATTTATATAAATGGTCAATGATATCAATTTTTGATCATTTTTGGAAATTGAGTCTAGGCAGTTGCCTAGTACTGCCTAAAAGAAGCTACGTGCATGGCAAGGAGAGACATGATTGCCACACATACCACAACAGAAACCAGCCAGGCAGACATCTTCTGTCCATTTTCTGCAAATATAACACAAGATTATTTTGCATTATTTTTTTGCTGAATTAATTTTCCAAAAAGTAGGAATAGTAGGTGGTTTTGAGGAAAAAGTAGGAAAAAGTAGGAAGCTAGTAAAAAAAGTAGGAAAAATAGGAAAAAGTAGGATTATGCTGGAAAGTCTGTATCTAGTGTAACAATCATTTTTATGCAAAGATTTTATTGCCATGACTAGGACATAGTCATCTATACTCTGCTTAAATGATTATATACTACATATAATGTGCTCATTAATGAAATGTTTCGCCTACATGCAATCAAGTTTTTGCATTACATATGAAGGGAACATGTGTGTCCAACAAAGAGGAAGCATAAAATGTGGTATTCATCAAGCATTCCTAGACTTCAAGTAAACACATGTTCTGAAATAGAGCAGAACGTAAGAATTGAAAGTCCTGAACTTCAACCTTACTTTTTAACTAGTATAATTTTATTTTCATTTCAAGTCAAAGGAGTTTTTGTAAAACTGACCAGGTGTTTGAACTTGTTGTTGGTTGTTTGTATTGGGGTTTAACGCCGTTTTTCAACAATTTTTCAGTTATATACGGCGACCGGTTCACCTAACCAGTTTTCCTGGACTGTATACAAACCAGTACTAACTTACCCTTCCACAAGGAGCCGGCAACTTCTCCACATATGGAGGAAAATCGACATTTTTAGTCAAATTATCATGGAAGGGTATGACCTGCCGCAGCCGGGATTCAAACCTGGATCTACGGGCTGCAAGTCCAGCGCACTAACCACTGGACCATGGTCGCGGCTTTGAAATTGTTAATTAAGTCATGTAATTGATTTATTGTACATAATGTTCATGTATATTTCAAACGACATTTTGTCATAAATGCCCGAATAGTTTAGACACAGGTAAAGATGTTAATATTTAAGTGTGTGCTACATGACCACTAGTCGTTGATGTACTGTATAACACCATTAAACATTAAAGATGTTAATGTTTTTTATTATCAATTTAAAGGGAGGATTTCTAAACAATCTATGTCTACCTATGCATCAGTCCCTCTGCAATACTTTTTTTGAGTATTGCTCTGTAATTGTTGATTGGATTAACTTGAGACTTGAATGCTAGGTGTATGGCAACAATGTGTAGGATTGCTGAGATCGGGAACCATATCTGTACCTTCACAATTTTAAAATAAGTTTTATTGAACTCTTACATCAACTTCTTTATTTTTTCATTTTATGAGACAGATTTTGTATGTGTTTATCCTCCTGAAATACAGATTGAAATTGATTCAATATTTATGCTATTAGTCACTTAGTTCATTCATTATCTCACAGAAATGGGAATAACCAAGCAGTGATGATGATGATGCCACTGAATGTGCAGATGTGGAAAACAGCTCTGCTCCATTGAAACTAAGTGACAATTAGTCTGATAGTTATGATAATGACTACAAAGTTCCAAATAAGAGACAATCAAGTGAGAAAAGTTTTTTAGTTGTAAGGAAGAGAATTAAGTAGCCTCTTTGTCCATCTCTCTGTCTTCTATACTCTTCTTTAGCTGAGAAAGAATGAAGGAATTTCATTCAAGCTTAGTATTTAATAAGAGAGGAAGTATAGTTTAAGTATTGTTATAACTTTATCAGTGCCAATGCAAGTGCATAACAAAACAACACTTTTTTATTTTGTTCATAGTTAAGTTGAAATGTCACACTTTCCCTTATTCATTTTCCTTGTCCTTTCATTATGTCCAAATCTATTATTACAGCACTCATAAATGATCTTCATGGAGCATTCTACTAGTGCCCTTGTTTCATATAGAATTGTAGTATTTCTGTGGGCGATTAACAATGACCCATAATCAGGTAACTTTTTAAAGCAAATTACAAATTACATATTGCTTGTAAACAATATTCATGATGCTTGTTATTATACATTTATTGATACTCTGTTATGACTCACACAATATTTAGCAACTTATGTTGAAACTCTGGCACAATTTTATCCAGTAACTGCAAACCATATATAAAAGGATGCATGTTTAAGATGATGTAGCTTGCATGTGATCATAGATTTTCCTAGGGTCCTTATTGTGTGTGATTGCATTTTCCAGGAATAAAATTCACTTTTCAATTACTTAAAGTGCTTTTTTTAAGAAATGTTATGACCTCACTATCTAGTACATCGATGGTCTTCCGTGGCTTTCGAAACCGTAAAATCTGACATTAGCGTAACTGTGACAGACGATTGGCTCTTATTTTGAGAATGAGTGAAAAAATGTTTACCTTGGCTGCTGATTTGTAGTGAATTTCAGGTATGCAAATTTTCCAACAATAATTATACCATAATGGTTGCCAACATTTTTGTGTTTAAGTTAATGTGGTGACACAATGCATACTCTGTATTTAAGACAAAGGTAAGAATGTTGGAGTTAGAACACCATGGACCATGAAGGAGAAGAATGTCTTCAAAAATGGTCTTAGAAAGTGCTTCAAATTAAAAAATTCTACCAAAACGTTTGAACTTATAAAACAAACTCCTGTTCTTTCTAGATAATGATGGACAGTGGTGAAGGGAAATGTCTGAACTAGACTACTCGCCATGCACAGAACTCTTCAACGAGCAAAATAAAAGAACAACTTTGTGTTTTTGCATAAGATGCAAGTGGTAGCTGAACTAAATCATTACATCTAGTGTCGTGTGTGGTTTCAAATTTCGACCAAGACCTCATGTTGTGTAATTCAGTTATAGTTATCTTCATCATATCAAGTCAACTAGCAGTATAAGTCAAACCTGTGAACAAAGACCACCCTTAGGAAAGACACAATGTGACCTTTATTGACAGATGGTGTTTATTTGGGGGTCAGTTTGCTCTACATAATCAGTGACAGTTTCTCAACACAGATTTGACTATACATTCTTATTATCGTCGTTATTAATAATTGCTTTGAAGAAAAAAATCGCTAACTACCCTCTGAAAAAATATTGGGTCCAGTCACAGTAAACCAACAATATTTTAAGGATGGCCTACGCTAGATAACCTGATCAATAGGCCGCTTATTGTTTATGAGAGACAGAGAGGAGGAAGGTGAAGAGAGATCACATGATAAGACATGACAATAGAATATTAATGTACCTGTACAATTTATCAACAAGCAGGTATGGATTGCAGAATTAAAAAATATTGATAGCCCAATAATTTGTTTAAATAATAGTCAGTTTAGCTAGTTGCTTCTCTCGAGTTGCCCTGCTGGATAGAAACGGAATGTCATTTGTTGAAGGAAAGATGTCTTATTGAACAGTGGACTGTAAGCTTGACAGACTGCATCCAATAATAGTAGAGAGCAACAAAATGATAAATAATTGCGAAATAAGGAAAACATGTATTTGATTACACTATAATTGACAGCAGGCATTCCAAATCTGTACACCTGGAAATCTATAGTTTAAAAACACTTTTATGTGTATTAAATAGAAAAAAATAAAAAAAAGGTTTTTGCTTTATTGCAAAACCACAAACTGAGGACATTATCAGAGATAACAGCAACCACTGAGGACACTAATACCAACCAAAGACAGTCTCACTTAGGCCTGTGAAAAATACTTTTGTTTCCAGCTACCTGACTAAAATTTTAAAGTTTTTGCTGATTTCTAGAGAAAAATGCACATGTACTTGCTTCTTTTATGGATTAGATTATCACATTCCATAATATGTTGATTAAACTGTTAATAAATCAGTATATCACTACCATCAACACTAATGTGTGTGTATTCTTTATTTTGATGGGCTGGAGGCTTATATAACATAGCTACCTAAATACTTATATTTCTTTTGTTAAGAACAGCTTTAATATACTAGAGGTTGAAATGGCTTGCAAAACATGAATCTTATTGTTCAATGAAAAAGCTACATCTTTTCACCCACTTAAATGGTTACAATTTCTTTTGGTCGATTTGTCTTGCTTCAGCACAGTCACTCTAAAGCAAATATATCAAACTATATCACAAAAAATCATGGTCACATGACTTTGACCATGAAATTATGGGTAATTTTATTTTAAAAAAATATCTAATGAGCTTTCATAAGGGTGTTCATTTGTTTGCATTAGCTGTCTGGTGTTTTTTCAAGCTAAGCTAAGCAGAAAGTGCTACTTATACATTGTGATCATCATGTCTGATATTCTTGGAATAATATTTACCTTCTGAGGTCATATTTCCTTCATTTCTATTCAATCATCTTATAGGTTTTCCAGAATGTTTGCCTACTTGATATCTAATTCCTTATAAATATGGGTCATATCAAATCTTAAAATTAGATGAATAGTTATATGAAACAAGGACTTGGTGAAATCTCTTGGAAGCATCTTTTAACAAATACATTTAGAAATCTCTCAGAATGTTTCTTTTGGTAATTTATAGGCCCTCTTTTTGAGATGGGATATCGGGAAAAAGAAACTAGGTCAATCAGCAACATTAATGACAAATGGAATGAACCCACTGTAGAGGTTATATTTTTTAACATAATGCATAGATAGCAAATTAGTCAGAATGTTTCCCTTGATCATTTTTAGACTCTTGTCAAGTACGGGTGACCATAAGTCAGATACCAGGTAAACTGGGCAATGTGTTAGAGTCACACAATTATTTGTTGTTTTTTATACAATGCACAGCAGAATTGAAAGTGGGGTACACTAGAGTCAGGTTGTCCAACTGACTGTATCTGTAAACATGATCTTATCTGTGCTTTATCTTATGAAATGCTTGATGTATTTTAATAAAACTTAGCATATTGCAATAAAAATATAATTTAACCTATTTTGACATAATTAAGGCCTTTTTCTGTTTTCTTGCAGACAAAATCTTGTGTGTACTTCTCCATAACTGTTTGATGGATTTCAATAAAACTTTACAGAAACAATTGATGTCTATTTGCTCACAATGAAGCATATGTGTACGTTTAATTTTTACTTATGGCTTTTTATAACAACTTTTTTTGATAAATAACTTCTCTTTTTTAGTGATTATGAATTAATACTTCATGACAATGGTCAGCACAAAGCTTACTTCAAAATATAATAACAATTTTAGATTTGACTAGTCTTCATTGAGTTATTGTCCTTTGATTGCTTTAAGTAGTGATCAAATTATAAAAGAGCATATTTACATATTAGGAGTTAACCATCTTCAGTAATAGTTCTAGTTTGAATTATATCCCATGTTTACAGTTTTTGTTGACTCAAGGGCAAGACAGGCCATCTTGCTATATGTATATATTGATATTTTACCAGTTTATGTTAAGTTGATGAATACCAGAGTAACAGGGCTGTATAAGCATGTTTATAGTAGATTAGCTCAGTTGATAAAGCAGCTGACTTGCAAGCAGAAGGTTGTGGGTTCAAGCCATGCATTTTTCTGCTTCCTAATGCATTGGTGTTGTTTGTAGCTAGCCTTAGAATCTTAGAGCTAGGGTGAAGCAGTGGCTGGGTTAGCTTAAAGAACTTGTGGCTGTTGCTTAATTGATTAAAGAAAGGAGGAGTTTAACAAGGCTGTAAATGTAATACAGTCAAACCTGTAAACAAAGACCACCCTTGGAAAAGACAAATGTGCAAGTGACCTTTATTCAGAGGTCAGTTCGTTCTAAAAATCAGAGACTGTTTTCCAAAGAATGACCTTCATTCACACGGTGGTCTTTATTCAGAGGAGGCCGCAAACGCAAGTTTGATTGTATATGTGTTTTGCGTTTATAGCAGTATGTATTCCCATCAGCCTCATATTAGCTCAGTTGGTAGAGCAGCTGACTTGCAAGCAGAAGGTGGCAGGTTCAAACCCTGCATTGGGAACTTAATTTTCTGCCTCCTATTACATCGGTGCTGTGTGTGTGGTTAGTCTTGGAATCCTAGAGCTAGGGTGAAGCAGTGGCTGGGTCAGTATAAAGAACCTGTGGTTGTCGCTTAATTAATTCAAGGAAGGAGTACAACAGATCTATACATAATATATGCGTTTATAGTAGTTTTTATGTCCGTCAGCCCAATTAGCTCAGTCAGTAGAGCAGCTGACTTGCAAGCAGGTGGTGGGTTTAAGCCCCACTTTTGGAACTTTATTTTCTGCCTCTTGTTACATTTGTGTTATGAGTGTTTGTTGCTAGCCTTGGAATCCTACAGCTAGAATGAAACAGTGGCTAAGTTAGTTTAAAGAATGTGTGGTTGTCACTAAATTAATTCAAGGAAGGCGTGTAACAGTGTTGTTTATATAAGTGTTTATATAGCAGTTTGTATGCCAGTCAGCCGATTAGCTCAGCTGGAAGTGCAGTTGACTTTCAAGAAGGTCATTGGTTTGAGCACTGCATGGAAACTTTATTCTGTCTCCTATTACATTGGTGCTGTGTGTGACTAGCCTTGGAATCCTAGAGCTAGGGTGAAGCAGTGACTGGGTTAGATTAAAGAACCTGTGGTTATTGCTTAATGAATTCAAGGAAGGAGTGTAACTGGGTTGTATACATATGTATTTATAGTAGTTTGTATGCCCATCAGCCTGATTAGCTCAGTTGGTAGAGCAGTTGACTTGCAAGCAGGTCATGGGTTCGAGCCCCCATCGGGAATATTATTTGATTATTAGATTTTTTCTCTTGCAATGTGCTCTTGAAAATATTGCAATTTTCTCACTTCTCAGTGAAATAAATATCACATTTACTCAAAACATATAAATGTCCTCTATATAACTTTAAATGACATTTGACAAATTTACTAATTAATAACAAAAGAGGTTAAATGTACAAGACATTGGCTTATTTCTACGTTCCTGTAACTCAATTTTTGGCAACAAAATCATT
This sequence comes from Lutraria rhynchaena, assembly GCA_008271625.1. Taxonomy (NCBI): domain Eukaryota; kingdom Metazoa; phylum Mollusca; class Bivalvia; order Venerida; family Mactridae; genus Lutraria; species Lutraria rhynchaena. The sequence goes on along the minus strand of VIBL01000001.1, from coordinate 3,783,220 downwards.
CATAAATCAACAGCAAAACAGTTGGATTAGCTTCCCATGTCGTCATTCACAAAACATTTCTTTAAAGAATAAGAATTATTCAGGGAATGCTGTAGTCTGGAATACCTGCCCTGTCTCTAACATAAACAACCTGACTAAAAAAGACAAGGGAAAAATCTGCTCTGTACAGGACTCGAACCAACAACCAGCATGACTCTCTATACCATCTGAGCTGTGTGACTGATTCTTACCCACATACATATAATTCCTTTTTTTTACTTTTTTGCCAACCTTGGGCAAATGCACCATGTGTAAACCAGAAAATTGTGCCTTGTATGAGACTTGATTCACAACTACAAGAACACTACTACAGTGCTCAACTAATTGAGCAAACCAGGCAGCTGATTTGTATCTGGCCATTTTTGTGTTTTCCTGTGTTTGGTGGGTTTCGGGCTGTGGGACTTTGAGGAAGGTGATATGTTGGGGAAGATAGGATGTTTTGTTATTATTGTTATGTGTATAGATTGTGGTTATTAAGTTAACACATTTAAACAATGATTTATTTATATTTCTGTACTTTAGACTGATATGTTCCAAAGTAATATGCTGATATTGTCTAAATGAATGTAGGAGTGTTATAGGAGTGTACAGAGATATGTATCTTATGTACCTTTAGGCGTCCTCAGACAGTTTTTTTTGACGCCTTGATTGAAAAGAAAATCAATCATATAATGTCATAAAATTGTTGCAGCAAGTTTTTTTCATAACCTTTGAGCAGCAATTCATCAGGGAATGGGAACATGTCAACTTGTATAACATTTTGAGCAAGTTGTAATCCACATGTTTATATAATGACAGGGGTCACTATGTACTAATGTCTTGCAAGTTTCTCAATATAAGCTGGTTAATTTCTATCATTCGCAAATCATGCACTGGAGAATATCAACTGATTTTACAACAACTTCACACCATCTCTTAACCCATACTTCTTGTTTGTTTGTTAAAAGATTTCACTCAAAAGATCTTGAGGTTGGTAAAATGTATAAAGTAAGAGCATCATATCCAGCAAGAAAGAAGCTGATCATCATAAAGTATGCTCAGGCACAGGGTAATTGGGCTGCTGGATGAGAGTATAATGTATCTGAGGCTTGCATAAGATGATGGTAGAAGTATTAAAGATTGTCGCCAACAATGGCCAGCAAAGAAAATGACCACTCGTGGTTCAAAACCATAATATCACGAGATCAAGAAGATGTACAATTGAGTCGCAGATCGTCCCCGGCAGGGTATTGTGGTTTCCTCAGTCGAAATTAGACTCACAGCCATCATGATGGCTAAAGAAATGAGCCAGCAAGGCTTTAAAGGGTCCGTTGACTGGTCATATAGGTTCATGAAGAGACACAACCTGTCCATAAAAAGACATACCCACATCTCCCAAAAACTGCCTGAAGACCATGAGGAGAAGCTGATTGCCTTCCAACAATTTATCATTAAGAAGCATTGGGAAATTGATTTCCCATTGAGTCAGATCAAGAATGTAGACCAGACTCCCCTACATTTGATCTGCCACACAGATGTATGTTAGATTTGAAGGGGAAGATGTGGAAATCAGAACTCGTAGAAATCCACCAATGGATTGTTGATGCATGGCATGAGATTGACAAGAGCATGCATTCAAGAAATCCTGCATACCTACAACCTTGATGGCAGTGAAGATGTGTTACTCATAACTGTGTTTAATTGCAAATTAATTTTGAATTATGAACCTTTATTAGAGTGATATATATGAGTCTACTAAGCAAAATGTGCCAATATGGACAATTATGTCTTTGCTTAAAATTTTTACCAACAAATTACATAAAACTTCAAGCAGAGACCCCTCCAATTTGTGGTTAATTGATAAATGTGGATGTTGGCCTGTGATTCTGGGTAAACCAAGTATCTACGTAGGCCCTCAAAGTACTGGTTGAAAACTCTATTTGGGTGTTGTAAGAAAAGTTCTTCCTTTCAAGATGTATCCCAATAAGTGAAACAAAGGCTTGAAAGGTAGCCATGTTCGGGGTCACTTGAAAAAGTAGTCATGTTTGGGGTTACCTGAAAAAAGTAGCCATGTTTGGGGTCTGTTTGTTTGTTTAATGGTGTTTCATGGCGCATCGACAACTAACGGTCATGTAGCGCACATCAAAAATGTAAAGGATAACAATGATTAACAGTCATTTAAAAAGATAATGTAAACACAAGACAATACAAAAATGAGAAAGAATGAAGGATATGAATTAATTAAAATTGGATTGTTGCAAAAGAAATGTGTAAAATATTTTGCAATGTGGAAATGAGAATATAAAAAGTTATCACAGTTTCTTGTAAAGCCCGATTTCCTTTAAGTATGCAATAATTGTTTCAGATGAAACTGTATTAAAAAGGGTGTTTAAGTTGTCAACATTAAGATGTTTGGAACGGATAGGATGAAGATCAATGCAATCAATAAGAATATGTTTGATGGAATACGAAACATTACATGGAATACATTCTGGCATATTATCTCTGGTGAGAAGCCAAGAATGGGTTAAATGAGAATGACCAATTCTGCATCGTGATAATATTACTTCTTCCCAACGAATGGACCTGTTAGAGGGGTGCCATTTCAGGGCAGATTTTGCACTTGAATCAGCTTTTTCATTACCCTTAATGCCCATGTGACTTGGGATCCAGCAAAATACAAATTTTTTGAATGTACTGAGGTGGGAGATTTGCTCGAGGGTATCACACACAATGGGATTTTCCAAATTCATATTATGTAAAGTTTGTAATGTGGACAATGAATCAAAGAATATGATGAAACGATTATGATTTGATTCCTCAGCGAGATCAAGGGCAAGACCAATGGCTTTCATCTCAGCTGAAAAAAGAGGACTTGTCTAGAAAACGACATTTTTTAATTTTATTTCTAGATACTGCAGCAGCTGCAACAATGTTACCATCTTTACAACCATCAGTATAAATGGATTGATGTGTATGGTAGTTTTCTTTTAGATCAAGATATTTGGTTTGGAAGGTGTTCGTGTCTGTTTCTGATTTTTTGTTACATGTGAGGTCGAAGTGAAACTTCACCGACATAAGGTTCCAGGGTGGTGTATCTGGAACTTTGTACTCTGCAATGGATTCCATATCAACATGAAGATCCTCAACGAACTAGGACATATGGATGCCAAGGGGTGGAACTACGTTTGGTTTCCGTTCAAACAGATTTTTAAATAAAGGGTTAAAAACCACTTGATGTGTGGGGATAAAAGGATTTGATTTGAGTTTTAAAATGTACTGAGCAGCAAGTTTTTGCCTTCTGTGATAAAGGGATGGTTCATTTGCATCAACATAGAGGCCTTTGACAGGGGATGTTTTAAAAGCTCCAAGGACTAGTCTAAGACCATGATTATGTATAGGATCAAGTGTTTTTAAATATGACTTCCATGCAGATCCATAAACAATGGATCCATAGTCCAGTTTTGAGCGGACAAGAGATCTATACAGACGTAAAAGAACTTTTCTGTCAGCTCCCCGATCAGAATGAGCGACAACTTTCATAAGGTTGAGAGCCTTCTGACATTTCTTTTTAAGTGCTTTAATATGGGGAAGAAATGTAAGTTTGGAGTCAAATATCACTCCAAGAAATTTAAATTCTGGGACAACCTCAATTGGTGTGTTGTCCAGACGAAGATTTGGTTCTGGATGTAAACCACGTAGATTGCAGAAATGTACACATTTGGTTTTGTTTTTAGAAAATTTAAAACCATTTTGATCAGACCAAGTTTGAAGTTTATTAAGACACTGTTGGAGTTGTCTTTCAATAATGTTCATGTTTCTAGATTTAAAACATATAATAAAATCATCTACATAGAGGGAGCAGTCTACTCCAGGGTTGATAGCTTTAACTATGTTATTGATTTTGATACTAAAAAGGGTGAATGACAGGATACAGCCCTGTGGTACACCCATTTCTTGTCTGTGCGGGTCAGAAACATTGTTACCCACACGAACACGAAAGAAACATTCATTTAAAAAAGCCGCAATAAAAAGTGGGAGGCGGCCTCTGAGACCAAACTCATGAAGATCTTTTAATATTCCATATTTCCATGTAGTGTCATAGGCACTTTCAAGGTCAAAGAATACAGCCACTGCATGTTGTTTATTTATAAACGCCTCTCAGAAGTTTCAAGGCGCACAAGGTGGTCAACTGTACCACGTTGGCGTTGGAATCCACTTTGTACATTAACAATAAGGTTGTTAGATTCCAAGAACCAGACAAGCCTGCTGTTCACCATTCTTTCAAGTGTTTTACATAAACAACTGGTTAGAGCTATGGGACGATAATTGTTTGGATCACTAGGATCCTTGCCAGGTTTAGGAATTGGTATTAACAATGCTTCTTTCCAGGAAGGAGGGAATTCACCCGATTCCCATTCATTATTAAAAATTTCAAGTAAAAGAGAAAGAGTATGAGTGGATAAGTGTTTAAGAAATTGATAATGGACTTTGTCAGGACCAGGGGAAGTGTCGTTTGCCTTGTTAAGGGCACGTTTCTGTTCTTTCATTGAAAATAGTTTGTTATATTTCTCCTTGTTATTTGAAGAGAAATTAAGTTGTTTTTTTCTTCCTTAGACTTGTGCGGCTGAAACTTTTCTGAGTAATTTTTAGATGAGGATTTTTTCTCAAATACATCAGCAAGTGCCTCAGGTATTTCCTGAGCAGAGTTAGCATTTTTGCCGTCAACTGATAAATGATGCACAGGAGATGAACCCTTTCCATTAATTTTTTTGATCATATCCCATGTTTTTTTAATTGAGGTTTGACTATTGATTTTGGAGACATACTGTCTCCAAGTTTTTCGTTTATTGTTTCTGATAGTGTTGCGAGCTTTTGCTCTAAAAACACGAAATGAATTAAGATTTTCATGAGTTGGTCTCATATTGAATTTTCTTAAGGCGTCCTTACGGTTTTTTACAGCATTCTTACATTCTTCGTTAAACCATGGTTTGTCATGGCTTTTGGAGTTTGTCGAGGTCTGAAGGATTGAATTTTCAGCCGCTTCAATAAGCGGCGATGTAAAAATGTCTGATGCATCCCTATTACTGTTTAACTTTTCACGAGTAATAGTTTGCTCGGAAAGGAGTTTGAATTTTCCCAATTGGCTTTGGACAGCTTCCATCGTCTGGGTTGGTTATAGTTAGATAGACATGTTGATGATAAAAGGATGGGGAAGTGGTCACTTCCACAAGTATCCTCTTCAACCTTCCATGTAAACTCTGAAAGTAATGTTGGGCTACATAGAGATAGATCAAGTGTAGAAAAGGAACCTGTTGCAGGATGAAGATAGGTTTTTGAATTGGTATCATTCATAATCGCCAGATCATTATTATGTATAAAAAATTCAATTTGGGTACCTCTGTGATTTGTATCCTCAGAGCCCCATGTAATATTATGACCGTAAAAATCTTCTGTTAGAATATATGGAGCAGGGAGTTGTGACAGCAAATTGTTTAGATTGGTTTCATTAATTGGTTTGTTTGGTGGTAGATAAATAGAACACAAAGTAATATCTTTGTGTAAGGACATTCTTATAGCAACAGCTTGGATAGTTGTATTTAAAGGTATTTGTTTATGAGGAATATTATTTGCGATAATGGAGACTCCACCTTGAGCTTTATTGCCCTGGGTATAAATTTTACTGTATAAAGAATGGGATTTAAATGACAAATTATCATTCTGTTTTAAAAACGTTTCCTGGAGACAAATAGCAACAGGTTTATGTTGGTTGATAAAAAGTGATACTTCATCACAATTGGCCCTCAGGCCTCAACAATTCCATTGTATAATAATATTTGACGCCATGATAAATAAAAGATAAAATGATGGAGTGATGAACTAGTCCTCCATTTCTGAGGGTATTCCTTCACAATCAGAGACTTCAATCCCATCACTCTCATCGCTCAGACTCTCGAATCTATTGGACAAGGGTGTAGTGACTTGTTTTTGTGTTTTCTTTTGTGCAGGTTTTTTTGGTTTGGATGAGGATGATTTGGATGTAGGAGGGATGGGTTTAGATGGGGAGGGGTTTGTTGTAGGTTTAGATGTAGAGGTAGAATTTGTTTGTGTAGAGGGGGTTTTGGTTGTTTGTTTACTAGTTTTTTTATTATTGGATTTTGTTTCGGGTGGTTTGGCAGGTGTCGGAGCAGAGATTGCAGTGTTAGGCACAGGCTGCTTCTGTGTACTTGTGTTTTGTTTTGAAGAGGAGGATAAAGAGGAGAGTGAAGGGACCAGACTTTTAAGGGTATGGGACATTTCAGGGAATTTTTCTAAAAGGGTTTTAATTAAAAGATTACAGGTGTGGCAAGATTTTTCAGGAGCTGGGGCAGAAACAGTGGCATAGCTGGTGGTTTTGCTCAACTGTTCCCGGTCCTGTCGGCGCCTCTGTATCACTTTTCTGGCTTCATAAAATGATACGTTTTCATGATACTTGTATGAAATGATGTCTTTTTCATCCCTCCAGACTGAACAGTCTTTGGAGTAGGAGGGATGAGAAGATTTGCAATTAAAACAGAGTGTTACATTGGTACAGGATTTGGGATCATGGTCTGGTCCCTCAAAAGAACATTTTGAACATATTGGTTGGTTTTTACACTTGGTCTCATGATGGCCGTACCGCTGGCATCTAAAACAACGCAGCAGGTTGGGCACATACACATCGACCTTCACAGACTGATAACCTATTTTGATGTGTGTAGGGAGAACTGGTGTAGAAAAAGTAAGAATATATGTATTTGTAACCATTTTTTTTCCATTTCTTGTAATACTGATTTGTTTGACATCAGAAACAGCCTGTGTCTTTAAATTGGACTTGATCTCGTCGAGGGATTCGCTACATGCGAGATCCCTGCAATGGATCACACCCTTACATGAGTTGAGCGTTTCATGAGGAAACACTGCAACCCTTGCTCTGATCAAGTTCAATCTAGAAAGGAGGTTCTTTGACTGCTGCATAGTGGAACACTCCACTAGCAACATGTTGTTTTTTTAATTTTTTAACTGATTTTGGGTAGGTGAAACTTTCCGGGCTCTTTAAATACTTTATGAGAATACAAGGTACAATACATCCCAAAAGTTTTTCACTTTGGATACTGCAGTTAGAAACTTCAGCATTGGCCCAAACAATTGATCAACCTTTACCTTTAGGCAAAAGTATGCCTGTAATTTATGTCATTGATGATGTTTTATATCTGTCTTACCTATTACTCTCAGCTTAAACATGGTATTGGTGTTGGTTGATAGGGTGTTTTATGTTATATCAATGGCACAATAAAATTATATAAGATGGGGACTAGTTTTAAAGACTGACTTGCTTGGCAGTTACCTATCTTACTCTTCCGAAAATTTCAAAAGACTTGTATCACCATTCTTGAGATATACATTGAAACATGCTCCCAAAATGGCCATTTTTAGTGTGATGCAATCTCACTTGAAAAAAATACCGGTATTATATAAAATACAAAATGCTCTTAATTTCAAAAAGAAATGATGTATAAATTGGTGTGGTTTTAAACATACTTTTGTACGTTTTGCTGCTTGAATGCTTGAATTAATGAAATCAGACAAGAAATAAATAAAGGATTTTATAAAAACAAAACACTATCAGCAGTGGTTTTGTTTGAACACAAAAACTCAAACATATACTAATTGTCATATTCCAATAACTGGTACAAAATAACTATTAAATTTACATTGGCATTAACCATTCAGTTATTTATTGTGGTAGGTAAAATTTATGTTGCATTATTTTCGTTGCTTCTCATTTTAAAAATATAAATCCTGCACTGGCTAATGTGTATTCATGTTATTTCTACAAAATTTGTAGAGTTATAAATTAAAATCATTGATAAATACTAGACTCAAACCTTTGAACAAAGGCCACCCTTGGGAAAGACAAAGTGTGGTCTTTATTGACAGGTGGCCTTCATTTGGAGGTCTGTTTGTTCTAAATAATCAGTGACAGTTTTTCAAAGAATGGCATTTATTCATAGGGTGGTCTTTATTCAGGGGTGGTCTCAAACACAGGTTTGACTGTACTTAAAAAAAAGAAAAATGAAAGAAAAAAATATTTTGTAATACCATAGGATGAAAATGGTGGATAAAAATATCATGCATGCATCTTCATGAAAAACTAAACTTGATTTGTTTAGGGGATACCCTAAATGTTGTAATTAACTCCATGGAAATATGGTATCTAAAAGTTGACTTTTTTGATTAAGTAAGACTACTATAACTACCAATACCATGTTTAGCCTATTTTAGCTTGTTTTGTTCTTTTGTTCAACTGATCCTGGTCCTTTCAGCAGTTCTACCTTGATACTATTTCAAGGTATTTGTTTAATTACCTTTAATTTTGTGCGAAAGAATGTCTCTCATCCTTCCAGACCAAATAGTCTTTGGAATATGATGGAAGGGATAGAATTAGTAATTGAAACAGAGCAGTGTATTATTAAATGTTTTGGAAGAATGGTCCTTCATGAAAACATTTAGCACATACTGATATGTTTTTACATTTGGTTTTGTAATGGCTGCTCTACTGGCATCTAAAACAGTGCAGCGGGATAGGCACATACATGTCAAACATGATAGATCTAGAATGGAAACCTTTTTTGATAGTGGATGGAAGTTTTGGAGTTGAGAAGGTATGGATATGTGTTTGTTTGAACTTTGTTACCATTCCTGGTTATACTGATACATTTAACATAAAAAACAATCTGCATCTTTAGATTGTGTTTAATTTTGTTGAGAGATTCACAGTAGGTGAGGTCCCTACAACAAATTACTCCCTAGCAGGAGTTCAGTGTTTCATGAGCAAACACTGCAACCCTTGCTCTGAAAAACTGTTGAAGGAAGATTTTGGTTGTTTCATTTTTACAAACTAGGGTGTGCCTAGCATGGAGTTAATTTGCTTTTTGAGGACAAAGGTTTGTGATAGGTTTATCTGGATCTACTGCCGGAATGACAATAAACCTCAGGAAAATTCTGTGTAGTGAATGTTGAAGATGTTTTGGGGTGTGATTAGGAGTCTGAGTCTAAGCTGGGCTTTTTGGGGATACCATGATAGTTAGTGATTTTTATCACCGATGCTCCCAACCCACCATCAAGTCCTTCTAGGGGGCATGACCAGGGGGATGCTGACATAGGTCATGACAGGGATCAGTGATATACTCTGAGTGAAAGTGTTAGATTAGATAATGTATTCTTGCAGAATGTTTTCCAAGCTAAAATTATCTTTAGGAGATTACAAGGGTAAATCAAAGACCAAACATTCCACAAAATTAGCCCATGAGCCACCGCCTTCTAGGTTATTTTTTCCAAAAGGGGTTTACTAAGAAAAAGAAGACATGGAAATGTTCTTGCATTTATGAAATGAAGAAAACGAAATGAAAAATGACCTAGGGCATGGCATGACCACCCAGTTGATCAGGAAGGGCCTTCCTGACCTCCAGTTTAGCCCAAATTAAGGCCAAAGTGCAGCAATGCAGGGGTGGAGTATTTACAGCGATACCCAGGCCCTACTCAACCACCAGGATCCTGTCATCAGGCGACACAGATTGCAAACAATGGCAAACAGGCAACTGCTGTGTGCGGGGTCTTACTCCAAGGTAATTCCAACCCTCATCCAGATTGGGGGTCAAAGTGAAATTGAAGTTGGCTGATTTATGTGCTTTGATAATAGCCCAAGGCAACAACTGTACAAGTCTCAACGCATTCTGGCAAGCAATTTTGGTGCTAGATCAAAGGGTAAAATCTAGTTCACCAAGAAATAGCCCATTGTTTACATTATAAGTCCTAATCTGGTCAAGGTCAAGGTAATATCCATATTGGGTGATATGGATGGATTGGGAGCACTCCAAGACAACAACTATATTAGTATCAATCATTCTAATAAGTGGTATAGGTGCTTGACAGAACAGTAAAATGTAGTTAATCAAGAAATAGCCCATTTAAAACATTACAAGTCCAAATCTGGTCATGGTCAAGGTCAAATGTAGGTTGGGTGATATGGGTAGATTGGGATTGATCAAAGGCAACAACAGCAGAAGTATCAAAACATTCTAATTAGTGGTGTTGGTGGTAGATGAAAGGGTAAAATCTAGTTAACCAAGAAATAGCCCATTCCTAATCTGGTCAAGGCCAAATCAAGGTTGGGTGATATGGCTGGACTGAGAACGGTCCAAGACAACACTGTATAAATATGAGTTTTCTAGTGTGCAGTGTTGGTGCTGGACGAAACGGTACAAAAATGTGCAGATGTTTAAATTCAAAGATCCCTGATCACTTTCATAATGGTATGATAACTATCTACATAATTACCAGATTTTATTAATTAAGGATTAATGATTTTATCATTATACTTCAAGTGCATTTTCGTGTAGTAAAAATAATGAGACATTTTGTTAAAAATAGTAACCTAGAACTGTCAGTTCTCATAAAATGAGTTTTGTTTTCTGGCATATGAATATAATCTGGTAAAAATCAAAAAGGATCCTTCAAGAGTATCCAATATATCTAAAAATTAAAACAGTAACTTCAATTTGATTGAAATTGTTCATTAATGGTAATAAAAGGTACAACACTCTTGAAGGAAATGTCTGCAAATATTGGAGGTCACAAAAATATGTGACTTGAAGAATTTAAAAAACAAAATACACTAAGTTACTAATTGTTGTCAGAACAATCTTAAGTGAATGGTAGGAGTCATTATTTAAGTTGCATGCTCTGTTTTAATAAAGCTTGTCTAATTAATACAACAATGCCTTTTTGTTGGCTGGTTGCCATGCAATCAGTTGAAAAATTTACCACATTCTGAAAATGTGTTTCATCTTATTGCAGTATGAAAGTAGCCTCCCTTTAAGATTCACCATTGGATTGTTTCCCTTTAATTCACTATAGAGCTGACGATCTATGTAAGACATTAAATAACAGGACTGAAGGCAGCTATGATATTTCTTCATCACATATTGAGATATACCAATAATCTGTCCATCTATGTGTTTTTCTATCAACCAAAGTTAGCACTGAAGAAATCTGAGGAAAATGTATAACAATAAACTGCAGAAAGAACTTGCAATACTGCAAAGCCAGCTACCAACAGTCCTCTCAGGGCTTTGATTGTTGTATGTTAGGCCTATTTATAGAAAATATATTAGGAAGGGACCAGACTAGAGAATGGTGGTGCCTGCATGCACACCTGTGTTTAAAACCTATAAGGCCATCCATACAAAAATTTATGTTTGCTGTAACACAACTGACTTATAAAAATCTTTTTTTAAATTATCCCAATATTTTTTTTTACCCTTTCATTATTAATAATTGATTTCTAGTATTTTTATCTGTATGTGACAGATCACAGTAACTGCTAATAATAGCCAAGACATATACATCGAATTTTCCTGTCAAAAGCTTTTATTCTGTGGAGCTCATTGTGCCCATGTATTAAGATCCAGACCAATGTATACCAACAGACTTAATATTCCCATGGGTGGGGCTTACTAACTGTGTAATAAATCAATAGAGTGCCCTCTTTTGACTAACAAACTTCATTTCATAACCTCTTGAATAAAGCAAAAATCATTGTCAGTTTGTGAAAAGGGAAGTAACAAACTCAAGTATTTTTATGGGAATTTAATGTAAATATAGCTGAATTATATATTGTGCAAAAGATACTTTTTGTCTCCGTTTGATTCATACCTTAAGCAAACAGTAGATTAGAGCTCTTGGACATTTTATTGAATACCCTGGGAAAGGATAGGTGAGGTTCTGGAAATGTGCCTGAATCCGTAAAAAATGACCAAAACCCAGGAACCCCTGGACCCCCAGTCTACATGTTCAGTCCCCTCCCCCTAACTAGAAATCCTGGATCCGCCTATGCCAGATAATAAGAGAGAATGGGATCTAGGTAGCAGATATCACTAGGTATATCAGTTATCCAAGGAAAGAAGAGGTTTCCATTTTTACACAAAATGTCTCATTGATTCAGATTTTTTACATGCTGCAGTGGTTTCTCTTCCTGCACAATTTTCTCTACATATTTCTGCTTTCATTACAGGTCAACAGTATACCACACTATGAAAAGGTACAAGACCACTAGCAGCCATCACAATTGAGCTAGGTCTGGGAGGCCGAAGATTTCTAGCCAGCAAGATGAAAGACTTTTGATAAAAGCTTCACTCCAGATGAGGAAAATAACTGTAAATGAGTTACAAAGAGATTGGCAAGCCTCAAATCTGTTTGCACCAGTAACCACATTGTGGTGTCATTTACAAGGAGCTGGGCTTTATGGTAATGTAGCTGTAAAGAAGCCTTTGCTTTCACCAAGACACAAGCAACTACATTTGAACTTTACCAGAGCATTCTGACAGGTCTTGGGTTGATTGGTCTGCTGTGATATTCTCTGATTTCAAATTTAACTTGTTCCAAAGTAATGGAAATGTTTATGCAAAAAAACGTTCTGGGGAACAGTAATGGGATGACAGTGTAATTTGGTGGTGGTAGTGTTATGGTGGGGAACCATAAGTTACAGGGATCCTGGATTTCTGTCTCATGTTGATGGGAAGACTGGGAGACTCAATTCTATAGGATATTCAAGATTCTTGAAGACTGACCCATACCTTCAGTTCATTTATTCTGGTTATGGTGAAAATTATTTTCAGGTATTATAATACAACTTGTCATACAGCTGGAATAGATAAGCAATGTAATTTTAATGTTTAGAATGGCCTCCTCAGACATCAATTCAATTGAAAATTTGAGGCAGATTCTAAAGAAGGAACTCAGAAACAAGTCAGCCATAATCTGCATAATCTGGAACCAAATGTAAAAGCCTGTTGGGATTTAATTCCTCCATGAATCATGTGAAAGGCCTGTTTAAAGCATGCCATGCTGAATGTGAGCAATAATAGATGTGAGAAGAGGCAACATGAAGTGTGGATACAGACTGAGGTGTTTTGTTAAATTTCTAAATTGGTCATGACGTTCAAGGTCATAGCGGTTTCTTATTGTTGACTTGGAATGTTTATGAGCTGAATGTTTTAGCATTTTCTTGTTTGTGCAACTACTATGATAGTATTAAGATATTAATAATTTTAAATATATTTCATTTGTTCAGTGTTTTTTCTCAGCGTTTTGGGAACATGACCTGACCCCCATAATTGGGAATTTTTGTGACATTTTTGACAAAATTGGGACAAAGTCAGGCTGCATGAAATAAATTGAAATAATCAAATAAAACTGAAGAACATGAGGGCCAAGATTGCCCTTTTTCGCTCACCTGTGTAAAAATTGCATCATCTATGGTTTTCCTGTGATTTACAAAACTGTGACCCCTAGAGTGCTAACAAAATTTTTGTTTGATTTGACCTGGTGACCTACTTTTTGACCCCAGATGACCCATGTTTCATATTCGTCCAAGATATCATTGAGACAAACATTCTAACTAGTTTTGATGAAGATTCACTTAAAAGTGTGACCCCTAGAGTGTTAACCTCCATGTGTGGACAACAGACGACAAGTGTTTGTTTGTTTTTATATGACTTATTTTCACTGGGGTTTAATGCTGCTTTTCAACAATATTTCAGTTATATACAGTGACTGGTTCACCTAACCAGTTTTCCTGGACTGTATACTAACCAGGACTAACTTACCCTTCCACATGGAGCCGGCAACTTCTCCTCATATGGAGGAAAATTGACATTTTTGTCAAATTTTCATGGAAAGGTATAACCTGCCACAACAGGGATTCGAACCCAGATCTCTGAGTACAAGTCCAGCGCACTGACCACTGGACCACAGCCGTAGCCAGATGACAGTGTAGACTGACTGATCACTATAGCTCACCTGATTTTTTCATATTGATAACTTTGTTATTTGAATAATTTAGAAATTTGAACTGCTGTTAATTAAAATATTTCTTTTTTCTAATTTGAACATTGGTCATCAAAACGCCCCCCCCCCCAAAAAAAACCCTGCTGTTATTAAATTACTAAAGTTTTCTTTACAGCTAAATATATTTTAAAGCTGCTGGACATTTTTTCATGAAATATTTTTCTTATCGCAGGCTGTCAACTGACATTGTGTAATATAGGAAAAAATATTGGAAGTTTTACTTCAAAATATAGGATTAGGCATGTTTTTTTTAAATATAGGAAATTTAAGATAAAAAAGACAGTTTCAAGTTTGTTAGTGACCGTTAACAGTAATTCTCATCAGGTTTGCACTTTTTTCCAATAAATTATACAAGAGGGCCATGATGGCCCTGCATCGCTCACCAGAATAAATATTAATTAACTTTTACTAAAAAGGTAATAAAGGTACACTTGTGGGCAAATAATGGGGAACAATAATAAACTTGATGAAGGACCATCAAAGGATACTACAAAAGAATATTTGTGATGACTGAAGGATGCCACAGACCAAATTTGGTGATGATCCAACCACTGGTTCATGAAAAGAAGTAATTATAAGGTATTTCTATGTTTAGCTCTAGCGGCCCCTAATTTGGCCCAACCATTTTTATTTCAGCAAATCTGATAGAACACTATCTAAAGATGCTAAAACCAAGTTTGGTAATAATCCATCCATAGAAACATGAGAAAAAGTCATTTTAAGGTATTTCTATTTTCAGGTCTAGTGGCCCCTAAAAGGGCCAACCATATTTATTTGAGCAAACTTGAGAAAGGACCATCTAAGGATGCTACAGACCAAGTTTGGTGATCATCCATCCATTGGTTCATGATTAGAAGATGTTTAAAGGTATTTCTATTTTTAGCTCTAGTGGCCCCTAATAGGGGCCAACCATTTTTTTCGCAAATCTGATAGAACACTATATAAAGATGATAAAAACCAAATTTGGTAATAATCCATCCATAGAAACATGAGAAAAAGTCATTTCAAGGTATTTCTATTTTTAGCTCTAGCGGCCCCTAAAAGGGCCAACCATATTTATTTGAGCAAACTTGAGAAAGGACCATCTAAGGATGCTACAGACCAAGTTTGGTGATCATCCATCCATTGGTTCATGAGTAGAAGATGTTTAAAGTTATTTCTATTTTTAGCTCTAGTGGCCCCTAATAGGGGCCAACCATTTTTTTCCCCAAATCTGATAGAACACTATATAAAGATGATAAAAACCAAATTTGGTAATAATCCATCCATAGAAACATGAGAAAGTCATTTTAAGGTATGTCTATTTTTAGCTCTAGCGGCCCCTAAAAGGGCCAACCATATTTATTTGAGCAAACTTGAGAAAAGACCATCTAAGGATGCTACAGACCAAGTTTGGTGATCATCCATCCATTGGTTCATGGGAAGATGACGTTGAAAGGTATTTCTAATTTTAGCTCTAGCAGCCCCTAATAGGGGCCAACCATTTTTTTCGCAAATCTGATAGAACACTATCTAAAGATGCTAAAAAACCAAGTTTGGTATTAATCCATCCATAGAAACATTAGAAAGAGTCATTTTAAGGTATTTCTATTTTTAGCTCTAGCGGCCCACTAAAGGGGCTGACCAAATTTATTTGAACAAACTTGAAAAAAGACCATCTAAGGATGCTACAGACCAAGTTTGGTGATTATCCATCCATTGGTTCATGAGAAGAAGATGATTAAAAGTTTACTTTTTTTAGCTCTAGTGACACCTAAAAGGGGTCAACTGGTACAATATGAGCAAATTGCAGTTAGAACGTCAAAAGGCTTCTGTACAGTAAATTTGAAGTAAATCCGACTGGTAGTTTCTGAGGAGAAGACCATTGTTGACCTCAGACGCCGGAGCATCCACCTACCCATCCTAACAGCTCACCCTGAACCTTCGGTTCTGGTGAGCTAAAAAAGAAATCAACAGTCACAGAAGCAGTTTTTTCTTAAAGAAAAAATTGCTGTAAAGTGTACACAATCTGCATGGTAAATTAACCTTTTACAGATGGCCTTTATTCGGAGGTCAGCTTGTTCTAAATAATCATTGACGTTTTTTTTTAAAAAATGGCATTTATTCAAAGGGTGGTCTTTATTTGGAGCTGGCTGCAGACACAGATTTGACTGAATATGTGTCATTTTAGAAAAAAATTTGAATAGTTCTTAATAACCAGTTTATATACAAAAAATAAGTGTACCTTAAGAAATTTTAGTGTAAAGCACATAAATGTTAAACACGTTTTTATAGCATTTAAAAATAAATAGAAATGACTATGTAATTTCTTTTATTGAAAGAGACAAATAATCAGGTATTGTAAACAGTAAATAGTTTCATATTTGCTAATATATTGCTATTTTCTTTTTTATAAAATTAATGTAGCAGACATTACCACAAGTGTGGTAACAATTATATAATAAATCATGGCATTTGCTACTAGATTACTAGCAATAAGTTTGTTTATTTATTTGCAACAATTATTTCAGAAAAATTGCACACCGTATTTCCCTAATAAATGCCCTCGGGGGCATTACATTTCTGAAAATGTGTTTGTGTCATTCTTTGGATTTAAAAAAGTGTTTTCTACTGATTGTTTTTGTTCATCTCGGATTAAAATAGGCTGTCATGGCAAGTAACTTTTGTTTTCTCTTGTCCAAAAAGGAGGGGTGTTTATTAGGGGAGACGCATTTATAAGAGAATATACAGTGCATAAAGTGCAAATTTTTATGACTTAAAACAATTTACAACATTTCAGCATATTTCAACATTATAAAACAATAAAAAACAATAGAAACTTCAAAAATTCAAGAAAATTCGAACATTTAAGACACATTTTAAGCATTTGTTTTGCTTTCAAAGAACTTTTTAATTTAAAGTACATTACAAACAACATGCAAAATGACAAAACACTTAAAAATATTCTTATTTGCCTGTTTAAATGATGGATGAATTTTGGGGAATGGAAATTATACAATATATACAACATAACTACTTTGGGAAAATGAAACCAATTAGAACGTTAATATTTATTACTGAAATAACAACAACAACGGATGGGTGGCAAAAACTGACCAGACCTTTTTCCAAGTCATCACTCAGGATGATGAACATCCTTCCAAATTTACTGGCTTTTAGAACCTTTTTATTGCTAGAAGTTGCCAAATGGCAACATGTCGAGTCCATTTAGGCACTTATTATCATCCTGAAAAGGTTGTCCCATGCTTTTTCAGGGAATAACCTCGACATTTTGAACAGGCCCACCAAGGGTCATAAGAAAAAGAGAGATGTGTTGAATGCCTGACATAAACCAAAGTGTGACCTTGACCTTTGAGATATGGACCTGGATCTTGCATATGACACACTGTCTCATCATGGTGAACAATTGTGTCAAGTTATTTCAAAATCCATTGTTGCATGTAGAAGTTATGCTCCAGATAAAGTCAGATATACTAATACCCACCAATTTTTGCCCTTTAAACCCCAAGTGTGACCTTGATAATAAAGATGTGGACCAGGTCTAGTGCATGACACAGTGTCTCATCAAGGAGAACAATTATAAATGCCTTGTTGTTCGGACAAGACTAAACATGCCAATTTTTGCCCTTTAAACCCCCAAGTGTGACCTTGACATCTAAAATATGGTCTCGAGCATGACACACCCCATCATGGTGAACAATTGTTTCAAGTAATCTTAAAATTCATTGTTGTGTAGGGAAGTTATGGTCCCAAGTAAAACATGCACTTTTTTATCCTTTAAACCCTAAGTGTGACCTTTGAGATATGGACCTGGGTCTTGTGCATGATACACCATCTCATCTCATCAAGAAGAACAATTATGCCATGTTGTTTTAAAACTCATCAATCATTCAATGCTTAAAGAAGTTACAGTCAGGACAATATAAAACATGCCAAAATTTGCCTTTTAAACCCCAAGTGTGACCTTGACCTCTTAAACATTGTCAAGGATCTTGTGCACCACACACATGGTGAACAATTGTGCCTAGTCATCTTAAAATTCATTGACACATAATGAATTTATGGTCCCAAAAAATTCAAATGGACTAACACAGACGCGCACGGATGCACATACACAGAACCGCCATTTTGACTATGTCAAGATCACTGCAAGCGGGCTCGACAAATGTATAGGAATTTTTAAAAAAATATAGGAAAATATAGGAGATATAAGAGGTTTTGAAGTATAAAGGAAGACACTAAACATATGGGAAAATACAGGAATATAGGAATCAGTTGACGGCCTGTTACAGGTATGACTATAAAATACCTAACAAATAAATTGTACCTTATTTCATAAAAGAACAATAAATTATTAGACAAAATCCATGTCAGAAAGAATCAACATTTTTAGCACTATTCCCTATGTAGAATTTGCTCTAAGGAGAACTTTAGCATAAGGAATAGCTATTTCTTTAGCATAAGGAATAGCTATTTCTTTACGAAAAAAGAGGGCCAAGAGGCCCTTTTCCACTCACCTGAGTGAAGATTTCAACTTCCATGGTTTTCCTGTGATTTAACATGGTGACTTAGTTTTTAACCTGAGTTGATCCATGTTTGAACCCGTTCATCATAGCATTAATATAAACATTCTGACAAAGTTTGAGAGAGATCCAATAAAAAATGCGACCTCTAGAGGGTTAACAAGGTTTTCCAGTTATATGACCTGGTGACCTAGTTTTTGACCCCACATGATCCATATTTGACCTGTCCAAGATATCATTAAGTCAAGCATTTTTACAAGGATTGGTGAACCTCCAATCAAAACTGTGACCCCTAGAATGTTAACAAGGTTTTTCAATGATTTGACCTGGTGACCTAGATTTTGACCCCAAATGACCCATGTTCGAACTTATCATTAAGACAATCATTTTGATTGTTTGGTGAATCTCCAATCAGAACTGTGACCTACAGAGGGTTTACAAGTTTTTCCAAAGATTTGATCTGATGACCTAGTTTTTGACACCAGATTACACATAACCAAACCTGTCAAGATATTTAGACAAGCATTTTGACAAAGATTGGTGAACCTCCAATCAGAATTGTGACCCCTAGAGTGTTAACAAGGTTTTTCTATGATGAGACCTGGTGACCTAGTTTTTAACCTCAGATGCCCAATGTTCAAACCTATTCAAGGTATTATTAAAACAATTATTTTGACAAGGTTTGGTGAAGATCCATTCAAAACTGTGACCTCTAGAGTATTAACAAGGTTTTTCTATGATTTGACCTGGTGGCCTAGTTTTTGACTCCAGATGACCCATGTTTGCACTTGTCCAAGACATTATTAAAACAAACCTTCTGACAAATTTGATGAAGATTCAATCAAAATCACAACCTCTAGAACGTTAACGAGGTTTTCTGGTGCGCTGACCTAGTGACCTGGTTTTCGACCGGAGATTACCCATATTCGCCCAAATTTACAAGATACAAACATTCTGACAAAGTTTCATGAAGATCCAATTAATTCTGTGATTTCTAGAGTGTTAACAGTATTTCCATTCTATATAGCCTGGTGACCTAGTTTTTCACCCCAGATGACCCTTGTTTGAACTTGTCCAAGATATAATTGAGACAAACAATCTGACCAGGTCTGATGAAGATTCGCTCAAAAGAGCATTAACAATCCTCAGGACACTGGAGTATACTGACTGATCACTCTAGCTCACTGAGCACTACATGCTCAGGTGAGCTAAAAAAACAATTGAA
The DNA here is from genome assembly GCA_008271625.1 of Lutraria rhynchaena. Taxonomy (NCBI): domain Eukaryota; kingdom Metazoa; phylum Mollusca; class Bivalvia; order Venerida; family Mactridae; genus Lutraria; species Lutraria rhynchaena. The sequence continues at coordinate 3,763,525 of VIBL01000001.1, read as the reverse complement.
ATAAAAATTGTTTCTCTTATGATAGAAGAATATTTACTGACTTGTACTTGAATTTTAATACTGTAAATTGGTAGAAAAATGTCCTACAGCTTTAATCAATATTTTGAAGTAGTACTTAATGATTTTTCATTGCATGGCAGATTAACTTTCAAAAGGATAATGCCACACAGACAGCGAAATAGCAAAAGGGGATCGATCATTGTATGGGCCTGAGAAAAAGACTGAATGGACCAGGCTCTTGTATTCAATTAGGTGAAGAAAGTGTTGGCGTGAAAGCCAGGTAGGATGACAAAGTCTTTCCCAGTCTTGGATGCATTCTGTGCTCATCAGACACGGTTGTGAAGATGATGTTCACGGAGAATTGTAAGACAACACTGCTATCATCCAGGTGGAATGACTTCAGTTTCACAACCCCTAGACGTGTCGATCCATGAGCCGATGAAGGGTATGCTTTGATGGAAATGGACCAAGTGGTATGCGGACAGCCAACAAACATACACACCCATTGACAGAATTCGAAATCCTGAGCTTGACGAGATCCATAAATGGATGGTTGATGAAATGGACATCATTGATAAAGCCTTCAAGAAATGTTGCACAGTAAAACCTCATTATCTCAAGGAGTCATTGGAATAGACTTACTAAATGCTCTAGGTAAGCCCAGTGCTCTAAATAAGTTTGTGTTGTGTGCCTGAACCAGTGTATTTACATAATATTATGAAATGCTTTAGTAAATTGAAGTCAGAGAAAAGTACACGTTGATTGTTGAGATAAATTAAGTTGATTGATTAAATAAAGATTAATATTCATCAATATATTTGAGTATAATATCTGAAGTATATTGAAGTTTGTCTTTTATTGTGTAACTTGCATGTCAGCACATAAATATCATTGTATTCAGTGCAAACTTGTCACAACATGACTACTCATGATAATCAAAGTAATTAACTCTAACAGTTAAGTCACTGGACCATCATTTTTACTTGAGATATTGAGATAAAGATGCTCGTAATAAGCAAGGAATATTATATACAACTAAGTACAAAAATTTAAAGACTCCAAGAGATAAGTTGGTTGTTTGTGATAGCAATTTACTGTATATCTAACAACCCTGGTGGTGAGGAATTCTAGTAGAACCGCGGATCGGATGATGATGATGAAAAAGACTGTATAAGCAATGCACATTACACTGGTATAGGGCTGTCATACCTCATGATACAATACCTATTACAATACTAACTTCATGATACAATACGTATTGCGATACAGAACCATGGAATTATTGAAATTGACACCTTTAATTTAAATAGAGCAGGAGGCTTTTCTTACTGTGGTCTCTCCATATTTTGGCCATATTGTTTATATTGTAAATGAAACCAGAACATGTCCTATGAAAGGTTACGCGTGGTGTAGCTATACACCGTGTACATAGAGTAAATAAATGAATATTCATATAAACGCTATAAATTGATCTAAGTTGAAAACGATTTCAAATGTAAATTTAAAAGTATACAATTATCGCTATTTTTAGCACAGAGTTGAGTACTGGATAAAGTCTGTAAAAAAAATGCACCATACCCATACCGTATATTTGAAACTTCGTACTGATGATCGAATTGCAAGATGCTGTTCCGCGCAACAACATAACAGACAAAAATTTGATACGTTTGATGCATCAGATGACAATGGAGAATTCGAACATATTGACAAAGGAGACCTTCCACTTTCTAATATATGTGAAAATAGACGTCCTTTTTCAGGACTACATATATTTGGAAAGCATTACCAGAATTTCAAATTGTCACACAAAAAACTAACTCACAGTCCAAATTCTTTTTGTATTAATTTATGTCTGGTACCATTACTCTAACAATTTAGTCACCTTAAACCTGAAGTTACATAAATATATTTTTGTAACATTTATGAAGCACACAAATTCTTTTATCTGTGTCATACACACAAGTGTTAATGGTAATAAAAATTAAAGAAGTATTATTTTAGATAAATCAAGACTATGAAAAAAAACTTACAAACTTTCATAAAAATCATTGCAAAAACAATTAAATTTAGAATCAAAAATTGAAAAAACAGACATCTTAGAATAAAAAAACTCATATGCCAAAGCAAAACTAGATCTATCACTGAAGTTTATACATCAATTATTAAATCAATTTAAAAATACATATGATAATGTTTTAGGATGATAAATGTAACTGAAATATAACAACGAACTTGCTAATGTAATATCAAAGATACATATTTATTTAAAAACATTGCACTTTTCAATGTTTGAAGGACGAGGTAAACTGAGTGACTGCATGAGTCGTGTGTAAAAAACAGCACATGGTTACAGGTAGGATGTCATCAGTTTAGAACAGGATGGCAATGTGCATATAAAAAATAAAACTCTGGGAAACCTTTGATGTTTATGTAGATTTATTATTGATATTTAAGATTGTTTTATTACTAATTGTTCATTTTATATAAGTTTTAGTTTTATTTATTTATTTATTTTATTATTCTTTTTATTATTTATTTTATTTTATCTTATTTTATTTATTTTTTCATTTATTTAACAATTTATTTATTCATTTCATTTCATTATGTTCTATTATTTATTGATTTTATCCTATTTATTTATTGCATTTATTATTTATTTATATTATATTATTTATTATTTATTTATTTTATTTATCTTATTTATTTACTTTATTAATTACTGATTTATTATATTATTTATATTATATTATACGCTTATTTATTTATTTATTTACTATTATGTTTATGTTTGAGTATTGTATTACTTATAACAAATGGATGCCAAAACATATGCAAGATTAGGAAGGTGTTGAATACAAAGTTCAGAAGGACAGATGGGATACAAACCCCAGATTTCCAACCAAGGAGGAAAGGATGGACAGAAAGGAAAAAAAGAAGGAAATAGATTCTCTTCGGAGAGGGCAACAGTTGGATACCTCATTCCATGAACTGTATATTCCACATTTTTAGGAACTAGATTACATTGATAATATGTAAACTGTCATATACATGTATACATTTATATTATTTGGTATGTGGCACTGGTAGACAAAAACTCGACTACAATATTTACCATTCTTAGAAATAAGTCATTGACAATTACACATGATATATGTACTACAGTACCTAAGATACACACACATAAGTCATTATTTGGAAAATCAACATATCTAACATCAACATAAGTAATTTGGAATAATTTATGCTTAATAAGTATAATATGTTAGTTATTGATACTGTTGTTGAACACACAAACCTTATGATACAATACACCCCTTTATTCAGATTCAAATGGAAGGAAATCACTTAAGTTGTCCTACATTATACATAAATTCACTTGGACTTTATAACAGACAGATTACTGTCAGAATTCAATCTGTTTGAATTAACCACTACACATACAAGCATCATAGATAGTACTACAAAGAAGTGCCATCCCTATCTCAGGCATGGAGTAAATTTTCCGTTTGAATTTTTCAAAAGTCAGAATTCTATATACTATTAGGATCTAAAAAAAACTCATCATACTAATGCACAGAATTCAAAGATTTAATCAATTAAATTCAATCTACAGTCTAGACTGTCTATAGTGACCCTCTTTGAGAGAATCAAAATAAGATCACAGCAGACAGGAGGTCACTATTCACAGTTGTGCCAATCCAGCATGGTTCTTTACTCAATTATTATGTTTTATATCAAGGCTATTGTTAAGGGACAAATAAAGATTGTCCGTTCATTTACTTTTGTATATTATTTACATGAGAGTATAAGTTAAAATACAATAAAACACATAAAATACAAAAATTTAATACATGTACATTATTAAGATTCACATGATAAAGTTAAAAGTTGAATAAAATCATTTTAAAAATCAATAAGTTTCTAAAATGTTAAAAAGTTAAGAAAATAAAATTATTCCCCCTCATCATTTCTTGCATTTTCTTACGGACACCTGACCAATAAGAAAAGCTGTCAAACAACATGCGCCCGCTTCTAAACAAAACAAACATATTTCATCAACAAACATGCGGCTAAATGTTCACATGTCAATTAAATCTATATTCTCTCCATCAATGACTTTCTCCCAACACACTGAAAATAATAATTTGTTGCACATCATAGCTTAAAAATATACACCAAACACTGGGCTATGAACTTTGCCAGGACCCAAATACCTGGTTTATCATTAAGCCTAGTGCCTTCATAATATGTAATTGTCATCAGTGTATAATATATTACCATCACAGGTAAATAGTTATAGAACAAATACATGCCATTTAGTGTTAAAAATGGCATGCTAATAACACATTAATCAAATGTCTGTTTTGTGAAATATTATCAGGAGCTATTTCACATTCTTTGGCCCAGGTTTTGCAACTTTGGGCTCTTTGTTTTGTTCTGTATTAGTCACATGGTTTAGCAGTTCTTTTCAGACATTGGTAACAGGTGTCTGGCTGATTTTATTAAAAAAGTGACAACGTACACAAATACTTAAAGTAATCAAATAAAACTAAAAAATAACGGATAAAATGTTTATGTTTGTTATTCGATATTGATAACTTTGTTATTTGAATTGATTTAGACATTCAATAAACATTTGAACTACTGTAAATTAATTTTTTTCATCTTTTTTTCTCATTTGAATTAGGAATTTTTGCCTTGCAATTGGGAAAGAACATGCTTTTTGCCATTGGGAACACAACCGAATATCAGTCATCAAAATGGCTCCCCCAAAAACCCTGTGTACATATATATTGAGCAGGTAAGCAGCACTTCTGTTTTGTATGTACTATCCTAGTGCTTTATATGGTACTGTGTCAATTCATCTAAAGTATGTTTTTTATAAAGACACTGTTCCGCCATTACAAATTCAAAGTAATTATGTTGAGTTTTGTTTCATTTTTTGTACTAAATGAATGTCGATAATAAAAAAATTAATCGCTGCAATACTCACAGTATATAATTATGTAAATTGTTTTTGTTATGGTAAAAAAATTCAATAAATTTGCTAGTCCCTCTATAGGGTAATACATCTTAAAAAGTAAAATAAGTAAAAAAATATACAAACAAAAAATGGTTAATATCTTAAAAGTGACAAAAATGACTGCTTTACTTCTACACTCAAATCCAGTGAGTACCGGACAAGATAGCGGGCAGTCAGACACAATTTACAGCATTTATCACTTACTAATATTATATTCAGTCAGACAAATTTTCATTTGGTCAGACAGAAATTCTATTTTTGCATGACCAAATGTCAGGCAAATATTCTGGCAGTTTTGAGAAGCCTGCAAATCCATGTTCCCCCTATATAATTTCAATGTTTCATTTCCTAATATACAAATGTGTGTGTGTATCCTGGGTACAAAACAGATAATAAAACAACTTTTTTGAGCACAAAATACTGATAAATGTACTATTGTCAGCATAAACTTGCTCATGACGGACTGTATTTTAAATAAATCAATTTTCAGAAAATTTCTACGGTCAACCAACTTGCCGACCATGCAACATTCAAATAGTGAACCTTCTGACTGGTCATTATCAATATTTTCAATTGACTGCTGAAGTGGTTGCCCTTGATTACTGGCTCCCAAATTTGAGCATAAATCTATAGCCAGAAATGGTCACCAGTGCCATATATGTAAGCAATAGCAGTAAGTTGTATAAAGTTTAAAACTGGAAATAAGAACTAAACTGAGGAAAAGGCAGTTGTTCCAGCTTTAACAGGCCATAATCTGTCCTATGTTTTTAGGCCAAGCTGGTACAGGAAAGTCTTTTGTTTTAAAGGAGATATTACAGAATTTGGCAGAAAACTTCAAAGTAGCTATACATGAAGACAAAGCACATTTCAATGATGTTAATGAAAACTTAAGAAACATTGATTACCTAATCCAAGGTGAGTCAATGATAAATGAAAAGACATTAGAATCAAATGTAACAGATAAAGACCAGAAGGACTAATGGGAACCATTGAAACCAATCTTATCATCAAACGAGAGAACTGACAATCACAAAATACATCCATTTATAATTTGCGATGGCAAGAGCGATGGCAAGTTGAACATGGGTATATGTAGACTGAATTATCATTAAACTAAATCAAATTAGAGATCAATGAATCATGTGAAAATGACTGAATTTTTTACCTGAGGTGTAAAACGGGACCTTATAAGTATCATAACAAAATAATTATGGCCATGTGACAAGGACTAACAACAGTGGACTATAGAGGTTCTACAACGCATTGTGGACAATAAAATCACTTTCTGAAAGGCATCAGCTGAGAGATGAATCATCAAAGTAAAATTACAAAAACGGCTGCAAATAGCGGCAAATTGATTATCAATATTTATTATATTAATGTGCTATAATGTTCTCAGCCCATTACAAAACTGCCCCAAACTACCTGGAATGAAGAGACCTCCAGTTAGGCAGCATGGCGTCACATTACACACATACTAATTTCCATTGTCTTTAATTAGAGAGTAGACAAGGCTAATATGAGAAAATTTTGACAAATAAGGGGAGTAACTCCAAATTGACTGGTGTACAGGCTATCGAACTTAGACAAAATATCATGCCTGTGTACAACTTTCCCCAAGTTTGGTGCCGTTTAGAATTGTATGAATTATAATTAAATATAATAAAAATTTTGACAGCAAACAAAAACAAAAATCAAGCAGCAATAACTCAAAACTGACTGAACCAAATTGGCTGGTTATTGAATATGGCCTAGATATCATGCCTAAGAACATTCCAAAGTTTGCTGTTATTTGGATTAGAATTATATGAAGAAGAGAGAAGACAAGGACAATTAAAGGGCAACAATTCCAAATTAATTGAACCAAATTGGCTGGTTATCAAACTTGGCCTTTGCATTATGCCAATACACATTGTGATTAAGTTTCATAAGTGCAGGTAAAAAACCTCAAGTTATTGAGCGGACATCACAGTGGACGTGGCCCACCAGACCTCTATAAGTGGAAGCAAAAATTGTCCTGTTTTTCAAAAGGGCACATAAAAAGACATTACTTCATCACAAGCAAAACTGAATTGTTTCCAGACTTGCCGAATTGAAACTGTTTGTAGAAAAACCTGTAGTAACCTGGCAATCATTCATGCTCATGTTTTATTGATCTTTATGAATAGAGGCAGTGCATAATTTATCATCTTTAATTAGATCACATTGTTCTATTAATTGGAAATAAATAATTTTCTTTCCATGATTGATTTACTTATTTTGTTGATATTGGTTGATAAAATTGATTGTTACAGGTAGATACACAACACTTAATTCTCAAAGATTACAATGTAATCACATTAGGTATTGACATATTCACATGATAATGAGTAGGGCTGTGCAATATACCACAGTATACTGGTTAGGCCTAAAAAAAGGTTTGTTTCTGGTTACATGCACAGGCTGTCAACCCAACTTTTTTCATAATATAGGACAAATATAGGACATTTTTGAGTCCAAATATAGGACATTTCCACAATTTTGACAATAAATATAGGACAAACTTGGCTAAATATAGGACATTTCATGCTCTTTTATACATAGAAAGAAACAAACTTATAGTTCAAGACTGCTAAGAGTTCAAAGTATTTAAAAACAAATTACTTCACCCAAATTACTGAAAGCTATATTCATTTTAAATTTTAAGCTTTTATACCATTAAATACAGAGGGATCCCACAAATTTCTGTATTTTGAAAACCAAATCCAACTCAGTCTTGGATCTTTGTCACACACTGCCTGTTCTGGAGGCAGTTTCAAACAGGACACTTTATAAAATTAAATAACAAGAAATGGTGAAAATATAGGACATATGGCCTAAAATATAGAATTTATAGGATTTATAGGACACTTCTCGACATATAGGTCCCAAGGCCCAAAATATAGGATATTATAGGATTATATTTTTATATAGTGATTTTATTTTTTTTTGTTTACATAAAATGGCAACACTGTATGTGTGTATTAATGAGTAGTGAAAATTACAATGTAATACTATGATTCAGACAGCATAAAAACTTATGAGTCAGCAGGTAAAATATTGGGATGGTCAGGTAACCAGAAACAAACCTTTTTTTATTTAGGCCTAATGGCAATATTTTTCCAAATATTGATATTTTGCAATATTTTATATTTCAATTAAAAAGTGCAAAAGAAAAGTGAACAAGTCCTTGTTTCTTAGTAAGACAGACAACTTACAGTAAACACCTATGTAAGGGTTGCACGTATGTATATGATGCAGATAAAAAATCAGATGAAATCCTAGGAAACAAATTTTCATGTATATAACTAACTTACTTTTTGAGCAAAAAAATGTTCAAAATGGAGAAAAATGAAAAAATGGCACCATTTTGTTTATTTGTGTGCTTCATAACATTTTTTTTCCGACTTTGGGGAAAGGGCCTGGCCTTTTTGAGAGGAAAATGTAAACATACCATTGATGATGTTTCATCACACTTAGCAGTCCATGAGTTAAACAAACAGTCCAAGTCCGAGGCTATGAAAAATGGCCCAGACTATAAAATCTTTACAAGTAGTTCAATCAGACTATTAAATCTAGGAAACCATGAAACTTGATTTTTTCATAGTTACTTAATTAATATAAATCTTCCGCAGAGGCATGTGAGATTATAGTAGTCAAGTAACCAAAAAACACTTCATCATTGACATGCAATATGTCATCAGCAATAAATTTATTTCGAAATAAGTTGCACTCTGGTCTATTACAAACTGGAATGATGTCATAAATTGTGGGATGTGTCAATATTGAGGCAACCGATGGATCTTTTACAACGAAATTGTCATTTTAACAATACTACACATGAACAATGAGTTGATAAAGCACAGATTTTTTTAAAAATTTCTATTGGTTTCTCGGGCATATGCATTTGAAGGAATTAGATCTATGACAAACTTTACAATGATGGGAGAGTATTTAATCAAGGTTAGGGGTGCAATATTAATATCCTACGATCTTACAATTTATTTTAGCGTTACCAAATTTGTCCTCGTCATTAATGTGGATCATTACTTGGTCCATCCGTCCGTCTATCTATCTATATGCACATTGGTTTATCCCTGTATGACTATTACAAACATGTGATATTTACTTGTGTAATAAGACAAACAAAATGTAAGAACAAAAGTACCAAAAATAAATCAATATACAAAAGGAAAATTGACTTTGAATTTGTTTTTTGTGACAATTTGAATACTGATAATACTTCTACAATGCATTTAGTCCTGAAAAGGACTGTTACCAGCCCTGAAAAGACTTATCTATTTTCCACATAGATCAGAAAATGGAAGTAGTCTTTGTCAGTACTTGCAAACTCTCAAAAATCATCCAATGCATCAAACACATCCATTCATTCTCTGTTAGGTTGGTATCAGTTACGGCTGTAACAAAACACGTATCGCGATACTTAACAGTGCCCCGAGATATTTTTTCTCGATGGGAGTAAATGTACTCTCAGTTTTCTTCAAAGTGTAATAATATATGTAAAAATAAAACACATTTACCGTCTCTTTTTTTTCAGACAAATCAAAAAACAAGTCTACCCCCATAAATTATTTTTCATGCAAAAATACTTAAAATGTTTTAATCAATTGTATCCACAACTTTCAACTTTACAATTTCCATCTGAATCTCGATATAAATATAAACCAATCTTAAAAGATGAAAAATTAGTTTTACCTCAATGCATAAGTATAGTTTAAGACCTAAAATTCTATACTGTAAAACAGGAAATCTTCGCGAGAACTTTATTTTCATGATAATTTGCAATTTAACTTGTTCGCTTATTTCAAATCTCGCGAATATGCAAAATGATTAAATATTGTCAATACAGTGACAAGCTGTTCGCTAATTTAAACTTTCATGAATTGAGCCAAAAAACAAAAATCGCAAAAATTTGGTCTCACGAATTCAAAGTGGTAAATTACAGTAAATAATTCTCCCGGATCACGAATCAACCGGAAGTAAATTAAAAATTACCTTAATTATTATCATGTTTACTTTTCCTGCAAGTTGAAAGATGCCTGATCAATTTCACCAACAGCTTGATGGCAAGTTGATAGACCCTTGATCAATTTCAATGCATATTTTTAACCTAAACCATACAGTACCAAATCATCTAATTGATGAAAAAATGCAACAATCTTCGAGGAAATCAAAACTAGATACAAAGATCTTCAAGAATCTAGTCAATTAATATTTTGATTTGGAATTGTAACAAATTAATGTGATTCCTCAATGTTTTTGGTAATTCACTGATAACCTGCCGTTTCAATGGACCGTAACATCAGGCTCATGTGGACATTTATTTGAATGATTCAAACATTTATCGGATATAAAATTTTATGATGTTAAAATTAATGCTCAGTACTCAACTGTTGTGTATTTATAACATAACATTCATTTTAAATGAAGCAGGATTTTCTAACTGCAGCTCCACCATATTTCGGCCTTATTGTTTATATTGTAAACCAGATCATGTGATTTGGTTACACTCGGTGTAGCTATACACAGTATCCAGTCACGGTTGCATAGTATATGAATATTCATTTAAGTACTATAAACAGATCTAAAAACAATTTGAAAATGATTTTAAATGTAAGTTTAGAAGTATGCAATTATCCCTATTTTAAGCACAATGTACTGGATAAAGTCCGTAAAAATCATGTATTGTACAATTAAGACTTCAACACATGGATTGTACCATGAGGAATAAATTTTAAAAAAAAGTTTGTTTGTACTGTCTCAACTTCCCCAAAATGGCCCAACCCTAAAAATTATTTTGCTTTTAGCAAAAAAAAAATGTTTCCGCCCTGAAACGCACTTTCCACTATAAAGATTTCTTTGCACTACTTAGTTTACTTTTCTCTACTGGCAAATAAGGGATACTCTCAGCGCTTAACTTCAAAATGGCGGCCACCATGCAGCCAGCAGGTGACTTTTTCAGTTACTGTTAACTTATTCAACAAGGTGTCTGAGAAAACAAATCATTTTTGAGATAACCATGTACCCAAAGATGTGTTGAGCCATTTTGAGAAATGTTTGAAAATTGTTTTGGAAAAAGTACCAACACAGAAACATTTGATGCCAATCCCTATGATCAAATAAACATTCTGACGGACTTCGACTCTGCATTGAAATATGTCACCATAATTGTTGAAAGTTTATTTCCAAATCCATTGACCTGTACTGTGTCTATGAGTACATAGGTTTCGGATAAGCTAATGGCTTTACAAGAGACTAAGAAACCTCAAAAGTTATAGATAACAGGGAGATTTATGGGTATGATTAAAACATGTCATGACCACTTATAAATAATAAGCTTTTTTGTAAATTATTTTTCTCAAGTGTAAATATCTTCAGATACATATTCTTTTGGGACAGATTTGCATCCAAATCACACTTAAACAGTCTGGCTGCTCTTGAATATAGAATTTTTTTCCCAACAATGTCGTGTATTTAACCACTTGTTTTTTTGTGTTGGGGTTAACTTACATATATTCTGATGAGCAATGCAGGGCCATCATGGCCCTCTTGTTTCTTAATTTCAATTTAAATCTACTGTACAAACACATGATTTTTTAATGGTGGCCTGAGGTGCCATTCCGCAGTTACAATGAATCGCGGTGAATCATGAATCGCCCTAGTATCAGTGTAATGTGCATTTTCAATACATCAGTTTCCTGCTTCTACGAGAATTACTGATACAGTACGTCATCTTCAGAGAATTACAAGTTAAGTGGAAGGGCCTTACTAAGCTTTGAGGAAAAAATAACGCAAGAAAAAACTAAATGTAAACTGAATTTTATGGGAAAACCAGGATTTTCCCTAGGTTGTTTTTATTTGGGAGTCCCAGGACTCTCAAGCTTGTCATTTAAGGGCGCCCTGGTAAATTTTGGGGGTTCCCATGTAGAATCATGTTTGGGAATTAGATGCATACGCTGGGACTGACACTCCCAAAACAAGAGGGCCAAGATGGCCCTTTTCGCTCGCCTGAGTAAAGATTGCAACATCTATGGTTTTCCTGTGATTTGACCTGGTGAGCTAGTTTTTTACCTGAGTTGACCCATGTTCAAACCAGTTCATGATATCATTAATACAAACATTCTGACCAAGTCGGAGAAAGACCCAATAAAAACTGTGGCCACCGGAGGGTCAACAAGGTTTCAATAAATGACCTGGTGACATAGTTTTTGACTAGATGGCCTCAGATGACCATGTCCGAACCTGTCCAAGATATCATTAAGACAAGCACTTGACAAGGTTTGGTGAACCTCCAATCAAAACTGTGACCCCTATGGTGTTAACAAGGTTTTTCTATAATTTGACCTGGTTACCTAGTTTTTAATCCCAGATGGCTGATGTTCGAACTTAACCAATATATTATTAAAACAATTATTATGACAAGGTTTGATGAAGATCTAATCAAGACTGTGACCTCTAGAGGGTTAACAAAGTTTTCCAGTGATTTGAACTAGTAACCTAGTTTTTGACCCCAAATGACTCTTGTTCAAACCTGTCCAAGATATAATTTAAAGACAAACATTCTGACAAGCTTTCATGAAGACTCAATCAGAACTGTGACCTCTGGAGGGTTAACATAGTTTTTCAATGATTTGACCTGGTGACCAAGTTTTTGACTCCAGATGACCCATATTCGCACCTGTCTAAGATATCAGTAAAACAATCATTCTCACAATGTTTGATCAAGATTCAATCAAAATTGTGAACTCTGGAGCATTGACAAGGTTTTCTGGTGCATTGACCTAGTGACCTAATTTTTTACCCCAGGTAACCCATGTTCAACCTTGTCCAAAATATCATTGGGCAAACATTCTGACAAAGTTTCATGAAGATTCATTCAAAACTGTGACTTCTAGAGTATTAACAAAATTTCCATTCTATTTGACCTGGTGACGTAGTTTTTGATCCCAGATGACTCATGTTCGAACTTGTCCAAGATATCATTGAGACTAACATTCCGACCAGGTCTGAAGATTTTGCTCAAAAATGTGACCACTAGATTATTAACAACTCCCAGGTGTGGACAATGGATACCCGACGCCGGAGTAGACTGATCACTATAGCTCACTGAGCACTATGTGCTCAGGTAAGCTAAAAACATGAAATGTTCTTTGAGTTGTTTTCAATTTCGATTGGCCCCTGACGCCATTTTGACAACAAGTAAAAATGTTTTACTCCCTCATTTAAAAGTAGTAAGTGTTGCTACAACACAGATTTCAGGAAAAGTGAAATGTTTATTTCATGGGTCCCAAGGACGCAAATTAAATGAAAATATGGGTCCCGAATGAAAAAGTTGCATCAGAGACGCAGGTTTGTTGCATCAGGGAAAACCCCGGAAAACTACAAGATTTTAAAGATTTTTTCCTGAGGGGAAGACCTGTATAAATGGCCCCTCCTATAGAAGGAGAACACCCAGGGTCGTTAGATATAAAACATTTCATGAAGGCTTTAACAAGGCTGTTTCTGGACATGTATGTATGTTAACTGTCTGCATACCACTCAGTCCATTCCCGTTGAAAGGTACCCTTCATCAGCTCATGGATAGACACCTCTAGGGGTTGTAAAACCGAGGTCACTCCCCCTGAGATGACAGCAAGTGTCATCTTACAATCCTCCGTTCATCATCTTCACAACCAGAGTCCAATGAACACTGAATGCATCTTAAGACCAGCAAAGACTTTCGTCATCCTACCGAGTTTTCTAACCAACAGTTTCTTGACCTAATCTAGTACAAGAGCCAGTCTAAGTACTACAAAAGCATTTTAGTCATTTTGCTGCCTTGAGCAGAGATATCCTTTTGAAAATGACATATCATCACCTCAGTGCAACAAGGTTGTATCTGATGGGTTTTTTAAATTGACTTTTTGGTAAAAAAAAGATTTAATATACTTAAATACATAAGGTATAACAATATTGAACTTTTATTATTAATTTATCCAAAGGGTGTATCTTAAATTGTTCGCATTGTTTGGTGCCACAGGGTTGTATCTTATGATTCAACCTTGTGGCAGTTCACTAAACACATGCATACAAAAGCAGGGGTGTAGAAGTGAGCCAGAAGCTGGAAAGATCAACCGGCTAAATGAGCATTCTCGTCGGCTACTTTACCCGAAACAGACACAGTACTGCATTGAACCCCAAAACACCCCTTCTACTTTTAGTAGCTTACTGGCTACATGAAAACATTTGTACACCCCTGCAAAAGTACCGTTTGGTGCAACAAAGTTGTACCTCAAACCATATCACAAAAGTAGCAGTTTAACTCGGCTATAAGCAGAATTTTGTTCTATATTCAAAGAAAGATAACAGGAAAATTATAAAGATTTAAATTATGAGAAAATTGTAATAATATCTAATGTATGATTAACATCATAATGTATAATTATGAGAGATTTGATTTGTTTGTACGTTTTATATTTTTTTCACGAATTTATTAACATTTTTTAATGAAACAAGTAAATAACTGAATTTAAAATATTTCTGTAGAAATAAAAAATAAAAAGATAACATAAAATTTGAGTGTATTTTATTAAAATAATTTAACATTGCTCAATGAAACAAGTAAAAATAAATGAATTTAAAATATGTCTGTAAATGAAATAAACAATAAAAAGGTAATATAAATTTGAGCGTATTTCTTTAGAATAATTTAACATTGTTCCATGAAACAAGTAAATAAATGAATTTAAAATATGTCTGTAAATGAAATAAACAATAAAAAGATGATATAAAATTTGAGTATATTTTTATGAAGAAAAAGTGTTTATGATAGTTCAGCTTAATCTTAACAGAAACTTATTTAAAATATGTCTGTAAATGAAATGAACAATAAAAAGGTAATATAAATTTGAGCGTATTTCTTTAGAATAATTTAACATTGTTCCATGAAACAAGTAAATAAATGAATTTAAAATATGTCTGTAAATGAAATAAACAATAAAAAGATGAGATATAATTTGAGTATATTTTTATGAAGAAAAAGTGTTTATGATAGTTCAGCTTAATCTTAACAGAAACTTTATTGCCATAAGTTTGTACAGCAACTTCAGAAATGCATTTTTATGTTGAAACCTTTAATACTAATTACTATATAATCATTATATCTTGATAAGTATAAAGTAGGAGTACAGTAAATATCTATGTAAATACCACCTTGATATCAAGTAGAGATATAACCAATCAACAAGTCACTATTTTTCTATATTTTAAACTGGAATAAATGATTTTTATATTGACTTACTGTAGATGAATTAAAGGTGTTAATCACAACACTATATGAATTTTTATGACAACTAGTGAAAAAAAAGGAATTTCAATTTATACATTTAACATTTTACAAAAAAGAATTTATAGTATTCATTAATAATCTCAAATTAAAGTAAAATTAATGAGATAAGAATTTTTTTCTTAATTATTTTTGTATTAATAGAATTATCATGTTGTTATTTCACTTATTGAAAAAGGTAAAACCTTGCTGCACCAAATAAATGGAAAGAATAAGACTTTTTCATCAACAACCTTGTTGTGCTGAGGTGACGATATCACTTTAATTTGAATGGAAGAACAATAAAAACAACTTACTTGAAAATTGTCCACCAGTGTGTTGATCAAACTTCCAACCTCAGCTGTTTACATCACAAAAGCAGAATCCCCGAAAACATCCATCTTGTTTCATCAAAGAAATATCACCACACAAAATGAAGGAATTAGTCCGTTATCTCAACTCAAGTCAATCAACAGATGAAAAGTGTCTAAACTGGAATCACTTTATGAACATAGTCTCCATGTCACGCCATTCGCTGGGTCCAATTCAAATTCAAGCGTCCTTGGAACACAAAATAGAACACAGAAGACTTGGAGCACGTAAAACGATGGTTTTTCAGAGCTAGTTGACATCCATGATCCAAATTACGAATGTTTAAATGCAGTTTACATTTTCTAAACACAGACATCCTCACATTGATATGCAGGCGCAATTCCAAATTCAAATTCACGCTTTTCTCGAGGTGCAAATGAGCGGGATTTTAGGCTTCCGGTCTAGTACGGAAACAAGTAGAAAGCGGGATGTGAACGGGAACCAGCAGATTACTGGTCGTTAAACTGGTTCCCATTGACTCTAAACTGGGGACCAGTTTACCGTTTACTCTGCCTGTACCCTTTGGTGCATTGCAAGATGGAACGGGGACCAGTTTAACTGGTTATGGACAGGTGTAAATCGCGGAAAATACAGAAATTTTCCGTAATTCCAGAAAATGTAAAATGCTTTATAAATGCATTATTTTTGTTCCGACCAAAGTTTTATTTAATTTTTATTGAATGTGAGACATGATATTTTCATTTTATGTAAAACTAAATTATGGCAGCGTTAGAATTAAACTGTGAATCGCTTTAGAAGTCAGTGTATTAGTCTGTTTTCACTACCAAATTATTAGGGTGACCTTGCACCCGAGATGGCAAACTACTGAACTAAGACAATACGAATATCCATTTAATGACATTTATCAATACAAACTTAAATATGTTATAAAATTGTAATCATAACACAAATGAGACCACTATAATTATTTTAATATTGTGTTATAATTATATAATCGAACAACACATAGCAATAGTTAATAGAACACAAAGTCATTTTACAGTGACTACTATGTATAGATTTTAGTATACATCTGTGTTTTCGGTGTGTTGTAAAACATGTGGTGTAAATTTCTAGTTCCATACATGTACATCACTACAGTAAAACTACAATATTAAGGCTACCATTCGAACAAAAATAATTTGGCATTAATATTTAGGTAGTCTCATTAATAAGTTGAAATTTGGAACTACATTTGTATTAAAAATAAAAAATAAAATATTGAAAATAAATGATTACTTTACTGTATTTAAATATAACGATTAACGTATGTTTAAGTTGTACTCTAGCTAAAACATTGCATCCCAATTAACTCTGTCGGTATAGTGCAGGTCTGTTGGTGACTGGTTCAAGTCCCAGACTTGACACTTAATTATCAGCGACATTAGGACAGAAAAAAGTCCAATGTAATTCCCCACCATTATATGATACCCACAACTCGTGGGATAGTACAAGGTTGAATTGGAACACGGAAGTGAACAGATAAGTGACTATAGATCACTGGTTAGGTGTATAAAACTAGCATACTGTTGATGAACGGCATAAATCCAAATAAAAAGGGAACTTCGATGTTTATAATAATAATGTTTGTATGATTTTCATATTACGACACAGATTTGTTTTCTATTCATGAGCTGGACACATAATATTAGCATGAGAACCACTGAGGATCTATGAAACCTCGCTGTACTTGACAAAAATGTGTGCAAAAATTATACTGCAAGTGCCCATTTTTACACATTTTAGACGTTCCAACGATTCCAACCAAAAATATATTCTGAAACAACGAAAAAAGACAAGAACACGATATAATGCATTTTACATTCTTTAACGATTATAAACAGCGAACTATAATTATTAAGATTAAATAATCAAAATAGAAAGAACAAACATATTTGTGACACATAATATATGCGGTATTTTATAGATTCTAAACACGTGTTTTTATTTGACTTCCTTATTATACATGTATATATTTAATCAATAATTTTGTACTTAAAGACAACCACTGTACATACATGTACATGTATTATATTTAATATATGATGAATTTATTTGACATTCTTTAAAATGACCGACGACAGAAAATACTGCCCATTGTGATATATATTGTTATCAGTATAATAAATTACTAATAGACTAGCTATCTAGGATTGTGTTCATACTTGGCGTCGTTATTACCCAAAACGAACGTCATTTGGAGCATTTTCTGTAAAATGGACAGTTAGGAAAATATGCATGTTTTATATGTACAAAACAAAACTTTATTCTGTCTATATTATAACTATATTAAACTCAATATACCCAAAGAAAAGTCATGTTAAAATTATAGTTGCCTAAAATGGGGACATATATTATTAAACAGCCAATACTTATAATCATTATGGTATATAACTATCACGGACGGAGAACAAATCTTATACACAGAAATCAAACATGAATGAGATTAATAAAATGAGATTAATAAAATGAGATTAATAAAATGAGATTAATAAAATGAGAAAACATGAAGACTACTGATGACGTGGATAAATCATTAATTATTCGACATACATACTGTCGACACATTAACTTTTGGCTACAAATACTGTTCTGAACAGCAAGCAAGCCAACGATATACATGTAATTTATATGTACAACGGCATCAATCACTTTCCAGTACAATGCTCCTTCGTTTTTTTCGCCGAAAGTGTTATAAGATCGATTTGTGTTGCCAGGACACTGATGACGCTGTGGCTATGAGGAAAATGCTGGAATGCTTTTGTAGTTAAAGTTAACTTAAATATTAATGGAAAAATCGTGTGTGTAGTTATTTCTAATTTCCGATAAACTTTATTGTAAAACTGACACTGCTTGTATACAAAAGACATCTCAATTCGCCAAAAACAACACGATATTGTCACGTAAGTTACTTTTGTGCAAAAACTCTTTTGAAAAAATGCATCGCATTTTATTTTCGTCGGAAATGAAATGTACTCCAGTCTGGTTCACTCTTGAAGGCTTCAAGGATCAGTATGGTTACATATCCGATATCATCAAAATACGAACCAAGTACAAATTAATAAATTACGTACAAAACTACACCATCGATGGAACTTTTTCACTTGAAAATCAATAGTGAATAAAACGCTGAAACTATATTATGACAGCGATTGGAAACAGCGAACACATAGCGATGGTGAAGTTAAACGATTCAAATTCCACTTATAGCTCAGTAGTGCCTCATGTGTTTTTGGACCTCCGCGCGAAGCTATTCAGAAATTATCCATGCGATGAGCAGAGTTAGACTTTTATTAGAAAGATGATTTAAATACAACATGTATATGTCAGAGTGTAAATTATGCACGACAATCACATCTGATCTAAACTTGTATATTCTTACAGAAATGATGCACAAAAACTATCTCAGGTAACTATCAATAACCTGTGGGAAACGCATTTGTGATTTTCTCTCATCTGTTAGCCAGGAGACATTCTTTAGAAGCATACTTGACCCTAAAAAAACTATTGTTTTCTCTCTCTTTGGAGCAACATGAAACATTTATCAAACTATCAATGAAATGCATTCACGGCACTGTGGGCTATTATCACAGATACACACACATCCCACCTTCTGCTTAAGGTTAACCAGACATGCAGTTGTGGATTATAAGTAGTATATACTAGTATGTGGATAGACAATGCATCAATAATAAAGATACTCAAGTGAGTGTCATTCAGAACAAATTAACATTTATAAACGGTTAAAATTATCCTGATCCGGTGTGAAAATATTCTTTTAACATCTCATGCAGATAAGCTAAGTTCATTTCCAGTTCTCATAACAGAATTGCATTTATTGCATTCGGCGCTTGTCTTTTTCAAAGATTATACGTGTTCCAGCTCGTGATGACAGGAGACAAAAGAATCACGTGATATCTGATCTGAAAGTCTCGTGTCTTCTTGTCAGCTAGTGATATTCTATCATCAGTCCTTACTACATGTATGATTGTTCTTCATTCACAAATCTGATTTTTCATGTTTTCATTGCACAATACTTGTACATGAATATTATTATGATAATTTATTAAACAAATGTTTGACTCGTTAAAGCGCGGCTAAAATCAAGACTTACATTCATTGTTAAGGATCCTTTACGCCTGAATTATTGACAATTAATGAATTAGTAATATTTATTTGTATATTTAAATATCGTGTTCTGAAAAAATGAACCGGGGACGACATTATTTTGCATGAATCATCGTTTGAGTTATTTCATTGCTTTCATTGTGTTGCTTAATATTGTATTTACTGTGCTAAATTGTGATTAATATTGTATTTGCAGTGTTAAATTGTGTAATATTGTATTGTTGTGCTAATTTGTTATTAATGTTGTATTGTTGTGCTTAATTGTGCTTAATATTTTATTACTGTGCTAAAAGAATAAAAGAGAAAAGAAAACAGGACAGAATTGATTGAATGCTAAACATAATGTAATAATCTATTTAAATTTAAGTTCTTTAAATATAATCGTTCGAAGTCAAAATCACACGGCGAAACATTTCTAGAGTGCTATATGAGGAAAACAAGTCCGAAAATAATAAAACGCGTTATGGGATCAAAATTAAATCTATTTACACTTATCTGTAAAATCCGACACAAATTGACGTAAGCTCTATTCGAAGCAAAAGGCACCTTATCCTCGAAGAGATCTTGCCATAAAGGCTATTTTGTCAAAGCTCTGTGTCATTACGCACACGGAACGGGTCACCTGACGAATAAAGCGTATAATGTAAGCGCTATTTGGCACAACATTGCATTACTTTATATTCGTCAATTGAAATTCACATTGCATGTAAGTAAGATACTAAAGGGTATATAGGCAGTTACAACCCTTGTACCATATGTGAAGGTATAAAAATGTCTTGTGTCAGATTATCAAAGCTAACAATATACAATCAAATGAACAGCACAGTCAAAGTGAAAAGGGTCTGATTCCAATTCTGACTGCCAAAACATCTCGAATGGCAAATCTTTTACTAAATAATTGTAAGCATGAAATCGTCAGTCTGATGACAAGTTCATCCTAATCTTGATCAGAATGTTTTATATACAGTCAAACCTGTGAGTAAAGACAACTTTAGGAAAAACAAATGCGTCCTTTATTGTCCACAACAGCAAGGCTTCCAGAAGGGTCTCAGCTGTTTGACAACCGCCAAGAAACTGTGTACTACCTACTCGAGCAATCAAAGTGACGCATTCGTTGTATTCATGGATCAGGCTGCCGTGTTCGACACAAAGCTCTGTTCCTTAAGCTAGGGCGAATAGGCGTTATTGGGAAAGCTTTCAGAGTCCTTTGCGCCTGCTACAACAAAAATACATAGTATACGTATTATGCATGTATCAAATATTACCTCAAGAACGTCGTGAAATGTGTACGCCATGGAGGCGTCCTCTCAACATTTCTGTACCTCGTGTATGTTGACGAATTTATTCGTAAACTACAAAATAGTAACTTTGAGCCAAACATTATGTCTCTAAAAGCAGGTAACCCTTCATTCGCGGATGATATCTCCTTAATATCCAACCGCAATATCCCCATTAAACCTCAAGAAGCTAGATGACATAATTCTATTGTCTCACTTGAAAAATTAATATAAACGTTAAAAATCGAACGTTGTCGTGTTTAGTAAAAATCGAAATGAACCAACAGTCGGTATTTTATACGGCGACGAGTTCATTGAATAAAGTAGAGAAACCACTTATATTAGTATTCTACAAACCAGCAAACAAAAAAAAAACACTTATATTAGTATACAGCAAACAAAAAAATCACTTACATTAGTATTCTACAAACCAGCAAACAAAAACCGAACGAATGCATAAACATTAGGCTTCAAAAAGCTCGTAATGCGTATATTGCCATGGCATGCCAGGGTATCCAACCATCAGGTGTCAACCCTCTCGTTTCAGCCAGTCTTTATTCCAAAGCTGAAGTCCCGGTTTATATCGTTCAGAACTCTGGAACAATGTCACTAACAATGACATAGCAGCCATTGAACGTTTTCAGCACTTCATTGCTAAGAAAATACAAGGCTTTCATCACAGAACCCGATCCGACATGGCTGGATCTATGTTCGGCTAATCCTGACTGAAATCAGAGATATACAAACACAAACTCTTTTTCCTGCATAATATACTTAGCCTTAACCCAACATGCGTAACCAAAGAGATATTTTTGAGAAAATGTTGCTTATTCTTATCAGACCAATCACCTGTATGTTTAGGATTTATTCCAGATATATGTAAAATTGTTACTAAATACAACATGAAATTCATTTTGAACGACTTTGTAACGCAAGCCATAATACCAAGGAAAGCAGTCTGGAAAACATGGTTGAAAATGCCATAAAACTGTACGAACACTGTGCACGGAAAATCGCATTAAATCTGACAATGAATTTACTTTATTCAGGATTCTCAATCCTATCATCAAGTCATCAATAATCTATCTATCTGTTAAACAAAGTTCACTCCGATCAGTCATGAAAACGATGGCAAGGATCTAGTGCCGCTCAGTGTCAATTGAAAACTGTATTTGTGCTGAGTGCGGAAACATGTTCCAAGAGGAATTAGTACATATTCTTACAGATTGTACCAAGTACCAAGTATAATCACGAATGACAAACATTTATTCGTGAAATTCAGAGGCAGTTTGGTGGTGTATTCACCCGGGCTTTGTGTAACCTAGACCCACTGACACTGACTTTGAGGATAATGAGTGCTCCAATAGAGCCATTGCTCATCTGTAAAGAAAATAGACTTTTCCTGATACAGTGTTTCAAATTCGTGATAAACTGCATTGGTCAGTATCAGTTAAGTGTCATCACCGGTATGAAATATTAAACGTTCATCATACGACATTACAGACACAAAGTGGCGGGATTGTACACATCATGTACTCATGGTGTGTTCTCAATCTGTAACTTCCATTGCGTGTATATGATCAAATAACATTTGCTCTTCGTCATATGTCCCTCATTATACTGATGTATTGTGTATTAATTTTCATGAGCAAATATTTCCATTGTGTAGGAAATAAAGATATTGGATTGAATTGAATTGACATATGGCCTTTATTCGGAGTATTATATTATAGTGATACTAGCCAAGCCGTTCACTTTTATTAACCTTTTGTTTTTGAGCAATTAGTTTCGCATTTCACGATCGACCCAGTCATTTGGGTGGTCGACTCGATCGAACGATCATTGAGTTTCTATACACTAAAACTAAGAAATTAGTAATCATTTTCGCACTAGCGATTGGCACGATCAGGCAATTATCATTTGGGTAGTTGATTTGGTTAAACGATCATTGAGTTTCTATATAACGAAATTAAAGAATTTAGCAGCAGTTAAAAGACCATAAATCTCTGGAGAAGAAAATGCTAAGTCAAGAACTGACCATGCGCTTGGGGAGGTGGGGTGTAGATCAACTGACCGCCCCAGAGCCAATGGTCTAGTTCTAGGAGGTGTAAATCAACTGGCCGCCGCAGAGCCAATGGTCTATTTCAAAAACTTTAATTGACTTAAGGAGAAGGACCATCTTTGTAAAAACAAGCCACACGGCCGGGGAGAGTCCAGACTACCTTAGACTACGGCTTAGTTCTCAAAAAAGGTTTCGTTCCATTATAAAAGTAAAGATGGCTGGGCTACTCTAGATTTAAAACTTTGAATTTGTTAACATGTTGTTTTAAAGAAACGTGAAGTACTATTATAATGGTTGTGGATAATCTCTGTTTTTCTTTCAGTCAATAAGTTACCGTAGCTGAAATTGTGTTCGCCAACTATTTAGTCCCAAAATAGAACTTATCGGAGCCAGTACATTAAGTTGTTGTTTATGGCGCAATAGGTCAGTCTGTTCTAAATAATCTGTGACGGTATCAAATTTGATGATCCATTATAAAGGAGGAAAACCCTGAACCCACCTTTATCATTCTATGGTTAACCGGTTAATCATTTTACATCTGACACCCGATAACTCAGAAAGTAACAAAATACATTCATTTATTCCAAATATAGTCAGTGCTTCAAAGAAATTGATTGCTGTGTTAATACAAACAGGGAGGAGATGCGTTATGGTCATAATAATTTACGACAGACCCGGCCTCCTCCCGAAAAGTGTTATAAGAACAAACCACTCAAATCTTCACCCCTCGAATCTATTTGGTTTTAAAAATTGTCGCCATTGTATGCATCAAGGTCTGAACTTGTATCTACTGTTCATCGATTTTAATTTGTTCATTCATATTAACGACACTATTTACTGAATGAAGTCCACACATTTCTGTACCAAACTGTCTATTTTTCGTTAGTGTTCAATGCAAAAAGATTTTATATGAAAAAAAATTCAGGGTTGAAAGTATTTACTATGTAGATGTAGTACAGTACACCCGTAACAGTTTAGAGAATATGAACAATGTTTACGTACATACTAATGACAATGTATTTCGTTGGTTTAAATTTATAACACCATTTTTGCGGAAATATGCCGTAACTGTACTCGTACGTCCAAAATGCATTCATTTTTTACCATTTTCTGTGAAGAGGAATCAAACCATCTATCTCACATTAGTTGTACAAATATTGAAGAGCATCTTGGTTTCTCTCATCAGATGCAATGTTTCAGCAGTAAAATGCAGAAGGACTCGTATTGGTACATGGCAATACTTAAGATGGACTTTTCTTGTATTTTAAGTACAAGAAACAACCTTCGGGACCCGAAAAATCGATTGCATTACTGAGGTGGTCTCATTATCAAGTTGCATTTTAGGTTGAGGGTATTGAAAGCTGGTCCAGGAAAAAAGTGGTCTTTATAAAAAAGCGGTTGTAATATTGAGGCTGTCACTATATTAGGTTTTGCTGTACTTTGATTTTCAACGTTTTTTACCGAAAGGCTGCAATATATTCCTGCGTATGTGCATGTGTTGAGTTTACTCAATATATCTAAATGGTCTAGATGGAGTTGTGGTGTTGTCGCTCAGTCGCTTTCAGATTAAAGAAGGATTGTGTTCTGTTCCCCATTTATTGTATGTTTGTATAAGAAATAAATTAGTGTTGACGTATGAGCTGTATTTGTTATTTAAGCTAACTTGTTGTAGATTTCTGTATGCAAAGTTTTCATGAAATCACAATCGCTCCGTATGCTTTTGCTATTGTTATGAGCTACTTGTGTGTTGAAAGCCGCAATGTTATTAAACATCTCAGCATTATACTTAATCGTCCGAGATAATTTATGTACAGTCTATGTACATATAAATACACGAGAATTAGTGGTTATAATTCTAGTCCAGAAACCCTTTTAAAAGTTTATTATTGCAATTCGACCAAAATATACTGTGAGTTATGAGACAAATCTCCATGTTGCCCCAGTGTTGTTTCGGTGTGCCAAGGTCGTGATTTTGTGGGAAAAAGCATCAACAGACTCTGAGTGGATATACACGCAGTTGTTTGAAACACTAGTGTCACTTAACTACACGTGAGGGAGAAATACCGCCTGAACGAGATTATTATTTGTAAAATGATGAAGCCTCTTTGATTCTCTTCAAACTGCTGAATATGTTGATTTAATCTACAAAAATCAAATACATGTATAATATTACACTGTCATTGAACACACAAAAATTCTTCGCTTCAGTTTAATTGGACGTTGTTTTATGAGGATATTATTGAATGACTCAAACATTCATAAATTATGTTTATTCTGATATTTCAATTGTCAATGTTTGTTAAAGTGATAGATTGTTGTGTTGACATTATGTGGAGAATAAAATCCATCAATAAACTAGAACTCAGTCCTGATCATGTTTACTTAACTAAATGATTGTTTTCAAATTGATTGGTTATTTGCAGGTTTTTTTTTTCTGGGGAAAGAATTATGACACTTATCGCCAATCTCTGACTCATTTTGTTAGCTTAGTTGACAGCGTGAAGGACCACTCAGTCTATTGAATGGTGCTTGGTTTGAGCATTACACATTTCTATGAACATTTCAAAAAATACATGTATTACAACCTATGCCATTTATCACCACTTCTTAATCACATATCATGCTGGGCTAGTTGGCTTTGCTTCCGAAATTAAGAGTACATTAGGTAGTACTGGATAGTATGTTATACTGGATTACTGGTGAGGTCAACTGTCGCCCTACTGCTGCAAAATGGTTAATAATGGGGCTTTAGACCTAACTCAAAAATACTTTAGTACAAGTGGCACACAGCAGCTTGTATATATAAATGGGATAACGACGATAATATGAATTCCGTTCGTTTGTTGGTTCTCGTGATTCATTAATCTTTTATGTTTCGTGAAGAGAGTATGGACATAAACCGTCGCTCCATTTACTTTCACTTCTGTCAGCAATCAACAACGAAACTTAATGTCTTACAGGACGGAATACTGTCGGAGAATGATCTGGTAATAATTACGAGTGACAAATCGACTGGACATTCAGAATACAAATCTATATCAAATCAACAAACAACTTCGCTCGTAATTTTCGATATGTCAATGATTGCCGTCTGCTAATGGTCACATACTTGTTCATGGTGCCAATAGAAACAATAACCAAGCAGACGACATGAATATTTTGTTCTCAGTGATTTTCGTCCGTGATAAATTGTTCACCCAGATTCGTAACCCTATTAGCCTACATTATTAAACAAGGGTCAAACGCTGGGAGCAAAAAACTCGGTTAAAATGCTATACATAGTGAGAGTAGAGATGATTAGAATTGAATTAAAATAGTTCAGTGGTGTTCAAAATTTATAGTTTAGTGGTCACAGATCACCGAGTAGAGTTTTGTGCGTAGATTACAACAATTATAGTACAATAACAAGGTGTCAGTGAATAGTGCACTGTGAGGTATCTTCGGTTTATATTTCTCATTAAGTTTTAAATTTCAAATTAATTGCAGGACTCGAACACACAACCGCACTACAATCTTGATATTTTATTCAGAGTATCATACTTCATATCAGAAGTTAACTGAATTTTCGGTTGTCATTTAAATAACATATGATTTATTGCTTGTTATAGGATAATGCGTCCTATATATACGTAGTATATAAGTGGTTATTTGTGTTACGTGTCACATTTGATTTGTAGTCTACTCAGCTACGTTTTCAAATCAAATTTTGTACTTGACAGGATGAAATAACTACATGTATACTGTATGTTGTAAATCACTTACCGAAAATTCCAATGGATGGATAGTTTTGAAAAGTTTGACCCAAAACAGGGCATACACATTTTACTTTCGTCGAAATCTGAATGCATAAAAAATCCGCGTGTCTGAAATGAAGACTTAAAAACGCCAGTACTTGTATGGGATACATTTAGCCAGCTAGCCAAATGATTCTCCTACAACATGCGCAACAGTGGCGAAGGAAATAAATAAGTATGTGTGATCGTTACCTGCTGATTGTGAATCTGACTGATTTTATGTAGATCGCACATTTGTACCTATTTAGATTCCGCTGACAAACCTCAAACAATTTCCACCTCGGGACATTTTGTATTTTATACGTGTAATGTGCTGTACATTTTTATCCTATTTTCTCTGGCAAACATTTCAATACCGCTGTTGGTAGACTAACTGTACCAATTGATTAGAACCGGTCCAAAATAGGTGGTCGTTATAATGAGGTAGTCTTAATATTAAAGTGATCGCTCAGTGAGGTTTTACTGTATTTCAAATCATGCTCAAACGAACGTCAAAACCACAAAATATAATAAGATTACATGTACATTGATACGACATGACAGAGAAATGAATTGTTTATACAATCAAAGACATGAAATATACACATCTAAATTCATAATCAAGTTATACATCAGTAGCCAAAAAATGCACCGATTTGCAATTTTAATGTTTAAATTTTAAATTAACAATATACTTCAATTATATAAATATAGCCCAAAATAGTTTTGAAATAAATTTTAAGTACATATGATTTATTCACATTTAACTGAAAGTTGTCATTAACAACTGTTAATAAAACATATGATGTAACATAGCTTTATATTTATGTCTTTATGTGGACATATGTTCACTATCTAGTGAATTCTGATGCCATTTTCCCCATAAATGGTGCTACCAGTTTAAAACAGGCTTAACTACATATAAACACCGCCACTACCATATATGGTTTATAGTATCAGACGGCTAGATATAAGTATGATCTATTTTTAGCTTTAACTGGTACATATCTATTTTTAGGCATGCAGGTACGGTAATGTAATACACTGATTAAATTTAGTTAGTACTTCAATCTATGACAACGCAGTTTATTAAAAATAAATATACTCAGTGAATAAGGCCATTTTTATTCTGTTAAGCGTCGACCTCATTTTGCAAAACCAAGCTACCTATACAAAAGCACACAAACTCATTTTGAAATAAAATAAATAAATTGATTTTAACAGAAACATCGTATTAAATATATAATGTATCAAAATGAATAACAGTCAACTTAGAACATAGAAATGTAACACTTCTGGTTCTGATTTTGCGAGTCATTGTATCCCACGCTTGAATATTAAACAACAATTTAAGAATTAAAAATATTAAATAACGATTTAAAGTAAAAGTCTACTTAAAACGTAATTTGCAAACTACAGCCATTAATCTGGGAAGCTGCAAGAAACTGTGAACTTGAATAAAATATAAACCATTCTTTCTTGTTTTTTTTTCTTTTCTTTGTTTGGCTGACGGAGCTTAAACCTAGTCGCACGTGGACGATTAACAAAATAATGAAACAGAATGCCTTATTAAGTAAATCTAATAGAGATGTCTCCTACGTTTTGTTCATCACTATACTTTACTATTAAACCGTATCTTTGCTATATTTAGCGGCTCGATGAATATGTTAATCATTTTTCAAATTTGACATGACTAAGTTATATTTACCCATCACAGACAAAAATATCAATCATGAGCAACCATATTTACCATATAGGGCGATGCTTCCGGGAAAATGTTGACACATTGATTTGTGCAATCATTTGAAACACTGCTATAAATACCCGAACCCTCTGACTGAGTCTCAAAAGCTAACAAGCAGTCTACGGAACATATAAAGAGAGATATCATATTTGTCAGCAGTGCCGAACGCAAAAAAAACGTAAGTACACTTTTTATTTACTTTTAATAATAAATAAATAATAATAAATAAGGTTTTGCAACTTAGGAAGCTTGTAGTCTTGCAGTACATTGTATTTTTTTGGTATTTTTTAATAGTATATAAAAGTATAGTATAGTAAACTGGATCAAATCGAAAAGTTGATATCAAATAAGCGGCAGACTCATCAATTAATTGAGTCAAGCATAAAGTGTGAATTATTCACGCTTAATTTTAAAATTTTAGTGAATATCACTTATATCTACTTGTTATTTATTTCTTTTCAGAATCATGAACATATATGAGGATGACATAACAAGTGTTGTCATTGACAACGGTTCTGGAATGTGTAAGGCGGGGTTTGCGGGTGATGACGCCCCCAGAGCTGTATTCCCTGCCGTGACTGGCCGTCCAAGATATGATTGCTGGATGGCGGGTATGGGTGCAAAAGATACTTACATAGGAGACGAAGCACAGAGTCATCGAGGTGTCCTAGCTTTGAAGTATCCGGTGGAACATGGTATCGTAACTAACTGGGACGATATGGAGAGGATATGGCATCATACGTTCTACAATGAACTCAGAGTAGCACCAGAACATCAACCAGTTCTGCTCACAGAGGCACCACTTAATCCTAAAGCCAACAGAGAAAGAATGACGGAAATCATGTTCGAGACATTTAATACACCTGCTTTCTATGTAGCTATACAAGCGGTTTTGTCTCTGTATGCATCCGGGAGAACCACGGGCGTGGTCTTTGATTCCGGTGATGGCGTCTCACATGTTGTACCAATATATGAAGGGTACGCACTCCCACACGCCATTGAACGACTGAATCTCGCTGGGCGGGATTTGACATCAAATCTCACGAGAATTCTTAATGAACGCGGCTACAGCTTCACAAGCTCTTCAGAAATGGAGATCGTCAAAGACATCAAAGAAAATATCTGTTATGGCGCTCTAGATTTCGAACAAGAGATGGCCACAGCAGCTGAATCAACAGCTCTTGAGAAAAGTTATGAACTTCCTGACGGTCAGGTTATTACAATTGGTAATGAAAGATTTCGATGTGTGGAGCCAATGTTTCAACCATCTTTCATCGGTATGGAAAGTGCTGGAGTGCATGAAATTCTATATAATAGTGTCATGAAATCTGACATTGACATCAGAAAAGATCTATTACATAATGTCGTGTTATCTGGTGGTTCCACAATGTTTCCAGGAATGGCCGATAGGATGAAGTTAGAACTTGAAAACCTAGTACCGAGTTCTATGAAGGTCAAGGTTATAGCTCCACCTGAGAGGAAATACTCCGTATGGATTGGTGGTTCTATACTCTCCTCTTTGTCAACTTTCCAACAAATGTGGATCTCCAAACAAGAATATGACGAATGTGGTCCAGGCATTGTTCATAGAAAATGTTTCTAAATCTCGACTAAAACAACGTTACACACATTATGCCGTGCAATAAACATTTTTGAGAAATGTCGAACCATTAGGACAACAATCTCTACCATTCGGTAAATTTCGGATATTTCCGTAAACTGCCAAAAATTTGTGTAAGTAAAAGGACCTGAGGTATGCCGATTGCAAACTATACCTGCTGTGTTTGTTTTTATATATTTTATATTTTTTTATCATTTTTGTTATTTATTTACTGATTCAAATCGTTGTATTATCATCTGTATGCATCTTTTACATCATATTTATTTGTTAATTATTTTTCAATAAAATACACAACAAGTAAGATTTCTTTTGTTATTTACTTTATTTTAAAGAAGAAAGTGGTCTAAATGATATATTGGTTACGTTTATCGTGAAAATCATTCATTAAAACACACAAGGGAATGTTTTATTCAGTATATTTTGAAGTACAAGCATAAAACAATGACAAATGTACTTTCACAAAAAAAAAACACAAAAAATTGACATTAGATCAAGACTTAAAGTAGAGCTTCGATTATCGATCGCTGAGTACCAGAGTATACTTCTAGATTTGAAAATAAGTCGGAAATTCTAATAACTACATTCGCTCATTTAACACTTGTATTACGACGAAGCTCGTTTATCACGGTAGACATGCGGTAATTTCCGTGTGTTTGGGTACTGACGCACTTAAGTTCGTAAGTTCGAGGGTGCGTGTATGTGTGACTCCTCAACGATTCGTTTTCATTTCGGATGCTCATTTTATATACAGGTACATTTTCTATAAAGAAACATTTTCGGCCCCCGAACATAGGCCGGAAATTGTTCTTCTATGTCAGGAAATCCCTATTGACGCCTGTGTGGCGTGTTTTTTGACGTCGTAGAAAACTGGTATCGTGTTCGTCCGCAAATAAAAATAAAACATCATATTTCACAAAGTGATGTATTTTGTACATTCATCTGCCTTATTTCAAGTTAATGTCCGAGTAGTTCCAGAAATTCTGTGCCATTCTAACTGAAGAAATGTTAAATTGTGTTGTACATAAGTTCATTGTGGACGAGCATAATAAAAAAACTTGGATTCATTTCGCTACGTTATCAAGATATCAAAGAAGAAACTTAGCCATTAGTTTTCTGATAATAAATTTCAATCATATTATACTACAGGGAACGATTGTTCAACATCCTGTTTACATGCAGTCTTAAGTTAATGAGATATCGTAATTAACGCGCTGGAGAATCGCAATAAGTTTGAGAATTTTTTTTTCTGTTCAGTGTTTGAATATCCGCGCAATTGAAATTTTGAAATGCATTTTATAATACTGATATACAAGAAATTTCTCAAATGTGTGCGTGTATATATATGCCTTACAATGAAATAGTTTATTTCCAAAAGGCTAAAAGGCCCACAAGGATACAAATAGACATATAATAGGATGGTCGTTCAGAAATAATACAAAATATATATGTATATAAGCAATGCAAGGTTCATATTCATCCTAAACAAATAGTAAAGGAAATAAACAAGAATAGTTCATATACATAATAATAATAATGAACTAGCGAATGTTCACACAAACCCAAAATACATCCCACGCATGTGGAGAAGGTTCATAATGTCTATTATAAGAACTAAGCGTATTTTATATGTTGCATATTAAGTAATTTAACATGAACTTTAACATTACTGTATCACTAATGGCGGAAATATGCTGTATGAAATCAATTCTACATAGTAATAAAATAACATTAACAAAATACTAGTAACTTACATAATTGTTTTCCTTAAGTTAAATGCTTTTTCAACAAATATTCCCAAGTTTCTAATAAGAATAAAAATTAAGTTCTAAGAATTTGAACATATCTGGTTCGTTCCGATATTTCTTTTGTATGTATGTATATATATATATAACCCAGGAAGTGGGTGACTTTAAGTATATATATATATATACATACATACATTGTATTATGTTTTTCTTAAAAAGCGTGTAAGTGACTGAACAAAGATATAAACATTAAAATATTCAAGATACGGTCGGAATTTACAGTAAAAAATACCCTTATAAAACAAAGCATTGTTGAGATGTTAATGCCATAAATCGAATATGTAAAACGTGTGTGACATACTCGAACCGTAAAATGACATGTCTTTGTGACACATTTGTCTGCTCAATTTCACAGTTAAAACCATGATCATAATTAATTCATTCTTTATTAGGCAAAAAACGGCATTACAATGTAAACATCATCATCGTTGTTGTAATCATCATCATCATTATGACCAACCTGGTTATCATAGTAATGACAATCATCATTATGACGAGCCTCATTATCACCATAATGACGATCATCAATCATTTATGACCAGCCTCATTATCACCATAATGACGATCATCATTATGACCAACCTGGTTATCATTGTAATGACGATTATCATTATGACCAGCCTCATTATCACCATAATGACGATCATCATTATGACCAGCCTCATTATCATTCTAATCATTCTTATGACGATCATTGGCCTCATAAGCATCGTTATGGCTACCGCCAGTATTGTCATTATCAGTACCACAGCCAGCATCACGATCATCATCATTATCAACAACAATAACATTATCTTCATTACGACTATCATCATCAACAACAACATCATAGTGTTGATTGTCATCATCGTCACATTCAAATCATAACCATTTCATTCAGTTTTCTTTTTATCTTCCTTAGAGATCCATTTTGCGAAATCAGGCCAATGGCTAAAATCATTGAGATTTTTGTATTTTCTTCAGGCGTAAACAAAAAAGGCTTGTTTCCGGTTACATGCCAAAACATGGGTTGGTAGGTAGGATTTCTTTTTCTTTTACGATTCTTTTTACATAACATCGGCAACACTGTTGTGAAAATTACAATATAGCGCTATGATTTGGATGCCGTAAAAACTTTTGAGTCGGCAGATAAAAGATGGGTCGGTCGGGTAACCAGAAACAAACCTATTTTTAGGCCTTATCTATAGTTTATCCGATGTAATTTCTGAATATGAATGGATTAAAAGTAAACTTTCTGCAGCAGAATTACGACACTGCACGTCAAGTAATTTCTACTGAGTCAGAGACGTTCTTATGATATTCATGATGTTACGTCATTTTCTCTACAGCTTGGTTTTCGATGCAGGGCCAGATGTCACATAAATGAAAGTAATTTTCAGACTTTTTGTCTCTCCTTACGTAAAGGGGTATCTAATTCAAGAGAACAAAGGAACATTTCATAATTTTTATATTTTCGAAACCGATGCGACACCGAAAAAGGTATTTAAAAGAACTAAACAGCATCGTCATACATATAAATTTTACTCAATAATATTGTCGCTGTTATTCAAAGAAGACGTATGTCACATTTTGAAGGTTTTGGAAAATAAAAAAAAAATTCTCAGACATTTGTATGTATATCATAACGAAATTTTGTGTTGGTGCGCTTGTTTATAATGTCTTTAAAACTTTTTGTCCGAATACAATGGCAGTCCTCACATTTTCTTTTCTAATAACATACGATATTTCAGAACAGAATTGTCTCTTCTACTGGGAAGTATAAATGAAATCCAACATTTAGTAATTCAATAGCGCTGTGGCACAATTAAATGTCGCATCGCCTTTAAATGTCGCACTTACTGTTAAATGTCGCACCGGCAACTTCGAGTTTCCCCTGAAAATACACGTTGCGACATTTAACGGTAGATTTGCGACATTTAGCGGCAGAAAAAGAGACATTTCACGTTAGAATTGCGACATATAACGGCAGACGATTTTGCGGCGGCTGTGACATTTAACGGCAAAGGTGCGACATTTAACGGTGCCATAAGCAATTCTGAGCATATACGACCTTTCATAAGATTTAATTTTCAAGCACATAAATTGAGCGAAACAAAACATTTCAATTATTAAAGATGTTTGATATGACATTGTATCAAAATATTGAAACTTTACAAGCACGTGAGCTGATCTGTAAATCGATCAATTAATACATCAAATGGTTATTACCACCGATTCAGTGCTTTTTCAACATCAAACATAGTTCTTGGCTCATTTCGTAGGATTTACTGTCAAAATTGTAATGGATTATGCAAATCATATAGCTTGTGAAGTTAAGCATACAACAGCTATCAGTGTGGAGAACCCACATGACTTTTATTGACGAGCACCTGCAAAACTGACAATTCTTAGTAACAATTCGCTCGATTCAGGCAGGTTTTTTGCTATTTACTCTCTTGATACTTAATCGATTTTCTCGAGAATATGCGCATAAACCACGCATTAATAAGCGTTTTCATCGGCGATAGTCCTCAAATACAGAAACACAGACGTTTTTGCCCAATTTTGTTCTCAAAGTTTTGCAGAATGACAAAAGTCCGATGATCGTGTGCACGGCCGCTACTTATTTCAGCTACCATCGACGTGTAAAACTTGTTCAGCCCCAATTTTCGTTTTGAAACTGTTTGTTAATTAATTTGAGAAACGTTGAAATGAACTTTCAAAATTGGACTATGATCATGTGCACGGCTAAAATTGATAATGAGCACGTGCACGACTATTTATAAATGTAAACTCTCGGCGAGTTTGATTGTCATCTTGGGAGATTTCTATTACCTCATACTCCTTCGCTTTTAAGCGCATGTACAGAATCCTATTTCGTCCACATTAAATTTCACTAGTTCCACGCAATAATTATCGTTTTAAAAGCGATAATTATCGCCTGATTAAGAAATCAGAGACACTCATACCTGCGAAATTTAACGATTTAGCCTCGATAATTATCGTTTTAATATTCGCATGTAGTGCTGCATGATTCGTTTATCCATGTGAGTACAAACTGGCAATATACTACCATTGTCAATAAGCCGTATATGAAATGGTTTAGTGTACGAGGATGCTGTTTTTAATTGATTTATTTCTTTTCCAGTATATGGCTTCCCTCTGCAAACACTGTGGACAGGTGTTTTCATCACAACGTAATTTGAAAGAACACGAGAAAAGGCACACACACACACCGCGGTATAGGTTTGCTGTGGAACCATGTTTACGTTTATTTCACTTTACCAGAGGCACAGGTAAGATTTTACTGATGACTTAATAGGTGGTATTTATTTCCTAAGGTTTAAGTTATCCTCCTAATGTTCTTTTGAGGTTTGCCAATGAATTATGTTATCATTCATGTGTGCATATAATCGCATTTTCCATTTTTCTTTGCATGCAATTATAAAAGTCACTTAATAAGTTTAGACTATGAATGTAAGTTCTTAATTATCAACTGCCTGTATAATAGACGGATATACATAATTGTACGCGTTCTATAATACGATTCCAATTGTCCCCCACATTTACGTTATTTGCCTGTTTCTCCTAGACAAAACTATTTTGACGGTGATTATGATTTATAAGCTTTATCAACTAGACATAAAATCATCGCTATTTATGAAGACTTATTTGGAAGCAAACAGATCTTTAATTAAATAAAAAAAAACGTATTATTTCACTTTAGTATCAAAATCAAATGGATCTGAAGTTGTATTTGTTAACGTTTTATCCTGAAAAATTATTGTAACATTTGTTACAAAATACGTTACATCGTAAAAAATCTTACGTCAGCAGCAGGAAGGTAAAATAATAATTCCACATTTATGTCTTTATCTAGGTATAACATCAACAGACGTCTACTGTACAAGATGTTTACCATCATTGAAGACCAAGGCTTTTATTTTCAATTATCATCTATGAAAGCAAACAGAAACGCACTTCTTAGAACAAAGTTTTCATACATGATTACAAACACATGCAGTATTTCAAATCAAACTACTGCATTACAATAGCATAAACTTCAATGATTTATTTTTAGATGCTCAAATACGATGAAGCTAAACCGCACGCACGTGATTTTTGTGGGAAATCGTTTGCTTTGAAGTGTGACTTAGGAGGCATCCGAGAAAGGGGAGAACTAATGTTTTCTTGTTTAGCCTGTGATTTCAAGGTTGATGACGGATCCTCTTTGGCGGACCATATGACAACACACACACCGGTGAAAAAGCTCACAAATGTCCACAATGTGATTATATGTACATATTCCGTACCAACTTATCACGCCATATTCGTCTGAAGCATCGATAATTTCTATAGCATCATATATCTCAATGTGCCCACATCTTATGATCATGTGATTATGACGTCACACTTTTAAAGGTAGTAAAGGTTCCATTGCGAAGCCGATCATTGGAACGATTTGAAAACCAATAATTTGACAAATAGTTTCAATGCGGATGAATTAATCAATTATCAATAAGGATGGATGTATGATGTGAGTGTACCTTTTATAAGATTGTTCTTAATAAATCATTGTTGGTTACAATTTCACAAAGAGTCTTGTTTTGTACAGCGATATTTTTACGATGATGTTCTAGATCTATAGTGTACTATATTAAAACATTTCCATTTTACACTATAATGCTGCATAAACGATCCAGATTTAACAAATTTCATTCACATTGCAAAGACAAACTCATAATTAAATAAAGATTGTCTTTATGTATAATTATTAATACATGTTACAATTATTATAAACATCGTACAAATACTGTCTGCATCGTAACAAGATGGTCCACATCGCACAAAGATTGTATACATCATACAAAAACGATATCTATCACACAAAAGATATTCATAGTACTAAGATGGTGTTCATCGTACACAATGGATAGAGCGTACTGAAAGTCGTCTGCATCATACAAAGATGATCTATATCATACCAAAGGTAGTCTCCATCGTACGATGATTTACATTGTCCAAAATGGTCTACATCAAGATGTTTGTTAGAGAATGTTCGAGAACTCCTATCCAGTTTTCGTATGTGAATTTATTTCTTCCATAACATGAAATTTGTATAAATTTCCTGTGTCTTTTTTGAAAATGGAGATTTAGTTGGTGAGACTTTTGCACCAGTTTGATGTTTTGGGCTCAGTAACGGTCTTTTATTGTTGTGTTTTGATTTCTCAATTTGAGTCGATCTAACATTCAGATGATTGTTGTTTAAACCAAAAATGTCTTCATGTGAATTCAACTAAAACATAATGTTTTATAACAGTTTTTTTCTTTTTCTTCCGTTTCAAGAACAGCCTATAATTGATGAGAGCCATTTTCAGGTAACCTAGAAATAAAGTAATGTTAACTTACTCAAAACAAAGTTAGTAACTTGCATATCATTGTAGTAATAAGCTTAATTCCCATGACATATACATGTATTTATAAGTGCATATTTCATTAAACTGCATTCAGTGTTTAATCATTTCTTTATTCATATATTAAATAACAATACCAAATGCTTATTTTGTAACTTTAGCTGTAATTTTTCAAATAGAAATAAAGTCATATTCTAATCATTATATACACTAAACTACATGTAGTATATATGAACGATTCATGCACATAAAAGCGAAGGAGTATGAGGTCATAGAAATCTTCCAAGATGACTATCAAACTCGCCGAGAGTTTACATTAATAAAACGTCGTGCACGCGCTCATTATCAAATTTAACCGTGCACATGATCAAAGTAATTAAATTAATCATAATCAACAAACTCGCCACGCAATCTTATAGGAAACGATTACATTTCATAGAAAATTAATATATTATATACAGTTTCTAAACGAAATTGAGACTGAATACTAGGCTTTAAATGAGATTGAGAACTGAAATAAGTAACGGCCTTGCACACGATCATAGCACTTTTTTCATGTTGCAAACATTTGGGAACCAAATTGTGTAAAAACGTCTGTGTTTCTGTATTTGAGGAGTATCACCGATAAAAATTGCTTATTTCGGTTTATGCATGTACATGTCGCGGCTTTACGACTTCGTGTCCGACTTGGAAACTTTCACTATTTTTCGTGCAGAAAACCTTAAATATCGAGTTTTATATTATATTTGAAAGTAGTAAAAGCATACATTTTCGGTTAGTGTGTGGATGTATCTACATGTTGCACTATAAATGAGCAAAATGCTTTGAAATGCGCCCCGTTAACAAAAGCTATAATGGCATACAATGCTCCAGTGTAAGTTATTTGTACCTTGTAACAGTCCTTTTTGACTTGTAAACTGTCCTTTCAAATATTATAGCAAATAACCTGTGATAAATTAGTTACAACAATTTGGAAATTAATATCATTTTTAAAAAATCATTATTGTATGTTTCATTATACAATTTCTACTATTGTTTCCATAGCAACTTCTTTTTGGCATTGTTTATGTGGATATTTTCTATGGAATTTTTATGCAGTATAATGTATTAGCTATCTGTAGACACCAGTTATTAGAAATTTGAGCGATTCCTTAAAAAGTTACGTAGTTTTAAACAAACTCGGTGCAGAAACTGTCATTTCGGAAGTTGTAAAACTTGTGTATATATATATATATATGATATACGTGTTTTTTGGTCCGTGTGGCTATTTTAGACCTAATACGCCATTATACTCCATTCTTTCTACGTGCTAGCCCCCTGTGGTCCAGACATCTCATGTCCTTAGAATGTAGCACCAACAAGGGCAATGGTTTATCATGAACAGGAAAATAGGATATCCCAGCATCCGGCAAATATTGATTTAGGCGTAAAAATAGTGTTTGTTTTTTTGGTTACCAGACCGATCTTTTACCTGCCGACTCAAAAGTTTTTACGGCATCCAAATCTTAGTGCCATATTGC
Source organism: Lutraria rhynchaena (assembly GCA_008271625.1). Taxonomy (NCBI): domain Eukaryota; kingdom Metazoa; phylum Mollusca; class Bivalvia; order Venerida; family Mactridae; genus Lutraria; species Lutraria rhynchaena. The sequence goes on along the minus strand of VIBL01000001.1, from coordinate 3,724,465 downwards.
AATTTTCACGACAATATTGCCGATATATGTAAAAAAACATAAAAGAAAAAATCCCTACCTACCTACTTCTATTTTTTGGCATCTAACCGGAAAGAAAACTTTTTTGTTTAGGCCTTAGTTTCAGCAATAAATATGCACACCTTCTGCATGAAAAGTCAAAAGAAAAAAGAAAGAAGAACAAAATGCTTGGAGGATTCTGATAGCACTTGACTTGAATACTTTTCGAATGTAGATGTACATATCAATGATGAAGTCAGTGATCTTTCATCATGTAATTTCATTTTATTCGATAACATATCCAAAATAGTTGGACAGTTTTGTATCGTACAAATTCACATAACATAGAAGTTGACCATTTGAATTATCAAAAGCACGTATAAAAATATCAGGGAAAGCACCTTATATAAGTGTAAGCTGTAGAAGGTTTCTCCTTGTTGACCAGGTGTTCTGTTTTCCAGAAAACAAATCTTGTCACAGAATTATGAAAAAGGTAGTTCATTTTGTTCATTCTGTTACAGTAAAGTTGAGTAAAATGAAGTGTCATACATTTCTGCAATGTTAAATATCCCTTGAAAATATCCTTAGTGAATTAGTTTGTATAAGCACTATTGAAAAAGGACATTCATTGAGGTTTTTATGTCTGTTATAATAGGATAATACTTCCTGGTGGGCAGTTTGCAGAAAAGGCCTAATCCTGAACTTGCTCTATGACGTCCAGTGCATTGCTAGTCAGTTGCCTAGAAACATTAAAGAATCGAGTCTGATTACTGTCAATTATATGTACAAATCTCAGCACATGATTATCGTGTATCGCCTTTTAAAGATTCAGAAGCTCTTACCCGGCTTTGTCTGAATAAAAACATAAGAATCACTCAGCTAAACGCTTGTTCAGGATTTCTAGGAAATTAAGTGATAGTATTATGTATTTAGATTTTAGTGTTCCTGGATACAAATACCCCAAACATAGACAAACAAAATTCAAAATTATGTAAACAACAACTTCAGAATTAATGTACCTGCATAATCGGAAGCCCCAGTTAATGTGTCAATAGAGGAAATGGCATTTCAAAGGCTGTTCCAAAAGGAAAATATGGCTGTAACTTTCCAAGAGCTCAATATATACCTAAGTAAATGTATTTCAAATGTAGACTGTATAATGTGCATCCTGTATTCCGTAGAGATATGACTTACATATTGCATGCAGCAATTTCATACAATAAAGCATTACTCAAGTCTGAAATAAACATTCACATGAGAACGAGAAAAAGGGCCAAATTATGAAGAGCAAGTTACAGCTAGTGATGTTTGACACCTATCAGAAAACCCGTAATTGCAAGCAAACGTACATGTTTATGAAAAACATTCGTAGCACAGTTGCTTATTTTCGTAATCAGTTGTACAACCTGTTGGGGATGTTTAAATGTTTAAGGCACCATCACTGTTTATGGCACTCTCTGTAGATGATCTTCATTGGCCAGTATTAGAAATGATATAGCATAATTTGTCCTGTGATGATTCTGTGCAAATTAATTTTATGCAAGGAATGCGCCCATTGATGACAGCCGACATTTTGAAAGACGCTTTAAAATACTTATGAAATATGTTGTTTTTAGTTCACCGAGGCCATTAAGGAATGTGAAAGATTATTTCGGCAGGGTTGAATTCCAAAACAGAGGCAGTCCTCATATCCACATGTTTCTTTGGGTTGATGGGATTCCTACTTCTCTAAATTCACCAACTATATATATGTTACAGTATATAAATTCCACACTTCATTCATGTACTCAAGATCATCAGTGTGATAATGAATTGAACAATTTGGTTACAAAGTTGCAAAAACATAGCCACACAAGTTACTGCACTAAGTCAAACGAACACCAGTGCAGATTTGGTTTCTCAAAAGCAATCTGTGTAAAAAACTTATTTAGTAAAAAAGTATTTGGTAACATCTCATTTACGACTAAGAAATAAGGCAAATTCTATCAGACAAGGAGATTTCAACAGACATGATGATCAACAGTTATAATCCTACAATTCTTATGCATTGGCGAGCAAACATATATATTCAGACGATATGCAATGCTGAAGGGGCTGCCTATTATGTCCAGTTACATAATTATAAAAATCTGAGCCTGATGAATTGAAAAATGCATTAGATAAACTAATACATGTGGTGTTCAAAACCCATCTATTCCAAAACGTCAAATTGTATAGAATTGGATTGTGTGTTCTTCGTCATCAAAGGATGAGTAGCCAGGAAGCGGCATACAGATTAAGCAACTTGAACTTGATTCATACCAGTCGTTCCTTCATCTATTTGAACATTCGCCTACCATGTAAGATATTTAGAACTTTAAAGAATAAGAAACAGTTTTGGAGTTGCCGGAATATTATACAGACATATTTCAGACAAATTGTATTGACTATTACCACAGCAGACCAGTGTCATCAAATGCATTGTGCCAGGTTTCCTTTTGCTCCTGGTATCAAAAATGTACTGCACCTAAAGCGAATCAAAAACTTCGTCTTGATAGAATATACATAGATACTTTTGGTGTATGGATGAAAAAGTATACAGTTCCAAGTGTTGTACGATTTCCAACTTTTCCTGCCTGTTCTGAGTATTATTCTTATTTAATCCTGTTTTTTGTTACTTCCTCATAAGACAGACGAAGAACTGCTTAACTCATATGTCTTTAGCTTCTTTTCTTTCTCTGAGCAGGTTGAAAATAGTATGACACAGTTAGTGCTAGCTGAAATATATTGTAATGGAAATAAAAGTGTGACTCAGCCTATGTCAATATAATCAGACTATTTCCTGATCATGCCTTTGAGTTAGATTAAACGAATACAGGAAACACATTTCCAGACACATTACAGGGTGAAGATTGCTTCTCTGGTGAATCTCATTCCTTACATTGCAGCTCCTTACATTGTAGAATGTCAGTTAAGCAATATTTGCTAAAGATTCAGATAATAACTGTAAGTCAGCTTGATACTCTAGAGTTTGTGAAGCAGAAATTTGATACAAATAATTTACCATTTTATGTTTGTCAGAAATAAAAGGAAATAATTTTGCATTTGGTGGTTGCAATGTGATATGTATAGGTGTTTCTTTTCAGCTAAGACCTGTGAAAGGGACATTTGCTTTTCAAAACAGTTTTCTATAGGAGTTATTTGTTCTAATATTTTTAAAACAGAATATAAGACAACAGTCAGACAATGCACTTTTCTCTTTACTTAATCGAGCTAGATCGGGTTTGTTAACACAAAATGACATAGAAATCTTATAGACGAGATTAATGTTTCCACCAGCTGAGGGAAACTGTCATGTTTCCAAACAGGAAAGACGTTCATGATTTCAACATGAATAAATTGTCAGAAATGACTAGTCCTCAACTAGATATACCTGCTGTGCATTATTTTGCTGAACCTGATGAATATCCATTTCGTGAAATAACTTTTGAGTTCATACCTTCTGACAGTCGAGTTGCTGGTGGTCTAGAAAAGTGTTTGAGTATCTGCATTGGAGCAAGAGTTATGCTCATTAGAAATATACATACCCAGCAAAGATTTGTCATTGGGGTGATGGGGACTGTGTTTTTTATGTTTACTTTCAAACCTCGGTCGTCTTCCACTACTAGTGAAATGCATGACCCTTTTGACAACTCCAGTGTAGGACAAACCATTTTTACACACCCTTCAGCAGATTTTTACACGATCCTGTTACACCCGTGTGCCATGAGTTTTTGTACAATAGCAGGCTTGTGGGCAGAATGCAGTTTACATTAGTCTTATCCTGGGCTTGCACTATACACAAAATGGAATGTTTATCATTGCAATCTGCTGTCATAGATTTGGGCAGTTCTGTCTTTGACAAAGGGATGGCATATGTAGCTTTAAGTAGACTCTGTAGTATTAATGGATTGTATTTTACTAAGTTTGATCCAACAAAAGTTAGAGTATGACTCTATCATAAAGGAATATGAGCGACTACTGGAAACCCCCCTCTTTGTTGCGTACCTCTCCGTGGTGAGGGGGGAGTAACACGTACCCCTCAGACAGGTACACTTTTGTGGCTGTGTGATGGGTACATGGCTAAAACCAAACCTGCCTGTTTGCCGTGGGCAGCGCCCCGTATACAGGAAAGGGATTGATAAGGACCCGGGGATCTCCAGTCTCTCCAACACATTGCTTTGGCCTCTGCTTCAGGGTACACGGGTGGCCAGGTGGGCCGGGCCTGGTCAATCGGCTAGTCATGTCTTGCCCCCTTGTATAGGCAGTACAAATTAGTTTAGAGCGTCTTACCATATGTACGTGATTGCGATGGATCGATTTCTCTGTTACTTCCTTCTACCTTACTCTCCCTATTCTGTCATCTTCCTCCTCTATCTATCCTTCTCTAACCTCTAACCTGTTATCTCGTCTCTTTACTTACCCTCTTCTCATATTGACCCGTTTTTAGATCTCGTATAATCTATATCTCACATTCTTAACATATCTATCCAAGAAGGCGGTGGCCCATGGGCTAATCGTCTGAATCATTCTTGATTTAATCTTACTGATTTTGTACGAGTATATCCTTCAAGTAACCTCGTGGCTTGAGGACTGGATATCCGTCCCCTTTAAGCTTCCTCGTGTTGGAGTCCATTGTGGCTGAGGAACTTGGTGGATGAATCAAAACTTCTCAAACACGGATACCTCAAACCTAAACTCGAATGACCCCCACGAAAACAAGTCTAAAGTACGCAGCGTTTTCAAATACCTAAAGCTCAATCTTGCGCCAGCATCTCTGCTAAACGTACACAAACAGTTGATGTCGGTACACAGTGTAATATTTGCACATGAGTAACCACCGTACAACCCATTCAAACAAAAGAAATGGCTGACCAACAGAGTCAAACTTCCCCTTCAGTGACACAATTAACTTGCAATAGTACCATTCAAAAGGCTTCGGCTAAGGAACCCAAAGGCAATGTTAACAAGGCTGTTTCCTCTGAGAAGATATTTCAGAGGCAGGCACCGAAAGAACGTATAGTTCTTACAGATCGGCCGAAAAAAAAGCGAACGAAACCTGGTGACAACCTCTAACAGATTTGATCCTCTGGAGGAGATCGAATCAATGGAGAACGAAGAGATCGATGCTTCACCTCCAAGGAAACACTCGCCCTCCAGAAAATGCTCCCACAGCGTAATTCGGACAGGAGTATTAGTCCTGTCAAGTTTCCGTCGTGATTCTCTCTTTTTATAAACATCAACCATGGATAACATCATTCAATGGAACTTCGTGGTTTAAAATCAAATTATAATGATTTACTACTCCTATTATCCAAGTATACTCCCAAATTAGTATGTCTCCAAGAGACCTACCTAACGTCAAATGATAATTTAACTATAAAAAGCTACAGTCTTTATAACGCCATTTGTGATAACAATACGAGGGCATCGGGAGGATCAACAATTGTTGTTTCAAACTGTGTTCCTCAGCGTCAAATTAAATTAAGCACCCACCTACAGGCTGTTGCAGTCGAGGTCACTTTACATAAACCTATTGAGGTTTGTTCGCTTTATCTTCCGCCAAACTCAACTGTAAGTACTAATGAGTTGGAAAATGTAATTCAACAACTCCCACAACCCTTCCTTTTGTTGGGCGATTTTAACGTGCATAATCAGTTGTGGGGAAGCAACTCCGTAAAGGCTAAAGGTCAAGTTATCGAAAAGATAATTGACAATTTACAATAAAGTTTATTTAATGATAAATCCCCTATCTATATACATCCAGGTTCAGGTACGTTTACCTGAATAGACCTGTCTTTATTCCATCCTTCTTTATTCATGGATGCAGACAGGGAGACCCCTTATCTCCCTCTCTTTGTATGATATGTGCTGAAATACTCTCATTACTGATAAAGAAATAGAAATATTCAAGGCGTTAAAATTAATGAAAAAGAATACTTCATATCACAATACGCAGATGATACAACTTTGATTCTCGATGGAACCGAAAAATCAATCGGAAAAACTAAAAAAATAAAAGTTAATGCTAAAATATCGGGTCTCCATGAAAATATAGATAATACTGTGGTAGTTTGGATTGGCTCCATGAAATATAGCAACCAAACAGTATGTCCCGAATTAGGCTTAATTTGGTAGATAGAAAAATTAAATTACTTGGAATTACTTTTACTTTAGATCTTAAACAAATTACAATTACAAATTACGAACCACAAATAGAAGAAGTTAAATTGCTACTGACGAATCGGTCAAAAAGATTTATCGGTAAAAAATATAGTTGTTAAAACATCGGTATTACCAAAACTGAATCATTTTATTATAAGGTTATAATAGGTCTGCCTAACCCAAACCCAGGTACTGTTAAACTAATTCAAAATCTAATTTTTAAATTTATATATTAAATAATGGCCCTGATAAAATAAAAATATAATTACTCAAGAATATGAATATGGTGGTATAAGGGCTGTAAGTCTTGAACACTTTAATCAAGCTTTGAAATTCACATGGTTGATGCGTTGTTTTAAAAAGCAAGGGAAATATTTACATTTAGTTGACAGTATATGTCCATTTTAAAAATCTTTCTTTAAGTATGGAGCTGATTATGTTAAACTCAATATTGCTAATGTTATGTAGTGGTCTAAAAGACCAGTGTACACAGTGGGTTTCTATACTAGATTAATTTAATATACAGAATTACAAGCTTAACATTATAATATATGAGGTTCTGGAGGTGGTTTATATCCTAATACACAACAATACTTCCCAATGATGTTTCATTGATGACTCGCAATTACAGTGGCTTGTTTAAATGAATATATGCCTTACAAAATACTCATAATGAGAATTATTCCCATTACTTCATTAGCAGGGATTATTATGCCCCGTGCATTTAAAACACTATACTAATCCAATACACTGAAATCCTTCATTCATATGTCAGCCTATTTGGAGGTTTCCTATTTCTAAATGGATAACGTCTTTCCTCTGGTAAACTAGGATTTTCAATGTTTTTGGTAACCGTCTCCCCAATGCCCGGTTCAACAATAGTGCAATGATCCTTTACATCCGTTTTGACCATTTGGTCAACATGTCTTCTCCATTTGTCATCTTCACTTGTTTTAACATCATAAGTTAAAGGTCCTTGTCTATTCATGACTGTAGCACTGGTCCATTTCTTTGTATTTTCACCGTAATCACGCACCATAACGTTTTCTCCATCATCAAACTGATGCGTTTTTCGTGTACTTCTTATCATTTTAAATAGTTTGTTTTGTACATTTTCCTGAGTGCACAGTTTTACAAGATCTAACCTTGACCTTAACTTCCTTCCAATGAACAATTTCGATAGCGTTTCATTTGTTGTGCTGGATTGTGCATTTTTATATGCCAATAGAAAATTTGCAAGTTTTTGGTGTATAGAACCACTTTCATTTTCTGCTGATTTCACGGCACTATTGAAACTCTGTACAAATCTTTCCGTTCGTAGATGGGCGGTAAACCGCTGAAGTTTTGTGAAAAAACGCCGTTAGTTTTGCAAAAGTTTTTGAATAACTCTGACTTAAATTGTGGGCCATTTCATTGACAATTTGTTTTGGTACCCCGAATCTTCCACAAAATGTCATCAAAACGTCAATCATTTTGATGGCAGTTGTTGAGTTCATGATCTCAACTTCTGGCCATTTCTACCATAGTAAGAAACATGTGCCCGAGGAACGGTCCAGCAAGGTCAATATGTACTTGTCCATTGGGTTTGATGGCCATTCCCATGGATGTAAATATGCTTTTTGTGGAGACCTCTGATTTGATTCGCAGCCTTGACACTGTTTTGCCAACTTTTCAATGTCTGCATCTAAACCGGGCCACCACACGTAGTTTCTGCTAAGGCTTTTCATTTTTACAATACCTATATGTCCTTCATGGATCTGTGAAAGAATTCTGTCTTGCAGTTTTTTGTGGAATGATGACGCGAATACCCCACATCAGACAACCATTTTCAACTGTTATTTCTTCCCTTCGAGGGTAAAAAGCATTAAGCAATTTATCTCCTGGTTTTTGTTTCCATCCGTGCAGCGTATTTTCTAACACTTTTGACAATGTTAGATCTCTGCGCGTTTCTCTCTGAATAAGCGCTGCGCTCACAGGTAAAATTTCCATATGTTGTAAATGGAAGACTCCTTTTTCCTGATGTTCATATGACACGTTGCAAGGAACTCTTGACAATCCAATGGCATTTGCATTTTGTTTTGAGTTTTTAAACTCAACGTCATATCGTGTCCCTGTAGGTAAATTGCGTAATGTTGCAGTCGTGCTGCCGTTGTTGCTGGAATCCCATTTTTTTGACCGAATATAGTTAACAAACTCTGATTGTCTGTCACTAGTGTAAACTTTCGATCAAATATGTAATTGTGCCATTTCTTGACTGATCATGCGACAGCTAATGCCTCTTTTTGCATCAGTGAATAATTTTGTTCTGCATTATTCAAACTTTTACTTGCAAAAGCTTTAGGCGTCTCCTCTCCGTCAGGCATGACATGCGATTTCACCGAACCTAGGCCGTATGTTGAACTGTCGCAGGCAACTTTGATCGGCAGTGACGGGTCATAGTGTGTAAGCACAACGTCTGAAGTAATAACTTCTTTGTTTCTGTCAAAAGCTGATTGCGCCTCTGATGACCATTTGAATTTGGTATTCTTTTTCAACGACCTATGTATTGGATGTAGTGTGGTTGCTATATCTTTGACAAATTTCCCGTAATAATTTACCATTCCAAGTCAAGCACGCAGCTGTGTTACATCCTGTGGATTCGGTGCGTTGACGATTGCGTCGTGATTTATGTAGACCGTTGTCATCTATGACATGTCCACAGTATGTGATTTTGTCTTCGAAGAACCTACATTTTTCTAGTCTTGCACCTAGGTTATATTCGTTGCAAAACAGCTTCTAGGTTCTTGAGATGGTCTTCATTTGAGGAGCCCGTGATAACTAGGTCATCGATACTGCAGCTTGTTCCAGGTATTCCTTTCAATACTTAATCAATTGTTCGCTGCCATATTGCGCTAGCTGGAGCTATGCCCATGACCAGCCTATTGTATTGATACAGCCCTTGTACAGTGTTTGTCTTTGATAAAGGTTTATTCTGAAAATTCTCCAACATTTCCAATCGCAGAAGTAGCCATTTTAGTCAAATGAATCTAGTAATATTTCTCGTCGCCAGATTGTTAGGTAGTGGTCTTAAAGACAAGTGTACACAGTGGGTTTCTATACTAGAATAATTTAATATACAAGCTTAACAATATAACATAAGAGATTCTGTAGGTGGTTTATATCCTAATACACAACAGCTAATATTGAATATTCCCAAAGAAAATGGCAAAATGTTTGGACTAGCTGTGTCTGTTTATGTGAATCCTACACTGGCGTAACATACTGGCGTGAATTGTTGTCACTACCAGTTTGGCATAATATTAACTATAAAATCGCAGGTAAACCATTCTTTGACAAATCTACCTTAATACAGGAGTATTCCCAATAAATGACTTATGAAAAATAATGGCTCCTTTTGCGCATACGAGGAATGTCAACATAAATATTCGACAATTACAATTTTTTACAATATTTAAACATGATACATTCATTTCGTATATACTTAGATTCAGTACAAAATTCATAGTACTCAAAGGGACAAATGAATCCAATCCTAATCAACCTATGATAGGAGTAGTGGACCATTTTATGACGTTATCATAAGAAATAATAAAGGATCAAAGGCAACGAGAAAATGGGAAAGAGAAATCAAAACTAAACCCATAGAATTTCGATCTATAAGTTACCATTTAATACATCAAAAGATTCAAATGCATCAAATTTCAATGCGTCCCATACAAAATCAATCATAGAATTTTAGGAACTAAGTACCCATTATATAAAATGGGTTTATGCAATAAAAACTTATGTACATTTTGCAACTCTCAGCCAGAAACTTTAATTCATTTGTTTGATGATTGTGTTTTACTCAGACATTCTGGCAAAATTTAAGTTGATGGGTTACCGGAAAATGCGCTAATATCGATACAAATTGGACAAAACTTGATTTAATTTTAGGTTATTGGAATATTAAAACTGTCATAAATAAAATACTTCTTATTGCACAATACCATATATATCAATGTAAATTGAACTCTTCTATTTCAAATATTGAAGCAGTTGAAAAACAAATTATTCTTTACTATAAAATCGAAATATTTAATGTCTTGAAAACATTTAGTTTTCAAAAATTTAAAAACTTACGGGCTCCTTTGGCAGCGGTCACACATATACAGGACAGGTGATATATACACACATTCATAAATTAGCAAAGATGAATTTTTTGTTCTTCTCATGTCTCTCTCTTTTTCAAAGTTTTTATCAAATCAGCCCAAATTGCTTACTTGAACCACCCACTTGATGATTTTTGCCTTTTTAAAGTTATTTTTTATTTTTCAAAAAAAGATTACGATTAAGTACAGGCATTCAGTAACATCCCGCGATCAAAAATAAATACAAGAATATATAACCATTGTTCAGGACTTGTTCCTGTCAATCGGTGTTATATGTCTCTTCTTTGATATCGAATAGTTGAACATTTTAATTTCATTCACCCACCTTAGGTTAAGCCTATTTATTACGCTTGTCATTTTGCTGATGTGGCTATTACCTATTTTGACACAACTTACGATGATAATGGAAATGAAAAAAAAAATAACGTTCACAAAATGATACAGAAAAGGTAAAATTAATGATTACATTTTACATTCAATGCAATTGGTGTGAAAAGATCAGAAGTTTATACCATGTAATTTATCAGAAAAAACGAATTTACCATGATGAGAGAGAGGCTCTCATAATTACAAGTTCCATAATGTAGTCACAAAGGGAGAGAATGTTGTGTGGGTTGTTGGATCCAGTGCAATTTCATATGGGAGTGTGTGAAGCCGTGGAGTTGTTGAAGCCGAAAAAAATTTACCATTGCCTTTCTTGCCAGAAGAGATGTCACACGATGATGAAGAGGTATCATTAAATGAGACCATTCAAAAACTAGGACACCACAGGAGAAAAGTTACAGGGAAAGTTGTAAAGGTAAAAAAATGGTTTCTTTTCCAACATCATCATAATTTCTAAAAACTGAAGTCTCCAAGTTTGTTTTTTTATCTAGAATATGCTAGTATTTAGCTGTAAAGTCTGCAAAATTTAACCCGCACTTTTCATGGTTGAAATCTTTTTCAAAAGATGTTTTAGCACAGCTGGAAATAGAAACAAAAATTTAACATCACGTAATCAACCTTTGGTTCTCTTTTAAAATGAGTTTGCACAAAAATTCCTTTGTAAACATGATCATCTATTGTTGAAGTGGTTGTCTTCAGCTACACAACATGGATGCTAGAGCTGAAAATATGCGTATAAAACTTAAATATGACCTCCAATTGACCGATCTTACACGTTTTGTTTTTGAGCTGAAATTTAAGCACTAAGTTGTATATGCTTAGGTTAACCATGTTATATCTATAAGTTGTTCACTTCAGGTGAGCTATGTTTAGTAATGTTCAGGTGAGTCATAATGGCTCATCATTACTTCTTGTTTCGTTAATATTCAGGTCTCCCCAGTGAAATACAGGCCAGATGGAAGAATTGCAGTCTCTAATTCTAAAAGATAGAATCTGTGCAGCAAAAGTGTGTCTGTTTGTACAAAATACAGAGCAGCAATTCAATGTCGGGGACATGGTAACTGTTCCAGCTCTGACTCAAAAAGAGTACAACAATACACATCAATTAACATCAACCCCTCTATCCTAATGTGAGATAAGAATGATCTTTTATTCAATTTCTTTGACATAAATGTCTTTGAAACTGTTTGCTGGGTTGCTCTGGCTTCATAAAACTTTGTGCCAATTTTAAACAAAATTGCCCTTGTAGTATTTGTTTTGTCCAATTTTATTTTGATTATGTTTGTTCATCACCAAATCTAAATTTTATTGCATTTTAGAAGAGAAGCATCATAAAGTGGCAACACTGGCACAGTGTCTTTCTTTGTTGAGTGATCAGTCTCTTGAAATTTCATACATTACTGATTAGTTAAGTCAATGCTCCAAAGTATTTTAGTTACTGCTCCCCTATATTTTCAAATTTTGATTTCTTTTCCACAAGATAATGTCATCCTAATTGTTTCTTGCTTTTATTAAAGCTGCAAAACATTTATTTTATATTTTCTTCCTGTGTATTTATAAGGAGCAGATTTTGCTTTAAAATACGAATATTTTCTGTGACTGCTTTTAAAACTACCAATTGAGACTCTTTTTAGATGTTAAACTGATGAATTACTTGAAACATTAACTTTATTTCATTTAATGATCAACACTAAATAACATCAGTATAATGTTCTTGTACTGCTTATTCTCTAGGTTTATTACAATCTACATACAACTGTGTTATGTTACCTGTGATTTTAATTATTAATGTGTTATTGCTATATTTCTTAAAACCATTATTTGTGTATTCATGTGGAAGTGGATGTCTTTCAAGGAGTCTTTATAGCTGAATTGGAAGACTGTCACCGCAGTAAACTTAACATTCAATATCAAATTCTGTTTGACTCTGCACAATTTTTCAATGATTGTTAATTTTGGTGGCTTGTCCTGGACCTACATTACTCATCCTTTTCTAGGCAAAGTTTATATGCTATAATGTTCATCAGAATACAAGTATGTGTTAGACAGTTCCCAGCAAATTCCAGCATTCTAGGCAATATCAATAGCTCATTACAGCTGAATCTCTGCGGTTGAACATTTTTTCCCAGGACTATCACAACAGTAATTTTGGAAGCTTTGATATTATTACATTTTATATAAAAAAGACCAGCATTTTATTCCCCTATTTAGAGCAAAAAATGTTATTTCATGCTTTCAAAGTGCTGTATTAAAACAGTATATTTAAGTTGTCAACTTATGTTTATTTAATTTCTTTGTGCAGTTTTTACCAGATGTTGAGAGTATTGACAGTTTTGAAACAAATGATCCAGACTTTATCACTGATGTAGTAGACTGTTTAAAATATTAGAACTTTCACTGATTTTTATCATGTAGGTGTGTATTAATATTGTGGAAAGAAAGGTATCGTGGCAGTTCTTTTTTATTCAAACATCAGTCTTTTTTTTTTGTTTTTATGTGACTTATTGTCACCGGGGTTTAACATCGTTTTTCAGCAATTTTTAGCTATATATGGCGACCAGTTCACCTAACCAGTTTTCCTGGACTGTATTCTAACCAGTATTAACTAACCCTTCCACTAGGAGGAAAATTGGTATGAAGTTCACTGGTCTATCAACCTAGCCACTGACGCTTAAACTGATTTAGATAATCATTTTAAATGGTTGAATTTGACAAAACATCTTAATGGTTGCGTATTTTCAGGTGACATTTTTTTATCATTTTTCTCTTTTGAAGCTTACTACTTTGTAAACAAAACCTTTTTTATGATATGAACAATTTTATTCTTATTTTAGCCATTTTACAATCTGGAGTTTAGTGCCTATATTCTTCTTAACTTTACAGAAAATATTTTCCTGCATTTGAAAATGAATATGTTCATCAAAGTTGAAATGCGAGGCTAATATATGTGCAAAATCCTATAATTTCTTCCTTTTGTAACAACAACCCAATGTCAGAGGTGAAGATCACACTTCATTAAATAAAATTCTGCATTATAATTCACTCAAACAAGAATGAAATAGGAAGATTTGACATGTTGATGGCCATATTAGAGTGCTTGTCATAAACTGCTGCATTCTCCAGTTTTGCTTTTTAGTAAATTTATTAATTCATTTCAGGATGCAATCAGAAGAAGTTTGTAAACAACCATTGCCCAACCTGCTTATCAGCAAATAATGTAGAAGAAACTTGCCAATTTGTGTTCAATTTCAAGAAAGGAAGTGAGCCTAGCAATAAAACAACTGTATTTAAACAAAACCTGGAAAGAATGATCAAACAACAAATTGCAAAAATCACAAAAGAAAATCTCATGCAATTGGTCATAACAAAATTACCCATTCACTTCAAGGCAGGAGTTTCGAAGGAAAGTTTTGCCTAAAATAAGAGGATTTGAGACCACACCGCCAAAATAATCGTACATTTGTTAAACTTTGTGTATAGCAGCCTAGTCATCATTACAGAAAAACAAGTTAAGCTCTTGCTTAGTTTAAATGGCATGATTTTGCTGATGCCAAATAAAAATTCTGTGTTCATGGCAATAATCTCAAAAAGGTGATATGTCTTTATTTTCTGTTAAACTGTCAAAAGAAAAACATTTAAAAGCCTACACACTTACAAAATACATACTGTATGCAAAGGTTATAACTACTTCAGTGTTTTGCTTTGATTATCGCCCTTGAAAATGTTGACACTTCCTTCTTTTTGGTTTTAGTTTCTGTGGTTATTATAAAATACTTAATTTAAAACTTTGAAACTTAGTTTTTCATAACTAAGTTATTGAAATTGATACTGTTGTAATGCCTTTCTGCTGTCTGTATGATTTTTATGATATTATGTACCCCAGTAAAAGAAAATATTGTTACTTAATTTTTGTATTTAATGTTTGATTCATTTAACCTATAGCAGTTTCGGTTAATTTATGTCAAAGTTCAATTTGTGTTCTTATAAGCAAGAACTTTTAAGATTTTTAAGACTATTCAAGTGGGTTTTATTTTCTATCAGAAAATACAATAGACCATTTCCCATTGCAAAGTCCAGACCAGATGCTTTTGTCCATAAAACTTTAAAAATTATTTTGCTATCCTAAGCACGAAAACGAAAATTAAATGCAGAAGTTTAGATTTACTTCAAACATTTGCTTATCCTGAAATTTTACAGTCTGCAAATACTGTAAACTTACCAATATGTATGAAAAAATATTTTTTCCAACAAATTTTTAAGTCCATTAAAATCATTTATAAGTTATTTTCACTCATATAAATGCTTAAATTTATTATACATTCACTTTCTTATTTTTACATATGTAAATAATCATCAGCAAAATGCATGTTTTTACACTTACTGCCTTTAGGATGTTCTAATATCAGTAAGAAGAGTTAGAATTATGTTCTTTAGCCCAAGTATCGTACTATGAATCAACCAAACCATTGTGAACTTCTGTTGATGTTTTATGCACAATTAGAGTAACTTTATTGACTTATCTTTTTCATTTGCTTTGTCCTGTTTTCTAGTAAAAAAGTTTTAAGTAATGTGTTATTCTATTGTTTATATATTTTTCTTTTTTGTATTGTTAATTTTTCTTATTACTAATTTTATCTTGATATGTACTGTAAGGTCCAATCTATGTATATCGATCTAAAACTATCAGCAAACATTTGATAACCATTGCCATAGTAACTAACCTCTAGTTGTAAAACAAAAAGTAATGTAAACAGATGCCACAAGCATTGTTCTCTGGAGATCTCTTATATGGCAATTTTCAGTTAGACCGTGAAAACTTTCAGTTATTTCTTGAATTATTGTGTTCGGAACATAACTGTTATTTCAGTGTTGCCTTAAATATGTGATCCTCGTGTATCCAGAATTTCATCCAAATCTATGCGACATTATTTTCACTGTCCGTGATCATTAGAAATATGTAGCTTGCCAAATTGAACTAGTATCTGTTTACCTATTTTTAATACTGTGGACAGGTTTTGCTACACAATGTGAAAAATAGAAATCAAAATTTTAAAAAAGCATGCATAATGGACACCAAATTCACTTTGTAATCTCTTATTTGCTACATTATTTTCGCTGTCTAATCACTTAACTGCCTTTTGTTATTTTACTATATGACTATGTACATATCTGTTTCATTGTTATTCTTTTTTGATAGCATTTTGAGCATTTTTTGTAAACTTAACAGGCATTCTTCTGGGAAAATGTTTTCCATACTGTTAGTGGCAATGAAAACATACCATAAACAATTATATAAAAAAGACTTTACTACAGTTTTGGTATAAAATGACAATTATCTGAATTTAACATGTATCTACTTCCACACATATATAGCCAAGATGTTAGTTTTGTCAGTTCAAAAAAATAACTGTAAAGAAAATCTTGGGAATTGCCCACAGATTGAACCCATGACCCTTACAACTTGCACTTGTACCTGCACACTTAGAAATTTAATGGACATTTTTATTGTAAGGTTATAATTTCCAATTAAAATATGAGAAAATCGCACAAATTTGCAAATACACTTTTTTGCCATTTTCTTTATTCTCAAGCTTGACTTTTTTAAAGAAAGAGTTGAGGTATTGCTGTAGTTATGTTGTTGTTACCTTGCCGTTGCCATTGCTGCCCGAAAACTATAACATTGATCGTAATTTTCTTTTATTTCTTAATACGTTGTGTTCGTACATGGAAACAACATTGAACAAAACATATATGTTGAATGAATTATGTATGACCTCTAGATTGAAATGATTTTGACAACCAAATTAATTTTAATCTAGAAGTCATTAGTAATTATTTTACTTTGCTAAAATTGATGTAAATGTTATTAATGAAGAAAATTTGATTCAGACTTAAAAAACTCATATTACAATCTGATATGTTGAATGTTTATCTATAAACTTTACCTTTAAATGACCTGTAACAGGCAGTTTATGTTGCACTATTGAATTTTTGTAACTGTTTACCTAGACTTTGACCTTTTTGCCTACTTTCTAGTTCTTTGAATTGTTCATTTTAAAAAAAAGTACAACATATATTTGCCTCAATATATAGATGGGTTAAATAAATTTACCTTCCTGAAGCATCATTATACATAGATGGCTAACTCTAGTTACTCTCTATTGCATCATCCAAGATTTCCCAGCCAATTGACCACTCCACTTAATATGTAACCCGGTCGAGGCCTTGGTCCAGTGGTAAGGGCGCTGAACTTGTAACCCGGAGAACTGGGTTCTAATCCCGGTTGCGGCGGGTCATACCCTTCTATGAAAATTTGACAAAAAAGTCAATTTTCCTCCATATGTGGATAAGATGCCTGCTCTTTGTGGAAAGGTTAGTTAGTACTGGGTAGAATACAGTCCAGAAAAACTGGTTAGGTGAACTGGTCGCCGTATATAACTGTTGAGAAACGGCTATAAATCCCAGTGACGATAAGTCTCATAAAAACAAAACATAATATGAAGCCCAAGCACTGTTATGCAATTGTCCACTCGATAACTTCCAGTGTAGATTAAGATGGTTACTACAATATGATTCTGAATTAGTTGATTTTGCTAGTCTTTTTTACTTTGGAAAAAATAGCAATATTGAAAATAGGAAAAAGAAAATTATGTTTTTAGCTCACCTGAGCATGTAGTGTTTAGTGAGCTATAGTGATCAGTCAGTCTACTCCGCCGTCCGTCGCCCACACCTGGGGTTTGTTAACACCCTAGTGGTCACACTTTTGAGAGAATCTTCATCAGACCTGGTCAGAATGTTCGTCTCAATGATATCTTGGACACGATCGAACATGGGTCATCTGGGGTCGAAAGAAAATTTTGTTAACACTCTAAAGTCACTATTTTGATTTGATCTTCATGAAACTTTGTCGGAATGTTTGTATTAATGATTTTGTAAAATTGTGTGAATATTGATCATCTCCGGTCAAAAACTAGGTCACTAGATCAACGCACCAGAAAACCTTGTTAATGCTCTATAGATCACGATTTTTGTTGAATCTTCATCAAACCTACCTTGTCAAAATAGTTCTCTTAATGATGTCTTGTTTAGGTTTGAACATTGGTCATCTGGGGCAAAAAACTAGGTCATCAGATCAGATCATTGAAAAACCTTGTTAGCCCTCTAGAGGCCACTGTTTGGATTGGATCTTTGTTAACTGTGTTAAAATGTTTGTCTTCATGATGTATTGGACAGGTTCGAACATGGATCATCCGGGGTCACAAACTAGGTCAATAGGTCAAATCTCTTGTTAACCTACCAGAAGTCACAGTTTTCATTGGATCTTCCCCAAAGTTTGTCAGAATGCTTTTAATAATGATATCGTGAACGGGTTTGAACTCAGCTTTAGAACTAGGTCACCAGGTCAAATCACAGGAAAACCATAGATGTTGCAATCTTAACTCAGATGAGCGACAACTCTTGGCCCTCTTGTTTTACATACGGTGAAGCAGATTTTCATGAAACTCAAAGTTACCAAAATAATTTATAAAGTTAATAAATTATTAGGTGTACTGAATATGATGGCCTTAAAATTCATAAAAAATGACCTTTACCCAAATAAACCCTCATTAGTAATAGAAAAAAGTCAGAACGACCCCCGCACGCAGTGGCTCTTGTTTTCTAGATGATGCTGCAGAAGAAGTCATGTGAACATTTTTCTCATTTAGGTACACAATATTATCAATATTCGTTTAAACGTTCATGAATGTACATGTATATTAGTGTAGATAATAAAGCACAAAAACAAATTTCTGTGTTTCCTTTGTAAGTTTATTCCAGAAACAACTAATGTAATTTTTTATTAACCAGGTTTTCCATAGGAAAATTTGGTTATTAGAATGCCGCATGTCAGCAACGTGCTGATGGGCGAGTAGGCGACAGGCATCAACAATTGGTCTCCGCTCAGTAACTTTCGTTTTAAATGACAGATTCTCAAACAAATGAGAACAAATGAGACCATAACCAGGCCTTTACGGCATCCATGATGATGACAGGATGCAATGTATGGAAGTCAGGGAGAGTAATTTTGCCAAATTTGATTATGAGAGATTACGCGTACAGTTCGAGCCTCTATGACCTAGCTTATACTCGTATGATACATGGTCGTGTAGGTACGGGTCCTAGCAATTATGGTTCATGTCTAAGAATGTCGACCTTATTTGCAAAATCTCAATATCTAGCCATTTTTTCAACATGTACCTTCAAGATAATGCTTATATTGGTATGTATCTTAGCTATCGTTTAAGACATTATTCAGGTTGCTTGGATATCCCTAGAGGATAATTTTACAAAAGAGCAATTTTGACATAGACAAAATTACCATTTTGTAAGTATGTCAGCGGTTTTTTGAGCCGGTTTGAGCCCTAGAGACTTGGTGCATACCCATATGACACATGGTCGTAAAGGTAAGGGCCGTGGCTACTGTTTGAGATTATTTTTAAGTAGCTGGGATACCCGTAGGGTCACAGCATGTGTAAAACTGTTCAAAAGAAAATGTCGAACATATAAAACAACACTATTTTGAAAGCTTGTCAATAGTTATCGAGACCTTAGGATCTGGTGTATACCCCTATTATACACAATATTGTACGTGCGGGTACTGGCTATCAATTAAGCATATATTTGAGTACCTGGGTCTCATGGCATGTTTAAGAAGGTTTACAAAGACACTGACACTGAAATATGATTATTTAGAAGGATTGTGAGCGGTTTTGAAGCCGGTTTCAGCCCAAGGGACCTGGCGTATAGCCATATAATAAATGGTCATATTGGTACGTTTCCTGGTCATAGTTGCTATCGTTTGAAACCATATTCAAATCGATTTGGTGCCCATGTGGTTGATAAAATGTGTAAGAAGATGCGCGTAGAGAATTTTTCTATATATACAATGTAATATGATAAAATGCAGGTTTGTGGGAGGCTTTAAAGCTCGTACGGGCGGACGAACAGTGCTAGAGATTATATTTGGTAGGTAGATAAAGCTTATGTGAATAGCTATCGAACAAGGTATGATACATGTTTACATAGATATAATTAATGAAGTTTAAATGGCTGTGTTGGTGTATTTGTGAATGAATCGAGGATTGTGAATTAGTTTTACGAGGCGTACGGACGCAAACAACACCTAATTTAAATGCGCATCTTTTAAGGAGTAAAATATGTGTGTGTGAAGTTATGATAAAATAATAGTGGAAATGTGTAAAATTTCGGTGGAAAATGGTTCCTTTAGTATAATTTTTGGGTCGTACGGACGGACGAACAGCGGTAGAATGGTTAATTTTGTATGAAGATGAGTGTATTTTGAGTAAATATGTGAGAACGTGAGATATATACGAATATGCAATATGAGTATTTTTAAAGTTGTGTTAGTGATATTAGGTTTCGCTTTGTGTATTTTAGTGGTATAAGTTTGAGGCTTGATGTTTAAAGTTTGTTGGTTTGGTCGTCGAATTCTTTTAGACAACGGGCAATATACAAACATTTGAATTTGATATCTTGATTCTAAGTAATTTGAGATGCAGCTGAAATGGTGAAAAAAAACAGAAAAAAGTGTTGTATGGCGTAAACATGAAGTATGCATTAATAATATGAAGCGGGAAGTCTATTTGCATAAATGAATGAAAATATTAGATATTAACTAATTTTGAGTGAGTTAAAATGTATGACTTGTGCCTTTTTAAGTTGGTAGGATTTTTCCGACGGAGACGTCGTTGGCTAAGAAAATAAGTTTGTATTTTTTGTAAAACTTCAGTGGAAGGTATGATACAAACAAAGATTTGAAGCGCATATGTTTGGTGAAATAATTTTAGAGCGGGTTAAATTTGGTGAAAAAACAATCTGAAAAATGGCCGATTTTGTGCAACTTTGATGCTTGTAGCCAATCTAAGTGGCGTACGGACGGACAAAAGTGATGAAAATGATGAAATTTCTGTTGTTGAATGTTGTTGAAATAAATACAATGATGTAAAACATTCGGCTTAACTATGGTAAATATTGCTTAAATTGAGTGAAAATTGTTGAATTTGGTGTATTTTATTTGGCTAGGATGGACACCCCAAGTAGGAGTCGTACAGGCCTGAGAGTTTGGTTGTAAAAGAATTTGAATGATTTTTTAATCGTATTTAGATTGCTGTTTGCATGTCTTATTTATGTGTTTTGTGTGTTTTGGAGTTCTTTTATGTTAGAAAGGGAATGTTTGGATTTGGACAAAATTTTAGTTTCAGATGCGACCCTATGGATGTCCATAGTTCGGTGATTATAAGGTGTAAAATGTTGCGGTTTGTTTTATTTCGTTGAACTGAATGGGTCGAATTAAAAAATCGAGAACCTGTTGGAAATATTGTATTTGATGAATTATTGTCTCATATGTTTTCAGGACAATATCATCATTTTGGCAGAGGTGTCGGAAAAAATGAAAATCGGGGCTTAAACCTGAGCTGTGGCGGAAAACTATATTAAGTGGGAGTTGCGTGTGAACGATGGGCGTCCTTTAAGACCTGTGGTTTCATAAATGCGTCCTTTGAATGTACTTGTGTTGGGGTAAAGGTAATATTTTGGGAAAGGTGTTATGTCTTTTAGGAATCCGATTCTTATACATGCCAGCAGTCAACATCATTATCCTCTTGACCAACGTCAAGTAAAAAAAATAAAATATTGCGAATATAATTTGCCAGTATTGCCAAATTTACCAGTTCCATAATAAGCATTCTGTTGGAGAGGTTCATCATTTTGGAATAAAAGTTTTAAAAACGAACCTTTGACAGCTAGCATCTGATTATTTAAAGCACCCACATTTGCTCCAAATGTATCATTCTGATCACCACAGTTTTACAGAAGTAGATCAGCTTCTGCTGTCTGTGGTTTCAAAAGCTTTAGAGAGACACTGTTTTACACGTGCTTGCAAGAATATTGGGCACGCCACAGAAACAATATATATTTATTTTTTTCTGTTGATTGATGTAAATTGTGAAATATAATCCTCATTCATTTAACTGTGTAACTGGTACTTGTGTCGCTGGGACTTGTTTCGGATTTTTTTTCATATTGGTTATTACATGGAATAATTATTAGGTGAACTTTCATATTAAAGATTAGCGTGTATGGGCTTTAAATACGATACACGTGTGTTACTAACGTGTGCTATGTGTCATAAGACTTATTCGCTACACCGGTCTTCCTTACAGATCTTCCATTTGCATGTTTTGCACGAACATATCGTGCGTTGAGTCGCTCCATACATAGTGAGGAAGATCGAGTGACTCCGAATATGAAAACATAGCGGAATTAAAGTACTGAGTGGACTGTAGTGGACAGGTTTTGAAATGTTCTACATGAGTTGTTAGTGATTGTCACTTGTCTACCAGAGCCGACTAGTATAACCCTTTGCTTTATAATACCGCACTTCCCTGAAGTAGACGACTTTTGAAAGCATTGTGGCAAAAGAAGCCATTGCTTGTAATGAGTAATGGCGTCTTTTGCCAAAATATTTTCCGCTATGTTAAAGAGAAATAACCCATTTTTCATAAATAAATTGATATTTTGTATATTGGCTTTGAATTTGGAAGAGTCCAAAATATGCTTATGTGGCAAACGGATAATAAATACAATTATGTATTTCATAGGTCAAAGAGTATGTCTGTCCATTAAAACGCTTGATCCACACCTCAGATAAAGTTATTTCTAATGATCAACAATTGTTTTACATGTTTTCTGTATCCTGGTATATTCAACCTATTTCTCGTACCTAAACTATACATACAAACATGCATGCATGAATCCATCCATCATCCATCCATACATACATACTTACATCTTTTTTCATCCATACATTATTTGACAAAAAAGGCATTAAGTGCCTGTGGTCATTATATATATTTATGTATAACAGCATGACTATGGCTTACTACACACTAATACATAAAATAAGAAAACACATTACAAGCGATTGATTGATGAGGTGGTCTCATTATCAAGTTGAATTATTGGGGAATTACTCATAGCCGGTCTGAAAATAAGTCATCGTTATAATAAGGTGGTCGTAATATTGAGGTGTTCTCTAATTGATGTTTTACTGTATTTATTTCTTATTTGGTTATTTGCGTCTTATGATACGTGCTTAGTACAGTCAGGTTCCTACCTCGAATGTGGCAGATAGGTATGAAGTTATTGTTTAATTCTTGTTGATATTTCTGATTCCTGTCGGAGAGGGAAACAGCTGACCGAAGTTTTGCTCTGGTTATTATGAAAAAAAAAACTAAAAGGTTTTACAGTAAGAAATTCACCTAACGACCATCTCAATATTACTACCATCACCATAGCGACCACATATTTCGGTTTTCAATATTGTCTCTGTATTTCGATTTGATCATGGCTTTAAATCAGAGGTGTTCCGAGGCAATGCGCTTGATACGAAAGTCTGTTAGACCTGTGTCAAAAATATTGATAAGGTCAGGTGATTGAAGACTTAGTGGCTCTTAGTTTACAGTGCTCCGCAATTATATGATGTATTATTTATGCACTAATTTTATGTTTTTCTGTCATTTTTTGATGGAATGAAAGCATTAACGGACATTTTTGGAAATCAGAGAGAAAATCGGGACTTTGAAAATCGTCCGATTTTCAGAGAGTTCCGGCGTTTAGAGGTTAAACTGTATTTCCAGGTATCCACGATTAATTGTCGCATACGATGTTGTTTTCCTTCTAATACCTTTATATATTCGACTTCATTACATTATGGGTGAAGAGAAACGATAAAATACGTTTCTAAATAGGAAATTCAAGTCAATTAAATAGTTAATACTCTTCGTTATTTTACACCTGGTGAAATATCCGTTCAAGATATTCTCGAAATTTAGTAAAATGTATCTAATTTTTGAAATATTTCTGTCAAATGCAATATTAGTGAATGGAAATGACAGTAATTGCTTATATATATTCAAAATACAAGATTAAAATTCTTACTTGTGTAGGAAAAGTAGGTGTGTCAATTTTCTCTGTAAAACGTTATCATCTACGGCTCTTATTTAGTCATTTTGATTATGGTTCTTCAATTTTGTGTAACAGCTTGAATCAAGAACTTAAACATAAGCTGCATATGACTTAGAATAAAATTGTAAGATGTGTGTTAGGTATGGATCGTCTGGATCCTACAGTTCACATTGGCCAGAGCCGCTTTGTCAAGCTGATTGTTCGTTTTTATGTGACATTGCCACTAGTTTTTGGTGCCGATTTTCAACAATTGTTCAACTTTATACGGTGACCGGTTCACCTAACCAGTTTTCTTGGACTGTATACTTACCAGTACTAACTTACCCTTCATCAAGGAGCCGACAACGTTTCCACATATGGATGGAAGTCGACATTTTTGTCAAATTTTCATAGAAGGATATGACCTGCCGTGACAGGGATTTGAACCTGGATCGTCGGGTTACAAATTCAACGCACTAACCACTAAGCCACGTTTCCACATATGGATGGAAGTCGACATTTTTGTCAAATTTTCATAGAAGGATATGACCTGCCATGACAGGGATTTGAACCTGGATCGTCGGGTTACAAATTCAACGCACTAACCACTGAACCACGATCGCAGCCCGCCGAAACATGAAAAAAATTGAATATCATAAGCGAGCGTGGCTAGTGGAACAAACCACACCCTGCGACCACTGTAAAAATACTTTGGCCAGTGTTAAATCAAACAAGCTTGACTGTAAAGTAGTACAGTATTTCCCGATTCGCGACATTTTCATGCATTAATGCCATTTTGTGTATTAATTACCGTGCCATATCCGTACTTTTCGATACAGTCTACGGACTCTCAGAGGGCAAGGCTATTATTGTTTGTATAGATCTGGTAAATTAACTTCTTGAATTGAGAATGAAATTACTTTATATTTAACGAAGGTAAAAATACATTTCGTTAAAAATGGTTTAATCAGTATGCAAAAGGTTTTGGTCGTCAATTGTTTTATTGTCATTTCCGAGTCGGTGAACATGTACATAATTGTTGTGGCTAATGTGTTTACACACGAGCAATCGAAAGGATTGATTTGTACGAAACACGTGTTTCCGGGTGAACGTTTCATTGTGACGATAAAAGGATTAAGAAAAAGAAGTTTAACCAATGATATCACGTGATTCTAATTGTATTCAGATATCCAAGGGCGTGTTTAGTTTTGAGTGAATTATGCTAAATTTTTCGCAGGCAACCGCAATAGTGACCAGTAAAAGACAATGAAAGGACGTGTTTTGGGAATTGTACATTTATTGTTTCAACTACGAGTAATGTATTATTTAATTGATATATCTTATTCGTTGCTTTATTTTATGATTATATTTTTCATTTATTGAAACAATTGTTGATAAATGATTATAATTTGTATATATAATAATTATATACTCATGGTGTATTTGTGAATGTGTAAGTAAAATTCGCGTTTTAACAGAATCATATCTCTTTGCATCTTACATTCAGTTAATAATTCAGGATTTATCCAGTAAAATAAGTTTGCGTGTCTCAAGGTTCCTCTGATCATTTGCTGGAAAATGGCCATAAAATCATTATTGTTAACCTGAAAATGAAATAACTTAAAATTAATTAAATTCTCATTAATTTATCTACTGAATGGTAAAAATTTTGTTGATATGTGTTTTTGTAGGATTTTATCATGTTTGCATGAATTGATACTCCAGTGATACTCCAGTGTAATTACTTGTTACATATTCATTATAGGATGATGATGGTTAGGTCTAGCCAAAGAAGCTTTATCATGGAAGAAAAGAATAACTTCTAAAGGTATGTTTGTGTATTTCAATGTGCTCGATGTATGATATTTATTTTTTCACCCAATAAGCATTTTCTTGAAGTATTCACTATTAAAAAGTTGTGTTTGATTAAATCATTTTACCACATTGATCGGTACCTGTCATTTTATTAATACAAGAATTATTGGACAAATTACAATTAAACCTGCACTATAATACTTGTATTTCCATTGTGAATGTGTGTCTGTGTATCTTCCTCAATTTATTATTTTCTTGAAAAGGTCACAAAGAGTACGATAATGCAAGTAGTTGTAAGCTTCACAAGCCTCAAGATCAAAGATAGTGTAAATGAAATAAATCTGAGGACATACAGTCTGTTTTTTCTGTGCCCCTGTAGCGCACTATATAGGTGTGAGCTACATATGTTCCTTACACACAATTGAAATTTTGTTTGTTGGATGGATGAATGATCCCGCAAAGTTATTTACAAATTAACGAAAATGTGATTTATCCTGTTTTTAATCACATTCTAATTGTTATTGTATTTTCTATTTAGCGAGGTCAACTGAGGACACTATACAGGAAGATGGCACAATGTGGATACTATGTGAAGATGGAACAATGTGGATGCCATTGGGAACCAGCCAGCAGATCAAAAATGTCAGTATTTTTTATCTTTCTTTCAAGTAAATAGATTCATGTGTTCATGCATTTTCAGGTAAACATTCACATCACTATTCTTCATCTTTTGTCATGGAAGGCCTTACTATGAGTATTCATTGCTTTATTCACAATCCAGATCTGTCTGCCTGTGGATTTCTGTGGGTCTGCTCCCCCTGTAGTACACTATATAGGTGTGTATTACACAGGTTCCTTACACACAATTGGACTTTTGTTTATTTCAGCTTGTTGGTTAACTATCCCTCTGCATCCCAATTTGAGTTGTAGGCTCCTTACCGGCCAGGTGCTATGAGTCGCGTATTTAGATTCAAGTTGGACATATAGTGGTAAAAGTAATATATGTGGTGTGCTCTGCAGTTGGACGAAAGTAGGGAATCTTGGTTAAACTGGTTGTGGACGCTTCCACTAAGAATGAATATTGTGCTGGAACTAGTTGTAAATTATGGTTATTTGATGGTTGGCTAGTTTCGTATCAATTATTCAGGAAGTGTCATATTTTAAGGTAGACTGAGCATGTGTAATAATGCATCATTGAATATATTAGCTTCATTGCAATTTGGATGAATGTATTGATGGATTGTACACTAACCAGTACTAACTTCCCCTTCCACAAACAGCCGACAACTTCCCCACATATGGAGGAAAATTGATATTTTTGTCAAATTTTCATAGAAGGGTATGACCTGAGGCGACCAGGATTCGAACCCAGATTGCTGTTTTTGATCACATTCTAACTGCTATTATGTTTTCTGTTTTGCGAGGTCAACTGAGGATACTACAGGAAGATGGTATAATGTGGATACTATGTGAAGATGGAACAATGTGGATGCCATTGGGAACCAGCCAGCAGATCAAAAATGTCAGTATTTTTTATCTTTCTTTCAAGTAAATAGATTCATATGTACATGCATTTTCAGGTATACATTCACATCACTATTCTTCATCTTTTGTCATGGAAGGCCTTACTATGAGTATTCATTGCTTTATTCACAATCCAGATCTGTCTGCCTGTGGATTTCTGTGGGTCTGCTCCCCCTGTAGTACACTATATAGGTGTGTATTACACAGGTTCCTTACACACAATTGGACTTTTTGTTTATTTCAGCTTGTTGGTTAACTATCCCTCTGCATCCCAATTTGAGTTGTAGGCTCCTTACCGGCCAGGTGCTATGAGTCGCGTATTTAGATTCAAGTTGGACATATAGTGGTAAAAGTAATATATGTGGTGTGCTCTGCAGTTGGACGAAAGTAGGGAATCTTGGTTAAACTGGTTGTGGACGCTTCCACTAAGAATGAATATTGTGCTGGAACTAGTTGTAAATTATGGTTATTTGATGGTTGGCTAGTTTCGTATCAATTATTCAGGAAGTGTCATATTTTAAGGTAGACTGAGCATGTGTAATAATGCATTATTGTATATATTGGCTTCATTGCAAGTTGGATTGAAGAATGAGCTCACAAACTTATTTAATGAAAATGTTTATATATTCTGTTTTAAGTACATTCTAATTGTTTTCTTTTTTCTATTTGCGAGGATAACCAGGGACTCTGCATTGTAATGTAGAGTCCCTAGGTCTACTGAGGATACTACAAGAAGATGGCACGACGTGAATATTCTGGGAAAATGGCGATATGTGGATGCCCTTGGGAACCAGCCAGTACATTGAAAATGGTAAGTTCTTTTTATATTTCTTTCTGGTTTATATCAAAATCAATCTGATGAATGCTAATTTGCTGACAAGGAAAGTAATCTCTCCATTCATTCATTTTAAGTATGGCTAGGTTCACATAAACTTATCCTCCGGATCTCGACACCGTCTGAGAGTCTTCATTTGGCTTTATTATTTCAACACTCGTGCAAGTGGGATGATTGTGTTATGTCCGGTGAATACAATGAGAGTGGCATAAGGGCTGCACCATGTTGAATGCCTTCCGGGCGACGGTAGGTTTTCCTACTGGGGAGGTGATTTAGCATCAGGCCTGCCATATGGCATATCACCTTCTTCCTGACAAAAACAATCTCTGAATGGGTCCGATTATGCAGACAAAATGTGGAATGAAATTTGCGCTGTCTGCATAATAAATTTTCTCCTCTTTTTGCCGAGTGTTACAATGGATGGTTAAAGGATAGGCGGCTTTTAGACGCTCTGTTTGGTGAAAGTGGTGTAGAATATGTGAACTGAAGCCACTATGAATTGAATAGGAGAGTAGGAAAAGGCTGGTGCCGTTACTTTTTTTCCTTCGTTTGTAAATGGCATATTTTCTGGTCCATAGATTCATGTGAACACAACTCTCTTCTCGATTAATGAAAATGTTTGTTTATCCTTTTTTAAGAACATTCTAATTGTTTTCTCTTTTTCTATTTGCGAGGTCAACCAGAACAGGGACTCTGCATTGTTATGTAGAGTCCCTGGGTCAACTGAGGATACTACGAGAAGATGGCACAATGAGGATACCATGGGAAGATGGTGATACGTAGATGCCCTTGGAAACCAGCGAGCACATTGAAAAAGGTATTTTAATCTTTTTTTCTGGTCCATATGATTTGTTTTTATGTTTTTATGTGACATATTGTCACCAGGGTTTAACGCCGTTTTTCAACAATTTTTCAGTATATATACGGCAACCAGTTCACCTAACCAGTTTTCCTGGACTATATCAGATGAATGCTAATTTGCCAACAAGGAAAGTAATCTCTCCATTCATTCATTTTAAGTATGGCTAGGTTCACATAAACTTATCCTCCGGATCTCGACACCGTCTGAGAGTCTTCATTTGGCTTTATTATTTCAACACTCGTGCAAGTGGGATGATTGTGTTATGTCCGGTGAATACAATGAGAGTGGCATAAGGGCTGCACCATGTTGAATGCCTTCCGGGCGACGGTAGGTTTTCCTACTGGGGAGGTGATTTAGCATCAGGCCTGCCATATGGCATATCACCTTCTTCCTGACAAAAACAATCTCTGAATGGGTCCGATTATGCAGACAAAATGTGGAATGAAATTTGCGCTGTCTGCATAATAAATTTTCTCCTCTTTTTGCCGAGTGTTACAATGGATGGTTAAAGGATAGGCGGCTTTTAGACGCTCTGTTTGGTGAAAGTGGTGTAGAATATGTGAACTGAAGCCACTATGAATTGAATAGGAGAGTAGGAAAAGGCTGGTGCCGTTACTTTTTTTCCTTCGTTTGTAAAGGACGTATTTTCTGGTCCATAGATTCATGTGAACACAACTCTCTTCTCGATTAATGAAAATGTTTGTTTATCCTTTTTTAAGAACATTCTAATTGTTTTCTCTTTTTCTATTTGCGAGGTCAACCAGAACAGGGACTCTGCATTGTTATGTAGAGTCCCTGGGTCAACTGAGGATACTACGAAAAGATGGCACAATGAGGATACCATGGGAAGATGGTGATACGTAGATGCCCTTGGAAACCAGCGAGCACATTGAAAAAGGTATTTTAATCTTTTTTTCTGGTCCATATGATTTGTTTTTATGTGACATATTGTCACCAGGGTTTAACGCCGTTTTTCAACAATTTTTCAGTTATATACGGCAACCAGTTCACCTAACCAGTTTTCCTGGACTATATCAGATGAATGCTAATTTGCCAACAAGGAAAGTAATCTCTCCATTCATTCATTTTAAGTATGGCTAGGTTCACATAAACTTATCCTCCGGATCTCGACACCGTCTGAGAGTCTTCATTTGGCTTTATTATTTCAACACTCGTGCAAGTGGGATGATTGTGTTATGTCCAGTGAAAATAATAAGAATGGCATAAGGGCTGCACCATGTTGAATGCCTTCCGGGCACCTGTAGGTTTTCCTACTGGGGAGGTGATTTAGCATCAGGCCTGCCATATGGCATATCACCTTCTTCCTGACAAAAACAATCTCTGAATGGGTCCGATTATGCAGACAAAATGTGGAATGAAATTTGTGCTGTCTGCATAATAAATTTTCACCTCTTTTTGCCGAGTGTTACTATGGATGGTTAAAGGATATGCGGCTTTTAGACGCTCTGTTTGGTGAAAGTGGTGTAGAATATGTGAACTGAAGCCACTATGAATTGAATAGGAGAGTAGGAAAAGGCTGGTGCCGTTGCTTTTTTTCCTTCGTTTGTAAATGACGTATTTTCTGGTCCATTGATTAATGTGAACACAACTCTCTTCTCGATTAATGAAAATGTTTGTTTATCCTTTTTTAAGAACATTCTAATTGTTTTCTCTTTTTCTATTTGCGAGGTCAACCAGAACAGGGACTCTGCATTGTTATGTAGAGTCCCTGGGTCAACAGAGGATACTACTAGAAGATGGCACAATGAGGATACCATGGGAAGATGGTGATACGTAGATGCCCTTGGAAACCAGCGAGCACATTGAAAAAGGTATTTTAATCTTTTTTTTCTGGTACATATGATTTGTTTTTATGTGACATATTGTCACCAGAGTGTAACGCCGTTTTTCAACAATTTTTCAGTTATATACGGCAACCAATTCACCTAACCAGTTTTCCTGGACTATATCAGATGAATGCTAATTTGCTAACAAGGAAAGTAATCTCTCCATTCATTCATTTTAAGTATGGCTAGGTTCACATAAACTTATCCTCTGGATCTCGACACCGTCTGAGAGTCTTCATTTGGCTTTATTATTTCAACACTTGTGCAAGTGGGATGATTGTGTTATGTCCGGTGAATACAATGAGAATGGCATAAGGGCTGCACCATGTTGAATGCCTTCCGGGCGACGGTAGGTTTTCCTACTGGGGAGGTGATTTAGCATCAGGCCTGCCATATGGCATATCACCTTCTTCCTGACAAAAACAATCTCTGAATGGGTCTGATTATGCAGACAAAATGTGGAACGAAATTTGCGCTGTCTGCATAATAAATTTTCACCTCTTTTTGCCGAGTGTTACAATGGATGGTTAAAGGATAGGCGGCTTTTAGACGCTCTGTTTGGTGAAAGTGGTGTGGAATATGTGAACTGAAGCCACTATGAATTGAATAGGAGAGTAGGAAAAGGCTGGTGCCGTTACTTTTTATCCTTCGTTTGTAAAGGACGTATTTTCTGGTCCATGGATTCATGTGAACACAACTGTCTTTTGAAATTATGAAAATGTTTATTTATCCTGTTTTAAGAACTTTCTAATCATTTGTTTCTTTTTTCTATTTGCGAGGTCAACCAGAACAGGGACTCTACATTGTTATGTAGAGTCCCTGGGTCAACAGAGGATACTACAAGACGATGGCACAACGTGGATACTACGCCATAAGGCAAGATTGTAAATGAAATACAATCACATTGTGAAAAAGACATCTTGTAAATGTGTAATAAGTTAAGAGAAATGTACTGCATGCATTACTGGTATGATTTTATGTATTGACTTTTAACATCAAGCCAGGGGGCGGAGAGACCCTTTTCGCTGGTCTGAGCATTGGATTCTCCCTACCTCCCCCCTCAATCCAAATTGAGTTAGGGTTGGGGTAGCCGGCTCGCAGCATATTTGATTAACCAGTCATTACAAGCAGTTTTTAACAACAAAATGTCAAATTAGGTAAATTCTACTACAAGCCTAATATTTCACTTGATTTATATGGATTTTTTACTGTTTTACTAAACATGATAATTTGATCTGTATTCTTGTTTATAAGAGCATGTGAAGGTCAGTCCTTGTATATCATTTATCGGTAAAACTTTGGTCAAAGTGTATTTTTTTAAGTTTAACACATTGGCTCAATGAATAACTCTATAGAACAAGGTGAGAACTGGAGACTTCATTTATCTTAATTAGAACAACTCGTATTGTTTCTACATGTATTGGTTTTATTTTTTATGTAAATTTTTGTATTTTTTTAATTAACATTTTTTTCTGTGTAATATGGTTACAATGCAAAATCTTCTTTTGTTATTATTTTTTTCTATTTAATATGGTTTTAATGAAAAAAATTGTTTTATTATATTTTTCTATTTAATATGGTATCAATTTAAAATAAAAGTATTTACAAGCATTTGGTCTATATATTTTGTCTATTAATCATCATCATCAATTTCTTCATCATCAGTTTTTTCATCATCAGCAGCATCAGCAACAACAATTATTCGAATTTCAAGAATGCACAGCTAAAAGCAGTTGCACCTTAAATAGTTTTAACTGCAAACAAGAAGCATAATTATCATCATCAGCAGCAGCAGAAGCAAGAACAAATGACAACAACAATAGCAATCAACGATGATAAATAAACACAACAGCAACAAAAGTACCAGCGGTAGCAACAACAGCAAATTGAAACTGAAGTAAAACAATCAATGAAACAAACTCCAACAGCAAACATGATTTATACTGAAACATCAAATCATCAAAATCTGCTACAGCAACAACAGCATCAGTAGAAACACCAACAATAATACCAATAAAATATAACACCAGGTCAAATCTTCAGCAGCAGTAGACAAAACAAAATAATATGCAGTCACAACATAAATTGTATACTTTCTCATAAGAGCCTAGCCAACAAACATAGACAGCAGCAGCAGCAGCAAAAATTAACAGATACCATAAGGAGCAATTATCAACAGACTTTATCTGCAAGGACATCAATGATACTGTGTGAATTCCAAAACATGCATTGATATGAGATATTATAACAAAACCAAACTTCATCTAAACTGATTATATCACTTGATTTAAAAAATCATTTGGATTAGAAGTTGCTGTTGTTGTCATATAAAATTTATTTTGTTCTTTATAAACAATATATGTATATACATGTATATTATAGGTCTTAATAGTATCAATAATGGTTTACATGACATTTTAGAAATTACATGTATATGATAAAATATAATTGATTTGATAAAATATTTTTAACTAGCATTGTGATACAGGATGTGTATGTGGTTATACATGTGACTATTTTTACCTTAGCTTAAGCAAGATGACAGATGAAACAAATACCTATACAATGCTTAGGCTGAAACAACACAAACATATTTTCCAAGCTTGAAGGAATTAAAGAGTGTACTCTTAAAACTTTGAAAAAGAACTTGATGATAATAATTTAAAATGCATAGTAGGTATTCCTATAAGGTCTTAAAAATAGAGGGTTTCTTTCTGACAAGGTCTGCTGCATAACATTTTGTGACTTACAGATTATATGCTTGGCCCAGATTTGGGCAGATACTGACATTCATAGGTGACACAAACCTTGTCATTATCACCATTATTATCCTCATAATAAATTAAATAATCATTTGAACTTAATGGAGATATGCCTTATGTAATCATGATATCTAAGCAACATGAGGGCTGATGCAATTTGTTTAAAAATGATGAACTTATGAATTTTATTGAATTGAATAAGGATAAAAAGTTCCAAAAAAGCAAACCTATCTGGAAGTTTTTTGTGAAAATTTCTGGTTAAGAAGAATAACAGAGTACTTACATTTACATGATTTTTACAATACAGTATAACCTCAATTAGTGACCACCTCAATATTACGACCACTTTATCCAACAACTAATGTTGTAATGATCACTTATTTTTGGACTGGCTTTCACTAACCCCCCCTCTATATTTCAACTAGATAATGAGACTTCCTCATTATTTGGACCAATTTGTCCAGCCCCTAAGCTGGTTTCATTATCATGGTTTTACTGTAAATGTTGATTGTTATGTATATGACAATAGTAATGAACATGCCTTGGGTCTCCTAGGATGTAAGGAACTTTTATATATAATATAAATGACCAAACATCCATTTCAATCATTATTTTTACCACCTACACTGAGGCACACCGATGCATGCACCTCGGCTAAAATTTGGGCAGGTAATGGTGAAAAATAATTCTTGGGCAGCATGCTCCAGACCCCTAGATTGCCTCAGTTCAAATACGGGTCTGGCTATGGCACTGATTATCTACATATTAGCACCCATGAAGCACCTTCAGTAACACTAAACAAACAGAGACCAGCTCTTGGTATCATTTTATTCCTATAATACAGGATGTATAATACATGCAGGTATTCGTACTCCAGGGCAGCACATGCTGTCCTGATCTATGAAAATATCAATAAAAGCTCATTATTATAATTAATATCATTCTAGAGCTAAATCACCCATAGATATATGAAAACAGGCAAACTTCATGTAAAAAAAATGCATGAACGCCCAGAAAAGAGGCAACTAGATTCACTCCACGCAACAAATAACATATGATTATGTGATTCAAACTTCAATAATGAATCTTAAGTTTTAAGACTCGCAATAACCAATTTTGTAACTCTTGTTTTTCTTAATACCTGCTTTCCAGTTAGTGTGTGCTTTCATTTTAATGTCTGATATATATCACACTAGCTGATCTTATTAAGGCTTAAAAGATATTTCCCTGCCTACCTATCTTACCTGCCCGGAGCAAGTAACCAGAAACAGACAATTTTGTTACACCTACAGTACTTTTTATACATATACACTGGAATCTTCATTGTACAAACATGATTTCTATACATATAATACCTGTTGTAATATATAAAATAAGGATAATTATGACTTTGAAAAAAATCTATTAAAATTTGTTGGCACACTCAAACTTTAAAATCATTCAAGTGATACTAAGACTAGGCATATGAAAATTTCTGAGCAGAAACAATTTTATCATATTTATAATGAAACATTTTATGACACAGTCTGGATTAGAATTATGAAAAACATTGTAATTATTGACAGAACGCTAATGCTATAACATAATGTGAACATTAATTCTTTATTTGCAAATTAGTACCAAAACAATCAAAGTAAATATTGTCACAAATATTGTATGTAACAGATCTGTTTGGATGAATATATGTATCCAAAATACCAATTTATGAAGAAAGTGATTTAAAGTTTTTACAAATTTAGATGAGGTACTAAAACAAATCTTCCTCTATGTACATTGACATATTTGGACATAGTCTGGAGCAATAGGGTAAATAACATCATAATATCAAATATTCTGATATTTCCTGATTGCAGTTTTTTTCTTAGTCTCTGACAATGCTCTTCACACATTTTACTACAGTTTTATCACAGTGACATCAAAACCTTTAAGATTACATGAAAAGAAATGACTATTATCAATAGTGTTATCATATTTAAATGTACTACAAGAAATATGATACAAATGAATATTCTGATATGTCCTGAAATCATGCATTATTATTTGTTCATTTTGGTTTGGGTTATAATACATACATCAGTGATTTGAAACAAGCAACATACTTCAGGCCCTTTATAGTTTGTTTGCACTAATCATGATAAAAGTTTTAATGACAAATCATTTCAATGATGAACTCATACACTGTCAGTACTGTGAATTATAGAACAAGACTTTCTCAACAAGTACAAGTATGTCAGGCCTTCAGTATAATCAGTTCAGATGGACAATCAACTAATCAATTAATTTTTAATGTCTGAAAAATATGACTAGTCAATAAAACAATTCATCAATCAAGAAATCACAGTAAATCAGTGACACTTTAGCCAGT
This sequence comes from Lutraria rhynchaena, assembly GCA_008271625.1. NCBI lineage: Eukaryota > Metazoa > Mollusca > Bivalvia > Venerida > Mactridae > Lutraria > Lutraria rhynchaena. Next base: position 3,688,735 of record VIBL01000001.1, on the reverse strand, counting down.
CAATAAGTCAAGTCTAGTTAATTAGCCAGTCATTTATTGAGTCAGCAAATGAGCCAAAGTATCAGTCAATGAGCAAGTCAGTCATTGAGTGACTGGTTTATTAAGTCACTGGTTCAGTGAATTAGTCATTGGGTGAGTCAGTCATTGAATCAGTCAGTCTTTTAGAAGTCAATCATTGTGTCAGATGGTTAATCATTGATACAGTCAATGATGTAGTCAGTCAATGAGTCACATAGTCATTGAGTCAATCATTTTGTCAGTCAGTCATTGCGTCAATGTGTCCATATGGTTTGTGTGTGGAATTGGAAACTCAAAAAATCATGGGTCAGTAGTCAGTTTGGCAAAGTAATTAAATCAGTGTAAATTGATTAATCTGTGATAGAAATTACAATTGGGCAAATTTGAGGCTAAATTCCTTTTTTATTAAGATGTTTGAAAACATAGGATGACCATGCAGAAAAGTTGGTAGTTTACACTAATTTATTTTAGCTCGATTGCAAAACAAGCATTTTGCTTATATTAATGATGCTTCCTAGACACTACCAAATTATTGCGTCCAAAAAATGGCATTGTAAAGTTCATGAACGAAACCCATTGAAACTGGGATTCAAACTCAGGACCTTCAGATAAGAGGTCGCATGCTCTAGATCACGATGCCTCCCTAAAGAAAAGTTGTTAAGTGTATATAAGATACCATAAGAAAAAGATTCTTCAGTAATTCAACCTGCCCTGTTAAACGATACTATTAAATCACAGAACTTACATACATAACATTGAACAATGTGTGAATTATGCATGTCATTCTATTTTCTGAATTCATAAAATATTATGTTTTGAAGTGATGCTAATTCTATGCATGTGTAGTAGTTTGCGATAAGGCTGTTAGTGTGTTAAACAACTTACCAAGTTTCAGCATCACTTTTAAATATGCTGAAGTGTCTGTTATCTTTATAAACATTGTGTTATTAATCGCTATGCTTTGTTTTCAAATAAAAAATAACTGCAAATATTTGTTCTTCTATTTCTTCACGTTTGCAAGTATGTAATATTGTAGTATTATTGTTTGCTTCGAATCCCTGAATGCCATGTTTCTGGTTTTTCCTCACTCTGTAAGCAACTGATAACTTCCCTCATGATGTGCTAATCAGAGGTGAAAAACAAACAACCAAGAGATTTGAGATTATAACTTTGAGATTGGTCTCCAATCTTAGATCTATATATTAATAATACATCAAATTCTTAATAATAAAATGAAGATTTTAATCATTTTGCGTTCTGTAATTGTACTTATTCACAAACAAGAGAGAAGTTGAGATTTGAGCATAGTGGATGTACTCAAGTCTAAGACAAGGATCAAATACCTTTCAAATTGTCATAGTAAAGGTACTCTTGACTATGTATTTATAATGCAACCAGTAGGTGTCACACAATTTTTGCACACAGTAATTTAAACCTAACTTGTAGTAGTACTTAAAATGGAGTTAAAACTTCTTTAATTTTTCGTTTTTTATGCGACATATTGTCACTGAGGTTTAATGCCGTTCTTCAAAAACTTTTCTGTTGTATATGGCAACCAGTTCACACTGAGCCCAGCATCCAAAATTATAAAACTTGAGATAGGTCTGCAAGCTCAGATCTCATATTTTGTCCTGCAATGTTATTAAACAAAGATTTCAATCCTGTTATTCTGCCAACCAAAATTATCTGAAAATGTATTAAATTATTATTAAACTGCTGTATCTTTCAAACCAGAATGTTTCACTTAGAAAATTGAGACTTGAACTCAGAGACTGTTCTCAAATTTTATAATGTTGGGGCCTGATATTTTCAATCCAGCCATGGAGATTACTATCCAATATCAATATAGATCTTGTAGATGTATGATAAAGTTTATAAGAAGTGTTTCTCATTCATCATGCATGTCAATGATGTTTGGGATTTATGTTTATATTATACTGGCCATCATAAGAAAGTAACCATCATGAAAATTCTTCTATTTTGGCCTAAAATACAGACCTTGAAATTTTAATAGTAAACAGCAATTTTACGGTTAATAATGAATAACAATAAACCATATCATGAAATGTTTCAGCTATTTCCAGAATTAATTTTGATGACTTGCACTTTGTCTATTTTATACCAACATCACTTACTGGTTACTTTCTTATGGCGGCCAGAATATATTGTTTTAAGTTAGTAAGGGTCTTACCACCCTTTAACAATATATACTGGCTGTCATCAGAAAGTAAGACTAGGACTGGTCTCCAAAAACACCGAATCCTGATAGATCTTCACTTCCAAATTTGGAATGCTTAATCAGTGTTTGAAACTTATGGAAGAAAGATTTGGATAAGCTAAGACAAATCATATCATCAACCTACCAAGAAAATCAAATGAATATAGCAAAGACGTAATACAGTACAATAGCTCCATTTCAAAAACTATTAAGCATTCAAAATATTTCTCTAATGTATTCATCTCAGTATCTAGGACCACATAATGTTTGTGAGCTGTCTCATAGACAATAAATTATCTTGTAACTGTAATGGTAATTAATTGTAATAAAAATCTTTTGACATGCAAAAGAATCTTGCCAAATAATGCCAATAAAAACTTTAGGTGAACCAACTAATTATTTAGATGGTCAGGAGAATACAGAATTATGCTTTTCATAGTGCTTTGGCAATTTGGTTTTCCTAGTGATCTTTGTGAATGAGAATTAGTCCAATTTATAAAAAGGATACAAAATACAAACACCGACAAAAATCTATTAACTTTATTCAATAATTAAATGCAATAAACAAATACATATACACACAATTTCAATTAATTCAGTGATTTCATAAAAATTGAAAATGATTTAATTTAAAATAATTCAACCATTTAACTTGCATAAATGACTTAGCAAAACTTAGCGATGAGAAAAAAAGTTATATGGTAAAAAAGTTTTCCTCTGATTTCCTCATTTTATTAACAAGATCAGTAAATAAAGGAGACGAAGACAAGTATTTTGATTAAAATAAATGTGAACATCATGATTTTTAAATATACTATTAATAAGCCAATTACTGGCCTATAGGTGAGCACAATAGCTCAGGTTGAGACATGCAGAAATATAGTTTTGTTGAAATAATTATATAATGGTTATTCATCTATTTATGTAAGTCTAAGACAGGCTGACAAGTTAAAAACAAGTCAGGAAAATCAGAGCTTCACAATATGATCACTGATTTTATTACACACTACCAAAAATAAAAAACCTTGAACATAAATTCTATCAATATATCAACTATGAATGAATAATTGCACATGTAACACACTACAGATGAATCTCATCTCAACATTCTGTTGAAAACGGAATGGGTTTTCAATAAGATAACTTATTTCAACAACTTGAATGTTTGTTCACACTGCAACACACTACAGTCAAATACTGTGCACTGTAACAGAGATTTATACAGCTCAAACAAATATTTATTTCTTTTAATGTAGATGCTGCTTGATAAGACACCACTTTGAACATCCTGAAATAAACATGCATATAATCAGTTAAAACATGGAAATAATGTCACTAAATATCTTAGAGCTGCTCTGGTTTACCAGTCAAACCTGTGAACAAAGACCACCCTTCGGAGACAAAATATGGCCTTTATTGACAGACGGCCTTCATTCAGAGGTCAGTTTGTTCTAAACAATCAAGAATGGTTTTTCAAAGAATGGCTTTATTCACAGGATGGTCTTTACTCAGAGGTGGTCACAAACACAGGTTTGACTGTATATTGCAGTAAGTGGAATATGAAAAGTACATTATTTTCTTTTACTTCAAAATAAATGTGGAAGACAGCATTAATTCATTTTGGTGAATTTTGGAATGGAAATACTAGTCTAACCATTGTGTTTTGAACAATTGCTTAATATGAACACATCAATGGTGTTTCCAAGATATATTGTACAGGTCAGTTCTGCTGACTAGTATCATAATTATGCAGAGTGATTGAGCACAAAAAGAAATTAATTCAATGAACTGAACTGTTCCATGTGGATTAAAACACAGCTGATTTGAATAATTACAAAAACAAAAACAACAGAAGGACATAAAAGTGACACCTGATTGCTTAGACACTCAGGAAAAACTTGAACAGTGTGTCTGTAAACAGAGGACTTGTTAAAAGTTTGTACTGACATAGTATTGGAACAAAGATACTAACTGTCATACAAGGTATTCATGGGAGTTTCTCTGAGGTTCATACAAAGTATAGCAGAATAAATTCAATAGCAATCAACAACTTCTATCACTTCATGATATGCTTTGAATTAAACTTAGGATGCAATACAAACATCTCATGTACATATCTTTTCTGAGGCTTTCTCTGGTGTGTTCTTTTGTATAAACCAAATCTTGTAAGTTACCTATTGTAACAATGTACGCGTGTATAAAGTGATTATGATACTCACCTTTTATACATGTTACTCAAAATGAATGGTTCCCTTTTGATGATGGCTCACTGCACTGCAATACCAATCAGGGGGAAAAAAGATCCTAAAAAAATGTTAAAAAAATAATTAAAATAATTAACAAAATAAAACTATCAAAAATAAATTAAAATAAAAAAGTGAAAAAAAAAATATATATAGCAAATTAACCTACACCTAAAATGTATAATTCTTTACTTAATTGATAATAAACTGTAAAAAATAGTGACTGATAAGATTAAAAAACAATAAAAAAATGATCCTTTCAAGAAAGTAAGATATTGATAAAAAATATAACAAAATAACCTATACCTAAAAAGTATTATTCTTAAGTTATTTTTGACAAAAATGTCTTTGTTCCTCCATATGAGAAGTTGCCAGCTCCTGTGTAAGGGTAAGTTAGTACTGGTTAGTATACAGTTCAGGAAAACTGGTTAGATCAACCAGTTGCCGTATATAACTGAAAAATTGTTGAATAGCGGCGTTAAACCCCAGTGAAAATATATCACATGACAAATTACATAACTTGACATAACAGTAATAAAAATAGACTGATAGGCTCCCCCAACTCACACAAAGACTCTCCCAACTCACATTCAGCCTCCCAAAACTCACATCAATGCTCCTGCGACTCCCAACAATGCACCCATATCTTGCACCCAGGCCCTCCCAACTCACACCAAGGCTACCCCTACCCAAACTCAGTGCCCCCAATTCTCTCCAAGGCTCCCCCAACTCACATCTGGGCTCCCCCAAGACCACACAAAGGTTCTCATCCCCCACATCAGGGTTCCCACAACTCACACCAGTGTTCCTGTATCTCACACTAAGACCTCCAAAACTCACACTAGGATTCCACCAACTCACATTCAGGTTACCCTAGACCTCTTTCAGATTCCCCCAACTCACATTCAGGCTACCCTAACTCACAAGAACGACCCGGCCACTCACACTAAAGTCCCCACAACTCACACTTAAGTTCCTCTCACTCACACTTAGATCCCTTCAAGTCACACTCAGGTACCCTTCGCTCACATCAAGGTTCCCGCAAATCACATTAAGATTATCCAAAACTCTTATAGCTTTCTATACATTGCATTTTGATCAGGGGCACTACTGATCATCACACAATGCTTCTGAGAATGGCATTAAGACACAGTACGTAGATACTGCACTTTGATCATCGGGCACAACTGATCATCGTACAATTGCTAAATAAGGTTTCAATGCCAAACTCAGATCCTCCATACCAGGATACCAATGAGGATTTTCAGACAGGACTCCATTCTGAGAAGCCGTTAGAGTTTTGGATAACCTCAATATGAGATACGGGAACCTTAATGTAAGTTAGGGGTACCTGAATGTAATTTGAGAGAACCTATGTGCAAGTGAAAGCAACCTTAGTGCAAGTTATGGGAACCTTAATGTAAGTGACAGGATCCTTCCTGTGAGTAAGAGCAACCCAAATATGAATTAGGAGAACCCAAAAGAGATTTAGTGTACCCTAAATGCCTGTTAGGGGAACCTAAGCGTGAGTTTGGGAAGCCTCAAGTGTAAAATACGGGAACATCAGTGTAAGTTACAGGAACCTCAATGTGAGCCATGGGAACCTTCATGTGATCCAGGGGAACCTACATGTGAGATGGGGAAACTTTGAGGAGAGTTAGAGGACACTGAATCTGAGTAAGGGGAACCTTAGTATGAATTGAGAGAGACCAAGTGCAAGATACAGGAATATTGATGAGAATTACAGGAACATTAGTGTGGGTAAGAGGAAACTGAACATGAGCTAAGGGAACCTTTGCATGAGTCAGAGCAACCTAAATGTGAGTTAGGGCGACCTAAGTATGAGTAAGGGAAACCTTAGAATGAGATAGGGGGCCTCAATGTGAGTGAGAACCTTAGTGTGATGTAGGGGAACCTAAGTGTGAAAGATGTGTAGACACTGGTGCTTTTGAGAATAACATTAAAACACAGTACTTAGTTATTGTATTCTGAGCAGTGGGCACTACAGATCATCGTACAATTGCTAAGTAAGGTTTCAATGCCAAACTCAGATCCTCCATACCAGGGTACCTGAGGATTTTCAGACAGGATGCCATTCTGCACCAAGTAATATGAGGGGAACCATGTGAGTGAGAGTTGATGAATGATATGAAAGTGTCATGAAAGATAAGAAACCTTAGTGTGAGATAGGGGGCATCAGTGTGTGTGAGGAGAACCTTAGTGTGATGTAGGGAAACCTAAGTGTGAGTGAAAGATCTGTAGACACTGGTGCTTTTTGAGAATAACATTAAAACACAGTACTTAGATATTGTATTCTGAGCAGTGGGCACTACAGATCATCGTACAATTGCTAAGTAAGGTTTCAATGCCAAACTCAGATCCTCCATACCAGGGTACCAATGAGGATTTTCAGACAGGATGCCATTCTGCACCAAGTGATGTGAGTGAGGGGAACCTTAATGTGAGTGAAGGGAACCTTAAGGAATATTGAAGATATGACAGGTAAGACAAAACAAAAAATAAAAACACCTACCATCCATCTGTTCCTGATAACTGGCCATTAATATTTCTTTCCTGCAGTATGGTCTTCAATGATCCACACTAATATTGTAACCAACTTCATGGGCAATAGTTGCGTTCTAATCTCAATGTGGCTTGTCCTGAAAATTACAAGTTAAAATAGAAACGAGTATTCATTCATAAACAAAATAAAAAATATCAAAAAATGTCTTCAAAAAAGACAAATGGCTTAGAAATGAAGAACAATTTTGTTCCTTGACGTTATTTACATTGTTGAAACTAAAAGTATGATTAGTGTTGTTCTACATTCTTATCTGCATGCAATTCCTGACAATAGGCATAACTAGGCCATAAAAATGTGTTGTTTACAATCCACCGCAGTGCAATGAATAAAGCATCTTTAAAACACTACACAAAAACTAGTTCTGCAAATAGTTGTATCACTTCTTTCTTGCATATCCTGACCACATGTTGTACATATTATTTCGAAACAATCAGTTATGACTGAGTGGTTAATATTGTAAAATATTCTAAAGACTCAACAAAAAATTACATATGCAGATTAATTGATTTGTGCAGAACTATATATTTCTGAAAGCAAATAATTATGTTAAACTCGGAACCAGAACATGTACATCTACTATGTTGAGGCCTCCAATTTGTACTAAATAATTATTGTATTCTGTGAATGAATATTAAATGCTGTTCATGACACACATGGAGAGACTGAATTTATATCAAAGATAAAATGTAAAATATTTGTCAAGAATGGGTGTATATAACTTTATTTCGACCACCTAAGAATACAGTTTCATACATTTTAACTTTACAAATTTTACAAACAGAAAAAAGGACACATTAATTATAGTTGATTGAATAATAAGTATAAACTGAAAATTTATCAGCAGAAGAGAGATCACTTTAATCTTCATTGTCTGCTTGTGCTTGAGCAATAATTAATTACTGTTAGCACCCCTGTGCCGCCCCATGAGAATATCAGCTTTTGTTGGCAAGATAATATGCAGCGTGTCACCATGTGTAATGATCAACAACCGGGTCAGTTGACACATTAAATGACAAAGACACTAATATCAATGACATCATTTTGGAGTAAACCATGGTATGATTATGAGTGTCGGTAAGCCAAACTAAACACTACAAAATGTTTAAAAATGTTTCAGACCAGCAGAACAGTAAATAACTTAGATAAGTACATCAACAGTAAATATGTGCGTAAAAATATAAGTAAAAATATGCAATGACATGAGAATTTCAGAATTTTATACTGTCAAAAGCTTGGTGTCACAATAAAACAGCTCCTATAAATATCAATGGATGACATGCTACTTTTGTTTTCATTCCTGCATCGGAAGTCATGAACAGCAACAGAAACCAGCAAACAAAAATGATTAATCAAGATCATCAATGAATACAAAGTGAACTTCACAATTTTCAAAATAATTTACACATCGCATTGCACACAAAACCAGAAAAGGCTAAAATCTCACAAAAGAAAATATTTGGAAGAAGCTGATACCATTACACACAATAATAATTGTCTCAGGAAGAAGTGAATAAAAACTGACAATATAGAATTATGCACAAGTCAATAGCAAAACTGCCTTCCAAAAGTTCAAAGTAAGCAAGTTTTACTAACCTTAGATCCATCCAAAGATTCAGTCATAATATGAATTTCTCAATTGATATTATACGTAGTTCCCTCGGATGTATACCAATGGCAATGGATTATCTGTACAGTAGATTTTGTATAAGGGGTTTATCTGTAAAAGAAAGATAAACAAAATCACCGGTCGGTCTAATACCGCAGGACACCGCAGGATACCGCAGGACACCGCAGGATACCGCAGGACACCGCAGGATACCGCAGGACACGTGAAAACTACCGCAGGACACCTCAGAACGGCTTAAAATGGCATCAAACACACATATCAACCTATAAAATGTGTCATTTTTTAAATATATTATTGATAATATTTATGTAAATACGTTTGAAGCCATTCATATATGCAGAGTTGTCGTTCGTTAGCATTCATTTATATATGCAGAGTTTTCGTTCGTTCACATTAACATACTTATTGATAGTCTAGACCCCTATCCAAATCCTATCCAAATCCAATGTGATAACGCTTTTTTATTATGTTTAATGCATCCCAAGTTTATATAACATTTTATGTGATTTATATATATTATATAATCTTCTTAATAAAATCGTGTACACTTGTACATGTAATGGTCTCAGACTTACTGAATTGATTTGGATAAGAACAGTTAATAAGAAATAAATTAATTTCAAATCGTAGTATCATTATATAATTTGCATAGATTTCGCATATAGATATATGTCTCTGATTACGTTTGTATTGATTTTTTTGTCTTTGTTTTATTCACGTACTATTCATTTTTTATCATGTGCAATTTTGTTGTTAAGTTTGTTGTTGTTATAAAGAGACATCTCCCTGTTACACAAATAAACGTTGAAATTGTTTTATTTGTTTGAGTTAATCAATTATATTTGATAATTGCATATTGTCACATATAAATCTAACTGTTATGTCGTCCATTTGATCATATAGACCCCATTCAATTAATTTTCACACCCGATCACCCGACTATGACAATAAGCGGGATTCGCCTTTAATCATTGCAAACTGATCAATAAAATTTGCACTTTAGTTTGAGCACGAAACGTCAATAAGCGGGATTCGCCTTTAATCATTGCAAAATGGTATAGTTTGCACTTTAATTTGAGCACGAAATGTCAAAACGTAACACCATAACCAATTAATTGAGGCATACCCATATATATGCACTGTACATGTAATTCAAAAATCATACTTTCTTAAGTAAACAATTGCAAAATGGCTAGATATCAGTATAGGTGATAAATGTGTACAAAGCTAAATTGAATCAACATTCCTTTGACCGTCACATCAATATCCAACCCCGATTAAACTGATTTGTAGAACGCCCTCTGTTTATCTTAAATAATAATAATAATAATTATATTATTGATAATGTTTTCAGAAATAATTTTATCATATTGTTTTATAATGCCTTTTTAATATTTGCCATCCTTCCACAATTAAGAACAACTCGTTACTATATAACGATCGACAACTCTGTATATATAAATGGCTTCAAACGTATTTACAGAAACATTATCAATAACATTAAAAAAATGACACATTTTATAGGTTGATATGTGTGTTTGATGCCGTTTTAAGCCGTTCTGAGGTGTCCTGCGGTAGTTTACATGTGTCCTGCGGTATCCTGCGGTGTTCTGCGGTATCCTGCGGTGTCCTGCGGTAATTAGACCGACCCCAAAATCACGCATTGTATTATAAACAAATTCTAACAATTCAAAAATGAATGAATATTGAATTTAGTCCGATAGCAATTAAACTAGAGTATAAAATGCAATGGACTTAGCCATTAATTTATGTAAATAGATTTACAAATTTCAACACAAAACGGCGCCAGTAATAAAATTGAAAAACAAAATTGAAACCTGACTTAAACATGTAACTCCAGCCAACATAAATTCTTTAACTTCGCTGGATCAAACGCTTGCTGAAAGTTAAGAAAGTCGCCTAAATTCAAACCATTACAAAATTAAAAGAATTTAAACAATACCTGTTTGAACAAATGAGCTTTCACCAAACCGACGATTTTCTTGTACATCTATCACGTGAATTCGGACGACCAATCAAACGTCTAGTTTTTAATGGTCACGTGCATACAGCAACCAATCAATCAACACGCGAAGCCTCATCAGTCTAAGCAGAAGCGTAGCAGGCCACTCATTTTAATGTGTTCGTACATTTTTAGATTGTACCCAAAATATTATTTGACCGAAAACGATTTACTTTAAAATAGATATTTTCGGAAGAATGATGCAAGGCTAAATGTCAGCAACAAAAAGCCGTTAGATTGACCCACTTGAAACACATGTAAGTGTTTGCTGGGCGGCCCAGAATTGGGACCGAAGGTGCGCATCATTTGGCGATAGCTATATAATTCGACTAGGTAGATATTATATAATAAACGCAACGAAGCACTTCTGTATTTCGTTTAACATTCCATGCATAAATGAAATTCAGTAACTTAATCAAATGTTTTTCGGTAGTTATATGTATACATGTATATAAATTACAATTCAATGTTGCATTAGACATATACTGTAGTGATGTAACAATACATAATTTTTTTTCTGGACTAATATTTTAGAATCCAGGGCTAGTAAAACATTTCAAAGGGGGTATATGGCATAGGTAATAAGATGCACACAAAAGTATATACAATAGTAAACACTGTAAATAGATAAAAAAATTGATAGAATAAATAAATTAATAAAATATAGATACATAAACAACAAAAACCAACATGAAAAAGAACAATTATGATAAAACAATCTAAAAACAATCTGTATTAATATCCCAGGTCCCAAAATTTTATCTTGTCTATAGATGCATTATACCATCCTATACTAAATTAATGATATCTAACCTATAACCACGTGCTATTTTTCATACGACTCGTGCCGTCGATCAGTTTTACCTCGTCCTTCGGACAGTAAATTTGTTACTAAAGTAGAACGTTTGAAATAAATATATATCTTTGATACTATATTAGCAGTTCTTTGCTGTTCATACATATGACAAATTGGTAATTTGACAAGTGGTGTATGCAAACCACAAAACGCCTCCACTGAGCTAACCCGGTGACATATGACCGCCAGACTACCCAACCAAGAACTAGGTACTGGACCAGATAGTGGAATAAAAACAAACCAGACATCTCTGTGATCCTATTGGGAGGGAACGACGTCAAATAGGAAACAGTTCGGGACATTATAGAGACTGTAACGGGATTGTAGTGAAAATTTAATACATTGTGCATAAGTTATAGCGAAAGTGTGAGATTCATCAAGGATGCGTAATTAATAAGACGATCATTTAATGCCCAATATCACATGATCGGCAAATGTGTCCAGACTGAACATAAAATTAATAGAAGTGAGTGATATCAGATTTCCAAAGGATTATTACACAGATTATGTACATTATAATGCAAAGGGCTCGATGAAATTCTTCTTTTCTGTTAGAACACACTTTGTATGTACGTACGTACGTACGTACGTACGTATGTATGCATGTATGTATGTATGTATGTATGTATGTACGTACGTACGTATGTATGCATGTATGTATGTATGTATGTATGTATGTATGTATGTATGCATGCATGCATGCATGCATGTATGCATGCAACATCAGACCTAATTTGTATGTGTCATGTACTATTTTCATTATTATTTTTACTTCCAAATATATGAAATGGTACATGATTAAACATGTTGCGTTTTTGTGGGTATATTCAAGTACAACTGCCAATTTATTCTATTCATTACTAATTAATATAACTATTACCGGTTTACAATGTATTATTTAGAATTTTATACAATTCATGGAAAATACAAGACTACAGATGCAACATTACAAAGTTGTATACACACGACTCAACTTTTACGAAGCACCAGATGTTTTTGTATGTATATTTTCGGCAATGATTTGATTACCGTCGTTCAAATAATCTTTGATATCAACTTCATGTTCAATTAGTTTGATTGAAGGACAAATTTAACCCTTTTTACTTATGTTGCATTAGTTATGTGGAGGCCCCCTATGTCCAAGATTTTTGGACACGCAACTTGTTTTACAAATTTTTACAACCACATTTATGTTTACAAGTTTAGACTCAGTAGCGTGTGTATGACCCATTGCTAATGGCAACTGCTAAGGTTTAAATTAAAATTAAGTTTACCTTACCGAACGATTGTAAAGAAACCCCGTTGATTAAAAAAAAATTATTGCCGAAATCTAAAAAATATCTTTTTCATTATTTTCATATCTTCGCCACTAAGATATCTCCGTACTTTATCTCACTTTAGGGTAAAAATTATCTCTGAATAAAATGAAATATTTTTCCGACCGATCTTCTCTTAAAATCTAGGGTCGGTAAAGGGCAAACAAAGTATTTTTTTTTAATTCAACCTAATATCAAACTTTTAAAATATCTGAATAATAAATTGTATTCATTCATAATACTTTATCAGCTTAAAAACATTTCGTATTTAAAGCGTAGGTACCTCTGTGATCAAGTGTTTATAATCCCTGACTAGTAATCACTAGCTCTTTTTCGCTATGAATTCGAATCCCAGTCGAGATCAGACAAATTTCATATGAGAGGCACTATCCAGTTAGCTTACGAAAGGGCGGTGCATTTACCCAATCTACCTAATTTGCAGATTCTCATCCTTAATCTTTAAAAAAAAGCTGTAAAATAAATCGCTACAAAAATAGTTCATCATTATCAATATATTATCATTACAAAAAGAAAGCTACATATGCTGTTATTATATTTTGGATGTAAATATGTACATAAGTAGAAAATTCCGCATTTCATTTGACAACAGTTGAACTTTCACAACATAATGACTTTTTCTCTTTGTATTGAAAACATGCATAAAAAGTAAAACTTTAATATTAAGACCATCATTAATTATCTATTATACGAGGTGGTCTTAATGTTGAAGTACTATAGATCTAAGAGAGGTTTGACTGTTGTTAGTATAATGTGATAAATAACCATGAACGAGAACAGTGAATGTTACTGTGCAAGGTCGATATTATCCTTGCCTACCTTGAGTTCAGATGATTGATGTTGTATAATAATCCAAATTTATGAATCAAAACACATTATTCCTGCACATTTATGTAGAAACACACATATATAAATAAAAACACACTTTAAGCACACATTTAACACTAAAATACTACATTTACTCCAAAACGAATAGAAAAGCACTGCATTCCTGAACCGGACTCCTGAACCGGACTCCTTAACCGGATGTTGCGGGGTCAAATCAAGGCAGCAGCTACAGAGAGTGGCTGATTAAAGTTGTTTTAACTTTTATCACTACTGACTGACTCAGCTAATCTAATTATGTGGTATACGTCTGTTTAATTTCTATTTCTTCTATTGGAAGGGTTCAGAATAAAATCCATTTTAAATGGAAAAAACACAAGTTCTAGTTCAATCAATTGTTTTGATTTACTTTCTCTAAATTGTATATTTTTGAGGTGAAGAACTCCCCTATCAGACCTAGCATTCAAAACAGATAATTACATGGGCATTGCTAATTAGTCATGTAAGTAATCTTTCGTTTTATTAAGGTTGAAACTGAGGAAATTTGTTCTAAAAAATACAGTCGACTTATCCCAGGCTTTGAACAATAAGGTTATTTCTTCATAAGTATTAGTCTCTTACACGACTGATAAGACATCCTGTAGACCTGCAAGGCTCAATGTTTCACATCTTTCCCGGATATCCGGACTGTTGTATTAATGAACGATTCCATTTATAATGCGTTGTCATGGCAACGATATTATACACACGCATGAAGAACTGTTGAATCAGTAGAGTAATACCAACAACTGAAAATTACATAAAGATAATATTGTTTCAACAATTTATTATATACATAAATATAAAGTTATGACATGTTCTAGCTGATAAGATTATGCAAATGAATATGGAACACAGCTACATTACAAGAGTATGTATCTCATAATAATGATTCTTTACAAACATTAAAACACTATTAACAATGATTCAGTGATAAGTATGGAATATTAATTATCTGAAAACAGTTGTTCATTACTAAGACGAGTTTTAATTTTAGACTGAGGATTGAACCCACACAGTTGCTTGGATTACGACCACTGAATTGATTGCACTATCGATAACTACAATGACTTAAAACGCCGCGCAAATTATGCAGATTATGGTGACTTTCATCATATAAGAATAGAAGGTTATAAAATTTAATCGCTAAGCATATTAAAAGTTCGATTTAAAGTTGGATTGACTGGAAATACGAGTCAGGATACGCCTACTAAACATCAAGAGTTTTAAAACTACTCAATCAAATACATGTACTCATGTATTTGTGATTAGTAATTGAGAAAATAAGAAACAGCAATTAAAGTGTACAACAAAAATATCACTGTGCTAACAGCCTATATTGTTTTCATTACTAAAATCAATGTTGCAAGCTGTAATGACATACTATTTTATTATGATTTTCCTTTATCTTTATCATAATGAAGAACATTAAAAACATATTACTTTAGAATTTTGTGCTTCTCTGAAAAAGAGAACTATCGTTCTTGTTACTATCCAATCAGGAACTGGAATTACATAATTTGGATGTCATGTTTAATGGTGATTTATGGCGCGTTGATAACTAGCGGTGATGTAGCGCGCGAATGTCAGCATGGATTTGAGTAATTCGGATATTTCGGGTATCCGTTACAGCCCTACTAGCGGTCCTTCTTGTTTGGAATTAGTTGAGGTATGCAGGCTTAAGTAGTTGAGAGTTGGTTAATTGGGAATTAACAGAGGTATTCAGACTGCTGTAGTTAAGAGGAGGTAGTTATTGGGAATAAACGGATATATGCAGACTGCTGTAGTTAAGAGGTGGTTGTTATTGGGAATAAACGGAGGTATGCAGACTACTGTAGTTAAGAGGTGGTTGTTATTGGGAATAAACGGAGGTATGCAGACTACTGTAGTTAAGAGGTGGTTGTTATTGCGAATAAACGGAGTATGCAGACTACTGTAGTTAAGAGGTGGTTGTTATTGGGAATAAACGGAGTATGCAGACTACTGTAGTTAAGAGGTGGTTGTTATTGGGAATAAACGGAGATATGCAAACTACTGTAGTTAAGAAGTGGTTGTTATTGGGAATAAACGGAGGTATGCAGACTACTGTAGTTGGAATGTTGGTTGTTATTGGGAATAAGCGGAGTATGCAGAATACTGTAATGAAGAGGTGACTGAGATTTTCCAGTTTCTGTACTTGAAATGTGGTTGTTGTTGAAAATTTGTAGAGGTATGCAGGCTACATCTGATAACCAGGATGAAATCAGTTTTTGAACGAACGAGAGGTCTGGAAGGAAGACTATCTGTGTCCAAGAACGACACTTCAATTTTTAAAATAGATCAATTATATCTTTCAGACAACGAATCATATAAAACGTTTAAAACCAAAGCGCAGAGAATGTTGTCGACAGGCAATAATCCAATTGATCGAAGTTTGGAACATTGAAGTAAATATTCCCCTGAGCTGATAATAGTTTTATATATTTTTGCCAATAAGCTTTTTTTTTAAATCGACGTTATAGTATTGAAACCTTATTTAATGTCATTCTGCTTCTAAATGTCGCGATAGTCTAGTCTCTATGTGGATAATGTAATACTTGAAATACAAGTTAAGAGACAAACATTAAGCTGATATTATAATACAACAGAAGTTACAAGAACAGCCAATCGACAATATCAATTATCAGTTGCTGCCATTTGCAAACAAGGCGAACTCGTCCGAACATAGTAGTTGGGGATTATGTTGAGTCGATAATTCATTTTTGTTGATTGGGACCAAAATAATGCAACATACAAAATGTAAAATAAAATGTTTCGCCCTTACAACCAAGGGGCCTAGGCAGGGATAATAAAATAGAGCGCACGCTTAAAGCTTGCAAAAGCACAGAAGGTGCGAGTAGGGGAAATGCATGAGAAGGAGATTTCCCCGGAAAATTTTGACAATCAGGATGTCTTTATGTGCATTCTGAGCCCACACAGAAGCGCTTTCTATCCGCTTTTTTTGTCTTCTGAAGACGACATGGAAACTTCGACCTTTGTGTGTTGCTTTGAGTAGCGTGCGAAATGGTAGCTACGCCCTTGAAACTAATACCGACTGTTTTTGTTATGATATTTATTGGGATACTACTGTAATTACTTTTATCCACATTAAACACTGATCGCTTACATATATTTTATAAAGAACTTTAAAACATTTTTAAAATAAGTCAAACCTGCGAACATGGCCTTTTTCGGAGGTCAGTTTGTTCTAAATAATCAGTGGCGTTTTTTTAAGAATGGCTTGTATTTACAGGGTGGTCTTTACTCGGAGGAGGCCGCAATCACAGGTTTGATTGTACTGAAAACAAAAACGTACCAGTGTATTCATGTTGTGTACTTCTATTAGAAAACTTGATTTATTTGAAACTTCGCTCATTTTGTCTGCTACTAACAAAATTTATACATGTACGCTCTATAAAACGATGAAAATCGTCGCTTAAAAACAAGCAGGGACAAAAACACTACGTTTTCCTCATGCTTTCCGTGATAATTGAAATTCACCGATTCAAATCAAGACTTGTTTTTAATAGGCCTCTCTGTCGATTTTGATGGACAAGTTCCGAGAATCCGTATCGGCCAATCAAACCACGGCATAAGCCTAATCACACACCTCAAACATGTGTACATCAATTCAGTCGTCATATCTAGTCATTTAGTGACCAGTGTAGTATAATTAAAGTAACAATGAATATTTTGCAATTTATAAATCATGTATACATACTGTGTAACTCTGATTTATGTTAAAACGCATCCGAAATCCAGTTCACTTTACTTTCAAGTCACATGATTTAAGTTCCGAAGTAATCACATTTCTAACTAAAATCATTTCTAATTAAAAATTTAAGAACAACAAGCAGCTGAGTTGCACGTTGAATCAGGAAATGAATTCGTTCATAGAATTAATAGAAAAATGCCAAATATTTTCAAAACATTTGTTTGTTATGTCAAATTTGTCTTTCAAATGACTTTTTCCTAATACTTTGAACATTGCAAGCATACGTACAAACAAAGCTGCATACCAAAGTTCATTAAGATTTATAAATGCGCGTGAGTTCTAGTAACTTCACAGCTCTTCGAAAATGGAAAAAAGGCGTTATACGCTTCTGGAATTAAACTGACATTTCTAAATTGAAATTAAACAGAAATGCAAACTATTCGTGTATTCGCATGAAATCAAACTGGAACAGCATTCTTCCTATCACAAACCAGCGGGTAGTTAGCATAATGTTCCTGGATTCTTAGTCAGCACTAACCTTGTTCTCCGCAAGTAACTGTCAGTTTCTCTAAAATGAATCACTTTTTAAATCACATTGGCTATTATTGAATAAATGCAAACTAATTTTAGTTTATTACGCATCGATAATAAGTCTTTTATTACAATTGTAACAGTGTTGTATATATAATATATGCGTTTATAGTAGTTTTTATGCCCGTCTGCCCGATTAGCTCAGTTGGTATAGCAGCTGACTTGAAAGCAGAGGATCGCGGGTTCGACGTATGAAAAAACAAACTGTCCAGATAATTAATTTGCATCCATCTTAAATACAGATGATAGTAGTATAGGATTGTCGGAGCTTGCCTCTAAAACGTTACATGGTATTGAACATATTGATATGTTAGAAAACGAAGCGTCTGATGCCCTAAAAAATCTTGACTGTAAAAGCTAGTGGAGAAGATGGAATAAGTTATATAATCTGCACATATAAAACTTCTCTGTCCATATTATATGGTACGTGATCGTGAATTATCCAATAAGTTAGAACATTCTGTGACCTAATTCACAGGTAGACTTGTAGACCTTGACTATTGTTGAAATATATTCTGGAGATTGGTTGTTATGTACAGCCTTAAAGTCATGAATAAAAAATTTATACTGTATTCTGCAATTTACCCGAAGCCAGTGGAGTTCATTGAGTAGGGGGGTATATTGTAGATCCGATTTGTTTTAAATACTAATGTTCAGCATAAAACGAGTGTTAAAACGGCCGCTTATCTATCGGACCTGCTTTTCAATAACTCCCCTATAATTCAGCTTGATAATGAGACCACCTTATAACTACTGATTTTTCGGGTCCCGAATATCGTGGTCTCAATATCACGACCTCCTTGTAAAATAACGACCGCTTATTTTCGGACAGGATTTCAATAATTCCTCTATGATTTTCAGCCCCTGAAAGTGGCCTCAATATCGGAGTTTTACTGTACATAATGTATGATTAACTAGTGATGTTTACCAGCTGCTGTATAAAGGCAGAAAGTGATTCGGTCTTAAGAAAATATTCCCTCAAACTATTAACATAAATAAACCTATATAACGATTTCTTTTATATCGCATAGCAAATTCGGAATATATTTCGGGACAATTATTTTATTGAAAGTAACTTTCTTAACTTAGACAATTATTATAGTAAATTATAAATATTGAACAATAAACAGCGTGATCTATGACGTCATTGCAAAATGACAGGTTGACCTTTACCTCATATCTAGTAGGTTTCCAAGCGCGTGCCGGTAAAAGTTTGAAAATTCCAGATTACAAATGAGCGTGTAGTTGAAAGATATTTTACTTGAAATGGATTGTTGCTGGAATTACCATCACTTCAATGACATAGATACTTTTTCTTGGTGGAGGTGCCTAGTCTGAATTATGATCGCAGTTTGTTACGTAGAAATTCACACCGTGAATGGGACAAGAGAAGTCGTTGAACTTGATTTTTCAAGACACCGTGAAATGTGCTGATGAATCTGACGGAACGCATGTGGTATAGCAAATTAGGAGCGAGAAAAATCCTTGGTCCTAACCGGGAATTGAACCCAGAAACCCTAGCGCTGTAGACCGTGACGGGTCCACACTCAACCACTTCGCTAAAGACTTAGCTTAACGGCAAGGCAGTTGGAAGGAGTACCCAGTTGGAATAGAAGTAGCCCACATTGCTACAATCACCACAGACCATACTGACTGCCGACCTGGAATTAACTTGATTAGATGTGGAAGGTAAGTTCTTGGAAGAATACAAATTGTTGGATATTTGCTTGTGATGCTGTTCATGATATTATAACATTGCTGTATATGTTATGTATGTTTGTATGCATGTCTGCCCGATTAGCTCAGTTGGTAGAGCAGCTGACTTGCAAGCAGAAGGTCACGAGTTTGAGTCTCACATTGGGAACTTTATTTTCTGCCTCCTGTTACATTGGTGCTGTGAGTTTGGCTAATCTAGGAATCCTAGAGCTAGGGTGAAGCAAAGGCTGGATTAGTTTAAAGAACATGTGTGGTTGCTAATTAATTAAAGGAAGGAGGAGTGTAACAGTGTTGTATATATAATATATGTGTTTCTAGTAGTTTGTATGGCCGTCTGCCTGATTAGCTCATTTGGTAGAGCAGCTGACCTGCAAGCAGAAGTTCGCAGGTTCGAGCTTTGCATCAGGAACTGTATTTTCTGCCTCCTCTTATGATGGTGTTACAAGTTTTCATGGTATTAATGAAACATCAAACGTTTTTTATGAAAAGTTTTCATTATTTCAGATTTTTTTGCACATGATCGTCACACAAATTCATTATAGTAAAAATCTTACCTGTTTTTTAAAAGAAAAATTCCTCCTGAATATCCATTTGAGTGCTTCAATTTAACTGGGTCAACGGTATAGAGGTAAAAAGTTTGAACTGGTGTTTTCTGGTCATCTCAAAGTTACAAAGATATGATGTCAATGTCACTTGTACTTCAATTTATTTCAAGTGTTCAGAAAGAACAGGTACAGTTATTATTGTTGTGCATCAAACGTGTAGTAAGTTAAGTTGTAAACGCAAATAATCAATGTATTGTATTAAAGCTAGACTATGAACAAAAACTGGAACTGTTGTATTCGTGATTCTCTAATGTTCATTCACATGACATGGGCATATGAAGATGTCATTTCTTCTCAACACCCTTACTGCTGTGCAAACTCTGAGATGAACCCAATGACCACACCCAACTTAGTCACATTGACTCCAAGAAATGATTTTCAAATGCTCACTGACATTATATTCAATGTTTTCTTACATACACGGCACTTTTCAACATCACTACAATCTGATGGTTCAGAATCAGAGTCACCTAATAGGTAAGTTTTAGCTTTACTCTTGGTAGATTTACACAGTATGGGTTTTGTTACATTCACTGCACTGGTGACACATTTCTGTTTTTTATCAACAGCACTTTTTATTCTATGATTGACTGTGCAAGGGAGACATTTGTAATCTCTTTCCCAGATGTTTGGATTTTGGAAGTTGTCATATTTTTCTTTGGAGGAGGGATGAATTTGGGAATCTATAGGAAAGAAGCCACAGACTGGTCTTTTTGATACTAGTCAGTACTGTGGGGAGATTTATGATTTGTAGGGGTTTGACTAGCATTGACTGTTTCTTCAGAACAAGAAGTTATAGCATTTGGCATGAACTTTTCATCTGTTATAACAGACTTGTTAAATGGAGCAGTTCTAGTTTTCTTGAAAGCACTAATGATGTTAGATAGTGTAAACGCTTAGTGTATGCTTTACAAGCTAAGGAACAAATGTCATACCTTGTTATCTGTTGACCAACATTTGTGCAAGAAACTCTTGGCAAGTTCTGTTATAAGCTCATTAGCTGACTTAAATGGTTTAAACAAACCAACATCAAAAGGTTGCAGACAATGAGAACTGTGAGCAGGTAGGACCATTATGACAACTTTGTTTTCCAGAGCCCACTTTATTAATAGGGGGACTAAAATGGGATGTAGCACCATCATATAATATAAGACAATATTCATTGCCCAAGCCCCCAATGGATGTATTTGGACAGATGCTGGGATATGTGGTCAAAAAATATAGAACTGTTTGACCAACCCTTGTCTGACATACATGCCCCTGTACCAAGGAGTGCTCCTGTCAATGAATTATCACTAAGACATTTTCCCTTAAAACAAAATAGGGTGGAATGGCCTGCCCAGAAGCACTACAACAAGCAATAACTGGTTTTGTTAGACCTTGGTGAAATTATTCCAGGTACAGACACTCCCCTGGGACCAATAACACATGGTGGGCAATGCTCAGAAGATATTCCTGTTTCATCAATGTTAAATATTCTCTCTGGTTTTTGTGTCAAGTCATACTTATTTAGAATGAGTTCTTGTTCATCATAATATGCTGCAATGGTTTATTTACTGACAGTTTTTGCTCTAACAAGAGATAAAGAACATGGTTTTAAGCCTTTAAGTTCCTTATGTCTTGACTGGAATCTGTTCAGCCACATTTTACTCAATAATTTACTGCCTTTTGGCAATTTTCCAGCAAAAATAGCAGTGTCAGTATCCAGTGCTCTCATCTCTACATACGAGTAACCGTACCCAAATAAAGCCATTTTTACAACATGATCACATATAGCATTCTTTTCACTGTTAGACAAAAGACTGGCAAGTCCTGATTTAGAAACAGCTGCATTGATATGGCCAATTGTTCTGTTTCTCAGTGTTTGCTCTGGTACACCATACAATTTTGCAGCCTTGTATACAGACAAATTTCTATTTTTACATTCTTGATGTACTAACTTTAATGTCTCAGAACTGTAATGTCTGTATGCTTTATGTCGCTTCTTTATTGGAGACTGAAAAGATTTTTTTGTGGTTATTGAATTCATCAACAATGACAGACTTAAGATTCAATCTCTATCCAAAGTTGTCGTTCGTTATCCATCACATACATCTCTGTCAATGTCTGGAAAGTAGTTCAAAACACGTGTTGGGATCTCCTTTAGTTTCCATCTGATACACAGAATCACTCTTTTGTTTCTCTAAATGTACATTTGTTGTCATAATTTTACATGATTACCTTCGACTTCTGTGTTTCATTTCCATTTATGCTGCGTAACTATGTGACCTAATTACAAAAAGTAAACAAATACTCTCTGTTGAGAAGTAGTGCGCTAGATGAATAAAATGATTTCTCTGATTTTCTGGTAAATTATAACATCTTTCGTCTCGAACGTATTGTGCAAAAGAAATTGCTTCACTTAGTTGTAAATTTTGTACCAATTGTGGCTTTATTTTTTGTTTTACAGGAATCTTGAATCTTGTAAAATGCTGAGACGTTGACAGACATGTATGGGAGTGAAAACGAACGACAACTATGGATAGAGATTGACTTAAGATTATGTTACTAGTATACTTTTGAGACGGACCCCTGGTAAAAGTATCCAACCAGAAGGTCTGCCTGTCAATTTTAAACCACTGCTGTCTGCATTGAACTTATGAATGAAAATTCTTTAATCATGAAATGTTTGATTTAACTCATTTATTTTACATCATATGACTGTAAATTTGTTTTCATACCTTTTCATTACGCATTTTCGGCAAAAATCACCATGGTGTCAAAACTGTCAGATTGTCTGACTACAAATTTTCTGGAATAATGCACATGCGGGAACAAAACAAAATACGACGAAAACTTGTTTTACCACAAAAACCTGTTACTCGGCCCCGTACAATATGAGTGTAATATTTGATGAATACAATGTTATATAATTACAGGCCCTTTTTTATGCCTTTTTTGGGTACAGTATTTGGCCCGGATCCGAACATATAAAACATATTTTTGCCCATTTAAACAGAAAAAGTACCCCATAATTAGGGCTGCAATTATGTCCCAGAAATTTGTCCCAGGCATGATTTGATTTCCTGGGATATTACTGTCATTGAATTTTTAAAGAGATACTTTCTGACAAGTGTCTGTTGCTGTGTATTCCAGCACAGGAGAACATATGTTTCATCATAGTACTGAGTTTGTTGATACTGCTTGGAAAGTGCTTGAACCAAGCCTCTTGATAAGAAGGTAAGTGAATTGCTGCTATGTAAAAATGGGTGATCTGTTTCCGAGTAACAGGATAGTTATCTTTCTGAATAAATTTTATTGGACATCTATCAAGATTTATTTTGTTAGCCCATATATTGGCTGTACATCACTGATATTTGTTTCTTTGACAAATATTGTAGTTGTTGTTAATGTACCGGTACTTGCCCTTTATTACAGTGACACTTTAGACTTAATTCCTTTTTTTTTTCACTATGTGTAATGCCATTTTTAACAATTTGACAGCTGTATATCTCAGTTGGTTCACCTAACCAGTTTTTGTGGACTGTATACTAACCAGAACTAATATACCCTTCCATAAGGAGCTGTCAACTTCTCCACATATGAAGGAAAATCGACATTTTTGTCAAATTTTCACAGAAGCGTATGATTGGCTGCAAACCAGGTTTTGAACTCGGGTTGCTGGGTTACAAGTCCAGCACACTATCTACTGGACCATGGTAGCGGCTGCAACTTAGCTGCTGATCACAATCTATACAAAAGACGTTGTTCCGTCAGTCCTTGCCAATAAAATTCATAAAGGACCAGTAAATTTTGCATTAACGCCGGTCCAATTGACTGGCAAAAAAATAGCTGTACCCGTCGATGTACTTTTTACTGCCACATTGAAATTTGAAAGCATCAAAGATCTGCTCGCTGGCATAGTTATTGGTGTATTTGTTTACTATGACACCGGCAGTGTAACACAAGACATCAGATTTTATTTATGCCGGATGCCTATATGCCTTTTACCATTTTACAAACTGAATGGTCCGGAATTATATTTTTCCCATTCCAAACATTAGGTCTGCTACATAAGAATAATTTTTAGTTGATTAAGATCAACTGAAGAAAGACAACAGCAAAATAATGGTGATTTCGATTTCATTTTTCATTTGCTTCATTTAATTTCATTTTCTCATCCTTCTGATTTAGAATGCTAAATAAATTAAGGTATTTTGCTGGTGCTGTTCCTGGTTCTGAAAAATGTCCTAACACTTCTAATGGGTGCTCTCAAAAAAAATTATTCCAATATAAATTTTTAATGAAACCTACTCTAAAGGAAATTCTATGCGCATTTTAAGCCAACCAGTTAGCTAAAAGTACACATCAAATTTCATCAAAATCGGTCCAATTTGAAAAAAGATATAATTGATTATATGCCAAAAAATGTAGTGTAACTTTTTAGTGTGACATTTTTATAAAACACTCATTTTGTAAGCTTCATTACAAATACAGTAAAACTTTGTTATTACGAGCATCAATATCATGAGCTCTAGGCTTATCTCAAGGACATCTTGAAGTCCCGTCATTTTTTGTTCTTAGTTGTATATAAATTTCCATGTTTATTACGAGCATCATTATCTCGTTATCTCGAGCACAAATCATGGTCCCTTGACTTATTTTTAAACGTTAATCACCTCGATTACCTCAAGGGGTGTCATTTGGATATCGTTCGCACCTGCGCGCCGGCGATCGCCGTGTTTTCTACACATTGTTAAAGTTACGCAACAAAAGAGCAAATCGTCGTCGTTATTCTAAAATGACGTATATCATTTTTGGCGCGAATTTTTTTTTTGTTCTTTGTATAGAGTAACTCATTATACATCTTTTGCAAAGGATTCTGATTCTCTAACCAATCAGCTAACACAGTTATGTCATGTGACTTTTTGTCATATAATTACTGGTCAACTTTTTTTTATGTTTCTCGAAAACAGACAAAATCGACATACGACATTTTAGAATAACAGCGATGAAATCTTTATCGAGTACTTTTTTTTTCACACGTCGTTCAAGCTACACAATAAAAGAACGAATCTTAATCGGGTATTTGTATTTCACATGTTGTGACATAAAATGACAATGAAACATGTACTTGTATTTGTTTGTTGCTACAGACGTACATAACACATGTATCTTTCATGGTGTGTCACTATGACGTTTCACCGCATGTCAGTGACACGATATTCGGACATGACATTGTACAATTGAAAACAGGAAAAAATCATGGATAAAGTACTTAGAAAAAATGATCAATATATATTTCAGCAATCAACTATCATGTTTATTCACCTTAGACATCATAGAGAACAATTCACGTAAGCATTTCGTATTATTATTGTAAACACGCCCATTTATGCGCATGATGCACAGTTTATTTTCAGTCAACAAACGAAAACCTCATTATTACGAGCACTCGGTTTATCTCGAGCATTTCGTCTGTTCTGATGACTCCTCAAGATAACGAAGTTTTACTGTAATTCAGCATGCCAAAAATGATTTGTCATTTTTCTCTAGTGGTTTGATGTATGTAGTTTTTAAAAAATCCTACTATTGGCCTGTTAAATGATAATTATAAGAAACCTGAATCCTTTTTAAAATTAGGTCTTTCTCTTTTTTGTGGGAAAAAATTATCTGTATTTCAGCTTCACCTTTTTTTCTTGCATTTTAACATTTCAACTTGATATTTTTAGTTATAATTATTCATTGACAATGTTTTACTATTCTATTACAGCTAAGTTTTAATTTCTAAAACATATAAAATGTACAAAAATATTACTTAGATTTTATAACCTGAAATTATTGCAAGTGTAACATTTGACTATTTTCAGCTTGCCATTTTTTATAAGAAGAATCAGGGGCCCATGTTATCAACGTGTCTTACAACGTCTTAACTCAGATTTGTCGTAAGTTACGTCGTTAGACACTGGATTTACAACAAAGGCATTTTATCAACATTTGTTGTAACTGCAACGTTGTAAATTGTCTTGTTTTTGTCGTAACATTTTAGACAACTCTGACCCTGTCGTAACGTGTCGTAGTTCTAAAAAGATGGCCACTCTACACATACGAATGTTTAGAGCCCCTTGATTGTTTAGGGTGTGGTGTGGGTTCGAGGACCTCTGAGAAGAGGAGGCTCTTGCCAGATATCGTATTTCAAGAGAAGGTATAATTTATATATGTAGGATGTTAGAGGAAGAACTGTGCAGCGATATGCACTGGTCTCATTCTATCCCTGTACTGACACAGGTAAATGTCTAATTGATAAACCATTATAAATGTTATCAACCATTATAAACTGTTTCTGTATACGTTCCGGCTTCATAGTCTTTAGCCATAGTAAAGGGGAGTTGTGACATGTTTCGAGATTTGCTACTTGTTAAATTCATGGGATATGTACTATCCTCTATCAACCACTCACTTAATTTCCTTTCATATTTATTGAGAAGTAGAAAAGCATAATATATAACTATATGCTGGTATCCAACACTGTCTGCCGGTGGATTTTGTAAAACCCAGTCCATAGAGATTGGATAAGACCAGGACTGGATGAATCTGTGATCGGGATATTGTAAGTTGTATTATAATTAATTATACCGCATTGTTGTAATATTTAAATTTCTCTCTTTTAGATCAAGCTCATGCAACATAATTATGAAGTTTGTAAGTGGTATCGACAAGAAAATGACAAATATCAGGTAATATCAGGCGTGTTTTTTACTAAGAAAATGATGCCGATAATTGTCGTCTTCCCCTTGACATTCTTTTCCCAAAGGAACATTTTTCCCCTCACTAAGATGCATAATTCCTGTTTGAAACTATTCAAAAATAGGCAATTTCAGTTTTAGTAGATTTAATTCGGCCAAAATATCTATCAGACCAAGGTTTATTGGCATTTTTATGTAGAGTTTATTTGTTTTGTAATGATTTAGCAAACCTGTTGGGATTTCCCAGCTTTATAATGATGTCCGCCGAACCAATCCAAATGAGCTTATTACCTACAATAGTAGAACGATATACACAGTGACGGGAACCAATACTAGATCCCGGCCCATGACTCATGCGTATATCCACGCTTATGATCCCTGGAAGCAGGTGCACGTTTCCGTTTCCGGTAAAATGAGGCACAATTGATTAAATTAAGCTATACAATATCTGACTCAAAGCATACTGGACGAATAAACTCCTTTTTTTGCTGTAGCGATTAAAGATACCATCCCTGGGCCTAGCGACGCTCGATTCACTCATGAGAATAAGTCTTTGGCCAGAAAATCTAACTGATCAGGACTATGAATGTATGGTAGACCTGTTCAAATGTAGAAAGGACAAAGATATGGACCTGTAGATTTTTGTTTTGAATGCTATTGTCATAATCATTGATCATGAAAACATTGGTTTTGGTTACATGACAGTGTTTTAAAACTTGATAATTTCCCCAAATTTCCCCTTTTGCGTGATTTTTCCCCTTTTGACCAGCATCCAGTGTTTTCCCCAATCCCTAAAAAAAACCCTGAATATATTTCATTACATGGAAAAAGACACATTCAAGTCATACATAGTTCATCATAGCCTGTCTTTCAATATACAACGTTTGTCAATATGTGCATTTCAATGCATATCATTCGTTGATATGCCAGCTTTGCTTGAATTTAGAGTATACCTCATAAATCACTTCCTAATGTCATAATGCAAAAGCTTTAATTTCCACAAATAGTATGTCATTAAATGCATTTGCTGATTTTCAGTGCAATGAATATTATTAAAGCATTTTTCAGTTTTCCACGTGGCAGATTGGAGGTCAAGGCTGGTTTTTTCACCAAGTGCCACATACCAAATACCATAGGTGCAGTTGATAGAACATTAATACCTATCATTTCACCAAGACATAATGAGGATGTTTTTGTCTGTAAGAAAGGGTTCCATGTCATAAATGTGCATGCTGTGGTTGATCACAAGTTGAGGTATTTCGCTAGTTAATTTGTGTCTGAAACATTTGTTTGTTCTTTTATTCTATAAATTGTTACTTTGCTGCACAAGCTAAAATTGAAACTATTTCATGCTGATAAATATAAAAGTTGTTGTAAACATTATGTTCCGTGTATCAGTTTTTGAAACAGAATTATCAGTGTCCTCCCAGCATGAAACACATACATGTACTAATTGCATTTGCACTGAATACTAATTTTGTATTTAAGAATGATTTGTGATGTGTGTGCTATGAACGTATACAAATGGAAGATGTGCAACATTTTGTTTACATAAATGAATGATTGTCATCTCTTTCTGTGCATGAAGTCTGTTTTTTATCTTTTCATACAGATTTACTGGTTAGGTTGTGACGTGACCTGGTTCTACCCATGATGCACCTGTGTTTTAGAACAGTTCAATCAAGGTTAGCTATTCATTTAATTCTTATATAAACATTTACAAAGTGACAATTGAAGAGGTTGGATATTTTTATTTATGTAAGTTTTATGTATAAGTGTAACTAACAATTACAATTGCTAAACTACATATGTGTGTTTTGAAATGTACATGTACTCATTCATACATTATGCCGGTAGATTCTTGATGACCTAATTAATGTTGCCTTATGTTGTAGGATTTCATAAGTTCCAATGACATTGGCCATCTATTAGGAGATTCAGAGTAACCCCTAAGGAAGTTCCAATTAACGCCATTCTTAAATCCCAGTGGACATGATGAGGAGGTTTACAACCAGCAGTATTCCACTGGACATATGGTTGTGAAAAGAGCCTTTGGCATATTAAAGTCAAGATTTAGGTAGTGATATTTAATTTTTGTAGCTAATTAACCATTTAATATGCAATAGTTGTTGTGTAATTTGCCTGTTCTCTTTCACATACTTCATTCAAATTGTGGGCACTGTACATGTATAGCAATTATCATTTACAAAACATTGTGTACAGCATAGTAATCATTGTGCACATAACAGCTGATATATTGTATTAATTTTCATGCACATAAAAGTTGGTACTGAATATTAATTATTATGTACATAACAATTGGTAAAATATAATAGTGAAACCTGCCAAAATGAATGTACCTGGGTTACTTTTCTGTCAACTTGTGCCTAAGAAAAATCGCTAAAAGAAATAGAACAATTTTACAAGTTATTTTTACAAAAAGAAATTTAGCGTACTTACATGCATGTTTCATTAATTGTGTAACATTTGAACTTCTTGACCATATGTTGTGAATTTATGCTCATTTGTGATGTATTAATGTGTACATGTATCTAACAGTATAAATAACACTTCCATAGACATTTAACCCAATTAGATGGCACAGTAATGGAATTGGCATCTATATGAAATAAATATACCATTCTTAATCAGTGAATAATGTCATTCAAGAAATAATCTGCCATTAATAAATGGTGGATATGATAAGTGAATGTTTGCATTAATAGCAGTGCTGACTGAGTCCTCATTAACTGTCTGTTTCGTTTGTGGAGTTAACACATGTTTTTTGTATCCATGTCTGTCATATATAATGCATTGTCCCAATTCATTGGAAACTTTGGCATACATCTAGACATGTGCCGTGGCTGTATTTTTTTAATTTCTTAAATATTTGCTTGCAAATGTATACAAAAAACGGGAGGATGTTTGAATATGGACACAAGTAAA
Source organism: Lutraria rhynchaena (assembly GCA_008271625.1). NCBI lineage: Eukaryota > Metazoa > Mollusca > Bivalvia > Venerida > Mactridae > Lutraria > Lutraria rhynchaena. The sequence goes on along the minus strand of VIBL01000001.1, from coordinate 3,658,652 downwards.
GCATGTAAAGTCATTGTTGCATGTGCTTTGTTGCACAATTTTTGCATCAACCATGAAATCGACATTCCAAATGCTGAACTAATGTTGAGTCTGACATTACTGATGGAGTTGACGTACTTCATGAAGAAAATCCACATAATGATGCCACTTTGTGTCGAAAACAAATGGCTAGACTTTTACGAAATTGAAGCATTGTCACAGGTTTGTTTGTTATTGCATGTAATGTTTCTATTTTAATGTGATTTATTGAAACAGGTAAGCATGGAATATAATTTACAGTCAGAGTAGTCACGTCATACAAAATTAAAACATGCAGAAATTGAATCTTTGTTCATTGTTTCGTTTTCACATTTACTGAATGTCGTGTATGCTAGTGTACACATCACCTGAAATAATAAATTCAGTATGTAGTATGATAGTAAAGTTTTGCAATGAATGTTTCAGAAATGTTTCAATATGTCCAATAAATTGTTTACAATGCAATACCATGTTTATTATGTCAAGTGGTATGCTTACAAGTAACATCAGTGTATTCAATGAGCAGCATTGTTAGCAATCTTGCTGTTTGTAAGATTAAATGCACGTTTTCAGTCATGGCTGGAAATGGTAGATTTATATGGCGATCATTAAATTTATTTAGATGTTAGATTATAAAGGGCTAGTAAAACAAGACAATTAACATTCTACATGTGTTTCCAATTTTATTTCTTCATTGTCAGAGTGAAGATGCTCTACTATGATTATTTGTTAGAAGCTTCCCTTCATTTGTTCCTGAAAAAACAAATATTTTTACATTAACATCAAAGTTATTCTGAAACAAATTCAATAGCAATGGAGATTTGTCTCAATGATAATAAGTGACATGTAAGTCTTTGTGTTATATTTGCTCTTCATTAACTTGCTGGTAGAATTCATGTCACAATATGTAACAAGCAGGCAATCTTCTATACTTAAAATAATGTAACAAACCTTGTCCATTTCTGCTAATTTTCTCTTGTAGTACACCTCTCTGACCCTTTCTATCCTCTCCTTTTGTTCATAGTAACACATCTTCAACCTGGTGTGTTCTATCTCTTGCTGAAAGAACTCACACTGCACATGCAAGAGATCTGTGGATGTCCTGTTAATTGTAATGAACAATGTGAAATAAATACACACACATTAGTATTTGCAATATGTTTTAAGGCATGCTAAAGTACTGATAGTGAGTAGTTAACATTTGTGACCTATAATTGAATTAAATTTTTCATTATTTCCAAAACATAAATTATTGAAATACTTAACCACTTACTTCCTTTTCTTTGTTGCTATAGAGCTAGAGTCTGTGCTTTCCACTACCTGAGAAATGGAATATGACGTTGGATTAATAAGGTTGGACTTGATGATGTCAATTGTAACATATTAATCTATATAACGATTTCCATCATTAATTTTCATAAAAATGTTAAATACTGTTTTTCAATACCCTCAGAACATGAAAACATTAAGACATCTTACAAATATAATAAAGTCAATGCAACTACCTCAGGTGACACATTTGTTGTGAGCAACAAAACTTCATCCTCTACGCAAGTCTCCACTGTCAAACTGTTCACTGACATACTTATGGCATCGACTTCTTTGTCTGCAAATGAATTTTAAATTAGTTGTTTGATGCCTATGAAATGTACAACACAATATTCAGTTATAATTTCATGTAATTAGTTACATCACCAATACAACAAATGTATGTACCTCATCATATATGTTATGTACACAAAGACCAATTTTTCATTTCCTACTTTAAGGGTTGCACTGTGTTCATGTGCCAACATGTACCTTTGACCTGATTACAAAAAAAACCACTCTGGCTTTTCACATTGGTGTGTGCAGTATTACCTGCAAGCAAATAAATGCACATATATTTACTGTCATCGTTGACATCAGACACTTCAATGCCAGCTTCTACCTTACATACTACTTCCTTAGGAAGAACATTTACAATGTGAAAGTTACACAAAATTCATCATGATTTGGATTCCATGGATGAATATGATTAGAATACAAAGTACTAAACTGATTTTATACACAGTTCCAATGCTTGTACAATTAGGACATGATTGGATTTTTTAAACCTGTCATTATCTGCACAATGAAAGTACAGTCAGTTCAATTGCACTTTTAACAGTTATCTACCTTCTCCTCCCAGTCCTGCAATTTATTCAGTTCATTCCCTCCGCCAGCCAACCTCATGCATCGTCGTCTATTTTGTTCTTTCTTTTTCGTTTGACTCTGAAAATTTCATTGAACTATACGTTTATATCCGGTTGAATGCACTCATGTAACCAATCAGTGTATACATCGCAATTAATATTATTGGTATGGAGTGTGAGTACATCATTGCGATACAAACAATTAGGGAAGCAGTCAGGCACTCAAATAATTTGACTAACAGATAGATCATTTTTGTGTGTAAAGACTGCATGATGTCATCAGTACATACTAACTGAAACAATCGTGTCCAATGTATGAATTATCACACAGAAAAGAAATTTCAGTCCAACCTTTGAACAAAGGCTACCATTGGAAAGATAAAATATGGCCTTTATTGACATGTGGCCTTTATTTGGAGGTTAGATTGTTTTAAATAATCAATGATGGTTTTTCAAAGAAAGGCCTTTATTTACAGGGTTTCTTTATTTGGAGATGGGCTCTAACACAGGTTGCAATATCTGAACTGGACATTCATTATTTTATAAAATGAGCACTTACGTTCACTTTAATGACAGAGTGAAAAAATAATAATAACAGACTTACTTTTCTGTCAGAGTTGACCAAAACTGATCCTTCTTTTTCTTTGTGATGGTGTCACTGAAGTTACTGGTTATCAGCTTGTAACTGTTACAGCATTTGTCAACAAAGATGCACACTTTTAGACCAATTCGCCTGTCTACACTTAGCAGGCATATTGTAAGTATGATGCACCGGAAATTACGTAATATGGACTGTGTCGCTAGTTCTACTGTCATGCAACAAACTTTTGTCGTAGCTGTGACACTCGACTTAAGATATTGTTGATAAAAGGGAATTACAACATCCAACTTTGTTGTCGTAACTTATCGACGTAAGATACAACATGTCGTAGTTACGACATGTTGATAAAACGGGACCCAGGTGTGTATTGTGTGTTTTTAGAAATGTGTCAGACGATATTTCCATAAATAGAAGAATAAGGCATGTGTCAAGACATAATACATGCATGGCATTGATTATAACTGATGTTGCAAGTGTAACACTTACAGGATGTGAATTATTGACAGGTGTCAAATACTAAAAATAACTCATTTCCTGCATGATCTTGGAAAAGCTTGTTTGTCTTTACATGGTAAGGTTATTGTCATGAAATCAGACTTAAACTTATAATGAAGAAGATATTGGTGAGTATTATTTGGAGTATTAATATAGAAAATTATGCATCTTTTGATAGATTTATTGAGATAAGTACTAACTGTATAAAAAAAACACCTTTATTTCTTTTAACCAGGCAAACCATGAAATCAAAACTTAAACTGTACAAGTAGTCGTGGAAGGTAGAAGTAGAGAAGTTCTCCTGGAAATTGAACAAATACATAATCAGCATGCCATCTCTGTTTCTGGACATATGAGTGAATTTGCAAGGTCCATTGCTGTTAAAGGTTGGAAAATCGGCCAATACACACCGGACAGAAATTGTTTTGTTCCATGCAATTTGTAGCCAGCTTAACAGATCTGCATACCCGTGTTGTTAAGTTCATGAAAGAACTATCAGAGGTATTTATATTGAAATTTCTTTAGTAATCCATGTTATATTTTTACAATAAAGTCACAATCAAACTTATTAAAATATAACTAAACTTGCACTTTTGATATTAATATTACTGATTAATTATTTTTAATCTATTATTTTTTTGTTTTGACTCATTGATATTACAGTTGTAAAAACATTGCCAATATTGTGTTCTTTTAAAAACTTTTGCTTATTTGCACATCTTTATTAAAATTTAAATATTCATACTGTTATTTATTATTCTCAGGAGAAGTGATTGCAAATGAGCCAATTTCTTACAACTGATATTGAAAGTATCTCAACGATATGAACAAAGATGGCAAATATGTGGACCATGTAGTTATTCAACATCTGAGTACATGTTACCATGTAAGATCATCATAGTTCAAGCTGATCCAAACACAGAAGATGTGACTATTATCCCAGAGAACCCACAGGAACATGGAATTGCTCAAACCATTCATGTTGGTTATCTGCCTGACATGGAACATTATCTTAGACAAGAGCATCTGTTCAGGTTAGCTGATTTGATTTTAATATATACCATATTTAGCACCTATTACATTAAAACTTGCCTATGCATCATTGTCAGTACAAACAAAATACTTTATTATGTTCTGAAAATAGTTTTATTCAATTTTTCAGTTTTCATGAAGAAGATTATGCCACAGTCTGCTTGTCGTCGGGGAGGCACAAAACAACATACATAGCAAAGGTAAGCATTAATATAATTATTCTAATTTAGAATATTTATTACATATAATTACACAATTACCATCTAAAACATTACAGCAGTTCAACATTATAACATCTATTTCTTATATCTGAAGGTGCTGGTGATAGATGACGATGTGAAACTTAAGTTCCTCAAACCCTGTGGACCTAAAGGCATCTATACTTGGCCAGTACATGACAACATTTCCTGGGAGCCAAGGTCCAGCATTATTAAGCAACTGGCAACTCCCACCTTACTTCCAAGAAGAGGATTAAAACTAAAATTTGATTTATAGACTGTGCTGCAATTTAATGATACAATGGACATAGGATCCTTGTGTTGTTTTTTTCTGTTTGAAAGTTCAACTGCAGTTCTTGTTAAAATTGTTGCAAGTGTAACATTGTAGTTCATTGATGGTAGGCTTACAAAGTGGAGTCTTATACTGCCTATTATCATGACACATTGCTAATATGAAGAAATAATATAAAGGCTAAGAAATTACTAATAAGATCCTGGTAGAGGTTACACATTTTGCCGCATTTCCAAAACTTGAATGATAAATTTTGCTTCAAAGTCTTTTCAAAATTTAAATGATAGTTCAAAATATTTTTAATATGGATTTTTAAGTTTGAAAATAACTTGTGGTTTTAAGTAGACATGATACAAAAATCTCATGTATGAAATGTAAATATATGCACACAATGTTGATGGAAAATGTTTGAAATTAAATTTGAATAATTTGTTGCAAGTGTAACATTTGATTACCATTGTTAAATTTCTTACTGTTGCAAAAAAGAACAGGCCACTTTCAGATTACCAGTAACTTTGTGAAAGAGACCGAGCTAATGGATTAGATCTTGGCAGTAAGTACTTGATTCCTCAAGCTGCACTCAATTTTTTTCATACTATTTCAGGTGCAGAATAGAAGAAGACCTCACAGCAAGCGAATGACTGCAGCTTTTATTCATTAATAATTAATGGATCAACAGATTTATCTGGAGATGAACAGGAGGTAGATCTAATTTCATTGCAAATTTCACTTTATTTAATGAAGTTTTAGTGCAAAATCATTTGTATATATATAATATGTATCTGTATAAGTTTTATTACAATATTCCAGGTTATATATGTGCTTGTGGCAAAACAGGGTGAAACTTCTGAGTGTTTTTCAAGATTGGAAGTCCAAGGAGTACCAGTGCTCAAGACTTGTACAATTTTGTTATAGAATCATTGGTCGAAGCTAATATTAAAAGAGGTAGGTTGTGTTCAACAGTATTAACTGAATAAACTGGAAATGTCAAACTATAAACACTTGAGAATTGAAGAAATTTAGAATTAGTTTATGTCTTTTTGTTATTTCTTCGTTTCCTTTGCTACAGACAGACTTGTTGGGCTCGGAAGTGATGGAGCTGCAAACATGACTGGCAAGAAAAGTGGACTTGCAGCTTTGTTAAGAAACAATATTTCTTCTGAAATTGTCAATGTTCATTGTCTGGCTCATCACTTGGAATTAGCATTTAGGGATATAATTAAACAAAACAAAAGTTATGAAAAATTTATGACTCTCCAAATTGGCCTCCATTATTTCTACATCAAACAATATAAAAATATATCTGGGCTACAATCAACCTTTCAAGCATTAAATATGACTGGCATATTTCCACCAAAAATGACAGTTAATAGGTAGCTACCTCATCTTTCCAATGGCATTGACAGTTTTACAAGAAATATTCCAGCTTATGAAGCACACCTTTCTACACTCAGTCATTTAAACACCAAAGTAGAGGGATTGCTCAAAATAAGGATGAGCAAAGATCTTATTTGCTTTATACTTTTTCTAAAGGTAATAATAAATAGTTTCTCTTACAGCTTTATCCTGGCTCTACTAGAACTTATGGTAAATTGATTATAGAAATACAGTATTTCATTTTTTAATGGTTGTACAGAGTACTGAATTCTAAACAAGGTTATAAGTAGTCAACTGACATAATTAGTGATTAGTTGAAATTGTGACTAATCCATAAAGCTTATTACATGTAATTTATCTGATCGTCTTTTTTTAGGATATCATTGACCCTTTGATGAAACTATCCAAGAAACTACAGAGACTGGGAATTACGTTGTCAGAGAGCTGTTCTGGGTGGATTTGACTGTTGATCTATTGGGAAACTGCAGAAACAAGTAATAGTTTATACTTCTATTCAAGAAAATAACACTTGAAGTTGTGATATACTACAAGTTAGCCTGCTAATGTTTTTAATTACTTCATTTTTTTGTCAATCCATGACAATAGGGGTATGAATACATTTCAGGAGTAGTGAGATGCTAAATAATGTTCTCTCATCTGGGCGTTTTAAAGGTGTAGCCTTTAAAGGTAGAACACCACTCATGACATACACTGATGATGTAATTTAGGGATTATGTACTGCCATTACATCACATTTTCAACTAGATGCACATTCAATGTTTTCAATGCAACAACCCTAATCAACTTCAGCAAATGGCCTGTACTAGAAAGTCCTGATTTTTATGGTTAAATTGTTCCCCAACTTTCTGTTACTTGTTGATGTTACAGTTACAGTGTTAAGCTTTTCTATGGTTCTTGTTTCAGTATTTCAAAGTACTGAAAATTTTCTTTAGAATTTATTTACGGTTATCTGTTCACTGTTTGGTTTTATTCCTTGGAATAACAATATACTTGTAATACTCGAATTATGACTCTTGTTGAATGACTCAGACATGAGACTGGGTGTAATCTGATGAAGTAATTCAATAATTCCATGATTTATGTGTCATAAGAGTTGTATTGGTTTTATCATAAGACGTGGTCAGTATTATTTCAGTGTCATTGAATTTCCTTATTTTTTGTATCAGACAAGTTGTCATATCTTATTATACTAGCATTTGTGTAAGTCATTCAGCCAAAACCATCTTGGTAGTTATAATACTATTAATATGTAAAAATTTGATTTCAAAATGACTAATAATATTCAATAGCTATCATATAACTTCCATAACTTATGTGACTTGTGTATGCTTCAGATTTTGGTGTAGAAGATAACAAAACACTTGCAGGCCATTTCAGTCATACTCTTAGACTTTCAACCAGATTTCCAAGTTAGTGATGCTTTGAGTGAATGGAGAATAATGAAGAGTCCTGTTTAAGAGGTGTATGTTTTCATAATTATCGAAATAAAATTAAATGTAATCTAATTTTTAACTCAGTGACTTCTTCCAATTATCTCAACTTGTTACTTGAGATAGTTAGGACGGAATGAATAACTAAATTAACATATTGATATTGTTTAAAAAGATTGTTCTAAGTAAAGAACATGTTATATACTGGTACATATATATATACGTAGACATGGAAAAAAGTTGACCAACTTGAAGTGGGAAGTATACAGGGACAAAGATTGTGATTTCCAGTCTGTAGGATTGATAATAGATTTGGCCCTTGCACTTCCACCACCAAGTGTTAAATGTGAAACTACTTTTTCTCAAATGAAATTGATTAAGACTAGCAGAAGATTGAGGTTGCTTCCCAAAACTTTGGAGACATTACTGATGATCAAACTGGTTGCCAAATCTATATCAGAATTCAAACCTGATGAGGCAATTGATCTTTGGATGATAAATGTTCATATAGCTCTCTGAATTTCTAATAAGATAAATCATAATGCTAATAAACAATTGAATGTGTCTGACTTCAGTACTACCATTGTTTTCACTTATGTATACAAATTTCACTTGTTTTAAATTGGTATGTTTTAAAGCCTATTCATTGTGATTTGTAACTCTTAAAAAATTCTATCTATTGACAGTTAAAGCCAAGAAAACTCAACTATAAGCGAGTGACCAAAACTCCAAGAACACAAGCCAGTACTTCAGCTGAGTCTTACTTACAGATGGAATATGATAGTGATGAATAAACTGATAAGGAGCTGCTGCTAGAAGTAAACAATATTGACTGTATTTACGAGAAGAATGATGAAAATCAGTTCTTTAATGACTATCAAGATGAAAATGAAAAATATGAAAATATTATGTTGTATGAAAGATTCATTGATTAAGAATAAACAATAAGATGTTACAGAAACCTTGGTATTATTACAATGCTAGGCATGAAAATACATTGTTGTAACCTATTTGTTGTGATTTTATATTTTTTTGGACCGACAAGTTCTCTGTCATGCTGACAGTTTTTTGTCTTTGTCTGCCTGGCCGACTGATAGATTTTGAATTCTTTCATATAGACTGAAATTGCTCATGGCCACTTTAGGAGCATAGAAAGATTATGCCAGTAAATTCAAAGTGTACAATAGCTGGTGTAGTACAAAACAATTGATCCCTGTTGTGCCTCTGAAGTGCAAATCACTGATTTTGTGGTTTATTTTTATCACAAAGGTTTACAGTACAGTACATTTAATGGATACAGGTCCATGTTGACGGCAGTTTTACCTTGTATTGAAGGACACAAAATGGGTCGACACCCATTTATTATTCAAATGTTAAAAGGGGCATTCAACAGACTGCCTAAGATCAAATTAGTTCCAGAATGGGACTTGCTTAAAGTTTTATCAGCTCTGCAAAAGGAACCTTTTGAATCTTTGAATAAAGCATCTCTTAAATTGGTAACATTTATCATTTATGATTGCTGTTACATCTTTCAGGAGATGCAGCAATTTGCAGTCTTTTCACATTGGGGAAGCTCTGTAAATATTCAAAGTAAAGGTATTATTTTTCTTCGTCATAGTTGAGCCAAGCAAGACGGGCAGTCTCATCGCAAGGCTACAGTTTTTATACCTGCCTTTCCAGAAAACAAGAAATTGGACCCTAAGAGATGTACATATTATTATCTAGCTTCTATGCATTCAGGTTTGATAATCCTAAATGTAAACATAATTTCATAAGATGATTTTATTCATAAAACTGGATTTTAGTGAAAAATATATGATTTTATACCCATTCTACACTGTAAGTATGGGCTTTATATTTCAAACCCCAAGCAAATGAAAACATTAAAGTGATGATGTTCATGACTGGTATGCTGAATATTTACATAACTTAAAAAGCTTATTTGATTTCTCTCTAGGTTCCCTGATTTTCTACCTTATTGACAAACAGTATGGTCATGCAGTTGGAAAAGGTGCAAACAGTGTAATTTCCATGTTACATCAACATTTTTTACATTTGGGTTATTCTAAAAAGGAGGTAATGCTTCTATGGATAATTGTGGTGGACAAAATAAGAATAATACAGTAATAAATTATGACTAATAGTAAATTGATCTTGCTTTGTTCAAATCATTCTCATTTTGTATATTAACAAAATGTCATAAAGTTGATACAAATTGGGTACCACCACAATTAAATTATTAAAAGTATTGAAATTGTTCTAATTATAAGTGCATGTTTTAATCAAGTTCAAAACTGTCAAAAATTTGATTGGCATTGATATATAATTATGAAATGTTTGGATTTATTCAAGTTATGGCATAAAGCACATGATGATTGGTCTGCATACTACTTTAGAGTGCAGTTATGGAAGCTGGTCACACAAAATTCAGTCCTGACTGGCACTTTGGATTATGGAATGCATTATCTCATTTATTTATTAACTTACTTAAACTTTTGATGTACTTAAAATTATTGATGTATTCTTGTATATCATATGCTGTCAATAAACTACTGTAGAAGTTAGTATTTAAATTTTATTATGTTTATACATCACCAAGAAAGTAGCCCTAATCACAGTGCTCATAGCCTGATTTCTGAATTTCATTTTGGTTTAGCGCATATAAAACATGAGAATTAATGATAAATCACTGTAGTTATTGACTTTATAATTATCAATTAATTCTATGTAACTTATGTTGTTCATGTCTAATGAATTTTTTGGAGATAACAAGTACTCTGATATATATAATTTTATTTTTCATGTGACTTTATCTTTGAACCAGTGTAAAATGCTGCTTTGTTAGAACTTTTAGGAGTTGTACTTCTTATATTTCAGGTTAGATGGTGTCATTCAACTGCTGAATCACTTCAGGAAATTGCACAAACAGTTTCAAACTCTCCTAGACCTGGACACAATATTCCACAATTAATGGATGACCAGACCAAACAAGACTTATTTTAAAATTGGATGGACTTCCTACAACAGTTATTTAAACCTTTGCCTAGTATGAAGAAATACTACCTCTATAGGTACGTACATAATCTTAAAAGATTTCAAATAACGTATTCAGATACTTATATTTCATTGTAACTATTATAGCATTTCTCTCATGGCTTATAAATTCACTGTCAAGGAATTTTCATTACTTTTTCGTTTTATGCGAAGCCAAGAACGGACCTGCAAAGTTGAAACTTAATAAATGATTTCAGTTTCAAATAGTCTGATAACATTTAATGTGGGTAAAATACATTCACTTTTTGATGCCAAGTTATTAATCATTTGCACACCAAATTTTGGGACAATTGGCCTCATTGACATAGGGTTTGGTAATGACATGTTAGTGGTAAATTGGTGATTTTGTTATTATGATGTCTTTGTCAGATTTTCTGGGCTTACAATTGATTGTTTATCAGAATAGAATAGGAAAACATGGAATATTTCCACAAATAAGTAAATAAATTACATTCGAATAAAGGTTTTTAGGGCGTAACATTTTGTGTCCAAGTAAGTTAGACCTATAACCAACGATTTTTCAAGTGTTTAATCACCAGAGTGAAACTAAGTTATAGCTCTGATGACATTGTGTGATCATGAGAAAGTCAGTAAAGACAGTCATTTTATTGATTAAATACGTTTGGCATTAGCATCTAAAAGGAAAAATTCGGTAAATTTTTGGTGTCAAAATGTTACACCCCAAATCTTTTTCTGCTGCAACTGATAACGCTCCCGCCACATGATAGTTTTTTAAGCAACTTTACGACAATGAATTTTGCAACAATGATGTCAGTTTTCAAGGTCACGTTCCGTCATTTTGCAGTAAAAGGGTGAAAAATGCTGAATATGGATGGAACATGTGCAGACAGTTGGTGAGATTATTACTTGTTATGTCCCAAACACACATGAAATGATCTCCAAAAATACAGAATTGCTCTGGTTATATTGTGATATATCATGAGAAACTGCATCAATGAGCCAATAAGACATTTATTCACAAGCCAGACATCGGCGTTCTTAGAAAAATCGATTGTTCAGTTTAAAATGTCACAATATGCTTTTTTATCGAAGTTATGCCCTTAACCATAAGCGATGATGCTACGCAATTTTTCAAGGCTCAATTTTAAGATCAGTTGATATCTTCAAGTTGGAATCATTAGTAAACAAATACGTAGAAATAACATCAATTTGATACGTTTTGTCAAAAACATAATCGGACGTAACTAGGACCCTAAGATGCCAACTATGGTTGTAAAATGGACGCTATAATATGATTCTAAAAGCCGTGTCCATGTTACATATGAAAGTCATTTTGCGAAATAACTTGTCCAGAAATCATATCAGCTGAACTCAGTAATTTAGAAATGATGCATACTGATCAATTAAGTCCATCTGAATGAGAACTGATGTTGACATTTTTGATTGGTCAGATAATTGGTGAAAAGTAAAGGATGTATTGAAGACACGAATGATAAGTGTCCATGTTACACCCAGTACAATTTCCCACTATAAGGTATTCATTTTGAAGTTTATGGTAAATTGATAGTTACTTGATATTCCTAATATATTTACTTGCCTTCTTGATAATCGTATTCAGATTGCGAGTTGGTGCAACATGGACACCATGTTTTTTGTGTCCATGTTACAACATTTATTGGTAAAGGTTGTGTAATTTTTGGCAATGTAGAGTTTTGAATATTCATGAAAATTCAGTATTGTTCCTTAAATGTTTTTAATTTATCACCAATTTTAAAGGGTTTTTTTACTGTTGAAGAACAAATCATTAGATTTAAATCTCTTTTTACTTTACAGCATCAGTATCATACAAGTATGGTTGATGGGTATTCTAGTGGGTGCTTTTACATTCATTTGATTGCAAATCATGTGCTATGATACATTTAGTGTACAATGGTTGATAAACTCATTGAATCTTTCTAGACAAAAATGCAGCCATTTGTCAATGAACTGTAGATTTCCTAAGTTTACTCGCTCAGTCACATCTTTTTATTTTGTAAGCATGGCTTTTATTTCAGGTGGACTTGGGTATAAACTTGTAATATATGCAAGCACATTTACCTCTTAATAACTCCAGGTTTGAGACAGGAGACTATGTTAGTTAAACATGGACAGTATTTTTACCCTGCTGTTGTAAGTCTTGCTAATGTAATGGTTGTTAAAATGTTGGCTTCTTGATGCTTGTGTTCTGAATCTAATCATTTTCATTTTTTTTTTTTTTGCTTTTTCATCCATCATTGTTACTTTTTGTCGTTGATACATCTTTCAATTCATGTACATCATATCCTAAACTTCCAATTCATTGTTGTCATGTTATGTTTTCATATATGTTGAGAACATACATGCTTGTTCTATCTGATGAAAAGTTTGCAGTTTACAATTTAACCTAATATTTACTGAATCTTCACCTGTATAACAAGATATTGAATAAAAGTTATGTCATCTGAATAGGTGATTTTGTTATTTATTAAGTTGGTCATATGGGTGACTCTACTTTTTATTCATAAAATCATTGTTGTCTTATATAGTGGTACAGAATAGCACAAAAATGTTGACATGGTTAATAAATTCCTATACCAGCCCAATAGTTTAGGCACCACATAAAGAAATACTTATTAAGGTTCATATGGTGTTTTCTCTTCTATTAGTAAGTGTGATAATGATTTCAGAGGACCTACTGTACACTCCAACATGACTCACTGTGGAGTTGGCCTTACCTGTCTAAAGCTAAATTTCTGTTTATTTAAATTTATTTATTTAGTGTTTATTTAACAGGCATGTTTTTCAGGTTGAAAGCTGGCTATGGATTAAGTTTTTGAAGAGGTTGTGGGCTTTAAATGGTGTATCACTCACTGTGGTTCCTGGTGATATTGAATGCAAAGTCCAACCACCAGATTTAGTTGTATGTGGGACAAGAAAACTATATTAATTGTCTTCAAGGTACATTTTAGTAATAAACCACTTTGCATTAACCCTATTTAAGAACGCTCTGAAATGTAAAAGGTTGGCTCTGTGATTTTTTTTACTTAAAAGGTTGGCTTTATCTGTAACTTTATTAATGCAATGCCACCTCCCTGAATGGTCACCCCAAACATCAGCCGCCTCCCTGTAACAGCATGTTGCCTGATGACTGAGAATGTAATTTAGCTGTATATTGACCCTCTCAAAAACAGCCACCTATTTATAACAGCTACATTTTGTTCTTCCTAGTGATGGCTGTTGTTGGGAGGTTGCACTGTAATTATATTGATCATCTTGAAAATAAAGTCCAGAATATAGATCCCTTGAAATCTCTTCAATAGGGTCAAAAACACCAAAATAACAATCTTGGATTAGTTGACAGTGTTCATTTACATTGAACATCTTAATTTTAAAACATTCTTAAGTTTGCGTACGGGTAGGTACATTTATTGAAATCAATATATATCCTCTGATACAATTTACTACCTGAATACTGAAAAAATATTTTCTGTTTTCTTAATTCCAGATGAAGATGGCTTGCTGTCAACCTTTGATACTGACTGATGATATTCATTGGATTTTTTGAACTCATTTTTAATATCAATAACTATAATTAAGCTCTGTTTTGGTCATTTGAGGGATATTCAATTGTGTTTGCATCCACTTTTTTGTCTTTAGTGCTGAGACTTCCCCAACCCAATACTTTGAGTGTGAAATTGTTGAGTGTGAAATCCGTCTACACTAGCACTGTATTACTAGCACCATAGCATGTGCATAGATAGCTAATGGGTTAAAGGCTACATTCAGCTGATTATACTACATACAAAAACATGCAGTGAATTATTAAGAGTGCAGATATAGCTAGTAGACACAACAAGAAGCAACGAGTCAGTATACGGCACTATCAGATGTAAAAGCAAACATTTTTGTGTCCTGTTACACCCATTCTCTGGTCAAGTACAGAATGACATCCCTTAATCTGTACAAGAATTTTTCTGCCTTTTATATAAAATATGTAAAAATGTACTCTACACTACATTCACAATGGATTTCATTTGTAAAAGAAAACATCACATATTGAGCTTACAGATTAGAGTTAGTGTCCAACCGTTACACCTAATCAGGTACACACCCGGTCATGATTTTCTTGGGTCTACATATACCCATTATATTCCCCTTTCTCACTGACATAAGGAGAAGTATTCCTGTTTGTTTGAACTATGTTTCTACTATAATAATTGACTTTGAAATTTTTGACACCAAATGGTTATGGGTGTGACGAAAATTCCTGGACAGTGAATTTATAGCCTTATGCAAAACTAAGTATTGAAGTTACTTGATTTTGTGCTCTGAATGTAGATAGATAAATTTATTTCAATTTTGGCAATACATGATACATGACATTTTACAACATAACTATATATTTTCTTTTAAGAATGTCTTCTGAAGACTCAGGGGTATGCAACCAGCAATGAGATATGGATTACCACGTCAAAACCAGACAAACAACTGAATGGATTTCCAGATGTTATTGAGATCGTGTTGCTAAATCTTAATAGATGTTCATGAGGAAATTGCTCATTTATGCAAAAACACATTTGCATGTCCAATAGCAAATGAACCAAAGCCTCTGAAGTCTAAGACTTCTAAATGTTTCAAGGTAAGACCTGGGTAATTTACTTCCATTGATTTGTGTTATATTTTCCATGACTGTTAGGTGTAATCCGATATCTCAACAGACTTTTCCTTCCAAACATGATTCCCGGCTTTGTAATTGAGAATCAAGCGAGCACTGAGAACCACATGTTTACATTCAGGTATTCAAAATAGTGTTGTGGGATGCAAAAGGCCAGTTTGCTTCCAATAAATCAACCAAAAAAACATTCAGAAGGTCACAATCAGCTTGTGCGGATCATAATTATTTGAATACATGTTTAGATCAGTGCAAAGAAAGTGACGATAATGTAAATTTGCCGCGTAATGTTGACAGAAATGGGTGGCAAGTTGGAAGGTGCATCGTCGACATGGGTGTTCTGTTAGACAAGTTAGAATACTGTGCCAAATGTAAGCTAGGACCAGTGGCATTGACTAAATATTCTGTTGTTGGCGAGTTGAGGAAAGGGCTATCGGGGTTCCTGTATGTCAGATGCAGCAATCTAGAATGTGGACATGTAAACCATGTCCCGTATGGCAAGACACCCAGAGTGAAAAAGACAGGCATACCCTGTTTCACAGCAAATACAAAGCTTGGTGTCAGTAAGTTTATCAATTTAAACAGACAATCTGTCAGAGGTTGAATCTGCAGAAAAGAAAATGTTCAAATATTACTTAAAAATCTGCGTCATGGTTCACCACATGTATGACATTATATTTATTATGAAGTGTTTTTGTCATCACAATTTTTGATGGGGTTAGTCTCAGGTAACGTCAATTCAAGCTGTCAATATTAAAATTACGACCACCTTACCACGTCTTTACTGAGTATTAAATACATATTAAGTTTCAGCATCATCACTATTCACTCATGAAGCTTGGGTAGCTCAGTCAGTAGCGTTTCAAACTTAAGAACTAAATTTTCCTGTAATCGTGAGGTCGGTGGTTCAAACTCCAGCCTTGACATATTTTTGTTCTCATTTTTTGTTCTTATGCCTGTATTTTGGCATGACCTAAGTGAATGTCAGGGGCAAAATATGAATTTAAGATGATAATTGAAAACTCACCAGCAGAGTCCTTTTAACATGAATGTTTATTATACAGTTTAATTGTGACTGTGCCTTGATTTCAGTTGTTATCCCCGGCTGATGAAATCAGGAGGGGGATATTGTTTTGGCGTTGTCCGTCCGTCATTCCTTCCGTCCATCCAAATTTCGTTTCCACATTATTTCTCAGCAACTACTGATTGGATTTCAACGAAACTTGGTGAGAACCTTCAGTACCAAGATGAGATGTGCATGTCATCGTCGTGTCATGGTCCAACGATTTAACACTGAGTTATGGCCCATGATTTCTATCTTACTATGCATATAAAGTAAAATCCATTTCCGCGCATGACCAAACAGTTTGATAGTTTTATCACTTTTCAAACTCATGCTATATAATTTTATACATGCTATTTATAGCACTTACTTCAGGTTGTATGGTCGGCGGGGGATATAAATTCAATGAATTTGCTTGTTCTCTTTTAATTTAGCAATGATAGATAGCATTGGTGGTTCCAGGAAGGTGGACAACATGCTCTCCACCCTCAACATTGCCCTAATAAGTAGGAAGAGTCTGCAGGATATGGAAAGGCGTGCTGGAAGATTTGTTGAGTCTGTTGCTCAGCATCCTATTGATACCACTGCCCAAGACACCTTTCACAAAGAAATGAGGTAACCTAGCTAATATGTGTATTAATTAATAAGATTTTAACTTACAAAGATAAATGAGCCGAGTCAAGTGAAAATGTATCTTACAGCTGTACCAGATCAGCCCTGAGGCAAACTGCACAGACTGATCAGGGCCTATGCTGTTTGCTAATGTAAATTAAGGACTTCGGCTGTAGCTGAATAGCATAGGTCCTTATCAGACTGCACATATATATATTGCTAACATTCAGTGCAATTTTAAAAAACAACATTTCTTTAACATTCTCTAGAAAAAAACATTGTGCTTTTGCAATTTATTTGATAATTATGGAAAAAATGATTAATGCACAAATTTTGTACAACGCATTGTGCAACTACATTGATTCTAACATTTATTTTGACGTGTAATGTTTGCTGTTGTATTTATCAAGAATTTCTTTTTAGTGAAGTTTCCCAAGAAGAATCAAGAGCAGCTGCAGCTGGTATGGATGATCTCATAAAGATCTGGGTGTGGCAGCATTACCAGATGCATCACCAGGAACCAAGTAAGTTAAATGATGAACAATATTTATTGTAAAATTGAGTGGTAAGTTGCAACGCTTTATCAGCATAATTATTGTAAATCTTAAGTTAAATTTGCAACAAGTAGTAAGTACTTACTTCTGTAGTATTGTTTGACTCCTGTTGTGTTCATTACCATTAAACCTTATCAATGGTGAAAATATGTACACAAAGTGGTGACTAATTTCCTGCTAACAATTTGTATTACAATTTATAGTTGTTCATAAACTGTTTCAGGTCCTTCTTACAAACTGCATTTGTATCAACAAGTGATGAGACCAAAGGCGCTGAACACCCAACTCCCTCACCACGGCATCCCTCACCACAGCAAAAATATCGACTGTTTGACCATAAGACATGTAGAAAGACAATCATCAGGAAAAATCTTCTCTCCAAGTACAAGGCTAAGAGTTGATATGGTATGTCATGCTCTCTGCTGATACAGTGTGGCAAGTGCGTGGATGTGACAGTCTTACATGTAAGATTTCTTCGTTTTTTGTGAGTTTATTAGTATATTCTCCTTCTTTTTTGGTCAAAATTTTTTTTATCTATCTAACTCTTTTAGCACACAATGAACGAAATTTGAGCAATTTTGTTTGTTATTGTTGGTCTAGACACTATTTAATTCAAAGAGCTAAAAGGTAGACTTAGTAAGTATATGAAATACACAATAGATAATAATATTACAGAGATATGGTACTTTCTTATGCCTAAAACGTTGTCTTAGGTGGTCGAAATAAAGCTGTGCACATGTTATTGACAAACATATGACATTTGATCTTTGATATGAAGTCAGTTTGTATAGTGTGCCATGAACAGCATGTAGTATTTATTTGTTCATAGAATAAACTAATTACAAATTGAATACTAAGTACAAATTGAAAGCCTCAACATATTAAATATGTATGTCCGGGGTTTACACATTTTCTTTCAGAATTATAGTTCCACACACTAATATATTAATTAATCTGCATATGTAGTTGTCGTATATTAATAAATCCGCATATGTAATTGTCGATATTTAAGAATATTCCGAATCGGGATGATGATAATAATGCACTATTTGTTAGTTTTTAGTCTGCTTCTAGTTGAAACCAAAGTAGCATAATGATAACAATGTCACAGATAATGCACGGGTTTTCTTTATGTACAACCGATTATTTGTTCGGAAGGACGACTGAAAATTCAAATATTGAAACTGGTAGGTTACTCGAACTGGTTTTCAATACTTACTCTGTATTTTAACTTCAATATTAAAACCAGTTTTGTCACAAAAGTGGTCTTTATATTGAGGTTTTACTTCATGCTGTCAGTTGAAGTAAACCAGTGATGTTTATTTATTATAAAAGAAATAAGAAACTATGTTGCTATTTATGATCTTACTTTTAGATAGTGTACGGTAAAATTGGTATTTATTTATTGGGTATTGCTGATCATCAAAATTTAGGTTGGGAGGATTTTAGTTTTCATTGAAATCAAGTGAAAAAAAGAGCTGTTGTTTGTATTTATACACACAGTTGTAACTGAATTTCATTTACGAGTCTATGTGCGTAATTGTAGTAAAATCAAGCAGACCATATATCTTCAACTTTATAAATCGTACTATTACACAGTCAAACTTGAGCTTCTGACCATAATTATTCGAATAAGAACCAGGCATTTTAAACCATATCCTCTCTAAGTGCATGTCAATTGGTATTCAGTATTCTCTCTTTCCCTCCCTCCTTTCCTCTCTAGAACAGCTACCTCTGAACGACCAACAGTATGTCACTTAGAAGGAAATACTGTTATAGAATAATGTGAGACTGGACATGCAGGGTGTACATATAGGTTACATTTCAGTTAACAGAATGGTCATTGTTTACAGGTTTGACTGTACATGTTAAATCAAAGTATTAATCAGCAGATAGTAAGACAGGTAACGGAAGTAAAAGATTAAGATTGTATAATGATGATAAATTATTGATAAACTCAGTCTAAAGTTGACTTCCCTTGTCCATTAGTAAAATTCATTGACTGGTTGTGCAATAAAGTGTTAACAACATACAAATAAATAAATTTGAATCTGAAATTCTAAAAAAAAACTTAAATGCATTACATATCCAGGGTCTGAGGTTATGAAACTTGAGATTGGTCTCTGAGCTCAAATCTAATATCTTGTCTTTCAATGTTTCAAAGTTAATAATGCTCAAACAATAATGATATTAAGCTATTGATGTATGATTTCATCTGTATAATTGGCTTGAATATATATTTAAAGATCAGTTATCTTTATCTTTTCAGCCATGATACTCGGAGAATGGAATTGAGATTTGAGCTTGGAGACTGTTCTCAAGTTTTATAACTGCAGGGCTTGCCAAGTTGTGTAACTCGTACTCAGACTTTTTCAAGCATGCATTTGGGCTTCGACAAGGCGGAATTATGCCCTCCGTTTTATTTTCGTTTTGAAGTAAAGATTTAGACTTACTCTTTCAGCATGATATAAATGTGGGGATGTCTCTCGAAGATTTTTTTGCTTCTGTTTGCCGATGATATGATAATAATTGGTAAGACACAGATGTAATTATTAAAAGCTTTCAATTATTGAATGATTATTGTGAATAGTGGAGTTTTATACATGTTGTTAACACCCTGAAAACTAAGATGATGTTTTTTTGTAAGAGGGGTGGTCTACTTAAAAATGACAACTTTACATATAATGGCCTTTAAGTGGATATGGTCAGTGATTTTATGTTAAGGAATTGTTTTTAACTACCCGGGAAATTCCTTTATTGAATTAAATTAATTTGTCGGGAAAAGTGTTGAAAGCTCTCAAGTGTTCAATTTACTGTAAAAACTTTAACTTAATTTTTATGCCAACCGTTTGATTCATTTATAGGCCGGTCCATTTTAAGTTATAGTTGAGAAAATGGGGCTTCACAAGAAATAGAAAGAATTCAATAGTTAAAGAAAATGCTGAATGTAAAACTTGATTAGTTGAATATAGCGAAATACGTAGATTCACATTATATTTTAAATAATAGGTGACTGTTTTTCAAAGAATGGCTTTCATTCACAGGATGGTCTTTATTCAGAGGTGATCTAAAACTCGGGTTTGGCTTTCATTCACAGGAAGTTCTTTATTCAGAGTTGGTCTAAAACTCGGGTTTGGCTGTCATTCACAGGATGGTCTTTATTCAGAGTTGGTCTAAAACTCGGGTTTGGCTGTCATTCACAGGATGTTCTTTATTCAGAGGTGGTCTAAAACTCGGGTTTAGCTGTATATATATTTATGTTCATGGTGATTATAGTATGTGTAAAGTATGTTTCATGTTTAGAGTAATACAGTGTGTGTATGCATTTTAAATGTTTTCAATTTGTTACATATGTTCTTGTATAACAATGTACATGATGTTAATAAAATTTTGTTTTGTTAATGTATTTGTGGCATTCATAAATGTGTATATTGTGTCTTCATCAACCAATTAATTTTTTTTGTACATTTGAGGATTATAATTGCATTGGTAACTGCAAAGATCAGGCCAGATGAACATACAGTGATAAATATTAATGCTGTTTTAGTTTAACTGACAAACTCTTACACCATCTGCCTACAAACTTCAGTGAAGCATTAGTTATAAAGCAGGGTTACTAACACTAACAAGGTTTGGGGTTAATTTCTAAGCAACTGGAAGATGACTACTATGATTACAATGTTAATGTTGACTGTTTTGTTGACTTAAAAGACCCTGTCACAATCAACTGATATTACTTTTTATCTGTTTAACTATCTCTGATTGCTTTGACATTTGTTTCTACAAAATAAGGAGTTGTTTTAAGACCATCTTCTGCCTTTTGGTTTCCACAAAAATGCCTTTGAAGTTTGGTTTACAATAATGGTTATAGAAATCTTTAAAATAGTGTGTTTTTAGTCTGTTCTTAAAAACATCTATTAGATGGTGAGCATTTAATGCTAGATGGTAAAATATTCCACAATAAGAGGACTAGCAGTACCAAAACTTCTATGTTATTAAAAGGAATTTGATGATCAAAATCATTCTTGCTTGAAGATCTGAGGCCAGGCCTATTTTCACTTGATTTTTTAACAAGTTCTTGAAGATAAGATGGAGTATTTCCAGTACAACAATTGTACATAAAGATTATAATAAATTAATTCTAGCTTAAATAGGTAAACAGTGTAATTTAAACCAGGCTTCTTTTGAACTATCATATTTCCTTCCGTTAATAACTAATTTAGCACACATATTCTGGATCCTTAGCATTTTTCCAATATCACAGTTTGAAGCACAATATAAAATACTATTGCAATAATCTAAATGAGATAAAACATGAGTTAAAACCAAAAT
This sequence comes from Lutraria rhynchaena, assembly GCA_008271625.1. Taxonomy (NCBI): domain Eukaryota; kingdom Metazoa; phylum Mollusca; class Bivalvia; order Venerida; family Mactridae; genus Lutraria; species Lutraria rhynchaena. The sequence continues at coordinate 3,636,728 of VIBL01000001.1, read as the reverse complement.
TTCTGTAGCATCATCTGTAAGATATTTACATATACTTTTAGCACGAAAAAAATTGAGCATAGCTGTATGGCATTTGTGGTTGATGTGTTCCCTGAAATTAAGATGTTGATCAAGAAAAGCTCCCAAGTATCTTATACTTTTCACAGGTGGAACGTTTTCTTATGCAATGTTTATGAATGTGACTTGACACTCATTCAATTGCTGTTTACTATCAAACATCAGCTCCAACTTTTTTTATCAAAGGTCGTGTTATGGCTTCTTTCCAATTAGATTGGAATACACCTTGACTAAGTGAAAGATTCACTAATTTTGTCAAATGAGGTAATAAAATATCTAAGTTTGATTTCAGCATGCCTGTAGGTAAAATATCTAATTCAGAGGTTTTAGTGCCAAGTTCACTAGTAAGAGATTTAGCTTCATTTTCTGATAAGTCTTGAAAATTTCCATTAAAGGCACATCTTTTACTTCAGGTTTAAAATTGGGAAAACTAATTAAAGACTCACAGATATTTGAAATTTTTGACTTAATTCCAGTCAGTCCTGAAATAATCTTATACAATTGTTTCATATCGCTCTTTGAATTTTTAATATTCTGGCTCATAATTTGTTTCTTTTCACAACTATGGCATAGTTTTACTTATTTCAAGCTTCTTTAATTACCTAAATTGCTCAGGTGTTTTATACTTTTTTCTAGCTTATGCAAGGAACGCTTGAGAATAACAATTTCATCATTAAACCAGGGTTTAGGATTTCTACAAATCTTTGTTTTCTCCACTACAGGGGCATGTTTATCAATAATAGTTTTAATTTCACTTTAAAAATATTGACATAAGAATTAACATCATCCTGTTCAATACAAAATTTTCTCAAATCATTAGTAAATTCACAACTGTCAATTTTCTTGAAGTTTCTGAATAAAACAGATTTGCTGACAATATTTTCTTTTGGTAAAAGAAAGTTCATTTGAAAAGAAAGTATTTCTGAGAACAAAATAATCTTCTTGTTAATAACCATGTGAACAGATTTGTACATTCCAGGCATGGTTGTAAATTCAAAGTTGTGTTTATTTATTTGTAAATAAATCAGTTAATGGAAGACAGTGAAACTTCTGGTTTTGTCGTCTGAAAGCAGACAGTGGCAAAGTATTCAACAAGTCTGTTCATGTAAGCAAATAACCCATTGTTCTCTTGCCATGCACTGAAGAGACACAAATTTAAATAGAAAAAAGAAGATATATTTTTTAAAGTCATTGCTCAAATTGACAACAAAGGTATACTCCTATACTAGTCCAAAACTGGAATTTCATTTTATCTCAATACCTCCGTCAGTTATATAGTTCATGAAATGTAATTGATTCCATTTGATTAAAAGTCTTTGATCTGTGCATTATGTAGTCTATGTCTATCAGAAGATGTATGTATATAGTTTTGTCTGTACTATAGCTATGACCATCAGACCAATATGCCATATTATGAGAACAAGTATATAGACAGTTCACAGTCACAGGGTGTAAATAAACTTTATCGTCATTTTTTCACAACACTAAAATGCTTTTTGAGGTGCTTCCTTTTTGTTACACTCCAACGCACTTTGGTACAAATAACCAATTTTACTGGATGTCTATTCTTATTTCAGTATGGATCCAAATTTTTGTTGGTATACCAGTCCAAAGACCAAGGACGATTGCTCTTGAGGTATGGTGGCCCTGTGTTTTTAGATGCCTCCTACAAAACTACGTTATGTGATTTACTTTGTTTTTCCCCGCTGTGAAGACAAATGTAGATTGTCAGATTGTAGGAACATTCATCACTGAAGATGAAACCACTGCAAGTATTGAAGAGGCACTTTCAATAATGAAACATGATTTTTTGTATACTCGCCCCCATTTTCATGACAGACTTCGAACAATGAGAGCGAAATTTTGGCTATTGAGTCTGTTTTTCAAGGTAACTAATATCATACATTAATAAACTTCTCAATGATCCTACACAAAGCAAATTAAAATTCAGTATCAAAAGAATACAAATTATTTAGATTGGTTAAATAAAACTCATGCACTATGAAATGATATCATAGCTGTCTTAACAATCATAATGTTAAAACTGATGTTTGATGAATTGAAAATGAATGCATAGTGCTCATGTTGCTTTGTTGGTCTCTAGGTACTTACATTGTCTGGTTTGTCATTATTTTGATACATGTATCTTCAATTAAATGTTGGGTGATGCCATCATGAAGGTTTTCTGCTTGTAAAGGATCATGGTAATGGAATTAGTACTTCAAGCTAAGTTCAGCATCAGTCACAAAGTAATGACGTCTGCATAAACATTATACTTCAAATAGCAAATTATTTTCATTCAAATTGAAATATTGATATTATCGATGGAACCAAAATTTGAAAGCTGTTGAATTCATCTTGAAAATAAATGATGTCTACTTATACTAATTTTTTTTTGTAAAAAAAACAGGTCTTATACACTGATAAGATGATACATCTTTCAAAGTTCAACTTGTAAGATTTACTCATCATAATTTATTTTGTACCTAATGTCACCCCATGATAGAGACAGAGAACATGGGATAACTAGGATATGACAGAATGGTACTGAATACTACATAAATTATGACTTAACTGGTGGAAACCATGTAAATGAAACCTCAGTTGTCAAGAATAAAAATTAGTACATTTACATTCTCAAACTTATTTGTTTATTTTGTTACCATGTTAAGTTATTTGGAGCCTTCCTGTTAGCAATATTTTGTAATCATTTGAGATTTCGGCATAAGAGCATGAGCACCTTTGTGCAATGAAAAATTTTATAAAGAATTAGGAAACATAGGAAAAGCTCACATTTAAGATGATAAAGGAGACATGCTTGGTGGCATATGTATCTGATTGCATAAAAAGTATTAGCCTAGTAATTTTACTCCTACATTGTAATTTGACATATTTTTACTTAATTATATTTTCTGCACAGTTTGCTGAGAATTATTTGAATGGATGCACATTGAATTTTAAATGGAGTTCCGCAGATGTAGAAAATGCTCACTCATTGGCAGTATTTGTTCTGTCTGTCTCAGGTAAATTCACTTAATGAATTAAACTTTCATCAAAAGAATACATATTTTTAGTCCTTTTTATATTATTGAATACTTCAGCATCTTGAATGAAAGGTGTGATGGGTACTTTAACTTTACATTGTACGACATGGTGAAGACATTTTAAAAGTTTGCATGTATGGTTTAAGGCAGCCTTTCCTTGAAATACCTGAGAAATGTACCAGAATTTATAGTGTTGCAGTAAGATATAATGAAAAAATAAGTCTTATTCACATCAATGAATAGGATGTGCATTTTTCTACTTTTTTTAACAATTTCATACTATAGAACCTAGGTCAACAAGTGATTCAGAAGAAGAAAGAGAAGATGATTTGACAGTTTCTGCTCCAAAGGTATTTATAACTAACATTTAATATAATATCATCCAGCGTTTCAGGAATAATTCTGTATAATCCAGTATTTGTTTAATTGTACTCGAATTCAATATAATTTTTACGTTAGGATATTTGCATCCCTTTGTAACTTAAAGGCATTTTTGAAAATTTTAATCAGCAATAAATAAGTCTGCAAATCATGGACCAGATATTTTTTATGCCCCTGGCATATAATGATATGACCCAACCTCAATTTGACATATACAGTTATTGCCTTGGACTATTTCCAATCCATCCATATCATTCAACCTTGAATTAAGTTGACCTTAATTGGATGTACAAAATTTTGAATGGAATATTTCTCTGTTAACTAAATTTTACCCTTTTTTCCAGCATTATTTGCCATTTCTTTGCTAACTACCATTTTACCATGTCATCTAGCAACAACATCGCTTACCTTTGTTGACATACAACTTGTGTGTAATTATGAATGACCAATTTCATGACATGTTATCTAAAAAAAAATTAAACATTCAAAGTTAAGCATTCTGTAAGCTGCTTTTTGAAATACTTCTTTTGCCTAAATATTAATTGTGTTTCTTTGTTATTTGTAGATTGTATTGGCAATGTGCTCAATGCAATGAATGGTTACATCCAGAATGCATTAATCGAGATTCAGCTGACTCTCCTGGTGCCATTCTTTTGTGATCCATGTTTGGTACTTTATATGTTAAGTACATTCATGTAATATTTCTTTTGGACATGAAGCACTCTTTAGTTTAATTTTAAAAAAGTATGACAGTAAAAAGATTTGTTTTAGCCAAATTTACATTCTTGATGATTTGTTTATATTTCTTTAAATTTCTTCTGTCTCAGTTGTAAATATTCTGATGTTGCCTTCAGCCTCAATAATTACAGATTTCATATGGAAGGTAAATTATTGATTATTCTCATTGATGTATAATTTGATAATACAGAGCAAACACATAGAAGATTGGCTGATTGAGACAATGCTAATGGATGATCAGGTTTTAAATCAATTTGTTTGGAGAGTATTTGCTTAATGCTTAAAATTAGGTTTATCATAATTTGTTATTTATTTATTATTATTTATTTGTCGTTCATTCTGTTTGAAACTTTTTTCACTAATCACCACAAATATTTAATGATATGCATTTCATTGTTAAAGTCATTCCAGAACTGGAAAATGAATAAATGCAAAAATGACCAAAAATCACGACCTGCTAAAAAGTTAATTGATTGTTGGAAGTCAGGACAGTGATGTATGTTTAGTGAATCATTTGAGAAAAGATAAAGACGTATATTTGTGATATATACGATTGTGTATTTATTAAATGATGTGTCTTGTTTATTATTGTATTTATTCATGTACTCTGTGGATATATTAAAACATCTACTTACAACAAATCATTTGAAATGATTTTTTGTATTTATATTCCTAGTATATGTATCATATTTTCATACATGCAAAAAAATGGTAGTTGACTCCCTTGTATTGAAAATACATAATGCACGTAGTTGTTTACTAACCAGAACATCATACTGGAATGTATAATTTGATACCATGGATTATCTGCATGATTTTTGTGCCCAAGCATTTTGGATATTCTAGATTTTAACTGTATTTTATTCCAAAGAGAAGCAATTTGTTTCCTTAATGCATCTGACTTGGTCACACAGATACGTTCACTGTAGATCTGTTAGTTATGATAATTTATTGATATAAAACATGGTTGTATGAACGTCATGATTAAAAGTATGAGCATAAGAAAGAAAGATAGAAGGAAGAAAAAGGGAAATTGGCAAGTGCACAATGTCATTGTTGCATAAATGTGGCATTTACAAATCATGTTGGACTCAAAGAAAGTGATAATTTGTACTTACATATTTGCATAATTTATTTATGAAATTCTATAATGATTTAATGTTTAAATAATTTGCTATCAGATAGTAACAAATCAGGCCATAGTAATATTATTATTCACAGTGAAACTTCGGTATGACTTTACAAGTTAATTTTAAAACAACAATTATCTGTGTTTCCATAAATACAATGTCTTGACATTTATTTCCAATAAGCATACTCGTTTAATATTTTCTGTATGCTTGAATTAGGTATGAAATATTTCCTTTGCATGTAAACAGCAAGTTAGAATGGATGAAAGGACATTGCAATGCTCTGAAGAGATAAGGGTGTTTACGTTATGAGGCGTAGGGATATGGATTTTCAGTATTCAGCCAACAGGTAAAGTATCTGTCATGTAATACACATCTTATAAATATTGGAATACCTATTCATGATACTGGTAGTCTGAGATAAAGATGTATTTAAGAATATATCTTATCACAAATAAAATACATTATACATACATATGCATTTTTATTCAAACTACTGTATAAATGCATTAACCCTTTCCCTGGCGTTACCGCATTATCCCGCAAGATATAAAGAGTGAATTTTGTATGTAGATGTAGAGACTTTATATGTATAGTTATATTTTTTGTCAGGCTCTTATTACTGTTGAAAAGAGTATTTGATCTGCATTTATGAAAAAAAGTCCATAAGCTTACTTACTTTTACTTTTTTTTCTGAAGTGTAGGCGTAAACTAGAAGGAAATGCATCTGTGACAATGTAAGTTTATTACATGTGTTATGTGACTATGTTAGTGTATTACAAGTGTTATGTGGCAATGTTAGTTTATTACACATGTTATGTGACAATGTTAGTGTATTACATGTGTTATGTGGCCATGTTAGTTTATTGCATGTGTTATATGACAATGTTAGTTTACTACATGTGTTATGCGACAATGTTAGTTTATTACATGTGTTATGTGACAATGTTAGTTTATTACATATGTTATACAGTGTATTTATCTCAACTACAGTGAGCCATTTCAAAAGCCCATGTGAGTAATGCAAAGTTAATAAGACATTAATTAAATGTGTCACAAAGACATTTGTATATTTTACAATAAATTGTTTACTATATTCAGTGTTAAATAATGAACAATTGAATTATGATTACTTGTCAGTAAGAATAGTAAATTTCAATTAAAAGAACACCTTCCACATAATGTGGAAATACTAGGATTATGTACTGAAGTTTCAGACATGGTTACTGGTGAAAGTATTATTTATTGTGAATGTATGAAAGAAATGATAGCATGGTTTATACCTTTCATCCATGATGTATAATGTAACTTTGACAGTATGTCAATGTCCCATGAAGGATAACATTTTTAGCTCACCAGAACCGAAGGTTCAGGGTGAGCTGTTAGGATGGGTAGGTGGATGCTCCGGCGTCCGTCATCTGGCGCCAACAATGGTCTTCTCCTCAGAAACTACCTGTTGGATTTACTTCAAATTTGCTGTGCAGAAGCCTATTAGAGGCCGCTAGAGCTAAAAATAGAAATACCTAAAAATGACTTTCTCATGTTTCTATGAATGGATTATTACCAAACTTGGTTTTTGGCATCCTTAGATAGTTTTCTATCAGATTTGCTCAAATAAAAATGGTTGGCCCCTATTAGGGGCCGCTAGAGCTAAACATAGAAATACCTTAAAATGACTTCTTTTCATGAACCAGTGGTTGGATCATCACCAAATCTGGTCTGTGGCATCCTTCAGTCATCACAAATATTCTTTTGTAGTATCCTTTGATGGTCCTTTATCAAGTTTATTATTGTTCCCCATTATTTGCCCACAAGTTTACCTTTATTATTCTGGTGAGCGATGCAGGGCCATCATGGCCCTCTTGTTTGATTTCTTACATTACATGACAATGTTTTATTACATCAGTGTCTTGTGATTTTTTTCATTTTCAGTATAGATTCTCTGCAGATGGAAGTTTCATCAGTTGCAAATGAATATTTGAAAGAGTTATTTCAAAAGGATGAGATGTAAGTATTGTTGATGTATATGTGTTCTAGAGACTTATCCTATAGTTGACTAAATCATGAATGTTTGACATGAATTCATTATACTTAATATATTTTATGCTTACCAGTGAAATATAGAATTATATCGGTGAAGTAAAACCCTATATTTCACTGTTTGAAACAATGAAAATAACAACAGTGTCTAAATTCCACTGCATCCGGTCCCTGACGGAACTACTTTTTTGGAATGTTTTATTACCTCCCTTGCATTGCAATAAATCGTCTGCAAACTGAACAATATGGAAGACTCAGAGTTGCCACAATCTGATTTTGAGACTTTTTCAGTCATTTATTCAATTCTGAGTCAAATGAGATTGAAAATACTAATGTAATGAGTGAAGTTCAACCTGAACCATCATCTTCAAGTACAAGGATATTTAAAGAAGTTTACAACTCTGATGTAGATTCGTTCTTGGAGAAGACTGTCAACAAAAACACGAAGAAAAAAACTGATGCTGATATGAAGTATTTTATTTCTTTTCTAAAAAACAAAAATGAACTCAGAATGCCAGAAATTATTCCACCTGACGTTTTAAATGATTTAATTTGCCAGTTTCTAATCAGTGCTTCTAAAGCTCACAGCTGTGAGTATGAGCCTAGTACACTGAGAAGTTTCTTAAGTTCTATAGACAGATATCTTAAACAGAAGAACTCTAAAATGTCTATTATCATTGATGTCAAGTTCAATAAGGCTTGCATGGTTAAAAAGACAAGCAAAAGGACCTCAAGTCCAAAGATTTAGGGAACAAGCCTAAAACTGCTGAGGCTCTGCAAGACATCCATTTTGAAAAAATGTACACTTCAGGAACACTTGGTAGCAGAAGCCCCAGGGTACTTATCCATTCCCTGTCGTTGATATGTACAACACACTTTGGCATGAGAACAGGCCAAGAAGTTCATAGTCTTTGTTGGGGAGATGTCAACCTCCAGTTTGATGAAGAATCTGGTTTTGAATATATCATCTACAATACTGACAGACAAACAAAAACAAGAACTGGAGTTAACCCAAAAGACACAAGGTTTGTCAATGAGACTGAACATATTCTCATCAATTTTAATTACCTATAGATATGTGGTGGTAGCAATCAATGAATGCAAATAATATAGATAGAATGGGATATTTAATATGTCACATGAAAGCATAAATAAAAGACATTTCTTCTAATTAGATGTATTAAAAACATTCACATTTTACACAATATAATTTACAAATTTGATATTATTTAATAGTCAACATTAAAGACTGTTTAGTTTTTATTTTCCATTTAATGGTTCATCAAACCAAGGGTATACTGTAACCCTGATGACCCAGAGAAGGATCCAGTGTACCTGTATAAGCTGTACAGTGACAAAAGGCCTGAGGGATTTCTTAGCAATGACAGTCCATTCTTCTTAGTGCCTGGTAACTCGACATACAAGAGTTCAGGAAAACACCTATGGGAACAAACAAGATCTATTCCATCATGAAGGATATGAAAGAAGATGCTGGCATTAAACTATTAATGGATATGTAAACAGACACACCTTAAGCAATTTTCACAACATAAGTGATTTATTGCTTCATCAGACAAAAGCATGAATTAAATAAAAGTCTAGTTACCCAATATATCCTTTTTTAAAATGGTTTCTTCTGTTGCCTTTCACTTGAAATAGTTTATCAGTAAACTGCTATTTATTCAACTGGTTTTAAACCCCTGAAATGCATATCAAGTGAAACGACATTAAATTTTATCTCCATCAATGAGTATACTTAGAGATTATTACCATTTTATAAGTTTTGTATGAAGGTAAAAATATTAACCTAACACAGATCAAGTCATCATTTATTTCACATTTATTGTGATAATGGACATGTGATCTAAAGTGGAGAAATTATAAGAAACAAGAATAACCCAAAATTATTAAATCACTTACTTTTTCCTATTTCAGCTCCAGGAAACGTTTGATCCAGAAGTTGTCTGATGATGGTGTTCCTCCCAACCAGATCATTCAGGTATCTGGACACAAAAATGTGAACAACCTCAATAATTACAGTTCTATGAAAAATGCCCAGAGTAGAAACATCTCTGATATCCTATCACACCGACAACCTGGTGCTTTTAATACAGCAATGGCCGTCTATCACGGTAATATTACCCCACCCACAACTGCCACTTCTCTTCATGACATAAGCTCAATCATGCCAAGTGGTTTGTTCACCAACAGCCATTTCTATGGAAATGTCACTTTCCATTTCCTCCAAACGAGGACAGAAACACAGCAACTATCTCAGGTTTTTGGTGCCGATGGGAAATCTCACGATCAGAACACTGGCGCTGAGACTGAAAGGAGAAACAAAAGGATCAGAATCCTGGATTCAGAGAGTGATTAATAAACTCATAAATACACAAAATGAACAATTCTTGTGAGTTCCCGTTATTTACGTACATCTTACTGCCTTTATTTATCAAATAAAGGATTGAATTTTAACTTTCTGAGTCTCGAATTCTTGTTTTTTTCTTCAAACATTCGCTGCGGTGTAAGTGTTGAACAGCTGATAGTAATCCGCCAACGCACGAGTGCGCTTTTTTTGTTAATATAAACAAAAATTGTTGTATTGAAGATTTTAACCACTCATTTCTTTATCCAAGTGGGAACTAAGCTCATTTTATCGCTTGTTTTAACATTATCTGTGAAAAAGTATTGGAACTATTTTGCACTAAATTCTTGACCAGACATGAGTAATTGGGGAAATCAATAATCACTTGATTCGAATCTAATAATACAACGTCTCCGAAACCAAGTTGAAGCATAAAAGCTTCGCCACATTGGAAAATTTTGCATCAAATGGTCACTCAGTGAAATAAACCACTGTCATACGCCGAAACAAACAAATATTCTCTATATAGTTTTATAATTAGGGTAAAAAATCAATTAAGTCTTAGTGTTTCAAACAACTTTTCTTACTGTCATCTTGTTTTTATTGCATAATTTTTATTTCAGACTTAATGAAAAGTATTTTAAAAATGTATTGGTGAAAGAGGCATTGGCTGTTATCATGAAAGAGGTACGAGTACAGTAGTTTTCTTTATATTTTATCACATGCTCAGTTCAATTGTCCATTAAGCATGTAGTACAGATGTAATGTACATAGGTCCTCAAAATTGATCTACTTATGCCTAGACTTTTGTTTATGATATTATCAGGTATGACATAAATGATGTGTAAGTTTTTGTTTTCAACATTTTATCAATATTCCTGTCTCACTCATAGTTTGCATGAAGCTGATATGCTGTGAACTTTACACCTGTTTTGTATTGAACTTTAATTTTATATCAAGGTTATGACCTATTTATCATATCCAATATAGGAAGTTCTGATTTGCTGTTATGTTTCTTGTACTAAACAATCAATTACTTGTAAGCTGTAATTTGGACAGTTCTTGTTCCTCAGTCCTATTAAGAACATATTTTTCAGACTTTCAGTTGCTGCTTACTCTTGTGCAATTGCTTTACAAATGATATACTGCTTGATGGATTTTCTTGAGAGTTGGGAATTTAGAACTTCTTATTTGGAAAATAAAATTTTGGCAGCCTGTATAATTGTTGATCAAACATTTCATGTTACAGGTGCTTCATACACTGAGGTGCACTTAACACTCAGTGCAATGGAAGGGAGGAAACTTTTCCGTTGTATTCAACTTGGAATAGAAAAGTGTATGTTCATTTTATTACTTACAGTAAAATTATCAATGCTGTACAGTTATTCTTCCTATTTTATACCACCAAAGTCTTAATGTTTAGCCTTATAGACTTAACACAGATTAGACAAGACACACTGACATATGTATACCATTAAATATCACTATGAACATTTTTCTTTCTGTTCACCCAGGTAAGACTGTATCAACTAGCTGTGTTTCTTATACATGTTATCATAATGATTGATGTATCTCAAATTGAGAAATGACTATTATTTATTCATTCTGTTCTTTTGTCAGGTGAAGAAGTGAAACAGAAATTTGAATTTTGAAGTTTTGATTTATTGGATCCAAGTATGCTACAATTTATGTCTTACATTTAATGGTTTTCTTATGTGGAAATCTAATTAATCTGTATAAATGTGTTCTGTGCCCTAAATGTAATGGATGTACAAATTTGGACATACTAAAAGTATGTTTTTAAAATGGATTGTTAATCTTTTTTTCTTGCAATATTTGGGAACATACAGGCATTTTCTCCAATCCTAAAAAATGTATATTTTCTCCTAAAGTGCTATTTTTTCTCTAAAATGTCCCCTTTTCATCATTTATCATGCTATACCCCTTTTAGTGAAGTGAAGGTAATTTTGAAAATTTAGAAAAAAAGTCACTGTAAATAGTTTGTTAAGAACTGTTTGTTGGTGTAACTTGATTATCATTATTGCCATTCTTTGAAGAAATGAAACATTCAAATAAAAGCTGAACTTGTGTTCTTAGTGAAAATTGTTTGAGATAACTTATACTTTAAATAATAAATGAATGAGATTTTATTTGCCTTTATATTATCATGTGATTGAAGATTATTGTGACAATTTGAATGTTTTTTTCTTTCATTTAAATGTTCTTGAATATCACTACTATGTAAAATTTGTTGAAGTCCTTATTCATTTTTATATCCTGTCATTCAATAATATAGCTTTTGTGGAAAGTTGCATTTTCAAAGGCTGTTTTTTTTTATTAATATTGACTAAGTTTTCTTTGATTGCTCTATCTTAAATTTGTACCTATGGTCAGTTTATAATATTGGATAGTTTTATGTTAGAGTCTTAAGTCAATAATTCTTGGGAGTTTATTGCAAATTATATAGAGCTATTTTCAAGTTTTGTATTTTAAATTTATTCTCTGGAGTTCACTCAGTGGAAATCTAATTGATGTTTGATGTACATGTATATCATATTTACAAATTTGCCATTTGATGACACTATTAAATGTTAGTAGAATACAAGTATATGAAGTATGTGAAATACTTATGCTGTACTTGTTGTCATCTTCTACATATTATTTGTCAAGTTTCCATTAAACTGGATCTTGTTTATGTGTATTTGTGTAATGAGACAACTGTACTGAATGCTGATAGCAACCAATGTAAAAAGTATCACTTATCAAATGTATAAGTACAAATTGGTTTTTAGTTTTGATCAATTTGTATAACAGGCTTCTAAGTTTATTTCATTATATTGTTAACCTGACACTGGAATGACAACATTTTGGCTTGATTATGTTTATCATTAATCAACCATAAATCATTTATGGCTAAATAATAAATTTCTCATGTTCCAAAACTAGATTGTGCCAATTGATGTAACAATTTTTGTTTTGTTGTTGTTACAATTTTAACTAACACCATTTCAAAGACAACTAGAAAAGGTTTCCAAAATGTTGTCAGTGCTTTGCTTTAGCACTAATGTTAAAATACTTGGCTAAAATAAAATGACTTGATGTTCTCTCCTCTGTATTGGATGTACATGCATACAAATTTTCTGTATTTTAAATACAGGTAAAAAGTGCTTTTTATGACTACATTATTATGTATTTTATATTTACAAGATATATGTCATATTGCTTTTCAATTTTATATATTCTATTTATATGATGTTCTTTACACAGTCTCTGTGGTTTTGTCTAAATCAGTTCTAATGAACCATACTCAAAAAAACTATTGTGAGCATGAACTGTTGTCAAATGATCAATTTTGAAGTCATTTCTGTTTGGTTTTGATTTTTATTTTCAAACATGTTACAATACATGGTTCAAAAAGCAAATGCATAGAACCTTAAAAACATAAATGAAAACATATCAGTTTTTGTATGTTATTTTGTATCCAAATAAAATAGTGTCTGTTTTGTTTATTCTAATATTATGTTATTTATATTTTTGAGTATTGTTTCAAAATCTGCCAAACTTATTTAGTTTTAGGCCTGAGGAATTGTTTTAAGCATGTATTACTTTAAAGCATTGTTTATGTCTTCTTGATTTCTGAGGAACAGAGTAGTATCATCAGCTGTTTGTGTGAATTTTGTTTGGTGTATATATTATTATACCCCCCCCCAACAACAACAAAGTTGTGGGGGTATTCTGGTTTTAGTCTGTCTGTCTGTCTGTCGGTCGGTCGGTCGGTCGGTCGGTCGGCCTGTCGGCCTGTCTGTCTGCCTGTCTGTCTGTCTGTAGACGAAATCTTGTGTGCGCTTCTTCTTCAAAATGGCTAATTGGATTGTGATAAAACTTTACTAACACATTAAGCATTAGGTCTACTTATCCATAATACAAAAAATCATTCTTATGGAGTAATGTCCCTTTTTTATTTGTATGTAGACAAAGTCTTGTGTTTGTCCCTTCTCCTAAATGGCTTGCTCTAAGTTATTAAGCTTTTAAAAAAACGGCTCTGCGGGGGTATTTAATCACCTTTAGTGATAGTTCTAGTTTGATTTGTAATTTCTGTTCGTTCACTTTAAGTTGTATTTATATATAAGCATATTCTAAGAATGCAGAGTAATAAACATTTTATAGCTGATTTTTGTTCACTTTTAATATTCACTGTACACTTCAAACATATGACAGTTAGGAGAACAGTACAGTAAAACCTTGATTAGCTAGCAACTCAACATTAAGATCATCTCATTATACCAACCAGTAATTTCCTAGATATTTCAGCTTTAATAGGAGACCATCTAAATACGTGTTTAAAGAACTTTCTGGGGTTTCTAATACCAAGTTTATTTTGCTGTATTGCAACAACTAGGCACTGCGATATCGTAAGGAATAATCGACAGAGACATACATTCACACGTAGCAGTCGACATATTTTGTTGTTGGAGTTGCGCGCAATTACTTCCCTTGATTATTTGTGGACAGAGCTAAATGCTCGCTATCGATTGGACAAATGTTAAAGCCAAGTGTTTATCAAATAGAAATTATTCTAATGTACACATTTTTGGCTTTTCTTTCTAATGAAGTTGAAAATCATGGTTATTACATAGATTATATTGGTGGTAGGTTGGACAAGAAGAGATGTCAAACCGGTGATTCTGGTTGATAAATTGTTGAAGACCTGGTGTCTTGTGTCTTGCAAAGTAATACATTCTTGTTTGAATCAGGGACTCAACATTACATGCACTTAATCTGTCCATACTTTTATTTCTATAATTTCTGCGATCAAGTCATGTATTTTGTATTTTATATGTTGCTTATGATAAAAAAAATTATGTGTAATTTAGGTTTTTTATTTATACTATCTTGTATTATATAATATTTCATATAAATATATATACAATGAATGTCTACATTTGTGTGTACATGTAGTTCAAGTGTCCTTTTCTCCATTGTTCCTTCATATGTCAACCTTATTTATACTGATAAGTATTGAACATATTTACAAAAGGGATATTTATAAAGGGATCTCAATCTCTTAGAGTTCCCCAGAGTCCATTGTATGTACTTATAAATGTATTAATTGGTAAAGACATATACAATAGCCAATGAATGAGACCCAGACAAACTATAACAAAGCTCATTTACACCTCACAGTAATGGTCACTTATATTACAACACATTAATGAAACTCCCTGAATAAAAGATGCTAATTTATTTTTTGTCAAAAAAAGTGGTCTTAATATTGTATTTTTACTGTAGTGATGTACATATATAGTACTGCATTTTACACCACATGTTGTACCATGCACAGAAAACATTAACTGGTACTAATTAAGAAGTAATCTCCCTGAAAACTCAATGAAGGTGCATCAATTCCAATTACTATACAGATAAGAAAGGTATCATAAGTGGATCCAGGATTTCTAGTTAGGCGAGGAGGGGGCAGAAACTGAACAAGTAGGCTGGCTGGGGGCCCATAGAAGCTCCTGAGTTTTGGTAATTTCTAAGGGATTCATTCACATTTCCAAAACCTCACCTATCCTTTCCCAGGGTATGCAATAAAATGTACGAGAGCTCTAATCTACTGTGTGCTTAAGGTATGAATCAAACGTATATGTATACATGTAATATAGGTGTTTTGGTCTGTGTGGCCATTTTAAGCCTATTACACCATTATACATCTTCCCTTCAACGTGTAAGCCCTCT
Organism: Lutraria rhynchaena; assembly: GCA_008271625.1. Lineage (NCBI taxonomy): Eukaryota > Metazoa > Mollusca > Bivalvia > Venerida > Mactridae > Lutraria > Lutraria rhynchaena. Next base: position 3,621,237 of record VIBL01000001.1, on the reverse strand, counting down.
GTGAGTCAAACGGAGGCAAAAAAATCTTTTGCACAATATATAATTTGAATGTTTGCGTGTTTCCCACTGGGTGCACCATGTTTATTGACTTACTTTACTCAATTTAAAAAAAATTAATGGAAGTAAGTGAAAGCGGGAATATTCAAAATACAAAAACGTATTTTACTATGAACATGTGAACTGAATTCAAGCGAGAGGAGAAATATAGCAAACACGTAAACTTAGGTATCACAGTCGCATTTTGGGTTAGGGAGGGGGCGTAAAATTAAACAACCATTGATATACATTATTGTTTTCATGATTAAACTCGAAGTGACTGAAGTGAGCAACAGGATATGCAAGATGGTATATATATGTTTGTGTACATAAGATGGCAAACATTTTCATCAGCCAAAGTTGTCTGAATCGTATCTGGCTGCATGTCTTTAGAAGACCATAGTCGTTGCCATAGACAAAGTTCTTGACGGAATCTATTTGGCACTGGTAAATCATTCTTGAAGTATTCCAAGAGGGTGTTGCCTGTTCCGTCATTGATCAAAGAATGATGCTTGGGTATCAAAATGAGGACCGGTGCTACATGTTTGGAGAGACTGGAAAACCTCATACTAACTTGATAAAGTTGAAACGCAAAGTTTGAAAGTCGAATTTCAGTAGATTGTAGAGTAGATCACGATGTTTTGTTAAGCATCTAGATCTATCATATAATTTTCTAAACAACCTTTGGATCATGTTTCGTTAACATCTTAAAGAATGAGAAGGAATTGTTTAGGAATTGTACTTTATGTCATTGTGTTACTGTACTCGTAACTTATAGCACGTGTAGCACACGAATAGTTTTTGACATTTATATATATTTTCATATAAATATCATATTTCATGATAGAAAAAAACCTTTGCTTGAGCAATTTTAGGGGGGGGGGCTACGCCGGGTCCGCCCCCCTGCATCCACCTATGGATATTGCAACAAATAAGTATTATAACATTATAACAAAAAATGAAATACAACCAATTAATCATCAGTACTGATATATGCTGTAGAACTGTATTAAGAGAAGTATTATATATGATATACATTCAACACTCAAAGGAACTTCCATTGTCCATACTGTTCCTAGTTGAATATTTTTATCAAGAAACAGCTGAGTATTAAAGCTTTACAGGCTTACACTGAGCCGAATTCAACTCCGATCACGTTGAAATACGAATTTAATATCATCATAAATATGTATGCTTATTTTTACTTTCAACATATTTTTTTTACTAATTCACACGGACTTTAAATGTCCACTATTAAATAAATTATCCACAGCATTTTGGTACATAAAAAGAACATTTCCATCAACATCAACATTAATGCAATCTACTCTAACTAACGCGAACCTGTTACATTTTTGTCATATACAGGAGGGGACATTCTTTAAATTTATAACTCAATTTTAGACACGGTCAAGACATAAAAAATACATATGGAAAAATCGACTTTGGTAACCAAAGATGCGACTTACCTTTGGTGTACTTGCGATGCTGCCCTTTGAGTCACAAGTGACTGCCTCCTGCCAGTCATATTGACCCATAATCTACACAGTTCTCAGACATTCGTAATAATCTAAATTTAAATAGCACTTAACGCACAACACAGCCAAACAGAATAAGTCAACGAAACACAAATTTACATAAACAATAAACAACACAATAAATAAATAATTCTAGTTATGTTAGAAACTTTGAACATGACAAAAATACGATAAACTTTTTACTTGATTTACTCAAGATGGCATCATTTCACCGTATAATTTGCTCTTCAAAAACTGCCGAATTACATTTATGTCAGCTTAGGACAAAGTCTTTGAAAGATAAATAACCTTTAATTAAACCTGTTTGTTTGACGAACAAACAAGTCACAAAGCAATTATTGAAACACTTGTGAATTTATAATAATTTAACCATTTTACTAAAGATAAAATATCAAAAAGATTACCATGATTATACTTACAATATTATAAATAATTTATATATTTACAAGTACTAGGTATTAATGTTTTTTTTAAAATTTCCAAATATTGAACAATAGGGCTAATTCGACTTCTTTGTGGCCGATTTGACTATGATAAAAATACAATGGGGCAGATTTGACTTGCTTCCCATATAACTACACCGAGTGAACATTATCCATAAAATGCTTACAAATGTTTTTCCACCAAAAAATCGATTAAACACATTCTTTTGCTCGTCTTAATGTTATGATATGAAAATATTTTGAAAAACTACATGAAAGAATTAACGGACCCTTTCCGATTGCGTTAAGCCCTTCCCGAGGAAAGGGGTCTGGTGTGAAAATCATACCGTCATAAAATTGCATACATGTAGTTTATTTTGTTTAGATAATCATTATAATACAAAACTAGTTTTTATTTCCATTTGAACAAACTTCATAACTATAGAATAGAAATGAACAAAACATCATTTAGATAAACAACCATGGAACGAAATAACTAGGGATCGAATTACTCCGGCAAACAAACAATCAATAACCTAATGGTTCCCATTCACAACTCGGTTTCAGCTAGTTTCCACCGAACTAATAGCAGACCGGGAACCTACCATTCAGCTTATGTGTGAAAAAGTACGTATTCGCTTATTTCCATCGACAAGAAGCTGTCGCAGGTTAAACACCGCTGAATTATATCGTTGTTTATATGTAATTGTGTGATACAAAGGCCGTAATTTAGCGGTGTTTAACCCGTCGTCGATTGCTCTTCGTCGATGGATATAAGGAACAAAAAAGGCGCGCAACTGAGCGAAGTTCACCAACTATACCATGCATGGACATTGTTATTTTAATGGAGGATGGTTTGCGGAAAAGAAATTTCTTGTTGATTCTTGTCGCTGGTGACCTGCTCCTGCATAAAGCTGTGCGGATGCGCATGTCTAGGAAATCTAAAAGACTTTAGAACATTCGTAAGATTGACGATTGGTGGCAACTAGTTGTGAAAAAAATGAGAAAACGGACGAATTTCTTCATTTGGTGTGGTGACATTTCTTTTGCGGAAGTGAATGTTTTATAAGTTGTTCTGGGAGATTCTGTTTATCTGATGTGACCAACTGATGTTAGAAGTTAAATCAACGTCCTGATGGACAATATCAGGTTAGTTTTTGTTCTTCCAATGAAATTAATTTAATTAATTGCTCAATATCGAGCTATGCTCCCATAAAAAGTGATTACTATTGATTGAAAATTTTCCATAAATGCTTTAAAGATGACGATAATGTTACATTAAACATTACTAGAAGCAACAAGATTTACGGTTATGCTATTCTGCACGGCAGATGGATACAAATTGCTGTCAATTGTCACCTCAGCGCAACAAGGATGTATCTGCATGAAAAAAGGCATACTCTTTCCATTTATTTGGTGCAACAAGGTTTAACTAAGTGAAATAACAACATGTGATTATTGTGTTTATACAAATAACTAGAAAATTCAAATTGTTTAAGAAAAATACTTTATATCCTTTTTAATTTGACCACTTTTACATGAGATTAATAATAATACCATTTATTCTCAAGAAAATGTCCCTGTTTCACTTTTAACACAAAATATGAAGAAGGCAACCTGTAACTTAAATGTTTTTGTTGAATAATTTGTTGTTGATAGTTTGATTAATTAATAAACACAGTTTGGATCACTTGAATAACTTATTTAACTACTACAATGTATTAATCTTACCAAGACAAACAATTATATAGTAAGTATTAATGTTAGATCTAATAATGGTTTCATTATGAAAGTGCATTTCTGAAGTAGATGTACGAACTAATGACAATAAATTTTCTCTGCTCATAGATATAATTAAAACCTGTAATCATAAGCACTTAAATTATTCTCAGTGATAAAATACATTCAAATTATGTATTATTTTTTTATTGTTTATTTTATGTACGGAAATATTTTAAATGCATTATTTACTTGTTTCATTGACAAATCATAAATTATTGAAGAAAGATAAAACATATGAAGATAAAACAATTATACATTATGATGTTATCAGATATTATATATTATTACATTTCTTATAAATCTTTATAATTCTCTCCTCCTCTTTCTTAGAATACAGAATGAAATTCTGTTTATAATACAGTTTAGTGGCTATTTTTGTGGTACAATTTGAGATACAGCATTGTTGCACCAAACAAAGTACTTTTGTGGTTATATCTTGATACATCCCCATTGCTCCAAACAATTTAAACAATTTGAGATACAACCTTTGGACAAATATTGTTTTGGCTGGTTCAAATTAATAATAAAAGATCAATATTGTTATAGCATGAGTATTTATGTATATTAGATCTTTCTACAAAAAAGTCAATTTTTAAAAATATGTCAGATACAACCTTGTTCCAGTCTGATGTGATGATATTTCATTTTCAAAAAAAAAATAACTTTGCCTAAGACACAAAATGACCAAAGGGCTTGTTGTACGTGGCAAAGAGAATGGCTGGATTGACCATGCTCTTGTAGACTGGATCAAGGAAGTGTGGGTGAGAAACCCAGGCAGGATGACAAAAGTCTTTGCTGGTCTTAAGATGCATTCCGGGCTCATCAGACTCTGGTTGTGAAGACGATGTAAATGGAGGATTGTGAGATGACACTTGCTGTCATTCCAGGTGGAATGACCTCGGTTTTACAACCCTTAGATGTGTCCATCAATGAGCTGATAAAGGGTATCCTTCAACAGAAATGGACTAAACAGTATGTGGATGCCCAGCATACATGCACGTCAAACTCCCATGCAAGATGATATCTTCAAATGGATTAAAGATGCCTGGGATGAATTGGACCTTTTCATCATTTTAAGCTTACCAGAGCACGAAGTGCTAGGAGTGAGCTATACTGATGGGTCTATGTCCGGCATCCATTGTTGTATGTCATGATATGTGCATTATGCCATCAAAAACTAGGTCAAAGCACCAGAAAACCTTGTTAATGATCTAGAGGTCACAATTTTGATTTAATCTTCATCAAATTTTGTAAAATGATTGTTTTAATAATATCTTGGACAAGTTCGAATATGGGTTATCTGAGGTCAAAAATTAGGCCACCAGGTCAGATATAGAAAACCTTGTTAATACTCCAGGGGTCACAGTTTTGATTGGAGGTTCATTAAACCTCTTATTGATATCTTGGACAAGTTTGAACATTGGGTTATCTGGGGTCAAAAACTAGGTCACGAGGTCAAATCACTAAAAAAACTTGTTAACCCTCTAGAAGTCACCATTTTCATTGAATCTTCACGAAACCTTTTCAGAATGTTTGTCTTAATGATATCTTGGACACGTTTGAACATGGGTCATCTGGGATAAAAAAACTAGGTCTCCAGGTCTGATCTCTGGAAAACCTTGTTAACCCTCTAGGGGTCACAGTTTTGATTGGAGGTTCATTAAACCTCGTCAAAATGATTGTCTTAATGATATCTTGGACAAGTTTAAACATGGGTTATCTTGGGTCAAAAACTAGGTCACAAGGTCAAATCATAGAAAAACCTTCTTAACCCTCTAGAGATCACAGTTTTGATTTGAGGTTCATTAAACCTTGTCAAAATGATTTTTTAAAGATATCTTGGACATTTTTCAACATGGGTTATCTATGGTCAAAACTAGGTCACCAGATCAAATCATTGAAAAACCTTGTTAACTCTCTAGTGGCCACAGTTTTGATTTGATATTTGTAAAACTGTGTTTAAACATTTGTTTTCATGACGTTTTGGACAGGTTCAAACATGGATCATCTGAGGTCACAAACTAGGTCAATAGGTCAAATCTCCTGAAAACTTTGTAACCTTCTAGAAGTCACAGTTTTGATTGCATCTTCCCTAAACTTTGTCAGAATGTTTGTATTAATGATGTCATAAACAGGTTTGGACATGGGTCAACTCGGGTTAAAAACTAGGTCACCAGGTATAATCACAGGAAAACCATAGATGCTGCAATCTTTACTCAGGTGAGCGAAAAAGGGCCATCTTGGCCCTCTTGTTTAAGTATTACTAGTGCTTCAAACTCACCAAAAACAAACTTAGTCAATATTCACCAGTGTTTCTTCCAGCTCTGATGTTTAGAGGGTCAGTTTTGAACCCCCTTTTCAGAATTTGGGGGTCATTGGAAATTTTAGAGGACCATACACTAAAATTGAACATGGGTATCTCTAACAAAATGACATCTTAGACTCAGTATACACAGCTTCTAAGGCAGCACACAAATTTTTCTGAGTTTTTGCCCTATTAACTGTCAGTTAAAGTTGATGCATTCAGCAAATTAGTGTCACTCGAAGCCTCCTTTCAGTTGGCAAAGCATTATTTCTATCAGTCTGTAAGTTATCCGTGGGCCCACTCTGAAAGAAAACTGTTAACCTAAACTGTTTTGGAGCAGACATAGCAGACATTTATTTAGTTCGCTGATTGTGACAAAAAATTAGGCGCTTGTTTGCATGCAGTAATGAGTGCAAAAAAGTCTCTTCTGATAAGTAAAGAGTAAAAGCAGTATCACGGACACGATAATGCATGGCTTTGAATAATCCTGTGAGGAATAAAAATCTGCGTCACGGAAAATACACAGACTGAATTTCATTGCGTCTTGGTTGAAAAAAGTGCTCCAAAAACACACTCTGGAAGAAACACTGATTCATTTTGTATATTGATTTATTTTCAGTACCCTTGTTCTGACAATTTATTTGCTTTATGCCACTAATAAATACATGTTTTTTTGCCATGTTTACAAAGCACATAAACTAAACAGCTCTATTTTTTTATTTTTTGCACAAAAAGTATATAAGTTTCATTCATGAATTTTTCCCCATGATTTCATCTGATTTTTTACCTGTGTCTTACTTTGATTTTTTGGAATTTTCAAACCCACCTGTGGCTTTCTGGTAGGGAAAATATAAACATCAGAAAAAAGGGGAAAATTGAAAAACTGTCACTTATTTATATAGCATTTTAAGGGCCAATATAACTTTTTGGCGCTAGGGGAAACAGCTGATGCTGTGTCTATGTTTTGCACAAGACGATTGTATGTGTGTGTTGAATATATTGTACTGTTTGTCATTGAATATTATCAAATTAATTTAGTCTTTGATGGATCTTTATTTGTGCCATTCCTGGAGTTGAACTATCATACCATGTATGAATTTTGTTCTTGTTGGTTGGTACTATCATAAAAAAATCACGACAAAGGCATCATGAATTAAAATCATTGTTTTATTCATTAAACTCATGATAAATTACATATTGGCATAATAAAACATAATCAACAAACAATGCATACTTAAAATGAATATAGAATAACATTAAGATGACATGTCACAATATAAGATATACATTTCATAATGAACAACACTAACATATTTACAAAATCACAAAGTGACTCATTGTTGTGTCCTAACACATGTCTATTCACAGCCATTGTTTATAAAGAATTGAAAAATTCTTCACCAACAATCTCTGAGACGAGCACAACAGACCTGAGGGTCTGGTAAATTGTAATATCAAGCTTTGGGAGTGATTACACATGGAGTCTTTTTACCCCTCAATAACATCATACATACACACAACATAGAGAGTTCATTTTCACTATTATTTATGGATTTGAATACATCCCAAACAATGTCTAATGCTTCCAATTCCTGGTCAATGGTTTTCACTGGACCCTCCTCCTGGAAGCAACTTTTACTGCCTCCTCTTCTGGAATCATTGATGTGAGCTGTCCAAAACACTTTGTATGATGTCATCATCCAACACAGACTTAGGTGTTGGATCTCCTTCTATAACTAGATGAAAGTAGCCACCCTAGGACTGAGGGTAGTCAATTTGGCTAATGGAACATTGTCCCGCTTTTGTTAATTTGATGTCTGGTGTTCTGATGTCACAAACCCAGCATGTTTGAAGCAGTTTGTAATGGTTGTTGGTGTAACACATTCTTTAGACTGCTGTAGAATCTTAGACCATCCAGAAAGTAAAGATTCTTAATGTTCTTAATAGCATTGATTCAAGTCATGTCAAGTATTTTATTGGCATTTAATTTTAAAGTTCATCCCCAAATAAATTATACACAATATACAATAATGTACAATGATGGTGGTACATAATTACAATATTCAACATGTTGAGAAATAATATAATGAAAATATGAAAAAGTAATGAAAAGCTTAATAATTATACCTAATACTACAGACAAATTGATAAGAAAAGTAATAAAAAAAGAAGCATTACTTTTTGGATCCAATTATCTGTGTTGATATTGTATACTAGTACAATATAATGGAAGATAATAAATCTAACTGTAGAAGACAATTAATTATAAAGTACAGTCTAGACTGTTATAGTGACCCCTTGTATACAGTGAAGTTCTGTTCATTGTGACGCTTTTTCATCTATCCCAGCTGTTTATGCTCTAAAAAATGGTCTGTATGTATTAATGGCCTGATCATATCACCAATGACCGTGATTTCATCTCGTGAATGCATTAATAAGGGTGAATACTTTAATATTCTTAACTTTTTAACATTTTAGAAACTAATTTGTTTTTAAATGATTTTATTAACTTTTAATTTTATCATGTGAATCTTAATATAAATGTATTAATTTTTTTATATTTTATATAAACTTATACTCTAATGTAAATAATATACAAAAATAAATGAACACACAATCTTTATTTGTCCTTGAACAATAGCCTTGATATCAAACATTCAAGTGAAGAACCATGCTGGAATGACTTGTGACCTCCTGTCTGCAATGACTTTATTTTGATTCTCTCAGAGGGTCACCATAGACGGTCTAGGCTGTACATTTAAAACATCAAAAAGTTGGTTCAGAAATGGGATTTCAATTTAAGAAAGATAATTACCTTGCTGGCCATAAGAAAGACTCAATTTATTGGTGTAATAAATGAAAGATGCAACTTTAATTAATTTTGTATGTTACGTAAGATTTGACGTCTTCGGTCTTTGGTCCTCGGTAATAGGGCTTAAGATTTTATATTACCCCCCCCGGTCCATTGGCTTGGTCTTACATGTGGTGTTTGGAGGCAGGAACACCAGTTCAACGTTCTCCAGCTTATGACATTCGGGATGTGATTGTAATTTTCACAACTCATTAATATTACGGCACACATGTGCCCATACAGTGTTAATGGGAAACAAACCATTTTTTTAGGTCTAAGCCTGGAAGTCAGGGATTCTGAAGCTTGTTGCAAATTGAAATCAGCTTTTTGCAACATCAAGGCACCAGGGAGTATTGCTCCTTGATCACGAGCATTTGAAAACCATTTAAGCAAGGCTTTCTCTAACTCGTCCCAATTTGCAGGTTTTCATTGTTTTACATTTTGGGCCATATCCAGTAAACCCTTTCTTTATTGATTCCCTTTTAGCAAACCAACTACCTAGAGTACTTGTGCTGATGCCAAATTCTTTGGAAATATGGGCTTGTGATTTCAATTCCTTCTTGACCTCAAGAATAGCTTTGTACTTAAACTCTATCCTTTGTACTTTCCACTTCACCCCGTCTTCCCTGTCACCAACTTCAAGAATAGCTTTGTACTAACACTCTATCCTTGTACTTTCCGCTTCATCCTGTCTTCCCTGTCTTCAAGAATAGCTTTGTACTTAAACTCTATTCTTTGTACTTTCCACTTCACCCTGTCTTCTGAGTCACTGACATTTCCTATTCAGTTACTAAACAGAAAAACAGTAAACAGTTATACTTATTATCTGTGTTGAACATATTCAATGGCATTGTACATTAATAGACAAAAATGATTGAAATAATAAGATAAATGGAAAATTTGTTTAAGATAAATACATTTGAGGACTGGAGACCAGTTCTTCATTGGTTTAGCTTGTTAGATCAAGGGGTGCATTACCAATCAATAAGCTGTACAATAAAAAAAGGATCTTAAAATTGATTCTTGCAAAAATTTGTCACCAGTGGAGTTTGTACAATGAGTCTTTTGAACTTTCCTGCAGCTCAGGACAGGCTTTGCACACATGTTTTGTATGTGTTGCATTTTGCTTATTTCGCTTTAAGATACAATGTACAAAATTGAATTGCGGTAATCCAAATGGGATTTTACCAATGATAACACTAGTGTTTCTGTAGCTTCTTGTGTAAGGTATTTATGGATACATTTTATCCGAAAGTAGTTCAACATAGCTGTGTGGCATTTCCTTATCTGTTTAGTACCCAAGGGACACACACATTTGTATGTTTGGAAATGAAACATTGAAATATGGGGGGGGGACATGGATTTGTAAAAGTAAAACAGTCATTTCTGTCACTTTTAAGAAATGAACCTTATTTTTGTATGCATATCTTTTATTTATTCTACTTTTTAGATAAGTATATTTTTTACCTATTTTACTTTGTAGATAGATATATTTCTTACCTATTTTACTTTGTAGGTATTTTTTTTACCTATTTTACCTTTTTAGATAAGTATATTTTTACCTATTTTACCTTTTTAGTTATGCATATTTTTTACCTATTTTACTTTTTAGTTAAGTATATTTTTTACCTAGGTCACTTTTTAGATGGGTATATTTTTTATATCTCTATTGAGGGACTACAAATTTATGAAATTTTTGGTCATATCATGAACAATTCGCATTGCTAAATATTTAAAGCCTCTCAGTGATTAACTTTTTATTATAGACATCCATCTGGTATAAAAAAAAAACTCAACATGATTATTTAGAATTTGAAATACCGAGCCAGTGTATTTATAAAAAACTTACTTTATATGAATGGACACAGTACAATATTTAGTGTTAGGGTAGTACATGCAAAGGAAGTGCTGCTTACTTTTTCAATATGTATGTAAAATACAGAATAAAATCATCCAGGCATCTGTGTTACCAATGTCTAAAAGGAACCACTCAACCATGTGACTAAATGGAACAAAGCAAAGAGCACAAAGTTACAAAAAGAAACAGACAAAAGAATGTGAAATAGCACCTGATAATATTTCACAAAACAGAAATATAATAATAAAATGCCATTTTGAACACCAAATGGCAAGAACTTGTTCCTTGACTATTTACCTGTAATGGTCAACTAACATATATGGATGACAATATGTATCATTAAAGCACTAGGCTTAAATGATACATGCAAGTATTTGGGTACTGGCAATGTTCAGAGCCCAAATTTTGAGTATAATTTTTAAGCTACGATGTGCAGTTAATGATTAAATGATCATCAGTGTATTGGGTATAAGCCCTTGATGAAGAGAAGAAAGTGTTATTGGCATGTTTGTTGTGTAACTTTTCTTTGGAAGTGGGTGCTTTGAAGTATAGATCTTTGGACATTGGTAATAATAACCAGTGTCATAATCATTCAGATGTTTTTATTCTTTACTGCTACTTGATTAATGAGATTGAATTTAATTCATTTCATCATTTAGTGTGAAATACAACTGACAGATTTCTTAGTTTATGGAATTCTGACAGTTGAAAAATTAGACCATTACTCGATGTCTGTGATAGGGATGGCACTTCTTTGTAGTACTTATCCATGATGCTTGTATTGTGCACTGTGTAATTCAAACAGAGTGAGTTCTAACACTAATCCTTCTTTCATTAGGTCAGAGTGAATTTATGTATTATGCAGAACTTACTATAAGTGATTTCCTTCCATTTTGAATAGAAAAGAGTGTATATTGTATCATAAGGTTTGTGTTAGCAACAATTACTAATGTTAATATTAGATATGTTGATTTTCCAAAATAATGACTTGTGTGTGTGTACCTTGGTGTATTGTCATACATATATTGTGTGTAATTCTCAATTACTGTAAATTCTTTAAATTGTAACAGACATGCTTGTGTCAAGATTGGCTCCACTCACGCAACTTTGTACTGGTTTGATTCTTAGTTGAGTATTATGAAGGTAAAACCACTGTTACCTTCCTCTTACCTTGAATTAAATAACTTTAAGAAAAATTTGTAATGAATTTACATGGTAAAGATCATATATAATAAAAAATGCAATGATTTCATAGAAATGGAAAAATAATATAAGTGACTACAAATTATCAATATAATATAGTTTTTCAAATCTTGAAATAAGGTCCTGGAATGAACAATGGAATGTCGACTGTTACCTTCTCCTAAACAGATTACATTTTTTTCTTTTCTTCCTATCTCCTGAGTTTTTGTATCCCATCTGTCCTTCTGTCATCTGGCCTCTCGGTTATGAAAAGCTTGGTATCAGCACATAGTACATTTAAACACTGTACAAGCAGGCATAATAGTTGCCTGCCAATGAATGCATCCAGATCTTCCTAGGGTTGCAAGCAAGCACACGCCACTCCGTGCTACCATCTAGCCATACCACTCTGTCTTCCTTTTTAATTTGGGCCTGTGCCATGGTTAATACAGTAACTGTAATTTAAACATGATCTTTTACACAGTTATTGCCTATGACTCTTGTGTCAAGTGTTATAACACATACTTAAGAATATAAATACAAATATTAGGAGCTTTTATAAGTGTAAACATGACTACAATAAATCAATAACATCCAGTATCATACTTCCATACCAGGATGCATAAAGTTTGTTGACTTGGCACACAACTACAAATCACTTTATGGAATGATTCTAATGATGATGTCTGTTCAGTGGATGACGGTTTCTTGACATTATTCTCTAACAATCTCCCTTTCTTTGCCTTTGTCAGCTCTGTAGCATGTAGCTTAAGCCCTGAAACGAAGTATTACACATAAATTTTACATTTACCACTGTCATACAGGAACCAAACAATAAGGTCTAGACAATGTTCACTTTATATCTTTTATTTATACATGAGTATGTGCACCAACTCCAACCAAGTATTTACAATAAGAAATATAAAAACTCATAAGACTCTTAATACTTTAACATAGAGTATGTACTTTATTAAGTGTTTTGTGTGCTTTATAAATATTACAGAATTTTGATATTTACTAGTGGTATAATGCAACTAAATTGTCAGAACAAGGATACTGAAAATAAAACTATAAGACTGAATATTGACTTTGTGTTTGTTTTTTTTGTGACAATTTGAAGTACTTAAACAATGATAGCTGTGTCCATTTCATCCCAGGCGTAGACAATTCATTTGACAGGTTGACAAATTCGGCTTCCGGATGTGTATGTTGCAGTCCACATACCACTCCATCCATCCATCTCTGTTGAAAGCTTATTGATGGACACATCTGAGGGTTGTAAACCCGAAGTCTTTCCACCGGGAATGATAGCAAGTGTTATCTTACAATCCTCCAACATCGTCTTCACAACCAGCGTCAGATGAGCGCGGAAATGCATCCAAGACCAGTAAAGACTTTCTCATCCTGCTTGATATTCCCACCCACACTTTCATGATCCAGTGGAATACAAGAGTCTGGTCCATCCAGGCATTTCCTTGGCAACGTACAACAACACTCTTTGACCATGTCCATGTAACATATGATGGTTTTCCTCCATTTGCCATGCAATGAAAAAAAAATCTACTTCTGAAGTAATTCTTAAGCTGCAGGACATTTTTTCTACAAATTCGTAATATTAAAAATTTGTTTACATGAATCAATTAGTATTCTTCTAACATGAAAGAAGTAATGTTTTGTTTCAATAGTTTCTTTTCCTTTTTGTGCTCAAGTTCTCATGATTACAAAATTCTACATAATGAATAATGCTTAAAATGCTGATTCTTTCATACAATCAAGGATTTTTTATTTATGATTGTTCTTTTATACGATAAAGTACAATTTCATTTGTTAAGTATCTTTATAGAGTCATACCAATAAGAAAAGTATTTCATGAAAAAACGTCCTGCGGCTTAAAATTTATTTAGTCATATAGAAAACTTTAATCATTCAATAAAAAAAGATATATTTAAAATAATTTATATGTACAGTAAAACCTTGATAATGAGACCACCTTCAGGACCTGAAGAATTGGTCATAATATAAGGTGGTCTCATTATCAAGTTGAATTTTAAGGGAGTAATAGGAAGCTGGTCCAAAAAGAAATGGTCTCTATAACAAGGTGGTTGTAACACTGAGGTGGTTGCTATGTGAGGTTTTACTGTATTTATTGATTAATTATAAAAAAAGTTAGAAATCTCCATTTGATATGTAAATATAACTCACCTTGCAGGATTTCTTATGATGTTCCTACATTTGTGGGAATAGAATTTTTAGTTGTACAGTGGAACCTTACTAAACCAGACAGGTTCTGGACTGAACAAAAATTCAGGTTAAGCGTGGATTCCGGTTTTGAGGGGTTTTTGTATTAGGAGCAGGTTTACTCATTATATAAATGGTCTTAGTTTTGAATATGACTGTATTTGACCAATTACCCTGGTCAAAGGGATGTTAAGAAAAACAACTTTGAAAACTATCATTATAACTCTCAAGAAACAGATTAATATTTTTAATAAGTTTATTACCTTTATTAGTGAGTCCTTTCACACACCAACAATAATAAATCAATAGCAATCCATCTGACACCAATCAACCAAGTCCCACTGGGCCAGCTTTACTGTCAAAATATAGTAACACTATACACAGGAAATTGATGGCAGCTTCAAAAATTATTGTCCGATTTAGTGAGGTGGAATTGTGTTGCCCAGCAACAAATTTTCTCAAAATTCTGTCCGGTTTCTGGAATTGCCAGTGTCTGGCTTAGTGAGGTTCTTTTATCATTAAATATATAGTGGGAAAATAGTTGGACTTTGAAAATTGTCCATTATTGTGAGGATTCCGGTTTAGCGAGTGTCTGGTTTAGCGAGGTTCCACTGTATTTATACCATAACCTGGACTAACCTATCCAATGATATGGACTAATATTAATGATTAAGTCATTGTGTAGTCACAAAATATCACAGAAGGATTTCCACACCACCTGGTGTAGTGTAATTAGTGTGTTTACCTACCCTCAATATATACACCCATTATTTTTTGTATCCCCCTCCAAAAAGTGTACCACAAACTTTAATATGCTGAAAATTCTTAAAAATACTGACTTTGGAGCAGATAAAAAAGCTTTCTGCTCCTATATAAATCACTTATTAGATCCAAAATTGATTACGGTGCAGAAATTTGTTCTGCTGCTGCTGTTGCCACAACTTTATTTAAAATATTGGATAAAATTCAATATAAAGCCCTTAGAATAGTCCTAGGGACCCTGAGCTCCACCCCTACACCCAAACTAGAAACAGAGTCTAGTGTGTTTCTTTAGCTATCAGGTGCATGGCCCATACTGTCAAATACTTGGCCAGAGCACCATCAAGGGGAAATAAACCCGAGAGCAAACTCAAAAATACCCCCCCCCTGAATTGGATCTCTTACCCAAAACTTGGTTTGGCCTTGAAGACAGGTAGCAGATTTAAGGCCAGTAATGGAACATCCTTGGTTGATGACCCCACCTCATATTGATCTATCGCTATCTTTTAAAAATGAAAAAAATTACTGTCCACACCTAAGCAAAATTCGAGTTAATCTTTTTAAAAAAAATTCTTCTGTTGATAGACTTTCAGATGACCTTTCCATCTATTCAGCAGAAATGATAGCCCTAATTAATTCAATTAGCTGGGTATTTCATTATAAACCCAAAAATTCAGCTATTCATTCAGATCTCTTTCGGTGCTGTAGCCAATTAAAAATTATCACAGTAAATCCACACTGGACCTTTTAGAACAAATTATCATCCTAAATTACTCCATCCAACAAGCTGGTCTTGATATTACCTTAGTTTGATGCCCAGCTCACATAGGTGTGGAGCGTAATGAGGCAGAATACAGAGCTGCCAAATCTTGCCAGGACCATGTGACTGTAGACACTAAAGTCCAACTCTCAATCACTGAAATAAATTCATTGGTCAGGTCACAGTCCATTAAGCACTGAAAGAGTTACTATTCCAGCATAAAACCAGGTGGCTGTGATTCTGTCCTGTACTCAGTGGGGGTCAGATGGCCAGTTGTCTATTCCACAGATCAAGGGATAGACAGATGTATTACCTGTCTGAGACTGGGGGCAAATCTGTTGTCTTGCACCCAGGGAAAACATATCCTGGGGCTGGACCCTATTTGTGCACATTGCAGAGTATTGAACACAACCAGTCACTGTCTGCTACACTGTGGGGTTCACTTCACTCCCAGACTTGAGCTAAAGGCTACTCTGGTAAACTCAGGTTTTATCAACCTTGAGAATATTCTCAATCCTCACAGGGCAGCTAAACTCTGGGTCTTCCAAGCCTTGGAAATATATGTAAAATCAAGTCAAATGACAGATAAAATCTAAGGTCCCAGGTCCAGACTTGTGTACATAAGTAGCCCAACTGTTGTGAGTCCTGTAAAATAAAAATATAAAATAACTTAAATATAAAAGTAAAATACTTTAATGAATAATTTTTTTTAATTTCATGTTACCTTCATTGATACATGAATTATCCTAAGTATGATGTCATTTGTTTTAGTATAAATGAATTACCTCATAAATGCCATCCATTATATATATCGCATTCAGTTGGGCTGCAAAATATCTTTCTTAGCAATACTTAATAATTAAAAATAAAATCTAAAAAAATAAAAAAAAAATTACTGCTCATACAGTAATAATAATAAAAACACAAACAATGCTGTAAGGAATATCTATTTTGAAGAGGTTAATCCATGCTTCATACAGTGGAAACCCCCTAAACTGGTTCCTCTATAAACTGGTTTCCCCTCTGAATCGGCCAAATGTTCTGGTCCTGACTTTATTACTATATAATTCACCTCTGTGGACTGGTTTCCTCTCTATTCCATAAACTGGCCAAGATTATGCATAAAGTGGCTGATTCAGTGCAAAAGTTCTCCTCTAGACTGGTCAACAATTTTACCATGCCCCAAAGTGTTATCAGTTTATTAGCCAGTGTTTGTTTACATAAAAGGCTGTTGTCAGTGGGAGGTGTGAAAAACATATCCTATCATTAATTTGATAATTAAGGGTTAACATGGGACTGTATCAGGGAAGTGGAAAATTGATAGATTTTAATGACAAGTTTTTTAATGAGTCTCGGACTTGGCTAGTTTATAGGGGTTCCACTGTAGTAGACATTACTGTCTATATTTAATTAATTTTTTTTCCTTCTTAATCACTATATATAAAGGTTGAAACCTTTAATATAAAAACTTTATTTTTTCATTCTCGTAAATAAACACATGATTGATGAATAATTTAATGAGAGATAATAAAGTAAACCAAAAATACTTTTTTAGCTCATCTGAGCACTTAGTGCTCCGTGAGCTATAGTGATCAGTCTGTCTACTCCGGCGCCTGGCATCCTTTGTCAGTCGTCCACACCTGGGTGTTGTTAATGCTCTAGAGGTCACACTTTAGAGCGAATCTTCATCAGACCTGGTCAGAATGTTCATCTCAATGATATCTTGGACAAGCTTGAACATGGGTTATCTGGGGTCAAAAACTAGGTTACCAGGTCAAATAGAATGGAAAATTTGTTAACACTCTAGAAGTCACTGTTTTGATTGGATCTTCATGAAACTTTGTCAGAATGTTTTTATTAATGATCTTGTAAAATTGTGCAAATATGGGTTATCTAGGTCAAAAACTAGGTCACTAGGTCAACACACCAGCAAAACTTATTAATGCTCTAGAGGTTGCAATTTTGATTGAATCTTCATCAAACTTTGTAAGAACGTCTGTTTTTAATAATATCTTGTCTAGTTCGAACATGGGTCATCTGGGGTCATAAACTATGTCACCAGGTTAAATCATAGAAAAGCCTTGTTAACACTCTAGGGGTCACAGCTTTGATTGGAGGTTCACCAAACGTTGTCAAAATGCTTGTCTTATTGATATCTTGCACAGGTCTGAAGATAGTTCATCTGGGGTCAAAAAACTAGGTCACCAGGTTAAATCTTTGGAAAACCTCTATAGGTCTCAGTTTTTATTGGAGGTCCACCAAACCTTGTCAAAATGCTTGTCTTAATGATATCTTGGACAATCTTGAACATGGGTCATCAGTCAAAAACTTGGTCACCAGGTTAAATCTGTGAATAACCTTGTTAACCCTCTATAGAGCACAATTTTGATTGAAGGTCCAATAAATCTTGTCAAAATGCTTGTCATAATGATATCTTACACAAGTTCGAACACGGGTCATCTGGTGTCAGAAACTAGGTCACCAGATTTAATCTTTGAAAAACCTTGTTAACCCTCTTTAGGTCACAGTTTTAATTGGAGGTTCACCAAACCTCGTCAAAATAATTGTCTTAATGATATCTTGGTAAAGTTTTAACATGAGTCATCTAGGGGCAAAATCTAGGTCACCAGGTCAAATCTTTTGAAAAACCTTGTTAATCCTCTAGTGGCCACAGTTTTGATTGGATCTTTGTTAAACTGTGTCAAAATGTTTGTTTTCATGATGTTTTGGACAGGTTCGAACATTGATCATCTGGGGTCACAAACTAGGTCAATGGGTCAGACCCTAGAAAAACCTTGCTAACACTCTAAGGGTCAGAATGTTTGTATTTATGATATCATGAACAGGTTTGAACATGGGTCGACTCAGATTAAAAACTGGGTCACCAGGTCAAGTCACAGGTAAACCATAGATGTCGCAATCTTTACTCAGGTAAGCGAAAAAGGGCCATCTTGGCCCACTTGTTTTCCAACACATTCAGCATATCTAACGTTTGGACTGGGAAAGGGAGCCCACCCAATACAAGAATACTGAAACGTAAAAGAATAAGCCCCTGTTAAAACCCTACCAGCTAAGTTACAGTTGTTATTGGAGATAGCTCAATTAACAGTCATGGTACAATAAACATGACCGAGCCAATATAGAGCTTCCAGGCCACACTCTGGACCCCATAATTCAATGACAGGCCCTTTATTAGCTCATCAGAACCGAAGGATCAGGGTGAGCTGTTCGGATGGGTGGGTGGATGCTCTGGCGTCTTATCGTCTGGCGTCAGCAATGGTCTTCTCCTCAGAAACTACCTGTCAGATTTACTTAAAATTTGTTGCATAGAAGCCTTTTGACGTTCTATTTGGAATTTGCTCATATTATACCAGTTCACTCCTCTTAGGGGTCACTAGAGCTAAAAATAGAAAAACCTTTTATCATCTCATGAACCAGTGGATGGATCATCACCAAACTTGGCCGGTAGTATTCTTAGATAGTGTTCTGTCAGATTTGCTGAAATAAAAATGGTTGGTCCCTATTTGGGCCTGTCTGAGCTAAAAGTAGAAATACCTTTTAGTGTCTTCTTCTCATGTACCAATGGATGGATCATTCCTGAACTTGGTTTGTAGCATCCGTTAGTAGTCCTCTCAAGTTTGCTCAAATAAATTTGGTCACCCTCTTTTAGGGGCCGCTAGGGCTAAAAATAGAAATGCCTTAAAATGACTTTTCTCATGATTCCCTGGATGGATTATTACCAAATTTGGTTTTTAGCATCCTTCGATAGTGTTCTATCAGTTTGCTGAAATAAAAATGGTTTGCCACTATTAGGGGCCTCCTGAGCTAAAAATAGAAATACCTTTTAATGTCTTCTCATGAACCTATGGATGGATCATCCCTAAACTTGGTTTGTAGCATCCTTAAGTAGTCCTCTCTCAAGTGATCTAATAATTTTTGTCAGCCACTTTTAGGGGTCACTAGAGCTAAAAATAGAAATACCTTAAAATGACTTTTTCTCATGATTCTTTGGATGGATTATTACCAAACTTGGTTTTTAGCATCCTTAGATAGTGTTCTATTAGATTTTGTGAAAAAAAGATGGTTGGCCCCTATTAGGGGCGGCTAGAGCTAAAAATAGAAACTCCTTAAAATGACTTCTTTTCATGAGCTAGTGGTTGGATCATCCCCAAATTTGGCCTGTGGCATCCTTCAATCATCACAAGTTTTCCATTGATGGTCCTTTGATGATCCTTCATCAAGATTATTTATTGAACCCCATTATCTGCCCAGAAGTGTACCTTTATTACCTTTTTAGTAACAAGTTAATTTACATTTATTCTGGTGAGCGATGCATAGCCATTGTGGCTCTTTTGTGTCCCCAATTCCCCAAAATCAGATTGGATTGAAAAAAGTGCGAAGGTCACTATCAGATCATCAGTACATTATAACTGTCCCTTTAAAACCTTCAAACCCTGTAAACACCAATAATATATCACTATACAAGCAGTGCATGCTACCATTGTACTGTGTAGACCATGATGCCCATAGTCTTTGGAATCATTGCATGCATTTTCAACACAGAATTCTTCCTTTAAATCCGAGGTCCAGTGGTTAGTGCGCTGGACTTGTAATCCCATGATCAGAGTTCGAATCCCGGTTGCGGCAGGTTATACTCTTCTATGAAAATTTAACAAAAATGTCAATTTTCCTCCATATGTGGAGAAGTTGCCAACTCTTTGTAGAAGGGTAAATTAGTACTGGATAGTATGCAGTCCAGGAAAATTGGTTAGGTGAACCGGTTGCAATACATAACTTAAAAATTGTTGAAAAATGGTGTTAAACCCCAGTGACAATAAGTCACATACAAACAAACAATCCTTTCAATCCATATAATAACTGGGGCACATTTATTGTTAGTTGCCTTTGCCTGGTCCATCTGAGCATCACTGTTTTGTAGCTGTGAAATATTTTGTACATAACAATTTTACTTGTTATCTCATCTATTTTGTTGAGCCTCAACGCAACGCATACTTGGAATGGGGTAATTTTTCTGCCATGGGCAGATAGCAATGAATGGTTCAACAAGATGGATGGTTTGATTAACGGGGATCATCTCAAAGTTGAAAGCGTTGTTTTAATTACCTTGCTGTCATAACATATTAGGGTTTCGAGCTATAGTAATCAGTCTACTCGGGCGTCCTCACCTTGGACGGGGGTTTTTAATGCTGTAGTGGTCCTACTTTTGAGAGGATCTTCATCAGACCTGGTCAGAATGTTTGTCTCAATGATATCTTGGACAAGTTCAAACATGGGTCATCTGGGGCCAAAAACTAGGTCACCAGGTCAGATAGAATGGAAATTTTAATTGTTAACACTCTTGAAATCACAGATTTGATTGGATCATGAAACTTTGTCAGAATGTTTGTATTAATGATCTTGTAAAATTGTGCAAATATGGGTCATCTCTGGTAAAAAATGAGGTCAACACACCAGAAAACCTTGTTAATGCTCCAGAGGTTGCAATTTTGATTGAATCTTCAACAAACTTTGTCAGAAGGTTTGTTTCAATGATATCTTGGACAAATTCGAACATGGGTCATCTGGGGTAAAAAGCTAGGTCACCAGGTCAAATCATTGGAAAACCTTAATTCTCTAGGGGTCACAGTTTTGATTGGATCTTCACCAAACCTTGTCAAAATGATTGTTTTAATAATATCTTGGTTAAATTGGAATATGGGTCATCTGGGGTTAAAAACTAGGTCACCAAGTCACAGGGAAGGAGCATGCAGGCCTGAATACTCAAAAAAAAGACGAGAATCAGGCCTACCATGAGTTGTCCATATCTGGAGTGGTCACGATCCCTTAGACATCAACCAAAAGCACCCCCCGGTATAAACACAATAATAGCATCATGTATGAAGACAAACACACAAATTACAATTTAAAAATAAGAAATAATCAGGATCAAACAACAAAAATATACACAACAGAATTAACAAAAATAATAGAAACATTATTACATCCAAAAATATACACAACAGAATTAACAAAAATAATAAAAACATTATTATATCCAAAAATATACACAACAGAATTTAAGAAAATAATAGAAAAACATTATTACAGATAAAAATATACACAACAGAATTAACAAAAATAATACAAAACATTATTACATCCAAAAATATACACAACAGAATTAACAAAAATAATAAAAACATTATTACATCCAAAAATGTACACTACAGAATTAACAAAAATAATAAAAACATTATTACATCCAAATATATACGCAACAGAATTAACAAAATTAATACATCCAAAAATATACACAACAGAATTAACAAAAATTGATACAAAACATTATTACATCCAAAAATATACACAACAGAATTAACAAAAATAATACATCCAAAAATATACACAACAGAATTAACAAAAATAATACATCCAAAAATATACACAACAGAATTAACAAAAACAATAGAAAACATTATTACATCCAAAAATATACACAACAGAATTTACAAAAACAATAGAAAACATTATTACATCCAAAAATATACACAACAGAATTTACAAAAACAATAGAAAACATTATTACATCCAAAAATATACACAACAGAATTTACAAAAACAATAGAAAACATTATTACATCCAAAAATATACACAACAGAATTTACAAAAACAATAGAAAACATTATTACATCCAAAAATATACACAACAGAATTAACAAAAATTGATACAAAACATTATTACATCCAAAAATGTACACAACAGAATTAACAAAAACAATAGAAAACATTATTACATCCAAAAATATACACAACAGAATTAACAAAAATTGATACAAAACATTATTATATCCAAAAATATACACAGCAGAATTAACAAAAATAATAAAAACATTATTACAGATAAAAATATACACAACAGAATTAACAAAAATTGATACAAAACATTATTATATCCAAAAATATACGCAGCAGAATTAACAAAAATAATAAAAACATTATTACAGATAAAAATATACACAACAGAATTAACAAAAATAATAAAAACACTATTACATCCAAAAATATACACAACAGAATTAACAAAAATAATAGAAAACATTATTACATCCAAAAATATACACAACAGAATTAACAAAAATAATAGAAACATTATTACATCCAAAAATATACACAACAGAATTAACAAAAATAATAAAAACATTATTACATCCAAAAATATACACAATAGAATTAACAAAAATAATAGAAAACATTATTACATCCAAAAATATACTCAACAGAACTAACAAAAATATACACAACAGAATTAACAAAATTAATACATCCAAAAATATACACAACAGAATTAACAAAAACAATAGAAAACATTATTATATCCAAAAATATACACAACAGAATTAACAAAAATAATAGAAAACATTATTATATCCAAAAATATACACAACAGAATTAACAAAAATAATAGAAACATTATTACATCCAAAAATATACACAGCAGAATTAACAAAAATTGATACAAAACATTATTACATCCAAAAATATAAAACATGATTACAGATAAAATTAATCATGTCCAAATCACGTCTTTAGAAAAAAATTACATACATTCACTCAAAATTTTCTAGAAAAACAATTATTTATAAAATTAGAACCAACACCAGCAGCAAACACAAACAAAATCCAAAGAAAACAAAAATCCCAATACCAGGGGGGGTGTCTTAGGCTCTCAGCCACCAACACCTGGCAGAAGAGTCAGGATAAGGGTAAAGGCAACCAGTACTCCTGGAAAACTGAAAATAGGTAGGAGACTGCTGAGTAGAATCCCATCACAGTCTCAGGCAACAGTATAGAGTGGTCCAAAATAAAACAGACAAAACAAGGCATTACCATATGTAGAAACTTAAATATCATTTAATGCTCAAACATTGACCGCTCAAAAATTATCTTAATAAAACTTCTTCTAAATAAAAATCCACATGTAGACATTTTATGTGTCCAGGATGCTAAGTTTAACAGTAGGACCTCAAAAAATATGCCTGGATTCAATTTGGAATACAAACCTTTTTGGGAACAAAAGCTATATGTGGTGGTTTGGCAATATACATCAAAAACTCACTGAATTATGAATACATCAGAGTAGACAATCCCAGGGATCAAAATGGTAACTTTAAAATAGAGTACCAAGTAATAAAAATACATTTATCAAAATAATCTTTACTTTTGGCAAATATTTATTCTAGAGGATGTGATCTTGAATCTTTAGATCACATTATAAAGAGCTTTCCAACTTAAAATGAGGGAATCAACAGTATTATAACAGGGGACTTTAATGCTCACCATGTTGAGTGGGGCTCATTAATCACAGACTGTCATGGGAAGGATGTTTTGGAATGGGCTGAAAAACATGATATGATTATATTCAATGAGGGCACTCCAACAAGAATGGATCAATCAACTGGGAAATTAACAAACATAGATTTAACTTTTGGCACACCCAAAATTGTCTCAGTTTCAGCTTTGGGAGTTCATGATGATACCCTGGGGTCAGATCATTTCCCAATCCTAATTTCAATCTATGGTCTAAACTCTACAAATCAAAATTCTGAAAATGAAAATTTAAATAAGACAGATTGGGAAACATTCAAAATTTTTTGCAATACAATACATGAAAACCAGGTCTACTCAATCAACACTTGCAAAACGTAACAAATTCAATTCTACACATGGTAAAGGAAAGTACCCTGACTTCAGTACCTGAAAGAAAACCAAAAATTCAAGTCCAGCAGTGGAGTGATGACTGTAATGAAGCAGTGCAGGGCAGAAAAAAGCTTTAAATAGAGCAAAAAGAAATTCTTGCCCTGATAATATTAAAAAATTAAGACACAGAAAAACATGCAAAAAAATGATAGAAGCAAAAAAAAGAATTGGCAAACATTTTGTGAATCAATTACTTTTCCTCAAGCCAATTCTAAAATATTTTGGAACAAAATTAAAAAGTTAACAGGCAAAATTATTAACTGTTATTAAAACACAAAAATGAAATTGCAAAAATACCCTTTGAAAAGGCTCAATTTTTAGTAAATTATTACAAGGAAGTATCAAGTGACTCAAATCTACCACCTGAAACTTTGGCATATCAAAAACAATTTGAGTCACAGTAACATGATATAGTAAATGAGCTTGGGCTAAAAGATACACCTTTAAACAAACCTTTTTCACTAATAGAACTCAAACAATGTATTCATGACAGACGAAACTCTGCCCCTGGATTGGACAAAATTACATACTCAATGTTCAAACATATGTCAGATAATACTTTAAATATTTGGCTAAATTTTTATAACAGGGTTTGGAGTGAAGGTAAATATCCAACAAATTGGATGGAAAGAAGCTTGCATTATACCTATAAAAATACTGACAAAACCAGTGAAGAACCAAAATCTTACAGACCGATAAGCCTTACATCGCACTCTGGGAAATTGCTAGAGGCGATGGAAAAGGCCCGTTAGATCATCATATTGAATTTAATAATTATTAATTAATTATACTAAATCCCTCTCAATCTGGCTTTAGAAAGGGAAGGAGCACTTAAGACCAATTAGCTCAAGTACAACATGACATCATTTCAGCCAAAAACAGAGGCCACAGTGCTAGCCATTTTCTTAGATCTCCAGGCAGCATTTGATTTAACTTGGCACTTGGTGTTCTTTTTATACTAAAAGAATATGGTATAATGGGAGCTTGTTTCCAATACCTCAGGTCTTTCCTTGAAGGGCGCAAAATTCAAGTAAGGGTGAATGGTACCCTCTCAGATCAAGAAAATGTCTAGAGAGGTAACCCTCAGGGCACGATTCTTTCACCTCTTTTATTTAATTTATTAATCAATAATCTACCTGTATCCATTTCAAGATCTGACATGTCTCTTAGTCAATTTGCAGATGATTCAGGCACATGGATAACAGGCAAAAATCTGAAAATAATGGCCAAAAAGTCATAAAAAGGATTAGACATGATTTGGGGATGGGCACAGTATTGGGATTTAAAATATCGAAAGAAAAAACCGTTGGTATCTTGTTTGGGAATCAGCGGCAGCATAAATTAGACATACACCTAGGTGGTACACAAATCAAATATGAAACAACACAATTTGTAGGCATGATTTTAGATAAAAATTTGACTTTTAGGCAACATATATAGTACTTAATTAAAAAGTATACCACAAACATTAATATGATGAAAATACTCAAAAATACTGACCTTGAAGCAGATAAAAAAAGCTTACTGCTTCTATAAATCACTTAGTAGATCCAAAACTCCATCTTTGGGGCAGGTCACTTCACAAAGAGCAATCTCAAAAAAATGTCCCCCCCCAATTTTGGCCCTTACTCAACTCCTGGTGGAGGAATTTGGTCTCCAAGACATACAGGTAGCAGATTTCAGGCCAGTAATTGAACATCTGTGGTTATTGACCCCATCTCATATAGACTTATGACTTTCCCTAAAAATTGTAAAAACAGACCTTCCACACCTAAGTAAAATTCATGTTAACTTGTCTATTGAATAATTTTACAATCACTATTTAAGTATTTATACGGAAGGTTCTAAATGCCAAGATCTTGCAAATTTGCAGCAGCTTTTTATATACCTTCAAAAAAATTGTCTTCTGTTGATAGACTTTCTGATAATCTTTCTATCTATTCAGCAGAAATGATAGTCCTAATTAATTCTAAATTGGCTCTTTCATCATAAACCAAAAAAATCAGTTATTTATTTGAACTCACTTTCAGCGCTGCAATCAATTCAAAATTATCATAGTAAATCCAGACCCGACCTTTTAGAACAAATTATCATCCTAAATTATTCTATCCAACAAGCTTGTTTGGATATTACTCTAGTTTAGTGCCCAGCTCATATAGGTGTGGAAGGAAATGAGGCGGCAGACAGAGCTGCCAAATCTGGCCTGGATCATGTGACTGTAGATACTAAAATCAATCTCTCACCCACTGAGGTAAGTTCATTGGTCAGGTCACAGTCCATTAAGCAGTGGAGGAGTTATTATTCCAGGGTGGAACAGGGCGGCTGTGATTCTGTCCAATACTCAGTGGGGTTCAGATAGCCTGATGTCTATTCCTCAGATCAAAGGATAGACAAATGCATCACCCATCTGAGACTGGGGCAAATCTGTTGTCTGGAGCCCAGGGAAAACTTATCCTGGGACTGGACACTATTTGCACCCAGTTTAGTGTAGTGAACACAACCAGTCACTATCTGCTATACTGTGGGGTTCACTTCACTCCCAGACTGGAGCTAAAAGCTGCCCTTATAAACTTAGACTTGGTTGTTAATCTTGAGAATATTCTCAATCCAAGCAAGGCAGTAAAAAGCTCAGTCTTCCAAGCCTTAGAAAATACATAAAATCTTGTCAGATGACAAATAAAATATATGGACCCAGGTCCAGGCAAGTGTGCACAAGTAGCCCAACTGTTATGATTCATGCATTAAATATAAAAATATTTTAATTAATATTCTTCTTAAATTTCATGTGGCTTTTATTAACACATGAATTATCTTAAGCATGATGTCATTTATTTTAGTATAAACACAAACTATTATAAGAAATAATCCTTTTTTAACTTCATGATACCTTCATTAAGACATAGATTATCTACAAAAATTGGTATCACATGTTTTAGTAAGAATGAAAATACATTTATAAAGAAATAATCTGTTTTTAATTTCATGTTAACCTTATTGTTAATGAAATATCTCATATATGTTGCTTATAAATTATATACTGCACAATCAGTTCGGCTGCAAAATATCTCTCTTAATAATAAATTAAAATTCTTTTAGCATTGTCTTTATGGCAATATATATAAATCTTTTACTATAAATACACACTATTTTTAAGTAAGAATAAACATATCTATTGCAGAGGTAAAATTATACCTCATAGTAGTCAAAGTTTATGGTCAATCTTAAATTACCTTTTATTATTCAATCTATATAAATGTGAAGACCTTTATGGAATAATGTCTAATTTTTCTTTTTGTAAACAAGTACAAAGTATATGAATTAATTGAGTGAGATTTAATAACATTAAAAGAAAATGAATACCTTTCTCTCCAACAATCTAGCACGCTTATGTCTGGACTGGGGAAGAGAGTGAACTCTGGCCCACCCATTACAGGAGTACTGAAATGAAAAACAAACAGCCCCAGTTAAAACCCTACCAGTTAAGTAACAGTTGTTATTGGGGTCTGGGTGTGACCAGATAGCTCAATTAACAGTCATGGGACAATAAACATGACTGAGCCCAGATTAAACTTCTTGGCCACACTCTGGATCACAATATTCAATGACAAGCCCTTATATTATATTATGTTATATTATATTATATTATATCACATCATATCATATTATATTATATATATTCAATGACTACGTGCTCAGGTGAGCTATGGTGATTAATTAGTCTACTCCGGCGTCTGTCGTCCACACCTGGGGGTTGTTAATGTTCTAGTGGGCTCACTTTTTAGTGAATCTTCATCAGACCTGGTCAGAATGTTCTTGGGCAAGTTCAAACATGGGTCATCTGGGGTAAAAAACTAAGTCACCAGGTCAAATAGAATGGAAATTTTGTTAACACTCTAGAAGTCACTGTTTTGATTGGATCTTCACGAAACATTGTCAGAATATTTGAACTAATGATCTTGTAAAGTTGTGCCAATATGGGTCATCTCCGGTCAAAAACTAGGTCACTAGGTCAACACACCCGAAAACCTTGTTAATGCTCAGACCTTTAGTAACAAGTGGCCTTTATTCAGAGGTCAGTTTGTTCTAAATAATCAATGATGATTTTTTAAAGAATGGCCTTCATTCACAGGGTGATCTTTACTCAGAGGTTGTTGCAAACACGGGTTAGACTGTGTTTCCAACATTGACAATGAGGCAAATGTTACATTTACAACATATAACATAATTCAAGTGAGAAAATTTACTTACTGTATAGAATAGCATACATTTCTTATTCTTTAAGGTGATTCACCGGTGTGCTTATTTCCTTAGAAAGGTCATATGAAACCATAATCAAATTGAAATATACCATACAGAGAGTGAAAAATCATAAAAGTAAAACTACCACACCATTTTCACATGAACTTTCTAAGAAAAGTCACATTTTCAATGAACATGAGTAAAAATTTAAAAGTATAAAACTTAGTAATATTTTCAGAATCAGGTATTTAGTATGTATGAAAGAAGAAATTGTCCTAACAAAAATAATTGATGACATATTTCCAGGAAATATCAATGTTTGAAAGAAGTCAAACTCTGAAAAATTCAGTAAACCTCAAATAAAAAAATCTAAAAGTGGAACATACACATATTTTGGACTCAATTGATATCGTTGAAATTGACTTGCTACAGAAATTAAATAAAAATCCACCGCATTGTTTTTAAGCATTATTTCATGGAAATTAGGCAAATACTCAAAACACAGAGTAATCTCCCCTGATTTCAACGTAGAATGATTTTATCACACACGCAGATATACTGAACAAATCTGCTCCTGTCTTGATGGTGCACTGAACCTGAATAATCAAATGTACAAACTGGATATTTGAGAAAACAAGAATTGACCAAAAAATCACTGGATAATAAAATATTTGCAAATAAAAATCTTGAAGACAACACTTGAAATAATACTACTTATAAGATATTCATGAAATACTATTGAAAGATTCATTATGTCTGTTAATAATTTTTTAATGATTGGACACATGAAATTTTCCATTAGTTTTTTTCTGAAAAACAAAAATCAAAAAAAAATTTTAATCCATTTTCTGTGTCTCTTTTACATGTTGATTTTAATGAATTAAACAAAAGTCTGCTGCTTCAATTTTTTAGCCATAAATTTTGTGAGATAGGATGTGTTGATTATTTCACTTAAAGAATTTAAATTTTCTCCTCTGCTATATAGGAAGCTCCAATATTCATTTCACTCTAAAACATGCGCTCTCTGAGGCTGAGTAATGTTTTATTTTATTTCTGTGGACACAACATTATTAAAGCATTCATTTCACTGGGAGCTACTGATGTCAGTTAGATTTTCACAGTTACTAGCATAGTCTTCAAAGATATTCACAAGGTCACTTCAAACTATTGTTAGTATGATACTTTTTGTATGGCAGGCTTCTTGGTACATAAAAATTTGGTGATGATTTATATCCACACCAACTACTGTCACATAATTCAAGGTCCCCAAACAAAAGTGGTGTTATGGCATGCAAGTTGGTCTGCATCTGTGTTGTATCATTACTATTTTGCTTGCAGACATAAAACACTTTCCAATGTATTATCAACTGTTTGTTACATGTTTTTGCACTGATCCACCCACTTCTGTTCTCTCTTACAATGGATGTTGAATCATGATACATAATCAAGGTTTCAGTTTTAATTCCGTTTTTATTCAAACCCAAAACCGTTGACAAACACATGCTGGACTCCATTGCTTTTGTTGACTTGTGGGTGATCTCCCATTTCTTTCAGCCACCAGACTTGTTCTGCATTGTTTGTACCTTACATGTAAAGGCATGATTTTTCCAGTCTCCTCCCAAAAAGAGATGCATGATCTTGAAAAGAGAGAGTAAAACTAATTCTGAGTGTGTCAATAAAATACTGAATCAATACAAGCAGTGTAATCTTCATAATCATTGACTGATGATGGCCTAGACAAATAATTTACATTACAGTGTAAGTGATACATACTCTGGCAGGCCTTACTCATCACAAATAAAGTACATGAAATCAGTCCTAGATCTATGTTGGTTAATACTGGGTGATCTTTGTACAATTCATAAACACAACATATAATACATGACAAACTATTGTATGAATTACTACTTGCTCTCTTTTGCCTACCTCCATCAAAACTGGCTTTTATATATGGACTGTCCTTCCCATCCTCATTGGACTTTTGCTTATTTCCTACTCTAAAAAAATGTTATCAATCTTTACATCCTTTAGGAAAATAGTCATAGGGTTGTTATATATATATGTGCTGAAGGATAGTTTAAATATTTGTTGAGAAATGAATAATAAAACAAGTTATTCCACTCACAAAGTTTGGTCATACCAATGTGTTGTAAATTGAATCAGTGGAAATATTCAGTGATTTTTTTTTGTATATTTTACAGCCAAATTACAGTCAAAAAGTTACATTTTCCCCTAAAAATGTGATATGAATAAGTGGTAGTTTTTCAAAGTGGTATGCTCTGTGAAACTTTAACTGGTCCTGATAAAAAATACAACAATAATTTATTTTGAGTCTGTTTATAACATACACAGTTTTTAATTTCTAATTCATTGAATAATAACCCTAGATTCTTCATTAAGGTGTCCATGTTTTTTCTGTCTTTAGGGGACAATTTGTATATGTTTTAATACTGGTTTTGCATAATGTGTTTTAGCATGTTCTTGCTTAATACATACAGATAATGTATCCATGGTGTATTTGCTTATGACACACACAACAAAAAATATACAAAATTACCAGTCTCACAATACCTTGAATATTAAAACCATGTTTTAAGGACTCTGGATTTATATATACAGTATAACCCCTGCAAACTGGACCCCTTCCAGACTGATGCAAAAGTCCAGTTTTCTTAGAATTCTAGTTTTCAGAGCACTATTGCTTATAGAAGTGACAAAATGAGACTTGAAAAATTGTCCAATTTTCAGAGAATTCTGGCTTTCAGGGAGTCCACCGGTGTTTCACAGGTTTTATTGTATGACATATAAAAATATGCATTAAGGAGACCAAGCTGTAATAACAGAAACATGCTTTATGGAGAATTTGTATCCCCTTCGATTGATATCTGACTTTAAGTTGCGACTTTGCTCTTAGAGTCAAGCATCCTGTTTCAATCGTGAATTTAGCAACTGAACAAAGTTGTTTTGTAATCTACAAACAAAAGTTATGTTTTTTGGACACAGTACATGCTCTTAAAAGCCTCTCCATATACAAAAAATCAAGTCAGTCTCTTCAATAGTTTATGTTATATGCTCTAGATATAGAGGATCTTGAATGAGTGCTCATTCCTTACCATTTTTATTAAACGAGTTGACTAAATAATATGACACAAGGCTCTGCCGAGTGTCATATTGTTTTTGTCAACGAGTTTAATAAAAAGGTAAAGGATGAGCACGAGTGTAAGATTCTATTTATCACATAACTGCAAAAACAACCACAGAAAATGAAACAGACTGTATGATGACATCAAGATGACGTCAGTGCAAGACGTCTAGTGTAGACTGTTCACTACTGTGCGCAAAAAGTGCATGTTTCTATTAATTGTTTGGTGATAAAATGCAAGATAAAAGACATAAAATCGTTATTTTATTCACACAAATCATTTTATTCAATGATAAAATCATTTCGAATCGAAAGTCGACCATGTTTACAAATATCGTAGTAGCGTAGTAATACAAAATATGCAAATATAGTGATTTGGCTAATTTGAATATTTATTGCACGGTTTGGCAGTGCCGAAAGATATTTAAGGCACGGGTTTACGGCACTCCTGGACCGCAGGTCATGTGATAAAAGAATAATTTAAATACAAAATAGGAGATAATTAAAAAAAAGGATGAGAAAGAGTTGTAGTTCTTAGTCACTGCTGTACCTCTCATTAATCTCAATCAGTGTATGTAGTATCAACTCAATATCTTCAATACTTCATGAGTTATACTCCTGATAAGTATAATTTCAACAGTAAGAGGGAGATAATAAAAAGTAGGAAGGTAGAGTTATGGTTCTTTGTCAGTGCACATACTAGTATCTATCCAGTTGTGAAGTATTAAGTCAATCCTTTCTATTGTTTTGGAGATATGCTCCACACAAGCATAATTTCAATATAAAAGAAGAGATAATAAAAAATGAGGTAAGGTAGAGTTATGGTGATTGGTCTCTATATCATTATGTTAAGTATCAACTCAATCCTTTTAATGCATTCTGAGTGATGAAAAAGAGCGACAGACGGACAGATGGAAGTGCTTACAGCCATACAGACAATGTCGAATCTATATCCCTCCATCTTTGACAGGGATAATAACAACAAAACATTGTTAAGGCCATTATGGTTTTATTTGGCTTTTCATAGCTCAGATTTGGTCCAAAATAGTGGGTAATTTGAGTAGCATATTTTTCCCTGGTACCTTGTCGCCTGATCAACACTTACGATTGGATAAAAATCTGAGTGTTTATAAGACCCCTAACCCTTTAATAAGGCTTTGTTCTGGCCTTGTTTTGTACCAACATGACACAAACTCAGGGGTCAACTGGTATAATATGAGCAAATTGCTGTTAGAAGAACACTACATAGCAAATTTGAAGGAAGAGAAGACAATTGTTGATGTGTGACAGTGGACGCCAGAGCAGCCTCCATACCATACTTATAGCTAACCCTGAACCTTTGGTTCTGGTGAGCTAAAATATTTCTTCTACATTTTAACTTTATCATAAGACCACCTCAACATAAAGATCTTTTTTGCCCCAATGGTTGTGTTATACAGTTTTACTGTATTCACATTTCTGACAAACTTTAAGGAATGATAATACAAAAACAACAAAAACAATATTTTACTATTCCACTTTATTGAACCAATATACACTGTAGCAGAATGACAAGCTACAAGTTATTTGCACCTTAAGTTCTTTATTTTTATACTGAACAAATCTAATCAAAATCTAAACATAATCTAGAACTATAAAAATCACTGACCTTATGATTTTCTTGGTCAAATTATAATTTCGCAAGATAAAAATAATGTCAGTCATATTCTAGAATAAATATTATAAAAATATAAAAAATAAACCCCTAGCTACTGACCCTATCTTTTCAGAGCTGGTAGTGGATACAAGCTATTTTTTAGGCCTAACCCACAATTTTTGTCTTTTTACACTGAAATGTAAAAAACTTTTATTCACTAAAATCACCATAGAATTACTCTTACCTTGTAATCATCAGACATGTTTGTATGTATCATATTTTCAACTGGATTGAAAAGTGGAAACTAGTACATTTAGGTAAGCAACTACAGGAATGTGTTAAATCATTCCTATACAAGAGTGGTGACTAACAGCATATAAAATGACTTCAGATATATTGAACAGCAATACTGAAATGAAGTGTTTCAGTTAAGCGTTGATACTACAGGTCTGAAACGTTACTGACAAGTAGTTGGCATGGGCAAAAACCAGTGGCAAGGTCGATTTTGGCATGGCATGGCTAGTTTTGACTGTATTGAGATTCTAAAAATGAGCGCTTGCAAAAAAATCTGAGAGTTGCGGAAAATTTTTCATTTTTAATATCTCTGCCATTAGTAAGAGTATAGTGCTGAAATTGCACATGCTAGTAATGGACATGCATAGAAATCAGAGGCATGAAAGATGTGGCCATGCTACGTTTACATTTGACTTTATTAGCATTCTAGAAATGACAGTTTGCAAGAAAATTTCCTCTTGCCTACACTTTTTGACCAATCTTTTTCTTTGACTTACTCTTTAATTGTAGATAGTACAGCATTGGAACTTTACAGACTAGTAATTGGCAAGAAGAGAAGTCAGTTGTGAGGATGGATTTGGTATGGTATGGTTGCTTTTGGCTTTATTAAGATTCTAGAAATGACTGTTTGCTGCAGAATTTCCCCTTGACAGCATTTTCTGACAAATGTTTGTGTTTTGTTTCTTCCTTAAGTACTTATATAAGGCTGATTTTTCCTAATATCATTATCTGTGATGTAAAAAGCAGAAACGTCCATGAGTATGTAAGTACAATATTATTTATATTTATATATTACACTGGAGATAAAAATTAAACATTCACTCTGTGATGAAATCAAATTCAAAGTTAGTAAAGGAGGATTAGTTCTAAGCAAATGAAATAAAATAATAAATAAATGTTTGGTGTTTCTTATAAGCTTGATTCATAGATTGTTAGCAAACATTCAATTCTAATGTTTCCACTATATTTGTTCACATTTCTTTATCATATTCAATTCATTTATTGTGACATATAAGGTCTCCACACACAAAATTCATAAAATACAGTAAATTGCTGTGGAATGTAGGTCCTGAACTCGAATCCTAGCTTGGACAGGTTTTGTTCATGAACTTCACGATCCCATTTTTCAGACACAGTACTGATGTAGTGTCCAGGCAGCAGACTCAAGCATGATTAATATAAGCAAAATTGCTTGTTTCACAATAATGCTGAAATGAATTAGAATAAGACCAATAGAAAATGCAACTCATCTTCAACAATATCTTCACATTAAAAGTTTTACACTCTTTTTCTCTATCTAAATATCTACCACATTCAGGGCTCAACAAAGTTGAGTAAGATACTCTCTGGTTTCCCAGATATAACCAAAACCATTGATATAGAGATTATTTTTATCATAAGTAACCCAATTTGTGTAACACAGGCTAAATCTATCTAAATGTACTATTACATTGTAACACTGTTCCACATAACCTGTCTTTGGCATATATAAAATTCAAAGCCAGGATTTTAATAGTAAATGCGCACTTTCTGTCCAGGGTAGAACATCATAATTTGTTGTGATATTAAGCAGATGTTTGGTAGACAGCAATATTATTAACACTTGACTCCTAGGCCTAAAAAATAAAAAAAGGTTAGTTTTCGGTTACATGCCAAAAAAATATGGGTTGGCAGGTATTGTTTTTTTATTTTATTTTTTTTTACATATGTCAGCAATACTGTACGGGGATCTGAGTACCATAATATTAATGTGTTGTGAAAATGACAATATAGCACTTTGATTTTGATGCCGTAAATGAGGCATAAGCAAAAAAAAAATTTATTCACTAGAATCGCACTTGAATATTTTGTCTTACTACAAATATTACACAAGCTATAAACTGTGTAATCAGAAACTGTATCTCAATGCTAGATACTCGCTGACAATATATCAAACCAGCTAACTGCTACAGAATGGAAAGGTTTCACGGATTCAACACAAGTGTATGCTAAAAACAATTGCAGTGTTGTTGCAGGGACCTACTTAGTTAGATTGATTGTTGTGTATTTGGTGAAAATGTGATCTTTTTCATTTTATTCTGCAGTATAGTTTGGCAGGTTTTTCTTTCAATAAAGAGTTTTGTTCTTACTTCCATGTGTTGGTCTTGGTCTGGTAGGTGACTAATAGATATTGGTATATACTTGTGGATGACCACCAAGATCAGCTTCTTGTCTAAAAAAGGATGAGAAGCTCTTGTGCCTGTAAAGATAAAAAAGTTCTTTCAGTTCATTAGGACCTGAAAATACAGTGCTCCCCCCATAATGTCACCTCCAAAGACTGATTCTCTCCAAGAAACCACAGTAAAAGGCACACTTTCACATAATAAAAAAAATATCTGTTGTGAATGTATCAATTTCCTTCAAACAACAACTCTCTCCAAAGAACAACACTTTTTTGCAACTCCAAAAACAAGTGTTGTTCTTTGGTGAGAGCACTGTATATAAAACACTGAAGTCCAGCATAGAGGAGTTTGTTAAAGCCACTACACTAGGACAATATATAGGCTGATGTGAAATTAAAGATATTCTGAAGTATATTCAGCCTGCTCAGCACAGGATAAGCATGAGCAGCAATCTAGTAAATGTTTGTGTTCAAATTGCACTAATCTGTGCTGTAGCCAGACCCATTTTTGAACCAAAGCAATATAGTGGGGTCCTGGGGCTTGCCCCTCTAGAATATTTTTTACTAAACCCAGCCATTTTTCTCTAAATTACTGTTCACTTGGTAACTTTCCTTTTATTGTCTGTACCATCACTTTAAATACAGCTTGCTGTGTTTCCTCAGTAAGGCAGTGTTACTACCTGACCATTTCACTGCTAAGTATTTTACTTGAATATTCAGTTCAGACAGATGACAGCTGTAAGTTTAATGACTGAGATCAAAATAAGTTCAAAATATGTCATATAACACAGCAGCAAAATGCCTATTGACTTAAGCATCATTTTTTCCAACTTATGATAACTAATGCAGTCTATCCCGTGTTTGCAGCCACCTCTGAATAAAGATCACATTTTGTCTTTCCTAAGAGTGGCCTTTGTTCACAGATTTGACCGTACAACAATTATTGGTAAAATATGTCCAAGACATGATACTTGACTTAGTTACCTAGCTTTTGGCCCCACATGGCAACATCAAGGCACACACTGTGTTTCTAGAGTTGCCAGGCTGGCATTCACCTGTTTTAGAATTTACAATGTCTTTAAGCTACACATAGCTGCAAAACAAGAACATTTTCTATTGATAACATTGCACAACTCTGGTGATATCTTGCAATTTTTTGCCTGATCTTTTGTTTTTTTTTTCAATAAAAATCATTTTACCAGTTTTCAATACTGTATTGATCTCCATCGACATAGTTGTGCTTAAGTCATAGAAATACACATGATTGTTAAAGGTCAAGTGAACAATTTTGTTACACGGAGATTGAATATTCTGTCAAATTGATCATGTCTCATGTCAATCTGGATGGATAAAAGCAATATGGAGTACATATAGTTAGGTTTGATCTAGATAGTGAAGTTATCTTTGCGTGTTTCAAATACAAAATACAGAAATGTAGTTTGTTATGTGTTTCTACATGTACACGCAATAACTTTTATGTTTCCTATTTCTTCAACATGCGTATTGAACCTCAGAGGGGTTCACTTTTTAAGACACATGAAATGTCATGCAATTATCAAGTAGTGTCTGCAGTCATATTTTCTGAAGTGTCCGGTTTCCAGAGGTGTTTTAACATTAAATAGACACAAAAATGATATAGTAAAGTTGTTCGGTATTAGGTTTTGACAGGATTCGGTATTCCTAGGTTAAAATACAATGATTATAGAAGGAAAAAATCGGGACCAGACATTTCATTGGGTATAGACAGGATTTTGGTTTTCCCAGGGTTCAGTTTTCTCAGGTTTCACTGCATTGATACAAAATGATTGATATTTGATATATTATAATTATGATACATGTACTTTCAGAACTTAATAAAGGTATACAAGAGCAGCAAAACAGCACTTACTAGTTGACCTAACAATACACCAGTAAGCATACCATAGATACAGTAAGATAATAATTATATCCTAAACAAGAAAGTCATGCATCTTAGCATTCTTTCTAAAAAATCTCCTGCAGCTAAACAAGATTCAGTTGAGGGTATATCATCAGGTGTTGAGAATACCCATTCTGAAGTCACTGATGGTAGGCCGGATATTTTGCTGCTAAGTGAAACATAATTAATTAGTTTGTAACAATAAAAAACATTGTGCCTCTACTACTGTGCTGACATGTTTTTCAAGCTCGGCCACTGAGGCCCCTCTGATCTCGTCATCTGCAGGTGTGCAGCCAGTGATGCACATTTACACACGTGTGTTACATTAATTTGAAAAGTGAAAATACAAATAACACCAATAAAAGGACATCTGAGTCAAAAGCTAAGGGTGTTAGACAATTATTAGATCTAACAGTGCTTTGAAATAAAATGCATGCCCCTAATTCCTTCAAATACAACTAAAAGTCTAACAGTTATTCATAGCTGACTACACCCCTGATGGCCAGCTCAGTTTTCTGCTTTCTGAGTTTGTCTGCCCATACAAAAATACAAATGTTGAATTGAGTATAAATGTTTTGTAACGTAGCAGTCAAGCATGTAGACAAAGGACAAGGTAAAGAAATAAAAAGTGGCCCCCATGGTCAAGTGGTTATGGTCTCTGACTAGTAATCACTAATCCCTCACTGTTGTGAGTTCGAACCACTCCATGGACCAAACTTCACATATGCAAAGAAGCTGTCCATCTAGTTTATGACATTACCCTTTAATATGATATGTAGATTCTAACAGGAAAGGCAACATCTCCTTTAGTTTTATAATACTCTTTGATGAAGCCAAAAGAGGTAAAATTATGCAACAAAGTTGGGAGGGGGGGTTATAGTGGTTTCAGGTTGTTGTTGGAGAATATTGTTGTACATGTCAAATTTTTTATTCAAAATTCATTTCTCTTGGCTGTAGCATGGAATCCACTGATTATGTTTTTCTTGTATTATTTTTGAACTGTTATGTATGAAAATGCAATTTATGAAAATTTGCAGCTGTATTTTTCATGATACTCTCTTTTTACAGTTCTCTTGTAATTATTATCAGATATTTATATTTGAAATTTACTCATTGTTTGATAAATATACATGATTATGTAGCACTATTTGCTTTTATTGTACTACAAATACTTGTTATAATATTTGATCCCACCTCATTTGTATTTTTAAAAGAATGGTATTAACCTTTCACTGTTACATAGCAATCAGTTTTCGTGTAATATAGTTATAAAATTTACAATAAATATTATGCATGATTAAAATATAAAATATTTACAAACCTCTGGTTAAACACTGACCACATTATCAAATTTCAGTTCCTTATGGATTTTTTTGTAATTATAGAAATAATTGAACATATAGGGCAGGAATAGTAATAGATGATAATGTATATTTTGGGATAAAACTCAGTAGAGAAAATACCAAGCATTCCCTATTAAGCACCATTTCTTAGAATAGGAGCATTTATTTGGGTCTGTTTGGTAATTTCAGTCATTCAAATCTTTGGTAGGTCTCAAACATAGATATCAATATTTCCATACTTTTATTAAAAAAGATGAAAGTATATAATTTTAGGTGTTGATGAATACCTGTCTTTATTCTGTAATAGTAATCTGTGTCTTGTATTTTCAGACA
This sequence comes from Lutraria rhynchaena, assembly GCA_008271625.1. NCBI lineage: Eukaryota > Metazoa > Mollusca > Bivalvia > Venerida > Mactridae > Lutraria > Lutraria rhynchaena. Next base: position 3,581,682 of record VIBL01000001.1, on the reverse strand, counting down.
AGTCAATGGTACTCATCAGAGGAAGCTTTTACACCTAGCACACCTAGAGATTCCTCCCAGGCTTTCATACACAATGTAAGGGAGTTAACTCTTGTTATATCAGAATTTACTGAAATCTTTTACATTAATAAAATACAGTAAAACCCCCAAATGAGAATTCTTTAAAGTGGACACAGTCTATTCTCCAAAAATGTCTGATTAGAAATTCTAATTCCAGAAATTTGTATTCTGTTGAAATAAGAACATTTCTGTTGCTATTGAAGTTTTCTTCTCACATTTGTAGTTGCAAATGTTCCTTTAAGCAAATATTTGCACATCACTGTTTAATTTCTTTTGCTATGGAACTGAGGAGTACATTTTTCAGTTTAGTTCTTATTCTAAAGTTGAAGTGGTATAAATGATATTTATATGTGCTACTGTTGTTAAAGGATGATGTATAATCAGATGGAGAAGTAGACGGTTCTACACCTGTGGTAGGTGTGGATTCTCCTGTTGTAGTTGGAATTGATTCTATAGAAAATACTCCCAGAACTCCAAGAGCGGAAAAAAGTGAAGAAGAGTCTATCAGTGAATGGGAAATAGAACAAGGAGAGGTACATAATGAACTTATCAGGTTTTATCTTGCAAAAAAATGGTTTTTAAACTCTGCTAATAGTTACAGTCGAATGTTGATGTTAAGATCAACTTTTGGACCAAATTCTTGAAAACTGGTCTTTCTATTGACTTTGTCTCACAATGAAGTTGAAATATAGAGGAAATTAGAAGACCAGTCTGAAGATAAGCGGTTATTATAATGATGTGGCTCAGTATAGGGGTTGTCGCTAAATGAGGTTTGACTGTATATGTTTGTATTAAAACCTGATGCTATATGCCTTGCCATTTTTTTATGAGTTTAATTATTATATGAAAACAAAGTTTGTAAATTAATCAGTATGGTTATTGTTTTAAATCAGTACAAAGAATTTATATACTTGATATAAATAGCGTGTACAGAAATCATCAATGTATATACATATGTATATATATATTGTGTTTATTTGTCTTTGATAAATTTCTTGCTTTAATTAATTTAATAGGAAAAATAGCAGAAGCAGCAGAAAGAAATGGGAATACTACAAGAAATGGAAGAAGAATAGGAACAACAGAGGAAATGGGAAGAAGAAGAAGACAAGCACAAATAGAACGTGAAGCGCAAGAAGAATTAGTGGTGAGTGGAAATGTTCCATCAGGGGGTGGGGAAGTCGTGATACTTTTAAATTGAAATCATTAGTGAGAAGATTAAAAAAGTCAAACTTTGACTTTTTACTGTTTATATTAACTCAGACAATTGATGCTTGGAACTGCTCATTTCTTGTGGGGCAATTATTTGATTTACTGTCACATGGTCCCCTAACATGTTGCTGTAGCTCTTCCCTGATGTTCAAATAGTGAACATGATATCTCATCAAATTAAACATAAATCATCTCTCTTATTCAAACAATTATCTATCAATTGATACACTGAACCAAAAAAGACACTTTTGCAAAGTAGGTCTTAAACTTATAAGGTTAAACACATAATGTAGAAATGTGTATATGTAGTAGTTAACACTGACGTCCAAGTTTAGGAAACTGGTCAGATAATTACCTCATGTCGAATGATATCATGTGATATGCGATATACATTTCCACATGCACGCATGGGATGGACATATCTGGTGTACATGTGTAAACTTTTTTCAATGCAAATTATTGCACTTGACAACTACAGTCATATAAATACCTAAACAACTTTATATCAATACAATTTGGACAAAATTTAAATTCCTCGAATGGCGAAACATTTAAGAGAGTAAGTCATTGGGATGCTGGAGACAGGAGCTTCAATGGAAGAGGTTGCTGTGCATATCAGATCATCTGTGCAGTCAGTTAGAAGTCTTAGATGGCAGTTTGTGCAGACCGGAAGCACGGGAGATCTTCCATGTAGCGGTAGACCACGTGTGACCATGCCAGCACAAGACCACTATATTTTAAACTAACATTTACGGAATCATTTTACAGCATCTGTCACCCCAGGTACTCATAACGCTGAGAACAATTTATGTGCACATCGTCCCTAGGTCGGAATAGTATTAACGGATTGTCATCGCTATGACAGGCTTTAATGGGCCGATAGGCACATCAACTGTACAAGGCAAGACTGTCGGACGGTTCTTTTTTCAGACTCAAAAGTATAGAGACCATGTCCTGGCCGCACACGTTGTTCCTCTCTTACAAAATCACAGCATTATTTCTGTGTTTCAGCTAGACAATGCCAGACCTCACGGTGCCCATGACAATATCCAGTTCTTGCGAAACAACTATATTGATTTTATAGACAACTCACCTTCAAAAATCTGAATCTCATCAAGCACCTTTGGGATAATTTTGATACAAGTTTACGGCAACGTCAAAATCCCCCTGGTAATGTCAATGAGCTCAGCGAAGCTTTGCTAGAAGAGTGGAATTATATACCCCAGGCTCAAATTAATGATCTCATCCACTCAATGCGTCGTCGTTGCCAAGCTGTTAGCAATGTTTGCGGTGGGCATACTTGTTGCTAAAGCAAAGAAAAATTGAATCGATACCTGCCTTAAATGGAATTGAAAAATCCAATGAAACTGATAATTTTCAGACTGTAAATGAATTTTGGTGAATTGATTTTGAATTATTGTGCTATAACAAATACGAACAAAACCTGTTAATATACACATATGTGGAAACAGTCCCATTAAAGTCTTATGAAAGTTTCTTTTTTTATTCAGTATGTATTCCTGTAGATTTATTTTTTTAATTGTATTGTATGTAAACATAAATTCCATTGGAATTTTAATCATAAGCAAATGGTTTGAACAAGACAAAACAAAGGTACTACTGTTTGAAAAATAATGATGGGTAGTTACTTGTGTTATAATTCTGGTGTATTGGTATTTCTTCATTATAGAGAGAAAGACTTGCAGAAAATGATACTGAATCAGATGTGATTTCAGTTATAGTCAACTTCCCAACAGTGCTCGCAAACCCGGGTCCGATCACTCACAAATCTACCAGCATGAGTCACAACTTTCTGGTGAAAGTGAAAGGTCACAGAGGACTGAGAGTTTGACTTCACCATGAGGGGTAAGAACTTGACCGGCATACAGCTTTTGTACTTCTTTTGATTTTTTTGGTTAGCTAGGTATCTAGTTGCTTCGATACAATATTAGACCAGATGTATGTCATTCAATTCAAATGGATGAGAGTTGTACAAATGTATTGAGTTTGAAAACATCACAGTTAGGTTACCAGCTAGTCTTTGTTCTAGTTTGTACAAAACTTGTGTAACAATGAGGATTTGTTACTGAATAAAGTTTGATTTCCATTTGTTTTGTGAATCACCATTAACTTTCCATTTTTACTTATAACCACAGTTTTGTTGGTTTTGTCGACTTATTCCCACTGTCTTAACAATATTGTTAACTATATAATTTTAGTTTCATGGCTAACAATGTATGGTGAATTCTGTGAAAGTTTAATTGCTTGAATGCATATTTCTGTATTCAATATGACGCAGAAATTTGTTTCAGAAACAAAGCTGTGTTAGATTTTTTCTGCTGAAATGATCTAAGTGCCTTACATTTTATAGTGTCATTGTAAAATTAAGCTCAACTGTGAAACCATCTAGATATACAAATGATTTGAGATTAACTTTGTTGACTTTCAATATTTTAATGTTTAGCTTAACTTATTATTATATCCTTGTCTGCTTTTAGTACGCAGATGAATTGATTACAACATGTTGAATATGTACAGAAATGGTGTTAGTGTTTAATTCTAGGGTATTGTAGTATTATTACATTCAGTAAGAAATATCAATATTTCATGAGTGAGTCCTGATAGTGTGATACTGTTTTTATGCCCCCACATGCAACAAAGTTGTGATAACAAACAACTGACAACACAGCCACATGCAACTGATAACACAGCCACACACAACTGATAACACAGCCACACACAACTGACAACACAGACACAGACAAATGTAACAACACAGACACACACAACTGATAAAACAGCCATGCACGAAAGCAACAACACTGGCGCACAAAAAGCAACAATGCAGCCTCGAACAACTGACAATACAGACACAAATAACTGACAACACAGACACACTCAGAAGCAACAACACTGACACACTGAAAAGCAACAACACTGACAAACAACCAACAAAACAATGAAAGGTATGTTACTAGACTTGAGCTGATTGGACTTTGATTGATTGTCCTCACAGGACTGGATTTCACTTCATTGGTATTTACTTGAAATTGTTGTTTGTTAAAGCAGTTATAATAATTCTTGGTTTATTTTCCCTTATTGGTAGATTTAAGTTATGTTTAAGGAGATAAGACTCGACATTTATGGGTTAAGGGTCTAGAATTAAGATTTCTGTTTAAAGAGATACAACTCGAGATTTACAGTTAAAGGGTCTAAAATTAAGATTTCTGTTTAAAGAGATAAGACTCGAGATTTATGGTTAAAGGGTCTAGAATTAAGATTTCTGTTTAAAGAGATAAGACTCTAGATTTACGATTAAAGGGTCTAGAATTAAGATTTCTGTTTAAAGAGATAAAACTCTAGAATTACGATTAAAGGGTCTAGAGTTAAGATTTCTGTTTAAAGAGATAAGACTTTAGATATACGATTAAAGGGTCTAGAATTAAGATTTCTGTGTAAAGAGATAAGACTCTAGATTTACGATTAAAGGGTCTAGAATTAAGATTTCTGTTTAAAGAGATAAGACTCTAGATTTACGATTAAAGGGTCTAGAATTAAGATTTCTGTTTAAAGAGATACAACTCGAGATTTACAGTTAAAGGGTCTAAAATTAAGATTTCTGTTTAAAGAGATAAGACTCAACATTTACGGTTAAAGGGTCTAGAATTAAGATTTCTGTTTAAAGAGATATGATTAGAGATTTGTGGTTAAAAGGTCTAGAATTAAGATTTCCGTCTAATGAGGTAACATTTGTGATCACTGGTTAGCATATCAGGAGTTCAAACAAGAATGACAGTGCTTTTTTTAGCCTTGGTTACCAACAGATACTACAGTACTTATTGCTTTATTTTTAAAATGGCATGAAGGATTTTGCACTCTGCACCATTTAATGCCATTTAAATGTTGGTTGTCAGAAAACAGATGTTTAACAGACTATAAGTTGTTTTTATGAGTAATTCTACTTTCATGGAAGAATTGCCATCTAACTGTCACTAATGTATGTGTATATATTGTTTGGGTCCACTTGCTGTAAGTTGAAAGTTTTCACATTTCGTTTTAGGGGAACAAAGAAGAGAGTTCAAAGAAGGAAAACTCGCTGTTTATTGACTTGTACCTTTACAGATTGTTCATTACAAAGGTATGTTGGGGTTCAGTTATTCACAAAATGTTGGGAAATAATTCCTGTAGTCTTGTATTAAGTTGGTGTGCACTTATACAAAATACGAAACATAGTCACCACAATGTTTGATTAGATTATTTTAGATTTAATCATTATTTTTCATAAAGCCTTCGGCTTCACATGTATTGAAATAGCATATTGTTCTGACATCGATTAACTCTTGAGCGCTAATTTTTAATGTGAAAATCAAGCGCACGCACGAACCACCGGAAGCGGTGCCTGTACATAATCATATTTAGTTTTGAAGTCGACATTGAATGGCATGTTTAGCACCACTTGGTAAGTTATTTTTCTGTCCGTGAAATTTATTCAGGATTTATTGAAAATATTTTTGAGGATGTTGTCCCAAATTGTTTGTCTACAGTCGTTATGAGTTCCAAACAGGACGAATTTCTGTCGTTGGTGGACTCGGATAGTGAGTTCAGTGGTTTTAGTTCTGATGAACCACGTGCTTCGGTGAAAAAGTTAAAGTCAGTTGTTTTGAAACACAAGGACACTCTGAAGGAGAAAGTTCCTAAGAAAACTAACATGTCTTGTAAAGACATGGGTAATAAAGAGAATATCCATTAGTTTCTAACAAAGTTAGAAATGAGAAATCTGAATCTTTGGATATTTCCAAGTTATCTCAAAAAGATATTGACAGTCTTAGAGATATGTTAGGCTTTTACCCGTCTACTTCTCATGTAAATGAGCCACAGTATTCTGATAAACCTAACCTAAAAGTCCAATTTGATCCTAGTGAATTATCAGACAATGAGGAAATTGAATATGATTCTTACACAGCTTCCAAGGATATTGGAAAAGATATGAGTAATGCCTTGTTTGATGAGACAGAGTCTTCGTCTTCTCCTGATGAATTTTGGGATTTACCCAAGCTAAAAACACCTGAAAAAGGTAATGCAGTGGCTGAATCGCAGGCAAAAATGATTAATGTGGCATGTACCTCAGCATGTGAAACTGAAAGTCTGGTGTCAAAATATAAAGTGCCAGTTAATTGTGACAAAGCTTGTGCTCCATTAGTTAATCCAGAAATATGGAAAGTGATGGATAAAAGGACTCAGACTACTGACAGAAGTATTTCTGATATCCAAAATTTACTTGCTGCAAGTATGACTCCTATTATGAAATTAGCAGCTTTGATGAAAACACATATTGTGGCTAATAGTGAAGCTAAGTCACTTTTCTCCGATACTCTAATTTTAATGGGTCAAGTTCAGTAAAACCTATCCATTAGACACAGATATATGATCAGACCATCTCTCAAGAAAAAGTATCACAGTTTGTGTAATGTGTCAATGCCTATTTCAACACAGTTATTTGGTGATGAAGTTGCCAAAGACATTAAGTCATGTGACTCTTTGATCAATCTCGGTAAAGATTATTACAGAAATCAGTATTTTAGAGGCAGATCTTCTAACCGTCCGTATAAGAAAAGTTACAACCAGTCTGGTTATAATAGATATCAGCCGTATGGAAACAGAGGACAGTACAAGAGTTTTCCAAAGAATAGTGGAAATAAGAACAAAATTTCAAAAAAGGGTGTTGCTTCAGCAACAATATCAACCCCAAACGAACAGAACTACGAAATGTAAGTAGTTGTGTTGGTATGATAAAATTCCTTTTACATAATTGGCAGAAATTTACTAAAGATGAAAGGGTGTTGCAAGCTGTTTCTGGATATTGTATTCATTTTGACAACATACCTTTTCAGTCTAAAGTTCCAAAAGAAATTTCTTTTAATGATCAACAATGGCAGATTGTTGATAATGAAGTTTCAGAGTTGTTAAGAAAAGGTGCTGTTGTTCCTTCTGTTCAAGAATTTGGAGAATGTATTTCAAATATCTTCATTTTTCCAAAACCAAATGGCAAATTTAGGCCTTTTATCAATTTGAAATATTTAAATGAATTTGTTCGTTATGACCACTTTAAACAAGAAACTTTTAAAGTTGTTTAGGAGCTTATCTCAAAAAATGATTTTTTCACATCCGTTGATTTAGTTGACAGTTATTTTCAATTCCAATTCATGAGGATTTTCAGAAGTTTTTCTGGAATGGGAATTTGTATAAATTTGTATGTCTTACGTTTGGTTTGATGTCTAGTCCATTTGTCTTTACAAAGATTTTAAAACCAATGTTTGCCTGGTTTAGACATAGAAATATTAAGTGTTCTTATTATATTGATGACTCTATCAATATGCATCAAAATTTTGCAAGTTGTTTGAAAAATACTGAATTGATTGTTCAAACTTTCTACAGTCTAGGTTTTATTGTAAATCAGAAAAAAATCTGTATTAGTTCCAACAAGAAGAATGAAATTTTTTGGTTTTTATAATAGACTCAGTTGAATTTAAAGTTTTTCTTACTGATGATAAAGTACAAAAAATTGTAAATTTAGCAAAGAAATTGTTGATGGAAGGAACTGTATCCGTAAGAGAGCTTGCCTCATTCATTGGTCTTATTATAAATTCATTTTATGCTATTTTAGAAGCTCCTCTACATTACAGAAATCTGGAAAGAAATAAATTATTTGGTTTGGGTAATTCTATGAATTTTGACAATTATGTAAAACTAAGTAAACTGAGTTATCAAGAGTTAGAGTGGTGGTACAATAACATTAGTGCAAAAAATGGCAAACATATTAGGCCTCCAAAGGTTGATACTGTAATATTTTTCTCCACTGCCACCAGTGTAAACTTTCCCTTGGCCCAGTCAGTTTCTTAGAATCCATGTTTGAAACAAACTTATAGGCACTTTAACTTGGTTAATTTTTGGCAAAACACTGCCTTGATAATTCGCTGCCACCACCGAAGTTTGTGCTGTATAACTTGGGAAATAAATATAAGAAATCCAAATTTCTTCTACTACGGTTTTATTTCTTCATTCAACACATCAACATTTATACCAAAAATAACAAAGAAATCACTTCCACTTGATGATATTTACGACAACTATCCGACAAGATGTTAACTTAAAGCTTGACTCCCCCTCTCTCTCTCACAAATGGGTTTATATACTAAATGTCTCACCTAACCCTTGTAAGGTAACCTCAATGGTTTTTAGGTGTCCTAAGAACCTATCTGTCCCAGTGATTTACTTTGCAACAATATTATATAACAATTTCAATGTTCAGGTAACCTTAAAACCTAAACATTCAGATACCTTAAGTATTATGCAATCTACCTTGTAAAGGTAACCTATCATGAATGGATACTTCAATTGCTCATTAATGAACTCACCAGGTAGCTTGATTTATGACTCTAGAAGAAATGCCAGTCAATAGATAAAATCATTATCTTCTAATAATCATTATAATATTGTTAATAAACAAACTGATATATGATATTGACCATAACAAATTAAGAATAAGACCAATTGAGCTACTCTGAGAGAAATATACACAGAAATCTATTTCACTTGAAAGAATAAAGGCACCCTCAAACACATTTACATCTCTCGGAGCCTAGACAAAAAAAATATGCTTAATACCAAAGCAAAATATGTAAAACTGCAACAATACTCTGTGTAGAACAGATGCCACTTTATCTGGATTTGGAGCCATTGATTTAAGTAGAAATTTATATTGTGCAGGTAGATGGAATGAATTAGAAAAACTAAATTACATAATTATTTGGAGCAGTTGGCTATCTTTTATGCCTTAAAATCATTATTTCGTTATAGTCGTGACATTCATATTCAGTTTCAATGTGATAATGTTACGGCATTTTCATATATCAATGCTTTGGGTGGAATGAATTCCATGTCTATGGATACTTTATCCAAAAATACATGGAACTGGGCTCTTGAAAAGAATATCTATCTTTCTGCTGTTCATATTCCCGGACACAGTAATTCAGCTGATTATTTTTCTAGAAATTTGTCAGAAACGGCAGAGTGGATGTTAAAAAGCCAAATTTTTTAGCGTATTTGTAAACATTTCTTTAGTCCGGATATTGATTTGTTTGCTTCAAGGTTAAATAAGCAAAAGGAAAAATATGTTTCATGGTTTCCCGAACCAGAAGCTACATTTTATAGTGCATTTTCCAAAGAATGGACACATTTTGAACCTTATATTTCCGTCATTCAATTTGATTGGCAAAATTTTAAACAAAATTGTTGAAGATAGATTTCCAAGAGCAATTGTTGTTGTTCCTTCGTGGAAAACACAGCCCTGGTTTCCTTTACTGCTTAGTATTACTTGTTCTTTTCCTGTCAGATTACCCAGACACAAAGACCTTCTCATTATGCCTTCAACTGGAGATACTCCCAGGATTATGAAAACACTTCAACTTCTCGCTGTGATTGTATCTGGAGAGCCTTGTGCAGTTCTGGAATTTCAAGTAATGTTGCGAAAGTCATTGTCAGTTCCTGGAAGAAAGGTACTATACAACAATACCAATACGCTTGGAAAAAGTGGTGTCTTTGGAATCATTTCAGATTTGGAAGTTCCTTTCAAGTGTCTGAGCAAGTAGTTTTACAATATTTACATTATTTGTAGAAACTTGGTAGATCTTATTCAGTGATAAATAGTCACAAGTCCATGCTTTTACAGACATTGCCATACTTTGGGAATTGTGGTGTAGTAACTCTATTCATATTAACAGATTTATGAAAGGTGTTTTTCAGATGACCCCTCCAAAGCCTAGATACCTTGTCATGTGGGATGTGTCTTATGTGTTAAAATATTTAGCTACTTTATTCCCCTTAAAAAATTTGACTTTAAAAATTTTAACTTTGAAGGTTCTTGCTTTGATTGCGTTAGCTAATGCCCCAAGAGCTCAAACTCTTGTTAACCTGGATTTAGATTTTATGTTAAGAGAAAGGAATTCTCTGTTGTTTACTTTTCCTTCTAGTCTAAAAACTTGTAGAGTTGGACATCAATATACAATGATAATTGAACATTTTTCAGATGAGAAACTTTGTGCAATGCATAGTTTGATATACTATGTAAGTATTACTAAAACTCATCGCTTGTCTTCTCATGTTTTTATTAGTTATAAGTCTGTTACATCTTGTACTATAGCCAGGTGGCTAAAAAATATTCTTGAATTGTCTGGTATAGATGTAAATGTGTTTACAGGACACTCTTAGATCAGCATCTGTCTCTGCTGCTTCTAAGGGTGGTTGCTCCCTTAGCAGGATATTAAAAACTGCTGACTGGTCTTCAGATAAAAACTTTACTAAATTTTATCATAGACTAACCTTAAATAATTCACAGATTTCGTTTGTTCAGTCGATCTTTACTGAATGTTAACTTGTATGTATAAAGGGTAGTTTCAGATAATACAGATCTATGGCGTTTTTTGATCATATCTGTGTTGAGTTTTAGTATGTGTTTTGTTGCCTTTGAAGATGCTATTTCAATACATGCAAAGCCAAAGGCTTTATGAAAAATAATGTGTCCTCATCCAAGCTTTAGTGAAGGATGAGGTGCATTATTTGAGTAAAGCCTGAGGCTGAAGCATTTTTTTTTTCATGGTTTTATTTCAGAGTTTTTAGATATTTAACAAATTTATTTCAGATTGTCACTTCCCTCCCATAGGTGTTATTGTTAGCAACAAAACACTATCTTTGAATATATGATTTTGTACATGCCCCGCTTCCGGTGGTTCGCGCATGCGCTCGATTTTTGCGTTAAAAATTACCGCTCAGAGTTAATCGATGTCGAAATGATATGCTATTTCAATACATGCTTTAAAATGAACTGTAGTGTTCACAGGGTTCAGTGTTTGGCCCGAAAAACTTAGGTAATATACACTTAGCCTGCCGATGCCATTTGCAGATGTCTGACCTGCTCCACCATTTCTATACTGATGGCTCTCAGTTGTATGTTGCCTTTAAACCCACCAATGAGATCCAAGTAGAAGTTGTTCTTCAATGTGTTGAGGACTGCGTATTGGACATAGTTTCATGGATGCACCGTAACATACTCAAACTCAACACTGATAAGACAGAATTATATTGTTTTCTCATCTAAACACAATAAGAAACTTGTAGAGGATATCTCCATCACCGTTAGTAAATTTCAGATACAACCAGCTTGTATTGTTAGGAACTAAACTACCTTCCTTGACTCTCGTATGGATATGGACAACCATGTAAATTCAGTGTGCCAATCTAGCTAGGCGCAACTACGCCATATCAGGAAGCACCTCAAGAGCAATGCCACTAAATCCCTTGTAAACAGTCTGGTTACATCCCGATTGGACTTCTCTAATTCTCTGCTGTACAGACTACTGAAAACAATCATTAACAAGTTACAGACAGTCCAAAATACAACAGCTCAAATTATAACCAATAATTATTATTATCAAATTATTTTCATGATAAGAGTGCTGAATAAATGTGGTGTAATAACAATAATATAAAAGCAATATGGATGAGCCATATTTAAAGTGTATTTTCTATCAGATATGATAAGGTGAAAATTAAAAAAACAGTCTGTTTATAAGTCATGAAATAGATGATGGGAGTTTAGTTATAAGAGTATCATATAATATGTATCTACATAGAATATCTTGGAAGGAATAAAAATAGGAGAACTATCAATGACAGAAAAGAAAAAAATGGGAATTGAAAAATTGCCTTACTTTCAGGGAATTCTAGTTTTCAGGGAGATTGGTTTTGAGGGGTTATACTGTACATAAGGGCAGGTTTGCATAAATGCCCTATTTCTTATTCAGTCACAGGTTGAACTGTATAAATTTTAGGTTTGATGTGTATGCCTTTGTAGAATTACTGAACTATTACTGAAACAATGAATTTTGTGTAGGAAATGTTTGATCCGCTGAAGCTACTGACATTATCATAAGCTATGTATATGTACCACTATTGTCATAAGATATCTTCATATACCACTGTTATCATATGATATTTTCATGTACCACTGTTATCATAAGTTATCTTTATACCGCTGTTATCATAAGTTATCTTTATACCGCTGTTATCATAAGATATCGGTGTGTACCACTGTTATCATGAGATATCTTCATGTACCACTGTTATCATGAGCTATCTTTATGTAACACAGCACTGTTTCTCAATAAGATTTATAGCCACATGAACATTACTGTCCATCCAGTTGAATTTTATTTTTGGTAAAAAATCATGAAATTGACCAAAAAATTAAACTTCTTGAGAATAATATGTTGGTGGGGGGAGGGTATTTATGCTTTGTCACATTTTTTCTCACCACATTAATTTCTCTTTCACCACACTATTTTACCCTTTCTAATGGCCTAACCTTTCCCCTAGAAGTGAAAAATAGCACTGGATTATATTTTGTTTTTTTGTACATGTTTATAAATTTAGTTAAACACACTCTTTATCTTCTGTCATGTACACATCAAATTCTGCACTGGCCAATTTATTGTATGAGGGTTATTCAGTATTTTTACTTTTAATCCTTTGTCTACACAAAAAGTTCTTGTGTTCAGTTTAAAATGGTTGAATGCTTTCCTGCCACTCCTTTTTAGCATGAAATTCTCATGTTTTTTTAGAAAGTGAACACAAGTATTTGAGGAGAACCAGTTTTCCAGCAGATAGTTGACTCACTGACACATGGTAGGTAGATATTTTATCTCTTTTGACAGTTTTAGTCATTTTCATATCTAAGTAATAAAATTATGTTTTACACCAAGGTATGTTAGTTTTTACAGCTTTATTATGCATTCTATCTCCAAAATAGGGCTTTGAACTTTGCTCTGAATATTATATATATATTCAATATATTTTTCATCTCTTCATTGCAACGATATTGTTGAATGGTGAATTCTTATCTGTTGATTTCATTGTTAGGATATTGGTAAATTATTGTCATCTCAATACTAGTACTAAGAAATTCATAATGAATATTTTGTATGGTCAGTTTAAATCAGTTGAATACACTAATATCATCCATGTTGTAATTTGTAAGTTGTATTTTTTTACCCCCCCCCCCTGAACGGATTTGAACTTATAAAACCAACATTGCTTACTAGAATGCTTTATTACTTACATTGTTGTTACCTTAGACCATTCTCAGTCCACCCATATCACCCAAACTCGATTTTGACCTTGACAACAATTTTTCATCGTAATGATGGTTGTCATTTATAATGGTTTGAATGCATGCTAATGGTTGACTAAGCACATGATTATAACCATGACGTCAGTGCTAATGTGTGCTCAAAGGTTATGATTTGACTTCTGCTGAATTTGCAGCATTATTCTAAGACTGTGGAACAAGCTATGATGATCATGTTCTACATTAAATGGACCTGTGGCTTCACCATTACCCATGGCAACAAAACAACCTAGTTTTTAGCTTGTTTGTGTCAAAGAAAAAGTCAAGTTATTATGATTGCTGCATTGTCATAATCGTTGTCATGCAAAAACATTAATGTAGTCCATTACTCAAATACTTTTAAAGATATCAATACAACACTTGGAATTGTAACAGTGTTGCATGTATAATATATGTGTTTATAGTAATTTTTATGTCCGTCTGCCCGATTTGCTCAGTTGGTAGAGCAGCTGACTTGCAAGCAGAAGGTCGCGGGTTCGAGCCCCGCATTGGGAACTTTATTTTCTGCCTCCTATTACATTGGTGCCGTGAGTGTGTGGTTAGCCTTGGAATCCTAGAGCTAGGGTGAAGCAAAGGCTGGGTTAGCTTAAAGAACGTGTGGTTGTTGCTTAATAATTGATTAAAGGAAGGAGGAATGTAACAGTGTTGTATATATAATATATGTGTTTATAGCAATTTTTATGCCCCTCTACCTGATTAGCTTAGCTCAGTTGGTAAAGCAGCTGACTTGCAAGCAGAAGGTCGCAAGTTCAATCCCCGCATCGGGAACTTTATTTTCTGCCTCCTATTACAGAATACTTGATTATCACGACCAGACATTGTTGCTAGACAAGGGGCATTATTCTGAAAGCTATATTTTTGTAGTTATGCCCCCTTTTTAACTTAGAATTTTGATGAATATTGCTTATTAAATAGAATGATATAAAACAGATGAGCATTGGTTTCGTTCTGCAGAGCTCTAGTTAATGAAGAAGTCTTTTATACTGTAATGAAGATAAAAAACAAGATGATAAGTTTTACTAAAGATCAGACATTGATTACTTGTAGGGAATGTAAGATACAACATCAGAAGGTAGTTTTATTGTTAAGTAGAAGTTTTCCTAAAACATCAAAACTGTTGATGCTATTTGCCTTGGCAAAATGAATATGCAGCTTGGTCAAATATCAACCCTAAGAAACTTAAGCAAGTCCTTCTGTATTCAGTTTTTGAGTTAACTTTGCTGGTCCGTTTGTGAAATAAAACAGTGCTCAATTTGATACAACTAATATTTAGGAACCAGTCTTTGTTACAACTAAGATTTAGGAACCAGTCTTTGATACAACTAAGATTTAGGAACCAGTCTTTGATACAACTAAGATTTAGGAACCAGTCTTACTATACTAAGAAGTCTGCACAGAAGGGGTATTACTGAATACCGAAAACAAAGTCAGATTACCGAAAACAAATGATATTTTTATAATTAGTGATTTTCAAATAATATAACTTAACACTGAATTTTGTTTATGATTGTAACAAACACTATTTTATTACTATATTAATTTCAATTATTCTAGAGTCATTTGTAATAAAGTTATCATTTGTTTTCTGTATTCTGGTTTGTTTTTGGTTGGAAGAGAAGCAACTCCAACCCTCTGTAATATTCTTGCATATTTTTCATATCATAATAACATCCGTAAAAATCAATGTATTCAAACAGAATTTCATATATGATCATAATAAACACTATTATATGATAACACTGAAGTTACCGATTTCAAATTCATTAATAATAAAGTTATCATTTGTTTTCGGTATTCTGATTTGTTTTGGGTACAAAGGGAAGCAACTCTAACACTGAACAGTATACTAGCATATTTTATAAATGTTCATAACTTCCATCTAAATCAATGAATTAACTCGAAATTTCATGTATGAGTCCAATAAACACTATTATTTAGCAAACATTAAGTTATATCATTTAAAAATCATTAATTATAAAAATATCATTTGTTTTCGGTAATCTGAATTTGTTTTCGGTTGTTTTCGGGCTAGAGTTTGTTGACTGGTTTTATGATATTCCAGATTTATCATTACAGCTTCAGTGTTAATTTCATTTGTTCAAAAGAGAATCATCTTAAATTTGCTTTATAAGACTTACTGCTTGTCTATATTTTATTTGATGTCTCTCTATTTATATTTCAGATAAACCAAGAAAACTATTCAGCAGAATCAAGAAAATATTATTACCTTGATGGTAAGTAAATCATATGTTTTATGATCTTAATTTTGGTGAGTTTATATTGACTTAAAACATGAATGATGTAGAAAAGTCATTAATTAGTTTATTATTGATATCTATCTGGACATTGCTAGCTGACAGTATTGAAACCATATAAAACATCAAAATATATATATAAAAAAAACATCAGTGTTGAGGCCTAGAATAAAATTAGACTTAGTTACTCATAAAATTTTAAGCCAGAAACCATTGATTAAGTTATTCATAATAATTTTAAGCCAGAAACCAGTGATTATTTCAGACTTGAACCTGACATTTAAGACTGTAAATTTAATGTTGTTGATAACATTAAACCTTCATATTGTTGTTTAGTCTGAAAACTGGATAATTGACAATCAAACTTTACAGCCAGAAACTAACAATTGTAACCCCAGTATCAGAGTAGCTCCTTGAAATTATTTTCAAAATAAAATGTACTTAAAATTATTTCTTTTCAGAAGGACTTGAGAAGTACTACAGACAGGCCACAAGAACAGTTGTGTAATTATATTAACAAATTATGTATGAACACGAAAATGCTTATTTTACGACAAAATTGCGAGTAGGAAAATCATTGAGCTGACATCAAACTGTCAACTGCACAAGGTTGAAATTTCACATTAGTTGGCATCAGACATCATTAGCTTTGAAAGAATAAGCTATGGTATGTATAAATTTGATTTTTGATAAATGTTGATATGCTAATATGTAGTAGAATGTGGTTTTTTTTCGTTTGTTTTTTTTTTTAGCTCACCAGAACCGAACGTTCAGGGTTAGCTGTTAGGATGGGTAGGTGGATGCTCCAGCGTCCGGTGTCTGGCGTCAACAATGGTCTTCTTCTCAGAAACTACCAGTTAGATTTACTTCAAATTTGCTGTGCAGAAGCCTTTTGACATTCTAATTGCAATTTGCTCATATTATCCGGTTGATCGCTTTTTGAGGTGACTAGAGCTAAAAATAGAAAAACTTGGTCTGTAGCATCCTTATATGGACTTTTATCAGATTTGCTAAAAAAAATTTGGTCGGCCTCTTAGGGGCCGCTAAAGCTAAAAATTGAAAAACCTTTAATCGTCTTCTCCTCATGAACCAATGGATGGATGATCACCAAACTTGGTCTGTAGCATCCTTCGATGGTCCTTTCTCAAGTTTGCTCAAATAAATTTGCTTGGCCCCTTTTAGGGGCCGCTAGAGCTAAAAATAGAAATACCTTAAAATGACTTTTTCTCATGTTTCTATTGATGGATTATTACCAAACTTGGTTTTTAGCATCTTTACATAGTGTTCTATCAGATTTACGAAAAAAATTGGTTGGCCCCTATTAGGGATCGCTAGAGCTAAAAATAGAAATACCTTTAAAAGTCTTCTTCTCATGAACCAATGGATGGATCATCACCAAACTTGGTCTGTGGCATTCTTAGATGGTCCTTTCTCAAGTTTGCTCATATAAATTTGGTTGGCCCCTTTTAGGGGCCGCTAGAGCTAAAAATAGAAATACCTTAAAATGACTTTTTCTCATGTTTCTATGGATGGATTATTACCAAACTAGGTTTTTAGCATCTTTACATAGTGTTCTATCAGATTTGCTCAAATAAAAATGGTTGGCCCCAATTAGGGGCCGCTAGAGCTAAACATAGAAATACCTTAAAATGACTTCTTTTCATGAACCAGTGGTTGGATCATCACCAAATCTGGTCTGTGGCATCCTTCAGTCATCACGAATATTCTTTTGTAGTATCCTTTGATGGTCCTTCATCAAGTTTATTATTGTTCCCCATTATTTGCCCACAAGTGTACCTTTATTACCTTTTTAGTAACAAGTTAATTAATATTTATTCTGGTGAGCGATGCAGGGCCATCATGGCCCCCTTTTTTTTAGCTCACCTGAACCAAAGGTACAGGGTGAGTTGTTAGGATGGGTAGGGGTATACTCTAACGTTAACAATGATCTCCTCTGAAACTACTGGTCAGATTTACTTAGATTTGCTGTGTAGAATCCTTTTCAACATTCTAACAGCAATTTGCTCATCATACCAATTGATCCCTCTTGTGGTCACCAGAGCTAAAAATAGGAAAACGTTTAAATGATTGATGAGTTAGATTATTGGTTCCAATCATTTTGTTTGTAAAATACACCAGAATTTACAGAAATGTTGCCAAGATATACTTGAAATGCATTTCTTGTCTGAAATATTCATTATAAAACTTTAGCTTTTTTATCTGAAATATTCATTATAAAACTGAAGCTCTTTTTATCTGAAATATTCATTATAAAACTGAAGCTGTTTTTTATCTGAAATATTCATTATAAAACTGAAGCTCTTTTTATCTGAAATATTCGTTATAAAACTGAAGCTCTTTATTTATCTGAAATATTAATTATAAAACCAAATAGACTGTTCTGGTCTATTAAATTCTGTTTTTAAATTCTTAAAAATATGTTTATTACATGGGGCTGGTGATATAATAGAATGTGGGTCAAAATGGCCCATTTCCAAAACAGCCCAATACTGAAGTGGCCTAAATCCATATTGAACGATTGTTTTTAAATGTTATTTAATGTATTGTGACATTATATTGTGAAGATGCTATTATTGTTAAACTTATGCTAAACTGCATTAAAGAATGCTTCTTTATCTTAAAAACAAAACATACACCTTTATGAAAACAGTTTAATCTCGGGGTGGAAGACTAGAAAAGAAAAATAACAAACAATATCCAATATCTATTTTTTATATGTTTTACCATTTTTAAGTCCTCAATGATTGTTTACAGTTGCAACTGGGTTTTAGGTAAATAAACGCGTTTTGTCATCGTCAGTTGTGTATCAACTTCAGCCACCCAGTGCCTGGGTCAAATTATGTGGAAAAAAACGTTTTAAAACATACACCACAAAACTGGTATTGCCTGAGCTCGTACCGATACCTATAGTGTCTGGATAAAATCACAAATGTTGGTATACTGGTAATATCGCTCATCTCTTATTGTGTATAAATAGACAAAAATGAAGGACGAAAATCACATAGTTCTTGCTTAATAATTGATTTTATAATTGGCACCTGTTCTGTTAATTTTGTGTCTAATGTGTTGCTTGTAAAGGTTCATTTTATACTATTTTGTACGAGAGTATGCTTTTGTCTTGTTTATGTTTCGTGACATTTTGGTAACATATACCATTGTTTATATACAAAAATAAAACAAACAATTCATATATAATTAGTACGCTAATTTTTATAAAACATTTTTACAAAATGCAGAACACATTAAGCAATATGCTGCAAATACATCTCTCAATACAGTGCAGCCTCTCCGAAGCAACACCCATTTGGAGAAGTAAAATTATGTTTTTGTTGAAGAGAGGTTAAATGAATAGCTAAATCATACAGTGGGAAAAAATCATGCTGTTGTTAAAGGGGGATTGTTGCTCACGAGAGGGTCGCTCTGGAGATGTTGCAGTCTTTACAAAACAAACATTTTGTTCAGTACAAACATTTAACGAAAAAAAAACAAAAAAAAAAAAACACTTAAATACAAAAATCAACAAAAAACGATGAGCAACAAATAGGCTACATAACACTGTGACCTTAATATTCACTCATGCACCCTATACAAATCTCTCAAAAAATGGGAGGTAGAGATCTCCCTATTGATGAACTTGTACCAAAGTTCTCTTAATTGTTTGTCCAGGAACATAGATTTTAATCTTACATTCCTGCTAGCTCGACCAGCTCAACTTCCTATCTCAGTGGCAGCACTGGCTTCTAAAAGTGAAGACCTCTGCTGCTGGCCTTAAAGTTAAGTCTATGATGCCGACTTGAAAAATATAGACATTTAAAGAACTTATAGTTAATACTTATACTTAGTTAAATAGAATTGTCCTGTAGCATCTATTTTGAGTTTAATTATGCAACAGTATCAAAAATTGTTTGTTATTAAGTACTTCTATCTATAATAAATCATTCATTCTCGACTTCAGCATTTATTCAGCACCTTGTACGACACATGCAGTTTGTCAGGCATTTAAGCTCATTCTGCACTGATAAATTTATATTCTTTATCAAGTAATAAGTACATGTTGATACTCCGTATATTGATATTCCTTAAATGTTAAATTTAACACTCACCCTCAACATCATTATTTGTCTTAATGGTCTGTTGATACACAGACCATAATTCCACACTAAATACGGTGCTGGCTAAACACTGGTCCTGAATGTACTTCATGGGATCCCTCATGGATGGTGTGGAGGCCTTGGTGCTCAGAACATCAAAGGTTTGTCTGATGAGACCAGCAGTCAGAAATTGTAATGATAGGACCTGGTGGATGAGGCTGTGTGTCCAGTTCTATGTTGGTATGTCAGCCCTACATTCTGGACCTTCCTCCACACCACCTGGGACCAGTGGAAGTCGCAGCCCTTCATGCCCACTGATGGAAAAACTACCTTAATCACCTTCATTAATCACCAACCATACAGCTGAAATAATTTGTACATAATGTTTTATAAATATAGAAACAGAAGAAAAATAATATTTAAATTCAATTGATTACCATCACTTGTTCATAGATAAAAATTTCCAGTTATCTACCAAATGCATTTTTTACACAACAAAAGAAAAGCAAAAAACATACCTACCTACCTACCTACCTACTCACCTTTGGAAATCAGGCCCAGGGCAGTACAAACATTCTTTTAATGATGGCCTGAGCATCCACAAATTCTCCACTTAATGAATATGAGGGAATCCAAAGAAAGGTCCATTTTACAGCAGTACAGTCAGAGTCGCTAACAGTGTTCTTTTTGGAGATTATTCCACATTAGAATTATGACCATGAATCATTGTCCACTATGACATCTAAACTGCACAATTATGTCAATTGGAAGACTGGCTATGTTTACAGTTCATTGCGTTAAAAGATCTGTTCACTATCCTGAGTTGATCACAATTCCACTCAGTATCAATTGGTCCTATGATCTTTCATCTTGGCATAGAAATGAAGTCAGCTTTTCAGTAATCAGAGTCACACTTCATGGATTGAACTGAAAGCCCAGAAAATGCACAAATTCATCAAACTGTTAGTCCAGTAAACTAAGCATCTGTACAGATCTTTGCTATTGTCTGAGAAACTTCCAAAATCCTCTCTGCAGTGGTTTCTTGATGCGTTGCAATGGCTTAGGCCACATAACACAGGAATCCTGAAGTAGAGGTCCTTGGAGTTCCTTTCATGGAGAAATACGGTGTATCCGATTCCAAGAGAATCTGGTGGTCTCCGAGTTGTCCAAGGGTTTCTGTTTGGTCTGAACTGAAAGTCGAGATTATCAACAGATGTCTGTCACATATGTATAACTTTGTCCAGTATGATATTGAAAGAGGAGACTTCATATACCATCATATCATTCTGAAGAATTCTTAAGAAACCCTTGGAAACCAAACTTTTCCTCTGGTCCCAAGGGGTTCAGTATTCTGAGTTTCCACTGTACTGTACTGTTTTAATTTCAATGACTATTGTGGTATTACTGGCAAAATATTGTATTGTATTAAATTATCTAATTAAGAAGGTTTTTGCCTAAGCATGATAAGATGTGATATGAATTCATATCATTTTGAAAGCTAAACAAGGGAATTAAGCATATTTTATTTCTCAAATAACACATAATAAGAAACTGGTCAATCTTTATTTATGTTTATCAAGACACTACCTAATATACAATAAAGTGCTTAGAGTTGTTATAAAGGACACAATACAGAGAGAGCCTGCTAACAATATGTTTTATTCAACTTTATATTTTAAGTCTATAACAGATCCTTCAAACATGTACTCCAGCATGTTTGTGTGACTTCACTCTTATATCATCAGTTTACAAATTTCAGAGCCAGATTGTGATTTCACATCAGAAGAGTTTAGAAAACACTTAGACAGGAACCATTGACTGATATGATTGGGTGTTTTGATGCTGGAATGCCTGGTTATGATCAAGATGATGGTTTTTCTTCTTGACAACACTAACAGAAGGGGTAACAGTTTCAACAATGTCCAAATAATGGTAAGTTTTGTGTGTGATCAGTCATATATAAAATTCTTTGTTTAACTTAACCTGAAAATGAAGTACAATTTGTAGCATCCCAAAAGCAATGTTTTGCAGTTAAAACTCTCTGAATGGTCACCTCCCAACAATGATCACCTCCCAACTATGGTCACCTCATCAATTATCAGCTACCAAAAATAGGCACCTCCCAACTATGGTCACCTTCTCAACAATAGTTACCTTCTGACAATGATCACCTCAACAATAATCATCTCCCAACATTGGTCACCTCAACAATGGTTACCTCCCAACAACGGTCACCTTCTCAACTATAGTCACCTCCCAACAATGGTCACCTTCTCAACAATGGTCACCTTCTCAACTATAGTCACCTCCCAACAATGGTCACCTTCTCAACAATGGTCACCTTCTCAACAATGGTCACCTTCTCAACTATGGTCACCTCCCAACAATGGTTGCCTCCCAACAATGGTCACCTTCTCAACAATGGTCACCTTCTCAACAATGGTCACCTTCTCAACTATAGTCACCTCCCAACAATGGTTGCCTCCCAACAATGGTCACCTTCTCAACAATGGTTGCCTCCCAACAATGGTCACCTTCTCAACAATGGTCATATCTCAACAATGGTTACCTCCCAACAATGGTCACCTTCTCAACAATGATCACCTCTCAACAATAGTCATCTCGCCACAATGGTCACCTCTCAACAATGGTTACCTTTCAACAATAGTCACCTCCCCACAATGGTCACCTTCCAACAATGGTCACCTCTCAACTATGATCACCTCTCAACAATGGTCACCTCTCAACAATAGTCACCTCCCCACAATGGTCACCTCCCAACAATGGTCACCTCTCAACAATGGCCACTTCAAATTCCCCTGTTCATTATCAACATAAATGAACCTCTCACCACTAACAAGCTGTCAATTGATTCATATATTCCTATCATTTCCTATATTTCTATAATTTCCTACATTCCTTTATTTTCCAATTTTCCTATATTTCGTATATTTTTAGCTCCCCTGAGCACAGGCTGGGGCTGTGGCCCGGTGGTTAGTGCGCTGGACTTGTAACCCGGAGATCCGGTTTCGATTCCCGGTCGCGGCAGGTCATACCCTTCTATGAAAATTTGACAAAAATTTCGATTTTCCTCCATATATGGAGAAATTGCCGACTCCTTATGGAAGGGTAAGTTAGTACTGGTTAGTATACAGTCAAGGAAAACTGGTTAGGTGAATAGGTCTCTGTGTTAAACCCCAGTGACAATATGTCACATAAAAACAAAACATCACCTGAGCACATAGTGCTCAGTCAGCTATAGTGATTAGTCAGTCTACTCCGGCGTCCGATGTCCACCTCTGGGGGTTGTTAACACTCTAGTGGTCACACTTTTGAGCAAATCTTTATCAGACCTGGTCAGAATGTTTGTCTCAATGATATCTTGGACAAGTTTGAACATGGGTCATCTTAGGTTAAAAACTAGGTCACCAGGACAAATAGAGTGGAAATTTTGTTAACACTCTAGAAGTCAGAGTTTTGATTGGATCTTCATGAAACTTTGTCAGAATGTTTGTATTTATTTTCTTGTGAGATTGTGCGAATATGGGTCATCTATTGTCAAAACCTTGGTCACTAGGTCAACATACCCGAAAACCTTGTTAATGCTTTAGAGGTTGCAATTTTAATTGAATCTTCATCAAACTGTGTCAGAACATTTGTTTAAATAATATCTTGGACAAACTCGAACATAGGTCATCTGGGGTCAAAAACTAGGTCACTAGGTCAGATCATCAAAATACCTTGTTAACCCTCTACAGGTCACAGTTTTTATTGAATCTTCATGAAACCGTGTCAAAACGCTTGTCTTAATGATATCTTGGACAAATTTCTCTAACAGTTGGTATTTCATAATGATTAATATTTTATGTAATTTTATATTCTGTAGAAATAGTATTTTGGTAGGTTGTGAAGTTATATTTTCTTTGTATCTTTTATTTTATACGTTAATCTGTCCAGAGTAATGAAGGGTGATTTCAAGTTAATGGCTGGTTGCAAGCTATGTTTTTAAATTAGTTTAATCTTAAATTGTTTTCTTATATGTTGTTTCAAATATGATAAGTTTTATTGAGTACCGAAACACTAGCAAATTTCTTAAGTCCCCGGGCAGCAAGATT
Organism: Lutraria rhynchaena; assembly: GCA_008271625.1. Classification (NCBI taxonomy): domain Eukaryota; kingdom Metazoa; phylum Mollusca; class Bivalvia; order Venerida; family Mactridae; genus Lutraria; species Lutraria rhynchaena. Next base: position 3,557,687 of record VIBL01000001.1, on the reverse strand, counting down.
TATTCTAATTAATGTATTCTTTTGACCTTTGCCCTTTTTAAAATCTTGCTGTTATTGGTCAGTTTTTGTAATTCAGAATTAAAAGTTAAATATTCATATTTTAATTGGTCACCTGATCATAATTCCGTATTTAGCTGGCCACACTCTGGAGGTAGATTTAGAGATTTAAACTGGGCTTGGGATTGAGATAGTAAACACCCATTTTCAATAACAAGATCCATTTAAATAAAAGAGTGTCCATGTATTCTGTTAAAATGCAATGAAGAATTACCCTGTTTATATTTTTAAAAACATAAATTCCCATATGTATGTTATGTAAGTATACCATGACATTAGCCGTGATGTTCCGTCTAAATATATTCTCCTGCTTCTATGTTGCCAGAAGTGTGATTTTCAGAAAAACTTTTATGACCATTTATTTGTGCAATAGAACATCAAAACAGTGTTCGTTATTTTAAATGTTTAACATCCGAAGTCGACTTTGAACATACCACAGGCAAATACAACAATGAAAAGTGGCATTGTGTCCATGAAAAAAAAAAACGATTACTGTTCATGAAAAATTACCCATCGAAAAAGTAAATCAGAAGACCTTGGTGATCACTCATTTGGATACTTTTAGAATATGACATAAAGCTTGTTGATATTAGAGTACAATGGGCAGCGTTTTACTTTTCCAATATTGAAAGCAACAACAACAAAACCCAAAATAGATTTTACATACACCAGATCTCATTTAAACATTCGATACTTAAACATTCGATACTTAAACTTTCGTCATAAGAATTAAAAATCAAATAATTCATGATGAAGAAAAAGAGAATGAAGTGGATTTTATGGAGTCCATAAAAAAAAACGATTTAATATGGTTAAATACTGATGAGATATTATGCTGGATTGACATGCCAATTTCCAATTGGAAAATCGCAACGACTGTTTTCTATAGTGGACAGTGACAGGGTCTGTCTAACAGATCTATTTAACAAGTTTGATGACAAATAAAGGAAGCGTAAAGTAGTCAAGTTGGATGACTAAAGTATCCCTTACTTGACTGTTGAAATAGATTTAAAGTTGTCATAGTTTAATGTTTAATAACACTTTAGATTACACCATATGGACAGGAAAATCCTTCGTTACAAACTTTCATTACCATGTCATACTTCTGAAATATGCAATTATATAATTTGTAGTGAATGGCTTTGTTGTCTTTCGGCAGATATAGAATCATAACCTTCAAAAAACGAAGGGTAATAAGGCTGTTTTTTACCAACAGGGTACATTAATTCAACAGTAAATATCTTCAAAACCCCTGAAGGGTTGCATTAAAAATTTTGGATTTATGTTCCATAAGCTTTGGCGTTAAGGAAATAAAAATGACGAACACGAATCTGATGGGTCAGTTTTTAATATTTTCTTCCAGTGAATTGGACCTCTGTAATGAAAATGGGTTTAAAGAGTAGAGTAGGGAGATGGGGTGATATGTGGAAGTTTTCAACAAACATATATTTAATACAGCAGTTATATGACTGTTCAGTTGTTATTGACAATTTTGGTAGTAAGTTATAATTGTATCTCAATTCAAACCTAGGTACAATAATAAAACTTGTAGCTTATCATTCTACTACATTGACTTCCAAGTTTGTATCACCATTTTGTAGAAGTGCTGGTGTACACCATTGATTCATCAATGTGGACACCTTTGAAGGATAATACAAACATCATTTGAAAAGTGAGAGCAAATTGTTGTTTTAACTGAGGGGAAATTCAAATACTCTTCCAGACGTAAAATAGGACTGAGCATTCCTCTGACTTCCATTACTTTTTAACATTAATATTTAACAAAATAATGGTAAAGGGCTTGGAAGTCTTATAAACCTCTAACCATGTATTAGGTTTTTTAAAACTGATCTGTTTTGCTACTGTGGTCCAGTGGTTAGTGCACTGGACATGTAACCCGTGTTCGAATCCTGGTCACAAGTCATACCTTTCTATGAAAATTTGACAAAATGTCAATTTTCTTCCTTATTTGAAGTTGCTAGCTCCTCGTGGAAGGGTAAGTTAGTACTGCTTAGTATACAGTCCAGGAAAACTGGTTAGGTGAACAGGTCCCTGTACATAACCCCTGTGACAGTGACAATGTATTTTGTGGTTCTAGATCCAAGGTCAAAGTCACCGTTACTCAAAAGGAAATTAAAAATACAAGGGAGGCAACTTTTACAATCATGTAACTATATTCTCATGAGTTACTCCCCTTGAAACCAGGTAATTATGTAGAACAATTGTGCATTGTTTGTATGCAGAAACATTGCTTCTTCTTATTGCTTTGTATTATTGTATGGGTGGTAGAACTAACTAGTGTTCAGAAATTACTTATTAGGACCCTGCATTGAAAATTTGGGAGCAATATAATAATCAGGTTGTCTGTCTATGGATTAAACTGTTACTTCTTCACAAATTCTGATCAAACTTTGATGGGTTCTTGTACGTGACTTTTGGGTACATTCAACTGTCTTGGAATTGGTAAAATTTTGTGGAGCAAACTACTAAAACACCAAATACAATCTCAAAGTATGTCTACAAGTTGCAAAAACCTGTTTTGTAATTAATGTAAAAAAATAAGTATAAGATGGTGCTTCGGAAAACCTGATTTTCATGGAATTTCCATGTCTTTGTCAAAAATATTATATTAAGTTCATTTTATACTGCACTCTATTTGTAAATTTTACTATGATTTCAGGTTCTATATTGTTGCACAGGAATAACCTAGATGAGGATGAAAGCAGATATGTTACTGTTAGGCCAGAGAATTTCAGACAGTTTACATCTGTGTGTTTGTGTTATTTTATTTGACCCTTAAACCACTCAAAATGAATGTCATATCTCAGATAGATATTATAAAGGTTACATGTAGGCTGAAACACAGTATTGGTGCTGATAGTAGTCTAACTTGCTCAAAGAAGTAAATTTTTAGATGGCATTTTCTTGGAGTTAATTACAAAGTTCCCCTGCACAACTCAAGTTTAGTTTTTCATGAACATGCATGCATCATTTTTTTATCCATCATTTCCATCCTGTGGTATAATAAAAGATTTTTTCTTTTTTACCTTTTTGTGTAGTGTCTGTAGCCTTTTCTGAGCAGTAACTTTCAAAGATGTTAATTCATAGCACTACAAATTTTGGCCAATTTAGACACAACATGATTACACATTAGCCAATGTAGGATTTATGTTTTTGAAAAAAGAAACAATGAAACTATTGCAACATAAACTTTTAATGGTTACAGACACCACAGAATTTTGAATTTCAATATTTACGAAAAAATTCATTTATTCATAATCAGCACCAAAACCATGTTTTAGCTGTGTGTCCATACCATGTGACTTTGATGTCGTTTTTTAATAATACGACAAGCAAAGTTTGTCAACGTAAGTTCTTTATTTCCTTATCAAATATGACCAAATAAAGCGGAGGCTAAGGCCAAAAGTGTGAACTACAAGCATAATGTAATGGTTTTTTGATAGATGAATAGTTTTTGCTCGAAAATGCAATAAATGTATTTTTCCACAAAATTTTGTTCAGCAAAATAGTTTTCCCATTTTCAGGCTAAATCTGATCATTAACAAAAAAACAGTAAACAGTTATATTTGTTTAAACGCCTATTATCTATGTTTTACATATTCAATGGCATAGTACATTAATAGATAAAAATAATGTTTCAAGATAAAAACAGAAATAAAATAAAGATGATGACCACCATTAAAGGGATGATTGTAATTAAAAGAATTCATAGAATTAACGAAAATAGTATGTTTTAAGTTTTTTGTTGAAGATGTCTTAACGATTTGGCAAGATTTTATGTCTACATACAGAAAAAAAAACATTACATTGCGCTTGTAGTTCACACTTTTGGCCTTAGAATCGAGCGGCTTGCCGTATTGCCAGTCGCGTGGTATGGGCACACTGTGTAGCATGTTTCAAAGACAAATCATTACTAAGATGGCAGTTTTTAGATTCAAAGATCTGTTGTTATTGAGATGTCTATGAAAACAGGCTACAGCATCTTTAAAAATGTACTGTTGTTATTCTTGTTTCATGTGTTAATTTCTTAATTTGAGATGTATTATTGTAAAAGATTTATGGGTACTTAAAACGGCTAATGTAAAAAAGGTACAGCTGTAAAACTGGAGAACCCATTTTTTCACATTTTGTGGCATGTGAAAAGTCCATGACAGATTATGGACTTATCAAAATTTTCCCCTTGAATTTTGGCGTTTTTCTTTTTTTTTTTTTTTTTATACAAAATTTCCTTCCTGCTTTTTCATGTCTCAGTATATTTACCAGTTTGCTGTTTTTCTTGTATTATAAAACTACTTATGTACAAATGTATGTGTATTTACACAAATTGCTTTTCTGTGTAGTAAATATGTTTTTCTTTTTTTATAACACAAAACCACAAGTGTACTGTAATTGTGTAGTATGAAATATTTTATTCAAGTAAATAAATCTGTTCATTTTATTTTCTTGTGTTTCTACAATATTTGGTCAGTTATGATTTAGGTCAGTCACTAGTTTACTAACAATGTATATTACTTGAACTTTGTTAATAGGCAAGTGACACACCTAAGTTTATTTTCATTTCTGAATTTAAAAATGCCAACTAACAAAGCATGGTATTTCTTTATTTCCACAATATACAATGACAATATTCTCTGGAAAGGCAACATGTAAAAAATATCTGGATCATCATTGTAAACAACAATACAGAAATACAACACTGCCCAAATTACAAACCCATCAACATGACTTCTACTCACAAGTAGTAGTGGAATGCATGTCAAAGAATCAGACACCCCCAACTCAACCCAAATTCCCTTCCATAGGAAAATGCCTTTGAATACAAGCCCAGTGCTTGAACTGGTTAATGTGCACCACCATTCCCTTTGTTGGTGATTCAGAATTCTTTATTTTTGTATTTTTAGACAAGTTTTCTATGGAAGAGAATTTTTGTGATGAGTAGGGCATCTATGATTTCAGTTCTTACTTTGACATGCCCGTCACTATTGCCTGTGAGTAGAAATCATGTTCAAGGGTTGGTTTTTGTGTAGTCCGTGCATCCAACCTCTCAAAACAATCCTGAAAACAAGTCATAGACTCATATACACGCTCCAACAACCAACACTCAGAAAACTGAATGTAACAAAAATAAAATACAGTAGAAACAAATCATATCAGACTCACTTATATCAAATTCCCACTTATGTCAATATGATTATTAAGTCCTGAATTCTACCCTTTTTACATATGAAAGAATGCACTTATTCCGAATTCTTTGGTCTTGATATTTTTGTAATTATAAAATCAGTTCATGGAAATAAGTTAGTATTTTTTCGTTTATTTACGTTTTTAAATACATGTTGCATGTTTTAAATACATCAAAATTATAAATGCTGCATTTCGTCCCGATCCGGTACACAAAATAGCACAATTAAATGATTATTACAACACACCAACGATCGCTCTAAAAAGCAAAGCCAGTTGTCAAATTTGTCTGATTATTCATATATCGAAGTTCATTTATATCAAACAATTTTACAAAGGTCCTTGAACGAGTATTAACAAGTTTCTACTGTACATAATCTTTAAATTCCTTTTCCAAGTCTATAGTCTAATTACTAAGCAGCAGCCATCAGAGCTTTATTTCCGCCATTGATTGCTTGCGTCCACAAAGAATCCAGGAACTTCAGGATTCAACTTACATTTCTGTAAACAAAAAACTTACGTGAGGTACGAGCTTGTGAAATATGTTTATCAATTATATATGATGTAACCTCAATAATGAAAGCAAAACAAAAAAGGTCAGAACTGAAGCAAGTCCACAAGTTATGGAGCAGATGGTGATGTTATGTATTAATATGTTTTTCAACAGGTGATCAAAATATTGACCTTATTAATTTTCTAAAATGGCCAAACAACTGTGTTAACTTAATCATTGTACTTGTACAGATATATCGAATGAACAACACTTACTGTGAAGGGAGATATGTACATCATATCAGCCAAAGCCACTGAGGGTCTCGACTGAGCCAACACCATCAGTGGCTTAGACCAAGTATATGATCAGTGCATCAAGCTGCCCTCAGAACCAGCATTTTGGATCACACATGAACATGGTGAAAGTCAAGATCTCATGAAGTCGAAATCCTGTAGATGATGTACATTTCTGATTGAAAGAAGAATACCACAGAATTAGTTCTCTGCTCAAGTAAGCTGCTTGCTATAATAGTCAACATTGTACCAAACATCTGTCTGCAAAGAATTATAAAAGTGTTCATATTAATTTTCAGAGATTTTCCAAGACGTCACTAAATGCTACAAATATACAACACATGACCAATATAAATCACCAACAAGTCTGGAAAATGATTACGGACAGGATAACCATTACATCTGCTTTATATTTGAAGTGCACAATTGTTATCAATTGCCTACTTTTACTTTCAGCACCAGTTGATTAATGATATGCTTGTTTATAATTACCTATTTATGTCAGACGAGCTCATGTTCATCATGTATTGTTTATTGTAAATAATGAAATATAACAAGAGGTGTTGGTTGTTAATATTTTTTTTAATTAAGAAGTGATCTCCCTTTATTTTAACAGTACTGATTACCCAGAGCAACAGATAAGCTTTCTCAGTGAATTGGGTATTACTCCATCACTTCATTTTGAATTGGGTATTTGCTAAATATAATTGGGTTTCCTGAAACCTGTTAGTCTTTGATTTTTATATCACTTGGGAATTCATGCTCTTACTTATCAAGTCTAAACTGTACACATTCGGTTGTTTTTGAACCGTATCGCGACAATGTTTGTCAGAGACTATGTGGAACGACTGACAGACGAAAATGACTATATGCATGTATATTCATGAAAATTGATTCCGATATGCATCATAAATATTTTAATTGGGTATTTTGCTTTCATAATTGCTTTTTGATACGCATCTAAAATAGTTTCAGTTGCGTATTTTATAGATTTAATTGAGTAAATACTCAAATACGCAGCCTATCTGTTGCAGTGTTACCCACATCATAGATCGTCCAAAACCATAGGATATACAAAATATTTTAGGCCCGTCTATTTCGGATAATCGAGATTCTACTGTATCAGAGTATTTAAGGCTGGACCCAATAAAGACCGCTTGTTTTATCAAACGTATCCCTATTATACAGATTTATCTGAACCCTAACACAAAACAATGGTGAGAAATTGACAACTTGAAGAAATTTAAAATATGAACAATGCTCCCAAAAATGTGTAGTGTACCTGGAAGTAAATAGACCTCTGCCCGAGACAGAGGCGTTATTCTCAGATTATGGGTCAGTCTGTGTAGTTGTCTGGTCATGAAGACCTCTAATGCTGTCAACCCCTACACTGATGATTTAAACAGATCTGGGAGCACACACTTGATCTTGCTGTTATTACCACATCCTGTAACAAGATATCAGTATGAGCAAATAATGGTTGTACAGGAAGTAGACCTGCTAGCCTTTACAAAAAATTAGTCTACAGTCACAAGTTTGAATCCAGTTATGTAAAATTACAATATTATATTACAATCATCTACAATAATCAAGAAAGAAATTTTGTAGTGCTGAAACATTGGTTCTCAAACATCACCTGCCAACAATAGCCTGTGATAGTATTCCATTGGAAGCAGTCACAGCAGTCAATTTCAACCTCAAAGTATGAATCACCTCAATAAAGCATATCGGTATTGAAATAAGCTGTATTTTTCATCTGCTCCTGTTATCATGGTATATCTTATTATGTAACCTAAATATATGCATATATAAAGAAAAAAACATTATTACATTTTTTAGTCTAAATGTTGAATGATAATTACATTTTTGACAAATAATTTTTTTTGCTGTATCAAATCTAATAAAATTGATGCAGATATTAAGTTAAATTATTTTGCACAAAAACAATTTTTAAAAAATGATTGAATGAACAAATGCTTAGAATCAACCATACAAAGTGATGTTGGTGGATCCTGCTTCAACTACACTAAAGCTAGCCTAAAATGTCTCAACCATTAAAATTAATGTTAGATTAACCTCCCTGGATTAATCCAATATTATTATTTTCTGTCATACAAATGTAAAATTGAGTAAAATATAAAACATGAATATAGGATAGGTTTGAGATATTTTGTCAAGGTTCAAATTCAAAAGTCCTATTATAATCCCACTTCTGACACCATTGCAGAAAATAAGGAGCAACAAGAACAGTCAGAGGACAGTGCACTGGACTATCAAGTGATTGTCAGAAACAATGAAATGCTATAATATATTCATCACATGTTCGTAATTTTTCACCATAAAAATAATTGATCAAAAACTTTCAATTTTACTAGGAATGACCTTGACCTTGAAACTGTCCCCAGTGGCCCTATCTGTTTTCCACATCAAGGACTTCATACAAACGTAAGTAATAAATTTAGTAGGAAAATATTTATCCAAATCAAAATATTATATAAAAAACCTATATACTTTGTAGTAACAATGACATTGACCTTGAAATCAACTACAGTGGTTCCAAATATTCGTCACATTATGTCCTTCATACATACCAAATTAAAAACATGATTGAAAATTATACACACAAACCAAAATAACTGATCTAAAACAATTTCAATTTTACTTACTATGACCTTGACCTTGATATCAACCCCAGTGGCCCCAACTATTTGTCACATCAAAACCTTCATACAAACTATGTGAAAAATTTGGTTGAAAAATATCCATCCAATCAAACATTATTCGTTCAACAAATATTTCCGGACACCTACACAAAGTTTTAAATGGATTAGACAAAAATGAAAGAATTTACAAGCATTTATACCACAGCAGGCAGAAGGTTTAACCAAATGCAACACCGACACTTGGGCGAGTAAAATAGCTCTACGTATTCTGATGGATACTTGAGCTAAAAATTCTATGGTCCTAACCAGGGATTAAACCAAGGACCCTCAGCACTGTAGACAGACACTCAACAACATCACTAAGGCATTAACCCAACAGCATGGCTGTTGAAAGTGACCTATATTCCTACAATTTCTAATCTATTTTACAAAAATAAAAGGAAACAATTTTTTTCATTTGTACTAGAAATGGAACAACAACATTTTCATTAAACCTTACATAAGCTGACACATAAAAGCTAATTGTAACATGTCCACATACCTGTAAACTCCATTTCATAAATCTTTCAAAACCCTTCTCAATCAAAAACTATGTCTGGCCAGCATGCTTGCCTGTTAGCTTCTGATTTTTCCCGCTTCTAGTCAAGTGAACCTGATAGGACAATATATTTCTTATGTTTTATCCAATGAATTACCAGGTTATATTCAAGTAACTTACAAAACAAGATTCAGTTGACCAATAAAAAACTGCTTTACAAAATTTAGAAAACACACTGGATCTTGTCTTATTTGAACCAAAAAGGTGTGTTTCCATGCAGTCACCAACTTTTTTATCAAAACACACATTTATTACAACACAGCTTGATAAATTGGTATCGCAAACACTGAAAGTTTTGAGGCCCCACTGTTTAAATGGTTGACCTGTACTTTGTGTTGAGGCCCCTATGTTGGTATGGAGGTCCTGTACTGAGTGTTGTGACCCTACTTTATGTATGGCGACCCTGTACATTTGTTTCTGAACTGGATCCTCATTTCAAAATTCCATGTTGATAACCCATGATAAGAAAAATTATTGAAAACTAAGACAAAGCAGTTGCACTGTTACACCATGATCTATCAGAGTGTGCAAGTGTCTCAATGATACATCATTCATGTTATGAATTGCTATTTAAGCTTAGGTCTATGGATGGACGCATGGACCGACCCACATGTGCAAAGCAATACTGCCATTTTTTCGAAGGGAATAAATATATTTTTGTAGGTAAATAATTTATTACAGTATCATATAATATTTAAATTTGATTAATCAAATGGATTCTGTAACTTACTATGATCTGAAACTTTTAATATTTGCACATAGTAATAATTATGCTTGATTGTATAATAATTAATAATCTATTGTCTTAAGTATATTCACAGTAATTTGTAATTAATATGTACTTTATTATCATGTACAGAATGAGTTTGGTTTTTGTCCATCTGTGGACTGGTTGTTTTGATGTTTTACACACATGTATTAAAATATATTGAAAATATATTTTTGCAGTTGTTATCTGTCTCCCAAATTACCCACAAACACAAATACACTAGTTGTTGCCAGAAAACAAATGTATTTGGAACAAAGGATCTCTCATTCTTCTGGCTGACATGCTGTCAGTGAAGTGTGCTGCAAAGCAGGAGTTACAGAAAATGTCACTTCGACTGAAATGAGGCATAGAGCATCCACCTACTATGCCAGTTTGGACATGTTGGTACATGATCAGAGGATTGTCTGAGACCATAATGGGACAAGATTTGTCAAAGTATTACTTTTTGGCATATATGGGCATTTTGCGCTCATGGTAAGCTGTTTTGACCAATGATTGTTGTCTATTGCGTGTTTTCATTCAAACAACATTTCTTCACTCAAACTACTGAGCTGATAGCCAAACTTCATAGGAATGATCCTCTCATGGTTCCCTTAAATAATTGTAAAAATTGCTACAATATGTCAATGCTTTGATTTCGCATTACAGGACTCAAGCAGGGTACTGTAGAGAGGTCTAGAAAGCTGTCCTTGAGAATTTGTTCTAGCACAAAACAGGATATCCAACATGATGAATTAACTGGTATTTTTGACAGCAAAATAAATAAACTAGAGACAAGCCATCTACTATGTTATTAAACTAATATAATACAATAGTCATTATGAAGGTCATACAATAAGGAATGATAATGTCTAAAAACCTGTGTTCACATTTATCTAAGAGTTCACAGTTGCTTTGTAATAGCGGACAAATGATAAAACATAAAAAAACTTTGCTTGGATTTTTTCAAAGCCCACTAGTAGAACCTCTTCTGAATTCTGTAGTGAAGTTAATACTGTTTTGTGTACTAATTTCTTGAAAGTGACTTATAGGTCCATGGGGCTGAGTGATCTATATGTTTGTATTATATGATACTTGTAAATATTATGTACATCACATGTCACTATGATAAACAATTTTCTTCTTATTATTGAGTCAAGCTCCACAGACAATCACCCCCAAAAATATGCAAGTATACATACAAGTACATATTAACTTTGACTCAGCTGTATACGTATGTAGTATTTATAAAAGCAAAAGATATGAACTAAAATACACACAAAAGTAAACTTGCAAAATTGTATACTTTAACCATTTGTTGTATACAATATAAATCAAAGTCTTTAACAGTGTATAATTGTTGTTTATTTTTTGTTTTTACACTCATTTGAATATCTCAAAATTTGGGACTCACACTTCCAAAATTAAGACACACAGATTTTTAGTCCTGTGAGTCTTCAGACTGAAACAAGTGAAACTGTAAAAAAATCACTGCATGAATACAGCATAGAGAATTTGGAAAATGATTATTATTATTATTATAAATACAAAAAATCTGGCCAAACATGTAATTTCACCAGAACAGTGCAATGTTATTTATAGAAAAAGTTTTTGTTTTGCAGTTATGTGATTTCAAGGCATCCCCAGCGAAAGGTGGCCAAATGTAGCCATTGTCAGTCATGATCAACCATCGCTCAGCATAGTCTAACATGTCTGGAAAGACCCAAAATAGTTGACCATGACTGACCATGGTTCATCATGCTTTTATGTAACAGACCATGGTCAGAAATTTGTCAACCATACTTTTATATTTAAACCATGACCAACCATGATTGACATATAATGACCATGATCTAACGAAACAGACCATGGTCAGAAATCAGTCAAGTTCTTGGTGACAATTTGAACCATGGTTAAACACAGTCTGATCTGTTTATTATTATGTATAAAAATTCATTCAGCAATTAGGTCATAATTTAATATTGATAACAACATATTGTACTTAAATTTCTACATTTGTTGTCATAATATGGCCTGGTCCAATCATTTGCAGCTGTATCCATTTGAAGATCACATTGTTTGACAAATTAGGCCAGAAATAAAATTATGTTTGTTTCCCCTTCCCAAACCATGCAAAATTAGGCTGGGTATGTAGTTAGGTAGGTAAATTATTTTTTGTTTTTTTTTTACTGTTAATAAATTGAAAATGATGAGGTGTACATACCACTTGCTAATTTGCTTTTTGGAAATGACAGTTACCGTATAATTTTCTTTGCACTAATATAAATAGCAGACAACAATTCCTTCATATGAATTAATGCTTGTTTTCTTGTGCTGCCCCTCAAAATTCTCACTTGTACAGTGTTCAGAAATGCTTCAGAAGATACCTATAAAAAATAAAATTAAACAACTTAAGACAATAAAATTTATTAATTAAAGGTTAATTTTGTAGGTCTAAATTTCACTATTTTTGGTTTATCTACACAAAATCATGTTAATCTGTGAACATTTACAATTTTTTAAAATTAACATTCCACACAAAAAACGGAATTAAAATTCACGAATTAGTGTATTCATGCTGCATATTTCTATTAGAAAATACAGTAAAACCTTTTCACTGGCCACTTATATTCGGTCCGGCTTTCAATATCTTGCCAATAATTCAACTTGATGAATCTACCTCATTATTACGACCGAATTTTCTGGTTTCCAAGGTGGACTCATTATCAAGGTTTCACTGTACTTAAATTTCAATTTTTTCCGCTACTGACTTAATTGTATAAGCTCTGTAAAACGATGAATGAAAGTCCATGCTTAAAACCTAGCAAGGACAAATACACCATGTATTTCTCATGTTTTCTGTGATAATTTAAGTTCACCCAAATAAAATTTTTGCAACAATGCAGCAAAACTGTGCATAACACTGTATTCATACCTTCATCAATTAAAAAGGTTAAAATGAAAACTTGTTTCCAATTTGGTAAATCCATGTTCTTAATTCTGACAGGTTAGGTCAGACATCGTAATCAATTTGAAAATTCAATAATGGACCCTAAAAATGACTAATTTCAAACTGACGGCCAAATAGGGAGCCTGCAACTATTGAGCATACAGAGTCAGATAAGGACGTGTTTTATTCATCGTTATGAATTTATGATTTCCGTTGGGTAAGTTTCTTAAATCAAATGAATACACACGTACTACAATGTGGCGAAATCGTGTAAATCATACTACAGAGTAAAATTATTCAACAAAAATGTGGATGTTCACAGAAACAACCTCATGACATGTTTGTGATATCATCTAGAAATAATGAAATCATAGGATTTTTGTGTTCAATTTTACATAACACAGGTAAATGTCATGTTGTGATGAGACTTGGTGTTGATGAAGATATAACCCATTCAAGCTGGGATGTTACACCATAAACATGTTACATGATGTCCTAGAGCATTGCTTGGAAACTAAGTCTTCATCATCTCATCTATTTATCACAACCGCCATGAAATGAATCTTTAAACTCAGACCACATTCCATCTTCTGACTGAATGAAAAGGTAACACTGGAATTACATGTTCCTGCTCAAGATCAATTGAATCCTTTGCTGTTTTAAGTTGCTTGGCGATTTTAGCTTAATACAGATAAATTTCCCAAACTACGGCCATTATTAACAGATGGCTTTTATTCGGAGGTAGGTTTGTTCTAAATAATCAATGACAGTTTTCTTAAGAATGGCCTTTACTCGCAGGATGACCTTTATTTGGAGGCAGCTGCAAACACTGCTTTGACAGAATCATAAGACCACTAATTAATATCATTGTTATTGAGATAACACTGGTTTGACAGTATCATAAGACCACTAATTAATATCATTGTTATTAGATAACAATGGTTTGACAGTATCATAAGACCACTAATTAATATCATTGTTATTAGATAACACTGGTTTGACAGTATCATAAGACCACTAATTAATATCATTGTTATTAGATAACACTGGTTTGACAGTATCATAAGACCACTAATTAATATCATTGTTATTAGATAACAATGGTTTGACAGTATCATAAGACCACTAATTAATATCATTGTTATTTAGATATCCTTATCTTGTTCCCTAATTGTGTTTACTAATTGAAATCGTAAATTCAATGTTTTTGTCTCTACATTACAGACAAGTGTTCAGATGCAATAAAAAGTATGATGACAGTGGATTATAAATACAACGCAATATTAATCAACCATTTCTTACCCATTTGAGCAATAATACGAGGTTACTTTGATCACAGCAGGTAAAATTCTGGATGAACACCGATGAAATAGGTACTTTCAGAAATCAGTGAGAAAATACCCCAAGAAGTGAAAACAATATACTGATATCACAATAAAGAACTTTCCATACAGTTTTGACTGGCTTTGTTTGGTCTATAATAAGTATGAATACAGTAGAACCTGTTATAGCAATGTTTGGTACAAGCACAGGGATCTTTGCTCATATTCTAAATGCGCAGCAAATAAACATTGATAAATTTACATGGACTGCAGTGATTATCTCCCTCAAGTCATCATACCACGAGAAAATATATACACTATTAAGAAACCGTTGAAAATATTGACTCGCCCGTGTTTCTTTGATTAAACAATCAGCCTCACTTATCTATTAGTAAACTAGTCAATAAAACAATAAATTATTTTAGGTTGTTCGTCTATAATAGTTTGTCAATCGACCATATTTCAGAAATTTGTCAAAATTTGGAATGTTTCCTCTCATTTCAAGTATTGTTTATATAAAATTGATAAATGACTCCCTATGCTATTATCCAACATTTTTTCACCCTGGTTTAACGTCGCGCCAACAGCCAAGGTTTCTAGGCCATGCAACAGCCGTGCAAATTTGCAAAGACATGTAAGATTTTGCAAGACAGTCATACAAATGCCTTACGTTGTTTGTGTGCGCATTGTACAATTATCCCCAAATGTGAATATAAATCTAAGCGCCAACAACCATCAACAACCTTTTGAGTCCGCAAAACCGCCTGAAAATTGCTAGGAAAATATGTGTCGAAAATCTAGTTTTCAATGTTGCGACAACCATGCAAATTAGCGAATTTGTATAGAGGTCTTGGGGGTACCGCATGACACCCACCAATTTTCTCCAAAAGGTCGGTCGCAGATAGGTTTACAACCTCCACAAGGCTGATGTAAACTGGGATTTAAAGATTAAATTGTACAACAATGATGAAAATCACCATACCATGCAAAATTTGCGCATCATTTCTAGTTACTTAACAATCTCTATCCAGAGTTGTCGTTCGTTATCTCTCCCATACATCTCTGTCAACGTCTCAGCGTTTTACAAGATTCTAGTAAAACAAGAAATAAAGCCACAAACGATACAAAATTTACAACTAAGCAACACAATTTATTTTGCACAATACATTCGAGACAAAAGATATTATAATTTACCTGAAACTCAGAGAAATTATTTTATTTATCTAGCGCACTATTTTTCAACCGAGAGTATTTGTTTACTTTTGGTAATTAGGTCACAAGGTTACACCGCTTAAATGGAAATGAAACGCTGAAGTCGAAGGTAATCGTGTAAAATTATGACAACAAATTTACATTTAGAGAAACAAAAGTGTGATTCTGTGTATCAGATGGAAAGTAAAGGAGACCCGGACACGTGTTTTTGAACTACTTTCCAGACGTTGACAGAGATGTATGTGATGGATAACGAACGACAACTCTGGATAGAGATTGGTTACTGAAGTGATCAATTAAGTGGTCCGCTTCGTCATAGAAGGAACTGCATTCATAGCTGTGTGGATTCAATCCTCTCTCAGTCTAAAATTCAAACCCGCTGGAGTAATGAGCAGTACAGCCATTTTGACTTTATTGTTAGTCACAGAGTCTCGTGGTAAACAGCTGGAGAATCTGGCACTTAAAAGGCTGACAACCAAGAGAGAAGCAGATCAACATATGTAAAATATTAAAGATGCTGTTCATTTCTTATTTGTGGACACAGCCAATGAAACTAAGAACCACGATAGTTCGTCATCATTCAGTAATTTGAGAATACAAACAACACATGTGAAAGATAACACACTCATCAATAATGCTCAAACAACAATGTGGATACAGGGAACGTCTATGTTAGAACTCAAAAGCATTGACACGGACCAAAAACATCATAATGCACACCCACACCCACACACACCCATGCACACACTTATGTTAGTCATTAGTTAGTTTGAATGTTACACACTGTTATATAACTTAAATTGCTGTTGTTTGACCTTTTTTGTTTGGATATTATAGAAGATATATGTACATACTGTGTTTGAAATTTGAATTATACTTTCACAAGTTCATCATAATTTTATGTGTTAGTGATCTATGACATTATTTGATAGCATTAAAGCAACCAGCAGATGACATACTTGTCAATGCATGCTAAACTCGCTCACATTGAGTTTTACTGCAGATATATTGAAGTCACAAACATTATTTTAGCACAGTCCGAGAACAAAATGGTGTAACTCACAAAATTATACTGACATGACGCTGAGATCATAAAACGCTACAACCATAACTCGAGTTGCGTAACAGAAATATTTTTATAACGAAAACGGTGTAACTGAAATAAAACATGTTTAACATTTGCCGGCATAACTGATATTAAATGATGATTTGAGTTACAGGTTTTGCATCACCCACCGGTGAAATGCTAAAACTTTGAATTTAACACTTTAAAGGTGAGCAGTTTCATAACTATAACATTGATGAGCTTTTTATATGAAGTGATTTTAAAAGTCAAAGTAAAATTACCGCTTATTTTTGGCCCTAAATACGTAGTCGTTCTTTGCCTTATAGATCCTTAAGTATATCCATTTTTGTATGAGTTGAATTCTATATTTGATAAAATATTATGTAAATATTGATGTTTATTACTGAAAATTGTAATTTTAATGCTTAATTTGGAAAATATGAGGGAAACGTTTGCGTTATTTTTGTTTTATGGAAGCGGGTTACCGCCATTATTTTAGAATAAGAATTGCTTATAATCAAAATTTGTTAATAATTTATTACATAAACAAACAAAACAATATGAATTAAAGTTTGATTTGATTACGCTCAGGAGAAGGGCGTATTCTGCAGTGAGCCATTGGGCGATGGTCAAGCTACTATTAGTTATAAGCAGAAAGATTGCAAAACTATCCATTCTATAATGAGCAACTAAAAACAAGAACATGATAAAGGATTAATGTCAATCCTGGAACAAATGTTCATGTGAAATGCAGATGTGATTTCATTAATTCAAGAAATATTAATTCAAGCGATCAGTAGCTACTCAATTTGATTTTGAAACTAAATGTATTTCTGAGGCACTGATGCAAAATTCTCATGTGAAAAAAGGGGCTTTGACATTTATCCTGTAAGGAGTTTAGAATAAAAAATCCAGAATTATTATAACTGCAGCAAAATTACTTAAATATGACATAATACTCATTGGAGATGAATAAAGATATGTACCCATCTATTGCAACAGTATCTTCCCTTGAAGAAAATTTATCTTTGCTCCCTTACAGTTTGAAATCGTTATTACAGAATATTCTGACTGGAAATGATACACATTGAAAATAACCTTTTGTTATTGCATTCTTTGATGAATAAAAATCTGACCTTCATTTAAAAATATTTCTATGAATGACAGTGTCTTTATCAAACTAGTTATTATGAAACAACTATACAAGATACAGCATGCAACTTTTTTTGCAACTCAGAGAGGGGTTCTACTTTTTATTGGTAAAGAAATATTTCCTGTTGCAATTAGTTCAAGGTCAAGTGTGTTTTGGGGCTAGATTGACTGGACTAGTTTAAATAAATGGCAAGAAGTATGGGGTGCAAGATGGCAGGAAGTATGGGTGCAAGATAACATTTTTCATTTTTTTTTTATCTTTTTTTAAGCCAAGTTATGATGCTCAAGTTATGACTTGTGTTGACTATATTTCATCATTGAAACAGTTCCAAAGAGCGTACTTGGTGAATGTAAGAAATGATTAACTGTTGGCATTGTGTGATCACCTAGACTGTATTAGTGAATAGTTAGCTTGGTTAATTGACAATATTAATTGGTGAGACATCAGGTGACATTGTATTGTATGTTGTATTGTACGTTGTATGAAATCTCATTATTGCCGAAAGTCATCACAACATAAAGACTTAGATAGAAACCTATCTTTGAGGCAAAAGTACAGAATGTATTGCACTGATTGTGAAATGAATGATGTAACATCCCAAAAAATGAATGATGTAACATCCAAAAAATGAATAATGTAACATCCAAAAAATGAATAATGTAACATTCCAAAAAATGAATGATGTAACATCCCTGATGTAACATCCCATAAATGAATAATGTAACATCCCAAAAAATGAATAATGTAACATTCCAAAAAATGAATGATGTAACATCCCTGATGTAACATCCCAAAAATGAATAATGTAACATCCCAAAAAATGAATGATGTAACATCCCTGATGTAACATCCCAAAAATGAATAATGAACATCCCAAAAAATGAATAATGTAACATCCCAAAATATGAATAATGTAACATCCCAAAAATTTTGGCTCTATGAAAAGATCTTTATTTCTGAATTTATCAAAGGGTTCCATCAACAAAAATATCAGTTTTTGTGAATCTCTTAAGCAAATGGATAAAATGCACAGATGGCAGGCATTGACGAATATAGACATCACCAAAAGCAAAAAGATGATGCCAGAAAGTCTAATGATAAAAGTGAAGCTCTAATACCTGATTGTTGACGACTTATTATTTGTCAGTGTACAATCTCGTCTTAAAACAGGCAGATTATTATATGTGATGTGAGACTGTTGGTTAATGTAGGAGTTGCAAGATAACCTCTTGCTAAGTAAATGATTTTAAAAACCTTGGGTCCATAAAAGTTAAAAGTTATGTTTGTAAGACATTTTGTTACTTTTGTGCCAAGTTATGCAACAACTGACCATCCATTTTAATTCTATTGAGTGATTCATCTTCTTTTAAGTTAGCCGTTAAAGAACACTTTTTAAATAATCTGACATACATGTAGTTTTATTGTTAATACTTACAGATACTTCGGCAAAATTGAATATTATAAGTTTTCATTTTAATATTTAATATTTATGTTTGTCAACTGTGATAACTGCCAGTCTTCTTTTATTGAGTCTTATGTGATATTAATTACTTACTTATTAATTATTTTTTAACATTCATTCATTATCATTTATTGATGCATTAAGTGTATTATTTCACTATTTATTAACTGATAATAATTATTTTTAGTGCATATGTATTTTTCTACATTGATTATATTTTATAATTATGTTCTTAGTAACTTACTCTTAATCTTACTAAATTTTATTCTTATTTATTTTGAAGCATTTGTCTCTCTTTGTCATGCCACAAAACACAAGGACCGCAATAGAAATAAGGGCTAGCTCTTTTTTGTGTCATCCTTGGTGTAAGTGCACATGGTCATAGATTTCTTGATGAATTGTTTGTTATTGTGTTTTTCATTCACCATTATTTGCACTAACTGCCAAAATAAATCTATCAATCTATCTTAATCTGTCTCTCTATAAAACATCTAGTAATGTATTCTGCTAGTCATACTGACCAGCAAATAAATATTAATTTTGCTGACATGTATTTATACAGTATTACTAATCTACCTGTTGATTGCATCACCCATTATTATTTTGAACATGGTCATTCGCAGATGGACAGTTACTCAGTGCATGCAACAATTGAACGGTTCACCAAAAGTCATGACATGATGGTGCCGTCCAACTTGATGAACGAAGTGAAATGTTGTAAAATTTCAAACTCACACAGCATGAACTGAACCCTCATAACATATTTGACTTCAAAGCTTGCTCAACAGAAACAATATCAAAAAACATGTTGCCTCTCAGGGGGCGCAACCAGGATTTTGAAAGTGTTACGCAGATCTCAGCACAAAGTACCGATGGGGGAGAGTATGGGAGGGGGTATCCCCCTCCCATGGTGCGAAAAAAACGAAAAAAAGGGACACGAAAAGACGCATTATGGTGCATTTTAAGACACGCATATAGTGAGATATAATGGAAATTAATCAGTACAATTGTAGGAATAAAACGTTTCGACCTCTCCAATAGGTCTCATCAGGTGGTGATGATTATATAATTTGATGTCATAGATTTCCCCGCAACGTTTTTTTTTTGTTTTTATTTTTAGTGTTTTTATTTTTTTTTTATCCTTTTTGTATTTTTATTTAACTTTTTTATTCAGACCGATATATATGTTTCTTTGCTTTCGCTGAATGCTTTTGATTTCGTCATTTCCTCATTTATCAAACACAAGGGCGATTCGTTGATGCCCAGACGCATCGAAATCACGTAAAACCCAGTTGATATTGATCTCGTGATTGCGATGAATATGCATCTGAGCTAGTCCAGTCAGCTGTTCCTCGGTTATCGTATTTCTTAGATACGTTTTAAGTCGGCGAAGGCTACTAAATAACCTTTCAGCAGAGGCCGTGGACACTGGCATATTCAGAAGGATCTTCAACACAACATGTATGTTTGGATATACATGTAGTTGATATGTTTCATCAACTGCCTTTGCCAGACCTTGAATGGGCGAATCGGCTGCAAATCTCTTCCAGACGTCAAGTTCAGCATCTATTGCCTGGCAATCTATGAACGGAGAATACTCCTGCTTAATGTTGGCCCACATTTCGGGTGAAAGCTGCTGGAGTTTTGTTGGCAAAAGATACTGAGCGTTAAGTCTTGCAGTTGAGAGACACAGTCTGTCATGCAGTTGGGACAAAAGGTGATCCATGAATGGTACAAACATATTCAACCTCCAATATTCCTTTGGGGTTTCTGCGGCTATGTTATTTCTGTGTTTTTGCCTTGCAGCAACACGAGGCTGACAGACATTGATGTCATGCTCAGTTGCCAAGGCAACAGCCTTCTGCCAAAGTCCTCCAAAATACCCAATGTCTTTGCGTCTTTCGACCAGCAACCCATAAAGAACTTTAGCATGCTGTGCTGCTTTGACCAAGTCACATTGAGGATCTTGCATTGAATCCGTCCAAGGATTTAGTGTGTCTAAGGGACCACTGACGCAACACAAAGCGACAACAAAGTCAAAAGACAGGACAGCCTTTTGAAGGCTTGACGCTGTGGACATAGTTTTGGTGTCCATGCCAACTTGAAGGTCAGTAAATGTTTCTTTAATTGGTTTGAAGTGTGTATAGAAAGCAGTAATGCTTTCCGAGTGCTGAGACCACCGTGTTGGGCAGAACTTCTTCAAGGCTTCTCCGTCGTCGTTATGAGAGCTATAAACTCCGAGACGTTTCGGAGAACTTGTTATAAAAAACAATACATCCCCAACAACGGTAAACATCGACTGCACAAACGGTACCCTGCAAGCATGACATATTGCTAAGTTTAAACGGTGGTTGCGACAGTGAATATACTTTGCGTTTGAAAATTCTGCAGTAAATCTTGCTTGCACCTCATGGTGACAACCGGACATATTCCCAGCACCGTTGTACCCTTGTACAACGATAAAGTTTGGGTTCAGATTGTGTTTGTGTATTTCATCTAGAAGCAACTGGTGAAGTGTTTCACCTGTTGTTTCTGTTGTCTGAACAAACGAAAGGAAATCCTCATGGAGCACATGTTCCCCAGAACTCTGACGTTCAATGTAACACAGACAAAAAGCAAACTGTTCAGTATTGCTGACATCAGCAGATTCATCTGCAAGAATTGAGAAGTACCTAGCATCTTGGCAACGGTGCACGATACAGTCTGAAATTTGATTGCCACATATATATAAATGAACTCGTTTTGAATAGCGGGGCTTAAATACTGTGCATGTTTGGGAGAATTTTCTAGATGGTTGTGCAAATCACTGACTACTTCAGCGCGATAATTTATCAAAGCTCTGAAGTTACTGTGTTCTTCCATTTTGCCATGAAAAGCAATGTTTTGTTTTCCCAGCAAAACTATTGTTTCAACAATAGATGTCAATGCTTTCTTATTTTTCTCGACTTTGTTTCTGTAAGCGTTTGAGCCAAACTCAACGACACTTTTTTCTTGATTTTGACATATTTTTATGAATTTGTCAGCTTTAGTCATTGCATTTTATGTTTTTTTATGCATCCCTATAATTCTACACACATTGCTCCAATCTACAAGGGGCTTAGCAACAAGAGTGTTTTCGGATGAATTAAAGACAAAACACGGTGCACAAAAAACACCATTGACTGAAAGACTATACCTTAAATATGGGTAGTTTTCAGTATCAAACACTAGGTCAGGTACACGCCTAGCTGCCCCGCTTTTGCCGTGAGTGCTTTTAGGCTTTACCCAACTCCGCGAAGGTTCAAATCTTGACATTAAAGTCGACATTTTCATGGAATCAGACATTCGGAGTCTTCTTGTGACATTAATGGTTCCAATGTCTAGAAACCGCGCACCCATAGAGCAACCTGCTGAATACCCATCACTCTGGCAGTTGTCTGCCTGATATTGTTTTATGTAAGATGTAGACTCTTCGGGAAAAGATTTTGTGTTGTCATCCAATAATGACTGAGAGTTATCAGCAGGAAGAGGTGATGAGATTTCACTGGTATTTTGGAATTTAAAACAATGAAAAATGGACTTTTGTCCATGAAGAGGTTGAGGAGGTTTTCTGGAGCGTATATAGACTAAGAGAGATATATTTAAA
Organism: Lutraria rhynchaena; assembly: GCA_008271625.1. Classification (NCBI taxonomy): domain Eukaryota; kingdom Metazoa; phylum Mollusca; class Bivalvia; order Venerida; family Mactridae; genus Lutraria; species Lutraria rhynchaena. The sequence continues at coordinate 3,534,843 of VIBL01000001.1, read as the reverse complement.
GCTCATAGAGAGAAGTAGATCTAGAAACTATATGTGCAAATCTATCACATAAATAAACTGAATATGTTTACAGGAAATTACAAAGTATGAACAAATTTAGTTAGATAGCTGTGTACTCGTACACCAGTTCTAGATAACCAAATCGCTACACATACATGTAAACGAGAAGTTAAAGTGTTACATAGGAATGACGTCATCGGTGACATTTTGGCAGGTGTCAAAACTGACCTTGAATGATTATTGATTTAGGTTGCTTTCGCTAGTCTGTCCATTACTTTGGTAATATGTGTAAACTATACTCGTGTGTAGTAAGTGAAATACATTGGATTTGATCTTGATTTTAACAAAGAGGATGCTCTTCAATATTTCATATTTCAAAAAGTCAGCCAAAAAAGTATTACGCAGTTGCGTAAACTGCGTAATGGGCGCTACGTCCTTGCCTCTAATGCATTCATAGTAAAGTGGATGAAATCTATTCATTTCCGCACAGGAAAAGTGATTTAGGTAAAATACACTATAAATATGAGTATGATGCAGGGTGGCAATTGTTCAATATCATTAAGTCCAGTAGGAGCATATGGAACAATTCTGTATTGATAGTAGACTGGTACCCATTGACGCTGGTGTACAGAGACAACTGGTATGGCCAAATGTTCTGGACACTGATTTGTCAATTGCGGTCGAAATCCGGGCAGAATTCTGCCTGTGGGATCTCACGAGATTCGAACTGCCTCGCATTTTTTCACTCAATGCAAATTTTGTGCGTAATTTAAAAATAGATAAAAACATCAGGGTCTCTACATTATGTTATGTAGAGTCACTAAATTTAGCATTCACTGTTTTATTTTGATTAAAAGGTGCACTTTGTATCTAAAGTGTTTAGGCACAGGTAACATCTTCGTTCATATTTAACGGATATATGGAAATCCCAATGTTTCACGAATGGACAGCCAATCACATGGCTCAAACACATTGACCAATCAGACAGCCAGATAATTTAGTCCATACCTGTTCCTTTGGTGCACTGCAACATGGAACAGGGACCAGTTTATATTGATGGCTGGATTAATCAATGTTATTATCTCCCTTGATAATTAACTGATAAGCCTATATCTGGCAGTCAGCACTTACATAAATTCATATAGATTATAGAGTGACTTCATTTTCAAACTGATATAAACACTTAATTTAATTTATCATTTGCCGACCTTTTTCCATATATGACATTTTAGATAATTTTTTGATCTTTCAAATGATATATTTATTAGAAAATAAATTTTCATCTTTGAGGGTACATTTTGCACTTTTTGAGGACAGGGAAATGACAAAATAATTCACTGTGTATTCTATATAAAAATGAGAAACTTGCAATTTAGGCATATTTCAACTAACAACTTCATAAATAAATCATAAATTGCTGTACTTTTTCCACATATCAGTTTTAGGGCAATAATTTTTTATTGGTGCAAATAGAACAAAAATTAATATTGATCTTTGAGTAAAATTTTTAAGGTTTTTAACACACTGTTTTAGTGAAATAAACATTTCGGGGTTATTCTGAAAGCGTCATTTGTATATGTATGTAAAATATGCAAGTTGCATGGGAATTTATTGCCCCAGTCTAGCAGGGTAATAAATCGGGATCAATATATTAAGCTTATTAAGACAGATATATCTTATACTGGCTATTTATGTTTTCATATCGAGCTCATAAATTAATAATTGAAGACAGATGTCATAGAAATATAGATAGACATAAGAGGTTTTGTTTGAAATGTAATATGAATGCAATATAAAACGTTTATTAGCGCTTTGATTTGATCAGAACTTTTGTTAATAATTCTACTCTTAAAAATAAAAAACAAAATTACACGTAGAAGTTTCAAACAATTTTTTAACAAGATTTTCTCTCAGGTCTTAGTCATATCTCGGTAGATCCACTTTTTGTCAATGATCAGAAATCCATGAATTATGACTATAATAAATTTGAATTAGATATCATAACAATTTTTGACAAACATGCTCCCTTTAACATACAAAAAGAACTCTCAGCTTCCATGAGAGGAATCTATTTATCAAAAGAAAATGCTTTATCAGAAATTTTGTAAATTTAAATCTCCCAAACTATTTGAACCAGAAATTCAGTCACAGAGCCCAAACACCAACCTAAGAATCAATATTTTATTAAAAGATGTATAGGGGGTAGTAAATGTGATAATTTTTAGTGTCTGAATTGTTACAATTATTTAGCTGGAATAACATAACTATCGTTGGACAATTTGTAGTAATATCTTAATGTAGACATTTTTTGTGTGTGAACTGATAAAGAAATAAAATAAATATGACTGCAAAAGGTATTAAAAACTTATCAGAATTTAATCCATCAGATGCTGGTGCAACAGAATGGGAACTATATAAGCATGATTTTGTCATACACATGGATGCGCTTGGATTGGACGACAAGCCTGGATGTCAGCAGGTTGGTGTGTTGTTGTCCAACATGGGACATGAGTGCGTCAAGATTTATTATTACATTTGTATGGGCCGCAGAGGTCTTGGCAGATGAGGACAGGGCAGTAGCGTGTAGGACATCTGAGGACAGGTATAATTTGGACACTGTGCTTGCAAAGTTTGATCACCATTTTGGAGTCCACAACCTCAGGAACATAAAGCATCAAAAGTTTCTGAGTACAAAAAGAGGAACACTTTTGATAATGGCTTTTATTCCTGAATTGCAGAGGAAGGCAGAGTATTGCCTGTACGGGAACAGAAAGATGGTTTTATTTGTGACGTTGTAATTAGTGGAATCAATGATAAGAAGTGTTCAGAGGAACAAAGATTCCAGTAGATAAGTTAACATTTGATCAGGTAATTCAAACGTGTCAACATATTGAACTCACGAATGCTCACATAAATATACTGGAAAGTCCAGATGTCAACCTGGCACATACAGGCAAGCATAGACAAGGAGGAAAAGAGAACTTTTCTAACAATGGTGCGTCGTTTTCATGTTCATGCATTTAGGAACTACCCATCATTTCATAAGAGGTGAGACAGATGTGGACAAAAAAGGTCACTTCAAGGCATCAAAGTTTTGTAGAGGTAGTGTGAAAGCATGTGGATGTGGTCAGTTTAGCAGTCATTTTAGACCAACCATGGACCTTACAGAGATGGTGCTTGAATGCACTACGCAGATAAGGGTGAAGATTTGGCTGGTATGTTTGAGTAATATGCATCAATGCATGATGTACATACCATGAAGGTGGGCAAAGGAACCAGTAATTAGGACTAGACAGTGAAAATGAAAATACGAAACAAAGACTTATTTTGGAAGACAGACAGTGGTGCACCAAATAATGTACTTTTGCGGCAAGTTGCAGAGAAATTCAAATCAGTATCTACAATCAAGAAGAGTGATGCACATATAAATGGTGTTAGTGGGAGTCAGATAAAAGCATTTAGGAAAATAACTTTGCTATGCGAGCATGAGAGCACAAAACACAGTCTAATATTCCAAGTGATTTATACCCCAAGAAACATAACAGTGACGTACTGGGAGATCAAAATGGTTGTATGCCAGGGGAATATGAAACAAAGATCAATGAATCAATAACACCCATCATACATACGTCTCGTCCAGTACCAGTGGCAGTACAGGATGAACTAAAAGAGCAACTGGATCATCTGGAGCAGTGTCAAATAATGCAAAACAAACTGAGCCAACAGAATGGGTGAACAGCAAGGTGTGTGTTAGGGAAAAAAATGGTAAAATTTGCATATATGTATTGATCCCACTTCTGATACCATGTAATAAACTCAATTCTTGTTGGTGGGCAACTGACTTTATTCTCAGACTCACACAGATGATTACAGATAACTATGAGGTACATACATACATGATACAATAAGATAATACAAGTTGTGTCCCTTACATTACTAATACATAACAGAGACTATCAAACTTTGTTATCCAAGAAAACTGTCAAGGAGAACTCTGATATTATTTTAAATGAAAATAGTAATATTTTATTTACTGATTCAGATGTATCTTGTACTTTTAACACTTTATTCTCAACTGTGGCTAAGGATATAGGCAAATATTTTCCTATAACCCAAATGATCATCCCAGCATACAAGTGTTACAAGCTAAAGGCTACCTGTCTCCTTTTACTTTTAAAGAAACTAGCAGTGAATATGTTTCAAAAATAATAAAATCCTTCAAAGTAAAAAAGGCAACAGGTGCCGACACATACTGAAACTTGGTAAGGATGCTTGTGTCTCCGCTTTAACTGACCTTGTTTATATGTCATTAGTTTCAGCTGTTTCACTTTTGTAAATTTTTACCTTATGTAATATTGTTGGTTGTAAATGCTAATTCATAGCTTATGTTACATTGTTTCTGTCTTGCCGATTTAAAATAAAAATTATCTTATCTTATCTTAAAGGTTATTAGACTAACTCCAGCAATGTCCATGGATTTGTCAGTATCAGAGGCTATCTGAGTTCAAAACCACAAGTTTCAGTAACAAGTTAAAACCCTACAATTGTAACAGGTTCAGAGTCACTCAGTTCTTACCTAAAGTAAGCTAACTCAACTTAGCTCAGACCCTTAAATATCATCAACAAATCTTGAAGAGTTGGTGGGGTTGTGTAATATACCCAACAAATATCCACCAAGAAACCATCAATTCCATCTAAGCTACTAACATCAACATCAACATCAAAACTGTTATCACTACAACCACAACCTTCGACTGCACTTTCAGGTGGTTGCAGCTTTGAAACCACAATGATTACAAACATCAACTTCACAGTCATAACCACAACTACCACATATAATAGTAATGAATATGGTTTCAAAAATATAGTTACAACCACAACCTTTGTCCCATCATTACCAATATAAATGTATGAACCAATATCACAAACAGATAATACAGACAGACACTGAAGACTTTGATTCTTTCTTTAAGTGGTATGGTGATTGTCTGGATTCCTTATGTACATAAACCGCTGTATATACATACCGGTAGATGCATTGTTGCTTCGACCTTCAACTGAGGACATTTGTCAGAAATAACAGCAACAACTGGGACACAAAAACCATCCAGGGATGGTCTCAGTTTGCAAAAAATATATCCTTCTCAAAATCAATTTTCTTTTACCTAAACGTAAAGTAAAATGTAAAAATTATGCAGACTTCAATTGTTGGTCATGTTGGTGAAGTGCTTGGACAATGGGTGACTTCACGAAAATGAAGATCCAAACTAAACTGTGACCTTTACAGTGTTAACGAGGTTTTCCAATAATTTGACGTGGTGACCTAGTTTGTGACCAAAGAAGACCCATGTTCAAAACTTTTCAAGACCTGGTTTTTGACCCCAGATGACCCAAAATATCATGCTATCATGCTCAGGAGAGCTTAGAGGAAGGGATGGTTCATATGCCTCAACATAGGGGCTGTTCATGGGGGAATGTTTTAAAAGCTCCAAGAACTAGTCTAAGACCATGATTATGTATTGAATCAAGTGATTTTATGTTTGTAACTTATTTTCTGATATTTTTCACAACCAAAATAACCGTTTTATTCTCACTTTAAAGTGAATATGCTGTAGGCAGCAATTATTTTATTACACAATTTGTATTTTATCATATTTGTCAATGGTCTTCATTGTTATGTGTTTCTGTGATGCAGAAGGGTTGTAAACTTAATCATTTCAATGTAGCCATCAAAATGATGAGAAACTTATTTTAAATACTGGGTAAATTCCAGCTATGTTGAAGTCAGTCTTTGTGTGAATGGGGTAAATTTATAATGTCACTCAAGTCAAAATGTATTTACTGCTGGATAAGACATCTAGTCAAACATGTGAACTAAGGCCTTTGGAAAGACAAAATGTGGCTTTTATTGACAGGTGGTCTTTATTTGGAAATAAGTTTGTTCTAAATAAACAGTGATGGTTTTTCAAAGACCGGCCTTTATTCACAGTGTGATCTTTATTCAGGCTTTTATCCACAGTGTGGTCTTTATTTAGAGATGGTCTCAAACACAGATTTGACTGCATATCTCTAAAATGATCTTTTTTTCAATTAGGCACATACTCTTTTGTTATAAGTATATAACAAACCTCATCAACATTGGTTTACTTGGTATGACCAACTAGAATCTACTTCTTCAGAATATATTATTTGTTTGCTGTATTATTTTCAAAAAAAGTCCTTCCATGTTATTTATGAATGGTCATCATGTCACAGACATTATGTTTTATCTTAGGACTTCATATTGAACATAATCAATGGAAAATACCCTAACTGTCAATTAATTCTTGTCAGGGTTTAAGCAAAAATGAAACAGAAATAAGCACCCCCTTCCCCGCACTTTTGTGGTGAAACCAAACTCAATGAAATTTTATCATAGGTACATAGGCCATTACTAATGTTTGGAGGTTGTCGTGAATGATTTGGGAAAACAGTTCAATGATGGGAATAAAAGTGCTCAAGTATAAAACTCCTGAAATGTCATTTATATTATGTTGAATTTTGCATTACAGCTTGCCAGTGCCACAATGATGCAGTTGAGGCAGTGATGGTTCTCAAATGGCAGAGAGAACAGGTCAAAATATATTGATTAATATGTATAATAAATTTTGAAATTACAGCAAGATGCAAGTTAGAGAACTCGAGCATACTCTTAAGGGGTCGCAATGTCATGAGAAACCTATGTCATATTTTGAATTTAGGCTATGAAATTATTAACAATAATTTTACATTAAAAATCTTAAGTAATTAAAACCTTCAACACAAAAGAATTGCCTTCAATGACGTCATTACATTCATTCGAATTTTCAATGATGGTAACAAAACAAAACATCTTAAAATTGTCTTTTTTTCAATACTAAAATAAACATAGAGTCTAGCTTTTTGTCTGTTCGTAGACTGCTCGTGACCTTGAACCACATTCGGGAACATAATGGAATAAATAAAAAGTTTGATGAGTAATACTTTCGAAGAACCAGTCCATAAAATATTTGCTATTTCCTTATCAAACATTTTTCAATGTCTTTTAAGATTTCATGTTTAATGTGAAATGTTTGGTACTGTTAAAACTAAAGCTACTAGGCCAAAGGTTATACAACTTGAGATTAATCTCACAGCTTAAGTCTCAATTTTGTGTTTTTAATATAAGTTGATTATAACAAGATTATACTACTTTTCAAGCAACATCAGGTACGCAAGTTGACTGATCAAATTAATTCCTAACATATTGTCATATAAGTCATATTGGTCAGAAATGTATTGAGAGCAATCTCATGCAAATAATCTTGAACAATGATGTATTTTCTTCAAATTATCAAAATTACATGAACAGTGTTCAGAAAGTCAAATTATACCGTTTTAAAAATATTTTTGACATGAGATAGTCAATGGATGTTATGCAATGTATGTTCATATACTGAAGGTCACTTTTAGGGGCCATAGAAAAGTCGTCTGAATATTGAAGTGATCTTATGTTTATATTGAAAAATATGGAAAACCAATCTGTGTGGTCGTAATGATGAGGTGGTCATAATATTGATGTGGTCTTTAAGTGGGGTTTGACTGTATCATGTTTATGAGTAATTTCAGACTAATTTCTGCTAAATATAACAAATTTTAACAGTACATAGTACATACACAACGTTCATGTGAATAAGCGGTTAAATTACATTCAATTTTCAATTTATATAAATATATTAAACGATCATTATGATTCAACTTGTAGCTTAAATTGTTTTCATATGAATTTAATAAATACCTGTCAGTTATAAGTAATCATGTTTATGTCTAGTTATTTTTTGTGACAATACAACTTCGTCATTCTTCCTTGGCTGAATTTGTGGGATCAAAAGACGGCTTTGAAGCATTCTATACACAAAATAGCCTTGAATTTATTTGTCATCCATTACATCAAATAATTGTTTCTACCAAAGTGTTTTAAAATTCACTGAGACATGGATTTTTATCGTAGTTAATAATAAATCAATATTTTTTTTTTAATTTTAACAAACCTCAGATTCGGGGCTAAATTCGTCACATGATGTTGAAATAGTATATTTAAAAGTGTTAACTAGATTATGAGTTTGATCATGCAAACTGCATGCGAGTTCTTAACATACATTTACAGTATATGAAAATGATAGTTTATGAAATTCAAAGATGGTAGATTGTGGTCTTTGAAATTCAAAATTTCAGAGGTTGCATTAAAAATTTAGAGTCCTAGTTTATTTAAAGACAGTATAGAATCTTTGAAGTTTATTTATAAAGAATTTAATTTTGTTTTAATCAGCTTCAATGTACATCATTCACTAGACGAAGGATCCCTTTCATGTTAATTTGTCAATTTCATTTAACATTAAATATTCATATTTTAAATGATCCTGTGTATCATTACAGCCTTTGCCTACTGGTATTCGGCAGGGCGTGGTCTACACTATCAGCTCTGGACTACTTTTCAACAGAACATCTAAACAAGTGGTTTGTTATCTCAACATGGATGAATACAATCATATGATTGGATATCAGATTTTCCAGACACCATTATCGTCAAGCAGACATAAAACTATGCAAGGTTATTTGAAGGTTAGCATGAGGAATTTTTTGGTCATCTGGTATTTTCCCCAACGTAAAATATTCAAATTCATCAAAATGTCTCAATTTTTCAACCAAATTGTAGATGTGCACAAAAAATGGAATGACCTATGCATCTGGTTTGCTTTTTTAGTTCATTAAAACTGAAATGTTGCATATATTTCGCAGTAATGGTAACTCATTATATGATTTTGGAAGATTATTATTGAGTTACCTCCCTTAAGCTGTTCAAAATATTTTATTGCAATTCAAGACATCAAGAATTTGAAATCACATGGTTCCTAGGAATTTCACTTCTAATGAACTATTGGTTAAAACCACTGTTTTATCAGAATACAAAGAAATCATTAAAGTCATTTTATTATTTTCTTGCACGAATAACTCCACAGTGCCCGGGGATTTTGAACAAACTTAATTCTATTTCCTGAAATTCTTCCATGTGAAACGAACAGTGTTACTTTTGTTTCTTTCATTCTAATTATTCAAAAAACTTGCCTTTGTTCACACTTGGCCATATTGTGGAGAGTTTATATTCTAGTTTGCGACATAAAATATTATGGATGACACAAGCAGTTTAAAACATTCAGGATTACCTCCAAAATCACATGGTATTTTGAGGCAAAATATGAACAGAAATCGTTGTAAGATTATGCCATGCGAACACGGAGTCTTTAAAACTACTAGACGCACATACAATAACATAATGCTTAGATTTCCAAGACTATTTTGAACAGACACTGCAAAATGTGACCCGCGAAGAGCTATAAATAGTTTGTATCATATATACCGCAATATTGGGTATCAAGCTGAAAACTTATGAGCAAACTAATTTCAGATGAAATTAAATATGATTTTACCATCAAAGCATTTTAATTAATCAACAAGGACTGTCCGTATGGTTGTTAATAAATATCAAAACACAATGTGAAGATTTAAATGTCACCCTAAGTAGAAATTAGTTTAAATGTTGCATTCGACATTTATGCTATGACGTCATGGAATAAAGTTTTTGTCATCTGATGCACATGCAGCATTTTTTTGCATTTTTTTATGAATCACTTAAAGAAATTATGTTTATCAATGCGTTCAGTATCACTTTGAATGTGCTTATGATTATGTATATTTTAATTTATCTATTTAAATTAATGGGGCTATATTTATATATGTCAATCAATTCAAAATGCTACAGTTATATAGTTATATAAGGCTTGTACTTTGCGTCGTTGCATATGAAAATTTTATTACATGATTAAATTAATAAAGTCTCATGAGAAATTCATACTTTGCATGTAATTATTATCATTAAAGTATTTGGTAAATGTTTAAATAAAATTGATGAATTGTCGTAAATTGCTAGTTACACATCTTATTATGGTGGACGTAATTTCCTTTGGGAAAAAATGAAAAGGCACTTTTTAATATTTTTAATATACTTGTTAATTGACCCAACATATACGAATGAAATTTAATTTGATTTTTCCATGCGCGTTCAATTCATTAATGAAGAAATTCTTTTGATCAGATATGAATAAACTGAAAATTTCAAAATGATATAAAAATATTGCTGGAAGCAGAACAAATTCTAATTTTATAGTTAGCACAGCTATAAGTCATCTAGCTTACAAATTATTACAAAAAATCCATGTTTTATAAATAATTTAATTCTGCACATGAATCATAGGCAGCAATAAACGTATTTAAAACATTGGGTAATATCTAATACTAGAAAATGTACAGACATCACATAACATGCATATCAGGTTTATATTGAAGAAAAATGCATGAAATAGTCATTTTTTAATGTTTTCAGAGTAGAAAATGTGTCAATAATGTCTTGCAGACTCAACCAATGTTTTGGGTCAAGCATTCAGACAGTACAATAATAAATTCCACGATGAGCATAATTCATATTTCTTGTTTATTTTTGCTTGTAAATCACAATTTCATAAACAATGAAATTTGTTGATATCTTTCAATTTTAATGTATGTGCACTATTTTTGCGCTCAATTATTGTACATATTGCTTCACTTATCAACATATTTTTTGCTGTGTCTCATTATTTTCGACACAATGCATCATTTTCAAACAAAGGCATTATGACTGATAGAATACGGCGTGTACATGTCCATTTCAAATAAATTTTGTTATGATTTTAAAAAGATATACAAAATATTCTTTCTTGCTTTGGATTTCATGTTGATATATATAGAATTATGTCGCGTAACTTTTGTAATAAACTTTAACACACGTGATTTTTTAAAAGTTTTAGGCGATTCTAATTGAACAAAATCTTAATCAATTTTTTTCATATCTTATATCAATACCATTGTAATTCTTCACATAAATGGATTCAAACATGATTCAATTAGCATATAATATTCAGAAATTAATTTGAAACATGATTTGCATGCGCTGTAGATACATGCAATATTTTTTTATGTTATTTTGTATGTCTATTTTGTTACTGACTGTTCTAAGGCTACTTAAGACTGTGTTTTGTCCACCATTTTGAAATATTAATGCCCTTTTTTTCAACAATTTTTCACCAAACCAGTTTTTCTGGACTGTATTCTAACCAGTACTAACTTTCCTTTCAGCAAAGAGCCGGCAAGTTCTCCACATATGTAGGAAAATGTTTGTCAAATTTTCATGGAAGGGTATGGCCTGCCACGCCCGGGCTGTATGTTTCCATGTGTTGGATGGGTTTGGGTTGATACGTTATGGGGAAGAGAGTATTTTGGGGATGGTGGGCTTTTTGTAAGAATATTTTTTTCTAGGAATCATCTTTTTTCATTTATACTCAAACACGGAAAAAGTGACGCAGTATTAAAACCTAGTGTTTTATAATTGTCTTATAAATCTTGTGTGAGGAGAAAAGCATTTATCAAACAAATATGCAGCAAATTTAAGTGATAAGCTATAAGAGGCTTATCTGCATAGCTCAAATGATAGAGTAATAGCTTTACAGACCTAGGTAACATGAGCCTGAATCCTGGGCGTGGTACATGTTCTCGATGACAAATTGGCTGAAGACTTTATGTCCAAAGTGACTAGTCCTTCAACACCTATTATTTATGCAGAAAGTTTAACATTTACTTGAGGAGAACAAAGAAAACTTGACAGGTTAAGTCCTCACCAGTATATAACCAAACTATTGACAAGAAGAGGTGTAAAACCTGAACAATTAAAATATTAAATGTTTATATTTAATTGGCATATAGTGTACAATCAGCCACAGTATAAAAAATAAGACACACTTATCTTGCTGAACTTACATGAGCATTTTTTATATTTTAAGGTTTATAACATCACAAATAAAGAACTTGGTCATATTATAAGGTCATTACTTTGCTGTGTTTTGAATCAAGACTTGAATAGTTTTTAGGACCAATTTAAAGTTTTAAAATTTCTGACAAAGTATTTTCATATATACAAATACATACTTTCTTGTACTTATGTTCAACAATTTTAAAGTTTGTTTGACTAAATCTTTTCAGATTGCATGAAATTATTTTTACATTTTTATCATTCATCATGGGTCATAAGCTGGCGGAAATTTTCAATCAATTCAACTTAGGCTTTAACAAACACAGTACCCATGTCAGAAATCACAACTGGAAGTTAATTAAAAAATAGTCAAATGATACCATTTTATATGAGTTAATGGTAGAGTCTCATTATGAAGAACTTTTTTTTTGATATACTAAAATCCGGACCTATTCTGGGCTTGGCCAAAACTATTGATCACAGATGTGGAAAAAATGAGGCTAGAAAAATCATCCGAATTACAGAGAATTCTGGTTTTCAATGTGTCTGGTTTTCATGAGTTATACATTACAATGATTTACTGGTTTTAAGGTTTTAATAATTAAAATTATTGCAATGATCAAGTGTTTCAAGTGAGAAATTGTTTTATATTTAAAATGAAATTTTGACAAGTTTTGTATAAATCTATCTCCCGTACTTGTTATAAGGTCTTTATTCGGAAAGCAGTTTATTCTAAATAATCAGTGATGGTTTTTCAAAGAATGGTCTTTATTCAGATGTGGACTCAAATGCTGAGTTAACTGTAACAACTGTTAGTTTCATAGCAGTTTCAAAGCAGTTTTCATTTATTTGGACAGCAATGTGATGATGTCTGTTATTGTTGATAAGAACTACATTGTTCTATTCTAGGAATATCATCTGATAATCCAGTGAAGTTTGTATTTACATAAGCATTGACAATAGCACCTAACACATGTGAATATGAGTATTAAAAATGCCCTTATTTGATGGTCAGTAATTATTTATAATTATTTGGTGGTCAGTAACTGTGATGTTTAAGTTGTCGTTATGTCATCAAGTGAAGTCAACTGACTCATTACTTATATTGATGACAAGTGATAAATCAGTATGCTGATCATAAATGATCATTTCAAACTAACTGCGTGGTAAACAAGGATTTGTACGGTCATTTTGAATTAAGAAGACCTCAACTAGAGGTGACAGATCAGTGTGGGTGGTTTTAAAATTCTTCAGATTTGTTGAAAACAGCTTGATATAAGTACACGCATTGTTGCTTCATTCTGAACATTAGTTCTCTGTCTGACTGTCTACAGTCTGGAGTTTTAGATGGCGTTTTCTGTTTTCTCCTAATGTTGTATCATTAAGACTGATGTAATATTTATCATGATTTAAGCCAACATGAAATCAAAATTAGTTTTTTCATGTAATGACTAGCCTAAAGTTCACCAATATTATGATATGATCATTTCTTAAGCTGACATGAGATAAACATTAGCCTTATTCCATTTTCAAAGTCCTTAACAACTGCTGTGTCTTAGGTAATTATCAGTGGAAGATACCAAGTTATAAATTATGATAATTGGTAAACCTTTCCATTTCGTAATGTGTCAGTTTTGTTTTGAGATCAGCACAAAACAGTTAATTAGCTTTAAAAAATCTATAATCCAATTTGTTGAATTTGATTGATCATGATCTATATGGTGGACAGGTCAGCAAGATCCAATATTTTGTTTGTTTTATAACATTTTTTGTAAAATCCTGAAGAAACTCTTTTCATTATTTCAAGGATTTTTGAAACTATTTCCTGAGCTTAAGTTAGCTTAAATTAGAAAATGCTGGAGTACTTATTGTTCCAACTGGTATGTTAAGCTAAATAATTACTAATAAAAAATGAACAAAAAGGCAAACACAGAATTTCTGTTAGCTCCAGGTTGGTTGTTCTGTATATACTATTGATTACAGAAACCTTTATAAACAAGAATTTGGTACTAATATAATTTTTTTTATAAAAGTTTGACAAGCTCATAAAGGAATTAATCATTTGCCAGTATTTTTTTATACTACATGGTGAGTTTTTTTGTTGGTTGTCAAAAACTCCAATGAACAACATCTTTTAAACCATGTCGTTCTATTACGTCATGCTACTCTCGTGCTCATATGAGATGCATGCCAAGCGTGACCATTGTCAGTGCGCTTTTGAAAACCGTCGAGTGCAGACAGTTTTTTCGATCGATCTGTAGGATATACACAGGACAACAGTCGATAGCGTGACCATGCCCGTAGTATACACTTTTTGGCAAGTCGAAAAGTTTAGCAAACAAAGATAAATGAATGCAGCAACTTTGTTGCTGAATAATTATGAACAATGAGGATGTTTGGAAAAAAATGATAATTAGCTTAAATTATTGCAAAATAAATAAGATAATCTTATGCTGTTTTTTGGCGTAGAGATTATTTTACTCCACTTCCGGAAAGGCTCTTTCCGGTTTATTCCATGCACATGCAGTAAAACAAAAATGGCTGAATCAATGTTAAAGAAAATGGCGTTTAGTGATGCTTTTAAAGAAAATGCGACTTCGTTGAAGTCATCTTATGATTCACAAGACAAGACATCTGCTTCTACCTCAGAAGCTGGTAAGAAAACATCTGTTAAGTCGTCAGCCCCTATGAAACAGAAAGCCACGGCTTCGGCTCCGGCGTGTGATAAAGTTAAAGATGTAAATGTGGAAGTATTAAAAATTCTTCAAGAAATGAACTTGAATAGAATTATACAAGGGCAGAAGTTAAAATCTCTGTCAGACCGAGTAGATACTTTGTATAACAAATACGATGATCATCATTATGAAACTGTTGAACAGTCCAGTGTGCTGTCCTGCATAAGACACGACGAAATTGTTCAGAATGAAAATGTCTTCGAGGATGACACTCACATAGAGGGCGAGCCCCCATCCAAAAAGTATAAGTAATTGTTAGCAGAGAAAGTTGACAGTGAAATTAATGATGATTTGAGCGAATTTGTCAACTATTCGTTCAGAAACGACGTTTCTGAAAATAAATTTCAGGAAATTATTAAACAAATATATCGACCTCAAAATTGTGAATCCCTAACAAAGGCAAGGGCAAATCCTGGCATGTGGTGGTCGTTGAAACCACAAACACAGACTGAAGATGCTAAAATGCAAACTATTCAGACTTGTGTTATTAAAGTGCCAATTAATATTGTCGAAATGTTGGACAAAGAAAGTGAATTGTTGGACTCACAATCAATGGAATGAGGAACCAATGCACTAGCATTATTGGGTCAAAGCAACAAACTCATCAACAGTAAAAGGAAAGATTCCAATAAGAATTACTTTGACCCTAAGTTCTTTCTGCTTACTGTATCTATGGTACCATATACTGAGTTTCTTTATGGAAATGAGAATGACATTAATAGAAATGTCAAAGACATAACTGACATGAATCGTGTTGGCAAAGTAGGTAAATTATATCATGGTAGGGGATACTGAGGTGGACCTTACAGAAGAGGTATACATGGATGGAGACGTGCAGGTTACAGAGGTCGAAGGTCTGGTTCTGATTTCAGTACAAACTCACACTCCTAAAACAAAAGGGCCAAGATGGCCCTTTTTCGCTCACCTGAGTAAAGATTGCAACTTTTATGGTTTTCCTGTGATTTGACCTAGTTTTTAACCTGAGTTGACCCTTGTTCAAACCTGTTCATGATATCATTAAGACAATCATTTTGGCAAGGTTTGGTGAACTTCCAATCAAAACTGTGACCTATAGAGGGTTAACAAGGTTTTCCAAAGATTTGTACTGGTGACCTAGTTTTTGACCCCAGATGACCCATATTCAAACCTGTCCAAGATATCATTAAGACAAGCATTTTGACTAGAATTGGTAAACCTATAATCAGAACTGTGACCCCCTAGCGTGTTAACAAGATTTTTCTATGATTTGACCTGGTGACCTAGTTTTTGATCCCAGATGACTCATGTTCCAACTTAACTAAGATATCATTAAGACAAGCATTTTGACAAGGTTTGGTGAACATCCAATCATAACTGCGACCCCTAAAGCGTTAACAAGGTTTTTCTACGATTTGACCTGGTGACCTAGTTTTTGACAGCAGATGACATGTTCCATTCTATTTGACCTGGTGACCTGTTTTTGACCCCAGATGACCCATGTTCGAACTTGTCCAAGATATCATTGAGACGAACATTCTGACCAGGTCTGATGAAGATTTGCCAAAAGTGTGACCACTAGAGCATTAACAACCCTCAGGTGTGGACGACGGACAACGCACGCCAGAGTAGACTGACTGATCACTAACTGACTAAAAACTCAAAGGAGAGGCAGAAGAAGTAATTAACCACTTTAAGGTTATTAGTCACTTTATTGCTGGTAGATTACTGTTTTAGGAGGAAAATTGGAGAAAAATATCTCAGGATGAGAATATTTTAGACACTGTGAGACATTGTCATATTAACTTCATAAATAATGTTAATCCAATACAAACAAAATGCAACAATACAAAATTCAGCCATGATAAAGACATAATTGTCAATGCAGAAAATTACTTGATATGAAAGTAATTAAAACAGTTTAACATGAAAATAATGAATCTATATCTCCCATTTTCCAATAAAGAAGCCTGGTGAATACAGAATGATACAAAATTTTACAAAACTTGTCCAAGATGTTATTAAAACAAACCTTCTGACAAAGTTTGATGAAGGTTCAATCAAAATTGCAACCTCTAGAGCATTAAAAAGAATTTTCTGGTGCACTGACCTAGTGACCTAGTTTTCGACTTGAGATGACCCATATTCGGCTAATTTTACAAGATTATTAATACAAGCATTCTGACAAAGTTTCATGAAGACCCAATCAAATCTGTGATTTCTAGAGTGTTCACAAATGTTCCATTCTATTTGACCTGGTGACCTGTTTTTGACCCCAGATGACCCATGTTCGAACTTGTCCAAGATATCATTGAGACGAACATTCTGACCAGGTCTGATGAAGATTTGCCAAAAGTGTGACCACTAGAGCATTAACAACCCTCAGGTGTGGACGACAGACAATGCATGCCAGAGTAGACTGACTGATCACTAACTGACTAAAAACTCAAAGGAGAGGCAGAAGAAGTAATTAACCACTTTAAGGTTATTAATCACTTTATTGCTGGTAGATTACTGTTTTATAAGGAAAATTGGAGAAAAATATCTCAGGATGAGAATATTTTAGACACTGTGAGACATTGTCATATTAACTTCATAAATAATGTTAATCCAATACAAACAAAATGCAACAATACAAAATTCAGCCATGATAAAGACATAATTGTCAATGCAGAAAATTACTTGATATGAAAGTAATTAAAACAGTTTAACATGAAAATAATGAATTTATATCTCCCATTTTCCAATAAAGAAGCCTTGTGAATACAGAATGATACAAAATTTGAAGAAATTAAATGAGCAAATAGAATACAATCATTTTAAGATGGATACATTTGAATCAGCCTAAAAGCTTATCAAACAGATTTGTTTTATGGCTTCAATTGATTTACAAAATGCTTATTATTCTGTATTCATTCCAGAACAGGACTAGGTTAAATTAAGATTTGAAAAATCTGGTGTTTTATATCAATTTCAGTGTTTACCAAATGGTATTTCTTTTGCCCCAAGATTATTTACAAATATCAAGAAACCTGTATATGCTTCATTACGTATTCAGGGACACAAAAATTCAAGTTACATTGATGACTCCTTGTTAGTAAGTGATACTTTTCATGAATGTGAACAGAATATTGCAGACACTATAGAATTAGTTACGAACGTTGGTTTCATAATTCATGAGAAAAAAATCAGTACTAGCTCCTACTAGGAAAATCACATTCTTGGGTAACAATATTGATTCAGAGAAGATAATAGTTACTCTGCCGGAAAATAAATATTTACTCTGAGACAAGCTTGTATTGAAATTTATAACAAATCAAAAGTGACCATTAAAGTAGTCGCTCAAGTGCTTGGTCTGATGGTATCAAGTTTTTCAGCAGTTGAGTATGGCCATCTATTTTATAGGAAAATTGAGAATAATAAAATAGACGCATTAAAAAGGTCCAAAGGTGATTTTTCCTCAAGAATGTATGTTATTTTTGATATGAAAGAAGAACTAAAATGGTGGATAGATAACTTATCCACTCAGGTTAGAGTCATTGAGCATAGCAAGGCCGATGTGATTATCACAAGTGATGCCTCATCCTTAGGATTGGCTGGTATATGTGACAATCAAGATATCGGTGGCCGATGGACATCTGAATCCAAACATCATATAAATTATTTAGAATTGTTTGCAACTTATTTATCGATCAAAGCTTTTTGTCGGTCAAAAAAGAATGTACATGTTCAAATATTATCTGATAATTCATGCACAGTATCTTACATTAACAATATGAGTGGCTGCAAATCAATAGAATGTAATGACCTAGTTCATAAGTTATGGATTTACTGTGTTCACTTGCAAAAACAAAGATGGATATCAGTATATACTCTTAGTTACTGACTCCTTTTCAATATGGTCAGAAGGTTATACTCTCAGGATACAAGAAGCAAGAAAGTTATAGCAAATATGCTTTACAATGAGTTCTTTACAAGGCATGAAGCAACAAGGAAAATTGTATCTGATCATGGTAAGAATTTCCCAAGTAATTTGATTAGTTGAGTGAACCCTTCAAGATCAAGCGACATTTCACCAATAGTTTCCATCCTCAACATAATTCTACCATTGAGCATGAAAACAGCACCTGTTGACCTTAATACCAACTCCACATACAGAAATCACAGGGTTTAACCCATTCCAGTTGGTATTTGGCAAGGAAATGGTATTACCAGTAGATAAAACTCTCATTCCAAAATCATCTTTAGCTAAAAATGTTCAGGATCATTTTAAGCAATTGGCTACCGGAACATTAGGTCCAAATTTTCAAAAAATAAGATATTTATATTGCTGTGTTCAGCTCGAAGAGATGTACATAAATATCATGTGATCATTAAACTTTGAGACTTAATAACAGATTTCCCGCCTAATATTTGGCTCTATATCCACTATTTTTACATACTTTTAACTCTTAACGTGCTCTTTCTCCTGAACATAAAGTAATAAAATAGTTACATATTGTTAGCAAGTGTATTGTATTTGGACATGTGACTGACTAGCATTTATTATTTATATGTTCTGTCACCATTTGACTTTAATGGAACAATACTCTGTACCCATGCTCTCCTACAAAAATTAGTATTAATTGTCATGTGACCATAAATAATGGCTGAATAATCTACACAATATATTGATTTTTGGAATAAGAGAGAGGTAAAATTCATAGTTAAATTGTACTGTGGGTAAAAATCATGCTGTTGATGAAAGGAAGTTGTTGCTCAAAAGAGGGCCGCTCCACAGAGGTCGTACTGTAATAGTAGTTTCAAATCAACATCTTTTTAATATGCGTTATCTTTTTCGCAGAGGTATTTATTGATAAAACGTCACTTATTACAGACTAATTTGAATGTAGACATATTTGTTCAAAATGCAAAAAGATTGCATAAAAATCCATTCTTTTTTTCTGTTTTACATTTTAATCATCAACAACTAAACAATCAAACACTTATCAATTTGATGTGTTTAAATAATAAACGTTCAGCCCACAGGGAGTTATCCGAACCATGAAACTGATATGACCAGACAAAATGATAGTTGTACTACAAAAATCAGACAATATGTTTGATTTCAAATAAGGAGCTGATAAACCTGTCTTCAAAAATATCCCTTTTTCAAAAACAAAAAGCCTTAACATCAAAAGTCACACACCACAACATACTGTAAGCACAACATACTATAAGCACAACATACTGTAAGCACAACATACTATAAGCACAACATACTATAAGCACAATATACTATAAGCTGAAATTTGACACTGAATTTGTTGAAGGTAACATCCAGAGGAAAACTTGGAAATCAACAACAAATGAGCATAACTGTTTCACAGATGTGAAACAACTACAAATTAAGAATAATTTGTCAGCAGGAAAGGTTTAAGATCTCACATCAATGTTTAAGTTTATGCCACATGAAGAGTCTTTTTACCTATGACAAATCATGTGAGTGAACTTCAGAGAGAGTAAAAATACATGTATGTAAGAGTTTATAAACATCTGTTTATATGAAGTTTAATTGTTGATTAGTACTACTGTTACATACATATATGACTTAAGGTCATAACTTACTTTATTACGATTTCCCAATTCATGATAAGGTGAATAAACCTCGCCAATGTTGTGTATTGGCTGTAAGTTGTCTTCAGTTCATATATTGTTTGAAAGTTTTTACAAGGGTTTTCATTGTTCATTGTTGCTGAGTTTAAAATAAAAAAAAAAACACTTTAAAATGACTTTCACAGAATTAAAGTCTTTACTCTAACACTGATGTTGGAGTTTCATATGTAATAATAAATGTGGCGGTCATTAATAGTGGTAGTGGTCAATTACATTAACAGTGGTGATGATGATGAAGAAGTAGATGATAATGATGATGATAATGACGGATGTGTTGTTAATGATGATAACAATTATGATAATAATGATGATTTTGGTGGTGATGATAATGATGATAATGATGATGATAATGATGGATGTGTTGATAATGATGATAACGATGATGATAATGATTTTGGTGGTGATGGTAATGATGATGATTTTGGCGGTGATGATAATGATGATGGTAATGATGATGATTACAATGATGATGGTAGTGGTGATGATAATTATGATGTTGATGATGATGTATGATGATGATGAAGGTAGGTTATGGTGGTGTTGGTGAGGACAAAGCTGTTCAGGATTAACCATCACCAGAAATAATATATTAACTTATTATACAAATTAATGTTTTTTTACTAGAAATAATTGATTGATTGATTGAGATAATTTGAATATTACTCTATGTCCAGTTAAATAAAAACACATTGCTCAATCTCTTGATAGAGAGCTCTAGTTTTTACAAATTTGAAGATTTCATGTATCCTGACATTACTTGCTAATGATAAATCTAATGTGAAATCACTTTACAGTTTTAGATTTGAACAAAATGTTGTTAAATTTTTAATAACTAATTTAAATGCAATTATGGTCATTACTATTTGTTATCTTTGTATTTAACATACTTAGTTCTATAATTAGATACATTTTGCTTAATTTCATGTTTATTTTACCAGATTTATGAGAGATTTTGCCCATACTAGCAGTGTGAAAATACTAGTAGTACAACTTATCCTGTGTTACTGAGTTACTTCTTCAGAACAGACTTGAATTTCCCATTTATAAACACATGTGTCTGTCTCTTGTCGCAAACAGTTTATTTAAATGATTAATTAAAATGACTGGAAACAATTCACACTATTAGAAGAGACAATAGAATATGTGAGAGAAAAGTCATTTCAATCATATCCGCAGATATGATCTGGTTTGTTTTTATTTTTAGGTGACTTATTGTCACTGGGGTTTAACGCCATTTCTCAACAATTTTTCAGTTATATACGGCGACCAGTTCACCTAACCAGCTTTCCTAGACTATACACTAACCAGCACTAACTTACCCTTCCACAGGGAGTCGGCAACTTCTCCACATGTGGAGGAAAATTGACATTTTTGTCAAATTTTCATAGAGGGGTATGACCTGCCGTGACCGGGATTCAAACCCAGATCTCCCGGTTACAAGTCAAGAGATATGATCTATTTTGCTTTCTCTCTCCTCTTTTGGGTCTCACTAATATGCGACAGGAAGAACGTTAGCGAAAAGAAACAACATGAAGCCTTAACTTAATTTCAACAATAATTTGGTTTAAATTAATATTTACAATAAAAAATTACATTTTAAAAATTTTCATAATAAAAGTTGTGATTTTTATCAATTAATAACTTAATTATATTCATAGAACTAACATACATACAAACTTATTTCTTGTTGCTCCTGTATCTATACTGAATTACAAAGCACCAAGAAGATTTATAGACTGTTCTTTATAGAATTTCTTTCTATACTTATAAAATTGCGATTCAGTAAAACTGATTTTATTCTTCAGCCAGATATCATCAAAATTATTACGTTATTACATCAAGCACGGGCATATTTCTTGTCACTCTTACATTCGGATTATGATACGAAGTGTCAAAAAGGTGTATTGATCATATTTCATACATATAGCTAAAATTTCCATTAACATGTTAGTAAAATAAATCAAATATATCATGAAATAAAAAAAGTATCTTGATATAATTAAGTGATGTGATTATCGTGCAATATTTGGGTTTATAGCTACGATTAGTTTGTTATGTTTGTTTAGTGGTATTTTATGACTCATCGACAACTAATAGTCATGCAGCGCGCATCAAGATGATAAAGATAACAATGATAAGTTATTTAATAAGATAATGTAAGCACAAGATAATGTAATATGAAGCAACAAGAAGTTACATTAATCAGTTCCCTTCTTTGCATTTTTGGTGAAATTCTTTATCATAATGCTAGAAAAACATATCAATGGTATTGTAAAGAAAAAACATTATAAAATATAATATAGTGATAATATCGTGGTATGATATAAATTAAAACTTGATATCATACGATTATAAAAAGATCAAATTTTGATTTGGAATTGAAACTCAAATTGAAATACAGATAATGACTAAGACTCTTCTTGATTTATCATCAGAGAGTAAGAACTCTATGAGGACATAAGCCCCTTGAACCATGAGTTTTGGTTTTATTTAAATATTTATTTGTTTATTTCAAAAGGCAAGGTTAAGTCATGCCAGAGGTTTACCTTGCTTTCCTAAATAAAAACCCTTAAAAGCAAATTTTAATGAAAAGACAATGTTACTCAAAGGTGATTAAGCCATGCCAAAGGTCTACCTTGCTTTTCTAAATAAGATTTAATGGCAAATTTTAAAGAAAAGACAAGGATACTGGCAGTTAAGCTATGCAAGGTCTACCTTGCTTTCCTAAAATAAAACGTTTAAAAGCACATTTTGATGATATTTCAATGAAACAATGTTACGAAATGATGTTGAAATGACAAGGTTACTTATGTTTACATTTGACTTTATTAGCATTCTAGAAATGACAGTCTGCAAGAAGATTTCCTTGTGTCTACACTTTTTGACCAATCTTTATCTTTTACTTTCTCTTTAATCTTAGATAGTACAGCATTGGAACTTTACAGACAAGTAATTGGCAAGGTGGAAAGTCTGTGGTGCGGATGGATTTGGTATGGTATGGTTGCTTTTGGTTTTATTAAGATTCTAGAAATGACTGTTTGCTGTAGAATTTCACCGCATCAGCATTTTGCAACAAATGTTTGTTTCTTATTTATTCCTTAAGCGTTGATGGTACAGGTCTGAAACATTACTGACAAGTAGTTGACATGGCATGGCTAGTTTTGACTGTATTGAGATTCTAGAAATGAGCACTTGCGAAAAAATCTCTGTGAGTTGGGGAAAATTTTTATTTTTTAATATCTCTCCCATTATTCAGAATATAGGGCTGGAATTGCACATGCTAGTACTGGACATGCATAGAAATCTGAGGCTTGAAAGATGTGGCCATGCAACGTTTACATTTGACTTTATTAGCATTCTAGAAATGACAGTCTGCAAGAAGATTTCCTTGTGCTATATCTTCTACTATCATAATTAAAATATTTTTAAGATTATGATATGTTGATTTAATTTAACAAGAGGGCCAAGATGGCCCTTTTTGCTCACCTGAGTAATGATTGCAACATCTATGGTTTTCTTGTGAATTGACCTGAGTTATCATTAATACAAATATTCTGACAAAGCTTGAGGAAGATCCAATCAAATCTGAGGCCACTAGAGGGTTTACAAGGTTTTCCAGTGATTCGACTTGGTGACCTAGTTTTTGACACCAGAAGACCCATGTTCAAACCTACCCAGGATATCATCAAGGAAACCATCTTGACAAGGTTTGGTGAAGATCCAATCAAAACTGCGACCTCTAGAGGGTTAACAAAGTTTTTCAATGATTTGATCAAGTGACCTAGTTATTGACTCAAGATAAATCATGTTCGAACTAACCAAGATATCATTAAGAGAAGCATCTTGACAAGGTTTAGTGACCTTTAGAGGGTTAACAAGGTGAGCTAAAAATTCTGTCTAAAGAGCACCTTGACCAGCTAATCAGAACTTGCAAAAAAATATCACAGTTTATTGTATAGTCCATTATTATAGATTTCCTTTATGCAAGTAATAATTGTTTCAGGTTGGACACTTTTAAAAAGTGCATTCATGCTTTCGACATCAAAGTGTTTACACAGAATGGCTGAAGGTCAATGCAGTGAACAAGAATATATTTGATAGAATGTGGTGCATTGCAGGAATACATTCTGGCATATATCATCTCTAGTGAAAAAAACAAGAATAGGTTAAAGGTGAATTACAAATTCTGCATCTAGATAAAATCACCTCTTTCTAACCAATGGAAATGTATTAAAGAGGGGTGCCATTTGCCAACGGTTGGCTTGACAGAGTGAAGTTTGTTGTAAATGTTGGTATCCCATTGGGACTGCCAGAAAGAATGGATATACTTATTAATAGAATATTTAATATCAATGAGTGGAATTTTGATATTTGAATTTGGTAATATCTGGGCTGATTTAGCACTTGCTTCAGCTCTATCATTAGCTTAAAATCACATAAAATTTTTTTGATGTTCTGAAGCGAGAGATTTGCTTTCAAGAGGATATCACTAACAGGGGTACTGACCAAATTCATATTATACAAGGTTTATAATGTAGAAAACACGTCTGAGAATATGATAAAATGATTATAATTTGATTTTTCAACAAGATTAATGGCAAGATCAATGGCCTTCAACTCAGCTGAAAAAACAAAGGACTTGTGCAGCAGATAACATTTTTTATTCTACTTCTTCTACTTCTTGTGGATGCAACAGTTTCCCCATCTTTTGAGCAGTCAGTATGACAATTTTCTTCAAGTATGTGGTATTTGGTTTCAGAAGTGGCACACTCTGTTAGAAAACATGTTGCAGTAGCTTCTTGCAAACATACCATTTATTTGTAGGAAATAGTTGCTACAATTTTTTGTTTCTATGTACAATATATTACAATAGTTAATTTTGTATAATTTATTTCAAGAAATAAGAGGCTGTTGGAAAAAAGAAAGGATGAGAGAAGTTACATGCCTGGGCCTGATCTATCAGTAACCACATTTATAGGTGTACTGCAAGCAGCATTGGAGATGGAGAATTAGTGCAACAAACATGGCTGTCCATACTGAATCACGCTTATGTCCATGAAGGTCATGATGACTGTTTTGCTCAGTGGTGAACACAGAGATAATGGACATCAACAATGGATGAAAAAGGGATAAATTAAAAGAGGAAATACATGGATAAATAGATTAAACATAGAGCAACAAATTAAAAGAGGAAATATATGTATAAATAGAACATCAAACATAGAGTGATGTCTAGGCCTGTCTTTTTTGGTTCCTGTGTATTAGCAGTAGAAAAAAAATTGTGCATAATGATACTTTTCAGGATTTAAGCCACAAGCAGCGATGACAAACGTGGTAAAAGACAGATTGTTAGTGAATAATATCAAGAAACTGTCATGTGCTGAACAGATATCATCATTAGAATCATTCCATAATGTGTTTTATAGTTTTGTGCCAAAGTTGACACACTGTATGCATGCTGGAATGGAAGCAAGGTGCAATATATAATTGATTTATACTTTTTATTTTTATTTATATTGTATTACTAACTATTACAAAAGATCATTATATTGGAAGTATTCCTCTTGTATGATTGAAAAGTATGCAATGCATAGCCTGATTTAATAATAAAACATAATAGTATTGATTCATGTTAATTTTATATTATTAATTATATTACATTGCATATAATTATAAAAGATCCTTATATTTGGAGTAGGGCCCATGTAGGGAGTGTGAAAGGTGTGGCCTAACTCAATGATAAAACTAGCTATATCATGTTATAATACTTGATACATGAGTCATATACAATAAACTGAGTATAAGACCATTTAATTTAGTTACTGTATTAATTATGGCAAAAGCCAAAAGGAGACTGAATGGCATGGAGTGCCCTGTGGTTGTTTGCAACCCTGGAAAGATCTGGATTTGTTATAATAGGTTCAGTGAGCAACTCATGTGCCAATCTGGTGTGTTCAAATGTGTAAGGTGCTGATACCAAGCTTTTAATAACTGAGAGGCCAGACGACGGGACAGATCGGATAAAAAAACAGATTTCCAACCAAAAGGAAAGAGAGGACAGGAAGGAAGAAAAAGAATTGTGTTAGGAGAAGGCACCAGTTGCTATTCATTGGTCATTCCAGGACCTGTATTTTCCCACATTTTGAGCAACTAGATTATATCGATAATACATAAATTGTTATATACATGAATACATATATACTATTTTTCCATTTCCATGAAATCATTGTATCTTTATTGTATTTCATCTTTACAAGGTGAATTCAATATGATTTTTTTACATTATTTAATTTAAAGGAAGAGGAAGGTAAAAGTGCTTTTGCCTTCAAAATACTTAACTCAAAATCAAATCTGTACAAAGCTATGTCTGAGGAACCGATTTTGACCGTGGTAAGCAAAAAATGTCCATTTCAATTCTAACAATTAACACGTTATTGACAATAACAAATTATATACGTACAGCAGTACAACAAGATACACACACACATGTCATTATTTAAGAAAATCAACTTATCTGATACCAACATAAGTAATTTGCATAATTTATATTTAATATGTTAGATACCGAAATGTTGTTCAATACATAAACTGAATGATACACCCTTTATTCAGATTCAAAATGAAAGAAAAAATCACTTGAAGTTTTACAATACACATAAATTCACTCTGAGGAAATTCACACTAACTTTATTACAGAAGGATTTGTGTCAGAACTCAATCTGTTTGAATTACTAAGTACATGAACTAAGCATAATGGAGTACTACAAAAAAATACCACCCCTTTCTAATCCGTACCTGTTGAGTAATGGATAATGAAAAATTTGGACAACGAACGAACCCATGTCAATCCATTTTTATTTCTCTTCAACAATGGTCATCTCCTAATACACAGATGATCATAATAATCATTTACTGCACATCATAGCTTAAAAATTATACCCCAAACTTTGGGCTCTGAACATTACTAGGACCCAAATACTTGGATGTATCATTTAAGCCTAGTGCTATGTTGACCATCTTTGGTTTTAAAGGAGATACAACAGAAATGGGTTGAAACTTTAAAGTAGCTAAACTTACATGCTCCATACATGAAGAGAAGGCACACTCCAGTGATGTTGATGAAAACATAAAAGGTGAGTGCTCAATAACAAATGAAAAAACATGGTTTCAAAATATGAACTAATAACCCTAATATAAATGCTTTAAGTGAAATTATCGAGTTTAAATTGCATTTTCCTATACCAGCATGTACAATTTATACAATAGAATTTAAGACATATATGAAATTTCATATTGATAATTTAAATGCTTTTACATTAGATGGTACATAGAAACCAGGACTTAGGGAAGCAGCAATATTAATTAATGGTAAAAAAGAATGATAATGTTAATTTTAATAGGGTGTATCCTATGAGTTTTGTAATAAGAAATTATCATTTTCAAGATCATGAGGGATATTTAAAGGATGTTATACCAAAAATATGGAAAAATGTTGCAGATTTATAACAACAAATTGTTAATTTAACAAATACAAGAATTAAACGGAAATAGATACACTAGGTTATAAACAATGTTGATGAAAACCAAGGAAATACTATAATAAGTACGAAGACATTAGAATCAATTGTAACTGATGAAGACCAGATGAATGAACAAAAACCATTAAAACCAATCTTATTATTAAAAAAAGATATTACCCCATCATGAATAAAAATGAATTGTGTCCAGGCTTGATGAATTGAATTTTTTATTATTTATTTACAATATTTACAATCTAAACAATAGGGTATATAAATATATATTATACAGACACTGAAACATATGTAGATATAGAGGATAAAACAAAAGTGTCACTTTGAGAATGCAGTAATTACAGATGTTGGTAAAGCAGATAATCTGAATGCTATTAAAATTTATATATTAATGCAATATCTAAAAAGTAATTAAATGCAATGATCTAAAAACATGGATAACACACATTTGATATTTAAATACTTAAAAATTAAAAAAAATATAATGATGTATTAAATATACAATATTGTATTTGTATAAGATGGAAAAGAAAATTTAGGAATTTATAAAATAAAATTAAACCAGATCAAAGACATTAAATATAAGGATAGTCTAAAAAAGGAATTGAATCCTTATTCCCATTCTAGTGCTTGTAAAAAGTACATTAAATTGTATGACTTATGAAACTTTGGCACATTGTTTAACTATTTTTATACACTGAGTTGAAAGATTTTGATAATAATAACAACAAAATTTTCATTTAAAATGTATCACAGACTGAAAGCTATATTTTGCAGTAAAACATTATTAATATTACAACAAATATGAAATTATTGAAAAGGGCAATATTATCACAGAAAAAAGTATATAATACAGATATAGATACTTGAGACATGTGCAATAAACTTTGTAGAAGACCATGTTTAAATTACATTTACTTTATTAATTATGGCACAAGCCTAAATTGAAAATGGAAACAGTGTGGCATGGCCAGATTGTAGCATGGGGTGCCCTTTGGTTGTTTGCAATCCTGGAAAGACCTGGCTTTGTTATGATAGATTCAGCATGTGCATCATTAGGTTTTCTTATCATTTTGATCTGTTATGTAAAATGGTGTGTTTTAAAGTATTTTGAGGGTGAAAGGCCAGGCAAAAAGAGAAAAATAAGCTATGAAGAGAAAAAACAAAAGCAGAAAGATTATGAAAGAAATGAGTGGAGTGTAAATTAAGAGAAAAATGGACACATGACAGGCCTCGGCTATTTTACAATGCCCAAGAAAGACAAATGTATGGCACCGAGTGCCAGGAGTTTTATAAGGACAATAAATAGCAACAAAAATCAATTCTTTTATTAATGGCTCAGGTAATTTTCAAGCATACGCTG
The DNA here is from genome assembly GCA_008271625.1 of Lutraria rhynchaena. Taxonomy (NCBI): domain Eukaryota; kingdom Metazoa; phylum Mollusca; class Bivalvia; order Venerida; family Mactridae; genus Lutraria; species Lutraria rhynchaena. The sequence goes on along the minus strand of VIBL01000001.1, from coordinate 3,505,686 downwards.
TAGACAACAACCAATCATCAAAATCACATATTAAGGCATATGATGTCTTCACACACAAAAACATTCTGCACAAGAAAAAATGATGTCACAAGCAGGAAAAATGCTTACAATGTCCAATGCCTCAGTCACAGAGGGGCCTTCAGTGGTTATAATCACCAGTGACAGTGAAGTAGAGGAGTTGGGAAGACACAAGGTTGAGAAGCATGATTTTTCTACTAGCATTGGTTCCTATACATCAATGGAGAGTTACCAGAGACTTTGTGATAAGGACTTGGACCCAGATGCTGAAGAGTAGTGTTTGCACTTCCAAAATGAAATGCCAATCTTGACTTGCTAATACCTTAAATTCATTCAAGAGTAGACTTGTGTTTGGATATGTTATTCAAGCAAAAAATTTGATTCGCAAAAGACCATGTTCTTTATGCATACCTTACAGGATTTTGTTTTAATTGCGATACACTTGAGACTGACTGAGCAACCAGCTGTTTTACAGAGCGCTGGAACGTTTCTATAAATCAGCTAAATTAAACAACTTCCAGTCTGATGTGAACAGAGATTGTATATTTGTGGACCCAATGATCAATTTTAGTCTGTTTTAATGACTTTAGAGATTAACAACCGATTGCAAAACAAACAATGTACTGACATCTAACAGTTTCACACATTTTCTTACCACTAATATAAACCATCATAGGTAACTATCGCCTTGGGTTGTTAGCATGTAGGTCTATCATGTTAATCAACAATTGTATAACATTATTTCATTGATTGTGTTTTTAATGACTTTTCTGAGATGATCCCTTGATATAAATTCCATTAATATTATGATTAAGTTATCCCCAAATCAAGAACTCTATCGGCATGACAATTACAAATGTCATTTATACTTGACTGGAAATGAAGAAATTAATGAATTTATGTTAACATGGGTTAAAGACACTGTTTCTAGGAGAATCAATGTGACAGGCCTTTGATTCAGTTTAAAGCCCTGGAATTTGCTTCAAATTAAGACTTCAAGGCATCAATCTTTAAAGGGCTGGTTAGAGTTAGAAAGAGGGAAATTTAGTTTATGGTACTATGAGTATTGAGAGGGGGAACATTATCAGCGTGACCGGTTGATTGATCAGGACGGGTCTTCCTGACCTTCTGTTTAGCCCAAATTAAGGCCAAAGTGGTGTGTTGCAGGGGCAGAGTTTAAGCAGCCATATCCTGGCCCTACTCAACCACCAGGATCCTGTCATCAGGCAACACAGGTTGCAACCCACAGCAAACAGGCTGGCACAGTGGGGGAGTCTTACCCCTCTGTAGTGCGACAGCTGGGGAATTCTAACCCCCCCTCCAGCTGGGGGAGGATGTCATTTTAGGTCATCGACCAAATGCAATAACCCTGGCCTGGATTATGATAGAATTATGTTCCTTTTTATTTGAATTTGCTCTATAGTCAAGGCTGCTGTACTGTAGGAATATTATGTAGGAATTCTAACCCCCACCCAGCTGGGGGCCATATGGAAAGCAGATCAGACATGGAGTGGCAAAAACAGGGCAGCAGAAGGCAAGAATTATTGTTCATGTGTTTTTTTGTAACTCATTACAATCACATTTCTGTGAATGAGTATATTAATGATGTGTCAGTTCAAATTAATGGAAGAATCACACCACACTAATGTTACAGAAACATTGTACAGTCAAATCTGTGTTTGCAGTCACCTCCAAATAAAGACCACCCTGTGAATAAAGGCCATTCTTTGAAAAACCATCATTGATTATTTATAACAAACTGACCTTTTAATAAAAGCCATCTGTCAATAAAAGCCACATTCTGTGTTACCAAAGTGAGGCCTTAGTACATACAGTTAAACCTGTGAACAAAGTTTGTGTTCAAGCATTCCTTATAAGAAACTGTATTAAATGTTTTAAACTTTGTTTTAATATACACATATATTGAAAAACTATTGTATATGTATAATAATAATTAACTAAATATGTCTATTATTTGCTTGCATTTGTTACTTTAAAAGTTATTTATAAAAGCTATGACATATTGTTACAGTTATATTTTTAATGTACTGACCTGAAGAAACAACAACTCACAGGTAATGTTTCACCAAAGTGAATAATTAAGGTGTTACCTCAAAGTCAGAACGTAGCGTTATCCACCACTAATTCAAACAATTCATGCAGAGAAGTTTACAGTTACTTGCACAGGGTGAGCACAAGTAGGAGATACTTAGCACTGAGAAATGCTTCTTATCAGAAATTTGACAGCAAAAGAGATAAGCAAAGTGAATAAGGTTTAACACAAAGATAAAATGAAGATTATTATATTATACAATATACAGTAACTTCCAAGCAGACAAAACATTGCTGTGAGAAATGAGTGGGTTGGTCCTTAATGAGAACACCAACAATAGTGTATCAATGGAGATCATAAGGACCAATATCAACAACAACAGACAAAGATAGTGAGCAATCAGAAATGTTAACAGCAATGTTTCATTGAACAGAAGACAACAACATGAGTCAACAACAATGGAACAGTGTCAGTGATCCAAGCATCAAATCAGGCTGCCTCCTTTTTACGTTGATTTAGTTGGAATGTTTGATCCTTGAAATAATAATGCTAAAGGTTGGTTGAGAAATTACAAGTGTTATGGAACTGCAACTGGAAATGCAGAAAGTGGGCTAATTTTTTTGGCATGTTTTAGAAACGGGAGCAGCATTTGACTGGTATAATAACTGAAGTCAAGACATTGAGCAATTAAAAAGTTATAGGTGTTGATCACAATAAACAGTGTGCACCACTACTGCATATTTACAAAAATCATGGTATGGTATTCTTATCGAACACCCCAAAGTGCAGTAATTATTGGATGCATTAGTTCAACATGCCAAATATTGGATTCTTTTTGCATCAGCATAAATACATTATTAGTATTTGACATTGATATGGTGTAATATGGCAAAAAAGAATGGACAAGTTGTTTTGAGAAATAATATAATAAAAATAGAAAATTATTCAGAAGCACACAAATGCCTGAGTTGCCAGCTGGAGGCACATCAGATATGGATGTTAACAGGAGATAGAGAACACAAGTGAATAACAATAATAGTTTACTTAAAATTGTAATTTCAAACCTCACTAAATCATTGTTTCTCTTTTTATACTTCTGGAATAGACGCCATGGACATATTATCCACATTTACCATGTATGTTTGCTGGCCTTTCACATTTTTTCAATGAAAAATTGCAGGCCCAAAAATGGCCCATAAAATGAGTTATCTAACTTGTAATTACTGTAGTAAACATATATTTATACATGTATTGTGGGATGTTTTATCAGATCAAGATCAAAATTTAACTGAATCCAGAATCTTAGGTCTGCCTGAGTGTTTTTTTAACTTTTGTGCATGTTTTGTTGTATTTGATTTATTGTTAAGCATGCAACATATTTTGTTTTTATGTGACTTATTGTCACTAAGGTTAAATGCCATTTTTTTCAACCTCATGCAACATGTAACTAGACCATTCTACTTTCACTTTCATATAAACCAGTATGTAAATATACTTGGGTTTTCCCCGTGCTTATAATTTGTTGTCTTTGATTCATTGAACCACATGTTTTGAGTAGCATATTATTTGACACTTGATAATTTCTGTTTGTATTCATAAGAATTACTGTTGGATGTGGTTGTTACAGTCAAGTGTGGTTTGTTTACGTTTTAATTACAAGCAATATCTATTTGATGATCCATTCATAATACTTATGCAAATCTGATTCATATTGTTGAAATTGTCAAAAAACTTCTCAAAATGTTTCCAGAATAAGACCAATCCAAGTTAGCTAATGTAGTAACTGGAGATGAAACCTGGATTCACGATTGTGAGCCAGTACGAAAACATGATAATAAAATATGGTCAACCAGAAACTGCAAAAGACACATTACTGCAAAACACACGTTAAGTGCCAAGAAGGTTTTGTACACAATTTTCTTTTCAATAGAAGGCATTGCAATTCAAGTACCTGTCAAAAAGGGTAAAAGCATAACAGGGAAGTATTACAGAGACGTCGTGCTGAAGAAACTGAAAAAGTACAGCCAAAAATGACATCTGGTCACAGAGTTCAAACACGTTCGTCTTCTTCAAGACAACGCCCCGACCCATACCTCTACAATAGTTTCCAACATTTTAAACAAGAGAAAGTCAATGTTCTCCTTCATTCCCTATATTATCCAGATCTTGCTCCCAGCGATTTTTCCTTTTTTCTGAAACTGAAAAATTACCTTGCAGGTCGAAAATATCGGTCAAGACAGGCATTGGGTTCTGCTGTTTTCCAGTACATTAGCACTATACCAAAATAAGTGTACCATGATGCCTTTCGGAAATGAATTTATTGACTGAAGTTATGTATTTCTAGTCACGGGGAATACTATGAAGATACGAGGTAAAAGGATTGGCATTTATTTAAGTTTCTAGTGTGTAATGTGAAAATAAGCAATTCTTTTCAAAAAGCCCTCGTATATGCAGTGAGGCATAATTGGTTGAAACAATTCATGGAATTTTATTTTGTGATTGAGTGTGAGCGATATAACTGAGTTTAAGTGATGTTATAAACTGAGTTTGAGTGATGATATAACTGAGTTTGAGTAATTATATAACTGAGTTTGAGTGATGATATAACTGAATTTGAGTGATGACATAAACTGAGTTTGAGTGATGATATAACTGAGTTTGAGTGATGATATAACTGAGTTTGAGTGAAATGAGCTCAAATTGATTCAATTTTGTTGAATTTAATTGAAATATTTTTAATTCAGTGAGTTCTGAGTGATGTATTATTTTTGGAATAATTGTTGAATTAATTAAATGAGATAAATTAGTGATTATACTTGTGTTGGCTTGAGCATGTGTAGTGTTGAAGATTAATTGAATATTATGAAATATCTATAAGCGGACAGGTATAGAAAAGTTAAAGTGGAATATGATAGATGAAGTTTGTGTTAATGTAAATTAAATGGTGATTGAGTAATTATATACTTAACACTGATACATTTATTGAATTGAATTGTTACTTCATGGATTAGGAGATTGGAATTCAGACTGACAGAACTAATTTTCTACAATGACGACTCAATCTTTACCATAAATGAAGTACAGTGTAGAAGAAATGACCACAGAGAATTAGACTAAGTAAATACGTTAACTAATTGGTTAATGAAGAAGATTAAGATTTTTATGTGGACTATTCCTATGTGAATATTGATAGCGAAATTGATTGGATATTGAAGGAAAATTACAACAATATTACATATAAATTAACTTACTGTGGATATCAAGTTGATAGTGATATCAATAAATATGGTTTTGAAATTAGAAGAAAAAGATTCCATGGAAAATGACCAACAACAGTTGAATACTTGTTAAGCCTTCGGACTTGAAAGTTCCGAGGACCTTATACATAAGGAATCAGACCAAGATTATAGATTCTTTAGAAAGACCATGTGGAAGGGAAAACATGGTCGATTTTATTTCCCAAAATTACCAAACTTCTATGGTGAAGATAATAAAGGAGATGTAAAGTGAACTACCTTTAAGTTTGAAGTAGAAGCACTCTTAGTGGAAAAAGGTTTTTCATATGATATTGTTAGGGATAAGAAAAGCGCTAACAGGGAATGCATGTGGCATAGTACATAGACTTGGAACAGGGAGATGTATGAACTTGAGAGTACTTTTGGAAATATAGAAACCAAGGATAGTATACATAAAAGAAATTTTATTCCTGTGAACAAAAACTGAAAGAATCTGTAGCATTATATGCATCAAGGTTGGAAGAACTGTTTGCCCAAGCTGTGGTGTTAGATAGGATGAAAAGAAGTGATGATAAACAACTAAAAAGAATCTTATATGAAGGTTTAAGAAAAGAAGTCAAACAACAAGCTGCCTACAAGAATGATGTCATGACTGACTATGACAAATTCAAGATTGACCTGAGAAAAATAGAAGACAATATGGTAGAAACAAAAGCAGATACTGATATAAAAACTTGTCACTCGGAAGTCAACACAAATAAGAAAGAAAATAGTGAATTAAGTGAGGTAAAAGAACTACTACAGAAATTGAATGAAAGAATCAATCAATTAGAACTGCAACAAAGCCAACAACAACAGGATCTCAGACTGATAGGGAGGTCGGACGAAAAATGAAATCCTTCAAAACCCATTAATTAATATTATACATCATTTTAAAGCGTATTCAATTACTAATACAAAAATACAAGAACTTTTTTGCTTCGATAAACGGTATTCCAAAAATCTTCCTTGAAAGTCAATCACCATCAACATATTTATCTGTAATTTTCACTATAGCTCAAAGGCTATTTCACAAATTGTGTAACAGGTAGAATAGCATACAGGATAATATTCCACAAGTGATAACACATATGTAGTTAATATATATAGTCCACTATATTATGAAAACGTTTGATTTTTACTATAACTAATACAGGCAATCAATGTTAGTCAACATTTGCTGTGCACATACATAATGTAATTCTACACCTGATGAAAGATTTGCAAAACTCACAGTTTGAAGTTTTACACATTCAAAGTTTGAAAAAGGCATTGTACTGAATTCAGTAAATCACTTAAATTGTTTTAAAATTCTTTTGAAATCTTGAAAACGTTTAAATATGAAGCTGTATCATGGGAGAATACCAGATGCAGATGGACAACAAGATCAAATGGAAATGGAAAGTGCTTGAAAATATCTAGCATAAGCACCCCTTTTTGATAATGTGAAGTCAGGCTTGTGCTCAAATCTGTACATAATGCCTTTAATGGATGTACAAGCTACAATTTGTTACTTAAAAGTCTGTAAAATACAGTCAAACTTGTGTATCAAGACACCCTGCAGAAACCACTGTGTCCATTGCAGACAGGTGTCCTTTGTTTGCAGGTTTGACAAAGTAGAGTATGAAATACAAAATTCTCACTAAAGAATGATATTTGTTGACTGCTTCCTTGTATGCTTATCAGTGCCTTACAAAATAAACATACTTGTGTTGACATATTCTTACTGTGAAATATATGAAACAAACTAAGATTTTAATACTGTTATCATTCAATTCACAAAGAAGCCCTCAGAAATTCAAAGTTTGATGCATGTGCTGTTAGTCGCATTAAAAAGCATGACAAATCCAGTCACACTATATTACATTATTATCATTTCTATAAATATTGCATGTGCTTGTTAGTGCTTCAAGTAATTTCGAAATTAATGCAAGAATCTTGAAGAAAAAGGTCCAAAATTCTTGGAAAAACAATTCAAACTCATTCATCAATGCGATTAATCACAGAAAATTAACCCCAATTACACAAAGTCAAAATTTACGAAAAAATAGAAGAAAAAAGTAAGCGTTTATTGTGAAAGTTATATCAAGTTGACCCTTTTGGATGCCTCTAAAAGTCTGGTAAACAAAGTGAAGGAATAAATTCCACTGGTTGCTTAAAATATGCATTTATGCCAAGTGTAAATTTGGGGAAATCACTTCTGTTCTTTGAATTCAATAGTGATAGAAAACACAAAATCTATGGAATTAAGTGTACAATACTTCTCTCTGACCTCACTTCTGGTACCTGTTGTTATTTCATAAACATTGGTCTTCCTATCAAATAAACATGACTGCACCCACAGAGATCCAATGACAAAAGAGAGGGAAAGAAAGTCACATGACAGAAAAAAAACACTGGAGTATATCTGATCCAATAAATTTAGCATCAAACAAAGAATGCAGTTTTTTTATCAAATAACTAAGACCAGGAACCTGTCCCTATAGCTAAAGTCACAAAAGCAGAACCAATCCATTTATAGGATGGACATCATAAAACAGTTCACCTATAGTTACACAACTATAAAATGTTATTTTAGTGAGGTGCCACAAACTTATCCTTCTGCGAATGAGACCATACAATGGGACCAGGGCAGGAGGATCATGGAATTAGGACATACGGCAAGTCAGATGATTGTACAGAGTATCATCAGACACTTGATCTTGTAAAAACAGTCTGAAACCCATCACGGATTTGGTTCCCTACTATACATTACAGGGTTTATTCTCAGCATTTTGGGAACATGACCCAACCCCCAGTATTGGGAATTTTTGCAACATTTTGAACAAATTAGGAAAAAGTCCTGCTGTATAAAGATATCTTAAAATAATCAAAAATATAATATTAAATAATTAAAAATAACAAATATTATGTTTATTTTTGTATTTAGATATTGATAACTTTGTTATTTGAATGGTTTAGGAATTCAATAAACATTTTAATTGCTGTAAATTAATTTTTTCATTTCGTTTTTTTATCTCATTGAATTGGGGATTTTTGCCTTGATATTGGGAAAAAACATACTTTTTGCCATTAGGAACACGACCAAATCGGTCGTCAAAATGGCCCAAGAAAAATCTGTATTAATGGTCAATGTGGACAATTAAACCAAGTAAAACATCACTCACAATATTAATTTATACAACTAACATTAATCATTCCCAACAGGGAAAAATTCAGGTGGTCTCATTTAGATAAAAGTAAGAAAACTTATCTCATGATTCACAGTCTTATTTACTATTTATGTGCAATGTAATGTATTCCTTATGTGATTTTGTTGATGTATTTTCTTAAGTTATTGCCTTATTTTTTTTGGACATAAATACTAAATATTTCATGGGTTATCATCATTAATATCAAAACTTCAGATAACAACTAACAAGGGCCATCATTCCCACTCCCGTGGGTTGCCTTAAAGTTGGGAAATGAGTGTGAACACTAACATAGGATTCTGGTTATATTCTTGGACTGGTATGATCACTGGCTGTTGAATACTTAGGATGCATTTTCTTGTTTTCAAATTTTGTGCATCATTATTCACTTATTAAGGTTCTTTCTGCAATTAAATGTTATTCACTATATATTTTGTTTGTCCCTTGTTTCAACTATGGAACTGAATGGTAAATTTATGATTTTTTATACATTGCAAAGTGTTCTATATATCATACAGTGCAACCCACTGTACGATTTAACTATTAATTTAACCTCTCTTGAGCAATAACCTCTTAACAACAAAAATATAATTTTGCTTCTCCCAAAAGGTGTTGCTTTGAAGAAGTTACACTGTATTTATTTATGTTGATGTCAAACCTTGCATCTTGTATGTTGTGTGTAGAAATCAGAATGTACTACTATAAAACCATAATATAAATTCTATACACTAAAAAGCTGCACTTACAGGTTGTTTAACTTTGTCCTGTACAAAACAGTGATAAGTTTGAACAAGAACCTAACTGGAAAAATGATCCAGTAGAAGTACGAATACAGTAAAACCTCACATTGCAACCCATCTCAATATTAAGACCTTCTTGTCATAATGATCAATTATTCTCAGACTGGCTTTCAATAAATCCCTTCACTGTACAATTTGACTATTAATTTAACCTCTCAACAACAACAACAATATAGTTTTGCTTCTCCCAAAAGGTGTTGCATTGGTGGGTTATTATCACACATTAGGGCTGATCTTAGGCTTAATGCTCCAACTACCTTATTACAATTAACTGAAACTGCAAACAATCTGAAAGTGCTTATGCAGAGCATTCTCCTCAAATTATTTTATCAGAGGCATCAATCACAGAAATTCTAATGAATGCAATTGGTGGTGTAAATATGTTAGAATTAAAACAACAATTTGATATCATGGCACAAAATCAATCAATAAATGTTGTAACTCTAATAGAAACCAACATTTTTCTAACAGAAGAAATAATTTTCAAAACTTTAAAAATTCAGAATGTAGGTATTGCGGTCAAACTAAGTGACATGATTGCAGGAATTGTCATGCTAGATCAAGAACTTTCTATGGATGAAACAAGATGTCACATTAGACCTTCCTGCTTCCAATTAAATGCATTGATCACAATAAACAGAGTGCACCACTAACACACATTTACAAAAATCATGACATGTTATTCTTATGGAACATCCTAAAGTGCCATAGTTATCAGATGCATTAGTTTAACATGCCAAATATTGGATTTTTTTGCATCAAATTTGGCATTGAAATGGTGTCATATGGCAAGAAATGAATGGACAATTTATCTCAAAGAAGTAATGGAATACAAATAGAAAATTGCTCGGAAACACCTCATTACAAAGATTTTTTGGGTCCCAAAGGTGGTCTCATCATCAAGGTTTTAATGAAGGAGTACAAATATATCCAATATTGAACAAATAATTTCAAATTGAATGTTATTCCTTATCCCTGCATCCATGAGAATGGTTTAGAGAATTGAATGTAACCAGGGTTGAAACTTCTGTTTATACAGAAAAACTTCAATCAGCAACCACCTCAATATTACAACCACCTCAATATTACAACCACCTCAATATTACAACCACTTTGTAATCATGATCACCTGTTTTCGAACCGGCATCCAATAACTCATCTATAATACAAGTTGATAATGAGACCACCACATTATCATGATCGATTTTATCAGCTCAAAATGGTGGTCCCATATTCGAGGTTTTACTGTACATGAAAATATGATACTGGTCAGTGTTAGTGTTATGTCCCTGTTTGAACTGATAGGAGTTTCTTGATTGGTATGTTTATCAAGCAAAATGAAGTATGGCACCAAAGTTTTTAATAAAATGCAAAACATTGCTATGAGAATGTCTGCTACCTTCCTTAAATTTCATTGCGTTGATGACTCAATGGAGAGAAACTAGTTCTCGGGAGAGTTCAAATACGACATGGAGGGGTAATTTATTTATTGGTGTTTTATGGTGCTTTGATAACTAATGGCCATGCAGTGCCCATCAAAATGATAAAGATAATAATGCTGATAATTATATGTATTCCTGCAGAATGTTTTCCAAGCTAGAACTATGTTTAGGAGATTATAAGTGTCAATCAAAGACCTAACATTTCACCAGATAAGCCCATGAGCCACTGTCTTCTAGGTCATTTTTTCAAAAAAGAGAAGTCTACACGACAAAGACAAGACATGGCAATAGTACGACAGGTCACATTCATGTATTTATGAACTAAAGAAGGCAAAATGAAAAAGATTTAGGGCGCGGCATGACCAGCCGATTGATCAGGAGGGGCCTTCCTGACCTCCTGTTCAGCCCAAATTAAGGCCAAAGTGGTGTGTTGCAGGGACAGAGCGTTTACAGCCATACTCTGGCCTAACTCAACCACCAGGGTCCTGTCATCAGGCGACACGGGTTGCAGCCCAAGGCAAACGGGCTGTTATGTCTCACCTAGCTATTTAATGGTCTGATATAAATCATACAAAGAAGCATTTCAGGAATTGTCGTATGATCGTAAGATAAGATTTTATTGGTTAAGGTAACTCAATGGTTACAGAAGTGTTTCAGTTACGCTGCTACCCAAAATAAAAGCATATGTAGATGGATATACATATATGTAGTAACACAAATAGCACACCATGCATTTGAAGAACATGAAAATTGTTATGACAGTTAGTGTGGATACCATGTCAATCCTAGTGAATACAGATATTAGTCTACAGCATATGGAGGGGACCTTTTTGGTGAAAAACTAAGAAGAGATCTTTAAAATGTGTGCAGCATATTTATAAACAATGCTGCTAAAATGGCTCCAGAGGGAAATACTAGAGATGTAGAATCTTTCAATTTCATAGTATCATCCAAAGCACCTCAAACATGCCATTACTCAGCGTCATCAAATCTGAGAAGCAGAGCTGACTGTACTGTAGTACAAAAGAAATGATGGACCTGCATATGTGACCAATATTAGTAAAAATTCTAGTGTTTTACCTGCCAATGCCTTTAAAAATACTTGTTACAAGACTTGATTCCAAAAAGGTGGAAATAATTCCAATACGAATGTACACTAGAATTTAAAAAACAGAAACTTCAGAAGAAACTGTATAAAAGGTCATTAACATCACAAAATGAAAAGAAAGAAGGACCTTCATACCAGACAGCTACTGCAACAACCAATGTACCAGACATTATTGAAATACATGCTGCTACATGCTACAACAGTGTCAGTGATTTACAAATGTTGTAAAAAGGGTTTTGTGATATCAAGACATCTCTTCAAAAGGAATGCAATTTGACTCAAATTGCAACAGTTTCAGACACACAGCATGAACATAATTCCAGTACAAGATATTTCTCCTGCTGCATTGGCTGTTATTTGTAAGTCTTAGAATGGAAATGTTATGTTCTGTAATGGTAAACCAGTAAAGGCTGAACTATTTTTAACCTGGTTACCCAGTAGAAAACCTTGGAATTTTGTGGGTCATAACTTGACTAAGTCAGGGCCTTTTTTCAACAAACTGGGAAGGGGTCTTAACCTTTCAATTTGGGAAATTCAAGTGTGACTTTCAGTCGAATTGAGAAAAGGTAGACTGACTTTCAAGGTACATCAATAAATAATGGCTGACCCAGCACTTCACATGATTGGGGAAAAAAAGAGGCTTTTTGCAATTGGGCAGTCACTGAATATCTGCCTCTATTATAGAAGGAAAAAAGTCCCTGTAAGTGACTTTCCATGTTTAGCCGGAGCATATGAGCATTTTTTATTTATTAAATGCAACAAAAGTTGCTGTATATGGAATAATCCACATGGTACCTCTTTTCAAAAGCTATTGTTGTTGTGTATGTGTTATCATATCATGTTACATTACTCTCTTGTTTTAATCTTTGTCCAGAATACCTGGGACGGACAGTCAGAAGTGACTGCATCTTAATAATAATTTGTGCAATTGGATTAATATTTATTTTAGCCATGGCGAAAAACCTGAGACCTCCTGATAAAACTTGTATTAGAGGGTAATTTAAAGGAAAATTTTAGGAAATTTAAACAGCAATTTCAATTGTACATGACAGCAACTGGACTTAATGACAAGGAGGAGGATGTTAAATCGTCTACATTGTTGACAATAATTGGAACTGAAGCGTTGGTGATATATAACACGATGTGAAGATGAAGTGGGAGATGTGGATGGTGACAGTACCAAAATAGAAAAAATTTTGGACAAATTTGAGATATACTGCAATCCTAGAAAAAATGTTGCATTTGAAAGGCACATATTCAACACCAGATCACAAGGGGACAATGAGTCAATTGACCAATTTGTAACAGAACTAAGGATTTTGTCAAGTTTGTGCGAGTTTGGTGACTTGGGTGATTCATTAATAAGAGACAGAATTGTTTGTGGAGTTAAAGATGAAAATGTTCGACTAAGGTTATTGAGGGAGTCAGATTTAAACCTTCAAAAAGCATTGGACAAATGCCTCGCATCAGAAGCATCTGAGCGACAGGTGAAGTCAATGGCTGGAAAATTGGAAGAAGCCTCCCTTGAGGTAGTCAGAACGAAGACCAAAAATAGAATGAAGAATACTCACAAACAAAATAAAGTAATCAAATGTAAAATGTGTGGCTCAAAACATGAAATTAAGAAATGTCCAGCGTATGGCAGAAAATGTCATAACTGCCAAAAGAAAAACCACTTTGCAAAAATGTGTCGTTCAAATAAAGGCAAAGTTGGGAGCCTGGACACAGATGAAGATGATTTCCTTGGAATTGTAGGAACAATGCAAAGAAAACATAATGACTGGACAGTAGATGTTGAGATTAACAAGAAAATTATTCCAGCTTTGGTAGGCACAGGTGCCAAGTGTAATGTCTTAAGTGTAAAACTATTGAAAGGACTTAAGGTGAAATACAAGCTGGATAAGTCGAAAAGTATGTTACGTTCATTCAGTGGGCATTCAATAAAGCCACTTGGATCTGTTACACTACAATGTAAAGTCAATGGTGTATCAGAGAAACTGAAATTTAACTTCATTAAGCAAAAGGCTAGAACAATATTGGGTGCAGAAACAAGTGTTAAACTTCAGCTGGTGAAAAAATTGTTCACATTGGATTCAGAAATATCTGATCAGAAGGATATCTTATCAAAATATGATGATGTCTTCAAGGGTATAGGCTGTTTACCATTGAAGGTGTTGCAGTCATAATGGATGATATTTTAGTCACTGGAAAAACAGAGCATGAGCATGACAGACATCTGGAATTGATTCTGTAGAGAGCTCGCGAATATAACTTGAAATTAAATAAAGACAAATGTTCATTTCGTCAGAGTGAAGTAAGATATGTAGGTCATTTACTCATCAAGGACGGTGTTAAACCTGACAGTTCAAAAGTTTCTGTGGTTGAAAAAATGTTGGTACCGAAAAACAAGAAAGAGCTTATGACTTTTCTTGGGTTTATACAGTACTTAGCAAAGTTTCTTCCAAATTTGTCGAGAAAATCAGAAAATTTAAGAAGTTTGTTGAAGAAGGATGTTTTGTTTGAATGGGGACATGAACAACAAAAATGTTTTGATGATCTGAAACGATCAGTGACAAATGCGCCTGTTTTACAATATTTTGATGTGAATAAACCAAGTACTCTTACGGTAGATAGTAGTTCAACGGCGGTTGGAGCTGCTTTACTATAAGAAGGAAAACCAGTTGCATTTGCATCTCAAGCATTAACATCAACCCAACAAAAGTATTCACAAATTGAAAAAGAAACGTTGGCTATATTGTTTGCGGTTCGAAAATTTAGACAGTACATATATGGTCAGTCAGTGAATGTTAAATCAGACCATAAGCGGCTAGAAACATTGTTCAAGAGAAATTTGCATGAAGTTCCGCTGCGATTACAAAGGATGATGTTTGAATTAAGTGAATATGACTTAAATGTATCTTTTCAACCAGGGAACACTATGTTTGTAGCTGACACGCTATCTAGAAATTATATGTTAGAGCAATGTGAACCACTTCTGGAAGATGACTATAAAATAGCAATCATAGAGGACTATATTTCAATGTCACAAGAGTTTTGTGAAGAAATCAAGTCTGAAACAATGAGGGATAATGAGATGATATTGTTGAAACAAACAATTCAAGATGGTTGGCCTATGAACAAAAGGAATGTACCAAATGCCATACAACCCTTTTGGAATATCAAGGATGAACTTACTATTATTGATGGTTTGATCCTGAAAGGTCATAAACTAGTGATACCCCAATCACTCAGAAGGAAAATGATGAAGATATTACATGAATCTCATCTTGGTATCGTGAAGACAAAGGCACAGGCACGAGAGTCTGTATATTGGCCATCAATAAATAAAGAGATTGAGGATACCATATCCAAGTGTGAAACTTGTGCTCGTGCTCAGGCACAAAATCCAAAGGAACCTATGATTGAAGTTCAACAACCTGACAGGCCATATTGTAAAATAACAGTGGACATATTTGAATCTAATCGGAAACAGTATTTACTTTCAGTGGACTATTTTTCAAAATGGCCTGAAATTTCAAAATTGGACAATCTATCTGCAAAGAACATAATTGGTTATCTCAAATCACATATTTCAAGATATGGAATACCTGAAGAAATAGTGAGTGATAATGCACCACTATTTAAAAGTTCAGAATTTCAAAAGTTTTCAAAGAGCTACGGATTTAAACACACAACTTCGAGTCCCTTGCATTACCAGTCTCATGGACAGGTCGAGAGAACCGTGAGAACTGTGAAAAATCTGATTAGGAAGGCCCAAGATCCATACCTGGCATTGTTGAACTATCGAAATATGCCAGTTGAAGGAATGTCAATGTCACCTGCACAAATGCTGATGGGTCATAATCTAAAATCAAAGTTGCCGCTGGCCTAGGAAATATTAAAAACTGTAAATTCAGACAAAATCAATCAAGAACTAAAAAAACCGACAGAAAAAATCAAAGCAAAATTTTGATAAACATGCAAGTAAACAATTAAAACTAATTCAGCCCGGAGAATATATTATGTTTCGGAAGAATCAAACCTGGAACAGTGGTACTGTTGTGAAATACCATGACTTACCTAGATCATACATCATTAAATCTCCCGAGGGGAAATATTTTCGTAGGAATCGAAGACAAATTCGTCCAACTAAAGTACGACCTAGGAATCTATCAAATGAAGAGAATACAACTGTAGAAAATCAGAATAATTCACCTCAAAGCCAGCATCAACAAGAACAACATCGTCATCATCAGCATCAGCAGCAAGATAATGATGGATATGAAATTCAACCAAAAGAGTATATCACAAGATATGGTAGAGCTGTCAAACCACCAGACAGATTTTCACCAGAATAGATTTGTGTATTTGATTCTTGTGGATTAAACTAGTGTTTTAGTGCTAGTGATTCAATCACTTTTAATTTTTTTTTCAGAAAGTTACAGCTTTTATTTTGGTCACAAGATGAGAAATATTTAATCTTGACTTGAGAATTAATAGACAGTATTTACTCACTTATTATCATGTATAAATGTATTCACTTCTAGTATAATCTTCTGATATATGAGAGGTTTGCTTCATTAACATACAAACAGTGATAAAACTGTCAGCAAGAATGGATAAACACTGGAAATACAAGTCCCAATAATTTCATACTAACTAGTTATCAGTGTGAACTGAAACAATTAGACAATTAAACCTGATAATTTTTTACCTGTTTTGTATTAAGTTCAATTTGATTCCCGAATAACAAGACAATTACCAGACATGTTTTCTTTAACATGATATGTTGATCATGATGTTCTGATATGTTGATCATGATGTTCTAAGTCAGAGACATATGGAACTGATAATAGGCAATAGTAAATTGGCATTCATTTCTTAACCTTAAGTAAAAAATATACTATATGTTTCTAAAAGAAGGGAAATGTTGTGTATGTGTTATCATATCATGTTATATTATTACTCTCTTGTTTTAATCATTGTCCAGAATACCTGGGCCGGACAGTCTCTCTCTCTCTCACTGTGAATAAAGGGTATATAAAAACTCTCCGCATTGTGTTATAATCTTTCAGTAAATTCCTTAAAAAAACGTCAACAAACATTACAATTGTCCAGGTTAAAAATCCTAATCCCAGCAAAATTTGATTTCCACCAACATGGAAGAAACATATGATGCTCATAATGCTCTGAATGATGTAAATCGTTTGTAAAAACTTGTACATTGTATATACTTGTGATATTTCTGTAAATCTATTTACACAATTTAGTAGCACAGTTGAATCTGCAACTTTGTGTTACAAGTATGATAAAATGATAGATTAAACATTAGAAAAATTAAGATTTGCAAAAGCTCTATCAAATGCTTTGGCCAAAAAAATAGCAATTAGTGGTCAGCAGTTTTGACATCTTGTGAAAAGTTCAGTATGTTGTATGTTTTGATTTCTATTGAACATGTTGGTATTGTTTTTGAAAAGCATTAACAATTGTCTACAGAGCAACAGATAGCTTTTGCAGTGAACTGGGTATTACTCCATCATTTCATTTTGAATTGGGTATTTGCTAAATATAATTGGGTTTCCTGAAACCTGTTAGTCTATGATTTTTATATCAATTGGGAATTTATGCTCTTACTTATCAAGTCTAAACTGTACACATTAGATAGTTTTTGAACTGCATCGCTACAA
This sequence comes from Lutraria rhynchaena, assembly GCA_008271625.1. Taxonomy (NCBI): domain Eukaryota; kingdom Metazoa; phylum Mollusca; class Bivalvia; order Venerida; family Mactridae; genus Lutraria; species Lutraria rhynchaena. The sequence goes on along the minus strand of VIBL01000001.1, from coordinate 3,488,112 downwards.
CGTTTGTCCGAGACTATGAGGAACGACTGACTGATGAAAATGACTATATGCATGTATATTCATGAAAATTGGTTTCGATATGCATCATAAATATTTTAATTTTGCTTTTGTAATTGCTTTTTGATACTCATCTAAAATAGTTTCAATTGTGTATTTTGTAAATTTAATTGAGTAAATATGCAAATACGCAGCTAATATCTGTTGCTCTGGTCTACATAAATTTAGCTAGAGCATATGGTTGATATACTTCTATTATCTAAGTCAAGCATGTGTTTTCATAACATTATTGTCTTCACAAACTTACTATTATATGAATGCCAAAATGCCACCTTGGTGAAAATCATTTTTGAGATTTTCAGTACTTCTTAACCTTATCATTTTACTACAAATACAACTACTTAGGCCACTGTTTGTTGATTGTGTATTTCTCAGACCCCCCAACCAAAATAAAATAAAATTGAAAATCCAAAAATTGGAAAATTCAGAAACATCTTTTTTTTCACCTAAAATTTAGCACTGTGTGACCTAAAATCTATTCTCAAGACTGATTATTCTTTCAGCAGCATTCAAAGATGGCAGACCATGCAATGGAATCTAATGTGTGGTTCAGATTATCTGTAAATTCTTTGTTGTCAAGCGCTATATAAAAATTTGTTAACAAAAATACTGAAACCATAAAAACGTTACTAGAAAACAATCCACGGGATTACGATTTGGAAAATTGTGAAATAGCCTAATTTATTCTGAAATTTAAATGGGTGATAAATCATAACTGAAGAAGTAATTGATAATTTTTGAAAAGTCTCTTGGTGTAACACACCATGTCCACAACTTTTTTGTACACAAAATTTTGCAAATAGGGAGCACAAACCTCAATGTTTAACTCTAGTCATTGATATGTTTTAGAAAAACACTTGTTATTGATTTGTTTAGTTATTGATTTTTATCTGAGATAAACTAGTCATTGATGTTGCCTTATATGTAAAATGTAGTTTGCAATGTCAAGGACAAATAAATTTGGGGAAAAATGTCATTTTGTTTTTTAAAATAAAAATGTTTGAGAAACAAAAACTAAAAAAACAGTGGCCTTAACAAAAATAAAGTCTGCTTTGTTGGGGTTCTTATTTGACACCTGAAATGTTATTTCTTACTTATACTCATGAGCATTTTAACTAAGAGGTCATATTTACTGTTATGTTATTTTTGCAATTGAAACTGCATGATTTAAATTTCTTATTGCAAGGGGTTGTTATTGACCCCAGATTTTGACATCTAGCGAAAAGTTGTATGTTTTGATTTCTATAACATGTGGTCTTTATTGACAGGTGGCCTTTAATCAGAGGAGGTCACAAACACAAATTAGACTGTAGTTAACGTTTTTGAAAACTATTAACAATTGTGTGTATAAATTTATCTCAAGCATATGGTTGATATATTTCTATTATCTAAGTCAATCATATGTTTTATAACATTTTTGTCTTCACAAATTTACTAAAATATGAATGCCAAAATGTCACCTATATTAAAAAATTGTGTATGTGATTTTCAATGTTTCTTTACTGTAATCATTTTACTACATATACAACTACTTATGAATGAAAATAGAATGAAAATAAGTCCATAAGGCGCACTAATTAACTTGCATTTTTCAAGCGTGTGGGATATGGTTAAAAAGTAATTTTTATTTCAAAGCATGGGTTGATATTTTTATGAGTAACTGACCGGCATAATGTAAGATTGTATTGTACAGAATTGTAAGAAAATATGTCTGCTAGATAGTGTAAAGTTTGCAAAAATGTTACTCCATTTTGGGTTTTTTAGCTCAAAGATTAAAATTATGCAAGCATGTATTCAGTACTTGTAGGAGTAAAATTTATGAAAAATCATTATTAAATGATAGATAAAACTAGTTTATGTATGTTTTTTGTATTTGTTTGTCAAAAAATTTAAATAAGATGTGCCATTAGGTACTGGTAACAGTTAAATCAGTACAAATCCAGGTACAAAATCTGGGAACAAAAATAATATATATGCATTAGGTGCGCCTACCATATTTATGCATTGTTTTCTGCCATATTGAAAACTCACTTTATTTCATCAAAAATTCATTTAATATATCAGAATTAAGACTTTTATTAAACAATTCAATACAAGATTATGTAAAGAATCGAATGGATGTAGTTTCGTGTGGATATTGAACCTTGTTTTTATGACTTCAGTATGTCATGTAATTTCGCGACTCTTGTTATTTGGATTTGGAATTATTAACTGTTAGAAGTGCATTAATCTATTTCTGACTGAAGGCAGATTTTTGGTAGGTTTACTACATCATTTACATTTATTATACTTGGATTGTTTGGATTCTCAGCTTATTTTCATTGCTGTGTGTACATTTTTGAGAAATGTCCGTGTTGATTCTAGGAACATCCTATATTATTAGGTGGGAAAGATTTTTATCCAGAAGAACTCAACTAATTATTTCGGTCTTGATCCCAAATCTCATATCAGTTTTTGTGGCATAAGTGGAGGGCAAGTACACTGTGCCAACTATGTTCACTGATGGGAAAATACAATTTGTCAGAGGAAACTAACGTATTTGATTTCCAATTTGGAGGTGATTGCATTGCTACTGTGACCATGTCAAAAGCCGATATGGAGGTACTAGTAATGAGAATGATAAATCTCATGTCGACATTCCTGTCCAGATATGGTGTATTGAAAGCAGTGATTGTGCAGTTCCCTCTGAGACCCTCACCTAGACAATTAAGTCCAGGTGTATATTCAGGATTTGCGTGTTACAGCAATAGGTTTTTGAAACAGGCATTACAGGACTTGCCATATATTATGTATAGGAGCATAAAAGGAATAAAAAAAACCCCAATGTCAATGTTTTCAGAGATGGCGTCTATTTTAATCAGACAGGTTTGGACAAATATGCAAGGAATATTCGGGGTGCAATTATCCAATTACATACGTTAACATGATAGCTTTGTAGCGTTTTGGACTGACTATTAGTGTTCAAGGAAAACAGTGGTTGTGATGATAGTGCAATATTCAGATTATCTACACTTACAACATTTGATTCATTAGGACTGTTGTTAGACTATTTATGTTACTTTTGTATGTTGTTAGTTTGGGTGCATACCTTGGCATTTAGCTCATTCTTCACTTGAAATTCATGGATGTGGGTACTTTAAAGTCGTGCTTTAGTTACTTCAGTAAATGAATGTGATATATTGTTATCATCTATGCATAGTGTTGACATATTGTGTTATTTCAACATTTAGTATAGACTTTAGTAATTATTGATAATCGCTAGAGTTTGTTACACAAGCAATTTGGTAAAATTTTCATAGATAGCTAGGTGCTGCCTTTTTACGTAACGTAAAAGGTATGGAAGGCTTATTCGTAGGCTTGTTAGCTAATTAATCATGTCTTTTGGTGTGAAATGCATTTTGGACAATAATTGTCTGATATACCTGATGGTAAGATATAGTTATGTAATGTGCGTGATGTCAACACGTTATCTAACTTGTAAGCTAATAAAGTATGAATGACTTCACATGGTTGGTACCTTTGACCTGTTCATGGTATGATATTGCTCAAGTCTAAATTTACCTATTTCTAAGTTAAGATGGCCTTAATTGAAAGGCTGTACACATACATTATGGTTCACCTTAATTGTAAGGTACTAGCACTTCAGTCATATAGTGACATTTATTGTATGTGTAAATATGGGGACTTATGTGAAATGCTTCTAGCTATGTTTTACCTTATTATAAGGTAAAAGTACCTTACTTGAAAGGTTTCTAGCTAAAGTCTAACTTAATTATAAAGTGTAGGAGCTGTAATTTTAAGGCTTTTTGTTATATGTTTGCAGTCAGTCAAACATATTTGATGTTGGCTGTTACCAAGGGTATTAATTTTGTAGGTGATGAATGCCTTAGTAATGATAATTTAGACAATTATTGACCATTTTCTAGCCTATGCATTTTGTATAAATTCCTTTTAAGTCAAGGCGACCTGTGTTAATAGGCAGTTTACTTAATTTTGCCTTTGCCTTGTAATAACACGTCAATATCAGTTTCACACCATGTAATTATTATGCTGGCATATTGTTTATATATTGTTCTATATGTTGAAATATATATGAAATAGTCCTACTGGTTACTCAAAGTGTGGTGGAAACACTAGTTTCTATGCAAGTGATACACCCACCACATGTTGCCCAGCTAACTGCAGATAACATTGCAGAGCCCTAGTCATCAACTGAAGCAGACATGACACCAGTGTCAGCCACCACTATGGTAATGCCCTGATGTTAGATTTACAAATAGACAAAAAAATTAATGGGAAAATCTGTGTGAATGAATATATTGATTTAAGCTCCCTTTTGGACTACAAGGATAAGAATAACAATGATCAGTCTTTAAGGATGGTTGTGTCATCAGATGAGATAAAGGTGCTTAAAAAGGACTCCCATAGAAAAGCCATCGCCACTATGTCCAGGTGGTACTCAGCATTTCATGTATATGTGGTCTAATATACTGAAAAGTACCAAGACATGACTGGCCCATTAATGCAATATATTGAGATGATTAGACATTTGAGCCAGAGAACTACAGGTGCAGCAGCTTCAACAACAATGACGGAAAATGCCAAAGACAAAACTGCACCTTCAAACATGTGTGCCAAAAATGCTTCTGCCCTCAGCAAAAAACAATGCAACCAAACTAGTCAAATTACAAGCACTAATGGGAAAAGGCCTAATGCAAAACAACAGTCATAAATCTGAAGAAACTTTTTATGTATTAATTCACATCCTTAAATTTGTATTAGATAATCTGTGGAAAAATAACAAAGAATTATATAAGAAAATTGTGTTTGATTTATATGTTATCATTGGTATGCATGTTTTTGTACTTAGGCAAAAATGCTGAATTCAGTGATACTACTAACTCTTTGCTGCCAATGTCGCCGTAAGAAAAACTATGCTCTATATGAAACCTGTTCAAATGTATGTCTAAATGCTTGTTTCAAATTACAGTTTAACTGGTCAGTGTAAATGATCATTAATAAATGTTTATCACAATGCAGTGTTTAATGTAGTCATGTTATTAAGATCCAAAAATAATTAAATTTGTTGTTTGCTGCTATCATTAATACAAGTAATGCATGTTTGAGACTATTGTTACCAAGTAAGAACATGTGTGGGCAAAGTTACAAATTGGAATGTTCATTTTCAAAAATTATCCAAAGCAAAAGATTTTACTATCGAAACATAATCATATCACTGTATCACTGTTATATCTGATGGAATTTAGAGAATATATTTCTTTTTGGAGTCATCAACAATTTGAACTATTCATCTATTAACCATAACAATCAACAATTTTGCTATGGAAATATTATCATATCACTCATCACTGTAAAGTCTGATGGAATTTAGAGAAAATATTTATTTTTGAATATCATCAACAATAAGGGTAATACTGAAATTAATAGTAAAACCACATTTATGCTGCCAAATTTATTTCATTCATGCATTAAACTTCTAATGTTTAAACAACATATTTACTGAATGTTTATATTTTACTTAACTTTTATAGAGTTCTGCAAAAAAAAATGCTTAAACTGAGCTTACATCATCTTGTTAATAAATGGGACATTTTAAAACCTTCCTACAATGTGTTATTTTTGGTATTTTTTCACAAAATTAGTGAACTTGTTTCGAGCCAAAGATAAACTAGCTGTCAAAATCAGATATTTTTTAATACAATACTTGGATAATATAACAGTACTACATAGATACAGTTTTTGGCACAGTTCTCACTACAGCCAAAATTTTCAAAAAAATTATATTTTGAAAGAATTTTGATTACATTCCTTCGTTGCTCAGAAACTTTATTGGTGTCTTTTGAAAATGTTATGAGAAAAAAATTGTTCAAAATGCATTTTTGGGGAATAAAATGGAATACAAATGTTGTAATTGATGCAAAATGTTTGTATTATGTGCTTAGCATCAAATGATAACAAATCCTTATCTTTACTCTTAGTAGTTACATTTATATGTATGGGGAAATAAGTACATGTATTTTTTTTAAAAAGTTCATGAAATTGTTTATCATTTATGTAAAAACCATCAGTGGTTTCTGAAAATTTAATGTCTATTGGTTAAAAGTATTATAGGAATTCTAAACAATACTCAATGTTTAATTTTGAGCCAAATTTCATTTTTTTAAATCACCCATATATAATATATGTGTTTATAGCAGTTTGTATGCCCATCAGCCCAATTAGTTTAGGTGGTAGAGCAGCTGACTTGCAATAGCCTAGGAATTCTAGAGCTAGGGTGAAGCAGTCGCTTGGTTAGTGTAAGGAACTTGTGGTTGTTGCTTAATTAATTAAAGAAAGAAGGATTGTAACTGGGCTGTGATAATAGTAGTTTGTATGCCCCTAAGACTATTTGCTAGTTGGTGATATTTCTTAGTTTTCAGTGGAAAAATTGTGAAATGAATATTTTAGAATCTAATGCTGGTTCCATTTCTGAGGTAAAGCCATCAAAGCCTTATGCGAGTTTCACTCACATAGTAAGAGGAGTCAAAAAGTTCCTTTTCTTGTCAATGAACTGCTATACTATGACAATTATTAAAGAAAATGATATTTATCATGTTTTGACCATTATTCAAGGCACATGAATGGTATAGTAGATGTAGAGGGAAAGCTGTGTTAACATTACATTATAATTTTGACAACCTGATAATTTTTCTGAAACACTAGGACTAATTTCATGTGAAGCATAAAGCAAGACATATCATTTGAAGCTACTCATGTTAATATCATAGAAAATTCAGTAGCAAATGAATCAGACAATTTTGAAGGGTTTTCAGAGATATCAGAATGAAAATATAGCTGCATTCTTCAAATCATTAAAGAAAACCAAGACATGATTAAGAAGATTGAAGATGAAATTGGCCAAAGCTGTATAAGTGACCTATCTCAAAATGATTCTGTATTAATTAGTAGTGATGGTAAATTATTCTTGGAGTCTGAGTCATCAGAAAATGATAATATACCATTTTCGAAGCTTTAAAATTATTAACATGTGAAGTCCTAATTTCAGATTCTGAGATAATCTTGTCTGGTGGTGAATGTAAGTTTACTTCCTTTGAAAAGCAATAGTTAAATAAAAGTTTCTCTGAAATCAGTACTTCAGATTCTGATTTAATTATCAGAAAGAAAAGAAAAGATAAATATAAAACCAAAAAGAGTAGAAAAGTCTCTACAGTTAATAATAATAATAAGAAAATAATTACAGCCAGCCTATTTGAGCCCAAGTACTGTAGATACAAACATGAATCAAGATGTGGTAAATTAACCAGTAATTGCTGAACAAGAACAACATTCTGGTTTAGAACGATTATATGTTTTTGAAACTGGAATTAACGAAGTAACTCAACAAAGAGCTATTTGAAGACATGGATCAGGATATGAATTTCACTGAAGATTTAGTTATATTAGAACAAGTAACTCTTGAACTCACAAATTTTAACAAAGTGGAACATTGTATAACATGTTTCTTTTAATGCTCTGGTACACCATTCAACAAAAGCGCTGACTATTGCAAAATATGCTCCTTCATAATTTGCAATGGCAAGTGGAATATGGGTACATGCAGATTGAATTTTAGTTATTCAACTAAACCAAAGTAGAGATCTATGAGCTATGTGAAAATGACTGGATTTGTTTTTGCCTGATGTGTAAAATTGGACCTAATTAGTATCATAGCAATTATGACCATGTGACCAGGACTAACAGCAGTGAACTATAGAGGTTTTACAACACATAGAGGTCAATGAAAATCACTGGTCTAAAAGGTATCAGATAAAGGACAAATCATCAAAGTGAAAAATAGCAGCAAGTAGTGACAAACTGATTATCAATCCCAATAAATACATTATATTAATGTACTATATATACTCTGTCCATTACAAACTGCCTCAAACTACCTGGAATGAAGAGACCCCAGTCAGGCAGCATGGTGTCACATTCCACTCATACTGATTTCCAATGTCTTTAATTGGAGAGCAGACAATGCTAATTCGAGGGAATTTTGACAAATAAGGGAGAGTAACTCAAAATTGACTTAGGCCAAGCCTGTGTATCAAATTTGTTACCAATTGGTTTAGAATTATATGAATTAGAGAGCGGACAAGGCCAAATTTACAAAATTTTGACAATTAAAGGACAATAATTTAAAATTGCTAAGACTGAATTGGCTGGTTATCAAACTTGGCCTTTGCACAATACAAATTGCCAATACACATTGTGACTAAGTTTCATAAATGCAGGTAAAAAATACTCATATTATTGAGTGGACATCACAGTGGGTGCCGCCTGCCTAAGTTTATCACTGCAGGTGAAACTATATGTCCCATTTTTCTTCAAATGGGTGTGTAAAAAATTGAATTTAGAATCTGTGGAACAAAAGTATTTGGAAAAGGGGCAGACACAGAATGAGACTGATTCAGTTTATGCTTGCATTGAAAGGTCAAATCACTCTATTTGCATTTACCAACTGCTCAATGGGCCACTATTATTAGAACTGCCCGTCAAAAGAATCCATTTGTAGTTAAGGAAATGGATTTGCCAACATTTTTTATTTTAAGTCTTCATAAAAAAATTCTCAAAAGTTTTGACCTAGACTCTAATAGAAATAAGATCTGTTGGACTGATATAAGGTCATTTTAAATAGTCATAATAAACTTTTTCAATCTGTGTGGTACAAAGTTATGTCCCCTTACATTCAAGAACATGTTTCAAGCAACTAAATTGTGAGTGACGTTTAGAAATGGAAACAAGCAGATAAAATGACATTGAAAGATGAAGTAGATTGTGTAGATTATGCTCACAAAATTTTATTGAATTTGAATATAACCATTTTATGTAATGTTGTCCATTGTATCAAGGTATATGATTAAAATACCTAGTCAGATGTTCTTGACCTAGTATACAAAAAATTAATGCTTTAATGTCAACAAAAAGTGAAATTGGCATGTTGAATGTTGCAAGACATATAAAAGAAGCTTTATACATACAGTCAAATCTGTGAACAAAGAATGCCATCGGGAAAGACAAAATGTGACCTTTATTGACAGATGGCTTTTATTTGGGGGTCAGTTAGCACTAAATAATCAGTGAGGGTTTTTTCAAATAATGGCCTTTATTCACAGGGTAGTCTTTATTTGGATTTGGCTACAAACACAGGTTTGACTGTACATGAAAATATTTCAGTAATAAACTGATGATTTGTCTACTGATTGTTTATTGTATTGATGTGCTTTTGTGTTATGTTTTTTGTGTATATTTTTCGTAAATATATGTTAATTGTCGGTATATATATGCAATTGTAAATGACCAAATGTTTTGCCGATTGCTAACAAACTTGAAACTTGTTATTTTCAAGGTTCTTACATCCTATTTCTTTTACTACTGATGCTTATTATGAATCACTTATGTCCTCATTGAGGTACCTCCACATGAACAATTATAATTACCTAAGTTTGATTAATTTACTAAGTTTGTGTTAAAGTATTTTTTATATGCAATTGTGTTAAATGTTTGAAAATTTGTTATAATGTATGTTTAAGAACTATTGTACATGTGTAATAAAAATTACCTTACTATGTGTATAATTAGCTTGCATTTGTACCACGGTTCCCACAAAGAAGAGAAATCAAAATTCCCTGACTTTTCCCTGACCAATAACAGCATCAAGTTTGTACAATCTTTGAGTATTAAATGTATTTTAAACCTCTTTCAGCTTCTTCTTTAAGAATTTAGTTACTGTATATAGAGAGTAAGATGTTTACAAGAATAAAAAGATGCTCATAATCATAAATAACAATAAAATTACCCGAAATAATGGAAGAAACTGCCTTATCCTTTACTGATTTTGCTTCCTACTGTTTGACCAACATTCTTCTCTTACAAAATTCACTGACTTTTCCCTGACTTTTGTTTATTTTTCAAATTTCAATGACCAATTTCAAAATTCACTGACTTTTCCCTGACCTTGAAAAAAAATCATTTTTCCCTGAATTTTCCCTGACCATGGGAACCATGTGTACATTAAACAGTTATTTGTCAAAGCTACCACTAATAGTAACAGTTATATTTTCAACAAGCCAATCAAATGGGGGTCAAGGTTAGGATGCTTTGTGATGCAAAAAACACCTGCTTTGGAAAGCTGAATAATCTTATATATCATGGAGCTTGGCCATCATGTAGTACTTGGATTGACTGACTTGCTCCATCACTGAAAATGATGTGTCTACTTGGAAAACTGCTTCACCTTTTTGGAGGTATGTTGCAAAATTTATTCAGATAATATTGCTGATAAAGTCACTTTGAAGGCTGATAGGGTCCCATTGGGGGGAAAAGTAATTTCTGTACTTGGCATGAACCCAAATCGCAGGGACAGTAAGAACACTATTCATGGAAGAACAAAAAATATTCCACTCTCTGTAGATGATGGACTTTTGATTAGAATATTCACACTGAATAGCACAGACCCTTTATGTTGTGTTCAAGAGAAATTGGGGGTCCAAAGAAGACACACAAATTGCGAAATGGGAGATAGGTTTGTTTTGAAAGTGTCATATTTGAAGGATGGACCCCTCTGGAAATTTATGCAATTCAACAAGTTCAAAGGTCATGTAATACATTTCAGACAACCTTACAAATGGCAGCAAGGCCAAAGGAATTCAAAAAGTGTTTCAAGTCCAGGCACTCCTTCCCAGAATGCTCCAATGACTGGGTTTGTTAGAAGTGAAAACTCAGCAAACATAAACAATGATAGTGTTTCTATGATTCAGATGGTAGATGCACTGATTCTGAGGGTGATACAAGCACAGGAGAACCTTCCTCTAACCTGGAGGACAGCGAAGAGGACAAGAACCAAACAATTAAATCATCCTACATTGTTGCCTAAACCTATCAAGCTGTAGAGCATGTGATTTTTGTGGCTCAAGACAATCGCAAACTGCCAACCAAATCGCAAATAATGGTTCAGCAACATATGGACAAATTCCTACCTTATAAAGGCAAGACGCCAAACAAAATCAGACAAATGAACACACCAGAGCGTTCCCTACCTGCACCAACTGAAGTGCTCCATGAACAGCAACAGCAGACCAAGGACAAAGAAAGAAGAAAAATTATTAATCATCAATGTGAATGTGTGAGTCAATGACTTTTCTCCATGAACTGGACCTGGATGACATTTAATGAACTTCAAGTTATGATTAACAGACTCAACTTTTGATTATGATGGAAATATAAAACATGCATAGACATGTTGATCAAGATATGATTGCATTTTGTATATTTACAAATTATAAACAATTTTTCTGTATATAAAAGTTATGTGTATCATTACCATGATAGTACTTCATCAATATAGTTCAGCATTGATTGTATAATACATGACTGATAAGTGTATATCATTCTATTGCCTAAAACAGGTACACAATTGCAAACTATATCAAATATTTTACCACAAGTTAAAACGCACTTGAAGTATATCTTATCTTAAATCAAGTATGCCTAGTCAAAGATGAATATTTTTTTCTTAATGATAATAAGGGAAATATTTTTATGTGTTTATTTGAGCATGCTCAACAAATTTACAAATATTTTGCTTGTTTTTGTTTCATAAGAATAGTGGTCTGCATCCTAGTCTGCATGAATTTTCTGGTTGTTATACAAAGTATACTTTGGGTAGTAATTATTACGTTTATTAATCTAAGTCAAGCTTATCAGTTTTTATTGATTGTGTAATGAACATATCTTTTTAAATTTATGAACTACTTCAAAATGTCATAAATTTTTCTTATGTAAAATAATTCTGTCTAAAGAGCACCATGACCAGCTAATCAGAGTTTGCTCAGATATAAAAAGTGAAGGAACTGTCAACCAGCAATAATATATTTTGAGCAAAAAATCACCATTAGGCACCATTTTAAACAACCACCATTCTACTAAATTGCAAGACATACACTAGCTCCATACAAATGGCCCCAAAGGCAGTATTTATCTTTTGTGTTTAACGGACCCACAGCATATTTAGTGACACCTGTCAAATGCCACTTTGTTGATTCTTATCTTAAGTGCTTCATATATGCATGCAATCAAATGTATTAAACTCCTTCTTGCCCTGGACCAGCTGTTGACCACATTGTCTTTGTGATTAGTGATGTTGGAATTCCAGGGAGTTGAACCTCCAGCAAAAGTAATATACAACCACAATCTGTGGCTTGGAGAATGCAGGGTAGCAGAGACATTACCTAAACAGGACTTAGTCACAGAAATGATCATTGATGGGATGCCTGCATACATTAATAAGCTTTGTCCTGATTTAATTTTCAAACCTGCAAATGGGGTGGAGCTCATCAATTATTTTTTTTACAAAAAAAATCAGGGAAAGGGACTGGGATTTTAAATGGTCCTGCATCACTCAACAGAATAAATGTAAGTTAACTCATTACTAAATAGATAATACATGTATACTTCTTGGCAGATACTAGTAAGATGAATAATAAATTTGATAAAGGACCATCAATGGATGCTACAATGGAATATTGGTGTTGACCCAAGTATGCTACAGACCAAATTTGGTGATGATCCATCCATTGGTTCATGAGAAGAAAATGTTAAGAGAAGAAAAAGATTATTCTATTTTTAGCTCTAACTGCCCTAATAAGAGTCAACTGGTGTAATATGAGCAAATTGCAGTTAGAAGTACAAAAGAAAACTACAAAGCAAATTTGAAGGAAATCTGGCCAGCACCTTCAGAGAAGTTTTTTTTTGGCAGGTAGGGGGGCATAGCTTGGAATGTATCCTTTGGTCTAAGGCAGTTGGCCAAGTTGAAAAGCTCAGACAAGAATATGATATTCTACAAGAATAAGATGCTACATGCCTGTAGCCCCCCAAAATAAGTGAAAATGGGTGTCTCCCCCAGCCTTTCTATGCAATAAATCAGTAAATATACAGTGCCCTCTAAGTCCTTGGACAAACATAATTTGTCATTTAGTAACAAACTCATTATCTCTTGAACTAAGCAAAATTCTGTATTGTCAGTTTTGTGAAAAAGGGAAGTAATCAGTTAAAGTATTTTTAAGGAAATATAATGTAAAATAGTTTTAAACAATTAATTAAGCAAGAGGGCCCAAGCGCCCTGAGTCGCTCACCTGAGGAACATTGCAAATACTGAAAGTGTTTATGAAACAAGAAATGTTTGTTAAACATGTATGCTCCCTTAAAGGCAATTAAGGATTACTAAGTGATGAGGCATACCAAATATAAGTTCTAGGCCTTGCAGTTTGGGACATGAAGATTTCATTGCATAACCCATTGTAAAACTAGGGATTCCTGGATTGGGGCCCATCTTGGCAAGGGGCATAATGTTAGCAAACTTCATAAAGGTCAACTAGGTGATGCTACATACCAAATATCAAAACTCTAGGCCTAATGGTTTTTGATAAGAAGAATTTTTAAGATGTCACTATATAAGTCTATGTAAAACTAGGGACCCCGGGGCAGGGCCAATTTTGACCCCAGGGCCATAATTTGAGCAAACTTAATAAAGGACCACTAGGCGATGCTAAATACCAAATACCAAAGCACTAGGCCTTGCAGTTTTTAACAAGAAGATTTTTAAAGCTTTTCCTTTCAGTTGCCATGGAAATCAGAGTTCTGCATGGAATGAAATTCTTTTAGCACTTTTAAAAGAACTTCATGCAAGAAACATCCCTATCAAGTTTTATTGAATCTGGCTGAGTGGTTTAGGAGGAGAAGATGTTTAAAGAAATTGTTGACGCATAGACGCACACACGATGGATGACGGACAACAGGTCATCACAAAAGCTCACCCTGAGCACGTTGTGCTCAGGTGAGCTAATTATAAAAGTTAATAGTTTTGAACAATCAATTAAATTATAAAAAGTTATACTTTTCTTTAAACATCATCTTATGAGTTAAAACAACAGCAATAATAGTTTGTTCAAGGACTTTTGGAGGGCACTGAATAAAAATCATTTTAAATATATTTTATCTGTCATTGAGTTATTAAAGTTCTTTTATATCTAAATATATTTTAAAGCTGCAGGACATTTTTTCATGAGATACTTTTCTTACTGATATGACTCTATGAAGAGATACCAAACAAATGAAATTGTGCTTCATTTTATAAAAGAACAATAATAAAAACAAAATCCATGTACGAAAGAATCAGCATTTTCAGCATTATTCCTTATACAGGATTTTGTTCTCCGGAGAACTTTAACATAAGATATACCTACTTCTTAACTAAAGACAAGAAAACTTCGATTCTTGTAAAAATATTTTTAATACCATAAATTTGTAGAAAAAAGTCCTACAGCTTTAATCATTATTTTGAAGTAGTAGTTGATGTTTTTTTAATTGCATGGCAGATGGGGGTAAGCTGCTGCCATGTGTCCTTTTTAAAGGATAACGCTGCCCAAGACAGCAAAATGGACAAAGGGGATCGTTATGTACTTTGCAAAGGCTGAATGGGTCAGGCTTTGTATTGGATGGGTCAGGAAAGTGTGGGTTTCGAAGACCAGGCAGCATGACTGGCCTTACTGATCTTGAATGCATTCCATGCTCAGCAGACCCTGATTGTGACGACAATGTTACAGAGAATTGTAAGACAACACTGCTATCATCCTGGGTGGAATGACTTCAGATTCACAACCCCTAGACCTGCCCATCAATAAGCTGATGAAGGGTACCCCAACAGAAATGAACGGAGTAGTATGTGGACAGACAACATACATATAAACATACATACATACACACATACATACATACATACACGTCCAGAAACAAAACCCGAGCTGTCAAGATTTGCAAATGGTTGGCCGACACCTGGGATGAAATGGACACAGCCATCGATTGTTTAAGCCTTCAAGAAATGTTGTATAGTAAAACCTCATTGTCTCGAGGAGGAGTCATTGGAATAGACTAAATGCCTGACATAAATCAGGTGCTTGTACTAACAAGGGACATGTTTGTTGATTGCATAAGTTTTGTGCCATGCGCCAGAACAAGCATATTTACATACTATTACTAAATGCTTACGTAAAATGAAGTCAGAGAGAAGCATACATTGTTGATTGTTAAATTAAACTGATTGATTAAGTAAAAGTTTTCAATTCATAAATATATTTGTGTTTTTAACAGTACAATTTCACGTCAGAAAATCGTATTACTTCTATGTGGTGAAACAGCTTACTTACACAATGTGAAAGTTACTTGTAAAAGTCAAACATGCATATATCATCTCAGAAATGGTTTGCCTATACACACAAAATTAATTAGCAATGTATTACTTCATTAACATAATAAGTTTTTAGCATAAGTCTGTCATAATACAAAGTACTCAATTAAAATTCTGTTCTTTGTGTAATTCATTGGCACATAAATATCATTGTATTAAGCGCAAGCTTGATACAACATGGCACTTTGAGGAAATCAAGGTAATTAGCACTTAAAGTTAAGTCATGGGACATTCGTGCTCAAGATGCTTGCAATAAGCACAGAAAATTCTATACAACTAAGAATTAAATAGTCACCGGGGCTTAATGCCGTTTTTCAACAATTTTTCAGTTATATACGGCAACTGGTTGACCTAACAAGTCTTCCTGGACTATATTCTATCCAGTACTAACTTACTCTTCCACAAGGAACCGGCAACTTCTCCACATTTGGAAGAAAATCAACATTTTTGTCAAATTTTCAAAGAAGGGTATCACCAGCTACGGCCGGGATTCAAACCCAGATCTTCGGGTTACAAGTCCAGCGCACTAACCACTGGACCATGGCCGCAGCCCAAGAATTAAAGACGGGACTCAAAAACGTCCTCGAGACAAGTCAGGTGTTTGTGATAACGATGCTCACAATAACGATGATTTACTGTATGGTACTGAAGACGACTAACTGTATGAGGAATTCTTGTAGATGCATCTGATGTTCTACTTCAGAATGATGATGATGATGATGGCAACAGAGCTGATTATTCCTTAAATGCGTCTCATGATAGATCACGATACTGCATGTCATTTTGTGATGCATATTGTGAATTTGTTTTCAAATTGTTATTTTCTGTACATCACTGTGTAAACAAATACTTTAAAGAGAACTATTTTGCTTTCAGGTTTTTTAAAATTTCATACTCGCCCATGATTTTAAAAATAATATCAGCATGCTGAAAAAAATATTGTGATCTTTGTATTTTTAGTTGTATTGCAATATAGCAATATACAGATAAACCAGACAACAATGGAGTATTTTGATGAAGGCCAAGTTCTACTTACGACATATATGGAAAATAGACAGTCCTTCTCAGGGCTGGTAACAGTCCTTTTCAAGACTACAGACATTTCAAAAGTTTTACCAGTATTTCAAATTGTCACACACAAATCAAAATCAATGTCAATGTCTAAATTTCTTTCATATCAATTATTTTTGGTACCCTTGTACTAACAATTTGTCTTATACCACAAGTAAGTATCACACAGAAGACACATGATTTCTTTTCATTTTTCATCCGCTCTGATCATTTTCTACGCTCAAAAAGTATGTTGGTTTTATGTATGACATGTTTCCTTTTCCATGATGTGAACATAGGTATATTGGACAATGGCTGTAGATGAAAAAAGGTATTAGGCCATATTTTAAATTACTGTTACTGTATAAAACAAGGCACAAGCCCAAACTGGAAAGCAAGACAGAATGCCAGATGGTGGCATGGAGTGCCCTGTGGTTGTTTGCACTCCTGAAAAGATCTGGATTCCTTATGATAGATTCAGCGAGCATTGGCAGGCAATTAATGTGCCTGCTTGTACAGTGTTTAAAAGTACAGGGTGCTGATACCAAGTCTTTACTAGCTGAGAGGCCGAATGACATCATAGAGAGAATGGGCACTAACACATGCAAGATTAGCAAGGCGTTGCACACAATCCTCAGGACAGATGGGGAAAAACATATTTCCAACCAAGGAGGAAAGGGAGGAGAGAAAGGAAGTTAACATGTAAACTGTCATATATTTATACATTTAAACTACTTGGTATTGGTAGACAAAAAACACAACAATTACAATTGTTGTTGACAATTACACACGATATTTGTAAAATAGTACCCCAAGATACACACACACAGTGATGTAATTATTTCAGAAAATCAACATATTGAACATCAACATAGGTAATTTGGAATAATTTATATTTATTAAGTAAATTTTAGATACTAATATTTTTGCTGAATACACAAACCTTATGATACCACACACCCTTTATTTAGATTCAAAATGGAAGGAAGTCACTTACAGTTTGATCTACATTATACAGTCTAGACTGTCTATAGAGACCCTCTTTGGGTGAATCAAAATAAGGTCACATAAAATAAGTTTAAATAAAATACAAAATCTTTAATACATAAACATTAAGATTCACATGATCAAAATTTAAAAGATAAATAAAAGTGTTTTAAAAATCAATTAGTTTCTAAAATGTTAAAAAGTTAAGAATACCGAAGTATTCTCCCTTGGAAAAAGTAATTAGTTTAAATAAAATACAAAATCTTTTATACACAAATATTAAGATTCATATGATCAAAATTTAAAAGATGAATAAAAGCGTTTTAAAAATCAATTTCTAGTTTCTAAAATGTTAAAAAGATAAGAATACTAAAGTATTCTCCTTGGAAAAAGATGTTCACAATCTGATTGTTACAGTCAATGGTCAGATCAGACACACAATCATTATAAACAGATCGTTTTTATAACAAAAACAGTTGGGAGAGACAAACAAGGGTCACTATGGACAGAATGTTGCTGTATACAAGGGGTCACTATAACAGTCTAAACTGTACATAAATTCACCCTGACTTTATGACAGAAGGATTAGTGTCATAACTCACTCTGTTTGAATAACCCAGTACACAAACAAGCATCATGGATGAGTGCCATGGAAGAAGTGCCATCTCCATCTCAGGCATCAAGTAATGGTGAATTAGAATTTTCATAAGTCAGAATTCTATGGACTATTAGGTACTAAAAGACTCTCAGTGACACATCACACCAAATGTGAAGAATTGAATTAATTAAATGCAGTCCCATTAATCAAAAACTAAAAACATCTGATTATAAGGCTGGTTATTATTACAAAAGTCTGACAGTCCATGCGATTTCATGCCTTTTAATACATTTTCAGAAACAAAGTCCAAAAAGGTGAACATCAAAGTCCTGGTTTTTCCAGAGGTTCAAAGCAATAGGAATCTTACATCTTCCTTATAATTTCTTGCATTTTTTTTTTTGCTTTGATTTAAAAACTCATGTACACCTCACCAATGAGACTGTCAAACACCAAGATGCGTTCCCTATCTAAGAGAACAACACATGTGGCTTTATATACACATGTTGATTAAATTCTTATTTCTTCTCATCAATGACTTTCTCCCAATACACTGATGATCATATCATTTCAAATAAATCATTTCTAGCACATCATAGCTTAAAAATTTTACTCCCAAAATTTGGGCTCTGAACATTACTAGTACCCAAATACTTGCATGGATCATTTAAGCCTAGTGCTTTGTTGATCTATATATTTATATACTGTCATCGATATACATCAGATGACCATTGCAAGTAAATTGTAATAGAACAAATACCTGCTGCTTGGTGTTAAAAATGGCATTTTAATAAGACAGTATTATATTTCTGTCTAGTGAAACATTATCAGGAGCTATATGCCCAGTTTAAGTAACTTTTTGCTTTGTTTCTTCCAAATTAATGACATGGTTTAGCAGTTCCTGTCAGACGTAAGTAACACCAGTGCTTGGCTGATTTTATTCTGTACTGTACAAAATATATATTGAGAAGGTAAGCAGCACTTCCTCTGCATGTACTACCCAAGCACTAAATATTGTACTGTGTCCATTCATTTAAAGTAAGACTTTTTTATAATGACACCGTCCTGCTATTATAAATTCTGAGTAATTATGTTGAGTTATGTTTCAGTTTTTTTATTTCAGATTAACGTCAATAACAAAAAGTTAATCACTGAGTGACTTCCTATACATAAGTTATGTAAATTGTTCATGTTATGACCAAAAATTTCAATTAATTTGCTAGTCCCTGTGTAAGGTCATATATCTAAAATGTAAAATAGGTACAAACAGAAAACTGGTTAATTTCTTAAAAGTAACAGAAATGACTGCTTAACCTCTATGCCCAAATCCATGTTCCCTTGCATTTCAATGTTTCATTTCCAAATAAACAAATGTGTGTGCTCCTGGGTACTATACAATTATAAAACTTTTTACCACAAAATACTGATAAATGTACCATTTTCAGCATAAACTTGATTATGACGGACTGTATTGTGAATAGATCAGTTTTTCGGAAAATTTCCACAACCAACTTGCCAACCATGTGACATTCAAGTAGCGAGCCTTCTGACTGGTCGTTATCAATATTTTCAATTGATTACTGAACAGGTAAAGGCAGCTGATCTAGCTTTAACAGGGCATAATCTGTTGATTTTAGGCCAAGCTAGAAAATGGAAAATCCTTTGTTTTAAAGGAGATACAACAAAAATTGGCTGTGTCCTCATATTTGCAGGCCTAGCTTGTGATATTTATGTATTTCCAGGCTAGTCCTGAGTATTGTGTGCTTCCAGGTTTAATTCTGAGATTTATGTAACATCAGGCTTTGTCCTGAGTTTTAATTTTTCCAGGCCAAGTCTTGAGAATGGTATAACACGTTCCAGTGCTCTGCAAAAGTACTGTAGAGCTGGATATTGTATATCTTGTATACAACTGACAAGTTTATCTGCTTTATAATAGTTGTTGTCATTCATATAAGATTTGTGGGGGGTTCCAGTACAGAACCTTAATCATCATTGTTCATGTTTCATATCTATCAATGTGTAAAAATTTTAATTCTGATGAAATGCTCAGCGCAATCAGCAATGAAGGCCTCAGGCTTTTCTGTCCAGAAAACAAACAAAAAATCAAAGTTCAGCATCAGCTGTTGACTTGGTAGAGCAGGTTGAACTAACCAATGTAAATGGAAGTGAAGGATCAGACAGAGACATAAGCATTTCTTGTGAGGAATTAGAATTTACAGGTATGGAGGGCACATTAATACCCCTTCATCTACGCCCCTAAACACACAACTTAGCGCTAAGTTGAGACACAAAATTGACTTCAACCTCCTTTTATTATCCTTTATTCAGGAATTACCACAATTCCATTTAAAACTTAATGATACTTTGCATTTATCCATTGTTCCATCTCCTAAGAAACAATCTGTTAAAACACCAAGCCAATGGGCCACAGCCCTTCAAAGGTTCAAAGGCCATGTATTCCAAATATCATCAATCTGAAACATCTGAAATATGGACAACTGGTAAGGGATTTGGCTAAAAAACATTCAGGTTGGGCTTGGTCCACATATGACAACAATTTTGTCTGTTAAGGGAGCATATCCCAATCTTACAGGACCATTTACAATCAGAATTTTGGATCAGAGCCACAACTTCATCCCTATCAGCCCAGTCCTTTTATTACCAACCGCGTCACATACAGGATTTCAGGAAACAGGTCAGATACTTGTCCAACATTTTATTGGCATGAATCATGTTCATATTTTATTGATCTTTAGTTGAGGCAGTACAGTCTAACCTGTATTTGGGGCCACCTCCAAATAAAGGCTACCTGTCAATAAAAGTCATTCTTTGAAAAGCCATCATTGTTTATTTAGAACATACTGACCTCCAAATAAAGACCACCTGTCAATAAAGGTCACGCTTGGTCTTTCTGAAGGGTGGCCTTAATTGACAGGTTTTTTTTTTTCAGCACTTGATTCTCCAAGATTGCATTGTAATCACATTAAGTATTGACATATTAACAGGATAAAGAGTAGAGCTATGCAATATACAGCCACATACAGGTTACTACAACTGGTATTTTGCAATATTTTATATTGAAATTAAAAAGACAAAGAAAAGTGAACTGGTCCTTTTTTCTTAGCAAGACAGACAACTTACAGTCAGTTAAACACAGTATTGGTGATCAGGTTTTTCATGTAATATCAATGACACAGACAAAATATACAAGATAGGAACTGATTTTAAAAATTGACTAACTTGGCAGTTACCTGCCTTACTCCTTTCAAAATTTCAAGAGGTTAAGTGTTACCCATTCTTGAGAAATGCATCGAAACACGCTCCAAAAAAGGCCATCTTTAGCGTTATGCAGTCTCACTTATGTGTTATGCACTGGACAAAATTAACATATGAAAAAAATAACAAAGAGCAGTAATTCCATTACCATAGAGTTATAGTTCAAGTTCTGGACATCTCTTCATCATGATCTATCTACCTAAGAAGTTTCATGGTGATACCTGTTATAGATTTTGTTATGTGCTCCAGACAAAACTGGAATGCATGCACAAACACGCACAAACATTTCGGCATATAATAACATAAAATTTACTTGTGGTATACAGCAAATAAATCATAAGAACAAAGGTACCAAAAGCAAATCAATATACAAAAGGAATATTTGTTTTTTGTGTGACAAACTAAAGTACTGGTAATACTTATGCAATTTGTATAGTCCAGAAAAGGACCATGTCTTTTCCACATAGGTCAGAAAGAGGAAGCTTGTCAAAACTCAAACTCTCCAACATCATCTGATGCATCAAACTGTGACAAATTAAAGTACTGGTAAAACTCATCTAATTCATTCTGTTATGTTTGTACCAGTGTAATACGCATTTTCAAAACAGTTTCACCATCATCATCAGTGTTTCTCATACAGTATGTGTTTTCAGTACCATCAAAGTTGTTAGATATACAACATTTTTTGAAGGCTTTTATAACGATAGGTATTCCCAATTCACCCCAGAGGTCGAAAAGTGTTTTGGTAGGTCTTGTCTAGCTCGGGATTTCAAATTCTGCCACCGAACGTGCATGTATGAAGGGTGTCCACACACCACTCCGTCCATTTCTGTTAAAGGATACCCTCCATCAGCCTGTCGATGAACCTGCCTAGGAGTTGTAAAACCAAGGCCATTCCCCTAGGATGATAGCAAGTGTCACCCTACAACCCTCTGTTAACATCATCCTCACAACCAGGGTAAGATGAACAGGAATACATCCAATAACAGTGAAGACTTTTGTCATCCTGCGTAGTATTCTCCCCCACACTTTCCTGAGTCCAGTACAAGAACCTGTCCATTCAGTCTTTCTCTTGTACAACAATCCTCTTTGGTCATTCCACTGTCTGGGACAGCATTATCCTTTTGAAAATGACACATTGTCATCTCAGTGCAACAACATTCTATCTGATCTTTTTTTTCAAATGGATTTTTTTGTAGAAAAAGATTTAAAATAAATATAGCAATATTGAACTTACGTTATTAATTTTAACTTGTCAAAACAATATTAGTCCTAAGGTTGTACGTCAAATGCTAATTAAATTGTTTGGTGCAACAAGTTTTATCTCATATTTTAAATTTAGATTTGTTTGTATGTTTCTTACTTTTTCAATAATTTATTAACATTGTTTAATAAAACAAGTAAATAAATGCATTTAAAACACTTCTGTAAACTGAAAAATATGATTTTTATATCAACTTACTGTAGATGAATTAAAGGTCTAAATCTAAGTACTATATAAGATTTTTATGACAATGAAAAAAAGTAATTTCAATTTATAATCTTTATTTCTATATCAATATATATCATAATTATATATTATAATCATATTCCAGCAAAATTTTTTACCTTCTATGTTCAGTGTTTGTTGAGAAAATTTTTATTTCTATGAAAACAATTTTTCATAAATATAAAAATCTTCTCAACAAGCACTGAACATTGAAGGTAAAATATTTTGCAGGAATATGATTAATAATGTTAAATATATATAGATAAGAAAAGGATTCCTAGATAACAGCACAAAAATCAATTCAAGTAATCCAAACAGTGTTTATCAATGAACCTAACTATCAGCAAATAATCTCAAGCAAAAATTGTGGTTAAAATAAAAAGAGACATTAAGCTTTTTTTCTTAAACAAATTGAATCTTCTGGATATTTTTGTATTAATACAATAATCAGTTTGGCATTTCACTTAGTTAAAGGTAAAACCTTGCTGCACCAAATAAATTTTGTTGCACTAAGGTGACAATTCAGCGACAACTTCCTTCTGTCAGCACCATTTTCGGACATTGTTCTCATTAATACCATATTCTAGTCTGGCTACCCTATTTCCATGAGCTTTGTCAAAAGTGACAGCATCTAACTTCTCGCAAACCATGTATGATGCTCAAATTCTGCCTATTATTTCATGTAGACAATTTACCAAGAAAAGACAGTTACAAAAGTGACTGACAAATGTCAATGAGCTCCAAGTGAAGACAATTTGATAGAAGAATGTTAGACACATGTTAGTAGGTTATGATTGGATCTAAAAAAATCTAATAGTTAAATTGACTGAAGGACATATCTGGTAGTTTATTCATACGAACAGATTTTTTTCTTATAACTTTCTTAAATACTTCTATCACATATAAGTGTCAGATATCAACACATAAAATGGTAGGTTGCGGTGCTTTCGACATATCAGCATTAAAGAGGGACAACTCTATTGAAAAAATGAAAAATTTAACTACTTCCCTCCAAAACAAGGAAAAACAATTTTATTTATTTTGTTCTGTTCAGTTGGTATGCAATGCATCAACATATTTTCTCACAAAAAAAGCATCACATATAAATATTTTACCACCAATTAAAAGCAATGTTTTATGGCCTTTAAACCTTAAACATGACTTTGACCTTTGAGATATGGACCTGGGCCTTGTGCATGACACACCGTCTCATCATGGTGAACAATTGTGCCAAGTTATTTTAAAATCCAATGGTGCATTAAGAAGTTATGGTACAGACAAAGTCAGACATACTGAAACCTGCCAATTTTGTCCCTTTAAACCCTAAGTGTGACCTTGACATTGAAGATATGGTACTTATGCATGACATTGTCTCATCAAGGAACAATTATGCCATGTGGTTTTAAAAATCATCATTGCTGAAAGGAGTTACAGTCTGGACAAGGTAAAACACACAAATTTTTGCCCATTAAGGATCTTGTGCATGATACACCATCTCATCATGGTGAACAATTGTGCCAAGTCATTTTAAAATTCACTGATGCATATAGGGAAGTTATGGTCCAGACAAAGTCTGATGGACTAGCACACAGAAGCACCCACGGACAGATGCACAAACACAGAACCGTCACTTTGACAACTATTTAAAGCTCACAGCAAGTGGGCTCAACAAAAATCATTATTACCTCCCTTGCATAAAAATCTGTGGTAAAAACTAAAAGCAACCCACACAAATAAACATCCATTTATGTATACAATAAGTCACTGTTACAAACTGTATGCTTGAATTATAGTTTATGCCAATTCACCACGGCAAGCCGGTATTAGGCTGGGATTTTACTGATAAAACAATAGAAACTAAGCCTAAACTTCCAAACCATCCAAAATTTCATGGCATGTTTCTACATTTTGGGAATTTGGAGAGATTTAAAAAAGTTTTAAAAAACTTACTAGTTCTGGTATATGTGACTTTTATTTATGTATGTGTATGATGTTACTTATTTTGATGAACTTCAGCTCAAAAATCAAGACAGTGCTTGCTAGCGTGTGACATTATTCAGGTTTCACGAAATCTGGTGATATTAGAGTTAAATACAATGAATGGCAATAAAATCCAATTGCGCCATAACACATATCAAGGTCATTTTTTGCAGCTGTTTGGGAATTTATTTTTGAAATTGGGAAAAAATAAGGCTAGTTTGGATTAGGAACAGGGTCTATATCTGGCCCCTGGTGATAGGATGGAAATGTCCTGAACTTTCATTTAAACAATGTGAAAATTACTAAATCACCTGAACGGATGCACACTAAGATGTAATGGAAACTACCAGAAATGTCTTTAAATTTCTCAACCTGTCAACTATCAGTATCTACTCCACCTTCTCACTCTAATCACCTATCTATGCCGATCTATGAGTGCCATATGTCAATGTCAGTAATTGGTGGTTTTAAAAACATGCAAAAACATTTTTTGATTATTTAATTTGAAATTAGGCATTACTTTGTTTTTTATAAGTTTATTTATTTGTAATTAATTTCCAAACATGTAAATGTCTACCCTATATAAAATATAGAACCGTAACAAACTTTAGAGAAACATTTTAAAGAAATCATAGAAAAATCACTCATTATATAAGTTGATCAATGTCACAATAGTGTATTTGTCTTAATCATTATCCTTATTGTTTAAATACAATGTTACAGTTATAGCAAGTACAAGTTAAACCAAAGGAGTAGAATCGTCAATTTGTGACTGAACATATTGTGTCAAATTAGCCTGTATATCTTCACACTACAGTAATTGTATGTTCTGAGAAAAAACATGAAATTTTCACCTTTGATAGAAGTCTCAATGTCTTAACTGAACTCTATCTAAACAAATCCATGCACAGTAACAAACAATGATAATACTCAGTATTGACAGGGTTTTTTCCTTCTGTAGCAGGGGCCGTTTATAGGCATTTCCCCTCAGGAGAAATCTTTAATACCATGCAGTTTTCTCCAAAAAATCAGTTTACATCAAGTTTTTTCTTCCCCTTTTGTGAAGACTTTGTAAATTTCCCAAAATTTAAAAAGGCCCCTTCCCCTACCTATGAAAAAAGCCCTGAATGAATAATAAATAATTTCATTGGAACAACAACAATGACTTACTTGAAATTGTCTGCATGTTGTCTTAACTTCCAGTCGCAGCTGTCAAGAAGTTGAACCCTGGACTCATTTTCATTTGTAACATAGTTTGTTGGTATGTAGGCCAGATTATTCATTGTAAGATATTAATTTCTAAACTTATGTAAATGTCTACCCTATATAAAATCTGGAATGTCCAGAATCGTAACGAACTTTAGAGAAACATTAAGTATTTTAAAGAAATCACAGAAAAATCACTCATTATAAGTTGTTCAATGTCACAATAGAACATTTTTTCTTAATTACTGTTCTTATTGTTTAAATACAATGTGCTATAGTTTCATGTTCATTATTTCAGTAATGAATAATTAAGTAAATAAACAATTATTTAGGATTTTGTTGTAACTGTCACAAGTCACAGAGCAAGTACATGTTAGAACAAAGGAGTAGATTTGTCATTTTTCGAATATATTGTGTCACATTAGCCTGTATATTTTCACAATACAATAATTGCATGTTCTAAGAGTAGGTCATGAAACTTCCATCTTTAATAAAAGATTTAAATATCTTTAATCGAACTCTATCTAAACCAACCATGCACAGTAACAAACAATGGTAATACTGAGTATTGACAGGGTTTTTTTCCTTCTGTAGCAGGGGGCCATTTATAAGCATTTTCCCCTCAGGGAAAATCTTTAAAACCATGCAGTTTTCTATAAAAATTCAGTTTACATCAAGTTTTTCTTCCCCATTTTGCAAATACAGTGTTAATTTCCCCAAATTTAAGAAAAAGGCCCCTTCCCCTACCCATGAAAAAAAGCCCTGATTGAGTAATAAATAATTTCATTGGAACAACAACAACAAAAACAGCAACAATGACTTACTTGAAATTGTCTGTATGCCGTCTTTTAACGTCTTTTAACTTCCAGTCGCAGCTGTCAAGGGGAAGTTGAACCCTGGACTCATTTTCATTTGTAATGTAGAGTTTGTTGGTATGTAGGCCAGATTATTCATAGTATGTCTCTTCTGATCTAAAAACAAAAAAAGTTTTCTTTAAACTTTGAGTATTAATTAACAACCTAATACATACAGCTAAAACATGATATTGGTGCTGATCAGGTTTTTTATGTTATATCAATGGCACAGAAAAAATATACGAAATAGAAAATAATTAAAAAATTGACTTGCTTGGCACTTACCTACCTTACTCCTCTCAAAATTATAAGAGGATAGAATTACCCATTCTTGAGATATGCACTGAAACATGCTCCAAAAATGGCCATTATTTAACCTTATGAAGTCTCACTTGAAAAAAAAATGATTTAAAATACAAAATGCTCATAATCCTAAAAGGAAATGATGCTAAAATGGCGCAGTTTTTTACAAACTTCTGGCCTACAAATTTTGCCACTTACATTATTCAAATCGGTCAAAATTTATGGATTTTACAAGTAAAATGCTACCTGCAGTGGTTGTGTTAAAACATTAAATATCAAACATATATATTCATTTTTATATTCCAATAACTAGTACAAAATAACAGTTAATTGAACTTAAATTGACATTAACCATTCAATTAATTATTATGGTAAGTAAAAAAAAAGCTCTACAGTGCGGGGCAAAATATGCCCGAAGGCTGTGTTAACATGAGTACCACTATAACATGCTATGATAATAAGTTATGCTCACTCTTGCACAACTGAGACACTTTATGACTTTGTGAAAGTTTATGATAAACACCTTATAATTGAAATATGAAAGTGTAATTGCCTACACAAGAATTTGCTGTAAAAACATAAAAAGGGCCAATAACTCAGTAAAAAAACAGCAATGTGAATTATCTCCCCTTTATGCACAACTAGACATCAATAATTATCATGCATGAGAGTTTGAAGAAAATAGGTCAAGTAATGAAGGAGGAGTTGTCCACACAAGGAAAATGGATGGACGGACAAGCAGCGCCATTACATAATACGACTCTTAGGGCGTATAAAAATATTACAACTGATGATGTCAATATAAATGAACTACATCTTAACCAACAAAATAAATATACCTATGAGTGAGGATGAAGTAAGAAATGCTGTCAAATTTTTAAAACAATAACAAATCCTGTGAAATAAATTTGAAATGAGCATATCAAAACCTCATTTTATAAAACAAGACACGTATTTGTCAAATTGTTCATTATAATAGTCAATACTGGTTTAATTCCAAATGACTGGACTATAGGAATAATTCATTCTATTCATTTTAAGAATAAGAGTAATCCCTGACCCCTACTGACCCCTCAAATTATAGACCAATACCTCTATTCAGCTGTTTAGGAAAATTCTTTACTATTTTTGAAATAAAAGATTAGGAAAATATGTAAATGAAAATGATATAATTAATGACTATCAGTCTGGTTTCAGGAAAGGTTTTTCAACAATAGACAACATGTTTGTTTTAAACAGGCCTTTAGACATGATAAAGTCATTGAAAAAAAATTTATTCTGTGCATTTATTGATCTGAAAGCAGCTTTCGAGACTGTCACAAGAAGCAAACTCTGGTACAAACTCATTAACTATAACTTAAATAGAAAATTTCTCACTGTGATTAAAAGAATTAATGTATGATACCACAGTCTTGTATTTTCACAAATAATGGTCATTCTAATGATTTCAAATGTAATAATTGGTGTTAGGCAAGGAGAAAATTTATCTCCTCTACTATTTACATCAGGCTTCTGTATATGTTCATGTATAACACTGTTATACAAATTGAGCTTAGTTAGTTAGTATATATTTCTATATGAAATGAATTTAAAGTAATAAATAAGCAGGTATCATTTTCTGCATTCAATCACATACTTGTATAAATCTATTTAGAACTTTTCATTAGAAATTTCATTCTTATCCAAAGAAAATTTTGTAAATTTATTGATTTACTCCAAAATTGACAAATGTATTACAATTATGTTATTTCCTTATTATAATTCTATGAGGTATCTCTCCCAAATTGTCGAACTTCACATTCTCTTGTATTACAAGATGTATTATAACTCATGTTGTCATGTGTAATGTACTGACTTGAGAATAAACATTTGTATTTGATAAAATCTGAGTTGCACCATATAATAAAACACATCACTAACTCTACACATCTTTTGAATAGACTTAATCCTTTTGTCATACCCTAAGGCAAAATATATATCACATCCGTTTGGGACAATCATTTGGTGTGAATAACAACAAGGTGTCACCTGAATATTGATTTTATAACTAACATCCCCTCAGGGTTTGGTTTTGCACTTTAAAATCAAAATTAATCATGAGGTAATTGAAAATAATCATGATTTTACCAATTTTGTAGCATTAATTGATTAAATTATAATTAAAAAAGTCACAAAATTCTGTGACTGAATGCCTGCATAATTAATGGGATTGTTAATCAATTAATAATCATGATGATTAAAGATTATGATTTCCCCATGTCCGCTTTACATAAAACATTATATCTAAAAGTCTTGTTTCATTTAAAATCTAGAACCACCTAGATGTAACATTATCTCCAGGATCCAGAATTAAATGTATTGAATAGATCTGAAATAAATTTATATGATTTGTGCGACATAATTGTTGCAACCATGTAGCTTCTAAACCACTCACCTTTACCACTCAGACTACAGAACAGACGAAGTGCCATGTTAATACCATGAAAACTATCAATATGAAAAGTTTAGCATCAGACATGTTGTCAACATTGAAATAAGCAACAGAAATAAGTATTGTTATTTGTAAACAGGATATCAAAAGACGGCAAATATTAGATCTACTTCCTCCACAAGCTTACTTCTAAGACAAAAATGGTGCACAGTACGTGAACGATTGGACGATTACATAGAGATATTGATCACAACTTCAAGTTGATTAGAAGAACAATAACAACTTACCAGAAATTGTCCGCCAGTGTGATGTTTGAACTTCCAACCTCAGCTGGTCACATACCAGAAAAGAATCTCCTACACTCAATAACAAATTCAGTTTCATAAAAAAAATATCACCACACCACATGAAAGAATTCGTCCGTTAACA
Organism: Lutraria rhynchaena; assembly: GCA_008271625.1. NCBI lineage: Eukaryota > Metazoa > Mollusca > Bivalvia > Venerida > Mactridae > Lutraria > Lutraria rhynchaena. Next base: position 3,458,151 of record VIBL01000001.1, on the reverse strand, counting down.
CAAGTCCTTCCATAAATGGAATGAGTCTAAACTGTCTGGTATCACTTAATAAACAGAATCTGGTCCATGTCGGCCATTCACTGGGTCTTCCTTTAAACGAACTCAAATTCTGGCGTCATTGGAACACAAAACAGAACACAAAACACTAGGCACACACAAAACGATGATTTTTCAGAGTTTGTTGCCATTAATCATCCAAATTACGACTGTTCAAACGCCTTTTAAATTTCCTAGACGCAGGTACCCTCATAACCATGCGCAGGTCAAACTTCTAATGGCGCGTTTTTCCAGGTAAAAATGAGCGGGATTATCATTCTATAAATAGCGGTCGCGCCATCCAGCTAACAAAAATGTGATTTGCACGTGAATTTGGTGAACACATCTCGGGATTACAGGTTTCGGTCTAATGACGATTCTACGGAAACAAATACAAAGCGAGGGTAGGATACAAATAAATATGAATAACAAATGAAATATTTGCAAAATATTGTTTTGAAATATTTCATAAAAATTCGGTATAAATTTGCTGATAAACATCCTTCCACATTCATTTTCCTGATCTTGTCTTTGTTTTGATATTGTAACAGGGCTGTTTACATATATGTTTATCGTATTATAGTAGTTTGGATGAATGTCAGCCCAGTTAGCTCAGTTGGTAGAGCAGCTGACTTGCAAGCAGAACGTCGCGGGTTTAGTCCTGCATCGAGAACTTCATTTCTGCCTCATTTGTGCCGTGAGTGAGCGTGCGTGCGTGTGTGGCTAGCTTTTATAAGTATTACCTGTCACATTCCAAATATAATTATGTAACGCCCATTGATGTCTGTAATGTCCGACCAAACTTTATAATTGTTAAATAAACTTTTTGTAAAATTTTGCGCACAAAACTTTTTTATAATTCAAACACGAGGAAAAATTTTGTTCTACTTAATATAAATAAAATTTCATTGGATTTCGATAAAACTTATGTGGGTTTTAGTCCTTTATCAGCTGAGCTGTATTTTTTTATCATTTCGCGGTTGGGTTCGATTTGCGCACCCTGTGGAGGTAGATTTCCGGTTGCGACTTCTACGTCAATAATCAACCTATTCGAGATTTTCTCGAGGGAGGTTGGCCTTTTGACCCTTATGTGTCACAAATTGAATATGTAACAGTAGTGAAAAAGTCGACCGAATATATTACAGGCGTCGTAATTTCGATCGAATATGACATGCTTACCAAATGAATATGTTACGTAAAATGTGATGTATTCGTCTGGATTAAGATTTTGTATGCACACCAATACGAATATACCACATGCAAAATGGACGCATGAAATGGAAATTGGCAACGAATACATCACATTCATCAGTTTTGAAAGAAAAACATAATACTTCAAACATTCACATTTTATTGAACATCTTATTTATGCCACAACGATTTTATGACTGACTTCATGATCAACACGATCCTCATTATCATCCTTGTCATTATCATCTTTAGGGCCTTTCATAATCATAATCACCACCACCGCCACCACCATCATCATCATGACGATAATTATAATAATCACCAACATCATCAGCAACATAACGACAGCCATCACGATCATCCTCAGCGTCGTCATCTTCATCATCGTAATCACAACCAGCACACAATCACCATCATCATCGTCATCATCATGACGGGGTGCGCGATAATAATAAATTCATTTTTTCACTTGTGTAGATGCTGCTTCACAAGATCCCCGTAATCATAGTTATAATGGTCGTAATAATGATGATGATGATAAAATAAATTGGTCGACATGATATTAATAATAATTGTGGTGGTCATGATTGTAACATAATGTTGAAACTGACCATATACATGTATTCATACGCATGCTTGGAAAGTAGTCTGCAATAGTTCTTGTTGAAGCGTTTTTCTTGAGTATTAAACATGAAGTCATGAAACACGCTTGTGTCTCAGTTATCTCTCATTAGAGTTATATGCATAGTTGTCTACAAAGATGGTTGTCATCGTGTTGATGATGACCGTCAAAATAATTGCAAGAATTAATAATTATGTTGTTGATGATGATGATGACGAGCGGAAGTATCGCGATGATAGTGATTAATTGATGACGATGGTTGCGATGATGTTTGTGATTATTTTATACTTTAAAGCTCGATAATGTTCTATTAAAACGTATGTGACATACATGTTTTAGCTGTGAGGTTTGACGCTGACGAATATGTCACATAAGACATATGTCATTTTTACGGTCGAGTATGTTACACACGTGTTACATATTCGATTTATGTTCGAATTCTTCCGGTCAACATTTTTAGACGTGCCATGATCCTCAGGTTGATTAAACCAGAGGATGAACTTCTTTCCGTGAGTCAATACATGTTTTTATACCAATATTCAAGATACGTGGAACAACTGAACGAGCCGGGCCCCGATTATGAAAGAGCTACATATTACTTCAAAGATGGGTATATAAGACTTCTGTTTAAAGGATGGGTGCCAACAAAAGGAGTCCCTAAAATTGACAAAGAAGTTAAAAATATGTTTTATCGTCTTCACGATCCACGACCATGCGTTGTACATGCTGGAGAACCAAGAAGGAAGTCTGCTTACAATAGGGGAGTCATCAACAACTGGAGCTAATATTGTTCTGGTACCAGCAGCGAGAACAATGTTCCTATCAACATATTCTCTATTACGAGACCAACTGTGTTTAATCCAGACTCTATCAGTGGAAGCGCATTCTTCAACAATCCACACAACATCCAAGAACCGGATAAATTAAACACAAGTCAAGCTGAGGACAGGTCATTAAGGATTTTAGCATGTTATACTGTCCTACCTGGCGCGTGAACATGTGGGTCGAAAGAATTGATTTGGTTGTTATGATATAAATATGAGGAATCTTACAGAAAAATCTGAAAAGATATTTCTCAGATGTTTTTCAGTGTGAAGCGCAGAGATATGGAAAAGAATAGTTCGCCTTGGCTGAGCAGGTCTGCCTCTGTTTAACTTGACCTCATGGAATACAATATGTCATGATCAGAGATTGCTAGGCCTTGAAGAGTTTTGACAAGTTGGACATGGGATGAGTGTGTAGTCAGGAAAATGTCAAGGGTATTTGACAGTCTGGTTGAGATTTTACAATCTGTTCCAGGTTCAAATGTGAAAGTTGTTCCATAAAATTCTCATAAAAAGCTTTATTCTTGCCGGTGTGTTTCAGTGTCTTTCGAGCCCAGTCAATGTCGGGTATGTTGAACTCACCAAGCAGCCACGCTATGCTATCCTTTGGAATTCGAGATGAAAGTTCTGATAAGGAGTCTTCATCTTATTCATGGGGTTTTAATTCCAGTTAGGGTAATTTTTGACCAAGTAATATTACAATTTGTGTTGAGATCGGGTTGTTTCTGGTTGGTAAGCGATTTAGAGATGGCAATCATCACTCCACCACCTTGACCCTCAGGCCTATCATCCCTACAGACACTATAGTTGAGGGAATCTGGGATAATTTCAGAAGAACTAACTTCCGTTTTTAGCCAAGTTTCAGTGATGGAAGTAGGTGATATCAGGCTTGACTTGATCTATTACTTGATGCAAGTCGGGTATTTTTTCCTGATGGACCTACAGTTGATACTAAGAATGGCAAGACGCTCCGAGTTACCAAGTTAAACCTGTGGGGACCTAGGTGTTTGCTTGGGATTCGGAGTGGATGTTGCTTTTGGGATTAGTGACTGTGAAGCGTCCTGTAGAAGTGAAGAATGATTTATATTTGAGCTGATATCATCGTAGTTGGATAGGGGTGCATAAAAGGAAATATCACTAATGCTATTGAGTGAGTTGGTTTATGAACTAGAGTGATTTGTGGAACTAACTAAACTTAGAGTCTGATATATAGTATATTGTATGTGGCATCCCCAAGACCTTCACAGTCTATATGAAACCAGGCATCACAGTTGTTGCACAATATACCTTTGTGGGACCATTCTACATTCTCTGAGCATTTAACAAGAGGGTACTGGGCGCCGCTGGTAGGGCCAGGGTTTGGTTCGATGTTGTAGGTTTGGCTAGCCAGGAGAGAAAACAAAAATACCAGTGTTATTTTACTAGCATTTTGTTTTTCTTTATGCTTCTTTAAGGCAATATCATTATGATATATTGGTCACATAAAACACATCTACAATCTATTACATCTACACACAACTTAATCATTATATTGTTATACAATATAAAGCATGCTCTACTTTCTAACAAACTATATTCATCGGATTATTATAAATATGCAATTACAAGGTTTGAGTGAATTTAAAAAATAACTTGCTCGCGAACAGCATAATTACGGGGATTCGTAAAACATCGAATGATTCCTTTTTGCTCTGTTAATACAGTAGAATAAAGGTAGTTCCATGACCAGTATGTCCGGCTAAAATAAACCATCCAAAGAATCTTATATGATGGCTAGACATGTACCGGAGCAGAGTAACCGCATTTGATAGATACACTTGCAAGTATACGCCTCACCTATGAACATTATACCAGTTGTTTCTTTCGTCTGAATAGTTCTAACTTGGCGAGGAAAAATACGTCCTGTTTCTTGTGATTTTACAAGCTGAGAATACATTACATCTGATGATTCATTTATTGATCAAAATTATTCTAATTAATTTGTGTAGATAAACCTTTTTTATAACCAATCTTTGATACGATGAAATCTGACGAAAATTTAATGACAAAGACAGATGACAGATGAACAATCAATTGTCTTGAGCCTTTAAATGATCTTTTCATTAATTGTTTCCGATCTTGAAAAAAAAAACATTCGATCTTTTTGCTTTTATCGTCCTGAGCAGACGATAATGAAAACAGTTACGCGCACATCATATTAACGACAAGAGTTACCCGTCAATGACATTCCTTAGCAGCATGGATTTATGTATAACATACTATATATAACGAGATGAACATTATGTAATATTATCTGAGACCGAAATATTTGATAGAAATTATTAAATTTAATATAATCAGTGGATGTTGTACATGTAATTTTACATGTAGTTTTAAAATCCTTTTCTGTCATAATAGAAACTGTGGCTCTTGATAATATAATGGTCAAATTTTCGTTTTTGTATATGAATTCCCTCCTAATAAAATTTAGCATTCACCATTTCATTTTGATCAAAGAGTGCAATTTTGTATCTTAGGTATTCAGGCATCGGTAACATCTTCGTATATCTTTAACAGATATAATGAAATCCCCGATGTTTCACGAATGGACAGCCAATCACATTGACTCCAGATGATCGTACAGAGACGTTTGGAGCACTGCAACATGGAACGGGTACGATCGGAGCAATACCGTAGAAAAACGAAATGTTCGCTGTAAAATTTTAGATACTATACTCAAATTAAACATTCCATGTATCTTAAATAGCGTTTTTGTTACCAGGGATCCCTAGCAGTAAATTGGTCCCCGTTCCATGTTGCAGTGCACCAAAGGTACACCAGAGTCAACGGGTACCAGTTTAAGTTTATCCTAGTAGTCCTTTGGGATAACGAACGACAACTCTGGATAGAGATTGCACAATTTTCAATGGTCGGATAACCTTGCATTTTGACATTCGACGCACGTGAAAGTTACAGAATTGTTAGTACATTAATAAGTATGAATATTTAGTTGTGATCGTCTGCAAATGTATAATTTTATTGTATTTTGAAATTTTGATTTTTTCATCATTGTCTCCAACCATAAAACTTATTTTCTTTTAAATAACATTGTAAGAGTATTATTGATGCAGTAACTGGAATAGATGCCGGATATACAGTAGTCCAGATAGTATGGTATTCGGTTTCATTGTCATTGGGGTTTAACTCCGTTTTTCAACAATTATTCAGTTATATACGGCGATCGGTTCACCTAACCAGTTTTCCTGGACTGTATTCTAACCAGTGCTGACTTTTTCTTCCTTTAGAAGACAGCAACTTCTCCACATATTGAGGAAAATTGACATTTTTGTCCGATTTCCATTAGAAGTATTTGACCTGCTGCGACCAGGATTTGAACTTAGATCGCCGGGTTACAAGTCCAGTGCACTAACCCCTGGACCTAGGTCGCCGCTGTATTCTCTTTCAGATGAAATGGTCATTTAAAACGTTAGTGTACATTGATGTGGTTTCATAATCATGGATGAGCCACATGTTGCTTTTGTTGGAGTGACCATTTAGCTTTTGCTTCTCAAAATTAATGCATTTAAACTGTCTTCAGTGCAATCTTCATGCATGCAATTAGCCCAACTAATTAGACTGTATGTGGTGGCAAGACTTGTTTTGATTTGGCCCCATCCCACTCAGTCTAATAAAGAACTGCATATTTGTCTGTGGAAAATCCCCAATTAAAGCACTTTAGGCGTGATGACTACAATATCTGTGAATCATATAGGATACTCATTTACAAACTCACACAAGCATAAATTATTCCAACGCACCTGTTCTGAAAGGTGCATTGTTTTGTTTCTCTCCTTTATTTCTCTATGGAATTTCCAAAAGGAAAATGAAACTGGCATTATGGCTGACCACTGTTGGTGTTGAGGTAGATATCTACCATTGTCATGATAAAAATGTCCCATCCACCATGTTCAACCCATCACAGGTGCAGTTGGGAAAGAGCAAATTTACAGAGCTGATGTAAATTTTAATTATATGTCAAGTGCACTTTAAATGCAGCGGTTGCACAGAGTGAAACGTCATAATATGGTAAAATATATGGTACAATATCGCCACTTGTACCCTACACGCTATGGAATAGTGTAAGTCAAGTATTTGAATTTTTGTGTTAGATATTGAGAATTTATGGTGCAGTATTTAAGGATTACTGTTATTTCCATTGATTTGAGTAAGTTATACCAGTTACTGATGCAATTTTATGTAATTACTGTTTCTGCATTATAGATAGGCAGTTCTTTGTTTGGCTGAGTGGATGGCCCCTTCTGAATTCATTTATGAAGTTAACCAACTAGAAAGCCAAATAAGTATGATTAGCATGCAATTTAATCACAAATATTCAGCCTTAGAAGATAACTTTGTAATGCTGTTACTGAGTACTGTTAAACTGCATATTCTTATAATCGTTATGACTTGGTGTAACATTTATCAAACAATTGTATTATTTTACAGTGAGATGGCTGGTTTACAACAAGGCATGCAACCAGGAGCCCAACAGTCTGTTGAAGAAAGCATGAGACCTGTAAGGATTGTTTACAGTTTTATTCTGCAACATTTTTATTGTTTCATAGACTAACCTTAATATATAGCTATTATTCAATTTTACGAACTTGTTTTTAATTCAGATACTAAAGAAATTTTAGTCTTACATTGTATCAGTTATAACAGCTCTAAATATTTGTTCAAGGTATTCAGGTATTTGTGAAATAATTTGTTGCTCGATTTTTTATGAAACTGTTGTTAGAATGGAACCTCACTTCAATATTGAAACCACGACATCTTTCTTTCAGACATTTATTTTTGCCTTACTATCTAGGTTTTTACTTGTTAAGTTTACTTTGGAAAATTTCAAGGCACTTGATGAGTATATCATTATTATTGACCTCAATTCTTTAATAAATGACATTATTTAGCAGATACAGAATTTCACCTGTCTAATTACTCTTTTGGGGGACTGGGGCCAGGACCCTGGGAGGGGGGAATTTCGCGTCATTTTCTGTTTAAGGGGGAATTTGAAAAGTCTAATTAAAATAGCATAACCTGCTTCAAATTTTATTTTTTCTCAGGTGGGAGAATTTTTACCCCCCCCCCCCCCCAAAAAAAATAAGTATATTCAAGAGGTGGGGGATGGGGCTGAATTTTGGCCCCAACTTCGAAGATCGAGAGCCCTGAATTATTTTCAATGAGTGCTGAATATTCCATCTTAATATAAAATTGATCAGCTCTAAAATTTGTTTATTGTGAAACAGATGTATGTATTGATGTTTATCGATTTATTGGTTGTTTCAGTTCCGTGAATTTTTAACACAGTACAACAAAATCACAGAAAAATGTTTCACTGATTGTGTGACTGACTTTACCACCAGAAATATTTTGAATTCTGAGGTAAACAAAGTTTTTTGTTATATTTTGTTGCATTCTGTTGCCTAATAATGCGTAATCAAGGAACCAAAATTTAGGTTCTGTTTATTGTAAAATGGTTTGAAAAGAGATAAATTATCAATTTGTTTTTCAACTATCGATGTTGTTGACCAGACAGACTGAAGAAAGTATTTTTTACTATAGTAACAACTGTATGGCTTGCACAGTTGATCTGATTTCTTAAGTATATTGGTTATCTGACAGTACTATAAATATTCTGTGCGATTATTTCAAAGTAATTGCTTGTTATTTGGCAGATTCATTATTTTCAGGGATTATTTTATTATTTTAATTCAGTTATTCAAGATACCTCGTAATTGTTGCTAACAAATCATCTAATTGAAATACATTTAGATAAGAGATATAGCATTCCTTAAAGACCCAGCATGGGATCAAACCTGCATCACAATTAACAACTGCACATTTCTATCAGAATTTGAAATCTTCATACTAAGTAATTGTGTTGCAAGATCAATTAACCTGTGAACATTGGCCACTGAAGGGAGAGAAAAGGATGGCCTTATTTAGAGATTTATTATTTGACCTTTTATCTAAGAGTGACTTGGTTCACAGAGGGGCCTTTATTTACAAGCAGTCATTAACTCAAGTTTAATTGTACACTTTAATTTGTTAACGATTCTTACAAGTTTCACAGGTACCAGTATAAATGTGTACAGTGAAACCTCTCCAGAGTGGCCCTCTCTTGAGCGACAACCTCCCTTCAACAACAGCATGCTTTTTTCACACTATATGATTTGACTATTTATTTAACCTCTCTGGAGCAGCAACCTCTCAACAACAACAACATAATTTTGTGTCTCCCAAAGGATGTTGCTTCGTAGAGGTTGCTTTGTACATTTCTGTCTTTATTTCAGAATTCCTGTGCTTTAAACTGTTTAGAGAAGACTTTAAAGACCACACAGAGAATATCTGAGAGATTCCAGGAACATCAGTTATTAAATGTTGAAGATCCAGCAGCAGCCATGCAGTCAATGGGAAAATGATAGATTATAGACAGATTAAACATGAATTATGTACTATTTATTGGCTGTGATTAGTCACCATGGAGAAAAAGTGATAAGGGATTGAAATGTTCCCTCAGATGAGGGTTAAGATGAGTTGCAACTTTTGGACTGAATGGAGACACTAATGATTATTTCAGTATAAATTAATGGCAACCATTCTGCTGACCAGCCATCAATATAAACAGTATGTTAATGAATTTCACTTAGTGATATTGACAACTAAAATTTTTCCAAAATTGATACATGTCTGTATACTATTTCCTTTAATTTTGTTACAAGGGAAATGCTAATTTAGAAATGCATTGAAGCTGTTAAATATGACCTCTTACTATATAATTGAGCTTTATTGAAGTATAAATTTATTCTGAGTACATAATAAACATTCACTCAGATGTCATGCTATTGTCTAAAACTGACAAAGAGTTTTTTACCCATTTTCCATTTCTGAATGTAAAACTCTTAAAATGTCTAATATAGTCTGTTTTTCATGGCATTTGAAATTTATTATTACTTTTACTTAGGTTCAGGTGTTTAGAAGTAAGATAGATATGTGAATGAATGTGTGTGAATCAAAATCAGATTTGTTTACCAAATGTTGTCGAACATTTACATGTAGAACATAATTTATGTATGTATGACAATATTTGTACATCTTGCTACATAATTGTTTCTGATAAACGTTTATATGTGAATAAAACAAAAAACTTTTTACAACAAATGTGTCTGTACTTCTTGCTATGTCAATGGGTTTTGTTTGTCATGAAGGGCTGGTGTAAAGCAACCATTTGTGATTTGCCGAAGGTGGAAAATTCTGAAATAAAAACATTTACCTTCTTCCAGCTTTTCTCATTTTATCTTTTTATATTGAGAGGATTTATTTTTCTAACATTTGGTTGCTAGCGTTACTTCAACAAGTGTTTGCGCTGGGCAAACTTCTCAACCAATTCTGAATCATGTACCAAATCTGTTAATCTGAATGGATTGAAATTCTACAATTGGATATGTACATGTGCATGAATTGATATTCGGATACATTGTATTTTGGACCAATGTGTATATTGGTCCCAGATTGTATAGTATTGTTAAAAATTTTCTAGTAGCTATTCAAGGTACTTAAATGCTGTAAATGCATTAAAGTAATGTTCTAACAATGAAATAGTGTTAAATGATAATGAAATGTACCCATTATGTATCCTGAATGTTCAAAACATTTACTTAAAACCAGAGACCTATGTGTAGGTCTTTGCTTAAAACACAGAATAAATTCAATTTAATGTTGCGGAAATTTTATTTTATTAACGTTACAAACTCAGCATTAGTTTATTGTTCAATCATAACTTTTTTACATTCTTCACAATTTTCTGGCATTTTTATTGTGTATCTAGCAAAAAAGCTGATCATGTGTGATTAAACTAGTTTGAACAATGAACACTATTATATACATAATCTCTCAGGCTTTGGCGAAATGGAGATTTTAGGTGGCAAAATGGAGATAATTGATGGCATATTGGAAATCTCCGAAGGTGAGATGGAGATTTTGTGGAGCACTTCATATAAAATTTTAATTGAATAACAATCCTAGCATTTACAAAAAAAAATTAGATTACATTATACCAAATGAAATTTCTAGTTTCAATCACATATTTTTGTTATCAAAAGAATATATTTCAAGACTTTTGATAGCTTATGCCTTAAAAGCAATATGCGTCCGTAATAAACATTATCTCCATTTTGCCCCTTTTGCCCTAAAGTCTCAATTGCGTATTTTAGTCATGTCATTGAATTTAGTGGTGTATTACCTTAATATCAAGGGGAGTAACTCTACTGACTAGAAATACCAACAAGAAAAAGAACCCGACAGGAAGTTTTTACCACGAATGTTTGAGTTATTTCGATGATGACAGCATCGATCATCTTGTTTGGTAAGTTCATGTACTCACTACCATTGCTATGCAACTAAGTATTTTGATGTTGTCTTGTTATTTTGACTTCAGTTACAGAACTTACGAACGGACACTATCCTGTACAGTACTGTATTGTACTACTCAGTCTGCTGTAACATTACTAGCATTTGCCGTGTATTGTACTGGTTTTGACTATGGCTAGGGGCTAGTACGTTGTTCGAATGACGCATTATGTTGTTTTGGGTTCTTAAATGGTAAAATCGGCCGAAATATTTAAGACCATATAACCAAAAATAAGCATCACAATGAAAATGTCATGTTCTAGTTTTTATCCATTAATGTGTTATGTAGCCTGTGATAAGGAGGACAATAACTCGGTCGACTTAATCTGTTTCGCCACACTAAAGATTTTAGTTAACCTCACCAACTGCTGTCTTCAAACTAACTCTTTAATGCTCTAGTCTGAACTATAAGTAGGTTATTGAAAGTTACCAGTCAATTTTGAGAAAATTCACTAGCCTTAATAGAAATTTACTTGCTGATGTGTTTATGCAAAGACTACAATTAGGTTGTTTGGGCTGGTAAACTACATCCTTTATTCAAATAGGCCATTCATTGGTCTATGTGAGATAATGTCAACAAAAAAATCACCATCACAGTCTAATTTTTGGACAACTTTCAACTGTAAGAGGATGTAAAATCTGATTAAATGTTGTTCAGAAATTTTTGCGTGGCAGAAGCCTGTTATGATAATTGTTTTTTTTCTATGTGATGGATTTTAGTTAAGGTGTTCATAAAGTCATAAAATGCTTCTGACAAGGCTATCTAAGCTTACTGACTATGGCAGTATATACATATATATATATATATATATTAACATTGATTTCTTACAGGTTGGTCAGTGTTGTGCATGTTTTCAGTGACGTTTGGGTACCATGATGGCATCGATATAACCAAAGTTAGAGAAGAGATAGCTGCACTGAAAAGTTAGTGGACATTTGCCCGTAATTAATCCTTGCTGTTGAATTTATGTAACCCAGTGGTAAAGTGGACAATAGCTTGGGTCTGACATTAATTGTGGCTCAGTTAGCGGGCTAAGTGGGTCTTAGTGATATGAAATCAATATTTAGAAGTAATGTAAAAATCTATGTACATTGTATACAGGAAAAATACATTAAATGTAATAAATTTGTACCTTTGTAAAAAATCCGTGTATATAAAGAATAGTCCATCCTGGTAACTTAAGACATTATCATAACCATATAAAGATAATAAAACAATGATGTTCTGTACCGACCCTTATTTTAGATTAAGGATCCTTTTACTACATGTAAAGTTTTTGACTTGCAGATGATGCAGATAGGATAATCAATTTATCTATACAAGGTGCTGCCCAGAACCAATCTTACAACAGACTGGCAGTATTTACAGACAAATTTGGGTACCGACTGGCTGGATCCCAGAACCTGGAAAATGCTATTGGTTTGTCTCATAATTATTAACAAATGTTCCTTAATTGCTGCCCTCCACCAGCACTAAAATTGAAGATTTTTCAGCTTGCCAAGTTTTTCATGGAACAATGGCAAAGTTAGCAATGTGATTAAATTGGAGTAAATTAATTAAAAACAAGGAAAAAGTCTTCCATCTACTACATACACTTATAATCATTAGTGTTAGTGTATAAACATGATCACTAAAAGAACTACATGCACATTATATATCAATTGTTGTAATTCTTGGATAAACTATTAAAGTGAATTCTACCTACTAATATTAATAAAAGACAATATATAATGGTATGAGTGAATGGGTTTTACTAAAATTCTTACATACACCTATCAAATAGTCTTTAAATTAACAAATGCAATGTTGATGCAGCTGATTTCATTGCCTGTCACCATTGACAACAGCCTGTATAGGTGCTAAAGTATACTTTATTAATTGGATCTAATAAACAATAACACAAACTAACAGAAATTGTTGAACTTTTGTCAATGAGTTGTTACTTTTTTAATTGTTATCTTCATTTTAGAATGAGCTTAGCTTGTTATAGACTTAATACTTTAAGCTTTTATCTCAAAACATTAAAATGTATGTTGAACAGATTATATGCTTGATCAACTGAAGGCAGATGGACTTGATAATGTACATGGAGAGGAGGCAAAGGTATAAATGCATGTATATCATACTTAATGAGTTTATGTTTTGATTGGTTTATTTATGGCTTAAAGTTTATATTATTACTGTTAGCTATGCTATTGATGGTTCTAAGAATGAACTACTTTTTTATGCTTTGCAGTTAATGTATTTTTTTCAGGGGTGGAGGGGTGAATTGGGGCTGAATTTAGACCCCATTCCACTGTCTGAAAAATATTTTCCCCATATAATTATAAAATTCCCTTCATTTGAATTTTGTTTTTCATAGTAGACATTTTTTATCAAAATAATGTAAAATTGAGTTGTAGAATAGCTTATTATCTCTGAAACTGTCAAGGTTATAACCTGTTGGCAATTAATTTTTGGAGGATATGTACGCCTTGTCTTGTTATTTTCGCATATTTCCCCTCTAGATGGTATTTTTCCTCTCCTGAAGGGTGCCCCTCCCTCTAATTGTGAAGTTGAATTTTCCTGTGTTCATTTGTGGTTTTAATAGGTAAAATTGTATTGCTCAGAGTAAATTTGACAGTGTAGTAAGAGTTAAAGAATGTGCAAACCAGACTGTCACTTGCCTGGTTTAAAGTGTGTTGAAAAAATACTATGCTTGTAGTAAAGTAAAAACAATTCATCCTACATCCTTGTAAACATTTCAAGATAATACTGTAAGTGATATACAGTAAGACCTCCAATAACCACTACCTCAATATTACTACCGACTTGTTATAAACACCACTTATTTTTGTACCAGCTTTTAATAACTCCCCTATTATTCAACTCAATAATGAGACCACCGTATTTTTATGACCGTTTTTTGTGGTCCTGAAGGTAGTTTCATTATGGAGGTTTTACCACTGTGTTATATAAATGCTTTACTTTGTCAGGTTCCACACTGGGTGAGAGGTGAGGAATCAGCTGTTATGTTGAAACCTAGAAATCATCCATTATCTATGTTAGGACTAGGATACAGTATTGGTACAGGACCACAAGGCATTACTGCTGATGTTATTGTAGTTAGGAGTTTTGATGAGCTAGAAGCCAGAGCCTCAGAGGTACAAAAGTATTCATATAATATGAATATGCATGTTTAAAAGTTTTCTGGAACCGATTTTTAACTGGTCTGGACCCTACTAGTTTTTACTGTTTCTTCAGCACTGAAGTTAGGAATTCCATTTTTTTTTGAAAATGTTCAACTTTACCCATGAGTATGTATATTTGATGGAAGACTTTGTTATACAAGCATCATATTATTTATGCATATGTTATTTACAGGATCAGTCCAGCAAAGTATACTATTAGTATAATTGAAGAAGCATTAAGCATTTATAAATTGCCAGTAGTTAATAGTCATGTGTATATAATTCAAACAAACATGTAAGTGATTTTGAGATCTAAGTTTAGGACTGTTCCATTGAAGTTTATATGTTTCTTCAAGCTAAAGTGATTGAATGATGTAATCTACAAACAATTTTATCCACATAGGTGCCTGGGAAAATAGTAGTTTATAATCAGGATTATGAAGGCTATGGTGTATCAGTGGCATACAGATCTCAGGGGGCTGCCAGGGCATCTAAATTAGGGGCTGTGGCTTCATTAATACGCAGTGTTACCCCATTCTCTATTGACAGTCCTCATACAGGAATGCAGGTAGGGTCTCTTTCCATTATGTGCGTATATATTACATCCAAACTTATTCACAAAAAATACATGTATAAGAATTATTTGTTTCCATCAAGCTTTATGTAGGTCTTGATACCTATACCATATCTGGTATATTCAAATCAGTAGACAACAAGACCTTTATATTAAAACCACCTTTGGCCTCAAAAAGTTTACATTTGAGGTGGTCTCATTATCAAGTTGTGAAGATTAAGCTAATGTCAAAAAGCTGTCTGATGGGAAACTTTTGTTAGAATGAGGTGTTCTTAGTATTGTAGTAGTCAGAAAATTATGTTTGTTGTGTAATACGTATTTTATAATTTTATGGGTTAAATTGTTCTGACTTTAATTATTAGCTGTACATGTATTAATAAACTGGTTTTATTCTGTGACTGGTTTCATTGATTGACTGTTTTTTGATAATAAATCAATGGCTATATGTTTTCAGGTACAAATGTGTTGAAGATAATACATTGTACATATATACTTGTATTCTCATTGCTTTACATTTATTGCTAAACATTTTGATCTTTTCTGATCTTCTTCTTCTGGAATAGGAGGGATATTTATCATGCTTACTCGTTAGTGTAACTTCTGACCCAAACTTGCCTCATCTGAAGAATTTGTTCTGATTATAGAGATTTCCATATTACAGAGGTTCCCAAATAAGAGAGATTTCCAGATTAGAGAGATTTCATATTAGAGAGATTTCGATATTACAGATGTTCCCAGATTAGAGAGATTCCCAGATTAGAGAGATTTCCATATTACAGATGTTCCCAGATAAGAGAGATTCCCAGATTAGAGAGATTTCCATATTACAGAGGTTCCCAGATAAGAGAGATTTCCATATTACCAAGGTTCCCAGATAAGAGAGATTCCCAGATTAGAGAGATTTCCATATTACAGAGGTTCCTAGATTAGAGAGAAAGTGATTTCCAGATTACAGAGGTTCCCAGATTAAAGTGATTTCCTGATTGGAAAGATTCCTAGAGTACTTCCCAGATTAGAGTGCTTCCCAGATTAGAGGTTCCTTAAAAAGAGAGCTATTATGGCAGACAATCTGGCCATTATTTAACTATTTTACTGTATATATTTTGGGACTGATTATTATGAGTGGAACAGATTGGGTTTTGGATTTGAAAGGTTCCTTCGTACATGTCATATACCGGGTACAATCTTTTTGTTTGAATTTCAGGATTATGTAAAAGGTATAGAGAAGATACCAACTGCCTGTATTACTGTGGAAGATGCTGAAATGATGTGGAGGATGGAAAAAAGAGGTAAACTTTGTAATTGGTTGAATTTATGTCAAATGTAGATTAGATAATGTGAACAATACATACTGTAAACATCCTATAAGTCGCACCTGTGTATAGTATGCAGGTAAAAAAATTGGGTGAAATCCTGGCAAAAAAATTTTATGTATGGATCTAACATTCCTTTTGAGCAACAAAAATAAAAAAACACCATTTTTTATTTGTGTGCTTTGTAAAACATGATATTTACTTGTGGTATTAGGCTACTAAACTGCGTTTGACATGTGTCAGTAGGTTATGGTAAGCCCTTGAAAAATCCAATGACTTAAATTTTCAACCTTTCATCGCCTACTCAGTTTTCTCATTCTCAACACAATAATGAGTGGCCTACTTTAATGTCAGTACACCTGGGTAGAACCACCAACTTTCAGTTAGTTAGCTGGACAGCTTCCTCTCATATGAAATTTCTTCAGTCCCAGGTGGGATTCAACTCAAAGTGATGAAAGGTTAGTAATTGCTAGTCAGAGACTACAACCATTCAACCACAGAGACCCCTAAATCTTGTTTTTGTTGATGAAACAATAAGTAAGGGATAACCACATTTTTTGTAGGGGAACAAATTCAAATATTTCTGAATATGTCTGCACAAAATCTTCCTGATAGAACATCCAGGAATACAGTGGCTGAAATTAAGGGTAGTGTTTACCCAGAACAGGTAAGATGTTCAATGAACATAGTGCTGGAAAGTATTTCCCATAATCAAGCCTATCATAATTATGTTTGAATGTACATGGTCCTATTTTACATGAGTGTGTGCTGCTGTTTACAAACGTGTTCATTTGACGTAATAAATTGTAGTTTTAGTCTGAGGTAGTTACGGGAATGAAAGAAAATTATTACAATAAAAGCTAAATTTGTGATTTTTAAGTTAAATTTATAAGTAATATTTCGTGTTACAAATTCAAGCAACTGTCTAGTGCCTGCTGTTGTTAAATGTGGAATCCTTCGATTGGACTTACTACAAACTCTCATTTGTCTGTATATTAGCAGTTTGTACATGATTACAGGTTGTTTTAGTGAGTGGACATTTAGACAGCTGGGATGTGGGACAGGGTGCTATGGATGATGGGGGAGGTGCTTTTATTTCTTGGCAAGCTTTATCACTAATCAGACAGCTTGGTTTGAGACCAAAACGAACCATGAGAATGGTCCTATGGACTGCAGAGGTAAGTTATTGTACCCCTGCAAATGAAGTTTTTTTAGGGTATACTGGAATCACCTTGGTTGTCTGTTGGTTGGTTGTTTGGTCTTCCAGTTGGTCATGCGATCTGTCCCCATATAGAGGGTAATTTAATCACAAATCAGTGATAGGTCTAGCTTTTTTGTACATTCGAAAGATAGTCAAACTTGAGTAAATGGTCACTTATGTACAATGGCCCCCTCTTCCGACTATTTAAAAGTTGAATGAAGTCCAGCTGTGTGTGAAAGTCATATTTGTTCTCTCCTTGGATGACCTTTGGTTCCCATTAGCTGGTATCTGTGTACATGTAGCTTGATCCAAGACTTAGAAATTTGTTATCTGCTGTACTTTGATTAATTGAAATCTGCCCATTGAAGTACAACAGTTTCGTTCATACGAACAGGTTGTAGACTGGTAGACATCTCAGTGAGTCACATATTTCTCTATGAAAAATGTTTGAGGAAATGTGTTTGTGTCTTGCCCACAATTCACATGTGGTATGAGAAGATTGGCAATTATGCGTAGAATAATGATAACAAATAGGTAATCTAGGACCTCTGGCCCCATGGTTATAAGACTCAATAACAGTCTCAAATCTCAAATTTATATTTTTGATGAAAAAGTGTTGCTGTTTTATGTTCAGATAGTTAAGTTAGAAACATTAAAAGACCAGATATGAGATTTTGGCTTAGTTGCTGATCTTAAGTTTTATTTACTCAGACCCAGGTTTGGTCAACGTTTCACTGTCCATTACTCATGTTTTAGATTTTTTGTGTTACTCATCTATGAGTCTAGTTGAATTTTGTGGTCAATCTTAGGACCCTTATTTGGTCAACTTATGGCTGAGTATTTATGTTGTATTTGCATTTAACCTAATTCAATCAGATCTTTGCTCCTACAACACTTTTCGGTTGTTTTACAGGAGTTTGGTGGTATTGGTGCTCAGGCCTACTTTGAACAACACAAGGTAAATATTGAAATAACTTCAAGCAGTAAACTTTAGAGAATTACTAGGATACTTTAGTGATACAAAATGACATATTATTGTGACTGAAATTTCTTGTGTGTTCAAAATAATGTTTATATTCTGTTTTAGATTCTAACACTGGCCATTCATAATGAAGTCTTATATTTGTTTTATTTCTTTTTCAAACTTGATTAGACCTTTCCATTTAGCTAGACATAGTGTTGATAGCTGAAAATTCTAATGCTGACCATTCAGTATTTTTGTGTATAGATTTTTTTCTGCTTGTTGATAGAATGATGTGGAGAACTTTGATCTAGTTATGGAATCTGATATTGGGACATTTACACCCACGGGGATCGATTTTACCGGTATGTACTTCATTGTTTGTAAAGTTACTGTGTGTCAGTCTTCCTTACTAAACGTTACAAACACTGACTTTAACCACACATGACTAGCATTGTTTATTGAAGTAAAAGCATAATGATCTTTATCTGCTTTGATCGAATGCACAAGACATACAATGTTATAACCTTTAAACATGCAGGATTGACTTTTATTATAATGATGAAAGATTCATGTAGGTACCTGTTATAGCTTCATGTGCATAGTTTTATGCAATGAATTTTGCATTTTTGAAGATGGGTCAATATGGAAATAAATTGCTCCATTGTAAAACTCACCGCTTGATTCATGAAGTTAAGCTTGGTAATGATATATTAAAATTGTATGTGATCCATACAGGTTTTTAGTGAACCTATCATATGTCTGTACACATCTGGTATGAATTACAAAATTAAATGAAATTAAAAATGACTTACCATTATTTAATAAAAAATCAATCATCAGCATACATTGGAGTATAACATATCTACATAAATGTACACAATCAAACTTGTGAACAAAGATCACCCTTGGAAAAGACCTAAGATGGCCTGTATTGACAGGTGACCTTTATTTGGAGGTCAATTTGTTCTAAATACACGTAATCAATGACAGTTTTACAAAGAATGGCCTTAATTTACAGGATGGCCTTTATTTGGGTGTGGCTGCAAACACAGGTTTGATTGTATATGCGTATTTTGACGGCTTTTTTACCATTGTCCCTTACTTTCAGGAAGTGCTAATGCCACTAAAATAATGACGGAAGTTTTACAATTACTGAAGTCGATAAATGCATCAATATTAGATGGTGGTGGTGAGGGCACTGATATATTACCATGGATGATGGCTGGGGTACCTGGCGCCAGTCTAAAAAATTTGAATGATAAATATTTTTATTTTCATCATACAAACGGTAAATTATTCTGTATCGTTTTAGTCTCCAAAAATAGCCATTTCAGTAAAAAATCACAAAAATTAACCAGATGAAAATAAATGATACCACTGTATTTTATTTGTACATTTGTATAACTTGCATTTATCTTTAACCTGTTTGTTTGTTTATATTTTTACTTAAGTTAGTGTGATATAAAATGTGAGGATATTATATATCAGATAGTAGGTAAAATTGCACTACTAAATTGTGAAATTAAATGTTTAATGGGCATTTAGGACCTCTGTGGTCAAGTGGTTATAGTCTCTTAATAGTTTTCACTAGACCCTCACAGCAGTAAATTGAATCCCACCTGGTACATGAAAAAAGTTACTTGTGAGGAAAATATCCAGCTGGCTTTGTGAAGGTTGGTGGTTCTACCCAGGCATATGCCTGGAGTCTTATTCCACCATTAAAGCAAGAAAAGTTGCCTAATGAACCTGGCTGTTAGGGCGATGCTAAAACCCTGGATAAGTGAGCATCAGCTTAAATATTCACAAACATATCAGTGTCATTTTAAGAAACTTTATAATCTCTTTGAAATTATGAACATGACATACACTTGCATGCCATAATACTTTCTAATCCAACCTAAGGGCATCTGTGGTCTAGTGATTATGGTCTCTGACTAGCCCCTCACTGCTGTGAGTTTAAATCCCACCAAGGACCAAATTTCACAAGTGAGGACGCTGTCCAGCTGGCTTATGGAAAGTTGGTGGTTCTACCCAGGTGTAGGCCTAAGGTCTTCATCCACTGTTTAAGCTGGAAAGTCGCCAAATGACCCTGGCTGTTGGAATGACGTAAACCCCAGTCAATCTAACTCCCACTTTATTTACCGTATGATAATGTCTTATTGTACATCATTTCATGATTATTAAATAATGTCAAGTATGGGGGTACAACTGATACTCATTTTGTTATAAATGAATTGTAATGTTTATAAAGTCAATGAACTTGTAGGTATAGATATTTGTTGTATATGACTGAAGTGCTGTTGGTAAATATGGGAATTTTAACACAGACAAATTTACTTTCTAAGCTGCTTGTTTCAGTTTTGGCTTTTTTTTTGCTAGGTGTTATGATTGTTTTGGTGTTGTGACCCTTTTGTTTTGTCTCCCTTTTTATTGTTTTGCCCTTCTTTTCTCACTCAAAGGTCTTGTTTGTTTGTTTCATGAGTTTTATGCTGCATGCTCGACTTTTATCAATAATTAATAGGCAGACATTGTGGTTTTTGTGGCACAACTCATGACTCTATCCAGACATTGGAAGTCTGAATCTCTATCTAAGCATGTTTTTAGTGATCTTCACATTCATTGAACTGAAATATAGGTATGTTTTCCAAGAAGTAGTCATAGGGAATGATTGATGTTATTTTAATTTGATTCACAATTGGTGTAAAATGAATAAGTTAACAAATATATATATTGATATTTTTTTCAGGTGATACTATGACTGTCCAAGATCCAGCAGCCATGAATTTATGTTCAGCGGTATGGGCTGTCACTGCTTATACTGTTGCTTGCCTAGAAGACATGTTACCTCGAAGCAAGAATATTCATCTAGAAATTACCCAGCACTAGATATCTATAAACTGTATGTGCTAAAAAGCCTGGGGCCACGATATTATTCTATTCTTGTCTTATTTATCTGATGTCAGTGTGATTGTATAGTAGAACAATTAAATGTTCTTTTTAGCACAAAGATACATGACAATGAGCAAGAGCAACCATCAAAATTGTAGATAGGAGTTTATAAAATTACAGCAAAGTTATGGCAAATATGAACACATTTATGTCCTTTCAGTCTATAAATCTCTGTTTGATTATATGTAGCAAAGCATTGTTATATAGTATATACACATTTTGATGCTTGTTAATACATTATAGTTGATGTATTAATGTTTTTAACTCTGTTTGTTTGTTAATGTGTTTATGGTATTATTAATGCATACATCTGTTTAAAAAGATCATAGGCCAAAGTATTTAATAAAACACTTGTCAACAAATTTTATCACCTAGTCCATAATTACATCTCTTAAAAATCGATCAATAAACTATATTTAGAAGATATTTATTTAGAAGATGAACTCCACTGGTTTAACTTTTTCTTCTGTAACAAAAGTGTTATCAAATCATTTTTGACAATATAACAAATTATATGTAGATACATTTAATTAGTGTGTTGTATGTAACTTTTTCTTAGTGTCAAATATTTACAATATGTTGTATGTTTTTTTTTACATTAGCTTGCTGTATCAAGTTAGGAGACTCAACAAAATTCAATAAATTTTGCCTTTGTCTACTCACCTTATACAGCATGTCACTGACAAACTATTTTTTATAAAGTATATCTATATCATTGCTATGTATGTACATGCGCAAAGCAATCACGGACCAGATTTATTTTTATACCACTTCTTGTATTTAGTCAAGGGATAAATTTATATTTTTATTCTCTTGTTTGTTATTATTTTGTGTACAAGTTGTTAGTGCTTGTCATGTGTAAGTAAGCACATGCATACTAATAATATCCGAAAAATGACACATTAATATACATGTAGGTGATTTAGGATCTACTTAGATTGTACAAATCCTATCAGCACTAACTTCATCAGTCATATTACTGAGGTAACTGTAGTGCGCACAAGTGTTTGAAGGCTCAAAACCGACGTTTTGTCCTACAAAAACATCAGATTCTGAAAGTCCTCCTATTCCAGTTGGTTCTCTATTTCGGCCTATAAGAGTCCTTCATCACGCTTCTTGTCCATTATTGATATACAGTAGTCAGTTGAGAAAAGTGAAAAATTGAGCTGAAGAGGTAACCAGCTTTGGTTGATCATTGATTAGACATAGAATTTGATTGGAGCTAGCACTGTACTCTCAAGGACAACTAGGATGAAGACCTGAGATGAAGAGATGGTGTCTTGCTATTGATGCCACTTTGCTGGCTCCAGTGGGGAGGAAGTTCTGAATCCATAAAGTTTTCTTCCTGATGCTGAAGTGACGTAACTTTGCAGCCTTGAACATTGATGTGAGACCTTGTCAAAGGCCATGCTAAAATCAAGCAAGATGCCATTAATCTGTTGTTCAAGCAGATTGCAAGATCATTGATTGTGTTAATGAGCTATATCTCATAGGACCTCTTCTTCCTTAATATATTGTTTACAACTAAGGATGCTTTGTTATCTAAGTAGCACATGAGTTGAGTGTATGATCTTACATCCGATCGAAGTTAATGAGACTGAGTCTTACTTATGTTGCCCTTCTTGCATAGTGATGTGCCGGTGTAGAAACTAAATATATCTATCCGGGTCAGGTGAGCATATAACAAGTTCAGACTACGCACGCAGATAATCACAAACAGGTAAAAAATGCCTGACTCATGATGTTAGTTCTTGATCTTTAGACCTTTTTGGTAATACTGTCCAGAGTCTGCACACACTTGTGCGCAGAACACACAAAAATGATGAAAAGGTTGGGTAACTACATTGGAGATAATATAAAAGAGGTGCGCTCGCCGCCCAGAGAGAGTGAGAGAGAGAGAGAATTGGCAGTCCAGAGTTACAGTCGGTAGTCGACGCTTCTATCATACTATGTCGGCTATTTATTGGTGTTAACTTTTTATAATATCTTCGCCTGGACTTACCATCGGTGATAGATATATTTCGTTTAATTTAAATTTAGTCTTATTCAGTTGGTAACCTTGTTTTACGCTTTGTTTCATGGGACAATTAAATATTTGTAATATGGACAAGTGGAGTTGTTTTTGTTTGTTGGATCGTAGAACAATAAACTAGGCATATGTACGGTCGGTAAAATCCCAACACCCCAATTGGGAAAACCGAACTACGTACAGTGATATTTCACTTAGTCCAGTCATTTTGTCCTTGTAATTGGTCTTGGAATGACCAATTGCTCATATGAATTAAGCTTTTCTTGTTGCTTCTTAATTCTTCACATAGATGTACATGTATGGTTTTGTAGATGGCAATAGTTGTTTCATGGCATCTTGATTGAAAAAAACCTGATAGTTCAGTATTTTGGACTTGGCATTAGCATTTGAGTAAATCATGTGGTCATATTTCCGTGGTATAACTGACGATTTTATCAGATACCTAAAATAGAACGTGTGTACATATGTATATGTAGTTTGTTTCAATATCAAGATCAAGGTTTTTAAATGTCACAAAGTATCAGTTTTGAAAGGCTCGTTACTCGCCTGTCAGAAAGCCTTTGCTTGGATCATAGTATTACACATGCACGCTCATTCATGGAACCAAAATTGATTTGAAAGTTGGTAACACTAACTTAAGAGTCTTTTATTTATCACGACCATAAGGTTTTGACAGTTCATTCACATACAAGTAAATAAATTTGTCACCAAAAACTGATGTGCACAAGGTCCATTACATTGAAAAAATAGAGATAATATGAAACATACAGCCTCATGATTGAAGTCTTAACACAAACCTCACCCTTCCACAACTATACGGCAGATAAAACAAACTATCCAAGTTTTGATAAGACCAATATCAGACTATAGGGTCTTAAACACCAAACTCGTCAAAATTTCACTTGCAAGAAAAAAGTTTGTTACTTCAGCTTAACACTGTGTTTGGTACACAAAAATAATTTACTCTTTGCTATTCATGTAAGTGAATTATAAAATACTAGTTTCGGGTTTAATTCTTTGTTTTACTGACTGAAGGGTTCCAAAACGTATCCAATGCCCCACCTTCAACTTTGAAGTATATTCATTTTCTTTTTGAAGTTTTCATAAGAGTCAAGCTTCAAATGAACCTCACAATCCCATTATATGGACACAGTACTGGTGCAGTGTCCAGGAAGCGGAATCGAGTGCAATTAATATAAGCAAAATTGCTTGTTTCACAATCAAGCTAAAATAAATTATAATAAATTAAACTAGATGTAGTTAAACTAACTAACTAATATTTCATCATGAATCAAGTGCCCATTACTCCTGACACCTGGTACCAATATACACGTAATATTCGCATTTGGGAGAAGATATTTTTTTGCATCAACCATGATGTAAGTCGGGTCTCATTTCAATCACAAAATCGAAATTGATATTATCACAGGGAGGTAACTCTTGTGCAGAATTTGGTGGTGGGTAACCCTATCTGTTAAATGTAATGTTGCAATAGGTAAGGAAAATGTGCAATTTCTAAATGATATATATGTTAAAATTGTGTATGTTGAAACATTTGTTACTGTGACATCCTTATGATATGGAATGATGGTATGTCAGTACAATCCTGAATCCTGAAAATTGCACAACAACGATATTTAATGAATTGTCACGTTATTTCGCGATTGGTAAACAAGAAATAAAGATTTTTACTTTCTTTTGAGTATTTATACTTACGCGATCTCTGCGTGAAAATAATTATATCTATATTTTTTCTTTCAGCTGAGTGACTTTGTGATAAACAAATGCCAGTAGTTCGTCAATTATCATTTTCCATCCTGTCATCAGTTGGTTTTAGTTTTTCAAAACTTAGTAATTCCACCTGGAGGAAAACATCAGTTGTTGTAAACTTGCATAAATATTCAACTTCCATTAACAACTATCCTAGACTGACACTTGGGCATTTAAAGACAATGAAGCTTGACACACCAGAATTTCATGCGCTTTTCACCCCAGAGTTGAAGCAGCTGACATCTCTGTTTGAGAAACACAATTATGAATTACGTATTGCTGGTGGAGCTGTCAGAGATCTTCTCATGGGTAAAATGTCACATGACATTGATTTTGCTACTACTGCAACACCTGATCAAATGAAAGAGATGTTTGAGCTTTCAGGTATACGCATGATAAATGCCAAAGGTGAAAGTCATGGAACTATTACAGCACGAATAAATGACAAGGTATGTATTTTTTGTCTATGTTGATTATGAAACAATTACTGTTGTTGCTTTTAAGTAAGTCTTTGATGAAACAATCTCATATACCGGGTTCAATTGCTCTGATTTGCAAGTTCTTCCTTTGGAAGTTTGGTTAAATTTATTGTGTATAAAGCTGATATCTCAGTATGTTCTGAGTAATATGCTCTCAAACTACAGTGAAACCTCACTGTATCCTTAGGACCACATCATTATCAGGACCACTTATTTTATCAGACTGTACTTTTTCCATATTTCAACCTCAAATCTTTGTCCTTAAAGCGGTTTTAAATTCAGCCTTAGTATTGATGTTCTGCTTTAAGTAATGAACATGCTGACTTGATATTTCTGGATATCATAATATAATTTTAGTTGCATTCCAATTGCTTAGTTATCTCAATTTTCCACTTACAAATATCTGCTGTAAGTTCTGTAAAACATGTTTATCGTCTCTAAGTATAATTTAGAGTGGGATCATATTCTGGACGATTTTGTTCCCCAGCTGTCATTTTTAGTTACTAATTATTAATGCTTAGAAAGTGAGGTAGTGTTGAAATACCAGTAGCTGCTATTTAGTTATGGCCATTTTTCTTGTGCCAAAATATAAATCATAAAAAACAAATGCTTACAGACCTTTTATCTCATGTCTCAGTATTTCTGCTTAAGTTTAGTTTGTATAAATTGTTACCGTTTTTGTCTCATAAAATCTTATTCACTTGTGCCAATAGGAGAATTTTGAAGTGACTACATTAAGAGTTGATGTACGGACAGATGGACGACATGCTGAGGTTGCTTTCACTACCGACTGGAAAATAGATGCAAACAGGCGAGATTTGACCATCAATGCCATGTTCCTAGGTTTGTTTATAATTGTTATTTCTTTAACTATAGCCCAGATGTTAAAGAACTAGCGAGCCAAAAGGTCTGGATGAAGATTTTCTCACTTTTTAAGGCATGGATTGGAGCCTCAGTGATTGAGCCGTTATCATCTCTGACTAGTAATCATTATCCCCTCACCACTTGGAGTTTGAGTCCCACTTGGTACTCAATTTCTCATGTGAGGAAGCCGTCCAGTGAACTTATGGAAGGTTGATGGTTCTACCTGGATGTATGACAGGGGTCTTCCTCCACCATTAACGCTGGAAGAGTTGCCAAATACTTGAATAGCCTTGGCTGTTGGTGTGAAGTTTAACCCCGGTGAAAACACCACATAGATTAAATCCTCCAGATCAGGACGTAATTGATACTCCAGTTTCTTAATAATTCTGAATAAATTTAGGAAATCTAGTATCAGAAAACTGGACGAAACTTCCGTAGGGCTGTCAGATTTCTGGCCTGAAAAAAATTGTCAGTTTCTTATGAAAAAACTGCAGACACTAAGGGACTGGATCTGTACTGCTTTACGCTGAAGAGATTTTAAATACTAAGTAAACAAAGAATGTTTAAGGCTATCTGACATATTATATTAGATTCGCATCATCAGTGTTACATTATATATGCTTTTTGCTTATTGTGCTAAGATCTTTAACATTAAGCAGCTGTGATACAGACTAGGTGTTGACAGCTTTCTAGATTCTGATAAATTTCAGGTTTTGATGGGACAGTGTATGATTACTTTAATGGATTAGAGGATGTGAAAAATAAACAAGTGAGGTTTGTTGGTGTACCTGAAGATAGAATGCAGGAAGATTACCTTCGCATTTTACGCTATTTCAGGTAAACTGCTTGAAGTACCTTAACTGCAGATTTATGTTTTAGTTTTTTGAAATCTTAATACTTTGTTCATATGATAGTAATTATCATAAAAACTTATTTCAAGTTGTATCATGGATTTAAATGCTTTGTATGTTAACTTGTTTGCTTAAGTGGTCTTGTTTGATAAAAAATATTTTCAGTATTAGTCACACTGTATAGGAGCATTTTAGATTTTCATGTTTTTAGATTATCAGTACACTTAACATTTAAGAAGGAGTCTGAGTGGTAATGGTCTCCAACTGGTAACCACTAGCCACGCAACACTGTGAGTTCAAAGCCCACCCAGGATTTAATTTCACACGTGAGGTAGCTAGCCAGCTAGCTTATGGAAGTCTGTTTTTCTACCAAAGAGTACACTTTGGACCTTCCTTCACCACCAAAGTTGGAAAGTCACCTAATTACCCTAGCTGTTGTGCAAAGTTAAACCCCAGAAAAAATAACATCTAAAAATGACACAAATTTTTAAACAAACTTTTTTATTGTCCTTCAATATTATTTTTCTCAAATTTCAAGCATGTATAAAATTTGAAACTTTGTTGCAAAGCAAGCAGTTTGTTGATTTTGAAACATGCATACTAGTACCTTGAATGGTGATCATCTTGCTATATGGTTAGGTTTGAGTTTCGTGTACTTTTAATGGTTGAATTTGTGCATGCAACTACTATAACTTATCAAGGATAATAGTTTATAATTCTCTTTTATGCTGAAGAAATTGCTTGGACTCTTTATTTGATGTTCTGACTTGATAGAGCATTTTTTTCTTTCGTTGAACAGATTCTATGGAAGGATTGCTAAAGATCCAAATGCACATGATGAGGATACATTGAAAGCTATTAAAGAAAATGCTGAAGGTTTGGCAGGTAATTAAATACTTTTAAAACTAAATTTTGTTTCATAACAATTTTGACTTACTGCCATTTATTTATTCCTGAAGATGTATTTCCTTATTAGTCCCCTGCTGGTCTAAAATCAGTATTTGGTGACCAGAGGATTGCACTTTTCTGGTCCATATCTTGGCCATCCATAAAGGGATTTACATTTAACTTGTCTCAAATGTTCCCATAATGAGACAACATGTCATGTACAACACCCAGACCCCTAGCTCACATGTCAAGGTTGCATCTTAATGTGTGGAGATTTGAACAGATAGTACATGAGAATACCTTAATCAGATGGTCTCAACACCAACAGAATGTTTTTCTCACAAATCTAAAAAGTTGCCCATGTCCCATAAAGTCTTTCCTATCCATTAGGGGACTCTGTATTGCAACACTTCACCCGTTTCATTAGATATTGTTCCAAACATGAGCAACTTTTACATAGCAGGATGCTCAGTACATTAAAAGTTGAGGGTTGAAATTGACTCTTAACTGATAATAATTTGAAGAGTCAACAATTGATTTATTAGAGTTACAGTAAATTTGACAATTCCCATGAGTCGGAAGCTTTATTTTGCTAATTTCAAAAGTCAAAATGCCATTTTAAGGGTCAGATTAGAACCCTGCATAGCTCTTCAGATAATATTGTATTGAACTTATAATGTAGATGTTGGTGTTTTATGCAAGATAGATAATTGAAAGGTTGTTAAAATTTTCAGAGGAGACACGTAGAGTGTTGAAATCGAATCTATGCTAATTAAGGCCTAAAAAAATAATGGTTAGTTTCCAGTTACCCAACCTACCCAATCATATGTGAATGCGTAATGTCCCCTCTGAATGTTTGATTTTGATAAATGAAGACTCCAACCCATCCTTTTTTTAACCTTTTGGCATTAAGTATCTTATAATGTTGTTTTTAAAGAAAGTATCTCTATCTAATAAATGGTTGTAGAATTTGATTAGTTTACTTTTTATTTTGACTTATTACAACATATTTCATTATTTCTGTTTCCATTTTACCTGATTTGTAGTAGATATTTTAAAATGCTCCTCAATATGCCAAGTTGTATTTGTAGCAAGCTTTTGTCTGTGAGTTGCCAAAAAGTGGATATAGGACCAGTTTGAAGGCTAGTGATTTGATTTAACATTTCACTTGAGTATGATAAATAAATTGTATTTAATTGCTATTGTATTTGTGTCTTATCCAGGAATTTCTGGGGAAAGAATTTGGACGGAACTGAAGAAAATTGTTGTTGGTAATCATGCAGGAAGCCTTATGAAAACTATGGTTGGAACTGGTGTGGCAAAATACTTAGGTAGTTGTTTTATAGTTTATACTTAACTGTTGATTCATATTTAATTTCCATTGTGTATAATTGTATGAAGTGGTGTACCTTATAAGAATATTTCTCAGACACATGATTTTATATTTCATTTTCATGATAAAGTTGAGGACAATTTTCTTGTGGTATTTAACTGGATTTATTGATTAGCGATGTTAGAATGACTGCTGCCATGAATTTCAGTAAACAGTGTTGAGTTATGTAATGAATACAGTACGAATACTTGTTTAATTGTTACTACTAGGTTTGCCTGAAAAGTGTGATGTTGAAGAATTTCAGAGGATTTGTGAGGTAACAGAAGGCAGCGATCCTGAACCTATGACGAGATTAGCAGCGTTGTTAGAGAATGAAGAACAGGTTAGCTTGGTTTAAAAAGTTTTTTTTTCTAATGTTTAACATAACACCCACAGTTAGGGTCATTTAGCAACTTCCAGCTTCAACAGTGGGGCAAGACCCTAGGTCTTCCTGGGAAGAACACTGACCTTCAATTAGCTAGCTGGACAACTTCCTCACTTTTGAAATTTGGTCTTGTGTGGGATTCAAACTCACTGCCACTGAGCAGTAAGGGGCTAGTGATAATTAAGTTTGATATCTTAATTTACATCATAAAGATATGATAATGTAATGTATCATTTTTGAAATAGTTCGCTTGTGAATTAACCTAAACTATGATGTCATGTGCACCGTAAAGTCACAGATTGTCGTGGAATTACATTGGGTAATGAAAGGAAATTCCCAACATCATGTGATATTATTTGAGGATAGAAAATGAATTGATGCTGTTAAATACTAGTAATTATGTGCAATGATGAAAAATTTGTTTTGTATGCTTTCACATTCTCTCCTGAAATGAACATAGATTAAAAAAATCAGAAGAAACAAAAATCCAAAACTTTGCAAGTACGATAATTTTGTCTGAGAATGGCTCATATGATATATTGTAATAGAACAGAAATTTTACAGAAAAACAGGAAATGGATTTTTATTGCAGAAGTTTTACACTGTGTTGTATTTTGTTTTGTTTATTATTCAGGTATATAAAGTTCAGCAAAGACTTAAGGTTTCCAATGATGAATTGAAGACTTGTTTGTTTGTTGTTAATTATCGTGATTGTTTGGAAGGTGATGATCCATGCACATACTACAAACAGTTGATAACCCGACTCTCTGGGAAAGAAAAGAAAGTTATTAATAAGGTGCTGGAATTGTTGAAGTATAAAAATTACACAGATTTGTTTAATGAAATTTCTGAATGGACTCCTCCTAAATTTCCTTTGACGGGAATGGACTTAATTGCTAGACATGTGAAAAAGGGTCCAGTATTTGCCAAAACTTTGGATGTTTTAAGGGTTCGATGGATTGACAGTGATTTTAAGTTATCTCATGAAGACTTGGTGGCAATGATTGATGAAGTATTGGCTGAAGTAAGAAAAAAATGACATTCAGTATGAACTAGTTGATGAACTTTTTTATTCAATTGTTGTAGTAAAAAAATGTTTTATTCCATCATGGGTGTGTTGTTATATTTTGTTTGTAGACATTTTAAATCTTTGATATTAAATTACGTTCGGGACCTAGAACAGTCTTAATATTGAGGCTGTTGCATTATAAAGTCAAAATATGCATGATACATAAAAAATGGGTCTGTAAATATTTAAATTGTCTCAAAGTGAAGTTTAATGGTGTCAATGTATGCAAAGTCTCCAAGATCAGAGTTCATGCTATAACTTGTTGACATATGCTGAAAACCTCTACTTATGGCATGTGCTTTAAATCGCTTAGAGATGCTGTTCTAAGTGCATATAAAGGTGCTGACTCTTCATTGAGAAGGCAGAAATACTTTATTGATCACTTCTTATTTACCTTATTCATAGAAACAAGACTATGTTCTTATGCATTCTTGAAGACAGAATAGATAAGGTAAATGTGGTTTTGAAGTAAACTAAGTTCAATCACCTGTGGATAAAAATGCTTCCACTGATAATTGCTGGATGGGGATGAACTGCAATATATTTCACTAAATTGTATTATAAGACTGGAACATATATATTTCATCAAAACAACATTTGCTTATAAAATAAATTTGTGTTTGCAGATATTCATTAATTTAGGCTGCATGCTGCGGTGCTGGTATTTTGAAGTTAACTTATGGGTAATGTAGATTTATAAAGGGAACCAAATCCTGTCTGACACTAAAACAAAAAATAGATAAAAATATAATAAAAAATTTTAGGGGTCAATTGACAGTTTTGGTTTCTTTCATAAATGTAAACTGTGATATAAAAAAGTGATACAGTCATACAAACTGTTCTATCATAGATTATTTATGTACCAGCACTATCACCATATAGCATCTAAATCATTGTTACACACTGAATTTACTTTGAGATGTTAATTACTATAATACAACAGGAGTTTCCAGATTTTCATAAATACAGCATAAATCTAGAGTCAAGGTCCTTTAATGATAAATTCCTTATTTACCTTTGTAGCATCTATCATTTTTAAATACATGGACAAGGAATATGTCACTAATAATTTGCAACACAGTCGTGATAAATTCAAGTGTTTACAAAATTAAAACAGTGTGACGAAACATAATTGCAGTACTGATTTTTTGTTGACTGGTGCCAAGCTTGACAACATAGGAGCCACATTTTCACAGTATTTCTCTGTCTTACAGTAAATGCATTGAAATGTCTGTACAGACAGAGTCAACAGTAACCAGTTTACGTCTTACAGTTACTGTATTTTGAAAGTAGCCTCCTATTACGCTTCAGTTTTGGATTGTTTCCCTTTAGCTCACCATATCCATGTACTGCAGACGATATATTTGTTAAAATTGCTACGATTTCATTCCTGAAACTACATCTTTCTTGACAGAGATACTCTATATTCCCTAAATCTTTGTTCCTACTACGGTATCAACTTAGTTCATGAAATTATCCTGTATCTTTTATGTCCAGCTTGACCTAGTAAACTTTTAGATGTAGGGACACATCTTGAAAACACTGTGCTAAGGCGATATTCGTTGATTTTTGTCATAAAATATGTCGACCCGATTTTTTGCGAAATAAAAATATAAATTTAATATTTTTAGCTCACCCGAGCACTTAGTGCTAGGTCCCCAGGTCAAATAGAATGGAAATTTTGTTAACACTCTAGAAATCATAGTTTTGATTGGATCTTCATGAAACTTTGTCAGAATGCTTGTATTAACGATCTTGTATAATTGTGCAAATATGGATAATCTCCCGTCAAAAACTAGGTTGACTAGGTCAATGCACCACAAAACATTGTTAATGCTCCAGAGGTCACAATTTTGATTGAATCTTCATCAAACTTTGTCAGAACATTTGTTTTAATAATATAAATTTGACAAATTCGAACAAGGCAAAAACTATGTCATCAGGTCAAATCATCGGAAAAACCTTGTTAACGCTCTAGAGGTCACAGTTTTGATTGAATCCTTGTCAGAGTGTTTGCCATGATGATATCTTGGACAAGTTTGAACATGGGTTATCTGGGGTCAAAAACTAGCTCACCAGGTCTAATCATTGGAAAACCTTGTTAACCCTCTAGAGGTCACAGTTTTAATTGGAGGTTCACCAAACCTTGACTGAATGTTTGTCTTGATGATATCTTGGACAAATTTAACATGGGTCATCTGGGGTCAAAAACTAGGTCACCAGGTCAAATAATTGGAAAACCTTGTTAACCCTCTAAAGGTCACAGTTTTGATTGGATCTTTGTTAAACTGCGATGAAATTTTGTTTTCATGATGTTTTGGACAGGTTTGGACATGGATCATCTGGGGTCACAAACTAGGTCAATAGGTCAAATCTCCTGAAAACATTGTAAACCTTCTAGAAGTCACAGTTTTGATTAGATCTTCTGCAGACTGTGCCAGAATGTTTGTATTAATGATATTATAAACAGGTTTGAACATGGGTCAACACAGGTTAAAAACTAGGTCACCAGGTCAAATCACAGGAAAACCATAGATGTTGCAATCTTTACTCAGGTGAGTGAAAAAGGGTCATCTTTGCCCTCATGTTTTACATATTTTAGGTCAGAAATATTTTGTTTCAGGCACAATTTTGGCATGAACATATGTTTTTCAATAAAGAAAGTAAACCGGAAGTTGTCAGTTATAAAATGATCATGGTGATGCTTAGTAATAGTTTTTACAATCGAGAATAATTATGTTTGTTTGTATCTGTCAACACCAATTGTAATTGCATAAGCCATGAAGCATAGACAATGTTAATCCAATTGGTCCTGAAAACATATTCGAGGATTTCTTCATTGTCAGTGGAATAGAATAATGTTGACACAGTACTGTATTGTAGGTGCCATATTTTCCGTATATTTTTACATGTATTATTCTTATTGCATTATCACGTGGTATCAAGAATTATGGCGATGAAGTATTCTAAAGAATTTATAGTTTGTAAAGTAATATACATTCAGAATTGGCAAATACACGTATCTATTTATTTATAGCAACCTGAAATTTTTATTTGGCCGGAAGCAATTTTAGTTTCATAAAAATCATAATGCTATGATTTTCGATTACGCTAAGTTGTATGATATCTTTCTTTACTTTTCATACGTTTTTTTTTCATTGTGGATTTATTTTGGGAAAACTAGAGAAACAACAAATACTGAAAACTGGCCTAAGCATCAATGTTTTGACTCAACAATAAGAACATGTGGTTTGCATGTTTGTCCTTATTTATCATGCATCTTATTTAAAGTTACAGACTAGGTTTTATTGCAAACTTCTATGTAACATTTGGTCATAGCGTGTTATACATTTATGTTTATTTTTACACCTCATTTTTATAGTATTCCAGTTATCTCCTAACAAATATTTTTATATCCGCGTTTCATAAATGATGTTTTCGTTCATTTAGATATTCAGTTAAACATTCATTAATATGTTTGTCATTTACATAGGGTTAAAACATGGAAATGTTTTGTATCATATTACTATTTGATCTTTGATTAAATTGATTTCAAATATAAATATTTCCAAATGATTTATGCCCTGTTCCATTATTCATATGTTATTAATCATTAAGATATACTATCAAACTGTCCATTTGTGTGTTTTCTAATGGCCTATGTAAGTAGTGAAGGGATTTTAGGAAAAATGTATAACAATAAACTCTAGACAGAACTTACAATACTGCAAAGCCAGCCAACAACGGTCCTCTCAGTGCTTTGATTGCACATGGTTGGTATATGCAATGAATTTTGCATGCATTCTCTTTATAGTAGAGACTAAATACTGATCGCGCACCTGTATGCTACATGTATGTCTTGATATTTGGAATTCCAAAATATATATAGATCCAGCTAACTTCTGTAGTAAGACACAATTTGAACGGACTAGACATCAGTCGGAAAAGTTAAACGAGAGTAAGTGGTATTTGATTATATTATGGTTAATTATTCTCTTAGATAACTCAAAAGTACAACACATAAAGTATTTTGATTTTAACAGGTCAGTCATAATACATGCTTGTATATATATAAATAAAGTATAAAACAATACACGGTATATAACAATATAATGTATATTTATTGTTTTATATTGTTATATATTTTCTGATCAAGCAGTATCAAATCTCTGTTTCATGAAGGATGGCTGTACTAAGGTCTAAGTTGGCTGTTAGAAAGTATGCTCACCCAAAACAGAAACTTTCGCAGAATAGGTCTTAAATTTATAAGGTTAAACACATAATGTAGAAAAATGTGTATATGCAGTAGTTAACACTGTCGTCCTAGTTTGGGAAACTGGTCAGATAATCACCTCATGTCGAACGATGTCCATTTCCACGTGCACGCACGGGATCGACATATCTGGTTTACACGTGTAAACTTTTTCAATTCAAATTATTGCACTTGACCACTACAGTCATAAAAATACCTAAACAATTTTATATCGATACAATTTGGCCAAAATTTGAGCCGTCGGGATGCTGGAGGCAGGAGCTTCAACGGAAGAGGGATTGCTGTGCACTTTGGATCATCTGTGCAGTCAGAAGTCTGAGACGCTGTTTGTGCAGACCGGAAGCACGGAAGATCTTCCACGTAGCGGTACACCACGTGTGACCACGCCGGCGCAAGACCGCTGAATTTTAAACCAACATTTACGAAATCGTTTTTTAACTGCGACAGTGTCTGTCACATCAGGTACTCATAACCCCAGGATTTCCGCTCATACAGTACGAAATCGTTTGGATGGGCACAATTTACGCGTACGCCGTCCCTACAGTATTAACGGATCGTCATCGCCGTGACAGGCTTCAATGGGCACATCAACTCGACAAGGCAATACTGTAAATGAACTTTGATGAATTGATTTTGAATTATTTTGCAATAACAAATACGAACAAAAACTGTTGATGTACACCTGTGTAGAAACAGTCCCTAAAGTTTCGCGAAAGATTCTTTTTTGTTTCAGTATAAAATTTTTGTTCGAGTGATACATCTGTTTATGGACTCAAGGTTCATATTGAGCTTAATTTGGTCGAAGAAAATAAATTGTAGCACGGGATAGAACAGACGCATTTGTTTTGAACTACGTGTGGTGGATTAGTTGTTATTTTGAGACTCTTTAAAAGGAAAATACTAATATCTTAATTTGAAGGTTCATAGTTTTGTGATATGCAATACCACAAATTTCTTTGTGTGCAAAAATGCGTTGCAAAATAAACAAAGGCACACCAACGCAGACTACTTATCGGAATATATATTATGTTTCGTGGCATTGTTTTTTTTAAAGAATGGAAATTAATATAATGCATTGTTTTACACACGTATCACCTCCCGGAGTCCAATAGACATTCCCATGTTATGGCTCAGCGCAAAACTATGCCTATTCTGTTTTTTTTTGATATTTTTTTTTCATTTTTCCATTTTAGTCAATTTACAAACAATTCTTCTATATTTACTGCTAGTGAATGTTTGAAATCTAATGATGTTACTTACTATTGTGTGAAACTCTTAATTAATTGTTTTAAATCAATTATTTGAGTTAGCCATAATTTTGCGCCGAAACAAATCAAGTTTCTTTCGGCGTGTTTCAGCATCAAAAAGCATCATTAATGCCGTCTTGGATCGATAGTGCGTAACTTTACACCTTCGTCCTATATGGTGCAAAGTTACGTCCAACTTTACGTAAAAAAATATGTCAACATTGATAGAACGCCGCTTACGTAAAATTTCCGACATACGCCAAAGTTACGTTATAATTAATGTGTAAGTATGTTGTACGGGCCACTGGCTTTTTTTCAGGAATGGGATTCGTCGTGCCGTGTGATGATTGAGATTCTTCCCATTTTTTTTCCGTTTTACCCATTTAAAACGTTTTACTCATAATGAATTTAGAAAAAAATCAAACATCTAATTCAATTCCACGAGAAAAAAACCAAGCTTCAAACGCCAAAAAAAAATATTCATTATCGTTTTTTTAATGTGACTAATTGTCTCTGGGGTTTAACGCCACTTTTCAACAATTTTTCAGTATATACGGCGACCGGTTCACCTAACCAGCTTTCCTGGACTGTATACTAAGCAGTACTAACTTACCCTTCCACAAGGAGCCGGCAACTTCTCCACGTATGGAGGAAAATCGACATTTTTGTTACATGTCGGGTTACAAGTCCAGCGCACTAACCACTGGACCACGGTCGCGGCTCCTTATTTACTATTATTGGTTGATAATATAAATCATACGAAAATTGGTGATTGGTGATCAATCACATTAGCTTATTCCAATTTTCATTTCATATCATAATAATCACCCCTTTTACAAATGAATTCAATGAGTTATCAAATAAGATGTTAAAATTTAATATCTTGAGCTATGTCGAAAGAAGTGAAAACTGTTGACTATTGACGAACATGTTCGTGTGATTGAGATGTCATGAAACGATGATTTTTAAGTGAATGGCGTGC
Source organism: Lutraria rhynchaena (assembly GCA_008271625.1). Classification (NCBI taxonomy): domain Eukaryota; kingdom Metazoa; phylum Mollusca; class Bivalvia; order Venerida; family Mactridae; genus Lutraria; species Lutraria rhynchaena. Next base: position 3,420,652 of record VIBL01000001.1, on the reverse strand, counting down.
TTGAATATAATATAATTCACGGTTAACGATCTTTACTTAGTTTACTGCTTTACAAAAGACTAAGATTAAGATTAACATATTCTTGTGTCACTACTGCGGTACATTAAGTTGTTCTCGATGGAGTTTCTTGGTTAAACAAGAACCAAGATAGGAAAAGATACAACAACACAGACGTTTTATAGAATGCGGTGCGTTACTTTTCGAGTACAAAGAAGCTGAATTAGCAGTGGAAAACGTGTAAAAGATCAAACTTTCTTGTAATCCCAATTTGCTAGAAATTTCCAGACATTTCTGGACATTGTATTGAATGTAACATTCAGAACTTGAACTAGATTTCCATCTGCCATGCGTATTAAGTAAAGTGGAATCAACTGAGTCGCCACTATTGGCAAATGACTTGGCTCCTCCGCTGCGCAAACTATGTAACCCAAATTAAGTCTTATCTTCTCCAACAGCGTCTAAAGCTTCGAGAAAAATTTCCCTAGCTCTTGTATAAGATAAGCGTACAGAAGAGTCAGCTATGACGTAACTGTTAGTAGACTTGTAAAACCTAACTTTAGTAAAAATGAACTGATCCGACGAAAACGTGAGCCCAGCTGCATGGATAAACTTAAGTTGCTTGGATACCGGACACAGTTTTGTACCAGTTTTAGCAATAATAACGTCGACTCCTTTCATTAATTGATCAGTTTTACTCTGTGTCATGTTAACAGTGATATGATTTTCACTAAAAATTAGATGTTTCATTCTGAGACTTAACTCATTATACCTAAGAAAACCTGAAAGTCCAAGAATGCACATGGTGCAAAGTATCAAGTTCTTTAAATTACCCTTGTCTCCACCGTAATGATCCACGATTTTGTTAAGAATACTAACAGTTATTGGCTGTTTCTTACTAACAGGTACAACTGAAAGTGTCCTTGAACATTGGAATTTCAATTTCACTAAATTACTTTCACAGAGGTTATGCTCAGTAAGTAATTACTCAAGTTACCACTTGACACTGTAGTAATAAGCATCAATATAGGATTGCTCACTCCTTGATTCAAAATAACACTAAAAACAAACTAACTGAAGAGTCTTTCGGTGGCAGAAAATCCAATGAGCTAGATTTACACCAAGAGACAAACCTTTCGAAGTAACTGTCATACTTTGCACGTGTATTCTTGGATTTTGAAGCTCTAACGATGTCCGGTATCCTTTTGGCTGCATTTCCGAGATCAGGATGATTTTCAAGAAGTTTAACATCGGTTCATGATCGTGAGGCATGTTTTCTGAAAAAGCAATAATATACCGAGAAACTTGCAGAACAAAACCGGAAGTCGGAAAATTGTAGAAATTAGTCATCGCTGTATTATGTCCAAAACGTAAAACCAAAGTTACATCAGGCTGAAAACTACAGTGATACGCAAAGTAATTTTAACGATAACAATAATAATTTATCAAAGTGCAAAAAGTGCTTTGACTTCAATCACGTTACGTTGAAATCTTATCCTTGTAACACGATACTAAACACAAAGTTGTCAGCGTATGGAGAAACGGGTACATTTAGTTAAAAGCTTTACAATGTAAATACAATAGTTTAAAAACAGTCACTACTCCTTGACATCAATCATAAAACGCCCTCGCGTCTAATTTAAAAAAGAGCACATTGCTTACAAAGGGTGAGACTGCAAAAATACTATCTTTGCATGAACCGGCCTTTTGTATCTGCGTTTACGTGCGATTGCTGCTCGAAGATTGGCTGCATCTTCAGAGTTATCAGCCAAAGGACTGTAAGTGTACTCGCGAACAGTGTCCCAGCCATGTTTATCAGCTATCTTCAGAATTTTGTTTCTCTGAATAAGAGCTTCCGTCTCTTTTTTGGACAATGGGTTTAATAAGCCCGGGACTGACAGTGCAAACCTCTTCAACCTGTTTCATTCCTTTGAGTCTAGCTGAGTTGAACTCATACTGAAGTTTATTGCCTTTGTTAGAGAACTTATAAGGCATTTCCGTAGCAAAGCTTTTGCTGGTAAAGCTCGAAAACCTGTTTTCTAATTCGTCTAAAAATATATTCCTTCGTCTATCTAAAGCAATGTCTAAATCACTTTTGGAACGATGTTTTGCGTTTCTAATTGTTTGGAAGAGACCGAACAATCTGAACTGCATTATCCAGGTGTTCCTTCATATACATAGAATGTCACTGTTGTTTCTAATGGCGAGTCTATTAGTTAAGTTACGATAACAATGTGTTGATTTACACCACGAAAAAAATTAATGGAATAGGGTCGAGTAAATTCCAAAGCAACTGATGCTATTAATGACCATAACAGCGTGGTGGATGCGTATATCATTGAATGTTTTAAAGGCTATACACATTTAAACAGTTGTCCAGGTAAGCTCTACCAAAGTCATATTTGTCTTTTTTCAGAATATAGAAAAAGGTAGAGAATGAATTTGACCGACACAGCAATTAATAACACAACAATAGCCAACAATGCTTCTACACAAACGATACATTCTACGACCCAAGGTAACTCAACTTTCTCTTGTAAGCTATAGTCGGACGTATCCATGAATTATTCAAATTGAAATATTTTATGACACTTTTGTCTGATAATTAAATTCGTGTATGTAATAATTTTGCGTTACAAATATTTATTCATACAGTCAAATTAAGATAATGATTCAAATGCTTTTACATTGTTTGACATGAAATGAACACATTCTGTTTGGGCCCACTGATGCATAGTGTCAAGTACATGTAATTAATAAAAATTGGATTAATTGGAAACATTTAACTGCAATTTTAGGTCCGGAGAACAGAGAAACAATAAAAACAGTAATGATATTGGGCGTATCGGTTATGTTTATGATCATTTTAACAATACTGTAAGTGCTATTTTATCATGTTCTTATTTGCATATTTACATTTCGTTACCATTAGTTACCTAGTTTGATTCAAATCCTACATTAACTCTGGACTACAGTATGAAAATATTTTGATGAATCAATTGTGTAGTCATAAAAGTGTTTATATTTCAATGCATTGTACCACAAAATGTTACTGACGAGTTTTCTTATCTCCATCTAATAATCTAATTATACTATTAGAACAGGTTATGACAATCTGTTTACCATATTACTACATGTATTCATATATTTCTTCTCTGGAGGCATATTAATATATATATACAACATGAGGGGTTAGAACTCAATTGAAGTAGAGCTAATACTGTACAAAAATGATTATACGTCAATGTTTCATGTGAACAAATGAATACTCTTCTTACATCGTTACGGAGAAATCCCCAGAAAAATAGCATTCTTTTGGTGTCGTAGTATGTAGTTCAATAATTTATTGCAGCTTCACGATACCAATATGGAAAAGAAGATATAGAAGAACAGAAATGAAAACGCCTAACACTCAAGAAATTGAAACACCACGGCTAGACTGGATGGAAAAGACTCAATATCAGAAAATAAGAAGTACTCGTATGTACAGCTCAAAAATCATGAAGTAGCATTATTTGTTTTAGTTTGAAGGGGCACTGAACCCCCTACTACTGATTGACATTAAACCTTATTCAGCGCTTCGTCTATGTGTTTGGGATGTAGGGTATACTTCTGTATCATTTACGCGTCTATCCAAGTTATTGCCGTCATATCAAATCTAAAATGTTCAATGGATTTACATTTAATTTCATTTTTGTCGAACCCGCTTGCGGTGTACCCGACATAATTATCAAAATGGCGGTCCGGTGTATGTGCAGGCCTGCGTGTCCGTCCGTGTGTTACTCCGTCCGACTTTGTCCGGACTATTATTTCCCTATGCATCAATGAATATTAAAATGACTTAGCTTAATTGTTCACCATGATGAGACGATGTGTCGTGCACGAGAATCTTGACCATATTTTAGAGGTCAAGGTCACACTTGGCGTGCAAAGGGCAAAAATTAGCGTGTAAAACCAATGGACAACTTTTTCAGGACGATTACAAATGTCTTAGCGGGCTCGACATGTTGTTATTTGGCGACTTCTAGTAAGTACTAGAGGTTGAATTACAAAACCTGCGCAAGTATTATTTCAGTTATACCCCTTTTAATGTCTTGTTGATGTATTTTCCAGAATTCAAAATTATAAAATGGTCAATATTTTACCACAAAAAAACCGTAAAAAAGTACAAAACCCAAGGCTTGTGTAATACAGAACAAATTTTTTCATCGGAACTGAAATATTATAATTAGAAATATTACAAGCAAATTCAATAAGAACAGAAGAAATATCAATACATGAAAGCATGTTACAGAACGAAGCAAGACGTGTTCTGTACAACATGACTAACAAATGTTTTAGCATCAACAACATTCTACCCTGGCCTATCATCTTGGACAACATAACACAATCCTACTTATAAATCATTTGTCAAGCATAATGTATTTTCGTTAAGTTTTATCCATAAAATGTCATCAGAGCTTTCATAGAAAACAATGAAAACATTGTCGTCATTTACATAACAATTACGAATAAATAACATAATACCACATGGATTTCTGGTATTGTCCGGATGTCTGAATCTATGTAAACTAAAGCAATGTCACTAGCCGTCTTTTTCCTACTAGTGTGTTGGGTATTCGATGGACTATAGTTGTGTTATGGTTGTGGATCACGTTTGTTTGACGATTGACTAGATTTGTCTAACTAAACACTTCTTTCTTGTATACCGCGATTGTGTTGTTTGAATTTTTAAAGGGTCGGATTTCAATGATTGATTTTCCAACTTTGAAACTGGTTGTATCAAAGACGTTCTGTTTTTTTTTTTGCCAAGCTCGGCATACCAGTCAGAGAACTTGTCATTGATTACTTGTCGGTACGCACAATCTGTCGTAAATGTCTGTTAATTCCTTTTTTACCATAAAGAGTTAAGACTGAAGTCAACTTGTACGTTTGTTGTATAAATGTCATTATCATAACACGTACTGAATCATCTTACAATGTTGAATCTTACAGATTTGCGTAAAACCTACCCTACTCACATCACGTACCCATATGATGACATCTCATTCGGGAGTAACAAGCAACGTAACGTAATATGCGCTGATGAACCGCCGCTGGAATTATCTGAATTGAGAAAAGCATTGGAAAACACAGAGAAAGAACAATCAAATGATGGGAACGGTTACAACGGTTAGTAGACAGAATATTAAAAGTCCAAACCATTACGCTGAATCCATGTACTGACCGTCAACCTCATAGTCACCTCATTAAATATATGTCGAACATTGTACTCCATTTGAATATGTTATAGGACTATATAAACCATTGTCGGGTTATTGAACCCGTAATTGAATCTGTTGAGTACAGAACTGATGTTCCTCTGTGACGATTTGAAAGAACGTGTTATCGCGGGGGAGGTCATACTTAGATTAAAACAGGTATGAGATACCAAAGTAATAAAGTGGCATGTAAGTATTTGAAAGATATTCGGGGACTGATGACAGTTAAGGATGCACCTAGTTGAAATGCGCTCTTTTGAGTCTCATTGAAAATATTGAGCCACATCATATCAGTATTCAAATAATCAAATACTTGCCTGACAGTAATTAATCTCTATTCAACAAAAATACATTAACGGTCCTATTGCACACGTTAAGCAATTAAGAATTATTAATTCAATGCCATGCACGCCATCCATGTAACAACGAAATTTGCACCGTGGCAGTCATCGGAAGTCTTTCCGTCTGCATTTTTGCACAATATTGTATTAAATTTTGTACGTTTCATTAGTAACGGTACAATGCAACATTACTTTAACCCAAAGATATGTTTGTATTGTACTCGGTCTCTAAATGATGATTCTGAATATGATTGCCTTTCATGTGTTTGCTGTGTAGTGGTCGTAGAAAATATGTAGCGTATTTGGGTAGCTGGTAAATTATTTGCTCTATTAGGCATATTGGGCATATTGCGTTTTTTATTTATCCATAGTGTCTATATTATTTATCTATTGGATTTTTATTCCTATAACCTAAAGGTGAAAACTCACAAACGTTCAATTTTATTTCTGTTGCCAAAACGCATCTTTAATTTTTTTTTGGAAAAGTATTAATCATTATCTACAATGATGATGAAGGTTTCATTGACATAGTAACATGTTTTGGCAGGAAAGTAGTTTTTTTGGCGGACTCTGCAATTGTCTTTGAAGATTTGTCTTACAGGTTATCAAAGGAGTAGAAAATAACTTTAAAAATAAATTTGATGTAAGAACAAAGGAGCTGCAGGCGCTTGAAAAAAATATTTAAATCATCTGTTGATTCCCAAACGGATTCTCTCGTCGGTTTACTAAAATTCATGAATCCGAACTGCGTGGCTCGCCGTTAAGTATTGAGTTTAAAATAAAACACTTTAGTGATGATTATAAACATCAGCAGAAGAATACTGTAACATGTATTTGTTACCACGTGGTATGAGCATTTATGTAAAGGTTTAGCATTCAGTCTTGTGGTGCTTTTAGTGTTAGATCATCTTAATATTAACCATTAATTACTGGTATTATGTTATGTTGTTTAGCAATGTTGAATGTTGCGGAATAGTTTCTAATCGGTATTATTTGTATCAGTTGTAGAAATACCGGATGACGTTTCTTTTGAACTGAAAGAAACGATAATTCCATTAGGACACATGGAATTTGTCGTAAATGTCTGTTAATTCCTTTTTCACCATAAAGAGTTAAGTCTGTAGTCAACTTGTACGTTTGTTGTATAAATGTCAATACCACAACACATATTGAATCATCTAACAATGTTCAATCTTACAGATGTGCGTAAACCCTACCCTACTCACATCATATCCCCATGTGATGACATTTCATTCAGGAAAAACAAGCAACGTAACGTAATATGCGCTGATAAACCGCCGCTGGAATTATCTGAATTTAGAAAAGCATTGGAAGACGCAGAGAAAGAAGAAACAAATGATGACAATGGTGACAACGGTTAGTAGACAGAATATTAAAAGTCCAAACCATTGCGCTGAATCCATGTACTGACCGTCAACCTCATAGTCACCTCATTAAATATAAGTCGAACATTGTACTCCATTTGAATATGTTATAGGACTATATAAACCATTGTCGGGTTATTGAACCCGTATTTGAATCTGTCGAGTACAGAACTGAAGTTCCTCTGTGACGATTTGAAAGAACGTGTTATCGTGGGGGGTCATACTTCGATTAAAACAGATATGAGATACCAGAGTAATAAAGCGGCATGTAAGTATTTGAAAGATATTCGGGGACTGATGACAGTTAAGGAATGCGTTCTATTGAGTCTCATTGAAAATATTGAGCCACATCATACTAGTATTCAAATAGTCAAATACTTGCCTGACAGTAATTAATCTCTATTCAACAAAAATACATTAACGGTCCTATTGCACACGTTAAGCAATTAAGAATTATTAGTTCAATGCCATGCACGATATCCATGTAACAACGAAATTTTCACCGTGGCAGTCATCGGAAGTCTTTCCGTCTGCATTTTTGCACAATATTGTATTTGTACGTTTCATTAGTAACGGTACAATGACACATTACCTCAACCCAAAGATATGTTTGTATTGTACTCGGTCTCTAAATGATGATTCTGAATACGATTGCCTTTCATGTGTTTGCTGTGTAGTGGTCGTAGAAAATATGTAGCGTATTTGGGTAGTTGGTCAATAATTTGCTCTATTAGGCAAATTGCGTTTGTTATTTTATCCAAAATGTCTATATTATTTATCTATTGGATTTTATTCCTATAACCTAAAGGTGAAAACTCACAAACGTTTTGGCGGACTATGTTGTTGTCTTTGAAGATTTGTCTTATAGGTTATCAAATGAGTTGAAAATTACTTTAAAAATAAATTTGATGTAAGAACAAAGGAGCTGCAGGCGTTTGAAAAAAAATATTAGGATCATCTGTTGATTCCCAAACGGATTCTCTCGTCGGTTTACTAAAATTCATGAATCCGAACTGCGTGGCTCGCCGTTAAGTATTGTGTTTAAAATAAAACACTTTAGTGACGATTATAAACATCAGCAGATATATATATATATATATATAGCTTTCAGAACCCTCCTGGTATTTAGTTGCTAGAATACAAAACGGTTCCCAAACCCATGTGAGTCATGTTTCTTTGCGACAATTTGGCTGAAGGTGGTTAATCCGCCTCAATCGTGATATCATCTGCATTTGGAACGAAGGAACACGAAAGCAATTGGGGAAAACACAGATTAGCCTTATTTCCAACTGTGCTCATAGATATATATTGTCGATAAGCTTAAAACAATAGCATAAATTAAGTTGCTTGGAACAGAAATTGCTTATGAGTGTTCTTGCATTTTCTAAGTCTATGTACATCCAACGGAACGCTTTCCTGTCGAATATCCTTTTGATTAGAAATAGTAGTGCGAAAATCTCACACATATCCAATATTTTTGTCGTGGTTTACCGACTTCTTAAACGGGGGGGGGGCGAAATAATTTAAGTTGCAAATGCGAATCATGTTTGGATCTGAAATCGTCAAATTTAGCTGGTTTGTTAGATAGTTTCAATGAAAAACACTAAATAGTGCGGACGTCCGTTCAAACAGGATCAATATCTATCGGTGTTTTAGAAGGACAAATTGAAGAACAGAGGTTTAGAGCACTGACTGAGTGTCAGCTTTTTACACGAACCATTTCTTTTCTGTTTTCTTACGTTATTTTTCTTTTACTGGGATTTTGATAATAAGCTTGTTTGTCTGAATCGTCAATTCCCTGTTTATTTTCGTAAACTTAACGTGTATATATGACACGCGTTTTCACTACAGTGGTGAAAAGACATTAAATACGAGAGGTGTTCAATTTATCACGAAACATTATCAAAACAAACCTATAATATCTTCCAGCTTAGGAAACCTAATGCTAGGCGATTGATATATGTAATGTATCGTATACATACTCAACCTATTTGAATTCAAAATTCAGTATGGTTAGACCCAAAATAAATTATCTTGAGGGCATTACTTTAGGGTTTTGGAAACAAAAATGTCGTACAGAAACATTGTGAAACAAGTAAAACAGGTGGGACATAATGCTACTATGCATCGTATTCAGCATGGTAAAGGTGTTCAAATACCGGTCGCGGCAGGTCATATCTTTCTATGAAAATTTGACAAATAGTCGATTTTCCTCCATATGTGAAGAAGTTGCTAGCTCCTTGTGGAAGGGTAAGTTATTACTGGTTGGTATACAGTCCAGGAAAACTGGTTAGGTGAACCGGTCGCCGTATATAACTGAAAACTTGTTGAAAAACGGCGTTAATCCCAGTGAAAAAATAGATCACATTCTGAGCATCTGTTGCAATAAAACGTGTGCAGGTAAAAAATTAAGATGTGTTAAAAACTGTTTAATAATAAATTGAACACCTCTTGTATAAGTAAAATTCAATAAAAATTAGCCCGCTTTCAACAAACCTTTAAAGCATATTTAAAGAATTGGTTACAAAACTGCCTGCCAAGAGTTATGGACATCTGTTAACACAAAATTCGCCTTACCAGGGAAAGAGTTCATCATCGCTTTACAAGAGCTGACTGGGTGAATGTTAAGTTACAGGGCTAACGGTAATTACGGAAAAACTTGAACTTGCAGGCGGGTGGGTGAAAAGTGCGCAGATACTATTATTGGAGCTGATATGTGTTGTGCTCGTAATGGTATGTCGTACAGATATAGGTATATCGTACCATACAAAAACCTGCTTGGGTTTTAAACGAAAACCTTACCACCCGTAAGTACTGTAACGACATACTCGATCGGAGGTAAACCGAGGTATGCAACTCATGTACGATTGTGCTGACAGACATACTACTTTCTAGCTCGGAATGCTAGCTTGGCCAGCTCAACATCCTTACCTAAATCCAATTCAACATTTATTGGACCTTGTCGGCCAGGCGATCCAGAGACGCTACAGCCGAAATCGCAATGAACGTGAACTAGCAGTTGTCAATTAATAGAATGTATTTTATATTTAGTATCTTATCCTTGCGTACTTGGTGTTTGTTTTTGTTGTTCATACTCGATTAACACCACAGCGGTTCATTCATGTTTGTTGTTTCTTAATACTGGATAAGAGTCTCTTAAATCCAGTAAATTCTGAATTAGTGGGTTGTGTAAAAAAGTCAATGACGACGTTTTTTTTGTTTCTACCGTTTAAATTTTACATAAAAATGAAAACACACATAACGAAATAAGTATAGTTTAAAATTAGCCAAGTCGAAATTCAATGTAAAACTTATTTGAAAAGATGTATCATGAGGCGATCGTAGTTTCGATAAAGGTATACTAGTAATCGATTTGTGCTGTATGTGCTATATTCTGTTTGTGCAAACATTGCCAATATCTAAATACATGTATTAATTCCTTGTAGATCGATCACTGGACTGGAATAGGATACTACGATATTTATCGGAACACATTCGAGCTAATAATTGGCAAGCATTTTTCCTTTGCTTATACGGTGAGAATTATCTTACATTTAAGTCCTCGTCAATATATTGGAACGGTCAAATTTCTTGCTTGTATGAAACGTACCTAGTTGTCCATAAATGACTAAATTTATGTTCGTTAATTACCAAAAGCCTTGTATTATTAATATCTGAAAATGCTAGTTTTTTTCTGTATGCAAACGTTCAATTATTGTAATCAATTATTCGATCATTTTGACTCCTCATTAAAATTATTAACTGAATAATGTATAATGCATAGAAACATTACCGGAGAGATTAGAATTTATTATTTTCTCCTGTATAAAGACTGAAAAGGCACGACCTCTTCTTCCTCTTCTATTGTGTCCACTGTAACTGTATTATTTGACCATGCATGAGTTGTTAGGACAATAAATAAATGTCAATGCTTTTGACATACCTAATCATGACACGGTCTTTTTATTGGCATACCGTGGCTGTAAGATTTTTTATACTCAAAATTGTGTCAGTGGTATTTATCATAATTTTATTTTAACAGGTTTCTATTGATTGTTGATAAAACATTTTGAGGACAATAACAAACATTGTCAGCTGTTATATCTTTGTAACGAAATCGTGAAGCTTAAACTATGCACGATATTTGAAAACGTTTACAAATATTAAAACATCATACATACATCGATAAATGAAGCACGTGATGCATAATTCAACAGGTGTATTGAGTTGCTAACTGAATTTGTTACACTGAAAGTGTTGCCAATACCGTTTTGGATATGAAGACTGTATCAGACCGCACTGAACATGAGGTCATCTAGGACCGTCGTTGGTCCCTAGTCGTAGATTATGAAAATTTACTGTGTACTTCATTATATTTGAGTTTGTTCAGAGGCATAGTGTTTATGACACGCAGTGTATTGTTTTTAAACATTATCAGACACTTGCACCGTTATAAATAGCTTTATAGATATTCGGAATAATTCTGTCTTGTCTCAGACAGTGTTTTTTCTTGTTTATTAATTTAACTAAGTTTTGCAATCTCTTACCCATACATCTTTCTTGCCAGAAAACACTAAACCACTTGCAACAAATATTAACTACCACGAGAGAATCGAGCGGATCGAACAAGACTCTCGCGCGAAGTCTGAAGGTATTGCATGTCTTCTACTAAAACAGTTTAGATCATGGAAGGAAGCAGCTGGTAACAGCGCCTCACCAGATATGATTGAAACAACATTCACTGAATTAGGTCACATGGATAAATTAGAAGAATTTAAAAATTACATGAGGTAGGTCTTCAACGTCATTTTATGTTTGAGCATTGTATATATGAAATATTTAGTGCTGTACTAAATTATAGCCAAAAACATTATTAAGTAATTTCATCTTTCTTTCCATTTAAACTCTGGAAAAATCATTATCTTTACTATGGGATGTTCTCCTGGCAGGTATATAAACGTATTAATCATCTCAATTTTATTGCTTGATCGTAAGAGATCTTGCACAAATATCGATGCGATATATATAATATATATTTATAAAATTTACATTCCAGAGATCCCCCATACTTAGACAAAACAGATTTTTTCTTAGAAGTGGAAGCAGATGACGAAAGATATCAATCGAATGTTTTTTCCACCAAAAAGCTAAAATTATCTAATCCGTATGAACTACCTTCAGGCAGTAAGTTAGTGAAAGAAACTCATAGCAAGATATCTCTAGAAATAGCTCAAAATACTATCAGAGAACGATTTCCACCAGATGGTGCGAGTTTGGTAAACTTTGATATGATAATGCAGACTTAAACGTAAGCTCTGGTGAACCTACGCTTACAAGCCCAGATGAAGCACTTAAGGAATTGACTGCGTTTGATAAATCTGACGGACTAGTTCCAAATGAATGTCAAGTATATCAATTTACCGGTGTTTCTGTTTCTAAAACATTGTCTAAACATGTGAAAAAACGTCGGCAATCATGTCGTTGCGTTCGAAGTATCAAATCCAAACACAAGAGAAAACAGAAAGCTTCAAAACGATTGAGTACCAAGTCAATAGTACTTTTGATGGAATTATATGTTGAAAAAGGGCAAGAGATAAAACCTGATATGCATGGCTTTTCTACAAGGAAAACTATTGATGAATTACAGAAATCAAACATTAAAAGAGAGTCTGCGCTTTGTTTGAAGTATAAGGAATATTGTGATATCGAAACAATGAGCACGAAAAAAGGAGACACCATGCACATTCTGTATATCGGGGAAGAAATGCATGTATTGAAACCAAATTCTTACAACAAGCTTAAGCTCTACGCTGAACATGTCAGAGCTCAAGTGGTACGAAGACTCCAGAATACGGTCGAAGATGACTATATGTTCATTGACTATAACGGATTTCCATTACAGAAGAAACAAAAGGTAATATAAAAATTCACAAGTATTAACTTCTTTCCGGGAATAAGAATTAGTCCGGCAAATTAATTATTTTTTATTAAATAATTAAAATAAAAAATGAAAATAACGCTACAATGAACATAAATTTTAAACATCTTAAGTCGAACAAATATTTGGAATATATTTTTCTGTCATTAAATTTTTTTACTGTCGTAGCATTTCATTTAAATTGGAAAATCTAATCAAACTAATTAATAGAATTTTGTTATTGTATGTATTCAAGGAAATAGTAAATCGTTATATATACTAGAAACTCATTCCGTGTAAGATATGTATATTTACACTGCTTCATTTGAAACAATTTTCATTCTAGGATTCATCAGATGCTGCTACTACATCCAGCTCCTCCGAAGATGACGAAACATTACCGGAAATGGATGAAACGTGTGAGGATCAGAACTGACAGACACTTACATATCCGTATAAAAGTAATAATTGGCCTCAATCAGCTCTTGTAGTTCGGTTGAACATCTTTAAACATACTGAAGTTATTTGACTGAAACACATTTTAATTTGAGAGTTGTGTCCTAATTACAAAAACAAAAAAACAGAAGTCATTCTTGGTTTGCTGATATAATTCATACAAAAAAAAAACAAACTATTCACCTATCCAACTATTCACCTATCCAACTATTCACCTATCCAACTATTCACCTATCAAACTATTCACCTATCAAACAATTCACCTATCCAACTATTCACCTATCAAACTATTCACCTATCCAACTATTCACCTATCCAACTATTCACCTATCCAACTATTCACCTATCAAACTATTCACCTATCCAACTATTCACCTATCCAACTATTCAACTATCCAACTATTCAACTATCCAACTATTCACCTATCCAACTATTCACCTATCCAACTATTCACCTATCCAACTATTCAACTATTCTTATTGTAGCACATCCGTTTGGTTATTTAGATAGTTTATATGTGAACATGAGAGGTTCAATTTTATCCCATTCATCAGTCACACAAAAGTTCCTCTGAGGACAAGTCTCTGTACTTATATTTCATTGTTTAGATTTTCACTTGACTGGTTCCAACTTTTAATACGAGAGCTATTGTGCCATTTGAAAAATGTTTTAAGATAATTTGAATCTTTATACTCTAGAGGTTACATAAAACTGATCCAATTCTGGCTCAAATCTATCAGAATGTCAAATGTATAATAACTTCCTAATATGGACTATATTGACAGTTAGTTCTTGCAGGGCACATTGTAAAGTGTAAAAACATTTTAAAACTAAATCTGAGGCCTACTTCAGATTTTGTGTGATTATCATCATGAAACATCATGATAATGGTTGTCTTGACTAGCTTCCATCCAATTTAATTCAAGTTCATGATGGGACAATATTGTAATCTTTCCGTAACTATTGTTACCATAGAGTCTGCATCTACGTCATGATATACTATGGATATGATATGGATAAAACATTCCAAAGACTGCCTCTTCTTTATTATGTTAACCGAAAATTGTCTACTGTTTTTGGATTCTGGTTAAAGTTTAAAATATGTTCATTGAACACTACATATACGTCGTTTGTAAATCTAGCGAATTGTTTATTTTCATATTTAAGAAGTAGAACGTATGTTAGAATGTACGTTTTTGATTTGAATCATTTTGAAAGAAAAATTGTTCATGCGAAACGAAACAATTCAGTTTCAGAAAACACCATTATATGTGTTATGACGTGATATTTATCGATACATGTGTTATGCTGTGAATTTTTAGACTTCATTGTGTAATATGTTTTTTGTAATTATTTGGAGTATTGACTTTCGAAATTTTAGTTATAATAATTGTTAAATATTTTACGAACATTTGTATTCATATTTAGTTTTTATATGGCTTTTAAGTATTACGTTTCAATCCATGTCAGGTGTGCTGGACATTGTTAAGATATTCTATTGATATATTTTTGTCTGTTATACAGTTATAATTGTTTATTGGGGTTTAAAGAATTGTTATTGTCTCAAACAGCCGACTGAAGCCGTAGCCAGTTCAAATCTTAATAATTGTCTCAATTTTGATCAGTTTAATTCGCATCTACAAGATTTTCAATAGGCTATTTTTTTATTTTGCTGAACGTTAAAAACTGTCAAGTTTCCTTGATGCAGCCTTTCATATTTGTATATTGTATGGATAACAGATAAATAGTGGCGCTCAAGGAATCTTCTTAATTCTGTTAGGTAAGATCTATTAAATAATATAACCTTTGTTCTTCAAGCTTAATGTTTTATGTCTATTACGTTCAGTAATCTTATAATAAAAGTACAAGTTCTATTTTGAAATTCCAGTATAGCCTTACATGAAATAATTAACTATTAATATACAAATAACTACTTTTAACTTGTTCCATTGCTCGGAAATTGTATATTATATGTGATTTTAAATGTTATATGTTAAGTTTAATAATTCTGCATGCGTGTTTATTGTATTATATCTTTTAAATCATAAACTCTAAATTTTATACATTACCTGTACAGTTCTAATAACAATGTAACACATCATTTATGTTTCATGAACTTATAATTATATATTGTATAGATAACAAAAAAAAGTGTGACGTTCAAGGAAACTTCTTTTTAGAAAACGGAGGTTATCTGAAATTAGCGTCTAGAGCTGTTTTTTTTTCAGGGATCTGATCTAATTCACCATTGAATAGAACACAACAGCTTGAGAAACAGCTCGTAGAAAACACATCATACCACAGGGAAAACTTACTTCACTAAACCTAGCAATTCTCGTCACATGGTTTAAAATTAGATATGAATTTTTTACACGAACACATTACGTTACGAAATGTTGTATTTGAGGAGCTTTTGTCAAATTATTTAAAAATCTTTTTTTTGTAAATATGTTGCTATAATTGTGTGTGTGCATGTGCACCTATTGTAAATAAATCATAATAAACTTTGTTTCCGACCTAATTATTGATCAAAGCTATATTCCATTTGAGTTATATATGGAATGCAGCTATTAACTGATGTTCAATTGCGTATTTTGTAAAAGAACATTATACGACGTATTAGCATCGCACAAAATATGTTGCTGAGAACCTCCGAAGATCTGGTGGTAAAGTGCGACGATAATAATCATAGTGGTGGTTTTTAAGTTTATGTCAAAGTATTTGATGAAATTGTTGCCAGTCCGGATTGTCTGAATGAATGTTTGCACATTCTAGCAGGTTGTTGCAGCTCCAAATTTTCTTGTCTTTAATCAGTAGTGACAGATGGGGTGCGACAATGCTCGGAATAGTCTTAAAGTGTTGTTGCTCAGTTGTCGAGAATATGTTTCAACAAGAAAGTATTTATAAGTTGAAGAAAAAGACGATAAAATGGCTTCCAGTCCGTGACAATACGTGACATAATTATGTCAGTTAGTAATCTCTAAAAAATTGTCACTACAGTTATGTCGCGACCGGCAATCAAACATTTTAAGTTTGACGATCGTGCAACTTTCGTATGACAGTTGATAAGCGGTCGTAACAACCAATCAGCAACTAATCATAAAATAACATACATTGCAAATATCGCGGTTTTGGTCGGCAGTGATTGTCTTTCATCGCTGCTTTTCTATGTTTAAAATGTTTGCTATCGGTTGCAATATCTCATCTAATGTGTCTGGAGCATTGATGAATAAAACAATATATATGCACATGTTGGTGGCAGGAGTTTACGTGTTCACATATCTTAACTAAAAGCTTTGGTTATGTGTAGATTGTACGAAAATACACGAAAATTCAGTGTCGATGTTAAAAATGCGCGTTTTGAAATATGCTCTCGTAAGACGGAAATTTATTGTTGGAAATACTTTTTGGAATATTTGAATGTGAATTGACCAGAACTGTTCATGTGTACCAAGATTTTCATACGATACCTGGGCAACACATTTTGGAGTTAGATAAGCAATCAGACTGTCGAATTACTTGTTTACAAGTCTTTTCGCCTCTGTACCTTTCAGCATTCATTTATAATGGAATAAAATTCTCATTGATAAACTGGGTTCCTCGTCTTGAAAGCCAATCTGTTCCGTCTATAATTACACATTGTGCAAATTCAATACGAAGTACATTCATACGAAATGGCAGAAGTTATTATCAATAGCATTTCGCTTTTGAATTTGGTTGTTTTAACTTTTTAACTGTCACACATGTCAACTTTAGGATTCTGAATTGACAACAAATCTAACAGCTCGCCTTTGTCGTTTTTGTCTTGAACTCAGAAGCACCGCATACAAAGAATAATGAATAATAATAAATAATTTAATAGTTTTTCACATTACAATATACTGACATGCTCATACATAAATTACTTCTTAACAGTTCAAACATTGCTGAGAGCAGATGTCAATTCATTTAAATTAAATACAAAAACGTTTTATCGTTAATACCCACATCGCTTTGAGTTTCATAAATTTCATGTTTGTACTGAAATCTATGGCCGTCTCCATGACAGTCGGCATTGCTACATACGGAGGTTTATAAATTAATAAACAGCCTTTTTTATGTCGAGAATATAATTTAACATATGAATGCACTGCTACACTTCTAGTTTTCAGCTTTCTATGTCCAAGTTCCGTCATTGTCATATGTTCGCAATCTATATTGGTTTCTCCCGTAAATGTTGTGGAGTTGATACACTGTAAAAAGCTCCTTTCAGAACTTGCTGAAAGTCAATCAATTGTATATAATCAGCATTGTATGTTCAGCTATTGTGACAAACATACACTTGTACATGTACTCAAAATTGTATCTTCGGCTATTCTGACTCGCACACAGGATTTGCATTTTACATCTTGAATGAATCTTTATCACACAGGAGCGTTACAATGATTAGTAGAAACTGACCCGTTAATTCCTTAACTTAAAACATACTGATACGCAGACTGTACGTTGTCCGCGTACATGCATTACGATACGACACGTACCATGGTATTAGTAGGCGGATATAAATACGAAAGGCTTTACACTGTTTCTGTAAAACGACATTACATGACCATTGATTTTAGTTGAAATGCGAAACGCCGCGGCCGTGGTCCAGTGGTTAGTGCGCTGGACTTGTAACCCGGTGATCCGGGTTCAAATACCGGTCGCGACAGGTCATACCTTTCTATGAAAATTTGACAACAATGTCGATTTTCTTTTATACGTGGAGAAATTGGGGTCTCCTTGTGGAAGGGTAAGATTGTACATGTTAGTATACAGTCCAGGGAAACTGATTAGGTGAACTGGTCGCCATGTATAACTGAAACATTGTTGAAAATGGAGTTTAACCCACTGAAACAAAAGAACAACAGCAAGTTAATCTATTGACAAAAGACATATATATAAAAATATGTATGGATAATGTCTCATTTTGTATGTCGTTAACTGCTTGTTATGTGTTTATCTGTGATTATGTAAAGAAGTTAAAATCTATGTGTAATTAACCGCACCACGGACTATCTCATCAACTACAACATCGTCACCATCCATATACAAACCAATAAAAAAGCAACCGTGATGACAGTCCCACACATGACTACAACTATATATCCTACGACTGTTTCCACTAATTTACCAACGACATCTTCCCCAGTGCCTAAAGGAAAAAATCAACAACGACCCACACAACTAGTTTGCCAATAAAAGCATTTTCTACAAAAAGTAGCATTAAAGACAACCACAACATCAAGCATATCTTTGACCTTTTCCCGATCAGCGTCTACGAGCAGTCCACAAAAACAATCAGGTTTAAGTTCATCTAAAGTGATTGCAACAAAAAAATAGGTCAGCAAATTAGTGGTAATCTTATGGGCGTAGCATTTTATCCATCTACTTGTTAGTTCATTATAATCACAGCTACAATGTCAGTTCTTGTGTCTGAACTTGTTGTCTGTTGTACATACGGGTGTTTACTAACAATAATCTAACAGGGACATCACGTTTTCGTCACGAAAAAACCTATGGCTGTGATAGTCTTTAAAACACTACAGCGACGTTTTGGAGTAGTTTAATTATACTCAAATAATCTACGTGTGTATCAAGCAACATAGACGCTTATAACCATACCAACAATGATCGGTGTCACGTGATTTCAGATTTAGTATGAGATTATCCATATATATCTATGCTCAATAGTTTCAACAAGAGAAATAAATTGTTAGTGTTCTTTATTTGAATTGGGTACCAGGGCTAGTTGCAATTTTCTTTGAGATTGTACCTAACAAATTATACAATCAAATAATGACATAGAGAAAAGACTGTAACATGTTATTGTCTGATGTGCGTACGCATATCGGACACTCCTTTTTATTGATTCTCAACAGAAATCGTTCATTAAATATTTACTGTATTCATAAAAGAACCAACGCAAACTAGCGTCACCCTGACACTCTTATGTAATGGTTAGTTAGGAAATTTTCAATCGGAGTATTAAAGCTGAAATCATGTTCATGATCGCGTTTGTCGTCTTGATTCGGATATCATTGATAAGTGGTTGGTATTTCGTTAAATACGAGTTATTCTAGTATGCCATACTACTTTTGTATCACTTACATTTATGGTTTTAATGTTATACATTATCCCTCTTCTGAACAGACCTATGTTGGAATTTTTGTTAGTAGTTGGAAGATTTACCTTAAGTGTGGCGCCCTTGATTTCTGAATGATCTGTAAATTTATCATGTACCGTAGAACTCGGCACCTAGTGAAGTGAAATTCTGGGGATTTGAACAATTACTTCACTATATCCATACGGTGAAATCATTGACTGTTTTCAGAAATAATTCTGTTGATTTTATTATCTTTATCGTTGTAACTGTCTTTTATTATGTAATTTCATATTTTGTTTGTTTCCCCGGTGTAAGTATGAGGTTTGGCATGTGAAACCAGTTTCAAGAATGTGTTTTGTTCTCCATTTTGTATGTTTCTATAAATTAGTTGTTTTTTTGGGAGGTAGAACATTTGTAATTTGGGGAATTGTGGGAACCTTTTTTATTTATGTATGTGTTTATGTCTCCCTAGAAATCGTTTTCTTACCCATAATTTTACTAGGAGCGTATTAATTACACATGTAAACAAATAGCGAGGAACTTGGTGGTAATCGTGTTTGTCCGTTTTTATCCTTTAGAAACGGTTTGTAAATATTGTTTATGTTTTAATGAGTTTCCCATTTACGAACATGTATTTGGTAGAATGGATATTTGAATTATGTTTTGTTTGCAAATTAAAAGAAATTGCCTTATGAAATTCACAATATATTGATGTCTTCAACAAATTTGTTTTTCTTTTAATTTATTTTTTTTTGATTATTTAACTCCATGAAAAACAGTTGGATTAGAATTGTTGATAACAACCCGAACTTTCAGCTCAGTAGAGTGCAAAATTAATGTTTGAAAGGTCGCTGGATAGGATCCTTAACTAGGCTCTTTAACGATTCGACTGTATAACATAACTTGCAAAGTCATTTGATCCAATGTCTTTGATTCACGCATCAAGTGTGATGTAGATATTTGCTTGCTAACAGAGGAAAACAGGTAAGTATTTGGACTCGTGCGCCAGATCCTTAATATAAAATACGTGGCAGTAATTTTCGCTTACGAACGGCCGGGTTCTTGTCGTGAAATCATCAATGTAAATACTTTTGAATATAATCCGGAACATGATGCAGAAAATTAAACAAATTATGAAAATATTTATCATGAATATAACAGCCAGTTCTCGTTCTTAGACTTGGGTTTTTATTACTAAATGAAGTAAGTTCATTGTACTCATTTATTCACCATTTTCTATTTCACCACGAGTTTATTCTAGCGTATGAATTAGTCCTATGTCATTGATGTTTCCTGTCACAATATATTACACTAGTAATTCTCATGTGTAAAATGAAACAATTATTTTCAGTCATCCGACCATCGGGAATGTAAATGTATAGCGAAATGACATTTTTTCTTGTTATTAAATGAATATTTATTAATGCTCAGTCAATCTGAATTAATTGCAATGGTGGAAATTTGATATCGTCAATCCATTTGTATTCGTATTATTTATTATATGTTTAAAAATTCATATGTTGAATACAAAAATGCTCACTTAATTTATGGATATGATTCTTTATATGTTTACTAATTATCAGGACTTCAGAATATTGCTCTTGGAAAGGAGGCATACCAATCGGGTACATATTATGATTATGTGGCTGGGAAATCAGTAGATGGTGATACGTCCCAGGACAACGGCTACGGATCGTGTTCACATGCAGAGCTTTCTATTAGGGCATGGTGGGAGGTGGATCTGGGTGATATATATGCCATAGACAGCGTCAAGATATACAACAGGCTGGATTGTTGTTGTACGCGTTATTTTTACTCGTAAAACAACGCGTGTCAAAGTACATAAAATCATGAAATATTATTTCAACGAAGCACTTATGTTTGACTGTTTAAATTCATTATGATCATTTGTTCACTGGTTGTGACGCCGTGTTTTAACCATTGTTCTGTTATATACTGCAACTGGTCCACCTACCAGTTTTCCTGATGTATATTCTAACCAATACTAACTTACCCATCCAGAAGGAGCCGGCAACTTCTAAACATATTGAGAAAAATCGATATTTTTTTCATTTTTCATAGAAAGGCATGACCGGCCGCGACCGGGATTTCAACCCGAATGGTCGGGTTACAAGTACAGTGCTCAAACCACTGGACCACATTCGCGGCTACATGAAGAACATAAGTAACATAAAAAGTCACAGAATAAGATAAAGGAAGACGATACAATTATTGTATATGTCAATTGAGTCACAAATATCTTGCAAGGGGAGTTATTTTCTTTAAAACGCCTGTAATGTGAACTGTTTTAATAACTCACATAGGTATGGAAATATTTCCATCATTTTAGAGATTTCCGTTAAAACCACACACTTAACCGTATTCACTTCTGTGTGACTATTCATTTCCATATAATTTTGTTCTTGATAAATTGACAGCTAACCGACTCTCAGACGTACAGCTGTATATTGGATATGGCCACGATGACTATGTTCTACGAGGATATCATCCGGGCGCTGTTGGATCAACATATACTTTTCAGATTGCATCAAATGTTTATGGGCGATTGGTAAGAATAGCACGTGCCTATGAGCACAGTCATTTAACAATGTGTGAAGTTCAGGTGTATGGAGACAGCACGCGGAAAAGTAAGTTTATTTATATATAATTTGGAGTAGTGTTTAAATGTTTGTATTTGAAATCTCTAACAAGGATATTTAAACAGGCCAATTCGGTGTTATAAAATGTTTTTTCAGATCTTAATTTATATAGATACAGTGATAAATTTTCACATCACTGATACATGCATAACCAAATGTTTTCTATAGTTTTGTATCTCGCTATCTTTACTTTATAGTGCGTCTTCAATTAATGCCTAACCTAATTGGAATTGGAAATGTCCTGCAGTCCCAAACAATGGCATCAAGTGTGCATTGCTGCTCATTCTGTAAGGCAACATCAAAATGCGCTGGTGTTAACTACAACACAATTAATAAAATGTGTGAACTGCTAGAGACAACTTCTTCAGTCCATTCGACAAGCAACACTCATTTTTATAAATATCCTTAAAGTGCTTGCTGAATACACGAGCGGCCACCGGAAGTTTGCATAACATGTAGTATGCATTAACATGGGTTGAAAATGCATTAAAATGATTTGTATGACAATGTTTATATGACAGATGATATGTTGTTTATTACGCATTATGCTATTACTAAATGTCTAGTATTCATTTGTTCTTTAAAGAAGATGTGTTTAATGTCTATAATTTAATATCTTATCAATCGTTTTCATGGACCAAAGATAACTTTCAACTAGAAGGTATTATGGACTTAATATTTTCTCTTTCTCAATTTGAGATGACCGGTGTCAGTTGATATTCCTGTATTGACATTGCCTCATTTTACTTTTTCCCACTTTACAATCTTTTACAATTCAACCTTTGATAATTGATCACGTCCAGCCTAAATACGTACACGTACATCCGTACGTAATCGCTTCCGTTCTTTTTTGTCATTTTAATGGACGTTGCATGAAGCGGTACTTCTATGAATAGAGACTTTTATCTTTATTTAGATTGAGAATGGTATCCTGACTTTTTTGCGCTTGTTTCTTTAACATGTTGTTATTTAACATTGTGTCTGTCATGTAGTCAATCAAATTGCAACGTGCAGACACGTGAAAGTTTAATTCCTACACCAAAGCTCTAAATACAAACTGGATTTGAAACCTGAAAACAGATAAGCGTTAAATATGTGCATCATCAAACATTACAAATTGTAATATCATTTATGAAGTTGTCTGTTGTCGTATATATCACGCCGTCAACTACTTTATATATAATTTCGCTTTGGACTATTTTGGCTTTATCTATGTACAAGCAATTTGAAATTAATAAATGTTGGTGTATAAATGTATTATATTAATGCTGAAACCGAAGTGCGACCTGTAAGTATTGTTTATCCGACTCTAAAGACAATCTAGTTGTCACATAGAGTACTGATGGATAAACTGATGTTAGAGGATGCGAACACAAAGTCCCAGACTGCCCTCCCTGTTTTATACACATATCTTTAACTGTCTAGGTGGCAGAGCTTCCTCAGACATTTAATTACGACCTAGATAGCAGTGCGACCTCATATTACTTCATGACGCTTGCCAAGTCAAGTCTCCCCCACAGGGTGTGTTGTGGCCCCTTTTTCATATCCTGCTGGGTTGATAGACTCACATAGGGACACCTTACTGTTATTCTCTCCAAATAGTAATGATTCACGTAGTTCGATGCATGATGATTATGTAAAATTTGTACCTGGTTTGTATAATAGCATGTTATATATATTTTCCCTAATTTATTGATTAACTCGTTTTATTATAATAGTAAAGTAAAAGTAAGAAAATGATTACGTGAGATTGGGTTTTGTCCCCATTTTTTTGTGAAATTTCTATGTGTTAAGTGCATTTTGGTTCGCTAGGGTCACGGGTACGTTATATTTTGGGAAAGGTGGGATTTGTATGTGTTATTTTTCCGAAATTGTCCTCTCACCATGTTGTGGAATTTTCTAAAATTTTTGTCAGAGTCTGTTAGAGCTTTTTTATAATTTTCGATCCAAAATTTTAGAATGTTTTAAATTTTTCACCATTTTCGGATGTTGTAAAAATTGGCCTTATAACATTATGTTATACTCGGCCAGAAATTTTAAAATGTTCTAAATTTTCACTCATCATATTTTAGAACATTCTAAAATTCTGGCCAGTGTCTCCTAGAGCATTTTGCATTTTCAGTCAGAAATTTCAGAATGTTCTAATTTTTTCCTCCCATTTTTAGAACGTCCTTAAAAGATTCGGTATTTAATATCGGTTTATATTGTTGTTTTTTTAATTATGCGAAACTTTGTGTAAAATCATTGTAAAATAAAGAGTATTCGACAAATCTTTACGCTTATTATCTTTATTTTTGTTTTTAATGTAGTAGATTCTCTATTCCTCCATATTTGGAGAGCAAAATATACATACAGGTACAATGAATACAAAACATACATAACATGAACAAATATACCAAACAATTGACACGTATATACACGCACAGTGAATACAAAACATACATAACATCAACAAATACATGTTCACCAAACAATTGACACGTATATACACGCACAGTGAATACAAACATTCATAACATCAACAAATACATGTTCACCAAACAATTGACGTGTATATACATGCACAGTGAATACAAAACATACATAACATCAACAAATACATGTACACCAAACAATTGACAAGTGTATACATTTACAGTGAATGCGAACAACTAACACAAAGGAAACAGCAGCGCTCATGTACGATTCGTATGCCTACATTGATGTACCAGACTATTAAATCACACACTTACTACATATTAGTATAATTTGCCAAAAACGCAATATGGCAAAAACGTGGATAAAATTAGGAGTGGAATCCCTTTAGAAATATTACGAGTTTTAAGTACTTTTGGCCGCCGCCTCATGAAAAAGGTTGTAAAAACTATTCACCAAATCCTGTTTTCACTAGATACATTGTATGCCGTTAGTTCATAGTCATATCCTCTAGAGATTAAAATTGCAATCAGTGTATTTAGTCGCATATTAAAGTTATTATCAAAATTAGGTTTGCGAACATTGTAAATGACATCTAAGTTAAATTCATCAAGTTCTTCAACTTGAATACATACTCTTGCAATGTGAATTTTTGGAAGAGCACTTGTTCATTTGGGTCACAGAACCATATAGTCACTAACATAATGGATGCTACCTCTAAATGTCCAGGAAAGCGGCTGTCAAACATCAACTAGGGTATTGGTTTGTGTATTCTTATTTTTTCCAATTCATTATCACTATTATGTTGTTGCAACACTTGTATCAATATTACATGCATATTATGTAAAATGATAGCTTAAAAAAAAAGAAAAACAAAGAATAACACATACAATAGTTTTAACAAAAAAGCATAGTCGAGTCAAATTTAGATTAATATATTAACAATCACACTAAATAGATGGTGTATCTCAAATTCATCAAGAAAATACTAAATATGAAACATTTTATCACGGCCAGAGTTCTTTAATGGAATAAAAGAACACAATATATATGAAATCAAACAGAATCTGTAAACAAAGTTACAACATGTTATAGTGATTGTAAAATCCCATGCTGTTCATGGAATCTACAATTTTGAGAGATTAAGATGGGATTTTTGCAAACCTTTTTTTCCAGGAATCCTTTTCTTATCTACAGTGTACATTGATAATACACTAGTACATCCACACGTTATAGTCTACATACATGCTCACGTTAGTCTATAAACAATCTACACGCAATAGTCTTCATGCAATGTTAGAAACAGATAAACAGGACTTTTGTTTTCCATGTTCAAAATTTCATTCTGGAGAAAAGTTTGAATTCGTGTGGCGATAAAACATTTAGGATACAACAGCTACATTATTAAAACAAAAGCTTCATTACCGGCCCATAATGAATGTGTAGACAAAAGATAACCAGGTCTGCATACTTTATTTTTCAATTGTTTTTTATCAGTTCGGTGATAATACCATATATGATAGCCCCATTCCTCCGATTATTTAAGCCCCCATCCTACCAATTGCTTAAGCCCCAGTCCTCCGATAACTTAAGCCCCCATCCATACGATTACTTAAGCCCCATCCTACCGATTACTTAAGCCTCAGTCCTCCGATTACTTAGACCCCATCCATACAATTACTTAAGCCCCATTCCTCCGATTACTTCAGCCCCCCCCACCGATCCGATTATTTCTGCCTACATCCTTCCTTTCTTAACAAATGTCAGTTAACTGAAATTACTTTGCCAACACAGCATACACAGCTACATTTAGTCAACTTTCATTCTATTTCATATGATATTGCATACGTCCAGAGTGAATCAACATCAGCTGTCTTGAATGAACCAAATATTTAGACAGGATTACAAAAGCCGCCAATGCAGTGTCAAAGCGGTCTACGTCAATACGTTAAAAGATTAAGCTTTGCTTTTTTACAATATAGAATGTTAATCTATTATTTTGACTCACAAATGTCTGTATCTCGCATGATTTACTGTGTCTCCGGATTGCTATCCTACGTTACACAAGACTTGTGTATATATTGAACAATGATTGTTCATGAAATTGGCCCAATTCTCACACTAGGTCTTAAACAGGGTCATGTTAAGTTGCATATGACGTAGATAAGAGTTTTGGGAAAGTGTCATAATGATTAATACATCGTTAGGCTTTTAGTTTATAAATCTTTAAGTTACAACAACAAAGCAAACTTAATGCAATATGTACTGTGTTTGGAATATTTCACATTTCGTCTTCCTGTCTTTTATTCGTGAGTATTATTTATTTATAGGTAACTGTTTCAAAATTGATATTTTCAAACTTATTCACTATTTTTGAAATTTGCATACTCTGATAATAGGGCTGGCTGGAACGTTTTACTTTTAGATACGCCTTACGTCTGTATTAGATCTTTGAATTGTGGTCAAACGTAATGAAGTTCTTAATGACTAACTTAAATACGTTAAAAAGCTTAAAGAATTGACCTCCGCAAGTAATTACAAAAAAAATACAGCCAAAACAGTCTTAAAACATAAATGGTTCATTTGAAAATGCAGCATTCTCATGGTAGTTATTTTTTACTGATTGGTATCAATGTATCTATCTAACGATACTGCTCACGCTCAGATTTGAGTATTACGGCAGGCAGTATGTGTACATACACTTACACAGGTGACTTTGCGGTGAAATTTGTTTTTCAGTTTCGGTGCGATGCTTTGTTCTGTCAAATCAGAACACGTCTGGTGTTGTGAACATAGACAGAGTTAAATCAGATGTTCGTCAACAGAAAGGTGTAGTTGGACTTTTAGTTTGGTTGCACACGATCATCGGACTATTCATTTTGCGAAAATTTGGGAACCAAATTGTGCATAAACATCTAAGTTTCTGTACTTGAGAAATATCACAGATGGAAACGCTTTTTATGCGCCTATTCTCGGGAAAATCGATTAAGTATCAAGAGAGTAAATAGCAAAATACCTATCTGAATCCAGCGAATTTTTACTAAAAATAGCGCGTTTTGCCAGGTGCTCGTCAATGAAAGTCACGTGGGTTCCCCACATTGGTTTTATAGGGAAGATTTTCCAACAATGATTTTTCTTATACGTGGAGTCTTGTTCCGCTTCGGGATTACCTGCAAACCATATACTTAAGATTTTCAACATCAATTCACATGATATGTGTACGTTATTGGCCTATTGCAACACGAGAATTTGAAACAAGTAACTTGAAAACTGACTCGGAAGTTTCGACAATCGATACCTTGGTTCCACGCGCAATAAAAGACACTGTATGTGTAATAGCAAAATCAGTAAATTGTATAAATGTTGACAAACATTATACTTCAAACATCTAGTTTTATAAGTTCCCTGTCACGTATGTCTTATGACTCGATGTTGCCAATCACTTGATCACATTCGTACTATTAATAGATGCTGCTGATCAACTGATTCAACTCGTTGTTAATGGTAGTGCTAAAGGTCAGTTGTATAACAGATTAGCCGACTTTGTGGATAGGTATGGTAGTCGGATATCCGGTTCACAGAACTTAGAAAATTCAATAGGTTAGTTGATTGAGTTCTAAGCTGAATACTGACTCTCTTTTCAATACGGTCTACTTTCAAATATCAAGCAATATCACATGATGATATTGGCCTGGAGCCTGTGAAATTTGACTAGAGTATTTTATAATCAGCTTGTACACACTCAGTTTTGATTTGTATCAGGCGATAAGCAGTCTTCCATACCCACATTATGCTGGGGTATTGACTGCTTGTCATTAATTCATAGGAATATGACACATAAGGTATTTCCAAACATTTGGATTTGCATAAAAACTAATAACCAAAGAGTTTTATCTTACTGATGATAAAAAAGTGATAATCAGTATCAAGTTAATTGTTGTCAAAAAGTGTTCATCAATTATTAGCAGAATATTTTTTTACAGAATATATCAAATTAAAGATGAAGGAAGACAGATTGGAAAATGTTCATGGTGATATTGTCAAGGTAAATATTTTACTTGCAGATATTTCGGATAAATATGTATTCGGACAATATGAAAGTCCAGCATTTTCAATCTCCTGAAAAATATTGTATTTCACTTTCAAATTATGTCAGATATTGGATTTGAACAAATTATACAACTTCAACCTGCTTGTGTAATTGTTGCGATTTTCATTAAATTATTGTCATGATATTTGGAACCTTATTTTTTGGTTTGTGCAACAAATGATGAAAACATTGCTAAGAACACGCAGTAGAGTGACAGTGTCCAGTCAAAACAACACGTTCCTTAAATACTGCTTTAATTATCCCGAGTACGGCATTGAATTTCAAAAATTAGGAAGCAACCGCAATAGCAAGAAAAGTCGATCGTTTCCAATAAAGGTGAAGTCGATTGAAAAATGGTAAAATATTTAGCGACATGACTTGTTTATGCTTTGGTGTGCTACGTTTGAACGCGTCTTACTTGACAGTTATATAACAATAGGATTTTATAACATTGAGTATGTTTACCCTCGCCTCCGGGTTTATCCCATATGGGCGAGCATAACATATTTCATAACATAGAGAGTTTGAGTTTGTTTACCCTCGCCTCCGGGTTATTCCCATATGGGCGAGCAACATAACATACATTTAATTATAGCTTTTATATTTAATACGTCACGTGGTATGTTGTTTGATCGTTTGCAGGTTCCTCATTGGGTGAGAGGGGAGGAATCAGCTTATTTAATACAGCCTCGTTTTAAAAAGTTAGCCATGTTAGGACTTGGTACAAGTGTTGCAACGCCACCCGGTGGTATCAAAGCGGAAGTTCTCGTAGTTCAATCATTTGATGAACTCGAGAAGCGAGCGAGTGAGGTACTCGTGTATTTTGCCTTCTTCTTATACTCAACAAATAATTCGGTGAAAATGTGTGGTTTACAAACAATCAGAAGATAATGGGTGTATTGGAAAGATATTGAAGAATCATATCATACATGTAGATGTTGATTTGTATCAAAGGCTGCAAGCTTTTAATGTATCTTTTACGATTAATTGAACCGTCCATTGTAAATGAACTGAAGTCCAATTGCAAGCTCGCATCAAATCTGTCTCCGTTCATTTGTAGCGTGAAATAGATAAAAAAAACAACATTTTATTTTGCTAAATCTATTTTCTCTCTCTCAAATTTCAGTCAACAACACTGTAAAATAAATTCGATTAACAATAACAAGAAATGCCTATAACAGAACATAAAGTAATAAAGTAATGAAGTAGACTAAAGAAAGAAAACTAGAAAAAAGCAGAAGTTCGAGAAATATGGCAAAAATCATTCACAATATCACAGTCACCTTCCTGTTGGTATTAGATTTCGTAATTAAGACAACTTAGTCTGTAGCACTAAATATCACAGAATAGAGATTGTCCATCAATATGACTGGTTTTGATACTGTTTTAATTAAAACCTCAGCCTCAATCCAGCCCCAATTTGAAGTCTTTTATGAGTTTTCTCCCCTGCTGACCAGGATTTAGACTTGACCCGGAAGTGACGTAGTTCGTCTTTGTGTTCCTTGTGTAACATTGGTTTGTATGTCTTCGGATAGCATTTATCCTGCAAAAAAATAACTGAACAGGTTATAACTATATGCATTTGATAACAGTAAATACATAAAATGAGACGATGATTCATTTTTGTTGAATTTGAATTTACAATGTACACCATTACAAATAATAGATTTAAAAATTCATAAACTTATCTTCGAAGTTAGAAATAAAATGTTAATTTGTACAGTGACTATTGTCTATAACGATACCATATTGAAATATCAGTACTTAATTTTCCTGTATTAAATACATGAATATGTACTGTAAATGAAAAAAAAATCGTAATTAAAACTAACTGAATACGCAAGTACATGTAGTTATTGAGTCAGAGGCCGCTGATTGCATGTGGTTTTCTGAATGCTAAGACGTACAGTTCTAATTTGTTACATTCTGAATTCATGCCCAGTGTTTCAACGACGCAAATGGATTTACCTGATGTTGATGGAAGAAAGCCTTATATCCTCCCTCTAGAAGATAAATCTCAGGAAAGTTCAGACGTGGATAATTATCTTTGTTTAATTCTCGATCAATTGATCTCAAGAAACGATACCTGAAGCGACATAAATATATCTATACCAGTGGAAAGATACATTTGTGTTGATACAGTAACACGTGCTTATAAATTTTCAATATTTATACCAGTGGAAAGATCCATTTGTGTTGATACAGTAACACGTGCTTATAAATTTTCAATATTTATACCAGTGGAAAGATCCATTTGTGTTGATACAGTAACACGTGCTTATAAATTTTCAATATTTATACCAGTGGAAAGATCCATTTGTGTTGATACAGTAACACGTGCCTATAAATTTTCAATATTTATACCAGTGGAAAGATACATTTGTGTAAATACAGTAACACGTGCTTATAAATTTTCAATATTTATACCAGTGAAAAATTCATTTGTGTATACAGTAACATGCAGCTGTAAGTTTTCAATTTGAATTCCATCCATTTCGTTGACAATTTACTTGGCTTGATATAACATTAAAAATATATGTACATATATGCATTTCGCAAAGTACTTGTAATTTAATGATATTTTATGTGGTAATAATGTAATCAGTAAAAACGTCGTGTTTTGTGTAACAATATGTTTTAACTCATCCGTACAACATATGAAATGGACTCGATGAGAGAGAAATGCAAAACTGAAATGATTTCCTGTTATAACCCTTCATGTATGGACCTGAGGGTTTAATTGAAAGATAAGAAACTCGATATATGCATAATACATGTACTTACATTTTGGGGCCTCGTTCTGACGAAAATTCACAATGGAAGATAAGCACGTGTGTTTTGTTAGATGTGACGACAGTTTCTTTCAAGAATGTTTCAACCATATCCTTTGTATATAGATTAATGGCTCCCTGAAAACCAAATGAAAATATTGTATTTGTTATTAATAAATATATCAGTCAACTTCAGCAAATTTAATAAATTTAATGTTATATCGAAATTTAGTACAGAGATAATAATACGGATTTATTAATATAAGTTTCACTTTTATGTTTAATTCATTAAACCTACCTGAATATGTCCACCTTCAAACTCGTACGGATATCTACAGTCAATAATTGTCACAGAATCCATCTTGTTGTCATAGACACCGTCCAAAATGGCTGACATTGTATCCGGTGTAATAGACCGCAAGTCACTGTGTTTTCCAGGAATAGTGGGTAAAATATTGTCACGTGACCCATCAGCGATAAGACCTGATTTTGTTGATAATCTCTCAACAGCCTTTATGATGTTGGATGTTTGACTTAGAATGTCTTCTGTAGAAGTTTCAGGATTATTAAATCGTATTCTCTTTATACTGGCTGTTGTATCGTTCGGCGCTACAGAGCGTTTCACTGGTGTACTTGCTCTACTCTGTAAATACACGAGGAATATCTATGTAAACTTAAGCATACAAAAAAAAACGAGAGAAAAAATAGTGTTCATCAGTAAAAATAGTGAATAAATCCTACCCTATAATAATATTTTCTATTTTAAATATAATTAAAAAATTTCATCAATGGACTAAAACTTTAATATTTTGTGTGCATTAGTCTTTGCAAAATATTTATTAGAATCGACACTTGTTTATTCAATATCAAAAATGTATGGTATATAAAATTAAAGTCGAATTGTTTCTTACCATATACATACTGTTGTCATCATGTAAATTGTTCATGTCAAGTAATTTGATATCCGGTAATAAGTCACTTGTACCCATCTTTCTTGTCGGCTGTCCGAAACTTAAAAGTGTCCTGTAAAATGAAATCCATAATTTAAAGAAAAAAGATCGTTTGTTCGTTCTTAAAATGTCTGAATCGTAAAACAACGATACAACACATACATGTATAACTAGTCTGTTCTCTTGGCAGCCAGTATATCTTAAGTTAAGTGTATCTTAAAGGTTTAACATGAAATAAACATTTTATATTATTCGATGTATTGTAATAGAGTAACTTACCTTGAACTTTTGAGGACATGATGTTCCATACACTCGACCGGAATTGGTGGCATTTTGTATCGTACTGAGTTGATATTTCAGGACATGCAAGAAGTGTAATATGAATTCTCTATCAAATTCTCTCATTTATACCTAACACCGAGACACGACCAGTAGACGATGTTTGAAAACAGTTCATCAACTCACTCTACCATGTCTGTATAGTTTGATTATAGTTGATAAGTTTGAGTTAATAAAGTCGCCGCTTTCATCATCAATACCTAACTTGAATAGCTGAAAACAAGGCTATCATCTAGTGATTAACATCACCATTGTTTGTTATTGTGTTGATAATTAGCGATCATTACTTTTCAATACTTGTTTGATTGTATCACTCATCATAATGGCAAACTGTGACGATATCTTGGAGTTGAATTCGCGGAGATGTTTGGTGTTTATGGTTGTACCTTTATCTGATTTGATTAGAAATATCAAATATTTTATGAAGAGAGATGTATATCGCTAATAAGCAAGGACTGAAGCGGCATCTTTATGTACTATAATTATTAAGTTGACAATAGCTTTAATATGAAAGTTGTACAGTCCAATTAGGCTGTCAGTTAATGGTTTCAGTATTTCGAAGGGGAAATGCTTGAGTCACAATGTACGATAAATTTGAAAAAGACTTTTCTTACACGTTTTGCCAGTTCTTTCGTACAACCCCTGTATTCTCTGAAAATCGGATGATTTTTCAAGTCCCCTTTTCCCTTTTGTAATCAATAGTTCTCTTCTGAATTCTGAAGATCTGAATTCTCAGCAGATACTTAGGTTGTATGCTTGATTGTTTTTACGTACTACCTGACGTGCTGTCTAATATTTGATTGAAGCATAATTATATAACTTGTATGTTTTTGCGAGGTACGATAGATGATAAAATCATGGATTTATAATGAGTGAGATCATAAGCCGTGTAACTCACGTACATCTCACGTTATATACTGGCATCGTTGTCAGACGACAGAAGTAAAGTTTGCCAACATACGGCGGCATACCAGACGACACGTTAGTGATCTCAAAGCAGATAGTTAACTTTTCTGTTGTTTGTT
Source organism: Lutraria rhynchaena (assembly GCA_008271625.1). Classification (NCBI taxonomy): domain Eukaryota; kingdom Metazoa; phylum Mollusca; class Bivalvia; order Venerida; family Mactridae; genus Lutraria; species Lutraria rhynchaena. Next base: position 3,386,920 of record VIBL01000001.1, on the reverse strand, counting down.
AGTGACACCTTTTTATTGGCAATCAACGCTCGTCAATAGACGTTTGATTTCACATGGAGCTGTAATCACCGACCGTGTAGTGTTACCACCGTAGTTGGCTTCGTGAATGTTCGGCGTTTTCCGTATGCTGAAATGATTATAATTGGAAATAATTAGTGTCAATAATGAAAACCGTTTATACCAAACCGCATGTATTTTCGAGACATTAAAATCATTAAAATACGTACATGATCATCTGGGTATAATTATTCAGAAAATATACAATCTTTTGTGTGAAGAAATGTGTCCGTCTAGCCTTTGCTATAAATACAGTAAAAAATCAAGTGCATGTATATATAAAACTTAAATTCTTATTTGTAAGTAATTAATTGATGGCTATGGTGAAGATGCAAAGTGTACAGGATGTCAACATTTCCTGCGCTTGGAAATACTTGTTATTTGATATCTAAATCAGATTTCGACGAAAGTAGAACGACCAACAGCATTTCTGCAATCAGTTAGTAATAAACTTGTATAGGTACAATCATATTCAATATTCCCTTTTAGGCTGTTGGCAAAATTATTGTATACAATCAAGACTGGGTTAGTTACGGTGTATCGGGATCGTATAGATTCTATGGTGCTGCACGCGCGGCTGCTGTAGGGGGCGTGGCTTCACTAATTAGAAGTGTCACTCCTTTCTCTATAAACAGCCCTCACACGGGAGTGCAGGTAAAATATAAATTTAATATTGAACTATTATACAATAATAACAGTTTGTGAAACAAATTGCGGCGGTCATTTATTCACAAAAGCGTATTTCTTTCAAATGATAAGTGTTTAGTTCCATTTCTATATACAGGCTTATTTTTGTCGAAATCCTATTCTGACTACTTTGATATTTTCTTTTGTATTCGCTTTACAACCTGAATCATGAAGAAATAGGAAGATATGGATATAGAGCAAACATGCTTTGTTTAGACTTGTACAAAGTTGTACATTATCAAGGCTTATGATATGCCAATCAAAATATGAATTACATCTCAAGGTCACATCAGTATAAGTACGTGTGGGTTGATAAAAAGAAATTAAAAAAACAGCATCAGTTCTTAGAAATGTGCCATTTTGGTTAATACGAAAATGGTTAGTTAGAAAACTTTTTTTTCGATAAATCGTTGCTATTTTTTCCATTGTATAGTTTATTGATTTCTTATTTCTTTAAATCATTATGTTAATATCATTATTATTGTTTTATTTAGAACTACAACGATAGTGTACCTAAAATACCAACTGCATGTATAACTGTAGAAGATGCTGAAATGTTGTGGAGAATGTCACAGAGAGGTATACCTTATAACTTATAAAACTTACTAAATACTCCTGTGTATGTGAGCTGTATTTCGCCTGGGCAAGTGGGATACAATACTGATTGTGATACACAGTTCAATACACCAATAAGTGTTCACGATTATTGACAAAGGTTTTAGAGCCAATATGATTAATTAATACATTCAGATTGTGCAATAGTTTGGGAGCATATACATTCTGAATTAAATCATTAACCAGTTACTAGCTAGTTTGTGTATATCCAATTTGAAGTTTTCCAGTGCATCACGAGTTGCTAATATATTGAATGAGTGGTAAGTCGTCTTTCTCTCATCTTTATTCTGACGTGAATACATTTGCAGTTATTGATTCTAAAAGATATATTTGAGCGTATCGCTTACGGACCTCGGGGATACGATACACATATCGCCCTAGGAAAGTACCGCAGTATACCAGTGTACCGGAATAGCCTTAATACACTTATTAAATGCTGTTTTTTTAACAATTGCATATAACAATACAACTAAACTCCAAAATTTTGAAACAGCATGTATCCCATGTTTAGGTTTATCTTTAAATAAAGTGATAATTGGTAATTTTCAACTTTACATTAATTAATGTTCTGCATAGTCTGTGAAAGACTTTCTCTATTCATTTATGATGATAGCTATCTGTGGAACTAGCCTAAAGTCCCGCTGGCGTTGTGTTGAAATCCAACATCGCCTCGGTAGGAATAATAACACGTGACCAACATATTAAACACCCGACGCTGTAACGGACCGCGATAAACAGAATATTGTGTTAAATATAGAATAAGGTAATATGTGTCTTTCATAAAATAACAACAAATAATGACGAGCGGTGATTCTGGATTACTTTATGTTCATAAAGGTGAACGAATCGAGGTATTTCTAAACATGTCGGCTCAAACACTCCCAGATACATTATCCAGAAACGTCATATCCGAAATAGTAGGAAGTAAATATCCAGATGAGGTAAATGTCTGACTTATTAAGCCAGTCTTCGTGGATACGGACAACTTTGTTATTGTTTTATGGCTTAGATTGAAATATGGGGATGTGCCGGATATTCACGCTAAAATATAATAGGGAAATGATCTACTCATAAGCAACATTGACTTTAAAACTTTGATATATATATATACATATATATGTATGTAAATAAAAAAATGGCTGCATTTTATTTTGTAAGAACGAATCTTGTCGCTAAAATGATGTCACACATATGTAAATGTTGCCTTTATCTCCCGATAAAAAACACACATTTACATTTTGGTATCCGTGCATGTGCTTGAATTTAGGTAGTAATGATTTCCGGTCACATAGACAGCTGGGATGTAGGTCAAGGGGCCATGGATGACGGAGCTGGGGCGTTGCTTGGCTGGCAGGTAAGCAACACTGAATAGAATAAACTATATATGCCAGATTCCAGAATCAGATTCAAAATGAAAGTCATCATGGACGAAACAAACAATGAAGAGGTATTCCATACATGCGTAAAACGAGTGTCCCGAGAAAATTGCGTTGCTAAAAAGTAAATTCTAAAACTGCCACCTTTATAAACCAGACATAAACATGAATAAATGAACTGAAATGGTAGAATATTCAGTTCTCCTAGTGAAGATTGTATAAAAAAGAATTATAAGTAATTCGAAGTAAGTTTACCATTTGTAGAGCAAAACCACTGCCGCGGTAAGAATGTCGAGCAAGCTATATGCTGTCTCTGTAAAATTGAATGCACCAAGCGTACTATGACCGTTGTCATACGTCTGGTAATACATAAAACCGTAGATCTTACCGTAATCCACTGTAACTATTAATGTTCAATTAATATTATCCATGAAGGTAACCAATTTTTAGGATCAATTACCGACATTAATTACGATTGTAGGTACTATCCATGATTCGACATCTAGGGTTAAGACCTAAAAGAACAATTCGATCTATAATGTGGACAGCAGAGGTAAGTATCAGTACCGAACAGAATATAACAGAGAGGATTACTTATTATTATTTGACTTAAAGATAAGGCTTATCGTCATTATATATACATTATATCAGCATACTGTTTTATACAAATATTTACCCATAAACATATGTGATATCATGAAGAAAACAATCAAATAAATATAAAATGTGCGCCAATTTTATTTATATACTCGTACTACTATGGAAAAAAGTACAATTCGTTAATAAGGCGTTAGATCAACATTAATGAACTTGCATTAATACATGAGTTAGAGAGTATCAGCATGTTTACTAAATTCTCTGTGAAAGAAATTCATCCGATCTTCTCATAAAGCATATTTTACAATGGGCTCGTTATATAATGTCTTGTTATTTTAATGGCAAGTTATCTCGTCTGTCGACTTTAAGTGCTTGAGTCTTGATATCTATAACGATCAATTTATCGTCTTATAAACACAATTATAACTACTGTTTGAGCGTGAGCTTCTTCAATCCTTGTCTAGGTTCTCTTATTAGGAACTCGGGGCTTATGGTTCAATGGATTACCTTATGAGACACGAGATGTCAGTTTTATATAATATGTATGTATGTTATCTATGTTCACATGGGCCTTTTGGCTTATTGATACAGAAATAAACTATCTATCTACGTTACATTTATAATTATCATATTTAAACAATAGGATGTAATGTAAACATGACTTTTACTGTTCACTTACCAGGAATTTGTTTGGCATGGAGCACTTGACTACTTTAAGCGACATAAGGTAACGATTTTTCATAATCAGCATTGATCTTTTTCCCTACGGCCAAGCAGAACTTTTCAACGTAATCAGAATAATCATTTATTACAATTCCACTCACAGATAATAGTATTCAGCAGAGAAAAAGTTATATAAATACAATAATCTACTTTGTGGTATTTTATGAAACTACTATCGTTTTAATTTCTTTTTAGAACCAGTGACCTTCCGTATGCTAGCTGGACAAGCAGGAATACATGGATATTTATATTATTTATCGTAGCAAATTATTTTAATAAATTGATAAAGCGTTTCGTTCGGACACATTTTCATGATAATGCTATAGACTTGATATTCTCTAATCATTACAGAATGACTCTTTCGTGCTGGTCTCAGAATCTGATACGGGGACATTCAAACCTAAAGGACTGTCATTTGGAGGTAACATTTGAAGTTTTATATCATTTAAACAGACTCCCTATTCTACATACTGTAAGATCTCGATAATGAGACCCCCTTCAGGATCCGAAAAATCGGTCGTAATAATGAGGTGGTCTCATTATCAAGTTGCATTGTTGGGGGTCATTGAAAGCCGATCCGAAAGTAAGTGGTCGTTATAACAAGCTGGTCGTAATATTGAGGTAGTCGCTATCTAAAGCTTTATTGTACTTATGAAAGTTTTAACCTGACTGTCAGCCATATCGTATTGTTGGCAGTCCTGGCGTTACTGATTCTTCTGAAGGAAATTCTTTTGATATTCCATAGAGGAAAATGGATTATTTCAATTGATACCAGCAATATATATAAATGCTATGAAAATCTTCATTTAAATAATAATGTATTCTACGAGGTTTTACGATGATTTGAGCAATGTTAGCTTTATTAATATAATTCACACATTAACGGAGTAAGTGATTGTACAGCCACCTGACCCTTTAATACATAATGTTATATTCGCCGAAAACAGGGAACAGTGATGCCATTGAAGTTATGAAGGAAGTTATGAATTTACTCACGCCGATAAACGCGTCTGAATTGTACACAAAACCGAGCACTACATTTGACGGAGGGGAAGTTACGCCGTGGGTTAGACTAGGGGTCCCCGGGGCCATGTTAGAAACGCATAATGAGAAGTACTTCTACTTCCATCATTCTGAAGGTGAGAAATCGTACAGCTGTTCTCAGTTACGGTCATTACAGGGGACAGTGGTTTTTTTTATCCCGCACTTGTATATTGGTTAAGCAGATTACGCCTTTTAATAATTTGCACCAGAAAATACGATTATTTATAATTATATTGAAACATTAACGATTTGTAACATTCACATAAATGGGAGCTGCATATAACATTTATGCACTGATACATCATTTATACTTAATTATACTTGTATCTATGATCATTTGTTTTTTGTTTTAATGTGACTCATTTTCACTGGGTTTTAACGCCGTTTTTCAACAATTTTTAGTTATACACGGCGACCGGTTCACCTAACAAGCTTTCCTGGACTGTATACTTACCAGTACTAACTTACCCTTCCACAAGGAGACGGCAACATCTCCACATATGGAGGAAAATCTACATTTTTGTCAAATTTTCATAGAAAGATATGACCTGCCGCGACCGGCATTTGAACCCGGATCTCCGGTTTACAAAGCCAACGCACTAATCACTGACAACTGTCACGGGCCCTCGGTTCCATGGCAATAGTAAATCACCCTGCATCTGCTAGGCCTTCTAAAGTCCGACTGCTCTTGTTTCTTAAATTCGTCTTGAAGAGACTTTTAAGACCAGTCATGGTAAAGACATTTTTGTCAAATTTTGATAGAAGGGTATGACTTGCCGCGACCGGGATTCGAACCCGGACCTCTGGGTTACAAGTCCAGGGCACTAACAACTAGACCACGGCCGCGGCTGATCATTTGTTATAATCGTTTTTTGTTAATGCTGTGAAGTCTTCGTTATATCTTTTAAAATTCTATATCAGTAGTGTTCGTATAGTTTATACGGACATATAGTCCTACATATTTTAGGAGATACGATGGACGTATTAGATTCTGATGACCTTGACCTTTGTTCGGCTGTTTGGGCTGTCATGGCGTACACTGTAGCCAACATAGAAGATCACTTACCTCGGGATTACTTGTAAAGCTGAAATAAATTTTAATATCAAGCATTGTCACCGTCATTTAATTTACTTCTACTTTCTAGATATTGTATTGTAGAGTGGATTATAAGTTTTGTTATTTAATATAACTCTGTAGTTCAAAGCTATACATGATGAAGTATTACTGATAAAGTACGAAATAAAGACACGTTTTTTTTCACTCTTAACAATACTTTGTAACGACATATATTTACGATATCAATTCCCAAGGATTTACGTAGACATATCTTTGATGTCTTTGAACACAAAACAAACTTTTCAATTCGTCTTAAACATTTATTTAATAACTTTATATCATTAACGAAGAAAAAAAAGTCATCAAACATAACAAGATTGTATATAACATCGATAAATATATAAGTAACATCGGTAAATAATAAAACAGCAGTATAGCAAAAAGGCGATTAATGCATCCAAATTATTCAACATAAATCACAGATGATTGTCTTCACATCCCAAAATTATTATTCCACGGGCTTATTTGAATATTAAACATGAAGACTGTCCCCAGACAACTACGAATAGTTTCCTAACTTCTTGTGTTCAAACAGGATGATTTTACAAATATATCTTTGTGTATTTAACAAAACTAATTTAGTTCTTTACACTTAATATCGTCCGTCAGTACATTTGGTTTGGATACCGTTTTGATTAAAACCTCAGCCTCAATCCAGCACCAACTTGAAGTCTTTTCTGAGTTTTCTCCCCCGCAGACCAGGATTTGGACTTGATCCGGAAATGACGTAATTCATCCTTGTGTTCCTTGTGTAACATTGGTTTGTATGTCTGAGGGTAGCAATGTTCCTGAAACAATAATGCAATAATTAATTACACGTTGGCTGAACCGCAAGCAGTATTTTGAATCACAAAGCGATCGTATTTAGTTTTTTTTGCTTCCAAATGTATCACAATATGGCTAGTTTCAAGCTTTGTTGTCATGTAAAAGAGCCCAAAACTATGAATTGGATAAACATTTAATAGCGTAATACGAAGTGCTATTGTCTCCATCCATTCTGATTAAGTGTTTTGAGCATTTATTAATTAATAATTATATTTACCTGATGTTGATGGAAGAAAGTCTTATATCCTCCCTCTAGAAGGTAAATCTCAGGAAAGTTCAGACGTGGATAATTATCCTTGTTTAATTCTCGATCAATAGATCTCAAGAAACGATACCTGAAGCGACATAAATATATTTATATTTGTATACCAGTGGAAAGATCCATTTGTGTGTACAGTAACATGCAGCTGTAAGTTTTCAATTTGAATTCCACTCAGCTTTATGACAATTTAATTGGCTAAGTATACCTATTGAGACTATGATTACAACTAGATGCTATCCGATAACCATCAATTCGGTCTTGCGCAAAAGGAAGTCAACTATTATCAGCTCGTCTCGAGTCACAATAAACAATCAGTCGTTAAGAAACTTAATTACGTTTCATAACTTACATTTTGGGGCCTCGTTCTGACGAAAATTCACAATGGAAGATAAGCACATGTGTTTTGTTAGATGTGATGACGGTTTCTTTCAAGAATGTTTCAACCATATCCTTTGTATATAGATTAATGGCTCCCTGAAAACCAAATGAAAATATTGTATTTGTTATTAATAAATATATCAGTCAACTTCGGCAGATTTTATGAATTTTATGTTATATCGAAATTTAGTACAGAGATAATAAATTAATACGGATTTATTAATATAAGTTTCACTTTTATGTTTAATTCATTAAACCTACCTGAATATGTCCACCTTCAAACTCGTACGGATATCTACAGTCAATAATTGTCACAGAATCCATCTTGTTGTCAAAGACACCGTCCAAAATGGCTGACATTGTATCCGGTGTAATAGACCGCAAGTCACTGTGTTTTCCAGGAATAGTGGGTAAAATATTGTCACGTGACCCATCAGCAATAAGATCTGACTTTGTTGATAATCTCTCCACAGCCTTCTATGATGTTGGATGCTTGACTTAGAATGTCTTCCGTAGAAGTTTCAGGATAACTCATATCTTGTTCTCTTTGTACTGGCTGTTGTATCGTCCGAAATTTCTTCAGTATAAACACAGTTTGTTCTTTTTCTACACGGTTGTGTCCCTTGGCATTGAAGAAGTGCGCTTTGTTTCTACAAAAGTTCTGTAATGAAAATTCATGATATAAGTCCTTCTATGCAGGATATTCAGACCAGAGTTTCCTCTTTGTCATTAATATGAATTTTCAAGATGGTCATATAATGCTCAATAAATAGGAATAAAATGACATTATTGTAGTTGAAATAATGCTTTTGAAAATTTCTCATACATATAACGTTCTATTTGATAGAAAATAGAATAAAAATATCGCTTTTGATATTTGTGTACGATTGAAATGATCTCTTACCTTAATCATCCAATAATTGTTCTCGCTCCCAATGATATTTATACCACGTGACGTCTTTGAAAAAAAGTCACTTGAATATGTCTTCATATCATTTTTTGATTCATCAAAATGAAATCGTGTCCTGTAAATAAAGTATGTTGTTAGTTATTAAATGTATTCATTATCAAACAGTTTGTATTATACAATGTATTAATTACAATTTACATCAAAGTTATGAAAAAGTATTTGCAATTAATACATAAGCTATTGATATCCACTGTAATAAGACAAATATACCTTGTTCTTTTAACTGCAGGGTATTCCATACATTCAACTGGTATAGGAGGCATTTTGCTGTTGCGTTGTTTACTGCACTGTGTCTTGGGAAGGCTAGAAGTGAAATGTAGAAGTATCAGCGTTCCCTTTACTTATATTTTACACCGAGACACGCCCACAAGACGATGTTTGAAAACAGTTCATCAACTCACTCTACCATGTCTGTATTGTTTGATTATTGTTGATAAGTTTGAGCTAATAAAGTCGCCGCTTTCATCACCAGTACCAAACTTGAATAGCTGAAAACAAGGCTATCATCTAGTGATTAACATCACCATTGTTTGTTATTGTGTTGATAATTAGCGATCATTACTTTTCAATACTTTTTGATTGTATCACTCATCATAATGGCAAACTGTGACGAGATCTTGGAGTTGAATTCGCGGAGATGTTAGGTGTTTATGGTTGTACCTTTATCTGATTTGATTAGAAAAAAATGAAATTATGAAATGAGATTTTTATCGTGTGTTGGTAAATATTGCGTTTTAGCGGCATTTATATACATGCAGTAAATGAACAAACATGAAATTTTCTAGATGTCTGGTTTACTTCGCTTATTAAAATGTCGAATTTAGATTTAATTTATTCAACGAAAGAACAATACTTATAAAATTTGATATACTCGTATATATATATAATGAGTTGAAGGTATCATTTTAATCTGTCTATATTTCCGTTTACTCTCACTGTTATCATATAACAACAGCTGCATGTTTATTTGAGTTTCTCAATAGTATTGAAAATCTTTATATATTTATGTACATATTTCTTGTATAAATTAATGTCTTGGCCATCTTGACATCAATGGCATTGTATCCCGGTTAAACCAATAAACTTCTAAACTATATTTCTATTAAGGATAGGTGAGTACACGACATTTTGGTTATAAAATATGTTTTTTTAATAAAAGACATAATTATTTAAACGTTTCATATTGTCCATGAATACTAACTCATTTAATTGATTTTTCCTTTTAAATAAATGTATTCGCATATGGCTGTGGGCAGTTTTGTAAATTCAAATTTAGGTTCCATCCGTTTTTAGTTGCGCCCAACTGTCCCGTATTTGATTGGAAATACTGATTGCTAAGATGTATGTTTTAGCGAGAGGTACACTAGATGTTAAAATCATTGTTGTGTAATAAGCGAGGTCATCATAAGCTGTGTAACTCACGTACATCTCACGTGATGTTCTGACATCGTTGTCAGACGACAGAAGTAAAGTTTGCCAATAACGGCGACATACCAGACGATACATCAGTTCTCTTAAAGCTGATAGTGAAGTTTTCTATTGTTTGGTAATTATATCTTCCATCATTGGTAATAATTACACTACAATATTAGTTTGGTTTTATCAGGTATGATAATCGTCGTTCATTACACCGTAAACACCGTGTTGTCTTCGTAAATGTCCGGTATTTTCCGGCGAAGATAAGGACAATAATCAAATTAAATTTAAAAAAAATGCGAGGACATTTAAGTTACAGAGAAAAAAAATCATGCAAATACTTTTACAGATAATAAAGATAACATCTAGATCTCTATTTTGGTAAAACTGTCATCAATTGAATCTGGTTGAAAAATGAAGCAAGCCTGAACACTTCCCAGGGTCACTTTATCGGTATGCATTTTATAGTAATATATCTTTATAATTTATATGTACAGCTGAATATAAACGTGATTTACACATTTCTTAGACGAGATAACAGAACGAATGAATTGATATATATATGCATGTATACGTGTTTTTTTCTACTGAGTTTAACGCCGTTTTTCAACACTGCGGTCGGTTCACCTAAACAGTTTTCCTGGACTGCATACTAACCAGTACTAACTTACCCTTCCACAAAGGATCCGGCAACTTCTCCATATATGGAGTTAAATCGTTACTTTTTGTCAAATTTTCAGTAGGACCTATCTGAATTTGAATTAAATCTGTGGATAGATTATGGTATGGTAAAAACACAAGTTTCTGCTGTTATTTTCAATTCCCAAATGCATGTATTTAAGATCTTGTATGAATCGTTCAATTCAGACAATAATCCTACTTTATCATACGATAAAACATCACGCAAATGTCACAAGTGAACAGGTTTTATATTCTGTTCAAATTTCGGGAAGATATTTCGAGTAGTCAGAAAATAAATTAGATTCTTTAAATAATTCTATAAACACTCCTAATAGGTTTTTTAAAGTGCTCAAACCAGGGAGAGGTTTGTTTTTAATGTTTATATTATCACTGTACAAACATCCATGAATTGGTGTATAGCCATCAATCAATTCAGAAGGTACACTAAATGATCACTTAATACATGTGTGTGTGTTTAAATAACATTTTTTAGTCAACCAAGGCTTCAATACTTAACATACAGCAATATCAATGGCGAATACACGAGTTTTTGAACCTTTACGCCGTCTATTAGTAGTACATGATTTTCACATACGCAAAAAAACTCGACAATAGATAAAGCTTGTATTGTATCGCATTTAGTCAAAACAAATCGGCCAGTTAACATTTGTGGACATTTTCACCCATACCATCACGATGACATCGAGCTTCGGCATTGAACCCGTGACCTCTAGATCACCCGTCAGGTGGTTGATGGACTGAAGTATGCATGTGGTCTTGCGCTACCGGCGGTGTAGATTAAACACCAATTAATACATTTTCAATATTTTTTTAAACTAACCAGCTAACGCTGAAACATTTTCATCGAAATGACTTTGTTTTGTGTATTGAAACAGATAGGTACTGAATTCATTCTTTAAGGAATATATTATGAAGCGACATTCTTTGTGATAAATGGAGAAACTCGCTCAGCGTCCCGAGAAAAATGAAGAAAAAAACTTGCTTCTTTTGTCGCGTTTTATTTATTTTGTTTAGTGCAATGTTCAGAATCATTTCATAAATAGTCCTTTATGTTAACATTCCATTTATACCAAGTACAAGTTTGGTTGAACAATAAATTATTTATGCATTAATTACACATCACACATGGCACATATACATCATCATGGTGAAGTTTGTCCATCTCCATAACACAAATGGATTGATATGGTACTCGAGATGGAAACTTCAACCTAGACCAATATCAGGCTAAGTGATGTCAAGATGGGCGAACTGTTTCAGATTGGTTTCTGAAGTTTCTGTTTCAAATGATATGCTTCCTGAATGAATATCCCCACGTGTTTCCTAAAACAAGCATAGAATTATACATGTATTAGGACCAATCCTATACTAAAATGATAACAATTTAGTTGAGTAACAAATAAATGACGTTCTTACCAGGGGTTTAAAATTTCACGTTTAATTCCAGATTTTTTGGGGCCTAAAATAACATGTACGTTTTACAATGTACACTATTTGGCGTCAGAAATGTTGTTTATAGCGCGCAAAAAAGACTCTGTAAAAGTGCTAACTGGGGAATTATAAAAAAACTATAACAATAATTTGTCACAAATTTGTTGAGGTGATTCTCTCAAACCCTCTGACAAACAGAATACTTTTTCACAATGATAAATGCTTGAGAACGTATAGAATGTAGTTTCAAAAGAAAGGCTGCTATAGAATATATTATTGTTTCATATCAGAATATTCAATACAACGCATTGACGAATCAATGTACATACAATTAAAAAACGAACGGTACTTACATGAGCCAACATAATAAGCGGGACTCCTTCGTAATTCACAAACATGTAATTATCAGCTTCAGCAGTTAAACCTCTAAGTCGACGAATAAGTTTGGATCTGAAGTAATCTGCATAAAATTTCAGTTTCTTGAAGCAACTTGGTAGCAACACATGTCTATTATCATCACCAATACACAAAAGATAGTTATCTCCCGTTTTCGTACGTATACTTTCTATTTCACAGTAATCGGAATATCTCAGACAAAGAGCTGAGTTTTTCTGGATTCCAGATTTAACTAATTCTTCAATAGTATTTCTTGTTGTAAAGTTGTACATATCAGGCGTTATCTCTTGTTCAGTTTGAACAAAGGTTTCAATTAAAAGCTCAACTGACGGAAGGCTAATAGGATGTTCATTGGAGGGTTGTATATCGTCTTCATCTTCAGACATATGGTGATCAAATGGTTCTGCGTATGGCGGATTCCTTAAAACACAGGAATATGTTGTGTATAAAAATGCAAAACAATGTATTCATGTGTAAAATTGTATCTGCTGCATCGAGTGTTAAAACAATATTTTAAACCATTTTGATATAAATAATTGCACCTATGTATTTAACTTAAAAGATGGATTGTTGAGCAAAATGTTTGTTTTACTTTGTTGTAGGATAGTGATTTGCAAATTAAGACCGACTCCAAGAGTGATAATGTTATTTAACAAGGGCGAGATTACTAGTTAGACTGACATATACAATAAGGGGAAGAGTCTAGTTATAATGACATTTACCAATGGGGGAGGAATTTTGTTATAATGCTATAGTACGCTTTTCATAAGTATATACACTGTACATATAGTTTATTGAGCTTAACGTCCCTGTATACAAAAGCTACAGAAACAGCCTAGATATCAGAAAAGATGAGTTTACAAGCAGACCAACATTTCACACACTGACCTCATGTAATTTTTAAATTTTTCCAATGTATCCATGTGACCTAATACAGTGAGTGTTGTTTCAATCACATCTGGTGAAGCGTTGTTACCCGCTGCTTCCTTCCACGATTTAAACTGTTCTAGTAGGAGAGTTTCGCAACCATGTGATCTCATTCGCACTTCTATTTCGAGTCGACGTATTCTTTCTTGATAATTTAATTGTTCCGGAAGTATTGTGTTATCTGGATTTGTAAGCCCGTAATAAGAATATTATTCTTGTACAATGTATTACGTATGGCTATAGATAACGCATAATCATAAGTAACTTCGAATAGCAAAAGCTTAACACAGACTTTTCGTTTTTGTATTAGAATGGGGTTTAACCTCGCGCCAACAGCCAGGGTCATTTGGCAACTTTTCCAGCTTTAATGGTGGAGCAAGACATCAAGTGTACACATATACAGAACCACCTACCTTTCGTAAGCGGGCTGGACAACTTCCTCCCTGTGAAATTTGGTCCCGGGCGGGATTTGAACTCACGGCAGACAGGGGCTAGTGATTACTTTTCGGAGACCTAACCACTCAGTCACGGAGTCCCCTTTAACGGAGATTGAATAATGATTCAATAACTATTAACGAAGTAAAGTAAAATCTGGTTTTAAATCGTCTCAATACAAAGAACAATTACATCATTATGGCGACCAGTTATTTCCCTTTTTTCAGTAATTTCTCCATATTTCAACTTGAACCAAAGAACTTCATGTATCTTTCTTTAACGTTGTGTCGTATAACGAAAAGTATGTAAATTCTAGACAACTTACCGTACAGGCAATCAAAAAACATCAGCCACGTGCTGGCATGTAAATTTCTCGCCAAGAATTGTAAAATCTTATTCCAGCTTAAAACTTTGCCTGAAGTAAACATGACCCATTTTATTTTTACCATAATAAACGCGGCAATACATGGACAAGTAATTTTGTGTTTAAGACAACTGTTTACAACTAAATTTAAGCTTTGCAGCTTGGTTTGAAATGAATAAAACTGAGTGATCTTTCGAAGAGACAACACATCTATCGTACCTACTGCGCAAAATAATACTCCTGACGATTCTGTCTATTCTTATTGATATCGTAATTATGTATTTAACGTTGCTAAAGTTGACATCGTGAATCATGATAACTTTCGGACATGCGCACCATCGAACAATCCGAATGCAATAACGGCTTTGATATCATAGGGTAACATAGCTTGTTGCGTCAGCGGATAAAAGTCTCTACTAGCTCTTTGTTAGCTTTCTGAGTCATTTGTTCCTGTACGCATGTATTTTGTGAAGAGCGTCAAATTCTTCCGTTTTGGTGATTACCACAAATCAATTAAGGTAATACACGTAAACCAATCTAGCGAAGTAATTCAATTTAGACGTTAGAGAGTCATAGAATTCAAAGATATTTGTAACTATCTATTGTAAACCATGCTGGTTATATCCACATATACATGTATTCATGTACAAGACTCTATATAATTTGTCTACTAACCAACAGTTCTGTTTTCAGGTGGATTCGGTGGACTTTCCTCAGGTGTTAGTGTGGGTTGTGATATTGACTTCTTTGATTTACCTTCAACGACCCTCCTTTTCCTGCAAATTATAGTTACAGTGTAATTACAGTAAAACCTCACATAGCGACCACTTCAATATTTCGACCACCTTGTTTTTACGACCACTTTTTCTCGTACCGACATTGAATAACTTTCCTGTAATTCAACATGATAATGAGACTACCTCATTCATACGAGCCGTTCATATGGTGGTCTGAATATCGGGGTTTTACTGTATGTTGATATATATGACCACAACACAACACGCATTTACCACATGCTGCTATTAATTTAAGACCAGGTTTGAGAACGAAATTTGGAATTTTTTGGTAACCAAAAATCTATTTTGCGAACATAATTATGAGACATGTAGTTTTTTTCCAATATGGCGTCTTGAAATACCGTAATTGCTTAGTTACATTATGATGGGGAAAATGGAAAGGCGAGTCGTAGAATAATGTATGGGTAGATTTACGTCATGTTATAACGAATGTGTTGCAAATACGTCATATGTTTGAATACACATTTGAGTCTATTTTTTACAAAATTGTTAAATTTTATGGTTTAATAACAATTATAGCACATTTATAAGTTAAAGAAATGTTCCACCGTGTAAGTGCTCGACTATCACTAAGTTACTTATTTCAGCTTTGTACAACTACATTCATGACAGGTGTAACAAATGTGATCACATATGTAGCGGAAATCAAATATAATTATGTAAAAAAATATTTTGTGACGAATGTGATCGATGCCGAGTTTTAATTTTACTTATTACGAGTGTGATCACATTCGTCACCAGTTACAGATGTGATGTGACCGCGGCCGTGGTTCAGAGGTTAGTGCGCTGGACTTGTAACCCGGAGATCCGGGTTCGAATCCCGGTCGCGGCAGGTCACACCCTTCTATGAAAATTAGACAAAAATGTCGATTTTCGTCCACATATGGAGAAGTTGCCGGCTCCTTGTGGAAGGGTGAGTTAGTACTGGTTAGTATATGGTCCAGGAAAACTGGTTAGGTGAACCGGTCGCCGTATATGATGAAAAATTGTTGAAAAAAAACCGGTGACAATAAGTCAAATAAAAACAAAAAAACAGATGTGCTACGAATGCGCTCATAAACAGTTTACATTCCAATATACTATTACAGATGTTATTTCTTTGCAAGTATACTACAGTCAACTCTCGTTATGTCGTTTTTTTCGGGCCCGAGAAAATACTTCGCCATAACGGAAAATTCGTGTTAACCGACTTCGCCATAACGAGAGTCGACTGTATGTAGTTCTGTTGCTCGGTGAATATGTTGGTTTTAAAATAAATGAGAAACATTCTTATGGTATACAATGCCACAAACCTGGAGATGATAGCACTGATGACGAGCAGTATAATGACAAAACTGATGATGACTCCGCCAACGATAAATCCAACCATCCAGTCACTATCAGACTGCTTTGTAGGGAGTTGTGTAGGATCTAGTTAAACGTAAGAACAGAAAACAAAATTTCAGAAACGTTCTTTATAACTGCATAACATTGAAAGGCGAAAAAATAAAGTAATTTCTGACATTTCAAATACGTGAGACGCGCTATGTTCTTCAAATTTTCCACTAAAATTTATAACACATCTAATCTACAGGCATTAGTAACGGACCTGTGATGATAAAAATGCAATACATTCTTTATAAAACATAATAATTTAACTCAAAATTACCTTATATGAAATAAAAAACTTTTTTACAGATTAAGGGTAAATTATGATGTTTTATAAAGAATGTATTGCATTTTTACCATCACAGGTACGTTATTAATGCCTTTGATCTAATCTGGATAAATAGCCTAAACTCAATACAGACTTCATAAAAGAACACATTATACACAATAGATGCATACAATTGTAAGATCTACATAATGTTAAAAGTCGACTTTAAGCCATTTTTAACTAATCAGTCAAGAACAGATGTTTGTATTTTTGTTCATGATCTTCTTCTGTTATACGCAATAGATGTATACAATTGTAAGATCTACATAATGTTCAAAGCCGACTTTAAGTCATTTTCAACTAATAAGTCAAGAACAGATGTTTGTATTTTTGTTCATGATCTTCTTATGTTGTTATAGTGCCTGTTTTTTTTTCACAAAGTTAATGGTAAATGTACATATTTTCACATCGTCAAAATAATTTCTCTCTCTCGTATTTATTTAATCCATTGTTTACTTTGCCGTTTATAGTAAAAAGTATGTATTGCGTGTATAAGTATGATTTATACTGGTCGTCATAAAAAAGTAACCATCATAAAAATTTTTCTGTTTTGCTCTAACCGACCTTGAAATTTTAAAGTTTACAGCAATTTTTATGGCCAATAATGGATAACAGTAAACCATATCATGAAATATTTCTAGAATTAAATTCATCTCGATTACTTGCGCTAATTATATTTTATACAAACATCACTTACTGATTACTTTCTTATGACGACCAGTATATTTCATCTCTACTGTTGAATATCAAAAAGAGTACTTGTTACAGATTGATAAAATGTGTTGTGGTACGCCCGAGTGTTTGGTAACGTTTTCGCGCTCGGTTTTGTTTTACAAAGAATGGATCCAAATAAGGTTAACTTGAAACACCAAATTAGCAATGTGTAGAAGAGGATAAATACATTAATGAACGTTTAACTAGTTACCAGTTTTTGAATAATCCAGGCTACTTCGAGTTGTGTGTGTCAAATTCATCACTCAGTCAAAACTAAATGCGCATTCTGTGGAATGGAATAAAATTAATAAATAGATACAAACAATACTGGTTAAGCTTCACATTTTTTGTGGTTCGTATATCTGCGAAATATATGGCTCTATGAGTATTTGTATGATCCACAATGTGGTAAAAATATTCGTTCAGTATTCTCAAGCATTTACATCTTTTCAAAGTGCAATTTTTAAATCAGGAAATGTTTGCGAAGCCCATAGCATTTTATGACGAGAAAATCGTCCCGTTAGTATCTATTAGTGCTATGGTCCGCCATCCTGATGATTTTTACAAATGTGAAATTAATGAAGCAAAAGTGATACTAAATTATGTTTATTACGGAGTCCCTTAAGTGACATTCAACGCTTATATTTTGACTTGCAGTATTTTTTTTTATTTCGTAATTACGAATTAGCATTTCGTTTATACGAAATAAAAATAAAGAGTGCTACAAGTTAAAATATAAGTGTAGGGTGGCTCTTTAAGGGCTCCGTAGTTTATTGATATAAATCTCATTATTTATACATACACATTACAATTCTATGCACGGAGGTTATCCAAAAACTTCGACTTTACTTTAAAACATTAGTTACAAACCATTTTAAAATACAAGACAACAGTAATGAGAAATTTAATCTCATTACTGGTTACAGTAAAATGCAGCCCAGAGAATACAAATACTGACAATCGCTATTAGCATTACAGTGCAACCCCTCAAGAGCGGCCTCTCTGTAGTGCAACAACCTCTCAACAACAACATAATTTTGCATCTCCCAAAAGGCGTTGCGTTGGAGAGGTTGCACTGTATATACTAAATGTTCCCTGATCATGTTTATACTAATTTTAGGTGCACGTGCACAGTTTAGACGTACGCACGAATTAACCAAATATTGATGGACAAAGAAAGTTTTATCTCTACAAAACGCTTTTTCAGTAATTTGACAGTAAAGATAAAACACCTACCTGCCTTATATCTTCCACACATTCAATAAGGCATTTACTGCTTCTGTCCTTACGTTTGTTTAATCTACATGTATGTTTGAGTAAGTGTGTTTACATGTATGTGTCACGGCTTGTTTTATTTGGTTAAATTTTCGGGGAATTCTGCAATCGCATAAAATCACATACATCATACATGTATTATTAGTTATTCAACGATACATCATATGTGATTGGAAACTTCAATGTCATATTATAAACCAAACGAGCTAGAATCTAATCATTATGTACCATAATCGTTATTAAGTGTTTTAATGTAAAACATTAAATCACATGAAAATATTTCACGTATACTCCGAACATCAATGAAACACGATAAGGTGAGACAATTATGGTTCTTGTTTTTTTCCAGTGGGGTTTAACGTCTCACTAGCAGCTAGACTTACACCTGGGTTTAAAAAGCACCGACCTTCTGTGAGATAGCTGGACAACTTCCTCTCGTGTGAAATTTGGTACCCAGTGGGACTCGAACTTGCAGCGTAGGGGGGGGGGTAGTGATTACAAGTTAGAAACCATAAGCACTTGACCACGGAAGTCCCTATGGTTCTTTTAGTTGGACATTTACTTAATGTCATATTTGCTTCAATACGAATAACGTACCTACACACGACTATCCTAC